>JAKOOJ010000001.1:288910940-293910940 GCA_022577455.1 Arizona elegans | reverse complement strand
CAAACAGAGCCAGCCACACTGGAAGGACGAAGGCCCGCAGCTAAGGTCTTTTGCACCGCCGCTTCAATCATCTTCTGCAATTGGTCGGGAGGAAGAGGGTAATTTACCGCCTCCTGAGATGGTACCGGAACCGAGGGAACCACAGAGGAGTCTAGAGGAGGTGGAACATCAGGAACAACCTCCTCCGGGGGCGGAGCAGCGACAAGGTCCTTCGGAGCAGGGCCCCACAAATTTGAAGTGGAAATAGTGACAGGGCAATCCCTGAGAGACAGCTGGTCAGGAGTCACTGGTCGAGAACCTTGTAGCGGAGCAGAAGCCGTAGAAGCCTGAAGGTCAGAGCTCGCCTTTGCACAAAGTTGAATGAGGACTTTGTCCCTGCGTTTTTCCACTTTGTCCAGCGCGCTGCTGTGTTTCCTGCTCTTGTGATGGGTGTGAGCAGATGGGGCAACCTGTGACTGTGCCGAATCTTGAATCGAGACAGATTCATCCTCCGATTGCCTCTGAATGGCAGAGCTGTGCTTACGACCATGTTTGGATTTGGTCAATGACTTTGGCATGATGACGGATCCCAAGACAGAAGCAGCAGTCGCACGATAGGATCAGGTGGGGAGCGCGGCAACTCCACTAAATTCAAGCCCTGTACACACGCTCCAAAGGCAGAAGGGCAAGGGAGCGCAGTCACTCCACAAAATGGCCGCTGCAATCTGAGAGGCAGCAAACGGAGGTTGGTAAGGACAGCGGGAATACAATCAGGTCCAAGAGCCAAGGAGGGGGGCGCAAAGCTCCACGAATACCCGCACAGCCAGCTCAGCCAATTGCAGTCCAAACAGTTGCCCCTTAAAATGTCCAACAGCTTCCAGGCAAGGCCAGCAGTTTAAAACTGTCTCTGGGAGGGGGGGGGCACGAAGCTCCACAGTCAAAGGCCTCAATAGGCAAACAGTCAGGAAGCCCCAGTAGTGAAGTAGCAGGGAATCATGCACAAAGAACCTTCAGCCTCGGCTCAGCTGCTCGTCGGCTCCAAAAAGGCCACTAATTAGCTCAGCTGTTCGTCGGAACGGCGAAAAAAGCGCTTGCAGCCAGGCCGAGTTTAAACAGGAGAGAAGCAACCAGGAAGCACTGAAAACAGTAAATTCAGCCCCCAGGGGGAAAGGGCGATGAAGGCCAGCAGTCCAAAGTCCAATAATAGTAGGTAAAAGTCTCTTTTAAAAAGTCGGAGGCTCAATAACTAAGCGAAGGGTGACAAAATGGCTGCCGCCACAGAAACGGCGCGAAAAAACGGCCCCAAAGAAAAATACAAGCCCCTGGGTGAAGCGTTTGGGAAGGAAGGGCCAGATCCTGAAACGAAGGGGCTGCCAAGCCTGACAGGAACGTCCAGGAAGCCCCCCAGGGGTCCCTGAAGGGACAAAAAAAAAAAGCCTACATACCAAGGGATTAACAGCTCTCAAAGGAAACCAAAGGGAAAAAACTCACGAAATCCAAAGGCAACCAAGTCCATAGGGAGAAGCAGAGAAACGTCAGAAAACAGTCCAGATCCAAAAACACCAATATTTCCAAAAAGATACAGATAATTTGAAGAAAGCAGTCAGAGCTAAAGACCCACATGCCAGTCCAACTGAAGGACTGAGCCAAAGCTGGGCCTGCCCGGCAACAAGGGCGGGACTTAAAGTTATTGGCTGACTCAGTCCTTCAATCTGATTGGATGAGTAGTACCCACACTGCTGTCTCCACTCTCAATGGAGAAATGAATATACAGTTAGTCTTAATATTAAAAATTTGTCATAACTCTCTAATGAAGTATGCTGGAAAAGGATTTAAAATGAAGATGTTATGCAGAACTTCCCAGAGATACAAGTGGCTGCTGTTTAAGATATAGCTCTTTGAGTAAACAGAGAGCTATTCCAATGTTTCAGTAGAAGAGAATGATGATGCTACCTAGTTGGGTAGTGAACAAGCAAACAACCAAGCTCACAGAGCACCAACCACTCCACTATGTATAAAATAAATAAATGTTTCTAGGCTGAGCTGAATTCTGAAACTTAGTGATGCTGACATTTCCACATCATCCAATTTTGAGCCAATATAATAATTCTAATATATAAAATGATTTTTTTAAAAAAAAACACTTTTCTTTTGATGAGAAATAATTCCAGCATCCTAATTTTATTGCAGCACGCATGACACATTCAAGATCAGCTGATATCCGTAATCAGCAACGCTTGAGTTGTATAACACCTCACATACTCTAGGAGTATTCTAATGGAAAGTACAATTTAAAATTATATGAATAAAACTGTCTACTTGAACTTGGGAAAAGCTCATCTGCATATTTATTGAATTAACAATTTTTCATATTTCATATCACTAATTCATAAGTTGGTGAATGAACGAATGGGTTTTTCACATATTAGCCATGCAAATAAGAATGCACTTACCTAATACTTTTGGAGTATTAGACGCACTCCCCCCCCAAAAGTGGGTGAAAATTGCCGTGCTCTTATATATTGAATGTTGGCAAAGCCCCACCCACCCTTCAGCCCCCACTCTTCAGCCATTTTCGGCTTCTTGTACATCGCATTTTCAACCTCCGCATGCCCCGTTTTAGAACCGTTCCAGGCTGCAAGAATCGCCACAGCACATCACTGCTGATCGCCGCCTCTGTGTGTCGCGTTTTTGGCCTCCGCATGTCCCATTTTCTGCCAGTTCCAAATGGTGGGAATCGGCGGTGGCACAAGTGGCAATCCCCGCCACACAGAACTGCCCGAAAATGTGACTCCTGGAGGCCAAAAATTGGGGGTGTGTAGGTCGAAAAAACGACGGAGGCGGCAATGTGCTGTGGCAATCCCTGCAGCCTGGAACGGGCCTAAAATAGAGCGTGCAAAGGCCAAAAATGCGATGCGCAGAGGCAGCGATGGGTTCTGGCGATCCCCGCAGCCTGGAACAGCTGATTGGCAGTATTCCGGGAGGCCAATCCAACCGCCAATCAGCTGTTCATGCTAAATCAGGCTGCAATAATGTGCTGAAGCTTAGCAGACTGTTTGCTGCAAGGACGCTAGCCAGATGAATACCGATGGATGCTGGTAGGCAGAGGCAATTTTTTTTTCTTGCTTTCCTCCCCAAAAACTAATGTGCGCCTTATACTCCAAAAAATATGGTAATTTGTTTTGGAGGGGTGCACGCACACGCCCACATAAAGGATTTAGATCCCTAATAAAATTATAGAAAGCATACCTCTAAGATAAACTTAAAATTTATGATTCTGCCTACTTGGCTAAAATGCAAGTATTACATTTTAAAAGAAAGTTAATAGAGGCACTCCAGCCCTTTTAATCTGCCCCCCCATGCCTAGCCCTAATTGCTCTACTAATGTTAATGGCTGTTACCATTCATTTCATAGTCATTTAAGTCCTAAAGTCCTTTGATACTTAATCCAGTTTGGGTACAGCCTTGATCCAAACAGATTCAAGAGTACCCTGCAGGAAAAGATATCCAGACAATCCTCCACTCAATGGGGTCAGATTGGACATTCTCATGACAGCAGGACCAGAGGTTTAATATAAGCATGCTACTTTTAATATTAATAATACTTTCTTCAGATATTTTAGTTCGTTCTTCTGAAAAATTAATCTCTAAAAAACTATTAGCAAACTTAACTCTGACCACCTGGAGAACAGTTTTAAGAGCTTAAATTAAATCTATGCATGCTTTTTGGTACACTTCAACCAGTATGTTAAATATCTATTTCTAGTCCAAAACAGAACAATTATATATGAAGGAATTATTTCTATAATTCTGACTTTTTTCCCATTGCAATACTACAAAATATTGTACAACCACAATTGAGCCAAAAATCTCTGTTGCTAAGTGAAACATTTGTTAAGGGAATTTTTCCCAATGTTATGACCTTTCTTGACATAGTTGTTAAGTGAAACACTGCAGTTGTTAATTTAGTAACACAACTGTTAAGTGAATCTGACTTACCCATTCACTTTCCTTATCAAAGGGTTGCAAAAGGGAACACATGATCCCAGGGCATTGCAACTGTAATAAATATGCAGGGTAGATAAAAATTGATGATTTTTTTAAAAACTGGATGTTTTTTATTTCAATCGGATTTTTTTTTATTTTTATCGAATTTATTTTAATAAAATGCTTTTGGAGTAAATATCTATCCAAAGATAGTTTTTATTTAAGATACATAAATAATTTAGTTTATTCAGCATGAAATGGAGCTTATGTAGCATGAGGCTGTATATTCTGCAACATTGGGACTGCCAGTAAGTCAAAAGCTGGTCAGAGGAGCAGCAGAGATGACAGTTGCTGTTTAAAAATTATGATTTAAATCGACTTGATTTAAATCAAATCCACCTGTAAATATGAGACAGTTGCCAAGCATCTGAATTTTGATCATATGACCATGTGTATGCCACAATGGTCATAAGTGTGAAAAAAATCACTTTTTTCAGTGCCCTTGTAATTTCCAACGGTCACTAAACAAACCTATATAGCTGTTCCAACAAGGATGCATCTAACCATCTCATAAAAGGCAAAACCTCATTTCTAAGGGAGAATACCATTTATCATTTATTACATTTTACCTGTATGCCCTTAGCAAACCCAGGAAAGTTCTTCAAGTTAAAACTGATAAATCAAAACATATTGTAAGCCGCCCTGAGTCTCCGGAGAAGGGCGGCATATAAATCAAAAAAAAAATTTTTTTAAAAAAACCAACCAAATCTCTGCAAAAAAGGTAAATCACTTCCATATTAACCCAAAGAAAATGATATAGTAATATCTATACCATCATAAGGTTTGGGTTTGGCTTGAGGGATTTTTTTTCTCAAGAAAGAAAGATCAGTACTACTTACAAGTAAAATAGTTGCAAAAGTTATACAAGTAGTGCATAATATATTACAGAGAAACTAACATAAAAATAGAATTATTTTTAACCAAACGAAAAAGGATTTTAAAGAATCTACCTATCTATCTATCTATCCGTCCATCCTATTTCTAAACCACCCATTTCCCTCAGAAATATTTTTGAATCTCTGAGTTAAATATTAATATCTCCATAATTTTATTATGTAAAGATATACCTACCAAAAAAAGGGGGGGAAGAGAAAACTATAAAAATATTACAAGTAAATATTTAATTTCTACCGTGAGACATTTTTACCTTTTACTTAAGGTAAAAGGACATGATTTATCCAAAATAGTAATCCTTACTTACTTCACAGTAATCACAGCCTATTTCACTGAACTGAATTCCAGAAAATTAACCAGGTATGCTTTAAGATAGCTGTATTCTTGATATGTCTTTTGTTTCTCTTTTCTCACATTAAATTTTTAATTTAAGTAAAATTAAATTTTATTGAGTTTAATTTTAAAGAAGCTTTCTGCTTCATGTACAGCTATAGTACCACACTACATATTAAAGCCACTATTAATACTATTATATAGAATCCAGCTTTTTGTATAATTTTTTATTTATTTCCAAAGATAAAATACATAATAAAAGAATAATGATACAAAAACAGAGAAACAAGTGTATAAAACAAAATATCAAGCATACACACAAAATATCCCCTCTGGTTGAATACTGATAAATATATTTTCAATAAAGATGGGACCAGCAGCCAGGAACGGGTTAAATCTGTCTGTTATCCTATAGGACTGAGTCTGCAAACTGTTAAGCTCTTCTTCTTCCTGTTGCTTCCCAGCTTTTAGACTCAGTCTGACTTGGACAGACGTGTTTTTCTGAGCTAAGCATTCCTGACTGCTTTCGTCCTAGGAAATAGTTTTAATATCTAGGTGGTCTCCCAGCGTGCCTGGTCGAGCCCCCTCGCGTTGCCAGTGTGAAGGGTGATCCAGCCTGAGCCTGTTGAAGGCCGCTTCTCGGCAATCTTACTGAAGAGGGTTCCCAGCTCTGCTGGTTGAGCCTTCTGCTGTACCAGTGTGAAGGGCAATTTAGCCTGAGCCCGCTGAAGGTCGCTTGACAGTGGGAAGACTGCCAGCTGGCAGCTCTTCCATGAGGCACTTACGGGCATTGCCCAAGCCGATATCCCAGCCAATGGACGGGGGGGTTGGAGGCTTCCACCCCAATTTGCCGCTGAAAGGTTGCACTTGGCAACACAGCCAGCGGTAGTGCGGCGTGGAGATTTTTTCCCGCTGATCAGAGCCACCAGCAGACTTGGAGGCTGAAGTGGTGGAAGCTCACAAAGCTCAGTAAGACCGGTCCATATTGTCGCCCGGGAGGGGGCAGGACAGCTCAGCTACCACCACTGGTTGTCCGGGGCTAGCGTTCATGAACTTGCTCTGTGACGTTAGTCTCAGAGACTTGGAGGCGATGCCGACTGGGCTTAAAGAGTCGTGGGCAGGGGCAGAGAGTCAAAACGGTTTGGTTTTTGCCCAGCTTGGCTGATCAGCAAGACTTTGCTGAATTCGGGGTCCCCCCCCTATTCTTTTGCCTCCTGCACGTCCTGCCACGTGGTGCCATAGTGAACTTGCTTGCTCAGGACCATTAGCCACGTAGTTTCAAAATGGCCACCAAATACATGAGGCAGGATTCCACAAGGGATGATCGAGGTAGCCCACAGCCAGGCCTTGGGATTGAGGCCCTCCAAGCAAGGCAAGGCTGATCCATCCCTCTTCACCAAGCCTCTCACCAAGGCTGCAGACAGGGAAGGCAGGAAGAGGCACAAGGCCATGGAGGCGGCCTCTTTTTTAAGAGCCTTGATGGTACAGTGGTTTAATGTACCCTGTTATTAACACAGCTGCCTGCAATTTCTGCTGGTTCGAATCTCTCCAAGGCTCAAGGTTGACTCAGCCTTCCATCCTTTCTAAGGTAGGTGAAATGAGGACCCAGTTTGTGGGGGCAATAAGCTGACTTTGTATAAAATATACAAAAGAATGAAGGCTATTGCTTAATGCATTGTAAGCCGCCCTGAGTCTCCGGAGAAGGGCGGCATATAAATCAAATTAAAAAAAAAAATGCTTCCATATAAAATAAAGGGCTCCTTCTCCACAGGCATCTTCTTCAGGGCAGATGAAAAAACCATCATTCCTGAGCAATTGCCTTCAACCTCATGGTCTCCAGATGATAACTTACCTCAGGCTCCTATCGGGCCTGGCTGTAGTGACCTACTGTTTGGTCTATCTCAGACCCTGGCATAGCAGGGCCCCAATGGGAAGAGCCTGATAGGCAAAGAGGAGCTTCGGCCGAAGCTACCTTTATACCCACCGCAGCATGCCTCAGACCTGACCATCAGTGGGAACATAATATCCCAGAAGGCTTAGCAACCTTAATTTCTAATGCAATCCAGCAGGGCACTGCCACTGGGTTGCAGCAGAGAGCTGAATCCTTGGTCTCTGACTATCCCAGGTCCCAGGGGTATCATTAGGAGACTCAGAGGTTGGGGGATCCCATATCTCCAAAGGCTCCAGATTATTCTTCTGACTCTTCCAGTCATGCCTCTCTGACTGGGGAGGACGTGCTCTGGGATCCCAACATGTCCAATGATGAGGATCTGATTCTGGACAAACCATCCTTTGTGGGACTCCTTAGACCACAATTATTTAAGTTCGTTGCTCCATAAGGCATGAACCACTATAGGATTGTGCCCTATCCGCCCACCCCCAAGCCATGCTACGGGAGCTTGACCCCATAGATACTCTATTTGTGGAGCCTGCCATTGAGACAGAAGAGGTGCCCACTCCCAAACTATTTCTGGATGTGGTGGGGGGACAGTGGGCTGCTCTTATCTCCAGGTCCACTCCTAATAACCTTGACCAACATTTCTACAATATGGACATGGAGTTCGCTAACGCCCTCCAGGTTCCCACTGTTGACTCCCCAGTGGTAGCACTGCCCACTCCCTCCGTCTTGACAGGACCTCCTGAGGAAGTCCTCCGTCCTGAAGACAAGAGGTTGAGCAGTCACTGGTCAAGGCACACCAATCTGCAGCTTGGTCCATCAAGACTTCCACCGTACCTTCGTTCTTTAACAGAGCATCCTTGCTCTGGCTGCGGCAGTTGCATGAGCGGTTGCCGGCCACAGACATGAGATGACAAGATTTGAATAAAATTGTGGCGGCCTTATAGAGTTCTCGGCAGACGCTACCTTAAACACCTCCAGATTTGCGGCCAAATCTATCAACGCTACAACAGCACCTCACTGGCTCCTCTGGCTCCGCCAGATGCCAGAAACAAATGGAGGCTTGCCTTCTCCCCATATGCCGGGGACAAATTGTTCGGTGAATTGTTCGGTATAGAAATTAAAACAAATAAATAAATAAATAAATTTCTCGATCCTCTTCTGGTAGAATCCAGAGATAAATGCAAGGTCATGTCGAACATGTCCCGACGGGTAGACTCCAGGTCACATCCTTACTTTTGTCCCTTTCGGGATTCGGACAGTGGTTTCACAGGCCCATGATTGCAAAGATCGTTTAACCCCTGGCAGGGTAGACCCCAGGATAGACAGGATGGTCAAGGACTGAGGGGCCCTCCCAAACAGCCCTTTTGGGGTGGGAGGTGTCGTCCCTTTTGACGTTTCTACTGACTGCACATCCAACCCTCCCATTTGGGGCCATCTGGCACTTTTGCCAGCCAGTGGGAGGTCACCACTACGGACACTTGGGTCAGGGAGACGGTCAGGTCAGGCCTCTCCCTGGAATTCCTCTCCACCTCCCCCAAGTTTTTTTGTCCGTTGCCCTCTATCGCGGGATTGGACGAAACGGCTCTTCACGGAATCGGCCATCAAACATCTGGTTGACATTCAGGCCATTCAACCGTTTCCACAGGAGCAACATGGACAGGGCTTTTATTCCTGCCTGTGCGCAATACAGAAATCCTCGGGGGGGATGGAGGACAATTCTTGATAAGTCTCTGAACTGTCGCACTGTTTACCGACAGTTCAAGATGCAGGTTCTCCAGATCATCTTGAAGAGTGTCAGGGAGGGCAATTTCCTCACATCCGTCAACCTGACAGAGGCATACCTCCATGTCCCCATCCTTCCGGCCCACAGGAAGTTTCTGTTTCTGTCATGCAGGATTTCATTACCTGTATTGGGCCCTGCCGTTTGGTCTCTTCTCCACTCCCAGAGTGTTTACCAAACTGATAGCCGCACTGGCGGGCCACCTCCAAACATGGCTGATAAGGATCCAATTCTACTTAGAAGACTTCCTTATCCAATCCAGTTCACAGTCTCTGGTGAGGAGGAACTTCAGGTTTTTCGAGACCATGGCTTCTCCATCATCCGGGCCAAGAGCCAACTGATTCCAACAACTCGCATTTGCCATTTAGGGGCTATCGATACAGTCAAGAACAAGGTATATCTTTCCCAGGAGTGCCTTTCCAGCCTGAGGGATCTGGTGAGGGGAGCCCGGGCAGGGAGACCCGTTTTCCTGCTCATGCTCTCCCAGCTCCTGGGAAAGATGGTGTCCTGCATAGCATTGTCCCTTGGGCACGGCTCCACCGCAGGGCTCTGCAGTGGTTCCTGCTCCCGTATCAGAGGGCGTGCTAAAGTGCCTCCTTGCTCAGGGTCCAGCTTCAACCAGAGGTCCTCCTCTAAGATGTGGACTTCCCCAGCCGTCACCAGGGGTCAGGTGTTCAGGGAACCACCCGTCTAGTATTGACAACGGATGCCAGCCTTTTTGGTTGGGGAGCCCACCTCAGAACACACATGGCCGAGGGCCAGTGGACTCAGGAGGACCTGAGTCACAAAATCAATTGGTTGGAGCTCCGGGCAATTCACCTGGCCCTCAGGGCCTTTCAGGACACGGTCAAGGATCAAGACACTCTAGTGCTGATGGACAATATGGCTGCCAAGGCACAAATCAACCGCCTCAGAGGGGCTCACTCTTGGCACCTTATGCAGGAGGTGGAGCAGTTGGGCCTCTGGGCGGAGCATCATCTGTGGTCCATAAGGGCTGCACATATATCAGGGGTGGCAAACATGCAGGCATACTGGCTCAGCCAAGCGTCAGTCGACCATGCAGAGTGGCGCCTGCACCCAGACCTGTTTCAGGAACTATCGGACTGCTTCGGCCTCCCTACGGTCAACCTGTTTGCCACCCGGGACAACCGCCAAATCCCAAAATTCTTTGCCAGGTTCCGGTCACCAGGGGCAGAGCAGGAGGATGCTCTGCGCAGCCCCTGGCCTCCAGGACTGTTTTATGCCTTTCCCCCTCCCCCTCTGATCTCCAAAGTCATCAGGAAGCTGCTGGAGAGGGTGGAGTTTCTGCTGCTGGCACTTCATTGGCCCAGGCAGACCTGGTTCGCAGACCTGGTGGCCCTTTCAGTGGCTCAGCTCTGGAGAATTCCTCCGGATAGGATTTCCCTCAGCCAGGGGGCGTTGCTTCACCTGGACCCTCAAGTGGTTCCCACTGATGGCCTGGCGCTTGAGCAGAGCCTGCTGAGGAAGGACAAGTTTTCCTCCAGGATCATCACGACTATTCAAGCCTCGCAATGGGCATCCACCAACCACATCTACAACGCTACATGGCGTACCTTTTGCGACTGGAGCGCCAGGAAGGGCCTGGTTCCCATAGAAGTGGCCACTGGCCACTTCTTGAACTTCCTCCAAGACAGTCTCGATGAGGGTTTGGCACCGAACACGCTTCGGAGACAGGTAGCAGCCCTTTTCTCCGTTTTGGGTTGTGGCTCCAGAGAATCCCTTTGACAACCAGTGGTTCGGCAGTTTCTCAGGGGTGCCACCAATCTTTGTTCCCCCACGGTTCACCACTATCCCACTTGGGATCTTACTAAGATCTTAAATTCCCTTACCTGCGGCCCCTTTGAACCCCTGTGGGAGGCCAGCCTTAGTTTTCTATCATATAAGGTGGCCTTTCCGGTGGCCATAACCTATCTGAGTAATATCTGAGTTGGCGCCTCTTTCGATGAGGAACAACCTTTGTGTCTTCCATACCAACAGAGTCATATTACGTCTGGACCTGATTTTCATTCCCAAGGTCAACTCTACATTCCACAGGAACATCTGAGAAACATTTCTCAGGAATTGATATTGCCCAATTTCTGCCCTGAGCCAATCCATCGCCTGGAACACAGATGGCTTACCTTGGATATATGGAGGGCCCTCTATATATATCTCAAGAAGACCGCCTCTTTCCAACTGATGGAATCTTTTTTCGTCTCCTTTCAACCTGCCACCCTGAGTCATAGGGTTACATCATTTACCTTGGGGAGATGGATTCCGGTTTGAATTGCCAGGGCCTAAGAGGCCCAGGCTTTGCCCTTCCCACGATGTATCACCGCCCACTCCACCAGGAGCATGGCCACCTTGGCCCTGTGGGCTACGCAAGCCTCTTTGGAGGAGGTATGTCAGGCTGTTACCTGGTCATCCCGTACACCATTTATCCGCCATTATAAGCTAGACGTTTACGCCTCGGCGAAGGCGGCCTTTGGGCAGCGGATGCTCCAACGAGTCCATTCAGAGAGGAGACACTGGACAAGTCATCTCCCTCCCATTAGGACACACTGCTTTGGTATTTCCCATTTCTGGCTGCTGGTCCCACCTTTATGGAGAAGGGGCATTGATCCTACCTGAACGCCCTTTCTCGGGACAGTGGGACCAGCAGCCAGCCCCACCCTGATTGTCTTCCAGTCCAGTCTCTGGGGTGGGGGCATAACCTTGTCTTTTCAGCTCAACACATCAGTCTGCAGCTTCGTTCTTGTCTAAAGGCTGGGAAGCAACAGGAAGAGGAGGAGCATAACAGTTTGCAGACTCAGTCCTATCAGATAACAGATGGAGTTAACCCATTCCTGGCTGCTGGTCCCACCGTCCCGAGAAAGGGCATTCAGGTAGGATCAATGCTCCTTTAAGTAACAAGAATTATACCTCACCCTTGCAAAATAGGTCACCAATCTATAAATGTCTGTATCTATATTTGCAAAATTGCTATATAAATTAAAAAATATCACAATTGTAGAACTCTATTACCAATCAACCAGTTTGACCTACTATCTACTATATAAAAATGTTAATAGGCAGTCCTAACCATGAAGCTAAATCTCAAAGGCCTCTGTTAACAATCTATTATTATATTTAACTCACAGAAAGTCCACAAGCGGCTTCTATTCTCTCATAAACTACTCCTATTGTCTCCAATCCATCCAGAATCAAATACCATTGACTGATCTTGATAATAAAAACAGCTCCCAGTTTACTAGCTCTTGAGCTTGATAATTCCAAACAGTTACAACTAGTAGAACATGAAGGGAGCACCAGGTCTGCAGAAACTAACATTTTAAAAATCTGATAATGACACTAACAGATATTTACAATGTGACACTATAGTGCCAAGATAAACAACCAGGAATTTTTAATTAAGGCAGCACATTCTTTATAGTGAAATTTTAAGGAGGAGGATCACAGTAATTGACTCATAAATGTAATACGCTCTTGGTAATTATGAAGAAGAAGAATATATGGAAAATCCAATTATGAGATAGTTCATCAGCAAAATTGCTAGAGCCAAGGAAAAACCCAGTCTCTCACTTGACTGAGTGAATGAACTGGGGCTTAGCCAGGCAAAGGAGGAGTGGCCAAGGATGTTTCTTAAAGAAACAGTCACCCAGTCCAGCAATGAAGCTGAGGAACTACCCATCATTTGGATTCTCCAGGCAGCGCGCTGGAGAATAATGAATTTACATAAAGCTTATCCATCAGAAATATAGACCAAAGACAAGAATGTTAAGAATTCAGAGTAAAATAAACGATTTCATGTGGAAGATAATATCGCTATACAGAAATAAAAAACAAGAACATGCCAATTAAATTTTTCTAGTCTGGAGAAACTAGGTGCTCCTAATTTACTTAATAAAAAGACTATTTCCTCTTAGCAAATATTGGTGTGTCTATTTGGGATCATTTGCTGATAAAAAGATGTTAAGAAAAACTGCAATTCTTTTAGATCTGTGGCTTTGGAAATATAAAGCTGCTTGAGAGGGTTTGCCTAATGATTTTAACCCTTTGTAACTTTTAAACAAGGCTTCTCTCTCTTTCTTCCTAATTCATTTAACTTTTTCCCTCATCTCATCACCATCCACTTTTATTCCCGTTTTATTCCTTTTTTCCCCTTCAGTGCACTTCTTTCTCTCAATGTTTCTTGTTGTTTTTGTTGCAGACTGTGTGCATTAACCAGCGCTAGATGTCACAAGCACATTACATTTGTGATGCAGGTCTTCTGATGGCCACTAGTAAACTTCCAAGTGCATTTTAAAATGTTAGCATTAGTCTTTAAAGTCCTATCTGTCTTAGTGTCAAAGTGTCATTGCTTTTTCCAACTAAGAGACCCAGGGGGAGGAAATGCATGTAATTCCTCACTATCAAGAGACATTTGTCTTTCTTGAAGCAGGTTAAGAGAAAGTTTTTTAATTAGTTAGGATATAAATACTATCAAAGGGGTTTTATATATTGCACCAGTTAACTATGACTATTGATTTTAACTATTTGTATTACTATTGAACTATATACCTTAGATATTTAACCGTTTATATACTGCCAAGTCATATGACTTTAGTGGTATAAAAGTCTAATATAAAATTATTTTTTGAAGCTACACATTTGCACGTATTATGAATACATGTTACTAAGTAGTCACCTGCACAGATGCACAGTAGGGCATCTCCATTGGTTTCAGATGAAATTGGCTATTTTGAATTTAACAATTTTAGCATTACAGTTAGTTCTCCATTAATGACTGGTCACTTAATGACATGTGAAGTTATAATGGATGTCCCCAGAACTATTTACAATCTATTTTCGGAGTTATGATGGCCACACACACTCCTGCAACCATGCAATCACATTCTAGGTGCTTGGCAACAGGTCACCTTTATTGCTGTTTCCAGGGTCTCGGAGTCACATGACCACAATTTCCATCACCAAAAAAAAAAACAAAACCATCCATCCATTGAGGAAAATGGGTTTGCTTAATGTGGCATTCAACTAACAACTGCAGTTTTCACCTAACAACCATTGTTAAAAACGATTGTAACTTCAAATCTAGTCACATGATGCTCAATTTATGACTGCAAAAACTTGTGACTATAATTCTGAGCTCAACTACATGTATAATCCTTGACTTACAGTCACGATTGGGACCAGAATTTCTGTCTTAAATCATTGCGGACATTGGTTAAGACAGATTAGCTTTCTCCAAAGTAGGCATAATTTTGAAAAGTCATTAAATGAATGGTGGCAAATCAAGGACTACCTGTACACATGATTTTGTCTGTGCTTCTAGCCCCTTTCTATTTATTCGTCTTTGGGGGGAGGTTTTCTTTTTCCTGAGGTAAAAACAATAAATTTATGTTATGATTTTGTTTAACCAAACATTTTTAGATCACATTATAATGTGCAGACTCTCACAAGACAAGATAATTAAAACATGAAATGGTGAATTGGTGTCACATACAGGCCCCCAGGACATTCAAAGGATTATGATAACATTCTGGTCGAGGAGAGAACCCAGATGGCAATGAAAGGAGAGGTTATAATCATGGGCAACTTCAACATGCCCGATGTTAAGTGGAATCTTTCAAATGCATTTAAAAACAGGAGCAGGAATATGTTAGAGACATTAAAAGGTGCCTCTCTAAACCAATGAGTAAAATGCCTAACAAGAGGCATATTCTAAAACTACTTTTGACAAATAGGGATAGGGTGGGGGAAAGTTTAGGTTCTAGCGATCACCAATGCTTTTGGTTAACATTAAAACTAAAGGCAATACAGCATACATTAAAACTAGTTTTATAGACTCCAAGCAGACAAATTTTATCAAAATGGGAGATTATCTAAAACATAAAATTGAAGGGTGCAATGCTCAATGGACACTGATAAAATCTGCCATCCTAGATGCAACTAGTCTCTATGTGAAGCTCGTTAATTAAAAAAAACTCTGATTTATAGCAAATGTACATAGGATAGTAAAGGAGAAAAAAATCAGCATAGATATAAAAATAGCTGAAATGTAGCTGATTGAGAGGTATATTACAGGTATATAAGAAGCTACAAACAAGTTATTAGTGCTATTAAAGTGCAGAAAGAAGAGGAACTGGCTAAATCTATTAAAAAGGGGGACAAAACCTTTTTTCTAGGTATAAAAGGGGGAAAAATATATAATCACTAAAATCAAAGATTTAAACAATTCTTATGCTAAGGGAGACCTGGCTACACAAACCATCCAAAAATATACTTCTATTCAGTCTGCTCAGAAGTAGATGCCAATTACAAAAACAAGTTGGAGGATCATATTAGTCCTTTTCCGGGTTTCTTTTCCAGGGTTTTTAGAGGTAGAGGTAGAAGATGGGTCCAGATGGTATTCATCTCAGTATTCTGAGGGAATTTCTAGGCATGCTCACTGGACTATTAACTGATCTGTTTACCCAGTCTCTCCTAACAGGTGAAGTTCCCTAGGACAGGCAAACAGCTAATTTTGTACCCCTCTACAGAAAGGAGGGCTAGGAAAAAAGCTAGAAACTATAGGCCAGTGAACTTAACATCTATAGTAGTAAAGTTAATGGAATCACTCCTGGGAAAAAAAGGATTAACATTTAAAACCGTACAACTTGGACCCAAAGCAACATGGCTTTACTGAGGGCAGATCATGTCAAACTAATCCGGTTGACTTTTTTTTACTATGTCACAAATGTTTTGGATGAAGGTGGTGCTCTAGACATAGCCTTTCTGGATTTTAGCAAAACATTTGATACAGTTCCACATAATGAGCTTATAAAAAAGTTGTAGAGGCTAGGGCTTAACCACTGGATGATCCAGGGGAAAGGAAGTTGGCTCAGGCTAGATCCCAGTGTGTGATAATTGACTGTCTGAACCAGTCATAAGTGGTATACCACAAGGCTCAGTCCTAAATCCTATTGTTTATAATGTGCTTATAAGTGATAGAACAGAAGGATTGCTAGATAAGGTTTGTCTTTCTGCCAATTACACAAAAGTGTGTGATGGAGTTGATGTTCTTAGGAATATTTGTAACTTGGAAAACAATTTGGCATTGCTGGAAATTTGATCAAAAATGTATAAACTGCAGTTCAATGTTTTTAAATGTGAGATTATGCATCCCGGGAAAAAGAATCATCTGGCAGAGTATAATACTGGAGGTACAGTGTTAAGACAGAACAACTGAATTTAGGTGTGCTCATAGCAGATGATTGCAAAATGAGAACACAGTGTGTCCAGGCAGCTGTGAAAGCAAACAAAATTCTGGGATGCTTCACTAGAGGATCAACAGCACGAAAAAGGAAGCCCTAATCCCATTATATAGGGCTTAGTCAGTTGCCTATTTAGAAAACAGTCTCCAGCTGTGGAGACCTAACTTTTAAAAATATAAGATTGAGTGAGTCTCAAGACAATCAACAAAAATAGTGCAAGATCTGAGAGACAAAACATCAAAAATAATGTTAGATAGTATTACTTCACAGAAATAGGTAGTGGGTCAATTGTCAGTAACTGAGTTAAACATGCTTGGGATGTCTATCATCCGACAAAAAATAAAAATACTGTATTTTTCACCCCAAAAGGGAATGAAAATTTAGGTGCGTCTTATACACCGAATGTAGCCCTGCCCACCCACTGGCCCCCACCCTTTGGCCTGTGCCTCGCAGCAGTTACCTTCTTGCAAGCAAACAGCAAGAAAAAACAGCCCCTTTCAGCTTCAGCATAGGTTAATTAGCACAAGTTGATTAGCTCAGCCTCCCAACTCTCAGCTGATTTGCTCTCAGCTGTTTTGCGCAGGGCTCTCCTGCTTGCTGCAAAAAGTGCTGGAGCAGATTTTTTTTCCCGAGCTATGCTGAAAAAACAAAACTGAAAGTAAAGCTGGCTCTTTGCTACAATGTGACAAAATGAGGCACCACTTTTTCTCACCAAAAAAGGTAGGTGAAAACAATGGGAAATTTAGGGCAAAAGAGGAGAGTTCAAGATTTTAAAACACAAAAGAAAAAAAGCTGTATTTAACTAGGGAATTGTAATAATTGAAATACTATTAATTGTATATTGTGTCGAAAGCAGAAATGGTTAAGTTGTGGTTTGGAGAAATATATGGGGGAAATTATTTGGTTTATTATTATTGGTAAATATAAATTAATTGATTTGTAAGAAATTGGATTGCATGGAAATAATTGGAATATTCATGTTCATATTGATTAATATACAAAAACATAGTTATAACTAATTGATTTATATAAAAATGTTGAATTTGTATTAAACAATTGTAATATTAAATAATTAACCAATGTGAAGATGGATTTAAAAATAGATGACAACGGGAAGGGGTATAATATAGAAGGGAAAAATTGAATTTGATTAAGATTAGAAATGAGAATGAAGGGTAATATTGGTTTTTTTAAAAAAATAGATGAGGAATAAATATGGCAAAAAAGAAATATAGAAATTGTAAATTTAATTGAAATGACTAAACACTGTTTAAATTTGTGAACCAGCCAAACACTCTGTTCAAAGAGAATATATTATATGTTTGTATGAGTTTGTCTAAAAAATTAAAAAAAAACTTTTTTAAAAAAAAACCAACCAAAAAAGGTAGGTGCGTCTTATACTCCGAAAAATATGGTAAATAAGTAAAAAACCAAATTAAAATTAGAGCAATAAAAATGATTAAAATAATAAATTAAAAACAAAACAAAAATAAACATACCCTTAAAGGCACACTCAATGGACCACTGGGGTTTTTTTTTTGCCATCAGTTTTCTATATTTCTATATTAAATGTAAATAAGTTAAACAATTACAAGAGTATTTTCTTCAGTCTTATGCATTATTTTCAGGAAAATACAGTATATTATTCAGCAACTTGGAAGTTGAATATAAAGGTAGTCTTTCCTTAATGACCAATTGCTGAGGGGCTTTTCAAAGTTCTGCAAACCCACCAAAAGATACTTATGACCTGGTTCTAGAGTTCCAACAGTTGCACAGATGCCATGGACATATGACAGCATTTTGGACACTTGGCAATCGGCTCACTTTTACATTTGATTGAAGAGTTCATGGTCACCATGATTTTTTTTTATTTTATTTTTTTGCCAGTTTCTGGTCTTTTCCGCTGGTTTCCAGCACGAACCACTCATAGAACTACACTGATTTGCGTAACAACAGTAATGTTTGCTTAATGACCATTGCAAAAAAGTTGAAAAATCAGCTCCAGCCACACGGGTGCATCAACGTACAACTGTGATTCCTTACAAAGGAAATTCAAAGGCTCCATTAGTCGTAAATTGAGGATTACCACTATCTGAAAATTTTCACACAGGTGGCTATGAACACACATGCTCTATTACTATTTTATTTTGTAACACCACACACAACTTTTACAACAGAGGCTGTAATAAAAGTGTCTTTAAAGGGAATGCCTACCAACTATTTAGGGTTCTAGAAACGGACAACTCGTTTCTGTACAGTATCCCATTTCTATCCATCCCAAGCATTCCATCATCAGTACACTGAAGCTTGATCATCCTTTTCCTCTTATGATTCTCCTCTCCTTCCCAAGGTTTTTCCCCTTCCTAACCCCCAATTCTTTTAGTATTCTAATATTTTCCTTAAGAGTATGGAAACACACACTTTTGTATATAAAGATCCAAGTCAATGGATCACTATTAATATAGAATTTATATACTAAAAATACATATTGTTTCCACACAAAGTATCATTATTTTTAGATTTAGATTTTTTTCAAATTAGAGCAAGTATACGCTACTGGTTCAAAACCAGTGTGAATTTGATTTAAATCAAGTCGATTTAAATCACGATTTAATTCATTACTTAAATTACTAGTAAAAAGGCTTGATTTAAATCAACTCAATTTAAATCATAATTTTTAAAGAGCAACTGCCATCTCAGCCCCTCTGACCCGCGGTTGACTCACTGACAGTCCCATTCACTTTAATGGGATGGCTGGTGATGCGGCAGTGACGCTAAAGGTGAGGGACATGGCAGGCAGCAGGTGAGTGGATGCCCGCTAATAGGCACTGCCATGATGGATCTGAAATGACAAGTGCTCTTTAATATGTTTCTAACTTTTGTATCTATGTATTTTATTTTGTGACTGTTCACTGCCCCGAGTCCTTCGGGAGTAGGGCGGTATATAAATTTATATATATATATATATATATATATATATATATATATATATATATATATATATATATATGCGCTGCTTAGAAGGTTTTACTTTCATTTTTACTGCTTGCTCTTCCCCCTCACTGGTTCAGATGCATTTCTCTTCAATCATAGTTTGTAGTATACATATATTTCCAAAACAATGAGATAAAGGAATATTCCTGAACTTTGTTTTATGATTTATCTCATGGTTACTGTGAAATTGTGTGAATCAATGCAGTGCATGTTATATCAGAGCTTGGATTCATTGAATGAGTTTACCAAACACACAGCCATACATGTTTACCAAACATACAGCCTCATGCTACATAGCTAAGCTCCATTTCATGCTGAATAAACTAAATTATTAATGTATCTCAAATAGAAAATAATATTTAGATTTTTATTTCAAAAGCATTTTATTAAAATAAATTTGATAAAAATCAAAAAAATCCGATTTAAATAAAAAAATCCGTGTTTTTTTTTTAAATCATCGATTTTTATCCACCCTGTTCAAAACTCCCCCTGCTTCTGCATGTCTCTGTGCCTTTCCTGGATTCAGGTTCCCTTTCTATGCACTGTATACCTATCTTCCACAGCGTATACACTCATTTCCCCATTTCTATAAGTCTCCAATTCTATAAATTCCCATTCGTGCACATATTTTCTATAGATATTCCCATTTCTGCCTTTCTGTATTATAATGAAATATGATGAAACTGTATATAGATGGATTTCTTGGTTTTTAATCTGTGAGGATATTTCCCATTCTGATAAAATAGGTCAACTGTATATCTTGCATATCATAGGGGATAACACAATGCACTAAGCCATAAGTACTGAATGAATCACAATTGAATGGTTTTTCTGCACAACACAGTAAAATACTGCTTAGTATGCTACATGAATGGGGCCACTTATGTTCTTTTTTCTAATAGGCAGAACATAATAACAAATGCAAAGATTCTATGAACACAAGACTTGTTAATTTTATAATTCAAGGTCAAAGTTATACTATGTGGCTTCAAAACCAATTCACTATGCTCAACTCTGAAAAGTTCTTAGCAATTTAAGTTAGAATGCTATCTTATTAAACATTATGTGCAAAATTATTTAAATACAAAGTGTTTATAAGTAGGTAGAAAACCAGTGACTTAAGTTCTGATATTTAATTCTGAATATGTATTAGACTCATTTTTTAAAAAAATGAAATCAACATTTTGCATAATGTTGAGGGGTTGTGAGGCAAGGGAAAAAAAGTATGCTGGGGAAAAAAACCCAAAAAGCATATGGGAAAAATACTATTAGGCTACTATATATGAAACAATATATGATATATCATGTATGTTACTGTGAAGTTCAGGAAATCACCCAATAAAATCAGTTGCTAAAGGAATGTCTATTATACATCAAAACTAATACTATAAACGACTTCATAATTATGCAGAAAGTATCATTTTGGGCCTTTATAAATGGAAGGTTCAACAGCTCCTATAAGAAATTCCCCAAGTTCAAAAGGACCCAACACTATAACAGTAATCAAAAGTGATTACTTTTGCAAAGAACAGAATGAGATTTAATTTCTTCAGATTTCTACCTTGAGACTTTCACCCTATTGTATATTTCAGCTGGGCTCAAAAATTACAAAAGATATGCAATTTTTTAAAATGCTATTATTTCTGAACTCTCATATGCTGGAAAATTATTAATATACTTTAAAAGCAGCTTACAAGGATTTAGTTATTTCTGTAGGCATGCTTCCATATATTTGCAAGTATATTGCAGCTATTATGTGCAGTAACATCTGTACCGGGTTAGCAAGAATCTTTAAAACAGTATCCACTATTGAATGATTTGGTAACATTAACTGAGTAGCAAATGAAACATCTAGTAAAATCTATTCCTTACTGCTATCTAAATATTTTCTACTATCTAAATAATTATGTGGAATAAAAATCTGGAATGTAGCCTAATTGTTCTGGAATGAAAGGAAAGCAAATTATATTCCTTTTTTTACTCTTCTTTCTAACTAAACTTTTCTATCTTACTTCTTTCACTGTTCGCCACTTCTGGCATACTCTATATCAACAGTGGTCTTACTACTGATTTATTCTAAAACAGCTCATTATAAAACTTATTATAGAATCATAATCTTCAACTCCATGAAAAACTAGCTGTGTGCAGTTTCTTTACGAGAGAGAATTTAAAATTGGAACATGAGATAAGCAGACCACAAATACACTGATTTCAAAGCCTGAAAAGTTCTCATGTAATTGCAGACATTAATCTGTTTTAATTATTGAAATCTAGTGAAACTAATGGTGAAAAGTATATCGCTCATAACCAAATTTGATGTTTATTATATAACAACTTTTCCTTAGAGATTCATATTCTGAACCTCCTTTTTGAACTCTTGCATTGTATTTTTTCATATTAATAATTCAAGAAACATTAAATATCAAGGTACTTTGCAATCTCATTTTTAATTTAAAATATTGTAGCAAGTCAAAGGAACAAAGTATGAATGCAATGCAGTCACTGCTTTCATTAAATTTCAATGATTAAGACATAATGAAGTATAAGTTGTTTGTGTCCACTGGAAAATTTGCAGTACCCTTTTTCAGATATTCAGATAAAGCATACCATTTATTAGAAAAAGAACTAAAAATAGCTTCACCTTTAGCATTGGATACTAAAGAAAAAAGTGGGGGAGGGGCAGCAAGACTGCATGGTAGAATCCACAGCTGAGGAATAAGAGAATATTAAGGAAGAATTCAGCTGGTGCCAAGTTGACACCAGGCTTCTTGGCTATTTCAGTTCGTTCTAAACATAAACAATTCATATGCTTTAAATGGTCAAGCTACTATCTGGCTTTTGGCAGAACTCCAGAGAAGTGAAGTTCTACTGTTATAAAGTAGCCACTGAAAAACACACCTCTGACATGCTTTGGATATTCTTGTGAGTTTGTATAATATGAATGCTTTATTTGCTTAAATATTTTTAGTATAGGATCTAACAGTAATTCAGGATTTCGTAGCAAGGACCAGCCTTTTGAGTCATGAGTTGCAATCCTTCTTTTCTAAAGCTTCAAGGAATTTACAGGATCACTTTATTCATCCCAATTGCTATTTTATTAATAAATTCTAGCAGTATTGCACTACTATTGCCAGTTTAAAATAGCCAGAAATCCTCAATTAGGAAGTACAGTACTTTATGATTATAATTCACTGATAATTTTAGACAATATAGAAAGTTATGATAAAAATAAGATGGCATACGCATAAACATAACCAGTAGCTTGTGGGTTAAGACCACCTGTCCAACTCAACAATGCTCTACTACCATTAAATATTAGAATATTAGAATCTGTAGTACTGATAGGAAACTAAGATGGAGTCAACAACTGGCAGCTAGATAATATAGGTAAGCTTAGTGAGCTACCATTCCTCTTATTCAATTTTAGTTGTTTAGAACATTATAACTGGACAATATGCAAATATGCTGCTACATTGTAAATCGCCCAGAGTGCTATAAAACAGTATGGAGCGGTATATTAGCCTAAATGCTATTTCTATCATAGTTGATACATTCAAAACCTGCTTTCTGCAGAACACAACAGCAATAAAATACATAAGATGACAAAATATTGTTCTATTAACATTGATTTTAAAAGTATACCAAACCTGCATTAAGCTGCTAGTGACTATCGCTATAATATTCTAATTAAAAGGCCATATTAACTCTAAGAACTGTACATATTGCCATATTGCCTGTAGCACCATCTAAGCTTATTGAAATATTGCCAAACTACCTTTAGCATATGAAAAATCAATTTACCTTATATTCAAAATTTCCAAGCATTTTTGTAGTACAGGGCAAGAAAGAATCCTCCTTCCCCTATTCAATTTTTTCTGTACACAGATTGTCTGAAGGTATCAAAATTCTATATTAACAGTTCATAGCAGAGGTGGAGAACCATGGCCTCTTTATGACTTGTGGACTTCAACTCCCAGAACTCTTGAGCCAGAATGGCTGGCTCAGGAATTCTGGGAGTTGAAGTCCAGAAGTCATAAAAGGGACATCGTTCACCCTGCCTGGTTTATAACATTATGTCGCCACTGTTGTGGCAATATTCCTATTTTAAGACAGGCTTTACATTACCAAAATAATCAGATGCCAGTATAAAGTGATATTGCAGAAATGATTCTATAACACTTTGTGTATTTCATATTTGATTACTGGGCAGAGCAGCTTACAATTTGGTTGATTAGTTGTGGCAGCACAACTAATCATTTTCCCTAGGCAATGTCTCTATTCCCTCCACTGTATTATAATGAGACCCATTATACAGTCTTCACAACTATAACCAGTAGAAAACACGATCTTAAGAGCTGCAGAAAAGAACATAATGTGACAGAATAAAAACCACCTACTGGGGGCAAAGAAAACTCCTGTCTAATCAGCTGTGACAAATCGCAATGATGTTTATATTATGGATGGCAAGAGATTCCAATCTTAACTTTTAAGGACTTAACTTCAAGAAATTATGTTAAGAGAAAAAAAGTCATCCTATTATGTATTCAAATTGGATCTTCAGCATAAAAACCAAAACACTACCACTATACAAAGGTAAAGTTCTATATAGAAAAGGATTGGTTTCAACAATAATGATGTTTTTTAAATACAGCTAAATTATCTGCTGTAAGAAATTATCAGTCAAGTCTTCAATGTCAAGTTTTCAATGATTAATTTCTGTAAATTCTTAAATACTTTTAATCCCACATTTTTTCACAAGTTACATGCACCTAGCTCAATCTTGTGGTAAATCCACATTAAACAAGCTATACTGTACTCAGATTAACTTCACTAGTTTAATATATGTATGTGGATAACAGCATCTCTAAGTGGCACATGTCTATGTAAGATAGTCATATTTACAAATACCTAAGTTTTCTGTATATCACTGTCTTATTCTGCTCAAAATCATACCTCATAAATTTCATTATTCCATACATGACCTGAATAAAAATTCTCAAATTATTATTGATCTAATAATTCTGCTTACAAATAGCATTTCCCTTTAACAATGCTAAGTTCTTTGATTAAATAATTACACATCCCCTGAACAATCAAATACCAGGTACAAATAAGTTCAAATTTACAACTCCATCTTTGTATTTGTACTTTCTCATGAAATATGAAGATGTTTTTCCAAAGCAACTGCAAGTTACCCTAATTTCAATCTATTCTTCAACTTTCTAGTCACCATCTTAAGTTTTTCCAATCATTATGCAAAATTAGAAATTTGTCTTCCACTTGTACTCCCTTAAAACGAAGGCACAGACAGCAATACAAAACTACAGAGAATCACTTATGGGATTGGAAAAGAGATTTTCAAATATATTTTTAAAAACAGTTTATATTATACATGCTTTCTATTGAGGTAAAGTTTAAAACGCATTATCAATAAAAGTAAATTAGTCAGCAAATAAGCAAGCAGCCCTCAGATCTGAATTCCAGTCAACCGCCAAAAGATAGATTTCACTACTGCGTCCATCGCTAAAATTACGAGGAATGAGGGGCTATGTCCTTCAGGACCAGCACGGAGAGAGTTGTCCCCTTTTGGCAACATTAGTTCCCAACCTGCATTAATCCCAGAACCGCCCCTGCAGAGAATCTACATTTCAGAGGTTCGCGTATTTCTCCAAATCAGCAAATCGAGGAGGCCAGACCCTACTGAGCTTTTTTTTAAAAAAAAAAAAAAAAAATTAATGGAATAACTATAAAATCCCACCCCGTGGTCGACATCCAAATAACGGAGCCTTAATATGTATTGGAGAAAAAGGTCCTCCGTCCGCCCAGGCCTCTGCTTCCCATCCAAAGGCAGGGAACCGCGAGATCTCGCTCATCCAGCCCACATCCCATCAAAAGCTGCCTTCCATCCCAAACTGCACCTTCCCACCCGGAGGCCCCAGCGGAACAGCCGCAATCGGCCACGAGGGACCTATGATCCGAGCCCCCAGAGCCCGCCCGTCTCCATCCTGCTCTTCCGACCGAAGACCACTTCCATCTCTCACCACCGGCCTTACAGCGCAGATACAAATTCAGCCATGGCGCTTTCTCCCCCCGCGGTTGCTGCTGCTGCTGCCCGCAACGCCAGCAGAGGCCGAGGCCGTCCTCCCTCTTCCTTCCACTCTGCGTCGGTTTTTTTTTTTTTTTTTTTTTTTGCTACGCTCAACGTCTCCCGCCTGACAAGGCCTCGTTCTCCCCGTCAGCCTTCGCCCACTCCCCGCCCCGCAATCCTTCCCTCCGAAAGAGCCGGCCCGGGCCTGTACCTGGCGCCGCAGCCTCTTAGCTTGCCTAAAAAATCCACGCCCGCCCGCGGAAGGAGCCTCCGTCTCCCCCACTTAGGCTTCGGGTCGGGACAGGCTACAGCTCGAGCCGCCGCCTCCGCCTTCTTCTAGTTTCTCCTCCTCACGCAGCGGCCTCTCCTTTCGTCGGTCTCTGCCCTCGCAATCCAAGCGCAGCCAGCAGCGCAGACATGTTGGAAGCCTGTATCCCAGCGGCCGCTACTAGGCCCTCCCTCCTTCCCTGCCGCGCAACGTCAGAATGCACCGGGTGGGAGGAGGGGACAAGAGCCCCCTCCCTTACCAGAGCCTCGGAGAGAGAGAGCGAGAGAGAGCTAGAGAGTGAGTGTCGAACCGGTATTTTTTTTAAAAAAGAAAAAGATTTACCTTTACTGGTCGCAATGACGGTCACTCAAACGCTCTGGTCCTCGCCCACATTTCCATTGGATCTCTCACCTGTCAAATCTCACATTCTAAATACCGATTGGTTAACTTATTTGCCATTTATAAAACAACGCCTGTTGGCTACGAGTCTCTTTCTCAGCTTCGCATCAATTGGTCGATAGAGGTCAGGTTCCCGCCCTCATCTATGTGCTTCTAGAAAGCTACATGGTTATGTAGTATGAAGCTTCATTGGTGCCACACGACTGCCAATTGACTTATTCATCCCGCCCCATTCCCTACTACTTCTTTCTCTTACAAAACATACACTGATTTCCCCCTAGCCCGCCTTTATATTTTACCATCATTCAATTGGCTAAGAAAGTTGTCCATCTTACCTAGCTTCCGTGTCCTTTAAAAGAGCTTCTCAAATAGCCGAAGAGGCTAGTGTCAATATTGTACTCTGATTGGGTAGGGCTGCATATGAGGCGGGGTGGAGGGGAATGAGAACGAGGCGGTGTTTGAAAAGCAATCGAACTGGTTGCCCTCCCTACTTCACTCCCCAAGGCCATAATGGACTCTTGTTTTTGATTGGCTAAACACTGGAGCGGCCTTCTCTCAAGTACTTACCAGGAACGGAGGGGACGGGGAGAGAGATACCCGTATGTTCTGCTGCATTACATCATTGCCAACCAATAGGAAAACACCGAAGGTCTCCGTTTACCTTTGGATGACAAAATGGCCTGAAGGTGGTAGATATTTATGTCCGGGCTTTCCAGTGGAGTATGCTTAATTAAAAAAAAGAAAAGAAAAGAAAACCCCGTTGAATCAAATGGGAAGTAGACTCCAGGAAACGTGCCTAGGAGCCTTAATATGAAGCAAGCATCTGTGGATTGAATTAAACCACTTTTCCAAATGCATGAAATTTTAGCCTCAGTTGACAGATACGCAGGAACAATCTACTGGAGGGAGGATGAGGGGAGGTTATTTTAAGATTAAAAGTGGGAGAAAGAAATTAAGAAATTAAACCGCTCTGGGGAATCTTTGAAAAGTTTTTTTTTTTTTTATGCATTGCTCAAAACATCATGTTTCACTGGGGAAAAAAATTACACTGAATTCAAAAGGACAATCCAAGGGCTACGTGAGGTACTAGAATGCAATAAATGAGCTGGAAGGGACCTTGAGGGTCTTCTAGTCCAGCCTCCTATTCAAGCAGGAGAATCTATATTTCAGATAAGTGACTGTCTAGTCCAGGGGTGGGCAAATGTGGCCCTTTTATAACCTGTGGACTTCAACTCCCAGAATTCCTGAGACAGCTTGCAATGTGGCCCTTTTACAGGTTGTAAAAGGGCCACATTTGCCCACCCCTGGTCTAGTCTCTTATTAAAAACCTCCAATGGAGCGCCCAGGATTCCTGAAGGCAAGCTGTTCCACTGGTTGATTGTCCTCACTATTAGGAAGTTTCTCCTTAATTCCAGGTTGCTTCTCTCTTTGATTAGTTTCCAACCATTGTTTCTTCTCCTGCCCTCCCTTTGGAGATTATGACCCCCTCTTCTTTGTGGCAGCGCCTCAAGTACTGGTATACTGCTATCATGTCACCCCTAATTCTTCTTTTCTTTAGACTAGCCAAACCCAAATCCTGCAGCCGTTTTTTGTATGTTTTAGTCCAGTGATGAAATATAAAATTTGTTACTACCGGTTCTGTGAGCGTGGCTTGGGGGGGTGTAATATGACTGGGTGGGCGTGGCCAACTTTTTTTTTTTTTACTTTTAAAAGCATTTTTTCTACAACCTCTTCAGCTGAAGAGGTTGTAAAAAAATGCTTTTAAAAGCCTCTGACGATCCCAGCTGACTTGCCTGATTGGCAGAGGCTTTGTTTTTACTTTTAAAAGCATTTTTTCGGCCGAAGGGGTTGTAGAAAAAATGCTTTTAAAAATAAAATAAAAAGCCTCTGATGATTATGTGGCTCAGCTGGGCATGGGGGTGGGAGGGATTTTTGGTACCAGTTCTCTGAACCACCCGCCACCATCGCTACCAGATCGGGCGATCCAGTCCGAACCGGGAGCATTTCACCCCTGTTTTAGTCTCCAGGCCTTTGATTATCTTAGATGCTCTTCTCGGAACTTTTTCCAAAGTCTCAACATCTTTTTGTAGTATGGTGACCAAAATTGGTTGCAATATTCCAGGTGGGGGTCTTACTAGGGTTTTATAAAGTGGGACTAGTACGGTACTTAATGCGATCTAGATTCTATGCCTCTGTTTATACAACCCAGGATTGTATTAGCATTTTTGGCAGCGGCTGCACACTGCTGGCTTATGTTCAAGTGATCATCCACTAGGACTCCCAAGATCCCTCTCACAGTTACTGTTTTTGAGCCAGGTCTCACCTAAGTCTATACTTACACCTTTGATTTTTCCTGCTTAAATGTAAAACTTTGCTTTTCTCCACATTGAAATCCATATTGTTGGATAGGGTCCTAATGGACTTAGACGTATTCAATACAATTACATATCGTATTCCAAATTTTTAATAATTTCATTATTAGGCAGCTACTGAGACCTGGAAATATTATAGGCAATCTCAAGGATGGCTTTTCTAATATTAGTTAATGGCAATTCTGTACCACAGTATCAAGTTTCTTCTGGCCTATAAATTCCACCTAGATTGTGACACTTGAGCACAATTTAGCAGGATGTTTAATCTGGACTATGAGGTTCTATGAGTACTCACTGAACAGTTCTGCTTGCTGCACCCTCATATCTCTGCATCATCATCAGTTTAAATTGTTTATAGATGGACATTCACACCTAAATGTACTTTCAGTGGAAGTTTCTACAGAGTTTTGTTATTTCAAGCAAACAGTGCCCCATCTCCAAAGTCCTGCACTCTGAATTCTATGGTAAATGTTGTAGTAATACAACATTGGTATGGTAAATGTAGTAGTAATAAAGCTTAATATTGGTATGGTAAATGTAGTAGTAATAAAGTTTAATGATACTACTAATTGAATAAATAGAACTAGTACTATAAACTGCAATATTGCAAGGTAGCATTAATGAATAAGTGAACTGATTATCATGAGATGATAATTCATTGAAATGCTCATCAAAGCTGGTTGCTGTTTCATTGTTTGAGCATGACAGAAAAGTGTTCATTAATTTCCTAGAAAGGGTCCTTTTATACAAGTTACCTTGAAACTAAAAAGTTGGTTGATGATCTCTGGAGGGCTCGGGACAGGGGTTGTTCCTCTGTCCTGGTCCTATTAGATCTCTCAGCGGCTTTTGATACCATCGACCATGGAATCATGCTGCAGCGGTTGAGGGGGTTAGGAATTGGAAGCACCATGTTACAGTGGTTCTCCTACCTCTCCGACCGCTCGCAGTTTGTGTTGGCAGGGGGGCAGAGGTCGACCTCGAGGCGCCTCGTTTGGGGGGTGCCACAGGGGTTGGTCCTCTCGCCCCTTCTGTTCAACATTTATGTGAAGCCTCTGGGTGAGATCATCCGTGGTTTTGGGGTGAGAGTCCACCAGTACGCTGATGACATCCAGCTGTACATTTCCACCCCAAACCACCCCAATGATGTCCTTGATGTGATGTCCCACTGCCTGGAGGCCATGTGGGTCTGGATGGGAAAAAATAGGCTCAAGCTCAACCCTTCCAGGACTGAGTGGCTGTGGCTCCCGGCATCCCGGTATAGTCAGCTGGTGCCATCGCTGACTATTGGGGGTGAATCTTTGCCCCCCACAGAGAGGGCCTGCAATCTGTGTGTCCTCCTGGACTCACAGCTGTCTTTAGAAGAGCATATGATGGCTGTAGCCAGGGGGGCTTTTTATCACGTTCACCTGATCCACCAGTTGCGTCCCTTTCTGGACCGGGACACCTTGCGCACAGTCACTCACACCCTCGTCACCTCCCGTCTGGACTATTGTAATGTTCCCTACATGGGGCTCCCCTTGAAGAGCACTCGGAGGCTCCAACTGGTCCAGAATGCAGCCGCGCGGGTGGTTATGGGTGCACCTTGTTACGCCCATGTAACACCTCTCCTGCGCGAGCTGCACTGGCTCCCAGTGGTCTTCCGAGTGCAATTCAAGGTGTTGGTCACCACCTTTAAAGCGCTCCATGGCATAGGACCAAGATATCTACGGGACCACCTTCTGCCACCAACAGCCTCCCACCGACCAGTTTGCTCCCACAGAGAGGGACTCCTCAGGGTGCTGTCGGCCAAGTTATGTCGGCTGGCGACACCCAGGAGGAGAGCCTTCTCTGTCGGAGCTCCTGCTCTTTGGAATGAATTGCCCCCGGATATTCGTAACATCTCTGACCTCCAGGTCTTTCACTGTGCCCTCAAGACCCTACTGTTCCGACAGGCAGGGCTGTCTAACTGAATGATTTTAAATTGGGTTTTAATTTTGGGTTTTAAAATTCAGCCAAAACTATTTAATCATTTTAATTAATTTTAACTATGATATTGTATATTTATATTTTAATTCTGGCTGTAAACCGCCCCGAGTCCTTCAGGAGAAGGGTGGTATATAAATAAAATTTTAAAAAAAAGAAACTAAAAAGAAGACTGCATTTTCTAAAAAAATCAATTGATAGATTCATGGAAAACATACAGTTTGTTGTGTCATTGTTTGGGGTGGGGTGGGGGGATGAAAAGAAAGAAATAGATGGAGCACCAGGGCAGAACCATGCAGGCCTGTATCTAGGGCACAGTAACCATGCAGTGCACATGGATCAGTAATGGAAGGCAATTGGGTTTTGAAGGCCAGAATAACCAACTGAAATAGATGCAGGGGTGAAATCCAGCAGGTTCTGACAGCTTCTGGAGAACCGGTAGCGGAAATTTTGAGTAGTTCAGAGAACTGGCAAATACCACCTCTGGCTGGTCCCAGAGTGGAGTGGGAATGGAGATTTTGCAATATCCTTCCCCCAGGAGTGGAGAGGGAATGGGGATTTTGCAATATCCTTCCCCCAGGAGTGGAGAGGGAATGGGGATTTTGCAGTATCCTTCCCCTGGAGTGGAGTGAGAATGGAGATTTTGCAGTATGCTTCCCCTGGAGTGGGGTGAGAATGGAGATTTTGCAGTATCCTTTCCCTGCCACGCCCACCAAGTCACACCCACAGAACCAGTAGTAAAAAAATTTGATTTTCACCACTGAATAGTTGTATGCTAAAGAAAGAATTGAAGCACATTACCAGAATAGAATAGAATAGAATAGAATAGAATAGAATAGAATAGAATAGAATAGAATAGAATAGAATAGAATAGAATAGAATAGAATAGCAGAGTTGGAAGGGACCTTGGAGGTCTTCTAGTCCAACCCCTTGCTCAGGTAGGAAACCCTACACCATTTCAGACAAATGGTTGTCCAATCTCTTCTTAAAAACTTCTAGTGTTGGAGCATTCACAACTTCTGCAGGCAAGTTGTTCTGCTGGTTAATTGTTATAACTGTGAACTGAACAGTAGGACAGATACAGGCAGAGCCAGAAAGCAAAGTTGCATTAGCTTCTGATTGGGGATGAATTGAGGCTAATATCAGGCATTCCTGCTCTCCACTAATGAGGGTATCTTGTGCTTGTGTGTTGGATATAGAAGTGCTCTTGCCCGAAGCAAGACAACCCAACGTTACAGGACTCTTCTTGTTGGTGTAATGCTAATTACCTAGGAGAATTCCCCTGACATGCTGTAAGAGGGCACCCAGTATAATATAAAAGAAAAACATTGTACAGCTGTGGCCTCCAATTTTTTCCAAAGAAGCTCTATTTGCCATGAAATAAGTTGAAACGATTAAGTCATACATCAAAAGCAAAGTGTCTAATCTATAAACTATAGAATAAAGAATGGTGGGTGCCATTTATCTGTGTCAATTTCAACTTATTTCACAGCAAATTGGGATTCTTGGGGGGGGGGAGGAAAAAGACGGGTACTAATACTTTTAGCTGTGCCTGTAAAATGTGAAGCCAACTGTGATACAACCTTGTCTATTACAAAGTGTGGAAAAGTTTAAAGAGTTTCTTTTCCATTTTTTGAGGAAGAGAAGGTACCTCATTCTCTTCCTGCTAGTTGCCTCTTATTCGACTCAGAATCCATACTTTTTTTTGCACATTTCTATACTTGATTTTTATTATTAAACTTCTATGCCACCCATCTCACTGGGGCTATATCTGTGAAGATAGCAAGTTAGCATTGATTCCAAGGCTTTAAACTTGTACACATTATTAAGCTGGATGTAAATCTCATTGGTCAGAATGAGATAAAGAGTGAGCATTTATAACTATATACTAATAACGTTTACCTTCTAGTTCAGTGGTTCTCAACCATTTCTTCACCACGGACCCTCTTTAAATACCTTTTGTGGCCACAGACCACCAAGACTTAATTGAAGATTTAAATCATAACATTTCTTCAAGTATTCATGGACCCCCTGTGATGACATCATGGGCCCCTAAGGGGTCCACAGACCACAGGTTGAGAACCAGTGTCTTAGTTAAATGTGTAAGATTGAACTGCATAGTCACTTGATAATAAGCATCGCTGAATAATGGTCAAAGCTGTATTGCAGTGCACCTGCTTTGCATGCGGAGATCCCAGGTTCAAGCTTTGGCTTCTCTGGGTATGGCAGAGAAAAGTCCTGCTTGATCATTTGTAAAGCTACTGCCAGTCGGTCATCTGTACTGAGTTACATGGATGAATGCTGTGACTGAATATAAAGCAGCTTCTTACATTTCTTAATGGGCTACATGAGCTTCCCCTGCTCCCTACTGTTTTGGACAAGCCTGGGCTTTATGCTCCAGCTGGAAGAAGAGGAGGAAACCTGCTAGGATAATTTGCATTATAACATATATTGATAAAATTGTGTATATTTTGTTCGAAACCTCAATAAAGCATAAACTATGTTAAACAGTTAAACACATCTTTCCCTTCCTGCTTAAGAGCAAGGGAAAATGACATTTCCATCTGGGTAAGTGTGGTCATTCTGAAGAAAACATGCAAAGTCAATGAAGAAGTTATTTGATCATGGTATGGGGTCAGGCTGACAATTAGATCTGCCTTTCCTCACTATCCTGCTGCCTCCCCAGTTTTACAGATTAAAGATAAAAACAGTTCAAAGCACTGAAAAAAGAACATTACATCTCTGGGTTTTACTGGCAAAATGAAAAAAGAGAAGTCTTTACTGTTTACTGTTCCCCAATCTCAAATGTCCTAAAACAGTGAAAAATTAACAAGTAAAATCAAAGCCACTAATATGCTGAAAATATGCAAACATAGCGTGAAAAATTAGTGACCCAGTGTTAAAAACCAGGATCATTAAACCAGGATCATGACAGAAAAAAACATAGGGTTGGAAGGGACTTTGCAGGTCTTCTAGTCCAGCAGTCCCCAACCTTTCCAGCTTGGTGACCTGGCCCGGCGAGAATGGGGAGGCATGTGAGTGGCAGGCGCACAGCTCCATTTGTGCAGTCGGCATGCACATGCACCCTCTGTTCACACATCTGGATCTTTGCGCACAAGTGGAGGAATCTTGCACTCACACACAAAGATCCACTCACATGAGTGGCAAGCACTTGCGCTCACATGCAATGCTCCGCTCACACAAGAGGAGGGAGCTTGAGTGGAGGCCATTTGTGCTCGTGCTCAAAGCTCCACTTGCTTGAGCACAAGTATCCACCACTCATGCGAGTGACACTGAATTGTTCCGCAGTGAGTTGTTCCACAGTCAGTTGGCTGTAGCAAGTTGTCCCACATTGAATCTGCTGTGGTGAGTCAGCGATGGCAAGCTGGCCGTAACAAGTTATCCATGGCAAGACAACCACGGGTGAGACGGCCTTAGCCAGTTGTCCAATTCCACCCTGTAGATACCTATACACATCTGCATCAGATGAATATTTGAGAGCTCAAAAAAAAGTAAGTGGTAAGATAATAATATGCAAATGTCAGTTTCAATATTTTCCCCAAGTCACTGATATCATATTGTTAAGACATATTTCATAGATCACTGATCTGAGCATAAAGTGGACATAATCTATAAAGCAGGGGTGAAATCTAAAAATTTTTGCTACCAGTTCTCTGGGCGTGGCTTAATCAGTGGGCGTGGCTTGGTGGTAAGGTGACTGGGAGGGCACGGCCAAGTCAATATCACTTCTTTGCCCTTTTTTAACCTACAAAACACAACACAACACAACTGGCTCACCCACAATGTAAAAGCAGCTGTGCTAGACCCAAAATGGCCCCTGCAACAAGCAGGAACCTCACATAGCCACAAAAAGCCCAAAAAACCAACTTTCACACTTTATACACACTCAACACAACACAACACAACTGGCTCACCCACAATGTAAAAGCAACTGTGCTAGACCCAAAATGGCCCCTGCAACAAGCAGGAACCTCACACAGCCACAAAAAGCCCAAAAAAAACAACTTTCACAATTTACACACACAAAGTTCCACATACAGCTTTGTGAGATTTTGTGTGTTTGTGTAGTTAGAGTGAAACACTACAGAAACACACTAAATCTCAGAAAGCTACACAAATATTTTATTTTAATTTTATTTTTTATATAAAAGCAGCTACATTTAAAACTTCCTAAACTTTAAATGGCTAGGTCTAAAAAAAGAACAACTAAAAAAACCTCCAATTAACTATTTTTTTAAAGCTCACAAAGGGGAAAAAACTTACCCAATAGAAAAGGGGTCTCCAACCTTGGCAACTTTAAGACTTGTGGACTTCAACTCCCAGAATTCGTCAGACAGCTTTGCTTTGCTGGCTGAGGAATTCCGGGAGTTGAAGTCCACAACTCCCTGCCTGCTTGATTGCAGGCAGGGAGATTCAGTTGCTTGCTAATGCAATGGATTGCAGGGATTACAGCAAGGCGTTGCAACCAGCAGCTAAGGTAAGCAAGCTGAGGGGGGGAGGGGGAGAGATTTTTGCTACCGATTAGCAGGCAACTCAGCTGGGATTTTCAGAGCCATTTAAAAGAAAAAAAAGGCTCTGATGATTGCGCGGCTCAGCTGGGCATATGGGGCGGGGCAGGGATTTTTATTATTATTATTATTATTATTATTATTATTATTATTATTATTATTATTATTAATTTAATTTGTATACCGCCCTTCTCCCAGAAGGGACTTAGGGCGGTGAACAGCCAAAATTAAAAAACATACAAATACAAAAGTTAAGATAATTAAAAAATTAAATAATTGGCTACCCAATTTAAAACCCCAAATCCATAAAATTTAAAATCCCAGTTAAAAACCATTTAGGCTAGGCCGGCTTGATGAAATAAAAACGTCTTCAGGGCTTTATGGAAGGTCCGGAGGTCCGGGATCAATCGTATTCCGGGAGGCAGCTCATTCCACAGGGCGGGTGCCCCCACAGAGAAGGCTCGCCCCCTGGGGGCCGCCAGCCGACATTGCCTGACCGACGGCACCCCGAGGAGGCCCTCTCTGTGAGAGCATATTGGCCGGTGGGAGGTTATCGGTAGCAGCAGGTGGTCTTGCTACTGGTTCTCCGAAATGCCCGCTGCAATCACTATCTACTCGCCCAAGCTGGTCCGAACCGGGAGCATTTCACCCCTGCTATAAAGATACCAGTGCATTTTTATAAAGATAAACCTTTTTTCCACAATAAGAATATTATTAAGAAACAACAGACCTAGATCTAGAATCTTCTAGAAAAATATTTATAAATCAGTGAAGATTGTAGTTCTTTTAAAACATTTCTGTTTAGCTAATGATGAAATTTTTGAATTTAGAATGTTCTAAATTTGGAAAGTGTATTAATTGTAGATACATCCATATATCAGGAAAAGATTTTTTGACTACAGTCAGAACCATTTCCTTTCCAAATTCTTCATTTTTCTGATATTTAGAGTTAAGCAATTCAGTTTCAATCAGCTATGGCTGCATATTGATAACCGTATGAAATTATTAATTTATAGAAATAGGCTTTGTAGAAACAATTTGGAACCAAGATATGCCCTTTATTCTGAATTATTCCACCCTTCTGTGTGCCACAGGGTTATATTGAATCCAGAATATTTAGCCAATTGAAGAGAGGATATTCTACACAGGACTTCTTTCAATTTGATAAATACTGTAAAGCAGTGTTTCTCAACCTTGGAAGCTTGGAGATCGGTGGACTTCAACTCCTAGAATCCCCCAGCCAGCAGTTCTGGCTGGGGGATTCTGGGAGTTGAAGTCCACCCATCTTCAAGCTTCCAAGGTTGAGAAACACTGCTGTAAAGCAACACAGACCATAAGAATAGGACCACTGCCAGTTGAACATCTCATGGCAGATAGGAGCCCAGTGATATTTGTGTTCTCAGTGACAGAGGAAATAATTTTTGAAATAAATAAATCCCCAAATAGTTTAATATAATTGAATGGCTTTGTTATCAAATCAGATTTTATGTACAGTAACTATTGTACATAAGGCAGAGTAACTACAGTATATGTTTCAGTATAAATCTTTCTAAATGGGGTACACATTTCAGGAAACTTTTTTGCAAACTGTATTTAAAATGTGACTTCCTGGTTGATTTCCCTGGTATACACATCATTTTCTGCCTGGCTTCTGAATTCTTTCCTCTTGGCAAATGTTTGATTTTATTGAACTTTGTAATGATCTCTGTGTTCTGATGTGCTGACCAGGCTTTCTATAAGGCAAATGATGGACTAGAAGGAGAAATTGACTGTTCCCCCATTCATGCATCAATGGGCTGCCATCTTTTCCAAATCCCTCCATTGCTTTCTCAAGATAGAAAAGAATGTGGGTGGGTCTGAAGGACATCTGAATGTGCCATCCTATAACTTGTATCCCTCAGTAACCATGTCATTAGCCCACTGTTCATCTGTGAAACTGCAAGCAAATAGCTATCATAGTTCCTATGACTGTTCAAAACTATCACATTCTGTTATCCTAGTGCAGTGTATTTCAAACTTAGCAACCTGTGCTGGATGGGGAATTCTGGGAATTGAAGTCAACAAATCTTGAAGTTGCCAAGTTTGGAAAAACTCTGTCTAGTGCTTTGCTCTAGGAAAGAACATGATCTGATTTAAGGCAAAGTCCTTCAATGCCCTGAGTATGAGTTTTAATTTTGAAGTTGTGCTGAATGTTGTTTTAATGTCAAATATTTGTAAGTGCCCAGAATCTGATGCATAGGCAACACACAGATTGTGATAAGAAAATAAACAAATTTGAGGATCAAGTTTTATTGTATCTTTTAGACCATTGCACTGAATTTATTACTGAGAGTTGATGGTAAATCTCAATGCATGCCATTTAAAATAGCATCTTTTTTCCCCTCTATTTGAAAGAAAAGGAAAAAGAAAGTTGGCAGATGAAAAATATCCAAGATTGGACATCAACGTTCTCTTAAACTAAATGTCAGCAAACTGGAATTCTTTAGCTTATCTTTTTAACTGCTCCTTTTTCAAGTTCAGAATGACCAATCTGGGCTGTTTGTTATAAATCTGATTCTGAATAGTTTTGGTAATAATAGCAACAGGATACATGAGAATGCACTAACTTTCCTGCTTTTAGGACCTTTTTAAATCTTCAAAAATATTTAGTTAGCCATGTCCAGAGGGATATCTTTATTGTATTTACTATTGTATTATATTTGTTGAATACTTATATTCTACTCTTCTTGCTTTGGTCTCACTAGTTTTTGTTGTTTTTCCTACTAATATGGCAAAAATAGCCTTGGTGGTACAGGGGTTTAAGGCACCCTGTTATTAAGCTGGTTATTAAGACCAGCTGCCTGCAATTACTGCAGGGTTCGAATCTTACCAGGCTCAAGGTTGACTCAGCCTTCCATCCTTTCTAAGGTAGGTGAAATGAGGACCCAGTTGTGGGGGCAATAAGCTGACTTTGTATAAATATACAAAAGGATGAAGGCTATTGCTGAGCACATTGTAAGCCGCCCTGAGTCTTCGGAGAAGGGCGGCATATAAATCAAATTAATATATATATATATATATACTGTATATTTGCCATTTTATCCCCAGCTTTTCTCTTAAAGTGTCTTCCTGAGTTCAGCACATTTTGTTTAGTTATTTTATTGAGTCCTATAACTGTACAAAATATTTAAGTTGTTTCTTTGTGATTTTGTCAACATTTTAAAGTTACCTTCTATTTTTTTATGCCACTGCCATGAAACTCAAGACACTACTGAAGAAGTTTTGTGTCATCTGTCTCACTAATCAATGACTTTCTTTGATTATGACATCTCACTCCCAAGCTCAAAAAGAAGCTTTTTGCATTGAATGAAGTTAATCGATAACTAGCATGAAGGACACCACAGGGTATTGTGCAATGGAACAGAGAACAGCTTTTACTAAATGTCATTTCATAACATCTCCCTGTGGTAGTCCAATCTATTTTGGGTCCAATAGGAAGTCATAATTCAATTTCTTTTTGAGGTGTAGTGGGCAGATTGTAGAAATAGACTGAGTAGTGAATGAAAAAGAAAGAAAAATATTTCAGGCCCATAGCATCACAGGAAAACACTTTATGTGGTTCCTCTACAATCAGTTTTTTTTTTTTTAATTTGATTTATATGCCGCCCTTCTCCGAAGACTCAGGGCGGCTTACAATGTGCTCAGCAATAGCCTTCATCCTTTTGTATATTTACACAAAGTCAGCTTATTGCCCCCACAACTGGGTCCTCATTTCACCTACCTTAGAAAGGATGGAAGGCTGAGTCAACCTTGAGCCTTGGCGAGATTCGAACCCTGCAGTAATTGCAGGCAGCTGGTCTTAATAACCAGTTTGATGTGTTTATTATTACATTTCTGAATATAAAAGCAGTATCTTTGTTATATCATTCCTCCATAAAGAAAAGGGTGCTGAACTTTTTTACATCAAAATGTCCTTGTGAATTTTCTTAAAAGAATGCAAATTTGCATCACAGACTATACGTATCTGTTCTAAATGAAGTTCCTTTCAATTCAATTAGACTTACTCCCAGCTGATATCATTTCAACATAACATGGAATTAGTTATATAAACAAGCTGAGGCATTTCTCTTTCCTTTGGCATGGCCACCAGGAAGAGATTGATTAAAAATGAAAGCAAAACTATACAAATGTGATTAGTGACTATAACAACATTGATTTAAGTTTGTGTTAGTATATGAGGGCACTGTATTTCTGTACAAATAAATAGATCTTGTTTATGCATTGAACAAAGCTTCTACTTTATAAATGTTAATTACTTAATTTGCTAAAATACAGTACAACCCATAAGCAAAGAATATGCTCTACAAACAGCAGCTAGTGTTCTTTGTCCTTGGTGAAGAAGTGCTGTATTTTACAGATAATAGCATCCTATGCTATAACCCTCTCTCACGTACAGGTATAGAATGGGAGGTACCTGGCTCAGTAGCAATAACTGCGAGAGGAATCTTGGAGTCCTACTAGACAATCAATTAAATATGAGCCATCCATATACTGCAGCCACCAAAAAAAGCCAGTGCAATCCTAGGTTGAATTAACAGAAGGATAGAATCAAGATCACGTGAAAATACCACTTTATAATGCCTTGGTAAGACCACATTTGAAATATTGCATCCAATTTTGGTCACCACAATATTAAAAAAATGTTGAGACTCTGGAAAGAGTGCAGAGAAGAGCAGCAAAGACGATTAGGGGGCTGGAGGCTAAAACATATGAAGAACAGTTGCAGGAATTATGTTAGTCTAATGCCGTGGTGGCGAACCTATGGTAGGCGTGCCAGAGGTGGCATTCAGAGCTCTCTCTGTGGGCACGTGCACCACCACCCCAGCCCAGCTCCATTGTGTTTCTCTGTCACGTTTCTCGCCATTGTTTGCAGGACTAAAAAAAAATGTGTGAAACAGCATTCCACCTTTGTGGCAGTGCATTTGCTATTGCTGCCTCTATGGCCTGCCCATTGTGCAGCACAGTGAAATTTATCATGCTTCACAATGGGGGGAGACGAGATCCTGTCCTCCTCCTGGAGCCCATTACGATGCAGAGCCACAATGCTATCTTGCTCATTCTCGCCTCCCGGATGTATTGCTTTTCCTTCAGAGCTGCCTGTGTTGGGATGCCCCGCCTCCCCGCCGGCCAGCTGGTCTTCAGCTTTCCACCAACAAGCTGAGCATGGGCGCGTTGCTCCTGGCCTCCTCAGCCTCCAGACGTCAGATCCCCACCACCCAGCACCAGTTCAGGGGTTCCTTCCCCCCCCCAGGGGAGGGGGGGGAGAGAGGGAGAGGGAAAGAGAGGGAGGGAGGGAAAGAGGGAGAGAAAGAGAGAGAGAAACAGAAAGAGGCAGTGAGAGGGAGAGGGAAAGAGAGAGAAACAGGCAGAGAGAGAGGGGAGAGGGAAAGAGAGAAACAGAAACAGAGAGAGGGGGAGGGAAAGAGAGAGGGAGAAAGAGAGAGAGAGGGAAAAATAAAGAAACAGAAAGAGGGGGAGGGGAAAAGAGAGAAACAGAGATAGAAAGAGAGAGGGAAAGAGACAGAGAGACAGAGAGAAGGAGGGAGCGAGAGAAAGAGACAGAGAGAGAGAGAGAGAGGGAAAAGAGAAAAGAGAGGGGGAAAGGGAGAGAAGGAGGGAAAGAGAGAGAAAGAGGGGGGAAAGAGAAATGATATTACAAAAACTTTTCTTTTTTATTGTTGCTAAACGTAATATTTGAAAAGCAGGAAAAAAATGAAGGGGATTTATCACATTTTTCTTAGAACAATTACCTGAATTCTGCCTTGTTTATCATTATTTTAGGTAGTAAAACCTCATTATTCAAGTTAAATTGCCGTGTTGGCACTTTGTGATAAATAAGTGGGTTTTGAGTTGCAGGTTGGGCACTCGGTCTCTAAAAGGTTCCCCATCACTAGATTCTAGTGAAAAAAAGGACTAGGGGTGACATAACAGTGTTCCAATATTTGAGGGGCTGTCACAAAGAAGAGTGGGTCGACCTATTCTCCAAAGCACCAGAAGGCAGGATAAGAAGCAATGGGTGGAAATTAATCAAGGAGAGAAGCAACTTAGAACTAATTTCTAGGTTGCTGACAGTGGGAACAATTAACTACTGGAACTAGCCTTTAGAAGTTGTGGGTATTCAATCAGTGGAGATTTCTAAGAAAAAATTGGACAGCCCTTTGTCCAAAATCGTATAGGGTCTCCTGCTTGTGCAGGTGATTGGACTAGAAGACCTCCAAGGTCCCTTACAATTCTATTGTTCTGTTCTGTTCTGTTCTGTTCTACTGCATCTTCTGATTTTCAGGAATGGAGGTCTATTCAATTGAACAAGACTTAAAGGACAGGGTAGAACCAAAAAAGAAACAGTATAAAAGTGACCAGAATGCTGATGGCTTAGCAAATGACAGTGTTTCTACAGTGTTTTTCATTTATTTATGTACTTATTTATTGGGAAATTTTAAATTTCAAAAATAGTTGCAAAAATATTTGTGCTTATGTTTTAGAATAAAATGAGAATTAATAGTGCTTTTTCAATGAGCAATACTATTTTAAAATGTAGGAAGAGACTCATATTCTGTTGTTTTACAAAGTGATCTCGACTATGTATCTAAATGGTCATCTCTTTGGCAATTTCAAATTTCAATTAATAAATGTTCTGTCTTACATATTGGCAAACGTAATCAGAATGTCAAGTATAAGCTAGGTGGCATTGATCTAGCAGATGACCCTCACTTTGTTAAGGACCTAGGTGTACTTATCTCTGACGATCTATGCTCCAAAGCTCACTGTAACACCGTTGCTAAAAAAGCATTAAGAGTCGTAAATTTAATTTTGCAAAGCTTTTTTTCTGGAAACATTGTATTGCTAATTCGAGTTTATGAAACCTATGCAAGACCAATTTTAGAGTATTGTTCAACTGTTTGGAATCCCCACCATATATCTAACATCAGTACAATTGAGTGGGTTCAGAAGTACTTCACGAGAAAAGTCTTGCACATTTCTGTACACAATAGAATTCCTTATGCTACTGGGCTCGAAATTCTCGGTTTGGATAACTTAGAACTGCGTCACTTGCAGACAGATCTAGGTATTGCATACAAAATTATACGTAGTAATGTTTTACCTGTAAATGACTTTTTCTGTTTTAATTGCAACAATACGTGCGTGAACAACCACTTTAAACTCAATGTAAATCGTTCTAAACTTGACTGTAAAAAATATGATTTCTTTAATAGTTGTCAAAGTATTGAATGCCCTACCTGATTCAATTGTGTCAGCTACAAATTTTCACAGTTTCAGTCACAAAATGACTTCCATGGACCTTACTTCTTACTTAAGAGGTCAGAAGAGGGGGCATGCATAAGTGCATTAACGTGCCTATCCCTGTCATTGTATTTTTATTCTCTTATTCTTGTTCTCATTTTTGTTTGACAAATTCCAATAAATAAATAAATATTACATGCAACAAGAGCAATCTGCATCTGCATTCTCAAGTACTAACACATAGAAATAGAACTGGAAGAGAAGAGAAAGGATAAATACATTATGAAATCTATCTCATAGTATTCACAGTGGTCCAAGATATTAAGAAAAATGATAACATGCCCAATCTGTAGAATTTTAAAATCAACAGTGTGGTCTTGAATAAATAGTATGTGTTATTTCAGTATTTGAAAATATTTTTCAGAAAGTAAAAAGAGCCAAGGTATTTCTCTTTTAAGAAACTGATTACCTGAAATTGTTTTCAACATCAATAGTACTAAGCTGTTTAGCTGTTGTTCCTGTAAACCAGCTATACACAAAAAAAAATTTCAAGTCAAAATCTGTATTTGACTTTTCAATGTTGTGCCAAGGCACATGTTCAAGGAAATGGGCAACACCAAGAAAAAATTAATTTTGATTTAATTGAAATTTAATTAAAGTTGATCAATGAAATTATTGTTATAAAGGAAACCTGAAGTTTTTCTTTTAGGGATGCCAGTTTAACAGTTGGGTGGGGGGGAAATGGGACTTTTTAAAATATATGACATCAGCTGCAAAGTTTGTATATGTATCATTGGAAAAAAAAGAGTATATACATCTAATGGAAGGTTTTGAAATTAATGGAGCTGGATGAGATAGTGAAGTTGACTGTTTTTCTTAAAGACAATAACTTGTACTTAACATTTTAAAAAAGTTTAAATGCTGAATATTCACCTGAGGTTGTTGTATTGTATTATTACCTTTGTATTGAAAAAAGTTGGCGGTTACTTTTGTTTATCTTTGTTTGCTGTATTTTATGTCACTTTTTAATCTGTCCTGTTATTCCCTTTTTCCTCCTTTATATAAATTTGCATCTCAATCTTTTTAATAAAGATATTTGCAAAAAAGAGTAAGAAACAGTTGCTGTGATAACCCTCCCTGGCGCAAGTCACAGGTTCCCCCCCCCCCCCATTAGCTTTAAATCTTTCCAAAGGAAAATGAGTGGATAGTGGTATTATTTATATAGTCACTAGATGGCCATGGATTCTGGATGGAGTCCAGAATGTTATTGTTTTATTTTTGTTTATGAAATCCTAAGAACACTCATCTCTACTATTCTAAATGTGTACCCTCCAAGCCTTAGACAGCAGTTTCTAGGCAAAACTTTTTCCATCCTCCAAACTTTTGACATTTACCAGCGTACATTGCTTGGTTAATCAATTTTTGTTTACATCTTTAGATCTTGCCATCTGCTACACTTCAGCTGTTGTGAACTGATGCCAAACCTTCAATGTAGAGTCGAATCCATCCAATTTCATTATTGCAGTATCTGGATGCTTTCTGCAGAAAGCAAAATGGTTATTCTTACACCTCGTTCCTGCCGAACTCAGAGATACTATATTGTCATTGCAATTAACACTGAGAATACATTAATGTTTATATCAGTCCTGAGTCCATACATTTGTACTATTATAGTTTTATTTGCCTTGCCATTCTGAATGTTTTATAATGACATGCCACACAGCATTGTAAAATTGCACCTGACAAAAATACATCTTTGAATATCATCCTGTATTTTTTGGCATTCGTTTGATAAGCATATCCTGTTAAAGTAGCAAAAAGTAGCAAAACAAATATGCCAAAACCAGAAAAATTTGCATACTTTGATGGTGTATTGTCAGTAGGTGGAAAGCATTTAAAAGATTCCACAATTAAAAAAGAAAAGAAAGAAACCATTTAGCAGAGGAAAAGTATGAAAAAATAAAGTATAATTAAACTATTGTTTCCTTGATAAAGCAAAATAGAAAGAGGTGATTACTAAATAACTTTTCTGTATAAGTCAGGATAGGTAGAACATAAATTCTGCTGAGAACCTCATAGTTAGAGATAAAACAAAGGCAAAAGATAAATTAATACAATTGAAGATGTTATGAGATGCCATGGAAGATATCAGCAGGTAGCAAACCTGGCTGGCCTCAAAAAAAGCTAAGCAGACACAGACAAAGTTGGCACCAGGAAAATCCCAGAGCTGTGAGCCAGACTAGGATATATTAAAGAAAAGATTTTTAAAAAGCCATTTTTTTTTATTCATACCAAGAAAATTACATGGATGTCTTTGAGAACACATACAGGTAGCCCTCAATATATGAATGGTCACCTAATGGCCATACAAAGTTATGACAGACTCCCCAAAAATTACATTTGACCCCTTTTCAAAGTTATAGCCACTGGACAGCCTCTGTAGTCATTTGTCAAGGATGCTGCAGCAACCCCAAGCCAACCTCTCCCCCATCCCACTCTGCTGGGACCCAGCAGCACTTTGGCCTATGCTCTCCCTATGCCCGTCACCCATCCCACATTTACCAATTGAAGATCTCCAGAGCTCAAGTTACAGAAGAAGGGCAGGCCATGCATCCCTGAGCCATGAGATGGCAATCCGGTAGCTACCACCATTTTGTCCCGCCACCTTGTGGGTGGGGCAAACTGGCAGCTGCGGGACAAACCCAGGAGTGGTATTCACTTACCTTCGCTACCAGTTCATAAATGTGAGCGTGCATACAAGGGCCTTCCATGAATGTGCAGATCATCAAAAACGGGACGTGATGACATCTGGGCAGGTGGGCGGAGCCTCCTGCAGCCGCCTCTACCAGTTCGCCTGAGCTGGATAGAACCGGATGAATACCACTACTGGACAAACAGCTCCATTTTGGTGTCTTTGCTACCTTGCAGCCAGTCTGGACAGTGGTGCAGAAGCTCTCTGCAGCCTTCAGAAGCTTTTGCAGCATTGTGCAGATCTCACTAAGGCAGCAAAATAAAATAATTTATCCCTGGGCCATGTAGTAGGTGACTAGGAAGCTGACACAATTTTGTCCTGCCCACTTGCAGAAAGCTTTTGCAGCACTGTATGCACCTCCTTAAGGCAGTAAAATGGAGTGGTTTGTCCCTGAACCTCATGGACCCAGTCCAAAAGCTTCTGCCATTTTATCCCACCCATTTGGCACATAAGAAAGCATCTGTACAGTACAAAACATGTTAAGACAGTCCCAAATGTGCTTTTTCAAGAGGCAACTGGACTTTCTGACAAGAGTTGATATGTTTGGTGACTGTTTCCAATTTCTGTGTTTCCTGTAGACAGATACATCGAATTCACACAGGAAGATGTTAAGGAAAATAGTCTAGCCTTTCTGGATTGTGCAGTATATATTAAGGAAGACAGAAGCCTTAACATTGAAGTTTACAGAAAACCCACTCACACAGATCAATATTTACATTTTGATTCCCACCACCCATTGGAGCACAAAATGGGAGTCATCAGAACCCTACACCACCAAATGTACTAACAAAGATGGGAAAGAAACAGAACGAAAACACACCAAGGAAGCCCTCAGAATGAGTGGCTATCCCAAGTGGGCCTTCATCAAATCTCAAAAAAGACCCTACAGGAGTTCCTCCATTACAGACAATGAAGACAACAATAAATGAAGCAACGTTGTCATTCCATACGTTGCAAGAATATTGGAAAAGCTAAGAAGGATCTTCAGCCAACACAACAAACGTGCACACTTCAAACCCAAGAATACACTAACGCAGAACCTTGTCCACCGCAAGGATAAAACATCCAGACACAAACTGAGCAACATGATACTGTATATGCAGTACAATGTTGTGAGCCATGTGCAGATCTATACATCGGGGAAACAAAACAACCACTTCATAAACGCATGGCACAACATGGAGAACAAACCCATCAGGGCTAGATTCAGGAGTCTATCTACATTTAAAACACAAAGGCCATTCTTTTGAAGACAGCAGAGTCCACATTTTTGGAAAAAAAGGACCGCTGATTTGAAAGAGGGGTCAAAGAGGCCATCTAAGTCAAAATTGAACATCCCTCTCTCAACCGAGAGGGAGGGGTACAACATCATCTATCTCCAAAATACAATACAGTCCTTTCAACAGTTCCAAGGAGGCTCCACACCCATTTGCACCACTGACGTGACCCTGATGACAAAGATAAACCTCCAGGGGATCTTAATGGCTCACTAAAAGAATGCAATTGACCAGCTATCTACAAGGAGTATAAATCCTTCCATTCCCCATCATCCAGTCAGAGCTGAAGAACATTCTTGGATGAGAAGCAAAATGTCTTCAAAGAAAAACAAGGAAGTCCAGTTGCCTCTTGAAAAAAGCACCTTGGGGATGACTATGACTGGGATGACTGAGAATCTCCATAGACATGTTAAGACAACAAAACACAGTGGTTGTCCCTTGGCTGCATGGCTCATTCCTAGACGCGGCAGCAGTACTAGAATACAATTTGGAGATTCGAAACATGGCGGTCACTTCTGGAATCATGCCATGTGGCCATCTGTTTCACTAATGTCTGTACAATATTTTGGAAATCTTCAGGGCCACATGGCATAATTCCACAAGCAGCCACCATGTTTCCAGCAGCCAAGTTGTATTCTGGTAACCCCTTCTGGAATTGTGCCACATGGCCATGCAATGAGCCAATCCATTCTAGTGGTCTGGAAGGTCTTGGAACTCTGCTAAAAGTAATTGGGGAGGAGGGTGTTTGGCATGGTGGGGTGGAAATCAAGCCTAAGGCCTGGGGAGGCCATCCTGGTGGAAATGGGAAAAGGCCTGTGGGGACCCAAGGAGTGAAAAGCAGATCACGGGGAATCCTGGTGAATGGGGGAGACTTGGGAAGACCAGAGCAGGTAGGCATGGGCCTGTACTAGGCCTCCAAAGGCCACCTCCATCACTGAAGTACTCCATGCACCACCTAACAACCTACATATTCATTTAACAATTGCATTGGGGAGGGCAGGGATAGAAGGATCATTAAATGAGATACTTCACAACAGCTGTCACCCAATGTGGCCATAATGGGCAGGCTCCATAAAGGTCATATTTTGAGGACTACTTGTACTTTACCTAATGCCACTAGACTTTGAAAATATATCTTTTCAACAGCCATCTTTTCTCTAGCCAGGTAGAACTGCTACAATTGAGTAGGGCTTCTCTCTTAAAAATAAGCTGTCAAGCATATACTTCACAACTCATTAGAAATCATTAAAATAAACAGATGATGTGCATATAAACTCTCATCCACCTTATTTCAGAATGAGTTATACTGTACGCAAGAGCAGCTGGATGTTTCTTTAAAATGTCTTGTCTTCAGGCGGCAGAAAGCGTGCCTTTCGATTTATACTCCCCTGATAGAATTCTCAAATGGAAAAAAAAATATGCAAGAGAGCTGTGGGTCAGAAATCCCACTGAAATTACAATGATGTTTTAGCCAAGCATTCCCGCCTCATTGTGGTCCAGAACAAGAAACTAAAAGAAGCAGTTCTAAGGAAGGCATAACTTGAAACAAACCCAAAACTTTAATCCCAGCTATTTTCCCCTGTCTGCAAGCCTTCCTCAGCAGCATATCAGCACATCCCCTTTCCTTGAGAAGTCTCCATCTAGACATAAAGAAGGCATTTTGCCAAAAACAGGGGAGGAGAGAGTAGAAGCTGAAAGTCATTGGCCAAATTAGCATTGTGTGATCTTAGCTTTCAAATGACCTCCTTGCTGTATAAACAAGATTATGTAAGTGTTCTGGTGGAAAGTGCAGCTGTTTTACAGCACTGCCATCTTGAGGTTGGTAAATAGAGGATTGCAGCAGGAGATTGTTCTCATTCTCCTCACAACCTTTACAAATCAGTCGCCAGGATGTAATTTGTAAGACTTGCAGCCCAGTACTCTCTGTAGCTATTTAATTTAATGGGGTCTGCTTTTACACAATTGTTAACTTTTTCTGGATATTTCTTTAGGTTGCAATCAATGCTCAATTCTGACTTCGCACATTTTCCTTCAGAGCAGTGCCTTCTATTGCATAGATTTCTCCTCTGTCTCACACTCAAAAATAGTTATTTGTCACAGGGCAAATACAATCTCTTTTTCTCCAGTGAATTATTCAGAATAGCATATAGACCTTAGCTGTGTGACTGGCACAGAGCCTTTTTAAATAATCTATAGATTGAAAGTGCTGAACATCATAAATCTCTCCCCAGTCTGCTTGATTTTGAAAAAGTGTGCCTTATTTCCTCTTTTTAATTTAAGTGATTTTTAAATATCTTTGGGGATTATTATTTTACATGTTCCAGTGCTATTGAACCTGGTGGCACAGTGGTTAGAGTGCAGTATTATTGCAGGCTAACTCTGCCCACAGACTGGAGTTCGATCTTGATGAGTCAGCCATCCATCCCTCCGAAGTCAGTAAAATGAGGACCCAGATTGTTGGGGGCAGTGTGCTGACACTGTAAATCATTCAGAAAGTGCTGTAAAACAGTGTGGGGCCGTATATAGATCTAAGTACTATTGCTTTTGCTATCATCCTACAGTAAATCCAATTGTTAGGACTATTATAATCCAAACATTCAAAATTATAAGGTTAATTTATACAGTTTTAATTTACATCGGTGTGTCTAATGTATTTTGTTATACAATGGATTACCCTGCAATCTGTGAGCAAAATAGTGCATCAATAGAGCAACAATTTTTGAACCAAGGTATCTCAAAGGGGCTAATTTACAAAATCTGGGACGCATGACTCCTGTGGAATTGAAATTTGGCAAATTTTATAAAACATTTTATGACATAAAAATCATAAAACAGTTGATGAAATGATACAAAATGTCATAAAATTTCCTGTGCTGTGCTATACAGTTCAACTATGGTATTTTCAAGGCAATATATCTCTGAATGAATCCAACTTTCCCAATGAAGGTAGTACCTTAGAAGTTCTGTCCTTGTTGAAAGTATTGAGGAATATGGTAAGAATATACCTATGAAAGGATGACCCAACGGGTCACAGATTGTTTTATGTACAAAAACTGATTATATGGCTATTTTTTTATTATACAGTACTATATTTTACAATAGAATAGAATAGAATTCTTTATTGGCCAAGTGTGATTGGACACCCAAGGAATTTGTCTTGGTGTATACTCTTTCGGTGTACATGAAAGAAAAGGTACATTCGTCAAGAATCATAAGGTACAATACTTAATGATAGTCAGGGATGGGTTCTACTTACCTTTACTACCGGTTTGCAATGGGGCCGCGCGAGCGAGCGAAGCAAGTGCGTGCATGCGCTCTTCTGCACAAGCACAGAAGCATTTTGATGACGTCAGGGTCAGTGGGAGGAGCCTCCCACCGGTTTTACTACCAGTTCTATAGAACTGGTGCGAACCGGGGGCAACCTACCACTGATGATAGACATAGGGAAATAGTCAATATAAATCATAAGGATACCAGCAACAAGATTACAGTCATACAGTCATAAGTGGGAGGAGAGGGTGATAGAAACGATGAGAAGATTAATAGTAATGCAGACTTAGTAACTAGTTTAACAGTGTTGAGGGAATTATTTGTTTAGCAGAATGATGGCATTCGGGGAAAAACTGTTCTTGCTTCTAGTTGTTCTGGTGTGCAGTGCTCTGTAGCGTCGTTTTGAGGGTAGGAGTTGAAACAGTTTATGTCCAGGATGTGAGGGGGTCTGTAAATATTTTCACAGCCCTCTTTTTGACTCGTGCAGTATACAGGTCCTCAATGGAAGGCAGGTTGGTAGTAATTGTTTTTTCTGCAGTTCTAGTCTAAACTGCAGTAAAAATTCTGCAGTTTTAGTATAGTAAATAGGACAGCACTCTCCATCACCCCTAAAATGTAGTTTAAATCAACACCTATGACACACAATAGTGTGTCTTTTAGCAGAGAGGAATGGTAATGGGCTCAGGAGAAACTGCCAGTGACTCTTGTTCCTACTTGCCGCCATTTACCACTAGAAAGAGTTGCATTCCTCGGCCTAATGTAAGAGCCAGAGAAGATTGTGACAACAAGCTGCCATTTAAAGTTTCAGTAGTGAGTTCCTAAATGGATGATGTAGCATTGTAGCATCTTTCAACAGCATTGTCAGAAATTTGTAAGAATGAATCTAATAGATCCAGTTTGGCAGTGCATAGCTCTAAGGTCTAGTACCAGCAGCTGTTCAAGGATGCTGGGTTCTATAATCAGGAAGCACTCTTCCATCAGTGGGCCATAGAGACCTATATACCAAGAGGGACACTGTGACATTCAGACTTGCTGACAGATAAATGAAATGGCTATATATACTTCACCTGCCTTCTTTGAACCAATTGCCATAAGCTATTTGCTCTTCTTTTCTTGTGTTTGTGTGTATAGAGTTTATTAGGAAAACTCTGGAATATTAAAACTGGAAAACAGAATTGCCTGGTCCTCCTGTAAAATTCCTTGAAAATGGAAAGACAATTATATAATCAGGATCTTCTCTGGAAGCACCCTTGGTTCTATGATAGACATGGTGACTATATTTTCTTGGCAAAAATAAAGGACAAATGTGAAAAGGGGGTAAATCTGAAAGAAATTCATAAGAATAAAAAATGTTTGTTTTTAAAATCTTGTGTTTAGAATTTTAGAATCTCATTTTAGAAACAAAAAATTCAGGAGCAAAACGAAGAAAATAAATAATTTAATAAGGATGGGTGGTCATTGTAAGATAGACCGAAAGGATTTCTCCAGGAAGGTGAAGGAGGTAATGTGCCAAAACACAAGGGGGTTGCAATTTCTTTGCATAGCACATCCTGCAGCAAGGTTACAATCCAGAATCAGTGTGTGTATGTTGTTACTTAAGGCATATCATAATTTACCATACCAGCTTGATTGTAAGATGGTTTAAGAAAATCGCATCTGGACCGTAAAGCTGTAGATAATGGCTTGCAAGGACATTAGCCAGTCAAAGATGCAGGCTACCATATTGAGATAGGCTAAGATCCGATATTGGGATAAAACTCAAATATTATAATTCCAAATCTTTGGTCAAGACAGAAGTGCCTCTTCCGTGCCAAGGTGCTAAGATGAGAAAAGGTATTTGACGTAAGCACAGAATTGTAAAAGGGCAAACTGACCCTAAACAGATACATCCGGTAGTTTATTGTTTATAGCATCCCAAATGAATCCAACTTTCCCAATGAAGGTAGTACATTAGAAGTCATGTATATCCTAAGATAAGAAGTATTGCTTCCTTTACTGCCCTTGAGGCGTCTTCAAGCCTCTTATCTACTTTTTATTATGTCTTGAGCTCCGGAGCTGAGAACCTGAGCCTGTGAGAACAGAATTGTTATTCCCTTTCCTAGAGATAGATGAAAGGGCAGCTTCTACGTGTGAAATGTATCACTCTCTGTAATGACTCTGCCTTTAAACTGTATAAATACATAGCCAAAAGAAGCCATCAATGTTCAGACATTTTTCTGGTCTTTGGACTGTTTGAACTGTACACAATAAACTCTTTCCTGCATTGAAGAGCTTGGCCTGGTCTCGTTTCTTTTCTGCAACAGCTGGCGACTCCGTCGGGACCAGGTATGAGGCAATATTTCGCTGAGGGCCGTTCGACCCCTCGGGACCATCGGGAAGTCGCTCCTGAACATTCTCCAGGCGCCACGGGGGTATATCTCTGGGAGACAGCAGCGGCAGCCCTGTGGGACCGACGGTGCTCTGATCGAGTCCAAGAACCCTGTGGTGCAGGAAACATGGTCTGAACAAATTCCTGGCCAGGAGTCTATGGAGTGGGAGTGTTTTCAGTGAGTATATTGTAAAGGAATTGTACCTGCCTCATTTGAAGGCAGAAGAAGGGATTTGATCGCTCCCTTGGACTCGGGGTGGCTACCCTAATGAAGTCCGTGTCAGGTTGTGTGGGTTAGGTAAGCTGTCGCAGTTCTCATTAGTGACCGTGAGTTCCAGGGCTACGAGTTGGCGGCAGTGTGATAGAATAGGAGGAGCTCAGAGTGTGCCAAATACTCCGTTGGCATGCATGTTAAAAGGTTTTGACAATTATTTTAGCAACCCTTCCTATCTGAAAGGATCAAAGGATCGATTAAATTTTTTATGCAAACATGTGTGGCCACAAATGGGGACGGGCTGGCCCCCTCAGGGATTGCTAAGGGAAGAAACAGTGGATAAATTGTGGGGAGTGATAGTGGTAAATCAGGATAAATATAAATATAAATATGGACTGTTTGAACCGTGCACAATAAACTCTTTCCTGCACTGAAGAGCTTGGCCTGGTCTCGTTTCTTTTCCTGCAACAATATCTTCCAATTGGATGATTCTCTTCCCTTCCACTTCTGTTCTAAGAAAGTAGTGGTCAAACTCCTTCTTTCTGTGAGTGAGCTGTCTTTGAAATATGTTAAGTAACATTTAAGTTAAGTAACATTTATCTATAACAAGGTTAAACCATTAAAATGTAGATCTGTATAGCCACAATAAGCCGCCTTTTAAAAAAGACCGATTCTTCTCTGCATGCACTCTATTGCTTCTTTACCTTCCTTTATTGGTACTGCTGAAATACCATGCAACAATAACGCCAATTTTAAAAAATAAACCAAATTTTTAATTTTTTTTCTTGAGCTAGTTTTTTCCACCTATTGTTTGAAAGAAGAAAGTTCAAGGTTTTGACAGTTTATTGTATTTTTCAGTCACCTGACATAGAAGGGGGTTTGATGTTATAGAAATGGGTTACGAAATGATGCATCAGATCATTGTAGCAGATATTGAACTTCTATATTAAATTTTTCCCAGCTCTACCTATGAAGGCCATGGATCAGATTTGGGTCCTTCTGCATGCAAATGATATGATATAAAGCAACAATCTATGCCTTTATCTTGTTTTGGAAACATTAATGAATATGGATGTGCAAAATTTAACAGTTGAGGAATAGATCACTTGAGAAAACTCCATGTTCCGTGCTGGCTAGAGAATTCTGGGAGTTGAAGTTTACACATCTTCAAGTTCCAATGTTGAGAAACACTGCTCTAGAGTATGCCGTTCTAGGGGCAGTTCAGTGATATCTTAAAAGAAATACCCCAAACTGATAACCGCTTGAGGTATTTTGAGGGGTACCTGATCCCAAACAGGTGTATTTCACCCCCGAATACTGTTATATGCATATAAAAATGGATGCTGTTTCAGTCGCTCACTTGGGCTTATTATTTTGAAGCAAGGGACCATCACTGCAAACAATCTTGCATGAAGATTTTAAATTCAGAAGATTTACTTCTATAAACCACCAAACTGCCTTTGGAATGGTATGCTTTAGAATGATTAAGCTCAGCATAGTCCAATGAACAAATGAAATTTTACGGAGTTCTCCAGAATGTTTTGTCCTCAAATTGCTGATATTAAGTCCTGGGTGGTAATAATGATGGAGGCTCGATTGCAGAGAACGTAACTTTATTTAACGCAACAATAACTGGCGAGGCATGAGGAAAACAAGAACAAGCAAACTCTTCTGACAGCTCCTTAAATAGGAGCCTGTCAAACGGGACGGGCCAATACGCGAGCAGGATTCTCCCGCGAATTCTCTGCTCGCGTCTTAGCCAATCCGCGTTGGCTGGCAACAACCCCACCGGGGTGGAGTCGTAACCGCGAGGACTCAACAGCTGAGTTTCTGAATTGTTAGCTTTTTCTCGTTTCTATTTTTTTAAAAAAAATTGATTTATATGCCGCCCTTCTCCGGAGACTCAGAGCGGCTTACAGTGCGTTAAGCAATAGCCTTCATACTTTTGTATATTTATACAAAGTCAGCTTATTGCCCCCACAAACTGGGTCCTCAATTTACCTACCTTAGAAAGGATGGAAGGCTGAGTCAACCTTGAGCCTGGTGAGATTTCAACTTGCAGTAATTGCAGGCAGCTGATGTTAATAACAGTGCTTTAGTCTGCTGCACTACTTTATTTAATTAATATTGCCCAAATATTCTTAGAATTAAGCATTTGCTTCTAAAATGACAGATTTAGTGTTTAATTGCATATCTAGTTTTTAATTATAGATTTTTAAAATTACATTTCTTTATCTACATCTTGATAGATATGGTGATTGGGTAGTTGTAGGAGTGGCAGAACCAAAGTCAAAAGAGGAGTCACTCTATAGCTTCTACTTAGCCACAAATGGATTAAGTCCAATTTATCTTGAATTCTGTTGACCCTTATCTAACGTTAAGATAGTGCTGTTAGTTAAGTAGATTCTTGGGCATTGGTATGGTTAGTAATAAATCAATTTAATTGGAACTTCATGTATGGTCCTGATTTTTTGCATCTGAAGTAACTTTTGCAACAGACTTACTGTACCATGATAGGTTATCTTGACCTTGAGAAATTACTATAGCAAGACTGCTGTTTCATTTTTGTTCATGTATCTCAGATCTCTCAATCTACAGTAAAATTCTCAAAGACTGATTTTTTTAAAGGTGTTCAAGTTCTGAAATATATGATACTATTCTTTCCCTAGGTAAAGGAAACCAATAAATATGTAATCCAGATTTGACACTCAGACCACAGATCAAAGAATTTCTAACTGTTTGAACACCATTTGGAGTAAATAAGTGGAAAAAAGTGACTTATGACTGTTTTTCACACTTAAGACCATTGTAGTGTCCCCATACTCATGTGATCAAAATTTGGATGATTGGCAAATCAAGGACTATTTGTATAGACTCTGTACAGTGTATGAGAAAATACTCTTTCTCAGCAACAATTTTCTATGCTACTCCAGCATTCAAGACTTGCTCTGAGAAGAAGGTAGCTGAGGGAAAGAGAAAAACAGACTTGTAGACTTACTTAAAGCTGTATGCCTGCACACAATGCATATACCAGAATAAATTGATATAACTATACCTTTAAAAAGAACTCAAATTCTAGGTTTTGCCATGAATTTTTTAAAAAGTTGGATAGACACATGTGCCCAATCTCTGTAACAGATTGGACTATTTTGAAAAGGATATAGCAATTGCTTCCCATAGAAGAAGATTAGAGGTAAGTATGCTAGCCATTGATGAGACAGTTCATTGATTGGCAAAAAACACTGACAAACAGAAATAGCCTTTCTCAGTGGCGAAATCCAAATTTTTTTACTATCGGTTCTGTGGGCGTGGCAGGGGAAGGATGCTGTAAAATTTCCATTCCTTCCCCACTCTGGGGCCAGCCAGAGGTGGTATTTGCCGGTTCTCCGAACTACTCAAAATTTCCACTACTGGTTCTCCAGAACCTGCTGGATTTCACCCCTGGCCTTTCTTACAAATTAGGGAGGATAATTTCACATTTTATCTCATAATGCAGTTTCTGTATGGATCCTTATGGCTCATCTGGGGGCGGGGAGCAAGTAGCTCCGGAGTTAACCCTAATGTTTTTGTCAAGTTCTATAGTATTAGGATCTGGCCCTTGTCTGCAGGAGATTCTGCTGTTTGGGAAAGACCATCAATCAATGCGAAAATATGTGAGCTTTGCATGTGAGTCACACACAGAGACGGGACATTTCTGAACAGGATTCAGAGGTGGCAAGCTACCACATGGAACAAGCAAACTGGCTGGATAGGCTGAGTCACTCTTAGTTTAGAGTGTTCTAGAATCGTACCTGGTAAAAACTATATGTTTTATCACTGCCCCTTTAGATCTAATTCAGAATCTCACTTGGTCCAGCATAAGACATTTTACTGAGAAAGTACAGCAAATTCAGGTAGTCCTTGTTTAGTAACCACAATTAGGACTAGCAATTTGGTCACAAAGCAAAGTGTTGTTAAATGAAACTGTAACTGTGCTTAAGATCCTACTCATTTTCCTTTGTTTTGCAGACCTGTGAAGATCATAAATGCAGGCATTGATCATAAAGCTATTTTTTAATCATTAGTGTCACTGCGAACATTCACTAAACAAGGCAGTCACTGAACAAGGATTATCTTAATTACTTTCATTTTTCCAAGGATATGGGCATAGTTCTCAAAACTACTTTGATACATGAAATTCAAATTGTTCCTTAGCCTTACAAAAGAGTTAATAAGTTAAACAATTAACTATTTGTTTTCTTTTCATAATAGCCTAAATTCATGTCAAAGTCAGCTGTCTGTCAGCCAAATGATATGGCTGGCCTTGACTCAAGCTTTTAAGCCCAGTTAAGACATTTATTTCTTATTTATTTGGCTTTAAAGCAGCATATTCAGATGTGCTGGATGATAACAACAATTGAAGAAATTGTGTTATACTTTTGTCTTGGCCACCTTGGCTCAAAGTTGGATTAAGTCCAGGAAAGTAAAGGATGTGATTATTATAAGAACTACCAACTATATGTTGGGAGTCAAGTCATTCACCTAGCAACTAAACATTCACCTGTACTGTGACTCTTCCAGCTAAGAAAACCTCCTTCTCTTTTCCTTCACGCTCCAGACAGATAAATGGTTATATCCTGGCAGGTGATGTGGAGGAAAAGGAAAGGTGACACAGGACAGTTCAATTACAGTGATAAAGTGATGAACTGTAATTATGGGAGAGTCAAATTCAAAGTGAGGCTTAAAAAGAAGGTCAAACAGAAAAATAGGATTTATCTAGAATTGTGTCTTAGCATGTAATAATCTGACCGCAGGTGCAATTCAGGGACTGCTACTTGTCAGATGGAGCTCTCTTCCTATATAGAAGATGCTAAGAAGTGCTTCTACCTTATGGCACTCATGCTCTGGGGATAAAATCTATAGAGACATTAGGTTTGCCATCTGTTTTAATGGACAGAAGGCCTCTGTTTTTGACTGCTCCGTGGCAGGCAAACTCTGCAGTAGCATTTCTATCCATGAATAAGCAGGGCTACAAAAATATTAGGAACCTCAAACCAGAGGCCAAACTAAAAATCATTTACCTTTTCCTTTGTTCTAATCATAGGATGAGCCTCCTTGTTTCTCTTTGCTGATTTCCTATCAGCTCCCAAGCAAATTTTCTGTCTTTATTTTGAAAGCCAGCCCTTCACTGTCTGGACTTCCATCTTTCTGATATAATCCTAGCTGTAACTGTCACTCTTACTATGGAGATTCTCAATCATCCAGGTCATGGTTGTCCCAAAGGTGCTTCTTTTTCAAGAGGCAATTGGATTTTCTTGTTTTTCTCTGAAGACATTTCACTTCTTATCCAAGAAGCTTCTTCAGCTCTAGTTGCCTCTTGGGAAAAATAACATCTTTGTCTATAATCCATTCTAAGTCAGGCGTGTCAAACTCTATTTCATTGAGGGCCACATCAGGGTTGTGTTTGACCTTGGGGTGCGTGGCCAGGGTGGACGTGGTCAGCTCAACATCACTCGTGTCAGCACCTGTGGTGGCCCGAGCGCTCTGCCAGCAAAAATGGGCTCCCGAACTCCGTTTTAGGCTGTGATGGCCTCCTGCAACCTTCTGCCAGTAAAAACAGAGCTCCATTTTCACTGGCAGAGGCACCATGGGCTGGTCGTTTGCTGTTTCCGGGGGACCCCATAGTCCAGAACTAAGCACCCCATAGGCCAAATCCGGCCTGTGGGCCTTGAGTTTGATACCTCTGTTCTAAGTATACCTTCCAAAGTTTTCAGAATTTAACTCCCTTTGTAATTTAATCAATAGGCCTTCCTTCCTTTCTTCCTTCCTTTTCTTTCTTTCTCTCTTGAGATGAATTCATTTGCAAAACCATCAAAAACTATTCCGAAAGCTTTATTTTTCCTACAGCAAACATATAAACAGATGCATCGTTGCTTTTACATTTCTTATGAAAACTACATCGCAATAGCATATGAAAATTATTTAACATTGTTATCTCAGTTGTGACAAAACATTGTTCTCTGTCAAATTTGCAGCCATATCTTTGTAAGTACTAAGAAGTCACTTGCTCTCCATGCATCCAATCACCACGGCAGGGATCCCTAAAATCTGGAATATACTTATTTCATAAAAGCAAAATGGTCCAACCTCAAGTCTTTGTTACTAAATTTGTGCATATGCTTTTCAGGCATGGGAAGCTACTGAGTAGGCAAGTTGATATTGGACAAATCCCTGATTAGACCCTTTGTAATGTTAACTATCCCTACTGTGCTAGAATTGATTAGTTACATTTAGAGAAATGCTATTTGAACAGTAAGTCATTTAGCCATCTTCTCATTTTCACACATCATTCAGCATCCTACTGTCCTATGGCCCATTCTTTCCTCCTGTCTTACAACAGCCTACACAGCATGTCGCCTGCCATTGTTTGGCATAGTTTAAGATGGCATGGAGAAGAAAATGGCAAGGTAAACATGTGGTGATCATTGTTACTAAAATGGTTAGCAGTGCTGTGGCATTTATTCTTCCATGGAGCAAGGAAGGAAAAGAAGTAATGACGGTTCAGTCAATGCAATAAACTATTTGATACTGATAAGTTTAGAATGAAGTCGGAGGACATTTGGATCCTAGCAAAAAGCTTTGCATGGAAGAAGATTCAGCACCAAGCAGAAAATGTATTGTGATGAGGTTGAAGCAAGTTTTTGTTTTAAAAGTAGCACAAAATGTAGCATATTTCAGTTGTTGAAAATGCTGTCCAAACTGTGATATTACTCAGTACCAAATATCAAAATGGGCTTCATGCTTAACATAATTCATACTTATTATTATGAATGTTTGAGTGGGTTTAAAGTAACAGTGTCTTGCATATTATTTGTCTAGCAAGGATTCCTTTTTCTGCAAAAATAACATCTGTGGACAGGCAAGGTTTTGCCATTTCTGCTTTTTTCATTTTTAAAATGTTGGCTGCCATAGCTGAAATCGTGCATTGGCATGAAATACTATGGTAAATATTAGTTTATAAGCAGAATATGCCCATTGACCTGTAAGCACTTTTCCTAATTTAATAAAAATGGAAAGTTCAAAGAAACCAGGACTAATAAAAGCAAAGAATTATCCAGCAGTAGCAGGATTGTGATCGTTAGTAATCTAGATATACTAAATAGTTTTAGAGCAAATCCAAAATTAATTAGGAAATAATTTGGTGATCAAGAGTCTTGTCTATAGAATTGCAATGCAATATTTAAACTGGACAATGTACCTCTACTTGCATCTGTTTAAATATAAATGGTCCTTTAGATTGGGGCCAGAGACCATATTGTATTTACTTTTTGAGATCCAATACATTACACTGTTTGATTCACTATATGTATAAAAAAACATATTTGAAGAACTAAGAAGGAAGAGAAATTCTTATTTGGCTTCTTCTTGCTCTTAGTGAAGACTAAAGTTATTGGCTGAAAATGAATTTGCTTTTCCTTTGTCTCTAAGCAAAATATAGTTTAAGATGGCATCAGCAGGGATTATTTGTATATGAAAGGAATAAGCAGAGCTATTGCCAATTGCTTCCAGTGCCTGCCAAAATACATGCTGGGTATTATTACTGATGTACAGTCTTCTCTGTTGTGACACTTGAGGTCTGCAATCTTTATTTAAAATGGGGATGAAGTAAAATAGCCTGAGTCTATATATAGCAGGGGTGTCAAACTTGATTTCATTGAGGTCCGCATCAGGGTTGTGTTTGACCTGAGTGGGCCCGGGTGAGTATGGCCAAGGTGGCCATGGCCAGCTCAATTTCACTCCTGATTGGGGTGCCTGTAGTGGCCCAAGCGCTCTGCCAGTGAAAACGGGCTCCTGAGCTCCATTTTTGGCTGCCACAGCCTCCTGCAACCCTCTGCCAGTGAAAATGGAGCTCGGTCCTTCAATGTTTCCAGGACGGCCCCATAGGCCAGATCTAAGAACCCCGTGCTCCGGATCCAGCCTCGGGCCTTGAGTTTGACACTCTTGATATATAGGAACATATGGAATATGATAGGGTACTCTTGGAATATAGAAGAAAATTAAAGAGACAACGATGCCAGATTCCACGAATAAACCATAAAATATAAAAAATTTAAGCAGGTTACATGGAAGAAATTGATGGTTAGTTCAAAAGGCTTTGCAACCTTTCTTTTGAGAATTCCCCATTGATCATAAATGAACTTATTTGTGGAAGAAAAAAAGTAGAAGTGTGTTGCAAATTTCCTTTCTTAAAATGAGAATAAAGTAAAATGTAGATCTTCTACTGTGTCTCCTGAAGACATGCCAGCTTGTAATTATAGAATGATTTTTTTTTCAACCTGCTAGCTGCGACATAAAACTATATACAAAGATGCTGAACTCTTTTGGACCAAAGAGTGCAACTTACACTCAAGAGTCATGCTGGAGGCCAGAACAAAAATTCAGTCTCTTTTGATTCAATCTAATGGTTTAAAAGAGTTGGGCTGTGGACAAGAAAGTGAAGTGGCTGTTCATGTACATGCATTCAGAGACGGCTTGGAACAGTTTTTAAAAGGCCACATGACCCTCAAAGTACCTCTTTGGAAGGGCTGAAGATTGCAAGTCTAATTGGTACTACAAGGACAGGTGGCTGTTTTCCCAGGTGTTCCTGTGTAAAATATTCAGGAGGGCTAATTTACTTATAATGCAGCTTTTCAGTCCAATAAACAAAAAAGTCCAAGAGAAAATCCAGCTCTGTTGATTAACAGTGATCTGGGATTGCAGGAGACCACAAGGCCAAAAGCCTGCCCACCCCTCATGTAGGAATTAGGAACAAATCAGAGATGCTAGAGAGCTACAGTATTTATTTGTTTAGATTTAGGGGCTGCCTGTTTCCAAATAAACTCTGGGTAGTTCACAATATACTAAACAATAAAAACACCATACAAAACAGTTAAACAAGTTGAAATCTGATTGCTCAATACAAAACAACAACAACATCATATTGATCGAAGCTTACTCACCTCTATTTTGATATAATAAAACAGAAGTATTTTAGGAAGTGAGCCAAAAATATTTTAGGAAATGAGTATGTCATACCAGAATGTAGAGTATACCGTCTACCTGACAAATTAATACAGAGAAACAAAGGGACGTGGTGGCTCAGTGGCTAAGATGCTGAGCTTGTCAATCAGAAGGTCGGCAGTTCAGCAGTTCAAATCCCTAGTGCTGCGTAATGGAGTAAAATCCCATTACTTGTCCTAGCTTCTGCCAACCTAGCAGTTTGAAAACACATAAAAAATGCAAGTAAAAAAATAGGGACCACTTTGGTGGGAAGGTAACAGCGTTCGTGCGTCTTCTACGTTTAGTCATGCCGGCCACATGACCATGGAGAAATCTTCGGACAGCGCTGGCTCTTCAGCTTAGAAATGGAGATAAGCAGCATCCCCTAGAGCAGGAAATGACCAGCATGCATTTGTAGGGCAACCTTTACCTTTACCTAACGAAGTAAATGTGGGTGGATATCACTGTCACGTGCTATAAATCCCAAATCCCTATCTATCTATTAGGCTCATTGGATGAATTTGAGGCAGAAACTGTCCTCGGACATTTCAAAGATATATTTCATATTGTTAAATTATTTGGTATAATTAATTTATCAACTGAATAGAAATATTTTCTCTCTACAGTAAGTGCACAAATCTGAGGACCATGTTAGTATTCCAGTTGAATCATACTGCATATTTGTAAATACTCAAATACTTGCACAAAACAAATATGAATTCAATAGATGTAATGAATAAAATAAAATAAATGTTTTAGTTGGCATATAATGTCTTTTTTAGAATACGTTCCACTGTGCCATCCAGCACATAAATTAGAATTCTAGTTTGGCACTGTTACAAAATAAGAAGTATGAAAAGGAGCTTTCTAAAGAAGTAAGAATAATACAGAGTTATATAGGCAATAATAATAGGCTAATAATTATTATACTAATACATCAGCCATTTTAAACCAGATAACTAATTTAAACACATTCAAGCCACAAATAATAGCTCAAGCAAGTCTTTCCCAATAAATGAAAATCTTGTTTTTATTGCCTGCTGTTTCCAAACCATTCTTAAACAGGATTATTATTATTTAGCATATGGCATACAGTGTCAGGACACACAATGGTAGACACAGAATGCAGTTCTGACAGACTAGAATGCTAGTTTATTCTGTTCAGTGCTTTCGCGCCTATCCTTGATGCACCATGGGGGTGAACTAGCTTTACACCATCTAACTAGCAATACTCGGGATGCTGGCTCTTCTGGGCTCCTCCGCTGGTCTTGCCACATGCCTTGTGTCCAGGCAAGTCCAGTGCCAGCTTCCACTCTCCACATACACAAAAGGAGCCTGGTGGCGCAGCAGACTAAAGCACTGTTATTAACATCAAGCTGTCTGCAATTACTGTAAGTTCAAATCTCACCAGGCTCAAGGTTGACTCAGCCTTCCATCCTTTCTAAGGTAGGTAAAATGAGGACCCAGATTGTGGGGGCAATAAGTTGACTTTGTATAAATATACAAAAGTTTGAAGGCTATTGCTTAACGCATTGTAAGCCGCCCTGAGTCTCCGGAGAAGGGCGGCATATATATATATTCTCAGGTTTTCGCGGGTGTTTGTATGTAGGTCTTTGGTTATTCGGGTCTTCTCCCACGTAAAATTGGAAGTGTCTTGGCGACGTTTCGACGAAGTCACATTCGTCATCTTCAGGCTGGTGTTCTCGGCTTCGTGCACTGCTCCTGGAAGCACGAAGCCGAGAACACCAGCCTGAAGATGACGAATGAGACTTCGTCGAAACGTCGCCAAGACACTTCCAATTTTACGTGGGAGAGACCCGAATAACCAAAGACCTACATATATATATATATATATATATATATATATATATATATATATATATATATATATATATCAGCTAGGTTTTTCCTACCAAAGTGGTATCCATTTATCTACTCACAACGTTGCATGCTTTTGAACTGCTGGGTGGGCAGGAACTAGGAATCGAGTGACAGGAGCTCACTTCATCTCAAGGAGTTGGGTTCAAATTGCCGGAACGCAGACTATTTCTGACTGGCAGTTCCAATGTCATTAAGCATCTATGCCGCTGCATTCCTACTTAAACAGGAAATATTTGGTAACTCCTCTGAAAAGTATTGTTTTGTTGTTATCGTTGTGATGTTACCAAACTGCAATAAATAGCTGCGCCTGCAACACATTCATTTCCTGATGAGATGGTGCTCCTCCAAAAAGCCACTCTTACTTCTGTCCCATTTTCATTTTGTCCTTTTGCATTTTCTGTTCATTACAGTATTTAGGAGCTGCTGATCATGCTTAGCTTTCCCAATGCTGTTTTGGAAGATTTCATTTTCAGGTTTGCAGATGAACATTTTTTTTGGGCGGGGGGGTTAGATACAGATATTGTAAAATGTCAAAAAATATGAGAACTGAAGAAATCAATACAATTTTTTTGTGAGCAGAACTCAAGATTTTATTCCTCCTTTCTGGCCAAATAAGGACCCGCTTACTGTACTTCAGCAGGAACATAAGCTGCCCATTTGGTGATATTTCAAAAGTGATTTGCCAATGCCTGTTTCTGAGACAGAGTGACTGACCCATGGTCAACAGTACATTTTGTGCCTATGGTGGGTCTAGAATTCCCAGTCTCCTGGTTTCTAGTCTGATGTCTTAATCACTATACTGAATTGGCTTTCCAATTAAGGAATTAACCATCACTTTTTCCCTAAGAAGTGGGTGGATCATTCATATAAGCACTTTCATTCTTCAGAGATCTCAAAAGATTATATGCACTAGAATTGATCTGACCTAATGTCCTCCATACGCACATCATGTGTCAATTCTTGGTGTCTGCATATGTGTTTAGAGATTGCACAGATATTTTATCACAGCCCCAAGTTGGATCCAGAAAAGATAGTGGCATTGTCAGCGCATAATCCTTTTTGATATTGTCATGGCCCCGTTGGAGCCTGGGTGAGGATGGAGCTAGGGCCAACAGAGGAATGACCAGAGGAGCAGGACAAGGCAGTCCCAGGTCCCTCGGGCCTGGGAAGGGTCACCAGCAAAGGAGAAAGGGCACAGACCGACCAAGCAAAGTTAAATATGAAGTGATACAAGATGTAAAGGAAAAAAGAGGATTGGGTTTATCTAATTTGAAAGTTTATTTTGCAATTTGTTGTTTGGTTTTTGTTAGATCGGCGCAAAACAGCAGGCGAGAGTCATTAGTGAATTCAGCACCTTTTTATTTCCAGCAAAATGTGACTGTGCTCTGCCGGCTGGGCTGCCGGAGCTCGCCTTTTTAAGGAACTCCAGGCAGACCAGCTGGCCAATTACAGCAGGTTAAAACTCCCACAGTCTGGATAGCCAATCAGCAGTGAGCATGAAACCTTATGCAGATTCTAGCCAATCCATGGTGAGCATGAAACCTTATGCAGATTCTAGCCAATACGTGGTGAGCATGAAAACTTATGTAGATTCTAGCCAATCCATACATAACAGTTTTGATGAAAGAGTAGATGCTGAGAAATAGAACACTTAGAATTAGAAGGACATGATCTGAGATTTGAAGAGTACATGGTATGATAAAGTCAAGCTTAGTATAGATTTCAAAAATTATTATATTAGAAGTGGTACATTAAAAATATAGAATAGATATTAATCCAGTATGTGCTCAAAACCATCTTTGTGGTTCTCAGTACAAGAAGCATTTTACAGACAAGAAATAATAATAGGCAAACACAAATGGATAACATATTATGAGATACCAGAGATCTATCAAAAGAATACAATAAAATCAAGAGACCCACTGATAACAGAAAAAATACACTTGTCAATGGTTTTCTTATTATCAGAAAACTTAAAGTAGGTAAAATATAGTATTGAACATTGGAATACTGATTTTGAAACAGAATTGTGTACAAATGATGATTGTGTGATTGCTAAAACGTATAAACTTTTATTTATATTTGAAACAGAATAACAAGTTAAGGAACATACGATAAAATGGAGTAAAATTTTTGGTTATAATATACAGGTGGAAGGAACAATGTGAAAATACATGGCTGCAAGGACTGAAATTTTACATTGTGTAATAATCATAAAGAGAATGTTTATAAATGATATACTGTTGGTATATGACACAAAAAAGAATCTCAGATATATAAAGATATGTCAAATTTATGTTGGAAATGTGAACAAAAAGAGTCATTTTATCCTGCATGGTGAACATGCAAAAAAGCTAGAAAATGTTGGATTCAAATACAGAGTTAGAATTAATCAGAGATTTTAAATATTAACGTTTGACTGAAACCAGAATGTTTCCTCTCATTGAACATTATTTTTATATATGATAACTGCAGCTAGTTTGTTGAATGCACAAAGGTGGAAACATTTGGCAATACCTATGATAGACAAATGTTTAGTGAAGATGATAGAACTAACTGAAATGGCCAAACTGAATTTGTTTGATTAGAGAAAAGACAATATCTATGTTTACTGGTAACTGGAAACCCCTTAAGGACTTTTTGCATAAAAAAGAAAATAATGATCCTGTGATTTATGGTTTTGATGATTAGATAGAATAAATTATAAAAAAAGAGATTCATGATGTAACTTGAGAGAGAGAGAGAGAGAGAGAGAGAGAGAGAGATTGATTAATTTATAATTATACTTATAACTGTTGTAAAAATCACAAGCCATTTTGTAGCTTATTTCATTCTTGTCTATTTTTATGCTACTCTTTTTCTTTTTGTACTTTTATTTTTTCCTTATGTTTTTTCCTTATTATTTTTTGCTGTATTTTAGTTTGTATTAGTGATAAAAATTTTCAATAAAATTATGTATTTAAAAAAGAAACAGAATATAGTTACACTGCTGCATGAGAAAGAAGAGTAAATGTTATGAGATAAAACAATTAAGGATATAACTCAGAGTTTACACTACTTTGTGAATTCAAGGGCTTACCAGGATTATTCTATATTGTGCTTCAATGACCTTTTAATTAAAAAAACAAAACTATTGAAATTCTTTTTTTTTTTTCTTTAAAGCGACATGACCAGCAGCATTCATATGTTGATCAGAGAATGAAGGTCAGTAGCTGTTAGGAATTTTCTTTCAAAAGCCAAACAAGCAAGTCCTCTCAAACTCTAGCAATTAATTGAATTTTCAAGCATCAGTCTAGAGGTTAAGAGCTTCTACTACATACTCTAGCTGCCAGTTCCAACATTGCTATATTCCAATTACAATGAAAGATAAATTGACACTTTCCTGCTATACTCCGTGGATAATATATGTAAATACATTCTTTTCCAGACTTGAAAGCATAACTTCAACAGCTACTTCTACTCAGAAGCTTCAGAACTATCATAAACAACAGAGCTACAAACCAAATGAATAATAATGGAGATAAGAGGGGAAAAAATCTCTTTTATTAGGCCATATGTTTTTATAATGGCATGATTATACATGGACTAATACATGCAAATTACACAAAGAATAAAAGTCAGCACTCAAATGTCACACTTTTCCAGCCTTCCAGATGTGTTATGACTAGAACTTCCAGAACTGCAAAGTTTCCTGACTAGGAATGCTGAAATTTTAGTTCCAACAAATCTGAGGGGCACAAGGTTGGGTAAGGTTGCATTAATACGTAATCACTTCAGATGGTCTTGAACGAATGTCATACTTGCCTTTTCCCATTCCACCAAAGATTATAGGGCAGTAGATAGCTGTTACCTTGTTTCCATAAAAGCCACATTAAATAGGTCAACATAATATGATTTCTTCCATGGTTATGCAGGGATTTCCAATGCTCTGCCAGCTATATCATACTGGCTTCTCCAGAAATGCACATTCCCAATAAATTATATTACATTTTTATAGTGGGATTACCGGGAAGAGGCAATATTGCAGAATTTTTTTTGAAACTAAGCATAAATGTGGCCTGTGAGTGGCTAGTTGCCAGCCTATGTACTACAATGTGACTTTAAAATCAAATCACCTGTAGCTATAAAAATATTATTGCAGTTGGAAGGAGAGACTGTTCAGGGCATCACCTGAAAAAGCAGTGTTTCCCATTTTTGCTGGTCCTGAATGCAAGGAAAAGACATAGGACCAAGCTCTTAAAGTCAAAAGAGAACTTTGTTACCTCTAGTCAGTAAGGTAGTCTGTCTAAGAATGTAAGCATTGCTCCCTGAACTGAGCTGCATGAGTGCATCCACTATACAAAAGATCCAGTAGTGGTATTCAGCCAGTTCAGGTGAAACCGGGTACCAGAGATCGGCGCTATGCCATCCTATTTAGCCACGTTGTCGAGGCCGGGCGCATGCACGGAAGGCGTGCACACCAGTGATGGGTTTCAAAATTTTTTACTACCAGTTCTGTGGGTGTGGCTTGGTGGACATGGCATGGCCTGGTGGGCATGGCTTGGTGGGTGTGGCAGGGGAAAGATACTGTAAAATCTCCATTCCCATCCCACTCCAGGGAAAGGATACTGCAAAATCCCCATTTCCTCTCGATCAGCTGGGACTTAGGAGGCAGAGAATAGATGGAAGCGGGGCCAGTCATAATTTTTACTACCGGTTCTCTAAACTACTCAAAATTTCCGCTACCAGTTCTCCAGAACTGGTCAGAACCTGCTGAAACCCACCTCTGGTGCACACGAAGTGAGCATGCGTGCATGCAGCGAACCAGTGGTAAAAATATATGAAACCCACCTCTGAAAAGATCACGAGGAATGTGAGTTGATGTGGAGATAATATTTGTATTTGGTGGTGGCTCTTGAAGTCCTGACAGGACAAAGAACTAGAAATATAAGAAATTATCTATGTGTAGGTGAAAAGTATCCATGATTGGATACTTTTATCCATGATTGGATACTTTTATCTATGATTGAATACTTTTCCGGCAGGCTTGGGGCCGTTGATCTCACCACTGCAATCTTGCAAGATCCGGCCATGAGCAGTGTGTATGGGTTTTTTAACATCTCTTATTGTATATTGTTCATACTGTCTTTGTTGTAAGCCGCCCAGAGTCCTCGGAGAGTTGGGCGGCATAGAAATACAAATAATAAATAAATAAGATTGGGGGAGAAGCTGTTCAGCCTAAAGTTCTTAAATGAATCAAAGTTTGCAAAGCATAATAGCTTGCCATGTCTTTTTTCCTAAGATGAAAAAAGAGCTAAGATGATGCAGTGGTTGGAGCTTACTCTGCCATGAAGGTTACTTGGACATTAATTATCTCCAAATGTTACCTTGGAAAATTGTTGTGCATATGTTATCAGGGAGATCTAATTCACTGCCTTGAGTTATTTGGGCACTTCTTTTCATGTTACTTGGTTTAGATTAGGCTAATCACCAATATTAATGACAATATATTATAGGTGACCAAATCATATGTGCATTTACACTGAAGCTCTTCAAATAAATCAGTAAAGATTCTTATGGATGATTAATGCATACTATCACGTATTCAGAAAATATGCTGCTTCAGCCTCAACAAATACAGGACATAGACACCCAAAAAGCATGTGAAATGACCTTAACCCAGACTAGCCTGGATGCCCATCCCATATGTAAAAGAAGATTGTATGCAACGTCATTGTTGACCTTCTGTCGTCTTTTCTGCAGTCATTGTCTTTACTTACCTGCCCTTCTTGTTTTCCAACAAAACTCAGATCTTTGAGGAATGCATTGCCAGTTTCCCTGGAGAAGCAGATGCCGAATAGAAGGTGAAAGAACCAGATTTACTAAAATTAGTCAGTCTTTATGAGGAAACAGAAGGGTTGAAGACATTGGCTTTGGTGAACCCAAGTTTTCCCCTGTGCTCTTCCATATGGAAGATGGTTCATAGGGTATGAGGACAGGGTGAGCGTTCACGTTGTATTTTGGAAACTGCCTTATTGCTGTCATCAGGCACTCCTAAATGTAAGGCCTTCCCTAGGAAAAGTAAATAAGAAAAAAAACTTCATTATTGCATCCATGGAATTTAAGGTGAATCCTTTCTTTTAAAGGGGCAAATTATTTGAGGGGTTACAGGGCAGTCCTTCCTTTTTCTAATCCAGCACTGTCTGCTTTGACTGCAACAGGCAGAAATATGCCTTTCTATTTCCCTGAACTTTTTAACTGAAGATGCCAATACATTTTACACATACATAATACAAAACTGCAGTCAGCATACAACCTGCATATAAAAACTTGTTGCATGGGTGTTATGGAAGGGATAAGAGTGTTGCCATACAGTTATATAAATCCACCTTCCTGCCTGGTCATTGCTTGAATTAAAAACTTAAAGGAGTGCATAAAAACAGTTGTGATACACAACAGAATCTCTGAAATAATTTTTCTAATGAGCTCAAAACCCTTTTTGAGTACATGTAACTTTCTATGTTTGGAACTAATACAACTTCTATCCCAAATCGAAACAAAAACACACATTAACTGCTTAATGTACAACCATATGCCAAATGGCAAGAAAATTACAGTATTTTAAATCACAAATTTTGGATTAAACAAGAAACTGATTCTGAGAGTAATTGTGCCACCTAGTGGTGCAAATTGCTGACTAAAGGGGAAAAACCCTTGCATTCCATTTTTTTTATTGCAACCATTCCTCACCCCCCTGGATTTTCTTTTTCTGAGCATTATATCTCCTACTTTTATTTATTATTTTATACATTTAAAATATATGTATGCACTTAAAACCTTTATTACTTTTAATTTCAATTTGTGGCTAAAGAACAGCTCCAAGAACACTAGATGTAGTCATTTACTTTGATTTTTTATTATGCAAAGATGTACATCACAAACCAACATTAGCTTGAGAATGAGAACAGTGAGAACCTCTAAAGTAGTCTCCTCATTGGCAAATATGTATTTTCCAATGAATATCCAATCATTTTAAAAAATATGGCCAACTGGGTTCCCGGCAGTATGCATTTGTATATTTGTATGTGAATTAACTTTTTAGAAATACATCGAATGTTTTATGTATGAAAGTAAAATGCAGCAGTTACAAGCACTCTTTAGGAATTGGCTGTGGAACAATCCTAAGTTTATTTGTTTAGTTAAATCCATTTCTACAACCATCTATCCAGTGGTGAAATGCTGCTACCGGTTCGCTGCGCGAAGATTACTCTCATAATCTGACGATTACCTGTACACTGAGCCAGTAGTGTTGTATCCATGCTTTGTAACTGCCTTGTGTTTATTGGAAAGGATTATTAGTTTAACCCATCTTCAACCTCCTGGGATGCTGTCATAGCAGTATGATAGCTTAATTAGTTAAACAAATTGCTGAGCATTAAACTTTTGGGAGGCAACTGAAATTACCCACACTGGTACACAGAGAAACATAGCAATTCTTATTTCTTTAAAAAAAGAATATTTGTCTAGGCATGGCCCTGAGTAAGCATAACAAGACACTTAGCAACTAAATGCTAATTATCTGACAGTTCTTTGTGCTCCGCTAATGACCACAAAGAGAAGGCATATTGTAGCTGCTTGTTCTCTGTGAGCTCTAGATTAAAACCCATATAAATATGCCTGTGTTCGTAGCATCTTGATATCTAAATAAACCTGAAAATATTTGAAACAGCCCAGATCAGTCTGGGTGTACTGTAGATTCAATTTAGAAGGGCCGGGAAATGAAGAAAAAAAAAATCTGGAAGTGTGACCAACCACACAAGGGTTGCATTATATACCAAATGATAATTAAAATCTTTGGGGTGGAGTAGAGTCACTCAGTAAGATCCACACAAAAAATATTGTATTGAAATCAACACTGACCAGAAGGCACTAAAACCAAATCCTAATTTCAGACCAGTAGCCTGAGAAATTCAGTAATAATCACATGAGGCTCCCATTCATTTCTAATGGGAACCAGAAGATGGAAATTTCAAAGCTGCTAATAAATTGAGATGTTGCACTGACCTCCACAAATCCAATCCAATTTGAGAGTGAGGTCAGTGGTCTCTAAATTTGGTAAATAAATAAATAAAAGCCTACTTTTTCAAGTTATTCTTCCGGGAGGATTGGAATGAAATAGAGGCAACTGGACAAGAAATTCTTCACCTACATCATTACAGCAGCTGATAGAGGCATCCCATTATGAGCTCCAGGTACTACTTCAATTTTATTCCACCCTTCCAATGCATGGAATGTTAGTTGTTAGAAACAAATCAATAGAGGCCATTTCAACTCTGACTATACAATGTTTTTTAAACCAAGCTGGATGCCTGTAAAGAAAAATTGGGTCACTTCCTGGCAAGTTGTTCATTATCAATTGCCCTGCCTGAAAATTTTAGGGTTTGTAGCTTACCCACATTTTCTAATTGCTTCAGCTGACTTTTTTGGCATTAAAATATATTAAGTATTGTCTTATATTGTCTTACTGATACTAAAAGAAAATACTCCTGAACCTGGAGCTACTATTGGGTGCTATGACAGGTATTAAAAATCCTGAAGAGATATTAAACTATACATTTGATACTTCAAAAGGAGAGAAACCTCAAAATTAATGGCTCCTTTTCATTCAGATTAACAAGTTTCTTTACATTGTTTTCCCTATTTTGTCCAGTTTAATCTATAAGTTGGTTACACTCATCTGTTCCAAGCAGTTGCTCATGTATTCCAAAACCACCTTTTACTATATAGGCAAAGAAAAAAGATACATCTATGTTTCTTCTGCAAACTACAAATGTTCAGATTGTTTCATTTATAGGTATGGGAACAAAACATAACCTTGCAGTACTCTGTAAGACAAATTGACAAGTCTGTGTAGAAGTCTGCCAATGCTAATCCATTATAACCATCTACCAACAAGTAAACATATCAAAGTGATTCAGTTTAACAGCTGTTAAAGAATCAGAATCTAACAGCATTTACACATCTAGAAGTATGGATATGAAATTTTGTCAGAAAAAAGAATTATGGTGTATGGTCATGTACATCCTCTGAAACAAATGGTTTATTTATTTATTTGTTCAACTTGTATGCCGCCTTTCTCCAAAAACTCAAGGTGGCTTACAATGCATTTAAAAACCATATATAAACATTAAAATGGTAAATTGTATAAGTATAATTATGAACTGATATGGCATAAAATACAAGCTGAAATGGATAAATGGAAAAAATTACAACTGTCCTTGTTGGGTAGAATAGCAGTTATAAAAATGAATGTTTTACCTAGGTTTTTATTCCTCTTTCAAATGATACCAATACTAAAAAAGGATGCCAACCTGGAAGAATGGCAGAAAGGTATTAATAAGTTCGTATGGCAAGGTAAGAAACCAAGGATAAAATTGAAAATAATGCAGGACATACGAGAAAGAGGAGGATTGAAAATGCCAAATTTAAAATTGTACTATGAAGCAGCTGTTTTATCAGCAATTAGTGATTGGATTAATTTAACAAATGGAAGGATATTGAATATTGAAGGGCATGACCTGGTCTATGGTTGGCATGCTTATTTAGTGTATGAAAAAAGGGTGGATAGAGCATTTAAGAGTCATATACTGAGAAATGCTTTATTGCATGTCTGGAAGAAATATCAATATAAGTTAAATGAAAACATACCTATATGGACAGCACCCAGGCACGCAATAGAGAATACGAGTATAGAAAGTAGACAGGATGTAATTACGTATAAAGATATTCTCATTATGGAGGGAGATATATTAAAATTAAAATCTGTGAATGTGTTGAAAGAGGAGAAAATAACTCAAACATGGTTTCAATATGTACAATTACAAGCTAGATGGAGAAAAGACCAGAAAACTGGTGTTATACAAAGTGATGAAAATTTAATTAAACAAATTAGAGACCAAAGCCCAATGCACATAAAAAGATTGTATAATATATTGATAGAGATGGACTCGGAAACAGAGCTAGTTAAGGACTGTATGATAAAATGGGCGCAGAATTTTGAACAGCCAATAATGATGGAAACGTGGGAGAAAATATGGGTGACAAATGTGAAATTTACCAAAGCGCAAAATTTAAGGGAGAACTTTTATAAAATGTTTTATAGATGGCATCTAGACCCAAAAAAGCTGTCTCGTATGTATCCGAATGTACAACCAAAATGTTGGAGATGTAATTGTGAGGATGCCACTTATTTTCACATTTGGTGGACATGTAAAAAGGTTAAAGCGTTTTGGATAAAAATTTGGTGGATTTTACAAAATATTCTTAAAAAGAGGTTGAAATTTACACCACAGCTGTTTCTGCTGGGTATAGTTACAGATTGTACAGTCACAGAAACTAAATTGATTTTGAATTTAATAACTGCAGCAAGACTGTTGATGGCACAATATTGGAAGAAGCAAGACTTACCTACAATCCAAGAGTGGACAATGAAAGTTACAAATCTAGCGGAAATGGCAAAAATCTCGGCGTACTTGAAGGATCATTCAAATGAAAGATATTTAAGAGACTGGAGAAGATGGATAGATTATATTTAAAATAAATACCGGAATAAGAAATTGCAGATAGGTTATGAATGATTATATAGATATTTGGTGTGTCTTTAAGTAATAAAGCTAGGCGGGTAATTAGGGAATTGAAGGAACAAGAGATGTGGAATGTCATAATTGTTTAGACTAGGATTGATTATGATTGTTGAAGTTTATACCCTGTAAGTTGCTCTGGGAAGAGGAGGGGGTGGGGGGAGGTTGAGGTAGGGAAGGGGGGGGGAAATATGTAAACTTTTTGTAAAACTTTTCAATAAAAAAAAAAGTTAAACCATTAAAAGCAATTAAAACCCATTCACACCATTCATGGCTGGATCTCGCCAAATCGCAACAGCGAGATCAACAGCCCCAGGCCTGCCGGAAGAGCTAGGTCTTCACTGCTTTTCGGAAGGCCAATAGGGTGGGGATGGTCCAGACCTCAGGAGGTAACTGGTTCCAGAGAGTTGGGGCAGCCACAGAGAAGGCCCTCCCCCGTGGGCCCGCCAGCCGGCATTGTTTAGCTGATGGGACCCTGAGGAGACCAACTCTGTGGGATCTTACCGGTCACTGGGAGCTATGCGGTAGAAGGCAGTCTCGAAGATACCCTGGCCCTGAGCCATGTAGGGCTTTAAAGGTAATAACCAACATCTTGAATTGTGACCAGAGACCAATAGGGAGCCAGTGCAGCTCGCAGAGAATTGGTGTAATGTGGGTGTACCTAGGTGCACCCACGACAACTCTCGCGGCTGCGTTCTGGACCAACTGTAGTCTCCAAACACTTTTCAAGGGTAGCCCCATGTACAGCGCATTGCAATAATCTAACCATGAGGTGACAAGGGCATGAGTGACTGTGAGGAGAGCCTCCTGATCCAAGTAGGGTCGGTATTGGTGCACCAGGCAAACCTGTGCAAAGGTCCCCCTAGCCACAGCTGACAGATGTTGCTCCAATCTTAGCTGTGAGTCTAGGAGGACACCCAAATTGCGAGCCCATTCTGAGGGGGACAATTTCTCCCTCCCCCCAAACCAAGGATGGACAATCAGCATGGTTTTTAGGAGGCAATACCCACAGCCACTCGGTCTTGTCTGGGTTAAATCTGAGCCTGTTGACTCTCATCCAGACCCTCATGGCCTCCAGGCACCGGCACATCACATCCACCACCTCACTGAATTAACGCGGGGTAGAGATATACAGCTGGGTATCATCAGCGTATTGCTGATACCTCACCCCATATCATCGGATGATCTTACCCAGTAGCTTCATGTAAATGTTAAATAGGAGGGGAGAGAGGACCGAGCCCTGAGGCACCCTGCAAACGAGGGGCCTGGGGTCAACCTCTGTCCTCCTACCAATACCGACTGTGACCCACCATAGAGATAGGAGGAGAACCACCGTAACACGGTGCCTCCCACTCCCAACTCCCTTAGTCGTCCCAGAAGGATACCATGGTCAATGGTATCGAAAGCCGCTGAGAGGTCAAGTAGCACCAAGATGGAGGAATGACCCCCATCTCAGGCTCGCCAGATATGCACAGATATTAGCATGCACAGATATGCATAATAATATCTTTCTTAATTATCAAATACTTTCCTGGTCTGCAAAGCTATTTTGGAAGCTGATCTTGGCTGCCTCTGCATGCATAGTTACTTTGTTGAGATGCACTGTTAAAAAGAGAGCATCAAAAAGGAGAAAGTTTGTGAGCTTTTTTACAGATGGGTATAGAGTCCTTGGTAGTCTTAAGCACCACTAATGAACTCCCTGCACAATATAAAGCTTTAGGTTTTCATACCTTGGTAGTTTGAATTTCTATCCAAAAGGAGTAGCTCAAAGCAACAAGGCTAACTTCAACTGTTACTTAAAGCTATTCTGAAATCAGAGTGCATCTGCAGTTGGACATTAGATAAATGGACTTCATTGTGTAACAAATGGATGAAACTCTGTAAATGCATATTTCTTTCTGATTGCTAATTATCAGAGAGTAATCCAAGTGTATTTAAATAAAACAACCAACAATAACAAAATTTACCAAAAAATAGAATATTCATTCACATGAATAATAATAGAGATGTGACAGATATTACTGGCCCGAGCAATTTTCTAAACAATTTGATTTCTCGGGAAAGATCTTGGGGGAAAAAATCAGAGCTAACCAAATGGTTTTATTCAATACACTAAACAGATTACTTGATATCTGTCAGCTGCACCTTTCAAAAACATTAAGTATTGTAATTTAAAATAAAATATAAGCAAATGTTTCACAGTACGAAAAAGAACAGCTTGTCAAGAACATTTGGGATTAGACCCCAGAAGGATGACCCTTAACGGTAAGGGAGCCAAAAGAGAAATTAAAACAGAGAGAGAGAGACAGAGAGAGACAGAGACAGAGACAGAAACAGAGACAGAGAGACAGAGACAGAGGGGAGGAGGGAGAGAGGGAGAGAGATGTCAAAAAACCCCAAGATACTATATTTTACAAAGCAAATGAAATGTGAGCAAGGGAACCATATCTTTTATGTTCATGACCCATGAAATTCAGGGTTGTGTCCCCACCCTTGTTGTCTAATATTCTTCATCTTTGAACCACACTTGAACTATAAGAGAAAGCAAAATTGCTCTTCAAGATAAAGCTTTGTTATTAAGCCAGGCTAGAACTTTCCCTGATACCTGCATCAGTTTTATGCTTAGCAATTGCTCTTTAAAAATCAAGTTCTGAAATTAATTCTCAACTAATAGAAACATGTAGTTTCATAGGGCATGCCTTATTGCTCTAATATCCTTGTAAGAGTCCATCAATGTCACCTGAACTGCTCTTTCTAAGATATTTTTTTTGTCCATAGCACCTAGCAGTTTGTTAGAAGGTTCTATATAAGCTTAGCACAGTATACCTATGTAATATAGCAAGTATATTATTCCATGAAATGGTATTTCTCAGTTGCTACCATGAGCAGAAGTAGGACCTAGGATACCCAAACCACCACCCCCGCCCCCCCATATATTACCTGATGGATTCTAATTCTCTCAGGCATTTGGGAATTTTCAAAATTCTAGACTAACAGAGACTTTTCTAGGCATCTGATGCAGTGGTGGGTTGCCCTCGGTTCGGACTGGTTCACAAGAACCAGTAGTAAAACCAGTGGGAGGTTCCGCCCACTGACCCGGACATCATCATAGGTGATTTGCACATGCGCAGAAGCACAGGCACCATGCGAGCTGGTAGTAAAGGTAAGTAGAATCCACCCCTGATCTGATGGGCCTTTTTGTATTACTGTAGTAGAGAATGCTACTATTCATTATAGTTGGTCTCAAGATCAACTCCCTTTTCTTCCCACCTCAATAGCTAATTTAAAATTTTCTATCATTTTTCATAATGAGTAGATTGGAGGTGATTAACATTCAGATCTCAAATCCATATCCCAAACTTACTTTATATACAGACTTTCAAGGGTCATATCTGATCCAAGAATTTAGTAAATACTAAAGTGATTGCTTGGATTTCAGATCAAAAGGATATATATTATTCTTCGAATATTATTGGTAGTAATTACATTTGCCTTGTTTGAAACCAGACCAGAATTCACAACCAGTTCTGCAAAATATTTTCAGCAGCCACAGATTCTTCAATAACAACAACAACAACAACAACTTGACAGGGGCATGGCTTAAGAGAGGAACCATCAAGAAAGAAATGGAAGGTTTAATACTTGCTGTTCAAGAACAAGCACTACAAACTAATGCCATGAAAACAAAGATACAAAAAACCACTGAAAATCCAAACTGCCAACTTTGCAATGACAAAGTTGAAACTGTTTCACACATAATATGTGAGTGCAGCAAAATTGTGCAAACTGATTACAAAGCTAGACATGATTGCTAAAGTAATCGACTGGTCATTATGTAAAATGCGCCCTACCTGTATCTGAAAAGTCATGGGAACATAAAGTGGAAAAAGTTGTTGAAACTGAGATCGTTAAGATTTTGTGGGACAACACACCAGATATCACGGTTGTCAAGAGCCGAAGCATACAATTTATTGATATCACTGTACCAGGAGATACCAGAGTTGAAGAAAAAAAAAACTGGAAAAAATCATGAAATGACCTGGCCATTGAAACTACACGGTTATGGATGAAACATGTAACAGTGATACCCATTGTCATTGGGGTACTTGGTACCATGTCTAAGAATTTTACAAAATAAATCAAGAAATTGCAACTTCCTGCAATAACACCAGTGAAACTGCAAAAACTGCGCTACTCGCAACATCGTACCATGCTTCCCTGAAAATAGGACATGTCCCGAAAATAAGGCCAAGCCTGATTTTTGGGGTGGGCCTAAATATACGCCCTTCCCCAAAAATAAGCCTCCCCTCTCTCACACACACGCACACACACCCTCACCCTCCCCAACCCTCCCCAACCCTCCCAAGGCAACCACATCCCTGCAAACTCCTGCACCCCCTGCCCCTTTCGCCTCCCACAGCACTAACTGTAGATCACATCGACATGGTGAGGCCTGGGAGGCACGTGAGCAGGGGTGGAGACAGGCACTCACGTGGCTTGGTGCCTTCAGGCCGCTCACATTCTACACACAAACCGCACAAGAGGGGAGGGGCTTAATGGCAGCACACGAAGGGAGCCTCTCTCTGCCAGATTCCCGGCTGTAAGTCCACAGGCCGCCTGGGGCCTCCTGCACCCATGAAAAAATAAGAACCCCCAATAATAAGGCCAAGCCCTTATTCCAGGGTTCAAAAGAAAATAAGACCCTATCTTATTTTCGGGGAAACACAGTATATTTTAAGAAGATACTTGGATGATACCTAGGACGCTGGCAGCAACCCATATCAACCATTAGCACCAGTCAATGATATTTGTGACACATTTTTAAATGTTCAGTTGACTGAGTTTCATGTTTAATGAATAAAATAATAATAATAACTTTTCAGTCCATTTCTGGTTTTTGTATAATTTATCCATATGTTTAAAAACTAGATGATCACAGAATGGAAGATGAGTGGAAGAATCAGGGTAGAAGTAATCCAAACATTTTAAATTTGTAGGGAAAGTCTTGAATACAATTTGTAATAATAGATTTTTTTGATATTGGGAAGAATTGATATTGTATTAATCATTTTTTTAAATGAGTAAATGATTGGGGTTTTAATCTGTTTGGGCCAAATTGTTTAATTCAATTTTACTTTGTTTTTAAATTTTGTATCTATGTATTTTTACTGTTTGGCTGTTCACTGCCCTGAGTCCTTCGGGAGTAGGGCAGTATATAAATTAAATAAATAATAATAAAATAATAATAATATTGTCCCATTCAGCAGGGAATCTAATGCTGTTTTGAATATACAATGTATATTTTTTAAATTCATAATAATATGAATTTTTTTCAATTGAAAAGTATCAAAATGTTTTCAGTTTTCAGACTCTGCTTTATTGTGGTTTTGCTTATAATTGTATGGTTTGTCTTCTAATCCCTTGCTCTTTTGAAAAGATTGTAGCATTTCAGACAGCTGAATTTTACTTTAGAAATGCATAAATATATGACTTGTATATGACATGTAGCAAATCATGGCAGTGACTTCTGATCATGTATAAACATTTCTATAGGCTATTATAACCAATTTATCCAAGTCATCAACACCTTTTCAGGACAATTGTTTCCTTTGAAGAATCAAGTTTCTAAGTCCAAGTTAGTTCACATTTTTAGCTAACAAACCTATTTAGGCAATCATCTGGGTTTTTTTTGGCAGTAAATTATCTGCCTGATCTATCTAAACAGCTGAAATAAGCATTAGTATATGGTATCTTTTTTAAACAACCCAGGATCCTCCCAAAATTTTCATTAGCTCATTTCTTTATTTTCTTTTGATAAAAAATATATAAATATTGAGGACCCAGTTGTGGGGGCAATAAGCTGACTTTGTATAAATATACAAAAGAATGAAGGCTATTGCTTAGCGCATTGTAAGCTGCCCTGAGTCTCCGGAGAAGGGCGGCATATAAATCAAATTTAAAAAAATAAAATAAATCCATGCCATTGCTTTCCTGGATAAAATAAAATAAGACATGCTAGAATTAGGGCTCTATCTAAGTTCCCTAGAAACTGGATTTTAGATCATTATTTCTGCTGACACCATACAGCTGTTGTCAATTTTTTTCCTTTTCTTTTTTCACTCGGTTTAGATGCAAGTTCAATTCTGTTCATTTTTTTAAAAAAAAATCCTCCCCTCTGGCTACAGAATGCTTTTGCAGGAACAGGAAGGCATGGCTTGTTTGAACTTGATGTAACATCAGTTGACAGGTGGGTTTCAGGGAACTCTCTGGGGTGATGGCCTCTTTAGTGGTTTTACCACTGTAAACTCAGTAATATAACATTTTATGCTTCAAAGCAAACTCTAGTCTCTTTTTAATTAAGCACACACAAACATATAAATACACATACATCATAGCTCACAATGATGGCATACCATTTAAAACTAGTTGAAGAGTATATGTTTGGAAATTGGACATAGAATTTAATCCATTTTCATATTTATATCACTCTGATGTTTTCAGAAAGAAGATTGAGTTTTCATTCAAAAAAGATAAACAGGTGAGATGGGTGCATCTTAGGTCAAATATAATGGTGAAGATCAGTCCAGTCATTTTGAAGATAGTTCTGGCAAGTCAGTAATACAACTTGTTTTAAGAAGCAAGCAAGCATTTGCTTTGACTTATGTGTGTCATACTTCAGTGGCATAACTACAATATAATTCTAGGTTCTCCAGATTGTTAATACTTTATTTTGCCACTGTCTTACTCAGCAATTGACTCTTGGATATGACTTGACAATGTCGATACATTTTGCAGAGAAAGAAGCCAAGTACAACAGAAGATCTGCCTATTGTAGTATAAAATAATCACAGCCTACATATATGTCAGTGCTCCAGGGCTTAAATTCTAGGGTTTTTCCTCCTGCCTTTCCACATTAGTGATTATTTAGTCATTCCCTTTAAGGTCATAGACGACAACTAGGATATACCGATATAATACTTCTCATACGTCTGGGAAAAATTATTCCAGATAATTGTTTTCAAACCGTTTATTAAATCTGCCCCACATATAAGAAGCACATTATATAAGAATCCTGAAAAAAACATATATTTTTTTTTCCTATGGGTTCAGAGTATTTGCCCTACTGAGTACAAAATTCTGTACAAAATGATTGGGTACATCCATACAGATGACACCACTTTATGTGATGTATTGGTACCTGCAACCTTAAAGAAAGCCATTGTGAGTTTAATTTTAAAGAAGTCCTCCTTGATTCAGGGGATTTTGCCAACTATTACCTGTTCACAAATATTCTTTTTAAATAGGGTATTAATGTATGAATGGTGCCTGTGAACCAGCTCAACCTTTTCTTAACTCTTTTCAGTCAAAATGCTGGCCTGGTATTAAGACTGAATCAGTTTATTTAATCCCATATTTGGACTTGTACACCATTGAGATGTTTTGGGATACATAACTTTTTTCTCTCTCAAGTGCTGCTATGCTGCCTCATTGTACAGTGGATGTTCCTGGGAGGGATGAACAAGGAATAGTAGAATGCATATCAAAAATATACTGTAAATTCTCAGAAGGTGTGAAGTTCATCCCAGCTGCCCAGATAAAGCATGCAGGCACCTATTGAGAGCAACAACATAGAAAGATGCTGAAGATGGAAGTTTAGTGTCAATAGCAAAGGCATAATTTCATCCTGAGTGGGAAAAGGCAATGATAAATCACTCCTGTATTTTATCATGAAAAAACTCATGGATTGTCAAGATATAGTGATAACGCCTTTCAGATCTAAATACTGATGTGACCATGCTGTGGGGGAAAATTGAAGAACATGGCAGTATGAACAGGAGAAAGCGCTATACAATGAAAGGTGAAATTATTTGACTACATATTGACATTGTACACATTGAATTGAAATGGACTGGAATTGGAAACTTTCAGTAAAACAATTACTACTTAGGAGGTGAAAAGCAAAAAAGAAATGACTTGTGTACAATGCAGTCAATGATAGAATAGTATCAATTCGATTTTGGAGGTGAAAGGTATAGTTGAAATATAAGCACTAGGAAACCAAGATGAAATAGGAAAATGACATTAACTTCTGCCAATCTAATGTTTTATTAATTATTAACATAGTCTTCAAACAACCAAAATATTTCACAACACACACAGATGAGACACAGGAATTAAATTAGTTATATTATTGGTACAAGAAGGTAGAAATCAGAAAATATTTTGGAACCCTAAAGCTTATAAATAAGGAACCAGAAGAACTGTGATATGACATTGAGGAAGTTGGCAAGGATGAATACAAAAAGACATTGTCAAAGACTAAGAAACAGAAGAAAACAAACTGGATGTCAGAACAGATTATGGAAATTCCTAAGAACAGAAGAGAAACCAAAGTCATGACAAAGACCTTGGGAAGGTACTCAACAAAGAATTTCAGAAAACGGTTAGAAGAGACAAGAAGCAGTGTTTCAAGAACTTCTGTAAAGATATTCAAAATAAAAACACATAAAAAACCCCAAAGCATTGTTCCCAAAAAATCTCCAAACTCAGAAGATTGTTCCAACCTTGAGCTGGAATGTTACAAGTCACCACAGGACAGAGAGTAATTGATTCAAATAACAGTTATTTCACTATTGAAGATACTTTAGAAGATATTGTCTATTTACATTTAGTACTAGTACTTCTACTCAGGGGTGGGTTCTACTTACCTTTACTATCGGTTCGCCACGGGAGCACGCATGGGCATGTGTGCTTCTGCGCATATCATCCATGATGTCATCTGAGTGGGTGGGCGGAGCCTCCCGCCGCTTTTACTACAACCCACCACTACTTCTAGTGCTAAAAGAAGAAGATAAAGTTAGATCATCATGCCAGTCATTATCAGGTCACAATGTTAAAGGAATTGATGACAGCAGAAGTAAAAGTAAAAGTTCTAACCAAGCTCCGTCAATGAATATAGGAAACAACATATACCAAATAAAAAATTAACACAATATAGAAACTACCTTACTATCTTTTACTTCACATAATACATAACAGGATCATCCAAGGCAAATTAGAGCCCCAACTAGAAAAGAAGCTACCTATTGATAGTTTTAGAAAAAGCTGAAGTATAAGAGTCATTATTGTTGAAGTGCTTCATTGATTATAAAAAGATCTAATAAAGAATATTTGTAGCTCAGGGTTGAAATGAGGGGTCCTTGGTGGTCTCTGAGCTTGCTTATTTTCTTGCAGACATTTCATTACCCAAAGTAGGTAACATCATCAGTGCTACTAAGGAGTGTGGTTTGTTGTCAGTTTGTAGTCTAGTAGCTTGCCCTGTCAGAGTTGGTGGGGTTGGTCTTAGAGATCTTTAAAAAATCTTCAGTTAAAGATCTTTTTTAAAAAATTCAGCGATGTCAACTGTGTTAGATGTTAGGATATTTTTACCAAAATGGAAATTTCAGAATATTTCATTGTCCCCTTGAGAATCGTATATACAGGATAAGACTCCACAATCTGAAAGGAATATGATGAGACAGATTGACTGCAGGCTAGCAAAACAGCAAGACAAGGTTACATATTTATTTATTCAACATACATTTTGAATATGTATTAAGAGAATCTGGAGAAGAAGAAGACACGCGTGTTTTAAAATGGGAAGAACAAACATAAAATCTGTATTATAATGATGACACTCCCTAGTAATGAGAGCTTGCATATAAAGAATATGAAAAGTATTAGCTTAATTTTCTTTATATAAAAATATATATAAAGAAAATCCAACTAATGATAACAGATAAAGCAAGAGAATAGTCCATGAAGTTATTGAATTTTCTACCTTATAGGATTGACTAAAAATATAAATGGTCTTTGTCATTCACTGAGGTATAATTCCATTATAAAACTCATAATAATGAAATTGCAATACTGAGAATCTGAGACTATGGGAATTGGGGCAGGATGTAGATTGTGGAGTGTACAGTCATCCCTTTCCTCCCCTAGCAGTCATGTGCTCCATATATTTTCTCCTCCTCTTCACTCTGTGAGGCTCCTGTGACTTTCCCTACTTTTGCCCAGGCTTATCTGTCCCACTTGTTTCTTTCATAACCTCTGTGGATGGGCTACTCAATCCTGCCACAGGATTATAGCCCACTTGTGATTGATCAATTTTATTTCCTGTGGACATGCAAACCTACAGACAGTGAGGGCCACTTGCATTTGGCACAGGTCTTTCTTTAAAATGCTGTTTCCATGCAAGGCAATGATGAAGTTAACCCATGCCATTTTTCTACATAATATATGAACGTGTTAAAAAGGGCCTTTGTTCCATCGGCATCCTATCCTTTCTCAAAAGAGCACTTTTATCCCAAGAGTTCTATTTCTGATCACTAAAAGATGAATGAACCTGATAAAAAAGAGTTAATGTAATGATGTAGCTTTTTATATGATTGAATGCTTATGCATGGTGGTATGGCTAATGGCATCCTGTTTAATAATGCAGCAGCTACGTTGTTGAGGGGACAGTGCTTGATTTGAAAACAGAATATGGTGCACTCTAAATTCTCTTCCCTAAGGAAGGCTGACTAACTGATAAGTGCCATGAGCTAGCATGGGGACTGATTCTGTCAAATCAAGCTCAAAGGGAAAGCACAATGTAGAACCTTCTCAAACTTTCATGAGTTAATGCAAACAGACACAAGTGACATTAGACAGTACATCAGCTCTGGAATGTGTAAAAGTTCACCGTCTTACTACAAGGTGGTCTTTAGATGACAGGATAAGGAAATCAGTGCAAATTTGTTAATGTAACAAGTTGGAAAAGCATGCTAAAAATGACACTCTTTTGGGATATGTGATAAAACCTATAGGGATATAAGTGCCGTTTGGAACAGAGTTATTGAAAGTACATGTATTGCTTGGGCAAAAACCAGACATTTTTGTGTTAAAGCTGACACACATTCACACTAAGGATTATATCTCTGATACAGTAAAATGAACTGTAAGGTTTAGATTTTGAGTGCTCAAAATTTCAATTGCTCCAAATTGTCAACAATTCATTGATTGTGAATTTTTTTAATGGGCAGCAATAAGAATGAGTTAAGAGAAAAAATTAAATGCGTTTTAAACAGATATTTCTCTTTTCAAGTTCAAATGATTATTTTTGATCATTTTTTAATATATTCTGAATTTCTATCCAACTGTTCCAATCAAAGCATCTTACAACTTCAAGAAGCTAAGTAAACATACTTAAGATAGGTAATGAAATTAGCACTCCCTTAATCAGCAATTTCAGTTCCCAGAATTTTGAGTTCTCAGACTTCTGGGATTTGAAGTTGACATGTCTTAAAGTTGCTGAAGTTGATAACCTAGCTCTAAGCCATTTAGTTTTAAAAATTAAAACCAACCTTTGAGTTTTGTTCAGAAAGCAATTAACTGCAGAATTCAATATGATTATCATGTGACTCAGAATTGTGAACCTTGCTGCTACACTCTTCACTGACACTTCCAGGTACGCTGCAAAGGTAATCCTGTATAGGGTACATTGCAATAATCAATTTAAAGAAAAACCGTAAGACATAAATAACTGTTGGTAAATCTAGCCAACTCATAATTGATTGCAAAGTGACAGCTTCTGACAAGCAAAGTCAATTGGGAAAGCTGGATTTGCTTAACAACTGTATGATTCACTTAAAGACCAGGGGTGAAATGCTCCCGGTTCGGACCAGATCGCGTGATCCGGTAGCAATGGCGGCAGGTGGTTCGGAGAACTGGTAGCAAAAATCCCTGCGGGCCCCCCCCCATGCCCAGCTGAGCCGCGCGACCATCAGAGGCTTTTCAAAGCATTTTTTTCTGCAACGCCTTCGGCCGAAGAGGTTATAGGGAAAAAATGCCTTTAAAAGCCTCTGGCGATCCCAGCTGACTTGCCTGATCATCAGAAGCTTCTAAAAGCATTTTTTTTTCTGCAACCTCTTAAGGTTGTAGAAAAAATGCTTTTAAAAGTTAAAAAAAAAAAGTTGGCCATGCCTACCCAGTCACATTACCCCCCCAAGCCATGCTCACAGAACCGGTAGTAACAAATTTTAGATTTCACCCCTGTTAAAGACCATATGATTTGCTTAATGACTACGGTGAAAATGGCCATAAAATTGGATCTGGTCATGTGATGCTTCCCAGTCGTGGTCATAAGTCAAGAACTTCCTGTAATCAGGAAGAACAACTCATCCAAAACAAGTTCAGCTACATTCTTAGGAGTCATAGTGGTAATCGGGATTATAGTTAAGTGTATAAATCTCACACAACCCATTACTGAACTTGCCAGTTTTATAGCAGAGTGACCAGTTCTGCAAATCTGAAGGATATGCAAGTGGTTCAGGAACTGCATAAAAAATGGCTCTACGTTGATTTATTGAGTAAGTCCTCAGGGCTTTGTCCTCATTGCAATATCCTAGAGGATGGAATAGAAAAGATTATTACCAGATTTGCAAATGATTTTACACTAAGGATATTGGCTAGTACTTTAGAAGATAAAATCACAATTATATCCATCCAAGAGATATTTGTAAGACTCTGCTCTTGGGCAGGAAAAAACAAAAACCAAATCCTATGGACAGGATTGGGAAAAATTGGTTTGGCAGCAGAATGCATGACAACAATTTAGGAGTAATTAATTAGTAGATGAACATGAACGAGCAATGTGATAATTTAAAAAAACAGCAGTGTCTCTTGGATTGTACAGTAGCACTATATCCAGGTCATGGAAGATAACCATGCTATTGTATTTTGCCCTGGCCATATTTGTCAGGGGGCTAATTAATCCCATTCTGCTTTTGGGTAATCGCACCTTGATTTAGAGACGTGGATCGAGACTTTTCCTTGAAGCATACTTTTGCAAGAAAATAAACCCGAAGATATTTTTTTCTAAGAAAAACTCATTTATTTGTTATAAAGAAAATAAAACATCTTACTAATCTAAATAATTACATTTTGGCAACGTTCCTGCCGGCCACCTCTCTGCGGTTGGACCTCTTGGCAAGAGAACAAAGAAAAAATATGAAGTAGAAAGAAAGGAATGCGGACATGCGTAGTTAGCTTACTGATAACAACCTTGGCAAGCTATAGAAAGTCTGAATGTCCAAAAATATGAGCTCATCTGGTAAATACAAAAACCCAGTGACAATATTGTACTTGGGGTACAGTTTTATCTTGAAACTTGGGACATGGAGAAACTAGAGACAGGTAGTCCCCGACTTACAACAGTTCTATTTAGTGACCATTCAAAGTTATAATGGCACTGAAAAAAGTGACTTATGATCACTTTTCAGGCTTGCGACCATTGCAGCATCCCCATGGTCACATGTTTTATATTCGAATGCTTGACAGCTGGTTCATATTTATGACGGTTACAGTGTCATGTGATCATCTTTTGCAACTTTCTGACAAGCAAACTCAATGCGAAAGCCGGATTCACTTAATGTCACTAATTTAACAACTGCAGTCATTCACTTAACACATGTGGCAAGAAAAGACATAAAATGGGACAAAACTCACAATAAATTTCTCACTTGGCAACAAATTCTGGGCTCAATTGTAGTCGTAGGTCAAGGACTACCTGTGTAGAGAAGAGCTCCAGAATCAGGATGGGAAATAATTAAAGAAATTGAGCATGTTTGACTTGCAGAACAGAAGAGTAAAGAGAGATCTTCTAGTGAAGGGTAAGAACTCTCTTATTCTGTTAATCTGATCCATGGATGTATAGAAGGCACCAATATAAAAGAAACAGCGGATAGTTTCACTGGAAAGTAAAGGAGAACAAGGTCTACTGGAATGAAACTAAAAGAAAGGAGATCCAGAAGGAATGTAAAAACCATTAACTAGTCTCATCAGAACTCTGATGGAGTCCCCCTCATAGCAGTTTTCAATTGCAGGCTAGATGGCTACTTGTTGGGGATAGTTAGTGAATTTCTGCACTAAGCAGGTTGTTGGAATAGAGCAGAGGTGGGTTTCAGCAGGTTCTGAACATTTCTAGAGAACTGGTAGCAGAAATTTTGAGTAGTTCAGAGAACCGGTAGTAAAAATTCTGACTGGCTCCGCCCCCATCTATTCTCTGTCTCCCAAGTCCCAGTTGATCGGGAGGAAATGGGGATTTTGTAGTAACCTTCCCCTGCCACGCCCACCAAGCCATGCCCACCAAGCCATGCGACGCCCGCCAAGCCACACCCACAGAACTGGTAGTAAAAAATTTTGAAACCCACCACTGGAATAGAGGATGGGTAATAAGAAGTATCATCAGAGTACCAGAAGCACTTCAGTCCAAAACTCCAGTTTATCTCCCTACTGCATAGAGGACAAGATATCAGGAGCAATGCAACATTTTAAGTGAAAATTTATATTTATTTATAGGATAATTGTTTATCATTTCTGGGGCAATTAGCTAAAATAAAGCAATGCAATCATAAAAATAAAAGCATTATAAGGCAACACAGACAAGTAACGTGTCCCCAACATGATCAAGTTGATCAATTCTATAAAGCAGCGGCTTCCGGTTTGCTGCTGGCCGCCGTCAGACGTTCCTTTGGGATCGTCAGCTTCCATTGCCTGTATAGAGCCGCCGTTACAGCGGATGGCGGCTCGAAAAAACTCCGTTCCCAAGAGGAAACGGAGATAGAGCCGGCAGGGGTGGGTAGAACTCTCCGCAGTGTCCCAAAAGCTTTTTTTTTACTTTTGGGACGGAGCGGATGAGAAGCCCCATATCCCCTGCCGCTGCTCCGGGCTTTGGGAGACCTCTGCTTATGCAGAGCCAGGCGTCAAGAGCAAGCCTGCGAATTCAACAGAATAATTAAAGAAATGACGAGCTGGACCCTTAATACTGAACTGCAAGTATTTCACCCTTCCAAAATCTATTTAAGAGAAAAGAGGAGAGGAAAAGAGGGAAAAAGAACCTTTTAAAATGGCGTCTGCTGTGGCTGGAGAAGGGCTAAAAGGGAAAGTCCTTCCGTTTCTCCTTACTACAATGTAGCGGAATAAATATCACTGGCTACATTTGTAGATAAAACCTCGCTCCTGTGCTGTTGATTGAAAAGAAGTTTTTTTTTCTCTTTTTAAGGGAAAGTCCTTTCGTTTTCTATTCTCTCTTTTTTGCTAAATCTTGTCTGTGTGGGAAATGGCATCGGGACTTACACAGCTGGACAAATGGGGGGGGAACTTCCCCTCTCAAGAAATTACGCCAACAAATTTCAACTCTCCAGCGTCAGAAACCCGATTTTAATATATTAGAATTTATCCTTGAAGAGATTGTAAGAAGGGATGAGATTGTGAACCAGCAACTTGAAAAATTTAAGCAGGAAATTAAAGAAATTGGTGAATTGGTGAAATCAAAGTTTGACTTTTTGAATCAAAAGATTTTAAAAGCTACTAATGGTTTATCAGGCTTTCTGATTCGGGTGGATGCAAAGACTAAATTATTAGAGTCTAAAATGAAGGAAATTGAGGAGAATTTGGATGACATGACTCAAAAAATTAAAAAGGATTTGATAAACACTCAGGATAATAGCTCGGAAGACAAATCTAAAATGGAGACTGACCAAAAGATTGGTAATGAAGAAAATGTACAACAGAGGATTGAAAGAGAAGTTTTAATGATTCAATATAATTTTACAGAATATGCAATTAGACTGAGAGGTTTGCAGAAAAATAATAGAGATGATTTAAGGAAAATATCTTCTGAAATTCTGGCTGGGATCTTAAAGGTTCAACCTGATGAAGTGTATTGCAGGATTGATAGAATTTACAGAATAAACTTCTGGTTGGCAAAGCAAAGGCAATTGCCTAGAGATGTGGTGATCTATTTTACAGATAAAGAAATTAGGAATAATATTGTGCAGAACTCTTTTAATTCTACCTTGCAATTTCATGGAAGAAAGATTTGGATTTTTAAGGAGCTCCCGCCCAAGATGTTAATGGAGAGGAAGAAATTTGGCTTTCTAGTGACTGAATTAAAAAAAAGAAATATCCTATTCAGGTGGGACACCCCAGTTGGCCTAATATTGAGATATCAAGGAATAAGATATCAATTGCATACTGTTGAAAAAGCGGAAGATTTTTATCAAAAAATTTTAAAAATGAATTTAACACCTTTAGGCATAATACAGGATAAGCAAAAGGAGTTGGAAACAAAAGGAAAACATCAAATTACAGAGGTTGTGATGGATAAATTGTCTTTGGACTCCCTGGATACCCCAGCTGGACTGTCTATAAATAAGAGAGCAGTGTCATCCGACTCCAATGTGATGAACCATCAAGTCACAGACAAGTGCGCAAATCAATCAGTTGATATACAAGTGACAGAGAAGAAAGATGAGATGATAAAACTAACCCAACAAGAACATTACATAAAGCAGAATGAAAATCAACTAGCAGACACACAATTGGTAGGCAAGAAACGAGGATGGAAATTCAACCCGGAAAAGAAAAAGAAAAGAAATAGATCGCATAGAAACAGCAATTTCTAAACTATGCAACAGTGATGCCAGGGACTTTAAAAAATGAATGAATATTTGAAAAGATAGTGGAGGCGAACAATTGTTTGATACTATCCTGAGGATTGTGGCAGATCTCTGCAAGGCCATGGTTTTGGGATGTGAAAAGAGCCTCACTTTGTTGGATTTGAATCATCTAAAAAAATTTTTTTTTTTTTGGTAAATAGATTATAACTATTTTGAGTTATAAGGCAGGAGAGTTTCGCCGGGGCATGCAGAAGATCTGGATGTTACTCAGTAGGATGATGGGAATTAATAATCCTGATGAATACCACAATTATACCATATGGATATAATTATAATTATAATGTCACTCGGGTGGTTGTTTTTGCTTTTATACAGATGCGAGGATATTTACTACTGATGGGGGCAGAAGATGACTGGAGATTTTGAACAAACTGTTGCACTAGCATGTTATTTTACCCTATTATGGGTGATGGATTTAACAATCTAGAGGAAAGACATCAAAGAAGATACTATATGGATTATAAATTTAAAGTTATTGTTTTTTCCTTTTTTACAAAATGGAATGCATATATAGATATGTGTATATCTTAGTAATGTGGGCAGTGGATTATATCTAGAATTGTACTGCATGATTTTGTAGGAATTGAAGGGTTGAAATAGGTTAGCTTACTGATTGATTAGTCTAAGAAAAAGGATTCTTAAGTCATATATTTAGGGGAGTGGAGGACTTAATAATTCAGTGGAAAGATACTAAAGAAGATATATTTTTTTCTCTTTTTTTTTCTTCTTTTTATAAAATGGGATGCATATATAGATATGTGTATATTTTAGTAAAGTGGGTAGTGGATTATATCTAGAATTGTATTGTACTGTATGATTTTAAGTCATATATTTAGAGGAGTGGAGGAATTGGACAGAATTGCATAAATGTTAAATTTGGATGCAGGGAGAAGGTCGATTTAAAATGTTATATTAATATATATAAAAGACTAAAGGTTAAATTGTAATAATACTCAATAAGCTTAACATGTTAAGGGTCAGTATTTCGAGAAGGGATTAAGGGAAAGGAAAGATATTATGTATGTAACTAGTTATGAAATAGCCTATTGTTGTGAAGAAGTCACAGGGGGGGTTGGGTGGAAAGGGTGGGTTAGGGAAGAGGGGGGGGGAAAGGGGGAAAAACTTGTATTTGAAAACTTTTTCAATAAAAAAAAAAATTCTATAAAGCAGCATAAATGTATTACTTACTAGTGAAAAGTAATAAAAAAGCAGGTTGAATTCTGACTGTCAGTTCAAATCTCACCTTAGCCATGAAAGCCAGCTAGTGACTTTGGGCCAGTCACTCTCTCTCTACCTCACAGGGTTGTTGATGTGGGGAAAATAGAAGTTATGAAGTTGGAAATGATATATATTTGGGTGTGGGGTGGTGGTGTTATATATAGAGCCATGGTAATGCAGTGGTTAGAATGTAGTATTTCAGGCTGACTCTGCTCACATGTTGATTCAGACTTCCATCCTTCTGAGATCAGTAAAATAAGAGCCCAGATAGTTGGCAGCAATATGCTGACTCTGTAAACTGCTTAGAGAGTGCTGTAAAATATTATAAAGCAGTATATAAGTCTAAGTGCTATTGCAATGTTTGCTGCCTTGAATTATTTGTAAAAATAATAAATGTGGAATACAAATTAAATACATAAATAAATTCCAAAACCTAGGAGCATTTTCCCAAAAGGCCATCTAATGTTCTCACCAGAGGTACTTGTGCATCTGTTGAAAATTTTAATACCTGGAGAGGCTTCTATGGGAAGTTTGAGATTGTCAAAAAACGGTGTTTTACAGATTATAATCAGCATATCCAGTTTCTGTTCAGAAACAGTTAGATAGCCAATAGAATAATCATGAATCTTCAGCTTTTGTTACAATGTTTTGCTCTGTTTCTCAGTGAGATTTATTCACAGACCTTTACACAGAAAAAATAAATCCCCTACTATAGATTGAAACCAATTTAATTTTCCTTAAATAATTTGTGAACACTACATTTTTTATAATTTAAGTATAAGGTTTTCCACATGTTTGAGAGGTACAAGTAATTTTAAATTTTCTGTCTTCCAAATGCGTGAAACTATCTTATTAAAAGTTCTATCCATCTGCTAGAAATGGGGCAGAAATGGGAGTATTTGGGGAATGAATTTTTCAAAAGCCCCAGTTTAAACTATTGGACTGAATAACTTCAAGATATGTGTAGAAATTCTTCAGGATTTGGATGGTTAATAGCCCTTCTAAGTAAATATATAAATAAATGCCAATCCAAACATATGTGCATTTGGCCACAGAGGCATATGAAATATGCAAAGAATGGCATTATAATTTATGATATATGAGTACACCAAACAAATCACATTTTGACTTCACACAATATGGAAAGACAGATTCACCTCTCTGGTACAATAAATTGTCTATATTGATAGTTCAAGGGATTACAAATGTTATTTTGTAGAAACCACCATACACAAATTTTATTATTTGAATTCAAAACAAGGATACCTATTTTGGATGATTTAAAGCATGAGCAGTAGCTTTTCTTTCTAAGAAGATAGTTGCTGTCACATGAAGCTGACCAGGACATGATAAAACAGAACACAGACATGTACATAGTATGTTTCAGAGGTGGTATTCAGCAGGTTCTGACCAGTTCTGGAGAACTGGTAGCAGAAATTTTGAGTAGTTCGGAGAACCGATAAATACCACTTCTGACTGGCCTTGCCCCCATTTCCTCCTGAGTCACAGCTGATCAGGAGGAAATGGGGATTTTTCAGTAACCTTCACCTGGAGTGGGAAAGAGACTGGAGATTTTACAGTATCCTTCCCACGCCATGCCCACCAAGCCACGCCCACCAAGCCATGCCATGCCCACCAAGCCACGCCCACAGAATCGGTAGTAAAAAAATTTGAATCCCTCCACTGGTATGTTTGAATCAGGCTGCATACAGAATTGTTGTAAGATAAATATCTAGCTACTAGCTACCAGTAGTTATTTTAACTGAAACTCAAGTATTTTACTTCTTGCCAAATTTCATTTATCCTCCTCTTTTATTTATGAAATAGGTATAAAATTTAGCTTCTTGTTGTGTGCTTTCAGTTTAAATTGTTCCATGTTATTGATGGCATGGACATGTCAAAAAAAAACTTGTAACATGACACAAAGTTATTTTCTACTTTATTTTGCATCCTTTTTCCTATAATTTCATTGAGCTTCTCAGATCTATGCTCCCCCTCAGCACACAGCTGATATTGGCAGTCATGTATATTCTCAGTGGATGATTTTGGCATTAACCTTGCATCAACCTTGCATCAACCTTGCATTTAATCAGATACAGCACAGCAAGTACAGCTGCTTATATAGAATGAAAAGAATGCCCTAAGGTGGCCTATCTGGAAACAGAGACTCATTCGTTGTTTCTTTTGAAACTTGATTGCTTTTAAGCAAAACACAACTAGGTGTTGATCTTATAAGAAGGTCAATGCTAATGCAGAAGTTTAGAATAAATGTGACATTTAAGGTGTTCCAGAATATACAGCTGTCATTAGAAAGCTGTTACACTGACAAAGAGATGCTAAAATGTTATACAACTTACTATTTTCTGTTACACATAAAATGTGTTAGAACTCACAATTTAAAATAGGACTACAAAATTGCCAACATGGTGTTGCTGTTTCTTTCCAAATGGAATGGGATGCAAGTAGAGATCAAATGCATGTACAATTACAACAGATGGCTGCAAAAACAATATATATTAAAACAATAGAATAAACACTTGAAACGAAATTGCAAACCATTCATTTGAAACAACATTCATTGCACCCTTATTCAAGAAACATTAGATCAAAGACAGGTAATAGATAGCTATCAAAGGTAATTGAAACAGTTATGAAGTTCTGGGAGATTTTACTCATTCTTCCTTTGGAAATAGATTGCTTTCAAAAAAACCACAGCAAGGTGTTGATGTTAAATTTGACATTTAAAGTAGGGGTTGATTCAGAATGCACAGCTATCATTAAACAAGCTGCTATACTAAGGTGACCAGATTTTAACATTGGTAAAGAGGGACATTGTGGGCGTGGCTTATTTTGTGGGCATGGCTAGCTGGTCATGTGACTGGGTGGGCGTAGCTAGCTGGTCATGTGACTGGGTGGGCGTGGCTAGCTGGTCATGTGACCGGGTGGCCATGGCTATGCGTATAGGGTAAGGTGAACAGATTTTAACATTGGTAAGAAGGACACCATTGTGGGCGTGACTTATTGTGTGGGCGTGGCTTGGAGGCCATGTGACTGGGTGGGCGTGGCTAGCTGGTCATGTGACCGGGTGGCCATGGCTATGTGTATAGGGACTACTCAGAGGGCTGAAAAGTCATTTCTGACAGGTCCTCACACTTTTGACTGGTCCTCACACTTATGACCATCCTCACATTTATGCCCGTGCAGTATTCTTAACAACCATGTCACTCATTTCACAACTGCTTCTCTTCACCATGATGACAAGATAGGGCAAAAATGTAAAATGTGAGGACAGTCATAAATTCGAGGACTGGTCAAAAGTGTGAGGACCAGTCAAAAATAACTTTTTCAGCCCTCTGAGTAGTCCATATGCATTAAAGGATACAGCAATAGAGAGGGATGAAGGAATGGAAATTAGAGTAGGAGTGAGGGTAAGAGAGGGAGGAAGAGAGGAGGAGAAGGAGAAAGGAAGAGGAAGTAGGGAGGAGAAAAAGAGGGTGGGGGGAAGAGAAAGTAAGAAGGAAAGAAAAGAGAGTGGTGGTAGGTTTGAGGAGAAAGATTGCTGTACAATAAAAAAGATGAAAGGGAAGAAAGCCAACCCCAAGCAAATATAAAGATATTAAGATTAAGAATGAATTGTTAAACTTTAAAGAATAAAAGAGAACAAATATGAATAAATAGCAATAATTAGAAACACACATACAAACATGCAATGTATTTTCTTTGAACAGAATATTTGGCTGGTTCACAAATTTAAACAGCATTTAGTCATTTCAATTAAATTTACAATTTCTATATTTCCTTTTTGCCATATTTATTCCTCATCTATTTTTTTAAAAAAAACAATATTACCCTTCATCCTCACCTCTAATCTTAATCAAATTCAATTTTTCCCTTCTATTCTATATTATACCCCTTCCCATTGTCATCTATTTTTATATCCATCCTCACATTGGTTAATTATGTAATTATGTAATACAGTTGTTTAATACAAATTCAACATTTTAATATAAATCAATTAGTTATATAACTATCTTTTTTGTATATTAATCAATATGAACATGAATATTCCAATTATTTCCATGCAATCCAATTTCTTACAAATCAATTAATTATATTTACCAATAATAATAAACCAAATAATTTCCCCCATATATTCCTCCAAACCACAACTTAACCATTTCTGCTTTCAACACAATATACAATTATTAATAGTATCTCAATTATTACAATTCCCTAGTTAAATAGAGCTTTTTTTCTTTTGTGTTTTAAAATCTTGAACTCTCCTCTTTTGCCCAAAATTTCCCATTGTTTGCAGTTTTGTACCTACCTTTTTTGGTGAGGAAAAAGAAAAAGAAAAAGAAAGAAATCTCTCTCTGCCTCATTTTGTCATGTTGCAGGTTTAGTTTCGCTTTCGCCTTTGTTTTCAGTATAGCTAGGGGGGGGAAATCTGCTCCAGGAACTTTTTGCAGCTTTTTGTAGCTAATTAACCTAGCAGAAGCTGTTAACAGGGGCTGTTTTTTCTATTTTTGCAGGCATGGGTCTATTCATTTTTTTTTTAACACTGATCAGCTGTAGGTCGGCCCTTTGAAGCCCCGCGGCAAGAGTTTAAAGAGTTTTTTTTCCCTCTAGCCATCAGCGGGGATTCAGGAGGCAGAATGAAAAATCGGGACTTTTTTAAAACGCCGCGGGATGCGGGACAAATTGCTCAAAAGCGGGACTGTCCCGCCAAAAGCGGGACGTCTGGTCACCTTATGCTATACTACCAGACAATGGCAGAAAAAAAGAATATCAAAGGTTTTTAAATAGTTAGGAGGTTCTAGGAAACAATAAGGGTGATTTGGAAGCTGAGATTGACAAAAATTAGAAGTTCCAAAGGTCCCTTATCTTATTTCATGTCTCTGTCAAGCCCAAACCATGAAAAATTGTGGAAATGCTTAAGGTAAAGAGAAGCCAGTGAACGAGGCCTTATACTGACCAATCAATTACTGTGTGTAATCATAGTCAGTTCCAAACATTTCTTTTTTGTGGACCGCTACAAAACCTGCAAACTATCACATAAGCCAGGAGTTAGCAGGGAGGTATATATAGGCATCAAGGCAGCATGCCCATTCTGAGATGGCATCTGCGAGATCTCAAAATTAAACAAAAAGTCATATTTATATATTTGTCTACAAAACGAATACAAAGGCATCTAGCTCCATATACAAGTCGGCTTACTGGGGAATTCTGGAATTGAGGTCCACACATCTTAAAAGTTGCCAAGTTTGAGAAACACTGATCTAAATAATACAATGGCCTCAACATCTTGGTATTTCCAAAAGAAAACCTTACGATCTGGATCCAAATATCCATGCAACTCATTCTGCACATTCAAAGATATTTGCAGATTCTGCTTCTCAAACAACCATGCCTTTGACCTTACTTTTGAAGCTGGACCAGCTTTCAGATACGTTTATTAATACAGCAGGAAGGTTTATGTTCAAAGGGGGAAAAGTTGGTTGGAGTGCTGCTTAGCAGGAAGGCAAGATAGCATTGTAACATTTCCCACCCACCCCCAAAAGTCTCACAGGCACACAAAAATCCTGCCACCCAAGGGAAAGGCAGAGCAACTAGGAAGCCTTGCTAGATAGCTTTTGCACACTAAACTCTCTGATGGCAAGATAAAAGAAAAACTGGCAAAACTGCTGTTAATGTTTTGTATGTTTGCTTGTTGATATATCCTGAAGGGATACTATAAAGCCCTCAAACTACAAATCTCTCGGGCCCTGAAACTCACTGGACTGCAGTGAGGCAAGAATTTCCTCCGAAATGGGAAATGGAGCCAAACCATTTTAAACAACACCAGAAAAATCTAGCTTCACAATAGTTTCACAATAATGCAAAGTAAATTGACACCCTGCTAACCTCAGAGGAAGACAGAACACCCAGAAGACAGAGATTGAGAGTGTGAGGATTCTTCTGAAGTTTATGCTGATTGCATGCTGAAAATACCATTTTGAGTCAATGAACATAGGAAAACTGTATTGTAAGCCTAAAATATGTCTACTTTGATGTTATGTGTAGTCTCTCACCGCTAACAGGTGGTTTTGACTTAAAATATAAAGGAATTGCTGGTCTTTTTTGGAACTTGTTTGGTTATTTTAGGAAAGACCCTTTTGTAGGGGCATCCTGGAGGAAGGGAACAAGAAAGATAAAATGATGGCTATGACTTTGTGACATATTTAAAAAAAGGAGTGGTCTTTGGGCTTTGATTTTATGGTTGTGGGCACTTTCTTGACTCTTCTGAACCTCCCCTGCAGATAATTCCACCCTTTTAAAAGTTTGCTCTCCCCTCTTGCAATGGTTTCCTTCTGGAATGTTCTTCCTTCACAATCACGACTAGTCTGCACATTCTTGTTATTTTTGAAAGGATTGTGACATAATCATAAAAATCAACTAGATTAATATGTTGGCCATAGGGTTTTTAATCATTTTGCTATATTTATCCAACCCTGAATTATAAACAGTCCTCCTGGAAATGGAAGATTAAATGGAAGATTATAAACAAGGCCGAAAGCCCTGTATATGGTGGCATTTCCACCCCCCACATTTGCTAGGGTTTACCAGTTTTAACTAAAACTAGTCCTGACGCTTTTTCCTCATAGCATGCATGCATATGCTTCTGCTTATGAATGCTGGCCAGAGGCCAGTGTCTTAAAGTGGGTAGTGGACTGCATTACATTACGTTTATGTTGATTAAAATCATAATTATGCATTAAAACTTTGCTATCTTTCCAAAACATTTTCACTGTGTACGGTATATATGCATGTTAATTTTATTTAATTTTTGTTTTAATATCACTGTGGCTATATTAATCATTTCTTTGCATAACATACACATCAACACAAGTCATGAGATTGTGACAGGAATAAAGTGAATACATAAATAAGTAATCTTTCTTGTAAGAAGGCACAACAATTGATCCTCTGTGTACATATATACACAGAAATTATTCTCATACATGTTCACAAAAAGAGAAACTGTGGGAATCTGGGCTTAACTTCCAGTTTGGCAAGCAAAGCTACTGCTATGCTGTTTAGAGGAGGTTACTCCATGTAAGCTGAGAAGAAAACTAAACTTGAGGGCTTTTGTGCTACTTTTTCATTCATTTTGTAACAAGGACATTGATCAGAAAAGCTTTTGTGATTAGCACAAGGAAATCCATCCATGCTTACTTTACAATAAATCAAAGATTCTGTTGTGTTTGGTTCAGATTTGCCCCCTGTTCATTCTGTAACCTAGCTTTATTTTCCTTTCCTTTTCCCAGATATATAGAATAAGTGACTTTCTTTCCATGGAGGCTCTCCAGTGATTAAGAATATTGACTTTCCTCAGATTTCTTTCTTCTTCCTGGATGGTTTTGGGGGCAACACAGAGTTAGTGGGAGGGTATTCCAAGTGAGGGGAACAATGCACCTTTCACTATTTACATCAAACCATATTACAGCAAGACAGGGGTGGGTTCTAAATATTTTTACTACCGGTTCTGTGGGCGTGGCTTATTTTGTGGGTGTGGCTTGAAGGTCATGTGACTAGGTGGGCGTGGCTAGCTGGTCAGAGTCATTTCTGGAAGGTCTTTGCACTTATGACCAGTCCTCGCACTTACGACCCTACTCATTTGTTTGCTTTTAACACTGATCAGCTGTAGGACGGCCCTTTGAAGCCCCACGGCAAGAGTTTAAACAGTTTTTTTCCCTCTAGTCATCAGCTGGGACTCAGGAGGCAGCAATAGATTGGGGGTGGGACCAAATAAAAGGTAAGAATAATGTGGGTGGGTGGGAGGGCGAGGGGGGAGAACCGGTTCGGTGATGTCATATCGTCACCGCTACCGGCTCGGCCGAACCGGACCAAACCGGGAGGAACCCACCACTGCACCAAGACCTTGGCAACTTTTTTATTAGGATATTTGTCATGACACTGCCATCTAATCTTCAACCATGAAGAAGCTAGGCTGTTTTGGATTTCAAGAAGTATATTCCTTCTTAAGCTGAATCAGGCACCACCATCGACAAGCAAGCCAAAATAAAGGCCATAGAGGGATCATCAGTGGGTACAGAGCTTTGTTGGTTCAGGGTCAAGTGGGTAATCACTTTAACTGAGGCTTGGAGAAAAAGCTGAACATCTGGGTCTGCTGTAGCATTCCACAAGCAAGGCAGGGCAATGACACAGCTTATAAGAATCTTGTCTGGAAGCAACTTGGCATGCTTATTATTATTTCAACAGAGCCATTATAGTGGCTTCAAAATCGTTTCAACCTTTTCCGTTTCCTGGGCCATGATATGTGCAGAAAACAAACATTTTACTGCCTAAAGTATAGAGGGTGTGTGTTTTTTTTTTTTAAAAAAAAATCCTCTGGAACAGAATAGCCTTTGAGTGATTCATTTCTTTTATTCAAGCAAACCATATTCACGCAGAGTATAATATTGAAAAAAAAGCACTCTTCCACACTAATTGTAAATTCATGTGATTTGCAAGTATAAAAAGCTGGTGTGCTCCCTGCAGCTGCTCTGAGCTGCTTGCCCCTTTGGCAAAGATGCCACTCACAGAAAGCTTGCAAGCTTGGTTGCAATTTGCCTCCTAGGTTTCCTCTCCACTGGAGAGATGGTGGAGGGGGGTAAGTGGAAGAGAATGTCCATTATGCTTGCAAATGAACCTTGAAACAAAAATAAAACAAGCTTTTGTAGCCATTGCACTGGAAATTTCATATTATTTTGCAAGATGACTTAGCTGAAGACTTTGAATGGGAGAGAGTCTGAGGCCAGATGAAACCATTAAAAACACAACACCCCAAAAGACAGCAACAATTGTCTAATAACTTTTGACCACAGAGTTCTTGCAGCATTCTCATGCTCAGTGATCACATCACATTTCTGCTCTTATAAATGGATAATATTCTACCACAAATCTTGAGGTAATCATTTTCTAGCTCATAGCTCATTGTGGGACCGTAAGTGTTCTTAGAATACTGAAAAGCAGTAGGCCTTTTGGAAAACATCCAAAATATTCAACTGCATACGAATACGAACAGTTTATAGTGTTAGCCTAAGTTGTCTTGGATGGTCAGCCCAAATTAAATGGAGTCACAGACAGACTTGAAAAAGGGTAACAAATTGTAAATTCATTGGTAAGGGAATGTATTCTTCTCTCCATTTTCAAATTAAAACAATAATTAAAAACTCTTCAACAGTGCATAAAATCGTGCATAAAACAAATTAAAACTTACCCTAGACCAGAAGTCCCAAACCCCTGGGCCAAGGCTCGCTGCAGCCAGTTCGGAACTGGGCCATGCAGGGCAGTGGGGAGCTCCATTTGTGCAAGCAGTGTGCGTTCATACGCACAGCTCCATTTGCCCGAGCAGAGGGCACTCGCATTCACAGCTCTGTTTGAGCAAGGGGCAGGGCTTGTGCTTGTGTGTGAAGCATCATTTTCACAATTGATGGGCGTGAGCGCAAGCGGCAGGCATTTGCATGAGCAGTGGTTGTTTATAGTCCATTTGTATGCATATGGACTTACATGTGCACATGTGGGTACCTATTGCTTGCACAGTGTCAAAAGCCCCTCGATGACACATCACTTTGATGGATGGTATTGAAGACCATGAAGGGGATCCAAAGAATACTGAAGGATTCCAGCAACAAAACACGGTGGGGGGGGGTGTTGCGTTAGGACACCATGTACACTAATAGTGGGTGATGGATGGAAGGCAGGGAGGTTTGAATGGGAACATAAATCAGCTGCTGAAGAGATAATAGTGCGGAGGGGAATGACGTCCTATGTCTGCGACGAGCATGAACGGAAGAAGCGGCAGCTTTAATTGTGACAGCTGAGAGAAATCATTGCCTGCTTTGAAAACTGAGGCACAAATAAAATAACATGCTTTAAAAATTGTATTTGTGGGCAGTCGTGTTCTTATTTTAAGCTAGATAGTCTAAGACAGTGGTCCCAACCTTTCCAACTTTGTGGCCCAGCTGGTGGGGAGTGGAAATATGTTGTGGCCTGTCGGCAGCTGAATCAGATGAGTAAGAGGCGTGGGAGTCAGGGTCAGCATCAAGGCAACCTGAAAATTCCAAGTTATGGTAATAAGCCTCAGAGATTCCTCCTTCAGCTACAGTTAATATGGAACTGGAGATTACTGCCCATTTCAAGGAGTTAAACAGATCATTTGGGGAGTTGGCTGGGGAATTGCCAAAAGCCTGATATCTCCAAACATAGTATTCTTCAGATGTACTGTCACTATACCTCCCACCATAGGACCAAATGAAAAAAATTCAGATCACAGATACTGTTCAAATTTCTACCAAAGTTTTACATGCCTAGCTGTTCGAGAAAAATCTGTAAGAGGGAATTCCTGAATGTCCATTCTATTTCCAACTTACAAGTTTTCTTTAAAGATTAGGTTCATTTTGTCTTTCAAGCAGGATACCAGAGCAGCAATTCCCAACCTTTATGGCGGAGTGGGGAGAGGGAAACTGGCCCATGTAAGCAGTGGGCCGATGCATGTGAGTCAAACTGCATGTGCGCGCTGGCCCACTGCTCACACAACCCACTTCCGAACTGGCCACAGCCCAGTAATGGGCCATGGCCTGGGGGTTGGAGACTCCTATACTAAAATACTTTAATCTCTAAAATTTACTATCAGTTTACAAACCCAGGTCAAACACACATGGGCAAGACTCTGATGCAAAGGAAACAGAGTATATTGTTTATAACACACACACACACACACACACACACACACAAAGTTTAAAATATTCAATGTTGTATCTACCATACTAAATGTATCTGTTAAATGTCAAACCACAGCTTCAACTAGCTCTAACTACTTTGACCAACTTCCTCTTGAATCTAACCACAAATACAATATAAAAGTTATTTTTATATACCTACTTGCTTCTCATGCTTGCTAAATATTTGCTTAAAATATTTATTAATATTTAAATAGCTTAAATTCTCTCATAGAACCAATAAAAGGAAACATCATTATGTCAGTTCTAATTCTTCCAGTGATAAGGACTCGGGAAATACAAGTATTTTAATTTTTGTCGGCAGAGAACTGGAGGCACATTGTGATTTCTCCCATTAATTTTCAGAGTAGGATTTTTTCCTTCTAAATATGGATTTACTTGTAAGTCCCTGCATTTTGCAAACTTCCGCAAAGTTGGAAACAGGAGAAGATAGTGTAGTTCATCTTTGAATTTCATCTTGACCTTCAAAAAGCATGGGGGTATTAAGAACAAAAACATTCTGAGCGTTTATTTGAATCATTAATGAAAACAAAACTGTGATACAAAACTCACACAGAGAAATTATAGAATCAAGATCCAGCCAGTTGGAAAATATGTAATGAGAACACACAGAGTCACTTTCCTAGTTTAAAATAGTATTTTCTAAGGTTCCCTGCAATTACCTTAAACAAATAATCAGATGTTGGCAGCTTTAGACAACATTCCCTTACCTGATAATGAGTATACTTAAAATTTCTAGCCAGGACAGCCTATTCATGTAGATAAACCTGGGCTACCACCGAGATCCAAAAGTTTAAAAAAAAAAATACAGATAATTTTGTGGAGGTGGCGGCATTAAAATCTTTGTTTGCCTACAGACCCAGTTCTTATATCTAATTGAAGGTGATTATTAACCTGGTTAGTGACAGTCTTTCTACTCTTAGGCATTAAGTAAGAAATTAAATGCAGCAAAGCTGCAGGGAACATGGAGAAAAAAAAGCTGCTTCAACAGCACTAAGCCATGGTGTGATTAACTCATGCTTTTTAGAACCAATATAATTGATTGGTTTCATACAACTTGGTATGTCATATTTATTTTACAAATCACTATAGATGCTGGTTTATTTATTTATTTTATTTTATTTATTTATTAATTTAATTTGTATACCGCCCTTCTCCCAGAAGGGACTCAGGGCAGTGAACAGCCACAATTAAAAAACATACAAATACAAAAGTTAAGATAATTAAAAAGAATTAAATCACTAGCTTCCCAATTTAAAACCCCAAATCCATAAAATTTAAAAGCCGTGCAAAGTTGGGGAAAAATAATTAATTGAAATGGCAGTCCTATACACAGATACCTGAGCATAAATTGAAATCAATGATACTAAGGGACTGTTGGTTTGATTGCTATGAAAAATCTGACATTTTAAGACACATCCATAATGGTATTCTTTACTGAATTATTTGTCTGCTTACATAATGATTAAAACCAATCCAAAAGGCGTTGTCTGGTATCTGAAAACTATACCTTTTTGATTGGAAATTATTTAGCCTTGATTGCATTGAAGTATGAGATGCACCATTACTAGTTTATCTTCTCCATGATTTTCAGCTGCTGTTTTATTTAACTATACTGCCTACACTGCCTACAGCAATTCTGGGCAATGATTCCCCCAGTGGCATGCATGAGCTGCCCTGTTCTACTATAAAAATGCATTATGGCTGAATTCACCCTGACAGTTTGGAAAGATCTAAGTTCTTTGGAAACTCAAAAATGTGTTTTTTCTTTGTTTTAGCTGACAGGATGAGCTTCTGGCATTTTAAAGTGCAAGTCATTAGCATCCACAAGGGTAATGTTAATCTGTCTGTGTTTCAATCTCAGGACATTTTCCATTTGCTTCTGCCACAACAATCTCTGCCATCTCAGTGCTTTCTGAGCCCCCTGAGAATTAAAGGAAGCTTTACAGTGCCAGCAGGAATCACAGAAGAATTCAGCTCAGACCAGTTGCTTGCTGATTTACTCATCCTAGAGATTGGCACTAAAGAATGATAATTCGGATCTAAAAGAAAGACAGGTGGGTGGGGGGGAGAGGAAAAGATGTGTGATTAATAATGAATTATATCTCTTCATAAATGGAAGGACATAGAGAAAATGCAGAATTGTACTGAATGAGTGTTTTCATATAGAAAAACACTCAGCTCTTCTGTCCTCAATGTGAGGAGAAATGTGAGGATAGCTTCGATATTTCCTTTTTTAAGGAAGTGAACTTATTAGACATTTCAAGTGCTACAAACTAAGTTGCTTGTGTCAGCAATGGCAGCAGGCCACCCATTTAGAACATTCCACATTTTTGCCCCCGGTTTCTCTTTGGAAAGATGCTACATTATTCAGTGGCAAAATATTGCTTAATGGCAGATGGGGAGGGGATGAGAAAAGGTCGTGTCACTGCTACGTTCCCAAACCTTCTTAGTTATTTTAGCATAACATGTCAGAACATAAATTCTCAGCACAATACATTGTTCACACATTACACTATGTTCCAGTTTATTTAACAACAGTTTGTTGAATATAGGCTAGATTCACACTTCACCTAAAGCAATACATTACAATTTATAAACCACAATGCCTGGATTCATGTGAAACACTAAGTTGAAATCAATTCATAACGCTGTAGTTTTACACAATACATGAGACCAGCCAATGTGTAAAATACTTTTCTACAAAGACATCTATTACAAGCTACAGAAAATGCCACATGTAACTATGATGTTGTCATGCAAATGCCATAGATGTCATAATGTTGTCATGATATGCATGGCATACCTTTTCCTTGTCCCACGCACAAATCCTATTGAACAAGTCAGAGAATGCTCTCACCCAAGCTAATTAAGGTTATCTCTCAATGGTTTTTGTCCTGCCATTGTGATGTATTGTGATAAGGCAATCAGGTAAAATGTATTTTGATTTAAGAACTATTGGTGGTGAATGATGATGATGATGATGATGATGATGATGATGGTCGTATGGCGTTGTTACAGTAGCCGGGAGACCACAATGCTATTGCAGAGTCATAGTTTGGCTTGCCAAGGTACCAGCCCAGGGGTGAAATGCTCCCAGTTCAGACCGGCTCGGGCGAGTAGGTAGTGATGGCAGTGGGCAGTTCGGAGAACCGGTAGCAAAAATCCCTGCCCCCGCCCCCCATGCCCAGCTGAGCCACGCGATCATCAGAGGCTTTTTTTCTTTTAAATGCCTCTGACGAGCCAAGCTCTGACGATCCCAGCTGAGTTGCCTGATCGGCAGAGGGTTTTTTAAAAACCCTCTGATGATCAGGCAACTCAGCTGGGATCGTCAGAGCCTTTTGAAAGCATTTTTTACATGGTTTTACATGTAAAAAATGGTTTTAAAAGTAAAAAAAAAGTTGGCCACATTCACCCAGTCACATTACACCCCCCCCCCCCACCAAGCCATGCCCACAGAACCGGTAGTAACAAATTTTAGATTTCAACACTGTACCAGCCCTGTTATAGGATATTCTTGCATACTTACCAAAGTGCGCCACAGGAAGCTGAGCTAGCTTTGCACCGGAGAGAAAGGCGAGTGGGTCTTTCTGCAGCATCACCCAAGGCCCCCTCCCTTTCTGGAGCTGCCTTGAAAATGGGCACTGCAACTGGTAAGGTTCAGAGCCATCAGGAATCTAACTGCCTGCATAGAGCACCAGCTCATCTTCCCACCAAAGTGGTAGCTATCTACCGGTATCTATTTGGCATAGAACATGCTTTAGGTGGATAGAAGCTGAGCCAAGTGCCATGCAGTGTTTGGGCTTGAAGCATCAGAGTTTAAAACAGCTCAAGCATCATTAAGCCACTCAGCTACTGTGCCTCTATTCAGCCTTCAGTTAGGCTGTTAAACCTTCTCTGTGCTTCTAGTAGTCATCCCGATTTTTCTCTTAGCCGAAGCCAATAGCTTCAAATAAGATATAATTGCAGAGGATAAAATTAAAAGATGGGATTTTATTTTAACAAAGAAATGGACCTAGATGACACAGGGTTCTCAGAAATTCTGCCCATTAGTGTAGTATAGTTTAGGGCTATCAAATCTTTTTTGAAAAGATTGAAAACAAAACAAAACTAAACATTAGAGGTTAACAAAGGAATACAAAAAGAGTCTAAGTCTTTGCTTCCACCTAGTGGTCATCTGGAGTATTGTAGCACTAATTTGTAGCTACCGTAAAATACTGCCCACAACAAAGTTCTAAATAGGCTTAATATCACATAAAGCAGCAGCCAAACAATACAATGTGCCATAGTATGGTTGCAAACATCCTGAACTCTAACCTTTCAATGTCAACTCTATTACAGATAGAGATAAAAAAGAAAGATAGGCAGGAGCCAGAATCCCAATACAGGTCTCAGCAGTGGTGGGATTCTACCTGTTCAGACCAGTTTGGGCAAACCATTAGCTCCGACTTTCAGCCATCAGTGAACTGGTTCTCTCTTTCTTTGAAGTGGACCCGTCTGCCCGCCCCGTGTTATACTCACCTATATTTCTGCTTCCGAAGCCCAGCTGATCAGGGTGGCAGAGTGGATTGCCGCTCCTCGGCTGTTTTCCTTGTTCTCAGCAACACAAAAGTTCAATTTTCTGCAAACAGCACATGCGCGCGCTCAGCGAACCAGTTGTTAAACCGGTAGGATCCCACCACTGAGTCTTAGGTACCAAATGATAACTGTGATGGAGTCCAGAACAGAGACAATGCCACATATGAAGTGAGTAAGGTAACAGTGAAGAAAAAGAAATAAGAACTAAATATAATGTAATGTAAACTAATCAGAAAAGCTAAAAAGAAGGAAGCTTCTATTTTGTCTTCCAAAGTAAACCTGATACAGTACTCAATTTCTTCTGTTCTGATATTTTGCAAGATAAGCTACAAATTATTTCACGTTCCATTATAAACCCAAAGCACAAAGATGATGGGACAGTTTGCATGGACAAAATCAATGATGATCAATATCTCTCCCTAATCTCAAATGATGATGAGAACCTGCTCTAGAGATTTAAGTATTAATCTTCATGAAACAGTCTGGAATGGCTTGCTTATAATATGTAAGAAAGATTTTATCAGTGTTTCTAGTATTAATATTAAGTTACTTTGAAATTACATTTGAATGTATGCAATTCCATTATCTTTTTAATTGCATCAAAGACTGAAATAGATCCTATGAAGTAGTATTAATAATATCTTTATTTGAAAACCAGACTTGGATTCAGTAGATACAGTATATGTTCAGCTTTTCCCAGCCTGATGCTCTTCAGATTGCACTGAGTTCCTAGTCAGTAGCCAACATGATTTATAGTCTATGTTACTGTTACAGCAGATTTCAAGTCAGCTTTTTGTGCTGTGTGAGAAAGATAATTATAAAGAACAGTATATATATTTATAATGATAAAGCTTTACTTGACATTAATTTGCCTCTTTATATGAAAAAAATATATTTGCATAAAACTAAAAATTTCTACTGTCCCCAAAATATTGAAGATACATGGTGCACATTTTATTTGTAGTGTCCACTCCACCTTTTGTTTTATTGTAAAATGTAATTATGAAGGCTTTTTCTTCAGAATCAAGATTAATTTGTCAGGACATAAACATTTCCAGCAATACACGGCTGTTTTTGCCAAACATGAATCACTTATGTAACCATTGGAAAATATCTTAAAAGGTTGTGTGCTGTTTTTTTTAAAAGATGGATTACTTTATTAGTTCATAATTTTGCCTTTCCTAGAAAATAATTAGCATTTGCTATTATTTCCTCCTCTTCCTCAGTTTCATTTTTTTTTTTTTTGCTTTAATTTATATGCCGCCCTTCTCCGGAGACTCAGGGCAGCTTACAATGTGCTAAGCAATAGCCTTCATCCTTTTGTATATTTATACAAAGCCAGCTTATTGCCCCCACAACTGGGTCCTCAATTTACCTACCTTAGAAAGGATGGAAGGCTGAGTCAACCTTGAGCCTGGGGAGATTCGAACCTGCAGTAATTGCAGGCAGCTGGTCTTAATAACAGGGTGGTTTAGACCACTGTACTACCAAGGCTCCTCATGAACTTGTTTCATGAACTTTTTGTTCTGATTCAGCATCCCCATCAAGTTCTTCTACATCAGGGCTGTCAAACTGGTGCCCCACGGGCCAGATGCATCATAGGCCACACCCATCCCAGCTCCGCGAAGGCAAAAAAGTCACGATACATCACCTGACATCAATGCAATTCGGTGAGTTTGACACCCATTTTCTAAATGATTTTCAGAATCAGTATCAATTTCATCTGGAGGCAGGAATATTAAGTGTGTTTGCCACCTTAGTTTTAGAGAGGGAGAAGTTTTTAACAAATGGGGAAAAATATTTTGTTAAATTTCTTTGATTTTTATGCCACCTTTATTATTTTAATCTCCGAGGGAGATGGACAGTTAAGAAATATGAAATATACACACATAAATTTTAATAAATAACTTTTTTTTTTAAATTTGATTTATATGCCGCCCTTCTCCGGAGACTCAGGGCGGCTTACAATGTGCTCAGCAATAGCCTTCATCCTTTTGTATATTTATACAAAGTCAGCTTATTGCCCCCACAACTGGGTCCTCATTTCACCTACCTTAGAGAGGATGGAAGGCTGAGTCAACCTTGAGCCTTGGCGAGACTCGAACCCTGCAGTAATTGCAGGCAGCTGGTCTTAATAACCAGCTTAATAACATGGTGCCTTAAACCCCTGTACTACCAAGTTTGAGACCATACTTGAGCCCTAATGTCGCAATGTTTAGAATGCAGTACAGGTAGTCTCCGAATTACCACCGCAATTGAGCACAATATTTATGTTGCTAAGTGAGAAATTTGTTAAGTGAGTTTTACCCCATTTTACAACTTTTCTTGCCACATTTGTTAAGTGAATCACTGCAGCTGTTAAATTAGTTACATCATTGTTAAGTGGTCACAAAAGGTGATCACATGACCCCTGGGACATTGCAACCATCATAAATATGAACCAGTTCTCAAGCATCCAATCATAAGACCAGAGGGATTTTGCAATGGTCATAAATGTGAAAAATGGTCATAAGTCACTTTTTTCAATGCCGTTGTAACTTCAAACGGTCACTAAATGAACTGTCACAAGTCGAGGACTACCTGTATTGCAGGCTAACTTTGCTCACAGTCTGGAGTTCAATCCTGATGGGGCTCAAGGTTCACTCAGCGTTCCTTCCTTCCAAAGTCAGTAAAATGAGAAACTAGATTTTGAGGGGCTATATGCTAACATTATAAACAGCCCAGAGAGTGCTGTGAAAGCACTATGAGGCAGGTTGTAAATCTAAGTGCTATTGCTACATAATACTCCTTCCTCTTCCTATTTTTTTCACAACAACCCTGTGAGGTGAGATCAGCTGAGTGTGACTGGTCAAGTCATCCCGTTTGGCTTTTGTGCCTTAAGGTTGAACTAGAACTCACAGTCTACTGGTTCTAGGCCAGCACCTTAACGGTACACCAAACAGGCAAATATAACACTACCATTCTGCCTTCCATTGAGGACCTGTATACTGCACGAGTCAAAAAGAGGGTTGTGAAAGTATTTACAGACCCCTCGCATTCTGGACATAAACTGTTTCAACTCCTACCCTCAAAACGATGCTATAGAGCACTGCACACCAGAACAACTAGACACAAGAACAGTTTTTTCCCAAATGCCATCACTCTGCTAAACAAATAATTCCCTCAACACTGTCAAACTATTCACTAAATCTGTAGTACTATTAATCTTCTCATCGTTCCTATCACTCACCTCCTTCCATTTATGACTGTATGACTGTACCCTTGTTGCTGGTATCCTTACAATTTATATTTACTGTTTCCTAATATGATTTGATTGCTTATTTGTTCCCTATGACTATCATTAAGTGTTGTACCTTATGACTCTTGATGAATGTATCTTTTCTTTTATGTACCTTGAGAGCAAATGCACCAAGACAAATTCCTTGTGTGTCCAATCACACTTGGCCAATAAAGAATTCTATTCTATTCTAGAATAGTATGAGCACAAAATATAGACGTAATATAGAATGGGAAAAATTATGGAGCAAAAATTATAAATTAACCGTCAACTGCATACAAAAAAAATCTGTACCAAATGGTTTATAGGTGGTATTTAACACTGGCGAGATTGGCTAAAATGTATACAAATATGAAACCGGAGTGCTGAGAGTGCAAACACAAGGATGGAACATTTTATCACATGTGGTGGCAATGCCCCAAAGCAAAAAAATATTGGGAACAGATAAGGAGATGGCTGAGATAACAGAAGAACAAATTGAATTTAAAGCTGAACTATTTTTATTAGGAATGATTAACCGAAAGATCAAGAAGTAACTCCAATACATTATTTTACACATAGTAACAGCAGCGAGAATTGTCTATGCTCAATGTTGGAAACTAGAAAATATACCAGCCAATGAGATGATTATATACAAGATACTAGAATGTGCTGAGATGTATAAGCTCACGTTAGAAATGAAAGGCAAGGAAGAAGCAGAGGTGTGGAATAAGTGGTATAACTGGTTAGAACAGAGAAAACAAAGAAAAAGAGCCTGGATAGCTCTGCAGACAAAGGCACTGTAATTTAACACCAGCTGTCTGCAATTAAAGTAAGTTCGAATCTTGCCAGGCTCAAGGTTGACTCAGCCTTCCATCCTTTCAAAGGTAGGTAAAATGAGGACCCAGATTGTGGGGGCAATAAACTGACTTTGTATAAAATATACAAAAGTATGAAGGCTATTGCTTAACGCATTGTAAGCCGCCCTGAGTCTCTGGAAAAGAGCAGCATATAAATCAAATAAAAAAAACCACAAAAATGTATAGGAATAAATGTAAATACCTGTAAGAGACACATGACACAATACCGGTAAAAAATGTTTTATTGTTATGTAAATTGAAAATAAAAAATTAAAATAATAAAAAAAAGAATTCTATTCTACCAGATGAAATATGCCCAAAGATCAGCAACACCATTTCTGCCTCCGAGGAAACTCAATCCTGAAAACTTTTTTTATTGCTGTTAAGGTCACCTTATAGCAGAGGTCTTCAAACTCGGCAGCTTTAAGACTTGTGGACTTCCCAACTCCCAGAATTGGAGTTGAAGCTATGCTGGCTGGAGAATTCTGGGAGTTGAAGTCCACAAGTCTTAAAGCTGCCAAGTTCGAAGACCTCTGCCTTATAGAAATAAGAAACCCCTGATTGGGATAGAAAAAAAGCGAGATTTATTATACTGCCGATTGAGCTCCCACTTCTCTGGGGAAGGTTCGCTGCGGTTCGGATTTAAACCGCAGCGCGGCTGTATCCCTTAATCCAAACAGGCGAGCCTAGCCTTCCAGCGACCGCCAAGAAACTCGCTGGTTACTTTCCTCCCGCGCTCTAGGAAGTTTTAAAAAAATAAAATAAAATCAGAGCGGGCATGATTACAGCGCATGCGCAAGCAGGGAAGTTTCACGTGTCTTCGCCGGCAAGAAGGGAAAGTAAGGATAAGGCCGACCGATAGCTTTCCCGGAGTGAAAGGGCTCTGGAGTCATACCTCAATCTCCAAAACCTCTTTCAATCGGTCCGTGTCTGGACCGCGTGGTTTTTATTTTTAAGACAAATCTTGAGGTGCCTTTTGAAAACGTAACTCTCCCAGGAACAATAATAAATAATTCGCAGACTGAAACCTCGGGTTCCATTCGGAATGGCCCAAACCGCTCTTCGTCCTTGCCCTTGAGTTACGTCTATCCGTATTGGACTGTTCCATTTTTTAAAAGGGGATCTATTATAATTGTTGGGGTTGAAAAGGAAACACGAATACGTTTTTAAAGTAATCCCAACTCTTCGGGATAAATCACACCATTTCTCCAGCATCTGGGTTTGCAGTAATGTATTCCTCGGTTCGAGCATAGCGGATAATTGCCAAAGTGTCTCCCAGGACACCCCCCCTCTCGTCTTTCTCGGGGAATGTAACCTCCTCCTGCCGGTCACGTGCTCTCCCTTAGGCCGCTGGGTTCTTTGGCTGCACCAGCGTGCGTGAGTAGCCATGGCGGGGTTGCTCCGGTCAGCCGTGTGGCTTCGTTCGCGTCTCTTGCTCTGGCGAGGGGGATGCGCCCTTCCGGGACCCGTCCCGTCACCGCTGCCCTCGGCTGCCCTCCGACGTTTTAACAGCAACCCCAGCAGAGCGTGAGTATTTCCCCCGAGGAAAGCACGCAGCCTCTCGGGTCCGGGAGTGGAGGCAAGGAGGGGGAGGTCGTGAAGATGCTTGCGGTGGGTTGGGGGGGTTTTGTATCCCTTTGCTGCTTTCTGACCACCGCCCGAATATCTGCAGCCCAGACTGTTCTCGGTCCGCAACACGAGGCTGCACGCTTTTGCAGCCTTCCTCGGCCGTGGCGTGGATTATGGGGCTTCTAATCCAACCCAGTCGATAGCTGGATAGTAGGTTGGATCAGGCTATGCCCATCTGAATTCCGGGTTAGAATTGTTAGCTTGGAGGACCAGACTGAAGGCCCATCCTGCTTTTTATTACCAGTTCCGCACCAGCTGCCAGTGGGAAGCTGCAGGGTATAAAACACGCGACAAAGAGCCGGTTTTCAGAGACAAACTGCCCTGGGGGTATGAAAAAGGAAGGAAGGAAGGGAAGAAAGAGAAAGAAAGAAAGAAAGAAAGAAAGAAAGAAAGAAAGAAAGAAAGAAAGAAAGAAAGAAAGAAAGGTAGTCCTTCAGTTACGACCACAACTGAGCCCAACATTTACATTGCTAAGTGAGGCATTTGTTAAGTGAGTTTTGCCCCATTTTATGACTTTTTGTCACAGTTATTAAGTGAATCACTGCAGTATTTATTTATTTTATGTATTTTGTCGCATTTCTATGCCGCCCAACTCCCAAGGGACTCTGGGCGGCTTACAGCAAAGAATAAAACAATGTGAACAATCCCATAAAAAATGTTAAAAAGAAAAAAGTTAAAACGTTAAAAACTTTAAAAATGTTAAAACACATGCACTCCAATTCGTGGCCAGGTCTCGCAAGATCATTATAACGAGATCAACGGCCCCAGGCCTGCCGGAAGAGCCAGGTCTTCACCGCTTTGCGGAAGGCCAATAGGGTGGGGGCGGTCCGGACCTCAGGAGGTAATTGGTTCCAGAGAGCCAGGGCAGCCACAGAGAAGGCCCTCCCCCACAGGTCCACCAGCCAACATTGTTTAGCTGACGGGACTGGGGGAGATCAACTCTGTGGGATCTTACCGGTCACTGGGAGCTATGTGGTAGAAGGCGGTCTCGAAGATAGATAAATTAGTAACCCAGTTAAGCGAATCTGGCTTCCCCATTGACTTGGCTTGTCAGAAGGTCGCAAAAGGGACACTCGCATGATCCTGGGACCAGAAAAGGTTGTAAATATGAACCAGTTGCCCAGCATCTGAATTTCGATCCCATGATCGTGGGTATGCTGCAAAGGTGGTAACTGAAAAAACGGCCATAAGTCATATTTTTTCAGTGCTGTTTTAACTTTAAACGGTCACTAAATGAACTGTTATAAATCAAGGACTACCTGTACTTGGCTGTTCTTTTCCCTTTAACCAACCTCTGCCTAACCTGGTAGTCGTCGCTACAGATTCAGTCAGTGATTTTCTACCGTTAACTATGTGTTCTGGAAAAAAAATTGGCTTGAACATTCCACCGTTGAAGCATAGCCAGCATCCTTGGATTCTAATACTATGGAAAGGAAGATGTATTTGCATAACCTACTCCATGTTTAAATGAACCATGGTTTACTGAATTAATCCAATTAACTCTTTATGCAACACTCTGAACTAGTGTTTCTCCACCTCAGCAAAAATTTGGATTAAACTCAACACTACTAAAATTGTTGAGGGTGAGATATATTGCTCCAAACTATAAATCAACTGTTTAGTTAGATTGACACAGCTAGTTGCATTTTAGTTTAGTGTGGGTGAGGAAATCTGTCTAGAGAGTTTTGGATGTGCTTTCCATATTTTGCTTAAATTTATAACAGAGATTTTGTCCTTTGCTTTTTCTCCCTAAAGTTAATTTTTTAAATATTGACGTCATTACGGAGTTGCTCTGCTCAGCACATTGTTCTGCTTGTCATTTCCTAGAGCTAACTTTACAATATCCTTTCTGAGTTACAGAGACCAGAACAATACAAGTAGTCCTCGACTTACAACAGTGGATTTATTGACCGTTACAACAGCACTGAAAAAGTGATTTATGTCCATTTTTCACAGTTATGACCTTTGCAGCGTCCACATGGTCACATGATCAAAATTCAGATGCTTGGCAACTGATTCATACTTTTGACCATTGCAGTGTCCTTGGGTCATGTGATCACTTTTTGCAACCTCCTGACAAGCAAAGTCAACGGGGAAGCCAGATTCACTTAACAACCATCTTACTAATTTATCAATTGCAGTGATTTGCTTAACAACTGTGGCAAGAAATGTTGTAAAATGGGGCAAAACTCACTTAACTAATGTCTCACTTAACCACATAAATTTTGGGCTTAATTGTGGTTGTAAGCTTACTGATGGTAATTGGGACTGTACACAATATATTTAAAAACATTAGAATATTTCAAAAATTTTAAGTCATCGTTTACTCACTAAAGCTTTGAGTGTTACACTGGTAGTATTTTTCTATCATCAAGATGGCGTGTTTTGTGGGGGTATTTAACCATGCAGTCCTATGTCTAATTCAGCGGTAGAAAACTGAATTATGTAATTATTGACTATGATCAATGGTGGGTTGCCCCTGGCGAACTGGTAGTAAAACCGGCGAGAGGTTCCGCCCACTGACCCTGACATCATCAGGAAGCTTCTGCACATGTGCAGAAGCGTGAGCAAAGCAAGCACGTGTGTGCGGCCCCGTTGCAAACCGGTAGTAAAGGTAAGTAGAACCCACCCCTGACTATGATGCCTTTGAAGATATAATCCAGCATTTGGAAAATCACTAATCCAGCTTGGAATAGACTTTGCCACATTTATCACCTGATTTCAACATTCATGTGGTTCCAATTGCTTAAATATGTCTGTTCTTCCTAACCTTTTGTTAATACATTATGTTCCTGTTAGCTGGCTGTGTTTACTATGCAGAAAGGAAATTCTTTGCAGTTCCAGGTATACATTGTGCTTTATGGCACCACATCCTTTTTGACATATAGAGCAAATTCTCTCCAGTACACCTTTCTTATTATTTCTGTAGAGCTCATCTGCAGAAATAATTTCATTGGTTATATACCACGCCATTAGACTTCTTCAATGTCTGTATGTTCTGTTTTTCCTTCTGAAGTCAGGTACTCTACTGTTTCGTCTTGGAGAGGTCTGGCATTTACATAAAAGGATATGCACTAGAGTTTCTTTGGCATGCACTTTTACCTTTGTGTCCTTATGGGTTTCTTGATTAACTACATTTATTTCCTGTACCTCCGCTGCCCCCCTTGGAATGGTTATTAAGATGTATATAATCATCCTCTAGGAATTATTTTTCCCTCAACTTTCATCTTGAAAGATTAAAGGTAGTTTACTAAATTTTTTAATATTACTTGCTGTCATTCTAGTTTCCTCTTATTTTAGGCATTGTATATTGTACAGATCTGTCTTGTCCTGAAAGGTACTCCAACACCTCTAAATTCTTTTTCTTGGTATCATCACCTCATCCAAGGAATGAGACTGTTCTCATATTCTATTAGTTCTGTGCTTGCAACAGGTAAAGCCACTGTGACCATCCAAGCAGGCATGTTATGTGGTTGACATGCCTCTCATGCATCCAACTTGGTGCATCTGATAGTCAACTACACACCTACAGTTCCTTACAGCCCTTGTGCCCAGAGGGTTATCTTTAATGCAAGCCACCAAGCTGGCTTTCGTGGCTAAGGCAACTCTTGAACTCATGGTCTCCTGTTCTCTAACCTGGTGCCTTAAACCCTAGACCTGTTTTTTATCAGCCAATTCTGTCAAGATAATTTGACTCCTCAAGTTTATTTGACTGTGACAGGATACAGATAGCCCTTGACTTGTAACCATTTGTTTAGTGACGATTTGAAGTTAACAACAGCACTGAAAAAAGTGTCTTATGACCATTTTTCACTCTTATGACCATTGCAGCATCCCCATGGTCACATGAACAAAATTCGGATGCTTGGCAACATAAACTTTATGATGGCTACAATGTCCTGGGGCCAATGAGGAAGTCAGATTCATTTAACAACCATGTTACTAACTTAACCTGCAGTGATTTACATAACAACCATGGCAAATGGGCAGAACCAACTTAACTGTCTTGTTTAGCAACAAATTTTGGATTCAGTTGTGCTCAAGGACTAACTATATCTCTTACATCAATCAGTTCAGTAGGTAAGAGCTAGAATTAGTACTTCTGAGTGAGTTTAGTTATTACACACAATAAATTACTAATAAAGTATCTGTTAAATTTTTTCAGAGTTGATCTGAATTACCGTGTTTCCCCGAAAATAAGACCCTGTTTTATATTTTTTGAACCCCAAAATAAGCGCTAGGCCTTATTTTCAAGAGGTTTTATTATTTTGGGGTACGTGGAGCAAGACGGGGCTCCTCTTGCTATTTTACCTGATTTCCAGCTCTGTCTACCTAACTTTAACCAGAGGAAATGGCGGGAACTGGCTGCGCATGTGTTTAAATATTTTCAGGGAGAGCTTATTTTGGGGGGAGCTTATTTTCAGGGGGGGCTTATTTTAGCACATGTGCTCAAAAGCCCGATTGGGCTTATTATCCAGGAAGGTCTTATTTTCGGGGTAACAGGGTACCTTTCATCCTAAGCTTTGCACTGTAGCTTTTGTGATCCCTAACTATAGATATGCTAACTGGGACTTAGTGGAGTTCAGAATATTTGATGGGTAGTAGATTATGATTTCTGCCTCCAATACTAGAGAATATACACTATGTTGCTCAGAATTAAATTGTTAGGCTCTTGGTATTCTCTGAAGTGATTGGTTTTTTTGTTTGTTTGTTTTTTTGCAGATGTTTCATAGGTGAATTTACAGGAGAATGAAGTTTGCTGTTTTTTTCTGTTAATAGTTTGCTTTTTGGTTGGGGTACGGTCTGTCTTCTTTGGTAATTCATCGATTGTGATATTGCTTTTCTGATTAGTTTTCTAATACTGTTTATTTGGTATTGATTGTTGGTTCAGTATGCTCTGGGTTGTTGACTGTTCTTTGACTTTTAGTTATATCTTTGGTTATATCTTTTAAATTGTATGTAGAAGAGCTCTATGTCTCTGTCAAAGAAATAGATAAAACAGGAAGAAAAATGGCTTCTGCTGAGGGCCAACGAAGGAGGTGGGCATTTCTTGTGTATCACTGGATGAAAAGGTAACTCCAACTCTTGGAGGTCTGTCAGGGCTTGTTTCAGTGATTGAGCTGCTTGATCTGAATTTTACAAATCCTTTCCTTACCTTCTCTCCATTTCAGCAGAAGAAAAATTGTAAACTACATTCCAGAAAGCAAGTAATGCTCCCTTCAGGACTCATGATTGTCTCTTGATCCCAAGATATATCATTAACTATTAGGTTTTTCCCCCCAACTCATACGTTTTATGATTTTATTCTATAAATTTCAAATTAATTGAACATACAGTATTGTCAGGTGCACATATCAGAACCCCTTGTGGACAGACCCATGTTGATCATCTGTATTATATGACTATCTGCCTTGCCTTGGGAAACAGCAGATATAGAACTAACAGTTTGAACTCAGATGGTTCCTCCCCTAAACAGACTCTTAAGCTGGAATTTCTCTTTACTCCCTCTAACCCACCCACCCCTGCAGCCAATGGTTCCACCACAAGAGTTGAGGCATGTATTTTTATATTTCCAAAAACAGGTACTCCTCAACCTACAATCACAATTGGAACTGGAATTTCCATTGTAAGTCGTTGCAGATCTAAGTTGAGTTGGACCTGATTTTATGACAATTTTTACTGCAGCCGTTAAGTATATCACACAATTGTTAAGTAAATCCAGCTTCCCCAATTAATTTTTTTTGCCAGAAATCAACAAAAATGGTTGATGGTTAAATTGTGGTCATGTAACAGCAGGGCATTGCAACCAGTTATAAATGTAAAATAGTTGCCAAACATCCAAATTACAATCAAGTGATTATGGGGATCACTTTTTCCATGGCCATCATAATTTTGAACCTTTGTTAAACGAATTTTATTTAATTTATTTATTTATTTTATTTTTTAATTTGTATACCGCCCTTCTCCCTAAGGACTCAGGGCGGTGTATAGCCACATAAAAACATAGAGTACAAATATTAAAATACCATTAAAAGATATATATAAATTTGGCCCCATAATTAAAAACAGTAACAAACCAATTAAAACATTTAAAAAGTATTAGGCCAGCCCGGCTTGCTGGAAAAAGAAAGTTTTAAGGGCACGGCGGAAGGCACCGAGGTCTTGGATTCTCCTTATCTCTGGGGGCAGCTGATTCCAGAGGGTAGGTGCCCCCACAGAGAAGGCCCTCCCCCTGGGGGTCACCAGCCTGCATTGTTTGGCTGATGGCACCCCGAGGAGGCCCTCTCTATGGGAGCGCACAGGTCGATGGGAGGCCGTCGGCAGCAGGCGGTCTTGAAGATAACTAGGTCCTATACCATGGAGCGCTTTAAAGGTGATAACCAACACCTTGAAGCGCACCCGGAAGACCACTGGGAGCCAGTGCAGCTCACGCAGGAGAGGTGTTATATGGGAGCGCCAGGTAGCTCCCATGACTACCCGCGCAGCCGCATTCTGGACCAGTTGGAGCCTCCGTGTGCCCTTCAAGGGGAGCCCCATGTAGAGAGCGTTGCAGTAGTCCAGGCGAGAGGTGACAAGGGCATGAGTGACTGTGCACAGGGCATCCCGATCAAGAAAGGGCCGCAACTGGCGAATCAGGTGGACCTGACAAAAAGTCCCCCTGGCAACAGCCATCAGATGTTCCTCCAAGGACAGCTGCGTATCTAGGAGGACTCCCAGATTGCGAGCCCTCTCCAAAGGGGCCAAAGACTCGCCCCCAATAGTCAGTGATGGAGTCAACTGACTATATCGGGATGCCGGGAACCACAGCCACTCAGTCTTGGAAGAGTTGAGCTTGAGCCTGTTTCTCCCCATCCAGATCCGCACAGCTTCCAGGCATCGGGACATCACTTCAAGGGCATCGTTGGGGTGGCCTGGGGTGGAGATTTACAGCTGGGTGTCATCAGTGTACTGATGGTACTTCACCCCAAAGCCACGGATGATCTCACCCAGCGGCTTCACATAAATGTTGAACAGAAGGGGCGAGAGGACCGACCCCTGAGGCACTCCGCATATAAGAGGCCTCGAGGTCGATCTCTGCCCCCCTGCCAACACGAACTGCGACCGGTCTGAGAGAAAGGAGGAGAACCACTGAAGTACGGTGCCCCCCATCCCCAACTCCTCCAACTGGTGCAGCATGATACCATGGTCGATGGTATCAAAAGCCGTTGAGAGGTCTAACAGGGCCAGAACAGAGGAGTAACCCCTGTCCCAAGCCCTCCAGAGATCATCGACCAACGCGACCAATGCTGTTTCCATGCTGTGCCCGGGCCTGAAACCCGACTGGAACGGATCTAGATAAGACGTTTCCTCCAGGTACTGCGGAAACTGTCGCACGACCACACTCTCGACAACCTTCGCCACAAAGCAAAGGTTGGAGACAGGATGGTAGTTGGCTAATGCTGCCGGGTCCAGGGAAGGCTTCTTGAGGAGAGGCCTCACCACCGCCTCTTTCAAGGCCGTGGGGAAGTAACCCTCACTCAACAAAGCTTAATAATTCTCTGGAGCCAGCCTCGTGTAACCTCCCGGGAAGCCAGTACTAACCAAGAGGGACACGAATCCAGTAAACATGTGGCTGCACTAAGTCTCCCCAGAATCCTGTCCACGTCATCAGGGGTCACAGAGTCAAACTCTTCCCAGATAACATTCTCAAGACTATTCCTCGCCACCCTGCCCGAATCTACCCAGTCAGAGTCCAAATCCCCCCGGATCTGAGCGATTTTGTCATACAGATATTGTCCTAAATCCTCGGCCCTGCCTTCCAGGAGGTTCTTCCGCGCTCCCGGGTGGAGCAGAGAGCGGGTCACCCTGAACAGGGCGGCCGGACGATTCTCTGATGACGCAATAAGAGTGGAAAAGTAATTAAACTTTGCCACCTTTATCGCCACTAGGTAGGTCTTAATATGCGACCTTACCAGTGTTCGGTCAGATTCAGCGAGACTGCCCTCTAACCACTTTAAATCCTTGATTAAAGATAATCAAGGATTATCTTTATAGGGGCTTCCTTTTTCCCAAAGCATGATTACAAAGCTATAGTGTTGTAAAGGGGAACTATAGTCAATCATTTTAGGTAGTCATTTTCATAATTGCAAAACTAGGATGGCCTGAATCTTCAATTATGCATTAAAAGTATAAGATAAATTACAACAAACATTTTTATGTTTTTATAGACAATATTTTTGAAAATTTCTAAGTTATTTCTGTACAGATATATTTTTGTTTTGCCACAAGTGTTACCATTGTTTGATATGAATAATTTATTGACATTCATTATGAATAATTTCTGATTTCTGCCTACAATTCAATATTCTCCTATTTTTATGTAGCCTGCATTTACATAGGTCTTGCTCAAAGAAATCCATATTTATGCATAATTTTAATAAATTATAATTTATTACAATTTGTACACACAGTAAGCCATAAACAGGCTGGACACAGTACATAAAGCCAAAAGTAAACCAACATGTTACAGCTTAATGTGCTATATGAACCAAGCCTTAATATCCTTGAATTGAGAAGAGATCTTTCTCTCTAATTTGTGATGTTTAACATCCTAAATTAAACTTCTTTTAAACTGTTTTGCACACATTTTATCATCTCATAACTGTTCTTATGATCTTAAGCAATTGTTTTGAAAAAAGGTAAACCGTTGATTTACTTTATTTTCATGGTGGTGGTTTCAGAAATTTATTATAGCTTTAGATAGCCAGTTGGTCCAGGGGTTAAGGCATCAAGCTAGAGTTGAGGAGATTGTGTGTTCTAGTCCCATTTTAGGCACCCAGCACTAGGTGACCTTAAGTTAGTCGCACACCTTCAGCCCTAGGAAACAGACAATGGCAAACTACTTCTGAAAAGCTTTGCCAAGAAAACACACTAATCTAACAGTTACCAGGAGTCAACACTGACTCAAAGGCACCCCATATTACAATTTTTACTGATTGTCCCCTATTTTGAATATTTACCTGGCTCTCAATATTCACTGTTGTTCATTGAGGTACTATATTTAATTTTCCACATCTTCTACCACAGTCTCATTGTGGGACCTGGGTCTCAGAATAAAGAACAGTTTTCTGTAATATTACCTTCATCACCTATGGACTGAATCTCTTGCAAGGTGACAAGTTGGGTTCAAGGGGTAGCAAATGCAGCCTTGTCATTTGACTTGAAAGAGGCAGTGGTATAATATTACTCCTCCCCCCCCCCCCCCCCCGCAAAGAAGCCATTCCTCAAGTTGTTGTGGATAACTCTTGGACTATCTCTTACTTTCCTTTTTTAGGAAGATTGTTGAGAAAGTAGTTGGGTTAAAACTTCAGAGAGCTTATCTGTTTCCTTTCAAATTCAGTCATGGATATAGGAAAAAAATGGCATTGGTCACTCTTTTGTGTTTGGGATAGTGGGAGATTGACTTTCTTAGTCTTGTGGAATCTCAATTATCTTTCTTGACTATGATATCCTTCTAGAATAGCTGTAAAACTTGGGAATGGAGGGTATTGTGCGGCAGTGGTTCTCATCCATCCTGAGTGGTTGGTTCTAATCATTGGAGCAGTGTGTGGATATGAATCCAGATACGTACAGGATCGCATTCTCTACCAGTCTGAGCCTTCTTAAGTCCAAGTGAACTATGTTATGTGAATCTAGTGAGGCTATCACTTTTGGTTAAGAAAAAATGGAATTTATTGCAAAGATTTGTTGGTTTTCAATTCTTGTTAGGGATGAAAGGTGGAAGGATATAGTATCGTCTGCTGGCATGACACTCTTGATTACATTAATTTGTGAAACTGCCTTAATCTGTGTATAATGTAGAAATATTATTATACTGATAATGCCCATTGATTTGATAACTAGCACTGGTGTTAACTTTAGGTTCTTTTGCTCTGTTAACATTTTAGATACAAAATTAGTAGCTTGTAATAATTTTTGCTTAACAGGAAAATACTGTGATATCATAAACTTTGTTTTGATTTGCAGATTCCTAATGTATCCCACAAGGCTCTTTGTAATTGCAGTCCAAGAAAACAGAGATGTTCAAGAGCAGTTACCTATTCAACAAAAGCAGATACAATTTTTTGATTGGGCCTTTAACAAAATGGACAGTTCTATCAGAAGACATGGGTGCATTACTAAATCCCTGTTAGAAGACATATTTCATGATGCCTGCAAAACAGGTAAAGAGTTGTCTTCTTAATTCTTATTGAATATCACTAAAATAAATGTTATGTTAATATATTAATTATTGATATTGTTTATATTTTCATTTCTCTGGAATCTTGTTTTAGAGGGCCTACAATCAGAATTTTCAGTCTGTATATGTGAGCAGTAGATATGATGTATAAAAATGTTATAAAATGTGATTTTATAGAAGTTAGAAGCCCCTTCTGCATATCTCCTCTGCTAAGAAGCTAAAATATCAAACCAGGGAAAACCATTATTGTTTTAGTTATCTAGATATCTTCAATAGAAAATTCAGTTTCCCCTTTCCCCCATTCAACCTGCAAGTCCATACAGTGGTTTTTTTATAACTATAAATTATTTTGAATTTCAGAGTCCATTGCTTAGTGTTCATATTTTGATGTTTACTAACATTTAGATGTTTAAAATCTTATTTAAAATCTTCACACATTGAGTAGTTTGTAAATGTCATTTCCCCTTAAGAGTTGGCAAAATGGGTTTTCCTCTGGTCTTGTATGTTTTTACTTTGTAATGGATTTCTTTTTTCTCCAAAAAATATAATTTGTATTCCCTGCTTTTCCTAATATTCTTTGTTCAGTATTTTATTTTCCTTCATGGAGCCATTTTGTATATTGACTTGCTCCATTTTGTGATGGCCTCCACAAAAGCTGCTCATGATTCCAAATGGGCCAGCAGGATTCCAGAAAATTTGAAGAGGTCTAAAAGAAGGTCTTTAATAATAGCTAGATGCATAATGCAATATCCATAACAGTGTAGAAAACAAATAAGTAGCCTTCAAGTTATGACTGGTCACTTAGTGACTGTTCAAAGTTATAATTCACCCATAAAAGAGGGCTTAGGTCTTTTGAAATTTCGACGATTGGGCCTCCATTGGTTTGCTTAACAAATGCTGCAGAACCCATCATAAAATCAGATTGGTCATGTGACTGACCTATTTTACAACCGTCACAACATATCATAATGGGCAGATTCCATTATAGTTGCGTGCCAAGGACTACTTGTTCATTTATATCTTTAATTCATTGTACCTCTAGTCAAATAAGATATATACATGAGTATACTAATGCTTCCTGTCTTTAAGGTTGTATCTGTATATTTTCCTTATTCTGTAAAGTTTGATTTGTTTTTCATTGTTTGTTGATACAAAGAATGTTTAAACTGTTCAAAGCCTCTTATTTATGGAAAGTTAATTTATTTATAGAAAGTTAAAAGTTGTTGCATTTCCAAATTATTTTGTTCTAATTTAGGATTTCCAAATGGTAACCAGGCCTTGCTACTGTTAAGAAGCTGTGGCTCACTGTTGCCTGAGCTACCTCCACTTGAAAGAACAGCACTTGCTCATACCATGTGGACAAAACTGAAAGGGGCTGGTATGTGATTTAAGTAAAATAAACCATATAGATTAGCATGTATGTTTTTTATTTAAAAAATGGTTTGGTAATATTTTATCTATTATCATTCTTTAATAACTGGTTGCTATCACATTTTTCAGGTCAGTTTCCATATTTGGAGAGCTATGCTGACATCTAGGGGATTGATAGTAAAAGCAAACTATTTTTATTTTATCTTCAGTTAATTTAGCTTTATGTTTATTGCTTTTGAGACTAAGTTTATTGATCTTGTGTTTTGCTTGTCAGGTTATTAGATGGAATTCTGTGCAGTTTTCCACCTGGGTTTCTTAACTGAACTGCCTGGTAAACCTTTCTTAAAGGTTTTGGATAACAGCTTATGGTGTTCAGCATCAATTTGGATACTTTAGACTTAGCTCCAAACCGCAAATTGGTGTTACAGAAGGAAAATATGTGCTTGTTCATCTTTTTTCTTCCCCTTACCCCCTACCTAAATGACTTAAATTCCCTATGTTACTTCGGTGCTAACCATAAATTGTTGTTACTCCAAACTTAAAAAGCGAGAATTAAAAGAAATCAAATGTCAGGAACCATTGTACAGCCTCCATGCGCTAAAGTATGTAACTCACCCTTCCCCAACTTAATGGAGAAATTTTAGCTGGGATCTGCTACCAACCAGAGTTAGTTCCCATCATTCATGACAAATAGTATCAAGAGCTGTACATATTTTTGTGCAATAGTGGCAAGGCATCTTCTATCTACTCTTCCTTTAGGGGTTATCATTGCATTGGAAAATAGTATCAAAAATGTCCAATTTTAAGCTGAAGCTTGGGTGAGCAACAAGGACTGCCAAAATCCGATGTGTCTTGATTTTTAGTTCATTTTCTGTATACTACTGTTGTGTCAAACAATTGTATGAACCTTTTATTGTACTGAATTTTATTTTATTTTTACATTTTTTTACTTAGGTGTTGTATTCGACGTCAGCCATTATAACGCTTTGCTAAAAGTTTATCTCCAGAATGAACATGATTTTTCTCCAGATGAATTCCTAACAAAAATGGAAGAGGCAAATGTCCAGCCCAATCGAGTAGGTATTTCATAAAGGTATTTTCATAAATTTACTGTACCATTTGATAAATAGCAATTCTCATATTTAATTCTGTTTTACAGGTCACATATCAGCGACTGATTGCTGCTTATTGCAACAATGGAGATATTGATGGTTCCAGGTAACAACATAAACAAATAGCTTGCAGGAAATCTTGTGGGACAATCTTACATGTGTTTATTTTGAAATATGTCCAATTGCGTTCAGTATAACTTACTCCAAATCTTGGGGAAATTTCAAAGAACTCTTTCACATAAACCGCTTAGAGAGGGCTGTGAAGCTCTGTGAATCGGTATATAAGTCTAAGTGCTATTGCTATTTTCCTGACTAGGCCATATTTTAATATATGAGTAGGAAGCCAGAAATTGAACAGTGTCTCTTAAAAAATGCCTAATTTTCCCTATTTCAATTAAAATATCTTTGAAGCTAAAATGGTGATTCTTAGGCAGAATGGTAGATTGACATGTTCCTTTTTGCTAATCAAATTTTAGAATATTGTTCCATAATTCTTTTAACTAAAGCAACTGCCAATGTCATTCCTCTGCCTGTGTCTTCCTATCTCTATTTGTTATCTATAGCTCTACATACATTTTTCCTATTTTTCAAGGGAAAATTTATCTGATTTTGTTTTCATTTGCAGCAAAATTCTTAATATTATGAAAAGCAAAGATCTCCCAATAACAGAGTTGATTTTCAGCGCCCTTGTCACTGGTCATGCAAAAGCTGGGTAATTTATGTTTCTTATTCTCCTTAAATCATTGTCTAAACTTAATCTTAATTAGTCAATTATATTTTTAAATAGTTTGAATAGTTACAATAGAATCTATTTCATAATGAACTTCCTTACCTTATTCAGAGATCTCTGCTCATTCTAATATGAATGAGGATTTCCTGAATTGAAGCAGCTCTGCACATTAATATGAAGCAATATCTTTTTGTATGAGTGTCTTCTAGGATGTGTGAGCTTGCTTGATCTATGTTCCAAGAAACATCCTATTCACACATGTGAAATTACATTAAATGCATCTTTTTAAATTGGTTTGGAATTGAAAATAGCTGTTGCAGGCAAATTTGAGAAGGGGAGTTTTGATCCTTTTTCTGCCATAATGCTGATTTTGAAACAACATCTACTACTTCAATATATATAAAGGTTCAATATCATATGCATGTCATTAAACAAATAATATGGTTAGATAAGATTTAGTATGAGTAGATAAGATTTAAAAACTCCAAACCACAGACAAGCCATGTGAGGAGATAATTGACATATATTAAGAGTCTGCCAATAGAGTGGGCTGTTGGAAAAGATTTTTCTGATACAGTAGTCTTTTTTTCAGAGAGATCTTGAATATTTATTACTGGATCAGTCCAAATCTCAAATTGCTGAAAATATCCACATCCCATATACAGTACGCTGATACTTTTTTTGCTGTGACTGTGAATCTTTTTTTTTAGTAGAGTGCTCTCATCTTTTAACATAGTTCCTGAGCACTTTATACAAAAAAAGTAGAATTTTAAAAGTTGATGTTTTTCTTCTAATACATTCCACAGCTATTTAATTTTGTGTTCGTTTCCTTTTACACAGCCATTTAATTAAATGTAAATAAATGTTAGATTCTGGACTTCTGGTTTCATTCATGGGCTAAGGACAAATGTCAGTCATGAAATACGTGTAATTATGTATGGTATTTTTCTCCATAATATTTCAGAGATATGGACAATGCAGTCAACATCCTTTCTGTCATGAGAGACACTAAAATTGAACCTGGTTCAGACACTTATTTGGCACTCTTGAATGCATATGCTGAGAAAGGCAACATAAACCAAATTGAAGAGGTAATTCCCTTTGTAAAGCTACAACTTATATCTCAGTTTATGGCACTTTAAAAAAATAATTTGCTTCTGACCTTTTTAAATACAGTTCTTCCATAACTCACTATATATCTATCATATTAATCCAGAAAGGAAGATAGTCCTGAATTTGAGATGATATTCAAAAAAAAATGAAGATTATACAGGGAATATTGTATGAATACACACATAAAAATATAATAATCCTATATAAAGCCCAACTCCATATTATGTCAATTTAAGATTACCAGAGCCACCTAAAACTAATTCTGTACATCTTTTTCATCCAAGAAGTTTATGCAGCTGATACTCTTTGCATATATAAACAAATAAATATAAAGGCAATGCTTTGGATAGACCTTAATTAAAATTGTCTATAAAAGTATCCCTTTTTAAAAGGAATAATTGATTATGCATGCCTAAATTATTTCCTTTCATATATAAAAAAGTAGTAGGGAGTCATGGGGCTGACAGAAAGAAATGATATAACGACAGAGAAAGAAAAGAAAGACTACGAAAAGCTCAATAGGAGCTGTGCTAGCTCAGCATGTATGAAGACTTACTCTATTTTAGTCCTTTGCAGTTATTATGAAGTCCCATTGTTTTCCAGTCTATGCGTATTGGCAAGAGTCTACAGTGAGATAGAAGCCATCATCAAACTTAAAGCACTTCATTAAACTTATAGCTGTTAATGACAGCTTAAGCAATAAGTTTGCTTAAAATTATTATTACATATAATAATAATAATTACAATAATTTTGTCAGTAAGCAAAACAATAATTGTAAAACGGTGCCATGTTTTGAATTCTGCAGTGACAATTTTATGGTAATCCCTCAAGAAATATTGTTTTAAGACCTGCTTATCTAATTAGCCAATGCCATATATCAGTATTGATCAGTGTTTGCTACTTGCTAGGCATGTTATAAATCTGAAGAGTTTTTTTATAGATGTTGCTCTCTGGAAAACAGTGTGTTCTTTTATTTGATGGACACATAATAAGATACCTGTATTGTTGAAAGTAGTACTGGGAAAGTTAACAGCTACATTTCTCAAAAGTTTATAATTGATAGCTAGATTCGTTTTTGTCTTGCCCGCAAAACTAAATAAAAACAGCAATTATGATGTTTATAATAAACACTAACATAACATTTTTCTGTTTGCTGATATAGGAACTAAAAAATGTTGAAAGGGCTGAAATTTATCTTTCTGAAAGAGATTTTATGGATATCATTTTTACTCTTGCTAAGGCCGGATATTCTCAGTATGTACAAAATATTCTGGAGAAGATAAAGTTTAGTAAAGACAGCATACCAGGTAATGGTTTTTCTGCAAGTATTTCAGGATATAGATGGCTAATTTTATTCTGTTAATGACATGTTGCGGGGAATGTAAGGTAAATGAGATTTGTTAATGTGTCCTATTTATGTAGCAGCCATAGAACCAGAATTGTAGGTAGAGTATATTTCTTGTGTAAGTATACATGTGTAAATACATGTCAAAATATTCTTTTACTGGGATTTTCAGAAAATGCATGTTTATAAACTTTTGTCAATATCTTACAGCTTACATCTTTCCCTCTTATTTTTATTCCAACTGTAGATGTAAAGAATCTTTGCCTGAGATTAATAACATTCAACTTAGAAGATACAGCTTTTGAAGTTCTGCATTCAGTTTTTGTGGCATTAGGGCTCACCTGTGAAAAACACAATACCCAGTGCAACTTTTTCTTAAGACATTGTATAAATATGGAAACGGTATGTGAAGGCTCACAGTGGACCAAACAGGCTTAAAAGTGCATTCCTGCTTACAAAAATTCTCAAGCTGATTTTTGTGGATTGATTTTAAAAGATGTGTTCAAACTATCCAAATCCAAATTATCAAATCCAAAGTTGGATTCTATGTTGTTTAGGGTCTAGGAATAAGCAAGAATTAACTTTCTCAATCCCTCCTTCCCCTGCCAGCCACTAGACTTCTATAAAAATCTTTGGGGCCTTCTACTGTAAGTGGAATGGGTTGTGCTGTGGAAAGCTAACTAATATCCAATCCTCTTTCATGAATTCATATTTGTAAGTGGATCTCTCAGGGATTTATATAGTGTGAAATTGGCAGAAAACTTTGCATATGTCTAGCTATTTCTGCTGGCATATTTTTAGATATATTTTATTTAATTTCTTAAACATATTATTCTGATCTGTTAGGGTTTGCTTCTGCACTTCTTATCTTCCTCTCCCCAACTAATTCCATAGACTACCAACAAAATAAGTTCTTCCTGTATTCCAACTTAGAAAGAGAATTGCATTGTCTTGTCTCTTAGTCTTTATTTTCATCTTTATTCTGGATTGAAACCCAAGGAATTCTTCCCTGGTCTTTCACTGGTTGGCTGATAATTGTTAAGTGTAACATGGGTTTCCCAGTCAAAGTTTTTTTTAATCTATTTTTCAAGATTTTGTGCTTTATTGTCATTATGATTTTGAATGATTTATTGAATAGTGGTGAGCTTAAATTCTTAAATCTTATTTCTTGCAGCCCTTGGCCAAATTGAAATATTTCTGCAGTGAGCTAAAAGCAAGCAATTTACACCCTTCACCTCTATTGTCAAGTTTATCCTTTGCATTGGAAACAAAGAAAACTGGTATTTCTTTTTGCTGTTTAGCATTGCTGAAATTTCTGTATATATGTTGTTATCATGCTTGTTAACTTTTCTCTTTCTGGATCTTTTAAGATTTATCTATTGATATAATGAAGATAATAAAAGAAGAAGGCTTATGTCTTAAACCTCACTATTTTTGGCCATTGCTGGCTCAGCACCAGGAAAAGAAAAACCCTGAAGGTTAGCACTTCTAATCAGATTTTGGTTATCATTAATACTAACACATAATAATGTCAACATGTTTGCACATGAGAACAACTCAGCAACATGTACAACTCTATCAAAACATTATTGTCTTTTGATGTAGTAGTGTACTGTATATTACAACAATTGCCTTGAAAGGTTATTATTTCATTCTTACTTTATTTTGTCATTGTTAATAATGTCACATTTGAAACTTTACAAAGAGCAATTATTATTTTAGCTTGGTTAAAACCAAGGTTCAATTTGTCACAATATTCTTGGCTGTCTTAATATTCTGAACTTGAAAGACAATACTGAAATCTAGACAAGCTTTTAAAATCAGGTTACTTTGTGCAAATTCTTCCTCTAAATATAAAAGAAATGAATCTTTTAGATGAGGTTTTCATCATTCTTTGCAATGATAAATGTGAACTTAGTTACGATAATAAAAGCATAAAACCTTCATTGTTGAATGAACTCTCATGATCTGACAGCATATTGATTGAAGGACTAAAGGACTAAAGGATTGAAGGACTAAAATGCTCAGTTTTTGGATTTTTAAGTAGGCTTAAGCATTTAGCAAACACTTTCCCCTGTTACAGATGGGGGTGTCTATAAGATATGAGTAAGAATTGAACAAATATTAAATTTTAAAGGACAATATCTAATTCTTTGGTTTGCATTATTGGTAATTCAGAAAGAATGGACTGATAAAAAGATGCTTTTAAGAGAAGTACTTTCCCCTTGGGAAAATTAAAAACTGTCTTTTTCATCTTATTTCACAGTATAATGTGTTTTAGAATGCGATGCAGAGTTGTTAGTGTGACATGGATGACAAACAAAATGCAAAAACAAAAAAAAAAAGAGCTTTTAGCAGACAGTTCATATTGCAATTTTATTTTAAAATATACAGTCAAATTCCAACTTAGACTAAATGCTGAAACAAGTATTCCCTAATTGTTTCTGGCAATAAAAGTGTGCCAGTCTTTTTTAGAAAAGTCTTTATAAAACAACATTCTCTTATTAACTCTTTACATTCCTGAAAATGCTTAAAAATACTGGGGAAAATAGCCTAATACAACCTTTGAATTCAAAATTGTTGGCAGTGTATTGCATCTCCTCAAACTATCCCCAAACTATACATACCACGATAAATTTCAGTTTAGTTATGTTTTATTTAATCCTATTTCTTTCCAGTTTGACTTACCTTTATCCCCAAACTAATGAATGGCTAGCTATAAGTAGTTATATTCATCCAGTAAAAAAGCTTCTTGCTGATAAGAAAGAAACAGTAAGTGTTGGTTTCATGATTCTTGCAATGAGAAGATGAATAGGCAAGCAGTTGTGAAGATTAAAATGTAGAAAAACTTTATGTATATTGTTAAAAATCATGAGGTGCTTTTTCAGATAATGACTGCTTGACTCTTTTATCAATGAAATTCTAAATGTTGCATTCAGAATTCAATTCACTGTGTCAGTCTTTCTTCAAACATTGGTGTGCTATCTTTTTTCTAGTGGTATAAACTTGAACTGAGGAATTATATGAACTCTTACCACAAAATAAGAATTCCTTTATGACGACAACATGTTAGAGTCCATTGTTTCAATAGTAGAGTGTATATGTATGTGTTGTATACACATTTAGCTCAGAGTTGAACTGTTGAATTCTCTTCTTGAATGTGTAGTGTTAAGATGCACAAATTTTCAGAAGTAATTTGTCATTCATTGAAGAAGCTATCCTTCTGTCAACAGGTGGGAAAGCTTTTAATTTTAAAAAACGCTTTTGAAAAGTATTATTATTTAATTGGAATAGGACACCATTTAGCTATTTGATTTGAAGGCTATTTGTTGGATAATTTAAAGAACTAATGTTTTCTCATCTGTGCCTTGAAAGAGTTATTAAAATATGTTCAATCCTTAAAGCCATCGGTCTAAAACTTTGGAAGGTTAAGGATCCCTAAAGAACATTGATCCTTGTTTTTGCCATCCTAAAATGAAGCAACTGCAAACTTTTTGATGATTTCTCATTATACCTTATAATCAGCTTTTTTTTTTTATCAGGGTTGCTTCAAATAAAATCTCTGTCCCTGCAAACTACTTTGTTATTTGCAGAAAGTTATATGTAAGAGACAGCAGTAAAAACAGAAACCTTTGTTTTCAAACTAAGACTTCGTTCTCAAACCAGGACTAAATTATATAAACCAGCATATTTTATATTGTACCTTTGGAATGTAAATTTAAAAGATTATATTTATAAATCTTACCTTAAATTTTGTCTATAAAGAAATTACGCATTGGGTAAAGACATAGTTACCATGTGAATTTTTTTTTTGGTGTAAAAAAAGCTAAGCAATATAGTTGAGCTTGGTTCATGGTACTTTTCAGGATATACCTTTGTAATTTTTTATCATCTAATTTTTGTAGATAGTTCTGGAGTTATATGTAAAGATCTTCTATGAAATAGGAATTACAAATATGATTCCTCTAGATGTAGTAACAGAAAGAAACAGAGAGAAAGTGCAAACTTTGGTAGATTAGGTAACTGATGATTAAAAGATAACAAATATATCTGTCTACAATTAAATAGTACTTGGTTATCTTGCTTTTGATTAAAAAAATGAATACTTATCTAATTTGGAAACATCAGCATGTATTTTCTGAGACACTGAATGAGGGATAAGGCAATATGTAAAATAAAAAAAAACAAGTTAATTCTGTTGTCATCATACATAATTGTAATGGAATTTATGAATGACTTTCAGAAAGAGTGGAAGAGATGCTTTGAAACAATAAGACAAGAGAGGCAGAAGCTCCCAGTGACTTAATGATCAGAGAAATAAATTTAGGAAGGACCTATCCTAATGGTTCAAGTAGTTAAAAGCGACACAGGAAATTTCTACTTTCAGATTTGAATGATTCTGTCAAATTATGTACCTTACATTATAGTGAAATTATATAGAACTAGTCCTGTTTCCTGTCCAGTTTACCTAAGAAATGAAAACCTTCAAAAAGTATATCCATGTTTATTTTCAGTAGAGTACAATGTGGTTTCTGCAGTTAATCAATGGACTAATCCAATGATTTTAAACTGTGAAGTCTTAACAAAGTATAAATACATATAAATAAATGAAGATTACAGATAGAGTTGAGAGAGATTTTTTTTCTTTTCATTATACATCTTATTCACTATAATTTATCAGTCCATTTTTGTTTGAAGTTATTTTTGGGAAAAAAATTAGTTGACAATCACAACATAAATCAGGGATGTCAAACTCAATTTCATTGAGGGCCGCATCAGGATTATGTTTGACCTTCGGGTGGGGTGGACATAGCCAGCTCAACGTCACTTGTGTTGGGGGCGCCTATGGTGGCCCAAGCACTCTGCCAGCAAAACGGGCCCCTGAGCTCCATTTTCAGCTGTGACGGCCTCTTGCAACCCTCTGCCAGTGAAAATGGAGTTTGGGAGTGCTGCCCGTGGCCCTTGCAAGCTCCATTTTCAGCTGTGATGACTTCCGGCAACCCTCTGCCAGTGAAGACAGAGCTGAGGAGGGCCGTGTGCAGAAGCACTGCAGGCTGGTCCTTCACTATTTCCAGGGTGGCCCTGCGGGCCACATTTAAGCACCCAGCAGGCCGGATCCAGCCCGCGGGTTTTGAGTTTGATGCCTTGACATAGATGATTAAAATACAATTACATTTTTTATTCCATTATATAAAAAGCCAAATTTCACTTTCTTGTTCAAAAGGTAGAAAGTTGGGGAGGGGAAAAAATGAATGGAGAGATAAAAAATCCTTATGTTTTCTCTTCTACATTTTAAAGCTCTTTCACACAGATATGGCTTATACTCATACTTCAGGAAATTCAGATGTAAATAAAAATGAACCAGCTCAAAAATTGTGGAAGACTGGAAATGATAGGATTATAGCCTGGTGCATTGTCATAAAGTTCAAATAAAAAAGCAACTACTAGCTTGAAAGTTTTGCAGATCACAAACAAGGCTTTTGTTTTTTTGAAGCTGAACCAAAAAATGCTTCTTGATCTCTTTTTGGTTTTGTAACCAAAAAGCTACAATGCATGTGTGATGCAGGGGTTCAAAATGTGGCCACCAATGCAATCATCAATGATCCAGACCCAAATTTTTTGTCATTAAATTTTTAAGATCTTCTACCTCATCTGGATTGAGTTCACCACCTGACAGTTTGAAGAAGGTTCTGCCCAATTGCAGCAGCATATGGGGCAACCTATATTTGTGCACAATGAGGATCCCTCATTGGTTTACCTTACTCCAATCTTGTCAGATTCTTCCCTCATATATTAGAATTGGGTGCCTGCAGAACTATCCTCATAGCAGGATTCCTTTGTCCAAAGGTATAATTGCAAATGGGTACAGGTTAATGGTCCATTCTAGGTGAGAGGCTTGCTTTGCTGGATGTATCTGTTTCTGAACAGATCCCATGGGGCCAGCTAATCACAGTTGGGTAGCATGATGGACATTCAATATAATTTTAGTGACTAAATGAACAAATCCTGTGTTTAAGAATTAATGTCCCATATCAAACTGTTGCTTATTTTTGCATTAATTGTGAAACAAATTAGGAACTCTGATTCTTTTTAATAAGTTGGAGATGAGTTATAATTGAATAAATGGATTATGGTAGGAATATAGAGAAACAGTGTTGTGTAATGAGTAGGAAACCAGACTAAAAGCTAGAAGATGCTGGGTTGTTGTTCTGTTTTAGGTACAAAGCTAGCAGAATAACTTTGGGCCAGTTCCTCTCTCTCAGCTTTAGGAAAAAGGCATTTGCAAGCCAGTTCTAAAAATCTTGCCAAGAAAAGTTCAGGGACTAATCCAGGCAGTTGCCAGAAGTCAACATTGACTCAATGGTATTAACAAAGGAAAGGAACATTATTAATAATACTGATTAAAGTATTAAAACTAAATAACATTTTAGGATTCCATAGCACCCAAAGCAAAACAGTGAGTTAAGAGTGTCCATTATATGGCTGCATATTCAGACAATTTAAAGTAATTAGATTCTGGGTTTAGATGTGACAGAACATCTACTCTGTTTCTCCGAAAATAGGACCCATCCAGAAAATAAGCCCTAGCATGATTTTTCCAGATGCTCGTAATGTAAACCCTACCCCAAAAATAAGCCCAGTTAAGATTGCCAGCCAGCCAGATGCATTTTTAATAATGTACCCAAAAATAAAACCTAACTGGAAAATAAGCCCTAATGCGTCTTATTTTCAGGGAATGGTATGAAGTTCCTGCATGGTCACTGAATACCCTACTTTATATATTTCATAAACAGGCTGGTGATAATTTGTATCCTTGCTTTATGATATACTGAACATAATTGATCATTGTGATTGCTTAAAAGTAAATGCACTGTTGTCATATATGAGTTTAATATTTTTAATTGTGGAAGAAGCAACAATGAATGAAAATTCAGTTAATGGTATTTTTCCATGTCTTCTAAACTTAAGTTTTAAGTGTTACCAGAGCTATTGACAATTACTTTGTAATTAATTATTTCTAAATAAAATTCCAGTTCTTCTGAAATCAAATCACTTTTCTATTTTAAGGCAAACTTCAATGAATGGTGTGGCTTTAACTTACTGTGTCTTGTTTACATGTACTTTTAAGTGCTCAGCAGGAATTCACATTTAATTATTTGCACTGTGGTGCACTACATAAAAAATTCATGGAAGTGACACTTTTTCACAGGTTTCTACTGGTTTCAGACAAGGACTTCAGGAAAGTAGATTTTTTTTAAAAAAATAACACATGAGGAAACTTGGACTAATAATGTTTATGCTACAATTTTATATTTATTTACTTGTAACCCGCCTTTATTTTTACAAATAACTCAAGGTGCAAACATATCCAACACACCATCCTCTTCCTATTTTCCCCACAAGAACATTGTGAGGTGGGTTGGGCTGAGAGGGAGTGACTGACCCAAAGTCACTCAACTGGTTTTCATGGCTCACAGTCAGAGTCTTCCACTTTCTAAACCTGGTTCCTTAACCATTAGACCAAATAAAAATGCTAGTTCCAGTGCAGTTTTTGACATGAATCTCAAATTAACTCAATACGATGTAATAAAATTCTGTGTATGCATTTCAAGAAGACCTAATTTCTGAACACTTTGTGGTAACCTTTTATATAGCAATGTTAGTCTCTTATTTCTATTTTATTTTTTATTTTATGCCTTTGAGTCAATGTTGATTCCTGGTGACTGCGTGGGCCAGTCCCTGCAGTTTTCCTTCTTCCACTCAACTGGGTTTGTGCCTAAGGCGGTACTAGAACTCACAGTCTCCTGGTTTCTAGCCTGATGCTTTAACCACTATTGTACACCAAACCGGCATTCACTTTAAAATGTGCTTGTTGTAATAATAAAAATATAAAATGAGGTTATATTAATTAGAACGGTTAAAGACAGAGAAATAAGCAGTAGAAAGGAAAGGAATAGTAGTAGAAAAGAAAAAGGAATGGTCCCATGGCATGGGACCTGGATATTTACGAGACTGCCTTCTGCGTCCGATAACCTCCCACCGACCAGTACGCTCCCACATAGAGGGTCTCCTCAGAGTGCCGTCAGTTACATAGTGTCGACTGGCAACCCCCAGGGGAAGAGCCTTCTCTGTGGGGGCACCTGCCTTCTGGAACAAGCTGCCCCCAGAGATTCGTCGGATTTCCTACCTCCGTACCTTCCGCTGCACCCTTAAGACGCTATTATTCCATCAAGCAGGGATGGCCTAAAATATTATTTTAATGGGTTACTGTATTTTAGACGATCTGCCAAACTATTTAATAATTTTAAATTGTTTTTACCTTTTATATTGTTGGTTTTATCTTGGCTGTACACCGCCCTGAGTCCCTTTGGGAAAAGGGTGGTATAAAAATTTAATAACTAAACTAAACTAAACTAAACTAAACAACTAAACTAAACTAAACTATCCAATCAGAAATTGAAATTAATGAACTTGGCAGTACTTAGTAAATTTCTTGGTAAAATTAGTGAGGAATCAAAGTAGTGCTATTATTTACTGTGGAGATGCTGTGGAAGTCTTCTAAAAGAAAATCTTCCAAAAAGACATACATTTATCATGGTGGGAGAATTAAATACTCCAGCAACTTTAGAATATAGATTTTGCCTATCATGGTTCTTCCTGGTTCTTAGTGATTGTATCCATGCAGTTTTCTCAGCAGTGTAATAGAAATGGTTTATCATTGCCTCACAGGATTTTTTTAAAAAAAACTTATTACCAAGCCTGACCTGTAGAGCTTCTGTGATCAACCATGGTTGGCTAAAGGCTGCCATCTTTAGCATGCTATCGGAAATGAAATCCTTTTCCAACTATTTAAACTTTAATTGTCTTCTATTTTCTTTATGTGAAATGAGACAACCTGCTTATAGAAAAATTCACATCCTAGGATCCAATAACCTGTATTAGAAGAGAATCATGCAGAATACAGAAAAACAGAATACAGAAAAACAAAGGCCAATGTAATCTCTGCTTTCTATGTAATTTTGTCAACATAAAATAATCTAAAGTTATAAAGCATTATGTAATCTTTATTTCAGAGACTGAACTGAGCGATTAGCAAGCTATTGTTTAACACCTGTATTCTTTTTCTTAAGGTATAATTAATGTCCTCAAAACTATGGATGAATTGGAGGTAGAGCCAACTATTGACACCTATTTATTATATGTTTTCACAAATTTGGATAACCTTGACCCTGTTCGCCAGAGGATTCAGGTAAGTTTATCATTTGTTTTAGCACTTTAGTACTTAATAACACTCATTGAAATTTCTGGGGCTATATAGGAGTGAGGTTTAAGACTTTGATTCATGATGGAAGTATCAAGTAGTAGGACGATACATATTTGTTATATCAGATAATGTAATTTTGTTAATTTTAAGATAAAAATCAACAGAGATGATGCATACTGTTGTGCCTGGAACTGTTGCTTTAAAGAGAGCTGTCCTGGGCCAGTTCAAGTTACTAGTGATGGAATTATCACCAAAGGAATGACTTGGGGACTGAGGACACTCCACTGTGATTTATCTGAGGCACATGTGAATATCAGGACAGACATTGTTTTGCTAAAATACACTTTATATGGGTATGATACAAAGAGATGTATCAGGGCAGTGAAGGATGGGAAACATCCTCAGAGTAAAAGTTGGCAGAGGGATAATGGTGGTGTTGCAAAGAAAAGAAGACAGGCTATTTTGGCTTCTTTTCTTCCTTTCTTTCTGGAACAAAAATAATCCAGGTTACTGTGGTGGGGTTCCTCCATTCCAGAGGAGCATTTCTTCAGTGCTACATCAGTTACTAGTAAGGCATCTGTTGTCTAGAATTTATTTCTGGATAAAACCCTTGACTTAACATACATCATGAGAGATCTGACTGAGAGCCAGGCTGCTCTGTAGTACAGCATGTTAGGATTGGAGGACAGAGTAGAATTGTTTTGATCTATACGAATTTTGTCTTATTGATCAGATGCGTTGGGCTAACAGTCTGCCAGTCTGAATATCTGATGATGCATTTAGGTTGTAAGAGCAGGAAAATAGTGTTAATGGTTTATTTGAATATTTGAACCTTATCTGAATAAGGTTCTCTTCCTAAACTCAGTTTCTTCGTAACCCTTTTGTCCTAAGACTTTTCATTGTTCCCATTGAAATTACACACGCTGGAGAAGTTAAGGATTCCATGTCCTTCATATGATCACTAGCCTCTCCCAGCTGGTGTCTTGTTCCACACATACGACAGAGTGCACACTGGGTTTGTCTTTCTTTTTTCTTGAAACCAGTGATCTGAAGACAGAAAAACTTTGCATGGTTGTTCTCATATATAGATCACTCCTTTAGTGATCTTACACGAGGGGATAGTACAAGTCTTTCATGAGATAGAGAACTAAAGTGATCTGAAAAGATGCTTGGTATAACCAGTGTTTTCCTGAATCTGTCCATGATACTATTGAAAGTCTGTTTGATTTGTAAAATATAGAGATGAAAGCAGCAGTTGACACAATTTAGACATTCATGAATTTTGATATTAAAACTGGAAACAAGAATATTTAATCACACTTAATGGCTTGATGAGATACTAGATAACATTTTATAATCTTATATAAATTGAACATAACAGGAAAGCAAATTATTTAAATAATAAGGGCTTGGCCTTATTATCGGGGGGGGAGTCTTATTATTTTGGGGGTGTAGGAGGCCCGAGCGGCCTGCTCACTCACAGCTAGGAGTCTGGCAGAGAGAGGTTCCCCTTCTGTTGAGGAATATGCGCAGAGTAACCCTTGAGTAGCAAGATTGTGCACATGAGAAACGGCTGAGAATGATTGTGAATAAGCACTGTCAATACAGACATACTGAGTTGTGATATTCTTTTACTTTTTGGAAAAAGTAAAGTAAAGTCCAATAAACAATCCAGGTCATACACAGATAAAGATAGTTAAATTGTCAATCCAGGGATATTCCAAGAACAAAGTCTTCTTACCAGTTGTTGTAGTCATATGCAATAAAACAGTTCTTTTTGGAGTTGCAAACAGGAACAAGTACAGCAATAAAACAATCAGTAAAACAGTAGAAAACAACAAGTAGCAATGATCAAGCAGTGATCATGCAGAGAACAGGCAGAGAGGAACAGAGGTAGCAATAATAATGTAATAAGCAGAATAAGCAGTGATTCAAGCTTCCTCTTAAGTACATTGGCTACAGAGCTAGCCAATCAGAATACAGTATGATGCAATACAGCATTACAGTCTTAAAGCTATACATTTTGACTGCAAACATGCATTGATGGTTTATATATATTGCCAACCCAACCAGTTAGGCAATAGCCATTCCCTAACACCTTCGTGCGCTGCCATGAAGCCCCTCCCCTCCCATGGTGTGTGTGTGTAGAATGTGAGCACCAAGCCGCGCGAGTGCCTGTCGCCACCCACCCCCGCTCGCGCGCCTCCCAGGCCTCACCATGTTGATGTGGGCGAAGCCGGTGAGCACCAGGTCCTTGAGCTCATAGCAGAAGCCACGGCCTGGGCCAGCTCTCTCTGCAGGCTCCAGCTCTAGCCGTCACCGTAGAGTGGGAAGCACACTCCCAGAGGAGCCGCTGCCCTTTTGGCTGCATGCAAGGAAAGCAGCAAAAGCAGCAGAAGTCTTTCTTTCTCTCCCCCAAACTCTGCCTCTGCGGCTTCCAAACCATAGTGCAGGCTATGTGGACACGGTGCCTGGGCGCGGGGGAGAGAGCGGGTGGGCCGCTATCATGGAGCAGGAGCAGGTGCTCAAAGTTTATGGTTGGTGCCACGGGCGGCAAAAGGGGCATGGGGGCACAGGAGTTTGCAGGGATGTGGCTACCTTGGGAGGGTTGGTGGGGTGAGGGACCTGTGTGTGTGTGAGAGAGAGGGGGGGCTTATTTTCAGGGGAGGGCGTATATTTAGGCTCACCCCAAAAATAAAGCTTGGTCTTATTTTCAGGACATGTCTTATTTTCGGGGAAACACGATAGCTAAATTCCTTGCAAAGTGAGTTCTCTCTACCATAAAATGATAGTCTATAAACAAAGCATATATTTTAGTCTAGGATATCCTTCACACTTCCTTCCAAAAAAGCTTATCTTAGCTAGATTCCTTTTCTACCAAATGTAATATTGCACACAGCACATTATAAACATTCAGAGATATAAAGTTAATTTTATAAAGGACTTTGGCTCTTTTGTACAGCAATCAAAACATTTCTCACTATTGTTAATATGAAAAGCTGGAGAGTTTGCACTATATTTACAATTCTAACAAATTGAAATGGATACTGTCTTTTAAAATGATTGCTTTGAAGGTCTACTGTGCACATTCTGTGTGTTTAGTCTTTAAATTATAATTCTAAAATTATGCTTTGCATAAATAGTGTTTTTTTTTTTTTGAGGACTTTAATAATATCTGTAAGGTAAACCGTTGTACACCCTGAATTACAGAAGACAGGGTTGGTCAAGGTTGGAAGGCTGTTGGCCAAACCCACACCAGATCTGAAATACGAAGTATTTTAGAGAGTTTGACTATGATGATATACCAGGTACTACTGTATTCCCATCTTTCCATAGGAAAAAGGCAATCCTTTGGAAACCAATAGATTCTTAGCAGCAGAAATCAGGCATGAAGCTTCACATGGCAGACTGGATAAAGTTTATCAGTTATGTAAGTGCTCTTGTTTTATATATTATCTGAGTAGCCTGTTTGGAAAAGTAGTGTGAGGTAATTCTAAGAATGGTAAATGTTGATAATTTATACAAAAATACTTGTTATTTAAGATTATTTGAAGTAGTATTTTAATATGCCTCTGTTTATGATTAGAAGCAAGTATAATATGTAAATTAGGCTTTTGTTTCATTTTAAAAAGCCCATATCCTTTTGATAGAAGAAAGAGATGATACATTACCTACTGTTCTTAAGATATTCTTCTTAAAAAATATTGCAGAAATTATGTAACTACTGTGAGCAGTTTTAACAGATATGCCTTTAATGGTCTATTTGAATCTCACTGTGCTATAAAATTAATATAAGCTTTAACACTGTTTTTGAGAACTATACTTAAATGAAAAGAGTTATATCTAATTTGACTGGAAAATCTGAATTTATAGAACACATCCTTTATTTATTTAAGAATAAAGTTTATTTAAATTTAGTCATGAACAGGAACTGATTAGGAAACAGGGAGAAAGACAGGGTTAATATGTCTTTACGATGAAATATAAAGCAATAGCTCTATCAAGTATGTGTATATAACATTAAATATTTTGTTTTCCTTCATAGCATATTGGTTTTAAAATAACAATTGTTGAATCAGTGTTGTTTAGAGAAGTACAAATCAATGCATACTGAATAATTTAATTTAACTTGCAGTATCTTCTCCAAACATCTGGACAACGGACAGGAATCATATCAGGAACAGTATAATCCTTGGATTTAGAAGGTATGATTTATGAAATTTTATATTTTGGATATCTTTGGTTCCAAGTTCCAACTTTCTTTTTCTGTTATTTAAGGCATTTTTTTAAAAATAGCTATTTGTAGCTAATAATATCCCACTGTTCTGGCAGGATCTTTTAGGGCTCTCTTTGTGGCTAGGCTTCAGTGTTGTTAAAGTTTAATATCCTGTGGAAAAGTTAAGGTTCAGTAAATTGAAAACAGAATTTATTTATTTTGTCTTTCATTGTTTTAGATTTATATTCCAGTTTTCCTAGGAGATCATGGCACCTTCCAAATATCCCCTTATAAGAAGCATCTTTGTGTGGGGTGGCTGAGCTAAATTATCAAATCCCAAATTTCATAATGAGCTTCTATCGCTGAAACTGCTCTGATAATATCACATTGACTATCAAGTAAAATAGTATTTATATAAAATATTCACAAAGTATTTTATATACATATTATACTTCAAAGATACTATCACAGTAATACTAGTCACAATTAGGATAGATTAATCAGTAGTATGTATTCTAGAGCACACAGTAGATGCTTTACCTAATGCCATCCCATAAATTTATGCCTAAATTCAGATTTGAATTTAAAAACTTTGTAATCATAGTTAATTTTATTAGAGATTGGACTACTCAAACCTCATATAATATATACATATAAGGATTCTTTTTCAGAACTTTTTTAGTTTTACTGTTTTTTTTTTCTTTCAAATACTAAAAATCTTGTGTTGATATTAATCCTCACTGAATGATGCATAGGAAAGAAACGTTCATGTAAGTGCATTTTGTCAGTGGTTGTAATTTTTCTGTTGAGCTTATATGATACTTGGTGCTATCTACATCTTTTTATTTGTCCTTTATTTGTAGTGCGTTGGTTGCTTAAAGTTTTACTCTTAGTGAACTTTTTTTTTTCATGTTTATACCCTACCACAATTTTATACAGAGTCTTGGTGGCTCACAACATAAAACTATAATGGAAAGAAATCAGACAAGAATGGTGGTAATTCAAATTTGTGGCAGCAAGACAAAACAAAAAGGGAAATTACTGTTCAAAGAAAAATCAGCAAGTGACAAAAATGGAGACTGTTTGGCTTATAGGAGAGATGTTACAATTTTGTTACACAGTATTTTTTGGGCCTGACTGTAAACTGTGTAGACATAATAGATAGGAAAAAATGAAGGAAATCAGAATTTGGCTATAGAGAGAGAAAACCAAAAAATAATCAGCATTAAAGTGGAGAGAGCAAGCAAAATAAGAAACGGGTGGCAATTACATGCAAATTGTAGGGAGATGGAAAAAACTAAAATTACCTTATTTGAAAAAGAGATACAGTGACAGACAAGGAAAACAGTAACAGGTACAGGTGAGACAAAACAGATTGTTTTACTATACATGTGTATCACTAAAGGGGTAAATCATCCTAGTTCTTGGCAAGATGTTTCAAAATCTGAACCAATTGTAAGTAAAAGTGATTAGGATTATATTGTCATTTATCCAGGGAGAAAGACAAAGTCATAAACAATTATTAGGATAGAGGAAATCTGTGAATTGTTTTTATGTTATTAAATTGATATGTCAGGATAAGTTACTTGTCAGTTCAGAGTAGAAATTACCCTGTAAAAGTAATCCAGAGTTAGAAGACACATAGTTTACTAGAAATGCTGAAAGTATATGCTGCTTTTGTCACAGAACACAGAAACCATGCTATGAATAGTTTTCCATAAGATTCTCATACAGATAGTCCTCGATTATAATCATTTGTTTAATGATGATCAGGAATTATGATGGCCTCATTATAGGTGCTTTACAGCTTGTGAAGCCCTTCTGGCTGTTGCAAAACATAGCACTACCACCTTTTGGTTACGTGATTGTAATCGAAGTACTTGGCACTTATAACTGATTGCCAAGTAGCCCACAATCATGTAATCACCATTTACATTCTTCTCTGCCAGCTTCCCCAGAAAGCCAGTGGGAAGCTGACATGGAAATTTGCAGGCTGCTGCCGCTGCTGCCAAAAGACTCCCTCTCATCTCTGGGATCTGGTTGAAAGAATGGCCAGCTGAGGGGAGCTAAACTCTTTAAAATCCTGAAGGTTCCTGCTCCCTGCTGAGGGAGTTCTCGTCTGTGCACAGAGGGGAGCTGTACTCCTTCAGCAGTCCAAGAGGCTTCTTGGATGAGAAGTGAAACATTTTCAAAGAAAAACAATAAAGTCCAATTGCCTCTTGAAAAGGCACCTTTGGGACAACCATGACCTGGATGACTGAGAATCTTCATAGACATTTACTCCTTCAGCAGGACTCAAGACAGGTTCCTGCATCTTACCAAAGGAGTTCCCTTCAGTGCATGGAAGGGAGCTGCAATCCTTTTGCAGGCAGCTCTTTCAACTAACCCTCAGAAATGAGAGGGAGCTAAAAATAAAGCAGAAAATGGAGAGGCAGCATGATATGATAAAGTGTCCAAAATGCTTCAAGTGGGTGGGTGGGAGGCCCTGAGAGGATCGGCACAGGCCATGCACAAAGTGCTTCTTTGCTCTGAGGCTAAAGATCCTGATTGGATTTCAGCAGGGAGGATTTTCACTTCCTGAGCAGAGTGACCTGGCACAGGTCACATGCGAGTGTCTCTCCACTCAAGAGGCTAAAAACATTTCTTGGATTTTGGCAGAGTGTATTTTCGGCTCCTGAGTGGGATTTTCCCCGCTCCCCTGAGGCCGGAATGGGATAACTCACTGCAGCCAACTTGCCACAGCCAACTCAGCCATGGTCATTTTGCCACGGTCAATTCACTGCGACCAAGTTGCCACAGGACAATTCAACAATTCAGTTTAATTATTTAGAATAATTAAAACATTATTTTAATTTTTGTCATTCACTTTTCATTTTGTCCCTCCTTTGGCATCCTTTCTTTAATTATTCTATTCCACCATTTCTTTGATATTAGTGTAACTCTTGTCCTGCGGCGAGTTGGCCACGGCAAGTTGGCCGCAGTGAGTTGTCCTAGATCCCCCTGAGGCACCCTGCACTGCTTTCCTGTCTGCTTAATGACCCATGGGATCACTTAAAAACCACAAACAACAATGCCAGGATTGCAGTCATTAAGATAAGCATTAACGTGGCAACTACCTGAACTAGTCCCTGCAGTTTTCTTGGCAAGGTTTCAGATATGGTTCAGTCTCTGAAAGAAAATGATTTGCACAAAGCTGGCTTTGTGCCCAAGACATTACAATTTCTAGGGTAAAGCAGATAAATTTGTTGTAAACATTTAGAAAGCATATCTGAGAAAGAGGAGTATAAAAATATTTTACATTATATATTCTAATCCAGCAATTGTCAAATATGATACTTCGGTTTGAAGAAATAGAGGTTCTGTTCATGGATTAAAATAAGCTATATCCCTTTGTGGCATTGCTCAGTATCCTGCAGACATTCCTGGATACAACTGTATGCATATTTACTTGTATGAGAGGCAGGACCATATTATCAGGAACTTAGATCACAGAGGAGGCAACATGTGTGCAATTGCACATGGAATGCTTTTGTTTCCAGAGATAGGTTTTATTATTTTCATGATATTATGGGATGAGGCTTGCGCACACGGTGAAGGCTCCAGTTATATAACTTTGAATAGGATTAGTATCTTTACTCATTTTAAAAAGCAATCATTGTTCTACAAGAAAATTCCATATAGTATAATAGTTGGTGATACAAAAATAAATAGTGGAGATTAGGCTAGTTGTTTAAAGCTGTGAGGTTTGTGGTTTCAAGTCAATTTCGTGATGGAAAAATGTATTAAATACAGCAGGCAGTGTAGGTGGTATAGGTAAAAGATTACACAGATTGCATGTATTTGAAATGCAATGAGATGATAGATTCGAACATTATCACAAAAACTCCAGTGGTAGTGATCGTCTGTAAATATAGTAAAATCATTTTGTAAAGATAGGCTTATGTTAAAATATATATGTCAATTATTTCTTAACTTTCTTCACTTAAGCAAATCTTCTGAACTCATGATGTGACTATTCAGTTGTATTGAGCATTCAAAATAAATAATAGGGTTTTTTTTAATTTCCAATTTATTATCTTCTGCTGCCCTCTGCAGGTGTACTGATGTTGATCTTTGGATCAAGGTAAGTAAAGACAGCTAAGCTGCAATGGGGAGATATTTTGGGTACACAGTATTGGAACAGTACAATAAATAGAAAGATCTCCTATTTCAGATATAAGTCTAATCTTTTACTACACCTACGTGAAGCATTTTAATTTGTCATGACTTATCTAAAGTTAAATATTTTTAACTCCTTTTGATCTCAGTGGGGAAAATTAAGCATGTAATTAATACTTTTTCCTTGTCTGTATTTGGTCTTTCAAAAGCTTGACTTTGTTTTATAATCTATTGTTCATGTTGTGACTGTGAATTCATATTAATGTAGAAATGGCATTTATTATTGCATTTATTAAGTAAGCACTAATTTTATTGTTCATGGTAGGGGATACATTTTTCTTTTAGGTAGGGGCAGCAGTTTTTGTCTTTATAAGAGATATCCCAAGTACCAGTTGGAAATATTTGATGGTATAAAAACCCAAATTTGGAAAATTTCTTTTTAAAGGATTTACAAAACAAAACCTTATAAATGTAAAAATGCCTATTAATATTTTTCCAAAGACCATAACTACTGTTAAAGTTAAAGCAACTACTAGTAAGTGTGCTAGCAGCTTCTCTTCAAACAAATGTAGCTGTAAACATAGCTGACTTTTTTTTTAAAATCAACATTCTGTAGCTTCATTTTTAATAATTAGGAAATAAAAATGTTAAAGCTATTTTTGAAAGGCTTTTTCAATACAGGTAGTTCTTGGTTAATGTCAGCAATTGGGGCTGGAAATTCTATCACTAAGCAACACAATCATAAAGTATGCCATGTAATCTTACTGCTTAGTGATGGAAATTCTGGTACTCCCAGTTGTCATCGTTAAGTGAAACGTGCTTCTTTATTAAACACGATATCACATGGATGCCAATTGTGACCTCCTACCAGCTTCCCCATTGACTTTGATAGTAGGAGGCTGGCAAGCAGCAATAATTACCATTAGGACACTGCTAAGGCTGGAAGTTTGATGACCAGTTGCAAGTACCATTCATTCACCATCATGGTAAATGTCACTGCATGGGTGGTAATGGTGTGGATTTATTTTCTTTTGTATAAGACTTTGAAACAAAATTTAAAAAATGATAAATGAAAATAAACCAGATTTTTTAAAAACATGGATTTAATGAGTTATACCTTCTCTTTTCCAAAAATGGACATATTTTGTTTTTTCAAATGGTTATCCTTGCTGTAGCTTCATCTTACCTGACATAATTGTTTTGATATTTTAGTAACAAATTTAGGATAATAAAATATTCATTATAAAATATATTTCTTTTACTGTAGATTCAAATTACATATTGTGTTTTTAGTATTACCTAAATTCATTCAAGTTTCTACTTGAATAAAATTGCTTGATTTTATTAAGCAGCCTCCTCGATAAAGACCTTTTTCAAATTTTGTGGTTTCTCTGCAGTAAAATAATTCTAATTGATACTTCTAATGCTCTCCCCCTTTTTATTTTTTTCTTCCAAATCAGTGGTTTCCAAACCACTGAAATATTGGGGACAAAATATGCAAAGGAACTCAGGTCTCTGCCCATTAGTTTTGTCTACTATTAAAACCTGAAAGAATTTGAACCACATTTGTTATGATAGGATAAATTGGCAAAAGAGATAGCACATCTGAAACTGGCCGGGCTGTGGAGAAAAATATTTTATGAAAAAAATATCTGTGGTGCATCCCAGTAGGAAAGGAAGTTGGACAGCTGCTTAAAATGTTGGCAGCTGTTCCATTCTAAGTTTCCTCCCTTCTCCCTCTGTGATGCCTTGAGCTTTCCAATTCACCTCTATAAACACACACAGATAAACATGAGGGGAAAATGATACCTCACAAACACAAACACACACTTCACTAAACAGAAGAAAATGCTTATGCCTTCTATGGGCAGTGTTGATGAAGGAACTAGAAGGAATTGTAGAAGCTATGCTTTCCCTGACTTAGTTTGGCTTATAGTGCCTACTTTTGTTCTTTTTGTCTATTGTAAGAAGTGTGATACCTTGTAACAAATAGACATTTGGCCAGTCATAATGCCCTCCCATTCCTTTTACACTGGTAGTTTCCCCCTAAAAAAGTAAAGGACTGGGGCAACTGTTACTTGGAAAGGTTTAAAAGGCTCTGTATACAAAAGGACTAGGGGTTGTTGTTGTGTGGTGTTTTTTTTTTTTTTTTTTTGGCCAACATAGCTGTCTATTGGTGTAATTGTCCTTGTTAATTATGTATAAAGAGATGAGCAGTGAGGAGAAAGCTTTCTTATTTATTAGATTTATGCAGAAAAGCTAAAGTAATTCCAATATTTTAACTACTGGAGATAAACAGTATGTAAGGCAAGTAGTCAGTAAAGGCAAGTAAAATATCTTGAAATCTCTTTTTGGTCAGAGTTGCCAGAATATGTTCATTAAAATGGATTTTAATGGGGGTGGAAAATCTTGTTCCCTTAATAGTAGGAAGGGTAATTAAGGTTAAGAAAAAAACTTTGAAGTTAAACAGCTGACCCAAATAGCCGCTACCTAGATCCTTTGGTTACTATTAGCCATCAAGTATTAAGGAATAGTTCTTTTGTTTCACTCCCTCCAATTCTATTTAACTGTTACATCAAGTCTACTATGCTATTTCTAAATTAAATACTTAATTGGAATAGAGTCTGTTATGCACAGGGCAAGTTCCTGTTAAAATTAATTTGTAAATAATGATAGCAAACTACTTAGATCCCAAATTTTAAACCTTTAAACAATACTGTCTTAGTGCTTCATGATTTTTTTTCTTTATGATCGCTCGTAATGGTAAAATGCATGAATCTTTTGTTGTGCAATGTTTTAAAAAATATTAAAAGCTTTTATTTTTTAAAAAATAAATTGCTGTGATATGGCTCAGAATAAGGCTAGCAGAGGGCTGCTTTGTTATTTGTAGAATTCAATTTCAGTTACTATTTGCCCTTGCTTACTTTTCTTGGCTGCAATGTACGATTATTCTGTCTTACCAGATAACGGAACTGTTGTATATGGAGGAACAGAAGGCTGAACAAGAAACAGGTAGAGTTTCAATTTCTATGATTGTAACTTATCCACAAATCCGTTCTTCTGGGTAATGATAGGTTTGAGGGATTACAACCGTAAACATTGATTATTTCTTTTTGAAAGTGAAATTTGAAAACATGTTGGGTAAAAACTTTACCCAGATGATCACAGTATATTTTGTGGAATCCATGAGATTTTATTAGTGTTTTTCCTTTTTAATGAAAAATGTACTTGAGATGCTTACTATATAGTAAAATGAACAGATTACCGGGATAATGTAATCAAGCATTTACAGATGTAGGTAAGATTCTTTTTAGAAGGGCATTAATACAAATATTTTAAGAAGCTATTAATTTAATAGCTTTTTGTAATGTTTTAATAACAAAAGTTACATTGTGACAAAAATATTTTCAATAATAAGAAAATACAGTATGCATCACTATGTAGTTTCTTTATTGGAACCTCATTTATTCTTCCTGATGCTTCAGTGTCAAAATTAATACCATTAACCTATATAGCATCTTTTGTTAAACTTAAATTTCATTGGCTAATAAGCAGCTCCCCACAGGATTATTGGAGCTGGTTATTAAATATCATTTAATATTCTTTATTGTGTTTACATTCATCCACTAGCTTCAGAAAAACCCTGGAAATAATAAGAAATACATGGGGCTGTGCCTATGAATCTTTAAAAAGCTCTATTTCTTTTTGAATAAATGACAAAATATTTACGGCAACCATTTTGGGGTGGTGGGCAGGAAAGTGGGAGACAGGCCTTGGGCAGTGCTGCTTTTGTCACACAGCCATGGAAAAATAGATTGAAGAAAGATTTTGTTCTGAAAAGCTGTCATTCGGTTTGAAAATAATTAATATTCCTTTCACTCACCAGTTAGATATGTGCTCCCAAACCACATAATCTCTATGCCTCAGTGATCATTGTTGCCATTTCAGAGCCTCTCATCAGGGTGACATCTCACACCAAAATGATTTCTTATAAATTAATCTTGATAACATGACAGTGTCAGTAATTTTAGTGGAATGCTTTCTCTTGTCTTCCCCCCACCCCCACCTCGCAGAAAATATTGGCCGTTTTCTTTATTCCTTGATTGACAACATGACTGACTCAGAGGTACAGGACAAGGAGGAGCAGTTGAGACAATACTTCCATCAGCTGCAGAAGATGGTACTATTTCATTTTTTTGCTACATAATGCCCGTCCTTCCTGACATGTATCTATTAGATTTGAAATTGCAGCTTTTAAGTACAGCCAGACCACTTCTCAATGGCATGCAAGTGTTGGAGATTTAAATTATGTCTGAAATTTGTGTAACAGATTTTTTTTTGTTTGGTTGTGCTTTTAAAACTCACACGATTTTCTCCACCTCTTCCTACAGAATATAACGATTCTTCCTACCTACTACAAAGGTATTCGCAAAGTGCTGATTGAATACAACGTTCCCAATTTAATTAAGGTCTGTAATTGCAAATGTTATTTATGTATAATTATATAAAACATACATATATACAATCATATTCATTCCAAGTGTGTAGTTACCTTAAAAATTAATAAGCCTGATGTATAAAATTAGTTTTATTTAATCCTTTTCTGAAATGAGGAAGCATATTTTAGATAGAATGCTAAAATTTTAAGGAGACAAATAAGACAGGGCAACTCTTAAATGTTGATAGCAATCTTAACAGCAAAACAAAACCACACATTCCTTGAGTTTTTTAATTTATCATAAACACATTGATGCTTATATTCAAATATGTATCAAGCCATTAATTATATCTTACAGTGTAATTTTATTGGCTTCTGATGAGCAGCTGTTAAGTGTATGTACACACCTATTTAAATGGGTTAGCATTAAATAATTTTGCTACATAACAAGAATGCATCCAAGTTTTATTGTACAAAAAAAAGAGTTTTGATCCTAGCAATAGTAAAAATATGTATTAGATGAGGACTTTCTAACTGGTATTTCTAACTCTTCCATAAATTGATTTGAAACCTTAAATGGTTGGTTGCTATGACTTAATTTCCTCTTAAGGATAGAGCTATTTATAGTTAAGAATTTCAGGCCATGTTTATGCCATGCTGATGCAGAAGATGACAGAATATACAAATTAGTCTGTCCTCACTTGCATTGGAATCGCACAGAGAACAAAGAAGAATGGGGGACCTGCTCCCAGTGGGAGAAGCCTATTTAAGACCAATAAGAATCCTACATGACTGATACAACTCAACGTCATTGCCCACAACTGAGATAACAGAAATACATTTTTCAAAAGTGTAACATTAGGGTTTCCTTTGTACCTTACACATAACCCCTGCAAATATAAAAGTATATCAATAAGACATATTGTTGCTGGGATGTGTTTCATTGTAAAACATCATTTGAATATCTTTCTATCCTTTTACCTTAGTCCTTGATTAATTCAGTAAATTTGGAGGAGAAACTTCAACAATTTAAAGCTGAAAACAAACCCATTGGAGATATTCTAAAGAACTTTATAGTTACTCTGTGTTCAGAAAAGGTAATTTTCAGCAGATTTGTTTATTGTATTATTAACAGAGTATGATAAGTAAATTAAATACTTCTAATTATGTATAGCACCATCAGTTTAAATGACACTTTACAGAGTAACCTAAGTAAAATACAAATCCTAGCCACAGGAGACTTCATATAGGTGATGGTGGGGGACTTAAGGAGAGATTATAAAAGTCATTAGAGCTCAAAATGAACAAATACAATTATATGTGTTTGTTTCTTGTCAAACTGCAAATGCATGTAGGTGATTAAGGAAAACTAGTATTTTCTAGATTTCAGGTTTGCTCCTTGAAAATCTAAAGTATTAAAAAAATTAGTGAAAAAAACCCCTCAGTGCTGATTTTTAGTTACCTTGTGAATGACATGTTTTGAGATTGTGGAAGTCTGTTAATGGTAATCTGCAAAATGAATGATAGTAACAGCTGTGAAAGGTTTATCATACATGCCAAGTGTCCTTTCAAGCCACCGCTCTGGTCTCTTACAACTAGATTGTCAAGCAACTGATACATGTATAATAATTTGCAAGTCAAATATTAAAAGGTAGTTAATGTGGGGACTGAAATTCCATTTTTTTTCCCTTGAAGAAAAGCTTTCTGAGATGCAGAGGCCCTTGTCTTCATTAGCAGGCATCCAACTTTAATTCATATTTTTGTATAGAACTTCATCTTGCACCGAGTTCTTATACATGGGCCCTGAATTTTGTTTTACGTAGCACTGATGCAATGTCTGATTTCATAGTGAATTAAACTATTTTTTTTAAATATATTAATATATGAGAATTTTAAATTTATATCATGCCAGAAAATTGAATTATGAACAGCTTTGTCTTCTTTTTAATTAATCAATTTAACATGTTCTCTGCTCATTGATATATTTAAGTGATTGTGATATATTAGCTGAAGATATAAAATGTGAAAATGTTTTGCCATGAAGTTCAATGTGATATAATTAATGATATGCATACTTCAGAAATCAGTGAAAGCATATATTGAACAGGATAAAAGTTTATAATGAACATATTTAAACTATTTACTAATTTATAAAAAAATCATTTGCACATAAATGTAAAGCATACGAATTGCTAAGAAGCAGTGCAATGTGTAAGCATATATAAATAAATGTAATTTCCTAGTATGATATAAAATGTCATGTTGATTTTCTTTTTCTACTTTGTATCTTTTGCTTAATGTTCCTTCTAGAATATGCAGAAAGCTCTTGAAATAAAAGCCAAATATGAATTCGATATGAATGTTGTGGGCTATGGAGCCTTAATACGCCTTTGCTGTCAAAATGATAATGTAGAGGAAGCAATGAACCTGAAAGAAGAATTGTAAGTACACTGGCACTGAAAGATGTCACAGAGATTTATGCTGATATACAGTCCTTATTGAATTAAGTAGGTTGAATATTATCACCCCCCCCCATACATTTTTAATTAGCTTATCCCACACAAAATATTTTCTGTTGAAATTCAAAATTGATTGTGTAAGCTGTCATGATTACACAATCGCTTTTGTGCCAGCACTTTTGTTAGTGTTTTAGGCTCATGTTACTCTGTATTATATTTCTCTAATCTATTTCTGAAGAAGTCTTAGAATCTATCTTGGTATCTAGCTTTAGATTCTGATTAGTAATACATCTACAGTATGGATTGCTGCAATTCTTGTAAGTGGTATTATTTTAATAATTATCTTCAGTTATTATCCTTTTTGTTTTTCAAAAGGCAACAACTTGATTGTGAAAATTAGCTCCCAGCTAAAACTTGTAATTCTGTAACTGATTTGAAAAGAAGCAAAGTGCTTTTCAGCACTTAATTTTCTCTTTAATTTTTTTAAAAAATTGTACTCTTGAGATACTTGTTTTAAATTAAAACAAATAAGTATAATAAACTGAAATAGTTTTAAGATTTTCCTTTAGTTATTTTGGCATTAAAAGTTTGTGATTCAGCATATGCAACTTTATTAACAACTCAAAACTGTTATACATCTGAACTTTCTAAAATAATTTATTGATTTTAAGATATTTGTTTCCGTTCTTGAACCAAAAATACTTTTTGGTGGGTTACATATATTCAGTGAAAAACATTCCATATCCATAAACATATTAACTAAAAGTAGTTGACCCAAAAAGTAGAAAGATTGGGGAAGGGTGAAGAAAAAAAACCCGACCTTCAACGGATAAATAGTAGTTCTTCCATTATATCCAGTTATAGATATTCATAGAAAGGGTAAGAAAGACTGGTGCAATTGTTTGTTGTCTTCTTCTATTGCTGTCTAGTAAACTTTCTGTTGCTGACTAACAGCTGAAGAGGAGCCACATAGAGTATTTTTGTATAAATATTTGTCACTATTTTTATATCAGTATTTCAAGACAATGCAAAGTCTCATACACACATAAATATTTCTTGTAATGTTTCTAACACTGACACATCCATCAAATGTAGTTGAAATTTGAGCACATCTCTTTAATCTCCATGGTAAACAGTGCTTTCTCCAGTTTAGATGATCTATAAAGTGCATTTGCTCAGTCCGTTCACCCTTTGCAGAATTTGCAAACAAATGAAAGTCCTTACAGATCACAATTTGTAAACTTCCCTACCAGTTCCCCCACAAACAAAGAGAATGGGAAGCCAGCAGGGAAGGTTGCAGCTCACTTCAATAAGTCTTTCCCAGCTTTCCTGTGCTCATTAGATCTTACGCTCTGCATTCCACAATCTTCCTCTGCTCACATGGTGCTGAAGCACCCCACTTCCCCAGCTCCCCAACTAGCATGTACCCTGCACCAGGCCCCAATGTTACCCATGCACTCTTTACCTGGGACTCACATACCTTCCTGCTTAATGACCTATACTTCTTGGGACTATAACAACACCTAGGACTGCTGGGATGGTCATCACTAAGCAATGCAATTACATGACACCATGTTTTACAACCATATCACTCAGCAGTGGCAAGGCCAATGACATAAGTGTCATTAAATTCAGCATAAGTTTAGTTATACTTGGGTCCTAGTGCAAATAAATACAATGGACATTTGATGTCCATTTGATGTCAATAGGATCTTAGTTCATGTTAGCCTTGATATATCCTATTAGCAGTATTGCTTGATAATATACCTTAGGTTTCTCTTTTGTACATATTTTTACATAAGTCTTGCGATATACAGTATTTTCTTTAAAACAGAGATTAAAAACAAAGGCACTGCCCTTTAGTCTTTCCAATACTTTGTTTCTTTTTACATTTATCTCTCAAGCCCTCTATTAATGCAGCTGGATTTAATTTGATGTCTTCAAACAAATGTGCTTCTGTCAGTATCTTAATGTTTCAGCAATAATATTATCATTTTATCCAGTTATTGGGACTAGTTTCATTCCATGTACTATTTCTAGATGAACATGCATCAGCTTGTGCATTGAGATTATTGTATTCCAATATGATGTAAGAATTGATTTATTTCTTTTTATATATTTTAGTTGCCGTAAAGATTCATCTGATGTTCTTGAATTAAATACTTACCTAGAATTGATTAAGATTTTGATGAAACATGAAAGACTGGATGGTAAGCAATGCATGCTTTCTTTCAATGTATATTACTGTTATATAATACAGATATCTCTCCACCAGAATAAAAATATTAATGGTATATCATGCCCTACAAAGTGCTTGAACATTTTACATCCAAATTTGCATGTGAATTCAACCAGAGATACTTGGACGATGTAGGCCATTAGTTTTAATGGACTGGCAAGCTTGTCATTTACATTTGCACAGCTCAGTGCTTTTTGCATTTCTGCAGCTAGTTTTTATTAGCACTGCTGTTAGGATTGAGTTTGAAGATCATGACTTATGGCACAAATTGTGTATGTGCCTTGACTAATGGCCTTGTTTTTCCTTAAGAAGGTGTGAAGCCTGAGTGTAAAGCCTGTAAACATAACCTCTTTGAAAAGTGTCTAAGCACTCTTGGAGAAAAAATGATTTTTTAAAAGAAATACAGGATTAGGTCTTATAATTGTGTGTTACAGGATTTGTAAACTGTAAATTATTGGCATAGTTAATTAGAAGAAAATAATCTGACATTGACTAGTGAATTTGAATATGATATTCTGTTAAATGATTTATATTAAATTTCTTTATTTAAAAGGGTAAAGGATGTGTGTGTGTGTGTGTGTATAATATACACATTGTGTGTGTTTGTATGTGTTTTAGAGTGATTATTTTCATAAAAGATGTTGATGTTTAGATGTATAGATACCTATACAATTAAAAGGTGCTATTATGTCAAGCTTTCAAAAGCCCATAGCATGCTGCAGGAAATATTTCAATAGATGCTTTTATGTAAAGTAGTCAAAACATTTTGCTTGTGCAGTAATTAAGAACATTACAAAAATGGTCTTATTCCATATATGAAAATGTTTGTTTCTGCCTTTCTAATGAAGATTAATGAACCTAATGTTTTAACATGCAATCTCTTAGAAAGCTTTCATTGGCTCTCCTTGGCTAATTAGTATCGACACAGCAAACAGGCCCTATCGGTATCAGACCATTAGTCTGGCTCTATATACAGTGTAAACACATCTTTATTATTTGGCCTCGTGACAAGCCATCTGCTGAAGAAACAATGGTGTGATTTAACAGATGTTAGCACCAAACGATAAAAGCATCCATTTAGTAGGATCTTGTTGCTATAGGGCAGACTCTACAGGGTTATGTGGTGCAGAGTGGGCTCACAGTTCCCATCTGTAATTTGTAGTCAAAGTTGCAGCAAAATGATAAAACCATGCTTTGTGGATTCATAATTGTAGTCTCGTTTAGAAATGCAAGTAGTAATTAACTTGAAATTGGCATTATACACCAGAATTTACATTCCTGCTGGTTTTTGAAAGGCTGTTTTAATAGCAGTTTGTTTTTTTTCCCTGTATATAAAATTACCTAAGGCTTTTTTTTTGTGTGCTGTGGTTTATTGTAGATGCTATTAACATTTTAAAGGAGATGAAAGAGAAGAATGTCTGTATTAAAGATTCAGCTGTCACACAATGTTTCCATATCCTTAATAATGTAGCCTTCAAAGGTGAAGTTGAAAAGGTGAATCAGCTGCATGAGGCTATGGTAGACCTGCTGTTACCACAGTCTTCTGTAAAATTGTGTTCTCCCCTTGTTACTGTTCACTTGAAGAGGTAAGTTGGTTGACACCTGCAGTTAACTAAAAAAGCAAAGATACTTACTTTCATGTTTACATTTTACGCACACTCTTTACATGCTTTCTGTATACTGCAGTTCTGCGAGCCTATACTTAGAGAACCTCATTAAATCCAATAATTAACTACTTTATTGTTGTTGTTATGTCATCATGACCGTCATGCTTTTTTTTGTTTGCAGTATTTATTTCATTTTGTGAACCTAATAATCTTTATCTTTATTTGATTTATATACCGCCCTACTCCCGAAGGACACAGGGCGGTGAACAGCCAAACGATAAAATACATAAATACAAAATTTAAAAACAGAATAAAACCAAATTAAACAATTTGGCCCAGACAGATTTAAAACACCCCAATCATTTAAAAACAGATTAAAATTTTCATATTAAAAAGAAAAAGGGAAAAGATTAGGCCAAAGAAACAAAAGATGTTTTAGATCACTACATCCTCTAATTATTGATATTCCCACCACTCTATCTCCAAAAGCTAGTAAAGTTGGGTTTGGGTTAAGCTTACTTCCTGATGACTAACATAGATATATCTTAGGGGTGTTAAACTTGCAGCCCACATGCTGGTCCACATGCCCATCATGTGCTGGCCACTCGCACACCTGGTTTAGCAAAGGGGGAAAAAGTTGTGACACGTCACGTGACGACCCCCTGACAATGCAAGTTTGACACCCCTGATATATCTATTTCGTTTCCTTGGCTTCGCTGGTTTTCCATTGCCTTCTTCAAGGCTGTTTTTTTCAGCTTTCTAGAGTGGTCTATAGCAGGGATCCCCAATCTTTGTGGCTTGGTGGCCCGGCTGGGTTGTAGGAGTGGAATTGGGCTGCGCAAATGGCGGGCCGGCACACACACAAAGCTCAACTTGCTTGAGCATCTGGCCCATGTGCGAGTGCCCACCGGCCAGCCACACACATAAGGGCCGCATGTGCGCCCTGGCCCACCACTTGTGTGGCCCAATTCCAAATAGGCCATGGCCCGGTAGCGACCTATTTGGGGACCCCAATCTGCCACATAGCATGTGGCAGAACTGGGCACCTTATTCCTATTTTAGGTAAACAGTGTTGTGAGGGCTCCGACAAATGCCCTAATTTGACAAGTATTTCCTGGATCTGTAAATAGGATTAGACTAATGGTAGGACTATAAACTATTATAGGGGCATTTTAGAAAGTGAAGTAAAGTTTCCTTTTGAATCACTGCACAAGGTGTTGTGACCTGGCAGCTTTTTGAGGGTAGAGTGCCAACATTCTGAACGCTTCCCCGCATTAACTTGTCAAACACAAAATGCACTTTAATTACAATGTTCTCCTATCTTCATTTACCAAACATATGCAGAAATCCTTCAAAGTTACTGTTTGGGACAATTAGTGGAAGCTTCTCTTATTTGGATATTCCCTCTATTCCTTCTCAGAGCAGATTTACAGTTCTTGGTGTACCAATAGCTTTCAACAGACACCTTCTCATGAGCTCATAGATACGTTCTGCTTTCATCAGTTCAAACAATGGAGTCTATTCCATAAATTCTGGAAAGTTACATTGAAATGGTGGGGCATGTAGTGAATCTTTTTTTTTTTCTCTTTCAAGGGCAGTGCATCGTAATTTCATTTTAATGTGTGCCATTGTGTATACAGGAAAATGACAATAAAGGTTATTCTATTCAGTTCAATTCAATCTCTTATTTAGGAGGATTGAAAAGAAAAAAAATGTTTATGACCAAGCCTTTTCTAAGACCAAAATACAAGTGACACTGACAGTTCAGGGACTAATTGTAGAGTAGCATGCCAAGTCAAGCAATTACAAGAGGATACAACTTGGAATGTATTCTAGACAGATTTTTTTTTTTTTTTGTCACACATGCAGGGATGCAGCCATCAGTCTCTGTTGCATGTCCTGGAGCATAATGATTGCTTTCTATTAGCTTTCTCTCCAGTCTCAAAGACTGACATCAACATCTGTTCAGTTATCCTTTGTGCAATGTCAGGATGGTTGATAAACAGTTGCAAAGCAGCTCTGGTGGAATATTCCATTTTTAATTCTCACCAACAAACATGTACTGATTTAAGAGGTTGGCATCAGCAGCAAAGTCAGTACACGATCCTTATTGTTGGAGACAATATGGAAGTCTGAGAATCATACTTTCAATCTAAAACTACATCTCTTTGTGTGTATTAACACACTTCATATGTGTATTAAATCATCTTCAATATTTTCTTAATTTCCATGTTTATATGATGTCATTGCACTAGAAACAGTATTGGTCAAGCTGCAATAGTTATTTATTCATTCCTTCAATTTATACAGCTATTCATCATCTCACATGTGTGACTTTGGGCAGCTAACACATTTTAAAACAAATTAAATAATTAAAATCATAAAATATAATTCACAGGACAGTGCAGTCCATACATTACGAACAGTTAATCTTTCAAATATAAGGTATTAGTTTGTAAATAATTTTTGTTTTCATTCCTAATACATCCCTTTTTTTCTTGACTCACTGGTCAAGAGTATTTTATGACAAGTTGAATGTATTTATATTCTGTTTCTCTTCTCAGGTCAACGTTGAGCTTGTTGTTGGTTTATTAATGTTATTTGTTAGAATTACGTCCTGCCTTTCCTCAGAGTATCTTGCCTGGGTTCCCTTTTCATTTTCTCCCCTCAGCAGCAACCCTGCAAAATAGTTGGGGCCGAGAGACTTAAAGATATTAAATTCTTTTAAACTCGGAGCTCCATTCTTCAAAACTGTGGTTTTGATTGTCATACCATTGGGGGTGTTAGAATGCTCCAGACATAGGAAATGGTAATATTAAGAACAAGCCGCTTATTGCCATTTCAAGTTGACTATAATATTTACAGGCTTCGCTAAATTTATATGTAAGTATTTGTTTGTCCTGAATATTTTGTTCATATGCAGGTGGGATAGAGAATAAGTCAGATGATAACTATTACTCTAGTTTTTACATGTAAATATTCAAAAATCTTTCACAATCTTTTCCCAAGCTTTTGAATGTGATAGCTGTGTTATCACAATGTGTACTGAGGAGTTGATGGAGAAATGAGATGGTTTTCACTTCTGCAAATTGAGCTTTTGCATAGTGGGAGGGTGGGATAATGCCCTGGAAAAAAATATATCATTTTTAAATGCTCTCAGGTTATCTTAATTTTTTATATGTAAAAGTCTAATTATATTGAAAAAGTCTAATTTTTATATTACTAACAAACAACTAGTAGAAATTATGACCATACATTTTGTATGAAAATTTTTATCTTCCAGTGTTTCACCGTGATAAGTTCAGATCTACCATATTCTAGAATGCAGTTGGAAAGTATGCTGCATAGGTGCCAGATTATTATTCATTTTTACAGTAAAGTTTATCGTTCCTATGAACCTGAATGAAGTTGTGATGGAGTAAAATCTGTTTTTTGGAATGGTTGCTATTGCTTCCTTCCTAGGGTTAAGTGATAGTGTTTGGCCCAAAGTCATCCATCTAGCTTCATGCTGAAGTCAGGACTAGAACTCACATGCTCTCAATTTCTAGTCTGTGCCTTAAGCACTACGCCAAATTGGTTCTCATTCCTGCTCTTAAACTGGTGTAAAATCCAGAGACAAAGGTTCTATCAAGGGGAACATATCCACTGACACCCCCCTCTATTTTTTCAAATATAAACTGCCTCTCTGAACGTGTGCCAGGATCATTTTATTAGTCGTACATGTCATATAAGGTATCTGCATTCAGTTTTGTCAGGATGCCAGATAAATGGGGCAGCTTCTTATTGGCTCATGCTACTCTGTGGTAGTGTGTATAATTACTAGCTAGACCAGATACAAAACATGACCAGATAGGCTAATTCTACTTTATCATATAGCTATATTAACAGAATCTTGAAAGTATGAAAGTGCAATTTTCCTGCCGTTGTCTTTACAGCCTGAAAAACTAAGGGCAATCCCTTGTGAGCCTCTTCCCTGCCCATTTTGCAATTCCAGGCTATACTGTTCCTTACCTGATTATTTCTTAGACAGTCCCCATTGTCTCCAAAGGTCTTTCCCATATAGCTTTGCAATAATTTGGTTTATCACAGAGACATGGCAAAACTTTTAAAATGTGTTATTCAAGCTTAACACAAGCTTATTAGATCACCTTCTGACCAGATGTTTAAAAAGTCCTACTTTCTCTTCCTATATTTTCTGGAACAAGGTTGTTGATATCCAAACAGGTTTGTGGCAGTCCTGTGAAAGCTCCCTTTTAGCAAAAGTGGGGTGGGTGGATTTGGAGCCAAAAATAACATTTTTATTCAGTCAGGACATCTGACACTCAGCATTATTTTGCTATTTAAATATATTTCTAAACTGTCATTCTTTTACAAATGATAGATAACATTTTTATTTTATTTAGCATTCACAAAAAATTGTGAAATTTCTTACTGCTTTCCCCCTCTTTGACTGGATATATTTATAGTATTTTTTCTGAGCTCTTACAATAATTTTTATCAAAGCTAATAAGCCCATAAGGTTTCTTGACATGATGATGCTACTTAGGGAACATACAGGTAGCCTCCAACCTATGACCACTCATTCAGTGACTGTTTGAAGTCACTGTTTGAAGCACTGAATGAAGGGGCTCAAAGTTACTTCCTTTGCAGTGGCCCCACAATAATGTGATCAGAATTTGGTCACACACGTATGACCACAGGAGCACTGCAGTTCCCCAAAATGTCTCTGTCTGTCCTTTTGGCCTTCTGCCATTGTGTGCTCTGCCACCCAAGAGGATCTACCATCCTGCACCTGCCACCCCTTGGCTACTTTATACTCCCCCTCCCCCTTTTTTTTCCAGCACAAATCCAGCCCCAGCCCTGTGCAGGAACTCTTTGCAAAGAGTTGTTTTGATGTATTGCAGCTCAGGGCCCTGCTTTAGTCTTTTTTCCCCCTCACGGTGCAACATCAGACCCAGCCCAGCTGAAGAGCACAGCACAAAGGGGCACTTTGGTGCACTGCTGCTGGGATTGTAAAAAGCAGCCCCCTAACCATAGTGCAACACAAAGCCCAGCCCTGCCCCATCAGCTAGGCTGAGTGTTGTTGTGGCCTGCCGGCGGCCAGCAGAGCTGGCAGCCGAGACAGACAGTGAGGAGGTTGGGGAGGGACTTGTACCAGTCCTGAGGGCTGGGGAAAGCTCTGCGTCGGAGGCAGAGAGGGAGCTAGACAGCAGCGAGGCAGAGGAACAGCTGGAGCCCATTCCCAGTCTGCGCATGCACAGAGCTGCCAGAAGACAAGAACAACTCAGAAAGCAGGGTCAACTTGGGAGTAAAGCCACACCTTGAAGGTGATTAGTCCCTCCCATAGGAAACAAAAGAGGAGCGAATGGGGAGTGGGCTTTTGCAGGAAACAATTCGTTCATTCCGTGACTGAGAGACTCTGTGCCAAGTTTTGCCTTGTACTGTGTTTGGAAACAAGTTACATGGCAGCTTGCTAAGCGAGATAAGGTGTATTGATAAATACTCCTCTGAAAGACTGTTTGGACAGGCCTTGCTGACTGAATGAAAGTAATTCATAGGCGTGTAAATAAAAGGTTTTGCTGGGACCAAGACTCTGCTTCTTGCTTTTTAAGGGAGCCTAGGTCAGAATAGGTATGTGCCTCATCCATAGTGGCAGCAAGAAGATGGCAAAAATGGATTGGGGCACCAGAAAGCAGAACGGCAGGGGTCTCAGAATATAGGGTGATCAGTGAGCTAGGGTGGCTGCTACTTCCTGGTGAATGGCAAGAAACCTGGAGCCATAGGGTGCAAGATCATCAAAAGGACAGAGATGGAGGAAGGGGAGATAGACAGGTAGGAGAAGTTGGAGGCACCTTACTTTGCCAAAAGAAGGTTGGGAGGGACCATCCTGGAATGCCTAGGTTTGGCTAACGGCTGGTAAAATTTGCTTAATGACGGCAAATGGGATTGCTGGAATTGGGGTTGCTAAGTGATGCAGTCACATGATATTTCACTTTACCACCACATTCTTAGCAACCAAAAGTTTTGTCCCAATTGTGCTTGTAACTCAAAGACTACATGTATAAAGCCAATCTGAAAGTAAAATTCTATTTCCCGCTTCAATCATGGGAGTGATCCAAACCAGGCAGTGATATTGTGAATAAGATGTCATTGTGATGCTAAATAGCCAGTCAGATTTGGCTACATGACAGTAACACTGAAGGCAAATGAAACCAATTGAGAGAGAAGGCAGTATAAATGCATCAATGAACTGCTCTGTAGACATTGACAAAACGGTATGGGTATATGTGTTTCAGTAGAGAAAATAGTCTTGAAATGACATTACTAATTTCAGTTCAGCTTTTCTTATGGAACATTTTCTATGACTGGGAGACTACAGCTGTCTCCCAGTCATAGTTAAATTATTTTGGCCATTCCAGTAAGTTATGGAATAATTTATGCTTGAACAATGCCTGTAGCAGTTTCTTTTTGAAACAGATTTGAACTGAGAAAAAGAAATTGATTAATAATCCTGGCCTAAACTTTCTAGTATTATTTTTAAAGTAATTCCTCCACCCCTCCAAACTACTGATTTATGGAGAAATCTATACATACACAACCCTTATCAGCTTATGTTACATTTATTTCAAATGTTTGCATTATTTATGGATTGTTTTCTTCTCACCAACACAATTAAAAAAAAGTGAACGAAGGGTTTGTCTTCTCTTACTCCATTATTGCAATTAAGAATTTTACATCCTTAGTGCCAAAGGACAAAAGTGGTTCATTTGCCCTAGGAGAACAGAACAGTGATAAGATGATTTTTCGTCAAGGATCATTGGGTCGTAATTAAGTTACATTCATTGCTATTACTTTTTGAAGGCTGATTGGTAAATGACAGGCTTCATGCATTTAGTACGGACAGTGTTCACTGGGGCTTTTTTTCTCCCTCTGTCAGAAAATCCTGTTGAGCCTGATAATGTAAATGTGGCATTTTATTCTGAACAAAAGAGTAGGGAAATGAGCTATCTTGTCTAATCATTCAGTTGTTTAACACTGACTTCCAGTTTAGACTCAATTGGCTGGAAAGCACTTGACATGTGAAGTTAGTGCTGTTCGGAATTCATGTTTGAGTAAATTTTAAAGTAAGTGACAGCTAAATTGTACCTAGGGAAATTACAAAGCCTTCAACACAGTTAATTTTTTGGGGAGGATTAGTTGTAATTGCAACATGAGTCTCCTTGAAGATTCCTCCTTAAAGCTGATGAACAAGGGGGAGGGGGGACGTTTAGCTCTTTTAAGAGCCCTGTTCTCTTAACAGAATAATTTTTTAAAGCTGATTGTACCTTCTTGAATTGATTTCCTTCCATACGAACTTCTGCTTTAGATTTGCAGAAGGGTTTGTTTTTATCATTCTGTTTTTTTCCCCCCAGAGTCCTTTTCCCCCCCTCTTTTCCTTCCTTTCTCTCTAGTGATTTCTGGTTTGAGAGCATTCCAATTAGTAAAACCCTTAGGTAAATTGCCACTTCACTAATATGCTATGCAGAACATTAAAACACTTTATTCCAATTAAAATCAATATTTAGCTTCTTAATTTTTTTTTATCAAGCAAGCTCCTTGGTTTGTACATATATGCTTACTATGAAGCTGAAAGAGTGACAATATTTTAGTATTAATATTTGTTATAAATTAAAACTAGAAGAGGTAAAAAAAATTATGCATGTAGCTGTAATTCACGAATAAATGGTTTCTAATTTGTAGAGATAATTTTTAATGTTGCGATTTTTGAAAATGTTTACAATTAAATGAATTAATTTCATAATTATATTATTTCCTGTTAAGATTCAGCCAGGTGAGTTGCAAAATAACATTTGCTTAATCACAAGTTAATTCAATTTTCAATTAAGTGTATGAATGAGAGATTAATTCCTAATCAAATAGAGCATATGTAGACTGCATGTTTATCTAGGCAGAATATCATATTGTAGAATAGAGCTCTCAAAACAGTTATGACACTGTACTGCTGGGACTGAAATATATAAACTGGCAGGTATGAAAGTAACAATGAAACAACTTTGTTTAAAAATGCAGCAGTATATCTGAATAGCAAAATGTTCTGACTTTTGCATAAACAATATTACGAACAGTTGTAAGATTATAGTCATGGAACAAAATGTTCAAGTAATTTGAACTATATTAAAATTTCACCATTGGAAAATCTATGGTGCTAGGAAGAGCTATACTAAATCAGATCTAACAATTGTGTAATCTGGCATTCTCTTCAGAAAGGTTAGCCACCTATAAGTGGAAATCCCATACTTAAGAAGAACAATAAAAGTTCAGTAACATCCTCCCATTTAAGTTACCTAGCAGTTAGTATAAAAAAGCTGTCACACCTAGTAATGGCTCAAGAAATAAAATTTAGTGAAGATTACGGAAAAATAGAAACTAATAATGAATGACCTATTGCAACAAGGAAGTTTGTGAAGCCATAGAATAGGCTAAAAGAGGGAAAGTACCTGGAACAATGGATTTCTAGCTTCTTTTAGGAATAATTGCTACAATTTTTTTTTTCAAAAATGAACTCTTATTTTATTGAATGGAAGGATGTGAGGTAGCTGGATTGAAATATACTAATAAAACATTACAGTAGTCCTCACTTAACGGCCATAATTGGGATCAGAATCTCAATTACTGAAGAAGTTAAGAGACATCACATGACTGCCTTGTTCAGCAGCTGCAATCTTTACACACTCAAGTTGTTAAGCAGTTTCGCAGATCGAGTCCCAGCTAAGGAGTATGAGTTGCTTCAACTTTTACTAAAGAAAGATTGAGAGATAATAGAAATATATTTTGGAATACTTAGAACAGCATAAGAAAAACAAGCTTCACCGATCTTTCTAAATGCAGAAAAGGCCTCTGCCAATTTGAAATAGACTTTCTTGTTTAAAAATTTGGAAGATACAGACTTTGGTGAGAATTTTATTAAATGGGCAAAATCAATTTATACTTCACAGAAAGCAGATGAATGTAAACAGAGAATTGACATACATTTGTGAAATACAGATGAGGTTGATATTATTCATATTATTATTCATATTAGTTCTGAAAGTATTGAACAGAACAATAAGACAAGACAAAAGAATTGCTAGAGCGGATTAAAAAAGAAAAGTATAAATTATGGGCAATATTTGGTGAAAATCTGGAAAGTCCTTTGGAAGAAACAGAAATATTAATTTAAAAATTAAACACTTTTAGTGTGCTATCTCGATTTAAAATTAATAATGAGAAAATGAAGATATTAATAAAAACATGGCTGGAAGAGCAAAAACTCTTAAAAATGGTTTTAAGATTGAGACAAAAGTGAAATATTTGGTTGACTAATATGAATTGTATATCAGAACAATTAAAACATGAAGTTACAAATATGCTAAGACTGGGAAAAGTACAGCTGACATTGTTAGGTTAAATTTTTATGATTAAAATGGTGGTGTTTTTCTTTAAACTAGCTATTTTTATAAGAAAAAATGTACCATTTTAACAATGGCAGAATGAAATAAATGTCTCAAGAAAACAACCAAAGCTGGGAGATCACCAAGGGATTCTAAAGATTAAATTATTTTTTTTTGCAAGATACAAAGAGATAAGGAGGACTAGGACTGCCTGATTGGAAATTGTATTTTGCAACCTGCAGCTTGGTTTGGTTGAATAAGTGGATGCAGCTAAGAAATAAGAAAATCTTAGAACTTGAAGAGTTCTAACCTGAAGTTTGGATCTCTATTGTACATTAAAGTTAAAGTTAATATAAGTTTTAAAAATTGCTGTATTAAATTGCCAAATTGAGCATATGGAATAGATATAAATCCAAATCCAAGAGCCTTGATAGTACAGTGGTTTAGTGCACCCTATTATTAACACAGCTGCCTGCAATTTCTGCTGGTTCGAATCTCTCCAAGGCTCAAGGTTGACTCAGCCTTCCATCCTTTCTAAGGTAGGTGAAATGAGGACCCAGTTTGTGGGGGCAATAAGCTGACTTTGTATAAAATATACAAAAGAATGAAGGCTATTGCTTAACGCATTGTAAGCCGCCCTGAGTTTCCGGAGAAGGGCGGCATATAAATCAAATTTTTAAAAAAATGTACCTAAAATATCTGTATGGATCTCAGCACCAGAAGAATTTTAAAGAAAAGAAACAGTAGTGTAAGAGAAATGGTTAACATATAAAGAGCTGTACATGGGTCTGGAGAATATAAGATGAAATCAAGAGAATTTGACTGCAGAGAGGTTTAGTTTTCAGTAGTTTTCATATGCAGAATTAAAAGAAACACTTAAAATAGATAACTGAAAGAGAATGATAAAATAGAATAAGGACTTTACACATAATATATTGCTTGAACAATGGGAAAATGTGAAAGAATTGAAATTTACACTACACTGTTATTTAAAAGAGGTGCTTGATAAAATAGCGTATCAGAAAAATTGTCTAGAGTGTATAAAGGTACTGCAAATTTAAATATGTGAAAACATGAAGGGTCATTTTATCATGCCAGGTGAACTTGCAAAAAATCCAGAAAATTTTGGGTTCAAATACAATGATACAAAAAGTTTTAAAGATGAATATTCAATTGAAACCATAACTTTTCTTGTTTGGAATAATGGATAGACAATTAGAAGAGTTATGGAAGATTATGTTTCTATACCCACAATGGAGGAATAGATGGTAAAGATGACAATTAACAGATGTGTCAAAATTGACTTGCATAATTAGAGAAGGACAATAACTACATTTATCAGTGATTAAAAATGAACTTGTGGTTTATGTGTTTGATCTTTAGAAAGGGTAAACTATTGAAAGAAGGAAGTTATGCTGTAACTTTGGAAAAAGGGCAAAATATATTTATAACCACTTTTAAGAATATCTGAAGCCTTTTTTTTTTCTTTCTTTGCACTCATTTCACTTGTTACTTTTTTGTTTACTTCCCTTTTTCTGTCAAAATTCGTATTTTTTTCTTTTCAAATTCTCTTTTATAAAAATTATATATAAAAAAGCTCAGAGGGGTAGTTGATTTGACAAGTCTGGTTTTGAAAGGTGTTCTTTAAAAAGGCAGTTGTATAACAGTAGAGCACGACTTTGGTTGAGGCTGGGTTCTTATAGTTCTATTTAATTTTTGCAGTGGCTTATTAAAAATCTTGGCTTGGGCTCAGAGTGACTCAATGAACATACCTCATTGTGAATAACTGATTGCTGCTGCTGTGTTTTTTTTTTTAAAAAAAGAACCAAATTACCATTTCTCTCATATTGAAAAGTTTCTGATGTTGCATCAGGTTCTGTAAGGGTATTTTCTCGGCAGCTCTTGCTTGAGAAAATCTGGACATTGGTGGGTAAGAAAGTTTCTTAGCATGCATAGCACTTTAATTCCAGAGTTTTCTGCTGTAGGTGTGATTAATTTTGTAAATGTGGTTGGAGAACTCTCATTTGGCAATCATGAAACTGAATATCAAGATGACAGTTTAAAAATCTAACTTTTATAGGTGCATACATTCCCATTACTCTTCTAAGTATTATTTTAAACCCTTTTACCTCATTTCTTAGTTTACAAACATAGGCTAGATTTCTTCAGAACTCTATATTTGAATACTGTGTACATTAGTAATGTATCTGGTTGGTGGGCATTCCAATTATTCATTTATTGATAACTTTGATATAAACAATGAATTTAATACTGTGGGAAAGCAGCTGAGATTAATACTATTGCTCTTTCCAGAGTCACTGTCAAAAGCTGAAATAAATAAGAGAAAACTTGAACATATAAAATTGTACCCTAAAGAAAATCAGGGGGAAGAGTTTCCAAGCTGTTTCTATGTGTATTAACTGAACTTTTATCCAGAGCAGAAGAAAACACTGATTATATTAAGCTTTATATCCATGTGTGGTAGCTACCATAGCATTTCTTTTGTATGACAGTAATCTAGTTTGTATCATCCTCTTGCAGTTTTGAAATTAACCTGTAATTTAGTCTTCACCCCAAATGACAATAATTCAAATGACTCTGTGGGGTGCCAGAAGATGTTCTGTAAACAGGGCTCAGTAAAAGGGGATAAGGTAAAGATCCAACAAGCCAGGCTATTTACAATTTTATCCGGACTGGAGTAATATCATTATGTTGCCTACATTTGTAATTAATAATTAAATTTGCATCAATCTTTAGAAAATTGTAGCAACCTTTTAAAAACAATAATTCATGGGAAGAGTTTAAATGAATAATTTTCTTTCAAAAATTTTGCCTTTGAAGTTATGTAACAATCTTGTTTCATAAATATGACATGCTAAATTTTCAATCTCTCTCAACATTTTCTGTATAATTATCTAATACAACAAATATCAGTAATTAACAGTTAGAAGTTAGTTTTGAAGATGTGTCTAACATGTCTATTCATTTTCACTAAAATTTTGAATTAATCTGCTAAATATATGACCACACTACCACCATCATACACTTATTAACGAATGGAATTCTAAACTAGACCAATGATGTTTTTATGATGGGCACATACATATTAGGATTCATGGCTAATAAGAAAAAATATGTTTGTATATGTCAGCTCATTATATTATGCTGCTTAGTTAAGAGCCTGATAGTACAGATTGTGGGGGCAATAAGATGACTTTGTATAAATATACAAAAGTAGGAAGGCTATTGCTTAACGCATTGTAAGCCGCCCTGAGTCTCCGGAGAAGGGCGGCATATAAATTAAAGCCAAAAAAAAAAAAAAAAGATTCAGATTCATAGTTACTAACTGAATGTTAATATTTTTGTATGGTAGAACTACCAGATTATATTTCTTTAGTGTATTAATTGGTTAAAATGCTTAAGTTATCTTTTAAATTTATAATTTGTAAATGAATGAATAAAATTAAGTTTAATTAGTTAACTACACTATATGAATGACCAGAACTGTAAAATAGGTGCATTACAGGAGATAGAATGAGAAAAAAAAGAAAGAAAATTTTGTAATATGTTTGCATTTTTAAATATTTTAAATATTTTTTAAATATTTAATTTTTTTAAATATTACTCTATGAATTACATTGTGATATTCAAATTATTATTTTAAGGTGTTTTTTTTTTCTTCCTGCTAAAATCTTTTGCTGGATTTTCTTTAAGGGATGACTTATTAACAGCGGTGGAAGTGTTATTTGATTGCTATAGGAAGTATGGTGGGCTGCCTAGACTTCATGAAATCTTATGTGGATTAATAGAGAAGGGAGACACCGAAACAGTGAAGAAAGGTTAGTCGCTTCTATTAAGCATTTCTGTTTTCTCCTGTTGTTTCAGGGTGCAATTTTTTTTACCAAATAAACTGTTGGAAAGGTTTGTTCAAATAAGGAGGTTCAAATAATATTCTATAATAATAGGACACAGTATTTTTAAACAAGTTATCATAACTATGCTAATAGCTACATGTTACATAGCTTTTCTTTGTTGTAAAATAATTGATATATGTAATTTTGAATTGGATGGTTACCATTTAGACATAGCTTAATTTTGTGATTTTCTAAAGATGATTGTTTTATTTCACCAATATAAGAGATCTGTAAATGACATTGAACAAAAAATTACAACTGACCATATAACTTACTTTATCTCTTTAATGTTCCTTGTTAACATTAGCCTAATGGGTCTTTTAAATAAATCTTACAGTTTTTGACTTTCTGACCGAAGAGAAAAAACAGATGGGAATGATGTTTGATCTCTTCTTTGCTTTTCTGGCAACTGGCAAATACAAAGAAGCCAAGAAGATCATTGAGGTGAGAGTATGTCTAAAGTAGCCTAATCTCTTATTTAGTGTTAATTGGAATATATTTAAACTTTTTAGCCATTAATTAGTGTTGTAATTAACATTAAATAGAGCTCAAATCTAATCACATATGAGTGGTAGGAAGCTAAGGGAGATCTTGGGCAGGTTTTTAAAATATGTATAATTATGTTTAGAAATGAAATAATCTCCTGTATATTCAAATTGTTTTTTTTTTAATTTTGTCAAATTTCCTATTAAATATCCACATAATATTTGCATATAAATCTTATATTGTGAAGCAAATTAAACCAGCATTCCTGGGTGTAAAGTTGCTAATCCTCTTTTCTAACAAATTCTTTGTTGTTTAAAGCACTGGAATTTAATTTGCTGCAGACCATACTTAGATTTATTTGTAATGCTTGTCTAAGAGTTAATCAGCCAAACAGCAGTGTCTGCTGTAGCCTGATCTTTCATTTAGCACTTCTTTTTCTCTTACTATAGTAAGAAGCTTATAGAGAGTGGAAGGTGTGAGGGACTGAATTTGGAGTTACTGTCTCTGCATTTGGGAAAAGTAGATGTAGCCAAGGGAGAAACATTTCCCACTTCTGTCAAGCTTTCACTTACAACTTTATCCAGAAGCTTCCAAGCAGATATGGCAGATCCCTTTGATAATTGAGCCAACCCTGGCATTTTTGAGAACATGCCGATGTCCACAGGCAGTCTCATCCCACCTGGGCCCTTAGCTTAAAAAAGCAAATACTAAGAGTGAGAAAAGGGGTGTAGGAAGAAACATGATAAGCAAAGGCAATTGTTCACCTTGTCAACTTTAAGATTTGTGGACTTCAATTCCCTAGTCAGCATAGTCTAATCTTAAAGTTGACAAGGTTGAACATCCCTGAGCAAAGGCATACAGGCAAAGGTGACATTTAGGTAGTGGCTGCTACAGTATGACAAGCAGGCAAAAGGACTATCATTTTACTCCCAGGCCCACAAGCTATAATGAACAGCATGTCCCTGTTCTGCTTGGAACTTTGTGCAACCATAGTAGCAACCAAAAAAGGAGCAATCACATTGAAACAGCACCTCATTCCTATTAGCACAAGAACTTGGGGCGGGGGGGGCAGTTTTATGCTACTTTATAGACTTTGAGGCTTTCATTTGAATTGAGTATTTAAAAGACTGAGAATAAAGTTGTCTTGAGTATGAAAGACATATTTAGGTGATGGCAACCCTTTGCAAGTTCTAGAAGGATGGAGGTGACCCAGAGCAATATCCTGTTGGGGAAAGTGTATATTGAAGTAAAACATTGGATAGAGTTTTGCAATACTGTGATAATGTGTCCAGATCTATGTAGAACTAGTATATTTATCTAGTTTTCATTGAAATTTTACTTCTTGAAATGGGTCAAATCAATTCCATTTCTCCTTGCCTCCAACTCAATATTCATTTACTACTTGCACATTAGTGAGAGCACAGGTGAGACATTAAATCTTTGGAAAATGTGAAATTTAATTTTGCTTCAAACAGGAAAAAACCTCCAAGGAATATTTTTAATTATAATGTGGTTTGTAAATAATTGCACAGAAAGAACTCATGAATTTATCTAAATTAATGTTAATTTTACCCAGCTACACTATCTGATTGACAAGTTTAGTTTTGAATTGTCAAAAAAGTTACAAATTAAAGGATTGATGAAAATTTAATCTATCTTTTAAAATAGGTAAGGGGATTATTTCCCTTCCTCAATTTATGATAGGGACAAAATGAAAGATCATTTTTCCTGGGTTTTAAAATTTTACTTGTCTAACCTTGATAGCTATATATTATTTTGATTAACAGTTGCTAAGAAGCAGCAATGAAACATATACTTGCCCTCATATCAGGGGTGGGTTCTACTTACCTTTACTACCGATTTGCAATGGGATCACGAAGACATCTCTGTGGTCATGTTGCCAGCATGACTAAACGTCAAAGGCGCACGGAACACTGTTACCTTCCCACCAAAGGTGGTCCCTATTTTTCTACTGGCATTTTTTACGTGCTTTTGAACTGCTAGGTTGGCAGAAGTTGGGACAAGTAACGGGAGGTGACCCCATTACGCGGCACTAGGGATTCGAACCATTGAACTGCTGACCTTTTGATCAACAAGCTCAGTGTCTGAGCCACCGTGTCATATAAATATAATAAACAAATAAACAAATGACATGCCAGTGAATATGTTGCTCTTTCGATAAAATAATTAAAATGCTTATTCTCTCTTTTTGTCAGTTTCTCTTATAAAATATACAACAGCAATAAAGTAGATGCTCCCTTAGTAATTATAAAAGCATCTATAGGTAGGTTGGCAGAGATTAACACAATAGCAGAGACGTAAATGTGACATAATACAGAAAAATATACTTTTGACCCATTAGAAAATAAATATGTCTAAAAATTGCAACAAATGACTAAAAAGTAAAACTATAGGTGAGAAGGAAACGCTATACAATTATATTTAGCTTTATAATTTCTATTGGAGTGATTAACAACTTTAAAAACACAAAATTTATTAAAATAGAATACATAATTATAATCCACAATAAAGTATAGATAAATGTTAAATTGAAATGTTAAACTCATTTTTGACAATGCAGTAGGATGGTTAGAGATAAACTGCCAATACAGACTACTGTGGCAGTCCAAGAGATTTAATTAATCTGACCTAGATGTTCTTTTAATAATTGAGAAAACGGTATATGTGAAAACACTTCTCCATTTCAAAATGAAATGCAAGAACATCCATAGTATAAATTCAGTGATTGGTGCAGAATAATTTCTTAAGAGAAAAGGATTTGCTACATACACTTTTTCAGCTTTTAAAACTGTTTAGATAATTGGCATTTGGAGCATAAGTAATATTGAAAGTTGGAGGTGAAAGCTGAATCTAATTTTTGCCATATCACAAAGGGGGGGATTATCTGCAATTTCAAGTGATAACAGTACTTCTGTATAATGTCGATGGGCATAGTGTGTAAAATATTAATTTTATAGTTCTTGCTTGGTTATTTTGTCTTGTATATTCTCACCAAATTGATTCAGTATGAAATAAAAGTGATGATTGAACAAGCTCTTTTTCTTGTACTGCTTGCAAGTATAAAGTGAACTATAAAATAATATGTAAAGATTTTTTGTTGATTGTATTTGTTTGATAATCATATTTTACTCTCTTTTGAATATATGAGAAGAAAATTATCTTTCCAAAATTTTACTGTTTCAGTGTTACTATGGCATTGTTTTAAAAGTTTGGCTACTTACATTATTCAATTTTTTACCTGTTGGATGTTAAATATCATACACAAATAATATTACTCAGTAGAATAGGAATTTAGCAGTAACATAGATGGATTTACAGAGTATTCTGAAGCAGTTGGCTGCAGAATATTCCTCATGCTTACAGAGTCCCTTGGGAGTTGGGCGGCATAGAAATGTGATAAATTAAATTAAATTAAATTAAATTAAATTAAATTAAATTAAATTATTAAATTAAATTAAATTAAATTAAATTAAATTAAATTAAAAGCACCCAGTAATAACATGGGCTATTGGCTAGTAGGGTACTAAAGGAAATCTGTTTTTGAAAAATATATATTTCTGCTATAATAAGAATAGGATGGTTACTTAAACTTATATATCTTTTCATTGTCAGTGATTATTGTGAAGTGACTGTCAGGAAGGCAATTGTGCAGGAAAAAAAGTTTGGAGTTGCATTGGAGAATTCTAGATGCCTGACTTGCATTGTCAAAATACAATATTTTTATTTTATTTATTTATATCCCTCCTTTATTATATACTCCCTATACCCAAATCTCCTTTTTATATCCAGTGAATCAGAGGCATCTGCCTGAGCCACTTCCAAATATTACCTTGTTTCCCAAGACTTAAAAAATGTTTCAGCCCACTTTGCCTATATAGGTAGTCCTCAATTTATGACCACAATTCAGCTGAAAATTTCTGTTACTAAGCAAGACAGTTATAAAGTGAGTTTTGTGTTCTAACAAATTACCTTATTTTAAGTGAATCTTATCGATAAATAGGTGTATACAAAATTAAAGTCTGTAACAGCAATTAAAGTAATCAGCATCAGTAGACTTAAGACATAAATAATAGGTACAAAAAGTCTATTTATTCTTCAAGACAGAATGTCTTTCAAGCACTTGAAAGTATAGTATTTATATGTATATTCTACCTTGGAATGTCATGTTAAAAACATAATTCTATTGATACCATAAACTATTCTAAAAAATAAATTTTGTTTTTGCTATTTTAGGATAAGTAAGAATTTTTTACTATAGAGCTCAGTGGGGGTTCAATTGGCATTTGCCTTTTAGGGAACCAAATTACAAATTCAGGTTAATAATTTGTTTTGAAGAAGTTATCCTTAGAAAACAAGTACTTACTGATTTTGAAATCTTCTTTTACAGACACCTGGCCTAAGAGCAAAACCAGAAAGAATGGAATGGTTTGCAAACAAATGTATTACAAATAATAATGTATGTATACTATTAATTTTGGTTCGTGTATATTATTGATTCAGTAGAATTTTATCACATTACTATCAAATCATTCGTATCCAAGGACAAATAGATTGCTTTCTGCAGTGATCTCTGAATAGTATTTAATCCAGTTTACAGATGGCAGTATTATAGTTGCTCTGTATTATACAGTACTATAATGTGTGAATTCTGGGAGTTGAGGTCCACACATCTTAAAGTTGCCAGGATTGAGAGATGTTGCTATAATCTTTAATCTTTATTTTCCCCCATTCTTCTCATCCTTTACATGAATTGTGACTGTTTCTGGTCAATAGCTAGTTCAGAATAATGAAACTGGAGAAGGAAATTTAGACCACCATGTCTAATTTCCTGCTGAGTGCAAGAATCCCATAGAAGTTTAAGTTTAACTTTACTTTATTGTCATTGCACTCCTTACAACGAAATTAAATGCCATCTTCAGTGTACATCATACATAAGAAAACTATTAAAAAAAACCCAACATATTTTTCACATTCTACACAATTGAATTGAAAACTCTGATACTGCATTAATATTGCACTATACAGTAGAATTTAACATAGTTACTGCTCTGGGATAGAAGCTGTTTTTCAGCCCATTTGTCCTTGTTTTTATTGTCCTGTACCATCTGCCAGACAGCAATAGTTCAGAAAAAGGGTGCTTTGGATGAGATGGATCTTAGTTTTGAACTTTCCTAAGGCAGCAGGAGCTATAAAGCTCTTCCAAGGAGGAGAAAGGGAAACCAATGATCCTCTGGGGCAACGATGTTAACCTTCTGGAGCGCTGACCTATCTGCCACTGTGCAATTAGCAAACCATACACAGGCGCAGTAAGTTAAGATATTCTCTATAGTGCAGCAATAGAAGGTCACCAGCAGTTTTTCATTCAGTTGTTTCCTGAGAAATCTCAAGTAGTATAATCTCTGCTGGGCCCTTTTGACCAGTGCTGTAATGTGAGCGCCCCAGGTCAGGTCCTCTTTTATGATAACACCCATAAACTTAAAACTGGCCGCTTGCTCCACTCAGTATCCATTGATAGTTATTGCATCTGCAATGCTTAATGTGGAATGGGCAAGTACTTGCAGGATAAATAGAAACACCACCTAAATTATCTATATCTTTTTTTTTATTATTGCAAAAGTTTTACAATTACATTTTCACCCCTTTTTCCCACCCCTCAACCCACCCCAAACTTCCCAACCTCCCTAACCCACCCTAACCCTCCCCTCCCCCCCAGACTTCCACACAATATACTCATATCAGGTAAAAGGAAAAACCCTCCTTTGTATATAAAGCTTGAACCCCTCCCTCCCCCTTATAAATTTTCATCTTCATTACATTAACATATTTCTATCTTAATATAACATTTTCAAATAAATTTTCATCTTCATTACCTTAAAATATTTCTATCTTAATATAACATTTTCAAATAAATTTTCATCTTCATTACCTTAAAATATTTCTATCTTAATATAACATTTTCAAATAAAAGCTATTTGATACTTCCTAGTTTGATATTTGTTCTGAACATAATCTATCCACTTTTTCCATTCCCATTCATAAGTCTCTTGTGAACAATCTTTTAGATATGCTGAAATCTTCGCCATCTCTGCAAAACTGGCCATCTTCAAAGTCCATTCCTCAATCGTGGGCAGTGCTTCATTTTTCCAGTATTTACCTATCAACAATCTTGCTGCTGTTATCATATACAATATCAATTTTGTTTCACCCAATGTAAAACCCTTAACTATACCCAATAAAAACAATTGTGGAGAAAATTGAATTTTTTTCTTCAGAACATTCTGCATGACCCACCAAAATTTTATCCAAAAAGCCTTGACTTTCTTACAGGTCCACCAAACATGATAATATGTAGCATCTGAACAATCACATCTCCAACATTTAGGCTGAACATTAGGGTACATACACGACAATTTTTTGGGGTCTAAATGCCATCTATAAAACATTTTATAAAAGTTTTCCCTCAGATTCTGCGACTGTGTAAATTTAACTTATCTATATCTTGAACTTAGTTGCAAAATTATTAAGTCCTTAGGCAGCATCATTTGTTCCAATATGATTAACAAGTAGGATAACACTATCAGTGTACATGATAAGATACTGATATTTTTTGGTCACATCCCTGATCCTTGTTTCTAGCAGTCAGGACACTTCGAAAGCCAGTGAGTCCTGTCAGTATATGCTTATTTCAGTTCCTTGCAATAGTTAATCACCAGCTACCATGACTTTTCTCTTGGTCTTCAAGTTGCATCCATTGTGTCCTTTAAGGATCTGCCATCTTGTTCTTTTATGCATTGTTTCTTTTTCTTCTTTTGAGCACTCAGAACTTTATTCACCTGTAAATCTGAAAACTATTTATGAATTCCAGTAGTGCTTACTATTTTCTGGGTTTCTTCCCAGTAGGTGTTATGCTCTTCTATTGCTATCTTCCAGTTAGACTTGTGTTATTGATAGAGAATTACTTCCGCAGTTAGTTTTTGTTAGAAGAGCTTCTCAAAAAATTTCATTCTTGTTAGCTGAAGCTCCATTTTTTTCCCTTCAATATTTCTCAAATATTCATACGTTATTTTCAGGCAGGAAAATAAACATGCTAGAAACATTGTCACCATTATAGGTTTTCTCTATTCATTTTCATTTGTTTAATTTTTTCTATTTTTTTCCTCTTCTGTTCAATCATGTTTGATTCTCAGAGACTGTATGGACATGTCCCTACAGTTTTCTTGGCAAGATTTTCCAGAAGTGTGGTTTGTATTTTCTCTTTCTGATAGCTGAAAGAATGTGACTAGTGTAAGTTCATCCAGCAAGCTTTATACCTAAAGTGGGAGTAGAACTCACTTTTTTCCAGTTTCTAGCATGATGCCTGAACCACTACACCAAACTGGCTCTTTTCCTCTTTAAGGGAACTACTGATAATAGAACTTGTATTCTTCCTATTCTCCTGTCAGGCTTTCATTTTAATCAAATACAAATTCTTGCCTTAAGAGAAAATGTGCTGGGACTATCACTTAAACTCCCCAGAAAAACTTGTTACCTCATTTGGAGAAACTCGAATCTGGAGATTGGCTGGAATAAACCTAGAATAAATCCTCTTGCAATTCTTGCTTATTTTGCAGGAAGCAATCATTCAATAATTCTTGCTGAGTAATTAGAAGCTCTTGATATTGGACTATCAAGAGATTATAATAGGATAATTATCCTTTCATCCTCAAAGCTCAATGGACAGTCCTTCAGGACATACAACTGCTCTGATCAATCTCCTCTCTTTCCATTTTTGCAAAAATCTGTTAGTTCATACAGTTAATGACCTATTAGTATTCCTGCTGCAAAACCCCAGCCAAAGAGAAGCACACTTATCTCCCTTTATCCTTTTGGAGAGTTTACATGATTCAGTTTTTGGGAAGCAGCTTGCTTCTCCTTTCTTCCTTCAAATTCTTTGCCCCTCGTTGATTCCTCTGATAGATAAAAAGAATAGCCACAAGTGATGCCTCTTGTATCTTTCAAAAAAGCCCAATAAAGTGCTTTTTCTTATATCTCACAAAGTGTAGAAGTGAGGAAAAAATGGGCACTATAGGCTGTGTGAACTATAGTACTGATAGGTTTAAGAACTCAAACATTATGCTATCCATATTTTTAAAAAGTGCTATCAACAAGGCGAATAGCTTTCCAGATAAACCTACATATATATTTAGACATTGAAGTAGTTGCTGGCATGTTAGACCAAAAGGCAAATGAAAGTGGTTTCATACTAAAAGAGAATATTTGAGGGGCAAATATATGAATACTATTAATGCAAATATATGGAAATTGCTGTGTTAGATATATTTATTAATAAGATGTTTGAAATATCTGTACATGTTTTGAATATTTTTATAGTTCTTTTTGTTTACACATATTCTAAGAATTCATAGATTATGAAAATTATTACTAAATCATTGGTCCATGTTTTGAAAATATGTGATTCATTCAATGTTACTTTCCTATTAATCAGGCCTTCACACCTTTGTCAACATAGAACATATGGAAAGTTATGTAATTGCCCAATGTAAACAGAAAAAAATATGAATATTATAATATACATATTCTATTTTTATTTTAAAGGGTGAGAGCCTGGAAGCCATGGTAACACTGACTCAAAACCTCTTTGATTGTGATAGAGATAAGATGTATTATTCTCTGTTATTATTATGCCGTAAGTAAAGTGACCAGTTTTATTTTGTTTCATAGGCTAGACTTATCTGTCATAATTGCTAAGAATTCCTCAAAAAGCTAATGCAACTGTGTAGTAGCATGAAAAAATAGATATGTATCCTTACGATCAGCTAATTAAAAATAAAATGTAGAAACTACCAAGGAGGTTAGGTGCATAGAACTTCCATATACCAGACAAGACTAAATATTAATGTCATCCAATATTGCATGTTCTGAAAGGTTTCAAATCTCAGGAATAAGTATTTCCTACCAGTTCTTAACTGGAAAAGACACCCCCCACCACCCCCAGATTCTGTTGCAGGTTCTGGTTTAAATATCTTGGCATAACACTACTTTTCCTTCTTGTTGACCAATGCTCATATATTCTATTTTAAAAAAGCACCACAAGAAAAATTATGTGGCATTTTTGCATTCAGTTCAACAACTTGTCCATGGGTGAAATATTCAGTATGTTTGGGCTGCATTCCAATTTACCAGTTGGTTTCTTTCTTTCAGTTCTAAAGTATTAACTTGAATAGGGAAACATTCTACAGTTGGCTTACTTTGGTTGAATGATAATTGAAGGTTTTTGTAAACTACCTATTTTCTTCTGCATAGGTGGTATTTATCTCTTGAGGAGTTTTTTAAAGAAAGTTGCCATTTCCCATCATTCTGTAGTACTAAACCATGTTTCAGAAATTCAAGAAGTGTCTGTGTAATTTCTCCCTTTACTTTGAACTGTCTTGTTTTGCTGTCTGCAAAAGAATTTGAAAAAATGTTCCTCTTTGCTTTGTACATAATTGCTTTCAGTAGAAGATAGCCAAATACACTTGCATTCTTCCAAGCCTTTCATAATTTTACCATTACGTAGGCAACTTGTTAAGCTTTAGAGGAAAATGCTATAAAATTGAGAGCCTCATAGCACATTCAACTCAGGGAAATTTAAATTTGGCAGACATGTTAAATAGCTGAAATTATTATTTTGAAAAAAAAAATCAGAAGTTCATATGTATTTGTACTGTCAAACAGCTTTACAGCTTTTATATATATGCTTTTAAGAATGTGTATGTTACTGTTCAAAATTGGAGCAATATAGCCTCACATTGGAAATTCTATTAAAACTAGGGGTAGTCACAAAGGTGAAAATGTGTTCTGGTTAAAACCCAAAGCAAATTATTTTTTTAGAAGTTCTTCTGAACCTTTTCAGAGAAGCTATAGTTTAACCGAAACAGAAACCTGAACATTTTGGCTGTTTGGGTGATTTGGACAAAACAAATTCCAGAAGATTTGACAGGACATGTAAGGCAAGGCTGAGACATATCACCCCCATCCCCACTTCACATTAGAATAGTGGCATATCCAACACCCCCCCCCCAACACACACACTTCCTTCTTTGTTTTCCCTTGGCTGCTTCTGCCACCTTGGAGTGGTATGTATCCCACCTGCATCTTCTCTCAGTCTTCATGAAACAGCAAATGTCCAGTCATCTGCAAAAAAAACAACCCCATTTCATTCAGTGTCTGGACCAAATCATCAAAATCAGCTGTTCCATACATGGGCCAATTTATGCATCCCCCCCGAAAATTTTGAGTGGCCTGCATTTTGGATCACAAAATTGACTGGGGAACTCAGAAATTAACTAGTGGCCATGGTGTCTGCTAATTGGCTCCCAGGTCACAGGAAAAATGGCCCAGAAAATATTTATATTTTATTTTTTAAAAACAATTTTCCAAAGTAAATTGTGGAATGGCGAGGGATGGAAAAAGTTTGAACCTTTGGATGTCTGTTATTGTACTGATACAGATTGATACCTTTACCCATTACTTCAATGTCAGATGGGAAAAGCTTCTTATTAGAACTTAAATATGAACGCTGAAAGCTTTTCTTTCATTGCCAGGACTCTGTCCTGTTTGCATAGGTCAGTTACCCTTGTAAATCGACACAAAATGGAAGGAAGCATGATGAAACTATCTTTAGAATGCAAAGGACTATCTGCTTTTTTGCTGCAGTAGATTAACCCACTTCTCCCTCCACAGCTCTGCTTTAGATGGTTTACTATTGGCTTACTATTCAGCAGAAAATAAGCAAAAAGGGGTCAGAATTTCAATTTAAATAAAGAAACATAGCATTGGGCTTCAAAGCATATTTTCCCCCCAGTAAGAGGTTGTTCTCTTCTTCCCAATAGGAATTTCCTCCCTTATACTGACAATATGCCTATCAGGGAGAAATATAAATTTTATGAAAAACTTCTCCAGTCAGCAAAAATAAAAGGCACAAACAATTTCTCTATTCAAATGAAAAGAACAGTTTTTTTCTTAGAAGATAATATTAACGTGTTCCTTAATGCTTTATATTTGGTAATTAATTATAATCCTTCGTCATAGAAATGAAAGAAAATAGACCCAGGAGCATCCTTGTCTGCCAACTGTATTTAGGATTTATGCTGGTAGTTTAAGAAGGGTATTTTATATACTTAGTGTTGTATGAATAATAATAATAAAAAAAGAACAAAACAACTGCATTTCTTTTGTGATCCTAGAGGAGGAACACATCCCTTTGCAGGAGTGAGTACATAAAAGTACAAACAAACTTATCAATTATGACACTTTGTCAAACTTTGCTTAAGCACTTATTCAACATCAACAACAATTGTTTTGTTTCCACTCATAGAAGGATCTTTTGGATCCAGCAAAGAGCTTAAATTAATTTAACAAAACAGCATCTCCAAATGATGTAACCAGAACAGAATATTAATGAAGTTTCACTTAATACAACATGATCTGACTTTTAATTCTTATTGTTATGGATAGTCAAATTTCCAAAGTAATATAAATAGAGTTGAAACAAGTTTTTGAAATAAAATCTTCCTTCCCTTGGTAAACAGCGGTGTTCCCATTATTGTTTCATAAAATGTGAAGCAGTAAGGAAAAAAAGTACTTTTTATTTTAGCTTACTAGTTTTAATGGAGATTTTGCTAAAATATTTGAAACTTGAAATCTTTGTTTTTTGTGGCAATATGTTAAAATACATTTATCAACAGTACATATGTGTAATTGTTTTCTCTTTTCTTCTTTCAGGGAAAAATAATGATTTGGAAAAGGCTGAATCTGTTTGGACTAAAATGCAGGAAGAAAACATTGTTCCCCGTTCAAGAACTTTGCATTTGCTAGGACATATTTTTAAAGCTAATAATCAGAAAATTCCATTTACTGTACCTGAGGTAAATTAGATTCAGTGTTTTATGATGAAATAGCTACATTAGAATAATTATTTTTAATTAGATAAGTGGGTATTATGTATTTAGAAAAATAAAGACACATTTGTTTCTTTTTAAGAATTGGTATGAAAGCGATGATGATTCTGCAGCTGTTGGCTTGTCATCACTTCCTCAGCAAATATATCAAGTTAATGAAAAAATAGACCAATTTTGTAAAAATGGTAACCCCACAGGTAAATCAGTTTTGGCTTCTTAAATCCTTGTTGAAGATATTAACTTTTTCTGTATAGTCACAGTTGATGTTCTATGAACATACAATGTAACTGCAACTGAAAACTTTCTACTATACCACATTTTTATAAGACTTGATTACTGTTCTAATTTTGTTTCTATTTTGATTACAAAATCTGTCAAGATACCAGTATCTTGTTACAGTATACTGAGATGATAGTATATTAAGATGGGAAAAATGCCACCCCAGAACAAGAGCATAACAGGATAGAAATACTCTAGAATAGAGATTGTGAGGCTATAGTTTCTCTTGCTATATCTGTCTTTTCTGGAGCCTGTTTCCTGTAGAGAAAACAGTTAATTCATTGCCCCTAAGCATAAGGAATTTGGAAGGGATATGAGTTAATTGGCCATGATGGATCTTTTCTGGGCAGACATTACCCCAAATAGCCTAGAATTTTGAGCTAGATGAATGCCATCTACTATGGCCACCAGAGGGCAGTTATGGCTGAAGAACTGGTACAGAGATTCTGTCTGCTTTGGGCCCATTCAAGAATGGAAAATTGTTTGGAGAAGCCCTAGAGATTTAAGAAAAGAAAAACTATATCCCTATCCAACAAAAGTTATGAAAGTAAGGATAGTAGGATTTCAAGTTATTTCTGTCATTCCTTTAGTTCTTACAATTCTAGTTCCTACTATTCAAAACATGCTGGGAGAAGAGAGACTTCTGAACAAGCCCCAGCAGCTCCAGCAAGAGTGAACATTGTTTTTCCCCACCCAGCAAAGAGGAGGACCAAAAATGGGTGCCTTAGCCTTAGTTACCTGAATTTGAAAGGTCTTTAGAATCACATGACAATCTACATATATTCATTATCATGGGAAAGAATCCATTCCTTCTCTCTCCAACGGATATTTTAATTGATTTTAAATTGGTTTGTTTTAAATTGCGGCCAAAAATATTTAATTATTTTAAACTGCTTTTAAATTTTGTCGCACACATGCCCAGGCCCATAATGCAATGTGCCATGCGCATGCACCCCCGTGTGCTCCCTCCGCTTTTGGCACATGATGGCACAGTGGGCCTTGTAGGCCCGTTTTTTGCCCTCTCCAGGCTCCAGAGGCTTTCTTGGAGCCTGAGGAGGGCAAAAATAGCCTTCCCCACCCCACCCCCCGAAGGCCCTCCAGAGGCAGGAAACGGCCGTTTTCCAACTGTTTGTTTCCCAACTTCTGGTGGGCCCGGAAGATCCAAAAATCAGCTGGCCAGTGCGCACATACATTCCGGAGCTGAGCTAGGGCAACGTTTGTGTGTCCACTGATATGGCTCCGCATGCCACTTGTGCGTGCCCACACCCATAATGCAATGTGCCTCACGCATGCACACACGCCCCCCTGTGCTCCTCCCCGCTTTTGGCACATGATGGCACAGTAGGCCCAGTTTTTGCCCTCCCCAGGCTCCAGAGACTCTTGGAGCCTGGGGACAGCAAAAACAGCCTTGCCCCCCCACCCCCACCCGGAGGCCCTCTGGAAGCTGGAAACGGCCCATTTCCCGACTTCCAGTCCCAGTCCGTTTCCGGTCTCCCGAGGGCCTCTGGGGGTGGGAAAGGCCGTTTTTGCCCTCCCCAGCCTCCTAGAAAGGCTTTGGAGCCTGGAGAGAGCAAAAAACAGGCCTTCCAGTCCCACCAGAAGTCGGCAAATGGGGCGTTTATGGCCTCCAGATGGCCTCCAGGGGGTGGGGAAGGCCGTTTTCACCCTCCCCAGGCTCCCAGACAGCCTCTGGAGGCCAGAAACAGCATGTTTCTTGACTTCTGGTGGGCCTGGAAAGCTTGAAAATCAGCTGGCCGGCGTGCACATGCGTGCTGGAGCTGAGCTAGGACAATGCTTCCGTGTCCACTGATATGGCACGTGTGCCATAGGTTCACCATCACGGTCCTATACAATTAAGCTCCTTTAATAAAAGATAAGCCCTCACAAACAGTTTGTTTGTTCCACTATAAAATGATTTGACTCTGTTGTAGGAAAGCAATATGTTGGTCTTATCATGAAAGATCATTTTCTGCAATGGAGACAGAACAGCCAGCTACCGTTCAGCGACCTTCATTGAGTATCAAAAGGGAGAGAAATGTCTCAGGGCCTATCTATACCTGCAGCCAATTTAACATAGTTTAGTCACATATATTTATTCCTAATTTCTAAAGTGTTCTTTGAAAGGAGGAATGCTTGGAGTGGAATTGGCATATTAGACCCATTTCCTCTTACTCAGTATAATTGGCTAGGCTTTTTTTTAATACTAGAGTAATTACGTTATTGCTAATGAGATATTAAGTATCCACACCTGGAATACTGCATCCAGTTTTGGTCACACTACATTACAAAAAAGATGTTGAGACTTTGGAAAAAGTGCAAAGAAGAGCAACTAAGATGATTAAAGGCCTGGAGACTAAAATATATGAAGACCGGTTGCAGGATTTGGTGTGGCTAATCTATTGAAAAGAAGGACTGGGGGGGAGGGGGGACACACATGTATTTGAAAGTCTATGGAGATTCTCAGTCATCAAGATCATGATTGTCACAAGGGTGCTTTTTTTCAGCTGTTCATTTGCATTCTTTTAGAAAGTCATTAAACACAGCCATTTTTTGTTGTTTTTTTAAATCTTAAAAGAATGCAAATGACCAGCTGTCTGCAAGCAATATAAATCCTTCCATTCCCCACCATTCAGACAGAGCTGAAGAAACTTTTTGGATGAGAAGCAAAATGTCTTCAAAGAAAAACCAGAAAGTCCAGTTGCCTTTGGGACAGTATTTGAGAGGTTGCCACAAACAGGAGGGGGTAAACTTATTTTCCAAACCACCAGAGGGTAGAACAAGATACAATGGATGGAAACTAATCAAGGAGAGAAGCAACCTGTAATTGAGGAGAACCTTCCTAACACTGAGGACAGTTAACCAGTGGAACAACTTGCCTTCAGAAGTTGTGGGTGCTTAATCACTGGAGGTTTTTAAGAGACTGGATAGTCAGTTGTCTGAAATGGTATAGGGCCGTGATGGTGAACCTATGGCATGGGTGCCATAGGTGGCACATGGAGCCATATTGGTGGGCACACGAGCGTTGCCCTAGCTCAGCTCCAGCACGCATGCATGCGCTGGCCAGCTGATTTTCAAGCCTTCTGGGTCCACCGGAAGTCGACAAATGGGCTGTTTCTGGCCTCCGGGGAGGGAGGGAGCTGTTTTCACCTTCCCCAGGCTCCTAGAAAGCCTCTGGAGCCTGGGGAGGGTGAAAAATGAGTCTACCAGGTCCACCATGCCATCACATGCCAAAAGCGGGAGGAGCACGCGGGGGGGGTGTTTCACGCGTGCATGAGCGGGGGGGCAGGGCGCATAGAATTATGGGTGTGGGCACACACGTGTGACCGCCCCGCACTCCCCCCCGCTTTTGGCACGCGATGGCAAAAAGGTTAGCCATCACTGGTATAGGGTCTCCTGCCTGTTTTGATTAGAAGACCTCCAAGGTCCCTTCCAGTTCTATTTTGATTGATTAATTTCAGGAAACGGGCCAGCTAGCCTGCAACAGATATTCTTCAACTTGTTGGGTTCATGTTTTTAATTTAATCTTGACTATCAGTGATCAAATAATACTATTTTCTTAAGTAAAGCTATCAAGACTTATCTTGTAGTACTATCCTACAACTGTATGTTTTGTGTGTATGTGTTTCATTTCATTGAATGCAATAACCTAGCTTTAACATGTAATACTTGGTATTTTAGCTACAGTAATCTAGATACTAAAATCATTGTAAACATTACAAAGAACAAAATTAATGAATATTGACCTAAAGCGGTGTGTAAATTGTTACACACTCTTGTTTCAATGCAAAATATTATGAACATATTCTTAATCACTGCAACATTCACCGAATTTCATGATATCTTTTTTACCTTTAAGAATAACATAATATAGGATTTGCATCTATTTAGTCAGTATATATAGTGTAATTTTTCAAATTCTGTCTCACTTATTCTTCATTCAGTTTTCTGGATATATTTTCAGACAAAATTCCACAGCATATATAAGCTCTTTCATGAATAATATTTTATTCTAAGGATTGAAATGACTTTCTAATGTAAACTGTTGAACAGTAGGTATTTCCAGATATGTAACATGTATTTTTAAAGCAGATTAATGTTTTGGTGGGACATTCACATCTGCTTAATCTTGTTCAGAAAAGTAAATGATTGAAAAGAATACTTCCCTTTTCCTCCTTAGCTTCCTCTTCTTAATAATGTCTTTTGACTGTCAATTATTGTGAATGTGTGAAATAAAACCATTAATCAGTCAGATAAATGCTGTTGTAATATACTTATAAATGGTATGTTTCTGTGTAAACCTTGTTGTAAGCAAATAATTTCATCTCTCAAAAGTAGAAATACTGCTAACATTTCCAAAAGACTTCTGGGATAAATATTAACCACAAGAATTACGAATTATCTTAAAATTGAATATAAAGTATTCTTAAATGAGTAGCATTGCAGTGATTTGACAGTGTTTTTGAAAAGGGCTGTTTTGTGACTGGCTAAGACATAACTTGTTTCTCATTGGTGGCAGTAATTCCCTCTCCCCCCTTTTAATATGAAGACAAACTTAAGTTGCTGAAAGTTCAATAGAAATGAGATTTTTATTGGACACTAAAACAGCTCTTAAATGTAGCTTTGAGCTCAGAAAGAAGCAGAGAAACAGATAGAAATTTTACTGTGCCATTTCAATAAACACTGACATATTTATTATTTTTTTAATTCTTTTGCAGAGGCATACAAACTTTTTCTAACGGCAAAGGACGTTGTACTTAATGTCGGTTGTTACAACAATCTTATCAAAGCATTGCTCAGCCATGGTTCTCTTACAGAAGCAATGGAAGTTAAAAAGATGTAAGTCATTTTATGTATGCATCTCTCTTTAGCAGGTATGGGTAATTTTGCGTATACATCATTTCATACCTTGCCTGTTTTTTTAAGGACAATGTCAATGTAATGTACTACACTTTCCATCGTTGAATCAAAGTTGATATTCTGAAGTCATCTTTGTCAATAGTCCATCATGACTGAGTCACACATTTGGTACACTTAACAATTTAACAATGCAGACATTATCAAAACACCAAACACTTCTTATGTGTAGGTAGTCCTGGGATCTCAAGACCAGAGAACAAATATTGCAAATATTCTCTTGAAAGAATCATATGAATAGGAATAAACGTCGTTTAGTGCATCAGACAGCTTTGGTTCATGCATAAAATCCCCAGTGTGGAGTAGAGATCTGAATATGCAGCTATGCCACACATTTATTCAATTGCTTGAATCTCTTAAAATAACTTTCTTGAAATAAACTTATTAGAGTATGGATTAATTTTATATCGATAGTGAAAAAGAGAGATTAACATACAGAAGATTGTCAGTGGCCATCACATCCAACTGTAATCTGATCCATCACACTATAGAAATAGCAATGGTGGGTATCAGCTATAAATATTGAGACTGTTTGAGGAATGAATTATCTTTACAATTAGCTTACATTGTAACCAAGAATGACAGAAAAGTTTTAAATTAGAAGACTGTTGAAAAGGCAGTTTATTAGGCTAAATTTATAATAACAAAAACAACAATAATAGAATTAAATAACTACTAGAAAATAACCTGAGATTTTTATATGTTCAAAAAAATAGAGATTTATCTTAAGTAGTTAATATACAGAAACACAAACTTACCAAGAAGTTGAGTGACTTTCAAAAAATAACCTGCTAGAAATAAAGATGAATGTGAACAGAAAACAATTAAAGCAAGATTTAAATTGTGAACTAATTAAGATTATACTGAAATTATATAAAATAAAATGATAAAGTAAATTTTAACTTCAGTATTTAACCCTAAAATCTTACCTGTATTTCGCTCTGCTTGGACATGTTGCATAATTAGGAATTAAATGGTTACTAGTAAATAACAGAAGATTCATCATGCTTCAGCTCTACAGTCCTTTCCAGTTGCCCTTCCCAAATGCATGAAATTTTTCTCTTGTACTTTAGCTAATTCTGCTTTAGCATACTTTAGCATTGTGACTCAAATCCAACAAAACTATGCTTAGTCTTTGTTATTATTATCTTTATTCATTTATTTATATCCTGCCTTTATTATTTGTATAAATAACTCAGGATGGTGAACATATCTAATATTCTTTCCTCTTGCTATTATTTTAAACATGCAAGTAAAAAAAATGGGTTATGAAAAATAACAAAATAAAAACCGTCCATGTTCTCTTCACTGATATTCTAGAGAAAGAGTCAGAATACTTGATTCATATATCTAATGCTCAGCTAAATCATTTTGGAGACTAAATCATTGCCTCCAAAATGGATTGCAGTATAGATACTAATCCAGTAAATAAAAAACAGAGAAACAAAGAGATTCTCTTAAACAAATATATATTATGTAATGAGAGACTCTTGTATAAAACCTGCTCATCTTGCTACATTTTACATTAATTTTGATACGATATACATATGTTAGGTGTCAAAACAAAGAATTTTCAGGATTGCTTGGTAAATTGCAAATATAAATCACTAGGACTGTTGAATATTTAATAAATTATAGAGAAATAGCTTTTCATCACATTGGCAAAGGTTAACACTTTTGGTGAAAATTTAAGCAGGCTAATATATCAGAACACAATATACTTTACATAGTCTATTACCAGCAGAGACAAAACATAAAATAAAAAATAATAATAATTTGGTAATCAAAGTGAAATACAATAAGATTGTATATTGGGGAAAATAGCATTCCAAGATCAGGTTATTTTGGAAGAGAGTTCTGCCTACCTTAAGTAAGGAAGAAATAATAAGTCATTATTTTCTTTTTCCTACCTGTATGGGTAGATATTTTTTAAAAATCAATAATTTCTGATAGATAAATTGGAAATACTGAATGTTAGTGCCTTTATAGAAAAATATTTTATTATTATTATTGTCACCCCAAAGATCTTGATGAAATTTAACTATAGTTCTAAAATAGAAATGTAGAAGTTTTGAAATAAGGGATTAGGTCTGCAATAACAGCAACACTTATTTAATTGCACTAAAGATTGGAAGATTGGGGAAAGTGAATCCTTTGTAATATGTCATTTACAGTTCTGTGCATGAGTTTTTGACTTACAGGTTTTGACAGATGGGGCAAAAGAAAAAAAAGAGCAATGAGGGCTTAGGCAGAGATTAAGCGGATTGGTTTGGAAGAGTAAGGAAATCCTGAGGGCCCAGAAGCTGAAAGTGACTGAAAGGAAGGTCATATTATGAATTTAGCGGAGGATTTTCTTGAGATTGGGGAGAATAATTTAGCAATGACTCTGTTTATTTCCTAATCCGCTTAGTTCATGAATTCAGAAAGGTGGGCTCTTCTGTTGTTTCTCACAAGATGATCCCTGTGGTTTAATCTGATTGTTGATACAGCAAATGTCAGCCTTGTATTTACTCCTCTCAGGGGGAATTTTAAGAGTAAAGTCTATATTTAATTATGTGGGGACCATTTAAAGCCATGGACATGAAAATAGAAAAAGGTTTTCTGATCAGCTTGTTCAAAGTTTTTTTCCCCCCCAAAAGGATTTAAATATTAGTAAAGCTAATTTCTTGCAGTTTCTGGTAAGTGAAGTTGTTCATTTTTATTTTGTTTTTGCCTTTTAAATTACAGAATTAATGAATGATGCAATTTAGTTATAGGACCGCAGAGTAATACATAAAGTTTTTTTTTAATTCTGCATATGTCTAGATGACAAAAATTTGAAAATTAAATCAACCAAATTATACAGAACTGGTTCATAATATCCCTTTGATTTGTATTTAAAATATACTGTGTTCAATGCAGGAAGAATGGTTTTACATTTTATAATTATGGTGACTGTTATAAAAAGAAGAACAAAGTATCCCGCTTAGGATACAGCAGAACAATAGTGGGCATGCAGTTATTTTCGTCATGTAATATGTCAGCATTCAAGAATCTGAACCGATTGTTTAAAAAAATCTTGTACTTTGTTTCTTTTGTTGCTCATTTCCAACTTTGTCATCTGTCAGAATGCACAAAAAAATTATCCTTCTATAACCATTGACAGGATAACACAAAAGCTGTCTCCAGGTCGATATTTTGCAGCAATATTTTTAACATACGAACAGTAGTTTTTATAATTTCACCTTGGTGCTCAACCATTTATTATCGTATCAGAAGCATGTCAGTAATTCCTTTCTAAATGTCTGCTTCTTTTAGCGCTGAGAACCACATCAAGGGCTTCGTGCTGAACGATGCTGCCAGCAGCCTCCTCATCTTAACGCAAGTTAGGCGGGATTATTTGAAAGGTATGTCACAATGCTTGACCTTTACGTCACATTAATGCCTCTGCAGATTTTTCTTGTAACGCCCTTCGAATACTTGGATAAAGGAGTCCATTTAGCAAATTACCTGCTTATCAAGCGCCTTTTGTGGTAGCTGAGAGACGTAAATTACTGTACATGCATTTATAATACAGCTTGAATATGAATGTACTTGTCATTTGACCACTTAGTCCAGTTTCCGTTCCATTTAACACAAGATGGGTTTTCTTAAGATGAATCACAGCTCTTCAGACATGCAAAATTTGTGTTCCAGAACGAGAAAAAGTACAGGCTTTCAAATGCGTTAAAATTCACAGCACAATTCATTTTGCTTTGGAAATTAACATACCTTAGAGCATCTGAAACAATTCCCAGCAGTTTCTTCCTGCACAATGTGTTTGTAGCACCAGATATCAAGTGAGTTAAATTGAGTGTTAAATGTGAGTGGCTGTGCACTAAATGTTTATAGTACTGATTTTTTAAAAACTTAATCGAATATTTTTAATAGTTCTCAATGCCAGCAGTAATAAAACATACATTGTCCTTTTGTGCTTTTTGTAAACTTTACTTTGCATGGTAACAGCAGTTTCGGCTAAACAGTGTAAATGCTTGTGAATGCAGTGGTGGACAATTTTACTGTTATTCTATATTCATTTATTTGAGTCTAGTTTAGATTCATCTTGAACATCTTCCCTCAGAATCTACTGGTTTTCACAAAGCAAGAAGGCCAGTCAGGTTTGGGATCACTGAACTTTCACAAATTACAATTTTATATCACAGTTGTTACGGATTGCTGATGAAAATGGCTTTTGTGTTTTCCATCATATGATTAAATGCATCGTTTCCATATTTTATTTCATTTTTAGTCCTAGTTTAGCAAATAACCTTCTTTAAGGTAGCAGGACTATTGCTAAATCATTTAGTTTCATGAATTCTCTGAAGAATATAACTTAGTTTAAATATATCAGAGTTGGATAACATTATACAGTTCTTGGCTTAATTAAAAGAATCCTTTAAACTGTACAAGTTCAGAAGTCTGATAAGAAGTGCCTGTCCTTTAGTGGTCTATGGTGTGGGAAGAAGTGAAGGTATCTGAAACAGCACAGAAACAAAGATTATCAGGAGATGAAAAAAATGTAAGAAAAGCTGTGGGTGGCCTGTCCATATTTTGCTTTGGTCCTACTTAAGTTCTGCTTAAGCTCCATGTGGTTCCCAAGTGATTATCCCCAGGGAATCCTTTCATCAGAAATAATTGCCCATCAATCAGCTGCCATGACCCTATAATGCCAGACATGATATCCTGAATCTCAAAGTATTGAGAAGAGTCACTGGGAGAATAGCTTCTCCTCTCTACCTTCCCTTGAGACCAGTAATTTCTAAAGCATAACAAGGCATCTTGCTGTTCTCCCATAATTTGCTTTTTTGGCTTTCTCTTGGACAGCAACTAAAGGAGGCAGTAAAAGATTGCAGATAGATTGGCAGAGACTTCCTGCTTCAAACTATTGAATTTGAACTTCTTTGCTTATATTTGACCTCTGATTTCTACAAATGTGTCTGCTTCCCTTTCCCTTTCCCTTTCTCTTGCTGGATACCTCCTGACTTGCCCTCAGCAATGGCTAATGAAACACTTGCAAACCTTGAGATCATTTCTCAGTACTGAGTGCATTAATCCTGTTTCTCTGTGCTGTGCTATACTTATCTAGCCAATTTTTTATTCTTTAGAGCAGAGCAGGGAAGCTTGTATAAAAACTATAGAACTGAAATTGGAAGTCCAGTTGAATCTGTATTTTAAAAATACTTAATTCGATGTGCTGATATGATCTACCTAGGCTAAGGATGCTTCACTGAAGGTAATTCATGCCTTGATCATTCCCAATGTGGGGCTCCACATTGTAGTAGCCTTAAAATTGGATGGATTATTTGTGCCAGGCAAAAAAAACCCACTAATTGTGCAGTCACTGCAGTGGTTTCAAAATTGTCTTCTAGGCCCAAATCAAAGTACTAGTTACTATTTCTAAAGCTCTTTATGGTGCAGTGTGAGAATATGTCAGGCAACACCTTGCTGAAACTGACTCTGACCCCTTCATTCCCCTAAAAGAGAGCCTTTTGCAGGTCCCCATCCTTAGAGGATTTACTGGCATGGGTCCAGCAACAGGCCTCCATTTTATGGAGCACTCTCTCCTGGAGATGGCCTCTAATTTATAGATCTTTCAAAACCTAGCCAGAATAATGCTGCCTCAGCAGGTGTTTGGCCTTGAGTTAATTTCATAAAATAGTGGTGCAATATGTTCATTTTGTATTGATTGTTTTTATTGCTTCCATGGGATTTTAATAAGTAATAATCAGAATTTTTAACATGAAAATTAATATATAGCCATTGTAACTAAAATAGGGAGAATTATGACCTTGGTCAATTATACATACACATCAGATCTGAATAAACTGAGTCTCAATTATAGTCATTAAGAAAATAGTTACATTTTTATAGTGAAACCTTGATTTTTCTGGATCTCCATTTAGTGATCTTTAGATGCAACAATTCTTTTTAAAGATTTCATCTCCAATTATTTATCTGAAGCAGCCTAAACAATTTTTTACATCTTTTCTCTAATTATATAATCTATGTTTTTACAAAATGATACAAGTTAGTATAAAAACATCAGTTATATAATGTTACATTACTTCAGTTTGATTTAATAGACATTGATTTAAATGGGAACTGATCCTCCTTATCCCAACTCCAATAAATCAAAGATTTATTGGAAAAATGTTAATCTTGAGATTCTGGAGATATATATATATACAATATCATTAAATAGAATGGAAATGGAAATGGGCTGGTCACATAGCAAGAAGAACTAATGGCAGGTGGACGAAGGCAATCATAGAATGAATTCCACTTGATAAAAATAGTCTACAAAAAAGACTTAAACAAGATAGATTGACAACATCAGCAAGTATTGCAGACCCAATTGCAAAAGAAAGCTTAAAACCGTATTGGTTGGAAACATGCGGAAGAGGCCTTTATCCTGCAATGGATAAGACAATGGCTAAAATGATGATATGTATATGTATGTACAAATGCACACTTATAGATATATATACACACACACACATATACATAGATACATACATATACATACGTATACACACACACACACACACACACACACACACACACACACATGAGATCGTAAAATAAATACATGTTGCTCTTCATCTAATTATCATGTTCTAATATTACCTTTTCATTTTTGGTATCCATATGTGTTTCTGTGTGTATACGTACATACACACATACATGAACCAATTCCTTTTACCTATATCAGTGTGGCTTGTGGGGGACAGAGCATCAGAAGTTTAATTTTCACTGTTAATTATTTAGGACAGGTAAGTAATTGTGGTCAGTGGGAACATTTAGTATTTTGAAAAAATGTTCTGGATGCTCTAATAAAATAGCTGCTGCACCTGTTCATTATTGATGAGAATGGAGGCATGGCCAGACACCAAAGATCCACTCACCTGAAGTCAAACTGTTGGGTTGTGTTTTCCTTTACCATATGATGCTCTCTATCACCACAGAATGTTTCTGTTTTCCTTTAGATATCACATTAAATTTTCTATGTCTATTATTGTAAGATAAGAATGCAGCTTAACTATAATATGATTAGCTATAAATGTGTTCCAATCGCCTTTTCCCAAAAAATTTTGGAAGGAAAGTTGGCAGACTTTTAAGTTTTCTACAGTTACTGTTAGCTACAGGACCTACACTTAAGGCTAAGCAAAACAGTTTAGGGTATTTTGATATATGGTGGAGACTTTCATCATGAAAATTTGGTAGAATACATAATAAAGTGATTTTATTTTTCATGTTGCCATTTTCAATAGCTAATATCAGATTTGGACTGAAAGTTATCATAGGTGACCACTACTGATTGTGAGCCAACTGCATACTTAACCAGTGAACCCACCACTTTTTACTGTTGAACCCCTCCAAGATGCTAGTGCAGGATATAAATACATCTTGGTGGTTAAAAAAACCCCATAAAAAAAAAGCTTCACAAATGTAGAAAAATGGTGCTTGAGGAGGTAGGGCATGGAAACGGTACTTTTCCTATCTAATATGCATGATGGCTTATGGTGACTGTTAACTATTTAGTGATAAGAAAGTAGTCTTGGAAATGTGGACATCCAAAATCTTACATGCAAGATATACATAACAACATATAATTGCTTTCGGTAAACAGTCTAAAAAAGCTATGGTGGGATGAATAAAAGAATTGGTAAGATTTTTCCTTCTCTCATTAATTAGATTTATGAATATGCAATGTAATATCAAGATCTAATGTTTTGAATAACGTTTCTTTTTTAATCTGGTCAACAGAAGCAATGTCTTCCCTCGATGCACTTCTTAAAAATGGTAGGATACCCAGTCAACTAGCAATTATTCATCTTGTTCAGGCATTCGCTCAGAAGGGAGATGAAGAGAGTATAAGGGAAATTGAGAAATTAATAGAACCCCTCCATGGGATTCTTAAAGTACCAAAAATGCTTTTCATCAACAACACTGCGCTGGCTCACATAAAAAAGTAGGTAACTCAATAATTGGTACCACTTCTTTGTACTAGTAGGGAAGTAGTGTCACGGTGATCTTGTTGTCTTATCAATAATCTTTTCTTCATAATAGTTAAATACTTGAATTGGCTGCCATGGAAGATTTTTGCCTAGAAACAATGAATGTTGGAATCTGTTTAATAAAATGCAAAAAATGCAGTTTATTGGATAAGTGAACTTTTCCAATAGGCTAATATCAAACTCTCCCCCCCCCCCCCCTTTAATTGTGTCCAATTCTTGTAAGACTGCCTGAACAAGTCCTTGCAGATTTCTTGGCAAGTTTTCTTAGAAGTGGTTTGCCATTGCATCCTTCCTAGGACTGAGTGAAAGTGACTGGCCCAAGGTCACCCAACTGTCTTCATGCAGGAGTAGAATTCTTGGTCTCCCAGGTTCTAGCCTGACAACCGCTACACTAAACTGACTCTCATATCAAACACATACATGTTTATAAAATTCTGTCTACCTGAATGAAACATTGACATAAGCTAACTCTTCCTAATACTGTAATTCACAACATAGTGCATACCTGTTTATAGCAGTAAGTTGTACAGGTGTGTTAAAATTGCTTTGCACTCCTGTTATAATGCAGAATAATAAAAGATTAGCCTAAAGATTGTGAGTACCTGTATTTCTCGCTGAATCTGACCGAACAGTGGTAAGGTTGCATATTAAGAACTACTTAGTGGCGATAAAAGCGGCAAAGTTTAATTACTTTTCCGCTCTTATTGCGTCATCAGAGAATCGTTCGGCTGCCCTGTTCAGGGTGACCCACTCCCTGCTCCACCCGGGAGCACAGGAGGACCCCTTGGAAGGCAGGGCCGAGGATTTCGACAATATCTGTATGACAAAATCGCTCAGATCCGGGGGGATTTGGACTCTGACTGGGTAGATTTGGGCAGGGTGGTAAGGAATAGTCTTGAGAACTTTATCTGGGAAGAGTTTGACTCTGTGACCCCTGATGACGTGGACAGGATTCTGGGGAGACTTAGTGCAGCCACATGTTTACTGGATCCGTGTCCCTCCTGGTTAGTACTGGCTTCCCGGGAGGTTACACGAGGCTGGCTCCAGGGAATTATTAACGCTTCGTTGAGTGAGGGTTACTTCCCCATGGCCTTGAAAGAGGCGGTGGTGAGGCCTCTCCTCAAGAAGCCTTCCCTGGACCCGGCAGTATTAGCCAACTATCGTCCCGTCTCCAACCTTCGCTTTGTGGCGAAGGTTGTTGAGAGTGTGGTCGCACGACAGTTTCCTCCATCCTTCTAAGGAGAAATAAGTTTTACAAATTCTTAATACCATAGTATCCAAAATCCTTCATGAAAAGCAGTTTAAAAAACCAGGTAGTCTTTTGGAAATGCTTAAACAACCAATCTTTTCTTTTAAACATCAGTTTAACGTCAAGAAAAGTCCAAGGTACACATATAAGGTTGTGTCAGGTAGAAGAACATGGTAACAAACAATCAGTACAAACTTTTTGCCATTTTATAGTCCAGTTATCTTATTTATTTGCTGTTGTCCGTTTTTATCAATTCAGACATCATGTCAGCTGTCTCCAGCTCTTTAAAATCAAAGGCACAATAAGTTGTGTTTATTTTTTATGGCTACAGTACTTTCATCATATATTGCCATTTCTATTACACTAGAAAGTAAAAGAATACATAAACAAAACCATTAAACCTATCCATGAGTAGGCATAGAAGGACACGAAGGTGCAAATTTCATATATTCATTATGATGCAAATGATGAGGCCAACATAGTTGTGTCAGGTATTGTGACATGAATTCTATCCTTTCTGCAATGATATCATGACACAGGTATCTTCATTTTGATATCAGCCTGGTTGTTACAGACACTGGTGAGCATATCACATTTAATATAGTTGTGTCTACATCCAAAAAGGTAACTATGGAAAAGTCAAGAAGTATTTAATAATTATAAACATGCTGTTTTTTCCTGTAATTTTTGTTTCCTGGGGATATTTTTTTAATTTTTACTTCCCCATATTTCAAAGACAACTAACCCATGTGTTATTTTGTTCTGTTACCAAAAAAGTAATGTTATTCAACAGTATAAAAGATTATAGTTCATTTATGAAGGAAATGGCATTAGTGCTGATGTTATGCACTCGGCCATAAATGTGTTTCACTTTGTGTTATAACAGTATCTGCATGAGTGGATTGATAAGTACTTTTAACATTGCTATTCTGTGTAATATTAATGTAGTAATAGAATAAAACATTCATGGTCTTGCTTTATTGGCATATGAACTCTAACGTTAGCAACTTAGCTAATGCAGCTTTTTACTTTCACCAGCAATAACTGCGATGCTGCCACAGAATACATTGAGGAGAAATTCATTTCTCGACAACTGACGGAAGAGGCTAACTTATCCTTTGTATTCAAAAAAGTGATAGAAGACAAAGAGGAAACAGCTTTGGAAAAACGTAAGTTAGTGTAGCAAAAAAAATCCACTGGCTTACAAAAAACTTCAGTAGCTGCTTCTGTAAATCTTTCCTATTTGGTCAGTTCTTGAAGCAAGCAGCATTTTTAAGCCTTATATAGCTCATTTTGTGTTAATTTCAAAAGTACCGTCACTTATAATGAAATCTTACCTGCCATAAACAGCCTACATGAATATATTTCAAACTTGACAACTTTAAAATTTTTGGACTTCGGAGCTAGGGAATTCTAGGGGTTGAAGTCCATGCATCCTAAAGTTGCCAAGTTTGAAAAACATTGACTAGGTGATCACCTTTACTACCATACTCTTCAGAGTATGAGACACACTTCCCCCCCCAAAGAGGGTGGAATTGTTGGTGCGTCTTATACACCAAATACAACCATTTTTGGCCTCCTGAAACCCTGCACCGCGCATCCTGTTTTTGCCAAAAACAGGCCCATTTTTGCAAAAAAATGGGATGCGCAGAGGATTTGGGAGGCCTGCAGAATGCTCCTGGGGGCTGGGGAGGGCAAAAACGGGGCGCAGGGGGGTTTGGAGGCCAAAAATGGCCCTGGTTTTGGCCTCTCAAATCCCCCACGCGTCACACTTTTGCCCTCCCCAGCCCCCAGGACCACTCTGAAGGCCTCCCAAACCCTCTGCGCATCCCATTTTTTGCAAAAATAGGGCCCGCAGAGAGTTTGGAAGACCTGCAGAGTGCTCCTGGGGGTCAGGGAGGGCAAGATCCGGATGCGTGGAGGCCAAAAACTATTTTTTTTTCTTGTTTTCCTCTTCGAAATCTTGGTACGTCTTATACTCTGATGTGTCTTATAGTCCGAAAAATACGATAAATGCTGGGCTGCATGTTTTCCAGAGCAGGGTTGGACAGTAAGAGGCTTTTTGACATTGGGGGAGAAGAATCCCAGGTGATTTCTATGATAGCTGGGAAATAGAATTCTGAGATGAGATCTCTCTGCCCACAACGGAGGCAGAATGAAATATATAATCCTATCGGTAATAGTGTAGGATTGTGGTGCTGGTAGTTTTAATTTTTTATTGATAATAGATGTTCATTTATTCATTACTTCTGTTTTTGCCTCAACCTTTCAATCTGAAGAGTACTCAAGGCAGCCAATAGACAAAAATAAAAAATCAAATGGAATTATTTGAATATAAAAAGTTTTTAAAAGCACAGTTAAACTGATCATCAGTTCAAGTTGAAGGGTGTAATCACCACTTTTTAATTTATAGCATATTTTTACAATGTGGTTTATAACATAAAAAGTTTAAAACAATAAAATATGCTATGAATTAAAAAGTAGCAAAAATTGATAAACCGCCATTAAAAATATTACAGTTGGAAGCCTGTACCCTGTTTATAAATTAATTCTTTTTTAGCTTGTTTTGTTACTTTTTAATCTTTTAATTTTAATGTTCTAATCGCTTTATTGCTGTTTTATGGTATAAGCCATCCAGAGTTGCCCAACAGTGAACTGTGAAACATAAAGTAAATTAAGGTGGCTGAAAACCCGAATTTGAAGGGCCTGCCTTTTTAAAATGCTTATACATAACCTTGTCAGCCCTCTTACAAAATATAATCAAAAAAGCAATATCAACATACAGCTTCATTTAATGGGTTTAATATTAGAAAATTAGGGGTTAGGATACAGAAACTTGAAAACTGGATAAGCAAACAGCCCATCCTTAATTACCATTGAATTTATTAAGATGATGTGTCTGAGTTATTTGAACCACTTCTTCTCACATTACAAAACTGAAGGAATAACGTCTTTTTCCCTTTTTTTAGATGATAAAAAGTCAGGTTGGTGTCCATGATGGTCCAATCAAAGTTTTCTCTAATATGTGATGCAGATGTTGAAATTTTTAGCATTTCCTATGAGTTACCCCTGCATTGCGAAATCCATTTGCAGTTTTAGCAATTTTGAAATACTGCCTTTTCTTTCCCAGCTTCAGTGATTTCTCTTACAAAGCCTTATGTTAATAAGCCTTATTTCCCCCCATATTTATGCATATTTCTTTATTTGTTTTACAGTGAGTGCCATGGCTGAAAGATTGGCAAATCAGTTTGGAATTTATAAGCCTGTTACAAACCTTTTCCTTCAGTACATAGATCAAGAAAACATGAATGATGCTGAGCTTCTTCTACAGGTAAAAGAATATGCCAGAATCAAATATGAATCTAAACGGGTGTGTTTAGGTTGTATTTTTTTGATAAAGGATTTTTTGTCTATGCTTAATGGAAAATTAACATTAAACACTCAGACAATGAACATGGTTTACCATTATCCAACTACTTTCAAGCAAAAATGGGGTTTTATTTTTCAAACAGTGGTTTCCTTAGCTTTTCAATTGCTGAAGTGTTGAAAGGAGGTTTTTTTTTAAAAAAAAAAAAAGCAATTAATCTGGCATGTTAACTGACAAATGCAGTGAACCATATTCTCTCCCTTTTAGAATTGGCAGTCTTCGGGGAATGGGATGACCATGTTTGCGCTACTTTAACAGGGCTAAATATAGAGCTGAGAAAAATGCAGAACAAACTGAGTGATAAGAGCTGGCACTGGGAATGTACACAAACAGGCTTCAGCAGGCTGACTTTCCCAGCAGGTGGCAGTCAGACAACCACAATGATCCAGCAAATTGTGGGCTTCATATAAGCTCCCTCTGTCAAACAGGAGCCTGCTTCCAGCATCTGATAAAAAAACCCCACTGCTTGCTCTTGCTTAGCTGCTGAATACTTTAAAGAGGACATTGAAAGAAAAACACCTCCTCTTCTAATCAGAATGTTTTGCGGCATCTGGGGAGATTAGGTAATAGGACTGTGTGGTAAAAGGAAGGCTTTTGTCTGTTGCTTATAAAATTAAAAGAACTTTAGGGTTTGGTCATCATCTAGTAGTTGAAGAGTTCTGTTGGCTTTCAATGGACCTTATTATGAATAGCTTATCTAGAATGTTAAATTTTGTTTAATTTCTGCTCAAGAAACAATATGGATTTGTACATGGAAAATCAATGAGCAGATTCAGAGTGATGTTCTTGAAACATTTCTTGGTTTTTTTGAAGACGATTGAATAGTTAGCTGCATATACTTTGTATCACTGATATATTTTAGAAGACACATTTTTATGTCATAAAATTAGAACTGGGTTTTTTGTTTTGGTTTTTTATAAATATACATGTAAAATATTTTTAGTTTCATTTAAAATTAATTCAAATATTTCAGCATGTTACATTATCTTACTGGTACTAAGAATATGCCTAATGGCTCTCTGTATATACAGCTTTGTGCAAAATTACCGTAATAGACCATCATTGGTCGGATTTACCAAAGCAGAATCTCTGGTTTACGATTCTTAAGTTTGTCAAGGGACCTCTTTACTGTGTTAAGATCGAAAGGAAGGAAGAACCAAGCAACTTGTCTTGGCCTCTCTGTCTCAAAATCCCAAATGCTAAGACTGAGGCATCATTTATTAGTTTTTTTCTTTGTCCTCTTTTTGTTCTTCAGAAATATATTGTTCATGTTATGGTAGGCTGGAAATTGAATGCCATAGAACCTGGTTAATAAGCTGTGCTTATTTTTTGTCCTCTTTGCTTTAACGCAGCTCTTTAGTTCATATTCTTAAAGGATGAAGTGTGAGTCCTCTGAAGACAGCAATAAATATTGTCCAAATTAGTGAAAAATACACTAAGAGATCGTATTAATATAGATCTTCTGTAACTAATTCCATTAGTTTTAAACAATTCCATGGGAATTTTGAACAATGTATTGAACAGTGTCTTAAGTTTCTCATCTCTTAGCACTGACAGTTATAAAAGCTATAATGACTTTTTAAAATGGTTTGCAATATGCCTCTGTCATTAACTTTAGTTTCAAGTTAAAAATATCACTTGCGTTGCCCCAAATTATGGTGGATCCTACATATATTTTAAAGGATTTTTTTAAAAAAAATATTGCTTGTTAGAAATGCCTAAAGACTACATATTTTTCTCTCTCAGTTGGTGCACAGATCATAATTCTATTGTGGTCCAGAATCATGTACACATACTATTAAGGCTGATACTCACAAATAAACTCACAATTATTTAGGATCATATTTTGTGACTATCTCTCAAGGAAGATGACCCATTTATTTCAATACACAATGCACTATTTAATTAAGGCATGGAATTAGAATTAGAAATAGCATTTTGCTATTGCATGCTATTTATTTTAAGATGCCTTTCATGAAATATTTTCATATCCTAAGTTGTGATAATAAATCTGTGAATGAATGATGCAGAAGAGGGATAGCAATCCATGAATCGAAGAGTGCATACTACTAACACTGCTGCTACATCGTGGTAACAAAATACAGCAAAATTCAAAAATACATTTTCTCTGGCCATTACAGGTTTGGAGCAAAAAACAAAGAAAAAAAATGTTTTCCTATTTTAACATTTACCACAAAATTATCTGAGTTCATGCAACAGCCTATCAGGACAGCTCTGCTGCTAATAGTTTGTTGAATTAATGTGTCTTCACAGTAATCTGTTATATCTCAGTTCCATTTTGTGTCTACTGAAGCCTCCTCAAATTATGCTGATTAAATTCAGCAGTAAATAAACATGTTTGTAGCTTTTTTTTAAACTTAAAAATGAACTATAAAAAGGTTTGTGAACTATCTTATAGCACATCTGTTTTGAGTCATTTCTCTCTTAAACACACACAGATCCAGACTAGGATTAAAGGGTTCAGAAAGAAAGCTAAAGGGTACTTCAACACCATGTTGCTCTGCTTCCTCAAATGTTTAAAATCTTTTTCTTTTTAAATCACCTCAGCTGCTAAAAGTTTGCTCACCCCTGATCTATAGGATTTGCTTATATTTCTGCTTCTAAACAAAGGGGAATAGAGGTTTTAACATTGATGGGTTGGAGGCGGGAGGAGAAGTCAATGTATATTTTTCAAGTTTTCAAAAAACAAGAGAGAAATTTAAAAAGCAGCAGATCAGACAATGTTTTAGTTTTATTGTCTGCTTTGCTGTTTTTCTTTTCTTTCCTTCCATAGAATTTCTGAGATGGGACAGACACTTGATTTTTCGGGTCTGTCAAAAAAAAAACTTTGAGTTTAACTTTTGTCTCTTGAGCAGTGGCTGTCTGTTGCAGAGAAAGCCTTTTATAAAATAGAGAGATTGAAATCAGTCCTTTTGTATGTGTAAGTGTAGGTAATTATACTTTAAAGAGAACTTGCTTTGTACATTTTAATTTTTATAAAGAAACGAGCAGTTATCTCTCTGACACCTTATTAAATGTATAATTAACCTTATGATCCCTGCCTCACTTGTGAATGCTTGGCAGAATAATTGGAGAAGAATAGTCTTCCCCCCTTTCTTTCTTTTACAGTCCTAAATCTCTTTCCTGTGGGTTGTTAAGCCATTTCTTCATTTTCTTCTCCCTTTGCAGCAAACATAATGTTTATAATACCAAGAATAGCGTTTGCCAGAAAAAGAAGAAGAAATAGGTCTTAGACTCCCATGTATGTTTCTTTCTCCAGGTTTTTAATAACTGGTTGACCATTAAGGCCTTTAGTAATAATATATTATTGGCTATTGTGAACTTTTATAATTGAAAGGTGTGTTTTATTTATCAAGATATTACAGTTACTTTGCTCATTTAATTGTCTTTCTTTTTCTCTCCCCCCCCCCCCCTTTTCTTTCAAGAGAAACAAAGCAATAAGTGAACAAAAGAGTTATATCATAGCTTTTATTATACAGAAATCCAGGACCAAAGGACAGGTATATAAACTTTTTTTAAAAAAATTGAATGTAATTAGCATATTCTTTCTAGCAGCTTTACTTAATTGTGTTCTGATGTCAGCATTTGCATTGTTGAACATTCTCACAGGGATGTTAAAATTGAACTTTCTCAATCCGAGAAAAGAAAAGAAAAAGAGAGATATTCCAATTTAATATAAACAGTGCACATCTTACCTTCTTTTGATTCTAAAGTGACTAAACATGCATGATTTACAACTTGAATCACTGTAGCTTAGAGATAAAGCACACAAATTGTAGGCAGAGTGCCCCAGATTAAATCCCTAAAATAGATTTTGGAAAAATTTGTGGGAAACCCTGGAGAACTTCTTATAATAAACTGTAATAATGATACAAGGTAGTTTCCTATATTTTTGCCCCTTGGTTTCTCTAATAAGCTGTCCACATTGTGCTTTTTCTGCTGAAAGCATCTCTGGATTCAAACTGTAGCACTTTTGTTCTTCTTTAGCCCTAAATCTTTATGAAAGATATTTCACTAATATTCTATGCCTGTAATTTTTCTAGAGCAAAAAGATCAGGACTTTACGGGACCTGATACCTGATTTCAAAGATCAAGACCAACTGTTCCACTACCTCCTGAAAAGCTACTGTAAGATTTAATGTTTAGTTTTTTTCACATTTTGTGTACATATCTGCATTTTAATTGAATTTACATATCTGCATTTTATTTATTTATTTATTTGTTTATTTATTTGTTTATTGGTTCGATTTATATGCCACCCTTTCTCCAGAGACTCAGGGCTGCTTACAATGCGTTAAGCAATAGCCTTCATACTTTTGTATATACCTGCTTAGTAGGGCTTTCGGCCTCCCCTAAGTGGTATTCTTTTTCATACAAAGTCAGCTTATTGCCCCCACAATCCGAGTCCTCATTTTACCTTCCTTGAAAGGATGGAAGGCTGAGTCAACCTTGAGCCTGGTGAGATTTGAACTTGCAGTAATTGCAGGCAGCTGGTGCTACTTAATAGCACTTTAGTCTGCTGCGCCACCAAGGCTCTTTCGCATCTCTTTCTTGAGAGAGCTGAAGAAGCTTCTTGGATGAGAAGGGAAACATCTTCAAAGAAAAACCAGAAAGCCCAGTTGCCTCTTGAAAAAGCACATTTGGGATTGGATGTTATGATATTTTGGCATTTTTAAAAATGTAGCACCTCCTCATGAAACAGAAATGTGGATGGGAGTCACAGGAGCTGAAACCCACTGCATTTGGAGGTAGATCAGGGTTGCTTAAACTCCCCAGGGAGTGAGTTATACAAATCAGACATCCGGCAAAGGCAGCAAATCAATAGATAGTCATTCTGTTTTTCATCGAGACTAATTCTCTACAGTCCTGTTCTCGATGCATATGTGTAGGTGGGCGGTGAGGTAGGAGAAGCTCTTTATATTGTTAGTCTTCCAAGAATAAAGAATTACTAAGAAAATGTCTCAGTTATGCGGTCCATTAAACATAATCTCACTATTCTTTCATACAATAGATACTTCCATTTTAAAGGAATGGGAAGTTAACAATTTCTATTATACCTTTATTAAACCATCACTTTCTGCAGATTCTGAAGCCTCCCACAGTTAGAAAGCAACACTTCTACACTTGCAGCTGTGAGTGGGGAATTTCTTCCTAGCAAATGGAGGGATCTGAGGCATACACCTCCATGGAATAGAAGCTTTTTAGTTGAATAACTCCCTGTTGGAAAAGCAGATACCACAAGTTAAATGAAAATCAAATCAATTCAGCATAATTTCCCAAAACACTGTTTAGTGTTTCTGTCACTTATTGCATGAAGAAGCAAAGAAACAACAGTAAATGTTTTGCTGCACAAGCTCTGTAGGAAAACATCGGAGTTAGTAGGGTTATGTTGGAGGTCAGAGTTGCAAAGACACTTCCGTAGAGCCTATGTATGGTAAAGGCTCAATTGGTTGAGGATGACAGCTTCGGTGTAAAAGCAACCTCTGCTATTTATGATCAAAGCAGAAAACCTTCTTTAGGAATTTTATTACTTTTTGAATGGGAATCATTAACCAGGATTGTAAATGTCTTCATCTCCTAGCAAACTCCGATCTTATCACTATTTAAAAGAATGCAGTAGCACTTAGTACCACTGACACTTTTCTGATTGTCTTGTGTTTCATATTATGTAGAAGCTTTACTGCAACTGAGATCAATAACTATAAGAACAAGGGACTTGATTTACCTCTTAGTACCGTGTTTCCCTGAAAATAAGACCCTGTCTTATATTTTTTTGAACCCCGAAATAAGCACTCGGCCTTATTTTCAGGGAGGTCTTATTATTTTGGGGTGCATGGAGGAAACCAGAGGAAATGGCAGGGACCGGCTGTGCATGCATTTAAATATTTTCCGAGAGGGCTTATTTTCAAGGGGGGGCTTATTTTAGTGCATGCGCTCAAAAGCCCGATTGGTCTTATATTAAAGGGGTGTCTTATTTAAGGGGAAACAGGGTAGTTCCATTCCAAAAATAGAGATTTTGCTAAATCAGCTTTTCAAAACTTTGTTTAATCACACCAATTAATCAATTCTTGCTTGTAGCCCCACTACAATCCAGTATTCTTTCACTTGGATGAGTAGGTTTATTGTAGAGCACAGTCAAACTCGCAGTGTTGTGTTGCCATCACGTGGTGTTTCACAACATTTTTTCCCTTCGTGGAGCTGGGACAGGCATGGCCTGCGCGTGAAGTATCCTTCCCACAGGCCGCCAATTTGACATCCCTGCTGTAGAGCAACAAATTGAGTCTGTTGGATACTTTCAAACCACATCTTAACTTTGTGAAGTGTGCAGCTAGATATTTCTGAACACAAAGCATGCTGACTAGATAGACAGAATACAAAGATAATTTTAAATACTTACAAATTATTTGGTTTGTTTTTCTTTTTTAGACTTGGAAAAGGATGTAGTTTCATGTAAAGCTCTGTATGAAGAAATGAAAGCAAAAAATATGGACTTAAATGACCTGTGTTTGAAACGTTTGGCAGTCCTTCTGAAAGAATTCGGACAACCTGTTCCTTTCACTGAACCTCCTGTGAGTGCTTAGTGATTTTCATGAGGGGAAATCTATGTGCTTGTAAATTTTAATAAAACATGTTTAATTTTGCTCAGATTAAAGTTTCTCAGAGAACACTTATTGTTTTACTCCAGTGTGATATCTCATTAGTGGGAGAACTGAAATTTTGGCAATCTGTATTTTTAAGCCAAAGATTCAAGCTCAGGTGTGGATTTACCATGCATCTGCAGAATATTTTATCTTTAAATGATTACTGCATGCTTTAGTGTAGAATAAGATCTAATGTATATTGTAACTGATTACTACATAAAGTTCTCAATTAACAAACGTTCGTTCAGTTACAAAGTATTGCTTACAACCACTACTTGAAATTCCCACCATTCCACAGTCACATAATGGTGATCCAGACACTTCCAGAGAGTGGCCAATGTCACACCTCGAGTGGTTGCAGTATCCCATGGTCACATGGTCCCCAATTGTGCCCTCCCCTGCTGGCTTCCCCAAAAGCAAAGTGAGTGGGGAAGCCTGCAGGGAAGGTGGCAGGTTGTTCCCACTCCTTCCACTTTTTGTTCTGAGGAGCCTAGCTATGGAATACACAATCCCCATGACCCACAGCACAGCAGCCACCTGGCCATCCTTTCACACTGGCCATCCTGGCCTGGCAACATTTGCACCGTGTAGGAACTGTTACCAGGATATCCTCCTGTATCTGTCTAGAGCCACTCCTGGCTAGCTACACCCATGCCGCCACAGCACTTACTCCCCATTGGCCTGCTTGTGACTTGAGACTGTCTGCAAGCTTTCCGATTGACTATGTTTTTGAAATTCAGGAGGTTGCAAAGTGGTTCCTCACTTAATGACAGCAATGGGAACTGCCAGGATTACTTAGTGGCATTGCTATCACTAAGCAATGCGGTAAGTGTGATTTCACACTTAACGCCACATCATTTTGCAGTGGAAATTCTGCTCCCAATTATCATTGTTAAGCAAGGACTGCTTGTACTTTATAAATCTTTTCCATGAGCTTTTGTATGACCTTTTTGCCATGCTTGTTAAGGGAATCACTGCAGTTATTAAGTGAATCACATGGTCATTAAGCAAATTCAGTTTACCCCCATTGACTATGCTTGTTAGAAATCAGCTAGAAAGGTTACAAATGGTGATCACATGACCCAGCAGCCATTGTAAGTACATGCAGGTTGCCAAGCACCCAAATTTTGATCGTATGACCACGGGACACTGCGACAGTCGTAAGTTTAAGGCTGGTCCTAAGTCACTTTTTTCAGTTTTGTCATAACTTTGAATATTGCTGAACAAATGGTTGTAATTTATAACAAAATAACAATACTTCCCCATTAAAAATATCCTTATATTTTTAATATCATTGCCGTTAGAATAGATATATCAAATATTGTTACAGAGAAAAATCTGAGGATCTGATACAGAAATTGCTTGGTATATATGTTAAAATATGGCTTATTTGCGTTCTCACTTCAGTTTCTTGCTTTCTTTTTGTTTCTTGCTTTCTTTTTTTTACTGTAGGAAAGCTTCACATTCTACGCAGAGAAGTTAAGGAATGAAAAGGAGTCACGTTCATCTGATGATGATTAACTTGTTTATATATTAGCTTCTGTTAGAAATACTGTGATTATTGTAAAAGGGCCTGTTTTAAATTCTGTGTTATTGTCAGAAAATAAAGGTGAAAAAATAGGACTTTTTGTGTAATGTAACTGACTTCTATACCATTACAGATTTACAGTAGTTTTACCCTGAAGGTTGCTTTTGCTGCTAACAAAAATATATATAAAAGAGTTACATGTGAACTATATGCTGTATTTTTCGGAGTATAAGACACACTTCCCCCCCCCCCCCCAAAAAGAGGGTGAAAATTTGGGTGCATCTTATACACTGAATGTAGCCATAAACACAAGACACTGAGGCGGCGATGGTCTTTGGCAATCCCTGCAGCCTGGAACAGCTGATTGGGGGTATTCCGGAAGGCCGATCCACCCGCCAATCAGTTGCTTGTGCTGAATCAGGCTGCAATAATGTGCTGAAGCTGACCTGACTATTTGCTATTTGCTGCAAGGACTCAGAGTTTGCAGCAGCAATCACATCCAGAAAGCACACAAAAGTAATTGATTCAGCAGGATTCAATAACTTCTCTTTATATATAATATAACACATGAAATAAAATATACAATACCAAAAGCAGGTTTTCCAAGCAAAACACAAGCAGAGGAGAGGAATTTCAGTTTCAGTTTTGAGCAGCAGACTAGTTTGCAGCTTTAGCACAGACTCAGAGCTGCATACCTAAGCCACAGATTTCTATTGCCCAGGCTCCTTGCTGTCTCCTTCCTTGTTGCTCACACAGCAAATACTGTTTCCGTTTCCAAACAGCCCACAACTCACACATACACTGACAGGATGCTAGCCAGATGAATACCGATGGATGCTAGTAGGCAGAGGCAGATTTTTTTTTCTTATTTTCCTCCTCAAACACTAAGGTGCGTCTTATACTCCGAGAAATACGGTATATCACTGTTTCTTCATTTCTTCTGGTCTGCATTCAATTTGCTACCTACCCTCAGCACATCTATTCCAGTAAAATTCTGGCTTCAAAGAATAAAGTTGTGCATGTATTCATGATTTGTTTTTTAAAAAACAACAACAACCGAGTGATTGGAATATAAGTAAGGGGAAACCAGCACAAAAAACTAAGACAATAGCTATAACGGGTGACAAACAGCTATAGTCAGCCAACAGAAAGAGTTGTAATTTTTCCAAAAACCTTCTGATCCCTAAAAACTCTTCATTTTTTCTAATTGTTTTTGATTGAGTTTCCAATCTTTTCTCACATGTAAATGGGGTAAAATAAGGATACTTCTGATTCCAGATTCAACTGCAGCAATTAAATTTCAGATTTCTGTAGCTCTTTCAAAGTTCAGAATTCGCTCAGACTCCAAAACCATAGATAATCCTCATGCTCACCAGTATTATATTGTATATATTTCCTTGAAAATGTTAGTTCCTTTTTAGAAAATTTGCAAATTTCATTAATGGTCACTGTACGAATGCAAAGCTCTGTAATTATTTTTACAGGTACAGAAAATTGTGAGATGGGCAGTTATACAAATCAAATAAATAATCAGAAATAATTAAGCCAATGTTTCCATTATCTGTCAAAGTTTGGACAAATTACTGCTTTATCTAAGAAATTTAGATAAAGTACATTTTTCATTAGTGGTACCAAGTGCTATAGATTTCCATTGTTAACTTTTTTATACTCACAACCTGGAGTATTTTTCTGTACTGTTTTTTTTTTCAGTATAGTTTGTTATTAGAGAGCACATTAATGGCACATTGTTGTGAGTATGCTTAAAATGTTGAAAGTATTTGTCATATGGAAACTTTGGAACATTTTTAAACAACCTTCCCTTGAAGTTCAGCCAAGAACTTTCTTCATACATCTTAGAGAATATGTGAAAGCTCCCGATTGGTGGAGAGATGGGGCGATGCATTTGGTTTTTCTTTTGCTGTTCTGTGTATCTTTCTTCCCCAGCAGGTGGGAATGACTCAAAATCACCAATGTGCCAAATAGAGCATTATAATACAAGCCCCACCCTTTTCTATTTTCATCAATTTTCATTTTATTTCATTTTATTAAATTTGTATACCGCCCTACTCCCGAAGGACTCAGGGCGGTGAACAGCCATAAAATAAAACATATAGATACAAAATTTAAAATAGAGATAAAACTAATTAAATAAATTTGGCTGAACCATTTTAAAACCCCAATAAATTAAAACCAAATCTAAAATTTCCATTTAAAAAGAGGAAAAAAAATTTATGTCAGGCCAGCTTGATGAAATAGGAACGTCTTAAGCGCGCGACGGAAGGTACGCAGATCCGGAATCCTCCGTATCTCCGGGGGGAGCTCGTTCCAGATCGTAGGTGCCCCCACAGAGAAAGCTCTCCCCCTGGGGGCCGCCAGCCGACATTGTTTGGCCGACGGCACCCGGAGGAGCCCCTCTCTATGGGAACGTACTGGTCGGTGGGAGGCTACTGGTGGCAGCAGGCGGTCCCGTAAATAGCCAGGTCCTAAGCCATGGAGCGCTCTGAAGGTGATGACCAAAACCTTGAAGCGCACTCGGAAGACCACCGGGAGCCAGTGCAGCTCGCGCAGGAGAGGCGTTACATGGGAGTGCCACGTCGCTCCCATCACCACCCGTGCGGCCGCACTCTGCGCCAGTTGGAGCCTCCGAGTGCTCCTCAAGGGGAGCCCCATGTAGAGAGCGTTACTGTCAAACCCCCACACGCTGCAACGCTTCAGGCGAAATAACTCGAACGTCAGCTTTTCAATGTGTGAGTCGTTTAATTCTTCCAGCGTACAACGATGCCGGTGGGTGATGTTAGTGCAACATGCACAAAGTCAGCGTTGGGAGCGGCTGCTTCACAACGCCTTTTAATTCCTCGCGCCACTGAAATAGATGCCCTTCCGGCTAGCGCGGCCACAGCGCATGCGCACAGGGCCATGGCGCCGAAAGCGGGCGAGACGCGGCAGAGGCCAGCGATTCCTAACCCGGCCGCTGCGTGACCGGCCACCTGTGTTTATCTAACACCCCCCTTCACCCAGCGTGTATTTACATTGCCCCAGCCCACCCCGGTCTTTGCCGCGTTGCCGCTGATGTGTAGCAAGCCTTCAGGTGACTGTCCAGGATGTCGGGGCCAGGCTGCTACGCGGTGAGTTGTCGAGGGGCTCTCGACAGGCAGTTCCCCCTACCAAGGCTGCTCCTGGAAGATAGAAATGAACATGTCAACAGCAGGTTTAAACGATAGAAACACCCCTCTTTACGGCCCGGGTTTATGTGGATGATGCGCGTGGAAGCGCCGATTAACCGATTAGCCTTCATGTTAACAGCACTAACCCATGAGGCGTCCTCGAATGGGTATCCCTTCCATTTAACTAAATACTGCATTTTGCCCCTCCTGTATCTAGAATCCAGGAGTTCCTCAATTTCATACTGATTCCCATCCACTGGCCCAGGTCTGGGTAGAGTGTTTCGTACTGCACCAAGTGGTTTCAGGAGGCTGCTATGAAACACTGGGTGAACCTTACCCAACAAAGGGGGTAGTTTTAGTTCCACGGTCACCGGATTAATAACCCATATCATGGGAAAGGGGCCCAGATACTTCGGTCCCAATTTCCTACTAGGTGTACTTAGTTTTAAGTATTTTGTCGATAAATAAACTTGATCTCCTACTACGAACGTTCTATAGTCAGCTCTTTTTTTATCCGCTTGGTACTTGTATGTCTCTGTTGCTTTATCTAAAGCTTTTCTTATGTGTGGCCATTGTTCCCAGATGTGGATAGCCCATTTATCCTTCTGTTTCTGTAGATCCAATTCAGGTACTGCGGGGAATTCTTTGCCTGACACGACTCGGAAAGGAGTATACCCAGTACTACTATGAACAGCATTATTGTATGCTATCTCAGCGAACGGGAGTAATTCCGACCAACCGGACTGCTGATACGACACATAACAACGTAGGTATCGTTCTACCAGCGCGTTCGCTTTTTCGGCCGCTCCATTGGTGCATGGATGGAAGCCTGAACTCAGTCCTTGTGACGACCCTATCATTTTTACGAACAAGCGCCAAAACCGTGAGGTGAATTGGACACCTCTATCCGAGATGATATGCTGCGGAGGCCCATGTAACCGGTAAATATGCCATATGAATAGCTTGGCTAATTTGCGAACCGACGGTAATCCAGGACATGGGATGAAATGAGCTTGTTTCGAAAAGAGGTCCACCACAGTCCATATCACTGTGTCACCACCACTCTCTGGAAGATCTACAATGAAGTCCATGGCGATCTCATCCCAGGGTCGTGTGGGTTCTGCTACACTTTGCAAAAGACCAAGGGGTTTTCCCGTCCGAGGTTTCGCCACCGCACATATTCTACAACTTTTCACATATTGTTCAACATCTTTTCGTAAGCGTGGCCACCAAAATTGGCGACGTACTAGATGCAAGGTTTTTAGAAAGCCGAAGTGACCTGCCGCTTTAGTGTCATGACAACGGTGTAAAACAGATTGTTGCAAGGCCTCAGGAAGGTACAGCTTATCCCCCACCCAGTCAAACCCATCTCGTCGGGTCACCTCTTGTCTATGTTCTGTGAGCCAGGTATCAGTAGCTAGTCGTCGGCGTAGCTCTTCTTTCCACGTTGAATCGAGACCGGTATGGAATGTTTGGCAAACCTGTTGTTTCTCTGGTACCATTGCTTGTACCACCTCTTCCCTTTTACTATCGAATTGTGGTAAACGAGACAGCGCATCTGCCAGGAAATTCCGCCCACCTGGGACATACCGCAACGTGAAGTCAAAGCGTTGAAAATATTGCGCCCACCGAACTTGTTTTGGGGACAACCATCTAGGATTCTGTAAGGCCTCTAAATTCTTATGGTCTGTCCACACCTCAAAGATGATCCCACTACCTTCTAACAGGTGGCGCCACGTAAACAAGGCCCAACGTACTGCAAAGGCCTCCTTTTCCCAGATCGCCCAACGTCTTTCAGTAACCGTGAACTTGCGTGACGTGTACGCACACGGATGAAGCTCCCCGTCCGGGGTTTTTTGCAGTAACACCGCGCCGACAGCTACGTCACTAGCATCTGCTTGTACAACGAAAGGCAAGGCGGGGTTTGGATGTCGTAAGATAGGCGCTTGTGCAAATAATCCTTTCAACGCCTCGAAAGCTCTCTGGCAGTCTGGCGTCCAGCAGAGCACCTGCCCCGGCCGTGCTTTCATCCCCGATGCCTTTGTACGTAACAGGTCAGTTAATGGAAGGGCTATATGGGCAAAAGCGGGGATGAATTGCCGGTAGAAATTAACGAACCCAAGAAAGCTCTGTAACTGCGTCCGTGTAGTAGGTGCCACTCTAACACCGTGCTCACCTTTGTCGGGTCCATCTCCACTCCAGCCCCAGATATGCGGTAACCCAGATAATCCAGTTTTGTACAGTGGAACTCACACTTTGAGAGTTTGACGAACAATTTTGCACGGAGTAATTTAGACAACACCTGTCGCACTAACGTAATGTGTTCCTCCATTGTTTTGGTATAGATAAGTATATCGTCAAGGTAGACAAGGACTCCTCGATATAAATGTTCATGTAGTACCTCATTTATCACCTGCATAAACACAGCTGGGGCACCTTGTAGGCCGAAAGGCATAACACGGAATTTATAGCTCTCTAGTGGGCAATTAAAGGTTGTCTTCCACTCGTCACCAGGCCTTATTCGTACTCGGTAATACGCCTCCTGAAGATCTAGTTTTGTGAACACCCTCCCAGTCGACAGGGTAGCCAGGAGCTCTTTCATTAACGGAAGGGGATAGAGGTGCTCAACACAAACAGCGTTGACATCACGGAAGTCCACACAAAGACATAAACCCCCGTCCTTCTCCTGGAACAACACAGGTGCGGCCAAATGGGAACGATTGGATTCAATAAAGCCCCTGGCTAGGTTTTTATCGATATAGCGTCTGAGTTCTTCTAACTCGGGCTTAGTCATCGCATACGTACGTGGTTTGGGAAAAGTAACACCCGGTTTTAGTTCTATAGCACAGTCGGTGGATCTGTGGGGTGGTAATCGTTCACACTCCTCCTCCTTAAACACTGCCTCAAGGTCCTTATACACATCGGGATATGTCATTGGGGTTACGTTAACTGGACCCCCCACCTGTGGTTTCTCTTGGCCACTAGGAGTCTCTGGTTCCGGTTCAGGACCCACAGTTAATTGAAGTCGTCGGAACCCCCCTTCCCACCATATGGTGGGCCTCCACTTGTCTAACCATGCAAGGCCTAATATCACAGGCTCTATCATAGATTCAACAATCACAAAACGAATGGTTTCCCAATGTTCTCCAATGCCCAAGATGACCAACTCAGTTACTTGGGTTGCAGGTTTTCCCCCCAGTAACGACCCGTCCATCTGTTCAAATCGTATGGGAGCTTGTAGGTTTAGTATACGAAGACCCAGGTCTATGGCAAGGGTTTTCCGCATGAGACACCGAGTACAACCGGAGTCAATCAGAGCGCCCTGTTGGACTGTTTTCAAAGTGTGAGGATGCCTAAGTATAACAGGAATAACGAAGGGCCGTATTGGATCACTCACCATAGAATCAACAGGAGCGTCGTCATCACTACTTTCCCGAGGCTCCCTGGACGGTATCCTGTTCAGGTGGCTTCTCTGTATTCAGTCGATGGCCTCGAACTGCTGTTGGTGTAGTTGTTCTGGACCAGTCAGATGAGGACCGAGCCCGTTCCCATCCTCTGGCTACCGTTGGCGTGCTTTTGGTGGTCTGTACGGCTGGTAAAGAGCAGTCGGCTGCTCGATGGCCTAACTGATTACAACGAAAACATCGGATCGACCCCCGCCCGACAGGCACCAAGGAGCGGGGTGGAGACACAGTGGTTGTCGGAGGACCTGACGGCTTTTCCGCACCACGCCGGGGAGGTAAGGGATAGTTAACCACTCCCCGGGTACGGAACTCCCGTAAACCGATGTCCAGATCCACTGCAGCACTAAACCAGTCCGCTAATTTAGGAGCTAATCCCCGATATACACAGGCCTGCCTTAGGTCTCTATCTAATCCTAACCGGAACTGGTGTACTAACAGCCGTTCAGGCCAAGCACGTAGCCGTCCAGCCACAGTGCGAAATTCCTTAACATACTGTCTTGCGGGCCTTCCACCCTGTCTCAGTGCTACCAGTTCCCCTTCCAGCAGCTGTGTTCTTGATTGATCCTCGAAGCGTGCACCCAATGCCTCCAGAAATAACCCCACGCTAGTTAATTCATTTGCATGATCACTATGGAGATCAGCGACCCAATCTGCCGCTTCACCCTTCAGTACAGTAGTGATAGCCACTACTATGGCCCACTGCGATGGGTACAAGTGGCATATAAATCCATGTAACTTAGGACCTGGCTTAGAAACAGGGACGCTCTATCTGCGCTCCCGTCAAAGGTTGCCTGTATAGGGGGAGGGCCCCAGGGTTGATGGTGGGGTTGGCCTACTGCAGGTACCCAGGCAGGGCCCGGGACCCCGAACCGGATATCCTGGCCAGTCCTGAGGGGGGCTCCTTGTTGTTGGTCTAGCCAACCACGGGTGTCCATCTGGCCCCCCCCTGGTCTGCCCCTGCTGTTGGGGAGCTGACTGATGTCGTCCATGTGAGGACGTTGGGGGTGGTCCAGATACTTGAGAGGCTCTACCGTCAAGCCTGAATTTCGGGCTGACCAACCGGAAGCGAGACTCAGTGCTACTCCGGGGCTCCCCCCGCCCTTGCCAGGTGTCCTGTGCAGGCACCCATGGCTGCCATGAATGCGCATTTCTAAAGCTTGCCTCACCAAACTTCTTGCACAGAATGTCCAATGTGGAGGCCCCCAGTCCTGTGGAGTAACTCGGTTCATCCTCGTCCAGCCATCGCCTCTCTCTCCACCCCTGAAAAGAGGGCTCGCTCGTCTGGGGTGTCAGCTGTCTGGTTTCAGTTATTGCGGGGCTTTGCCACCATTCCCCTTTTACAAGCCTCCCAGAGCTGGGGCCAGCCGCCTCTACATCTGCCGCCACTGACTGTGGCGGCTTTTCCTTTGGATGAACCGCCGGCAACACCCCGTCATCCTCCTCCTGGGCGGCCACTGCAGGGCCTGCTTCCACATCTTCTGCCGTTTCGTCCACCCCCGGCAACCCGACTGTCGTGCCTTCTGCCATGCCTAGCGTGCCCCAGCCGCTCGTACCGGATTGGTGGTATAACGCCAACTTTCCTGTCAAACCCCCACACGCTGCAACGCTTCAGGCGAAATAAAGAACTCGAACGTCAGCTTTTCAATGTGTGAGTCGTTTAATTCTTCCAGCGTAAAAAGATGCCGGTGGGTGATGTTAGTGCAACATGCACAAAGTCGGCGTTGGGAGCGGCTGCCTCCCAACGCCTTTTAAATCCTCGCGCCACTGAAATAAATGCCCTTCCGGCTAGCGCGGCCACAGTGCATGCGCACAGGGCCATGGCGCCAAAAGCGGGTGAGACGCGGCAGAGGCCAGCGATTCCTAACCCGGCCGCTGCATGACCGGCCGCCTGTGTTAATCTAACACCCCCCCTCACCTAGCGTGTGTTTACATTGCCCCAGCCCACCCTGGTCTTTGCCGCATTGCCGCTGACGTGTAGCAAGCCTCCAGGTGACTGTCCAGGATGTCGGGGCCAGGCTGCTACGCGGTGAGTTGTCGAGGGGCTCTCTACAGTTACAATACAAGGGGAGCCCCATGTAGAGAGTGTTACAATAGCATACAATCAATGTTGCATGCTCATTCAAAGGGGCTGGGGCTTGCAGTATAAGAGCTGCAATGGGGCAGTGGTTAGACTGTAGTATTGCAAGCTACTTCTACTGATCACCGTCTGCCAGCAGTTTGGCAGATTGAATCTCACCAGGCTCAAGGTTGACTCAGCCTTCCATCCTTCCAAGGCCGGTAAAATGAGGACCTGGATGCTGACTCTGAAAACCGCTTAGAAAGGGCTGTAAAGCACTATGAAGTGGTATATAAATCTAAGTGATATTGCTTTAATGCCTCATTTATCATCTTGTTGATTTTCATGCACACACAGTGCTGGGAAAGACATTGAGAGACAATAAGGCATAAACAAAATGCATAGCACACATACCATATGCTATGGTCACTGCTGTTCTTTCCTCAGTTTCAGGCCCAAATCAAAGAACAACCCAGATGGATTAAGGTAATCTAATCCAGCACTCTGGCAGTCTGATCATTCAGAAGATACAGGAAAGTAACAAGCAGAGTCTTTCTTAAATAAGTAGAAAAGTCTAGTTTCTTGACATTGAAATTTGCAGTAATAGCATTGAATGATACACTGTAAATCTAAGCAACATAATCTATAGCAACTTTCTAGGGTTTCATTTCTGTTTTTCCCGAAAAGTAACTTGTATAAACTTAAATAGAGACTTCCAGTTGACGTTGCGGCGATATCAGATACAGGGAACAGGACTCCATGTTCCCTGTGCTGAGTTCTCTCTGTTTGTGGGCTCCGAGAGGAGCCAAAGCCGCCCTGTAGAGGCAGTGAAGCAAAGAGGGGCACCCTGTGAGGTCGCAGAGTGTTGCACCTCTCCTGTCTGACCCAGGGTTCTTTTTCCCTCTTAGCCACGGCAAGAAGAAGAGGCAGCCTAAAGATGGCTGCCACACACCTGGGACAGCCAAATAACAACTAAGACTGGTGCTGGAGCGAAGTAGATGAACAGTGACTGGAACTGGAGGAGAGGATTCCTTTTTATTTTAAACTTAACTCCAAGGAATAATTTCAAACTATTTGCTCAGAATTATTTGTTAAAGTGGTGTTTAAACATTCTGAGAAAATACCAGACTGAAAGAGAAGGGCACAAGAGAGAAAAATAATAAAATTTGAAATATATAGAAAATTGGACTCTTAAACTGGGAAGACATACTGGGAAGGCATTTTAAAATGCTGGAATCATTTACTTACAAAACTTATTCTGCTTTTATAATTGATTTACAACTAAAATGACGATTGACTAGTAGCAATACAGAAATTTAAGTTGAGTGTGCCACCTGCTGACGAAAGGAAAAATTACAAGTCTGGGAATACCTATATGAAGGACTGTGAAAATATTTACTGGATTATTCCTAACTACCCCATGACTACTGGAGACTCAAATATGAAAATAAGAAAGCTATTTAATTAAAGAGACCCCTGAATGTTATGCTAGAAGATTGAACCTGTAAAGGGGACGCAAAGAGGCTTTTGATAACCTCTGGGACTATTTAAATGGAACTGATTGTTTACCTATGGGATATAAAGAACTGTGATTAGTGCACTCCTTGAAGGGCAATTTAAGGATTGAATAAATAGTTCTTGGACTGATGGACAAACATTTTTTTAAAACAAAATAAAATGCTTTATAAGGAAGAAATGAGTGGAACTTTGAAGGAGATGGGATTACTTTTTCAAAACAAAGGACATCATGGAGAAAGGATTAAACAGCCAAGAAGCAGATGCAGACAATGATAAAGATCCAAGAGAGGAATACCGGAGGCAAGCCAAAAAAAACAGTAATTAAAGTATTGAAACAGGCAAGAGATGATGGATAGATTATTTCTCTTTTGCTGTTCTGATTTGCTTTTCTTTTTCTCTTTTTTTAGGTAGGTGAGATGACTAGAAGTTAGAATAAGAGATAGAAATAGGGGAAGGGGGAATATTAGTGTATACACTTATATGATGAAAGCAATAACAAGAAAGCATGGAATAATTGAATAATGACAGACTAAATATAAATGTGTATTATTATTAGAAATATATAAGTGTATTGAATGTAATAACTGATTAATACTACTAGTTTTATTTGTATTAGAATGTATGACACCCAGGTGCCACAATGTTCACGCGTTGATATGTTTGTAAAAATTTTTTAAAAAATTAAAAACTGGGTGGGGGGAAAATTGGCAGTAATAGCATTGAATAATACACTAAATCTAAGCAACATGATCTATAGCCATGATGGCGAACCTATGGCACGTGTGCCACAGGTGGCACGTGTAGCCATATCAGTGGGCACGCCAGCTCAGCTCTGGCGCACATGTACATGCTGGCCACCTGATTTTCAGGCCTTTTGGGCCCACCAGAAGTAGGGAAACAGGCTGTTTCCTGCCTCATAAGGGCCTGGAGGGGGTGGGGAAGGCTGTTTTCACCCTCCCCAGATGCATAGAGAGGATCTGGAGCCAGGTGACAAAGAAAAATGGGCCTATCGAGCCATTGCGTGCCAGGAGTGGGGGGAGGGCGAGTTGGATGTGCATGCACAGGGTGGGGCATGTAGAATTATGGGTGTGGGCACGCACGTAGGTGCGAACTCCCCCATGCCCCCCTTCTTGGCACGCAATGGCAAAAAGGTTAGCCATCACTGATCTATAGCAACTTTCTAGGGTTTCATTTCTATTTTTCCCGAAAAGCAACTTGTATAAACTTCCACACAGAACCAAGAAATACAAATTCCTTCATTTTTGCAACAAACTAATCTTGGAAGTAGAATTGTATAGAAGATCTTGAGCCAGAATATGAGAATAAATAAAGTTGCTTCCTGAAACCATAGTTTGTTTACATAATTATTAACACTGCATAGGGTACTCTTTCCTCTATTATAGATGTCAGAGTTCATCCCTCATTCTCCATAGGGTGTTCGAATCTCATCAACTCTGATAACATTTATTTTTTTCTGCCTAGTATATTTCTTGCAAGTGCAGCGTCTGTTTTTTTCAGATCAGCCAAATGTTGATCCATTGGTTGCAACAGGAATTGAGTAACTGGGTTGTCACGCAAGCCTGACGTGAGCTGAGAGAGTGACTGGCCCAAAGTCACGCAGCCAGCTTTCACGCCAAAGGTGACACTAGAACTCAGTCTCTTGGTTTCTAGCTCAAATTGGCTCTCCACACTGATAATAGAATGATGTGATTAAATTACTCCCATTTCTATGCTTAAATTTTCAGGCAAACAAGAAAGAGCTGTATAATAAAGCACAACACAACAGGTTTTGCTAATTAGCACTGTAATTATTTTTCTCTAGTGCTTATATATTTTAAGATAATGACACATGGCTCCATGTTTGAGTGTTTTGTTTTGCAGAGAAGTTTATTTAGGTGTTTAATGTTATTTTGTAATGAAAGGCATTTCTCCCTTTTTTTGGGAACTACTCCAGAAAAAAAAAACATTTCTGTAATTGAATCCTTTCGGCAATCCATTCAATAGACTATAACTTACTCCTACATGTCCTTTAGAAGATCTGTTCTATGCACAGAGGAGCAAAGTGTGTTACAGAAACCAAAGTATATTAAACTATGAAAATAGAGAACTTGTGAATGTTTTAAATAACAAAGACAAAAACATGAAGGGCCTGCATTCCACCTTGAACAGCTAAAAATCAAGATAACAAATGTCTGTAAAAGAGCAAAATGCAGTTATTCTCAATAGTTTTTTGGTTTGATAGTTTTGCTATCACACAGAGTTGATCTGTCAAGGGGAAGAAGAATATCTTTCAGTAACAAATAATCATAAAGTAAATGAAGAGGTCATTTGGCCAATGTTGTAAAACCAATTTATTTTATCCCTGAATAGTTCATAGAGTTAAAGAGTCACATTGCATCATAATCATCCTTTCTCCATATTAATATGCTCAGTTCCAGCCATCTAAGACCTGATTTCCTTGCACTTTATATCATTGTCCCCTGTAATATTAAAATTAAAGTCCCAAAAGTGCTTTTCAAAAGACAACTAGACTTTCTTGGGGTTTTTTCTTTGAAAATGTTTCGCTTCTCATCCAAGAAGCTTCTTCAGTTCTAACTGAATGGTGGGGAATGGAACGATTTATATCCCTTGCAGGATTCCTTCCATTCCCCATCAGTCGGTCAAAACTGAAGAAGCTTCTTAGATTTGAAAGCAAATGTTTTCAAAGGAAAAAAACCAAGAAAGTCCAGTTGTCTTTTGAAAAGCACCTTTGGGTTAACCATGACCTGGATGATTGAGAATCTCCATAGACACTAGAATTAAAGAAAAGCCAGCATTAGTCACTAGTAACAGATTCAGGTTTGCAGACAAAATACTATAAGAACCTCCCTTGGTTTTATTATGTCATTTAGTATCTTTGAAATAGAATTGGTTGTAAAAAAAAATATTTCTGAGCACAAAAAAAATACTGAAAGTGTTTTAAAAGTTCCTTGCCAAATGGCTTTATAGTTTGCTTAATTTTAATACATATTTATTATAATAAATATATGTCCTTCTCCCCAGCAAAAAGGATGGAAAGCACAAGTGATGGCCAGTATTCAGCAAATTTGTAAATGCAGCAGAGATGAGTTCATCCTAACTTGTGGCCTATTGATCACCAGTCCCTCCAGCAGCCCAATCAGAGGAGGAGGAAGTGTGGGAGTTGGGGTCAGCATCAAGGCAACCTGAGAGCTCCAAGGGGGAAGAGGGAATGGAGCTGGCAGAGAGAGAGAGACAGAGGGGGAGCCTGGGCCATCTGTCAGCCCTCAGATGGAGAATCAACAACCCCCAGGTCCAGAGGTGGCTGATGACGAAGAGGAGGAACAGTTAGGTCCAGTGCCTGATGCACGGATGCACAGAAGGCAGAGGACAGGAGAGCAATGGAAAGCTATGGGCCCATCCTAGGGAAGGAAGAGCTACCGCTGCTAGCAAAGCCCCACCCTAGCTCTGGGGATAAAAGGCAGGGGGCGGAGATGAATAGATGTGGCAGACAACTATTCATCTTCTGGCCGGACAGACTTGTTAGCCTGCGTTGAGAAACTTTTTGCCGGGGCTGCTGACACTTCTAATAAAGGAATCTGAGTTAACTTCAGAAGGTTTGTCATGTTTGGAGAGCTGGGTCAGAACACTAACTTTTTATTTGACTCTAAGTATAAATACAAAAAACCATATCCAATTTCAGTTGGTTTTGAGATCTGCAGTCACAGTATAATAGTTCTGCTTAGTAGAATACAAAATGTGATTGAATTATATCCAGACATAATAGCTAAAAAGTTCAATAATTTTTTTATCTAATACATAAAAACTCATACATTTCCAAATCAAGTGTTTCTAAAGGGCACATTTTTCAAGTGAAGTCAAAAAAATCAAGTTGGCAGCAGTGATCATGTAATTGAGACAACTACTTTGACTTTTCTAGTTCCCCAATTCACCCCACTTAATGCACCAATACTTTATTTTTCATGCCAGCAACCCAAACCATTCAAGGCTGACAACTGAACCAACAATGTGGGTTTGAAATGAACCAGTAGTCTTGTCTGCCAATGAAGTATTTCATGTAAAAATAGATTTTTTAAAAAGAAATCACATATATGGTTTACTGAGTGAAAAAAGGACATGCAGAAGATAGATGAAATTTAATGGGTTAATAATGAATAATTTCTGACACATTGTCAAAGGCCTTCCATATTTCTCCATTCTAGAATTAGACTGATGAAAATTCAAATGGGGAAAACAGGTAATTGTACTATACAACAGGATTTCAAATCAAGAGGAGGCAATAAAGAATTAGTTACAGACTGAATAGAGAGCCTTTGGTTGGGTCCAAAAAACAATATAAAAGTTTGAACTGTTATTTATTTTAATTGGGGGGGGCGTATCTTTTGTATGCGACTCAGAGTCACATAGTTTGAATTGAATGTCATATCAATACGTAAGTAAAATAATAAAATTCACTTGGCATTTAAAGATAGAATTCTTGTTTTCCAGTAAAATACTATCTTGCATGTCCAAGAATATCCTCTGTGTGTCTGTGTGTGTATGTTGTATTTGTATGAATAACTTTTCTAAGCCATGCTAATAACATTATAAATTTATCTAAATAGAGCAAGTGAAAACTACTTTGGAAAAGTGTGTTGTACCATTAACTGCAGGAGGGGCAGAAAATTGTGGTAATTTATGGGTTTATTATTATTTATACACATGAATGTGTTCAGTGTCAAGCTTCTGGCTTTGAATATATTATAAAGCAGCTATAATGTACTTTTTTATTATGTGGAATACTGATGTTCTCCATAAAATACACAAAGCTAAATAGTCAAATCCTCCTCTTTATTCTTTTTGAAAAGGAACAAATCAGAGATACATTCTAAATAGTTGAATGTATTAAGACCCACTGCAACCAGAAGATGAAAAAGAAAGAAAATTGCTTTTCTGAATACAGATAATACTTAGCCAAATAATCACTGTAAACAATTACTAGCAGTAATTTATTGTTGTTATTATTTAGAATGCAGAGAAATGGAGTTTTAAAATGGTGGTCAATGCAGTCAAAATGAAATTAATGGCATCCCAAGTGTTAGGTTTTACTCTTGCAAAATGCTGTCATAGGTCAAGTACCACCTGATGCCACTTTCTGGGATTGTGTTTTTAGGAATCCAAAAAACAAAAATAGCAATTTTGCATTGTTCCTATCACACAAATGGTTGCAGCAGTTTTAGGTTTATTTAGCGACAAAGTATTATTTGGTGAGAAACATAGTTCTGCCTTTGGGTTCTTCTGGCATCAGGCTGCTGTGATGATTATTGTTGTTTAATATTCAGTTTAATTTAATCTGATGAAATAAGAGGATGGCTTTTTCTAGTTCCCCAGAAGTTTTAAAATAATCCACTTCATATATTCCACTGCCTACAGAGAAAATATAGCTCATGGAAAAGAGAGAAAAAGTGATAAAAATATTAAGAGGATGGATACCAAATATCTCCTCTTTTACTGTATGTCATGACTAATGAAGTTTCAAAGTGATTCTTGATGCTCTCTTTGAAAATGGTGGGTATAGTTTCAAGATCATATGCTAAAAATCGGTTGTCTTCTTTCTTCCAGATTAGCTGAATTTGGAACTTGTGATCTGTTCCACAGTCAGCCCTCTTGGTTACATCTTTGTTGTTATAACTGAGCTCTTACATCCTTCTACAAATAATATAATCAATTTGACTTCTGTGTACTCCAGCTGATGATGTCTATGTGTTAGCAAAGAAGAAATAATTGTATTGACAGAGATTGAACTGTGGTTCCCCTGCTTCATTTCAGTTTCCTAGGCCATGGTGCCAACAGTAGTTTCTTCTTTCATATTTCCAACTTTGGCATTCCAATCTCCAACCACAAGTAGCACATCTTGCTTGCGTTTTGTTTTATATTCAGGTTGAACATGGCCATAAAACTCTCCTCCTCTGTTTTGCTGCATGGAATATAAAATTGCTATATAATTCCTAATTAGGAAAACAGCACCAGTCCTTTAATTTTCATGTCCTGAATAATAAATGTCCAATTAAGTGCACTCTGATTAAGAGTCCAGTTGTAGTCCATCTCAATTTGCTGAGGCCTAAGATGTCAGTTTGTAGTTGATTCATTTGATCTTTCATTTGTGATGATTTTTTTCATATTCATGCTTCTTGGAAGTCATGCTTCCATTGTAAGTCTATCTTTGCGATTTCAGATTTTATTTTCCTGCTTGGCAAAGGCAGTAACTAGACATCCTAAAAGATCCGTAACACTTCCTTAGTAACATATTGAGTGTTACTAAAGTGATAATCTGCTTTCAGCATCTTCCTATATCGCTACTACCTAAAATAGGAGCCTGCTTGTTTTAGTTGGGCATCTAGAATGACCTTTGTGCCTTCAGGGATCCAAATGGAAATATATATTCTTGGCGAATAACTGCAAGGTTCTTCATTCATCCTTCCTAGGATGACACCCTCTCCCTTGTCACGATGAAACAATACAGCAGGACCCTGTTGTGACGCATTAGGCAACATGACATTTAAAAAGGGTAGGAATTTAATCTCATGGGCATGATTATTTTGACTCCTCCTCCCTACATTCACTCTGGTCCTTCTACAATCTCTAGCAACACCCAAACAGCATGGGTGAATGCTGAAGAATTATGGTTTAATAATACCTGAAGGATTCAATGTTATATCTAATATCTACATTTGTTTTTGAAAGTTTCTGCTCCTATAGTTCCACAGGTTGTGTAAATATTTTATCTTAGAGTGACTTAAGCCAGCCTGCCATTTTCATTCACCTGAGCATAAGGTCAACCCTAAGATCTACTTGGCTGTAGTTTCATCTATGAAACTTTTCAAACTTCCAGTTCCTCGCCATATTTGTGAATGCAAAACAAATTTGCATTGATCCTGGAAAATGAATAGATTCTAGTTATCTAATTGAGCTCATCTTGCATGTAAGGGTATTTGCTCTTCCAGTGGAGACAGCTTCCCATATGCCCTGTCTCAAATCCTACTTACCATCACAGTGAAACTTGTTTCATCTTGCCATAAACCTTGTTATTTGAACAGCAATAGCAACTATGTTGGCATGCTAGTCTTACAGAACTTGTTTCCATGTCCCCCTTCCAGGACCGTAGCTCAGCTACGGTAACTGAAAACTGTTAATTGCTGTAGCAGAACTTGTAGAAATAGCTAAATTGAGTTGCTTAATCAGGGAAGGAGCAATAGCTATTTGTATAAAAGACTGGAAACCCTTTATGGGCTTTCTGCTGAAAATGAATAAAAATGAACAGATAAAATCTAGATATGGTGATTAAAAAGGGCTGTGTATCGGAAGAAAGGAACTACGTTATGTAATTTGGGAGGGTGAAAGCAGTATTAACCTTGTAATTGCTGCAAAGAAGCGCGGAAGTCACTTCTTTAAATATTTCATTTCCCCCCCTTTTCTTGATGTTTACTGTTCACATTTTCTTCTCTTTCCTATTTTTCTTTTTATCTCTTTTTTTTTCTATATTCTTGTTTATTTTTCTGTATCTTTTAATTTTGTAAATAATCTTCATACCACACACACAAAACACTCTTGCTTTTAATTGGCTGATATTCTCTACACTATACACTCAGCTGTAAACTAGCTCAGATGGACACATTGCAAGAAATAATTGGTTGAAAGTGTTTTCTGTATGCTCCAGGCTCACAAGCATGTAGGCCACATCATGCTGAAAGCTTTTGAGAAAAATGTGGAGCAGCAGTGGTAGAGTGTTTCTGAACTGCATCATGAATGATTGGCAAGTGTATGAACTATGTCAGTCCTCACTACATTCTGTTCTGGAAATCTGGGGTGGTAAAGGGTTTCTGCACAGGTTCCTCCCACTTATCCCCTTTTCAGTAAGGCTGTGAGCAGAAAGTTCAGTGGAATATTTATTTATTTATTTATTGGTTGGTTGGTTGGTTGGTTCAATTTATATGCCGTCCTTCTCCGGAGACTCAGGGCGGCTTACAATGCATTAAGCAATAAATAAATAAATAAATAAATAAATAAATAATTTTATTTCTATACCGCCCTTCTCCCGAAGGACTCAGGGCGGTGTACAGCCTATTAAAAGCACAAAGACAGACATCAATTAAAAATAATTAAAATTATTAAATAATTTCGGCTCAGATTTAAAACCCCAAAAATTTAAAACACCCAATTTAAAATCATTACATTGATAGCCCGGCCTGGCGGAACAGCAGGGTCTTGAGGGCACAGCGAAATACACGGATAGCCTTCATACTTTTGTATATACCTGCTTAGTAGGGCTTTCGGCCACCTCTAAGCAGTGTTCTTTTTTATACAAAGTCAGTTTATTGCCCCCACAATCCGGGTCCTCATTTTACCTACCTTGGAAGGATGGAAGGCTGAGTCAACCTGGTGAGATTTGAACTCACAGTAATTGCAGGCAGCTGGCAGCTAAGTGCTACTTAACAGCACTTTAGTCTGCTACACCACCAAGGCTCTTATTTATGCCTATTTTCCACATTCAGCTCCTGACAAAGTCCCTGTCCAAGAATATTTAAGGAAAATATTCCTCATTCTAGTGCCCTCCATCTGGTGTTCGCCTATCAAGTTCAGGCAACAATGGTGGACACCACTTTATTAACATCTAATTCTTGTAATGCTGTGAAATAGAATTTTTTCATGCCCTCTATGAACCAAATTACTTGAAATTCAGATGCCCCTTGTTGCGAATTTTGACTTTAGGGGAAAAAAATCAGCCTAAATGAACAGCTTTTCCTTGTTGTCACAAGCACTCTGTGTTCAAATACCAAGCCAAGCGGCCATTTCAAAGTAGCCCCTGCTCAAATGGCTGCATTTAATGGCTCTATAACAAGAGCATACTTCTTTTCCTCAATTGCCTATGAAAGCAAATTCTAGAAAGGGTTAAATGGCTTTTTAAAAATATCTCAACCTTCCATTTAAATGTTGTCTCCTTAATTAATAGTTGTTAACACTCCGTGAACTGTTGTTGTTCATTTTTGGTTCACGGTTTCCCCCCCCCCAATCCACATGTCAGAGGAATGCAAGGCACGTTTATTGCTTATCACCCACCCTGGAATTTAAAAAAGAACTGTCTCAAAATCAAATAAATTATTCTGTCTAGATTAAGAAATAAGAATTCCTGATTTTTTTTTTTTATTGTATCAGCCAAATAAACTATGAAATCCTTTTTTAAACCACCTATTGAAGACTTCTTTCCTTCCTTCCCTGACTGATATACTATAATATTCTCACCAACAAATACCAACTTCTCTTCTAACAGCAAAAATCCAAGTCACATGCTGAGATCACTTCTGGCTCTTTTAAAAATCTTTGTTGAAGGTACCAAGGATTCACTCATGCCTGCATCAAAACAAGCAGATGTTATGTGTATAATTTTAAAAATAGGTACTAAAATTTAGCCCCAAACAGGTAGAAATCTTGATCCTAATACGGTACCTCGTCTTAGAGGAGTTGTGGCAATATAGATTTATTTCACAGGGTGAAACTGATCCAGTTAATGAGACCCTTATACAGTAGATGATATAGCTACCACATGATTTATGACAGAAGCCATTCTTCATTTATTTCCTATTAAGCAAAGAGCAAATTCAGCCTTAGGCTTGCCTCAAATTTAATCAACTCTATTGGTCTGAATCTCAGATGACAGTGTTCCAACTCACAATAATATGGCACCCCTTTGCAAACGACCCTGAAATCATCGGCTATCTCTCACCCACATCTATGGACCCTTTCGAAAGCACTGAATTCTTCTTCCCTGAAATGGTACATTCAGATGTGTGGGATTACAATATCCATCATGTGTTCAGGAAACTATGTAAATTGAAGTTCCAACATGTCTAAAGAATAACTTAGCGAAGACTGCTCTGACTAAAGATCAAATCATATTGGACTAGAAAATATAAAATCTGATTTATATAACATTACATTACTTTCTCACATAAAAATAATCTATTCATTTAAATCTACCTGCATACTCTAATTTCATATATGTCTGTCTTAAAATAATCTTAAAACTAAACTTAAAATAAACACTTTCTGGATTTCATATTTTCTACATCAAATTGTAAATAAGTTTCTTTCTTAAGCTTATCTTTTTGAATCTCTTTTGATTACTAATGATTTTTTTCTGCTCCTTCCTCCTAACTCTTGTTCGAATTATGATTCTTTCTTTTAATATAGCCTTCTTCTCTTTAGCTGTGTCTTTTCCCTTGGTTATTTGTGTTCTTTCTTTAGACTTCAGTTTTGTTCTTCTCAGATTCTTTTTGGCCTGGTTTCCATTTCATGAAATTGTGGCTATCTCATGAGACATGAGTTTCCTGATACTTTATGTGATCAATACCTACACCTGAATGGCTGCTTAATAACCATCTTTTCCGTGAAGGAGTCTGTCGTTTAAGCCTAATTTCCAGAAGAGAGTCAGAAATAGTTCTATGTCCCTGAGGTTGCTTTTCTAGTTAGTAGAAACAAATTTTACCCAATCTCAGATTTCTCCACTATAGTGAGAAGTACATTCTGAAGATTATCTGCTGTGAACATTAATTTATGTTGAGTTAATGCAAATCAGTAATCTCTCTCTTTTTTTTATAGATTCATAACACTGGAAGTCATCACACCTGCCTGAGGTGCCTGCCTGAGTCTCACACCTGGTTCAGAATTATGATCCAAATTCAAACATCCTGTCCAGATTGTTGACCAGCTCAGCTTCCTCTTGGTCGCAACCAACAAAGGAGAACAAATTAGTTCCCTGTATGATTATTCCCACAATAGAGCTGTAAATTTTCTGATATTCAGCAGAAATCTATTATGTTTTGAAGTGGTACAGAACAAAAGGCATACGATTATGTGGCATCCTTAGACACCTGGGTTTAGCCTTTTTTAAAAAAGCACAGACTATTCTCAAATGCTCTAGCACAAGGGTCTAGGGGTTTAGCAATCTTCTGGAAGTCTGTTGCATAGATTTATTTCAACTAAGGAAGAAAAAACATATATACTCCCAAATGAGCATATTCATTTCCCACAGTTTGCATTGACAAGTTTTTTTGTTTTGTTTCCTCACACTTTTTATTTATTTATTTATTTATTTATTGTTCCTGTTCCTGCTATTCTCATGCCATTGGGCATTGCCAATCATCCCATGCATGGAAGGAGCCTCTTCTACACTTTTTGGTTTACTATTTGGAATGATAAATTTATTATTTATCAGTCCTCTCACCCCTTCTGTTCAACATTTATGTAAAGCCACTGGGTGAGATCATCCGTGGCTTTGGGGTGGAGTTCCATCAGTATGCTGACGATACTCAACTGTACATCTCCACCCCAGGCCACCCCAACGATGCCCTTGAAGTGATGTCCCAGTGTCTGGAGGCCGTGCGGGCCTGGATGGGGAGAAACAGGCTCCGTCTCAATCCTTCCCAGACCGAGTGGCTGTGGCTTCCGGCGTCCCGATATAGCCAGCTGGTGCCATCACTGGCTATTGGGGGCGAATCACTGGCCCCCACGGAGAGGGCTCACAACTTAGGCGTCCTCCTGGATCCACGGCTGTCTTTAGAAGAGCACATGACGGCCGTGGCCAGGGGGGCTTTTTATCAGGTTCGCCTTTCTGGATCGGGACTCCCTATGCACGGTCACTCAAGCACTCGTCACTTCCCACCTGGACTACTGCAATGCTCTCTACATGGGGCTCCCCTTGGGGTGCGCCCGGAGGCTACAGTTAGTCCAGAATGCAGCCGCGCAGGGGTTTAGGGGAGCGACGGGGTGCTCACATATGACACCTCTCCTGCGCGAGCTGCAGTGGCTTCCTGTGGTCTTCCGGGTGCGCTTCAAGGTGTTGGTGACCACCTTTAAAGCGCTCCATGGTTTAGGGCTGGGTTATCTGCGAGACCGCCTTCTGCCGCCAATAGCCTCCCACCGACCGGTTCGCTCGCACAGAAAGGGCCTCCTCAGGCTGCCATCGGCCAGACAGTGTCGGCTGGCGACCCCCAGGGGGAGAGCCTTCTCTGTGGCGGCACCAGCCCTCTGGAATGACCTACCCCCTGAGATACACACAATATCAGACCTCCGACTTTTCGTCGGGCCCTGAAAATACACCTATTCCATCTAGCTGGGCTGGCTTGATCCCATCCTCTCAGTTTTAACTGAATTTGGTTTTAATTGGGTTGTTTTTAATATCTTGGGCCGAAATTATTTAATTGTTTTTTAAATTGTTTTTTAAATTTTATATGCAATGTTTTATCTTGGCTGTGCACCACCCTGAGTCCCGCAGGAAAAGGGCGGTATATAAATAAAATAATAATAATAATAATTATTATTATTATTTTACATGTCAAACTGTAGATCACATTGTGACTGACTATAAGCTGAAAGTATATACTGGTCCAGTATCTGATTTTCTTTTTAAAATAAACAATGCAGCATTTCAATGATTAGATGGCCTAGGCCCTAGACTATATTTGAATATAGATCTTTTTGATTTATATTTTATTGGGTTCTACTAATCTAGTTCAAATGTTAATTTATATTGCTAGCCCATGTATGATATGCCATACACCAGGGGTGGGATCCTACCGGTTTAACAACCAATTTGCTAAGTGCATGTGCCAGACGCGTGCTGTGTGTGCCAGACACACACTGTGCACACATGCAGAGTTTGGAAAAAATTCACCTTCTGCATTGCTGCTGGCAAAGTAAACAGCTGAGGCATGGCAATCCACTCTGCCACGCCGATCAGCTAGGCTTGGGAAACGGAAATATAGGTGAGTATAATGCAGGGGCAGGCGGGCCCACTTCAAAATCGGAGCAAACTGGTTCTCTCACGGCTGAAAGTCAGAGCTAACGGTTCACCCGAACCGGTCCGAACCAGTAGAATCCCACCACTGCGATACACTAAATAAATAAATACATATTTTTCATTTGTGGCAATTAATCTAATCAGCTAAAGTTCCAGTATTTTGAGTTTCCCAAATGCTCTTTTTTTTAACTGTTTGATTTCAGAAGACTGAGAGAAAGAAAAGTACACCAGAAGAAACATTGAGAAGAAAAGAGTTGGGGGCAGCTACTACAGTCAGCCAGTATTGTTAATAACAATACTGGCTGACTGTAGCAGCTGCCCCGAACCCTTTTCTTCTCAATGTTTCTTCTGGTGTACTTTTCTTTCTCTCAGTCTCAGAATTCTGGACATTGTAGTTAGGGGCATCTGTGATAGGCGTGTATCAAAAGAGTGAAAATGGTAACTGCAGTCACTTGATTAGTTAAACCCCCGCTTTTAACATGCACATGTTTGCTTCCATTGCATGAAAAAGGGGGAGATTTTGCCCAGCTGCAGCTGGCATCTTGACCTTTTTCATCCCACCCCCTGTGGCTATCCCAGGATGCAGTTCAACCTACAGAAAAGTTAATGAACATTGTTGCATTATTAGTTATATGATAATGAGTCTTAGTTTTACCGATTGACCACGGTGTGGCTGCACATCCCTAATTCTTAACTGATAAAAGAGAATCTATGTGTCTTTTGTGCACATCAGGATGGGCAGGGAGATAAAAGTAAGATCTGACAGATGTTCCTTAACTCGACAGCATGTGTACACTTGCTTTCTGCAAGACTTTTCGGCTTTCAAATGCCAAAATAGCTGTTGTAGCCTTGCTCTCCCCCAAATTCCATTGTACGGGGATCTCCTCTTGTCATAACACCACTTCTGAGCACTCATCCTGCTTAGTCCCTTTAGCAGAACACTTAGAGGGTGGAATTTTAAAATATTAAAAACCTCGTTTAAGCAATGTCAAGTCTTGATTCACTTCACAAAAGGAAGGAAAAACTAAAGGGGGAGATAAAGGGGGCATTTTTACACCTTTCGTCCTCTAAATTCAGAATTTTCTATGTGGTGTGAGATTTCCCTAATTATCTCTCTTCCTTTCTATTTGATCCCCCTTTTTTCTAAAAAAAAGGGGGCGAAAAGAACCCCATCACCTTGCATTCACAACAGACAGTCAGCCTAGAATTTAATCCTTAAAAATAGAGGTTTTTTTTTTAAAAAAAAAAAAAGAAAAAAGGAAAAGAAGAACTGACTTGCCAATATAATCTAGAAACTAGCAAATTAGAAAAGAGATCCTAATCATAACAGAACATTATGCAAAAGAGAAAAAAAATCTTTTTTTTTAAAAAAAAGTCTTAAATACAATAAAAAGGAATAATTAAGAATCAGAGAGAGGCCACCATCTAGACAGTTTAATGATGCCACATGAGAATGAAAATGTCTAGGCCTATCTCTTTTCATTTTCATCTTTTTAAAGAGAAAGTTGGGTAATTTAAAAATTATTGAAATACTAGTTCACTTTTTAACATTTTTGTCTATACCTCTATTATCTTTATATTAAATATAACCGCTCTAACTATACAGTAAGTAAGTCTGTATCTACAGGGGGATTTGCTTTCGTTCCATAGGAAGCAAGCTTTCTGGAAATTTCTAAAGCGTCTTGAGGGGACAAGGTTGACAAATGGCTAAGGAGATAATACCAATTTACCACAAGACAAAACTGATGAACTTGCTTTCTGTGCGCGCACGCACAAGCACACAGAGCCACTTCTACGAAACTTTCTACCACTTCCTCTTATTTTTACCTTTTTTCCCCAGTCAGGTGGAAACTGACTGGGGAAAACTGACTGTTAACTGACTGTTAACTGACTGACTGGGGAAAACTGACTGTTAAAAAAAAAACCACACAAAACCCTGGGCTGACAGCATTCCATCCTCTCCGTTGTTTAAACCTGGGGTCTCCAACCTTGGCAACTTGTGGACTTGTGGACTTCAACTCAGCTTTCTGGCTGAGGAACTCTGGGAGTTGAAGTCCACAAGTCTTAAAGTTGCCAAGGTTGGAGACCCCTGGTTTAAACTATGCTTAAGAGCCTTGGGACACTTTCTTGGAAATTATGTTGGAGCATATCAGTTTCCTGTTTATTTATTTTTTAGCAGAACAATTGTAAAATAGATTAGAATCTGTTTTAGCTGCTTGATGTCAAAGGTGACTTCTAAGAACTCATTGGTGCTTTTAGGAATGACATTACTTAACGTAAGTTGTCTATGATTGTACTTCACTTTTTTAGAAGCCAATAATAAATGAAAATGCTGCTGCTGCTACCATAACTACTGCTTCTGATTATCCCTGCAGCATTCCAAACAAATTCAGTTTTTTATTTGCAGGAATAATGTCTTCTGGATAAGCAATGTCTTTTCCATGCCTGATGCACCAATGCCAATCGGCATGTTCATACGTCATCAACACAGTATGGACCTTCCTCTCTGTATGTTTCAAATCCATCATCCCATTGCATTGGGGTTCCTTTTTAATAGTGTTCAGAAAATGTCAAGCAATTGGTTGGTTGATTTAATTTTGGCTTAGTGTATGGTGTGTGCACCTATATTTGCAATTTATAAGCACTAGTTTAGTGTGTTGTTCAAATCCAGCCAGATACAATTGCTACAAAACAGACAAGTTTTGTCTTATTTTATGAATTAAGCCTATGTTTATGTAAGAATAACACAGTCAAATCAAATTAATGGGATGGGGTCAGATGGGAAGATGATCAGAAATTAGGTTTTACTCACAATGAATTTTAAGAAAGTAAATAAAAAGACGACAAAATGTGGACAGAACAAAGAACATATAAAACTACACCTTAGAAGTTTAATTTTGCAAAGATCTATTTAGAATGCATATTATAATTTACTTTAAGCTTTTAAGGGAGGAACTGCACTATTCCACATCCAGATGGTCCTAGTTTTATGCTTATGGGGAAGACCATCTAATATATTGTACTTGATTCCTTTTTGCAATAGCATAATTCAGAATTTTTTATAATCATGCTTGAGAAAAAAGGAATGTCCTATAACAGAGAAATATTGTCAAGATTATTAACATGCCATGCCTTGACCAGTAAATGGTAAGTTAACATTTGTATGATGGAACCATGGAACATATGATTTGGAAGAGTCTGTATACATAATTTAGATCAACCCTTTCCTCAGTGCAGAAACCACGAAAGCATCTCCAAGTGGCCATCCAACTTGCATCTGAAAACATTCAGAAACGGCCCATCCCCACCCCCTAGCTATCTGTAACTCCAGCATGACTATATTGCCCTCTCCTAAATGCCTGACATTTTCAATCCATCAAACAGTTCTTGTTGGATATTCAAAGTTAGATCCAGAATACCATGTTTCCCCAAAAATAAGACCCTGTTTTATTTTTTTTTAACCCCAAAATAAGCGCTTGGGTTATTTTCGGGGAAGTCTTATTATTTTGGGGCACATGGAGCAAGATGGGCTCCTCTTGCCGTCTTACCTGATTTCCAGCTTTGTATTTAAATATTTTTGGGGAAGGCTTATTTTTGGGGGGAGGTTTATTTTAGCGCATGCGCTTAAAAGCCCGATTGGGCTTATTATCAGGGGATGTCTTATTTTCGAGAAAATAGGTTACTTGATATGCTTGTTTCTTTTTCCTTCTGATAACTGCAATTATCAGCAAAAGATAATAATTAACAATCAATATCAGTGGTGGGTTTCAAAATTTGTTACTACTGGTTCTGTGGGTGTGGCTTGGTGAGCATGGCATGGCTTGGTGGGTGTGGCTTAGTGGGCGTGGCAGGGGAAGGATACTGTAAAATCTCCATTCCCACCCCATTCCAGGGGAAGGTTACCCCAAAATCCCCATTTCCCCAATCAGCTGGAACCCACCTCTGATCAATACCCTTCCCTGTCAAGAAACAAACTCAATTATATTTATAAATCTAAGATCCATTATGGTTTTCATATATGAGTAGGATATCATTAGAGGTGGTATTCAGCTGGTTTGTACCAATTCAGGCAAATTGGTAGCAGAGATCGTGCCCACCCGCCCCAGCGCTATGCCATCCTATTTAGGCATGTTTTTGAGGCCAGGTGCATGCGTGGAAGGTGCATGCACACGCGAAGTGAGTGTGCACACACGGAGCGAACCGGTAGTAACAAAATGTGAAACCCACCGCTGGTTATCATCTGTCACAACCAACTGGAACACTGTGAGTCAAGTAGTACTAGTGACCATGAGGCAAACGTGGTTGTGTATGCTTTGGGGAGATGTAAGTCAAGAACTGAAAATGTGTTCTTTCTTTGATCTTTCTGGTTGTCTCTTATACCCTGCTCTATTGACTTTTGGTAGAATAGTGTCTCCAATAGATATATCTCAGCATAAAAAAAAAAAAGCTCAGCTTGGATCAGCTCCTTAAATTATATCACTGGTGTTTGATTTCTTCAATATGTTCTACTCTGATATGCAAATAGAACATTTGAAAGCTTATGATTATGATATTTTCTCCAGGTATTGCTCTCAAAGCACTCTTGAAAACTTGAAAAAACCTTTCATCCATTCCATTTGCTGATGTAATATACTGATTCCATGGTGCTGATCAGGGGAGGATTCTACTTACCTTTACTACTGGTTCGCAGCGGGGCCACGCATGTACTTGCTTCGCTCGTACGTGTGCATGCTCTTCTGTGCAAACCATAGAAGCTTCTGCATATGCACAGAAGCATTTTGATGACGTCGGGGTCGGTGGGTGGAGCCTCCCACCAGTTTTACTACTGGTTCTATAGAACCGGTGCAAACCGGGGGCAACCCACCACTGGTGCTGATGCAATATATCTGATGTAATATACACAATTCCATTCTTTTTTGGAAATTTCTGAAACTTCAGCTACAAAATATTATCTATGCATTATCTATCACTGATAGTTGTGGAAAACCTGCTGAAAAGAACTTATCAATACATCTATGGTTTATGTGGTGGTTATTGAGATAATTGGAAACATTTCTGTCAACTTTGAACATATGTCCAAATTCTATATCAATTTTTTGTCACAGAAAAACAGGCTATTTCCATAAGTGAAGTGCATTTCTGTCACAACTCATTCCAAACTGTTCAATTTATTGGTCTATTCATGAGTTATTTATTACTTTTATCTTTAATACTCTAAGAAGTTCATGTTATGGCTGCTCCACACAAATCTATGTTCTCAGCTTTAATAGTATGACCTCCAATGCTTACATAATATAATCATTACCTGGTGTAAGTTCAATATTGGACTAATAAAATTCTGTGGAGCTTAAAAGTTAGATTTTTAATAAAGTAGATTTTCTTAGTTAAGATTTTAATTTTTGTGTTTAAGTCTTGTTTTTTTCTGTGGAATTGGACATTCTTTGACTTTGCAATTCAGTTTAAAGTGGCAAATAACAATCATCTTATCAAAATAGTAAAAGGAATGTCTATCATTTGGATTAAGAAATGTCTACTAGAGTTGACAATAAGACTATGGCAAAAGTCTCAAGGCTGGGTCTAGTTGGTTATTTTATTGCCAATACAGACTTCGCTTCTTTCCTGTCCATGTAATTTATTTAATTCTCCATGATTGTTGATGCACCTCTTTTATCTCTGATAGAAATGTTGGCCAGTTTATTGTTGGGATTCACTGGCTTTGTTGACTGTGACCCGGGGACTCTCTTGTAGGATATATGAATTTTAAAAAAACTTTGTTTCAGATATCTATTTTGTTACACACTTTAGTGAATTGCAACTTGTCTACAACTATTCCATAAATAGTTTCTATCCCAGAGCAGTAACTATATTGAATTCTATGGCATAGTGTAATACTAATGCAGTATCAGGGTTTTTCAATTCAATTGTATAGAATGTGAAGGATGTGTGTTTTTGTTTTATTTTTATAGTTTTCTTATGTATGATGTACCCTGAAGATGGCATTTAATTTCGTTGTACGAGATGCAGTGACAATAAAGTAAACTAAATTAAACAGATATTTTTGTGCTGTGCTGTCACCATCCTGTGTAGATTTGGGTTTTGACTTAGCTCTGATGGCAGAAGAGAGAGGAATCAAATCAAAGAAACTCCTCCAATGTGGATTTTTCAAACTTAGGGTTATTCTTCCTATGCAGGTCTTATGTTATAGATTCTTTGATTGTTTGTTGTCTTCTAGCACTGTGGTTTGTCATGACAAGAATAAACAGGAAGAATAAACTTCGGTCATTCTTCCACCAAGTCCTTGCTATGGAATGAAGACAGCAAGCTTTCAAAATAGCTTGCTTCTGCCCCACCAGTGGCACTCAGCTATTTATGAAGCATTGGCATCTCCCCATAATTGTCCATGGTTCTCTTTTAATTTTCCCATTGCTGAAAAATAAAGCAAATAATCCGTACAAATAAAAGTACAACAAATAATCATTGTCAGGCTCTCTGCTGCATTTGATTTTATTTAAGACATGCATTTGTAAGACAACATTTAATTACACAATCACAATTTTCTGAGGTAAATCTAGGTTGTATGGATCCAACCATGAGTATAACTTTGCACTAAAGTCTTGGGGTGATAAATCTGGTTTCTTTCATCAAGTACCAGAGGGTGTGCCAAACGCAGGAATATGGCTTTCTATTGGTGGTGGTTTGCTGCCATCTAGTGGCTGATTCAAATCATGACAACAATGAATGTGATATTTATCACATTAACGCTTAACAGAGGTGGGAACTGCCCCTATCTTTTTAAGCTTCTGGAACGGTATGAAAACTTGGTTCTGCCCAGTGGTGGGATGCTGCCGGTTTAACAACTGGTTCGTAAAGCTGCATGCGCAGTTTTACGAATACTAATCTTCTGTGTTACCACTTGGGAGTAACACAGCTGAGGCGCGGCAATCCACTCTGCCGTGCCAATCAGCTGAGAAGATAAAGATACTGTGTTTTCCCGAAAATAAGACATGTCCAGATAATAAGCCCAATCAGGCTTTTCAGCGCATGCGATAATATAAGCCACCACCACAAAATAAGCCTCCCCACCAACTACTTACACGCATATGCAGCCGGTCCCGCCATTTCCTCTGGTTGCTTGCCGCGCAACCAAAATGAGTTGAGGAGGCAAGGCTGGAGGGGGGGGAAGAGGGGGGACATGCCCTCCCCTCCCTGTTCTTCATGCCAGCCAAGTGGCCCAACATGTCCCACCCCACCCCAATGGCAACAGCAGCCTGGCTTCCCTTCCTCGCTGTCTCTTTATCGAGAGGGGTGGCAGGTGGGGCGGGGGAGAAACAAGACACTTGGAGTGAGACATGGCTCCCTTTCCCGTCTCTTCTTCCCCCCCTTGCCAGGCATGGCAGGGCTCCTCCTCCTTGCTTAGCCATCCACCCCTTTTAGGGATGCAATTTGGGGGTGGCAGGTGGGGCGGGCAAGAAGCAGGACATAGGTCTTACCTTTCAAGCTCCGTTGCTTTCCTCGCCGTTGTGTCCAGGGAAACACATTGTAAAAGAAAACCTCGCGAGTTCAGAAAGTTTGATTGAACTCATGAGGTTTTCTTTTACAGCATATTTCCCTGGACATAATGGCGAGGAAAGTAGATGTTTGTCCTGCCTTTGCTTCAAGAAGTCAGTTATCTCACTGAAGCTTCAGGGGATGGGTTACATGTCACAAAGGTTGGAAAAAAGCTTTAGCCAAAGCATGGCACTGTTGACCAAAAGAGCTGTGATATGAATCCTGGATGCAGGATAAGATTGGTGCTACCATCTTGACATTTCTAGTCATATCCTATAGACACCCCTGATTCATACAGTCAGATTCATACAGCTGCTTGGAACACCATTGGACCACTGCGACTAGCTCTTGCCAAGCTTTTTGCCTCAACTGCAGTTATTCTTTTCAAAATGTTCTACTTAAAAAAGAATCTGATACTTTGCAAGAAAAAAGGCCAAATTTTAAATATTCTTCTTTCCAAGAAAGCAGTCATTCTTAGTGCTTTGAAGAACAAATGATGTAAGTTGGGGGTGGGATAGATGTATCCCGCTTGGTGCTTGGTGAGAAACGTTGCAGTAAACTTTGGAGTTGCAGTGCTTTCAAAAAGTTGATTTGGACAAATGTGTTTATGTCTTATGGAATGTCTTATGGAATCTCTGTGTATATCTGCACCTATAGAGTTTGAGCATATTGGAGAGAAGAAGTGTTATTACTGAAGTTCAGATTGCTTTTTTATAGGATATAAAATACAAAATCGCATCCAGACCAGTTCTGCCTCTTGTTAGAAACTTCTATTTTTCTGACAAGCATCTATATTTACATCTAGTTCATCTATGAGACAGAAAGGAAAAAGGCATCAGAGCATCCTGTATTTGCTGGCCATCAGTAAAGGCAGCCATTAAGAGCTTATAGCCTATGATTTAGTTTCCATGACAACATGTCACCTGTAATTTATCTAACAATAGATGTGCATTGACAGTAGGATTCAAGCCCATTAAACATTTTTAGAATTTCTGAGTTAGAAGGGTTCCCAAATGTCATTTAGTCCGGCTCCAAATCTCATAATATTATGTTATTAAACTTTATTCATAAAGTAGTTTAACACTGTGCTTTAAAGGACATTTATTTGGAAGTAAATCTTGCTGAATGTCCTAAGTAAGAGTTGTATAGGAATGCAGCATCAGGCGCAGATAGGTAAGTATGAAATACATCACCATATTTCTTAAGTGTATAATTTATAATTTAGCTAGGAAATTATGGGAAGGGACAAGAGGAGGCAAATATATAATGATGTTAACCTGCTATAGGTGTCTCAGAGAAATTCCTGAACATGGCACTTGTGTGCTGAGGTCATTGCAGGTGTATACTTATTGTCATGGTATCACAGTTTATTATAGATGCCACTGAAGATGTGGCTTCACATGTTGTCAAGGGATTTCCAGAAATCTATGCTCTAAATCTGCGATAATCTTTCAAGCCCTAGTTGAATTAGAAAGCCACACTGGAACAGGATAGGCAAAAGTAGACAAAGCATACAAACTATGAATTTAGGACAGGGATGTCTACTTTCAGTGCAATGGTGAAGAACCTCTCAGGTGACTGTAGAAAAACAAGACTGCATAGAATTTCATGAGTCAAATGAAAGCTGGAAAATACTTGCTTATACAAGAGCTAATGAAATGGAGAATGAGAAGCACACGGGTTTTTCTTAAATGTATTGTAATGTACTGTAGCTGAATCGAATAAGAATATTCTCCAGAGATAACAATCTGATTTATAAAAACAAGGAAAGCCTAATTACTTGCTGACAGGGAGATGCAGTTATGTTGGCAACACCCATCCTCTGATCTTCATCCATATCTACAGTTTTATGGACTTATTTTCTGGAACAGAATTTAACTAATCGGGGGCATTGCATTCATATCCTAGAAACCCTGAAGAGTTAACTATAAATGTGCCCCCTTTAAAAGAAAGGATTTTTCATTGAAAATTTAGGCCTTTCAACTAAGAGGGCTTACGATATTTACAATTAAAAATGATAAAAGAATCTTGGTCATAGAAGGACATTGTTGGATAATATAGTGCCCTATTCAACACAATCTGGAAATGTTATTTTAAAGATTGGGAATCTTGGAGTGTACTGGATATGCTGATTTATACATAGAGATACAAACTTAGAAATTGTTATGTTCGGTCTAGAATCCATGTGTTAACGAACAAGGGCAAACAAGTATACTGAATATCCTTATCTGTGAACTGGATTTGGACTAACAATGTTTAAAATATTGGATGACTTCAAATAGAAATGACTGATTTTAAGGATGGGAAACTGTCCAATCATTTAAATAGTGAGCATCAATAGTTGGGATTAGTTATCATTATGCTGACAAATCCTATGATTATGCTTAATTGTGCAAATTACCTCTCAGATATTATTGATATAAAAACTCTGAAAGTCAGATTACATTTATAGGTGAAAAGCTAAGGAAGGAGGTTTTATTTGAATATTTATTGTAGTGAATTTATAGCCAAAATAAACGGTGCCTTCATCACTCCAGAAAACCAAAGGATCTGATAATGATAATAGTGCTAACAGTTTAGTAATTTACTGAGTAATGTATTCAGAGGTGAACTAAGTGTACACAGAAAAATGTCTAAAATAGCAAGCTGCTTCATTTTGAAATGTACAAAAATTGTACATTTCTAGGTCTCTTCCTCTCCAGGACATAGCAACTGGGCAAGTAGTCTTTGCTAAGGGTTGAGACTCAACCATGTAACTAAAGTGAAATTGGTCTCTGTATTTGAGGGGGGTTTCTGATGTGGAGAGATGCTGTGCTTTCAATCATAACAGATATTACAAGATCTGGGGGACTACAGTGACTAGCTTTTCAGCACAAAGTAAACACTCTGTCCTTTTTTATTAGACTGCCACCTGGTACACATACCTACCACCTACCTCTAGCCAACATTTTTCAATCATACTTTTCATCTGTCACAGAGGTGCAATCTAACAAGCTTCATTAACTTCAAGAGGAGCTCAACATGCCCTCCCCCACCTGGCAGAAATTTAGCAAAAGCTGCATTGGAGCTCAGCTTGGGTTTGATGGGATTTGAGATTACAGCCTCCCCATTCCCCTCCACCATCACCACTCCAGTTTGGTTTAGGCGTTACTTACAATAGCCCATATCTCTACATAGCATGGGACCCTGGTACCGAATATAAGAAACTGCTTTACAGCTCAGTGAGCGTTTCAGGGTGGGTTCAAACTGATAGATCAGAGAAATGGATTGAAAATGGCAGAAAGGAATTTAACAGAGAATTATGGAAGTTCTTCACTTACCAAGAAATAATAATTAAAAAAGACAAGTATAGAGAGGGGAAATATTTGTTCTGGCCATAAGTACTAACAAAAAGGATGCCCAACTGATTTTTCCCCTAACTTGCTAGAGTGTTAGAGTGCCTTAGTGGGTTGCATTGTCATGTAGCATGCACAGATGATGGTGCTGATGTTTCAGTTTTCCTCCCAAACATGAACCACTGCAGAGGAACTTCATCAATGCCCTAATGGGCATTGGCTCTGGTCCTCCGGATGCCGCTAAGACTCATATCTTCCCAACAGCATATTCAACATCCAGCATGTCCAGCATGTAATCAGCAGGCACTCCATTTCACTAGCCCTTAGTGTAGATTTCAAAGAATGGGAAAGCAAAGGCCTCCATTTCAATCATCAGGAGTTACAAAATACCAGATATTTTAATGATTTAAAAAAAAAACTTGGCCAGATGAAGCTTTTAAGGATATATCTGGAAAAAATAATGTACAGTAACCCCATTTTAATATCCAGGCAGAAGTAGGTCTTTTTATAGTATTCCTTCTACTTGAAGCTCACTTAGCTTTAACTTTTAGTGTAAGATGAAGAAATGTTCCAGCATTCACATTTTATTTATTTGATGCTATGACTGGATCCAATTTATTTAAAATATACATTACTTTTTTCTTGTGTATTAAAATGTGTGCTTTTTTTTTTTATTTTAACTTGTTAGCTCCTCTGATTGCTTAAAAAAAAGTGGGATGAAGATATTTTAAATAAATACATTTAAATAAATCTTCAGTCTGTAACCCAAGCCTTACAAAAACAGATTGAACCTGTTTAACTTGTGAAAAGAAAATTGAGGATATATGTTAGCACTTTTAAAATAGCTGAAGAAGGGGCCCACTTTCTTTTGGAGAAGTTAGGAAGGTACTGTAAATACCAATTGAATCATAGAAAAAACATGATTAGAATAGTTTACCTTTTAAACCAACCAGTCTTTCCCCAGTATAATATACCTGAGATGTTTGGAGAATATGACCCCCAGAATTCCCTAGTTTTATCAATCTGCTGCATATCTGGACAACAAAACAGCTGTTCAGATTTATTGCTGATTCCAGAACTTGTTCATAAGAACAATGTAAGGATTTTTACAGTTCATCAGCTGCTATTAGAACTTTTAAAAGTTTAAGAATATCAAAGTTTGGTCTTGAAATTGTTATATGAGGTTTGCCCTCTGCTACAAATTTGGCATTTTTTAATACTGCACCTGCTCAAAGTCAATGAATACCACCCCACTCAGCAATTAACATTGAGCTGAGAAGGACATGCTTTATCTATATATAACTTTCTCAGCAGCATGTTAATTGTAAGGCATGAAAGTCACCCAGCTAAAGCAAGCAGGAGCCTGTATCACACTGCAGTGCTTTGGAAGATGCTGAATGAAAACAGCAAGGCATCAATTCACACTGTGCGGGGAAAGGCAATGGTTAACCAGTCTTGTATTTTACTAAAGTAAGCACATGGTTAGACAAAGTAAAGCAATGATCTTGTGTTAGGAGATGTGTTCTTTAGGTCAGATGGCACAATATGCAAGGGAGGAAGAGTTTAAAATGTTTTGGAGGATTAAAGATCTTTATACTGTGGCTAAATTAACCCATTCAGGACATTTACTTGCTGATGCTGCCAGGCAAGAAGAAACTTAACAAAAGGAGCTGTTAGAACTGCAAGATGCAGCATTACAATATCTATAAAGATATTGATGATGAAACTGGCTGGAAAAACAAGAAAAATCTTCCAAATGATCACAGAACTCAGGAGATTCCAACCTCAAATGTACTAGAAGATGAAATTTGATTGCTAATCTGATCATTACCAAATCTCAAGGTTATGAGAACTGATGAATATCTAAAGAACTATGGCAAGTAACAAAAGAAGAATCTGTAAAGATTCTAACTAAACTATGCCAGTCAATCAGGAAAACAACACAGAGGATAACAGATTGGAAGTGGTCAGTCTACATACAATAGCAAAGAAAGGACATTTAAGAGAGTGCAGACACTTACATTATATTCTTGTTACATGCTAGCAAAATAATGTTTAGGATCATTCAATACAGATTTGATCCCTAAATGGAAAGGGAGATGCCAGATATTGAAGCTGGATTTTCAGAATTGGTTGAGAAACAACAAAACTTTTTGATGTAGACTGGATAATTGAGAAAGCTAAAGAATACAGTATGGGCTCTACAGATTATAGCAAGGCCTTTAATTGTGTTAACCATAATAAACTGTGGAATGCCCTTCAAAAAATGGAAATGGAAAAATGCTGAATATCAGGATAAACTGCAGTCCAGATGAAACATGGCAAAATAGATTGGTTCCAAGTCAGGAAAGGAATAAGACAAGGCTTTATATTTTCTCCTTATTTGTTCAACCTAAAAAAGGCTTTATTGGAATGAATATGTTCTGGTAATTACATATTTATTTGAATTTGAAACAAAGTTTAATATTTTTAGATGCACACATACTTTTGAACTACATGCCTTCAACCTGGAAACTGCAGCTGGACAATAGAAACAGATTCTCCATACTTTTATTATTATCCTTATTATTGCTAAGAGATTAGTTCTTCAATAGTCAGTCCTTGGTTAACAATGGCAATTAAGATTGGGAACTCTGTTCTAAACAATGTAGTTGTCAGCACACTCACTTATAACAACAGGTCTAGTTGAGGATGTTAAGCAAATCCTGTGTGGTCATTAGGTGTCATGTCATATGATTGCTATTTGTGACCTCCTGCTGTCTTTCTCATTGGCTTTGCTTGTTAAAAGCTGCCAGGGAAGGTCACAAATAATTATCATGTGACTGCAAGATGCTGCAACGGTCATAATTGTGAGCTAGTTGCCAAGTGCCTGAATTGTGATCATGTGACCATGATGACTGCAATTTCAAGGACGAGCTGTAAATGTCTTCCTTCAGTACTGTCATAACTTGGTATGACAGTATGGTAGAATGGTAGCTGAACAAATAGTCACTAACAGAAGACTACTTGTATTGAAAAGACAAAGTGGATTGATGTAATTGATGCTAGTTGTATCTTACAAATCAGTTAGCCATAGACATAGATTATGCATGGACAAGTGAAATGAACTGGAGTTACTTTTTATTGAAATTGTTATATAAAAATGTCACATATATGCATTTATATATGCATGAGAAATCCTTACATATACAATATATCTTTTACTGAAAACTTTATTTAAAATGTAAATATTTTTCAATGCAGTTTAAATTGGCTTAAACTACTGATGTGTGAAAACATAAAGATGAATTTCCTTATTTTCAAGTATACTTTCACTAAAATCAATAAAATCTGTGCATTCCTCAATTTAAACAAAAACAGTCTGCAAGAAACAGAACTAAATGTGTTAGTTCTGGACTACTCATTGTCCAATAGTTTAAAACGTATCATTTATTGCATGCGCTGATGTGTGGAAAAGTTATGGATGCTTATGGCTGAAGTGATAAACAACATACCATAATGTTATACAACAGCAGGAATTATTTACTCAAACTTTTGCTTCAATGTAGCCAACAGATAATATATACGTACACAACTTTTCAATACAATGGCTGGCTATGCTAGCCATCTGGGCAGTAAGACATCAATTTGCTGTTGGTTGATTTTTCAGATACCCTTTCAATTCTTCTTGAAACAATTGATCTCATGTCATATATTAAACAGCTCTTAAAACCTTATTTGAATCCACTTAAACATATGAAATATAGGTTTAAATTGAAAACTGGATGAAAGGTAAATAATTCTCAGTCAAGAATCAAATTCTATTTCTTTCCAAGTTTTAGCAGCATTTCTTTTGTACTGTTCTAATTCCTGAAAGGGAAACGGATAGATTGAAACATTAAATTGCAAGATCTCAACAACTGCATTGTACTTTTCATCTTGCGAATATTATGAATCCAACTGTGCATCTCATTTTATATTCTACTGCGAACATTGAATCATTGAACCTTTCCCTTTGTATCCTACAAATATCTACATACTGTACTACTAAAACTCTTGGTCTGATTGTTTACAACCATCACTGGGCAAATTGGTGCATCAATTTCATTTTTGAAACTGCAAGTGGTGCATAGAATAAGCCATGGTTAAAGAAGTTTTCAGGTACCTTTTTTACTTTAAGCAAACTGTAGTTTTATTTTTTAATTTCATATTGTTTCTGTTTGCCATTCAAATGCCAAGATTTGCTAGAAAATTACTGAAGTATATTACTGTAAGAGCACTCATACCAACCACTTGCAGTTTCAAAGAGCCCTTACCCAGTGCTATACCGAGGCATAGATATAGCTTTTTATTTAGTAACTCAGCATTTCAAAAGTGAATTGATTTTGAATTTTCAAAATGGCAAAGTATAAATGTGGACTAGGCGATTTATCATCATAATGAAATGAAAACATTTTTCTTATGGCATTTCATAAATTATTTTAGTTTGTCACATATCTTTCTGTAAATTTTGCAAAATTGTTAATTAACTTCTCAAATTGAGTGCATACATTTTCAGCCCCTTCTTGTTCTCCAGATGCATATTTACTTATCTGATCAGATAAGTGGCTTGAATACTAACAACTGTGCAAACAACTTGAAAAATATCAACAATTGTACTAAGTACTAAACAACTGAGCTATAATTGGTTTTTAAAGTAGTCAGAAATTAAATCTAGTGTCATCCATTTCAGGATGTAACACTAAGATTAGTTTGAATTCTTTTTCAAATGGAAAAGGATTATGTTTCAGCTGTGATCTCCACTGATCAAATAAGACTTAATTCTGAGTTAACTGATTGTAAACCATTCTGAAGAGTTAGGATTAGGAATGGGGAATTTCCTTATTTTAAGTAAAGGTTACCAAAATTACTTTCTAGTATCAGTCTGATAATGATATAAATAAACATTAATTATTGCATAATACCTCTGAAGTGCATAACACTGACAATATAGGTTTATTCTATCAAATTATTTGTATTAAGAAAATCTAAAGTAAACAGAATCTCAAATCCTGTGATTTTAAGTATCTTCTGATAGCAGAGCCTCTTCATTGTCATTACAAGTTAATTTCATTGAAATTTAATAATTAAATTAAATTTAATTATTGTATTCTAGAATAATGGTAGGCTTTTTCCATGGCAGCTGAGCATCAGTGCAAAAAAGTGCAAAAGTCCAAACAGTTTCATTTTAGGACAGATTTTTCTTTGACTTTGAGAAAGATTTGGTTAGAAATAGAGATCCCTAGTACTGCTTCCAATCCGTGATCCTTGATGTCAGCAGCATTATGAGAAGTATATAAAACTCTATAGACAGACATTCTGAGTCCAAAGAACAACATGAAATGATCAGGGAAAAATGCACGAACTAAAATGCTACCATGCATGAATACCTCCAAGAAACAGAATACAAAGCATTATATTTGACAGTATACCTTTAGCATAAATGCTCTTCTCTCTATAAATGCTTTATCTTTAAAAGAATGTATGGAACAAAGGACTACAAAAAGGGGCGAAAAGATTAGCTTTCTGAAGCATTTAATACTTATTCTTAAGATAACAGCCATTTCACTCTCAATTTTCATATAATTATGGGAAATCCTAATGCATTTAAAAACTGAATGTAGCTAGGGAATTGTTTTCTTACAGATGTATTCAGGGTTATCTGGCAGCTTTTAAAATCAAATGAAATATAAAAATCCCAAAATGTTTTCATAAAAGCCAGTTCAAATGTTACAATAATCTTATAATAACTGAACTTCAAGTGGAAATTTTAGGGAAATAACTGCAGATAATTTTCTTTTGACAGAAACTTGTCTATTACCATATTTTTCCTGCAATAGTACCAGCAACAAAAGCTGTAGCAACATTCAATGGCATCAATAACGATAACAATCTTTCTAAAAGAAAAGAATGCTGCAACTAAGAAACTCCTGGAAAAAGATTAAATCATATTGAAAATTAATCTTACTGCTACCCTGTTTTTCCTATTTTGTTAATAAAAGCAGCACCCAATCACAGTTTGAATGAATGAAAAGCAAGAATGTATATGACAAGCAATTAAACTGAATGCTCTATTCTAAGTGACAAAATAAATTCAGAAACATATCTGAGCTCTATGAAAGTCATAATCCAGTGGAATGTACACACATTCATATACAAATCAGGATCACAATTAATGACCTAAATCTGTCATTCCAAATTTATTTGTAATCTAGTGGAAGTACCCTAGAATATGTATTTAATTGCAGATGATTTCAGCTCCATAAATAAACATTGTATCCGTTAAGATAATAATTTGGTTCACTACTAATGATGTGATCCCTAAGATGCATTTATGTTAAACTAGGTCTTTAAATATAGTGTAGAAATTCAGAATTCAGAAAGTTTTATAGAAAATATGCAGTTCTTTAAGATTTTAAAATATGTTATATGGACCTATTTTTACAAAACTAGCTTTTATTTAATGCTAATGCAGTCCAGGCAGTGGTGGGTTCCTCCCGGTTCGGCCGAGCCGGTAGCGGTGATGATATGACGTCACCGAACCGGTTCTCCCCCCCGCCCTCCCCCCCCACGTTATTCTTACCTTTTATTTGGTCCCACCCCCAATCTATTGCTGCCTCCTGAGTCCCAGCTGATGACTAGAGGGAAAAAAACTGTTTAAACTCTTGCTGCGGGGCTTCCAAGGGCCGTCCTACAGCTGATCAGTGTTAAAAGCAAACAAATGAGTCGGGTTGTAAGTGCGAGGACTGGTCGTAAGTGCGAGGACCTTCCAGAAATGACTCTGACCAGCTACCTACGCCCACCTAGTCACATGACCTCCAAGCCACACCCACAAAATAAGCCACGCCCACAGAACTGGTAGTAAAAAAATATAGAGCCCACCCCTGAGTTCAGGATATTGATCTAGAAACAGTCAAATCAAGGCTAGGAGACTATAATAATCCCTCAGAATAACTGAATTCAAATCTGACATTTGTTCATATAAACAGATACTCATACAGACATTGTTATTTCATACAAATAAGCACACACCTTTAAAACAATTGTTCATTGTAGAGCCTCCTTAACAACATTGATGAAACATATACTGTATACATTAATGAAAATGTCTCAAATTAATAAAGAGAAAACTTAGGTGTTGTTATGGAGTCTGACAGAAGGTGAAAAGCAATTTGTGAATTGGCTAATTGGCATTGAGTTTACTGCTAAATATTTAGGAATCTTTTCAAAAATTATTTCCCAATTCAGAAACATATAATACTCAATATTTCTAGATAGGAGAAATAAAATTTGTCTTGGTTACAAAGAAGTAGAGCAGTTTACCACGACTAAAATTTCTATTTCAAATTATTTTAATCTCTATTGAGAATAAGATACTGAACGAATGGCATAGACAAATAATGGCAGTCTAACAAAACATCAAGAAACAAATTCAAGAATTTGCAAGATTCGGAAGAAAGGTATGGCCTAGCAATTCTAAATGTCAGACTGTACTATCATACCAGTTACCCAATGTGGATTTCAAAGTAGACTATTCTTATTTATGATTCTATCACCCTAATGGAAGGGACAGACCTTTCACAGGGATTACGTAGATGTATTTGGGTTAATATACATATAAATAAACAATTTTCTAGAAACTAATATTAAACTATCCAATGATAAATATATCTCAGAGAGTTTTCACAGGTCCGGTCTCCTTGCTGGTCCTTCAGTTGTGACACTGAATCTTTTGCTGCTCCTTTGGAGACATGCTAGCTCACAAATCCTCACGCAGAAGTCTTTATCTGTTTTCTTTCTATAGTAACTCAAATTGTTGTGTGTTATGTTAGGAAATTATTATTCACAGTGATTTGGAAAAAAAAATTCCTTTGTGATTAAAAGAGGATCTCTCACCAGAAAAGCTCAACTTTACTGGTTGTGGACATATTTACAGCAGCTGAGGATCACCAGATAAATTATCCAGGTTTTATTATAGAAAATATGGCCACAATAGTAGGATAACAACATACCTCATTTTTTTGACTTCGCATAGCATCAACTTCATATTCAGCATATTGTGGATCCTGAGCTGGATCCCTAGCTTCTTTAAAAATGTCTACTTTCTGAAAATATAAAGTAAAAAGTAGAAAAAGTAATTCTATTTACTTGCTTAACTTATGTGTGCCTTGAAATGTCCCTTAACAAGCGTAGAAAAACATTTTCAACCCAAGTATCCCTTTTTCCTCTGTTAATTATTTGTTGTGGACTTTTTAGTTGAAAGGCTCTTTATTTGATATTATATTATGATTAATTATATTTATGATTATTAAATATTTAAGTATTTAGTATTATTATTTAGTATTAGTATTTTAGTATATTATTATTATTATTATTATTATTATTATTATTATTATTATTATTATTATTTTCATTATTATTATTTTATTACCAATCTATTTGATATCCTAATCGGAACTATCTAATGCTGTGAAGGAAATTACCATTTTTTGCTGCTAAAATAATCTAATTAGAGCCTGCTCCCCTTTCCCTTCACCTCTGAATACAGATTTGTCCATCAAGGACACCAGAACTGTAACACCTCTGGGTTGTTTCAGGCAACTCTTATTAGTAGAGCTAGAAAGTGGTTTGGGTGCACCACTTGTGATTTATGCAGTAATAGGTAGAAAAGCAGCTTTGTCTCCACAATATTTAAAACAAAATGCAAGAAGGTATTCCGTCCACAATGAAGTTAATACTCCTATAGGAGTATCTGTTTTTTTTTTCCTTTGCAGTTCATTCATATATAGGGCAATTTATGATGAAGGCCCTAGGCCCGTGATGGCGAACCTATGGCACATGTGCCACCTGTGGCACGTGTAGCCATATCAGTGGGCACACGAACTCAGCTCTGGGGTACGCAGTTGATTTTCGGGTCTTCTGGGCCCACCTCCGGAGGGCCTGGGGGATTGGGGTGGGGAAGGCCCATTTTTCTTTCTCAACTGGTTCCAGGGCCTCTCTAGGAGTCTGGAGAGGGCAAAAACAGTCTTTCCCATCCCCAGAGGGCCGAAAACGGCCCGTTTAACAACTTCCGGTAGGACCAGAAGGCCCATTTTTGCTGTCCCCACCTCCAAGGCCTCTCTAGGAGTCTGGGGAGGACAAAAATGGCCTTCCCCACCTCCCCGGAGGTCTTCTGGAGGCCGAAAATGGGCCATTTGACAACTTCCCAGCCAAGAGGGGGGGTCATGTGCGCATGCATGGGGCGCATTGAATTATGGGTGTGGGAACGCGCGTATGTGACCCTCCTGCCCTCCCCCCGGCACGCCATGGCAAAAAGGTTAGCCATCACTGCCCTAGGCAATGATGGCTATGGCCAACTAGGCAGTACTGACTGCTAATAGAACATCAGCTAAAAGAGTGGGTTTCCATAGGGATTCTTAAGTTCCTTTATTCTTAATGGGATTCAGTTATATTTTATTGGTCCAAACTGTGGTGAACAGAACTAGCAATTTGGGTTAATTAGAGGTAATTTAATATATCATTAATAATTATTAATAATTATTAATAAAAAATTTATTTATTCTAATATATAAATTAGAAATAAGCCTACCTTTGGGGGAAATATCTTTCCAAAAACCTTTTTCCATAAATCCAAAGGTGTTTGTGCATGCAACTTTCCGATGTCACTATCAGAAACAGGAGGCGGTCCTGACAATTATTAAAAATATTTGTAATAATATTCACTCAACAGTTTAAAAGAGAAGTAAGCCATCTGCCATCTGCTGCCTCTTCCCATTTTCTCCAGGATACCCCTGCCCATCTGAATGTTCACTGGATGATTTGAATCAGTTACTTTGTCTCAGCCCAGCCTACCATGTTTCCCAAAAAATAAGACCCAATCAGAAAAAAAGCCCTGGCATGATTTCTCAGGATGCTTGTAATAATAAACCGTACCCCAAAAATAAGTCCCAGTTAAAATTGTCAGTTAGACAGATGCATTTAGTGCCATATTTCCTTGAAAATAAGACCTAACTAACAAATAAGCCCTAAAGTGTCTTTTGGAGCAAAAATTAATATAAGACCTGGTCTTATTTTCGAGAAAACACAGTAGGCTGGGCTGAGAGACAGTAACTGATTCAAATCACCTGGTGAACATTCAGATGGCTGAGGCAACTCAGAACATTAAAACTGCTGTACCACAGCTAACACCTGTTACCCATCTGACTGAGTGCAATTCTTACTGAACTCAATAAGACTTACTGCTGACTAGATAGCTGTAGGATTACATTGTAATTTTTATAATTAGAGTAGTATTGAAGATGTTTGAATCTTTCAAAAAATTTGCAATCTATTTCAATGATATTATACATAAATGCTGTCTTTGATGTTTCAGAACCACTTTTATTTTGTCTGTTTCATCCCTGTACCTCAGGGTGTCAAACTTGATTTCATTGAGGGCCGCATCAGGGTTGTGTTTGACATCAGAGGGCCAGGTGGCGGTGGCTGGAGTCAGGTATGGTCATGGTGATCATGGTCATGGTCATGGTGGGCATTTGACACAGACTCAAGATGCATTTTCCCCCCTTCTCTTCTTTCTTTCCACAGTTCTTTACTATAACTATTTTCCTATCTCTTCTACCAGATATTACTGGCAAACATTTATTACTTATTCTTCATATTCCACTAAACCTTTTTTTTTCTAAATTTATACCCCATTGTTAATAGTAAATTGCTTTTCCAGGCAGAAAGCTATTTATACTATTGTATTTTATTATTCAACTAATAATAAAAATACAATAGCATAAATAACATGATAATACAAGATCTAACAGCAGAGGTAAATTTCCATGAAAGTAAATAGAAATGGCTGTCAATTATAGATTGCTGATTGTAGATTAAATGGACTAAAGTATGTAAAATCTGGCATTAAACTTCAGTATTAACATAGGATGTTGCTTGATTTCTATCCATATCAGGCACTTACTTGAGGGCACATAATTGTAATCCAGTCCAATTCAGTCCTCCTGCAGCACTCTGCCAGCCAAAAATGGGCTGCAAGGGGCTGCTTGTAGCCCCCTTGCGGCCCATTTTGGCCAGCTGAGGCACCACAGGCCGGTTCATTGATATTTCCAGGCTGGCCCTGTAGGCCAGATCTAAGCATCATGCGGGCCTTGATTTTGACACGCCTGCTGTACTCTCTACATTTTTAAATCTGCATGGGCAATAACTAAATTATAGTCAACCAAATTAAAAAAGATTACCAACCTATTTGACTAAGAGAGTCCATTCCTGCTGGAATAAAAAGTGGTTTACTTGGATCCACTGACATGGATTTGCTTTAAAAATATGAATAGAATAAATTAGTTATAAACATTGTTCAAGAGTTTAATTTGCAACATGTATGAGCAGGACTATGCAATTCTTCATATTCAGTTCCAAAAAGCACTTTGAAGTATGTGAAGGCATAAATGAAACTCCTGCTACAACTCTTTAAATAAACGTGGTTTTCCTGGGAAGTGGGCAACAAATGCCCACTTGTTACAAATGCTTTGCTCATTTAAAGGAGGAAAATATTCTCTAGACAAAAACCTAATTTAAAAACATTTTCAGCACTTGCAACTTTGCTTATTTCATAAACCTTAATTGGGTGGCCAATACAGTATTTGAGAGCAAGGGTCCTTGAACATATAGAAGAGTTGCCTTAAAATCTATTTGCATTTATTTACTGAACATTTTGGACAGGATTGCCATTTGTATAAAATCATATAACTTACCTTCTATCAAAACCAAAGGCCAAATGGTTAATAAGTGCACGTGTTTTCAGCCACAGAGCTTCCGATTTGCTAGTAAACTGAGAGAAGAACATAACAAATTAGATTATATTCTTCACATAGTAAAATGTCATACCCAGCCCATTCAAAACTTGCCCCTCTTTTAACATGAATACACTGATTTCTATGACCCATACAAGTAGTCCTTGACTTACGACAGTTCGTTTAGTGACCATTCAAAGTTACAATGGCACTGAAAAAAGTAAGTTATAACAGTATTTTACACTTATGTCCGTTATAACATTCCCATGGTAATGTGATTTACATTCAGATGCAACTGACTCATATTTATGATCGTTGCAATGTCCTGGGATCATGTGATCACCTTTTGTGACCTTCTGACAAGCAGTCAACGGGGAAGCCAGATTCACTTAACAACCGTGTTTCTAATTTAACAACTATAGTAATTCACTTAATAAATATGGCAAGAAAAGCTGTAAAACTCACTTAACAAATTTCTAATTTAGCAACATTAATTCTGGGCTAAATTGTGGTCGTTAAGTTGAGGAATATCAGTACTTTGATGTAGACATAATATTTCTAAGATTTTAAGAATTCATTTATTCTTAACACAAATAAGATTTAAAGTCTAATTCACCTCTATCTCCTTTAAAGAGTTAAATATTATCCCTTTTTTAGATACATATTAATTTCTAAAAATCATTATTATCCTAATGTTAATATTTTAAAATAATATAGCATATGTGACAGGTTCCCTTGAAAATAACAGAAAATGTATGGGAAGAGGATTTGGGATGTGAATTTCTTTATATTTCTCGCATTTCTTTATAGCATAAATCTGTCATCCATTTATTTTGGAGAATTGATTATAAAAATCAATTATGATAGTGCATTTGTAATTTGCAATAGCTAAAAAAAATAACATGGTGGTAAAATATTTTGAAGAACAATTGCAGCTTGCTTTAATGAAATCTATTTTCCATTTTAAACTATATTTTCCAATATATCTAAAAATGTGTTCTAATGTCTTCATTTATATAAAATCATTTTGAGTAGACAGCTGGGTATGGAAAAGGCCCAATCTGAATCTTTTTAGTAGAAAACTTTAGTAGAAAACTTTAAAATATATCCATTTTAAATGACTATATTTATAATCTTTGTACTTCTTAATATTATATAATCATTTACATACAAATACACAATGGTATCAATGTTGCCAAATGTATACATTTGTTGTTTCTTTTTATTTATTTTTCCTTTTCTACTCTTGTAGTTTTATATTTCTGTATTAATATGTATCTGTTTCAATAGTAACTTTTAAAAGACTTAACCTTGAAGGGACCTCTGAAATATACTTAAAGGTGACATCAGAGAGAAGGGAATCCTACTGACCAGCGGTGGGTTTCACATATTCTTACCACCAGTTTGCCGTGCATGCTGGCTTTGCGCTTTCTGCACGTGTGCACCCAGCATTCCGTGCATGCACCCAGCATTCCGCACATGCTTTTTGCTCACACGCGTGCACCTTCCACGCATGCTCTGAGCCTTGAAAATGTGGCTAAATAGGACAGCATTATGCCAGGGCGGACAGGCGGGGGTGGCCCACCCACAGTCGCTGCTACTGGTTCGCCCGAACCGATCCAAACCGGCTAAATACCACCTCTGCTACTGAGGATCTGCTGGGAAAATATTGATTCTAAAGCATGTCGTGAATAAAGTATCTATGCCAACAGATTGATACACTTCACTGAGATTGGTTGGTCAATTAAATATCAATTAGATCCAAACACAATAATGTAATTCCAACTACAACACAGTAATTTAATTCAGAAGCTATTAAGTGTCCACACAGAAAAAACTAATTCATTGCAACATAAAAATAATGATTTTTTTAAAAATACATTAGAATTTTCTTTATTGAAGAATACTTAAAGTAACCATAACCTTTCTACACTTTAGATTTAAACCCATACTATTCATAGTGTTACAAATTTATTTTTGTATTTACTTTGATTGTATTATATTTTATAAATAAAATGTGCCAGTTTTTTTCCATCTGGCAAATAATTGAACTTTTCATTCATTTATGTTCCCTTACAGCATATCTTTTTCAAACCTGGCAGGCTCAATATTAAGTAGCATTCTATATGTACCAGTAATTGTATTTGACATTTATATACACATATTTTATAGGACTGTTTTAAAATATATATTTTGTAAGATGAGATTTGCTTTTTTTCATTCCTGCTACACAATAAGTTTTTATTTCCAGTGAAACCAACAGACTCAAAAAGATTAAATAACAGTTGGATTGTACTTCTGAAATACAATCATACATACCGCTAAAGATGCACCATAATAATGAGCAACAAATCGAAGTGTCTTGTATATTATTTTTTTCATCTCAGAGTCAAATTCCTAAAAAAAATAAATAGCATCCTAGGAATTTTACAGTATATAATAGTGTTACATTACATATTTTTAAACTAAGAGGTAACTACCGGTATTTAAAAATTATATCAAATGTTAACTTTCACCTCAGTATCAGCAAAACCATATTATTATTTCTCTGAAAGATGGCAAGTAACCATGGTGTTGTTATTAAATTATCAACATATCTGAAAGCAGAATTATAGAGATGGATTATTTTTATCAACTTTTGGTATAATAAATTGAAAATGATACTAAGCATATATGGACATGTTTAAATGTAATATTATTACTAGAAATAAATTAACCTAATGAATATGCCAATGTATATGGTGAACTTTTCCAATAATGGCCAATTGTTCAAACTACTATAGCTAAATAATAGTGACAATTTCCAAGCATTAACTAAGATCTGATCTACATATAATTGTTCTAGTCCAATAAGTCTTGATTTATTGGGCTATGAATAAATATCTGTACATGAATGAGGAAATTGTACTTTAATTATGGAGTACAAACCTTAATTATCTCAAACTCAAACAATTGTCTGGCATATTACAATTAAATTGGAATTATTTAACTTAAAGAACAGAAAAATGTGATTTAATAAATCTAGAGCTCTTCTATTACAATACAGGCAATCATTGAGTTACAATGGCAATTGGGACAGGGATTGCTGTCATAAAGTGAAATGGTTGTAAAGTATGATGTCATGTGACCACATTGCTTAGTGACAGCAATCTAGCCAATCCTGGTTGTTGTCCTAATACAAGATGTACTGCTTGAGGGATTCCCAAGCAAGCACTGTAGGAGGGCTGCAGGAAGATGGGAGACCCCACGCAGGCCATGCACAAGTTGGGGGAGGAAATGTTGTGGTAGGAGCACAGGGAAGCTGGGAAAGGAGGGCATGGGGTGCATGTGAGGGCAGAAAGGCAAGGGAAGGAGGGCACAGATGTGGGCATGCGTAGAGATGCCAGGGAAGGAAGGTAGGGATTATGTGTAAGTAATGGAAAGCTGGGGAAAGAGGGTGTGGGGTACATACAATTTGGAGAACAGTGTGAGTGACCATGGGAAGGCCAGTAGCTGCCTCACATAAGGCCAGGCTGGGCAAGCCTCATCGTAGTGGAAGACAGTAAAGGTTGGGTGGGTGTGGCAGAGCCTGCAGAGTGCACAGTGGTGGTGGTCAGTGGTGGGTTCCTCCTGGTTCGGCCTGGTTTCCCCGAGCCGGTAGCAGTGACAATATGATGTCATCAAACCAGTTTTGCCCCTGCGGCCCCCCCCCGTGTTATTCTTACATTTTATTTGGCCCCACCCCTAATCTATTGCTGCCTCCCGATTCCCAGCTGATGGCTAGAGGAAAAAAAAAACTGTTTAAACTTTTGCTGCGGGGCTTCAAAGGGCCGCCCTACAGCTGATCAGTGTTAAAAGAAAACAAATGAGTAGACCAGTGCCTGCAAAAATACATGAGTAGATCAGTGCCTGCCAAAATAGATGAGTAGATCAGTGCCTGCAAAAATAAATGGGTAGACCAGTGCCTTCCAAAATACATGAGTAGATCAGTGCCTGCAAAAATAAATGGGTAGATCGGTACAGCTCTGCAAGTAGTTAAAAGCCTGGTAGACCAGTAACTCTGCTAAATCCTAAATAATTGTTAAATGACCATCAAGTCACACCCACAAAATAAGCCACGCCCACAGAACCGGTAGTAAAAAAATTTAGAACCCACCCCTGGTGGTAGTGGCTGGGGCTTTGTGTTGTGATGCTGGGTGGCTGGCTGCAGTGTGAGGCTTAAAGTGCGAAGGAGTGCTGTTATATACAGAGGCTGAAAGGGTAGAGATGGGGAGGCAATAGAGGTGAGGGGGATTTGAAGCACTCCTGTGGCTATGTGAATGGGCTGTCAAGCACCTGAATTTTGATCATGTAATTGCAGCGGGGATGCAACGGCCATAACCTTGGCAACCAGGTGTAAATGCTATTTGTTCATTATTGCTGTAACCTTGGTTGCTGAATGAATGGTCATAACTTTGAAGATTATCTTGAAGATAAAGTTATTACTTTATCATAAGATAAATAAGAATAAAAGAGGGATATCATGGCTTCAAGATGATTGTGCTTTAACTAGTGTGTAAGTGTGTAAGTTATGGATATTTCACTAATGGACATTTGATCATAATTTACACTATTTCTGCTGAAGTTATAATTCTGATCAACTTCAGCTGCCTGTCTATATATTTCAAACTTGTTTTAACTATATCTCATCAGGGCCTGTTCATTCTGTTTTTGGAATATGGCTGAATCATCTTGAAGGAATATGATTTCTAAAGCAAGCTATTGAAGGAACCTAGGTTTACAATGCTAGGAATTATGTATCGATTTGGTACGAATGTTTTATATCTTGCTATCTAAGTACTAAGAATGAAAGCTTTCTAAAATATACCAAAGCCTACCAAATAATGCTTAGAAATTGCATAACATTTAAGAATGCAAAAGGAATGTGTTTATTTTTGTTTTTAAATGCATTAAAATGAGATCATGAAAGGAATATGTGTTGATGGTAAGCTATATAACTAAAACACTGAGATTTTATAATATTAAAAGTTTAAGGAACACACAAATTATGAATCATTTTGAGGCTTAAAAGATTTCTTTAGGAGGGAATTCGTAGAAAACAAGTCTTTGTTACTAATTTATCTCATTTATCTCATTTTAAGTCTTATCTTGTTACTAATGTATCTCATTTTCCAGGGCTTCTTAAGCTGATCAAGATGATCCTTCAAAAAAAATCATGGCTTCAAAAACTTATTTTATAAATCAATGCCAGGACTTTAGAAAGTGAAGCTATCATTCAATTCTGATCAGAGGAACACATCAATTGTTAAGTGATAAAAGTGTACATTTGCTACAGAAAGAAGAATATACTAATGATTCACTCTTTTTAAAACAGATACTGTAGTGTTTGCCAGAAACTTCACTGTTACATAATTAACTTATTCATTTCCAATGGTAACCATACTTATTCCATTCCTTGGCATCAATAAACTAAAGGGAAAATAATATTTAGCACAAAAAAACATATATAATGAAATTATTTTAAAAAATAAAAATCCAAACTCACCAAATTGTTACATAATAGAAAAAAAAACTTAAATGAGCATTACTTACATGAAATAGATCATATTTGCTTCCAATTATAACTAGTGGAATTGGAAATGGGTCAATTAGCTCACAATCCTAATAAGAAACAACAGTATTGTTATCATCAATTGCAAATGTAATGACAATTTGCTGAAAAAATAAAGCTCCATATTATATAGACAACTGTCATTTCTCAATATAAGCTTTGAATAAATAAAATTTAAGACTGCACAGCAATTAAACTGTGTGATCAAATGGGGATGGCTATAACTCACTAGTGGCTTAAGCTACTGCTTTGAAATGTGAAGGAAGTTACACAGTAGCAAAAGCTGGACAGGAAGAAACTGAGTAGGTTCTGAGATTGGTGGGAATGGTTTCCTCTTGTCCAGGACACCTTACCTTTGCACTTATATGTGTGATTTTCATAACAGAAAAAGTGGGAAGGTGCTGGGCCTCTTCCTACTCCAGAGTGTTGGTGAATTGGAATCAATGTAATAAATGAAGCAAGACAAGAAATATATTTGTCATAAGAACATATATAGTACTATGATGGATAGATCTTTAGTTCATCTAGTTCAGCACTATCCTCACAGTGGCCAGTCAGTTGCTCAAGGAAGCCTAATAGTTTCGCAGCGATGAAGTCATACTTCCACCAAGCTAACAGCCATTGATCTCCATCACTTCCATGAAATGAACTGGTCCGTACCTTATTTTTTGAATCCAGCTAACCTTATAGCCAGCACCACATTTCATGATAGTAAATTCCAAGGTTCAATTACTTGTATAAAAGAAATATTTGATTTTGTCTGTCCCAAATCTTCCAGAATTAAATAAATCTGGTTCTAGTAATTCAGGAATAGGAAAATAGCTTCTTCTTGTCTACTTTATTCACACCATGCATTCTTTGTATACCTCAAAATATTCCCTCTCATTTGTCTCCTTTCAGCCGTAAAGGTCCTAAAAATCATAATCTTCCCCAATAGGGAAGTTGCCCTAATCCCTTGATCATCTTAATTACCCTCTTCTGAATCTTCTGTAGTTCCACTACATATTTTTCGAGATGCAGTTACCAGGACTATTTCAGATGTGGCTCCACCATTGATTTATGAGTGCATTATGACACTAAAATCTCTATTTTCAGTGCCAGAGTCAAAACTGGTTCTTCCCTATCTAGACCCACACATTCTCTAGGCACTGAGAAAACACTTTGACAACATTACTTAAGTGGCCTGGGGCAGAGATGTACAAGGGAGTATCATCAGTGTCATCAGCATAGTAATGATACTTAATCCCACACTGAGGAATGACCTCACTCAGCATATAGAATATGCAAAACTTCTATACAAGACAAAAGCACCAGGTATATTTTCAATGACAGCTTTGGCAATCTATTTTACTTTCTTCAAGAGAGCAAATTACCAATTGAGTGTCAAGGGCTGGTATTAACGTCCCTAAAAATTCATATTTAATTAGTTGTCATGTTATCAAAAGACACTGACTTTGTGATAGACACTTGAATAAGTGCAAAGTATAGAGTTGTATTGAAGGTTGTTGGAACTACATTTTTTCCTTAAAACTATAGCTTCCTTGAGTTGCCTTGCCAGGTAACAAAAATGTATAGAAGTTATCACCCTCATTTGAAAAGGAGATTATAAAACCAATATCAAAGTGCTTCTGTAAAATCGTATCTCCTGATTGTTGTAACATGCCATAACAATAGCATTAGATGTCTAACTCATAAGAAACCTTATCTCCTTTCTGCTCCTGCTAAATTTTCATTAAATTGCTATAATTTTCTATTGAACAACTTCTTTTATATCTAATAAATTTTCACTCATGCGTGAAAATATAAAGGAATTGTTTATGATTCTCAAAACAATGAACTTTGTATGAGATTGTGACATATGAATAAAATACTAGTTCTTACAGGATGATCCTTTGGCACATTGTTCCACATCTTCCGTTTAATTTCAGTAGCTATTTTGGAATTGTTTTGTCCCAGTTTTGATATAATTCTGTCTACATGCTTTCTAGTGACTTGTAGAAGACTCTCCATGGTTGGCCAGAGTTCATTTGGTTTGGAAAGATCCAAGACCAGAATAACAGCAAATGTCCTATAAAAAGAAACCTTATTTTTTTAAGATATCACCTTAATATTTCACTCATGAGAACTTCAATATGAATCAAAACATCCCTTCCCAAAGTCTAAGCAAATTTATCTAAACATTAAAGAAATACATTTTCCCTTGAAAATGGCTTAAACTTTACAGAATCCTTTACTATGCTGTTTTATTAGTTGGATTAATAAAACCTGTTACTATGGATTAGCAAATGGTCCGAGAGTATCTGAAATAGCAATACTGGCAAAGATAAAAAGACAAAAATTAGATTCTTTCCAATTTAAGAATATAAATCATACTACATTTTTAATTACTCCCACAAATAGCTAAAACTAGCATAGTTAGCTGTATTATAATAAAAATTGATGACTCCTTTGATCATGTTATAATCGCACTATTTAGACAGGATTGACTATACAAATCTCCAATTCTAACATAGGCAGAAAACTTTCATGTAACTAAATCCAAACAACTATTTACAAGAAAAATTACTGAGCACTTAAATACAAATAAATTTAAATTTGAAATACTTTCTGTAAAATGAAATTACTTTTGATAATTAAGCCTTTCATTACTTACCTTATGTTAACTGCCATTATTGGTATAGGGATTAAATCCAACAACGAAGTTCCACCACCTAATTCCCAAAAGTGAGCAATATCTTTAGGCTGAAAATGTAATAGGAAAAAACCCTCACATTGTAATGTCTTGATGCATTAGTAGCATTTTAAAAATTTATATAGCTATGTTTTCAATTACATAATTTCTCAGGTGTCAAAAATGCTAAGATATCAGTAGGATTATCACATAAAACCTAAGGCATTTTTGGTTCTATCTAAATAGACTTCAATTAAATATAAATATTATTTATGTATTTATTTTATTTTTATTTATTTATTTGTCAAGCATATATAAGATAACAGGTAAAAGTATAAACTTAATTTGAATACATGAAAAGAGTAAGGGTAAAAAGAATATTAGGACAGGGATGGTAGGCACGCTGGTGCACTGATGCACACCTCTTACAGACCTCTTAGGAATGGGGTGAGGTCAACAGTAGACAGTTTAAGGTTAAAGTTTGGGGGGTTTGGAAAAGAAACTAGAATCAGGTAGTGCATTCCAGGCATTGACTACTCTGTTACTGAAGTCATATTTTCTGCAATCGAGTTTGGAGCAGTTTACCTTGAGTTTGTATATATTATTTGCTCGTGTATTGTTGTGGTTGAAGCTGAAGTAGTCATTGACAGGTAGGACATTGTGGCAGATAATTTTATGAACTACACTTAGATCAGACAGAAGTCGGTGTAGTTCTAAGTTGTCTAAGTCCAAAATTTGAAGTCTGGTGCATAAGGTATTTTATTGCGGGTAGAGGAATGGAGGACTCTTCTCGTAAAATATCTCTGGACTCTCTCAATTGTATTTATGTCTGATATGCAGTGCGGATTCCAGACAGATGAGCTGTATTTGAGAATTGATCTAGCAAATATTTTGTATGCTCTAGTTAGTAGTACAATATTACCAGAGAAGAAGCTATGCAAGATTAGGTTAACAACTCTTAATGCCTTTTTGGCAATGTTTTTAGAGTGGGCTTTGGCACTTAAGATTTGTAGAAATGAGTACTCCAAGGTCCTTGACAGAGTGAGGGTCATCTACAATGTCATGTCCATCTAATTTGTATTTTATCTTTTGTTTTGTTTTGCCAATGTGCAAGACAGAACATTTGTTGGTTGGGATTTGACGTTGCCACTTGTTAGACCAATCTGACACATAGTCAAGGTCTTTTTGAAGGGTAGTTGAATTGTCAGTGGTGTTGCACAGTTTAACATCATCAGCGAAGAGAACACAGTTGTTTTTAATATGATCACAAAGGTCATTTATGTAAAGTATGAAGAGTGTTGGACCTAAAACACTGCCTTGGGGAACACCACTATTAACAGGTACAGGATTTGATAGAGTGCTTCCTATTTTGACCACTTGTTGTCTGTTTGACAGGAAGGCAGCTATCCATTCATGTAGGAGTCCAGAAATGCCATAGGATTTTAGTTTTAGAAATAATTTGTTGTGTACCACTGAATCAACAGCTTTTCAGAAGTCTATGTAAGTTGTGTCTATTGCTTTGACCTGATCAAGATGTGTAGTCCATATGTTTGCAATGTAGTAGTTATAGATTACAGGATAAATTTTTTCTGATACCAAATTGTTTGTTGGAGAGTAGGTTGTTTGTCTCTAGGTGGAGTGTAATAGATTGGTTAATGATTGATTCCATGACTTCGCAGGTGACACAACATAAAGAGATTGGTCTGTAATTTTCAACTAGGCTAGGGTCTCCCTTTTTGAAGATAGGGATGACCATGGCTTGTGACCATTGGTAGGGCAAGGAGCTGGTACTGAAAGATTTTTCAAAAATTATGCTTAGAGGTATTGCAATTGCAGTGGAAAGCTTTTTTAAGAAGTATGCACATAGTCCATCAGGTCCAATAGATAGAGATGGTTTTAGATTGCGTAGTGCCTTTTCAAAGTTGTGTTCTGTAAAATCGATATGTGTAAGATCACCGTAATCGTTGTAATTGTCTGTATTATGACTGGGAAATATTGGGTATGTGTTGTTGCTGTTTACAAAGACTGAGATGAAAAACGTGTTAAAGAGATTTGCTTTAACGGTTTCGTCAATACAGTCTTCGTCATTTGGTCCTTTTAGGGGTGGGATGGTCTTTAAGTTTGTTGTTTACAAAATTATAGAAGGCACGTGTGTATTTTGTGCGAAGAAGGTTTCCTCTAGCTTGATGTGATCATTGGTGCATTCAGTCTTTATTAGTTGGCATAAGATTTGTAGCGGTTTTTACCATACCAAAACCTATGATTACCAGATATAGATTGCAATGTACTTTATAAACAAATAACACAAATAAGTATCAGAAACACTACCATTCTTGCTGGAGTCAACATAAAGAAACTGCTTTATTACCAAGAAAGACAGAGAATATGTCCAGCTAACCTTACACTACCTAAGCTCATCTGGAACCTACTTAACAGAAAACATATTGTTGCTGGCATCTGTAGCATTAGGAAGTAGAGGAAGTGAAGTCAAAAGTATATTCCTTTTTCATATGTAGCTAATATGAGGATCAGGGAGCTAAAATATTACTTCACTAGTCCTCTGAGAAGACTTTGTTCTCATATTAGCAGATTTTCATCTGATTCCTGAGGTGGCTGGGTATGTTTATCATATTATAATAGATGACGAGGATGACACTGGCATCTTTTCTTTGGAGATTTGCTGAAATTGAAAATTGTACCACTATATATTTTGTGATGTTGATGAGAAAGAGAACTGCCAGAAAAGCAATCAGGGTTTGTCAAATAACAAATCTACTGCACAGACTTAAAAATAGAAGAAGGCAAAACTAAAACAGTAGATTAAGTGAACTACAACTGAAAATGTGACTTATAAATGCAAATAATAGATGAGACAAAACCAAGAAGAAACTAATATGGGCAGATGAATATAAGAAATATAATATAAAAGTGGAAATCAATTTATTTACTTTATTGGAGATAACTATATTTTTGTTGAGAGACGATCTAGATACATTGCAATTTATATAGCAGTGATGGAGCTGCGATATCCTTTTCCGGATTGAATGCCCAAAGTGTGTGCGCACAAATGCGCGTGCGTGCACCAACTCCCCCAAAATGCAATGCACGTGCAACCCCCCTGCATGTGTCCCAGCCCCTGCACATGCACGTGCAGCCCCCCGCATGTGCCCCACCCCATGCATGCATGCATAGTCCCCCGCATGCACCCCGTTCTCCCGCGGATGCACGCATCACCCTTGCATGCGTGGCAGAGACCCGAAGACCAGCTGGCCGGCGGAGTGTGCACACGCATGCGCAGCGGAACTGAACTGGGGTGACTGCTCGTGTGCCATCAGAGAAGGCGCTGTGTGCCACCTCAAGCACAAGTGCTATAGTTTCGCCATCATGGCTATTTAGTATATTCATTTACTCATAAGGCAGAAAGAAACAATTCTAAATCTGCATTGAGGCAATACTTTCCAGACCTGGGAACCTCACATGATTATATCAGACAATAACTGTCAATTTTCACTAGTTTGTTGTCAATTGAAATATGGTCAAAAAGAAAACTACAAACTTACAAAGATTTATGATGCAAATACATAATACTGTTTCCAACACTGCAAAGTAATTTACTGAAAATACAAGTTTTTCAAAGCTCATTATAATATTAATGTAAAGTGGCCAAAGGCTTTTACTAGATAGTGCTCAAGATTTTTGTGATATGAGATGTAATGCACTGCTCACTATACATCATGCTGCAATTCTCAAGCCCTAAAGATTAATACAATAGGATTCACAGGCAACTTTACCAAATCAATATACTTACTGTATTATGCCCCTTTGCTCTTCTTCCAAAAGTGTATTCCAAAGCTAGGGTTGGTTTTGGAACTTCATCTCTAAAAGATTAGAATATCCCACCCACCAAATTTGCAAAATTACTGACAGGCTAAGAAAAATTATATTATAATGTTAAATATTATAAAAACAAGTAGTTTGCACAAAACTTTCCACTTACATTCCACAGAAGAAAAACTGGCTGGGGAAAATTATTTCTAATGACTACATTGGAATGAAATCTCTATGTAATAATTAAATTTAAAACTATTACAATTTCCAGTAGATTATTTCTAATAACTATGCAGTTAAGAACAAAAATCTAATAAAGCCGAATAGAAACTTAAGGAATCATAAAGAGTTAAATATGTATATTTAGGAATGTTTACTCTTTATATTTGGAGTTTCAAAAAAATAGAAAATTTGGCAAAATGAATATACAGCAGAAATAGAATTTGCCAAAACAATGTCTCTAGCCGCTAAAGAACTAATAGTACTACTTAATGACTACCAACAATTTAATAATAAAAAAGCAACATTTCAAACAAGAGTCAAATATCTTATGGTTCTTGCAAGATATATTGATTTCATAAATATGTTGGTGCTTAAACTGCCACAAAAGCTATTGGTTATTTTAAAGCACATAGCTAATTTGCTGGAAATCAGAAAAGATAAGGTTCAAAGCAAGTGGGAAATGGGAATATATTCTGAGTTTTTGATAAGCTCTGAGGGACCCAAAACAAACCGTAACACTGAAGTATCACTCCAGTCGAAAGCTGGTGCATGTTAAATCCTATAACACTTCTGCACGAACACATTTAATCTGATATTAACTATACAGTGCTCTTTATATAGTTTCTTCTAGATGGTTTGAAAATAATTTATTATATTGTATTCCTATGAAGATATTGTTGATAAATACTTTGAAAATATAAAATACTTTTCAAAGTTTAAACACATACCTGTCAAGGCACCTCAATATAATACTAGTCTTACCCTAGAAATTAAAAACAAAGAATGCTATTGAAATGTCAGTGATTCATACATATTGTATCATTCTACATGCTGTAAAGTATTCTTTAAAATAATTTCTAAGAAAATATTTGAAAATTACAAACATAGCCAATTATACATCATATGATTATAGGAAAGTTAGCTTCTACTTTTTATCAGAATGTAGCTGTGCTGGTATTATTACTATTAATTATTCAAAGTATTGGAAATTACATTATTAATAATAACAACAGGACACTTAAATGCAAGAATGACAGTAGCTATCTGTCTACCAATTACATTCATATGAGGAATCATTGGTAATTGTATATAGAAGGTTAATCAAATAATGTGTTTCTACAGGAAGTGGTTTTAACTGATGAGATGGAAATAAAAAACAATGCATATACATAACCTTCAATATATAATTTATTACTTTATGCTATAAGGATTAAACTGTTGGAGAAAACAGTCTATTTATGATGTGTTGTTCTTGCATTTCTATAAAAATAAATACATAATTGCTTAGGTTTTAGAGTAACTTTTATTTTTAAAATGCTGATTCCATTCATTTTGGGTATCCTCATTTAAAAAATAAGGCCCACTGAGATTGGTTATACTGAGATATAGCAGAATATGTCAGCAGTTCAAGTTTAAGTTTGTTCACTAAACCAGCCTTCTTCAACTTGATGTCTATCAAACTGACTCAGACACCTCCCACAACGTAAAATATTAAAAACTGGGAACTGAATCCCAAAATATTTGCAGATATGGGCTGGATAAAGTTACAAGAGGCAATCATTGTCACTAGAACACACAAGTAAGAAATACACTTAGTACAGATAGTCTTTGTTTTGCAACCACAATTGAGTTTGGCAACTTAGTTGTTAAGCAAATTGATCACTAAGCAAAACATCACAATTTTACAATTCTATTTCAGCTTCCCTTTGCTTTATGAACTTACATAAAGCAAAATGCAAAAATTAGTCACAAGGTTACTTTTTCATCATGGTGGTAACTGTGAAAAATTACTAAACAAGTTGATTGCTAAAGGAGGACAACTTATTTTATTATATATTTAAAACACAAAGTATTCTGCTTAAATAAAAGTCAAATACAGATCATTACCCCATTTTTATTTCCTAAAAAGAATAACGATCTTTCACAACATTCCAGAATGTCTCTGCCATCTTCACTGTTTTCTCTTTTCTCAACTTCCGCTTTAGCAATATCCCATATAGTGTCACTAGTAAAGAAAACAAAATACAAATATCTTCAAACAGAATAATGTCCCAATAAGTGCAGTTAAAGAAGCCAGTTCTGAATTAGTAGTTAAGCATTGGACTAGAAACCAGGAGACTGTGAATTCTAATTCCACCTTAGGCACGAAGCCAACTGGTGATCTTGAGCCAGTCACTCTCTCTCAGCCCTAGAAATGAGGCAATGACAAACCTCTTCCAAAAAACTTTGCCAAGAAAACTTTGTCAAGCAGTCACCAGATGTCAATACTGATTCAAAGGCACACACACAAAAACAAAAAAATCATTTAAGAAGCTTCTTTGACAAACATTTCTTTTCTTTCTTCACTGAAATTGGGAACACTAATAAATACCAAATAGTAGCATATTTTTAAACTAAAATTATTTATCTTAATTGGCTATGATATGAATTACTGGCTATAAATATGTACTTACATTAAAATCAGAATAGCACTGAGAATCATTAAAATGCATGAGAGTAGTTTGTGAAACTTGAATTCTAAACTGTACAGACTGGCATTCAGTTTTGCTCTGTTTTCACATTAATACATTTTTTCTTTATTGTAGGATAAAGGCAGGAATGCCTCTTTTTACTGATCGCTAACTCACAAGGGGTTACTGGTTAATTGACGTTTATAAATGATAAATGACTATACATTATAGTTTTTCTCAATAAATAAAAGAACAAGAAGAATGCTTTTGACTCATTTGTTTAATTGGATTCTTTATCTAGTTTTAGGCCTTGTGTGGAGAACAGATTACGTTTTGGGTCAATTTAGAGTTCACAAACAATAACATGATTGCGTTAAGATGCACACTCTTAAACTAATACTCTGTTGAAGCACTTGTTGTTTTTATAACAGCATTCAGTCTTTTGGGGTAGAAGCCTATCAGCATGACACATCTTGCCTTGGGAATCACTATAAATGAGACTTAATTCAGTAGGACTTCATTCTAAGAAGTATGCACTGATCTGTACTCTACCATGGTAGTCGTAAAAGTAAACATTCTTTTAATCATTACTCCTTAATGGATGCAGTGGATATACAAAGTCTACACACCCCTGTTAAAATGCCAGCTTTTTGAGATGTAAAAAAAGCCCAGACCTGAATCTTATAGAACAGGGGTGTCAAACTGGCAACCCGCAGGCAGGATGCATCATGTGCAAGCCACGCCCACCCTAGGTCCATGACGAGGAAAAACGTCACAATACGTCACATGACGGCAACGTGACGCAGCGAGTTTGACACCTGTGCTATAGAAAGTCTGTGGGGATAACCTGAAGAAGGCTGTGCACAGGAGATGACCTTGCAATTTGGAGCACTTCTGGAACGATTCCCAAGGCAATATATGCTATGTGCCAGGCTTCTACCCCAAAAGACTGAATGCTGTCATAAAAACAAGTGCTTCAACAAAATATTAATTTAAGGGTATGCATTTTAATGCAACCATGTTAATATATGTTTTTTTATTTTTATTTTTGCTACCTAAATGATTTGTTTGTTTTTCAATTGAATTGTACAGCTTATGTGTTATATTAGCATGGAGAGCACTTGCCTATAAAGTCACTAAGAATCAGACACATGCTATGATAAAGGTAGAAAAAATGCAGAATTGGTCTGATTTTTTTAAAATGGAAAAACCTAACATTTTAACAGGGGTGTGTAGACTTTCTATTTACACTGTATGTCCAGGTAGTTTCTTTGGCAACAGCATGGAACTGGTTTGCCATTGATTTCCACGGGAACTTCTTCATCTCATTAGCAGATACAGGTAGTCCTTGACTTACGACCACAATTGAGCCTGAAATTTATGTTGCTAAACAAGACATTTGTTAAGTAAATTTTGTTGCATTGATGACTTTTCTTGCCATAATTGTTAAGTGAATCTGGATTACTCATTGACTTTGCTTGTCAAAATGTTTCAAAATGTGATCACATGACCTCAGGACACTGCAACCGTCATAAATACGAGTCAGTTGCCAAGTGCATGAATGATGATCATGGAGATGCTGCAATGGTCTTAAGGGTGAACCTTGATCATGTCACTTTTTTCAGCGCCGTTGTAACTTTGAATGGTCACTCAATGAACTGTTGCAATCGAGGACTATCTGTAACTCCGGCTAATAAGATCATATTTGAGTTTCATTAAATTTCAAGTGCGTGTGTGCTTGTCCCAAATTCCCTGACAGCATATCCTGTTCCCATCCCATAGGTCTTTTCAATTGCCAAAAGCACAGTGACCACTTGACTAACAAAGCCATGTATGGTGATGATGGCAGAATCTGCAAGGAGGAGCGGACTTCTCCTTAGTTGTAATTACAGGAAGTCCTCAATTTACAACAGTTCACTTAGTGACTGTTCACAGTTACAACAGCACTGAAAAAAGTGACTTGTGACCATTTTCCAGAGTTACGACCTTTGAAGCATCCCCATGATCATGTGATCAAAATTCAGATGCTTCGCAACTTGCATGTATTCATGACCGTCGCTGTGTCCCAAGGCCATGTGATCCCCTTTTGCGACCTTCTGACCAGCAAAGTCAATGGGGAAGCCAGTTTCACTTAACAACTGGGTTACTAAATTATCAGCTGCAATGATTCACTTACCAGCTGTGGGAAGAAAGGTTGTAAAATGGGGCAAAACTCACTTAACAAATGTCTCACTTAGAAATGTTGGGCTCAATTCTGGTCATAAATCAAGGATTACATGTACAGCAGGTGGTGGTGGTGGGGAACCTGGATCGGATCACAACAGATCGCTGAGCTGGCTTGTCGCCTGTGTGAGTCAGCATCTTCTGAGCAGCACAGCGGGAAGGCAGACCGCACTGCTCCCGGTCGCTTCCATTTTCACCCTTTGCGCCTCTGACCGTTTGAATCAACTTGTTCGCCCGCTTTAGATCCAGAGGGTGGGATCCCACTCAGTGATCGCGCGGCACCGTCGCTGCTCGTTCGCCACTTTTAGGGCGGAAAAGTATGGAAAAATGCATTTGTGGCTCCTGCCGCCGCCCCGAGACAAGAGTTGTGTGCCGTCAAGATGCCCCTTTTGGCAACAGCACCCTTCTCCGCCGGCGCAGGGACAAACAGCGGCCCAGCGAGCTTCACTCTCCCTCCGAGAAAGAAAGCGAGCGAAAAGTGGCAACTTGGTCAACAAACGGCGGGGATTTTTGGCCGCGATCTACTCCCCGATAACCATGGCAACGGCGCCTCAGAATCCCACTTGCCATCGCTTTCTGGGGCAGCGAGGAGGGGCAGCGAGGAGGGATGGGGTTCCGGAATGCAAAATAGTCCGGGCGATTATTGATATAAGGCACAGGACACACAAGTCTCCCCAGAGCAGGAATAGCCCATGTAACACGTCACGGGTCCCCACTAAGGCAAACCCAACCCGAAAGGTCTTCTCTTTACCTGGCCCCAGGCATCTCTTCTCAACTTCGTCAAAAACGGCGCCGACAATTGTAGGCCTTGATCTACTCCCAGATCGCCATGGCAACAGCGCCTAACCTGCGAGCGGAGCTTTATGGGAATTGCAGTTCTTGATGGGAATTGTCAGAGAAATCTTTCTGGTCGCCACCAGAGAAACCGCGGGGCTTACTTTTTCTCTATGCGTAGCTCATAATCCTGCCTGGTCACTCGCCCAAAGTTGTTAACGTGCTAGAATCGGTACTACCGGACTGAAGGGCTTGTAAAACGCGGGTCATTAAAAGTTTGGTCAGCGTAGAATTTAAGATCGTTAGGGGAAAATGTTTCCATAACACGCGCAGCAGAAATTTTTCTTCAGTCAGAATCAGTCAGAATGGACTTTGAAGGTCTTCTAGTCCAACCTTCCTGCTCAAGCAGGAGACTCTATATTGCTTCAGACAAGTGACTGTCCAGTCTCTTCTTAAAAATCTCCAGTGATGAAGCACCCACAACTTCTGAAGGCAAGCTGTTCCACTGGTTAATTGTCCTCACTGTTAGGAAGTTTCTCCTTAATTCCAGGTTGCTTCTCTCTTTGATCAGTTTCCAACCATTGTTTCTTGTCCTGCCCTCTGGTGCTTTGGAAAATAAGTTGTCCGCCTCTTCTTTTTGGCAGCCGCTCAAATACTGGAATAATACTGGAATATTGCATGTTCTGCTTTCAGGATTATTCCATTTTACTAAATTTCTGGACCTCTGAAAGCCGGTCAAGCAAGCCCCTCCCTAGAAACTGTTATACCTGGTTGATTGTTGCGAGTTTTTAAAGTTGTGCAGTGCAGCACTCTGCAGTCAATCTGGAAGCGAATCTTTTGGATTTACTTGCTCAAATGAGCAGAACCAATTACCCCTAAAGCCAATCTGTGAAATATTTAGGCTGGACAGTACATTGATGAAGATTCTCAGTCGTCCAGGTAAAGTTGTCTGGAAGCTGAGTCATGGCAACAGGACTACTTTTCTTTTTGGTTTGAAACATTTTGCTGCTTATCCAAAGAAGCCACTTGGGTAAGCAGCAAAATGTTTCAAATAAAAAAAAAGTTCAGTCACTGGACAGCATGGTTTAAATGCTTTGAATAAGTAAAAGGGGAAAGAGCAATGAGAGCAAGAATATTTTGACTAAATAATGCTCTAAAGCAGTGCTTCTCAAACTTGGCAACTTTAATGGACATCAACTCCCAGAATTTCTCAGCTGGTCATGGAATTGAAATCCACATATCTTAAAAGTTGCCAAGTTTGAAAAACGCTGCTCTAAAATATGGCATGCTATCTAACACTGAATCTATATGACAAAATACAGACTACTTCTTCATTTATTTTATTTGTTAAAATGGTTTACAATTATATAAAAATACTTTATACAAAAGCATAACTAGATTAAATAAATATAAATATTCTAATATACATTAACATTTTGTTAATTTTAAGGACAATTTGAAATAACAGAGCCATTAAAGTATTTCTTGATTACATTTATATAAATTGCATATATTTTCAGTTTTCATTATTTTGGGATGGGGCCCATATTTAACATTTGAAGATAAATGTTACGTATGGCTAGTTGTACCAGTATACGTATAGATAGGATGCATCTAGAACAATACAAAGGGACAGATGTACATTCAGATGTACTGCAATCCAGTTTAAACTTAGCTTATTACAGTAGTGAACATTGCAAACAGTAAGCTGTTTATGCATACACATATCTTTTACAGAATCACAGTAAGAATAATGGTTGCAAACATATGTCTCTTTTTAATAAAAATGTACAGTAATTGAAATATGATTATACATAGCCTCTATAAGAGTATCAGGGTACCACTATTAATTTTACATGGAGACAGCAGCAAATATAGAGCTATGTTGGGCTCTTGCCCAAGTACCTTGAAAATTTTTAAAAACAATCACAGGTAAAAAATTCAAGGTGATAGAATTTTATGCAGTTTTTATTTTCCAGTATGAAAATGGATCTGCTAATAAAATGTAATGAACTTGCTTTGGAAAATGCTGGTCCCACTTCTAAAGTCTAAAAAGTCTTCAAAAATAAATTTCCCAAAATTTGTCCTAATTAGCAGCATAGTATATCAGAAACCCTACATATACCGATTTGCAGAAATTTATTTATAGACGTGCTAGTTGGTTATGCAACCATAGTTTCTTTTAAATCAGTACTTTCTTTTTTAACAAAGAGAGAAATTTTGCATAGGTGACAAACTGTGGGAGGTGAGAAATAGTTCCTAGGTTGTAATCATTTGTAGTATCCTCTAGAGAATGACTGTCCAAACCTTTGGCTTGCCTGGGCAACACTGAGTGAAGAGGAATTGTCTTGGACAGCATATAAAGTATATAATGTAGTTAATATATAAAAATGCATATGATAATTTTCAAAGTTTACAATCTTGTGGGGCTACATTGCTATCTGTCCAGCCAGGGCCAGATGTGGCCCGTGGTACCAGGCTTGGACACATCTGCTCTAGAGTCAACCATTATTGTGCTGATGAAACTAAAGAAGAAAAACTTTATTGAGCTTTTATTCTTTCATTCAGCTTCAGCATAGCTTAAGGGTGATACTCTAAGATGCTCCAAGGCACCATAAGAGACGGGGTGAAAATGACTACATCTATCAACTTAAGAATTATGAGAAATAGTTTTTCTCTGCTAAACAACCAGATTGTTTTTTTAACCTCTAGATGCTCAGAACAATGCAAACAAGATGATGAAGCAGGACAATATTAAAGTACAGCATGATTGATGGACTACATCTGGCTGAGATATTCAGTTCCTCTTTTTTCTGAATTTCCTTTTTATTTTAGTGGAAGAAAAATCAGCATTACTAACTCCGTGCTGGGATAGTAACAGCTTTTATAATACTCAAGTTGTCTGTACTTGCTTTTAGTGCATATTATATCCTGTCCTATTCGTAAAGCTCCTTTCCACCAGCAGGATACTTCCTTCATAGCCCAAATAATTCCAGCAAGTATTGAAAGTATAGAAGTTGTGTCTATCTACTGTATACCAGGGCATTATGGCAGGCTTAGCCACTAAGACACATTAAAAAAAAGTTGAGAGCAACCATGTGATTCTCTGTGCCACGGAATTCTTTAGTAAAATCTATTAAAATTATTCTTTATGTAAATTTTACCACATATTTTAAAACTGAAGAATGGCAAGTTTTGCTCAGAGTTTTGATATATATTTATCAACATTTAGACACTGCACTCATATATATGAGAATGTAAGTGGGTAAAATTATTTTAATAAATAATAAACAGTGATAAATGGTTTTGTAAACTTGTAAAAAATAAATGACAGATCTGTGAATTGCCTTAGGAGTCAATAATTAAATCAATTTGGCCAGGTGTACATTGACTAGTAGATCTAACAGCCAGCTTTTTGAGTGAGTGAAGTAGATTGGCAAAGATTTAAAATAATCTCTCCCTTCCCTATGCTACAACTCTTCAATCGATTATCTACTACACAAATGGAAAATAGAAATGGTAATAATAATCAAAAATTGATATTTTTAATCAGATATCTTGAATTCAAAGTGTACTTTTTTGCATTGCTGATTTAAGTTGTTAATAATTGTACATGTAGTCTTGTACTGTTAACTAATATTATGCCACTCAGAGAGAGTTGTCTTTTGTTTAAACAGTATTGCTTATAAATTCAATTAGAATTAATTTATGAGCAACACTGTTTTAAAAAAACTAAAACTACCTTCATAGATGTATGCTTATCACTAAATGATATAACATTATGCTAACTTGCATGTGTAACAATTAAATAGTATTTCACAGTACCAACAACAGATATTGTCCCTAAAGCAAAATTTCTATCTTGAGAGTTGCAAGCCAATAAAATAGAGCAGAAGAAAAAAATGATGGATAGAGATCTGTTTGAAAGTACCAGAATGAAAAGATTTTTATGAAGTTTTATCAGGTATTTAAATGCAAAACAGTTTTCTCAATAAGTAGTTTATAAGGTTATGTCTAGATCAATTAAGACTGAAAGCACATATCTTTATGACGGAGCACTCTTTCAACCTAAATGAGTTATTGTATATATACTATATTCACATATCATTCCAAGATGTAATTACTTGTTTTTAGCTTAAAGTGATATGCAAATAGGATCAGCGAATAAACCATTAACTTGTTTTAGAGAAGTAAACTACAGATTGAAACAACTATTTGCTATTGGCTTAATCATTATAACTATGAATCATGGAAGGCTTCTCGCAATCTGGGTTATTCCTAATATATTTTCTGCCTTGCCAAACACTTAACTTATCAATATAGATCTAATATAAGTGCAAATGAGAAGAAACAAACAATGACCTGGTCAAAGAATTATAATTACTATCCTCATTGCAAGAATTCTGTCATATTTTATAAGAGATGGTTTAGCATGATAAGTGGATGCACTCACATTTTTTAGAAGTTCTAAGTCTAGGAGCTATTTAGAAAAAACTGAAAGAGTTTAGAAGAAAAGGAGGAAAGAGAGCCTTTGTATGAATCTTTGTATATAAAGATTATTATTATTTCTCCAATGTTTTCATTATTATTTCTCCAACTTCTTATTATTTTTAGTTACCCAATTCACAGTGTTTACTCAGAATAATTCTATTTGGATTACCATATATACTATATATATTATTTTGTACTTTGTATATTATAATAATTATGAAGAAAAATGCAATTTCTTGTGTACCACAGCTTTCAGCTTGAGTAGGACTATTACTTCTAGGATGCAAAAATCCAGATAGTTATCAACGCAAAAAAGATCATTCTTCTATATTTTTATTGTCATCCAGAGGTCACCTGGATTTTTAGAGTTCACATCTGAGGGTCCCAAGCTTGGTAGAAGAATAAATGTGCAAGAGTTATTCTTAATTTCTAATTTACAACACTGTCCTTTCAAAATAATAACCTAATATAAATGACATACATTTAGCCTCACTATTCATAGATACTTGAATTTTTCATAATAAAGTAGGTCCTTTGGTTGGTCTGTTTTGCAGTAAAAATGAATGACATTCTATATCATTAGATTTTGGATTTCTTGATTGTGGAGCAGAAAATTCATGAATTGTCTTCTTCTGTTGATGAAAATTGTTAATATAGCTGGCAATAAGTAGAGTAATCTCAAGGATCTGAAACAAAATGCATGCAGTTAATAGTAATGATACATTTAGAACACCTTTAATATATCTTAATTATCTAATTGGACTACACAGAATGGGGAGCAAAAAGTAGAGTGTGTCTTAAAGTTCCAATTCAACGCTTTCTCCAATGCACTGATAATATGGTTATCAAAGTGTGTTCATCAATCAAAGGATATGAAGGAGGGGATATGGTGCCTTTGTACCAGTTGATGTAACTAGCTACAGAAATCGTATCAGCTTTTCTGGTTGGAAATGCTTCCATCCATTTGGAAAACATAATTTTGCATTTTGAAAATGATACTTCAATAAAGATCAGGAAACACTATTATAGGTCAAAAAGATTTTTACAACAAATACTGTAAGGGAGAAGACAACTCAGAATCTGACTGTTTGAGGATATTTTCCTAAACATTCTTGGTTCTATCATCTTCTCATTTATTTCATATATTGCTTTCATAATGATTGTTGTTGTTGTTGCTAGTTCCAAAGTCATGTCTGACCCATCATGACAACGTTCCTCCAGGCCTTCCTGTCCTCTACTATCCTCTGGAGTCCATTTAAGCTCATGCCTACTGCTTCAGTGACTCCATCCAGCCACCTTGTTCTCTGTTGTCCCGTTCTTCTTTTGCCCTCAATCTTTCCCAGCATTAGGCTCTTCTCCAGTGAGTCCTTCCTTCTCATTAGGTGGCCAAAGTATTTGAGTTTCATTTTCAGAATCTGGCCTTCTAAAGAACAGTCAGAGTTGATCTCCTCTAGGACTGACTGGTTTGATCACCTTGCAGTCCAAATGAGTCTTCTCTAGCACCATAGTTCAGCCTTTCTTATGGTCCAACTTTCACAACCATACATTGCAACTGGGAAAACCATAGCCTTGACTATACACACTTTTGTTGGCAGGGTGATGTCTCTGCTTTTTAGTATGCTGTCTAGATTTGCCATAGCTTTCCTCCCCAGGAGCAAGCGTCTTTTAATTTCTTGGCTGCAGTCCCCATCTGTGGTGATCTTGGAGCCCAGGAAAATAAAATCTGTCACTACCTCCATTTCTTCCCCATCTATTTGCCAAGAATTGAGAGGGCCGGATGCCATGATCTTAGTTTTCTTACTGTTGAGTTTCAAGCCAACTTTTGCACTCTCCTTCTTCACCCACATCAAGAGGCTCTTTAGTTCCTCTTCACTTTCTGCCATTAAAGTGGTATCATCTTCATATCTGAGGTTGTTGATATTTCTCCCAGCAATCTTAATTCCAACTTTTGATTCATCTAGCAATTGTAGCCAATCACAAAATACACATATAATAAAAGGCCAGTCCTAGTCCTTCCTGCATGCTTTTTGCAACCCTTCCACTTACCTTTACATTTTGTTTAGGTTTAAGCAAAGGATTAGTTACAGCCATCTAAATACCTATGAGACCCATCTGAAAACTAGAGATGTTTTTTAAAATAAAAATGGTGCCAATCGTTTGTTTTGAATCATGCCAACCTTACATATTAGATGAAAAGCATTTTTTTAAAAAAAACTTAAAAGTCAATTAAGCAGGGAGATTTCTATGAGTGTTAGATTTCTACTTTTGTTCTACATATGCAATGTCATTTAAAGTTGGTAAACAATTTTGGTTAATATACTAACCTTTGGTTTGGCAAAAGTAAACAAGAATTTTTCAGTATGCTTCTCTTCTGTACTCATGTTGTTTACCACCATCATAAAGTCTTCTTGATAACCTCCAAAAGTCACTAGGTTCTTATATAAATATGTCAGTATTAACCGCTTAGAAGTCCAATAGAAATGATGTTCCATGAAAGAGAGGGAAAAGAAATAAAGAGAAAAAATAATGTCTATTTATTTTCATAGGCATGGCTTTGAACTCAGGAATTACGTAGCGTTTAGAATGGATTATAAGGGAATGTTTCATTTCAGTAATAATCTGTCAGGACTGCATTCTAAATCTTTGTTACGAAAGTGACCGACACAGAATCAATTCAACCAAAATACTGTGCAACATGCTCACTACATATTATCTCACATAGACATAGAATACATTTATAAATAAACCAGCATATATTCACAATCATAATGTTTATTGAATTATATGTACCGGTGGATTGGATCCTGACTTAATCATACTTCAAGAATATCCTATAAAAGCAGAGGGGCAATATCTAATTAAATTCAGCCCTTTTGATTTTAATTTACTATATTAAATATGATTAACTCTGAATCCATTCCAATGAGACTTATTTTTTAGAACAAGTATTTGGCATTATGGTCTAAGACATACTTTCTAAGAAATAACCCTTTGTAATGGGGTGTGAGAATAACCTTGAAGAATAAGAGGAAGAGCCATAGCCAAAACAATGGTTAGATAAGAACAATCTTAGTCCAAAGCAGAAATATAATTTGAGAAAGCATCTCAGACTTAACCCTGAGTTCTCTGTAGGGTAAAGGGAGGTGGGTGGTCACGTTCATACTTGCAACATATTGTAATACTGTATATATTAGCATTCATATATTAGGGTTTCTTGTCTAAGGACTGACAACAATATTGCAAGTCTGAATATACCTCCCCCTTTATATTAAAAATTGTTATTGCCATATTAGTACTAGTTAAAAAAAATTTCAACACTATTTTCTAATAGTGACAATTTAAATCAACAACAACCAGTTGTACAGGATGCTTCCTTTAGCGCACAGTTATAAGTGTGCTGAATTCTGATTTTATATAAGCTGGTCTAATACTGTAAATAACCTTTGCAGGTATAAATAACATTCATTTACAAGTATGTATAAAGCATTCAAACTACTTTCTCCTTACCATGGAGTTGTATTCAAGAATATTAATACCATTTTCAGAAACAGCAAGCCATATCGATTTGCTCTCTGGTGTGGATGCTGTCAAAAGCTAAAAACAAACAAAACAACACAATAAATATACATATGGTACCTACGTAACTAGTTATGACATTATATATAATAACAAACTGTTTTACATTTTAAATTAATAACTGAAACAATGAATAATTCCATAAAAAGAAACTACCTGAAGGTAAGCAACGAAATTTATTGGTGTTTCCTCTGGAAACACAAACAATATTACAGAGACATGGGTTCCCCTTTTCTAAATGTATTCAGGCAGAGACTAGATAATCACTTGTCATAAATGCTCAAATTTGGATTCTTGCCTCAGTAACCTCATTCCAACTCTGCTTTTATTATAATCAAATTTTCCTGCTTTTGGACTACTCTATTATGCTCAAACATAAAGTGATATCAAAACAACCATACATACATACAATTTATATACAGTTCAGGTAAGAAAGCCAGTGCAATGTATTAATTTAAAAGTAGGCCAGAAACTGGGAGACTATAGCTTCCATTCCCATCTTAGGTACAAAGATAATTGGGTGACATTTGACCAGTCACTCTCTCTTAGCCATAGGAAGGAAGAAATGGCAAACCTCTTCTGAAAAACCTTGCTAAGAAAACTGAAGAATTGGGCAGATAATGCAGGATGCAATCAGTTTTGTCTATAGCTATATCACTCAGCAGCCTTAGAAGATCATGGGAGTAACTGTACCAGTGGTGAAATCCAATTTCTTTTACTACCGGTTCTGTGGGCGTGGCTTGGTGGGCATGGTGTGGCTTGGTGGGCGTGGCAGGAGAAGGATACTGCAAAATCCCCATTCCCTTCCCACTCCTGGGGAAAGGATATTGCAAAATCTCCATTCCCACCCCACTCTGGGGCCAGCCAGAGATGGTATTTGCTGGTTCTCTGAACTACTCAAAATTTCCACTACTGGTTCTCCGAGCTGCTCAAAATTTCCACTATCGGTTCTCCAGAACCTGTCAGAACCTGCTGAAATTCGCCCCTGAATTGTACTCTACACTGGTTAGATTGAATTTTGCAATTAAATAGTTTTCCTAGAATAATGATGGAGTCACCCTCACTGGAAGTTTTCAAATGTGGATGGCCATTCCTGAATTGATTAAAGTGTTGATGCTATGATCATGATCCTTACCCATTGAATATTTCCTGCTCTATTCAATACATTTATAAAACACACATAAGATATTAATTACTAAATGCTTTAATTATTTTTAATGGCAAGGGTAGAAAGTACAAGGAAACAGTATACAGGCAAATATTTTTTTTTCCTGCTAAAGAAGAAAGGGAAAACCATTTTTCTTACTTTTGCTGCAAACAGCTTGGCACCAAAGAGAGGCCACTTCCGTACCACAGCAAGGTAAATGCGCACACAATCTACAGCAGTATGCCCACGAAGAGCCATCCATTTGGTTGATAATCTCTGGTAAAGCTGTCTTTTAACATGAAGCATAAGGAGAAAAATATAAAATAAAACAATATGGGATAAAATGAATTATTATTTGACTTTTATGAAGCAAAATATGTATATGTATATACAGTGTCTATGTCTATATATATATGAAATATATATATATGAAATGAGGTAGCATTGTTCTGTAACTTTTTAAATTTTGGATTTAGTTAATATGATTGTGATATGAAATAATTTCCAGTTTACTGGCAATAGAAATGAAAAAAAATCTATATGATGAGAAAATGGAGCAGATAGTCACATGTACAGTACTCTTCCAATTTACAATGTATGTTTTACCTTTTGTTGCACATTATTTCTTTTACCATCGTATATTCAGAAAACTGCAACTACAATAATTTTCATAATAAATATAAAAAATGAAACTATTAAATATTAAAGTGTACATTTAATTTGGGTGTTAATCACATGTTTTGAAATAATTTATCCAACTTGCCTAGTCTCTGTCTAAGAAATGAAAATTACTGAAACATTTAACAGGACCTTTATGTAGTTCTATTTGCAGCTTTTTTAAAAATATAAGTATTAGTAACATACCTTAATTGTTCTTCTGAACAATTATCTCTGTATCTTTTGGGGTAAAATTTCTCTACAACTTGTTTTAAAGTTTGATTAGATTTTGACAGGGAAGTTACTTGACCTGCTGGAGTTGAGAAAGGTCTTTCAAAATCTCCTATTTCCACCTTGTGAATAAGCAGCATAAGGAAAAAATAGTGAAGAAAAAAGTGATTACAAAAGCATTTTAGTACCTCAGCATACTTAAGCATCTATAATCTAATATCTATAATGTACTGTGTATGTTCTCGGTAATCTTTTAAATAATCGTAACAAATCTAAGTGTTGTAAACTTACTTTTAGAAGCTAAAAGTTTTTGATGCAGAAATTAGGAAATAGGTGTGTTGGATATATTTGCTGCCTTGCATTATTTGTAAAAATAATAAAGGTGAGATACAATACAAACAGAAATGAATAAAACCAGTCAATGAAATCATATACCGTATTTTTCCGACTATAAGGTGCGCTGGTGCATAAGATGCACCAAGATTTTGAAGAGATAAGCAAGAAAAAAAAAGTTTTTTCCCTCCCCAGCCTCAGGAGCACTCTGCAGGCCTCCCAAAGCCTCTTTTGCAAAAAACGGACCCATTTTTAGTAAAAATGGGACACATGGGGTGGGGCTTTGGGAGGCCAAAAATGGCTGCATTCGGTGTATAGGACACACCAACATCTAGATGCCAATAGAATTAACATTTGGTGTTTGTGGTATTGTGGTGTTTTGTGTGAAGAGTAACCATCATTTTCTTTAAGTAGACTTAAACTCAGATGAAGTCACTACAGTATTTTTCTGCTCTTGGACTATATAAGGCAGAATGTTGCTTTCAAACCCAACAAACACTGAATTTGTGATATGGATCACTAGATGTTGATATATTGCATATCCATAGAGAAACACTGCCAGGCCATTTATATTGTGACCATATAGTTCAAACACTATCAGCAATCAAGAGATACTGGTCTGGATATGGACTGAAAAATACTTCTATTCATACCAATGTTCTGTCTGGATCATCTCTACCACTCCAGTTATTTATGAAATAAAAAAATTCCCTTTAAGGCAAATTATGTCTGTTTTTAAGCAATTTTCCTGTATTTCATAAGACATTGATATATTTCATCATTATTAAATGGGATTCAAATGCATCACAAAAAGTTAATTTATGGCATGTTAATGTTTCTGCATTAAAAGTATTCTGCGGAAAAACACTTTTTCTTCCTAATCACAGTATTTTGCTATTCGGAAAATGCCATTTCCCCCCCGTTTGAAAAAGCCTAAAAGGTTTAGTACTTCCCATAGACTACTCAAGCACTCCTTAAAATAATAAAAAGGAACTTGTTTTTCTTATCAAACTGTCCTTCCCATTTCTTGAACCTTTTTCTTTTTGTTTGGCTAACGTATTTTTCTAATGTATACCTCTCATCTTTGCTAGAATTGACACATTCCCTAAACATTAAAAACTAAATTAACAAAAAATATACATAAGCATACTTTATAAAAAGCAAGGTATCAATAGAGTCTCTAGAATTGGAGTAGCATATAAACCAGTAATAAAAAAAATATATATTAAATCCTCCTATACATTATGTGGGCCTGGACAACTCTTATTATAGGTAGCAAATTTCGAAAACGTTACTTAGCATTAACATTAACACTTATCATTTGGAAAGATATTTAAAGATCAATTCTCCAGCATCACTGTTTTACTTTCACAGTTTGGCTATTACCAGAAAATAAAATGTTGAATTTCACCGATTTGATAAGGCTTTGGGTTCAGATGAAAAAAGAATTATTCCAAGCATAAGGCCTAACATTCCAGAACATAAGAGTAACTGATTTATCTATGCTTTATTATATCATCATAAAAGAAATCTACATTAAAGGCAGACAACTGGAAAATCAGAAACATAATTACCTGGGCCAGAAGTGCTGCCAATTCTAGTGCCAGATCTTTATTTACAGGGAAGAACCCGTTTATAATTTGATCATTTGTCTGATACATTAACAGTAGCTTTTCTCTTTCTGTCTCTCCCCGGATTTGTACTGAAAAATAGAGCCTGTAAAAGAAAACAGTGATATGTTAAATGCTGATAATCACATAGTATGTGCAGTATGTGCAGGGAATAAATTATAAGGTACTGAAATATATATAAAGTCAGCTCTAGTAATACACATTTTAAAGACTACTAAAAAGAAATCTGATCATTTTAAAACTGAATTCATGGAAAATTATGCCCTCTGTAGAAATATCAAAAGAGAGAAATTTTAAGACTACAGTGGCACAATGCAATAAAAGAAACATTTTTAATGTGATATTCACATAGGCTCTAGCTAAATGTCAGTATTATAAACCTTTTATAGGAAAAGAAAATATAAGGTAGCCATGCAGCAGGAAAATCACAAGAAATAAGGCAAGGAGATAAAAAAGGCAACCAAGACAAGGCTAAAATAATAATCTGAATTTCGATGTTCAGCAGGAAATCTCCTTTCTCAGAACACAAGACCAGAAGACTGTGGACAGGAGGAACAGTTTCTACTTGTTTCTCCTTGGTGCACTACCATCTTTGTTTACAAGTTGCTTTCAATATGGAAATGACTTTCTCCGATGGAATCCAATTAAGCCGGTAACTTTAGTTTCCTCTGAATTTTTGCACATTCTTATTAGGAGATATGCAAGCTAAGAAAGGAAGTTTCTGGTGGATCCTCCTAGATCTTTTGTCCTTAAATCATAAAAAATAGTTTCATGCAGAAAACAAGACATAAATCTATTCTAAAGTGCAAAGTTTTATAGTGATAGTAGATAGATAGAAATTCATTATTTTATACCTATTTTTATAAGTAAGCCTAACTGTTCTTGTGCCTTCACATTTTCCTGGATGCTGCTCTTTAGAGGCTTGCTCCCATCTAGAAATAATGTCACAGATCTACAAGGAAAGCCATGAAGAACAGGTTTATTCCATGAATTGCCCTATATTGTACATTTTGGTTAAAAATTCTTTTATTGTGCTGAAAGGATATTTACATAAACTTATTTTGGAATAAAGTAAGAACGAGGGGGAATTGTTTTACTGGCTCTTAAAAATGTCATGCAAACCAGCTGTGATAGAGTATTACACTCATATTAGACCGAAAGCACTGAACATTTTTACAGTTATTCTTTTCCAATTATATTTTAATGAATGTTTTGAAAATTATGAACAAAATTTAACAAATTTTGACAATTTAACAAATACAAAAATCTTCACCATTTATTATACTACTTTGTTTGCATCTAGAAAAAAATTAACACATTATAGTTAAGAGAATCTTAATTCTCTTATCTGTAATATATATATAAAGTAGCTAAACTATTAAAATAGTTGCTCACTTTGATGTTTCCTTGAAGACAATGTTCAATATCCTTGCCGGAAGGATCATCAGTAAATAGGGCAAATCCTGACTGTGCAGGTTTTCTCATTCCTATATCCTGATTAAGTGTGCTCAAAAATTCTTCCACAGTGGTAGAAGCATCAAATCCAACAACCTGTGCAGACCACATAAATTTTACATCAATTAATTTTGCACCAAACTTGAATATTAGATTTTAAAGTAAAAACTATCATGCTGAAAGTACAAAAGTAACATGTAGAGGACTGGATTCAAGGATGTTCTACCTCCTTGGTGGGATTCAATTTTTTTAACAACCGGTTCTATGATGTTATTTGGGTGGGCGTGGCTTGGTGGTCATGTGACTGGGTGGGCGTGGCTATGTGTACAGGGACTACTCAGAGGGCTGAAAAAGTCATTTCTGATCGGTTGTCGCACTTTTGACTGGTCCTCATACTTAATGACCATCCTCACATTTATGCCCATTGCAGCATTCTTAACAACAGTGTCACTCATTTCACAACTGCTTCTCTTCATCACGGTGACAAGATAGAGCGCAAAACATAAAATGTGAGGACAGTCGTAAGTGCGAGGACCGGTCAAAAGTGTAAGGACCGGTCAAAAATAACTTTTTCAGCCCTCTGAGTAGTCCATATGCACAAAAGGACTACTCAGAGGGCTGAAAAAAGTGATTTCTGACAGGTCCTCGCACTTTTGACCAGTCCTTGCACTTATGACTGGTCATCATTTATGCCCGTTGCAACATTCTTAACAACTGTGTCACTCATTTCACAACTGCGGTGCTTCATGTGACCGGATGGCCATGGCCAGGTGGTCATGTGGCATCGCATCTTTGCCCTAATGACAGTTTGCTGCAATAGTCATAAGTGTGAAAAACGGTCATAAGTCACTTTTTCCAGTGCCATTGTAACTGTTGTAAATCAAGGATTATCTGTACAAAAATACAAAAAGCTTCTTTGCTTGCAAAAAGCTGCCCTAAATACCAATCATTAGATTAGAAATACCTGCAAACTGGAGTTGCAAATCAGGGAGGGTGCCAGAGCACCTTGAGGGATTAAAATAGTTAAAATGCGATGATACTATCAGCAGCCAATTCTTGCTCATAAAGTGAAACCCTTTAGCAGAGAGATCATTTAAGCTCTCCAGAATGAAGCAAAGGAGCAAACAGAGTAACTGTTGCTTGTTAAACCAATTGCCAGAACAAATAGACACAGAACTAGTCAGATTTCCAAAGCTGATTTTTTTCAGGAACAGAGATTAACATTTTTCCTTCCAAACAAAGCTGAATAGGGAAAATTATCTCATCACTAAACACAGGATTAAAGATCACCAAGCACAGAATTAAACTTCACCAAAAACCAGTTTTAGAGCAAAAGTCAGAAAGGGTATGTAAACTCACGTTGAATGTCAATCTTTCTAGCTAGCCAATAAGCTTTGCTGAATGTCACTCATCTTGGTTCCTTGTCATTAAAAGCTTCTGCTTCGTTATTCAATTATTTCTTCAAAGTGCTGATCATTGCACCCTGGCTGGAAGAACTCCAACAGGGGAGTATTTTCTCCCAACAACGGTGTAAAAAGCTTAAAACAACCCTTCCCCTTTAAGAAAGTCAAGCAAAAAAACAAACAAACAAAAAAACCTCAGAGAACCTCCGGAACCTGAAGCGACAGTAAGTCTAGGCATACTGCCGGAGAGGCAGTTTCTGTGAGCAGGGCAATAAAGATTAGGCTAGGAAACAACACCAAATGTTGTAATTCCTTACAGGATTAACCCTGTAAAGTGGAAAAAAACAAAAGGAGATTTCTTTTAACAATCGGTTCTCCTAACTACTTAACAACCGGTTCTACTGAACCGGTGCGAACCGGTAGAATCCCACCACTGCATCTATGTATCCAAATCAGACTGAAAATACAAATATATGATATAAACCTAAGGAAAATTATACAATGTAAAGATAAAAATATGGGTAGAATCAAAGAGATATATTTTCCAAAATAGCATCACCTGTGTCCTACAATTACAATTAAATATATATGTTCCATTGTAAAGCCATAGACAATGAACCAATGAATAATAAGCTTTTGAGTCTACATTAATTGAAAGGTATATTACTGAGCCTGTGGGCACTCTCTTCCTCCTGTAGATATACCCTATATTTGCTTCTTATTGTACTTGCTTGGTTGCAATGGATTTATCTTGGCTAGATGAAATCACCAATGCTCTGATTGGGAACTTTAGAAGAAAGAAATTATGTCTACTACAAGCACCACACAAAATGACTATAGCTAATTATCTCTTCTGAAGACCACACCAGCCTCCATGGTAATATTCAGAAATCTTCAATACTATAAAACAACTGCACATAACACCAAAACCAGCATGAATAATTTATTATAAATTGCTACAAATTGTTTTTCTAATTAAAATGTATATTCATTTTATCTGGTCAAATTGTATTTACTGAATAAAAATGTGCACACATAAACTTGCATTCAGATTGAAAACTATCTGTTTATCAGTAAGGGGGCAATTAAACCTTGAAATCTTTAAATATCTGTGGCATTTGTGATTTTATCTTCCCATTATAATTTTACATTATTTTAAGCTTAATTCTACCTGGTATATGCCATTCATGAAATGTACTGGAATGCTAAAAGGCAAGGAGTGATGGTAGGGATTTCTTAGAAGTGTTGAAAGAATTTCCATTCTCGATGGTCTGGCTTCTCTGTCACCATTCTGTTGTGTTCTTTCTACACATCGTTGACAGTAAATTGCGTATTTTCCAAATTCAGTCCTGTAAACACAAAGCTATTGTGTTTACATATTTTAAAACAGATTTCAAATGGTCATGTTAATGTTTAAAAGTGTTTAATATGTCATAGTACAGATCTGTGGATTATATACGTCATCATACCAGACAAATACAGTAAAAGAAATGCATACTTAATAATACACGTGTTAATAGCGGCCGGAATCATGTTCACACATTGGAAGGGCGAGGAGATCCCCACAGAAAATAAGCTAATAACAAAAATGTTAGAATGTGCAGAAATGAATAAACTAACTTTTGAAATTAAAGAAAAGGAAGAATATTTTGAGGTATGGGATCTGTTCTATTGGTGGTTGGATGAAAGAAACGAGTTAGAACTTCGAAAAATACAAGAGAAAGATTAATTTTATTATTAGGATTGTTTTCTGTAACTTATTAATTTTGATTAATTTTGATTAGTATTAACAATTAATATATTATGAGGGAAAAGCACTGTTATTATGAGATTACTATTGGAGAATGCTATTATTGTTACTATGATGAATGTTACTCAAAAGAATTGTAACCAGACAACATGCTGTTTATATGGATTTTGAACATGTTGCTCTTTTATTTATTTATTTATTTATTTATTAATTTTTTATACCGCCCCCTCTCCCGAAGGACTCGGGGCGGTGAACAGCCAGAATTAAAAACACACAATACAAATATTAAAATACATTAAAACAAAATTAAATTATCTTTGGCTTCTCCAATTTTAAAACCCCTTACCCATAAAATTCACCCAATTAAAATTTTAACCCACTTTTAACTTTTAATCTATATTAATATATATATATTTTAAAAAAACATAAAGGCTAGAAGGCAGGACAAAAGATAGAGCTAAACTGGGAAATCTATTGGTTCATAGCCTTAACCAAAATATGAATGCAATAACTTCATCTTTCTTGTGAACTATGGATTAACCGTTTATTGAATATCTCCCCTCTTTTAACAGAGAATGATGTCAAGAAAAAGCCAACTAAATTTCATTCTAGTATTTAATTTTTCAAGAGATATATTATTAAATATTTTGTACCTTTCCCAATCTCTTCAAACATAGCTGTGAAATACATATGTGAAATGCAATACAGTCATTTAAATGCTGTACCAGCTCAAGGGTAGATGGCACCCCTGGGTCACATTAACTGAGGGTGCTACCTGCCAATGTAAAGATTTGCATTTTTAGAATAACCTTTGGTTTTGGAAGAGGGGACAACATTGGGGCCTCTTAAACTTTCATACCTTAGGCCAGTGCTTATTGTTAGCCTTAGCCTTAGCCATTACTGGTCCTTCCTCAACAAGTCTACTAAGTTTCCAATTTGGAGCCCAAGTTGGATTTTAAATGTGAAAAAAAGAATGCTGAAGTGATAGCATCCGAGGTTATTTCACTGAGGTCACAATAATAATTAAACTGCTATATGTGATAATGTTTTATGTTTCTATGTTACATTCCATTCCAATATTTCAGTAATAAAAAGCAATTTTTAGATTTCGGTGATTTTATTTTTCATAATATATACCTGGAATCTGCATTCTTCTTCAAATGAAGTTTGATGACCCAAAGGAATGGGTGTTGTGGGAGGAAGAGTCCAACACAGAGTGCTAAAAGCTGCCAGGCCTAGTCAAGAAAGAAAAGCAGAATCATTGCCTCAAGTTTCTTTCAGGATCAAATTGTCTTCAAGCAAAGCCTATGATAATAACAGACACCAACCTCTGAGAATTCAGTTTAAAGCCATTAGTTTTGTGTATACTTTTGTAAGATTAGAGTGAAGATAAACAAAATCAGACAATAGACAGGAGAATACAATAGAAAGGAAAAGGGAAAATTGGTAGATACATAAAACTCAGATAATGCAAACTCTCAAGTCTAGTATTAGAAATATAATATGTATTTGTTTTAACAGTTGGCTTGACAATCCAAAACTATTTGTTACATATTATATAGTAATATAATTCATCACAAATTCATAGTGTAATTACATTCTTCAAATGAATGTAATATATGTTGAATTAATATAGCCAAGACTCAGTCAAAACCATTTTTAAATGGCAATATTGCATTCACACAGTATGTTGTGCCCAGTTCACTTTGCTATTTCATAGGTTTTCTATACTTCAGCTTAATGACAGATAATAGAGAAAACAGTATATAACAACCGGAAAGGAAAGTGACATTAAGGAATTATCTGGAATGAAACATCTTTGAAGATGAAACAAGGTTAGTTACTATTTAAGAGAAGAAGTGATACAATTAAGAAAGTAAAAGCAAACTATTTTTATCACAGTCTATTGTATATTTTTAGTGTTCTTATTGCACACTCTTTTAATAAAAAAACCTATACCATCCATCCTCAGTACAGGAGTGAATGATATTTGCTATAATATGTTTAGCACCTGAACTGGTCCTATTTGATTTGGTGGCTGCCGTCTCCTTGTTTGCTTTATCAACTGACAACATATTTCATTCTGAAGCTCTGGATGTGTGAGACAGACTTGCAATGCACTTTGGGCCAAAGACACATGGTAGTCAATAGCCGGGGAATCCACAGCAGCATTGATAAACAACTGGCAAGTCTAGAAAAAAGCATAACACAGAGGAAATTCAGTTGTGTATTTTAAATTTCAAAGTGCTACATCAACTCTGATTTCATCACATTAAGAAACCACTTTGAATAACAAATCCATATCAGCAGTAGATAACAAGTACCTATTGGATAGAAATGAACACTGAAAAAAGAAAAACCAGTTCCTTATTTTTTACTGTCATGGTGGCTAGCAGCTAATGTTACCCTTTCTTTTTATTCCCACCAGACTCAGAGAATGGTGAGAAATAGTGAGAAAACAAATCCATTTCTACTGGCTCAACTAAGATCAGTTGCTATTTAAACTCCTCTCACCTCCCTGGATCGTACAATTACCTTTTGCAATGTTATCATATTTGTTCATTGAGAATTATATTGTCTATCCTGATTGACAGTGACTGAGGCTTTTCATATTATTACGTCCTAATCTATTTGTCACAAATATAATAACTGAAATACACTCTTATTAAATATTGATTAAATTCCCTTCATAATAAGGGAAGCAGTTTGAGCAGTGGTTAATGTGGTAGCCTAAAAATGAGGAGACTGTGAGTTCTAGTTCCACCTTAAGCATGAAAGCTGTTGGGCTAGTCACACTCTCTCGGCCTTCCCCACCCTCCACACACAGGGTTGTTGTGGGGCAATAGAGGAAGAGGAAAGGGTATTATGAATGTTTGCCACCTTAAATTACTTATAAAGTATTAAAGGTGGGATAAAAATAAAATAAATAAAATAAACCATATTCAGCAGTTGCATTAGTTACAGTGCAGTCTGTAAATACTTATTCAAATTAAGTACAACACTTATTCAAAACCAAAGCTTGGCCTTTAGTAACTATCCTTTCACTGTCTTGAATATGACAAATAATTGCCAAAGGAGAATTTCCTTTGTGGACATGGAGCACTCTCACTGTGGAAAGTTGTCAAAAATTATCTTTAGAAATACAGGAATGATTATCTTTCAGCATTTAAAAGTCAGAGTTGAATTTTACGGTGGAACTCTGAACCTTTGCTTAAAACAGATCTTCCCTTATGCAATTGCTAGTACATGCACTCTGGACGGTTTCTTCAAAAAGATTTGGATTTTTATAATTTAAGCTTCTTTACACAGTTATCTTTTGATGTATTACACATCTAACATTTGCAAAACAGCCTGAAGTGTAACTTCCAATAAGTTAAAATTACCTAATTTGATATTTTAATTATAAGTAAAGGTAAAAGGAAATGTTGGAAGCAAGAGTTAAGGATTTTTTTAAAAAAATTATATATTTTTACAAGGCTTATAAATCATTCTAGTCACAACTTACTATGATTAAGTGGCTGAATATTTAAACAGGATATTTTAAGGGAAAAATTCTGAAAAAGTTATTATTGAAAAGGAAAAGTTGCATCATGCTTACCTTGAATAATTTTATGGCTTCTGTTTGCAGGGCCTCTGATGGAAGGGTTGTAAGAGGAGAAGTAATTCCATCTTTGTTATGACAAAGAGTGGGATGCCTCCAGATTTGAGAAGCTGGAAATTAAAAAGGGAGCCAGAACAAATTACTACACATACCCATGTACTACTTACAAATCCTCAGTAAAGGTGTAATAGTAGATTGACCTAATAAAATATTCTGGCTCAAAACTTTGCAAACTCTTAGTGTCATTTTGGTTGATCCTGGTTGCCACAATTGCCTTATAGAAGAAATTGGATTTTCTTCCTCTACATCAATGCTATGCGTGCTTTAGAGAAGCTGATCTCCTCCAACAGTGCTTCAAATTAATTAATACATAAATATATATTGAAATCAAGAAATATCACAAGATTTTAGGGATTCACCCTGGAATCTTGCAAGAGTTTAGGCAAGATTTTATGTGAGAGAATGTTGTCATAATCTGCATGATTTGCAATTTCATGGAATAATGACCATTTTAAATAATTATAACTACATACACTGAGAGTTAACTGGCTATAGATCACCAACAGTAACTAGCTACAGATTATGAAGAACTGAATTAAGAAAATCACAAATTACTTGGGATATTATATGATAACATGCTGATATGTTATACAAGTCTGTGGATAAACTTCAGCATATATTTGTATTTTTATGAAAATACTTATAGTCTAGTATTATATCAATACAGACTATTCTGAAGCACACAAAATTAATTTCCATGTTTTTGTCATATTATTTCAGTATTGTATTTCAGTATTTCAGTATTGTTTAATACTTTATATTTCTTGCAAATGAGTACTGCCCACAAAAAATATGCTTATTTGGATTGCAAAGTAGATAAAACTTCAATATGCACTTTAAAGTTCCAGGGAGCAATATATCACTCTTACTGAAAATGTTAATATGCTCCTGCTGCACTCCTGTCTAGTAAATATCACGATGCTACTTACAATGTCAAAAGTTTAAAGATTTGATTAGTTAATTGGGTTGTCTACTAAGTCACACTATGACAGCTAACTTGAAAGGCAGTTTAAATAACCCTAATATGGCTACGTGAAAACTAAAAGAAAAGTACTGACAGCATTCCATATATATATTTTAGGTATTCATTTAGAAATATTAGTCTAGTGCTTCCACTGTTACTCTAATAAATGATTTATAGATGAGAATAATGCATTATTTCCCAATCTGCATGCATCTGAACAATTAGAGATCAAGAATAAAATTTGTTGAATTACCCAGATGTGTAAGTTTCTAGCTATAGTATTTTATGCTATGTAACATTTATAATATTTACAATAACTGAAAAATTAATATACTGTTATAAATACATACCATGTTTTCCTGAAAATATGACATGTCCTGAAAATAAGGCCAAGCCTGATTTATGGGGTGGGTGTAAATATATGCCCTCCCCAAAAAATAAGCCCTAGTGAAGGGGTGGGTATGGGCAGCACAGGAGGCAGCCCTTCCCTTCCCTGGTCACCTTATGGAAGCTCAGCACCTTAATTGCGGCCTGCGGATCAGCTGAGCCAGCAAGGGCCGGGAGCTGCCTCTCTGTCTCTCTGCGGAGGCCTCTCATTTCAATGTTCTGCCACAGCTTTGGAGCAAACTTCTGCCTTCCTTGTGCAGGATTGCAAGGCTGAAGGCTTCAGAGGGAGCATTTTTGGGATGTGTGTCTGTGCAGAACTCTCCAAGGATAGAACAATTGGCAAGGAAATGGGGGGGAGGATTTTCCTGCTGATTGGAGCAAGGCGAAGCCTCCAGCCTTGTAATCCTCTGCAGGGAAGGCAGAGATTTGCTCCGAAGCTGTGGCAAAGCATTGCACTGGGAGGCCTCCGCAGAGAGACAGAATGAGAGGCAGCTCCTGGCCTGTGCTGGCTCAGCTGATGGAGGCTCCCTCGTGGGGTGCAATCGAACTTCCAACCCCATTGGATCCGGTGGGCATGAGCTACCCCAACTCAGAAAGGGGAAGGAGCTGATGGGGGGGCTGTGGTAAGTTCTGGGGGTTGAAATCCTCAAGTCTTTAAATGGCCAAGCGGCTGCCCATGCTGCTGCTGGCCTCTTCACCCTCTTGGCAGCGCACTGCGGGACTGCTCCTGCCTGGCTGGGTTGAATCATCCCAGACTGAAAACCTCCGAAAACGTCCTGAGCACCACCAGCCTGCCAGAGCCCCTTCTGGAGTGGCTGCCTGTGTTGCCTTGCCTGCCGTCGTCTTTGGGCTGCACACCTATTTGGTGCTGCCATCCTGCACACCTATTTGGTGCTGCAGACACCGGGCTTTCCGTACATCTACACCGAGCCCAATGGTCTTCAGACTCTGGCAGGCGCTGCAGCTCTCTTACCAGCTGTGCGAGGTGACACAGGCAGCACGGCTCCACCCGCGACACCAGCAGCATGGGGCTTGCCACAGCCGAGAAGTATCCCAGCAACAGCTGGGCCAGCAGGCAGGGTCGGTGAGAAGCTTCCGGCCGGCCAGGCACTGAAGCTCTGCTACTGCTGCTGGGGGTGGGGGGAGAGATCTCCTTTCCGGCAAAGAATCTAAAGAGGGCCAGGTGTGAGGGAGGGGGCGGTGAGGGGGGAGCGAGAGCGAAGGCGAGGAGCTGCACGTTAACCTGGCGGGAGGTGGAAAAGTTTTTGCGGCACAGCACATGGCTCTGCCCTCGTCTTCCTGGCCGGGCTCCACAGCTGAGGGATGATGGAGCAAACTGTGCACAGACTTTTGCCCGTCTCTTTCTGGGCGTGGCGCTTATGCTTGTTGGGCCGCTTCCCGAAGCTGTTAGCTCCGTGACTAGCCACATTGCTTTTTCCCCATGGGATGCTCGTGGGAGGCACTGGCAGCAGGTGGAGGCAGAAGCAATCCCAACCCACTGCCCACTCTGTCCCTCTGTCTCTTGGCTTGCCTGCAGCTGCACTGAACAAGCAACACCATAGAATGTCTGGATAACCTGCCTCCCCCATGCTTCTGCCTCCATCTGCTGTGGGTGTGACTGTGCAAGCCTCCTGCAAGGCAGCTAGGATTGCTTCTTTGCCTCCTCCCCCCTCCTCTCTTTCCCTTCCATTGCTGCTTCTGGGGAGCAGATAGCATGACGGAGAGAGCAGGGCCAGCGGTAGCACTTTAAAAAAGTAAGATCTCCCTGAAAATAAGCCCAAGTGCTTATTTTGAAGTCCAAAAGAAAATAAGACCCTATCTTATTTTCAGGGAAACACGGTATTTAGATATATCCCATATTCATTCTAATGAAAAGAACAGTTAAGAAAATGGCTGCCACATGCAAGGGGGCAGGTAAAGAGAGTAAATGATGCAATAAATAACATGATGCCACAAATTCTATTCCTTTCCTCCATGTGCCATAGTGTCACATGCATATAGATAACAATGTGGAATTTGCATTACAATTTGATTCTATGGACTCTGAGATACCATTAGCTGACAGCCATTGATGTTTCCTAAAGAAATAGCTAAGGATTATGCAGTTTGACAAAAATTCCAGTCAAATTTGTTGCTTATAAGCTATATTGTAGAGGCTTTGAACTGTATTCTTGTATTTGTCATTTTAAAAAAATAGCTAATGGGACTGCACATAATTTGCAACTGATTTTAAAAAGAGTTTAGGAAACTCATACAAGTACTTCTTTGCTCTTCATTTAATCAGCCTGAAAAAATGATTCTGCTGCTTTAAGGAATCCGTTCACTCTTAAAGCAGCAGCAATTGTACATCCTGTTAAATAAGGATCGATAGTAGAAAATATATTGGCTTACTGGGTTCTCCTTCAATATTTAACAGTTTGCAGACAAGCTGTTCAAACTCTGTTCCAACATTTATATTTGTGCTTCCAGCAGCAATGGTGAGATAATAAAGCCAAGTATCCTAGGAAATCAAACATAATTTGTTTCACTTAAAGGTCTTTTTAAAAAAAATATATATGAAAAACTGATCAAAACATTTCTACATAACTTTAATTGAAAAAATATATTATTGTTCTACAATTCAATTTAATCAAAGTATTAATTATGTTTATTTCTACCCGGAACATCAATTGAGATCATCCAATACAAATTTACATCACAAAATGCAAAATAAAGTACATTTTCTTAATTAAATTACATCATGATTAGTCTTTCAATATACAATTTATATAGAAATAAATTAAACTTAATGGAATCTTCTTCTCAACAATGAAATTTTCTCAACGAATATTCCATTATCATCAATTAGACAAGTGGTAGCGCAAACAAATTGGCAACAATGAAGAAAGTATAAAACTGAGTGAAAAATAAGAAAATATTACTGTACCTCTAACTCCAAATAGCAATTTAATTATCAACACTTAAGTATGTGTATGTGGACAAAATATAAATTGGCAGAAGAAAGGAAATATTAGATAGAGATATATGCATCAAATGTGTTGCTGAAAATGAAAAAAACTAAAAAATTAATTTCAGAAAGTCTTAAAAACCTATTGGTGAATAATCATATCATTGTACATCTTCCTGACACATAACTTTTCAATGTACTTTATGGCATACTTTAGTCAATTATCCAAACAGAAAAAAGTTTAAATACATTTTAAGGTAATTTAGGAAGTTTACTATCTCACATAGTCATTCTGTTCAAATGTAAAGGGATATACAGTTACAAAAAGGAACTTGTCTTCCTCTGGTCATGTATACCACTCCCAAGTATAAATTCTACTTCTACTTTAGCCAAAGTAGCTTAGTTATGAATTATACAAGCTATCTTCATAAATGATAGTTTATCTATCTTTCTGCAACTTTCAACTTCTCCTTGCAGCTAATGAAGGGAAAGCTCAATGCTCATTGGAACTAATTCCCATTATTGTAAATTATTATGTAGAATTATTCTAAATCTGTTAAATTCCACTTTATTTATTAGCTTTGTCCAGATGTGACTTTACCCCTAAATATACAGGTTTTTAGTTCTTTTTTTTCTGTAAGTAAGTGATGAAAGCTGGCTGCAAAATCTTGGGACAATGGAACATTTGCTACCTTCTCATACTTGGAACCTATTAGAAGATACGTAGGTGCTTGTTCCTTAGGATGGATGACAATGGTAAAATGTGTTGATAATAAGCTACGACCACTGGCTTCATAATCTTCATCTGAATCACAGGATCGATCAACTTCTTCAACTTTAGCTTCTAATAACTTTATCTGGCCCAAGGGAAACTAGAAGTAAAGGCATTAATATTAGGACAGAACTGTATTAAAATCTAGTTCATATATCTTGCTATGATCAAGTTGAGCATACTTCTCATTCCATGACTGAAACTGGACAGACTTCGTTGAAAACGTGATTTGTATTTATTCTGCTTATTTTAGTTACAACTGTGCATAATTAATGGGATGGGGAAAGTATTAAAAAATGATGAACTTCTTTTTTCAGTGTTGCTGGCAAAAGTGGTTGCAAATATGTGTCCATGGCTCCATTTATTTATTTTTGTTTTGTTTTCACTCATCATGGAGGAGTGAAACCAAAAAACAGAGGGAAAATTAGCCTCTTCTTCTCCCATTGGAATCTATATAGTTCAGATCGCTATCACCTTACCTACCTAGAAACCAAGAGAAATTATGGCTGGCTGATCACCACAAAATAGCTGAGAAAGATACTCTGAATTTCTACCTCCAGAAGCTAGTAAACCAATACATCTCTACTCTGCTATATCTAAACAAGATAATTCTCTTTAGTTCCGCTATGGCATTCAGAAGAACGCTGAGGATCATTGCTCAATATTTCAGAGAAAATCACCTAAAAAAAATTATTATAAATCCAAAATAATGGTCTCTGCCAGGAGATCTAACATACATTTACGGCATATAAATGGGAATACAATTGAGTAGCTCTCATAGCAGGATGTAATCTTGCAGGTATTGACTATATGAAGTTTCATGGATGCTTTGTGACTCCAAATGTTTTTTTTTTTTGGTGGGGGAATTTATAATATATTGAAAACAAGTGAATCTGAATAGATGTCTGGATATATGTTCTTACACATATAGACTGCATGTGTGCATGGGAATTTGTTTAAAACACACTTAAATACAAAGTACACAGTATACAGAACTAAAGGAAGTCTCTGGAAAAAAACAGGTTAAGAAATAACCTGATATAAAATCATAGCTCTAACTTATAATTTCTTAATACATTAAAAAAATACCTTATCTTCATGACTGCGGAAATAATATAATGTTTTCCCAACTAGTATACACCACACTGTTTTGGAATATCCATGTTTCACCTGCAAAAAATGAAATATTTTATGCAAAAGGGCAATGAAAGATTCTTTTTTTATCCTGTATTTAAAAGCATTATAGTACTGGGCTACAGTACAGTAACAACAAAGCTGCAATTCTTCAGCAAAGTACTGTATTTCTGAAAATTTTGATGAAAGAATGAAAAAATAGACACACAGCTATATAACTGAGTTACTTTTATACCTGAACTTTCATATACAGTTCATATAAAACTGATATGAAATATAAATAGTGTAGCTGCACTTGAACATATAAGAAATAAGCTCCTTAGCCTCTTTCTGGATTGTTTTTCTGCCTAGACATAATTCAAACCAGTAGTTTTCAGTTCTATTTTAAATTAATCTTCAGGAAAGTTTTTTCTTATGACAACCTGTGAAATCAAACGCTGGATTTGGAAGACACAGGACAGAAAGTGTGTCAATGCACTTGAACTTCATGTACTAGAGAAATTTTTAAGGGTATCATGGGCAGCCAGGAAATCAAACAAATGGGTTGAAGAATAAATCAAACTGGAATTCTCATACACTGTATTAATGGCCAGACTTAATGACTATCATTTTGGACATATCATACCCTTTAGAACTTTTCATGTTGAAAAAGTTGAAGAAAAAAAAATGGGGAATAGCCAGTGCCAATGTAGCAAACCTAAGCAATCTAAATTTAATTACGGTCACTTGAAAATAGATAACCTTGTTAATAGAGGCATTACATCAGCTCTTTTCAACAACTACCGGTATACATTTTCCAAGTTCAAATGAAATGGCAAAAAGCTTCTGAACATAGTTGCAACAGAAGAGGAAGAAAGATCATGGGAATTTAGGTTTCATGTTATACTTGGGAAGCCTTATAAAAAGGAGACTGTCATTACAATGCTTTTGGGTGTATTTTTAAAAATTCTATCTCCCTGGTAATGTTTTACTCCTGTTTTTTGCAAGTCTGCTTGGAACACAAAGAGGGATTTCAAGTGCTAGGTTAATCTTAAAACTTTTCCAAAAACTGGCATTTTATTAGCTAACTTTTAAAACTAATTAAAGAGTAATAGCTAACTAAAAAGAGCAATGAATTCTTAATACCAAACCAATGGATACTTTCCCCCAGAAATAAATAGCATTAGAAGTTTTCTTCATAAAGGCAGAAAAAGAAGCATTACATTTTGTACCCATGCTTGCTGATATCCCAATACCTAGCTGATATTATCTGCATTTTAAAAAGGTTCCTGATTAAATGCAAAGACATATTAAATGGTACCAAATTTAGCCTCCAGAATGATCAGGAAAAACCTTAAGTATTCCAAACTTATCCAAGTGGTAATGAAAAACAAAGCTAATCCCCAGCATTATGGGGATTGTTTATGTATCTATTTAAAAAAAACTATTTTACCATTTTCTGTATCAAAGCAATATTGTGAAACAGAATAGGAAAGTTATTACCACCAGAGGAGCCATATATAGTACTGTAGTTTCTGACTGTTCTATTCATTACATTTAAGAAATATGGGGACCAAAAATCCCACACATACTGGTAGCAAAGAACATAAATAAAATTAAATCCTATAAGGCTTTGCTGTCCCTAGCAAAAACTCCCCAAACACACCCAAACTTGCATATTTCTTTAGCGCCCTTCTACTCCCTTGAGAGTAGTGAAACTTTCATGAGACATAGGCCTATAAACACACACACCCCTTTTTAAACCATCCCTATTTTTGGATTACTAATCTACCAATTTAATAGTAATTTAGAATTTTTTTGATGTAATTAATAAAATTAAAATACCCAGTTTTCTAAACGAAAACTCTTGAAACATAAAAACAAAATAGAAATATCAAGAAAAAAGTAAAGTTGTCTTTTACCTTAGTAAGCAAGCCTTTCATTGCTGGTTTAACATCTGGTTGAATAAAAAGTGGGCTTGCAGCTTGTACTTTAAGGACATTTTGTAATACTTTGATCCATTCTTCTAAGATATTTGGGGAATCTGCAGTCATGTAATAAGTTCGTTTTTCTGTAGTCAGCTGAGGAGCAACAGAAACAAAACATTTTGACTGAAGATAACTGAAACGTTTTTACTGTTAAGCTCCTGATTGGTACCAATACAACATATTATAATAAATATAGTCTAAAGGTTATTAATGTATTTATAACTAAATCTTTGATGGGAATTCAAGATGACATTGATATTTCTCAACAATATTTTATCCTCGTTAAAACCATGAGATACAAGCTAGTCCTTGACTTATAACCATTCATTTTGACATTCAAAGTTACAACGGTGCTAAGAAAAATGACTTATGACTTAACACAGCATCTTTGCAGTCACATGATCATGTCTATGGAGATTCTCAGTCATCCAGGTCATGGTTGTCCCAAAGGTGCTTTTTAAGAGGCAACTGGACTTTCTAGTTTTTCTTTGAAGACGTTTTGCTTCTCAACCAAGACGTTTCTTGCATGAGAAGCGAAATGTCTTCAGAGAAAAACCAGAAAGTCCAGCTGCCTCTTGAAAAAGTAACATGTTTGTGATTTTGATGCTTTGCTACCAACATGTATTTGCAACGGTTGCATTTGTCCAATGTCATATTATTGCCATTTGTGTTCTCCAGGTGGCTTTCAAAAAACAAAGTTATTAGGGAAGTCAGATTCACTTAATGACTGCATGATTGGTTTAATGACTTTGGCAAAAAAAATAGTAAAAACAGATGCAACTCACCTAATGATTGCATCACTTAGTGTCAATAGTTCCAGTCCCAATTGTAGTCATAAGTTGAGGACTACTTATAATTAAGGCTGGTGTGAATCGTCAGGATCCTGCTATAAACTTCACCGCTGAGTGAGATTTGAATTTGGGTCTACCTAGTCCTAGTCCAAAATTCTAATCCATAGGCAATTGGTAGGAATTTAAACTTATCAAAACCATTTATTATGGATGTCTTAATAATGGTTTTAGATCATAAATTCATGATTTGTCTTCGAAATTGCCATAGATGCCTAACCAGGACAGGAACTCATTCAGGTACTTTGAAAACATTAAGGGTCAGATTCAGAGGAAAGATCTTCACTGGTTCTTTTTTGAGTATAGAGGTAGGGGGATACATTTGGAAAAGGAGATCAGTCTATTTTCATCCCTTGTGCCAAATGGTCAATACTCAAAGATAAACTTCTGGAAGAACGTGACAGACAGTGGAAACAGAGTCGCCCACTTTCTCTTTATTCACAACCTCATTTTGAAATGAAAATGTTTTCCACATAAACAGAAAATTTATTCAATAATTCCAAGAGTATATATGTCCTAAAGGTGCTTTTTCAAAAGGCAAGTAGATTGCCCCATCTTTGCACAGCAAATTATTTCTTCCTAAAGTTAAGGAAGGAAAATAAATGCTATTCAAGTCCAAGACCCCATCCAAATACCTTATCTCTTTACCTCCTTTTTCCTCAGCATAGTTCCTACCTATTACTGATTCCTTTAATTTGTCTGAGAAATCACAGTTGGTGCAGATTTCAACTTCATTAAGCAGCAGTTTTAATGAAGTGCTATCCATATAAATACTGTACATATATGTTGTGTATCCCAATGGGTTGCTCAGGGAGCACTGCTAATGGGGAGGCTTGTATCAGTCAAACCTTACTTTCCTACAAGCACAAATGAAATCTGGAAGCTTGTAACTGCCCAAGTGTCTGCCACTATCTATTTCTTCATGAAGAGTTTGTAATATGATCACAAGTCAGTAGGAAGAAAAAGGGAAAACTACATCCTGGTGTACACATGACTGCTATTCTGTTGCCCCATGAAACCTAATGAATTAAGGAAATACCTGAACTGTTTGCTTTCCATCACCTCTTACAATATGGCTGGATGCACTTAATTCAATTTGACCTTGGGGTTTTCTTATTACATCACTCTATGGGACAAAAATGTAATAAGTAAGTTTTCATGTGTAGTATCAGTAATCATCAACCACATATCAGAGCAAAAAACTGAAATTCACTTTCAGATGGTTGGACATCATAACCCCTTTTGAACTGATGGATACATTTAGAATTCTTTATATTTTGCATATTTTTGATATATAAAAATAATATAAGCTTATAATGATTTATAATTATACAGGGGAACCAGTGGCTCAGTGGCTAAGACACTGAGCTTGTTGATCGAAAAGTCAGCAGTTTAGTGATTCGAATCCCTAGTGCCGAGTAACAGGGTGAGCTCCCGTTACTTGTCCCAGCTTCTGCCAACCTAGCAGTTCGAAAGCATGTAAAAAATGCAAGTAGAAAAATAGGGGCCACCTTTGGTGGGAAGGTAACAGCGTTCCGTACGCTTTTGGCATTTAGTCATGCTGGCCACATGACCACGGAGGCGTCTTCGGACAGCGCTGGTTCTTTGGCTTTGAAACAGAGATGATCACAGTGGTAAAATGTAAAATTTGTTACTACCGATTCTGTGTGCGTGGCTTGGTGAGGGGGTAATATAACTGAGTGGGTGTGGCCAACTTTTTTTTTTTTACTTTTTACTTTTAAAACCATTTTTTCTATAACCTCTTCGGCCAAAGTTGTAAAAAAATGCTTTTAAAAGTCTCTGACGATCCCAGCTGACTTGCCTGATCTGCAGAGGCTTTTTCTTTTTTTTTTTAAGCCTCTGCTGATCAAAGCTGACTTGCCTGATCTAAAGAGGCTATTTCTTTTTTTTTAAGCCTCTGCCCATCGCAGCTGACTTGCCTGATCGGCAGAGGCTTTTTCTTTTTTTCTTTTTAAGCCTCTGCCGATCAAAGCTGACTTGCCTGATTGGTAGAGGCTTTTTCTTTTCTTTTTGAGCCTCTGCCGATTGCAGCTGACTTGCCTGATCGGCAGAGGCTTTTTTTTTTCCTTTTTAAGCCTCTGATAATCGCGTGGCTCAGCTGGGCATGGGGGAGGGGTGCAGGGATTTTTTTCTCCGAACCACCCACTGCCATCGCTACTGGATCGGGCGATCCGGTCCGAACCGGTAGCATTTCACCCCTGGATGATCACTACCCCCTAGAGTCGGGAACGACTAGCACATATGTGCGAGGGGAACCTTTACCTTTATCTTTATAATTATTTATAAGGAATTTTTGGAGGTTTAAACATAATCCCTTTCTTTCCAACCTGCATTTACAACAACCTTTTGAAGTAACTGAGAAGACTGAGAAGTAACTATGTAGTGGCATAGCTCTCATTTTCTCAGAGCATACAAGTCCCACAACCACATCAAGGTAAGGGATATTATTATTATTCCACAATAATTATCTTGATTCATAACAATCACTGCTCACTGATTCCTAGGCAGCTTGGATAAATGGAAAAATAGGGGGAGAAGAGGAGAGTTCCATACTTGATTGAAGAATACCACAAAAAGAATGGAGAAGGGGATAACTGGACAAAAAAAAAAATAAGATGGTGTGGAAGAAATATGATAATCTAAATGTAGTTAGTGAATGTCCTAAGGTCATCCATGAGTGTGTGAAGATTACAACCCTGGTTTCTTAAACATCCCTGGATTCCAAAGTCATCAGAGGGCAGAGTCCAGAGGAAATTATACTGAATTGGTTCCAAGAGCAATGAGAGTCACTAAAGTTTCATATACTATATTAAAGCACTGACTAGCAACAAGATTTCTAGAACTCAAAACTGCTAGATCAGACTTCTGCTGTAAATGTTTGGATTGCAAGAATTATTTCTATGCAACTCACAGAATTAAAAACACTGCCTTGTTTACTACTCTGATCAAATTAAAATTTATCACATATATTGTCTCATAAACATGGCAGAGAAAAGAGATTTCAGATAATCCATTATTATACTTCAGATCAATTAAAAAACAAATTGTTGCATAATAATTCAGTAAAGAAACACAGACAAACACAATCTTAATGATCTAATCTTATAATTTGCACTTGCTTACCGGAGATTTATAATAAAGCAATTCACCCCCTTTGAGTACAAACCATCGTCGTTTCCATGTTTTTACTTTACCACTCATTTTTAACAAATATCCAGATTTCTCTAGCAGTTCCTATAGTTTAAAAGAAAAAAAAATGCTAAAATTATTTGAGTAATACCCTATGAATTGATAAACAGTATTTCTAACCAAAATGATGTTTTAGGTCCTAATACAAAATTAGGAAAATTACTCATAGACACATAACATATGTTTTCAAGTAAAAACAATTAAGAACCAGAATTAAAAAGGCAGCACACCCCAATGGTCTCAAAAACTACTGACAGGACCACTGGAACCAACAGACATATAACCTCTGTCCAGTTCTTTATGCATAGATTCATACAGATTCATATATTGTATATGATTAACAGCATGAGAAAGGAAAAGAAATGTTAAGATATAACATAAGTAAAACGTAATCATGCCATATACAAAATAACCAGCACCATCTTCTAAAAGAAGGAACAGCCCTATAGTTCTAATGCTTGAAGCCAGATTGAAATAGAAAGATGTTATAGCTTACTTACATTTTTTCCATTATCACTAGATGATGAACAGGTTTTAGGCAATTTTTGTTCTGGTTCTGAGTAATCTGTATCAGTTGAATAGGCATCAGGAGGAATGGCATAGTCACCTTCTGAAGTCATTGAAGACAGAGAGACCCCTGAGTACAAGACAAATGAATATTAATATGATTAAGATCCTAACTGATGGATTGCATGGATAGGCTTCATTGCATTATGAAATACAGAAGAAATTAGAGTTTCAGAATACTCATTCCTGAGGAAAAGGAAAACATAAGAAGAAACTCAAAATAACACTACTCTGACTGTGTTTAGCTCAAGATAAGGCTGAGAGCAACTATGACAGGATTTCAAGTTTCTGTTATGCTATCTACAACAATGAAGTTCTGTGCCTTTCTTAAGTGGTGGAGAATATTCTGCTTCTGCCACCTATTTTCCAGGTGGTGCCGGTCCTGGAGTCTTTCCCCTATCCCAACATGTGTGGCATTCTCTTGCTGGCTATGGGATTCTGGGAGTTGGTCCCCACCAGGGGTGGGTTCTACTTACCTTTACTACCAGTTCACAACGGGGTTGCGCATGCACACTATCCTGCGCAAGCGCAGAAACTTATGCGCAGGGTCAGTGGGCGGAGCCTCCCACTGGTTTTACTACCGGTTCTATAGAACCGGTGCGAACCGGGGGCAACCCACCACTGGTCCACACATCTTCAAGCTGCCAAGGTTGCATAATACTGGCTTAGAAGTTTCAGCCCTCCTTAGTAAACTGATCTTCACAAGAGATAAAATTAAATTCATTTTTTTCAAAACAATAAAGCATATGAAGCATATTTTATTTTTAAACACATTTACAAAGGTACAGGCAGGGTTCCAGGCAGACCCTGTGGATGATGTTAGTCTGCTACCAATGAATGTTTTCTCCCTGTGAGATGGAAATCGTTATAATGTGTCAAATGAAAAGAAGAATATATATAAAATCAGTACCTTCCTGTCAAACCTAAAGAAGCAAATGAAAGGCTGAAATACGCGTTCAATTTTTAAAATTATACAGAAAAATAAAAACATTAGATTGCATAACAGAAAATTAAATTAACAATAACTGATTTTTTGAAAATTTTAAACTATATTTATATAGATAGCATTTTTCAGATGGAAAAGTTCTGCTTATTTATCTCTTAGATTCTTAGAAAATTCAAACTTTAATCATAGGCTGTTTGTTGCAATGTTGAATCTTCTTGTCTTCCTTTGTTCTCTTAGAGTTCTGTCTTTGCCTTTGCCTGTGTTTATGGAAGAGAGAGAATCTCTTCCTCGTGAGCGTGTGATTTCTATAATTGGCAAGCAGCCTTATGAATGTCTAGCATAAGAGGCTACATTAACATCTCTCCTATGAACAGCAGTACTGTGAGTTGGGAAATATTGCTGTGGATTTGTTGATCACCCTGGTACTTTTGTAATATTATTTTCTAAAAAAGCAAAGATTCATCAAGTATTTCTAATTTTTAAAAAAATGAGAGTCAGCATGGTGTTGTAAGTAAATTTTGAACTGGCACCAAGTTCCCACACAGCCATGGAAACTCATTGGTACCTTGTGTCAGTGACAGTCTCTCTACATCACAAGATTGGTATTAGAAATTCATCTTGCAAGGTAGCAATTTAAATGAAATTTTCCTTTTCTCAATCTCTAATAAAAACTATTTAATGTATTCTGTTAATAATAGCACCATTTTAACTTTATCTGTCCTAAAGGTTAAAATAGTTGTTTTGTTATAAATTCTGCCCACCTCGTTTCATAGCCCGTGGGCTACCAGGACCACTTCTGCTTCGAGAGTCTGATTCAGATGTCCGTGAACTGGATTGGGAATCATCTTCTTCAGATCCAGAGGAGTCATCTAAGAATGGGTTGTTACTGATTTGTGTTGCTTTCTGATAAAATCAACAAGCCATTATTTAAAACTGTTTACTGCAATAGTCAAAAAAAGACAGCATAATAATAATGTTATATATAGTATTCATATTTCTTTTTAGATGAGAGGTTGCTTAGAGTAGACTATGGTTATGTAAATAATTTTTGATCATTAACAGACTGCTTTTAAAATATTTTATAGGTAGATTAGATTTGTTGCTGTATTAAAAACCCCCCATCTATTTCATGTCTTAATTATATTTGCTAGATACAGTATAGCCTAAAGAAATCTACACCGAGAGTTGCATTTTCATTGGTATACAGGTGGTTCCACATTGTTAACGGATGTCACATAATATTGTGCTGTATGATAATATTTGGAACTTGGCTCCTTCTCATCTCTGTCCAAAAAGAGACATGGAAAGACATTAACTTCTTGCATTGCTAGATAAAAGTTTTTTTGAACCTAAGCACACTATTGAAGATTGGTATCCAATATCAGTTTCCTTGCATTTCTATTCTTTTAGTCAATATTTCTGTCTCTGAAATGTCATTCTACTTCAGGTTTCATATTTGGCATATTAACTAAAACATGCATTCTGATTGCATGTCAGCTCTCTGTAGGTATCTCCAAGTTAGTGGAATGTAGACAAGAGTATGTTGTACCACTGCAAGATAGTTTTTAGATCACAGAGATTAAAATTTAGAGTTAGAAGTGCTTGCAACTAAAATACACCATGTGTGTGAGCAACAGAAACACATTTTGGTTATTATTAAGGTAGCTACTTTATAACTCTTTCAAAGGAACAAGAATTATTTTTCCAGTTTAAGGAGGGGAGGAGGGAAGGAAGCAGGATATTTTGAGTAAACATAAACAGAAGAAGCCACATTTTTAAAGTGGACCTAACATAATATTTCTCCAAGCATAATTGTAAAAAAATGATTTACCCCTTTAAGAGTGGTATAAACTGGTGTAGTCATGTTCTTATATATTAATGATGTGTAGAGTCCTGATGGAGAATATGAAGATGAAGAAGAGGAATCTGAAACAAAGTTTTTTAAAAAATAAATTCAGAGAATACTGGATGTATATATATATATATTTAATTTAAAAAAGATCAGTTAATTTGCTGAATAGGTAGACTGGGAAAAACTTATATAAGATTAATTTCTATCTTTTATTTAAATATACATATTTAAGATAGAAAATTCAAATTGTGTGTGTGTGTGTGTGTGTGTGTGTGTCTATATATTTGTTTTCTTCTCTTATCGTAGGCCCTTTATGTGTATTTCTCCTCAGCCGGGTATTTTCCTACATAAACCAAGATTTTAAAATGCAGCCATAGCTCAGTGAAATCACATTTCAATTTCAAAATTTATATTTTGCTGATAAAGAAATAAAGTGAGACTAGTATAGATCTATTTCAAGCTTTTTAGCTTTCATCAGCTAGCCATACCCTTACTCGGATTCAAACTTGGCCTTCCTGCATGTTAGGCAGTTGAATTAACCTTCTGAGCCACAAGTTCTCCTCCCTTCATCAGCTTGAGCCAGGAGAAAGATTAAGTGTTTTTTGTATCGAGACACCTGGTTTACCCCAACATGTGGGAGGGAGCATTCTGCTCCCTTTTGCCTTTCAGCTGCAATCCAGGTGCCCTCAAGCAGTCACATACACGACAAACCATTTTATACCAAATTTATATTTTGCTGATAAAGAAATAAAGGGATTAAAACACTTAAGAAATTCTTAAAGAGAGAAACCCCAAAGTTTTTTCTTCCTTGATTATGCTAACTGAAAAGGAAATCTTACAGTATTCAAAGAGATTTGCCTCAGCAATTCAGTTTAAGTAACTATTCTAATAACTTACTTTTATTGAAAGAGTCCATATTGAAGACCTCAGAAAAGCACAGACCTGATTTGGCTACAGCATAAATTCTGTTTTCCTGAAGAACAAAATGGAGCTGTTATTATATTAAATTTTTGTTTCTATTGTAAGCAGTGTGTTTCTCTCTAAGCGGTTTACAGAGTTAGCATATTGCCCCCAGCAATCTGGCTTCTCATTTTACCAACCTCAGAAGGATGGAAGGCTGAGTCAACCTTGAGCCAGTTACAATCAAACTGCTGGCAGTTGGCAGAATTAGTCTGCACTGTGCCACCATGACTCTGTAAATTAAGCTTGTAAATTAAGGACTCTATGTAAGGGTAAAAATTATCTTTTGTCAAGCTTGATTCCTGATAATTACATGGACACGCCTATATAGTTTTTTTTGGCAATGACATAAAAATGGTCTGCCTTTGTCATCTTCTTAGATGGTTTTTATAAATCCAAGTGCTGGGATTTCCTGATAACATCCCATTCAAGTATTAACCAGGTTGACCCGTTTAGCTTTTCTGAGAACAGCCAAAGTCAAGTAGACACTGCCATCTACTATCTGAAGTTGATTTTAATAAATGAATTGCCACTAATCTTTTCAAAACAAAGTGTGAGAAAAATTATCTGCCACGGTGGTAAAAAAAAGGAAAAACCACACTTATAAAACAAAATAACAGTGGAATATGAGTAATCTGAAGTTGAATTAACAATCTGGAATATTATTATTTTATTATACCTATTTCACTTACCCAAGAAGGGAATCGATGTAGTGGAGGAGTGGGAGGTTTACTGTTAATCATCTTCCCTGAATCGCTCAAATCCACAGTTTCTGTATCTTTCATTTCACAGCAATCATAAGTAAATGATTCCTCATTACAACTAATCTCCATCTTCTCAAAAACCTCTGCGTCATCTCCATCTACCTGATCAATGTCTGTTTCCTGAGGCTTAAAAGGACGTATCATGCTTATAGCATTCCTGTTTTTGCCAAACAGTTTATCTGAACACAAGGAAGGCTGGCTAAAATGTTTTTTTGCCAACGCTGTACTTAGAATAAAAGCACTAGGAGTCCTCAGTTTGGGCGGTGGCAGATTAGATGGAGAATCAAGCTGTTTGCCTGACTGACAGCTGGCCGCCAGCATCACTGATGGATGCTTAGGAGCCAAAGATGGGGTCAAAATTGGACTTGGAGTATTTGCTTCACTAGAAGAGGATGAATAATCTAGCCGGTGGGATTGAAATCTTTTATTCAGTTCATCCGAAAAGCTATCGTGACTTTTTTTTTCACTGAACGATTCCAAGTTGCTCTTTCCAATTAGATGGTTCTGATTTTTCCATGAAGACTCTTGTTGCCAGGAATACAGTTTATGTACTTTTCCCTGAGCTTGAAAACTTTCTTCTTCCAACATGGAACTACTGTCATCTGATGCTGTCAAATACATTTCGCTCCCTATTCTGCTGTACCCTGTGCCCTCTTCAGATGTGTGGCTTGAAAAAGTAGATACACATCTGGATTTTGATCTTCCTTTGCTTCCTTCTTCATCAGAGCTCCAGTCACTTACTGTAATGCAAGAATTCTTTGATATGTTATTATCTATATCTTTTGACTTTGCTGCCATCCTTTGTTCAGGAATGCAAGTGTTTTGTTGCAATGGTTTCAGACTTCTATTATTTCCATGTATTTGGCCAGCAAGGGATGTTTCCTGAATTTCATTCTCTAGACACCAGGAAACAGTAACAGCATTGAACAAAATTGTAACAAACATCTACAAATAATAAACATTAAAATCCATTTTGTTTTCAGACAAGGAAATAATAGTGTATGCAAATAACATATGGGATTATATAATATTAACCTCTATTAGGTTAATAGAGACAAATATTCCCCATACCAGTAGAAGTTAGCCCAGAGAGGGAAAAGCCAGATTTTTTTCCCAGATATAAGTATAACCTTTTCTTAGTTTCTATTTTAAATGAGAAAATGTTCTAAACTCTACTCTGTAGGTGATGTGTTACAATCCACTCTGCTACATTATTTTCTACATTATGAAGACTAGTCCTGCTTTCACATAATACTGTAACAACTTTCATGTTATAGTCATGAAAATCATTTTTGATGAATGATGAAAAGTAATTAATTACATGATACCTGCCATGGAAGAATATCTTCTGTGCTTGCATTAAGAATAAATATTGGAAACATAGTTTATCAGTAACTAGTGAAGATGTAATATTTTAAATACTAATTGACCAACTCAATGCTCCTGAACAGGAGTAAGGACGCTGATTGTTTTTATTATTTTAAATGGTTCAGTAATTAGAATCTATTTCTAGGTCTGCAGCAGAGGCTTACTTGTTTAGATAACATTGATAATTTTACTAGCACAATGTTGCAAAATAAGACATTTTCCCAATGTTGTGGATGATATAATTATTTAGTAGGTTGTTTCTCCTGTCAACATAAGTCTTTTTAGTATAATTGATACAAATAAGAAAACCAAATTAGAAGTATTAAATTAAAGTGTTGGACTAAGGGACCTTGGTAGTACAGTGATCTAAAGCACCCTGTTATTAAGATCAGCTGCCTGCAATTACTGCAGGTTCGAATCTCGCCAGGCTCAAGGTTGACTCACCTTCCATCCTTTCTAAGGTAGGTAAATTGAGGACCCAGTTGTGGGGGCAATAAGCTAACTTTGTATAAATATACAAAAGGATGAAGGCTATTGCTTAGCACATTGTAAGCCGCCTTGAGTCTCCGGAGAATGGCGGCATATAAATCAAATTAAAAAAAAAAAAAAGGGACAAGGAGACTCACATTCTAGTACAGCCAGGTTCTTTAGTCATAGAGGTTCACTATGGTAACCTTGGACTGGTAAGCTTCTCAGCCCAGCCTACTTCACAGGTTTTATTGTGAGGAAAAATAGGCTGGAGTGCTGTATAAGCTATACTGAACAATCAAATGAATGATAGGCTATGAATTAAATGTTTAAATAACCTAGTAAGCATTCCTGCTTTTAATAAAGTACTGCATATCACTCTTTTTGCCCAACCAATTCCCCTAGAAACTGAGGGATCTTACTTTTTTCCCCCAGGCATAGATTTTCCAGTGGAAACCCCTTAATTTGCAGGATTCATATAGATTCATTCTGGAGAAAAAGGAATTTTACATATTCAAATCCTAAGCATTTAGGATGAGGACTGTAATCCAAATAGGGATTCTCTTAGAAGCAAGTTCCATTTAAATAAATGGAAAGTATTCTTTAGCACACCTAGAATTGCATTCTAGAACTTAAAATACCTTGACTTTTATGGTTTTCATTAAGATCAACTTGTTTTGAGGCAGAACTGCTTGCATCTTCAGGTTTAGGAACTTGTTGAGGACTTCTTGCTCTGTTTAAGAAGCATCCAAAAGTCAAACTGCTCAGTCGTTGGCCTTCTCCAGGTTTTTGTGATGAAGAAACAGACTTCTTTCCCTGAAGCTCTGTTTAAATAATAATTTATGTAACAACATTTAATGTGTTGATAACATTAGATTATTTATTTTAAAAGCTGAGAGGCTTTTTGATATTTTTGATATTACAAGTAGTTCTCAACTTACAATGGCAATTGAGACCAGAACTGCTAAATGATGTGGTTGTAAAGCACGATGTCACATGATCATGTCATGAGCTCATGTCACTTAGTGACAGCAATCCCTGCAGTTCTAATTGCTGTTATTAACTGAAACCCACAGTTGTTAGGGGAGGCAGCTTCCTGCTTGCTTCTCACAACCAGTCAGTTAGGAAGCCAGCAGAAAGTTGCAAGTCCCAGGCCTGCAGGTGAGTAAAGGGATGTCTGGGGTGGGTGGGTGGGTGGGTGGAAGAACATGGGGAGGATTGGGGAGGATATGCAAGAGTGATAGGGGATACAACAGGAGTTGGAGAGGGGGTGCAGGAGTGCGGCTTGGGTCAGGGAATGTATGTACAGATATGATGTGAGTCAGGGTGGATGTAGTAGTAGGGTGATATGAGTGGCGAGCCCAGCGAAGCACAGAGGGGTTGTAGGCAGGTGTGTGGGTGGAGAAGACTTACCCAGCAATTTATTATTTTCTTTGCCAGATTCCCCATTGACTTTCCCCCTAAATCAATGAGTAGACCAGCAGGGAAGGTTGAACATGGCAATCACATGATTGTGGGGCACTGCAACCGACTGTAAGTGTAAACTGGTTGTTGAGCACTCTGATCGCAATCATGTGATTGTGGCAACTTTGGTCATTGAACAAATGGTCATGGGTTGAGAACTATTTGTAGACAACCCTATATTTATGATATTTCTGTTTAATACAATGTATCTTCTTAAGTTTAATATTCGTTTCACAGTGTACTTTACCATAGTTTTAGAGAAAAGAGGTAATTCAGAAATAAAGATTGGGTTCACCATAATCTGTAGTTTAGAAACCACAATGACTGGGTCACATAATACATCAATCCAAAACAAACAAAACTCAGTGAAGTAAACCCAAACACTGTAAATTATTTCAAATGGAAATAAAAAAGGCAATTTGATTATCCCTTCATCCTCCAGCACATTGTAGACCTCTAGACCACCCTTTAGCAAAACCTTTACAAAGTTATGGATGGTGATACTGTGGAATAATGTTAGACTTAGGAATTTCTGGGCAGAACTGTTTTCTCTGCCTGCTGTAGTATTGAATACAATCTACAATAAAGACATACTCAAAGAGTTAACCCCAAGTTCTTTAATTATGGAACACAGCTGTGTTTTGAGAATTTGTACCCCCTACCTTGTAATTTAGTCTGCAACAGTTTAATCTCTTCAGTTTGGTTTTGATTGATCGTACGGAGGTTCTGATTCTCTGTTTCTAGCTGAAAACATAGATAAATGCCCCATTCAAAAGTACAGTATTGAAAAAGATTGCATCCAAAGGAAAGCTATACTTTACTTACATCTTATATGGTATTATTTCCAATCTCACATCCATTTTCCTGGCAATAAGTTCACCAACTTGATTGGGCTTAGATTTAAGTATATTTACAAATGATTGCAGTGTTAAGCAGTATATTTAACTCAAATGGTTTTGCTATATTTAGGTGTAAGACTATAGAACTCAACCTCAGATCCTATTTCAAAGATCTTCTATTTTAAATAGTTTTTATATGTTATGGCTATTTTTTAAAGATAGAGAAAGTTATCAGAATATTTTTCTTCCACAGAAACAAAATAAAATGTTATTATGCTTTGTAGACACAATCAACAGAAAAAAAATACTTGAAAAAATTGAAAGCACAAATAAACAAATAGGCAACTTTGCATATTTCAAAGCAAGGCATGTAGGAATTCACAGCCTTAGTCTTGTGAACAACTCCACAAAATTTTTTAAATGAATTATTGACCAGATAACATAGAACTGGCAATTATCCACTAATAGATACTAATGAAATGAACTTGTCTTGAGCTTTAAGGTATTATTTTGTTAGCAAAGGAACTGTGCATTTTAGGGTGATCACTGTTACAGCAATTTGTAAAAGGAAGGCTTACCTACATATTTTATTTACTTCCTACCTCAATGACAAAGCTGAGAATTCTGTTGTTCATTTACAATCTACAGTAATATGTATAAATGTCGGTCATGTTGTCTAGGGCTGTTGAGTGTTGTCGTTCAGCACATGGGGTGACATTATTTCCACATCATTCTTACACTAGAAGAGTTCCATTGAGTTTAAGAGTTGTTACTTATGAAACTTACCTCATGAAGCTTGATAGTCACCCATTCCTTAATCTTAGCTGCTTTTTCTTCTATAATTTTAGCTTCTTGTATTCTGATTTCCTTCTGAAAAAAGAAGATGGGCTTTTGTGTAATTTGCATTCTTGTCCCTAACAATGCACTTTATTTACTTGAAACAGAAGGCACAACCTTTTTCAGGCTAAGGACTGTACTTAGGCTTTAATTTATTAGTGATTACCGTATTTTTTGAAGTATAAGACGCACCAAAGTATAAGATGCATCTTAGTTTTGGGGGAGGAAAATAAGAAAAAAGCTGATTGGCAGGTGGCTCAGCCTCCAGGAATACCCCCAATCAGTTGTTCCCAGAGGTGAATTTTAGCAACAGGTTCCTTGGTTGTGAGTTCTGTGCCTTGCTTTTTTTTCTACCTCTGAAACTTCTGAAACTGTTTCAGAAAAAACTTTTTTTCCTGCCTCTGAAAGCCTCTGAAACAGCTTCAGAAAAGAAGCCTCTGAAGCTCTGTTTGGAGGCTTCTTTTCTGAAACTCTGTTTGGGGGCTTCTTTTCTGAAGCTTCATTTCTGATGCTTTTTTCAGCCTCTGGAAACTCCGTTTGAGAAGCTGGGTGGGGCTACATTCGGAGTATAAGACGCATCCAGATTTTCACCCTCTTTTTTGGGGGAAAAAGGTGCGTCTTATAGTCCGAAAAACACGGTATGTTGCCTCTTCTTGCAAGTAAACAGCTTACAGTAAAAGTGATAAAATAACCATAAAATTCATATCAATCATGCAAAGTTAAAAACCATGGGTAGTATTAATAAAACGAGTAAAAATACTGCAGTGAAACTGTTATTACTGATGGACTGATCTTCATTGAAAGGCCTCTTGAAATCCGTGTCTGAGTTAAAAATAAGTCATAATGAATATTTCTCTCTCTCCATAATCATATAACAAATATACTTATCCATCTAGTACAATGAGATGAGATACCTATTTATGGCATCTTGGAAAAAAGTTATCTAAACTTCAGTACATACTCTAGAGCAAGTGGTTTCCAATCTTTTTTGGCCATGCACCACCTAAGCATCTCTAAAATCCTGATGCCCCCCCCCCCCCCCCCCCCCGGCCCGGGTGACATATAATTCTTACTATTCAAAAACTGAACTACTCACGCGGAGGAAGCCTAAAAGGCCATTAACTTGGTTTAAACAAGGTTCCAAATTGCCCCCATTAAAAATCAAATTGCCCCCCTATGGGGCGTAGGCCCCACATTGGGAACCACTGCTCTAGAGCATAATTTTAAGTATTAAAAGATGAAGCTAAATATTAAAAATGGTTCAACAAATTTTGACAGTGCTAGGTGATTTTAAAAAAGGCAAAGCCTTCCTGAAAATAAAAGAAAGTCTGACTAGAAAGAGAGAACGAGAGACACAGCAGCAAAAAACAACAGCAATGTGTTACCTTTACAATTTCTAATACAAAATATTTTGCATTGCTCTGTGAAACAGCTAATATGAGTGCCTCCAGATCAAAAAAATATAACAATAAATAGACAGTAGAAAGTAAACGGCTCATGATCAGAGAAGCAGTTCTTGATGGTGTAGCTGGAGGATTTTTCAGAACACAACTTGCAGCATCTGTGATCTGGCGGTTCCAATTTAGGGGTGGGGGGAATATTTTATGGCAGCAGCTCTTCTCCAAAATATGAGAAAATATGAGTTTTCATGATTTTAAATAGTTTGCTTAATTATACAATTATGGGTTGTCCATTTCAGGAATCCTCATATTTTTCCAGACAAATGGCTGTACGGTATATATAAACAATTTATACATTTTACCAAGATTTGCTATGATATTAATAGATACCTTTACAAAATCTGTTTTTTTCCCTCAACAAGAGTTTTGCCGCACAAAAATCTAGGGATATTACTTTTTTGTAGGCCCCTTCTTTCACTCTTTATCTATTGTACATACTAATAAGCATATTGATAATTGGGTAAGAAAAATGTTATTTTCCCGACCTGCTCTACAAGCTGTTGTTCCAGATTCTGGATAGCATCATCTTTCTCTTGAACCAGAATCTCCAGATCTTGACATCTCTTATATAAGCGTGTTTCTGACTCACTTGTTTGGACATTAGCAGCTTTCAGTTTCTCCTCCATAATCTGCACCTAGAAATTAAAACACAGCTGTGTACACAAAATCTGTACAACTCCAAAATTAAATAATTCAGAATGTTGTAATGTTTTATTCTTCTGAGATTAGTTAAAGCATATATACATTCCTCAACCAGTTTATTGATATATCTGGCAATCTGTGATTTTGCTCATATCTTTCATATGAATCTGTTATTCCCAGCTGAACAATTGTTCAACCCTATAATTCAAACAACCAGATTTAATGACAAACAAACTGCAGTAAAGACAGTGGCTTGGATCCAGAGAGTTCTATTTATACAAGGGAATGTCAAAAAATCCTCATTATCTGTCCATTCTCCTGCTTTTGAGTTTGTTATCCATCATTTCAAGGATCACTTAACTTCAAGGGCTGTTTTGGGCAGGACGCTGTACTACAAGAGTAGAAAAAAGTCAGGAAAACCCCAGCCAAAATGATTTCATACTACAATTATTTTAAATGCAATACAATATGTAAACACAATAGAATAACATAAATTACAAAACCCTGTAAGTCATACTGATGTCTAATGCAGAATGTTTTTTCTTTTGCATACTTACCCAGGCATTAAAATTAAATAAAATGTTATTTTAAAGTGATGACACAAGAAATCTTAAGAAAGAAACTCATGTATTGCATTTTTTACTTGCGGGTGATAAGTCTTAATTGTTTTTGGTTCATGCAAAACTTACAATAGTTCATTCAGTGATCATTGGAAGTTACAATGGTGCTAAAAAAAATAACATAACAATTTTTCACACTTAGGATTGTTGCGGTATTCCCATGGTCATATGATCAAAATTCAGATGCTGGCAACTGATTCATATTTATGACGATTGCAGTGTGCTGGGGTCATGTGATCCTCTTTTGCAAACCTTTGACAAGCAACATCAATGGGGAAGCCAGATTCACCTAACAACTATGTTACTAACTTAACAACTGCAATGATTCACTTAACAATTATGGCAAGAAAGGTCAAAAAATGGGGCAAAACTCACTTAACAACTGTCTCACTTAGCAATAGAAATTTTGGGTTCACCTGTGGTCATAGGTTGAGGACTACCTGTGTAATATAAACTGTTTTTGAAGTATTATATCTTACTCTGAATTCTCATAGCAGTGCTAAAAGCAGGACAGAGAAAAATCAAAACTTACCTGAGTCTCATTGAACTTATGCAACATCTTCCCCGCCACTTGTACACCCTTCCTGAGCCCTGCTGTGCCTGTGCTACACTATTCCAGTCACTCGTGCACATTTATGCATCCACTTCTACCTGGAAACACCCACTCCAAGCCCCGCCATGTTTACACGATGCCTCGTCTGCCACTTGCACACCTACCCTGGGCCTTGCTGCACTCACACCACATCTCCCCAGCCATCACATACACTTACGCAACCCCTCCCATCCGGCAGCAGCTACCCTATGCTCATGCCATACCTACCTGCCACTACACACGCTACAAGATGTGATTGTAACACATCTCCTTCATCACTTGCGCATTTCCCCCAGTCACTCGCACAACCTTGTGCACCCTCCCCCACTCAGCAATAGTCATCCCAAGCCCCACCACACTCATGCAGTGCCTCACCAGGTGCACCTCTTTGCTTTCCCTTCTACCCAGCAGCAGGTCAGCACCTGCCTGACAGTGTGCTTGTGAGCTGCCTAGGTCTCCTGTTGTCTTCTCCAATGGTTTTGTTTGTTAGACATCCCAGGACGTTGTGAAAAGGTGCTCGTTTAATGACTTTTGTTAAAGTATAGCACCAGGGACTGCAGGGATTGCTGTCACTAAGCTATGTGGTCATGTGATTACATGCTTTATAACCAAATTGCTTAGCAATGGAAATTCTGGAACCAATTGCCATCATAATTCAAAGACTACCTGAGTTGTGCACAAACAACACATAAAACAACCTTAATCTATAAATAAATTCTGCTACAATTTAAAACATAGCAAAAGAAAAAGGATTGGCAGAGAATGAGGTGGCTGGATGGAGTCACTGAAGCAGTTGGCATGAGCTTAAATGGACTCCGGGGGATGGTAGAGGACAGGAAGTCCTGGAGGAACGTTGTCCATGGGGTTGCAATGGGTTGGACACGACTTCGCGACTAACAACAACACATTGGAAAATATGTTTTGAATTAATGCTGTACTGATTTTTTTTAAGTGTTCAGCAATTTTGGAGAATTATGAAATTGCATTAATCATTCACACATGCAAAGGTGTTCTTACATCTATATGGCACCTTAAGACTATTCTCAAAATTAATTCAATAATCATTAATTAGCAAAAGAGACAATATATTAAGAATAACCAATCAGAAATAACTATTATTAGGAGTTTCTATCCAATCTGAGAAAAACCTGTTTTTTTTCTATAACAAATCAGGCAAAATCTAATATTTTATAGTTGTGTTAAACCTTATGTAAGAAAATATGGTACAAGTACATGTACAAAGTTATCATCCAAAGGTAATTATGATCATAATTGAGCCTAAATTTATAGTTGTAAGTCATACCGGTTGTTAAGTGGGTCATCATGTGGCCAATCTGATTTTACTATATTTTTTCCCCAATGATCATTAAATGAAAACACTATCTGTAATCTGTAAGTTTTTTTTGCTAGAAACCAAAAGTAAACACTGTTTCTGACAAAAAAAGTAAATCACTGTAACATAGTTCCTGTAAATATGGATGTTTGCCAACACCCAAAATGTAATCACATGACTGGGAGGGCCATTGACATTTTGAAACAGGATAATAAGTACTTTTTTGTACTTTTTTGGAGTCAGTTGTAACTTTGAATTGCTGCTAAGTGATCAGTTATACATCAAAGATTACCTGTATGGCAGTGGTGGGTTGCTACCAGTTCGTCCCGGATCGGGTGAACCGGTAGCAGTGGCGGGAGGCTCCGCCCACCCACCCGGACGCTTCTGCACATGTGCAGAAGTGTCACATGCACGCATGAGTGAGCGCACGCCCACAAGCAAAATGGTAGTGACGGGATTTAAAACCCACTACTGCTGTATGGCCATAAAAGCATTATAAACCTGAGACATCAAGATAGTTCATTGTTAATATTATTTTTTTAAAATTCCTGTGAAACTTTCCTGAAAAAACAGTTTCTGATACTTTCTATTTGAAGATCCATCTATCTGGAGTACCCCATCCTTTATACATACAGCTTCAGAACATTGCTACTACATATCTCCTTATTACAGTCATACCTGCTGAAAAGCCTTTTCTGCTTGATGATCTGCATCAATAACTTGTTTTTCAAGTTGCTGCATCTATATAAAGATATAAAATATGAGATGCAATCTTTTGTGACAGTTCCCAGTGAAAGTATTAATAATCATAAATAGGTTTTGTATGGAGTTGAAGATGTCCAAGGGGTTAAACTACATTGCCTAAATAATCCTTAAAACAATATTATATAAAGTATTTGTTACCAGCGTATATAGGTAAATAAAAGTATACATCAAGGTCACCCAGAGGGTAGAATCCATCTAATTCTCACTGCCAAGGGGAGGCTCCTATTAAGGAGCAAACTTAATTTTTAGGAAAGTCCCCCTCTCTGTTTTGTTTATGGAAGCTTTCCAGTGGATTAGACAATTAGTTGAATTCCTTTCAAAAAAGGCTGAGAGAGCTAAGCAACATACGGCACTAAAACTGTCTGTTTAATTTAATAGTGGATGGGGAGAGGGAGAATTCCAGCAGAATTACATTGTGAAAACTTTGTCACAGTTCTGTGAAAGATCATTCCTTTGTGTTCCTCAAAGCTTTAGGGAAAAAAGTGCTGTTGACAATGGAGGTTCTTAATAGCATTTGTGCAAAGACATTGAGGACATCGGTACTTACTGCACCTAGTGTTTACATCCTGAAATGCTTCCATATTTTTGTCCTTAGCTCAGATTTTAACAAATTTCTTTATTTGGAATCTGGAAGTTGCAGGAGGTCAATGGCACTTATTTCTGATATACACAGAGCATGCATAGGCCTACTGGCATACATAGAGTTTTGCTATTATATTTTCAATAATAATCTACAATTACTTGAAATGCATCAAGGGATTCTGGGTACAATTCACTCCTGGTGCTGACCAGTTAAGTTTTATATGGCTTGGGTCCTGGTTACCTAAGGGACTATCTCCTCTAGATAGAACTGGAGCATATTCTATAAACTGTGAGGAATGCCTCATCACTTTGGAACAGTTTGTCATTTGTTTAGTTTTTTATTTTAGCTGCTGATTAAATTTTTATTTGTAGAGGGTAAAGGAAGATGACCTTGACAGAACTATGCTGGCTATGTTGCTTAGGCAGTCCATGAGATAACATTTCAAAGTAGCTCAGAGAAGTACTGAACGATAAGAAGGAGGACAAGGAGGTACAGTACAATCAGACTTGCAAGATTCTTTTATGCAGCTGTGTGCAGCTGATTTTCTGGTCTGGACTACAACTGAGGCTGAGAGTAATATTGTTATTGTTATACGTTTTCGTATTTTAAATTGCTGTAAGCTGCCCACAGTCATGAATTTGAGATAGGCAGCCATACAATATAAATGGAAATAAATAAATAAATAATCTCAGAGAATCTGGAGATCATGTGTTTCTCGTCCTTATATTAGATTTCCCATGGTCACTCTGCATGATTCAGCTTTCCCATCCAAGGTTTCAATGTAATCCCAAATTTTGTTATAGAAAAAAAAATCACTCTAGTGCCTGTATTTCTGTGAGAATGAGTCATGCAGTTAAACTGCACATTTAGAGTTTAAGGTGGAGAAAAGAAAAATGTCCAAAACAGGATCCAGCTAAAACATTGAACAAGGTACATAGTCAGATATTAGTCCTCAACTAGTTAATAAAAGAAACATGAGAAGAGTGATTGTGTCAAGTAAATATGTTAAGTAGTTTTGCAGGAGCTCAAAGTATGCTTTCCTTAAGTCAGCTTTCTGGCAGACTGCATAAAATGTTTTGTGTAGACTAGAAATATACTTGAGTACACATAGATCTGTCTATGCCTCCTTGTAAAAATAATAAAACATACAAAGTGTTCAAACTGTGTACCTCCCAAAAACTCTGACAAAAGTTTTATTATGGATAGTTGCCCTGTCATAGGAACTGACGAATGGGTCTGAACAGGCAGACTTAAAAATTGTTAAGGCTTCTGAGAAGGAGACTTTTGAAATAGTCTGCTGATTCTATTAGAGTAGCTTAATGCCAACAGGTGGATGAAAGTATTTCAAGCTCAAATCCATTTGTGTTCTTTTTGCTTTATGCCTCTTCGGTTAATGGATCAAATAAAATCATTGCTGAGTATTATTCTTTAAGTCATGTAATTAACTTCCTAAGCAGAGTTATAAACAGTATCAAACAGTATTTCCAGTTCTGGCCCACCCACCTGATAAATATAATTATTTTATATTTGTGGTCTCTGGCTTTAGCCCCTTGCACAAAGGAAAACAATAAAAATACCGGTAGACTGCTAAATAATAACTGTTTTTAATAACCAGAGACAGGTATTAAATGTACCTCCCTAAATGGAATTGTTTATATAACAGTTAGATCAGAAATACCTGATTTTGAATGGTAATTCCAATGTGGAAAATTGTATATTTTTATTAAGTCTTTCTTGACCATCTTTTTCTACTCATCCTCCTGTGTAATTACCACACGTTATGATTTGGGCTTCTTTTTATTAGTCTGCTTCTAATAATTTCCCAATTACATTTTCATTTTTAATCTTCTCTTATTTATATTCTTGCTGGGTTTCTTTTTCACCAAACCAGCCACATAATCATCTTCCATTTTAAGCAAGGTAAACTTTTATTCCTACCATTCTCCATTACTTGTTTTTATGTCTATGTTTTTTCAACTGGAGAGAACACAGACATTTACAATCTAAAACCACTTCAAAACGGACAAGAAAAGAAAAGAAAATTGGATGGTGATCAGCTAACAGTCAAATAGCCAATTCACAAAGGTGGGCAGACTATATGTGGCACATAAAATTCTACAACATTAAATGTGATGAAGTCATTTTTGTCTGACAGCAGTACAGAAACATAAAATTGCTCAGATTGATCTGAAAACACAACAGGAAAGGTGTGATGCATTTGTAATATACCTCTAGAAGAGGTATATCAGAGGAAACCACAAGCAGCTTCTTTTTGTTTCCTAATCAACAATTATAGATACATTTCCTACATAAAATGATTTTAAATCTGCCCTGTAGGTCTGCTGAAGGAAGCACATTACATCTCATTTTGTAAACACTCTGCGTTTTAGGAAATAGAAGAGATGAAAGATCATTTCCAAGTGTGCTTAGAGACTTATAAACTGTTCTCTAGTTTCCTGAAGATGGGCTATGTTTTCATTTGCTATAGGCTGCTTAAAATCAGAAAGATTTGGGTAGCACCTTTTAAAAACCCTTTAAAGCAATAAGTATCACCACAGGCATGGAATGATTTGCTTATAACACAACAAAAATAATATTTAATTTGGGCAGAGACCAAGAAAAAAAACCTCTAGACGTACAGCCTCATTCCACTTTGCCTAAAACTACCAAAGAGTATGTGTGAAATCAAACTGGGGGAAAGAATTTATTCTTCAACAAATAGTTGGCAAAAAGTTTTTTATTTAAGTTTTTCTTCTGTTTGAATATTTATAACAATAACAATAGCACTTATACTTATATACCGCTTCACAGTGCTTTGCAGCCCTCTCTATAAGCAGTTTACAGAGTTAGCATATTGCCCCAAACATCTGAGTCCATTTTACCGACCTCGGAAGGATAGAAGACTGAGTCAACCTAGAGCTGATAAGGATTGAACTCCTGGAAGTATTGAATTAGCCTGCAGTACTGCATTCTAACCACTGGGCCACCACGGCTCTAATTGAAAATATATTGTTGTCAAACTAAGAGCCAGCATGTTATAGTGTTTAAGGCTTTCTTAAATATTTTATTTATCTTATCAAATTTTACAGTACAGTAGACTCGGGATGCTACAATGGCAGCAATTTTCAGAAGCGGATGTAAATCTCCCTTTTCAGTGCCATCATAATTTTAAATAATCGTTGAATATGTAGTCGGTAAGTGAGGACTAAAAGTGGATTTTAGTTTAGGGTGCTAGATTAGGAGGAAGGACATATAGGTCTTAGCCTACTAGGTAACATTGGGCAAGTCACCAGCTCTCAGCCCAAAAATAGGACTGGGCTCTATAACAAGTTGGCTGAAGAACGAAGTCCCTGCTGTACCATGCATTATTGGCTTCACTGTGTAAACTAAGCATAATATAATCAAATACTAAGAATAAATACTAAGAAATAGAAAGAGACAGTGTGTCAAAGCAAAATTTGCTAGGTCATTATGCTCCAAGTGCACTAGGAATAAGTTTTGCTAAGACGTAACTATGTCCATTATAAGATCTGGAATAGTTCATAAAACTATAGGCATGCCATAGTCTTGTGTGTAGTGGTTAAGGTGCTGGTCTAGACACTAGGAGAAAGTGAGTTCTAGTCCCACCTTAGGCATGAAAGCTGGATGGGTGTCTTTGCACCAGTCACACTCTTTCAGCCTAAATCACCTTATAGGATTACTGTTGTGGGGAAAATAAGGAGTATTAGGTATGTATATCACACTGAATTATTTATAAAAATAATAAAGGTGGAATAATCTCTATATATAAAAGCGAAAACCACTCACACATTAATCACGAAATCTCCAGAACCGTAAAGCCTACAAACTTGAAATTTGCCACGTATGTTCTTCTTGGCTTCTAGGTGCTCACTAAGAAAGGATTTTTTGGAATGACCATCAGAGCATTAGTATTTCCTATATTATTATAACACGCTCTGATGCTAATTAGTTAGACATTCTACTCCCCTTCCCAACTTGAAAATAACTCTGGAGAAAATGGGATAGCATAGGACAGGCTTCTGTGGGGCAAGCCTCATGGAGAGAAGGGGCTAGAAAGCTTGAGGGAGAGAAGGGGATAGGATAGAAGATGTTTCTGTGGGACAAGGCTGAGGGAGAGAAGGGGAGAGGAGAGGCTTCTGTGGGGCCAGCCTGAGGGAGAGAAGGGGAGAGGCTTCTATGGGGCCAGCCTGAGGGAGAGAAGGGGAGAGGCTTTTGTGGGGCCAGCCTGAGGGAGAGAAGAGGAGAGGAGAGGATCTATAGGCAAGCCTGAGGGAGAGAAGGAGATAGAGAGGAGAGGCTTCTGTAGGACAAGCCTGAGGGAGAGAAGGGGAGAGGAGAGGAGAGGCTTCTGTGGGGCTAGCTTGAGAGATAGAAGGGGAGAAGAGAGGCCGATTGTAACTACTAATTAATTTTCAAACTCTGTCGATTTATCAAGCCCAATCACATAGTTTCGTAGCGGAGCACGGGTATTCAGCTAGTGAATAAATAAATAAAATTGCAGGAAGAAATGTCAATAACGTACGCCAGGGGTGTCAAACTCGTGATATCATGTTGTCATCATGTGACGTATTGCAATTTCCCCCCTTCGCTAAAACGGGGTGGGTATGGCCAATGCATGACACATCCGGCCCACAGGCAGCAAGTTTTATACCCCTTATGTAAGCTATGATGATGACACTACTCTGAAAATACAAAGCATGTTCAAAGTCTAGTACAGGGGTGTCAAACTTGTGGTGTCACATTGTCACCACGTGATGTATCACAACTTTTTCCCCCTTCGCTAAACCGGGGTGGGCGTGGGCAGCACGTGATGGATTCGGCTTGTGGGCCACGAATTTAACACCCCTGGTCTAGTAATAAGAGTCAAGGAGCATAGTGAAAAAAATGGATTAAAACTAAATATAAAAAAGATCATACTAAAGACAACAGGTACAACAACCAGTCTTAGAATTGATAATCAAGATAACAGAGTTATAGATAGCTTCTGCCTTTTAGGATCAACCATCAACAGTAAAGGAAAAAAGAGTCAAGAAATAGACAGAAACTGATTTTTTTGAGATTGTAAAAAAAACCCCTTTAAATATTAATTATGTTGTAGCTTTTTAAAAGCCACTGAGATAGTAATGCTTTGCATGTGCACAGGTTTGTTAATTTAATGATTTAAAAGTATGATGTGTAAATCCATAATTTTAGTTAATAAGAAAAATGAATTAAAAGAAAATTCTTTTGATAAAATGTACAGGTCAAGTTATAATAGGTTCATTTCATGTAAACATTATGGTTTATAAACCATGCTTTATGACAGAATGGCAATCTTTAAAATATGATTATAAAATATATGTTTATAAAAAAATGATTATAAAAGTCCAATCCAGCTCAATACCACTGAAAAAGAAAAATAAGAAACCCAGCATGGTTTCACAAAGAACTCTCTGACAAACTGAAAGATAAAAAAAAAAAAAACCAACAAATAGCTCAAACCTGAAAAGATGAAATCAGGGAAACTAAGGTACAGAACGAAGTAAGATTTGCAACAAATATCAAAAATAATTTTTAAAAAGTCTCTTTCAATGCATAAAAAGAAAAAAGTCAAGGAAACAATCAGTTCACTAATGGAAGAAGATGGCAAGGTAATAATGGGCAGTAGAGAGAAAGTAGAACTGCTTAATTCATTCTTTGCATCTGTTATCTATAACTCAATCTACCAAAAACACACACACATCCCTCCCAAGCTCTGTTCTCGTCAGCAAAGGCTTTTTGCAAAAATGACCGAAGCCTATAGGGATGCAATCTCTCATCCCTGTAGGCCTCGGGGTAAAACCACAGCAGAAAGGCTGGAGAGGAGACAGCTCCATTGATCATCGAGCTCTACATAAGGTAAGTGACCTGGTTGGGCAGGATGTTGGGGGGGGGGGAAGCATGAGATATCTCAGTAGGTCGGGGAAAGCACTAGGCCCTCCATGGCTTTCCCCACCCTAAGAAAGCTCATACACTTAACGACCTGTGCATTCAATTAGCAAATGCATGGACGAAAGCAGGGAGTGATCATGTTTAAGTTACGTGACTCACTCCTACGAATCCTTGGGTTATGAAAGTAATTGGCAGGCTCCATTACTGCCATCCTCCATTAACTCGAGGGTCTATTCTATTCTATTCTATTCTATTCTATTCTATTCTATTCTATTCTATTCTATTCTATTCTATTCTATTCTATTCTATTCCTACACCATGCCACGACTGTTACAATAGTTACAATATAATAATGAACTGGGATTCTGTGAAAACAAATTAAATACTGAGAGGTTATCCTCTTTATTGCCCACTGCACTAAATCAATTATCAGTATTATATGTGAATTGAGCCAATGAGTTATTGGAGTATCTTCATATAGGACTGTGCCATGATTGAGAAATATTTGGAAAATGTGCTTCAGAGCATGTGGGATTACAAATGTAGCATCTGCCTACAAGGTGTTGGCATCTTGTCCAAGGACTACATTTCTTACCCTCTGCACCTGCAATAGAATCCTGGGAAAAGACGCAGCTGCTTTAAAGAGTTTCAGATAGGAGGTATATTCATGCTTCCACATGCTCCAAAACACTTTTTTGCAATCAATCTGAAGCACTGGGCAACTTTATTTGTATATTTTTACTCGACTGGAAAGCAGTAGAATATTATAAAATCAGCCAAAATATTCTTGGGCAAGGAAATATTTTTTACATTTCTCTATTGTGATCTATAACAATTCTTGCCAATTTGTTTTCCTAAGCTTTGCAATAATGTCCCTGATCACAATACAAAAATTACAATAGAAAATACTAAGCGTATGGCTATTATCAATCATTTATGACCCAAAAGAATTGAACCGATAAACTTCCCTGCCTAACTGATGGATGGAAATCCATACAAATCAAGGGCAGTCAAGTAGGCAGTAATTTCTAAGTCCTGCAGAGGACTTAAGGTAGAATAAAATTTGAACGTCCAATAGCATATTTTTATAACGTGTCCTTAAATTGGTTTAAAGACTTATGAAATAAAATTAGTTAGAGACAAGCAGGATGTGACATTAGTGTTGTGCACAGACTTGATCATTAACAGCTAAAGCAGCAGAATATAAGTGGGTTCAACTATTTATGTTTATGGACAATGCATGTACAGTATTAAACACGTAAAACAGATTTCCAAAAAGTAGAGGAAAATATGCCAAAATTCAACTATTCCAGCACACCCGCTAATTATTAAGCAAACATTTTTTCTCTAAATTTAGACATAAGTTCTTTCCTATAGCTAGCAATATAGTATAAACATATCCATTCTCTCACTTGTTTTCCAACCCCTGCCTTACAAAAGATGCCTTTTTTCTGTCATTTTGAGTCTTCTCCTTTAAAAGACAGAAATATCATTTTAACCCACCACTTTTCTAATTTTCATGTGGTGAATAAGTGATATTGTTCTCCTTCAATGCCAAATTGTTCTCAATGAGAAAAGATAATCTGATGCTAACTAAAACAAACTGCAAGAAAATATGGAGAGTAAGTTTGAGGGAGAAGGAATGCTGAGATGCTGTCTTTTTGATTGCATCCATATTTGTTATTTAGATCATAAGTCATCAAAGTAAATGTTATTCTAAAACAATGAAACAAAATTATACAAAAATCAACTGAGAAATAAACTTAACATATCCAACCCAGCTGATACACATTAATATTACTAGCAGTTTAAAACCAAAGTCCATGAAAGTCACATATGAAAGTTATTTTCATCCCTGAATATGGTTGTTAAAAGAATTATTCCTAATGGCCATTCCTTTCTGCTGTTTTCTAATTTATTTTAATTCATACAAGCATTATACAATGCATAACAAAATCATAATCTAATCTTTAGCTTTACATTTTTAGCTATTAGGGTATGGCCAGTAACATATGGGTAGCTTTCATTTAATGGCCATAATTTTGATGTACTATTAAATACCTCACATGTGAAAAGCATAATACATAACTTGCCAAGTGGAAAAAGAGACAAGAAGAGAGTGCTTCTGACATAAGGCATTCACTTAATTTTTATACCTTTCCAGATTATCAGATGTTCATGATCCATTCCTGACAATTTAGGAAAACATATGTATTAAACTGTTTAATAAGATTCACCTGAATAGCATAAACATAAATATATGAAGGAAATAAATAAACGGAGAATATTACCTTTCTTTCAAAGAAAACAAAGTTATTGCGCAAAAATTAGATTGCAAATTATTGATAAAAATGACCAAAAAAAAAAAAAAAAAAAAGGCAACAGAGAGAAACCATAAGAATTTTGTTTTAATGTGTATGCTTATTTTGAGGAAGCTCTCATTAATGTTTTTTATGTCTGTTTGTCCTGAATTAAGAAAAAAATAACATTCTAAAGCTTACACTGTGTCTGATTTAGATTTGACTAAATGTAAAGTGATTCCCTTTGATGTATTTTTACAGCCTTAATCTGCTCATTCAGTTTAATAAGTATCCAACAAAAGGCTTATTTTCTCAATACTTTTTAAAAAAATAATTTTAATCTATATGTGAACAGAATCATGATTTTCTTTAATCTTGTAATAAATATTTAGAATATTTTTGAAGTTATATGGAAGCTTTATTACTTTCTTTGTAATCTTTTGCTGCTTTTCTATGGCACATTGTTACAGCAGCAATTCTCTCCAATAATCCCATCAGACGGCAACAGTAATAGACCACCACTGTAGTTCAAATGACTACATAAAACCCTTTCTATGGAACAGGATATATTGAACAAATCCTAATGAACAACTACACTGTTCATGAATAAGTAAACTATTTGAAACTTGTTATTGTTTCAAACGAATCACATTTATTACAAATTGACGCTCCCCACTTATCTCAATTCTGTAGCAGCACCCCTACAACTAATTCAATTGATGGCATTACTTCAGATGAAAAAAATCTCGCCGATCCTCTGGTAGTCTCTGTATTGCTTTCATTGGAGGATAGAGTTCTGTTAACATATATGTCCTCCCATTCAATTTTTTTTACTACGGTTCTGTGGGCGTGGCTTGGTGGGCGTGGTGTGGCTTGGTGGGCGTGGCAGGCAAAGGATACTGCAAAATCTCCATTCCCACCCTACTCTGGGGCCAGCCAGAGGTTGTATTTGCCGGTTCCCCGAATTACTCAAAATTTCCACTACCGGTTCTCCAGAACCTGTCACAACCTGCTGAATTCCACCTCTGGTCCTGCCCCCTAAACAAGGATGCTGTCTGAAGTAATGGATACTATGCTATCACCAACATTGAATAACATTCAATGTTAATTCAGCAAAGTTCTGTAGATAGAATACAAATGTGGTACATCTTCTTTTTCTCCTTTCACACCTAATCGTTTGATGCTTGACCTGCAGCTTTCTTACTTACTTCCTTTCATTCCTTTTTTCTTAATGTATACATTTATTCACAAGAATAACCTTATTTCATTTCATATTAGAACCTAATGTTTACACTTATCTTACAGCAATACATATTTTCCAGGCATTTTTTTCAAGACAGTTATTGCAAATGCATGCCCTTTTCTCTATAAAAAGTTGCTTTTAAGTAAATATAGTGATTATTTGCAAACATATAACATATATTTTAAGCATGCCCTGTCAGGGCAACCAGTTATATATATATATATATATATATATATATATATATATATATATATATATATATATATATATATATATAATAATAATCTAATCCAACTCAAGCTATACTGAAAATGTAGGCATAACCAATTGTGCCAGAATGTGCTCTGCATTTTTATGTGCATCTTCTTAAAATAAAGTCTTTATACACACTGATGCTCTGTTCCTGCTATATATGTAACTGATGAGTCAGATTTATCATTTGCATATATTCCATCTCCATAATATCCAGATTCCACAGAAAAGAAAAATACTGCAGGTACTACAAAAGGGCAATGAATCATCAATTTCTTTGCTTTCAAGATCACTGACTCACCACCCATATGTCCAGACTCCTTGATTTAATAAACAACATATGTAACTGCTACAAACATCAGGGGTGGGTTCTACTTACCTTTACTACTGCTTCTGTGCATGCGCAGATCACCTATGATGATGTCCGGGTCAGTGGGCGGAGCCTCCCACCCATTTTACTACCGGTTCTTGAGAACTGGTCCAAACCGAGGGCAACGTACCACTGACAAACGTGTATCCCAATTAATATTTGGCTATTCAAAAGGACGCAGGGGGAGAATGTTCCAAACACTATTCTTTAGTGAAGAAGGCAATCTATTTGCCTTCCAATAATAATTATTTTGAAATAAGGAAATGACATATTTTTATATTGAGAATTATCTTGGATTCTTTTATCCACCCTTACATGTACTGCATGTACAAATGTATGGGGGCATATAAATATTGCTGGGGAATGTTATTTTCCCCCAGATTTTGAGTTTTGCATGGTTGCTGACTTTCATCTTGAGTCTAAACAGCACTTATCTGGGGTTGGCTGGGCAAAATGTAACTAAGCAGGGATGAACTATCACAACATTAGTTTTCTGGGCATGTGTGGCAGTGGTGGGTTTCTCCTGGTTCCGCCCAGTTCCGCCGAGCCGGTAGCAGTGATGATATGACGTCACCAAACCAGTTCTGCCCTCCCTGCCCCCCTGCATTATTCTTACCTTTTATTTGGCCCCACCCCCAATCTATTACTGCCTCCTGAGTCCCAGCTGATCGGCTAGAGGGGAAAAAACTGTTTAAACTCTTGCCGTGGGGCTTCAAAGGGCCGCCCTACAGCTGATCAGTGTTAAAAGAAAACAAATGAGTAGACCGGTGCTTGCAAAAATAAATGAGTAGACCGATGCCTGAAAAAATAAACGGGTAGACCAGTGCCTCCAAAAACAAATGAGTAAACCGGTACAGCTCTACAAGCAGTTAAAAGCCTGGTAGACCAGTACCTCTGCTAAATCCTAAAGAATTGTCACATGACCATCAAGTTACCCCCACAAAATAAGCCACGCCGACAGAACCGGTAGTAAAAAATTTTAGAACCCACCCCTGATGTGTGGGTATTTCAAGAAAACCTTGGCTGAGTACCCTTTGAGTGGTTGTGGCAGTTCATAACTTTGAAGAATAGATTGGAGCAGCATTTTTAGACACATGTATATTTTCCTACAATGGATAAAAGCATACATATATTTCTAGTGATCACTATGGCAAGATTAAGCTAATTAATCAAAAGGTATCTATTTAAACAAATGTAATTAATCAATAGGTATCTATTAAGCAATCTATATTGCTGAACTATACAATAAATTACATTGGACTTTCTAAGACTTACCTTCTCTGCAAGCAGTTCTCTAATTTTGCTGGCTTGAAGGCGAAACTTCATTAGTTGAGATTCCATAACCATGCATCTTTCCTTCCAGTTTATTATCCTTTCTGGCTCTAGGAAGTCTGCCATATTTAGGCTTTGAAAAAAAAGGAAATATTCAATAAGATTTTAACTGTTAATATACATACATTTACATGTATTGTACAAATTAAAAGTATTTTAATTGTCAAATAAGTGTTTTGATTACTTCAATACTTAGCATAAGATTATGTCTTTATGCATACTACAAATTTATGATGAGTGCAATATTTGCCAAATTGTACATTCATGATATCAAGAAAAAATTAATTCCAATTCTGATTCTAAAATGTCAACATGAACTCATTTATATTGCAATAATACAGCAATTCATGGATGAAGATTAAATATACACCATATTGTTTAAATGCAAATCGTCTTTCCTTTTTTTGAATTAAGAAATCTGTTATAGGAACAATTCATAGAACATCTCAGTGACTCAGAAGCTTAAGAAGTTAAGAAATAAGTTAAAGATATAAGGTAGCAATCATACACACTTACTGGGTTCAAGCCAGATACATGGGCTTTATTTAATTAGAAATGTATAGAATTATATCATAAAGCATTATGTTTCTCGTTCAACTAATATTTTTTTAAAAAATGCATTTCTACTTTATCTGGCAAATCACACAATATTAAAACACATTTTATATAATTTAAAACAAAGCACAGAAGCTGAAATTTATAAGCTATTTTAATATATGATATATAATTTTATAATTTCATATTTTATAAATAAATAATTTTTAATAAATTTTAAAGTTAAGATATTAAAATGTATATTAAATCAAATAATTGACCACAAATAATATAGCAAAATCTTTCTGAAATGTTATAGTCCATGATGATTAAAAATAAAATATAAAATTATTTTGCTGATTCAACTTAAAAATGATCAATTCTCTCTTCTCAATTTTTGTTGTTTTCCTTTTGAATAATCACTTGTTTTATTATTTTTAGAATGTAATATAATGTAAAAATATCAATTGCTTAATAACAAAATTACCAGTGACTTTCAGTTTCTGTGTAGATAACCACTATTGTATTGGTCATACAACATTCTGATTTCCATTATTGTAAAGGTTTGTTTTTTAAGTTATAATTCCAGAAAATTATTTGCTTTACATTTTTGCAGAAGGCAAAAGACTACAGAAATATTTGCTGGCACAATACATGCTGTTTACATTTGTGGAATGAATGATCTTATTTATGAGTCAATGACTTCCCGTCTCTTATTTGATTCCTCAAGGGAAAAATAAATGAGTTCATCACTTTGGCTTGCTTGTGTTCTGATTCAGCATTATGAACCTACACACATTTTCCCTCCTGTGCCTTTTTGTTTCTTTCATTTTAAAGTATAAAGTAACAGCACAATCCCATTGAGGCTTATTGAATTTATTTTGAATTAAACTTGTATCTTTGCTTAGAATGCACAATTGTATGTTCAGATTTATTAATACCCCACAGAGTATTAAATTTCACAAGTTTGATAAAATTCTTTTTTTTTACATGTAAATAAAGTTTATTTCAATTTGATAGGTAGTAGTTTAGCTGTTTTTATTTAAAGAGATTAATTCCCATACTTTAACATCATGATACAGGATCTAATGTTTCACTGTTGAATATATTAACTGATATAAGGCCCTTATGAAATAATTCAAAATATCAATGAAATCAACAGTGTCTTTTCAGATAAAGTTTACATTGTACACTCAAGTGAATAAAAACTTGTTCTTTTTAAATTGCAAGAAACACCCACAAAGTTCAGGGAGGTTAGGTTTTGCCCAAAATACTTTCCCAACACATAAAGTAAACAAGCATAAAAAGGAATAACTTCGTTTCCTTTCTCTATAGCCAATTATTTCCCTCTTTTACAGTATCTGATACAAAAAGAAATCACCTTTTTAAAATGACATGTTAGCTGCAGGTTTAGTTGTTACTTTTAAAAACTGGAAAGGAAGATTTTAATTTTCAACCAGCACTACAGAAGGTGAGACAACCCTGGGCAGAGTTACCAATGGAGGGAAATGTTGAAAGGTGTGGTACAGCTGTCACAGGAGAGCATCTGCAGGTCTGAATAATTTACTTGAATTTGGGAAATTCAAATTGTGAAAGCAAGATTTACATTATATGGTAAGCCAAAGCAATATAAAACAAACAAATCAAAATGTCCTACACATTATGGCTTAGCACCCTATAAACCCAGCCATTACGCCCCACATTAATCTGGTTTTTAGGTTTAATATAGGGATAATATAGAGGTAAAGGAAAGAATGATTTAAGCTACCTTTAACTGTTGGATGAAGCACAAGATATACTTGTAATAAATCAGTAAATACAGTATTTCGTAGAAACATTTCTGGTGTAAAAAATATTGGCTATTGTATTTCCTATACTGCAAATAACGTTTACGTATCATACTATGTTGCAGTGCGTTGAATAAAGTTAGTTTGCCCAGAGTTGTTCTGTGAGATTGGTAGTTTTTAAATTTGATTGATAAACAAACAAATAAAGAAACAAATAAACAAACTACCTGGGTTCATACATTGCATTAATGAATGTTGTAAATGTAAACCATTCTTTATTATCCAGAATTGACAGTTTCATTTATCATACTAAGCCAATAGCAAACAAATGATGTAATTGTTTAGCACTATACCATACATAAACCCAACCATTGTCTCATAGAAGGCTGCCAAATAAGCTGCAATACAATTACTGATTGGTGGCTATTATCTAATTCCATTATTTGTGCAATGATGTATTATTATTTATTTGTATTTGAGCACATTTAAACAACATTGCAGCCACTTTTAGGGACATTAGGCTTATGGTATTAGGACTGCCATGTTTCCTTCATCATCAGAATATATACTGTAATGCATTACTATTTTTATTGCAATATTTTTATCCAGCAAGATGTTGGCAAGATATGTTACTTTATAAATTTGTATTGAAACCTTCTCATTCCACTACTGTACACTCATTAGAAAGGCCTATTTCAGAGAATGATCCTTCTGGAACATGCTGTTCATTTCCTATAGTGAGCTTCTTTTAAAAAAAAATTGCAGTCCAAGGCTTTTCCACTTATCACAAGGGAAAAGATTACTGACCATATTTCCAGCTCAAAAACAATTTAGCATTCTGGGAGCCTGGCCAAAATGAAGAGCAAAAGAATTTCAAAGTGGTTTTCAGGACATGGAGCAAGAGTGGGTAGGCCTCAAGGGCAAGGGGCTTTTTTAAAAAAGAGAAAAAAGAAAAATTACTCCCAATTATTCACAGCCAGGTATAAAAGGCACACCTTGAGAACTATGAATTCTTAGCCCAGGGATTTATTTTGTGTACCAGTTCTGAATGGAGCTCATAGTTTCTCAGTAAATTCCATTCCTGGCTATTCTATGCTTGTTATATTTCTGTAGGACAATGCATGGCAAGAAGGAAGAATGTAATATTGTTGATACTATCGTTAAAACAGTCTGATGTCAGAAAACTTTCCTGATTTAGCATTACCATTCAATTCCAGTTCAATTCAATTCATGCAATTCAGTTGTTGTTATTGTTGATGTTATTATTTTTTAGCTTTTGTCCGTTCCTGGTAAGTAGATATTCCCATATATGCCACATTTCCCTTCACTCTTCTCCTATTTGTAGGATAGTGACAGATGAGACAGAGAGAGAAAAACCACTTGCAATTCAAAAAGTATAAAACTTCAGAACAGTACTTTTTCTAACTCTGGGTCTAAAGCCTCAGAAGAATTTAGTTCTTGCATGGTGGTGAGGAATGATAACACTGAACATACACCTTTTCCAGGACAGCTAGTCCTCGTTTTTGGTTCTTGCAATGTAAAAACGTCATTTCATGGAACTTAGATCTGAACCCAACATATCTCATGGCATCAAACTTAAGATGTTGATTTCCCTTTCATTCAGTTACGGGACAACTTGGCGAATTTATAACCATACCAAATATATGTAACTTGACATATAAGTAAGCCCTATTACCTGTAATGTGTAAAAAAAAGAAAAGAAAGAAATACCCCTTTTCTTCTCAGAGGTCTGTTAACAAGATTTGATAAAAAGAAAGAAACATAGGGAGAAAAACACTCCTATATTTGATAACCTCTCATCCCTTCAGATACAGTACTCTACTTAGTGGAAGCCCTGGGGTAGAAGACACTTTGTGACTCAAAAGCACGGTATGACTAGCAGCATTAAGAACTTTGGACATCTCTGGGATGACAATTGCTTCCCATCCTTCATCAATTAATCCTCCCCCACAACTTTTTTTTTTTTTTTTTTTTGCTGAGCCAAAGAAGGAAAAGGGCAAAGACGAGGCAGGACTGGGGGAAAGACGGCTCCTGCTTTCCCTGCTCTTATGGCTCCTCGTCGCGCCGTCTCAAACTCGCTCAGTGTCTCTCCCCGAAGAGAAAAAAACCGAGGGTCCCGCACACTCTCCCCCACCGCCCCCAAACTTAAGGCACACCTGCGGACGTCGTCATGAAGTTTCCGGCTCTTCAATGACTCCACTGACGGGCCCGCGCCCCACTCCCCAAGATCTCAGCGCCTCTCCCGGGCAGCCCGCTCTGCGCTAAAGGCTTCGGCGGCACCATCTCCTCGCTCGGCAGGACAAGCGGCGAGGGGCCCGGGCTGAGCGGCAGTTCCCCTGGCCATTCAAACAGCCGCTTAGGCGGGACTTGCGGTCCACTCCGGCCTCTCCGCAGTGGGGGTGGCGTTTAGGCTTGCAGGCTCGGTGTGTGTATATGTGGGGAGGAGTGGGGCGGGTTTGTGTGTGTTTGCATCCATCGCCCAGAGAAACGAGTGAAATCAAGTTGTGGGGCAAGAATACCATCAGGCCTCCCAGTATGTTGAAATCGTAGAGGCAGAATTGGATGCCCCTGGCTGAAAAGTACTGTGCTATGCAAAAGCAGCCTGCTTAAAAAGCCAATTGCCCTCGACTTACATAGATGTGGAGGTGTCAAATTAAACCTGAGGTCCCTCGGTCCTTGGTCTTCATTTCTGAAAAAGCAAAATCTTTCAAGTTTTCAGAAATCTCAGCTCAAGCACGGGAACCAGGGAAGTGCCAATCATAGATTGTTTAGCAAGCTGCCAGGGCGGTATACAATTAAACAAGAATAACACGCACATAGAATAAAGAACAAATAACATCGATCAATACAGACACGCCAAACAACTGTAAAACAATTAATTATAACCATCAAAACCAGTTATTAACAACAGATAGAATACCTGAAAAACTGAAAAGTCTCATTTGCTAGAAACATACCAACATGTTAAATTGGGGACTGTGCTGTCAGTAACACATCTCCAACAGAATAGAGTATTTGTAGCTCAAGGATTGAGTGGTGGAGCCTTTGATGTTCTCTGAGCTTGACTGTTTGTTTGCAGACATTTCATTACCCAACTAGGTAATGTCATCAGCGCAACCTACAGGGAACAAATCCTATATTCACTTGATGGGTAATGAAATGTCTGCCAAAAAAAAAAACCCACACAAAGCTCGAGAGCATCAAGGACTCCACAATTAAACACCTGCTTAACTGTAAGGAAAGCCTTCCGACAAAGGTGGCATGATTGGGCAGATTGGGAAGGTGAGAAAGAGAACTCTGTCCAGGTTCAGAGGCTGGACTTACTCTTCCTTCATCAAAATGTTACTGCTCAGATAAGGCCCCTTCTGCACAAAAGCGATCCTTACAATTCTGTGCTGTTTATGTGGTGCTACAGAGACTCCCCGTCCTGTCATCTTGCCTCTTGGGACACTCCAGGTACCAGGCCCACTCCTTCCCAGTTTTTCTCAGGAGCAGCCAATTGGCCAACCCCCCCCCCCTCCTCTTTTCCATCCTTCAATTGGCTTTCTGGGGAGAGAGAGCACTACCTAATTCAAATAAGCAATGAAGTACCTTAATGGGGATGCTAACTTGGTAGTATAAATTATGTGCCAAGGATTTTAGTGCCGAGTGTGATATTTGTGCGGAAGTGAGAAGCCCTAAGCAGGGGTATCTGTAAAAAGCAGAGCTTTTTGGCAAAATATGTGCATCGTTCTTCCCATACACAATTGCATACTTTTCCTTTGATCTTAAGACACAACCCACTGAGGAAGAATTATTTGTTGTTTCACTTCTTTCGGTAAAATGTCATAAATTGTCCCCACCACCCACTAATCTGCCGCTCCCCTCCCAAACTCTGATAACTCCTTCATATACTTGCCCCTTTTAAAATGTTGCATTTTTGTACTGGTTCTAATACTGGCTGTGATTACATTGTCTAATTTAATCATGGCTTGCTGAATAAGACACTACTAGTTAGATTTATATATTGCACTAAACCATGAATCAGTGTTCAAAATAAAATTCCCCTGCCAGCTGGCAGGACTCAAAACATTCTCAGTTATACATCTTCTCAGGCAGACTTCCTCAAATCTTTGTGAGAGTTAGTATGTAGCAAAAGCCTTTTACAATCTCTCTCTTTTTAAAAAAGTCTTGTTTTATCTCTTGGAAGACTAGTCTGATTCTCCACATAGGAAGGGGGATGGGCTGATTCTGCTAGTTATACATTTTGAGCTTATAAGGCCAGGTCTAGGATGTGACACTACAGCAGTTATTTCATTTATCTCATTTTCCTCCTTTTAAATTGTGAGAAAATTATCCAGCTTGTTCTGTTAACAGAAGTTAGAATGCTCTGTGAAGATAATCAATACTAAATAGACAATTCTGTAAGCAAGTCCCTTGTGAATGTTGTTATGAGATAGAAAGCATAGTGTTTATACATAACAGATTAAAGAATGTTTTGTACTGCCACCTTCTGTTATCCAATTGCAAAATCTATATACAACGAACAAATTATCTTCCACTTTAATTTATATGTGCAATAAATAGTGTGAAAGGCTCAAATAGATTGTGCAGATGCCTGAAGATAACAGTTTTAAAATTGAATATACATTTGTTGCTATTGTGATTAAATAAATACCATAGGCTTGGGGAATTCAAAAGAGCTTTTAGGGCATTTTTCCACAAATAACATTTAATTGTATCTTTTCCTATTTGTTTCACATTGGACAATTGTTCATGAAGGACAGAATGCAGAAGACATGATACACATGATTCCCAATGATGCCTTTAAACTGCTGCTGCAAACCAATTTAAGCAAATAATTAAATATTTAAAATATTTTATTTTGCTTTTCAGTAGGTGTCCAGGGAAAGCAATTAAAAAATCAAGATGGCAGACATTCATGAGATCAACCCTGATTATCATGTACATTTATTTATCATGCAGTAAAGTAACATTGACTGATATATTATCTGAACATAATGGGGGTAAAGGGGATATTTCTGCAGTACAATTGCTGTTTGTTTTCCTTTATTTAAAAAAAAAGGTATAGAAAGGCTACCTTAAAGTGGAAAATTAAAATTCTACAGAATCACAAAGGATGACATTTTTATTGTGTCATTTAATTATGTAGAATGATTTTTGTATCACCGTATCCAAAGAATTTGAGTGGTAGACAATAAAACATGAGTATAAAAGAACCATTATAATACCTCATTATTAAAACATTAAAACACTAATTAAAACACACAGATCAAACACTAATGAAAATGATCATCCAAGAATTGCAACTGGATATCAAAATAGCTGTTTTTTCCCCCCAAAAAATGTATTCAGCTCCTGAACATTTGAAGTGCTATACAAATCTATTACCTCTAATCTGCCATTTATTTATACTAAGGATTTATTAATAGAATGCTTGTTAGGTATAATGACATATTGAAATTATACAAATTAATAGAAAAGAGTGGAACAATTGTTCTCAACTTGACTTCTCATAATGTGGTATTTTGGATATTTAACAAAAAGATAAGTAAATAAATGACACCTACACAAAAACTCAAAAGGAATTATCAATTTGGCAGTTTAATTGCTTAATATAGTACTTTGGCGCCACACAGTGGAGAAATCCTGAAATCGTAAAATTAATTATAAAAAATACTCATTTCGTGCAAGTTTTTTTTTACAAAGTGTTTTTCCTATTTTGAAAAAGTGAGTATCTCAATGGATTTCAATGCATATTAAAAATGAAATAAACAGCCCCTGAAACACATAATAAAATGAATAATCTTACAAAATGCACCTATTTAAATGGTCTTATAATGCTCTATTTTAAATCAGAAATCAGAATGCTATTTTAGGAGTTGAACTGTAAAACTATCCTTGAAAAATTTATAAACATTTATTAACTTGTCTGTTGGTTGTAATAAAGCAAGAAATGAATCTTTCAAATGAGAATGTTGAAAAGATTGTTTTTCTCCCACATCATTTTTTAAGGTTTCTTAAATCCTACCTTTATTGTTTTTATAAGTAACTCAAGGCAGCAAACCTTATACTTCTAATTTCCCCACAAACACAATGAGTTGGGCTGAAAGAGAGTGACTAGTTCAAAGTCTTTTACGCCTAAAGCAGGATCAGAATAATGCAATAATACAAACTATTACTGTGACATTTGAATAATTGTAAATAAAGAATACTTGACATAGGCATTTGAAGAGTTGTGTGAAGGTTCTGTTCCATTTCAGCAGTACTTCTTGCATCTTAATTAAGCATCACTCCCTTAAATAAGTTGTAAATAAATTGGCTTAAAATTTGTATCTTAAAGTAATGGATGGCTAAAATGAAAAACAAAATATACACCTCATTAAAAGGGAGCTCTAATATCTATTAAGTACAAGCGAACAAAGGGGATTACAAGAATCTTATCCAGAACACCAAAACTAATTGAAAACAAGTCTCTTCTGGATTTATAGTACTTACAGTAGGTCTTACTATATTAAGTCCAGGATCTGATCTGAGGTTTGTTACAAACTCAACACCCTTCCAGCAATCACAGAATTAATATTCTCAGTTCTATTAACAGAACTAGACCAGATATTAACTGGAACAGATAAAAAACTGATAAAGAAATTATATTGGTATTTATTAAGTATTAAACTTGAAAGTGAGCAGGTAAAGGAGACAATGATCCGTTGGGCTAAAAACTTTGGATATGCAATAGAATTAGATAAATGGCAGAAACTATGGGATAGAAATATTAAATTGACTATGTCAACTGCATATAAAGAAAATTTGTATAAAATGTTTTATAGATGGCATTTTGTACCAGCAAGACTGGCAAAATATATAAAGATAGATCTGCTAAATGCTGGAAGTGTAATCAATCATCTGGTTCATATTACCATATGTGGGGGACATGCCCAAAAGCTAAAAAATATTGGACAAAAATATACTTGGTTGGAAAAAATGATAAAGCAGCATATAGACTTGAAACCAGAGACATTTTTGTTGGGCATCCTACTGGAAAAATATGATAAATATATCTGGTTTTATATATACTAATTGCAGCCAGAATTGTATTTGCACAGCAATGGAAAAAGGATGAGATTCTGTCAGATGAGAATGTAATTAATACTAGAATGCACAGAAATGGATACATTAACCCTTACTATTAAGAATATAGAAGAAACTGAATATTTTTTGATATGGAACATATTTTACCAATGGCTAGACAATAGAAACAGAAGTTAGAAAAGAGGAAACATAAAAAGAGGAAATGTTAAATAGTTGTTAAAGAAGATAATGTTAAGTATTATTGTTATTATATTATATTATCAATATTATTGTGAAGAATACTATAACAAATATGTGGATTATAACTGTTTAAAAACAACTTTACTCAGATCACATTGTTTGATGGGAATTGAATTTTTATGTTATATAAATAAAATAAATAAAACATGAAAAAAATTAATATTCTCAATCACAGCAGTAATATTATACCAATAAAATTTATTTATTAGTTAGACTTCTAAGAGAATAGAAGAGAATATTTGTAGCTCAGGGTTGAAATGAGGGGTCCTTGGTGCTCTCTGAGCTTGGTTGTTTTCTTGCAGATCGTCCCAAAGGTGCTTTTTCAAGAGGCAACTGGACTTTGTTTTTTCTTTGAAGAAGTTTCAAAGTCTTAGAATAGAAAAGAATAAGAGTTGGAAAGGACCTTAAGGTCTTCTTGTCCAACTCCCTGCTTAGGCAGGAAACCCTACACCACTTCAGACAAATGGTTGTCCAACATCTTAAAAACTTCCAGTGTTACAGCATTCACAACTTCTGGAGGTAAGTTGTTCTACTGATTAATTGTTCTAAGTGTTAATTGTTCTAATTGTCAGGAAATTTTTCCTTAGTTCTAAGTTGCTTCTCTCCTTGAATAGTTTCCACCCACCGCTTCTTGCCCTACCCTCAGGTGCTTTGGAGAATAGCTTGACTCCCTCTTCTTTGTGGCAGCCCCTGAGATATTGGAACACTGCTATCATGTCTCCCCTAGTCCTTCTTTTCATTAAACTATACACACCCAGTTCCTGCAACTGTTCTTTGTGTTTTAGCCTCCAGTCCCCTAATCATCTTTGTTGCTCTTCTCTGCACTCTTTCTAGAGTCTCGACAACTTTTTTACATCATGGCAACCAACACTGGATGCAGTATTCCAAGTGTGGCCTTACCAAGGCGTTATAAAGTGGTATTAACACTCCACGTGATCTTGATTCTATCCCTGTTTATGCAGCCTAGAACTGTGTTCTTCAAGAAGCTTCTTCAGCTCTGCCTGGATGGTGGGCAATGGAAGGATTTATGCAGGCAGCTGGTCATTTGGGTTCTTTTAGCGAGAGTCGTTAAGCACGTTAAAAATATGCAAATGACCAGCTGTCCACGAGGAGTATAGCTCCACCATCCAGTCAGAGCTGAAGAAGCTTCTTGGATGAGAAGCGAAACGTCTTCAAAGAAAAAAACAGAAAGTCCAGTTGCCTCTTGAAAGAGAACCTATGGGACAATCATGACCTGGATGGCTAAGAATCTCTATAGACATTTTCTTGCAGATGTTTCAATACCCAAACGAGGTAAAATCATCAATGACTTGGTACTAATGATGACACCTAGTGTGGATCATGAAAAGTCTGGCAAGAAAACAACCAAGCTCAGACAAGATCAAGGACCCCTCAATATTCTAGCAAGGCATCCTAAATCCCACTGAGATTTATTGCGCGTGCGCGTGTATGCGTGAGATAGGCAAGCGCTGGACCCCAGCAAAGCAACCTCCGACAGCAGAGCGGCCGGCAAATCCCACCCCTTCTTCGAATCCCTACCGCGAGAGCCGCTCTCTCGCTCTCTTTCCTGATTGGCGGAAGAAGCCGTCAGAGAGCCGTGGAGGCTGGACGAGCCCAAACAGAAGAGTCGCGTGGCTCGTGGCGGCGTTCAACCCCGCCCTTCCTCTCGTCTCAAGAAAAAGACGTAGCCGGGTGGGCTTGCCCGTTCTTCAACCGCGCCCATGGCTCCGCCCTTTTCGGCGGAGAGGCGGAGTTAGCAACTGGCTGGAGAGAGAGAGAGAGAGAGAGAGAGAGGGAAGAAGGTCGTGGCAAGGCCTCTTTGGAGGGGTAAGTGTTGGGAGCGCTTGCTGAGTGTAAGCAAACAACGCGGTGTGAGCAAAAACACGCCTTTCCTTTATAATCGGCTGTGTGTTCTCAGCGAGTGTCCGCAGGATGCACTGTGCTGCGAAGTAGCTCCTTCCCGGTGAAGCGTGTGAGGTTCTCGAGCTCTGGATCAGTGAAGCGTGCAGACTGTGCCTGGCTGGAACAGGGCGCCTGAACGTAACCTTTGCCTTTGGAAGAGTCAAGTCTACGACGGGATGCGGAGCTCTTTCACCGTCAGATCTGTAGAGGCGGGACATCTTTGGTATAGCCTGGAGCCAATACATCAGAGGTCTTCAAACTTGGCAGCTTTAAGACTTGTGGACTTCAACTCCCAGAATTCTCCAGCCAGCATAGCTGGTTGGAGAATTCTGGGAGTTGAAGTCCACAAGTCTTAAAGCTGCCAAGTTTGAGGACCCCTGCAATACACCCTCAATGACAACAAAAAAGAAATGCAGGCAGATTTGGAGCCACGAAGTGTAAATCAGCGCTGTCCTTTTCGGGATAATGTAGCGGACAAACCAAAGCAAAGTATTTACTTTCAAAAGAAACGATGATAAGGGGCGTGCATAAGTGCACCAGCGTGCCTACCGTCCCTGTCCTAATATTCCTTTTTACTTACTCTTTTCATGTATTTTATGTTTATATTTTTTACCTGTTATCTTATATAGGCTTGACAAAATAAACTTACGACTATGACTTATGACTTACGATGAGGTTTCTGATAGACTAGTGTGAAAAACAAAAAGTTTTTTTTTCAAAATGGAAAAAGGGGCTTCTAACACACAACCTGTCCACACCATATCTCAAATCTGTAAGAATGGGATCAGGAAGATTAAAGGTTTAGAATGAGTTTTTTGCCTTGTACTGAGTGCCAGAAATATCAAACGCTTTAAAGATACATATGAAACAATTGGAAGATAGCTGAACTGCTTAATTCCTACTTTGCATCTGGCTGTTTTGCAAAGGGAAAAAGTGGCCCAACTTGTCAGAAAGGATGCCATTTGGGGTGGGGAAAAGAAATGTGGCTCAAAATAAGCAAAAACGTGGTGAGAGAACTCCAAGCTGCTTTGAATAAATTCAAATCACCTGGTCACTAAGTGAACTATTGTAAGTCAAGGACTACCTGTATTTGTGTTGTTATTTGCAACCAAGATTCTGATTCCACCGTCTTGGTTGGAGGCTTTAGCATTAGTATACAAACCAAATATTGAATGTTTGTCAGGTTCTTTTATCATCTGTCTGAAACGCAACATATTTATTTTTCCAAATCAAATTCTCACAATAGCAAATTTTATTATGGATGGAATTACAAGAATTTATATATATATATCCAGTAAACCCAAAATATGTTAGGCTGGAGTCTCCTAATTTTCTTTTTACTGCCTTTCTGTGAACTTGCCAACTATTTACAAAATCATTTTCTGAATTGCTACCATTGAAACATATAGTTACAGGTACCTTTCTCAAAGAAATTTAAAGTTTTAAATTTCTGGGCATTTATATCTTGAAGGATCTCTCATGGACTATGAATGTTAACATGCTTGTGAAGAAGGCACAGAAGAGGCTGTACTTCCTGAGAATGCTCAGGAAGATAAATCTATCTCAGCATCTACTTCTGTCCTACTATCACAGCAGCATTGAGAGTGTCCTGACATACGACATTCTTGCATGGTATGGGAGCAGCTCTGTATTGGACAAAAAAGCTCTACAGAGAATCATTAAAACTGCCCAGAATATCATTGGGCTCCAGCTACCAGCCCTGGATGACATATTCGAATCTTGCTGTTTGAGGAAGTTGCATAACATTCTCAGAGACTCTTCCCATCCTGCTTACAATTTTTTGGGACTGTTGCCTTCTGGCAGAAGATACAGAACAATTAAAACTCGGACCACACGTTTTCTGAATAGTTTTTATCCCAGAGCTATAATTGCACTCAACAATGAACTAAAGACCCACCATCAGTGAACTGTTGGACAGCATTACTTGGTCTGTTGTGTGGATGTTTGGTTGGTTTAGGGGTGGGGAATTGTGGGTGGGAGTGTGTTTGGGGATTGTTATGTGTATTGGACCTGGTTTTTGGGTGTTAAGTGAATTTTGTTGTACGGGTATACTGTGTATATATGTACAATGACAATAAAGTTATTATTATTATTATTAAATGATGGCATGAGATATTTTCAAAGCTTTTTTGTCTCTTCACTTATCATATCCTACTTCTAACATTAGCTTTATTTCATATAACCCTGGAGAGAAGTTGTCAGGTGCTAGTCAACATGGTGCCTTGCTAGCTTCTGGTTAAGGTCAGCAGCCTTCAGGAGTGGGTTCTACTTACCTTTACTACCGGTTTACTACTCCCTTCGCTTGCGCACACGCACACTCTTCTGCGCATGGGCAGTAGCTTCTGCGCATATGCAGATCACCAATTATGATGTGTCGGATGGGTGGAGCCTCCCGCCAGTTATACTACCGGTTCTATAGAACCGGACAGAACCGGGAACAACCCCCCACTGACAGCCTTGCTCCAATTTGTTTCAAGTAGAGTTTGTGTCTCTTGTACAGCTCTCATGAATTCAAGAATGTTTGATAATTAATCTTGGGAGGCTATAAGAAGAGAATTCTAATGTTTGCTGCATTTCAAGCACAATAGCCACAACAGAAATAATATCTACCTTTTTTTGCAACTCTTTCTGGTACCTGCTTTATGTATCAAGGTTACTTGATGAGAAACTAGTTTCTTTTTATCCCTTGGTTTTACAATGATCATGATTATATTATTTTTTCATTATTTTTGTAAGAACTAACCCATGTATTTTGTGCATGCATTTTGGGACTTTCTCAGCTAGTACAGGTAGTCTTTGCATAATGACAACCTGTGATGGCTTTGAATGAATGGTACTTATGACTGGCAGTCGGCTCACATTTAATAATGGTTGCAGTATTCTGCAGTCATGTGACCATTTATTGACCTTCCCTGCTGGTTTCTCACAAGCAAAGTCAATAGGGAAGCCAGCAGGGAAAATCACATTCCAGTAAGCCATTCACACTTTTTCCTGCCCAATAGCAGCCACTCCCAGTGCTGCTATTCCTTGTAGGCTACCATACCCCCTCCTCTGGATGGCAGCCTCCACCTACTTGCCTGACAGCCTGCTTGTAAAACATGTTAATGACCAACAATTTTAGTTTAGTATTAATCTTTGTTTATAGGCAGCAGGGAGTGCTGGTATTGCCTTTGCTAACGTATGCAGTCATGTAATGTCATGCTGTATAACTGTTTCACTTAGCAATGGAAACTCTGGTCCCAATTATTCCCATTAAATGAGGACTATCTTAGTCTCAACCACATGAAACAGGAAGAAATAGTAATGTAAACCAAAGGTAGAAATGGAATGCTATGGCATAAATCAGAAAACATGATACTTCCAAACAGCGTACATAGAGAAATAAAATAGGATAATGTGTAGGCTTTCATTTTAGCAGAAGCTTGTTAATAAGTGTTTGTTAAACCTAAAAATTAGGTAATCTGTATTGATTAGTTTTGTATTATATTGCTCAGGTGAATTTATTCTTAGGAATACGTTTCAGAGGTAAGATGCTGATATCCCTATCTGGAGTCTTGGCTCTAAAATTCTGACTGCCAGACTTTTGTGGATTTTTCTGGATTGAGTTTGTGTATTTCAGGTGAAATAGTTGCTAATGAAGTCTGAATGAAAATCTTGCTTAAAACTTTTTCTCCAGAGAATATAGAAAAAAGGTAGACAAAGTACAAGTCTGAATTAAACAGACCTCATTTTAAAATTTTGTATTTAAAACAATGTTCTAATATATCAAATGTATTATTCTTTAATAGGTAATTCTTTAATCTACCAAAATGGTTTTAAAGAAGAAGAAAGAAATTCAGGTTGATAGCTTTGTTCTTGAATACCAACAGCTTGAAAGACTTCGTTGTAAGTATAATTAAGTTGCTTAATTTGTCTCTGTAGATATATTTTAGTAGTGCCATAATGATTTTTTAAAACTAATTTCCCTTGAGGTACATTTTGAATTATAGACAAGAATATCAGCCCTTTCATGTCTACATGTCTATATGTTTTTTCTACTTCAATTTGAAAAAAAGTTTTTCCTTTGTGAAAAGCAAATTAGAGAAATTACAAAATGTTTGATGTTAAAAAAAATGATTCTACATTAAAGATATGCTTGAAATATCCCTTTGACTTTCTGGTTTTCTGAAGCAAGTTGGTCATTTAGCTTTGAATGGGCTCTTTATATTAGTAAGGAACAAGTCTTACTCAATATTGTGTTGCATTTAAGTTCTATTTCTTAAGGGTAAAATTTGGGCAATCAATTCTGTCTATCTGAACTGAAGTGTTGTTTGCAGAGCAGTGATTTCACAAGGGCATACATGCCCAACAATACCTATGGTGGTGTTTTCTGGATCACTTCTATCTTTTAAGTGGTTTTCAAGTACACCCTGAACATTAACAGCAGTGATAGTTTAGTTAGTTGATTTGTGTTGAATTCTACACTGTTCTGATGGGTTTATTCTCAAGAAAAATTTCAGGAAAATAAGGTGATGAAAAGGTGTATTATGTGAATGCAGCCCTGTATAAGGGAGGAGGTTGGAAATAGCTTTTGTCATGTGTACTATTGGACTATTAAATATTGGACCATTAACGTATTTTTTGCTTTCTAAATGTGCAGCTTTTGCAGATGTTGAAGGACAAAACCTGGCTTCTCTATTATTGCGGTGTGCACAGTTGACGGATGGCATTCAGCAAATTAATTTGATCAAACAGGTTTGATTTTAGTTATACTAGTAAAAAGAGTAATATGGAATAGTCTTATTTATATACCGTGTTTCCCCAAAAATAAGACCCTGTCTTATATTTTTTTGAACCGTGAAATAAGCGCTTGGCCTTATTTTCGAGGAGGTCTTATTATTTTGGGGCGCGTGGAGCAAGACGAGGGTCCTCTTGCCATCTTACCTGATCTCCAGCTCTGTCTCCCTAACCAGAGGAAATGGCGGGAACTGGCTGCACATGTGGTTAAATATTTTCGGGGAGGGCTTATTTTCAAGGGAGGCCTTATTTTTGGGGAAGGGATTATTTTCAGGAAGGGTTTATTTTCAGGGGATGGCTTATTATCCGGAGAGGTCTTATTTTTGGGGAAATATGGTACAAATAAAAAATGAGCACAGTTGTGCATGGAAATTTTACTTTTGCCATATTCGTTGTCTTTTCTACAAATGAGAAAATCAGATTGTTATTCCTTAACATTTATTTGATGCTGCAACATGTATTTGTTTAATTTGAGGGCTACATCCAGCATTGCATGAGTAGACTTTACTGATGACATAGAGCAGGGGTGTCAAACTCAAGGCCCGCGGGGCTGCCCTGGAAACGGCGAAGGACTAGCCTGTAGCTATCCCGAGCTCCGTTTTTGCTGGCAGAGAGTTGCAGGAGGCTGTCCCAGCCGAAAACAGAGTTCGTGAGGAATCTGCTTTTTATTCTTTGTTGGACAGCAATGTTGGATGCAATTATTACTTCACAATTTAAAATTGAATGATGGATACAAATGTTACTTTTAGTCTCCCATCTAAAATTCAGGGGGACCCTTCCCTTTTAGCTTTCTGGAAGGCCATGAAGACCTTGGCTTTTATACTAAATATGGTCTACGATAGGTTTGAGTCAAGTGGTTAACAGTATGGTTGATTCTGTTTCCTTGGTAGAGAGTATGATGTATTTTAATATTATTGTTTGCTGTGAATATGAGATAGACAGCCATATAAGCCAAGTAAGTAAGTAAATAAGTAAGTAAGTAAGTAAGTACATACGTACATACGTAAGTAAGTATATTTTCTATACTGGTTAGCAGCTAGGTTCATATTACAGATGTTTCATATAATGTCTGAAAATGCAAGACGTTTGATTCATGAATTGCAAGAATAAAAGTCAAGAAGGATCAGTATCTTATCTTTTAAGATTATCCAAATCATTATGTAGTCTGGCCTTCCCCAGCCTGGCATTTTGCAGGTGTGTTGGAAATATTGCTTCCATATTCGTGACTGTTGAAATTGTTGCTTCAGCAAAGTTGAAGGATATCTATTTGGGAAAGGCTGATAAATATGAATAGCAAAATTGAATTTGTTAATTTGCTAAAACTAATAAGAGACAGAAAGTTATTTCCTTGCTTGGAAGAAATCTGATACAAGTGTTAAATTAATATTAAGAATGTAAAAAGTAAAAGATTACATCCTCCCCTGAAATGTTCAATAAAGATTAAGAATGCTCAGTGGTATCCAAGGGAGACAGATGGAAATTTATGCAGAAGGAATTAGAAATAAATATTCTGAAAATAAGCTGATTGGTTAGAACAGTGACCTGGAGTTTCCATACTCTTAAGATTTTGTGGCAGGTTATGTTTCTATTATAAACTCTGTTATGCATTATGTTATACATACTATGCTTCTTACTGACTTTTATATAAACCTGATATATACATTACGCACAACACATAAACACCTATGTATATTTTAGTTTGTTTGTTTGAAAAAAAAAAGCAAGTTACCTTGTTTTTTTATTTTTTGTCATCTGCAGATTGTGCCTTTACTGGAGAAGATGGACTGCAAGTCTTCATGTAATGACATCGTTAAAAGTTGTTTAGATATTTTGGGAATAGTGTTCTTATCTCTGGATATAAAGAACCCTTTGAAAAAAGTCCTAGCAAGGTACTAGTCAAATGTGCTTAATGTTTCTTGGATGGTCTTCAGGGGAACATGGATATTGAGAAAATGAATGATACAAATGGTAGTGGACTTTGTATGATATAAAATATTTTATATGAGATATAAATTTTAAAATGATTCTTTTCTAAGTATTCTTGACTTTATAATCCTATTCTTTACTTTCAGTATTTATATGTATTGTACTCACTATATCTTAAAGGTAGAGATATTACATGTGGTATAGTAATATAAACCTTAGTTAAATTTTTTTGTGATATCCAGAACATTATGAATGAAGGCAAATATATGTGGATATCCCAGGATAATGTTGCAGGATCCAATCTGGGTCAGTCACTGGGACCAGAGGTTTTGTTTTCCAAGCTTTCGGACTCGTGCTGGAGCCCATCTTTGGGGAATTCTTCTCTAGCTAGCAAATCGCTTGTCTTCAGATAAATTGCTGATTGTAGTTCCAAATCCTGTAATATTTATGTTTGGGGGCGAAAGTGTAATGGACCGTGTTATTTCAGAGATGCAAGACAGTAAACATTTTGCTGTGAGCAATTGGCTGTCTCTTTCTTCTTACAATCCATTCTTTCTTCTCCCAGAAATAATGAAATGTTTAATTGAAGATCTCCTCTGTAGATGTTCCATTTTCCTTTGATTTCTTTTGAAGCCTCGTATCAAAATGAATACAACAGAATAGTGATGAGAGATTGTGGTGCTCAAAAAGATCCATTTATGTGGTTTTTAACTTAAACCTTTTAGTATTTAGATTTTTATTTGGCAATGCTTTTTTTGTCTACAGTTGCCTGAATGACCTTCCAGAACTGCTTATAGCAGAAGCTACAGACAGTTTTGTTGTCTGCCTTAAAGAAGAATTAGCAAATACAAACTTCTCCCGCATTAGAAAAACTATAGATAATCTTGCTTCTTGTGTGGAACTTATACATATAGGTATGATTCATTTTAAAAATACATTATGCATTAAAAATATATTTTTTGATTATTCAGTATAAGATGCTAAAAGGTATACTTGAATTTTTCAGGTAAATCAAGCGTGACTATACTATTCAAAGAAGGTAAATGCTTTGTACCTCTTCTTGGGTTGGAATGAGAGAAGAATGTGAGATGAAAATATTTCATACCAGTCTCTATAGGAAGCATATTTTTGTTGCTAAGTAGGTCTATAATTAAAAGCATTTTCTATATTTTGAGATATTACAGTTTTTAAATAGAGACAGGTGCTTGACTGGAAGGGTTTTCTTTCTGAAAATCGGCTGTCTGTGTTCCTTCAGCCAGTTCTAGAATTCTCAAATTCTGTAGGGAGGTTCAGGTGTGGATTATGGGTGCAAAGAAAAGACGTATAAGAGGAAATGCTATTGCATGACCTATGTCTGCTTATATAACATTGGATTTTATCTGTTCATAATGGGTAGATTTATAGCAGCAGGCAGTCTTTCAGATATTCAGATGTTGTATAACTGCTCTACTACAGGTAGTCCTTGCTTAACAACCATTTGTTCAATGACTGTTCAAAGTTAAGACAGCACTAAGAAAAGAGACTTATGACTGCTCCTTGAAATTGTGGTTGTTGCAGCATCTCTGCAGTCACATGATCGTAATTTGGGCACTTGGCAACCAGCACACATTTACAGTGGTTGCAACATCCCATACTCACTTGATCACCTTTTGCAGGCTTCACAGCTGGCTTTTGACAAACAAAGTCAATAGAGAAGCTGGCAGGAGTTGCAAGTCATGAACACATGATGTTAACGCTTAATGAACTACGATGATTTGCATAACTGCTGCAGGTGGAACTGATGTTGTAAGTTGGCACAGTCCTGTGATGTTTTCCATGACCGTGCTGCATAGCAACAGAGTTCTAGGTCCCAATTGCCGTTGGTAATTGAGGATTATCTGTATATACAGTACTTGAGCAATGAGTTCTATATGAATATGAGGCTATTACTGTTGAAGGTTAAGGATTAGGATATTGAAAGCTCTCTCAATTCTCAATTATATGTTTTTTTAACTTTTTTCCATAGCTCTTCAATTTCTGTTGAAATCTGTGCTTAAAATAGAAGAAGAAAACCGGTAAGTGCCAGTACTCAAGATTCAATGTGGAGGCTGATTGACTCTTTTAACAGCAAATAATTGTTTTAATTCATTCAAAAGTTTTCTTCTATTGTCTAGAATAGATCTATGTGTAAACAGCATTTGCCAAATCAATACTTTTAATCAAAACTTAAGTACCATGTGAATATATAATAGTTTTTAATTTTAAGAATTTTAAGAAATTTTAAGATACTGTAAAACATAATGTTCATGAAATATACAAAAAGAGTGTCACAGTATTTGTAATGTGTTCTTATTGATTAAGCAATTTAAATTTATTTGTAATGTACATATATGAATCTGTATCCATTGGTCTACTACATGTACATATATATGCATGTAGATATTGTTATGATATATAAAAGAGCCTCACAAACAGATTTGAAACAGTAATTTGTCTTATTTATATCTTTTTAAAGGAAATTCAGTGGAAATCACATTGCTCAAACTCGGCTGATGCATGATTTGCTTATGGGAATTAAAGTTTCCATGACATTGATCCAAAAGGTTCTAGAAAATATACAGGGATGTTTTTGGAAAAAATTGGATTCTCCCATTTGGCAATATATGTGTGGACTTCTGAACTGCTTTATATGCTGCTTAAATAATGGTAAATACTGCTAATAATTTTAATTTTTAATTTTTCTCCAACAGTTTATTTCAAAAGAGAGAAAGCTAAACTCAGGAATAAGAATCTTTATGCTAAAATAATGTCACTCTTGCATATTTTTTTTAAAAATGTGGATTGGATTTAAAAATTTCTATGAATGCAATTCTGCTTGCAAAAGGGATACAGGTATTGCTTACCAAGTACCTTTTTAGTGACTGCTCAAAGTTATATGTGACTGTTCAGAGTTATAATGGTTATAACAAAAAACAGCTTTGAGACCAATCTTTATAACAAGCAGAATTAATAGAGAATGCAGATGTAAAATTGCACATCTCTGTCATGCAATGTCTCGTTTAACGACCATTGTGATTGCTTAACAATGGAAGTCAAAGTGATGTCATACATCTGGCACAGTCGTGTGCTTGTTTGCTTAGTGACTACAACGCTTAGTGACAGAATTGCCAATCTGAATTGTGATCAGTAAATAAGGAGTACCTGTAATTATATCCTCCAGTTTATATAAAACCCTGTGAAAATCTGCGCTCTGTGTTTGGTTGTTTGCCATAGGCATCAAGTTGAATGAATGAATGATTTAGAGCAGCACAAAAGATGGTTAATTGTTAAAAACTCTCTCTTTCTGTACATAGCAGCATATTCTGATTTGTATTATGAAAATGGAACAGCTATTCCGTTTATGGGAAGGCTACTTTTGGTCCTAGTTGATATTCAATCAAGGGTAATATTAGTGGTTAGGTTCATGCATCATATACAGTTACAATTTTGACCATGATTTCTACAACATTAGAAACAAATAATAATCTGGCATAATTTTATGGACAATTGAGGCTGCTGTATGTAATAATGTTGATGATTTCTTTGGTATGATTATGAGAATTAGTATGTTAAATGCAATAGAAAAAATATAGTATGAATTACCTTATTATTTCAGAAAAGCAGAATGGTGCTCAAGTACTTTAAATGCCATTTAGAATTCTAGTATCTTTTTCTTTTATTTAGAAGATCTCCTACAAACTGTCCAGACTTCAGCAGGATTGGCTGTTGTTCTTTTTATTAAGACAATGTTTCAACCTGTTGAGAAGTTACCTTGTTTGGTAAGTGTGTTTCTTTTGAAAAAAGTAAAAATATGTATACAATTAAGGAGAAGGGCGGTAGAAAAACCTAATAAAATAAATTAAATAAATAAATAAATTTTGAATGTGTATTTGAAACATCAAGCTAATTTAAGAAAGAGAAGTAACTGGAAAAGTAGCCATTTCAATATTAATTACAACTTTCATGTTTTATGTAAATTCTATTACAGGAAATATTGCCACTTTACAGTGCAATAAAATAACATTTAACTATAAGCAACTTTGGGACAAGATAACATTTACTTGGAAGTTAATCCCATTGAATTCACAGGGACAATTATCAGGTGATTTTTAAAAGATTGCAATTATAATCTTGGTCCCACAGATTTACTCAACCTATAGATCTGAATTTTTGACTATGAGTAAATACAATCCTATAAGGATTTGGGGATAGCCTATAATGCATCTTGATAAAGCATGTGTTTTAGATAGTTAAAATGGAGATAAATAGCAATCTTAAATATCTTTGGAAACATACAGTATGTACTATTTGAAGTTTAGCTCTCATAATTTCCATTTGGTGACAGCTGTAAAAGAAATAACCATTGCATTTTGCCAGTTTTGTTGTAACATTTTGCCTTCCAGCGATCTAGTAAACCATACTTTTTGATTTTTTTCTCTTATATTAGTTATATTACATTTCTTCTTTGCAGATCAGTGACTTGATTTGTGGCTTATTGAACTGTTCTGATGTGCCAAAGTGGTTTGTGGACAGCTGTGGTGGTCTCTGTACTGCTGAACTTTCTGACTCCGTCCTCCTTTTTCTTTGCCATGGAACACTTGCTATGTTAGATTGGAAAGATCACAGCATGAGAGAGAATGCAGAGAAGCTACTCTTGGATATAGCCTCTGTTTTGTTGATCTTAAGCACACGGTAAAAATCTGTTTTTATTTTTTATAGTTTTAATAATATAAATGAAACTCAAATTCTTGATTGACAAGGCTCAACCTGCACTGTAAATCTTGTGAGTATTGAAATACAGCATTAAATAGAACATTTAGAGCCAGTGTGAATTTAGTAGTTGAAGTTCTGGCCTATAAACCAGAACTCTGTGGGTTCTAGACTGCTTTTGGCTTGAAATGTCACATTCTCTCAGTCCAATCCACCTCATAAAGTTGTTATTGCAGAGAAAATGGAGACGTATTATTTATAAATGTCTCTCCATGGCTACACTCTTGTGTCTGCTTCTCTTGAACTAGGCACTGTTAACTTCATGGGAAAACGATTCTGTCTAAAACAATGAGGCCGATTTCACCTATTTTTCTTTCTACCACTTCTTTTCTACAAGGTTTCCTAATCTTCTGAAGTACTTTAAGCAGTCAGAGAGTAAGGGAGGAGAGAGGGAGAGCTGTATCTATGCATTCATATTTTTCATTAGCAGCTGTGCACAATTGAATACCCACCCATGATAGAACTTGTAGGAAAGAGACTTACATAAGCATTTTTAAATTTCATCTTCAGCCAGAGTTGAACTTGAAACTAGTCTGAATAGCAATAGCAATAGCATGTAGACTTATATACTGCTTCACAGTGCTTTACAGCCCTCTCTAAGCGGTTCACAGAGTCAGCATTTGCCCCCAACCATCTGGGTCCTCATTTTACTGACGTCGGAAGAATGGAAGGCTGAGTTAACCTTGAGCCGGTCAGGATCAAACTCCTGGAGTGAGCAGTGAGTTAGCCCTGCAGTACTGCATTCTAACCACTGCACAACCATGACTCTGAAACCAATCTGAAGTTATTTATAAACTGGATAGTTTGCTAACCTGGGGGAATTTTAGAAATATGTGGAATCATATGCTAAAGGGAAACCTTAGAAAAATATATACACCATTTATTATATTTTTCCAAACATATTTGTCCTGATCTTCTGTTAGAAAAGCTGCCAGAATATGGGCATCTACATTGGGGGTAGGGGAGGGATCAGTTGATCTTCTAGGTTTCAGCTCTTATTTTTAAAAAGTGCCAAATTCTAGTCCTAGACAACGTATGAAGACGGCAAAGGGTAGGTTATGTCAATAAAGCAGTAGTGCAGTATTATGCAATCTCCTGCCAGATGAATATTTAAATGGAAATGTGAGTGGGCAGACAGATTAAAGCTGACTGCTAACAAAGCAATACATTAAGGACTTGGGGAGTTTTGTTTATGTATACGTAATATTGTATATATACAATATTAAGCAAAACAAACTTTGCATTTTGTTTCTTTCTGGTGGGGGCCTTTTTTAATATTCGAAGCTGGGTTCTGCACTAGTGATCAACAGTGTCTTCATAGAATCACCCAGCTATTGTTGCCATAAAAACTGTCTTTGTTACTGTTACATGAGCAGTGATATTGGATTTTTGTAGAAAATACCATGTGGTTGGTCAGAAATTATTTTTTTCTGAAGCTGTGTAAAGGACTTTATAGTGAATATTTCAAAGTCACTTTTGTTTCACCTGCAAAACATAAAATGGGTGGTAGTGTATAGTTAAATGAAATCAGGAAGTATTTTCATTAGCTTTATTAATTGTCTCTTACTTTGTAGTGGCACTTAAGATTGTTCAGCAATTGTTTGAATTTCCTTTTTTTTACTTACAAGGAGCATCTTTACCAACTTACGTTAAGCATCAATTTGTTTTTCTTCGTCCGGTCTGTAGAAAAAGTTTTTAGGTTTTTAATAATGTAAATTAGATTCACATCTCCCATTACAGTTTTCCCTACCACTTAGAAATATTTCTGCATCAAAAAGAGCAGCTTGCATATATTCTAAAATATATAGCCCAGAAAGAGAAAGAAATTATGATGAAAAGAGGAAAAAAAGATCAGACATTGAGCACAGCTAAAAAATAAAGTATGAAGAAATAGTTTTATTATAAATCAAAAGCATTCAAATAAATGTAAATAAGAGGTGGAAGAAGAAAAAAAAATCTACATCTGTGACACTTGACAAACATTTCAGCATTGATATTCAGTTTGTTTTAAAATATGTTCATGTATTTTTTTTCCTACTTTACACTGTTTCTCCAAGGTTAAAAGATTCTGTAATGGCAGCATCTCTATCCAGAATTCTAGCTATTTGGACCAATGTAGCAATGGATTGTCTTCAATCAAGTTCTAGAAATCTGAAATTCAATCTCAATGGAAACTCAGAAACCATTGGTAAAATGTTGGATTATGTGTATGCACATTGGGAACATCCACTAGATGCAGTTAGGCACCAGACCAAGCTAATATTTAAAAATCTTCTTCAAATACATCAGACTGCTGTGAAAGAATCCATAATAAAACCAGACCCTTTCTTCTCAGAATTAACTGAAAGCCTGCTAGGTTTAGAATGGCATGTTAAAGGCAAATACTCATCACTTGGATATCTTGTGGAGTGTATTGGCATTGACAATCTTTTGGAAATTGACAGAACAATTCCTGTACAAATCTTGGGTGTAATGAATGATCAGTCTTTTGCACCTTACGCAAGTGATTTATTGGAAATCATGTTTGTGAATCACAAGAGGCATCTTATATCCACTTTGGAAAGAAACACTTGGATTGATAATTGGCATGAGACATGGGTTTCTCCTCTGCTTTTGATTTTATGTGATGGAAATCCAGAACAAGCCACCTATGTAACAGATTATTACTTACCAAAATTGCTAAAATGTAGCCCAGAAAGTTTGAACTACATGATTAAAATTCTTCAGATTTCAACAGAGTCTAATGTTGGTAAGATTTTTTTTTAATTTTATACTTAACATGTTGTAGTGTAAGGTATGGGCTGAGTTTGTGGGTGGTGATGTTGTTTATTTATTTATTTATTTCGAAATGAATTTGTTTGGGGGGGAAGGATAGAATTCCATGATCTCAGTTACTTAAAGGATAAGTAAAGACTGGGAACAAACTTTAGAATTTCTATTCTGAAGCTTTCTTTCAATTAATAATACAAATTTTATTTTCTTTATTACAAACTACGTAAAGTTGGTCATTCCCCCTTGTATTAGTTTTTTTTTCATAAACATTATTAAAGGTAACCATTTTCCTCAACTTTAATTCCTGCCACAAAAGGTCATGTTTTTATTGAAAGTTTGGCTTTCATATTATGAAGGACTTTCATATTATTTCATAAAATGTTTTCCAGCCATTAGAGTAGCCATGTCATTGGTCAAGTTCAAATGGTTGCTTTATAAGCTATTTGTTTCCAACAAAGCGTTTTTATATTTATATGGCCTTAATATTTAAATGCCATGATAGTGCTTGTAATATAGAGTCACATCTGTGTGTATCATAAAAATTATGCTACACTAATCTGTTTGATGGATATGATTTTTATGGGCCTGTTGAGCTGAGAAGGAAATGAGTAACTAACCACTATCTTTGTTAATTAAAAATTATGTATTTTATTAAGGATCTTTCAAAACCAGAGGAGCTCTTGGAGCCCTGATGGCATGTTTGAGAACGGCCAGGTCTCATGGGCACTTGCAGTTTGCAGTCATAATACAAGATGGCCTTGTGCCTGTGAGCTGTATAAAACAAGGTTTGGTTCACCAACATGATGAGGTACATGTCTCAATGTTTTAAACATTAGAGTAAGTATTTCAGAGAGAAACCAGATAATTAAAACTTGCTTCTAATTTTAAAGGTCCGAATAGATGCTTTGGGTTTACTGTGTGAAAGTCACCGCAGCACAGAAGTAATTTCCATCGAAGAAATGCAACTGATACAGTTTTTTATTAGATATAACTTGAACAACCAATCAGCAGCAGTGAGGCAACAGATTTGTTCCTTACTGAAAAAGGTAATTTCAAAATGTGAATGTAAAACATACCCTTGTTTCTCAAAGTGCTATAAGGAAATACAATACAAATGAAATTTCATAAAGTCTTTATGGATTTTTAAAATATGTAAACTACTGTATTTTTCGCTTCATAAGACTCACCTGACCATAAAATGCACCTAGGTTTAGAGGAAGAAAACAAGAAAAAAAAAATCAGGTGGAGCCTGAGAGGACCACAGATAGGTATCCTCTCATGTGCCAGCTCTGCCTATTGACTCCTGCACTGCGGAAAAGAGATAGAAGAGGTGCACAATGACAAAGACAGAAGAGGCGGGGTTCAGCACTGTAAAAGGAACCCATCGCCGCGGCCCAGCCTGTGATGCAATATTCGTTCCATAAGACGCACAGACATTTCCACCCACTTTTGGGGGGAAAAAGTGTGTCTTATGGAGCGAAAAATATGGTAATTTGTAATGCCATTTTTTAATCTTTTTAATTGAATTCTATTTTGCTCTTTTTCCCAAAAGCTGTTCTGCCGGATATATGAAAGCTCCCAGACAATTCATAAAATGCAGCAATTGAAGTCTAAACAAGGTCTAATTAATCAGTCACTTATATGGGATCCATTAACAACTTTGCAACAGTATAAGGTAGGTTTTGTAAATTGCTTTAATCTAAGAACTAGATTAAAGAATTAGATTAAAGAATTAATATTTTTGTGTAAATTTCAAATAATTCAGTTACCACAGAAGAGGAAAGTAAAATAAACAGTTGATTTTTGGTGATTTATAAAATTGAGGTATGAGATAGAAAAAAAATATGTAAAATTATCTAACTCTAACATAAAGGAAATGATGTATGATTCCTCCAAGAAAAAATGATGGACTTGTGGAATTTCTAAAAGAGTAGGGCACTGCACTGAAGAACTTACATAATTTGGCAGCTGCAGAACATACCCCTCAAACTCTGATGGGATGGGATGCCTTGACTGTGCCTAATATTGCCTGCTTTGCCTGATGAAGACTTGTCCATATTCTGGTCACACAAAAGCTGATAAGAACCATGCAAAACTCATGATTTGTATTCCCCAGAATGGCAGCCACTGACCTAGTTATTGTGTTATAGGTTCAGAGGATAAGGAGGGATGATTTGGTTGATTTGTAGTTGATATGAACCAGGATAAGAATTTTTCAAGCATAGATTTCAAATGTATGGTGTTATTTGGCGCAAGCAATCAGATCCACTCACAAATAGCCTCAGTCTGAAACTTTATCATTTGTTACCTATGTTTCAAGAATCTCAGCAGACTGCTTGCCTTCTCATGGGAACATCCAGATAAGACTTTTTGAATTTTTTGGGGAAGTCATGCATATGCCATTTGCAGTTCTATGGTAAATCCAACCTTAGCTCATTTGGCCCCTCTCTTCAGCTATCTTGACAGTTTCACCACAATAATCTATGTATATGCATAGATTTAAAAAATGTACTCTATACAAAGTAAAATTGTATTTGATCATTATCGCAAGTAAAAATGTAGTTGCTGTTTTTATCTTTAGGATTTCATCTCTTCCATCTGCAGTATACTTTTTGAATCCTTGTTTCCTGGCTCATCCCATCCAAGCAGATTTACTGCACTGACTCTTTTGGGAACAATAGCTGACATATTTCCTAATTCAGAAGGTAGGTTACCTTAAAGAACAGAATTATATTAAAATGATTTTCCAGGAAATACTAAAATGAATTTAACAGTTTTAAAATATTTTTTCATCCCAAAAATAAAATGGTTAAAGGATATGAACATTTATATTCATATAAATGTTTATATTATATGATAAGAACTGTATTTGGATGATATAATGTTACCACCTGAGGTTATAAACATGCTGGAGGGTCTCTTCCGTAAATAGCATAGCTGCTATGGTTTAAGTTGCCCTTTTATCCACTCAAAAGTGATGACTGCTTTCATCAGAAACAAATCTGAGAAAGAAGTTATTGTTTGTTTTATGGTTTTCTTTTTGAGTTGACATGCTTCAGTTAAAGAAACAAAGTGCATGCTGAGATCGATACAGATCAAGGAGTTGATATATTTCCCACTAAAGTATATGGGTCATCCTTGGTTTACATACATTCATTCAGTGACTGTTCAAAGCTCCAATAGTGCTGAAAAAAATGGATGTATGATCTGTCTTTGAAATTCAGTTATTACAGCATGTGATCATGATCCAGGTGGCCTTATGCCCAGATCACAATTATGATTTTGCAGAGAGGTACAATCACATGAGACAGCCATTTCTGGCCTTCCCTGATTGAGAGATAACCATCTATCTTCCTCATCCATAGTTTGAGATAGCTTGAGAGAGGAGTGAAGGAATCCATTAATGCCAAAGTGGAAAATCCCCCCCTCTCAATTAAATGGAGGCTTCAGACACAATCTTTTCCCCCTTTTTGATGTTCATGCATCATCCCCAGGAAGATAAAGACCACTTCACAGGTTCATCAGGGAGGCCACACTTAATGTCCTACCTAGGAGAAAGGATTTGGGAGCAACTACTCTTAATAACTCATCTAATGAACCTATTTAAATAAATCGAGCAATGAAAACCATCCTGGAGGCTATATATGGATTCCCCTAACCAATTTACTCAAACTGAAGAAACTACTTGGATAAGCAACAAACAATTCCAACCAAAAAAAAAAAGTCCAGTTGTCATGACTCAACTTCTAGACAATTCTAGTGGATGACTGAGAATCTTCATCGACAATCTAGTTTTATGCTTTCCCCTAACTATTAGTTAGGCATTTACCTGGAAGAGGAAAACAGATGGCTTCATAAAGGCTAAAATCCTTCTGCAATAAATACATATTGATTTCAGTATCAGCAACTGATATTAAAAAAATCATTTGAACATGCAAGTCTGAATGTGCATATCCATATGTTATTGTAGCGGTGGTTACGGATGTCAAATAAGCAACACTAATACTGGTGAAGTGTACATGGAAAGACTCTGAAGATTGTTGTAATTCTCATATTAGGTCCCTTGAAACCAGAAATGGTATAACAATGAGATATTGTTTTCCTGTTGCTATTATTGATAATGATACCATGTGGCATTTCCTTACTGCATAAGAAAGCTTTTTCACAGCATAGTCTAACATATAATATAGTAAATTTAGGTTTTTAATATGGTAAGTAATTCCAGGTAATAAGATGCATTAGAAAGGGTATTGTTCATGGTTGGTTGTTGTTTTTTTCCAATCATGCTCCAAATCAGCTGTCTGTAAATATTTCCATTTTTAATAGGCCAAAGCCAAGAGTTATTCCAAATAGCCCAAGAGGTTGATTGTTCTCGTGCCGAACGTTTGTTGCGCTGTTTTGCCAGCACTTTCGAAGAAGTAAAGATCTTGGCATTTGATCTTCTACTGAAGCTTCATCCTTTCTTACCTTATTTTCAGGTACAGGCACAGCTTACAGATTTATTTATTATTATTTATTAATGACATTTATATAATCACGCAACTTACTCATGGTGACTAGATATTGACAGTTTCAAAATTACCAGACATAAATTCCTCTAGCACTGATTAGATATTGATTAACTATGCTAATCATAAGCCAGTATTTCTGCTTGGATATTCAGATGACTGAGCATGTTACAGTTTGTACCCATCAGCTAACATTTAAAACTTTATTTTCTTCCTGCATATTTCAGGATCCTGAAAAACTGCAACCATTGTTTCAGGTAGCTATGCAGCTCAGCCGAAGTTCCAAGCCATATGACTGCGTGACTGCTTCCTATTTACTGAACTTCTTAATACATCAGAAGGGATTGTTGAATATTTGTTCAGAAAGTTATCAACTTCTGGGCATGTTTCAGCCAAATGAAGATCTACCCGCTGACTCTTTAGAGAAGAACACTTTATCTGGTCATTATTTTACATTCTCTAGTTTAAAATTTCCATTCTGTATTGAAAAATGATGCCATTATGTTCAAAGAAATTACATCATGTTCAGATGTAATAGCTTTCTGTTTTTTATAATAATTTAACAAAGTTGGAAGGTACCTTGGAGTCCAACCCTCTGCTTAGGCAGGAAACCCTACACCACTTCAGACAAATGGTTATCTAATTTCTTCTTCAAAACTTCCAGTGTTGGAACATTTACAACTTCTGGAGGCAAGTTGTTCCACTGATTAATTGTTCTAATTGTCAGGAAGTTTCTCCTTAGTTCTAAATTGCTTCTCTCCTCGATTAGTTTCCACCCATTGCTTCTTTTTTTACCCTCATGTACTTTGGAGAATAGTTTGACTCCCTCTTCTTTGTGGCAACCCCTGAGATATCGAAACACTGCTATCATGTCGCCCCTAGTCCTTCTTTCCATAAGACTAGACTAGTTTTAATCTAAACTTTGTGTTTTCAGTCTTAGAAATTAATTCATGTAATGAGTGCTTAAAAGTTTTCTGTATTTACTTTTTTGAAATTTTTATTGACCTGGGAATTTTCTTTGAAACTTATAAGACATAAAAATATCTGCAACAATCTGTTTCTCTAATTCTCTGGGCTTCATAACTAACCTGATATGTGTGCCACTTTACATATTTTGACTTTGAAAAGCTGCCACAGCAAATTTCATTGATTTTACTGACATTTTGCCTGCACAACATGCATCTTTAACCTTTTTTTCATTTTTATTTTCTGTCTGTATACTTTCCAGTCAATCTATATACTATTAAAACTCTGATTCCTGTAACCTATAATTGGGCAAATCGGTGCACCATAGGGCAAAGCTTTTAAACAAGGTACCTCAAATAGGCTATTTTACAGAATGCGACTGAATCTGGCATCCATGATCAAATGGAATTGAAATCTGTCAAATTTTATAAAACATTTTACAACATAAACATCATAAAACAGATTATGACATAATACAAAATGTCATTAAATATTTCCTGTGCTGATGTTTGATTGTGCTATACTGTTCAGCATGGGCTGTTTTCAAGGCAGATACATCTCTGAATGAATCCCAGCTTTTCTAGTGAAGGCTGTACATTAGAAGTTCTGTCATTGTTGACCCAAAATTAGACCTATGGTGGTCTAGTTTTATCTCTATAAGTGGCTCTGTCATCAATTTGTTGCTTTTTTGTGATTTGCTTGTCTATTTAATATAAAGGTAGAGTTTGGTAAGGAATGGTATTTATAAAGACTTATACCCTTCTATCTTTTTATTTACATATAGTTGTCAAGTACTTGTTGGAAAATCTTGAAAGAGAAATATTGCAAGCCGAGAAGTCTTTACTTCATGCAGCTGCTTCATTCCCAATGTATGGCCGAGTACACTGTATAACTGGGGCTTTGTGTCAATTAAAGTGAGTAATATTGAATATTGATGTGAATTGCAATGATTTTCATTGATTTCTTTGTTGCTGTAGAGTAAGCTGAAGAAGTACTTGGTCTTGAAACGGTGGGCTGGCAATTATCCTTGAAAAAATAAGGGGAACCAAAACAAATGGTGCATGAAATTAAATTTTAATTAGAATGTAAGTCACTTTCATTCAGTGTAATTATTTTTCACATGTTATGCGTTTTGCCTTTTTGCCACAATAAGTAATCTTCGTTGGTAAAATTTGTGGGCAGATCTAGAATTTGTAGGGCCTGTATAACCTCTCAGTGAATCCTGTAATAGTTTGCTTGGGCAAACTAATAAAAATGTGCTCTTAATTTGGACTCAGGTATGCTCTTGACTTGAGCTCAGTTCCATTGAGTACGTGATTTCATGGCAACACTGTGTAAATAGTTTGTATTGCCTTTTGGAGTGCTTTCCAATTTTCCAATTGGGACTACAGCCTGGATTCTATGGTGTTCTTGTATCAAAGGCATAAGCAGATTGAACTACCTGAATCTTTTGAAGAATATTCTGTGTTGCTTCCTCAGTGAAAAACAATTGCTCCTAATCAGATTAATCCTGTCATAGAGCAGGATGTAACCACTAGTTTCAATAGTGCCAGAAGGAAATATAGATGAAGGATGGAAATGCTTTACTAGGAGGAGAAATTTAGATTGTACTTCAGACAACAAGACACCTTGATATTGAGAAGTATCCTTTTCAGTATATCATTCTGTGTTTTGGGATTCCAGTGATGTGTTTATTTATATATCCTCCTTCATTGAGAGGAAATATGACATGTAATAAATTATAAGAATAATTTTGCATGCAGTAAAATAATTCTATAGTTTTAAACTGTAATTTTCTGTGTGATGAGTTTATATTGAATAAGCATTAATTTCTCATACTTTATTTTATTTTTAAACTTTTAATTAATTTTAGGGTGACTTGATTCACAGTGAATTTCTTGATTTATTTGTTACAGTCATATGACGCTGACCAGTGAATGGAAAGAAGTAGTGAGAAAACTTATTCTGATGTCCTATAAACTTTCTGCTGTAGTATCTCCAGTAGTTCAGAGTTCATCTCCAGAAGGCCTTATTCCAATGGATACTGACTTGGGTAATGCAGGAATTCCTAAAATTCCTGACTTTTTTGATGCACTAACCTCAATACATTTTATGTATTTTGTTTATCAAACTAGATGTCTCTTTGCTGAATCAAATAGTTTCCTTTTCTAAGCCTCCAAGAACCATGCATTCCAGTATTCCTCTAACTCTCTCTATGTAGTATTTGATGCTGAAAATGCTGTATTTTCAGTGTCAGTGTAAAATTGAGGTAGGAGTGCTTATAATTTATCAAGAACATGCAGCTATTGATTATAGGCCAGTAATGTTTACTTGGTATTGTCAATGCCTTGATCAAATTTAAGCATGGCCAAGATAGTTGATAAGCCCCCATATGGTTGATATTCAGATTTCCAAACGTATACAGAAGAAGAGGAATGGAAACCAGGACTGGCAAATTCCTTCCAGTTTTTCTCTTACGCATTTATTTTTTAAATTATTTCTGCCCCAACATGACTGAGAGGCCATTCCTTCCTTAAAGTTGCCATGACTTTTCTTTGATGAAGTAAGCAATGGATACGGACACACCCATTTTTAGTTAGTTTGGGAACAGGATAAATGGTTCTCACTTAAAGACTGTACTGAACTTTTATGTGAAGTTTTTAAAATTAAGCAGAAGGCTGCCAAAAATTAGTTGCAGGGCTATCTATAAACCTATGGCTCCAAATAGTCTGCCCTGTATTAAGACATACAGACAAAGCCTATGTAAAGTGCAATCTGCTGGTGGTGCATATAAATAACAATAACATGCTGTTTTTAACTAGAAAAATGGGTTTGGCCTCGAGAAAATTTAATTAAAACCAAGAAAGAGAAAGGGTGACAAAGCCAGGGAAGAATTTGGAGTATATCACAGAGTGGGATCACAGAGTGCAAGGTTACATGGCCTGTAGTTTCCAGGTCTTTCATATTACATTCCTACAGTTTCTTCCATCAGTCAAGCTGTCTGTTTCTGAAGGAGTAGAAGTGTAACATGTCAGGAGGAGGACTTCCATTTGAAGTGTAAATAAACTATGGCTAAATGAAGGTAAAAAACATTGACTGATCATTAGGATCAAAGGAGAGAGTGGCAATGTTTAGAGCAAAAGAATAAGAGATCAGGAACTTTAAGGAAACTGCATTGATTGAATTGGAAGAGTTATATTACATAACCCTAACAAGAACTTCACACCGTAGTGAGGCAATCCTGATATTTTGATTTTGTGTAGTCATTATATATTTTAAAGTAACTTTTCTGTTTGCTCACAGAAACATCAGAGAGATTGCAGTCTATTCTACTTGAGATACAGCCATGTGATACAAATGATTACTTCACAGAAACAAAATTGTTAAAAGAATATTACAGACCAGACTGTGATGATGGGAGAGCTCCAAGTGTTTCTACTGAAATTAAAGGTAATTGAGGATGAAACAAGTTTGTGTCAGGGAAGACTATGATGAAGATTAGAGAATATCAGAAACTTATTCCAGTAACTCTTATTCACAAAAGCCAAGGGTAGTTTTCTCATTTATTTATTTGAATTCAACTGATCTTCTTTAATCTGATCCTAGTCTGTTGCCATAGCTATTCCAGAGAAATTTCATTGGGGACTGCTGGTTACTTGCTGCTTCTCCTATTCTCTTTCCCCCCCAGATAATTGTAAACTGTTTGAATCTGGGACTTGCAACTTCCTAACATTAAAAACATTAGAACTATCAACATCAAGGTCCTTGCTTAACAATACATGAATCTTGCTAAGTGACAGTAACAGGGACTCCCATTGCTAAGCAGTGCAGTCTTGTGAGTTTGTGCCTTGTGAAAGCATTGCTTAGCAATGAAAATGCTGATCCCAATTGCCACTAATATCTGAGGAATATCTGTATAGAGATTGCATGTTAATTTAGGGACCCAATCCTGAACTTTGGTTCAGCTTAAAGTATTCTAGAGGTAATTCAGTCTAAATCTATGACCTGTTTAAAGATAGTATTTGGGAAAAAGCCTTCTTCCATAAGGGAAAAATACTGTTTCAATTTTTAAAATTATTCGTTTGAATTACAATGGATGTGATTTGTAGGAAAGCTTGATTGTTATGAGGAGAAGCATGATCACTCTCCTTTCCATGTGCTAATGTTTCTGAGACATATCTAATGCCCCCACTTTCTACTTTCACATTAACAACGCAGGTATTTATCTTTTTGCGTTATCTTGGATCGTCATGGTATTAGATTGGTGTTGGAACTTTATAGAATCTCAGTATTTGAACAAAACAGATTCGAATGCATCCACTCTATTCTGGAGAAGTGACAATCAGTCCCAAATGTTATATTTTATTGCACAGACTAGCTGATGCATATCGATTATTGCTATATTAAATAAAATTGTAAACTTTTTTCAGGTGTTTTCTGAAAGTTTAGATAAGATTGTGAAATAGATTTTTTTCTAATTATTGGTGTTCTGGTGATTCTAATTATTTAGCATTCAGATACTCTGAACTTATTGTATATCTCACCTTTATTTCTGTTTTGAATAAAGAGTAGAACATCATCTTATTTCTACTAAGTTTACTATTTACAAGAAGCCACTGACAATGAATATCCAGAGATTTGAGGCATTTTGTCAATAATATTATGATGGGAACAAACATGAGAGACCTAAAAACACTGTCTAATACAATTGTTTGATGTTTTCTTCCCCGTAAATAAAAAGTTGGAATCTAGTGCCCTGCAAACTGCAGCCAAAAAAATTATAGATCTAGTATGCATAATACTCTGAGCTCCATGTCAATATTAGTCAGAATAGTGACATGGAACAGCCAAACTGTTTAATGAACTATATTCTTGTGCAGAGGTTTAACTAAAACACACACTGCTGAATATTTCCAATGGAAATGAATATTTGAATATTGGGGAGCTTCTAGGTGAATAAGGACTGTTTGAAGAGGTATCCATGAACAGTGGAGACAACATCTGTTGTAAAGAATCTATCCCGAGAAAGCGAGATTACATTCTGAACAACAGCTCCTCATGAAAGAAAAAACAATGATCTCCCATGGATTTGAGTGCCAGAAACCAATTGAGCTTCAATATCAAGAAACTAAACCAGCTAAAATCACTTCCTAATCCCATTCAGAAATGTTCAATTTAATACTTTATATATATTAGAGACTTTTAAAATGTTGAGTTTAACTTGGCACCTGGTGAGTTTTATTTCTTCAAATTTAAGGAATTTTAAACAGAGAATATACCATTGGGAAAAAAGCAAAAAAAAAAAGGTTTTGATTTCAGATTCAGAAAGTTTTAAATGGACCAGGAGACCAGAGGGATTTGGAATATTGGCTATTTTTGCTGTAAGATTTACTTTGCTGTAAGATTTGCTGTAACGAGTACATAATATACCATGGGAAGCAGAACTAAACTTATCTTAAGAACTGAGGCTCGTTGAAGGTAGCAAATGGACACTAGAGGGAACTAAAGCACCAGGTAGAAAGAGTAAACTAGTTATAACTTTTATTGTCTTAAAGACTCCTTCAGAATGGACTGAGGCATTAATAATATCTCAGAAGTGGTACAGATGCCAATGGTTAAACTTTTAGACGTTGTTGAGCAAATGTGGATAGTTAAAGTGACCTGAGTGTGTGTGAGACCTGAGTGGGTTGTAATGGTGGTTAATTCTTTAAGTGAGGGGATTGTTTTTTTTAACCTCTTACAGAGGCCTTGGTTCACCCCCTTTTCAAGAAACCATTGTTGGACCCCAGTATACTGGACAACTTTCATCCAGTAATTAAACTTTCCTTTTTGGGACGGTGGTTGAGAAGGTGGTTTTGCAATAGCTTCAAAAGGCCTTGATGAAGCAGATTAGTTATATCTTTTGCAATCAAGATTCAGGCCAGATGTTTGGTTGCACTTTGGATGATTCTTGGTATGTAAGATGGGGTGGTTCATCTATCCTTGCCATGTTTGACCTCTCAGCAGCTTGTGATACCATCAAACAAGATATCCTTGATTGACTTGGAGGATTAGGGATGGGTGGCATAGTGTTGTGTTGGAGTGCTTCCTTTTTTCAGGGTTGATTCAGTCAGTGGTGATTGAGGAGAGGTCCCGCCCTCAGTCCCAACTGTGGGGTGCCACAGGTGCTCCTCTCTCCTATTTGGTTCACATTTGCTGTTCACATTAAGAACATTTGATGGAATAGTTGAATTTCATGGATTTATCAGAATCTGCATTTCAAACAAATAAAACAGTAAAGAAAGGGAACTTTGTGTGAAAGGATTCAATTTTGCTATCTTCCTTGTTTGATCATAGGGATTCATGTTTATACATGTAGATTTTAACAGATATTAATACGGTAATAAAAATAATGATCTTTCAGTTCTTGAAAATCATGAGGAGTTTGATAGTACCTTGTTTTGATAAATTTACAAATTAAAAAGGTCTAAGGTTGTAATATTATGAATCTGACGAAGTAAGCTGCAGCTCAAAAAAACGTATACTTTAAAATAAAACTTGTTAGAAAAGGTGCTACCACAAGCTAACAGGGCTGTCCTACAGAACTAGTCGTTTTTGTCATTTGTATACAGTGGGTCAATATATTTCTCCTAATTAAACATGAGACTCCCTACATTAGGACTGTCTTTATACATTGCAGATTTTTGACACAATGTGCTGATGCACAACAGATGTGACACACTCTTGGTAAGGAAAGAGGAGAGAGTGTTTTTGATCAGGGTAGTCCAGGTTTGCAGATGTTTGATTTACAGAGATAAATTGAGTGGTGGTGGTGGGTATTTCTTTAGCTTATGCTGCTGATCCATATGAGTCAATTCCAAAATGAAAACAAGATTTTATGATTTCATTGCTATTTTGGGTACATGGATGTTGAAGAAAATGAAAACTCTATATTTAGTATCAGGAATTTATCCATGTAATACCAAATAGATCAAAATAGTTTTACATGTAGGAAATTCTGATTATCTGTTCAAAGGAATCTGTCTTGAGAAAGCATAGGTCACTCATCTGGTCAAAGCTAACATTTGAGCAGCATAACAACCAATACATAATGAGCTTTTGCAGTGTGAAATCATATACCATCAAAAAATGAATTACATTTCGTAACTTGACACTTTGGAAGATGTTGCTTGATGTTAATGTGCATTCACTTGAGATGGTTGTAAATCCTGTTTCTTGAAAATATGCCTGGATTTTGAAACACAGAAGCTATCTTATACCCACCTTATATTCACCTAACAGAAATATCTACTTCAGTATTTCATTAATTGGTATCTTAAACTTTTCTAATTTAGCCCTGTGCTTAGGAATTTTGAGAAATGAAGCTTAAAATGTCTGAAGACCACTGGGTTAGTTGTTTTAAGGACCAACAATTTTGCAAGCTTTTAGATGGCAGCATTTTCCTAACAGTTGTGGAATCCTTGCAAGGCTGGTATAGGTACAGTACTGCTTTTGAGCTACAGCCCAAGCTCTAATCTCTTAACTGTTTCCCAGGCTAGTTAATTTGCTATCTCTTGCATTTTCAAACCTAACATCTAATTCTAATACCTACTTGGCTGGTTTTGTCAAATGCCAAGACTGAGTTTGTTGCGTGCAAACTTACATTTTATTATTTGATTGAATTAAATTATTTAGTTGTCTTGACAATGTACTTAATCTTATATATTTCATGAATAGTGTTAATTTACCATTATTGCTCAAAGATTGCATTGCTAAATAATCCTGGTGAAATCATTTCTAAAAGATTGTTAGAGCTGTTGTAAGAAGTTTTGCTTTGTGTTTTATTTTTTTAAGGTAAAGAACAACATACAAGTGATGTCACAGCTCAAATGGTGTTGGTATGTTGCTGGCGAAGCATGAAGGAGGTTTCATTACTTTTAGGGAAGTTATGTCAACTTCTGCCTGTACAAATGCTTCCTAATTGTTCAGATGCACTGATAACAGTGGACCAGGTAGGGTATCTAAAATGTTACGATTTGTTCATCCTGAGAATTTCATTATTTACTGGATGAATTATTGGAATCATTTTATTCTGTCACAGTTCTGTAGTTCCCTGTCTGGTGTATTCCAAATAATGGCAAAATAGATAGGAATAATTTTGGGGGAAGATATTAACAGCAGTGCGCTTATTTTAAAATGGGGATCTTATTAATTGTTCCCTTTCTCTTCATTTGACTTTCTTAATTAGTTCAAACAACTTATTTAAGCAATGTTCTAGGGCAGCTCATGAATACTTGTTAATTACTTCTGTTAATATTAACAGAAATAGTGTTGAAGTAAAGAATATTATAACACTGCAAATTCTGACATTTCTATTTCAGTATATCTTACTTTATTACCAGATATGGAATTTTCTTGGAAGAGTTTCCTTTAAAACTAACAACCCATGCCCTATTGCAGTGATGATTAACCTTTTCCAGACCGAGCACCCAAAGCATGTGTGTGTGAATGCGCGCCCGAACCCCCCAAATGCAATGCGTGTGCGGCCCCTCGCATGTGCCTCATCTCCCCACACATGCATGCATGGCCCCCTACATGTACCCACCATGCATGCGTGCGCACTTTCCCCAATGCGCCCCACCCCTGCACATGCGTGCACCCCCCTGCATGCCTCCCGCACATGCGCAGCAGAGACCTGAAGACCAGCTGGCTGGTAGGCGCGCGTGCTTATGCAGCAGAGCTAAACTGGGGCAATGGCTCACGTGCCATCAGAGAGGGTGCTGCGTGCCACCTCTGGCATGTGTGCCATAGGTTCGCCATCACGGCCCTATTGGGTCATCATTTCAGAGATTTTTTTTTTCTTAATAGAGAAAAAGAATGACCATGTTAAACAAAAAGACAGTGGGAGCAAAAACAATTTCCAACTTCCTACCTGCTCCCCCATTGAATTTCATTGTAGGAAGCGAGCAGGGGGCCTTTGAAATCTGCCTACTGCCTGCCTGCAACATAAGTTGGTGAAGTGTGCAGAGGAGTGATATGGACCGGGAAGGATGCAAAGGTGTCTCCTTCCCTTCCCTTCCCTTCCCTTCCCTTCCCTTCCCTTCCCTTCCCTTCCCTATCCACTAGTAAGTGGTTGCTGCTGAATTGGAGAGGAAGAGAGAGATTGCAAGACTATTTTGGAAAACTCACTTAATGTTGAAAATGAAGGTTATATGTCTGCATCAGCAGCATAGCAGCAACCAGTAGCACTGAAGCAGCCACAACTTTAGAAGTCATAGGTTCTGTATTTTGGACACATTTTGTAAGTTAGCCCATTTGAGGTACCTTGATTCAAAAATGTTTCCCTATGATATATCATTCCATCCAGTTAAAAGTCATGATGTGAGTTTTAATAGAATATAGATGCTTTCCTCTCTATTCCAGCCATATGGGTTTAGGAATCTTCTATTTAGGACAGTGCTTATATATGTATATATTAAAGTTCATTTACAGACTTCCACATTTATGTTTTCCATTTGGCAAGCAGCAAGGTGAGATTTGATGAAATATGGTCTGTAATTTTGGATAACAAACACATTGATTGATTGAGGATATCATATTCTCTGTAGGCTAGATGACAGAATTATGCTCACTCAGACCTGTTTTTAAACCTTTCCCCTCCCATTTTTTTTAAGACCATGAAGGCAAGCACACCATCTGGGACTGTTCAAGAGAATGGACTGCAGTGTTTACAAGAAATTAGCTTACCACAAGTATTTCATTTGGAAATATTTTGGATTTATTAGATTTCTGTTTTTAATTGATGACCTTTTCCCTTTCCCATATGGTTTTAACCAAGTCAGTTTCCAGCCTATACGTGATATAGACTTTTTTATCTTTTTTCTGTGGGAAGTTTATGATGAAAGTTCAAAAATAAAACTCTCTAATTTTTCAAAATTATGATACCATTTTAGACTGAAGAAGTATTGATGTCGTGCTGAATATAGAGTTTTGGAAATAATTCTAACATGTTTATTTACATGTCTCAAACAGATGTTTTCAGCTGGCTCACAGCTGTGTGTGCAGTCTTGCAACGTTTTGGAAGTGCACAGAAATGACCACCAATATACCATTAAGCTCCTTTTCTGTTCCAAGTCAAACAGGATTTGATTTTAAAGACTTATGTTCAACTTTTAAAGCCAATGTCATGCATTTTGCCTGAAAACATAGCTATAAATATTGGCTGTTTGGTCAATAGCATTTTTAAAAAAATCTCTTACATTTCCTCACACTTTATCATGCTATAACCTTGATTCCTGTTTGAAGATAATAAATCTGAGTAATTATAGATAAAATAATCCTAATAATGTTGATTTTTTTTTTTGCCCATTCAGTTATATGCATTGAATGTATGGCTTTATGAATCTTATTTAACTCTGTTCCCGAGTTCATTCCACAAGACAACTGCATGTGCAAATTTTTCTGGTATAGAAAAGCAGGCATAGTTACTTGGCATGAGTGGTCAGGAAAGAGAAAATATTAAAATTTGATAATTTGAATGTTCAAATATTTGAAATTTTCTATAAGGTTACAATGTTTGTATATGTATGTATGTATATATATATATATATATATATATTAATGATTCTTGAAATACATTTAGTATGTTGTGAACTTTTCAGAGTGCATATTAATCCCCTGGACATCTTCTTCCCAACTCTTCGCATCTTGCCTTCATGTGTATCACATACTTAGTTTTCTATCCAGTATGTGATCTGTAGAGAGGTTTTATATTTTGGAATTGTGGCTCATACTACTAAGCTTAAGGATGACTATGGAGGTAGAAATGCAATCATCAGCGTTCCAAAACCCCCCAACTCCATGTAAAACTCTGAAGCAAGCATTTTTCAAAGTTCTGTTTACTAGAATAGGTAAACTGGCACATCTGGGAAAACCCAAATCTGAGAGGTCCGGGTTTTCCCTCAGTAAATTAAAACCTCCAAAACTATCCCCTCACTCCTTAGATGATCACATGCTCCAATCACCAGGCATCCCATCTCGAGACATCACTCTGACCACTCTTTCTCCAGATGCAGGATTGGGCTGACCTTGACCAACAGGAAGAATACTATTATGTCTAAAGACAACCCCTCTACTAAATCCCGCCTCCTACTTTCCCACACATTAGAAGGTGGCAGCATGAAAACTTCCGGCCTAATATGGCTTCCAAAGCTGACACTTAATTTACTTGCTGAAAATATTCTTTAGAGCAGCGCCCCCCAATCTTTTGGGCACCAGGAACTGGTTCTGTGGAGAAAGGTCTCCATGGATTGGAGGGGTGTGTGGTTTTGCATGCTGCCTGCATCCTGCGAATGGGGCTTTATTTTTTTGCGCAGACTGGTTGCATCTCTGGCTTAGAGCTAGTTTGATATAGTGGTACCTGAACCAGCACCAATTAGCACTGGGCTAGAATCCAAGAGACTGTGAGGTTTTTTACAGTGTTCTCTAAAGGGAATCAATCAATAGAGTGATAATCAAAGTAATATTCTGAAATAAACCTTATTTATTTGATTAAGGCTTCATTTGTTAGAACCAATTTGGTGTTTTGATTAAGGCATCAGGTTAGAAACCTGTGAGTTCTAGTCCCAACTGTAAGCACAAAATCTGCTGGAAGACCCTGAATCAGTCAGTCCTGGAAAGAAAGTAGTGGCAAACCACTTCTGAAAACCTCACTGAGAAAACTGCAGGGATCTATCCAGTAGTCATTGGGTATCAAAAACTAACTCAAAGGAACACATTTACACAAATATTGTTTATATCAGGCTCTACCTATATTGCATCTATGCATAACATGTTGCTGCTGATTGCAGCAAGAGTACTAAGAGACATTGAAAGAAAAAACTTCAGTGAACTCATGAAATGATTTAAGATTCCTAAAGTCCATTCCTAAATTATTACATATTCAATTGCATTACAATTATTGCATTTCTAAATGATTGCATTTCATTACAATATCCATTTAACAGTTATAGTATTACTACTGCTACCATTATGTTTTTAAAATTCAAATTATTTATAATCCAATTTCCCTTAAAACAATTGTTAATGTAATTAATTTAAAATGAATGGAAATAACATTATTAAGATAGACGTATACAAATTCATCATGTATTTGTTAACTGAGGTACTTTACACTGAAGAAAAGTGAGAAACATGTAAGGCTACTCTTTGTAGAGTATTTAGAACATTTATAAAATAAGCCTGTTCAAGGAAGATTTAAGGCAAGAACATTTTTTTTCCAGTGCATGTTCATTTGTGAAGGAATGTTTAATTTTTGTTGTTTTGATGTGGAGAAACATCAAATTTGATCTCACGCCTGTCTGAAGTGGCACATTTTAGCCATAGAGATCATGTGGGCATTTGTCAGCATAGTTCTATATTTCTTCCATGAGCTAACCTAAATGTGATTTTGAAAAGTTCAGTTCTGAACTGAAGAAGCTTCTTGGATGAGAAGCAAAATATTTTCAAGGAAAAAACAAAGTCCAGTTGCCTTTTTGAAAAGCACTTTTGCAACAATCATGACCTGGATGATTGAGCATCTCCATAGACATTCTTCCATGAACTATATTCTTTTATATATATGCAGAAGATTCTCTATATGAATTTTATCATTCACAGTTTGTCAGAAGTGTTTCTGTGTACATGGCATAATTTTTCTCATTCTTTTTCCTTCTGCCAGGTAAAAGATATTGGGGAATATTTCAAGAATCATCTCCTAAAATCACGACATAGAGGAGCATTTGAGCTAGCTTATGCTGGCTTTGTAAAACTTACTGAAGTATTCTCAAGGTAAATTGTTCTGTTATGAACGCCTTTACTTTTAATCCGTATCTGAAAGTAGTCATTGCTTATTTGGATTTATTGTCCTCGTTTGCAGAAATACTGAGCAAAAATATTACTGCATTTTACCTGCACCAAAAACTTCTTTCACCAAAATACTTCCCCCCCTCCCTGTATACTTGTATCTTCTCTAAGGTAAATGCCATCTGTAAGGCCAGTCAAGTCTTCGCAGTGTTGGCTTTTCTCCCATGGAACAGGTTGTCCCCTGATATCTAGCCTGTTCCCCCATTGTTGTGCTTCCAAAGACTTTGAAGAGATAGTCCTCATCTGAGAACAAAGAGGATTGAGCTTCCTCAACTGGGCAGTGCTATTTGGAAATGTTGTTTCAAATACTATGACCTTGTTTTAATGTTTTTGTTGCTTGTTGCAAATCACTTAGAGCCGTTTTCAATTCTGTGGCCTTCAGCTTATTGTAAGTGAAAGAATAAATGATAATTGAAGCAAAAAGCAAGTGGTCTTTTTGTATAGGTTTGAAAGCCAAAAATATATCTATAAGGGGCAGATTTTAACTCCATTATGAATTAAATTTAATAGCTTACTGCCGCATTTTATACTAGTTGTATCTTCCAAGATAAACTCACCTAAGTCACTGAAATACTGTAACTGAGATATAACTATGGCATATGTAACTAGATGGCTCCTGAATGGACACAAGTCACAATTGTGCAAAAAATGGAGAGCCAATTTGTATAGTGATTAAAGTGCTGGTCTAGGAACCAGGAGACTGAATTCTAGCTGGCTGGGTGACCATGGGCCGGTCACACTCTCTCAACACACCACACAGAGTGTGGGGGGAAAGTAGCAGGACTGAGTATTATGAATGTTTGTCTCCTTGAGTTACTTAGCAAGTAATAAAGGTGGGATAAATAAATACATTTTATTTATTTATTTAATTTAAAAATAAATGTTCTCGGTCATCACTGCAGTTTAGCCGTCAGGGACAGCCAATGATCAAGAACCCCTATTATAAATTTGCTCTGTCAGGAAGTGGAGCTGGAGACATAATTATTTCTTGGCTCAAGATGAAATTAGAAAGGGGGAATTTGTGTCTTTGTACTCTGCAAAATTTGCTCTGATAGTTGTGTAAGGAGAAGATAGCATTAAAGGATATAAATTTAAATATATGAGGTGTTGCAGAAGGAGATTATTGTTGGTGTAGAATTAGACTTTGGTATTTCTTTGGTTAACCATTATATTTCAGATGTAATTTGAATTTGTCACTCAAATGTAATTTCAGTATGTACCATTATATTTCAAATAATTACACAGCAAAGTTTAAATTGAAGCAAGGAGTCTACTAAATTATTTTTAGCCTGCTATACGGGTGGGGTGGAAGGATGCAGATTGTGTGGAACATTTATTGTATTCATTGAAAATGATCAGAGAAAGTATTTTGAATATGTAGGCAACTGAATTTTCCTCTTGCCAGTTAAAATAGCCTGAGAAACCACAATGAGTATTTGCTGAATTGGAACCACAATGATTTATACATCAGCTAACTATGTTTTCAAGTGAGGTTTTGCAGATTATATAAATGAGTTGCTTATTAAATCTGATATGGGCTTGGACTCATAAATTGGGTAAAATCATGCTTGGATCTGTGACTAGCATGTTATTTTTAAAGCTCAATTTTCCTTTCATATTTTTAGGGAAACTTGTTTCCCATGGAAATAATTTTTCAGCCAGTCTAGAGTGTTGCACAGTTGCCAAATTAAAGGGAGTAGTCTTTTTTGTTTTTAAAGTCAATAGTTCTTAATGTTTTTATTACTTCAGGACAACCAAAATTTTGCTTGCCCCAAAATGTGCAAGTTAGTGGATAACTGAAGAAGATTAAATTACTTCTGGCATTATCAAAACAGTACCATGTTATAATGTTAGGGGTCTGTCAGATTTCATTTCAGCATATTTTTGTCTTTCTGTTAATCTTAGCAGGAGTTAAAATGTTTGTTCAAAGATAACTCCAGCAATTTATTTTCAATTGTGTGGTAGCTTGGATGTATTTTCTTTCATGTTATATTCTTTGTGAATTCTAGTTGCCATTCCTGCAGTTTTTTCAAAGAAAACAGTTGAAATGTAAAGTCTCAGGATAGAGGAAACTCAGCAGGAGTGTTAGTAGAATGTTAGTTAGTTGATGTCACATAGTTCTGGTTTATATAAATCCAGATAAATTTCTCATGTATCTTTCTAGATTAAAAGTCCAAGTCCAAGTCCATATCAAATTTAATGAGCAACTTATTTCTATACCATCTGAAAAACTTCATTTTAGCTGATGAAGAAGAAGCTATATATGTTCTATAAGTAGATAAATAAATGGCAAATTATAAAAGAGAGATCCAGAGATGTTCAGTTGAAAGATTTCCATTGGAAGGAAACATAGAAGCAGTTAAACTTTAGAGAATAAGGCATATTTTCAGTGTGATTCTGTGTTGCTGCATATTAGAGTGCAGTTTGTTTTGAGAGGCTCCTTTAACTTGTATCAGGGAAAGGATGATATTTGGCCATTCCAAAATACACTGCCTTGAATTTTTAGATTTTACCGATTAGCTATTAAAGAAAAATATATATTGTAAGAGAATAGCAACTGTGGGAACAAAATTGATGTCCCCTGATGTTCTTTAATAATGCAGATTTGTAAATATAAGAAACATGTTGGGCAATGCCAAAGGAATTCTTGTCTGGTGAATTTGAAATACTTATTTTTGAAACCTAATGACTTTCTTTCACTTATCCAATTCTTCCAAAATATTAGGTCTTCTACATCAAAATTTTAAGCATTTTGTAGCACATTTTTTCAGTTTTGATTTCTAGCATTCCCTGCTCTTAATAGGTTTGTTTTCTTATTCTTAATAGGTGTAATAATGAAGATCTACACAAATTGCCACAGCAATGGTTATACAATGTCCTGGAAGAAATTAAATGTAGTGATCCTTCATCTAAACTGTGTGTCACTAGACGCAGTGCTGGAATTCCTTTCTATATACAGGTACCTAATATATTTGATCTTGATATGGCCACAGCTGGACTGAATCATTTGAGAAGTGCACAGTGTATTTTTAGTTAAATAGTAATACATTTTTGATTGGATTATTCTAATGGTATTAGAATTTCTTCTAATTGTGTTGTTCTGTTAGAATTTTGCAGAGACCTGTAAAGCTTAACTGGATTAGCAAGGCTTTTTGAGTTGTTATTAGTAATATTTTAGATGAAATACAATTATATCTTTCTGCCCACAAAATGGGCATCTTTTATCAAATACTGTACTTGCTTTGAAGTCCTACATATTGTTTACAAATATGATTTAGAAGAATGACTTGCATTCAAGACTATTTCTTAATACAATTCTACTGGGGATCTTTTAAACAATAGCAAATATACATCTTGATAACTACATACATATCATTTACTTCCAATTAAAGATCTTTGAAACACAAATAAAATTTAAAAAGTCTTCAGAGAACACAAAACTATAATTGATTCTAACAATTATAGTTAATAGACTTACGTCATCTATATGGAGTCTAAAGAATCAAATGCAAATTAAATGAAATATAAAATACTATATATGTTATAATACAAAATAAAAGAACAAGAAATTTAGAAGGAAAGCTTGGTCATGATGAGAAGATACTTTTAATATTCAACCCTCACAGTTTAGTTAAATCCAACATATACGTACATGCAAATATACTGCAGTGTCCAAAAGGGAGATGTTTCTCCAAAGCTGTTGCTATAGGATTATGGCCTTTCTGAAGCACTTTTGGTATAGTGCAGTGATGGTGAACCTTTTTGGCACAGAGTGCCCAAACCAGAAGGCACGTGTGCGCATGACTGCACCAGAGTGCTGGAAACCCGACAATCAGCTGGTCGGCGAGCATGCGCGCCTTGAAAACCAGACGACCAGCTGGCTGAGCTGGGGCGACGGTGCATGTGCCCACAGAGAGGGCTCCGTGTGCCACCTATGGCATGCATGCCATAGGTTTGCCATCATGGGTATGGTGTATGCGGGAAGAGAATAAAGAGAAGATCCTTTTAGCACTGTATCAATCTTACATTCTCAATGTTCCAAGTCTCTTTTAGAGATAATTATAACACTGAAGATAGAAGAAATTCAGGATTATATTGGAGAATTATTCTTAGTTTATTATCATATTATTTGCTCCATAGATTTTGGAAACTTGTTTTCTGAAATGGGACAGGATACAAAATAGTGTCAAAGGTGCTGAAATGTAAAGCACGTGTGCACACATACACAAAGACTGATTTGCAGGTTTTCTCACGATGTATTTGCCTGCTTCTTCCAAGTTTTGGTTTTCTATTTAGTATTTGAATCAATTACTATTTTGATGCCACTTTTATGGCCAAAATGTTGAATAGTCTTTACTTGCTACATTTTCTCATTCATCTCTGTAAAGAACATGAGCATTTATGGAGTTGGTGATACATTTGTTCTTACAATTTTCTACTTCCTTTGTCCTAAATATAATAAGTTTAAAGACCTTTTTAATTTTTTAATGAATTGCTTCAATTTCCCAAAAATATATTATATGAGAATTCTGCATAAGCATGACACCAAAATGCAAATCACAATTCTGCATTTTGCTTGATTGAAATGTTTAAATGTTCTTTTGCTGCTTCTTGATATCAAGCTTATATTTGGTGTTTTCAAATTGTCATGCTTAAATGTAATAAAAGTATATTATATAACTTTATTTTATTTCTTTTTTATTCTAGGCCTTGCTAGCTTCAGAACCAAAGAAAGGTAAAGCAAGCCTACTAAAAATGACCATGAAAAGTTTGATAAACTTAGCTTTACCTTCAGATATGCCTTCAAGTATAATTTCTCTGGTAAGGCATCTCTCTATCTTTATATCTCTCTGTTAATTCAGAGGAGAAAGTCTGTAAACAGAATTTAAATTTAAGGATTTCCTCCTTCTGTACTTAAAATTTCTCATCTTCTATCTTTAATTTTAATTAAAATGAGGGCAGGCCAAATCTAAATATCAAGGCCTTAAGTTACATGTCCTGTGGAATGATTGTGAGATGTAGGAGGATACTGATTAGGATTTGTACCCCATTTGTATTGTGTTTTTTTGGTAAAGAATTTGATAATGGATAACTTTGTGATTCATTTCAACTAAAGTTATTTTATTAACTTTCCTCCCCAGGTTCATGCATTAAATATCTTAAGAGCTTTATTCAAAGATACCCGCTTAGGTGAAAATATCATTCCTTATGTGGCAGATGGAATGCAAGCAGCAATATTAGGTTTTACTTCTTCTGTCTGGGCAGTAAGTTGATATACTTATAGCATATTAAGTTTGAAAGTGTTACGTTAATAGCGACTATATCAGGGATATAGTTTTCTTTATAATGTCTGATTTTTTTAAATAAATCATTTTTAAAAATTAGATGGAAGGTATGCTGAGTATATAGCTAACATGTTCGCATAGAAAACATGCTATGAAACAACATATAAAACCACTAAAATTGGTTATTATATCCACTAACTTTTGGTTTGAGTTTTATTTAGTTTTTTTTATACTAAAGGCTAAATATTTGTTTGACTGAAAAAAAATGGTGTCCATTATCTTATAACAGTGGTTTGTTGAAATTAAAATCCAGTTACTTTTAAAAATGTATTTGTTATATCTTTAACTGTTGCTTAGCCAATTAAAACAATAATTGTAGCCAGTAGTAGTTTCTTGGTCTAAAATAATAGAGTATTTTTTGTCTGGTTTCACTAACATTTCAGAATCATGTTAAGTTGCACACAGGCCATAAATATTTCTCATGTCACATATTCTATATATTCACAGAAATATGTACAGTACTCATACATAGCTTTGTATCCATAGAGAAAGGAGCTGTTTACTTCTCTATACATGGAAAATAATTCAAATGAATTGGCAATTCCAGAAGAAATGTAACATATTTTCCATTAATGAATTATCCCTCCCCCCGGTTAATTCGGAAAGGGGCTATACCGTTAAACATAGACAAAAATGCACTATGGCTATGGAGAAAGGGATGCAGTCTCTTCCTTGCTAGATTTGAGTGCTGTTCTCTGAAAGTGCGGAATAGAACTTCCAATGAGTTCTTGCAGGTATTCATATAGCAATAGCAACAGCACTTAGATTTATATACCACTTTACAGCTTACATCTCTAAGCTGTTCACAGAGTCAGCATATTGCCCCCAACAATCTGGGTCCTTATTTTCCAACCTTGGAAGGATGGAAGGCTGAGTCAATTTTGAGCTGGTGAGGATCAAACTCCTGGCAGTCAGCAGAATTAGCCTGCAATACTGCATTATAACCACTGTGCCACCATGGCTCAATATGGAGACTACATGGTCAGATGTTTTCATATATGGTAACATTGTTTATATTTTTAAATTATCTTATTCACAATCTTTATTCTACAATTTACATATGGGATTATTATGCACTATAAGTGCTGAAAGCATCAGACACCTAATGTCAACACTATATTAAAAACAGATGAAAATATAGTGGATCAGTATGCCAGGATATTTTAGGGAGTTATTAAAATGTAGTCATAAATGTTGTGCTTTACCATAAACCATTAATAAGATGAAAATACATATAACTGAAATTACAGTTAAGAGGTTTATGTGCATAATTGTTGCATACACTGAAAACCCCCAGATCACCAGTCAAATAAGAAATCTGACAAAAGAATCAGAGACTGTTCTAAACATAAAATATATTCAGTTATAAGCATTAAGCAAAAAATGCTCCTACTTTGAACATCTGCCCAAGGAAGCGTTTCCACAGCCATAAGGATTGTCTTACTATTAGAGCAGCGGTTCTCAACCTGGGGGTCGCGACCCCTTTGGGGGTCGAACAGCCATTTCACAGGGGTCGCCAAAGCCCTCTCTCCCCCCCCACGCCTTCACTCACCCTCACTCTCTGCTCTGTTGGATCGCCGGCCGTTCGCTTAACCCGCCCACTCCCAATCTATTGCTGCCTCCAGAGTCCCTCTGATGGCTAGAGGGAAAAAAACTGTTTAAATTCTTGCCACGGTGCTTTGTTAAATTGCTGGCTCGCCCCGCCCCTCCACACCACTATTTATTGCCAGCAATTTAACAAATGGTTCGGTGTTTTTTTGTAATTTTATTGGTCCGCGGAGCTTCAGCATAGGCTAATTAGCCCTTGATTAGCTGGGCTCACGACTCTCAGCTGATTTGTTTCAGCTGTTTTCTCAGGGCTCTGTTGCTTCCTTGGAAAGAGTCCTGGAGCAGATTTTTTTTCCCCTAGCTATGCTGAAAAACGAAACTGAAACTGCTTTGCTGTAACGTTGGAAAATTAGCCAGGCAGATTTCTTTTCTTTTTCCTCACCAAAAAAGGTAGGTGCAAACAATGGGAAATTTAGGGAAAAAGAGGAGAGTTCAAGATTTTAAAACACAAAAGAAAAAAAGCTCTATTTAACTAGGAAATTGTAATAATTGAGATACTATTAATTGTATATTTCTGAAAGCAGAAATGGTTAAGTTGTGGTTTGGAGGAATATATGGGGGAAATTATTTGGTTTATTATTATTGGTAAATATAATTAATTGATTTGTAAGAAATTGGATTGCATGGAAATAATTGGAATATTCATGTTCATATTGATTAATATAAAAAAAGGTAGTTATATAACTAATTGGTTTATATTAAAATGTTGAATTTATACTAAACAACTAATATTACATAATTAACCAATGTGAGGATGGATATAAAAATAGATGACAATGGGAAGGGGTATAATATGGAATAGAAGGGAAAAATTGAATTTGATTAAGATTAGAAATGAGGATGAAGGGTAATATTGGTTTTTTATAAAAATAGATGAGGAATAAATATGGCAAAAAGGAAATATAGAAATTGTAAATTTAATTGAAATGACTAAACACTGTTTAAATTTGTGAACCGGCCAAATACTGTGTTCAAAGAAAATACGTTGTATGTTTGTATGTGTGTTTCTAATTGTTATTTATTCATATTATTTCTCTTTTATTCTTTAAAGTTTAACAATTCATTCTTTATCTTAATATCTTTATATTTGTTTGGGGTTGGCTTTTTTCCCTTTCATCTTTTTTATTGTACAGCAATCTTTCTCCTCAAACCTATCACCTCTCTCTTTTCTTTCCTTTTTACTTTCTCTTCCTCCCCCTCTTCTTCTCCTCCCTACTTCCTCTTCCTTTCTCCTTCTCCTCCTCTCTTCCTCCCTCTCTTACCCTCCCTCCTACTCTAATTTCCCTTCCCTTCCTTCATCCCTCTCTATTGCTGTATCCTTTTATGCATATGGACTACTCAGAGGGCTGAAAAAGTTATTTCTGACTGGTCCTCGCACTTTTGACCAGTCCTTGAACTTACGACTGTCCTCACATTTTACGTTTTGCCCTATCTTGTCACCATGGTGAAGAGAAGCAGTTGTGAAATGAGTGACAAGGTTGTTAAGAATGCTACAATGGGCATAAATGATGACCAGTCATAAGTGCAAAGACCAGTCAAAAGTGCAAGGACCTGTCAGAAATCACTTTTTTCAGCCCTCTGGGTAGTCCTTTTGTGCATATGGACTACTCAGAGGGCTAAAAAGTTATTTTTGACTGGTCCTCGCACTTTTGACCAGTCCTCGAACTTACGACTGTCCTCACATTTTACGTTTTTGCCCTATCTTGTCACCATGGTGAAGAGAAGCAGTTGTGAAATGAGTGACATGGTTGTTAAAGAATGCTGCACGGGCATAGATGTGAGGATGGTCATAAGTGGAGGACCAGTCAAAAGTGCGAGGACCTGTCAGAAATGACCAGCTAGCCACGCCCACCCAGTCACATGACCTCCAAGCCACACCCACAAAATAAGCCACGCCCACAGAACCAGTAGTAAAAAAAATTAGAACCCACCCTAGTTGGGGGTCCCCACAATATGAAGAACTGTATTAAAGGGTCGCGGCATTAGGAAGGTTGAGAACCACTGTATTAGAGCAAAGAAATATTTCTATTCTTTTACTATTAGAGTAAAGAAGTGGAATTTCTGAACTCAATCCAGTACTTATTTTCAAGAGGATTGAGATTAAGTATTTTATACGAACTGCTGGACAATTTTTTAGAAAATAATAAGTAATGAGCAATATCCTCTTCAGCACCTTTAAACCATAAGGGCATTGACAGATTACAAATAACTTATACTTCTTGTATAGTTGAAGGCACTTGCTGCCTTCTTAATTATATCAAGATATTCCTGTAAAGGGATGAATACTTTTCAAATAATTTTTACCTTCAAATTTGTTTTGCATTACACTATTGCCATACAGCAGTCTTTTCATTAGTGTTCTGACCTAGGCTTCCTGATTCAGTAAAAACGAGTTTTCCCAAAAACCTCTTTTATTGCAACAGCTGTGAATTCTGTACATTCACAGACGAATCCCAAATAGTTGTAAAGAGTCCTTTGGGATAAGGCTGATAATCACCCACCTTTATCTCCCTTGACACACTGCCAAAGACCTAATTGGCAAAGCCACACAGAGTCCAGAATCGAACAGCTTCAGACTTTAAACTGAACAGAATTAACAACGTTGCTTCTTGCAAAGGCCCACATGCCTTTGCTCATCTTTTAAGTCTTATGGGAGGGGCCAATCATCTCCAAGTCCTACTCTTGAGTTGTCCCTTTTGTTTTAACTGTTCTTGCCTTCTGGCAGCTCTGTGCATATGAGCACTGGGAACTGGCTCCCCCTGTTCCTCTGCCTCGCTGAGGTCTGACTCTGGAGGCTCCGGAGGCAGCACGTACCTCCCAGATGCCCTTTCTCTGCCTCCGACACAGAGCCCTCATCCGAGCCTTCCCCAGATTCCAGGACTGGCTCATGTTCCTCCCCAACCTCCTCACTGTCCGACTCTGTGTCAGTTCCGCAGGCCGCCGGCAGACCACAACAAGATATTGTAGGCCACTTTGGATAGCTGTATCATATACCTGGATTGTATATTTTTCTATAAAATGATTTAAAGTGAAAAAAGACTAATATAAAAAGCAAACTCTGAGGGCCCAGACCTTGAAGCCATGTTTTACTTTTCTTGCACCTGTCCTTCATATCTGAAGACAACTCTGTTACCTGGTGATTGTAATTTGAGAACAAAATTAAACATTCTAATAGAGAAACTTGATTTGATTAGAACCGTGATGGCGAACCTATGGCATGTATGGTGCCAGAGGTGGCACACAGAGCCTTTTCTGTGGGCACACGTGCCGTCGCCAGCTGCTCTTCTGGTTTCTGGTGTGCATGCCTTCGAGCGTGCCAGAGTGCCAGAAACTCAAAGACCAGCTGGCTGGTGCGCATGCGCGTGCCGGAAACCCAAAGACCAGCTGGCTGGCACATGCATGGGCACTGGCCAGCTGGTCTTCAGGTTTCCGGTGCTCCGGTGTGTGCACATTTCTGGTTTTGGCACTCCGTGCTGAAAAGGTTCACCATCATTGTATGAGAAGTATGCTTATTTCAGAATAGAGAGAAGAAGGCGATGTATTAGAATTGGTCTTAACTATATATTTCAAGGGGAGTCTTTGTCAATGAGATATGCATATCCCAACTTTTAGTGCTATACAGAAATGGAGGGCCAATCTTGCTTCAATTATTGAAGAAATTGCATTTGATAACTGCTTTATGAATGACATCATTTACCTTCAAAGTTTTATATTGAGCGAACCGACTGCCTGATGAGGCAAATAATACACATAGATAACTATGTTGGCATTTGTTCAATGAATGAGTCAGTTTCCCTTTTATCTTTAGTTTGTAACTTTGTAAGATTTAGTTTTCATATTTAGTTACTTCCCTTCACAGTAATTATCGAAGGCTAGTTGTTTATAAACTACTGATGTCAATCTGACTGAGTGGAAAAAGAATCACATTACCAGTATTAAGCAATTAAGTCATCTTTCACATACTTGAGATACAGAGTGTGGCTTTCTTGTCCCTTCTAAAATAGTATCATTTACAGTACATCAGATGTTGATTGATACTACAAGTAACTGGGATATTGACAGATAGAAAACCACTTCACGAAAATCTTGCATGCATATTAGAATTTTATTGTAATCAAATATTGCTGAATCAGCAGTCCCAAAAGTAAATAAATGAGACATATAGTTTGGTTTTATTTTGTGCTATATATTTATTAATTTGGCCTATAGTAAACAGTGAAGAAGTTTGAATATCCAGGTCTAATATCAGTTAATTGTACTTTACTATGAACTTAAAACATCTATATGATTTCTTTTGCCCCAAATGTTTGTATTGTATTGCATTGTTAAAAAGTTCTTAAATTCTTATTCAGTGGAATTTTTTAATTAGATCATAACTAAATTTTACTGCTTTGATCTGCTATTTAAATGGGAAAAAAATCCATATTTTTTTTCTCCCAAAATCCTTTGATTAATCAGTACCTTGACATTTTCCCTAGTTATCACCTGACCTTTTAACTGAATTGGTGTATTTCTCCCAGTAGGCTGCGGAGTGGGTCAGGAGTGGGAACGATCCAGCTGGTCTGCCAATCACTGAGTCGAATATTTTCGGCCACGCCCTCTCTTGCCTCTCTCGTCTCCAGTTTCTTCGACTCAGTGGAATCTGATCAGTCAAAATTCTGGGTCGCTCTCACTCTTAGTATTCCTACTCCAGAAAAAGTCTCTGTGCCTTTAAAACAGCGAATTGCGTTGTGCGTGCTGGACAATTCAGTTTAAGGCTGGAAACGCCGCCGCCGCGCTGCCGCTCTCATCGCCAGAATTTTCGCCGCCGCCCATGCAGCGCTTCACAGCTGTTCAGCGCTAGCGTGTTGGCTATTCGTTTCTCGCAGTTGGCCGCCCACAGCAATATCGCCGCAGGGAGATCGTGGCACAGATCGTTTGCCGCCGAATCCGACTCACAGCTGACAGGCGCGTAAGTGCCTTTGGCGGATAATTGCCTGCTTGCCGTTACTGATCTCCACAGAAACCCAGCTCCAGGTAACGTCCCCTGAGGTCTGATTAAGGGCGGATTATTACTTACAGGGCAAAGCCACTTTAAAAATTTATTATTTCGGCAATATCTTGCCTCACACAGCGAAAAGCTTCTAACGGCCGCCATTTTGAGTTGGGTTTAACGGCCATTCATTGCCCCGGTAACAGCTTTCAAGGCACGAAAGTATTGCGGCGGCCATTTTGAGAGCTTTAGAACGCAAGTCTCCTGACGCGTCAAAGCTCTTTCTCCATATAGCGGCTACTTGGCACAGATATCTCTTAAAATTATGGCCACACAGGAGACCGATGGCAAAACTTACCATGGCAAAAAGTCTCACCAGGCTCCTCAATCTGATTTAAAAGACCCCCAACGTAAACAAAAGGCCCAGGAGCACCGATACACTTTGACAAGCGTGGATCGGGATGATCAGGAGCCTAATTCACCTTGCGCTCATTCTGAGGCCCATGACCAGGAATCAGATGAGGATTTAAATTTAGCTGGGGCCCTTTCTCCAGAAAGGCCTGATTATACATCTACTGTACTTCCATCTCCCAAGGGCCAGTCTAAAGGGGATCCCTTTGACTGTAAGGTAGTGTCTCGCAAGCCATCTGGTTCCCCACCAGCTGCTGCTTCTGGCTCATTGACCCTGGAAAATCTCCCGGCTTCGATGCAGCATCTAATCGCCAATGCCATTTCTCATGGGATTGCTGAGGGCATTAAACAGCATCGCTCTGCTTCTATTGTTTCTGAAAGTCTGCAATCCAGGAGAACTCGTGTTTCTCCTTCAGCGAGTCTTACTGGGTCCCCTGACCGCTCACCTACAAGATCAAAGGATAGTGCAGACCTAGGCTTGGAGGAGGAACCCCAAAGGGACACTGAACTCTCTGATGATGAGGGTGCCCCACAGGATGTTCCAGCATTCACTGGGCTGTTCCCACAAAGCCTATTCAAATCGCTTTTACGCAAAGCCAAGATAACATCAGGCTTATTGGATCCAACTGCCAGTCCTGCCTCTACTTCTGCTGGACATGGCATATTTACAGAACCAGTAACTGAACAGCTTTTCGTGCCAGCATCGAAACTATTCACGGATGTCATCCAGAAACAGCTTACAAGTCCAGCCTCTCTACCAACACCCAGTGGGACGGATCGGCGAAATTACAACATGGATCCTGCGCTCACTAACCTTTTGCAGGTACCTTCAGTAGATAGCCCTGTAGCTGCCCTTGCATCCCCATCCTCTTATGTCTCTGGCGATTCCTCTGAAGGCCTTAAGCCTGAGGACAGAAAGTTTGATCTATCCTTCAAGACGCGCACCAGGCTTCGGCCTGGGCAATACAGGCTGCATCTGCTGCCTCTTTCTTTTCCCGTTCCTCTTTACTATGGCTCCAGCAATTGCAGGACCGTTTGCCTTCCCACGAGGTCAGGGTCCATCAGGACCTTAATAAAATAATTGCAGCAACGCAATTTGTATCAGATGCTACGCTCAATGCATCTAAATATGCCTCTAGAGCAATGGCAGCTTCAATTACCTCGCGGCGACTGTTATGGTTACGCCAATGGCCGGCTGACCTCAAGGCCAAGTGGTGGCTGGCCGCTAGTCCTTACACTGGAAAGAAAAGAAAAAGAAAAAGGTTCTACCGTCTACCACTAGACGGGCAGACCGAAGAGCCACCCCGTACTACCCCAAGCCATCTTACAGACCATTCCATCAGGAGGGTTCCGGGCAATGCCAGTTTTCCCAGGGCTCCTTTCGCCAACAGGAAAGGGGCCCCTTTTGAGACAAATCAAAATCTTTTGGACCCCCAAAACAGTCATTTCGTGGAACTGGCGGCTGCCAGTTCCAACGTCAAAAATGACTCGCCCATGAATCCGCCCATAGGGGGCAGACTGAGCCTCTTTGTAGACAAATGGATGATGATCACCACCGATCAATGGGTTCTTCATACAATCCAATTCGGCCTTCCATTGGAATTCCTTTCCAGCCCCCCGACACACTTTGTACCATGCCCTGTCTCCAACTCCCATCTCAAGCGCAGCCTCATGGAGCTAGCCATTCGGCATCTGTTGGACATAAAAGCAGTGGAGGAGGTGCCCCTCAACCAATGGAGACAGGGATTTTACTCAATCCTATTCGTGGTGCCAAAACGTTCTGGGGGCTGGAGAGCAATACTAAATTTGAAAACACTAAATTCATTTCTAGTCTACAGAAGGTTCAGAATGAACACTCTGAAGTCAATTCTACAAGGGATCAGGCCCGGGGTGTTCCTAGCTTCCATAGACCTCTCCGAGGCCTACCTCCATATCCTGATATTGCCAGCCCACCGGCAATTCCTAAGATTCAGCTACGCGGGGCGACATTACCAATATCGTGCCCTACCATTTGGTCTGGCATCGGCCCCGCGGAGCTTCACCAAGGTGTTAGCAGCCCTAATAGCTCACCTAAGGTCCATTCCAGTACGGCTTCAAGCCTACCTGGATGACATCTTGGTCCAGGCCCCCTCCTTCTCAAGGGCTCAGGCAGACCTATTCTTGACCGTACAGTTCCTTCAGGAACACGGCTTCTTGGTCAATTTCCCCAAGAGCCAATTGCTGCCTCGGACCTGTCTAACTCATTTCGGGGCAGTAATCGATACTCAGAAAGGGCAAGTGTTCCTATCCCACGAACGGAAGCAGAAGCTTCGGCTGATGATTCACGAACTTCTTCTAGAACCGTCGGTGTCCAAACTTGCTCTTTCTCAACTGTTAGGAAAGATGGCATCGTGCATAAACATTGTGCCCTGGGCTCGGCTACATGCGCGCAGCCTACAGTGGCTACTATTACCGTACCAACGGGCAAGAAATGCCGCTTCCAAGTCCAAGATCAGGGTTCCCCTGACAGTTAGGCGATCACTTCCCTGGTGGCTATCCCCAGCACTGGACAAGGGCTGCACATTTCTGGACATCCATCTGATAGTCATCACAACGGATGCCAGTCTACGAGGGTGGGGAGCACACCTGGGACGTCAAGTAGCCCAGGGTCTCTGGTCGCCTCAGGAGCATCAACCTGCTGGAGCTCCGTGCAATTCGTCTAGCTCTGATAGCCTTTCAAAGAACCATTCAGAGTCAACATATATTGATACTGACCGACAACGTAGCAGCGAAAGCTCACGTGAATCGTCAGGGACAAGGTCCCAACAGCTACTACAGGAAGCGCTTCGGGTAGGACGGTGGGCGGAAACTCACCTGGCCTCCCTAAGGGCAGACCATATAGCCGGCAAAGACAATCTTCAAGCGGACTTTCTAAGTCGAACACAGGTGGACGCATCGGAATGGCGTCTCCACCCCGATCTCTTCCTGGAAATTTGTCATCGGTTCGGGACACCTCTAGTGGACCTCTTCGCGACCACAGCAAATGCCCAACTTCCTCGATTTTTTTCTCGCTACCGGTCTCCGGGTGCGGAAGACACAGACGCCCTTCGCTGCCGTTGGCCAAAGGGGCTCCTCTATGCCTTCCCTCCAGTGGCAGTGATTCCGCGACTAATGCGACAAATCGTAACGGAGGAGGCCGAGCTCATCCTGATCGCCCCTCATTGGCCAAGGAGGCCTTGGTTTTCGGACCTGGTCGCACTTTCAACATCACGACTGTGGCGGATTCCTCCGGACCGGGTGGCACTCAGCCAGGGGCTCGTCAACCACCCGGAGCCCCAATGGCTCAACCTGACTGCCTGGCCCTTGAAGGGGACCTCCTGAGGGCTGCATCCTATTCGGAGGACGTCATTGGTGTCATGCAAGCAGACAGGAAGCGGTCCACCATCAGGATTTATAACATCACCTGGAAGATATTTGTTGGTTGGTGTGCGGCGCGCGAGATTAACCCATTGTCGGTTTCTATTCCGCAGGTCCTGGATTTCTTGCGCTCTGGCTTCAAGAAAGGGTTGGCGCTCAATACTCTAAAACGCCATGTTGCCGCTCTCTCAACAGTGTTGTCGCCTAAGGACGGTGTGCCTTTATCTCACCACCTGTCCATTCACAGATTCTTACGGGGGGTCCATAACCTCGTCCCCCCGTAATTCACAGATACCCTTCCTGGGACCTGCCTCGGGTGCTGAAGGCTCTCACAGAACCACCCTTTGAGCCTTTATGCACGGCCAGCCTCAGGTACCTCTCTTTCAAAGTTGCTTTCTTGGTGGCAATTACCTCTGCCCGCTGCATTTCGGAGCTGGCGGCGTTATCTATCAGACCGGACTTGTGTGTATCCACTCAGACAGAGTAGTTCTCCGATTGGACCCCGCTTTTGTGCCAAAAGTAAATTCCCGTTTCCATCGGGAGCAAGAAGTCATCCTTCCCAATTTCTGCCCCAGGCCTTTACATCCACTGGAACGCAGATGGCACACTCTGGACATCCGCAGAGCCATTAAAATATACATCTCGCGGACGGCGTCTTCACGGCGCTCGGAAACTCTGTTTGTGTCTTTCCAACCTACGACGTTGGGATCTAAGGTGTCTTCGGCCACTATTGGCCGATGGATTCGAGCTTGTATTGCAATGTCATATGAGGCACAGGCTGTCCAACCACCAGGACGCATTACTGCTCACTCTACACGCAGTGCTGCTACCACCGCAGCATGGGCCACGCAAGCCTCTCTCGACGAAATTTGCCGAGCAGCAACATGGACCACTCCTGTTCCTTTTATTAAACATTACCGTTTGGACGTCTTCGCGTCTGCGGAGGCTTCATTTGGCAGGAGGGTCCTTCAACAGGTGCATCTTGCCTCGAGGTCGTCTACTTCGCAGGCTTCCCACCCGTAAGACCGACGAGCTTGGGTATGTCCCACTCCTGACCCACTCCGCAGCCTACTGGGAGAAGAGGCGTTGGACTTACCGTGAACGCCCTTTCTCCGGGGGCTGTGGAGTGGGTCAGCCGCACCCGCCTGTGAATTTCACTACTTGTTATTAACTGCGAATTTCACTACTTGTTATTAACTGCTTGGCTGAGACTGTTTTATAGATTCGTATTCGTCGAACAAACTGGAGACAAGAGAGGCAAGAGAGGGCGTGGCCGAAAATATTCGACTCAGTGATTGGCAGACCAGCTGGATCGTTCCCACTCCTGACCCACTCCGCAGCCCCCGGAGAAAGGGCGTTCACGGTAAGTCCAACGCCTCTTTTCCCATTTTATTTGGGATTAAAGAAAATAAATCCACAGAGTTTAAAGGAACATTTACAATTTAATTTATCTGAAACCTTCATGACACATTAGAAGCCAGAGGACCATTCCAGGGCATCAAAAACAGATTTTCTTTTTTTGATGGTCCCAAAACGTTGATCTTTTAACTACAGGGAAAGAGAAGCTTGTGATTCTGGATTGCATATGTACTTTGATGTAAAAACCTCAATTCCTTTTTATAAAGATTTAATCTCTTATTATTCACAATGAGTTGTAATGAGCAAACTGAGAGAGATCTATCTAGATGTATTATAAAGTACTGATAAAGTTAGAACACTTAAATTGTAATATAAAACATAGTATGAAATATAATATTGTATTTATTTCTGTATAAAATATTATATTTTGTGGTAAAACCATGCTCCAAATATTACAAAATCCTGTGTAGTAAGTAAAGAAATGAGACAACAGGAAATGTCTTTAGATAGCTAAGAACCCATAGGACAAAAAATTGTATACTATTCTTATTAGGCTCCTTCCCCTTCCTTCCTTCCTTCCTTCCTTCCTTCCTTCCTTCCTTCCTTCCCTCCCTCCCTCCCTCCCTCCCTCCCTCCCTCCCTCCCCTTCCCGAATCAATGAGTCAATCAATCAACCAATCATATTTCTGAACTGGGCTCTGGTCAGTGTACAGTATAATCAATATATAATCAATATATAAAATTAACATTAAAATATTAAAATTAATTTAAGATACAACAACTTAAAATTATAACATAAAATTTCAAAAAGGTTAATAAATTCAAAATGGGCATTTAGCATTAATTAACACAGGTGGAGGGTTTCTCATGAGGCCAGCCAGCCCCACAGTTGTGTGGTTCTTTGTGCCCCCCCAACCCATGCAAGACCACAATGCCAAGTTTTGACTCCTTTGCAGAAGGCCAGGAGACTGTACATCTAAAATCTAGCAAGTATTTAAAGAATAGTACCGAAAAGAAGGAGAATCATAGAATATGCTATGACAGCTGATCCAGATTAAGTAATCCCCCTTTCCCCACTTAGGATCTGCAAATTGCATCTTGAATTGTAATGTAAGTTTATATTCAACATGATATTACTTCTTCTACATGCTGATTCTAATAAAAAATGGGGATAAAAACCATCTCCCTTGGTTTCTAGATATCCATCATCTAGGAAAGTGGATGATGATGATATTCTTAACAATGTGTAGGGGATGGGGGTTTCTTCTCCCTTGTTTCTCAGATATGTTATTAGGGGTAGGAAGAAAGCAGGGAATCCTTACTGCATTGCTTGTTTATCAAGAATGTTAGGTGCAAGAAATCAGGAAACATTTTTTTTTTTAAATTTGATTTATATGCCGCCCTTCTCCGGAGACTCAGGGCGGCTTACAATGCGCTAAGCAATAGCCTTCATTCTTTTGTATATTTATACAAAGTCAGCTTATTGCCCCCACAACTGGGTCCTCAATTTACCTACCTTAGAAAGGATGGAAGGCTGAGTCAACTTTGAGCCTTGGTGAGATTCGAACCTGCAGTAATTGCAGGTAGCTGTTCTTAATAACAGGGTGCTTTATACCACTGTACTACCAAGGCAAATTGTTCGAAAGAGTACAAGTTTAATTCATGCTAGCTCACTATAAGAATCTGAACTATTAACAGTCAAGACAAATTGACGGTTGATAAGAATGGAATTCAAGGAGGGCTGGACTCGTCTAGGCACAAAGTACTCCAAACTGATAACACGTTTAACCTTTCCTTTGAGTCGCTCTTCAGGATAAGATGGAGTGGCATATAAATTTAATAAATAAACAGTCCTGTTAGAAACTGAATACAAATATCTTAATATTTGCTGTGTTGCTTAATATATTAGGTGAGAAACTCATCTACGCTTCTCTTTAGCACCCTCATTACAAGAATATTTGGAGTGAAGAGAGGAAAGGATGAGAGCTCAAAGAAAAACAGGTATGTTCATTTCAGTAAGAAATACTTCTGTAAAATGTATCATAGTTGAGAACAAATTTATAAATTTTGATTAAATGTATATGTGAAAGATAATTTTACCAAACGATATGGAGCCTTTCTAAAAAAATGATCCCAAGAATTACATACATTCTGATGCATTGATTATACCCTTTAATTACATCGGACATCAATTTTTTTCAAAAGTTTTTCTTTCTCAAAAAAGTTCGGTGGGTACGATAGATCCTTTCAAACTGAACACAAGTATAATTTCAGAATGTCTGTGTCATGTAGGTATCCTGAGAAATATGAAATTAACTTTTAATAGCTATAATATATATAATTGCATAAAGTTTTCAAAATGCTGCATGAATTCAACAGAGCTGAAAGTGTTTTGCTGCTGATTTTAGTTTGTACTTGCTGTCTGATGCAGCTCGCTGCTGTATCCAGCAATAGTCAGTCAGTGTTGATGGATTTCAGCTGTCCCATTACTGTTTTTCCATTCTAGCAATATCCTGGTGAAACTTTTTGCCATGTTTGTCACTGATTGCATCTACATTGTTGGGAAAAAAATCCAAGTGTGAATGCAGAAAATGAACCTTCAATGAGAGATTGCACTTTATGATCTTGTATGCTGTAAGAAGTTTATCAATCAGCTAAATGTAGTTTGGTGCTCTGTAGTTGTCAAGAGAATTCTCAACAGCATTCTTGAATTGCTTTCCAGGCAATTCTCTCTGGTTCCACTAACAGACCTTCAAACCACTTGTCATTGATGACATATCTGATCTGTGGACCAACAAACCTTCCTTAATCTTGGCATTATTCTTGGAAGCACTTGTCTCAAAAACCCCCGAAACCTTCATCTTTCTGGTTCATCACTTTTACAAAAATTTTCATCAGTCCAAGTTTTATGTGAAGTGGAGGCAAAAATACCTTCGTTGGATCAACAACTGGTTCATGTACCATATTTTTCTGTCCAGCCTCAAATTCTTTAAGAGTGGCCATTTGTTTTTAATCTAATGCGATTCTCTTGCATGGTTGCCTCATTCGCATATGTAACAATAGTACTTGGTATATTCCAGCTGCATTGCAAGCAGCAGATCTGCTACTATTAGATCTCCAGAGATATTCCAATTGTACAAACCTTTCTTGCAAAAGATCACATACCATTGTTACTTTTGTGCAGGCATCTGCACATCTTAAAATTTCTCTCTCCATTTCCCTATTGTTAGCAAACATTCAATCAAAGAATATAAGTTCATATACTTATTCTAGTTTTTCATCATTTATGCATGATTTGCAATCATTCCTCTGTTTTTCTCATCCAACACAACCTTCTTGGTTTTTGATATGTTAACCATCAGAGCCACACTGTTCCTTGTATCATATAGTCTAACACAGACCAGGGCATTTTATAGCCCATGGGACACATCAGCCAATGGGCAGTCCCAGTCCAGCCTGTGGCAGCAGCGGCACAGGGCAAGACATTGGCAGTGGTAGAGACTGTGGGGTGGGGGGCATTGGCGTGATGGTGGCATCAGTGGTGGGGTGATGGTACAGCTTGGTGGGGGCTGGGGTGGTGGCAGCATCAGGGCTGGGGTGGTGGCGGCTGGATGATGGCTGCCTTTCACAACAATCTCAGTTTGTCATGTGGGAAAATTAATTGCCCACCCCTGGTCTAACATTTGCTGCAATTCATTCATGTTTTTAGCCTCAAATGCAACATGTAGTCACATCTCCAACAGATACATTTCTAATAACATCACAAACATTTTGCTTACCTTGTATATAATTTATTAGTTCAATTTATTAGTTCAATTTATATGCCACCTTTTTCCAGAGACTCAGGGCGGCTAATAATGCATTAAAATTATTATCTGAATCATTATCTGAAAAAAATCCTCTGAATCACCATCTGAAATCTATGTCTTTTTGGTCAGTCTTGAATTTTTCACTAAGTTCAATACTATCACACATGTTTTACTTCCATTATATATAGCATTTATGTGTCTAGATCTTCAACTCCACATTTTTGGAAAACATTGCTTATTTCAAGCCTATTCACTTTATCATTTGCTTTTTCTGATGCAAGAAAAGTACAATATATTTTCTTTTATTTTTATACATTTCTCAGTGTTGATGAAGATCAGAAATTGCAGCTGCTTATTTCTTGTCTGGCATATAGCCACACTATACATTTCAGATTTGGCTCATTGTTATCTCTCATTCAGAATTGTGTCAAACATCTTTCCTTGCACACTTAACAAATTCAGAATGTTTTTGAGAAATCACCAGAATCTATTGGAATGTACGAGTTCTTTATGTAACACAAATGCATTGACACTATTTTAAATTGATCTTTGAGAACCAATTATTTCCTAAAATTGCTGCTGAAGAAAACTTTTACTGTTTTTCACCTCTGTATTTCAAAACCACTAGATGTCTCCCTTGATACATTTTTTAAATAAAATAAATGCAGTGCACCTACAGCGAGTATGTTTTGTTTGGTTTCCTTGGACAGTCTTTGTTTTCAACTTGCTCTTGAATTTGGATTGCATTTTCTATAGCTAGTTTGGTCACTTTAAATATGACAATAGTTTTAAATTGTGAAATTTGCAAGTAGGGACTGATTCATAAAAGTTGAATTTTATTTCTGTAGATTAACAGTACATGCATACTTAACTAACAGCAATGGCTTTCATCATCCAAATGAATGGAAACATCCAAGCTGTCTAAAAGAGGAAGGCTTATTCAAGTAGCTGTGGCTTATTTCAGAATATTACTTTGATTATCATTCCATTAAGTAGCTGATTCCCTTTAGGAAATATTGTTATAATTTTTTTAACAAAGCAGAGTACTAGAAATGTAAAATATCTCCTGAGCTTCTACAAGAATTCATCATTGATATATAAAGGATGCCTTTCCAAACAATTGCAAATTGCATGTTTACTTATAATACACCTATTTTAAAATAGAGAGAACATGGGCTATTTAGTGTTCAACACTATTCTGAGTTCAAAAATCCAAATAAAACCATTGCCAACAGATGGTAATATAAACATATCCCTTGAAGGGGCACTCAGCATCTCCCTGCCTATTTGATCTTCTTGTTAAGACTTTTCTTTCAAATTCCAAATTCCAATTCTTTTTCAATCTTTCCACAGACTTCATTTCCAACAGTTCCTGGTTATTCACCTTATCATCTTCTGCATGTATTCTAGTTCAACTGAATTCTTAAATGCAGAACCTGACACAGTACTTAGTTGAGAGTTGTGCAATGTGGAAGACTTGGGAACTAGCATTTCCCCTGAAATGGCTAATATTTTGGTTGTACTTCTCTGTTAGACAGCCATGTCACACTCCTGATTCATAATTCCAGGCCTTTCATATATCCTATTATGAAGTCAAGTACATCACTGCATTGATTTTTCCCCTAAATTTGAAAACTTCGCATTTTTACTGTTATCTTTCTGTTTGGCACTTAACCTATGATAATTATTTTGAATTTTGTTTCCACCTTCTAGACTACTTGTCTAGGTTACTTTATTTAGCTTGGTGCTGAATTTCTAAACCATTTTCTTTCCCTTGATTAATCAAATATTTTTCTAGATTAATTTAAAGCAAATGCTGGAAAATATATTTGTGCCCAAATATCTTCCACTCCCTTCTCTTCTATTTGCTCTACCATATTTTTATAATTAATTACTTTCCTCAAACTCATTACCCCTGCACTCCTATTGGTCTTTTTTTAACTCTTTCAACTTTGGATGGAGTTGAACATACTTACTGGTAATTCCTAATACACAGAACTTTCCTCCTTGTTTTTAAAGTGTGTTAGAGAATATAAAGAGTAAATAAGTTTGCTTGCCAGACACCAGCCAAAACAATAACTAGTATTTTCTAAAGCTAAGGAATCACTAAATCAGGTTGATGTCTGGTAACAGTTTCACATCTAATACGATGAAGAAAGTCTCATCAATTTAGAAATTCATTTATTTCATCCCTTTTGAATCTTCATTTCCAAGCATTTATTTTGATATATATATGTAAATGAAATCCATATTCTTAACTTTATGAATCACTGGCAGTGCTATGTTGAAAAGATATAGAAGTTGAAGTTTATTCAAAAAATATCCCCACTTATTTCCCTAGTTTTTCTAAGAAAGCATCAGCTAGTCCAGTCCAGCTAGTTCAGTAAACTAAGCTGCTGCATTCTGAGTCAGTTACTAAATCAAATGCAAGGGCAGATCCACACACAGTAGTACATTATAGTAATATAAATGTGAGTTGACTTTTATGAGAACATCTCTGTCCAGGAAGGGTTGTAGTTGGTACGCCAGTTACTTTAAAAGTTGGGTTGAACTTAATTTAAAATGATTATCCAGCAGCAGCTGGATATATATTGTATGTATGTATGTGTGTATGTGTATATATATATTGTTTCTCAGACAGTGCAACACACTGAGAGCCAGAGTAATAAAACAGTTAAAGTACTGGACATGGACCAGGAAAATCAGGTTTTAGTTCATCCTTCACTTTGGAAGCTGTTGGTAACTTTGGGCCAGTCATTCTGTCTCAACCCAACCTACATCACTGTGGGGAAAAATAGGAGGAATGCTATATATATCCCCTTCCTTGAGCTCTTGAATGAAAGGTGGGATATAAATTAAATTCCATACAGAATAGGCACTTTCCCCAAATTCCATCCCTGAGAACTATCCAACTCAGATTGGTTTACATCTTAATGGCCTTATTAATGTTCAGTTCAGTTAGCTTTTAATTCAGATGTAATGGATTAGATTAGATTTAGATTAGATTTATTAAATTTGTATACCGCCCTTCTCCCGAAGGACTCAGGGCGGTGAACAGCCAAGATTAAAATACATACAATATAAAAATTAAAATAAATTAAAACACAATTAGATCAGTTTGGCGTCCCCAAATTTTAAAACCCTTTACCCATAAAATAACCCATTAAAATTTTAAGCCAGCCCACCTTGCTGCAATAAGAAAGTCTTCAAGGCTCGGTGGAAAGTACGGAGGTCCGGGATCAGTCGTATTCCTGGGGGTAGCTCGTTCCAGAGGGTGGGTGCCCCCACAGAGAAGGCTCTCCCCCTGGGGGTCATCAGTCAACATTGCTTGACCGATGGCACCCTGAGGAGACCCTCTCTGTGGGAGCGCATTGGCCGGTGGGAGGTTATCGGTGGCAGAAGGTGGTCTCGTAAATACCTGGGCCCTAAGCCATGGAGCGCTTTAAGGATGAGAACCAATACCTTGAAGTGCACCCGGAAGACCACCGGGAGCCAGTGCAGCTCGCGCAGGAGAGGTGTTACATGGGAGCGCTATGTCGTCTCCATAATTACCCGCGCGGCTGCATTCTGGACCAGCTGGAGCCTCCGGGTGCTCCTCAAGGGGAGCCCCATGTAGAGAACATTGCAGTACTCCAGGCGAGAGGTGACGAGGGCTTGAGTGACCGTGCATAAGGAGTCCCGATCCAGAAAGGGACGCAACTGGCGTATCAGTCGAACCTGATAAAAAGCCCCCCTGGCCACGGCCGTCATATGCTCTTCTAAAGACAGTTGTGCATCCAGGAGGACGCCCAAGTTACGAGCCCTTTCCAATGACCAATGACTCACCCCCAATAGCCAGCGATGGCACCAGCTCGCTATATCGGGACGCCGGCAGCCACAGCCACTCGGTCTTGGAGGGGTTGAGTTGGAGCCTGTTCCTCCCCATCCAGACCCGCACGGCCTCCAGGCACCGGGACATCACTTCAAGGGCATCATTGGGGTGGTCTGGGGTGGAGATGTACAGCTGAGTATCATCAGCGTACAGATGGCATCGCACCCCAAATCCACAGATGATCTCACCCAGGGCTTCACATAAATGTTGAACAGGAGAGGCGAGAGGACCGACCCTTGTGGCACCCCACAAATAAGGTGCCTCAAGGTCGACCTCTGCCCCCTAGCCAACACGGACTGCGACCGGTCGGAGAGATAGGAGGAGAGCCACCGTAACACGGTGCCTCCCACTCCCAACCCCTCCAGCCAGCGCAGCATGATACCATGGTCGATGGTATCAAAAGCCGCTGAGAGATCTAATAGGACCAAAACAGAGGAACATCCCCTGTCCTGAGCCCTCCAGAGATCATCAACCAAAGCGATCAATGCCATTTCCGTGCTGTACCCAGGCCTGAAGCCAGACTGGAACGGATCCAGATACACAGTTTCATCCAGGTACTGTGGGAGCTGTCGCGCAACCACACTCTCAACAACCTTCGCCTCAAAGTGAAGGTTGGAGACAGGACGGTAATTTGCCAAAACAGCCGGATCCAGAGAGGGCTTCTTGAGGAGGGGCCTTACCACCACCTCTTTCAAGGCGGGAGGTAAGAAACCCTCACTCAAAGAAGCGTTTATAATCCTCTGGAGCAGCCTCGTGTAACCTCCTGGGTAGCCAGCACCAGCCAGGAGGGACACGGGTCCAATAATCATGTGGTTGCGTTCAACCTCCCCAGCATCCTGTCCATGTCCTCGGGAGTCACAGGATCAAACTCCTCCCAGATAACATTCTCAAGACCCGCCTCGGACACCTCGCCTGAACCCACCCAGTCAGAATCCAGGCCGTCCCGAATTTGAGCGATTTTATCGTGCAGATAATGCGCAAAATCCTCAGCACGCCCTTGCAAAGGGTCTTCCCGTGCTCCCAGGTGGAGAAGGGGCGGGTCACCCTAAATAGGGCAGCTAGGCGATTATCTGCCGACGCGATAAGAGCGGAAAAGTATTTACACTTTTCCGCTTTTATCGCCACTAAGTAGGTCTTGATATAAGACCTCACTAGTGCTCGGTCAGATCCGGAACGACTAGCCCTCCAACTACTCTCTAGGCATCTTTTCCGGCGCTTCATCCCCCTCAGCTCCTCGGAGAACCAAGGAGCTGGGCCAATTCAGCGCCGGATCAGAGGCTGCAAAGGCACAACCTGATCTAAAGCACCAGCGGCCGCCCTATCCCAGGCGGCCACCAGGTCTTCCATCGAGTCGTGAGCCAGAGTCTCAGGGAATGGCCCAAGCTCCATTTGGAACCTATCAGGATCCATCAGGCGCCTGGGGTGTAGCGGTCAGGAAGTCAAGTCTAAGGAGAGAATGGTCTGACCATGACAAGGGTTCGATGACTATATCCCCTATATCTAGGCCATTCAACCACTGACCAGAGACAAAAACCAAGTCCAGAGTGTGTCCTTCTGTGTGAGTAGGGCCATGAATTAACTGGGTCAGGTCCATGGCTGTCATGGAAGCCATGAACTCCCGAGCCACCTCCGACGTTTCACTGATGGACGGCAGGTTGAAATCCCCCATGACCAAAAGCCTGGGGGTATCAACCGCCACCCTGGCTATAACATTGAGAAGCTTGGGCAGGGCCGCTGCCATGCAGCAGGGAGCCAGGTATGCAATCAGCAAGCCCACCTGCATCCCATGGAGAAATAGGTATGTTATTGTGGTCGCTTCGACAGCACATATACTAAAATTGGAATAATACAGAGGAGAAATAGGTATGTTATCATTGTTTTGGTGACAGCTAGCTGTACAACTCTTATAGCCATCCATGGTGCCTTCTTTTAGTTATTACATTGTTTGGGGATAAAACGGCTTTTGCAGTAATTTGCAGAATGCCGAATTACTAATATTATTATTTCAGCTATCAAATATTACTCTTTGAGCATATACCTGCAAGCAGGTACAGAACAATTGTCATATAGTGTCACTGCAGTAATTTATAGAAACAATCGAGGAAAAGATTGTCTAAAAATTTCTAAAAGATAAACATCATCTTTCTGTCCCTTGGAAGATATAATTTGCCAAATGATCCCAAATTCTGAAAACTGTTTTTTTTTTCAAGTGCACCACCCTCTTTATACCTTCAGGCTCAGTAGTTAAAAACTGTCCCATTCAGTTAGAACAGCTGGTGCACAGGGCACCTTAGTAGGTGCTGTTATTAAAAATAGTATTCACATTCTCATAAAGATAAGCAACTTTATCCTCCTAATGCCTAATACATTTGTCATAGCACAGAGAACTTTGAAAGTTCACGTAGTACTAAAATCAGCCATTGGTATTTAGAGTGGTGTTAGAGAAAAGCAAATCAGTAGGTCAGAGCTTATTTCTGTTCACATTATTGAAAGAGTTTTATTTATTCTTTGGCATATATATTTTCTATTTATTTATTTAATTTATACCCCACCTTTATTATTTTTATAGACAACTCAAGGCAGAGACCGTATCTAATATTCCTTCCTCCTATTTTCCCCACAACAACAATCTTGTGAGGTGAGGTGAACTCAGAGAGAGTGACTGACCAGGGAATGGGATATATTCTTATATAGACCTAGTTTTGGAACCTCGTGAAGTTCTAGGCAGAGAATTTGTGTTTATATCTTTCTTTCTTCAAAAGGATCTATAACTATAACCTTGATGGACGAGAGGTCTAGAAACATGAAATATCATACATACATACATACACACAGACACAGACACACAGACACAGACACACACACACACACACACACACACACAAATCTCCTGGAATGATAATCAGCTTCCTTTTCAGTTCTTGTCTAGTTTTCCCAATGATAGTATCACAGGAATGTTGTCTAATTGATGCATCTTTAATCATGTGTTGAGTCAACAAGGAGCTTTTCTCCTTTGTTTTTCTTTAGTTTGAACCAATCTTTCTCATTGTATTTTCTAATTTGCTGCTCAATTCTCTGTAGTGCAGTGGGTCTTCTTTAAAAATTGCCTTTTTTGCAGAGGCAAATTTTTGACCTTTAGGTATAACTGTTACATATAATCCCCCTTAAAAGGGGGCAGAACAGAACCTTATATATCTTTAGTAACATTGTCACAAGAACAAGTGGCAATTGTTCCTTACCTAGAAGGAAATCTTTTTAAGAATGCTAATCACAATGTTGTTCCAAAATGGGGCTGTTTGGTAGCAAAGCTGTGCTATTCTACCATGGCTGCAGTCACAATTGTAAGTCAGCTGAAATTAGTTTTGATATCCTGGGAACGTCTTAGACAGTAAATGCAAGATGTGGGATGTTTCTACAACTACAAAGCTAGTACATGCTTAAATAACACTACTAAGCGTTATTTTTTTAACATTAGAAAAGCAATGCTATCAGTCTCCTGCATTAACAAATGACTGTATTTGGAGGGTTTTTTTTAATCCTTTGCACTACCTGATGTATTTACCTCCTTCATCATTAAGAATTGCTGGCTTTTCACAGTGGCTTTACTTATGCCTAAATACACAAAGGTATCATAAATAGCAAACTAACAGATACTGGGAGAGTAGAGTATAAAAGAGATCAAAGCCAACAGACCATGGAGTCATTTCAGAATCTTGGCTGCCTGCTCTTGTAAATAGGAGAGCTTCTAAAGCAGAAAGCATTACTGTATTTATATATGCCTTGACTGACAGCTCAGTTATTAACTTTATAGAAACACAGGCAAGGTAAGCCCTTAGGAATGTTTGCTCTATCGGTTTCTGTCTGAAAGAAAATGGAAGCCAAGGTACAATAGCTTGTCCTCTGTTTCCCCAAAGTATTTATTTTAGAACCATGCAGTATAAAAGAGTGTTTTCTCAAGTCAATGAACTTAAGCAGTGTTGTTTGCTTTCTGGTATTTAAGCATGTTGCCTTTCTGTTCCTTGAAAAACAAACACCACATTCATCAATCTTTTATTTTATTTTTTTCATTTTACTGATATTGAATTATTCTACATTCTTGGACATTCTTTTTCTTGGCTTAATAAATTTGAACTATATCTGAATAATTCACAAAAATAATTTGTAACCAAAGTGACAATGTAGAAATGGTGCCTAAATTGTTTTCTCTATTGTCCTACAATAGAATCCTAACTATTACAGATAGTGCTTGACTTACAACCATTCATTTAGTGACTGTTCAAGATTACAACTGCATTGAAAAAAGTGATTTATGACCAGTTTACCCACTTATAACCGTCGCAGCATCCTCGTGGTCATGCATTCAAATTTGGTCGCTTGGCAACTGGTGTGTATTTATGACAGTTGCACTGCTCTGATGTCATGTGATCACCATTTAGTGGTGGCACAGTGGTTAGAGTGCAGTACTGCAGGCTACTTCTGCTGACTGCCAGCTGCCTGCAATTTGGGAATTCGAATCTCACCAGTTCAAGGTTGATTCAACCTTCCATCCTTCTGAGGCTGGTAAAATGAGGACCCAGATTGTTGGGGGCAATATGCTGACTCTGTAAATATGCTTAGAGAGGGCTGAAAAAACACTGTGAAGTGGTATATAAGTCTAAGTGCTATTGCTATTTATAACCTCCCCAGTTGGCTTTTCCGACCAGTAAAGTCAATTGGGAAGGCAGATTTGTTTAACAACCACATAATTCTCTTAACAACTGCAGTGATTTGTTTAACAACTGTGGCAAAAAATGGTTGTAAAATGGGGCACAACTCACTTAACAATTGTCTTGCTTAGTAATGGAAATTTTGGGCTCAGTTGTGGTCATAAATTGAGGACTATTTGCCATACTGGATTATTGCCAGTTGCAGTCCCTCTCAAATCTTTGTTATTTTTAAAATTGTGCTTAAATTGATATGGACTAGAATATCTCCTACAATCACTAATCTTTGCAAAGGTATAACTGATAATTTTTTTTGCAATATCTATTTAAACAATTCAGCTGGTTATATTGTTCCACAATAAGATCCTATCTTTGTATCAGCATTTCATTTTACCTTGTACTTGAATGCTTTTAAAATATATATTTTTACATTCCTTGTACATATTTATTATATTTAGTCCTACTTTTGTTACTTTATAATTAATTCAAGATGGTGAATATATAAAATACACCTTCCTGTCCCCCTCCCCCCCAAACAACAGCCCTGTGAAATAGTTGAGCTGAGAGAAAGTGACTAGTCCAAAATCACCCAGCCGGCTTTTCTGTTTAAGATGGGACTAGAACTCACAGTCTCCTGGTTTCTAGGCTAGTATCTTGAGTCCTACACCAATCTGGCTTCTTCCAAAAATATAATGTTTTTAAAAATAAAAATGTTGTATGCTTGTTAAGGTATAATTCTCTTAACTACTTGAAAAATTTTCTGGTAGAATACCTGCTGAGAATGCTTTTCAATGGAAAACTTGTGTAGTCTAGCACGAAAGAAAGATTGTTTCCCAACTTCCTTTAAGATGTCTGAGTGGTTCATATTACCAGCTACTCGGAGTGTCCCCCCCCCCCCCAAATTCTGTTAGTTACCTTGTGACTTTTATTGTTCCATGTAAACTATAAATAAAACGTTAGTATAAGAGCAGGATAAAATAATTTATAAAATATAGGTGAAAACTCACGTGGATCTTCATTTTAAGTCTTGCATTTTCAGAGAAAGCAGGTTATATTTTTGTTTGGTCAAATTAATATTAATGATTAATTTTGGTCTATTTGTAGTTGTACTTTTGTAATCCAGTAAATCATAAGATAAAGCACAGATATTAAACACCAAATATTCAAAGTTGCAAATATTTATTGATGTGTCATATCTTAAAAATAGTATTTATTTAGATACAAAATATTTGAAAACACACAAACGTATTTAAGATATACTACAAATTATTACACATGTAGAAAGAGTAAAATAAAATAATCAAAGCTATTTTTTTAGTGACTATCGATTTGTAAGCACATCTGATACTATCATTTGCTAAAACAACTTGAGTATTTTTAAATTTATGATTGTTTCTACTTTGACATCTGAATAAATATATTTTATTCTTAAAATTCAGCAAAAATTCCAGACAGGTTACATAAAGTTGGAACTTTCCATAGTTATTGTTTATTGCAATTTATTATCACTGTTCCAGAGATTCTACCGTTCCATTATTCCTTGGGTCTAGTTGGGGAAGATTAACAGGTATTTCCTTGGATTTTCATGTTCCATAAAGAAGCTTGCAATTTAGAAAATACTTTTCTTTCTTCAGAGGTTTTGCCACTAAATTCTTACAAGAAGATACTTTTACCTTTACTTTTGCATTAAAACCATGTTTCAGCTTTCATTACATTTTCAAAACTTCATTCCCTTCCTTTTTAGTAAAAAAATATGCTTTTATTAAAACATTGATAGGTAATGACCTACAGATGTTATGGAGAGTAATATTTCTGAAGAAAGCACCTTTTACAATTTTCTTCTCTAATATGATTTTTTATTTTTTATTTTATTTTATTTTTTTATTTAGTGTTTTATTATTAAGAAATTATAATAATACAATTTTTGTCCATCCGGTTACATAGTGTAGAAAAAAGAAATAAATAAAAATATAAATGTTTGTACATATAGATAGTCTTTGCAAACCGGTTACATGGTATAAAAATGTGTTCTCATATCATTCTTAATGTGTATATATATATAATAAATCTTTAAAGGTAAATTAGTAAATACATAAATCATATCTTTTGCTTACCCATGTAACCTTTCCTTGTCTCGTTATATTTCCTACCATCTACAGTACATCTTCTCTTTCTATTTCATTTAACTATTTCTTGTACTCATTCTGGTCTCTTTCCTTTTTTTTTTTTAATTTCATTTTCCTCTTCTCTAACCACCCGTACCACTTGTCCCACATGCTATAATAGTCAGAATCTTCTCTATCATTAATTTCTAGCGTTAATTTGTTCATCTCGGCACATTCCATTATTTTGCCAATTACTTGTTCTTTAGTTGGTATTTTTTTCTCTTTCCATTGTTGAGCGAAGGCGATTCTTGCTGCTGTTGTTATATGCACTGCCAAGTATTTCTTCTTTTTTGCCATTTCTGTCTTGAGAATTCCCAGGAGAAATATTTTAGGATCTAATTCAAAGGTTTCACCTATTATTTCTGAAAGCCAATTGCAAATCATCTTCCAATATTTTTTTGCTTGAGAGCAGGTCCACCAGCCATGGTAGAAAGTACCTTGCTGGTGTCCATACTTCCAGCACTTTGGGTTTAAGTTGGGATAAATCTTGGCAATCCTAGCTGGTGCTAGGTGCCACCTATAGATCATCTTGTACTGATTCTCCTTGTAGGTAGTTGCCTTAGTAAGTCTTATATTGTTGTTCCATATTTGATCCCATTCTTCCAAATTTATATTTTTCCCAATATTTTTGGCCCATGCTAACATTGGGTCTTTAACCACTTCTTCCATCAGGTCATATTCTACTAAGTAGTTGTACAATTTAGCTAATAATTTATTGTCCGTACTCATCCAAATCTTATCAAAATCTTTGCTACCCATTTCTATACCATATTGTTCTTTATCTTTTTTGTATCTTGATTTTATCTGTGCGTATGTCCACCATTCAATAAAAGTGCCTTGTTCTTTTAATTGTTCTATTGTTTTGAGGTTCCCTGCCACATCTAAAATTTCTTTATATTTTACCGTTTTACCATGATCCAAAACGTTTGGGTATATTATCGCCTCCATAGTTGAAAGCCAACTGGGAATTTTAGTGTAGTGTTTTCGTCTTATTTCTTCCCAAGTTGACTTCAATATATCCCTCAATTTATGTTTATTGAAATGTGTTTTGGTTTTTTTCCCCATTTCCCATAGGTAGGCATGCCAACCTTTCTGGAGATCATGCCCTTCTAACGTTAGAATTCTTTTGTTCGCCAAAGTCGCCCAATCTTTTAGCCAAACAAGAATTGCTGCTTTATGATAGGTTTCCCAAATAGGTAATCCGAGCCCTCCTCTATTTTTTTTGTCTTGTAAACTCCTAATTGCTATTCTTGGGTTTTTTCCTCCCCAAATAAATTTCCTAATGGTGGCATTAAATTCTCTAAAAAAATTTTTATCTAATTTAATTGGCGCCGTTTGAAACAGATACAACAATTTGGGTAGGATATTCATTTTGATTGTCGCTATCCTCCCTAGAAAGGAGATTTGCAGCTTCCCCCACTTCTCTAAGTCTTGTTTTATGCTTTTTACCAAGGGGACATAGTTGTCCTCTTTGAGGGCCAGATACTTTGTTGAGATCCACACTCCCAGGTATTTAACTTTTTTCACAATTTGTATTCCCATAGATTCCTCCAGGGCTTCTTTCTGGTTTTTCGTCATATTTTTGGTGAGCATTTTGGTTTTAGATTTGTTTAATTTGAGCCCCGCTACTTCTCCATATTTATCAAGTGTTTCCAATATTTGTATACCTGTTTCCACAGATTCTTCCATTAGTAAAATGACATCGTCCGCGAACGCTTGAAATTTATGTTTCCTTCCTGATTTTAAGCCCTTTAATTTGACCACTCTCTCTAATCTTCTTCAATAGCACTTCTAGTGTCAATATGTACAAAAGTGGTAACATTGGGCATCCCTGTCTTACTCCTTTACTGATCTGAAATGTTTTGGTAAGTTCACCGTTTACTAAAATGTTGGCCCTTTGCTTCTCATAAATCGTGTTTATTGTAGTTGTAAAATTTTGTCCAAATCCCATTATATTCAATTGTTGCTTTATAAACTCCCAATTCAAATTGTCAAAAGCTTTCTGTGCGTCTAGAAAAACTAATGCCACCTCTTTTTCCGGGTGTTCCTCATAATATTCTATCACATCCAGAATCGTCCTTGTGTTATTCCTAATTTGCCTCCCTGGGAGGAATCCATTCTGGTCGCTATGTATTATCTTATTGAGAATTCTTTTTAGTCTTTCCGCTAGTATGTCCATGTATATTTTATAATCAATATTGAGAACGGAAATTGGCCTATAATTCTGTATCAATTTGGTATCCGATCCTTCTTTTGGTAAGAGTGTAATATAGGCCTCTCTCCAAGATTCTGGTATTTTATTTTTCATTAAGGCCTCATTAAAAATTTCAAGCATTCTTGGGAGTAGAATGTCTTCTAATTCTAAATTTTTGTATAATCCCCTGGGAATCCGTCCGGGCCCGGAGATTTGTTCTTTTTCAATTTGGCAATTGCTGTCTTTAACTCTGTTAATGCAATCTCTTTGTTCAACATCTCTTTTTCCTCCTCTCCGATCTGTGGCATTCCCTCCTCCAATAGATATTGTTTTACTTTCTCTTTAGGGATATCTTCTTCTTTATATAAAGATGCATAGAATTTGCGTGCTATTTCCAGTTTTTCTTCCTCCTTAGTTGTAATGTGGCCTTCCGTGTCCTCTAATTGGAAAATAATTCCTTTCTCTCTCTCTTTTTTAATTCTGTAGGATAGCCACCTTCCTAGCTTATTGGCGTTCTCAAAGTAATATTGTTTTGTTCTCTTAATATCATATGCTAATTTTTCTTGATCTATTATATTTAATTTATGACGAATGTTCATCCAATTTTCTTTTATTGTTTCATTGTCAGGGTTTTGTTGTGCTTCTTTCTCTGCCTTTGCCAGTTCTTCTAGCAATGTTCTTTGAGCTTCTCTCCTCTCTTTATTTCTGTATGCTCCATATGATATCATTAGGCCTCTTAAGTAGGCCTTCATCGTATCCCAGATTATTCCCCGGTCTATTGGTTCTTTTTCATTTTCTTTGAAAAAAATTGCTAACTCCCCCCTGACTTTGTCAATATTTTTTTTGTCTCGTAAAAATTGTGTATTCATTCTCCATCTCGTATTCTTTCTCTTGTATCTACTTTTCCATCTGATTTCCAGTGGATTGTGGTCTGCCCAGGTATTGGGTAAGATCTCTGCTAATACAATGTCCATTCCCAAATTCCTGCTTACCCACATCATGTCTATTCTAGACCATGATTTGTTGGGTTAGAATAAAAGGTGTACTGTCTTTTATTGGGGTGTAGCGTTCGCCAGATATCTACGAGATTTAGTTCATCCACTAAGTCGAAGAAGGTTTTTGGTAAGTTTTTCCTTTTTTTCTTTTGACCTCTAGGTCTTTTGTGATCTTTATTCGCGTCGACCACTCCGTTGAAATCCCCAATGATGCAAATATTATTGTTATCCAATCCTCTTATTATTTCTCGTGTTTTGTTATAAAACTCTTTCAGATTTTTATTTGGGGCATAGATTGCTACTATTAATATTGCCGAATTGCCCCTCTTGATTTCAACAATTAATAATCTACCTTTTGGGTCTACATATTTCAATTCTGTCTTCATCTCTTTTTTAATATATAGTGCCACCCCTCTCTTTTTCTTCGTGGCTAAGGAGGTATAAAGATTCCCCAATTTTTTATATTTCAAATATTTTTTATCTTCTTGTTTAATGTGTACCTCCTGGAGACAGACTATATCTGCATTTTGTGTGACTAATTTGTTAAAGAAGGTTTTTCTTTTTTTATAATCATTAAGTCCATTTACATTAATCGATAGGATTTTCCAATCATCCATCCTTTTTGCCTTGTGTTGATTTACTTAAATTTGAGGTTGGTGTTTGCTCGAACTGCTCTTTGAGGTCTTTGTTTCTTCCCTGCTTGTCTACTTTCTTTCTCTTCCTTTTCTTTCTCCTCTAAGCTCTCTTTCCCCTCCAGGGTCTCTTCTTGGGATCTTCTTTGGGTGAGTTCCTCTTCTGTGGTAACAGCTTCCAATTCCTCTCTGCTACTCTGTTCGTCTTCTGACCCTCTCAGTTGTTCAAGGAATTCTTGACCCTCCACCAAACTATTTATTTTAATTCTCTTCCCTTGCCAGGTGATCAGCATGCCCTCTGGCAAGGTCCATCTGAAAAGTATATTCCTTTTGTTCAGTTGTGTGGCGAGGAATCTGTAGTCTCTTTGTTGTTCTCTCACCCTCCTCGGCACTTGCTTCAGGACAACCACCTCCTTTTCCTTATAGTTGATTGGTTCTTCTTTTACCATTTTATAGAAGATGTCCTTAACTTTCTTTCGTGCGAACCTTATATGTACCTCTCTGGGTAGTTTGTTCCGTCTAGCGTAGTTCGTCTGTACTCTGTACACCTCATCCAATTCTTTTATTATATCGTCTGTATCCTGTTGGAGAACCTCCACTATTAATTCTGCCATTACTTGGCCTAGATTTTCGTCCTTTTCTTCTGTGACATTTTGGAAACGCAGATAGAAAGAAGCTCTATCCATTTCCAACTACGTAATCAAATCTTCCAAATCCCTGTTCTGGGCCATTAGTTTTTGATCTACTGTCTCTAGATCTTTCTCTTGTTGTTCCACCTTAGATTCTATTTTTTGTATTCTCTGTTCGTTCTTTTGTATGGCTTGTTGTATGTCACTCATTTTCTGGTCAATGCCTTGTATATCTGTTTTCAATTCTTGATGATTATTAGACATTTTCTCTTGCATTAAGAGCATTGTCTCTTGAATCATTGCTAATGATGACTGCATCACTTGCATTGTTGGAATCACTGATGATTTCTCAATTTTTGATAGCCCTTCTATCGATTTTTGGGTTGCAGGGGACGACATTATAATTGTGGGGCTTGATAAGCTGGGGGTTACTTTCTTTCCCGTTTTTGCCACAGTGGATGCAAAACTTGTCATCTCCCTCAGCACTTTCGCCTGTTCTCTGACTATCTTTTCTATGTTCCTCCAAACAGTCATCCACTAATTGTTTTCCCTTGCTTAGATTAACAGGACTAAGAATTATTTTGGAATATTCCCAATTTGCAAGACAAGTATTAATAGTACAGTCAACCTTTTCTCCACTGTGCTGCCAACTACTTAGCTTTGATAACTAATCAATATTTGGAAACCGTGTTTCTTATTTAGCTTAACTCCTGATTATTAATTAATTGGATTCTCAATTCTTAAAAATTCTTAAAAAGAAAAACTTTCAGTACAAATATATATAATCAGTAAATTAATACTCAATGGCCAATCAATAAGCACTTAATTAATTAATGTTATAAAATAAATCACTATTTTAGAAAAATTAATCCTTAGTAATATTAAACACTCTAATCAATCAATAGCCAATCTATGCACATAGCAAGGAAAAATAGAAAACAAGATAAAAGAGTAGATGATAGATAAGTGATAGATAGATAGGTAGATAGATAAATAGATAAATAAATATATAGATAGATAGATAAATAAATAGAAGAGAGTAGGTCCTAATATGTCTATACAGGTATTTAATTATATTAATTAGCTATGTTATATTAATGCTTTTAATACTTTAAATATATAGGTACTTTAAATATTTTAAATGCTTATATAAATATTTTGAATACTTTAAATATATAGAGAAAAGAAAATAGATATGTATATATTGTAAATTTAAACTATTTTTAGGCTAATAGCAATCTGTATTGATACAAATTTAAATTCAGTTCTTCTTAGTTCCTTCGGGTACCACACTTGTTAGAGTCTGTGCAGAAAGGTACATTAATTTAATATCACCCTTCTATTTCTCGCTTCTTCAGAATCTCCAGCGCCTTGTAAAAATAAGTTTGATTGTTCCGTTTATCTCTTCCTGGTGCTCCTTCTTTCCTCTCTAGCTCTTCGTTGTTCTTCTTTTGGTATCAAGTATGGTTGCACTTCCGGTCCTAAATTTCCGGTCGTTCTCCTTTCCAGTCAGCAGAATCTCTTCCCTACGTCTTCAGAGCTCGATCTATACAGCAAGTTAAATCCAAATCAGGTAGCGCTGCTGTTCCGCTTGCCGATCTTTCCTCCTTCTTTCTTGCCGGCCTGTCTGCGATACTTTTAGCTGTCAATCCTCCTCCTCCCTTTCAATCGCCGCTTTTTCCTCCTATGAGCCCTTCCACTCTGACCCAGCCAGCGAAGCTTTTGCCGATCTCAAGCGTGCTCTGAAAAAAGTGGTTACGAGTGCACTCCGCCTCTCTTTCCCGGAATCCTTGTTTCCCGTCTTGTTAGCTATCGTGGCTTCGGGTCTGCCATTAAGAGGCAGACGCGCCCTGTTAGTTTGACAGTGGAAATCGGTCCCGCCGGGTGGGTTTGCGCTCCACCACTCGACTCACCGAAGCCCCACTATTGTCCGCGAAACCTCCAGGCTTCCACGCCTCGAACGGTCCCCAAAACATTGCGTTAAGTGGCAGTGGGAAGGAGCGATGGCTCTTACCACGCCATGTCACCACGAGTCACCAACCGGAAGTCCTAATATGATTTTTTAATGCACTGCTGTCAAGATACAATATTTTTTTCAAGAGAACTCTGGTTTCTTAATTCCTGACATTTATTTATTTGTTATGTTTATATGGCCACCAACACATGACTCTGTATGACTAACAGTTAAAAACAGAATAAAAATACAGTAAAAAAACCAACAACTTTAAAAACAATAAAATAATTTGGCTGCTATGTTATTTTATGTTAACACAAACAAGACCCAGAAACAGACTTGTTCTTTACTATTAGGGTCTGGGGCTTGATGGCAAAGCCAAGTTTTGAATGCCCTGCAAAAGGCTAACATGATTGGGGCAAATCTAATCTCTAGGGCAGGGGTGTCAAACTCGATTTCATTGAGGGCCGCATCAGGGTTGTGCTTGACCTTAGGGGGGCTAGGGGGCGTGGCCAGCTCAACATCACTCGTGTTGGGGGCGCCTGTGGTGGCCTGAGCACTCTGCCAGTGAAAATGAGCTTCTGATCTCTGTTTTTGGCTGCGATGGCCTCATGCAACCCTCTGCCAACAAAAAGGGAGCTCACGAGGGCCACCCGTGGCCCTCCCGAGCTCCGGTTTTGCTGGCAGAGCCACTGCAGGCTGGTCCTTCACTATTTCCAGGGCAGCTCTGCGGGCCAAATCTAAGCATACTGCGGGCTGGATCTGGCCCCCGGGCCTTGCGTTTGACACCCCTACTCTAAGAAAATGATTTTCTGGAGTGGAGCACCAGATCACGTTTTGTTGCATTCCTTAGAAGTAGTAGATGTTTTACTGTGAAAATGCAACTCTTCAGAAAAGAAGTAGTTTTAATTTTAGTGAATATGGCACAAAACATGTAAAAGTCTGAATTCATTTTAATTTTTCAAGTTTGTGTAAAATATAAATATATTTATATTGGTTTCACGCTGGCTAGGAAGATAACCAAAATAATTCAAAGTAGTACTGTTCTTTGTTTTTTTGTGAAATCAAACTTTATTTCCTTTGTTAAGTATGGTAATTTTTGTAATGAGTAAGTTGGATTAGAATTTTAAAGGTTGCACATGCAAGCAGCAAATATTGATGTTGGCATAAAAAGTACATGCTGATTTTTTTCCTTATAGCAACATATCGTATCATACATCATACATCATACATCATACATCATACATCATACATCATATATCATATATCACACATCATATATCATATCATATCATAAGTATAATATGGTAGGTTTATCCTGCCCAGTTTTCTTTTGTTAGAGTTTCTTTTAATTAAAGACTTTAAAGATTGAAATGAGGTTTTTCATAAGAAAGTAATGTGCCCTACCATTGAGCTATGGTTATAAAGTTGAACCCTAGTTTAGGTAGAATTTTGTTTAATAAATTAAACGTCTTCAGACTTTTTCTTTTATTCCAGCCCTTTACCACTGATGCCATTTCAGATTTCCATATGTTTGAATGTTTTCCTAATTGTAGCTCTTGCTGCTGTTCGCCACTAATGCCTGGATTCCCCCCCCCCACACTTTTTCTGTTCTTGAAGCCTGCTTGAATTTAAACCAGATATTGTCAGTTGAGAGGTAGTTAAATATAATGATCAGGAATATTACACTCCCTATGTAATCAGCCATGAAATTGCTAGATGCCAAGTAATTTGAAAAGATCTATATAAGTATCTATATAAGTAAATATACAGTGTTTGTTCATGCTTTTCTTAACTAAATTTCCATAAATTCAATACAAAATGGAATAATAAATTAATGTATAATTCTTTGAGCTTTATCTTGGGCAGTGGGGGAACCTAATTGAATGAAAATAAGAATTTCCTGCTGCTGGTATACCTATGAAGAATTTCACTTGAAGGTTTAATTTTTCTGTTTTAAATGCATTATTTCAAATACTATATTAAAGCTCCTTTCATTTTTCCTTATTAGAAAGACACTCATAATTATCTTTCTAATTTTACTTTAAAACACTGAGAGCTAATGAAAGTATAGATTTGATATGCTAATATACTGAGCATGAGGTTATTATTGTTAAACGAACACCAATGTTAGGTCATTATAACTAATGCGTTAAACAGTTATGTTTTGCAGTCTGATTCACACCCACATAGTGCACCCACTGCCCACCTGTCCACACTTGTACCTGCCTATAGCACCCAACTATATGCCTGCCTGCCTGCCCACCTCTAGAACCCATCTGCATGCCTGCTCATAGTACCCACCCACCACAGTCTCACCCACCTGCATTGCATAGCAATTAACTGCCCACTTGTAGCTCTTGTCCACTAACCAATTTATGAGCCACCTAGAAAGGAAAGGCTTCTAGTGATTGGGACTAGTGACTTCCTGCCGGCTTCCCCATGACTTTGCTTTTTGGAAGCCCACAGGAAATAACAAGTTGTGATTACATTTGGTCCTTGCTTCATGATGCATTGTCCTCATTTAATGACAGCAACGGGGACTGCCAGGATTGTCATCTCTAAACCTCATGGTCATGTGATGTTGTGTTTTACAATTGCATTGCTTAGCAATAGAAATTCACTTAATTACATCTTTGCTTTTCCCAATTAAAGTTGTTAAGTGAGGGCTTCCTATAATGTCTTTCAGCTGTTCATGCATTTTCAAATGTTGCTATCCATTTTGCCCTTTTTTTGTAACCCTCCTCCCAAGGCACACAGATTTAACTCCCTTGTTCCAATTTTTTGCCATGAGTCTCTCTGTTTTCCTATCAGACACAGCTATCTTCATCTTCGGATATATTCATTTTTCAGAACTATACTATTCATTGTATCATAATCTTTCATTTGCTGCAAACTATTTAGTTCACAACCAACACAGAATCGCTTTCATACAAATGTACATTCACATTTCAAATTAAGCAACACACTTCTAACGCAATCATAAACATTATAAGAGGAGCCCGAAACTCTTTGTCTTTCTGCTTTCCCAATGTATAAACAGTTTCTAAGTGTTCCATTTATCCTCTTGAATGCTTTACTTCCATTATGCTCCTACTCCATTCAGCAATAAACTTTTATCTTCATATTTGAAAGTATGTGTAATTCAAGACTATTTATCGCTTTCAAGCCTATTCACTTTCTTTAAATCAACAAACAATTAACTTTCCTTTTCATTGATATATATTATTCAATGACCTGCTGAAAAACCACAATTTGACTTGTATACCTCTTGCTGGGCACAAAGTTTCAGTGTGCTTCTGAAATTTGTTTATTGTTATTTCTCATGCACTTTCAATCAAAAAATTGTATTCTCCCCAGGCACACTTAACAAATTAATCTCTTTCTAGTTTTCATTCATTCTTTTACTACAGTGTTCATCCAGATCTCAAGCACAGATGGAGTGTTCACACACACATTAAACAAGTTGCACAACTATTACATTTCTCCAGTAACACCATCTACACCAGCGGTCACCAACTGGTGGTCCATGGACCACTGGTGGTCAACGAGAAAATTTTGATGGTCCTCAGAAAAATTATTTGCATTTTTTATATTGGACTAAATCAAGGGTCCTCAAACTACAGCCCCTAGGACAAATATATGCAGTGAACGTTTGTGTTGCTGTGGAAAGGCTCCCTCTTCAGGGTCTTTTTGTGCGGGTCAGAGGGAGGCTTAGCTCCAACAACTGCTTCCTGTTGGGGCCCTAAGGAGCCCGGGCAGGAAGGCAAGGAGGGGCTGGGTGGGGAGGGGCAAGTAGAGGCTGGCGAGGTGCCCCTAGATGCAAGTGACATCGAGTTGGCCATGCCCACCCAGTCACATGCCCACCTAGCCACGCCCACTCAGCCATCATTAGGCAGATCATATTAGTGGCCTGCGGGATTTAAAATTATGAATTTAGTGGTTCCTGAGATCCAAAAGGTTGAGAACCCCGGATCTACACTGTAGCTCAGTGTTTTTCAACCTTGGCAACTTTTAAGATGTGTGGATTTCAATTCCTAGAATTTCCCAGCCGCTATGCTACAACTTTTTCTTTTTTATGAAACAATTTAGATTTATTAAGTTTTAAATCTCAGATGGTGTAGTTGTTCTAAAGTATTATATACCAAGGAATAAAGAAATGTACTTTACATATGTAAAATTATACCGAAAGAAAGATTTCTCCTGTACCTGGACTTGAATTTCTGTCTGTAGGAAGCTTTTATATGGGGGAAGTATTCAGTCCTGCCATATTCCATTTGCTATCAATTATTTTCAATCCAATAACAGTTCTGCTCCTTTGTTCTACCACTTCAACTGCTGCTTTATTAAACTTAGTGGTGGGGAGTTTCCTCTAAAAGCTGAAGCATTAAAATCATAAACTCTGATCAAAGTACATTACATTGCTGGCTGCAGATTCCTTTATTCTAGATTGCTGTAACTCAGGGGTGTCAAAACTCGATTTCATTGAGGGCCACATCAGGGTTGTGTTTGACCTTGGGCGTGGCTGCGGTAGGCATATCCAGAGTGGCGTGGCCAGCTCAATGTCAGTCATGTCGGGGGCACCTGTGGTGGCCAAGAGCTAAGACAGGACTTCCCTCAGTTCCTCCTTCTCATTATAATCTCCTCCCTCCCTCCCTTTTCTTTTTTCCTTCCCTCTTCATTCTCTTTTCTTCTTCCCTCCCATTTCCTTATTTTTCCTTCCTTGTTCTCTTCCCATCTTTCCTTCTTTTTCTTTGTCTTTCCTCTTTCCCGTCCCTTCTTGCATGCTCAAATGCAAAAGGGGAAACATTTCTCCTTTTGTTTTGTTTTTAGTTTGTTTTGCTAGCCCTCTGCCAGTGAAAATGGAGATCGGTGGGGGCATGCGCGCACCCTGGACTCCATTCTTGGCTGCAACAGCCTTCTGCAGCCCCCTGCCAGCGAAAACAGAGCTCGGGGGGGCCGCACGTGGTCCTCCCGAGCTCCTTTTTTGCTGACAGAGTCATCCCAGGCCGATCCTTTGCTGTTTCCAGGGTGGCCCCATGGGCCAGATCCAAGCACCCCGCAGGCCAGATTTGGCTCACAGGCCTTGAATTTGACACCCCTACCATAACTCATCAATAGGTGAGATGATTTGGAATGATGGAATGACATTCCACAATTGTGTTAAATGAGTTTTTCAGTGAAATAAATGCCTAATGTAACAAATTCTTCAATGTTACTTTTTAAATATAATTAAAAATGAAATATAAAAAATTATAATTAAATTATTTCTTAAATAATTATTTCATAGAATATTGTTAATTGTTTATACATATTTTATAGTGAACATGAACTATTATAGTTAACATTATAGTTAACATGAACTATTGAATTGTTTAGATTGTGCTCAATTAACTATAAATCTAGAGGACAAAGTCTTGAAAACAGTGCGTTGTCATAAACTACTAATTTTCTTATATTTTTCTACAGAATGACAGGAAGGGAGTTCTTTACTCGATTTCCAAGTCTTTATCCATTTTTGCTCAGTCAATTAGAACAAATAACCAGTACAGCAGACAGGTAAGAGAACTCGTTGTTATGTATCACAACAAACTGTTAGACAAGCAGAAAATGCATCGGTAGGATAAAATTAGCTGGACATTATTCAAAAATTATTTGGAAAAAGTACTTCAGACCTGGCCATGACCATGTTATTTCTCTGCTGTTCATAAAAAATACTAACTTTTTGTTTTTTTAGGCATCCATGTCAGCCTGAATAAAAGTGTGGTTTCTTTAAGTAATATTTATTAGAGGTTATGGTATTTTTGCCTGGAAGCCTGAAAAATGTAGGTTGCCTTAATGATTAGTTCTGAAGTACTTTTCTTTGATAAATTTTTAAATTACTCACAACTCTTTTGAACACTTTTTAAAATCAATTAATTATTCTCTTCATTTTTTTTAAAGACAAGTTTTATTAAATTTTTCTTTTACATACATATTTTATGAATAGAGTATTGACCAGATCACATCTTTTACAACTTATAACAATTATATATTGATTTTTATAATCTATTCCAATCATTTTTCCCAGATACAATTTACATATTTCATTTTTTGCCATAATATTCTTTTTTCTCTATTTTTTTTATCTTATCTTAATCTCTTCTTAATACTTAATATATAAACAGTATCACCATCCGCCCTTCAAATCCTAATTTCTTAGCATTGCTTCAATTAATTATTTTATTTCTCCATTTATAAAATGTATTTCTTATAATCCCCATCACATTTTTTGGTTATAAACAATAAACTTGATTTTATTCAATTCTTACATTGAAACCCTTTAACTTAATTGATCTTCCACATCTTATCTCTTCTTAATACATAATAAGCAATATCACTCTCCGCCCTTAATTCCTGACTTCTATTATAACATCCATTAATTATTTTATTTCCTCATTTGCAACATATTATTTCAAAATCCCCATCACACTTTTTTTTACATTTAAATTTTGTATCTTAATTTCAATTATTTTCATAATTAAACCTAATTACCACTTCATGTTTCATCTGCTGTTCCATTTTACAATACACAATAAATATCATATTTACTTTTTACATTCACAATTACTATTATTAATAGTTCCCTTAGATCTACTAATATATATCTTAATTCCCTTCCTCCTTTCCACTGTTTTTCCCCTTTTAGCCATTTTCTCCTGGTCTCACCAGAATTCCACTTCTTAATGATTTTCTCCTTTCATCCCATTTTCTTTTCTTCTTCTTTTTTATATTTATATTTATTATATCTTTTCTCCTGAATCCTTTTTCTAACTTTTGAGTCCATCACTTGCATAATTTGCCCTCTGCTGTTACCCAATCTTTTCCCATTTCCTTCTCTTCCCTTAGATTGTTTTTTTTTGTGGGGGGGGAATATTCCCCCCTGTCCATTCTTTTGTTGCCACTGGTAAATCCCAGTGTAATCATCTAACATTTTGCCTTCAATTCTTTTTCCTTCAATATCATTTTCTTGTTTCTCATTTATATTCTTTTTCCTGTTTTGTGTGCTCTAACAAAATTTCTGACTTTTTATTGCCCTTTATTGATTCATGCACGTTTTTAAGCATCTCAATTAATTCCTCACACATCCGAGCCTCCATATTATTACTTTAAAAGATTATTAGTATTTCCACTTATATTTAATTAAAATTTTAGTCCATATAGTTTCTTTTTTTTAAAGATAATATCCAGTACAAATGTTTGTCCAATCCACTCCAATTTAAAGCTTTATTATTGTCCACCTCCTTTAGAAGTCGAGATCAAGCAGCTTAGAACAAAACAAATACTCCTTAAAATTTCTCACAGCTCTTGTAGTGATCAAGGTCACTGTAATAATTTCCTTGAATTTTCAAGTCAATCGTTGTAGTACTTTCTTTCCAGATGTCTCTCTCCAATCCACAGTTCTCAGAATAACAAAGTATCCAGTTTACAAAAGTATTTTAAATCCACGTAGAAAATACTTTCTCTCAAATTGCTTTTCCTTTTATTGTTTTTAATTTCTCCAAATTCAGTTTTAAAATTTCAGTTGTAAAATTTCCTTTCCTGGTCTTTAATATGTTAACCTCCTCTTTGTTCTTCCTTCATACTTCAAAACTGTCAAAATTCTTTCAAATCTTCATTAAAAATACTTTCCCTCAGGTTTCCTTTTCTTATATTGGTTTTAATTTCTCCAAGTCCAATTTTAAATCCAAATATAAAGTTTTCTTTTCTGGGCTTTAATACTTTGGCTTCCTTTTTGTTCTTTTCCCTCTATTAAAATTCCCAAGTGCCAATTAGCCGCTTGTTTCCTTGCCGGGATCTTTTAAAGTTTTTTTTTAAAAAAGAAATTTCCTTTTTTACCTGTCAGTTGGCCAATCACTTACCCGGTACCAGTACTCTGTCCAAACACTGCTCCTGCACAAAATCTTATTCTGGTTGCCCCAGCTTCAAAGCAGTCATTTTTAATGGCCGCCACCCCTACTGCCAAATCGAAGAGCTGCCTCCGACCTTCTGAGGAACTTGCCTGTTCCTCTTGGTCATCCGAGGCTCCTCTCCTTCTTCACCGTCCCTACAAGATGGTTCCAGTCCAAAGACCCCTGACAGCGGTTTGTCTGGCTGGATTTTCGCTGGGCTCATTGGAGCCCGCTAATTTCCAGCCAGTCTCGCTGTGATGTTTCCGGTTTCCATTCTCTTCATTCTTATGTATTTTTTGAACATAAAAAGATTACATTCTGCATTAAAATGATTTTAAGATTAATTTTAAATTCAGTTTTATTTTCAAATTTTAAGACAAAATTCACATTGATATATTTTTTTACCGGTGGTTTTGATACTCAACTTTCCTATACAGAAAAAAATAGTTTTAAAAATATGTTTAGTTTAGTTTACTTTATTGTCATTGCACCTCGTACAATGAAATTAAATGCCATCTATAGTGTAGACACAAACACACAAACAGACATCCTTCATATTCTATACCATTGAATTGAAAACCCAATATTGCATTAATATTGCACTATACAGTAGAATTCAATATAGTTACTGCCCTTTATTCTTTATCTTTATGTTCTTTTATTGCAATGTATTTGGGTTGTATGCTTGTGTGCATTTTAAAACATGTAAAAGTAAATAAATTTGGTCCATTATTATGAAACTCTATTCTTAACATTTGGCCCTTTATCTATATGAACATTCAATTGAGAAAGCAATATTATAATTCAGACAAACTTTGCATATTTTCATGTAGTAAAACTAAAGAGTTGAAGCTTCATCCAGGCTTATTTCTCTTGCTCTTGGTCTTGAGTAAGCTGTATCCCTCACCAATGGATGGCACATATTCTGCCCTTAGCATGGCTTCCTTTGTTCCTCTTATTTTGAGGTAAGTTGTGTTTTTAATGCTTAGTTTTCCTTGAGAAAATTTGTAGTTAATTTTCTTATGCAAAGTATTATTAGTTTAAAATATCGTTTTCATTCATTCATTTACAACATTTATTTTTTTTAGTAAATGTAAGTATAATGTAGCATGTCTATGGAGATTCTCAGATATCCAGGTCATGATTGTCCCAAAAGTATTTTTTCAAAAGGCAAAAGTGAGAGAGAAGATTAATTTTCTTGAGAGGCTAAACGAAGTGATTTTACAGTAAAGTGCCTATGGCACTGCAGTTATTTTTCTGCCTGTTTGATTACTTTATGGACAGCAATGATGGGTATGAAGATCCAGTTGTGTGGTCTTCCCATTGCCTTTCAAGAAAAGAAATGGCCAAGAACTAGCTTATACACACACACACACACACACACACACACACACATATATATATATATATATATATATATATATATATATATATATATATATATATATATATATATATATATATATATATATATAAATATAAATAAAACACACACACACACACACACACGATACTGGATATACCATTTCTAATTAGATCTTGAATACTTTAATTTCTCCACATGGAATTTTTCATTTAATAAAAATTGAATTAAAACTTGCTGTGTTCTAAATGAATTATGCATAAATCATCACAAATCTCGGTAATTTGTGGGTAAAATTACTTGGTTCTCCTTATTAAATGAGACAACTCTTATTCATTATGATATTAAAATTGCATTTTAATCTAGTAGATACTATATGTAAGCATGTTTACCATAATGTAAATACCACATGGTTGGTTCTTCCTACTTTTCTGTCTCTAGCACATGGAACACTATATGACCTTATTTGTCTTTGTTAGCAGTTTTGGTCTGTTTTTACTACATGTGGATTTCTATCTTCTCTTTTAAATGCTGGTTAATTCTGATTTACCATGCATTTATTTTGATTGATTCATTGTTTGCTGTAGGTTTTGCTACAGGCATTATGCTTTCAACATGGTCTTAGTTCCATTGCATGATGGGCTATAGTTCTTAAATAGGGCTCAACTTCAATTGGTTTTAAAAGCAAACATTTAAATTAATTTATTGGTTATTGCTAATTTTAATCAATAGAAGGAAGAGTCAAAGGCACTTATTAATTGCACATTAGAAAAAAATTCCCAACAATAAGAGCGACCCAGAATGATGTTGGCTCCTGTTTGTTGGATGGTGTTCAAATGGGGCTTCATTAGCCATCTATTGTGATTACTTTAATTTGAAATCCTATATAGAGCAGGGTGTTTAAATGGCCCCTTTGAATTTCATGAAGCAATAATTTCATTCAATTCTTCATTTGTTCATTTATTGAATTAATTTCTGATTAATTTCAATCCCAGAGTAATTTGGGGCAGTGTACAAAGAGATTAAAAACATATCAAAATAACAAGGAAGACCCAAAAGATCAAGCAATTGCTTAAGAGAGAAAGAATGTCAAATAAAGAATGGCAATTAGAAATATAGAATGGCAGAAACAATCTGGAATAAACGATATTTAAAAAATACTGTTCCCCACTGAATACTATGAATCATTGAATACTAGAGTTGGAAGGGACCGAGAAGGGCTTCTAGTTCAATATCCTGCCCAGGGTAAGAATCTTCAGACCATTCCAGACAAATTGCTGTCTAATCATTTCTTGAAAACCTTCCGTGATGGAGCTGTTCCATTGCTTAATATCTCTTTTAGTCAGAAAATTTCTCCTTATTTCAGGATTGTGTCTCTCCCTTTTGACTTCCTCTCATGAGCTTTGTCTTTCCTACACGTACTATCGAGAATTTTTCCATCTCCTTGACTCTGTAATACATTCCATCATATATTGGAAGACTGCTATCATGTCTCTGCTTAGCTTTTCTCTTCTTTAAGCTAAACTTATCAGGTTCCTTTAAGTGATCTTTGTATAATATTTTATACAAACTACAGTTCCTCAGTGTTCTTTTACTGTGTTGTCAAGAACTAGACACAGAAGCGCAACATAGAGTGGTCATATCACTTCCCATTATCTTGATATTGTGTTTCTCATCCTGTATATGAGAATCCTAATGGTCCCAAATGTTTAGGGTAGTCTGTATGGCTGTCAGAGGGAGTACCTGCTAATATATTTTTTGGGGGCGTAATGGTAGCATTGGGCAAAGGGGCTAAAATATACTTTTTCCTGTCAAGAGGCAGATGGCGTGCATCACTAAATCATAATCTATAGCTTATGCCACACACTAGCTCATTCATAAATTGCATTAAGAAAGAATGGAAAAATATTTTGATAGGGCAACTTGGCATTAGTTCTAATATGCAATATTTGATTAAAAGTAATGCAAAAGCTGTTAATTTTCAGCCTTGTGATGTTATAAAATATGTAAAGGAAATAATTAATGTTAATAAATGCTTAGTAATTTGTCAAGTTAAAACCATGACTTTTTGCTTTTAAAGCAAATTAACATGTTTTATCTAAATAGATTTTAGGGGTGGCAGAGCCAATATTTAATGAAGGGGCTTGAAACTAGATGATGTTATGCTTCAAACATGGGGTTTTTATCTTTTCAACTTGGTCAATATTGATAGAAATATAAATATGGACTGTGGATTTGGATGTTGTAACTTGATTAGCTATTTGTTTGCTGAGGCAAGTCATATCTCACCTTGAGAAATGTGCAAATAGCATTGCCCTTGACTTCTGTTTTATTTTGTTTAAAAATAGAAAGTAAATTAAGATTGTGCCAGGTAGAATAGATAATATGTTTCTGAGTCAACTATACATAATATAGTTCTGAGTGCAACTATATGTATGTATGTGTGTGTGTATGCTTGTATACAAAATATTCCAATGGTAATTTTGTGACTTTGTAATCTGTTGCATTTTGTTTTAGCTCATTATGGGAGTCAGAAATGAGTGATCCCATTTAAGATTGACTTGAATACTAATGGGGTCAGTTAGTTCAGTTGAATGTCTATGGTTCAATGGTTCATATATTTGTCTTGAATATTTGCATAATCCTATTTTTATTTGCCTCCAAGATAAACCTTCTTCTGTAGGGGAAGGGGAAAGTTATAACAGTGGAGAGTGCCAAGTCAGATTCCTTGATATTTAATCTTAAAAGATGGATCTGTTTGCAGGCTCCATGTTCTCTTAACAAAATGTGCTACACATGTTTAAGATTCTCAGTCAGTAAGAGCAATTACAAGGCTCTTAATCAGGAGTAAATAACATGTTATTTATGTTTGTTGCTTAAAATTCTTATGAGCTAATGGAAACAAAATGTAGACTATGTGATCTTCCACTGAGGAAGAGTCAACCTCATCTAGTCCATTCCACTGTTTATTAAACCTTTGTTTCTATTGGGAAAAGTGAATAATCACTTTCAAACTTGACTATTCTGTTGAATCAACTTCACTGTTGCTCATTGCTTTGGATCTGTATATTTGGGGTTTTCCTCAGTGGAAAACATTGGTCACCCTAAATAATGTTTTTCCTAAAGTCACTGCTGAGTAAGGTTCTCATGTACTTCATATTTCTATTGTTGACATCAGTAACATAACTACAATATAACAAAAAAGCAATTGCTTTCATTTGCTTTATATTAGTTTTGAAATAGCCTCAAGTTGGCAGAATTATCCTTTATTTTGAAGAAAACCAATGAAATAGTTAAAAAAGAAAAAATGTAATAAATGCCATATGGCTTTAACAAATTGCAAAACAAAGGTAATTGAACTCATATTGGTATGGAGAAATGAGCTCTGTGAAATGCAATAAATATCTAGTTCAGTGTTTCCCAACTTGAACAACTTTAAGGTAGATAGACCAACTGCCAGAATTCCACAGCCACAACTTGCTTTTTTGTAGCTCTTCAAGCTAAGAATAGAATGGTGGGTGGGCAGCAGATAGTCAGGCCCAAACCACAGCTGAGTTCCTGGAGCAAGGAATGGGACTGAGGGGTGGGGGCAGTGTGTTTGGAATGGCAGTGGCGGCAGACTATTAGTGGCATCTTTGCTTGTGAACTGGCACCATCCTCCTTGGCTTGTAGACCTGCCAGTCATGCTTGCAGAGTCAGAGAGAGCAAGATCTGGCCCCTTAGAGAAAAAGCCTGCCAGGCTTTACCAAGGAGATTGTATTGGCTTTAGCTTTACTATGAGATATTGAAGTGGTGGTGTGTCCCAGTAGTTTTCTAGGTTCAAAGGCAGTTAGAAATTCAGTTCTGCCTTTTCTCTCTTTTTCTCTCTTTAATAGACTCTGTACCCTATTACAGATTCCTGAATTATAAATTTATACTATCTAAATAAGAATATATAGAGATAATTTGGATCAAAGGATTTCCTCATCTGGACCAGGACTCTCCAGTTAGTTGGAAGACCATAAATAGGACTTCTAGACTCAGGGAGCTTTACAAATTAGATAGGTAAGCAAAATACACTGCTGAAAAAAAGACATCCTAGATCTGAATGAATGAAATATTCTTAGTAAATACTTCGTTCATTACATAGTTGAATGTGCTGACAACAAAATCACACAAAAATTATCAATGGAAATCAAATTTATCAACCCATGGAGGTCTGAATGTGGAGTTACACTCAAAATTAAAGTGGAAAAAACACTACAGCCTGATCCAACTTTGATGTAATGTCCTTAAAACAAATCAAAATGAGGCTCATTAGCGTGTGTGGCTTCCACGTGCCTGTATGATCTCCCTACAATGCCTGGGCATGCTCCTGAGGAGGTGGCGGATGATCATAGCTCTCCTGAAGGATCTCCTCCCACACCTGGACTAAAGCATCCCCCAACTTTTGGACAGTCTGTGGTGCAACATGGCGTTGGTGGATGGAGCGAGACATGATGTCCCAGATGTGCCCAATTGGATTCAGGTCTGGGGAACGGGCGGGCCAGTCCATAGCATCAATGCCTTCGTCTTTCAGGAATTGTAGACACATTCCAGCCACATGAGGTCTAGCATTGTCGTGCATTAGGAGAAACCCAGGGCCAACCGCACCAGCATATGGTCTCACAAGGGGTCTGAGGATCTCATCTTGGTACCTAATGGCAGTAAGGCTACCTCTGGCGAACACATGGAGGGCTGTGCGACCCCCACAAAGAAATGCCACCCCACACCATTACTGACCCACTGCCAAACCGGTCATGCTGGAGGATGTTGCAGGCAGCAGCACGGCGTCTCCAGACCCTGTCACGTCTGTCACATGTTCTCAGTGTGAACCTGTTTTCATCTGTGAAGTGCACAGGGTGCCAGTGGCGAAGTTGCCAATCTTGATGTTCTCTGGCAAATGCCAAACGTCCTGCACGGTGTTGGGCTGTAAGCACAACCCCCACCTGTGGATGTCGGGCCCTCATACCACCCTCATGGAGTCTGTTTCTGACTGTTTGAGCAGCCACATGCACATTTGTGGCCCGCTGGAGGTCATTTTGCAGGGCTCTGGCAGTGCTCCTCCTGTCCCTCCTTGCACAAAGGTGGAGGTAGTGGTCCTGATGCTGGGTTGTTGCCCTCCTGCGGCCTCCTCCATGTCTCCTGATGTACTGGTCTGTCTCCTGGTAGCGCCTCCATGCTCTGGACACTACGCTGACAGACACAGCAAACCTTCTTGCCACAGCTTGCATTGATGTGCCATCCTGGATGAGCTGCACTACCTGAGCCACTTGTGTGGGTTGTAGACTCCGTCTCATACTACCACTACAGTGACAGCACCGCCAGCATTCAAAAGTGACCAAACCATCAGCCAGAAAGCATAGGAACTGAGAAATGGTCTGCGGTCACCACCTGCAGAACCACTCCTTTATTGGGGATGTCTTGCTAACTGCCTATGCTTTCCACCTGTTGTCTATTCCATTTGCACAACAGCATGTGAAATTGATTGTCAGTCAGTGTTGCTACCTAAGTGGACAGTTTGATTTCACAGAAGTGTGATTGACTTGGAGTTACATTGTGTTGTTTAAGTGTTCCCTTTATTTTTTTGAGCAGTGTAGTATTTTCCCATTTGTGTTGTCCAGCAGCAAATATGGAGACACCTACAGCTTCTGAAAGTAGAGTCTATATCCCAATCAGCCTTTAAAGGAGTAGTTAATTATTACACGACGTTCACCTGATTTTTATCACGTTGATAGTATATTCTGAATATTGTAAATTACAGAGATATGAATAGAGAAAATTGCTTGGTGTGCATTTCATCTATATAGTGTATTGTATTACGTAGACATCTTAGGAGAAGCAGCATTTCTTCAGCCAACATAAGGATTCTTCAGGGCTACTAGGATTTCAGGGAAGTCTTATGTGGGCAATATGTTTATTTTTTCATGCTTAGGCATGACATACTTTAAAGTTTTTTCTGAGAAAGCAAAGGTTAAATGCAGACAACACAAACAGCATTTACTTCATTACAACATTTATGCTTTTACCTCAAGAATTTACAGGTGTTGCATGATAAAGCCTGTCTGATTTGCTTTGTTTATTCACTTTAAAAAGGCAAGTCCCTTCAGAGCAATTTTAAGGGGAAATGAAAAACCTTCCAAGTCAGTTTCAGTGAGAAGAAAGATCATAGAGAGATTTCATTGTAATCCAATCTTGTTAAGTCTAGATTTATTGTTGGTATTTTTTAACATGAAGGAATCATGGTTGCTACTAGCACCTTTTATTCTTGGGAGACTTTATTTGACAATTCAAACAATTTCCTATGTTTACTGTGAACTGCCAGAAGGAAATAGTATGTTTTACAGACAGGAACTCCAGAATCAGATACACTGTTGTTGAATGACTTCTTTGTGACTTTAATAACAAGGAAGCAAAAATAGGCAACCCAACCTGAAGTTTTATGACTTGTTTACATCTGCTGGACTATTATGCAGTGACGCCTTTTTTTCTTTCTACTTTTGCTCAATAAATTTATGTCTGGTAATTTCTCACAAAGAATAATTGAATGGAATACAGGAGCAATCAAAAGGTGGAATTCTTTGCTGGTAAATAATGAAATGTATTTCTTCAGTCCACTTCACTAGAGACTTGTATCTAGACAGCTATATCCTTCCTCCCTTCCTTCCCCTGTAAGTTATTGAAACCAGTATTCTAGTACAGATGAAACAATTGTGCTTTAAAATTAATGAGTCTTTTTTGATCAGATAATACAATACAGATAAAAAAAATCCAGGATAGTTTTGCTACAGGTTATGTCCTGATTAGTGCTGTATGCAATTGACTTTGCTTTTTGCTTATGCTGTTCTTGGTTTCTGTACTTTTTTGGGGCTCCAACTTTCATTTCATAGTCTCACTGCCAACAATTCATGCTTGTTTCTTGAAATTTGGTACACTTCATCTTTTAATAATAACCCAGCTTCCCTCTAAATTTCGTTCAAATCAGTGAGAAAGAGAGACCCCCCCCCAAGAAGTTATGAATACTTTAAAAATAAATCCAAGCAAATTTTAAATGTGTTTAGTAAGAATAACCCACATTCAATTTTTTTATTTGTCATTTAACTCTTGGGAAAAGTTAAAGCTGCTTTAGATAGTTGCGTAGGGGCTCTTTGTTCACAATCTTGTATGCCTGGAATCTCATTTTGGGAAATAAATCCAAAAGATTGTACAGCCTATATCTTCCTCTGTCTGACATAAAGAAGCAATTATTATTGTAAACTGTTCAGAGTCACTGTATCCATGAGATGGGTGGCATAATAAACAAATAAACAATTTAAAAGAGTACTTGATTGTGTCTAAAACAATTTCTAATAAGTTACAAATTTGTCTCTAGTTGTACAGGACCTGTTCATATGTCTGGGGCAGGGGTGTCAAACTGGATTTCTTTGAGGGCTGGATCAGCATTGTAGTTCTCCTCTGCGGGCTGGCCAGGGGTGTGTGAAGACTGGACTGACGACCTCCTACAGCACCCTGCCGGCCAAAATGGGGTATGGGGGGCTGCGCATGGCCCCCTGCATCCCATTTTGGCTGGCTGGGTGCTGCAAGAAGCCGTGCAGACCGAAAAGGGGGCGCATGGGGGCTGTGTGTGGGGGCCACGCGCAGCCTCCACACGTATCATTTTCGGCCTGCACGGCCTATTGCAGCACCCTGTTTTAGCTGCCATACGCACTGTGGGCCAGTCCTTTGATATTTCCAGGTCGGCCCCGCAGGCCACATTTAAGCACCCTTGAGTTTGACACCAAAGAGAAGGGTAACTTCTTCTCTTGGAGGAAAGGCAAAATACATGCATGGAAAAAGAAGGTTTCTGGCTTCTTGGCTTGGTTATTTGTAGTTCCAGAAGAAAAAGAGTTTATAATCAATAAACTCAGTAAATTGAGCTTGGGAACAGAACTGAATGAGAAAGAAGTGGCATAGGAAAAAAAAGGAAAAATATTCAGACAGTGCCACCTATTCTTTAATTTGATATTTGTGAGAGGCATTTCATGACATGGAATAAAGACCTGTTTTATATAGCTCTGTGTTTGCAGTATTAAGCACTTAATTTGAAATTATTTTAGTTTTTCCTTAATGCATTATCCTGTTATACTCACACCTGTATTTAATTTGCCATTATGTAATAAATAATTTTAGATTTCTGAATGCTTATGCTTCTGTTTAAAAACGTCTTTAATAAAACACACTAAATCAAGTTACTTGACCCTATGGTGTGTATTTGATTATGTTAGTGAAATGAGACTAATGCAATTAAATACAGTGGAATGTAGCTCTAGAGTGGTTATGAAAAAAAAGCTCTCTGAATCATGCTTTTGGAAAGTACCTTTTGACAAAATATTTGGCAGTCACAAACACTGGCACTGTTCCAATTTTCCATTCTTTCTCCTGAACTGAAGCCAGATTCCTTTGGGAAATCATCATTTGTAAATGATTGTGAAGAGAAAAAATGGCATTCTTGAGTGTACAGTTACTGCTAATTAGAAACTAAACATTAGCAATCATGTCAGAGTTAATTGTATTTGAAAAGAAACATCTACAAAAACCTGTTAAATATAAATAGGGATAATATAGCTTAAATCTGGAAGCATTTTAAGATAAATTGTATTGCACTGTTGTGGTAAATGCTATTCATTTTAATTAATCCTTTTGTTAAGCTGCTCATTTTCTTTCCACATGGTATGTCCTTCTACAAATAAGCCAATAAATGAAATGGAAGAACGCCTAGATTAAAGCAAGTGCAATATTGTGTTAGCATTGTAACATACACCTCATACTTTAGTGACTATTTTCTAATGTGTTTGTGGTGTAAGCAGAATTTCTTTTTTCTGCTAATATCAGGAGCATATGTATTTCATACTAGTTAAGGACCATATTTTCAGAAGTTGTACTGAACCTATAAATCTGCTGATTTTAAAATATGTACAAAATAATGAGGTCCTCTGAATGAAATATGGTCCAACAATTAAAATGAAGATTGCCCATACAGTATTAGTCCTCGACTTATGACTACAACTGAGCCCCAAATTTATGTTGCTAAGTGAGAAATCTGTTAAGTGAGTTTTGCCCCATTTTACGATCTTTCTTGTCAAGTTTGTTAAGTGAATCACTTCAGTTATTAAATTAGTAACACAGTTGTTAAGTGAATCTGGCTTCTCCATTGACTTTGCTTGTCAGAAGGTCACAAAAAGTGATCACATGATCCCGGGACATTGTAACCATCATAAATATGAACCACTTGTCAAGCATCCGAATGTAAATCACGTGATCATGGAAATGCTGCAACGGTCATAAGTGTGAAAAATGGTCATGCCACTTTTTTTCGTTGCTGTTGTAACTTCAAATGGTTAGTAAATGAACTGTTGTAAATCGAGGACTACCTGTATTATAAACAAATTATTATATGGCAGAAGATAGGCTTCATGTAGAATGATAATAGTTGTTTTTTGTTCTATGCAGTCCAACACAGGAAATTGGTAGCAACTCAAAGCAGGTACTGACTACGGGGATTCTTGTTCTGTATCCATTTCACAGGAAACAAAATTATTTTGGCTGTAAGGGCATCTTTATCTTATATTACTTTTACCGGTATAATAAAAAATACCCCTTAAAAGGGAGTTTTGTCTCTCCTTACCTCTAACTGGTATCATCTGCCTAGCTGAACTTAGGCCAGCTGCCATGCCTTTTTAGAACTTGTCTTTATCATGGTGTCGTCTATTTATTGCTAGGTGGGATTTGTGATATAAACATTTTTTTAAAGTTGACACCTTGAGTGGGATTCATTATATATTAATCACCAGTATATCTCTGTGGTGAAAAGCATAGGTTTCAGGTGAGTATAATTCATATAAATAAAATACACAATTAAAATACAATTCAAGTAGTGCCATCTTGTGGCACGCTAGAAGTATGCAAACTGAAATCAACGCAAAAGTCCAGTCAGTTCAAAACAAAGCTATTATTATCATCATCCCCATATCTGATAAGGTTTATCAAAGATGGTAAGTGCTATGTATATAAACCATTTACGCATTTCACAAATCATTTTCGGATGGAATGTATGCATTTGTAAGGATTGCATAAATATTTTCTTGACTATTTCATTATAAATACTGTTCTTGACATACCTTCCGTATGCATGAGATCTGAAAAATTCTGCCTTTCTGTCTCCTGACTTCTAGATGTGGTAACTCTCCTGTGTACCGTTCACGTGAATTAGCTGGAAGAGCCCTTGTTCCCTTTGTTATGCTAAATTTGGTGCCACAGACAGTATCTTCTTTGTTAGCCAGCCTTCCAGATAGCACTGATCCTTGTATACGACAGAACGCAGTTCATGGAACGCTGTTACAAGTGAGTTTTGCCTTTTTGCATACTGTGAAGTAAACACATATTCACAAAAAAGTAATATCCAAATTGATAAAAACAGGAAGACTTATGATTAACTGTTAAAAATCAAGATGATTCCCATAATCAAGATATTAAAAATGGGATACATACTTTATTTCAATAACTGAGCTTGCAAATAATCCCAGAGATCATTCATGATCATTCTCAAAATGATCCTCAAAGTAGGAAAGCACTTGATCATGATTTAGTAGATTAGACTAACTACTTGACTCTACCTCCCCCAGTACTTTCTGCGCCCCATCCGCTCATCTTTTTAATTTCACATTATTGTACTTCTACTGTTAATTTTCATTATTTTATTCCTTTACTATTGTTATTTTTACATTTTTAAATAAATTTTTAAAATAAATATGCATGAACTGTAACTTAATAAGTAAATACCTCATTTTAAAGGCATGTGTTTTATACCAAAGTGACAATATAAGTATAAGATTACTTTTAAGAAAAAATAACTACACCGTACATAATGAGTCATTTCAGTTGTTGCATCTTTTGCTAAGTCAAGGATAAGCGAAATCTCAGCTTTCATTTTTATTGAACAGTAATCCCTAGAACCCCAAACCAGCATGGCCAATTGGGTGGGATACTGGGATCTGTATTTCAGCAACCTCTGGAAGGCCATTGCTAAGTGATTATTTCAGGCTAACTCTGCCCACATCCTGGAGTTCGATCCTGATTGATCCTGAGTCAAGATTGATTCAGCGTTCCATCCTTCCGAGGTCAGTAAAATGACACGACCCTGGACACTTTATATTACCTTTTTCTGAATTTCCTGAAGGTATATATTCTGAATCTTTTCAGACACTCTGAAAATATTGCTTTGCTCTACATCATAGAGTTGCATGAAGTATAATTGCAAAGTATATAGAGGCTTATATAATTTGGAGATAGGATGGAATGCACATTAATGGTAGGGTTTTTCCTTGAAATTGTAATGGAGTTAAGCCTAGATTTTATTTGTATTATATGATTATTTAAATTCCTTCTTGGCTCCATATGCTTAGGCTCTCATTCTCTTTTCCTGCATTTTCCTGTCTTTTGATATTTTGCTTTCTATTTTTTGGCAGTAGCTTAGGAAAGCAGCAGCATTTTATGGTGTGTGTCTGTTCATATGGATTATTTTTCCCACGATAGTAAGGAATGGTTCTCATAGGAAACTTAATGTGTGAGGGCATGGAGTAAAACAGATAAGTTCAACTTTAATATATAACGTTACTATTACAGCTTAGTTTGGGGTCTGCAGTTTGGGGGACCAAGAGCTACACTTGGACATTGAAGGGGCCCAGTATAAAAAATGGGTCAGAACCAGGACCATGACTGCTTTTGAAAAAATTAACAACTAAAAGTATGGAAAAATCAAATCACAATAATTAATTTCCTTCACTGTCCTGTTGATAGGAAATCGTTTTACAGGCAAAACAATTTTTAAAAGTGACATGCAAAAATAGCCAATTATATATGAAGACTACTCAGTATCTTATGGTATCTGGGTGCATCTTCTGTGGACATATTCCCCATAATAATATGTATTTCAACTAATAGGTTGTGTAGTAGAATTTTCAGTTAATTTCTTTGACCTTTTGAAATAAGAATATTGCTAATCATGTATTTTTATTATTTGACTTGGCAAAAGTATTTGACCTGTACTTCTTCATAGCTGATTTATAAAGGCTGCTATTATGAATGAATGTTATAATATCTAGAGATCAAAGCAGAAAAACCAGTATCATTAAATATTTTTCATTGCACCTTCCTTGCAGCTGCTCTTTTTTATAGTTCAGTTTTATTGACCAAGATAAACTTTCCTTTGAAGCTGGGAAAAAAAAGAGTACTAATGTCAAGTGGAGAGGAAAACATATTATGGCGATGTACCCTTTTATTGTCTTCGTTGTTAAATTTTTACATGCAGTCATGTATCATCAGGGAGGTAAATTTTATATGTTGTCAGGTATTCTAAGTCATTAATATTTAAGCAGCTACTGCACAAAAAGTATCAATGAATCATCCATTTTATGAATAAATCAAACTGGAGTATGCATATATTGATGATGGTGTATAAAAATCATAATGTCATGATTATGTCCTAGGACAGTGATGGCTAACTTTTTGCCATTGCATGCCAGAAAAGGGGGGGAGGTTTGCGTGCACGTGCCCACACTCATAATTCTATGCTCCCTGTCCCACGCATGTGCACGTGACCCCCCTCCCCCATCCTCCTGGCATGTGATGGCCCGGTAGGCCCGTTTTTCTTTCTCACCTGGCTCCAGATCCTCTCTATGCATCTGGAGAGGGTGAAAACAGCCTTCCCCACCCCCTCGGAGGCCCTCCGGAGGCCCGAAATGGCTCGTTTCCCAACTTTCGGTTAGACAGGAAGTGACTTTTTTGCTGTCCCCAGCCTCCAGAGACTCTTAGAGAGGCCTTTTTCAAGTTTGAAAGCCTTGGAAGCCCACCTTTCTGTTTTGTATTAGATGCATGCAATATATGTGCCACTTATCAAATGTAGTCACCTGTGATGAGATTACTTGATTTTCAGGTAGTTCTGGAAATGTAATAAAAATGCTGTGGAAATTTTAAAACAAACTGTTATGTTCTATAGTTAGTTTTAATATTTATTTCACCGTGTTAGCACAATACTCATTAAGGCTGGTTTTGATTATACAGTTAGCTTTCAGTTTGCCCTTAGATTTACCTTGGCTGAGGCGTTTGCAGTTTAAAGGCCACTGTGAAAATGATTGGAAAACATTAACATTAATATGTTATTACAAGCTGACATGCTTAGCCTGATGGGAAATAAAATTTATAAATAGACTTGTTCATATCCATATGGTAAAAATCTGATGAGTTATAGTAAATGTTATTATGTGGCTCATTTGTTTCCCAGGGTTTGAATTTCATTACAGTAGAGGCTTTCTTTCTAGTAAGTTTATAATTTGAAAAGAAATGCATTAATAAATAACTGCAGAAGAACGGACATTAATTAATTATTTGTTCAGACTGCAAACTTTGGTACAAGGATTATTTCCAGATGGACCATCAATAAAAATCTGGTGAGATTGTTCATGCTGTTTCTAGAAGTGAGAAACAACAGAATTATCAATTCAATAAGCATCAGATATGAAAATGCTTACAAACAAAAGTCTGCCAAATTAGACAAATGTGTTGAAGCTCATCACTCTCCTTTAGCCAGTTCAAGGAGGTATTCCATTTATTTATATAAATGTTTATTGTTTACATCAAATTCAACATTTGATCAGATCCTGAACATGAGCTAAATGCAACTATTGGGATTTTGTTAGAAAAATATATTATGTAGTACTATCAGCCTGCCTGAATTCAAAATAAAACATAAAACTATGTTGTTTTGGTTTCACCTTTACTAGTGCTGCATTTTTGTTCTGCAACTTACTTTTTATATGATATCCATTTCAGTTGCTAAAGCATATGGAATTCTTCAGAGTGTTAAATTTCTGTATTGAAATTGTGTAACAGAGTGATCTTAGTTTATTCACAAACATTTTTTTCAATAATCACTGAGCTGAACAGAATTGCTTCAATCTTTAAGTTAGAAATTTGGATATTTATATTTGATTCGACTGTTAGTAAACGAGCTAATGACATGCAAGCAGAGATTTCACAAGTATAGTGGAACAGTATGTACCGGTAACTTTTGTCTGATTTATAGAAAGGTCAGTTTTTACATGTCATAAATTTCATCTGAAGTGTTAGTTCCTGCTTGGAATAGAAGGGCAGACAAAGATTTGGATCAGATTTTTGCCCATTCAACTTCTCTCCTCTGATGGATCCCTTCATTCCCTGTGGTTCATGAAGGATCTGAGGGAGATAAAAGGAGAGAAGAAACATCTAGACTAGTGGTTCTCAATCTTTTCTTTATCATAGACCTCCTTTAAATACATTTTGTGGCTATGGGCCCCCAAGATTTAACACAATATTTAAATCATAACATTTCTTCAAATCTTTGTGGATTCCCTGTGACAACATCACTGCACTTGTTAAGTTAGTAACATGGTTGTTAGGTGAAGTCAATTAGGCTTCCCCATTGACTTTGCTTGTCAGAAAATTGCAAAAGGTGATCACTGTGACCCCAGGACATTGCAGCCGTCATAAATCTTAGTTAGTTGCCAAATGTCTGATCAAAATAAGAATTTGGATTATGTGACCATGGGAATGCTGCAACAATCGTAAGTATGAAAAACAGTCATAAATCACTTTTCTCATTGGCGTTACTTTGAACAGACACTAAATGAACTGTTGTAAGTGGAGGACTACCTGTATTAAGGCCTTCCTTATGGTGATTAGAGCAATAAAACATCAATTTTACATTTTGTATATTTTGTACATTTTTAAAAAGTACAAATTTTATTTCATTAATATGCTGAGACTAGGCTTTGTGCTTCCAATACATTTTTTGTTAGTTATCTCTCATGCATGTTTTGAAATAGTTTGTTATGGATTTTAAGAAAGCAAAAAGACACTTCTTCCACATCATATAGATATAGAAAATCTTGTTTATTAAATGTAAAATCAGTGTAGCTCTTTTTGGACTTAAAATGTCTGTGTGCATTTATCTATTTTAGAAATACGGCCACCCAACTCTACAATAACGCTGGGTACATGCAATAAAAAAAAATACTATTAAACAAATCAAAACATCCCAAATCTCTTAAGAAAAACAACCATTAAGATAGTCACACACATCTAGCCACCCACTTGAACCCAAGAGCCAAGTTTTTAGAGCTCTTTTGAACACAACCAAGGTGGCGGTCTGATGCACCTGGGGCTGGGGATGTTTCAGGGGGGATGTGCTGCAACAGAGAAGGTTCATTTTCTGGCTTTCCTCAGATGCTACTGCTTCCTTAAAGGGTCAAAGTCAGCTTTTAGCAGAGCTATCTTCAGTTTCCCATCTCTTCCCCTGAATCCCCAGAAAAGGGGTTGTTGTTATTGAATACTTCATTCATTTGTGGTACTCTTTCCTTGTACTTAGCCATTTGAATTTTTCAACCTTTCATGAGAAACTACAAATCCAAATTTTAAAGTGGCCTTTTCTGTTTTTTTAGATGATGATGCAGTCTAGATGGTGTAACAGTAAGACAACATTGTTGTTTTAAAAGTCAAATCATAGCTTACTATAATTCAGGAAAACATATTTGCTCTTTTTCCAAGTATACTGAACAAACATGAATCTTACTTATACATCTAACAACTTGGCATTTAGTCTAAACATTTTTTAAAAAGTGTCTAGGTAACATTGCTCTTGAAAACAGTTGCATTACAAAGAAAGTTTATGAGGTTTTTAATTTTGTGTGAACTCTTATGTTTCATAACTTTGAAATGAACTTTGAATCTTATAGAATCACGTACTTGTGATGGATAGCCACATAAACTAAATAAATAAAAAATAAAAGTAAATAAGTTTGAAATAGTGCAGCCACAGAGGAGACAGAAGTTTAACAATAAGCCCTTATCTTGGATGTGATTTCTGCAATTCTCTCTCTAACCAATGTATGGTATTATAACTCAGGATTACTAAAATCAAATATATGCTTATGCTTTCTTTAAAAATCTGCAGATGGGAGCAGATAACTTCCATTCTTACATTATGCTCACATGTTTGAAAATTATTAACATTGCTGACTTTTAATATAGAGAGGACAACTAATTTATTTTTTCTTTATTCTTTTGTACTAAGATATTATATTCCTTTAAGCACATGTGCAGATTTACCACATACTGTACATAGAGAGGATGGTAAAAAAAAGGATGTCCCATATGTTTAATTGAACGCACTTGTATTTTTTATTTAGTTATGCACTTGCATACCAAGCATGAGATTCAAGTGATGGTCATAGAAGAGATCAGTTATGTCTGTATACAACTCCTATTATTTCCATTGGAAAAAAGGCATAATAATTAGAAATATTACAGTGCATACACAGTACCAAATAATGTTATATTTTTTTCCTAAAATAGCTTACGCAAACTATACATGCATGGTGCCTCTCTGATATAGTTTAATATAGGTTTTTCCTTCTTTACCTTGTTGTGGATATACTGTAATGCTACCATTATAATCCCTTTAAGGTAAATGACACGGTGATGAAAAATAATTTGTTTAGTGAGAAATGGAGTACTATAGAATACAGCACTATATATAACACATACAGTGATGAAAGAAATATCTTTATATTTAACCAGTGTCAACTTGTTTGTGTAGATGTTTGGGAGGTTATTCTCCTAGTGGCTAAATTCTTCTCCCTAAAGAGGTGTTTTTTGTTGTTGTTGTTTTTTTAGCAAAACCCAAATCCAGGAGGAGATATTTGAAAAATATTCCAACAGTAGTCTGCAACTTCTTTTTCTTTTTCTTTTTAATATAGGTCCTTCATTTGCTACAGTCTTATTTGGAATCTAAACAGAGGGCTAATTCAGATTTTCATCAGAGTTTGACCAACATTATCACTAATGTATGTGGCAAGCTATGGTTGGCAAATAGGTAAGTCAGAAATGGAATAAATTTATTTGTAGTCACAACTCAATAAAAATAAAAGCAAATATGCCCTGGTCATCTCCTATTTGGATTATTGCAATGCACTCCACATGGGGCTACCCTTGAGAAGTACTGGGAAGCTTCATCTGGTATAGAATGTGGTCACATGAGCAATCTCGGGTATCCAAGGAATGATGCGTGTAAAACCTCTGCTACGTGAGCTGCATTGGGTGCCTGTTTGCTTCCAGGTCTAATTCAAGGTGCTGGGTATGATCTTTAAAGCCCTACATGGCATGGTTACCTATGGAACCAGCGTAACCCCATAACATCAGCCCTTACCACCCAGTCAGGCAGGGAGGATATGATAACAAAACCCATCAGTTAAATTCAAACTAGTGGGGTCCAGGAAGAGAGCCTTCTCTGCTGTTGCTCTTGCCTTTTGGAACATTCCCCCCCCCGGGGGGGGGTGGACCCCTTTCGGAAATGTCCTGGTTCTGGCATATTACTAGGGACTCACAGATGAGTATAATCTGAAGGCCCTTACCTGGCCTTTTAATTAACTTTGAATGTTGAACTGTAATGATCTTTACCTCTGATGTAAATTTTATATACAGTTTTTATGTTTTAATATTGTACTTGTACACTGCCTAGAGTCATTCTATGAGGAAGATGAGTGGTTTTTAAATATGATGAATAAATAAAAAATAAATATATCTTCTTAGTGGTTGCCTCTATTGGATCTTGTACCAGGAAGCCTGTAGCCTCTTGGTGAGACAATTAAAATTTCTGATAAATGAGTCATTCTATGTTGCTAGTTATGTGAAATTACACTAGTGTTGTCTTTTATTTTAATAAGAGGAAAACCATCACTTAGAATATAAATCTATGATGCTTTAGCTCAACACAGTAAATTAGAGCAGCAGATTTCAACCTATTTTTAGTCCAAATATATTTTTCACTGGAAAGAGCGCTTTTAAAAAAAAGTGTCTATTTTTATCAATAAGAGAGACCACTTTCTCGGAGGAATAAAACTAACAGTAATACCAGCTGTGTAGACAAAATATATGTCTTTAATCCCAAGGTATTTGAACCCTAAATCCTTCCAAGAGAAAATTTGCTTCATAAATTTAAAATCAGTACATAAACATTAGTTAGACTCTATGTATTTCCAAGAACTAAATCAGCATTTCCTTATATACTTAAGACAATAAAAATGAACAAAAGCTGATAGCTTTTCAAAAATCATTACAAAAATTTACATTTTTACAATCAGTTTCCATAAATAATTAAAATTTATTTGTATACTTGTCCTGTCACTTTTCATTAAAAGCAAGAAATTCAAAGTAATATTCAAATACATATACATATATCAGATTGAAGCAGTGTGGTTTTATAAATGATATAGTCCAAAAAGGTTTTCATCAGTGTGAAAATATCATCACTGTAACAGGCTTACACTGATTTAATAGCAATAGCACTTAGATTTATATACCGCTTTACAGTGCTTTACAGCCCTCTCTAAGTGGTTTACAGAGTCAGCATATTGCCCCCAACAATCTGGGTCCACATTTTACCCACCTCGGAAGGATGGAAGACTGAGTCAACCTGAGCCTGGTGAGATTCGAACTGCCAAATTGCAGGCAGCCGGCGTCAGTAGAAGTAGCCTGTAGTACTGCACTCTAACCATTGCGCTACCTTGGCTCTTAACAACAATGTATTCTATATTTGGAGTGATTTTGGGTTTGCTTGGAGTCCATTGTTCAGCCAGTTGCCCACATTTTACTCCATTGCTGTCTTTATAACTAATGTATAGCCCTACTTCTTACTGACCGCACTAGAAGGCCAGAAATTCATTTTTAATTCAAATTTTCTTCATTCTGCTCCATTCCTGTTGTCATTAGAAAGTTTTGGACTTTAAGGGATAATTCAATTGTACTAGAGCAATTTATCCAGTCCCTTTTTGTTATATTGTTTAATTTATTTGCATTATATGGTTTCTTCTGATTTTGGGGGCTGGTGGTGGTTGTCTTTGATTATAAATCTATGAAGAAAAGAAAGGTAGTCCTTGACTTACAACCACAATTGAGCCCAAAATTTCTGTTGCTAAGCAATACAGTTGTTAAATGAGGTTTTCCCCATTGTACGACTTTCCTTGCCACAGACGTTAAGTGAATCACTGCAGTTATTAAGTTAGTAATACATTTGTTAAATTAATCTGGCTTCCCCATTGACTTGGTTCAGTAAAGCCATACTGAACCAAATACTTGATGCCTTCAAATTAGTCACACAGCTCCACAAGAATACCAAAATTGGATCCTCTGAATACAACTGTGATCTAATCCTGACATATATGTATATCTGATACTTTGTTCCATTTACAGGGTAATCATGCATGGTAATGATAAATAAGAATAAAGGAATGTTGCAGGAGGGTTGTTGGAAGGAACTGTGCTTTAAGCAGAGGTTTTTGTTTATCTTAGATGTTTACACATATATTTCTTAATTTTTTAATAAAAATAAAACCAAAAACATAGTAGCATATAAAAGTAATCCTTGCCTACCTCACATATACTTGTTTAAGCATTAAGTACTGGGGCCAGACAGGACCGAAGAAAGCAAGTAGAAGAAAAATAAAATATTAATGTGTAAGTCATTTAAATTTTGCTATTGACTTTGATTCTAGGCAAAATCCTTGTCTGGTGACTAGAGCAGCATATCTTGATGTCCTTGTTCTGTTGAATAATTATGTGGGGAAGGCAAAAATTAAAGGTAAGGTTGAGGTAATGCATCACTTTCCTGCCAGTAAAAAAAAACAAAAACAGAAACTACAATCTTTAAGACTGAACTGAGAATGAAGGAATAGATTTTATGATGCTTGTCAGGATTAAAAACACCAGCAGTCTCCTTCTAATGTCTTCTAAGGTTTAATAGAGATAAAGTATTCCAAGGCTCAAATTATTGTAAAATGGGGATGAAGAGATAAATATGATTAAGTTGTTGGGTTAGAAAAATATCCATATTTTGCACTCATTTCACTTATTTAAAGGGTACTATTTTTCCTGTAGTACCCCTTACTTTTTATATATATGATCCAGATAATAGACCATCTATCAGCTAGAACATGCTATGATAGTAGGGAAAATTCAACAACTGTTGATGTGGATGAGACTTCTTTGCACTTTATATCAAGTTTCTATTTGTCTGTTTTCCAATGGCATTTCTTTTGCATATCATTTGGCTCTTAATGACTTGGTTGCTTCTTATCTATTTTTTCAAAAGCATCTTTTGACAACATTTCTGGCTTTGTCATCTCTATTTATGTGATTAATTCATTTTAAGCTATGTCCACAGTTGTCAGTTTTAGCTTCATTTCACAGTTCATGAATAATTACATAAATAACTTTATAAATAACTGGGATACTAGGTACTGAAGGTATCTCTGAATTCTTCAAAACAACATATTATTACAACATAGAACCAACATATTATTCCATTAGGTTTATTTTTTGTGTAGAGCGAATCAAACAATTGAAAACAAATCTTCTGAAGATTGTCTTTTGTCCTATATGCTTTGCATATTCACTATAATGTATCAGTGATCCTCCTAGATTATAACTAACATGGAAAACACTTTTTAAGAAATAAAATGAGAAGTCTTTCTTGTTGGGACAGATATTCCCTATTACTTGAATTAGCTTAATCAGCACAAAATAAAATACAGCATAACAGTTCTATAGCTGATTAAACATGAACAATTTCTAATCAGTTACAATGTTCATAGATAACCCACAAGCTACCATATTACTTTTTCCAGAATATGACTCCCTTGCTTTTGTATCTTTCTATCATTGGCTGTTGCTGAATATTTTACTTTTAAATTCTAACATAGCAAATATATTTTACAATGTTAGATCAGTACTAAAAAAATTTTGTGGCATGATTAAATTTAGGCCAGTTTGGAATCTTGCGATTATAACTACACTGTAATTCCCAGTGGCAAGTATGCTGTCCATAAATAGTGTGCACAGGTGGTTATGGAAAGGCACAGTTTATAACCCTTTTAGAAATAAATGCTACTCAAGAAATCCAGAGATAATTGTTAATACACAAAACCTGAAGCAGTATTATACTATTAGACTATCTAGCTTAATAATGTATCCATTAACAGATGGCAGTGTGCCCAGTTGAAGTGATGAAGGAGAACTCGCTGGCTCATATTTCCTTAAGATGCAGCTGTGGGTAGCTATGGAGACAGTTTGGGTAATGGTAGACTGCAGTTCCATCAAAATGGTCCCAGCCAACATGATACCTCTAATTGAATATTACTTTAATTATATCAATACAAGGAGCATCATTTGTATATTTTTTTCTGTTAGTGTAATGCCTAATGCATTTTAGAAATGTTAAAAAAAATACTTCAGTGTGTGTTATGAGAACCAGAGCAGGATTTTAAAATGTATTCCCTTCCCTTGTTTATATAGCATTAAACAACGATGGTGTTAGGGGATAACCGCTATCAAAATGCTAGGTTCAATGTGCTGTTCCTCCTCTGCCATGCTCTGAATCTGACTTTTAAACCAAATACCTCTTAAGTAGGATATTACAATTCTTTTTCTATTGTAGACAACTATGAAGGTAATAGGAAAGACTACATTTACTAAATTTCACCCCTCGGTCATAATCTTTAGATCAAAGAAGATTGAATAAACCAAAACAACTGTCAATGTCAAAATAGCCCAGAGATTCTTGTGGAATGGAATAAGAGTTATATGATTTTCCAGTGATTTTCAGTTTTTAGCCAATAAAGAATGGTCATTTTTAAATAATGAATAGTAACTAATATTTAGCAATATTCAGTGGATTACACCTATCTACACTATATTTGTGTTTTAACTGCATTTATTAGCCAGCCAACCAAATCCCCTATAATATCCTTTGAAATACTCAATTTTCAAATGTTTCCAGATGCATTATCTTCATCAGTATCCCAGTGGCAAGCATGATGTGCATAAATAGTGTGCAGAGGTGGTTGTCAGGTTCCGCTGTTATCTCAAATAAATTTCATTCTCAAACACAAAGTCTTTGATGAAATCTCTTACTTATTGAAGAATAACGATCTAGTCCTGAACTCATTTGCAGCCGAAACTGATCCTCTGATCCCAAACCCCTCCCTTTCCGTTCCTCAAATCTCAGTGTCTCATTGGCCATCTTCCAAGTCCATCTTTCATCTCAGTTACTTCAAGTCACAGGAATTTCCCCCTCCTCCCATCACCTAGGTGACGTTATCTGCCGGGGGAAAGAACTGGGTGAAAAGTCAAGCTACAACTTCTAACAGGCTCTTTCCCACTCATTCATGTCAGCGCTGGGGAAATCATAGTTTGGAACGCTGACATCGGTTATGTAAAGTCACAGTTTATAATCCTTTTAGAAATAAACACACACACACCTATAGGTAATCCTCAATTTACGACCACAATTGAGCCTAAAATTTCTGTTGCTAAGTGAGACATTTGTTAGGTGAATTTTGTCCCATTTTACAACTTTTCTTGCCATCGTTAAATGAATTACTGCACTTGTTAAGTTAGTAACATACCGGTAGTTGTTAAGTGAATCTGGCTTCCCCATTGACTTTGCTTATCAGAAGTACACAAGAGGTGATCACATGACCTCGGGACATTTGAGTCAGTTGCCAAGCATCTGCCCTGTGATCATGTGACCATGGAGATGCTGCAACGGTTGTAAGTGTGAAAATGGGTCATAACTCACTTTTTTCAGAACTGATCTAAGTTTGAATAGTCACTAAGTAAACTGTTGTAAGTCGAGTACCTGTATATACATATGCATATGCATATGCATATACATATACATACACAAGAATATGTATATAATATTTATTGTAATATTTAAGCTATGTATTTTAATGAAAGTATATCTATATATGTGTGTGTGTATACTCTAATTAAAATGCATAGCTTTTAATGTTATTTTCTGTCAAGCATAATAAATATTTTTATCTTAACCCCAAATATGTTTTACGCCAGCGGTCCCCAACCTTTTGGGTATCAGGGACCGGTTCCATGGAGAGAGGTTTTTCCGCCGACCACAGGGTGTGTGGTTTCATATGCTGCCTGCTTCCCACGGATGGGGCTTCTTTTCTTTGCATGGCCCGGTTTCTGACATGCTGCTGACGGTGCCAGTCCAGGGACTGGGAGTTGGAGACCCTATTTTAGGCCCTTTGGTTGAAAATGAGAGTGAACAAAGAAACAATCAGCTGAAAGTTCAAAAGCTACATCACCCTGACTTGTAGATCATTTTAATAATATATTTGTATTTTTTGCTGCAAAAAGAAGCCATTGTAGATACAGTTGAATTGACATACTTACAAAAAATAATTAAAAGAGCTGGTGTATAAATCTTTAATTGTAACTACGTGACTTAAATAAATATTACAGTTAATAGAATGAAGTATGTAACTTCCTTTTCTAAAATCTATTTAAAAGTTGTCTAAAAATATTATAAAAATGTTGACATTGTGGAATAGTTTATATTATGTGACCTGTGATTAAATTTAACAAAATTATGGAACGCAGATCTACTCTAAATATCTAGTTTTTTTTAAAAAATGATCTTTGAATAGAGGCACAAACCTAATGCATTCAAATGCTTCTCATACCTAAAGCTTATTGTAAAGCTTTATTTTCTAAGCTCTACCTTGTGCAATCCTTTTATGTGTCCTATTTACAAAGAACCTTTGTACACAACTGCACACTTCTGTTGTTTCTCAAAAACTATCTAAATGTATAATACTGTTTTAGTACTTGAACAGGAACCAAATTCAGAAGTTTGGGTCTCTTTTCTTTCAAAGTTAAAAAGGAATTGCAAAGTGAATGTAACTTAAGCTGAAATAATAGTGTGGCAGGAAGTTGTTAAACCAAGCCCCTATTCCTTTTTTTTCTAAGATCAAAATGCTCCTTTCCCAAAGAAGTTTAAACCCACTAGAAGAAAAACGAGTAGCCATATTTTCCCAAATAGCGCTAATAAGAACAAAGATGGAAAAATAGTTTTTAGGAAACTATGGATAAGTGGTTGTCCCAAATTAGTTTGGAGCTAGTGTCCTTTTAACCTCTGAGGAAAAATACAGTAAAAGTTACGGTACTTATAGACCTTAATACATTCCATATAGTTGGCTTTTAGATAGCTTTGAAAAATAGGAAAGGTGGAAGATGAGATAGGAGGAGTTGTGGGAGACAGATGTCCCCATACATTCCTCATCTCAGCAGTTCTGAACTATGAAAATTATATATTTGTCCCATTAGCTGAGGAGGTAGTACCTAAACTCTAATCTTGTTTGCCATCTTTCAATGTCTGGAATTTCTTTGGCTTGGATCCTTTTTAAAGGAAATTGAATGTCTTACAGCTCCTTCTTTAATGGGAGTTTCGTGTTGTCTGATGTCATGCTTTTAAATCCCTCTAGCCTTTTGACACCAAAGAAAAGATGTGGAAAAAGATATGGAGAATATTTTATTAAAGAGCCCACATACTCTTGGCCACTAAAGTAGTATATATTTCATCTATAACTTCATTTCTATGTGAAAATACAGCAAATACTGTGGCGCTGCTCAGCTTCTTCTGATTCATTGTATTTTGTCTCTAAGAATAGTCAGTGGTTCTATCAGGTTCAAAGTTTTCTGCTCATTTTAATAGTGCTTCAGTGATTTTGATATATTTTGCTGCTACTACTAGCAAGGTGTTTTTATACTGCAAGCACTTTGGACATAATTGGTCTATTTAGGACTATATGCTATTCATTTTGGCAACTTGCATGTTTAGGGCTGTGATAATTTCCAGTAAGCGTCAGCATTTGATTCTTTATTTATGCACAGTTGGAGGTTTAGGTGTAAATGAACCAATTGTTACATCATGAGTCTTAAAATTCAGATTTTTTTTTAGTGATTTGTAATTGGAAAGGGCTTCTTAAATCTTTAATCAAATCTTTATTTTTCCTTGGTTTCCTATTACATTGTTCAGAGGGTCTCATAGTATAGTCTAGCAACCTCTAGATTTGGGCTTAGGAACCAACATAAAATACTATTTTATATTAGCTACTATTCTCTGGTATTATTTGGGCAGATTTATTCAGACAGGTAAGCAGATACTGTTTACTGGTTACCTAGTTTGGGTAATGAAATGTCTGCAGGAAAACAACCAAGCTTAGAGAGCACCAAGGACCCCTCATTTCAACTCTGAGTTACAAATATTCTTCTTTATTTGTGAGTGTGTGTGTGTCAGAAATATTCTCCTTTATTGGTGTGTGTGTGTGTGTGTGTGTGTGTGTGTGTGTGTGTGTGTCAGAGAAAGAGAGAAGCATTAATCTTCTCTCTTTTCCCCTATCTTGGTAAAGAACCAATTTCTAAGGTACGACCCAGATTCTTGGAAAGTAATTGGCGGAGCTCAAGTTATGAGAGGTTGAGAACATACCAGCATATATTACTGGATACTTTTGCTGGTTTCCATGTTATGATTTGCTTGCTAGAAATATCGTAATCCCATCAGAAGTGCAAAGATCAGATAGCTGTTGCGGTGGATATGAAAAATAGTTCATCTGTCTAGAGTGATACTTATACTAAATGGCTTGATTGTTTTTAATTTTAAAATTTATCTGTGTTTCACTGAAGGAGAAAAGATAATAGATAAAAAACATGGTCTCCGATCAAAGTATTTTTTTTTTCCACAGAAAATGTTTCATTTACCACAACTAAAAATAACCAGGCACAATTATCTTTGTTTAGTATCAAAGCTTCTTCCAAGTACTCTAGAATGCTAAATTAAGAATAATAGTTCTTAATTTTTGATAACAAAGATCACTGGCATTCTTATGCAACCACAATGGATTTTCTTTTGAAAAAAGAATATACTGTTTATGTGAATTTAAATGTCATGCTTTAAATAATTATGTTTCACAATATATATGCTCGTTTTCTTTTCCTATTTATTCTTTAATATTCTTTTCCTTTTTTCCTATTTATTTTCCCCCTCCCCTACAACCTTAACTTTTACAATATATATGTGGTTTGTTTAATAAAACTATAAAATAGCAATGTGCTGTACAGTGTTGTATCAAACTCTATAAGTCCTGCTCAGTTCAATTCGTTGTATTTTCAAGTAAGTATGTATACTATAATTTTGGTCTAAATACATTAAGTTAGTCTTAGGCAGAATGGTCCCCTTCAGATATGTTTGGACTACAACTCATGAGATTCTTTACCATAATGGCCAATTGTGGAGTCTGACCACTTGATTGGATTGTTAAAGTGGTAGGCAGTGCAGGCGATAGTGTGGGTTTGTTCTTGTAAAATGTGGCCCTACCACTGTAGGCATGTTTCCCATATTTTCTCTATTATTGATGCAACACCCATCAGCTGCTAGATTGTATCATAGATAGAAGCAAAATACCTGATGACCAATGGAGCATGCACATCCCCATGGCATGTAAAGAGCACTCAGCAGTTTTGATGGTTGGCCAGCACTCGGTGCCATATAGTTCATCATTTTATACACATTATACACTTTTTATCTTAGGTGAATTGGTATATGCATTCCAATGATCTCCTTCTACCTCAGCTAGGTTGCAGTTACTCTTGTACATTTATTACTGCTGCCATTACTTTACAGATGGGATCCTAAGTAATGGAAGAAGTTTGTCTTCACTAGATCTTCACTGCTGACATAGATGGTGGAGATGTTTAGTCTCCAGATTCTTCTTGATATCGAGGCACAAATAGAATTGGCTAAGATGACTTGTCTAAAGTCATTCAATAAGATTCTGAGACTAAAGGTAGACTAGGATCTGGGTCTTCTCACACTTAGTCTAGTACCTTGAGCATTACAACATCCAGTCTTTCATAAATTTCTCAGCAACTGACCAGATATTGCAAGTAGGACTTTTCAGATGCCTGCTTATTCAGGACACCAAACTAAAGATGATCAATTATTATTTGTATACAGCCAATGATATAGCAGCGCTGTAAACAGACTATGCTAGCCATTTCCTTTCCTTACAATGGTGGCTGCATTCTGATGGGAACAATGAATACCAACTAAGGCTCACAGTCATTTCATTGGCTAAATTTATTCTATGTGTTACTTCCCTTCCCGTATCCTTTCTCATTCTACCACCCTATCTCATTTCATTTCAGAAACAGATATGAACACATTTTGGGGAGAAATTACCACTATTATCTTGGAGTCTGAACTAGCAACAGGTATCAAGCATTCTCCTACAGCCCCAGGACTTGCTCAGTTTCTCCAGAGCATCACCAGACTCTTCACCTCTATGTGTTCAGTGATGGCAGAACCTAGATTTGCGAACAGGAATTTACTTATTAAAAATAATACAATGAAAACAGGTTTATCAGTTGAATACCTCCTACATTCAGACTTTTGTGAAGTACGTTTATTGGTCTTAGAAACAATCCTGCTATGGTTGAATCAAGTGAATGCAAAACATGTGATGGAAGAAAAAGGAAATGTTCTGTTGAATCTACTGTCTGGCTTGGAGGACACACTTATTAAGATAGCTGTTAAGGAAAAGCATCCTGAATGTTTTTGCAAGGTGACACCCTATTTTTTTCTTTTTCTTTAGTGCAAATAAGTTTCATATAATAAAATAAGAATTTAAAATTAAATTAAATTTTGTGCTGGTCAATGCCTGAATAGGGACTACAGGGCTGTAAAGGGGAGGGTTTTTTAATGAGCATAATAAACCATTCTCTTTTTCGCTCCCTTAAATTAAATTCCAGTTATATATTCCAATTAGGCTCAGAACAGTATTTCCTATAGATAATTTTTTTTTCTGTAACAGATATTAGAGGCTCTATATAAAATAGATCTCAGAAATGTGCTTGCAAAGACGGAAGATGCTATAAAGATGAATCCAAGAGAGTTCTTGCATTGGATTATGAATATTGCAAATACTTCTGGCAGGTATACTGTCTTGTCTTTTTGTGTTTGGTTAATCTATATTTACTGGTTGCAGACTGCCTAATGAAAATGAACTTTGATATAGAAAGAGAAAACATTATTTCAAAATCTTAATGTAATCTTATACAGGTAGTTCTCACTTAAAATGATGATTGAGCCTGGAATTACAGTTGTAAGCCACCCCAATTTTTAAGTAAGACATCGTGTAATCGCATCTGATTTTATGGCCTTTTTTTTCAGGTCTGTGTGTGTTAAAATATTAAATATTTAATAGATAAGGCTTTTAAAGCAAATTAGCAAGAACTACTATATTTTTAGCCAGATTGCCTGTTGATTGTGACATTGTTCTTATTAAAGATTTAATTTGGTATATCTCTGTTAACATTTATTTTTACAGCATTGAAATTCAAAGCATATCCCTTAAATTTGCCTCAGAGTTGCTCGTACATCTTATACAAAACTGGCAAGAGGTAAGGAAAATTATTTACCAACTGTTTGTTCAGTTTTACTGTGATTAAAAAACAGTCATAATAAGTACAAAAGTACTATCTGTAGAAACTTTAAACATATTTGGGTTTTTTTGGAGCATTTAAGTTAATTGATTCATGTATAAGCAGCCTGACCTTAGGAATTCAATCCTAACACACAGAAACAATACATAGAGGAAGGTTTCTGGATTATTCTAATGTATATTTTCACAAAACTTTAGAAAATAGTTTGTCTTGTTTTATCTTTTACAATTGAATTTTTAATTGCTGATATGATTTAATTTATTTTTTTATGGACACTAAAGTGGTTTTGGATTTTTTGCACAGAATTCTTTTTTTAATCTAATAATTATAATATAATTAATATAATATAATTAATATAAAAATAATAATTGGAAAAGCTGAATATTCATTATTGGTTAGTTATAGAAAACACAATATTTTTATTAGTTACACAAAAGCGGTTATATAAATGTTTTGAATTAAATAAATAACTTTTAAAACAAAAATATATAAAAGTATATCAAAAATCATAAATACATACAACTGACAGCTGAGCTAACCCCATTCATCAAAAGAATCAGTTCAATTACTGCACCAGTTCCACCACATGTACCTGTTAGAAAAATCATGTCTTCAGGGCCTTGCAAAAAGTCAGGAAGGTCAGAGTCAATCTGATCCCTGTGGTGGTAATTTTGGGGGATGGTGGTGTATGTGTGGCGGAGAGATGATTTTCCATGGGATGGTTGCCAGGTCACAAAACACTTTCTTTCTGATTTCTGCCAGATGAAATTTCCTGACTGGCAGGACCTGCAACATGCCCCTCCTGCCAGACCTGATGGGATGATTAGATGTAATAGAGCAGAAGCAATCGCTCAAGTAACCTGCTCCTTATAGTGCTTTATAGTCAGCACTATAGTTATAGATATGCTTTATTATTAGCATCTTAAATTGAACCTGGAAGCAAACTAGCAGCCAATGCAGCTCACAGACCAAAAGCACATTACGCTCAGACTGCAGAACTTGCATAACTAACTGCTCGCACAGCTACATTTTGAACCAGTTAAAGCTTCTGCACACTCTTCAAGGACAACTCCATGTTTAGTCAGTGTTCAAAGTACTAGCACCCCTTCCCCAAACCCACTAAGCCAGTGGTTCTCAACCTTCCTAATGCCGCAACCCTTTAATACAGTTCCTCATGTTGTGGTGACCCCTAACCAGGTGTGGGTTCTAAATTTTTTTACTACTGGTTCTGTGGGTGTAGCTTATTTTGTGAGTGTGGCTTGGAGGTCATGTGACTGGGTGGGCGTGGCTAGCTGGTCATGTAATCGGGTGGCCATGGCTATGTGTATAGGGACGACTCAGAGGGCTGAAAAAAGTCATTTCTGACAGGTCCTCGCACTTTTGACTGGTCCTCACACTTATGACCATCCTCACATTTATGCCCGTGCAGCTTTCTTAACAACCATGTCACTCATTTCACAACTGCTTCTCTTCACCATGGTGACAAGATAGGGCAAAAATGTAAAATGTGAGGACAGTCGTAAGTTCGAGGACTGGTCAAAAGTGCGAGGACCAGTCAAAAATAACTTTTTCAGCCCTCTGAGTAGTCCATATGCATAAAAGGATACAGCAATAGAGAGGGGCGAAGGAAGGGAAGGGAAATTAGAGTAGGAGTGAGGGTAAGAGAGGGAGGAAGAGAGGAGGAGAAGGAGAAAGGAAGAGGAAGTAGGGAGGAGAAGAAGAGGGGGAGGAAGAGAAAGTAAGAAGGAAAGAAAAGTAGTGGTAGGTTTGAGGAGAAAGATTGCTGTACAATAAAAAAGATGAAAAGGAAGAAAGCCAACCCCAAACAAATATAAAGATATTAAGATAAAGAATGAATTGTTAAACTTTAAAGAATAAAAGAACAAATATGAATAAATAGCAATAATTAGAAACACACATACAAACATACAATGTATTTTCTTTGAACAGAGTATTTGGCCGGTTCACAAATTTAAACAGTGTTTAGTCATTTCAATTAAATTTACAATTTCTATATTTTATTTTTGCCATATTTATTCCTCATCTATTTATGTAAAAAACGAATATTACCCTTCATCCTCATCTCTAATCTTAATCAAATTCAACTTTTCCCTTCTATTCTATATTATACCCCTTCCCATTGTCATCTATTTTTATATCCATCCTCACATTTGTTAATTATGTAATATTACAGTTGTTTAATACAAATTCAACATTTTAATATAAATCAATCAGTTATATAACTACCTTTTTTGTACATTAATCAATATGAACATGAATATTCCAATTATTTCCATGCAATCTAATTTCTTACAAATCAATTAATTATATTTACCAATAATAATAAACCAAATAATTTCCCCCATATATTTCTCCAAACCACAACTTAACCATTTCTGCTTTCAACACAATATGCAATTAATAGTACCTCAATTATTACAATTCCCTAGTTAAATAGAGCTTTTTTTCTTTTGTGTTTTAAAATCTTGAACCTCCTCTTGCCCTAAATTTCCCATTGTTTGCACCTACCTTTTTTGGTGAGGAAAAAGAAAAGAAATCTGCCTGCCTAATTTTCCAACAGCCTGCTTTACTTTCAGTTTCGTTTTTCAGCATAGCTAGAGGAAAAAAAAATCTGCACTCTTTGCAACCAAGCAGCAGAGCCCTGAGCAAAACAGCTGAGAGCAAATCAGCTGAGAGTCGGGAGCCGATCTAATCAAGGGCTAATTAGCCTATGCTGAAGCTCCGCGGGCCAATAAAATTACAAAAGAACACCGAACCATTTGTTAAATTGCAGGCTCACCCGCCCCTCGCCCACCCCTCGCCCACCACTATTTATTGACAATAAATAGTGATGCGGAGGGGCGGGGCAAGCCAGCAATTTAACAAATGAATTTAAGCAGTTTTTTTTCCTCTAGCCATCAGCTGGGACTCAGGAGGCAGCAATAGATTGGGAGTGGGCGGGGTAAGCGAACAGCGACCGGGCGATCCAACAGAGCAGAGAGTGAGGGTGAGTGAAGGCGTGGGGGGGGGGCGAGAGAGGGCTTTGGCGACCCCTGTGAAATGGCCGTTCGACCCCCAAAGGGGTCGCAACCCCCAGGTTGAGAACCGCTGCACTAAGCCCTAGTATATTTATATTTATTGATACTTTTAAATAAGAAGATAGAAACTAACACAAATTAATATAAAGTAAGGAAAATAAAAAAAAGCAAAAATTGCAAGAAAGCAAAAGAGTTGAAGAAAAATAGAAATGAAAAAAGATATAAGAAGTGGCCTTTAATATTTTTTATTAATATTCTTCAGAAAAATTATAAGAAGAAATTTTAAACTCTCTCTAAAGTCACATCAGATTACACTTTTGTGTATAATATCTTATCTAATCATCAAAACCATAAATCACAAGCTCATTTTTTTCATTTTTGCACAAAAGTCTACAAGAAGTTTCCAGTCATCAGATAAGGTAGATAATGTCTTTTCTCTAATCAAAGAAGTCAATTTATCCATTTCAGCACCATCTGTCAACTTTACCTATTCATTTCTCCTTAGTAGGTAATGTTGAATCTTTCCATCTCTGTGTATACAGTAATCGTACATTGAAATAATCTTCCATTTTTCCTTGTATATAATGTAAATGTTGTAAACTCTTAGCATATTTTTAAAGAGATATTTTGAGTCAGTAGTGATTTCTAGATACTACAGTTTCTTGGCAAGGATTTCAGAAATGGTTTGCCATTACCTTTTTCTTAGGGTTGAGAGATAGTGACCAGCCTTAAATCATTCTGCTGGTTGTTAAAATGAACCAAGAACTCATGGTTTTATGCTTTCTAGTCCAGGATCTTTAATCAATACATCAGCTGACTCTTAGTTAATTTACAAGACCATTAATTTGGGTGTTAGAAATGGTCCAGTGCACAAAGTTCTGATTTTGCAGAATATTGATGGCTATTGCAGTAGTTTTAATGGCAGTACCAATTGTTTTGTAGGACTTGGAGTCAGAGACAAAACAATGGCTTGAATTAGTTAGTTATTGCTGTGAAGATGAACAACAAACAGATCGGAGATTGGCTGCTGCAGAGATTCTTGTAAGCATTACACCATTTTTCCTGACTGATCAGAAGCTTCCCTTGGGTAAGTAATTAGGCAAACCAAATAAGCAAAAGTTATTTATTTTTCACTCTCATTAAATACAACATAACAATAAAACACACACTGAAATTTGTACAGTCAAGTCTTATAGTTTGTGCTTACTTCTTGGTTAAGCTGCTTCTGTATTATTTAAGGTTGTGGTAATCACTTTTAGAGTTCTCCATGACTTGGGGTAATTTTTTGTGCGACTGCTTACTCCAAGTAGTTTGCGCAAGATAAGTTTGCCAAGGGTTCCCATTCCATACGAAATGCAATGAGAGGAGATTCATAGGTGGATATTTTCTGCAGGAGCTCCATCCTTCAGGAATGCTGTCAGCCCTGGAGGCATTTTTTCTTTTGGATCTTCAGGGCTGCCACACTTAGTCTGTGGCAAACTGGGATGGGGGATTGCATGGAGTTGGTAGAAGTATTTAGCCATAACAACATTCTTTTCTCTGAGAGTCAAGGATGTTTAGCCTGTACCTGGAGTGGCATGACTAGGAGGCATCTCCAGTTGATGTGGCTGCAGGGAAAAGGACTTTGACTTTCCTTTGGGTGGGGAAAACCTGAGAGCTTTTAGATTCAGGTTTTCCCAGATGTGCCAATATGACATCTCTAATAAAATGGAACTTTGAGGAACTGCTGGCCTTGGAGTCCTTATTGATTGGGGGTGTTACTTCGAACCCTGACATATGCCTTATCACCATACAGAAGAGCTGGGCCTTTACTCATGATATTTAGGAAATTATTTAAAAAAACAGACCTTTCTAAAGGACATTTGGAACCATGTACCTGAGATGATTGGTGGTGCTACTAATATCATTCTGGATGGATGAAGAGGAGGTGTTTGAGATGATGTTATTCTTGATTATTGATGTTATTTATTAATTCATGTATTGTTGATATTGATGTTTTACAGTGCACTCTTTATATTTCTTTTGATTTGGTGAAATAACCTGAGTCATAAATAAATAAATAAATATGCAGGCAAAATTTACACACATAGTTTAGATTTAGAGTAATGTTGTTTTACAATACAGGTAGACCTTGACTTACAATAATTCATTCAGCAACTGTTCAAAAATAAAGCAATGAAGAAAGGGGATGTGCGTCTGTGAAGTTGTGATCAGCAAAGTGTCCCAATGTTCAAGTAATGTACAATATTGCTGAGCACATTGTAAGCCGCCCTGAGTCTTCGGAGAAGGGCGGCATATAAATCAAATTAAAAATAAAAATAAAAATAAAAAAAAATTGTGATATGGGCACATGAGCACCTGGCTCATGGTTATGACATTGCTGCAAATGGCACATATGTGATACTTACAAGCCGCTCCAGTTAAGTCAGTTATGCCACTTCTTCTCCCTAAGGAACTCCAGTAACCCAATCATCCCCAAATTCACCTACACTTCTCAGCACCCATTGCTGCCCACGCCAGCCCGCCCGCAGCATAACCTATTCCTCTGTGCCCTTTTCCTGGGACTCTTGCCTCTTCAGTTTAATGACTTTCATGGTCCTAGAGTTACAACAGCAACAGAAACTTCCAGAATTGTCATTGGTAAATGTTGAGGTCATGTGGTATCATGATTTACAAGTCCATCACTTTGCAATAGAAATCCCAGTCCCAATTGCCATTATAACCCAAGGATTACCTGTATTGGGATATACTGTATTTAATAGAAGCCTGCCTTTAACCAGTTGCGTATAGCTTGGACTGCATGGCTATTAGGATAAAAGTCAAAAGGGAAAATAACACATGATAGTATGAAAATATGTCTGTTTAGCTTCAATATGTAATGGTTTTAAAAATTATGTTTGCTTTATAAACATGTATTTAAATCCAACTCTAACATGTCTTTCTACAAATACTCAGGTCTGTCTGACACATTGTTCCTTTGGAGATGTGTTGTTCAGCTATTGCAGAGCGAAGAACAGATAGTCAGGGATACAGCTGTTGGAGTTATAAGACTAGCTCTGTCTCAAGAAAATACACTTAGGAAAACAGGTAAGAAATTATTTTCCAGGGATCAATAATTATGCGACTGACTTCAGTAAAAGTGCTAGTTTTCTCTTCTTTGTGGGTTGCAGCCAGTCATACCCACAATATATTTGATCACAGGTGTCCCCCATTGTGGCCAATCTCTACATGGAAGAAGTAGAAACCAGAGCACTAAACTCCTTCATAGGAACTCCATCAACCCACTGGTAGAGATACATAGATGATGCTTGGCCAAACCACTGGAAGTGGAAGCCTTCACTAAACACATAAATACTGTGGATGGCAACATGGGAGGATGTTAGGGAAAATAGACTGACCTTCCTGGACTGTGCATACACATTAAAGAAGACAGAAGCCTTAATATTGAAGTAAGCAGGAAACCCCCATACACAAATCAGTATTTTACCTTTTGGCTCTCACCATCCACTGGAACACAAACTGGAAGTAATCAGAACCTTACGTCATTGGGCTGTAAGTTTGCCTACCAGCAAGGAGAAAAAAAAAGAGAGAAAGAATAAAAATAAGGAAGCACTTGAATACTCCCAACTGGCCCTTCATCAAATCCACAAAAAGATCCAGTAGGAACACTTCCACAGCAGTCAGAGAGGAGTAGAATAGCAAACGGTGCAACATTGTCATTCCATACCTTGCAGGAATATAAGACACAGATTCACCCCAGGTGGTTTCAAGGACCGTCAGAGTGTTAACAACTGGCTGACTAAAAAAGAGTATAAATCCTTTCCATTCCCCACCAGTTAGTTAAAATCAAAGAAGCTTCTTGGATAAGAAGTGAAATGTCTTCAACAAAAAAGAAAGTCCAGTTCCCTTTTTTAAAGCACCTTTGGGACAACCATGACCTGGATGACTGAGAACCTCCACAGACAGCCAATCATACATGTAAAATCCTTTTTTACTTAGTTGATTTTATTGTAATTCCTTTATTTGATTGTTGTGAGCTGTCCAGAGTCATTTGGGGGGTGGGTAAATGGCTTTATCTCCTCCTCCTCCTCCAACTGCCTCCTGCATGCCGAAAGCCTCTTATCCAGAATTTCAAGGACCCATCCAGAACATCTGAAATTGGGCAAGAATATCTTGTGCCACAAGGCCTCCTTTAGGAACAAGATTCCTCTGCCTGATTCCAATCTATTTTTCTTGCACTATGGAAGCCTTTGCATTTGCAAAGAGCAGTAGTTGCAAAGGGAGAGGAAAGGGAAAGAGAGAGATTGGCTACAAAACTTACCTTCACTTGTGTAGCCACTGGACCCAATCCTCCATTTTAACATGATGATGATGCTACATGATGATGATGCTACAAAAAATGTCATTTTAAGTACACATATTGTTTTTCTTTCTTTGTTTTACTTTACATCTGGGGAAAGAGAAAGCTAGAAACAACAACAACAATGCCAATTAAGGAAAAAGAAAAGGGAATGCTTACCATTCACATGTCATTTACTCTTCCTTGTCAATTAGTTCATTAAGAGAGCCTAGGAATATATTTGGTAGAATTCTTAGTGAAAGTACAAAGATGATAATGAGCAAAATTTGAAAAGTGCAATATGATCAGTGTAATCAATGTGATCAGATAAGCAGTGTCCAGGGCAGGTTCTTACTTTACAGCAAGTCACAAAGAATTGAATGAATACAAGGAAGCTGATTTATTATGTGTGATAAATCATACAATAAAATGAACAGCACTGAAATGCAGGACATTTTCTGCTAATATGAAATGGAAGATTATGTTGCGGACTCTGCTAATCAAACTGGTAGGATCCAGGAAAAGAGCCTTCTCTGCTGTTGCCCCCGCCCTTTGGAACATTCTTCTCCCAGAGGGGAGCCCCCCCCCTCTCCTGGCCATTCAGAAATGGATTACATGGATAGTGATTGGTTCTTTTTGTGAATAAATCCAAGGAAAATAGTTTATTGGTGACAATATTGTAGAAATTGCCACCCCTCCTTGTTTTTTATTCAAATTTTTGTCAGTTGATTCCTGCAGTAAATGTTCTTAACAGCATTAAAAATTATTAAGGTGGTACACAGAATTCATAAATCTCTTTCACTTTAGCAAATAGCTTGTCCTGCTGTTACAATAGATCCTATGCTCATTTTTGATATGTTATTCAGAATAAGAGTACGTTAAAAGCAAGCATCAGCTATAAGGATGAAACAACATGATAAACTAAAAAGTTGTTGCAATTAAGTTGCTTTTTCTGATAGTTTTTTTTTTAAAGCATTAGCTAGATGTATGGAAATCACACTTGCAACTCATGACTTGATAACATCCTCTGTAGTTGGCAGTGATGAATTCAAGGGCCTATGTCTAACATCAGAGATTTTCCTATCTTTCTTTTAAGTGATTTACTAGAACTTCGAAGGGTGTGTAAGTGTGAAAACTCTCTGCTCAAATAGACATTAAGACTAAATAAGAATTTAAAAGGGGAATTGAAATAGATGTATAAGTTAAGGGTTAGAGAACTTGGAAAGATAGTCAGTGCTCTTCTTTTGTATTCTTTAACTATTATCAGACCATTAGGTCAAATCTATCAAGGCATGAATCTGATGTCAGAAGAAGCTTGACCAAAGAAGTTTTTATGGAGTCCTTGGTGTTCTCTGAGCTTGGATGTTTGGTTGTAGACATTTTATTACCCTACTAGGTAACGTCATCAGTGCTGATGACTGTGAGGTTTACTTCCTGTTTATATATAGTAGCTTACCTTGCCAGTATTAGAGGCGATATAGTTTTTCCTTAGGAATTCCTTAATTGGATATTGTTTTCAGGCTGATTGTCTAGTGTTAATCCCTACCGTGTTTTCCCAAAAATAAGACCTGTCTTATATTTTTTTGAAGCCTGAAATAAGCGCTTGGCTGTATTGCCATGCGCTCAAAAGCCCGATTGGGCTTATTATCAGGGGATGTCTTATTTTGGGGAAAACAGGGTATTAATTTGGGTGTGGGCAGCTAGAATGATGGTCTTTTTGTTTCCTTAACTTTTTTTTTTTAAAAAAATAGTTTTTATTATGCATTTTTCACCTTTAAAAAAAAAAAAGAAAAACAAAAAAGAAAAACAAACGATACAAAAAACAAGACGAACATAACAATATACTGTATAATATGTTTACAGCCTTCTGCGTCAGCATTCATATTCTGCTTTTATAATTATCTCTTCTCTTATACCTTTCTATCATTTATAACAACTTTAACCATTATTATAACTATACTAACTACGTATATTTACATTATATTTACATAGTCAATGATTTAACTTTAACAGTTTATTTAAAATGTCTATTTCTTATTTTGTTTTCTGTTTTCTAGCCACTTATACAATCTATTCCACACTTTATAGTAATTCGAATCTTCTCTTTCTTTTATTTCCATAGTCATTTTGTCCATTTCTGCACATTCAAGTATCTTTCTGATCACTAATTCTTCTGCTGGTATATTAACCTGTTTCCAATTTTGTGCGAGGGTAATCCTAGCCGCCGTTAATATATGTAATATTATGTATTGCAGATTTTTTTTCCATTTTTGGGGCTAATATTCCTAATAAAAATAACTCCAGTTTTAAGTTCTATCTTTTGTTGCGTAATTTCTTCCAGCCATCTTTTAATTTTACACCAGTATTTTTTTGTATTGGGACAGGTCAACCACATATGGTAGTATGTTCCTAATTTATGGCCACATCTTCAACATTCGGGGGATAAATTTGGATACATTTTGGCCAATCTCGCTGGGGGTAAATGCCACCTATAAAACATTTTATAACAATTTTCTTTGTATCTACTGCCATCGTAAGTTTGTAGTTCCTTTCCATTAATTTATCCCATTGTTCTAATTTTAAATTGTTTCTGAAATTTCTGGCCCAACTAATCATTGTCTCCTTAACTGTCTCTTCTTCCATTTTATATCTTAACAAAAAATTGTAGATTTTTATAATCATTTTTTCTCCTGTTCCTTGAAGTAATTTGTCTATTTCCAATTGTTCCTCATTGATACCATATTGTTCCCGGTCTTTTTAAAATCTTGTTTTGATCTGAAGATAAGGCCACCAATTCCATATTTATTCCTTGCGTTTTCAAATCCTGACCGATTTTAGTTCTCCTTTTTCATCTAATAATTCTGCATAACTCACCATTTTACTCAAATCTGTAGTATTTGGATGTATCATTGCTTCCGTCGTTGATAACCAAAGTGGGACTTTCCTATAATGATCTTTTTTTATTTTTTCCCATACTTTTAACAAAGGGTCTGTTAGTATGTGCCTCTGTTTCCTCAGCTTTTTAATTATCTCTTTTGACTAGTGTGTAAATGACAAACAATCAAGCAGAAAATAGTATCCTAATCAAGAAATTAATTAAGATCATTAGTACTAATCAAGATCATGAGTAACCTAATGAGTATTTCAAAAGTTAACCAATGGGCAGTAAACCTGTACTTTATCCTTGTCCAAATAAGCTTTCGTTGCCATGAGGAACTATTGAGGAATTAATAGTAGATGCTGCTCAACTAAATCGGAAGCAGCATTTTTGTGAGTTACCTAGCTGTTAATACAAGATGGTTGTCAAGACACATTGGAGTGTTAAAAGCTCTGTTGAGTACTTCAGATAAGAAAGTCTGAGGACAAATGAAAGTAAGGATTGGAAAATCTGTATTGATATTTTTAGTCACACTTAAAGAGCATAAAAATAAAATGGCATCCCTTAAAAATGACAGCTGGTTAAATAAAAGTTCCTTATCCTAAGGCAGATCCATCATAAACACTTTGTGTAAGAAATGTAATTCAGGCAAGCTGAATGAATTTCTGGTTTCATGTTGAAGTAAACATGGTTAAGAAATGGAGGGTCCCACCTAGCTGCTATATCAACCCTGTTAGGAAATGCAAACACTGATGTCCATTTTTATATTTTTTTCAAAGCAAAATTGAAATAATGCTATTTTACAGCCTCAATAGGCTCAACATTCCAAAGTAGTGAATGACTGCATAAATGTATCTCTTACAGAATTAATACTATCTATGCATGGCATTATACATTATTGGATTTATATTGAGATTTCAGAAAATTATATTAGTAAGATTTCTGATTTAATATTTGGTTCATATTACAGATAGTCTTTGGTTTACAATCCCAATTGGGACCAGAATTTCCATTGTAGGTCATTGGGATCGTAAGTTGAGTCAGACTTGATTTCACAACCATTTCTATGATAGTCATTAAGTGAATCACTGTGGTCATTAAACAAATCCGTAGTTGTAAGTGCAAACCAGCTTTTCCAAATGTTCTGGTTCCAGAAACCAGCAAAAAAAAAATAAAATGGTTGCAAATCGCAAACATGTGACCATAGGACACTGCAATCAGTTGAAAATGCAAGATGGTTGCCAGGCATTTGAGTTGCAATCATGTGAATATGTGGGTTGTGTGAAAATGTGAGAATCAGTTAATAAGAACCATAAACAAATGGTTGTATGTTGACAACTACTTGTATAGTGTTCTTGGCAAACCAGGCTGTAATGTCAGTTTTAAGAGAACTAAATGAGACAGAGCAGGCAGACTGCAAAATTAGATGCTTCGCTTGTAAATTATATTGGAATTAATGGATTGTCATTCCTTATATTGTACATTTGTAGCTTTGTGGTAATTGTGGGCTACTATCTAGAAGATAGTCGATTATTTAGTGATTGTTAGCATGCCTAATTGTTAAAATTTGTGTTTATGTGCTTGTTTTCTGATATTTGGGGTGTGTTTGGGGGGTATCATTTGTATCTAGGAAAGTTAATTTTATGGTGTCGCCTACTAGGAAGTCCTGTTTAGGACTAAAATTGCTAAGAAATCTCTCATTCTAACCAGCTTTTTTCTACTGGTGTCAGTTTTCTGCAAGGCAGTATTTTTCAATCCAAATATTCAGGCCTGTTGATGTTACTATTCACAGCAATCCTACTTTATTTCGTTGATTATTTTTAATCCACCATGAACCTGAATTCTCTAATAAGTAGTTATTTGGAAGTATGTTACATCATAGAACATAGAATAATAGAGCTGGAAGGGGCCTTGGAAGTATTCTAGTCCAATTCCCTGCTCAAACAGGAGACCTTATACCATTACGTACAAATGATTGTCCAATCTCCTCTCAAAAGCCTCCAGTGATGGGCCATCCACAGGTTCTCGAGGCAAGCCATTGAACTGATTAATTGTTCTCACTGTCAGGAAATTTCTCAATTCTAGGTTGGATCTAACAATCTTTCATCCATTACTTCTTGTCCTGCCTTCAGGACATCAAATAGAGTTGGAAATTATTACAGTACAGGTAGTTCTCATCTTATGTCTGGTTGTTTTAGTGACTGTTTGATGCACTCTCCAAACTACCTATGATCTGGTTTCAAAGTTAGAGCTGCTGCAGACCCCACATGGTCATTCTCCTTACAAACTGACTGTAGTGCCCCCCTCCCCCATCTCCTCCCCATCCCATTCTGCTGAGTCACTGCAGTCCTTGGGTCTACTCTCAACCCAGCCATTTATCCACCCAAGGGAGCCTAGGCTGGGTCAGAGGCTATTAGAGCACAAGAAGCTGTGGCAGCTGTCAGGACACTGCCTGCTCATAAACCAGTTCCAGAACCCAACTTATCTTTCTGTTTTTCTGCAGCTTCTGAAAGAACTGCTCAGCCAATGCAAGGGTCAACTTTCCAACAGAGGCAGCCTGATTCCATACGGCATCTGATTCCTTCAGTTTACACTATTTTCCCCGGTTGATGGTGAGGGTGACACATTTGTCCAGTCCAAACTCAACTGCAGTATCTCGGCTTGAATATATGGACAGCATGAGCAGTGGTTTTACTATCATTTACAACAGTGTGAAATCACAGCTGTCAGTTCTTTAGCTGGTGTTGGCCTTCATACACATCAAGTTTTTCCCAGTCTTGTAATGGCCTTTTTAAATTGTCAGATGGCAATTTTGTGCAGATTTTCTAAATGCCGTCCTAGCCTTTTGGTATGGCACCCAGCTGGGACCACTGCTGCCAGATTATGCCATAATCTTTCAACTTCGACTTTGAGATCTTGCTACTTTGTGATTTCCAATTCTATGTCTTCTATTTTTCTATCCCCTGATATTCCCACATCAGTTATCCACATGTTCTTCATGTGAACTAGTTAAATCTGGTGTGTTATGAGCTAAGACTTTATCAGTGTGTATCTGAAATCCCACAGTATTTTAAACCTGCTCATGTTTTATTTCTTTTTCAACTATATGTTCCCATCAATTTTTCATCATTGGCACATGGTAATTTTTACAGATGTTGTTCTTCCAGGGAATGATTTTGGTGACTGAACTGTGATATTGTTGCTTGTAGTCAGTTTGTGTGACCCTCATATACATGCTAGATTTATGACTGACTATTTCTTCTGCTTCTTTGCACAATCTGCTCTTTGAATCATTTGATGATTTTTTAATTTTGGTCTTGATTGCTTTATTGATATTTTATTAATCTAATTATTATCTAATCTACAATTAGATTCACAGTCTAAGACTGGAGGAAACAATAATTCAAGACCTAACCACGAATTATTAAGCTAGCCTTTAAGAATAAAGGTAAATCAGCGTATTTTGTTTTAGATTATTTTTATTATATACATAGGTGCGGAAACATGTACACAAAGCTCTTGTGCATCATGACATTTTTAACTACTCAATTTGATTATCACTTGCAGGCTTGTATTTTTAATACTTTTATCATAGCTACCCAGCAGTGTGTACTTCGGGTATAGGTGAGACAACAACAAACAATATTTCTATTATCTATAAGATCGGAAGTTTGTTTCTACTACAAGTTTGTGCTTATTCAATAGGCAGAACATTCTATCTTTGTGGAAGTGACTTGGACATCACCAACTGGATCCCCTCCAGCTCTTTTGATTTGTAATATAAAAAGCTACTGAGTTGGAATATAGAAAGTTCTTCAGCATATCTATATATATTTCCCCTTTGACTGCTGTGGTGTTAATGAAATGATATTGGAGCTTGAATTTACAAATGTTACTGACCTTTGATCAGAGTAGCATCAAAGTTAAAGAAGCAAACTGGTAACTAAATTCTTGACCACAAAAAGTGTTCTTTGTTTTAAACATTATTGTTGACCAGCATTTCTTAGAGTTAGCAAACCATAGTAAAGTACTTCCTCCTGATGTAATTTTCAATGAACACTTCAGAAGGAAGCAAGTTGAACAAACAAGATCTGCAGAAATTCCTTTCCAGTGAAATTTAATAAATATTTTAACAGCTAGTCAAACATACAAGAAATATTTTTCTTCTGCTGCTAACTAGGCAGGCTTTATATACAGTTATAAAAGAAGTGACTGATAAATATCCTTAGCATATCCTCTGGGAATTCCTGCTGACTTCAGTGTATTGAGTAACAGGGCCATTCAAGAAAAGAACTAAGTTGCTTATTGCTTCTCAGAAAGCTTTATTATAATGAGGACAGCATTGGTAAGCAACATTTCTGGGAAAGCATAAAACTGCTTCAATCATTGGAAGGCAAGTTGGTGAAAATGGTGAAATGCCTAAGATGTCTATAATGGTGCAAGTACTGAAAATATCAGTTTTAGTTTTTGAATCTGGTAAGATTCTACTCTAGATAATTTGGATACAGTTTTAAATACTTGTCAGTACCAGAATTAGGCAAGTACTTTCTTTTATATATAGGAGAAGGCCATCGAAGAATTTTCCTTTCCTGAACTTGGGTTTCGGATACCAACTAGCCTAATTAAATCACAGCACAATTTTATGTTGACTCTACTTAGACCACTTAGATTACTGATCCCTTGATGTCAATGAGGAAATATTTCATCCTCTCATCACCAAATACAGTGGGCTTCTTTAATAATGGAGCAACCAACTAGACTTGGAGAAATTACCATAATTAAATTTAATTTGTTTATACTTACATTAAATTTAGAATATCAGCACTCAACACTAACCTTTGTGTCAAGTTCAATTTAGTTCCTCATAGTCTACAAACAAAAGTTTATCTGCCATATAGAATGTTTTTGTTTTCATTAATAATACCCCATTCTTAGCACTACAGATTGTGCATTTTAATGTTTATATATGACCAGTCAGTAAAATTGGAAGTAAATTTTTCATATATTCATGAAAAATAAAGGATTTGTGTACAATAGCATACAAGAGAAATATTTATATCTGGCATATTAAAGGCCTTCTTGTAAATGAGTACATGTGTGGGAGGCTAGATGTACAGTAAATAGATTAAAAAGGATGACTCAGAACACTTTAGTTCCTATCTTTTTAAAAAAGCACTTGTTCTGAAACTTAAAATACTTTGAAAAGAATAATAATAGTCAAATAAAATCAGTAAGCATAAAATATATATTCTTAAAACTGTCTATGTAATTCCTGTTTAAAGAAGTAAAATGTACTTTCTAGGTTAACTAATTAAATGTTAGAATTCATACTCTTTACAATCCTGAAAAATGATGAGCAAGACATTTTATAATTATACTGAATAATCTATTACACATTTTAATGGCCCTCTTTCCCCCTCCCCTTTTATCTGTTTTGAATTTATGTCTCTGTGTAGCTGACAACCAGGATTTTCTCACTGATTATGCAAACAAACATAGCACTACTGCATGCAGGGAGATACACAATTTCTGTCAGCTTGAGAAGCACTTCACACTTTTCTTGATGTGATGAGGGACTATATTCCAGAAGGAGGCAAGATCTGTTCAGGGAATTTAATGAGTGCTGGGGGTACATATCTGTACAAAAAAGGAAATTGATTCCCCAGTTTAAATAGATAAATCATGCATTTTTAAACCTATGAATTCTGAAATGTATGTATATAGCTAGCATTCAGATGGTGTATTGTAAACAGTACCAACATTTGTGTGGATTGACTTTAGATAAGAAAAAGAGCCAAGGTAGATGGTCAGACATTTATCAGTTGGATCCAAACATGTTATGGAAATGTTAATGATATAAGCCAGGGTTATCCAACCATGGCAACTTTTAAGACTTGTGAACTTCAACTCCCAGAATTCTCTAGAAATCCACAAGTCTTAAAGTTGCCAAGAATGGATACCCCTGATATAAACCATGATTTAACATTGATTCAGAATAAATAGATGTCTATTGCATTTGCAATTTTAATAATTATACTGTACTATTTAAAAAATATACAGTTCACAATTTGTCTTTAATTTCCCTCAGGAGAACTTGATTTCCATGTAGTAAATGCAGCCTTAGCTTTGGATTTAGCATTCTCCTTACTTTGTGAACTGCTACAGCTATGGGGACAGACGGGTGCTGGAGTCACAGTCTTATTGGAGTGGCTGCTAAAAGATGATGACTTGAAAGATCTAAAATCTACAATTGTGGTAAGTCTGTCAACCAGTTTTTCTGTAGTTCAAAGATGTTTTATCATATTTTATATATTTTAGATGCGGTGTCTCAGTGGCTAAGATGCTGAGCTTGTTGATCAGAAAGGTCGGCAGTTCTGCGGTTCGAATCCCTAGGGCCGCATAATGGAGTGAGCTCCCATTACTTGCCCCAGCTTCTGCCAACCTAGCAGTTCAAAAGCATGTAAAAATGCAAGTAGAAAAATAGGGACAACCTTGGTGGGAAGGTAACAGCATTCTGTGCACCTTTGGCGTTTAGTTATGCCGGCCAAATGACCATGGAATTGTCTTCAAACAGTGCTGGCTCTTTGGCTTAGAAACGGAGATGAGCACCGTCCCCTAGAGTTGGAAACGACTAGCATGTATGTGCGAGGGAAACCTTTACCTTTTATACTAAATTACTCAAGATATGTTATTTTAAAATATGAAAGCAGTTTAGAATCAATATTGACAATGAAAACTTTTTTCCATTGAAAATTCACTTTCATCATTAGCACAGTACAATTTTAATTAGTAATTTGGATTTGGATGATCAAAGTTTATAATATCAAACTGTTGATGATTCTTCTATTCTGACTTATCAAATAATATTGGATTAAACTAATTTAGTAGGGCTATGTATGTCATATTCTGTAAATTTGGTCAAAATCCAGAGATTTTTTGAATTAGTTGAGTATTTAAAAGCCTACTACATCAATAACATTAAGCCAAGAAAAAAAATGCTGGTAGCTTTCTTTTTCAAATGAATCTGATACAGTATATGGTTATAGGAATGCACAGGTAGTCCTTGATCTATGACCATAATGAAGCCTGCTCATTATGGACATAAGTGGTGACAACTGTTAAAATCAGAGAGCCTCGCTTAATGACTCCACCCCATGCTCTCCCTGATGCCACTGTTAATTAAATGCATAGGTCCTTAAATGAGCATAGGATACCTCATGGGGGGGTGGGGGGGGAGGCCTGCTGTTAGGAAATGGCTATTGCCTAACCAGTTGGTCAGGAAATACATAAACTATCAATACGTTTGTCAAAAGGTATTATATTGCTTTAAGACTGTATTGCATCATCCTGTATCCTGATTGGCTAAGCTCTGTAGCCAATGTACTTAAGGGGAAGTCTGAATCATGGCTTGTAGAACACTACACCATTTTATCTGCTTATTTGCTGTTACTCTCTACCTGATCTCTCTGCATGATCACTGTTTGATCATTGCTACTTGTTGCTTTCTACTATTTATTGAATGTTGTAATACTGTTTAACAGTAATGTTAAAATACTGTTTAATAATGTTTGAAACTCAAGAACTGTTTTATTGTGTAATGACAACAACTGGTAAGAAGACTTTGTACTTGGAATATCCCTGAATTGATATTTTAACTATCGCCTTATCTGTGTATGACTTGGATTGTTATTGGACTTTGCTTTACTTTTTTCTAAAAGACTACCACAACTCAGTGTGTCAGTATAATAACTGTGGTTATTCACTCTTAGCCGTTTCCATGTGCATACTCAAGGGGTACTCTGCTCAATAACCCATAACATCGGTTATGAGTCAAGAATATCCTTAACACCTGCCACCCAGCTCAGTCCAAAGCAAGGACGCAAATAAGCAGCAAGGAAGCAAATAAGCAGCAAAAAGCCTTGCAAAACCAAAACAGCCTACCAGAAGGAAGAGCCCAGCTAGATTAGGGCCACCCACTGTATTCCTATGCTGGAGAGGCTTCCAATCAAGCCTCTGTGTTTGGCCGATGGCAATGAAGCTGCACTTGTGGACTGGGCCTCTGCCCCAATCAGCTGGCTATCTGGAAACCGCAAGCCACTCCTGGCTGTTGTTAGGCTTTGGGGAAGGCAGCTACCTGTATGCAAAGGTGGCAGTTTCAGGACGAGTTTTCCCAAAACCTTTTCCTTGCTTAATCCTCTCCCCCACCAAGAAAGCCACATTTTTTTTCAAAGTAGGAAGGGGCAGACTTGTTGATCTCCCCCCCCCCCCCCGCCACCACACACACACATTAGATGCTGAAACTAAACTCCACCTCTGCCCTCCATTTAACCACCTCACGTGCTAAGTTTACTGCATGCCTGAAAAGAGGGTGACAAAATCTGTAAGTTACTTACTTTGATGAGTGACTGCCAGGCTGAAGAGTAGAGGGAAGGAAGGAAGGAAGGAAACAAAAAAATCCTTGTGGTTGGTCATAAGGGCAGGAATGGGTCTCATTCTTTTCTCATGAACAATAGGGTGCTTGATGTTATTCTGTTGTTCAAACCTGATACGAATTTTATTGATTTGACTACAGTATATTTGGATTGTACTATACATCTAACACTGCTTTGTTTCCTTTTATATCATATGGGCATTTATTCTTGCATGTTTATTTGATCTAGGTAATTGTAAACATTTTTTTTTTCTTTTTCTGAAGATGGGAAATGACTACCTGTTTGACAAAGGACAAACAAATTTTTGGGCTGAGAAGTTAACGGAGGTACGTCAGCTCAGTAAACATCTCCTTCTGCTCATACCAATGACTCATGTTAGTTCATGTGAGCAAAGAAAGCTCTATCAGTTGGCAAGATTAGCATCAGATCAGGCCCAACTTGTGACACAGCTTCTTAAAGAAATGCCTCCAACTCCAGAATTTTCTCAGTCTGTAGAATTTACAAAGTTGGCTATTCAGAATGAAAGAATAACACTTTGCCTTAAGATACTAAATTTGCTTGAAGTTGGAAATGGAATTTGCAAAAGTTAGAAAAAACCTGAAACACAAGTTTATTAATTGTCAGTTACCAAATGTAATTGCTTTGTGAACATGAGAATGAGTGGAGTTATTTTTGTGTCATACAAATACAAAGAACTTTTTTGTAGAAATGTTACATATTTCTTGTACATAAATCCATGGAAATTTTCATTCAAATTGACAGGGACCATCTTGTGAAAATATGTAATTTTTATTTGGGGCAAGAAGTGAAATGATTTAACTTTGCACAGATGCTGGCCACCTGTGAAAATGATTTTATTCTGTAAATTGTTCTTCATGTTTTTATGTGTAGAAATATGTCTGATTGCATTGCTTCTTTTAATTGTATACCACAGTCTATGCAATTGTCTATAACAATTGCATCAGAGTTGTAAAAGAATCCTAAAATAAAGCTGAATGTTATCAGTATCAAAGCAGACTGATTTTTTTTAAAAAACTTGTTTTTAATCATGATCGATTTTTAAGACTTGATTTTGGAGTGGAGGTGTAAATACAGAGTGGCAGTCAGATATTCTTTATTTTCATCCAGCTGGGTATAAGCAATTGTGTACTAGAATGCTATAATATAGGGTTGTTAGTCACCTATAGTTCTCAAAATATAACTTTCCATTTTTCCTAATTATTCAATGAGCAAATTTCATACTTTGCAGAATAATTCAGCTCTAATTTATTATAGCAGTTTGTTTTCCAGACTAATGTTTCCATTTTTCAGGAACTGTATGTGTTAGAAGTTTTCTTTAGAGAGTAACCCAAGCTTCACTTTGAAAATGTTCTATACCCTTTTTACATTGCTTAACTGAAATTATTGATATTTCTATATGACAACTTTCTGCATTTTAAGTACAACATAGTATTTTGTTTTATATAAATACTTGAAATAGGCCATTAGGTGGTGCTATAATACTGTTTTGCCACACAGCCACCTACTAGACTTGAAGTTGTTTCCTTAAGTTCAAAATAATACTGGAAAACTGGAATATTGTGTGAGTAAATGCATCGTCATTCGACTAATATGCATCTGAACAATTGTTTTACACACACATTCTTTTGACTCACAACATCATGGCTAAAAAATCAGGTTTGTGGAGAACAGATTTATTTATTTAGAAAATTTATATAGCTCACAGTGTTCACAGCGACTCTAGGCGGCTTACAAACAATAAAAACACAGAATAAAAAAAAATAAAAACAATAAAACAATACATTCCAGTGACATCACATAGTCAAATAAGCCATTTCATGGCCTCCATCCCATTCTGGGTTTCCCAGGCCCGCTGGCAAAACCAAGTCTTCATAGCCTTCTCTGAATCATCAGTACTATTTTCCTAAGAGTTAGTTCCTAAGTTAATGGACCTATAGACTTTTCTAACTATGTTTAGCAACAAGTATCTCCAGCTGGTTGTCAATGATAGGAGTAAAAGAAAAGATATTGTATTAAATGCGCTTAGACAAAATAAAAAGGAAACTAAGTATATTCAGATTTTTATAGGATTTACCTGAAAGTATATACAGTTTAACAAAAGATAATGAGCCATTGTTATACATCATACACTCTTTTCAGTTATATCCAAATTATGTAACTTTGATTTCTTGAATGTGAATTTTCTAAGCTTTAAACTTTCATATAATTGGCAATCCCTGCATGGACTTGGCATTGTAGATATTGACAAAGCAGGAAAGAGCACAATGGTTCAAACTTAAGTGGCATTAGCAACTTCAAGTCTTGGTTAATTAGTAAACAAAAATAATGTTAAGAACCATCCTTATCACTGGATTTAAAGTATGTTTTAAACCATCTAATATCCCTTTAGTTTATGAATAGCAAATCATTGTACACAATTCTATACGCATTTCATCATACTATGAGTTACTGTATAACTTTTCAATCAGAAACCTTTAAACCTTAAACAACAGCTGTAAAAGAACAAAAGTCTTATTATTGAATGGTTTCTGTGTAAAGTATTTATTCAGAATGTGTTATCTTACATATTGGTTGTTCAAGTGTTGATTATAGGTCTATTCACTGCAACTCTTAAAACTGAAAAGGGAAGGGGGCATTCCCCAATAAGAAGTAACAACTTTGAATGTAACTATTTTGTCTCCCCAGATCCACAAAATATCTGATATATTTAATAAATGTTTTAGGGAAATCGTTTCAATTCCGCAATTTTATATAGTGAATTGCATGTAGCTGAGTTCCATAGCCTTTTACGTCAAAGTAGACAGCAAAAGACTGCTGTTGAATAACCACTGGGTGGGGACAGAAAACAACATTGCCGCGGTGTTATTACCGAAAATCAAAGAATTATTTTAAACAGGGGGGCCCTTCCCATTTCTGCTGTTTTGCAACCTTGGATGTAAAACTCGCCACTTCCTCGATTTAGGAAGCTTGCTTTCACTTTACAGAATGCAAGCACTAGGAGGCATCCCCACACCTTCCATAAGTACTCCTCGTCGGTACGCGAATCTGTCACGTCCACAGCTTGTTAGCAGTGCAATTTCGAAACCTCCGCCTGCTAACTGGCGAGGCGTTTGGCTCAAAGGTTAACTCGGGCTTTTTTTCCCCCCCTCCATACTTGCTGCGCTTTAGTGGCCGCCCGCTGGGGAACGCTCGCACTTCGGCTAGCGTAGCTCTCCGAGACTGACCTTTCACTTGCCTCGGAGACGGCTCGGTGGACATTTCTCTGCGCAGCCATTTAGCAGCAGGACTTACTTGAAAGGCGCCCTCGCCTCCCTCCCGACAAGAAGGACGCGCGGCTGGCGGGTTAGCGCCTGCTTGGCCCAAGGGAGAATCCAAGCCGGGAGAGGACCGGGGCGAGGCGGGAAGGAAGAGAAGCTGGGCACCTAATGGTCGTGGTAGGAGAGGCGACAATGCAAAGGCCAGATCCAAGGGACTCTAGAAGTCGGCACGGCTTTGCCGCCGAGAAGCCTTGGATTTGGAGGGACTGACCCTCTTTTCTCCAAAAGGACGATCTAACGGCTGCATTCGTAAACTGGAGGGGCTCCCCTTACTGATACCAGCAGTCCGCCCGCCCTCCCTCCCTCCCTTTAGTAAAACGCAGGGCTGTCATGTGTATCAGTTCGATCGAGGGTAGAAAGTGGGTGGTGGTGAAGGAAGAATAAGCCGTATATTCCTTCCGGCGTTTTAGGCTAGTCGTTTAGTTTCTATATATATTCGCTTAGGATAGGCTAATTATACAAAGGTGGGAATTGGAAGATGGATGTTACTTTTCCTGCAAGAAAGGGGCGCTTTGCTTTCAACGGATGATAAAAGAATCACAACGACCCGGGGGCGTACGAATACCAGCTCCCATAAGGCACGGCAGATAGGCTGATTCAGGAGTTCGCCGTTTTAGCGGGTTTACGCTTGGAAAGAGAAGCTGCATCAAAGAAATTATGTCTCTCAACTCAGTGCCAATCTCCCCAGCGCTGCTCCTCCGTTTAAAGCTACCGCTTTTATTCGTTTGTCTGCTAAACAAGCACGGGTTTCCACCAGCAGCCCGCGTGCATCCATTATTGGGTCAAGAGACCTGAGAAATGAATTTGGGAGAGGAATAAAAAGACCAACCTCCTAAGGTTCAGCCCTTCTCCCTGGCGGACGCTCAACTCTCAAAGGGGCGGGGCTTGATGGCAGCGAGCGGCCGAACGTGGCTCCGCAGCTGTATGACGTCAGGCCGCCCCACCTCCCTGATCTTTGCCAGGCTCAGCAGCGGCGGCCTTTGTCGGGTTGAGCGCAGAGCTTGAGGCTGTGTGTCAAAGGAGAGAGAGCTGGCTTGGCCAATCGCATCACAAGACCTTGAGTGGCTGCCAAGCCTGTCAAGTAAACGGCTGTGGGGCGGTTGCAGGGAGAGGGAGCTGGGGGGGGGGGGATCCCCTTTTCAGAAGGGAAGGCGAGTCCAGCGGAGGGGAAGGGAGCGCTCTCTTCGCCCATCTAACCTTAACACGCTTGCGGGCAGCAATGGAACTCCTGCCCCACCGGTTGGCCCGAAAGGATTCGTTTCCAAAACCCGTCGCGTGGCACAAAGCTCGGAGGGAGGAAGAGGAGGAGTTGCGGGGCGTCCCATTTGACTCGCAGGAGCCTTGAAGTTTGTCCTGCTTCCCTGCGATCTTCCCAAGCGACCCGCCAGGGGTGTGAAACGGGCTGCAAATCCCCGCGCCGGCCTGTATATATTTGAGAACTTTCGATCTGTGCAAGGAGAGGCGGACTTCGGGCAGAGAGAGAAGTGTTGAATAATGATGGGTTTCTTTTTACGTTAACCGCCCATCTCCCCATATTAAATGACGTAACAAGATAGTTGTGCTACAGTACTGGGTGCAGTTATCGAACCTAGATTGTTATTCATAGATCTCTTATTTCTTTCCTAACTTGGATTTAAAAGGACTAATTCGTAGAAATATTCACAAGATTGTACCTCAGTCAAGTCCTGCCCTATAGCTTTTCCTCCACCGACCCACCCACTTTCTGCCCTGTCTGGCTTAGCAGGTGCAACAGCACGCTATATTCTTGTACGCCGCGTTTGTACTTTGCCAGTGGTTAACCTCATGGGAGTTTCCTGAGCACATGGCGTTATTACCGTTCTTGTGGGAACCAGCCGCCAATTATATTAAGCCTTTTGTATGCTGAGATCCACTGTGCAAAAGTAAGTCGGCTTCACACGATGTCTACCCTAAAACATTTTCTGTCGAGAGGAGCTACACGCTGTACGTTGACAGCATGCATTTGCAGTGCATAGAGAACAGTGCTTTCTCTATGCGAGTCAACAAGCTTTCAGCGCGTGCCTAGTACAGCAAGGACTGAAGGGGGGGCAAGTTGCTCCGCTCAGCCTTCGTACGCGGTAACCGTACAGGCCTTCTCCCACCCCCACCCCCGCCTCACGGAGGTACTTCAAGAAAATTGGCGGCGCCCAATGAGAGAGCGTAGACTATAAGGGGCGGAGCTAAGCTGGGAGGGAGGAGAATCGTTGGGTGGTGTTGCTGGGAGACCCCGGCCGGGTCAGTGTTCCGTCCCTCCCCGCTGTTATCCCGGCATTTATATATATATGGGGCGTGTGCAGCTGCTGCGAAGTTCCAGCAGTCTAGATAGCTGTGGCTTTGGTTGAGTCTGTCTGGGAAACTGATGAGATTAATTCCGATCTCAAGCAGTTAGCCCTTTCCTATTCAGTCGTGGCGCATCCAAAGCTTCCGAGGAAAGTGGGATCTTTCGGTCCTTCCTGCATTTCCGACCATTACAGGATCTAGAAATGTCTACAACACTTTTATCTGCCTTCTACGACATCGACTTTTTCTGCAAGGTAAGAGATGAGTTCGTGGGTGTTTTTTTTTTTAAAGGAGGCGGTCGGAATAGTTCTTAAAACTTCTTGCAAAGAATTTTCCAAGCCTAGGATTGAGATCGTTTGAATTCGGGACTATACTTTTTAGCGATCTTGTAGAGAGACAAGCTGCAAGATCTGTTGGCGTTTTGCAAGATATTTCGAGGGAAGGTAAAACTTTGACGGGCGCCAAGCAACTTTTTTGCTTACTAAAGCGTGCGTGTAGTGGGTGTGTTTTAAAATAAAACGAGATACAGCGAGCCTCATACTTGGTACGGCAGGCTCCAGCTGTATTGAATCGGAACTTTTAAAGTGCATTGATTCGAGTGGGTGGGGCTACAGACCACCCCTCTAAAAGTTTTAAATTGTTTGCAGTGGGAGGGTGTCTTGACAACTAGACTCATGGATCAGCGGCTAAAGCTAGTGGGAAAGGGTCCTGATGGCTCGAGCGCTCATTAGGGCGTAGTGAAAATTGCTAAGCCCTCTTCCAAGATTTGGGAATCACGATGCACGTTTTTCCGTTCTAATTTTCCGCCTCCCTTTTTTTCCCGGTTCCCAGACCGAAAAATCCTTAAGCAACATGCTGGACAAGAAGGCAGTGGGGAGCCCTGTGGGCACCTCTCCCAGCTCCAATTTCACGCCGGGCTTTCTGCGAAGGCACTCGACGAGCAATCTTCAGGCTCTGGCTAACGGCAACATCAAATTTCCTAGTGCCTCGCTGTCCGCGCCCTCTAACTTCGGCAGTCTTAAGGAGCCTGGCACCGGGGCAGGCGGCAGCAGCAGCAGCTCCACCACCGCCTTGCTGAACAAGGAGAACAAGTTTCGAGACCGGTCTCTCAGCGAGAATGGCGAACGAAGCCAACACCTCATGCAACAGCTGCACCAGCAGCAAGTGGTGGTTGTGGCAGCGACTTCGGCGGGAAAGGGCGGCGGCGGAGGCGGCGGCAATGGGGGAGGAGGCGGAGGGAACGGCGGAGGGGGAGCGCCGATCAACTCCACACGTTACAAGACGGAGCTCTGTCGGCCGTTCGAAGAGAGCGGTTCCTGCAAGTACGGCGAAAAGTGCCAGTTCGCTCACGGCTTCCACGAGCTCCGCAGCCTGACCCGTCACCCCAAATACAAGACGGAGTTGTGCCGCACTTTCCACACCATCGGCTTCTGCCCCTATGGGCCTCGCTGCCATTTCATCCACAACGCGGACGAGCGCCGCCCAGCGCCCGCCAACGGCAGTGCTAACCCGCCAGCGGCCCAGCAGCAACCGCCCCCGCCGCCTCCTCCCCCGCTCCAGCCCAACCCTCCGCCTCACAGCAGTCATCCCTCGCACCACCATCACCACCACCACCCTTCCCTGCACCCCCCGCACGCGGGCAGCACCGGTGACCTCCGCGCCTTCGCCCCCTCCGCCCGAGACCACCCGTTGGGGCCTGGCGGCACTAACGGCACCAACTTCGGCATCCCGCACCCTCGAGGGGGAGGAGAGAGGCCCAAACTCCACCACAGCCTCAGCTTCTCCGGTTTTTCCGCCCACCAGCACCATCACCACGGCGGGGCTGTGGCGCAGGGCGGGCTGGAAGCGGCGGCTCTGCTCCTGGAAAGCCCCGGTGGGTCCCGCACCCCGCCGCCACCTTCTAGCGGCTCCTACTGTGACGACTTGGTCGCCTCCTGCGCCAACAACGCCTTCGCCTTCTCGGCCGGCCAGGAGCTGGGCAGCCTCATCGCTCCTCTCACCCTCCACCCGCCGCCGCCTTCCGCGCCTCAGCAGGGCTGCTTCGCCAACGCGGCGACTTTCTACCGCTGCCATCAGCAGAGCGCTGCAGGGGGAGGAGGAGGGGGAGGAGGGAGCTGCTGCCCCCCGCCTGGCCCTCCCTCCTCTCCGCCTTTCAGCTTCCAGCCTTTGCGTCGCCTGTCCGAGTCGCCCGTCTTCGACGCCCCTCCAAGCCCTCCGGATTCTCTCTCCGACCGAGAGAGTTACCTGAGCGGTTCCCTCAGTTCCGGCAGTCTCAGCGGATCCGAGTCCCCCGGCCTGGACTCGGGTAGGCGTCTGCCGATTTTCAGCCGCCTCTCGATCTCCGATGATTAAGGAGGGGGAGAGTCCCTTGGAAGCTCCCGTTTTTTTAGGGGATCCTGTTCCCCTGGGCAATCCCAGTTAGGGTAGTTACTCGCTGCCCTTTCTTTCCCGTCTTACTTCCCATTCTATTCATCAGGAGTGGAAACTAGCCAAGTTCGCACAGACATATTTTTGTTGCTCGTTTCTTTTTCAGTGTGTGCTTTCCTTTTTGTGTGTGTGTGTGTTAAAAAAAAATCCTTTGATTGCTGAGCAAATTCAGAAAGGAGAAAGCAAAAGAAACTTTTTTTTCTTTTTATCAAGATGAACAAAAATCAATTTGCAGAAGAGCAAATGGTGTCATCAAGAACAATTTTTTTTAATCTAAAGACTTTGGAAGGATGGGATTTCCTTTTTTTTCTCCCCTGCACCCCTCCCTGACTAGTTTAATGTGCATCACCAGCAACAGCCATTCCATTTTCAAGTGTTTGTGGGGAGGATACAAAGGGTAAAGAGTATTTAGCAAACAAATCTATCCAATCATACTCCCTGAGGAATCAGCAATCAATCTGGAGGCCCATGAACTCTGCATTCCAGGTCCTTTCAGATCTATATACAACAAAAAAGAATAAAAGAAGAGTGGAATTTGTTGCCTTTCAATCAGATTTAAAGTAAATATACTAAACGTATAAGCTTTTTTTTAAAAAATCCAACATCCTGCCAAGAATATGCCTTGATAACACTCTAGTTTTTTATGTATCTATATATATTATAACATGCTAAAACTTCCATTCCAAAGTTTAATATTGGTTCCATTGCCACCACTTAGTGGATGTTTGGCTTAGAACAATTTTTGTTGCTTTATTTGGAAGCATTCAACTGAGTTTAGTTTGTAATTGTTGATGAATAACTGCTGATTTTTTAATTTTTTTTAGCTGAGTTGTTTGCGCAAGTCACTGCACAACTCAATATGAACCTATTTAACTTATTTATTATCTTGTGAAAAGTATACATTGGTAATTTGTTCATACTGTATTTATCGGGTATGATGAAAAGCAATAGATATATATTCTTTTATTATGTTTAAATTATGATTGCCATTATTAATCGGCAAAATGTGGAGTGTGTTCTTTTCACAGTAATATATGCCTTTTTGTAACTTCACTTGGTTATTTTATTGTAAATGAGTAAAATTCTTAATTTAAGAGATTGTATGTAATATTTATTTCATTAATTTCTTTCCTTGTTTACGTAAATTGAAAAATTGCATTGGCTTTTTTTTATAGAAATCTGACTCAATGCTGTGGAAGTAGTTTGAGAAATTTCAGTGGTTTTTTAAGAATGTACAATGGTTGTAACCCGTCCAAGCTTAAACTTACTTCACAATCAATCCAAATTTAAAGTGGCAAACCTACTTCTTAAAATTAACCAAAATGTATTTCTGTTGCCTAACTTCACCAATCACACTGTGATAGTTTCAGAGTATGTAGCAATAAAAGGGGTGGGGTGGGGGGTCCCAGTATTACGTTTCACAGTGCCTTTTGTAAGGGTCCATGCTTGCCTTAAAAAATCTTCCTCAACCAAACGAGTATTTTTTTCTTAATGCTTGAGAATTTGAATGTAGGGCTGGGTTTTTAACTACAAGAAATTGTACCACTCATTTTTATTATGGAGGCCACCTTTTGGATCTGAACCTCTTTTTGTGTACAAGATTATATCTTTATTAAGATTCCAACACATGTAACTTTTTGTTGTGTAGGAAATCAGGAGTTATCCAAATCTTTTCTCTGGGTGATGAATGAATGAGCAGTATCTTTTTTAAAATGTACATAGGTACAGGTTCAGCACTATGTACTCTTTGGACTACTTTAACAGAAGTATGTTTTGAATGTAACTAGAAGATAAGTCAACTTGAGTTGTAATATATTTTGGAGAGTCAGTTCACTACAAATTCGAAGTGTGAGACTGTAAACTTTGTACTGTAAATGTTTCGTAGTTCTCCCAATAAAACTTTTGAGGAAAAAAAATTCCCAAGCTATTAAAGCCATGTCTACAAGGTCTTGCTTCTTTATTAGTTTTCCCCTGCCAATATGGTATCTAGCTACAGATTAATCTAATTTTGAACTGCAGAATTGCTCTATTTCAACTGGAAGCCTGCCAAAGGCAATAAGCTGTTCCAGAAGGTTCCAAAGTACTGCTGCAAAAAGACACACAATCCTATACATACCACGGGGGGAGGGAGGGAGAAAAGAAGATAGCATTTCTTTGCAGATGCAATCATTTCCCCAGAGATTTGTCATGTTTACAGGAAATAGTAAAGAAGGGTAATACAAAAACAAATGGCAGGTCCTAGCTTTTTAAAAAAACAATGGACTGCAACATCTTGCATCAGGGTGGTTCTTGCTACATATCTACAGTGTTTTTCAAACTTGGCAACTTTTTTAGATGTGAGGAGTTTAATCTCCCAGAATTCCCCTGCCAGTATACAGGAATTGAAGTCCATACATCTGTTGCCAAATTTCAAAATTTGGTTGATCCACATAAATGTATACATAATGCCAGGAACCTAGTGCCATCTGCTCACCATTGCTCATCCTCTGGAACAGTCCTACAGATTACATTATTTGTGCCCCATCTATGGTTGCCTTTTCCCTTCATAATCCTAACTTCTTATTTTTCTCATTGGTGTAGAGCAGGGTTATCAAACTCCTGTGGGCCGGATGTGTCACCCACTGGCCACGCTCACCCCCGGTTTAGCAAAAGGTAAAAAAAGTTGCGATACATCATGTGATGACGCTGTGTTGAAGTTTGACACCCCTGGTATAAAGAAATCACCCAATCTCTTAGCTACATAATTCTTAGGTATAGAACCCTGCTTTAAAGCAGAGTTCCCCAAAATGGTCAGTAACCCCCCCCCCAGGGTCGATAGGAATATTATAGTACTATTACTTAAGTAGTATTAATTATTTTTATATGTGTTTGGTAGTTGAACAATCCAAAACCTCATGAAGAACCCATGATGAGCTGAAGAATTTGCTTTAAGAAGAGGTTTGGATCTCTGCTTTAAAGGTTTTTACCTTAAAATTAAGTCCCATATATAAAAAGGAATATATGTAACACATTGAATGTCTTATGTACTTTTTAAAATGCAAATTGAAAGTAAGAGAATGTGAGTTCAAGTTCTGCCTTAGCCCTGAATGTCAGCCGGGTGACCTTGGTTAATCATTCTTCGCCCAATTCACCTTACAGGGTGGTTGTGGGAAAATAGGAGGAATGTGTGTTGTATATATTCGCTGCCTTGAGTTATTTGTAAAAAATGACGGAGGCAGGATATAAAAAAATATTGAAGTAATACTAAATAGAATTAACTTGTTCTGAGGAACTGGTAGCCTCTCTAATATTAGTGTCAAGAAGTTTATAAATGTCCATCAATCTTTTGTCAGGATAAATATTTAAATGATTATTTCAAAACAATCAGATGTTTTTTGTTTTGATTATACACAAAGTTATGATTAATACAACTTATTTGAGCTGTGAGGTTGACTTCTACAAATACTAGCTAGAATGCAGCCCTGCTGCCACATGCTCCTTAGTTTTTATAAGTACATGTTTGGAAACTGACTAATCAATGGTTTTTATGTTAACCTTTGTTGGGAAAGAAAAACCTGAGAAAGAAAGAAAGGACTTTAAGTATAACCTGATGTGTTGGTAGTATTTGTCAGCTAGAAGTGGCTGTCCTTGTTTGTACCTTTGAGCATTCTCAAACATGCATTATTTGCAAAACTGGTGTAGTCATTCTTACAGGCCTACGTGACCTGTGGCCTACCATTCTGGAACATAGTCAGCCATGCTTTGAGACTGGTTTGCTGCTGCTATGTGACCATACTTTGATTCTGATTTTCACAACTATTTTAAATGAGCAAAGTGATACCTTTCTTACTTGCCCATTGTGCTAAGTTTCTTCAATTAATTTTTAGCTTATGTTTCTCTCATATTAAATGTATATTTTCAAAAGCCTTCCCTAACCTAGATATGCTGATTCCAGTTCCTGTAATACTAAGTTATTTGACCTTGTTAATGAGCTTATGGGAATCAAGGATGGGAAGGCTGCTTTACCACAACCATGCAAGATTATTGTAACATAAACAGAGGATGAAAAATCAGGAAGTAACAAGGCTTAACACTAACTGGAAGTCTGGCAAGAATGAAAGTTTTGATTTGATACCAGGCTGGTACATTAAGTATACTTAAAAACATCTTTAAACATTTTTAACTTCTGTTTCCACCACCACCCCTCTAAAACAAAAGAGAGAGACAGTCAAATAATGTTGAAATATATTATCTCTCTCTTTCATTCCTTTCTTGTCTTTTTACTGATGAATTGGCTTTGGGTGTGAATCATAGCAGTATAGTTTAGCATTTCCTGGTTGTGATACAAAGCCTGAGAAGCAGCTGTTTCATATTACATTCTAGCTTTCAGCTATTTTCATTCTGTGCTAAAACAAATCTAATGGGTCAGCAGCTTAAAGTATCTTTAGAACCAATTCTATTTTAAATAATTTTTTGTATAAATCCTCTCTCTCTCTCTCTCTCTCTCTCTCTCACACACACACACACACACACACACACACACACACACAAAATCTCAGAATATGTGTCAATAGACATTCCTGAAAATAAATGTTTTGCTTTGCATGTTTAGTTTTCCTATTTCCTATTACAAAACATTAATGATGGAGCTGGATCATATTAATATCTGAATAACAGCCTGCCCCATTATACGTAGATAACATGTAATTCCTGAAGAACAGTATGATAGTTTGTTCTTATAGGTAGAACTATAAGAAATGAGGTAAAATTAAGAGTATCCATCTATTGGATCAGACATTGGAGCTAACTCCTCCACTAAGCCTGTAAAACTAGCACTATTTGGACTGAAGTTCTGTCTTTAAAACCAAAGGATTGTCCCAACTTGAGTATATAAAACTCATTGGAGAGGCACTAAAAATACTAGATCTCTTTTATAATTTGCCTTACTTTCCAAAGCCCAGAAGTGGTTATTGTACTCTGTTCCAGTTTCCACTTTTTTCACATGAATGTAAGTGGTTTAAAGGATTCAGGTCTTGGAAAAGCATGTTTAACTTTCTTTTTCAAGCAAGCATGAAAAGGAAACACAACTATAATCGGATACTATATGTTTTTTCCCCTGCTTTTAGACTTCTTCAAAGAAAGAAAGAAGAAGAAAAACAACTCAATGCAGCCAAACCTCATTTCGTGGAAAGTCTTTTTGCTTTGTGTTTTGCCTAATTGCACACATTGGCCAGACTTTGTGCTGAAGTTGTATTAGTTTGTTCTGTCTTAAGTGCTGAAAACTTGGAATGCAGCAGCTGTGTTGGATCTTGGCTAACTATTTGTGAGTTGCAGAACTGGATTTAAAAAACAATACTAAAATCCATCTCTATCAAAGTTTCGGAGTAGAAAGTTTATAGTAGATAGAGAGCAAATGTTCCCTTGCCTTCAGTTATAAGAGGATGGCCTGTTTATTTCTGGACCAAAGCAACCGTGGGCCTTAAAACTATTTCCTTTTAGCTAGTATTTTAAATAGTGAATTATAGACTCAGCATTCAATCTGAAAAAAAACCCAACCTGTTTTATCCTAACAGGTCTATGTACTTTCCTCTTTTAATCATATTAAAATACAAAACATTTATGTTCATATTTTTTTCTATAATCTTATTAATTAACACCATAAAATTGCCATATACTGATTCAAAGTATTAACCTGTATGACATCAAAGCTCTGATTAAATGGATGCAATGCTCTTGTTTTTATTCCATAAAAGATCATAGATGATCCTTGGGCTTGTCTACTTTTGCTCTTTAGTCTAGCTCAGTTGCTTCCATTTTAAGTGTTAATAGTTTAGTGCTATTTAATTCTGGCCTTTGTAACTTTACCTCATTGATGGTTGAATCTAAACACATTTTAATATTTGAGCATTTATTCAGTATTTGAGAGTCAGTTTGGTTTAGTGGTTAAAGCACCAGGCTAGAAAGTGGGAGACCATGAGTTCAGGCCCTAACCCTAACCCTAATCCTGCCTTCTGCATATGCGCAGAGCGTCCGTGATGACGTTCAGGTGGGTGGGCAGAGCCTCCCACCGCCGCTGCTACCGGTTCGCCCAAACTGGGGCGAACTGGTAGAAACTCACTACTGTTTCTCAGCCCAACCCACCTCACAGGGTTGTTGTTGTTACAGGGAAAATAGGAGGAGGAAGGCATGTTGGATATGTTTCCCACCTTGAATTATCTGTAAAAATAATAAAGACGGTATACAAATTATTTAATTATATATATAGATAAATAAAATAATGCAAATGGTACATGAGCATTCAGAGAAATTATTTAAGGGGAGGGAAAAGCTACTATACAGGTAGTCCTCAATTTACGGCCACAGTTGGGCCCAAACTTTCTGTTGTTAAGTGAGTTTTGCCCTATTTTATGACTTTTCTTGTCACAGTTGCTAAGTGAATCACTGCAGGTGTTAAGTTAGTAACACAGTTATTAACTGAATCTGGCTTCCCCATTGACTTGGCTTGTCAGAAGTTCACAAACATGACCTCAGGACACTGCAACTGTCATAAATAGGAGTCAGTGGCCAAGCGTCTGAATTTTGATTACATGACCATTGGGATGCCGATAGTCATAAGGCATGTTTTTCATTGCTGTTGTAACTTTGAACAGTCACTAAATGAACTGTTGTAAGTGGAGAATTACCTGTATAGGATATGATGACTTGTGGATTGTTTCCCTGCTATTTGTGTTTTCTTGCTAAGTGTCATATTCCATGAAATAAATACTGTGCATCATTATTATATTTGATCCTATCTTTTATATAAACTTAATAAATTTACCCTGTTGGCTAATGTTGAAGAAATAGCTAGAAGTAGTTGTTTAGGATTTCCCACTGGACTCTTTCTCAGTTCCACAAGGGATTGATTGATTGATTGATTATGTCTCATCAAGTTTTCAGTTCCTAGCAACCACATAGATTTTTTTCATGATGATCTGTCCCTAACCTGTTTTTTTACGTCTTCCAGTGGTACACTCATCACTACTGTAACTGAGTTCATCAACCTTTCTATAGGTCATTCTTTCTTTCTCTTTACTTTCACCTTTCCCAGTGTCATAGATGTCTGGTAACTGAGCAGCCAGAGCACAAGATCTTCCAACATGGCTATAGCTGATGTTGTTGAGAAATTGAAATACATATGTTTCAGTGGATAAATCTGAAAACTCTAGGTCCAATAACTTTGGCCTGCTCAACCGTGGTTGACCTCCAAAAAAAGCAAAGTAAGGTTAGCTATGGTTAATACCTCAGTGGAAAGCACCAGGTAATGCTTATACACTAGATGGTTTAATACACTAGATGGAGAAGTTTGGTGGGGGGAGGAAATCGTGAAAGAGGGCCGTGGCAAACTGCTTCCATATTGTTGTAAAATGTGTCCAAGTAGTCTCTAACAATAGACATCAACACAAAAAGCTCTTTCTTTGGAATCCAAATCCATTTTAATATTTTAACTAAACTATTCAGGAGATGAATTCAACAGAGGTATTTAAGATATCAAATGTAGTTTGATATTAGTTATGGACTACAGGAAAAAAAAACCAGTGAATGCTTAATCCAGATTAAATAGAATTGCTTCTTGTTGGTCAAAACAAGATGCATTGAAAGAACTATTAACTACAATTTGTTCCTCCCACATTTCTTTTAAAAAAATCTAATATGCCAGCAGATTGCTAACAACCCTTGACTACTCTGCAGCTTACAATTCATCATTCTTCTCCGCTTCTACATCAAATGGACATAATAGTATTGGATAACTTCCAGGCCTACATCATTCACAGTGTCTTAGCCATTGGTTTGATTTTTGAACCATGAATATATTAATATACATGAATATAGCTTCAATATCTAAACATTGGCACAAAAACATAAAGGTATCAGAAAAATGATCCATTAAAAAAAAAAAAAGATTTGTGTTAGAAATACTGTGAAGTCCTGTGTTGTGTTTTAAGAAAACTCATCACTGCTCAGTCATGGCTGCAAACTTCTCAGGAGATTCCTTCTCTAGACAATCTACATGCCCACCATTGCTAAAATAGTTCATTCAAATAATTTGTATAAAACAAAGGGGGCAGAAATGCAAGCAAGCTCTCTCTCTCTCTCTCTCTCTCTCTCTCTCTCTCTCTCTCTCTCTCTCTCTCTCTCTCTCTCTCTCTCTCTCTCTCTCTCTCTCTCTCTCCCCCTCCCTCCCTCCCTCCCTCCCTCCCAATTTTATGACTAACCCAGGGAAGATGGAGGCAACTGTGGTGCTCTGCTTAAAACTGTGTTTAGCTGCCTGGCAAAAGAACAGGAGTAGTAGGTACTGTCTTGAAAAGTGCAAAAGGAGAGGTATAGAAAAGGCGATAAATAGTATTAATTGATAAATTGGTGCTTTGTAATAATTATTATCTACTTAATTAGAAGTTATTTTGTGAAAAGGTCAGTCCTTTCTGGTAGGCATTTGGGACAGCTCCTATAACATTTTTAATCTGCTCCCAAAGGGTGGGTCTCTCTCTCCCTCTCTCTCTCCCTCCCTCTCTCTTTACCTCTGTCTTTCTCTTTCTTTCTCACACACTTATTAAGATAATAGAAATACAATACCACTGAGGATTGAAAAATTCGGCTTGGGGAAATGCTGAAGGCCTCCTATTAAGCCCAGCCGGAGGTAAGTCCTTCACGTCATTGTCATTCACAAGCCATCAAAAAGTTTTTCTACCCATTGAGATGACTGCAATTAAACTTGATAATTTACATTTGTGTACAGGTAGCAATGATCAGCTTTCTCCCTGGTCAAGGAAATTCTACTTGCCCCCTAATATACATGGATGGTAGAATTACTCAGTGCAGATAAATCAAGGAAAGAACGGCTTATTAGTACTCCATATTGTGCTCCTGTTTTGCAGTTCACAGAATCCAGAATGCTTAAAGAGCTACAGTTATGTTTTGGTCATTCTATGTTGCCTTGTGCCTTTGTCATTTTAATTCAGGCACATTATATTACACCAAGAACCTTGATATGTGCACCTTTTTAGTTCCCAAGAAACAATGACTGGGTTGACATTTTGCATTTGTTAACTGTGGTTTGTTGAATAAATTACAGTACAGTTGGCTAGATTGAGACTAATTCTTAGCTTAAATCATTATTCAAGACCACAGTGAATAGCATTTGGAAGCTCCAGCTGCTCCAGGCTACAGAGGCCTAAGTAGTTATGGGCACTTCTCATGGTAGCTACAAGTATAACATTCCTGCTAAAGTTGGTTGGCTTTCAGGCACAATTGATTACAAATACTGGTTGCCTTTAAAGCCTTTCATAGTTCAGGGTGTATCTGCCTGTCGGATAAGGTCAAGGAGCACCATTTGAAGAGGCTGCATAAATACATTTTCTCTGTTGCATGTGTCTCCCATCCTATGAAGCAGCCTTGAATGACCCCTTCCTTTTTGGCTATATTAAAATCTGGTTATTTAAACATACCCTGAGGCAGCAGGGATTGTTTTGTTTTCCTATTTCCACCTTAAACTACTGGACATTATTACTTGAGTCTTGCCTATTGTGTTTTGTTCCAGGACTTATATAAGTGATGTTATTATGTTCTGTGGCAGCATCTTGTCTTGGTTACATTTCCAATTTATGGAAAGAGAGTTGTAGGCTGCATTCTAATTGGACGGGCTTGTAAACTGTATAAGTTTAATTGAATGAAAATATGTATACATGAATAATTTTTAAAAAGACTTAATAAATTAGACTTATGCACAATTTAGATCATTTGAAACCATTTTAATTAATGTAATTTTAATTTCTGATATTAGTAAAGGCCTATCAACTTAATAAATGGCACTTCTTTTGTTTAAAAAAATATAGAAATAAGCTTAGTTGTCAAAGGAAAAAAACTATAATAGATTTCTCTCTAACATGCCATTTTCTAATATTTCTTTCTTTAAGAACCATGTTTGTTTTGCTGCCTGCAATTTGGCAGTTTGAATCTCACCAGGCTCAAGATTGACTCAACTTTCCATCCTTCTGAGGTTGGTAAAAGGAGGACCCAAATTGTTGAGGCAATAGGCTGACTCTGTAAACTGCTTAGAGAGGGCTGTAAAGCACTGTGAAGCGGTATATAAGTCTAAATGCTATTGCTATTAAGTCTCTTGAGAATTTTAAGAAATGTTTGAAACTATTCAGCTTCTGTGAGAGAAGAAAAAGATCAGTTTGGTTGTAGTAGAACATATCTATATTTAAGACCATATGATATGAGGAGCTGCATTAAGCTATTCTAGCTTTAATAGTTGGAGAACACTTCAGTAAGGAAAAAGGAATGAAGGGCTGAATTTCAGAATAAACTCAGACTGTGTTCTGTTGCAGGGAGTCTAAGTAAAAGAATACAGTGAAATAGGTCAGGGTAATATCTGAGTTACTTTCTTCACAAAGTATAGTGTGACTCCTGCAATTTACTTGGATACATCAATATAGTTTTCTTGCATTCTATAGTTTCTTCCATTATGTTTTTCAATTTCCTGGGCTAGTCTGCAGCCCTGGGCTTCTGAAATAGTCTCCATCCATGTACTAACTAAGCTCAGCTTTCTAGAGCTGGACAATCTAGCTGCTATTACCTAGGTAGGCAAAGGCAGAATATTTCAAAAGTAGGCCAAAGTCCACTTTTCTAAAATTTGAAAGATAGAGTTCAATGATGAGCCCTAAAACATAACCAAAATCTAAGAGTAAGCTGCATTAGACAAAGTGGATCATAGAGTCCTAAATTGGCATAAACATTAAAGGACCTGTAGCGGAGGCGGGTTTCAAAACCCATCGCTACTGGTTTGCTCGGCGTGCTTGTGCTCGCGTGTGATGTTTCTGCGCATGCGCAGAAGCGCCCAGGTGGGTGGAGTCTCCCGCCGCCGTCGCTACCGGTTCGCCCCACCACTGACCTGTAGTCTGGTGTTGCTCAATCCAAATGACTTTAAGATGTGTGGACCAACTTCCAGAATTCCTCAGTCATTGAAGCTGAGAAACACTGCTCTAAACCAATGCTTTGTTCAGGGCAGAATCAACTACAATGTCTCATCCAGGCTGTTTGAAAACTGCCATCTAAGCAGAATTGACCACTTTATGTGGTAAAATATTCCTTGGCTGAGAACTTTGTTCAGTCAGGAAGTTCTTTCTGAAATCTAGTCTAAATCTAGACTAATTTTGTGGTTATAAACCATTGGTTCTGGTCCTGCCCTCTGTTGCAACAGAGAGTATGTCCACACCTTTTATGCCGGATTTGTCCTGCAATAGAAATTATTTAAAACACTTGAGTTTTTCAATACTCCCAGCTAATGGTGCATTAGTTTTGCTCGGAATGCAGGGTTACATAAAGAAATCTTTCCATTACAAAGGAGGCCATTATATTTCCAACAGCTCTTCCCTACAATGTGATGCTTCTATGTCTTTCCCTGCACCATTATTTGATTCTGCATTCCTGTAGGCTTTCAAAGATAAGCCTGGGACTCTGAATCTGGAGAAAGAAACCCTGGGTTTCCACGGGTTGGCTCTCCCTTCCCTAGTCACCATGCTGGTGACTTTTTTTTTTAATTAAAAAGTTTTACAGAAGGTTTACATATTTATTCCCCCCCTTCTCTACCACACCACCCCCTCCCCTCCCTTACCCCCACCACCCATCCCCCCCCTTCCCCTTCGCCCACCTCCCCCCCCTTCCCAGAACAAATTACAGGGTATAATATTCAACAAACATAATCCATCCTAATCTAAATAATTATAACATTCAGCATCTTATTCCTTCAATTCCCTAATTACCCTGCTAACTTAATTACCTAAAAACACACCAAATATCTACATATTTATTCATAACCTATTTGCAACTTCTTACTCCGGTGTTTACTTTGGATATAATCTATCCATCTTCTCCAGTCCCTTAAGTATCTTTCATTTGAATGTTCCTTCAGTACGCCGAGATTTTTGCTATCTTTGTTACTTTCATTGTCCATTCTTGGATTGTAGGTAAATCTTGCTTCTTCCAATATTGTGCCACCAACAATCTTGCTGCAGTTATTAAATTCAAAATCATATTAGTCTCTATAACTGTACAATCCGTAACTATACCCAGCAGAAACAACTGTGGTGTAAATTTTAACCTCTTTTTAAGAATATTTTGTAAAATCCACCAAATTTTTATCCAGAATGCTTTAACCTTTTTACATGTCCACCAAATATGAAAGTATGTAGCATCCTCACAATCACATCTCCAACATTTTGGTTGTACATTCGGATACATACAAGATAGTTTTTTTGGATCTAGATGCCATCTATAAAACATTTTATATATGATTTTTGTCTTCACAGTGGCTTCCACACTACTAGTACTCCTATCTCTTCTTTCAAGGCTAATTCATTGAGGTGACTGTGATATATTGGATCCCTAAGGCTTCCCCCAAATCAAATGATGTAACGTTTTCAACCCTTTTCCTCACTAGTAACAAAAATCAAGTTCAAAAACACAAAGAATGCCAATGCAGTTGGGTAGAATATCCCCCGAACTATTGCCATCTAACAAGGCAAAGTAAGTTTTTTCTCTTCCTTCCTACTGCAGGAATCATCCCTTAGAGAGAATCTATATTGTTATTTGCTAGTACAACCAAAAGATCACCATGCTGGAGTTCTAAGAAGTTAGCATCCCTTTTCTCATTTCTCCATCTAAGTGGCCTCCTTTGTTTGTGGCCATGCTTTTAGCAGCAGCTCAGCACCTCATTGATTAGTAAATATTTGTCCAATGCTTTGACCTTGCACAGGCCAATGTAATGACTGAGGATTAGTTAACAGCTGAACTCCATCCCAACTGTATATTAGATCCAAATATTTTTAAATATTTGTAGGGAAAAGAATTCAGAGCTTGTTTGGAGAATAAGTCATATACCACACTCTCCTTTTGCTCCCAGCTTCCTGGTTTTAACTGTTTTGTCTTTTCCCCCCAGTCTCTTAAATTAATTTATCCAAGGCATAATTGCTGAGAGAGTTTGGGCATACTGATAGTGTTATACTTGCACAAAACATTTTTTAAAGTATGCTAAGGTTATAGATACAGCTGGTAACAATCAACACTATCCATGATAATACAGGTATTCCTCGACTTATGACCATTCAGCAACCATTTGAAATTATGACAGTATTGAACAAAGGGACTTATCCTGCCTGAATCATGCAGGTGCCTCACATAAAGAACATCATGACTTGTGACCATAATGGGCAGGCTCCATTATGGTCATAAGTCAAGCACTACCTGTATGCTTTTTTCAAATATGACTGGCTAGTCTACTAGAACTGATGTCCTCCAGGTCATACAGAATGGGATGATGGGGCATGTTGTCCAATGAATTCTAGCAGCCTCACATAAGGCGGGCTGCAATTGGGAAGCAAAATCAAGATGTACTAACATAGAAGTATATATTTTAAAACAAATGAACTGGAGTATCTTGAATAGGTCACATACATGTTTGAGTTTTGGAGAAATTATAAGGAAAGAAACAATGAAGATCAGTGCATATTTATCTTTTTGATTAATCAAACCTTCAAGAACTCTGTAGGTGAACTATGTTCTGGTTGAGATTGTACACAAAAAAGGACGAGAAAGTATCAGAAATGAAAGAATAAAAATGAAATCAGACGCTGTAGTTATGAATTGTTTGTAGCTATGAATTCTGACCACAAGTGGGTCTGCCTGAATTTTCATCACTAAGTTGGGTAGTCATGTGTCATTATGCTTAAGGACCACTTCGCTGGCCCCAATTAGGGTTGTTAAGTGAGGACTACTTGTATCCTTGTATTTGAGACCATAGTAAGTGAAATGAACTAATATTTCAACTACATACTGTATGTGTGGCATAACAGGATCTTATTAAGGAGTCTGGATTTTTACTGGGAGAATTGGGGAAAATGTGATCCTAGTGCATGACTCAGCAATAGTAAAGAGAAGTATATCCTTAATGATGGAATTAAATTAGAAGGCCACTGCATTTTGCAACAATTTTCTTGTGCAAAGGAGAAGGCAGAAGTTTTCTGTTTAGCTTGCACTGCTTTGCAGCCAGATGCTGGTCCCTGTGTGTGATCAGCTGCATTACAACTACACTTCAACATGGCATGATTGTACTACTCTCCGGAACTCCTCCAGAGAAAAGCGTTTTTGCTGGCTGATTTCAGCATTCTTTCCTCCTGAGCTCATAGACAAGTATCTTCTGAACATTTTGCTTGCTTAAATGAAATAGTTTTGGCAGCTAGTGATTGGGGTGAGGGGCAGCAACAAAATGCTTAACAGGCTGTCTTGAGAAATATTTCACTTTAGTACAAAATTAGTTATTGTAAAAGCTTATGAGAAAATGGTTGTCATTTGAACATTTCGGGTGATGTTCATGACTAGAGATTTTTCTTATTTTACAAAGGTCTGTAAGAAACATTTATTCCCATTGGGATCCAATTTAGGCCAGTATTCTTTGCTTCCAAATTCCACTTTCATCCATCCTATAAGACTGGCTGTAGCATTAAGCAAATGCCAGAGAGAAGAGGCTGACTCTTAGGACATTACCCTACCTCAGAACTTTGGCAGTGGTTTTGTGTTGTTGGGTTAGGGCCTTCCTTCCCTGGGCAATGCTTCCTTTCAGGGAGCCAGCAGAATTCCTTCCAGAGGGCTAATGGGAGGATTCAAACCAACCAGACATTGTGTGCGAGGAGCAGCAAGCCACTCCTTGGCAAGATTGGAACAAGACTTCTATTTACAAATTATCCGAGGGAAGAAGCTGGGAGGCAGGATAATGTGAGTTCCTGTCAGTGGGAAACACCTGCCCCATAGTACTAGTGGAAATGCTGCCAAGCTAACTTTGTACTGTTTGCTCTGGAGCAAGATCTATGACATCATGAGTACACAGAATAAGGGCACCTATTTGATTGTAACTGCCTTTTATGTTATCCACCATGTTCATCACCTTGACATTGTCACTTTGCAGTAAGTGCCACTAGGGTGCATAGAACTAATCCTGCTGATTCTTAATATTCTTTGCCTGGTGTTGAAGGGACATAAAAGTAAGCAACATGAAGGTATCATTTCACATGTGAGGAGTGATAAACCATGAGGATCCATTATCTCTAGCTGTGACTTATTTGATCTCAAATGATAAAATCAGCTGGACCTAATCACTCTGTATACAAGTTAGGAGTTCTATAGATAGTCAGATTCATGTATAGCTTCAAAATTACACAAGCACGTCTTAAAAATATACAATATTGTACCAGGAAACAGACCAGAAACCAGTAAAACTGGCAAAACATGTTTCCTGGGAGAAGCAGCAATTGTGTTCTGACTATATTGGTTTCTAGGAAAACATGCAATACACTAGGATTGAGGAATCTGTGGCCATTCAGATGCTGCTGAACTAAAGTTTTCAGGAGCCCCAGAACCAGCCCTTCAGTGGCGGGGGAAGCTAAGAACGGTGGTCCAGCAGTATCCGGTAACCTATCGAAGCTCCTTTCAGAGGGTTCTCAACTAGAGATAATTGTGACAGTGCCAATTCTTTCCTCCTTGCCTGCTTTATCCTTATAACAGTTCTGAGCATTAGGATAGCAAGAGCAATAGCACTTAGACTTATATACCACTTCACAGTGCTTTACAGCCCTCTCTAAGTGGTTTATAGAGTCAGCATCAGGAGTGAAATCTAAAAATTTTTTGCTACCGGTTCTGTGGGTGTGGCTTAATTAGTGGGCAGGGTTTGGTAAGGTGACTGGGTGGGCGTGGCCAAGTCAATGTCACTTCTTTGCCCTTTTTTAACCTACAAAACACAACACAACACAACTGGCTCACCCACAAAGTAAAAGCAGCTGTGCTAGACCCAAAATGGCCCCTGCAACAAGCAGGAACCTCACACAGCCACAAAAAGCCCCAGAAAACAACTTTCACACTTCACACACACACAACACAACACAACACAACTGGCTCACCCACAATGTAAAAGCAGCTGTGCTAGACCCAAAATGGCCCCTGCAACAAGCAGGAACCTCACACAGCCACAAAAAGCCCAAAAAAACAACTTTCACAATTTATACACACAAAATTCCACATTCAGCTTTGTGAGATTTTGTGTGTTTGTGTAGTTAGAGTGAAACACTACAGAAACACACTAAATCTCAGAAAGCTGCACAAATATTATTTAATTTTAATTTATTTTTATTTTTATATAAAAGCAGCTAAATTTAAAACTTCCTAAACTTTAAATGGCTAGGTCTAACAAAAGAACAACTAAAAAAAACCCCCAATTAACTATTTTTTTAAAGCTCCCAAAGGGGAAAAAACTTACCCAATAGAAAAGAGGTCTCCAACCTTGGCAACTTTAAGACTTGTGGACTTCAACTCCCAGAATTCCTCAGCCAGCTTTGCTGGGAGTTGAAGTCCACAAGTCTTAAAGTTGCCAAGGTTGGAGACCCCTGCAAGGCAGGCAGGAAAGCATGTAGAGCTGCTCACTGATGAGCTTGATTGCAGGCAGGGAGATTCAGTTGCTTGCTGATGCAATGGATTGCAGGGATTACAGCAAGCGAAGCAAGGCAGGCGTTACGACCAGCAGCTAAAGTAAGCAAGCTGGAGGCTGGGGGGGGGGGGGGGATTTTTGCTACCGGTTAGCAGGCAACTCAGCTGGGATCATCAGAGCTTGGCTCGTCAGAGCCATTTAAAAGAAAAAAAAAGGCTCTGATGATTGCGCGGCTCAGCTGGGCATGGGAGGCGGGGGCAGGGATTTTTGCTACCATTCTCCGAACTGCCCGCCACCATCGTTACCTACTCGCCCGAGCCGGTCCGAACCGGGAGCATTTCACCCCTGGTCAGCATAATAATGGCCCTAACAATCGGGGTCCTCATTTTACCGACCTTGGAAGGATGGAAGGCTGAGTCAACCTTGAGCCTGGTGAGATTCGAACTGCCAAACTGCTGGCAGCTGTCAGTCAGCAGAAGTAGCCTAAAGTACCGTATTCTAACCACTGTGCCACCATGGCTCAAAGTTATGCTGAAATGAAGTACAAGTGCTCTGCTGGATCAAGCGTGTGACTCAACTAGTCACACGGTAGAATCAAGATCACCTGAAGTGTTAATATCACTTTATAATGCCTTGGTAAGGCCACATTTGGAATATTGCATTCAGTTTTGGTTGCCACGATGTAAAAAAGATGTTGAGATTTAGAAAGTGTGCAGAGAAGAGCAACAAAGATGATTAGGGGACTGGAGGATAAAACATATGAAGAACAGTTGCAGGAACTGGGTACGTCTAGTTTAATGAAGAGACAGACTAGGGGAGACATGATAGCAGTGTTCCAATATCTCAGGGGTTGCCACAAAGAAGAGGGAGTCAAGGTATTCTCCAAAGCACCTGAGGGTAGAACAAGAAGCAATGGGTGGAAACTAATCAAGGAGAGAAGCAATTTAGAACTAAGGAGAAATTTCCTGACAGTTAGAACAATTAATAAATGGAACAACTTGCCTGCAGATGTTGTGAATGCTCCAACACTGGAAATTTTTAAGAAGATGTTGGATAATCATTTGTCTGAAGTGGTGTAGAGTTTCCTGCCTGGGCAGGGGGTTGGACTAGAAGACCTCCAAGGTCCCTTCAAACTCTGTTATTCTATTCTATTCTATTCTATTCTATTCTATTCTATTCTATTCTATTCTATTCTATTCTATTCTATTCTATTCTATTCTAGTCTAGTCTAGTCTAGTCTAGTCTAGTCTAGTCTAGTCTAGTCTAGCCTAGCCTAGTCTAGTCGTGAGTCCATTTAACTTTGAACTATATATTGTGTAGGTTCTGCTTCTTTTTCCTGGCAGTCATTTTTTTTAGATGGCAATTAACCTCACAAATATGTGTCTTATACTTACGTTTTAAATGTCATAGTGGACTATTAAATAAAGAGATTGTTGTAAAGATCGGTTGGTGATGTATTAATTTATCCTAAAATGGCACTAAGAGTTCTGTAAATTATAGCCTACACCAAAAACCAGTAATCTAGAGACCCCCATTGGATCTAATGTCCCAAGTGAATATTGCTGCCTACCTTATGATGGATGATAACTCTTGTTTTGGAATAAATCTAGCATGCAATGCCTCTATCTACAAAGAGTAAATCCATCTGCAAGCCATTTTTTCTGTGTGGGTCTTACATTTATAATTTGTATTGGCTTCATTTTCAAAGTGGCTTGAAACCACTCATCTCTCTTTTCCTGTAGCAGCAAATATACTAGACATAATACTACTTAGAAATAAGGAACAAATATGGCCACCATCAACTTTTCTAGTTCACCTTCCAGCACAGTTAGCAACATTACTATACAATACTAGGTTTTAAGCAAAATTTCACTTCCTTAAAGCTTTCTGACGTTTTTGAAATAATTATTTACTCCTCACATTATTTGAGTTGCAATATTTTACAGATCAAAATAGATGTATCTAACTTTCCGCAACAGAAAATATAACTATTATATACTCAAATTGCACAGGTTCGCCTGATGTGCCAGTTGCGACCCTTCCTAGATAGGGATGCCCTCCGTACAGTCACTCACACTCTTGTTATCTCTCATTTGGACTACTGCAACGCTCTCTACATGGGGCTGCCCTTGGGGTGCACCTGGAGGCCCCAATTGGTCCAGAATGTGGCCGCACAGGTTGTTACGGGAGCTTCCTCTTACTCCCAGGTAACACCTCTCCTATGCGAGCTGCACTGGTTGCCGGTGGTCCTTCGGGTCCACTTCAAGGTGCTGGTACTTACCTATAAAGCCCTTTATGGCATGGGCCCGGGATACTTGCAGGAGCACCTCCTACCAGCCTCCCACCGCCCAGTGCGCTCACATAGGACTGTCCTCCTCCGGGTGCCATCTGCCAGACAATGTCGGCTGACGGTGCCCAGGATGAGGGCATTCTCTGTGGCCGCACCGACCCTCTGGAACGAGTTACCCACTGGGCTCCGGACAGCACCTGACCTCCGTTCTTTCTGCAAAGACCTGAAGACATGGCTTTTTAAACAAATTGTCTGATCTGTTGGGAGTTTTTAATTAATTGGGGGATTTTAATTGTATTTTTTAAAACTTTATTTATTGTTACTGTTATTGTTTTTACTCTACGTGATGCTTGTGAGCCGCCGCAAGTCCTTCGGGAGAAGAGTGGCATATAAATTTAAATAAATAAATAAATAAATAAATAAATAAATAAATAAATAAATAAATGTTGTTAGAAGCAGTAGTAGGGGTAGTCCCCTGAACATGCTTAACCTGATATTGTTTTACATGCATTTGCTCATGATTTAAAGTGGACTTGTTTTGTTCATTCCTTCCTGTTCTGGCTTTTCTCTTCTAGTTCTCTCTTTTGGCTTGAATTTGTTACCTAGATTACTGTGCTTCACAATACGCTGTACCATAAACTTATTGTTCACATTTTAACTTCTTTTATTTTGTGTTGTGGAAACCCAATCTTTCTTATTAGTTTATGAGAATTGAAGCAATTGAAGAAACCAATGTTCCACAAATGCACAAAATCCCATGAATTAGTATGTTGTAAGAACTTAAATTTAGATAGGAGTCCTACCATGACAGTATTTTCTTGTACAAAAGAGCTAAATATCTACACATTTAAGGCTGCTTTACTTAACAAGTAACAACAAGAATGAAAAGAAATATTGGGAAAAAAAATAAACATAAAAAAATCCCCCTCACAACAGTGTGATTCACTTCAGAACCATGACAAAAAAAAGGACATAAAATCAGGTATGACTCAGTTAATGACTGCATCACTTAGCAATGGAAGTTCTAGTCCCTAACTATGGTCGCACGTCACCACTTCTACAAGGACAACTTGTACAAGGAGTGTAGGTAGATGTGGAATGTTGCAAGTACACCAGAAAGTTGAAGGAAAAAAGAGCACTGGAAGAATAACTGAAGACAGGGAAGAAGAGGCACTGAAGAAAGTACACCATGAAGGCTAACCGAATACTAGAGAGACTAATAAGAAAGAACAAATAAAGAATAGAAAAGAGACATAGCAAGGCAAATAATTAATGGGAAGTAGAGTAAAAAAGTAGCAGGTAAAGCAGGTAGCAGGAACTTGGCAATAGCTAAGAACAGAAATGTTGAAGCAAGAGACAGAAGAACTAATTCAGGTACACAAAACCAAGCCTTAAGAACCAGTGCAGACAAAGCCAGAATTAAGAAAATAGCAACAGACAGCAAATGGTACATCAGCAAAAAAGCTGAAAAAAACAGTGGACTATTTAGTCGGTTTCTGCAAGATTGCACAGACTAACTACAAACACATAGCTAGAAATGCAAGAAATATCTGCAAGAAATATTGTTTGACTGATAACACAAAATAGACAAAATAATAGAAAATGAAGTAGCTAAATTGCTCTGGGACTTTATAATTCAGACAGGCACCTGTCACACAACACCCCAGAATTAACAATTGTGCATAAGAAAGACAAAAACATCTGGATAGTGGACAAGACAGTACCTGGAGACCGAGAATAGAAGAGAAAGAACTAGAGAAAAGGTTTGCAAATAGAACAACTATGACAAAAGAAAGCAAAGATAGTACCAATCCGAATAGACATCTTGGGTGCAATCCCAAAACATCTGGAGCATCTCTTGAATACTATCGACCTTGACAAAATCACCATGAATCAATTGCAAAAGGCAGCTTTATTGTAACAGCTCACATCCTATGACAATACTTTTAACATTATCAAATAACAACATATCTCAGGTCCTTGGGAAAAGGTTTGATAGATCCAGTCTGAACATCTAGCTGACTGTGCATGCAACCACAATAATATCTAGTGGAAATGACTAAGCCAAAACTAAACACCTTGTGCGTAACAGTTTCAATGGTGACAAATAACTCCATGCAGAGGGGTGGGGAATGTTTGAAAACTGACATCAACATTATAAATATTTGATTACTACCATTTATTGGCAAATCTACATCCAACCAGTATGAACAATAGCCTTTTAAACTGTTATATCCACAAATATGGCTGGTATATCATAGAGTGTGCTGTAATAGTTGAAGGCATTGGAGCAGGGCTGAAAAGCTTTAACTGCAGAAGTTCATTGGATTTTAGGATTAGTTTCCTGCTCTGTAGGCAACCTGACTAATAGGATGGTAGTGGAGACACCTGGGAGAAGGGGGTGGGGTCTATGCCCACTGCCTTGAGCTGTCAAATAAAAGGCAAGACATCAATTTAACAAACAAATAAAGAAATACTTCATCTATCAATGTCAATAATCCCTACTTTTTAAACATTCACTGCATGCCCTCCTCACTCTTACAGTACATTTAGAAGAAAAGTCCTCTGCAGATTTTTTTCCTTGCAAGCAGCAATCACTGCCAGTTAGTCCATTGATATGGTTTGCTTTTAGTCAGTCTTGGCATGTGGACTTTTGCTTGGCTTTTCAGATGAGCTGCTGCGTGATTTGCTCACTAACTCAGCTAGCTGCTTTTGAATTTTTGTGGAATCACCATTTGCAAAAGAATGGAGGCGAGCTGGGGCGGTACCTTTGTCTTCATTCCACTCCAGCCCCTCAGATAATAGGCACTGAATTTGATTAAGTACAGGAGGACAAATTATCTTCTGCCCAAATAGGTCCAATTTGCCCACAATGAATACATTGTGTGAAAAATGGGCTGATCTAAAATTAGACATTTCCTAGAAAATTGAAATTTCAGTTAAAACAAAAGTTGAGCTGAGGAAGTGAACTCACTGGACATGGGTATTTGTATGCAGTATGGATATTGAAACATTGTGAGATGGTCGTCTTTGTTCCAAATTTCTATATGAATAATCCACTTTTTTCTGCCAGCTATTATAGCCCCATAGACATTAAATGCATACCTTTTGCCAGAGAGTTATATTGCAGTCATAATGGGCTATTAGCCTATCTTTTTCCATTTTCTGATTTTCAAGTTGATAATTGCCAATATGGACACATAATCCACCCCAACAAACCCATGGATGATCAGGCAGAAATGATAGTTTTAGATTTAATTTGTTTCAAAGGGAAGGAAGACATCTACAGATTTTTTGGATGGCCTTGTTCCAAGCCAAACTAGGTTAGTTACCACCTTTTTTGACACTTCCCCATACCAAGACCTCTTTTTCACCCCCATCAACCAAACTGGCCAAGAATCCCAGACTATGTTAATCAATGGTGACACCATGAAAAATAGCCAGTAGAAGTTTTTTTTATGTTGCTGTGACTCTTCAGAAAGCTATTACAGATAGTTCTTGACTTATGACCATTTGTTTAAAAACTGAAGTTATGATGCTGCTGAAAAAAGTGACTTATGACCAGTGCTCGCACTTATGACCATTGCAGAATCCCTGTGCTTACCTATTCATAAATAAGGACATTTGAGCAAATTTTAAATGGAAATAATTTATCAATTTGAGGAGAGAGCTGGGTTTATGAAGACAGACACACTGATTTGAATGGGGGGGGGGAGGGAGATATTTTTATACATTCTGGATGCAACAGGGTAGAAAATCTGCCAACACAGATGCTAGGATCTTATCTCACCAGTGTTAGAAAGCAGCACATGACTGGCTTCTGCTATGTGTCTGAGCAGAATGCACTCTACTAGTAAGCACTTACATTTAAAGCTCTAGGAGGCAAGGAGCATAAGCATCTAATGATTCCAGAAAGGTAGCTACAATATTCTCTTGCAGCAAAACAACAAAGAAGCTTATTCCATGTTATAGATTAACAAATTTTCTGTAGCATGAACTCCTGTGCATTGTAGACAATTTCATCAGAAACGTCTACTGTTACATAAATCTCTCTATATATTCAGACGATCTTCACTATTTCTACCAAGGCATTTTCTCCGTAATAGCAGAAACACTTGTAGGGAGGTACTTTCAGGACATCAAGGATATGAAGTCTGGATGCAAAGCTTGTGCCACAGGAGAGATACTCAGACAGCTGGTTCTGCTGTATTTTAAGCTTTATGCATATATCTTTCGTAATCCCACCTTGCATCTCTCCACCTTGGTGTTTATCATTTGAAACATTTTTTTCACAGATCTTAATGCTGTTTTTAAAACTTACCAGTCTTGTTGGACTAGAAGACCTCCAAGATCCCTTCCAGCTCTATTCTGATTGATTGATTGATGATTACCTGTTTTAAATCCTAGCATATATTTATTTTTTAAAAATATGTACATTACCACAGGCATTGTACATCAAGCTAGATTATAAAATTAGAATGAACACATTTTTTTTAAAAAAATATTTTTTATTGTAGTTTCCCTTTTCTAAAACTCTAATACATATTCAAACAGACAGTGTCATTTTTACAGTATATACTTTGGATTAATAGTTCACATAAAATCTACTATATATATACATATATATATATATATATATACACACACATCCCCAACTTCCTTATGAATATTACCTATTTTTGTTTCTGTTGTCTATCCACCTATCCCATTTTTCCCAAACTGCATAGTATTTTGAATACTCTTTTTCTTTTAATTCTAATGTTAGTTTATTCATTTCGGCACATTCAAATATTTTTTGGATAATCAGCCCCTTTGGTGGTAAATTATGTTCTTAGAATGAACAAATTTGTACCACGTGCATTGGCTTCCTTGCAATTAGCAGTGTACTGGAATAAGTACAGGAAAAAAAGGTGCAGTCTAGTATGGCTTACCATTTGGCCAGAACCTGGTGACGATCTGCTCTTGGTTTTCTTAGAACATCATTCCCTATTCTGAAGTTCAACTGGCAATCATTAGCTATGCCACCAGGTGCCTCATTTGGGAAGGATGCTCCTAGGAGATTATGTGGTATATTTCAAGAGATACTCATACAGTAAATCAGTGTTTCTGAATCTCAGCAACTTTAGGATGTGTGGACTTCAGCTCCCAGAATTCCCCAGCCATGCTGGGGATTAAGAAACACTGCAGTAAATAATGGGTCACTTGTTTTCATAACAGTTTCACCTGCTTTTTCAGAGATATCTAATGTTCAAAGGCTTCCTCCACATGCAGGCTGTGTTTTAATAACAGGAGAATTGGGTAACCAAGATTTAGATAAGAGATATCCAGTGCATTAACTGATTTCCTGGAACTATTCATTGCGGCATTTAAAGTATTTCCCCAAGTCTATTAAAACCTGATCTTGCTATAGAATGATGAGACAGGAAGGGTCATCATGTGTGTATAATAATAATATAATAAGACCTTGCATCCTTAATAGGAGAAAGCTTTGCTGACTAATCAGTAATCTGTGGTAGGAGAGCTAGAGTGCAGCTGATGGTTAAGTTCCTTGCATCTGCTCTGAATCTGCCTTCACGATTTAGCTTCAGGGCTGACAGAACACCAAACAGTATGCATAAGCATTGATTAATGACATGTATTGGAAGAAAAACTAGGGAGATGGAATTAATGCTTCATTCATTCTCTTGAAGTGTTTGTTTGTTTGTTTTTACACCATTGATGATATTTTCCTGGAATGATTTAATAGGTTGGAAAGTAGTCACCTGAAGATTCACCAACAGGTTCACAATGGGTGCAGGAAGATGATTCAGTTCTATGGAATTTAGGTTCTAAAGTTCCATAAGACTCCTTTCTTTTGTTGGTCAATACTGTTATGAAATTTTTGAAACTCTCATCTGAAGCATGGGGCCAACATTACTGATCCTACAGCAGTTTTAACTCTGGAATGGTCTAAATTTGGAGAGGCTGTACAGGTACAAAACAGGTATGCAGAAGCAATGATAAGCTGAATATGTGTCAGAAAAGTGGAGTTGGATTCTGACAATGTGGAGGTGGGGTTTATGGGTGATTTTCATGTCTGGGAATCAGGGTCAAGTTTTTTGGGGACAGCACTCCCTCCCTCTGAGGAAACAGGATTATAACTTCCAAACTATCATTAGAATGGATCATTGAGATAAATCATCCATATTTTAATAATCTCCAAAATGGATTACAGCATTGTTGTGAATTTTAGGTGTCAACTAATGGTATGGCAAAGTGGGATCATTTAACATGGTTTTTCAAAACACTGTTTACCATTAGTAACTATTACTATCTATACTATAAAGTACCCAGATCAGTTCAAAAGGCTGAGGCTTCATATCAAGTCCTAAAGATACCATCTATTGCACAGGTAGTCCTCATCTTACAACAGTTCATTTAGTGTCTGTTCAGTTACAATGGCCTTGAAAAAATTGACTTGCAACCTTTTTTCATACATAACCCCATGGTCACATTGGCAACTGACTCATAATTATGACAGTCACAACATCCTGGGATCATATGATCATCTTTTGTAACCTTCTGGAAAACAAAGTCAATAGAGAAGCCAGATTCACTTAACAATTATGTTACTAACTTAACATCTGTGGTGATTCACTTAACAATGGTGGCAAGAAAGGTCATAACATGGGCAAAACTCATTTAACAATTGTCTCACTTAGCAACAGAGGTTTTGGGCTGAATTGTCATAAGTCAAGGACTACCTATATTAGTCATCTTGTACTTAAAATTTCTTGTGAAATCACTAATGAAATTATGACTCAGAATGGGTTAATTTAAGTTAGTGTCTTCTTGAGAACCACATCCTGGTATAAAATTCTTTCCCTAACAATAAATGTTTGGATGCATTTGCTCTTGAGTTTTAATTGACATTGTTTACTCAGGCTTTTGTATTATAACCTGGAATATTATACTTTGGTACTAGTTTGTTATATAAGTACAGTAGTTACAAATTGATCTTTTATAATTGGGATGCACTTATGCTAAGTTACCCAACATATACAGTATAATATACCAAAGGAATATAGTCATGAATTTAGTATAATTCTACTTCTACCTTCACTGCACCAAAGAAAGAATGAAAAGGACAGACTAATTTGCTTTCATTTTTGTATCCTCAGTGAAACGAAATCATCCGTCCCTTGTCAAAAGTAAATGATGGAAAAATACTAAAAAAATAAAGAAATCATTCCATAACATCAAATTAGGATCTTCTCTCTTGCATGAAAAGTGCAAGGAATAAATTTGTTCTTTTACTGAATCTTCATACTTAAGTTGCTTTCAGGTCAGCACTGAGAAATAGTGAGACGTGTTTGGTGGTCTCAAGTCCCTCCCACTCCCATCTGAAAATTGCTGCGTGATTTGGCAGAATTCACCTGGTCTGATACATTACTTAGTGCCAAGAAAAGGATTACAACTGGTACACAGCTGGGACTTTGCAGCTTTGTAGGGTAGAAGACAAACTCAGAGGAAATAGTAAAACAGTGCTGGCTTATACTGCACTCCCAGACTTCCTGTATTAGTAGCCTCATTCAGAAACTCTGCATCCACTTAGACTGGAGGCATGTGGATTTAAAAAAAAAAGTTTTGAAGAGTATAATGGAAGCACAGTAGTCTTCAGAGTTAGTAGCACACATTTTATATCCCATGACTGAGAAATTGCAGGAGTGATCCTTGCCCATGTGCCCTGCTTGTGGGCTTCCTAGAGGCATTACACTGGTCATAGAAAAACAGGACGCTGGACTAAAGAAGCCTTTAATTTTAGCTGACCAGGCTCCCTTTATGTTCACGCTTATTTCACCACTAGTTTTGATGTAGATGTTTACAATAATCTTAAAATTAAACAGACAGTATTGAGAAATGAAGTGTGAATTTCTGCTTCAAACCATGTATTTGCCTTCTAAATGTTTAATTCTCACAGGCATCTATTGGACCTATTGCCTAGCTCCATCTTTCTTATCTTCCATTTGGTATTATAGATGAATTATAAGCTTAAAAAGAAATATAGTGAAGGCAGCATTTTTCTCTCGCTTGCTATGCAGACAAGCTGATGTGTGTGGCAGCAGCCAAAAGAGCAATGCAATCCTAGGTTGCATTAATGGACGGATAGAATTAAGATCATGTGAAGTATTAGTAAAAGTCTTAGTAAGACCACACTTAGAATACTGCATCCAGTTTTGGTCACCATATTATAAAAAGATGTAGAAACTCTGGAAAGAGTGCAGAGAAAAGCAACTAAAATGATTAGGAGGCTGGTGGCTAAAACATATGAAATGGTTGGAGGAATTAGGTTTGTCTAATCTAGTGAATAGAAGGACTAGGGGTGACGTGATAGCAGTAAACTAATATTTGTGGCTGCCACAAAGAAGAGGGGGTCAGCCTGTTCTCCAAAGCACCAGAAGGCAAGACAAGAAACAATGGATGGAAACTAATCAAGGAGAGAAGTAACTTAAAACTGAGGATAAATTCCTAACAGTGAAAATAATTAACCAGTGGAATGGTTTGCCTTCAGAAGTTGTGGGTGCTCCATCACTCTTAAGAAGAGACCGGACAGTCACTTGTCTGGAATGGCATAGGGCAGTGATGGTGAACCTTTTCGGCACTGAGTGCTGAAAACGGAGTGCACGCGCTTTCATCTGGACCGCAACCTGGAGCTACCCAGTGTGCATGTGCCCTCCTGAAAATGAACTCCTGGTTTCTGGTGCGCATGCCAGCTAGTCTTCTTGGTTTCTGGTGTGTATGCGCGTGCAACAATCAGCTGGCCGGCACGCATACTCACACAGGAAAACGGAAGACCAGCTCTTCCAGTTTCTGGCACTGCCGCATGCAAAAAGGCCACCTGATCGTCACATGTGAATGCATGCCAGAAACCCGGAAGAGGAATGGGCCATGCCACACGTGCCAGGCAATATGTTTCTGCATGCCACTTTTCGCCATCAGGGGCATAGGGTCTCCTGCTTGAGCAGGGGGTTGGACTAGAAGGTCCCTTCCAACTCTGTTATTCTGTTATGTTCTGTTTAAAAATAATCCTTTTACTTTTCATAGTTCTGGGTGGAGGTAATATGTTTTCTCCCAATGAAAACTACTTCAGAATATGGGTGTGTTGGCAGCTGACAGCATTTTTAAGCTCTCCATTTTAACTTGCACTTCCTTTTTATCCAAGTGCTGACAAATACTTGGGGGATACTCCAATTGCAACTTTGAGTTTGTAGCATGTGAAGAAGCAGGTAGGGTGCTTTGTAGGATGAGAGCTCTGCCACCTGCAGGCTAGATCCAGGCTTCTCTGTTCCTTCAGCCAGCTGCGCAGATATCTGGCTGAATTTGGGTAATGGCCAATGCTTATCTGAGGGAGGGCATGATGCCACCTGCTGTGAAAGAGGCAGTGTTATATTCCCCTCCTGAAGGGGCCTTCTTTCAATATAGCTATACTGGACAACTGCTATTGCCCACACTTGTAATGCTATTATTATCTTGCCTTTCTAGCAAAGCTGATTGAGAAGAGCACCGAAAACTCTCTTGTTCTGATAGGCCATTCGCCCCCTATGAGGAATTCTGAATAGCCATGAACTTTATGTTTGGGAAGTGTTTCCAAAGGGAAAGTCTCTTAGATTGGGGCAGAACATAAATGGAAATCTCTCTCTCTCTCTCTCTCTCTCTCCCCCCACCTTTCCCCTCTCCCCTCTCCCCTCCCCCCTCTCACACACATACCTGCTTATGCACACTCTTTAAAACATTATTTTTTTCTGTTTGCTTTAGTTTTTGTTCTGTCATTGCAATCTGTTGGGCACAGCATTCTAATAACAGAGTCCAAATTGTGTGAATCAGGATTCAGATATGGATCAGTTTAGAATACTGGCAAACATTTCTCCCTCACTAACCTACTTCTTTATTTCTTTTTTATGCCATTCATGCAGGCTGCATAAAATGAAGCTGAGGATGGCATGGAAATAAGCCAAAAGCCACATTTGAGTCTTGAGCTGCAAGTTCTTCACACCTGCTTTCATAATATTTCATTTTTTCCAGGGGTCCAGGGCAACATACAATAAAAGTAGGCTAAACTATGACAGACAAATTTCATAGTTGCCCAATTAATTGATTAGGAATCAGAATTATACTGAAACTCTTTGGCCTTAATCTAAACTAATTTAATCTAAATCCCAGTAGTAATGCAAGGCTGCTCCAATCCTATGCTACTGAGTCTTACTAACATGGACTATGAACCAGGCGTGAAATCCAGTAGGTTCTGACAGGTTCTGGAGAACCGGTAGTGGAAATTTTGAGCAGTTTGGAGAACCGGTAGCAGAAATTTTGAGTAGTTCAAAGAACCAGCAAATACCACCTCTGGCTTGCCCCAGAGTGGGGTGAGAATGGAGATTTTGCAATATCCTTCCCCTGGAGTGGGGTGAGAATGGAGATTTTGCAGTATCCTTCCCCTGCCATACCCACCAAGCCACACCCACCAAACCACGCCTACAGAACTGATAGTAAACAAATTTGGATTTCACCACTGCTATGAACTATAAACTATGAAAACACACCAGAAACCTTAATTGGAGTTATGTTTCAAATTAAATAAGATAAAATAAGATAACCTTTATTGTCACTTTTTTTGTGTACACTCTGGTACACATTAAAAATAAAATTCCGATGCATGGTCTCAAAAGACAAAATTAAAAATTAGGGCAAGAACCCACCTACAATACTTTGCCTCAAATTAGGATAAATTGTATTTTTTTTCCCCCTAATGTATTAGAATCTGCATAAAAGGAATACTCATGTTGTTCTGCACAAGACATCCTGCCTATTAAAATCAAATGACCATACATCAGTACGGGCTATTAAAGCAAAGTTGCCAAGCATGTTGCTAGTCAAAGAAATCATTCAGAGCTGTGTCCTACAAAGCTGTGGCAATGTGTGCTTCCCAGGATCTTGTTTACTGGTGAATTCCATCTTCCCAGATGTATGTGAGGTTCGAGGATATGAAATTCTGAACAGGCAGAATAGAAAAGGTGTGTTTGTCCAACCTGCTGAGGAGGGCAGTTCAGTAAGATCAGACTAAATCATTTGAACTGATGAATGAAAACTTTATTGCTGTTTGCTCATCATTAGGCAAACAGGAAGAGACATAGATGGAAAATTGTAACTATAAATTCTGCTCTCTTGAGTCTCCTTTGACTTCCAGATTTTCAGAGAAATGTAAATTTGAATTTTCTGGATAAACATACTCTCAATAATTGTTGAATTGTGTACAGCACAAATAATGGTAGCTTTAAGCTGATATCAGGAATCAGGCACAGTTTTTCCCCAGTTAGAATCCAGGTCAAAATTCTAGCTTCAAAGCAATTGCTCAAGGAATCCTGGGATGACCGTTCCAAATTGCATTGTGCTATTAACCTGGAAAGGACCTTTACTCTCCTATGAAGTGGGGGGAAAAGAGTGACAGAGAAACCTTCTAATGTAGGCTACAAGCTAATTATTTGGGGTGGATTCTTTTCTGCTCCAACAATATTTGAGAAGAGGGCTATGCTCACCATCCATGGCTGTAGGCTTCCAAACATGCGGAAAGGCCAAAGACTTATTTGGGAATGAGTCCTAATTTGAATCTTGTTTACTTATTGTAGATGAATAACAAATGTTGGATAATATAACTTTTCTAGTATCTGTGTTGACATCTGCACAGTTTGGGAGCTTTCATATGTCACAATAGATTCTGAAGAAATCATATCCTCCAAGATTTGTTTTGCTTGTGAAGGAAGTAAACAAAATCCAGAATAGAATAGAATAGAATAGAATAGAATAGAATAGAGTAGATAGAGTAGAGTAAAGTAGAGTACAATGCAAGGCAATGCAATGCAATGCAATGCCACACCATGCCACAATACAATACAATACAATACAATACAATACAATACTTTATTTCGCCAAGTGTGAGTAGGCACACAAGGGAATTGTCTCCAGTGCAGAAGTCTCAATATACATGCAAAGTAACAGAGTAATAATAATCATAATAATACCAATAAGATGATATTCAAGATCAGATTGTACCAAAGAAATATGAAATAAACTGTTTTTAAATATATATGCAAAAGTCTTAAGCCACTACCCACTTCGTTGTTTTAGTAAAATTTTAATGACCATTATTTTTTGGTCTTGAATACCATAGCTTGAATATCTAGTTTGTTTGTTGATTTCCCTTTGAGAGTGCTAATGCAAAAGTATGATTTTACGTCTGTCACATTCTGTGACCTTTGGCATTTTGACTGGAATTATGTGATTGAAAGTTGGTCTTATTAGCAAATTTTCAATGACTTTCACTCATACAATGTGTGTTTGTACTCTATGTAATGCTCAAGCATGTCTTGCACAACTCTGGTTAATAAATCGTTTTGCACAGCAGTCAATTTGGCATGAAATAGTAGGATATCTACAGATGCTAGCAATGACAGTAGCTAGAGTTCCATTCCATTTAGGTTTATAGGAGCCAGGTGTCTGCTGCTACTCAAGTGCAAGGGAAGGTCACACTAGATACTTGCTATTTAGCCTACGGAAGCTGTTTTCTCTGCTTTTTACTGTTTTCGAATAATGCATGCAAATTTCCTATGTTTTCTGGTTGTTTTCTAATAAGGAGACTGAAATATAATTATATATGAACAATATAACATTGATACAACAACAAATCTAATGGTGGCCAAAGAATGTTTCACAGTACTGTAAATTACTTGGCATTTCTTATTCCTTAAATACTAAAATTCAGAATTTCAAAATCCAGGATGAGTGTGAAATTCAGATCCTGGATAATTTATACGAAGAATTAATGTACATTTAATTAACACATGCCTCTTTTTTCAGCAAAACTGTACATTTCCATTTTTTAAAGTTTTAAAGATCTTTCTGTTTCCAAATGCTATGTAACTGTAGCAATAATTTCCAGTTAATTTTGTCTTCTGAAAAAAGGAGAATAATATTTCTACTATGTTGGCGTACAAACAACCAATTTGCTACCAAAATTGCAGAAATGGGCAGAAGGATTCAGAATGACATCTTTGTTCACCTTTCTTTATTTTAGAAAATGTAGAGCTAAGATACCTATGCTTGAAGTGACATTTCAGAAAGCAAGTCTGACGAACTGATGTAAATTATAGTTTACTTAGAAACCAAAAATATCCAAATTACTAAAACTATATTACTAAATATAATTACTAAAACTAAAGCATCCATTTAGGAATTTGATAAAAACTTAAATGGGAAATTACCAATTTTTAAACGATTAACTTATGCTTTAGATGGGGCTACCATCGAAAGATTCAATGGGAAGGTCCAGCTGGTACAGAATGCGGCTAGGTGGGCAATCCTGGGTCCTGAAAGAATGGTACATGTAACACCTTTGCTGCACAATCAGCATTGGATGCCAGTTTCTGACCAGGATTAGATTGCTTCTCAATTTAATTCAAGGTGTTGGTTATGACCTTTAAAGCCCTATATGGCATAGGGCTGGCTACCTATGGAACTGTCTCCATCTTACTTTGGCCCATCTCACCTAGTTAGGCAGAGAAGGTATGATGTGAACTCTGTCAGTAGAAGAATTCTGACAGGCAGGTCCAGAAAGAGAGCCTTTTCTGCCATTGCCTTCGCCCTGTGGGACATTTTCTCCTCAGTGGTGAGGCAGGTTCTCACTCTTCTGGCCTTCCAGAAAGATGTGAAAACATAGCTCTGCAGCCTTGCTTGGGGCTCATAGAGGAGCACACATGGCGGGGATGTTGGCATCCTGAAAGCTCTCCCTGCACCTTTTAACTTTTAATTTTGATTTTTTATCTTCCTTGTCTCTTATCTAAATGTTATATACTGTTTTTATGTTTTAATATGTTAACAAATAGCAGAGTTGGAAGGGAGCTTGGAGGTCTTCTAGCTCCAGCCTCTGCTCAAGTAGGAGACCCTATATAATTTCAAACACATGATTGTCCAGTCTCTTTTTAAAGGCAACCAATGATGGGGCACCCACAACTTCTGAAGGCAAGCTATTCCACTGGTTGATTGTTCTCGCTGTCAGGAAATTCACCGCCCAAAATCCTTCTGTGAGGTAGATGGGTGGCTTCAAAATTTGATAATTAAAATCAAATAAATGAAAAAATATGATTCTAAAGTCAAACTTGGTATTAATGGATGAGAAGTTGGCCAGTGCAAATGTAAATTTTAATTTTAGTAAACGGATTGGGAAACTGTAGGCCAATTATCAAGCATATACAATGGCAACTCTTTCAAGAAGGCTTCTGCAACTTGGTTTGTCCCATCTCACTAATCTTTCAGAGCTCTGTGAAACTGTCAACAAGAATATAAAAAGCTCTAAAGGGCTAATTACAATAATGCCTTTATAGAAACCTGCATATTCATCTCATCTGGATTTCTAGTTACTAAGCTTTTCAAAAAGAGTATTGTACACCTAGGAAAAGTAGCATAAAGGATCAAGGGCTGGACAAAAATTTGATGAGGAAAGGTTTCCATACCTAAAACACTTACCGGTAACTTAAAAAAAAAATACAAAGCAAAAGACAAAGTCATGATAGAGATGCATAAAATTAGGTCACTGTGGATAAAGTGTCCTGTATTTCTTTCTCTCATACCATAGGATCCAAGATCATCCAGTGACACTGAAAATGAGACATTCAATAGAGACATTAAGTGCTGCAGATACGTTAGAAGGGAGACTTAAGAATACTGAGCCTTACTTTTTGCCAAATGCAAATGCATTTGAGAAGAATAGCCTACGAATCTGGAAAGGGCTAAAGCAGAATCAGACTTTCAGTGTTTTTTAAATTTGATAACTTTAAAGTTGTGAACTTCAACACCTCAATCAGAAAGAGAATTCTGGGAGTTGAAGTCCACACATCTTAAACTTGCCAACTTTAAAAAAAACTCTGAACCAATCTTAATTCTGAGATTGCTCCTTGGATTTTTGGAGTGCTAGATAAAAGATAACATATTCCTGAGTGCCCTTTTCTGTTTCATATGGTTATGGCACTACCAGCGCTCAATTTCTTCAGCTCAGATATAGTGTGTAGCAGCTCTTTCCTCAATAAATTTCATCTCTGTAACTTTGGTATCATTAATAGCTCTCAGGAAGACTATCCTAGGATGAAAAATGCTTAGCTACCATACTACCCAGGGGAAAATCAAACTTCAACTTCTCCTCATGGCAGGCAATGGCTTCAGCAGTGGCCCCTTGCCATTTGTGAGCTTCTAATAAAAGCGCAGATCTGGCAAGTAAGATTATAAGGTTTCCGCCATTGCTTCAATGCTTCAGGTACAGATCCTACTGAATTGATTAGGGAAGCCACAAGACATAGTGCCATTTGTGTGCATTGCAGCATATGGTCATGCCTATCGGGTGTGGGGGTGGGGAACCCCCATGCTTACTAAATGGATAGTCCTAGAGGGCTGATAGGGTAATTATCCGCACTGTCTTTTGGAGCCCAACTGCTTGAATGGTCTGATGTCTGTCCACATCAGCACAATATCCCATGGTAACAACAAGGGCCTATCCCCAAAAGGAAGCTATTTAGCAGTCTGGTAATTTTAGCGATGACCTTGTGTTGAATGCAAGTTGCTATATTAGCAAATCCTTTCTGAAAGGCAGCTGTTGTTTTGGTATTAACTCCTTGACTCCTAATCAGCTGTTTGTTTATTAAATCCCAGGGCAATTAAAAAAAAATCCTCTGTCAAGTCCACACTGTGAGGTGAGCATTTCTATAACAGTGACATTGATTGTAACTCAAAGGCTTTGTAGAGAAGGCATTCCGGAAATAAGGAAGTTGCAAAAAAGAAAGGCAACTAAGGTGCAATTCTTCTGCTCCCAAGTGGAAATTTTAGAGAGAGATCATTTTTGCAAATATCTACAGCAGGTTTAGCACATGCCTTCTTCATCACATTAATGAAAAGATATCCTATACGCTATTCATACAGAAATGTTTACAAATGATAAGTGTACAATCACATTTGTTCTTAAAGGATCATATGTATGAATTTCCAACCTAAAAGTTCCTATTTCACTGCAAGGATATTAAATGGCAAGGATATTAAATTAAATTACTGCTAATAAGAAGTGTTGATTTTAGATCCCACAGTGTGTAATAGTGGAGCATGATCCTGTAGCAACATTTAATGATCAGCCTATAGGGGAGGAGTCGTCCACATCCCATCTCCTCAGCATACCAACCTTAATTTCTTTTGAAACAAGTTCATTTTAGAAATAATTTAGCATTGCAGTAATTGTTGGATGATTTTTGCCACCAGTGGAATATGACCACTTTTAATTAGGGAGATGATTTTTGAGCTGAGCCATCTTGACGGTGCACTGAAATGCCACTACATTTAAGAAGAAGCACCAAACTGTGGAGGGTTTTTTTTTTAGTTTGGTGTAGTGGTTAAGTACTGGCCTTGAAATCAGAAGAATGTGAGTTTATTTATTTATTTATTTATTGGTTCAATTTATATGCCGCCCTTTTCCGGAGACTCAGGGCAGCTTACAATGCGTTAAGCAATAGCCTTCATACTTTTGTATATACCTGCTTAGTAGGGCTTTTGCCCCCCCACAAGTGGTGTTCTTTTTTATACAAAGTCAGCTTATTGCCCCACAAACTGGGTCCTCATTTTACCTACCTCGAAAGGATGGAAGGCTGAGTCAACCTTGATGAGATTTGAACTTGCAGTAATTGCAGGCAGCTGGTGTTACTTAACAGTGCTTTAGTTTGCTGCACCACCTTATAAAAATATGGAACGCTTCACGAATTTGCGTGTCATCCTTGCGCAGTTCTAATCCCCCTTTAAGCATGAGAACTGGCTGAGTGACCTTGGACCAATCAGTCACTCTCAGCCCAACCCACCTCACATGGTTGTTGTTCTGGGGGAAAATAGGAAGGAGAAGGAGTGTTAGGTATGTTCGCTGCCTTGAGTTATTTATGAAAAATAGTAATGGTGAGATAATAAACAAACAAACAAACAAACAAACAGATAGATAATAGATAGATAGATAGATAGATAGATAGATAGATAGATAGATAGTTGCAGTTTAATAGTGTACCATACACTCTTCATACCTAAAGCCCCAGGCTTAATCTTTTGAATTACTGTGTAGGCCTGAAACATCTGGCTGAAGCCTCAGAGGGCTATCAATAATCTGATTCAATAGAAGACAGCCCTCTGTGTTCAATTCCAAAATAGGAATTGAATGTAGCACTATTTAAACAGTCATATAGGTTTAATATCTTTTTTTGAAAAAAAAAATATTTGGGAAGATTATTTTGGTTTCCTATAAGCTTCTCTCCTCCCCCACTTCACATTTTGTAAAATATACAAACTTGTTACACATACATAGATACGTACACAGAGAGGCACAGAAACATTAAGATAAATTTATGAAATGTTAATATGTAGGAGTTGGACTGATGTTATTTTGTCTTCTTCTCCATGGACCACGATGGCTATACAACCCCAGACCCCAGGGAGTTAAAATAACATGTACTGTAAGTAAGCAGAGCAGGTAGATGTGTATTTTAAAACATACAATCTAAGAAATTAAGGCGAGGGTCTAGAAGGTGAAAAAAACCCAACTTCTTGATCTTACCCTATTCCAGCTTCCATCTGTTCCAGCACAGGCCACATGTCCAGGCTTGGTGGGAACAAGTTCAGGACAGTGATATGTTATACTCTTGCACTTTGATCAGCAAAATTCATTAATTATCAAGATCCAAAATGTGCAAAGATAAGTGGCACCGTTTTCACTTTATAGCCAGATATAAAATGAAATTTGCATATTCCATCTCTTCCATATTAAATGAGTTCTCTGGAATATTTGACTAGTATGATATAATTGGTGTTGGTTCTACATGACAGAAATCAGATCATAGGAAGCCTGATATTACTTCATCCAGTTTAGTATCAACACTTATGTAGACTGCTGTGAATCTGTATGGGATTTGGCTGAGTACAAATTGAATAAACAAACAAACACTGAATGGAAACATCTTTTCAGCACTTTAAATAGGGCATTTGTCTGAGACCCACCTGGAGATACCAAAGATAGAGTTTTGGATCTCTTGCATGGCAAGTTTATATTTTGTTACTGAGCTGTGGCCAGCTGTTTCTTGTTTATTAGCATGAGAAGGGTGGCAAGGCAAGACATTTCTCATCCATTACAGTAGAAGGTAATGGAGGATGGGTAAAAAAAGAGCTGGTGCTGTGCCATAAAGAAGGTGGAATGCTGCATGGCACACCACCAAGTGCAATGCAATAAATTATCAAAATGTGTTAGCAATACTGATGATATACCATGGTTTAAAGTTACACATTGCACAAAGGGCACTAGAGGATAGAATAGCAAGAAGCAAGGCAAAAATTCTCCTCTCTCTGCTTCTTGGGAAAAGAGAAAGCAAGCAAGCTCTATTAAAAGTTTATAAAAACAAAATTATTGTCATATTAAAGCAATAATTTTATTAAGCACAATAGCAATAGCAATAGCACTTAGACTTATATATCATTTCATGGTGCTTTACAGCCCTCTCTAAGATGTTTACAGAGCCAGCATATTGCCCCCAACAATCTGGGTCCTCATTTTACCAATCTCAGAAAGATGGAAGGCTGAAGGTACAATTAATTATTTTAGTTTATAGTTTTGCTTTATATTATTATTTGCTTATTAATTAATTGATTGTTGTGAACTACCCAGAGTTTTGTTTTGTTAAAAACACGCTACAAAGATTTTGCTCCACACCGAGGAGGAGCCTTTTATCACCATCTACTCCATGGGATAGAAACCAAGGAGTATGAAGGAGTATGAAGGAGAGAGGCAGACAAAACCAACATCAGGAACCCTTCTCCCGGAAATGGAAAATAAGTACACTGTACAATAAAACCTTAACTTAATGCTTATTTATATCCTTGAGCTCCAGTTTAGCTTCACAGAAATTCTCTGTCCACTCAGAATCTTTCTGGAGTTGGGTGGCCTCTAACCAACAACAAATTCTTAGAAAATAAAAAGAAGGATACTTGCAATAGTCCAGTGCTTTGCCACAAAGTCTCAACAGCTTGCCTTACCATAAACAGATGTTTGGCGACTGGCAACCATCTTGGCAACCATTTTGTGCATGGATTTTGTGCAAATGTCCATGATATGCTCCTTGAACGCCCATGTGCTATTGGGCTAAAAAGACTATCTTTGCTTGCAGTCCCTCTTTTAGCTCATCTTTGCACTCTATTTGATACATGCTCTGGTCAATGCATCAAGCACTGTTGTAGTAGTTTAGTTCTCTGTTCAGCCATGTAATCTGATTTATGACAATATGACATGGGGTAGTTTTTTAAAAAATGAGCTTTAAAAACAGTGTATCATTCATTCAGTCAGTCACTTGATAATTCCATCACTGTTGGAAAATCAGAAGATATCTGAAAAAAGAAACAGGAAGTCAGAAGTCAGCCATTCAATGCGCCCTGTAGCCAGCTTCTGATATAAACAGAGAGAGCCAGTTTCCCTCTGGTCACATCTGAAGTTCAGATGGTAGACTTGTCCAAAAAAGTAAAAATGGGCTTGTTAATTCTCTACTAAATTCATGCTGAAAGAATATATATCTGTCCAGAGCTGTTCAGTAGTAGGGTCATTTGCACAATACTGTTCCAGAACTGTTAGAGGTAACCAGCTAGGAGACATGTTTGAGGAAAAGCTGAAGTGAAGAAGGCATCAAATAGATAGGTAAGGGTGGAAAAAGTAAATATTATTCAACCCCATAAACATTTTTTAAAAAAATATTGTCAGCAAAATAGACCAAACCAGCCTTCTTCACGTAGGGCCTTTCAGACTTTTCCTACAATTGTCCCATATTCTTCAGCCAGTAAATTCATGCTAGGAAGAAAGATTAGAGTCAAATTCTAACTCATCTCAAGTATACCGAGATGTGAAAGGTTAGGCTAATAGTACAGTTCTTGTAATTGCTTTATAGACTGTGAAGCTATTGGAGGAAACCAAAAAAGAAAAATTACCGCCTTTTCTTGAAAGGACTGAAAAATTATTGCTTTTAAATAGCATGAAGAGATTCAGTGGATGATTAAACCATGCATCAGAAATGCTTCTTGTTTGGTAAGTCAGATGACTGCCATGCTTCCCAAGAGCAGATAAGATGTAATAGTGCTCCCTCTGTTTATGAAAGAGACCTATGGCTGTTTCTACACATCGTCTTTCTCTTGCAGTTTCTTAGATTTTGTTAAGAGGGAAGAACATTATATTATATTATTATGTTATGTTATATTATTATATATCTTATCTTATCTTATTTTATATCTCATCTCATCTCAGCTCAGCTCATCTCATATTATTATTTCCACCCATTTTAAACAACTCTGGTTGCCTCATAACTTGTACATATTAGGATAGAGGTAGAAAATGAAAACTGAAGCTCATACTTAAGGAGGTGACCAAAATGATAGCTCAAGTCAATAAGAATGAAGTCAGGAAAGCTAAAACTCAAAATGACATAAATGCAAAATATTATTAGAAGGACAGGGAGCAGTATGTGTGAATTAAGAGTGAAGGAAGCTGTTGTAATTTGTGTGAATAAGGTGGGCAAGTAATAATGGGAAATAGGGAGGTGATAGAACTGTTTAACACCTTTGTATCTGTCTTTTCTCAGAAGAGAGCTTTCCTGAATGTGATGGAGGAAAAAGGATAAAGAGCTCAGGACTGATAAGGTGACAATTCTTTTTGTTACCTTAAACAAAATCAGGTCTTCAGGGCTATATCCTCAGGATCTGACATACTTTAAATGATAGGAGCACAGCTGGCTGTGATCTTTGAAATCTTCTGGAGAAATAGCAAGGTAGCATAAGGCTGGAGTCAGCAAAATATAGACCCATTATTCATAAAAAGAAAGAACAAGGACCTGGGAAACTATGGACTATTTATTTAAACACCTACACTGGAGAAAGTACTGAACAGGTTGTCAAGCAGCATGTCTGAGAGCATTTAGAAAAGAACAGTATAATTTCCAGGAGGTAGTTTTGCCAAGTCATGTCAAGCTTGCCTTTTTCCTTTTCTATGATAAATGACTTGTTTGATAGACCATGGGAATGCATCAGATATAATGACTTCCTTGGTTTTATTAACTGGTCCAGATTCATTAGCAGCATCTAAATCTCCTGAATTACCATCAAATTGATACATGCTTTAGACCAGTGGTGAAATCCAATTTTTTTTACTACTGGTTCTGTGGGTGTGGCTTGGTGGGCGTGGCTTGGTGGGCGTGGCAGGGAAAGGATACTGCAAAATCTCCATTCCCACCCCACTCCAGGGGAAGGATACTGCAAAATCTCCATTCTCTCCCCACTCCTGGGGAAAAGATATTGCAAAATCTCCACCCCCACCCCACTCTGGGGCCAGCCAGAGGTGGTATTTGCTGGTTCTCCGAACTACTCAAAATTTCCGCTACCGGTTCTCCAGTATCTGTCAGAACCTGCTGGATTTAACCCCTGCTTTAAACTATTTTAATTATACATTACTAAAATGTCAATCACCATGCAAAAACTAACCCTACCGTACAAAAAAGGGGTCATCGGAAATGACAGCCAAATTCTTCCAACCCCTAGGAATAACAATAGACCACAAATCCACAGTCACACTCTGCCAGGATTTATCCAGAACCAAAGACAAAATATAGACAGATGAAAGAAACAATGTCATCTACAAAATCAACTGTAATCAATGCAAACCAATTCTATGTGGGACAAACATCACATTAATTAAAAACCAGGATCCATGAACATCAGCTGGCAGTCAAATGCCACAATCCCAAATCCTTAATCTCTACCCACACTTACACCAAACAATACCAGTTTGACTGGAGCAACACAAAAACCATTGGCCATGCCACCACCTGCCATGCTCATGAGTTCATAGAAGCTTGGCACTTTACAAGCAATTCCATCAACAGAAACATTGACCTATAACCAGCCTATGATCCCCTCAGAATCCAAATCAATTGCACAGCCAACCACAGAAAGCACCGACCTTCAACCACCTCATGCAATTCCCCCCCCACACACCAGTTCACCTCCAAAGAACCCTGACCTGAGGTAATCTCCTTATCACAAGACCCATCATAAGACTCACAGATGACTCATCACAAGACCCTCACTTGGGATGTGCCCAGGTGTAAAAAAGAAGGATTAGTTGGTTTAGAATAATCTTTAAGTGTGTAGAAGTGCAAAGTAGAAGAAAGAAAGGTCCAGGGAATGTTTTTTTAAAAAAATTTTTTTATTTATTTATTAGATTTCTATACCACCCTTCTCCCGAAGGACTCAGGGCGGTGAACAGCCATATTAAAACACATATAAATATACAAAATTTAAAACAATTTAAAATTAAATATATAAAAAATTGGCCCATAGATTAAAACACACATACACCCATTCTAAAAATCGTATTAGGCCGGCTTGTTGGAACAAGAGGGTCTTCAAGGCACAGCGAAAGGTACACAGGTTGGGGATAAAACAAATCTCAAGGGGCAGCTCATTCCAGAGGGCTGATGCCCTCACAGAGAAGGCTCTCCCTCTGGGTGTCACCAGTCAGCATTGTTTGGCCGACGGCACCCTGACAAGCCCCTCTCTGTGGGAGCGTATTGGCCAGTGGGAGGCTGTTGCTGGCAGCAGGCGGTCTCGTATATACCCCGGTCCTAAGCCATGGAGCACTTTAAAAGTGGTGACCAACACCTTGAATCGCACTCGGCAGACCACCGGGAGCCAGTGCAGCTCGCACAGGAGGGGTGTTACGTGGGTGCACCAAGTCGCCCCCATCACCACCCATGTGGCTGCATTCTGGACCAGTTGGAGCCTCCGAGTGCTCTTCAAGGGGAGCCCCATTTAGAGAGTGTTACAGTAGTCCAGACGTGATGTGACGAGGGCATGAGTGACTGTGCGCAGGGCATCCTGGTCCAGAAAGGGATGCAACTGGTGTATCAGGCGAACCTGATAAAAAACTCCCCTGGCCACGGCCGTCATATGATCTTCCAAGGACAGCCGTGTATCCAGGAGAACACCCAAGTTGCGAACCCTCTCTGAGGGGGACAAGATCTCCCCCCCAATAGTCAGCGATGGAGCCAGCTGACTATACCGGGACGCCGGAAACCACAGCCACTCGGTCTTGGAAGGGTTGAGTCTGAGCTTGTTCCTCCCCATGGTCACTAGCTGTTGAGGATTAAAAAAGCAGGACCCTGTTTCCTCTAAAATAAGACATCCCCTGATAATAAGCCCAGTCGGCTTTTGAGCACATGGGTTAAAATAAGCCCCCTCCGAAAATAAGCCTTCCCAAGAATAAGCCCTCCCAGAAAATATTTAACCACATGTGTAGCCGGTCCGCACCATTTCCTCTGGTTAGGGACAGAGACAGAGCTGGAAATCAGATAAGATGGCAAGAGGAGCCCTATCTTGCTCCACATGCCCCAAAATAATAAGACATCCCTGAAAATAAGGCCAAGTGCTTATTTCAGGGTTCAAACAAATATGAGACGGGAATTTTCGGGGAAACATGGGTAGCAGCAGAGAAAAAGCAGAATGGACTTCTCCCAAAAGGGAAATGATAATTAGAATTCAAAATAACTTCATTTTACACTGTGAAATCCTGCCACAGAACCTACTAGTTCCACTGATTCTGATAGCTCATAATGTTAGTCCTTTAACAAAGCTCAGTGTGTAATGAGTCAGCAGACTCACTAAGTATTCATCTATGCATGCTTGCTGGTTTTATTTTTCCTTCTTTCTTTGCTGTTCGCCCTTCTGTCTCTCTTAAATACTTGTTCTCTTATAAAACTTTGATAGATAAAACCAGTGGGACCTTGTTCAAAATGCGTGTGTGTGTGTGTGTGTGTGTTGGGCAGTGGTGAAATCCAATTTTTTTTACTACTGGTTCTGTGGGCGTGGCTTGGTGGGCATGGTGTGGCTTGGTGGGCGTGGCTTGGGCATGGCAGGGGAAGGATACTGCAAAATCTCCATTCCCACCTCACTTCAGGGGAAGGATACTGCAAAATCCCCATTCCCACCTCACTCTGGGGCCAGCCACAGGTGGTATTTGCCAGTTCTCTGAACTACTCAAAACTTCCACTACCGGTTCTCCAGAACCGGTTAGAACCTGCTGGATTTCCCCCCTAGTGTTGGGGCTTTCTATGACCGGCTGATGGGCTTCCTGAAAAAAAATAATCAGGTGGACCCCATTAAAATAAGGAGATAAACCTTTGATTGTTCCAACAGCATTTATTTATTTATTTTATATGTCGCCTTTCTCACTTTATGAAGCAACTCAGAATGGATTACATTTATAATAGCATGATTTTGTAAACAGGCAGGTTCTGCATTGTTGAGAAATATAGTCAAAACTGATTTTCTGCTCATTTCTTTAGCCTGAAAAATTCTCTGCAACAGTTTTCCATTACCTAGTGTCCTTCAGACAGTTCCAAAGGTGCATGGTTTATACATTTGTAAAGTGTATGTTGGGAATGTTGTCCTTGAAATTGTGTTCAGCAACTTGATACCCCATTTTCCTTTTCCTATTTGAGATTTCCAATCTAAATAATTAAACCTGGAAGAAGCATTTAAGCATTTAAGAAGCCATATTTCATAGAGTTATCTCATTTTTACCTCAGTTTGTCAATTGAAGCCTTTATTTGCGTGTGGCTGTATTGATCTAATGAGTTGTATTCTAAACTGAAGCATTTTATCTTCACACAAACTTGCCTTTTTCAGCCCATCAGCAGTCAAGCCTTAATATCCAAGGCTTAATATCAGGAAAATGATAGGTTTTATTTAAATGAATTTGTCCTCCACCTAAGCTATAGTCATATTTTCCACTCACAGTGATTAATTGCAGAGCTGTAAATGTTGGCATGTGCTTTAAATAACACTCACAGACAAGCTGATGTAATAATCTGCAAGCCTGATTCCAACCCCCCTTTTAAACCTTCTGCTTTTTATTACATACATAGAGCAACTAAACAAAGCTATGTGTTTTTATATTTCCTGACTGAAATTCTTTTATAATCACCGTAAAAAGTGTTGTGCAACTTTGTATGCAATTTAGGTGCTTGTTTAGAAGTCAATTGAGTTTATTGAAAAGCTTCCTCCTAAATAAATGCATATAGGACTGCCTTACAAGTGATGCTATAATTTGGTGGAATCAAAACCAAATGTATTATTTATTTGATATCAAGGCCAGCTTTATCTTACAGGTAGAGCAAATTCCTTGAAACAAATGCTACACTATTTTTCTGTCTATAATACGCACGTGTGTGTCATGAAAACATAGTTCCGCTCTATTCATCAAGTGCCAGTTTTCCTCATACTCCTTGTTTCTTTCTTCATCAAATTGTGTAAGTTTAATAGCATAAGATGCTACCTGAAATGATACTGCCTTAATGTTATTTGATATGTATTGTGCACTATTTTGTTGTGTTACATACTAGTATATCCATTATTTCTGCCAGCAGTCTCAATAACTATTTCTTTAAATCAAAGCCTACTATTATAATGTTTGTATAGTATGTGTTTTATATATTATACTATCATTCACTCTAATTCTCAAAATGATTTATCCCTCATATTGGAACATGACAATAGAAGCATGCATTAACCTAGTGAAAAATGCCACATGCAACAGTGAAACACATTTTTGAACAAACAGGGAAGGCGATGTTTGGCAGGTTATAAAAAGGCCTATGAAAACAGAGGCAGTGTAAAAAGTACTTTTTTCCCCATTAAATGGCAGGGCTGGAAATTGAGAGGTTGTAGGGCAAAACCCTTGAGATATAACAGTAGCTCTATTCCTGCCTTCATAGAGTAGATGGGTTTATTGTGGCTACTATCTTGCATGTAGATGCCTTTAACTTGTGTCCCAGTTCCAGACTGGCATGGGACCCCCTTGGCTTATGCACCTTACTGGCAAAAAAAAAAAAAAAAAAAAAAAAAGAAAGAAAAAAGAAAAAAGAAAAAAAAGAAAAAAAATGATAAAAACGAAATAGATTCTTCAGAAATAACTCACGGCTTGGTAGGAGAAATATAAGATTAGGGAAATCAGGTCTCTCTCTTTTTGAGGTCATTGTCACAAGTTATGAAATGGAACATTTTTTTTTTTAAAAAAAGGTAAACTTTTTTTACTTTCAAATCAAGTAATTATAAAGAAAATAAAAATATAGAGATGTTCATATCACAGAGAGTACTTTACAAGAACTTTCAGTATAAAAATATACAGGAAAACTATACTAGAAAATAGAAAATTTTGGCAGACCATAGTATGATTATGGTGTAATTATCTAAGTTCTGTTAATTTGAATAGTTAATGTTTGGATGTTTAAATGTTTTACATTTTTGCTTTTATCATGTTATAACTTACTCAGGGTCGCCTGATGGAGAGAGGCGTCATATACATTTATGAGATTGTTATAATTCAGCTGAACTTGTTACCAATTTCTTTTTTAAAAAAATCATATTTTATTTTATTTTTGTTTTTAAACAAACAAAGAACAAAAACATAAATACAAAAATACAAAAAAGAAAATTTTTGTGCAAAACTGTGACCTTTTACATGACATATCTCTACTAAGTTCTTATACTCTATGCACTTTATTTCATCAAGTTCTATTATATCTGAATCTATTTTATTTTTCTGTTTTCAATCCATTTGTACCATTTCTCCCATTATATATAATACTCCAAGTCTTCCAATGTTAGTTTGTCCATTTCAGCGCAATCAAAGATTTTTTTTGATTATTAAGTCATTGGAGGGCGTCTTTGCATTCTTCCAGCATTGCGTAAAGGCCAATCTTGCCGCGGTTGTTATATGTAGAATTATATGTCTTGTTTTCTTGTCATAAGTTTTTTTCATTATCCCCAGAAGATACATAGTTCCAGTATATATTCCAGTTGAGCTCCAGTTATTTCCTGCAACCAATTTTTTATTTTTTTCCAATATTTTTTCGATTCTGAACACAGCCACCATGAGTGATAGAAGGTACCCTGCTTTTGTCCACATTTCCAACAATTTGGAGTTAAATTTGGATATATTTTTGCCAATCTTGAGGGAGCCAAACGCCAAGATTGTTACAATTCAGCTGAACTTGTTATCAATTTCTTATGACTATCGGATGCCTCAAGCAGATGATATCAATGAAACAAAGCCCACTATCTCTGGAAAAAAATATCATTAATGTGCTCTTATTGTTAGGTTGTTTTACCTATTATTTGATCAGAATCTGTTTTCCTATGTATTATGACAATTTATCCTTTCTGAAGTTTGAGATAACAAATCGTACCTTCAAGAAGAGTGCTACTATATTAATATATACTATATTCGAAGAGTGTTACTATACTGTATATCTTCTACCCCAATCAGTCTTTGATGGTTTAACATGCCCAGTTCCATCAATTGCTCTTCATAGAACTTCAATTACAGTTACTTAATCATCCTTGTTGCCTTTTTATTCAACGACTTCAAGTTTTTTTAAAATTGCGATGCAATACTAATATAGATGCAAACACAGTATAGAGTGGAAATCTTACTTCTTTGTTATTCTGTAGTTTTGTGAATTTCCACTCTGCTCACAAAGGATGACTTCAAGGATGAAAACTGAATAATCCTATTGTCCTGTCCTAGGATCCATTAGATTGCCATTGAAAGGCACTTAGTTCTATTTGCATTTTTTTTAACAAAAAAATTCATTTATTGAAAAGCAGCAGCAGCAGCACAACAAAATCTTGTGGCGCCTTAAAGACTAATGACGGTTATCATCGATTGTGTAGATCACACAATTTTTTTGGTTTTGTTTTGAAACACTTATTTGTGGAATACAGATAGAGGTTCACAACCTAAGGAAAGCAAAACCTAAGGAAATCCTAAAATCTTCCAGACCTCATTTAAATTCTTGGCCTGTTGTCTGTGTCTTTCTCATACACATTGTTACTTCAAAATCTTCATTCCTCCTTCCCCTTTATCTAGGCAGAAAGCAAAAGGTTGATTTATCTCTCTGCCTTCACAAAGGCAGTAGTTGTAATCATTCTGGTATTATTCAGACCTGGCCTTTCTCTTAAGGGTTAGATGTTTAGTGGCATCCCAAAGGATCATTCACATCAGTGACAAATCAATTGTCAAAGTCAATATGTACACTAATTAATCATTCGTGTACTTTTACTGCAAAGCAAGGGGGAAAATGCTTGTGTAATTTTGTATCTGAAGACATTACTTGATTAATCTTAATTCTATGAATCATTATTTGTGTGTCTGAGCCTGCACACATATGCATTAATTCAGCCACAAAATATATTACTGTTAATGATATTGTCTGGAATTTGAACATCATTCTCTTAAAAACTCACAGTTCTTCTATATGGATAAATTTGACTTTCAATATTCTTTTTTCATTTTTTAAAAAGATATGTCAAAAGTTGCCTGTGCTGCAATCCCGCCAGTACAGTTTTTGAAAGCCAAGTTAAAAAGGTAGCATGCCTATCTTTCTCTGCACATTAGCATGATGCAGGTATTTCAAGGACTTTCAGATGAAAAGTTTAAAGCACATCCTTGTTTTGCAAGCTTATCCAAAGAATACAAGGAACTACAGTTGTGAGAAAAGAGCTCTGGGAAGCAGAAGTATATTAGAAAAGCCATAGAATGGGCCAAGAGACACTCTAATCTAGTATTCTGTTCCCATAGTGGTCAACTATCTGCTCCTGGGAAGCCCATAAGCAGGACATGAATTTAATAAAACCCTAACAAGTATGTCCTCCAGCAACTACTATGGGAGGCCTGCTGCCCAGGGATGAAATGCTACTGGTTTGGACCAGTTTGGCTGAACCGGTAGCGATGGCGGTAGGTGGTTTGGAGAACCGGTAGCAACAGCAGCGCGAGGCTCCGCCAACCCGCCCGGTCGTCAGGGTTCCAGGTTTTAACCAGGAAGTAACCTGTTTTTTACCCTCTGCGCATGCACAGAGGGTCTATGCGCACATGTGATGCATGTGCGCAGTTCCGAACCGATAGGGAAGATAAGTAGATTTCACCCCTGCTGCTGCCTGTGATCCTGGGGGGCATAAGCATCATGGAGGAAGAATAAGTCACAAAACATCCTCTATGAGACAAACCCTGCACCCTATATACTTCATACTTGTGTGAAATTTCATGATGCAAGCTCAAAAGGGCAGAAACACAGGCCAGATTGATGGAGTGCTGTGTAATGAGTTTCTGAGTAGAGATGATGTTTTATTACAATGTAAGATAATTGACCTTAATATGCAGCAAAGTAAGTTATATGAGAGAACCTAGATAATGCATTTCCTGCAGACAATTCTACACATGTGCCACAAGCTATAAGCTCAGAGACTCTTTATATTCTTTGCTAGTTTCCTAAAAGTTCCGTAGGAAGAAAAAAGCTGCTCTTTTCTATTTTCCTTGGAATTTTATTTGTACTGTTTTACCTTCCCTGGTGAAAAATTTAGAAGAACTCAGAAATCAGTACATTTTTGTTTTTGTTTTGATTGCTGTTAATGAAGATATCACACAGCTATGGTTGCTTTTTATGTTCTTTTGTAGGTACTATATTTAGCTCCCCAGGCTAGATTCCAGAAGATGTCATACACTTTAAAGAGCAACTGTACATTTTAAGAACACTTTTTTTTTTTGAAACACTACACTTACACAACAATTCTTGAAGGTTTCTTTGTAATCTAGTGAGGGCTTTTCTCCACTGTTGATTAGTACTGTCTAACCTTCCCTGAATTGGCAGAAATCTACATGGCAAAAATTTGCAGTGCCCTTTGCTGAATTTTGTCTCATCTTTCTGTTCCTAGCACTATGGCCAGTCCCTTGACTTTCTTCCAACTTAATGAGTGACGAAAGTTAACTGATTTTATAACAACTTTAAGATGCCCTTGAATAGACTTGGAATAAGAGGAGAAATAGTACTTTAATCCCAGTACAGCTAAAGACAAACCTGTCTAACACTTTGGCTAGGAAATGAACAAGGTGATTAGTAAAAACCAGTATGGATTTCTTGAAAATAGGTCATTGTACTTTATTGTCTTTTTTAAAATAAAATAACTAAAGTAGTGGATGAGAGAAATGCTGTGGACATATTATACTTGGACTTCATTTGACAAAGTAAGATCACAACCTATTTCTTGGTAAGATGGAACACGATGGACAATAACCATCTCCAGATGGATTCACAATTGGTTGACCAATTGTACTCAGTGGGTAGTCCTCAATGTAACTACATCTATATTGAGGGAAGTATGAGGTGGAGTACCTCAAAGGTGGGTCTGGGCTCAGTACTTTTCAACAATTTAATATAAAATCTAGATGAGAGGATAGAAAAGGAATTTATCAAATTTGCAGTTGATACCAACCTGGGGCGACAGTCAAGCTTTGGAAGTTAGATTCAAGATCCAAAAAGATCTTGACAGACTTGAGCATTGGCACCATCCAACAAGATGTCTATGGAGATTCTCAGTCACCCAGGTCATGGTTGTCTCAAAGATGCTTTTTTTCAAGAGGCAACTGGACTTTCTGGCTTTTCTTTGAAGGCGTTTCGCTTCTCAATGAAGAAGGTTCTTAAGCTTCTTGGATGAGAAGTGAAACATCTTCAAAGAAAAATCAGAAAATCTAGTTGCCTCTTGAAAAAAAGCACCTTTGGGATAGCCAACAAGATACAATTCAGTGATGAGAAAAGTAAGGTGCTGCACTTAGGCAGGAAGAACCAAATGCATAGATGTAGAATGAGTGGTACCTGGCTCAACATTAATAACTATGAGAGGGATCTAGTTGTTCTAGTAGACTACCAGCAGTGAGCCAGCAGTGTGATGCAGATGCCAAAAAAGTCAATGGAGGCCTAGGGTACATCACCAGATGGTTAATATGAAGGCAAAGAGAAGTGATAGTACTGTTTTTGTTTTGTTTTTCGTTTTTATTGGATTTATATACTGCCCTTCTCCCGAAGGACTCAGGGTGGTGAACAGCCACAGAATAAAACACATAAATACAAAGATTTAAAATAGAATAAAAAACGAATTAAATAATTTGGCTGAGACAAATTTAAAATACCCAATAATTTAAAAACAAATTAAAATTTACATTTAAAAGGGGAAAAGATTTAGGCCAGGCCAACTTGATGAAATAAGAAAATCTTGAGCGCGCGATGGAAGGTGCGCAGATCCGGGATCCTCCGTATCTCCAGATACGTTCCAGATCGTAGGTGCCCCCACAGAGAAAGCTCTCCCCCTAGGGGCCACCAGTCGACATTGTTTGGCCGACGGCACCCAGAGGAGCCCCTCTCTATGGGAGTGTACTGGCCGGTGGGAGGCTATTGGTGGTAGCAGGCGGTCCCGTAGATAACCAGGTCCTAAGCCATGGAGCGCTCTAAAGGTGATAACCAAAACCTTGAAGCGCACCCGGAAGACCACCGGGAGCCAGTGCAGCTCGCGCAGGAGAGGTGTTACATGGGAACGCTATTTTGCTCCTATAACCACCCGCGCGGCCGCACTCTATGCCAGTTGGAGCCTCCGAGTGCTCCTCAAGGGGAGCCCCATGTAGAGAGTATTACAATAGTCCAGATGGGAGGTGACGAGGGCATGAGTGACTGTGCGTAGGGAGTCCCGATCTAGAAACGGACGCAACTGGAGAATCAGGTGAACCTGATGAAAAATCCTCCTGGTCACAGCCGTCAAATGCTCTTCTAAAGACAGCCGTGAATCCAGAAGGACCCCCAAGTTGCGAGCCCTTTCTGTGGGGGCCAATGATTTGCCCTCCAATAGTCAGCGATGGCACCAGCTGGCTATATTGGGATGTCGGAAACCACGGCCACTGGGTCTTGGATGGGTTGAGCCTGAGCCTGTTTCTCCCTATCCAGTACTGCTTTACACCACACTTGAAATACTATATCCATGTCCAGTTCTGATCACCATGATAAAAAAAAAAGATGTTGAGATGCTGAAAAGTATGTAGAGAAGAGCAACAAAGGTAATAAAATGCCTGGAGGCTAAATCCTATGACAAATGGTAGAGGGAGCTATTGAAAAGAAGGATTAGGGGGACATGATAGCTGTCTTCCAGAACTTGAGAAGCTGTCACAAAGAAGAGGGGATTGACTTGTTTTGTAGGCCATCAGAAAGTAGGACAAGAAGTTATGGTTGGAAGTCTGTCAAAGAGAGATACAACTTGGAAGTATCAACAGTGAAAGCAATTAATCAATAGAATAGTTTGCCTCCAGGGGTTGTGGGTACTTCATCCCTGGAGGTTTTCAAAATAGACTGGACAACCACTTGACTGGGAAGTTATAAGACTCCTGCCTTGTGCAGGAGGTAGGACTAGAAGACTTCCCAAGTCCCCTCCAGTCCTATGAAAGCAACAAACTAGACACTTGAAAACAGATACACTGTATTGCTGTGGCATGTTTGTACTGTGATTAAGTGCCAGGGTACTAAAGACCCAATAATTGTGTAGAGTACCACCAGAATTAAAAATATATGACAATATATGGATCATATCAGGGCAGCTGCAGAAAATCTGAAATGTTTTTGTATTTCAGACAACGGGAAAAAGATGACAAGAAGAAAAGATGTACAGTATGTGCTTATGATATGCTTGGGTTTTTCTAAGACTCTGAATTCATGATTTTTTCATTGGGTGCATTCATTCATTTATTGTAACTACAGAGCATACTTAACCCAGCTCAGCTGCATTTAGAACCCATTGTTCATTCTGCTAAATGAAACCCTAGATATCAGTCATAAAAGGTTTGTGCTAATGCACTCATTGGGAACTGTTGGCTATGCAGAAATGCTTCCACTGGTTTAGGATGTACAATATATCCTGTATGGCATCCATAGCATAGCCTTTCCTCTACTGTTTTGCTATTTTTAAACAGGACAATTGCTTCCCCCATCTAAATTTCTTAGGAAAATCCCTCCTGTATATTTATTTCTTGTGTATATTTGTACTTTCCCTTCAGGGTGCTGCAAGTGTGGTGGATTTGTAATAGATCTTTGAGGTACACTGCCCTGTCTCTTTACTTAAGCCCTGGAAAGGACAGGTACAACCCTGCAGAGAAACAAGGCCTTAGTAATTTCTATAATGGGCTTCCTCTCAGAGGAGAATGTAACAGCGGCATGTCTGTTTTTGCCAACCCAAACAGACCTAGTAGGTCTAATTTTAGAGCTGCCAACCTTGACAGTGTTCCCAAACTATTGTACTTGACTACAGCAGTCATTTTTGTACAATATGGTGAGTTCTAGGACAGACTTGCAAAAAAACAACAACAAAAAAACAAAAAAACAACAACTAAATAAGACAAAAACCCATAACCCGTCACATCAAAGTTAAATTCAGGGATTTTAACTTTTCCTACAAATAATAGTATCATTTAAAAACTCTTATTTATTTGTTTACATTGTTTTCTAAATGATGACAAAAAGGAAAAAAAAAGAAAACAAAAAGATATTTATGATAAAAATTATCATAGGATTCTCAAAGGATAGTAGTTTGTTACAAAACAAGCATTAATATCAAACACGATGTTACTTCTAAAGATAGCTTTGTAAAATGAGGGGCAGCTATCGGCCAGTTTTTTCTGGTTTTTTGAAGTTCTTTAGAATGGGGCACTCTGCCCAGAAAGAACAACAGTGAGCTAAGATGGTATAATTACCCTTGAAGACCAGAGGTGCTGAGTGTGAGATTTCTAAAAAATATATTTTGTGATTGGTTAAGCCACCATGGTTGCCATTTTGTGCTGTGCCTATAACTTCTCATGGTGTTCAAAGTGTTGGATTAGCATGCCTGGAACAAAGGCAAGAACGCAAGGAGCATTCACAGCCCTCTCTCTTCCAATTTCTCCCCACAACAACCCTGTGAGTTAGGTGGAACTGAGAGAGAGTGAGTGTCTGGCCCAAAGTTACTCAGGGAACTTCCATGGTTGCGGGTGGATTTGAATCTGAGTCTCCCCAGTCCTACATAATCCAACATCCTGCTGGCTTCTATGTGACACCCTCTGAAAAATGGGAAGCTACTGAAGGATAAAAGCTTATATGCCATTCATGATTGCTCCACTTGGCTGCCTCTGTTTGGCAAAGAACCTCACAGGTGACTTTTCCTATTAGGGTACTTGCCAATAGCAGGAATAAGCCAGTCTTTTAACTTCCATGTGCTATGAAATATAACATCCCTCTGGGACAGAATCCCCACTGATTTTCTTTTTCTGGGGGAAAACATGTTTGGAGTTTTGAGAGCAAGTTATGGGCCCTCTCACAAAATGACTGTCACATGGCAGTTCAAGCACAGAATGCCAACTGATCAGAAATCTTACCACCCTCTCTAGTTTCCCAGAATTATTTTACCACTGTTGACTTCCAACACCACCTCAGCTTAATTTTGCTGCTGTCTTTTTCTCTGGAGACATGGGCATACTTTCATAGGTCGCAGATTTTTTTTTTTTTTGAATTTTCTAAATATCCACATAAACTTTAACATTGTCTTTCCAAATATGCTCTTCAAATTAGTGTTTGGAAGATTTATTATTTATTTATACAATTTCTACCCTACATTTTCGTTGGTAAAAATCAAACCCAAGGAGAGGATGCAATTCATTTTCAAACAGAAAACAGCCTTCAAATTTACATTAAGTTTAATTTGTTGTTGTTGTTGTTGTTTAAAAAATCCCATTAAAATATATATTGAAAGCCATGAGCTCCTTCATGGAATAGAAGGAACCTCCTTCTGCAAATAATGCTTTTGCTGGACAATTGTTATGTACATTTCTGAGTATGTCAATACTGTTTCAACATCTGAATGAAGTCCAACTTGTATAATCAATATTCAGCAGACTAGTAATTTAACTCCAGGAGTATACTAAAGAAAGAAATGATGAGAAGATTTTGTGATATACTAGGACAGCTGCTGTCAAAATCTTTATGCATTTCAGAAAGAGAACATTTTTAGTGATTATTGCATTTCCTTCTGATTCAATACATAAGCCATTTGCAATATATATTATTTAACAGTGAGACAAAGTACCAGTTTACTTGCCCATGTGAAACATTGCATGGCACTTCACGGTGCTATTAAGCCACATATCTCCTTCACACCTTTGAGCTGCTCTCTCAGAACAGAAGGGAGCAGCAATTTGCTAAAAAGAACTCTCCCAGATTGTAGCCAAACCCTGAAGGCAAGACAGGCAAACCTCATTTTGAATGTTTGATCTTCAAATGCAAAGAAAGTAGTTCAAACAGCCTCCTGGTCTACAATACACAGACACCTGGAAGTCTCACTTACGTTCATGGGTTGTTTGAATAAAGGTGAGAATTAAAAAAAAAAGATACTATCTTTCTGATACCTGTAAGTATGGTTTGATGCATTGAGATTTCTTTCCCCTAAAATAGTTTTTTTTTTTAAAAAACCAAAGGCATATTAAGATGCTGCTTATTTCATACCCCCCATTTATTCCACTTGGTTTTATATTGCGTTGGATTTGTTTTTCTATTATTTAGAATTGTTCCTAGTTAGATGGCTAATAAATGTGATTTATCAACAAATGAACAAACAAATATTTCCCAAGAATTTTAGGGGTAATTTTGTTGCATGGATCTATTTGATTACACTAAGTGAACATATATTTGGAAATGCTTGCTAGGAACTTCATGAAATTTATTCAGTTTAAATTTAAATAGCTACCTAAGTTATCTATTTAATATGGCTAGTACATAAATATTCTGATAGACAATCAATCAATCAATCAATCAATCAATCAATCAATCACAGGGTCTGAATAGGTTGGATAATCCACAAAACAGCATCTAGAATTAGAACGTAAAATAACAGTCCAGTCCCCTGTCCAATCCCCTATACCATTTTTGATAAATGGTTGTACAATGTCTTCTTGAAAACCTCCAGTGATGGACCACCACAACTTCTGGAGACAAGCCATTCCACTGATTAATTGTTGTCATTGTCAGTGTTATGTAAATAGGTTTGTTTGGCGGGAAGTTCGAATTAACTGACCCTCAGCTGATTGGCTGACCACCACAGCTGCAAGGTATATAAAGGGAGCTGGCGCCCTGGGTCAGTTGCTGGAGTCTCACTATACAATAAAGAGCTGTTGTCACTAACTACTCTGGCTTGCTGTGTCCTCATTCACCCAACTTAACATTGGCGACGAAGGTGGGACTTTGAGGCCAGAAGCAGAGGAGAGCTGAAGCCACACTCGAGAAAAAAAGAGCTGAAGCCACGTTCAGAGAGGGGACCGGAGATCGCATCCGAATCCAGCCAGGCGAGCCAGCGGAGCACAGGAGAATCCCGAAACGATGTCTGCTTATACCCCGCCAGCGCCTTTCGACCCCAAGGAAGAGAAGTGGGGATCCTACATGTCCCGGTTTGAGTGCTTCATGGTGGCAAACGACATGCAAGGGCTACCGGACGTTCGAAAGAAAGCCCTGTTCCTGAGCCACTGCGGGCCAAGGGTCTTCGACACAGCTGAAGCATTGTCAGAGCCGAATTCGGTCCACAACATTTCCTGGTCGACGCTACAGACCCTGCTAAAAGACCACTATGCACCAACGCCATCGAAGTACGTCCAGCGCTATGATTTCCGGCAATGGCTCCAGCAGGAGGGCGAATCGATCAGCGAGTACGTCGCTGCCCTGCATAAGGCCACAACCCAGTGTGAGTACCAAGACCTGGATGAGATGCTCCTAGAGCAACTAATTTGCGGAGTGAGGGATAGCCGACTCCAGAGAAGACTGCTCGCGAGGTCAAACCTGACACTGCACATCGCCCTAGACGAGGCAAGAGTGCAGGAATCGTCAGTAAAGGCTGCAGAGAAGCTAAAGAGCTCCCACCTAACCAGAACAACGCAGAAGACGGCGCCAGTGCACCGAAAGGCCGTAAGCACCGCAAGCGAGGGGGAGTCTGAAGAAGAGGTCTACCGCACCGAGTAGTCCCGCACAGCCCAGAGGGAGCCTAGAGACGGATGTGCCAGCTGCGGAGGGTTCCACTCACGACAAAACTGTAAGTTCAGGAACGCCGTTTGCCGTTCCTGTGAGAAAAGGGGCCACATCACTCGGGTTTGCAGATCCAAGACACACCAGAGCTACAAACCACGTGGCCAAACCTTCCAACCCGAGCCAGCGCCACACCGAAGGCCCAACAAAGATGGTGGCAGCCGAAAGGGCGCAAAATTTGAAGACGCTGGGGCCTACACCATACGCATCGCACAGACCTGCACCTCGCCCGGAGAGAAGACCTACACCACGGTCGAAATCGAGGGACGGGAGTGCCAGATGGATATCAACACGGGATCGCCGATATCCATCATGTCGTGGGAGAACCTAAAGAAAGTCATCCCCAGCGCACACAAGCGACAGCTCCAGCCGCAGCAATGCAGACTGAAGGACTACCAGGGGAACCGCATACCCATCGAAGGAAGAGGCGAGTTCCAAGTACAGTACATGGAGTTTACTGAGAAACTGCCCCTCACCATCGTCAGCGACAACCTCCCAAGCCTCCTGGGCATGGACTGGTTTAGAGCCCTAGGCATGGGATTCACCGGAGTAAGGAACGTTCGAAGCACCCTGAAAGAGGACCTGATGCAAGAGTTCCAGGACGTTTTCGACGAAAGGCTTGGCAAGTATGTGGGGACCCCGATTTCGTTTAATCTCAACCCCAATATTGCACCCATCCGTTTAAAGCCTAGGCGGGTACCGTTCGCCCTGAAGCCCAAAATTGACATTGAACTGGACAAATTAATCAAACAAGGGGTGCTCGTTCCAGTCGACCATGCCAAATGGGAGATCCCAATTGTGACACCGGTAAAGCTGGACGGATCAGTGCGCATATGTGCTGATTATAAATGCACAATTAATAAGGCCCTGCAGCAGAGCGCCTATCCAGTGCCCATCGTTCACCATTTGTTGCATTCCCTGGGCCCCGGCAAGATCTTCGCAAAACTCGATCTTGTGCAGGCGTACCAGCAACTGCCAGTAGATGGCGCTACCACAGAGGCACAGACTATCGTAACCCATAGAGGGGCCTTCAAGTGCAGCTGCTTGCAATTCGGAGTAAGCGTAGCCCCTGGACTTTTCCAAAGTACCATGGAGCGGCTACTGCAGGGAATCCCCGGGGTGGTGCCCTATTTTGATGACATGCTCATTACCGCCGACAATGAGCAGCAGCTAAGAGAGAGGCTGAGGGAGGTCCTAAAGAAATTCAGGGACGCAGGACTCAGAGTAAAACGAAACAAATGTATGATCGCAGTCCCCTCAGTCGAATTCCTAGGATACAGGGTAGATGGCACCGGCATACACCCCACAGAGAGCAAGATCAGGGCAATCAAAGAAGCACCCACCCCCAAAGACAAGGCAGAACTACAGGCTTTCCTGGGGCTATTAAACTTTTATGCCATTTTCCTTAAAGACAAGGCAACAGTGGCAGAACCCCTACATAGACTGTTAACCAAGAAAGCCATTTGGAAATGGGGGAAGGCTGAAGACAGGGCATTCGCCGGCATTAAAAAAACTGCTATCAGCTGAAAGCTTTCTAATACAATACAACGCAACGCTTCCCCTTGTTCTAGCATGTGACGCGTCCCCGTTCGGGGTGGGAGCTGTCCTGAGCCATAGACTCCCGAATGGCCTAGAAGTGCCCATCGCATACTACTCCCGAACTCTATCAAGCGCCGAGCGAAATTATAGCCAGCTCGACAAGGAGGCCCTCGCCGCCGTCTCGGGAGTAAAGAAATTCCATGAGTATTTGTTCGGGAGGGACTTTGAACTAATCACCGACCATCGACCGCTCCTGGGTCTCCTCGCGGGAGATCGACCAACCCCGGCAGCACTATCGCCCAGGATGACACGCTGGGCCATCTTCCTTGCAGCATACTCCTATCGCCTGGTACATCGACCAGGGGCGGACATGGGCAACGCGGACGCACTCAGCCGATGCCCACTACCCGACAGCCTAGAAGACCCCACACCCGGCATCCCCATCCTGCTGATAGACGTTTTGGACTCTGGGCCCATAACATCAACCGAGGTTGCGAGAGCCTCAACCAAAGACCACGTGATCCGGACAGTCGCAAGTTGGGTCATGAGGGGGTGGCCGGAAAAGATTGGGAATGGGGAATTTAAACCGTTCGCGGGAAAACGGGACGAATTAACAACACAAGGGGGTTGTTTGCTATGGGGCGATCGGGTGGTTATTCCTTTACGTTTACGGGAAAAAGTCTTAACATTGTTGCATGAGGGGCACCCTGGGATTGTAAGAATGAAGGGGCTAGCCAGGAGCTACGTCTGGTGGCCCAGCATGGATACAGACATTACCGAGTGGGTGGGGAGATGCCAGCCCTGCCAGGAGTCCAGATGAGATCCACCAACAGCACCCGTGAGGGAGTGGGATAGGCCCCAGGGACCCTGGTCCAGGATACACATTGACTTTGCAGGCCCATTTCACGGACAGACCTTCATGGTCATCGTAGACGCATTCTCCAAGTGGTTGGAGATCAAGCTAATGAAGGCCACTACCACCGACGCAACCATCAGGGAACTAAGACAGTTATTCGCCATCCATGGGTTACCGGACATCCTAGTGTCAGATAACGGGCCACAATTCACCGCAACACAGTTCGAGGGTTACTTAGCGGGACTTGGGATCAGACATGTCCTTTCAGCCCCGTTTCATCCGGCTAGTAACGGACAGGCTGAGAGATTTGTAAGGTCAGCAAAGGAGGCCCTTTCACGTTTAAGCCCAGGAGACTGGCAGGAAAGGATAGACAAGTTTCTGATAGCTCAGCACTCCACACCCTGTACAGCCACAGGCTGAAGTCCGGCAGAACTATTAATGGGGCGGAAACTCCGAGGAATACTAGATAGGCTCAACCCCAATTACTCCCCAGAGGTATTCAAGGGGGGGAGAGGAGGCTTAGAGAGTTAACCATAGGAACACCGGTACATGCTAGAAACTATGGACAGGGCCCACTCTGTGAGGCCGGGACAATCACAGAAATCACGGGGCCCAAATCATACAGGGTAGACATGGGGGACGGGAGAGTTTGGCGCAGACATATTGACCAATTAAGAAAACGAGTAACCGCAGACACCGACGACAAATTAGACGACCCCATCTCTGACCATGACTAACAACCAGAAACACAAACTACAAGCCCGAGTGGAGCGGAGGACTTAGCTGAGGATTCTGGTATCCAGCGCCGCCCCATCGAGGTAGTCCAAATAGCCGGAGAAGACGCCGCCCACGAGGAGGTCCCAGAGGCCTCATTGGCGGAGCAGGGAGAAACAGAAAGTCCCTCCGACCTGCTCGACGCCGCCCCTCCGACTGAACTGCGCAGGTCAACTAGGACTCACACACGCCCCAGTCACCTGAGAGACTTTGTATGTAAATAACACCCCAAGTGACTTCTGGGAAGGGAGGAGTGTTATGTAAATAGGTTTGTTTGGCGGGAAGTTCGAATTAACTGACCCTCAGCTGATTGGCTGACCACCACAGCTGCAAGGTATATAAAGGGAGCTGGCTCCCTGGGTCAGTTGCTGGAGTCTCACTATACAATAAAGAAACTGTTGTCACTAACTACTCTGGCTTGCTGCGTCCTCATTCACCCAACTTAACAGTCAGTAAATTTCTTCTTAATTCCAGGTTGTGTCTGTCTTTAATAATCTTCCTCTTACTCCTTGTCCTGCCCTTGGATGTTTTGGAGACTAGGTCGACTTCCTCTTTTCCATGAGAGCCCATCAAAATATTTGAAGACTGCTTTCATGTCACCCCTAGTCCTTCTCTCCGTTAGATTAGACATACCTAGTTCCCACAACTGTTCATCGTACAGCTTAGCCTCCAGACTCCTTATCTTTGTTGCTATTCTCTGCACTTTTTCCAAAGTCTCAACATCTTTTTTAAATTGTGGTCACCAGAACTGGATGCAGTATTCCAAGTGTAGTTGTACCAGTGCAGTATAAAGTGATACTATCACTTCACATGATTTTGATACTATCCCTCTGTTGATACAGCCTAGGATTGCATTGACTGTTTTGGAAGCTGCAGCACATTGCTGGCTCACACTCTACTAGGACACTTAGATCCCTCTAGGTGAAATATTTGAAAAGGAGTTTAAGACACAATGCATGCTGAAATCTGGAATGTTCATGCAAGACAAAAAACATTGTTATTTGGATGACAATACAAAACTCTGAATATGCCAATGAGTTGAGTTCCAAAAAGCTATTAAGAGGCATCCAATGGCTTCTAATGAGGATTTGGTGTTTTTTTCTCACACTGGCCAACCAGTGTGGTACATATACAACACAAGGGCAATAAACATACCATATCTTGTTATTGCTCCCCAATAACTAGTGCATGCAACCATAAAACAGACCCTTCTCTAGCAATCAGCTGTACACACTTCAAATTACCGCTGCCTTTGAAAGTCTGCTTAGTTCTAAAAGTGATTGAAAATCTACTGCTTAAAAAAACATCAGCCCAGCACACATTGAAATAATGTGAAGGCTTGATAAACTGTGATATACAAAATCTTAATGGAGAAGAGAAATAGAAGTAAGTGCTAGATCTAGTTTACTGTCATTAGCCATGGGGTAAAAAATGGACATTCCATATATGGAGATGTAAAACATTGACTATCAGTTTCTGGAGTCCATGCTGAACATTGTCTTGGCTCCCTAAGGAGAGGATGCTTTCTACTTGAACAGCAGTGTTAACTTAAACCTTCAGGATCCTAAGAAGAGAGTAAGAACAGAGACATTAGGAATCTGCTAAAAACCACAATAACATTACATCCAAATGACATGAATAATGCACAGTGCATAATTAATGTTATCAGTATGACAGTATGATATGCATAGTAACCTCTTCCTCCAGTGAATCTCCTGAATAGGCTGAAAGGTGCCTATCAATATTGAGCATTCAGTGTGCCAAAACTAGCCATAACAGTGCTCTCCTTCACCCCCACTTTCCATATTACCTTAGCCTTCAGTTTGTTTGGCCTCTGGATAAATATGGGCTGAGTACACTGGAAATCTCCAGTGCTGGCTTATTATTTACTATCTTTAGCCTTCAATGATGGAGGAGGAGGAAGAGGAGACAACAGTGGGAAGGAGAGTGCAGGAGAAACTCATTTACATGAACACACTAGAAAAGGTGGTAATTATTTTCCTAAATTAGAGGAGAAAGAAAACAGAAGGTTTCAGCCAAGAAATTAGGGGAAAAAAGGAAGAGGAAGAATCATGAGGAAGAAAAAGTGTGATGACCACTTTGGGGGAAAAGGGCTGTTCTTTTTCTCCTACTTACTCCTCAGTCTGTCTTATCATTCTCAGCACATCTCCCATCAGTTTGGCTGCCTGTTATTCATACAACTAAGGAAGGAAGATAGCAATTGGTGCTAGAGGCCAGGTTGAAAAGACCAAGCAGCAAAAGGATTAGGTCATGCTGCAATACAGCTCCCAGGGTGAAGCTGATATTACAGAAAAAACAGGCAAGGTTAATTAGAGTACAGCTGAATAACTAGAATCCTTTTCCCCCCTCCTTTTTTGTGCTTTTGCTGAGGTAATGAGTCTTCTTCACAGTCTTGCAACCGGAGAGACCTTGAATAGCAGTTCTGGAAATGGTAGAAGAGGTCCTAATTATTCCTTCCCTACCATTACTACTCCCATCAGGCTGGAATACAGTTGTTCTCCCAGTTCTCCTCTCTTCAGGTTTCAGTGGAAATACTTAACCAAGCATTCAGATATTTGCTGAAGCCAAGTTTACTGGCATTTGTCTTTAACGTTTGATTTAACTATTTGATCATTGAAATATTAAACTCACTGAAACTTGTCAGGAGTCTGAAAGATGCCAATAGCAGCATTTCAAATATATCTGCTTTTGAGAACTGCCAGGCTTTTGTATGTATTAGTTTGTTGCATTTAGTAACTATTATAAGCAATATGCAGTGGAACATTTTGCTTGAATATATAGATACACAGTGAACATTAGGTTTCACTGGAATTTCTCAAGAAATAGCCTTAATAGGTGGAGTCAAGACAAAAGTAAATTTGATTGATTTTATTTCCATTTAATTTACAGTAAAATTCAACATTATGTAATTATTTTATAATTACAAAATAATTTTGTATTTTGTATTTTGTACTTTTGTACAAAGTAATTACTTTGGTTATATTTTAATAATTTTTCCTTTCATGTTGAACAGTAGAATTTGGTAATCCAACTTTTAGAAGTCCCTGGGACTGATCTCAAATGTTTTGGGATCATATGCAGCCCTGGAACCTCAGGCTGAGCACCTCTGGTCTATTTAGAGGCATATTTTGCTGGAAGGAAAGCATGGTTTAAGACAAACCTAAAAGGGAGAGCAATCTGTTTGCCTATTTGATCTAGTGCATTTCCTTTGTTGGGTGAAGCATTTCTCTTTTCATGACAATGCATAAGTGGAAATTTTATCTACCGCTCATAGCAGTTTACTTCAAAAATTATATTTAGTGAAAATTTAAGAAAGTACATGCTTTGATACAATAAAGATATAATTTCATACATTCTCATAGGGAGCATGTGCTATATATGGATCAGAGAAAAATCGATTGGAAACAATTATTTTCTCCTCAGAATAAAAAAATTGTGACTGGTCCAAGATCATCCAGTGATCTCCATGACCAAGTAGAAACCAGGATCCAGATGCCTCTGTCCTAGACTGCCCCTAAACGATAAGACCTTTCAGTACATATAGATGTCAGTAAATTTCCTCTTGTTGATTCTTAGATCTGCACAGGTATACGCAGAAATGGAAAAGGGAGAGAATATTAGGTAGGTGAACTCTTCCTTGTTTTTGATTAACTGGTCCATAATTTATTGGCAGTTGAATTAGTGACTTTCAGTAGCATCTGAAGAGCTATTATTTCAGCTTACCACAAGGCCATAATGTAGTGCTAAGCTGGATATGTTCTGGAAAAATCAGAATTCTATCTCCTAGAATCAGTCACCTGGGATCAACATTTAAAAAAAATGGGAGGCAGGTATCAGTGGTAGGTTTAATGGAGCTTTTAATCACTAGCAGCTACTGGAAGCCACTTCTTTCTATTTCTTTTCTATCTTCCTTTAATTTCTTTTCTTTTCTTGCTTTTGCTTTTGCTTTGATTTCTTTCTATATCTTTTTTCTCTTGTTTTACTACTTTGGGTTAATGTTTATCTTCTTTAAAAGTTTGTGTGTATGTATATACATATACATAACAAAATTCCTTTTCTTTTTTTTAATATAATTTTTATTAAACAGTTTTTTTAAAAACAAAAAAAGAAATTTTTACAATTTTCTTCTTTTCAACATTTTCACATCAGTAAACATTTCTTACATATCCATTTTTCTCCCTTACTTCAATTTACCATTTAAACATATGATTCTAATATTGATTTATATACATAAAGATAACAATGTACTCAATTTCAATCATACATTCTATGTCCGTTCCATTTCCACTTGTTTGTTACTACTTTTCAACTCCTATATCTTCCTCATTTACTCTTTCCTTGCCCTTTATACCTCTCCTCTAACCAGGGGTGGGTTGTACTTACCTTTACTACCGGTTCGCAATGGGGCCACGCACACAGAAGCGTTCTGATGAAGTTGGGGTCAGTGGGCGAAGCCTCCCACCGGTTTTACTATGGTTCTATAGAACCGGTGTGAACGAGGGGCAACCAATCACTGCCTCTAACCATTCATACCATTTTTCCCATACCATATAGTATCCTATTTCCTCTTTTTCTTATATTTCTTTTGTGAGCTTGTTCATCTCTGCGCACTCCAAAACCTTTCTAATCAAATTTTCTTCTGTTGGTGTATTATTATTTTTCCAATTTTATGCATATATTATTCTTGCAGTAATATGTATAATTAAATATTGTATTTTTGGTCATATATCCCTGGAAGTATTTCTAACAAAAATATTTCTGGCTTCATCTCTATAATTTGTCTGGTTCCTGTATCTCTTCTAAATATATTCTAATTTTACTCCAATATTGTTTCATCTTAGAAAATTCCTTTTCTAAGTAACAGTGTTTTCTTCTGACCTCATCTACTTTTAATGGCCGGGCTTGCAGGTTGTTTTGTGGCATGAAAGAACAGAGACTAATCTTTTCCTGAATATAGGGGAAAAATTGGGTCTTGCAATTAGTCATGGTTTCTTTCATAGTACAGGGATCGGCAAGCTTAAACATTCAAAGAGCCACAAAGGTCCTAACTGGAAGCCCTGCATTCAATTCTGGAGCCGACCGGAAGTCCGGTTCCCCCACCATAGAGTCTCCTCCTAGTGTGGCATCCTTTTTTCCTCTGCTGACCAGAAGTCCGGTTCCCCCACCATAGAGTCTCCCCCTAGTGCAGTGTCCTTTTTTCTCTACCTGTCCTAACCAAAAACCCTATCAATTGTGGAGGGAACCACAGCAGAGAGATGAAAGAGCCACATGCGGTTCAAGAGCCACAGGTTGCTGACCCCTGTACTAGGACTACCACATTCAAATGTAAAAACTCTGGATGACCGTTAGATGGCAGCAAAGAGTTAAGACTTTTGGTATCCTTTTTTTTTCAGATTTTTCAAATCTAGCAGAAATTGCTCATCTTGTGCAAGATTAGAATAATTTTCAAAATACACACATGGTTACTGTGCCATTTCAGCTTCACAAAGCTCCAGGCTATAATAAATGAATCTTAATAGGTTACAGGGATCTTTATAAATTTGTAGGATTTGGTTTGTATAGTTTGAGGTCAGAAGCCTGTCAGTGATAACATGAAATTATTATTTGTATACTAACAACAATAAAAATTCACATGAGAAGATGAACTTCAAACACACAAGTGGTCGCCAGTCATTCTGAGCTAGAATCTCCATAATTGCATGGAACCAGGTGTGGCTATGAATACTCCCCTTCCTTTGAAGCAAAGTAAGTCCTCTGACCCCTATTTTGATGCTAAAAGACCTGAAAAAGACCTGTGGCAAAGTAAGGTACTTCCTTGTTCTTTAGTGAACTTTTGAAGATATAACAGCGCCGAAAAAGTAACCCACAGCCCATAAACCACAGCCCAGGGTTTAGGTACCCAATAAAGAAGTTCTTTGAGGAAGATCCCAGTCTCAGAGTTCTGACTTGTATGGGTTTGTCATGTGATGACCATTGGCACATTTCACAGACAATTTTCAATGAAAAAGCCAGCAGTAAAATCACAAGTTGTGGTCGCATGATGTCTCACTTAATGACCCTGGGGAAGTGAGGCCATACGTCTGTGGCAGTCACATGATGCCACACTTAATGACAATATCACTTAACAACAGAGTTGCTGGTCCCAATTATGATTGTTAAGCAAGGACTACCTGTAATCTCTTCTTAATTTCCAAGGAAGTACTTTGATGCTTTCTTGGACTTCATAGGCATTCTTGGAAAATATAAAAGATAGATGACTGTAGCCAAGTTGGTAAACCTATCCAGCAAAAGGCAAGTGTAAAGTTCTTTGTGGTTTCTGAGCTTGTTTGTTTGTTTGTGGGTGATTCATTATCTGATTAGGTAAAATCACCAGTGTGAGTGAGATGGGGTTTGCTCCCTGTTTATATACAGTAGCTTGTTCTGTCATTATTAATGGTCATGTAGTTTTCTCCTTCATAGTTCCCTGATTAGACTAATTTCTCTTAATTGTTTCTCTGGGGTTAACCCCTGCTTATCTGGGTGTGGGCTGCTGATGAGGTTGTTTTGGTCTTTTATTGCTTTTTAAACTTTTTTTATTGAATTGTTTGAATGGTGTAGAAATGTGGATCCATACTATTGTTTGATGTGTCGGAGTTGCTATAACTTTGTCAAAATGGAAAACACTCACGCTCACTAGAAAACATTCACTCCACAATTCAACCCTGAACTGCACATACTATATTCTCTTATATTAGAAAAGACAGCAATAAATTGTGGGCTAATTATACTGTGGGCTGCAAAAGTCTGGATGACTATATGATGCAGAAGAGATGAAGTATTTTTCCCATTTCCTGGGTACTGTCCAGTTGTCCCAATTTTGTGGGCTAATTCTGGTAGCCCAAATTCTAGGGGATGAAAGAAGGTGAAATTGAGCAGTCTTATCAGTTACCAGTGTTATGCCAGTAGCAATCTTACCACATCTTTAGCAGTGTTACGGCAAAGTAATGTTTCTTTGAGAGTTCATATGGGAAATCTCAAAATATAAATGGGCTTTAATTAAATTAAAGCAAAACGGAAAGAAACTCCTGGCGGGGGCGGGGGGGAAGGTAGATTCAGAGTTCATGTTAATCCAAATTATGCCAGAACTATATTCCACATGCATGTTAATGACTATATTCCACATGCAGTTGTTAATGACTAAACAACTACAGTAGTCTTGTCTGCACAACTATGCCATGCTTCCAAGCTTTTCGATGTGAATAATCTGTCAGTAGACAACTTGGGATCTGTGAAGGATGGATGGCTTGGTGAGAATCTTTGGCTGAGTATCAGACATGTGTGAATAGGAGGCATTAAATACATCCAGCTGTGATGCCGTCCTTACAGTGCAGTCGTTTGTAATATTCTTAGAGTGTACAGAACACGTTGTGCAGTTTAGTAAACTCCAGCCTTTCCAAAGTTTGGGTTCAGATGCCATATGCTTTGATTTGGAAACCTAAGACTCCCATATGGCTTGGCTTTCAGCAGACGTTACTCCTTATATTTCTCTAATTTTGGACACTTATTTCTTTCAGCTTTACATAAATATCTTCTGCAACAGGTTAAAGCCAAACAGAAGGAAGACATCAGAAGAAAAAGAGCAGCAGCAGAAGAAATAATATATTTTAATGCCTGTTGTACTGTTTCCCTCCATACTTAAAGATCAGATGCCAGTTTTTTGATGGACAAAGGTTTTTGATGAGCAAAAAGCTGGGGAAATTTTTAGCAATATGCCTTCAAAATTGAATGCTTATACAGTATGCATTTATGAATGTCACTTTTTTTAGCCTCAGTTTGTTTTAGCCTCATTTCAGCAGTCCCCAATCCTTTTGGCATCAGGGACCGGGTTCACAAAAGACAATTTTTCTGCAGACTGGGGGTGGGGGGTGGGGATGGTTTCGGTTTCTCTTGCTCATCTGCCTTTCACCTCCAGCTGTGTGACCCAGTTCTTAACAGTCCATGGACCATACTGGCCTTATGTAAATATTTAAGTTTGGACATCAAGGTGAAAATTTGCAAGTGTCCCCTGCGTGGAAGTATAAATCATATAAGAAGGTGAACGAAACTGGCAGTCTGATGCTGAAATCTGTGTAAATAAAATAAAATGCTATTGGAAGTGAACTTGCCATTGCCTTCACATAAGTCTTGCTTAATGCCACGGGACTACAGAGAATGTATGGATAACCCTTTCTCTCAAGATGGACAATTGATTATACAAGGGAGGCAGAAGTTTCACAGTTTGACAGAGAAGGATGGTCAAGATCAGCCCTAGCATTGAGCCTTCAACCAACAAAGCTAAGTTATCTACTGGCAGGGATGGGGAAGAGATGGTGGAGACATCTTCCAAAACAGGTGTGGAAATATTATGAGGAATTAAAATTAAAATGTCAGCTCCTGACCCAGCAACTAAGTTGTGAAAATGTGATGAAAGGAGGCTCAGAGCACATACCACACTGTGATATGAACCGTGCCAGAGTGCTGGAACCACAGCAACTACCTAAGAGTCTTAGCTGCCATCTTGTATCTCAATCTTATATATTCATTACTGCTACTTTGCATTTGTGTATTCTATTACTGTACTGTTTTAAAAAAACTAGCATACTGAAGCATTTCATCCATTCCTAATACGGATATTTGCTCCCAGAATTATTTCCCATTTCCAGTGCAGAGGACTTTAATGCTACAAGTGGACTTTACAAGGATTCTCCTTCACAATTTCCCTTACAGGGTGTAGGAAAATTTCAGACTGGTTTTATAGGTAGTACAATGATGTGTGAAGTGTGAAGAAGAATGCCTTTTTAAAAATTATTTATTGCCCTCTGGTTGCCTGTTGGCAAGACCTCATAAAACTCCTAGCTTTGTCATTCCTGCTGGTTGAAACCCAGTAATTGGAATAGAGTCATAGTTTAGATAGAGTCATAGTTTTCAGCCCAGCTTTTTTTTAATTTATTTATTTAGACTTCTATACTGCTTCATAGTGCTTTATAGCCCTCTCTAAGTGATTCTACAAAGTTAGCATATAGCACATTGCATATTAGCATATTGCATTAGCATTAGCATATTGCCTCCAACAATCTGGCCAGGTATTCATAATACAATAAGAAAAATGACTTAGGGTGGCAGATAGTGCTGTTTTTTTTACCGCATGGGTGAGATCACATTTGAAATACTGCATCCAATGCTGGTCACCATGATACAAAATGATGCTGAGACTCTAGAAAGAATACAGAGAAGAGCAACAAAGATGATAAAGGGTCTGGAAGCTAAATCATACGATGAAAGGTTGAGACAACTAGCTACTCTAACGAAGAGATAGTCTAGGAGTGACATAATAGCAGTCTCCCAGTACTTGAGGGGTTCTCATAGATGGGGTCAACCTATCCTTCAAAGCGATTTAGGGCAGGACAAGATATAATGGGTGGAAGATCATTAAAGAGAGATCCAATCGAGAACTGAAGAGAACAATCAATCAGTAGAATGGCTTGCCTCTGGAAATTATGGGTGCTCTATTACTGGAGGTTTTCAAGAAGAAATTGGACAATAATTTGGAATAGTAGGAGGTCTCCTGCTCAAGCAGGGGATTGGACTTGAAGACCTCGAAAGGTCCCTTTTAACCTTGTTATTTAACCTTGTTAACCTATTAACACAGGTTATGTGTTCTATTTTTTTTTATTTAAGGGAGAGGGAGAGGAAACAGGAACATAATATGTATTTTATTTAACTGTATAACATAGCTATGGCTTTTTAAGTGCTGTACAATAATAAAAAGCTTATTTTGAAAAAAGTCTTTTGAAATATAGGTTTGAGTCAGTGTCCATAAACTTCACAAATCTGGAGTCAGTTTGATAGAATAGGGGAAAAAAAGGAGACAAAAATGATATCAAATGTCACTAATTTCTGAGAACCCACCACAGATCTGAAAATAATAACAGGAGAAAGCTGACCGCTTGTGTAAAAACAATAACCGTTGTAATAGAATGTTTACCTTGCTATGCTAGTTAAAAATTATAATAGGACAAAGGACCTATTTTTGTTATTCAAGGCAAAATAAATACAACAAACCTTTTTGATCAGCTTCTTTTATGTACAGTCTATATTTGGGTTGGCTGATCACAAGTTAGGCATGACTGTATACTTGCATACAATGTCACTGGATGTGTAATGAGTGTGCGTTTATTTAATACCAATAAAACACACACACACACACACATCTTGGAAGGATTTCAGTTTAAAAGCTAATCATTCGATGCTATTAATTGCTGTGGTTTTCTATTCTGTTTCATGAACCATGCTTCGTACCAACCTGACAATGCTTGAAGTGTGTTTAGATCTGATTGATTCCAGAGCCATAAATTTTCTCTCCGGGTAATCTTTATTCCATCTCCCAATTCCTGAGCACTCACTCGTTTTGACATTTTTCTCTAATTTCCCTCATAGAGTTCCTCTCCTTACAACTATCATCTGCAGGACTCACATATCTTCTATTTCAATACAGCATGGATAAATGCATGTCTATTGCCTGCCTCAAATGTGCAATGCCTCAGGATGTATCCATGAGATTGATGTGTTTTTCAGTTACTTTTGTTTTAGCTCTGCGGCAATATTTAATCAAAAAGAATAAAATCTTAATGTATTTTTTTTTTTAAAAAAAAATATTTTATCTCTTTCCTTCTCCCAAGGAACATGACCCAAGAACTAGCTCTTCCCAGAGTATATACAGGTTAAAAGAAAACCCACTAACTACAATAATATGACTGAAGTTCTGCCTGATTTTATGTGCGGATGTGACACATATAGAAAACAGGCAGAGCTTTGACTGCACCAGCTCAACTATCACTTTGACCTTTTTGTCCGTGCCCTGCAGATATGCCTGAGCTTCTCTTTTGTTTTTAGACCTCAGTCAAATTAGGACTGTTTCAGTTTATTTTAATTATTTCAGTTGCTACTTGTGCCTCGATGGCTCACGGCAGAACCGTGGCTCAAAATATACATGTTGGAATCAGACTAGAAAGGGTGCGGCTATAAGGCAGAATAGAAATCTTAAATCGGGCAGGGTTGCCCCAAATTTGTGGTCCTGGATTCAGAACTCGAAAGAAGCTGTATCTTGTCTGACTGACTAAACTTTCAGCAGTAAAAGCAGCTGCATTCAACAGAGTGACGAACTTAGTACTGACTATAACTTTCCAACAAAAAGGCATGGAAAACTTCCCTTTAAATCTCTTCCAACATTTTAATTCTAGCACTTCATCAAGAGAGGGTTTTTTAAAAAGACAGCTGAACTAGTATTGCTTGTGAATACCACCATGGAATGATGTTACACTTTATCTGGTCCCAGAGACTGTTTCAAAAACCTTCCCTAAGAGATAAACTTTTCCATCCTTGAGGCAATACCTTACCTGCATGGATGTTACAACCTGAGCAGCTGCCTTTTCTTGCCAAACCACCTGTGAATTGACTCCCAGGAGGCAAAGATGAAGATAAGGCTCTAGATTTACAAGCGGAAACTTCATCCGTCATCATCCCCTCATGCCTCTCATTAGAAGTGCAGTGGGAAGACTAAGATGGTGTATGGATTTGTGTGCAGCACAGATATTCCTTTTTTCACCCACTTGTCCAGGCCATTAATACTGTCCTCTTTTCTGGGAAAACAGACCTTGCAGCTATAATCAATCTAAACAATAACAACAATCATTAAGCAGAGTCAGGTAAATCATCCTTGAGCAGATGTAACAAAAGTTCCATGCAGTGCAAAATAGTTTTTTTTTTAAAAGAAAAATCCAATATGTTAACAGTTGAGTGATATTTCAAGTATTTGCAACTGAACTGATAATCAGACAAAATTTCTGTTCAAGTGCTCACCAACATACCTACAGGGACACTGTGTCTGACCCCCCACTGAGAAAGGGTTCAGCTGGGTCTTCTCTGATGTAAATTTCTCTGGTGCTCTGCATTTAACAATTCTGCATTTAACAAAGTACAAAGAACAAAGCCTGGTTAGTAGTGAGGTGGTATCACCTGGAAGTACTGGTCCACAGCATGCCAGAAACCAGGCTGTGCAAAGAAGCAAAGCCACATCTACAGGATGCAGGTGGCACACAAAGCCATGCCCACTCCAGTCCACAGAAAAACCTCTTGCCACGGATCCCTGGTGCCCAAAAGTTTGGGGGCCACTGATCTAAAGGGCACTATCTGAATGCTTGATACATAAATTTGCAGGGATCATTCAGTTATTCATACAAAAATGGCTAGGTCTATTGTACAGCACTGTTTTATTAAGCTTTCTTTAGTATTTTCTAGACTTTTATTTATACACCACTGTTTACAAGGATATTCCTGTGTACTTGCTGGGGGGGGGAGGCTTGTTTATACCCAATATATTCTAGCATTTTTTAAACTGTGGTTTGTTGAGCAAACCTGATTCATACAGAATGCTAAGCCATAAATGGGTTAGTTCACATTATTACATTAAACCCAAACTAGACAATGCTGTAAGGTTGTTTTTCTTTTTATGACCCTGTAAATGTGGTGGGTTTCTACCGGTTCGTCCCAGTTCTGTGCATGCACAGAAGCGCTGCGCGCGAGCAAAGTAAGCACACAGGTGCTCTCCTGGTTCCGAACCAGTAGCGAAGGTAAGTGGAACCCATTACTGCCCTGTAATCCCTTAATTTGGGGAAGAACCAGGGTGACTGAATGGAGTGAGTGTTTACTGGCCAGATGCCCTTCCTGGTGCCTACAGCAGATATTTTCTGTTTGCATCCTGAGAGAGAAACATCTGTTGCTACTTAGGATTGAACTGTCAAGTAATACTGCAAATACTATCCCAAGTTTCAATTGATTATCAATTGACCTGAGTGCTATCTTTTAGAAAAGCTTTAAAATATTAGTTTTTAAAACAGGTAACAAGCCAGGATAATTAGTTGATAGATTATGATGTTGGATACATTATTCCCATCCACCAAATTGTTTCGTTCATGGTGCAGAATAGAGGAGGGGTCACCTGGTGTCCTACTTTCTATCTCTATTTGGCTGCTGTTATGTATATAGAGTTAAGGCTGGAATAATCAAGTACATTTCCGTTTGGATTGTCCATGCTAATTATCTGCAATATTGTTTCCAGCAGTAGTGGAAAGTTCTGTGCCTTTCGATAGATAGAGAAATATCTAGATAATGTAGATTGTTGCTATTAAGTTCTCCACCCTTTTTATCTCTTGCCTATTGTATCTCTCTCTGCTTTTGCTGCCTTTTGTCTTGTTTTACTAGGTAACTAAAGTGATGCTTGCTGGTGTTTAATAAATAAACATCAAGCTCTAGTTTTGCTAGCCAAACTGAACAGTCTGTGTATTTGTCCTGAGTTGGACAGAGGAACTGACTGCCAGTGTGCTGGGTATAAACTAAATTAGATATTGCTCATAGTAATTTTCCAGTAGTAGGATAGTAGGAATTTCCTTGTACATTTTCCCAATATTTCTGGAATTTGGTTGTGTATTCTTGTGATGGTTTAACTTTACATTTTGAGTCCTTTGATTTGATAGTATCATCATCATCTATAAACCCAGCCAGAGAACCTAACTGACCTTTCCTTTTGGTACAGATATAGGTTCAGTGGTGGGTTGCCCCCGGTTTGGACTGGTTCTATAGAACTGGTAGTAAAACTGGCAGGAGCTCTGCTCACTGACCCTGATGTCATCAGAACGCTTCTGCACATCCGCAGAAGCTTCTGCGCATGCATGCAGCCCCGCTGCAAACCGGTAGTTAAGCTAAGTAGAATGCATCCCTGTATAGGTTCACAAAAGTCTTTTACAGTTTGTTCTCCTAATGCCATAAACTAGTGTTTCATGCTGGCTGGGAATTCTGGAAGTTGAAATACACACTTCTTAGAGATACAATAATTGAGAAACACTACCATAAATGATGGATAACTATTTTGGGATGTCCTATGGAGCCTTCCACTCATGAAGCCATTAATGAAAACCTCCCCTGCATAAGTAACAGGATTTCCAGGTCACACTGTGCTGCCCTGCCAAACAGGTTTCTCTCTTGTAATAATGAAAAGCTGCATTTGCAAATACCACATGTAGGAGAGAATTCCCAAAGAACTATCTCTCCAAGAAATCCCTAAAGAATGATCTCAAATCTCTCTGGAATTACACTCTGGATTTTGCTACAAAGTTGGTCTGTTATCTAAATGCAATGTCAAAGTGAGCTTATAGTATGTCAAGGTAAATATTGTTTATTAAGACGACATTTTGTATTTTACTGAAGTGAGTCTGATAGTGGTTTGAGGAGCAGAAAATGGCCATTTCAGGATATTTGATTTTTTTCCCACCACAGATTATTAATCCCTACACCATTGGAGAAAGGGAGCAGAAGGGGCATCTTTTAGGCAAAGTTTTTCAATTTGACTTAAAAGATATCCTATTTACTAGACCATTCAATTCATTCATTCATTCATTCATTCATTCAATCTATTATATTTGTATGCTGCTGATCTTTATTTTTTTTTAGTAGTACTGAGTACTTTTCCCTGTCCTGGCAAGAATATGTTTAAAATTTTTCTGGGAAACTTCCTGCCACAATTTACTTAAGGGGGGAAAAATAAATTACATTATGTTTGTATTTGTCTTTCCCAGTTGAAATTATTTGGTATGCCTGCATTTTATGCAATTTCATCTGAAGACTGGTTCCTGATTATTGCTAATTTTGAGTGATTTGTAAATATGGGGAAAAAATTGCAAGGCATTGGAAGAGAATTTGTTTCTCCTTTTTAATGGCATTAACGACCTGCTGATGCTTCAGTTCTGATGGGTGACACTTTCCCCCTGATCAGATCCTTTTTAGAAAAAAAGGCTGTTATTGACTTTTTCATTTGCTGATGAACAGTGGAGCCTTTGGGACCAGACATCTGAGCACAGGTTTAGAGCCCCACATCCCAGCCCCACACCCTCAAAGTCAATGATATACATGTTAAAAAACAGAAACCACAGAGCTCCTGTCCCTTTATTCTTTATTTATTAGAGAAACAAAGATGCTAGATTTCATATGAAGACTACATGCTAAATGAAGACTAAGTGAAGGTTATATAAAGACTAAACTCTATAGGAAGACGGTAGTTCAGCATCATAGAACTGCAGCCACAGTACTGCAGCATATTACCATTGAATTACTGTTGTATTATTTTATTATTTTACTAGCCTTAAATGCACTCTGTGCATTTAACCCTGTTAAAGTCTAAACAGGTCTAAACCCTGTTTGACTCTAAACAGGTACAAACTTACACACAGCAATAACAAAGCAATAACAAAAACAAAACATAGCAATAAAATCAAAACTGATTCCACTCCATTTCTCTGAGTGGAAAAATAAAGTCTCCTTCAAACTGTTGGTAATTCTACTGCATTTACACCCACACTCCCCTGCACCTCTGGAGCCTGTGATGGAAGAACTCCTTTTTTAAATAATGCAAACTGAAACAGGGGCATGCACAGCAGAGACCTCAAACAATGTCCTATGCGTGTAGAAAGGAACCAGAGTTTTGATCACAGGGTTGCAACCACTGTCTTCCATTTTCTGACCCACCCTATGAATGCTGCTGTACTGAAAGAAACACCAAAGTATAAACGATCAGTTATCCATGAAATTACTCATAAAAGTATATTTTATTGCACTCATATCTATTTTCTATTAATAAAATTGGGAAACTAAGTCTTTCTGTTGTCCCAAAGGTGCTTTTTCAAGAGGCAACTGAAGTTGTCATGATAGTATTGGAAGAAATGTCCATCTGGGTACAGTTCCAAGTGGGAAGAAAGACACTGGAAACATGGAGGCTGTTTGGAAAGATGGTTTAATGGTTGACAGGACCACATAGGTTTTTTGGGTCCTGGGCAAATGAGCACATGGAAGAGAGAGAGAGAGAGACAGCACTTTAAGTGGCAGAACCAACCTCCGCCCAGACTACATATGTGCCATACTGGACCTCTGCCTGACTACTACCTATTTTAAGTACAATTTTAAGATTTCTACAGACAAAAACATGGCTGTGCCATGGGTTCACCTGTGTCCCCCATTGTGGCCAATCTCTACAAGGAAGAGGTAGAAACCAAAGCCCTAAACTCCTTCACAGGAATTCCACCCACTCTGTCAGGTATGCCTCCTTTCAGTACTCAAGAAAGAAAAACCCCAACTCCATTTTCATAGAGAAAGGTACTTTTTCTGAGTATGAACTGAATGCAACCAAAGAAAAGCAAGGTCTGAGGCAATAGGCGTGAAAATTACATATAGAAAGCATCCTTAAAACCCTCCCCCCAATGGTCCAGTCAGGATTATCCAATCCACATCCCCCAAGGGGTCATGTGGGGTGCAGTTTCCAATGGCTCCATCCTTCTGGTATGCCAGGACGGTTGACCTTGACTGGTTATCAGTGCCCGTCCCAGCTGCAGAGAAACGCTGAGGAAAACTTTCTCCAATGTACTCCACCAGCTCACTTCCCCCCTCCCAACTATCCAGACAGCTCCCCACTTCCCCTGTTTCAATGACAGCCGTAGCAAGCAAGTAATATAAAAGCAGAGGCTGACACTCACTGGTAAAAGTATGTGGATGATATTTGGGTCAAGATCAAAATACAGGAATTGGAAGTGTTCACCAAACATATACAAAGAAAGTCCACTTGCCTCTTGAAAAAGCACCTTTGGGACAACTATGACCTGGATGACTGAGAATCTCCATAGACAAGTCTTCCTGTTCTGTTAATTGTACCCAAATCTGAAGATTCCTTCATTCTTAGTAAACAAGTGTTTTAAGAGATGTATGTTTTCCCACTTCCCTCTCTTTCCATTCTTTGAAGAGAGCAAAAATAATTAAAATCAGAGAGAAGCAAAGAAAGGACATCAAAGTGAATCTAGTTTATTAACTAATCATTACATTTCTCCATGCTTTTCTATAACCTTGCAAGCCACTTCATAGATTACCTTTTGTTCTTTAGATTTGTCATTTCCCTTTTTTAAGCTCTCATCAGCTTTGTCCAACTATGACATTTTCAGTTATCTCTTTCTTTTAGACCCAAACATCCTTTCTTCATACATTTGTTTGGTGATTTGATCCTCATTCATTCTCTTTGTATGACCAAACCACCTCAATGTATTTCTTTCTTACTGATCACTCAGCTAAATTTATTCCTCATTCTTGATTCTTCTTGTTCTATCACACTTGAGTATACCGCCTGAGTAGCCCATTCTCAGTGCATTCAACTTTTAAGGACCTCCTGGCAGTCCCAAGGCTCAGGTTTGTAAATTAACATTGGCAGAAGCCCTTAGATACACATATTCACTTCTTTTGACAAATATTCATTCCTTGTGACATATGGCATACTGTTCACTACCTTTCTGCCAATCTTTTAAAATATTTAAATTTCTCTATACATTCTTTATTCATTTTCCCTCTTCAGTAAACATTCTACTGGGTACCAAAAATTCTACTTGCTCTAATTTCTCGTCCTGTACGTACAAATTATATTAGTTTATTCTGTTTTCCTTTTTGAGCAAAAAGAACCATGATCTTTAACAGATTAGGTTTCAAATTCATTCTTCATGTTGAATTGCATTAAAATTATTCTGAAAATCAGCTAAAAATAAAGTCAAAATTATTTCAAAGCCGAAGCCCACCTTGAATGGTTTCTATCCGGATTGTATTGTTTCCTGTTCTGAAATTCTTCTTGATGAGAAATAAGTTGCTTTGATGCCTATGGAGTTTTTGCTATGAACAGTAATAGCTGAATGGCTTCATTCCTCTAACTATGTGCAGTATTGCTGTATGCCAGCTTGGAACATAATCCTACTAGCATTCCATGAACCTGATATTGTGTGTATGGGGGCTTTATTGCAGAAAATACATTACTTAGAAGCAAGAGCTAATTAATCATTTGTGTCGGGGTGTGTGTGAGTGGGTTAATTTCATATTGCTCTCAGGGTATACCTATCAAGAAAATGTTTTGATTGGCAAATTTATTAAAATACACAATTTGGCAGGATGAGAGGATTTCTGCACAAATATGAATAGGCATGGAGTGTGGGATTCTATCTTAATATTTCGATTGTCCACAAGAAGTTTATCAAAATCTTTTTTTTCTGCAGGCTTGGCTTCTTTGTAGTTGTAAAAATTTCTGGAGCATACTTGACATCGTATGAAAAAAAAAAAAAGCCTGAAAAGTTAAACATTGCAGAGTGAACTGTGTAAATGGATTTCTAATCACATTCAAAGATAATGTTGATTTGCTCAGTCTCTATGTTGATAGAATTTGAAGTTCAGAGTCATAGAATCTAAAAAATGAAAAGCTCCCAAATTCCTGAGCTATTGTTTTAGAATTTCAATGTTTAATGCAATAGGATCTTAGGATCACAATTAGCATCAGAAATAGAAAGTTGGATGAGTCACAAAGGCTCCTTGCTTCTCTAGGAATCTGAAGCATATACTATAAATGTAAGAAATGTCTATTATTATGTAAGAAATGTAAAGATCGAGTGCCCAAACAGATGGCAGCCTGGCCTTTGCTTGAGTAATCATGAGTGAGGGCTCACCATCTCAATAGGAAACAGTTCATTTTTGAACTGCTGTTACCATTATAGTAATGTTCAAGTTTATCTAAAACCCTTCTTTCTGTCCAAAGAAAGCCTTGGCTTCCAGGGCATCTGAGAAGAAGGCTTTCTTTCTTCAGTGTGATAGTCCTTCAAATGCATCATATTGTCCTATCAACTCGACAGAACCTTCAATCTTTCTTCCTAGAATGTTTTCACTATTTCTGCTATCTCTGTTGTTTTCCTTTGAACTCTTTCCAATTTGCCTATATCTTTCTTAAAGTACACTACCCAAAAATCGCTAGAGGAAATCTAAGCAATACATAATGAGGAGGACTATTACTTCTAATAGTCTGAAAACTAACACTTTATGAATGCAACCAAAACACATGTTAGTTTTGGCTCCCTAATAATGTGGTTTGTAATTGTTTGTATCTTTAGTAATTGACTGTATTTTATAATTACTTACATTCTCTTTGAGCTTGGTCATAATATATATTCTCTTGTTCTCTCTTTATCTCCCTATTCTCATATTTTTTTCATAGGAATGACTCACCAGAACAAAGTTTACGTAAGCAAACGAATAGAACTAGTCCCAAATATGTGTGTAACAAGGTGAGACTAGGGTGCAATTATTGAAACTTCATTAGCCAAACATTAGCTCAGTGGCTACATCTCATAAGAATATAAACAAGCATATAAGATAGTCAGTGATGCATATTTTTAATGTATGCATCTATAAATCTCCTTCTTAGTGTATGGTAGGAAATAGCCAGTTATTCCAATTAAATGTATGCTTGATTATAGGTAAACCTGGGTTTGTTATGCAGCATATGAAGTACCAGAGTCTGGTCTCTTCGTGATAAAAAAAATGTTTAGACAAAAAATGTTTAGTGAGGAAAAATGTTACTGTATTTTACTTTTACTTATGCCAAGAATTAATAAGGCGAGTTAGTGACTTTTCTGGAAGACAGATTGCTGTTCCAATCCTAATTCCTCTCACATTCAGTTGTTTTCTGTTTTTAAGAGGATGGAAGAAACCAGCTAGCTCCTTTTTTTCTGTTTATAAATAGCAAACTCCATCCTCATTGACTGAAGGCTTCTCAGCTGGGAATCTGGAAGTGGTTTTGCTAAGTAACAACAAATAAAAAGGCATGGAGAAATAAAAAAGCCACTGAACTGTTGAAAAAGTATTTAAGTATTCAGGCTTTTTTTTTGTTTTTTGTTTCCATGGATTCTTTGAAGAGAAACCAGCTAAAGAGGAAAATAATAGATGTACTGCTGCTGGGAAGTGCATAGCTTAACTTGGGCTTGCCGTATACAAGAAGTTCCCATTCATTCTACACCAATGAACTTCAATAAGTAGGTTTAATCTTGGCATTCTCAGTAATCTCCTATAGAAAGTCTGGCTACTTCACAAATGCTAGATTTCTATAGCTCTCCAGGTCCCAAAGATATTATACCAAACTTTTGCCAAACATGTTTTCCCAAAGAGCAAAAGTAACCATCTTGGCAAGAAGAAAACATCCAAAATTCTCATTAAAACAATGCCTTTATTAGAAGAACTGAAGGCCACCAAATGATGTGCAAGTTTTCAAACTCTCAGTGATGCATCATTGGAAAAATGTCCATAAAGAAAAGGCTGGTGGGGTGGATGACAACTAACTGACAAGGATCCAGGCTTGCCGTTAGAACAAACAGGATACTTCTTATCCTGATGATTTCAGCTCAGTCTCTTGCCTTTCTCTAGCCTTTGGGTATAAGGCTGTCTCCAAATCTAAAGGGACCCTCGGGAACAGTTCCTTCCTTTATCAACTGATTCTAGGAGATAAACTATTTTTAAGGTGTGCAAGCTATTCTTTCAATTATCCACAATCCCCTAGAGCAAAGTTTACATTAGGGGAAATTTTAAATTCTGGAAAAATTTAATCATAGTGAAATTCAGCCACTTGGCCCTGGTTGAAATGACACACCATGCATTATTACAGTAGGCTTTAATCTGGTCTTTGGCAGCTGTCCAAGAATGCAGGTGCTGATTCAACCCTATTTGGGTGTGCCTTAAGAACATCTTTCTTCTCCCCCTCCTCCCCCTCCCAGATGAGCTCAGAAATCCTACTTTTGGTCAAACCCCAGGCTCCTTAAAGGAACTGTTGCAGGGGTACAGCCAAAGAGGAGAAGACTTGGGAATTATATAAATAAACCTGAGCTTGTTTGATCTTTTGCAGGTGTTGTCACACAAGTCAAGAGGATATCTTGATCAAAGCCCCAACTCTTTTTATGTGCATTGCAAATGAGCTTTTTTTTGGGAGGGGGTACAGATTGAACAGATTCAGCATAGTTTATACATCTTAATCTTTGAATGCCTTTCCACTATTTCCCACTTCCTAGCATCAATAAGCTCTTCTAGGTTCTATGAAGAGATATATCTAGATATATCTAGATATAGATATAGACTGGGACAAAAAGGCACAAAATGACTGACTCTTAATTTTTTTGAAATACAAAATCTAATGACTATCAGGTTATCTACATCCATAAGAGAAACTCAACAATTCCTTGATTGCATGTCTATTTTGTCCTCTTGTTTAATTGATTTAGCTAACCTATTCTTGCATGATTGAACTCAAAAAAGGTCTACAGATTGTCAAATGAACAGCAATGTTATGTTTGGGGTCCCAGCAATTTAGAAAAGTGTGTGTGTGTGTGTGTGAATGAGGAAGCAGTGGTTGTATAATTCACAAGTTACAGACAGTGGTGGGTTGCTACCAGTTTGCCCGATCCGGGATGAACCAGTTTAGGTAAACTGGTAGCAGCAGTGACAGGAGGCTCTGTCCACCTGCCCGGATGCTTCTGCGCAAGTGCAGAAGTGTTGTGCGCGTGCAAGTGTGCACACGCCCACGAGTGAACCGGTAGCGACCAGTTTTGAAACCTGCCCCTGGTTACAGAGCTTTAGTGGTGTGCACAGCCAAACTAGAAGGAGAGTTATCTTCATTCATGTTTCTAATAATTGGTCGGTCAATCTGTACAATTCTTCTAAAACCAGGGCAGAATACTGAAATATAAGGTACACATAAGACACCAATAGCAACCCATCCAGCAAAGATGTTCAGATTGCCTTCAGAAAATATCTGTAACATTGTTGGAACAGTTTTGAAAGCACAATATGAATGGGAAGCATTACATCTCGCTTTTGCGTTTTTAAATGAAAGCTGAACATTTCAAAAAAGGTTCTGGAATAATCCCAAGGGAGGGAGCCCTGTGTGGGCTTTATCATACTGCTCCTGCTCAAGGGTGCCTTTTGTTCAGGTACAAAGGTGTCAGTGCAATATCCTGTATCTATTTGTGATGGCATCGCTGTCCCACGGGTGGGGTGCTTTGCTTGCAGAGTGGCTATTTACTGTGCGGCAGCAAACATTCATCCTCATCATGTGAGCTGTGAGAGCTGTTGTTACTCAGCAACCTTATCTGTGGAACAGTTAAGGAAAAATATCATAGGGATTTCAGAGAACTAACCACAGTTTGACAAAGCTATTTCAAATTGCGTTCTGCTTGTGATTATTTTTTTTAATGACTTAAAATCCATTGAGCTTCATGTCCAGGTAGTTCTTAACTACCAGGCTGTGAAAAAAAAATGAAATCTTTTCGCCGTGTCAGTCAAGAATGGCTTTCTGTCAAAAGTAGTCTTGCAAAAGACTAGAGGGGCTACTTCTTAGCATGTGAATTATGCCAATCAGAGAGGCATTGTTACTAAGCTGACTTGGCCAGATCAGCTTAGTGATTGCTGAGCTGCGAACAGAGTTCAGAAGTTTTTGTCTTCTCTTTCTTAACAGAACAATATAATAACAATGTTGGAAGGTCTTCTTGTTGTTTATCCCATGGTGTTAATAAAAGACAAAAAGTTATAGTATCAGGCAAGGACTCTGGTATATAAACAGGCTCTTTCATCTTCCAACAGCACTTGGCAACCTTGGAACCAGGGCCCTTACCTTTCTAGGATTCAACCTTCCATATTGTTCATTGGCCTGATGTTACAGGCAATTCAGGTGTTAACCATATCCAACCACCTGACGTTGCTTAGGGAATTGCTTCACTATCCATGACTCACCAAGGAATGTTGGATATAATAGTCTTAGATCAGGGCTGTCAAACTCCCGGCCTGTGGGCCAGATGTGTCCCACGCTGGCCAAGCCCATGCCCAGTTTAGTGAAGGGGAAAAAAGTCCTGATATATCACATGATGCCGTCATGATGTTGTGAGTTTGACACCCCTGCCTTAGATGGTTCTTTTTGCATTGGTTACTTTTCCCATTTGTGCTTCTTGGCAGCTTAAAATCAAATACATGCATGCATCAAATCTGGGTAAATGAAAGTAATAAAATAAGCATCTGTAGGCCTGGAGTTAACAAATATATTTAACAAAAATAACATTCCTGAGGACTGAGTATGTACAATTGTAGTTCAGTAAATTCACCACAATCATAGCAAATAGCAATATTTTGGCTTATTTTGCTCAAAGCTAAATAGGTCCAATTTGGTACATACTTGAGTGGGAGCACCATAAAATCCCAGGACTGTAAATTAGACTAGGAAATTGGGGTGGGGGGGGGAGGAGAGGCAGGAATCCCAGAAAACGGAGTCAATGATAAATCCTTTCCATACTGTAGTCAGTATATATAGTCACTAGGTATTAGATTCAAGTCAACAGAGAGACTTTAAGTCCTATGGTTGATCAAGAGTTAACTAGAGGCAATCTGGCTTGGGAGCCTCAGCCTTTACATCCTGGACCCAGCTCAATTAGTTTCTTCTTTTCACAATGCAACACAGAGAATTAGTCAAAGATGTTTTGCCCATTTCCAGAAAGGAGGTAGGCTTTTGAGTAATCAAGTCTTCTTAGGGATTTTTCAGGAAATCTACTTAACTTGAGTACTTTGCCAGCTTCTTTAATAGCAGGCAGTTAAAAGTATGAGGGCCTAGATGAAGCACAAAAAGCCTGGAATTATAAATTGTATGTGTATACCTATTGGAGATCAAAAACATTGCCTCATACTGGTTCTCTGAGCAGCCTACTGTTAATAAATAATCTATATTATAGACACAAGTTGATGTAGTAGTTGTGTTATCCTCCAAGAAGTCCACTGTAGCTTTGAATGTAGGGACCACCTATAAATCTAGTTCTCAGCCACAGTATGGTAATATTCTGCATTCCAATGGCAAAATTATTTCTCTTATTTTGAAGTTGCTACTGCAATCTGGGTGACTTGAGAATTATAGATGTGTATCTATCAATTAAAAACAACTGTTTGGTTAGAGAAAGATACAAATTGAAGTTTTTACTCTAATTTATATAAATGGCCAAAAAATAAGGGTTTAGAGAGTTGCAAATAATTTGGGAGAAGATTCCACACAACACACCACCTGGATCTTGGATTCCACTGTTAATAATATTGTAAGACCAGTCTATTTTGTATACAGGCAACATACAGTGCAAAAATATAATTATTTTTCTCAACTTGCAAGAGCAAGATTTAGCAAAAGATTTCTACATGCCAAGCAGATATTTTGCTTGCAGGGAGCTCATGGAAGAATTTTGTGCAAAGCTGCCTACAGAGAATCTTTCCCTCTTTTCTAGCAAGTAATTTTGCATAAAGAAGAGAACATGAGCCAAATTAAAGGCCTTCACATAATTCAGAAATAAAATTAAATGGCTCAGCATTTAACTTTGCCCGGATTGTGCGCTGATATGCACAAATTACTTTTTCTTTCCCCCCCTTCCTCATTAAAGCCTGCTCTCTATGTTTATGGAATCTCATAGCCATGACTGTGGACTTCTGGTATTGGTACACACTGCGATTTCCATTTTTGGCAAATGTCATACTACAACAAACCATATAACATGGGATTGTAAACTGTATGCATGCCATGTAGGCATGAGCTAATCGTTGTCTGCTTAGTAAAGACATTGTTGAATATTGCTGTGGAAAGAAAATACTATGTTTGATTTAGGGGGAAGAGCCTTATCTGACAAAATAAATATTTAGGGACTTAAAAACAGAAAAATTGATTGGATGGATTTACACAAAGACTTCAAGAAAATATAATTTTGTAGTTTTGGTAGTTACTAGGTGAGGAGGATTTACAGTATATTCCAGCTTATCTTCCTGTGCTGCTCAGTTGATATGATATTAAACTAAGCTTTATGTTAACCACCATTTAGCAAACTGACTCTAAACATATCTGTGTGAATCATGAATTATGTTCTCTTTGCCCATCTCAAGTGCCTAGAAGTTATTGTAAATTGCTCCATCTTGCCAAATTCCGGAAGACTCCTGCATGTGACAACTCCTTGTTATTACTGGCGTCCATACCAAGAGGCAGTGTATTTGCCTGGAAACCTTGATGTTGCTTTTCTTCATCTTGTTTCCTTTCCTGAATGAGTGTATTGCTGATGTCTTAAATGACAATTTCCCTCAACTCCAGCCATGATCAATGAACTTCCAAGCATTTTCCCAAGAAGCATTCCTGCTTCTGATTTTCTTACTTGTTACACTGATATTTTTTTGTCTCCAAAGACGTAGCTGTAGTATCCTCTGTTTTACTGACATTTTCCATTTTCCTTCTCATCTTATGGATGTCTCAACATCTGGGATATCTTAAAAGAGGCCTGGAGAGAAACAGAGTGTTTTGTAGGAATTTTTGCACTGAGGGTATATGCAATGCAGCGAATCACCAGTTAAAATTTTTCATCAATTCTGGACATTCATCTCTATGGTCTGGGTCTTCAAGAGGCAGAATAACAACCCAGAAGTTTGTTTGTAAATTCAGACAAAATCAATTTGTTTCATCATGGCTTGTGACCTGCTACACACAACTATTGTCACAACAGATTTTAACCCCAATCAAACATTTGTTCATTTGAACATCATGAAGAATTCATTGTTGCAAGTCACCAGTATGGTGTAACACCTGAACAGAGCCAATTATACATCCCCAGGCATTTTCATGCATCTTCTCATTTCTATTCTTTTTTCTTTTCTTTTCTTAATGATGTACTTTTTGATGTACAAAAGAAATTGTGTTGACAGGATTCTGCCATTATCTTAATGGTCTTTCTTGTTTGTGTTTCCTTGGGGGCAGGCGGAATCTTAGTTAAGAAAGCATCAAATCCTCTCCCAGCATTTTCCTCTGTAATTGGTACTAACAAACTGCACTGAATATTTTTAAAGTGTATTAAAAAGATTTGGCAAAGAGTATTTTTAGGTTTGTGGATTAGCAAGCACTAACCTATCCCTCTTCCCTCCCCACTTGATCCTTAAGGATTTGCCTGAGTCATGGATTTCTTACTAGGCTTGTTAACTCTGTTATTTTTTTAAAGCCACTAGAATAAAGGAATCTTTGCAGAGAGCCATCATCAGGATTTAAGCCATGAATAGACTGAACAACCTCCCTGACTTCCCTTGGGGGAGTCACCTTTGACCCCTCTGGGTCAGATGGCAATGCTTCTTTAGCCTCCTAAATGAAGCAAGATGAGGGCTCAAAACAAACGCTTTCTCTGTCCTTGCAGATTCACTGAATCCAGTGACAAGCTAGATAAAAGATGAGCTCTGTTGGCATTTTATTTTCACAGCTGTTTTTCCACAGCAGAGGGAGGAAGAGAAGATAAAGTAGAGAGAATATAAAAGGCTACAGAAACTGTTATTAGAAGGAAAGTGTAACCCCAAGGCCCAGCACTGGGTTCCTTATTCTGGGGCCTTCCAATCAAGTTGAACTATCCCACCTAAAGTGACCTAAGGGAGATGAATTCCAACATGTCTGGAGACTGGGAAAGCTGGATTAACGAAAGCTTGCCTAGCCTTTTTGTATGATTCTCGATTCAAGTTCCACCTGGGAATTTTCCTTGGCACAACACATAAAACAACCACAGAACTCAGAATGAAAAGGCGGCAGAGGTTTCTTTTTACATTAAAGACTTTGGTCTTAATGCTTTCCAGTGGGATCATAGGAAGTTGCCTTTTACCAAGGCTACTAGTGTTGCTTGTGGCTTGTCAGGTTTTCAGGCAGGATCTTTGGCCAGCAAAGAATTAATGCCATGATTTGACCAGATCTTACCAGCTCAGATCCTAATTCCTACATTTACCTACATGAGCGACTGAAAACTGGTTTATTGAAGAATGCACATGATGATGCAAGCGGCAAAGTATGGTAAGTAATACAATTCAGGAAATCAGTAATAGTGGAATAAATCTTAGGTGCAGTTACTGGCTGCAAATTCATGTGCTAAATGGAACAATGACCTGACCCAAGCAATCTCAAAAGAGTATAAATGGAGAAGATGACAATGAATACCTAAAAATGGGAAATGGTTTGCATGGAAAACCACTTGGCTCTAGCACTTTACAATTTCCTTCTCTGTTAACCAGCAAGTTTGAGCTGTTATTTCGATAAAAGGAATCTAAAGCAATTCAAATGCTGAATAAATACTTCATTTTGGATTCCTTGTTTAAATTTGCTATAAAATTTAGTACAACCTGGCCTTTAAAATGGGGAGAATGGGAATACATACACAAATGCAACTACAATAATTTTATTTGCTGAAATATGTGTTTTTAAAGAAAAAAAAGGAGAGGCTTGTTTACCTGGGTGGTCCACACATTTTCCCAACGTTTATTTCATTTTTTAAAAAAGAATCAAAGTTCTAATTATTTTTAATGCTCATTGGGTTAGGGAAGGGTCTTGTCCATATTTCCCTGGGACATCGATGTGAGCTTGGTGATCCTGTTGCATCAGGTCCTATCTGCTGGCTTTCCAAAAGCATCAGGTTGCACAGATGCTGGATTAGATAGGCTGTTGGTCTGATCTAGCAGAGAGCTTCTTAATCCCTCTGAATTCAATGGGGTTTGCTCTTGTGTAGACATGTATAGGATTGCACTGTGATTTACCGGGGACAAAGATTAAGAAAATGCAGCTAAGGATTTTTTTTCCTTCTTTTTTTTAGAACTTGCATCAAGGAGGCCACTAGCTAAGAAGGAAGATTATGAAGAGCGGTTGTTGTGTAGATTAAGGAAAGGCTTTTTTCTTCCTTCAGGGGAAGTCAGCAAATTGCATGATGATGTCTAATGCTTTATCCAAGCAATCATCTCTGAAATCCCCTTGTCATGCAAAGCAGTCAACTGTCTCCTCCATCAGTTGTGTCAATCGCTGGGTGAATGGACTTCAAAAATGCCCCCATTATGCATCAAGAGGCTTTTCAAGTGTAAGCAAGAAAGAGAAGAAGAATGCTTTCCCATTGTGGCTGGGAAGAGGCCAAATAGCCTGAGCAGCTCAGGCAGTTAATATGTATTGACTCATCAATGAAATGAATGTAATAACACATTAAATCTGGAGTACAAAAAAAGGATACACTTTTAAGAAGAATCTTCAGTGGTCACACCTGGGTGCATTTCCTGTTTTAATGTCCAAGCTACTGAGACAAGGAAGCTGTATGGAGTATTATTTGATTCAGAGATCTATTTAAAATACTTTCCAAACTTCATTTGCAGTTTGTTTTCTATAAGGACAACCAAGCGGGTCTACTGTAGAAAAGATGTAGTTTTGTAACACTTAAAAGATAGTATAGTAGTGGTTATGAGTGTTCATGGATGAATCTATAAAATTTTCTGCCATAAGATATATATTTTGTCTTTCAGGCATCACGAGACTTCATCTTTATCATAGTTCATGGGAAAAAACATGACCAAATTAAAATTATAGCAACTTAATGTAAAGCAATGCAGAAATTAAAATATGATGCCTCTAAGGTCTTTGGAGATTCTCAGTCATCCAGGTCATGGTTGTCCCAAAGGTGCTTTTTCAAGAGGCAACTGGACTTTCTGTTTTTTCTTTGAAGACATTTCACTTCTCATCCAAGAAGCTTCTTCAGCTTCTTCATGCCTCTATCATTAGAAAAATACTGAAGAAGGAACCTATATTTTAGATAAGGTCTCTGTATTTTTGCAGCAGTTTATAGCCACTTTATCAAACTTTCTTGCTACCAATCCAAAAAAAGGAGATGATGCAGAAAGAAGGAAGAATGGATTTCATGTCATCCATAAGCATGTGTATAATTCAAAATAAAATGGTTTCTATAATAGTCATTTTGTTTTTCTAGTAGCAATAGCTATATTATATAGAATAATCTATGTACTACCTTTTCTTTCTTCCATAGGTCACAATATTCTTTCATTTTTACAGAGTTTGAGATTTTATTGACATATGGCCCAATTTTTCAATATATTCTGTACATGCTTGATTTTTATAAAGTCCTACAGAAACACTGGACTTTCCTCAACCTTGTACATTTAACCATGGCATAAACATACTCTAATAATGTTTTTTTTGCTGTTTTCCTATGTTGTTGTCTTTGCATTGTTCTCAATCCATATGCAAGAGAGACTTAGTTGTTTCAGTGTTAAAGTTGTTTCCCCCTTTCCAAATATAACTTCAAGATGAATAAAATCTATTAGGCTTTGCCACCCCATTACCTTGGAGATAAGCCAAGAGACTGTAGTGACATGAAACAGGAAATAGAGGCAGGATAGGGATTGGAAATGGGCCAAACTGGTATTGTTTTCTGCTTACTCAAGGAAGGGAGGGTAGTACTTTAACTTAGCAATAGGGAAAGGCCCATGCTATGTTCTTTGGGTTAATGAAAAACTACACATTTCTCAAATTCTTTCCAAGCATGAATACATGGCAGAGTGTTAAATAGGATGACATTACTATACATTACTATTGCTATACACAGGGTTGCCTTATCTGAACTGCAAAACATGAACAACCACTAGAAGGCAGCAGAGTACTATTTTATTAAAAATATTTTTTTACTGCCACCCAGTGGTTACACTGGATTTTGCTACCCAAATATGTTAGCCAAAGCCACACAACCATTTTTTAGCCAGGTCTGACAAGGGGATGGATACTGCAAACATACAGCTCTATTCATGGGCAGGGATTACTTATATGAGCTGCGGTGGCGCAGTGGTTAGAGTGCAGTACTGCAGGCTACTTCTGCTGATCACCAGGCTCAAGGTTGACTCAGCCTTCCATCCTTCTGAGGTCGGTAAAATGAGGACCCAGATTATTGGGGGCAACATGCTGACTCTATAAACCGCTTAGAGAGGGCTGGAAAGCACTATGAAGCGGTATATAAGTATAAGTGCTATTGCTATATCAGAGAATTTTGAATAGCAGTATATCATTAGGCCAAGTGAGACAGCCAACTTAAGTGGCAGATTATTTGGGAGGGACAATAACAATAGCCTCAACCTGTCTCTCATTTTCATAGTCTTTGTCTTCCTTCACTAGAGTAAACAACTGGATATCACACACACTCCGAGGTCCTTTCTAACTCTATAATTCTATGTTCTATGCTCAGTTCTCAACTAAAGAAACATTTGGATCTTTGGAGCAGTGGAGATTCTATCCCAACACAAAAGTTGAATTTTTGCAGTTGAGTTTTTTAATAGGCGGAACTAGGTGAGTCCCATCTTTTCTCTGGCAGTAGTGCATAGTAAATCTATCCTCCCCCTTTAAATATTCTTTTGAAGGTAAAGAGAGAGGACCATCAGGAACTGCTAAATTAAGAAAGTTGTTGGAGGGTGATGGGAAAAGAAGACAAATATAGCAAGGAATAGAGGTGATCAAATAACACTTTTCTTTATTATTGCTCCACATTTCCTAAGATGAAGCCCCCCCTCCCTTCCTGCTTATTTGAAATAAATCAACACATGCATTTGTATAATAATTGGGATCAGCTGGTTTCATCCACGCCAAAGTCTGCTCACAAAGCCAGGCTTGTTCTCTGCCATGTGTCATCTTGATTTTATTTCCCTGGCAAAAGACTGATGTTTGTGCAAAGAGAAAAAAAAACATTGATATTCTTACTACACCCCTCCCCCTCCCTGTATATTAAACTTCTTGGAGCAGTTTAATTAGCAGGTTTCCTAGAAGAGTAGTAATGTGAACTTAGTAGCTTGATGGGAAGTGCTTGGCATTTATTATACGGTTGTTCTTGGTTACAATAATTGTGGAACAAGACAGATGTGTGGCACGCATATTGCATGTTAAACTACTTGTTGAGGATTTTTTGTTTCTAGCATATGTGATGTAGCTGCAGCTGGGTGGCTGAGAAAACCACAGGACAGTTGAAATGTGATGCATTCTCATGTATGAAGTTAAGAAGGGCGCCTGAGAGCTTCTACTGCTTTTTTCTGTCAATGTTACTAAAAAATTGGAAGATAGATCCAATTTCTATTCTAGCTAATCTAAAACAAAGACAATTTAAGACTCATGTATAAAACAAACATCAAGGATTTTTTCACCAACCACTAGCTTGCTGTCAAAGGGTCATAAAAACAGAAGAATGAACTTTTTTTGGATCAGGCCAGAGATCCATCTAGCTCAGCATTTTACTTATCCCAGTAGCTCAACCAGATTCCAGGAAAAGTTCACAAAGATAAATTTTAATTATTAGATGCATGTGCCATCTTTCCTTTATTTGCTGAAGACCCTGCACACTTTATCCTGGCCTGAGGTTTCTCAGTGGGCTTTATAGTTGTGTTAAGATTTCAACTTGAGTCTCCTCGGTCCATTATTTAATGTTATTCAGCCTGATCCTAAAGACTTTTACAGCCAACATGGCAATAACCATTTACAGCTTTATTTTCCTTTGATTTGTCTAATTTCCCCTTTAAACCAATCACACTTGTGGTTAAGTATGTGTGAGGTGAAGACCTCCTTCATTTGGTCTGCTCTCAAGTTCCTACTGATCAACTTCAGAGGAGCATTAGGTTCCGGGTTGGAGGGGGGTGGTGTCTCCTTCCATCTCCACATTCTCCATTCTGCTTTAGCAATTCCTCTGCCTGTTATCTCTTTCACAGAAGGGACTTCCTTCCCTGCGGAACAATTAGAAGGAGTGTTTGAAGAGGGAATTGTATTAGGTACAGGGTGTGGGAATGCCTTTTCTAGTTCCAGGATTAGGGATCTTGTGCTTATTTCTACTTAAAAGAAACAGTGGAAATATTAAATCCCTGAACAGCTGAGGAACTCCTGGATGAGTTATTGTTGTTTTCAGTTTAACCTACTTTAACTGAAAATATACAGAGAGATTAAGCAAATTAACATAGCACTATTCTAACCAAGGTCATAACTGCTAGACTACAAGCACCATCTGTGATTGCTTCTCAATACTGGTTAATAAAAACCAATAGTGGGAGGATGCTAATCCCCTGTGTTGGTACTTTCTTTAGACAGCTTTTAGGGTACTTTTGGAGCAGAATAATGGACTATACAGATAGTCAAGCAAGATGGTTTAGCAAGTTCTTTCTCAAGTTCTTGTATATTGCCTTGAATGTCTTGTTTGCTTGTTTGTTTATCTCCATGACTTATGCCACTCCAACAAATTGCCTCTGAGAAATGTGCAATTCCTCAAATCCCTAATTTAGATTAAAATGCAAGCAATGAAAAAGTTGAAACCAAAATCACGATGTAAATAATAGGAATGAGTCAAATATCCCAAAACAAACAAAAACAAACAAAGCCACGATTTAAAAAGTTGTTCATCTAGTTGGACAATCATTATGATTGATGTCATAAGCAAATATTATAACTTTCATGAAAAATATTAGTTGGTTAGTTTAATATAAGAAACAATGAAACTCTAAATTCTCAAATTCTATTCATCCATCTTTATAGTACTGTACTGGCAGCATCAATATCAACAACTGAAATTCTTACATATATTCTTTGTGAGAACATGTGAGACCATAGATTTATAGGATGATAGGGTCATATTCATTTTTTTTTTGAACCCAATACTTGCTGGTATTATATTAAGCAAGTAATATGCTAGATCACAGGTGTCAAACTCAATTGTGTCACGTGATGGATCATGCCGTATCGCGGTGTTTTTTCCTTTTGCGGAGCTGGGGTGAGCGTGGCCTGCACATGACACATCCGGCCTGCAGGCTGCCAGTTTGACAGGCCTGTGCTAGATCATTTCTCTTTTGGACAGTGTCACAGTAAAGCTTAAAGTGGGATCAGGTACTCACCAGGTAGTTTTAGATCTGTCAGAACCCCATCCCTTGCCACAATCTTACATATCTGTTCTGAATAAGAAGAGGCTTCCTATATAAACTGCTTTCAGAGGTGGCTTATAAATAGATGTATAGTAATAATTACAGTAATGGTGGAATTGCGGCTGATGGTGATGATTATGGTAATAATAATTATTTTTATACTGTTGTCGGAAGTGCTTTTGATTTTAGCCCCACTCTAAAATTCTAATGAATCAGAAAAAGTACCATTAATAGGAAATTTAGATGTTAAATAGTCAAGAACCATGGCTTCAGTACTTAACAGTCAATACACAGTGAAACCTTGCTTTGGTTGATCCCAAGAATGGCCCATTTCTTGGCGCATCCTTTAACTCCTTTGTCTTTAAAAGAATCTTAGAGTGAAAATGTTTCCTTTCTTTACTAAACAGTCTTACTGTTTTATATGCAGATTAGTGAACTGGCAAGGTAAAAAATGGTTTTATTTGGTGTGAAATACTTGTAAACTAGGATCAGCTATTGTTTTAGCAGTCTTGTATGACAACAGTTAAATTATGCACCAAACTTCTCTATCTTAAACTTAAGCATAAATATGAACAAACATTAAACATGCCTTTAATGCAGCAAGTCACTTTTCTTTTTCTTTGCTTCCAACTCTTACTGATCCACAAAGGTTTAATTAATTTTTCCTACCCTGATACTTTCCAGATATGTTGATCTGGTCTGCAAAAGATTATCTCTCAATATATGTAGTGGTCTCTAAAATTTCATGTGGCTTTACTCCAATAGATTACTTACCTCGGGTTTTCTTAACACAAATCTATAGAGGGTTTATGCCATGTAAATTTCCTGAGGCATCCCAAAAGAACCTTGGGAAATATGATTGTAGTTGTCTACAACCTATTAATGCAACAGAATAAATATGGGTCTGGAGATCCCTATTTCCAAGTTATAGTGCTACCCACTGAATAAATTCAATGAGAGTTCAACAGTCTGATAATAATAACATACTATGCCCATATTCTCCTTATTTCTTTAATCTCAGTTCCCCTTTGTTTATGCATCCCATCCACTATGCAGAAATAACACAAAAGGGAGGTAGTTTTGCCCACAACTACCTTCATCACCATCCACTAGTGGCATACATCCTCCAAAATATTGAATCAACCAATCAATTGATTTCATCAACCTAGGTGTCTAAAAAGATGTCATAATTTACTGGCATGCTTTTAACGACTGCAGTTTTAATATACCACAATATCAGTAACCATTTCCAAAGATGCATTGAGTTCTTTGTGAGGCCCAAGGGGAAATGTTTCTTTTAATTGATCCTTGCTATGGTAGAGGTTTGCATCTTTTGCAAAGATGTTTATTTTTGACTTTTGAATGAAGATTCCCTCCCTCATATGTAAATGTATGTAAATTTAATCACTGGTTACTACATTTTTTTTAAAAAAGGGTGACAATTTTAGAAAAGACCACCATTACTATGGCTTCTCCAAAAGGACAAGGTGAAGGTTAGTAATATGCAGAAGGAACACCAGATATTGGTTGCCTCCATCTTGATCTAAGCCAGGGAGTGGTTGAGGCACTCTGTTTGCTTTAAGGATGATAGCTGGAGAGCTGGCAGTGATCAAAGGCCCAAGCAGGAGGAGCATGCACAAAGGGAAATAGTTGGTTGGACTATGTGTTCTTTGAAACAATGCTCTCTTTTATTGTGTTAGGCAGCGTTCCACAAATTCTAAACCTGACAGGCAAACAGCTTCTTCCTCTCTGAGTTCTCTTTATGTTAGAAACCAGGGGAGTTATAACCCTAGGAAGACAATTTTCAAATCACAGGCAAGCAGACCAACACTTCCTCACATTCTTTGCAAGAGACAGCGAACAATATTGGAACAGCTCTGTTGACAGAAGCATTAATTTTAGACCCATTATTCTTTCACCTTGTGTATGTGTTCATAGGGCTGGGTATGTTAATATTTGCTATAAGTCACATCTTTGCTTTATAAGCGCTCCTGTTTTCCTATTTCTCATTGTTTTGGACAAATTTACTAAATGGGAAGGTTTTTGCAATTATTACTTTTTAAGGAAACTACATTTTTTTCTCCTTAGGAAGAATGCTACATGTTTAGGACATGATCCATTTTTATTTCCTCACTGTAGTTATGTCCACTGGAGAGGACTGGCACCATAGGGCTCGGTGAAGTTGCTATCCCTCTCTCCCTATCCTTGACTGGTCATTACTACCCATTTGCATAAGCATTTTGCCATTTACAGTACACACCCAGCTATCCTTTTGTTCCTCCCACCTTTTCCAATGAAAATGTATGCTTCAACAATGGCTGCAGAGTGCTTATGCTGGAGAAAGTGCTCTTCTCTCTAAAACCCTGACCCATATATATTACTTACAAGCTAAAGAGATGTAATCTGAAAGCCAGGGGAGGAAGGGATGCCTGCATAAGGAATGAGAGGAAGTTGCCTTTTTTGCAAACATTTGTTGGGACACCTTATTATATATGTGCAATTGAGAAAGAAAGAAGTTTGTCAGATGCTTTTTGGGGCAAAATGGCAAATGTGATCGCTTAAGGAAGTAGTTGTAATGCATTCAATGGGAATTGAATTAGAGAACATACTTCATTTTCTGTATTCTAGTTCTATCTTCTAAGATTGAAAATGATGGGTATGGATTTCTGTTGATGACAGATTTACTGCAAGAATGAGGCCTCAAAATTAGAGAGATATTTCATTCTCAGAAGTATCCTACTCCCTTCATATTAATGATGGCAGTGGGGCATAACCTCTCTATGTTGAGTCATACTTAGCATTTTAACAATAGGGTAAAGAGCTCACAACACAATGGAAAAAGCCAAAATGTTTTTGTATGTAATGTGGAAGTAGCAAATATTCTTCCCCTGTGCCGGTATAAAAGCAATAATCTCACCACCAAGCAGGAAGGAAGGAAAGACAGATACACTATGGTTTCCTGATGTCATTTTGCATCAGTTATAGTGTAACTCAGGGGTGTCAAATTTCATTGAGGACCACATCAGGGTTGTGTTTGATCTTGGGGGGATGGGATGGGCATGACCAGCTCGCCATCACTCATGTCGGGGGCGCCTGTGGTGGCCCAAGTGCTCTGCCAGTGAAATCAGGCTCCCAAGCTCTGTTTCCAGCTGCGACGGCCTCCTGCTTCCCTCTGCCAACAAAAATGGAGGTGGGTGCATGCAGCCCTCCCAAGCTCCATTTTCACTGGCAGAAGCACAGTGGACCAGTCCTTTCCTGTTTCCAGAGCAGCCCCATGAGCCAGATCTAAGCAGCCCATGGGCCGAATCCAGCCCCTAGGCCTTGAGTTTGACACCCCTGATGTAGCTGATAGGCACAATAGAATATGTCTGTTAGATGGAGTATCTATCCCATCCCTAAATTCCAATGGGCTAGTTGAAGAGATAAATTGGAGGCCATGACATGTTCTTATTAATCTTATTCATGCAATGAGAGTGGGATCGTATTGGTTATCCAGCATATTGATATCAATGTGCTCACAATACCTTCATTCTTATTGGCCATGTTACCACTGATGACCATATAGTAGGAACTAGTTATTCTACTGCTAAACATAACAGAATAACAGAGTTGGAAGGGACCTTGGAGTCCTTCTAGTCCAACTGCTTGCTCAAGCAGGAGACATTATACAATTTCAGACAAATGACTGTCCATTCTCTTCTTAAAAACCTCTAGTGATGGAGCACCCACAATTTCTGAAGGCAAGTTGTTCCACTGATTAATTGTTCTATCAGGAAAGTTATCTTTATTTCTAGGTTGGATCTATCCTTGATTAGTTTCCATCTATTGCTTCTAGTCCTACCTTCAGGTACTTTGGAAAATGAGTTGACCCCCTCTTCTTTGTGGCAGCCTCTAAAATATTGGAAGACTGCTATCATGTCACCCCTAGTCCTTCTTTTCATTAGGTTAGACATACTAAAACTAAATTAAAATTAGATTAGACATACTAAAACGCCATCAAAAAAGCACAATAAAGAATGTTGTTTCTGTGCCAACTCAGAAAGCTCAAACTGCCCAAGGAGTTGCTGATACAGTTCTACGGAGGAATTATTGAGTCTGTCATCTGCACCTCTATAACTGTCTGGTTTGGTTCTGCAACTCAACAAGACAGACACAGACTTCAGAGGATAATTAGAGCTGCAGAAAAAACAATTACTACCAACCTGCCTTCCATTAAGGACCTGTATACTGCACGAGTCAAAAAGAAGGCTGTGAAAATATTTACAGACCCCTCGCATCCTGGACATAAACTGTTTCAACTCCTACCCTCAAAACGACGCTGTAGAGTACTGTACACCAGAACAACTAGACATAAGAACAGTTTTTTTCCCAAATGCCATCACTCTGCTAAACAAATAATTCCCTCAACACTGTCAAACTATTTACTAAGTCTGCACAACTATTAATCTTCTGATTGTTCCTATCACCCATCTCCTCCCACTTATGACTGTATGACTGTAACCTTGCTTGTATCCTTACGATTGACAGTTTCCTAATATGATTTGATTGCTTATTTGTACCCTATGACCATCATTAAGTGTTATACCTTATGTATCTTTTCTTTTATGTACACTGAGAGCATATCCACCAAAACAAATTCCTTGTGTGTCCAATCACACTTGGCCAATAAAGAATTCTATTCTATTCTAATTCCTGTAACTATTCTCCATATGTTTTAGTCTCCAGTCCCCTAATCATCTTTGTTGCTCTTCTAGAGTCTCAACATCTTTTTATATTGTAGTGACCAAAACTGGATGCAATATTCCAAGTGTGGTCTTACCAAGGCATTATAAAGTGGTATTAACACTTCAGGTTATCTTGATTCTATTTTTCTGTTAATGCAGCATAGGAGTAGATTGGCTTTTCTGGCAGCTGCACACCCTGCTGGCTCATATTTAAGTGATTGTTCACTAGGATTCCTATATCCCTCTCACAGTTACTGTTATTGAGACAGGTACTACCTCTTCTATCACAGTCATTGGGTGCTTGGTGCTATCTCTGCATTCACTGAATAGGTATTAGCCATACTTAATGTTAAAGTGTCAAGTGAAGTTTATTTGTAATTTGAAATAGAAGGAGGGTTTTTAAAAAGACCTCCAAATGATATTGTAAGTATTTTATGTGAAAAACACTTTTTTCCCCAGAGTTCTGGCATCCACATCTAAAACTGGCTATTTCTAGGGTTTTTTTTTTTAATGGCCCACAATACTGTTGCTTGCTCCACAACTCTTTTGGCTTGTTGTAATATTGTTGTAATTGGATACAACTGAATGGAAGGGGAAAAAAAGCCCCAAACATTAGTGCTTTAATGAGGTGAAAAGGACAGTGAAAGAAAACTCAGTGTTAAAGATATCTGTCATCAACTCAGAGTTGACACTAGCCAGGTCCAGGGCTTCCATTGCCCTCCCCACCTCTTGTGTATGATAAGCACTTCCAGATCCTGTCCTGGCTTTGGCTACCATATTTATCATGATTCAGAGTTTTTACTGCTGATAATGCTTTGGTGAAGTCACCAAGAATTTTATTTGCTTAACCTTAACGCTCTGGAAAAACAATTGGCTACTTTTGAAACTTTCAAGCTCTCACTCTTAAAAGTGTTGAAAGGAGTGACTTTAAATCAGAGCTTTTATTGCAATTTTAAAAATACAAATAGATGCCCTGGTTCTCAAGGTATCAACATCAAAGGGGCCAGAGAGTCTGGACTGTGTTATCGCTGAATTGGCCATTCACCATTAATCAGCTTATAAATCCCTCAGTATTAAGTGGGCTATTTTACTGTTTAGATGGATGTTCACTCGCTGTTTGATAAAAAGGGAACTGCTGATAGCACTTGTGGCCTTCACCAGAGCTGCAGTCACTTCAAGAGGGGAGTATCTCTCCCTTATTGGATATAATACAGGAAACATAACCTTTGGGGGTTTGGTGGCCACATTTTGAATTTTGAAAGTATGCTGTAAGCATTCTTACACCATAAATGCCATCTTGGAAATGATTGACTTGTCAACAGATGGCAAACTGGAGAGGTCACCTTTCACAAACCTCTCTAATACTTACTTCTAATTTAGGATTTGTTTTCTCTTTTTCTGAGCAGGAGGGCACCATTCCAAACCAATCCCTGATTTGCAGCCATCACCATTTTCTATTTTTCTTTTAAAAAATTAAAGAAAATCAAGAGAGAAGGAGAAGGAGCTTGGCGGGAGCTTAAGAAAAATGGCTGCACCTACTAGCCCATGGGTGATGGTGATGGGAGAAGAGGCAGGGAAAGAGACATGTTAGACACTCAGCTTTAATCAACAATATCTTGCACATTTTTTATTCCCATGGGCAAATATGCCACCAATTATTTATGAAATAATTTTTGATAAAATAATTTCCTGAATTTTCTATAAAAAGATGACTGCCTCCCAATCAACCATAAGTTTCATGATCGGGCAGGGAGTTGAACTTTAGGGGATGTTGATATGACATCTTTGGATTGCTCTAGAAATAGGTCCAAAACTTCTTTCACTGCTGTCTGTCTAATAGCTGAGCCAATCTGTTTGTGCTTCAGAGCTTCAGGAAAGGCAATGCACTGCAAAGGTTCGGGGGGTGGGTGTTGGGTCATTTCCCCATTAGTGGGAAGTGTTGCCTCACCCTGTTTCCTGGACTCTGATTATCCCCCTCTATGTTTATCCCCTTCTTCCTGCTGCCTGTCTGTAAGGGTAACAATGCCTTTCTCTCTCTCTCCCTCTTTTCTGATACAATAAAGCAGTGTTTCTCAACCTTGGCTGCTTAAAGATGTGTGGACTGAGGAACTTTGGGAGTTGAAATCTAAACATCTTTAGGTGACCAAGGATGAAAAACACAGCCATAGAGTATGCTGTCATTTCATTATCACAATTTGCAATAATTTTTCAGTTCATTATAGACAAATGGATATCTTTGTGGCTAAGAAGCTTTATCTTATAGCAACTGCTCCGTTTTCCCCTCTGGAAACCGTCAGATAAAGGTATCCAGAATGTATTGAAAATGTGAATAGGAACATTTGAAATTTATGTCCTTTTCATATGGAGTGAAGTTTACTTTTTGTTGTTATTGTTGTTCTAGGATCTAATGCAGTTCAGAAGAAAGGACAGTGACTGGATGATATGATTATGGCTCTGTTTCAAGTTGGACTTTAGGAATTGAATATTCAAATTGGTCTAATAGGGAATTGTTCTTAGTCTTCCCAATCCTGGTTCAGCATTCTTAATGCTACATCACGTATGTGCCCTTACGTGTTTTATCACTGCTTACTGTTTTAAAAATGGACTTTCAGAAGTAAAATGTAAAGTGCATAATTTGATGAAATTTGACTGCATCTCCAAGTATATGTAATATCTTATTTCATACATAAAAAGAGCTTTGATTACATTCTTATGGCCAACCCCTTGAGCTTATTCAACTGTAAGCAGCCCAAGCAGAACATACTAGAACAGTGGCCCCAACCTTTTGGGTACCAGGGATTGGTTCCGTGGAGAAAGGTTTTTCCACAGACCGGAGGGGATGTGGTTTTGCATCCCAAAGATGGGGTTTTAATTGTTTGCATGGACCAGTTGCTGCGGGCCAGTGCCGGTCCATGGACCAGGGGTTGGGGACCTCTGTATTAGAGTAAATCTCTTTTCAGGTTTGTGTTCACTGGAAGCTCACTGGTTTGATGCTGTGTCATCCGATATATGGCTTTTCTTTGGATTTTCATAACTTTATGTTCTTTTTTGGGGGGAGAGGGCTCTTTTCCTGTGACACTGCTTTCCTTATGAAATGTTCCAATGCCCATAGAAGTCCTTCATTGTTTTATCTACTATTAAGCTGGCTGGAACTCTTTAGCAAAAAAAAAAAAAAAAAAAAAAAAGTAAATGGCTGTGGGAAATCACTGCTCCCGTTACTAAACAGGAACAAGGTTGAACAACAGCCTTCCTGCTTTCTATTGTTAGGGAGACCATTAAAAGATGGAAAGCAAAGCACCGCCAAGAGAATGCAGTGCAGCATGTCTGTCAATTTCGTTCTCTTCCTCCTTAATTGTTACAGGAATTATTAAAATGCACATAGCTGCCTACTGAAAGTCAGAATTGCATGTTACATTACCATTTACATGTTTATTTACTATACAGGCAAAAGTTAGCTTGACAAGCATTGATTTGTTTTCTATTTCCATGGAGAGGAATGCATGTACAATATATTTTATATGAAGTACGAGATAATTATTTTTTCTATTGCAAATATTTATTTGCTACATTTAAAGTTTAGAGTACAGGTAGTCCTCAAGATACGACCATAATGGAACCTGCCCATTACATCATGTGGTATGATACCCATTAAGAGAGATGGCCTCGCTTAACAACCCACCCCCATGCTCCCTGATGTGGCCACTGAAAATTATGCCTGCCAACCACATTTAACACACTGTTCAATTTATTTTATTGTATTGTATCACCTTCCATTGAGCCCAGTAGAGTCTGAACAATAAACAAATGTCTTTTATATATAAATACCTTATGTCCAATTGACAAAATATTAGCATTATTCTGTTTCTGGTTTAGGTATATCCAGAATATTTTCATTATTGAGTAAATCTGATGATTATTAAATGGCCTAAGACAGGGATATCAAACTCACGTCGTCATGGTGGCATCATGTGACCTATTGGGACTTCCCCCCCAACTTTGCTAAACTGGGTGTGGGTGTGCCAGCGTGTGACACATCCAGTCTATGGGCTGCGAGTTTGACAGCCCTGGCCTAAGACATCATCTTCATGTACCTTATTTTTAGTTCCTATTGCCCAAATCCTGTGAATATTTCCATATTTTTAAGTATGTTAAAATGTTCAGTGTTAAATTAAATATTAAAGGAGATAAGGAACAACTTCAACAAGTTTAATTAATAATTAACAGTTACCTGGACAAAGAATTAGAATAATAGTTCTAATTCACCCAAGAAATGAACTTTGCTAGAAATTTATCATAATGTACTTCAGAAATCCCCTTCTGACAAAGTCAATATAGCAGTATTATTATCAGAACCTAACCCTAAAATATCTACCAATCGTCTACCAGATTGGTGTCCTTTGATAAAATCAGTTTGTGTTGGTAAATTATTGGAAGCAGTATCTTCTGTAACTCTCATGCCAGAACAGCTGTCAAAATCGTGACGTATCTATTTAACAGGGAAATTGTTTACACAATTCACAGGAGCCTTTGCTGTTTCCAAAACATTATATAAATCATAATATTATATGGGTAGGATAAATTTTCAAATATCCCAATTCATTCATTCATTCATTCATTCATTCATTCATTCATTCATTCATTCATTCAATTTATATGATATCCCAACTCATGACTGAGTGGTTTACATATAATTAAAATCATAAAACAAAAGATCCAAAAACAGAACAGGCAAACACTCAGCATAGAATATGATATAGCTCATATAACACCACCAATACAGATGCCATGCTATTATTGTATTTTTTTATATCCTGCAATAGAAATTTTCTTAGTTTCAGGTGTCATTCCAGATTTCATTGCTTTTATAGTGTAAAATATCTGTTACAAAGTTAGAGTGTCAGCTAAATATTTAGAATGGACATCAAAGACATCCTGAAAGTCATCTACCTGCTCAACAGATACATTTGCAGAGCATTAACAAGAGTAAATTTCATAAATTGAGAATGTGTTAATTTATAAAGGTAAAGGTAAAGGTTCCCCTCGCACATATGTGCTGATCGTTCCCAACTCTAGGGAGCGGTGCTCATCTCCGTTTCAAAGCCGAAGAGCAAGCTCTGTCCAAAGACATCTCCGTGGTCATGTGGCCGGCATGACTAAACACCAAAGGAGCACGGAACACTGTTACCTTCCCACCAAAGGTGGTCCCTATTTTTCTACTTGCATTTTTACATGCTTTCGAACTGCTAGGTTGGCAGGAGCTGGGACAAGTAACGGGAGCTCACCCCATTACGTGGCACTAGGGATTCTAACTGCTGAACTGCTGACCTTTCAATCAACAAGCTCAGCATCTTAGCCACTGAACCACTGTGTCCCCTTTGTTAATTTATAGTCTCTATGAATTGTCCTCACAGAATCTCTCAAAATATTGCTGTTTTAGTTGTTTCAAAAAAGAAACCAACCATTTATCAGTGTTTTCACAGTATATCTGCTTAACAGAGGCCAAAAATTGCAGGATATAAAAATGTTTATTATTGTTGTCTGGCCATGAGATCTATTTGATTAAAATTGTTTATGTTTTTTAAACAATCCTTGGAGACGAGTAACAAAGAATTACTCGTCTCCAAGGATTTTTTTCTAGCATATTTCAGGGTGCTTGTTGAATCACTGCAAGTTCAGGTCTCTAAACAATTTCCACCATCACAATGCTATGAAAAGATTTCACCTTTATAGGCATTCAAACAGCTGTATCTATAAAATCTCTATACTCCAATTGGACTAATTCCTTTAAGCATGTCTCCATAGAAAACATAAACAATCATTCATCCTCTGCATGAGAAAAGTTGAAGACACAAACATTTTATGTCATGCTTGACTTTGGCAGGCTATTACTCTTTCTTCCATGTTATGTCAAGCTCTTCTAGGCCTTTATTTTTCTTTTCATATAATTCCATTTTTAATCCTTCTATATTTTTCTAGACATCAATATATTTTCCAGCATGTCCACTTTTGAAGCATGAGGTAACAATTGTCTATTGACAAACTATAAAATGATCAAAAAGTCAACATTCTTACAAATTTTCATCTTAATTCAAAGACTCTTATATAACTATAGGTTAAAGGATATCTCTGGTTAGAGTAACAAATTATTATTTTTTGCAATAACTGACCCCATGAATAAATATGGTCTAAATAAGCCAGAAAAAATAGTTTTCATTTGTTTGCATAAAAAGTAAATATATGGAAAAGGTGTGTTTTTGGGGTGGGGTGGGGGAGGAAAATAATAAATGAATTCTATCATTCAACCACAACCAGGTTAATCAAGAAAGATGGGTCCATTTGCTGGGTAATTAATTGATTTCCTGACTAGACCAAACCCATGTCATCAGAACTGAAACAATTTCCTTAGTGGACAAAACAATCATTAAACAAATGATGGGATAGCATATCTGAACCAATTCAGTCTTAACTTGTCATCCAATGATTCTGTTACATTTGATGATGCCACTGCACTCTTAGCAATGTCCACATGCAGTGACCCTTCCCCCATTTCCACAGAGTGAAATGAGCATCCATAGGAAAAGATGCCAAAATCTGTGTCTTCCTCAGAATTTTATTTTCTGTACAAATAAATGGATTTGAAATGGCTCAGTTTGGGGTTGTTATTTCAGAATGTAAATCTAATTATGGTTGGGGAAACTCAGTATTCCATAGCAAGAAAATATCATATGCAAATATTGACTGACTCCTTTTTTGTTAAACACTTTTCTACAAGTGAAAATATTTCCAAAGCAACTTGATTCTGGTGTCAGTGATATTGCCAAAACATAAAGATCTTAATCCTGGATTCATGGGTTAATTGGTATTTCAGAGAATGTGTAATAAAATTGGTTACAATCACTCTTCTGTTAAAGATGCAACTGAGGAGCATTGATTCATATGACGTGATCTTTTTCTATTATTGTCACATTTTGGCTTGAGATTGATAGGTTTATTAATCTGGCTCTACATCAATCACCTGTGTGTTAAGATTCATGTGTTCTTCTAGATTATATCTGTAGTATTTGGAATCTAGCAAGGTATCGTGACATGGGGTTTGATTGAAAGAATTATGTGATACTAGATTGAGAAATGCATATTAATTAGCAGCAATGATTTACTGGTTAAAAGGAAGACTTTTGCCTAAAATGATAAATGGGTTGGAGGGATTTTTGTTTGTTTACAGTATAATGCCATACACTAGAATAGAATAATAGAGTTGGAAGGGACCTTGGAGATCTTCTAGTCCAACCCCCTGTTTAGGCAAACCCCCTGTTTGTTAAATTCTTTGGTAAAATAAAATTATTGAAACAATGCAGAATGGATTGTTTTCAATACAAAATGTACAATAGGAATAATCTATTTCTCATGTATAATAGGAAGAGTTGCCCAACAAGAAATGACTTCATTCTCTAGAAGATAACAAGAGCAGGTAGATCTTTCTATCCATTTGACTGATGGCATTGATATTTACAAAAGGATTTTATATAAATGTGCCAATTAGGAACATTTCACTATTTCCTCCGATATGAAGTCATTCCCTTTGAACAGGGAAAAACATTGCAGCTAATCATATTTACAGCACTGGGGCAGATTTTTAGCTTAATGTTTTATTCCTAGACCACAAATAAAGAGACTGGAAGATGTGACTGAAGATCTATTTGTAAATTTCTATTACTGTTGTTGAATAATCATTTCAAAAGAAAGGGAGAGTATATGTTTCAAGTTTCAAGAAACTTGTGCATTCGGAATCCTGGTAGACTTTCACTAGCTTTCATTCAGTGCTGGTTGAAACTATGACCAATGTAATGTTGGCGTTCAAGAAAGATAAGAATTCTTATCACAACATTGTTTTATTTCAAAAGCAAAGTATTGGTTACAGCAGACAAGCAAGACCATATGAAATTAAACATTTAAAACATAACTTTCATGTTCAGCAGTGCTAGATCAATACAACACAACAGCAGTACAATATTCTAATTTGTTTACTGGGAAACCTACTACTTTTACTGTTGTATTATGACTGAGAAGAGAAACATGGGCTACTTTGCTACATCATTTGTTATGGAAGGAACAATTTGTGTTACTGGGCAAAGCAACAGATAGTTAACCCAATAACGTCTGGGAGCAAGAAGATCCAAAAAAGGGCCTTCCTATTTTTCCTAGAACTGGGCTGAAATGAGAAATTCTGGAGAAAATATAAAAATTCAGAAGTTAGGATATTCAATCTGACTGACTGCAGCCTATCACAGTAATCTCTTACCAAGGCATTCTCAGAAGAACCTGCCAAGGAGGTTTTAGACTATGTGTTGTTTATTTATTTAAATTTATTATCCACCCAACTCCCTTGATTCTCTCCTTTCTGTAACAACACTTCACAAGCCATAGTATTAAAATGCCATCTTCATTCAGAGACGGAGAATAATAATAATAAAAAACAAACCTTCTCACACCCACCTCAAAATCCATCAGTTTTACAACTCAAGGAGGAGCACATGAACTGTCAGTTGTGAAATCTCCAAAATCGGTGGATTTTCAGCCACTCTCTCAGATAGATTATTTATAGAAGAGAGCTGTTTTATATAGGGCCTGTCCTTTGAAAAGCAAATTGGATGACTCATCTATTTGTATAAACTGACTGAGGGCTCTTTTCAAAAAGTAAACACCACTGAACATCCTTGCTTACATTTTTGGAGGAGTGCTTGCTCAGGTATTGTCATCCTATTACTCACACTCCTTGCAACCTATGAGGAGACAAGATGAAAAATAAACTCCTTTTACAACCAGAGGTCAGAATCTTTAAAAAAAAACCCACCTTACATTAAAATTGCTCTGAAAAAAAGGAAACCTCACTCACTGAATAACAGTCGTTTTGGCCTGAAAATATTATGGCTTTTCTGTGAATGCCCAAATTCACCACATATCCATGTCTTGCTTGACAAAACTGGCAGGAGGCAGGAACTTTTCTGGATGCAAGTGCATAAGAATATGAAAAAGAGCAATATTAATGAATGGAAATAGGGCTATATAGGAAATAGCTTCATTAAAAAAAAATAGACCTTTAGGTCCATTCTCTGCAAAACCTATCAAAATAGCTTTTGTGCTTTGGTAGATGTTAGATGCTGACACAAGGCTGTAGCTAAAGACAGAACCCCTTTTGTTCTGCCCTATCCTGCTGAGGAACACCTGCTTAACCTCTGAATGTGCCTTATGTTGCATTGGACAATCAAAGGACTAGGCAGTTTTTCAGAGTATTGAGTGAAGAGTTACTCCAATACTGATACCTAACGCTCCCTAGACAACCATTTGTCAGGGATGCCCTTAATTTGGATTCTTGTATTGATTAAGTGCCTTCCAATTAATTCCATAATTCTGTTTTTTTTTTTTAATCTGGAGATGGCTGCGTTTTAGTATGCTTCCTTATCCATTAATTAATGGATGTATGAGTGGGTAAACACATTTTATATAAGCTTCATGTTAAGCCAGCTGTCCAATCTGCAACTCCCTATCATCCATCCATCCATCCATCATCTAAATAGAGCTGGAAGAAGACTAGAGGTCTTCTAGTCCAACCCCCTGCTCAAGGAGGAGACCCTATTCCCAGTATTCTTGGCTAGCCTTTTCTAGAGCCCTACATGATTGCATCTTCAAAGAGCTCGTCCTGGAACCCTAGATTAAATCCTAAATGGTAGGGACCTGGATTTGAAGAGGGAAATGTAGTTTAAAGTATGTGTGTGGGCTTAAACAGAGCATCTGTCAGCATCTTCTTAAAATCGAAGGTAACTTTTTTTTTGAGATTGCACAGCAGCCAGGAAAACTTTTTAAGGAGTTGCTGACAACTGCTCTGTGAACATTCTCATGTACTCTGAATCACCTTTTCCCTTTCAAATTTGGATGTATAGCCCTACTAAAGAGGTGAATGTAATCTGGTGGGAGACTTAAGTGTTGTGAAATGAAAAGGAAACAATGACCATATTGTTATCAAATTTAGCATACATGCAAATAGGAAAAGGCCAGCAGGGCTGAACACAGTAACAAAACAGGAAAGGTGACTAAACATGAAGGAATTGATGAAAAAGACAAAGAAGGAAAGGAAAAGTTAGATAGACAAAATCATAATGCTGGAAATCATTTAAAATGATAATAAATAAGGCTCAGCTAGATTGTATTTTACAATGTAAGAAAGGGTCAGCTGAGTCCAAGACAAGGCAATCATGGCTCTCTAGTAGTGTCCAGGAAGCTGTGAAAGTTAAGAAGCCTTCCTTGAGGAAATGGAAAGCCTGTCTTAAGGGAAACAAAAACAAATCCTGGCACAAAAGGGGAAGGTGATAAAAAAGATGGAAGAAAAAAAAATCACATGGCAAAAATTATTAAGGGAAATAATAAGTACTTTTAAAAATATATTCAATGCAGAAAAATAACTAGGGAGCAATTTTAACAGCAAAGGTGTGAAAAGGATAAAAAGAACATGGAAATTGCAGAAAAATTATTTGCAATTTTCTTTATGAGAGAAGATATGAGACTGAAAGTTCAGCCTGTTTGACTTCCTGAAGAGGAAATTGGGATTACTAAATAAAATTGATTTCATAGGCAAGAATATTCTGGGACATTTTAATATAGCAACAAATTGCCAGATCTTGATGGTACCCACCTGAGAGTTCTTAAAGGACTCAAATGAGAAATTTCTGGCCTCCAAACAATTCAGCTCTTAAAGATGGTTTGGACTGTATGGTAGCCAATGTGACACCAATTTTTAAAAAGAAACTCGGAGGAAAATCAGAACATTATAATTTAATATGAAGCCTGTCAAATTAGTGAAAACAATCAAACAACAACAACAACAACAATAATAATAACAAACACTTAAAGAAATACACTTTGCTGAATGAAAATCATCATGCATTCTGTAAAGATGAAATCTGCTTCCCTTATCTTCTAATTTTTTAAAGTGTTCCAGGCAGGTAGATAAATACAGTGGTCATAGGACAAGAGGAGCTGTCCTTATATGGATTGCTAAATGGTTCAAAAGAGAAAACAAATAGTAGAAATAAATGGACATTTTTCTCCATTGAGGAAAGTAAAAAGTAGAATCCTCAAAAATTTGTTATGGATCCCAAACTATTTCTTCACTGATTCCTAATTTAGGAGGAAATAACTAGGTGATCATCTACTCATATTTGCTCTGAGCTATCCCTGGGATGGCAGAAGTAATGCCTTGCAAAATCTTCTAGGACTCAAGCCTTGAACCCTTGAGGATATTGGCAATGTCCCTTGAAACATGAATTTGGCCACCTGTAGATTAGGATTATTTTTATCCCACCTCTAGGTTGATACATGCAGCCAGAACAAATGCAACCACCTTGGATAAAGAAGGTGGTAAACATATTCCTGAATCAGGAGGATGAGCTACTTGCATACTATAAAGCCATCCTTTAATCCAGCTGTCCCGAAATAACTACTAATAGGTCTGATTGGTGGAATCAGCCTAGGAGAGTTATTAGAACATGCATTTGACCATAATAATAGTTCTTTAAAGCACAACATCCAGGCATGGATAATAGGAAAGAAACCCCTCCCACTTTTCCAGTGCAGAGCCAACAAAGGCAATGAAGGTGAATTTATTTCTTTTCCTACTTCCATAGAGCTAGTGGCTGCAATCCCAACTTTTTGATCTGTCTGATGATCATGGAGACAAGTTATCCTTACTCCCCTTCAGTTTATTGTTAGTAGGGAAGGAAAAAACATTCCCCCCCCATCTAATATCATTTGGAACTTCATCTGGGATTTGTAGGGAGTTGGATGTTGTATATTGTCTTTAAAAATTCCATGACTTTCAGAATGAATGCAAACCTTCTAATAAGACCAACTAGACTTTATTTTATTTTATTTTTAATTTGATTTATATGCCGCCCTTCTCCGGAGACTCAGGGCGGCTTACAATGTGCTCAGCAATAGCCTTCATCCTTTTGTATACTTATACAAAGTCAGCTTATTGCCCCCACAACTGGGTCCTCAATTTACCTACCTTAGAAAGGATGGAAGGCTGAGTCAACCTTGAGCCTTGGCGAGATTCGAACCTGCAGTAATTGCAGGCAGCTGGTCTTAATAACCAGCTTAATAACAGGGTGCCTTACACCACTGTACTACCAAGGCTCTTTACAACTTTACATTGTTATTCAATCACTTCCCCTTAAGGAAACAAATAATGAAAGAGATAATTTCTTGGTGGGTAACTGCTATTCCCAATGTTAAATGATCCTGACACCTTTTGTGTATTATTCTCAGAAAGCTGGGAAACAAACCAAAATTGGCCAATATTCTGCAGACTTTAGTAGGGAGACCCAACCTTCCCCATAATTCAAGCCATATTTCCCATCTCTCTCAAATCCTTCTACTTTCTCCCTGTTTGTGAAGAAATTATTAGTGGGCAATTGTCAACAGGAAAAGAGGGAACAGTTTATCAGCCTTAATTTAAGAAGTGACTCTTAAGTGACAGTGGAGGAGAGACTGAGAACTTAGCATATGAAAGGGTTAACTTGAAAGCAATTTGTCCATTGTCCCTCTATTAATATCAGTCACCAACTAAGCACTCATCACCTTTTTCCAAGCAGTCACCCTCCAGCTAGAAGTGGCGCCATGAACAAGCCAGATGTGATTTCCTCTCTATTTTCTTTTCATAAACTTTGACAAATTTGTTACAAAAGTGGATCAGGCATGCACGCATATACTGAGTAGGCTTAGACTGGTAGAGAAAACACCCAAATACACATACAGTGTATATAATTTGAGCATGCTTAAACTGGTGAAGGAATAGTGTTTCTTCTTACTGGGGAGATTTGGGAAAATGGGTTGAGGGTTTTATCTTTGTTTTTGCTTAAATATTTCTAACTTTTCTGGGTTGTCCAAGAGCTGAGAGAGAATGAATGCAATTTTAAGCAGGACACAATACTCCCAAAGGGGAATGAAGAAAAACAACAAGAAGGAGCTGGTTAGTAAGCTATCAACAGTCACTAGTCATGAGGCTGTATCTTACTTCCTGTATCATATCACATCAAATCATAACGGTGATGGGGCTGTTGTCTTATCCTGCTTTTTCTCCAAGGTTCAATGTGGATTACTGCCATCATTTTATCCTAATGAAACAAAGACGACAAAGTTGTACCTTGGACTGAGTGGGATTGGACCAACATCAGGCAATGAGTTGAAGATGGATTTGAATCAGTGTTTCCACAGTTATAAACAAACACTTCAGCCATCATCCCTTGTGGGTCTTCTTTAGCATTTTGTAAACACACACTATCTCATCATTTTCCTCAAATGTTGCCATGGTTTAACATGGTATACAAACTTAGAAGTTCTATCAGTAGTCAAGAAACAGAAACTGAAAGATGAAAGTGCCCATTGGCACTTAGGATGCTTTCAAACTACACTGTTGTTTATAGTTTATTTTATTTATTTAGAAAATGTATATGGCTACCAATCTTAGATTTGTAATTTCAGTGGCTAACGACTAGTTTATAAAAACAATATTTTAAAATATTATCCCATAACCAAATAAAGCTAGAAATAATATAAAAGAAAAGGAATCATATAACAAGTTCACAGAATAAACACATCCCTCTCTAACCTCCTAGCCCTAATTTCTGGGGGAACAGCTATAATTTAACAGTTTCTGGATGGCCAAGAGATTTGGGATCATCCAAGAGTCAGGGAAGATACTTCTCCTTGGTTCTGCAAGATGGTATTATTTAGTAGATTGAGGCAACCTAGAACATCCTTACCCTGTCTATAACCGTAGAATTTTACAGAGGGGACTGCCATAATTGTTTTTTAATTGGAAATCTTTCCAAATGTTCCGTCCAATTCTTACCAGAGAAAATCTGTTAAGATAGGGAAAATAGAACTACTGCATAATGCTTTGATTGGTACTGGTAGGTGCTCATCGTTCAGTAATACCAAGCACATAAGTTTGTGAACTGATATTCATAATGTTGACTATTTATTGAACCTCCGCAATTTCTGTGAGAAGCATCAGTACAATTTACCCTTTTTGTCTGAGTCTGATGATCCAGAGTCCCTTAGCAGACATATGAAGAGGTCAGAGTAAGTGCTATGAGTTACGAAAGGAATCAAGATTGTTTGAGAAGATATGGACGCCAATACTTTGTAAATCTTCTTGTCTGTTTGTGATAGAATTTTGAAGTAGAGTGGATTTGCTAGAAATTGTTTCTTTTTCTATGCAAATAATACGCTCTGCCTATCTTTTCTTAGAGAAGGCTCTGGGCAACTATAAATCTTACTTCCAGCATTTTCAACATTAGCAAATCCAATAAACATATTATTTGACAGGCTCCATTTCTTTCCAGTGTTATAGTTGGCCTTCAAACTGTTGCAGATTATTCTGGGCTCTTATCTTTTGATCCTTGTTCTGTGAACGTGTGTTAAACAACTTCCAGGGTTTCCTTCTATAGGCATTTACAATTGGCCAATCAATCTGATTACGACAGAAACAGAGGAAACCAATTTATGCAGGCTGCTTTGTTCCCTCATGTTATGGACTATTATCTCCTCTAGCCTGTGTTTACAGAATGCCATGGTTAACGTTGCCCAGATGCTCTGTCGCTGTGGGAAACCTAGAAACCACACAATACCGGCCTAGAGTGTTTTCCAAGCCCCGGTCTGCTTTATCCTAGCTTTGTTTGTCTCTGTTTGTGTAGATTTGGGCCTTTCCCACAGAAAGGGTGTGCTGTCAGTTAGGGTTGGAATCAGATAGCATTGCTACACATATTTGAATGTCTTGTTGGGGCCTCTTCATGGCCTGTCAGTAAACATTTGGAACAAAATGATACTTTTTTTTTTAAAAAAAGGATGGCCTTTACACTCCACTGTCATTAAAAGGAGGGTAGGGGAGAAGAAGAAAAAGCCTGAATAGATGATAGAAGCAAGTAGGTACAGTTGAAGTGATCAAGGAGTATGCAGTTTGACAACAAACATGCCAAAGATATTGGTAATTTGCAAAAGTTCTCCTTAGACCAGAGGTCTTCAAACTTGGCAGCTTTAAGACTTGTGGACTTCAACTCCCAGAATTCTCCTGCCAGCATAGTAGCTATGCTGGCAGGAGAATTCTGGGAGTTGAAGTCCACAAGTCTTAAAGCTGTCAAGTTTGAAGACCTCTGCCTTAGACCTTTAAAATATGCTTTCCTGGCAGGAATCAAACAGATAAAGTCCTTTCTGTGCTGGGCAAAGGTTTGATAGTTGAAGAAACCACCTTCCCATACTAAAATGTCATTTAAAATATTTGTGATTTTAGTATTGCAGATAGGTAGTGCTGTGCTGATTCAAAGAAGTATAGTTTTCAAACTGACAATGTAATATATTTTGGCAAGAATGCATTGTGCAGTTTTAAAAATTGTATTTTTAAAGTTATGTGCAAGTACATTAGCATGAGAGGGACAAAGTCCCATATGGAAGAGAAGGATCTTCCTTTCAGCTGTGAACAGTTGCTGAAACTGACTGGAAAGAAATAGCCATTGACTCCCAGTGCCAGGAAAGCCTTCTGTGCAATGGTGCTGGCAAGCCATTTCAAGTTCCTTCATGAGGTGAGGAAAGAAAGGCAGAGAGTTTGTAAATGGAAAGATTGGCAGAAAAGTTAAAGAATTTAACTTTCCTAGGTCCTGGGCGAGATTAAAAGCAGCACCTAATAAATAAACGTTGTCAATTTGGAATAACCATAGGTAGAAAATAGGGGCATCAGATAAGAAGGGAAAATGTAACTGAAACCTATCTTGATACTCTATCTTGTCAAAGGTTGACTCAGCCTTCCATCCTTTCTAAGGTAGGTGAAATGAGGACCCAGTTGTGGGGGCAATAAGCTGACTTTGTATAAATATACAAAAGGATGAAGGCTATTGCTGAGCACATTGTAAGCCGCCCTGAGTCTCCGGAGAAGGCATATAAATCAAATTAAAAAAAAAAAAAATCAAACTCAGACAAATTATGTTATGGGTTGGTGTGTTAGCATGTATTTGTGTGTGTGATATAGGATTTATATTTCACATTGAGTCATGGTAACACTAAAGCATGGTTTGTTGACTAAGCTGCAATTGGCTTGGTTCATCATGTTCAGCCATAAATCCATTCTATCTGGCTTGACACAAACAACTAGAAAAAAATCACATCATAGTTTAGTGTGATGCATCAACCTAGACACTTACTCTGCTTATGTACCATATGTATAATTATTGCCCTGAGGAGAATTGAATTTTTAAAATCCTAACTTGAGTGTTGGAAGGAATTTTCTAATATGTGGCTTCCACTTATGAAGATTGCAGTTTCTTTGGAAAAAGATTGCTAAAATTTCCCTGTTAGTGTTGGCTCAGAAATATTCCAGTTTATGTGTAGGAAATAACTTTTTCCTTATGTTTTAATCTCATAGAGTCAAATGTCTTTCCAATACACCCAGGTGATAGTGCTGAACTAGTCAAAAACAGAACAGATATTGTGAAGTTTCTATAGTTTATTTTATTTTCTGTATTTCTATCACCTATATTGTGATGTTTGTTTCTCAATGGTTGGCATTTAACAGAGGAAAATCTTGAGCCACAGATTTCATTGTTAGCTTAACTGTTTCCTATAACCGATGTGATGTTTAATCAGAAAGAAGATGGAAATTTTATCAGTTTTTAAAGAGAGAGGGGGGGAGGGAGGGAGGGAGGGAGGGAGAGAGAGAGAGAGAGAGAAACACATGGAGTCATAAAGATAAGCTAAAATGCCTAATTGGCAGATATAGACAGTAAAAACTGTTTAATTCAATGCATTTTTGGAATATAGCCATTCCTTTGAAACGGAATCTGTCAGATTTAGTTAAATCTGAAATTTTTTAAAAAAAGGTAGTTATAGGTGTCAGATGTGTAAAAAAAAATGCGGAATATGCATTTTTGGTCATGCATTTTAGGGGCTCTGGGAGCAAATTAGATACTTGCTGACATCAGTAAGACTCAATCTCTTTACTGCTTCGACAGTCAGTCTTTTCTTCATTAACTCAAGGTTTCTGGTGTTCTGTATTCAAAGGGGTTCGTGGACTAAGCTCCTGGTTCATGAAAAAAATCTGACCTCAGCTTATTGATAGGATCAAATATACATTTCCATTCCTCTGACCCACAAGAATTGTTGTTTCCCTATTTCATGCATGAGTAACATTTAAAAAAAAAATCAAAAAAATATGCAATCATGCAATTGTATAAAAATATATAATTAGCCCCATGGTTTATCTGGTCTATCTTCCTGTTCCCACAATGACTGATCAGATGCCTCTGAGAAGCCCACAAGCCATTTATAAACACAAAATGACTCTCCATATAAACAAACAATTCTTTATATAAAAGAATTGTGCATTTAGATTGTGTGTAATTTGATTTGTACGACACATAATCCTTAGTTTGCCTAAATGTGGTTTATTGAATTCCAATTGGCTGGGTTTGCATTACGTTCTAATTCATAAATCATGATTTAATCAATCTCAATGGTTAGATTTTCATAATGCACTGTGCCAAACACCAAAAAGGCTATTACGAATTGGCATTCCACAGGGTTCTGGTCTGAGTCTGATTGTTGCTAAAGGCACTAAAAGAAAAGGAATACTAGTGTTGTCTCTGGCTTGTTTGGTCTGTTTTCCACTACTGGGTAAATAGGTACATTCCCACTGTGCTATGGGAACATTGAAAAGCATCAGCTAATTCACTATTTGTCAAAAAGTTAAATTGAACTCAAAACAGATCCAGTCAGCTATGCTGTGACAACCCCAAACTCAACCAATTGTCTCGTTTTCCTATTTAATCTTCCAAGCAAAAGAATAAGAGAGAGAAAGCAGCCAAAAGCTACACTTTTGTATTAAAGAATTCCTTGTCAAATATTGACTGGCAATAGGGCCCAAGTCATGCCTACAGCTGCCTTTCAGGCCAATAGGAGGGCCCTACTGAAGTAATGAAGTCTTACCAATGATCTCCTGAAGATTGTTGGTAAGGCTCATGTAGACAATTGAGGGGGAGGGGTTGCACATCTAAAAGGTAAATTTTCACCTAATTATTATAATTTGAGTGCAGCCAGAACCAATTTTAAAGAACTTCTGATGGGATTACTGGCTCATTGAGTTAATGGTATTGTAGGAACAGGACTTTTGAATAAGAATATAAGAAAACACCTGTGAGGTCAGATTAGCAAAATTTATATCTAAAACCTATTTTAGTCCAGAATTTGTTTCTTCACAGGATGCGACTCCACTCTTCTGAAAAGACTGTAAGAAGAATAAGTAGGCAATTGCAATCTTGCTTGTTTCAGTCAACTATTCATCAAAAAGTTAATTTGAACTGAAAACAGATCCAGTCAACTATTATCAGTTGTTTCCCAGCAACTGGTAACCAAGTAAAAAAGTAGACCAGATAATATAGCAGCTAGTGACTTTCAATATTAGAGGCTGTGAGGTCTCTCAAGGATGGATAAAGTGCAGTCTGTAGCAGACTGGCAGGTTTCCTGGACCCATTTTGGGCCCTTAGATTCCTAAATGTGATGGTGCAAAAATATAGAGATTTTTTTATTTTATTTTTGGGGTAATCAAAAGTAAGGGACTGTACCCATTGTACCTTTTAAAGAGTATGCTGTCCTTATGCTGACCAATAAAATACCATGCCAAATAATGTACCTCCCTCTACTTCATGACATCATGAAGATCTACATGATCCCTAGACAAGGCATACCAACAAAGTCCATCCCTTAGTCTGAAAAAGGTTGCACATTTGTACTGTTCAACTGCCAATTAGCCATTTTAGCTTATCTTCTCTGATTTATCAAATTTCTGTTCAAAGCTGCTCTGTAAAGAAAACCCTATTTTAATCTGTCCCAAATCCTAAATAATATCCCCACTGACCTAGAAATTAAGGCTAAAACAATATCATTATTAAACAAATGTCAAGTTAATATCAGTCAGTGATTATACTAGAGACAGCCAAAATTTGCATCAAAAACCATAAATGCAAACGAGTACTCCAGCTATGCCCTTGTCATTAAGCTTGATTTGATCTGCAAAAAATGATGTAACCTCCTTGCTGGAGCCCAGAAGCTCTGGAGTTTCTATTTGGAATGAGTGAAGACCACATTGAAGGTGGAAAATAAGACCCTTGGGTTCTCTGATATCAAAAGAAGAGAAAATACATAAAGCAATAAACTAATTAGGTCAACCTTCCAGATTATGTTGCATTTCACTTTCTATAAACCCCAAATAGGGACAATAGTCAAACTGCCTGTGGTTTTTGTGGCAGGAGAAGTGCAACACAATCTGATGGCACGAAGTGAGAAAGTTTTGTTGAAGAACAATAGCCATTTGAAGATGCTGTCCTAATTAAAATTTGTAAAGAAAAGACAAAAAGGATATGAAAAGTTAAACCTCTTTAGGGATGCTGCCATCAATGGAACTCCCTATTCAGTGTCTTCTTGGCAAACTGTGGCTGTACATATAAAAGGAAGGTATATACCACAGCAATACAACTACTAGCTTTCATTGCTTTAAAAGGAAAATAGATTTATTCATGAAAAATAACACTGTTGGTGAATATGGGTAAACCTAGGAAATATAAATAAAACTCCCCTTAGGGATGCGGAACTGCAATACTTGGCTATTATCTCCATACCTTACTTATGGACTTCCTCCAAATCTTTCTCCAATTCTATCATTCCAACAAAGCACTTGGAGAATTGATCCTTATTTACATACATAAGAAACAATGGGGCAAGTTTAAAGACTGTGATTAATTTCATATCATTTGGGGAGCATTATTATTGACTAGAGATTTAAACCAACATCTCTCCAGATCAATTATAAGATTTCAGATGAGAACTTAAAAGTACCACCTAAGGAGGACTGAAGATGTTGATCCTAGCTGGTCGTGGATCTCCAGAGTAAGTACAGAATTTTTTAATTAATATACCATATTTCAAGATATTTGCTTCTGTCATTTATACATAATAGTTCCCATCATTTATAGTGTATGTACATGCAAAATGTGGGAAACCACCCTAAGACAGAGTTTCCTGTTTGACAAGACTAAATTTCCAGTATAAGTTTAATATACTGCATTAGCTAGAGGCTATTTATACAATTCAGAGGTAACAAAATCAAGAGATAAAGTACATTTGCTAAATAGGACTGAAATTTTGTTTCAGATATATGTCTTTTACATATCATTTCAAAACTGATCAGGATTAATTTGAATTTACATCAGCATTTTTTCTGCTGACTTCCTAAGCAAAAGATCTTGCCATCAAAGCATTTTTAATCTTGTCTGCTCACAAGTATTTTAATGCCTGATGAGCGGGAAGGGGAGAGAACTTGTTCAAGATTGCTGTTTCTTATAAAGAGAGAAAAAGTGTTTTGTGTTGCCCCACCTGTAGAAATACATTTGTGCTAGAACCTGAGAAGATGGTCTGACATTTTTTTTTACAATACTAGTACTTGGACAGCAAATAGAGTATACTTTAAGGCTGAGGCATACCTGAATAAGAGTTTGTGAGAATTCTAAAGCTTTCCACTATTTTATAACCCTTCAACAGTCCTTAATAAAGATATTGCTGCAGTGTGAATTTTAGAATAAGCTTCAGTTATTTCAGATTTATTTAAAGAATAAATTTATCTTTAATAGAATTACACTTATACAAACATACCCAAAATTACTCATACATGCCTGGCTCATTTGTGATTGATACAACTGTTTTGGAGTAGATGGAAGAGACTCTGCAACTGGACTTTTAAAAAAATGAAATGTACATTTTCATAGAATTCTAGATTTGTACATTCAGGCCATCAAATCCAACCCCCAGCTCATTCCACATTCAAGCACCATCCAGAGAAAGCTATCTAGCCTCTGCCTTGATGCGTGTAGTAAAGGGGAACTCAGCCTATCACTGCTCTGGTAACTAATTCTACAATTAGTTTAGAATTAGTAGAATACTGGTTTATCTAAAGCTTTAACTTTTGAATCTATTCTTTGATATATCCTTTGCTAGTGTGTCTTCATTTGCATAGGTTTAGATTTAAAGGGCTTTAAACTGTACATTTTTGGAAGCCACCAAGTCATAAACTGACTTGAAACCTGTTTCCAATTGCAACCCTTCCAGTACTTTATGTCCAGCACTAAACTGGAATTTTAAATATGGTGAAGCATTCCTCAGTACTGGCTAGGAATCCTGGAAGTTATGATTTAATAATTTCAAAAAACTTTCAGAATCTGGAGTTAAATTTTGAGAGTTGCATTCCAACAAATCCAGAAGCTATCAGTTTAGGAAAGGCTGGTCTTCAGAATTTCTATCCACCTTAAGAGAACTGAAGAAATACCTGTTCATCTTCATCCTTTAACTACTATTGCATAGTCCTCCTGGAAAACATCAGCCCCAAATTCTGGCTATTTTGGTCCCTTCTGTTTGACCACTATTTCTACCCTTAAAATCTGCAGAAATACCTTCAAACAGACTCAGATTGTAAATCCTCACTGCAGTGAACCTTGAAACACTAAGTATATCACATGAACTGTTCCCTTCTGACCAGCAGTTCTCCTCACATGCTGTGTTTGCTTCTTTGGTGCTTTGTAAGAATCACTGAGAGGGGGAAATTACTTAAATGGGGCAACTGCCATAGCACTATCCCTCTTCCCAAAATGTAAAAGAACTGTGAATGTTGAAATGGTAGATGCCACCTTGGCTTAAATTTATTTGTTTTGTGTGTGTCTGGTAGTGGGAGGTGAAGGAGAGTTCAAGAGCTCACTGTTTTCCTCCTCAAGCTTTGCAGTGTACCAGATGAAAAAAACAACAACTCTGGACTCATTGGTTGCACTGCAGTTGAACTGGAATGAAATAAAATCAGCTGCTGAAGAGGACCAATATCATGAGACCACAGGGTATGCTGTCTCTCCAGGAGTGGTATAAATGCCTTAAGTAGAGGTGCTCTAGGACAGCAAAAGCCAACCGTTTGTTGACGCAATAATCCTCCCAGATCAGATCTAGCAATTGAGCAAAGAATAAAAGGAAAAAACAACAGCTTCATGGAACAGAAAGGGACAAGCATGGGTGTAATGATGGGATATCCAACTATTATTGTCTTTTAGTTGAGAGCCACACTTCACCTTAGAGTGAGTGGGAAGGCCATAGTACATAAGTGGGTGGACCTGCATAAAAATGGGTTCAGTCTGCCAGGGCAAAACCAAATTTCATTTAATATACTGTAATTTAAATGTAATGTAAAACTAATACAATTAATTAGCTAGTTAATATGTCTAGATGAAATTGTTATTATTTTCTGTCGCATTAAAAATTATAATTCACCAAATGCTACTGTAAAGTGTTTCAGACTGCAGTGGGGGTGGGAATAATATATTCTATTGGCAGATGTTTAAGATGGTTTAGGACAGGGGTCTCCAACCTTGGCAACTTTAAGACTTGTGGACTTCAACTCTCAGAATTTGCTGGCTGAGGAATTCTGGGAGTTGAAGTTAAAGTTGCCAAAGTTGGAGACCCCTGGTTTAGGAAACTGCATCTTAGCTATCTGCCTGAATGTTGTTAGTCAAGACTCTTTTGTCTTTGCTCCTCTTCTTTCCTTAGAGAACTAACCTCACTTAATTTGGGAATGTGTGTTGCAAAAGAGAAGAAATCACCATAGTGCCACCTTTCCAAACATTCTAGGCAATACTATTGAGCCATACCAAAATACTGTATATAGAGGTTAGTTACAGAGAACTTACGGAGTGGGGACACACCCAAAGCTTTGTAAACTTCAGACAGCCCTTAGATCTCAGATTGTTTTCCATGCAGTCAATCATGAAGCAGCAGAGTTATAGGATCTGGGAGCAAAACTGACTGACATTTATTTAGAAACTAGGTGACATTTCTTCTGCCCTAAGTAAGCATGAAGAAATGGGATGTGCAGAGAAAAATAAAAGAGTAATGGAGGGTAGCTCACTAGGAGTCATCTGTCTGGAAGCGCACACAGATTGCTTGGCTATTTGAACCATTATGCATTATGCACATAATCTAAAAAAAAAAGATTCTGAGCCCACTATATAACCAGCTTATTTAGAAACGGCTCATGGTTAATGCCTGTTGTCTGGAGGAAACACCCTTCTCAATTCAATAAGGTTGTATTGCAAGTCAGAACCAGTAATATTGCAATAATTCATTTAAGCAAAAAAGCAGACAAGTCTATAGATGAATTAAACACAAGCCATTTCTAAATTGGCTAGACTTGCATTTGGCCCAATGTCACTTATTTAAATTATGTGCATAATATGCCCTGAGAGATTATGCCACTTGAAAGTTTGGGGGTATTTCTAGACAAATGAAATGGCTCCTGTAATATTTAGAAAGTCTTCCATATTTCCTACCTTCTTTTTTGTTGTGTGAAAAGATAAGTGGTGGAAGAGTTTAGGACAAATTACATGGCAGAAAGAGACTGGTGGATATCTGATGTTTGAGAGTATATAACATAGCTTCCATCAGGGGGTTGCCCATTCACAAAACAGCAACTTTACAATTTTTTTAAAAAAATCACTAAAATACAAAGAACAATAAAATCTTTATTTAATAGACCATTTGGTGGGAGGGGTGTTCATTAAAGCCAAATGTCAAATCCAAATTTCTGTAAGCGTCATAAAACCCATTTACAAGTGGACAAAAATGACATCAATTATGTAACTGAATTATGCAATAAAGTGTCAACAATGTAATTACACAAATGAGATCAATTGCACTAACCATCTGGTTTGCTTCAAAAACAAAGGACATTGGGGTATAGTCTATAGAATAATTTTGTCCACTGCAACTGAAATCTGTTGAATGGAGGTTATACTATACAGTAATAAAATTGTTTAGTTTTTCTGGGTAGCCCCCAGGATACTCCTAACAATCCCAGCTTTCCTTTATAGGTGGCCCACTTCCAAACCAAACAATCAGCTGTAGACAGCCACCACAGTACTGATTTCTTATGAAGGCCTGCACGGCCTCTATGGGGCCAGAAGTATTTTGTAAATACACAAGATACTAGACGTTTCTTCTTTGCTGTACCTACAATATTAAATTTAAAATTTTTACTTTACAATTAAGCCTATCTTTTTTTTCCTCTGTGAATTATACAACAATAAGATAAGTAGATAGTCTTTCTCCCAACTGCAATCCTAAACATGCTTTCATGGGGCATGGCCAGCTGAACTCAAGAAAGAGATTGCTTTGTTTGTTGTTAATCATATGCATTGTTACTGATTATTCCATTAAAATAATTTGAAATAGGCATATTTTAAAGCATTTACAAAGAAAAAGAAAATCTTCTGATGATAAGGAAACTTTAAAGTGTGGCTTTGACCTCAGTTAAAAATAGAAAATTATAGGTACGAGGTGGTACCCATAATGTCTTATTACCAATTTTCTCTGAGTAAAATTGATAATAAGACATTTCTAACTGACTGGTTGACCTCAGATTTGTTGCTAACTCTCAGCAAGTCTAATCTCATAAGATTATTGAGAAACTAAAGGGGAGGGGGTAAAGTACAAATGCTATGCTTTTGTAAAAACAACAACAACAGGAATGAGTTTTTATTAGAATAAACAAAATTGTGCTTCTTTGCTGTTAGAAGAAAAGACCATATTTAGAATTGTCTTCATTGCTCGGTACAGCAACTACTAGAAATATTAATAAAGCTTATTTTGCTTCCTTACCAATTAAAATGGATCAGGTTAAATAGCAGATAAGACTGCAATCTCCACACCTATGCACACAATCAGGATTAGAATAAAAAAAAATAAGGAATTTTATGGCACCTTAAGGAGAATGAAATTATGATCATATTTTGAAGCTCACACTTCACTGTTCTTAACCAACTATGCTGGGATGCACATAAGCTTATGGGACAATCAATTTGTTTATGGTAAAGTGATATAAGACAATATGAGATAGTTTTGTTGCCAACTAGTGTGGGTATGTCTCTGGCAAACTATTATTAGGGAATACGTTCTACTGAAAAACAAGTGGCTGGGCTCATGGGCCTTTCTAAGTAGTTTGTTTAGTTTTCTGTTAAAGTAGTATTGTGAACCTAGACACTAGTAGTATGTAAATCATGGTTTGCATCTTAGCAGATTGATCAATCTCCCAGTTTTATTCAATAAACCATAACTAAAATAGACTATGGCTTGCATGCTCTGTAATCCAAGCCAAGAAGACATGTGTAGGAGTACATCATTAAGATAGACTTTTTAAATGCTTATCTGGGACTAAATTCCATCAAACAATACAGGTCTCACTTTTGAGTTGGTATCTATATAACTGCAATTTTGTTCATGGATACTTTGGAATATGATCCACAAATCTCACTGAGATTAATATAATATGGCATCCAGATTAAAATAAGCTTTACTTTATTTTTTAAAAAACTATTTAAAAACCAATCATGCTACACTATTCTGATTGGTATATAATAAACAGAAACATCCTAGAGGTTTTTTTTTTTTTTAATTTGATTTATATGCCGCCCTTCTCCGGAGACTCAGGGCGGCTTACAATGCGCTTAGCAATAGCCTTCATCCTTTTGTATATTTATACAAAGTCAGCTTATTGCCCCCACAACTGGGTCCTCATTTTACCTACCTTAGAAAGGATGGAAGGCTGAGTCAACCTTGACTCAGGGACACTTCTGTTAGGGACACTTCTGTATTTTTCAAATGTTCCTGTTTCTGAATGGGAAAAGGGTGAACTCATGAACATCTTGAATCAAAACACATTTGCTTCCTTCCAATACAGAATGCACTCTTTTCCACTGGGCCTCTAAGACCTCTGCTGTGTTCTTACCTTTGCATTTCATATTTTCACTTCAACATAAAGTTCCCCTTTCTGAATTATACCAAACAAATGGGATCACAACTTGGTGTTTAAGATTCTCTTTCTTGTTCTGCTGTCTATTGCCTATCCAACGTGAAAATCCTAAAATGTCTGGCTATTGTTCCTGGGTTATGGAAACATGATTTTTTTCCTTCCTTCCTTCCTTCCTTCCTTCCTTCCTTCCTTCCTTCCTTCCTTCCTTCCTTCCTTCCTTCCTTCCTCCTTCCCTCCCTCCCTCCCTCCCTTCCTTCCTCCCTCCCTCCCTTCCTCCCTCCCTCCCTCCCTCCCTTCCTTTTCTATGTAAAATCATATTTATTTTCTGTCTACAATTGTACCACTATTTAGGAGCATCTTATAAAGATTAGAAAAGACCCTTGTAACTATATGACTATATATGGGAAATATGATTGAAAATTATTCAAAACACATATGTACTCTAATAAGAACATTTGGAACATCCAGACAAAATGGAAATAAAACCATGTAAAAATAACCACCTCCATTTTTGACCTCTTCTAAAGGACTGCATAGAGGATGCTTCAGCCTGCGTTAGCCCTTCCATCACTCTGTATGAATGAGGCAGGAGGCCATTCATTCATCATTCCTATACTGATCACAATCAGGTTTTCCAGGCTGCATGTTGTGGAATTCTGTATACAATTAGAATTTGGTGAATTTATAAGATCAGTGAAATGACTGACTGAAACTCAAGGTCATTACAGCAAAAGCTCAGAGTTTCCTTTACATACCACGGTTTACACATTTCATACTATATCCCACCTAGTCTCCGCATTAATGGTTGGTTATGGTAATCACAGTCCAGGATCTCTGGTGTCCACCAGACTAAGGAAGAAGTTGAGCAAAATGGACTGTTTCAAGGACAAAGTTCACTCAGCATTCTCAACTACAAACTTGGGTTAACAAAACCCAGTCTCTGTGTTTATATACCACTATGTACTCAAACAAATAAACCATATTATAGCCTTTTGTGATGGTCTGGTTCATACTATCCAGTAAAACAGCTGGGTTCCCAGAACACAGTGAACCACAAAACTACCCATTGCTATTTTAACTTCGTTTAATGTGCTACGTGAACCCAAAGTCAGTATCTTTTAAATTGCATTTAACAATAAGACCTGCAGTTATACAAGCAATTGCTACAAATAAATATATGCCCAGCAACTGCCTGGGTTGATCCTTGTTTATGACTGATTTGTGAACACTGTTTGTCCCAGTGACTTTGTTTTACAGTGCAGATGAAATAAAGGTGTGCTAACTGAAAATGATGCAGGCACATTGGCTCTGAAGGTCATAGTATTAAGCTGTGGGCTCACCTCTCATGTAAAAAACAATGACACCTTAAGAGAGTTTGAAAAATCAACAGAATAAAAGCAACGTTTATCAGGTTGTAACAAGTAGGAGAAAAACATATTGCTCTTATTGCTTTCTGAAGTCAAGGAAGTGTATCTACCCAAATATACAAAATTCAGAAAGTAAAAATAGGATGATATTCACAAGTATATCATATAACAGAATAACAGAGTTGGAAGGGATTTGGAGGTCTTCTAGTCCAACCTCCTGCTCAAGCAGGAAACCCTATACCATTTTGGACAAATGTTTGTCCAATATCTTCTTAAAAACCTCCAATATTGGAGCACCCACAACTTCTGGAGGCTAGTCATTCCTCCAGAAGTTGTGGGTGCTCCACATACATTACACGTTACTGACAAAAAAAATCTTGTAACCAAGAGCTCAAAACTACTCAAGCAGGAAATATTCAGACCATCTTGGTTTACATTTTGCATTATGCCATGATCTGCTGAACAAGCCATAGTAACCTTAATCATGCATGTTACTAAGCCATCAATCATTATTTATAAAGCACAGTGGCTGGGATTATACATAATGGTAAATCAAAACACATTATGGTGAAGTAAAACTGTTTCTACCTGTATTAGGTTATTCTAGTCCCAAAGCTAAAGTGTATAGATAATTTGTGGCTGTGGCCTAGATCTTTTGTCCTTGAAAGTATGCTAGCATATAACCTAGTAGTAACCAGAACCAAAATCCAACATTATGCACATTTTTAAAAAATTGGCATAATTTCAGTATGTAGTCCTGACTCTGTGATTTTGTAGAATGGAATATACATTTTAAAAATAAATATGAATGATGAACGTTGTTAAATGTCATTTTGTACATTTAACTTGGAGTAATATTTTAAAGATAAACAGATTGAAATCCTGAATTTTGCTGATTTAGGAAGAATTCTGAAAACTTCCTTACACCGTATTAGTCACTCCAGAGCTCCTAGTGGGGTTAGAAAAAGTGATTACACATATTAATATTAAAATTAATTATAAAAATAGACAAGTAATATAAGCAACACACCCAACCCAGCTTAGTTTGCAGTGGTTTTACAAGCCTTACCCTTATTTGATTTAAAATTAAAAGAAAAAGTGCCTTCTAAACTCATTAAAAATAATTTCACCTGTTTGAATTTGGAAACACAAATTGCTAGCCACTCATAGCCTCCTGAGCTGTCATTGTAATTTTTCATTCTCTTTCACACACATCCTGTAAACAAGATGAATGTCACAGAAACTGCTCTTCTGCAGAAGGCTTTATACATGACTGAAAACCTTTATTTAAACTTGGCTTTGAAAGTGGGTTTGTAAAACATCTGTAACAATGATGTCATAGCTGTGGAGTAATTCAGCAATTTCTGGGATATGTAAACACACGCAAACAAAGGTATATACAGTACAGTTTCCTCTCAGTGTTGCTTTGGCCTTGCTGGGATAATAATATGCTGTCCTAAGTGATGAAATGACTAACAAATAGCCTATGGGAAGATTTTCTGTCACCCTAGAATTTACCTAGAAGAGATCAAGCCTGGTTTGGTCACTTGAAAACACCTAACACAAAAGGAAAAGGGGGGGGGGGGGGCACACCTAAAGTCATTTACACACTATATTTCTATAGTTGCTTCAACTGGAAAAACTGGTTATTTGTTGGAACATGAAAGTTTGACTAAGATTATTGACATTTTTTGCTGCAGGGCATGGTGGTTGTGGGAGGGACAATATTGGGCATTCAGGCATTCAGGTTCTGATGTAAACAGGGAGTGTTGAGGGGGCCTAACCCTATTGCTAGCTAAAATGTGGCTAGACAATGATCTGCTTCCTTTTTTTTTCTCTGCAAAAACTAATTCCCAGACTAATCGGTTGTATTTGGCAAAATGAATCACAAACCATGCAGACCTGATGCATGCAGATCTACATGATTAATCTACTCCAATGCTTCCTGCAATTTAGGATTATGTCAGAAGTAGCTAAACTATAATTCCGAAACATCCTAGTTTTGAATGGGATGTTGGGATTTGTAGTTAACTTTTACAATGTCTCATGGTGTTGTATTTAGCTATTTTTTTTTTTTTAGGGAACGTGTTCCTCACACCAACTTGTCCTTCACATTTTTGTTCCACCCTATCTCTGTGAAATTTCACTACATACAATGTCATGAAAATGTGATGTTAAAATGTGGTGTATGAATAAATAAAACTCTTCCTTCGCCTCAATTTTATTAAAACTGCAAAGTATGGGCTGCAAAATTCCAAATAACAACTAGGTGGCATGGAAGAGTGTTTCTTATATCTGTTGGATGGGACATCTGGATTTCTGCAACCTTAATGACATTACCACAACAATACAATGTCTCTTCTATTATTTGGAGATGGGATGACAATTAATGGAAAGGGTGGCTTCTATCTGTAAAATAGATTTCTCTCAACTAAAACCCATGATTTGTGTTAACATGGTTGATTGAACAGCCCTGGAGATCAAAATGGTAAGCTTAAGCTCTCCCCACCAACTGTTAGCTAGAATAGAATAGAATAGAATTTTTTATTGGCCAAGACAAGAAATTTGTCTTGGTGCATATGCTCTCAGTGTACATAAAAGAAAAGATACGTTCATCAAGAATCATAAGGTACAACACTTAATGATAGTCAGGGTACAAATAAGCAATCAGGAAACAATATCAATATAAATCATAAGGATACAAGCAACAAAATTACAGTCATAGAGTCATAAGTGGAAGGAGATGAGTGGTGGGAAGGATGAGAAGATTAATAGTAGTGCAGACTTAGTAAATAGTTTGACAGTGTTGAAGGAATTATTTGTTTAGCAGAGTGATGGCGTTCAGGAAAAAACTGTTCTTGTGTCTAGTTGTTCTGGTGTACAGTGCTCTATAGCATCGTTTTGAGGATAGGAGTTGAAACAGTTTATGTCCAGGATGTGAGGGGTCTGTAAATATTTTCACATCCCTCTTTTTGTCAGCTAGGCTATACAAACTTTGGAACTATACATCTGGAATTCTCTGGGTAGATAGAAATTAGAAAGGTAGCTTGCAGAGGAAGGATTAATTATCTTCACTCTCAAAGTTGTTGCCTTCCAAATCTAAAAAATAAAGTCTCCTTTGGGTGTAGTATCTTTATGGCTTTGGTCATGTAGGATTTGTTTTGGCAGTGTTACAGAAGTAGTCTGTCATTATCTTCTTCTCATCTAGCCTCTCATCCTGATGTTACTTGAAGTAACCTCATCCAAATCAATCAAGCTTGACCCTACTTAGTTGCTGGACTTAGTCTGTGACCTGCTAAGAACGTCTAAGTATTTTTTTTTTAATTTGATTTATATGCCGCCCTTCTCCGGAGACTCAGGGCGGCTTACAATGCGTTAAGCAATTTGGCTACTAGATGTGGGCTAGAAGAAAAGCAGACAACCACTATATGGCAACTAAGAGTTAAAGGTTCCTGTATCTCTATTTCCAATCTAATGATTATTCAGTACTAAGCTTTATCAAACTCACATTTTAGTTAAAGGGAAAAAAAGAGAGTAAGTTGCTGATTTGGGAGGTCTATTTGCATAGCATACATGCTTGCTCTCAGAACTGCTAAGGGATGTTTTTGTTTACCTTCCAATAATTTGCCCACAATTTCCTGGCTTTTATTATGCAATTGCCTGCCTCATTCATAAACTTTTGCTCAAAGTACAGAGGATGTTGTGTTCTATTTGAATTGCCCTGTGCTTTTGTATCTTGCATGTATCTTTCCCCTATCCCCAAACAAAACCAAACAGAAAACAAATCTCTGATAAAGAAATAGCAGAACAGCAGTGCAAGTTTTAGTAGATGAAGACAGGAAAAAGTACAATTGTGGCAGGGTGGGAAGAGCAGTTCCTGAGATGCAAAGGGCATACTGAGGATGCTATCTATCACTTGCTGGATATTTTTTTGCAAAGCTGTTTTCTGGCCTGCAAAGGAAGCTCTTCCTTTCTCCTAAACAGCCTCTGGGGTTCTCAAAACCAGGAAGATTCCACGGAACATAGCAGGACCTATATCTGAGCAAATATATACAGATTGGGATTATACTCTGGGAGCTGGTCACAGTTTGATATAAGATGATACAATTTTGATATAACATGATACAACAGTGTACCGCAGCAGTCACAAAAGCCAATGCAATCCTAAACTGCATTAATAGAGGGATAGAATCAAGATTTACAAAGCCTTAGTAAGACCACACTGCATCCAGTTCTGGTCACTACAATATAAAAAAGATGTTGAGAGTGCAGAGAAGAGCAACACAAATGATTAGGGGGCTGGAGGCTAAAACATACAATGAATGGTTACAGGAATTGGGTATGTCTCTAGCCTAATGAAAAGAAGGATTAGGGGGACATGTTAGCAGTGTTCCAATATTTGAGGGGCTCCTACAAAGACGAAGGGATCAGACTAATTTCTAAAGCACCTGAAGGCAAGACAAGAAACAATGGTTGGAAACTAACCAAGGAGAGAAGCAACCTGGAACTAAGGAGATATTTCCTAACACTGCGAACAATTAATCAATTGCCTTCAGAAATTGTGGGTACTCCATCACTGAAGATTTTCAAAAAGAGATTGGACAACCATTTGTCTGAAATGATATGGGATCTCTTGTTCAAGCAAGGGGTTGGACTAGAAGACCTTCCAACTGTTTTATTATTTTATTCTATAGGCAGCTATAGTAATATAAATAAATAATAAATAAATAAATATTAAACAAATAAATAAATCTGGAATTCTTGTGCTAGATTTGGATTTATTTTTCATTTTTAAATGTAAAATGTCACCATATAGGAGAAGATACAGTTTCAAATAAAGTGAAGGCTATTTTCTTTATTGTTTAAAAAGAGACAGGGAGAATAAATTCATGTTGTAAATTCTGAGAACTGCCTGCCCTCCTTCCCAAGCTTTAGAAACAGTAAATATATTTGGAAGTGCTATTGAAATGTTAGAGTGTTAAGAGGATAAGAATCCACACTTCTTCACATGTGGTAGTGAAACTGGTAGTGTAATTGACTAAAAAAAGGTCAAGCTTATAAGAGTCCAAGGTTGTGAAAACTACAAGGAAAATCAAGTGGCCAGTTTTTAATTATGTATCTAGAAAAAGCAAGCAGTCTGCTCTCTAAATCTGTTATGAAGCTCACTGAAATATTGTGTGAACCCGGCCACTCGGGTTTATGGCTTGGCAGAAAATTGGGCAATCTAAGTTTCCATGGCTATGTTCAGCTCCTCTAAATTGTTTTTCAGCCTCCCGAATCCCCTCTGAAGAGTTCCTCAAAATAACTTCCTGTCATTTTGATTTGGGAAATACAAACCAACAATGAAATGCAAAGCTCCTCCCAAATTCACTTTCCATGGTGGCTCAGCAGTTAGAATGCAGTATTGCAGGCTAACTCTGCACACAGCCAGCAGTTCAACTCTGAAAGGCTCAAGGTTGACTCAGCCTTCTATCTTTCTGAGGTTGGTAAAACAAGGACCCAGATTGTTGAGAGTAATATGCTGATTTTTGTAAGCCACTCAGAGAGTGCTGTAAAGCACTATGGAGTGCTATGTAAGCCTAAATGCTATTGCTATTGCTAAATACCTGAGTTGTTGTGAACTTTAAAAAACAATTTTCCCAAATTCTGGAATTCCAGAATTTGAATTTACTACAATGAAAGTTTTGTAACTTTATACAGGCAGCTGTATAATCACAAACATTTCTTTGTCAGAAGAGAGAACAAAAAAAAGAAGAAGAAGAAGAAGTAAAAGAAGAAAGAAGGAAGGAAGGAAGGAAAGAAAGAAAGAAAAAAAATTAAGAAAGAAAGAAAGCTAAGCCATGTAAGCTAAACACGTAGAAATCTAAATGCATGCTCTCGTGGCAGCATCTCATAGGTTTCTTGGAAATAAACTAGAGATCCAGAATGAGCTATATGGATTTCATGTAATAGTAGTGCAAGCAATTGAACAAGAATACAACGAATACAATAGCATAATACCCATAAAACTTAGATCTGGGTTCAGTCCTTGTTAAGCTTTTGATATCCTAGTATGTTGAAAAGGTCATGTATGTATTTTACTTGCTGCTGGCCTGACATCACCTAACAGAATCAAGCAGCTGCTCAGGCTCTAGTTTTGCAGCCGGAACATATGTATAGTTAACCAACTCAATGAATCTCCCTTCTAAATTTCCCCAATTTAAAATAGAGGTCACAGCTGTTTACCTTACTACTTTGTGAGGCTGTGAATATGCAGAATCTGTGTCCTGATTTCCATAAGTAGCTGAAATGTGGGATGGCTGAGGGTAGGAAAATCCAGATTCTATTTCCATGCTTGAAAAACTGTTAGAGGAAAATATCTGATTTTGCATTTATGCAATCACTTACCGCTAAGTATTTTAAAGTTTTTCAGTACAGGTATGTTTCAGGGAAGTCACTGCAACTCCTTCTAAAGATGGACAAGAAAACACAAAGTGGTTAAAAAAAAAGAGATATCTGTACTATATTAATGTTGGTTTTATTTCTCTAAAGGCAAGTTGAGGTGGGAAAGCCAATAAAAATTGGTGTTATTACTCTTTCTAGAATCAAAGTCAGACAGTGAGTGTCAAAGGCCATCCTGGCTGGAAATTATGGAAGCCCCAACAGATCTGGAGGGCAAGAGTTTGAGGAAGGCTTTTTCCAACTTTTACTGTGCTTTCATAGTTTTAAGAACACAAATGAGTTTTATTCCAAAAAATTAATTCAATTCAATTAATCAGACTCTTTGGAGAATACATCTTGATGAAACTGTATTGTTCAGATAACAAAACTGATGTGTTGAGAAGCAAAGCAATTTACCTAAGGTGGGGGATTCTGCTTAAAATGGATGCTTTGTTTATAGCATAGAACATTTCCATTTGGTACTATTAGGTGTGCTTCCCCAGCAGGGCCATCCATGAAAAGGAGTGGAACAACCTTTGGCATATCTAGCCAGGCATAGTGCCCTACTTGTTACTACCCTCAAGAGAGAGGAAACATACAAGCCAGGTAATCTCCCGTTTTCATGCATGTCCTTGTAACTTTTTCTGTAGCCCACCTATGATGGGGTTAAAGATCTACAGTAGGGAAAAGATTTTATTCCCACAGCTTTCCCACATCACTTTAGAAGACCATATTTTTGAACCAGACAACTGTGCAACCACATAAAAGAGACTTGGTAAATCCCCATATTCTTCTTGGCCCATCACTGGCATGGGCCATTCCTGAGGGCAAGAACAGGTAATGTCATCTTCCTCCCACTCCTAGCCCATTGTAAATGCATCTCACACCTGTGTTTTCCAGCAATTCAAAACTGTTTTCTAAACTGAACCATTTAAGAGAAGAAGTCTTTACCCAGCTCTGCCATCTCTGCATATCTCCCTACATAGACTAGTTTTTACTAGTGGTTAAGATGCTGACCTAGAGACCAGGAGATGTTGAGTTCTACTTACACGTTAGGCATGAAAGCCACTTGGGTGACCTTGGGCCAGTCATTCTCCCTTAGACCAACCCACCTCACAGACTTGTGGGAAGAATAGGAGGAGGAAATAATATTAAGTATGTTCACGGACTTATTTATAAAAATAATAAATCTGGGATTTAAATAAATAAAATTTGTGATGGTCTTAAGTCAGCTTTGTGCCTGTGTGTTCCCAGACAGAACCTATTTATTTGCAGATCAGATTCCAGTTTAACATGAAATATTTTGAATGTCATTTTTCACCAGTCATTCAATTTTGCTGAAGTTGGGGAAGAAGTAAATAGATTTCCCATTATTGGGACATTTTGCTTTGCCCTGCTTTCCAACTCTGTAGAAATTAAGCCACTGAAATTTCCTGCACTGATTTGTCTGTGGCTTCAATAATAAAGAGGAGCAAGGAAGTTTGGGAGCATGGTGTTGTGGCAGTTTTGTAGTTCCCCTCCTGGTTACAATTGTGCTATTGTTTAAAATGCCAAATCAAATTGTGCAGCCTGGGTTTTGTGTCCCATTTTTAAGAATAAATGTTGATCAGTTGTTTTTAATGGTTTGAGAAATGAAAACAGTGGGGTATAAGAACCCTAAAAGTCTTGAATTTAAAACCTAGATTTGACTTAATTCAGATGTGAATTGGTACCTCAGCCATATATTTCTCTGAGCTGTCATTTGGCATTAAGATGTGTTCCCAAATCACTATGCCTGGATTCAGTTCGGTGGTGGGTTGCCCTCGGTTCGGACCAGTTTGCAAGAACCGGTAATAAAACTGGTGGGACCTCCGCCCACTAACCCGGACGTCATTATAAGTGATCTGCACATGTGCAAAAGAGCGCGCGCAGGCACGATGAAAACTGGTAGTAAAGGTAAGTAGAACCCACCCCTGATCCAGTTAATAGGCACTGAAATTCCAAACAAAGAAGTGGAAGGTGGAAGAAAAAAAATGGAAGAAAATCAGAATTTCAACCAAGAAAATTTGCCCCCACTTCAAACTTTGGTTCAGTTTCTATCCTTCTGGCTTCTCTTATTAGGTGTTTCCTGAACATATTGAAATTTTGGTTCAATGATTTTAAAATATGGCCTTAAATCTCCTAATATTTTCAGAAGTTCTTTCTGCATAATTGACTTTAAATTACATTGTAATCAATAAAGTCAATTATGTTGAATGTTAGGTAAACTATGGAAGCAGTAGCTGTTTGGGATACAGCATTTGGGCAGCATTCTCATAGAGGAAAAGCCAATTTTCTCCCAACCCTCTCTGCTTTCTGATGAGACATCTTTTTGTTAACTATAACAGTGGTGGGATTCAAAATTTTTTAATATCAGTTCTGTGGGCATGGCTTGGTGGGCGTGGCATGGCTTGGTGGCGTGGCAGGGGAAGGATACTGTAAAATCTCCATTCCCACCCCACTCCAGGGGAAGGTTACTACACAATCCCCATTTCCTCTCAATCAGCTGGGATTCAGAAGGCAGAGAGTACATGGGGGCGGGGCCAGTCAGAAGTGGTATTTACCGTTCTCCGAACTATTCAAAATTTCCGCTACCGGTTCTTCAGAACTGGTCAGAACCTGTTGAATACCACCTCTGTATAGACAGATGTATAAATGCATACTTATCTTTGTAGCTATATTAATTACATTTCCAGAATGTTTCTTTTTTGCATAACTGCTATTGCCTCTGTTAGTCATGGGAGCTATAAGGAATTATACAGGAACTCAGAATCGCTCTCTAAAAATCATCTTAAAGCTTGTTTAAACCGAATTCTGAGAAGTCAAACCAGTTGACTAATGGATACCTATGATGGATTTTTTTGCCTTTTATATTCTGCATTCAGTTGTTTTTTTTTCCCCCTGAGAATAAGAGCAACAAGGTCTTTCTCCATACATGTGTATAAACTTTCATTAGGAAAAAGCCCAAGGAAAGAATTAACCCTCCATCTTCATCAGGGCCATCATGCTGAGCCAAACCTGATTTCTGCAGTGCTTTTTTTTTTTTTTTGGCAAAAAAATAAATAAAAGGGAAACCCAATTATTCCTTAATATTACCACTTCATCTATTCAAGTCTATCTTTAAAACCATGAAGACATTTTCTAAAGGAAAAAAAAAAGGATAAAACATTTTAAATTTTGCTTCAAGTAAAAACTCCAACAGAACTGCAGAATAACCAAAGCCCTAGGTACGATCCATTTAATTTTTAAACCAAAGGATGATTCATGGAATCCTTATGGATGTTTAATGTGCTTTATTCTGTCAGCTACTAAGGTTAAATTTCAGTTTTTAAAAGGTTTTAGATAAAAGTCTGACCCAGATTTATACAAAGATATTTTTTAGAACAGTTTGGCATGTAGTTCTTGCTGTCTTGACTTATAATGCAGCAACAGATGGCTTTTAACATTTGCTATTGGAAGGTTGAGGTCCTGCAATAATAGAATCCATCTGAAATCTACTTGCAGATCTGTCTGTTAATGCTTGAAGTAAAATTTGCCTGGAGATTCCCTGGCCCCATTTCATATTAAAATGCTGGACCTCTGAAAAGCAGAGGATTCATCTGATTTGAGCTCCTGTTATAACAAAAGGCTGAACAATGATAGAAATTCCTAATCATTTCATAGAAGGGGCAATATGCAGCTTGTTATTTTGATGATAGTGGTCTTCAGCCATTTCACTTTTGTGCTTTCTAAATGTGCTAGTTACAACTCTTATCTTCTCCAATTAGCACAACAACTGAATTTTGGAAAATGTATTTTAAAACATCTGGATGGTTTAAGAACACTGGATTTAAAAGTTAGGGTTAAGGAAACTCTTAAATGTATTTTAATCCAATTACAATAACTAGGGACAACAGATTCCAACACTTTATTTCCTTGCTTAATTGCTATTTTTTTTTAACTACACCTGATAATCAAGATACTAGAAAATGAGTCAGGTTTTTGTGACATCATGAAGCTGTGCTTCTCCAAATAAAGCACCATAAAATCAGCCAAAGGAAAAGAGAGTACTCTGATAAAAGGGACAAGTTGAAACATATGTCTTGGATTCTTAAGAAAAGTGGTTAACATATCACAGACCTGCTTCCAGCCATAATACATTGTGACAAGAGCTATTTGGCTGCCATTTCACTATTATAATAATTTCTAAATTTGTGTTGATACATATCAAACACTAAATGCACATTTTATGCAAATATGTGCTCAGTTTGTCCTGTCAGCTCTCTAAACAGAGAACTGTCCTTTTAAAGTAGACAAATGGCTAGGTTGTAGATAACTCCGTCTCTTTTAGTTCAGTGAGTCTTTTCACAGAACCATTTTGAAGTATTTCACACTGATATTCCCTCTCAGTCTTCTCTTCTGAAATTTCCTGAATAAGGGGAAAAAACAACAACAACAACAACAACAAAAAAAAGGATGGTGGGCAAATGCCATAACTTTAATTATGTGGATATTAAAAAAACAAGCAAATTCCTAATGGAAATTAGAATTTCTCTCTTTATAACCTTTTAATTCAAGCTTGTGAATTTCTGTTTGAAAGTCACCCACATCTAATGTGTTTCATCTAGTTCTGAATGAAGATACTTCTAAATGCCTGTTTCATAAACAAGGAGAACTCTTCTGACTCAGGGCTGCAACTGAGCTTAATTGCCAGCCAACATTTCTGTACTGAAGCAGATAGGAAAAATGAGTGTTAGGCAAAGATGTTGACAACCGTGCCAACGTCAGCATGGCAGCCTCCAGCAGGTTGATGCCTGCAGCAGAGCTACTGATTAGGGTACCTTTGGCAAGAACTTGGCATTGCTTATAGCCAATTGCTGGAGAGAAAGCTTCCTTTCTTACCAATGCTTGCCACACCCCATTACCAACAATGGCACAAAGAACAAGGTACAAATGGCAGAAAGAACAAGGTACAAAGACAAAATGGAGTCTTTCATTACATAGATGGACCTCTTTGTTATAAACATGGGCAGCAAACAAGCATGTCAAGCATGATAAGAGCTTCTTTTGCCTCTGTTTGCATTTTATCAGAATAACTGCTATAGTGACATGTCTCCAAATATCAGGGAATACTTTTTCTATTCAGTTACAATGGAAGAGGGGAAAAATACCCTGAGAATGTCAGTGAAGTTCCATGGTTGGAGTAGTCTTCCCCAACCTGGTATCCTTCACCTGCATTTATTACCCTCGCATCCTGGACATAAACTGTTTCAACTCCTACCCTCAAAATGACGCTATAGAGCACTGCACACCAGAACAACTAAACACAAGAACAGTTTTTTTTCCTGAACGCCATCACTCTGCTAAACAAATAATTCGCTCAACACTTAGTTACTAAGTCTGCATTACTATTAATCTTCTCATTGTTCCTATCACCCATCTCCTCCCACTTATGACTGTATGACTGTAACCTTGTTGCTGGTATCCTTAAGATTTATATTGACTGTGTCCTAACATGATTTGATTGCCACTCTATTTTGCTTGGGCTAATTTGAAGCCCATTGCATTCCATCCAGATCCTTAGAGCTTCCAGGCACTAAGAAAGTATAGCTACAGCATCATTCAGGCAGTCCAGAGTTTAGATATAAAGATAGGAATCATCAACATTTGGTCTACAGCAATTGTAGGTTGCTCCTGGTTTTGTTCGGTTCTATAGAACTGGTAGTAAAACCATCAGGAGGCTCTGTCCACCTGCCATGACATCATCATGGATCATCTGTGCATGAGTTGCAATACCACTGCAATACCACTGCAAACTGGTATTAAAGGTAAGTAGAATCCACCCCTAGTCTACAGCTACCCAGAACTGTAAAATTAAGTCCTAACCCTTTTGGAGAATGTCAGACTGGGGAAGGCTAAGCTGGAAAATATGAGACTCTAGATTCAGATTCAAATTCATACTTATGCATGTGGTTTGCTGTGGATGATCAGTTGCATTCTATACCCTCTTTCTTAGGTTAAAAGGACAACTTTCATGGATTAAAATATAGCACCTTGAATTCCTTGGAAGAAAGTTGAGCCATAAATATGCTAATAAATGAATGAGGAAAAGCAGAGTACGCTCTAACATATGTTTTCTCAATGGCAGTTCTAATTTCAGAATTTTCAGGGTCTGGCAACTTGCCACCAGCCATCATCCAGCCACCATCAAGAAGAGACAATGTGCAGACGGAGAATTTGCTTGCACACTCCAGATGTGCTAGAGTACAGTTTCCATAAATCAAAGGACATACTGGTCGAGAAAGATTAAAAATGGTAACATATTTGGATTGGGGACGGCTACAGTAATTCTTTTGCTGAAATTAAGCAGTGTATCATTTGAGTGCAATTCAATCACAAAAAATAAGCATGTAATTGTTTCTCTGGTTTTAGGGTTTTCAGATTATTTTCTTCCTTATTATTAGAATCAGGATTCCAAACCAATATTTAAAATTGAATTATATTTGTGCAAATATATTTATTGACCAATAAAACTGGATCTATTTAGCCCCTTCTTTGTCCTTGTTAGAACAGAGTCCCAACAGTTATGTAAAGCAGTAGATATCCCTTTAACCTCTTGACTTTTTTCTTTCAGCATTTGGACAAACATGTAGCAACACCTCAACCATCAAAAGTCACAGAATATTCACACTATTTCCTACTTGAAAGGAAAAAAATCAGATGGGAAAAGATACCATCACCTGCCTGAGGTAAGTTCATTACTTCAGAGTTTTTGTTGGGTTAACAGGACTGAAATAATTAACAATGTTGTTTTAAAGGGGGGGCCGGGCTGTGTAATTGAGCTTCAAAGCTAACAGCTCCCCTATAAAGTTGAATGGGACTTGTTTACACTTCCTAGCTCCATTGTTTTTAGCCTGGGTTTTATGAAGGTTTTAAAGAGAAGACAATGGTACATCTGTTGACACTCTCTTTCCACCAACCCAGATGGGCTGGAAAATCAGAGCTTTAAGTTTTAAGAATGGAAGGATACAGCAACTTTTGAAGGGTGAAAAGCTTTACTCTTTGATAATCATATGTAAATACGATATGTATTTCTTTAAATGCTCTTATTCAGGATCTTGAAGGTATCAAAAATCTGTGCCTGGGTAATTTTGTAATTAAAACAAAATCTTATCTCAACATTGCTTTTTAAATAATTATTTTTTAGAAGACCAAATTGGAACCACTTAAGACATATAGCTAAGATGCAGGAAATCCAGAATAATTTTCTATATTCAGCAATGAGCTCTTAGGAGGCATGTATAATGTATTTTTCCAAACTGCTGCACTGAAGTATTCTACAGAGCTGTCCCACGGTTTTCCTGCTCTTCTGACCACCACTTTCAAGCTGAGCAGCCTCTCCTGAGAGCCCCTGTTTGGCTTCCCACAGCTTGGCTCCTAATGTTTTAGCCACTTACCTTGTCATTGCCCAGAGATCTATTTATTTATTTAAAATTTGAATATGGTTAATAAAACCCAGTCCAGCCTGCTCCATTTGTTTGACGATTTGCATATTCTTTTATTTTAAAATAATTGGATTTAAAATAGGATTCTGGTTTATCGCTGTTGAATTCAGTAAATCAGAACTTTGTCTATGTCCCAGAAAACTTGCAATCAGTCTTAGATCAGGATGATATTCCCATCTTGGAACTACCACAAGCGAAAGAAGAATAAAGAACCTATAAAGAGAAGGTTACAGGATTCCTAAAAGTCACACACAAATCTCTATGGAGATTTGGAGCCCAGTAGTCAGATGGAAGGAAGCAGTCCAGTGGTGGGTTTCAAAATTTTTTACTACCAGTTCTGTGGGTGTGGCTCAGAGGTAGGTTTCAGCAGGTTCTGACCAGTTCTGGAGAACCGGTAGTGGAAATTTTGAGTAGTTCTGAGAACCAGTAGTAAAAATTCTGACTGGCCCCACCCCCCATCTATTTTCTCCCTCCCAAGTCCCAGCTGATCAGAAGGAAATGGGGATTTTGCAGTAACCTTCCCCTGCCATGCCCACCAAGCCATGCCCACCAAGCCATGCCACGCCCACCAAGCCACGCCCACAGAACCGGTAGTAAAAGAAATTGAAACCCACCATTGGTGTGGCTTGATGGGCATGGCATGGCTTGTTGGTAGTGGCTTGGTGGGCATGGCAGGGGAAGGATACTGTAAAATCTCCATTCCCTCCCCACTCCAGGGGAAGGTTACTGTAAAATCTCCATTCTGTCCCCACTCTAGGGGAAGGTTACTGCAAAATCCCCATTTCCTCCCAATCAGCTGGGACTCGGGAGGCAGAGAATAGATGGGGGCAGGGCCAGTCAGAGGTGGTATTTACTGGTTCTCCCAACTACTCAAAATTTCCACTACCGGTTCTCCAGAACTGGTCAGAACCTGCTGAAACCCACTTCTGAAGCAGTCCCAGGACAGATTTGTCAGGTCAGTTGGAGTCCAGCAGAAGACCAGTCACTGAAATCTCCTTCACCGTGCACTATTGATTGTCCTCAATAGTGGATAGCTTATGGTGCCAGCATAAAATGGAAAACTCTACTTTCTTGCTAGATTACCTTAACACAATTTCAGCCTAAACCAGTGGTGGGCTGGCCGTGAGATTGAGTATCTCCTATGAGATGATGTCTTTGGCAAATTGTAAGGTGTTTGTGCTGTTGCAAACAGGCTGGGTGGCTCAGCCCCATGCCAACTGCAAAATAGGAAATGTAGAGTCAAGTCATCAAGAACTTATCTTGTGGTGATGTTGCCCATGCCTGTTTCTTATCCTGTGATAATAGAAGTCGCAGCGTGGCTTATTTCCACCCTTATTCACGTGCTCATAATGGGAGACAGAAATTGCCAAGACTATTGAGCTTTCATTTCATCCGAAGAGCCTACATATCAAGCCATATTCCACATTAACGTTATTTTGATGAGAGGTAGCTTAACAAGAAAGACATCAAAAAGATATTCAACTTACATTTATTTTTGGAAGCATCTAATTAACACTGTGGAATACTTGCAATAATACTAGCTATATAATAATGGCATTTAGATCCAGAAAGACAATTGGTTGAATCTGAGAGAAAAACCTAACAGTAAGAGTAATTAAACTAATTACTGTAGGAGTGGTAGACTTTCCTTTTCTGGGTGTGTTCAGGCAGGGGCTGGCAGGGATTCCTTAATTTGAACAGACAGGTTGGACTTAATATCTTCAATATAACATGAAGGTAAAAGGTAGGGCTGATGTGGACTTCTCTCCATGTTTAACGTGTGGGGGAATAACTTCCAAAAGGGACTTTTCCCTTCCAGTTATATATACAAAGATTAAAATGCATCTCTGATGTGAGCAGATCTGCATTACATGGAATCAGAGACATCCAAAAAAGAAACCCAAGCCAAATATTTACATTTAAAGTTTGACTTGAAAAAAAGAGAAAAGAACAGCCTGTTTAAAAACCATCACTCAAAACCAGTATGTTCATTATGCATAGTGGAAAAAGGCAATTAAAATGTAATGGAGCTTGCATGGTGTGCTGAAAGGACACCCAAGACTAGTGCCAGAAGCAAATATGTTTTTTGAGCAAATAGGAGAGAATGAAAGCAATGTTTCATTTATAACCTGGGCATGCACGTTCAGAGATTTTTAAACACAACATAATAAGCAAATCTTACAGGCTCTATGCTGAAAGGTGCAGGTTTTATCTGGTGATAGGTGTTGCTTGGGAGTTAAAAGCCTAGCAATATGCTTGGGCCAGATCTCTTTAACAAGGACTTCCCCTAAGCAGATGCCAGAGTGTTAAAGGGATCAACCTTCTCATTCTTGGTGGATGGTGATTTTGGATTCTTTAGAAAAGCAAGCCAAGCCATTGACTAAAGTAAGGGAATAAATGAAACCAAAGTATTCAGACAAGTTTGTTTCCAACTTTTACTATTGTAGTCCATAATCCAAAAAAAAAAAAAGTTTGTATTAGAAAAAAGTCTTGGAGAGTTTAAGTTCAAATCATAAATCTTCTGTCGTACAGGAACATTCTGAATTTTAGAACATTTTAAAATATAACCTTCTTTGCTCATTCAGCTCAGTTGTCTTTCTTTTGGTCACATGAACAATTTCATTCCATAAATGGGAGACTGATGGCACATTTGGGGGAACTGCAAGGTTTGGCCATCCATTCAAAGCGTGGGTGGAACAGAAGGAACAGAACTCCATTAAGTCATAAATCAACTCCTCCTATATGCAAAGTTGAATGCATATGTGAACTGAGCATGGCCTATTTAAGAACAACTTACATAGGGCATGAACAGTCTAAACATAGAATAAAGATTGTTTCTAAGTCCCAGTAAACTCTGGAATGTTTCACATGAGCATGATACACATTTTTAAAAAAGGCTGGAGATTTATTTTTCCAGTACTTAACAGTCTTTCAGTTTATTTACGTTGTCTTCAGGTATGGTTCATAGCAGTAGATTTAAAAAACCCATAGCTTAAAATCTTGGTGGTGAAAGGACTGCTTAGCTTAGCTTTCTCTATTGTGGTGACTCCAAATATTTATTTATTTATTTATTTATTGTTCATTCATTCATATACTGTAACTGCCCATATCACATACATAACTGAGCAGTTCACACAATTAAAAACAGTTACAAAAAAAACCTAAAATAAATTCCATTAAAATTAATTAAAACAATTCAAAGCTTAATTTGCAGGAGAGTAGAGTCTAATTCACCCAATTACTAAGACTCTAACCAACTGATAGGCTCCATACCACCACTGGGCCCCCAAGCACAATGGCAAACCCATTAGCTCTTTGGGAAGATCAGCATGGTGGAGCCAGTTTAGCTTTGGAGGGACTGATGTTATGGAAGATTGGCACAATGATAAAAAAGGTTCTTTTCCTGGGTCCTGTCAGATGACATTCTTGGTAGAGGGGACCATCCTTCTTCCGCTGGTCATGATGGAATGGGTAGATGTAACTGGGCTGCATAGAGGTTTTATAAGTCATTATCAGCATCTTGAATTGAATTTAAAAGTTATACAAGAACTTTTACCAATCCTCCAACAAGCTAGGGAGTAGTGAGATGGACTCTTGCATCCTTATTAAAAAAAATAAATACAGGAGGTTTAGATCATGGTTTCGATAGACCTTTCTTTCACATGGGCACAATCTTATTCATATGAATTTTTTTTTGTATCTGCCCTTAAAAATGGCTGTAAGCAGTCTATTAATGCCTGTTAAAATTAGTGCCCGTGGAGTTTAGGGACAGTTATATAGTGTGGATACTTTGCTGACTTAAAGAAGGGCCCTGACAGCTCAGGAAAACATTCCTGGGTAGGGCAGATTGATCCAGTTAGATCTACAGATCTTGGACACATTACTTGAATGGAATGAGTGTTCAGCCTTATGGCTGAAAACCCATACTACTCTATTGCAATTTTTGCAGAATTGTCTTTGTCCATATTGATTCATTAAGTGTCTGCAAGAAGAAAAGAATCCAGACATTCTGAAAAGAACATTAACTTCCAGAATGCAGTAACGGAAATGCATTGATCATTTCAATTTTGGTTATCCTTACCTCCCTCGTTAACAGAACATTAGGAATACATAACACCCTTGAAATAGAAATCTGAGGAATTTGGAATTAGACTCTTTCCAAGGACAAAATAACAGTAAGATTCCAAAAATGCATCAATAATCACATAAGTACTTTTGCTGAATAAACCTTTAGTGTTGCTAGGATAGGGTGTGTCCTTCTGTTAAAATGGAAGGAGTGTACAGCTGCCATTGTTTTCTGTATATTTTGTATGACATAATTCTGGTGTGCACGTCATTTAATGGCACAATGAAAGATTATGACCCAATATTTAAAGACTTTTACTTTGTTTGGGAAACAGTTGAACTCAAGTGCTATCTCAGAGTAATAATTGGCTTTATAAATTTTTCTTCTGGAATAAGAAGCTTGTGCTATGGCCAAGAGTAGATGACATATTAGACAGATGTTCTCAGTTTATGGAACAATTTTAAAAAATACTTTTATGCAAGTAGTTATTTTATTTATAGAAAAGAAGTGTCCTCCTCTGCTAATAGTTAAAGCCCATTTGTAATTTTATTTACAGAATGAGAATTAATTGCATTGGGCAGCAGAGAGCAACTATAGGGGCCACACTTTGTATTTCTGACCAGCTTGGTGACATGAGCAGTGACATCACTAGAGGAAGTAAAACAAAGTAGAACCTTTAAAAAATAAATCTTAGGGAATTTGCAGAGGTTTAAGGTACCCATTTTGTTCTTTCAATTCTTCAAAACAGGAAAATTTCCTCAAATTTTAAAGGTTGTTTTCAAGGCTTTAAAGGAGTTCAATGGATTGCTCAACTCTTTGTAAAACTTAAGGTTCCTATTCTGCCCTTAAAATCCTCAATTTTTCCCCAAACAAAACATGAAATTACAAGAAAGTATTGGTGGAGGAGGGCAATTTGCCCTCTTTTGGATAAAGTCTTTCATGTTTTTAGCTCTGGTTTCAAACCAATATGTTGAACAAATCATCACTTCTTTGGTGCTTGCAAAGGCAAGATGAGGCTCTTTGGTTTTGGACTTGTGCTCCATTCAATTTTCTTGTAGCGGAATTAAGTTTGTTTCAGGAAAGTCTCTAAACAGCTTGTAAACTACACATTAGTAGAAATACTACACCACCTGCCCCCCCCCCCCCACCCAATTTGCAAAGTTATCAGGATTGCAGCTCTTAAAAAATGATGCAGGGGAAAAATGGGAACCGAAGAAAATAAAAACTAATTATTTTACAAGCAGAGTTTGTCCACTTGAGTGCCTTGTCATCCTGATTTGGAAAGTTTGGCTGTTGTGCTGGACATCTGGCTCACTTTGTACTCTGGGATAGATTGTGTCCAGACAGACAGCAATGCCAGCTGGGGAGAGTTAAAAAACAAACAAACAGACAAACAAACACATTTCAACAAGCCAGAATAGAAGGGTTTGAAGCAACTTTAACAAGCAAAAGATACAGGGCCAAAAAAATTGTGAATATGAAAACAGGGCCTGAATTACTGGCTTTCCCCCACCAAGACTGCTTCTAAATATTGAACCTTGTTAGAGATTCCCTGATATTTCATTGCATTATAAGAAAAGCACACCTATCATATGCACATACTCCAGCTTGTTGCAGAGCCGTGCAAAGAAATAGAATGACCAGTTTATTGCTATGGGTATAGAAGAATATCGATTTCTGCTAAATTTAGCTGGCTAATTTTCATTTGCTGAAGTTGGTGTGCTCCTAAGGTATTTACTTTGAGTACCCAAGTGTTTTGGGATAAACTGCACATCAAAATCTTTGCCACACTTTTATGACCAGAAGTTCCTGTTCCTGCAGCTGTACCTGCCCTAAAAGGTGCCTTAATGTTCTTTCAAAGGGGGCCATTTCCTCCTTTTATCTCTCATCCATTTACACAGAACAGTTGGCCTAATTTCCTTAATCTGTGATGCCATAAAACTTGCTCTGTGCTGCACATTCCAGCTCTTTCTTAGGAGATACCCTTAGGAATAGTATTGAGTTTGCCCCTCACTTTCTCTGTTTGCCTTGGAAGGATGTTTTCAAATGGCTTATTTCCAATAGTTTATTTTGGACAAAACAGCACTGGATGCTTTCATACTGTTCATAATATTGCTTCATTAACAAATATAAGGAGTGCATAGGGGGTGGGGGGAGCCTATATGGTTATCCTTCATCAAGTTTATGAAAAAAGTATAGGCATTCTTCAGCCATACTTCTGAAATTTGAATCTGCTATGCAAGAATAATTCCCAATCAAACTAAAGTCTAGCTTTAAAATAGTCCTACACTAAAAGAGAGGGAGCAGCCATTGACACTTAGTGAAGTTACTTTACTTCAAAAGCTGGAGAAAGATTCTTAGTTATCCAAAGTCTCTAAATTGTTAATAGTTATTGCTGATGAAATAGCAGTATGATCCTGTACCATTAGCGTATCAAATAAGCTAATGTTTTTCAACATCTAAAGCTACAATTCTTTAAATTATTATTTAAGTAGACATTATTAAAAGTCAGTGGGAAAAGGTTTATTTTATGGTCTTCTTAAAGGCCATTGTAGATAGCAATCCCAATATATTATTTTGGAATATATAAGCAAGTTGAATTGCTTATTGGATATATCTGGGTGTATTTATATGTACTGTATGTGCATTTTCTGATAATTCAGCGAATAAAGCTAGACAAGGCTAAAAATAATTTATTGTCACATAAATGAAAATGGGTTACATGTGCCTTCTAGATGTTAGTGGATTATAGTTCTCACCCTCTCCTACCTATGATTGAAGAAAGCTGGAATTCGGCTGGAACATCTGGAAGGTCATGTGCTTCTCATCCTCATTTCCAATGTTGCAAAACTAGAATATTTTTTCAAGCAGAAGACACTATTTTTTTAAAATAAATATCTGTACAGCAGATGTGTTTAAACATGGCTTCCTTAAAATGTGAGCCTCTGATCCAGTGAAAATATCATTTATAACTGGAAAAGAAAAATAGTTTGTGTTAGTGCTTACCTACACACGCAAGGCTGGATGCCAAACTTACCTGCTCTATACTAAGAAAAAGTATATACTCTTTCTATATACCGTTTATAGATTTATATATTGAACAATTGCATCAGCCAAGGGCCCTGTAGAGTGCCAAAATGTATAATATAAAACAGGATGTCCAAAGCATGACATCATAAACAGATAATGCAGCCAAAGTTTGCATCCAAGGGCAGATTGTGATAAATAGCTGTAGTACTTTCTATTTTTGTAACTGTTAATTTTGGCTCCCCATCTGTAACAGAGGGAATATGTAAACCGGCCTATCCATTTCCCTCTCTTTATGCACAATTTCTTGCCTTGTTTTTGGAAGAGTGTTCGCTGAATGCTATTGTACTTATGGATATTTTCTCTAAACTCTCTGAAGACTAAACACCCAAAGGATACATCTGGAATGCCCTTCTCTGTTTGGATGACATGTGATGGGACTAGCTAACAAAACAAAGAAGGGACGACTGGAAATTATAATTCTATTTTATGTAGAGCTACCAGATTCAATTTTCTAAAATCTGGATAATCATCAGATGGCAGGAGAGATGTAGAAAACAGTAGCTCTTTGGCACCATCTAGTGATTGTCCAGAGTTCTGCAGTCCATGTTTGATTGCCTGAAGTTTTGAAACTCTCAGTTGATGACAGCACCTGATGGATTTATAGTATGAGTCTGAAAGTTAAGCAAGGTCAGAGTCCTCTGTAGGATTTTGCCAGGTCAGGCTAGAGTAGAATATTAGCAATTTTTTTTGTATCTCTTTGATGCCATCTTCTGGAATTTCCTGAGCTTACTCTTATGATGAATTTGATGGATCAAAAACCTGTTGCATCTTCCAATGTTCTGTATAGTAGAAATATATGTATTAATATTGGTACTTTCAGTTAATAAGCACCAGTCTTTTCCCCATTTCTGCTGCTGTTGTTTTTGTGCCTCTGTGTATATACTTAGGCTATTGCAAATTCTATGAAGTACATTTGCCATAGGGAGGAGTAGGATGGATTCTTAAGTTTTATCAGTAGTTGGACATGTCTTTAGAATTAACCGGTCATATCTTTGGCATTGACTTTAATTTCTATAAAATGTAAAAGAAATGGGAGAGCAAATAAATAAAACAATAAAAAGGAACAATGGTTAAAGTCAGACATAATAGGAAACTGCATTTGATACTAGTGACTAGTGACAAACCTTCTACAGTACTTGTGAACACAGCTCAACAGTGCCCTCTAAAGTGTCTGATAAATTAACCCTATCTTGGGAGGTTTGAATAGGTTAAAGCATAACTTTTAATCTCTAGGTACATCTCTGAAATTTTCATATCATATTATTACTGTTTAGAACTTCTCTCTCAATTCCAAAGTGATTAGAAGGTGGACTTTTCTGTCCCTGAACTATTTTCTGATTTGCTGGCTAGATTGCTAACAACAAAGATGGAGTATTTTGTTTGACTGAGCAAAAAAATAGCCAGTTTTTTTCGAAGAACTTGTCTTTCACTTATCCTTACCATTTATCAGCTCATGAGAACATTTCTTTTTTCAAAAAAGTGTGTGTGTGTGTGTGTGTGTGGGAGAAAGAACCTAACAGCATCTAAGCTGGAGACTTAATACTGACTGGAGAACTCATAGGCAATGATTGACTCAATCCCAACTTTATTGGGATTTTTCTCTGTGTGAAAAAGTCCCTTCACTTGTCCTTCCTGTTTTTTTAAAACTACATTTTTGTCTGTATTGTTCTAAAGGGGAATGTCGCACTAAAATATTCCTCATGTACAAGACTGCCTTATTAACCAGGACTCTAGATTTGGGGATTCAGAAAGTTCAAAAGGTTTTTGTTAAATTCTGTATATCTGGCTTATGGGCTAGAAAATCCAAAGCATCTGTCTTTTTATGTAGGATTTCTTCCTCCATGACTGGGCTAAAGGGCGAGGTCCTCAGCTTGATATATGAGGTTGCGTTAGGCAGTTCAGTGTAATAGCATACTTCTTATTTACTTGAGGAAACCCTGGAAAAAAAAAGTGTCTACTAGCAGGATAAATCTACTTTTCCAGCATAGTTGAATTGTAGCTTTTGACCAGAATTGTCAGCATTGGAAACAAGGACTTCTGCATGCAAAATTGTCCTCAAGTGATGGTGTATTCTCTGTTCATAAATCTCAGAGTGAATGCAGGTTGGATGGGCACAGGGAAACAAGCAACACTCTTTTTGTTCTACAGGCAGTAAATCATCCCTTTTCAAATAGCTGTAGGCTTGATTTGCAGTTATGCCAATAAGTAGCTTGTATGCTGCTGGCAAACAAGTTATGGGTCTGTAGTTTCCAGACTCATTTCCCTTCTTCTTGTCCTTCTGAATTAGGAATGTTCTTCCAGTTGTTAACCAGTCTTTATTTTCTAGTGCTTCCAGAACTCTATTCATCTGGTCTGCCAGTCTCGAGTGTAAATGTATCATTGATTTTAGCCAGAATCCATAGAGCTCATCTGGTCCAGGAACACTCAAGTTTTTGACCTTCTTTGATTGCTTTCATACCATTTCTTCAGTTATCTTAATGTTGTCTGTGCTGGATATTTTCCCTGTGTTTTCAACTTGCACGATCTATTTTGCATTCCTATAATCATTCCTATTTTTTTCACACAAACTTCTCCAAAATTTTAGGCCTTTCTCTTTATCAGGTTTTTAATTATTTGTGGATGATTCTTTCCTATTTTCAAGGGTTTGTAGAATTGCTGCAAATTTATTCTAACTGTGAATTCTGCTGGAATTAGATTATTTAATCATCATTTTACTTACTTTCTACAACTCCTTACTTCAGCTGTTCTATGATGTTTACAATTCCTTTACTTTCTAAGTTATAGTTCATACATAGCCTAGTTTTGATTTTCTTATTCTTCAAATTTCCTTGCTTCAAATTCTACAGGTTGCACAAATTCAGTATTTTCTCTGTCTTCAATTCCAAGTTAATTTTCCATTTATATTTTTCCTTTTTAATGACTTCATTCCTTTGTATGATAAGATACTGTTCCTTTGGAGGGGCAGTCATCGTCATCATCATCCCTGACCAGAGCTTACAAATTAAAAACCAAAGGCATTTTCTGAAACAAAGAAAATACTGTAATTCATTACATAAATGCAGGTAATAAAATACTAAGGGATCTAAATATTAAGACTAGTTAAAAGGATAAGAGTACTTTTTGAACAAAAAATAAAAATGCTTACTAAATACAATGCTGCAAAGCAAATACATATGGTATGTATGTGTGAGAGAGAGGGAGAAAAGGGGGGTGGGTGGAGATATGATAGGGCCATGATGGCAAACCTATGGCACGCGTGCCACAGGTGGCATGTGGAACCATATCTGTGGGCACACAAGCATTGCCCTAGTTCAGCTCCAGTGTACATGTGCACGCCGCCCCGCTGATTTTCGGGCCTTCCAGGCCCACTGGAAATTGGGAAATGGGCTGTTTCCAACCTCCAGAGGGCCTCCATTGGGTGGGGAAGGCTGTTTTAACCCACCCCAGGCTCCAAGAAAGCCTTGGGAGCCTAGGGAGGGTGAAACATGGGCCTACTGGGCCCACCGTGCCATCGCATGCCAAAAGCAGGGGGAGCACGGAGGGTTGTGTGTGAAAGCACGGGACAGGGTGCATTGAATTATGGGTGTGGGCACATGTGTGTGCGACCCCCCGTGCTCCCCCCACTTTTGGCACACAACAGCAAAAAGGTTAGCCACTACTGTGATAGGGTCTCTGATTGTGTACTGGTAAAATATAAGATGACTAAAACCATAAATCAAGAAAAAATAAATATTAGAAGGTCCTAAAATTAGTTTCCTGTATAAATCTATGGTGGCTGAAATTTGCAATTCTCTTAGAGCAGTTAGATTTCTAGTCTAGCTGTAAATAACCAATGTCATTGCCCTTAGTACTAGTTGGACCATCTAGTAGGAAGCAGATAGAAAGGTAGGAAGCAGGTTGCTGTAGAATATGGAAGAGAAAGTGATATGGCAGTGATATCTGTTACTGAAAAAAATGATTTTTTTTAATGTAAAAAGTTTAGGCTGACACTAAAAGCAAGGCTAAATAAAACTATGTGCCTAAAAACATCATGTAAGATGAAACTCTAACTTTTTGGGATCAGCAACTTGAAAGAGACCCAGAGTCAGCGCCATAAAATCATAAGAGTTGAAAGCAATCTTAGAAGTCATCTAGTCCAATTCATGCTCAGAGCAGGATATATTAAAGTACCTTTGACAAGATTCAGCCTGTGTTTGAAAATTGCTGACAAATGAGAACTCACCACTGCACGTGGTAGTCTGTTTCACTTGGCTGATAGCTCATATAGTGAGGAACTTTGTCTTGATGTATTTCCCCTGGAAATCATAAGATTATCCTTATGCAGGGATAACTTTATCCCTTTTCCCTGGAGTACTAATCGCCTTCATATCTTCAGTCAATTACTTCCTGTTGGTGAGGATTAGGTCCAGGTAAGAAGAGCCATTGTTCATTCTTCCTCCTGACAAATGAATTGTCAGCAAGAGAAGACAAGAATTTGTTAGAACTCTGATTCTTGGCATAGTTAGATACTCAGCAAATGTTAGGATAGAAAGATTGACATAGAAAGGCCTCACCTACACCTACATGTTCTGCCTGACTTGGTAGTCTGTAAAAACAAACAAAACAAAACAACCTCCCACAATGACATCATTTTTTATTTTTTGTTTTTTCCTTATCAAACATTTCAACAGGAAATGTTTCAGTACTTGGGTTTCTTTGTATGTTTTTCCCCCCTTCATGTTCAACTTAACACATCCAGGTTTTCTGTTGGCTCCATTCCTTTTGGTTAGGCTGTAACCTTCCAACCTTCTAACAATGTGCCAATCACAAGTATTTTCCCACCACATGCAAATAATAGTACAAGAATAATACCGAATGACTAGAAAATTATTTTTAGGGCATTTCATAATAGCTGTAGTTTGGTATATTTGTAATGTATGCATAAATATTTTGTTATTGTATTGATCTATTCTCATTGTGTTCTTTGTAATTGTTTATTTTCTTGTTCTATTATTTTACTTCTGTTGTGCTCTTTTCCTTCATTTCTTTATATTGTTATAAGTTGCCTAGAGTAGCCCCACGGTGAGATAAGTGGCAAATAAATTTAACAAACAAAAAAATAAATAAATAAAAATAAAGTCATATCTATTATTATATATTTCTCTCTTTCTGATTAAATATGTGCATATAGGCATCTATCCTATATACATTTCTGTTCAGATAATACCGGTATATTTACAAGGCAGTTTTATGTAGCTCATTGCTCGACATATAGCTACAGCCTTTCAAGGCAGGCCAGTTATTAACATTCCCAAATAGTAGATAAGGACTGATGATGAGAGATTAAAAGTATGCCTTTAGGCCAACTGAAGAGCTTTTGATTCAGGTAAACCATAGGATTTCCCAAGTAGTTTTGAGCTGAGCAGCTGTACTTTTTGAAGTGCATCTAAGGAATGATAAACAATCTAGAAAGGAGGGCTCTTTGCAAACACTTGCTTTGTTACTTAAGTCTGTTAAAATAAGAGTTGATATTGGAACAATTGTGGCATGCATAAAGGATAGGCAAGGCATCCATGGGTAAAGGAGCTCCTTTGAACAAATTCAGATGCTTTCACATCCCCAAATGAACAACAACAAAAATTAATTGATGGAAAGGTTCAATTAGGAGTAAGGAGAAGCCAATTTACATCTTCTCCTTCAAGAATACAAGTCATTTTTAACTGTAGAAAATGTCACCTTATTTGAATACTGTTTTCAATTCTTTGAGGTGTTTTATTTTTCCTTTATTTCTGTTTATAGAAATATAGTATTTCTATTTTTTAAATCAATCAATAAATTAAATTAAATAAAGAAATAAGAAATAAATTAAACTAAATTAAAAATAAAACAGAAAAAATCCAACTTGCTTTCAAGCTGGATACACGGCAGGTTGTTTTTTTTACTTGCAGGCATTGAGGGTTATTGTGAAGATAAAATAGGGTAGTCACAATAGAGAGCAATTCTGAATGAAATATGCATGTGCTAAGGTAAGTACATGCAAATATAAATTTTAAAATCACAATTATAATGGAAATAAAAATAGAAATATATCTCATCCCTACTGGTGTAAGACTGACCAATGCACCTCTTAGTCTGTTGTTGTAGGAGAAGGAATGGTAAAGCTAGGCGGAGGTGTAAAAAGAGGGATCATCTTGGAATCCTTATGCAGGCACAATGTCCACTCGCCTTTGATTTCCATTGACTCTAACTCTAATCAGGTGCTGATCATTAGTTGAGAAAACTCCAGTGCATAGGCATTTAGCAATAAATCAGTTACATTTAACTTTTACTGGGTGGACCTGGTTTTTCACATCTGACAGCTATCAAGGACAAAATCAGATTATCACTCAAGTTCTTTACAGAAGATTGCTTTGATGATTGCTTTGATTAGATATTATATAATATAGAAGCGTGATGGCGAACCTCTGGCACATAGTGCCCTCTCTGTGGGCACACGAGCCATCACCCCAGTTCAGCTCTGCCATGCATGTCCGTGTGCCTCCTGCTGGCCAGCTGGTCTTTGGGTCTCTGCCATGCATACGTGGGGCAGTGGGGTGCATGTGGGGGCCATGTGCGGGTGTGGGGTGTATGCGGGGTGTGTGCATGTGCCTGCATGGGGGTGGGGGCGTGCAGGGGGGGCTGCGCACGAATTGCATTTTGGGGGTTCAGGTGCGCATATGTGCGTGTGCATGCTTTGGGCACTCAGTCCAGAAAAGATTAGCCATCATTGATATAGAACATTAGGCAATACAGTGCAAAATAAGAATTAAAATACTGTTGATCATTGCAGCCATAATTCACTCTTCTATTCTGGTACAATGTGTTCTTTATACCAATATAACAGTGTTATCTTGGGGATATAAAATGAGTCCTACAGATTTTGAAATGATTTGTATTAAAGAATTCCAAAATTAGCCATGTTACATATTGCTAAGTGAGTTGCAACATAAAATATAAATTATTTAAACAATGCAAACTTAAAATCTTGCTCGTTGCCATCATTGATGTGACTTGAAAACTTTTTTCTCCAATCGTAAACTCCTCAAGACTCAAAATACAATTTTGTCATATAGTATGGACAGTTGTACCTGAAAGAAGTTCTGATTTATTACAGATGGTGGAGGAGCAGATTAAGAATTTTGTAGAGATACATTCTTAATATTTGAGCCTTTAAAATATTTTGAAGTATTTCAGGAAAAAAAGATATGCACTTCCTGGAAAACAATTATTTCTGTTTTTCCAGCATATCCTCTTTTAGGGTGCCAAAAAGATATGGAATGGATCAGATTCCGTACATTACATCATAGTACAGTATGAGCATACTTGTTCACCTTCCTTTTTTGGTAAAAGCTGAAAGGAAATATTAAATCACTTCAATTTTTTATCTAGTTCCATGCTTTTAATTGTTTGGGGCTAATATGGTTTGCATTTGGAAAATGTCCTATTAAATTCCCTTAATTTCCCTACTGTATATTGCTTTTACTTGGAAGTTTTGCTAGACAAAAAAAATAAATAAATAACATGAACACATTATTCACAAACTATATAACAGTTTGTCATCTACTTTCTGTTTGCCACAAAAAAACCAAAAGCCTCCAAGATACATGATGATGATATCATGGGACTACATTCATTTTTCTTTGTAAACAATTGACTTCTCAGAAATCAACTGAAAGAACAGCCATCTGGAGGCTTCTAATGTTAGACTGTGGTGAACTATGTCCTGAACTTTTCCCTTTTTGATGTTACAGATGATGGGCATATCTATGTGTGAAAAATGAAGTCTGTGGTTTCCTTCCTGGACCAAAGTTAGGAAGAGCTCAATCATACATTCACTAAATAGGAAATCTTCCACATGGACAGTAAATTTTATATTTGTGGCCATTGGCTAGTAACTGCAAGCATCATAGGCCTTTTTATAATTTTGTATTTGGCTTGATTTTTTAAAAATGTTTATCCTAAAGAATGTTATATATTTTATAACACTGAATGTTACATTATTTTTTCAATATTATGTATTTCATATTTTTTCCTGTCCTATTTATTAATTGCATTTTCCTTCCCTCCTTCTCTACCAACAGTTGGAAGTTTACAATTAGACACTAAACATGTGTAACACAATAATTAATAACATTGACAATAAAAAAATAAAATGATAAAATGAAAACATTATTATAATATTGACAATAACTCTGACAAGAAGAAGAATAAAAAAAAGATGGCAAAAATTAGTCATTGAACTCTAAATGTTTTTGGAAACTTTTAATGTTTTGGTTACTGGGTGAACTAAAAATAATAAAACAAAATCAGCAGCCATTCCCTCTACTTCATTTTCTTAAAGAAAAACAATCCTTTAAGAAAGGGAAGATTAAAATAATTATCCAATGACTTTTGATTAGTACAGCTTGCAAGCTCAAATGTCATTCCATTCTTAGTCTAAAATATATCTGTCAGGAGGAAGAAAGGAAGAAAGTGGCAATATGAACAGGGGTGGGCTTCAAAAATTTTAGCAAGGAGTACTCTGCTGGGTTGCTGGGTGGGCGTGGCCATTGTGGGTGTGGCCTAGTCTGCCTCTTGCACCATGGCAGGGGGGGCGTTTTTGCCTCCTGGTGCTCCGGAGGCTTTTGTTGTGCCTCCGGGAGGGCGAATACGGTCTCCCAGGCTCCAGAGGTTCTCTGGAGGCTGGAAACGGGCCCGTTTCCGGTCTTCCCAAAGTTCCAGTAGGCCTGTTTTTCACCCTCCCTGAGCCTCCACATGCACCCTGCACTTAACTGCATCCAAAATGGGCCGTGTGTGGACTCCTGGGAGGGGGAAGATGGGCGGGGCCAGTTAGGAATGGAATTTGGGGGTTCTCTGAGCTGCACAGAATCTTAGCTAGAGGTTCTGCCGAACCTCTGCGAACCCCCAGCAGCCCACCCCTGAATATGAACTAATCAAGATATTCAGCAGCATGTCCAGGTCCGGGTCTAATTCAGTGTTTCTCAACTCTAGCAACTTCAAGATGTGTAGACTTCAACTCTCAGAATTCCATAGGTAGCATTGAAGCCCACACAACTTAAAGTAGCCAAGTTTAACAAACACTGATCTAGATATATTTTGTGCTTCTTGGCATTCAATGCTAACTTGATCAGAATAGTAAATATTTACAAAGACTTTGACAATAAAAACTGGTTTCTGTAGCTTAGGCTGCTTTTACAGGCACATATGCAATTCAAGCCTTTTTCTGTAATAGTACACCAATAAGCTGTGCTTTATTTTCTACTTTTCTTCCTCATTCTATTTGATAAGCTCCCACTATTCTGTACATGGTCTGCTTCCAATCACTTTGGAAAAAGCAACCCAAGCCCCAAAACCAAATATTTAACACTATTTTATTCCAGAAAATGTTGTGGAAAAGTGTCTACAGAAAGTTGTCCTTTCTTTCCCTGACTTCTCTGTATGTGGCAATATACCAAGCATTGGAAATGTGAGCTAGTTCTCCAAAGAAAGAATGAAGTCACATAGCTAGCCTGGGGTTGCCTTTTATTCACCTCATGAAGTCTAGGAAGTTGTCCTTTAAAACAACAACATTAGCTGGAATTTCTTTGGTTTAATATCAGTAGGGCTGGGGCCCAGGTGATTAGTGATTTTGCTCCATATTAGGAAGAGCTGCCAACAGCAGCAAACAACCCTTCCCTCAGGGGTGAAATCCAGCAGGTTCTGGAGAACCAGTAGCAGAAATTTTGAGCAGTTCGGAGAACCGGTAGCGGAAATTTTAAGTAGTTCAGGGAACCGGCAAATATCACCTCTGGCTGGCCCCAGAGTGGGGTGGGAATGGAGATTTTGCAATATCCTTCCTCCAGGAGTGGGGAGGGAATGGGGATTTTACAGTATCCTTCCCCTGCTACGGCCACCAAGCCATGGCCACCAAGCCACACCATGCCCACCAAGCCATGCCACAGAATTGGTAGTAAAAAAAAATTGGATTTCACCACTGCCTTCCCTCCCTCGTCTTTCTAGTAAGAATTGCTGCTGATGTGCAGAATGTCTATTTGAGGGCCTCTGGCATTGTGGAGAAATTGAAAGATGGGTGCCATTTGTAGCAATTTGGGCTGTAGTGCTGAAAGAAACTTCTGATCCATAATTAGCACTGGGGTCTTCTCTGGGAACCTCTGACACTAATCCCAATTATAACATAAACCTAGATGCAATTATTTCTAACTGAGGTGTACCCTTACAAAATGGCAACTTGGTCTGGTTTGTATTTGCATTCCCGCTTAGTACAAAGCTGGCTCCAGATATTGTAGTAGATTTTGGCCAATATGTAGCTGAGATTAAAATCAGGCTGCATGACTGAAGCATAGTATGTAGCAAATGTAAAAATAAATAGAATGTTATCAGGACTGTGCTTGTAGCAACATGCAGATTGTTTTTGATAAGAAGCAACTTCATGGAAGCTCATTTTCTTAAAGAGACAAATTAATTCCTCTCTGACCAAGAAGCTCAAATGTCACCTAAGTAGCTAGTGGCAATTTGTGTTGCCTTGAAGAAGACAAGACAAAATCTTTGGGGGATTTTTTTTTAAAGAAGGAGGCCTTCCAAATGGGAACAGTGCCTCTCAGTCCCTCAGCTCTAACAATGAAGCACAGGAGGTGAGCTGTTTTAACTTTTAAAATGTAAGTAGAAGGATGACCATGCCAGTGCTCTGTTTCAAGCACCTTCAAAGTAAAGTCCTCTATTTGGAGGCATTGTCTGTTTGAAGGACTGTCTGCTTTCAATCCAGAAAGCAGAACAAGGGCTTTGAGATTATCATCAGATAGAATCAGGGCAACAGACTGAGCAGGAGCAGAGGTCGGTTGCAACTAAACTATTGCTGAACTGCATCTTTGGAGAATTTATGTGGCATTTATATTTGGGTGCATCTTTGTATGAATGATGTGTTGCATTTTTGAATCAGCAGAAGAGTTAATAGCAGAGATATGCAAGGAAAATCTATCCCATTAGTATCCAACTTTTTTTTTTTCTTGACCCTGAAAGGGACCAAAAAGAGGTTCAGGCAAAAGTGTAAAAAAAGAAACGCATCTTTCCTTCTTTGTGTTTGCTTTTGGAAGACTTTTTCCAGCAAAGAAGGCTTAAAGCAGAGGTCTTCAAACTTGGCAGCTTTAAGACTTGTGGACTTCAACTCCCAGAATTCTCCAGCCATGCATGCATGGCTGGAGAATTCTGGGAGTTGAAGTCCACAAGTCTTAAAGCTGCCAAGTTTGAAGACCTCTGATTTAAAGCATTGGGCCTTTTTAGTTTAGGATAACATTGAACCATAACATTGAAACTTATATTAACCTGAACCAATTCAACATTGTCTTACAGGTTTCTGACAATAATCTTTTTTGAAACTTACAATAATAGTGACAAAAATTGAATATGGACCTTTTCTGAATCAAATCACACACAATGCCTGAACATAATATATCTTCTATGTCTCCAAGATTTCCTGCAAAACAGTCAGAACTTTGTACCATCATAATTGCCATCTTAACTTTTTTGACCAAAGTACTGTGCACACCTCTGTTAAGGATTTGTAAAATAATGTAAAATAATGTCAAAAATGTGATATAAATGTGCTAAAATAGTTTTTCTGAATAGGAGCGTCAGCACAATTTTCTTATGAGGGAAAGACAAAAACATTTGTTTTAAATTTCAATTTAATTTCTCAAATAAAACCTAAAAGAGAGAGAGGGAGGGAGGGAGGGAGAGAGGGAGGGAGGGGGAGAGAGAAACAAACAAACACACACACACACACACACAGAGACACAGAGAGAGAGTGAGAGAGAAAGAGAGAGAAAGAAAGAAAGAGACAGAAAGAGAGAGAGAGGGAGGGAGAGAAGGAAAGAGAGAGGGAGAGAGAAAGAGAGAGAAAGAGAGAGAAAGAGAGGGGGAGAGAGACAGAAAGAGAGAGAGGGAGGGAGAGAAGGAAAGAGAGACAGAGACAGAAAGAGAGAGAGAGAGAGAGAGAAACAGAGAGAGATTTCTCAAGCTCCTTGGGGCTGAGAAGAATTGCTGCAAAACTGAGTTTCCTGAAGTGGACCACTAGACTCCTAAACAACTGAAAAAATCATCTAGTAAAAAGAAAAGGCCACCAAAAGAGTAACATGCAAAGAAAAGCAAATAAAACACCCGCAGGAGCAAAACAAGTTAAAATTTAATTTGTGTGCATTGTTCAATGGACTGTTAAATTGGCCACGCTCACCTAGTCACATGACCTAGCCACACCCACCTAGCCACATGACCACCTAGCCATGCCCATCCAGCTGAACCGGCCCCCCAACAGTCTGAGGGACTGTGAATTGGCCCCCTGTTTAAAAAGTTTGAAGATCCCTGTTGTAGGTGATTCATCATTAGAGGTTTTTAAGAAAAGACTGAACAGCCACCTATCTGAAAGGTTATAGGATCTCCTGTTTGAGCAGGGGGTTGGACTAGAAGATCCCCTAAGGTCCCTTCCAACTCTATTCCGATTAAACTAGAGGACAAGGCTGCAAATAATGGCATTCAAACTTGGTTACTTCTGGGACCTAGCATACAATTTTTGTTGGCAATAATACAAGCACTGTTTGCCATTGAGTCTAGCCCACAGATAAAGACCCAATTCTATTTAGCTTCCAAGCTCAGCTTTCTGATTCTAGTTTTGGTCTGGTTTGCATTTTTATTTCATATTGTAAATATTTAAAAGAATTCAAAAGCAAAAAGTAATAACTCTCCAGATTTTTAGTGCAGAAAAAAGGACATGGTTTAAACCAGGTATCCTCAAACCTGATTAAGCCCCGCCCCTTGCCCCATCCCTCACCTTGAGGGCCAGCTGAGGGGTGATCTCGCGGTGCAGCCTTGAAAAGCAGCTCTGGGCTTGTAAACTACTGCTTTAAAATAAAAATCTTTGAAAATAATTTAAACAGGAGCGTAGGATGGAGAAAGGCAAAAAAAAAATGGGCTGTTAAATTGGCCACGCCCACCCAGTCACATGACCAACTAGCCATGCCCCCCCACCCAGTCTGCCCCCCCCCAATAGTCTGAGAGACTGTGAATCGGCCCCCTGTTTAAAAAGTTTGAGGACCCCTGGTTTAAACTGTGATATGAGATGCTCTGCAGGTCATCTGAAAATAAAAAGGCCCAGCCATCAAATGATGCCAGGAGATCACAAGAGAGGTGGTTACCTGGGATAACAGGTTGAAGAACCTGTGTGAAAAAGTCCTGTCTTTTACCTTTGTTTGACATGTTATGAGTGCAATATAACTTAAGATGTGCAGTATCATGGAGGTTTATCATAGCTATAAACTCAGGTGCTTTTAAAAAAGGAAACAAATACAACAAAATCATATAGGTTACAGGAATTTTATTTTTTTAGATGCAAGTGTTAAGATTTGATATTAGCATTTTCCTGGGACTTGTACGTGTGGTTGACCCATGTGGTGAACCACAACATGGCAGTTTGATTTCAGGAAAAAAAACCCTGGTTTCCACAGTTATATCTTTTACCTACGGATGACAAGTCCAAACATTGCACACGTCCAAATGGCCTCAGATGCTTATAGGATGAAATGGTATACAAAAAAAAAAAAAAAAAAAAAAAAGTTTCTGACAGAAAAAACAAAACAAAACAGCTCATTCACTTATCCATAGAACCTACATAATTTTTTTTCATGAGATTAGCTAGAGGGTTTTTGTTTGTTTTTTTTGGCAACAACAAATTCATTTCTTAATAGTGCAGCTTAGTTTTAAGGGAAGAAGAACAATGCAGAGCACCAAACTCAGAGTTCTGGAAATATTGTCAGGAACTTTTCTGTTTCTTTGTCAGCCCTTCACTGAGTCATTCCACAGGTGGACAAAAATGCCAAATCCAGTCTAAAGAACTGGCTGACTGTGCAACTAACCGTAATTTAATAAATGTATATGCTGCAGAACCCCCAGTGTGACTCTACAGGCTATGTCTGATATGAGATTTCTTTAAAAAGGAGAAATTTATTTTTACACCCAGAATCACATTCTATACCAGATGAGTTCCCCAACCTATCTGGCTTTGTGGACTGATGGGGGAGGGAATGGTTTCACAAGAGCAGCGTGCATGCGAGTGCACATGTGCACACCTCCATTTGCAAGAGTGGTGGGCACATTCCCCCACTGCTCGTGCAAATGGAGTGCACACATTTGCCCGCTGCTTGTGCATGTAGGGATGTGTGCATGCAAACTCTCCTGCCACTTCTGCGGCCTGGTTCTGAACTGCTCATTCCTGGTAGTGGGCCATGGCCCAGGGGTTGGAAACCCCTATTCTATCCTATTCCTTTTAACAGAAGACCTAAGTAAATGGACAGAGTGTGTTGTGGCTCGTCAGCGGATCTGGCAGCAGATTCAGAGAATGAGGAGGTTGGGGAGGAACATGGGCCAGTCCTAAAGTCTGGGGAAGGGTCTGATGAGGCTTTGCGTCAGAGGTAGAAAGGAGGCCAGAGCCGTATGCCAGTTATCAGCTGCCTTTGGAGTCAGACATCAGTGAGACAGATGAAGCCTGTCTGTAGGGAGCCTGTTCCAAGTGTGCACATGCGCAGAGTTGCCAGATGAACAGCTAAAGAACAAGGGTTGATGTTATGTCCTTATAAGGACATCCACCCGGATTGGCTGCCAGCCATCGGGCGGGAAAGTTTGAATCTCGGTCAGGGGGCGGTGCGACTGCCGGAGCGAATATAAGGAGAGCTCCGGCAGCGCACGGCCAGTCTTGCTACTGTTTCTTGTTCTCAATAAAGGTTACTTATGTAACGAGCTGGTCACGTCTTCCATTCCTGCACCGATCTAACTCTGGCGATGAAGGACTAGAGAGAAGAGACGAACCTCGTGGCACCAAGCCAACAAGACCAAGACTCCGGCACCTGGAACTACAGTAGGCATTTCCAAAGGCATGGCATCCGCTGAAGTCACTTTGCCAGCCCTTGCTCCTTTCTGCCCAGGGAAGGACAAGTGGAAATCCTACGTAGTGAAATTCCGGCAATATCTGAGAAGCAACAACATCAGGGATGCCGATGATGACCGGAAAAAGGGCATTTTCCTGGCCAACTGCGGCTCCGAGGTCCTCAACATGGCAATCGATCTCGTAGCACCACGAGACATCGAAGAAGTGCCATGGGCAGACCTGCTGCAGATCCTGGAAGACCACTATGCCCCAACAGGAACACCGGTGGCGAACCGTTTCACCTTCCATCAGAGGGACCAGAAGGAAGGTGAGACCATCAAGGAATTCGTGGCCGCCCTACGCCAGATCGCAGCCAGCTGTGAGTTCGACCACATGGACAATGCCATCGCTGACCGCGTGGTCTTTGGCATGAGGGACAGAGGCCTGCAAAAGAAATTCTTGAGCAGGAAGAAACTCGTGCTCAAGGATGTGGTGGAGCAAGCCACCGCATCCGAAATCTCGGAGAAAGCGGCCGCCGCAGTAAGCAGAGCCAAGGGAATCCACAAGATTCGCTCCACAGCGCAATCATCAACTGAGGGTTCCACGATGGGGTCCGAGTCAGAGGAGGAGTCCACCGTCCACAAGGTATCCAGAACCCCAAGGCGGGAAACCGCCCAACGAAGCTTCAAGGGGGAATGCTGTGCCAGCTGCAGAGGGGACCATGCCAGGGCAGCCTGCAAGTGGAGGGATGCGACCTGCCGACGCTGCAACAGAAGGGGGCACATCGCCGAAGCTTGCAGAGCAGAGGAACCAGCCCCAGAACCTTCCAGCCACCATCCCCGCGAAAACCGCAGAGATTACCAGAGACCATCCAAACGGTCCTCTGGCCCTTCCAGACGCAGAGACAAGGAGTTTCCCCGAAGCGGAGCGGTCCACCAGACGACCATCGCTCACACGACTTCAGAAAATGCCACCAAGTTCCACGTGACCATACACGTGGAGGGAGCACCCTGCAAGATGGAGGTAGACTCTGGCTCGGTCTACTCCATCATGGACTGGCAGCAGCTGAAGCGCCTGAAACCCAGCATCACCAAGCGAGAGCTGAAGCCACTACACTCCAAGCTCGTCGACTTTGGGGGAAACCCCATCGGAGTGTTAGGAAGAGCCAACATCCGAATCGCCTACAAGGAGTTCGAAGGCAGGCTCCCCATCACCATCGTGAAGGACAGCCGACCAAACCTGTTAGGAGTGGAGTGGTTCAAGCCGCTGGGGCTTTCCATCGAGGGCATCCATGAAATCCGCAGGGACAAGCTCGACACCATCATCGAAGAGTTCAAGGAAGTCTTCGATGGTAAGCTGGGGAAATTTGTGGGGAGGCCAATTTCCTTCAATCTGGACAAGGGAATCACCCCAATTAGGCTTAAGCCCCGCCGAGTTCCGTTCGCCCTGCGGCCGAAAGTAGACGAACAGCTGGATAAGCTGATCGCCCAGGGCATCCTGGAACCGATCGATCATGCCTCATGGGAAATCCCCATTGTGACCCCACTGAAGCATGATGGGTCTGTGCGCATCTGCGCCGACTACCATTGTACCATCAACAAGGCGTTGGCACAGAGCGCATACCCAGTCCCAGTAGTGCAACACCTGCTGCATTCCCTGGGATCGGGCTCAATTTTCGCGAAACTGGACCTGGCCCAGGCTTACCAGCAACTGCCAGTGGATGAAAAAACGGCGGAGGCACAAACAATTGTCACGCACAGGGGGGCATTCAAATGTAACCGCCTCCAATTTGGAGTCAGCGCTGCCCCCGGCATTTTCCAATCCATGATGGAATGCCTTCTCCAAGGCGTTCCAGGGGTGGTGCCTTACTTCGACGATGTGCTGATCTCCGGGGACTCATGAGCTCAACTCCTTGAAAGGCTCAGGCTTGTCCTGCAGCGGTTCAAGGCCAAGGGCTTGAGGGTCAGGCAGGACAAGTGCATCATAGGAGTACAGGAAGTCGAGTTTCTGGGCTATCTCATTGATAGCACTGGCATCCACCCCACCAAATCAAAAGTGGAAGCAATCCATGAAGCTCCAAGCCCAAAAAACAAAACGGAGCTTCAGGCATTCCTTGGGTTGCTCAACTTCTACACAATTTTTCTAAAACAGAAAGCCACAGTTACTTTCTGCTGGGGAAATCGGCGTCCTGGAAGTGGGGCCAGGAAGAGGAAGCAGCATTCCGAGCCATAAAAGGACTATTGACGTCCAAAAGCGTCCTCATCCAATACAGCGAAACGCTCCCCATCAAGCTGACCTGTGATGCGTCGCCTTACGGGGTGGGGGCAGTTCTCAGCCACGAACTGCCCAACGGCACGGAAGCCCCGATCGCATATTTCTCGAAGACCATGTCCGGCACAGAACGGAACTACAGTCAGCTGGACAAAGAAGCCCTGGCCATCGTGGCAGGAGTGAAGCGCTTCCATGAATATCTCTACGGAAGACGCTTCACCATAGTCACCGATCACAACCCACTCCTGGGACTCCTCGCAGGCGACCAACCCACCCCGACCTTCATGTCCCTGCGGATGACGAGATGGGCCATCTTCCTAGCCGGCTACTGTTACAGGCTCATGCACCAGCCAGGCACAGCCATAGGAAACGCCGACACACTCAGCAGATGCCCATCGAAGAATCCGGTGGAAGACCCAGCCCCCACGCTCCACCTATTCCACATAGATGACGACGCCAGCTGTCCAGTCTCCTCCGCAGATGTGGCCGTCCACACCCAAAAGGATCCCACACTCCGCCAAGTGAGGTCCTGGATTCTCAGGGGGTGGCCTTCGGAACAGACGGAAGAGAGGTTCAGCCCATTCGCCAGGAAGCAGAAGGAGCTGTCCACAATAAAGGGCTGTCTGCTATGGGGAGACAGGGTGCTGATCCCAAGCACTCTGCAACGGCGGACGTTAGAGACCTTGCACAAATGGCATCCGGGCATCGTCCACATGAAGGCCCTGGCACGGAGTTACGTTTGGTGGCCCTCACTGGACAGAGACATTGAACAATGGGTCTCCAGATGTGACCCGTGCCAAGAAGTTCGGCCAGCGCCACCACAATCCGAAGTTGCGAAGTGGGAGACCCCCAGCAACCCCTGGTCGAGGATACACATCGACTTCGCGGGTCCGATGCAAGGGCGACACCTCCTCATCGTGGTAGATGCCTTCTCCAAGTGGCTCGAGGTGGTGCCCATGGCATCTACCACAACAGAAGCGATGATCTGCGCCCTGCGCCGCCTGTTCGCCACACATGGACTACCGGACGTGCTGGTCTCCGACAACAGCCCCCAGCTCACATCCCTGGCCATGGAGTCCTTCCTGGCAGGACTGGGCATCCGCCATGCCCTGTCCGCCCCGTACAGGCCGGCCGGAAATGGACAAGCGGAACGTATGGTGAGGCTCACCAAAGAGGCACTCACCAAGATGGGCCCGGGAGATTGGCAGGAACGGATAGACAATTTCCTCCTCACCCAGCACATCACACCGCATGCCACCACCCACAAGAGCCCGGCTGAACTGCTGATGGGCAGAAGGTTGAGGTCACCCTTGGACCGGCTGCACCCCCAATACAGCCCAGAAGTGACCGCAACCGCCAGCCGCCCACTTCGCGCTTTCAGCAAGGGAGATTCAGTTTTCGCGCTGAATTTCAGCGGCTCTCCCAAGCGGCTGAAGGGTAAGATTGACAGCACAACCGGCCCTAAATCCTACACCGTGGAGCTGGAAGATGGACAGGTCTGCCGATGTCACATCGACCAGCTCCGGAAAAGGTGAGGGGGAGCGCAAGAAAACCAGCCGGACGAGGGAGGCCTACAACACCCCGACGAGGTAGGCCTGCGCCACCCCGGCGAGGTAGGCCTACAACACCCCTGCGAGGTAGGCTTACCACACCCCGACGAGGTAAGCCCACCACACCCCGGCAAGGCAGACCACCGCCACCCCGACGAGGCCGGCCCAGCCCACTACCAGGCACTGACACATCGGCAGCCCAGAGCGGTAGACCGGGACCTGCCCAGAAGGGAAGCACCGCGCCCCGCCAGCGAAGGCAACCCACGGCAGCCCGACCAGGGAGACCTCAAAGCCAGGCGAGTAGACCGGGGACCATCGGAGATGGGCACACCACAACACATGGGCGAGGGTGGCACACGTCTCCCCGGCGAGAGGGACCCCCGCCCAATGCAAAAGACAACCCGGCAACAACGACCCAGCCCAGATGACCCCAGCCACCAACCTGCGGTAGACCAGGGACTAGGGCCAAGGGAAAGCCGACAACAACCCGGCAAGGGAGGCCTGCGCCACCCCGGCAGGGGAGACCTCCACCGACCCGAGGAGGTATCCCCACAACGACACCCCGACCAGGGCGACCACCACCGACCTGACGGGGAAGGCCAACGCCAGCCCGGCCAAGGAGACCTGCGCCACCCCTGCAAGGTCGGACACAGCGACCCGTGCCAACACCACCCACAACTGGCAGACCGGACCTGAGGGCACCGATCTGAACCACCCACCAGACAGCAGCGAGCCGAACCGCAACAGAACCGCAGCACCCGGGAGACCGAGGAAGAGCAAGTGACAGCCGGGGTCTTACCGAGACTCAGACGCTCTTCCCGGGTCGGAACCGAGCAGCACCGCTGAGGCGGAAGATCCACAGGCCAGGAGGAAGACCACCAGAACCAGCCATCCAAGGTCTGCGGTCCGGCCGGAGGCGCTGAGGGTGACCCCGCACACTCGCCAGCCGAACCGAGCCCAGTTCCGGGGAGAGAACCAGGAGACACAGGAGCCCCGTCCGTCCGGGTCGGGGATGCGGAAGACATGAGACTGCGCAGGTCAACTAGGGTGCCGAGGCGTCCTACGTACCTGCGGGACTACGTCACGTTTATTGATGAACGTTGAATTTTTTTTGAACTAGGGGGGAGGAGTGTTATGTCCTTATAAGGACATCTGCCCGGATTGGCTGCCAGCCATCGGGCGGGAAAGTTTGAATCTCGGTCAGGGGGCGGTGCGACTGCCGGAGCGAATATAAGGAGAGCTCCGGCAGCGCACGGCCAGTCTTGCTACTGTTTCTTGTTCTCAATAAAGGTTACTTATGTAACGAGCTGGTCACGTCTTTCATTCCTGCGCCGATCTAACAGTTGACTTGGGAGTAAGGCCACAGTTGGACGATGAATGGCCCCTTCCAGAGGGAATAAAAGAGGAGCGAAAGGGGAGTGGAGTTTGCAGGAGACAATTAGTTCATTACGCATTCTTGCCAAGTATTGCGGGTGTATGAAAGATATCGGCCTAGCCACTCTCCAAGCCTGATAAAGATTGGTAATTGTGAACTATCTTGAAAGACTGTGGGAGAGGAAAGACTTTGCTGGAGAGGAATTCACTGTAAATTAAATAAAAGGAGTTTATCGGGATGTGGACTCGGCTTTGTGCTGCTGGGGAAGCCTTCGTCGGAACAGAGGGAGGGGAGCTAGTGATGTGAGCATGCATCATCAAATACAAGATAGCAGCTATGACTGTGTGAATGAAGCCCTGTCTTCTTTTTAAATGCGTGTTACAACATACATAAGAAAGAGACAACTTTGATTGCTTGGCTGTGGCTGCAACCTGACTTTTTGATGCTTTCCCTTGGATACTCCTGGACAGTGAATTTGGGAAATTTTATTTGGGTTAAAAGAAAAAAGTTTTTAAAAGTTCTTTAATAAAGTGTTCAGCAGACCGGACCAGCCTGGAGAACATGGAACACAAATCCTTACAACTCTTAGCACAAACTCTTTGAATGCCATGTGGTTGCTAGGCAGCATGTTAACAGAACTCTTAATTAGGTCTATAGTCTGAGTTACCCTAGTTGTGCATTTTTAAAGCATGAAGGAACAGAATCTGAATGTGATTTATTGCCACTGTTATTTCTACATTTCTCAGAAGTGGAGTTTATAGCTGCCACTGCCCATTTCCAGCTGTTGGTCTGCTGTTTCAAATCTGATTTTACCAATGCCTTCTCAAATGTCTTTAAGAAAGTTCCCCCAAACATAGCAAGAAAAAATTTCCCATGTAATTGTATTCAAATCAGTCAAAAATTTGCCCTTAACCAAAACAACTATTGGCTTCCTGTTTTTAGATCACCCTCTCATTAAAAAGAAAAGCTAACATGTCTGGAACAGTGTTTTATTGGATTTGAAACAATAACAGTTTGCAACAAAATGAAGTTTAGCCATACCACAACAAATTAAACAGAAAAAGCCCAATGACTTCACTAAAATCCATGTATACGAGAGGAACATCAAAACATGAATGATCATAATTAATAACTAATATAGACAGAATTCAGAGACAATAAACTAAATGAAAATAATCTACAGTATAAAAGGCCAAGCTCATATATGCCTGTGGTTCCCAAACTCTGTGCTATAATGCCCTGGAAGAGCCATAGGGAGCTCAAAGGATACCACAGAACGTTTTATTACTTAAAAAATTGAACTATTAGTGAGTATGCTGTAGTGCTCCGGAGTGCCATGGCACATAATTTGAGAACCGCTAAAGTTGTCTTGAACTGAGAAGCTTTGGGAAACTCTGATATATGAAAACATCGCTGTGCCATTGAGCCTTGGTGCATGATCAAAAGTGACTCTAACATTAAGGTAACCCTCCCCACCCTCAATCCTCTTAAGGTAAAGGTAAAGGTTTCCCTCGCACATATGTGCTAGTCGTTCCTAACTCTAGGGGGCAGTGCTCATCTCCATTTCAAAGCCAAAGAGCAAGCACTGTCCGAAGACGCCTCCGTGGTCATGTGGCCGGCATGACTAAATGCCAAAGGCGCACAGAACACTGTTACCTTCCCACCAAAAGTGGTCCCTATTTTTCTACTTGCATTTTTTACATGCTTTCAAACTGCTAGGTTGGCAGAAACTGGGACAAGTAATGGAAGTTCACCCCATTACACGGCACTAAGGATTTGAACTGCTGTACTGCTGACCTTTCGATTGACAAGCTCAGTGTTTTAGCCACTGAGCCCTTTTCAATTTTTTTCCAATCCTCTTACTGTTTCCAAAATGCAGATACACGGAACCTGACAAATTGTGAGTAGAACACTTGATAGCATTCCATCAGCTTCCAGATGTGAGCTGGGAGGTGAGGGTGCGGCTGATAAGTATGTGAGCATGCCGCTACGGGGCTTATTCTACTTGCACCTAACCATGCTACAAGCGTGCCTTGGCAACATGTTTTTGCTACTGAGCCTTCATGACATTCCTGCCATCTCCTCCCCAGACAATGAATGAGATAGGCTTTAGCTGTATTATGGCTTTTCTCTTCAGGCAGACAAAGAAAATAAGTTATAATTCAACAGTAGCTGTAAAGTATATACAGGCAGGTCTGGTCACTGTTCATCTGCCATGTTCTGCTCTATGGTCGTAATGCTGTATCCAAATCATGCAATAACATGAGACTGCTCAACCAGCAGTACTAAAAGAGACACTCTGCGAGACAGATGGGCAGTATCTAAATTTGATAAATAAAATAAAATGAATGCTTTAATGCTACGGTTGCATTAGTTTAGTGCAGTGTTTCCAAACCTTGGCTACTTTCCAAGGTATGGATTGCTAACTGGGCAATTCTGAGTACTGAAAAGAGGTTGCCAAGGTGGAGAAACATTGTCTTATTGCGAGCTTGAAATAGTGAAAGTGCGAAACAAGGGGCCCAGCACTTCCCATCCCCATGGTTGCAAAACAAGCACGAAGGAATCAAATTCAGCATTTTTTTAGTACATCTTTTTCTTTTCTTTTCTGGTTTGTTTTTGTTTGTTGAACTGCTTCGTTGTTGCATTTTTATTATTGCTTTTAGCTGCCCAGAGTTGTATGCCCACAAAATGGGCAGCCATATAAATCTTTTAAATAAATAAATATCAGGAAAGGAAAGCCCAGAGAGCTAAATCTTAATTCAAATAATTGTTTGTTCTAAATTTAATCTGTTCGGTTTTTTTAAAAAAACTCTGTCCATTTTAGGTCATGACAGAATGGAATATAAAGCAGGAGCACAGAAAGAAACCTAGACACAGCAAGCAGAATTTAGGGCCAAACCTGACCCATACCTGCTATAGTGTCATGCTCTATTAGGTGGGGATTCTTCCTGCTGGCTGAGGACCTGAAGAAGAGGGAGGCACAGACAAACTAAAACAATGCCCTTCAATCTTGAGTGACAAAAGTGGCAACCGAGGCAAAATGGGAATCAACAATGGCGACAGCAGTTCCATACCAATAATAGTTTTCTGTCATTTTGAGGATGGAGGAATACTGCAGCATTTTTACTTTAAGAGTGAGACGTTCTGCAAAGAAGTGTGAGAAACTTTTACAATAAAATTTCCACCCACGCTGCAACACTAGTACTTTGAGTAATATGGTGATTTTAAAAAGCCACATCCCTCCACTTGTAATGACAACAGCCTGTCCTTCCCTGCTCCCTGCTGCTGCAGTAGAGGAACTTGCTTGCTTTCTCTTCCACCACATTATCTTCCCCATCACCAGGCCATCACTGCACCAATGCAAGGGAAAGCCCCTTTTGTTCTGATGGCTGATGGGGAAAAACAAAGCTTGCAAATTTACAATGCACCATCACAAGATTGCAAATAGTATCGTGCAGTGGGTGGAGCCTGACAGCATACCATCTGATTGGCAGTTATGTCTGTAGTTATTACCTGATAGTAGTTCTTACCTGTATAATTGACATAGGTTATTCATTTTAAAGTTCAGTCAAAGCAGTGGGAGAAGCAACTAATTGATGTACAATAAATATTAAGGCTTGAACAGTAAAACAATTTTTTTCAAATTTATTTTTGTTGCATTTTTACAATTAAATAAATCTTACTCACATCTTATGCATAACTGCGACTATTTACATAACATTCCAATAAATAGCATTCCAATACAAATACACTCTACACATTTTTACTACACATTTTAATTCTGCTTCTATTTTGTCTATTTCTTTTCCCTTTTTCTGTTCTCAATCCTGTTCTCAGTCCAGTTGTATCACTTCTCCCATATTGCGTAGTATTCCAAATCTATTTGTCCCTTCAATTCAATTGTTAATTTGTCCATTTCTGCACAATTAAATATTTTTTTAATTACTAAGCCTTTGGAAGGTATGTTTGTATTTCTCCAGCATTGCGTGAAAGCTCTCCTGGCTGCGGTTATTATATGTAAAATGATATAAATTATTCTTTTGTCATATTTCCCTTTAACTATCCCTAGGAGAAATAATTCCGGGGTATATTCTATCTGAAGTCATGTGACAGTAAAACAATTTTTACATAGGCTTCAGAAGTGTTGCTTAAGGCTCACCTCTAGTGTAGTATCTCAGCTCCCCTCCCTTGGACACCATTTTAAGATTGCTCTGGATGTTCCTAGACTGCTTACAAACATTTACAAATCAAATAATTTGATTAATTCTCCCCTATTCCGACCCTCCTTTCCCTCCTGAGCAACCTGTGGAAGCTGGAGATGTGATATTTCCACTTGTTTTTTTGCCCTAGACAAAGACTTGCCTTAACTCAGGGATCGGCAACCTGCAGCTCCAGAGCCACAAGTGGCCCTTTGGGCCATGTGCTATGGCTCCCTGTCCCATCACTGGTTCACCACGCCCCTCTTATTTCTTTTTTGGACTCCAGCCCGAAGTGGCAGGAAGCGAAGGCTGCCTTACGCGCAAATGTGGCATGAAGGCAGGTACAGGGAACCTTCACTCCTGCACTCTCCTCCCCCCTCCCCCTCTCGTAACTCCCTGGCCAGCTGTGGCTGAGCTGGAAGTGTGTGCACGCATGGAGAGACTCTCCTTAAGTGAGCCGCTGCCCGCCCCCGCGTGCCTTTTCTGAGCTTTGGCGCTCGCTTGAGGAGAGTCTTCCCGCACGTGTGCATGCTCCTGTCTCAGCCACAGCTGTCCTGGGAGTCCTGAGAGCAGGAGGGAGAAGAGGGTTGCCAGAGAGTGCAGGAGCGAAGCTGCCCTGTACTGCCTTCGCGCTACATTTGCACATAAGGCAGCCTTCGCTTCCTGCCACTTCAGGCTGGAGTCTCCCTGTGCATGCCACAGCCAGCCAGGGAGTTACAAGAGGAGGTGGGAGGGGGAGGATGGTCGCCCGAAGGGAGGGAAGGAGAGAGAGACATACAACCGAGTGATACACAGAGAGGGGGTGAGAGAGACATAGAGAGACAGATACAGAGGGATACCTAGGGGGTGAGAGAGGTGAAGAGAGGGAGAGGGAGAGACACAGAGATACAGAAAGAGCGGGGGAGAGGGAGAGAGACATAGAGAATAGTTTTGTAGCTGGGCATGGCTAGGTGGTCATGTAACTGGATGGGAGTGAGTGACATCAAATTGGCCATGCCCACCCAGGTTTTGTGGCTCCCCAAGTGTTTTTTTTTCTGTAGGAAATGGGTCCAAGTGGCTCTTTGAGTGTTTAAGGTTGCCGACCCGTGCTTTAACTAAAGCAGACTTATAAATACACAAGATGCATTTACATGTGTGAAACTACGCAGGACGAAATTATGGTTTCTAACCAGCAAGGCCCTAGGTGCGATTTAAGGAAGTTGAAATTGACACATTTGGGAGATGACCATCTTTCCAAGATTAAGATAGAACTGAAACTAGAACCTCTTTTTCCAGACACGAAGATTGGATATTTTTCAATTAGGGAGATTCTCTCTCTAAACCGTAGTCTAAAGTAATACAGACAAAACATAGTTTCATGGTTTCAATGAAAACTCATCTTTTTTTGGAGGTAGAATTATATTTTTTAACTAGTGTAGATATTGTGTGTTTTTAAATATGTATACATAATAAAAAACAAAAGGATAGTATTTCATAGTAAATAATATCAGGCTACCCTTTCAGTGGTAAAGGAAACATACCTTGACAGGAAAAATGCATCATTTCCTCTTGAAACTTATTTTTACTTTAAGCAATTTGTCCTTAACCAGAGGTTCTGTGCCTTTACTGACATTTTTTAAATATTTGTTTTCACAGATACCCAATATGAAGTTTTATTTCTGTGTTAGAATAATAACTAAAAATTTCCTTGGAATAAATAAGAACATTGAAATGGAGCAGAAAAAAAAAGTTTTGTGGCATCTTAAATGCTTACAGTACAATGCTGGGCTCCTGAAAACTTTTTCCAAAGTATTCAAATTATGGGATGCATATTATTTGAATGGGGTTCATGATATAAAGGTAGGGAGTAATCCCTTGCTCTTGCTTCAGTTCCTACAGGCAAATTCTCTGCTTTGACAGCCACTAACTGTTGTAAGAGGAAGAACACAAGATTTCATAGTTTGATTCTTCATTTTTCCCAATCATGGAATTGCATTTTGGAATAAAAGAGCTACTGTAGGCTCCAAAGATGATATTGTTGAGTTATGCTAGGTTTGATCAAAGGTATTAGCTTGGGTATAGTAATTTTTTTTTTTTCATTTGAATGTATTTCCCCATTTGGAAACTTACACACAAACACAAAGAGTTGCAAATGGGTCAAAAGGCCAGGAAATCATTTTAATTAATGGTGAGTTTTTAAGCACAACTGCTTAAATCCGTCCTCCCTTAAAAAATATCTGTGTAGATCAGTATTTTTCAGTTTTGGCAACTTTAATCTGTGTGGACCAGAATTTATGAGCCAGCATAATGGGGATTATCAGTAAAAAAAAATGCTTCAGATACTTTAAGAAATACATAATGGTATTGTAGTCCTCCAAATAAAAAAATTTGCATACCTCTCGAAACTTTTCCAAATGCGCTGCCACTTGCTATTGATTTCTCCAAGATAGTAAAAGAGTCTCAGACACAGATAAACCAAATTCCAAAAAAACAAAACAAAACCTGAAATCTGATTCCAATAGGTTTCAGAAGGACATGGAGCAGATGGTGAGGATGGCATATATGGAATGGGAGGAGAAAGAAGGATTACAATGACTCCAAGCTTGCTTAAGAAGCTGGTTCATATTCTATACCCTGAATCTCCAATCTGGACTGTTTAGGAAGATAGAAATGTGTCCATTTTCTTCTGCATTATTGACATTAAAAGCCTTTGTAAGGCTTGTCCAGGCTCCAAGCATGTTGGAATACAACCACCTCATCTGCAGCACATTGATTTAAGGTGACTATCCAATAATAGTGTCAAAGATGACCGCTACCCTGACAAAGCTAAAAGCTGCAAAATGGAGAAAGTTGATATCAGTAGTTGATTTATGTAGGGTTAAAGCAGAATTATTTTTGTTTTAATCACCAGGCCTAAAAATGCTAAAAAATGAAGGCTCTTCCATTTGAAGCTGAATAAATAGTTGCTGTAGCAAGACTTTTTCCAGCATCCTGACAATTATAAGGCCTTCTGTCCTCTGGATTGGGTACACATGTTCTTTCACTGCTACTCGAGAAATATTTCTGCTAGCAGAAGTTGGTTTAATGAATTGCTTATTCAGTTTCTTTCCCAATAGAAAAATTTAATTAATTTTTTCCCCATGGCTGGAGAAGAAAAATAACCAGAGCACAATCCATAGAAGCAGGAGGAGGCAACTGAAAATGTTAATCAGGAAAATCTGAAATTTTATAGCATAGCATTTTGATATTTTTTTTAAAAAATGATCAATAGCTGCTGCCTTTTCAAACAACGTATAAAAGAGAAACTCCTGATGTTTGGAATCTTGTGTCAGTTTCCCATTCAGTGATTAACAACATTTTAAATTGGAAACTTGACATTTAAAGGGTGTGAGATGTAAATCAGGCCAAGATCTGGCTTTAATCACTGTTTGGGCATGTTTCTCTTTTTTAGTCTAATGAAGTTGTAGAATTGGCAACTGTAGTCCATGAGAGTGGATTCAGATATGTGTCTTGCAAAATGTCCTGAATTGGCACCACAGTGTAGGGTCTGATCCTAGGATTGTTTTTCTCTCCTCTCTTCCTTCTCTGCCCTGCCTTTTCCTCCCTCTTCCACTCCCTTTTTGTCTCACTCAAAATGAATGCATAAAAATAGAAGGGTCTTTTGATTTATAGGGTGTCAACACACAAACTAGTGGGGTGGCAGAAAGCAAGATCAAACTGAATTAGATGCTATTTAAGAGCAGCCAGCATCTATTTTCCACAAGAGCAATCTCCTAGCACTAGGGTCCCATAGAGTTATTGCAAATTTCCTCTGGACTAATTTCAACATCTCAAAAGGATCTTTCCATGTGTTTGAGGGCTGCTTAAAATTTTCCTCTCAATAAAAGAGGGCATAAAAGTATTCTGCAGTAATATTGCATGCCTTTTATGCAAATATGTAAGTGTAGTGTACATTTAGAAATAGTAACTGTAATTCAAATACATACAATATAATGAAGGAGAATATTTGTAGCTCAGGGTTGAAATGAGGGGTCCTTGGTGCTCTCTGAGCTTGGTTGCTTTCTTACAGATGTTTTATTACCCAAACTGTTCTGATAATTTATGGGCCGGTGCACTGATAATATTACCTAGTTTGGGTAATGAAACGTCTATAGGAAAACAACCAAGTTCAGAGAGCAGGATCAAGGACCCTTAATATACAATATACTTCCAATAGTGGGGAAGATTTTTTCTTACCTGTGTTCATAAGGTTTAGAAAGCTACTGAGTTTATTTTGAACTAGTGTACTTAGATCTTGCCATGAACTTTATAGAGATATCTAATGGATCAGTGAAGGAATGTCTATTAGACAAATTTACTGTTTGTAACTTGTGACATGATTTCCTCCCACGCACATCCCATAAGTATATGAGATCTCGTGAGCTGTGCAAGAAAAACATTCTCTTTTCATTCTGAAATCTAATTTTCTATGTTTCTGAAATGGCATTGTGGCAATCACTGGGCTTTTCTGTCATCCTCACCCTCTTATTTCTTTTTCTATAAAGTTGGTGCAACATTTGGGGATTAGTTTTTCTAAAAATATTACCTTGATATTAAAAAAATATAGCTGTAATAAACTAACTGTTGGTTTAACATAATCTTAGATTTAATATTTAATATAGTTTAGTTTAGTTTAGTTTAGTTTATTTGATTTGTATACCGCCTTACTCCCGAAGGACTCAGGGCGGTGAACAGCCAAGCAATAAAATACATAAATACACAAAATTTAAAACCAGATAAAATCAAATTAAATCATTTTGGCCCAGACAGATTAAAATACCCCAATAATTTAAAAACAGATTAAAATTTACATATTAAAAGAGGGAGGAGATTAGGCCAAGCCCGCTTGATGGAATAAAAAGGTGTTCACAGAGCGGCAGAAGGTGCGCAGATCCGGAATCCTCCATATCTCTGGGGGGAGCTCATTCCAGACGGTAGGTGCCCCCACAGAGAAGGCTCTCCCCCTAGGGGTCGCCAGCCGACACTGTTTGGCTGACGGCACCCAGAGGAATCCCTCTCTATGAGAGCGTACTGGCCGGTGGGAGGCTATTGGTGGTATATATAATCTGGAAACTAACTAATAATGAATAGCAATGTTATGAATTGGCTTTCTGAAATTACTTTTCCCTGAATTCATTCATTTGCTCAGATGTTATCTGATTTTTCTATAGTAAACCCTACTCCATTAGCCACAATAGCTAAATTAAACCTCCATATCTAATAAATATTACTTGTAGTACAATATATATTACATGATGTGGAGAGACTTGGCCCATAGAATCACTGAGAGTCAGATACAATAAAATGGATGACATCAACATCATCATATATTACATGTTGTGGGATCAAGTTATCTCTCCTTGGAAACCTGCAGCACTGTAGCATCTGGCTGATGGCTACTGAAAATCATGCTGCCTCCATACAGAAAGAATGGTCCTCATTTTCCTATGGCCCTTCTGGCACTGTCCTAGGTATTGTAGAATTGCCCATCAGTCTGAAATCTCCCCTTACTTGGATCATTGAGCAAACTCCAAATTAATCTAGTTGAAAGAATCACCAACAAATGTCTATTAAAATTCTACTTGAATACATTTTTGGGGAAAACCCCCACCATTGGCTTCCAATTCCAAAACTGCCTTATGGTTAAGAAGATTTTGTAATATTAATTTGAATATTACAAAATTTTGTAATATTCATTTGAAAATTTGAATTCATTTTGTAATATTCATTTGAAACTGGCACGCTGGAGTGATAGAAAATAAGCTGTGGCCTTTCAGATATTTTAAGAATACTGTCATATAAGTTCACTCAAGAAGATAGATCCAAACAATAATGAAGAGTGGGTTTATTTGAATGGTATTATACTATTGATGCAATTTAAATTAACATTTGGTTTTTCTGCATCTATATTAGATTACAAACTCATATTCAGCTTGTGATCAAATACAATTCCAAAATCCTTCTCACAAGCACGATAACAAACCAGATATTAATATCTTACACTTGTACAATTGATTACTTTTCCCAGATGAAGAACATTTGTCTCTCTTAAATTTCATTCTGTTATTTACAGCTCATATCTTTAATCTTTTCCAATCATTTTGTTGTTTCCTCATCTTGCTGATAATTGGCTAACGCAACCCATTTTATCTCATCTGGTAATGTGAAAAGCATTCCATCCACTTTGTTGCTCAAAGTTTTGATAAAAAAATACTGAATAGTACTGAGCCAGAATCAGTATCCCTGGTGCTCCACCTTCCTTCAATTCAATAAAGAACCTTGACGAGCATTCTTTATTTGCACTGGTGCATCATGCCAGATTGAGCTGAAATAAGATTGAGTAATTTGTAGCTCAACTTTTTGAAAGGAACCCAACCATTGTTGGAACAATAAAATATAATTTATTTCTGGGCCTAGCAAGCTATGTGAACCCAGGAATTACCGGTAAGATTTCTGACTTGAATTTAGAGTTTAGCTTGTTAAAGGCATCTAGCATTTCAGTATAGAAAGTCAAGAATGGATACCTGTCATGTTATCCAGTTCCCCTGAAGTAGGTTATTAATCATAGGTCACAGGGTATCTTTCCAATGGTTTAAGAAAATCCAGATAGATTATAATTTAGACGATCTCATAAAGAGCAAGGATGTTTTGATAACATAAACATATATACTTGAATATGTAATTTCTCTTTCCTCGGAAACTGCCACTTCACTATAGTCCATCACATCACCTCCCCCTTTGTAGGCACAATTAATTACAGACAGTGTTATCTGACCATGGCAAAACAACTGTTACGGTAGTGTGACGTTGTGGCAAAGTGATGGTGATCTTTTATGTTCCTAAATTATACCGGTATCACAACTTCTAAGACATAACAACGGGATCTAAAGTGCAATACCTGATGTGTATCAGAGAGCTTCTGAAAGCAATTAAAATTTTATAGATGATAATTGCTGATCTACCTCTCCATCCCCATTCTGGGCTTGTGGTAGGTGCCATATGTGAAACTGAGGTGGTCATATCTCCAAAGGGAGAAACTCTAGGTTTATCCAGGGCTCAGTTGTACATGGAAGGATGGCTGCCAATTTGGTATTCAATAACAGTAGCTGGAGCTCAAGGATTCCATGAATCCAATGATCTGACCCTGGGGATGAATATTGAGAATTGAAGGGTAGAATAGATCTTAGTCACTGGCCCCACCATTCCCATCAGTAGACTTGTTATCACTGTATATCTTATACTAATGTATATCTTCCTGTCTACTATATTTTCACAATCTAGATGGAACTTTCTGCCTTTCCCCCCTTGACTTCTACTCCTCCCATGCTCTTCTAAGCCATAAGACATCCAACCAACCTTGCTGTCACCCTTGCTCTAAATTGTACAGTGATGATCTGTGGCTGCCTTCAGACACTTGGCAGCCTAGGCTAAAATATTACTGTGGGCAACCAACCATCCATACCCATCCACTTCCACCTACCATTTTCTCACCCTCTACTCCCTGGCCTCTGCACAGACACAATCTGGAGCAAAGTGCAGATCACATTAAGGTCAGTTCACTCCATACAGCCCAGAGGAGGTGGGGACAGATGGAGGAGAGTTGAATGGGACAGATGCAGCAACAACAGCCTAATTTGACTATAAATGGTAAAATGGCAGCGCAGTTGTGGGGCTTGGTTCCCTAAACTTGCTCCTGTTCCTGCTATCGCAGTTCTCACCAGGTGCATTTTAGAAACAAAAATTCCTGATGTCCAAAGTTCACTGATGATCCTCAGTCAGGACATGTAATGTGCACACAATATATTTCACCTTCAGGTTCCTGCAAAATTATCTCAAAATTCACTTAGAAGTTCAGCTGAACCCCATTAATGAAACCTTTCTGGACACTACTCTCCAGAATTGTATGAAAGTTGACCAAGAGGTGTACTTTTTTCATTTTTTGCCATCTTTGCTCTTGATTCATGTTTTGTTTTTAAATGTTTTTAACAATGTGTAAACCCCCCTCCCCCCGGTCACTGGGACTTGGGAACTTAATAAATAGCTTTTTAAATCCCATTTAAAATAGGAAAGATAGCACTGCTTTTTAGAATTACTAACAAAGAAGTAAAAACTTCTGTCTTGGACTGTTTATCCTGTTATCCTAATGAAGTTTCAAGTCTATTTGTTTTTTAAACTTTCCATTAGCGTTTGCTTTTGTTTTGTTTTAAATAATAATAATATAGTCCTTGGAGCCCATGCATAATTCCTTTTAAGTTTTCAGTTTAACATTCTGCCTCCATTTCCTGCAAGAAAAATGTTTTATATGAAAGCAAATCTAACCTTTTGAAAAAGTTCATTTACTGTTATATTTGGTATTAGCTTTCGGGGAGAGGGAAAATGGAGTGGGCTTTTTTAGAATGGTATACCTTCTGTTTTCAATACTGGGCATGAGAAAAAAAGGCATGTGTCAGAAATAAAATATTGTGCCAAAAGACTCTCCCTGCATGAATTCAGCATATGAGCAAATAAGTAAGTGGTTTAGAATAACTCTCCTTCCTCAAAGCCAAGAACTGGGCTTGATGTATCCAGGAGCATGCTGGTAACAAATAACACATTGAATCCCTTGGTCATGAGAAAATGTTAAACTGTCCTTTGATAGATGGCTACGCTCATATAACTAGTGGAGTGCAGGAGAGAAGCATATGACCATTAAAGATTAATCCCACTGAAGGGAAAAGAAAGGCTGGTTTGAGCTTTAATTAATTTCCCCCCTGCTCTTGCTTAATTAGCCTTTTCATGGGTTATTGGCTCTTGGTTACTGAAGTCTAAGTATTATTATCTTTGTTCTGTGGATAGCGACACACCCAATACCATATTACAGTTCTATATGTATGCATGCATATGTACACCCTCCACATGCACATGCTTACAACCTCCTCCCCCCTTTTTAGTACAGAGAGTCTAACTAGATGTGATATGAAATATGGATAGATTACTGAATTTTCTTTAAATAGCACCTGTGAGCCATCAGCAATACATCCTGAAAGTGATTTGCAACCCTTTTAATTCATATTATAATGTGGGATAAATCCCATCTTCCAAGGTGCTATTAGCCCTGTGAAAAATTTTACCTTCCCTGCCTGGTAAGAGCTGGATGAAGATGATGATGGACCTTTTGCCCAAAAGAGCCTCTTGACTTTGCCCTCAAATGTAATGCTTATGTAAGCGCATTCACACCGACCTATAGAAGAGAGAAAATTATTTCAATACTATATTTTAGTGGGGAAGTTATGTTTAATTTTGGAAGTAAAAATTAAATGCCTCTTCCAGGAAACCAACTTGTGAAACTTGTTTTCAATGAGTACCGGATGTCCGTACCTTTAGCATTATCTTGGCATTTATATTTCATTAATGTGTCCTCTTCAATTAATATGCAAATGAATGAAATCTGTAATGCGCAGAAGCGTTAAAGCCAGAACTTCAGGAGATGTGGTGATGAAGAAGAGTTGCTTGCATGTTAGATGATCCTGCGAAAGAAAATGCAGATATCAAAATAACTTTGAAAAGATATATTAGCTATAGCCTCAGATCAGCAATCCATGTCCTGGTAACTTCTTCTCTAGATTTCTCTACATCATTATATATGAACTTGAAGATGAACTAAAAACTTCAGTTTCATAATAAGCCAATTTACATGATTTTTCCAGTTTGATCTTTTTGTAGTTGAAAAAAACTAATATTTCTAGATCATGGTATTTAAAGGGATAGCTCTTCCATATATTGTTGTCCATATATTAAGGTCATCTTCTTGAATGCAATTGTGAATGCTTTCCCATCCTGATATGTAATATGTTATGTATTGATACTTTTAAGCGGGAGATTCAAACCTGCATACGTTTCTGATTGGCTGACAGTCCCTCCTGGATTGTATATAAGGAGGACTGCAGCCCCTGAGTTTTTGCTGAAGTCTCACTGTATATTAAAGAGCTGTTGTCACTTGCTTGCTTGTGCCTCTCATCATTCCCGAACCACTTCATTGGCGACGAGGATGGGATAGAGGCTACAAGAAGCCAACCAGTGAGACCACGAGCTTCAGCTAGGCGACGAGGCGAACCACAGGAGACATACCGGACATGTCTGCCTACGTTCCGCCCAAGCCTTTTGATCCGACCCGCGAAAAATGGGTCTCGTACCTAACGAGGTTTGAATGCTCGTTAGAAGCCAGCGACATGCAGGGCCTCTCGGCTAATCGAAAGAGAGCCCTATTCCTAAGCCACTGCGGACCGGACGTGTTTGAGATGGCCGAGTCACTGTGTGAGCCAACGCCGGTTCAAACAGTCTCATGGGACACCCTGATGGCAACTCTCCGGGCTCACTACGCTCCCGTCCCCTCCAAGTTCGTGCAGCGATACCAACTGAGGCAGCGCGTCCAACGAGAGGGAGAGCCGGTCAGCGCGTACATGGCCAGCCTGAGAAAAGCCGCAACTCATTGCGACTACAGAGACTTGGATGATGCGTTGCTTGAGCAGCTGATCTGTGGTGTTCGGGACATTAGGCTGCAACGGCGTCTGCTCGCCAAGCCTGATCTGACGCTTGCCGGGGCCCTTGACGAAGCCAGGGCTCACGAAGCCTCCACAAAGGCCGCTGAAACGCTACAGCGTCCGCTGACCAGCAAGGACAGCCCCAAGTCTGCCCCGGTGCACAGAGAAGACGCCGGATCCAGCTCGGAGTCCGAGTCGGATGAGGACGTCTTCCAAACAGAGCACCGGAGAAAAGACACTGGCAGCCCCCGGCGAAGCTGTCCCAGCTGTGGCGGGCACCATGATAGACTGTCCTGCAAATACAGAGAGGCTATTTGCAGGCGTTGCGAGAAGAAAGGGCACTTGGCGCGAGTCTGCAGAGCCATTCTGCCCAGAAGACTCAAACCACGTGAGCGCCGCAGCCAACCGGAATCAGCGCGCCAGAAGCAGCCAACGAGAGAAGGCGGCGCGAAAAAACGGCGCGAATTTGAACCGCGAGATGGCCGCAGCATACACATCGACCAGGCCAGCACAACGGTCGAGGACAAAGTCAGCACGGTGGTCGAGATCAACGGAAGACCGTGCTCGATGGAGATCGACACCGGATCAGCTCTCTCCATCATGTCGTGGACAACTCTGAAGAGCCTCCTGCCGTCGTTCCGGAAGGATCAACTCTCCAGACAGAGACTGCGCATCCTTGACTACCAGGGGAACCGAGTCCCCCTCGAAGGCGTGGGCACGTTCCGGGTCACCTACGGAGACTACGAAAGAGACCTGCCGCTGACCATCGTCACGAAACAGCTGCCGAGCCTCCTGGGCATGGGGTGGTTCCGAGCCCTTGGCATGGGCTTCACCGGCGTCCACCTGATGTCCAAGTCAACCCTGAAAGACAGCCTCCTGACCGAGTTCCAGGACGTTTTCGGGGACACGTTGGGCAAGTATGTGGGGACCCCTATTTCACTAAACTTAGACCCCAACGTAGCCCAAGTAAGATTGAAGGCCAGACGAGTGCCGTTCGCATTGAAACCAAAGATCGATGCAGAACTGGACAAACTGATTAAGCAAGGGGTGTTGGTTCCCGTTGACCATGCCAAGTGGGAGACCCCCATAGTCACCCCAGTTAAGTCCGACGGCTCAATCAGAATTTGCGCCGACTACAAGTGCACGATCAACAAGGCTTTGCAGCCGAGCGCCTATCCGGTGCCGATCGTGCACCATCTACTACACTCCCTGGGCCCCGGAAAAATTTTTGCTAAATTAGACCTGGCCCAAGCCTACCAACAGTTACCGGTCGACGACGCCACGGCAGAGGCGCAAACGATCGTGACTCATAGGGGTGCATTTAAATGCACCAGGCTCCAATTTGGGGTGAGCGTCGCACCCGGCTTATTCCAAAGCACCATGGAGCGCCTGTTGCAAGGACTTCCGGGAGTAGTCCCATATTTCGATGACGTCTTAGTCAGCGCCCAAGACGAACACCAGCTAGGGGACAGGGTACGGAACGTCCTGTCCAGATTCAGAGAAGCGGGACTAAGACTTAAAAAGAACAAGTGCAGGATAGCGGTCCCCTCGGTAGAATTTCTGGGGTACAGGGTGGACGGCACAGGCATCCACCCTACCGAAAGCAAGGTGAGAGCCATCAAAAGCGCACCAGCCCCCAAATCAAAAGCTGAGCTCCAAGCCTTCCTTGGACTGCTCAATTTCTACTCAATGTTCTTAAGAGATAAGGCCACGGTCGCTGATCCCCTTCACAAACTCCTAGGAAAGAATGTACCATGGGTCTGGGGGAAACCGCAAGCGGCCGCTTTTGAGGCAGTAAAAAAACTCCTATCTGAGGACAGTTTCCTGATCCAGTACAATGCAGAGCTGCCGCTCGTCTTAGTTTGCGACGCCTCCCCCGTAGGAGTTGGTGCAGTCCTAGGCCATAGACTGCCGAACGGCCTAGAGGCGCCCATTGCTTTCTACTCCCGAACTCTGTCCAGCACAGAACGAAACTATAGCCAATTGGACAGAGAAGCTCTGGCTGCGATTGCGGGGGTTAAGAAGTTCCACGAATACCTCTATGGCCGAAAATTTGAACTTGTGACTGACCATAGGCCGTTGCTAGGACTGCTAGCAGGCGACAGGCCAACCCCCGCTGCCCTCTCCCCCCGATTAACTAGATGGGCGATTTTCTTATCGGCATACTCGTACCAGCTCGTCCATCGGCCTGGGCGAACCCTGGGTCATGCGGATGCCCTTAGCCGTTGCCCCCTTCCCGACCTGCTGGACAACCCAACACCGGAAACCTCCGTCCTGTTGTTGGACGCGTTAACTTTGGGGCCCATCTCCTCCGGCGAGGTGGCGAAAGCATCAAATAGAGACCCTGTTATCCGGACTGTTATGGGTTGGGTTTTGAAAGGGTGGCCGGACAAGGTGGTCGGGGAGGAGTACCAAGGTTTTGCCAACAAACGAAATGAACTGTTTATGCAAGGGGGGTGCTTACTGTGGGGTGACAGAGTGGTAATTCCAACAAAACTACGAGGTAGAGTTCTAGAGTTATTGCACGAGGGGCACCCTGGCATCGTCAGGATGAAGTGTTTAGCCCGCAGCTATGTCTGGTGGCCCAACATGGACCAGGTCATTTCCGAGTGGGTGGGGAAGTGCAGACCCTGCCAGGAGTCTCGCCCCGATCCCCCAGTAGCGCCCATCCGAGAGTGGGAGAAACCAAAAGGCCCATGGGGGAGGATCCACATTGATTTTGCCGGCCCGTTCCATGGCCAAACGTTCTTAATAGTAGTGGATGCCTTTTCAAAATGGCTCGAAATTGTATTAATGCCATCCACAACGGCCGAAGCGGTTATCAAGGCCCTAAGAAAGTTGTTTGCCACCCACGGCCTGCCGGATACCTTGGTGTCGGACAATGGGCCCCAATTTACAGCAACCCTGTTTGAAGGTTACTTGGCCGGCCTGGGAATCCGTCATGCCCTATCAGCCCCATTTCACCCGGCTTCCAACGGATTGGCTGAACGATTTGTCAGGACAGCCAAGGAAGCACTATCCAGATTAGACAATGGGGACTGGCAGGCCAGGATAGATCAATTCCTTGCGGTTCAGCATGCATCACCATGCACGGCAACAGGGAGAAGCCCAGCAGAGCTCCTCATGGGGAGAAAGCTCCGGTGTGTGTTGGACAGGCTTCACCCTAACTATTCGCACGAAAACTTTAAGGGAGAGACCTGTGGCTTAAGGCAGTTTCAGGTCGGGTCCCCAGTGTTCGCTCGCAATTATGCCAGCGGTCCTCTGTGGGTCGCAGGAACCATAGTGGGGATAACAGGCCCAAAATCATACACGGTGGACGTGGGGGTAGATAGACTCTGGAAGCGCCACATAGACCAACTGAGGAAACGGGCGGTTGGCGAGGCAAACATCAACGCAGACATGTCCGAGCCTAACTATGACCACTTCTCCAAAACAGCTAACTCAAGCCCGGGGCCGCGAGAATACTTAGCTGACAAGCCCTGGTTCCAGCGCCGCCCCAGCGAGTCGCCACTCCCAGCCGGGGATAACCACGCCCCGGACAAAATCCAGGAGGTTCCATTGGCGGAGCCGGGAGAGACAAAGAGTCCCTCCGACCAGCTCGACGCCCCACCAAACACTGAACTGCGCAGGTCAACTAGGGCGAGAACTCAGCCTAAGCACCTGCGAGATTTTGTTTGTAAATATGTTAATTTTTGAATGTCAGTGCCTTCTGGGAAGGGAGGGGTGTTATGTATTGATACTTTTAAGCGGGAGATTCAAACCTGCATACGTTTCTGATTGGCTGACAGTCCCTCCTGGATTGTATATAAGGAGGACTGCAGCCCCTGAGTTTTTGCTGAAGTCTCACTGTATATTAAAGAGCTGTTGTCACTTGCTTGCTTGTGCCTCTCATCATTCCCGAACCACTTCATAATACATATATTCTTAGTAATCTCAGCTGGATCTAGAAGGCCTTCCTTGGGAGATTTGCCTGGTATCCTGGTATCTATGTTGTTATCTTTCCAATGTCAGGCAAAGAGGTTTTTATTTTCCTAGGCCTTTGTGAATATATTATTCATCCTGTACATGAGGTTTTTAAATGAATCTAACTGTTTTGTGAGTGTGTGTGTATATATACATACATATACACCAGTGGTGAAATCAAAAATTTTTTACTACCGGTTCTGTGGGCATGGTGTGGTGTGGCTTGGTGGGCAAGGATACTGCAAAATCTCCATTCCCACCCCATTCCAGGGGAAGGATACTGCAAAATCTCCATTCCCACCCCACTCCAGGGGAAGGATACTGCAAAATCCCCATTCCCTCCCCAATCCAGGAGGAAGGATATTGCAAAATCTCCATTCCCATCCAACTCTGGGGCCAACCGATTCTCCAAACTACTCAAAATTTCCACTACCGGTTCTCCAGAACATGTCAGAACCTGCTGGATTTCACCCCTGGTGTATATGTATGTATATATATACACAGACACAAACACATATACATACATACACAATACACATACACACACTTTTAACTTTAGTTTTAAGAAATGCTGTACTGTGATTCTAATAGGTTGCAAACTGCCCTGGAGTGATGCTGCTAATGCAGATTTTTTTAAAAAAACTATAGTTTTGAATGATCAGAACCACCCATTCATTTTATATAAATGGGTCACTTTTGCAGTGCAGTTTAAATACTAATCTGGGACATCTCTAAGAGAGTGGATACAATGCAGAAGAAAAACTCCCATTTATTACTTTATCTTTTATACAGGCACAGTAAATACAAACAGAATCATTTTATCTCTCTCTCTCTCTCACACACACACACACAAATGTACACACACACACACCACAGTAGAAAGACAAGGTAATTCACTATCTGAGAAAGAATATCCAATCAGGACTGAATAAAAAAAACAACAATGAACAAAAACATCTGAGAAATATATTTAGTTCAGTAGGAGTCCCTTCTAGGTAAGTAATTACAGGATTGCAGGATCATGTGGCAATATCATTTACTAAGAAGCACTGGAGAATTGCTCTATAAAGTTTTGCATACATTTTTAAATTCATTCTGATACTTGAGCATCAACAGTCACATCTTTGTTTCTATTGGTTACATATGTTTTGTTATAAACGTGATTAATGATTAACTTGGCCATGTTCAGGCTTTGAAGCAGCAGATCTGTAGGTTGCATGTGACACATAATTCATTATATCTGGGAATGTATTTTGTATCATAGCAGGACTTTCTCACGTTTCCATCCCTTTACTCTGCATATGCACAAGATCTGCATGGAGTTTCAGCAGCATCTCCATCTGGAATGGATCAGGAGATACCGCAGCCCGACAGTGATAGATGGCATGTGAACAAAACATTCAAAGTTGTTGTTGTCAAATACTGTAAACACTATGCATAGATGGAATCAGTGATGTAAACCAGATCAGGCATTTATTTATCTCTATATTTTATAAACTCTATTGATAAATTCCAAATGTGCAGAAATAAAAATATTAAATTAATACTTAAAAAAAAATCTAAGCCTGTGAGTCAAGAAAAATGGAAGCAGGCAAGTAAGTTTGTTGGTAAAACAATACCCATTTTGGGCAATACTTTTGGAAGCATCTTTTTGAATATCTGAAGAATAACAATATGGAGTATAATTAGATTAGAATGACCAGGATCCAACAAACACTTTTATGTTTTGTAAATGTATACTGGGGCCAAGTCTATTTTTTTTTTTTTTTTGTATCTGAAAGTGCTCTTGATTTTACTTTAAAAAAAGGGGGATTTGAGCAAGGGATTTTGGGAAACGAGATATAAAACATTTGTTGATAAGATGTCCTATTTTAAGATGGCTCATTCAATATTAAAATAGCATTTAAAAAAAGAGTGCAATCATTTATTTGAAAGGAATCCAGGTCAAGTCAAGGTTAACAATAAAGAAGGAACCTAGAAATTGTTCATTGAATAGGTGCAAATATCATAAGTTTTTCCACCCTGGGCAGGTATGTTATTCCTGTTTATTATTTTTAAAATTTGCGTCAGATATATATGCATGAGTACATTCAATTTGGTGGTAATGGAGGCAAGAAATGTGTATAACTATTTAGGCCCCTGAAGCTGAAGCTGCTAAAAGAAAATTGGGCTTTCAGGGAAGTTTGTGGAATGCATGTAGCTCCACTTTTGCCACAATTCATGTCTTTGGCAATTTCTCTAATTACAAACACAATCATTCTCTGCAAGTTAAAATATCAGTGTTTTGTAATGCAAGGAGGTTTTGTTTAAACAGATTGAGATTTTCGTAGAGATTAATAATAAGCACCATGCCTAGAATGTGTTCAAAGACTTCCCTGTGTGAGTTACATCTGCCATTATTTACCAGCAACAGAGTAACAGCAACAGTGAAAAACAACACAATGATAATCCAGAACAGTATTTCTCAACTTCAGCAATTTTTAAACTGTCTGGACTTCAACTCTCAGCATTCACCAGCTAACCATTGCAATTTAAAGTTGCCAAGATTAAGAAACACTGATTCAGAAATAAAGTACCCAACCACATTGCATGCATAGTCTTATGGATAAAACAGCCTTGCTGTTTGAACTGGAAGAAGTTTCAGGAGCTTCCTGTTATATCTAAATCTTGTTTGAGCAATGAACTCTTTCTGACCTCTGGTATGTTCTAATCCTTGGTTTTTTTTTGTTCATGATCTCCGATTTGTTCCGTGGTCCAATCTTCTGGCTTGATGTTCTGTTCCATTCTAAGCATGGCTTAGGTTCCCAAATCTTGATTCATTTCAGACTGCTAATCATTGTTAGCTTGTCTGCTTACTGCTGGAAAGTGATGAATAATAAACAATTTAATTATTTGCATATTACTTTTTAGCAGAACTTCCAGTGTAGCTCATACAAGCATGCCAAATAATAAAATTAATACCCAACTCAGCATGGCAGTATGAAGTCCTTTCTTGTTACATTATGCTTTTAGCATCTCTTTATAAGTGTATATATAGAGAACGGAACTACAGCATTTCTCCCAGTTCATTTGATCTAATCAGAATCAGAATAGAGCTGGAAGGGACCATGGAAGTCTTCTAATCTAGCCCCCTGCTCAAGCAGAAGACCCTATACCCATGATGGCGAAACTATGGCATGCATGCCAGAGGTACCATGCAGAGCCCTCTCTGTGGGCATGTGTGTTGTCGCTAGCTACTCTTCTGGTTTCTGGCCGAAAAATGAACTGGAAATGGCCTAAAAAAAACAGCCAAAAAACAGGCCATTTTCTGTGCTGTTTTCTGGCCATTTTCAGCCCAGAAAATGACCTGAAAACAGCCCAGAAAATGGCCTGAAAACGCCCCCCAATGGTCAAAAATGGCCAAAAAACAGGCATGCGCACACTGGCAATCTGGTCTTCGGGTTTCCAGTGCTCCAGCATGCACACATGCATGCACATGCACACATGTTCTGGTTTGGGCACTTGGTGCTGAAAAGGTTCGCCATCACTGCCCTATACCATTTCAAACAAGTGACTGTCCAGTCTCTTCTGAAAAACCTCCAGTGATGAAGTACTCAAAACACCTAAAGACAAGCTGTTCCATTGGTTAATTGTCCTCACTGTTATGAAGTTTCTCCTCAATTCCAGGTTGCTTCTCTCCTTGATTAATTTCCATCCTTTGTTTCTTGTCCTGCCCTCTGGTGCTTTGGAAAATAAATTGATCTCCTCTTCTTTTGTGGCAGCCTCTGAAATACTGGAATACTGCTATCAGTAGGACTCCTAGTCCTTCTTTTCTCTAGACTAGCCAAACCGAAATCCTTCAACTGTTCTTCATATGTTTTAACCTCCAGGCCTTTAATCATCTTAGTTGCTCTTCTTTGCACTGGATCTAGGATCATTCCTTTTCAGTCTTTAGGATTTGGAACAAAAAACTATTTTAAAATGTTCAGTTAATTATTATTTATAATGCAAATTGCTCCAGTCATGTTTCAAAACCCCAAAGGTTTATTGTTTTTGAACATTTATTGTTTTGTTTATCTGACAGAAGAGTAGTGGTTTATAATCTATAAAGGAAAAAAAACCACACCTTTAGCACAAAGGAAGAGAGCTGCTAATTATCTTGCATTATCTATGGTAGTGGTGCTTATGATATAGACCAATAAGCCATTTCCCAAGATGCAAGGAATACCTCACTACTCTTTTGAATGTTCGCTCAGTGAGCTGTGGAATTTGTATAGCTCCCTAGAATCTCTCCTAATCTTTTTAGGAGTCTATTAAACAGGACATGAAGCTGTGATTATATCCTCCTCACTTCTCTCCTTGCTCTGGACTTGATAGAAGGCCTTAAAGCAGGAACAATTTCTGCTCTAGCAACTTAGAGATAGTGTCTGTGAGTATCACTACTACAGCCATTGCCTCTTAAAATGTTTGGGTGATTTTCAGCTGAAACATGAAATCAGAAACAAACCCACAAAGGAAACAGTCAAAATCTGAAAACCCATTTATCTTTACACACATATAAACTAGAAAAGCACAGTCTAATTATGGCAGTTACTATGCCAATTCAAGAAACTATTAAGAGAAAATGCCACTTCAGATTTAATTCTAAGAATTCTTCAGTATGTTTTGCAAGATGTGTTACCAAACTATTAGGAGGCAATGAACACAAAATAGGGTTACCATCATTTGATAAGTTTACACATCACTACATTTTGGAAAAACATTTTAAAAAGATTATTTCTCCATCTAGAGCCTTAATTATTAGTGCTGTGTCTAATTCATAAATTGGAAGACAGATACTTGTGATCCATTAATAAGTTGAATCAGATGACAAAAAAGCAACCTACAAGGATTTCCCAGATGCTGCCAACCTAATTATATTTAAAAGCTCCTATAAGTAAACAGGGACAAAGTCTACCAAATGATTTTTTTAGTGATTAAAATATATATTGAAGCAGATATGCATAAATTGATTTAGCTCCAACCAACATCCAGCCAATGCCAATCATTATTCCCATCAATATACTTCTTTAAAGATAAACTGGAAGTATTCTGGGAGGCTCAAGATGGTGGCAGAAAACCACATTGCCTTTTGGTGGTTGTGACCAGTCATACCTGCCAGGGAAGACTTTCTGAACAGCGTCCATGGCATGTTCCCAAAATTTCAAACGCCTCATCCTGAAAGTGAATTGTCCTCAAAATTAAATGCACTTTCTTTCTTTATATACTTATAAGACATTCCAACTAAAAAGCAACATTTCTGCACTCTGATAGCTTGTGATTTAACTCTGCACTGCAACTATGTCATTCTATTGCTACTTTAACACTTTAAAGATAACTAAGGTTCAGTTTGACTCTCTTCTGATATCATTGTTGGCTATCATTCAGACATTTTAAACTTTAATAGGACAATAAAAGCACTTCTTTTAGAACTATTAAAGCATTTCTATTTTTAAAAATTCTTTGTTTGGTTGACCATCCACCAATTTCAACTCTCTAAACAGAAAGTATAAATGGAAGGAAGTTCCTTTTTGTCACATGCAATGTATTTTAATTCACCCCTCAGATTTTTTATCCATCTAAAATTTTTCTCAATCTGCTCAATAGGCTCTGTTGCCTATTGCAACCTCACTTGCAACCACTGCAAGTGTGAACTCTGAAGTATCGATCACCTGAAAGAAAAACCCATAAGCCAGTGTTGATTCTTTTTTTTATTTTTATTTTTTAATTTGATTTATATGCCGCCCTTCTCCGGAGACTCAGGGGGACTTACAATGCCTCTTGTACACATAAACTGATATAAAATATGAAAATGCATCTTTTAAAAAGCTGGGATCGATGGATGAACATGCATATGATCAGACTTATAATACATGCATATCACAAGCATTGAATAATATGGAATGCTATGAGTTTGGATATATACATTGTTAAATGGAAAAAAATAAAATATTTCATCTCTTCCTAGATAAATCTGAAGATGATATAATGTAACCATAGTATAATCCATGAGCATAATGACTCATGGAAAGTTTATTGTGACCAAGGCCCAAGTAGTGATTACCAAACACAATTCAGTCCTCAACAAACTTATTTTATTAAAACAGATGATAATTAATTCATTCTCAGCTTAGTCCAAAACAAAGTTCTTAGTAACCAGTCCATCGGCCTTATCACCAACCTTTGATATCTTTGGCAACCTGCCAAAGCCTTTTCTTGGCAAAAGCCCCACAAAGTTCAAGAGACATTGACAAGAAGCATGGGAATCAACGTTGCTTTTCTACAAAGAATCCAACGGCTCGTTGCTGCTCTTTTAAGCCTTATGGGAGTGGCCAATCATCTTCTGGCCTTACTCCTGAGTTGCCCTTTTTTCTTCAGCTGCTCTTGCCTTCTGGCAGCTCTTTGCATGCATGTACTAGGAATAGGCTCCTGCTGTTTCTCTGCCTCTCTGCTGTCCGCGAAGCTCCGGAGTCCGCACATCACTCCCAGATTTATTTATTTGTTTATTTATTTATTTATTTTATTTATTATTAAAGTTTATATGCCACCCTTCTCCCGAAGGACTCGGGGCAGCTCACATAAATAAAAACAATAACAATAAAATCTAAAACCAATCTAAAATTAAAATCCCCAAATTTTTAATTGTTTAATTGTTAAATTTTAATTTTAATTTTAAATGGGGTATTTTAATTGTTGGGCCAAATTGTTTAATATATTTTTAAATTGTTTTTTAACTTTGTATTCTATGTTTTTTACTTTTGGCTGTTCACCGCCCTGAGTCCTTCAGGAGAAGGGCAGTATATAAATTTAAATATAAATAAATAAATAAAATAAATAAAACCTCTGCCTCCAACACAGAGCCCTCGTCCAGGCCTTCCCCTGACTGGCCCATTGTACTCCCCAGTCTCCTCACTGTCCGACTCCACTGCCAAGTCCGCAGGCTGCTGGTGGACCACAACAAAGTTATGGAAATTAACTAACATGCCAACCTGAGTGTGGTATCATTTGAGATTCTTGAAATAATCTTCTTCCATGCTAAACACATTTTCACTTTTACCATACTGTTAGAATTCTTTTGCCCTGAGTGTTCTTTCAAAAGAGTCATCTGAGAATCGAAATGGGTATTTTGGGATCTTTTAACTGAGTCTATAAAAAGACTGTGCCAATAAAACCCTATAATGCCTCTCTTGAAATATCACAATTATATAACAAAACAAAATGAACAATTGTCCAAAGGGATTGCAATTTTCAGACCAGTAATTTTCTCACATGTTAATGTTTCATCAAGGAGGAAAAGGAGAAGGAGGAAGAACCACCCATGGGGATGTCAGAAAGCTGTAGGTTGATGTGTGAAGAATAGTGTCTGTCTGTCTGTCTGTCTGTCTGTCTGTCTGTCTGTCTGTCTGTCTGTCTATCTATCTATCTATCTATCTATCTATCTATCATATCTATCTATCTATCTATCTATCTATCTATCTATCTATCTATCTATACACAACTGATCATTGGATTCTATATTTTTCTGACTAGGTAAATAATGGCCTTAGTTACTGGGCAAATTTTGTTTAGAACGGAAATAACTATGATTCAACCTTATAGCTATCAAGACAGCTGACAACTGTAAAAGGAAGAAGGCAATAGGTCAAAAGTAGAGGAGATTTGATAAGGAAATGTGAAGTTTTATTGTGTGGCTTTTGGCACACTTTCTATGGGACATTTCCTTTCAGGTTGTTTTGAGGACAGAACAATAGAAGGTTATTTGGTAGTACATCAGCCTTATAAATAAATGATGTACTATATTCAAAAAAGACAAAAAGGGGTTAAGCTTGAATTGTGGGTTTTCCAACACAGGATCTTCCTTTCTCTGGTCTTTAACAAAAATATGATTTGTTTATTTTGTTTCCTGAATATTTTCAGAACACTTTGTACCACCTTCATTTTTACATGCATTTTTCAGAATGTATGCAAAGTGGATGAGTCACACACCATGAATTAACTACATGCATACTTCACAGAATTCAACAGAATGTACTTTCAGCCAATTCTTAGTATAAACCATTGTTCTATCTAAAATCACTCATAGGATTGAGAATTACTGTAAATTTTCTGTTCAGCAATCAAGATTGCTGTTCTCCATTATTAGAAGCAACACAACATCCCACCTACTTTTTTTCACCCTACCACACTCCACTTCATCTACTTTTTTTTACTCCTGTTATGCACTGTTTTTATGCACAGCAAGTCCTGACAATATAAGTAGTCATTCCTAGAAGGAACTTTGATTGATCATGGAGTTTTTTTACAGCGCCTGTTAATATATGGCCATTGACAATTTTATCATCCATTTTAGCATGGATTATCATCCATTTTAGATGTTCAAGCATTTTGTGATGTTATAAAGGCTTCTCACAGAAGTTGTCAGAGGGGTTGCTAATATTTTTAGAGCACAAATAAATTTGTAACATCAGTACTGTATTGCATTTATTAATCATGTACTCAAGTTGGCATGGTTGTACCTGATTGAATATATGCCATCAAGTCAGTGTCAACTCTTGATCACATAGTTAAACTTTCTCTAGGGTGATTTGTCCTCAGTCTGACCCTTCAGCAGATGATGCACCTAATACTACTGTGATCGAGTCTATCCACATTGCTGCTGGTCATCCTTTTCTTTTTCTTTGCATATTTCCCAAGTATTATGGATGTGTCAAGGGGGCTGAGTCATTGCATAATGTGTCCAAACAATGGTAATAAAAGCCTAGTCATTTGTGCTTTGTGTGAGAGATGTTGATTTGTTTTATAAATCATATGTTTGCTTTCTTGGCTATCCATAGTATTCTCAAGTCTTCTTCAACAAAGTTCAAAAACATTAATACTCTTTACTGTATTTGTTCATGTTCCATCCAGGCTGTAGCTTCATGTCCTGAGTATAGGTTTCTCACAAGGATATTTTGGATTTCACATTTTCCTAAGGACGTTTTTCAGCTTGACGTGATCAACACAATGATGACCTTTCAATAATCAGTGTTCTTTGATTTTCTCAATAATCCAACATGCATCAGCAAAAATATTTTTCTTCCTCTTCTAAGACCAGCTTTAGGGGTGGGATTCAGCCAGTTCGCACCACTTCGAGAGAACCGGTTGTTAACTTTCTGAACAGTTTGGCAAAATGGTTTTTGGAAGAAATAATTAGGGCAGAGAACCGGTTGTTAAATTACTTGAATCCTACCACTGACCAGGTATGGCTCTAATCAGTGTTAGATGATCCTAACCATTATTTTGGTAGCATGTGAAATATCTTCTCAAATATCTTGGATGTTGACTCCTTTACTAAACAGAATGTCAGTATACGTCTTGGTATGTTCTTTTTTGAATTAATTACTGGGTTTTTTTTGGTATACCTCTTTAAGTTGGAACTTTTTTCTGAATTCATAAATCTTTCCTCATTTTCACAGAGTCTTGCAGCATCTTTTCTGACCAATAAATTTTATTAAAAGATATAAACTTTCATGAATTGCATGTTACTTCAATTGCGTACAGAGCAACAACTTGCCTCCCAAGGAATAGATTTTCTTTACATTCTAGTTTTTAATTCTTGAAGTTCTGAAGATCTGGTTATTCTGTAGGACATTTGGGTATTAAACTGACTTTACTTAATTGGCTGGGGTTTTTTTTTTTTTTTTTTGTATTGCTTATGTTTCCTCATCCTAAATTCTATGTTATATTGCCATGGGATTTAAAACCTTCTGAAGACCTAGAAAATAGTCGATAAATAAAACCATGACTAATGAATTTTATCAAACTTTCTTTTTCTAGATTGGCTTCCAGAAAATAGGAGTTTTAATGTATTCTTCCTACTAAAAGCCACTTTTAAATGCTTGCAATTAGCTTTCATTCCATTTTAAAGTATTTTAGATGATTTTATACATTAATTAATGTTATTAATTTTGTAAGTTTTTTAGAGAGAAGAGTTCAAACAAAGGAGTGTGGTCCGCCAACATTCCTAATTCTCAAGTGTCTCTAACTTCAATAAGAATATACATTTTATGTTCTGTATTCCCCAACTGAAAAAGACAGCTTTCAAAATGCTTTGGTTGCATTATACTTAGTGTTTTTTGCAGGCAGCTTTAAGAACTTTGATAAGAAATGAGCAACACCATCTACAGGAGCTCTTATCATCTATCCATCTATCTCTTTATCTTCCAAAAGATGAAGTGAGATTAATTTGCCAGATACTAACAGAATAGTGAGCAGGCTAGAAGTTGTGTTGCAAGAAACAGACCCAAAAATTGTTTTCTCTGTTCCATTTCAGCTTTCTCATAGTTGCCTTGCCAATCCCATGAAATACGCAGTGTGAGAACAAGGTGCAGATCTCGGTAAAGCACCTCTTTGCTCTGTGTAGCCATTCCATATCAATGGGCTTTGGTTTCTCAGGTGGTTTAAATCAAACAATGCATTATTCATACAACATAATATGCATTCTCAGGCCTTCCACAAAGGAAATTACTTTTAGCTACTTCTGAGACTTCATCCTGTTTAAGAAAATTATCTGGAGTCTCTCTTAGAAATTTTAATTGCTTACGATTCAGTTGAGGAACTTCTAAGAATGGACTGCTTTCTGAAATGTAACCTGAGAGCTAATTCAACTTTTTACATTGAAAATTGAACATAATTACACCATGCAAAAGATTTTGATGTTGTAACTGAGTACGAAGAAAATTTGGAATGACAAAATAATAGCACGAGGAGCAATTGAATCTTGATCATGCAGAATTGATGTGCAGACATGTTCAACAGATTCCAGTTACTTTGGCATAATGCTTCACTTTGTAGGTCATGCTAGGTTTTTTTAAAATAGAAAATTATAGATAAGAAAAATTTAAGCGGGAAATTTGGGAAGTGTTACAAGGATTGATGGATCAGGCCCAATAAAGAGACTTGAGACTTCAAGTAAAATATCTCTCCTTTTATTTGCAGGTTCATCACATCATCACTTGGTTACATTAGGATCTGAGCAACATGGAGGAGTGTGCCCACCTTTTGTACCTGTGGGCGGGGATTCAGGTAAGGAGGGGCCTATGGGAGGAGCTGGCCAGGTGGGTGTCTGGGTTAACCCTTGCACTGCTGAGCTATAGCTGGTCCCTGGCACGGGTAGGGCATTTATACCTGACAAATCCCCCTCTAAATGCCTGACCTGTGTCTGTAGGCCTGACTGACTGGTTGGTACCCTGTGGCGAATGTTGAGCTTGGAAACTAAGTGTGAGTGTTGTTTGCCCTGCAGAGGTTTTGTGAGTATGTCTGCAGTCTGTTCTTCTGTATCGCAGTGTATGGCCTTTATGAAACCGATTCTGGAGAGCTGTCTCACATGCTTATACTTTATATCTATGTGCCTTGACCTTTGCCCTACAGCGTCGGACATGGATATTTCTATAGCGGCCTTGTTATCCTCGTAAACATTTATTGGGTAAGCTGGTTCTTTCCACACGCTGGCCAGTAGGTCGTCGAACCAGATGAGGTTGTTGGCGGCCTTGGAGAGGCATATGTATTCAGCTTCGGTAGTCGAGGTTGCCACCAAGATTTGCTTGCCTGTATACCAATGCACCGGACTGTTATTTAAGTAGAATATGTATCCAGACGTGCTCTTCCGGCCTTTGGTGTCTCCGGCCCAGTCAGCATCGGCGTAGCAGGAGAGGATGGGTTCGTTGGATTTTTCAGGCTCTAGGGTTAGGCATGCATTGGCACTTTGTTTCAGGTATCTTAGCACCCTTTTCACCGCGTCCCAGTGGTATGTGGTGGGTTTGCTCACGTGTCTGGACAATAAATTAACTGATAGAGCAATGTCCGGTCTTGTCCAGTTAGCGATATACAGGAGAGAGCCTATGACTGACCTGTACAGCGTGTTGTCTTCAAATCCGGGTGATTCATCATGCATGTTTCTCAGGAAGTCCGTCTGCATGGGCGAATCACACCCCTTGGCGTCTGCCATGTTGCACTTATGGAGTAACTCTTCTATTTTCTCTTTCTGTGACAGCTGGAAACCTTTTGGTGTTTGGTTGACTTGCACCCCCAGGTACCGGTTTATCTTTCCGAGGTATTTTAGGGTGAAGTGCTCGCTCAGTCTGCTGGCAAAGGTGTCGCGGTTCTCTTCGTGCTTGCTGATATATAGTATGTCATCCACGTAAACCAGGATGTATTCTGGCGAGTCCCCCTCCTTCCTGGTGAAGAAGCAGTTGTCAGCTATGGTCGCCGTGAACCCCATAGACTTCAGTGCCTCTACCAAGCATTCGTACCAGCGCTTGCCCGATTGCTTCAGTCCGTATAGGCTCTTGTGGAGTAACCAGGTGTCCCCCCTGTTGGTTTCTTTGCTGTGAGGCGCTCTGATGTATATCTCTTTATCTAGATTGGCGTGCAAGTAGGCAGTCTGTACATCAAACTGGTGCACCTCCAGTCCTAGCAGAGATGCGATGACCAAGGCGCTTTTTACACTCTCTGTCCTTACGGTGGGCGAGTAGGTGTCAGTGTAGTCCTCCGGGAACCTTTGAGCAAACCCCTGGGCAACTAATCTTGCTTTGTATAGGCTTTGCCCACCCTCTAAGTTTTTGATCTTAAAGATCCATCGGGTGCCTATTGTGTTCTTGCCCTCTGGGACTTTGGTTGGGGTGTAGACCTCTAGCTTCCTCAGGCTGTCCAGCTCTTTGGCCATGGCTAACTCCCACTTTGCCCTCTCTTCCTGGGGTAGTCTCAATACCTCTTCGTAGGAGTTGGGTGTGACATGATTCGTGTGCACGTGCATCACGTAATCATTTAGTCTTCTTGGCAATTGGTTTCTGGTAGACCTGACCGGTCTGTCTACCGTCTGCTCAGTGTCATGCAGATGTCTGGCCTCTCTTTGGGTCAGTGAGTCTACACTTATCTTGGGGTGATTCTCCTTCCATCCCTCAACCTTGATGCCTTGGAGGTTGGGCCTGGGCCTATCCCCTTCCCGTCTATCCACTGCCTCGCTTTCGTCTTGAGCTTGCTCAATTGGACTATCCTCTCGCTTGGTGAGTACCTCGTTTAAGTGTATTCTGGACCAGTTGGCCTGCTCATGGAAAGTCGCTGTCCTAGATATCACGAATCTATTATTGCTATCCACAAACCTGAAGCCCTTGGTTCCTGGCTCGTATCCCATAAACCTCAGTCTTCTGGATACCTTGTCCCCTTTTTTGCGTAACTGTTTGGGTATGTGGACATCAGCGGTCACGCCGAACACATGTAAGTGTGCTATCTGTGGCTTTTTGTTATACATGAGCTCGTATGGTGTTTTGTCTATCACACTGGACCATGTTCTGTTGAGAGTGTAGTTGGAATAGACCAGGGCTTCAGACCAGAAGTGCTGGCCAATGCCCGCGTCCTCTAAGGCGCACCTGACCATCGTCTGGAGCGTGGAGTTGCGCCGTTCTGCGACCCCGTTCTGAAAGGCGGAAAACGGGGACGACGTAAAGTGAATCACGCCTTTGGATCTGAGCCAATGGGAGAAGTCCTTAGATAGAAACTCAGATCCTCTGTCAGTCATGATTTGCTTGATCTGTGTGTTGTTTTGTGTTTCTACTCTTTTGTAAAACTCTTTGAATTTCTGGAAGACCTCATCCTTTTTCCTTAAAGTATAGACGAAGCCATATCGGCTAAAGTCATCTACTATGGTGAGAAAGTATCTTTTCTTGTAATTTATGGATGGCCTTAGGGGCCCTACCAGGTCCATGTGAACTAGGTCGAATATTTGTTTGGCGGCGCGTAACGACTTCTTGGGCCTGGGTTTTACCTTTAATTTTGAACATTTGCACACCGAGCACTCGAGGTAGTTTTCGCAGTTCTTTATTTTGACACCCTCGGTACAATTGGCCATTTTCTGGACCACGGGGAAGCTGGCGTGCCCTAGCTTCCGGTGTAGCAGATGAGCACAGTCGTCATGCATGGGTTTGCCTATTGAGGGCCCCTTTTGGGTGTGTCTGTTGTGTCGTGTTTCTTGTGTCGTGTCGCCATCGCTATCTACCTCTCTCCCATCTACCTGTTCTCCCTCAGTCCTGCCCTGATCGGTGCCCTCTGTGTCCTCTGAACTGGTGCACACGCTGTGGGCGTCATCCTCATGGAAAGTTATGTATGGTAACCCTTGGTTGACGGTTACTCTCCCTATATCTTCCCCATTCTTGCTAACTTTGACATAACCATTTGTAAAGGTCACCTCAGCCCCTGATTCCTTGCTAAGTTTTACTGCGGCTAGGATGTTGTGGGGTATCCCCGGGACTAGCAGCACCCCCTCTATTTTTCCCAAGCCTGGCAATGTAACTGTCCCTTTGCCTGTCACCCTAACCTGATTTTGATCTGCGACTTTGATTGAAAAGTCCTCCCTCTTGAATGATGAGAGTAGCTTCTGATTGTAGGTGGTGTGGTTGGAGGCTCCCGAGTCCAGGAGCCATGAGCTGGTGTCTTTGTCTTGGTATGTGATGTGTGTGCGCTCACCTATCCCGTATAAGGACCCTGTCCTGCTGTCGCGTGAGCTGTCTCTGTTCCCCTTCCTGTCCCTGGGGTTGGGTGAGTCCCTGCGCCTATACCTTTCTTCCGATGTGTGCCTTTCCGTTTGTCTGTGCCTGTGCTCTGGTCTGCCTCTCTCCCTATAGTTCTTGGGGCAGTCCCTTTTGATGTGTCCCCTTGACCCGCAGATATAACATTCTGGCATGTTGTGTTGTCTCTCTTGGAAGACTACTCTCTTCTCACTCTTATGTTCTCTGGGAGGGCCGGGGCGGCTCCTTCTCAGATTATCTTCCGCGATCAGCTTATTGGATAGCTTCTCCACGGATAGCATTCCCAGGCTAACGGTATCTAAGTGTGTCAAGAAGTTATTCCATGAGTGATCCAAAGAGTTAATTATTACGCTCTTCATAATCTGGTCGGAAATAACCTCTCCCCTGAGGTGTAGCTCTGCCCTGGTACCGCTTAAGGACACTAGGTGCTCACTCATGGGTGTTCCTGGTTTAAGTCTGGCAGAAAAGAAGTCTTTGGAGATTTGGGTGGTGGTGGACACACTCTCACTGTAAAATAACCCAAACATTTTTCCTATAATTTCTGATACAGTGAGGTTATGTCCAATACAGTGGTAAATAGTGGGTGATATGCTTGCAACTAAAAGGTAGAATGCCCTGTGGTGCATGCAATCCAGCTCTAAAGACCATGGTCTCTCTGGGGGATCATTAATAAAATGAGACATATTCTCTTTTAGGAATACCACTTGGAGTTGCTGTGACCACTCTAGGATATTGCCCCCATCCATTCTCAACTTGGGAAAGTCAACAGGTAAGTTCCCAGCACTATTAGTAAAATTACTTACTGCTGGCTGTTGTCCATGGTTCCTTATGTGCCTATAGCAGCAGTAAGGCATGGGAACGCTTGCCGGTAGTTTAAAAGTCCCGCTTTGTAATTTTTTTCTTTTTTCTTCCTCTAGGCGGAAGAGCGCATGCGCGAAGTCCATTTCAGCTCCGCCGTCGCTGTGGAAGGACCTGTTCATTGCGGCTCCGCTGTAGAGGTCTCTGCCGGTCGGGTAGGCCTCGGCTTCGGCCTTGGGGATCCAGGTGTGCTCCGGAAGGCGTCGTCCAGCAGCTGCTTCTCCCGAATGAAGATCCTGGCGGTGCTGGGGCTCCGGCGGTGGCTGTAAGTAGCTGCCCCAATCCATGCGGTCCGGGGTGTGCGGCCTAGGCGATCGGAGGCGCGGTGTCCCTGGGGTGCGAAGGTGGGCTGGCGAGCTGTCGCGGGCGTCGGTGGCTTTGGGGGGGGTTGAGGTTCCTGCCTTCCCTGGCGAGTCCGATGGGTTGCTTTCCCGTTGCTTCGGGGGTGTCGCCATTCTGCAGGTAGGTACGGGTCCTTGTCTTGTGTCTTGGGATCTCTGGGCCTTACCAACCATCCTCTGCTACCATTTTGTTACAAGGATTGATGGATCAGGCCCAATAAAGAGACTTGAGACTTCAAGTAAAATATCTCTCCTTTTATTTGCAGGTTCATCACATCATCACTTGGTTACATTAGGATCTGAGCAACATGGAGGAGTGTGCCCACCTTTTGTACCTGTGGGCGGGGATTCAGGTAAGGAGGGGCCTATGGGAGGAGCTGGCCAGGTGGGTGTCTGGGTTAACCCTTGCACTGCTGAGCTATAGCTGGTCCCTGGCACGGGTAGGGCATTTATACCTGACAGGAAGACTAATTTCTCATCTGTGAGTACCAAACACAGGGCAATCCCAAAGGTTTTATTGGAGTTAGCGAGACTCTGAACAGTGCTTCTGTATACATATTTGAATACCTATGGAGGATTTTCAACCAACACAACATAGATATACACTTTAAACCCAAAAATACACTAAGGTAGAAGCTTGTCCACCTCAAGGATAAAGCACCTAGACACAAACTCGGTAATGTGATATATGCAGTACAATGCAGTGAGACATTTCCATATCTGTACATTGTAGAAACAAAACAACCACTTCACAAATGCAAGGCACAACATAGGAGAACAAACTCATCAGGACAAGATTCAATACTCCATCTGTATTTAAAAGACAAAGCTCACTCTTTTGAAGACAAAGAAAGTCAAGTTGCCTTTTCAAAAAGCACCTTTGGGACAACCATGACTGGATGACTGAGAATCTCCATAGACATTAGAAAGTAGCCAATGAACTGCTGGGCTTAATCTCCAACAAATTAAGACATTTAAGGTATCTGAAATGAACAGAAGCATTCAAGGGACATAGCACAGAAAATATATTTTGAAAGTGGAGCATAACAGTGTGTTCTTAAGTTGCTTTGGCAGTATGGGGAGTGGAATTAAAAGAGGACTATGTCCATTTCTGCCCTCCAGTTGCCTGTCTGTTTTGACAATGGGGCAACCCAATTGTGCAAATAAGCCTTACATTTCAGATTGGCTCAGAAGAACTGATCTATTTCTAATTTGTTTACATAATAAGTTACCTATATATCTATTTATTCAATTATTCAATTAATACATGTACCTGTCTCATATACATGACTCTGGGTTACTCACACAATTAAAAAAACCCAAAATGATTACAACAGAAATAAAAACAACAGAAATAAAAACCATTAAAAAATCAATTATTTACTAAGACTGTATTACTATTATTCTTCTCATCCTTCCTAGTACCTATCTCTTTCCACTTATGACTATAACCATGTTGTTTGTATCTTTACAATTTATATTGTTTTATTTGTTTCCTAGTACGATTTGATTGCTTATTAGTAACCTATGACTATCACTAAGTGTCGTATCTTATGATTCTTGATAAATGTATTTTATTTTTCTTTATGTACACTGAGAGCATATGCACCAAAGACAAATTCCTTGTGTGTCCAATCACACTTGGCCAATAAAGAATTCTATTCTATTCTATTCTATTCTATTCTATTCTATTCTATTCTATTCTATTCTATTCTATTCTATTCCATTCCATTCCACTCCACTCCACTCCACTCCACTCCACTCCACTCCACTCCACTCCACTCCACTCCACTCCATTCCATTCCATTCCATTAAAATAGTTTAAAACTTAATTTTCAGGCAAGTAGAATGCATATAATGGCTAACAATACAACTGGTTAGTAGGCTTCTTGCTACCATTAGATCCTCAGGCACCACTGAATCTCTCTTGCCACCATTAGATCCCCAGACAAAGCCATGTCTTGAGAATCTTTTCAAAGGCCAGCAGAGTCATGTATTGTAATACGTAGTGATTATGCCAAATCCTAATTTTTTGGATTGTTTATTTTTCTATATGTTGTTGACATTTTTTGCATGGATGCCATTTTTATATTGTTCATTTCAACTGAACAATATAATTTATGCTGTTGTTCATCTGAAACATTCTCAGTTGTTTTTGTCAGAATGTTAGAGATTAGTGACTTAAAAGTAAATGGGTATTGATGGTGTGGGGTATCTTCACAAATGGCTTTTTATGCCTCCGAGATGGACTATGCAGAAGAGTTGTAGAGTAGCTTTTCCCTGGGATGGGAAGTGAAAGTATATTTATGTGGAGTATTACAACATTGGCATCAAACCAATTTAATCATTCTTCATATGTTTCTGTTTTAAACAGTGAATGACTTTAAAATGCCTGTTGTCCTCCATAATAGCTTAACAAAAGGATGGGGTTTGAAAGAAGCCAAGAAGAAGGTGAAAGAAAAGGTGTATCTACTCAAACACAATTCCCATTGAATTCAAGTAGACTTAATCCTGGGAAACCAAATATAGGATTGCAAACTAAATAGATCTAAACTGACTGTCTCGTGGCACTCATGTGAAGAATCAGCTGCTGATCTTTGCTTCTTGAAGCTTTCCTGTAACTTGAGAAAAAGAACATGTGTTGTCCAGACTCCAGGGGTCTCTCATCCCCCAACACCAGTGAGGGGTATGCAGTAATTCCAGTCCTGTTTCCTACGCCCCTTCCATATGTGCAGTATAAATGCAAAATAGCAGGATTCCAATTATGCTGATCCTTTCCGATTTATTATTCACTGGTGATCATCTTTATGTGTAGTCTGATGTGATTCAAACCAGCCAAATGAAATCCCCAACCACAGACATTATTGGCATACATATTCTGCAGTTTCATATGAATTGCTATTTTTTTTCCGCTTTGCATTATGATTGCTGGCTGAAGAATGAATACAAAAACCACCCAGAGACATTCTCCTGGAAGCTCCTCCTAAGCAAGCAGCTTGGAAATTGAGCTCATTTAAATTAATAGAATTGACATAAGGCCTTTCCCCAACAAATAAACTGAAGTGCTTACCTAGGCATCCATAGGTTGCCAAAGAACAATGCTGGTGTGTGGAATTTGCTGAACGCATTGGTGATCCCTGTCCTCCCTCTGCTCCCAATTACTGACAGTCACCTGATTTCCATCCAAGGTAATGAATAACAAGCCTAACATATTTTACACATCCCCTAAGATGTCCTTGGACAGAACTGGAATAAAAGGGGAAATACTACTTTAACTCCACTATAACTAAAGACTGCTTAAGCCCATTTCACTCAAAGATTAAGGCAATATCATGGGGATTCATGCAAAAACAGTTGACAAGGCATGTTTGTTCTATGCTTAGATTCAAGCAGATACATAGACTTAAATGTGCATCCAGGATCTTGCGTCCAGGAGATATCAAATCCCCAAAGACATTTTTAGATACACCAGCAAACCAGTAAATTTATTTATTTATTTATTTTATTTATTTTATTAAATTTGTATACCGCCCTACTCCCGAAGGACTCAGGGCGGTGAACAGCCATAAGATAAAACATATAAATACAAAATTTAAAATAAAGATAAAACAAATTAAATAGATTTGGCTGTCCATTTTAAAACCCCAATAATTTAAAACCAAATTTAAAATTTCCATTTAAAAGAGAGGTTTAGGTCAGGCCAGCTTGTTGGAATAAGAACGTCTTAAGCGTGCGACGGAAGGTACGCAGATCCGGAATCCTCCATATCTCGTGGGGGGGAGCTTGTTCCAGATAGTAGGTGCCCCCACAGAGAAGGCTCTCCCCCTGGGGGCCGCCAGTCGACATTGTTTGGCCGACGGCACCCGGAGGAGCCCCTCTCTATGGGAGCGTACTGGTCGGTGGGAGGCTATTGGTGGTAGCAGGCGATCTCGCAAGTACCCAGGTCCTAAGCCATGGAGCGCTCTAAAGGTGATAACCAAAACCTTGAAGCGCACTCGGAAGACCACTGGGAGCCAGTGCAGCTCGCACAGGAGAGGTGTTACATGGGAGCGCCACGTCGCTCCCATCACCACCCGCGCAGCCGCACTCTGCGCCAGTTGGAGCCTCCGAGTGCTCCTCAAGGGGAGCCCCATGTAGAGAGCGTTACAATAGTCCAGACGGGAGGTGACGAGGGCATGAGTGACCGTGCATAACGAGTCCCGATCCAGAAAGGGACGCAACTGGCGAATCAGGCGAACCTGATGAAAAATCCTCCCGGTCACGGCCGTCAAGTGCTCTTCTAAAGACAGCCATGAATCCAGGAGGACACCCAAGTTGCGAGCCCTCTCCGTGGGGGCTAATGCTTCGCCCCCAATAGTCAGTGATGGCACCAGCTGACTATATCGGGACGTCGGAAACCACAGCCACTCGGTCTTGGATGGGTTGAGTCTGAGCCTGTTTCTCCCCATCCAGATCCGTATGGCCTCCAGGCACCAGGACATCACTTCAAGGGCATCGTTGGGGTGGTCTGGGGTGGAGATGTACAGCTGGGTGTCATCAGCATACTGATGGTACTCCACCCCGAAACCACGGATGATCTCGCCCAGCGGCTTCACATAAATGTTGAACAAAAGGGGCGAGAGGACCGATCCTTGTGGCACCCCACATATAAGGGGCCTCGGGGTCGACCTCTGCCCCCCTGTCAACACAGACTGCGACCGGTCGGAGAGAAAGGAGGAGAACCACCGTAATACGGTGCCTCCCACCCCTAACCCTTCCAACCGGTGCAGCATGATACCATGGTCGATGGTATCAAAAGCCGCTGAGAGATCTAATAGGACCAGGATAGAGGAACAACCTCTGTCCCGAGCCCTCCAGAGATCATCCACCAATGCGACCAATGCCGTTTCCGTGCTGTACCCAGGCCTGAAACCCGACTGGAACGGATCTGGAACGGAAATGATACAGACCAGTTGCCTGTGGCAAAGAGGTGGTACAAAATCTACATATAGAAAAGTATCAAATGTGTGAGAAAGGGAGGAAAGCATAGCCTACATTTTTTCTCTCTTCCCTCCTTTCTTGAGAAAAGAGTACCCATGTCCCCAACCTGCCACCAGCATTTATCTTCTTGCATAGAGCTGCATATCCTTAGTGATCAATTCAGTGCTATTTTTTTGCTCTGGGCTCCCTCAACTGAATAGCTGAATGTGGAACCTGTCATTGTAATTTACTACAGTGCATTTTCCCAACTTCTGGGAAAATTCTGGGACATTTAAATAGCCTCTGAGATAAATTACCCCATGTTGACCATAGTACTCTGGTCCCTGCCATTAGTCTGCCATTATTAGATCTGATAATAACCCTCAAGGCAAGAGTCTTAAGGAGTCAGATTTACATAGATCAGTTCACATCTGTTGAATAGGAATGTCACATGGGGGTGGTGGTTGGCTTTACATTTTGTTACTTTTCCATCTTGTCTTCTTCCCAAGGGTTGCCGAGTAGCCAGTTCCCTGAAACTGAATCCTTGGATTCAATTCAATAGAGTTACCTTACATCCTGATAAGCTTCAGCTTGGTACTAGTTTTTTAACCTTTGAATATTTGCCTGGATTTTAAGCATATCTTGCATTGAGGATGGAGGGCTGGAGTTTTCAGGGTCCCTTCATTTCTAGAGTTTATAATATTAATGACATAGAAAACTTGATGCAAAAGAGAGAACTAAAATATTTATGCCGGTTTTAGTATGTCTCCAGTGATTGTCAATTTAAGCAGCAAGCTCATTCATAACCATCATGTTGAAAAAATGCAGTTCTAAAAGTGTAACTCAAAGCAAATGTTAATCTTTTAATTAATATTTAACTGTGGAATGTTATAAAGCATTCTTGTGTCACTGGATTAGCCTTATTTGCTTACATTACATTCTGCTATGATCTCTCTGAAATTCATAAGGATGATTATGGTTGTGAAGGATGCCATTAACAGCTTAAGTGTTCAGAACAACATAAGACTTGCTCAGTACAAGAAAAATAGAAAGACTGCATGATTGTTCTATGAATTAGGAAAGTCCCTGTTGAATCTAACTTCTGATACTTGCCAGCTGGCCTTAGAAGCAAGCTGCTTTCTCATTCCTCCTTTAGCATCTGTAATGCTGGTTTACCATTGTTCCTTGGTTGGCAAACAGAATACTATTCAATCCAATTGATTGTTATTTTATTCCATATGATATATTTTAACATTCAAGCTTCCTTGTTCCCCACTAAGAACCGTGAGATGGTGTAGGGACCAAGGAATTTGAAATAATCCTAGACGCCAATGATCATTCTTCAAATTCCTTTCCCTTACTTATTCTTGGCCAAAGGGGCATTTGCTATTTATTCAGTCTTATTCAGTGACATTAGATGGACAACCCCAATGTCTGCCCAAACCAGCTCTAATTAGGGATGTGTGAATCACCAAAAATCTATTTCATTTTATTGTCTGCCTTGGATGCCCAGTTTGTTTGTTTGTTTGTTTGTTTTACTTTAGGTTTTCAATAGTTTTAAAATATATAAAATATATAATATAGTTGATATTTTTGCAAGAAGACTTTTCTGGGGCTTCCAAAAATTCTTGAGTTAGCATGGAATTATTATGGCTGAGTCAAGGAAAAGTGTCTGATAAAATTTGAATCATGGGAACTGGAAGAGAGGTCTTAATGCTCTGTAGTCAATTATTATTGGAAAAAGCTATTTTGTTCAGTTTTAACATGCTGCAAAATGCAGCTGCTACATTTAACTGAAAACCATTACAAGCATTTTGCTTCATTTGGTTCCTCTGTGTTAAAGGTTCATGTAAAAACGAAAATAATAGAAATCAACAAGATCAAGAGAAATAACAGCTGCATTTATTGGCATGTATGTGTATGTATGTTTGTGTGGAAGGGGTAGGAATGAGCTGCATAGGATTCCTTCCTTCCTTCCTTCCTTCCTTCCTTGCTTCCTTCCTTCCCTCCCTCCCTCCCTCCCTCCCTCCCTTCCTTCCTTCTTCTTATTACTAGAAAATATGTAAAATAATCAATTGGGAAGAGGGGATAATTATTGAAAGATAGTAAGGTCCAAGAGTTTTGGTTTCCTCTTTTTAAAAATGACTTTTAAAAATGATTGTTGTGAATGAGACAAGAACTGCAGATTGAGTATTATTTCTCATTTTCTTGAAGCCTGCCTAATAAAATTATATATGGTACACTTGTGAACAGTGTTGGTTTTGTGGCCAGCAGGTGGGCTGCTGCTGATATGATGTGACTCAGAGCAGGAGAGAATAAAAATGGGGAAAAGACATTCAGAAAGCCCTTGGAGGGCAGATGAGCTGTCACAAGGGCAGATGAGCTGGCCTGGCTATTAGCCAGGACTGTCATGCAGCAGAGGGAAGCAGCATTGTGATTGATCAAACCTAACATAAAGGTGCTGGGGTTCTAAAGTCCTGAAAGGAGGATGGATGGGCACATGAATGAATGAATGAACTTAAGTGGGTTTTAATGGTTTTAAAGGGGTTTTAGCTAGGGGTTTTAAATACGGCCAATGCTTTAAATTATTTTAAATTGTTTTTAATTTTTGTGTTGGTATTATTTTTATCATGGCTGTACACCACCCTGAGTCCTTCGGAAGAAGGGCGGTATAGAAATGTAATAAATAAATAAATAAATAAATAAATAAATAAATAAATAAATAAATAAATAAACTTCCTAAATTGTTAAGGAAATGTAAAAAAAAAAAAACCAGAGAAGAAAGATAGAGACATGTTGCCTCTTTTTTGAGTCAGTTGCTACTTTGAGACATTGAAGTAACAAATGTTTTGGAATGACTGTGTGAGAAACTGGTGCCTGTGGGGGAAGCTGGTGGGAGACTTTGCTGTTGGTTGTTAGAATAGGCAGTTGCATTTCTTGGCTCCAGAGGGAGAAGAGCAGTGGTGGGTTGCCCCCGGTTCGGACCAGTTCGCAAGAACCAGTAGTAAAACAAGTGGGAGGCCCCGCCCACAGCCCCGGATGTCGTCATTGGTGATCGCATGCATGATCCCATTGCGAACCGGTAGTAAGGTAAGTAGAACCCACCCCTGGAGGAGAGGGTGAAGATATCAGCCAGGGGCTTCCTGGGAAGAAGTGAACATCCAGAGAGAGGGACGTTCTTTACTAAGGCAGATGGAGACAGAGAGAGGCTGTTCTAGGATGCCTGGAGCCTCCAGATGAGGAGGATCTGGGCAGAAGACTCAGAAGGAGATGCACCATGTAACAATCCAAATTGCCCCCCCCCCAGGAAAAAAAACCATGAAGAAAGGATTTAAGCACCCACTAAAATAAATCAACCTATCCCCTTCTTATTTTTTTTTTCTCTCTCTCTATGAGTAGGACACCAGGTTACCTAATTGTGTTTGAACTTCAAATCAATGCACTCAAATAATAATCATATCAAGAGGTTCCATATAAGTATAGGTCATCAAAAATGTACCTCCTGGCCTCACATCCAATATTACACTGAGGGTTAGCCTTTCTTCTGAGATCCATACATTGAGCCTAGATATCTACAATGTACTTCTGTTGATGCATATACATTAAAAGGATATGAAATAACTTGTAGGAAAATGTAGGATGTCTAGTTCTTTATATACAGGCCTACTGCAGGATTAGAGCCAAATGCAGAGAAAAATAAAATTAATATATGTATATATATTATATAATATATGTATGAGTTGCTCATAAATCTTACCCTACCTCAATTTATAGCAGACAGGAGCTAGGATTAGATATGGGCATAATACTAGAAGTGGGGTCAGCGAAGGAAACTTCTATATCTGAAGTCAGAGTTAGACACTTTAGCACCCTTGAAACAATAATGATAATGGATAATAATGATTCCTGGATGTCTTAGTTTACAAGAAATCCAATGGCTCCCTAGGACACACCATCTACCAGAAGAAAACACACACAAACCGCTATCTGCACGCACTCTCACCCCCCCCCAGCACAGATCAACTCCGTAGCCAAGACACTCATCTCCAGAACAAAACGCTTAGCTGACGAACAACACCTAAAAACCTAACTACACACTCTCACTAACGTACTAACATCCAACGGATTCCAAAGAAATAAGATTACCAACCTAATCCAAAAAGAAACCCCCCCTAAAATCCAAGACAGAGAACAAGAAAATGGCAAAGCCCTCCTCCCATACATAAAAGGCACCACAGACAGAATCAGCAAGATCCTCCACAAACACAACATCAAGACAGCATTCTGTACAAACTGAAAAATATCCACCATCCTAAGAAACCCCAAAGACAAAATTGAGTTAGAAAATCAAGGAGTATATGAAATCCCATGCACTGCCTGCCCCACCACATACATCAGACAAACCAACAGAAGAATAAGTGCACGCATTGAAGAACACAAGAACTCAGTCAGAAAAGAGGAACCAACTTCTTCCCTGGTCCAACACCTTAAAGCTACAGGACATGAAATTGACTTTAAAAAGACCAGAACTATCGCCAAAACTGACCACTTTAACAACAGAATAATCAGAGAAGCCATCAAGATAGAAAAACGCCCACACAGCATGAATAAACAAGATGATACCTCCCGCCTACCAGCCATTTGGAAACCCACCCTTATTGACAAACGAGTCCCTAACACAAAGAATGACACTAGATCCACACTCACGAAAACCACACAGGATGTCACCACCACACATCCACGCAAAAAGCAAACCCAAACCCACACCGATGAGGCACGACCACAAACCAGAAGCCAGACCACAGCTGCATCATTAGCCACTTTAAACCCCTCCAATCCATACATGACGCAAACTGACACCCACCATGAAGATGTGGCACGACCACGAATGCGAAGCCAAACAACAGCAATGCAGCTCACCAACTCAAATCTCCCTGCAACTCAGACTAACCCGAGCACAACCAAGCCCCCACCTAAACAGAACACACCCCCATCCAATCAGAGCACAGCCAAGCTCCCACCCAATCAGTTCACACCCCCACTGGCAGTTAACAGGAAGAAACAGCTGCGATCACACATTGCTCCTAGAAGCATGAAGCCGAAGACACCAGCCTGAAGATGACAAATGGGACTTCGAAACGTCGCCAAGACACTTCCAATTTTACGCGGGAGAAAACCCGAATAACCAAAGACCTGCATACAAACACGTGCGAAAACCTCAGAAAACTAATAATGATAATATTTCAACAATTCTAGAGCTACAAAGAACCACCTTTTGATTGATTTCCATGGCTTGGATTGATGACAAAAACACATTCAATTCACTACCATATAGTTAGTTTAGAAAATTTTGGAATTAATAAGAAAAATAAAATGTTTTTAAACAGTGCAATAAAAAAGGCAATGAAAACACAGAAAATAGTATTGATGACAGCTATACTTGGAAAAAATATTTTTTCAAGGAGACGTTTTGTTTCCATTGCTTTTTAATATGGCTCCGATTTTACTGATAATTTTGAATAAAATGTTAGCTGGCTATAATTTATCAAAACAAGGCACAAAAGTCTCACATGTACTTTGCATGGATGATTTGAAACCATACTGTGTGCAAAATCATGTAGACAAATACTGTTGCTTTTAGATACAGTTCAAATATTTACTAATGATATCAAAATGGAAATTGGATTGGATAAGTGTACAATGCTGACCACAAAAAAAAAAAAAAAAAAAAAGGGAGGGGCGGGAAGAATGCTTAGATGACAATGAACTATTGAATGGTGCTAAAATCAAAGCATTGCCAATGAAAGGAAGTTAGAAATATTGGTGTGTTTTAGAAACAGTATCTTGCATGTCCAAGTGACAAAGGAAACCAGTGCTGAATACATAAAATAACTTAGTAAAGTTTTAAGACCAAACTTGAATGGTGGTAATAAAGTCAAATTGATTAATATTTGGTCTGTTCCTATACAGCAGATATTGGACATAAAGAAAACTAGATACTTCAGTGTGCAAGATCAAAAAACTCAGGGCAATGCACTACCCCCCTCCCCAAATAAAGGTTGCTTGTTCTTATCATGGAAAATTGTTGCAAATAAAGCAGACATTGGAACTGAAAATCATAGGTCTAAATGATTATGTAAAGGGAAGCAGAAGGATATTAATAAATTTCTGCAAAGAAAATATTTTGAGTGTGACAGAATCAAAAGTGGGGCATGAAAATGAACAGTTACAAAAGTGGTGAAACATCAAAAGCTAAACCTGGTCAATATCTGACAGGAATTGAAGGCAATGTGAATAGTAACAAAATTTAACAATGACTTGAGATTGGATCCACCAAGAAAGAAATGAAGGGCTTAATATTTGCAGCTCAAGAAGAAGCATTAGCAACACATATTTTAAAGCTCAACATTAAAAAATGGAAATAACGCCAAAATAGATTATGCAGAGAAAGATTAAACTGATGATCACCTACAAGAACTCAATGTGCTATTGTGTCTATTGTGTCATCACAATAGCTGAAGAAAAACAATTTTTTCTTACAATATGGCAATACTAAATGACACTAGACAAGGTTTTAAGAAACTGGAAAGGATTGGAAAATGTTGGTACTTAATGACTGATATACAGAAATTATGGAATAAACTGGGGAAAAAATTTCCACATACTTATTGGAGCATTAAGAGCTGTAACAATGGAACTGTTGAAACAGCTGACAAAATTAGAATGAGTTGACTTCACAAATTGAGTTTACAAAAGCCAACTTTGTTTGGAACCATGTCTATATATTTACAGGTATGTTATTTGGGCAATTTTTAGGCTTTTGAATAAAGCTGTCCTTAACTTATGAACACTTCTGAGTATTCTTCAAAAGAGAGTGTTTGAAGAGCTGTCAGCCCTGGTGTGTTTGAAAAATAAAGAAGCAGAAGCAGAATGTGAGCAGCAGCCTGGAAACAGCAATGTGGACCATTAATCTCATTCTATTTTGAAATGGATTTCATCACAATTGCATGCAGTAAGATGGAAATATCTTGCAGATCTCAATGCTCTTTTACTTTTTTTACTTTTTTTAAAAAAATGTGGATTTATTTTCCTCTGATGGTGAAGTCAGGGAGCTAAATCACCAAAGAGATTTGCCTGGAATGAGTTTACCTTAATCCCATCCTGCCAGCTTTAACTGTACTCAGAGCAGTGTCTAAAGCACACATTGGGGAAAGATACAATGTGATAGAAAAGACAGAAGATAGACAAACCAGGAAAGGTGATCAAGTAACCTATGGCTATTTATTTATTTAGATTAATTGTAGCTGCCTGCTCCCATAGACTCTGGGTGACTTACAAACACAATATGCCTTGTTTTGTGTAACCAACTGTTTTTACAGAGTTTCTCTGAGGTGCAATCTCTCTTTCCTTGCTTTTCATAATAAATTCACTCAAACTGACTCCTCCGGCAGTCATGCTGGCTTAGAATAGGAAAATAAACAAGCAACTGGATAGAGGATGATGTCAGCATCCTGGCTAACACAGGATACAATGAATAATAAGTGTGTATGCATACTTGGAAGCAAGTGGGAGAATGCCAGAATTCAAGCAAGCCAGCTGGGCCTGTTTGCTGTTCCAGGTCAGGACTGGAGAAAGCAATTAGCTTTTGGATTGTCCACTGCTGCAGTGGTCCTGCTTCTCTCGGTTTATTAGGAATATGGATATTAAAATGCAGCATTCAGGAAGGATGAGCAGTTTCAAATTGAGATCAATCAATGGAAGTATCACGGAAGGGTCAGGAAACAATGGCTACTACCCATGGAGCCAATTTCATTACCACAGGCCTGCAGAAAAGAGTCTTCCAGATTCTTATAGGAGTACAGTATTTATCCTCAGCAGAATGGAAATAAGTGACAGTTTCATGAGTACCCGGGACTACCTGATCATGAGTGTGTCTACTGCTTCTAGTCTCTGCTTCTGGATTGTTTTCCAATGCTGCTTTCTGGTCCAGCATTTGAGCCTGCTACTTTTGGTCTTATTTCCAGGTGACAGTTTACTCTGGACTGGTTTATACTGCACTGTTTTTTCCCAATGTATTTAGTTTCATGCTTAACTAAAATCTGCTTTCCAAATGGAGATTTTATCTGAGTAGAAGAAAAGAACACGTGCCTATATCACTATCTTCAATTTAAAATGTAATTTTAAATCGTTACAAAAGCCATACTTTGAATCTCCCCAAAAAACTTGTCTTCCAAAAAACTGCCTCCCCATGAGCAAAGCTTTTCCTATACTATGCCTTCATACTTCAGATATTAATCAGAAATAGTTTCGAATATCTTTTTCATTTTTAATCTATTTTTTGGAGTTAATTGCTGTAAGAGCCAAGTTTGTTTTACCTGATAACCATAGACTCAAACCTACAGATAAAAGCATTGTCAAATTAGTCATTTTCAAAGTAAGTTTATTTCAAAAGAAGACTGAGAAAAAAACTTGCATTGTGGTTTTTCCCCCAGTCATATAATTAATGTCATCTCTAATATATAGACTGGGCAATGAAAGAAGCAGCAGTGAAAATTCAACAAGTGGGCATTCAAATTGGCAGTCTTGTTTTCTCCAGAATTAAGGATAGACAAATATGTCAAATTAACTTCCCTTCCATTCTTTGTTTTTCTAATTTATACTTTATTCATTTTTTCTGTTCAACAGGTTGATATTTTGGAAAGTGTTTGTACAAAATTCAGGCATTTCTTTTTGCCTATCTATGCATTTTTATGATAATTTTTTTCCTGAATAGAAAATATTTGTATATGAAATTTTCTTAACATATACAGATGTATACATTATTTTATGTGAATGTATGTGTGTGCATATGTGTGTATGAATATCAAAAGATATTAAACCTGAGATGCATTATTACAGACTTGATCAGCCTTGATTTATAATCACAGATGTTGGAAGAGGCTATTTAAGATTTTGGCCCAGCTTCTTGTGAAGGTATCTGAATTAAGCATTGGAATCAGATTTGGTCTCTACTTAACCTTATCCAGTAAAGGGAAGTCCACCACTTTTAGATAATAACTTCTACTGCTCTTACTCTTAAGAACACTCCCTAATATTCAATTAGAATCTGCCTTCGTATAATGTATATCCATTATTTCTTCCTATGCTCTGGAATAATGGATAATGAGTCTTGACCTTTATTCTTTCAGGTATTTGAAGAATGCTCCTGAGAATACTGTGAGCAGCCAAGGAAATAAACTGATGGATCATAAAAGAAATCAATTCAGAATTCTGAATTGACATGGCTCAGATTATTCTATTTCAGATACACTATGCAAAGATCCATTTCTCTGGAAAAGGTTCTAAAGCTGGAAAGGGGAGAGAAGAGGATGACCAACGGATGGATGAGTTTACAGTGGCAATGTGCATACCATTGGAACAGCTAGATTGTCATGGATAAAATCCATCTACGTGGCCAGTAGAAGTTGAAAATGACTTGATGTCACTCCCATCCATCCATCCATCCATCCATCCATCCATCCAATCCTATTTCCTGTCAGTCTTATACAGTTAATTTCTTTTTACAAAATGGAGAACTTATCTCTGTTAGATTTAATTCAATTATTTTCAGCCCATTTGTTTCTAGCCTAGTTTTTCTCAGCCTTGGCAAGCTTAAGTGTGGAGTGGGGATTTCCAGGAATTGAGGTCCACACATTTCAAAGTTGCCTAGGTTAAAAAACACTGCTAGAGTCTACTAACATCATTTGTATTTTGTTTGCTTCTATGGTAATAAATTTCACCCCATGCTATATTATCTGCAAATTTTATTAGTAATCCTTTCATCAAGTCATTAATAAAACGCTGCTGAGTAATGGATCCTGGACTGAATTTGTAGCGTTCCACTCTGTATTTCACCCCTGTATTTGATGAGAAATGGCGAACTCTCTTGCAATATAATTTTCAATCCAGCTGTATTTTTATTAAATTGTTCTGCCTTCCATTCTTTAGTTGGACTGGACAAGGTTGAACAACCATTTATCTAAAATGGTATAAGGTTTCCTCCCTGAGCAAGGGGCTAGACTAGAAGACCTTCAAGGTTTCTTTCAGTTCTGTTATTCAATACAAATTAATTCTGTTAGTTAATTAATTTGTGAATTTTAATGATATGCAGTGCTTTTAAAATGTTTGCTGAAATCAAAACATGTTATATTTAAAACATTCATATAATCTGCTATGGAAGATGTCTAACTTTTACAAAATGAGGTCAGTTTTGCCTAAACAAATCGGTGCTGATTTCCATTATGATTTAAGAAAACAATCATCTTAAAACAGTCATTCATTTTTTGTCTGCCTTAAAATCTTCCTAGACACCATTGATGTTCCTCTAATGACCTAGCTGCAGTTAATCAGTTCTCCCAAATTTCTCAAAGATAATACATAGCAGTTTAACTTTACCAGCAGCAAATTCTTTTTAATGTGGAAAGTTAAAGTCATTCAAAGTTTTGTCTGAACTGAATTTCTACCAGGCTGACGCTTGTCCATTTATTCTGTATTTCAGAGTTGCCTGTGGAGCACATACCCCTTTGTGAACCAAATAGCCGAAAGAGGAACTCTGTTATCAATTAGCATTTTGCCTTTTTCACTGAGCAACTGGTAAATTTTTCTCTTATCTTTATAAGAATATCCATAGTATTCTATTTCCTAACAGAACAATTACTCAATGGAATGACTTGCCTCCAGAAGTTGTGGATGTTCCATCACTGGAAGCTTTTAAGAAGAGAGTGGACAGCCACTTGTCTGGAATTGTGTAGGGTCTCCTGCTTGTGGAGGAGGTTAGATCAGAAGACCTCCAACTCTGTTATTCTTTGCCAAACTTATGTAATTCTGATCTTCAGTTTTCTGGATTTCTCCACATTGTGAAATTTCCTTTATATATTCTTCCTCGCTGACCATTTCTTCTTTCTACTTCTGAAATAGTTTCCTTTTATATCTTCATTTGCCATTTTCAGATGTCCCAAAGGTGCTTTTGTCAAGAGGCAACTGAACTTCCTTGTTTTTTCTTTGAAGATATTTTGCTTCTCATCCAAGAAGCTTCTTCTCCGACAGGATAGTGGGGAACGGAAGGATTTATATTCCTTGTAGACAGCTGGTCATTTGCATCAGGGATGGGTTCTACTTACCTTTACTACTGGTTCGCAAGGGGATCTATGCATACGCAGATCGCCGATAATAACATCCAGAGCAGTGGGCAGGGCCTCCCGCTGGTTTTACTACCGTTTCTTGTGAACCGGTCCGAAGTGGGGTCAATCCACCACTGATCTGCATCCTTTTAGAAAATCATTGAAGCACTTGGAGGTTTATCTGTATCCTCAGGGTCACCTGAGTAGTGCTGAGTAGCCCCAGTTGCCTCCTGAAAAAAGCACTTTTGGCACAACTATGACCTGGATGATTGAGAATCTCTACAGATTTTTACCCATTTTCAGATCTTCATAAAGTTTTTTGTGTGTGGTCTTGTTCTGTTTCTAGGAATTTTTATTTCTTCATTGTAATTATATGGTAGCTCTTATGGTTACTCTATATTGGCTGCAAAATCCAGAAAACACTATAGGATTGGAAAAGGCTAAAAGATTGAGAAATTGGAAAAGTGATATTGTTCCAAATGTTAAATAATTGCTTTTGGAAATGTGTGATATAATTCTCCTGTAAAAGGCAATATTTTCTTCTAATCAAAATATGAAGCTATGTGTATTACAATGGCAGAGATTTTGTGGTATTTTATAATAATATTGGTATTGATTACATAATAGTAGAGTATAACATTTATTAGTAAACCAGTGACTATTGTTAAGTTCAATATATCAGATTCCTTCTATGTTCTGATTTTTAAAAATCTTATTCCTTTCCTTTTTTTATTCGTTTACACATGGTTCTGTTTATTGTGTGTGGGTCTCTGAAGGAAAACAGAAGAAGTCTATGCTTTCTAGAGACTGTCTCCCAAAAAATATTATGATAATTAAAGACCACCATCACTAATACCTTATGACCCTTTGAGAGATTTGTAATTTGCTTTTGGTAGGAATTTTTTGGTTGGGTGGGCAATAGCAGATGTCAACAACAGTACTGCTTTTCTCCAGTTATTTTAATCTAAGTGATCTCTACATTATAATTACATTTACTTCCTTAGATTTCTGAGCAGGTGTATCTATTTTTAACATGCAGTGCAAATTCATCTTGCCATTATCTTGTATATTTTTCATATTCAAAGCAATGGTTTACAGCGAACAAAAGGCATGATTATGAGACAATGTTCTTTCTGTTGTTTTGTTTTTACTGCGTAACTTAATGGATCCAATTATAACAACTCTTAAAAAGAGCGTGCGCATCTTAGGCTTTGATGTCTGGGTTTTCATTTCCAACCCCCATACAATTCCTTTAAAAATTCTTCCGATTAACTTTGTTATGCTTCAGCCAAATACATTTTCCCATTTCTTACAAACCACAACTCATCTTGTGCCAGCAGTCTATGTTTTAGCAATAGTCCTAGAAAGCAACTTTTTACATAGATACCATTTGTAACTCACTTGCTGTATTCTTCCCCCTTTTTTGTTCTCTTCCATGCACTCAAAAGATAAATAAGAACACTACTTTAGCACTCTTGGTCTTATGTCTGGACCTCTGAAGTGATGATTCTTTGATGTATTATCTGTGCATATTTGGATTAGCAGGAAGGAATAACCATCAGTGAACTTCATAAGTTCGAAACTGCTCTGTCACATCCCTGATTTGACAAGATAGAAACTAAGTATATCAGAGTTCCAATTAGTCCTTGAAAATCTATATAAAAATTATATAAAAGCATATAAGATAATTTTGTCTTCCTAAAAGTGCTTGGCTGATATCTCATGTAGCAATTTGAATCTAAAACTGATCCAAAATTTGTTCCTCTTAACTAAATAGCATTTGGAACTTCTGAGCCTCCCGTTACATGTTGCTTACATGAAGTTATTTTCTGTTGTAAAACACTGGTATCAGGAAATAATACTGGGGGAACAATCTGTTTCAGTCTGAATCTATTTTGTTGTTTGCACTCATTTACTGTAGTAAAGTTGTCAGGACTGTGATATCACTCTTACAAACCTCTGAAACTGAATATATAGATTTTGATACAGAATTTAGTTGTTTTATGATTGAGTGAGTTGCCTGGAACCTGGCATATCATTTGCAGAATGGTAGTGAGGAACAACTCATATAGATAGTTTGCTTTGAATGACTCATGCTGTAAAGCAATAAGTATGACCTCAACTGACATGTGAAGTGATATTAATCTCTGATGTTGCATACATTCAGTGGCACGATTAGCTTGTTCCATAATGTGTACTTTTATCGCTTGCATTTCTATTGTGATACTAAAACCACAGATTACCATATGTTTTGTACGTAAAATAGTAATTTCATGGAAGGAAAAAAAAACCAGTTAATCAACAAAAATATAGCTTTGGGTTCCACAGTATTTCAGTGTTTAACCAGAAAAGCACATAGATACATGTAGATACAAATCCTATAAAATGCAACGTTTCTCACCATGGTGGAAGATTGTGACCAGATTAGGCATTTTCGTTCTGCTACCCTGAAATGGTTGATGCACAAATTCTTTTCTTCGGGATTTTTAAATATTTAAACTGGGTTAAACACATATTTGATATACCTGCAGAGAACTTTCCCTTGAAAAGGCTATCCTAATAGTGATTCAAAAGATGCAAAGCCAAGTAACATAAGTCTTAGAATCCTAGAATTATAGAGTTGGAAGGGACAAGAAGAATCATGTCATCCAATCTTTTACAATTTTCAGGAGAACCCCACATTCATGAGAAGTAGCTGAACAGATGATCTATATCTTACCCAGAATTAGATCGTGATATTCAGAACTATGATGGATTTGGGATTTCTTTTCTGGCTTTGTATATTTTTTTATTTTATACACAACTTTTCCAGATTCAAAAAATATTGCTTTCATTTGCTGTTTGTGAGCTGCAATCCATAATTCTATCATGTTAATCTGTTTGTCCTTCATTAGTTATATTCTTAATGTACGAAACTATTCTAAGAGTAATTAAGCTGTCCAGCAAAATGAGATAGGAAAATGATGAAATGATAAAATGGATTCACCTCAGAAAGAATAAACATTAAAAAAAACTCCTTATAAGTACAAATAAAGCACATCAGGAAGAAAAGTTAAAATCTCACTTCTTATCATGTTAGTTTTCTGCTCACAGAAAAAAAAAATCAATGTAATTGCCAATTCAGCTTTATGGTACATTACAGAAGCTGTTGGGTTTCTGGCATCCATTTCTTAACAATATATCACCTCTTTCCTTTTGCTTGGGTTGTGTGTGTTTGTGTGGAGGGGAGTTGTAGGGGGAAGGGAAGTAATCGTATATTTTTTTCAAGATGATAATGGAAAATTGGCTGGCTGTCAGCAATTTTTGCTTAGGGCAGACAGTTTCTAGACATGGAAACCTGAAGTTTGAGGCATAATTGTGCTGCCAGAAATAATAAAAGAGATGTTGTAATGAGACTTTAATTTTTATTGAGGCCCAGCAGCTGCTGATTTCTGTGGAGCATGATGACGTCTTTATGGTATATTTTATGATGAGTGGATGATGGCTATCTACCCCCAGCACATATTATGGTTAAAATGGCTTTATAGGAACCTGATTTTGAGGCTAGTTTGGTTGAAATAGAACTCTGAAATTCCACAGCATCTTGATTTTGATTGCAAAAGAGGCCAAACATACTACATATACACATATATACTACATATATAGTTTACAAAAAAAATCTTTTACTTAGAAATTCAGTTTAAATAAATCCTGAGCATTGTAAGGTTTAAAAATAAATTGGTCTTGAATATTGTTAGATCGGCGCAGGAATGGAAGACGTGACCAGCTCGTTACATAAGTAACTTTTATTAGGAACAGAAACAGTAGCAAGACTGCCGGTGTGCTGCCGGAGCTCTCCTTATATTTGCTCCCGGCAGACGCACCGCCCCTTGCCAGGGATTCAAATCTCCCGCCCGATGGCTAGCAGCCAATCAGGGCGGATGTCCTTATAAGGACATAACACTCCTCCCCCCTTAGTCCGAACTGTCAATCTCGTCCACAAAAGTCACGTAATCGCGCAGGTACGTAGGGCGCCTCGGCACCCTAGCTGACCTGCGCAGTCCCACTTCTTCTCTGTCTCCGGCCTGGACGGATGGGGCTCTTTCGTCTCCTGGTTCCTTCTCCGGAACCGGGCTTGGTTCGGCTGTCGAGTGAGCGGGGTCACCCCCAGCGCCTCCGGCCGGACCGCAGACCTTGGATGGCTGGTTCTGATGGTCTTCCTCCTGGCCTGTGGATCTATTGCCTCGTCTCGGTTGCTCGGTTCCGACCCGGGAAGAGCGTCTGAGTCTCGGTAAGTCCATTGCTTGCTCCTCCCTGGTTCCCCGGGCGCTGTGGTTCGGTCGCGGTCCGGCTTGCTGCCGTTCGGGTGGTGGTTCCGTTCGGTGCCCTCGGGCCCGGTCCGCCGTCTGCGGGTGGTGCTGGCTTGCGTTGTGCTGTCCGACCTCGCCGGGGTGGCGTTGGTCCCCTCGGTTGGGCTGGCGTAGGTCTCCCCCGTCTGGTTGGCGGTGGTCGACCTGGTCGGGATGTTGTTGCGGGGCTACCTCTGCGGGGCGGCGGAGGTCTCCCCTGCCGGGGTGGTGTAGGTCTCCCTGGCCAGGTTGTTGTCGGCTTTCCCTTCCCCCTAGTCCCTGGTCTACCGTCAGGTGGTGCCTGGGGTCCTCCTGGTTGGGTTGTTGTTTCCAGGTTGTCTTCTGCGATGGGCGGGGGTCCCTCTCGCCGGGGAGTCGTGTGCCACCCTCGCCCATGGGTAGTGGGGTGCCCGTCTTGGCTGGGTCCCGGTCTACTCACCTGGAACTGCGGTCTCCCTGGCTGGGCTGGTGATGGCTGCCGTCACTGGTTGGGTGCGCTGCTCCTCCTCTGGGCAGGTCCCGGTCTACTTGCGGGCTGGGTTGGTGTTCCCTGGCCCTGTTGTGCCGGGTGCCCACCTGGCTGGGTTGGTGTTGCCATCCCCCGTGCGGTTGGCCCCGGTCTACCTCGCTGGACTGCCGACGTGACAGTACCTGGTAGTGGGCTGGGCCGACCTCATCGGAATGGTGCTGTTCTGCCTCGCAGGGGTGTGGTAGGCCTACCTCGTCGGGGTGTCGTAGGCCTACCTCGCCGGGGTGTTGTATGCCTACCTCCTCTGGGTGTGGTAGGTCTACCTCGCCGGGGTGTTGGAGGCCTACCTCGTCGGGGTGTTGTAGGCCTCCCTCGTCAGGCTGGTTTTCGTGTGCCCCCCCCACCTTTTTCGGAGTTGGTCAATGTGCCGTCTACAGACCTGTCCATCTTCCAACTCGACGGTGTAGGATTTGGGGCCGGTTGTGCTGGCAATCTTCCCCTTCAGCCACTTGGGAGAGCCGTTGAAATTCAGCGCGAAAACTGAATCTCCGTTTCTGAAGGCGCGAAGCGGGTGGCTGGCGGTTGCGGTCACTTCCGGGCTGTATTGGGGGTGCAGCCGGTCCAAGGGTGACCTCAACCTTCTGCCCATCAGCAGTTCGGCCGGGCTCTTGTGGGTGGTGGCATGTGGCGTGATGTGCTGGGTGAGGAGGAAGTTGTCTATGCGTTCTTGCCAGTCTCCCGGGCCCATCTTGGTGAGGGCTTCTTTGGTCAGTCTGACCATGCGTTCTGCTTGTCCGTTTCTGGCCGGCCTGTAAGGGGCGGACAGGGTGTGGCGGATGCCCAGTCCTGCCAGGAAGGACTCCATGGTCAGGGATGTGAGCTGGGGGCCGTTGTCCGAGACCAGCACGTCCGGTAGTCCATGTGTGGCGAACAGACGGCGCAGGGCTCGGATCATCGCTTCAGTTGTGGTAGATGCCATGGGCACCACCTCGAGCCACTTGGAGAAGGCATCTACTACGATGAGGAGGTGTCGCCCTTGCATCGGACCCACGAAGTCGATGTGGATCCTCGACCAGGGGTTGCTGGGGGTCTCCCACTTCGCGACTTCGGATTGCGGCGGCGCTGGGCGAACTTCTTGGCATGGGTTGCATCTGGAGACCCATTGCTCAATGTCTTTGTCCATGGAGGGCCACCAGACGTAACTCCGTGCCAGGGCCTTCATGCGGACGATGCCCGGATGCCCTTTGTGCAGCGTCTCTAGCGTCCGCTGTTGCAGAGTGCTTGGAATCAGCACCCTGTCTCCCCATAGCAGACAGCCTTTTATGGTGGACAGCTCCTTCTGTTTCCTGGCGAACGGGCTGAATTTCTCCTCTGGCTTTTCCGATGGCCACCCTCTGAGGATCCAGGACTTCACTTGGCGGAGTGTGGGGTCCTTTTGGGTGTGGACGGCCACATCTGCGGATGACACATGACAGCTGGCGTCATCATCTATATGGAGTAGATGGAGCGTGGGGGCTGGGTCTTCGACTGGATTCCTCGACGGGCATCTGCTGAGCGCGTCGGCATTTCCTATGGCTGTGTCTGGCTGGTGCACGAGCCTATAGGAGTAGCCGGCTAGGAAGATGGCCCATCTCGTCATCCGAGGGGACATGAAGGTCGGGTTGGGTTGGTCGCCTGCGAGGAGTCCCAGGAGTGGCTTGTGGTCGGTGACTATGGTGAAACGTCTTCCGTAGAGGTATTCGTGGAAGCGCTTCACTCCAGCCATGATGGCCAGGGCTTCTTTGTCCAGCTGACTGTAGTTACGCTCTGCGCCGGACATTGTCTTAGAGAAGTAGGCAATTGGGGCTTCCGTGCCGTTGGGCAGTTCATGGCTGAGGACTGCCCCCACCCCGTATGGAGACGCATCACAAGTCAGCTTGATGGGCAGCGTCTCGCTGTATTGGATGAGGACGCTTTTGGACGTCAATAGTCCTTTGATGGCCCGGAACGCTGCTTCCTATTCCTGGCCCCACTTCCAGGAAGCCGATTTCCCCAGCAGGCGGTGGAGCGGCTCAGCAACTGTGGCTTTCTGTTTTAAGAAAATGGCGTAGAAGTTGAGCAACCCAAGGAAAGCCTGAAGCTCCGTTTTGTTTTTTGGGCTTGGAGCTTCATGGATTGCTTCCACTTTTGATTTGGTGGGGTGGATGCCTGTGCTATCAATGAGGTAGCCCAGGAACTCGACTTCCTGTACTCCTATGATGCACTTGTCCCGTCTGACCCTCAAGCCCTTGGCCTTGAATCGCTGCAGGACAAGCCTGAGCCTTTCAAGGAGTTGAGCTCTTGAGTCACCGGAGATGAGCACATCGTCGAAGTAAGGCACCACCCCTGGAACGCCTTGGAGAAGGCGTTCCATCATGGATTGGAAGATGCCGGGGGCAGCGCTGACTCCAAATTGGAGGCGGTTACATTTGAATGCCCCCCTGTGCGTGACAATTGTTTGAGCCTCCGCCGTTTTTTCGTCTACTGGCAGTTGCTGGTAAGCCTGGGCCAGGTCCTGTTTCGCGAAAAAGTAGTAATCTGAGTCTTCTTTTCCCTGTGTTTCTTTGTTAAGTTTGTCCATTTCCACACATTCCATTGTTTTTTGTATTATTTTTCCTCTGATGGCGTATCCTCCAGTTTCCACATTTGTGCGAAAGTGATTCTAGCTGCAGTCAGGATGTGTATTATCAAGTATTGTGTCTCTTTTTTATAGTCCTTTGTCAGTATTCCTAATAGATATGTTTCCGGTCTGAGGGGCACTTTTTGGGTGGTGATTTTTTCCAGCTGATTTTGAATTGTTTTCCAAAATTTTTTGACCTTTGGGCATGACCACCACATGTGGTAGTAGGTCCCCTTATGTGTTCTACTTCCAACAGTTCTGATTAGTATTGGGGAACATCCTTGCCAGACGTGCAGGGGAAGATGCCACCTATAAAACATCTTGTATGCATTTTCTTTGTAGGGCTCTATTTTCAAAGTTCAAGCTGTATGACCTGATTTTACTGTATAGTTAGTCTATGTATAGTTTTTTTAAATGTCTACATCTGTATATGTATGTTTGTCTATTATTAATAAAAAGAAAAAAAAAGAAAAAAAAAGAAAATTACTTTTGTTTTTCAAGCATTGGATTAAGTGGAAATGCTCCTACTTGTTCACTGAGGCATTTTCTGTCTCCAATTTTCAGGGAAACATAACTAAAGCTAATTAATTGCTAATGAGAGCCTCTTGCACATTTTGGTAGGCTTAAAGGCAGGATTATTATCCCAAGAAGCATCTCATTTGGATGGTAATATACCTTGTTCAGGTGAGAGAATGGGCTTGAACTTGGCATTTTCCTTTACCTACTAGTCTTCCCCTGACCTGTCCAACCTCCTCCTACCTACCATTGACTGTAGAGAGGCTGATATGGGCCAGTCTATAGGCAACCTTGTAGCCATTGTCTTGGGCCTCTAATGGTAATGCTTACTATAACGAGAAGTTTTGAGGTAGTAGCATCTTGAATCTGGTTTTGGCATTCTTATGTCAAACTTCAGATGAGACTAAAAGGAAATCCAGGTATTGTTTTCTGCCACCTGCTGGATACAGTTTGCAATTTTTACTGGCTCACTAGAAGCACAAATGCTTATAGGCTGCATTACTGTGAATAAAGGTTGCACAGATTTCTATCTGCTGATCCCAAGGTAGAGGGGAAGAAGACGAATTGGAACTTGGGAGTGATGCTTGTTGTTTATGTCATTAAATTCTTGTTGATGCACCTTTGTCTAATAACATGAATACTGTTATTCCACATATCTTGGGGGTCTGTGTGGGAAAGGCAAAATCCTGATACCCAGGTTATGGCAAGGGTTTTCTGGGCTAAATGCGCAAACAATAATTCATGCTAGTCAACACAGAGTCAGTGAATCCACTCAATGCATGTTTTAAAATTGTATTGCATGGAATCCAGAGATATAACGATAGAATCCTGATTATACGATAGTCATGGTGGATATATTTTTCTTTCACTCTTCATTGAAATATTGGCAGTAACCTTTACTGCATCATGGGTAAAATATGCTTCCCCCAAATAAGTTTGTGCAGTTTGCAGAGTCTCTACTTCGATTTCTGCTGGTAGAGTTGAAAGATCTGCCCAGTTTAACACTTTGGGAGCATTACAGTCTACTTAATATTCAGTGAAAGCTTCATTCAATTAACAATTTTATGAAAATAGAAATAAGGACAAATAACTGTAGCTTTTCCAGTTTTTGCTCAGGTCCTACTGTATCTACTTACTTTACCTTGGCTATGTTCTCTGAATACTACAAAGACTAAATGAAGCTGTTAGAGCTTTAAAAAAATTGCTTCTGCTTTAAAGATGGAGATGGGCAGCTAGGTGCCCTCCAAATGTTTTTGGCCATAATCGTTCAAGAAGAGGGGAGGGGGATGAAGCACACAATAACCACTAGCTCTTCCCCTTACACACTTATTTGCATTCTCCTAATGCAAGTATGAAAGGGTACAGCTTGCTTTGTGAATGACACAATTGCATTTATTTATTTAATTTATTTATTTATTTGTTCAATTTGTATGCCGCCTTTCTTCAAAGACTCAAGGTGGCTTACAATGCATTTAAAAACCATATCTAAAAACATTAAAAATTAAAAAATTAAAAACAATTAAAACCCATTCACACTATTCATGGCCGGATCTCGCCAGATCGCAACAGCGAGATCAACGGCCCCAGGCCTGCCGGAAAAACCAGGTCTTCACCGCTTTTCGGAAGGCCAATAGGGTGGGGATGGTCCAGATCTCAGGAGGTAACTGGTTCCAGAGAGCTGGGGCAGCCACAGAGAAGGCCCTCCCCCGCAGGCCTGCCAGCCCGCGGGGACCCGGAGGAAACCAACTCTGTGGGATCTTACCGGTCGCTGGGAGCTATGCGGTAGAAGGCGGTCTCAAAGATATTAAGAACACCCTACTATAGCCATAACTCTCCTAAAGTCTGTACTTCAAACTGAAGGATACAAGATTACTTATAGCGTTTGTAGAGAAATATAATGAAACTGAGAAAATAAAGTGGGTATATATCATCCATCTTTGCTTCCCGTTGCAAGTTGGGTCTAGTCAGATTAACTATTCTTTTGCTTGCTTATGCAGAGGCTCATACCATTTACTTCTGTATGGAGGTTTTCTCTTCAACCTTCTCTAAAATTTCTACCAGGCTTTCAGATTTTTTTGAGCAAAACCATAAACTTTTATCTAAAAATTTAAAATTTAATACTGTATCAGTCAGTCTCATTTCATGGTTTAGGGTCTAGGTTGGTTTTTAACTTCCTTTGGATGTAAATTTTGGTGTATGTATCTCCACACGTTAAAATGTCAATATCCTCTTTAGACCATGTTCTTACTGTATGTCTTTCTCCTCAGAACTAATAGTTCTGCAAATAGTTACTTGTTCCAGAAAAAAGACACAATCCTTATACAGCTTTTTAGTGTCCCTTGGTTTGTCTGAGAGAATACATTTAGGAAAAAACAAACAAACCTGAAACATTATCCAGGACTTAAATATTGTGTCAATGCCTCCCTCTGCTGAACAGTTAACAATATTCTTCAGTCTCTTAGTTTGTTGATGGTTTCCATCTCTGTGACAAGACAGATACAGATATAGAAGAAACATTTGTTTGCTACGTATGCTACATGTGGTTAACACATCAAAGTGCACAGGTTATAGAGGTTTCAGCAAAAATATTGCCTTCTTGCACTGCAGCTCAGAAGCTGAAATGGTAAACTGGGTTATTGCAGTTTGTCTGGGACTTTTTGGCACATTGAAAATAACTTCCTCTGTTCCAGAATGCTTACTCTGTAGGAATGTCACCATTTCATCTCTTTGTCAGAATCTTTTCTCTCCACTTCCCTGTTTTTCAATAAAAGTGGTAAAAAGAACAAGGCAAGAGAGAGAGAAAAAAGAAAAGTTACCAATGGTATGATATGTATTTACTTACACATTCTAAGAACCCCAGTTCCTTGTGTTTAGTTTACATAATTTTAACTAGAAATGGTGAGCAATCACTGTCTTTGCCATAGGGCATTGGCAATGGACATTAAAAACAAAGCCTATCATTAGATTTAGAAGCCATATTGAGCCTGCAGGAATGATAACATAAATGAGAACGTTTATTAAGAGATGTCCAAATAATTCAAAGTGGAAACTGAGAGCAGATAATATCCTTATTCAGCTGTCTTTTAGTTTAGTCTCCCTCTGAGTTTTATTACAGCCCAGGAATTTCTAGGAAAACCTAATTAGCATGCAACTATGATTTCACAAAATTTATTCCAAACCCTTTTCAAAATATAATTTGTTTCCATATCAGAAGTAATCCAACTTCAACATAAAGCAGTTGATAAGGTTGTAAATGTATTGATTATTCTGAAAGACATAATGCTCACTCATGTCTAATCAATAACATGCGACGGGGCGCTCACATATGACACCTCTCCTACGCGAGCTGCACTGGCTTCCTGTGGTCTTCCGGGTGCGCTTCAGGGTGTTGGTGACCACCTTTAAAGTGCTCCATGGCTTAGGGCCGGGTTATCTGCGAGACCTCCTTCTGCCGCCAATAGCCTCCCACCGACCGGTTCGCTCGCACAGAGAGGGCCTCCTCAGGGTGCCGTCGGCCAGACAGTGTCGGCTGGCGACCCCAAGGGGGAGAGCCTTCTCTGTGGCAGCACCCGCCCTCTGGAATGACCTACCCCCTGAGATACGCATGATATCAGACCTCCGGATTTTTCGTCAGGCCCTGAAAACACACCTATTCCATCTAGCTGGGCTGGCTTGATCCCATCCTCTCAGTTTTAATTGAATTTGGTTTTAATTCGGTTGTTTTTAATATCTTGGGCCGAAATTATTTAATTGTTTTTTAAATTGTTTTTAAATTTTATATGCAATGTTTTATCTCGGCTGTACACCACCCTGAGTCCCACAGGAGAAGGGCGGTATAGAAATAAAATAATAATAGTAATAATAATAATAATAATAATAATAATAATAATAATAATAATAATAATAATGCATGGAAGCACAAGAAACAGTTAAAATTAAAATCATATGTAATCATACAACTTATTCAAAACTTTAAAATTAATCATTGCTTGGAGCTAGTGATCTTAATTTATGGAGATGATAATAAAAGAGAAGATGCCTAAGGTTTTCCAGATATAGGTCACTTAAAATTGTTTTAATTGACCAAATGAGCACTGTAAATTTAACAGATCAAAGTAGTAATCATTTCAAATCAGACAGAACTAATATACACATTCTCTTAAGCAGTTTCAGTCAAATTGTCAATAATTGGGCTCTGATATTTTGAATGGACTGGAGATAATTATGGAAATTATCTTATACTTTGTCCATGTGAAAGACAAACAATGGCCATAACCTCAACTAATCCAAAAGGGTATTTGGAACACATTTTTCCAACAAATTTGGAACTTTTCCTAAGAAACAATGAGTATATTGATTTTCCAACATGCCTCTTGGGACTTAGAGTGACTTTATGACATATGGCAATCCTGCGAAACAGGATATGAATTGATATGCATTGACCCAAAGCAAACTGATGACCTTTATAACTGATTATGAAAAATCCAGTTTTATGTCACGCTGAAAACTTTAAGAAATAAACTATAGATTATATCAGATGAGTATAGTTCAGTAGCCCTTCTAAGATTGCAGGACCAGAAGTTTTGGGATGGAGGCCACATCAGTTTTTGAAATGCATGTCAAGGATTGCAGTGTCAAAAGGCACAAACCATATGAAAAGATTTAAAAAGTTTGTGGGAGCTGAAAATCCAACTAATTTATTGAATTATTGCCTGGTAAAGCTTAGCATGTATACAAACTTATGATGATTCCATTTGAATTGATACCCTGATTTAAAGGTAAGGGAGATAAAGTGAAACATTATCTTATACATATATATTCCCATCTATGGGACTTTGGTGTCTGTGAGTCCAAAGCAAGATAGCAAGGTTGATTTAAACCCTAGTGTTTTGTCTCTTATTCTCTGATGTTGCTGGAAAGGCAGAGAAAGATTATCAACATGTGTGTGTGTGTGTGTGTGTGTGTAACAGAATCTTGAGTTGTGTGTTGAAAGGACACATAACTACATTTGATTACCTGCAAGGACGTCTTTAATAGCAGTTTTCATTATATTCCCTAGAACAGATATTAAGTTGCCAATCCTTCTTAAAAATTGGACTAATATAGCCATCAACCTCAGAGGCAGGTTTCATATTTTCTATAGAATGTGCACTTGCAACCTATTGTAAACATATAGCAGCTTACCATGGTCTTAATAGGTTTTTTATGATGGAGATTGGGAGTAAGGGCTAGGCAAGTCCCTCTATGTGTATTGTGATCATACACTACTCTACCATAGTAAGCACACTGTGGTAAAGTAAATCTGGAAGGACTGCTGCAGTGTACGTGTGCGTGCATGTGTGTATCTATATGATTCAGCTAACTTTCGACATCATTGCAGCCATTAAAGTGGAATTATAAATTATTTTATTTATCATTTTATGTAAAATGAAAAGAACTTTATAAAACTTTTAGAACTTCATTTCCACCCCTTAAGAATAGTTTCCTTTTTGAATCTTTTTACATCCAAGGAATAGCCATACAAGAATTTCATCAGAGAGTTGGCAATCAATTTGGGTTGACGGGTGTGTTTCTTTGCTGTGCTGATAGTTTCAGATGTCAAGTTGGACAGAAGCAGATTTTTCTTGAGTGAAGCAGTCATCACCCTTCCATTGAACACTCTCCTGTCTTGGGAAGATGATATGAGGCCAGCTTTGCTGCTCTGAATCTTGATTGAAAACTGAGCGGAAGCCTGCACCTGTGGACTACTGAGGTCAATCTGTCTTTGGGAGAAAGTTTCAGCATTATATGCACCTGGCTTGAGATGAGAAACTTGAGGAACACTTCCATTGCTTGATGATGGCGTTTTGGCAATTGGAAGAAGTTTGCACAAGATTTTGGCATGTGCAAGCCAGCTTATTTTCATCTCTGCTTATAGACAGGAAACTATATACAGTATACATTGTTCAAGAGTCCAGAGAAATTAAGTGAATTCATATAGCCTCTTCAGAATTATAAAATGCATTAAAAATCAAGTCACCCTGGTTGATCCTTTGAAGAATGTAACAATAAAATTTGAGATTGGTTCAGAATACGTTTGAAGCCTTATGGTTTAAACTGGAAATGGACAAGACATTTTAGCTTTTAGGCAGAAAACCAAGACTTTTATCACTAGCTCTGACAGAATGGCAAAATGTAATAAACATCACAGCAACAACTGATCATTCACTATTCTGAAGTCTGTTTTTTAATCCAAATTCTTTCATTCTTTTAATTATGGGGATGGCGCTAATTTAGCTCAGTTTCAATAAGGGTTTGTATGCCTTGGAATATTCTGAAGAACACTTAGTCACTATAAATAATTGTTTTTCAATATATTACTGAAGTTTTGCATTTCAGAGATTATTACTTTATTGTATCTTGATTTTCATCTAAGATCAATTTATAAGATGTCTTGCAATTCAAATCTTTATACTAAGAAGCAATTTGTTAATTGATGGCTACTGCTTTAGATGTGGCAACTTATTTTGTACATGTGTATCAAAATTCAGACAGAATCTATACAGTTTTCTCTTCTGATTATATCTTAATTATATTTTTCCTTGCTTCTTTTATATTCTATTTTCAACATCCTATAGTTTGATGGACCTTTTTGCTGTTCTTTCTATTATTATTTTTCACTGGAACATGACTATTTCATCATCACTTTTTAAGACAAAGCTATAGATGGGATACATAAACATGGATTATGCTATATTCTCCATTATTCTTACTCTTGAATTTCAGCCAGCAGAAACTGTCTAGTGAAAAGTACACACAATTGTTCTGTAACTAACATTCCATAGGAAACCTATATGTTTTTGACTGGAGGAGAATGACCTTTTTAAAATCATTGCTATATTTATGTCCCCCCTGGTTCTCCTGGCTGGAACTCAAAAATGAAACATAACAGTGTGCTTATCCCAGAAGGGACTGATGGAATGTTTATATCTGAACAGAAGAAAAACCATGGGAAACATTATATACCTGTTCAGATGCCTTGTAAGAAATAAAAGAAAGCTGCCCAGAGTCTTCTTATGGGAAGATGGGCTACATAAAAATTTGACAAGTAAAGAAATAAAAGAAATATTATAACTAAGCTTGAAAAACTTAAAAGCTTGGATCAGTCATCTTAATATTTAGTTTACATTATAGGTGGAATTGAGTTTTATTCATGTGAGAATTTATTTTTTTCATTCATTCAAAGAATCCTTTTTGCTGTATTGAGGAATGAAAAAGAACATATGAAAAACCAGAACATTCTCTAGGTTTGGGTGGTGAGGAAGCTGGCAAGGATGTACATGTGAAGCTCAATTAACTCATGGAGACCCATAAAGCAAACTGTAAAATCATTCTTGCTCCTCTACTTAAGTGTGAAAAGAGAATTTTAATGGACATGGGGAGTAACGATGGTCTTTAGTCATTTGGGATTCTCACCTGAGAACAGACTGTTGAAAATCTCCCTATATAGCAATCAATAGATTGCCTTTATTTAATAACTCTTATCTTTTACCTCCAATATCTCACATAAGATACCATGTGGATACTATTATAACCCACAATTACTTCTACAGATTCACTGTTTTGAATTTTGATCTGTTTCTCTTTTTTTCCCTCCTCTGAAATACTTGCTATGCTTGAAATATTTCTTTATTTTTTACAAATAAATAAAATTATGCTTGGCTTTCTTGAAATTTTTGGAACAAGACATACAAGGAAACCACAATAAGCACATGGTGTACAGCTACCTTCTTATGTACCAAGTGTAGGCTGCTGATAAGCATCAGAGTACTGAATGATCAGCCTCATCAGCTTCTCGGAGGTGTCAAGCCACAAAGGGAAGTCGCTGAAGTCCTGCTGGCTATTTTTGTTTTGTTTTGTTTTTTCTTCTGTTTTGTTTGGTGTTTCTTTCCATGTGAGGTCATGTGTTTCTTCTGCTTTATTTCAAAGCTCTTTAAGCCCCAGAAAAACAATTTTTAGTAAACAGGTCTCAACAAAGCTAGCTTCATATTGAAACTGAACACAGGTCACCGATAGAAACATTTTGCTAAGTTTAAATATGGGATTTCTTTTTCCGCTGGAGGGTTTGTAAAGTAATATGATATGAAGAGAGAGAGAGAGAGAGAGAGAGAGAGAGAGAGAGAGAGAGAGAGAGTGAGTGAGAGAGAGAGATTAATTTTGGATTGTTTCACTGTTAGTCATCAGAATCAAATTCCACATGAAGGAAAAAAAGGAGGATGCTAGCTTCCAATGACACTGTATTAATTAATAAAGAAAGGTTTCCATCATCCTCATCACCATCACCATTTAAGAGTATTGGCAATAGTGTTAAATCTATTAACTGGTCAATATCTATTTTGATATGAAGTGGGTGGGGCTAGAAACCATTTTAAATATAAACGGAAGATCAGGAATCCTGTTATATAACCAAGATATGGATGGAAACATAACACCCTAATATTAGGAAGGTGGGAATATACTAAATGGAACAAGTAGCATTGTGCTTGTCCTAAAAGGATCAGAAAGAAAAGCCTATTTTTATGAAATGTAAATAAATCAAGGGAATCTGACATGGAGATTTTTAAAGAGGAAGGATTTATAAACCTACTTGGAGACAGTATTAGTAAATCTTCCCTCTTCAGAAAGAAGGAAAACATTTTGCTGTCCAGGTCTTTATCTTTAGTGTTGGTTTCACCAGATGAGAGGGAGCCAATTGTGATGACACATAATGGCAGCAATGTTGAATTTTCCATCAGTGCAAGGTACAAGGCAGCAGCCCATATTAATATAGCAATGTTAAAGAACTACTGATAACAACAACAATAACAACACCCAAAGTTTTGTTTGAAAAATATCTTACTGTGAAGGATTTCTTGGCATACAACTTCGATTTTCTGGTGAATACCTATCTCAGAAACTCAGCAAATTATATAACATTTCCCACCCCCTAATCTGGAGTGCTTTTTATGAACGTTTGGCCTTTTCTCCATGATGCTCCCTATCCAACTGTTTTGCATCTTAATACTCCCACTCCTTTAAGAAAAAACCACCACAACCACAAAACTCAATCTCACCAAATGAGCAGTTGATATGTTGCATTTCTCTATAGTTGCTTGATCTGTGATTTGAGCAATTAATTTGAAAAACAGTAACAAAGTGCAGGTCTGCATGTTTGAAGAGAAAAAAAATCTTTAGAATAGAATAGAATAGAATAGAATAGAATAGAATAGAATAGAATAGAATAGAATAGAATAGAATAGAATTCTTTATTGGCCAAGTGTGATTGGACACACAAGGAATTTGTCTTTGGTGTATATGCTCTCAGTGTACATATTAAATTTCTTTTTCCACGTAGTACATCATTTTATAAATTTACCATGTTACCTCTTCTCCCTTAAATTAAAATGCGGCTATTACTCAAAAGAGAGTTGCTCCATAATTTTATTTTGTTTGTCCTGTGCATACTTTTCCAGTTTTGTAATATCCACTTCTGATATTCTCATGTGGAAATTAATGGACTAGCGACCTTAGGTGACATTCTCCCCTGCCTAAAAGCTCTGTAATGTCATCAGTGACTTTATGCAACCAACAGAATGAGCAAGGGTGATTTCTTCTTTTAAAAAAAGATACGGGGAGGTTATGAGCAGGAAAGGTACCAGGTAATATTGATGTTTCAGGCCTTGCAGAGTTTTTTTTTTACTTCTTATAAAAGTAAAGTTTTCTTTAAGTTAGCTTGAATCCTGGATGTATTACAGTAGTTTTCTTGATAGTGACATATATTCTGGCATATTTTTGACTTTCAGTTCTAGTTTATAACACTTGGATTTCTCAGTGATCTCCTGTCTGAATACTATCCAGGCTGTCCTGTGTAGTTGTATTAAAAGAAGTCAAGCTAAAACATCCCAAAATGGGAAAAATAATTCTCCTCATATAGGGTCAATAATTTAAGTCTTCTCAACTCCCCATTGTGGAAAAAAATAGATGCATTCCTACCCATTTAAAGGAGCTGTTGGAGCTGCAGATACAATGCTGAGAGAGAGGAGAAACAATGCACCACACCTCAGAGGATACTTTAAAGCATAATCTGTCCTCTCACCATGTCTGTCCTGAACCTGAATTAGGAGAAGTATCTAACTCAAAGATTTCAAAGAAACATGCCTCAAGCTCTTCTGGAGGACCAGTTGCTTTACCATGGCAAACTATCAATTTTTTACATTATTTATGGTCAGATGGAAATGTAAGGGTTGAAAAAGAACATATTCAGGGGAATATACAATGATTTAATGCAGTGCTCCTCAATCTTGGCAACTTTAAGATGTGTGGACTTCAGCTCCCATAATTTCCCAGCCAAGAAGCTGGAGAAACACTAATCTAATGTAATTTTTTTTTTTTTTTTGACTATCATCTATGGGCGTAGAAAGACATCAAAATTGAAAAAAAAAATCTCTTGAAATCTACATTAGTCAAGAAAATGCCTATGAAAATCAGATTTATTCCCCTGAATAAGATCGATTTGGTAATTTTATCATTTTCAAATGCATCTTTATTTTCAATCTCATATAATAAGTTTATGGCTTTAACTTTGAACAATTTTAATGAAACTTAATTTTACTTTTGAATGAAGGCGAATATACATGTCCCAGGATAATGTTGCAGGATCCAATCTGGGTTGGTTTTACTTTGCTAAATGTTTGTGCTAACATACAAACTACAGCAGTGTGGAAAATTCTTTTTATTCGGAAAAAGCATATGGGAAGGGAAAACTACACTTGGGCTGTGCTCTAAATCCTGCTTGAGAGTAGATTTGGAACACGTAGTGAACAGTTTCTTCTGAGTCATTTTTTGTTTGCACTTTTCTTCACAGTCTTGGATGACTTCCTTAACAGTAATGAATTAAGTTTTCCTGCTTTAAAGGGAAATGGTACATTTCCCCTTATCCAGAAAGTTCTATAACTGTAGAAATAAAATACCATGAGTCATATTTTGAGATGGACCAGATCTTTTCTATAGCTTCTCATATTTTATTTCACTATTATGATTATTTTTTTCCTGGAATCTAGCCCTGAATTGACTCCTTCTTTTTGGTTAAAAATGATTAAGCTGCATATTTCTATCCAATTCTGATGCTTTTCAGTGGTCCAACCATAAAGTGTCTGTTTCCTTCACTTCCATCAATTCTCTTCTGTCCTTCCCACATATGGTGTGAAGTTAGGCAGAAAGAAATTGAACTGACCTTAGAATTTAGAATCAAGGAATAATCTCAGGGAAATATCCTTAGCTACAATAGCAACTACTCTTCTAATTATAGCAAATTTCAAATTAGGCAATGGTTAAACCTCTCATAAACTCTTGGATACAAGGAAATATTGGATGCAAAAATAAAAATAATAAATAATGATAAAACCTCTATTAATCAAATCCAAAACATACTCTAGTCTAGTATGCTGTACTATTGCCACAACTGTATTTACAACTGTATCTCTACCAGGGTTTCAAATTTTTTTACTACCAGTTCTGTGGGCATGGCATGGTGGGTGTGGCAGGGGAAGGATACTGTAAAATCTCCATTCCCACCCCACTCCAGGGGAAGGATACTGTAAAATCTCCATTCCCTCCCCACTCCAGGGGAAGGTTACTGCAAAATCCCCATTTCTTCCCAATCAGCTGGGACTCGGGAGGCAGAGAATAGATGGGGGCGGGGCCAGTCAGAGGTGGTATTTACCGGTTCTCCGAACTACTCAAAATTTCTGCTACCAGTTCTCCAGAACTTGTCAGAACCTGCTGAAACCCACCTCTGATCTGTAGCCTGTTTAGTTAAGCAGTCATCTTAACTAGTGCTTCAGCTGTGATGGCACAGTGGTTAGGATGCAGTATTGCAGGCTAATTCTGCTGACTGCCAGGAGTTTGATTCTCACCTGCTCAAGATTGACTTAGCCTTCCATCCTTCCGAGGTCGGTAAAATGAGGATTTAGATTGTTGCGGGCAATATGCTGACTTTGTAAACTGCTTAGAGGGCTATAAAGCACTGTGAAGCAGTATATAGGTCTAATTGCTGTTGCTATTGCTTTTGCTACGACATCACAAAGCACCTGTGTGCAACACTTGCCCAAATGAAAGTACATAGCATCCTCAAATCAGCAAATTATTTTTGTATATGGAACAGAAAGCCTTATGGTAATATATAGATATAAACACTCAACATGCTATTCGTTTTTTGGGGGGGGGGAGGAGGAAGTGGGTTAGCCATCTTTTTCTATCCTTGAAAATCATCCTTGCTTTTATCTTATGTGCTTCATACACTGTCTTTAATTTTTTAAATTTTGCTTCTCTTGTTTTGAGGATTTCAGCTCCATCCATCCACAACTTTCTCTGTCTCTCTCTCCCTCTTTTGGCCTGTTCAGTCTTCCTTTTTGTATTTATTTTGTAATGTGATCCTCATTAATGCATTCTGTACCTCACATAATTTACTCACTCATTTTTTATATTTAGTCCAGATACATTCAGCATCCCTTCTTTCATGACCCTGTCTTCTTGTCTATCATACACACCTTCAAGGCTTGTTATATGTTTCTCCTGACAAACGTCTCACTTTCATGTGGGCAGAAACATACTCCTTGTTTGCAGCCTTTATTGCTTCTTTTGACAAACATTCATGTCTCACAACAATCCATCTTTAGGAATCATTCTGTTAAATTCATATTACTTGCTGTAATGTTTTACCATTTGTAAGTAATTTGCAATGGTTCACTCCATTTTCCCTGTCAAACAAACCACTTTGTTTTGTTGTACATATTGGTTGTACATATTTTTGATCCATAAAGCTTGTTGCCTCATGCAGTCTATGTAACATAACACTGCAGACCATTTAGATTTTCAGCCCACACAGCATGACCTGTATATAGTATGGAAGTTTACATAGCTCTGGGTTCCAAACTAACACATATCTAATGTCATCTTAAGTATTCCATAAATATATTATGTCTTATCTATGGACCTATCAAAAAGATATACCCACAGACTTATTCCCAATGTAGTTTAGTTGCTACTCATAGAAATCTCCACACAAGCATGTATATAATTGACATAATAAAAGGCTATATGCATTGCTTGCCAACTAGTGAACCTCACTTCCCTTACTTCTTCTGCATTGATGATGTTACAAAGTACGGTAATGAAATGTTTGCAATCCCCAAAACCTATCGCAGAGAATTCTAGCAATACAACATGTATCTCAGATTTACATATCTTCTACTAGCATAAACAATTTCTACTAGCATTAAACAACTAAGGAGACATACTATCCTTGCTTTACTCCCTGCTCAGTGCTGAACTATTCTCTCAGCATTTAATTTATTCTCATGCTTGCCTTATTTCCACTGTTTATACTGCTCTTATTACAGTCAGCAATTACATGTCCAGGGTGCCTGCAGCAATCTGAGATCTTGTCAAAATGGAATTAAATCTGCACTGGCACAATGGAAGTACAAAGGGATGGAGTTTGAATCAAGTTCACACATATATCAATATTTCCTCCCCATTGCTCCTTGGCACATGCCTATGCAACTCTTATATCCATATTCATGCAAACATGTCATATATTTCCTATTCCTATTCATTTTTATCATACACTTTCAAAAAATTAACAAACGTGTATTTTCTGTAAATTAACAAATACATTTTCATTTACACATCCATACAATAATAGCTAAATAAGCATTTTCTGTGCTTCTGTAACCCCCTAAATTTGCTTCATGGTTTCATTTTGTGCCAAGAGGCTGATCCAGACCACCCAGGGAAATATAAGTCAGTCAATAAGTAAAGAGGGCATAATAAGCTTTACAACCTCAGAACTCTATGTAGAAGCAGTGCAGTAGTAATGTTATTTTTAAAATGTACACTTAAATCAAACTGTGAATGCCCAATTGGTCCTGATTTATTAGGAGAAGGGGTGAGCTTCCCATGTTATATACATGATTTAAGTTCAGCGCAGCCGTGTTGTTGTACTAAGGGAGGACATATAATGTTTGGAATTTTAACACTCTAAGGTGCCTGTACTTATACAATGGCTGCCATGAGAGAGGTTTATCCCTTTATAAATGAATATTGGAAGCAAATCATGGGAATGCCAGTACTCTCACTTCTCCAGTGCACTTGCCTAGTCTCATATCAGCTCAAGACTTTGGGCAACTTGGCTAGGAACACTGGGAGTTGCCATGTGAATGGCAGACACGTATGACCAAAATGACAGTGTAAGAAGATGAGAAGTAAAATAGCAAGGCAGCAGACAAATGACATGTACTTATGGCAGACTGAAATGAGAAAGCATAAAATCATGAGACAAATCCAGATATAATATTGCAGTACTGTATATTAAATGTCCAAGATTTGAAGTAAAAAAAAAAGAGAGATTGAGGGGAAAAAAAGACAGACCTAAACATGACAGACCAAAGTAAACTATATCTTATTTTAAATTAAAAGACCACCCCCTGAGGTATAATATAGACAGCGGAATTTGCCTTGTGATAAAACTTTACCTCTGGAGATTTACTGCTCCCACTAACTCGTCTTAATCAAAGCTTGAAAGAGCTTAAAGTCTTAAAGACTTTAGTAACAGATAAAGAGGACTAAGGGAAAACCATTTTTTTTTTTAAAAAAAGATTATATGAACAAAGGAAAAATTATGAGTTTTCTTTCTAACTTACTCTGCTATTCTCTCCTTCCATTTTGTGGCACATATTTTAAAACTGCAGTAGTACTACTGCCACTAGCAATAATTGCTGAAGTGCATTTGATATGTTGATATATAAGATATGTCTCATAACTTGTGCAGTTCTTTTGTAAAAATTTAGCCATGTGTTCGATGTGATATTGAATGCTGGCTCTTAATTGCAATTATGCATATGAAAATTAATGTTTTTCAACCCTAGCTAGAGCATTAACTATACGAGTCTCCAGAGATATCATGACCTGAATTATAACAATGAAATTGGCAAAATGCTAACATACAGCAATCATGAAAAATGTACAGATGTTACTTGATATTGTGGCTGAGATCTTCCAGAGCTGAGTTTATTGCCACAATAGCCTTTTAGCAAGAGGGATGTACAATAGTTGCTCATTCTGTTTTTCATCAGGTATCCTCTCTAACCAAGTACTTTTAATCATGACATTGAAATAAACTCTGAAATAATACTTTAGTTATTCCCCTAGAGATCCAGCACAGTATAGGATATTACAATTCATTTTATTAATACATGGGAGTTTCCCAAGGCAGCTATAATGCTCTATATAAATGCTTTTAGAAAGTCCTACACAGGCCATTATCAGCAATACAAGTTCTGTGGTTTAACCCACTTAGATGATCCTCACCTATAAATAGATTTTTTTAAAAATCTTCCTTCTGAGACCATTGCTAGCAATTTGCAAAGATCCTTGCTTTTTATTACCAGATCTGAATAAGGTTATTGTGTTTTAGTGAAAAGTTTGGACATTTCAGTACATATAATACATGAAGCAACCTTGATTATTGGTATATGCAGAACACTAAATCATTGTGTTTAATAGCACATAGGATTGATGATAAATTTATCTTCAGCTTGAATTCTTCATTCAGCTGTTACAAAGCTGATAAATATATTAAATGCAAATGTTTTTGTTTTCAGAATTTACATTACACAGTAAAATTACATTAGTTTACATTAATTACATTAATTACATTTAATTACATTAAAAGTTTACATTAAATCCCTTCTACAATTTGAGGATTGACACTTATCTTCATTTTCTTTTAATACCATTGATAGCTTTATTTACATGTACTGTATACCCAGAATTTGTCTCATTAAACTCAATGTGTTTTACTACTTGGCAGATTTGTAGGTCCCAGACAAGTGTTCGTATTTCCTGATGCTTGCCAAGGCCCAGACTTCAAGATACATCTCCCACAGCCAACCAGAAAGCACACTGCCTCTGTAACTCCCTACTTTGTCTGTTAAACTATCCTCTCTGAACACACAGTCCAGTATAGAAGCAGGAACAGAAGGATTTTTTTTGACAGAACAACTAACCAATGAAACGGCTTGCTTCCAGAAGTTGTGGGTGCTCCAACACTGGAAATTTTAAAGAAGAGATTTTTATATTCCTGCCCAGCTGGATGACAATAAGCTAAGCCTATATAAAAGGAAAAGAAACATTCCCCAGCCCTAGCTCTGGCAGTCCCACAGTACTTGGTGTGGTGCTAAAGCTAGGAGGAGATTTTGTCAATTGTATCCCTCTTCCTTTTCTCTAGGCAATGGAGGGAGAGCTGAAAAGCCTGAAACTAGACTTTCCCGTCTAAGGCCCGAAATAGGCAGAGGTGATAAAGGATGTGCTCTTCAGTAGTATCAAGGATCTAATAAGCAACAAATATCTTTCCAGCAGTTTCAGTGCACTATAACTGAGTGGAAAATATTGCAAATAGCACGAAAACACAGAAACCAAGAGCTGCTTTGAAACTGATCTAGAGTCCAAGAATAGAATGAATCGTACTAGAGGCAGAGGCAAGAGATAACCACAATAGTAATTAAGAGACAAAAGGGAAGTGAATTCAGGCAAGGATTCTTACTAAGTCTAACTTGTCCAATGATTCTTCAGCACTTGAGATTGAATATCTTTCAAGGTAGCATTCATGCCTTTTAAATCTGATAATATAGTAATGATATTTCAAATGCCTCAAGCAAAAGCCTCACAAATCTGGTCAGAAATCCACGTACCTGATATCCTGCTTCTCAAAATAAATAAATAAATATATATATATATATATATATATATATATATATATATATATATATATATATATATATATATACACACACACACACACACATGTTTTCTCAGGTTTTCGCGGGTGTTTGTATGTAGGTCTTTGGTTATTCGGGTCTTCTCCCACGTAAAATTGGAAGTGTCTTGGTGACATTTCGACGAAGTCTCATTCGTCATCTTCAGGCTGGTGTTCTCGGCTTCGTGCTTGGAATAACCAAAGACCTACATATATATACATATATATACATGCCTTTACAGGGAGGAGATGGGTATGGCCTACTGATGACAGCTAACGAGCTAGAAATGGATCTATTTAGGTCTCCCACCTAGCAGTTAGAGCTTGCTAGGTGTTAGAAAGGAAAAAAGCCCAGAACCGAGTAGATGAGATTCTACTGAGCTGGAGCTACAAAAAAACGTTGGCTACGTAGGGAAAACCTGGCTAGAAGAAAAACACACATAGACCCTACGAAGAAGTAAGAAAATTGATACTATGCCTTTACAGGGAGGAGATGGGTGTGGCCTACTGATGACAGCTAACGAGCTAGAAATGGATCAATTTAGGTCTCCCACCTAGCAGTTAGAGCTTGCTAGGTGTTAGAAAGGAAAAAAGCCCAGAACCGAGTAGATGAGATTCTACTGAGCTGGAGCTACAAAAAAACCTTGGCTACGTAGGGAAAACCTGGCTAGAAGAAAAACACACATAGACCCTACGAAGAAGTAAGAAAATTGATACTATGCCTTTACAGGGAGGAGATGGGTGTGGCCTACTGATGACAGCTAACGAGCTAGAAATGGATCAATTTAGGTCTCCCACCTAGCAGTTAGAGCTTGCTAGGTGTTAGAAAGGAAAAAAGCCCAGAACCGAGTAGATGAGATTCTACTGAGCTGGAGCTACAAAAAAACCTTGGCTACGTAGGGAAAACCTGGCTAGAAGAAAAACATATATATACATATATATACAAGCAGATAATTTGGCCACTAACCTCAGTTTTAAGAACAATGTTCACAGCAATGAAGCAATTAAAGTGTTGCAATAAAAACATTGTTTGTGGCAGCATTAGAAGCTTTGTTTTCCTTGATAAGTAATTAGAAAAGTATTTTGCTATATGTCCATAATTTCCCCTCTTTAATATGCTTCAAGAAGTTTGGAAACTTCAGCCTTTTTTTTTTTACCTATTTCAAAATTAGAATTAGAAAATGACTTCATTATGTGGCAAAGTTTACACTGCAGAATGACAAACAAAGAAAAAAACCCCACACTATTAAAGAAAGGAAGAATAATTTATTTTTGTTAATTCCTAGGAAAAAATAATAGCTTTACTGTGATCTAAATCCAAGAGTTCTAGCTTGGTTCACATCTACTAATATGTGGCAAATCACAGTACCATACATCGTTCTTGGCCAATTTTTAAATTTTGTATGACTTGGCCAAATATTTTGCCATTTTTTTTTCTTCCTTGTTTTCAGAGTTTTCCAAGCCAGATGTTATCAGATCTTGGATCCAGATGCTGTTTTCAATGTCAGGACTCAATTTTTGCAATGTGAAAATTTAATATGGATTGCCTCAGAGCATGCCCTGATTGGCATCTGAGATTATGGACAGAGGCTTTTAGGACAGAGCAGACTGATTTCCAGGAAAGTTTGAGGCCTAGCCTGTCTCCTATTTAGAAACAATTCCCAGAGGACAATTTTGAACTTTATATAGCAATAAAGCGGTCAATAATGCAAACTGGCAAATAAAATCTTGCCAGTGCCCACCTTGCCTTTGTAGCTTTCCTGTCTATAAAAAAAGAAGTGTTATGTTTGCTCATCTTACACCTCCTATACTCTTGCACAGCTTCCTCTGAGGCTTTACTGCTTCGCAGCAGGATGTTAATTTCCTGTTTTGAATCTGTCACAGATGAATTCAGTTGCTGTTTAAAAGAAGTGGAAGAAGGAGGAGGGAAGTAAAAAAAAAAAAGCACCCTGCAAAGGCTGACATAGGGACTAATCAAGCCTTAATGTTTAAACGTGGCTATAGTGTTTCCTCACAGAATAGCAAGGGACGAATTCTCTTTAGACCATTTTTTACAAAGGGCTTCATCACTGCCCCATTCCCTCAACTGCTTCTTTCCACCCAGTTACATAGAGGGTATAAAGCAAGTGGAGTTTGTATTTGGAAAGATGGTTTGCGGTCTGCAGGCTGCTTTTTCTCTTGAGCTTTTAAAACTGATAGTGGGCTGCTATTGTAAATTTGAATTATGGAAGAGGGGAAAGAAAAAGAAACAAAGAGAGAAGGATTTTGATGATGGTCAAATGAAATGAAATGAGGTTCAAAGTATACGTCATCTTTATTTTTTTGTTTTGGTAAAGAGGAAAAACTCATGTATAGCATTCCTGAAATACTTTTTTCCCTTGTGCTCTTCTATATTAAAACAAATGAAAATATCATTTCATGCTAGTCGTGAAATTCAATTTTTTTTTTACTACCGGTTCTGTGGGCGTGGCTTGGTGGGCATGAGTGGCTTGGTAGGTGTGGCTTGGTGGACATGGCAGGGGAAGGATACTGCAAAATCCCCATTACCACCCCACTCTGGGGCCAGCCAGAGGTAGTATTTGCTAGTTCTCTGAACTACTGAACATTTTCTCTCCAGAACCTGCTGGATTTCACTCCTGAAAATTGGCAGTCATTCTCCTGCCAATGTAAAATGGGTGGCCACAGTAGCAACTCCTTTCTACTCCTCTTCTGCCTCCTCTCCCCATATATAAATGACAAGAAGCCAGTTGTTAAGTCAGTGTTTTACTCTTGGACTTGTAGAAATTGAAGAGGCCTCACTTACCTGCTTGCTATAGAAGTGACCCAAGAGATTTATTCTTCCCTTTTCTTATAGACTGTCTCATTTTATAACTTAGCATATGACATTGAAATATTGTGAAGCTATACAAGTGTTACATGTGGTGACCAACAAATATACAACTTCAGGGCAGAGCTACATGTTACTCTGGTAAATATAATTTCTCAAAATGTTTTTGTCAAGATGATGTGAATAGGGAAGGAAAACAGTGAGGGAACTCTCATGTATGCTTTCTCATACTCTTGAGGAATAGAAGCATTATTATTATGGTTTGTCACACAATCAGACAGATATTTAGACTGGATTTTGTATTTTTACCTGCTTTTCAAGTCCTTCCTAAGGCCCTAAGATTGTTTGATAGAGTTGTTTGGTGTTGATGTTTGATGGTGTTAAAGGTATCTTTGCAGAATCTAAAGCTGTTTTCAAGTAAAGTTACCTTTTGCAGTTGATTGGGGATGATTTTATCAATGCTAATGATACTCCAGTTATTTTGGTATTGCACCCCAAGGTGCCTATTATTATTGATACTATCTTTGCTTTCTTTTGCCACAGTGATTCTGTTTCTATTTGGAGTTCTTTCTCTTCTGTCTCCAGCTACTACCGCGTCCACTGTCCAGACTTTTATTTGTCTTTCTTAGTCAACATTTATAAGTCTGGGATGTTACGTGGCAGATGTTTTTCTGTTTGAAGTCCCAGAGCACTTAAGTTCATTTTCTATTATTGTGTCTATTTTGAGGACCCACCAATTCTTGCTTGCAGGTAAATGTATTTCTTGCAGATACTCCAATACACCATTGTTGCTCCTTTGTCACCATTTAAAGTCCATTGGTACTGACAAAATTGGCATCAGTCAATTGCAAAAAACAGCTTTATTTGAAACGGCTTACATCCTGCAGCAATACCTTTAACCCCACCAAACAAAACAATATGCCTATCCCAGATCCTTGGGAAAGACTCCATAGGTGGATAAAAATGCCAAATCCAGTCTGAACATCTGGCTGACTGTGCAACGAACTGTAATAATAAGGTATCCTATTAACTCTTGTGCATTGTGCAAGAAGACTCATTGTAAGGTTTTATTACCTCAGCATCCATTGGTCAGGCAGCAAGTAGGTATAGAAGCATCTGGGAAGAAAAGCAAAAAGAACTAACTCAGAGCATATTCATTTCATCCCAGACTCACAGGCTAAGATTGGTAGGCCTCAGAAAACAGGATAGCAGATACCAAACCCTTCTGTTAATTATCCTGCATTTTCAAACATTGCTTCCAAATAGTATTGAGTTTTAAAGCACAGAGGGCAGTGAATGTGTCCATAGGTCATGTTTCAGCACCTTTATTGACTTCCCCCACCCCCTTCATTTCCAGTGAATACAGCACAGTTAAATGTGTCATGGGAATGCAGCAACAGTCATTGTGTAAGGTGGATTTTGCCTCTCACCTGGGAAATATTTTTCCCCCCTTTCCATGTAAGTCCAGTTGTACCATGATAAGTCACATGAGAGATCTTCTTTCATTCCATTCAAGTCCATGGAACATAAAGAGGGGAATACAGTTTGAAAATTCTTAAACTAAACCTAAAGCAAGACAAGGGTGGGAGGGAAACACAAAATGGATTTCTACAGCAGCAAAACAACTTGTGCAAATTTATATATAGAGATTTTTTTTTTCATAATTAGCAGTATCATGGGCAAAACTCAGCTGATATCAGAGGTGAGTTTTGGCAGGTTCTGACCAGTTCTGGAGAACCAGAAGCTGAAATTTTGAGTAATTTGGAGAACCGGTAGTAAAAATTCTGACTGGCTCCGCCCCCATCTATTCTCTGCCTCCCAAATCCTAGCTGATTGGGAGGGAATGGAGATTTTGCAGTATCCTTCCCCTGCCACCCTCACCATGTTGTTTGGTTATTTTATGTCATGAATGATTTTGTGGACTATGTTTATAAAATCAAAAATGCCTTTTGGTCCATGATTTCATAGTATCTAATCTATATGGAGCTCGCATCAGTATAAGAAAATGCTGGGCTGCAGTAATAAGAGGCAGATGGAACAAAGAAGTCATAAGCTTTTGAGCTGACTTTTTCTGTGAATACATGTGAGCTTTAGGCTGAAAAAGGTAGTTATATGGAGAAGTTCTGAGTGAAACTAGTCAAAGAAAACTTTCTCTTATTTATGGAGGTTGTGTGTGTGTGGTGATGGTGATGGTAAAAAGCAGTACAGAAACATATAGAAGTATTATAAAGGGAAGATATAATCATCTGGATTTCATGTCCATGCCTTCAATGATGCAAGGAAATTGTATAATAAGAGCCTTATCCACAACTGAAATTCATTCATGAAAGTATTTTCTAATTAAACATTCACTCTTGGTTCCTCTTCAAGGTAAAAAACTGTAATGATGACTTCTGAGTAAACATCATTGAGTTCCATTGTGTTTTTGCCAAAATATTATGATTGTTCTTGCCTTTTATTTCCTCATTGGTCATCCATTGTGGTCAGCCATGTAACCACTGCTGTTTCCTACTACTGATTGAAAGAACTGAAATTTCCATGCTTGTTCAACATTAGAAACAGATGAAGAGAACATGAAGAGATGAGTCAGGTCTATGGGAACTGAAAACAAGATTTATATAGTTAAAGCAGATCTGTTTTGTGGCTTGCATGGTTGCAGTTTATATTAGTGTATCAAAACAAAATAAAAATAAGGAAAATTCACAAATATATGAGATTAGGCTATGATTCATGAGATCTAAACTCTGATTGCAGAGTGCCGTAAACTTGTTAATCCATTTGAAATCATGTTGGATGCTTTTCATACAGCTTTACAGGTCTGTGTACCAGTCTCTTTGTATATGGGTATGCGTACGAAATTGTGTGCAAGAAAGGCAAAAGAGAGAGAGGGAGGGAGGGTGGGAAAGAGAGAGAGATGTTTTTGATAATTTACCAAAACATAGAAATATGTATTTATTTCCAAGTATTAGTTTCTGTTCAGGAAACATCAAGCAACAGTCTAGGCTTTATCAGGTAATTCACATGACAGGAAGAATAACTGGTGAAAGCTGCAAGTTAATGAAGGAGGTTTTCATAGAATTAGGAGGGATCAAATGAGATTATGAGGAAACCCCTAGATACCCAGAAATGTTAAATTGGAACACTTCCATACTCTCTATCTCCTCGAAGCAGTTGGAGCACAATCACATTCAAATTGATCAAACTCAACAGAAAACAGGTAAAATTCACTGGCCTCAATTCATTAAAAAATATCAAAGAGAAAGAAAATAATGTTCACACTCTTGTATTCATGTCACTACTTCTGTTCTGTATATTTGCTTGCCTCTGAACAAAATATCCCAACAGTTCACATAGGGGAGAGTTCTAAACCAGTGTCAAGCCAACTTTAACTCTGAAGGATTTGTACTTATTTTCAAGAAAGAAGTTCCTGAAAATGGGAACACTGATTGCCCTCAAGCTCTACAGAACCACAATGTTATTTATTTATTTCAAACACCATCAGTATCATGAGATTACAGAGGTTTAGACCTGCCTTTGAACTAGGACAAAATTCTTGTGTTGAAGAGCTCTTCGTTTCAGCCCTTTATGTTCTGCCATCAACACAATGACTGGTCTTTCATTTCTATGATCCTATTCATAGTGTACATATTTCTTGCTCCCCAAAATAATGGCTTTAAGTATATTTAATTCCAGGCCTCATCGTGATAAGTTTGTCAAGGATACATAACTTTGATAGAGATCAGTTCTATGAGTGCTGGCTCTTCCAAAACTGATACTATCTGTGTTTTCATATGATCAGATTTCATTTTTTGGCATTGCAATCCATTTGCCTGGTTTATTGTTAAATTGTGCAAATTCAGCATGGTTTTATGTGCTGATTGCTTCTGTGCCTTCTTCTGGCTGAAAAAAAACAGAAGAACAATGCAACAAGTATTTGCATTGCATTGCATTGTATTGAGAAAAAAGTATTGTCAATTAAGTCATGTACTCAAAGAAACAAGACAATGGGCACATGTGCACAAGACAGATTTTGTTTCAGCTATGTTGTGTAAATATATCACTATCCTATCAGTGACACAGACAGAATGCACTTGGTTGCTACTTTGACTGAAATCATTATAACTAATTTTTAAATAAAAACATTTACACATATGCATGTATATATGTAAGTATTAGAGCTATTTAAATTAATGCTAATAAAAGCCTATATTCCAGACTTCAATGTACTTCGTAATATTATTTTCATAAGCACTGAGAATTTTTCAAGACTAAGATTCCTATTTTTTAATATTTATATACATGTGCACACATACAGACACCACCAGTAGATAGTAATTGCGCTGAAATTTGCAATTGTTACAGTGAAATCTCCATGTGAATTGTGTCTCCTGGTGACTTCATGAATATGTCCCCACTAGTATGAAAGTGGTTTTCTTCTCCCTTCTTCCAGAATAGCTTTTCAAATTTCTGTATCCAGATCAGTGTTCCTCAACCATAATAACTTTAAGATATGTGGATTTCATCTCCCAGAATTCCATAGCCAGCATGTTGTAATCTGTCTATGTACACATTCATTCTCCAACCTGTTTTGGTTTTAATCTGTAAATCCCACAAAAAACTTCCATTCAAATATTTAAAAAAACACATATAATTTCCGAAAAAGTAAATTGTTCACTATCAGCATTTTCAAATTTCCTTTTAAGCTAAGAACTACACAGCATTAGTTGAATAATGTGGTAGATGTTGTGATAGTTGTATTAAGGATAATTATGAAAAATAACTGATCAGCCAATAGTTCATATTAGAATTCACAAAAACTGTATTCCTCATGATACATATTTGCTACTCCATGTGGTAAATCTGTTCTTCATTCCGATGTATATGAACTGATGTATGGTCATAATTAAAATGGAGTTTTATTAAGGGGTTTTATTTTTCTTCAGTTTTTGCTTGACCGTAGTCTATACAGTTGTCATGACTGAAACAGTCAAAATTAGATAATATATGTTAGTCTATCAGCTAACAGCTATTCTCTCTAAGCATGTTCAGGCCTTACATGTTTTAATTACTGAAGGAAATAACATTTTCTATTTTTGGTTTATGCTTAGCATGAAATAAATTTTAATTGTTTAGGTAGTGTTTGCCAACAAAACTAATATTGGATCTGACACTTTTGTCATTTATATTTTATCAGTGCTGAAATTTCCATTTACATTCCATTTACATTCCATGTCAGTCATCAGTTTGTAAAAAAAAAAATCCCATGATTATATGCAATTGAAAATTCCCATGATTATATGTAATTGATTAATTTACCACTTAATGTTACAGAATTCATAATATGAATTATCACTGCAACAGAATTCTTGCAATAATTTAAAGAAATGTAATATTTACCTCAAAATGTTGCCCTTGTACCACACAATATTTCTACTATAGTTAAGAAATATATGGATTCCCTCTGCTCAGACCATTGAATCCCAGAGACTTTTGCAAGAATAATAAAAAAGCACTGAAGACTCGGCTTTCCCCCCAAGCCCTGGAATAGGATGAGGTGACTGTACTGTATGTTGGACTGTATGTTGAACTGTTCTGCTTTTCTTCCGTAGTACTGGTAAGATACTGTAACAATAGATTGTCCCATGATCTGTGGCAGATTTGAATAATTTTGTGTATTTCCATTATGTTGTCCTTTCCACACAATTGCTGACTCCATAGCAGATAGCAGATAGCTCTGCAACTGTCTATTTTTCAGAAAATTTGGGTGCAAAACACCCAGTTCAGACCCTTAATTGAAAGCCAATGAACAAAACCTTAAGCATTAAAATTCACGACTTCAGGGTATGCGTAGAATGGAGACATCATGGGTTTGTGCTGTATTTTTTCCGTCCTCTTCTACTATTTCAAATCCTTAAACAATATTTACAAGCTCTCTGAATTTACAGTATTCCCAGATTTGATTGTGTTGAAAGCAGCATTGCAAAGCTGTAAAGGCAATTTATGACTCCTGTGACAAAATGCATGTACTCATCCCTCTGGCTTACTATAAAACACAAGACTGTTTAAAAGATAGTAGTATTAGCCCAGTGACAAAGTATGCATAAAGGCCTACCAGACTAAGGAAGAAAGGCAATGTGTGTGTGTGTGGGGGGGGGGGGGGGGGTTGCGCTATCCAGCACATAGTGAGGGAATGCCCTAACAGAAGGTATCCAGGAGATTCTAGGGACTTCCTCTGCATAACAATGGCAGCTACTGACTGGATCTCCAAACTCGACATTAAACTTTGAAATGTTATTTCTGTTTTCCTTTTAGGTTTTCTTACTGCTTTTTTATTGTTTTAATTGTTTTTAACCTGTAAAAATGAAGTGTTTTAATGCTGTGTGTGACCAGCCATACACTAAATAAATAAATAAATAAATGTGAGGGGGGTGGTGTATTTCTTTTCCTGCCTTGTTTTATAAATAGTTCTCATTAGCTCTGGTGAGAAAACAATGGCTCCTGACTGAAGTATTTGAGCTGAATATATGGGCTAATGATGCAATTAATTTGCTTACAGGAGAGGTTGCTCTGTCCAATTTCTACCCCATAAACATACATTCTAAATCTGATTAGGACTAACCACATCAGAAAAATGTGGTTTCTCCAGATAAATATCATATACAAATTTTTGACATGCATTCCTCCATGATACAGTTCAACATTTATGCATTGTTGATGCAAAGTTAGAAGATGGAAGGAACAGAAACGTATTTTCCCAGGAATGTGTATGTTTGATAAGAAGACATAATATTCAAGCACAATATTTTTTTTAATGCAATTGACATATAATCATGAAATTAATGGGTGAGAGAATTGCATATAAGTCTGGATTTGAGATTGGGCTTTCAGAGCTCAGCACTGGATTCTATTTGATATATTATGTGTCATTTCTGGAAGATAATCTAAAATAGCAATAAAGAGGAGAATGCCTCTGAATATACAGTACATTCATTCTCTTATCACTGAGTAGGGATAGCCTCTGGTCCACCCACTGTGCATCTGATATCGGAGGAAATAATGTTTAAATTAACATGAAAAGTCCTGGATAGGTCTAAGGTATAATAATTTCTCCCCCCCCCCAATGCAACATTTGTATTTGCAGAAGAAAAGAATTATGGACTGAATGAAATGGAAGAAAAAGAATAAACAATACAATGGGCATTCCAAGTCTATCACCTACAGCTGAGCTTTAGTATGTAGAACAGTGTTTCTCAACCCTGACAACTTTAAGATATGTGGACTTCAACTCCCAGAATTCCCCAGTCAGAGATACACTTTCAGATTGCAAGACTGCTGTCAGCCCTTTGAGGTAGTCCAGACAAGAAACTCCAACCTTGAATACTAACACTACCTTCATTGTAAGACTGCAGTAACAGAATCTTGCAAGACTGAAAGTACATACTGTATCTTCCCTCTCATGTTTTCCACTTCTCCATTGCTTCTGTGGGTTAAGCTGCCTCTTATCTGACTTTGGCCTAGTCTGCTGCTCTTCTACCTCCTCCTGTTTCTCGAGGATATTTTTACAGACCATTACACATCTGTATAATAGATGGTAAAGATACCTAAAAGTTTATAAAGACAGAATAAATAATAAATAATAAAAAGGGAAGACTTTGGTAAAATATAATAATTGCCGATAATCTGATATTGTCCTGCTCTGTTGGCTTCCTTTAAGACACGGTAGATAGCAATCAGATTTCTTTTATCCACTGATTTGAATGGATCTGTTGTAAGTTTGGATTTAGCTTCATGGATATTTGTTTGGTTGTTATTTAAAACATTTATAGATAGCTATCTATGGAAGTTACAACAACTAGCATCAGGTGGTGCAATGTAATTTTCATGGAGAAGACTATTTTTATTTCATTCATATTGTGCCATAAAAAACCCTCTGCTTATTACTGACAACAGAAATAATTCTTGTTGGAGGTACATGAATTTGAACAGTGAAAGAAATGACAGGGGACATGAAAAAGGAGACTTCTGGAAGTGACAGTTGCTACTTCAGTGCCAGAGATCTATGAGCAGCTTGCTTTTGTCTGCTTCAAAGTGTTCAATTGTTATTCATTGCTCTTTTACATAGCCATTACTAAAACTAGACTAATATAATGCCATGGAATTGATGATTGGATTCTAGCACTGTTACAACCACATTGAGACATTTGCTTCACTTTAAGATTTATTTTATTTTATTTTATTTTATTATTTTTATTATTTTATTCATTCATTCAAATTCTATAGCCGGCCAATTCAATAAGTGACTCTGGGTAGCTTATAATTCTTAAAATTATAAAACAATTAAAAAACATTTAAATAATAAAAACACCCACAAAATAAATAAGTCAAATAGGAGTCAACTAATGGTAAACCTAAGTAACAGGACCCCTAACATATCCTGAGCCTTGGGCCCAGGTACATGGCTAAGATTTTAAAGCTTTGTGATAATCCAACAAGGTTGGGGCCATTCTCTAATCTCCAAGAGGAGAATATTCCGTAAGGCAAGGTCTACAGTAGAAAAAGCCCTCAACACTCTTTAGCTGATAGGACTTGTGGCATGCCCAATCTGTTGGAATCTATTAGACTCTTCTGAAAGTTTGATGAAACCACTTCAAGGGTCATCTGATGATGTCTGCATAAATGCATGCTACTTTGCTTTTCCCACTCTTCTCAGTAGAACTGATTTATGTTGCTGAACCTTCAGAGAATGCTCATCCCTTGGCAGATTTGGAGTGTTTAATTTGCAGTAAAATCATGTGAGTTATATGTATGTATGTATGTGTGTGCGTATGTATGTATGTGTGTGTGTATATATATATATATGTGTGTGTGTGTGTGTGTGTGTGTGTGTCTTTTTCTTTTTCGTAGGCTTTTATGTGCATATTCTTTCTAGCCAGGTTTTACCTACGTAAACTGAGTTGTTCTGCAGCCCTGGTTCTGTGAAATCTCATTCACAAGCTTCTGGGCCTTTTTTTTTTCCTTTGCAGTTGCAGTTTGTCAACAGAAAAAAAGGCCCAGAAGCTTGTGAATGAGATTTCACAGAACCAGGGCTCCAGAACTACTTAGTTTACGTAGGTAAAACCTGGCTAGAAAGAATATGCATATATATATATATATATATATATATATATATATATATATATATATATATATATATATATATATATATATATATAACATATATATATGTAGTATGTATGTATGTAGGCATGTATGTATATATATATTTATTTATTTGTATTTGTAATTCACTCTATCATTCCCGTTGCGAACTGGTAGTAAAGGTAAGTAGAACCCACCCCTGATCTAACCACAACTTAGTCTTTCTCTTTATCTCAACATCTTCACTATGTTTTATATATTTCTTTTGTAATTCATTTTTCAGTCACTTCTTATTTGGCCAGTCAATATGATCAAATCAATTTAACATGAGTCCTTCGGGAGAAGGGTGGTATATAAATTTAATAAAACTAAACTTTAATAAACTAAACATACTAGTTTCTCATTCTTGTATTTAATCTGTATTCAATCAGCACTCATTCATTTTTGAATCAATCTCATCTTGAATTACCACACAAAGTACTTTTATCCTGTTCCCACTCCATCCAAATTCCTCCTGTTTGTCCTGAAATATTCAGCTCTTGCTTTCATACAACAAATTAAATATAAACACACAGTTATATACATTTTAGCTTTTTTGACAAACATATTCTTTGTAATAGACCACATAGTACCACTATCTTTTTGCCACCATTTGGACATTTTAAAATCTCTCCATCCATTTTTTTTTTTTCAGATTTTCAGATTGACTCAGTCTTCCATCTTTCCAATGACCCAATTTGTTGGGGGCAATATGCTGACTCTGTAAACCGCTCCTACTACAGTCTCCTATTTTTTAGGCCAGTTCCTTTAACCATTACACCAAATAAGCTCTCATTTTTAGAATTAGATTCTAAATTTAATGTTTAGAATATCTTGACTATCTATGGATCCCCATGATTTGGGAACTATGACCTGATCTGGGCACGAAATATTTGAGCTCAGGGATTGAAGCTTTTCCAACCATCCAGTGTCTGATAGATGGATTCCATGTTCTAGGCAATTTAATTTTTATGTCTTAGACAACATAGAACTGTCATGTATAATGGAACTCAAAAGATGGGCTATGGGTAGGTTAAATTCCATAAGCAATCCGTCTGTTGGAGATACATAAAAACAAGTCCTGGTCATCCAATCTGGAAATGGAGATCAGGAATTCAGTTCAAAGAAAGACCACATGCAGACAGATACCACCAATAGTCTGAGTTGAAAAGTAATCAGTGTATCTTGGACCCAATGTATTTTCAGGATTATTAAGCATCTAGCTACGGTATGGAATCTTTTAATAACCAAGAGTATTGATTGTTTCTCTTCCCATTATCAAATCATATCCTACATGATCAAAGTTACTGCATGCATTTTTCTCCACTTATGGAAAGATTTCATCCAGAGACTTAAAGATCAGTTGTTATTCTGATTGATCCAAAGGATTTGAAGTATTTGAATTCTGCAAATACTTGCAGAATTTGCTGGCTGAGTTTTATTCCTAAACTGGGAAAGGAGAAGGATTTGGGGGAATAAGATTGAGAAAGACTCACATATGACAATTGCTGCTAGATGGAGAAAGTAATATTGGGAAAGATACATCAAATGTTAGTTTAGAAAACAATTTCACATTCTTTCCTATCTTGGTATACAGAATAAATTCCAAAATATCAATGTAATTACTGTTATAGACTTTCTCTGTAACTTGATTGATGAATGTTTTTTTTTCTGTAGGGAAATTTGGATTTGCATGCACAGAGGAAAAGTTACATTGTTTCTAAATTAAACCAGTATAAAGGCATTTTACAGCAATGATAGTTTTCATTGTTTTTAATGCAATACCATTCAGATTCAATTGTTCTTTCTGATGGGTTTTCTGAAAACCAGTTCAGTGCTGCAAAGAAAGCTCTAGCTCTGGTATCTATGCTATGACAATGTGGATGTGTGAAGACTTGAAAAAAAAAAAACCCAGCATGCTCCCTGATTCTCTGCCAAAATTAGCTTATCCCTCAGGATTGGCTGAACAAAGAAAGTGACCTTTTTGCAGATGCCGGTGTAGAAGCTACGTAGGAAGTTGTGTATGCTGACACAGTTGAGATGGCAGAGATGCCTGGAGTGTATACTATGTGAGCTGAAAATACACTATATGAGAAACCCCCTGCCTATAGATTTCCCAGACAAGACAGTTGCCCAGCTAACTACAGGATGAGTCTGTTCAGGCTGTGACAGCTGCAGGAAACTGTGATGTAGCCTTTGACCACTGTTGACTCGAATGTCAAGTTTTTCCTTCAAGGTGCCATGTATACAGGGAAAATGGATCTTCCCTTCCATAGCCCTAAATTATCTCTGCTGAAATTGATGCAAGCAATAATACAGTTTTAGATTCAACGGGATAGTCTGGGCATTATTTACTTCAGTTTTATCACTTTATCGTCATATTCATCCAGACAATGTTGATATCTGAAGCAATAACTTCAACAGATTCACAACTCCATCGGATTGTTTATACCACTGTGTGTCTCTTTCAGTTCACCCTTTTGCAGACGTTGCATCCTTTTGAAGTAATTTGATGGGTGGGCTTGCCAGGTGTAGGGAGACATAGCTTCAGAGTTTCCATCTTCCATGCTTTTCCCTCTCAACATTTGCTTGTCCTGGGAGGGCCTGTCTTTTGAGATGCTGGTGGCTGTTTGACTCAGACAGATTGTGCCACAGAATGTTTTCTACTCCCTCTACTTGATGGAATCAATGTCAGCTACACCGGTGTTTTGAAATCCAAAATGAGGAAAAACAGTATCATTGGCAAAAAATGTTATAGCTTAGCATCAATGGTTAATTGCATGTGTAATAGCCAGTCAAATCCAAGGCTAGAGCCAATCTAACTAAAAGTTAGGCCTCTTTCTGGGATAGGCTGGGGATGATGGTCTGGGAATGATCTTTGCTAGGGGAGTCTGAATGAAAATCAGGTTTGATCTTCAGGTCCATGGGGTAGGAGATTCCTATGTGGTGGCCATAATATTTCAATTTGTTTCTTTCCCTAGGATCAATTAAATAAAATTAATTAAATCCCCTAGCATTAAATAATCTGATCTTGATTGCTGTGTTTATGGTAGACATGGTCCATACTGAGCACATTTATGAGAAGACAGCAGTTGCTTTACCTATTCAGTATTTCCAACTGCTTCTGTTCCCCCATCTGTATCCATGATGCAAGTAACCAAGGTACTTAAATTGCTCCACAGATTTTAAGGTCTGTCCTCTTGATGTTGTTGGAGTGTTCTCTTGAACATTGCCAACTCACATCAGCTTGTCTTCACTAATTTTTAAGGCCACTTTACTTGCCTCTGCTTTAGATGCCAGTGACATATCTTTCAGCTGTGCCTTAGGTTTTCAGGTAATTTAATTATTTTATTAAGTATTTAATATAGACTTATACAATTGACTGCTAAATTCTTCTTAGGATCTCTACAGATATACACAATATGGCCTTCAACCCCTCCCCCCAAAAGCTAAACACAGTCCCAGCAATCAAAAACAAGATACTCTGAAATAAAATAGCATACTCTTTGTATTTTGGCATAGATATATTCTACCTCAGTCAGAATTTGAACAAAATATTCAGGTTACTATTTGGGTATATAGAGTTACAAGATTCAGTAGATTTTGGACTATTTGGAAAAGAGCTGATTATAACTGGTGTGATCAGTGGATGATGAAATGAACTGTTTCAGGCTATGCTAAAAGCTGGAGGAAGCAAAGTATTCCTAGAATATTCTAGTGTTTTTTAGGATGAGCTGGAATTCCATAATTCAAGTTTCTATAATTTGCATCATAGTCAGCATAAGAAATGATATAAGAGATCCACATTACGACCCAACCGGAGGCTTAGAATGAAGGTCTTAGTAGATCTTGTTTGATATGTCTCAACATGATGCTACATCTTTTGGAAATTGCATCATTCTATGATAACGTGGTAAAAATATCTTGGTGATCTAAGTCACTCCATTTCTGCAAACAATCAAGACAGAGCTGATCTCCTTTAGCTGTTTGTTTTGATACACACACACACACACACACACACACACACACACACACTTTTAGTTATTACAATAAAACACTTTGTCTTCTTCACTAAGAAAATTATAATTATGGGAATTCATTACAGACCTCTTGAAGGAGGAGAAGATATAGATGAGGTCCTTCTGCATCAGATGAATACTTTAGAAGATGCATGCAGTAATAATAATGGTAGATTTCAATTATTGTATTCTGACATCTGCTGAAAACATAACTCTAGCAAGATTCAGAAGTCTAAAAAATATTGTTCTCAGTCAAAGGCACTATTTGTCAAAAGGCAGAAATAATTATAACAAGTCTGCTATTCTAGACTTAATTCTTACCCAATGCCAGTTCAAGGGATATGGCACCCATGGGCTACATTGACTTATGACATCATAAGTCAATATGATCATTTGCATTTTTACAATGATTTAGAAGGAGGGATGACATTGGCACTCCCGAAGCGTTGGCACCCTAGGCCAGACTATTTAGCCTTAGCTAAAAGCTAGCTCTGTTCTCATTTGGGCTAAGAAAGTGAACATGATTGCCATCTTGGGAAGAAATGATTATGTCTTTGAATTTCTGATATTCTGAGGAAGAAAAACTGAGAAGAATCAGACTTGTATATTGGAGATGTATTTTTGAGCTGGGTTTAATGAACTCTATGGGAAGGTACATCAGATTCATGGGTTGATATCTTGAAGGAGGAAAATATTCAGGAAAGATGGGAGGCCAATGCTCTCTAAAGTGCTAAAGAGAGAAAGAAAAGAAAATACATATATTGGAAATTGAATGAGGGGCACAATCAATGAAAAATGCCAGCTAGTATCCAGAATTTGTAGCAATTCTGTCAAAGAACCCCTAATGCTCAGAATGAGTTGAGGCTTGTGACATTCAAAAATAACAAAATATAGTCCTTTGGGTATGTCGAAAACAAAAGAAAAATAAAAGATGCAGGGATGTCAAACTCGCGTCGTCATGTTGTTGCCACGTGCTGTATCACGACTTTTTTCCCCTTTGCTAAAATGGGGGGGCGTGGCCAGCATGTGATGCATTTGGCTCATGGGCCGCGAGTTTGACACCTCTGATGTAGTGAATTGATAATGGGTTAGGGTGAAAAGGCAAAACCTCTTAATTACTAATTTGCACTTGTCTTCTCTCAGAAGAGAAATAGATCCCTGGCTGATCCTGTCACTGGGAGAAGAAGAGAGCTGCCGATTAGGAAAGACAAGGAGATGGTAAGAGAGGTATAGCTAATTTAAATGAATTCAAGTCCCAAGTTATGCTGGAATAATCTTATATTATTTTATAGTGTAACTAGCTTAACAGAGAACAGGATCAAAACCAGTGAGTTAAAAACCCAAGGAAGGAGATTTTGGATGAACTTTCAGACTGTATAAATTGAAATGAATTTATCATGTAGTGAGTTCTCCTTTGGTAGAAATCTTCAAGCAAAGGCTGGAGAGTTGCATGTTGGAGATGAATCACTAGAGTAGGAGATTAGAAAAGAAAAGCTCTTTGGTGACTTTGAGCAAAATTATTCTACTTTGGTATTTTGGAGAATTGGCTCAAAGTATTAAATCTTTGTGTAAAGAAAGCACCTTTTCAAAGGTATGCATTGTTTTAATATGAAATAGCAATATATTCAGGGAATCAATCAAGTGTAGCTCTCCCAAAAGTCATGAATGGACAATCTATTGCAGTATTTCAGCAAAAATAAGAGCCGAGGTGGCACAGTGGTTAGAGTGCAGCACTGCAGGCTACTTCAGCTGACTGCTAGCTGCAGTTCAGCAGTTCAAATCTCACCGGCTCAAGGTGAACTCAGCCTTCCATCCTTCCGAGGTTGGTAAAATGAAGACCCTGATTGTTGGGGCCAATAGGCTGACTCTGTAAACTGCTTAGAGAGGGCTGTAAAAGCACTATGAAGCGGTATATAAATCTAAATGCTATTGCTAAAAATGGAATGGATTTACTATTCCTCCTCATAGAACTAGAAAAAGAGCCTTGGTGGCGCAGCAGATTAAAGTGCTGTTAAATAGCACCAGCTGCCTGCAATTACTGCAAGTTCAAATCTCACCAGGCTCAAGGTTGACTCAGTCTTTCATCCTTTCGAGGTAGGTAAAATGAGGACCCGGATTGTGGGGGCAATAAGCTGACTTTGTATAAAAAAGAACACCGCTTTGGGGGGTGCAGGGGGCGAAAGCCCTACTAAGCAGGTATATACAAAAGTATGAAAGCTATTGCTTAATGCATTGTAAGCTGCCCTGAGTCTCCAGAGAAGGGCAGCATATAAATTGAACCAATAAATAAATAAAGAAACTTTATGGTACAGAGCCATTTAGTTCTGCCCATCCCTTGTTTAAATGCTTCAGTTGGAAACTCAACTCAGTTCCATTCAAAAGTTCATAATCTCACAAAGACGGGGATCAGACATTGAGGCTGATATCCTTTTGCAAAGCAAATTTGATAGCATTCTATAAATAATAACCAATAAACATTGGGCTTTTAGTCTTGACAGCTTGCCTTGACACATCTCTCCCCTCCAAACACCCTGGAACTTAGAGAAAGGGAGAAGAATTTTTTTGAGGGGGAGGACATTTATTTCAAAGTTAAGTGATGAGGATGTCCTTGAACGGAACAGCAGGAGAAACAGCAAGCAAAGGAAAGAGAGAGAGAGAAAAAGTTAGAGATACTGATTCTGGACACTTCATACCATAATAACTGACAGCTTGGTGGCTCCTCCTAAACACTAGCAGACAAGCAAGACAGTTTTCACAGAATCCCCATGGAGTTCTTTGTGAATTTTAAAAACATTTTTTCTCTTATCTGCTTGCTGCCAGAGAAGTAATGCAGTCCTTGATTGATGCCCAGCAGAACCAAGGGAGAGAAGGAGGGAGAGAAGAAAACATCTGACAAAGGTCAAAGAAGAAGTTGCTTTTTTATATTTATCTTTACTTGAATAAATTTCCACAATGAAACTAATTAGTTGAAGGTTTTCTCTCCCTCACCTTTCTTTATGGTTTGTACCAGTACAAATATACATAGTGTCAGCCCTAGAAACACTCAAACGTACATATTGGCACCAGGTTTCCCCAAACATATTGGACTACAGTTTCCATAATTTCCAATCAACAGGATCCATTATACCTGAAAGACATCTGGTAGGGTAAGGCTGTTTAGTATATCATTGCCAAAGTACACACAGTGGTCATTCTCTGAATCTTCTTTCCACAATCAGATTTTTTGTTTTCAAGGAACAGGGCCAGTTTGAAGTGGGAACTTTGAGTGAAAGGAAGATTGGGAAGGAAGAACAGTTATTATTCTTAGTATTTCTTGACCTATATACAAAATCACTTTCTTAAGCTATTCTCCTAGGCATGGAATAAAAACTAAAACCTCTGAGGGGGAAAGGAAGATGAGGAAGTTATTTGTTGATGCTTATAAGATAAAGAAATAAAGGCTGGATACAAATAAAAAAATGTAGGTATCTGTATATTATGGGTGTGGTGGCTTAGCATTTAAGATGCTGGGCTTGTTGACTAAAAGGTTGGCAGTTCAAGACCCAACTACTGTGTGATGGGGTGAGCTTCCATTCCTACCCCAGCTCCTGCCCATCCAAGGAGTTCAAAAGCATGCAAATGCAAGTAGATAAATAGGTACCACTTTGGTACCATTAAAGAATGTTGATAATATCTCAGGCAAACTAATGGAACTAAAAGAGAAAACTATTGAACCTATCAAAAACTCAAACTCCAGGGAATGGCTTCTACCAATTGAGAAAGATGAATAGAAAAGAACTATCAAAAGTTCTGAATGTTAAAATTTGGAAAATAAAGCAACTAATTTATAGCCCAGCACTATACAGCTGGTAACATCAGAGCTGAGATACAATCCTATAAAAATCAGTCACTAAAATGGAAAATTTATTTAGAGAAAAAATTATATAAATTATGAATTGATATCAGCAATTGCAGAATGTGAGCAACAATAAAGGGAAAAAAATAAAAAGATCAAGAAAAGTTTACAGCAAAGATATAATCTTGACATTAAGATATTAAGGCATAGAAATTTCAGAAGCATTAAAATAATGGTATTTCAAACCAATTGAACAATAAGCATGAATCAATTTCAACAAAATCATGTTTGAACAAATCTGTATATGTTTTATAAAGCACTACTGGCAAATATTATAAACATACATGCTTGCCCTGATAAAGATGCAACATTAATATTTCAGTGCAATATCTGAGATAACTAAAGGAAACCAAATAAAAATGCACAACTATTGCCTCATTCAAAATGGATGATATTGTCATAACATCAGACACAATAAAAATAAGCAAATACAAGCTTAAGAATTGGAATGCTTCTTTCTTTTGAATTGATATCTAGATTGATTTCTTCCAATCTCTTGCCACTGTGTCATTTTCCAGATTTGCTGATATAATATGGTTAAAACTTTTACTGTTCCTTCTTCTATTACTTGCCATATTTCTGTGAATATTGCATCAGATTCTGCAGCTTTCCATATAGTTAATTACTGGCATGTTGATTTAATTTCATCTTCTAGTACCACTAGAGCTTCTTCTAAGTTGGAAATATCTTCCAAGATATCTTGAATGTTACTATTGCTATTTTACAGAATTTCAATATACTCCTATTTTTGTTTGATCTTTGAATGTGTTGCTACTGTCAGGTATTATCTTTTAGCATATCAATTCAGGACTGAAACTTCCTCCTGAGTTTGGAAGACTTTTCTTGTTTCCTGTACGTGTTTCCATCTTTGAAGTCTTTACAGATGCTATAATACTGCTTCTTGTCTCTTCTATCTGCTCTCTTAAATTCTTCATTAAGTTCTTTTAAGAGAACTTTGTCATTCTTGGTTTTCACATCTCTTCTCTTCTTGGCAATTTTCAATTTGTTCTGATATCCAGTTTGCTTTCATCAGCTTCTTGATCTTTGGCAGTTTCTTTTCACATTTATTCTTAACAAACTCTTTGATTTTATTCCACATTTCCTTTGGTTTCCAGACAATGAGGCTCAAGATTTCAAAATGATTCTTGATGTTCTCCCTGAAAATGTTTGGTATATGCTCAATATTGTAATGTGGAAACTGGTTGGCTTTATTCTTCTGTTTTAGCTTAAATAGAAATTTACATATGAGGGATTCATTATCTGTTCTACAGTCAGCCATGGCCCATGGCCACATGTTTACTGTTATTACTGAGCTGTTTTACCTCCTCCTAGTAGTAGTATAGTCAATTTGATTTCTGTGAACTACATCTGATGATGTCCATGTATATAATCTTTTTTGTTACTTGGAGACTGTTAGCAATGAGGAAATGATTGGATTCATAGAAATTGATAAGTCATTCTCCTATTTCATGTTGGTTTCCTAGGCCATACAGCCCATCCACATTTTCCTCTTTAATGTTTCTAACATTGGCATTCTAGTCTCCATCCACACGCAGCACATCTTGCTTGCATGCTTGGTCAATTTCAAATTGAACGGTATCACAAAACTCATCAGTTTTCTCTTTGTCTGCCTCGATGCATAAACTTGGATAATTGTCATATTTAAGAGTTGTTCCTAAAGGTTAATTGATATTGACCATCAGGCAGGAGATATAGAAGTATAGCCAGCTGAATGAATTTTGTATTTTGGGGGGGGGGATGCACCAAGGGAGGCTCATTCAATTTCATTGTACACTTGTTGTACCTTGACAATAAAGGTTTGATTTGATTTGATTTGATTATTTGTTCGTTGCATTGTAGCTAAGTGTTGTTCTTGCTCCACTTTTCCTATGAAAGCACCACAGGCCCTTCTTTGTTTTTCATGTCCTGAGCAGTAAACAGTGCAATCTTTTGAATGAAAGTATCAAATCCCAGTTATCTCAATTCACTGATACCTAAGATGTCAATATGTAGTTGATTCATTTCACCTTTCACTTTGTTGAGCTTTACCATGTTTATGGTTCTTAAATCCCCACTGTCTTTGCAGCTTTCAATTCTTTTTCCTACTTGTATACTGCATGAGTCAAAAAGAGGGCTGTAAAAATATTTACAGACCCGTCACATCCTGGACATAAACTGTTTCAACTCCTACCCTCAAAGACTAAAAGCATTGTGATTAACTCCAGCTGTCTGCAATTACTGTAAATTCGAATCTCACCAGGCTCAAGGTTGACTCAGTCTTCCATCCTTTCTAAGGTAGGTTAAATGAGGACCCAGTTTGTGGGGGCAATAAGCTGACTTTGTATAAATATACAAAAGTATGAAGGCTATTGCTTAACGCATTGTAAGCCGCCCTGAGTCTCTGGAGAAGGGCGGCATATAAATCAAATTAATTAATTAATTAAATAAATAAATAAATACATTTTTAAAAAAATGACGCTATAGAGCACTGCACACCAGAACAACTAGACACAAGAACAGTTTTTTCCCAAACGCCATCACTCTGCTAAACAAATTCCCTCAACACTGTCAAACAAGTTACTAAGTATGCATTAATATTAATCTTCTCATCGTTCCTATCACCCATTTCCTTCCACTTATGACTGTATGACTGTAACCTTGTTGCTAGTATCCTTAAGATTTATATTGACGACTTCCGGTTTGCTGCTTGTCGCCGCCAGACGATCCCTCGGGATCGCCAGCCCCACTGCCTGTAAAGAGCCACCTTTACAACGGAATGGCGGCTTGAAAAAACTCTGTTTCCATGAGGAAATGGAGATAGAGCCGGCTGGGGTGGGTAGAGCTCTCTGCATAGTCCCAAAAGTTTTTTTCTTACTTTTGGGACAGAGCAGATGAGACTCCCCATAACCCTAGCCACTGCTCCGGGCTTTGGGAGACCTCTGCTTATGCAGAGCTAGGCGACAAGAACAAGCCTACAAATTTAACAGATTAATTAAAGAGGACGTGAGCTGGACCTGTGATCCTGAATCGCAAGTATCTCATTTATTTTACAAAAGTTATTCAAGAAAGAAATAAGGGGAAAAAAAAGATTTTTTAAAATGGCGACTGCCGCGGCTTGAGAAGGGGCTGAAAGGGAAAGTCCTTCCGTTTTCTATTACTACAAAGTAGCGGAATAAATACTCTTGGCTACAACTGAAGATAAAACTTCACTTTTGTGTTTTTTTTTTTCCTCTCCTGGAGATCTGATATTGATCTTGGTTGGAAAGAAGTTTTTTTTCTCTGTGTTTCTTCTCTTTTCTAAAAAAGTTTGTCTGGACGGAAACATGGCATTGAGACTTATAAAGTCAGACAAACAAGCAGTGGGGGGGGGATTCCCCCATTAATAAATTACATGAACAAGTTCTAAGTCTCCAGTCTCAGAAACCTGATTTTAACATAATAGAATTTCTCTTAGAGGAGATTGTAAGAAGGGATGAGATTGTGAATCAACACTTTGAAAAATTTAAGCAGGAAATTAAAGAATTGGTGCAATCAAAGTTTGATTTTTTGGAAGGAAAGATTATAAAAATGGCTAATGGTTTTTCAGAATTTATGATCCAGTTGGATGCAAATACTAAGTTATTAGAGTCTAAAATGGAAGAAACTGAGGATAATTTGGACAATAGAATACAAAAAATTGAAAATGATTTGACAAATACTCAAGATAATAGCTCAGAAGAAAAACCTAAAATGGAGGCTGATCAAAAGACTTGTAATGCAGAAAGTTTGCAACAAAGGATTGAAAGAGAAGTTTTAATGATGCAATATAATCTCACTGAATATGCGATTAGATTGAGAGGACTGCAGGAAAACAACAGAGATGGTTTAAGGAAAATATCTTCTGAAATTCTGGCTGGGATTTTAAAGGTTCAACCTGAGGAAGTATTTTGTAGGATTGATAGAGTTTATAGAATAAATTCCTGGACTGCAAAGCAAAGGCAACTGCCTAGAGATGTGGTGATTTATTTTACAGATAAGGAGATAAGAAATAATATTGTGCAAAATTCCTACAATTCTACTTTGCAATGGTTTGGAAAAAAGATTTGGATATACAAAGAGCTCCCGCCCAAGATGTTATTGGAAAGAAAGAAATTTGGTTTTCTGATGACTGAACTTAAAAAAAGAAATATTCTATTCAGGTGGGACGCTCCAGTTGGTATTATATTGAGATATCAAGGAGAAAGATATCAATTAAATACTGTTGAAAAAGCGGAAGAATTTTATCAAAAAACTTTGAAAATGAATTTAACATCTTTATGCACAATACAGGATAAGCAGAAGCAATTGGAAATAAAGGGAAAACATCGAATTATAGAGGCTTCTGTAGACAAATTGCCTTTGGATTCTTTAGATACCCCAGCTGGATTATTTATAAATAAAAGAGAAGTGGCATCGGATTCTAATGTGATTATGATTCATCAAGTCACAGACAAGCATGGAAATCAATTAGCTGATATACAGTTGTCAGAAAAGAAATATGAGTTAAAGCAAAACCAACAAGATCAAGTCATAAAGCAGAATGAAAATCGCCCAGTTGATATACAACTTGCAGAAAGGAAACCAGGATGGAGAACAAACCCACAAAAGAAAAAGAGAAAAAGGAATAGTTCTCACAAAAATAAAAATTTCTAAATTAAGCAACAGTGACGCCAGTTTTTTTTTTAAAAAAATGAACGAATATGTGAAAAGACAGTTGAGGCGAAGTATTGGTTAACAATATCCTGAGGAGATTGTCAGACCTCTGCAATGCCGTAACTCTGGGATGTGAAAAGAGCCTTAAACTGGTTGGATTGGAATTATCTATTTTGGAGTTCTCTTTATTGATAAATGTATTATATTTATGTTGACCTATAAGGCAAGACAATTACGCTGGGGCATGCAGAAGATCTGGTTGTTACCCATTATGATGATGGGAATTAATATCCTGAAGAAAACCACAATTACAGATATTGTATGGAATATAATTATAATGTCACTTGGGTGGTTGTTTTCTTTTTTTTATATATATAGGAGAAGATTTATTACTGATGGGGGCAGAAGACAACTGAGGATTTGGAACAATCTGTTGCAACTAGGATGCTATGTTACCCTAATATGGATGATGTACTCAACAATCTAGTGGACAGACACTAAAGAAGATATTATATGGATTATAAATTTAAAGTTATTGATTTAGAATAATTTTTTTTTCCTTTTAGTAGGGTGGGTAGTAGATTAAAGTTATTAAGAATTTGTAGGAAAGTGGGTGGAGATAGGTTAGTTTACAGATTGTTTAGTTTAAGAAAAGGGATGTTTAAGTGATATACCTATGGGAGTGGAGTAAATGGATGGAGCTGAATAAATGTTAAATTAGGATTTATGGGGAATGCTGCTTTGAAATGTTATATTAATATATATAAAAGATTAAATGTTAAAGCAGAATTTATTACATAGTTTTAAAAGGGAAGGTTGTTTTGAAATGTTGTATTAACATACGGATATAAGCATGGGGAGGAGAAATAGGGCAGATTATTGTTAAATTGGGAGTTATAATAATATTATTATGTTAAATTAGAAGTTATTATGTGATGCTATAGTAAAATGATATTTGAAATGTATGGTAAAAGGGGGAAGTAATAATAGTAATATTATTAATAATATTATTAGTAAATAAGGATCAGTATTTAGAGGATGGAGTAAGGGGATGGTAAAGTAAAATATTATATAATCTGTTATGAATTAGGTTTTTGTTGTGAGGAAGTCATGAGGGGGATGGGTGGTGAGAGGGGGTTAGGGAAGGGGGGGAGAAAATTGTGGGGGAAAAATTGTATTTGAAAACTTCTTCAATAATAAAAAAAAAGATTTATATTGACTGTTTCCCTATGACTATCATTAAGTGTTGTACCTTATGATTCTTGACAAATGTATCTTTTCTTTTATGTACACTGAGAGCATATCCACCAAAACAAGTTCCTTGTGTGTCCAATCACACTTGGCCAATAAAGAATTCTATTCTATTCTATTCTATTCTATTCTATTCTATTCTATTCTATTCTATTCTATTCTATTCTATTCTATTCTATTCTATTCTATTCTATTCTATTCTATTCTATTTGGATAGATGTCCTGAAGACTTTAATCTAACCACATCATAAGCACCACTGATACTCTGAAAAATCCTCAGCTCTGCTTGCTTTAGCTGAGATGATCTTTATGTCTTGGGTGGCCCTGCTGCCCAACAAAAACACCATTACTTTAATTGACTTCACTGCATAACGAGAAAAACATTTTACTCTAGCAACTGGCCAAAGAGTCAATGCATCCTGGAATAAGCCCCGTCTTCCTACAGTCAGCAGACAGAGAAGCAATATTGAGGTTTGCCATAGACCATTAATACTGAGTTTGAATGTGCTTGTTAAGAAACGATTTCACTCGGGGGGTGGGGGGAATCATGAGACTTGGATGTGACAAACCCAAATCAAAGTGTCATGCTACTCTAGATGTCATTGTTCTGAAGCCTTCAGGAGAAACACTATTTTTCCATCATGGCAAGAAATTGTTATATGTATTTGTTTATCTATGTACAACATGACTTTTCCAACATTCATGGACAGAGGCTACACATTCTTATTTAATAGTTACTCAGCTTTTGATACACATGTATCTTTCAAAGTTAAAACACCATTAGATGTAAAATAATAGTCAAGAGTTTGAATTCTCCAGAACACTACATTAAGTTAGTAACAATGTTTTGCCTATTTTAATGAAGTGGTCTGGAGAGTTTAGACTTGAACTTAATAAAGATACTGCCTAATTGTGATACCCAGATCTTTTTTTGGAGATAAATTTTTGGTTTTTTAAAGATGTGCTGGAATTGTATGATCTTTTTTGGAACAACAAATCATGAAAATAAATCAAGGGAGCTTTTGAAGTGTATTTGGTTGGCCAGCAGAAAACGTTGTGCAGACCGCATTCATCTCCATGTGCAGACACTAATCCCATCAGACTAGTCCTCAAGAGATCAGTAGGGATCATGCCCAACAGATATATTTGGTAAGCTGAAGTAGGAGTTTCTTGGACACAATTCACACTTCTACAGTCTTTTTTAGAAAAAACACAAATGAACCACTTCATTAAAATCAAAATGAACTCTTCCCAGTTGGGTTTCATTTAATCTTGGATTCTGTTTACATTTTCTTTTATCTTATGATACTTGAACAGTGTGTTCAGTCAAAGCTTTCACTGAATATGGTTTGGAAAACCTCTAGGGAAGGCTGCCAATTGTCCCTCAATGCATAGACTGCTTATTTATTTCAATGAATAATCTCCCCATACTCTTTTCAGTTCACATCTCTGGAAAAAAAACCAGACTATTCATCATCACAGCTTGTAGTACCAGAATATATTATGAAATTTTGACATTACTCAAGAACTTCAGGAATAGTAACTTCTTGATGAAAAAACAAAAACCAGCAACCATCCATTAGGAAACATTAGTGCATCAATAGTTTTGTTCTCAGAAGGGGGTTCTCTTCACCAGTCATTTGAATTCAGCAAAACTATGTTTAAATTTAATAATCTGTTTAAAAAGAAACTACATTTTCTCATTTTATTTGTTTAAAACAATTATTTTACTGAGTGCTCCTTAAAAACAAACTCGATTCTGCTGATTTTTATAAGGAACTTTTTATTTGCTTTTTCTTTCTTTGTGTCTTTAAGTTGGGTCAACAGAGTGGGAGAGTTCCATATTTAATCCCCAACATCTCAAGTGAAAAAAAATTCATATGATGGGAAAGTTTTTTTTTCCTCCTGAGATCCCTAGCAAGCATTGGTCAACCTGATTTATCACTGCTTCCCAGCTCTCTGAGAGAAACACACATTTACACAAACAACCCTCAAATCTGAAGAGAATCAGTTCTGCATCAACATCATGCACATGATGAAGGCTCATCTGGAGGCAAGAAAGCATGCCATTAGTTTTCCACACTCTCCTCAGAGAAGACCATGTGGTGGGGCATTAAAAGAAATATGTAGGAGACACATTTGGTTTGAGGCTGCATCCTGTAGTATATAATACCACTCTTAGTACAGTAAGAGAATAAGAACTGCTTAGTAGCCTTTTCCTTCCTAAAATACGAAAATACTGGAGAGTTGTTGCTGCCAATGTCTTAGACATCATAGAATCTAAATAAATGGATTCCAGTTTACTACATGGTTCTTCTATAAGTCAGCTAGATGTTTATGGGGAGGACACAATCTGCGAACTGATTCAGAATCAAGCATAAAGAAAAACACATTTATTTCAAGCCCAGGAAGCTGAAAGACATACGTTCAAGTTGCTTTTATTTTTTGCTTCTGATCCTTTGCAGTGTATAAAGTACCTCTCAGTTTTTTGCAGTTGTGTTGTGAAATCCTACATAAATGATTGTCCTTTGAAAGTTTTTGCTAAGCTCTGTCACGCTTGCAACAAGATTTTATTAAAAATGGGATCTCTATTTTTTTCTTAGCAGGAGAGGTTAGATTTTTCTTTTTACTAAGGTCTTCCATGGGAAAGAGGAAATCAATTTCAATATGAAAGTCTATTAACAATCATAAATTGTGGGAGTGTGGAGAGGAGGCTAATCTTGTGTGAGAGGATTAGTATCCTCCTGAGTGGGTGGATAACTCCGATTCAGTGAATTCATTACTTTATTCTCATGCAAGCTACCCTGGAATTCTGAACAACAGTTTAGAAATCCAGATGACATCTTTGGAATAGAAATGAATATAAATTTACAACCAAGCTGTAATGTAGCACTAGTCTTAAGAAAGCACAAGAATTTGTCTTGCTATCAATTATGGAGGTAATTCCAAACTGTTAATCTATTTCACTTAGTAAATAGAACTTGATATGCATTGTTTTTCTATCTGAATTATTGAATAATGTCTTGCTTATTCACATATGGATCACTGGGATTTATTTCATTGATTAGGCTTATACTAAAATATAATCAACACAGAGATGCACACATCTGATATTTTTCAGATTCCACCCCTTGTTTTCTTACTTTTAGCTTCCTTTAATGCATGGAAACTTTATCTATTTCAATCTGTCTCTCTCTCTAAATATGTTTCGTCCTTAGACACGTAGTTGAAGATTTTGTGCCAAATGACTATCAACCAGCAGTATATATTACCACACTGAAAAAATGGCATTGTCTCAGGGCAGACAAAAATACAAGATTTTTGCATAAGATTTTGGGGACTTTCTTTAGTGTAGTCCATTAAATACTCCATTGATCCTGTATATGCTTGTACCATTACAACTACTTTATTTAACATTTATTGGAAATTGTTAAATACATACTATAAAATAAAAACTTAAGTATATCTTGAGCGGTTTCTCCATACTTTATGCACATTAATATCAATTCAGTCCATCAAATATTCAATCTGTTTTTTTTTTATTATGAATATAGTACTGCAAAGTCACTTAATTCTCATGATTGATGGTTTCAATATTTTTCATTATGGGACATTGGCAGTCATAACTATTAAATATATTATACAATATTGTGCATTTCATATGACAATCTTTGCTGTCAAATTCACTTGGTAGTGAATCAGAGTTTGTTTATTGTAGAATTGGGAGTCAAATTGGGCCTAATCTTGTGACATTTTCTACAAGTAATTATGAAGACTGTAGTCACATGGAGTTCCAATGCACTGATTTGGCATTCTTAAAAATTTTCTTTCCTAAGAAGCTATATATATATATATTTTCCTTTGCGCTAATATTAATTTTGAGGTATCTATTTTTTCCAAGACATCAACAATCAAAGGGCATGCAACACAGCCAACACTGTCTAAATCATCTTTTTCAATCTGGGTCCCCTCCACATACGTGGACTTCATTTCCACAAATTCTGGGAATTGAAGTCCACACATCCATTGAACAATCTAATTGGAGAAGGCTGCCCAAAGAGTACGAGACATATAGCCTGAAGTTTTAGTTTGGGTGGATTGGAAGTACATAAACCTCATCCACACTTTTTATCATAATGTTAATAATGCAGAAAAACAATCTTTGTAGAACAAACGTACCCTTCTAATGACCTTTGGCAACATTTTGAAATAAGCACTATCTGCTTCTCAAATTCTTGGCCAGCTTTCATTGAAGTAAATCACAAGAAATGTCTCCCTTCTCCCTTCCTTTTACCCCCATTTCTTGTCAGCTCCCACTCACTTACCTTGCTGGTCAGGGAAACCTTGGCAGAAGGCCAAGTTCCAGGTCTCCTGTTGCCTGAATACCGCCATAGCAATGTGCTAGACCTGGTGGAATGCTGGAAAATTGCCTTGGGGAATTCCATTTAGCTTTCTTCTTTGCTTCTGGGATACAACCATTGCAAAGAAAGAAAGAAGGGAGGAGAATTTGCACCACCATGGCATTAGCACAAATGTCTAAATCCTGCCTAGGTTTGCATGTAATTTTAAGCTCCATATTATTTTAACAACTCTTTCTGCATTTGTTTACATTTCTGATTTCTGAATCCTGGGAATAATGCCTTCTCAGAAAGAAGTATACAAACAGAAAGCCCTAAGACTAAATAAAAGTTTAAGATTAGGGTAGAAAAGCCATAAAACAGTGATGGAAAACCTGTTTAAATCTTATTCAAGCCAGTTCTGAGAATCAACAATACAGAAATTAATTGATTCCTTCCACTCTGTCTTCAAAACCATTTTAAAATGTAACAGTCCAAACATATCTACACACACTCTACCATGAAAGAGTAATCTGCCTGTTATCTTGGCAGTTAATGCAATTTTCAGAACATTCTTCAAATTATGAAAATATTGCCAGCTGCAAGCTTTTGAATATGACTCGGAAACACAACATGATCAATATTATGATTTTGAATAATATGGGATATTTTTTTGTTAACTTTCCATCGGATGGAAACTTTTCATGATCTGATGCCCTCTAGATGTGTTATATCCCAACATGTTTATCATTACAACCAGCATAGACTTTGGAGAAGTTCCAGTTGCTTAAACCATGCTGATCATCCTTACTTTACTTCATTTCATTCTGGTTTCAGAATTATGTCATTCCTACATTGATAGCTATCTTCTGAACAAGATAGCATAATCTAGAAGGGTAATGTGTTGTTGATGGTGATTTTGGGAAATGGAATATTTCAATGGCAGTGTATATAATTTTCATACAGAAAACTCACAATCATCCATTGATAACACAGGGAAATACTTTTTAGAAATCCTGGAAAGCTGGTCGGTTTTTTTTTTTTTTTTGCAGACAATACAAAACTAGATAGGCCAATTGTATGACTAGCATCAGGCAGAGCCTTATAATAACAAGATGTGTTTTGTTTGGAAAAGGTGGTTTGCAATGATATTCTGTTCATAGAAATAAGAGCCACTGAATTAAATATGCCTTACTTCTAGGTAAATAGTGTAGGATTACAGGCTTATTTCTCTCTGTGTTTATTTGAAAATTAATCTAGATGAATTCAATGGGACTTATACTTTAGGAACTTTGCATTAGTTTTCATTCCAATTTTATGCAATATATATGTTATTATCTTTACTTTAACAAAAGTGTGAACAGTACAACTATTTCTTAATACTAAAAGAGCAAGATCTATTTGTTACTTGATCTCGCAAGAATTTTCCTCATATGTGAAATCCAAGTAGTACACAAATCAGAACGTAAGGGGAAAACTGGGCAGGAATATATGAAGTGGTAGACCTGTTCAACATTAGCAATATTAATTTGAACCCAGAAGTACCTGTCTTTGTGTAACCCATTAGGTGATGATTTTGTACTAGAAAATTCAACCTCCAAATATAAAACCAAGCTAGTTTGGTTTCCCCTGTTCCCTTAATTTAAGTCTGAAAAATGCAAAAATCATGAGATTAAGCTCATAGTGACAGGAAAGTTGTATTGTTTGTAAAACTTTGAGTAGACTAACTCTGATTTTGTGCAAGATCTGATCATAAAGCCCATTTATTGTACAGAAAGGCCATCAGTTTTCTTTTGCACCACTTGTTAGTTGATCCTAAAATACAGTGTTAAATCATGGAAAATTCCATGTTTTTTCTGCTGAAACAACACAACTAAAATTATCCTCCTAAATGAGGACTCGTAGTAATGTTTCTATGGTCTTTGATCCAGACCAGGGTGTAGGAATAATGCTAGCTGGAAATGACAATAAAACATTGCACATTGATTTTTTTTCCTCCTGGCAGCATTTAAAATCTGATACGAATTATCAATAAGGGTGTGAAGCTAGCTATAACTAATCTTGATAAGTTTCTTACGTGCAAATATTCTGGACTGCTTAGGTATTCTTCTGGAAGCTTGGTCTGATCTGTTCTACTACTTAGAAAGAGCACCTTGGCCTGTTTTGTATTCTGGCTGTTGCTGCTGAATGCCATGTTAGCCTCTAATAAAACTCACCTCACCTAGGATTTTATCTTGGATGAGAGAGCCTACCTGGCATATATTACTGAGATATGGCTGGGCAAAGAGGAGGAACTGGTCCTCTCTGAAATGTGCCCAGAGGTTACCAGATTTGGCATCAGCAGCAATTCCAGTGGGTGGATGTGTGGATATTATTGTCTATCAGGAGATTCCGAAAGTTGCCAAGGATCTTGTCCCATAGATGGCCTACTTGTGACACTTGGGCCTTAAGGATCATTTGGGAGCAACTATACTGTGTGGCAGCTTCCCTGCCAGTGCTGTTTTCAGACTGTCAGTGGAAAATCTATGGCTCTGTCTCAGCTTTTTGCAGGCTTGATTTTAGGATGTGTGGGTGTGTCACATGTTGGATCTGTTTTGAGGTGAGGTTATATGATATAGACCTGAGGGATATACTGTATTTCCTAAAAGGGGGTGAAAATTTAGGTGCGTCTTATACACCAAATGTAGCCCTGCCCACCCACTGGCCCCCACCCTTTGGCCTCTGTCTCCCAGCAGTTTACCTCCTTGCAGCAAGCAGCAAGAAGAAACAGCTCGTTTCAGCTTCAGCACAGACTAATTAGCACAAGTTGATTAGATCGGCCTCCCGACTCTCAGCTGTTTTGCTCTCAGCTGTTGTGCGTGGGCCTCTGCTGCTTGCTCCAAGGAGGTAAATTGCTGGGAGCAGATTTTTTTTCTTGTGCTAATCAAGCTATGCTGAAAACGAAAATGAAAGTAAAGCAGGCTATTTGCTGTTTGCTGCAATAAGGAAAAATTGCTGGGAGGCAGAGGCAGATTTCTTTTTCTTGTTTTCCTCACCAAAAAAGGTAGGTGCATCTTATAGTCCGGAACATCTTATACCCCGAAAAATACGGTATATATTATCATCTATCCCCTTTGGGACAGATTTATCTTGTACCCTATATAGTAAGCCCCACTATGTGACTGACAAGTAAAATAACCATTTTAGGACCATGTTCACCATATTTAGGAATTACAGTGTGGTACAAGTGTGCCTATAGAAATATTTCTGTCCATAACCCATTTTTAAATTAACCCAGTTAAATTCTAAACTGTTCCTTCTAGGGTTTTTTCTCAAATAGCTGTGTGAAAATGAAACTTATCTCCCTGCATATAGAGTATTTTTTGTTTTTTCTCCATGAAGTTGTGTTGAAACAAACTAAAGGTGAATTAAGACATTTGTACTAAAACAACAAATATAATTATGAAGAAAAGCTTGACCTCAGCCTTGATTTGCTTTTTCACCCTTGGCTGACTGAAGCTCTTTTAGATACTTTTGGACTTGTTTAAAACTTATAACATTACATCGCAAATTATTTTCTGTAATATCTCTTCCTTTCAATATCATATTGCAGACAGAATGTCCTCACCTACCTATTCAAATGTTGATATTTTGCTCTGAAGAACCTAAATTGTTTTAAAAGAGGCCAGATCACTGGATCACCTAATTTAATCTGGTTTATCAAAGCATTCTGACAGACATCTTTGCTACTTGATTAAGTCCTTGAATAGGAATGATGATTTGCATAAAATTAACATGTTCAGATTTATAAACCTAGCTGCAATTCCATGTACCACTCATGGAACTGGTTGATGGGATTTATATTGATGATTAATTAATAATTACTATTTTATCTCTCAATAGCTATATATCTCATCACAGTGTAGCTGGCTTTAATTAGGTTACCTGCATGCCAGCATTGTTTTTTGCTTGGATTAAAAACATAAGAATTCTGTATTGAATTTTGCCTATTATTTCTGGAATCCTTAATACTTCTTTACATTATTAAAGTATGCATCCATATGGATTCCACCAGACCTCCTTTTTAAAAATCAAATATCAATAGAATAAAGGCACGTTCCTGTAAAGCCTATCATTTCTCTAGTATCTTGGTCCCAAAATTTCAGCAGCAGTACTGGTGGTAGTTCACCTTAATCTCTCTCTTTCTCTTTGGTTCGGTTACACATTTCCTCATCTCTTTGTTGGCTTCCTGTGAAAGTTGACTGACTGAAGAAGTTTCACTGGAGAACATTTTCCCTAGCTTCTACTGAAAAAGAGGTGGCTGTAGAGTTTTGCCTATGTGGTAAAATAGCAACAGATTTTATTATAGCTTTTGGCCAACCATCATATGGTAAAAAACAAGACACCTTCATATTAGTATCTTAATAAGCTCAAGAACCAGTGTTTTCCCCTTATCATCCCCCACTCCATTGGAAACATTCTCCTTTTTATTAAATTGAACACATCAACCTAGAAAAAATGAAATATTGACATAGCATTACCAGTTAGATGGGCAACTGAATTTTAATTCAGGATTGCTAACAACATTGCATTTTTACTTTATCTCTAAGTAGAAAAGGCTACTTTAGATAGCATAGGGTGGATCACATAATAAACCCTGTTTTCGAATATCCACTGCTGCTCTGTGCCCATTTAGCACTTACTATCTGAGATGACTACCAAGGAAAAATGTAAGAAACTCTTTCATGTATTTTTTCCCCTTTCTTTTTTCACTCATCAATTTTAGTTTATTTTAATCACTTTTCAAGCGGCATTGGGGCCTAGTGGTGAAGATGTTCACCCCTCACTCAGAAGGTTGAGAGTTCAATCCTAGGTAGTGGCTGATGTTTCTCTCTTACAGTGCAAAGAAAAAAAAATCTGCTGTGAACTCTGTCTGGTGTCAGGAAGGGCATCTGGCCAGTAAATGCTCAATTCCATCCAGTCGCCTGACTCTATCCCAAATTAAGAGATTACAAGGACATAAAAAGGAGGTTTTGAAAACTTATTTATACTTTAAATAGTATCACTGTTATATTATTTTGCCTTGCTGATTAATACTTCTGTCCCCTCAATCAACACTTTATTCCATTTAATGGTAGAGTTATCCCTGAATTGTCCTTGATTAAGAGGTATCCACATGACAGTGATAACTTCTATGAATTTGAATAATTATTTAATGCCATTTAAACTAGTGACTATACTCCCATCTTGTGGCAATAAATAAGTTGATTTATTTATTTGTGCAGTGACATGTTTTTTTAAAATTATTATTTTCTGGTTACTCAATAAGTTCATTGTATGTTTTATTTAACAGTTCACTGTGTGATTTCTTCTTGCATTTTTCTTGAAGATGTGCTCAAAATGGCTAACACCGGCCATTTAACTACACACATACAGAAAGAATGAATATAATGAATGTAAGGATAGCATAACCATCAAAACCATAGAGAATCAAAATAGATTTAGGCTGAAGTAATAAAAAAACCAAACATGATACATCCAGGAAAAGGAAAGGGAAAAGGGAAAGGGAAAAGGGAAAGGGAAGGAATCAGAACTCCTGACTGCAGTGTTTTGTACCAAGGGAGATTTTTTAATTCAATTCCACATAGATCTCATTACAACAGTGCAGTACATTTTTAGTATAGCTAAAACACGTGGTTTAAATTTGTGATATGCTGAATGAATAATTCTTCGTTTTATGAAATGCCATTCAGTTTCACTGGATAATCCTTTTTAGTGTTTGGTGGGAGAGAACTCCGCATGTGTATTGTCACTCACTTTCTTGGAGTGTTTTAAAACAGTTAATTATCTTCTCAGACTTTTAAAATTTATATATTTATTTTTACAACAGCTCCCTGTCACCCTTGAATGGTGGGTGACACCCCATAATTTATCACCAAGAATGCAGACGTGATGGGATGAGACATGGTGTCAAGTTTGTATCTGCTCACATTTTACACACGAAAGAGACAAGCCCTTTGGCTAGTTGCCATGGGGAATTTTCTATTAGAAATAAATAACTCAGAGCAGGAAAAAAATAGATGGAGATTGAAAAGAAAGATGAACTCAGATTCATGCTGTCCCAGCTGCAAAATATCATTATGTCTCAAAGGAGAGTATGTATGTTGTATGAAATGAATTTTATACTATGGTATGACTCCAGTTGGAAAATTAGCTGAGCAGAACTTTTATTTTCAGTCCTGAAGACTATTTCCTGTGTGAGACTGTGGAATGTGCATTTATAGATTACTTCTGTTCCTGAAATCCTAGATCAGCATAAACAAGGGGTAAGCAATCTGGTGTCTATCAGTTGTTTTTGGACTAAAACTTCCAAAACATCCTGCCCAAAGCCTCTTCTCAAAGATTTTTTTACCATCCTTATTGCCCAGGGCTCATGGAACTGAATCTAAATCCTCTGGATTTAGCATAAGCAGGACCAAAGGGTATTGTTTATTATGCAGCATGCTAAAGTGCCAAGCTTCCTACAAGCAAAATCATTCATCAGCAAAATCGTTCAAAATAGAATGGTGGAAACACCATCAAAGCCTGTGATATGATACACAGTTGTAATTATCAACTGGACACAAATTGTGCTGTACAATTTGTTTGCCTTGAAAAACAAGAAAACTCTTGATTATTCACGATGTATTTGTATCACCATAGTGATATTGATAGATTATACCTGCTCAACAGAAATGGAGGCAGAAGTTTACTTCAACTCAAATTGTTAAAGAAGAAAAGCATGCGTTGGTTGATTATGTAAAAAACAGTCAAGAACAAGCATTGATGCAAGTTAAAAATTGGAACTTAGTAAATTTACAGGAAAAATGTGAATATCAAAATAATGTAGTAAAACCAGAGGTGGTATTCAGCCCGTTCGGACCAGTTCACTCAAACCGGTAGCGGAAATCACGGCTGGTCATGCCCCCCACCCACCCTGGCTCTATGCCATCCTATTTAGGCATGTTTTTGAGGCTGGGCGCATGTGCAGAAGGTGTGCATGCCAGCAAAGCACATGTGTGGAAGGCCAGGCACATGCATGGACGTGCGCACTCGCATTTGTGAATCGGTAGGGAAAGTAAGTGAATATCAACCCTGAGTAAAACATGAACAGAATGCTGGCTACATGAACATTACATTACATGGCCAATTTCTACAAACAATCGAGAGGAAAGAGGATAAAGATAAAAACTGATAGGGTCTTACAACTGGACCATTTAAAAAAAGGAACTGAAGACTTGATTTTGGTGCTAAAGGACATTACTATTAAAAATAATGTAATCAAAGCCAGAGTTGAAAAATTGTTCAAAGAAGCAGAAAAAACAAGAAGATCACACAAACCGATTATAAACATTGGCATAACACAATCACCAAAAGTATTCACTGAAACACAGGTTAAAAATTATCATCTGCCAGTAATGAAAAATTGGTTGGAATATAGAGTTGAAAGAGTAGTAAAAATGAGCTGGTTAAAATATTGTGGGATTTCTAAATACAAACTGATGAAGTCTTGGCTCAAAGCACACCATATTTATTTTGATTGAAAAGAAGAAAGTATGGTTAATTGATGTGGCAATACCAGGGCATAGTATAATAGATGGCAAAGTATTGAGGAAGATCATAAAGTATCAAGATCTGAAAATCAAAGTTGAAAGATTATGGCATACACTAAGTATGGTAGTCCCAGTGGAATTTGGTACACTGAGTTCCATATGAAACTATCTTGGATGGTACTTAGAAAATCTGCTCATTGACAAAATTTCCATCTGTCAATTCCATCTGTCAATTATGCTCAGATCATATATACCACCATACATTATGATGTCCTAGGTTCTTGGAAAGAAAGTGCATATGAAGGCCAACACTAACTAAACAATTGGCTAGTGTGATTTCACATTGTTGCACATATAATAATAATGAATTAAGATTAAGGAACTAAATAAATGTTGAAAACAATGAAATAAATGAAAAAGAAACAAAACAAAGAAGAAAATATCATGACTCCTGTAGACTTTACATTTAGCTAAATTTCCAGGCAGAAATACACATCCAGATACACACAGAATAAAATAGGATTAAGAATACAAAGAAACAACTCATATCGAAATAATAAAATAATCCTGTAATCCTGACCTGTCTCTTGTTTCTAGCTTCATTACCCTAGAAAACATTTCTCCCCTACTTTTCCAAACATCTTCTGTTTCAGAGTACTTTTTTCTCAAAATGGGAGCCAAGCTAATAAGAGATATTCTATCCTGTCAAAACAGAAGTCAATTGAATAAAAACAAAATGAAATGTTCCTGTCCATTCTTTAAAACCCACTTAAGATGGAATTTTCCTTCGCCTGATTTGTTCTTTAGAGTTTGATTTTCTTGGGCTGAGATAGTTTTTGTCTATTATCTAGATCAGTATTTCTCAATGAGAGGCCTTCAATATCCAAAATTGGGCAAATTCTTGGAATTGAATTTCACCTATCTTAAAATCACTGAGATTGATAAACACTGATTTAGGTTAACAGCAGGGGCAGTATTCACTTACCTTCCCTACCGGTTCGCAAATGTGAGCACACACCACCTCCGAGCATGCACAGAACTGTCCGCGCATGTGCAGAGCATCAAAAACAGGAAGTGATGACATCCGGACGGGTGGGCGGAGCCTCCCGCCGCTACTAGTTTGCACGGATAGAACCGGCTGAATACCACCACTGATTAACAGGTAGATTCAAGTTTTTTCTTAGCATTTTCATGTCTGAACTTTTTTTAGGAAGGGATCTTCCCTACACCCCTTTTTACATACAGTATTATTTTGTTTGGTACTTCTGCAGGCTCCTTTTCTCCTATATAGCATAATCCCTGGGCAGGTTGGAAACTGATTACACTCCTTTAGTCTCTTGCTAGCTGACCAGGTGATAGGAATTTCAGACGTTATACCCTGATTCTTTGTCAAAGCTGCGATTATACCCTGTTTTCCCCAAAATAAGACATCCCCTGATAATAAGATCAATCAGGCTTTTGAGCGCAAATAAGGCCAAGCGCTTATTTCAGGGTTCAAAAAAAATATAAGACAGGGTCTTATTTTCAGGGAAACATGGTACATAAACAACTCCTTTAAGGGTGGCAAGGCTGAGCCTTAACCAGATTTCCATAATCTAATATATTTTTTCATCTGTTTCTCCCCTTTCCTTTTTCTCCCTCCCCCTTTTTTCTCTTCTGCCTTTAAATATACACATACCATTCCATGTTTTATTTTGCTATTTCTTTGTTGTAATTGGTTGGGCCAAAATTGTCTTAATCCCAACAAACCCTAGCAGGTTTCAGCAAGTATTAGACTTTCTTTCTCTCACTGCTTTATAAATTCTAGCATTATTATATCCTTTTATAATGATCAATCCTAGCTATTTATAGCATTTAGATTATTTATTATAAAATTAATTGCAATTTTATAGGATCCTTTTGTGTTTTAATTCTAATCCTCTGTAATTTTATGTTAATAATTTTATCTTTATTTTATTTTATCCTATCAATGTGACTTTTTACTTTTATTTTTTACTTTGGTGTAATTGTTATGGTATTACTTCTATGCTGGTCTAGGACTGAAAGAAAATTGATTGATTTCTTCTGGATTGCCAAGGTCCACAACTGTCTGTATTGTGATAACATTGATTTTATATTTTAAATCCAGTATGAGGCTCACAAATGACTCACATAATAGTGATATACACAAACCAACACAAGCAGAGTTTGGCTGCTCTTTGTGTGCAAATACTTGTACACTGTGGTTATTTCAGAGCAAGAGTAAGGAGTTACTCAGATAGACAGCGTATGCAGGACAATCATCTAATTTAATTTACTGGAGAATGTAATCAGTATGGAGAATGCTGTGATAGAGAACCTTTGTGCTTGCTCACTTTACTGGCTAATCAGCATTGGGTAGAACTGTTATCTTGCCAACTGATGAAAGAGAATTTGCTTTGAAACTCCCTTTTTAAAAGGGAAAAGAATTTTGAATAAATTATAATGGATGTAATGTGGGAGCACACTCTATTGAGCTTTCTCGGACTAACCAGTGATGGAAGCTTCAAGGTGAGGAAAAGATGGATCAAACTAACGTCAGCAATTACACCTTCTGTCATCTCTAATAATAAAAGAAACTGAAAAATGCTCCTAGGACAAATGTGAAAATGCTTCTCAAGTATCTTGACCATAAGATAGAAAAAAGGGCCCTTTTTTTACAGGTGGGGGTTGGGGGTGGGATGTTCCAGGAAATTGCAAGACAGATTACAATTATCTGCACATGACCAACTTAAACATCTTTAAATAGAAGATATCTTCAAAAAGAGAACTGTCCTCAGGTTTCTCTTCAAATAAAAGCTGTCCTCTCTGAAGTAGAACCCATGGTGTCCTAAAATGGAACAATATAAGGTTATCTGGATAACATTGCACTTATTTCCAGCCATACAATCATTCTCTGTGCCAAGCCCCAGCCTTGATAAAGCCAAGGCCCTTCAAAAAATGTCAAATTCCATATTTTATGTGTATGAGTCGGCGTTACATTTTTTTTTGAAAGCAGATCCCTTTAGTTTTCTCATGCAGAGAACTTTTAAGCACAAAGAGCTCACAGAAATAGAATAAAATTTAATGAAATATTGTTGGAAAAAGACTCACACAGTTTTTCAGGTATCTAGTTAAAGAATTAGACTAGAATGCCATCAGATAAGAGAAATCAAGGAAGCAACTAAATAAAAAGTGCTTTAAAAAGAGAGGCACTTTTGTCTCCAAAGTGGCACAGTTTCCAATTCATTTCCCTATTTTTATAGATTTATGCTTGACTAAAAGTTAATTTTTTCATACATAGATATCAGATTTAAGCATGTCAAAGGGGGAAGTAACTGAAATATGAACCTAGAAGTTTTAAGTTGCGATAATACATAGAGTTAAACATTATGGTCCAATGAGTGACTTGTTCTTATTGATTTTCTTTTATTAATGTTTTGGATGCCCAATTTAGATCCACTAAAAATGCTAACACATTTCCTTTCTTCCTTTGGAATGCTGTTCCCTGCCCCTCTCCCTTCCCAAAGTGAATCTAGATTAGATCCATATGGTCTATGGCCTGGTGTGGGAAGGAAGGAATTCACATTTTGAAGCTCACAGCACTCCACCCGTGCAGCAACTGTAGCAATATGCTTTATATTAGTGCTCTTGGCAGGGTGGGTTTTTGAACTGGAGAAGTGCCTGTTATGGAATAACTGGTATGTTTTCATTAAGAGCCCTGTCAGTCTCATACAATCAGCACTGAGAATTCCATTGAATGCTGTATTTTGAATATTTGCTCTCTTTAATGGAGGTACTATAACCTGTAGACTTTAGACCTGTCAAAAGTGTACGAGTTATAGTTTTAATTCTTTAAGAAGATTCTTTTTTTTTTATTGCAAAAGTTTTACAGTTACATTTTCACCCCCTTTTTCCCCCCCACTACCCCCCAAACTTCCCAACCTCCCCAGCCCACCCTAACCCTCCCCTCCCCCCAGACTTCTTAGTATGCTCATGTCAGATAAAAGGAAAAAACCCTCCTTTGTATATAAAACTTGAACCCCTCCCTCCCCCTTACAAATTTTCATCTTCATTACATTAACCTATTTCTATCTTGGTATAACATTTTCAGATAAATTTTCATCCTGATTACCTTAAAAATATTTCTATCATAATATAACATTTTCTAACAAATTTTCATCCTCAACCTTAAAATATTTCTATCTTAATATAACATTTTCTAGCAAGTGTTTATCCTCAACCCTAAAATGTTTCTATCTTGATATAACATTTTTATATAAAGGCTATTTGATACTTCCTAGTTTGATATTTGTGCTGAACATAATTTATCCACTTCTTCCATTCCCATTCATAGGTCTCTTGAGAACAGTCTTTTAGATATGCTGAAATCTTCGCCATCTCTGCAAAACTGGCCATCTTCAAAATCCATTCCTCAATCGTAGGCAGCGCTTCATTTTTCCAGTATTTACCTATCAACAATCTTGCTGCAGTTATCATGTACAATATCAATTTTGTTTCCCCCAATGTAAAACCCTTAACTATACCCAATAAAAACAGTTGTGGAGAAAATTGAATTTTTTTCTTCAAAACATTCTGCATGACCCACCAAATTTTTATCCAAAAAGCCTTAACTTTCTTACAGGTCCACCAAACATGATAATATGTAGCGTCTAAGCAATCACATCTCCAACATTTAGGCTGGACATTAGGGTACATACGCGACAATTTTTTAGGATCTAAATGCCATCTATAAAACATTTTATAGAAATTTTCCCGCAGATTCTGCGACTGTGTAAATTTAACATTCTGAACCCAAATTTTTTCCCATGTTTCCAACATCACTGGTTCCTCAAAATTTTGTGCCCACTTAACCATACAGTCTTTAACTAGTTCAGTTTCTGAATCCCTTTCTAACAAGACATTATAAAGTCTTTTAATATGCATTGGGCCTTTCTCTTTTATATGTCTAACTAATTCTTCCTCATACATCATAATACCAGTTTTTTGGTCCTCTTTCCATCTCAATTGCAGTTGATTATATTGTAACCAAGTTAAATTAATCCCTTCAGCCAACAATGTCTGTAATGTCTTCAGCTACCATCTGCCCGCATCTGTAAAAAGAACCTCTTTATATAAAAACCCCCCGAGTGACATTATATTTGTATTCCACAAGGTATGACCAAGATCCAGCCATAGCGGTATTTTATAATTCCAGTTGTTTCGGTGCTTCTTCCAAACTCTCAGCAAAGAATCTCTAAGTATATGGCTTTTAAATACTTTATCCACTTTGCTGTCATAAAATAAGTAAGCGTGCCATCCAAATTCCAGATCAAAACTTTCTGCATTCAATATTCCAGTCTTTTTTCCTCCAAACCAATCACTTACTAAAGTCAAAGCTGTTGCATCATAATATAATTGTAGGTTTGGAAGTTTGAGACCTCCCCTTTCTGGAATGTCTTGCATAATTTTCATTTTTACTCTTGGTTTTTTCTCGTTCCAGACAAATTTGTTGACACCAGTTTGCCATACTTTTAGTTGTTTATCATTTTTGAGCACCGGAATCATTTGAAACAAAAAAAGAAATCTTGGCAAAATGTTCATCTTAACTGCTGCTATTCTTCCAAGTAAAGACAGCTGCAGTTTTTTCCAAATCTCCATATCTTTTTGCACCTCTCGCCACAACACCTCATAGTTATTTTGAAACAATTTCATATTTGATTCTGCAACCTGAACTCCTAGATATTTTACCTTTGGTACAATCTCAAAACCTGCCCTCCTTTCTAACTCCAGTTTACGATCTTGTGTCATATTTTTAACTACCATCTTAGTTTTTCTCTGATTCAATCTGAAACCTGAAACTTTACCAAAGTCTTGTATAATGTCCTTCATCTGGATTATCGATTCCATTGGTTGTGTTAGGGTAACAACCAGATCGTCTGCAAATGCCTTTATTCTGTAATCCTCTTGCCTTATCATTATACCTTTCAAAGTGTTAGAATCCCTTATTGTATTTAACAGGACTTCTAGTGTTAAAATGAACAACAATGGGGACAGTGGACATCCCTGTCTTGTTCCTTTTTCAATTTTAAACTCTGTTGTCAAACTTCCATTGATAATGATCTGTGCCTTTTGCTCTTGATAAATTGCTGAGACCGCCTGTATATATTGGTCCCCAAAGTCCATCTTTTTTAAGGTCTTTAATAGAAAATTCCAATCCACTCTATCAAAGGCCTTCTCTGCATCCAGAAAGACCAGCACTGCAGGGATCTGTTTATTCTTCTAAAGATATTCCAATAAGTCTATTACTTGCCTTACATTGTCCTTCATGTACCTACCCTCAATAAATCCCGCTTGGTCATCATGAATCACCTTTTGAATTACTGGCATCAGTCTGTTGGCTAATACTTTTGCGTAAATTTTATAATCCGTATTCAAAAGAGATATTGGTCTGTAATTCTCCGGTTTTTTGGGACCTGCTTGCTCTTTTGGTATCAAAGAAATATAAGCTGTAGTCCACGATGGAGGTACTTTTCCCCCTTGTTGTATGTTGCAAAATAAGTCTCTGAGTTGTTCCACCATTTCTGCCTGTAAAGTTTTATAATACACTGCTGTCAGACCATCCGTTCCAGGAGCTTTGGCTGTTTTTAATTGTTTTATTGCTGCTATTATCTCCTCCTCTGTTATGGGATAATCCATTCTTTCCTTTTGTTGCTCAGTGATTTTTGTAACTCTTTTATTGTCCAAATATTTTTCTATAAGTCCATTCTGCACCTCCTCTCTGGCATATAGTTTAGTGTAATATTGAAGAAAAGCTTCTTTTATTAAATTCTGTTGAAAAACTTCTTTCCCCCCAATATCAACACTATCAATAGTCCGTGTGCTTTGTTTCTTCCTTAATGTGTAGGCCAACCACCTGCCTGGTTTATTAGCGTTGCAGAATGTATTATGCTTCGCATATTGTAAGTTTGTTGCAACTTGTTCCGCTATAAGCATTTGAAATTGGTCTTTCAGAAGTTTTATAACACTAAGTATTCTTTCATCTGTTGGATTTTTAATAAGTAACTGTTCTTTGTCCTTTATCTCTGCTTCCAATTCAAGTCTTTTCTTTTGTCGAATCAGCTTATGTTTAGAGTTCATATATATAAGCACCCCTCTCATATAAGCTTTGCTTGAGTCCCACACAATTTCCATTGGGGTGCCTTTATTCAAGTTCATTTCAAAAAACTCTTTCAGATGCTTTTTATCTTTAAGAAGATTCTTGATGAGGTAATGGAATTGTTAATTAATTTCTAGTGACAACAGTATGAAGTGTTTTTTCCCATTGTCGGCTAAGTATAATTAGGCCAAGGTAGTACTTGGATGGAAGAAAAAAATGGCAAAAAATTCTGTATTATTGCCAAGAACACTACATGATTGTGTCTGTTATGTCACTCATCAAGCTTAACTAGAAGAAGATTTAAGCTTTTCTTAATAATAATAAGTACCCAAAAGGAATGGAGCTCTTGTTCTCTGGCATATGCAAATAGAATATGGCTATTGGGTAATAGTCATGAAGGAACATGTGGATTCATGTGTTTTTCAAGAGATACTATCAAAAGTCATATGAACCATAATTTGCCGGTTCTTTTTTTTGAAAAAAAAAAAAGCATAGTCAGGAAACCCCTAGTTCAAGGTATTTTTAAAAATCACATAACTACCCATCTTTGGGGAAGCAATATAAATTATTATATCCTTGAACAGAAAAGTTCCCCAAGTCCTAAAAACAGTGTTGAAGAAAAATAATCATATTGGTTTTGCTCAATTTTTTATTTGCATGTCACTTGACAAATTTAACAAAAGTATCTGCATGAAAACATAAATGTATTGTTGTGCAAATGTCAGCTAAACCTGTCTGATCCCTATCAACCTTGAATTATTCATCCTTTCTGCACCCAATTTCTGGTTACCCTTTTCATATAATGCATTATTGGGCTGTTCTTTTCCATAATATAATTATTTTGTGCTCCTTTATGTACAATCTTGTGTACATTTGAATTGTAAACCATATCAATGTTATTTTAAAAACCGATGATCTATTCTGAAGATCTATAGGTTTAAGAAGTATACATTAGATAAATTTGTCAACAGTTCAAAACAGATTATTCAGAACCCTCCAGCAGGACTAAATGCCTCAGAGCTACATCCTTTTTCATGAAGGATTATTATGTTTATTTTGCTGTGATTTATATTGTTGCTTTATCTTGATTTAATAAAAAATATTCCTGTCTTTTCAAAAATGTTCACTTATTTGCAATAAAGTGACTCCCCCTGCAGTTTTGTAGTTTTTGCAATGGCTCTTTGGCTCGGGCTTCCCTCCTTTTCCATACTTTCTTAATCCAATTTAGTCAGCTAGTTAGTCCAAATCCCTTGGAGGCCTACAGTTTGTTCATTCTCTCACAGTGCTGAAATTTCTTTCCATCCCAGCTGGCAGGAGTTTTTAGAAATAACAATATCTTGGAGTGAGGGGGGGAGGGAAGGAAGAAGCTGAAGATTGAATGGGGTCTTTTGTCCAGGTCTCTATGAAGCCAGATTAATTATGCATTGCAGAACACCATTTTAAAGGATTGAATTAGGTCCTCATTGCAATGAAAAGAGAGGCTTGAAAGTGAAAGCAGCGCTACTGCCCAGGAAAAGCCCAGATTTATAATGACCCAGCAGCAGAAGAATTTCTCAGACTTACAGCCAAGCAACATGAAGCATGAACCACTTCAGCAGTAGTTTGTATCTAATGCTTTTTGTATATGATTCTTTGCCATTTCCTCTCTTTTCAAACACCCCACTAAATACTTGAGTATTGTTATTTCTGAAGTTCTTTTGTGGGAAAAGTTTTCTCTCTCCTGTCTTTATCAGAATAAAGATCTTTTAATATTTCAGCCTCACAATTCACCTTTGATTTGGTTATGTTACTGTCATGTTGTATTCAATGATGCTGTCACTCTTTCCAATAAATTTCTTTTGGGTAATTTTCAAACGTGCAACATTTCACAGCTTAGAAAAAAGAACTATTCTGGTCTACTTCATTATTACTTTAAATATTTTTGTTCTCATTTCTAATAACCATTGCTTGAGTGTATATAGTAAGATGGACACCTGATTGATTGAATGATTAGTTATGTACCATTAAGTCAATGTCATCTTTTAGGAATTATATAAATTTCTCAGGATGATTTGTCCTTAGCCTGGCCCTGTCAGGGTCTTCCAGTGGGTCACCCATTGCCATTATAGTTGGATCCATTCATCCAGTGGTGAAATGTAAAATTTGTTACTACCGGTTCTGTGGGCGTGGCTTGGTGGTGACCGGGTAGGCGTGGCCAACTTTTTTTTTTTACTTTTAAAAGCCCACTGGGTAGGTGTGGCCAACTTTTTTTTTACTTTTAAAAGCATTTTTTCCTGCAACCTCTTCAGCCAAAGAGGTTGTAGAAAAAAAATGCTTTTAAAAGCCTCTGACGATCCCAGCTGAGCCGCATGATCTTAGAAAACAAAAGTACATTGCTTAAAAAAAACCTTCCATATCTTCAAATTAATTTTTTGGGTCTTAGATAGCCCTGTCTCAATGCCACCAAATTTTAGTGGCAAAGCTGTTACAAATAAACAGTACAATTACTTGTCATTTGGAAGATGTGAATGTGAAGGAACACCATAAGATAAGCATAATACAGTCAACACAACAAACAAATAGCCTGATAGACTCCAAAATTTAGTAGCACAGACATTCTAGTCCTGTGATGGCGAAACTATGGCATGTGTAGTCTGTGGGCATGCACACCATCACTAGATGGTCTTCCGTTTTCCGGTGCACGCATGTGTGCGCTGGCCAGCTGGTCTTTCCTTTTCCAGGGTGCGCGAAGAGTAGGTGGCTGGTATGCATGCATGCACCAGAAACTGGAAGGTGAGCTGGCCGGTGTGGACATGCACATCAGCCAGCTGGTCTTTGGGTTTCCAGGCTCTGGCACACATGCACATGTTCCAGTTTTGGCACTCGGTACCGAAAAGTTTCACTGTCACTGTTTTAGTCCTTCTCATGGGTGTGGTGGCCAACCTGTAACTGCATACTTTCAGCTCTTATGCATCTCACTCTTCCATCCCAAACAAAACATTGTATCAATCTATGTCCGGTAGTGTCTTTCCACTTTTTCCTCAAAGTCTACATTAAGTTTCATATGAATAGCTGCTTTTATAGACAATGAAAAGAAAGGACATTTTGAATTATTTGTGCTGAATTTTTCTTCAGGAAGGTAAACTCCCCCCGCCCCCAAGCTTGTTGCAGTTTTTGCCTTGTTGCTACAATACTATAACTTAATTGGCCTAGATTTTGTGTTTTGAATCAGTGTGGCCAGGAGTGGGAACATTCTTAACGAGAGGAAAAACAATGTGATGGGGTCTAATAATGTACTGTATGCTTCACAATATGTAGTTTATTTGGTCAATGTTTCTCAACTTTGGCAACTTTAAGATGTGTGGGCTTCAACTCCCAGAAGGCCCCACAGGTAGCACAGCCTAGCCAGCTAAGCATACATTATACATCTAAACATTACTAAAGTTGAGAAACACTGCATTAGGCAACAGTATGGAAGAAGAATGCTTTTCAACATTGCTCCCTACAAGTTTTGTTGATCATTATCTTCTGTAGTAGATCTTTGCCTGTTTGATGTCACTTCTTGATCTAACCTGCTTTGCTATTCTGGCAAGTAAGTCCCAGGAAGCAGCTTTATGCTAACAATAAACTGGCTTCCACTTTCTTGACAAAATCAGAGAATTAAATGAGCTCAGAAACAGACTTCCAAATTTTACTCATAATTCACTACCATAATTTACCCATAATTCACTTTAGGTATTCACTACATTGAAAATTGATTTGCAATGTATAGCTTTGAATAATTGCTTGTTGCAAGTACTATACCTGGCAATCCCATGGTGTGAGCAAGACTTTTACTAGCTGTAATAGCCATTGCAAGATACTTTTCTAAAGACTGGATGTGAGATAGTAAATCTCTTGTACTGTAAAACTACAGACCATCTATCTCTATTATGCTCTACTTCTTTATTTATAATTTAATTTAATTTAATTTAATTTAATTTAATTTAATTTAATTTAATTTAATTTAATTTAATTTAATTAATTTAATTTATATGCCGCCCCTTTCTGAAGACTCAGGGCAGCTCACAATACATTTTAAAAATCATTATAAAAAGACATTGAAAAATTAAAAAACATTAAAAACATTAAAAACTCATTCACACCATTCATGGCTGGATCTCGCCAGATCACAAAAGCGAGATCAACATCCCCAGGCCTGCCAGAAAAGCCAGGTCTTCACTGCTTTTCGGAAGGCCAATAGGATGGGGATGGTCCGGACTTCAGGAGGTAACTGGTTCCAGACAGCTGGGGCATCCACAGAGAAGACCCTCCTGTAAACACCTTAAAATCCTCTATTTCTCTTTTCTTTAGGAAAAAACAAATCCATATACCTTATACCTGAATTTTCTCACTTCCTAGGGAAGAGGCAGGTGATATACTAAAAAAACAACTGGATTTTCCTCATAATGCCATATTGTTTCTTTTGGCTCTTGATTTTTACTGCTTGACATCTTTTTCACTGCAGATACCTGGAAATGAATTTCTTCATTATCAGGTGTGCTCTACCATTTTGTACCAAAAAGAAGTACAAAGCATCCAACATGATTTATAAACAGAAATAAGAAATGGGGTATTTTAAAACAGGAAGCAATATTAAATTCTGGTACTACCAAAAAAACCTCCCCAAAAACAGTTTTGTTCATTACTGCAAAATAACTACTACAGACAAGGGGATAATAGTCTCAGGATTTTAGCCAAGTAACTAAATAAAATATCGATATATATTTTACTTATCTCTAAAATCAATGTACTAAACTATTTGGATATTCTGATAAGAACTTTTCAGATCAGCAGAAGTCAATACAGTTACTGTATGCTGTATAACATATAGCACATACAGTAATAGAGTTTCAAAGAACCTTTGCATTATTCCTATTACACTTACTTCTCCCTTACAATCACTGTAATAGAGAAACAGAGAAAGGAGAAAGGTCCTCTCTAAAACCAAACATATAAAGTGTTTTATCCCATGAGATTCTCCCCATGGGTTCCCCTAGCATTTTACAGTGGCTGGCAGCATTTCTTCATGGTTGCAACAGAGGTCATTATTGAAACTTAAGACTGATGCTACAACTTTTAACAGGAAAAGTCATGATCCCTGCCAGTGAGCCCACAATATTAGAGTAAGGAATGAGTAAAGAAACTGATTTTATAAATGTAGTTTAATTCTGCTGTTGTTGCTGATTATATCTTAACAACAAATATGCAATATGGAACATGACATTTTTCCTGTCTCGTGAGCTATATTTGAATTGTTTAGGGACTTCTGTATGAATGAATCATTCTGATGGTAATCATTGCTTCTTTTCTAAGAAGACAATGCAGGGACCCAAACATATCTAATTTCTGTTGCTGATCTAAAATATTAAATGATTTCAAGCCATAAAATCTGCAGAGATTGAAGTAAAAGTAAAAAATGAACTTGCCCAGTTTTTTTTCTCTCATATTCCCTTCATAATGTAAAAGAACAGCCTGAAACAGCTATTATGATATCAGTCTCAAATTTATGATCTAACAAAGCAGTTTAGTTTGTATTGTTAAGAAATTTGGGAGTTATTCTATCCATCTGTCTATCCATCCATCTGAATGACTTGAAAGTCTTCAAAAGTAATCCATGTTTTTTTCAGATCGAAGTAAACTCTCTGCTTCCAAACTGGGTGGCAGACTGTAAGAAGCCTTCTGGTGACAAAGGGATCAAAGGAAGCAGGCCTGAATACCTTCAGAGCATTTTTATCCTTTTGATGAACTAAGAATAGGAAATTGAGCATTTTGAGTAATTTCAGAGAACTTACACTGTGATTCCCACATATATATATATATATATATATATAATATTTACGCTAAATCCAAATACCTGAAATTTGTCTATTTTCTTGCTGAATTTTGGGAGCAAGATTGTGGATCATGAACTGAAGAAACTTTAATTTCTCAGAGGCCTTCTATTCCCATTCATAATCTTAATGGGGTGGTAGTGATAGAGTGGGGACTACAATGGGGTGATCTGAACAGCATGGAGGCCCTGTCAACTGAGTTACATGGACCTAAATCTTATTTTAAGATAGTGGTTTTCTTCCTCACCCTGTTATGTATACAGAAGTCAAGAGTTCATGTGCTATTGTCACCAATATTTTTAAACTAGTCAAATTGAAACGTAAGGTCATACTTATTCAAACCTGAACAACCTTTCTTTGTTGTTGAATATACCTAAAAATGCTGAATCTTTTAAAGATGGAATTAAATTCTCTCAATTACATCATTATTCACCATTCAAAATTCTTTTTTTTTTTTTGCTCCTCAGAATTTGACTTTTGCTGGCTATGAAATTTCAAAAGTAGTCAGGTATCAGATGCTTATAATAATTTCATACTATTGGCCCAATACTTTAAAAATGAAAAGTCTTGTAACCTCGAGGAAAGAGAAGGGGGGGGGGCAGAGCAATACCATTCCCTGTTGAGACTTCAAACAGCTGAAATATGTTGATGCAAGCTTTTCATTATTTGAAACAATTACTTAGGCAAGACCAGCATGAAACTTCATAAAGCTTTTCAACTTGGATTCCTTGACAAAAGTGTGTTATATAACATACTCCTTGTGAGCATCAGCAAGCAGGAACATTCAAAAAGATTCTGCTAGGAGCTTAGCACTCAGCTGCTCTCCTTCTCGCTGTTTTAAAAATCTGCTTCCCTTGTGCTCCCTGCATATCATTAGGTGTCTGGTTTTCAACACAGATTAATAAACCAACTTCCATTTTTTCCTTCTTCCCACAGCCCTTACCCTTTGGAGTAATGGATGTGTGCGTGCATATGTGGTATGTATATATTTGGAGTGTAAAGCTTACCTGTTCTCAATGGATAGTTGGAAAATTAAATGAGCTCATGAGTTCACATTTAAACAGGGATATTAATTCTAGTAATATTAAAACAAAATCCAGAGCCTAAATACAATGATTAGCAAAAGTTGACTGAAAGCCTTTTATTGGCACAGTCTTACATGAAGACAATTAAAATGTAACACACCTTAAAGGTGAAATATAATGTTCATGAGCTTCAGTGGGAATGAATTACATAGCTTCTTGCCAACCACTCATTGAAATGCTTTTGCCCATGAGTGTGATACTTAGAAAACTATTGTTGTGAGATACTATGACAATGACAACTCCAGGTTTTAGAGATTCCTGATGTTGTATCTTCTTCGCCATAGCTATAACAAATGTCTACTTGTGAGCCTTCTTCCTCACTCTGCAACACCAGCCAGATGGAGTAGGTAATGCAAGTCACAGTTATTGCACTTTCTCTGTCATTTTGACACTGTAGTAAGTGAATGGACTACTGCAGCCTGGGAGAGTAGGACTAAGTTCAGGAGGCTTAGAAATGTTACTTATTTAAAATACACATGCAGTGTTTCATTGCATTTCACAACACAGTGAAATTCTACATAAAATACCTAACCGTTAATTTGTTTACAACAAACAGATACTTGAGAAAACAATACTGTTTATGCTTGGAACAAACATTCAATAAATTTTCTTTTAGGGAAAAATTTACATAATTTGGGATTATCCTCTCCTCTCCTCACTTTTGGGTCAGTGTTGACTCCTAGAACTTTCTAGACAAATCCCTGCAGGTTTCGTAGCAAGATTTCCATTTGTCATTGCCTGCTTCTTAGGACTGGCCTAAGGTCACCCAGCTGGCTTTATGCCTAAAGTGGGACTAGAACTCACAATCTCCTGGGTTCCACTCTGATACTTTAATTAGTGCATCAAACTAGCTCTATTTTGTTGTAGATTTCTATATTTTCAATGGAGGAGGTACACGGAAAACAAACCAGCAGGAAAGTTTAAAGCAATCAGAAACTTCTTTGGAAAAAGATGATAAGTTTCGACAAGTTGTTGTTGAAATTTGGCTGTCAAGCCATTTGGGGTTTTAAACAAAAATACCAGAACCAAATATTAATCAAAAGAAGTTCTTCTGAAGTTAATGTATTATACAGGAGTCTACTCCTATTAGTCAAAATGCTGATGACTATATTGTGTGCCAACTGCATCTTCTGAGTCCTTCTTTTACCCGGTTATTCTTTAGAAAAACAATTAATTAGAGATACCATACTTGGCTTACAAAAACCCAGATGTCCACTATAATACATAGCAGTGAAGGGAGTCAGAAAATTCAACTTTTTATTGAAATCTTGGTGGTAATCCAGAATTTTGCAGTTCAGATAAGGTAGCTCTAGTTCTTTACAGATTCTCCTATTTTTCAAATTCCAATTTATATGCAAGGACAAGACAATCGTCTTTAAGGGCAAATCTATATAGTAACAATAATATATCCAACCTAGGGTTTATCATAGAATTGCAGGGACCCCCTCTTAAAATATGGGACTTGATGGATTTATTTATTAGTTGCTGTTACATGTATGCCATCATCTCAACTAATTCTAAGTGACTTACAATTCTAAAATATAAAAATATGACTAAAACCAGTTAGCGACAAATTTTACAATGCCAAAATGTAAGGTTGACTCTTCCAAGAGGACAGAAGTTGATAATTAATCACTTTAGACAAGAAGAGACAGATGCCCAAAACAGTTTCCCTTGTTGTTTATTGTGCTTATGTCTCATCTGAACATAATCTTGGAGATCCCCACTAGGTCAAATGGAACAGTTCAATTTTGGATGAGATGGAGAAGAGGAAACATGAGTCAACTGCAACTTTTGTTCTCTCCATTTATCATAATGTTAAAAATGGCTCATGATCTCTGGTATGTTTCTGAAGCACTCATTAGAGCTCTACAGTGTAAGCCAGCACTCTGAGTTGTATCAGAACTATTTGTAAGTACAAGCTAACCTTTCTCAATCTCTCTACCCTCCACCCATCCACAAAATCACTCTTTCTTCAGGATGTATTATTCTGAACTCATTATAGCTTTTTGAGACATATCAGGGGAAACTGCTCTTAAATATAACAAAATAAATTAGGAACTGTTGGGGGCTAATAAGTTGAAATTAGAGTTATATAAATGCGGTGGAGGGAAGCTTCTAAATATCTTGCTGATAGAATGCATATGAATGAAGAGCTGATTTATAGGAGAATCAGGTCAAGATGAAGAGGCCAGGCAGTCATATTTGATCATGAATTAAGGAAAAGGTTAGATGGGTAAAAAGGCACCTCAGAACCTACTATTGGTTTGGGCGAACTGGTAGTAAAAAAAAAGCTACCGGTTCAGTTGAAAACCGAAAAAAGCTATAATCTGACGATCACCTGTGCCGTGCAGTTTAACTTTGCTAGAAAGCAGGATCACCATGGTATTTTAGCTCTAATTACTTTAGCAATGAACATTTGGGTGACTACATCTCTGAACTTGGTATGTGCAAAGAAAGGGCTAGAGGATATGCAGCATATGCTCTTTTATATATTCCTTTGGGGTAAAATACCAGGCATTTGTGTTGGAAGAAAAGAGTTGGGCTAAGAGAAAGTTCTTCACCTTACTTAGAAAACCCAAAGCTCTGTCTTCAGTCAGAGGCTTGGAAGAGATTTTCAGGGATGCTGGAAGGCTGCCAAAGATGTTGTTTTTCCCTTCCCCCACTTTGCTGAGCTCCATTCTTGGCACAGCTTGTTGAGGATTCCAGCTGTCCTGCTGGGTCATGGCAAGCTGTCAAGTGAGATAGCACACATGATAAACAGGCCCTGGCCTATTGAGAGGCCAGAAGGAAACACCACAGAACTGTAAACTGGAATTCAAATGAGAAAACATGGTTAAGTTATTTGTACCCAAATGAAATCAGCTGTGACCTTCTCAGTAGTTAGTCTCTGAGCCAGATATTGTTTGAGTGGTTAGGAATGAAAATATCAGAGAGCTTCCTCTGAATGATGGAACTTCTCATATTAGCTGTTAGGCATAACGGTTGATGTTGCATGCTACTTTTAAACTCAATATTTAGCTCATTAGGGACCTATAACTAACATAGCCACTTTCTATATAGCTATTCTGTTTAACTTCAGATTAGGACTGTGCAAATTCATCAAAATAGATGCTTCAGAACGTGCAAGTATATAAACTAGTTCTCTGCCTGATCTATGGTCATCAGCTATAGTTATACCAATCTTTAAAAAGAATGACCCTAGTTCAGTTGAAAATTATAGACCAATTCCTTTGTGCTGTGTTACATGCAAAGTTGTGGAATCAGTCATAAACCAATCCATTGTTCACCACTTGCTATCCAACAAACAGTTTAGGAAAAACTCATCCTGTAATTTACAATTTTTGCACTGTAAAAATATCTGGACTATATGTCTTGATCAAGGTACTGTAAAGCTGTAGATGTAATTTACATTGTAAGGCTTTTGATATAGTAGTACATGAAAAAACTGCTGTTGAAATTAAATTATTATGGCATTTCTGGATCTTTGCACAAGTGGATTGCTGCTTTCTTGTCTAATAGACTGCAGAAAGTCAAAATAGAGAACTCACTGTCTAATCCTGCATCATTTAACAGCGGTGTTCTGCAAGGCAGCATTTTAGGTCCCACGCTTTTCTTGCTCTATATCAATTTATGTGATCAACTTAAAAGCAATTGCATCCTTTTTGCCACTGACATAAAATTATTTAATACTACAGATAATTCTGTTGTTTTGCAAAGTGATCTTGACTATGTGTTTGAATGGTCATCCATTTGGCAACTTCAAATTTCGATTAATAAATGCTCTGTCTTACATATTGGTAAATGTAATCAGAATGTCAAGTATAAACTAGGTGATATTAATCTAGCAGATGACCCTCACTTTGTTAAGGACCTAGGTGTACTTATCTCTGATGATTTATGCTCCAAAGCTCACTGTAACAGCTTTGCTAAAAAAGCATTAAGAGTTCTTTTAAGAAGCTTCTTTTTCTGGAAATATTGTATTGCTAACTAGAGCTTATAAAATGTATGCTAGACCGATCTTAGGGTACTGTTCAACTGTTTGTAATCCCTACCGTAAATCTGACAGTACAATCGAGCAGGTTCAGAAGTATTTTACGAGAAAGATTTTGCACTCTTCTGTGCTGCTAGGCTCGTAATTCTTGGTTTGGATAACCTGGAACTGCGTCAATTGCGGTCAGACCAAGGTATTGCATACAAAATTGTACGTAGTAATGTTTTACCTATAAATGATTTTTTCTGTTTTAATCGCAATAATATGTGCACAAACGACTGCTTTAAACTAAATGTAAATCGTTCTAAACTTGACTGTAAAAATATGATTTTTGTAATAGAGTTGTCAAAGTCTGGAATGCTCTACCTGATTCAGTTGTCTCAGCTACAAATTTTCACAGCTTTAGTCACAAATTGACTTCGGTGGACATCACTTCATACTTAAGAGGTCTGTAGGAGAGGAGTGCATAAGTGCACTAACATGCCTATCATCCCTGTCATTGTATTTTTATATTATATATACTTGCAATGATGGCTTATCAGGGCTTTTTCGATTAAACTTCTTGAAACAGTTATGACTGTGTTCCTCTCAAAGTTTTTATCTTTCTTGTTTCTGGGCAATATTAGGATACAGAAAGAACTTCAGGTGCTTGTTTAGATGGAATTTAGCCTGGTGTGACCCCACAAAAGCTGGAAATTGACTGTTTTTAATATCCTGTTAAAGGGAGACAGTAAAACAAAAGAGAACTTCCTTCTTCTACATGTTACAACTCTTTTGGATAGTGAATATATTATTTAATGCAGTGTTTGCTCCAATTTATGTTCATATGAAAGACGAACTAAAGCAATGCTTTCTCTTTTTATGTATTTGTCTCCATACAGTTATGAAAATGACAACAAGAGCTATTTTTAAAATAAACCAAAACCAGAGCATGATTGAATGAAATGGAAATAAATGTTTCAAAAAAAGCACCTGACCTTTTGACAGGAGCATGGGGGTAAAAAATAAACAATACTAAAGCTTCCCTCCCCTTTAGTCAAAATATCATGGGAATAGTGGTAGGAGAACAACCCTTGGATAAATTCATAATAAAACATTTATTTGTATGTATTATCAGCTTTTAGGGACAAGGTAATCTGTCAGACAATTTTTACATACATTGAATGAAAGAAGTCTTTATGTTTATTCCAAGAGTAGGAAACATTTTAATCCAATTAGGGGAAGGGATTCAAGACTCACATTTTAATTCTGATGAAACTGAAGATAAACTGAACAGAACTTGGTGTATATGTCAATATGCCAATTTTCCATATGAAGATCAAATATGTATCTGCACAAATACAGAGATTGAATTTATTTCATATATTCTTTTAAAGTGCCCATTATATACATACAGCTAATACACCCACTATTATACCCCCAGTTCTTTGACCTTCGACAAGGGAGAAAAAGAGACTCCTCACTTTGTTGTACTTGCCTTTTTCCTTTTTATGTTTTCTTGTAATTTATTTGTTGTGGGCTACCCAGAAGTGTTGAAAGTTAGGTGGCATACAATGTTAAATGATAATAAGCTCCAACTCATTATGAGGACACTGAGGTATTCTTATTCAATGACCAATACTTTTATATTACCCTTTTATATATAGCCTTAAGTTATAGAAACCATTTGGTTGCTTCTATGTAATGTTAGCTCTATAGGATTTTTTCCTTTTTATTTATTTATTTATTCATTCATTCATTTATTTATTATTTACTTTATTCATTAAACATGAAACTCAGTCAACTGAACATTCAATAATGCATCACAAATAACATTGACTGGTGTTAATGGTTGATATGGGTTGCTACCAGCATCCTAGGTATCAACCAAGTAATAATAATAATAATAATAATAATAATAATAATAATAATAATAATAATAGTAGTTGTTGTTGTTATATATTTTATTCATTAAATACGAAACTCAGTCAACTGAATATTCAAAAATGCATCACAAATGCCATTGACTGGTGCTAATGGTTGGCAATCTAGGACTAGGAAAAATTTAAGAGTTCAAGTCCTAACCAAGGACTTAAGAACTGTTAAGGTACGGTCTGAATATATAGGCAGTTCCAAATGGGGTGGATTTTTTTTTTTTTTTTTGCAAAGTCAGAATATTCAGGTCTACAGTAATAAGTTCAAAATTTCCATGTATCGAGGCAATCCTTTGAGTATTGTTCCAAGGGCTCCTGTTGGTACAACCATTGATTTCTTCTTCCACAATTGCTCAACTTCAGTTTGTAAATCACAATATTTCATTATTTTTTCTAGCTATTTTTCATCAGTTCATGCTTCAGCTAGTATTGCAATATCAATGAACCAGAGTTTTTTCTTTTCCACAATAGTGATGTCAAGCCAGTTGTCTCTATTATTCCCACCTTTATTACTTTTGTAAGTAACTCAAAGTGGTGAACATACATAATACTCCTTCTTCCGCCTATGTTCTCCACAACACAAACCTATGAAGTAGGTTGGCCTGAGAGAGAGAGAGAACAGCTGTCTAAAGTCACCCAGCCAGATTTCAGACCTAAGATGGGACTAGAAGTCAAAGTCTCCTGCTTTTTAGATAAGGATCTTTACTACTACACCAGACTTTATATATCGTTACTTAGGCATGTATAAATGATGTGCTGTATTTTAAATTCTGTGATTTGGTGTTGGACTGTAAATAAATAAATAGAATAGGACTCAAAAGAATATTTGAGAGCACCTATTATATTTCCCCATCCCCATCCCCCATTATGTCTGATCAGAAGGATTTTTCTCCATGGAAGCATGTGTAAGGCAGTGGCTTCCTTATAAAGAATTAAGAGTAATCAATACAAAGTCATCAACAGTGTCAACACGATCAGACAACACTGTTTGTATATGTAATCTTGCAATGTCTTTTTAAAATTTATTTTTAAAATAGATTCAAGTTTTCCTATTATAGGCTATATACTTTTAGGCTTGACCCTAAAAAGCATCATAGCAGGACAGTGGTGTCCATGTAGAAGATGAAGGGAGCAAATGATGAAAGCACCATTATGCTAATATGACACAACTGCTTTTGGATGTACATCATATAAAGGGGTACAACATGCACTGTAATCACACCATTCTTCATGTTCATGAAACATTTTTTATGTTCTAATTGCATGTTGCATATAGAGTAGTATTCCTGATTCAGATCAAGCCATCATGAGTTTACAGAAAAGAAAATTGAACCAAGCAATAGGAACAAATGATATGCATGGAGGCATTGTCGTGTTTAGGTTTTAATATATGTATAGAAAAAAGAGGCAATGCTGGCCAAACCTGAAGTAGAGTTATCCATATGGATGGTCTTATTGTACTACTACTACTACTATTACTAAACTTAATTACAGTCTTTGACCATCAAAGTAGTCTTACAAAACCATGACTAGGTAGATACAAGAACTAAGGCCAAACTACAAATCTTCTTTGAAGAAAAAAAACATTGTATCTTGTATTTGTCTGGGTTTGCTCAAAGATCAGAGTTTGACTCTGCCAGAAATGTATGGTATACTCATTACTGAAGAGAGGAAAACATGAGAAGACATATTGTATAGCAGAATTAACCCAGGAGAAATCATGGTACACCAAAATGAATAGAAAAGTAAATCAGAATTCTAGTAAGAGCCAAGAACTGAGTTAATGGTTGGCACAGATTAGACAAAGAATACAGAAAATGGATCTAAGCCAACTGTCTATCTATTCTATGGATAGTGATGTTCCCAGAAAGACTATCCGTTTTGGCATTACTCCTTCTGTTATGACTATATTCTTGGCGTAATCTCTCTACAACACTACGTTCTTTATATAAAAGAACTTGGTGTTGTAGAAAAAGTAAGTCAAGAAGAGATAAAAGGCAGAGATGACACAGATATCTGTATACTCATGTTGCATCTCTTATTCAATGAGTAAATATTCTGGGATGGGTTTATTATTTGCCAATATAAATCAAAGTATTTCAGAAAAGTGTCAAGGTTTGATTTTTATCAAACTTACTTCTTACAATAATAATAATAAAAATATTTTAAAAACAAAGCACCTAGAATAGAATACAATGTAAATGATTGATTAAAGCTTCTATTAGCCTGCCAATTTTATTTTTTTATTTTTACTACCACCAATATTATCTCAATCAACTGCCCCCAGAGATACGAAGAATTCAAGACCTCGGTGCCTTCTTCCGTGCCCTGAAGATCTTTCTTTTTCAGCAAGCCGGGCTGGCTTAACACTTTTTAAAATGTTTTTAATAGGTTGGTTATTGTTCTTTTAATTATGGGGCCAAATATATATATTATATTAATATAATATATATTATATTAATATATATATATATATTAAAATATATATTATATATTATTAATATATATATATATTAAAAACATATATACATATATATATATATATGTATATATGTTTTTAATGTTTGTATCTATGTTTTTTACTTTGGCTATACACCGCCCCGAGTCCTTCGGGAGAAGGGCGGTATATAAATTTGATAATAAATAAATATATAAATTTCATAAAAGCTGCTTTTGGATAAATGGCATATTTGTTTTTTTTAATTTTGAGTTGTTGAAAATACTCAAATGCATAATGTAGACTAAGTCAATTTACAGTGGAATGGTAGGAAACATATAAATAATTAAAAATAAATACATTAACTGCATCCTCATGTTACTTTATGGGACATTAGAAAGAAAATTTTATTTGAAAGCTGTTGTAGTAAGAGCCCTTGTTACTCATTTTAAGAAGTATTCATTTGTATTACAATCTGTCAAGTTCCGTAAAGACTGGAAAAATAAACCTCAGCATGCAAAAGCTGTAACCAAGTTTGTTTATCCTGATATCGGTTCTAACTGACCACCTTAAAATGTTACAGAAAGGCATCTTTGTTGGAGCTGATGCTCCCTGCTCCCCATCACCTTTTAAGCAGCATACAGCTCCACCCCAGTGCAATCATTCAATTATCCAATTAACTCATATCCTCCCTCTCCCTCCCCAATCCATCACAAGCCGCTTCAGTTGTTCTGCGCTGCTCTGTCTTTCCTTAAAGTGATAGATGGTGATAAACTGCTTCAGTGCATGACCCTGACGTCATCTAGCATGTGGCTGGAAAGTCGAAGTGAGAGGTCTGCCTCGGGGCTGACGACCCAGGAAAGCACACAGGAATGGTCGTCGGTGAAAGTATGCAGCACCAGAATGGTGTTTCCCACACGAATGGTGGCCCCAAGTACCGTCACAGGGCTGGGGCTGACACAATCTCTGATAAATTAAAAATATAAAAATGTTTTTGCTATATATAAATATTTTCACTTTGATTGGACCTTGCTGTGAATTTCTTGATTCTGGTTTCATAATATAGTAGGAAAAGTGTTTTTCATACTTCCAGTTTTATTGGGATTTAGGAAAAGGATCCACAAGGAGAGTGCTTGTAAAATACAATAGCTAGTTGCTATAATATAGCCTGGTATTGGCTATTTTATTACCAAGAGTTTTCAGTTTAGTACAGAAATGTTTAACCTTCCATGTAAGCCATCCATTGTCAATTTGCAAATGGGCAGCCCTATAAATTGAATCAACCAACCAACCAAACAAACAAGCAAACAAATTTCTCGAAGGATCCTAAAACTTGCTAGAAGGATTGTTTGCTTACTTATGAGATTTAGCCTTACCTCAATCCTTAACAGACTCTAGGCAGAAATTAATTAAGTTAATTAATTAAGTAACTGGTTGCTTCCAGACTCCAGATATTTTTAAGTTGTACATATTGTGTCTAACAAAGTATAGAGTCACACCAGAAGGCTCAGCAAATATTAAGTTTGCAGTTAGCATTCATTGCCTTCTGAAGATGTAACACAGATTTAAAACAAGTTATTTCTTTGCTTCCACTTTGACCATGTCATATGTCTTTGATAATCATCTGGCAGAAGGCGGACAATATTTTGTTTACCAACAAAATAGTTTAGCGTGTAGTAAATGAATTCAGTTGAATTGTTTGAAGAAATGCATTTTCACCAGCCTTCAGTTTTGATGACAATGAAATAAAACATAACAATGCTGAGGATTTAAGATATGTTGCAATCATGTTTTATTACGAATGATGACATAATTAAAAGATGAAGAATACTTGCATATGCCTTCATCATGGTTCCTTGTTACTGCAAAGAGTACAGATAGTCCTCAGCTTATGACCACAATTGAGCCCCAAATTTCTGTTGCTAAGCAAGATAGGTGTTAAATGAGTTTTGCCCCATTTTACAATCTTTCTTGCCACAGTAGGTAAGTGACTCACTGCTTGTCAGAAGTCACAAAAGATCACACATGACTCCAGGATACTGCAACTGTTATAAATACACCCTCAGTCTGTTGGAAATGTGGCGTTAAAGAAGGCACATATTTCCACCAATGGTGGACCTGCCGAGAGGCAATGAAATTTTGGAAAAATATTCTGAAGTGGCTCAATGAAATGTTGGGGCAGCATATACAATTGCGTCCTGAGGTATTTTTATTAGGGATAAGACCCGAAAATGTTAATAGAACGGCATGGTACCTGCTGCTGCATATAACAACAGCTGCAAGATTGGTATGGGCCCAATACTGGAAGATGGATGTTAGCCCACCTGAACAAGTAGTAATTCAGAAAATAATGAATTGTGCGGAATCAGATCGGCTTACTATGTTACTGAAAGGACAGGCGGACACAGATTACTATATATCTTGGAATCAATGGTATAATTGGATGTCAAATCGAGCTATAAATAGAGATATTGGATAAGCATGTCAATTGGTATATGTAATAGACTTTTGTACGTTATCCTATATAAAATGGGACAAGTTTATTTCCTTCTCGCGTTGTGATGTAGACTGCTATAGATTTAATGTTTGTTGGATGTAGAAGATAAAATAAAATATAAAAAAAGAGAAAAAAAATACACAACAGTTGCCAAGTGTCTGAATTTTGATCACATGACCATGGGGTTGCTGCAACGGTTGTAAGGGTGAAAAATTGTCATAAGTCATTTTTTTCAGTACTGTTGTAACTTCAAATGGTCATTAAATGAATGGTTGTAAGTCGAGGATCACCTGTAATTAGAGTGGGTTGAAGTGTATTTCCTATTTATTTGTTTATTGAATTTACATTCTGCCTCAATACTGAACAGAGCACAAAAAGCAGAAAACAAACATAAATAAAAAATAGAACATAAAACATTAGCAGAAATAACTAACTCTGGTAAAAGAGGAAGTGCATCTTAGTTATTCTTTTAAGGAACATTGTAAAAACTAACCCCTCTTTGCAAGAAAAGAATTTCCAAAGAGAAGTAACTCTATCATTTCCTTATATCCCCCCTGCTTCCCTCATTCTTATTTATGGGGAAATAAATAAAGACATGCTGTATTTTGATTTCTCTTTTGTTCCTTAGTGGTTTTATTCTGAATCAAAACCAGTTGAGCTTATGGAAATGAAGTTAGTATTAGAGGAAAAAAATAAGACTGCAGTTACATTAGTTTAAAAAGCCACATTCAGGACCCAGCACTTTTGAATAATTCACTTATCATCCCAAATGGCAACCAGTAATTTATTTCTTTTACATTCCAAATCTTCCAAGTTTGCAGATCTGTTGAGTTTTCATAAAATCTGCAAGATTCATAAGATCTTGCCAACAAAATCTGATCAACGGATTAATTAATAACATCTTCCTAGTACAACTCTGGATGGCTAACAATAAAGAAAAAAAATCAAAATAATTAATAATTATGCTCAATATGAAATGTGCCAGAGGTCCAGTAACAAACCAACCAAATAATAAAACCAAGCAATCAAACCAAGTAGGGATCACATAACTACCTAGCCTTAATTCTTGGAAGAAAAACCAGGATTTAAATGAGTTATGGAAGGCCACCAAATGAGGGCCATCTGAATCTTGGGAGCATAGGACATATAACATGACAGAGAAGATGTGTCCCCTGTATCCTTCAAGATGGAAACAAAAGGGACCCAGTGCACACCAAACCTGTCAAAATCCTGAGATTTCAATCCTTAAATATCTCTCTCTATATTTGCCATTGCCTGCAAAATTGGCTAATTATTGCTGTAAAAATTTGAAATCTTGAGGAGCAAATGGCAGCTTTAGCTAAGAAGACCTTCACACAAGCCCAGCTTATTTATAATTATACCTCTACATGGACCAGAGTTCCTTCAGAACTTTGGTAATCTCCTATATTGATTAATGCATTTTACAAAGATGTGCCTTTGAAAATCACTCAAAATCTAAAACTGAGCCAGAATGCAACAACATGTGTAATTATAGGGTATGCCATGTAACACCTTTGCTTTGTGAGGAGCCCCAGTTACCTGTAAGTTTCTAGATGGGTGTAATGTAAGGTCCTGGTTATCGTCCATAAAGTCCTTCATGGCATAAGATCTGGTTATCATAGGACCATCTCTCTTTGGTGGTTTTTGCCTGGCCTGTTCGATCAAATGGAATTGGGATGCCCAAGCCTCACCATTAAGCAAGGTCATCTGATAGAAAGCCTATGTCACAGTACCTGCACTCTGGAATACCATCCCATTCTATCCCTGAGATTCATCTGATTGTGTTTTTAAAAGCCCTAAAGGTTTGGCTGTTCCCTTAGGCCTTTGGTAGAATTTTAGTTTGGGCAGCCTTATAAATTTAATCACATAAAATAAATTCTTCATGAACAGTCCAGCTTCAATACTTTAAAATGTATTTTTCTCTATCCTATGTCTGTCTGTCTGTCTGTCTGTCTGTCTGTCTGTCTGTCTGTCTGTCTATCTATCTATCTATCTATCTATCTATCTATCTATCTATCATCTCTCCCTCCCTCCATCCCTCCCTTGTTCTTTCTTTCTTTCTTTCTTTCTTTCTTTCTTTCTTTCTTTCTTTCTTTCTTTCTTTCTTCTTTCCATCATCTACCTACCTACCTACCTATCTACCTACCTACCTACCTACCGTGTCTATCTATATCTATTTCTATTGACCTATCATCTATCAACCTTTCACCTCTCCCTCTCTCTCTCTAATCTCTCTCTCCCTCTCTCCCTCCCTCTCTCTCTCTCTCTCTCTCTCTCTCTCTCTCTCTCTCTCTCTCTCTCTCTCTCTCTCTCTCTCTCATCTATATCATCAGACTCTTGGTACTAAAAAGATAACATTTCTAAATATCGTCTTCATCTGAAATGCATAGAACTAGCTGTGATGAACTTAGATATCCACCCATCTGTTTTGCAGTATGTGGGTATGTTGCCCCAAGTCTGGAATTACCCATATGACTTGAAAGAGAAAGCTATTATAAATCAATCCACAGGAAGATCACATTATCCAGGGCCATGCTGTCAAGGAAGAGTACTTTTCTTTTTCCTCTCCTCTTTCAAAGCTCTTATCTTCAGTTTTGTATATTGTTCTGTCTAGACAGTGGAAAGTGACTAGCATACCTATATGTCAGGAATGTAGTGGTAAATCTTTCAGATAAATATAGCTGAGTATTTAAAAGTAAAAATAAATGTCTAAAGCTCTCAATGTATTAGCAGCATCTGTCTCAGGCTTGATGTGTACTTCTCAGAAATACTCTAATACTTACCGAATCTATATTTAAGCAACCTTGTTTCTGCACTAGTGATCACATGTCATAAACTATCTCTATATTGTTGATTTTGTTGCTAAGCCCTCTGCGAGTTCTGGTTTCCAGTGGTTCAGGTTACACTTTTAAAAACAGGTCTCCCAACTGTTTCACACTCCACATTTAAAGATGATACTCAAGCAAATCTTACTCTTCCACATGAGTTCATCCTGGCATTAGAGACTTACAGCTAAGGGAGGAGCTAGGATTACAAAATTGTCATATGTTGGATCTGTTAACTTTCCATTCCTGAAATATCATTTGGAAAGAAGCTACAGTTCAGGATGTATAGGCAATGAATTATCTCATGCCTGTCCAGATTCCTGTAGGGTTGCAATAATCAAAGGAAAGGAAAGGAAAGGAAAGGAAAGGAAAAGAAAGGAAAGGAAAGGAAAGGAAAGGAAAGGAAAAAAAGTTCTCTAGAAATGCCTTTCTTAAAAATACCATGGTTACAAAGAAATTGTAGTTTTCAATATTTAATAGGAAAAAAAACTTACCTTACTGTAACTTTGGATATTTATTACAAGTATATCTTACCTGGTTATTTGGTTGAATAGATTTCACAGCCAACCTCCAGCAAGGAATGAAATTAAACATATGTATCCTATGATATTTTTTTGAAGTATTGAAATAAAGTTTCATGGTATGATGACTCTTCTAACCATATTTCCATTCCATACAACCATATTTAGGCTTGGGATGTCATAATTCTACATTATAACTACAACTACAAATCTTATTTACAATAACTTGGGTGATATGTTTGTGAAGCAACATGGATCTTGAAAAATTATAAAATAAACAGAAAAGAGAGAAATATGTAAATAACTAATGCATCATAGATAATTGTTTGATTAAGGATATGCATTTTGCCCTGAAGAGTTTACATTTTGAAAAGAGACTGAAGTTCTGTTTTTAATGATCTTGGAGGTTAAAACTGAAGCAAATGTAATCACAGACTTTTAAAAACTGAAATATACAGTAAAGTATGACATGAAGCTTTATTTATTTATGGAATGTCTATCTCTTAGTGGTGTGTTGCACACATTATGCAAAGACCTAGCTTTCTAGAGAAGGGTCTAATGGTGGGAAAGTTGGAAGGAAAGAGAAGAAGAGCATGACCAGCAGCAAGGTGGATGGATTTAGTTACATAGGCAATGCGTGTCCCATTGGAAGAGTTGAAGGAACAGATCATCATGGTGAAAATCTATCTAGGAGTCAAGAACAAAGTGATGACACAGAATCAATTAAATAAGATGGCTAGTATGAATATACCATTGGAATTCATATCCTATGAGAATTTTAATTCCAGTTCTGAATTTAGAGAGATAACTATTTTAAAGTGTTAGTATCTTGATAGCAACTTGGTGAGATGGTATCCAAGTAATATCTTTTTTAAAAATGACAACTTAAACAAATAGATAAAAATGGATTGAATATGTTCTTAAAAATATTTTAGTTATGATTGTAAATGGGTTTCTTCATGAAAAATTCCAAGCCCATTATTTGTTCAACAGCAATAAAGTAGGATGAAGAATTTATACATTTGTTTTATATTAGGTGCATAAAGTACTATACTATATGAGAATAACCTGAGGTGTAAACTATATCTGCCAAGAAATGATTGTAATATGGTCCTTTGAAGATCCTAACATTTTTGTATTTAGTTTAATATGCTACTCAATATTTTAACCTGAAAATGCTACCATTTCAAGAATTTCAAACATAGGGCATATTAGCTAAAATGTATGATCTTATTCCAAGTCTCACAAACAGAGTATGATGTACTATGACTATTATATAAATGCGGACAAGCTCCATTTTAACTTGTTTGTTTGAATTACATTAGAAGAAACATAATACCATTGGTATATATTCCAAAGGCTTTTCATCCTATATTCAAGATTGAGATCAGTTTGAACTTCAAGAATTAGTTTATCTGGATCTGCTGGCTTACTCTCACCAGGTTCAGCATGTAACCCCTAATATAAGAGAGACTACCCAATAATTCATTTTAATTTTATACCCCAGGAGCTGTAGGCAACATATATGTCCATCCCTCTTCCTGGTTAGAGGAGCTGTCACACTGTAGATTATTTTGACTTTTCACTTGCTCCACCCCATTAATGGGTTGAAACTTCAAGGATGTAGATTCAGAGTAAGCATTAGGAAGAAGTTCTTCACAGTAAGAGCTGTTAATCAATGGAATAGGTTACTGCATGGAGTGGATTCTTCCCCTTCATTGGAGGTTTCAAACAGAGGCTGGATAGTCATCTAACAGGGATGGTGTAGTGCACGGGGTCAAACTGGCGGCCCACAGGCCTGATGCTTCACGTGCTAGCCACCCCCACACCAAGTCCACAAATGGGAAAGACATTATGAAATGTCACATGATGCCAATGTGATGCAGCGAGTTTGACATCAGTGGTGTAGTGTCGGGTGGGTGGGTGGGTGGTGGTGTTAGGACTTGTTGGCCTCTTAGGTCACTTCCAGCTCTATGATTCTATGGTTTAATATATTGTGGGAATGAGCTAATCTACAAACGAATGAATTTAGAGGTGAGTGAATTCATGTAACAAGTTTAATGTATTGCACAAACTCAGCTGTTATGTGGTGAATCCTAAAATACTTAAAATAAAAAAATACTATAATTTTTTTTAAAAAAATATGAAGTGAGAGTATAAGCCAGGGTGAAGCCCTATATCACCTTGATATGGGGTAATATCTTTTTGTCATCATGTGCCAAAAGTGGGGGGAGAATGGGGGGGGTCATGCACATGCGTGCCCACACACATTATGCAATGGTCCCCCCATGCCCTGTGCCCTGTGCCCTGCACATGCCCACTTGACCCCCTCCCACTCCCCCGCGCATGTGTGCATGACCCCCTGCTCTCCCCGCCCCTTGTGAATGCGTGCATGATCCCCCTGTGCATGCACGCTGCACCATCCCATGGCCCATTTTAGGCCTGGGGGTTGTGTGTATATGCAGGGGAGTGGGAGGGAGCATGGGGGAGCAGCATGCCCCCCCATGCCAAAGGGGAGAGCGAGCGGTGTCCACAGCACTTCATACCACTGCCTCTCAGCTTGTCTTTGGCCATGCTGAACAAGCAGCAGCACGGGGTGTCGGGATTGTCTGCCTTCCCCATGCTTCCTCCTTGACCTGCTGCTGGTGCCTACAAGCAGAAGCCCCTCACCGAGAAAAAGATGAGCAAAAGTCATGCTGCCAGCTGTGCATGGTTTGCTCCATTGCCCAGCTAGGAAGGCAGAGGGAAGGTAGAGGAAGGCAGAGCCCACAAAACCTTTCCCACTCCTGCTGGGTTAATGCGCAGCTCCTTGCCTTCACTCTTGCTCCCCCTCACTCCACCCCGCTCACAGAGCCTTCACCTCCCCCCTCCAACCTGGCTCTCTTTTGACTCATTGAGGGGCATAGCAGGCAGCGCTTCCCCAAGCCAGGCTTGAGTGCCAGGCAAACTGACCCTCCAGATCACAGAGCCGACAGAAGCAGCACATTTCAGTTCCTCAGAAGCAGCATTTTTGGGACACAGCAGGATTCTGAGGAGCTTCCTCCTCTTCTGCACAGAGAGCTTATTATTGGTATTGAGGGCTTATGGAGGGCCAAGGAACATGCACCAGTTTCCTTTTCATGGCAACTGGCTTAAGAGTGCTGGGTGTGGGAGAAGAGAGAGAGAGAAAGCCTCTCGATTCTTGTGCATGTCTTTTCACTTTTCACTAAGTTTAAATGTGTGTGTGTGTGTGTGTGTGTGTGTGTGTGTGTGTGTTTAGTGGAGCTCTTCCTGAAGTCTTCTCGCTGCCCTGAAAATACACAGCAATCGCTGTATCTCTTCTCAGAAAGAGATCCACTCCCCACTCCCCACCACACACAGAGACACACATACGCTCCCCCCCATGCATGTGCACGCGTTTTTCACATGCACCCCGCCCCCCACTGCAGAGACCTGAAAATCAGCTGGCCAGCTGGAGGCACGTGCACATGTGCAGTGGAGCTGAGCTGGGCGATGGCTCGCATGCCTGCAGAGAGGGCTCCATGTGCCACCTGTGGCACATGTGCCATAGGTTTGCCATCATGGCCCTATATCATTTAGGAAAGAAAAAGGAAAGGCCAGTGATTCCTGATTGCTTGCTTTCTGGGTGTAGGCTAGAATTTTGTGTATTTTTTTTTTCTTATTATCCCATCATAGCTTGAGAGAAATATGGTGGAGGATACTGGGTTTGCCTTTCTAGAAGAGAGGAGAGTTAACAATTTGGTTTTGATAATCCTTTCTGGCCTGATAACTGGAGCCTTTGTATAGGATTAAGCTGCTATTGGCAACTGCTAGGCTTTTAATATGAAGGCCTGGCTCTTCCTGCATAAGATGGTGATATGAACTGGCCAATATGGCATGTATTATCCAAGCTTGGTACTGGGATACCAGTTGGCCTGATGCACAGGGAACCTGCTGGATCTAATTTCAGGTTTGGTGATCAACTCCCTCCACATGATGGTGTTGGAAGACTAATAATAATAATAATAATATAAAACATAATTAAAGCCATTAATACATGGGCAGTTCCAGTGATACGCTACTCAGCTGGAATCCTCAACTGAATTGTGGTTGAACTGGAAAGCGTAGACTGGAAAACACGTAAACTATTGAATACGTACCATGCTTTACACCCACGAAGTCAGGTTGTACCTACCAAGAAGAAGAGGGGGAAGAGGGCTATTGCAGATCCATCAAACTGTAGAGGAAGAAAAACAAAGTTTGAATGACTTTGTGAACCAACGTACAGAAAAATTGCTGCAGGCTGTGAAAATGGAGAACATTATTAAAACAGCAGAAACAAAGACAGAATATAAGGAAAAGCAGCTAGATGACAGATTAAATAGATAGAAAACTAAAGCTTTGCATGGACAGCACTTGAAAATCATTGAAGGAAAATGTGATAACCACTTGACATGGGCATGGTTTAAAATGGGAACCATCAAGAAAGAAACTGAAGGTTTAATCCTTGCTGCTCAAGAACAAGCACTACAAACTAATGCCATGAAAGCAAAGATACAACAGTCTACCAACAATCCAAACTTCCGACTTTGCAACGACAAAGTTGAAAATGTTTCACATTTAATATGTGAGTGCAGCAAAATCACACAAACTGATTACAAAGCTAGACCGAGTTGCTAAATTAATCCACTGGTCATTATGTAAAAAATACGATTTACCTGTATCCGAAAAATCATGGGAACATAAAGTAGAAAAAGTTGTTGAAAATAAGAAGGTGAAGATCTTGTGGGACTTTTGAATACAGATAGATCGTCATTTGGAACACAACATGCAAGATATCACAGTTGTCAAAAACTGAAACATACAATTTATAGATATCGCTGTACCAGGATATGCCAAAGTCAAAGAAAAAGATCTGGAAAAAATCATGAAATATCGCAACCTGGCCATCAAACCTACACAATTATGGATTAAACATGTGACAGTGATATCCATTGTCATCAGAGCACTTGGCACCATGTCCAAGAATTTTACAAAGTACATCAAGAAATTGCAGCTTCCTGTAATAACACCAGCGGAACTTCAAAAGACCGCTACTCAGAACAACATACATTTTAAGAAGATACTTGGTTGATACCTAGGATGCTGGCAGCAACCTGTATCAACCAGCAAAGCCAGTCAATGATATTTGTGATACATTTTTAAATGTTCAGTTGACTGAGTTTCATGTTTAATGAATAAAAGATAATAATAATAATAATAATAATAATAATAATAATAATAATAATAAGGAAAAAGAAATCGTGTGTTGTCCCGATTGTAATTGGAGCCCTTGGAGCAATACCCAAAGGGCTACCCCGCTATTTAGAAATTCTAAATTTGCCGGACTTGAACATTTTGACTCTACAAAAAACCACCTTACTCGGAACAGCTTACATCCTCCGACGATACCTTAACAGTTCCTAGGTCCTTGGTTAGGACTCGAGCTGCTGAGCTATTAACCAGCCTCAAAGGCTGTGAATCTCACTAAAGATTAACCAATAAATAATAATAATAATAATAATAATAATAATAATAATAATAATAATAATAATAATAATAATTTCATAACAATGTTTTTCGCTTTCAAAATTAGATATTAGCATGTCAAAATGTATTATTTCTTCAAACAGATATTTCTGACATAACGTCTTACATTTTTGAAGCAAATACTGTAACAGTATATGAAACGTACAGCGACTGATGGACTACATTGTTCCGAACCACCACATTATTAAGTACATATGGGCATACTTATCTGCCAGTTTGATATTTGAGTTTGGAGAGTGAAAATTCCTCTTGATTTTCCAAATTCAAAATATGTGTTCTTCCCTGAAAGAGAAGATGAAAGTGACATGGTATTTCCTGATATGACTATTTCATCATTCAGTTTGTTATCCAAACAAAAAGACATTTATACATTGTACAGCATGAGGGGAGAGGAGAATTTAAGCTTGCCACTACCCCATGGATGTAACAATTACAGTTTGCCCATGCTGGTTATGGAGATTTGTGCATTAATATGAAAGAGAAAAGAATTAAGTTTCTTGCTTGGATTTGAGCAATATTGCAAGCATTACTGCTCAAATCCATTACCAACTGCTTCTTAAACTGTACATTTATTTCTCATTGATCAGAAAAATTCTCTTTGGGTTGCTTTCCTTAGTAGTTATTTTGGGGTACTGCCTGCCCCAAACGGGGCAGCAAAAACAGGGCATTTACTGACATTTTGTCAAAAGACATGCACATTTCACATTGCCATTCTTCATTTCAGTTCAAGTGTGTTAATTTCATTCTTATTAGCTTTAGCCTTTGCTGTTCCTGCTAATTTGATGGTGGAGTTGTTAAATGCTAAATAAGACTTGAATTGCAGAAGGTGTATTTTATTCAAAGATGATTCCTCAAGAGAAGTGATACCTTATAGAGAAAATATATCACCCAACTGCCGAAAAGATACACCCAAAATATTTTTCCTTGTCCACGACACTACTTGTGCTTTATCTGATTTTCTGTTCTTGGAAAACCTGTTCCAGAATGAATGGTTGTCATTTCACATTATTTACTCCACACCTTTCTTTTTCTTTTCTTTAAAGCAAGGAGTGAAATAGATGGACCTCCCTGATGCATGCCTTTTCTCTTTTTAATTATTAGCACTGCTGTATTTTTGGCAAGAAGGTTTATTTGTTTCCACTGTTCCTCGTTAGGTGTTCTCCCCTATGGAAAAAAAAAGAGAGAAGAAATGTATAAGTACCATGAAATAGGTATGGTACTTGAACATTCAGTTTAATATTCAAGGACATATTTTAGAGTTTCCTTGATAGCTGAAATATTCAATACGAGTGGCAACGGAACTGAACTTCTCTGCAAATGCTTCGGAAACTTTGATATTTAAACTGAAACACTTCCTATATTGTTTCATCTGAAATCCCAGCCTGGATAAACCTGCCAAATGGAAAACTGCCACAATAGTCAGAGGCTCTGGATTCATTATTTAACTTTGGTCCAATGCATATTTATTTATTTACTCTGTCAAGGAAATTTTAATTGGGTTGATGCACCAAATCTCCCAAAATATATTAGGTACCACTTCAAAGTAGCCAATGTAAAACTATATAAAAAGAGAATGGTAATAAATTTTGGGGTAGCAGCCTTTCAATTGACAATCCTAGCTCCTGCATTCAAATGTTTGGAGACCCTTTAATCTTGTCTCTGCCTTGCCAGTATTAGCAATTATGGGTGTTGTGAAAAACAAGCTTCAAGCATTTTGCTCCTTTTGGCTAAGTCTGGGAATGAGACTCAATAAATATAAATACATTTGTTGGTGACGCCAAAAGCAGAGGACTTGCATTTTAAAAAAAGGAGCATTGATGATGTTTATTGGTTAAATGGGGAAGATATTCATCATATCTTCACTGCTGAAATCAGTGGGACAAATTCAGATGTTTTCATTTTTAGAATGGAGGAGCAACAAAGCAACAGTGCTGATTTTCTGACTGCTCTAGCCTTCTACAACCATTCCTCCCTTGTGATCCAAAATGCATGTGATTCATGCTTCTAGAGAATTTTCAGAGGCAATTTCAAATAGAGCATCCTGCAATAGTCTAAAGCAGGGGTCCCCAACCCCTAGGCCATGGCCCACTACCAGGCCTTGGCCTGTTCTAAACCATGGGAGAAGTGGACAAGCATGCACATGTGAAGTTCCACTTCTGCGAGTGGCAGGCAAGTGAACACACATGTGCAAAGTTCCACTCGTGTGAGCGGAGAGTTGCTTGCGCTCATGCACAAAACTACATTCACATGAGCAGAAGGCATTTGCACTCACGTGAGCGCAAGTACCCTCCACATGTGCACGAAGCTCATTTTGTGTGACTGAAGGGCATGTACATCATTTGAACAAATGGAGCTATGTGTGCATGTGCACTTGCCACTCACACGCTCCCCCCCACCCCGGTGCCCGGTTGGGTTGCCAAGCTGGAAAGGTTGGGGAATGCTGGTCTAAAGAAGCAGTAATGTGCCCATGAGTTATTGTTATCAAACATAACACCAAGTTGCAATCCATGTAAAAAGGGAACATAATTTCTTTGTTTCTTTGCTGCCATATTTGAGCAAAAGTGAACAAAATATGAACGCCAGATTTACTGAAATTTGTACTGTAATGCTAAATAGTTTTCAGTAAATGGAAATGCAATGAAGACTGGATGAAGATGGCACAGTCCTCAGCAATAGCAGGGTCACAGAGCTGTAACCTGAAATAGGGGATCCATTTTTTCCCATTAAAAGCTGTAATCCTAGGAAATAATCTATTGGGGTCACATGTCATCAATAAGTGGGTTAAGACTCCAAAATAGGCAGGGCAACCTGTTTTGTCATTTGCTTTCTTCATTGACTCTCCCCATTTTTTTCTCTCTTTTTCATCCAGCTGAATGCCAAGGAAGGGACAGATCGCTCTTGTCAAGTGTTTGAAGAGGTCACACAGGGGGCTTTTAAAATTAAAGCAGAGCTTGAAAGTGTTTAGGAATTTTCCTGGCTTTAAACATGGAGGAAGTGAGGGAAGACATATAAACTAATTCCTTGAATCATTGAAAACAGGCAGTTCAGCTCTGTGATTTTTTAGGTTCAACGGATGATATGTAACTGCCCAGTATCACTGTCAGCAAAAGCTGTTAGCTGTGCTTTGCCTGTTTTCTAATTGAGATAAAAACTTTAAGAAGGAAAGTTGCAGGAGCTGAAAGATGTCATACCATACTGATAGCTCGGTTGGAATGCATGATCCCGTATTTTTAGTAACAGTCACTTATATGCTTTTGAAGAATGACTGTAAATAAAGAGAACAATTCATTGATATAACTATGTAGGCAGATTTGGCTGTATTGTTTGGACATAGCTATAAAGGAGCAGCAAATCTCTATGTAAAGAGTAATGGTCATTGTGTTTTGAGTTTGTAATAGTAAAGATCTTTGAGAGCAGGGACCCCATTAATATTACAGAGGACTGCAATGTCATTTAACATCATTATTACAGCATGTTATTAGTTTTGCTTTTTTGGCTAGTCAGATTTGACTTTGAACCCTAATCTGATCTTTTGTTTGCTCTTTTGTTCATCTTTTTTTTTTTTACAATTCTTGGAATAGCTCTAAAATTAATAAATCATTTAATTTAAAAATAAATTAAAATGAATACAATTAAGAAGAAATCAGCAAAAGATTATTAGGTGAAACTATTTCTAATGTTGAAATAATTACTATTATTACATGGAAGAAGGACAGTTATTATGTATATGATATATATTCTTCTAGTAGTTACACAATTAGTGCCAGTGGTAATTAGAATATCTCTCCCTTACTTACATATTTACTCCAGCATGGTAAATGAAACAACATGAAGGCTGTGATAATAGTCTATGACTAGATAGTGGGATCTACTATTATATTGCCTTAAAGGCAACCTGATTCCACTTCCAACTGACTCTAACCAATGATATAGCTTCTGGAATAAAACTGATTTACAAATGCATAATTGTTTTGACCTGTTTTCAGATGAAAAAGACCTGTGTACATTACCCAAGTGCATACTGCAGGAGTGACTTTCATTGCATATAATGTTTGGGGACGTATGTGGGATTTTTTTGGGGGGGGCATTACAGGCTGTTACAAGCTATTAAAGGACCAGGATCCTTCACAGAAATGAGCCACATTGTATATCAATGGCTATGCTTCAGGGAATGTCAATTTTTTCCCCTAGAATTTAGAAATGGGATCCAGTGGACTAAATAAATCTCTGATTAGGATAGAAACTCCCCCATATTTACCTTATGCTTTTGTTTGTTTTCATTCTATAGCAGGTGGTATTCACCTTCAAATAATTTATATACTTTGGTAAGTACTCTGAAGCCTCTGATATGTGAAGAGTAGATAGGCCTATGTGATAATATCAAAGAAATGAGTAGCCATAGGACCACGGAAACTCATGTGATTAATACAGAACAATCAAGAACTTGATCCTTGCTTTTATGGTTGGACAGTGAAGAAAGTAACAAGTCATCTGAGTTATTGTTACAAGCCAATTTCATACTACACAACTGGAAGATGGTAATAATTTCATAAAACCTCATAACTCTCATAGTACAAGGTGGCTACAATTATTTCGGTGTCACTCACTGAAGATTATAAAATTACAAAAGTTGTGAATCAATCCAAAATTGTTAAATCATGTTTTCATTTAAGGGAAGTGGAAGGGGTCTTTATATGTATATAGACTGAATTACATTGGGTTTCCACATCTGACTGGAAGTCTGGTTAAAAGTAACAGAAAGTTTTGTGCTATCCACTGAAAATATAAAAGGATTTGTTTAGACACTGCATAACTCAATCTCATAAATCTTTATACATTTGATACCATCTGGACTGGTCTGTAGTTCCTACGAGGATTGGAAATTATGGGAGTTTGAACCTTCATATAATAACCCAATCTATCTGGAAGATATAAGGATGGGAAAAATCTGACATGTAGTCTGAAAATACAGGAATAGATTAAATGTTCTCCCTAAATTGCAATTCTGTGTGCAGTTTTCTCTAAAAATGAGGTGTTTCTACTCTCTAGAATGCTTAAGAAACAAAACTTGAATAAGCAAGGCTGCTGTTCAATTTTCATCAGTCTTAAACAGTTTACTGTATCAAAAATGATTCCCCTCAACAATGATCCATTTAAAAAATAATCCTAGATTAACAATATTTAAAATAAGGGAACCATTGTCTGGGAATTAATAATATATAAACAAAATTTATGAAAGAGTGAAATGTAACATTCAGTCTTTATATCTGGATTTGGTGGGGTGGTAGAAGAATGAAGTATTTTTTTTCAGACACACATTTTGGACATGTTATTTAGTTTGGATGTTTGAACACTGAAAGTGCAGCAGATAGGCCATCCAAGAACAAACAATTCTAAGAGGGGAAACCTGGAAAATTTTCTATGCAGGATGAGGCAAAATTTCTTAAGAGAGTGGCAATGTGCCAGAATGGGGAGCCTCTGGGCAATAAAAACACAGCCATCCGGACAGTCCAGTTCCTGGGTTTAGACTGCCTGTCAAAAGAAAAGGAAAGGAATTGACAGCAATTCAGCATTATGCAAAGGAGAAAAAACTCTGAGTATGCCCAGGTCAGAAAATGGACACCATAAGAAATCCCAGAATTCTATTTCATCAATATAGGCACAGGAAAAGAACTATGAAATCCTGACTGTATTTTCCTTTCCCTCCCTCTTATACCAAAGAGAGCTAAGGTGCAGTCAACTTAAGTTTCTTTCTTATGATTTCTTCCTTTTTGGACTTAATACCTGTTTTGTTAACTATGGCATTCCTTCTCTAAAGTCACCTATGTGGTTCTCTACAGATAATTTATCAACAGCTTGGTTTAATAGTGTGTATGTGCCAGTAGTGGGTTTCAAATCCCATCATTACCAGTTTGCTCGTGGACGCGCTTGTGTGCAATGCTTCTGCGCATGTGCAGAAGCTTCTGCGCATGTGGAGAGTTGTCTGGTTGGTGGGCAGAGCTTCCTGCTGCTGCTGCTATCAGTTCACCCAATCTGGGGTGAACTGGTAGCAACCCACCACTGGTATGTGCCCACATGTCAGGATTGATTTATGGCTACTACCCAGATATGTTGCTGCAGTTTTCTTGACAAGATTACAAAAGTGGTGCCTCCTTCCTAGAGCTAAGAAAGAATAACTGATCCAAGATTACCCAAATGGCATCAGGCCTATGGCAATACCAGAACTCTGTTTTAAGAGCCTTGGTGGCACAGCAGTCTAAAGCACTGTTAAGTAACACCAGCTGCCTGCAATTACTGCAAGTTCAAATCTCATCAGGCTCAAGGTTGACTCAGCCTTCCATCCTTTTGAGGTAGGTAAAATGAGGACCCGGTTTGTGGGGGCAATAAGCTGACTTTGTATAAAAAAGAACACCACGTAAGGGAGGCCGAAAGCCCTACTAAGCAGGTATATACAAAAGTATGAAGGCTATTGCTTAACACATTGTAAGCCGCCCTGAGTCTCCGGAAAAGGACGGCATATAAATCAAACCAACAAATAAACTCACAGTCTCTGTTAGTAACCTACTACTAGATAAAGTAGAAAAATGTGGGTTAGACAGCATCACTGCCAGATGTATTATACCTGGCTGACCAACTACAGTCAACGTGTAGTCCTCAATGGAACTGCATCTACATGGAGGGAAGTATTCAGTGGGGTACCCAAAGGCTCTGTTTTAGGACCAGTACTCTTCAACATCTTCATCAATGGTTTGGATAGGGGATAGATGGGGAACTCATCAAATTTGCAGATGACACCAAGCTAGCAGAAATAGCAAACACTCCGGAAGATAGGCTTAAGATACAGAAGGATCTTGACAGACTTGAACATTGGGCGCTATCTAACAAAATGAACTTCAATGGTGAAAAAGTAAAGTTCTATATTTAGGCAAGAATAACAAAATGCACAGGTACAGTATATGTGGTACCTCACTCAATAGTAGTAACCGTGAGAGGGATCTTGGAGTCCTAGTGGACAACCATTTAAATATGAGCCAGCAGTGGGCAGCAGCTGCCAAAAAAGCCAACACAGTTCTGGGCTGCATAAACAGGGATAGAATCAAGATCATGTGAAGTGTTAATACCACTTTATAATGCCTTGGTAAGGCCACACTTGGAATACTGCATTCAGTTTTGGTTGCCATGAAGTAAAAAAGATATTGAGACTCTAGAAAGAGAGCAGAACAGAGCAACAAAGATGATTAGGGGACTGAAGGCTAAAACATATGAAGAACGGTTGCAAGAACTGGGTATGTCTAGTTTAATGAAAAGAAAGACTAGAGGTGACATGATATCAGTGTTCCAATATCTCAGGGGCTGCCACAAAGAAGAGGGAGTCAAGCTATTCTCCAAAGCACCTAAGAGCAGGACAAGAAGCAATGGGTGGAAACTAATCAAGGAGAGAAGCAACCTAGAACTAAGGAGAAATTTCCTGACAGTAAGAACAATTAATCAGTGGAACAATTTGCCTTCAGAATGCTCCAATACTGAAAGTTTTTAAAAAGATATTGGATAACCATTTGTCTGAAATAGTGTAGGATTTCCTGCCTAAGCATGGGGTTGGTCTAGAAGACCTCCAAGGTCCCTTCCAACTCTGTTATTCTGCTTTCTGTTTTTCTGTTTTCAGTCTGGGACATTAATCACCTCACCAAACTGGCTAAATTAGGGGCTATCATATTTCCAATTATAATAAAATATGAGAAAATGGGATTGATTTCTGTTTTCATCTGCAGAATATGCTATTCAACCAGGCAAAAGTCTTTTGAAAACAAATACCCACTTCCCCATCATCAGCTAATTATTCAATTTCTTGGATAGAAAATAATCATACAATGAACTCCTTTCTGAATTTATATAGGAAGTCAGCCTAATTCCCACTCTCCCTGATTCTCTTTCTGGTTCACAATTCTGTTTCTTATCAATTCTAAACCCTCTAAAGCTAAAAGAATTTTTTTCATTGAGACTTACATTTATGGGCCATGAAATTAGGACAATTTACCACCGTGTTACCGGTATAAGAATTCATTAAAATGAATTGTCTGATAAATTGCATTGTTTCTAATCATAAATCTTTTGTAAAGAGAATTTAAAATCTAAACCAGAAGCAGAAGTGTCCATGGAGGAAGGAGGTCAAATATCAAGATGGTAGTCATTCAAAGCCATGTCATTGAAATTCTGCCCCTTTTTAACATGCATTGTACAAGATTGCATGCATTCCTTACAGGTTTAACTGATTTAAACTGAAATGCATAAGCAGTCAAATTCCCAAAGACACACTCCCTGTCCTGCTTTATAAAGAGCCCTTCATCAGATGAACATTAATATCATAATAATGATTTTGGACATCATTGGCATGGTTGAATAGGAGGGATCATCAAGAGGTGGCAAAACTGGGAAAGGCTATGTAATATGGCTTCCTCATATGAACAGAATAGCATTTCTCAACTTTGGCAACTTTAAGGTATGTTGACCTCAACACCCAGAATTCCTCACCCAACTGTCTGGGGAATTCTGGGAGTTGAAGTCCACACATCTTAAAGTTGCCAAGATTGAGAAATACTGGAATAGAGGCTGGAATGAGTCCAGGGTCAACAACAACTCACTTGTTGTCATCCAGGCCTTCAGACTTTTATTAATAATTGTCAGGGAAGGTGTAACATCTCTTCTATCAGCAACAGACACATGATGGGAAATACCAGCAAACCAGAATTGAATGTTATTCCTTTGCACATCCATATTCATGAGGCAAGGTAAAGGGAGCAATTCAGGTATCACCTCCTAGTATTGGGTGCAAAGAAAGAACACAGCACTCACTTTTCATACACAAGGACCTGGTTCAGTTAATAGTAGTCACAACATAGGCTAGACTAGACTAGACTAGACTAGACTAGACTAGACTGGACTGGACTGGACTGGACTGGACTGGACTGGACTGGACTGAAGTAGAGTAGAGTAGAGTAGAGTAGAGTAGAATAGAATTTTTTATTGGCCAAGTATGATTGGACACACAAGGAATTTGTCTTGGTGCATACACTCTCAGTGTACATAAAAGAAAAGATACATTCATGAAGAATCATGAGACACAACACTTAATGATAGTCATAGGGAACAAATAAGCAATCAAATCATAGCTCTCTTTCCCTGCAGACAAGCTTAATGTGCCACATGTGAAAAGTAGATTTTCAGCTACAAATGTACTACATATACTTGCAAAGGGGAAAAAACGAATGCTTCTAACATGTTAAAGCCCAGAGACAACCTACTGCTGAAAGTGACTGTTAACTAAACAAACTCCACTCCCTGGGGTGCATTTGTGTGTGCCTATCTCAGCATGAATAAATTGGTAGAAAATGATAAGCAAATACAATATTTATTTATCCAAAACGTTAACACTAGATGAAAATAAGCGCTATAATTTGCTTGTAATCTGATTGTTGTTCCCAGAGTTCAAGCACAGGGGGCTTCCAAACAGAGTCAGGAAATACAGACTGTTAGTAAAAGTTCAGATGAGTCTCCCCCTGTTCTTATCCATCTCATCTGTCAATTTCTCATCTCTTAGATAATTAAACTTGGATAGATTGCCTATACTTGTATATTACACTTCATAACTCTGTCATTCTTGACAGGTCTCCTCTTTCTTCCTTGCTCAAGAAGGCCAGAAAAAGTACAACGCAAGATCCTTAGCAAATGTAAACCAGTCACTTTTACAGGGTTTGGGAAACATCACGCATAACTTGGGAGGCGGGGAGAGGCATATGCTTGCTTCAAGAACCACTCCTCCTCTAATTAAATTTAAAATGCCATAGAATATTTGAACAAAGGTGCCAAAGAGAGGGCCTGTCAAAGAACAGAAAAGAAGAATTACTTTTGCAACTATGCGGCAGTAGAGACTTCTACAAATAACTTGCACCAACCCACTTGATGCTTTAAAAACACAGATCCACCTTTTGAACTGGACCTGGAAACATACTGACAATCAGTGCAACTGGTGCAGGATTGGTGCAATATGATCTGATCCCCTAGCCTCAAGGAGGGTTTGAACAGTTGAATTATATGCTGCCTGAAGTGCAAGCCCTTGGCTCCATTTCTCTAGATGGGGTGATTGCTACATACCCCCAAATTTTGGCAGAAGCCAATCTTGCTACATGGATATCTGAGACAGTGATAAACCTTCAAGAACTACCCAATTTCTGTCATAAAAAATGAATGTTTTGTGTAGAATGATGTTTTTGTTTCAGGCAAAATGAAGAACCACTCAATTATGTCTATGAAAATTCTCAGTCATCCAGGTCATGGTTGTCCCAAAGATGCTTTTTCAAGAGGCAACTGGACTTTCTGTTTTTTCTTTGAAGATATTTCACTTCTCATCCAAGAAGCTTCTTTAGCTCTTCTTCTTCAGCTGAAGAAGCTTCTTAGATTGGAAGCAAAACATCTTCAAAGAAAAACCAGAAAGTCCAGTTGTCTCTTGAAAAAGCACCTTTGGGACAATCAATTATGATTTTGTTTTTTAGGATGATTATTCAGGCAAAAGCTTTCCCTAACAAAATTGTATTTATCTCATCTGGATTAAGTTTCTGAAGCTAGAATTTCTGAAGTTTTCTTCTTTAGTCAAAGCAGGACAAAGTCATAAATTATGAATAACTACCTACCTGATTTTATAGTGACTGAAAGTTTTCTAGACAACTTTCAAAAAAAGCAGGAAGGTGTAGTTATTTCTGAACTTCTTCCTGGACTATAAATTTACATCTTGGCAGCTATATTGAAACCTTTGCTCAGGTTAAACTATTTTTTACTAATCTTAGATATTTTAGCTTATTAATTAATTAAATAATGTCATCCAATAAATAATATCTCTTGAGTAAACTGGCACTACTTCTTGATATTTCATAAGAAACATATTTCTTATGTTTCAATACTTTATTTAAATCCTCTTGGACTTCTTTTGCATGTAACTGGATGCCTTTACCTTTAAGGTCAAGTTAACATGAACAAATGTTAACTTGATGTTAACAAATTCTGCCAAGGATATAATTTTAATTGTTAATCTGCTTTGAAACTTTTCCAGATAGAAATGTGAGGTCTCTCTTGCCCTCTCCCAGCTGGTAGTTTCCTCAACTATCTTATTCTGCATTATCTTTATCATTTATTTTGAAACAGTAATGGAATAATAAACATACTTTTTATCCTGCTTGTCATCGTATAAAAAATGTCAGTAGTGTAATAAAACCACTACTATTGATTTAACATAACAAATTGTTATATATAAAATATCACCAAATCATAAGTGTAAAAAAGCACAAAAAGGATACGAAAGGATGTTTTTGTATATTTCAGTTTATAATAAAGCTAATAAAAGTTCAAGTTATTCTTTTTCCCAATATGTCCTTTTGGTTCCTACAGCATTTAAAGTAGCTAACAGACAAAACATAACAAAGGATGAAGCTATTTAAATCCAATTAAGACAGCAACTAAATTCACTGTAATTTAAGAGGCCTTACTAAAAGGAAAGAGACATCCTGAAAGACTATATTCCAGATCATTTCAAATGTTGATAATAAAGTGGAAGACCTGGAGAAGAAGAAAGTTTTACCACCTGAAAGTCAAAGGAGAGGTGGGAGGGCGGAAAGCCCTCTGTGTAGCAACTTCCAAAACCTGAGGCTGGTGGCTGAGAAGTACCTCAGCCTTATGATTGGATTGCCACCTCAGGAGATACAAAATTGTGTGTTTTACAGGAAGAGAGGACTCTAATAGTAAGTTGAGGTGAATAGGCTGTCTTGTGTGGGATGAAGCATAATTTCAAAGGACATGACGATTCAAACGGTTCAGTCTGTTGGGGCTTTTTGGGGCCCAATTCAAATTTCTAGAGTCGTGGCTTTGTTCAACCATTTTCCCATGGCTGTTGATCATTTATAACTTCAATTTAGGTCCAGAAATAAATTTAAGCCAATGGCCAGTGTCAGAATTCGGAAGGAGGGAATGGAATGTGTCCCACAGAAAAAGGAACCCAGTTGAGAGCTTGCCCAAGCACTCATTTCTCTAGATTCTATCTGGGATTAAAACCTTTTCCAGGCTGCATTTGTGCTTTGGTTGGCACGCTGGAGAGCCACATGCCAAAAATATGTGCAGGGACAGAAATAACTAGGCCAAGAATGCAAACTAACTTTGGTGTTATTTAAATTAAGTACTATCATTTTAGTGCAGTTTATGTGATTACTCCCTCTGTGTTTAATAATGTTTACTTTCTGTAACATATTAAACATTAAATTTATTGGCAACTTTTGGAGGGTTCTGGCACCAGTTTTCTGCTAAAAATATATCTCTTCCAAACTGCTTCTCCTCCCCAGAAGGGGAAAATACTCCTCCTCCAAAGCAGAAGTATTAAAAAAAAACCCCTCATTTGCTAGTGTGTAGTATTGTGGAACATATGGTTTTAAAGTATAGAAGGGCCGGGCAATGTTTTCAGGGAGAATTTATTTTTAAATGATTCCATATGACATTAAGGAAGAAAAGTCCATGTTTCGGAATACAAGGATTTGCCCTTTTATTTGTTTGTCTGGTTGGTTAAATCTGTTTAAATTCTTTCTGTAGCATCCTGTGGAGTAGAAAAGTAGGAAGTAGGGCATTTAGTATCACAAAGGAGTTTTTGACTGGTTTTGAAAGAAATATATAGAGACCAGTGGTGAACACAGCTAAAATGGTCTAGCTTTCGTTCTGCCTACAACTCTTTGGGGAAGCTGGAGTTTGATCATGTTTGGTTAGCATTCACCCCTGCAACTTAGTGGCAAGATCTTATGACAAGAAGACCTGGTTTCTTTTTTCCCCCTCTTCATCATCTCATCAATAGTTGTTATGGTGAAGAGTGAAATGGGATCCTAGGCAATATTTGTCTCAGGTAGAAGTCCACAGCCTTATCCCTTCCTTCCTTCCTTCCTTCCTTCCTTCCTTCCTTCCTTCCTTCCTTCCTTCCCTCCCTCCCTCCCTCCCTCCCTTCCTTCCTTTCTTTCTGTTGCAAGACTTTTATGAATGCAACAAATCTTCCACCCCTACCAAACATGCTTTTTGTTCAGCTTTGTTGCTGATTTTATTTGACAGTTGTGTTTGGACTTAGCTTTCATTTTTGAGTGAAGGGGAGAAACATTATACAGTGAAAGTTCAGAACAATAAAAGCCACAGTTAAAATGTTAGAGCTTAATAGCTTCAGAACTGTATTTGACATTACAACGTGCAGTTACACAGTGTTTTCTCTCTTTAAAGGAATACTCTGCTTTAGGGTTTGAGTAGTGAAACAAGGGCATTCCACTGCTCCATCCAGCTTCATTTCATTTTCATTTCATTTTCCATCCATTTCATTTTCTAGAGGATATGCTAGAGTAAAATTTGAGATTATTAAGATTTCTTATTCCTCATTGGGCTATCTTTTGTAAGATATTTTTTCCATTGGGTTTTTTTGGTGTGTGTGTGTGAACAGTGGGGAATGACTCTATAAATCTCAAGTTTCTCTAATTTATGTGTGTTGATAACTCCCTCTTTTATTCATTTTAATTAGAATTCTGTTGGTACCCACCATTGAGTTTGCTATTAGAAGGAATGGAGGGTGACTAAAGAACTGAAATCCAAATCTAAAAATGACTACTGTGGAGGGAGCTTTCTTCTGTCACCTTGTGGCAACAATTAGAATACCTCCCCATACTACGATGTCCCAATATCATGAATTTCCCACTTCAATTCCCATCAATGGCTCTTTTATGTATAGGGAAAACAGAGAAACAGCTTGGAATGAGTTACTGTCCTAATATGGATCAGATTTTCTTATACAGGGGTTGTTGCTTTTGAGACTCATGTAGTAATTTTTGCCTTTTAGCTTGTGAATAGATAGTGGAGTGCTGACTACTTGGGTGAAAAACACTAGACAAGGTGGACTGATGGACTAATTCAGTGAGAGGCAGCCTCTTTGTTTCTCTGGTTTTATATCTCTTTATTTAGAGGAGAATTCTTCACACCCCAGTGGATTACTTTCATTCTACTCCCTCCTGGCTCCTATTCTTGCTGAATATTGCTCTTATCTTCTACATTTTCAGAAATGCAGAATCAGTTATTGTGTGTGTTTTCACAATAGCTTAGTAATACTTCCAATGGCCCTAAGCCTCTCCTGTTAAAAGAAAGTGGTCCTTTGAGACATGCTTAAGTGCTAGTGACTTCATGCTCATGTCCACGGATGGGGTTCAAAAATTTTAGCAAGGGGTTCTCTGCTCAATTGCTGGGTGGATGTGGCCATGGTGGGTGTGGCCTAGTTGGCCTCCTGCACCACAGCAGAGGGGGGCATTTTTGCTCCCCTTTCTTTGAGCCTCCGGGCGGGCGAAAACAGCCTCCCCAGGCTTCGGAAGCCCTCTGGAGGCGAGAAATGGGTCCGTTTTTTGCCTTCCCCGAGCGTCCATGCATGCCCTGCACTTACCTGCATCCAAAACGGGCCCTGTGGGGACTCCTGGGAGGGGCGAGGCAGGATGGGCAGAGCCAGCCAGGAGTGGGATTTGGGGGTTCTCTGAATTACACGGAATCTTACCCTGTTTCCCCCAAAATAAGACATCCCCTGATAATAAGCCCAATTGGGCTTTTGAGTGCATGGCAATAAGGCCAAGCACTTATTTCAGGATTCAAAAAAATATAAGACAGGGTCTTATTTTCAGGGAAACATGGTAGCTAGAGGTTCTCCCGAACTCCTGCAAACCCTCAGCAGCCCACCTCTGCTCATGTCCATGAAACATAACACCAAACACAGCCCTTTTGAACATCTGCCATCTCCTGCCATATTCTATTTGGTCTGTCTACTTCTGGTTAATGGGTCATGTTTTTGGCTTGTTCCTGCACAAGGACATGATGTGGCCTTATTTCAGATTGCAGGTGGGAGGTTCTAGTTTCAAATGGTCCTCTGTGGAAAAACTGGTTATAAGCAAAAATTAGCACAGCAAGTTTTCTTGCAGGACTTTGCCAGCTGTTATGCTTTACGCCCTAGAGAGAAAGGACAGCGCTGAGTAACACAGCCATGTATTGATATCTCATGTAGCTTAGGCTATTTTTTTACTCATTCTGACACTGGGAGAAATGTGAAAGAATTTGTTTTGTGATGTGGAAATATTAATTTTAGAATTTTCACTCTGCAAATTATTTGGGCAAGCTATGTGTATTTAAATCAGCTCTAACTGAATAGAGCCTACTGGAGTGAGGTATTTTAGCTACAAGTTTCCAGGTTTAAGTAACTTGTAGATCCCTGCCATAATCTATACTGTAAAACCATTGGAACGAGATGAATAGTTCTTCACACCATATGGATCATTTTTCACTCTCTTTTCCCTTAAGCTTCCATAAGATTGTAAAAAAAAAAAATTGCTTTTAGGTTTAGTAAAGATTTTACTAAAAATGTAAAAGGTAATTTATTGCGGATTTTTGCTATTTATTTACTTTAAAGAAAAAGATTGTGCAAGATTGGAAAGGAAGGAACAAGAAATGTAGTACAGCCTGCAGAAAATGTTTAAGCAGCATATGCTATCAACTCAAAAGATCAGGTCTTAGTCCCAGAGTGATTCTAGATTGCTTGAACCAATTACATTTGCTCCATATGCTGTGCTGAACAACCTACATTATTGAATGTTCTTTACATAACTTTAAATCACTGTATGTGCTTGGAACAATGGTGGGGAAAGTAGATTAATTTAACATTTTAAGACAAACCTAGTATAGGTTTGTATATTCTTGGAGGAAGTGCTTGGACATGATTTCAGTTCAGAATAGAGTTGGAAGGGACTTTGGAAGTCTTCTAGTCCAACCCCTTGCTCAAGCATGAGACCCTATACCATTTCAGACCCTATACCATTTCAGACAACTGTCCAGTCTCTTTTTAAAAATCTTCTGTGATGAAGCACCCACAACTTCTGAAGGAAAGCTGTTCTACTAGTCAATTGTTCTCCCTGTTAGGAAGTGTCTCCTTAATTCCAGGTTGTTTCTGTCCTTGATTAGTTTCCATCCATCGTTTCTTGTCTTGCCCTCTGGTGCTTTGGAAAATAAGTTGACCCTCCTCTTTGCGGCACCCCTCAAATACTGGAATACTGCTTCATGTCATCCCTAGTTCTCCTTTCCTCTAGACTAGCCACACCCAAATCCTGCAATTGTTCTTCATATGTTTTAATCATCATAGTTGCTCTTCTCTGCACTTTTTCCAAAATCTCAATATATATCTTATTTGTAGCTCGGGATTGACATGAGGGGTCAACATAGCATTGATGATGACACCTAGTTTGGGTAATGAAATGTCTGCAAGAAAACGAGCAAGCTCAGAGAGCACGAAGGACCCCTCATGACAACATCTTTTTTGTGACCATTAAAAAAAAAAATGTATTCCAGGTGTTATGTCCCTGTTAGGGATGAACAGACTGAGGCAAGACAGAGGTGTGGTCTTACTAAGTATTAGTAGTATTCCAGGTGTCATCTTATTAAGGTTTTATAAAGAGGTACTAATATCTCATATGATTTTGATTCTATGTCTCTGTTTATACAACCAAGGATTGTATTAGCTTGTCTGGCTGCTGCTGGCTGAGAGGGAATAAATTAGAATTCAGTCATGATGCAGTAGCAAGAATGTTACTTAATGTCTGGCCATGTCATGTTGTATCTACATTTGACACAATATAAAAACTCCTATCTAGTGGCACAAAGGACATCGTTCTCTGTTATTCTGTCACATGCTCTTATTTTTATCAAAACAAAGATGTTAGAGCACGGTGGGGGGTGAATGATGGCATATAGCTTACAGACAATTTCAAGATTCAGGAGGATCTTGACAAATAGGAATAATGGTGGAAAAAAAACAGCAGCATGAATTGCAACAAATCCAAAGTTTACATTTGGATAGAAAATAACCCAATGGAACAAGTAAAAGATGGAGGAAACCATATAGGACAGCAGTGTATATTAAAAACATGGCAGAACAGAAAGCCATAGAATGTTAGTAAGGGCAAGGAGAATGAAAAAAATTGTGAAACCTTGCAGCAATTTCTTGGTGCAACATTAGAGTATTTTTGAGATTAGATTAAATTTTGCTATTGTGTTAGCTTTTGCATTATACAAAATGATGATGATGATGATGATGATGATGATTCTGTTTTGCATTATACAAAATGATGATGATGATGATGATGATGATGATGATGATGATGATTATGATTCTGTTAAATTTATTATGTCTACCCTCTCCAACAGACTGGGTGGCTAACAATATTGAAATATCCTATTAAAATATTTAAAAACATGAAATAAAATCTGGACTGTAAACAACCATAACAATAAACACTGTGAAGGGGCTCCACAGACACCTTAACTCCAAGGTGTTAAGAGTTAGGTCTTGAGGGTCTCCCAGAACCACAGGAGAGTGAATGTCATATATATGTTTGTTACATTTACTTCTAAAACTTTTAATAACATTTTTGTTTTAGTATATCTGTTTTTTGATATGCTTCTTTTAAACAGTTTTAAAGGATGAAAGATTTTCCAGAAATAATATTAATAAATCAGGTAATGGAGAATCTCAGAATAAGATGTAATTGGCTACATCTGAGATGATATCTAAATGATCTAAACCAGTATTTCTCAACCTCTGCCACTTTAAGAGGTGGACTTCAACTCCCAGAATTTCCCAGTCAGCAATGCTGGCTGGGGAATTCTGGGAGTTGAAGTCCACACCTCTTAAAGTGGCAGAGGTTGAGAAACTCTGATCTACACTGTTTGGCACTGCCCAATCTAACGAGAGTTGTATTAAACAAAGAGATCAAAAGCTTTCCCCATCCAGCATCCTTCTTTTTCTCATAAAACAGACATCGTTTGTAGGAAGACTATCAGAAAGTATAGAGCAATGGCCCATTCCCACTGACATTTAAACACCAAATGTTTATTAAATTGTATTTTGCTGTTTAAAATTGCCTATTTCCCACCTCAAAGCATTTGTTATTACTTCCTTAAGAAATGGGGATATTACACGTGTTGGGTCTAAAGAAAGAGAATTCCCAATATTTTCTTTGGTGGTAAAATAATGGCATGCCTTGAATTAAACATCCAGAAATACACATTTTAGCCCAAGAGCTCCCCTCCTTCTCCTCTTGGGTGTTTTTTTTCTTCTTCTTGCATTACTTGGCATTCGTAGTTGAGTTTCTTAGCAGGCTATTAGGGAGGGAGGGAGGAAGGGAGGAAGGGAGGGAGGGAGGGAGGGAGGGAGGGAGAGAGAGAGAGAGAGAGAGAGAGAGAGAGAGAGAGAGGGAGGGCTAAGAAATTGTTTACCATATTTTCACATCATTGCAAAGGCAGAGTTCTTGTGCTGTCTGAAAAGCCTTCTGTTTTCTGATGCCATTGAAAGTTTACCGTCTTTGCAGACAAAAGGAAGAGAGCCTGTTGCTAGTGGATGAGTAATGGGCATGGCTTCAGCACAATAGCCGCCTATCCAGTCCTAAATTTACATGGTGTTCTGAGGTTTCCCTCCTTTTCTAAAGCAACCATTGTCTGGCCTCCCGGAGACCAGAGTGGAGAAGCAGCCAACACTGCCTGAGTGGGGAAGCAGCCAAAAGACGGGGTGGAGAGAGAAGGGAGTCTCTCTGACAACAACAGTTACTCACTGTCTTCCCTTCCTCTTCTCACAAATACTTGGAAAATGCTTCATCCTGGGCACAGCACTAGATACCAGTAAATTCTGGCCATCTGTTGGATATAGTGGGAGAAAGAAAAAGAAAGAAAGAAAGAAAGAAAGAAAGAAAGAAAGAAAGAAAGAAAGAAAGAAAGAAAGAAAGATTCTCTAAAGTGTGGGTGTATGTGTTAGTCTATACTCTATCTATCTTTCCTGCTGATCAAGGCTATGTGGAGAAGTGAGGAAAACAAACCACATATTTAATAAATTGAGCAGCAGATGAGAATTTAGAAGAACTAAGACTTAGTTTCTTCTGTAATTTTACTGTTATTCTGCTGCAGTGTGTGCGCTTATTTTCCATTTTAATTAATTATTTTTAATAGAGTGGAACAAATGCTTACATCACCTTATTTTTGTGAAACAAAACAGCTTAGCTTTTAGTCTTTTGCTTCCAACAAATTATTTAGAATCATTCAAATCTATTTGTTCTGTCCTTGAGGAGGAATACAGTGGGCAATTCAGAAGCAGTTTTAGGATTTATTGATGCGTTGCAAAACGTGGCAATATCAATATAGAAGCCAGCTTGCACAGAAAGATGCCCTGTTTTCCTCAATCAGAAACTAATGGATATTTCATTATCTATTTTTTCCAATAAAAAAAAGTATTGCATCTTTTAACAATTGATTAAGCACTTTAACTTAAAACCTAGACCATCTGAAGTACAACTGATATTTTAAAAGGAATTTTTAGAATTAATTTACAAGAGAATTTAGTTCAACTTAAACAATTCATTTAAATCTTAGTATTCCTTTTTTTCAGTCTTTTTAAAAAAGAGTTAGGTGGTTAATAGTACATTATAAATACTTTGGCATTGTCCCCTGTCATGAATAGTATGCCAGCTGTAACACATTGCTAAAACAAATGAAAAAACAGTTTGAAAGAGCATGTCTATGCACAATTGTAATGTGTTGCTCTTTTCTTTTCTTTTCTTTTCTTTTCTTTTCTTTTCTTTTCTTTTCTTTTCTTTTCTTTTCTTTTCTTTTCTTTTCTTTTCTTTTCTTTTCTTTTCTCACATAAAATATAAATTAGATTCCATTAAGATTAACATACTGAGTTTGGATATTTTGCACCAGTCATTGCAACCAAGATAATATCCAGGATATATTCCATTAGAGAAATGTAGAAAAGTGAGTCTTTCAAAAACTCTCATCATTTTTCTCCCAAAGGAATTCATGCAGAAGATTCTCCTGGTTGAGCTATTAAAAAGTTCAGTTTCTTTTGGAGAAAAGAGTCTTGGGTAACTTTATAGAAATTGTATTCCTGCCTATTTGAAAAAGCATTATTTTTCTGGTATATTTAGATCCTGTAAAACATTAGTGTTTTAGACTCAGTTAGTAAGTTACTATCACCACTACCCATTGCTAACCACAATGATGCCAAAATGACAAAACATCACAATGCAAATTCTGACTTCCGTTTTACAGAAGGAACAGAGTTTGTTTTGTGACCTTATACAGCAATGCAATATTTCATCACTTGAGCAGCCCCCTGCCAATGCTTAGGGACTGTGTGCAGATTGTTGTAGGCACACTGAAATATCTGTTTGTTGTTGAAAGGTGGCAATAGACCATCAGACAGACTTGAGTTTTATTTTGCCAGATTTCAGTCAAACTCAATCTTCCATCTTTGACTCTAGATAAAATTTTGGAAGTTGAGTTATGTCCCCATATTTATTGAGCAGTATATTAGTCTAAAGGGATGCAGTGGCTCAGTGGCTAAGACACTGAGCTTGTTGATCGAAAGGTCGGCAGTTCAGCAGTTCGAATCCCTAGTGCCGCGTAATGGGGTGAGCTCCCATTACTTGTCCCAGCTTCTGCCAACCTAGCAGTTCGAAAGCAGGTAAAAAATGCAAGTAGAAAAATAGGGACCACCTTTGGTGGGAAGGTAAAAGCATTCCTTGTGCCTTTGGCATTTAGTCATGCCGGCCACATGACCATGGAGACGTCTTCGGACTGTGCTGGCTCTTCGGCTTTGAAATGGAGATGAGCACCACCCCCTAGAGTTGGGAACGACTAGCACATATGCGCGAGGGGAACCTTTATCTTTACCTTTACATTAGTCTAAGTGGTATTGCTATATTGATGGCTCACAAAGAGACAGTTGAGGCAAGGGGCTATGCTCCGCTTTGAGCAGATATCTTGATTTGTTGCTAATTTACAAAATTCTTCTCAGTCATGGCCATGCGTTAGTTTGTGAACTTTGTTCCTTAAGAAATGAGGCAATGTGTCTAAAATTACTTGCATGGGGGGAGGGGGAGAGGATTTTGAGACATGTTGATTAACAGAAAACAGAAAAGTAGGCAGGCAATCTCACAGTGCAGTAGATTGTAATAAATATGTCCTATCAACTGAAAGTGGAAGCGATCAGACAATTTGAAGAAGTAAAGTACTGTAATATATAATATCATCCTAAAGAAAGAAAATCCATTAAACCTTTGCAGTAGTAGTGTATACATATTTCTAGTTTATTTAATACTGAAAAATAGGGTCTTATTTGCTGACCTGTCTTTCATAGGAAATATATTCTTTCTTCTTGCCCCTCCTCCCACCCCAGTAATTTTCCTGAGAAATCAGGCATTTGCATACCCACTGCTAGCTTATTTATATTTTGCACTATCTGGACAATTAAATTGAATCTCAGAACTTCAGAACTTTCTGAAGCACCACTTCTGTCAAACAGCTCTGGCAATATTTTAAGAACTAACTCTCCAAAACCAGATCATCTTAAGTGGACTAAGTAGACGAATGTAGTTTATAAAAATTATTTTATGCATGCAGAAATTCACTCTAAAGTGTTCTGGTTCACATGAGAATTGAGGTATGAGATCTCATAAAGACATTATACCATGAATGCTCTCTTTTTGCTACACTAAGAATAGGTGGCTTGGCGGGTGAAAGGGTAGCATTTACATTTAAATACACCTATTGCGAACACACAAACAGAAGGCTAAAACCATGGCATCTTCTTTGAAACCTTTGGGAGGGTTCCCCCCCCACCCTCTTCTTTGCAACTCTTTTAGTTCTTAACATAACAGCCCTTTGCTTTTTCTCAAGGAAACAAATATAGAAAGCAAAGGGACTTATGCACTGAAAAGAAACTAAACCCTCAAAAACTTTCTACTGTTAGAACTGGCTAATTACTGTAAAGAAATCATTTTAATTTCCATGCACTTCATGAACATTTATTCCTTAGCACATGATTAAATCTTATGCACATTTATTTAAGAACTTTTACCCTTTCTCCTTTCAAAGCATTCTGCTTGTTAATACGAGATCGTGCTAGGTCTCTGCTAGTAGTACTGTGTGAGTTATTTTCAAAGGGTAGCTTTGCCATTGTTTGTGAACAAGCTTAAAAGCTTTGCAGCCCATACCTTTGACATGCTGGCTATTTTACCTTCTTTTCCCAATTTACTTTCCTAGGCTAGATGGAAGACGTGCCATTGAAAAAAAAGGATGGGGGAAAGAACAGAGTGCATTTGTTCATCCTGTAAACGTTTCCTTGACAATGCCATGACCATGTTTTCAGTTGTTGGTTTAAAGTTGTCCGTCAACAGTAACCGCATAGAAAATGGTTGCAGAGATACAACAGGCATTTGGTTCTAATATGTGAAAAAGTATTATCTTGCTATTTAATTTATCTCAGTTATTTCCAGTTTCATCTCTCTAGCCATATAGAATAGAATAACAGAGTTGGAAGTGACCTCGGAGGTCTTCTAGTCCAACCCCCTGCCCAGGCAGGAAACCCTACACCACTTCAGACAAATGGTTATCCAACATCTTCTTAAAAATTTCCAGTGTTAGAGCATTCACAACTTCAATATATTAGGGCAAGAATTGTTTATTCAAACATATGTCCTCTTTTGAGGTGATGCATTTTTTTTAGGGAAGTGGCCTATCATGGGTGCTCTTTCACAATACAAGGTGTGTAGGAGAATATTGAATACTGAGCCATAATTGTCTTATCATCTAAACTCTATTTATAATATCAGCAAACTAGAAAAGAAAAAAAAGTAGAAACATGCAAGAGTGAGAAACAACAGCACTGCAAAATTCCTATCCTCTTGGCTGGAGTCCAGCTTTAGAGCAATATTCTCATATGCCTTCCCATCATTGTTGGGAATTGTGAATAGTTCGAATATAATGATGCAACTGTTCCACTATCTCAAATGCACACTGCCAAGTACGATGCTGCTTAACTTTCCCAGAGAAAGTGAACAAACATCATCAGCGGATGCCAAGGAATGTCTTATGAGTGGCAGAACACTTGCCACCTGGAGCAAATAGAAACTGAGCACGCTATGGAATGCGAATCCTTTGCCAACATGATCCGGCAGCCTCTTGAACTAGCTCAATATAAACCCGTAAATGAACCATATGAACTCCCATTGCTGTCTATATTGCCACTTGGCCTTATTTGCTGTTTGCAAATAAAGTGGTGTTTTACCCCAGTAAAGAGGTTTCTGGCATCCCTTTGAGTCCACAAATTTAAAACGATGTCTTTTTCAAAATTTGTTCAGCCCAACCAACTTATAGTCCTATGCATGTTTACTCAAAAATCATTTGTGTTGTCTTCAGTGATACTCAATTGCAAGAAATTTAGATGAGCTTGCATTTGAAAAATAGGTCAATCGGTCAAAGTAAAAATTGACCACCATTATTATATCTGAGTGTGTAATGTGTAATTCTAAATTAGAGGTATTCAGTAGTGGGTTTCAAAATTTTTTACTACCGGTTCTGTGGGTGTGGCTTGGTGGACGTGGCATGGGAAGGATACTGTAAAATCTCCATTCCCTCCCCAATCCAGGGGAAGGTTACTGCAAAATCCCCATTTCCTCCCAATCATCTGGAACTCGGGAGGCAGAGAATAGATGGGGGCGGGGCCAGTCAGAATTTTTAGTATCGGTTCTCCGAACTACTCAAAATTTTCACTATCGGTTCTCCAGAACTGGTCAGAACCTGCTGCAACCCACCTCTGGAGATATTGATAAGTTGAGTCTGGTATAAAGATTGCTTAGTGACAGTGCTTGAGAGTTGATGATAATGAGAGACAAGGCCTTCTTTGTGATTGTTCCAGTTTGAACACCCTGATTTGCAAAATGCAGATGACTCCATTGCTGTCTTCTTTTACGCAAACTTTTACTATTCTACGAATTTATAGAAAGTTTCTTTTACATGTAATTTGTATTTTTATTTATTTTCAAAATATTTTCTTCTTTTTCATGATCTTAAATTAGTATAACCCACTATGAATAGTGCCCAGGTGCTAAAGGAATAGAGAGAAATGTATTTTACAAATTGCAAAATAAAGTCTGCTGGTGGCTCAACAGACTGATAGCATTGTGATTAACACCAGCTGTCTGCAATTACTGTAAGTCTGAATCTCACCAGGCCCAAGGTTGACTCAGCCTTCCATCCTTTCTAAAGTAGGTAAATTGAGGACCCAGTTTGTGGGGGCAATAAGCTGACTTTGTATAAATATACAAAAGTATGAAGGCTATTGCTTAATGCATTGTAAGCCGCCCTGAGTCTCCGGAGAAGGGCGGCATATAAATCAAATTTAAAAAAATAAAATAAATCCAACCCCTCTTTGTTTATTTTTTTATTTATTTGAAATGGGAATGGGACTTTTAGTTAACAATAACACAGAGAAATCCCCCAAATATTTTCATAGGAAATGGGAAATCCAACAATGCCCAAGGATATAGCCTTGGGCCCTTTGAGTTATCATCCATAGTCACCTTGTCATTGTGATCATGATTTTTCAATAAGTTTTCTAAACCTATTTGAACTCTGGTGGATGCCACATCATATAGACTACAGGTAACAAATGCAGGGTCACATTGCCATCACGTAACGTTTCGTGAAGTTTTTTCCCTTTGCAGAGCTGGGGTGGGCACGGCCTATGTGTGATGCATCTGGCCCGCGGGTTGCCAGTTTGATACCCCTGGAATAGACTGTCCCTTATCATACTTTTTATATGATGTGTAATGGGATTTAAAAATAATATGGATGTGCAGAGAAGTGTAATGGCATGTGGGCATGACCTTTAGATAAAGGAGGAAGAACCACATTTGTCAGGTAAGAGGCAGTTTTGCTCATAGTGGGGCATGGCAAATGACTCAGAAGGGATCCTTCAGCCCTGGAGGTCATCTTTTTCTTTGGATCTTCAGGGCTGCCACACTTAGTGCTGTGGGAAACTGGAAGGGAGGGATTGCATGCAGTTTCAGGGATATCTAGCCATAATAACATTCTTTTCTCTGAGAGTCAAGGACATCCAGCCTGCACCTGGAGTGGTGTGACTGGGAGGCATCTCCAGTTGGGACGGTGCATTGATTGGACCATGTGTTAGACATGTGGGTGCAGGGGGAAGTGACTTGGACTTTCTTTTGGGTGGTGAAAACCTGGAAGCTTTCAGATTCAGGTTTTTCCAGATGTGCCAATATAACATCTCTAATAAAATGAAACTTTGAGGAACTTCTAGCCTCAGAGTCTTCTTTCATTGGGGGTGTTACTTGGAACCCTGACATACTAGTTTCCTGGACTGTAAAGGTGAGGGAGGAGATATGTTCTTTTAGACTTGCAAGATTGATTTCAGTCTGTGAGGCAGACAAGAAGCATACCTAGAAAGACTAGCTTTAACTTTATTGAAGGTTATATTAACAGAATCCTGCAAATCTGAAAGTACATCTCTTCCCATTCAGCCCAAGAAATTAAGGAGGGTCCATATGTCAGGTCCTCATTCCTTCTGCAGACTTAGCTGCTACTCATTTGATCATCATCCAGCCTCCATCTTTTTTTCTTCTCACCCAAGGTCGTTCCCACATACCATTACAAGAAGACAGTCCCTACACAGTTCTTTTGGAAATAGCACCATCTTGTGGGACTGAGGAAGTGTGGCTTCTCTGCCACAGGGCCTTCCCGATGGAACTGCCTCCCACCTGAGAACTGGAGGATCTCAACCCTCCTGGCCTCCCAGAAGGTTGTTAAGACTTGGCCTTATGAAAAAGTTAGGGGACTTCAATAAATGCATGTTTGTCTTGTGAAATTGTTATTTAGCACCTTTTAAAATCTTTTCTGCCCTGGATTATTTTTAATTTTGGTCATGAGTTTTACATTTTTTGGAGGGAATTGTTTGTCACCCAGAGTTATGTATTTAAGATGGACAGCCCTATCAGTTTCCTTAATAAATAAATAAATCTATGCAATGATAAAGATATTAAAACATCACTAACCAATTTGTTTTGATCATATATATAATCTTACCAAGACTGAGGTAATAAACCAGTTTTGTCAAAAGTTCATTATACATAGTTTTGATTGGCTGATTGATTTTTAATATAAATATATTTCTCCCTTTCTCTAGAACTGTTTATGAAGCAGTTAAAATGCACACATATATAGATATCCATAACCTGAATGGATATCTTTACAGTTCTGAATGAATTAGATTATATTTGCAATTGGCTCATAGAAAAAAAAAGAATATGTGTAACTGCTCTGTTATGTGGGGAATAGTTAAAGAGAAAGAGAAGTTAAATTACAGAAGCAGAGCTAAAAGAAATTTTATCTTAGAATCTCACGCTGCAATAGAGAAGAAAGAAATTAGACTCCATTTAAATACTATTGTCATAAGCTAGACTGGGATGGCAAAAATTGTACTGTGAAAAGGGACAATGATAAAATGTTTCCATCTTCTTCCAAGAAAATTATATGGGCAGGTAGAAGTTGAGCTAAAGGTGTTCGAACCATCCAAACAATGCAACATTAATAAAACAAACATGCCTCTAATGAACTAAACTAACTTCATTGTCAATATAACTAGTAAAATGCAAGTATCTAAATAAATCAGAAACCAACAAATCACTCAGAACAAATCCTGGCATCCAATAATAAATGGAAAGAATTTTGGCTAGCTTCAAGGCAAGCTGGAATTCAAATTCAAATCTTGATTTTGAGCAGCTATAGAAGGCTTTGCTTAAAACGTTGAAGTGGAGCCTTTAACCTTGGGTTACTTGTTCCCAACTGAGAATTCTAGTTTTTCTTTCGCCTATCAGTCCTATTACAACTCCTGGCCAGCAGTACACAAAATTGGCAGTCTCCCATGTTTGAGAAATGTGATACAGATTATACACTTGATTAACTGACCATCATCTCCACCCTAACACTTGACAGTTTTGTAACACCTCAAGTTGTCTGAGGATCATTTGCTAATGCACATGCTCAGTTTTAAAAACTGATGTGAATTTGCTGGCTTATTTGTGCATTAGTGCCAGCTTGAAACTTTCATCCACATATCTTGTCCACCTCAATTTCAGTGCAGTTAAAACTTATGTGCTCTGAGACGAGACCAATATGCATTTAAAATGTCTGGCCATGTTTGTAAAATGCAAATTCCTACTTATTTATTTATGTAAATGTTTATGACGCTCTATCTCATATCTAGACGGTAATGTATTATTTTGATTAATTCTCAAATACTATGCCTTATTTCACCCCATTTGAGAGAATAACAGCAATAAATATTTAAAGTTGTACAAATTCCTTCCAGATGCAGGATAGACCTGTCATTCTGAGCTTACTCCAAGAGTAGTCAATGTTTTAAATCATGTTCTTGTCAACCAAGGGTTACAGTGAATATGGTGAAATCATTGAAAGGGTGGAACAGAGATTCTGGGAACCTTTTTTCTTTTTTTTAATCCTGCTTCCCACCTCTGAGCCTGCTGACCTATCCAATTCTTAACATCTGAGTTTTAGATTGGTGGGAAATTACGTAAGATTGTTTATTGGTTGGCCAGGGAAATTCAGCAGCATGATTTTTCCAAGATCACATATGCACATACCAAACCGATTTGTCTCCTCCCCTTACCCCCTTCACTGCTTAAAGTCTGTGACAAGGATAATATATTTCTGGGCAGCTCAGCAGGACTGGAGCTTAATTTATGAGCTTTGGCCTGATCCAAAGAATTTGAGCCCAGACTATAAAATGCTTGGTATGGCTGAGCTGACATAGGTATATATTTCTGATCTTCAGCCTCATTTCTGAAACTTGTCAGCATCACCACTTACGTTGATAGGGAAGGAAATGGATTAATCTGAGCCACCATTGGAATTGGAGGAATTAAGTCCTCCTTGTCTCCTGTACCCATTTGAGACTCTACATCTGGGTATAATATTAGAATTTTTTAAAAATGAAGGGGTTCTTATATGTATATTGTACTATAGTATAACTTTTATGTGGGCCTGTATTATTATTTGATTGGGAGCCTTCCAATCAAATTATAATATGGGTGGCTGGATATATATGGATTATAAAATGGGTGGCTATACAAATATTTTAAATGAAGCAATCAATCAATATTGTTATTATTAATAGCAATAGCAGCAGTACTAGCAGCATCTGTAACAATAGGATTCCTAGTGTTCTAATAGTATTACATGGTAAATCTGTAATATTATTTCATCTAAAAAAACCCAAACAAGTTAGCTAATCTCACCTATTGTGATTCAACCAGATGGTTCAACTGAAAAGACTCCACCTGAAAAAATCTTTTATCTTTTATCTATCAGTGCAGGAGAGCTTAGAATAGTTGTGTCCTGGGATGGAGAGTAGCAGTGCAGTGGTGACAGAGCACAGCATTTTTGGTTCCTTCCCAAGTATAAGTCCCTGCAAATCAATTTTGCAACACATACAAGATTAACAGATTCATACCACACTTTTCTGACCACTGCAGTTGTTTTACTTGCAGAGAGGGATATATTAAAATTTTAAAAGGCATATATATATATATATATATATATATATATATATATATATATATATATTAAAGACATCCTCACTCTCACTACTGCCCCCCCACCCCCCACACACATCTGAAATGGTTCATTGCAGGCCACCACCATTTCTGTTGCCTGGATGGACCAATGTCATCTTTTTCTCCAAATTTTGTTTTAATGATGTATTCTTTATATTGTCAATTTTTTTTTGATGAATTCCCAACTCTAATACTAAAGATTAAGAGAAGACACCACAGATAAATAAAATGGATACCCACGTTGCTTGGTAGCATCAGCTACATAGTTCGGACTGCTCACTAATAATAATTGTCCCTCTGTCATCCACAGACTTGTTTCCTTATGCCCTGAGCCATTGGACAGCCTTCTCTTTATCACTGTTATAAACATGATGTTCCTCTCACACAAAGTTCCTGTCATGAATGACCTTTCATCTTGAACCACCATGACCTTTTTATTAATGCTACATTAAGAGCTTGCAGAAGCCAGTGTGGAGTTGAGGGGTGTGTGCTTGTGTGTGTGTGTGTGTGTGTGTGTGTGTTAGTGACAGAAAGGCATGATACAGCTCTTGTTTTTAATCCAGCTAATTAAAATCCGCATATGTGGAGTGTAACTAAGAATGCAGCCTTCGCCCACCACTTTCCCACAGGCCTGGGAATAAAGGTCTTCAGTGTAGCAGAAGCTAACCAGCCTTTGAAAAACAAGAGAACAGAGTGCACAATTCATCCCGTGATCCCTTATCAATTTGGGGGAGTCATTCCTCCCCCTCCCAGCCACCCCTGGAATCTCTGTCCCCATCACTGCCAAGCCATTCTAACAACAGAACTGCTGGCTCTCCAGATCCAACTTGCTCAGAATGAATAAAGGCAAATATATGTTTACTCCCATTTGTCAGGCTTCAAATAGAATCCTGCTCCAGTGAGTCTTTCAGATCGGATTTGTTTTGTTGTAGAATTATTTACTTAGGGGCTGATTATTATGCCAATCAAACACAGGCTTCAGGTTTGGTGACTTTACTGGCTAACATCTTCTCTTCTCTTCTCTTCTCTTCTCTTCTCTTCTCTTCTCTTCTCTTCTCTTCTCTTCTCTTCTCTTCTCTTCTCTTCTCTTCTCTTCTCTTCTCTTCCCTTCCCTTCCCTTCCCTTCCCTTCCCTTCCCTTCCCTTCCCTTCCCTTCTCCTCTCCTCTCCTCTCCTCTCCTCTCCTCTCCTCTCATCATCTTCTAGATGATTACTAGCAAAATTATGATGCTAAACCCTGAAAAGGATTTAATTTGCGTAAAAACAAATATTTCAGCAACCAGAGGTTTTCCTATCATATGAGAAATCCATTCTCCACTGTAGCTACTGGCTGTCTGCTACAGCTAAAAAGCATGGCTACCTTTTTGCCTTTCTTCTTTTGCTATAGATATGGACCTAACTCAAGTATACAGCATTTCTTTAGAATGACTGAAATGCAGTAAATAATCCCTAAAAATTCAAGTGCATCCTACAAGAAAACTAGTGCTGTCTGGACAAAATGCTAGTACAACTTATTTTTTTAAAGAGTCCATAGAGTCACTGGGCCTCAAAGCTTCACTTTATATATCAGGTATAATATTATCCTAGGATGTATAAATATTTTTCCTGGGATGGGATGTCCATGGAGTAAGGTCCATAAGTCAAGATGGTGGTCTTGAGCTCCATCTGTTTTCTAATGTGCAAGAGACATAACAAGAAGTGGTGCTTTGGTTATACTATCATGGCCACCACTTTGTGGACCACGTTGTAAGGACACCCTTGCAGGCAGGGTGAAGGCATCTGGCTGCAAATAGGCTTCCAGATCCAGGCTAAAATTTGGTGAGTTCTCTGTCCTGTTTAGCTCTCTTTGATCTTTCTGCCCCCCTTCTTTCAGAATGGCACATTCTGTCACAGTTTCCTGACAAGATTGAACACTTGGAAGTTTGAATTGAAAATACAGCCCCCCAAAAGCCTCTTTTCACAGTTCCCATGAACAAAGCGTCTCCGTTTGAGCATTTCTGAGCGATGACCACAAAATTGCTCAAACAGCTGTGCTCTCAACTATGCCGGCTATATCTCTTTCACATGCATTTGCACAATTCTATGCATCACATATAGCTATGTCCCTGAGAACTGAAGACTCACTAAGTCAAATGCAATTAGCAAGCATATTTCTTAAAAAAAAAATACTTCCACTGTTATATTATGCTTATATAACAATATAACCATAACGTGAATGTTGAAATAATCAATACAATGGCTTTTTAGACAGTGCAGAAATGGGCTAACAGCTCTACTCATACAAAAATTCTGGGAAGATTACCAACTGGCTGGATTGTTATGGACAATCCAGTTGTAATCCGATACTTCTGGAGAATATACAACATACATATGTTTAGCCTGCAAATTTTTTGATTAAAGCCAAGTTGAAAGAATAATATATATGTTTAAAAATATGTGAGGAAGATGTAGTATTCACTACAGGGAGTCTTCAACGTAACACCATTCATTTAACAGCTGCTCAAAGTTACCAAAGTGCTGAAAGAATGTGACCAATCCTCACACTTACGCCGTCACAGCATCCCTGTACTCAGGTGATCTAAATTTGGATATTTAGCAACCAGCATGTATTTATCATGGTTACAGCATCCTGGGGGGGGGGTCACATGATTGTCATTTGTGACTTTCCCAAATAGCTCCCGACAATCAAAGTCAATGGGGGAAGCTGGGTTTGATCATGCCAAAAAAGGTCATAAAACTGGTTGAGAGTTACTTAACAACTCCATTGCTTAGCAATGGAAGTTCAGGTCCCAATTGTGGTAGTAAATCAAGGATTACCTGTACCATCTTAAGAGTTACATTTTAACAGAAAGATAGCATATGAATTAAATAATAAAAAAAATAGAAATTTATCTATTTTGATCAGAGGTCAAGATGGCATAGTATGTCTACTCAGCAGTATCTTAGACATACTACTTCACTTGAAAATCAGAGGCTATTTTAATGAATGAGACAAATGTGGATTTTTAAAATAACACATAAAGAAAAATTCCTGAAAGGCTATTTATGTGTTGCATGTGTCTAATGCACCGAAATGATAAGAGCTGAAAGTTCAAATCCCAGAGTTCCTTTTTGGGGATAACATGTTTTTCAATATTTGCATTGAATTCCATGAAATACTTCCAGGTACAGTTTGACTGTGAACTTTTAGCACATGACTCACCATAACCAGAATGTCCTAATCCAGATATGGTGGCAACTGCCAAGTCAACTGCAATTTATTAAAACAGCCCTGTGCCAATTTATTAAAACAGCTCTGTGCCACTGCAAGTCTTATATTTTTCTATTTTTCAGGAATACATGCCCAATTAAAAATACTGTGGGGTCTTTGGTACTCTCTGAGCTTGGTTATCTTCTTGCAGACATTTCATTACCAAACTAGGTAACATCATCAGTGCTAGAACAGAATGGGATTTGTTCCCTTTTTATACGCTAGTTGCTTGCTCTGCCAGTGTTGGTGGGAGTATTTTTGGTAATTCCTTGACTAGGCTGTTGTTTAGTTAGCTTGTTTTTTCAGAATTGGTATTTCCTTGACTTCCTTTAGTATTTGGGCATGACATTTGGTTGATGGTGAAAGAGCATCATTATGCTAATTATTACATTGGGCTAGACTGGAGATGTATAGATCCTGAACTGGTGTCCGGAGATTATTAGCACCTGAATAGAGTGAAATAAACTCAGATTAAATATCAGTGGTTGTCAGTAGATTCATTAATTATGATTCTGGTAGTTATTCTTGTTAGGATTCTGGTAGTTACTCTTGACAGGATTGCACTCATATGGAATTGATTTATAGTCTAGGATTTTCCTAGACCCTTAGCTCTTGCTTAACCGAATACGCAACCACAAGAGTTTCATGTAGATTTAGCCATATGCTACTTGAGATTCTACTTGGACTAAGATGTTCTTACAATCTTAATACATGCCCTGATCACATTAAGCTGAATACAGCAACACACTTTGGTTACAGGTTACATCTGGAACTAAATGGCTAGAAACCTGGTGGGAAAGCTTAGACAGGACTGAAGAAAATATTTATGTGTGAGTATGTGTGTGTTTATTATGACAAATGACTGTGAATATATATCTACATCTGTATCTGTATATCTATATCTCTATCATCTCTGTCTCTTTGTCTCTCTTCTATACAGTATATCTATTTCTATCTCTAACATCTATATCTATGAGTGTGTGTGTGCATGTATGTATATTTATGTAGCATAGGGGTGTCAAACTCACGGCCTGGAGGCCAGATCCAGCCCATGGGGTGCTTAGATCTGGCCCACAGGCCCACTCTGGAAACAGTGAAGGACCAGCCTCTGCCAGCAAAAAGGGCTATGTGCGGCCCTCCTGAGCTCTGTTTTCACTGGCAGAGGGTTGCAGGAGGCTGTCATAGCCGAAAATGAAGCTTGGGATCCCGTTTTCACTGGCAGAGCACTCGAGCCACCTCAGGCACCCTTGGCACCTCTGACACCTCAGACCCCTAGCCACGCCTACCCCAGTCCCACAAGGTTAAACACAACCCTGATGTCGCCCTCAATGAAATTGAGTTTGACACTCCTGATCTAGCATCTTGATTTCCATGTGGGGCTCTAATCTGTGGTGGAGGATCCTAAATGTTATTTTTCTAGCATGTGAATTAAGAATATTGTATGAAATTTTGCACACATTGTTAAGCCTCCTTTCTTTGGTAATGCATATACACTGAAGTCTTCCAGTCTCTTGTCCACTGTGTCATTCTCCAGATTTACTGGAATAGTTTGGTTATAGATATTCTATTAATTCCTGTAGAGTTTGACCTTGGTGATGACTGGCATGATAATCTAACTTCATCTTTCAGGACTTCTTGTAAATAGGGAATGTCTTTAAAGATATCTAGGATGTTCACTTCTCTACTGTACATGATTTCAATATGTTCCTTCCATTTCTAACTGATTTTATATTAGCAATCTATTTCAGACCAAGACAATTATAATAATATAATATATAAAAGGCATGGACTTTTACATTTCTGAGCACAATACTTAACTTAAAAGTATTCATTAAAAAAATATGTTTTCTTTTGATGTAATCATCTATATTTCCCAAGACTTTCCTGAGATTCCAACATTTTGAACAAAGGAGGATTTGGTAGAAGGATACCTAAGGATGAGAGAGATGGACTTGTATTGTAAGAGAGGTTAATTTAAAGAAGTTCACATAAGGATAACAAATAATTAAATGGCACTTTAAAAACCAACATTTTTATTCAAGCATTTTATAAACCAGATTCCCATCCAACAATATCATTGAGAGAGAAAAGTGATATATTGTATACACAACCATGTTCCATTATATATGTTCCTTTTATGTTTCATTTCCTTCTCATCTCTTCAAGCCTTGTTTGCTCAGTTTTTAATTTCTGGAAAGAGGCTTGTCAAAGTTCATCTTTGGCTGGAAATGACATTTCATTGACTTAGAAACTGTACTTCCTAATCTCAGCAGTGAGGTAGTTACCTAGACCATATGTTAGGAGACCTTCTCATCTGTTACTTCACTTGTTTTTGGCCTTCCAATTAAGATTCACAGGCCAGGCCTCCAAAAACCTGATCATTTCACATCCCGTCATGATACCATATTGAGATAGCTTTCACCAGTCAACGTCACCAAGCAGTTTCTGTAAATAATTATAGAAGTGGGTTAAAGAGACATTCAAAATAAATACAGCACTAGCTTTCATGGATGCACCAGTTTTCAAACAGGGCAGGAAAGGTCTTTTGAGGATGTTATTGGCATGGCAGCATATAGTACAGGCATATATTAATCATTTCAATGAAGTCTGGGATTTTTCTCCCTGTTAATATGAAATATTTATGGTTGTAACTGTCTTGGTTGAAGCACAGAGCTGTTTCTCATTAGTGGTGGTTGTCAGAAAAAAAATGAATATGCTGCTGAGTGTCCAGTTTCTGGGGAAACGTGGTTGAAACATGAGCATCTCTCTCTCTATTCTGAGCTTGGAGTCAGATGCTTGCAGATGGGATGTTCCCCATTAAGTAATGACTGAGGGTCCATATGGAACACATTACAAATCAAAATACTGATTGATGAAGTGCCTGTGGTCAACTTTCTACAGAAATGAAAAATTTGAATTTATTATCACATCAGCATGGGGCTGCTTTCACGTACAATCACATTCTGTTTCTGCCCTGCTCCCCTCAAGCCTTTTCCCCCACTTTCCTGTTCTACATTCCCCTCCTTCTCCAAACCTGAGATCTGCATTTCTAAGATAAACAGATACCAGAGTAGAAATTTGGGTTGGGTTCCATGACAGACATCAATTGATCAGATCTGGGCTGAATCAGGATGTGCTGACATACAGGTGGTTCTGTTCCTTGAATCATCACAAGACATTTTATCTGAGGTGAGTGTAGATAAACAAAACTGTGTACTTGTGGTGAAGAATTAAAATCAATGGATAGAAAAGGACTCAGGGTAAACCAGAATTTTGGGCCTTCTAGGGAGATATTTAGTAAGTATTCTTCCAGAGAGCTAGCCTTTCTATCTCTCAAACTTTCTGAATGCATCCAGGATTAATTTGGGCTGTTCTGACTATTTTCAGAAGATTTGGATAGCAGGATACAATAGGCATGGACACATTCAGTTTATAAGCTGTTGCCAATGAAACAGCTGTTTCCTTTTTTGTCCAGCAGATTTGTATGGATGAAATGTAAAATAGCATTCACTCACAGTCATCTCCAATTAAAAAATTAGTACAGGGCTAGGAAAAACTCTTGGGAGATGTCCTGAAGAACCACTGTCAAATGGTTGGACTAGATTGGATTTCCCAAACCTCACCTTCTGCAACCTGGGCATCCTCCATATGGGTGACTTTTGTTTTTTTTTAACCTCTCAGTGTTTCCTAGACACTGTGATAATTGCTGAGAATTCTGGGAATGAAAGTTCAGGCATATGGAAGGTGACCAGTTTGGGGGAAAATGCCACAGTTGATGCTCTCCACTTGCATGGTTTGGAACTTTGCAAGCTGAAGTCCCAATATATCTGGAGGATACCAATTTGGGGAAAGCTGAGACAATTAATGAATTGATTTCAGTTCTGCTTCCCATAAGTTCCACCTTGAAATGATTTGCAATAAAATTACTAGTATACAATAATAAAATAAAAAGAATAAAGTACATCATATTAAAATAACAAAATTGGAAGGAGTCACTTAAGCTATTGAAATTAACTTTAGTGGACATTTGTTAAATGGGAAATGAGGAAAATGCAACAAACTGTTCATTCAAAACATTTATCCATGAAAAATCTGTATGAAGAACTAAAGTTTCAGTGGTGCCTAAAGGGCATTATCATCAATTCTGAAGGGCAAGAAAATCACATGCAAATAATCACAGGATGATACTGTGTGGGCTATAGCAGAAAGAGCAGGATGACCTCTATTAGAGATCAACCAGATAGATAATAGTAAAGATAGGGTATCAAATACATTTTCCATTGTGATCCCTGAATATCTGCTGGAATAGCCAAGTTTTCTTCTAAATGTTTCTAATGCTGATTTATTTCTAGGTAAAAATGATTCTTCAGAAGGAGAACTTTGGCAAACAATGCTTGCTTCTAAGACCCTTCCGACTACCCATCATGGGGCAGATACTTGGCATATTTCCTCTACCAGCACACTTTGGATGGGAAAGCAGAAATACTACTATCTTGGAACCGATACTACAGTGGCAAGATTCCTAGCTCTGGCCTAACTGTACATATAGGGTTTCATATCTGGTCTCCTGTGGAACCAGATCTTCTGGTGATCATGAGGATCTCCCAATGGAGAAATGCCACTTCTCACCTCCATCCTGTATTTAATATTGTTGTAATACCAAAACCCAGATGGGCATATTTCAGTAAGGGACAGCCCGCCTTTTTTGCCCATCCAGGTTTTAGTAAAATTATCCAAGTCTATCTTGGCATACAGCATTATATCATGGTTTAAAATGGCTTTCCTACAGACAAGCCTGGTATCAGCCTCAGCACAAGAAATCTAGGAATTTAGATTGAGAAAAAGGATCTGAAAGATTGACTACAGTGGTCTTTGAATTATAACAGTTCATTTAGTGACCATTCAAAGTTACAATGGCACTGAAAAAAGTGACTTTTTCACACTTATGACCATTGCAGCATCCCCCTGGTCATGTGATTTGCATTTGGATACTTGACAACTGACTCACATTAATAATGGTTACAGTGTCCTGGAGACATATAATCACCTTTTGCAACCTTCTGACAAGCAAAGTCAATGGGGAAAACAGATTCACTTATCAACCATGCTACTAATTTAACAATTGCAGTGATCCGCTTAATAAATGTGATAAGAGAAGTCGCAAAATGGGGCAAAACTCACTTAACAAATTTCTCATTTAGCAACATAACTTTTCGGCTCAATAGTAGACATAAGTTAAGGACTAAAAGGTAAAGGTTCCCCTTCTGTATACATTTCCAATCTCTCTTCTCTGATGATAATCCAAGCAATTGGCTGGACTTTTTGATTTAAATATATATAGAGAAAGGATACCTGAGGTCAGGCTTGTCATGATAAAGCCATATCAAATCAGCAAAGATTTAAGACTTGAGGAAATTATTTTTCTAAACAAAACAAAACAAAACAGGGAATGCAAGTAAATAGAGCCTGGTGGAATATTAACCCAGCTCACCAAAGCTCAGGAGGAGTCCAGGAAAGCCTGCCAGTCATTTAAAAAACACATAGAACTTTCACTTCGGTTTTGAGGGGGGAATTCTGACTGACTCTGCTGGAGTCTGGCTGAGAAAAATGTTCACTTGAAGGACATGAAAGCTTTCCTCTCTTTTCGTTTTTTTTTTATTGGCTTCGGATGGCAAATACAGCCCTAGCCAGCTAGCAGTTCCCACTAAGGTAATAAAATTATGCCGGACCTCAGTGGAAATGTGGATCTTTCAATTAGAGTTGAAGAGTCACTTACAGGCAGGGGTTGGGGATGGTTTGGCACTTGGAAGCAATTTTTTTAAAAAAAGAAAGATTGAAAGATTTAATATTCCTGGTGAATTGCTCTCTGAAGAAAACACACACACAAAGATATCCATACATTGCAAAGGAAAAATAATGGAAAGAAAGAAGACTACCCAAATTTTGAGTAGTTAGCTCATCTTTAGAAGTTTCCATGAAAGCCTTTTTTTTTTTGCTACCTTCCTCTGATAACTGCTACCCTGGTGATATAAAAGTCTGAAACTGGGACCTCCTGTTTATAAACCATGAGTTCCACTAGGGTGTCTTTCATTATAATTTAAGGGATGACATTAGCTGTGTACTAGACCATAATATAAAGCTTATGAAACCCCTTTGTGGGTCACCAACAACAGAGAGCAACTTTGTGAGGCCAAGACCCTTATCTTACTGAAATTTGAGAAGATTGATGATTTCACCATATGAAGAACACCTGGATTTCAAGAATGCCCTCTCCATAGTAACCAACATTTCAAACATGGTTGTACAATTTTTTAAAAGCAATGATGGATCAGAACAAAGATCTATTTAATTCAGCATTTTATTTCCTTGGCTCCCCGAATATGTTGTTTCATCTAATTCTCCTCGATTGTGTCTTGGTATCTAATAAGCAAACAAACAAAAAACAAACAAACCCCTTTAAACTATTTCCACGATTTGGATACCATTAAACTCTGGAGCTGTTTCTGAATAGTTCACATTTCAACATCACTGGTGGAAAGTTATTTAATATCTACAAAAAGATATTAAATATCTATTTATTTATCTATTATTTAATATCTACAAAAAGAACAGAGACTGTATGTGTGTGTGTGTGTGTGTGTGTGTGTGGTTTCCAAAGGTTGCTGAACTGCAGCTCGCACCACCATCACCAGCAGCCAGCATGACTAATGATGAGGGACACTAAGAATTATAGTGCAGCAAATATCTTAAGTATCACAGAATATTCACACATCTGGGGCTTATAGTTTTCTTTTAATGTGGGTCAGAAATATATGTAGAAATCCACATTTTTTGTAAAAGGGTGGGGTTTTCTTTATAAAAGTATTTTTTGTAAAGGCGTTTTGTTTCTTTTAATTTTAAAAGAAAAAGGAAAAATTGTAACCTGGATGTATTATTGTTAAAAATTCTGACAAATGAAAACCTTTGCTAAACAAATGTTCTAAATTTGTAGAAGAGTGGCAACTGATCCATTTTAAAAAGAATCCCTTTTAATAGTTATGGCTCATTTTCTTTAATTAAACTCATTAGAGAAGTATATAAACGCAATAATTAGCTGAAAAAGGCTTTATTGTTTATGTCTTTTGATCCCTGTTGCTTTCTGGCAGAAAGCTGCATTTCAGTATTCTTGAGAAGGGGAAGGAGGGTTTGTCAGGAACAGTCGATGTCTATGATCCTCAAGATGTGGACAGATATCATCTAATTTCCTTTCATCAAATGTTTTCATAATAAATGTGCTTTTTGTTTTGTTATGTTATGCTATACACTGTCCAGTGAGTTTCTGGTGAAGCAAATAACCTAGAGAAGTAAGACAAAACAGATTCTGTCTCTCTTTTCTCTCTCCCCCCACCCCCCACCTTCCCCTGGGGAATGAAGATCATTGCACATTCTTTGTATTTGCAAAAGAAATGATGCAGAGGAAGATAGATACATCATGACTGAAACGGTAAGTATTTTATCACAGTCTGTGACAGGAATAGTCAGCTGGGAGCCTGGATGCCAAATTTGATCCTTAAGTTAACTGTATTTGACTGTTAGACATAGCAGTGGTGAAGTGTTTAAGGGAGATTTGTGTACTAGACAATATGGACTACATCCCACAAAATAGTACCTGCCCTAGGCAACACAATGGTGTTTGTCACAAAAAAACTGCTTTTTTAAAAAGCAGGATTTGGGGAATCCTCCAAATGCATGTACCTGGCCAACTTGGGGAACAGGAAGTTAACCAGATGGATCCTTTGTCAGATCCAGTCAGTTATATAACTCCTTCTCTCGTTGCATCCCCTAAAGCCAGCAACTGGACTGCCCTATGTATTTGGAGAAGCGAATGCAGGAGATAACTATAAATGCCTGGAGAACAGGAATCCAGCCATGACACTGGGTGGTCTTTCTTATATGGCCTAGGGCTTAGCCAAGACCAACAGCATCCAGCATAATGGGATATCTCTGCCAACAATAGCCTTAGAATACTGAGCTCTATTCTTGTGTGGCAATTAGTTTGATAAACCATATAGAATCATAATGTTACTGCCAGCTGGAAGAATACAAACTAACGTCTGGCAAATTAAACTCTGGATTTTCCAATCAAATGAAATAGTGAAAGGCATTCTTGGGAATGAATGAGATCAGTTTTTATAGAAGAGGAGTGGAAGTGGGGTAGGAATGTTTTGTTTGTACAGCACGTACAGAATATATTTAGAACTTCAGACTATCAAAGTTCTGAAGAACAAAGAGGCCAATATAATTTCATTGATGCAGATACTTTATTCTGGTTAATCAAATGCCCTTCGGACGATGTATTAAGCCACATTTATGTTTGGAGAAAGGAAATAAAGGGACCCTTGCAATATTGACCCATTTGCAGATGGACTATAGCATATCCATTGGAGGCTGGTGGAAATCATGTGCAGCATTGATTACCCATTTCTGCCAAACTCGGTGATTTTATGGATCCACTGTTTAGCCAAAAATAAAACCAAAAAAATATTGCCATGACCTTGAAAATGTGCTCTCATCTAATTGTGGATGAAAAAAGGAGGGTTAGGATATCAATTAGAGAATGTTTTCAAGAGGATGTCATTGGGAACCAGTCAACAAAAATTTGAATTCAGGAGTCAGATTTTTTTATATCAGTCCAGAACAGATGACACATTTCATCTGTAATCTGTAATCTGAAGTCCATTTCAAAATTATTTTCTTACCTTCACAGCATGTGAAGAGTAGCCATGATTTCCACTGAGACATTTAGAGGTTTGTAATGCACATTTGGGTCCAGTATAAATGTGATGTGGATTTTACTTTTGTCTGTGTCATCCCAACTCATTTGAACACATTGGAACCTTTGAGGTTTTTTATAAAAAGGGCAGAGAATTGCATGTAAGGTCTCCTTCTTCTGTCTCCAACCTTGATGCCATAGAATAAAAGAAAGAAGATAAATTTAAAGCCTCCACAGTTTAGCCGAAATAACACTGAATTAATATTTACCTGAAAGTGAGTACAAATTTTGGCACAATCTGGAACCCTAATAAAATAGACCCTCAGATCATGCTGAGAAATGAACTGTGATCAAATGAATGTGCATGCAGCTTTCCTTCAAGCTTCAGATCTATTGGATGAATACGCTAGTTGAAGAGAATGGCACAGGGCCAGTGTGTAGTCTACACACTTTGGCTTAAAGAAAGCTTTTGTTTAATCTGGTTATGTTTCTTGGCTAATCTATACAAACCAAGAACATATGGCAATGACAATGTCCATTAGAATGGTTTGCTCCCCTATCCTTGGACTTTACTGTCAGCTTCTCTGTGTCGTCTGAAGACCAGAGACAAGTCATTTATTTACAAGTAAATCCAGGCCTGGAAATTGTAATACCTTGATAAAATTCCTTGGTTTCCTGGGATAAAACTGTCTCCTCGTTTCTCTTATACTCTCCTAATGCCAGCTGACACCTGCTGTATTTGTTTCTTTGTTTCTGTTTTTCCTGTAGGAGCACAAGGCCATGGACTCAGTTACTCCTATTCCAATTTTTCTTACAAATCAGAGAATAGGTTAGGCCCATGATGGCGAACCTATGGCATGCATGCCACATGTGGCACCCATAGCCATATTGGTGGGCACACGAGCTCAGCTCTGGCACAAATGCGTGTGTTGGGCAGCTGATTTTCGGGCCTTCTGGGCCCACCGGAAGTAGAGAAACAGGCTGTTTCCTGCCTCCAGAGGGCCTCAGGGATGGTGGGGAAGGCCCATTTTTCTCTATCCCTAGGCTCCAGAGCCTTTCTAGGAGCTTGGGGAGGGCGAGAACGGCCTTCGGAAAATAGCCTTCCCCACCCCCGCGGAGGTCCTCTGGAGGCCGTAAGTGGCCCATTTGCCAACTTCTGGTGGGACTGGAAGTCAGCAAACGGGTCATTTCCAGCCTCTGGAGGACCTCCGGGGGGGGGCATTTGTGGCTCCTAGAAAGGCTCTGGAGCCTGGGCCTACGGGGCAGGGATGAAATCTAAAATTTGTTACTACCAGTTCTGTGGGTGTGGCTTGGTGAAAGGGTAATGTGACTGGGTGGGCGTGGCCAACTTTTTTTTTTACTTTTAAAAGCATTTTTTCTACAACCTTAAGAGGTTGCAGAAAAAAATGCTTTTAGAAGCCTCTGATGATCAGGCAAGTCAGCTGGGATTGCCAGAGGCTTTTAAAGGCATTTTTTTTCCTACAGCCTCTTCGGCTGAAGAGATTGCAAAAAAAAAAAAATGCTTTTAAAAGCTTCTGATGATCAGGCAAGTCAGCCTGGATCGCCAGAGGCTTTTAAAAGCATTTTTTCCCCCTACAACCTCTTCGGCCGAAGGGGTTGCAGAAAAAAATGCTTTGAAAAGCCTCTGATGATCCCAGCTGAGCCTCACGATCATCAGAGGCTTTTTTTTTTAACTTTTAAAAGCATTTTTTTTTGTTGAAGAGGTTTTATTTATTTATTTATTAGTTCAATTTATATGCCACCTTTCTCTGAAGACTCAGGGCGGCTTTCTACTCAGGTTGTAGAAAAAATGCTTTTAAAAGTAAAAAGAACAGCCTCTGATGATCGCGCGGCTCAGCTGGGCATGGTGGGGGGGACGACAGGGATTTTTGTTACTGGTTCTCTGAACCACCTGCTGCCATCACTACCGGATGGGGTGATCCGGTCCGAACCAGGAGCATTTCACCCCTGTTACCGTGCCCACCATGCCATTGCATGCCAGGAGCTGGTGGGGGGAAGTGTGGGGGTTGTGCACATATACGGTGGTGGGATGCATAGAATTATGAGTGTGGCACATGATGGCAAAAATGTTAGCCATCACTGGGTTATGCTAACAGGTAATCCAAATTCACCAGGTGCATCTCTGTGGTCCAGAAATTATTTGGACCTGAATCTTCATACCAGCATATGCACACAGACCTTAATGTGTTTTTTTTTGTATTGAATTCACCTGGATTTTTAAAATATTATTATCACTATTGTGTAATGGCACTGATATGTGTAACAGTAAAAATCACTTTAGTGAGATTGATTCAATCCAGGCTTCTTCCACATATTGTACCCTGTCCTCTTGATTGAGCCTGTTGTGGCCCCGCCCTCTGAGCCTGTCCCATCGGAGGAAGAAAGCTCCGAGCATGAGGAAGAGGAGTCAGCCAGGCCTCCCTCTCCAGGCCTCCCTCTCCCCTCTGGCATTGTCTCAGGTGCCGGCCGAGGGAGAGGAGATCAGCAGGGAGACAGCTGGTTCGTCTCAGAGTGATGAAGAAACATCATTCCTGGACGCACGCCTCCGAAGGCGTGATAAACGATTGCAGCAGTTTAGGAGGCGTGCTAGGGATTAGAACTGAGTCACTGGACCACATCCCAGAGACTATATAATAGAGGGTAGTGGTCAGGGATCCTTGTGACGAACAAAAGTAAACCTTGGATAGTCACTAAAGCCTCATCCGGAACTGCTGGGAGAAATATTATTTCTGCTTGGACTTTTTTGTACGTTAGTATCTTATCTTTCTGTTTGTGAAAATAAAGGCATTTGGCAGACGGTGTGTCTATCGCTGCCAAGTGGGAGATAAGACCTGGGTGCGTTCCAAAGTGTTTCCTTAACCCTCGGCTGGCTGTGTTTGTGTGTGTGTGGGGACGGGGACAGATCAGAGCCTAGAAAGAAATAGGTTTCTAGAAAAAGAAAAAGGCTATGGTTTTCCCAGTTGCAACATATTCCCTGCACATACACTAGATGGCGGACCTCCAGGGGGCTCGCTGGTGAGGCCGATGAGGGAATGGAGGACTTTGGAGGCCGATTTAACAATCTTGGGCCACACGTTCAGCATGCCGAAGGTATGGCGGTTCGGATGAGCCATCCCCAGGCGGGATTGCCTCATGGATGGCAGAGCTGCTATGAGGATTGCGATCGGAGTGCCATGAGGAGGGCGGTGGCGGCCTCCAAGATGACTCAGCAGCCGTGATGCCCCAGAGATCAGGTGATTACTCTGCGGCCCGGAGGTTCTCAGGCCGCATCAAACAGACATTTAGCCCAGACCTGAAGATTGGGGGGTGTATGGCCCAGCTGCTGCTGAGGCTTAAAATCCCCCCCAAACAGACCTGGACCTGGGAAGAGCAGAGTCTGTCTGAGAAGATGGGTAGGACTTCGGGAGGGAATTGGCCCGGAAAAGCTAAAGGAGGTGAAGTGATAGAGGGGGATTGATGAATAGCCAGCTGGTCTCCCCCTTGGATTCACTCCCCCCCCCTTGTGAAATGGCCTTCCCCTGTTACTGCCTGGACTCTCTGTTTGTGGTTGCGTCATTTTTTCCATCACCTCTGACTCTGGGACTTTACTACCACCCTCTTTGAACTTAGTGTCATTTGATCTCTATCTCCTCGTTGCTGCTGTTTGTTTCAGCCCTGCCTCCCGATTACCGCCTTCTGGCCTGGGTGTGGGGGAAGGGAGATTGCAGGTTTGGAAGGAGAAACTGAGAGTCCTGGACAATGGCTGCTGCTCCATCTGCAGGAAAAGAGTTGAACTCTGCTGGCCTTATGTCATCCAGCCGTTGTGAGAGAACGGCTGTGGCCATTTGCTTGCATTTCAGCTATCTGACCTGGATGCCCCATCGCTGTGAGAGAGTGAGAGGCTCCAGTTTTTCCCAGATCCAACCGTATTGCTATCTCGCACCTCTAGGACCATTGCTGACACCCAAAGTTACTCTCCCTTACCTCGTCATACTTATATGGCTTACACCTCGGTGGATCTGCTCACACTGCGAGATGCCCCCCTCTTGTGGCGATGGCCTTCCACTTTATCGAAGGCCTACCTTAAGAATGGGCTTTGGAGCCCCGAGAGGTGGCATGTTTTAAAGCAGGGATTGAGGGTTTTTTTAATTAGGGCTTTTAATAATTTTTAAAGGGGAACTGGGAGGGCGACCAAGGAGGGTGGGGGGGTAATCCTCCAAGGTCGGGGCTGAGCCCAGCACGGGGTAACAGTTTAGAGGGTGCAGGACGAGGGATTGGGGAGGGGAAGGTGGGCTATCTTAATGACGGATGTACCATCAGCACGGTGGATGGGAGGGGCAGATATGGCAGGAGCAGGGGACCATATCATGTGTCGGGGGTGCGCACTCGCTACTTGAGAGCAATTGCGCGCCCCGGTCCCCAAGGCTCCTCTTGGATACTAGGTGGCACAGTTACTCAGGACCTGGGCCTCCGGCTGATGCTGTGCAATGCCAGGTCCATGGTAAATAAGGCCCCCCTCATTTACGATCTTATTCAAGAGGGGGGAGCGGACCTGGCGGGTATTATGGAGACCTGGTTGGGCCCAAAGGGAGGGGTCCCTCTGGTTGAGATGTGCCCACCAGGCTTCAGAGCATTCCATCAGCTGAGGGCCTAGGGGAGGGACGGGGGTGGCGGTTATTATTAAAGAAGGTCTTGGTCCTAGAGAGACCACTGTGTCACAGATTGCCGGATGTGAGTCCCTCTTTGTGAGATGGGGTCATGGGGTTCAGATAGGCTTGCTGCTTATGTACCTGGCTCCCTGCCGCGTAGCAACGGCCCTGCCCGAGCTACTTGACGTAATAGCCATTGTGGCAGTTGATACACCCAGGCTTATGGTCATGGGTGATTTCAACTTGCCGTCTGTTGGTGAAATGTCAGAGATGGCTCGGGAGTTCATGGCTTCCATGACGGCCATGGACCTGACCCAGTTAGTTCATGGCCCCACTCACAGGGGGGGACACACTCTGGACTTGATTTTTGTCTCTGGCCAGTGGTTGAGTGGTCTTATTATAGGGGATATAGACATGAAACTCTTGTCATGGTCAGATCACTCATACCTTCGTCTGGACCTTCGAACCGCTACACCCCACTGCAGGGAGCGGAGCCAATTAGGTGGGTCCGCCCCAGGCGCCTGATGGATCCTGATAGGTTCCAGATGGAGCTTGGGCCATTTCCTGAAGATCTGGCACATGACTCAGCTGAGGACCTGGTGGCTGCCTGGGATCGGGCAGCTGGTGGGGCCTTGGATCGAGTCGTGCCTTTGCGGCCTCTGACCCGCTGTCGATCCCTCACAGCTCCTTGGTTCACCGAGGAGCTGAGGGAGATGAAATGCTGGAAAAGACGCCTAGAGAGTGGTTGGAGGGCCAGTCTTGCTGAATCTGACCAAACACTGGTAAGGTCGCATATTAAGATCTACTTAATGGCGATAAAAGCGGCAAAGTTTAATTACTTTTCCGCTCTTATTGTGTCATCAGAGAATCGTCTGGCTGCCCTGTTTAGGGTGACCTGCTCCCTGCTCCACCCAGGAGTGCGGGAGGAGCCCTTGGAAGGCAGGGCCGAGGATCTCGGACAATATCTGTATGACAAAATGGCTTAGATCCGGGGGGATTTGGACTCTGACTGGGTAGATTCGGGCAGGGTGGCGAGGAATAGTCTTGAGAATGTTATCTGGGAAGAGTTTGACTCTGTGACCCCTGATGACGTGGACAGGATTCTGGGGAGACTTAGCGCGGCCACATGTTTACTGGATCCGTGTCCCTCCTGGTTAGTACTGGCTTCCCGGGAGGTTACACGAGGCTGGCTCCAGGGAATTATTAACGCTTCGTTGAGTGAGGGTTACTTCCCCACGGCCTTGAAAGAGGCGGTGGTGAGGCCTCTCCTCAAGAAGCCTTCCATGGACCCGGCAGTATTAGCCAACTATCATCCTGTCTCCAACCTTCGCTTTGTGGCAAAGGTTGTTGAGAGTGTGGTCGCACAACAGTTTCCGCAGTACCTGGAGGAAACGTCTTATCTAGATCCATTCCAGTTGGGTTTCAGGCCCGGGCACAGCACGGAAATGGCATTGGTCGCATTGGTAGATGATCTCTGGAGAGCTCGGGACAGGGGTTACTCCTCTGTTCTGGCCCTGTTAGACCTCTCAGCGGCTTTTGATACCATCAACCATGGTATCATGCTGCACCGGTTGGAAGAGTTGGGGATGGGGGGCACCGTGTTATGGTGGTTCTCTTCCTTTCTCTCAGACCTGTCACAGTTCGTGTTGGCAGGGGGGCAGAGGTCGACCTCGAGGCCTCTTATATGTGGAGTGCCTCAGGGGTCAGTCCTCTCGCCTCTTCTGTTCAACATTTATGTGAAGCCACTGGGCAAGATCATCCGTGGCTTTGGGGTGAAGTACCATCAGTACGCTGATGATACCCAGCTGTACATCTTCATCCCAGGCCACCCCAACGATGCCCTTGAAGTGATGTCCCAGTGCTTGGAGGCTGTGCGGATCTGGATGGGGAGGAACAGGCTCAAGCTTAACCCTTCCAAGACTGAGTGGCTGTGGTTCCCGGCATCCCGATATAGTCAATTGACTCCATCACTGACTATTGGGGGCGAGTCTTTGGCCCCCGTGGAGAGGGCTCGCAATCTGGGAGTCCTCCTGGATACGCAGCTGTCCTTGGAGGAACATCTGACAGCTGTAGCCGGGGGACCCTCTGTCAGGTTTGCCTGATTCACCAGTTGCAGCCCTTTCTTGATTCCCTGTGCACAGTCACTCATGCCTTCGTCACCTCTCGCCTGGACTACTGCAACGCTCTCTACATGGGGCTCTCCTTGAAGAGCACCCAGAGGCTCCAACTGGTCCAGAATGCGGCTGTGCGGGTAATACGGGAGCCGCATGGTGCTCCCATACAACACCTCTCCTGCATGAGCTGCACTGGCTCCCAGTGGTCTTCCGGGTGCGCTTCAAGGTGTTGGTTATCACCTTTAAAGTGCTCCATGGCATAGGACCTAGTTATCTTCGAGACCGCCTGCTGCTACCGACGGCCTCCCATTGATCTGTGCGTTCCCACAGAGAGGGCCTCCTCGGGGTGCCATCAGCCAAACAATGTAGGCTTGTGACCCCCAGGGGGAGGGCCTTCTCTGTGGGGGCACCTACCCTCTGGAATCAGCTGCCCTCAGAGATAAGGAGTATCCAAGACTTCGGTGCCTTCCACCGTGCCCTTAAAACCTTCTTTTTCCAGCAAGCCGGGCTGGCCTAACACTTTTTAAAATGTTTTTAATTGTCTGTTATTGTTTTTAATCATGGGGCCAAATTTATATATATCTTTTTAATTGTATTTTAATGTTTGTAGTTTATGTTTTTACTTGGCTGTTCACCGCCCTGAGTCCTCAGGGAGAAGGGCGGTATACAAATTTAAAATAAAATAAAATAAATAAAATAAAACATATGTCTGTGCAAGTTGGACCACAAGAAAGGCTGAGCGCCAAAGAATTGAGGCCTTTGAACTATAGTGCTGAAGAAGACTCCTGTGAGTCCCTTGGACTGCAAGGCGTTCAAACCGGTCAGTCCTACAGGAGTTCAACACTGGCTGTTCTTTAGAAGGCCAGATACTGAAGATGAAACTCAAATACTTTGGCCACCTAATGAGAAGGAGGGACTCACTGGAGAAGAGCCTAATGCTGGGAAAGATTGAGGACAAAAGAAGAAGGGGATGGCAGAGAATGATCTGTCTGAATGGCTGGATGGAGTCACTGAAGCAGTAGGCATCAGCTTAAATGGACTCCAGAGGATGGTAGAGGACAGGAAGGCCCGGATGAATGTTGTCCATGGGATTGCGATGGGTCGGACACGACTTTGCGACTAACAACAACAAGAAAGAAATACTCTTCAGTCCATATTCCTTTGTCAGATATATTTTTTGAAACAATTGTTCTAGTTTTATCCATTTAGCCATGTAGTTATATCCATTATATACTGCCCATATAATGAACCCTGTTTACAGGCATTTATACCACTTTGGCTGCATTGTTTGTGTACATTATCTCCTGTTCCCAAGTGTTTTGCCTGCTACTGGTTCATTTCAGTTGTGAATGAATACCTTCTACTTTTTGGCATATATCAACAGTATTTTCTATGGACAAATTCATGTATAATATCTGAATATACTTTCTTGCAATCAATTTCTTGTTATATCCAAAACTATTTGATTTGATCTTTGAGCAAAGATTCACAAGACTTAGTTTTTACTCTCGGGTCTGTTACAATTTTTTCTTTACACAGTAACATCATTTTCTCTAAAAATACAACAAAAATACTCTTCTTCCCATGTCTTGGCTCATATCTATAAACAAATCATTCAAATGTAATCAAGAAAAATTCCATTAAGAGCTATCAGAAACAACAGCATATTAAAAAAAAAAATCTTTAAACCTTTCAAATAATGTCCCATAAAATTCTTATAATCTTCTCTTCATCTCCTCTCAGAAACTTCTTCACAGACTTAACACTTTCTTTCAATTTTAATACCACTACTTAAAAGGAATAATCATCAAGATTTTTAAAACCAAAAAGTAAGTTTATAAAGTTGGTTTATTTGATCAAGATTAAAGTGTATATTGAGTTTTAGCAGCTTTTAATGGTTTTTCTTGACCAGGCCTGAACGATGAGGCTTTAAAGCTTTGCTTATATATCCAGTAAATTATGTAAAGAAGACTTTTTGTTGTATTTTTAGAGAAAGTGATAAATTATGGTACAAAATTTTCAACCATCTCAGTCTCATTTTGCATGTGTGACTTGAAAATAGAACTTTTATACATTTTTTCATGGCAAGCCTGACTTGAATCTGTTATTTTACTATTATTACCTCCAATACAATTCAGTCTCAAAGAAACACTATCAAAGTGCCTCCTCTTTTTCAGATTGTGCCATCCAATGGAGACTACACATGGGTGAAGAGATTCATAACTTGAAGTAGCAATGATTTCAACAGCATAATCTGCTACTTCATAAAGAAATAAGCACAAAACCCAGAAAATAACATAAACTAGAACCTAAATTAGCTTCAGAAATAAAAAGAAATCTCAACTTTTTATAACTCAGTGTTATAAAAAACCGATAAACAATTTATTGTTTCATATGATTTCATTAGCTCTTTTACAGAAAGTTTCTCTTTTGATTAACAGGCAGTTTTGGACACAATCATAAAAATAGACCAGTTTTGTTCAGAATATTTTAAGATGACTAAAAAGGAAGAGGAATGGTGCTTTCCACATGAAAAGCAAGATTTTAAATAGAGATGATTATCTTGGCAGACATTTTTCATTTCCCAAATTCCTCATGGTCTTCCAATTTAATTCCAAAAAAATGGACAGGAAGACGCCTATAAAGATCTGTATAAAAATATTGTCATCACTAATGTCAAGGATTTAAATAAATCGGTTCTTGGAAACGGTATTTGAGAAGAAGGTGGAAAAGAAGCAGAGATAGGGGAGGATGAAGCTCACTTTTCTCTTGGAGAACAAATTGCTTTCATACAACTTTTGCTCACAACTAATGAAACATAATGGAGCATCTCTCTCTCTCTCTTTCTCTCTCTCTTTCTCTTTCTCTTTCCCTCTTCTGCCCCCCTCTCTCTCCCCCACCACTCTCTCTCTCTCTCTCTCTCTCTCTCTCTCTCTTCCCCTCCCTCCCTCCCTCTCTTTCTCACACACATTTTGCCCTGTGTTTTTACTCTTCACCATAACTGATCTTGTACTTCCTTTATTTATGCTACACAGGCAGATATATTTCTGGCATCCTGTCTTTTTGTTATGGCATACAAGGTCTCCCAGAGGAAGCAGGCATGGTAGGTATGAGGCAGGAATTAATCTATCTCTCCCCACCTCCAGCTGTGCTTCCTTAAAATACCTTGTGCATCTGGAAAGCCTATACCCTGGAGACCAATCTGGAACCCATACAAATATTGAAGAGTTTGAGGAAATAGCAGAGGGCTTGCTAACTCTTTATCAGCATTAGTATAACGCTTGGTGACTCAGGATTAAAAAGAAAAACCAGGCATATTTGTGTTGATGGGACACAAATCATAAATGCAATTATGATATCTCTTATTCAGTAGCACTATGAAAAGAAATACAGAATTCCTAGAGAGTTGTTCTTCTTTTCAGTCTCTCTTCTAGACAGGTTCATGCATACATACTGTCCATTGATGAATGTTAGATACAGGAGACACAGCTTTTTCAGAATTAATTGTTGGTTTTAAGCACTAGGTGAAGACCTTTTCATTCACCAAGATGTCTAATTAGCCAGTTCCTGCTTTTTACATAGTTCCTTCCTCTTATTTGTTAATTCTCCCATGAAAATGAAACTCAAATTCATGTTATGCAGAAAATGCATGTTAGGGAAGTAGAACTCAAGCCTGACAAGCTGTCTTTCAAGACATCTCTAGGTATGTTTGCTAAGCTGACAATACGTTAAACAAAGTTTAGCATGACTGTGTGTTTTTGTTTTGAAGAGCCAGTTCTCAGTGGATGCCATTTGTGTTCAAAACCAAAAGAAACATATTACAAAATTGGGACTGGTACTGAATATTAAATTGGCTCCCAATTGTATTCTCGTTTCTGCTTTCTTTTCCTAACTTTCATCACATATCCCAAGCTTGTGCTAATAATCCACTTGGTGAATAGCATACTCTTTTATAATACTGCTAAAAATGCAATAAAATAATCCTCTCCACAGTTTCTTATTTATGCCCATCTTTTTCTGGACCTGGTATGATAGCATAAAGAAATAAAACTGCATTTATATATATATGGACTTGAGTTGTAAATGGCATTGCAACATTTGGGAAAAGTGTAGATTTTGATGTACAATTACTTTCTGGCATTCTTATAATCCCCAGGAATGCATATTTGGTACGTCTGCACCCTGTGTAAGCTAAATTATTTTTCCCACCCATCCCTATTTACTTCTATTTCAGATCAGCTTTTCATTCAGCCTCACTTTCACATAACACATTTCTTTATGTTGCTTCTAAGCCTACATTTGATTTGTGTCCTGATACTGACACCCGCAATATTAAGCAGAGAACTGGGATATTTAAATGTACCCATTGTTGATATAAACCATATTGTGTGGATTGGCTAATTAATGCACCATACACATCCCCTCCAGGAAAGTTTCCAGGGTCATGTTTTTGCTGTCTCAGCAATCCAGGATGTTTCAGGGACTAATCGGTTTCAGATGCTCTGCGCCTTTCATGAACAAACAGCCATTTTGCTGAAGGAGCAAGAGGGGAAAAAAAGTATAGTGTGTTCTGTAAAGAGCTTTCATTTCTAGCAGCTGCATTGTGCTGGGTTAATGGATGGTCACAGTGAAGGATTATGTTCTCTGAATTCTTTGAAAGTGGCAAAATATTTATTCTGAACCTGAGATAGCTGATTTGAAGGTGCCTTTTGGGCTCCATCATTTTTATTGAGCTGCTGATTGACTTGACTTGATTTAACCTCAAAATAGATGTTCAGGCTCAGAAAGGCCCTATGAGAGGTTTGCATGTATGTACACAACTTACCCAGCCTCCCAGGAGTTGACATCACTCATACTTTGAACATGGGACAACTTAGCTAGGGGGGTGAAATCTGAGTCTCCAGTCCAGTGAAGTCAAACAGAACATCTGCTTAATGTAACAAAGAACAAATGCCACAAAAAACTGGAATGTGTTTGTAAAAAGAGAGACATGTATTTGAATGGATCTGATTTATGTTTAGGTAGTGTGTCTTTTCTAAGATTTTGAGGCACATGGGCTTTTAGAATTTTGACTAAAAAATGATAGATTAAAAAGTTGACTTTACAATAAATTAGGTTATACTTATCTAAGAGACTGAAGTTTAATTCTCTAGGTCTTCTACATTAGTTCAGACTGGAATGAATAGTAGTTTAGATTTTTTTTTTGCCGTGCTTTATAATTTCTCAATTATGGAGGAATGTTTAAAAATTTGCACACTGGCAAGTAAGCATATGGGGTTTTTTTGGTAAAGTATTATTTTATAAAAGATTTTCCAACCTTGCTTGCTAGGAATTTGAGAGTATTTCAGATCATGAAAAGAAGGTCCATCTCATCCCATAAGGATCTTAAGGATACCATCCATAGTATCCTTGTTAAATCAAGTGCTTGTTTAACCAGCTGGAATACCAGCAAATTTCTGGAGATCATCGTTTAGATTTTATCACCCACCAAATGTCCAAATATCCTGTTTAGCATAAGAATAGGTGATTTGGTTTGTGTGTATGTGTATGCCTTCAAGTCAGTGTTGACTCCTAGCAACTACTTGGACTAGTCCCTGCAGTTTTCTTGGCAAGAATTTCAGAATTTCTCTTGCTAGTGCCTTCTTCTTCCTAGGGCTAAGATAAAGGGGCTGGCTGAAAGTCACCCAGCTGGCTTTGTGCCTAAGGCAGGACTAGAACTGAGAATCTCTTGGTTTTTAGCCTGATATCTTAACCATTACACCAGATTCATTTTCAGTATAAGTACCGTATGTTGCCTTCTGAATATTTTTCGGTGAAGGCACAACTGTGTAGAACTTGTCTTGCTTTTAAGAAGAAAGTGTCAAAAATATTAATTGTCTGATTTTATTAACTGGACAACATTCTCATGCAGCAATCATATGCGTCAGCAATTTTCAAAGCACAGATGGCCATTTATGTAACTTTGTTTGTAATTTCGGCTGTGTTCCACAGCAACAGGAAAATGGAGTACATCTGCATTCTTGGAAGAGAAAAGTTACAAATGAACTAGAAACCGTGCAAACATTTAATGATGTTGAAATAGGATTGTGATAAAAGATGAACTATATGAACAGGAAGACTATCCTAGCCTCACCCATGTGCTGAAAAAAGAGATCCAATTATGATCTCCTCTGTTTTCCTGAATGGAGATTTGTTTGTGAATAACCTTCCTTCCTCTCGTGTTTCCTTTGAGAGGAAATGGCGTCACTTTGTTATGGAGGGCAATTGTTATATCTAAAAAGTAAAATGCCATCCACGGTACAACTGAATTGACAGGAAGGCCAGCAAAGAGAAAGCCATTTGGCAGAGCTGTTATATTATTCGATAGATTCGCTTTTAAAGGCGGCATCACAGTTTAATTGTAGAACACAGGTTTAATTGTCTTAAATTGTCTTAAAAGGTCAGGAATAGGACAAATGAAAGACTATATACACTATACATTATACTACACACGCACACACACACACACTATCCAACAAGGTGCACTATCCATTCTAACTTATGGGCACAGCTGCCAACTAGTGAAAAGAATCCTGACCATGAGAATAGTGGCTACTGTAAATCAGAATCTTTGTCAAATCCATTTTCTTCTCAGAATGGGCCTAGCCAAGAGCCAGATAATGTGAATAGACTGGGAAGTCCTGATGCAAATTAGCTGAATCCCAAAACCAGAATTAAACTAAGCAAAGTCTCCTTTGAATCTAGTTCAACTCCTGGTGATTTCCTAAATTCATCAATTTACTTTTCTTGGCATCAAGACAGAAGTGGTTTGGCGTTGCTGACTTCTTCCATTAAACTTCCCAGTCTGGCGTAGAGTTGTAAAGTTTCCTGAAAGTCTCGCAACAAAGCCCTAAGCAGGCCTGATGTGGCTTGGTTTTGGGGCCTGCTACCACTTTCTGACATTAAAATTCTGATATTTAACATGGTTAAACAGTAGTAACAGGGTTCCTATTTTTTTGCTTAATCAGAGCAAAGACATTTTTATACAGAATAGAATAGAATAGAATAGAATAGAATAGAATAGAATAGAATAGAATAGAATAGAATAGAATAGAATAACAGAGTTGGAAGGGACCTTGGATGTCTTCTGCTGCTCAGGCAGGAAAGCCCCTGCTCAGGCAGCAAACCCTACACCACTTCAGACAAATGGTTGTCCAATCTCTTCTTAAAAACTTCCACTGTTGGAACATTCATAACGTCTGGAGGCAAATTGTTCCACTGATTAATTGTTCTAACTGTCAGGAAATTTCTTCTTAGTTCTAAATTGCTTCTCTCCTTGATTAGTTTCCATCCATTGCTTCTTGTCCTGCCCTTAGGTGCTTTGGAGAATAGCTTCACTCCCTCTTCTTTGTGGCAACCTCTGAGATATTGGAACACTGCTATCATGTCACGCCTAGTCCTTCTTTTCATTATACTAGACATACCCTATCCCAGTAACCGTTCTTTATAAGTTTTAGCCTCCAGTCCCCTAAACATCTTTGTTGCTCTTCTCTCAACTCTTTCTAGAGTCTCCACATCTTTTTTACATCGTGGCGACCAAAACTGGATGCAGTATTCCAAGTGTGGCTTTAACAAGGCATTATAAAGTGGTATTAACACTTCATGTGATCTTGATTCTATCCCACTGTTAATGCAGCCTAGAACTGTGTTGGCCTTTTTGGCAGCTGCAGCACACTGCAGGCTTATATTTAAATGGTTGTCCACTAGAACTCCAAGATCCCTCTCACAGTTACTACTATTGAGTGAGGTACCACCTATACCAATGATTGCTAACCTTTTTGCGATTGTGTGCCAAAAGCAGGGGGAGTGCGGGGTGCGCGCTCACACCCATAATTCTATGCACCCTGCCCCCAACGTATGCGTGCATGACCCCACCCGTGGTCTCCCCGCTTTTGGCATGTGATGGCATGGTGGGCCCGGTACGCCCGTTTTTCACCTTCCCTAGGCTCCAGAAGCTTTCTAGGAGCCTGGGGACGATGAAAATAGCCTTTCCCACCCCCACCCCCAGAGGCCCTCCAGAGACCAAAAACAGCCCATTTGCTGACTTCTGAAAATCAGAAGGCCCGAAAATCAGCTGACCAGTATGTACATGCGTGCTGGAGCTGAGCTAGGGCAATGCTCGCGTGCCCACCAATATGGCTCCGCGTGCCACCTGTGGCACGTGTGCCATAGGTTCGCCATCACAGACCTATATTATACCTGTGCATTTTGTTTTTCTTGCCTAAATGTAGAACCTTACTTTCTTCACCATTGAATGACATTAAGCTGCTGATGACTGTCCTCCAGATGCAAAGTATAAGCATCTGTGAATACTGATAATGGAGAACACAGACTAATGTTGCTATAATACAACATTTCACATTTAAATATTTTTTAGATGTATTGAATAATGTTGGATATGTACACAGGGAAGAATGACCTTGACAGCTATGATAGAACAGTAAGTTTTTACTAAGACAGTAACTTCATTTTCAGAAGTTACTGATTAGCAGAATAAACAACACAAGGTAACAATTTGGACTATGCCTTGTGAACTCCCCATAGGGATTTCTCTGACCACAGTTTGAAATAATATGGTGAACTGGACAGGTTGGGTTTTAGCTAAGTTTTGGTTATGCCTTTTTAGCTTGTGAAATGACAACAACATTTCTTTTTTATTTATGCATCAGATTTTGAGACAAAATGTCAAAAACGCTTATTAGTTATGGCTGTGAGTTGTGAGATTCTACTTAAGAGATTTATGTGGCTTGATATGGGCTGTACAACACCTCAGTACAAGGCTGTACCATATGAAATACTGAAACCTGATCTAAGGAAACTTCCTGTGCTTGGGATTGAAAGTCTAAACCAGTGTTTCTCAATCTTGACATCTTTAATGAGTAGATTTTGACTCCCAGAATTCTTTCCCCCCTGTTGGCTGGGGAATTTTGGGAGTTGAAGTCCACCATCTTAAAGTTGCCGAGGTTGAAAAACACCACTCTAAATCTGGTTGTTTTTCGAGCATATAATTTACATGGTAATTTCCAAAGAAACATTGTGCCTAGTACTAAATTGTTATGCTATGTTCTTCTACGAATGGGGCCATTAATCAGATGGAATATACTTGCATGATACTTACATGATTTTGGAATCTGGGGAGATAACCTGGTCTAATTGGATCCATTTAGAGCAACTGCTCAATCTTGCCTATTCTGGCTTCTGGCCCATCCGTCACAAAGAGAAGCAACTGGTCTTAAAATAAGTGGAAAACTGTTAGTGTATATACACGTTAATACATTTCATAGCTGACACACTGTTGGTTTATTTTAGCAATTTTAGCATTTTTATTCTATTTTTTTCTTTTGATTTTTAATATTTTAATACATAAAATATTCATTTTCAGAGGAGAACAGTAGTTTTAATAATAGCTAATTGCTAGTAAGGAATCTGATGTCTGGGTGTACACACATGCACATGTATATATCTTAAGACAAGGTCAATAAATTCAGAATTATTAAAAACTGAGAAGAAAAATAGGACATTGTAAAGAATATTGGTTTCATCGCTAACCTGTCCTTATCATTACTACCACTTCTTCTAATGGGAGGATCCTTGGAGGCAGAAAATGAATTACAAGTAAAAACTTGCAAAGTCCAATCTGGATTGGTTACCAGGACCAGAGGTTTCGTTTTTTGAACTTTCAGGCTCATGCTGGAGCCCATCCTCAGGGAATGTCTCTCTCACCAGTATGTGTTAATTCTGATGAGAGAGAGGTTCCCTGAAGATGGGTTCCAGTATGAGTCCGGAAGCTCGAAAACTAAGCTTCTGGTCCTGGTGACCAACCCAGATTGGATCCTGCAACATTATCCGGGACACGTATATTTGCCTTCATTTGGGAGAAACTCACAAGCCTCTTCTAGCTGAATGTTCCCCACTGATCCTTTGAGGAAATGATCTTTGAGAAATGAAGAAGAAAGGCAGGAGACATGAGGGCCTGAAGCTTCTTCAACTTGATGTTTTCCCTTTCATCCTTCAAGATCATTATCATCTACTATGTTATGTGAAGGGCCCTAGAATTTTGTTTGGTTTAACCTAACCTAACCTAACATGTACTACATTTTTATTCTGAGATGGTTTATATTACTTGTCAAGTACTTTGGAAGGCATGTTATCCTGAAAATAAATCAACAATAACAACAACAACAGTGTGTGATTCCTAGTTATGGAACAGAGAGAGTTTTCTTGCTAAGCTTTCCACTAAGAAGGTGATAATGTATTGTATTGTATTATATGCTTCTTTTGGTCTTTAGTATTTTCTTCTCTGTTTGATTTTGAATTTCTTTTTGTTAGGAATGAAGTTGAAGATTATTGTGTTTGCATGTGTCTCTCTGTGTGGGTGAGACAGAAATGGTGGTGGAGTATTTTAAGAGGGAAGTTTTTGTCTTTTATTTTCTTACTTTGCATCTAGGCCACTAAGTGAGCTGCATCACATCTGAAAGAAGGCCGCTTTTGAGTCTGAAATTCCCACCATCAGAATCATTCCTCTGTCTTCAAGTAACAAAGGCCAAGGCCTTGCCTCAGTGTTAAGAGGGTGTTAAAATGTGCATATGTTTACCAGTCCCATTGTTTAGGAGATCCCATTCAGGACATGCTGTGTCACTAGCTGCTCTGAGGTCTTTTACATTAGTCACATGCAGTTTTTCTGAACAGATTAGCTACACTTTTCTTGGATTAATTTGCCTGGGGGGGACCCACAAAATTACTTTGTGTCAATCGGATTCAAGGAAAGTATAGTAGTATAGTTCTGAACATAGCATAATTACAATTTGCCTTATGCCATTCTTTAAAGCACAACATACATACAGTAGATACATCAGTGTTTGATTGTTTTTTGGTTACACTAGTGGAAGTGAATTTTACTCATATAAGAAAGTCCTAATATTGTCCAACAAAAATGCTGCTAAAGTTTAAATCCTAAAGTTTAGGTATGAAATAGTTGGGGAGTTAAATATTACAATAGTTGGGGAGATCAATGAATTTGGGAAGTGACATACAGGCCAGCTATCAAATAGGAAATCACACAATACAGATTAAACATGTTGTTTAGATTGCTCAGATGCTTACTGTTCATACTTTATGTCCCAAATTGTATGATTTTTAAATGTGGTAAGCTATCTATGGTCATGATGGGCAGGTACATAAATTAAATAAACTTTTAAAATTTGTATGATATGTCAACAAACAATAAATGAGATAGTGTTGCCTAGAATATATGCAAATAGTGAAATTGCACTATTTACATATATAAGCAAAGTTTTATTTAAGATCTTACAAGAATAGAACCATACTTCTCAAGAGTAATGGCAAATGAACAGGAAGGTTTCAGAAAAGCCAGAGAGAGATGAGATTAGCTAGGTAATGCAAAATGACTAATGGAAAGTGCAAGAGCATATAAGAAGGTTTTCCTTTGGTTTATTGATTAGAACAATATCTTTAATTGTGTACTAGAATATAGCACTGAGAAAAAGTGAGAAAAAGAAGATGGTGCCTTCAAATTAAACATAGTTATTAGGAGTACCATGGACTCTAGGAAAAACTAATCCATGAATCCTGGACCCAATATTTATCTATCGGTATCAGTGTGAATATCAATATCAATGCAGGACATTATGACAAGCTTTCCTTATATACTAAGAAGGAATTCTAGGAATGAAGCTGAACTCCTTCTCAGGTCTAGAACGTGTTGGCATCAATGCCTGCAGGCTTAACCAGCTGTCAGGTAAACTTCACGATTAAAGCCCATTTCAGGGCTAAGGCCTCCTTAATGGCTTGCAGCTAGGCCAGGGATGGAGCTCTGAGAGCTCAAGCTTTTCAGTTTCTGCAACTCTTAGACCTCAGTCTTGGTCCTTTCCTGCCCTCCCACTGGATTGCCTTCTTTTTAGCACTCATGCATGGCCTCTGTACATCAGCTTGTTTGGCATCTGAAGCAATCAGCTTGTACTGCAGCCAGCGGTGGTTCTGCTTGAACTAGGCTAAAAATGACAAGGCTGTGATTTGGGCTATGTACAACTTGGAAAAAAACAATCTTTGACAGGTTACCAGGAAATTGATGTGCTTTGGATTTCACTTACTTGAAATAAAAAAATAAGGGGATTGTCAAGAACTTCAGAGAGGCTGTAATAACAAGGCTGGTGGTTTTTGCTTGGTGGAGTGTAAGTTATTTGGGCCTGCTCTAAAACAAACAGCTGTACCAGATTCTGAAACAATATGTGAAACTAAATGTTATTTAACTCAATGTTACATAATTTCATTTACATGTAAACGTAATTAAAATTGATCATAGCAAATGTGATTATATTTAGGAACAGCCTTTGAATTCTTGGGTTGGCCACTGCTCAAGTGGTCCTGGGGTCTTAAGTTGTACAATTCTCATCTACCTTTGACCCATTGCATTAATAATGCATAGTGACAAAAATAATAATCAGAGCAACTGATTATGATTACAGATTATAATTATCCATAAGATAACTATGGATTATGAGAATAAAGGTTTTTTTCTGTTCTTTCCAACTGAATGGAATCTTAGCTACTATTCTATTTCCTTAAATATGTAAAGGGGGTAGGATGCTTTCTGTGTTTCCTATACTATATTTAAGGAAGTAGGGTAGTAGCTTGAAATGCCCCTGACTCATGGCTGTCAAACCCCCGGCCCACGGGCTGGATGCATCATGCACTGGCCAGGCCCATGCCCAGTTTAGTGAAGGGGAAAAAGTCTTGATACATCACATGATGCCATCGTGACAATGTGAGTTTGACATCCCTGCCTCAGGGGTGGGTTCCACTTACCTTTACTACCAGTTCACAGTGGCATCACACGCGTGCACTTGCTTTGCTCGCATGCGTGCTCTTCTGTGCATGTGCAGATAACCAATGATGACGTCATGCTGGGTAGGCGGACCCTCCCACCGATTTTACTACCAGTTCTATAGAACTGGACAGAACCGGGAGCAACCCACCACTGCCCTGCCCTGACTCATCCATCCTAAAAAAATATGTGATGTGACTTCATTACACTGGAAATACAAATGCCTCCTCTGGCTGTTGCTGGTAAAAGGGCTGAAAATTCTCCAGGAATTTATTCTCTGCATGCTTTCCCTATCTTGTTCATAAATACATAGCCACTTCCACAGTGAATCATAAAATTCTCAGATAGTGTGAATAATATTGGTTATCGGTTTCTAGCCTGTTTTTTTAAAAACTTTTCTATTTAATTTTTCTAATTTTAATTGTTTTTCAGTACTTAAAAAAAAATCTTTTTATCACACTGTAAGCCACCCAGAGTCCTGTATCATGGGCAATACATGTATTTTGGTATTCTTTAACCTGCTGTCATTATGCATAGAAATTACAATTCCCAGAAGTATCAGTCAGGAACCCCAAAACAATCTTGGGAGATGCACTCCCAACACATTTGGAAAGGGGTAGTGTTAGGTTGAAAAAGGTTCTTCAATCTCTCTTTTGCATAACTACCTCTAGATTTGCTAGTGAACTGACTTTATTTTTTTTAGATCCTTAGGATCAAGTGGTCTTAAGAACATAAAGGAATTAACTTTTTCTAGTTACAGCTGTAGAATTTGTCCCATTTCTCATTTTAGTAAAATAAAATAAAAGAAATTTCATTCTTATTTTTAAAATAAAATAAAATTTAACTAATTTAATTAAGCCTATTCCTCGTTGTCCTTTATCAACTGGAGTGTGAGGAGGGAAATCAAAGTATCAGTTTAGCATTGCAATGCAAGCAATACTTTATGAATTTCATCCTGAGTAATAGTCTGTTATAAAGCAACAAAAGAAAGCTCAGCTGGGAATTCTATTCCACATACACTTGAAATGTTAGACAATGAATCTTAATGCAGGAAGTCTTGGGTGCCTGCCCAACAATTCAGGGGACAATGTGAGTGGCTGTCCTTTTGATCTTGTGTGACAGCCATTGGGGAAGTCCCCTTATCTGCTGCTGATCAGCCCCTTCTTCCTCTGACAGAGCAGAAATGTGCCTGGGCTTGAAGAAAGAGTAGCAGATACAAGGAAGGGCTTCTGGATCTTCATCATTACAAGCAGGAAGGGCTGTTATCTTTGTGATGAAGTCTGCTTTTGTCTCAAACAGGAAAACATGAGAAAAGCAACTTCATACAGTAGCATTTGATATACTGGAACAATTCTTGGGTCATGAAATGACAAAATGAAGAATTGGGCAAATCTTCAGATCTGAATACCACTCAGCACTCTCTGGCACCAGAGGGAATGCTCTGAATCATAGTGCAAGAGAACCAGACAATCCTGGGTTAAGGAAAGCTTTATGTTGCACAACAGGCCTTCTTTTGCTCCTTTATTCTTGTGTATATTCTCCACACACCTCTGCAAATCAGGCCTTCAAGAAATGGCTGATAGTGGCCAGATGAGGGAATCCCTCTACATCAGAGGTTTTCAAACTTGGCAGCTTTAAGACTTGTGGACTTCAACTCCCAGAATTCTCCAGCCAGCTATTCTGCTCTATATTATGAACCATGAAAGGGAAAGAAAAACAGACAGTGGAATTCAGTGTGAGAGCTGAAAACAAAATGACTGCTTCAGAATGCAAATCTAAAAAAAAAAAAAAAGACAGCAAATCATTATTGGTTTAATTATGATTATTATATTTGTATTACTGAGATCTGATGGAGATGCTTGTAGGGTTTCCTTGCTCAATTGTCTGGACAGCACGGTTGGCCTTGAGGGCTTTGCACTTTGATGGATGACAGGATTTTTTCCTCTTTCTCAGAACACCAAATGCCCTGGCCTGCCGGTGGCCTGGCTCTTTATTCCCAGTCCCCCCCCCACTTTTTTTTTTGATGCAAATCACACAGAAGAGAGAGAGAGAGAGAGAAAGCGAAAGAATGGTGTTTTAGAAGTGTAAACCTTTTGGAAAGTTCTATTTAGCTCTAAGCTAATGATGGAATTTGCTCAGGTAATGGGGTAGAGGCAAGAATGGGATTGAAGGTGGCAGGCTAGCAGAATGAGCTGTGGCCCTGTGAAGCCATGGAGCCTACTGAGAAGGAAGAGCTGGATGGGGAGGGTTGCTATAGTGAGTGTAATCATTTGCTCTAATGTATGTGCTAGTGAAAGAAAGGCTGTTCCAGTTCAGTGAAGCAAGATGGCCCCATGCAGTTTTTTGAGCTCATCACACAGAAAAGCTTGCCTCCAAGAAAGAAGCAAAATGAGTTTTGGGCTTGTTATTTAGATTTGTACTCCCTCTGCCTCAAATTCAGTATTCTCTGTAGCATGGAAGGAGTTACTTTTGAATGAATTTAATTTAAATCAAATGTAAAAAGAAGTTTTAAGATTATTGTTGTTTTCTTTTTACCAACTGGCTAGTTTTGAAATCAAAGGTGCAGCTCATGTAGCCAAGAAGAAATGACCTTTGAAATTCAATGAAATTATTTCCCATTAATATATTATTTGAGGTTGAAGAAGGAAGGTTGGAACATGGCATATGTCTGAATATGTAGTTATGTATTGGGCTGTTAAGCAATTTTAAATGATTTATTTATTTATTTATTACTTTATTAAATTTGTTTGCTACCCATCCTCACCACAAAGTGACTCTGGGCGGCTTACTGTGTTAAATTATAATGGGTGAATTGTAAATAAATAAGAAAAGTGGCTTTGATCCAAAAAGACAGGCTTCTTTTCATTTATTTTAACTTAAAATGTTAGTAATGCCTTAAAAAATAGTAGCAATGGAAGTATGAAAATGGAATGAGGGAAAAGTCCATATAAATTAGTCACGAGAACCACTATGGCAGAATAGTTAAAGACACCAGGTTAAAAATCAGAAGATCAAAAGTTCTCATCTGGACTTGGACATAAAGCAGCTGGGTGCCTTTAATCCCAGGGAGAAGGCAACAGCCAACCATTTCTGAAAATGTTGCTGAGAATTGTCCAGGCAGTTATTAGAAATAAAGACTGACTCTAAGGCATTTAAACAAACATACACACCCAAACACCTTAGGACTATGGATTTATCTGTATCTAAGTAGTCATCCAGTCACCTGCCCAGGGCAGAAATCTTGCAATTATAGTACTCTAAAAGACTGCAATCCAGCCTTTGCTCAGGGATGAGAGCCAATACCTTCCAGTTCACACTATTAGGAAGTTTATTCTAATGTTTAACCTAAAAATGCTTCTTTGTAGATTAAGACTTGCTTTCTGAAACAATAACAACTAATATGTTTCCTGTTCTAAATGTTTTGGGTGTCATTCACTTACAGAGCATACAATGAAGGGCTTCAGATGCAATCAGATCAGAGGGTAATAGAGTTATCTTTCTGGACTTCAGAAAGCAATGAGTCACTGCAGGTGGGGCAGCCCCCGAAGGGAAGAGAATATATATTTTAAAGGCTGTCTTCCTGAGTAAGTCTGAAAGTTTGAAATTATCTACCATAGTAAGGCAATATGCTATTTTTAAATGGGTAGTATTTTACAGGTACTTCATTCTGTCTATAGTCCTTGACTTACCACCATTCATTAACAACCACGTTACAAGGGCACTGGAAAAAGTGACTTACAACCAGTCCTCCCATTTACAACCGTTGCAGCATCCCCATTGTCACGTGATCAGAATATGGCATGCATATTCTGTCATGTCAGTTGAAACATGAGAATTCCACTTGTGACCTGCCCAGCCAGCTTCTAACAAGCAATGTTGTTTGATCCAATGGGAAGCTGGTTTCACTTAACAACCATATGATTCACTAAACAACTGCAATGATTCATTTAGCAACTATGGCAAACAATGTCATGAAATCAGGGTGACTCACTTAATGACTGTCTTGCTTAGCAATGGAAATTCTAGTTCCAAATGTGGTCATAAGTTGAGGACTACCTACTTGTGTGACATGGAGGACTCAAGTATGTAGTGTAAGGGAAGAGTGGATTTAATAGGATAGATCATTGATGTGGAAACATGTACCTCACCAAAATTGTTACAAAAAAATCAGAACTCTGGGAGTATCTTTTCTAATTAACAAATTTTATTACTAAACATAAGCTTTCATGAGCTATAGCTTAATTTATCAGGTGCATAGTATGATTTATGACACAAAATTTCTTACTAATCCCTAGCAGTATGTTCCTCTAAAACAGAGGTGTTCAAACTTGACAGCTTTAAGACTTGTGGACTTCAATTCCCAGAATTCTCCAGCCAGCATAACTGGCTGGAGAATTCTGAGAGTTGAAGTCCACAATTCTTAAAGTTGCCGAGTTTGAACACCTCTGCTCTAAAATGTTCCAGGTTGTCCATTGATGATAACATTGGGGGTCATCTATACTTTTACAGTTCTTTCAGCAGTTCAAATAGCAATAGCAATAGTGCTTAGACTTATATACCACTTCACAGTGCTTTACAGCCCTCTCTAAGTGGTTTAGAATCAGCATATTGCCCCCAACAATCTGGGTCCTATAAGCAATTGATGGAATATTAAATATCTCTCCAGAAAAAGGACAGTGATTAAAGTCAGCTTATTAAAAATATTAAATCACCAAGTGTAATTCTATTCAATTCTGTTTTTAAACTTGGTATTTTATGTTATTTTTTTCTTTACTTCTGCATTAAACATGTAATTGAGGAAACAGCCGAGAAGTTCACCTGGCAGTGAAATGGGAAGTGTCCAAATTTGATAAATAAATGCTAAAGTATCAGTGACATGTCTCTGATAAATAAAACAATATTTTCAGGAAGATATTTCTCCTGGCTGGGGCAAATCTTTGAATTGTTTCACCAAAGCTTAAGTGAGTAAATAAGTAATTCCAGAGTTGGGTGGCCTTCTAAATCTAATTAAATAAATAGATAAATAAAAAACAGATTATCTTTCTTGAATCTCCTTTTTACCCCCTTTAAAAAATATTTTGATGTTGTCAAAGTCTAAGTAGTTAAAGAAAAAAAAACAAGAAATATATGATTGACAGGTCCAGACCAAACAAATTCCTTAGGTTAGTTTTAATAAGGGGACTGCCAGACTGCCTGTAAACAAATCTCTTACAGAAGATTGGATGGCTTTCATTTTGAAGATGAAACAACAACAACAACAAAAATAGTTTCACACATCGGTCAATGCGCTTTTAAAAGTTTGATGTTTTTGTCATATCCGCTTTTAAGCTAATTCCATGCTTCAAAATTTTCTAAAAGCATTCCTGAAAAATAACTGCAACATTTTGGAATAGCAGCAGTTTGTTATACAAGCTTTCTTTACATTTGAAGTTGGCATTTGTTTGTTTGATGTTTTTGCTGTAGTAAAATGATTAATAAGCAATAAAGAGATTTTCTTTCTCACCCAACAATCAGGTTTCTGGGCTCCAGCATGGTACATACATATTTTTATGCTCCTAATTTTGCTAAGTAGAATCATTCTTCTAATGTAAACATGGATCTTTTCCTTTTGATATAAGCAAGGCTTGCGTACAGCATTCTGGGACATTTAAGAAAGAGTTTTGGCTCAAAGAACTACATGAAAAATTCCATCTAATTGTCATATTATTAATGCTGCTAGTTGACAATATGCCTCACAGATCATCATCATCATCATCATCATCATCATCATCATCATCACTATCATCCTAGCCATTGTCTATCCACTGCAGGATGAAGGCTTCTTCTGAATGTTTCCAACCAATACTGTCTTGAGCTTTCTTTTGCCATTTGGGCCCACAATACTTGTTGATGTCATCACTCCATCTTTTTTGGATGCTTTTTATCAAATGGAATCCATTTGTGGCTCGCAGATATCAGTAGTTATCATTAAACTTTATGGAAGGATGTATCTTTCATCAATGCAAACCAGGGCCTGCAGAATGAGCTGGCGGAAAACTGAGAAAAAATCTAAAATTGGTAAGATTATATTTTTGACTAAATATGTGTGAGATTTTGCTTTTAAATGTTTTTCCAAATGCTACTCCAAATATTTTTGTCTGTTCCCCCCTCTCTCCCCCAACATACTTATTTTTTTTCTTAGAGGCAGGTCAGGAAGTTGAAACCAGATGTTGAAGAAACCTGGAAGAGACTCATAAGTGGATGTTTGTGTGTATGTATGCACATATGAGAAAGTGTGTTTATAAGGAGGTAAACTTTGTAGTCATTAAGTGGCCAAATTTTTAGGGATTAGAATTCAGATAAAATTTGACAGTTCTCCACAGAAAGGATGATATTAGTATGCCTTTGTTTTTAAAAATGCATACAAAAAATAAATTGTTAGCATTAATTACTAAAGCATTCTATGTATGCTATCTGGACAAAATTATGAACTGGGAATGAAGCCAAAGGTAACATGGATGTTACATGGATTGATAATTTGTCTGAGAGTACAAATACTTTCCCACAAGTTTATTTATTTATTTAGAGAACTTATATTGCTGCCTATTCACACATGGCGACTCAAGGTAGTTTACAGAATATAAAACCCCATATAAAAACAATAAAACTACTAAAAGAAGTCATATAATAAATTAATATGCTAAAATCACCCCCCACCCCGAGCCCCGGTGACAGCACCTCACATGAGCCATTTTATGGGTTCCATCCCACTCTGGGTTCCCCAGGCCCACTGGCAGAACCAGGTTTTTAGCACCTTCTGGAAGAGTGCTAGAATGGGGGCTGTTCTAATTTCTCTGGGAATAATGTTCCAGAGAGAAGGGGCCACCAAAAAAAGTTTTAAAAGTGAACCTTTTTTAAAAAAAATATCCAATAGTAAGAAAACTGTTCTGCTCTTCTACTTTCTATACTTTCTATACGATTTCCTTGCCTGCAAGAAACTCATTCCTCATCATCTTGTGTGTTCAGATACATGTACAAGTTCAGAGACCTCACCACAAAGCATATTGTGTATGAGCTCCTACCCATCTGTGCATAATGGGTTGAAAGAAATTGAAGGAGAACTTCAGTCCTGAAGGATATTCTTTTTCAAAGACTCTGGTACTCCTGTAGGGACTGTCCCCATTGCTATGTCTGTTTCTAAAATAGAAGCAGGAATTCTATAAGGAGATCTAGTGAAGGAGTTCACATAACAAGCAGCCTGGCTTGTAGGTGTATCAGGAAAAAGTTGATTTTGATGGATATCTATTGGCCAGGGTTTACAACATCAACAATTTACTCAATCTCTAATCCCCAACACATTTTTAACAAATGTTTGAAAAAATTGACATAGAGTTTTGACAGCCCCTTAAATGCTAACATATTTTGTAAGCTTTCATGGTCTATAATCTACTTCATCAAATTGAGTGTTTGTAGGTAATTACTCAGAACCAAAGTATAATCAGATGTGATGGTTAAAAAAAAGAAAGATTTTGCTTTGGCACTTTGAACTCTTTTGTCAAAGGAGGAAATTATCTAAAAAGCACATTGTACCAGAAAAGTAAGTTTCTTGTTACAATCAATATATTTACTATGTATAGTAGGATGGATGAGCCAGTATCTTTTTGGTGTTAGTTTCACAAGAGTTAATTTAAATGTCTGTCCTGACCCATTTCAGTTTGTGCATGTAATTTCTATTTTACATTCACCAAATGAAAATTCACATCAGTTTTATACAGTACCTTTTATCTAGAAATGTTCTTGTGTATGTTTTTGGTTCCAAACGCACACATTGCAAGTATTTGAATTGATATATATTTCTGTATGCATTATTGTAGAACAAAGTTTGAGCCAAAATGCATTATCACTAGATCAAAATGCAAAAGCTGAAGGCCAACTACATGTTGATTGAGATATTAATCCAGGAAGTGTTAATTAGATTGGTTCACTTAAAAATGCAGTTCAACCATAATCCTCAAGCAACTCTAGCATAATCTTTAGCAAGGCTTGCCAATTTTTTTTCTGGAGGCATTACATCCACATAAAATATCTCATTCGCTCATGGATATGACATCAACAGAAAGCAAAGACAGAGTTGCAGAGAGAAATGTTGTTTGGAATTATTCATCATATGCAAAAGGCAGTGATTTAAACATAACCAAAAATGGGGATTGTCATGAGACAAAACTTTTATGTCTTGCCTCCCTCCTCTTTTCTTTGTCAATGTTCCTTTTTTCTGTAGTGTCGAGAGCTTTGGTTTAAGAATTAAATATTCCAGCTTTGGGCTCTTGGAGTGAAAGTCTGGCAAACTGCCAACCCCTCTAACAGAGCCTCAGACATTTTCTAAGAAACTATACAAAGAATAAGAAAGAAATTCAATACAGATGGAATAGGAAATCAGATACACCCACCCACCCACACCCTCTTTTTTCTTTCTTTCATTGATGCTCAGATCTGTAAAGACCAACCCAGGCTTTGGATGGTAAAGCTATTTACATAGAGGAGAAGAAGTAGGTGTACTTCCCATAAGTGAATCAGTAAAAAGTCTGAATGAGAGCAAGATTCACCCAAACTCTTCAATTATGCAAACCATGGATTTTTTTTAAGACAGCTTCATGGGAAGATATTATCTAACTGTCAAACCTGTTTTGAAATTAGTAAAATAGCAAGCTATTAGGCAGACCTGACATTTTAAAAGATTTAATCAGTGTCTGTGACAGGAAAAGAAATTATTCTAACTGTGGAAATGGCATTAGCCTATAATATTAGCTTTGTTTCTTTTAAAATACTTATAAATGCATAATTTGCTACTTCAGCAACATGGGATGGGGCAATTATTTGCGACACTCAGTCCATTTAAACTATATTATCAATATTCCTAAGCATACTGTTAAGGGTCAGATGCATTTTTGATTATTTTATAAAACATTTTGTCTATTGTCCATTAAAAAGTTTAGGGCAGTGAAGAAAGTTTGTCCTCTTTTATCTTACAACTAGTTTGCAAAGTAGGTTTTACTGAAAGAGCACACAAGATTACTCAATGAGCTTTACCATACCAGATCTCTCTGATCTTGCAGAGATTCCTAACCTAAATTTGGAACAGACAGAAAAAGAGTATTTGTATTTCAACATGCATGGAAAACAATAACTAATCTGTTCAAAATCATCTTTTTCTATGGCTATACTAAAGCAAGAAAATAGATGATAGATATTTACAAGAAGAATCTATGCTTGGAAAAGCTTGAAAAGCTTTTACACAGTTGAAAGCCCATCTGATTTAAGAGATCAACTATATGAAAGCTGAGGATACAGAATAATTTAATGTACAAATAGCGCCTTGGTTCCAACCTCTTGCACAGTGTAGGAATCTAGTAAACATGCCCAACAGCGTGCCATTCACCCTCCCCCCATTTTGTTCAACAGTCCAGTGTTGGGGACAGCCTGTTCCATTGCTTTAATAGTTTTTTCCATCATAAAACCCTTCCAATATAAAAAATTCAACTCATATTTCATTTCTTTGCATTTTATTCTGTTGGTTCCTGGTCTTTCTCTTGATTTGTATAATCAGCATTCTTCTTCTGTGAGACTTTATGAAAGCAGATTTTGGACTTTGAAGTTGCAGAATAGAAAAAAATATTGACTTTTGTTTTTGGAGAATATCTTGGATAGCCAAGAAAACACATCATCAAATAAATCCACTCAGTGGTTTCATTTGAGATGATCAGCCTCAAGTTATCCTACTTCAGACCCTCATTAGTACTCCAGAGAAGTCCATAATTCTGGGAAAGGTAGGAGGAAAGAAAGGAAGAGGACAACCAGTAGCAAGGTGGATGGACTCAATTATAGTGGCAATAGGTGCCCTTTTAAAAGAGAGGAAGCCTTTCTTCCTCTGGAGTCAATCAGTGTTGACACTGACCTGATGGTACATAGTCAACCAATATTCTGTTAGCTCTCCTCTGATATCACATCACCCCATCTTCTCCATGCCTTTTTCAAGTGCAGTGCCCAGAACTAGACACACAGAGGTGGTACTCAGCAGTTCTGGCCAGTTCTGGAGAGCCGGTAGCAGAAATTTTGAGTAGTTCAGAAAACTAGTAAATACCACCTCTGACTGGCTCCGCCCCCATCTATTCTCTGCCTCCCAAGTCCCAGCTGATCAGGAGGAAATGGGGATTTTACAGTATCCTTCCCCCGAGTGAGGTGGGAATGGAGATTTTATAGTATCCTTCCCCTGCAATACCCACCAAGCCAAGCCACGCCCACCAAGCCATGCCCACAGAACTGGTAGTAAAAAAATTTGAATCCCACCACTGTAGACACAGTTTTCCAAATGCAGTCTTACCAATGCAGCAGTACTATTATTTAAGGAAACTAATGCCTGCATGATCTGCATGAAATATTATTAAGGCAGCCTGGACTTGCACATATTCATCTGGTAGTCCACTAGAACCCCAGTTCCCTCGCACACACACTGCCATCAATCCGTGTTTACCTACCTTTATCTACGTATTTGGGTTTGTTTTTTTTCCTTTCCCATATGCAAGACTTTATAATCATTGCATCTTATTGGGCTTGGCCCAGTTTCAGATCGTACCATTGTGTAAATGTTGACAACCTTTGCTGTATGACAACAGCCAATACCATGTGCAAGTTGAAAGGCACTATTCGTTTTGATAGTAAGGTTTATTGTAAATATATGAATAATAATTTTTAAATCAAATGTTAAAATTTGGCAGGGTATATTAGACTCATTTACATTTAGAACATAATTTTTCACAGAGCTTGGATATGGCAGAAACCTTTGTATATTTAAGTTTTGTTTTGAAAAGCTGTAATCATTTTAAGTTTGTTATGAGCATACAAAGCTATGTGGTTAAACCAAAGAATTGTAGAAAGAAAAACATGGATTAATCAGCATACTATTTAAGGATTGCTTATCATGATTGTCTGATTGTGTTTTCTCAAGCCAGTTCCTTAAAATTAAGTCCAGTAAAAGAAATGAATCTATTTTGAGATCAAGAACAATCTTGAAGTTCTGGGCAAGCCCACATTTACTTATGTAATATGTTTAGTTTTCTTAGAAACAGTTAATTTAACTAGAAGAGCAGCTCTGGCTATTAACATTCCTTCAACCACCTCTTATTCCAATATAACTTGCATTAAAACGGTTTTTGGCCTCCTGGGGTGCTGCCCCCTCTTTTATTTGCCTCCATGGAGCTAGCATCAAAATATTGGGCGGAGAGAGATTTAGATAAGGAAAATTGTACAACGAGATTTTTTTTTTTGCCATTGTGTTTTTCAAATTCAGATCTTCAGTGGCTGTTTTAAATATTATTTTAAATATTGAAAGAGTGGAATCATGTGTCACTCCTGTATAATTTATGTCTGCTCCCAAGCTTTAACCAGAATATGTTTGCAAGAAATCCTTCAAGGATAAAATGATACAAATAATTTTATAGGGACAAAAATACCTGTCTATATCTATAGTTCGTAGTCATACCTATTGACTGGAATATATTTGTTTGATGAGAGAGAGAGAGAGAGGGAGGGAGGGAGGGAGGGAGAGAGAGAGAGAGAGAGCATAATTATTGTGAATATTTGTCCACTTTTGCTTCTGTAGCATGCATTCTAACTTTCAACACCCAAGGGATAACCTAAATAACTTGTCAAGGCTGCAGGAAGAGCTTTCTGGTAGTATCTATCTAGCCAATGTTATTTCACTATTTTTTTTTTCTTGGATTTCTGATTTGTGTTAAAATGCAATTTTGATGAGCAAGACCCTTAAACAGCATAACATAACTGGTGTTTTCAAATAAAACTGTTCTGTATCAGAACAATAAACAACTTTGGAAAATTTAAGACTTTTAGAGAAAGACTTGTGGCAGTTCTCATCCACCATCTGCATTTATCCTTCCCCTGGATACTCCCCATCCCACCTTCACTCCAGTTCTGTTCCTCTGAGTGATTCTTCCTAGTTTAATGATTTGGATGCAGTGACCCAAAGCAGATAAGAATTTGTTTGGATTTAGATTTATATTTTGAATTATTTGAGTTTTTAACCGTTAATTTTTTTGTGAAGGCCTTTGTGTCAGGCATTACATATATATGGAATTATATTGAGTTATATATTGAATTGAGAGCTGGTTAGATATGGTGGTTAAGGCACCAGGCTAGAAACCAGGAGACTGTGAGTTTATTTATTTATTTATTATTCATATTTCTATGCCGCCCAACTCTCCAAGGACTCTTACAACAAAGACAGTATAAACAATATACAATAAAAGACGTTAAAAAACTCATACACACTGCTCACGGCCGGATCTCACGACAAGATCGCAGTGGCGAGATCAACAGCCCCAAGCCTGCCAGAAAAGACAGATTTTCACCATTTTCCGGAAGGCCAGTAGGGTGGGAGCGGTCCGAGCCTCAGGAGGTAGCTGATTCCAGAGAGCCACAGAGAAGGCCGTCCCCCGCGGACCCACCAGCTGACATTGTTTAGCTGATGGGACCCAGAGGAGGCCAACTCTGTGGGATCTTACCGGTCGTTGGGAGCTATGCGGTAGAAGACGGCCTCGAAGAGTAGGAGTTCTAGCCTACTTCAATCACAAGGCTTGAGTCACTTTGGACCAGTAATTCTCTCTCAGCCCTAGGAAACAGACAACCACTTTCCAAAAAAACTTACCAAAAAAACCCACAGGGACTAGTCCTGACTTGAAGGCACACATACACACAAATGAAATTTATATCCCAATTTTCTATACAAAAATGGAGTTTGAGATGGATAGTTTACTTTAAAGTAAAGATAAAAACAGAATTATAATAAAATATGTACCGGGTAACTTAAAATATATAATAAAATTCCAATAAAATTCCAATTTAAACAAATAGCTTAAATGTTTAAATCCTAAAAGCCTCCCTAAATGCAAACACATGAAATATATGTGCTTGTTAGTAGGAGAATATGTAGAAAAAATAGGCTGCTTCCTTGCATGGTATTTCAAAGTTTTTGAGCAGTTATCGAGACGTTAAAGTGTTTTCAGAATTCAGATCAAAATTCCCCTTTTCTGTCATTGCATAATCAAATTGTATTGATTATTTGAGTTATGAATTTAAGACTAAGTTTAGGTCTGATGCAGAGTTGGAATTTTCTCAATGGGATTAATTGTTAGTTTTATCCACAGTTTATTTTTCTTTCTGGTAAGCAAAGAAGACTGCTGGAGGGCTAGGGAGACTGCAAAAATTCTAAGGCTTAACTGAAATTCCAAGGCTGAACTGATGAGCACTATAAAGGGATATGGATTCTTTATAAGAACCATAGATGGGATCTGCATAGATGTGGGATTCATACTTCACCCAAAAATCAAAATGTGGTTTGTTTGGTTTTCGCATAGCACATTGCATGACTCCAGCTATTCTGATGTAATATGTTATTCAAATGTTGCCAAGTGTAGTTTATTCAAAAACTCATGCTTAAACAAATCTTGACTTAGCATCATGTGTAAATCCAGTGGGATTCTGGGTGGCTGTCTGAGCGATCAGCTCAGCCAACTCATCCCAGGAGCATTCTTGCAACCATCTCTCTGTATTCTCAACTATGTACTCACCTTTACTCTGGCAGGAACTGATTCCTGTCTCTTGAAAGTGACAAGCATTTTTATCCTACATGCCATAGCTCTTCCAAATGTAGGCTAGGTGAAAAGGTTAATGGATAGATGCCAGTCAGGATCTCTGTATGGTCTTTACTCTTTCAAGGTTTTCAAAAGCCATTTGGGATCACATTACTGAGGCAGCTTTACAAACTGTGCCCTTCAGAAACCTTTTCAATACAAGTAGGGTTGCTGATTTGAATAACAGAAAGAGGGAACAAAATCCAGCACAAACAAACATGAAATTCAACCCAACAGGCCAACTTATTTCAAATTCTCCACTTTTATTAAACCATTCTTTTTGCAGAAGGAATTAGTCATGTGTGGGGTTAAATGGGCAAATGTATCTCTCACAACAGCCATGAGTGACGCACACATGAAGCACACATTATTTATTTGTGATTCACTACTTTGAGGAACAGAAGCATATAACTTTAGAGACACACAGATACATGCAGTCATACAGAAGATGAGACAGGTTAACACCTTCCTTCCTTCCTTCCTTCCTTCCTTCCTTCCTTCCTTCCTTCCTTCCTTCCTTCCTTCCTTTTGTCCCTCCCTCTCTCTTTTTTCCCTTCTCCTTCACTGTCTCACTCTTGAGTCTTTTGAGACTCAAGAGATTTAGATGAAAGATTGCAGGAGGAAAACCTGAAAGACAACTAAAAACACTGAAGCATTTGTTACTTCTACATCTGTGAACACATCTGAACTTAATTATTATGTACTTTTGATGTGAATGTTGGGACATACTTTAATTGAACATGTTTTTCCCCCTTGAGGGAAAGCATACAAGGTTAGAAATTTCTTATCAGACTCAGCTTGGATAAGCAAAAGCTTTGTACATAATTTTAATGTAAACAGACTGTAGCAGTATGCAGTAAACTAATCTTACTGGGACTAGAGAGTTATAAGGGATTTCTTTCTTTCTTAATGACATTCATAAATTATTTTGGAAATGCAGCAAAGTGTTCCCTTCTTCTGTTTCATAGAATGGAAAACTTCTCCCATATTATAATGAGTCCTCTCCCCATCCCCCAAATCCCAAAATTGGCAAAAAGGCGATATCAAATTTGCAAATTGCAAAATGAGCTGTAAGATGACAAGTGATGTTTTGGCTTACTCTATTTCACTTTATGAATGCATATGTAATGTGATCCTAAGATATTTATTTGAAAATAAGTCCTGCCTATTTGAAAACGTATTGCCAAATAAGCGTGCATAGGATTATAATTTTAATGGACTTTGGGAAGTTGGCTTTAGTATTATGCATTTGTCCTTAAGTCTTGTGCAGCCAGAATTAGTCCTTTGGTCTCTTTCTTTAACTTTCCTGCTCGGCCATGTAGACTTTGTCTTTCCATGCCTCTATTCTGTTCTTCATCTGGTCTGTTTGTAGGCCAGTTTGCTCTCTCCAGTAGTCAGTAATTCTTCCTGGCATACTGACTTCAGTACATTTTCTTCATTGTCCTTCAGATATTCTTCCAAAGCCCTTTTTTCTTCTTCAACCTGATGAACTTTCAACTTTCCACACCCATTTATTGTCCTTGATAGATAGAGTCTGTCAATGTTGCTGCAAGGATGAAGGCCATGATTTTTCTGGTCTTCCTATCCTTTGCTGTTAGTTCTGCTTGAGTCCAATTCCTTGATGGTATTTCCTCCATTGAGTTTAGACTTTAAGATCTTTTTCACTCTCTTGATGTATTCACCTCTAATCTTTTTAGTTTCCCCAATGCACCATGGATGTGCACATGAATTGTGTTAAACAACAGAACTGTGAAAAAGAATTGAGCTGAGCATGGCTTAGCCCTAAGGCTCAAATCATTTCAAGTCATAAGAGCTTTTTTTTTCTTTCTTTTCATTTGGAGGGGGAGGTTATGAGAGTCAAATGGAAGCATATGTATTTTATTGAATTTAGTGTAATTTGCTTGCTAGTAGACGTACTTACAACAATACTCTGAAAGTTTACATAAGATAGTTATACTTCTAGCCAGTATACATAATGCTTTAAAATGTTCTTTGAGAGATTGAGTTTTCTGGCTCAAAATACATTTGAATTTCAAAAAAAATTGTTTTTAGTATCTCTCAGGGACCTTCTCTCTTCTTCCTGTTTATGTGAATGTTTTTGCTTCCTTCCACATTCACTATCTTGGAGGGGGGGAAAGAGAGATGAAACCAAGAAGAAAAATATCTGAAACCTGGTGATTATTTATTAATCCTTGACTCCTCAACATATTGCTGATGGATGATCAGTTAATTGAGTGTTGTCAACTGATACCATTGACTAAGACCAAAACACTTTTTATATCAACTTTTTCTTTTTTAAAAAAAGAAATATGAAAAAAAATCATACATACCAGGACTTCATTCACTCAAAAAACAAGACAAAACAAAACAAAACAAAACAAAACCGAACCCTGGATGTAATTGGTAACAGAAATTCATGCTTTTTCTCTACTGCAGTATCTTTTCTGACTAATTGTATTTTATTCTTCTTCCCCTATATCTTAATCTATTATATGTCTTTCAATGGGTGCTACCAATATATGGAAATATTTCGGTTTTATGTTGCTGTTATAGTTTGGTGCTTTTTATTACATGGCAGAAAAGAACCTGAAGTTTTCAAACAATGTTTATAATGTGGTTTAAAAATGAAGCATTTATAAAAATCTATCTATCTATCTATCTATCTATCTATCTATCTATCTATCTATCTATCATCTATCTATCTATCTATCTATCTATCTATCTATCTATCTATCTATCTATCGGATTTATATGCTGCCCTTTCTCCACAAGGACTCAGGGCAGTTCACAGCAATAAAGCAACAACAAGTCCAGATTAAAATTCAAACGATAAAAGAATCTAAAATTCCCATTAAAACCCCTTCAGTCCAGGTCAGCCTGGCAAAACAACCATGTTTTAAGGTCACGGCGGAAGGAGCGAAGGTTGGGGGTCACTCGGAGCTCCAAGGGGAGCTGATTCCAGAGAGTAGGTGTGCCTACAAAGAAGGCTCACTCTCTAGGAGCCATCAGCCGACATTGCTTGGCCGACGGGACCCCAAGTAGGCCCTCTCTGTGTGAGTGTACCTGGCGATGGGGAGCTTTGCTGGCTGCAGGTGATCTGCCAGATACCTCGGGCCTAAGCTATGTAAGGCTTTATAGGTAATCACCAACACCTCGAACCTCACCTGGATGGCAACTGGTAGCCAATGCAGGTCACGCAGGAGGGATGTGACATGGGAGCATCGGGACACTCCCATCACTACCCTCGCGGCCGCATTCTGCACCAGCTGAAGCCGTCCGAGTGGTTTTCAAGGGCAGCCCCATGTAGAGAGCATTGCAATAGTTGATCCGGGAGGTGACGAGTGCATGGGTGACCGTGTGTAAGGCATCTCAGTCCAGGTAGGGGCTCAACTGGCGCACCAGATGAATCTGGGCAAATGCCCCCCTGGTCACAGTTGTGACATGGTCTAATCTAATCATTTGTTATAGTGATTGAGATCGCAGGCAAATAATTTCATCCAGTCCTATATTTAAAAGAAAATGTAGATTAATCCCAGATCAATGAGTCTGCTCAGACCATGCCTTTATGCAAATTGGAGAAAGGAACACCCTTTAAGCTCGCTGGGTAAGCAACAAGAAATCTTACATTCCTCTCTGTGCAATATTGGGACACTAGTGAAGAACCTGGAAATATATGTTTGTAGCCTCAGACATAACTGCTTAGAGGATAGGATGCTTTTTTATAATACTCTGAAGATCTCCTTGACTTCAACTGGAATAAAGGGGACAGAGAGAAATTGAGAGCGTGTCATAAGACCAAGTTCTCTATTCCTCCCATATATTGTACAGCAGCAATGTCTTCTTTCCAGGCAAACATTTTTCAAGCTGCCTTTCTTTACTCTTCCACAGTCCATGTCATTCTCCTTACATCATGTCACAAGACCCCTGGCACCATTACAGGGCTGACCCAGTTCTGGTGTTGCTCTGCGGTATGTCATGGTATAAATGTAAAGACTTATTTCTGGAGGGATCTTCTGGGCTGTAATTTGCTGCCTATCAGAGATGCTTATTAAGATGGTGAGGCAAGAAAATCAGCAGGATTTTAGAGCAGAAAATATAGAAAGATCTCTGCTTTTACAGCACTGCTTTTAGATCCATGAACCTTGGCATATAGTCATGCCAGTCACATGACCACTGAAGCATCTTCAGACAATGCTGGCTCCCTTGGCTAGGATAGAGATGAGCACCAACCCCTAGAATTGGATACGATAGGGGAAATCTTTACCTTTTTTGTTGTTTTTATGAGATTTCTACAGAGCGAAGCAGGGAGAAACAGAGAGTAAAAAGCAGAAGTGTGCAGTTATGACTTATGGGCGTGAATAAATTTTCAATCATGGCTGATGAAAAATGTTGGCTCCACATTTTGGAGAAGGAGTGGGTATGGAGACTACTCTTTTAATGCATAGGTTATATTCTTCCCTTGGCTCCAATCTGTATAACCACTTAAAAGGAAAAGCAATGTAAGGAGAGGGATGACTATTTCTATTAACTCATTCAAAAGTGACAGGATAAACAGAAAGTATTAGCAAATGAAGGTAAAGCAAGGGCCTGGACCAAAGCTGACCAAAGGAAAATATTAAGGCATATAATGATGGTAATCCTGATATCTGTAACATATTACATGTTGACCACTCTCAGTTTGTCTTAGGTCTCATTCAGTTCTTATTTCCTCTGCATAAAGTGGGGATTTCTTACATTTGTATTTAAGTTCCATTAAATTTCACTTTGCTTTTTGCAGCAGATTTTTCTAAACTGTCAAATGTATATTCCTTGTCTGGCCTTCAGGTGCTTTGGAAAACAGCTTGACCCCCTCCACTCTGTGACAGCCCCCCAAGGAGGGGTGAAATTTTCCCGGTTCGGGCTGGATCGCCCGATCATCAGAGCTGTGCAATCATCAGAGGCTTTTTTTTTTAAAAAAAGCATTTTTTCTACAACCCCTTCGGCCGAAAAAATGCTTTTAAAAGTAAAAAAAAAAGCCTCTGATGATCACGCAGCTCAGCTGGGATCGTCAGAGGCTTTTAAAAGCATTTTTTCTACAATCTCTTCAGCCGAAGAGGTTGTAGAAAAAATACTTTTAAAAGTAAAAAAAAAAAAGTTGGCAACGCCCACCCAGTCACATTACCCCCCCCCCCCCACAAGCCATGTCCACAGAACCGGTAATAACAAATTTTACATTTCACCACTGCCCTCAAGTATTGGAAGACAGCTATCATGTCTCCCCTGGTCCTTCTCTTCACTAGACTATCCATGCCCAGTTCATGTAACCGTTCTTCATAAGTTTTATTATCCAGTCCCCTATCTTTAATAAGTTAGAAACTGTATGGATTTAACACACAAGGATTTAACAAACTAGCAGTTGAGAGGGTCTTGTCTACTTCCTTAGGTTCTGTAGGCTCAAATGCTTCCCATGCCACTTTGCAAGACGTACCCCCACTAATTCCACAGATTCCACTTTAAAGCTGGAGTCCAATGTAGAGTGAATATGAGCGACTTTGTCCACCAGATGGACAGCATATTCATCACAGCAATCCTTTAGCTGAGCTTTGGTATTATCCCCCCCAAGGAGGGACCGAGTTACCCAAACAGAGCTGCTGGGTGACTATCAGCAGACACAATAAGGGCAGAGAAATATATTTTGTCACACTTATCCCCACAAGGTAGGCTCTAATAGTGACTCTAGCTCAGGCCCAGTTATCTACACACCTTGCCTTTCTCTAAAGACACTCTAGGCATCTCTTTGCCCATATAAGATCCCTTAATTCCCTTAAGATCCCTTAATTCCATTATATATAACTGAAAACTTCAGAAAGCCATTTCTGACTTTGCAGCCATTTCTGACTTTGCAGCCATTAAGGCTTCAATTGGATGAAGAAGCAAGTTTTTCAAACCCAAGCTACCTCTGGAATCCAATCAGGTCCATTAGTTACCTAAGGCAGGCCAATCCCAGGGGTGTCAAACTCATGAAGACACGTTGTCATCATGTGACATATCACAACTTTTCCCCCCTTCGCTAAAACGGGGCTGGGCGTGACCAGCACATGATGCATCCGGCCCACGGGCTGCGAATTTCACACCCTGCAATAGCCCTAGCCTCCCTGTGGAGAAAGATGACATCAGAGAACTGGAAGCTCACAGTAAGTACTCCAGTCATTCAAGAGAGAAATTCACATCTCCCTTAAATTCAGATGCTCTACCATTGCTCTGACAGAATAACAGGTGTTAGGATATGGTTTGAGCCTAACTAGTTGTCCAGGCAATATAAGTGTACTGTAATTTTAATCTGTAAATGTATTATGTGACTGTAATGCTGAGTCATGCTGTAATTAGTTAATGACTGGTTGTGAGAGTATTTAAGCAAGGTATTGTAACATGTTCAGTTGCTGCTATGATATGCTGCCATAATGATGAAGCTGCTATGATAAGCTACCATTGAGAGGAGTTGCTATCTGCTAATCATCGTTGGATGGATCTGCAACCATCGTGGTTTGTGAACCAGAGTGAGTTTGTTATTCTAACCAACTACTGTTTGTTGGGTAAGAAGATTCTGTAACTACTGGACTGATTTACTGGCAAAGACTTGGAATTTGTTTAAAGACTATGAGACTGTTTTTCTACTATAAAGTAAGCTTTTGATAAACCAGTTTGCATAACTCTTATTCCTTGTTCTCAGCAACGTTTCCTTGTGCATTTACTCTGCTGGTTGGTAACACAACAACAATATCCTTAACAACAGGCCTGGTGTATTATTGCTGTTATGAGTTGGCCCGTGGACAACATGGGTCAGGCCCATGGCTGCCATGGTAGTTATGAACTCCTGAACTGCTTCTGACCCTGTGCCCAGTGATGGTGGATTAAAGTTCCCTAGGACCATGAGTCCAGGGAACTCCACTGCCAACCTAGCAATGGAATCAAAGAACTTGCCACGCAGCAGGGAGGCTGGTACAATAGCAGCAATCCCATCTGCTCTCTACCAGTGCCTAATTTAAGAAACAGCATTTTGCAACTGGCAGTCTGCAGAACAAGGCCTCCAGATGACTCCCAATTATCTCAGATTATCACTACTGTCCCATCTCGTCTTCCCTGGTGCCAAATCTGAAAACTGGCCAGCAGATCTTAGAGAGCAGGACCCTGCCCTCCTGTCCCAGCCAGATCTTGATAATGCACACTAGATCAGCCTTTCCTTGACAATTAAGTTATGAATCAAGGTAGCTTTATTACAAACTGATCTAGCATTCATCAGCAGCAGCCAACAACCCAGGCCCCAAAAACCTGCCATCCAGGACCTGGGATAGAGAATGGAAGATTGGAATGTGCCAAGAAACAAGATATCTGTGGCTTGGTCCCCGTGAATAATCTTTCTCCCATCTTCCACTATATTTTCTTCTAGCCATCATTGTGATGTGCAGCTACAGGGCCTGGAACCAGTCCAGTCTGATCCTGTAGCTGCCATAGCAAACCTCTCCCTCTTAAGGATCTTAACAGGCAGGCAGTTCTCATCCACATCTCAGCTCTGTCAATCTCCTCTGTGTTGCAGGGCTTTGAGAAAGACAGCAAAAGTTTCTCTTTCATCTGCACTAGCACTGGCATCTTCCCCACCCATCCCCAGGTTCTGGCCACTTCTGCATGAGGCAGCTGACCCAGCAATCTGACAATCTCCCAATCCATCTGACAGTGGTGTCCTCTTCAATTCCTTCCCTCCTATGCTATCAAGACCAGGCTCTCTAGTCTAGATTTTCAAAGTCAACTTGGGGAGTGGATCTCCACAACTGTGTATACCACCAATTATAGCATCAGACAGCCCAGCATAAGATGTCAATCACTTGGGCCAGATTATTACCTTGGTCCTATTTGGTCCTCTCACAATCCTAACAAAAAGAACAAACTACCAATCATCTGCAACATGCCAAAACCTTTAAGCAAACACAGACGTTTAGACTCTACATTCCCTCAGCACCATGATGGCTAAAAAAAAGTCATTGTTAAATACTTTGCTGAAGTTAAGATATGTTATGTCTACAGCATTCCCACAATCTACTAAAGAAATTACAGAATAAAAAAAAAAAACAAATTAAGACTTGTTCTTGCCAAGCAGAATTTTAATAATATCTATCTTATTTCTAAAAATTTATAATCTGATCAATCTTCAAACTTCTCTACAATTTTCCCAGCATTCATGTTTCATTTATGATTTCCCAGCTCTTCATTTTAGTTACTCTTTCATTCCTGCAATGCACAAATTTTTATCTGAAGTTCTTATTCTGAGTTTATATGTCATAGTTCCACAGTTGAAAGTCAATTTGATCATGTTTGACATGCTTTGGCTCACATTACTGCTGGCCACAGCAACCAAACCTGTCTTTTCAATACCATTTTCACAGTCAGATATCCAGCTGCAATATTCTTTTTTCCCTTTCCAGTCTTCTTCTGTGGATTAAAAGGATCATCTGAATTCCAGGTTCTTCTAAAAATGCTGTAGTTTTATGTGATTGATATGGACTTGTTCCTGGGAACATAATTTGCCCCTATACAGATTATACACAGAGGTATCTATCTATGGGCTTGATGAATCCCCATGGTTTTTTTTTTCTGTTTCTAAAATTTGTTTTCTGATTATGCCTTTCTGCACATACTTTCCCCACTATCTTCATCCTTTTAGAACGCAAGATCTGCAGATCTAACAGACTATTTTCTGGGTTATTCATTCAAATTAGTTGCTTTTAAAAGCCACCATTCTTTTTGCATTTAAACTTGGCCAAGAAATATTTTAAGCAAACAAATAAACTATGTCACTTCCAGATTCATCAATGAAGATGGTAGGAAGAACAAGGAGCAATACTATTCTCCAGAATCTGGTGTAGAAAAAGTCCTTCACATTTCTGTTCTCTATTGAACTTTCTTCTCTAAAAAAACATTTCCAGAAATGTTTTTGTTTCTGAAACAAAGTTCATATGGATAACAACATAGTGGCAAAAATAAAAACCACCCTTGCATTAAGGGCAGGATATCCATTTTCTAACAAAAGTACAGTTCAGGTTTTGAACTGAAGAAAGTTCACTGTGAAACATGAAGACTATTATAGGCAGTAATGGGAAAAGGTCCCATTGCTGAAATATGACTGAACAGAATATATTCCAAATGTGAAGTCTAATTATAGAGAAAATGAAATTCTTTTAAATTTTGTATATTCTTTAAACACAAAAATAGATTTCTTCCATTAATTTATGACTAAGTAGAACTGTGACATATCTATATATAAATACAATCAATTTCTTCTCAAAGATCTACTGGACAGTTTAAATGTCAATATTATTTATTGCAATATATATTCTATTTATAGAGGTTCATTTTTTAGAGGTCAACCTAGCGAACAACCCATTTCCGATCAACTCCATCCTAATTCAAAATTCCAAGTCCTTAAAGAAACAGCAGCACTTGTTATCTTTACTTTTTCCACACTAGAAAGCACTAGAGACACAACACACACTTATATACACATACACCTACTTAATCATGAATAATAGCTATTCAACCCCTTTAATTTTGTTTGTTATATGGTTTTTTGCCCTTCCAATCAATCTTGACTCTAAATATAATGTAGAATTGTAGCTGCCTTCTCTCTCTCTCTCTCTCTCACTCTCCCTCCCTCTCTCCCTCCCTGCCTCCCTCCCTCCCCCCCTCTCTTTTAAATACAAAATACCATTATTCACCCAGACTCTTTTGGAGTAGGGCAGCTACAAGAAATCTCACCTATGATCTCCATCATTATCTTCACTGCCTTTAACATCAGAATATTGTGGAACAACCTATTTTCATTACTCCAGAATCTATCATTATAACTCCCAATCTATCATTAATTTTCATTAGTGTTAATGGATTGTCCCTCATTTTCTTCTTATGTGTGCCACTTGGTATATAATTTTTCCCATTGTTCACTTGGACATAAAGTGCAACATCAATAACTGGATGAGGCTTTGTACTGAAAAGTAGTTCTGCTCCTCCACAGCTATCCAATTTCACTGGGGCTGGCCTAACAAATAGCTATGTTTCTTTAGGTTTTGGCACCATACATTTAATAACTACATCAACCAGCCTTTTATCTACAGTTGTCCTGGACTTAATGCCTAAATCAGTAAAAGGAAGCAAATGCCTCAAAATCCTGGCAGTTAAACTGAGGCCCATTGTTACAGCAATTAATGAAATGCCATCTCTTTAAAAAAAAGAAAAAAACTTTTATTTTACCTGTGTCAGTCTTTCAAGGTAGGACAGGGGAAAGCATCCAGGAAGGCTGGTAATCATTGTACAGAATCTGGATAGCCTGCCAGAGTTTCTTTCTGACTACCCTGCCATTCAAAACAAATTCAAGGCTGGGTTATTGTGAGTTTCTTTCGGAAAACTTTCCAATTTTTCAGGACTGAGTTCTGTCCATCCACACCTTCTTTAAGGCTGGCATGGAGATATTCTGGAAGCAGGTACATAGATAAAGACATAACATAAAGGCTTCTTATTGATCTCAAATCAATCTTGCCTGGCAATGATTAGTCCTGGTCTTTTAAACGTCAGTTGACACACCTGTTTGCCCTCATAAATGATGAGAAACTGGATGTAATTTTTCTCATCTTTTACATCTTTTAACTGTCTCATGACATTAAGAATATGGTACTTCTGAGACTTTTCCACCAATACCTCATAATTAACTTGCTGCTAAGCAGACAGTTCAAAAGTGGTACAGAGCATCTGGACTTGCCACATTCTGAAAAACTGCTTTCTGAGAATCTGATTGAGTAGTTAACAAAAATATCATCAATTCTTGCTTGAGTTTTACCACTCTGTAGTAGCTTGTGGTATTTTCCCACCTCCCCATTGTATTTATACCACTGCCATCAACCAATTATTGAGGGTTTATAGTAATAATACAACAAAATATCCACAGTAGGACAAGAAATTAAATTTTTATTTGTTTGTTTGTTTGTTTGTTCATTCTCCACCTTTTTTTTTTTTTACAAATAACTCAAGGTGGCAAAGATATCCAACATACATTTCTCCTCCTATTTTCTCCACAACAACAACCCTGTGAGTTAGCGAAGGCAATTTGTCATTCTTTAATGCTATAATCATAGTATTGACAGTTGTTCCAAGATAATAAATTCTTGGGAAGAATAGTCATTACTATCATTGTTTTCCGATTTGTTTGCTGAGTTTTAAAACTAAGTCATTTTATAGTATTGCATATATGTCTGTTGTAAATTCACTTTGAGTACAATAATTGAGAAAAGGGGGATTAGAACTTCTCATGGGTGTATCAGAATAGCAAAAACAATAGTTTTAATGTACCTGATGCAATGCAGTACTGGATGTAATTGTTCTCTTAATTTCTGTAACTGATAAGACTTATCCAGCAAAAGCTTTCTATACAGGAGAACAAATCCCTATGTGTCCTTCTGGATTGACCATGCAAAACCAGAGAATGCTGACTAGAGAAATAAAATCCACATCCAGCTGGGCTTGAAAATCTCTGGATCCAGTCTAGCAATATATGCTGGATATGGGAGCTCCATGGTCAGCTTGATTTGTAGTTAAGGAAGCATGGCATAAAATGTTATAGCCAAAGCATACAAGAACAAGGGCGCTCTGTGCAAACAATAGACCAAATGGATCCTTGGTGTTGCAGCAGTGTTGAATACACAGGAATTTGTTTTGCCCAAATGACTCCCCAACTGATGCTAATGAGAATCCTTAGCACCATGGCTACAGAGCTCTCCATTTAACCCATGCTGTGGCAGTTCATGTGAAAAAGCAAATGAAACATTCACATGAATAGACACAGTATAAAGCAGGGGGTGATAATACATTGGCTTCCTTCCCTTCTGCCTGAGCTTAGGCAAATGCATCACATTGTTGTTTGGAGTTCTATTATCACTGTTGCTTTATCCCTTGCGGTATGTTCTCCCATGCTCAACAATATCAGGGAGGAGATGACTTGTGGGTTATCGTAATTAAATGGGATTGTGCATGCACAAATAGTCATGAAGTTTTAAACATTTGTTTGCAATTTCAGGAGCCTAGAACAAAATGTTATCCAGAAAGATTAACCCTCCAGCAAAATGGAGGGATAAGATATTTTAAGTTTTATTTAACCGAAGTAGGAGAAAAATAGCATCATCATTTCAGGAACTGGAAGCATATACTGCAGTCATATAGCACTAAGATGCTTCAGAAGTGGTCATCACTATGTATGAAATATCTTGACACGCATACAAGATTTTATGATACTTCTGGTTTATTAGATCATCTAAACAGTATACAATTTTGCATGATATGGATAAAACAGAACACTTGGGAAAATGCAGTGAAATTTAGTGATGGGAGATTTACTGTAGAATAGACAGAAAAGAAACAATATTTATCCATTAAAATTCACTTGTAGAAGATGTAATAATGGCTTCCAACTTGAGTTACAAAGAAGAATTATGCAAATTCTTGGAAAAAACATCTGTGCCTGGCTTCTAGTCATAAGAGTTATATTTATTTTAATGAAGAGTCAGACAAATTGGAATAAATTCAGAAAACAACAAAAATGATTAAGATACTAAAAATGACGTCAAAGTAGAAAGATGGAAGGAACTGGAAATATTCATTCCCAAAAGCAATACATAAAACAATGGAACTAAATTACAGGACAAGAGATCCCAATAGTACTTTTAGACTAGTAGAATTATTAGAGGTCTATTATTTATTTATTTATTTATTTGTTTGTTTGTTTGTTTGTTTATTTATTTAATTAATTTATATTCTGCCCTTCTCCCAGAAGGACTCAGGGCAGTGTACAGCCAGAATAAAACACACAGATATAAAATTTAAAAAAAAAACAATTTAAGAAATATTAAATAGTTTGGCCCATATCTAATTAAAATAAAACTACCCGTTTTGGACATTTAAAAATTAAGAGTTAACGATTAAAAAATTTAAAAATTAGGCCAGCCCGGCTTGTTGGAATAAAAGTGTTTTGAGGGCCCGGCGGAAGGTGCCTATGTCGGGAATCCTCCGCATCTCGGGGGGCAGTTCGTTCCAGAGGGCAGGAGCCCCCACAGAGAAGATTCTCCCCCTGGGGGTCGCCAGCCGACATTGCTTGGCCAACGGCACCCAGAGGAACCCCTCTCTGTGGGAGCGAATTGGCCGGTGGAGGCTATTGGTATCAGAAGGAGATCTTGTAAATACCCAGGTCCATGGAGTGCTCTGAAGGTGGTAACCAATACCTTGAATCGCACCTGGAGGACCACTGGAAGCCAGTGCAGCTCACGCATGAGAGGTGTTACATGGGAGCGCCATGATGCTCCCATAATCACCTGTGTGGCCGCATTCTGGACCAGTTGGAGCCTCCGAGTGCTCTTCAAGGGGAGCCTCATGTAGAGAGCATTACAGTAGTCCAGGTGGGAAGTGACGAGGGCATGAGTGACCGTGCGTAGGGAGTCCCGATCCAGAAAGGGATGCAACTGGCGGATCAGGCGAACCTGATAAAAAGCCCCCCTGGCCACGGCCGCAACCTATTAGAGGTTATCAGACAAAAGCAGTGTATCTTCTTCATTATGTAAATTTGGTAGAATCTAGGCAGGCATCATCAGGGATCCTGTAATTTGTATCTCTATTCTGACTGTAGGGTTGGACTCAATAGCTTAAATGGCTCCTTTGAGCTCTAAGATTCCATGTTTCTCAGCATGAGAATGCCTTTGAATATTAGTTTCTAGGAAACATGCATATGAGGATAATAATGTATTTGTGTTCTCTGTCTAGGCATCCAGACAGTCACTGTGAGAATACAATGCTGGACTAGATGGGACTTCTGTGTGAACCAGTAGAGTTCCTTATAAACATCAGGGTTAGTGTGGGTGTGTAGTAATGTCCATTGGAGGTGTCAAACCAATCACGTTGATGGTTGCAATTGCATGGTCAAAGCCAGTGGTGGGATTCAAGTAATTTAACAACCAGTTCTCTGCCCTAATGATTTCTTCTAACAATCAGTTTGCCAAACTGCTCAGAAAGTTAACAACCGGTTCTCCCGAAGTGGTGCGAACTGGCTGAATTCCACCACTGGTCAAAGCTCTGCCCCTACATAAATGCATGTGATATTAATATTTGTAGAAAGGGGATGGGGCTTTAACTGCCTGGGTATGACTGCCAGTTAGATTTTTTAAAACCTGCCCTATGCATGTTCCTGGACATGGCCTATGACCACGTGAATTGACTTGGAAATATCCCTGTTTTCTCAGGTTAATTATGTAGAACAGTGTTTGGAAGATGTGTGGATTTCAACCCCCAGAATTCCCAGCCAGCCATGCTGGTTGGGAAATATTGGGAGTTGAAGTCCACACATCTTCAAGAGACTAAGATTAAGAAACACCCAATGTAGAGAGTTTCTTCAATACATATGGTTGAATGCAGAAATAATACACAACCGAAGTGGTATGGTGGTGAAGGCGTTGTATTAGGGTCAACTAATTTCACCCTCAATCATGTAAGTTCATTTGATGATTTGGAGCATTTATTTTTTCTCAGACCAGGGAGAATGAAATGGAACTTTTACGCCAAGGCTATACCCCACAAATGATAACAAACAGTACACAGGCTTGTCCCATTTTTTTGCATACTGTATCTGAAAAGATCCTTTTGTATTGCCAGCAAACACTCTGCCAGTAATGTCTTAGCAACTTTCAAAAGCAGTAATCACATTCTCCAATATTATACGTAAATATTTTCCTTCATTTTTATGATAATAAAACTGTAAATAGTTTTTACAGTATAGTAAATTGGCATCATCAAAATGTGCTTACTTACAGTGGAACCCTTACAATGAATCTACTGATCGCTTGCTTACTGAAATCATGTGAAAACAGTCAATTCCCTTAAAAATCTCATTTCAATTATTGGGAACATTCGTGATGGATTTTGCAAACGTGAGAATATATTTTGTGTCTATGTGTTGTTTTGTCAGACATCTGAAGTTCCTGCCTTGATCTAGTTCTGACTTGCCATTTTCAAGTTCAAAAGCAACCAGGGAACACCTACCCCAATCCCCACAGGGCTTCAAATGTGATAACGTCTTAAACTAAAAGAAGAGAAGCTAATTTTCACTATTTTTTAAAGCTCTGGGTATTATAAAACCAAGTCTGTTTATTCTTTTTAGAATGTCTTCCTAAGCCAGTTTGTTTGTCCTTCAAATCCACTTGGTAACACTGGATCCTGTAAACCTCTCCTCCTTTTGTTTGTGTCCATGGCCTTTGAAGATACCAGAATAAATTTTCTTGTCCATCACTGATTATGAATGGCTCTTTGCACTTCAATTTCTCCAGTCTTTAAAAAGGCTCAAAAACAGACTTCAGTCCCTCCAGCTTGTCTTTGTATAGAACTTTTCTGAGATAGGTATGCATGATTTAGAATCTTAACATGTAAAGACTAGAAGGAACCTTGGAAATGATGTAATCCAATCCTTTTTTATAACTGAATTCCCTGGCATTCAGCTTCTTTAAATGCCTTCATAAAAGAAGAGTCCACCACCTTCCAAGGCAATATATCTAAACAACATTTGCTATAATTTATTTTAAAAGAGCTTGGGTCCTCTTAGGCTCAGCCCAGATCCTTAAGATTAGGCTTGTCTCTACTATTAGGCAACTGCCTCAGGTAGCAGGCACCGAGAGGTGGGGGCATGGCACTAAAGTATTGGAGGATAAAGCCAGCATAGTTTCCTTGAAATCCTTTAATCTAATTACTATCATCAAATGCAAAAGATGGTACCAGATTGTCAACAGTGTTCAAGAGCCATTAATCAGAACCAAAGAAAGAAAGGAATAAATAAGAAAGGGAAAGAAAACAAGAAAGCTAGAAATTGGGATTAAAAGTTAAAGGACATGTAAGATTTGCTGCATCAGGAAAGAAAACTCTAATAGGTGGTTTGTATGGGTAGAATTGGTCAAGTTCTAAGTTCACCCAAAAGAATGACCACTGCAAGTCAGTTGGTGGTTCATTATATGTATACAATAACGGAAAGATCCAGCAGCTTCTAGCACAAATCTATGGATTGAAGGACACAAAAGTCTTTCCCCTTCCCCAGCCACATTTTTTTAGAAATTGTTATGGTTAAAAAAAGAAGAGATAGAAACAAAAATGTGCAATTTTAGTTCTGAGCCCTTTAACCTTTAAGTACTTGGCAAAATTACACAGAGAAACTTAAAACAGAACAGAATGTTTTAAGATCATTTTAGAGCATTAGGTTTCTCTAATGTATTTCTTGGTAGCAAGGAAATAGATAAAATAAATAAATAAAACCCAGGAAGAAGCTAATTATTGAATTTATAGTCTAGATCAGCCTTTCTCGACATTATGGCTTTCAGGTAGATATGGCCACGTTGTGTTACAAATTTCAAGATCTCCAACTATTGCCCAGGCTAGCTGGGTCAATAGGACTTATTGCAGTCCAAAACAATTGAACAGAACTATGTTGTGTTCTTCAAAATGACAACTTTGGATGTTTGGAAGATGGAACAAACCAAAGGAGAAGAATGTGTCTTTAAACTATAAGCCTCAATAAAATTTGGTAGTAGAATTTATTAAATTCAAAGTAGTTGATTATCATACTAAAAATGTCTGTTATCAAATGCATGGACCATTAGTTCATCTAATGCACCACACAACACAAATGCAGGAAAACAGATCTAACAATAGATCTGAGCATTTGTTGAAATGAAGCAGAGTTTCATCAGTTAGTATTTATTTAATAATATCTGTAATTTTTCAAGCTTGAGACAATGATTGCCCAGTTCCTGTTTCTGAATCCCTTTATTCAGATAAGGAAGAGAGATAATCACCCTCTGAGAATGAAGAAAAATGATACATGATTTTTCAGGGGAAACATACAGGGGAAACCTATCTACCTTTTTCAGGATCCAATCCGCCAAAGAACAGTGGTAAGGGCCATGGTAAGGACAAGACATTTTCAGGATAATATTATGCAGGCTTTGACATTAGCAGAAAAGGACCATATTTGAATGGGCAGGGCTTTCTTGGAGTTTTCTATCCCACATGCAATATAAGCATTTGGATCAAACCTGCTTTTTGTTAGACAGTAGTGCATGGCACAGCAGCAATATCATTCATATTGCACTTCCATACCTCTGACTTTTCATTGTACTTAAATGCCAGGCACAACTTGAATTTAATTGTCAGTGCAATGAAATTAAAGCAAAATTGTTACCTGGCAAGATATTTTAATAGCAGATGACACATGGCTTTATACAGAAATGAAAGTCACTACCAACAGTGCTTTAGCTTTGTCCCACCATATGGAGAATAAATTGGGGTGCAATAAATTATGCTGTCATTGAGAAGACTCACTAAATGTCTCTTGACTTTGAATGCTAGGTATTAGATTTGAAAATAAATGTGATTTATGGTCTCATTGTTCATATGTGGTCAGAGACCTAACTGCCAGCCTTGCCTTCTGCCACTGGTACACTCAAAGCTGCCCTCTCTGAAGTTCAGAGTAGCTTCTACCTACAATATTGCATATCTACAAAGTGTGCATACTGAAATAAAACCATGTTTGAGTTGAATTCTCTTTGAAAATCAGTCAATGGATTCATTAATCAATTAATGACTGATTATTCCAATCAATTATTGATGAATGGATTGCAATTAATAAACTTAAAGACCATGGCCTATTAGTGAAACTACATCTCATCAACCAAAGATTTGGTCTGGCCCAACCCAACTTTCCTTTCAGAAACCATTAAATACTAGCTTTTTCCTGAAGCTAGGAGTAGGGCCAGGAGTAGGATGATCTTTGCTGAATTTTTATGTCTTTTATGTTTTTTAAATCTGTTCACATTGGAGATTTTTAAGAAGAGATTAGACAACCATTTGTATGAATTTTTAAAATTTTAAATATCTTTTAGTATTTTATATATTCAATTTTAAATTGGTTTTAAAAGTTTGGGATTTTAAATTTGTTGGGGCCAAAATTATTTAATTTGATTTTATTCTATTTTTAAATTTTGTATTGTATGTGTTTTTATTGTTTGGCTGTGCACCGCCCTGAGTCCTTCGGGAGTAGGGCGGTATAGAAATCTAATAAAATAAATAAATAAATAAATAAATAAATAAATAAATAAATAAATAAATAAATGATAAAGTGTTTCCTGCCTGATCCCATCAGACTACCACTTTGAGTTCAAACATCTACATTTTCCTGTTAAGGTTTGCTACGCATCACCATCAATAAGGCACAGGGACAGACTTTTAAAGTGGCTGGTTTGCATCTGACCAGTGACTGTTTCTCCCATGGCCAGTTGTATGTGGCGTGCTCCAGAGTCAGTTCACCTGACAGCCTGATCATCCTCCAGCCAGACAGCAAAACCAGGAATGTTGTTTACAGGGAGGTCCTGAGCAATGCATCTGAAGGACAAATTGAACATCTATGCTATGCAACTTATTAGCCTGGTTACATAGACAAAACAGCCAAAGTTGCTGCTGGGATTAAAGGGCTTAAACCCATCTATTTCATTGTTGTTACACTTACAATAATGTCTTCATCTGTAACAGAAACTTACTTTACTGTCACTAACGAAATAATACAACTCCTTTTTTAACTACTCATTAATTTTCAAGCTTTAAGTGTCAATTTATCAAGCCCCATCGCATAGTTTTGTAGTGAAGCATGGGTATACAGCTAGTTGAATTAATAAATAATAGTTTCCTGGGCCTGTAAATATTACATTATATTCTGTATTTTCTTGGAATCAATGACTTCTGTTATCTCTGGCTTGATCTAAGATATGCTACTTAAATGTCAGATTTTTTTTAAATGGACACTTTGTAGAACCTATTGTCTGTCTGTCTGTCTGTCTGTCTGTCTGTCTGTCTGTCTGTCTGTCTGTCTGTCTATCTATCTATCTATCTATCTATCTATCTATCTATCTATCTATCTATCTACCTATCTTTCTATCTATCTATCTATCCAGACATCCAGCCATCCAGCCATCCAGCCATCCAGCCATCCAGCCATCCAGCCATCTATCTTCTACGGAGTTCCTTCTAAACCATGCAAATAATTATTTTCCCAAAATTTAAAATTATAGGTCTAAAAGGAAAGTAATTTTTCTGTCTGCCTGAACATGCCCATATCCCAATTGATGATGGGCGGTAAATTCAATGATAATGTTGGATATAGATAATGTTGATGGATATTAACTTTTAAACATGTTAATCATCTTTATGCTAACCTTAGATTTATATTTCTACTTGTGGAAAAATCAATTAGAACTTTGTGCCAGATTAATTCTTAATGCATAGGATAGTGCAGCTCTTGACAGTTATTTTTAATGAAGCATTTTATTACACAGAAAAATGCATGCATTCCTAACTGAAATCTAGAGTTGGCAAAAGCTTTAAATAACAAATTGTCTTTATTTTTTTTAAATTTAAACCAAACAAAATACTTCCACAACAAAGTAGTATTCGTTTCCTATAAAATTTGCAATGCTTGTTGTCAAACTGTAATTAATAATTGGTCACAGTAGTCATGTTCTATCTGATTCCATTTGAAAAGCATTTTTTTAAAAATACAAAAGTAGCAAGGAGAAATCTATCAGAACTCAGTTTCTCAAGACAAGGAATCTTTCACATTTATGTTATCAAATCAAATCTGTGCCTAACCACACACCGCCCTACAGTTTCAAAGGTTTCTTGCTTGAGCCTTTCTGATAAAAAAGCCAGTTGATAAAAAGCTTGCCTATGAAAAAGCTAGTTGAACTCTACCGTTTTACAGCAGCCCTGAAATGTCTCATTCTGACAAACATTAGCTTTCAATGGAAGGGAGGGAGGGAGGGAGGGAGGGAGGAAGGAAGGGGGGAAGGGGGGAAGGGGGAAAAATCCAAACTTCATCCTATCTGTCAACAGATTTATCCTTCCACTTTGGTACAACCTGCCTTCTTAAACTTTCAGAAAATGGGTGGAAGACAGATAAATGTCTGACTTGGTTAAAAAGATATCAATTTGCCAAACTTATTTATTTCTGATGGTGGTTCAGGATTGCATTTTGGCAACAGACCTGTAAACCTTTGTGTGGATAAAGCTACTGAGAACCATTTTCTTTCCTCCGTTTGCAAAGTTTCTACTCCTGATTTGATTCCCATTGTTTCACTTTCTATCCAGTCATGTTCTCAGAAGAGAGCATCCAGAAATCTCATACACAAGACCACGATATGAAATGATTTGATAATGAAATCATGCTCTTGTGTATATTTCCTAAGCTTTTATAACAGTGCCTTTATTTATTTATTTATTTTGCAAACTCTTAAATCCATATGGAATTAGCACAGGCAGGGCAAAGTAGAGGGGAAGAAATGAGAGGGTAGCAGCAGGGCACTGCTTACAACATATAGCTATAGAGCAGGAGTGAAAAATCTAATGCCTTCCACATGCTGGCCATTCCCATAATCCCTTATCAAGGACTGATGAGAGATAAAGTTCAAAATATCCAAAGGATGGCACTACATTGCCTTCTCATGGTCAGTGGGGAAAAAACCGAGCAACCATGTAATCCAGACTAGTGAAAATCAATATAAAAAGGAAAAGAAATTCAGTTGAATTCCTGATTAAGAAATGCATATATTTCCTGAGCAAGCACAGTTGCTAAATGGTTGATATAATAAGGAAAAGGATATATTGTAGCCAACTCCATCTGAACAGTCTCCGTTCCTTGCTTCTACCCACATTCAAATGGCAACCTCTTCAAGTTTTTCTGTCTCTTCTCCAAACCTCAGAGGGGAGTCACATTCCACTAGCAAGAATTACTAGGAAACATTAATCTTGCCCTTTTGCTAAATCCTGGTAACTCATGAGTTGCTGTGCAAAAACAACTATTAAGACTCTTATAGCCCAAACTGAAACATGCTTATTCAAAAATCCAACTGAAATTCCTAGGAACTTATTCTTGTGTACTGTCAACCTTAATGAAAAGGTGGACCCTGTGGCAGGTAATTAACAGAAATCCAATTTCAACTTTGCTATAAGATGACCTCAACTTTTGATAATTTTAAGGATACACCCCTGTAATCTTTTGGGCAGCAATATAAACGGCTTCTTTATCTGTCTCCCCCTGCCATTTAATAAAACAAGTTTCCTCTGTGGGTGGAAACATGAAATCTGTAGTATAAGCCCTAAAAGGTGAACATGCTATATTTAAGATTCTAGACTGTGAACATGTAACTCTTACAGTTCTTAAGTGATACCAATGAAACCTTTTTTTAAATGTGATTATTGCAGATTCAACATAGAAACTGACAACAATGCAAATAATGAAAAAGAATGTTACTAAAGATCTGAAGTGATCTTCTGGTCTGACAAAATATATTTAACTCAGTTTTTCAGAATGCCAATTATAATTCTTTTCAGATGTTCACTCGCTTATTATTTAAACATAATACCATGAATAGGAGTTTCTGCCACAATAACATATCCCAAAAGCATTGATTGAATATGGGAATGTATATCTGAAGAGAGTACATCATAAACAGAGTTCTTTGAAGAACATGCTGTATATCTTCACAGGGTGATCAAAATCCAAAAATTCACTTCAGAAAAAAATATACTGCATGCAGTAATTATATTGTTTGAAAATAGCTTTCCCAATCAATCTTTCTCTTTTGCTCCTACTTCAATGTGCGTGGCACTCCAATTTAATAGCTGAATAATAGCTCAGATCTTTAGATGCAATCTTTCTGATTATCCTATAATTTACAGATTATCATCTAAATATAAACACACATGGGACTTCTCTGTGGTGGCACCCATCATTTGGGAGATCCTTCCTCTACTATATTGTTCTAGAAATGACAACTTTGTTGCTCTGGACACAGTAGTGACTGTTAAAGATACCACTTCAGGCAGAACTTCCCTAAGCATATAGCTATTTGCTTGTATTAGAATGTTTTAATTGTTGAGTTTTTACTTTTTGATGTGCATTTTAAATATTTCCATCTGTTTTTCAGACTATTGCTGCAGGGATCAAGGTATACACTTATTAAACAAATAAATGCATCAGGAATAATGAGGAGATGCCACATGACTCTGGACAAAGGGAAATTGCTCACATCTGGGTAAGGAAAGATTTTTGCACCAGTCTGGTGCAATCTCATTGCACAAACTGCTTTCAGTTCAAATGTTGACTGGATTTGAGCCATGTAGACTTGAAGGTCCAAATTTCCTCAAGTCAAGCTCAGATCACAGTGGCTAAATGGGCATGTCATGTATGTCAAAAAACATGTTTTCCAGCATCCCTGAGTAACTGACAACTCTATGATTCCTGGTATTTGCCAGATCTGATCCTGCTGAACTTTTCAACTCATCTTAAGTCATTTGGGTGCTACTCTCTATTATGGGAGCCATTCATGTACTTTCAGCTTATTACTTTCATTATCTTCCATTTATATTATCATTTGTCCACCCAATCAAATCCAAAATAACATACAGAAAAGAGACACAAACACACCACAGTTATATTTGGCTACCCAAATACATAATTTTGTGGGCAATGTACAAATCTACCGTAGTTGTAAAATATCATCTTATAAAATTATTCTTTATAACTTTTCTTTTTCTAGAGGACAAAAACAAAAATACTTAATTAAGAACATATTGTTCATAAAATGATTCTGAAAAAGATAAAACAGATTTTCAAAAGGGGTTGGGGAACTTTTTTTTTTTTTTTTTAAAGACGATATTCAGCACCAAAATAAACATAGCAGATACCTGGTTGGTGTTTCTTGAGAGGGCATTCCACAGCTGAAAAAATCTTCTTTTCACTCAGCAGAAAAACTGAATTATTCTTTTAAAGAGGATCTTAAGATTTGAGAAAATATGCGGTATAGATATTATAGAAAGAGTTGGTTCAGTTATCCTGGTTTCAAACCATGAAGATAGAGGTGGGGAATACTTTTACTGCTACATATTACCTTGATCAAGAACTCAAAACGAAAAATAAGACTTTGCAATGAATCTGAAGATTTCATGGAACAAAGCAAGCCCATTTATGAAAGTAGCCACATTAGGGCATTTATGGCATTAAAAGTTAAGGTCATTGTTTGGCATTGCATCCAGCAATGGAAGGGAAGTGAGTAAAACTGATAAAGCAGATATGTGAAATGAAGAGCTGAATTTAATATGATTTTCTCCTTGTAAGGGTGTATGTACTAGTATACACATATAATTCCATCCATAAATAATAAATTGTGGAATGATCTGTACAAATGGCATTTTCTTTTATTCTCACTCCCCCACTCCATCCCCACCCCAATGGCTTGGATGAAACAATTTGTTCTCATTTTAACATGCTTGATTTTTTACATCCTTAGGCTTAGTTAGAACAGGATGCATGATGTAGTTCTGGTTGTTATGTTTCAGTGTGATTAGATTAACAATGTTATTATGCGCCCCATATAGTGTGGTACATAATATGTCTGCCTCCTGTATCTACCTCTATATGTAACTTATGAACAGAATAAGGTATTTAAACTCTACTTCTTTCCAGTTATTTTTTAAAAAGATCTTAATATTAATTGTCATTTAGAGTCAATTTGTGTAATGGTTAAGATGCAGTCATAGAAACCAGTTCTAGGCATCCTTTATACCAGGGGTCCCCAACTACTGGGCCTTGGCCTGTTTGGAACTAGGCCGCAAAAGCAGCAGGGAGCATGCGTACACAGCTGCACTTACACAAGCAGCAGGCAAGCACACACACACACTCACCCACCACTCATATGGAATTATCCCCTCCCCACAGTGGTGGGTTTCTACCAGTTCACCCTGGTTCGGACAACCTGGTAGCGGCGGTGCTGGGAGGCTCTGCCCACCCACCTGGACCAGTGGTGGTTTGCCCCCAGTTCACACCGGTTCTATAGAACTGGTAGTAAAACCAGCAGGAGGCTCCGCCCACTGACCCTGACATCATCAAAATGCTTCTGCACATGTGCAGAAGAGCGCGCGCGTGCATGAGCAAACCTAGTGCGCGTGCGCAGCCCCATTGAAAATTGGTAGTAAAGGTAAGTAGAACCCACCCCTGACTTGGATGTCATCATGGATGCTCTGCGCATGCGCAGAAGGTTCTGTAATGTGCAGAAGTGCTTTGAGCGAGCGAAGCGAGCACACACACACATGTTCTCAGTTCCAAACCGGTAGCAGAGGTAAGTGAAACCCACTACTGCCTCCCCTCCCAGTCTGCAAAGCCGGAAAGGTTGAGGAACACTGCTTTATAGGCATGAAAGCCAGATGAGTGACCTTGGACCAGTCACACTCTCTCAGCTGACCTCACAGCGTTGTTGAAAATAGGAAGAGGAAGGAGTATTATGAATGTTTGCGTTCCTTGTAAAATTATAAAAATCAGAGAAAAATCTAATAAATAAATATTAAGATGTCATATAGCGTATAAGGCAAAGTTGCTAAGAACATAAGGATATAATTCAGACAAGAATCCCAGGAAGAACTGATACAAAGAAAAAACATTTTCTCTTTAGTTCAGATGGTCACTGTCTTTCAGGGAACACTTGCCTAGTCTAGCATTATATTTACATAAATAATTTAGATTTACCAAATATACTTTATGCATTCATATTATTTCTAAAATATAGCCGCCCCCGCTTTTTTTAGATTTGAAATGATTCTGGGGTATTATAGAACAGCTGAGGATTGGGTGGTCAAATATAGTTCTTGATTTAAAGGCATCATTTATTTGAAGAGCTACCTAGCCAAATGTGTGCGTATCTGTATCTGTATGTTTATCAGATTTATGGACTCCTGTGATCGCTACGTGATTTGTTTGATAATACACTTCCTATACTTTGGCAATATGTAGATAGCTCATTTAAGATATGCCATTTTAATACAAAATGTTTACCTTTTAAAACAAGTGAAATGTGAATATCTGTGAGCTTTCTTTCCATTGGTATCACCATGCACGTGTATAACATTTTGCATTTATTTATATGGTATGTAGTCTGCCTAATTATAGATTATGATTCAGCTCATATTAAAGCTAATACAGATTTTTTTTTAAAAAAAAGTAACCCCCATGAATGCTAAAAACATAGCCGTGAATGAAATCAGTCCTTTGTGGACTAAAGGCAAACAGACATTTTTTTCTTTTTGATCTCTGTTGTATCTAAGAACAGTGAGATATGATCCCACATTGCCCACATGAATGAGCAACTTCAAGCAGAGGAAGTGATTGGGCAGCTGTACCCAAGAGTTGACATTTTCAACAGAAGCTAGTGGTATTACCTTATCTATAATTCTGAAAGCAACAGTGGTTAGGAAACCTGGATTTGGAAGGAAGAGAAAATTAAGAAGATATTAATGCTTACATGCCATATTATTGCAACTCAAATGTTTACACCAGTTCAAGAAAAGTAATTAAAATATGAAAACTAAAACTAAAATCCAGGCATGTATTGTTAATACATAAACAATATTAATTTTAGGCATATAATATTACAAACTTTCACTTGCTGGTATTCCAAAAATTTTAGAAACCGTGAATGACCAGATACAATTTAAAGAGGCTAAGTTAACGGGAACCTCAAAGCAAGGGGCCAGCTATTTATCTTAAAAGTGAATTGCATCTGTCCCTTATTGAGTGATGAATGCTTGAGAGGCAAGGCTCAGAGGATTTGTATGCAAAATTCACTGAAAAGTTAAATAGCCATGAAATGTGACAGGGCAACTCGTTGCATAAACAGCAACACAATTGGAAATACACATGGGACCACTCAGGGAATATGATCAAGCATAGCTGATATTGAAACCTTGAAAGCCTGTTGTAAGTGTTCCCATGTAAAGACTTTCACCTGTTGCCTTAAATCATTCATGTCAAAGGCATGTCCGCCATCAGCTTCGACCTCAGTGTAGGGCAGGAGGGTATTAGCAGATCAGGTGACAGGTAGGTAGGATACTCATGTTCCTGGATGAAAGGAATGTCAATACGTTACTAAACAGGTGGATGGGAAACATTAGCACCTGGTTGCCCTTGTGGCAATGTTATGGTTGCCATATATCCCTTCTTCATAAGGGGGGGGGAAGGAAACGTTTCTCATTTTGTGTATACATACAAATGTTTGCAATCTCCTCATTGCCAGTTGCTGATGTTCAGGTTAAAATATGGTGCATGATTTAAGCACAAGAAAATCTTACTGACTACAACAGAATAAAGAAGGATTCCCTCACCCTCAAATTTTGCTAGTTTGTGACCCTGTCTATCTGACTATTCACTTAGTTGTTGCTCTTTTCTATCAATTGTACAATATTTGCCAATCTGGTGCTCTCCAAATTGAACTGATACCATAAGGGTGCAGATTCAAGGCTGCAGATTCACCCTAGGCCACAAAATCTCACTGGGAGATCTTGAGTTAGTTGTCAGTGTCTCAACCAAAACCTATCATATAGGGTTGTTATTGTGGAGAAAATAGGAGAGAACTCTATGTGTGGCATTTTGAGCTGCTGAGGTAAAGATGTGATATAAATTTAGCAAAGAAAACAATCAAAAATACCCTCAATGCATTTAAAGAGTACATAGCAGTCCTTGGTGCTCTCTGAGCTTGATTGTTTTCATGCAGACATCTGCAAGAAAACAAGGTAACTTCATCACTACAAGGACCTGTCATTTGAACCATGAGCTACAAATATTCTTCTCTACAGTATGCTCTAAAATATAGAATTCTCCTTAAGTCCTGCTATTCTTTTTCATCATGGTGGTATATTTCCTGAAAGGGGTGTGTGAGGAATGTGGAGAGTGTATACCAAGAATATACACCCTTAAGGTGGGAAAATCATCTCATTTGCCCAGCTTTAACAAGCCAGCACCTATATCAGCCAGCAAACCAGCTGGATGACTTTGGTCAGTCACTCAGCCACTCAGTCCAACCCACCTCACAGGGTTCTAGTTTTGGGGAAAATAGGAGGAGGAAGGCATATTAGGTATGTTGAGTTACTTATCAAGTAAAAAAGTGGGGGGGGGAGAGGAAGGAAGGAAGGAAGGAAGGAAGGAAAGAAGGAAAGAAAGAAGGAAGGAAGGCTTGTTAACCTGTCTCATCTTCTATATGAATGCATGTGTCTCTAAAGTTATATGATACTGTTCCTCAAAGTAGTGAATCACAAATAAATAATTTGTACCTCCTGTCATTCATGGCAATTGTGAGAGATAAATTTGCCCATTTAACCCTACACATGGCTAATTCCTTCTGCAGAAAGAATGGTTTAATAAAAGTGGAGAATTTGAAATAAGTTGGCCTGTTGGGTTGAATTTCACGTTTGTTTGTGCTGGATTTTGTTCCCTCTTTCTATTATTCAAATCAGCAACCCTACTTGTATTGAAAAGGCTTCTGAAGAGCACAGTTTGTAAAAACTGCCCTGGAGAAAGGAAAGGAAAGGAAAGGAAAGAGAGAGAGAGAGAGAAAGAAAAAAAGAAAGAAAGAAAAATTGATTGGTGAAAATGATAAAGGCCTGGAAATGGTAAAGCACTCCTGTATTTTACCAAGATAAAGATAAACAAGATAAAGTGACTGATGATTGATGATGGAGCCATCAGGTTAAATGGCACTCAATATGCTGACCAGGAATGCTGAGGATTTTTCAGAGTACTTATGGTGTTTATGACATGGTAAATTAAAACCTTTGGGACTTTTAGTTGCTGATGTTTCTAGATAGGAAAATAATATATAAAGTTGCAAATACAGAGTTAAAATGAGAATACATTAGAAAGCATGAACACAGGAAAGCTCTACAATAAACAAATTGGTTACACAAAAACAACTTAAAGAATTAATGGAAATGGACTAGAATTTGACACTTTCGGTCAATAGATCATATTATTATTACTCAAGACACAAAAAGCAAAAAAAAGAAAGAAAGAAAGAAAGAAAGAAAGAAAGAAAGAAAGAAAGAAAGAAAGAAAGAAAGAAAGAAAGAAGGAAAAGAAACAGTCTGGCTTTCATAGCCAGGAGGGATATAGCAAAGATAGAATCTGGGTACAGAGCAACAGAATAATGTCGTTTAGACTTCATGGACATCCTTTTACTGACATTCATCCAGGTTTATGTCCAATAACTGATGTAGAAGGTGAGGAGGTTTTTTTAAAAGTTCAATCTGACAAGAACAGAACATACAAGAAATATTGCTTGTGAATGGAGACAGGATGGACAAAATTGGAAATTACAAAGTAGAAAACCTTGGTCTGCATAGCCAAGAAAACAAAATGAAGCAAGAGAACAACTTGTCCATTTTTGCCAATGCAATATTTCTTAATAGTAAGCTCAGTCTTCAAACAATTAAGAGAACCATTAGTATCAAGTAGAATACATAATATCAAATTATATTTTTGATACAAGAAGGTGGATAGGTTTAATGATAACAACAAGGACAAGACCAGGAGCTGACTGGGTAACCAATCAGAAATTGCTCATGGACAAGTTGTAAACCAGGCTAAAGCAAATCAACTTTCATAATATATTTTTGAGACTATGCCAGGGGGGAAATGCTCCTGGTTCAGACCGGATCGTCCGATCAGGTAGTGATGGTGGCAGGTGGTTCAGAGAACTGGTAGCAAAAATCCCTGTGCCCCTCCACCATGCTCAGCTGAGTCGCACGATCATCAGAGGCTTTTTTTTTTTTACTTTTAAAAGCATTTTTTCTACAACCTCTTCTAACGAAAAAATGCTTTTAAAAGTAAAAAAAAAAGCCTCTGATGATCGTGCGGCTCAGCTGGGATCCTCAGAGGCTTTTCAAAGCATTTTTTTCTGCAATCTCTTGGCTGAAGAGGTGGTAAAAAATGCTTTGAAAAGTCTCTGATGATCCCAGCTCTAGTTGCCTGATCATCAGAGAGGCTTTTCAAAGCATTTTTTAAAATGCCTCTCTGACGATCCCAGCTGAGTTGCCTGATCGCTAGAGGCTTTTCAAAGCATTAGAAAAAATGCTTTGAAAAGTTAAAAAAAAAAGTTGGCCACGCCCACCCAGTCACATTACCCCTCCCCACCAAGCCATGCCCACAGAACCGATAGTAACACATTTTAAATTTCACCCCTGGACTATGCCCACCATTTTCAAGGAGAATATCATGAATTGCTCTGAAGTCTTAAACTTTATTAATATGAACCAGAAAACTGTGGAACAAAATTAAACATTAAGAAATTCTTAATGTTAAATGTTAAAATGATTTTGTCAACATCTAAGAGACAGTAGAAAGTGTTGCTTTTTGTTTTGTTTTTGTCAGAATTAAAACGCCTTATCAAAAATGCTATATTTCTGAAATATTTTTTAGAACATACCTGTGATAGACAGAGCTCAGATTAACTACTATTTTGCTTTTTACTTAAGGTCTACAAAGAGGCAATATGATGGTGGATCTGTGCTTGGGCCAAGATGACTTATCTAAAAGCTATCCATTAAATATCCATGGACAAATACCAATTCATCACAAAACAATAATTCATTTTGTTTTAATAAATGTAGACCTATAGTTTCATTATGGAAATTCATTATTATGAATGTTTTCTATTATGAGCCTCCTTTTCATTAATCAGTCTACATCTTTAATTAGGATGGTGCTGTATGTCTCTGTGGTCCAGTATAAGTGATGAATATAAAGTGGAGATAGAGACACAGTGGCTCAGTGGCTAAGATGCTGAGCTTGTCAATCAAAAGGTCGGCAGTTCAGCGGTTTGAATCCCTAGCGCCGCGTAATGGGGTGAGCTCCCGTTACTTGTCCCAGCTTCTGCCATCCTAACTGTTCGAAAACACATAAAAATGCAAGTAGAAAAATAGGGACTACTTTGGTGGGAAGGTAATAGCGTTCCATGCACCTTTGGCATTTATTCATGCCGGCCACATGACCGTGGAGACATCTTCGGACAGCGCTGGCTCTTCGGCTTTGAAACGGAGATGAGCACCGCCCCCAGGGTCGGGAATGACTAGCACAAATATGCAAGGGGAACCTTTACCTTTACCTTATAAAGTGGAATCAAGTGTCTCCTGCAATAGCCATGGATGAATAGGTTCAATGTGCTTAATGCAAATGAAATTCAATACAGTAAGATAAAGCAACATAGAAGCCTTAGATTAGACTAAACTTACTCTCTCATTGTAGGGAAGAAACTGTTTTTGTATATCATCCCGTGGTTGAATAAGCATCAGTAGTTCTTTAAGACTCCAAATATCTGATGGGAGGAGATGATTGGGGGCCACAACATGGGCAGAATGGGGATGATTTGGTTTAGAAGATGCAAAATCCTCTCAGTGGATTTTAGGCATGGATTTAGACCAAACTATTCTTCCTTTCCTTTCCTTTCATAGTTTGAAAACAGAACACATTTGTTGGAATGGGTGGAACGTGATTTGTTTCTCCCTGGCTTTTACCAGGTAAGCTCAGCAGTCTATGGATTTCCTTACAGTGTCTAAATTCAGAGCATTTCAAGCAGTCCTATTAGGAATGAAACATGAATGACTTTGGAATATCAACACTGGCTGAACAGATCAGTTACACTTGGAATTTCCAAATGAGTTACGTTTTATTTTGTTATTTTCTTGTTTTTTTGATTAAAAAGAGTTGATAAAGCTTAAGTTTGTCTATGTAGCTAGATCAAGCTTTTGAGAGTACTCTTAGGTTGTTTCTCTTTTGCAGAGTGTTGAATGAATCAATCCGTAAAATTTCACTATTTAGTATTCAGATGGAATTCTTGGTATTTCATTTAATGAGAACATTTTCTTGAACTCGGAATTGAAAAGAGCCTTAAGCTGCAGTATCGGCCAAGGCGTTTATCATTTTCCTAAGTAGTAGGTAAAAAGGTTGTATTAGCTAAGGAAAACAACTTATATCAGTTAAAAATACCTTTATACAAGTGCAGTCTGGACTCATGATTATAAAATATAATCACATTCTTTATACAATCTACATTTTTTATGCCACTCATGGAAAAAGTTACAATAGTAATCCAGGTGGCCATGTCAAGTCTCTGGGAATTTGCTTTGCAAATATTTGTAGTTCTCTTTGAGAATTAATATTACCCTTTCTTCATTCCTATCATGCTGCTGATATGAAGAGGGTAAAGGAGAATAGTGTAAGGGTGTGAGAAGCAGAAGTAAGAAAAGAAATGAGGTTTTTGTGTGTCTATGTTTATTTTAAAGTCTGATTTTCAGACCTGAAAAATGAATGCCAAAAGTGTGAACAATGAATGCATTGTAGCATTAACTAACAAGTAAGTACAAAACTCAAGAATAAAACAATCGGGGGTACCTTTATCTGTTGCCACAGAGTTCGTTTGCCAAAATGCTGGAGGTGTGATATAAATCCCCTGTAATTACATGTTTTGTGATAGAACATTCCTTGGCTGTTTAAATGGATTAAACATTGATTTAGAATGCTGGAAGGTATTTCAGACAGGCCAGTAGAATAATTTTCAATTAATGTTATGCTTGCCATTGTTCTGGTGTGTTTTGCCATTGAAGCACAGGTTTAAGCAACTTGTGAATGAAGGGTTTCAGAGTGTCTTATCCACTGGGTAACATTCTTTGTGTGTAATGATGTATACTTTAAAAAAAAACACCTTCCACTATTTAACAATTTTCAGTATAAATTAGCAGGAAGGGCATACTTTTAAACTTACCTTTATAATATAGAAGTAGAAATTGCTATTTCCATTTGAAACAGGGAAAAGAAAGAGGATATCTTATTCTTTTGCTTTTATGCTAAAACGTTTGAGTATCTTCAATATTATACTCTCAAAGCTGGTATCAATAAAACCAAATCAGACAAAAAACAAACAAGCAAAAACAATCCCGCATTAACCGAGTGGATCATATAATCATTCAAATGAAAGGAGTCTAGAGATAATCTATTCTAGCTCTCTGATAAAAATGTTTCCATCCACTTTTGCTATTTAGGGAGTCTACCAGTAGGTATTTAAACAAAATGGATATCAATGAAGCATGCTATAATCAAATGTAGGATTGAATAGGTACTTGACTGATAGACTTAATGGGGTTCTAGAGGAACTTGGAGTTTACCTCAAAGCTCTGTGTATAGTTCAGTGGAGGCCCTAGTGGCTTTGTGAAATGAGTGGACGGGTACTGCATCACTCTCTCTACCTACTGATCCCAGGAACCACCTTTACTGAGATGTTCCAGGAAATGAAGTGAAAGAAGAGATATCCACAGTGCTCTTGGAGGAAAACCTGGAAGATATCTGGCCAAACATGGATAGGAACCCACATTAGGAATTACCTCATGCATTTGCTACTGGTGTGCTTCCAGGTGCTGCTTATAACTTCTAAAGCTTTGTATGGCACTGGGCCTGATCTTTTGAAAAACCATCTATCTCCCATGATGTTTGCCCAACCAACACAAGCGAACATGGTTGATATGCTTTGGGTATGTTCCATTAAACAGTGTCATCTTTTGGGACCCAGCATGAATTTCCTGAGATGTGGAAGGCTCCTATCTTCATACCATTTCAGAGGGTCTTAAAGATCTGGCTGTTGTCTTATGCTATGAATTAGGGTGGTTGGAGCTCCTTGAGAGTTTTGCTGATATATACTTTTGGTGTTGATGGCTGAATTCATCAACAGGTTCTGGTTCCATGTGTTTTTGTTGGTTCTTTTTTTTTAAATAATTGGATTCTATTTTAGTCTATTTGCAATGTGAGCAGTCTGGAGTCATTCCAGAATTGGGAGCACCTAAATCAATTAAATTAATTAGATCACTTCCAAGACTTTTTCCAATTTCATGACCTTATGTGGTGCTTATACAGTTTTCCAATGGCAAAAGCAGGCATATCAAATATTAAACTATATACAAAGTCTTCTTCTAAATAACAGGGAGGGGGACTTGTAATACAACAAAACTCCTCCTTATGATCAGAGCAGGTATTTGTCTTTAATATGATTAGGACACCTAAGGTTAAAAAACTTTAATTGGCAACAAGAAGCACCTGCAGCAAATCATTTATACACTGATAGCAAAATAACTTGTGCATGGTATCGTTATAGTATATACTGCTATTACATTTTTATTTCTAATGTCCAATGCAAATATGTAAATCACAGCATGTGTTTGATGACATGTGTCACATTTCATCATTTGTCCCACTTGGAGACATTGGTGGGTGAATGTTCATCTAAGCCAATGATCCTAACATGTGGCAGTATACTTTAGATGCTGAGGGGTACCTGGTGCTCTCTGAATTTTGTTGTTTTCTTGCCTTACCCAAACTAGGTAACATTATCAACAGTGATGATATTACCTAATTTGGGTAATACTAAAACATCTGGAAGAAAATAACCAAGCTCAGATAACATCAAGGACCCTTCTGTGAGTCTACAAACTGTTTGGGGATACCAAGATAAAAGTAAAACTTAAAAAGGAAATTAAAATGTTCCAGATTTCACAAGATGTTAGCATGCTCACCTGCACTGGTATTAGACTGAGTGATTACATAAAATCCTCTGCATTTTCCCCTTCAAACGAATTTGTATTTATCTTTGGGATGCCATTCAGGAACCCTCATTCATGACATCGGGCCAGTTATTGTTGTGTTGTTGATTCCTGATTTGCATGCTGGTCTGCAAAAGCTTTCACTAATGAGGCAGTGCGCTGTATAAAGGAAAAATATGGGGAACTACTTAGTAAAGTAGTCAGCATGGGAATATCTGTCTTTTTATAGTAGATGGAGAAAACTTTCCCATGCCACAGACCTAGAAAGAATTTGATATATAGCTTCAGGCTATATAGAAAATAAACATAATTTGGCTTTGTTCTGATTGGTTAGCTGTCCCAACAGCAAAAGATTAAAAATGCAACCTAAACATCATAAAGGAAAAATAAAACCAGATCCCATCAATATGGTAAACAGCTGGGACAATAGAAAGTAGCCATCTTAACTGTTCACCAGAAATGGATGAATTAATTAAAAACAAGAGACGAGTAGCTGTTTAGATAGCCTCCTAAGGGAGACTGTATCAAAGGTGAGATGTAGCAGGTGAGAAGGCCATTTAAATTATTACAGATAGTCTTTGAATTGCAACTATTCATTTAAACCAGGCCTGTCAAACCAGCGGCTTGCGGGCCGGATGCGTCACGTGCAGGCCACGCCCACCCTGGCTCCACAAAGGCAAAAAAGTTGTGATATGTCACAATATGTCACGTGATCCAATCGAGTTTGACATCCGTGGTTTAAACCATTGAAAGTTGCAACAGCACTGAAAAAAGTGACTTGCCTCACCTTTAATGACTGTCACATTATCCTCACGGTCATGTGATCAAAATTTAGGTGTTTGGCAATGGCGTGTATTTAGAACAGTTGCAGCATCCCAGGTCCATGTAATCAGTATTTGCAACCTTCTCTGCCAGTTTCCGACAAGCAAAGTCAATAGGGGAAGCGGGATTTGCTTAATGCCATGATTTGCTTAACAAGCATGGCAAAAAAGGTTATAAAATCAGGATGACTCCTTAACCACTGCTTTGTTTAACGATGGGAATTCTGGTCCCAAATGTGGTTATAGGTAGAGGACTGGGTGTATTACTATCCCATTTTGGAAGGGAGGATTTCTCAGCAAACTCCACTCGTCTTACAAAATGTTTGTAAGGAAGGATGGTTTCTTTGTTATCAAGATGCTAAGCCTAAAAGCGTTTTAAACATGATAATCAACATTTTGAATTGAAGTTAGAAATGGCAGGCAACTTAGATCAAGCCTATTTAGCAACTCTAGTCTAGTTTAAATACTGTAAAGTTCTTAAGAAGTATAGGAAGTCTTTAACTTACAGCAGTTTGTTTAATGACCATTCAAAGTTAGAACAGCACTGAAAAAAGTGACTTATGACCATTTTTCATACTCATGACCATTGCAGCATCTCCATGGTCATGTGATGAAGATGGCAACTGACTCATATTTACGACGGTTGCAGTATCCCTGGGTAACATGATCCCCTTTTCTGACCTTCTGACGAGCAAAGTCAGTGGGGAAGCCAGATTCACTTAACAACTGTGTTACTAACTTAACAACTGCAGTTATTCACTTAACAAAGAAAAGCAAGAAAGTTTGTAAAATGGGGCAAAATTCACTTAACAAATGTCTCACTTAGCAACAGAAATTTTGGGCTCAGTTGTGTTCGTAAGTTATTTATTTATTTATTTGTTCAACTTGTATGCTGCCTTTCTCCAAAGACTCAAGGTGGCTTACAATGCATTTAAAAACCATATATAAAACATTAAAAGTTAAACCATTAAAAAATATTAAAACCCATTCACACCATTCATGGCCAGATCTCGTCAGATTGCAACAGCGAGATCAACGGCCCCAGGCCTGCCAGAAGAGCAAGATCTTCACCGCTTTTCGGAAGGCCAATAGGGTGGGGATGATCCGGACCTCAGGAGGTAACTGGTTCCAGAGAGCTGGGGCAGCCACAGAGAAGGCCCTCCCCCGCAGGCCCACCAGCTGGCATTGTTTAGCTGATGGGACCCTGAGGAGACCAACTCTGTCAGATCTTACTGGTCACTGGGAGCTATGCGGTAGAAGGCGGTCTCGAAGATACCTTGAGGACTACCTATATTCAAATACAGCTCTAATTTAAAAAACAAGAACAAGAACAAGGAATCTATGATCTGAAAAATAAGCTGCTGTTCAAAGTGGCAGCTATTTTTTTTTTCTTGTGTAATAGCAGCCCTAATGTCAGGAAATTTAATCTTCTTCAGCCCCTGCCAGTAGAGGAGAGGACAAGCAAATGTGGATTAACCTGAATGAATAAATATATTATAATAGATATTATGGATTGGGGAAGGGTAGGTAGATATGAGAATGGGGTTTTCAAAGGCTTTCATGCATTGAGGGGGGAGAAGGAGGAGGGGGCTTAGAGTTTAACTAAGATTTCAGATAGGCCAACATTTTTCGAGGAATATTAACTCTTGGAACTTCAAAACAGAAGGCACATACTGGAAATATTAAATCTGTTTTGTTAGCATCCCAATCAGGTATTATTAAAGAGGTGGCTGTGACAGCCCATAGTGGATTTGAAACAGGAGCTTAGCTTTCACAGCAGTGAACCTTGATTGTGTAGAGCAATGATCACTGTACCATGGAGAAGACCTGTAATGTACTCCCACTTAAAAGAAACAAAACAAAATCTGATCCTCAGGTAACCTTAGAAGCTATTTGCTCTAGCAGGTCAGAAAACCGCTCAAATAGCTGAGATTAAAAGAACTCCACTGCTGATACAAGCGGGACTTCTGCTTAATGTGAAATGCTTTCTTCATTTCCTGTGTATGGCTTTGTTAGAAGAAAAGATATTTGTTAACTACTCTTCATGACTCAGCTATCTTTGAGGAAGGTGCACAATTCTACACTGATGTTTATACATGTTATTATAACATTGATATAGAAATCCAGGAGAGCATGCATAGTGCAGAAAGGAATAAGTTTGTTCACAGCCTCAATTCGTCTTCTTATAGTTATATTGAATCCTCCTTATAGTTATATTGAATCCTATTCCAAGAGTATAGTTATATTGAATCCTATCTAACAGCAGGAGGACCTGGGTTATTATCTTTTGAATTGAGAATACTAATGTGATGATATTTAGAACTGCTTCACATGTCTGGATCCAGACCAGAGGATACCATTTAGTCTACTGTAGTTGTACTTGTGTTTCCAACCAACAACTTTCCATCTATCCCAAGGGAAAGACAGTTTGCTACTTTGAGAATAATTGGATCAGATCAGAAGTTCCTAGTCGATTAAGAACTTGATGGGACCACTTCTAATTGGCCTATATAAGCAAGTAAACAGTTGAGATCTGGGAAAAGAGCTGCTCTGTATTTAGGAAAAGAGAAAAAAAGAGAAAGAAATGAGAACATGGGAGCATACTGGTGGCTTGTTGTATTTCCCTCTGCTAGTATCCAACTTCTAAGGTCACAGTACTTTTTTTTCCCATTGGAAAAATAAATGACATCCATAATTTTTACTTCTTTATTGGATCCAAACTTTCCCCTATCATATCCCAGATCCCTCATACACCAGCATTGGAAGATGTATAAGGGTGCTGGATATTTAATTATTGTAACAGGAAGGCCTCAACCTATTGGACTCTTTGTCTGGAAGCCCTTTGTAGATCCCATGGATATCTTGTATTTTCATTTTACGGTAGCATTCACAACCTAGAAATAATTGAGAATGACATACGGCAAAAATACTGATAGTTGCTAGTCATCAAAAGAGTAAATCCTGCACAGAATCTGATTTGAATATTTAGAATTCTTCAACTCTTCTTCAACTCTTGACACAAGAGGTGGGTTCTCATCTTGCTAAGAGGAGAGAAGAAAAATCTCAGTACTTAATTTACTAGCATAACATTTGGAGAAGGGCAGAGAACTGGAATGACAATATCAACACAAGTTGCCCCGCTAAATTACAAGAACCTCTTCATTTGTACTCACATTAATGTGAAGTGGATATAAGATAGAAAACTTGAAGTGAGCACTGTTGTTGGTATCAGATATAAACTTAACTTGTTTACTTATTTATAAAAGACAATTTATAGATCATTTTTTAAAAAGAAAGATGGTGATAAATTGACCTGTAAATTAAATATTTCAAAATTTTAGCTATACACAAAACAAGAATGAAAATCAAGAAAATATACTCATGAACCCGTGACTTTCAGTAACAGTCTTTAAATGGTCCTTCCATAGGATAGGACCATAGGATAGAACTGAATTCAGGCCTAATAATTCATGAAGGATGAAGATGCGAAATACACGGAATACATTCTAAAATCTAGCATCCTTCTTTGTGGTGTTGGAACTCATTGTGTCCTCTTGCTCCTGTTGCATGCTATGCTAGCTCTTCTGGCATCTCCACTTATCCCTCTGTTTAGAAGTAGTGGATATGCCATTCTTGCCCCACTAAAAGAGCAGGACAGTGGCAATACTTCTGTGTTGTATCAAGTTTGGCATCCCAGAAAATCAAATAGAAAAGAAAGAGCTTACTTTTTAAATTCATTTTTAAAGTTTTTACTTTTAAGTCAACAAACAATTTCTGTGTTGTTTCAAGCAAACCTTAAACTCTTTGTGGCAATTAGGAGAATGGTAAACTTTCTTTCCCCTTTTCTACTACCCCTTCTCTAGAAGAGGTACAGGGGAAATATTTTAAAAATGTACTGCATTTAAGCCCTTGAAAACTCAACTGACACTTGGAAGATTAAGGCCCTCTAAAAAGTCTACATCCCTACTATTTCCATCTCAGTTTGCCAAAAAGAATGAAGCTGCTGCAGGCATTTGCTTGCTCCCCCATTATAGCATTTGAGCAGACACACACACACCACACACACACAGAAGCATGTACAATCACACACACACAATCACACGTGCGTGCACACACACACAAATGTATGCTAATTTCTATATGTATATTTAGATTGAATCTTGAATCCCAAAGCAGTTTGAATCAAATTGGTCTGCCTTCCAACTTTCCATTGAAAATTTCAATTATACCATGCCTTTTTTGAATCTCCAGTTGGAATTTAATCAGGTCAAATGCACACAGAAGACCTATTTTTCTGTCCTCCTTTTGCAAATTGGTTTCGCAAAAGCAAAGGAAGAGCTTTGCACCACTGGCATCTACAGGGGAAGGAAAGAGGACAAGTGATAAAATATGCACACGATGTTGTGGTGTAAACTCTGTCCCTTCTGTAGTGGGTTGTTGCAATATCATAATTCAAACACACAAAAAAACAGACCTTGTGTCACAATGACATGAGGCTCATATTGTCATTTTGACATTATAGTGGTTAAGAACAGATGCCTATGTTTGGCACAGCATTGAAGCTTGAGATGAAGATTTATGCATTCAAACAAGGCACTAGCCATTTCAAATCAGGGTTTGTCTTAGATTATAGATTTTGGCTTGCTTGGACACAGTAAATGATTCTTGGTTCAGATAGTACACAAAAATTCCAGTTCTTGTAGATTACATTTCTCCCAACCCCCAGATAGCTGCATAAAAGCAGGAGGGAACTGCTCTAGAGAAGAATCTTCTTATTCCACAGAAAATCTTTGAAAATCCATATTGTACACGTGCATGTTTGAGAAGAAGCCAAGAAAAGGAATGGGAATATAAATGGACACTCCGATTGGAGTCAGAAAAGTTGCCTGTTGTAATAAAGGGCACTGATTTCCTTTTCAGACATTTCAAAAATATTTCCTGAATATAGCTGCTTTTCTGTCCTTTTTCTTGTCAAATGGCAGATTTGTAACATATTATGAAAAAATTACCAGAAGCACAAAGTCAAGGCTTTACCTATTTTGTTATAAGAAAGAATAATAATGCCACTGCTTTAACACACAAAGCTCTCTATTGGGATAATTGGAATTTTTATTGCTGTTTACCAGTAACTATAATAACAAGTTAAGCTATTGGTTCAACTGTGGGCTAAAAACATGGAGATTCATTAATTGGATACAAACTTTTTGTGAAATAAGATATCTCGAGAGAAATAATCTTGGCAAAAATCTTTTGCTTATGGCATGGATGACACAGCTTGAAAAAGTAAAAAAGAATGAAGTAGAAGTTTTAGAAAGTTTGTTTAGTTTCCTTCTAGTTGCTGAGCAAACTTTACTCAGATCAGAGTGATGTTGCGTATTTTTTTCTACAAAGAGAAGTCCCCCTTGTGGTCAAACAGGGAATCCAACAATCAGTTCCTTCTCAACTCCCAAATTCAGGAAATGAAATATGAGCCTTGGCCACAGGGAAATATGGGATGCCCTTGAGCTGTGATGCAGAAGGGCCACCGTGAGAGGTCCATGAGTCCAACTTTGAAGGGAACTTAACAAAGTGCCCTTTGATTAATACCTTTTGTCTGCGGGGTGGGGGGAGGGATGGGGGGTTTAGGCAGTTTAGCTGGCAGAGGCAACAATAATGCTCTGACTGATCTCAGATGGTTGGGAACAACTGCAGTCTTATAATGGCCCACCGAGTAACAGAATGAATATGTGAGATGACTATTCCAAAAGGAGTCCCCCTTTTTTTTTCATGAATGAGGCCCTGGGAGAGACATCAAAGATTTCCTTGATTGGATTCTAGGATTATGAATGATGTTTTCCTATATCTGACTGTATATACCGCATGTTAAAACTGTCCAGAATGTACATTTTTTCTGTAATCTTTTATAGAGAGACTGGTCAGATTTATTTAACATTTATCTTTCAGGGACTTTCAGGGTTAATACTTACGTTTTATATTAAACTTTTTTTTTTTTACCAGATACCAAGTACTCTCTGGTTGCAGTGATAACATGATGATGGATGACTTCATTTGACTAATATTATTTCTTTTTTTCTTTTAGTTTACTATTACTTGCTCACCTTCTTGGATGGATTGTGACACATCGTCTTTGTTTTTACATCTGTTTTGTTCTTTTAGATGCTCGTTTGGCCTTTGTGTAAATACTTGATATATGGATGTGTCTATGTGCGGATATCATCTGCAGATGCCCTTCACGGCTTTCATTTTGAGATGGAAAAAGAGAATTATATACAAAAGAGAAATATATACAAAGGAGAAATATGTATGAGAAGCCATTTCGAGAAGGCAAAGACGCACACTTGGGATATTTTATTAACAAAACACTTTAAATATTGCACTGCATTTCAGTGCCCAACCAAGACTGTGTTAATTGTGCAACATTTAACAGAAGCATGCTTATTTGATTTATTTGATAATTACAACTGTAAAATGTTACTTGGCTTAGTGAAACTTCCTGGCTAAGATTTTAAAACAGTCCAGTCTTTAGAATATTATGCTATTTACAATAGTTGTTTGGTTGTTTGGATGAGATCTTGACTCCACCTGCTCATTTTCTCAGCACATCAGATGTACTTTTGCATCTGCAAACCTGTCATTTGTCCTTGTCCATTAAGGCAGGCTGCTCCAATCAGAGGCAAAGCTCTCTAGCCAAGAAACTGTCAACAAGCCATGTAGCCATATGGAACTACACCATGTTTCCTAAACATTATGACAACGTTTGATAAAAGGTACATTTTGTAGTCTTTCCTTATTGTCTACCATTTGATTCATTCCTGTGCAGTTTAAAAGTGAGCTTTTTCTGCATAGTTTCTGCATAGGTTGCTATTAATTTTTATACTGAACATGAGATTTTGCTTTTTGATAATTGAAGCTTTTGAGCCTATACAGGCAATGGTCTTTAGATCTCGCAGCATTTGAAAGTTCATAAGTAAAGTAATAGAATTTTTTTATCGTTTAATGATATTTCATATTCAGTTTCCAAATCAAAAGATTTTATTTTAATTTTGAAAAAAAAAGTGGCACATTCAAAGAAAAGATGAGCAACAAATCTGTAATTCTCAAGTCTATAAAGTTTCATAGCCTGGCTTTCAATAATTATAACAACCAACTTTACCCGCTTAATTTCGTCCTCGGATAAGACATTTTGTATATGTATGCAAATATGCTATGATTACATTTAAGGGACAAATTTCAAGAATAATAGGACAATAAGAAATCAACAGTGAAATCTTTCTATTCTTGAAACTAATCATGCAACAAGTAACTGCTTTGACCCATTCTGTTATGGTGCTTATTGTAGATGATTGCACTAGAACTTTGCCCAGCAAATCTCCCTGTTTCGTAGACACCATTAATCATGTACAATGACTGACACAGATTTAATCAACCTGGAGGGCACCACACTTAAAAATGTTTTCTTAAATGATTGCCACTTTCCAGAGATGGAAGATAGAACTAGTTTATCCATGACAGGTCTTCAATATTGCCTTGGGAGTCTGAAGGGAAGGACTGAGCTATTCACAACTTCCATCAATTCTAACTCAAAATATCATCAGGAGATTTGTAGCATCTATGCCATAAGACAAAGATAATTCACTCATCATAATGGTTTGGAGGGTAATGGGTAGTAAAATAGACTTCATTGCTCTCTCCATTTCTCATATGCTGTTGGGCCGATTAAGATATGGTTAATATCTTCCTAAATTAATTGAACACTTTTCTCTTTAGGTAGAGAGGTACTGATAGGACTGAGGAAAGATTGTATTTTGTCTGGTTTATATGGTATCCCTATACCCATCCCATTTTCCCAGAAATCCATCCTTGCAAATGGTGATTCATGAAACTAAATATAATTTTATGCCATTTCAGGGTTCATGCCAAATTGGTTTTCAACAGGCAGTCCAATCCAGTTTCCCAAATACTAGGCAGAACTACGGACAAGATAATGTAGGGTTAACTCTGAAAATGACATTCACTTATCGTTCTCCTTTCTACAGAAATAAGCATCTCTGCCGACCATCTCATCAGTTTCATGATCTATTCTTTTGTATACCAGCAGCAAGCAAATGTCCAGAGCATTGTATGTGTGCATGGAATGATAAACAATTTTGATGTTCTCAGAACTGTACATATATATGAAAGCCGAATAGATGAATGAGGAGGAAAGTCATTTTCAGCAGTTTACAGTAATCTCTTGAAGCTTCTTATGTTAGAGGCTGAAATCATTTATGAATGCTCAGAACATTTCCTCTGTACACCTTTTGTATGGGTGTGATTTGACACCATGTAACTCACAGTAATTTGAGAGCTTCACATTTTAACAAGTAAATGCACCTGCAAATGTTAAACACCTGTGTTAGAAAAGGCCTGGTGCTTTCAACCTTTTCTTGAATAGGTCTGTGGATAAACATATCTCGTCAATATACAGACTGGGGAAAGCAAATGGTTCACCCTGTCAAAGTGCTTACAAATTATTAATATGGTTGGGTCAGCCAGATGTTTAGACAGGAGTTGGCATTTTTATTTATCCATTGAGTCCTTCCCAAGGATCTGGAAAAGAGATGTTGTGGTTTTATGGTGTTAAAGGGATATTGTTGCAGGATGTAAGCTGTTCCAAGTAAAGCTGCTGATTGCAATTGACTGATGGTGATTTTGTCATTGCTGATGGAGTTTAAGTGGTTTAAGGCTATTGCTGAGCACATTGTAAGCCGCCCTGAGTCTTCGGAGAAGGGCGGCATATAAATCAAATTTAAAAAAAAAAAGTGGTGCTTTAGATCAGGGGTGTCCAACTCGCATCATCACATTGTTGTCATGTGACGTATTGTGACTTTTCCCCCCTTTGCTAAAATGTGGGTGGGCATGGCCAGCATGTGATGCATGTGGCCCGCGGGCAGCAAGTTTGACACCCATGCTCTAGATGTTTTGGGATTACATTCAAGGCACCTATTACTACTGGAACTATCTTTACTTTCTTTTGCCATAGTCATACTTCCATTTTCAGGTCTTTGTATTTTTCTTTAGCTCTTTCTCTTCTCTCATTTCAGCATTTCAATTCCATTATCTTTTGTGATTTTATCCCAGTTTATTGCTACTATAGCACATTTTTCTAGGCCAAATTCCACTGCTATATCTGTGCTAAAAATTCTTACAGTATTTGTCAATGGCTGAATTTTGATTTCCTATTTTCTATTATTGTTCATTGCATAGTCAGCCAGATGTTTAGAATGGATTTGATATTTTGTTTCTATTGAGTCCTTCCCAATAAGGCAGAAGTTATTACCATTTATGCCATCATATTTCAATTTTGGTTTTCAAATTTTGATCCTTTTGATTTTCTCCAATTCTTTGTCTTCTATTTTACTATCTCCTATTATTTCAACATCAATTACCCACACTTTCTTCCTTTCAACCACAGTTAAATCTGGTATTTATGCACCAAGACCTTATCAGTTTGTATTTGGAATTTCCATAATATTTTAATCTGCTAATTATTAACTTCTTTTTCAACTCTATGTTCCTTTACTGGTACATGATAATTTTTCCAGTGAAGCATTTTGACTATGTTACATCAATTTATAATCAGTTTGTGTGATCTTCTTGCACAAATTGAGTATATGATCTATTGTTTCTTCTGCCTCTTTGCACAATCTGCCCTTTGGATCATTTGATTTTTCAATTCTGGCCTCGGTTATATTCATTTGAACTACTTGCTCTTTAGCAGCCAAAATCAAGCCTTCAGTTTCTTTTTTTAATGTTCCAGTTATAAGCCATTGTCAGGTTTCATTTTTATCCCTGGATCTTTTGCACAAATTGACTATGTAATGCTTTTTCTTGCCAGCATTCTGTTTGTTTTTTCATTATATTATTTCAATATTCAGATTATGTTTCTCACACATTCAATAAATTCCAAATTTTAATTTGCATCAGTGTTTGTTCTTCACTATCTTACATAATGAGCCAATCTATGCTTTTCTTCTTTGACAATTTGTTTGACTTGAAGTAAAGTTCTGCCTCCATTTCTGTGGGGCAGTTATATTTTATCAATAACTATTTTTAAAATCACTTTAAGGCAAAACATTCCTTTTAACTGCAGAGCTTCCTAATGGTAAATATTCTGACATCCTGAGGCAATTTGCATTAAGCAATTGTTAATTTACCAGATTAATGGAGTGTCAGCTGACCAGATAAAAACCATGGAAACTTGCTTCACTGGTTAAAAACAGTTTGAACTGCAGACACTAATACAGGCATTCCAAATAAACACAAGCTGCTAAGTTTTACAGATCAAATAATGATCAAACACAAAGGTGCTGGGTTCTGTTGAAAAGTTGGCAACTTTAAAATAGACTTCCTTCCTTCTGCTTTAACTCAAAAAGTTCAGCAAACATTTTAGCCAAAACTACTGAAGCTGAATTAGTCACCCTTCACCCTATCTATCTACTTTTTTTTTTGTCTTGAATCATTTCTTAAGACAGCATTGACAATGTTTTTTTTTTTCTCAACAGCATGCTTGTCTCAAACTTAAGCAGATATGATATATGCAAAAAATTAAAATCTCGGGTGTTTTCCCGCGTCATTATAAATAAGTTGGTTAAAATATTTAAAATCCTGGTTAAAATCCCATCTTAAAATCTTCAAAAAATCATTACAGAGCATATATATATCTTTAGCCAGGTTCTACCTACGTAAACCAAGATATTATGCAGCCCTAGTTCAGTGAAATCACAATTCAGTAGTCACATACACATACACAGACACAGACACAGACAAAGACACACACACACACACACACACAAACACACACACACATATATATATGTTTTTCTTCTAGTCAGGTTTTCCCTACGTAACCAAGGTGGCTAGAAGAAAAACACACATAAACCCTACGAAGAAGTAAGAATATATATATATATATATATATATATATATATATATATATATATATATATATATATATATATATATATATATATATATATATATATATATATATTTTCTTACTTCTTCGTAGGGTTTATGTGTGTTTTTCACAAATATATATATTTGTTTACTGAGGTTTTCGCGGGTATTTGTATGTAGGTCTTTGGTTATTCGGGTTTTCTCCCGCGTAAAATTGGAAGTGTCTTGGAGACATTTCAATGAAGTCTCATTCGTCATCTTCAGGCTGGTGTTTTCGGCTTCGTGCTCCGAAGCCGAAGTTAGTTTCTAGTTTCTAGGCTTAGCTAAGCCTAGAAACTAGTGGATTGTGAGTTCACTGAACTAGGGCTGCATAAAAATCTTGGTTTACGTAGGAAGAACCTGGCTAAAGAGAAATACACATAAAGGCACATCATATATATATGAAACAATATTAAGGTTCATAAGGGTGATTTTTATCTAGCCCCACTAGAATTTTTATGTATTTGGCTTCAAGCTTTTATTGGTATTTTATATTTTACAGTTGATATGATTTCTAAGGTGCCTAGAGTCACTAGCTCAGAGTACTAAGTATATTTGTAAAATGAGTAAAATAGATAGAGAAAATTTTATACATTCAGGGGACAGGAGACGAAAGAAAATATCTTACAATTTTTTTTTTAAAATTGTTTAATTAACTTTTACTCAGTTTTGCTTTAGTTCTTTCAAAAATGGATGAAGATTGCAGTCCTTTCCCACCTCTACCCATGTGTTTAAATATTTGGGTTTCTGGAAGAAAGTCCAGAGGTTTATATGTTTGATTTAACTAGATCTTTCTCCTCAAAGAGAGCCATGTCCTATGGTCAGATATTACTATGTTTGGGTGATATAAAGTGTGGTTTATGATTATCACACACAAGCTATTAATTAGGGCAGGGGTCCCCACCCCCCAGACTGTGGCCACTACTGTGCCACGGCCCAATTGGAACTAGGGCGGGCAAGCGTATGCGCATGTGCAGCTCCACTTGGGTGAGCAGTGGGCACTCACACATGAAGCTCCATTTGTGCAAGCAGTGGGCATATGTGTCTGTCACTTCAGCAATTGGAGCTGCATTCACTTATGCACGCAGCTGCCACTCACAAAGAACCCTCCCCTCTCCTTTCCCACTTCCGGGCTACCAAGCCAGAAAGGTTGGAGACGGCTGAAATTGGGCCCATAGATTGTGAATTGAGTCAGGTAGCCCTAAAAATACTTGAATTAATGCTACTTGAGAGTTCTAGAGAATGTGGTCTGGAGCAGAGGTGTCAAACTGGTGGCCCGCGGGCCAGATGCATCACGCGCAGGACTCACCCACCCCAGCTCCATGTGACAGCAGTGTGACACAGTGAATTTGACACCTATGGTCTGGAGGATAGCTGAACTAAAACTCAGAATGGTCATCTTCATTTGCATGAGCTTTGTTGTAAAAGCAGATCAATCCACAGACTATTGAAGGGTTAGCCATTTCACAGAAGGCATTGTTGAATGAAAACTGGAATTCTGTACATTACTTAGACATTTCTGAATTAGCTTCATCAAATTTCCCAAGGAGCTTTCATACTGATAAAAACAATAGTAGCTGCCAAGAAGTGCAAGCAGTTGTGAGTGCATCTAGTCAGTGATTAAATGAAAGGAATTTTGCTAATCCTCTTATAGAGATGTTGTTTCATGCCAAAATCTCTTGGTTTCTTCATTAAGGCAGTCAATCTGCATTTTTTAAAGAAAAGGCCTGATATCTGCAAAGCAGATTTCAACTCCTGGATTAAATGATAAATTACCCTTTGGGATAAAATGCACATTGTGTAGTTTGGATTAATCTTACAAGTATGAAACCATAAAACTGTAGAGGAAGGGAAAAAAGTAGGTTAAAGAATTAACAACAGCAACAACAACACATTTGCCCTTCTGCTCCCAATCCCAATGACCCTTTTTGATACCAGAGAATTAGCACCAATAACAACTAGCTAGCCAATAGCCACCCTTATGCATCAGATAAAAAGGTGCAGCAAGTAACTATCTGTCTGTACATATATGTGTATGTGTGTGTGTTGTCATTCAATTGTATTGATCACTTAACTTTTTGTTCCCTTACCCACTTTCTTACTTTCCTCCATTGGGGCAAACTGCAGTTAGCAGAGCATGATTTTTGCTGTAACAATGGCAGAAAGAGAAATAACTCCTCACTTTTCGATACTGATGCTTTGATTGAATTCCATATCCTCTATGGTTCTGGGATTTGAACTTCAAAATATCTGGAGGCACAAAGCTGGGGAAACTACTCTAGTCTAGGACTAGTCTACTTGCAGCAAAATTAATACGGGCAAAATTAGATCTTTCTGCTTATTACTTTTGTTGTCTTCTAATATTCTTCTTCCTTGTTCTTCCATTGCAATATCTTTATGAAGTCAGTAGGATCTAAGGTTTAACACGGAACTCATAAATATTAAATTTATCATCATAACATTTCCTGATTACTGCATATATTATACAAGGAAAAATAAACAAGAGCTATGTGCCATAGCTTTTATCTCTGCTATTGACGTTTAGTGGTTGACGTGTTTAGTGGTTTACTTTCCACTAAAAAAAAAAACCAAAAAAAACCCCCAAACAATAAACAGTGAAAAAGAACAAGGCACTATTTCAACAATTTTATTTTCATCAAGCAAAATTAGTAAACCAATTAATTAATAAGAGAATAAATTATATTGTTTATTTAGTGAAGCTCAAATAACTTAAATGCCACTGCTTAAAAATATCCCAGGGTATGCTTGAAAATATAAAACTTAAAAACTTAAAAACTTTAGATTTCTGATGGAAAGACAAAGGGCAGTATTTCTGAAAACCTCTTGAGAACTATGAACTTTTGACATCTCTCGAGAGGCTACTGCCAAGAGCTACTTTCTAAAATAGGCTTGTAAAGCTGGTAATCCGTAAATCTGAACAGGGAGTAGCAGCTAAGTACTGTGGCTTGTCAGAACCTTTGGAAACAAGAGGTTTCTCATAATCTTATGGGGTTTCTCCTTCTTTCCTTGGACATTATGTCAGGTTCATTTCTTAAGTCTTTTCAACGGAAGAACAAGTGCAATAGAATATTTGTAGCTCAGGGTTGAAATGAGGGGTCCTTGAGGTCCTCTCTGAGCTTGGTTGTTTTCTTACAGATGTTTCATTAGCCAAATTTGGTAACATCATCAGGGCTGGTGATGTTACCTAGTTTGGGTAATGAAACATCTGCAAGAAAAAACTAAGCTCAGAGAGCACCATAGACCCCAATGTACACATTACTAAGCTCAGAGAGCACCAAGGATCCCTTATGTATACATTCCTAATACTGACATTTTGGGGTGTTATCTTATTTTCCATAAAAGAACTGTGAATGAAACTCTTGTTACTGGATTAGATTTTGACGTCAGATGTAGGTCCCACTGAAATCAGTTGCATTGGTACAGGGGCTACTGGGAGTTGGAACAGGAAGATAAAATGGCTTAGAATCAGTGGTAAAATCCAATTTTTTTTACTATCGGCTCTGTGGGCGTGGCTTGGTGGGTGTGGTGTGGCTTGGTGGGCGTGGCAGGGGAAGGATACTGCAAAATCTCCATTCCCACCCCAGTCCTGGGGGAAAGATATTGCAAAATCTCCATTCCCGCCCCACTCTGGGGTCAGCCAGAGGTGGTATTTGCTGGTTCTCCGAACTACTCAAAATTTCCGCTACCGGTTCTCCGAACTGCTCAAAATTTCCACTACCGGTTCTCCAGAACCTGTCAGAACCTACTGGATTTCACCCCTGCTTGGAATAGTGTTCTTTAACTATCACTTTTTCAGAAGGCCATTATGGCTTTGCAGCAATCTGGATGTGAAGGGCAAAATGTGATTTGGATTTGACATGGATTTGTACATAATAAATCTGTTTGGAATGTAGTCTTTTCCCAGGATTGTGCATCATTTGCAGAGGACAGATATGGGATCCCAAGGAAAAAACCACACATCTGCTTTAGTGCATTCCTGACAGCTACTGTATGCGTGTCATTTCTCACCTTTTGTGATTTTACTAATCCCTGGGGCCTTGATTTGGGCAGACAATCTACAATGGATGGGTTCCTACTCCCTGAATAAGCAGTTTGCGGTTAGAAATGGTCTAAACTTCATATTTGTCACTCCAGTAGCTCCTGTGATTCAGCATGCAAGTAGAGAGCTTTTGACCAAACAACCAATTTTAGCCATAATTGTATATTTTCTGCTAACTGTGATGCTTACTATGTGTGGCTGACTTAGAAGCTGCAGCTAATGTAGAAATTGTGATGATATTGCTGTCAAACCAGGGGTGAAATGCTCCCGGTTCGGACTGGATCACCCAATCCGGTAGCGATGGAGACAGATGGTTCAGAGAACTGGTAGCAAAAATCCCTGCCCCTCCCCCCCATGCCCAGCTGAGCCTCACAATCATCAGAGGTGTTTTTTTAATTTTTAAAAACATTTTTTCTACAACCTCTTCGGCTGAAAAAATGCTTTTAAAAGTAAAAAAAGCCTCTGATGATCGCGCGGCTCAGCTGGGATTGTCAAAGGCTTTTAAAAGAAAAAAACCCCTTTTTTTCCTTTTAAATGCCTCTGACGATCCAAGTTGAGTTGCCTGATTGTCAGAGGCATTTAAAAGAAAAAAAAGCCTCTGCTCTCAGCTGGGATCATCAGAGCCTTTTGAAAGCAATTTTTTACAACCTCTTCACGGAAGAGGTTGTAGAAAAAATGGTTTTAAAAGTAAAAAAAAAAAAAATTGGCCACGCCCACCCAGTCACATTAACCCCCCCACACACCAAGCCATACCCACAGAACCGGAAGTAACAAATTTTAGATTTCACCACTGTGTCAAACTGCATACAGAATACATGTCAGGCTGGTTTTAAATAACCATATTGACTACTAACACAACTTTAGTACAGTTTAAAATTTAAGAACTTGATATCTAATATATCATATGCCTCCCTGAAGGTACTTTCCTTAATCTGTTATCCTATGCATTATTTTTTTATAATTGTTTTTATTGTAATTTTCTTTTTCAAAACTCTAATACACAACAAAGCAGACAGTGTCATTTTTTTAAAAAAAGTTCATATGAAATCTACATTATATACATATATATATATATATATATATATATATATATATATCTTCAGCTTCCTTATAAACATTACCTATTTTTATTTCTGTTATCTATCCACCCATACCATTTATCCCACACCGCATAGTATTCTGAATCCTCTTTTTCATTTAATTTTAAGGTTAGTTTATTCATTTCATGATATTTTTTGAATAATCAATTCATCTGGTGGTAAGTTATGTTCTTTCCAATATTGCGCAAATGCAATTCTTGCTGCTGTGAATATATGCAGAATCAAATGACTTTTTTTTTTTTTTTTAATCATACTTGGTTTTTAGTATACCCAGGAGAAATGTTTCCGGAATTAACTCAAATTTGGCAGTTTGTTAAATCTTGTAACAAGTGTTGTATTTTGCTCCAAAATTTCTTTGCTTCGGGACATAGCCACCACTATCCTATGCGCTATTAACAGGTAGTGCTTTAGCTATTCTGCCCTTTTATCCTTAAGATATTTTCTAGAAATGAAGAAATCAGCGAGAAAAAACACAAATAAATTATATCTGAGTGACAATGATATCTGGATTCTTTTGTAAAATTCCTAAATGTGGTATGGTGGTTTCATGAAATAAGGTTTGGCTTCCTATCTAAATTCTCAATTATATTGGCACATGTTCTGAAGCACATTGGGATTTCATTCAGATGTAGATAGATAGAATGATAGTTAAAATGTATGTATGTACGTATATGTTTTTATATAGAAAGAGGGGAAGGGAGGGCAGGAAGGAAGGGTGATTTCCTTTAGGCATACTAAAATTGAAAAGATAACTAATAAAGAAAAAGTTAAGTCAGAATAACAGATTTGGAAGGGACATTGGAGGTCTTCTAGTCCACCCCCCTATTCAAGCAGGTGTCCCTATGCCAGTGATCGCTAACCATTTTGGCATTGAGTCCCGAAAGCATGCGCACGCACAAACACCCATAATGCAATGTGCACATGCCCCTTGCATGCTCCGCCCCCACACATGGGCACATGACCCCCCACTGGTACCCCACCCCCATGCATGCACACGCGACCCTCCTGCATGCCCTGCCCCATGTGCGCCCCACCACCCGCACATGCACACAAGACCGCCGCACCTGCATGTGCAACCCCCTGTGGGTGCCCCACCCTCCCGGCACATGTGCATGCGATCCCCATATATTCGCCCCACCCCCACTCCCCATGCATGCATGGCAGAGACCTGAAAACCAGCTGGCCAGCGGGAGGCGCGTACACATGCATGACGGAGCTGAACTGGGGCAATGGCTTGCTTGCCCACAGAGAGGGCTCTGCGTGCTACCTGTGGCATGTATACCATAGGTCCACCATCACGGCCCTTTACCATTCCAGACAACTGGCTGTCCAGTCTTTTCTTAAAAGCTTCCAGTGATGGAGCACCCATAACATCTGAAGGCAAGCCGTTCCACTGGTTAATTGTTCTCACTGTTAGGAAATTTCTCCTTAGTTCTAGCTTGCTTCTCTCCTTGATTAGTTTTCACCCATTAGTTTCTTATGTTCCCTGTTGGTGCTTTGGAAAATAGGTTGTCTCCCTCTTTTTTGTGGCAGCTTTCAAATATTGGAACATTGCTATCATGTCACCTCTAGTCCTTTTTCACTAGACTAGACAAACCCAATCCTTGCAACTTTTCTTCATATGTTTTAGTCTCCAGCCTCCTAATCATCTTTGTTGTTCTTTTTTGCATTCTTTCCAGAGTCTCAACATCTTTTTTTATAATATGATGATCAAAACTGGATGCAGTATTCGAAGTCTGGTCTTACTAAGGCTTTATAAAATGGTACTAATAACTTCATCCGATCTTGATTCTATCCCTCTATTAATGCAACAAAAAGTGATTTATTTATAAATAAAACAAAAAAGTTATTTATTTATGAGGAAACACCAAGGAAAACATAGTATTTTATTCAAGTACCACAGAAGAACTGGCCACTCAGTTCCTCCAGTTTTGTTTTATCAGTGGATTAATTTTCTCCCTCTTTCAATTATGTTTCCCTTTGTCATGTTTCTTGCAGTGAGGCCATTATTAGAGGCTGCCCTGAATGTGAGAGGCATATGGAAAGGGGGAGGCTGAGGGAGGAGAGATAACGACAAAGGCTTTATTCTCCTGTCCAGACCATCCGCAGAGTGGGCCCAGTGATCAGCTGAAACTGAACCCTGAATTGCACGTTTTTTCGGTGCTTCAGGCGAGGGCTGGGCTTGAGTTACAAAGCTGAATCTCTCCCATCAATTAAAGTCTGTACACAAAGCAGCTGCATTGAGTGGAAGGTGAAGGAGATTTAATCTTCACCTTTCACCTTGGGTCAGAATACAAGGTTACCAAGGCAGGCTGTTATTAAAAATGGATTGTTCCTGTCAACTTAATGTTAATTTTTTTGTAGGTAAAGTTATTAGAGATATTCTTCCTGGCTCTTCTAAGAGTCTTGCACTTGCAGCAAAATTACAGAGGAAGCATTAAATGGTGAAAGGCAAAACAGAAAATGTAAGAATCTGCAGATACCAACACCTTTTCTTCCTATTTGCCTTCTAAGAAGGTCCCTTGTAGGCAAGATGACCTGTCTGGGAAAATATAATTTCAGGAAGGCTGCCAGAATAATACATGAAATAATGCTCAGTGCAGTAAATGGATAAATGTATATTTTTAATTTGTTGTTTTAAACTACAAGAGATAGGCAATTTACATGAACAAATCCCACAACACAAAATCAGACCAGGACTCAGAAAGGCATTTAAAGGCCAGTGCTGGCCCAGACAATCCAAAGCACACTGAAGATGTCTCCTCGAATGGAGGTGAAACGTTTGCAACCAAATTGCCAAGCTCAGAGCTCAAACCATGAACATAACTATCGACCTGAGTTACTAATATTCAAAGACATTGAATAACTATTTCTAATTTTTAAAAATGTTTTTGCTGTCCTCACAATTTGTCCTTTTTCTGCTTTAAAATAATTAATTTTTCTTTCTGCTGCTGCTTTTGATCTCACTGAAACACTATGTGCTTTTCCCATGCAGGCAAATCTCCCAGGAGAGTACAAATTAATTCTCTGGAGAAACTTAATATTCATAATCAAGCATATGCACACTTTAAGATTCTGCAATATCAGTTTGCAGATAATGTTTTTTGTCAGTTATTCTGAGACAGTTTTTTCAATTTTGTCTGTAATGGTAAGATACAAGCTATGTCTAATAAGCCAGAAACATAACAGAACAAAACTCCCAGGAAGGTGGGGGGAGGGAGAGGAAGATGGAGGGGGAGAGAGAAGGAGGGAGGGGGGAGGGAGGGAGGGAGAGAGATATTGTGTCTCTCCATATATAATAGAAATAATAGTAATTATTACTATTTTAATCATTAATTAAAACATTATATTTTAAACATTAAAAATAGAAACTGAAGACTTGATTTAAGTTTCCCAAGCTATTCAAACTAATGTAATCAAGGCCAGAATTGAAAAATCATCAAAATGCAGATTGCACAAAGAAGTTGAAGAAACAGTGGATCATATACTCAGTTCATGCAAGATTCCACAAGCTAATTATAAACAATGACATAACACAGTTGCTAAAATTATTAACTGGAACATCTGTAAAAAATGAAAGTAAAAAAAAAATGAAGGGAATATAAAGTTGAAAAATAAATATAAAGTGGTAAAAATGAGCAAATTAAAATATTATGGGATTTTCAAATATAAACTGATAAAGTTTTGGCTTTGGATTTAACTGTGGTTGAAAAGAAGAAAGTGTGGATAATTGATGTGGCAATACCAAGAGATAGTAGAATAAAAGACAAAAATTGTAAGAAGATTACAAAGTTACAAGATCTGAAAACTGAAATTAAAAGATTATGGCATAAATTCCATGATGGTCTCAATGGTTATCAGCACACTGGGTTCCTTAACAAAAAAATATTGTATGGCACTTAGAAAATATGCATGCTGACATTTCCCTCTGTCAATTATTAAAAGCCACATTTTTTGGATCCACATGGCTCCACAGATACATTAAGACATTCTAGGTTCCTAGGAAGAACTCAATGCATATGAAACACAAGCTAAAGAACTAGCAGTTGTAATTCCATATTGTTCGTCAACTATGGATCAATGATCTGCTTACCAATAACTTTTAAATTGCTAACTGGTATGGTAATTGATGCAGCCCAACAGCATCTAGTTGAAAACAAGCTCTTTCCACCTAAGCAGAAAGGAAACTACCCTAATAGCAGAGGAACAACAGATCAACTCCTAATTGGCAAGATAATTCTAGAAAACTGCAAGAGAGGGAAGATCTACTTGAACGTAGCTTGGATTGGTTGCAAAAACATATTTGATTCCCTGCCACATGACTGGATAATCAGGTACCTAGAAATAACAGGAGTCAGTAGAAACATCAGAACCTTTGTTGCAAAGATCAGTGACTATGGAAGACACTGTTGCTGGTCAATGGTGATAGATTGGGAGAGGTTAATATCAAGAGGAATCTTTCAAGGACACTCATTATCATTACTATTGTTTGTTGTTGCACTGATTCCACTGTCTGAACAATATCAGGCTGTAGCTATCTTTCCACCTTTAGATGGAAAATCTGAAGCTATATGGAAAAATCTGAAATAAAATCACTATTCAGCACTGAGCCAAGATATTGCAGTGGAGTTTGGACTGGACAAATGTGCCATGCTCACTATTAAACGGGGTAAAATAGTGAAAAATAAAGAAATCAAGATGCCCTATTGGAATAGCATCAAGAGCATGGATGAAGATGATCATACTTCAAGCCGGATTGGGATAACTCACCATAGCCAGGTCGCCGCTGATGGGTCGCCACCACTGGCTCACCCTGGAAGGTCGCTATGGGACAATTTGCCACAGGCAATGTACCACAAGACAACGCACCACAGGAAAATGCCAAAGGCTAGGGGAACCTCCTCCTCCTCCTCCTCTTTTGTCCCTACCTTTGTCCCTCCTTGATCTGACTTATCTCTCCCCCCCCCACTTGAACACTGTGGCAGAAATCCCTGTGCACTGAAAAGTATGTGACTCTCTCCCTCTTCCCCTCACCACTGTGTTGTCCCCAATTTTTTCCCCAGTCTGAGCTGAGGAGGAGGAGGAGGTGGTGGTGGTGGTTCTCCTCGCCTCTGGCATTCTCCCACAGTGAGTTGTCCGCAGCAAATTTTCTCATGGCAAGTTGTCCAGGGCAAGGCAGCTGGGATGAGCTGGAGGCAGTGAGTTGTCCTACACTAGAGTTTTAAAAAAGGAAATGTTAGAAGTGAGTGAATACATCAAGAGAGTTAAGAAGATTTTAAACTCCAAAGTCAGTGGAGGAAATACTATTAAGACTAAATACTATTAAGGGAGCTCTGGTGGCTCAGCAGACTAAAGCACTGTTATTAACATCCACTTTCATCTGCTGCCTGCAATTACTGAAAGTTCAAATCTCACCAGGCTCAAGGTTGACTCAGCCTTCCATCCTTTCTAACGTAGGTAAAATGAGGACCCAGATTATGGGGGCAATAAGCTGACTTTGTATAAATATACAAAAGTATGAAGGCTATTGCTTAATGCATTGTAAGCCACCCTGAGTCTCCGGAGAAGGGGGCATATAAATCATTTTTTTTTTAAAAAAAAGGCAATTAACACCTGGGCAATTCCTAACATTAGATACATGCTGGAATAGTGGACTGGACTCAAGCAGAACTAAAAGACCTGGATAGGAAAACCAGAAAAATAATGACAATGAATCATGCTCTTCAACTTCACAGCAATGTTGATAGATTCTAGTTACCAAGGAAAATAAGTGGGCATGGAATGTTGCAAGTACATCTGATGGTTGAAAAAGAAAAAAGGGCATTGGAACAATATCTGTAGGGCAGTGAAGTAGATGTACTAAAGCTAGTACACTAGGAACCTTACTGAGTACTAGAGAGATCAAACTGGTCTATAAGAAACATCAAATGAAGAACAGAAAAGAGACATGAGAGGACAAATATTACAAGGCCAGTTCATTAAAAACATAGCAGGCAAAGCAAAGAATAATAATAATAATAATAATAATAATAATAATAATAATAATAATAATAATACATGGCAATAACTAAAAGCCAGAAAGTTGAAGAAAGAGACAGAAGGACTAATTCTGGCCACATAAAACCAAGTCTTAAGAACAGATGTATACAAAGCCAAAATTGCGAAGGCAGCAACAAACAGCAAGTATCGCCTATGCCAAGAAGTTGAAGAAACAGTGAACCACCTAGTTAGCTGCTGCAAGAAGATTGCACAGACTGACTATGAACAGCAGCATGAAAAAAATCACAACAATGGTGCATTGCAAGATCTGAAAGAAATACGTACCATTGGCCTGTAAGCAAGAACTGATGGAACCATAAAGTAGACAAAGTAATAGAAAATGAAGAAACTAAAGTGCTCTGGGACTTTAGAATTCAAACAGGCAGGCACCTGTCACATAACACACCAGACTTAAACAATTGTTGATAAGAAAGACAAAAAAGTCTGCATAATGGACATGGCAGTACTTGGAGACAGCAGGTTAGAAGAGAAAGAACTGGGAAAGATAGCAAAATACAAAAGCCTGCAAATAGAAACAGACTATGGCAAAATAAAGCAAAGGTAGTACCAATAGGTGCCTTGGGTGCAATCCCAAAGCAATTGGCGCACCACTTGGACACCTTTGGCATTCACACAATCCCCATTGGTCAATTGCAAAAGGCTTTACTCAGAACAGCTTACATCCTGCGACAGTACCTGCAACACCATCAAACTTCAACATCTGTCTATTCCAAGTCCTTGGGAAGGACTTGATAGGTGGATAAAAATGTCAAATCCAGTTTAAGCATCTGGCTGACTACTTGACCAACCATAATGCACTAATTAGAAGAAGAATAGAATAACATAGTTGGAAGGGACCTTGGAGGTCTTCTAGTCCAACCCCCTGCCCAGGCAGGAAACCCTACACCACTTCAGACAAATGGTTATCCAACATCTTCTTTAAAATTTCCAGTGTTGGGACATTCACAACTTCTGCAGGCAAGTTGTTCCACTTATTAATTGTTCTAATTGTCAGGAAATTTTTCCTTAGTTCTAAATTGCTTCTCTCCTTGATTAGTTTCCACCCATTGCTTCTTGTTCTACCCTCAGGTGCTTTGAAGAATAGTTTGACTCCCTCTTCTTTGTGGCAACCCCTGAGATATTGGAACACTGCTATCATGTCTCCCCTAGTCTGTCTCTTCATTAAACTAGACATACCCAGTTCCTGCAACCGTTCTTCATACGTTTTAGCCTCCAGTCCCCTAATCATCTTTGTTGCTCTTCTCTGTACTCTTTCTAGAGTCTCAACATCAGTATCAAAACAAAACATGAAAACTGCTTTTTGTTAATTTTTTTAAACTTGGAACTCAATTTGTATTTTGAATCTGGTGAATGAATTTCTTCCAAAATTCTTGAACAACAGTTTTTATCCATAACTACCATAGCAGTACATATTGGATGATAACAGCAATTTCTACAGGAAGAATCCCTGGTTGTGTTGTTGCCTAAATATGATAAAAGCATATCTGAAAGTCTGATGCATAGAGTCCAGATATTAATTTCCTTACATTTGACAAGTACATGCATTCCACACACACATCCTTTATTTCATATGGACGAGAAAATGGGAAATTTAAAATAACAGCTTACATTAAATAATCAACCTTTTGAAACTTGATATCATCTATATTAGCTACAAATAATGGTAGTTACAGTTTATGGGACATTGGATTGGGAAACGCTGGCTGAGACCTTTATGCTTATCCTCCAGATATTTAAATTATGACCTTACAAATTGTTGGTTCTTGAAAGATGAGATATATTGAGGCTATCTTCAAATTAGATGTCCTGGAGAAAAGCTTGTGGGTTTTATGAAAGCATCTGTTAATTGCCATGGGAAAGAGGATGAAAGTCTTATCCAGCTGTGTTCATCTTATTATAGGCAATATAGTATATTATCAAAAATGGAAAATTGGAAATGATCTGATCTCTCCTACAGGTCTGTATCTCTTATGACAAACACTTGAAAACATCATTATAAAAAGCGCAGAAGCCTTTTAAGGAAAGGACAAACTGTATTTCCTGCCTTCACCTTGCTACCAGTTCACCCTGTCACCAGTTCAGCAAGGGATTTGGTGTCCTGTCCGAGCTTATTCATTAAGTATCAAGTTTGTCATTATTATTTATGTTCTTATTTTTCTCCCTTAGTGCAGTACAAATAATCTGTCTCCTACAACATTAAACAGTTTTATTCAAGTGTACCAAATTAATCACTGGAGAACAAGGATACTCATCATTCTATAATGCATGAAGGAATCAAGTTTCTGAACACAGGGACTTCTATGCCAGACTGAATCCTCTTCAGTTTGGTGGGTTTGGTCGTGTGGTGATTAAAGTCATGTCTTACTATCTCATTAATTACCTCCCATGGCCTCAAAGCATATTAACTATTCTCTTAAGAATACTTCGTCTTTGTTTATACTGGTATAAGATCAACAGTTCCTCGAAATAGTAGGTTCATCTCAGTGGTGAAATCCATTTTTTTTTACTACTGGTTCTGTGGGCGTGGCTTGGTGGTCATGGCAGGGGAAGGATACTGTAAACTCTCCATTCCCACCCCACTCCAGGGGAAGGATACTGCAAAATCTCCATTCCCACCCCATTTAGGGGACAGCCAAAGGTAGTATTTGCCGATTCTCTGAACTATTCAAAATTTCTGCTACCGGTTCTTCAAACTGCTCAAATTTTCAATACTGGTTCTCCAGAACCTGTCAGAACCTGCTGGATTTCACCCCTGGTTCATTTCCTCTATTAGATAGAGTCAGTGGTGCGATTCAAGTGATTTAACAACCGGTTCTCTGCCCTAATGATTTCTTCCAACAACCAGTTTGCCAAACTGCTCAGAAAGTTAACAAACAAACGGTTCTCCCGAAGGGGTGCAAACTGGCTGAATCCCACCACTGGATAGAGTGATAGCTTTGTCAAGGAGAAGTTGTACATTCTAGGAAGTAAGTAATGTAAATGTGTAGGTCTTGCTACCCTGTTTTCCCCAAAATAAGACATCCCCTGATAATAAGCCTAATTGGGTTTTTGAACACATGGCAATAAGGCCAAGGGCTTATTTCAGGGTTCAAAATAATATAAGACAGGATCTTATTTTCGGGGAAACATGGTAGTTTCCTGGCAAAAGCATACCCATACCCATTCTGTATTGTTTAGGGGAAAAATAGGCATATGGAACTTAAATGAATATGCCAGGGATTTTTATTTTAATCTGACCAAACTGTCCTATAATTAGCTTAACAGAGGGGACTGGATCCACTACCTTTCATTCTTCTCCTTTCAAAAATCCATACACAAAACAATTGGGTTAGGTTCTTGCCTTTTTTGAAAAAAGTGTTTATTTAGAAAAGCATTTTTAAAAAAGAGACATTGGGCATATTTATGTTAAATCTAATATATATAGTAGATGTGTAGATGAGATTCTACTGAGCTGGAGCTACAAAAAAACCTTGGCTACGTAGGGAAAACCTGGCTAGAAGAAAAACACACATAGACCCTACGAAGAAGTAAGAAAATTGATACTATGCCTTTACAGGGAGGAGGTGGGTGTGGCCTACTGACGACAGCTAACGAGCTAGAAATGGATCTATTTAGGTCTCCCACCTAGCAGTCAGAGCTTGCTAGGTGTTAGAAAGGAAAAAAGCCCAGAACCGAGTAGATGAGATTCTACTGAGCTGGAGCTACAAAAAAACCTTGGCTACGTAGGGAAAACCTGGCTAGAAGAAAAACACACATAGACCCTACGAAGAAGTAAGAAAATTGATACTATGCCTTTACAGGGAGGAGGTGGGTGTGGCCTACTGACAACAGCTAACGAGCTAGAAATGGATCTATTTAGGTCTCCCACCTAGCAGTCAGAGCTTGCTAGGTGTTAGAAAGGAAAAAAGCCCAGAACCGAGTAGATGAGATTCTACTGAGCTGGAGCTACAAAAAAACCTTGGCTACGTAGGGAAAACCTGGCTAGAAGAAAAACATATATATATATATATATATATATATATATATATATATATATATATATACATATATATATATATATATATATATATATATACATATATATATATATATATATATATATATATATATATATATATATATATATATATATATTAGACAAAAGAGATCTGTAAATCACATGATGGTGAATGGCAAACAGATGTGCAGTTTTGTTATGGTTTGAGGTCTTTGTTTTAAAAAAAAGCCATTAAAATGATGGACTGGAATAATATCTCACTAATGCTAAAACTTAGATGAGATGAATATGTATTGAACTATGTGTCCTTAGTTTATATGCCAAAAGTTCTATTCAGGCTACTAATTGAACCCACACAGTTCATGAATGAAGCCTACCATGCCAGCCTAGCTTCCTCCCCCTTCCCCCCACCCCAACATTATTTCAATGTAGTTCAAGTTTTTTTTTTTTTTGGTTTTTTTTTAAAAATGCTGCCCCTACATTTCCAGGGAATTTTACATTGATATTTTCGGCAAGAACTGGAAGACATTTGACAAATTATCTGTACAGGAAGGGTGGAGTAGGGAGGAACATCCTGATTGCTTTAGGCATAATAGCCCTATTGTTGTTTGATTGCCTAGGACTTTAAAGGAAGGAGGTTAAAACCTACTGTAAACAGAGGCTTTCTTCTGCTTTTACAACTTAAGTGTTCCTCCCCACTCTTTTCTCATAAATGAATTAGAATCTCGCAACCAAAGAAATAATGGAAATGTCTTTTATGTAGAAAGCAATTATCAAAAATAAAGTTAAGGACTATCATGGTGCATAAGCACACCAGCGTGCCTATCGTCCCTGTCCTAATGTTTTCTTTTATTGGTATCCTTTTCATGTATTTATAATTATGTTTGCACCTGTATCTGTCATAAAATACATGCTTGATGAAATAAATAAAATAAAAATATTGGTGAGGAAAGACACCCTCTTCTTGCTTTGCATTCCAAATCAGGAAGCTGACAGTAATTATGCTCCTGCTGTGCTATTTATCCAAAATTTGTCGTAATGCAGGTTGTTGCAGAAAATGGCAATCTGAATTAAATTTTGGAGTGTCCGCCAAAGGTTATGGACCTTCTCTGGAGATTGACTTTTGCTTTCCTTAGCTTGCATTGTGATAGCAAGTCTCCAGAAAAATAAATGTTTTGCCATTACTGACCATAGGGAGTTAGGAACAGGTTGCTGGGATATGTGATGATGCAATTTGATCGAAGTCCCTAAATTTATGGATCCATAGTCTAAATTTTCAGTCTTCTTGATACCTTCATTTTAGGGATGGCATGCCTTTTTATGGAGCCCTAGAAATAAAATATGTAAACATTTCAATAATCATGTTATTAGGAAATCATTAATTAGTACATGGCAAGAAACTAAAAGTAAACATTACATGAAAGTACCAGGTTGGTTATCAACAATAGAAGCAATAACATACCCCAACATACTATCTAAACAAAAATTGTTAAGATACAGAGAGATACTAGATTCACAAGGAATATTGAAAACCAGAGAGGAACTTAAAGAACAAGGAATATTAATAGACTGTTGGCACTATTCACAAATTAAAACAAGATATAGGAAAGATCAAGAGGAGGGAGGAATAGATCCAAAACCAAATTGATTAGACAAATTACTAGAAACCAAAGAAGAAAAATCAATTTCAAACATTTACAAATACTTACTAGAATTTGATTTGGCAGAAGAACTGGTTAAAGAACAGATGATAGCTTGGGCAAGGAACATTGGGCATAGTATACAGCTAGAAGAATGGGAAAGGGCATGGGAAAACAACTACAGTATGACAAAATCAGTAGCATATAAGGAGAATCATTATAAAATGTGATACAGATGGTATCTAGCTCCTTCGAGGCTAGCAAAAATGTACCCGATTTAAATCCGGTTTGTTGGAAATGTAAACAAGCTCAGGGTACTTTCTTCCATTCATGGTGGCTTCGCCCAGAAATCAAGAAGTATTGGAAGAAAATAAAAACATGGATAGTAGAAATAACAGACCAAGAATTAGAACCAGAAATTTTCTTATTAGGCATGATTAAAAGGAACATCAGACAGGACATAAAATACTTAACATTATACATAATTACGGCGGCAAGACTGGCACTAGCACAACTGTGGAAAACAGATCGCTTGCCAACAGACCAGGAGATAATTCAAAAAAATTACGCATGTGCACAAATGGATAAATTAACTTTAAAATTAAAAGATAAGGAAGACTCAAAATATTTTGAAGTATGGAATAGATGGTATAAGTGGATAAATCAAAAGAAAAAAGGGTAAAGACTAAATTTAGGAAAAATCAAATGTAACAAATAAGCACCGTCAGGTAGATAGAATAAGAAATAAATCACTGTTTATATATGTATGTACATACAATTACATATATTTAGTTTGTTTGTGGAGTTGTGTATTGTATATGTAATTTTATGATTGAGAAAAATTTGTATATTTTTGTGTTTTAAAATTGTTAAACTCAATAAAGTTTCTTTTTAAAATTAAAAAAAAAAGATACCTTCATTCTATCTTCATTCTAGTTTCTTAATAAATTGCTTTCAACAATACCCTTCAAACAGTTTCCATTGAACGTGGATGTTCCAGATTTCAATCTCTTGATTTTAGAGTGGCTTTACAAATATAATATAGCATGACATAGAACAGGAAGGGCATATTCACAGTTCATCTTGCATAATGACCTTGAATGCAGATGTATTATGCTCAGGGGTGGTATTGACTTACCTTCGCTACCGATTCGCCTATGTGAGTGTGCGCACGGGCTCGTTTCGCTAGCATGTAACACCTCTGCACATACACAGGACTTTCTGCGCGTGCACAGAGCGTTAAAACCGAGATGTGATGACGTCCGGGTGGGTGGATGGAGCCTCCCACATCTGCCGCTACCGATTCGCCTGAACCAGATAGAACTGGCTGAATACCACCACTGATTATGCTGAATGCTAATAAAAAATGAAATGTAAATTATAAATGTACTTATAAAACATAAGAGATGTTCTCTGAGTTCTGAAGCTAGTTATATAGTTATATAGTGGTGAAATCACAAACAAACAAACAAACCAACGGCTAAAAGTTCAATTCATCTCTTTCTGATGATGTTCCCTTCCTCTCCCCCTTCCCTTTCTCTTCCCCCTTCCCTTTCTCCTTCCCTTCTCAATTGGTAGAAAAATTTGGCCTCTGTGATTTTCCTGTTTGATATTTTTTTGATAATTTTTAGTACATTGAGCTTTAGGGGCTTTGTTGGGTTGAACAATCTTATTTTTTCTCTATGAACCTGCCCATCATTCATAATTTATTGAAGGATCTGTTATACATCATACCACTAGGTTGAGAAAGACAGCCATTCTGGGAGAAGTACGGTGTCATAAACTGGTATTGCCTGGTTTTTACTTATTTATTTAATTAATGTATTCAGATTTGTTACAGCCACTCAGCTCCAATGCATTCACCTTTCCTTTTTGCTCATGTGCCTTTTTGTAATACACTTAAGTAATTATGAATACTTTTGTTATGCATTGCCTCAAATACCTGATAATGGAAGGGTGTGATATATTTGGTATAAATAAGATATGCAAGTTGATTCTTGAAAATATGAGGGCACAGGGATAGGGCTGGAATGGAGTGCCTTGGACAAATCCTCGTAGTTGGCTTTGCATTTCAGGGCAATTCTAGGCATAATTTATGTATTTTATGCTGGTGCTTAGTATTGTAACTCCTTCCAATGGCTGTCCCAGGGGTGAAATCCAGTAGGTTTTGACCGGTTCTGGAGAACCGGTAGCGGAAATTTTGAGTAGTTCAGAGAACTGGCAAATACCACCTCTGGCTGGCCCCAGAGTGGGGTGGGAATGGAGATTTTGCAATATCTTTCCCCCAGGAGTGGGGAGGGAATAGAGATTTTGCAGTATCCTTCCCCACAAAGCCACGCCCACCAAGCCACACCAAGCCCACCAAGCCACGCCCACAAAATCGGTAGAAAAAAAATTGGATTTCACCACTGGGCTGACCCATATAGAAAGTCCATTACTTCAGGACATAGAATAGCTAATCAAGTTATTTATCATGCCTTGAAATCACACAATAACGTTCCTATAACAAAGTCTCAACAATATTCTCATATATGTAAAAAAGAATAGTAATCTACAATATGTATGAGAGGTTCAGATAAATGTAACTTTACATTTTTACTTTTACATACTATGTTTTAAAGTACAGTAAATATATTATTGCCTAGGTGAGAAATGAAGAGTTAATTGATTTTTCAAACTATAATCTATAATATAGATTTTCTGTGCTATAGATTTTCAAACTAGAATCTGTGATTCTATAATCACAGATTATAGTTTTTTAAAAAAATAAATGGCAGATTCTTATAAATATTGATAAAACATTTTTTTGCTAGTGAAAAGGTAACCTTTGTTTCTAAACCTGTTAAGGTTAAACATGGGTATGATTTGATAAACTTTTAAGTCAACCTTCTCAAAAATGTTTTATTTATTTGAATATCCCCTAAAAGCAGAATCTCCTTGTGAACAAATTATAAAATATAGACTCTTAATATTTTCATCCTATTTCAAAGACTCCTTTAAAAAACCTTTTTTTAAAAAAAAAAAACATCTGTCCAGTTTGCATAATATAAGCACCCCCCCACTTTGGTGGAACTAGCTCAAACTCTTCACAATGGAAGAACTAGATGTTAATGAGCTGCAATTGTGGGAAAACGAGTACAGTGTTGGCCTGCCTGACCCGCACAATAATGCTACATTTAGCACATTATTTCCCATTTGTATCGTAAGCATTAAGAGGGCAACAAGCAAGGGTCCTCCTCCCACTCCTGTTTTGTTTTACAGAAAACTGGTAAAGAAGGATGGGGGTGGGGAGTTAATCATGCATTGGAAGAAATAAACATTTAAAAAAAAAATAAACTCAGCCAAATTGACATAAAATTGTGGTCTTGTTCTTCATTTCTTCTTAGATGCCCTATTTGTTTTTTTGTCATCCAAGAATGCAAGCTACAGAATAAAGGTTTTCAGTTATAGGAAGGCATATTCTAGATGAAGGTTAGGTAAAGGTAAAGGTTCCCCTCGCACATATGTGCTGGTCGTTCCTGACTCTAGGGGACGGTGCTCATCTCCATTTCAAAGCCGAAGAGCCACGCTGTCCAAAGACGTCTCCGTGGTCATGTGGCTGGCATGACTAAACGGCAAAGGCACACGGAATGCTGTTACCTTCCAACCAAAGGTGATCCCTATTTTTCTACTTGCATTTTTTACATGCTTTCGAACTGCTAGGTTGACAGAAGCTGGAACAAGTAATGGGAGCTCACTAGGGATTCGAACCGCTGAACTGATGACCTTTCGATTGACAAAGCTCAGCATCTTAGCCACTGAGCCACCACGTCTCTCATAGATGAAGGTTAGGATGAAGCTTAAAGCAGTTCAACGGGAGAACCAATTACTCAGAGGGATGGTGGGCTCCTTTTACTGGGTGTATTCAATCAGGGCTGGACAGCCAACTGCCAAGGATGCTTTGATTTGGATTTCTGCACTGAGCAGGAGGGTCAGATTCAATGGCCTGTGTCTCGCTTCCATATGTATGTTTCTAGGCATGATACAAGCCTCTGTATCCATACAAACATATTTATTGCAGAGAAGAAAAATGGAATCAGTTTGTGAAGCAGTTCATTGAGATTCAGGAACTTGAAAATCAAATCTTTTTTAGCTTTATAGGACTACTACAAAATCCTATCGGTTCACACCAGTTCAGGCCACTGGACTACTGCCATTAGGACTTATGTATTCCGATCTGAAATGAAAACGAGTGTTGGTGATAAAGATGATGTCATTTTTAAAACTTACGTTGTAAGTGCTGCTGCTTATGTAGCCATATAGAGCATGTTCAAAAGTAATAAAATGTTGACTACCCAGAAGAACCTCAGGATAGTAGGCATCAATGAGTAGAAGGGGATGGAAATGAGTGGTCGGAATCAAAACAAGTAATACTTTATATTGCAACATTGTCTTGAAAATTTTACGTGCCACAATCTCTTCATCCTCCTGGCTTGCCAAAACTGTATATGGAAAATTACCAGGCAGCATAAATAAAGCGAGATATGAAATCAACACTTTGTCATGAAGAATTTACAAGCTGAATTGCTTCTGTAGAGGAAAAAAGGAAATAAAAACTATTGTGAGCAAATGCAATTGCACTGGATTGTTTTTAAATGCCTTTTCAGAGAATAGCAATAGCACTTAGACTTATATACCACTTCATAGTGCTTTAATGCTAACCCCCTTCAAGCGGTTAACAGAGTCAACATATTGTCCCCAGCAATCTGGGTCCTTGTTTTACTGCCCTCAGAAGAATGAAAGGGTGAGTCAACCAGAGAAGCAGAGAATATTGTATAGCCTACATTGAACCTAAAGCACAAATTAGGTTTTCTGACATTGTATGTTGCCCAGCCTTTCCTCAAATGGGCATTGTATGCCTTATTGAGCTGGAACCTATGTCTTGTTGCTATATAAGTAGTCCTTGACATACAACCACAGTTGAGACTAGAATTTTTGTTGCTAAACACGGCGGTTGTTAAATGAGTCATACTCTCAATTTTGCCAAGTTTTAAGCAAATTATTGCAATTGTTAAGTAAATTGTGTGATTGTTAGGTGAATCCAGCTTTCCCCATTGACCTTGCTTGTCAGAAGCTCCAAAAGAAGACTCTTTTTTCATACAAATGTTTTGTTTAGGCCTTGTTCCCATTTAGGCCTTATTTCAATGTTTTGTTTAGTTCTTGTTTCAGCAGCAGCTGAAAAAGCTAATACAATCCTTGGTTGTTTAAACAGAGGCATAGAATCAAAATAATGTGAAGTATTAGTACCACTTTATAAAGCCTTGGTAAGACCCCACCTGGAATACTGCATCCAGTTTTGGTTGCCACATTACAAAAAGGATATTGAGTCTTTGGCAAAAGTGCAAAGAAGAGCAACTAAGATGATTAAAGGCCTGGAGGCTAAAACATATGAAGAACGGCTGCAGGATTTGGGTTTGGCTAGTCTAGAGAAAAGAAGGACTAGTGAGGGCATGATAGCTGTCAGCCCTCCAGGGCTGGATGGGCAGCAAAGCCTGCATGGGGCGTCTGCAGCATGCATGGCCTGCACGCTGGGCTTTATCATCACTGGCCATCACATAAGGGGTGGGGTGTTATAGGGGCGGGGCCCCAGGGGAGTGGAGCTGTGGGGGTGGAGCTGAAGCTATTTAAAGGGTGGAAGGATTAACCATGTTAGCACTGACTTTGCCTATTGCTTGTGTGTCACTTTGTGCCAGTTGTTGGATAAAGTTTGTCAGTTAACCATCTTTGGCTCTGCCTGAATTCCTTGCTGACGGCCGGAACCTGACAATCGCAGCATTCCAGTATTTGAGAGGCTGCCACAAAGAAGACGGGGGTCATATTATTCTCCAAAGCACCAGAAGGCAGAACAAGAAACAATGGTTGGAAACTAATCAAGGAGAGAAGGAACCTGGAATCGAGAAGAAACTTCATAGCAGTGAGGACAATTAACCAATGGAACAGCTTGCCTTCAGATGTTGTGGGTGCTTCATCACTGGAGGTGTTTAAGAAGAAACTGGACAGTCATTTGTCTGAAATGGTATAGCATTTCCTGCTTGAGCAGGGGCTGGACTAGAAGACCTCCAAGGTCCCTTCCAGCTCGATTCTGATTCTGATCTGACAACACTGAATATTGTCTAGCGAATCTTAATCAGACTGCACTTGATTGTAGACCACCCATGAGTCCAATGAACTACCCAAATCTGAAATACAAGTATAAATTACACTTCAGTAAACTGATTTGCAAAGGTATAGTTATTCAATCATGTAACAAAACTAGATAAGGCCGTGGTGAGTTAATATCAGAAAAGAGACTGAGACTTCATAGAGAATTGATTATTTAGAATTAAAGCTACCCAAATACCACTGGGATCTGTGTGGGATTAGGCCTGGATAGGTCAGAAAATTAATGGCTCTCTGTTGTCCTTGACAATGTAAGCTACAATTGAAACATTTTTTTCTAATAATTAAATTACTGCTCCCTTTCATTGTATATAGACATTTTATTAGCTTATGAACAAAGGTGTCAGAAAACACAAATTGGAGTTAAGCACCTGATTTTCACTGACCTTTTGCAAGAGGCAAATTTCTTCAAGCCCTTTATGTGAAAATTGTTCCCTAAAGGATCATATGACATTTGAATAGTAGGTTTAAAGAAGAGAAAAAAAGGCAATTTAGGGCAACTTCACAATATGGTTGCATTGCCAAGTCTTGTAAATGCATCACTTCCTTCTCCAGGGCAATGATAATCAAAGTTGAATGAAGGTTCATACATAATGTGAAATTAGAGAATTTTAGTCTTGAATCTCTGGGGTCAAAGGCTACATTTCTCTTGTTTAATGTGTCAGATGGCTGCTTCAAGCCAAATTGTTGCCACAGAAATAGAAAACTTCAGTGAAACAAGTCACATTCATTAACTTTGCCGTGTGTTCTGAGAATTAAAAGCTGGAGGAACTGTGTACATGTTACTTCAGTAGAAATTCAGGGAGTGGATGGGAGTTACAGCTGGAAAGGGACTGTGGAAAAAAAAATCTGGGGTTTTTACAAACTGAGGGAATAGGAGGGCAAACAAAGTTCAGTGAAAACATGTCCAAAGTAATATCAATTTTGACAGTTTTAAAGTCAAAGCGGAAAAAAATCATGAAGAACAGGGTTCTTCAATGTCTATCAGACAGAATCCAGAATTAAAAGCCACATTCCTTAAATACCAACTGGTAGGGAGTAAAAGTGGATGAGGGCTGTTGCCTGCCTTTGGAATTCCTTAGAGGTCTCTGGATAGCCATGGTGTAATATACAATACTTGAACAGTTTGGCGTTTTGACTGATCCAGCATTGCTATTCTGAGGTTCATATACCGAAGGTGCATTTTGATAGGCATCTTAGGCATAAATCAGAGTTCTACATTAATTTCAGAGCAGAAATATGATCCACTAGAAACATGCATTAAAATGTTATATGGCTATGAATGACCCAACTAGGGCATGCATTTAACAAGCCATAACATAAATAAGGATGAAGACACAATCCTGCCTATTGTACGATTAATCTGTATTTCCAGTAAAGGAAAAGATATGCATACAAATGGAACGGGGGCGGGGGGGGAGGAAGGAAAATTATTTTCCCTTGCCTTGTCTGTAGCTTCAATGCAATGACATTTGGTCAAAAGGTCTTTTATTCCTCACATCTACCTACCTATCTGATGGCTCCTTCAGTCAAGAGTCTCTTCCCAGACTGCAATTTTCTACCTTATCAATTCTATCAAAATAAATAAATAAATAAATAAAGATGCCTGAGGCCAAGCCTGACTGAAACATCACTAAACCATCCCCGAATCTGGCTTGCTCTACCATGTCTCTGTTGTCATAAATTAAATCCTGAGGGTGGACATCTAGTTTGGTTGACTTTAAGGATCTCTCAGATTCTGCTTTCTAAATGCTGTTTGTTAGTTTTTGCTCTAGGGGACACTCCTGACTCTTCACGAGCACCCTGCTGAAAACAATCAAAATAGGAGTTCCTCGGAGCTAAACACCTGCTTGCCTTGGGCCAGGAGGGGGAAAATACCTTTCATTTTGGTGAGACTTGTAATGAATACAAATATTATAGCAGAAAAGTTAATCAACAGAAACCTCTTTAAATAAATTACAGACCAGCCCAATGTATCTACTACATGATACTAAAAAAAAAAATGATAAAATATAGGATTATTTTATACATTTCTTGCTGAGTTTATATTTTTTGCTAGTTGTTCCCAAGATCTCAAGATGGGTGAAACGTAAGTCAAAGACAGGATGTGCTGATATACAATATCACATTATAGTTTAGTCAGTTTCACTAGGATTAATGGGAGTTAATCCAAAGTAGCTGTGTATAAGATTGCTGCTTTTAAATATATAAACGTTATTGTGTCTGAATTATTTATCAGTCCAGATGTAATACATGCAATTAGCAATCACTGATTTTTATTTTTTAACTCTAGGAAAGTGGGAATTTGAAGGGCAGAAATGAGAGGGAATGACACAATCTATTTCCTTTTGTCTTCCTATGCTGCTTTTCTGTCTTTCCCAGAAGGACTTTCAACATACAAAACATATATAAAAAGAAACTCTGTGTAAGGGTATCAAATTGTGGGAAATTAGAAAAATCACAGATTTATGGCTGACATCCTATTAACCTTGTTAATGAGAATGTCATTATAGTACATTTTATTTGAATTAATTTACTTGTTTAATATATTTGTGGACCACTTTCCATTACTGCGAATCATAAGTTGGTAGATGTATGCGTCAAAGTACATAACTCACTGGTTGGAAGTACTTTAATCATTCTGTTTTGCAATGATAAAGCTGCTACAGCAATTTACAGATCATTTAAAGAAAATGAAAGGAAAAAGAGTAACATGGAGCAGGAAGAAAAAAACAAATTCAGACATCAGTTCTTAAAGTTTCAGAGCTTCTATAATGACCTCCTGAGACAAGGAAAAGAAGGCCACCAAAATGGCTTTTTTCTTAGCAGAACTATTTTAGAAGCTAGCATCCTTTTTTTGCTGTATTATAGAAGTTGAGAAGAATCAAATCACAGCAAACTTTAAAAGAAAACAGCAGGATAATATTCATGGATCTTCTTTAACATTGCAAGTTCTTATCAAGTGAGAAATACCAGTTCTTTTGAAACTCAATGTCAAAGAGAAAAGTATTTAAAAAGTAAACAGTCTTTTTTCTTTTCAGGCATAATTATGTGTTAATCATTTCTCCCTGTCATAACTGAATGTATACTTTATCTGTCTTTCATTTATGGAGCTTAAATAAAACTGTGACACTAATTTATCCATCTGACTATCCCTGAAGTAATATATGCAGTTCAACATAAGTAAAATGAAAAAGAAATTTTAATTTAAGAACTGTTTTGAAAAACCTATAGTACTTTGAAACTATGAGAGATTATATTTTTGATAAGGATAATATATAAAAAGAAATACATTTAATATACATTTTGAGGAGGACATCATCATTATTCCCCTATTAAGAAGAAAAAGTCTCAGATTTCCAATTGTGCATAAAGTCTATGAAAACTGAAGTGCACCAAGATTAACCATTAGATGTATAAGTATAAGTCCAAAAGCTTGGAAGATAAAACCTCTGGTCCTGGTGACTGACCCAGATTGGATCTTGTAAGATCTTCTTTCACTAAGGACATCTATCAGTCCTACCAGATCAGATAGGGTGACCACACTCCTAGTCCCTTACTGTAAATATTGCAACCTTATGCAAGTTAGGAAAAATGATTATTTCTTCCTGGAATATTCTTTCTCCTAAGGTTTGATGGGCTACGGGTTTTTCCAGAAAGCACAGAAGACCTGCCCCCACCAAGTGCTGAGATAGGAGGAGGTGAGTGAGAGGTTTTTATGAGGGCCTGTATGTTGAAAATTTAACTTTGGAGCCAGATTCTTAACATTTACAGTTTTAATATATTTATGTATATGTTCTTTTATTAATTGCTAATTAGGAGGTGTCCAGAGTTTGATATAAAAAGGGCAGCTTTATATTTAAATAAATAAACATTAAAATATTAAACTAGGAGATGCAGCATTTTGTTCCAATAATATTCAATCAAAGAAGTGTGGGAACCTACAACCAGAATATGAGTTCCAAATGCACTATGTTTCCTGCACTGCTAATAAAATACATTTTTCAGCCTCCCATTTTCTTCTTCTAGGTTCTTTTCCAGCAACTAATGCAGAAAATATTAGTTAACATAAGAGAGAAAAAAAGCCAGTATTATTTTTTCCAACACACAAAAAGTGTACGGAGCACAGTAACAGCAGAAGCACTTAAAAGCCAAATAATTTTGAAAAAAAGAAGAAGAAAATTTAATGAGGAAATGTGTTCTCTAGAATTCAGCTCTCTTTTAAAGCCAGTGCACTTACTTAACTGTAGCAAGTCAGGAGTGGCAATTTGCCAAGAAGTGGTGCCTTGCTTGTAGAAGCTTGTGCAACAGCATAAATCACAAACATAGGCCAAAGCTGTTTTCTTTGTAGGCTTCACTCATGTTGCCTGGAGCTATCGCTGCTTGCAACTCTATTTAATCACTGTAATTATTTCCAATGTGTCTATCTGGGCAATCTTGAGCTTTATGAGAATGTTATTCATAGCTTATCAGTTAGAATCTTGAGGGTCCCATTCGTTTCTCCCCAAGGGTCTCTACTAAGCAGGTTTCATTGGAATCAGGGCAGAGGGATGCTTGTAATGTTTATATCTTTATTTTGAATTACAGGCCTTTTTTAAAAAAAACCCTAAGTCTCTGAAACTAATCAGATCTTGAAATCTCAGCAGAGGCTATAATTTCCTGGTAGGAAATTAAGGACCGTATATTGTTTGTGAAAAGGGAGTACCTACAGAGATCCTGATTGGCTTCTTGGTTTACATCTTAATTTGCTGACTGTGTAAGGATTGTTTGCCCAAAGGATTGACAAGTATATAAAAATGGTATTCACTCTGGTTAAATAGATACTTCCTATGGGAAATTTTCAAAAAGGGATTTAACATAGTAAGAATGTTTTGCAAGTTAATTTTGTCAAGTGATGAATTGTGGGCAGTATATGCCGAAACAGATTCTGCTGTGATTGACACCAGAGGGTACAAACCTCTACAAGTGAGTCTTGTTCCAATTTCTCCACTGGAAAGAACCTACAAATGAAAGTTGGAACAATTTTACAAATAAATTGAATATAGAAGAATGGAACTATTTAGACACATAATATTGGTAAAAAAAAAAAAAATTGTGCCATCTTTAATTCCAAAGGGCACAGATCTGTAAATGCTTTTGACAGAATTCTGGAGATGCTGAATATTTTTTAAAAAAATCTAAAATTTAGTCATCATGGTAGAAGAAGAACAGTTGTGTTGTGGTCAGGTCTGTCTTGTAGTCATATATAAGTACATAAGCAACACTCTAACCCTAATTTCTCCTGGCTAGAACTTGATACTGGCATGGCATGGTGGTTAAAATGCTGGATTATGTCCAGGTAAATCCAGGATCAAGACTATACACATCCGTAAAAGTGTATTGGGAGATTTTGAGCCAGTTGTTGTCTCAGCCAAACCTATCCATTGGGTGGTGGTTGTCAGACTAAACTTGAAAAAAGAATGATGTGCACTGCTTTGAGCTCCCAGAGCTCCCCCACTGGCTGGGGGATTCTGGGAGTTGAAGTCCACCCATCTTCAAGCTTCCAAGGTTGAGAAACACTGTCCTAGAGGAAAACTTTGTTACATTTCTAATAAATGGTCTTAAAGAAGACACTATTTTAATAGAATAGGGTACAGAAAACTTCAGACGTACTGGATCTATACAAATCCATTTATCAAGGGCTGGCATGACTAAATCTGCATATGGTTTCCATCATGTGAAGGAATTCAAAATACAGTTCAGACCAACTCTAACATATCCTCCATTTCACTGACGTTAGCTGTCAAGAGTTGAGATGGTCTGTTATTCCACTAATTCTTAATTAATTTGCTGCATTGTAAGTTGATTTATCTCAGCCCTCCTGACTATGGTGTTTTCCAAATGTGTTGGCATTATGAAACCAAGAACCCTGGGAGTTGTAGTCCTCACCATCTGGAAAGTACCACATTTTAGTCCATGTTGATGATCTGTGCCTTAAATAATAATAATAATAACAGTAACAGAGTTGGAAGGGACCTTGGAGGTCATCTAGTCCAACCCCCTTCTTACGCAGGAGACCTAATTGAAGGCCCAATACGAAACAAATGCTTCAAAAGATTAATTTATTTATATGTTGTTTGTTGTGTAAATATTTTTATATGTTTTTATATGTGTTTTAATAAAGTTTATAAATTCAAACAGGAGACCTATACTAGGGATTCGAACCACCAAACTGCCGACCTTTCTGATCGACAAGCTCAGCATCTTAGCCACTGAGCCACCTAGCCAGGCTAGGTGATTCACACGTGTTACTTAGATTCACATTAAATTAAATTAGATTAAATGATTCACATCTGTTACTTAGACATAAAATAACAGAACTGGAAAGAACCTTATAGGTTAGTGATGGCAAACCTTTCTGGCACCAAGTGCCCAAAGCACATGCATTGGAGTGCTGGAAACCCAAAGACCAGCTGGTTGGTGCACATGCATACGTCAGAAACCAGAAGAGGAGCTGGTGATGGTGCATCTACCCACAGAGGGGGCTCTGCATGCCACCTCTGGCATGTGTTCCATAGGTTCGCCATCATAGTTATAGGTCATCTAGTCCAACCCCCCTGCTCAAGCAGGAGACCCTATACAATTTCTGACAAGTGGCTGTCCAGTCTCTTCTTGAAAGGCTCCAGTGATGAAGCACCCACAATTTCTGAAGGAAAGCTGTTCAACTGATTAATTATTCTCACTGACAGAAAATTTCTTCTTATTTCTAGGTTAAATCTTTCCTTGATCAGTTTCCATTTATTGTTCCTTGTCTGGCCTTCAGGTGCTTTGGAAAATAGCTTGTCCCCCTCATCTCTGTGACAGCCCTTCAAATATTGGAACATTGCTATCATGTCACTCCTGGTCCTTCTCTTCACAAGACTAGCCATGCCCAATTCTTGTGACTGTTCTTCTTATGTTTTAGCCTCCAGGCCCCTAATCATCTTTGTTGCTCTTCTCTGCACTCTTTCTAGAGTCTCAACATCTTTTTTATGTTGTGGTGACAAAACCTGGATGCAGTATTCTAGGTGTGGTCTTACTAAGGGCTTATATTTATTACAACAGAACTATAGATGAAACATAAATGCTACCATCACAACCAGTGACAACAAAAACAGTTTCCATACCTTTTAAGTATCCCTAAATCATGCATTATTCAAAGGTTCCTCAGACATTCCTAATGCTTAGAGAAGAAAAGTGAGACAAATTAGGAGGGCTTTTCTTGGGCAAACATGTGTAGGTCAAAGCAGGTCAAAGTCTCTTGATAAGATTAAAACATATCTTAGAGAGTCATGGGCATCTACAACAATCTGAGTTTTTATCAAAATGACAGAATATGCATTGTGACATTCCTTATGCACTTTTCTATGAAGTCATTGCCCACATATAAAAGGAGTGAACCCATCCGTACAAACACCAATGCAGAGGGAGAGATTTTATACATGCATAAGACACAATGAATTGAAATGTTAGACCAATCAGTTTGAAGAATTCTGATTTCTAATAAAATTGAATTTCTAAGGAACAGTTTTGTGCCAACATCTGTATAAAAATAGATATGTGGGCCTCTTTTATATTTATGGAAGGACCCACCTGCAATAAAACTGAATGCCCAGTTGATTTAAGTAATTGTACCAGTGCAGTTTATCTGCCACCACCCAAGTGTGTATACAAAACTCTATTGTTAAATATCAGATTTGTTTCATCCTGTGGAAGGAAAAAATACACTAGCAGATGGAATCCAAAAGAACAATGTACTTTCCACATCAAGAGATGAGAGTTTAATAACCACAAATTATTGCAGGTAATTTGGCACAAATTTAGGCTAACCCACAAAAATGCAGTTTTGAGTAGAAAGAAGAAAGAAGCATCCTATAACATGGGAGCCACTCTTCCCATTAATTAAACTGTGCTTCAATTCAATTATAATGGATAGTCACAAATGCCAGGAGATGGAGAATTGCAGCGGAATTGTACATAATCATTTTGAGCCGGAAGGTTGTATATATAAATGGATAATGTACTCATATGCAGCAAGAGCAACAATACCTTCTAAGTGCTCTTGCTAACTAAAACAGTCATTAAATGATTATTTTCTAGGAATCACAAAGAGGTAATCAAAAATATCATAGCATAAAGTCTACCAATTAAACAATATTTACAAGGCGGTGAAATGCTAGTCCAATGGAATTTAGCATACGTGGGAACAGAGGACGCAGATCCTGACACATAATGCAATGTCTTTTCCTGATAGCTGATGACTAAGCACTGACAAGTATTATTGATGGGGAAATTTGGTTTTCTCCCTGCTAAAGAAGCACCACACACATGTTCTATTGAGAAATGGGAAACATACCATGGATATTACAGGAATGGAAATGATGTTTTATAGATATTATTGGGGCAACTAAATGATCATGCCAAAGAATAGCAAAGTTCAGTTAGAACTTAGTATTCCTTCTTTCTTCCATTTTTACACAGTCACAGCAGGTGGCAGCATATGATTGACCTTATTTGGACTGAGGAGAGAAGGAGGGTCAAACCTAGTTTGGAGATGGGAGACGGTAGGTTGTAGGTTAGCCTGCAGGGTGGAAAAACCTCTTGGATGACTTTGGTACTGTTGCCAAGGTAACTGCATGGATGTGTTCATGACATCACCGGGACATGAGGTCAACTCAAAATAATTTTTTACTTTATAGATGGTGTTTGTGAGGAGATGGTGCAAGGACCCAGGAAACAAAAAAGGAAGAGCTTCAAACATGCATTGCAATTGCTTCAGAAAATTAAGTCCCATTTTCAGGCAGTAAAATGTTATGAATCTTCAAGGGTATGTTGCAATTCTTAAACATATAAAATAGATACTTTCCAAAAATTAACCATATAACCAATATTGGTTCTTAATAATAAGAAAAATATAAATCCCACATCAGGTAGTACCTTTATGATCAGACCTAACATTTGCAAAGTAAGAAATAATAAGATAGCCATAAGAAATACAAGTAAGTAACATGGAGCTGTTTAAATATTTGAGACACCATTCATGAAAAGGTGAATATGATTACCTCACTTGAAAAATGAGATGGGGAGAAGCACTTATGCTCTGGTCAGCACAGTATATAATCCAGGGGTGGGTTCTACTTACCTTTACTACCGGTTCGCAGCGGGGCCACACGCGTGAACTTCTGCGCATGCGCAGAAGCATTTGGATGACGCCAGGGTCGGTGGGTGGAGCCTCCTGCCAGTTTTACTACCGGTTCTATAGAACTGGTGCAAACCGGGGGCAACCCACCACTGATATAATCCCTGAATTTAGAAAAATTGAATGGAATATTACTGGAGAAACAGAAAGAGAAAGTGGCAGAATAGAGAGAGAAGCAATGTTAGAAAAAGAACAAAGCATGATGCAGACACCTGGAGGGTTCTGGATTCGTCTTTGAAGTTTACCACAAGATTATAAGGACAGTAGAACATTTGATCATCTGCTCAAAACCACACACACACACACACACACCAAAAAACAAAAACAGGTAAGATATTAAAGATAACCTAGTCCTCAATGGCAGGCTGTGGAACTTTAGAGCTGAAGTGTAGATGGTTGACTGGATGTGGTTACAAATTAAACTGTAATATAAGATGGGCTTTTCCTGTAAGGGTTTCCAGCAGAAGTTGTGGTTGGTTAGCAATGATATTCTTTCATACAAACCTGAGAATATATTATGGGCTTTTTCTTCAACACCTTGGTGTGGGATTCAGAGCCATTTAAAACCTGTAATTAATGCCAGGTGCATCGGCTTCACTTATATTTTTAAACTGTGGAAAAAATTGTCAGGCCCAAGAAAAAAACACCCTCCATTTGCCATTCATTATAGCTGTCAGGCAGCCATAAATAGAGGACCAACCATCTGCAGGTGTACTATTCTCATTCTGTTTTGCAATCCCCACAGTTCTTGTAACTCTGCTAAACACAATGTTTGTCCAAGGAATGTGGACATGAAGGATACTGATGACTTAAGTAACATTGCCCAGTCAATTACACATTAACAGCAAGCTGCAATTTGGCCACCATAAAATTTGCAGTTAATAGCAATGAAAACAGGTCATCTTTTTTTTTTTTTTTTTTGGTCAGTTGAGAGTATTCATTATGAATCTAGAATGATTTGACAAGTACTAACATTTTCTACAGAACTCTGGAAAATATAGTTTAGTGATGGATGCTTGCCATCTCTTTCAGAAATTTCTCATGAGCTTTATTAATTTGCCAAGGTGTTTTGGAGAAAAAAACCATGGCATTTTAAATGGAATAAAACTGGCATAAGTTAATAATATAGATACTGTACTGGAGAGTGGGTGATTCCTGATGTAGAAATGTGTAATTTATGTGTATGTTTATTTAACATATAAACCTTTTTTGGTTTATGCCAGTGGTAGGTTGCTACCGGTTCTCCCCATTTCTTGCGAACCGGTAGAGGAAATGTTGAGTAGTTCAGAGAACCAGTAAATAGCACCTCTGCCTGGCCCTGCTCCCAATCTATTTGCTGCCTCCCGACTTCCAGCTGATCGGCTAGAAGGAAAAAATTGGTGCTCATTTGACAAAGAAGAGGGGAAAAAAACCAAGACACCTTAGCTTTAAATTGAGAAGCCAAAAAGCCTCCCAACGGATCGGCTAGAACCAATCTACTCCTTGTAAACCGCCAGTGCTGATAGATTGACAATTGAGGCCAAGCTGCCTGAAAGTGGTTTCCGATGCTCTCGGTGGTGGCAGAGCAGCAAAAAACTGTTTAAACTCTTGCTGCAGCGCTTCAAAGGGCCGCCCTACAGCTGATCAGCAGTAAAAGGCAGTGTGGCGGTAGACCAGTGTGCTCCAAAAAAACAAATGGATAGACTAGTGTGCTCCAAAAACAAATGGGTAGACCGGTACGGCTCTGCAAGCAGTTAAAAGCCTGGTAGACCAGTACCTCTGCTAAATCCTAAAGAATTTTTTGTTCTTTAGAACTGGTAGTAAAAAATTTTAGAGCCCACCCCTTGTTTATGCCCACCATTGTGCACATAACAATCAATATCCAATAAAAGTTATGCTAAAATACAAGACATATATAATATAAAATTAAAGATGGTAAAATAAAATCAGGCAACAATGAACTATTGCAATGTGCTCTACCCGAGGCTACATTTGAAGAGAATCTGGAAGCTACAACTGGTGCACAATGCAGCTTGTATAGCAGAGATGGTAACACATGTAACATCTCTGCTATTCAAGCTGCATTAAGTGCCAGTTTGCTTTCAGGTCAATTCAAGTTGTTGGCTATCACATTTAAAGAGCTTCATGGCATGGGATCGGTTACTAAGGAACCATCTAATTCCATTGTTCCATTCCATCCAGTCAGACAGGGATGATACATTGCAGATCCTGTTGGTTAAAGAATTTCGACTGGCAGGACCCAGCAAGAAACCCTTTTCTGCGTTGCCCTACTTTGGAACATCTTGAGCCATGGTGGTGCAGTGGTTAGAATGCAGTACTGCAGGCTACTTCTGCTGATCACCGGCTGCCAGCAGTTTGGCAGATCGAATCTCACCAAGGTCAAGGTTGACTCAGCCTTCCATCCTTCCAAGGTCGGTAAAATGAGGACCCAGATTGTTGGGGCCATCATTAGTCTGACTCTGTAAACCACTTAGAGAGGGCTGTAAAGCACTATGAAGCGGTATATAAGTCTAAGTGCTATTGATAGTGCTAGCTTACCCAGTGGTGAAATTTGAATTGTTGGCTGCATATGCGTGCTACACACCAAATGTGCACTGTGCGCATTTGGTGTCTAGCCCCATCCACCAAATGCGAGTTGCGTGCGCACATGCGCAGTGCACAGCAAAAGGAGGCATGGGGTGAACAGCACACCGGGGGTGATCAGCTGTGGTGCACAGTCTTTTTTTTTACTTTTAAAAGCATTTTTTTACAACCTATTCGGACGAATAGGTTGTAAAAAAATGCTTTTAAAAGGTAAAAAAAGGGCTCTGACAATCGCAAAGCACAGCTATGATCGTCAGAGCCTTTTTTTTTTTACTTTTAAAAGCAAAAAAGCAAAACCTTCTGCGCATGAGGGTACAAAACACATTATTGACAATAGGGTGGGCCACGATCACTATCGGTTCTCCAAACCACCCACCACGATCCCTACCGGATCAGGTGATCTGGTCCAAACTGGGAGCATTTCACCCCTGATCTTACCCCTAGAGGTGTGGTGAGCCCTCATACTTCTGGGTGGGTGGGTGGGTGGGGGAGATATCCTATAGAATAGGTGCCACAGTAGAAAAGGCTCATTTTGCGGATCTTTTCCATATGTGCCCCTCTCCTTTCCCCTGATTTCTAAAAATTGAAGCAGTGGAAAAGATTTAGCAGCTTAATAGGACTGCTTAGTATTAATCCAAAATAGTTGTAGAGAGAAAATGGTGCAGGCTGCTACAGAGCTAACAACTGAACTCTATTTTTTTTAAAAAAAAAATAATTTGAAAAAGTATTAGCAGTAAACCAGTTTTTCTTCACAGCAATGAGTCGACTTTCTTTTATTATGTGTGAGTTGTTTTAGGGAGGTACTAAAAGGAATGTACATCCTTTTTACCTTTTTGTGGGTAGACTGTGGTATTCTTGCCTTATTTAGTGATGAGGCAACCTAGAGCAATTTGTGAATGTGTTATCTTTCATTGCATAAATAATCTCTCCAGCAGTCTGTAGCACCCAGACTTTCTATAAATCTGAGTAAAAGTACCACAAGAGAATTTTTTCCCATTACACTTTTTTAATTAGCAACATTACTCTCATCTCTAAGGAGAAATCTTACTCTTGAGAAATGGTTAGAAAAATTTTCCTCTTTCTTCAGGAATTCTTAGAAGACTTCCTTGTTTCTGTATCCAAAACTGAGGTGAGGAATTTGAAAAGTCTGTTGGTGCTCAGCTTTTATTTGCATGGGGGAATTTTATTCTCTTAGAAAATTAGTTAATGTGTTACATGACTGAAAAAGAAATAGAAAATGAAAACCAAAGACTTCTGTTTCCTTTTGCAATTCTTGTTCCTCATTTCCCATGGCAGAAGTACAGCAAGGCTCCAAAGAAAGCAGGAGATTGTGTATGAACACATGGAAAGGAGAAGACAAATGGTGAACCCAATGTTACACGTAATGCTAAGCTATAATATACCTTGCTTGTTTTTGGCTTTATTTGATATATGGACACACACACCCTGCAATAAGAAAAATATGGTTGCAGACCAGAGTAAAAGGGTTTTAGCAATGCACCAAGCCAAAACCAACAAATCCCATTATGGCTTATTTATGAATTAGAAATAACTGCTCTGTTGCTTTAGGCCAGTGTTTTTCAAACTTAGCAACTTAAGATGTGTCCCTTTTCTGCTGTCAATTCAGGAAGAGTTTCTTTTTATGTCTAACTTTTGATGAAAAGTAGGAACAAGTCGGGGATAGAAATATTAAATAAATAAATACATTTTAAATGAAGAACAGGGACTGAAAGACCAAACTAAGTTACCTTAATAACTTAGTAACTACAATTAACTTCAATTGTAATTACAATTACGAATCTACCACTTTCTTAATTTCAGTATGAATTCAGATAAACACTTTTCCCAATGGAGCGTGGTGGATCACATGGTTAGGACTCTGGGCTGATGATTGGCAGGCTTGTTCAAGACCCGGTTCCTCCACAAGATGGAGTGAGCACTTTTCACATGCTCCAGCTCCTGCCGACCCATCAGTTTGAAAGTGGGTGATCATAACCAGATAGATGGGTAGCATTTCAGTAGGCAACTTAATGGGGACATGAAAACTCCTGGGAGTTTCCTGGGCAACAGTGATGTCATTGTTTAATCCTTTCAACCTGCTCCCAACACAACTCTTGTAGTAGTAGTAGTACTTTTCCCACTCTAAATTGGACTGCAGGATTCAGCAACCTCTGCTCCATCTATTCCCCATCCTAATCTCACAAAAGAAAAACAGAATACCATAGTTAAAATTTTAAGAGAGGTTTCAATAAGCTCTTGTGATTTTTTTTTTTTTTTGGTGGGTGGATAGTCTAGAAATTGTTTTCAAGGTCTGGTGGGCAGCCAAAAAAGAAATGGTAGCAGAAGCACACCATGCCAAAAAAGCCATGACAATTGAAGGCAAGGGAAGGATAGTCAACAGTTCTGAAAAGCACTGTTTTGGGGAAAGCCTACCTATGTTTTCATTTCTTGGCACAGAACAGAAAATATTACAATCTGATCATTGGGCTAATGGTACTAATGGGTTCATTGTTGAATCCTTAACAATTGATGATTGATGCTCTTTAGTCCTTACTCTGTCACATACACACACTTTCCCCACAGCAATCTACAGGCATTGTGAAGAAAACCTTCTCCAACATCTGATGTGAAGGGAAACTAGGTTGATCCTGGAGCTTCAAACACCTCCCCTGCCCTCTGCATATTGACTCCCTTTGTGTGCAGATAGCACAGTGAATTTTCAACCTTACTTCAGAATTGTCAAATTGTTTGCTGGTGCCTTGCATTATTTTCCCTTGGCAGACCAGTGACAAAGCACTGTATGGAACACGCCTTTAAAAGTCAGAAAAATGCATTCAAGTAGCCATGAAAATCAGTTAAGCTTGAACCCATTGAATTTTCCAACAGGTCATTGATCAATAGCCTTTAGATATGTAATGAATAGTTGTACTCTGGATTCTGTCAGGTGGTGTTTTCCTTTGGAACTGATAAATTGCACCCTTTTGTGTGAGCCAGCTGAGGTTTGAGGCAAGACAGCCTGTGCTGGTATTTGCTTTGGCTCCAACAATGCCATACACTTGCAAAAATACAGCTGGCAAAGGGTGTTAAAAATATCTGAAAAGTTATTTTCACACCTTGCCAAGGGCTTTGAAACCATGCCCTGTCAGATTTGTGTAGAATAGATCTGCAGGAAGAATGATCAGAAACTTTAGGATCATTTCAGAAAAATCTGAACATATGTATTGGTGAGAAAGAAAGAAAGTGAAGTTTTTAAAGCACATTCTCTTGACTTAGGATACCAATCTCCAGATCTAGTGTCAGTAGGTGCCCTATATGAACAAAGATGAGATCCACATAGTCCCGAGAAGAGCTATGGAAATTAATATCAGGATTATTATTTCTATTACTGTATTCTATAGCATCCCCATATTCTCCAAATGCCTCTCATGACCCAGTTTCTATATAACAGTGCTGGGAGAAGAGAAACATTACAGTATCTGCTCAATTAACTGAGTTGCAATTCATTTTTTAGGGTTTTTTTCTCTTTATTTCTTTTTTAAAAACTCAGAATTGGAAGAAAATGTGCTTGATTGTCTGACTGTGCAATTTCCTTGCTGCAGCTGAATCTTGGTTCATGAAATCTGGCATATCAACCTCAAGTCCTTTTTTCTTTCTGTTTGCTTCTTTTCCTTGCTAGTTTTGCAAACTTAATAAATAATTACTGGTATTTTAAAATAAAAAGGATAAGTCCAAGTATGTACATGTATAAAGCATTTTTTAAAAAATCCCAGCCAAAGTACCCCAATGGGATTTGGACAGGCTCACTGAGAGATTGTTGGAGGGGAATGGGGAGCAACATAGACTATCTTCCTGATGTTGACTGAATTGGTGGTTTTAACTCAGCTCTAATATTTATGATTTATTGTTTTGCTATGATATTTTTATCTTGTTTTTTTTCCTCTGTCATACTGTATATTTGAGACGGACAGTTATATACACTGAACATCATAAATTCTGAAGAAAAGTAGGATGGGTGGAATTCTGACTACAACTTTTTATTTCAGACTCCAAGGATTTCACAGAATCTCAATCCATCCTCAAGAGAGGCTGAGCCATGCTTAGTGAAAGAAAAGTACACAAAGGAAAAATACCCCATTCAAAAGGAATGGTTCCTAATTCTGTTTGAAAAACAGGAGAGAAGGCAAAAGAGGAGCCAAAATTTAGGGTGGGTTTAGCATTTGTCTATACATTTCAGTTCTTCTGCCCATCTTATCAAGTGGCAAAACACTAGCAAAAAGTCCAGTGTTGAATTCAGTAGAATTGCTGGAGAGATTATAAAATAATGTCATCCCAACTCTTTTCATCTTTCTGAAAGCATGCACGAGGCAAAACATTTTATCAATGCTATCCAGTTCACTAGCACCAAAATATGATCAGAGGACAGAGCTCTCTGTCCCAGTTTTTACCCCATCGCCATTTATTTTCTCAGCTTACTAGATAATTTTAGAGAGCACAGAGACATATTTATGATTAAGAAACATGCAGTAATAAATGACAGAAGACTCAAGGGCAGCTTCTAGTTCAAAATAGATTTTTAGCGGTAAGTGTCTTGATTCATCAGCCATATATACCCATTACTTAGCTTGAATTAAAGCAACACAAAACCCACACAATTTCCTCCTGTGGTTGTGTAGTAGAGTAAAGGAAAATTAACACATAACTTCAAGGGAGGTAGAACAGGTGTGGGAAAGGGCAGCGCCACTGCAATTATGGAGAGAGGTAGAGAAAATTTTCTCAGGCTTCCCAAACCTTCAGCCAAACTACTGATAAAAGGGAATGATGGGTGAGCGATGCCATCTTACCCACTTTTATAATATTTTTGGCATTTATTACAAACAAAAGCAAATCTTCACTGTATCGAAACAATTCTCTTGCCATCTTTCCCTTCTAAAAAACTGCACAATCCGAATGAGAGAAGCAGCTCACTTTTGTACATTTTTTTTAAAAAAATGTAATGTTAATTCAAAGAAAGCACCATAAATCCTATAAATGTGCAGAATAATTGTTTGCTAGTTCCCTATTTTCACTATTTTAAAAGAGAGAAGGTTTTGAGAAAAAAAAAAGACAGTCGCTTTTCCCAAAAAAACAGTAAGCTTTCTGCCAGAACAAACAGAAAACATTTCCTAGAAATAAATTTTTGCCTAATCCCAGTGGAGAAAGGGAAAGTTATTCTCTCTGTCGAAGTCTGTACTCAGTCATTTCCAGGGAGAAAAAAAATATATTGTTAATTTTCCAGAGTCAATGTGGCTAATGCCAATTGGGTAGCAATTTTCAATTATCTCATTAAATGAAGTTTAGCAGCAAGCCTTATATATTTGTATTACTTATTGTGAAGAATTGTTAGCAAACTTCTATTAACGTCTCTCAATCTTCAGGTCTATGTATTATTAATTTGTACCCTATTTTTCCTTCAGAGCAACAAATAGGGTGCCTAGCTTTATAAGTGGCTTGTTATGCATCTCTAAAGTTACAGCATGCAAAATGGAATTCTGTTGCAAAAATCCAGGTTTTTTTTTTAGAATACTCTGATCCAATATGCCTACATAATGTGCAAACTCTGCATATAAATGTGTAGACAAATAATAACTCTGATTAACTACTGTGTTGTTCTGGGTACTTCCATAAAGTCAGGATCCAAGATTCCTTTTGCTGCAAAGGTAAGGATTAGTACCATTGTATGGGGTGAAATGCTACCAGTTCAGGCCGGTTTGTTCAAACCGGTAGTAAAAATGCTACTAGTTCGCCTGAACTGGTAGGAAAAAAAATGCTTTAAAAAGTAAAAAAAAAAAAGTTCTGACAATCGCATGGCACAGCTGATCATCGGAACTTTTTTTTTACTTTTTTAAAGCATATTTTTACTACTGGTTCAGGTGAATAAGTAATTTATTTTATTTTTTTTGTGTGAATAAGTAATTTAAAAAATGCTAAAAACATTTTTAAAAAGGTTCCTGCGATCAGCTGTGACAATCAGCTGTGCTGCACGATAGTCGGAACTTTTTTCTTACTTTTTAAAGCATTTTTTTACTACCTATTGCCCAAACTAATATTTTTGTGTAAAAATACTAGTTTTTTTGTGTGATAGTTTGTTTTTGAGCTCTCTGTGAGGTTCCTGCTTGTTGCACAGGCCATTTGTATGAAGTCCAGCTGCTTTTGCATTATGTGCGAGTCAGTTGTGTAGTTTTTGTGTTATTTTCGTGTAAAGTATGATAGTTGGGTTTCCCGGTCACATGACCACCAAGCCATGCCCCCCACCCAGGCACATGACCACCAAGCCACGCCCACCAAGCCACACCCACAGAACCGATAGGGAAAAATTTTGAATTTCACCACTGCATGCACCATTTTATGCCATTGCAACAGAAGGAATCAAGAGCCAGCTGGGTGATGCCATCAGCTGAAAACTCAACCCATTGCCCTAGTGGGTTTGAATTACGTCTGCTGTTTCAGGAAGTAAATTGGGATAGTGTTACATGGCAATGTAAATTATGTAAATTATGGTAGAATAATTCTACCATGAAGTTGGATTACATTTTCTTTGGGCGGCACTTTAACTTGTCTGAAAGGTCCAGCATGGTCTTTGGTTTTTTACTCTTTTGCAGCACCTTTAGCTGTTTGTATGAAGTTGCAAGGAAACAAGTCGCAAGGTCTTCGATCTATTGAAGGAGAGCTCAGCCCATCCAACCATTTTTTATTTTTATTTTTTTTGGTGATGTGAGCAAGCTTGTGCTCTTAACTTTGTAATTCAGTCTTTCAATTCATAAATTCTAGTTTTACTTTACTCTTCCCTACAGCCACAAAAAAACCATATAAAATTGATAAATGGCTGTGGAGTTTTTCCCTTTTACTTTACAGTTTAATTGTTTATTTAACCAAGAGCAGCTCCTTTAGACTTGACCTGGTCCATGTCAAATACACTATGGTTGGAAAATTTCTCATGCTCCCATTAACTCTAAGCCATTTCCAATGTCACTTTTGATTAATAGTCCAGATACTACAAATGCCATTGGAATCAAAGATATAAAAAAATTGTATGAAGTAAAAACTCATGTTGCAATCTGCAAAGGAGGGAATGTATACACATCTATTTTAAAGCAAGTTTCATCTTAAAAATAATTCTTACAACTAATTTACAACTGTTTTCTTCACGATGTTGTACATATACATAAATTAAGTGAGTCTTCAATAATCAGACAGGATCACTGATGAATCACATATAAGTATCATTATGGCAATCTCTAGATTGGCCATTGCTGAAAATTCTATAAATTAGTTCAAACATCTGGAGACTACCAAATTTTCTCACGGACCACCAGTGGTCCAGGACCACTATTTGGTTACCGCTGCACTAATGGGTCAAGCTGATTCCAGTGACAGCAAGCAGCTATCTAGTTTTCAAGCTATAAAAGGTTTTATACATCAAGAGCATCACTTTAAATTGTACCCAGAAACCAGTGAGCAAGGACATTAGGGACTACAGAATAGTTATTATGGACTATCCGTATTGGGAACTAATAAATTTGTGGGCCAGTTGCAGTTTCTGAGTAATCTTTACATGTAAATTACATTGCAATAGTCTAATCAGGTGATAATGAAGGTGTAAGGTAAGGTAAGGTTGCAATTGGTGTACCAATCAGACCTGGGCAAAATTCCTGTAGCCTTGGCTGTTCAAGGAGGAGCGATAACTTCATGAGTATTGCTTGCGTCTCCAGAGACGATATTGCCATTAAAAGAGAACTGTAATAAAGGAAGAACATCTCCAGCTTGCTTGGGTTTGGCTTCAGCTATTCTCTACTATTCAGATCCTTGCATCTCTCAGGCACCAGGTAGGTTATCAATAACATCTCCTCTTCAAACCAGAATGGGAATGTAAAGTTTGTTATGTTCAACTTATTGATGAAGCTGCATCCCAAATGATCAGACAACCCTTTCCAGGGGTTTCAAATAGACATTAAAAAAGTGGGGGGGGGGAGGACTGAACAGTGCCATACATTCTATAATTACAACAGGTGCCCTTTATGCTAACTGAAGCATTGCTTCATCCGTTGCCTCATTTCTATTTTGACCACACTCTAAATAGATTAAATCAAAATATTTGAGTGTTTTCTTTTACACTATATGCAAAACATCCTAGGGATTTCTTTTTCAGTTGCTTATCTGCTAAAAATAGATGAGTCGATTCCTCCCTTTTACTGTTCTTCTCATTAAACTGGAGCAAGCTCTTTTGTTTACATTATTGGGAGCCTTTGCCTGCCCTTTATCATGTTAGGAGCAGACTGGTGGGATGCAAGTGGGTTCAGCATCAGTGCATGAATATAATGCCTTTTCCTTGGAAAAAACAAAATATCTTAGTTATAAACACTGATTAAAATTAATGGGGTTTTCCAGGGCATGGAAGGCTTAAGAAATGTCTGCTTAAAGGATTGCTTATGAATCTTCCATTATGAACTTATCTAAATTCATAAGGAGTTGCTGATGAAAGTGGTCACACTATCACAACACTCTTCCCAATCCTGCCTTGTCATGTTCCTTTATTGCCCTCTGATAGTACATGTCAGATTTTTGCACTTCCATGCTGTGCTGAGGAACAGCCCAGATTGTAGAGAGAAAGGAAGGACAGAGAATAATATAACATGGAATAATTTGCCTCCAGAAGTTGTGGTGTTCCAACACTGGAGGTTTTTAAGAAGAAATTGGGCAACCAATTGTCTGAAATGGTATAGGGCAGTGATGGCTAACCTTCTTGCCATTGCATGCCAAAAGCGGGAGGAGTGCAGGGGGATTCTATGCGCCCGTCCCCCGCACATGTGCGTACGCCTCCCACACTCCCAACGCTTTTGGCACATGATGGCACGTGATGATGGCTATGCTATTTTCTTTACTATGGTATATAACTGGTTCCTCAGAATCATTCATATTCAATTAAAAATGAACCCTGTGACACAAATACTGTATATTCCAAGTCCTGGAAACAACAATAACAATTATGTGAGGCTTAATAGAAACTAATCTGTGCTCATTGGGTCATTGTTTCAGAGATATTTGCTTACTTAAACAGAGAAACAGAATGACAATGGGTAGGCAAAAAAACAACAACAATAGGAGCAGGAGCAACTTCTGAATACCTGCCAGCTTCCCCATTTACTTTGCTTGTAGGAAGCTTGCAGGGAAAAAGTCAGTGGAGAAGTTGGCAGGAAATTGAAAGTCCAAGGCCAACAGGGAGGTAAGTGGCAGCTGCTGTGTGAGTATGAGAGTGAGAAGGTGCAAAGGGTTTGTATTATGACTGGTACATAGGAGTCCACAAGACGTGCTGTGTGGGTTGAGATGGGTGCATTGGTATGCACCAGAGATGCCATAAGGGGGGGATGGAAGACATAGGTTGAAAAGGATGGACAGGGATGCCAAGATGTGTTGTGTGGGATTGGTCAAGAACAATGCTTGAAGGCCCAGGGGTATATGAGAGATGTAGTGCTGATTGGGGATGATATGCAGATGTGTGCGTGTGTGTGTGTGGGGGTATTGGAAAGGGTGCCTGTGAGTGCTTGGCAATTTGCAGTTAGTAAGGAACGGCATGTGGGGGGAGGTGCAGGGGAAAAGGGTATGTGAAAGTGCCCAAGAGGTGCCACATGGGTTGGGGAAGGGGCACAGGAGGGGCACAAGTCGAAAGGTTCCATCGGAATACACAAGTGAAATACACATCAGGGAAGGCACACAGCGGACAGGGTGGATAAGGAAGGGTGCATGGTGGAGCACAACAGTTGCCATATGAGTCAGGGAGGGTGTGTGTGTGTGCAAAAGAAGTGCTGTGTGGGTCGGGGAAAGTGTGTGTGGGGGGCCCAGCATAAGTCAGGAAGGGTGTGTGTGGGTGCAAAAGAAGTGCTGTGTGAGTTGGGGAAGGTGTGTGTGGGGGCCAGCATAAATTGAGGAAACTCGTGGGGAGTACAATGGACTGGGAAGTGTGCAAGGGTGTTCCTTCCCTTCCCTTCCCAGCCGGCAGGTAAATGGTTGCTGATTGGTGTGGGAGGAAGTGAGGGATTATGAGACTGGCTGGGAAATTGTTACAGAACATTGAAAATGCAGCTCATGTGACTGCAGCAGTAGCCCAGCAGTACAGCAGCAGCAGCTAGTAACACTGAAGCAGTCACAATTTCCCCAAATTTTATTTAGTTGGGATTATAGGTCCACATTTTGGACACATTCTTTAAGTTACCCATTTTGAGGTACCTTGGTTCAAAAACTTGGTCCTATGTGTTAAAAGTAATGACAGCAAGAATTTTAGTATTCTAGTACCCCAAGCTTGGCATAATTGTTATGTTCCAGACTTTTATTCTAAAAGAAAACTGACATGCAGATATTGAAGCTCCAGTACTCTTCCCCTTTGATGTTGTTCAATCATCCTTGTTGATCAAAAGCAAAGGCAGTAAGAAACAGCAGCAATCCATTTGCCAGCCATAGAGAGTCAAACAGGAGATGATGTTTTCTCTTCCTCTTGGTGCACAATCTTTTGGTCTGTGAGATTCAACTTGCAGGTAGTACAAGACACATTAATTGGAAACAGGAACCTGATTTTGATGATAGATATAGCAATATGATTCTCATCAGTGTGCCATTTGGTTCTGTGCTATAACTGAAATGTGGATAGAATGGAATTTGTCTCTGTCTGGCTGAATTACTCAGAAGAATGGAGAAAGTGGCAACTATGTCCTTAAAATTAAAGAAAAACAAACAAAAAGCTGTGTAGAAACATGGTGAAGAAAAAAACATGTCTTACTAGATAAGCAGCTTCTGGATCACAGAAGGAAGACTTGGGCCTTTGGTTATCAGGATGCCTTTTGAAAAATGATATCATATCATAGCTGTAATACTGGACCAATATTCAACGGTTATTTTTTACTCTTGATTTTTTTTCATGGGTTTCCAGTCACAAACCACACACATTCAAGATGCCAAAAGCTTTCACTTAACCTTCTACCCTCCTATGCTGAAGGGTAACATGCCTTTCAGAGTAATTAATTATATGTTAAAAGAGGGCAATTTGTCATCCATTGTGGAATCCTGATTAGATAAAATCTCTAAATATCACTTTTATTTATTTAACTTTTAAACATGCCACCCAACATTGCTGAGTAAAACAGATGGGGATTTGTAACACCACTTAGCTATTAAAATGTCTGAGGCATAGAGCAGCAATGATACTGAAGAGTAAAATATAATACACAAAAAAGCAATTGATCCCAAAGTGCTAATAACTATTCAATGTTATGATAGAGCTTCTATGGTTTAAATCCAGAATTACAAAAGTGGAACTTTTTTAGATAATAGGAGTTTGTCTTCCCTTCTCCTGCTCTTCATCTCCCATATAACTCTCTCAGTTTTAGATTCTGGAAAAAAATTGAGGATCTTATGGTACCTGAAGAGGAAAGTCCAGCAATTAACATGAACTATAATTCACCCCGGACCACCCCAATGATGCCCTTGAAGTGATGTCCCGGTGCCTGGAGGCCGTGCGGATCTGGATGGGAAGAAACAGACTCAGGCTCAACCCATCCAAGACCGAGTGGCTGTGGCTCAGGCTCAACCCATCCCGATATAGTCAGTTGGTGCCATCACTGACTATTGGGGGCGAGTCATTAGCCCCCACGGAGAGAGCTCGCAACTTGGATGTCCTCCTGGATTCACGGCTGTCTTTAGAAGACCACTTGATCCCAAAGTGACTGGGAGGACTTTTCATCAGGTTTGCCTGATCCGCCAGTTGCATCCCTTTCTAAATCGGGACTCCTTACGCACGGTCACTCATGCCCTCATCACTTCCCGCCTGGACTACTGCAGTGCTCTCTACATGGGGCTCCCCTTGAGGAGCACCCGGAGGCTCCAACTGGTGCAGAGTGCGGCCGTGTGGGTAGTTATGGGAGCGACGTGGCGTTCCCATGTAACACCTTTCCCGCGCGAGCTGCACTAGCTCCCGGTAGTCTTCCGGGTGCGCTTCAAGGTTTTGGTTACCACCTTTACAGCACTCCATGGCTTAGGACCTGGATATTTACGGGACCGCCTGCTGCCACCAGTAGCCTCTCACCGGCCAGTACGCTCTCATAGAGAGGGGCTCCTCTGGGTGCCGTCGGCCAAACAGTGTCGACTGGCGGCCCCCAGGGGGAGAGCCTTCTCTGTGGGGGCACCTGCTATCTGGAATGAGCTCCACCCGGAGATACGGAGGATCCCAGACCTACGCATCTTCCGCCGTGCCCTCAAGACTTTTTTATTTCAACTGGCCTAACTTTTCCCTTTTAACTTTTTAAATTGTAAATTTTAAATTTGTCTTAAGTATTGGGGATATTTTAATTTGTCCCGGGCCAATTTATCTAATGTGGTTTTATACTGTCTTTTACATTTTGTAATCTATGTGTTTTATTTTTTGGCTGTTCATCGGCCTGAGTCCTTCGGGAGCAGGGCGGTATATAAATTTAATAAAATAAAAATAAATAAATAAATAAATAAATAAATAAATAAATGCTCTCTTTCTCTTCTATCTGATTCTCGGAAACTGCCTGGACAAGTCCCTACAGTTTACAGTTTATGAAAGATAAAGGAGTTACAGAATACTATGCTACATGGCATAGATTCTAACAATGGTTAGAAACACAAGGTAGAAGTTGGAATGCGAAAGAGTCAGGTTAGGTGGACATGGAAAGAGATATTATGTATGTATTAGAATGTAGGTATTAGAATGATAGATAAGCTGGACATTCTAGAATAGGATGGTCAGAAATAAGTGTACAACACTAGCACTGTTTAAAATAGTATATATTTTATCTTGTTTTTTTACCTTTGTTTCATGGCAAGTGGAACGCCAGGACAATTGCACTGTATTCAATATATTCATATCAGGGGTGAAATCTACTTACCTTCCCTACTGCTTTGGAAGTGCATGCTTGGACCCTCTGCGCATGTGCAAACCCTTCTGCACATGCGCAGAGGGTAAAAAACAGGTTACTTCCTGGTTAAAAACAGGAAGTAATGATGACTGGGCGGGTGGGCAGAGCCTCGCACTGCCGCTGCTACCGGTTTTCCGAACCACCCGCCACCGTCACTACCAGTTTGGCTGAACCCGTTCGAACCGTTTGACTGTCTCTCTCTCTCTTTTTTTTAACCTTCAGACAAATGAAGTTGTCAGCAACAGAGGACAAGAATGGACCTCTAACTATTTGTCCATCATTAACTTTGAGGAGCCTATTTTTTTCTTCTTGAGTGAAGAAAGAAAAATTACAAGATGTTCAAAGAGGAAATTATAAGATCTTCCGGAACACATCTGATGTATGATTCAAGGCTGACATAAAACAATTATTTGTACGGGGACATAATATTGGACTTAAGCTCACATGGCAAAAAGAAAAAAATGTTTCTCCCTAAAACATTTGCCGATTTCTCAGATATAACTTTGAAGCAAAGTTCCTTTGTTCCTTGACCTCCTTTGGCTTCTTGAGATGATGCTTGCCTTTATCAAAGCTGTTGGGAAGGAGATTCTCTCCATTTCTTTTTCCTTCTTGTTAAACTTCTCCAGAAACTGCCTCTATTTTTAAAAGTGAGGGACACAGTTAGCTTATACATTAAAGCTCATGCCTGAGTGAAAGTTTATATTTAGACTCTGATTTGCTCTGACATTTTTTCTGGTTTTTCAAAAGCACGTAAAGATTGAACTGTTTCAGAGAGTCTTCCCTTGCTTTGATTTAAGGTTACCATTTTTAAATTTCCTTTGTATTCATGCAATATTATATTTTTATTTTGCAATGGGATTTTTTTTTTACTATGTGAGCCACCTAGAGTTGTTTTGATTGTGGAATCATAGAAATATGTTTAATAAATGAATGAATAAATCATTTTTAAACTGGCAGGAAAGCTACAGTATTGTGAATGCAAGGTTTGCAATTGGCAATAGTCTAACAAAATGGAACATTCTTCCAAATACATATGTTGAAGATCAGATTGTCCAACTCTCTAATTCCTATTGGGGAAAAAAATAGATTCACTAGAGAATTTGTGAATAGTGAAAAAAAATATTTCTATTAGCTAGATGAGCTTGGAATCAGGAAACAGGGTAAGAAGTTTTCAGGTTTGCACCCAAAATGTTTGCATACCATTAGGAGTTAAGCACCATGCCTGAAAATATAAACTCTATTTTCTTCGTGCATTCCATCAACATTTATGACACTTCTTTTTTCCCTATGATTCAGACCATAGCAGAGGTCACACAACCCTGACAGACTGAATCAACCTAATCCTGTTTTACTATTATTTACAGGAGAAAGAATAAAGGAAAGAAGGATGAAGTTTGAAGCTTCCATTTGGATCTGAAGTCTGCCAGGGATTAAGTCATGCTAATGACTTTTTCCTGGGTTTCTTTTTTCAGCTTTTGTGCATCGGACTTTACATAATATGGCATATTAAGCCATATAGGAATCCTGGGATACTGGCTGTTTAACGGTAATGATGAAATCATATTTTAGAGAGAAGCTGTCTTTCTAATAAAATTCTGGGGAAACTGCTAACTCAGTGAAATTTTATTTGATACAGCAGCATGTTTTTAAAATAATGTTACATACCAAGCTCATCTGGTGAATGGCATCAAGAGCAATGATAGTGATAACGTGATTCATACTATAATGCAAATTTAATCAAAGGACACTTTCTAACTCTCTACATGATCTAGATTGAAGAATCTGTTTTGAGATGCAGTTTAGTATTAGCCTTCCTGAACTATTATTAGTGCTAAACAAGGTCTTATATCTGTGTAAGAAACTGTACATAGATGCACTGTAGGATAGGATTCCAATATTGGACTGGGACCATATTGGAATCCTATATGGATGAAGTCATATACTTGCTTCTATGGTCATAGGGACTGGGAACTGGACTGGGACCAGGTTCCAGTCCTCATGACCATGGAAGCAAGTACATGACTGTGGGATGATCATTCTCACTCTCAGCTCAACCTATATCATGGGTGATCTCATGGATTGATCTCCTTGGGAAAAAAACACAGATACTGTTAATAAATAAAGGGCAATGAGGGGAAAAATCACTCCAGATATTTTGTCATAGAACATTCAAACTTGAAGACCAATTTGAAATCTTGCTATTTGAAGATTATTGTTTCTTTGCCCCAATAGAGTGTGGAGGAGCCTGAAAATTACACACCAACTAAAATGTATTGTGCCTACTTTGTGACTACAAAAATGGATCTTGCAGCCACAGAGAGAAGCCAAAGAGAAATCCAATTGTTGTTATTTTTCTGCTATCTATGGCTATAAAATAAGGAGAGAGACAGAAGAGTTAAAGGGTGCCTTATTCGGTGGCACCAGCTAACTGGCTGTGGTTGATCTGAAGAGCTAAGCAGGATCAGCCCAAGTGCTAAGCAGGATCAACTGTGATTAGTACTTATGTGAATTCCCCAGTCACACATCTTAGAGTTGCCAAGTTGAGAAACTGAAAAAGATATACCTCCAAATGAATCCATATCTTCCTTTTTTTTTTTTTTTGGCTAGGACATATAAACATATATAAAATGGGTTTGTTTGGGGTTTTTTTTTTGCTTGAGTGGAAAAATGACTCACTAAATGCCTAGTTTTTGAGCTGCTGTTCTTTGTTTAATCTGCAAGTGGTTAAATTTGTAGTTTCAAGCATCACATTTATGCCTTTGTCCACACAGTGATTAAATTACAAGTGTTTCAAATATTTCAAATATGAATGAATAAGAATATCACAGGCTAAATAAATACATGGAAGGTCTAATAGCCAAGCTACTTTGTGTCAAATACAATTATCATATTAAAATAGTTGAAGAATTCATTCATCTCCTTTTAAGTTTGAGGGAGGGAAAATTAAGAATTGAGATTGAATTTACCAAGGTAGAATTTTTATTGTAGGCATGTCAAGTATAATCACAATTGCTTTTTTATTTGTTTCTACCTTTCATATAGTTTGTAATGTTTTTAAATACTTTCACGTCTTGCTTGTCCATTTCTAGGGAAAAAAAATCTTCCTCTTAAGCACTAGAGCCAGGACATGCAATATTTTATCACTTGAAATATACACTCGACCTTCAAGTGGGCTGTTGTGAACTACATTCCAAAACATGGGTGGGGTCAGGACAATTTCTTTTTCATTTGACTTAAAATATTTGAAATGGATGAAAATGTTTACAGGAGTAAATACAATCCTTGTTCATTCTTTAATTAGATTTTGAATTAGGTCTGGTGGCAAGCTTTAAAAATTTTATAGAGCTTCACCCAGTGCTTTGAAAGGCTACGTGTTGCCTTACATAATTGCTCAATGTGTCCCCTTGCATGTCTGCACATTGTGGTCAAAAATATCAAGATGGTTTTTAGGACAATGAGGTCAAAACTCCACCTCTTTTGATAGGCAATGTGTATGGGGCACATATAAAGATAGGCAGAGGTTTGATGCAGTGGTGGGTTCCTCCCAGTTCTCTTTGTTCGGGAGCTGGGCCCTCCCGCCCCCCCCATTATTCTTACCTTTTATTTGGCCCTGCCCCCAATCTATTTGCTGCCTCCCGAATCCCAGCTGATCGGCTAGAAGGAAAAAAAACTGTTTAAACTCTTGCCACGGGGCTTCAAAGGGCTGCCCTACAGCTAATCAGTGTTAAAAGGCAGTATGGTGGTAGACTAGTGTGCTCGAAAAACAAATGGGTAGACCAGAACGCTCCAAGAACAAATGGGTAGACCGGTACAGCTCTGCAAGCAGTTAAAAGCCTGGTAGACCAGTACCTCTGCTAAATCCTAAAGACTTGTCACATGACCATCAAGCCACACCCACAAAATAAGTCACACCCACAGAACTGGTAGTAAAAAAAATTAGAACCCACCTCTGGTTTGATGGCACCATTGTGACCACTGTCACAACATGTTTGAGCATACCTGCAGATACTTGTGTCCTGCACTATTGTCATAATGCTTACAATGACTTGGTGGTGAAATGAAAAAGCACAAAGATTTAGATATCAGCAGAGAAAAATAGGAGCATTCTAGGAAAAAAAAAAGAAAGTAAAGCACCACATTGTTAATTGTATTATACTGATGCCTAGAAAGCCTTGCAGCCCTCAGCAGACTGAGATAGGATCCTAAAACCTCATCCAAAGGGAAAGGCATTGAGCCAACATCTAGTTAAAGCCATTCTTAAATAGATATGCGAACCTTAAATTACTTTGGTATCGAATGAAACTAGACGGTCAAGTTTCTGTGAAAGACATTTCATCGACAGTGTGAAATTGCTGCCAACTTAGCTTGAAAATCTATAGCTTATAAGTGCTTTGTCAGCTCCAGTTTTATTATTACTTCTAGTAAATAGATGTGAAGAAGAAGAAAAACCCAAAGTTTGAATTAACTCACTAATCTGAAATGTCAACAAACCATTAAGTGTTTTGTGTTATTTCCTTGTGGACCTTAAACGTACAGACCCACATTATTTGAACATTTATCCTCAACCCAAAGGAAGCAAGAGTTTTTAAAAGTAACTTGGATTTTAATAATTGTGGCTTCTATTCAAAGTTATACCAGCATAGTGATCCATATACCTAAGAAGTATATATAGAACGGCAACTTTATGCTCATTCCTAAATACACGTGCATATTTTCTGACGACTCTCTATGAACTATTTTATAAACTGGTTATCTGATTTTTTTTGTCTCATGCCCCTGTTAACAATATGGATGCAAAAGCAGGCCTCAATTGTGGAATACAGGTAGTCCTCGATTTATGACCACAACTGAGCCCAAAGTTCTTGTTGTTAAGGCAGAAAGTTCTTAAGTGAATTTTGCCCCGTTTTACAACTTTTATTGACACAGTTGTTAAGTGAGTCACGACAGTTGTTAAGTTAGTGACACAATTGTTAAGTGAATCTTGCTTCCCTATTATCTTTGCATGTGTTGTGGCCCGTACTCAGCCTGTGCGGCTAGTAGCTGATTCAGACAGCGAGGAGGCTGGTGTGGTGCTGTGCCGGCAGCCTGTGCAGCTGGCACTTGAGTCGGACAATAAGGAGGCTGGAGAACATGTGGAGCCAGAGACGGGGATTCAGCCAGGGCCTTCAGAACCTCCAGAAGCTCCCTTAAGTGAAGAGGATGAAGAGGAGGAGCCTCTTCTCGATGCATGGGCGCGCAGAGCTGCCAAAAGGCAGGAGTGGCTCCTCAGGAGGAGGTCTCCTCGAGAGTAAGGCTTGGGGCTAATTGGCCACTCCCTTAGCCTATTTAAGGAGAAATGCCGATTGAAGCAATTTGCAGGGAACAACTTCGTTCACTCTCCTTCATGTCTTGTCTTGCTTATCTTATCAGCTTCCTGCAAATTGCTTCTGGGCATTCTGCCAACCATAGTAAGTTGGCTGTTAATGCAATTAATTAACAGCCATTGTTGTTTATTCAGTAAACTAAGGTTTGAACGGATTTTGTGTGTGCTGCGTTCTTTGCGGTCCATAGCTGGGACAGAACAGCATGTTAGGTCACAAAAGGTGATCACATGTGTTATGAAATGGGGTTGAGGGGTACCCCAGACTGTGAACCAGGTCATGAGTAAACACACTGAGACTGAAATAATTCTGACAGAGGCGTCTTGTGTAAAAATATAATTTACTTTAAAACATTTAAAAAGCACTATGTCTTTAAGAAAGCACATTAAAAACAAAGTCTTATCTGGGTATGTGAAGCGAGGCTATCTCCCTAGATCCCTCTCCACAATACCGAAACAGTTCACAAGAGAATAAAGCTAGCATGAAGGTAAGCAGCTTCGGCATCGATACATCATCAAGGCAATCAAAATGGGGGCAGCACAAGCTTCACAGCTAAAAGTCACCTGAAGTAAAAACAGTTCAAACAGCAAACATTGCTTGAAGCTTGTGGGAGGAAAAAGGTCCAGCAGCAGTCCCGATGATAGCTTGCGTGCTTCAAAACAAAAAAAGGCAAGCATCCGTGGGAGTTTCTCTGCAACAGCTGGAGTCCTTATCTGCATTCTTCTCCCATCTGCGGCGTTGCACTGAGCTTCTTGCAGGAGCTGCGCATTTAGGCCTAAACCAGGAGTCTAGGCCCAAGTAGCAAGCGAAAAGGTCCTTGCTTATATTGGGAGTTAACCTGCAATTAACTAGGGTGGGGAAGGCTTGCAGGTAATTACAAACAGGAGATGGCTTGATTGAAACCATACTGTTTGTGAGTAGGCAAGTAGCCACAGCAATCCTGGAAACACTCGTGACAACATGGTCTTGGGACACTGCAACCGTCACAAATATGAGTCAGTTGCCAAATGTCTGAGCTTTGATCACATGGCCACGAGGATGCTGCAACAGTGATAAGAGTGAAAAATGGTCATAAGTCATTTTTTCAGTGCCGTTGTAACTTTGAATGATCATTAAAAGAACGGTTTTAAGTCAAGCACTACCTGTAAAGCATTCAGATTACCTAGTGCCTAACCTGAGAAAGTGAGACATTAATTCAAACCGGGAACTAATACTAATCTGGCAAGATATGAAGCATGGCTTGATTCTACCGGTATATATAAGTATGACATTATTGAAATTTTTTAAAAAGTAGCTCAAATATGAGCTATTCTGCCATTTTTGGCTGGATCTTTCTATCCTTCAATGCCTTCAGACATATGATCCAGATATTTGCCATGAATCTAATGAGAACATAAATTAAGCTGTTTTTTTCCAATCTGAGCCCATTACTAAACATTTTGTTTTGTAGGGTTAGATATGTCAAGGGTGCTGACCTGTTCTAATAAAGTATTCTCTGCATTAGGATCTGAGGGTGAGTAAACTGACAAAGGTACAAATATACAAAGGTACAAAGGTAATATTTTAAAATATTAGTTTCTTCTCATTTCCAATTAAACACTATTTCACAGGCTTCTTCAAATGATGAATGTAGTTCAAAAAAGAAAGAGAGGAAGCTGGAAAGGTAAAAGGAGAAATGTAGAAATAAAAGAAAAAGGAGGTGTGTTACACACATACACACCTAACTCTCCCTCTATATAAAGGGATGTTCTAATAAAAGGTTAATTCTCAGCTTATTTATTTTTGCCCATTTTTAAATGATAAAAAATGTTTGAAATTATGCAGTTGTCTAGTTGAAAAGCAACTTGATAAAGAGGTTATTGATACAGATAGTTAGGCATAAAATTTATACATGGAAGGAGTGCCTTACAAAGGACATGAAGAGCATTTCTCCTAGACTAGTCACACTATCATCTGTCTGTCTGCCTGCCTGCCTGTCTCTATCTCCAGCACATCCTAATCTCTCTTGCCTTGATGATGATATCTAGATAAGTAATGAAATGTTTACAAGGAAACAGCCAAGCTAAGACAGCCCCAAGAATACAACAGCTGATCTTATACCTCTGAGATTTCAAGCAGTCTAGTTGTTATCAAGACCACATCTCTGCTGCCATCTGCTGAATTGATAGGTCTTTGGGTTTTTCTCTCTTTCCATTATAATTAGTGTTCCAAAAACTGCTGCTCCATATATGTTTGCCCAGTACTTGTATTAAAAAAGAGATTGCATTTCATACAGAAATAATTTCATTAGGCCTATTGCACTGGTGTACAGATGCTGTCTTCACGTGTGCTCTCATTTTATAAAAATGGAAAATGAAAAATCAAAATGTCAGTAGTAGAAGATAGAATATGAGACATTGAGAAGATACATGTCATCTGTAACTTAGAACAGAGCAAGAGAATAAATCCATTCATTTGACAAAAACAGGCTGGCAAAAGCATTCCAGTGGTTCCTATCACAAGGAAATAAGTATCTGATTTTCCCCCTTTCTTGCTGAAGAACTATATTACAGATAGTACCCTAGGCCCATCCCTTTTGTGCAAGTTAGTTTTCATTCCTGCAATAGCCAAGAAGTAACAGTTGATTTAGAGTAACTTAAAGGACTTTTTTTTACTCAATTGTGAGTGCCTTGTTTAATAAAAAATACTGAACATTTAAATGTCTTTTTTTTTTAATTTGATTTATATGCCGCCCTTCTCCGGAGACTCAGGGCGGCTTACAATGAGTTAAGCAAATAAGTCATTCATCTACAGTGAATGTGGCCAACACATCACAATCAATAATTTTCCAGAAAGAAAAGCTTTGTTTTACTAGGATCTAAGCTTTCAAGATACAAAATGTAATCCAGAAAAGTAAATCATCTCACAATGTATCTTCTCAAGATTATCTTTAGCATAATGGAATCTGAGAGACAGCTTAAAACTGGAGACTTTCTTCCCATTTTTTCCCACCATGAGCAAATGTTGTTAGCCAAATTGAAGCCATCTATCCCTCCAGATGTGGCTGAACTACAGTTCAAGTCATCCTCATCAATAGTCATGCTGGCTGGAACTGCTGGGACTTGTAATTTAGCTGCACATGGAGAATCTCATGTTCCCTAATTCTATAATAAGGAAATCAAATTGATTCTGCCTTTAATTTGAGTAACATCTGCAAAGTAGAACTTCATCAGTTTTTATTTTGTAGAAGATTCCACAGCAATTGGCTAGGAAGTTTAGAGAGAGTCAAATGATAGTATTTATTCTCCATCTTTCCCAAAAGTGATAGATTCTGCAGATGTAGAAGCCAAAAATGATTTGGCCAGCTCTTACTTGCTAATTCCAACGAACTAGTTTGGATTTTTGCATTTAATTGCATTAGTGTGCTGACGATTTTCCATTGGAATGACTTTATGAAAATAAAATTGAAGAGGTGCCCAAGAGATCTTGATAAATATTCAAGATACATGGGACAGTATGTCAGAGGTACTAGATAATTCTCACTGTTATTTTTGCTCATTTACATCTAACATGCCACCAAGACAAATCTGTCTGTAGCGGCATATTAATTCTACCATATTACATGTTTCATTTTTCCCATTTCTTTTCCTTTTGATATATTTCTCTTTTGAGTCTTCATTTTTAGAAAGCAGCAACTTGCCCTTTAACTTTGATTGCTAAGCCAACATACAGTATGTGAAACACTTGAGATGTTCATCACTTTGCTTTTAATAGTGAAATGTCTGGTATATTGAGTTTTACTGTGGCATTTCAGGACTGAAATCCAAATAGTTCTAACTAGTCACTGAACCATCTAAGATACATGGGAAAAAATCTTATTAAAATGATACTATATTATAATGTAGAGTTATTTTGTTATCCTTAACATATTTATGGGCAAGTCTGGGAAAATCCTCATTGTAAAGAAAAAGTAAATAAATAAATAAATATTGTATGACCAATTTCTACAAAAAAAACCTAAAAAAAAAAAAACTACCTGGATTCAGCAGAAAAGTTGGTTGTATTGAATATTTAGAGTTAGAAGACAACAATTTACAATCCAATCTACTGAAGCCAATTAGTATTCTTCAAAGTATTTAGATGTTTTCAAATAAGGCAATACTTAATATGTTTGGACTATCTTCTTGATCAGGGTTAAAAAAATATTCATAGAAAATTTTAGAACATCTGTCCCAGAAATTATTTTTTTCCTTCTCAAGTTTTCTTCTCAACCCTAAACTGAGAAAGTGGGGTTTTTTTTTCAATCCAGCTTTTCATCTTTTCCTGTATCCTTTTGAAAACTTTTGTCCAGCTTTTTTTAAAAAATAATTTAAGTTGTCCTTTTCATGTTCATCTTGCAAGAAACTCCTAGTTCACCTACCATTAAAGCTTGAGTGTCCATTCAGGAAATAAACCTTTGGGAATACAATTCTATACACACTGGATTCTGAGTGGCCACAATAAATTATGATACACTTGGATATCTACAAGGAATTTGTGCCACCAAGGTTTATCAGGGGAACTCACATAGTAAATGGTCGGTTATTTTTTATTTTAGAAACCAAAGTGCAGAAATACAAAGATATATGTATACTTCCAAGAGAAAAAGTAGAACATAATTGTAAATATTTCAATATGAATTTGTATGAATCTTCTTAATGAGATTTATTTTTTTCCACCTAACTCTCCCCACCCTTCAGGTTTCATATTATCTCCTCCATTGGACCTGCTCCCTCAATGGATATTTGGATGGATAGTTTTTTTTACCCCCTTTCCACTTACATTACTTCTTTAAAACTTAATGTTCCTCCAAGAATGGTGATATACCCCCCTCATATAAATTAGGCCATTTTATTTAAAATAGCTTGGGAAGCTGAAAAACAAATTCTCAAGAGAAGGCTGTGACAGAATAACAGTAACAGAGTTGGAAGTGAGTTGGAGGTTTTGTCCAATCCCCCACTCAAGCAGAGACCCCTATACCGTTTCAGACAAATGGTGTCCAATTTATTCTTGATTAAAAATCAAGCTGTTTCAGTATTGTTTCTTATGAATGAATGCAAACTTGGGTCTGAAAAAACAAACAAGAAGTGTCAATGAATTGGAAATAAGTTATAATGAGCATAATCTATGACACTGAACAGTATTATGTATGGTGATGTTAAGCAACTGAATTTTTTAGTTGGTTCATTTTTTCCTAGTTGTTGAAAAGGAAAAACACCATTACTGTGTTAACAATATGACTTCCTCCCAATGTATTTGAATCTGTTTTCCTGCAAATCAGACTGCATGACAGTTGGATTTAATTTTAATCCTGATTTCATCTCTTGGTGCAGGCAAATGAATTACTTCATGTTGTTTAGCTTCCATGGTTCTTCAACTTGCAGTTCTGCTCCCTGCAGATGAACTTTGACCTCTGACACATACATTTCTGTTCCAATTTTTCGTACTCCATGCTTCCCTTGGAAATCTGCTTGCTGTTTCCTTACAGGCTGTGTTTGCACAACACTGTTGCCAAGTCATGGTTAACAGGTGACAGTTCAGAAAAATGAGGATGTCTCCCTCCCTCTAAAAACAAAGGCAAAAAGCCCACTCCAAACTAAACACAAATCTACTTGACTTAAATGGATCTGCCTTTGGAACTTCATAAATCAAACTGATTTTTTCCCCTGCCGTCTGTAAAGGCAACATTTCAAACTCTGTTTACAGGAGAACTATCTGCCCATATTGTTTCTCTTCTTACAATGAATTTACCTGATGTCTTTGTTTTTCTCCACACTCTTCTTAATTTTGCAGTTTTTCTGAGAGCTAGCTATGGTCTTGTTGAAGAATTCATCCCATGAAACAGCCAAGCCAGTGGTGAAATATAAAATTTGTTACTACTGGTTCTGTGGGCGTGGCTTGGTGGGGCAGGGTAATGTGACTGGGTGGGCATGGCCAACTTTTTTTTTTTTTACTTTTAAAACCATTTTTTCTACAACCTCTTCAGCCAAAGAGGTTGTAAAAAAATGCTTTTAAAAGCCTCTGATGATCCCAGCTGAGCCGCGCAATCATCAGAGGCTTTTTTTTTTTACTTTTAAAAGCATTTTTTTGGCCAAAGAGGTTGTAGAAAAAATGCTTTTAAAAATAATTTTTAAAAAAGCCTCTGATGATTGCACGGCTCAGCTGGGCATGGGGGGGAAAGATAGGGATTTTTGCTACAGGTTCTCCGAACCACCCGCCACCATTGCTACCGAATCAGGTGATCCGGTCTGAACCGGCAGCATTTCACTCCTGAGCCAAGCCTTCCTTCTCCCATGGAAAACAGCTCTCTGCTGGCTGTAACCCTGAAAGCTCTCACATGGAACCAGATGGAGAGGGACTAAGTAACCATGTAATGGATTCTCAAAGCTATTTTCTTTAAAAACAAAGGTAACGAAGTGCGGACCATGTCTAGCAGACAAGTAATAAGGGTGTGTGTTTGTTCTTCCACTCGACTCCTTTACTAAATTTGCTGGAGGCAGTTGATGCCTTCAAGGATGATGCTCAAAACTTGAGCACTTCTTCAAAATTAATAGCTTCAAACATTCTCACAGTTAATGTCATTCCATAAGACTAGCCATCTTGTTTCTCCACATCAACACTTTTAGATTTCCAAACAGAACCTCTGTTTGGCAGCAGCTTCCATCTTTTTGTACACTTTGCAAAACCTAAACATAAAATGCAAATGCACATTTTATCTAGTTTACCCAGGTTAATGCATACACTGCCTTACAAACAGAATTATCTGGGTGGTTTTCAGAAAAAAGGTGAAGTATTTGTAGACCCATTCTAAAATAAAAAAAAAACCCACCCTCAAAATGCAGCAAAATAAATTCAGAGAAAGCTATCATATATATTTCTTTGGTGATAGGAAGCAGGAAAAAAGGTCAAGTGTTATAGAGATTCAACATTTTCCAGGAATGCACTTGGCCCTTGAATGGTGTGCTGGGTGCTACAGTCTAAAAATAGGAGATAAAAGTCCAATTAGTATAGTTTTATTTATGTTTAATTGTAATTAAATATCATCCATATAATTAATCTCCAATTACATATTTAACATTTTTCTTATCATTAAATATTCTATTTTGGGAATTCTTTTTTGAAGTTTCTAAGGTTGCACACAAGACTTTCAGCAGAGTATTCCAGATGCGCACCTCTTATTCAATACAATTAACATTCATTGATTTGCTCTGAATTCCTCTCCACTACAAGTCAGACTGAATCAATACAAAGCAGAATGAGTCAGTGGATTCTTGAGATTTTCCAGCTGTGCTCAATGAGATCAGTTGATAACAACATGAAGAGACCTGCTATCAAGGAAAATTAGATGATTGCCTCAGGTAGCAAAAGATAGCAAGTGGAAATGACAACAAGGTGTTAACAAAACTGTGGAGTAGTTTGTGTTCTATGTGATCGTAGCTGTTCTCTTTAGTCTATTGCTTTCTACCATCAGTGTTGACATCAGATCCATCCACTAGCTCTGTGGATGGATGTATTTTATATGTATTTTTTTTACATATCTAACAGATGGTGGTGCCATCTTGTTCCTCGCCACAGATGACAGCTTTGCTCAATTGCCTCATTTTCAGGCTCCTTGTATGGCTTCCTAATTCATGTTCCTTTGGGTCGGAGAAATGCCCATGTTGTTTGTAACATAGGCTTTTAGTCACAATGATGTTGCTGTTCTTACTCAATTCTCAGTACTTACTCAGTCCTACAATTACACACATATTCTGATTTGCCTTTGTCCTCTTCATGTTCTCCAGAAATGTTACAGCATCATTAAGCATGTGCTGTTTGAGTAATAATCAATCTGGAAGCAACAATATTTGGATTACTCTAATTCCATTCTATGCAAGACCAAAGAATATGTGTGTTTTATTTTATTCTAGCAATTTACACATGTAGGGTTTTTAAATGACCTTTAAATATCCAGAACTGTTGTGATTGAAGGTATCTTTCTACAATATAGATCTAATGTACTGATCTAAAATCAGTACAATAGACACATTCTCTCTTGTTGCAGAGTGCAAGACAAGGATTCATAGATTTGAACCTCAGGAATGCAGATTCCAATTTAAAAGGGGACAAAGTATCTTAAAAGAGCCATTAAATGGTGGGATTAATTACCCAGAGAATAGCAATAGCACTTAGATTTATATGCTACTTCATAGTGCTTTACAGCTATGGTTTTCCCTTCACTGGATATGGGAGAAGTCCTACAGACATCTGTCAGGGATGTTTTAACCTGAATTCTCAGGGAACGGGCTATAATGATCTCTTCTAACTGTATGATGCTTGGTAACATTTTCTAAGAAATTCATTTTATGAACAATTAACATACCTCTGCTTCAACATACCTCTGCATCAATGTTTGATTATATGTATCTTTGGATCAGGGAAATATGGCTGGAATACAGTATATGTGGGTCAGTGTGGGTGGGTGTAGAGCAGGGATGTCAAACTCGTGCGTCACATTGTCATCACATGATGTATCATGACATTTTTCCCAGTACTGAGTTCACTTACCTTCGCTACCGGTTTGGAACTGGGAGCATACGTATGAGCGTGTGCGCTTCTGTGCATGCGCAGAGCGTCCGTGATGATATCCGGGTGAGTGGGTGGAGCCTCCCGCCTCTGCCACTACTGGTTCATCCGAACCGGGATGAACTGGTAGAAACCCACCACTGTTTTTCCTCCTTTGCTAAAAGATGTGGGCGTGGCAAGCACATGATGCATCTGGCCCGCAGGCTGCGAGTTTGACACCCCTGGTGTAGAGAGATGAAAAAAATCTGAATATTATGGAATTTCTTCCTAAATACACAAATGTATTCAGTTTTTCTTAGTGAAGGACAAGCAGACTCCATTCATTGCTGTTTCTATGCGGAATTCTATATGGAATGTTACTTTATGGAATTCACTATGGCAAAACAGTCTATTTTAATCGGAGAAATCAAGGACTGTGATGACTTTCCTCTACAGCTATAGTGATCTATAGTTATCTCTTCTTAACCTGAGTTATAATTATCTGTGTTTATAAGCCACTTGGATGAATTTTTCAAGATCCTAACCAGCGAGATAGATTAATATACAGAACAAAGAGACACAAAATAGATAACAGAGAAGATGGGAATGCTATAAGAGAGGAAAAAGAAATTGACTGTTCAGTACAGATAGTCCACTCTTAACTCTTCATTTAGTGATTGCTCAAAGTTACAATAGCATAGAACAAGTCATACTTGCATATGGTCCTGAAAACTATGGGCACTGCAGCATCCCTATGGTCAGATGATCAAAATTTTGCCCCTTGGTGGTCTAACGACATTTATGTGAGAAGGCCATGGATAGCCTTCTCACAAGGCTTTGGGAAGGCCTTATGAGGTTTTGAGGGGAAAAAAAACCCTGCAGGCTGGAAATTCTCCCACAGTCAGTGACTGCTTCACACAGGGCAGGCTGGATACCTTGTAAGTAGTGGAAAAAAGATGATAATGAAGGTCAACAGAGGTTGGCATGGGCAGCAAAGTGCAGGTGGCAAGGGTGCAGATGGAATTAAGGGTGATGGGGGCAGATAGGTAGGTCAAAGAAACTGAAGCAGATGCCAGTGTGGCAGGACAGGATTATTACCTAATAACTGCATCATTTAGTGATGGAAATTCTGGCCCCAGTTAAAACTATTAAGCAAGGGATATCTATAACTGCTTGTATATTCCTTCAAATAGATTCAACAACATTCACTAACTATTTTGACTATTCCCTTGTTTCTTGAAGTTTATATATTAATATTGCCAAATCCAAAAGATCCTCTGTCATCTTATGGCTGGATTTGCACATTCTATCTCCCTTTGTTTTAGCTTAGGGGGTTTCATGAACCTAGATATAATGGTTTGTGAAGCATGGTTTATAGCACGGGTGTCAAACTCGTGGCGTCACATTGCTATCACATGATGTTTCCCATTTGTGGAACTGGGGTGGGCGTGGCCTATGTGTGACACATACCGCCCACCATCCACCCATTTGACACCCCTGGTTTATAGTTTAATATTTTGCATGAGCATAGCCAAATGTAATTTATTCAGTAAACTGTGGCTTAGCATAATGTGTGAATTGGTATAGATTGAATGAGCAGCAGATATACAGCATATTGAAACCTTTAACAAAAAAGTAAATTGATTTTGCTGCTCAAGCACTACTTTTATTTGCATTACCTTTACAAACTGGCAAACTTGCCAACAAAGGCTCTTAGTACTCGGGATAGTACAGCTGAAGATTAACAATCAGGCAATTTCAGCACCTACCTATGCAAACATTCGCAGGATTCTTCTGGAGAAATGAATACATTTCCTTTGGTTAAGCTAGTCTGAATCTCTAAGTGTGGATAAGATAGATATAGTTTACTGCAGCTGCTGTTTTACCACATAACAGAGGTAAATGTGTAAATATACGAAAGATACTGAGATTGACTTGAAGTTCCAGCAACTCAAGAGGGACATCTGATATGGTAGCGATTGCCCTATGGCCTGATATGCTAGTCCAAGCGTGTCAACCATCTATTTCACATACCACCAAAAGTCAACATGTTTTTATAAAGCTTAGTCATCCACCACAATGCAAAGCCTAACTATAAACTTGCATCACATTATTACATGCTTCAGACATGCAGGGTATTATTTTCTTTATTGCATGATTCCCTAAAGTTATACTGTACTATAAAATCGAAACGGATTGTCCACCACTTTCACATTAACTTCCTAGAGCTTGAATCTCAGTGGTGGTTTTTCTATTCTCTTCCCATACCGGGATACAAAGTCTTGTGCCAGATAATAGCTATGTTTGGAACCCTGTTCTGCTCAGAGCCACAATTTGGTGGCAAAATTGGCTGAAAAGACCTCCAGCCAACATTTAAGAGTGGTAAAATAGATCAGGGATGATGTAATTCCCAGTGAAGAAATGTCACTTGGGGAAGAATTCTGGTGATCCTTCTTATATACACCTGCTCAATTCCACCTGTAACCTTCTCTCTCAATTGTTTTTCTTAATGATAATCAAAGAAATAAGGGAGAAGTAGTTGAAACAGTATGGTTGTTTTGTTTTGTTTTTTAAAAATGAAACAACAAATTGTCCTCATTCAATGTAACTCTTCTACCCTGCACAAAAAATATTTTTATTTCCTTGAAACTGTTTGATGATCTACAAGTTTCCAGTTGTATGTAACTCACAATGAATGTATTTACCATATTTTTTCGGAGTAAAAGACGCACCGGAATATAAGATACACCTTTGTTTTTGGGGAGGAAAATAAGAAAAAAGCTGATTGACAGGTGGATCGGCCTCCCAGAATACCTTCAATCAGCTGTCCCCAGAGGTGAATTTTAGCAACAGGTTCCTTGGTTGTGAGCTCTGTGCCTTGCTTTTTTTTTTTTTTTTTTTGCTTTTTTTTCTGCCTCTGAAAGCCTCTGAAACAGAGCTTCAGAAAAAAAGCCTCTGAAGCTCTGTTTGGGGGCTTCTTTTCTGAAGCTCTGTTTGGGGGGTTCTTTTCTGAAGCTTCATTTCTGATGCTTTTTTCAGCCTCTGAAACCTCCATTTAAGAAGCTGGGTGGCACTTCATTCGGAGTATAAGACACAGCCCAGATTTTCACCCTCTTTTTTGGGGGGAAAAGATGTGTCTTATTCTCCGAAAAATCCGGTACTTCAATCCTCAGAGTCTTGTGAAAACTGAACAGGACAGTTACAATTCTCAACCAATCCTATTTTGAATATTATAGATCAGGTGGGGTTTTTTTCTCTTTTGCATAGCTATAATACCCTGATTCAAAGTCAAAAATAATGCTTCTGCATTTACATCTTCATCTCTTGTAGGGATCAAGCTAGATGGTAGGTACAACAGGATTACAGGAAAACTAGATTTGTTCAGCGGACACTACAGAATGGTTTCCAGAAGCATACAAATATTTTAACAAAATGGTTAAAAAAATGGAGAGTGAAAACAGTGAAAAGGGGTGGGGGTGGGGTGGGAAGATAAATGGCCTGTCCAGAATATTTCATTAGACAGCAGAAATCATGAAGAAACTGGGGGCATCCTTAAGCATTCCTCTTGGTAAGAGCATTGAAACTTATATCCAAAGTTTTGATAGATGCAAGCAATCTGGAACAGGGCTGGAATAAGAAAATTTGCACTGCAGCTCAACTTGAATGGTTAAGGGCTTCACAATGTCCCCACCCCCCTTCAAAAGTTTTATAACTGTAACAATCGTGACATTCTTCTGAAAAGTATTCTTTTTAAAATGCCCCCTTTGTCACAAAAGTTGCCTGTAAGTTTCACACATCATGAATAGTATTTACAGATGCAATTAGGGTTAAATAAATGTCTGGAAACCTCTTTTGGGCTTTAGCAATTAATGGAAATCCTGGTGTGCTCTTGTATTTACAACTTACGACAAGAATTGCCTGCCCTCTGCACTGCCCGCATACCAGCAGAAGCAAATACTGTCAGGAAGGAGAGCAGGTCTGAGCTCAGCTTTTCACTTTTCTTTCCCCCCTCCTCCATCTGTTAATTAAAGAGAAAGTAAGTGGGATTAGGCTGGGGGAGGTGGGGTGGAGCAATACTCTGAATAGGATAGCATTTCACATTGATTATTAAACCCATGCCTTTGTGAAACAAATCCCCACATTCAAAGACAACTTTGATATTTAAAGCTGCCTTGCTAACTTCAGAATCTGGGCCTGAGACCTATAAATAGCCATTTGACCAGCAACAGAAGAACATTCAGTCTTTTCATTTCCTATTCCCAACTTTTATGATGTGTGAAACTCACCATGAATACGAGAGACAAAAGATGCAAGCCTAGTGGCCCTTAACAGGAGACCAGGAGGAATAATCCCCATGAGTCTTCTCTCATCCTCTTTTAGATAACTCAATAGAAGGGTCAAATGTTTAATTTGTCTGTGAAGCATTTAGACAACAGTAAATATACATCAGAGAAGACAAACTTGATCCTATCGAGGTGGCAATATGATCTTGCCATCACTGTTGTATGAAACATTGATTCACAGCTGATGCCTGGACACTTGTTTATTTGAACTATTTGATACATAGTGCTTTAGGAAATTTTGATCCCGTATGACGTAAACAATTAAAATATCAATAACTGACTAACTTATTGATGAAAACATAAAGTACACTTAAATATTTCTTGGAAGTGTGGAGTAAGACAAAACGCAAAACAGATTCCAAGACATGCAGCAGGACATCAGCAGTGGTGGGATTCAATTTTCTTTATAACCGGTTCTGTGGGCGTGGCTTGGTGGGCGTAGCAGGGGAAGGATACTGTAAATTCTCCATTCCCTCCCCACTCCAGGGGAAAGATACTGTAAAATCTCTTTTCCCTCCCTACTTCAGGGGAAGGTTACTGCAAAATCCCCATTTTCTCCCGATCAGCTGAGACTCGGGAGGCAGAGTATACATTGGGGCAGGGCCAGCCAGAGGTGGTATTTACCTGTTCTCCGAACTACTCAAAATCTCCAGAACTGGTCAGAACCTGCTGAATACCACCTCTGGACATCAGCAAGATATAATTAATCATGTATACTCAGGTAAACACTTATTACAATCAAACTAAACTCCATCATTTCTTTTTCTTTTCTTTTTTATAGCCCTGGGCTTTTGAGGGGATTTCCATCCAAGAATTAATCAGATTTAACCTTTATCAGTGTTTTTTCCAAGGCAAGCTAAATGCTGTCATTCCAATAAGGCAAGTAGACACATATTATTCCAACATTAAGCTATCTGCACTTGGAAGATTTTAAAGTTGAGTTCTTTGAAATATTTTTTCTAAGGCTCAGCTGCAGGTTATTTGCTAAGAAAGTCTCTACTTATAATTAATTCAATTCTTATTAAAGTGTCAACCTTTAGTACCTTACATGGCCTCCTGGCCATAAACTACCTGTCCTTTCCGCATCTGACATTGCCCAGGATTGACTAATGGCACGAATTCCTATTGGAGGTAGAGCTGGCCACACGTGAGAAGTTGTTTCAAGAACAGCTAATTCTGAAAGACTAAATTCAACTGGTTAGCTTCAGAGTCACAAACATAAGCATGTGATTGAAGCTACAATGATGTCAATTGTAGTTGATATCCATGACTCATTAAAAATATTGCAAAATGATGCATATATCATTTTGCATCTTCATTATGGATTTAATGAAGTGTCTAACTTCTTGGACACTTTGGCCTTTAAGTTTTGTAGAACTTTTCCAATACAGGGGAAAATCATTTCCCCCTGAAATGATTTAGGTCTTCAAAATTTCAGACAGCCACTGGATGGCAGCAAAGAGTTAGTTTTCTATATTTTCTTGCTGCCATCTAGTGGCCTGCCAGTTCTTTGCAGATAATATATGTTATACAAGGAGGATAGCAAGATTATTCCAGGTTCTAAAGACGCACAAATTGAAGGTACAAATTGATACCAGGATATATATTCTGAAAATATTTCCAAAGCTTACAGAAATATAGTTATGAAACTGAACTAAGCTAAAGAAATGTCAACATTTTAGAAAGTGGACTCTACTAAATATGGAACAAGATTCTGCCAAACACATCACTTTAAATACGATTTAAGAAACATTAGAAGTGCTCTCATATTGTTTTTGCTCAGATGCTTTTGCTTCCCTGAGGAATATGTTTTTTTTTTCTGGTCATAATTAAGAAACTATATGAAGCTATTGGGAATTTTAATTGCAACAAGCTTGGATTACTGAATTTGGTTTTTGGGTGACTGGTATGAAAATAATAAACCCTTTTGTAACCACAGTATCTGCATATATGAATCTCCAGTAGCCAAGTCTTTTGCACTTGTGATATATGGTACTCTGTTTTGATTTTAATTTTAATTTGCATCCATGTAAGTATTCTAAGTTGTCCTCCCTTCATTACCTGAAAACTTTTTTTAACTTCCAAACCTTCATTTGGGTGCCTATATCATTCCTTTGTCTATTCCTAAAAGAGAATTTATTTTGCAGAATATAAAGTTGAATTTCAACAGACTGGGAAACTGTCCAATGGAGGATAGCTTTAGATCAGAGGTGGGGAACTATGACTCTTTTATGACTTGTGGATTTCAACTCCCATGCTGGTTTGGGAATTCTGGGAGTTGAAGTCCACAAGTCATATAAGCACCATAGTTTCCTCACCCTTGCTTTAGATGATGGAGAAATGATAGAATAGCCATATTTCTGAACTGTAGTCAGTGGTGGGTTTAAATTTTTTTACTACCAGTTCTGTGGGCGTGGCTTGGTGGGTGTGGCATGGTTTGGTGGGTGTGGCTTGGTGGGCATGGCAGGGGAAGGTTACTGCAAAATCCCCACTTCCTCCCGATCAGCTGGGATTTGGGAGGCAGAGAATAGATGGGGGTGGGGCCAGTCAGAATTTTTACTACCGGTTCTCTGAATTACTCAAAATTTCCGCTCCCGGTTCTCCAGAACAGCTCAGAACCTGCTGAAACCCACCTCTGGCCAAGATGGTTCAGTGGTTAGAATGCATATTGCAGGCTGGCTATGCCCACAGCCAGGAATTAAATCCTGACTGATTCAAGGTTGACTCAGCTTTATGGCCCAGAGACTAGAAAATAAACAAATGGGTTCAAATGACCAGAAAGTTTGAGTCTAAGTAAACATTAGGAAGAAGTTGCTATTAGCACAAGGTTACCAGAGTAAACTGTCTGAATATTGTGATCTGAATGGTAAGTTTAGAAAACACTGTGCTTGTCCTCTTTGGAAGCTCATTAGGCTAAAACGGCCCCTTTGCACTTTTGAAGGGTTCTATGTTGCATATGAAAAGCATGTTCAATACACATGAGCCTTTTCAGTTACCATATCTTTGCCAAGAGCACTATACCAGTGTCCATCATGGCCTGCTTCCAAGAAAGAAATAAAGTGGGCCTATTTCCATTAAGACATCTTAAAAGCAGTCTGAAGTAGTGCCACAAGTGTAAGCAGTTGGATTTTTTTTTTTTTTTTTTGGTAAAGTATTTGCCTTTTCTTAAACATCACCATGTGAAAAATTCTAGGACATTAACCTTCCCCTGAAAGTTGAGAAATTCTGTTCTTCCTCTCAGCCACACAACTGGTCTTTCAGAAGTGCCTCCCAATTCAGCCCTGCTCTACTTTCAGGGACTTCCTATCAAGGAGCCTTGATAGCACAGTGGTCTAAGCACCCTGTCATTAACACAGCTGCCTGCAATTATTGCTGGTTCGAATCTCTCCAAGGCTCAAGGTTGACTCAGCCTTCCATCCTTTCTAAGGTAGGTAAATTGAGGACCCAGTTTGTGGGGGCAATAAGCTGACTTTGTATAAATATACAAAAGTATGAAGGCTATTGCTTAACACATTGTAAGCCGTCCTGAGTCTCCGGAGAAGGGCGGCATATAAATCAAATAAAAAAAAAGAAAGAAAGAAATGGCTTAGAGAAACATATTTGCTTTTACTCCTCTGCTAATGGTTTATACTTTATAATATAGTTGTGTTAATAAGTAGACAAATTTGCAGTGTTATAATTTATTTGTTGCAAGGAGCCAGCTCTGTGTTATCAGTTTTTCTTTCAAAAGCAGTCCTGCTTTTGAAATTGATGGTGGTGGATAATTCTCAATCTCAGGATAATGGCGCCACCTTCTTGTCAAGGATGGAAGTAGCAATTTCTAAAACAGATTTTTCCTATCTTGTCATTTTGCACAAAATTTTAGATGGAGAAGCAAATTAAGAGAAAGTTTAAGCTGCAAAAAGAAACTAAAGATGTCAGTCCCACTTGCTAATATTTTCTGACTTGTTGGCATTTCAATGTTTCCTGGGTTGGGATTTAAAGAATTGTCTATTTTTTAAATACAAAAATAGTATTCTACTGTATTCCTGTACAAAAAATTTTCTTTCCTGCATGCTAAAGAGAAATATCAAACATATACACTTTAATTTGCAATGTGTACTTTATTCAAATTATGACACATGATATTATAAAAGGAAAAAAAAAAACATTTCCCCTTCCCATTTTTTTTTTATTAAATGTAGATCTCATAAGAAGTCTCATTGGCTTGGCTAGTGAACTGATTCTCCATTCCATTTTAATTATCCCCCAAAAGAATGAATACCATTAAAAAGGATGTCAAAACCCTACAAAATTTTGTAGTTAGGAAAACCCAGGCAAACTGTGCTTCAAAATAAAACAAGTTTTACAATTGTTTCATTTATTTTGTTATTTAAGACTCTTGTAGGAATATGGAATCAGAGCAGATGACTAATGCCATGAAACGTACCCTAAGTAAATTGAACACATGGAAAACAATGACCAAAATATGCAATCACTGGATGGCTGACTAAGCCACAAAAACCACTTAAATTAGTATATGTGCTGAGGCTAATGGGACAAGTAGGCAAGTGGATATGAATAGTTACTCTGTCTGCTCCCCAGAATACACTGCACAGCTAGAAATAAGAGATACTCATGAAGCACATAGAAAGGCTAATGTTTACTCAAGGCACTTCTACGAGTATGTAACTGAAACTATTTCTTTTCTCGACAATAGCTTTCAAGTCCTGTGAGTCTTACCCAACCTGGTGCTGTGAAAATGCTTTGGATAACATGAGCTTGATTAAGCATGATCAATGTTAATGGGTTATAGAAAATATTTGAAGGGCATCAGAATGGGGAAATTTTGGATTGATTGAATGTTTTGGAACAGGAAGTGAAACCAGGATATGGATCCATCATAAACACAGGAAAAGTGGTAGATACTTCAGGATGAGGGAAGGGGAGGAAAACTCAATTGGAGGAAGAAGAGCACTCAGCATCGTTTAAGGAGTGTTTGATGACTGGTTAGTATCTAGTTTCTTGTTTTCTTATTCTGCAGCAAATGCCAGGGATTGTTCTTGATGATCTATCATACGGATCTCTACTGGACATTCACCATTCAAACCTGTGCATTGATATAGGAAGCATCCTTATATTATTTTAGGGTATACATCATATTGTTGTTTATGTTTTAATTCATCATATCCTTAGTTCACATTCAAAAGCAGATCTCTATTTAAGAGCTCTGATATCTGTTAAAAGGACTTTTTCATATAGTAACAGAACCATAGGAAAATTGATGTCACAAACGAATCCCACATTACACAGATACCCCTTAAGCAAAATATTTTTTAAACAGGCTAGTTTTAGGGGCCAACCCACAGTATGCACTGAATTTAGATTGGTATACTATGCCAGGTTCCTGTTGAAAATCAAGTCCCCACTGCTAATCATATCCTGAAAGGTACAGTTACTGCAGATAGTGCTTTCAAAAGATGGATTTTCTCTAAGAAATTAAGACAGAATTCCAGTCTGCTTTTGAATATATTCCAGATCCTGGGTACATTCCAGTTAGTTGCAGCTGTTTTCTTTCCAAAATGAAACTGGGAAGTTTTATGCATTCATTTTAGACAGTAGCTTGGCCACCATAATGGTCCTACCCACTCACTTTCTGAATTTTATTATTGTTGGAATTTGCAGCTGCCTATGTGGTGCAATCCTTTGTGAAAATGTACCAGATTTTTGTAAGATTATTTACTAAGCACATTTTTCCCCTGTGGCTTTCCGTGGATTATAGAGCATAAACTAAGAATAAGTGACCATGTGGGATCATCTTGAGAAATGAACTGTTGAACTGATCTGCACAGAAATGAATTCACTGCAGAATGAATTCCCCTAAAGAAGGGATAGTCCCCTATTGTCCAGTCATTTGGGCATTTGCCAAGCCTCTTGGCTGCTTATAACCTGAAGAAACCTCTATTTTCTGAAGAATTAGTTTTTGGAATACATATATTCATTAAAAAAAGAATAGATAAAGTCTTTTATAGTATGGCTTTGTACTGTAGCTCCAGAAAGATAAGGATATTCCATGAACATAAGACCTCTCACCTAAAAACAAAACTGCTGAGGGACTTATCTCTGGGCTGGGGACAGCATTTCTTTATACACAGGAGAGCAACAGGGAGAGAAGGGTATGTCCCAGTGGTGAAATCCAAATTTTTTTACTACCGGTTCTGTGGGCATGGCTTGGTGGGCGTGGTATGGTTTGGTGGGTGTGGCTTGGTAGGTGTGGCAGGGGAAGTATATTACAAAATCTCCATTCTCACCCCACTCTGGGTCCAGCCAGAGGTGGTATTTGCTGGTTCTCTGAACTACTCAAAATTTCTGCTACCGGTTCTCCAGAACCTGTCAGAACCTGCTGGATTTCACCCCTAGTATGTCCCCCCACCCCGCTTGCACCCTAAGAATGGCCTTGGCCTGATGTCCTTTAGCAGCGCTGACTTATATATACATTATACAGTACATGTTATTACAACAAAATGACAACATTCCTCAGCTAATATTGCAGCTTGAGACAAAATATTGTACAACATAGTGAAAAAGATACTGCAAAAGGGATTTATCAAACAAACAAAAAAAATTTTTTACACAAAATATGCGAACAGAAAAAAAATAAAATAAAATGTTACAAACAAGAAATTGCCATAGACAACCTAAGATCTCTTCCTTGAGAAGCAGGACTCAAACCAGTAGAGGAGAGCAATGTTTGTTTTGTTTTTGTTTTTCTCTCACTCACATACACACTCATTTTATTTAAACACAAGATAAATAGAAATCCAGTCAGTTAGGTCCATGACTAAGAAAAGATGGTTTTAAAACTCTACGGAATTTAATATTTTATAAATTATAAGAGGAAAAACACACAAAACTCCCCCAACAAAATGACCAACTATCCCAAGATAAATACCCTATGCTGTGTTATCAAGCATAGTTTGTTCCCATGGTACTGAAGATCTAAGGAAAAGTAGGAAAATTCTACCATTTGTGTTTAATTTAAGAGCCATAGTGGTGCAGTGGTTACAATGCAACATTGCGAGGCCACCTCATTGCTCACTCCGGGAGTTCGATTCTGAAGGGCTCCAGGTTGACTCAGCCCTCCATCCTTCCAAGGTTCGTAAAATGAGGATTCAGATTGTTGGGGGCAATATGTAGACTCTGTAAACCACTTAGAGAGGGCTGTGAAGTATTATGAAATGATATATAATTCTAGGTGCTATTGCTATTGCTACAACATGTTCTGTTTCCTACTTCTTCACAGTTCTATGTATAACATCACTGCATACTCTAACAAGATCATAATTAAATAATAGACAAGTGTATCCTGTTTACTATGTAGCTTCAGTTAACTTTGAAGTTGAATTCCATTTTTTGTTTCAGAACTTATTCAAAATGCTAAAAGTGAACCAAGATGCCAATCTGAACCTTTTAATTGCAAATCCAGTCCTTAACTTTCTTACTTTGTTGGGAACATTCCTTTCTTGGATTGTGTCTTGTAAAATAATTTGCTCTATATCCCTTCAGACTTTACATTCCTTACTCCACCCTGCTCTCATATCTAGTCTTAGTCTTTCTGAGAAAAAAACAGTTGCTCTCACATGTAGGAGATCATTGGAAAGGCATCATCAAGCAGCATGATTTGGTTTTAAAAATAGAATAAGTTGGTAAGATGGTAGTCAAAAATATGACACAAGATCGTAAATATGAGCTTGAAAGGAGGGCAGGTTTTGAGATTGTACCAAAGGTAAAATACCTAGGAGTTCAGGTTGCAGAATCAAATATGAAATTGTTTCAAAATAATTATGAGGTGTTGTGGCGTGAGGTGCAAAAAGACATGGAGACTTGGAAAAAACTGCAGCTGTCTTTACTTGGAAGAATAGCAGCAGTTAAGATGAATATTTTGCCAAGATTTCTTTTTTTGTTTCAAATGATTCCGGTGCTTAAAAATGATAAACAACTAAAAGTATGGCAAACTGGAGTGAACAAGTTTGTCTGGAACGAGAAAAAACCAAGAGTAAAATTGAAAATTATGCAAGACGTTCCAGAAAGGGGAGGTCTTAAACTTCCAAACCTACAGTTATATTATGATGCAGCAGCTTTGACTTTAACAAGCGATTGGTTTGGAGGAAAAAAGACTGGAATATTAAATGCAGAAAGTTTCGATTTGGAATTTGGATGGCATGCTTACTTATTTTATGACAGTAAAGTGGACAAAGTATTTAAAAGCCATATACTTAGAGATTCTTTGTTGAGAGTTTGGAAGAAGCACCGAATCAATTGGGATTATAAAATACCGCTATGGCTGGATCTTGGTCATACTTTGTGGAATACAAATATAATGTCACTCGGGGGGTTTTTATATAAAGAGGTTCTTTTTACAGATGCGGGCAGATGGCAGCTGAAGACATTACAGACATTGTTGGCTGAAGGGATTAATTTAACTTGGTTACAATACAATCAATTGCAATGGAGATGGAAAGAGGACCAAAAAACTGGTATTATGGAGTATGAGGAAGAATTGGTCAGACATATAAAAGAGAAAGGCCCAATGCATATTAAAAGACTTTATAATGTTCTGTTAGAAAGGGATTCAGAAACTGAACTAGTTAAAGATTGTATGATTAAGTGGGCACAAAATTTTGAGGAACCAGTGATGTTGGAAACATGGGAAAAAATTTGGGTTCAGAATGTTAAATTTACACAGTCGCAGAATTTGAGGGAAAATTTTTATAAAATGTTTTACAGATGGCATTTAGACCCCAAAAAATTGTCGTGTATGTACTCTAATGTGCAGCCTAAATGTTGGAGATGTGATTGTCTAGATGCTACATATTATCATGTTTGGTGGACCTGTAAGAAAGTTAAGGCTTTTTGGATAAAAATTTGGTGGGTCATGCAGAATGTTTTGAAGAAAAAAATTCAATTTTCTCCACAATTGTTTTTATTGGGTATAGTTAAGGGTTTTACATTGGGTGAAACAAAACTGATACTGCATATGATAACAGCAGCAAGACTGTTAATAGGTAAATACTGGAAAAATGAAGCGCTGCCCACGATTGAGGAATGGACTTTGAAGATGGCCAGTTTTGCAGAGATGGCGAAGATTTCAGCATATTTAAAAGATTGTTCACAAGAGACTTATGAATGGGAATGGAAGAGGTGGATAGATTATGTTCAGAACAAATATCAAACTAGGAAGTATCAAATAGCTTTTATTTGAAAAGGTTATATTAAGATAGAAATATTTTAAGGTAATGAGGATGAGAATTTATGTGAAAATGTTATATTAAGATAGAAACAGCTTAATGTAATGATGATGAAAATTTATAAGGGGGAGGGAGGGGTTCAAGTTTTATATACAAAGGAGGGTTTTTCCTTTTATTTGATATGAGTATATTGTGTGGAAGTCTGGGGGAGAGGGGAGGGTTAGGGTGGGTTAGGGAGGTTGGGAAGTTTGGGCTGGGATGAGGGGGGAAAAAGGGGTGAAAATGTAATTGTAAAACTTTTGCAATAAAAAAAAAGAATAAGGCATTTACTTGTGACAGTAAGGATATGTTTATGTTCAATAATGGTAGATTTGAATGTAATAGATATGCATATAATATATATAATGTAAATATGTAACTACACGACACCTCAGATGTTAACAGAGATTGGATGTTTTCTTTTAAATTTTTTTTTTAAAAAAATCAATAAAGTATATATTAAAAAAAAATAGAATAAGTTGTTAGCAATAGCAATAGCACTTAGACTTATATACCGCTTCATAGAGTTTTTACAGCCCTCTCTAATCAGTTTACAGAGTCAGCATATTGCCCCCAACAATCTGGGTCCTCATTTTACCCACCTCGGATGGAAGGCTGAGTCAACCTTGAGCCTGGTGAGATTTGAACTGCCAAACTTCAGCTAGCAGTCAGCTGAAGTAACCTGTAGTACTGCACTTTAACCACTGCACCACCTCGGCTCTTGGTTAAAGAAGAGAATGGCTGGATTTGAGAGGAAAAAGGAGGAAAAAGAAGGCTTAGTGTCCAATTTACTGTTGCAGTTAGCTAATTTTATTTTATGATAGTTTGAATTTATTGTATTGACACATTCCTTTCTAAGAAATATCCAATGAATACCATGAATTATGGAATTTTGTGGAGATATTTCCAGGAGAGTTTGACTCAAGATACTCCTTTTGATTTGATTGCTGCGTATCATCAACATATTTTTCACTCCTAGTGACCACAGGAAATATTTCTAAAGAAACCTACAGAATCAGTAAACACCTGTTAGTTAATAGCAGTCAGTGTGAATGGTGAATTTAATTTTTTTTTAAAAATGGCTAAAATATTTAATTTGGTATTCAGAATGTTACTATTTGTATACAGGTATCTGGTTCACTGCCTGCCTCTCTAAGTCATAATGATTTGTAATTTTTTCCTAAAATTCTTTGAGGATTTGCTTATGGTGAGCAGAGTTCCAACGTAGTTTATTTCTCTGGTAACATAACACATAAATGAATAAAGGGAGCCAGGCTGGTGTGGTTTTTAAGGCATAGAAACTGGGAGACTGGGAGTTCTAGTTCCACCTTAGATACAAAGCCAGCTAGATGATACTGGGCCAGCATCATATATATGATATATATGCACATGTAATATATACATATATATTACCAGTTACTCAGCCCTAGGAAGAAGGCAATGGCAATCCACTTCCGAAAAACTTTGCCAAGCAAACTCTAGGGATTTGTCCAGGCAGTCTCTAAGAATTGGGGTGGGTGGGTGGGAAGAGAACAAAAGGTTTCATAAAGATTAGGTAACTCACAAAAGGAAGTTTCATTTGCAACTCTTTTACATTAGATATAATGTGTAATGGAGGGTAAGATGAGTTCAAATGGTTAGAATCAATGAAAAGAGAGAGGATTACAATATATTAACTTCTATACAGATTTTTATATTTAAAGGAGAAGCAGTGAGATGAATGGAACTGAAATCACTCATGACTAACTGATTCCAGTTTCAATGAGCTTCATAAATTTGTTTTAAGCATGACTGAATTTGGTTCTAATTCAATATTGAGAAGGAACCTTTGCTGAAATCACAAAGCATGAATGCAGTGTAAATAATTGCACAACACTTAGTTAGTCAACTCATGAGATAAACATGTTGAGATTTCTCAGGAATTTGTTTTTATGGAACAAATGTGGGTTAATGGCAGAGCATTTGTTTAATACAAAATAAGTCAGGTGTTCCATTTCTCATTTGTATCATCAAATTAATATTTTTTAAAGTAGCAGAATGAGAAGAAATTTTAAATGAGATTCTTGAGTACACAGAGCTGATCCAGTTGGGCCATAGGCCAATTTTATATAAATCCTTCTATTTCTGATGTCTGACTTTGAATGTTGCTATTGTATTAAACTTCAGATTCAGCATTAATGGAAGATACAAGATTTGGAAAAGCTGGTCCACAGGGTTGGGGAGCTTCAAGGTTTGAAAAAAAGAAAAGAAAAAGAAAAAGAAAAAAAAGGGGGGAGGAAAAAGAAAAAGAAATTACAACATCATTAGAAAAAAAATAAACAAATGCAAGGTGTATGAAAAATAGTCAAATTAGGACTGAGTTTACTCAGTAATGGGAATACCAACTACCTGTTGAGGAATTTGGGAAATTAAGAAAGAAGATAAGGTGTGGAATACAGAACAAGTATATTATATAATGCAATGCTTTGTTGCAAGTCCTATTTAAATTTCTTTTTAAAACCATTTCTGGAGAAATGGCATGATTGTTCTAAAATACTTATGGGCATCCTAGAACATATCTGAAAATAAAAAGTGTACTCTGATCCATTATTATGATCCACTCTAGGATTATTGCTTTTTCTTGCAGATAATAAATGTATTTTAACAATGAATGATGTATGGATTATAAAACAGTAGACAGGAAACTGCCTTATCACAAGTCACACTCTTAGCATTGTTTATATCAACAGAGCTTCAGCCAGAAATCTCTTGCTCATCACTTGATACCTGATCCTTTCAAAGCAATGCCAAAAATCAAATCAGGGACCTTGAGCCATGGGCTGCTCTCTAGGCTAATATATCTATATTATATACCAGGGGTGAGGCGACATGCAGATTTCCAGATATGTTATATGATAACTCTCTTCAATCCACTAATTTGCTTAATGTCAAGCAATTTGTTAATAGCAAGGGAGTCAACGTCCAAAATGCTTGGAGGAAATCAGGTTTGGTGACACTATCAGGCACAAAAGATCAGGTCCACACACAAATGTCCAATTATATTGATTTATTGCTACTCATGTTCATACCCAGGAATATTCTCAACTAACATAGTTAGATAAGGATCAACGGAATTCAAGGGAGGTTGGACTTAATTTGCTTGTGGCTACGTAGGGATTCTAGGCTGATCCCTCTTTTAACTTCACCCCCCCCCAGCTCTGCCAGTCCTTCTCCTATAGATACTTCGCTAACACCAACTTGCACTAGTCTTCAAAAACTTAAACCAAAGTTTTGACAGCCATCCTTTTTTATACTAAATAAGCCAATGATGTAATATGGAAGAGTCTTTTTGTAGCACTGACCTGTGGTTTACTTCCACAAAAGACTACTTTCTTACCTTGTAAGGAATATATATATATATATATCTTAAAGAAGTTGAACCTGACTTGTCTCAACATCAAAGTAAGACTCATGTAGGTAATTTCAGCCTGAAGCTCATTGGGGATTAACTCCATTGTCATTTCCTATGGCATTTTGCCCTGGAGGATGTAAAATATTAGTGAAGTAAAGAATATTTCAAAGAATATCACAAACAGCTCTACAGATTTACTGAGAGTTTACAATGAGCATGTACAAAGTGGCTTCCTTTACTATCTGTAGCTAGCTCTCCCACATCTGGGATTAAGGATAAAAGCTTTCTTGGCAATAGATGAGATTGTGTCTCAATGCGTCTAATTTTTTTTTAAATGAAAAGCTTGTATTTGGTCCATTTCCACAGGTATTTCAACCCCCCTAAATGATAAAGTTTATCTTGTATATGTGAATATAGAACTACTTTTGGAAATGGATTTCTAGTAATATACAATGAAGGGTGCAGCTGGACTAATAATAGAGCTATGAAGATGTTTTTAAGATTGTCTGAATGGAACTTTTTCCTATATGATTTCTTTAATTAAAAAAAGAAAAGCACATGAGGTACTTTTTTAAAAAAATCTCAGTATCCTAACTAGTTCCATGAAGCTTAACATCTGGGTTTCATTCTGATAACAGGAAAATGGTCCAGTTTCTATGACAAAGAAGATTCTGGTGTTATGTACCATGTGTCCTTTTGGCAGTGTTTTAATCTTGATTTCTCTTTTCTCTGAGAAATAAATACCTGAGTGATTATTTTGTGACTATACTATCAAGTAAATCTATCTATAAATAAACTCCAGAAAGGACAGTTCATGAATGCTTACTCTGTCAGCGTACAGAGAAGGAGTCCATCAGAAATAGATGGGAAAGTTCTGAAAAACATGAGGCAAAAAGACAAGTATTTTTACCCCAAAATCAGAACTGTAGGGAAAACTGGAACAAATGCAAGACTTAGATTTAGCACTCTTTATAAAAGTAAATGATTTGAATTTGTAAAACTATTTAAAATAAAAGTATTTGTATAAAATAAACTACTTCAGATAAAGTTCTGGTTGAATTTAACATTTTAAAAATTCTTTTCATATGCTTTTCTTATATGCTCATTTTTCATAAAATTACAATTTTTGTCTATTTAGAAAAAAGCAACATAGGTTAATTAATTAATTAATTAAATTTATTATTAATTAAATTTATATACCCCCCTACTCCCGAAGGACTCAGGGCTGTGACAGCCAAAAGATAAAATACACATAATACAAACGTTAAAAAACCATTTAAAAATACATTAAATACTTTGGCCCAAACCAAATTTAAAACACCCCAATTTATAAAACAAATTTAAAAGCAATTAAAAGGGAGGTTAGGCCAGACCAGCCTGCTGGAATAAGAATGTTTTGAGGGCACGGCGGAAAGTGCGCAAATCCGGGATCCTCCGTATCTCCGCGGGGAGCTCATTCCAGATGGCAGGTGCCCCCCCCAGAGAAGGCTCTCCCCCTGGGGGCCACCAGTTGACATTGTTTGACCGACGGAACCCTGAGAAGACCCTCTCTATGGGAGCGTACTGGTCGGTGAGAGACTACTGGTGGCAGAGGGTGGTCTCGTAGGTACCCCGGTCCTAAGCCATGGAGCGCTCTAAAGGTGGTAACCAAAACCTTGAAGCGCACCTGGAAGACCACCAGGAGCCAGTGCAGCTCGCACAGGAGGGGAGTCACATGGGAGCGCCATGTCGCTCCCGTAACCACCTGTGCGGACGCATTCTGGACCAGCTGGAGCCTCCGGGTGCTCCTCAAGGGGAGCCCCATGTAGAGAGCATTACAGTAATAATGTTGAAAATAGAAGCAATATCAGCATCATAGTGAAACGAAGAAAGATGTATTTTCTGGATTTTGTTATCTGATGACAAATAGAGAAAATATTAATTTTTAGAGAAAAAAGTGAGAAAGTGGAAAAGCAGGATATGGAATACATATTTTGCCACATGAACATTGCTTACTCTCATCTTCTGAATCTGAAGTGTTATCACTAATAATGCTCTCTACTTCTTCCAATTCATTTCCCACATCATTTTATTGTTTTGAGGAATTTCTGAAAACTATTGTGGATAAATGTCACTAATCATAAAGTATGTATTCATCAACAGCCAAAATAACAAGGTTGCTCCCTGACACTGCTTTCAGTATCCTAATATGCTCTCTATCAATCTAGTTTCCTTTGTTTTGTTTTTCTAGGTAATATTTAAAGTGGCCTTTGCAACCATTTAAGTATTAGACAGGCCTTCCATAAAATACAGATCATCCATTCTTCTAGAAAGGATGGTTAATGGAATGAAATAAAAGAGAACTGGATGAAGAAAAATGCACACAAAGAATGATTGCTACAAAACATGAGGAAAAAAAAATATTGTATAGCGTATGGAGACAAAAGGATTGTTGCAAAAAATGTGGTCAAAAGTGCAAGGAACAGTTAAAATAGAGAAAGATAATTTTGATGTTCTTGGACTTTCTTGGTTTCCTCCATATACTGCAGGCTTCTTTCTTCTATTCAGAATCAGAATCAGAATAGAGCTGGAAGGGACCTTGGAGGTCTTCTCGTCCAGCCCCCTGCTCAAGCAGGAGATCCTATACCATTTCAGACAAGTGACTGTCCAGTCTCTTCTTAAAAACCTCCAGTGATGAAGCTGTTCCACTGGTTAATTGTCCTCGTCATTAGGAAGTTTCTCCTTATTCACTGATCAAAGCTTGATAACGACACTGAAAAGCCATTCTAGAGCAGTTGCCCAGAATCATTACAATATAGCATCCTGGAAGTTAGTATAGAATAGATGAATGGAATTGGTAATGCTTTCACACTATTGTTAATTAAATTCATAGTTGATTGTATTTATTTGATTCCTTTAAGTTTGTAAGAACAGCTTTATTCACCATTTTATGCTGTTGTCAGTTCCAACAACTGACCTTAGAAGAGCAAAGGCTGACCACCAAGGGTGGCCTGGAGTATTTGCTTATTTTTTTAAATCCCTCAAATTTCCTAAGTCATCTAAATAGGAAGATTGGGCCAGATTGGTTTTTTTTTCTTTTAATAGAAGAAACATGTTTTATGTATCTGGGGATGAAGTGGAACAGCCAAGGGTGTGACCTAGTGTTCTAATTTCTGTTCATGATTTTTATGTATTGATTTTGTGATAAACGATGAACTTCTTTGGAAAACGACCATGGTTTTGTACTGCATTATATTTTCTGTAGGTTCCACTGATGTTCAGTTATTCATATTAATAACTTACTGCAACTTTATGAAACTTGGAGTATTACTGAATCACACTGAAGGACATCCATAGGTTATACATTCTCTAAAGCCAGGCACCACATGATTCCCTTCGTTTCTTAATCCTTTTGGATTAGAAAGAGCTCCCGACATTGCTTAAAATATAAAACTTCAAAACAAAATAAAACACACAAGTAAAATTAAGAAATCCCCCCCCCCATCATTTTAAAAATAAGCAGGAAGAAAATTATCCTTAATTTAATACCATTGACCTGCCTGCATTTTTACCATTGGGTGGTGGAAAGTCCAAACCTTTTGGGAAGTGAATTCCTCAATTGAAAGGCAGCTGCAGAGAAGGCTTTGTCTTATGTCTGTCCAACTATCCCCTCTAATGCTGGTGAAATACATAGAAGGACCTCTGAAGCAGATCTGAAACTAAGGACAGGTTCACCCAGAAGACAGCAATTTTTTAAGATCACCTCATCTAGCCCACTGGATTAATAATAAAGCTCCATTCTCTCCATTCCCTCAGCAAAGAACTACTTTCCATCTCACATTTGGACCTTGAAGTAACATATCCTCAGCACTTTGCCTGCCTGACAGTCTCTTCTCCAGAGAGAAAAAGTATGAGGCATATTAAACTAGTTTCTAGAAAGCTCCTATTTGAAGGCATTCCCAAACTTGGATTGCTGTTCAGCACCAAATACTTCATCACTGAGAAAAGAGAGGCTTAGTTAAAGTACTTCCAAGAGCTAAAATTTCAAATTGCACTTTCCAATTTCAACATTTTTCCTCAATATGTTGAATATTGGATGAAATTTATACGTGGTTTGGTTCTACTCCCGTGACTTTAGTTTTACACTAAGGCTGAATAGGCATTGGCCTATAGGTCAAAGCATAGAGGGAACCAGCAGCACCTTTCCTTATTCTAAAAAAAATACAAATCTTTGCATTAGTAGAAGTTGGTGCCATCAGGCAATGCTGCCCACGACCCAGCACAGCCTGTGATATCACCTGGCCCTGGAAAGAATTCTGGGATGATTCTAGCCTTAGATCAAATCCTACATCTCTGCTTATTGGTTTTAAGTAATTGCTGTAAGGAAAAGGGTGATATAAGGCGCAGCTAACAGCTACACCAAAATGTAATCAAAGTGCTCATGGTTATAGAGCTGCTAGATGAGAACAACTTTTAGATTGGCATCTTCTTTTACAAGGAGATTTCTCCCTCTCCCTCTCTCCCTCCCTCCCTCCTTCTCTCTGCCTTCTGTTCAGTATTAAGCATCATGTATATAGAAATCAGTATACAGCAGCTAGGCTGTTGGTAGCGCAATATTGGAAGAAGGACTTTTTGCTTACTATTGAAGAATGGACATTGAAAGTAGCGAACCTAGCGGAAATGGCGAAAATTTCAGCGTATTTGAAGGACTATACACAAGAAAGATACATATCGGAATGGAGAAGATGGATTGATTATATTCAAAATAAGTATCAAATAGCTTATGAAAATAAGCTAAAAGAAAATATCAAATAGCTTATGAATGAATGTTAAACTTCAGAAGTATTATGTTATCTATAGTGGAGTTAAGGTTTCAGGGGGGGATTTGGTAGTTTAAGGATAGATAGGTTAATTTAGCTTATGATTGTTAACTGAAATACCCTGTATTTTGCTCTGGGAAGTCTGGGGGGGGAGGGGGGAGGGGGGAAGGGGTGGTGCGGGTGGTGGGGGGAGGGAAAAAGGGTGGGGGGAATATTGGGGGAAAAATCTTTTTCTGTAAAACTTTTCAATTAAAAAAAAAAAGAAATCAGTATAAATCCAGACTATTTTTTTGTCTTCATTAGAAGGGCAGTATTTACAAATTTATTTAGAAAAATCCAATAAAAAACCTGCAACCATTTCCTTTTGAAACATTTTCTAACATAAATAATTTATATACAAAACTTATTCAAGTTCCCAAATTTCCTAATAACTCTTTTCTTCTTTTCATAAAATTCTCTTTTATACCATTTTTGGTCAAAGAAATTTGATAGGATTCTAGCTTTAGCTAACTATGCTGTCTTCCCCAGCATGGCTGGCTGGGGAATTCTGGAAGCTGAAGTTCACACATCTTAAAGTTGCTGAGGTTGAAAAACAATGGATATGATATTCTTTATACCCTGAATCATAGTAGACAGACAGATACATTTATCCTTTAACATGAACACAAAAATTCAAGTTAGAAACAGTTGGAGGAGAATGGGGGGGGGGGGGGGGAAGGGGAGGGGAGACAAAAGAAAACTAAACAATGGTTTAATTAGGTGGAGAAATATGGAAACAAATGGGAAGATATAATATGTGGAAAGGAAACTAGGTACCTGTTTATGTTAAATGTAAATAAAATATTTAGATTAAGAGAATATATATATATATATATATATATATATATATATATATATATATATATGATATACTAGAAATATATGTCTAAAAGATAGATTAAGATAAGAAAGAGAAAACGTATAAATATAGATTACTGATGCGAAGATGTTGAAAGAAGATGTAAATATCTCTTTTTGTTTGTTTGTTTGTATGTTCAAATAAAAATGTTCAATAAAAATTGTTTTTTTTAAAAAAATCATGTTAGAAACAGCACTTCATTTCTCAGATATCTATCTCTTTTTCCCACACACAACCTTTCCCACCATGCGGATACAAACAAGTACAGTACACATTTAAAAGAGGCAAGTTGTCACATCTCTTTTAAAATGGAAGCACATGGCATCAATTGCATTTATTTACCAAAGAGAGGCTTAATATTGTTCTAAGTAAAAGATGAACATGTTGATTCCCTCTGTCATACTGCCACCAAGAGGGTAAAATACATACAAAGTGTTGGTTTTGATTGACTTTAAGGAAGAAAATGTAATCGTTTCCATCCAACTGTTGTTTACATAATGCTGTTGTTAAATCATTAGGAAAAATAATAAGTATGTTGAGTTCAGTGTTTTTAGAACAATGCTTTGCTAATCTACATTACTACTGGAAGATGTCAAAGGAAGACAAGGGAAAAAGATGCCTGGGAAAAAAGTTTTTTTTTTTTTTTTAAATATGAACTTAATCTGAACCAGTTTTCTTTACTGTTTCTTCTACCACTGAATATTTTCACATAAGATCTTATCACCATTACATCTTCTTATGATCCATAGGCATTTCTTGTTTAGTTGAATCTTAAGCAGTAGAAGAGTTCCTGCAGGATAGTTGGTCCGGCTAGGGGGTCATCAGCTGAACCCCACTTTGCACCCTAACCAGTGGTTGCCATGAGGAGGTATCCAGGCCTTGTAAATTGACCCTTAAGAAAGTCATGGTCACACCCACCTGAATTGAGTCTGAACTAGTTTATTGTTTCTTCTATCATTACATTTTATCGCAAAAATAGGCAAATAAAGAAAAAAGCTCAGCTGTGGGCTAAAGTAAGCATAGTAAAGAAGCTATTTGTATTTTTATTAGATTTTAGTAAGTGGTTTTGTAGTATAAGAAAAGCCCACCAGTGGCTTTCCAGATGCTGTTAGATTACAACATCATTCTCAACATCAGCTATAAAAATGAGATAATGGGATTTAAAATCTAATGCCATATGGAGAGTAATAGGGTTTCTGTCTGATCTGGTGCTTATTTGGGGGGACCAAGATGGTTCCTTTCAAGCAAATCCTGCAACATATGTGTGTAAAATCTATGTGTTATTGTGATGCATATTTCCATGCATATGTGAGCAAGAAATGTGTGTGAAATAAAGACAGATTACATAGAGGTTTTGATGCCCATTTTATAGTAGCCTCTTCCACTGCTGGCATGAAGCAATTAATTGCACAAAAAATACAGATTGCTTCTAGGTGTGATTCAAGAGCTGGCTATGACATTTAAAACCCTACAAGCAGGGGTGGAATTCTGCCAGTTCGGACGGGTTCGGGCATACCGGTAGCTCCAAGGATCAGCTAAGAATGAACTGGTTCGCTCCAACGATCAGCTGGGCCCACCTGCCCGACCCTGTGCTATACCTACCTTTATTGCCTTTGTTTGAAGCCCAGCTGCTCGGCGCGGCAGCACGGATTTCCACGCATCAGCTGTTTTATTCACCAAAGCTGCAGTAGAAGATGCTGTTTTCAAATGTACTGTGCGCGCTGTTACACCGGTTGAATCCTATCACTGCCCACAAGGCATACAGCTTGATTATTTGAGGTATCTGCCTGGTTCATTCAAGCTTGGTCAATTCAAGCTGGTTGGTGTACTCTAGAATTCATTGTTCAGGATCCAGGAAGTGTGCCTTCACAGTCATATTTGCTTCCTGAAATGAGGTTGTTTGCAAGTGCTAGATAGCTTGAACTCTATTGACCTTCCAGAGGTCCATAAAGAACTGACTCTTCTACCAACCTTGAGGGCTAAGATGGCTGGAATCCCTTGCTGGATATTGTGGGATAGTTGGCTTGTAGCTCAGTTCTTTTTCTTCTCTTCTAGTTTAGTTTTTGTTATATATCTGTTCTTATTCTATATAATTTATTTGTTTGTTTGTATTGTGAGGCACCCAGAATCACTTTGGAGTCAGGCAGGATCAAATCAAATCAATCATTCATAAGATAACAAAGTATATGGACATATAGCTATAACAATGACCAGAAAAGGAGTGGGGGAAAGTGCAGACACAGATACTGTTAATTGTGAATATTTCACAGACCATGGTAATACCTGCCCCTGAAAAAAAGGTAATCTGATAAATAGGCCTCTGCTTTAGAAAGAGGCAGTGATATTTTCCCAAGTTCATCTTTACATTTCACTGTGATTTAATTTTTTTTAAAAAGTGCAACATGTTTCCAGGTCTTGAACAATTAACCTTAGATATCATAACCACCCTACTAAATTTCATTTGTGGTGACCTGAATGCTGAAAATCCTCCAGTGCCCTTTTGCAGATTTCTATAATGGCGCTCTACATTTTCTTGAAAGTTAGGATGGTGATTCTTTTAAAAATATTGAATCATTGGAAGATGATCTATACCAGGCAGATATCAATCATCTTCTGGTTAAGGGTCATGGAATGTAGACTTTCAGTATCATATGAATTTTTTCCCTAATAAAATTATTTGGAAAGGATGAGGTAATCATGCAGTTGTTGAACTTGGAGATTTCTCTATGCAAAAAGATGTCTAGTTTTTTTTTAATTACTGCATTTTGATTACTTGTTTTTTACGACAGATAATAGATTGTTATATATCCAAGACAATGTATATCTATTTATTTGTTTCTTTCAAGATATATTTGGGTTCCTTGATAACAAAATGTGTTCAAAAAAGCTAACAGTAAACAAAGAATTAACCGAAAACCCCTTAAAAATATGAACTCAAATATTAGTATCAACAGTAGAAAAGGAAAAGGAAATTCAAATCAACATGCAGTACCATATTATTCAACCTCAGAATAATCGCATGTAGTAAAATGACCAATATACAAACATTTTAAAATGCTCATACTTTAGTAAAAGAAAGTAAGTTACAGACACAAAATAGTGACATTTTAAATTTTAAAAAAGGCAGCAAGCATATACATACATACATACATATATATATATATATATATATATATATATATATATATATATATATATATATATCAAACCATATCGATATAGGTGCCAAATAGCTCTTAGTAGTGATGTCTGCAGGTCTTCTTCTTGTTTTTAATAGACTAAAAAAATACGACCACATATGTTTCCTTAACATATGGAGCTTTTGAGTAAGAGTGCCAGGAGTCTGCAGCAGAACGGAGGAGAAAGCGAGACAGGAAGGGAAATTGGGCAGATGGAGAGGTTTAACATCCATGAATGAGGAGTGAAGACAAGAGGATCTTATGCAGACCCTCTTCCATCCTGAGGCATCTGCACTGAATGTCAGCATTATCTATTAAATAAATTTCTCCAATGCAGGATTTTTAAACAAAAATGCATCTGATCTCAATGCTTGTTATAAAAGCAATGCAGTACTACAATTTTGAATACAACTTTTAAAAGCATGCAATCTTTTCCAGATCGATTTTTCTTGTAAAAAAAAAAAAAAACAACAACCTTTAGATAGGGAAAAGTGGGCTCCAGTGGAATCAAGAGAGCGTGTTTTCACAGACTTTTCAAATTTCTTTTCATGAAAATCCATGGTGGATTTCTTTTAATCTCAAACTGCAGGGCCACTCCAGTAGGCTTTCATATAGTCATCTTTCAGACTGAATGGACACTTGAGTATTTTCAGATGAGGCTAGGTATATGAAAGAGTTTGAAAAGGTTATCCCCAGCCAAATAAAATTGCAGTTGAAATGCCAGTTTAATCTTGAATCTCTAATGTTAGTGCTAGATTTAGGAACCAATAATATCCATGGCAGAAGGTCAAAATATGAAAGGTGGTAGATGAAACGTCACAATCAAAGCACCACGTCAACTGTACATGCAGCAATATCACCCACATGTACAAAAAGAGTGGATTACAATGCAACACATAGCAATTTGTAATTTGTCCATAGGATCCTATGCTAGGAACATGCTAGATATGTAAGCCACATATAAAGTAAAGGTAAAATAAAGTTTTTTTTCCAGTTGAGCTTAGCTTTTTATAATTTTATGAGTGAGAATATGTGCTTCTCTTGGCAACAATATGGAAATGGCTTGTCATTGCCTTTCAGGTCCCACTTTCTTAATTGATTAATTTATTCTGCATTCATTGTAATTCCTGGTGGTCTTCCATTCATATATTAGCCAGTTTTTGAGGTTGGCTAAGTAGTGCCACCTTACTGGGAAATAAGGTCCAATTAATTAGTCATTTTCTCTTTTTGGGGATTCAAGCCTTGCCCTTCTTTGAAGCAATCATCATCCCCCTTGTTGTCCTTCCCACAGAGGTAAAAATAATTAATCCATAGATTCTTGGCCTCCAAAAGTCGGAAAACATAGGTATTTATACACTTTGTCAACAAGAGCGTACTGCCAAAAGCAGACATTATAGCTAAGCTTTCACAACTAATTTGCAATGGTTGTCAGTTAGTTAAAAACAATAAAGGGAACTATGCTGAAGCCTTACTTGGAAGTGAAGGAGCAATTTGAAGGCATTCCAGAAAAGAATATGTGGCTCCATGAGAGTGCCTTCTTTACCTTTTAAAAAAGTTATAGTGAGTATGTGTAGGATCTACCCTGTTTCCCCGAAAATAAGACCCAACCGGAAAATAAGTCCTAGCATGATTTTTCAGGATACTCATAATATAAGCCCTACCTCCAAAATAAGCCCCAGTTAAGTTTGTCATCCAGATGGATGCATTTAGTACTGTATTTCCCCCAAAATAAGACCTAACCAGAAAATAAGCCCTAATGCGCCGTTTTGAGCAAAAATTAATATAAGACCCGGTCTTATTTTAGGGGAAACATGGTATTAGATATAATACTGTTTCAGAGGTGGGCATCTAGGATTGAAAGAGATTTAGTTTCTGCCCCCCCTCTTTTTTTTTCTCTGTCCTAGGCCCTGGCCTTTCCCACTTTGAAGTAGTCCTAAAACTTGCTGTACTGTAAAGGTCTCACAGGAAAACTTCCTTTCCATACACATATCCACCATCTGAAGCATGAATATGTGTGTGAAGGTGACAGGAAATATTCTGGAGTTGATGTGCATCCCTCCCTTACACGTTTTTCCAGTTTATCTATGACATCTCTGATATATTAGTTGGTTTCCTATGTTATTTATACATTTCAGTATATTTACTATTTGATAGTAGTGGGGGAAATGACTGCAGCAGACTACACAATCCGAACTGGCTTCCTGAACAGCAGATGGAAAGTTTCTTTTACAGGCCGTTCCTTGCATTAGCAAAGATTGCATAACTTTTGATAGTTTGCTGAGTGAGGTGCGGGTTTATTTATGTTTTTGTGTTTGGATTAGACAAAAGTTCAGGCAGAGTTCCTCGCCGCAACAATTAGTCAACATGCTGTCACCAAGGCGAGGGAAAAGGGAAAGCAGGGGGTTGCCTTGTGAGCTTGTACGTGAAATGCATTTTGAAGGAGATTTGTTTTTGTAGTTAGTTAGCAAAAGGCATGATGAATGCTGAGTTGGCCTGCTCAACAATGCACCCAAGACTGCTGAGCGGTTAGATGCCTGACCACCTGGACTGTTTCTATCATCAGCAAATAATTCAAGCATTTCTTCACAGCTAAGACAGTATGTCCAAGAAGATCATACTGGGAGGCCCCTTCAGTGAGATTGAAATGTTAAGAAAGTGAATTTGAAATTTTCCTGGTGCTAATGGGAAAGGGGTAAGGAGGTAGAACATGAGATAATAGAAAACTTTCAGGTATGGCTTCTGATTCAGCAGTGTTTAAATAACATATCTATGGTATAGTTTAATTTCCTTAGCCTGATGTTCTAGGCTTCTGATTCAGCAGTGTTTAAATAACATATCTATGGTATAGTTTAATTTCCTTAGCCTGATGTTCTAGAACTATTGAGGCTACATCTCCAGATTTCCCAGGTAATATAGCCAATCTTTATGCTAGGTAGCAATTCTGAGAGCATTTGCCCAATTAAATTTTGGAAACAAGTTAACTTTTTCTTTAAATTAATTTTTATTAAAGAAGATTTTTTGCAAAGTAAAATCAATACAAAATTTAAAGAAAAAGGAGAGTACAAGAAAAGTGATAAGTAGAAAGGAGATGAAAGAAAAAAAGAAAGAAAAAGAAAAACATATAATGAAGTGTCTTTTGATCTTTATTTATTTATTTATTTTATTTGATTTTTATACTGCCCTTCTCCAGCTGGACTCAGGACGGTGAACAGCTGGGATAAAACAGAGCACACAACATTTAAAAAACAGTTTAAAAGATAATTAAATAATTTCAGCCCACAATTTAAAACAACCCAGTTAAAACCAATTTCAAATTAAAACTGAACGGATGGGATCAAGCCAGCCCAGCTAGATGAAATAAATGAGTTTTCAGGGCCCGATGAAAAGTCCGGAGGTCTGGAATCGTGCGTATCTCTGGGGGTAGGTCGTTCCAGAGGGCGGGTGCTGCCACAGAGAAGTCTCTCCCACTGGGGGTCGCCAGCCGACATTGTCTGGCGGACGGCACCCTGAGGAGGCCCTCTCTGTGCGAGCGTACTGGCCGGTGGGAGGCTATTCGTGGCAGAAGGCGGTCTCATAGATACCCCGGCCCTAAACCATGGAGCGCTTTAAAGGTGGTCACCAACACCTTGAAGCGCACCCGGAAGACCACTGGGAGCCAGTGCAGCTCGCGCAGGAGAGGTGTCAGGCGGACCTGATAAAAAGCCCCCCTGGCCACGGCCGTCATATGCTCTTCTACAGACAGCCGTGCATCCAGGGGGACAACCAAGTTGCGAGCCCTCTCCGTGGAGGCCAGTGATTCGCCCCCAATAACCAGCGATGGCACCAGCTGGCTATATCGGGATGCTGGAAGCCACAGCCACTCGTTCTTGGAAGGGTTGAGTCGGAGCCTGTTCCTCCCCATCCAGATCCGCACGGCCTCCAGACACCGAGACACCACTTCAAGGGCATCGTTGGGGTGGCCTGGGGTGGAGATGTACAGCTGGGTGTCATCAGTGTACTGATGGAACTCCACCCCAAAGCCACGGATGATCTCACCCAGCGTCTTTACATAAATGTTGAACAGAAGGGGCAAGAGGACTGACCCTTGTGGTACCCACAAACAAGGCACCTTGGGGCCGACCGCTGCCCCCCTGTCAACAGATTGTGACCAGTCAGAGAGATAGGAGGAGAACCACCGCAAAACGGTGCCCCCTACCCCAACCCCTCCAATCAGCGCAACATGATACCATGGTCGATGGTATCAAAAGCTACTGAGAGATCTAATAGGACCAGGATAGAGGAGCAACCCCTATCCCGAGCCCTCCAGAGATCATCCACCAATGTGACCAATGCTGTTTCCATGCTGTGCCTAGGCCTGAAGCTGGACTGGAGCGGATCTAGATAGACAGCTTCATCCAGGTACTGTGGCAGCTGCCGCACCACCACACTCTCAACAACCTTTGCAATAAAACGAAGGTTGGAGACCGGATGATAGTTAGCCAAAACAGCCGGATCCAGAGAGGGCTTCTTGAGGAGGGGCCCCACCACCACTTCTTTCAAGGTGGCCGGCAGGACACCCTCACTCAAAGAAGCGTTAATAATCCTCTGGAGCCAACCTCGTGTAACCTCCTGGGAAGCCAGCACCAACCAGGAGGGACACGGGTCCAATAAACATGTGGTTGCGTTCAGCCATCCCAAAATCCTGTCCACGTCCTCGGGAGCCACAGGATCAAACCCCTCCCAGATAACACTCTCAAGACCTGCCTCAATCATCCCATCTGGATTTACCCAGTCAGAGGCCAGACCTTCCTGAATCTGACCGATTTTATCATACAGATACTGCACAAAATCCTCAGCTCGACCCTGCAAGGGGTTATCCCGCGCTCCCAGATGGAGGAGGGAGTGGGTCATCCTAAACAGGGTGGCTGGGCGATTATCTGATGATGCAATAAGAGCGGAAAAATAGCTAGATTTTCCCGCTTTTATCGCCACTAGGTAGGTCTTAATATGAGACCTCACTAGTGTTCGGTCAGATTCGGAATGGCTGGTTCTCCAACCGCTCTCCAGGTGTCTTTTCTGGGGCTTCATCTCCCTCAGCTCCTCGGAGAACCAAGGAGCTAGGTGAGTTCGGTGCCAGGTCAGAGGCCGCAAAGGCACAATGCGGTCCAAGGCCCCAGCGGCCGCACTATCCCAGGCGGCCACCAAGTCCTCAGCCGAGTCATGAGCCAGAGTCTCAGGAATTGGCCCAAGCTCCATCTGGAACCTATCAGGATCCATCAGGCACCTGGGGCGGAACCACCTAGTCGGTTCCGCCTCCCTGCAGCGGAGTGTAGTGGTTAGAAAGTCTAGTCGAAGGAGTGAGTGGTCAGACCATGACAAGGGTTCAGTGACTATATCCCCTATATCAAGGCCATTTGACCACTGACCAGAGATGAAAACTAAGTCCAAAGTGTGCCCACTATGTGAGTGGGGTCATGAATTAACTGAGTCAATTCCATGGCCGTCATGGAAGCCATGAACTCCCGGGCCACCTCAGACGTTTCACCGAGCCCTCGGTGAAGGTTGAAATCCCCCATGACCAGAAGCCTGGGGATATCAACCGCCACCCTGGCTATGACGTTGAGCAGCTCGGGCAGAGCCATTGCCACGTGGCAGGGTGCCAGGTACGTGATCAACAGGCCCATCTGCACCCCACGACCCCACTTCACAAAAAGGGACTCACATCCGGCTATCTATGATACAGTGGTCTCCCTTGTATCCAGACCTTCCTTTATAATAACCGCCACCCCCCGCCCCTGCCCTGAGCTCTCGGCTGATGGAATTTACAATCTTTACAGTAGTTATAAATGCATGAATATATTATCCACTCTAAGGTTATATCATAGTTCCTTTCTTTCCCATTCTAACTATCAAGTATCTAAATCTCAAGTCATTTTTTTCTGTTTTAAGCAAAAAAAAAAATTAAAAAAAAAATCTGTAAAGGCTTTCCAGTCACTAACTATTGTAGTTATTGTCTTTTTCTTAATCAAGCCAGTCAATTTTGCCATCTCTGTGAATTTTGTAATTTTTACCAACAATTCCTCCATTGTAGGCATGTCAGTGTCTTTCCATAACTTGTACAAGATAACTTGTAAAAATTTACAGATTGGATACTGGTACATGGTATATATTAATACCCTTACAAATATTCAAAGTTGCTGGAGAGATCATTTATAATTTTGAAAACAAATCTTTTTAAAAAGTCTGACATATTTAAGCCAGTGTGGAATTCTTCAGTGTTTCCTGGAAAGGCCATGTGATCACAAAATACTGTGGAAGGTTGGATTGGTATCTTGCAAATCTATTGATAAATTCTTTTCAGTAATAGAGCTAAAACAAACATACTTTAAGAAAATAACAGAACTAGAAGATCAGGCTTTTACGTGGTCAGCGACCAAAATTCAGATCTCAATATGTGTGTTTTGGGGAGGGGGAGACATTCAGAAGTCAACTCCTTAATAGCAGTCACAGGATTTGGGCATGTTCATTTGCAAATTTATATGCTGTTGTATAATTATGCAGTCATTTCAAAACCATAATAACATAATTAGGACCTGAGGGGAAAAAGACTTTAATTAAAAATTAATTTACAACTGAGTATAGAGGAATACAGACACAGAAAACTAAAGCAGCCACTCCTATTTTGTTTTTTGTCATCAGCTCAGATGGAAACCAAAATTGGTGAATGCAACAGAGTTGGAAGAGGCCTTGGAGGTCTTCTAGTCCGATCCCTTGCTCAAGCAGGGGACTCTATACTATTTCAGACAAATGGTTGTTCAATCTCTTCTTAAAAACTTTCAGTGTTGGAGCACACACAACTTCTGGAGGCAAGTTATTTCACTGGTTAATTGTTCTAACTGTCAGGAAATTTCTCCTTAGTTCTAGGTTGCTTCTCTCCTTGATTAGTTTCCACCCATTGCTTCTTATCCTGCCTTCAGGTGCTTTGGAAAATAGGTTGAACCCCCTTTTCTTTGTGGCAACCACTGAGATATTGGAACACTGCTCTCATGTCATCCCTAGACCTTCTTTTCATTAAATTAGCCATACCCAATTCCAGCAACGTTCTTTGTATGTTTTAGCCTCCAGTCCCCTAATCATTTTTATTGCTCTTCTCTGCACTCTTTCTAGAGTCTCAACATCTTTTTTACATCATGGTGACCAAAACTGGATGCAGTATTCCAAGTCTGATCTTATCAAGGCATTATAAGGTATTAACACTTCATTATAAGGCATTAACACTTCACATGATCTTGATTCTATCCCTATCAAAAAGAGCCTGGTGGCGCAGTGGACTGAACTGCTGCTGTTAAAGTAGTACTTAGTTGCCAGCTGCCTGCAATTACTGCAAGTTCAATTCTCACCAGGCTCAAGGTTGACTCAGCCTTCCATCCTTTCGAGGTAGGTATAATGAGGATCCGGTTTGTGGGGGCAATAAGTTGACTTTGTATAAAATAGAACACCGCTCGGGAGGGCCAAAAAGCCCTACTAAGCAGGTATATACAAAAGTATGAAGGCTATTGCTTTGTATGCATTGTAAGCCGCCCTGAGTCTCTGGAGAAGGGCGGCATATATAAATCGAACTAATAAGTAAATAAATAAATAAATGCCAGAACTATCTCACCTGGAAATTGCCTGGCCTTGATTGAAGGTATTAAATGGGTAACCTATGGAGTGCAGACTGCATATAGCCACTTACCTTTTTTGGTAGCTTCTACTGCAATCCTTCCTCCCTGCAACACACCATTTAATGTAGAAAATCAGCCATGTGGTTTTTAAACATTTTGAATAGAAAAACAACAAATAGGTGCAAACGCCACCAGAATTTCCTAAAGAACAATGTAAAGCTTCTTTCTAATGATGTGACCATATCATTTTTACATTCTCTAAAGGCCCTGGAAGCCAAACTAAATTCATGTAATTGAGGTATGGCTTGCCAGAAGATTGTCTGTTCCTGTAAGATTCATCACTTTCCAGTCTAATAGGAAAAATAAAGTCCAGAAAAAGAGACATGATTGTTGAGGTGGCCATTATTTCCTGAACTGTACAGTTATCACCCCGTGGCACACATCAACAATAAATCTATGACTAAACCTTATGTCTCCTGAGCACTCAACACAACATACCAAGACATTCCAGACAGACATGCAATAGACTGAAAGCCTAGATAAAGAGATGGCATCTCTGTAGACTCTAATCCTCTCATCTATTCTGATGATGAATGGACTATACAGAATGGAGTAAATGTAACAGTTGGACCCAGTATATTTATAATCACAATTATAGACTTCAAGCTTTCACTCCTAAAATAACATTCACAATAAGATCCTTAATAAATGTGGGATTTAACAGAATTAGTAGATCACATGGAAAGCTGTCAAAGACAACTTACCGTATTTCTTCTGCAAGAAGTCAGAAAAAAAGGGGTCAAGCATAATAGGCTTTAATAGCTCTTTTTTCCCCCTATACTTGTAAATATTCCAGTAAAAGCCCCATTATTTCTTCCTACCTAAGCATGACAAACAACTCTCTGCTAAGGCTATTATTGCCTATCCAGCCTAGGACTGTCTATTTTACCAGCAATGGTACTCCAACATCTCAACTAACAAGCTTCTCCAACCTTGCAACTTGAGATAGGGATAAATGAACTTTGGACTTACTTACAGGCAATGCATATAAAGTGCTTACCTTTAAGCCATCTCCCTTCCCCAAACAAAGCTAATAGTAATTTATTCCTGTGATTTTAGAGATACTCTGGACCTTTTCATCAATGATTTTTACATTCCATTCATAAGTTTCCAGAAGATGCACTCCCACAGGGTGTTTAAAGGAGATCTTTATTTGTTCTTTATTATAAAAATAACTGTAAGAAATGGTTTTAAATAATTATCTAAAATAGTGTCTGTGAACTATAAACCAAAAATATGAAAGTAATACTGTGAGAAAATATTCAGCCTAAATATATTTATTTGGATGTTGGTTCTATCAGAATTACTGATTTGCACTTTCAAGACAGTTTATTTAGACTAAGTATATAAAAGTCTTAACATTTATTCACATCACTGGATATTCAACATTTATGCTGATGATGGTTTGTAAGATTCAGATGTTAATTCTGTGTCTTTTGTTTTGGGGTGGATACACAATTGTGACTGTAATTTAACATGAGTTTATGTTAAGAAAATATTTAACATTGGATTCCCATTGGATTCATTAAATAGGACAATTTGAATCTGTATAAATCCTGGGGGGTTTTACTGCTTGATTAGAAACATCTTCCTATTCCATATGCTATTGGGAAATACATTTCTCCAAGGGTTAATTAACAGCCTTTACATGTTCTGTATTTAGCTAAGGGTACAAAGCCAAAAATATAAATAATGTCTCAAACGGAAACAGAAGGTGCAGATGGTTTTTAACTTTGGGTCTTAGTTCATTGAAATGAGCCAGAAATATATGTTGCAGGCAACTGAAAATATGCCTTTAGAGCTAGCCTGAAATAAAAGGGGAACATACATTTAAAAAAGTAAAATAAAATAATTGATTGTCTTTGCGATTGTCAGTGCTTTTTTTCCATTGTAAATATTGCAGTTATATAGAGGTACTGAGATTGCTGAAAAAATATTTATAGCTTTCTGATATTTATTTATGTATTTATACAATTGCAAAGAGCTCTATTTCTATAATGACCCTGGAAGGCTTACAAATAAGAAAAGAAATTATATCAACAAAAAGAGAACGACTGACCAGAAGATAGAATCAAAACACCAAACAGGAAGAAAGGAAGGAAGGAAGGAAGGAAGGAAGGAAGGAAGGAAGGAAGGAAGGAAGGAAAGAAAGAAAGAAAGAAAGAAAGAAAGAAAGAAAGAAAGAAAGAATATAAGCACACCAAAGTGGCTCAACCATTATATATATATATTAAAAAATACCAGGTTTTTAACTGTTTGTGGAAAGTAAAAACAATTGGAGCAAAACAGATCTCTTTTGAAAGGTAACCTTGCACTTGTCTCTCATCCTTTTTTCCTCTGTTGTCCTATTCCTTGTGCCATTGCCATTGTGGAGTGGGAGACACCTGACAATTGTAGTATAAGCTCTAAAATAGGCTAAATATTATTTCTAAAACAAAACCCCCAATGAAAGAATAGCCAAAAGGAAGTTTATTATGGATGGTGAATCTCTGCTCATCTCACATCTTTGCTCCATCCCAACTCTTCAACTCCATCCTCCAAATTCAAATTCCACTCTTAAAGTAGAAGACCTTCTCATATCTGTAAAGGTCACCTCAGAAATCCTTGGCCAGGTGGAACAATCATAATGTTAGGCAATGTGGTGCCCTCCAGATGATTTGACTAGGGATTCTGAGAGTTTTAATCTAAAGCATATGTAGAATGTCAGATTATGTAATCCTAAATTAGATGTTGAAGTACCCTCTAACTATCATTTTTAGTTTGCCCCACTAGATTCTATTCCCCTCCTGAATAGTTTATTTTGCAATCCTACTGGGCACTAAAGATGTTTCCTAGTTGGGTAATGAAACATATGCAAGTAAACAATCAAGAGAGCAGCAAGAACTCCACAAATCTCACTTTTCTCTGCAACTTCAAAGTGACATATGTATCTTCTCAGGACTGTCTAATACAATCTTGAAATAAGATCACAGATGAAAGAGGCCTGCTAAAAGTTCATTCCTCTGCAACAGACATTTTTATTTCTTTGCTAGCCATGATGGTAGCTCAAGTGCCTGTTGTGGCCCGCCAGCTGTTAGCAGAGCTGGCGGCAGACTTGAATGATGAGGAGGTTGGGGAGGAACTTGGGCCAGTACTGGAGTCTGGGGAAGGCTCTGACGGTCTGACGGTCCGATATTTCCCAGCCACCAGAGAAGCAGCTGCCTTTGGAGGCTGAGATAAGTGGGGAGCAAGAACAGCTGGGGCCTGTTCCAGATGCATGTATGCTCAGAGTTGTTAGGAGAGGAGAACAACTGAGGACAAGGAGTTGAGAATTGGGAAGCAAGGCATACATGGATACTGAATGGCTCCTCCCTGGCTGGGGAATAAATAGAAGGAAAGGGGAGTGGTGGTCATAGGAGACAACAGTTTGGATTTCTGAAGATTTGCCTCATCATGTTTTGTGCCTCAGAGACTGCTTGCCAGAATTTAATTTGCAGCTTTGCGGCTGGGAGCTCATGGCCTGGCAATTATCGCAAGGAACTGATAAGGTCTGTTAACTTACAAAGTTAACTCTTTGAAGGACTATTGCCTGGACTTTTTGGTGTGTGAATGCCATTAATTCACAGGAAATAAATAAAGAGGGGTTTTTCATGACAGGGAATCTGTTTCTTGTTTCTGCTAAGGCTGGGTCAGAACAGTGCCTGAGAAAATGCACCTGCACACGTTCTATACAGAACGTTTCATCTATCCTTCACTTGTCAACATGAAACATCTTCTTGCCTATGGTTATTAAAGGACTGCTTAACTATAGGACTTATTGAAGTTAAAAGGAATGCCAACTACCTAAACTACTTACTATCATAATGTTACCTTCAGCAAAGATAATATTAATAATAAATCTGATTATAAATCAACAATTTCTTTGTTTGATGATGATGATTTGGCATGATTTCCTATCCATGTGAAAAATGTACACATTTGTTTTTGATTATCCTACTCAACTTACATTCTGAATTATTGGTGGGCATTCAGATATAATCATGTTATGTCTGGCAGGGTTCTTCTGAAACAAATTCATAGCATTTATTTAACATAATAACAAAGTTATTTCCACAAAGAAGCACCCCATAATGTTAGGGTTTGCTGATGTTCACCACTAAATCTTATTCAATAACTGAACACTCAAGTAATATATTGCTGAAATGCTGCTGTAGAGGAAAAAATGGAATTGCAAAATTACTAAGCAGGGTTAGTTTTAGGCGAAGGAATGGAAAAACTGCTGATTTTCAATATTTTATTCTGTAGAAGACATGTAATTTAACCATGACACAGATTAATAATTGCTCTCTTTTCACTTCAACTTGACCCAAGACATTTAAAATACAGTATAATGTTGAGTATTAAGTTTCCGCACAGAGAGAAAGACATATCCTCTGGCAGAATGACTGAACCCCTAAGATGAAAGGCTAAAGTCCTCAGATCTCCCTTTCCTTAAGCCTCCTACCCTAGATTTGAGAGGCTGCCACAAAAAGGAGAGAATCAATTTATTCTCCAAAGCACCAGAGGGCAGGACAAGAAACAATGGATGGAAACTAATCAAGGAGAGAAGCAACCTGGAATTAAGGAGAAACTTCCTAATAGTCAGGACAGTTAACCAGTGGAACATCTTGCCTTCAGACGTTGTGGGTGCTTCATTACTGAAAGTTTTAAGAAGAGACTGGACAGTCACTTGTCTGAAATGGTATAGGAACTCCTGCTTGAGCAGGGAGCTGGAGTAGAGGACCTCCAATATCCCTTCCAGTTCTATTCTGATTCTTATTCTATATGTTCCTTCTCCTTTGGGTTCCTGCTGCTACTATGTCTTTTCCAGAGGATATCTCACCTAATGGCTTGTATCTCTCCTCCATCTATCCTCAGTATATATGGGACTCTGGTCTCACATCCATACCATCCTTCTGGAAAGGTTGTCAGAATGGAGATGTGGGGGCCCTTCAATAAAGCAGTTCCACTTCTACTTGGATAGGGGGATTAATTTTCTGCTTCATGGCAATTTGGTCGTGGAGTCCCTCAGGGCCCCATTTCATTTTCTAAATCAGTGTTTCTCAACCTTAACAACGTTTATATAGGTACATGTCAAGTCCCAGAATTCCCCAACCTGTGTGAAGTTCAACTTCCAGAATTCCTTAGCTAGCATGATACTGCTGGGACTGGTCATTCAGATTGTGGGCTGAGAAGCTACAAATAGACTATGTAGATTATAAATAAATAAATAAATAAATAAATAATTTTATTTCTATACCGCCCTTCGCCTGAAGGAGTCAGGGTGGTGTACAGCCAATTTAAAAACACAAGACACAACAATGATTAAAAATTAAAATAATTAAATAAATTTGGCTGGATTAAAACCCCAAAAATTTAAAATACCCCAATTAAAATTATTATGTTGATAGCCCGGCCTGGCGGAACAACAGGGTCTTCAATGCGCAACGAAACACCTGGAGGTCGGAGATCTTATGTATTTCTGGGGGCAGTTCATTCCACAGGGCTGGGGCTCCCACAGAGAAGGCCCTCCCCCTGGGTGTCGCCAGCCGACATAACTTGGCTGATGGCACCCTGAGGAGACCCTCTCTGTGGGAGCGGACTGGTCGGTGGGAGGCTATTGGTGGCAGAAGACGGTCTCGAAGGTACCCGGGTCTTATGCCATGGAGAGCTTTAAAGGTGGTAACCAACACCTTGAATCGCACCCAGAAGACCACTGGGAGCCAGTGCAGCTCGCGCAGAAGGGGTGTCACGCGGGCACAATGGGTTGCGCCCATAACCACCCGTGCGGCCGCATTCTGGACCAGTTGGAGCCTCCGAGTGCTCTTCAAGGGGAGCCCCATGTAGAGAGCATTACAATAGTCCAGCAGGGAGGTGACAAGGGCATGAGTGACCGTGCGCAAGGCGTCCCAGTCCAGAAAGGGCTGCAACTGGTGGATCAGGCGAACCTGATAAAAGGCCCCCCTGGCCACGGCCGTCATGTGCTCTACTAAAGACAGCCGTGCATCCAGGAGGACACCCAGATTGCGAGCCCTCTCTGTGGGGGGCAAAGATTCACCCCCAATAGTCAGCGATGGCACCTGCTGACTATATCGGGACGCCGGCAGCCACAGCCACTCGGTCTTGGACGGGTTGAGTCTGAGCCTGTTCCTCCCCATCCAGACCCGCACGGCCTCCAGGCAGCGAGACATCACATCAAGGGCATCATTGGGGTGGTCTGGGGTGGAGATGTACAGCTGAGTATCATCAGCGTACAGATGACACTTCACCCCAAAACCATGGATGATCTCACCCAGGGGCTTCAGATAAATGTTGAACAGAAGAGGCGAGAGGACCGACCCTTGTGGCACTCCCCATGCGAGACGGCTCGAGGTCGACCTCTGCCCCCCTGCCAACACAAACTGTAAGCGGTCGGAGAGGAAGGAGGAGAACCACCGCAAAACGGTGCCCCCTATTCCTAACTCTCTCAACCACTGCAGCATGATACCATGGTCGATGGTATCAAAAGGCGCTGAGAGATCTAATAGGACTAGGACAGAGGAGCAACCCCTGTCCCGAGCCCTCCAGAGATCATCCACCAATGCGACCAATGCCGTTTCTGTGCTGTGCCCCTGCCTGAAGCCCGACTGGCACGGGTCTAGATAGATAGCTTCATCCAGGTGCCTGGGCAGTTGTCGTGCCACCACACTCTCGACAACCTTCACCACAAAACGAAGGTTGGATAACGGATGGTAGTTAGCTAATTCAGCCGGGTCCAGGGAAGGCTTCTTGCGGAGGGGCCTCACCACCACCTCTATCAAGGCGGCGGGAAAGGTGCCCTCACTCAGAGAAGCAGTTATAATCCCCTGGAGCCAGCCTCGTGTAACCTCCCGTGAGGCCAGTACCAACCAGGAGGGACACGGGTCCAATAAACATGTGGCGGTACTAATCCTACCCAGAACCCTGTCCACATCCTCAGGAGCCACAGGATCAAACTCCTCCCAGATAATATTCTCAAGACCTGCCCCTGTCTCCTCCCCTGGACTCATAAACTATGTTTACAACATAGACCAGATTAAAAGACAAATGCCATATTGCTTAAAACTACTTTTATTAGAATATCTATATTAACAGAAGCTTGCAAGTTTGAATATACATTTGTTCCTCCCTTCATTTATCTTCTTGAGAAATAGGGAGTGCATCTCTGTGGTATTTTGTAAGATCCTCTCTTCATATAGGGCTAACTCAAGTTTATCTGCTTGTCACTTTATTAATAGATTTCCCCTTTCACTATAAAGGTCATGATCTACACCTCTATAGATATGAGGGTAACACCCAGATCTACCTCTCCTTTTCCTGTCATATAGCTGCAATGGTTGGTATTCTGAACCAATGTCCTGGCTGCTTTTCTAGCTATTGAAAGAGTTAAAATAAATATATAATTTCACTTCCTGGTCATTTGATGCATAAGCATGTAGTAGAGGATTCAGTCCAAACCCTGAGAGATAAAATAATCTCATAAGAAATAAGCAAAATCAAACTATTAAAGGACAAAATAATCATGTAAAGCCTCTTTTAATTTTAAAATTAAAGTTTATTGAAAATTTATTTCCAGTGGTGCAGAATATAAAGTACGGAGCATTTCAAATAATAAATAAATAATTTTTTTAAAAAAAAAATCACAGCAGAATTCTAAGGAAAATTGCAATCCAAATTCTAAAGATAAAATCATGAATAATGTTTGAAAGTATACACTATTCCCTACAGGGAAGGGAATAGTGTGTTCAGAGAAATAAAGGACATTTAGCACAATTGAAAGCATATTTAAAATTCTAATGCAAATTCTAGGTACATCTGATTATCTGTTTCTAACAAAGTACCAATTTTTGGAATCAATGATTCCTCTGTTTAATTTTTCTAGATTTCATGAAACTTTGGGAGGAGATTCCACTTTAATTAGAGGCTGCGGATGAGAATTTTAAGCTCCATTTTTATCCTGCCTCAATTCATAGTCTTCTGCCATTAATTTTTAAGAGCCCCAAACTTTTAAACAATATATTACTTGTAGATGTGGATTCCATTTGAAGCAAGGGATATAGCTGGATTTTATGGTTTTGTAGTTTTATTGTTGTTTTGAGCTTCTCAGAATTCTGCTCCAGGATGAGCACAACTTTTAAATGTATGAATTAATTAATTCTAACACCTGGCAAGGGATCATAACATATGCAGAAATGGGTTTCAGCAGTTTCTGACCAGTTCTGGAGAACCAGTAGCGGAAATTTTGAGTGGTTTGGAGAACTGATAAATACCATCTCTGACTCCCATCTGTTCTCCCATCTCCCATCTATTCTCTGCTCCTGAGTCCCAGCTGATCAGGAGGAAATGGGGATTTTGCACTAACCTTCCCCTGGATTGGGGAGGGAATGGAGATTCCCCTGCCAATGCCCACCAAGCCATGCCCACCAAGCATGCCTACAAGCCATGCCACGCCCACCAAGCCACACCCACAGAACCAGTAGTAAAAAATTTTGAAACTCACCACTGACTACAGTTCAGAAATATGGTTATTCTATCATTGCTCCATCATCTAAAGCAAGGGTGAGGAAACTATGGTCCTTTTATGACTTGTGAACTTCAGCTTCCAAAATTCCCTGAACATATGTGTACACATGCACACACACATATACACACACCACACATTTTTTATATTTCTAAATCTTTTTGGATATATTATGCAAAGACCCAGCTTTCTGGAAAGGTCTGTAATGCTGAGAAAAGTAGAAGAAAAGAAGAAGGCAACCAGCAATAAGGTGGATGAACTCAAATACAATGACAATGAGTGCACCATTGGAAGACCTGAAATACCAGGTTGGGGATAAGGTTGTCATGGAGAAGATAAGGTCACTAAGGGTAGAAAATGATTTGCTAACACATAATAAGATCTTTTCTATTCCAGCTTCCTTATATTTACTATAATAAATCCAGTATTCTTTTTTTTTAAAAAAACCATAGAAGCAAATACAGTTGACCATCTGAAAGCTTATTCAACCCAACTCCCTAGCTTGCAATATTTTTGCAGATGAAAATCTATGAACAGTGGACGGCTGTTATTGGCAATGGTAGAGCATTTAATTATGGCTCAGTACCCTCCACTTTGCTGCTGTAATTTCAAATAACTTTCTCATTGTTTTATGTCATTTTCTTTTTACTTAATTGTACCTTGTTTGGGGAATTTGTTCAATACTTTGGCTTAGGCTAGAGGTTCTTTTGCTGTGGCTAGAAGAGAGATTGGCAAACTTTGGGATTTCACTGAAACTCTTGAAATGTTTCTAATAATTTCATGGCTATAAGCTCCCTTTAAAGTTACTTGAGATTTTGATGTTCTCACATGAATAAAAAACATAATCTTCCATAGCCATTTAAAGAAATGTATCTATATGTCCATCTATATAAAATGGCTTTATAGTTGCCCATGGAACACAGACAAATTATAAACTGTTAAGATTTTGATTGATGTTGATAAGCATTGAATCATATCTTTTGAGATGCTATTTAAATGGATTGGCATACAGGGTGCAAGAATGGAATTATGAGTTAAATATTTTCTCTAATACAGTGTATCTTCTATTGCAACTCTCTTCCCATGTGTTAAATTTCATCTTTGTCCTTACTTAGGAATTAAAGGCCAAATGTAATTCAACCATAAGGAAGTATTTTGCACAGAAGAATAAAAATTGGGAGATTATGCATTTGAACATTGTTGGGGAAAAAAAGAATAAATAACATCTGCAGAATGACAAAAATATCACTTAAGCAAATTTCAGTCTGGAACTTTGGGATGAAGAACAAAAGAAAATAAGATTTTGCAGCTGAATTCTTCTTTCTAATGAATAATAATTATAAACTAGGGAGAGGTGATGCTCAGAACACACCATTAGTATGTTTCTTGGCTCATCAGTGGAAAAATAAACAGAAGACAGCTATTCAATTCATGTCCCGGTTATGTGCTCATCCTAACAATATAGGTCTGCCAAGAACATTTTCTACTTTACAATTCTCTTGTGTGTAACCACAGTTTGGTTCTTCCACCCTCACAACACAGGGAAATGGAAAACAATAGCACCCCAAAGACACCCTGCCATGTAATTCAGCACCACTAGAAATGCATGAATGCTAACAGGATGGTGGGAAAATACAACAGCTTCATCAAAAAGGGAGATGGATGATCACACATATAAGACAACCTTCACAAGGGTAAATAAAGATAGAAAAATGTGGCCCATCATATTGCTTGTGAATCTAAGATAAGACTATCTTAAACACATCTTTATATTCTTAATATGAAGAGATCTTGTCTGTTTGATACTGTGCATAACCCTGGCTCTGCAAGGGGACAGGAAAAAGGACAATAGCATATTATAATTTAAAGGCTCTTCCCACCCCCTCCCCATTAAACAACTCCTGCTTTAGAACTTTGTGTGTTTGTGAATGCAGCCTATTGTGCTGCATCCAATAAATCAGAGTGAAACAAATAATGAATTAGAATCATGTGGGAATCTCCCAAGAGAAGCCCATCCTGTGAACCTCTGTCTGTTTTTTGCTCACTTGAAAGCTAAGGCTCATGATGATGACCGCCAAGGTCCCTTCCAACTTATAATGTTAAAACTGTAAGTCATATACAAGAAAGCTTTCACACAGCCATACCATACTTAACAGTATGGATGTGTGAAGGTTGTGCAAAGGCTGAGAGCCCTAAGGGTTTTATCAGAAGACCTGCATGACAAATATAAGTGTTTTGAATGCCTGAATGGGGTTGTTGTTGTTGTTGTTGTTGTTGTTGTTGTTGTTGTTGTTGTTGTTTTTGGTGCCAATTGAATTACATAGAAGTTTAATTAAGTTATATGAAATTATGTTATATTAATAGGTCTGTATTCAAATCCTTGGAAGTAAATTGCCTTGAACTTGGTGAAAATTTTGAATTAGCTCTGCAGAGGATTTTGTTGTTAGTGTTGATGCTATTTTCTTATGACTGTGAGATCCCAGAAATAATTGTTATTTAATATGGATCTAAATTCCTTCTGCACTGGGGATATTTATTTCAGTCTTGGCTCTAGAAAATGTGAACATTTAGGACAGACGTGGGAGTTTTTGTTTTTGTATCAAGGGCAGCATTCCCTTGGTCAACTATATACCACAGTCAGTTGGAGCCATGGGCAGGCCTGGGTACAATAGTGGGCAGCACCAATCCCTTTTTCTCCCTTTCATTCTGCCCCCCCCCACCCCTTTATTTTCTTCTTTTTTCTGCCTGCTCATTTTCCTTGCCAGAATTGTAAATAAATCAGTTTAAGAGGGTTTTGGAAAATATAGTGAGAAATTTGAAATTTGTTTCTGAAGCTGAGCTGGGCCACTTGAGTTTTTCCAATGTATGCATGCTCCCTAAACAGAAGCAAAATTTGATGTGTGAACTCAGTTCCATTCCTGCCACTTGTATCTGTATTAGATTCTGAACACACAAATAATTTGTTTGTAATAGCAACATTCACCGCTTAGGGTTGTTTATTGATCAGTGAAACAAGATTGTAGCTCAAATTTTTGGCATCCTTTTTGCCTTTCTCTTAGGAATACAGGCACCAGAACATAATTAAAATGTTTTCATAACTATAACAAGATGGTACTGAGGGCAGGATTGTAGTACCCTTTTAGTATGTGTTCAGGATTTATGTAAAAGAAAATTTACCTAACTAGAATTTCCTCACAATATTTAATCATCTAGCATATGAAATTTATGTAAAAGCCAATAATTTGGAATCAGCAATAACAAGACAGTCATACAAACAAATTCTTTCATTTCCTGCAGGGTTTCCTTTGTTTTCTTTGTGCTGTTCTAAGCAAGCAAGCACTGTTCTTTTGATCAGATTTAAAATGAAGGATTAAGAAGGCCTAAAATGGTAGGACTTGAGGGAGGGGCAGATGATAAAGTACATTTGACTTGAATCTGGAGACTAGGAGCAAATCTTACCCCCAGGGAAAGAAAAACAAGTCAGGCTATAAAATTTCTATCTAAATGAGCTACGTACAATAAATCTCACTTGGGGATAGCTGCTTCCTATTTAGAAAAGAGCATCTTGTGCATTGCTTCAAACAGAGAAATGTACTTGGTGATCTTATTTTGTCGAAACTAAGGAGAAAGAGGAGAATAACTGATGTCATGATGAGTGAGTTGATAAAAAGAAAACATGTGTTTGTATCATTAAATGAGAACTTAATCCTAATTGGTTTATGGAAGTAGGAATGCTAATGGAAGCTCTATGGAATCAAAATTGATCCCAGAAACAGTGAGACCCAATATTCCAAAATAATTTCCATGCCTCATTCCCCATAGTAGTATTTTGTTATAAAAGAAGAGATAAGGAAGAGTAATTTAAAAAGGGGGGAGGGAATAAAATGAACAAAGTAGAACAGAACAGAACAGAACAGAATAACAACATTGGAAGGGACCTGGGAGATCTTTCAGCCCAACTCCCTGCCTAGGCAGGAAATCCTAAACCACTTCAGACAAATGGTTATCCAATATCTTCTTAAAAACTTCCAGTGTTGGAGCATTCACAACTTCTGGAGGCAAATTGTTCCACTGATTAATTGTTCTAACTTTCAGGAAATTTCTCCTTAGTTCTAGGTTGCTTCTCTCCTTGATTATTTTCCACCCATTGTTTCTTGTCCTGCCCTCAGGTGCTCTGGAAAATAGCTTGACTCCCTCTTCTTTGTAGCAGCCCCTGAGATATTGGAACACTGCTATCATGTCACCCCGGTCCTTCTTTTCATTAAACTAGACATACCCAGTTCCTGCAACCGTTCTTCATATATTTTAGCCTCCAGTCCCCTAATCATCTTTGTTGCTCTTCTCTACACTCTTTCTAGAGTCTCTAATCTTTTTTTACATCATGGTGACCAAAACTGGATGCAGTATTCCAAGTGTGGCCTCATAAAGAGAGACCAATCAATCCTCCATTTAGTGTTCAGTGGAGTCAGGATTCTAAATATGCAAGTAGATGAAGAATATTTTAAAGATTAAATAAAATTATTTCAGTACAGAGACAATCCACCCCATTAACTGACAAATTTGTAACAGTGAAAATCTGTATAGGTTAGGCCAGATAAAGTCATTCTCAAATTCAAGATTTGACTCCTTGAATCTATGCAATTTTCCTAACAAAGTTATTGATATCATTCGCCATTATCTTGTTCTGGAATATTTTTTATTTCCTAGGTTAGCTTTAGAAAACCTAAATGTCTAGACAGTTTCCCACTCGAGTACTTAACAAGAGTTTATTATTTAGCATATGATGAGAACATGACAGAAGACAAGTAAACATATACACAGTTTGTGTAATTATAAGTTAAACATCTATTGGGGTATGGCAGTGGCCTCATTGGAGATGTCCAATTCAGCTATCCAGGCAAACATCTCTGGCATTGCTTCAAACAGAGCAAGAGTGGTCTGTTTAATTTTTGAGAAACATAGAATAATAGGTCTGGAAGGGACCCTGGAAGTCTTCTAATCCAACCCCAAGGCAGAAATTCTTACAATGTGCCTGATAAATGGTTGTCCAATCTTTCCCACAATTGTGGGAGTTTTGATTAATGCCTCTTCAAGTCCTCATCTACGTCATTTATGAAGACATTGAAAAGCACTGGGCTAAGATATAGTGATCGAGCCCTTGTCATGGTCAGATCACTCCCTCCTTCGCTTTGACCTTCGAACCGCCGCACCCCGCCGCAGGGAGGCGGAACCATTGAGGTGGTACCGCCCCAGGCGCCTGATGGATCCTGATAGGTTCCAGACGGAGCTTGGGCCATTTCCTGAGGCTCTGGCACATGGCTCGACTGAGGAGCTGGTGGCCGCCTGGGATAGGGCGGCCGCTGGAGCTTTGGATCGGTTCGTGCCTTTGCGGCCTCTGACCCGGCGTCGATCTCGCCTGGCTCCTTGGTTCACCGAGGAGCTGAGGGAGATGAAGCGCCGGAAAAGACGCCTGGAGAGTGGTTGGAGGGCCAGCGATTCTGAATCTGACCGAACACTGGTAAGGTCTCATATTAAGACCTACCTGGTGGCGATAAAAGTGGCGAAGTATAACTATTTTGCCACTCTTATTGCGTCATCAGATAATCGCCCGGCCGCCCTGTTTAGGGTGACCCGCTCCCTGCTCCACCAGGAAGCGCGGGAGGACCCCTTGGAGAGTAGAGCCGAGGATTTTGTACAGTATCTGTATGATAAAATCGCTCAGATTCGGGAACACCTGGACTCTGACTGGGTAGATTCAGCGGGGAGGACAGAGGCAGGTCTTGTGAGTATTATCTGGGAAGAGTTTGATTCTGTGACGCCCGAAGACGTGGACAGGATACTGGGCAGACTGAGCGCAGCCACATGTTTATTGGACCCGTGTCCCTCCTGGTTGGTGCTGGCCTCTCGGGAGGTGACACGAGGCTGGCTCCAGGGGATTATAAATGCTTCCTTGAGTGAAGGTGTCTTCCCTGCCGCCTTGATAGAGGTGGTGGTGAGGCCTTTCCTCAAGAAGCCTTCCCTGGACCCGGCAGTGTTGGCAAATTATCGTCCAGTCTCCAACCTTCGCTTCGTTGCGAAGGTTGTTGAGAGTGTGGTAGCGCAACAGCTCCCCCAGTACCTGGATGAATCGTCGTATCTGGATCCGTTCCAGTCGGGCTTCAGGCCTGGGTACAGCATGGAAACGGCATTGGTCGCGTTGGTTGATGATCTCTGGAGGGCTCGGGACAGGGGTTGCTCCTCTGTCCTGGTCCTATTAGACCTCTCAGCGGCTTTTGATACCATCGACCATGGTATCATGCTGCACCGGCTAAAGGAGTTGGGGGTGGGGGGCACCATCCTACGGTGGTTCTCCTCCTTTCTCTCTGACTGGTCGCAGTCTGTGTTGACAGGGGGGCAGAGGTCGACCCCGAGGCCCCTTGTATGTGGGGTGCCACAAGGGTCGGTCCTCTCGCCCCTTCTGTTCAACATTTATGTGAAGCCGCTGGGTGAGATCATCCGTGGTTTCGGGGTGAAGTACCACCAGTACGCTGATGATACTCAGCTGTACATCTCCACCCCGGACCACCCCAATGATGCCCTTGAAGTGATGTCCCGGTGCCTGGAGGCCGTGCGGATCTGGATGGGGAGAAACAGACTCAGGCTCAACCCATCCAAGACTGAGTGGCTGTGGTTTCTGACATCCCGATATAGTCAGTTAGTGCCATCACTGACTATTGGGGGCGAGTCATTGGCCCCCACGGAGAGGGTTCGCAACTTGGGTGTCCTCCTGGACTCACGGCTGTCTTTAGAAGAGCACATGACGGCCATGGCCAGGGGGACTTTTTATCAGGTCCGCCTGATTCGCCAGTTGCGTCCCTTTCTGGATCGGGACTCGTTAAACACGGTCACTCATGCTCTCGTTACTTCCCGCTTGGATTACTGCAATGCTCTCTACATGGGGCTCCCCTTGAGGAGCACCCGGAGGCTCCAGCTGGTCCAGAATGCGGCCGCGTGGGTGGTTATGGGAGCGACGTGGCGCTCCCATGTGACCTCCCTCCTGCGCGAGCTGCACTGGCTCCCGGTGGTGTTCCGGGTGCGCTTCAAGATTTTGGTTACCACCTTTAGAGCGCTCCATGGCATCGGACCGGGGTATCTACGAGACCGCCTTCTGCTACCAATAGCCTCTCACCGACCAGTACTCTCCCATAGAGAGGGGCTCCTCAGGGTGCCGTCGGTCAAACAGTGTCAACTGGCGGCCCCCAGGGGGAGAGCCTTCTCTGTGGGGGCACCTACCATCTGGAACGAGCTCCCCCCAGAGATACGGAGGATCCCGGACCTGCGCACGTTTCGCCGTGCTCTCAAAACTTTTCTATTTCAGCAAGCTGGCCTGGCCTAACTCCCCTCTTTTAAATTTTTTAAATTTTTAAATTTTTTTAATTCGTGATTTTATAAATTGGGTGTTTTAATCTGTGTTTCGGCCGAAATATTTAATAATTTTAAGGGATTTTTAATATTTGTATTATCTGTATTTTATCTTGGCTGTTCACCGCCCTGAGTCCTTCGGGAGTAGGGCGGTATAGAAATTTGATTAAAAAAAAAAAAAGACAGAACCTTGAGATACCCTAGTGCATGCTTCCCTTCACATAGATGTGGTCCATGAGGACCATACACTGAGTGTGGTTTTTCAACTAACTGAAAATCTGTCTGGTGGTGGTCCTGTCTATCCCATATTGTTCTATCTAACCAAGAAATAGACTTTAGTCTACTTTATCAAATGCCTTACTGAAATCTAAATATATGATATCCACAGCATTTCCTTGATCCACTAATTTAGTCACTTTATCAAAGAAGGCAATAATATTTGTTTGGCATGACCAGCTTTCAATAAACCAATTCTGTCTTCTAATAATCACTTTGTTGATTTCCAGAAATCTACTGTTTGATGATCTTTTCCAGGATTTCCTAGGTTTTGGCATCTTGCTCATTGGTCTGAGGTTTCCTAGATCCCCCTTTTTCTCTCTTTTGAAGATTGGAACCACATCAGCTCTTTTTCATTCCTCTGACAATTCCCCCATGCTCCAGGACTTTTGAAGCCAAGATCAGAAACCAAACTAGGCATTGCCATCTGCTGAAGCTAGACCCAACTCAGTTGGTGATGCATGCCAATACCATGCCAAATCTCTACCTGTTCTGGAAATATTTTCCTACCGTATATGTGTAGAGTATGTAGATGCATAAAATTAATCCACGTGAAGAAGGATTTGGCCCAGTGAAGGAAGATAGCAGGGTTTCCTTTATGGAAATTTATGGTATGTAGAGTAACCGGGTCTCTGAGAAACTCTAAAAAAATCCCAATCAAAGATAAATAAAACCATAACAATCATATTAAAACCAAATTGATTAAAACAATAAGATATTGGGGAAAAAATCTATATGGAATTCAGAATCACAAAATTATTTTTTAATGTGTAAAAGGCTAAAATTTTTCATGATTGTCAACTGTCATGAGATTTTGGTATTCCCTTTTGAAATCATGTGGAATGTTGGACAAGAATGGCAAAATATTGAGATTTGCTAAGACCCATAATTCTGTCATGTCATATTTAAGAACTCTTCAGATTTCCTAGTTAGGAACCATTAGTCTAGAGCAGGGGTGTCAAACTGGTGCCCCTTGGGCTGGATATGTCACATACAAGCCACTCTCAATCTAGCTCCATGAAGGGAAAAATGTTGCAATATGTCACATGACAGTAACGTGACACAGCGAGTTTGACACCCGTGGTCTAGAGCATTTTTTACTTGCTCTCCTAGTCCTAGCATATTCACCTAAATAGACTCATTAAGATTCTTACACTGACCCTTTAAACTAGAGATTCAAGAGTCATCTTAGGATCCTAAGTATCCGAAGTCCAGATACTGCAAGTTATTGAGTTATTGTCATTTCACTGGACAGTCCTTCTGAACCAGCACAGCCAAATTTATCACATTATCTCATTGCTGTCAAAACTAGTCCTATAACAGAAATGCTGTTTTGAATCTCTGACTCCATCTTTCAAATCTCCCTCTGCCTCCATCTTTACCTCCACTGCCACTTTCCACCTTACTTTTCCTCTCTATTGCAACTGAGTGAATAAAATCTCTAAATCAACCCACTCTGAAATACCATAATGTGTTTCTTGGTATTGCATGCATATATAAAAACTGAAATTGCATATATGGGTGATAACATTGACTTCTTAAGAGTAACCAGCACTTATATAATTGAAACTGCCATGCATGAGAATTGCTTTAACTATAGCCCACTGAGATAAATTGGCCTTTTTTAAAATTAGAATTTAGTGGATTGGCATTTTTGACACAATGCAACATTAAACTTTAATGTTGAGTATGAGTAACTGATACAAGGTACATAAAGATAATTGTTACCTCCTGTAGCTTTATTTGTGCTAAATAAAGCAAAAGTAATTGTTTCCTACAGTAACTCATTTCTGCCTTCTCTCCTTCAATTACCGGTACTGTAATTATACAATATGCTAAGAATCAACGGACAAAAAAAATTATAATCTCCCATGGTAGAATCATAGTATGGTACTATCTGTTATGTTGTAGAGATATCTTAACAGTTAGGTTCACTTACCAAGATCAAAGATTCTAAACTTCATCTGGTAGGAAAAACTATGACTTGATTTTAAAGATATCAACTGAAAGGATATCAACCTTTCTCCCCGCACCCAAAAGAGCTTTATTTCCCAAAGCATTTTAAGGCTATTCTATTTACCTATCCAAGGGTAAAGTCCTATATTATTGGATGTATTGGTTGACAAACATTCAGATATCTATCCATGCAAGACTTATTTGGATTTTGAATCACCAGCCACCATTTGAATTAGCATTCTTTTTTTAACAGAAGCAATACATAAAATGGAGGATATTTAAAACTTTTGAACTTTGAAATACCACAATGAGAATTCTGTTTAATAAAGATTAAAAACTTTGGGCAGCAACAAGTGGACTTCCCTTCTCTGAAATCTTGGCATTTCTATAATACATTATATTCTACAATATAGTCTATAGAATTAAATAGATTCTATTAAAAGAACAAAGACCACTAATTTAAACCAGTGCTTCTCAAATTTGGCAGCTTTAGGTTTTGTGGACTTCAACTCCCAGAATTCCCTAGCCAGCCATGGAGCCACTGATCTAGAGCTGAGACTTGTCCTGGTTCTCAGGAATAGAGAAACATGTACCTTCTTACAGGCTAAGAGCTTAACGTAGCAAATCTAGCAGAAAAAGTACATAGGGCCATTGAACTTTATGACTTTACTTGTTTCCTCTTTATGTTATGTTAAAAATTAAAGTTTGGCTGGAAACTTTAGAAGAGCCCTGCGGGCTACATTTTAAAGAAGCCAAGAGCCATTCTAATCTGACTATTAATTAAATGAGACATAATATGTTAGCGTATAAACAAAAAACTACCTCCAATGAACCTGCACTGGTACAAGTTTAACGTTTTAGCAGGTGATATGGGAGATTAACCAGGATATGCAAAATGTTAGACAAAAAGAAGAGAAAGTGATTATGAAATTTAGATCACAGGTGGTATCCAGTACCTACCAAATATTTTGAATTTGAACTCTGTTACACCCAACATAGCATGATGATTCCCTGCTATTCTAAAAGTCATGGAAACATAGAATATGTGGCCTGGAAGAGATCAAGAAGATAATTTAATCCAATATTTTTCAAACTTGGTAACTTTTAGCTGTGTGGACTTCAGTTCTGGGAATTACCCAACCAGCTGATAGTCCAACCCTTTGCTAAGTAGAGGAATCTATGAGAAAGCCATCCAGCCTCAAATAAACACTTTTATCACTGATGGGTTTTTTTTCTGATGTCTAACTGAAACCTACTTCTTGGTAATTTAAACTCATTGTTTCTTCAATGATGGTGGTTAATTTTGTCATGCCTTTTATATGTCAGTCCTTCAACAGTCCAAAACCTCTAGAGAGGACTTAGCTGTTATAGTCTACTGAATTCCTGAAGTTGTATTACATCTGCTGGAGAAAAAAAACACCTGGTAACTTCATAGAAGAGGTGATATGACATGTGTATATTCATATATTCAATTATTACATGATGATAAATTCCAAAATTAACCTCAGCTCTTTATTCACAGAAATCTTTCAACCCTTGCCAAAACTACTACTATAAAGAAACATTATTTTCTCAGGACTGACTGAAAGTTATTCAAACTCAGGCCAAGGAAGGTGAAAAACTAACAATCTGATTAGTGTATGAGAATAGTTATACACTGCTCAAAAAAATAAAGGGAACACAAGCAGAAGACATCCGAGATCTGAATGAATGAAATAGCCTTATTAAATACTTAGTTCATTACATGCAGTAGTTTTGTGTTCCCTTTAGTTATTTGAGCAGTGTTTAACTAATGTATGTAAAGAACAAAGTATTTAATAAGGCTATTTCACATTCAGATTTCGGATGTCTTCTGCTTGTGTTCCCTTTATTTTTTTGAGCAGTATATTTCTGGCTTCAGAACAGACTGACTCCATCTTTATATCCTAAAACATTTATTCAGTCTTCCTAAATCTCTTTTTAATACATTATATAGTGTGAATATTATTGTTTTTAAGCTATGTGAGAAAATACATTCCTGACAAGGTTTTCATATTACAAGGAAAGTATTTTGAAAACATTTGTTCTTTCTAGCTGTTAATTGAGGTTTCATAGTAGCTAGTAAATATTTGAGAATTGTACTTTCTGTTAAAACTGTTTATATTAAATATACTATTCTCTTTTGAAACTGACTGCATAAGTCATCACAGGAAGACTGCAATTTTGGAAAACAAGTAAGACATATTTTAAATGTACTAAGTATCACATATAATGTAATGCACAAGGGTATAACTATATATTATCCGAAATATGATTTCATATGCATTAGAGAATGAGATGATAGATTTGCTAACACATATCAGATTTGCTCAAATAAGAAAGAAGAGGGTGAGAGAGAGGGAGGGAGGGAGGGAGGGAGAAGGAGGGAAATGCCCAAAGCAATTTTCAAACATAAAATCAAGGAGCTAATGTTATCCTGAGCTTCTTTCTTTCTTGATAATATAAGCAAACTAAAATTTGTTGTCTGAATAACTTCCATTGTTTTGAAATTGCCTACCATTTGTGGTTTACCACTAATTGATGCATTTCAGAATGGTTTTAACACCCTAGAGCAATTTCCATATTTACCCCAAAGAAAAATGACCTGCCATTTAAATTAAATCCCATCCTCCCAAAAAGAAAGAGTGGGGAGAAAAAAATTATAAAAAAATTGAAACCCAGTTATAAATCAAATAATAAACCCAACCATGCCAAGTTTGCCCACTTGACAATGTAGGATTGCTGGCTCCAACTGCAACTTCTAGAAATTCGTTTTCTTTCAGAAATTACATGCAAAAAAAGCCATTGTTAAATAAATGATAAATGAGGATGTTTATTTGTTTGAAAATATGAGAAACTAAATAACTAGTAAATTCTGAATATGGAGATGAAGCACAAAAGATTTGTAACCGACCGACACACTGTTTGAAATTGTAATGGAAGATGGATTTATGTTTTATGTTTTGTATATATATATATATATATATATATATATATATATATATATATATATATATATATATATATATATATATATATATATATATATATATGTTTTCTCAGGTTTTCGCGGGTGTTTGTATGTAGGTCTTTGGTTATTCGGGTCTTCTCCCACGTAAAATTGGAAGTGTCTTGGCGACGTTTCGACGAAGTCTCATTCGTCATCTTCAGGCTGGTGTTCTCGGCTTCGTGCTTCCAGGAGCAATGTGAGATCACAGCTGTCTCTTCCTTTTAACTGCTAGTGGGGGTATGGGCTGATTGGGTGGGGACTTGGCTGTGTTCTGATTGGGTGGAGGTGTGTTCTGATTGGTTAGGGGCTTGGCTGTGCTCTGATTGGATGGGGGGTTGGTTGTGCTCTGATTGGCTGGGGGTGTGTTCTGTTTGGGTGGGGGCTTGGTTGTGCTCAGCTTAGTCTGAGTTGCAGGGGGATTTGAGCTGGTGAGCTGCATTGTTGTTGTTTGGCTTCGTGTTTGTGGCCGTGCGAGCTCTTCATGGTGGGTGTCAGTCTGCTTCATGTATGGATTGGAGGGGTTTAAAGTGGCTAATGATGCAGCTGCGGTCTGGCTTCTGGTCCTTGGTCGTGGCTCATTATCAGTGTGGGTTTGAGTCTGCTTTCTGCGTGGATGTGTGGTGGTGACATCCTGTGTGGCTCTCGTGAGTGTGGGTCTGGTGTCATTCGTCGTGTTAGAGACTCGTTTGTCAATAAGGGCGGGTTTCCAAATGGCTGGTAGGCGGGAGGTATCGTCTCGTTTGTTCATGCTAACACGACGAATGACACCAGACCTGAAGGGAACTGTGAGTTAGAACAGAGTTACTGTTGATAAGAAGAAAAGCAAGCCAGTCACCTGGGGTTGCTTTTTCTTGAGACAGACGATAGACGGAGCAATTCTTGAGATAAGAGGCATAGACCAGTGGTGGGTTGCCCCCGGTTTGTACCGGCTCCACTCACCTACCCCAACATCATCAGAACACCTCTGCGCATGTGCAGAAGAGCACATGCGCAGCCCCATTGCGAACCAGTAGTAAAGTAGGTAGAACCCACCCCTGGCATAGATTCCCAATGACTGTACATTTGCCCTATTTAATAGTAGAGACTTGAGAGTGTTTTTGCTTCCATTCCATTTTGCATCATTGGGCCATGGTGGCGCAGTGGTTAGAATGCAGTACTGCTCGCTACTTCTGCTGCTTACTGACTGCCTGCAATTTGGCAGTTCGAATCTGATCAGACTCAAGGTTGACTCATCCTTCCATCCTTCCGAGGTGGATAAAATGACGATCCAAATTGTTGGGGGCAATATGCTGACTCTGTAAAACTGCTTAGAGAGGGCTGTAAAGCACTGTGTAGCAGTATATAAGTCTAAGTGCTATTGCTATTGCTATTCTGTAATCTCAGAGCAACTCAAAAATATTTTCTCAAACTTTGGGGAATAATCACACATTTATTCACTGAAGTACAGACCAAACCACTTCACTCTTGACTCTCAATGTACCTTACCAATTTAGCTTACAAAATTATTCAAGCAAATCCTTTTGATTAAATTCAGAACAATTCTTTTAGTTGAATTTCAAAGGCCAAGCACTCCCATTTATATAGTCCATTGACTGGGTTTCTTTCAGTACACTTCAATTACCATGACTAGATGAAACTCCAGCTTTCTCATCTAATAACCATTCAGTGTTAAATCCTATTTATTTCTTATTTGAAAACTGGAATGTGTGGAGAATGATTTAATTATGCCCAAGAACCAAAATGTTGTTTTCTTTGTTCCCTTTTATGGGCGTAACCTCTATCACAGGTTGATAGAGTAAGAGCTAAAGGTTAGTAATACCTATCTTTTATGCTAAGGATCCCAGTCTGGCCAATTTGCTTTTAAATAGCCATTATTTCTAATTATTCGAATGGTATGGCTAATTTGAACCTGAGACAAAGGTATAAACAGTATTTAAAGCATTTAAAGTTGTTTTTGTTGGAAATAATTATAATTAGCTGGAAAGCCTGCTCTTGTACAAACACCTGAATTTATTCAAGAGGCAGATTTCATATTCTTATGAATTTTTCAGATTTATCTTCTTATTTCTGCTCCCAACATTCTACAAAATTCTTGTATCTGTTTATATTAAAATCTCTAATAAAAAGATACTACTCCTGATTCTTAGCATCTAATTCTGCTAAGAAAAAAGGTTAAACTATTACAGTAAGTAGAAAATAAAGCAATTGAAATTCCCAAGTGCCTGTCTGGATTTTAATCTTGCTTGGAATCAGTAGCATCTGAATAATTTAAGTTAAAGTGCTCAATTATTAACCCAAATCTTCTACTCGCTACATATATTCCTAACATATGTCATCCACATGTGACACTTACATTTTTAAAAAACTGAATGGGTGATGTTGGTTTGGGGGAAGCATCATTGTACATTGGAAGGCAGCCATTCCTTTACAAGCTCTTCTCATGTGACTTTTGTCTTTATCTGATTTTGTTTTAACTTGGGACAAAAGAATGAACAGAAATCTTAAAATCTACTTGATTGCCACCAGAACATTGTTTTATGAAAAGTGGCTGAAGCATGCCCTGCTAAACCACATGAAAAACAAAAAGGAGAAGTTAATGAGCTCTTGTATTAGCTGCTTAGATAAAATCACAATCCATCCTTCCACAATTTGGCACTGGGGTAAGAGCTTAATGAACCAGATCTGTATGTGGAAGAAGTGGTGGAATTTTTCAAGCCACTTCTTTGCTTGCAACATTTCTAATAAGGAAAACATTTCAGCTCTTCATGAATCAGTAGTTACATGCAGAGGTCATTGTCCAAGAAAGCCATGTAGGACTCAAAGTAGGAAGGCCAGTAAAATGGTTGGCTTAGTGTGGGATGGCTGTGTTAAAGGCAAATTCCATTCAGGGATCATTAGGATTGTGATTGAAAACTGGCAATATTGCAACATGCTTTTTTTTCATTTCCATATTGTGACTTTTTTTTCTTTTTTCATGCTGAATTAATTTTGATGGGGCCTTTGATGGGTTGCCCTTTTATTGTTTCTAGTGCCCACTGATTGCTTTGTTCCAGAAAAGTATGGCATAATAAAATGACAGGCACATAGAAAATATAAATAAAGTGAATTATCTTTAAAAAAATGTTAAATCATATCATTTCCTAATGGATAATAAAAAATAACTTTTTTATAACTATCTACTACTCATTGTGTTGATTGCATGTTGTCCTCAACTTCTGACCACAATTGCGGCCAAAATTTATATTAAGTGAGAAATTTGTTAAGTGAGTTTTGCCCCATTTTATAACTTTTCTTGCCACAATTGTTAAGTGAATCACTGCAGTTGTTAAATTAGTAACATAGTTGTTAAGTGAATCTGGTTTCCCCACTGACTTTGCTTGTTAGAAGGTCTCAGAAAGGGATCACATGACCCCAGGACATTGCAACTGTTATAAATGGGAGTCAGTTGTCAAGCATCTGAATATAATAATGTGGCCATGGGGATGCTGCAACAGTCATAAGTGTGAAAAATGGTCATAACTCACTTTTTCCAGTGCCGTTGTAACTTTGAACGGTCACTAAATGAACTGTTGTAAGTCGAGGACTACCTGTATATAACACATGAAAATTAAATCCAAGGTGTTATTTGATTCAGTTTTTAGTTTGTTAAAAAATAAATCCCCAGACACTGTAGGTGAGTCTTGAAACAAAGAGTACAGTTTAAGTACTTAAATTCATTTTACTTTTCATTAGAGCTTTTATCTAAAAAAATATGTAAATTTTCACTTTCTTTTGGAATCCATAATTTCAAAAGATTTGTCATTGGTAGTGTACCAGAGGTGGGTTTCAGCAGGTTCTGACCAATTCTGGAGAACCGGTAGCGGAAATTTTGAGTAGTTCGGAGAAAGTTTGGAGAGCCAAATTTTAAATTTTAAATTGATTTTAAATTGGGTTGTTTAATTTACGGCCAAATATTTAATTATTTTAATACTGTTTTTAAATTTTGTATGCTCTGTTTTTACCTTGGCTGTGCACCGCCCTGAGTCCTATTTGGAGAAGGGCGGTATAGAAATTTAATAAATAAATAAATAAATAAATAAACCGGTAGTAACAATTCTGACTGGCCCCTCCCCCATCTATTCTCTGCTTCCCAATTCCCAGCTGATCGGGAGGAAATGGGATTTTGCAGTAACCTTCCCCTGGAGTTGGGTAGGAATGGAGATTTTACAGTATCCTTCCCCTATCACGCCCACCAAGCCATGCCCACCAAGCTATGCCACACCCACCAAGCCACACCCTCAGAACCGGTAGTAAAAAATTTTGAAAGCCACCACTGTGGTACCATGGAGTGTTGTTCAAAATATTACCTTTACACAGATCTTACCAAGCGGAAAGGATTTGGCTGATGTTATGCATTTATGTAAACTTTTGTAAAATGAAAATATAATTGTAATTATTATAAATGAAAATGTAATTATCATTAATTATTTTAATTAAAACAATTGATTAAAGGTTGGAATGGAAAGAGTGAAGAAGAGTTGAATGTAGCTTCCTATTTTCTTCTAACCAGGTTTTTCGTCCTATATTCTCCCTTTTTTTAAAATTAAGGATATGTGTGCCTGGTGGAATATATGTCTTCTAGCAATTTGCTTATAAGAGTTAACATCCAATTAAAACTTTATGAATAGAAGCTTCCTTCTGTAGTATTTGGCACACTGGAACCAAATAATTTCATAAATAGTTTTTTTTTTAATGCTCATAATTCTTCAAAGGCTTTTCTGTATGTACTATACAGTAGATAATGGTAAAAATGCCAAAACATACTAATTATATTTTATATGTGAATATGTACAGTATATATTGATATACATTTATACTTTATTGATCCTATCTATCCCTAGAATGATATTCCTTAAGAGACTGACTTATTTAAGGAAGACAGCTAAATACTTAAATAAATAAATACAAAGTTATTTCAAAATAGGGAGCGTGGGACCCTTAATGGAGCTGTTATACTGTAATTATATCTGTATTATATTATATTCGTAATTCACGATACACCAAACTTTTCTACTCCAGTTGTCATCTTGCTTATTTTTCCAGCATGTTTGTTTGTAATCCAATTCTAGCAATGTGATAATTTCCTAATGTCTTGGAAATTTCCTCTTTTTTTGCTGCAAATTGATTCAAAAATAATTTCCTTGGAGGAAAAAATGTACCAAGCTTAGGAATCAACAGAGCGTTCTTTAAAAAACATGTTGACCTGCTACAGTCTTTTCTTCTTATTAAAGAAAATAAAATGAACTTTTTGAACTTTGTATTTTCAAGAAGGAAAAGGTTCATTAAAATAAAATTAATATTTTGTCTAGAATCATTCTGGAAGGTGCATTGACACTTTTAAATGCCAAGTTAGCTCTTATGTCTCGGTTTGATTCCCAATGGTGTTGATAGAAAAGGCAATCCTTTCAGGAGAATATGGACTGGGGGAACTTCTAACAGAAGGATTGCAAATAAAATTGTGTTGCTGTATCATAATGACATCATGAGGAAATGCTGAGGAAGAAATAGGAATCACAGCTTCAACGTAGCCATATCCACTTTTCATCTTTCTGGTGATCAAATATTACATAGAATGGGGTCTTTCAAAACATATTTTTGTTCAAATTTAGCATATTTGCACTTTCCAATTCCTGACATTTTTCCTATTCATATTTTAATAGGTTAAAGCTCTGAGCAAAAGTGCTTGCAAAAAGAGAATATGCTGGGAATATTCAATGAAGTTTTGAAGTGGTGGTTAGTTTCTGTCTTTTAACCAAAAGATATGCTGCAGACTAGCACTTGGTAGAATAGTTATGAAGAAGGCCTTGGAAAAGATAGTCAGTTGCCATAATGTGTTTACACCTACAAACATCAGAATGGTGCAGGCCAGTGGTGGGTTGCCCCTGGTTCGCACCGGTTCTATAGAACTGGTAGTAAAACTGGCGGGAGGCTCCACCCATTGACCCTGACGTTATCAAAACATTTCTGTGCATGCGCTGAAGAGCGCACGTGCAAAGTGAGTGCGCGCACAGGGCCCTATTGCAAACGAGTAGTAAAGGTAAGTAGAACCCACCCCTGGTGCAGGCAACAATTTCTTTGTCTGTCATCCTACTTGGTCTACTTCTCAGGAAGATCAAAACTACTTTTATTGAAATTGGCTATAGTAACAGTATCTTGCAAGTCTGATTGTACTGTATCTGCTCTTATAATTCAATGAAGAGGTGTTTCGTTAAGCTGTTCTGAATGTCATCTTGTTCTGGATTTTAAAAATGCTTCAGCCCCTTTTGATTAGGAAATAGATCCTTATATCTCCATCAAGCTCATCCTTATTACTCTCTACCCTCTGATAGTCTATGGCAATGAAAGTTGGACTTTGAAAAAGCATGATAGAAAGAATATTGAAGGTGCTGAATATTGGTGTTGGAGAAATTGCATCCCCATGGTGTTCTAGTTTTACTGACCCTCTTTTTGTGCCTCGCCCAATGTTTTCCAATTTACTTACAGATTAATAGAGTTGGAAGGGACCTTGTAGGTCATCTAATCCAACCCACTCCCAAGCAGGAGACCTACACCATTTCTGACAAATGGCAGTCCAATCTCTTCTTGAAAGTCTCAGGTGATGAAATTCCCACAACTTCTGGTTAATTTTTCTCACTGTCAGAAAATTTCTCCTTATTTCCAGGTTAAATCTCTCCTTGTTCAGTTTCCATCCATTATTTCTTGTCTGGCCTACAGGTGCTTTGACCCCTTCCTCCCTATGGCAGCCCCTCAAATATTGGAAGACTGCTATCATGTCTCCCCTGGTCCTTCTCTTCACTAGACTAGCCATGCCCAGTTCCTGTAACCGTTCTTCATGTTTTTAGTCTCCAGTCCCCCTAATCATCCTGGTTGCTCTTCTTTGAACTTTTTCTAGAGTCTCAACATCTTTTTTATAGTGTGGTGACCAAAACTGGATGCAGTACTCTAGGTGTGGTCTTAATAAGGCTTTATAGAGTGGTATTAGTACCTCACTTGATCTTGATTGTTTCCCTCTATTAATGCAATTTAGGATTGCATTGGCTTTTTTGGCTGCCGCTGCACACTGCTGGCTCATATTTAACTGGTTGTCCACTAAGACTCCAAGATCCCTCTCACAGTTACTGCTATTAACCCTGGTTTCATCCAGTCTATATGTGTATATTTGGTTTTTCTTGCCTAAGTGTAATATTTTACTTTTCTCTACATTAAATTTCATTTTGTTAGATAGGGCCCAGTGTTCAAGTCTGTCAAGATCCATCTGGATCTTGAGCCTGTCTTCTAGGGTATTAGCTATTCCTGCCAGCTTAGTATCATCTGGAAATTTGGTAAATTCCCCTTCTATTCTCTCATCTAAGTCATTTATGAAGATATTGAAGAGTACTGGGCCTAAAATGGAATCTTGTGGTATCCCAAGATTATTTCCCTCCATGTAGATTTAGATCCATTAAGGACTACTTGTTGAATATGATTTATCAGCCAGTTATGAATCCATCTGGTGGTGATGCTATCTATCCCACTTTTTTCTAGCTTACTAAGAAGTAGATTGTGGTCTACTTTGTTGAATGCCTTGCTGAAGTCTAAATATATTATGTCCACAGTATTTTGCTGGTCTACTAATTTGCTTAGTCACTGTGTTGAAGAATGAAATAAGATTGGTTTGGCATGATCTGTTTTTAACAAACCTGTGCTGACTACTTCTTTATTATTCGTGGTAAACCACTTAGTTTAACCAAATAAAGTCTCTAAACCTTGCTACCTATCATTACAGATGTCTCTGACCATGCCTTCATCTACTGCATCAGTGTAACCAAATGCTGAATATTAACTTGGGTGTTGTATGGGACTTATTTAATTTGGTCTTGCCTGTTTTATCCAGAGCAACTAATGCAGAATTGGGTTGAAATTGCACCCTACCTGCTTAAGTGGACTAGTGCAAACTATTATATCTGTGGGGAGCAGATGAACAATGGTTTTTATACACCAGTTTATTAATTTATCCAGATCATTAAAACTGTAATGTCATCTCAAGAAATATCCAGTAACTAATCATTAAAGACGAAAATCATCTGATTTTTATTATATCCTAAGCTGACTCCCTGGCCATGTAGGCTTATATAGAAGGATTTAAATGATTTGTCAAATTAGAATTATATTAATAATTTTATATTTAAATGATGAAACTTTAGCAGAAATCTGCTGTCCAATGAACAATATCTACAAAAGCTTTGCTGACCCTACATGAATAATTAACTATAAGTGTTTCTTTTTTGCAATTTGTTTTCCCTTAGTAGAAAAATTGGCTGCTTTTTCATTTTATAGACCAAACTCAAGAGTTAAGAATCCAGCCAAATATCATGGGCTATGACTATAGCGTTAGAGGCAGGGGTGAAATGCTACTGGCTCGCACCGGTTCGGGCAAACTGGTAATAATAAAGGCTATCTGTTCAGGCGAACCAGTAGTAAAAAAATGCTATTGGTTCGTCTGAACTGGTATTTCCGACGATCAGCTGTGCCACACAATTTATATTCACTAGAAAGCAGGAAATCCTGCTTTCTAACGAATCTAAATCACGCGGCACCACTGTTTCCCCCCTCGCTGTTCTACTTACCTTCTTAAGCCTCCTTTTTCAGTGCTGTGCAGTAGCGCCTGCAGTGTGCATGCACGCAAAGGACTTGTTTGGCATGCACTGCGCATATGCGCACTGCACATGTGCATGCACACAGTACGTGTTTGGCGTGCACTGCACATGTGCATGCAGCGAACCAGCGACAGATCTTGGAGGATTTCACCACTGGTTAGACGCTATTTGAATTATGACAGCCAACCATCATGCATTTCAGTTCATTAAGCTTCAGTCTTCAGTGTGTATAAGGGGAGGGGGGGAAATCTTGGAAGCCAACACAGGGGTGCTAAATAGAAGTCATGTCTAAAAGAATTTGTGCTCTGACATTTCATCTGAACACTCAACTTGCAAGCAGTTATCAATGCTTCTGGCTTCAAGACCTGAAAAGGTGTTTGCTTTTGCTAGTGAGGTCTTTTCACAGTTGTTTTCCTTCTGTCATTTTCATCATTCTCACTTAAAGACCAATCTTTTCTATGTGGGTGTGCTTCATATGCTAACATTCCGGTAAACTGTTTCTCTCATTGCATTCAGAATTTATTTCTCAAGTAAAAGTTACTAGTGGTCAAAGAATAATTATTAAAGACAAAGATACTACAGTAGTTACAAACTCCTATCTTTTTTTCTCTCTTTACCCTCATTTCCTCGGAAATTTTCATATATGAAAAAAGCATTTGGGACTTATTCCATAATGTATAAAACAGATGAGTAGTCACATTCACTCCCATGGCCTTGCTCCAAGGAAAGTGTTTTGAAGGCTGTGATTGTGGTGTGAAATATGATATCATACCATAAAAAAAGAAAAAAAGAAGAAGAAAATCCAGACACCAGAAAGGAAAGACAAAACAACCACACATTCTCTTACAATCATTTATACAGATCTTGGGTTGAAGGAGGGAATTCTTTTTATAGTGGTTACCATCAACTCAGCTTTACTTCCAAGTCAATAAAAGTGTGATTGAAGCTGACTTTGCAATGAGAATCCACAAAGTTGAAAGGTGGGGGGGGGGGAGGAAATGGTTTCAAATCTTGCAAAGAGTTCATTTTATGCATAACTCAGCGCATATGAGATTGTGGTTTATCTGTGCTATGTAATTATTAGGAAGGTCTTTGAAGATTTTTTTAAAAAGTATGTATGTGTGTCTTCATGTATGCAATTATATATTAGTATGTGTTGGTTTGGCATTAAAAGAATGACACAGAGGACTGTGCAAGAGTCTGTTCTCATGGTATTTTGGTGCTCGCAGGGAGAAGAGACATTTGTAAATATCTAAAGAACATCTGATCTTACAGCTTTTCCAGCCCAGTTTCCAAGCCAAATTGGTCTGGTAAATGATACTAACTTTGGGATGATAGTTATGGTTGTATAATATCCAGATATATTTGCCAAAGCTTAACAATTTTGACATCTGTTTGAAGAGTTAATAAGAGCTCAGCAAGAGTTTCACTCAATCATTTGCTTAGCTTTCAAAGGTGGGTCCACATAGCCAGGTTTTGAAATGTTGATGCCTGTGAGCAGTGTTAGTAAAGCACTCAATTTCTTCACTTCTCCAAAATGCAAATAATGCTCCTTTGAACACGTACCATTCCAAATCCATTCTTGTTTGGCAAGTTAGTGATTGGGTTCGCACACCAAGCTTGTGGTTTGTTTGGGTTTTGGCTTGTTGTGTTATAAGAACCTAACCATTGTGGTTTGTTAACCATAATTGATGGCTTAGCAGCATCCAAGAATTAATAACCAAAGCATTGGCAACACAAAGTAGTCTGGGAGTACAGCAAGGTTAGAAACTGATAGCAAGACATTATTTCCAATATTGGTGGTGTAGAATTTAGAGCTAAAGAACACTGTAGCCACAACGATTCCACAAATTCACTAGCTGCCAGCATTAATTCCAGCATAAAAATTACCCCTGAGCAGCAGTTCTATTTCCAAGGAAGCCCTCTGTCCCAAGAAAATTGGTTTCTCTAGTGTTCACTAGAACACTATTGACTTTCCCTGAGACTTTGCCTTGGCCCTGCTTGGGTCTGGGTCTAATTTTAAGTTTCCTGAGCCTTCACATACTTTGTAGTATATCCTAATGAGAAGTTCTCCAGAAGAGCATAATTTATGGAGGAAAACAAATAGGCATATGCATTGTTAGCCAATCTCTACATGGCATCTTTCATGCTTGAGTGTGGTTAGGACAGGTCTGCAAAATTTATGACTTAGCAAGCTGATTGCAGCCCAGTAACCATGTACTGTGGTTCTCCAGGAGATCAACAATCTTCCTTTTATTTCTGCCAGCTGGAACAGCAAAAGAAGGAAAGCAGTCAAAGACTTGGCTGACTGGTGCATGTGACTGGTAAATCTATACTCAGCTTCATCAGTCACATGTCAGACAGGACTTTTTAAAGACGCTAAAAGAATATTTACAGTTTGCTCCGTTTTATTTAATCATGGATTTTTTGTAAGGCACAGTTCCAGACACAAGGCCTCTAAGCATTCTGATAGAATTGCCAATCGTCCTTTGCTTAATAATATTTGTATCAATGTGCACACCTTGCTTTTAGGTTTCTTTTACTTTGATTATCATTCCTCTTTTGGTCATCTTCATGCAGTTGAACAAGGTAATCAAGCTAGATAGATTTTCCTTTGTGCGATGTATAATTCAAAGGCTATTTCAATCATTTTTTTCAGGCTTATCCTGTAAAAAGTGTCTCCAAACTGGCAAGATCTAAATGGATTGGGGCACAACTCCCATAAATAGACTTATCTGATCTGGAGATTCTGGAGTAAATATTCCACTATATGTGAAGAGCATCAGACTGAAGAAGACTTATCTATTTGCACATGAATTTAGCTGAACTGCCTATGCTCTGGACTCCGGAATACTTTTCTTAAGCACATGCTTTTGATACTCTTAAAGGCTTCACATTTCAAATGAAAACATTTGGTCACATTGATTAACTGTGAGGTCCAAGTTAAGAACATCAAGTATAAAGGGCCTTTTAAAAATGTGAAAGTGTATCCTTGTGTGGGTCTGCTCTTGATAGAGTCCAGATGGAAATGTGACTCTTAAGGTCAGGTTAGTTGTGACCTAGGCTTGTCTTTTGAAAGACCCATTTCCAACCATCAACACCATACATCTCACACTAGACGGCCATCACCCTAAAGAAAGAGTTGAATTCTCAATCTCTCTCTCTAGGAAATAACATTGAAGATATACTTCCTTGCTATGTTTTTCTCTGAGACTCAAAATGGTAGTGGTTTTCATGAGCTCCATTCCCTTTGCAGGAAATGGACTCTCCTTTTTCATTTTAAGTGCTCCCATTCCTACTATTTATTGATTGATTTTTGTTTTACTTGACTTGACAGGAGGAGGCTGTCAGACTTGCACTGCCTAGAAAGGGGCTGTAGACACGTGCTTGTACTTGTCACTTGTCAGGAAGAAAGAAAAAGAGAGAGAGACTATATTTAGTTTTAATAAGAACAAATGCCCCTCAACTAGCTGTTGTCTACTTCAGATAAAATACACATTCATACACACATTCATAGCTTAGACCCTACATCAGGTATTTTGTGAACGAATATTACATCTTGAGTGCTACAGGGTGCATTCCCAAAATTATTAAGCAAGCAAATACATTCTCAAAGCAAAGCACCAGGATGGAGCTTGTCCTGTTCTCTAAGGCAGCATAAAGTTTTATTTTCAAAGGCTTGGCAGAAGTGAATGTGAACCATGCACAGCCCCTTTTATGTGAGGCCCAGTCTTGCCCAGTTAGCTGGGAAGAATTTGAACTTGATTACCTTGGTGAAATGAACAGGTCTTTGGATTTTAGAGTTTGATCACCTGTGGGTTAGATCCCTGCATTTCCAGGCTGATTAACATCTCTTGGGAGAAAACATGCAGTTGGTCCATGAAGACTTCTGGGGAAGGGGAGGGGGGTTGCCTGCCTTAAAAGAGGTAATTGTCCACATCTATCAAGTCCTTCAAGGTAATCCAAACAGGAAGCCAAATCATGAGTGCTAATGCTACCTTTATTCAGTGACAGAATCTTGCAAGTCAGAAAGGGCTTCCTCCCTCCCCTCCCTTCACTTCCCAGAGAACTATGGAGGGTCCCTTCTGAGATGCTTTCTCCAAACCTATTTCTCATTTGGACTTGGATTTCATTTTATCGGACTATTGTCTAGTCCATAGCTCTTCCTCCTGTCTCCCAAGATTATTCTCAGAGTGCAATAGAGCATCTGCTCAACAAGCCCTGGAAGGACCCAACAGATTTGGACAATTTTTATCTAGTTTCCAGACTTCCCTTTTTAAGGAAGATTGTTGAGAAGGTTGCTGATTTACAGCTTTACAGAGTCCTGAAAGAAGCTCTCTGGAGCTTCTGTTAGTCAGGATTCAGGCCTGGTCATAGTACTAAAACAGCATATGTCACTCTTGTTGTTGACCTTTGGTAGATTTGGGATTGGGGTAGTATATCCATCCAGTCCCTCCTTAATCTCTCCACAGCATTTAATACCGTAGAACACAGGTGTCAAACTCACCATGTCATGTTGCCATCATGTGATTCACCATGTTTTTTCCCTTTTTGGAGCTAGGGTGGGTGTGGCCTGCACGTGAAGCATCCAGCTGCCAGTTTGATACCCCTGCCTTAGAACATTCTGGAATAGCTCAGGCGATTGGGATGCACTATACTGTGGTTGCTTTTTCTATAGATCCAAAGCCAGTTGATGTTGTGGATTAGATCCTGGCAAGACTGAGTATCTGTGGGTTCTAAAGCCCCCTGGATCTGGATATTTTTCATCTTTAACTGTGCTTGTCGGTGCACTTTCCCAATCAGAGTCTCCGTGGTCATGTAGCCGGCATGACTAAACGCCAAAGGCGCACGGAATGCTGTTACCTTCCCACCAAAGGTGGTCCCTATTTTTCTACTTGCATTTTTATGTGCTTTTGAACTGCTAGGTTGGCAGAAGCTGGGACAAGTAAGAGGAACTCACCCCATTATGCGGCACTAGGAATTTGAACCGCTGAACTGCCGACCTTTCGATTGACAAACTGAGCATCTTAGCCACTGAGCCACCGCGTCCCTACTGCAGAAGTATAGGTCAGCAATTCAAGTTATGGTTTGACTGACTTCATTTATGACACTAAATATACTTAAATTATAATCCCTAGAAATATTTTCAGTTATGTTGAGCTTTCGAAATATCCTAGGCTAGTGATGGCTAACCTTTTTGCCATCACGTGCCAGGAGAGGAGGAGGGGGAGGGTCACTCACACACATGCCCATGCGCATGCAAACCCCCTGCCCCCGCTCCTGGCACATGATGGCCTGATAGGCCCGTTTTTCTTTCTTATCTGGTTCAAGATCCTCTCTATTTATCTGGGAAGGGTGAAAACAGCCTTTCTCACTCTCTCGGAGGCCCTCCAAAGGCCTGAAACGGCCCATTTCCCAACTCCCGGTGGGACAGGAAGTGACATTTTTTGCTGTCCCCAGCCTCCAGAGCCTCTCTAGGAGTCTCTAGGAGCCTCTCTAGGAGTCTCTGGAGGCTGGGGACAGCAAAAAACGTCATTTCCTGTCCCACCAAATAGGCCCTTTCAGCCTCCGTAGGGCCTCCAAGGGAGTGGGAAAGGCTATTTTCGCCCTTCCCAGATAGAGAAGATCTGGAGCCAGGTAACAAAGAAAAATGGGCCTTCCCCACCCCCACCCCCAGGGCCTCCAGAGGCAGGAAATAGCCTGTTTCCCTACTTCCAGTGGGCCCAGAAGGCCCAAAAATCAGCTGGCCGGCACGCGCATGCACCCCAGAGCTGAGCTGGCGTGCCTATTAATATGGCTCCACGTGCCATCTGTGGCATGCGTGCCATAGGTTCGCCATCACAGTCCTAGGCCACTGATGCCAATAGCCAAGTGAGAGGAAAAACCATATTACCGTAGAGAAGTACAGGAAAAAGGGATCGTATCAAATAAATATTCAGACCCAGACAGAATCTGGAAAAGACCTGTAAATGTGTAAGTAGGAATAATATGAAGGCCGCACTTGGTTGTGAGCCTCCCACCAAGTTGAAGCTGGACTGTGACTATAACAGACACAATGCAGTCCCAATATTTTTAACAAAAGGCAGAAGATTTCCTGAGCTTTCTGATGGACTATCAGATAAGACTCGTGTTCTGTGTTTCATTTGGTGAAGTTGTAACATCCTGTCTTGAGTCTGTGCAAGCTAGCTCAATGGAATTAAGTAATTTCAAAACCGGGGCGGGGGGATCAATGTTTATTTTAAGAGGTAGCTTTAACTCTAATTCTGTCTTTGTGTTTTTCTTTCAGGCTTTGAAAATAATGAAAAATGCAAAATCTGCATGTAATTGCTGATTAAGAAAAACTATGGAGCAAATCCCATAAATTACAGTGCAACCTAAGGCCTTCATACAGTATTCTTATGATGCAGCAACCAGAAAAGAGTTTTAACTGCAATGTATTTTTATATCTTTCTAATGCATATGGATCAGTCAGGGAAGCTCCCAACATTTGAAAACGCTATAAAAATGTAATTGTTTAAAAGAGAGATGGTGTTGAAGTCCCTAGAAGCTGTAAGAGTTTAGATGGAAGAGGACTGCCTTAAATTGAACATTAGTAAGCCAGAGTTGCTGTTTGTCCATTGGGGCTCTTGTGCCATAAAGGTTGTTCCTTGTCAGGGAAATGGTACCTGTGAATTCTGGAATCATGGCTTCTGTATGATTCTGTATGTAGAGCTGGTGGCAAGAGGAGGGAGATTCAACCTGGAACTAAGTGGAAATTTCCTGACAATGAGAACAATTAATCAATGGAACAGCTTGCCTCCTGGAGTTGTGGATACTCCATCACTGGAAGTTTTCAAGAAAATATTGGGCAACCATTTTTCTGGGTTGGAATAAGGATTCCTGCCTAGATCAGGATGTTAGACTAGAAGACTTCCAAGGTCTCTTCCAGCCCTATGATTCCAAGTTGTTCAGTTCTTGAAGTCATTCTCTTTTTCCATTTGCATATTTCATATTTCAGTCTCACTAGATTCTTCAATACATGCTCAAATTTTGTTTCCAAGGCTCCATGACTGTGGGACATCTTGTGACTTCTGAGTCATTTTTCCCCAGCTGAGGGTACATTTTATTTTGCCCGATATTTCCACTGTTTGTGCAAGTCTAGTTCAGCTAGCTATACAAGAGATGTGGCCATCTGCTCGTCTGAGAGTAGGGGGAGAAGGGAAGTTTTTGGGTTTCATTTTCCTCTTCACACTGTGCTTTTTAAGTTTCCAAAACAGTTCCTAAGTACTAAACATATGCTTGCTGTGCTTATTTCTGGCAAACAGCACTGAGAGTGGGCAAGGAGCGGTTTGTTGATTTGTAATAAAATGTATCTCAAGGGTCTTCAAAGAGGAGCTTAATGAATTTTGTGTAATTTGGGTTGGGTAAAACATTTCTCCAGGTGCCCCCTCCCCCAGCCTTACTTTAGGTTTGTAAAAATAATGGTCCAACCGCACAATTTTGTGTGAGGGTTCATGAAGTATGGAATGTACTTATCTAGCCTCGTATTAAATAAGATTTATTATACATGTCCACCCATAATAAGATCAAATGAACATAGCAAGGTCTGTTTAACCAAATAAAATAAATAATCCAACCATCTGCACATTTCAAGCAAACTAAACTAGAAATCTAGCACTGAACTCAAGCCATATGAATCACTACAGTAGGCTTTTGTGAATTCTCAGACCTGAAGAATTGGAGATCAGTGATTTATTAACATAGTCTTCCTCAACCACATGTTCACCAGATGTGATGAACTGTAACTCCTAGAATAATTCCAACTATTATGCTAGCTGAGACTTGTAAGAGTTGAAGTCCAACACATTTGAAGAACCCCATATTTGGGTGGTTGAAATAGTAGCATGGAAAGTTAACAGAATAATACATTTGGAAGAGACCTTGGAAGTCTTCTAGTCCAACCCCCTGCTCAAGCAGGAAACTATTCCATTTGGTTGTCCTCCAGTGTTGGAGCATCCATAACTTCTGGAGGCAAGCCATTCCATTGATTAATTGTTCTAACAGTCAGGTAATTTCTCCTTAGTGTTAGGTTGGTTCTCTCCTTGATTAGTTTCCATCCATTGCTTCTTATCCTGCTTTCAGGTGCTTTGGGAAATAGGTTGAACCCCTCTTCTTTATGGCAGCCCCTTAGATATGGGAACACTGCTATCATGTTATCTCTAGTCCTTCTTTTCATTAAACCAGACATATTCAGCAATTGTTCTTCATATGTTTTAGCTTCCGGTCCCCTAATCATCTTTGTTGCTCTTTTCTGCACTCTTTCTCAACAACTTTTTTATATCATGGATGAAATATTCCAAGTGTGGTGTTACCGAGGCATTATAAAGTGGTACTAACACTTCATGTGATCTTGATTCTATCCTCTTGTTAATGCAGTCCATGACTGCATTCATAGTTCATAGACTTGAAGCTGTACCACCTCTCCAACCTGAAGCCAGGTCCACATAGCTGCAGTTTCAGTTTCAGAAGAATGAGGAACCTTGAACTCACAACAACTGGTTGTTAAGTAGCACTGTTATACTGAGCTATGCTTTGGATCTGGGGTGAAAAAAATCAAGCACCAATGTGTTAGTGGCAAAAGCTGAAGCTGTTTATGTCTTTTTACTACTAACTTGTGCTGTCAGGATTTTTGTGGTCAGATACTCTATGTCAATTCTATTTTATCTACTATTACAGTGGCGAAAACTAGCTCCCTTACGCACACAAAACAGGCCAACATTTCCAACCATTTTTGTTCCACTTATACCATGTTGTTTCTGTCATGTCCCTTTCAGCCACCTAAAAAATTCCTAACTAAGCCATATTTTCCAAACCACATTTGCTGGCTTCTTACCTCATTCTGAGGCCAGAACCAAACAAACCACAATATGGCTTAAACTCATTTGTACTTGAGGCTTTCATCAGAGCAGGCAGATCAGTACAAATGGAACTGGGATATTTTCTAAAATAGCCCAACTTAGATTTGAATTGAATCTTCTGAGCAATGTACCCCTTGTTATAATCTTTATATGAAAAAATGGGAAACTCTCAAATAGAGGATGACAAATGCTCAGAACCCATGAATGGACATACTGTGTATGTGGAACTGTCACCACAGGCACATTTCCTCCCAACCTTATTTGGTATATTTTATTTACTTACTTGTTTATTTACTTTTCCACTCGGATTTATATGGCACTCCTATCCAGCAGGATTCTAAGCAGTTTACTTGCACAAACAGGCTTCAGTAATTACCACATGAAAATGAGCTACTGTTGTTTGAAAATCAAATCATATTCCTATGTTTTTACATCAACAATATACTGTGAATGATAAATCATAACCCCCCCCAATACTGTACCAAAACAAAAATTGTGTAAGAGAAGAGTGGCATTTGCAGAGAGATTAAAACTTCAAAATGGGGCCCAGACCCATTAAAAGGGTGGGGCTTTGATAACACAATAACAAGTGTCATCTTTTTGTTCATTTCTCCCCATGGATCAGGGGTGAAATCCAAATTTTTTCCCTACTGGTTCTGTGGGCGTGGCTTGGTGGGTGTGGCAGGGGAAGGATATTGCAAAATCTCCATTCCCACCCCACCTCTGGGGCCAAAGGTGGCAAATACCACCTCTGGGGCCAGCCAGAGGTGGTATTTGCCAGTTCTCCGAACTACTCAAAATTTCTGCTACCGGTTCTCCAGAACTTGTTAGAACCTGCTGGATTTCACCCCTGCCATGGATGTCCCTGGGAGAGGTCATGAGCTGCTTGCAGGAATCTAAAAATTGAACAGGATGCATGAGAAGTGGATCCACTGCAGTATTTGCTTGTTTCCCTCACTTCCAAGAATAAAGCAAAGCTACTAATTGCTTTATTTCTCTGCTCTGTTGCCCTCTTTGGTGCTTGGAAAGGCTTTTGTACATAGAATCACAGGGTTGGATATCACTGCATAACTTATTCCATGTGGACATAGACCTATTAAAGACTATATTGGCTGCAGTTGTAAATCCATCTGGTAGGTAAGATAATTCATCCACATTGTTTCAGTTTAAGAAAGACACTGTAGTCTACTTTATCAAATGCCTTACAGAAATCTAAGTACACTACCTCCACAGCAGTCCGTTGGTCCATTCATCTAGTCATACTGTCAAGGATGCAGCAATATTTCTTGGGTATAGCCTATCTTTAACAAATCCATGCTGACTCCTGATAATAACCCTGTTAGTGTAAAAGCCCATTGTTTGATAATTTTTTCCAAGAATTTCCCAGGTCTTATGTTTTTTCATCCCCTCTAGAAGTTGAATGTATCTGCCCAGGTTAAATGAAACATGCTTCACTTGTTTTCTCAACTCTTGCCCACAGTACTGCAAAGCTTTCCCTTAATTCCTCCCCTCCTTGAATCTTTAAGTTGAAATGTAGGCACATTGGAATGAAGCTACAATATTTCAGTGAAGGCATTTTGTTTTAATGAAGCTGAACCAACAGTAGACAATTTCTGTGGGTCTGTAGTGGAATGTAGGAATGAAGGAACAGCCTGTCCTCTTTCCTTTAATCATTAAAGCATCAGAGTGTGATTGGACACACAAGGAATTTGTCTTGGTGCATATGCTCTTGGTGTACATAAAAGAAAAGATACATTTGTCAAGAATCATAAGGTACAACACTTAATGATAGTCATAGGGAACAAATAAGCAATCAAATCATATTAGGAAACAGTCAATAGAAATCATAAAGATATCAGCAACAAGGTTACAGTCATAAGTGGGAGGAGATGGGTGATAGGAATGATGAGAAGATTAATAGTAATCCAGACTTAGTAACTAGTTTGACAGTGTTAAGGGAATTATTTGTTTAGCAGAGTGATGGCATTCGGGAAAAAAACTGTTCTTGTGTCTAGTTTAATGTCAAAGGAGAGAACCTGGGAAGAGGATGTAAAGGCATTCATATGTGCAAACATATTAGCAATGGAATAGTAAGGAAAAAAACAATCCCATAAGGAGATCTGCTCACACAGGGTTGTCTCCCAGAAAGGCTTGCCTTCCTTAAATGGATAGGAAGAGCAAGAAACAGGAGAATGACTCGCTAAGGCCTTTAATGGCCACATTGGACTGAGCACTCTCCCAACTACTTAGCCAATCCATCTGGTCCAGACTAGCATTATTAAAATTGGCTTTAGGAATAGCCAGTAACAGCATGGAAAGAGGCTGATTAGGCTTCCATGTGGAATTGGTCTCTGTTTTCCTATTGCCACCTAAAATAGAATTTTCCAATTTGATGCCCTTTAGACATATTGATTGCAACTCTCATGATTAGCCATGATGAATAGAAATTATGGGCATTTTAATTCAACACATCTGGAAAATACCAGACTGAGAAAGGCTATTCTAGAGAGCTGATTTCTCAATATGCAGTATTGTGGATTTTATGGGGATTAAATTACTGAATTTGGATGGTTATATTTTTGCTGCATCAGATAGAAGACTAAGGCTGAAATGTTGAAATTAATATTTGGGAATGAATAATACTGTCATATTAAAAATTACAATTGGTACAATAGAGCTGTCATCATTTGTGACAAGAACTCAAGACTTTTTGTCTATATTCTGCATAGTTTTTTAGTTAAAATAAACCCTCAGAATGTTGCAAAACCTGAAAAACCTACTTCAGCAAAGATAATTGTGGTCTTGACAAATAGGCTTGTCATGCTATAAATAGTGACAGATCTAATATATCAATATTAACTCTTAAAAGCTCCAATGAAGCTTTCAGGGTCGTTTTTTTCTTGTTTTTAAATTTGTTCCAGGTGCAAGGTTTTGAAAAGCTCAAATCTTCAGAAAAGACCTGTGCTCTGTGGCCAAGCCAGGATTTTGGATCCTCTGCTAATGGCCAGATCTCATTTTTACTGCCGTCCAGAAGAACTGAAAGCATTCTGTCCATGGGAATCAATGTATGGCCTTATTTTTATACATTTTTCAGGGGCAGTAAACTAAATATTTCTATTGCCTCAACCTTCTTTTTAAAACCACTCTGCTTGTAACAACATGTAAAGTAGACCAACAATTTACTTGAGAGAGAAACTGTTTTCCAGATGGTTCAGTAACAACACCTGCTGCCTACAGACAAATGGAAGGATTTAGTTAAATCAGTTCCAAATATTAGGACTCAGAATGAGATCTAGACATTTCCCTCTCCCTCCCTCCCTCCCTCTCTCTCTCTCAGAGCAACAGAACTACCTTCTCAAATTATAAATGAGTATAAATTGATCAGTTATTCATGATTTGCTGATCCCATCTTTCCATTAAAAAGAGTGCTCAGTACAGATTAAATCTAAATGAGTCTGTCAATTGCAGAAAAGAATGCAAACTTTTCCATTCACATGTCTGGGAGAGCCCAATGAAAACTTTAGCTGACCAAAGGTCTGCCAGATAAGAAACGTCTTTGTATAACATGTAGTAGGACAACATGAAAGAGCTAGGCATTAACAGAGGACCCAAAATCTGCATTAGTCATAGAGCAGTAGGTTACTCTTTGACATCTCATCAAACACATCTTATGTGAGGTAGCTATGGGATGGCAAAGACAGCCTTTGTAAAATGTTGAATTGACAGGAAGACTCCAAGAGGAAAATGGTTCCCATCTTCTACTATTTGGTTCCCATCTTCTACTATACTTTAATTATTGGCAATTTTCTTGCTATCTTATGCTGAAAAAAAGGCCGGATGGACTTGATCAAAGGTCCATTTAGTCCAGCATCCTATTCCTTTATTCCAAGGGTGTCAAACTCACGTTGTCATGGTGGCTCACGTGAAGTATCAGAACTTTTTTCCCCTTCGGTAAACCGGATGTTGGCGTGGCCAGAGTGTGACACAACCGGGCTGCGGGCCATGAGTTTGACAGCCCTGCTTTATTCAGAAGCAGAGAAAGAAAGAAGTGGGAAGAAACTCAATCTTCCCTCTAAATAGTCGGCATTTGGGGCATTATATTGTCTCTGTTTAATATAACAACAAAATCATCCCAAAAAGGGATCAGAATTGTTATGAATCAGATTATTAGATCAGAATCTAATAATTTGCCAATTCTTTTAAAGTATTGAGGAGGCCTTTGTGGAGACACTTTCCATTCTTTTAACCACAATATGGGACAATTTCATTGTTCTCCTTAAGGCTAAATTCAGTGGCAACATGAGGATATATAGAACCCTGTCAGGAATTTCACTAGTGTTGTCAAAATGAAATTCTTCAGATGTTTTGCCCAAGCAGGAACTTCCATATTTGCTTGAGGAAATCTTTGGGGGCAAATATAACATGTTACAAATTCTCTGGCTCCCTGTGTGATCGCTTTGCGGCTCAGGTTCGGTTAAATGACCTGCCATTTCTGAACGTCCAAACAAAATGTGTAGAATTATTGGCATGGAGATAACATATTTCAGTCTTTCACTGTGATGTATGTTAAACCTTCTAAGCCAGTCTTGAAGAGATGTACTTTTACTTCACTGCTGACATATGGTCTTCATCGTTTCCCTCCACCCTCCTCTCCTTTTTCTTGCTTACAGAAAGAGAAACTCCCCTGTTCGTGCTAAGGCTCCACTGGAGCAGCTTAAAATAAACAAGCTCAAGATAATGCAGCCTTTCTTTCCAGCCAGAAATGCTGGTTTCCTGCTTAAATGCATACCTTTGATGATGGTTCACTGGCAGAATTTGCCTGAGGTAAGAGAAACATAATTATGCAATTTTCAACTAGAGTGTTCCCCACCCCCTCCATATTTCTCTTTTTAAAAGACAGATGAAACCCACAGTTCTGCCTTCTCATGTTTGCTTGGTTTAGGCATTAAGTCTGACTGAATGATTTAATCTCACAAATCTTTTTATTGAAAAACAGCACACTAGACATGCAAACATTCAAATAAAACCAGCAAATATAAATGCTCATTTGATACGGGCAAAGAAGAAGGTAAACCTTTTTACATTGTCCAATTTATTAAGTGTGAGACTCTCATTTTCATCACTTAATTTCTTGCTTTCCAAACCTATTTTTACACATTAAAAAATGTCATTGAAGTTAATGAAAAGGTGGCATTAGCCAGCAAAATAATTCATTGCTAAGAATTGCTGGTGGCTATTGTGAGGCAAAGAGCCAATGTTCTTACCCTTTTTGTTTATCCTTTGAAAAAGGCTGTGGGAACAGGAGCTGCTTTACTCCTGTGCTAGTGCACAATTGCTAATTGGACACTGTTCCTAGCATGTACCAGCATTTCTGTTCAGTCAGCAACTGCACACTATTAAGATTCTGCCTGCCTTAGTTCCTCTCATTTACTGTTATTTGTATGGATGGACATTCCCTTCCTACTAGAATCTCTGCTATATTGGGCGGCAGTGGTATGATAGTGCTGATGAGCAAACTGATTCAATATATCATGTTCATTTCACAAATATTATCTCTGACTTTAATTGAAATTTTTCAAGGATAAAAACAATGTGCCCAATGAGATACAGGTAGTCCTCAATTTACAGTCTTTTATTTAACAACCATTTGAAAGTATGATCGCACTGAAAAAAAAAACTTGTGACTAGTTCCCACACTTACGATCATCACAGTCATGTAATCAAAATTTGGGTGCTTAGCAACCTATATGTATTTAGGACATGTGCAGCATCCTGTGGTCACATGATCACCATTTAGGGCGTTTCCAGGGGGTTTCTGACAGGTAGAGTCAAGGGGGAGAAACTGGATTTATGTAATGATCACTTGTTTGGTTTAACAACCATCTGATTCACTTGACAACTGTGGCAAAAAAGATAGTAACATTAGGTGTATCACACTTATCGACTGCCTCATTAATTGATGGAAGTTCCGGTCCCAATTGTGTTTATAAGTCAATCAAAGTTTAAAAGCTTGAAGTGTAGAAAAAGTAGGGGCATCCATGAAAATCCTGTTTCTACCCTCCATCCCCATAATTACAAACACATAATATTCTGAATGCTAAACTGGATTTTAGAATATTTCTGATCCTCTGTGGAAAGAACACACATACCCTGCTAACATTAGCTCTTTTCTTCTTTAGGGATAAACAACCAAAAATGCTCTACTGCTACTGCTTCTACCCTCATATTGCCCAATAACACCAGAAAGGGACAATTGACAATCTAGACACCCCAACCCACTGAACATTTTAGAGAATAACTGATTTCCCCACAAATTGGACAAATAAAAAATAATAATTTCCTTTATTAACTTACATATCAACTTTAAAGGTGACTTTATTTGTGACATTCCAATCTTGAAGGGGAAACTCAAAATCTGAGTTTTTTTAATCCATAAAATTTAAATCAGAAAAATATGTTATGTAGCCATGTTTACAGGCAATAAATCAGAATTAAGGGAACTTAATTCTCCACCCCAATCTCCAAATATTAAGACTGAAGCCATCTTCTGTGAACTATAACCAACATAACACTGAGAAGGGGATTTTCATTTCTCCCCCTCCTCAAGCACTAATTTAGGACAATATTTGTATCCATCTGTTTCGGAGAATTTCTCACTCTTTTTGATCATATGTAGGACATACACAAGAGCACTGCAGGCACAAAATCTATTTTCCCAATTGTCAATTCTGCTGGCAAGGTAGACACAGATGGACACAAACAACAGCACATCAATGTTTAACTAAGAGTTTTACTTTGTAGGGCCAAAACTGATGAAATTAGCTAAGTGCCAAATTGCCCTCAAACTATAGCTGAAAATGTATATTTCATATCCACTCTCCAGATTAATAACATCTTATATCATTATCCAGTCATTGATATAGTGATATACATTTCTAGAATAGAAATAGAAATGGCCACCACTATCTTTATTCATCTCCCCAGAGGAAATTTCCCCATAGTAAGGAGAAACATTAGCTAAGAATTAGCCAAGAATTAGACCAAGACTTAAAAATAATTAAATTAAATATATTCTAGAAAATAGTGCAGGCTGACCAAAGATTTAGTGGTTTACATGTAGTATCAACACTATTTTTAGATTTTATCTCTGCATATTGAGAGTGATTTGTGAATTGCCCGGAAGAAAAATGAAAATGAACAGTTTCAACTTGTGCCATGAAAACGTTCATCTATTTGTTAAGAATATTATATACTTTGCTGCACTTCAAAGTGCCTACTAAGATCAAGGACGGAAAACACTTGAAATATGGCTTTGGTTCTTAATGGATATAAGAAAATCAACAATTTACAGTATCTCATCTGCTGACCTGTTGACTTTCTGATCAAATCTGTAGCCAGGAACTTTCTCCAATGTACACTGTGTGTTCCTGGTCATGCACAGGATAATTTGATTTATCCCCACCGATGATTTATTAAGAAAATAAACACATTAGGCACAATATGGCATACGGGACACACCAATAATCAGAGAAGTGCCTGTGTTTGCTCATGACCTTGTCTTGCTCAATTTGTACGCTATGCAATTTGTCTGCATGCATCCCAAATTCCACATTTAATCAATTAACAGAAAGGATTCATACCTCCCTGGGAAGCAAACGATGCCTAGTATAAAAATATAAGAACAATCAAAGCAGTATTCCTAAATTCAATTACTAAATAGAAAGCCCTATGGAACAAAGGGAGACTTATTTCTATGTAAATGAAGCATCAAAAAGAAGATGTTTTGCATAATAAAAGCGTCCACTTTCTGAACTGGACCTCTGGAGGTACCCTTTACAAGTGATGGGGAGACAATGTTCCCACTGATCCCTGCCTGTCTTACAGTAGTACCTGAATAAAAGTACAGAAGCCGGATGAGGAGAAAATGTGAGGAGGAAGAGATGTCAGTGCAGGGTGTCAGGTTTGCTTTGAAAAGGTCTGCAGGAAGTAACCAGGGAAGCTGTGAATATTCAGGCGAGGTCTGTACAACAGTTAGCATCCTTGTCTGAATGCTTATGAGTGGAAATGAAATATATGAAACTTCCTGCTGGCATTAGGAACGGAACAGGATACCAAACACATTTTAGCAAGAAATGTTCAACAGGAATTCTGGGATCACAGTTCCAATTCCAATTTCTGGACAGGAAAAACAACTCAAGATCAGCATCTCCTTCCTTTTCGCCTACCCTTACTTTCTCCTCCTTCAAGGTAACTAGATTGTGGCTCCAATGGAAACAGTATTCAGGATCTATAAAACTCCCAAAGGCTCTTAAAAAAAGTTCTTAGCTCCACTCCACATCTCATTTGACTACACACACACACACACACACACACACACAATGCATATATACTGTATGAATGTATACACACACACACACACACATATACATACACATACACATATACATACACTGAACCTGTAACAGAGTATAGAATGTCAATACATCTTGTACCATAATCATCTATACCTATGAATTATCTTTGTTGTGATAATCTAGGGTTGGGGAAAATGCTGGTAGGAAATTTAGATGAGGCTTCTTTTTTCCAGATACACAGGATTTCTCATAGGATGGGATACTTGAAACCAGTTACGGAGCAGTTAAAAAGGTAATACTGTTGGAGTTGAACTCAGAGTGAGCTAGAATAAAAACGGTTAGCAAGCAACAAAAGTAGCAAAAAAAAACCAACCCAAAATTGGTTAGCAAGCCCGGTAGTCATGATCTGCTAAAAAGATAGATATTCCAGGTGGGTTCATGATCATGAAGGAGGAATCTGTATGGAAGGCAGAGAATCATGCAATATGGAATCTATCTATAATGCTTTACAGAGGAAGAAGAGGAACCAGAGAAACACCAAAGAGAAGATCAAACTTGTAGCAAGTGGTTGCCAATGAAATTTAGTTAAACCCTTTGATTAACTTTTTGGGGAATTTAACAGCAGCTATATTTGAGTAGAAACAAAATTACTGCAGGCTAAGAGATAATTGGTAAAGCAATTAGGCCACAAGGGAATTTGAAAACAGAAGCCAGAAGACAAAGGGAGTTTGTATCCTTGTATGCCTTAGCTGAATGTTACTTGAATAATTATCTAACTAAATGACTCTCTCAGAGAATTTAATATCTTTGCATTCCTGATCAGTAAATCAGAACTGCCCAGAGTCACTGGGAATTGAGCAGCATACAAAACAAACAAACAAACAAACAAACAAACAAACAAACATTTGCTTTACAGGAAGATCGTTGAGTTCTGCTTCTTGTCTGATCAATCCTAATAATTCACAATGGTTTGTATACATTTATAAAACGTAAATATCTTCTACTCAGATTGCAGGAGGGAGCTATGATTATGAGAATATCCAAGTTTACAAGATTCTTAATCTGGTTCTACTATCTTGGAGTATGGCAAAGAGGAGGAAATATGAAGTGGTCCGGGAATAACGAGAGGCACAAGCAAGCAAGTGACAACAGCTCTTTAATATACAGTGAGACTTCAGCCAAAACTCAGGGGCTGCAGTCCTCCTTATATACAATCCAGGAGGGACTGTCAGCCAATCAGAAACGTATGCAGGTTTGAAACTCCCGCTTAAAAGTATCAATACATAACACCCCTCCCTTCCCAGAAGGCACTAATACTCAAAAATTAACATATGTACAGACAAAATCTCGCAGGTGCTTAGGACGAGTTCTCGCCCTAGTTGACCTGCGCAGTTCAGAGTCTGGTGGGGCGTCGAGCTGGTCGGAGGGACTCTTTGTCTCTCCCGGCTCCGCCAATGGAACCTCCTGGATTTTGTCCGGGGTGGGGTTATCCCCGGCTGGGAGTGGCGACTCGCTGGGGCGGCGCTGGAACCAGGGCTTGTCGGCTAAGTATTCTCGTGACCCCGGGCTTGAGTTAGCTGTTTTGGAGAAGTGGTCAGAGTTAGGCTCGGAGATGTCTAAGTTAATGTTCGCCTCGCCTACCACCCTTTTCCTAAGTTGGTCTATGTGGCGCTTCCAGAGTCTATCTACCCCAACGTCCACCGTGTACGATTTTGGGCCTGTTATTCCCACTATGGTTCCTGCAACCCATAGAGGACCGCTGGCATAATTGCGAGCGAACACCGGGGACCCGACCTGAAACTGCCTTAGACCACAGGTCTCTCCCTTAAAGTTTTCGTGCGAGTAGTTAGGGTGAAGCCTGTCTAACACGCACCGGAGTTTCCTCCCCATGAGGAGCTCTGCTGGGCTTCTCCCTGTTGCTGTGCATGGTGATGCATGCTGAACCGCTAGGAATTGATCTATCCTGGCCTGCCAGTCCCCATTGTCTAATCTGGACAGTGCTTCCTTGGCTGTCCTGACAAAACGTTCAGCCAATCCGTTGGAAGCCGGGTGAAATGGAGCTGATAGGGCATGGCGGATTCCCAGGCTGGCCAAGTAACTTTCAAAAAGGGTTGCTGTAAATTGAGGCCCGTTGTCCGATACCAAGGTATCCGGCAGGCCGTGGGTAACAAACAACTTCCTTAGGACCTTGATAACGGCTTCGGCCGTTGTAGATGGCATTAATATAATTTCGAGCCATTTTGAGTAGGCATCCACAACTATTAAAAACGTTTGGCCATGGAACGGGCCGGCAAAATCAATGTGGATCCTCCCCCATGGGCCTTTTGGTTTCTCCCACTCTCGGATGGGCGCTACTGGGGGATCGGGGCGAGACTCCTGGCAGGGTCTGCACTTCCCCACCCACTCGGAAATGACCTGGTCCATGTTGGGCCACCAAACATAGCTGCGGGCTAAACACTTCATCCTAACAATGCCCGGGTGCCCTTCGTGCAGTAACTCCAAAACCCTATCCCGTAGTTTCGTTGGAATTACCACTCTGTCACCCCATAGCAAGCACCCCCCTTGCATAAACAGTTCATTTCGTTTGTTGGCAAACCCTTGGTACTCCTCCCCGACCACCTTGTCCGGCCACCCTTTCAGAACCCAACCCATAACAGTCCGGATAACTGGGTCTCTATTTGATGCTTTCGCCAACTCGCCAGAGGAGATGGGGCCCAAAGTTAACGTGTCCAACAAAAGGACGGAAGCTTCCGGCATTGGGTTGTCCAGCAGGTCGGGAAGGGGGCAACGGCTAAGGGCATCCGCATGACCCAGGGTCCGCCCAGGTCGATGGACGAGCTGGTACGAGTAGGCCGACAAAAAAATCGCCCATCTAGTCAAACGGGGGGAGAGGGCAGCGGGGGTTGGCCTGTCGCCTGCTAGCAGTCCTAGCAACGGTCTATGGTCAGTCACAAGTTCGAATTTTCGGCCATAGAGGTATTCGTGGAACTTCTTAACCCCCGCAATCGCAGCCAGAGCCTCTCTGTCCAATTGGCTATAGTTTCGTTCTGTGCTGGGACAGGGTACGGGAATAGAAAGCAATGGGCGCCTCTAGGCCGTTCGGCAGTCTATGGCCTAGGACGGCACCAACTCCTACGGGGGAGGCGTCACAGACTAAGACGAGCGGCAGCTCTGCATTGTACTGTATCAGGAAGCTGTCCTCGGATAGCAGTCTTTTCACTGCCTCGAAAGCGGCTGCTTGCGGTTTCCCCCAGACCCATGGTACGTTCTTTCCCAAAAGCTTGTGAAGGGGATCTGCAACCGTGGCTTTATCTTTTAGGAACATGGAGTAAAAATTGAGCAGTCCAAGGAAGGCTTGGAGCTCTGCTTTGGATTTGGGGGCTGGTGCGCTCTTAATGGCTCTCACCTTGCTCTCGGTAGGGTGGATGCCTGTGCCGTCCACCCTGTACCCCAAGAATTCCACAGAGGGAACAGCTATCCTACACTTGTTCCTTTTGAGTCTTAGTCCCGCTTCTCTGAACCTAGACAGGACGTTCCGTACCCTGTCCCCCAGCTGGTGTTCGTCCTGAGCGCTGACTAAGACATCATCGAAATAGGGCACCACTCCCGGGGGTCCTTGCAATAGGCGCTCCATGGTGCTTTGAAATAAGCTGGGTGCGACGCTCACCCCAAACTGGAGCCTGGTGCATTTAAATGCACCCCTATGAGTTACGATCGTTTGTGCCTCTGCCGTGGCGTCGTCGACTGGTAACTGTTGGTAGGCTTGGGCAGGTCTAATTTGGCAAAAATTTTTCCGGGCCCCAGGGAGTGTAGTAGATGGTGCACGATCGGCACCGGATAGGCGCTCGGCTGCAAAGCCTTGTTGATCGTGCACTTGTAGTCGGCGCAAATTCTTATTGAACCGTCGGATTTAACTGGGGTCACTATGGGGGTCTCCCACTTAGCATGGTCAACGGGAACCAACACCCCTTGCTTAATCAGCTTGTCTAATTCCGCATCGATCTTCGGTTTCAATGCGAACGGTATTCGTCTGGCCTTCAGTCTTACTTGGGCTACGTTGGGGTCTAAGTTTAGTGAAATAGGGGTCCCCACATACTTGCCCAACGTGTCCCCGAAGACGTCCTTGAACTCGGACAGGAGGCTGTCTTTCAGGGTTGATCTGGACATCAGGTGGACGCCGGTGAAGCCCATGCCAAGGGCTCGGAACCACCCCATGCCCAGGAGGCTAGGAAGCTGCTTCGTGACGATGGTCAGCGGCAGGTCTCTTTCGTAGTCTCCGTAAGTGACCCGGAACGTGCCCACGCCTTCGAGGGGGACTCGGTTCCCCTGGTAGACTAGGATGCGTAGTCTCTGTTTGGAGAGTTGATCCTTCCGGAACGACGGCAGGAGGGTCTTTAGGGTCGTCCACGACATTATGGAGAGAGCTGATCCGGTGTCGATCTCCATCGAGCACAGCTTTCCGTTGATCTCAACCACCGTGCTGACCTTGTCTTCGATCGCCGTGCTGGCCTGGTCGATGTGTATGCTGCGGCCATCTCGCGGTTCAAATTCGCGCCGTTTTTTCACGCCGCCTTCTCTCGTTGGCTGCTTCTGGCGCGCTGATTCCGGTTGGCTGCGGCGCTCACGTGGTTTGTGTCTTCTGGGCGGAATGGCTCTGCAGACTCGCGCCAAGTGCCCCTTTTTCTCGCAGCGCCTGCAAATAGCCTCTCTGTATTTGCAGGACAGTCTATCATGGTGCCCGCCACAGCTGGGACAGCTTCGCCGGGGGCTACCAGTGTCTTTTCTCTGGTGTTCCGTTCGGAAGACGTCCTCATCCGACTCGGACTCCGAGCTGGATCCGGCGTCTTCTCTGTGCACCGGGGCAGACTTGGGGTTGTCTTTGCTGGTCAGCGGACGCTGCAGCGTTTCAGCGGCCTTTGTGGAGGCTTCATGAGCCCTAGCCTTGTCTAGGGCTCCGGCAAGCGTCAAATCAGGCTTGGCGAGCAGACGCCGTTGCAGCCTAATGTCCCGAACACCACAGATCAGTTGCTCAAGCAACGCATCGTCCAAATCTCTGTAGTCGCAATGGGTTGCGGCTTTTCTCAGGCTGGCCATGTACGCGCTGACCGGCTCTCCCTCTCGTTGAACGCGCTGCCTCAGTTGGTATCGCTGCACGAACTTGGAGGGGACGGGAGCGTAGTGAGCCCGGAGAGTTGCCATCAGGGTGTCCCAGGAGACTGTTTGAACCGGCATTGGCTCACACAGTGACTCGGCCATCTCGAACACGTCCGGTCCGCAGTGGCTTAGGAATAGGGCTCTCTTTCGATTAGCCGAGAGGCCCTGCATGTCGCTGGCTTCTAGCGAGCATTCAAACCTCGTTAGGTACGAGACCCATTTTTCGCGGGTCGGATCGAAAGGCTTGGGCGGAACGTAGGCAGACATGTTTGGTATGCCTCCTGTGGTTCGCCTCGTCGCCTAGCTGAAGCTCGTGGTCTCACTGGTTGGCTTCTTGTAGCCTCTATCCCACCCTCGTCGCCAATGAAGTGGTCCGGAAATAACGAGAGGCACAAGCAAGCAAGTGACAACAGCTCTTTAATATACAGTGAGACTTCAGCCAAAACTCAGGGGCTGCAGTCCTCCTTATATACAATCCAGGAGGGACTGTCAGCCAATCAGAAACGTATGCAGGTTTGAAACTCCCGCTTAAAAGTATCAATACATAACAAAATACATTGAGATAGATATAAAACTTAAAATTCTTTTGTGGCTGTCCTTGAAATTGCTTATAGAAAACCTGACTGGGGAACATAAGATAATGTGACTTGTAAAAAGCAAGGAAACTAGGCATCTGTTGAACAAATAGTGTAATAAATATGCTACAAGACACTTGGAATCATTGCAAGATGTCTGCTCCTGATATTCAGCACTTATTAGTACCTCTAAATATGGAACCGTATTTTGATTTTATGCAAAATATCTATTGTTATCATTCATACATTTGTCCAAAGCTGTTATTGCTGTTCTTTCTTTTTTCTCTTTCTTTCTTTCTTTCTTTCTTTCTTTCTTTCTTTCTTTCTTTCTTTCTTTCTTTCTTTCTTTCTTTCTTTCTTTCTTTTCCTTTTATTTTCTTTGTAAAGCTGATTGAATATTTTTAAACCCTGATATTTTTGATAGAAAAGATACAGAGTCTATATTAAAATCTTTTGAAATTAATATGAGTTGAAAGTGTTTAAGACTGAAATCCAGTATAGCTTTACTGGGAGTAAACCCCTCCAGTGTCCATGATTAGACATGTACAAAATTGACAGTGTGATTGTGATTCAACTCATATAATCATGATTAGCCACAGTAGTTAATAATGGACAGCAAATGTCAGATGGGATTTGTGTAAATGATTGATGTAATCTAACCTCAAATAATGGCAATTTAGCCAATTATTCCATTTCTGTAGGGAAATAGTTTTAAGTAAATCTATCTATCTATCTATCTATTTATGTATGTATGTATGTATGTATGTATGTATGTATGTATGTATTTGAATTTGTCAAACAAAAACAAGAACAAAAACAAGAGAATAAAAATACAATGACAGGGGAGAATAATAATAAATACATTAGAGTTTTACGAATTACACCCGGAAAAACAAGCTTCGCTGGTTTTCCTTGATGCTCAAAAAGCATTTGATAATTTGAATTGGAAATTTTTAATGGGGCAACTAAAATATATGCAATTCAGGACGAAATTTGAAAAAATCATAGGGGAAATCTACACAAATCAAACGGCAAGAGTAATTTTGAATGATGACACCACAGACCAATTTGGCATAACAAAAGAGGTTAGGCAGGGATGTCCACTCTCTCCACTATTGTATATTTTAACATTGGAGATTCTTTTAAAAAAGGTCAGGGAAGACCAAGAAATTAAAGAGTTAAGGATAAGGAAAGAAGAATATAAGGTTCAGGCCTTTGCTGACGATCTCATATTTATAGTAGAAGAACCGCTAGAGTCAGCACCAAAATTGTTTAAGAAGTTGGAAAAATTCGGAGAAGTGGCGGGACTAAAGATTAATAAAAACAAATAAAAATTAATAATAAAAAAAATACAGTGACAGGGACGATAGGCATGTTAGTGCACTTATGCATACCCCCTCTACTGATCATTTAAGTATGAAGTAAGGTCCATGAAAATCAATTTGTGACTGAAACTGTGAAAATTTGTAGCTGAGACAACTGAATCAGGTAGGGCATTCCAGACCTTGACAACTCTATTACAGAAATCATGTTTTTTACAGTCAAGTTTAGAACGATTTACATTGAGTTTAAAGCAGTTTTTCGTGCACATATAATTGCGATTAAAACAGAAAAAGTCATTTACAGGTAAAATATTAATATGTATAATTTTGTATGCAATACCTAGGTGTGACCACAAGCAATGCAGTTCTAAGTTATCCAAACTGAGAATTTTGAGCCTAGTAGCATAAGGAATTCTATTGTGTACAGAAGAGTGCAAGACTTTTCTCTTGAAATACTTCTGAATCCGCTCGATTGTACTGATGTCAGATATATGGTGGGGATTCCAAACAGTTGAACAATACTATAAAATTGGTCTAGCATAAGTTTTACAAGCTCTAGTTAGCAATACAATGTTTCCAGAAAAAAAGCTTCGCAAAATTAAGTTTAGAACTCTTAATGCTTTTTTAGCAATGCTGTTACAGTGAGCTTTGGAGCATAAATCATCAGAGATAAGTACACCTAGGTCCTTAACAAAGTGAGGGTCATCTGCTAGATGAATGCCATCTAGCTTATACTTGACATTCTGCTTATGTTTGCCAATATGCAAGACAGAACATTTATTAATTGAAATTTGAAATTGCCAAATAGATGACCATTTAGATACATAGTCGAGATCACTTTGCAAAACAACAGAATTATCTGTAGAATTGAATAATTTTATGTCATCGGCAAATTATATATCTATCTATTATAAAGAAGAAAATGATGGAACAAAAGTAAGAGAAAGGCCAAGAAATCTGAATATACCTGTAATTATTTACAATCAATAAAAAATAATTTGAAGAATATTCTTAATAGGATTAGCCCAGTGTTTCTCAAACTTGACAACTTTAAACTCCCAGAATTCCCCAGCCAGCATGAAATCCACTCATCTTAAAGCTGCCAAGTTTGAAAAAATCAATTAAAGGTGTTCTTAAAATTTGCTCACCGTGAAAAAGTCTAGCTGAAGAAGATATTTTTTTCAGAAGTGGAAAACTTTTGCAACAAGAGTGTACTCCATAGTTTGGAAATGATATAAGTGAGAAGTGAAGCTTCTGCCATAAACCCAACAATTGGATTTCAGAAAGTGAGAAAAACTTTATGAGTAAGTTCTATATGACTTCGATGTCTGAACCAAGGGTATTGGTAACTACTGACAAATCCACCAAATCCAACTCAGGAATTACTTCAGCTGGTGTAATTTGTGAACATACTTGTTACAATCTCAGCACTTGGGAATTCAAGTTTAGGTTGGGGACAAAGAGTACTTTCTTTGGAGATGAAGGCAGAATATTTCCTTCTACTATGTATAAAATATTTAGATATTCAGATTTTTGTGGAATTTTAGCTTTGGCTGAATATAAGTTGGAAGACAGAATTATATAGTTTGTAATTGGTTTAATATGTTCAGTGTTTGTGCAATTAAGGTAAAAGAAGCAAGCAACAGAAACAACTTACATAGTTTCCAAGCCAGTGAACTATAAGCTGAGTTGAATACTTGCAGCTATAGTTGAAACAAAGCATGAAAAAAATGCCAATCAAAAGTAAGAAAGAAAAGACAAAAAATAGTTATATATATATTTATTCAAGTTAAACTTGATCCCTGGTGCCTTAATTGATATACTAATTTAGAGTCCTTAGTAATCTACAAAAAGGTTTGTCATGTTTTTTTTCCAGGATTTTTTATAGTTTTTGTATATTTCTCATCTAACCTACAATCTTTGTTATTTTCCAGGGATCATCCAGCAGGAACCATTTATAAGTAAGATCTAGAACTACACAATTTAAAAACTAAACAGAACCAACCTACTCATTCCGGAATGAATCGACCTAAAATAACAATCATACATTGTTTGGATTTTATACAGGAATGATACAATGATGGTACAACAATAGGAAATGGCAATCAATGACTACCAACTATGGTAGTCCTTGGGGAAATAGCATTCAATAGGAAAATAACTTTTAAAACATAAAAAGTGCCGAGGGAATAGCAATGGAAAGATGAAAAATATTAATGAAGTCATCCATATCCAATATTAAATACAAAGATACAAAAATACAAATTTGGCTTTAGGGCCCAGACAAAGACTAGATGCCAGTTACAGGTTGCTTAAATCAGCATTGTTTCTTACATATTTTTATATTTATAATTTTTATCTCACTTTTTCATACAATATTTGTTAGCCAATTAGAGTGAAATGCTGGTGTGGGAGTCAAGAGTCAGACTGTCTCAGGGCAGATGCCAGATGTGTCAACAACCAGGAATTGCTCAATGTCAAGACTAAAAAGCATGTCAAAAAGTCCTCAACTGTGGGAAATGTAGAGAAGAGCAGCACTAGGACTCTGGTGGATATATTAAAAAGAACTGGACTTTCAGGTTGATGACAACAATCTATGCTTGTTAGCTAGCTTCATCCTTGTATGTAATGAATATTTTGGTGAATTATGTTGTATGACTGAGAGCTTTCACAACTAAGTTCCAGATAAAGAGCCTAGTCTAAGTGAGCTGAGTGAAATACAGGTAGTCTTCATTTAGTGACTACAATAGGAACTTGCAACAGGGTTGTTAAATCAAATGGTTACCAGGTGAAACCACTTCTGTGTTTATGATCTTATTTCAGCTTATTTTTGCTTTACAGACCTGCAAAAGTTGTAGGATATGAGGATTGGTTGCAAAGTTACTTTTTCATCACTGTAATTGCTAATGGTTACTAAATGGGGCAGTCACTAAACAAGGACTAGTAATTGCTGCAGCCCAACAGGTGCAATACTAGATTATCTTAAAGACCTTTGGTATGACTCTGTATGTCTGATTTCTCTCTCTCTCTCTCTCTCTCTCTCTCTCTCTCTCTCTCTCTCTCCCTCCCTCCCTCCCTCCCTCCCTCCCTCCCTCTCTCAGACCCTCGCTCTCTCCCTTCATTTTCCATCTTTAAAGAAGAAAAGAGGGAGTAGTTTTTTTGGTAAAGCTGAGGGATTCTCAATGTAACATGGGAATATAATCATCTCATTCATTCATTTCCCCTGTCCATCATATTATTTGAGACAAATGCAAAAATTCCTACATTCCAATCAATACTTTCGCAGCAGGCCACTTCTTATCAGAACAGATAAGACTCAAATTTCTCAAGCATCTTTGAATTACATTAGACACATCTAATTCTTTGTGCACTTTCAGTTTAATTCTATTAAGTGCATTCCTTTCACTAAGGACATTCTAAAACAAGAGGTCTCTATTCTTCTACCAGCTATACGTTTGTGAATATCCTGTAAAATGCTTCCCTATTTGCACAGTTAAGGCAACTACTGATAAAAAAAGATATTTTCATCTTGCTTTTATAAGTTACCATAGCTGCCAAAAAACCCTAGCTTTTTCTCTTTCTGATTTAAGGGCTCCTATGTTGATTTAATCAACTTAGGCATGGTGGCTCAGTGGCTAAGACTTGTCGATCGAAAGATTGGCAGTTCAGCGGTTCGAATCCCTAGTGCCACGTAACGGGGTGAGCTCCCATTACTTGTCCCAGCTTCTGCCAACCTAGCAGTTCAAAAGCACATAAAAAATGCAAATAGAAAAATAGGGACCATCCTTGGTAGGAAGGTAACAGCGTTCCATGTGCCTTTGGCATTTAGTCATGCCAGCCACATGACCACGGAAACGTCTTTGGACAGGGCTGGCTATTCAGCTTTGAAATGGAGATGAGCACTGCCCCCTAGAGTCAGGAATGACTAGCACATATGTGCAAGGGGAACCTTTACTTTACCTTATATTGATTTAATAGGGTGCATTTTCTAATAGCAACTATCTGTTCATTTCCTTCCCTCCCCCATTTACCTGTTACAGTTAGAGACTTGACATGTTAACATTGTCTCCCAAACACCCAAGAAATCACAACTTGCATAGTGTTGTATACAGAAATGCTGATTTGATGGAGCTCCTTTAATTCTAGATACATGCTAGATACATGCTAGATAAAAAGATGGAGACAGTGTTCTAAAGCTAAAACAGTTGCAGATTATGATGTGCATACTATCCGGATTTAAATCCCTGTGGAGGAGTGTCCAAAGCACCCAATACCCCCTGCTCATGAAGAAGGAGATAGCTGTAGCATCAAAGCAATGGAAGGCAGGGAGGTGGCTATTAACAGGGATTTGGGGTGGCAGATGTGTGTGTTGCAGAAGAGGCTGAAAGCCAATAATCCACAACCAAGGGGATTCTACTCAAAATATGAGATTTTCATTTTTGTTCTGTTTGGAAATCTTTTTCTTAAGAATGTTGGAGGGTTGGGGTTAAATCTGGCCTTTGGGGTGCTTTATTTATGCCATAAATGGGCCATGCTTTGTGTAGCTTTTTTTTTTTAGGACCAAGGTTGAAGACAGAGAGATGCAAGATCCCAACAGTGCTCAAAAAGAAAAGTCCCTCTACATTTTAAACTTTACTAAAATTGTTCTTAATCCTCAGAAGTCCAGGCCTTTATCTTGTGTTCTCAGTAACCCTCTGCCAAGTCCTGGCTCACAGTCTGAAGTTCTGCTTACTGTAATTATTATTTGTTTCACTTAACACATTACATAAGTTGTTTTCAAAGCATTCATCAAGACAGAAACACAGTTCCGACTGTGGAGTTTAAGGCATACTTTCTGGTTGGTATAGTTGGCTGCTGAAGGGTAATTTTAGCCTGCTTATGCTTTGAATGTTCACACATTTGATTATGTTTGGAAGGGGAAAATTATTGAACATTCTTCTGTGCTTCCTAGGGGAGTCCTTTGTCCTGCGTTACATCTTTTAATTAGGTAAAGTCTACATGACAAAGAGTGTGGTGCTTTACATCATTTGACCTTTTATGGTCAGAAAAATCTTCCACTATCATTAAAAATCTATGTGTGTTTCACAGGCCCAATATATTGTAACCCATCTGTCTAAACAGTCTCCCCCTTACAAGCTTTGGCCTAATTTAGGCACCTTCTAAAGTTTCACTGTATTTCTGCCAAAAGGATGACACAGCCTTACTACTTAAATATAATCATAATCCACTTGCTGCCCTTGCAATGAGCACATGCAGTTGAAATATCTCTATGTTTCCCCTCATTTTTATAACATTTTGTGAATGTTCAAACTTTTTTCTCTACAGGATGGTCATGTTATAGAAAATACGTAAAACAGAGGTAAGATATAAACTAGGCCATGTATAAATGAATTGAATTTAAGGCCCATACTGTATCCATGTTTATATACAGATATGCACACACTTAGACAAACAAAACTTACGTTGTGCCAAAAAAATATAAATTTATCTAAATTATTCTATGGTCCTCATATTCCCATCGGTAGAGAAGAGTAAGATATGATTTTAGATCTTTCCATTTTCCCCCATAGGCTCTTAATCTCTTATACTTAGTAGAAGAAACCAAACACAATTCACGAGGTTGTTGTTGTAGAGGCTTCTGAGTAAAATGTTCACAACCATTGATATTATATTTCGAATTTGGATTAGATGCAATTACTCTGTGGCCAAGGGCTTTCCATGCCATCTTTTATATTTTAAATTAATTTTTACTGAATTCCCTTGTATATGTCCAGATATTCATTTTCTTGGTGATTTCATAATTATTGCTAATTGATACCATCAATATCTTCTCCCCATATGGAAACATTGGTCCACTTCATCATGTAAAGCATAAAATCAAATATAATCTTAATTTTATTTATATAACACTTTTTAAAATTGAAAGGTCTCCCTAAAAGTGAATTATACCAGCTCCTTCAATGAAAAAAAGGATGGAATGATTTTTTGAAAATGCAGTTTCTTACTAGTATGCCATGCTCATTGATTTGAAAACAGTTATTACTGAGTTAGAATAGGTTTCCAACTACCGTGTTTCCCCGAAAATAAGACCCTGCCTTATATTTTTTGAACCCCGAAATAAGCGCTTGGCCTTATATTTGGGGAGGTCTTATTATTTTGGGGCACATGGAGCAAGACGGGGCTCCTCTTGCTGTCTTACCTGATTTCCAGTTCTGTCTCCCTAACCCTAACCAGAGGAAGTGGTGGGGACCGGCTACGCATGCTTTTAAATATTTTCGGGGAGGGCTTATTTTAGTGCATGCACTCAAAAGCCCGATTGGGCTTATTATCAGGGGATGATTTATTTTCGGGAAACATGGTAGTGAAACAAAGATTTCTGCCTTTTTGAAATTTCAGTATATTGTCATTGTAATAGGTTCCAAGTGCTGATATGCTGCTACACTAAAAACACTTTTTAGGTTCTGGATATCAGAAGTAAACAGATCAGATTAGATGATATAGAGTAAGGTGACCAATCATTCTCCTTTAGGGAGGATAGTCCTCCTTTTGTAAGTTCTGTCCTCTCTCAAAAAGTGTCCTCCTACATGTCCTTCTTTTTGATATTTGAAGACTAATCTGTAAATCTCCGTATTTGATCGATGCTGAGCTGATCCATTGTGTGTGATGTGACGTATTTGTATTTGACATGACGATTCGTCAAGGCTCGGTACAGTGCGGCGAGACATGATTATGAGACGCATGCGTTCCGCACAGGAGAATTGTTTTGAGAGAGTGCGCTGCGCACAAGTGGCTTTGTTTACTTATTTACGATATTTTTTTCTTCAATTTATTTGTGTCCTCCTTCTCATTGTAAAAAAGTTGCTCACCTTATGTAAAGTAGATAATAAGGAATAAAATTCGGGTGGTCCTCATTTAGCAGTGACTGTGATCATTCTGTGATCATTCAAACGTACAACCATGTTGAACCAGTAGTACTTGCCATTGGTCCTGAATGTTTCAGCCATTGCACAATCATATGATCTTTTAATCTGTAAATGGTTTAGGAAATTGCTATCTGTAAAGTCATCTCTCCTCCACTGAATTTAGCAAGATAATTCCAACTCACAGCTCTAAGTGAAACTTAGGATCTAACTTTTGACCTTCTGTACTCAACTATTTCCTTGCTTTAGTTTGCAACTCTGCCAATTGCTTGGGAGATTTAGAGTTTTTCTATACTTTATCTTATACCAAAGGAAATCTGGGTTAAGGTTATTTTAGTTGTTTTCTTATTCTTTCTTTTCTGTCAAAACAAATCCCCCCCCCCCAAAAAAAAATTCCTACCTTAATGGTTTGCTCATTTTTTCTCATTGCCAAAGTCATATCTATATTCCTTTACATAAATAAGAATTTTAAAAAAAAGAATTACCAGTATGCACTAAAAGTCACAGAATAATTATGATAAAACATCTGACCCATGGGGTCTTAGATCTGGCCCATGGGGCCACCCTGGAAACAGTGAAGGACTGGCCCGCCGTGCCTCTGCCAGAAAAAATGGAGCTCTGAGGCTTCGAAATGGAGCAGGAGGCTGTTGTAGCTGAAAACGGAGCTCACGAGGACTGCATGCAGCCCTCCTGAGCTCCGTTTTCACCAGCAGGAGGTTGTAGGAGGCTGTCGCAGCTCAAAATGGAGCTTGGGAGCCCATTTTCACTGGCAGAGCACTCTGGCCACCCCAGGCACCCCGACAGGAGTGACATCAACCTGGCCATGCCCACCCTGGCCATGACCATCTCAGCCCCCCAAGGTCAAACACAACCCTGATGCAGCCCTCAGTGAAATTGAGTTTGCCATCCCTGTCCTAAGGTATTTGTATAGTTGCAAATCTGGACATGTCATATAATGATATTCAGATGAAAGCTAACTATTGATGGAGAATTTCCAAGTCTCTGAAGTACTAGTTGCTAAGCTTTAAGATGGTCTTGGATGGGGGAACTATTCACAGAGAATGTCTTTCTCTCTGGATCTGTTGGACTATACATTTCATAACCAGCAGCACTGATAAAGCAGTAATTATGGATTATGCATAGCTGAAGTAGGGAAACAGATATTTACTCTTACTTGTGAAGACAAGATGGAGGATTTAATTTGAGTTTTCTAATTCTAGATTCGGAATAGGATTTATTATTCTGCAATCATAAAACAATGATATATATATTTGTTAATTTTTGGACAAGCAACCTCTTTACACTCTTAATTCCTAGCTTGAAATATTGTATTTGAAACATGAAAAATGTTCCATATTTTTAGAGGGAACACATGCAAAAGCTGAAGACAGGTGAAGGCAAGACTAACTTGAAGATTTCATATGATGAGGTTTTGTTTTTGTTTGTTTTTTAATAGCCAAATTGCTATAGGGATTTACACTGAAATGCTAGCCACCTGGATTCAGATATTTTAGTATATCCATTCTGAGCAATATCCAGGAATGTGAATTACTGAAGAATACAGCTGTTCCCTGTGGATTAGGCCCATAATCTGAGTATTTAGACAATAGTAAGCCTTTAAGAAGCTATTGCGTGCATCCAAACCATCTGTTCCTACTCAATATGAAACCCTTCTGCACTTTTTTGAGCTATGTACCACTCTAATTTAGTATAACTTATAATCATGGAACCCTAATAAGTAGACAGAAATCTATTGTAGCCAAGATTTTCCCATTTATTTCAATAGAGGAAACCACTCTCTGAGTACAAAGGTATTTGCATGTGCTTGCATGTGCACATGTACGTATGCTAATAGGAATGGTGTATGTTTAATCCATCAGTCCAAAGATGCCCTTCAATATGTAAATGAGAATGACACACATATTCTTTGAAGTCTGAAACACTACATCTGGAAACCCAAGAGGAATAATAACACAACCTGCTCTTCACTACAAGCACTAACCCAGCTCAACTATTGTAACCGTCTCTAAGAATGTCCTTGGGAGGCAGCAGGGGGAAGAGCCTCAGACTAGGCAATGATCAAATAAACAATTGGAGAGGCAGCAAATATCTCAGAACAGATCTTTCCTATTTTCTTGGATTATAAAAGCCAGGAAGGAGGAGATGTACTTTCATATTTGCAAGATTCTGTTACTGTAACCTTATAGTAAAAGTAGTATTATTATTCATTGTTTGAACTTCTTGTCTAGCTGACAGATTGCTGGACATCAGGTAGAATGCGATGAGTAACCAGTGGTCCTTCAGACAATTCGGAGTTTCAGGTCCCCAGTTATTTACCCAAATCAGCAATGCTTATTGGCACCGCTAGGAATAATAATCTGTTATTATTAAGAGAAGCATTGATATGGACATGGGGAAAGGTTAAAAGGAAACATATGAAATTGCCAAACTGGGTTTCACCAATGGAGGCAATGATTTATCCGAACACATTAGATAAAAAAAAGATGCTAAGATATAAAGAATGATTAGATAGCCAGGGGAAACTTAAATCAAATGAATAATTAAAAGAACAGGATATAATTATAGACTGGTGGCCATATCTACAGACACAGTTGAGATATAGAAAGAATATGGAAAAATATGGAATTCAAGGGGTACCACAACAATTGGATAGAATATTGACAGGCAAGGAAGAAACATTTATAACAAAAGCATATAAATATCTATTAGAGGTAGAAATGGAAGAAGAAATAGTGAAGAGTCAAATGATAGCATGGGCACAAAATGTAGGCCGTAATATAAAGTTAGAGGAATGGGAAAAATTATGGAACAAAAATGGTAAATTAACATTGTCGACTACATATGAAGAAAATCAATACAAAATGTTTTATAGGTGGCATTTAACACCGGCGAGATTGGCTAAAATGTACGCAAATATGAAACCAGACTACTGGAAGTGTAAATATAAGGATGGAACATTTTATAACATGTGGTGGCAATGCCCCAAAGCAAAGAAATATTGGGAACAGATAAGGAGATGGTTACAGGAGATAATAGGAGAACAATTGAATTTAAACCTGAATTATTTTTATTAGGAATAATTAATCAAAAGATAAAAAAGCAACTCCAACATATCATTTTAATATAGTAACAGCAGCACAAATTGTTTATGCCCAATGTTGGAAACTTGAAAATATACCAGCCAACGAGAGGATTATTCATAAGATATTAGAATGTGCCAAGATGTATAAACTCACATTAGAAATAAAAGGCAAGGAAGAAAAAGAATTTTACAAGGTTTGGGATAAGCGGTATAAGTGATTAGAATAGAGAAACAAAAATGTATAGAAATAAATGTAGATAACTGTAGGAGACACATGACAGAGTGCTGTTAAAAATGCTTATTGTTATGTAAATTGGAAAAATGGAAAATATTTTTTTTTAAAAGGAATAATAATCTGGAGGGGCCATAAGGTTCATCAGTTCTGCCTTCCATCCCAATGAGAGATACAGGTATACCTTGGAGATATTGTGGGTTAAGTTTCAGACCATCACAATAAAGTGAATATTGCAATAAAGCAAATCACATGATTTTGCGGGTTTCCCAATGCAGATAAGTACACAGACTTTAATTAAAAATACATTGTTGCTAAAAAAAATGCTAATCATCATCTGAGCCTTTAGTGAGTTATAATTTTTTTGCTGGAGGAGGTCTTATAAAAACACAATATCTGTGAAGTGGTAATAAAAACACAATATCTGTGAAGTGGTAATAAAATGAAGTGAATAAATGAGATATGTTTGTATTATCTAAAACAGAAGTTTTAGATCTTGGGGATCTTCTATTCTGTATATTGTCTGCTCATTGGACCCTATAATAAGAAGGCATCATTTACCAGATATCAAGAAAACGTCCTTGGATTTTACCATGGTTCATTGCATAATCAGCCAGATGTTCAGATAGGACTTGGCATTTTTTTCCACCTATTGAATCCTCCGCAAAGATCTTGGATAGGCAGTGATGGCATTAAAGGCACAGGATGTAAGCTGTTTTGAATAAAGCTGCCTTTTGCCATTGACTGATGGTGATTTTGTCAATGCTGATGGCGTTCAAGTGGTGCTCCAGTTGTTTTGGGATTGCACCCAAAGCGCCTATTACTTATTATTGGTACTATCTTTGCTTTCTTTTGCCACAATATAATATTTCTATTCTCAGGTCTTTGTGTTTTGTTATCTTCTCCAGTTCCTTCTCATCTATTCTGCTCTCTCTAGGTACTGCCACATCCATTCAGACTTTTTGGTCTGTCTTATAGACAATTTTAAATCTGGGGAGTGAATTAAGTCCCACTTAAGCTTTTTCTTTCTTTCTTTCTTTCTTTCTTCTTCTTCTTTTTGTTTTTTTGATTTTATTGATTTAAAAACAAAAACAATAAAAACATATACACAGGAGAAAAGAAGAAGAAAAAATGTACATACAGATACAAATAAAACATACACAACCTATATAACATTTAAACGTGATGACTTATTTCTTAAGACAGTACATCGGTAAGATATATTTCTCAATATATACTCCCATCTCTCACCTTATATAACGATATTATTTTATTAAGGTTTCGTTGTACTCTGTTGTGTCTCATTTGGTACAGGATTTGGTTCAAGTCTTTTAGGATCGTCTTTTTGTTTGGTTTTCCTTTTCTCCAGCCATTGATACCACTTTTGCCAAACCAGATAGTAATCTAATTCTTCCTTTCCTTGGATTTCTTTAGTGAGTTTGTCCATCTCGGCACATTCCATTACTTTCAATATTATTCTGTCTTGTGTTGGGATTTCTTCCGATTTCAATTTTGTGCAAAGATGATTCTTGCTGCAGTCAAAATGTGTGCAATTAAATATATTGTTTCTTTTTTGTAATTATTTGTTAATATACCTAATAAATATGTTTCCGGTTTTAATTTCAAAAATGTTTCCCAACACTTTTCCTCTCTGTTGGAAATGCAAAATACAAAAAAGGGACATACAACCACATGTGGTGGTTATGCCCGAAAGCAAAACAATTTTGGAATAAAATCAAAACCCAACTGGAAGAAATAACAGCACAAAAAATACCATTAAAACCCACTTAAGCTTTTTCATTTTCTATAATTTCTTTATTTTATGGACTCACCAATTCTTGCTTGCAGGCAAATGGTATTTCTTTCAGATCACCATTGTTGCTACTTTATCATGCCATTGCTTGTAGCCAATCTGTGTGATCTTCTTGCAGCAGCTAACCAGAGTCCATTATTTCTTCAGCTTCTTTGCAAATGCGACACTTGCTGTCTTTCCACTTCTGGCTTTGTATGCACTTGTTTGTAAGATATTATCTTGTGCCTTAACCCTCCTGTCTCTTTCTTCAATTTCCCTGCTACTAACCATTGCCAGGTCATGTCATTATTTGCTTTTTCTGCTATTTTTTAAATGTACTGGCCATGTAAAAGTCATTATTACTATTAATTTTATGTCCAGGAAAGTACCATAGAAAACTTCTGTCAGAAGAAAAAGTTTCTAAATAAAATTCATTATTTTAAATAATTTCTCTTTTTAGAAAAGGTAGATCAAAATGAAAAAGATTATTGAAGCCCATACAATTTACTCTGAGGGATGCATCTGGTTGGTAACTGAACTTCTCAGATTATATATGGTTTTGACCTCCACCCTCATGACATCAGAAAAATAGAAGAAAAGTTATAGGCTCAGCAATTTTGAGAGTTGGTGGCTAAATAAAGTCAGATTTGTTCTTGCTGAAAACAAAGGGGAGGGGAAATAAACAAATAAAAACTAATTTTCAGAACATTAAATTAATATGTTTCAAGTCAGCTATAAATAGTAAGCAGGAAGCAGTGAACAAAAGGCTTTTTCCTCTTGGAAAATTAAATCTGATTCATTCACAAACTGTAAATCAGCCTTGCATTTAAAACAATAATTAATCAAAGCATTTATCCTAAACAGATGAAGAGGAAAGGACCACAAGTCAGGAAAATGCTTCTCTTAAAAAAACAACATAAAGAAAACTGTAAAACAAAAGCATGAAAGAGTCCTTAAATCACACTCAGAAATGTTTATTTTAGCAACATGTGGTAAAATGCTCCATGACACAATTGGTGTGATGTCTTCACTTTATGTTTCCTAGCACTGTTCCAAAATATGACTCATGTTAAGCAAGATTTCATAGTACATAGCTCCATGATTAAAATGCAACATCTTCTCCAGCTATTTTTGGTCCATGATATATCTACATAAGAAAGCAACTCTAGCAATAAAATATCATCCCTATGTGATTAATACATTAGCTCAAAATGATTTTGTTTACTAAATCTTGAGATGTCTCCAAAATAAAATAATGACTGTGCCAGCTACTCAGTGAAGAAGGCAAAATAGTAGTAGATGACGCCCCACCCCAACCCAAAAGGCAGACCTAATCAACTCTTTCCTTGGTTCAGTTATCTCTATCAAGAGAATGCTGCTAGGTAATTGTGAAGACTTGATGGAGGAATTCTAGTTCAAGCTTAATAAAAACATGGGAGTAAATATCTACTGACTTTGAATGAGTTCAAATTACAGAGCCAGAGAAAAAAGAACTCAAAATGGCAAACCAGTGCCAGTCTGAGACTGATATTTGGGAAAATCCTGAAGCATGTATGTGACAAGAATAAATCTTGTTAAGAAATGCAAGAAGCTTCTTTGATAGATTGAAAATACACTGTGGAGTATACTGTAGATGCTAGATAGCTTGATTTCAAGGACCTGACTTTCTACAAGATCTGAATACCCAGAGGTTCCTTTTTCCTTTCTATTTGATGTCCAATATTCCTATTTGATCTCCAGGATCAGCCCTCTGAGGTAATTCAAACAACAATCACAAACCAATTTCCAACTACCTGCCAACTTCCCCATTCCCCACTTCCTAGTGGGAAGCTGGCAAGAAGCATCAGAAATCTTCCTTCCTTCCTTCCTTTCTTTCTTTCTTCCTTCCTTCCTTCCTTCCTTCCTTCCTTCCTTCCTTCCTTCCTTCCTTCCTCCCTTCCACCCTCCCTCCCTCCCGCTTGTCAGATAGAATTTGGTCCACATCTGTCATTCTTTCATTAACATCTTTTGGACATAATTCACCCATAGAAGAAGACATCATAGAAAAAGACACCATAGAAGAAGACACCCTCTGAGCAGGGGGTTCAACTAGAACACTCCAAGGTCCCTTCCAACTCTGTTATTCTATTCTATTCTATTCTATTCTATTCTATTCTATTCTATTCTATTCTATTCTATTCTATTCTATTCTCATTACTGATAGTATTGATACTGCAGTTAATTTCTGGCTCCATTTTTCAACAATTCCCTTTAATGTTTTCATATATCATTCTATACATCCTAGTGCAAGAGTGGATTGTACATTTTCGTTCTGCTTAGAACCTTTTGTCCCCCAAAGTATCCTGTTTCTGAAATCTAAAAACTAACTTATCTTTTTTATGATTTACAATAGCCAGGGTAGCCAAAATAAGTCTGTTTCTCCTGAGAAATTCTTAATTTTTTTAAAGTTAATTCCAAAATCTTATAGTAAAAGTCAGTATTCCAAATACATCTGGACCTTTAATTTGTTTACAACTTTCTTAGATAAAATCTTATTTAGCTTTTTGCTGTTTATTTCAAGTTCCTTGATTTTTTAAGTTTATAATTATTCATTTTTTTTGTTCAGAATTGGAGAAAATGAACTTGAAATTATTTTCTTCCACACATCTAATTTATAGTCCAGAGATTTCCTGGTGGTCTAGTATCCAGGATCCAGATTTCATTTTGCTCAGCTGTTTGAGATCAGCCAAATTAGAGGTGGATGGGGGTAGGATTGTGGCATAGATGTTTCTTTTGAATCTGGTAATGCAAAGGTAAAAGTCACTATAAATGTGTGCATGTTTAAAATAGCAATTAAATAATTAAATCTATTCCAAGTTCATGGATGTGATTTTGATTACAAGTCCATCTTGTCCCCACTTATAATATCTTCATATAAGCCTGATTCCAGATAATCTCCAATATGCTGTGAAAAATTTGGTGTAGCCATTGCAGTATCTTGACTACACCAAGTAGCTTTTTCACACTGGCTCTGTGTTTTGGCATTTAGACTAAAATAACTTCCCCCTCTGTCTCCCAGCCAGTTAGCACTGGCTGCTTTCCTTTTTTTACACAAGGATAATTTGCTGCCCAAATAAGATGCCTATTGTTTTGGCTTGGGTTAATAGCTAAGCCATTTAAAAACATTTGTCGGTAGATGTCATGATAAAACATTAAAAGGGCTCAACCCTAACAGGCAGTTGCATGTGTATCCCTGTTTGCTTCCTTTGTTTAACAACCTTGAAATGCATATGAGCAACCAAATTCTTGCATACCACATTGATAGTTAATATGTAAACAGCATACTGGCAACCTTTCCGCCACTGAGATTTCCCCCTCCTTAATCACATTTGTCAATCTTTTCTTGAGAAAAAAATATGGCATTTGATGTAACAGATTAATACATCAACTATGTTGTTATGCAAAAGGAAAAAAAAATAGAAACAGAACTGTTTTAATCACGTACAGAATTCCCAAACTCTTCCAATTATCCTCTGGTGAATTTTTTTTTTAAAGAAAATCAACTGGCTGACACAGATGTGTTTGCATAACGCAGAAAGCTAAAAAAAAACAAAAAACAAACCCTCAGTTTATAAGAGTACTTATCAGCCTATAATTCCCTCTTCTCGAGTTCATCCAGATCATTACACGCATTTGGGAGTTTATGTGTCATCTAAACTAAAACTATCATCATTTTGGGATTTTGGAAACCGAGACTTGTAAATTATTATAAACCTTGGGTAAAAACGTTAGGAAGCCCCAAAAGGCTTATTGGATTATATGGTAAGCCATAAATATGATTAAAGAATCCTGTATGTAGTGGGTAAATTGGAGGCATGAGCACTAGAACTAGTTTGGTATGCGAATAAAAGGAATATTGCTCAGGTTAAGCAAATGTACACAAAGCTGCAGACTGTTCTTTGGCTTCAGAGAACAAAAGCTAAGATAGCAGGCTGTACAAATAGAAAGAAATATAATATAATAACTTCTAATATAGCCAGTGTTGTTAAGGTAGATCCAGGTTCTAGTTTACAGAACACTCAACAGAGCACCAAAGAGAGATTCCATTTCCTTAGGGTTTTACGTAAAAACAGGTTGGAACAACAACTGATGACCTCCTTTTACCGGTCCACAATAGAAAGCATCCTCATTGCATCATGGTTTGGTATGCTGGTCTGACAGCCACAGATAGAAAAACATTACAGAGGGTAATGAGCACAGCCCAAAACATTGTGGGCTGTCCCCTGATACCACTAGATGAGATCGCTAGGGCTCGTTGCCTTAGAAGAGTGAGGAAAATCCTCAGGGATGACTCACACCCCGGTCACCACTTCTTTATCCTCCTACCATCGGGAAGGAGTATAAAAGTATAGCCAGCCGCACAAACAGGCTGAAGAACAGTTTTTATCTGTGGGCTATCAGACTCCTGAATGCAAAATAACATCTTAACTCAGTAGTGCGATGGACTTGCCCTGGTGAAATAGGACTGGGTGGTTGTTAATATGATTTATTGGGTTAGGCATTTTCTGTCTTCACTGTGAGTAGTATTGTGTTGGCGGGGGTGCACTGAGGGAGCTCAATTAATCTCATTGCACATATGTTGTGCACTGACAATAAAGATTTGAAATTGGCTTTCCATTATAGAAGTCCACTAGGCAAGTTTGGAGTAATTGGTTTATTTCAGCCCAACCTCTGGGCAAATAGGAGGCGGGAGAACTACATATGCCATGTGAGCTTCTGTGTAAAATGTGGGGTAGAAATCTAATGAATGTATATGCTGGAGTAGTTATTAAAGGGACTTGCTGAAAACTAAAACACCAAAAAGGGATCAGTTTTTTCCCATAAATTGTCAGGTAATTAGGAGAAAGACAGGGAAGGAAGGTGAGAATCACAGTTGGGTATGAGCTGCATGGTAGTTATTCATAAGATAGGGAAGCAGGAAAAAAAAGTAATAGTGACAGATACAGTACAAAGAAGAATCTTTCCTCAATCTATCCTGAGTAGAGTCTAATAGCTGCCTCAGGGTTCTAAATTAAATTATTTATCACACTAGGAATCTTTTCTGAAATTTAGAAATGAACAAGTGAGCTTCTTGCTGGGAATCTTCTTTGCACTACCTTTCAAGGCATGATGATTGATTATAGCTTATTTGGGCTGCAAAATCTGGACAGCTATTGGCTGGCAACAAAGATTTAACACATTCTGTGGAATGGCTGCTGTCTAATTGTCATCCAGGTTTTTGCAGCCTGGCTATGTTATGTTTGAAATGGTCCCTTGAATGTAGGGTGCAAAATTTTATAAAATACAGCAATAATGGGAGCAAAACTATTATAATGGTATGTGCATGGTCTTGGGAGATGGAGCAGGGAGTGGGGGGAAAGAGGTGCTATCTAGAGAATAATCAGATAAGAGAGGGAACAGCCTGCAGATATATAATGGGTTGAGAAAGAAGCTCAGAAAGAAACCTCCCTAACTAATCAGATGGTAAAAGTGATGGTGGAGATTTGTAGACTTGCAAGATTCTGTTCATGTAGCCTTACAATAAAATAGAATTAGCTCATGTGGTCATTTTTTTCCTGTCTGATCTACCCAGGAATTCTGGTAACAACAACAACAATAGTAAAGCAATGACTACCAATAAGCCAATAAAAGACATACTTGAAGGCGGGAGCAATCTTGGATGATTTTCTGGAGAGATTGGGTAGGGAGGAAAGATTTATGACAGAATCTCAGAAAATAAGGGTTAGAAGATCATCTGGTCCAATCTCCTTTCCAGTTACAGGTACTGTAGCATCCCTGACAAATGGCCATTTAGTCAGTTTCAATTTTAAATCCTATAAATCAGATTGGCCAGGCCTCTCTCAAATATTGTATTCCTTGTGCGCTTGTCACCCTCTGCATATCTAGTTGTTCATTTCCATTATTCTTCTCTCTCTTCTTTGCCTATTCTTTCAAGACAACTCCAGCTGTGTTCCTAACAACTTTATCCTCCTGACCTGTGCTTGTCACACCTTCCAGTATTTTTACTCTTTTGTGTGTGGCTGATCCCACATGGACCAGAAGACAGAATATTTGTCAGCAGGTTGATGAGCCTTGTGAGCCTTTCTGTTAACCCCCTCCTCCCCAATCCATGCCCCAGGAACAGTACATAATTCTCTTGATAGGCTGCCTGGATGAGCGATTTCTGCTTCAGTTCCTCTCAATAGGGAGTCTTCAATCACTGAACTCCCTTGTTTTCTTCTCTTCAGAGCAGAAGCCTTTCTCTTTATAGATCTTGTACAGCCTTTTTTCCAGTCCAGGATTCCAGAAACATTATAATCACTGAAGTTCTGGAATCTACCCTATAACTCCTAAGTGTAAGAGTTGTTGTTAGAGGCTTAGAGTAGAAAGATTCAATAAAAAAGGTGCTACACAGCAAGATAATGCCTGAAATCTTGCTTAACTAAAAAGGACAGATGATTACAATAATTTATGTATTAATTATATATACTCAATATTTTTTAATTTGTAAAAGAATAATAAGTTTAAAACATGTCTTATAAAGAGAAGTTAGAATCTGTATAGATGATAGGTTGTTTTCGTAAAGCACCAGAGAGGTTGAACATTTAATTATTTCTAGTTGCATCAAAAATATGGGGCTAAATCTTTCAGAAAAAAATATCTTTAAGTTTTGTTAAACTTTTTTTTTCATCTTTAACTCACAGCCCTTTCACAAGAACATTGAAAGCAACAAAAAAGCTGTGTGAAAAAATTAAGGCTATGTAACTGTAGCAATAAAAATGTTTTAATCACTATTTATTATACCGATGTATCATTTTATTTGGAACTTGATTGAATGGTTACTGGTACATTTGGCTCAGCCTAGCCCTCCTCAGTGGTTGAATGCCAAGAGCAAGAACATTTGGGGTGGCCATGGCTTGGAAGAAAGGTATGAAAATTGTTTGGTCCTTTGGCCAGGAAGGGTGAAGGTAGGGTTTGGGAGAAGGATGCTGGACTGGGGAAAATTTTTGAAAACTAATGGAAATGGAAATGTTAAGAGAGATATGATGGGAATCTGAGACTGACCAATTCAGAGAGACAGGAAAGTTGATGGCTCAAATCAAACCCACTTTGCACTCCTCAGTATTCACCTGCAATATTAGGTCACCTGATCCTTGGAAAATCTGGTCTCTGATAGTTGGTATTATATGTTAGATAGCTTTGCAATAAGACCACTCTTATCCATAGGTTGGTGATGGAAGAAGCAACCTGCCTGGGAAGTATAATTTAGATCTCAACAGGTCTAAGGTTGGAGTAGTGATGTTCTTCTCTTTGAGTTGTTTATTGAGTGGCATCAGAAACACTCTTACCCATTCTATTTTGAAGCACCTAAAAAAATACTGCTAAACTGGTAAATCAGCCTTCAAAATATTTCATCCTTTCATTTCCCATATGGAATACTAAACCACTGCATAATCGAGTTTGACTTTGTTGACTTCATGGTGAATTCTGAGACAATCTAGAAGTGCTTTGCTCTTGCTTATTTTCCAGAATATTTTTTTCAACTAGAATATAACATCCATTATAGCCCTATAGCCTATTTTTTTTTTCAGATCAACCAAAGTATGCTATCTGCCGCTTTTTTAAAAAAGCAGTATTTAACAATCTTTGGGCAGTTTTAATTTTATCACTCAATTCCAAGTTGACCCCCACTTCAATAAACAATATAACTATAGATACAGCCAACTGTCAATATATAAAAAGCTAATCCAATGCAAGAGCATGAGATTCTACTAATTCTCATCTAAATTCAAGCTCTCTGCAGATACAAATCAACAACTACTGAAAGAAAGTACAGTTACTACCTATTTAACAAAACCCTGTTTGTACATGCTACATTGATTTTTGTAATGAAGCATTAAAGAAATGTAAAACATTACACCCGGAAACGATTCTGTTCAGAAATGTTAATTTACTCCACAAGGCAGATTGAAACATATCACCGTCCAGTTACAGACATAACAATACTGTGTTGCTGTTGTGCTTTATCTTCAACACAGTGGAAACAGTGGATAACATTGCTGTTATTTTCCTCTTAAACAATCAGCAGCAATGATCTTTATTGAGTCCAGTCATAAAAAACATTGCTTCTCCTTCTAACACAAGGATAAAAGTAAAATGAATATCTCCAAGATATATCAGCCATAGTAACTAAGGAAAACCTTTATGTTGAGGGGCAACTGAATAGTTGCTTGGAACTAATGAACAACTGTTTCCATCCATATTTTGTTTTGGGGCAAAAAATGGATTTATGGCTTATCATCCTTGGAAATAGGACCATGGGCTGAGATCAAAAATGAATTTGGAGATTGTTTGATCCATAACCAAACTCAATGTAGGATATGCAGTAGCAGATGGAAGAGCATGTTTAGTGTGCTTGTCACTCGTGGGTGTTCATTTTCTCTTAATGCATCCAAAATTGTTATCTTTTTTGGCAGCTGTATCATATTGCTGATTTAGATTCTGGTTGTGATCTGGATTATTTTAAACTACATGAAACCAAAATACAGGTAGTCCTTAACATACGACTGTAATGGAGTTTGCCCATTACAGTCATATCTCACAATGATTGTAATGTGCCTGACCATTGGATGCTTGGAACTTCGAGTCCAGGTTTTTTTTTTATAGGTCACAACTTCAAATGGTTGCTAGGCAACCAGTCATAAGTCAACTACTATCTATGGACTTTTCTTATCTTAAAGAAATGCTCTTTATTTTATTTAATGTTATTTTACATCTAAGTCCAGGAGCTTATATTATTTTTTATTTAATTTTATCTTTGATTTTCTGCTTATCATGATTCATCTGATCTATGATCATGATCTGAATTTATTTCAGTTCATGAAATAAATTTATTTATTTATTTCTTATACTGCACATTTTTGTTTAAATATTTAACAGTTAATATATGTTTATCTATTATAACAAGATATTGTAAGGCAGTTTAGGACATGGGAAATGATGGTTCCAAAGAGGTCCTTGCTGATTTAGGATTCAACAAGCTCATAACTTAGTCCAACTCATCAATATACAGTAGATCCAATCTGATATCTCCAGATGTTCTGAATTTGAATTTCCATAATTCTTAGATAGTGTGGTTTGCCCAAACTGCTTCTCATCTGATAGAGTTCCTCTTATATTTTTAACCTTTGAGGTGGAAAAAGGCTACTGTTACATATGATGGGAGAGGATGTGATAAATTATGAGTTTCTTCTTCTCCTTTGGGCCAGAAATGGCTATGAAATAGAATATTTTCTTTTCTTTTTAGTCTGCCTGTAAATTCAGAGGTAGCCTTTACTGAACCCAGTTCCATTTGTTAAAATAATATATTTCCTCTGGCTTGGAGAACGTTCAACAGATGTACTGTGTGTGCCTTGGGAGAAGAACTGAAATGAACGATGGGTATTGAAAAGAGCAAACAAATGATCTGAAAGGAGACACTTGGCTTTGATGGATGAAAGCAAACTTTGCTATGATTAAAAATATATTGCAAATATTGTACAGAATATGAAAACAAATACATAGCATAACATGGAGACTACATCACAGAAATGTTTGCAGGTGGTTAATAGGATGATATATTGCAGATTTTGTTTCATATGCACACAGACATGTTTTTTATACAGAAAAAAATTGTGAAGTGTGAGATACATTAGAGAATGGCTCTTAATTTTTCTGCTTAGCTGGTAGCCCACCAATTAAGAAACAAAACTTGGTTTATAATTTAAGAGTGGAAACTGATGTTCTGGATTTTTAAAAAATGGCATGTTAAATCTCCCAGCATGACTTTTTAATTTCTTGATCCTACTTCTCAAAATAACTTTATGATGACCACAAAATCGAGGGGGTTGGGAGTTATTATTTCCCAAAGTAGCCACCCCAAAAAGAAATCTCATATTGACTTGCCTCTCTAGTTGCAATCCAACAGTGTCTAGTGTTCAGAAACAGATCCACTTCTGAAAGAATAGAAACATGTTCAAGTCTTCCAAAGCTGCTTTCCTTGGACAAGTACCCACAGGTCTTTTCCTTATAGCCTTTAATTATCACTTACAAGCAGTTTCCTACTGCTCCTCAGGAACTTATCAGTTTCTTGGTCCCTCTTTCTGTTGTCCTAGCCCACAATATAGCTGCAAGTCATAGGGCAAGGACTTTTCAAGATGGGAAGAGATGACTCAATAGATACTGCACTCTAATCCCCAGACTCCCCGGTGGGAGCAAACGGCAATCTTTTTTGAGTTATTTCTTTGTTGATTTATTTTTACCAAAGTGTTCTGCACAAAGTCATCCAGTTAATTTTGTGCAGGTGTTCAGATTTTTGACATATAATCTTACTCCTTTCTCTGTGAAATACATTGTTTTTGAAGCAGTTATATTTTTCATTTGCTGCATTCCAGGCATAAGAGCTGTCTCAAGTCTCTGCTGTACTGATCAAATTGTGTTTCATTCCTTATACTAGAACTTCAAGCTTCTCTTGTATATTTTCCCTTACTAAATGCTTTAGAAGATTAGGATAGGTCAGCCATACAGGTGGGAGCAAAGGTTGAGGTTGACTGTCAATGGTTCTTACATGTTTTATTGAAGTAGGGAACAAAGCTGAATTTTAGTGGCATATGGGAGAACAATTGCTGATCACTTTGAAAATGAAGCTAATGCTTCTGAGAAATGATGTCAAATCTAAATTACATGGCTTTGTAGGAGGAAACAAGAGGAATACATCTGTGCCCTTCCATACGAGGCCCACTTTAATAATTGTGTCACATCACATCTTTTTCAGAGCCCGTTGGAATTTATTGGAGCAGCCAATAAATTTAAAATACAATAACAATAGTAATAACAACATTGGACATATTATTTTTGAACTATTTAGCAGCCAATTTGCTGGATTGTCTGCTGAGCCACAACTTTAACAAGTTCAGGGTTCTGACTGCAAAAGATCAGCAATCCAAGAACAGATTGCTCTTTAAGTTTTGCAGTCTAAATATTGTTGAATTGTAACTTCCCTAGTTCCAGTCAGCATGGTTAGTCACCTTGAGGTCAATCAGTTCCTCACCTCTGCCTTGGACCACTGTGTAGGTATACCTAATTCTTTATTTTAAGGTCATCCAATCTCCTATCACCCAAGGAAATGCTGCATGGGCAAGGATTCTTGGCAGTCCAGGATAAGGGAAATGAGGCAGCCAATGTTATTGCCTGTTTGTCATGGTAGAAAACCTGATCCATACTGAAGTATATTTCATATACAAAAGAAGGTTAATCATAGGCCACAGAAGAACAGAAATAACAAAGGCACGCAGCTCTTGAGTAATATATGAAGGGGATTTTCAGAAAAACATTGTAAGTGACTGTAGTAACAGTCTATATAGACAATTTCTGTAGCTTTTTAATGATGCAATAACTATAGGGTCTCTCTCAGGATACTGTTGGAAACCTGGAAGATAAGTGGTGTGCTATTGATGCTGCTCACAGGAAATGATAGACTGGATATTGGGCTGTCCTCTCCCTGTCTTGAATAAACTGAAGGGTTTTCTCTTCATTGGGCTGTCCTTGGGAGTCACCAAGCATTGGGCAGGACAGGAAAGTGAGGTTATAAACCAGGTAAGCCAGATCCAGTGCAATAGACTTCTCAAAGCCTGTGAAAGAATATGATACTTTGCAAAATATTACAAGTCTAGGACATCTTCACATTTTTCTTTTCACATCATTTTGACAAAAGCAGAATTCTCCTGCTGATGATAGTGACCCACCTTAACAAACTTAAAAGAGAAATAAGTTGTTTTGCTGAAGTAAGTGTATAAATCTATGTTTAGAGATAGATTGTTGCTAAGAATCAACAGCAATTTGATGGTATGTACTCAATCAATCAATCATAAATGTGAATGTATACAGCTATCAACATTTCTATAACCAATCCACCCACACCTTTTCCCCCTTTCAATGAATCCAGCTAATAAGATCATGGGACTCCTGGCTATAAAGGTGGCTGCTATAAGCTTGATAGCCTGCAAGGCTAAATCAAACACAATATTTCTTAATAATAATAAATAATAATACTTATCCTCATAAGTAAGAAATTGAAATCACTGGCTACACATTGTAGATATTCCCAGGATTGGAATGTTTGGGTTTTTTTTTTTTAAAAAAAAAAGATTTGTATCTAAAAAGAGCCTTTGAATCTCACATTTCCAACAGCTCTGAAACTTTTATGAATTATGATTACACACTGACTTATGGTATAGTATATTAGAAGGTATTTAATATTTGACTCAAGGTGGAAGAAAGATCAGGAGAGTGAAGGGATATATCATGGGAAACAAGAATTGGATAAAATATTGTTAGGTAATGACAGGAAAGTTTTATCAAGATGCTATTCTTACCTATTATCATTGAAAGCGGGGGAGGAAGTCATCAAAGACTCCATGATTGCCTGGGGCGATATATGGGTTATTCATTGGATTTTAAAAAATGGGAGGAAATTTGGCTTAAAAATGTAAAATTAACTATGGCATCCTCTTATAAAGAGAATATTTATAAGATGGTTTATAGATGGCACCTACCTCCAGCTAGATTAGCTAAAATGTTCCCCAGGACATCTCCACAGTGCTGGAAATGTGGACATAGCAATGGAACTTACTTCCACCAATGGTGGACATGTCCGCTGGCAGCTAAATATTGGATGAAAATACGATGATGGTTGCTTGAAATTACACACTGTAGAGTGGAACTGAAACCTGAAACCTTTCTGTTGGGGCTTAGACCCGCAAATATTGGATTGACTAAATGATATCTGATGCTGCACATAATCACTGCAGAGAGACTGGCATTCGCACAAGAATGGAAGAATGAGGACTTACCAACGGATTCAAAAATAATTTATAAAATTATGGAATGTGCGGAGTCCAACAGACTTACAAAACTGATCAAGGGTAAAAGAGACTCAGATTTTTATAGTAGTTGGAACATGTGGTATGATTGGATCCAGAAACGATGGGAGAGAGATAAAGGATAATGTTGGATTATAATTATAGAGGATGGTATAATTATGGTAATCAATAATTATTGGAAATGTAAATTTGTATGTAAGAATATGTAAATAGTTTCTATTTTTACTTTCTGATTATTGGTGTATATATATATGGATATTTTGGTGATGTTACACCGTGATAGAAAAACTATTATACATTTTTTTTGTTTTTTTGAACTATAATAAAAATTTATTAAATAAAAAAAAAGAAGGTATTTAATATTTGATGGATAGAAGAGGAGGAGGAGGAGAGGACAATCCCAGTTAAAGTTGTCAAAAGGTGATTTTCATTCTGTCACAAAAACCTGTGTTATCCCCCAGGATACAAATTATAATGCTATAATAAAATGGAAGCAAACCCAAAAAAAGCATTTAGGTCTAGTCTTAGTTAATTTAAACACTTTCATTTCTAATTACAACAGCAGGACTTTCTGCATTCCAAAATAGTGATCTGCCAAAACATGTTCTTTCTGAAATGGAAGAAAATGATCATTTTGCTCACATAGAAGAGATCTATAATTTTAACAAGCTCATTTTAAAAAATGACAACTGTCTTTATTTAATAGTATCCCCTAGCAGTTTCTAAACTCTTTGTTGTGACTGAAAGTCAGGAATGCAAAAGAACCAGTTGCTTTTGCTCTGAAGCTTACTAATAATTTCTGGCTTGACTTTTAAAATACTGTCATGCTGCAGACATGCATTTGGTAATGGAACTAATTTATCTAACAATGTCACTCCACAAAAGGGCAATAGTTTCAAGTCACAACTTACTTAATCTCTCAGATCTAATGGATTACATTCAAGCAATGAGTAGCTGCCAAGAAAAAAGGAAATCAGCAAACAAATAACGACAATCAAGGTTTATGATTTCTTCACTAGGTATTTTGTGGGAGAATGAAGGGAATAAAAGTATTTTATGCATTTATTCAATATCCTGTGCATTGCAAAATAAAATATAATATTGTATCTACCGACATGAAATAAAAGCCAATAATATAAAGCAGGGGCAGCAGCCACAAAAATTTAGTTCCAGGCCTAGACTATGCAAGTCCCACCACTTGTATAGTAAAAAAAAAAAAAAAAAAAAAAAAAAAAAAAAAAAAAAAAAAAAAAATCCAACGATTATTAATCCATTCTTTTTTTAAAAAAAATGGTCAGAAAAATAAGTATCTGTGCCAGGCAACTAAATGACTTCAATATAAGACATTCGGGTTAAAGAGGTAAACCCAGTTTAACAAATGGTATTAGAACTGTTGTGATTAAAAACAGTCTACCTCTCCCTGCCGGAACCCTGAGAACTAATGGAAGCAAGGACTTTCTTGTTTTCTTATGAAAGCTCTGCTTTGACTTCCTTACTTAAGTAACTCACTTTTAACCCAGGGTGTATCAAGTGTAGAGGTATTCTACGTTTTGCAAACTACAGTGCTGGAGCCTGCTTGCTAAGAGATATAATCACACAGGAACCAGGAAATGAAGTGAAGGAGATTTGGCCTGGGGTGTTTCAAGGGGTATTTTCAATTGTTAAAAATCAGACAGGAGCTACATAAAAGAAATGGAGCATGAAGCAAAAGCTGCTGCTGAAGCAATGTCCGAACAGCCCCATTATATAACAAGCTGCACTGTGTGGTTGTGCAAAACAGCACTCCAGAAGAGGAGGGAATATTTGCATCCAATCGTGCAGAGGATGAAAGGAAACATTTGACGTGGAAGGAATAATAATATTACAAATGCTATAAATGTAACCAGCTGAAATTCCAATGGGCTAATCACTTTCTCATGAACATTTACTGCTTAGGGTTGAAAAAGGAAATTGCACTTCACTGGTTATAAACAAAATGTTTCTTATTTTATTCTGAAACTTCTAGTTGGCCTGGCTCCCGTCTGCCTCTTCCTTAGCAACTTGCATTCTCAATAATCTTTGGGAAGATTTGTTATAATGTCAAGTTTCATTGACGGTTTAACAGAGTTTGATGGGTGGTAGTGGCAATGGTACTTTTTTTCCTGTGCTGTTTTATAGGTTCAGTTCAGAAACTGAATCAAAACACAGGTAATCCTTGATTTATAACCAGCTGCTAATGACCAAAGTTATGACAGACCCTCAAAAAGCTACTTACAACCTGGTTCCTAAATTATGGCCACTGCAGCACCTCTGCAATGGTTCGCTCTTATGACTGACCACTGGGATGCTACAGCACTCCACTTATCTCCTCCATTCTCGCTCAACAGGTCCCTGCAGGCCTTGAATATATTTCCCACCCACCAGACCCCACCCTTCACTTATCTTTCAAAGATCTCCAGCACTCAGGTTGGGGAAGGAGGATAGGCTACTCTATTTGTGGGTGCTCCAAAAATGGTGTCCATTTATGGGATCGCACCACATGGCCCAGGAGCAAAGAGGCCTGCTCTGATTTTTAACATAAGATGTGGACCACTGCAGAGCTCTCATTGATTCAGCAATCACTGCAGTCAGCAGTATATAATATGGCCTACCAGGTAATACAAGTCAACTGTTATTCCATCCAAACACCTCAGATGTACTACATACATCGGGGTGTCAAACTCGCGGCATCATGGCGGCATCACGTGATATATCATGACTTTTTCCCCCTTCACTAAACCAGGTGTGGGCGTGGCCAGCGTGTGACGCATCTGGCCTGCAGCTGTGAGTTTGACAGCCCTGACATACATGAAATTCATTCTGAATTGTACAACTTACACTGGAAGAAGAGATAGACTAGACTAGTGGCAGAGAGATCTAAATTCAAATCTTGGTCAGCTGTAGTCCCTGATGTTGGATGAGTTGCATGCCCTTGGGTCCAACCAACCTCAAAATCAGCCATCATCACAAAATCATTTGTGTTGTAAATATAAAGGGTGAACTGTAAATTTAAGTCTGGGTATTATCATTATTTATTTATTTAACTCTGTTAAATAAATATGTATGTTTTTGTATTTTATATCTAAATATTACCATTTCTTTTATGTATTTTATTGCTTGCTGTTGTATTTGTTCTGTTTTCTTTTTACATCATTGGTCTTGAATTTTCCATAGTGAAGAATATGTACTTGTGGTGGTATTTTATGAGGCACTGCTGTATTTCACTGTTAGTGAAGTCAATTGGAGATATAAGAGATGGACTTTTAATTCCTTTGCTTTGGTTAATTTTTCAGGCTTTATAATGTAAAATCCTGCATATTATTTTTAATAAGGCCATAGTCCAAAGGGGGGGGGACTCAATATACCTCATTGTTTGAAAAATAAAAGAGAATTACCTTCAAACTAGTTATTCAACCTTTCACCTTGTCTTTGTATACTCCTTTGTATACACAGCCTTATATTTAAACACTTTCAGGTTTGCTCTTCTACTTTTTGTATGGCTGATGAAAGCATAGCTATGCATTGCTTTTGCTGGAAAAAAGAATTGCCATAATCTCTTATTTATCTCTTTCATTGTTTGCCATCTTGGAAAATAAGATGTTGGAACAGGTGGGGCCTGACCTTTAGCTTTTTAACTCTTGGCTTTCAACTTAGGTGGTAATTATGTTAGAATTGAGAAAAAAGGGAGGGGGGGATTAGGAAAGGTAGCCGTTTTTGGAAACATACACACTGCTATACAGGATATCCTAAATGGCTCCTCAGCTGTCCATTTTCTACCATTGAAGAAGTCAGCCAATGCTGGCATCCAATTGGATGTGGAAAATGGAAATGAAATAAACCTAGGGCAACAGACTACAGTTGTTTCTGAATTTGAAATTTTGGTTTGAAAGCCAACAGAAATATTTTCATTTTTTTAAAATGTTATTTTTCTTTTCCTGAGCTACTTTCTTCTCTGCTAAGGTTTTTTTTTTTTAAATAAATCCACTGATACATTGCTTCATGATTTTTCAAGTCACCTGAGGTAGAAATGTTTCTTGTCAGCTCCCTTCATGGCAAAGAAAGAAACAGGTAGCTCGGGGGGAGGGGGGAAACAATAATAAAAATTGTTTTTGCTACATGTGGCTGTTCAGCATATCAAGCAACTGTTTTCCACTGAACACGACTTGCCATAATGGAAGCTTACAGCAGACCTTCTAGAGAAAAGCTGGAAAAATCAGATGGATATTTTTATCTCCACTGAATAGCTCAGTGTTTATTAATGTTGGCAACTTTAGGTTATGTGGACTTCAATTTCCTGAATTCCCCAGCCAGCATCAGGGTACCTTGAAATAAAGTGTGGCAGCAAAACAGTAACGTCTGAGCTCACACAAACCAGAAAACATTATTTAGGATCTAAACCAGGAATATATGAATAAAGGTCACATTTACTGTGGTCTAGAGCAGTTTCTCAACCTCGGCCATTTTAAGATGTGCGGATTTCAGTTTGGTTAATTCTGGCAATTAAAGTCTGCATATGCTAAAGTGGCTAAGATTGAAAAACATTGGTCTAGAGGAAAGTAGATGACAATATACTGTATGTTGCTGCTTTCCAGAAACTCTTAGTGGTCCATATTGATGACAAGGCAACTGGGCAATATGGAGGTGCTCTAGTTGATGAAAAATTTCTTGGAGCACTTTTTCAAGATTGCAAAAAAAAAGAGGATGACTTCTAAGTATCCCTTTCAGGAATGGAACAGATCTCTCCTGTTCTAATGAATGTGCAGAAAAATTGAAATATTTTAATATATTTTAAACTTGTTATACTGAAACATTGTCCCAGTCAAAATTATGAATTAAATCAATAAGTTGATAAAGGCAATGAATTTGCTTTTTCAAGTAGAAGGAGAAACTACTGCCTAACACAATATTTGAAAGGTCCTCTAAATGAATTGGATCTTCTCGTGGCCCATTTTGATCCTATAGTTGTCCCTTAAACATTATAGGCGTGTTCATTTTTTTTATTCAGACTTGCTGAAAACACACTCCATACATTCATTATTTCCTGAAGCATAACTGTATTATTCCCTTGAAGCAAAAGCACTGAGTCTTGTAGTACCTTAAAGACAAACCGATTGTAGCTAAAGCATCTGTCAAACATAATCCACTGATTAATAAGTGGGGAGGATCATCTATATTTAATGAGTGAATTTAAAGTGACATTCTAAATGCTGGCTTTTTCATTTGTTTCCATCTCAGTAAAAGGAGTGTCTTCAGTTTTCCAATATAGACATGACCCACTTTCTTTTATTAATTGGCATGCTGATTATTCTTGAGACTAGAAAGAGGACATTGTTTCAAAGCCAGGCCAAGCTCTGACCTTACTAAAACAGCAATTTGATTTTTTTTATAAAAAGCCAGTTACAAGTAACAAACTATGTCACAAAGGTCTCCATGAGAGTCTTGGAAATGGTGTAGTGGATTTGAAGGGGAGGCATCAAGGAAAACTGTCACAATCAACAAAAGCTGAGAATGTTGTTCAGTCTAATTAAACTGTTAAATTGCTCTTGATGGATCACAATTCCATTATGGCAGTGGCTTCCAAACAGTTAAGTAAGTTTGTACTGATGGTTTTACACAAAAAAAGCATTTGCTTTTTAGAGAAAAGAAGACAAAATGTAAGTTTGATTTTTTTGTCCTGATCCTAAATGCATGAGCTTGGAAGTAATTATATGGAGTCTTACCTAAACATAACCTTGACTACTAGGAGACATTTCCTAACAGTGAGAACAATTAAGCAGTGGAATGGTTTGCCTTCAGAAGTCCTGGTGCTCCTTCACTGGAGACTTTAAAGAAGAGATTGGACAGCCATTTGCCTGGAATGGCATAGGTCTCTTGCTTGTGCAGGACATTGGACTAGAAGACCTCCAAGATCCCTTCCAACTCTGTTATTCTGTTATTTTGTTAAATTAGGAATTATTATTTCATATTATTTGCCATTCAAGCAGGATAAAATCAGTAAAAGAAGAGATAAGAGGCAGAGCATAATACTGTTTGGTTTTTAATGTACTAGTCTTAAACATTTTAGGATTTTAGTAGCATGATAAAAAAAAAAGATATTCTTAATTTTAAATACATTGTGTTGCCTTATAGTGGGTTGTAACAGCTGCCTATCTATCCTCGTTATCAGCTGTACTAATCTTCATAAACATGCTACCAATCACATGGATGCCCAAGGACTTTTTCAGGGATTCCAAAAAGTCAAAATGGCGCAGCAACCATGTGATTGAAACCCCATTCTTCCACATCCTTAAGAAAGATGGGAAACTTTGATTGCATGATTGTGGATTCTTTCTTAACTGTTTTCATCCCCCCCCCCCAATGCCATTGCACCTACATATAATGGGCCAATTGCATCCTGGACTGGGAGGCCTTGCTCACAGTCACTCATTCCTTGGTCACCTTTCATTTGGATTACTCCAATGCATTCTACATAGGATTGCCCTTGAAGACCACCCAGAAACGTCAACTGGTGCAGAATGACCCATGTGCTCAGTAATGAGGGCGGGGTAGTTTTGGCCATGTAACATATTTGTTGCATGAGCTGCATTGATTTCCAGTTTCTTTTTGAGTGCAATTCTAGGTGCTGGTCATCATCTTTAAAGCCCTATATGGAATAGGGCCAGGTTGCCTGTGGGATTGCCTTTCCCTAAGGACATCTATCTATCCTTTCAGATCATTTAGGATAGATTCACTGCTAGTCTGGATCCGTTCCAGTCAGGCTTCAGGCCTGGGCACAGCACGGAAATGGCATTGGTCGCGTTGGTTGATGATCTCTGGAGGGCTCAGGACAGGGGTTGCTCTTCTGTCCTGGTCCTGTTAGATCTCTCAATGGCTTTTGATACCATCGACCATGGTATCTTGCTGCACCGGTTGGAGGAGTTGGGGGTGGGGGGCACCGTGTTACGGTGGTTCTCCTCCTTTCTCTCCGACCGGTCGCAGTCTGTGTTGGTGGGGAGGCAGAGGTTGACCCCGAAGTGCCTTATATGTGGGGTGCCACAGGGGTCAGTCCTCTCGCCCCTCCTGTTCAATTTTTTTTTAAATTTGATTTATATGCCACCCTTCTCCGAAGACTCAGACCGGCTTACAATGTGCTCAGCAATAGCCTTCATCCTTTTGTATATTTATACAAAGTCAGCTTATTGCCCCCACAAACTGGGTCCTCATTTCACCTACCTTTGAAAGGATGGAAGGCTGAGTCAACCTTGAGCCTGGTGAGATTCGAACTCTGCAGTAATTGCAGGCAGCTGGTCTTAATAATCAGCTTAATAACAGGGTACCTTAAACCACTGTACTACCAAGGCTCTTACATTTATGTAAAGCCGCTGGGCGAGATCATCTGTGGCTTTGGGTTGAAGTACCATCAGTATGCTGATGACACTAAGCTGTACATCTCCACCCCGGACCACCCCAATGATGCCCTTGAAGTGATGTCCCGGTGCCTGGAGGCCGTGTGGATCTGGATGGGGAGAAACAGGCTCAGGCTCAACCCATCCAAGACCGAGTGGCTGTGGTTTCCAGCATCCCGATATAGTCAGTTGGCACCATCACTGACTATTGGGGGCGAGTCGTTAGCCCCCATGGAGAGGGCTCGCAACTTGGGTGTCCTCCTGGACTCACGGCTGTCTTTAGAAGAGCACTTGACAGCTGTGGCCGGGAGGACTTTTCGTCAGGTCCGTCTGATTCGCCAGTTGCATCCCTTTCTGGATCGGGACTCCTTAAGCATGGTCACTCATGCCCTCGTCACTTCCCACCTGGACTACTGCAATGGTCTCTACATGGGGCTCCCCTTGAGGAGCACCCGGAGGCTTCAACTGGTGCACCGCGCGGGTGGTTACGGGAGCAACGTGGCGTTCCCATGTAACACTTCTCCTGCATGAGCTGCACTGGTTCCTGGTGGTCTTCCGGGTGCGCTTCAAGGTTCTGGTTACCACCTTTAGAGCACTCCATGGCTTAGGACCTGGATACTTACAGGACCACCTGCTGCCACCAATAGCCTCTCACCGGCCAGTACGCTCTCACAGAGAGGGGCTCCTCAGGGTGCCGTTGGCCAAACAGTGTCGGCTGGCGGCCCCCAGGGGGAGAGCCTTCTCTGTGGGGGCACTTGTTATCTGGAATGAGCTCCCCCGGAGATACGGAGGATCCCGGATTTACGCACCTTCCGCCGTGCCCTCAAGACCTTTTTATTCCAACAGGCTGGCCTAACTTTCCCTTTTAAATGGTATATGAGTAATTTTAAATATAAATAAAATAAAATAAAATAATAAAATAAAATAAAATAAAATAAAATAAAATAAAATAAAATAAAATAAAATAAAATAATAAAATAAAATAAAATAAAATAAAATAAAATAAAATAAAATAAATAAAATAAAATAATAAAATAAAATAAAATAAAATAAAATAAAATAAATAAAATAAAATAAAAATAAAATAAAATAAAATAAAATAAAATAAAATAAAATAAAATAAAATAAAATAATAAAATAAAATAAAATAAATAAAATGTCCCTTTCCCTAAATATTGCCATCTGCTGGGAGCTAGGAAGCATGCCCTTTCCATTGCAGCCCTTGCCCTATGGAACATTCTGCCCCCTGAAGTTTGGCAGGCCTCTACCCTCCTAGCCTTTCCTAAAGCTTTGAAGATCTGGCTTTTCCCCCAAGCATTGGGATAAGATTGGATAACTGCACATTTGAAGTTTAACTTGGCACCAGGACTTTGTTGTTTTTTAATGTTTAATCTGTTTAGTTTTATAGTTTTAATCCAATTTTATATGTTTTAACTTTTGACTGGGAGCTGCCCAGAGTTGATCAAAAGATGGGCAACTACGTAAATATTTTAAATAAATAAAAATGGGCTGTTAGAATAAACTTGCAGAACAGGAGGAAGAACCACAATCAAGACAACAATCACATAAATAAAAACTGAATCCAAAGCAAAAATGTAATTTGAGAAAATTCAGACTTAACCTTCCCTAATTCTCTTGTAAATAAAAGGAGGGGGAGAGGCATATCCTGACATGCAAGATTCTGTTACTATAACCCTATAATAAAAGTAGTGTTAATACCCATAACTTTTGTAGGCTAGTCTTGTCCAGCTCAAAGGCCTGACACTAGTGGGGACCTGGGTGAAGAAGACTGGCACAGCCTTACTAGCATCAACTCTCTCTAGCATTTCAGGGCAGTCATTTATCACCAACTGAGGCTAAATACATTTACAAAGCAGATACTTCATTATGGTGTCCTCCCTTGTCATTATTTTAAGATGGATTAGATAATGAGGTTTGAAAAGAAAAGAGCAACATTAGGGACCACAATGAAGTTGATAAATTTAGATTGGAATGCAAATAACCTTATCCAGATAGAAACCTGTTGGGAAGAATAGGACTTAGTCTTAATTAGATACACACAAATTGCACTGCTCAGGTTGTAGTCCTGTATTGTTGAGGATAAGTTCCACTAATACATTGGCCTTTCTTTTGAGTAACACTTTTGGTATTCTGCAATAAAGAGACAAAATGAAAATGTCAGTTTTTAAATGTAATATAAAAAGAGGTAATGTTCAGGATTGATAAGATGTTTTGTAATTCAGTCATAATATTTCATGTTAAAAATATTGCTTAATTTGGTATGTACTATATAATAAAAAATCTGGATGTTCATTGAATCCAATAAAGACCATTTCTTTTGTTCTTTATCATAAAAAGTCTACTCCCTGACAAAACAACCAAGTCAATGCATGAGATGTCCTATTCTGGCTTTTTGTTTTTCATGTTTTAGCTCTATTGAATGAGTGAGTAATGAAAGGATAAGTGTTGAGAAGCAATTCACCCCTCATTTTGAATGCTCAGTAAGTTTGTCACAGAGGAAGAGGTCAAGAGGGTTAAGGTTTCTTTTCAGGGAAAAACAGTTCATTGATGGTTATATTGCCAAACCCTTCCCCCACCCAAATACTGGAAACATTCCTGATAATGCATCACAGTGCATCACACTTTGCATATACTTTTGTGTGTTGGAAATGAGGGTAAAGCTATGACTGTCTTTACTTCTTTACTACTTACTGTCTTCATTGGCCTGGCAAAGGCATTTGATACCATAAACAGGCAGGGTCTGTGGATCATTCTGACATGTTATCAATGCCTGAGGAAATTTGTGAAGTTGATTCAGCTATTTTATGATGGAATGATAGGACAGTTTCTTTACAACATGATACATCAGCTGCATTTACTATTTTCAATGAGGCAAATCAGGGTTGTGTGCTAGCCCCAATCCTATTCAATCTGTTCTTTGCTTGCATGTTGTCATGTGCTATCCAAGATCTGAAAGAATATACATCAGGTACCAATTGAATAGCTGTCACTTTGTCCTCTAAGTGCCTCCATACAATCATTCAAAAAATTCTCTTTGCTGGTGACTATGCATTTCTGGCTCACAAGGACAGTGACCTACAGTTGATGCTGAACAAATTATCAGATTCCTCTATGCTTTTCAGTCTGACTATCAGCCTGAACAGGACTGAAATACATTATGAACCTATGCCAAATACCAAGCCCATAGAATTAAAAAAATCATTGTTAATGGGATTCAGCTGATAAATATAAATACCATATTTTTCAGAGTATAAGATACACTGGAGTATAAAACACAGCTTAGTTTTTCAGGAGGAAAATAGGGGGAAAAGAATCTCCATACCTGGTATCCATCTGGCTAGCGTCCTTAGTCTGGTCAGCTTCAGCACATTAATTTGCTGGTTTTGAATGCTTTTTATCCCCTACTTGGGGATAAAAAACAGCTTCTAAAGCACATCTGAAAGTCAGAGGGAAGATTGCTTCACTCACTAGCACTTTGTTAGGGCTGGAAAAAAGTTTCGAAAAAGCTACATTTGGAGTATAAGACACACTCAAATTTTCAGCCTCTTTTAGGAGAGAAAAAGTGTGTCTTATACTCCGAAAAATATGGTAACTTCAAATACTTGGGAAGCATAATCTTGAGTGATGGACCTTTGGACAAAGAAATTGACTCCAGGATCAGCAAGTTTAGCTAGGCACTGAGATGGCTGTGTACCAGAGTGGTCAATCAATACACCATCCATGTCTACTCAAAGTTGAGAGTCTACAGAGCTGCAGTTATCCCATCTCTACTAAATGGATGTTAGTCCTGGATTCTATACAAAGGCATATCAAACATCTGAATAAATTTTACATATATACTCTCAGCTCCATCCTTGAAATTTGTTGACAAAGTAATATCTCCAGTCTACAAATCTTGGATCACCTGAGTCCACCAGCACTGAGTTCCTGATTATTAGAACTCAGGTGGGTGGAACATATTATCAGAATGGATGACTACTATATGCCTTGCCAGTTACTCTATAGTGTGCTGGAGTCTGGGAGGAGACCTCAAAATCCACCAGGCAAGCACTACAAAGATGCTTTGAAAGAAACCCTACCCCAATGTGATATCCAGCTAAGAGAACTAGAAGTTGCAGTTGCTGAAAGAACCCGTTTGTACTATGAAATCTCCACCAGCTTTGAAGATAGGTGCTGCCAAAAACTGATAGAAAACTGAAAATGGTGTCAGAGAATAACACCCACATCCACTACAATGGACTTTCTGTGCCCCCATTGTGCTAGATTCTGCATTTCCAGATTGGGACTGCAGAGCCATCTCCATGTCTGTAGATTAACTGCACAACAGCATGTCTTCTTTGAATCTGAAGGATTACTATATCCTATGTGAATCAGTGCAATGCACACAGAGTATTCAGATACCAAAGAGGCTTGTTAGAGTTAGAAGCAGAATGTTTACTATTTTTAAGGAGTTTAGGATAGAGTCCAAGAGAAGATTTATCACTGATTTTATTTTGGCTTTGAGATCAAACATGGGTTAGCTGCTGTATTTTAGATGCCAAACTACCTTATTTTCTTAGGCACAAATAAAAAATTATGTTCTATAGTAGGAACTTACATTCCAGTGTGTTTCTTGTTAATGAGGTTGATATGTTTAATTTTGCCATGTTTTATGCTATTAAAATTATACTAACATCAAAGGGCTTTTAGTGTTCTCTAGTCTATGTTTAGAATCTTTAATTTACAATCCTGGGAAACTGAAGAGATATTAGTGCATATTTTGTGCCAAGGGAATAATATGTATTTTAAAAAATGAAAATGAAAGCAAGGAATTTTTGAAGTGGTTATCCACAATTTTTCCTCTAAACATGCCAGGAATAATGATAACATTTCTTCCACAATCTGTAAACCAGTTTCCACCAAAAATCCCATGAGAAGAAAACACACAGCCCTTGTGACATTACAAATCTTCTTTCTTTTCAATCATTCTCTGAAATCACGAGGGATAATCCTAGATAAATTTGTGTTCATTTAGAAGATGACAGCATAACATAAATCCATCTTTGTCAACCCAGACCATCTCACTACTATGGGTATCTGTGGAAGTGGATTTATGAGACTGTGGAACAAACGATAGCATTGAATGCGGTCCATTAACACCTTCCTTTTTCTGCCCAAAAATTTGCATGTATCCAAACAGTTAATTATGACAACTGTATCAGGAAATGAATATTTATGAAAGTTATGACAAAAGAGAAATCTTAAAGCTTATTTGTAAAAAATTCTGAATCAAGAATATTATGTAATAGTGAATGACAGAAGGGAAATGTGTGTAAATTAAAGAATTTATTGTTTAAGTTCATAACCATAAGCTTCGTCGGTTTGTTTGTTTCTTTGCTTGCTTTCAGGGTTTTATAGTGTTAAAACTATTTTAATGTTCTCTAATGAATTCTTTTGGATGCTTTGGAAGAAAGAACAGTAGCAATAATATTAAATATTGTATGAAATAATTCCATTGATAAAGGAAAATTGTGAAAAATATAGGGTGTTTTTTTTAAAAGGCTATAAAATAACAGCAATGAATGGAACTGACTTACAATATTTATATTGAGCTGCATAATATGTTAATTTTCAATTGCTAAGGGAAAAAAAATAGAATTTAGAGCTAGAATTACTATCTCAACTCCTTTGCTTTTTCAGCATTATCTCCCAAGTGTACTGGGGAGTGTGCAATCTTCATACTGTAGTTTGAAATATTGGCTATTTCCTGTGTCCCTTATTAGTAATGTTATTTCAACATGAAGGTTTCTTTAACCTTTACTTCACCTATAAATAATACTGCTTCCTTTAACTCAGCAAATCATGGATTAAGCAGTTGTACATTTATATCAGTGGGGCAGGGGGACAGAAAATTAGAAGTTGGAAAGTATAATAGTAACATCTCCTGTTCAGTGATTTTCATTTTAAACATAAACGGGAATAGATCATTTTTAGGGATATGTGCCAATGTTCGTAGATCTCCACTATGTAACGTATATTTGAAATGCAAGATTGCAAAATTGATTAATGCTGGCTCAAATTGATTGTTGTTGTTTTTTCATTACAAATATATAGACCAAATCAGTTTCTGGTTAAAGTTCATGTTATAAATCAGAAGTTTCCAACCACTGTGCTGTGGCATAGGGATGTGCAGTGAAATGTCTGCAGGTGTGCCACATTAGTGACCCACAAGTAAATGATAGGAAGTGCTGTGCAGCTGTGTAGCCAGAACTCTGCTTCCATGACATCACCAGGAATGATCACTTCCATTTCTCCTCCTGATTCTCTGTAACATCATATAACTTCTGGTTTCATGATATGGAAGTCCCATCTATGAAACTATGAGATGAAAAATGCTGAAAACTACTGTGATAAATTGTAGGTTATTCATCTAACTGCCTTTTTAATGGCAATTCTTTATGACAGAACATCTCATTTTACTTATAAATAATACCGTAAGGTTATAAATAAATGTTTTTATAACCTATAATAAAAACACAAAGCATCTATACAAACATTTCCTTCAGATGATCAGCCAACCCATGAAATTAGCATAACTGAAGATGTCTGAAATGTGCTACAAACTAGATTGAAGTCTGTAAAAGAAACTAGAACTACACATTGTTTTGATTAGGAACATGTATACCTGTAAGCATTACCCCACTTTAAAACAACCATGTCTTATTAAAGCAGCAGTGTCTTTAAGGTTTTTTCCAACTGGGTCCCATGGAATCTTAGGCTTCCATAAAATCTTGGGATTCTGTGAAAGACTAAGGGCAATCAGGTAACCAATCAACTAATTTAATATATTATTTTAGCAAATTATTACAAGCATATTTCATTTTATTTCTACTAATCTATCACTAGAGCTGCGCCTCTTGTTCGAGTTTCAGGATTATTTATTTTTAAGCCAACAGGCTCTGACCCTTGAAAATATTTGAAAGGCCATTAGAGTACTTCTTCTGAACCATTATTTTCAAGCATTCTAATAGAAACAAAATGGAAGTAAAAACCTGTTCTTGTGTCATGGGTACTCAGTAACTTAGTGAAGAACTTCATAAGAAAAAACTTTACATAATGAGGAAAAGTGGGAAGGAATGAAATGATGCTTGCTTGCCTCAGACAATACAAGTATGATTACTGACCTCAATTCTTTTTGGCAGCTGTTTGTGTGTGTGTGTGTGTGTGTGTGTGTGTGTGTGTGTGTGTGTGAGAGAGAGAGAGAGAGAGAGAGAGAGAGAGAGAGAGAGAGAGAGAGAGAGAGAGAGAGAGAGAGAGAGGATGTAGTCATATATAGGTGTGTACAAGTACAGAAATAAGCTTATTCTGTGGAAGTGGAATTCTATCTAACCAGGATCCCTTATGGCATAAAAGAGCTCTGAGTTCTACACTATGTTGAATTATATCTTGTGCTTTCTTAAAACCACACTGCACACCCTTATGCCACCATCTTATTCCCAGAGCTCTTGAGATTTGTGTCTCTGGGGGTTTTCTGCGCTTATTTTATTGTTACATGGGGTAATGGTATTTTCAGTTTCATATCTGTTTATTATTCTGAAGGTTCCCTGTCTGCCCACACTTCCCAATCTATGGTTCCCTTATGAAACTTTCCTTTGGGAATTCATAGAAGTATGGAGAGAGGGGATTGTACATTGAAAGACAGAACGTTCATATATAAGCAACCTTGGCCAGCATTTTCTAGCCATAAGAATGTCACTGAAGTATTCTTCTACCTTGGAAGAAACTTTGAAAGCAAACTCTCTTTCATCAGATTTGAGGAAGAAACGAGGTGGGGGGGGATACAGGAGAATGTTTCTACATGGGATTTTTTTTTCAATCCAGGTTTTTATATAGAGGGAAGAGTTTTCTAGAGGGCCATACTGCATGGGTTCATCACCATTGGGTAGAAAATATTGATCTTCCCTTCAGCCAGTCACTGACCTTGTTAGCAATTCTATTAACTCTGTATCACCAATACTGCCAGCTATCTGATTAACAGCAGGTCTATCTCAGTTGTGATACTGCCACAATCCTCTGCTGGCTGTGAAAAACATAGAGTAGCAAACAGGGTAGTAGAGTTGCAAGGCATAAGAAAGGATTCAAAGATTGAGGCTATAAAAAGCAGACATGTGGAATAAATGAAATTCAATCTCTTACTGGCATATAATGTTTCCTTTTAGTCCCAAGGCTCTGTTTACTCAGGAAACACACATTGCAACAGAATGGGCTGTTCCAGTTTGAAATATATACATGGAATAGCATTTTAGCAATATCTTGGAATTTTACATTTTACCCCACAGATGATACCAGGGGCATTGGGGGGCGGGGGGGGGGAGGGAAAGGTGTTGGAAAAAAAATCAAAGTGGCAAATCCATGTTTGAAGCCACACCTTTTTAAACATCATTGCAAGTCTAACACATGCACAAAGGAGCTTCAATCAGATAGTCACAGTTATCATCTCAACTTCTTTTAATTCTTTTAAAAATAATGGCAGGAAAAAAAACAGGAAGAGAACAAAGACACACATAAAAAGTACTTTAAAAAAGTGTTTTATCATCTAGACTTCTCTACCTTCTCTCTCACACACAAACACCTCCAGAATGGGGATTATAGTAGGTCAGAATTCTTTTTCTCACCTACTTTTCATTTCATGGCACTTAATATTTATCAATTTTTTTAAAAAAAAGCATTTACAACCCACCCTTCAGTCTGGAAAGCTGCCAAAGCAGCTTATATAATAATGAATCAAAGAACCTCTCCCTCAGCTTTCAAGTCTTTGCACAAAAATCAAAGAAGGAGCAGTGGGTGGGGATATTTTATCATTTTGAAAATGGCTAGCTCTGAGGAAAACAAGCTGCTCAAGGAAGCCCATCAGCTGCACAGCAGACAATTCTATTGTTCTTCCCTGCAAAAATAGTTAGGTCATTTGGCCTTTATCAAGAGCAACTCTCCCCACATTCCCAGCCCAGCTGTACTTAGCAATGCCTGTTAGCTTTTTCCTGACAAGGAACACACACTACTGCAACATTATTTACTATTGACTTGACAAAGAGATTAAACCAGATCTTTGGTGTGAAACTTGACAAGGTTGAAACTTGCCTTCTAGCTTTGCAATTAAATTCCAACCCACTAAAAGGGTCTTCTGTCAACTTGCAATCTAGTTGCATCTTATTCCTACCCTCTCTTCCCTTGTCAAATTCAAAACAGGTAGCCTTTGTTTAATGACTACCTATTTTAGTCACTAAGCACTAAGATTTTTGCAGATGTTTGTAAAGCAAAGGAAAACTGAAGTAAGATTGTAAGCACAATCATGATTTCACTTAGCAATCTCTTTGTTCAACTATCAAATTACATAGTTGCTAAACAAAGACTACCTGTGTGATTTGCAGATATTGGGGCAAGTTGTCAAAGACTGAGAGTTTGTTTTACTAGATGTTTACTAGAGTTTACTAGATGTTTACTAGAGTTTGTTTTACTAGATGAAGACTTGCCAGAAAAAAAAATTACACAGGGTGGCCAGAATTCTAATCCACATTTCATTTTAATAGAAGCAGAGTGCAGTATCTGCAGTCTTGCACATTGTTATACAGCTTTTCATTATTATTACTTTAGCAAAATAAAGCCAGGAATAGTTATGATTACATTATTAATGAAAGTTTATGGCAGTTCTAAAATGGAAATAAAAAACATATTATTCAACAAACTGGCAACTTAACTAACCATAAAAACTATTACAAAAGGGAAAAAACACTACTCTGTAAGATTTCATCTAATAAGATCAGAGTATGTGTGGGTGGCCTTTTGGACTGTGTACTTGCAAAAAAATGAGAGGGGGGGGGTACTTAAGCAACAGGGATATCAAGCATTGTTTTCTTTTGTCTTCAGGTTTTCATATTTATCTTCTTTTTTCTGTTTCTTCATTGGGCGGGGGGACCCTTTTCAGCCAGGTACTTTCAGGAACAAAATATAACTCTTTCCAAACTTTCCTAGTTCTTAAGCATCTTTGCTGGATAAATATAAGTGCCAGGTGCAATGCAAGACAAATCTGTTAAAACTATCAATGGAAATGCCTCTCCAAATTCAAAATCATATAGGACCCATCAGATTAGACCAGGTTTTGATCAAAAAGGGGAACACTTTCTTATCCCAAATTATTATATTTTCCACTTGCCCAAATTGTAACTAGATTGAAAATGAAGCTTTCTTATTCTGCAATATTTTGATCATGGCAAAAACCAACAAATAATGCAACTCAAGTTACAGTGGAGGAGCAACATTAAGAGGAGAGGGGAGGGGAGGGGAGGGAGGAGCACTGGCTCAAATTCTTTAGTTCATCACAATATTGAAGATATCTTTCTTCTAGTAAATTGTACTAATAAATATAAAGTTACTAACTGTCAGGTACATTTCTGCCCATTCATTAACTGCTATCAGCAGAAATATCATGGTGTAGATCATAATCTCAATCCAGAGTTCTGCAACTCAGAACATACATCTTCCAAATTATGGAGTGAATTAAACCACATACCTTCCCTTTAACTAGTCCTCCAGGGCCACACGCAATCTCAACAGTTTCCAGATTTCTAGTTGTTTGTGTTTTTGCAAATGTGGCATTTCTGTTTATGACAAGTGAGGGAGGTTGCAGAAGTGCCATTGTTTCACTTTGAACTCAGTTATGGTCAATAACTGAGCACTTATTGGTTAAATGTCAACTTCATTCACTTCTTAGCCAAAGAGAGCATACTCTGATTGGCTGTTTGTTCTCAACAGATGCTATAGACTCACATACAGAAATGCACATAATATCTTTCTCGTTTTCACAGTTAGAATCACTCTGATCAGATTCACATGAAGAACCTTTGATTATACTGAATGTGATCTTACAGGGAGGTTTTCCCCCTTAGTCCCAATATTTCTTAAAAGTTAACCAAAAATGGAAATCCAGAATATTTCTTACAGAAAATTCTCTAATTTTTCTTAGTAATTTTCTCCATCTTCTGAAGTAAAATGTTTGGCTTTCAAATAGCAGCAGTATTAGGACAATGTTCTTATAAAAATAATAGGAAAAGTAAGTAGGAAGATGGCAGTCTACAAAACAAAGCATCAGATTTTAACATTCTCTTTATTCGATTGATCACTGTTCCACAAGACCTCACTGAGAATAAAGCATTCTAGAGATTGGTTCACCTTTTGAGATGGGCTATGCTCACTGTAGTGGATATTTTGTCAATAGGCAAAGGTTTAATGGCAGCCATTGTGGGCTAAACCTACCACATGTACTAACAAAGATCCAAAACGTTTTTCTCCCATAGTTAAGTACATGAGTGGTTTTCCAGCCCATGAATTAGAAAACTGCTCTGTGCTATATGAGATAGTATTCCTCCTAGAATGAACATCACTGGGAAGTTTGCCTTGATTCCATTCTATGAAAGCATAGGTTGCTTCAATTACTGTACAAGTGAGTGAATGATGCACCACCTATGAACCTACCTGGATCAGTATAGACTAGCCCCAGTAATCTATCCCTTTTTTAAAAAATCCCAATTTTGTGTTTATAGCTTAAGGATTGTTGATATAATTATTTAATAATTTCATATTGTTTTCTTGTGAACCATTCTGGCCTCCAGCAGGAAGTAGGAAGAACAGATTGTATTCATTCATGTATTCTGTTTTTAATATACTGAATAATTGAAGTTCTCTGGATAGATTATGAATCATTTTCTAAAATGATTTGAAGAAAAAATGAAGAATTAAGATTTCATGGATAACTGAATATCTTATTCTGTGTTTCTAATAATTTAGATATTCTAGTTAACTAAGATTTATCCATTCATACGGAATGAGAAGATCAGAATAAAACTTATATTTCTGACTCTATAGGTAGAAGAAAGAATTTAGCTTTAGAATCCAAACTCTAAACTTCCATTTCCATAATGGAAAATGTAGCTATTTTGCTGCTCTTATTGCGTCATCAGATAACCGCCTGGCTGCCCTGTTTGGGGTGACCCGCTCCCTGCTCCACCAGGAAGCACGGGAGGACCCCTTGGAGGGTAGAGCCGAGGATTTTGTTCAGTATCTGCATGACAAAATCACTCAGATCCGGGAAGATTTGGACTCCGACTTGGTAGTCTCAGGGGGAGGGACTGGGGCAGGTCTTGAGAATGTTATCTGGGATGAGTTTGATCCTGTGACCCCTGAGGACATGGACAGGATTCTGGGTAGACTGAACGCAACCACTTGTTTATTGGACCCGTTCCCCTCCTGGGTTAGTGCTGGCTTCCCGGGAGGTGACGCGAGGCTGGCTCCAGGGGATTATAAATGCTTCGTTGGGTGAGGGTGACTTCCCTGCTGCCTAGAAAGAGGCGGTAGTGAGGCCTCTCCTCAAGAAGCCTTCCCTGGACCCAGCAGTGTTGGCTAATTATCATCCGGTCTCCAACCTTCGTTTTGTGGCGAAGGTTGTTGAGAGTGTGGTTGCGCGACAGCTCCCCCAGTACCTGAATGAAACAACGTATCTGGATCCATTCCAGTCGGGCTTCAGGCCTGGGTATAGCATGGAAACGGCATTGGTCGCGTTGGTTGATGATCTCTGGAAGGCTCGGAACAGGGGTTGCTCCTCTGTCCTGGTCCTATTAGATCTCTCAGCGGCTTTTGATACCATCGACCATGGTATCATGCTGCACCAGCTGGAAGAGTTAGGGGTGGGGGGCACTGTTCTACGGTGGTTCTCCTCCTTTCTCTCTGACCGGTTGCAGTCTGTGTTGGCAGGGGGGCAGAGGTGATCCCCGAGGCCCCTCGTATGTGGGGTGCCACAAGGGTCAGTCCTCTCGCCCCTTCTGTTCCACATTTATGTAAAGCCACTGGGTGAGATCATCCGTGGTTTCGGGGTGAAGTTCCATCAGTACGCTGATGATACTCAGCTGTACATCTCCACCCCTGACCACCCCGATGATGCCCCTGAAGTGATGTTCCGGTGTCTGGAGGCCGTGCGGATCTGGATGGGGAGGAACAGGCTCAGACTCAACCCATCCAAGACCGAGTGGCTGTGGTTTCCGATGTCCCGATATAGTCAGTTGACGCCATCGCTGACTATTGGGGGCGAATCGCTGGCCCCCACGGAGAGGGCTCGCAAATTGGGTGTCCTCCTGGATTCACGGCTGTCTTTAGAAGAGCACTTGATGGCCGTGACCGGGAGGATTTTTCATCAGGTTCGCCTGATCCGCCAGTTGCGACCCTTTCTGGATCGGGACTCCCTACACACAGTCACTCATGCCCTCGTCACCTCCCGCCTGGACTATTGTAATGCTCTCTACATGGGGCTCCCCTTGAGGAGCACGCGGAGGCTCCAACTGGCGCAGAGTGTGGCCGCGCAGGTGGTTATGGGAGCAACATGGCGCCCCCGTGTAACACCTCTCCTGCGCGAGCTGCACTGGCTCCCGGTGGTCTTCCGTGTGCGCTTCAAGGTTTTGGTGACCACCTTTAAAGCACTCCATGGCTTAGGACCTGGTTATTTACGGGACTGCCTACTACCACAAATAGCCTCCCACCAGCCGGTACGCTCTCATAGAGAAGGTCTCCTCCGGGTGCCATCAGCCAAGCAGTGTCGACTGGCGGCCCCCAGGGGGAGGGCCCTCTCTGTGGGGGCATCCACTATCTGGAACGAGCTCCCCCTGGAGATACGGAGGATCCCGGATCTGTGCACCTTCCGCCGTGCTCTTAAGACCCTCTTATTCCAGCAAGCTGGCCTGGCCTAATTTTTCTCCCCTTTCTTTTAAATTTTAAATTTTTAAATTTTAAATTTTAATTTGTTTTAAATTTATTGGGATTTTAATTGTCGTGGGCCAATATTATTTAATTTGGTTTTAAATTGTTCTTAACTTTTGTATTTCTGTATTTTATCTTGTGCCTGTTCACCGCCCTGAGTCCTTCGGGAGTAGGGCGGTATACAAGTTTAATAAAACAAACAAACAAACATAATGTGTCTCCCCTGCTTTTAATATCCTGAAATTTGTACTTATGCTGAAATGAAACATCTGTTTATGATTTTTTTTCTATAAACAGTAAATATAAGGCTTTATAATAAAAAAAACCCTGTATTTTCCTCTAGTTCTGTTAAGAATCTCTGTGATTAACTAAATATAATTTTGCTTTCCTTTAGAAGATAAACACTCTGAATTCATTAGGAAGGGTGTGGACAGTGCATCATTCTCCAGAGTGTATTTAGTAAAACATTTCCATTATGTGGATTCAAATGTTTGATATGTTTTTTGTCAGATGCACCCTGGATGTTTTGTCATTAAGGAAGTATCAAGAACATTGGCTTGGGAAGAATATCATTAACAGTCGCATGGGACTAGTTTTAATAGGAACCAACCTAGGTTAGAAGAAGCTAACATCCAGAGTCTTTGTGAAGTTTGAAAGTCCTTGTTTTAATTTATTTTAAATTTATAACTATGGTTTGCCTGACCAAACAAACAGAAACTCAACACCCTGAGGACATCGGAGAACATTTAGCATTTTAGCAAAATATTTATCCAGATTTCATAGTTAGGTATGAGGTAGACATTTATTAATATCATTGGGAAAAGATTGTCTGTGAGACATCTTAAAATAACAGGAGAGAAATTAACTCCTGCCATATGTTTTCAGAGTATAAAGAAGATGTAGAAATGTTTCATGATTTCTTACCTCATTCACTACGCTTAACTTGCAGTGTTAGTGTTTTATAGTTTCATGTGACAGGAAACTAGACTTTACAATTCAGGTACGGACCTCACAGTATATAAGCTTAGGTAATACATTTCTCTGAGAGGTAGTCTCTCTCAGAAAGTTGAAGAGTAATATGAGTAAATCCACTGATTTATGTGGATGTGAAAAAAGCAACATGCTAAAAATTATTAATGACTCAGAAATCCACATCTCTTTCCTGACAATGTTTAATTCATATATGTTATTACCTGGGAAACTTTTTTTCCCCAATTTGCAGGTTGTCTTAATTATTAGAGTGATTTGATCTAAATTAAGCATTGAATAAAATAACTTATAAAGACGTTATTGTAGCTATTACTGAAGTCTTATTTTCTTGTTCAATTCCATTCAAACTAGCAAATATCTTAAGGACAAGGAGCATGACTTGAAATAAAACAATATGAGTGTTTAATCAGAATTACTTAGTCTCATATTTTGACTATGGATTGTTTCTGCTTTTCAATATCAATTTTCTTATTTCTCTTTGTGCTTATGGCCTTCCTCCTCAGCCATTTAAAATGATCCATTTGGACATCATCAGGAGGCTGGATTCTGATTTAATGGCATAGCATTAAAAGAGCCAGAGCTAACATTCAACAGGCATGCTTTCCTGTCCTAAAACTTTGCTTTTCCCAAATGTGAAAAAGTATAGTACATTGTACACAGAATTGTACTGCCCTGCCCTTGATGATCATTTAGAGGTTACAGTTTAGAGGTCCTTTCAGTTTTAATTTGAAATTGGTTTTAACTGGGTTGTTTTAAATTGTGGGCCAAAATTATTTAATATCTTTTAAACTGTTTTTAAATTTTATATGCTATGTTTTATCTCGGCTGTTCACCGCCCTGAGTCCTGCTGGAGAAGGGCGGTATAAAAATCAAATCAAATCAAATAAATAATGAATACATACATCTAGTGCAAAATGCAATTGTATGGACAGTAATAGGCTTGCCTCAGTATGTCCATGAGGACATATGACAGGTGGCTCTCGTGGTTAGGACGCTGGGTTGACAAGTAGCAAGCCTGCCTTCGAGACTTGAATACTGCCTGGGATAGGGAGAACTCCTATTTTTGGTTCATATGGCTCCATATGTCTTCAACTCTGGTTGGGTTCAAAAGATCTCTGTCCCCCAGACATTGAGTCAAGGGGGACAGCGAGAATTGTATAGGATTATATTGGTTTACTGAAACATTTCCTCTTCTGGAATACATTATTCTTTTGTTTGTACATTTGTTCTGATTGTTTTTAAAGTTATATGCCCAAACTTTTTACAGACTTGAGTAAACATCTAAATGTTAATAAATAATAACAAATTCTGTTTTATTCTTGCTTGGTTTCATTGAACATAGTTTAAATAAACTACATTTTACCAGGAAATGGGAACTGTGGTTTGGAAATTGGAAGAGGAATTTAGGCAGAAATAGAGAGGAAAGATGTGAAAGTGTACTCGCACAAAGCTTTCCATGACCCATTCCCATAGCAGGAATTCAAGTTTTTTTATTATATTCAAACTTGGTTACAGTGGAAGGATGTGATGAACATGACCATGTAACTCACCACAATCAATACCCTGTCAACCCTGAAGTTGGCCTGGCCGAAGCTATCTTGAAGCTTCAGTGCTGCCACATTGCAGCTGAGGGATAGGGAGGGGGGGATTAGAGATAGCTGGGGTTGTGTAGTCAAAATAAAATGCTTTCTCTTGGGAACCAAGGACGTTCTTACACCTGGCCGGAGGAAGGAGGAGTGATGTCACCAAATCACTAGACTGGGCTTTGATTGGACCATGTGACGTATTGTTTGGGGTTGAGGGAAAAACTTTTACTTTTAATTAGGTGGAAAACCACGGGACCCTTCAGAGTTGGTTTTCATCAGATCTGTGCCAATATGATATTTCCAATAAAGTTATTCTTTGAGGAATCTACCTGCCTTGGAGTTTTGCTTGATGTGGAATTATTACTTGGAACCCTGACTCACACATCTAAAGGGCAATAAGGCCAAAGAAGGAAAGAGAAGGGCCTTCAAAATACAGTGTAAAAATAAACATGCATGTTAGTTCATCAAGGACTATGAAGCATGGAGGAAATTTCTGAATGCAGGCGCCACAGACATGAGCCCTGTGTGCAGTAAATAATATGGGACAAAATGGCTCCTTAAAACTGCCAGGTCTCAAACTCTTTAGCATTTTTCTGCTGATTGTGATGAACCCTCCCATTGTATGATTGCTAAAGGCATTTCAATTCTCCTCATATTTTCCTAGAATGTTAAACATCAACACCCACAGGTAATCCATTTTAACTGTTTCAGCCTTACCCTCGGAACAAATGTTGCTTCCATCAGAGACAATGACAGAAATCCTTTATAATGATCCCTTAGCAGGACGGGGGGGGGGGGGGGGAGCTTTAATTCTCAGTGCCGATCATGCTTTTCAGAAGCTGGTCTGCTGCAGTATCCTGTTTATACAATGTCCTCCTTTTAATCATTTCAGGAGTGCACTCAATTTATTTTCACATCATTCTTTGCCATGAAATGTACCATTTATAAACATCTTTAAACTACAGTTGCCCTTTCCAAGGTCAGATAGGGCAAGCGGCCCATCAGCCGCACCTCCAACTATAAAGTAGCTCAGATGTGTCATCTGACTTAAACCAATAAATAATAAAGATGGATGAAAGCAGCTCTTAAGGGAACCTTCACAATATGTTACATTTGCACAGTTGCCTTAATGATCGGCCATTAATAAGAGAAACAAAGACAATTTATTTTTAGCATGCATTCAGCTGCACTTGGTATCTGCCAAATATTAACTTTCTCTTGCTCTTTCCCAATATCTGCAGGGTAGCTCAAGCTGTTGAAACCATTGGCTTCTTTATGGATTTGCTTTGTAATTTGCCCATGGATATGCTTAGTTTACTGTCCAATTTAAAAACTTTAAAAAAACAACTTTTTTTTACTTCAAAATGGGCCATGGATTTGAAATAAGAAATGTAGAATATTCTTGATGGAAAAGAAAAGTATTTAGCATTATGTGCAATTGTCCAACTCTTTACTTCCCTGGGTTATGTTTGAATTATATAACTTTAAACTGCAAATCAACAGCCATTTTGGCACTATTAGAGCTAATTCCAGTAATTCAGCCACACTGTTCCTGTATGATGTTTGATTTCTTTTCAATTATATATTGTGAGTCTGATGAAAACCTCATTCAACTTTTTAAATTTACAGTGGAAATGAAAGGAATATGTTTTCTACAATAAAAAATAAAATCAAAGGCATTGTGTATCTAATTATTACTGTTGTTATAACTGTTAGAATAATAGTAGTATACCGGTACATTAGTAATAAGCACCTTCCAAAGAGTGCAAATGTATATATATTCTAGGGATGGGAAAGAAATTCAGTCAGTCATATTTCATTTCTAACTTAACTAATGTTGCACTTTCAAACTAATGTATTAAAATGCAATTATAGAAAATGTTGTTTTCCTTTATATTACAAACTTTTTCAAAGTTTACAATGCAATTATCCAGTTTAAAAAGTTTTGCAAGACCTTTTGTCATATCTTAGGGGACATGAGGGAAAAGACTATAGGTAAGACTGAATGTCTGTAAATATATAAAGGTAAGTGTTTCTGATTTTAGGGGGTGGTGCTAATCTCCGTTTCTTGGCTGAGGGAGTCAGTGTTGTCTGAAGACAATTTCCATGATCATGTGGCCAGCATGACTATACCTTGAGGGGTATGTAATGCTGTTACCTTCCCACTGAAATGGTACCTATTTGTCTACTCACATTTTCATGCTTTTGAACTGCTAGGTTGGCAAGAGCTGGTGCAAGTAATGGAAGCTCACCCCATCGCATGGGACTCACGTCTTGAATTCAGGCTCAGTGATTTTAACCGCTGAACCATCGCACCTCCCCTGTAAATATATAAATGTGCTTTTTACTAGGAGGCAACTTGATTACAAAAAATGTTGCTTGGGCAAATCTGCACACCAAAAATCTTATGAAATGAACTATACCTATATGTGTGGGAATTGTTTTGGTGACAGGAAAACATTTTAAAAACACTCTCACATGGATGCGGAATCAGGACAAAACAAATATAAGAAAAATGAAAATGGAAATATATTTTGAAACTTGTAAATCACTGCAATCATAGAAAACATAGGTATGCATAGCAATAACAATAATTATAGCAATAATAATAGTAGTATTCTAAACAAATCACCAGAATAATAAATATAATAAAAGCAATGAATACAAGAACAAGTACAAAAACACATCTCTGTGTTTTATCTTCTGGCTGTTCACCGCCCTGAGTCCTTCGGGAGAAGGGCGGTATAGAAATTTAATAATAATAATAATAATAAAAAAAGTGATATATTTGTCCATGCCTTCATATGACCAGTAACAAACATACCAGTTACAGCTTCCATTTCTGACTTGCAGTTTGTTCTTTATTATAACATTAATTACTTTTTCATGTGTCATCTTTGTTTTTGCAGCTCTTCTCATGTTATTTACATGGAGATACAGTGCTCACCATGCTTATCGATATTCTGTGCTGTAATTCTTCTCTCCTTTGCTGATACTTCTGAGTTTTTCTCAGCTTCCTGGTATAAAAATAGGCAAGTGGCTCCCTGTCTACCCTGTGACAGTTATAACTGTCTTCGTGCAGATAAAGTAAGTTGATGGATGTGCTGCTTGTTGCCACAACAGCCCCTAATGTTACACTGACAAAACTTTTTCATATTGTTATGTTTAGGGGTTGAGACATTTGGCATTTCCTTTCATTCTCCGAGGTGAAAGGTCAAATGCTTCATAATACATTTTTGTGCTCTGTCAGTATTATGAAGTCTTTCATTTCTATGGGTGAGGAATAGGCAGATAGAAAGAGGTTGGTTTTGTGTTTCTCAAGCTGATTATACAAACTTTCAGTTGGCTGAAGGTGCCCAAGACTGGTCTTCATAGTTCTGTATAATACAATGGGCTTTTGTGTGAATGTGTGCACTCAAATTTCTCAGCTGGATTGTCCACATGGTGATGGCCTTTGCTGGATGAGACTGAACATTTGTTTAAAATTAACAGAGTATTGGTAAATGAATTAACTGGAATACACTGGTATAAATATTGTTTTTCTAGAAGATGCCTACTTTGAGCCTTTAATTGCCACAGATCATTTTAATGAAAGAGAATAACAAAAATTACATTTTAAAAATGAAATACTGATATGCCCCACGTGTAGTTCGTTGAATATTTACATATATGTAAAGAACAAATCAAACTTCTGCACATATAATCAAGGTGGATAATGCAAAAATGATTGATGCACAAGTCAACTGGATGGATAGTAAGCCAGAAAAGAGTAATGTCTGCAAGCAAGTGAGAAATAAAGAAGCAAATAGACTTACTGGTGGTGAAAGATTATGACCCTCAGGATTAGCTACCTAATCTCCATATTTCCCAGTTTTACGTGGTTTCATTTCATTTCATTTCACTTCATTTCATGGGATTTATGTGGGAGTTGATCTGCCTAAAAAGAATGCATCTCAGTACCAGGAAATTTTAGTCTCTAAACACTTATCAAATTTTCTATCAATCAGTTGAAACAGCTCTTGAGTCTGCTATTCCGTAATATAATTCCCTGATTACTATGATTCACCAGAGACTAAAGTGTATAGACCTGCTAAATCAGCAGCAAAAGGAACCTGATGTTGAAAATACAAATTATTGAGCTAGTTATGCCAAATATTATATGAAATAGAAAACTGGAGACATTTTTAGCACATAAATATGTAAATGTTCTTCTAAAGTTATAAACACATGGACTTTCATTTTCTATGGGCATTGTACAGAACGCACTGTATAATTACTTCAAGTTATATTGAAGTGGCTTTATCTGGTCCACTGTATCCGAGCTAGCAGCACAGCCCTGTGTGAAGTGAACACTGCTGCTGCCATTATCACTACTGAGAAAATGAAGATCATGATTATAGTTTCATGTGGTATTTCTTTAAACAGTGTCATAGTTACCTCAAGCAATCTTTCAAAAGTGGGATGCTGACTTTAAGTATTAGCCAAGTTAATCCTCTAAAGCACATGTTGAGTGACGTGTATATTTTAAAATGGTCCATTGAGACATTTAAAATTGGAATCCTTCACCAAGATAAGAGTTTTCTAGACAAGTTCTGATAAAACGCTATCAAACTGAAGAGTGGAGCTTCTAAAAAAGAGGAAAGAAAGTAATGAAAGTGTGTGTGTTTGTGTGTGTGTGTGCGTGTGTGTATATATATATATTATATATATGTATGTATGTGTGTGTGTGTATATGTGTGTGTGTGTGTGTGTGTGTGTGTGTGTGTGTGTTTCTTTCTTTTTCATAGGTTTTATGTGTATTTCTCTTTAGCCAGGTTTTATATGTGTGTGTGTATATATATATATTTCTTTTTCGTAGGCTTTTATGTGCATATTCTTTCTAGCCAGGTTTTACCTACGTAAGCTAAGATGTTCTACAGCTCTAGTTCTGTGAAATCTCAGAAACTTGTGAATGAGATTTCACAGAACTAGGGCAGTAGAACATCTTAGCTTACATAGGTAAAACCTGGCTAGAAAGAATATGCATATATATATATATATATATATATATATATATATATATATATATATATATATATATATGATAAAATGCTCTACAGCTGAAATATATTAAGATTTTATCATAAAATATTTTTCTGTAAAACATATCAAATTGAATACCAAAAATATGTAAACAACTACAGTAAAATCTGATTTACTACATGCAAATAATTTTTAGAACTTTAATTTTTATAGTAGAGAAAATGAATGCATATGTGTCTAATCTGCCATGATGAAAATACCAACACTTTGTATTAGACAAATTATGTAATTGCACTTGCCTTTTTATACATTGTGTTAACACCGAAAATAATCCCCTGGAGAGAGAGAAAAATGGATGGATGGCCAGAATAAATAACCATATGAATTGTGTTTGTTTCTTCATAAGTATATATATATATATATATATATATATATATATATATATATATATATATATATATATATATATATATATATATATATATATATATAATTCTTCACTACAGGCACAGACATTAAGAAATATATGGAAGTCAGTAAGAAACTTAGCTAGAAATTTAGTCAGATCCTGGCCACAAGCAAGATCTGTTCTGTTATCTTTCCAAGCATGCTGCTATGTTATTGCAACGGGTCCTTTTAAAAGACTGGGTTATTGTTTGAATGAATCTTATAACCTAGTCTATGGTCTAGGTATAGATACAGAAATTTTACTGAGATGTCTAAACTCTTTTTAAAACTCTTCTGATGCTGAAGAATCCACTGCAATTTTAGGTAAGTAGTTCCACTGTTGAAGTAATCATATAATCAAAAATATGTGATTTCTCCTAACGTTTGAGTTAAATTTAGTTCCTGTAATAAAAGCCTGATCTAATTTTTCCTTGAAGGGCAAAAAAGAAAAAAAAATCCCTCTGATCTCTTCCATGTGGCAACTCTCAAGATATGGATGGATGGATGGTTAGAAGGGATCTAACAAAGTGTCCAACTTTACTTTTCTCTTTTAAAATAAACGTATTTCAACTTTTCCTCAGAAAACTAATCCTAGCTCTTTTTAATTTTTCTCAGATTTTAACATTTCAATCTCCTTTGGCATCTTTGAAGTGGAGCCAACCAGGAATTATCATTTTTTAATCTGTAACATTTAGGCAACACACACGTCATTTTATGCAATTTGTAGTAGCTCAACGTGCCCTGATAAATATGTGTGTGAGAATATGTGGAGAGTAGAGCAAGTATTATCAGATTTTAGATCAAACCATTTCCATATTGATGGTTTCAGAGGCCCTCACTGTGGAAAGGGGCATTGAATTCTCTGAAATGTCTTTTACACTACAAGGCAAATAAGATCTATTTTCTCTGTCACTCTTGGAGGAGAATCAGTCAAGCACGGTTTTATCCTTACCACAGTCAATACTGAGTGTGGCTACAATGTCAATCCAAAAGACATTTTGAAAAATCATAAAATCTTGTGAAACATTGTTACTCGTTTGCGTGCAGATGTGGTTTGCTAATGCAAATATTTAGGGAAGTGTTTCTCAACCTTGGCAACTTTAAGTTCTATGGTGTCAGCTGTCTCCTTATGCTTGCTGTGCTTCGATGTTATGTGGTGACAGACTGCCATGAACTGTGGGTAGAGGGGATGAGAAGGGGGATGCTTGGGGAATCGAAAGTAGAGACTGTTCCTTCTTGAGAAACTGTCCTAAGGTCACCCAGCTGGAAGAAGGAGGGAGCCACATGCCAAGCTGTGCTTGGACTGACCATTATGAAAATATCTTGCATGGACTTGATTGTTACAGTAGGGTGGGCAGCGAGGGACAGTTGGCAGGGGAGTAGAACTTAGGGATTTTGGTGCACAATTCTCAGTTCTGGCTATGCTATACTGCAATGTACTTGTCCTCTAATAAAACTATGCATTTCTCAACAAATGGAGCCAAGTAGCATTTCTATTTAGAGATTTAGGTTTTGGCCAGTCTGCCATATGGGCTTCAACTCCCAGAATTTCCCAGTTGGCTCACCTTATTGTCCAAAATGGAATATTTAGGTTGCCAGGATTCATATTGATCATCATGGGATTCTACCAAAAACAAGCTCCATTTCATTTTTTAAATCATTGCAAATCACATCAGTATATTTAAGTGATTTTAAAACACTTCAAAGTATTTTTTTAATCAGTTTTGGGTTTTGGCCTAACATATCAGGTATGGAGTCCTTTGTGCTCTCTGGGTTTAGTTTTTTCTTGAATACATTTCATTACAAAATTAGGTAATATTATCAGAGCTAATAAGGTGTGTGGTTTGCTCTTATTTTTATATACTAGTGCAGTGATGGCGATTCTATGGCATGCTTGCCAGAGGTGGCATGCAGAGCCCTCTTTGTGGGCACATGCGCCATTGCCAGCTGATCTTTGCGTGTGCTGGAGCACCGGAAACCAGCTGGCCAGTGCGCATGTGCATGCCGGACACCTGGTCTTTGGATTTCCAGCGCTCCAGCATGTGTGAAGACCAGCTGGCCAGCACGCATGTGTGCACCAGAAACCAGAAGATCAGGTGGCCGGCGCGCACATTTTCACTGTCCAGCTGGTCTTTGAGTTTCCGGGGCTCTGGCACACGCACACACATTCTAGTTTGGGCACTCAGTGCCAAAAAGATTCACCATCACTGTATTAGTGACTTGCCCTGTCAGTGTTGGTGGGAGTGGTTTTGGTGGTGAGATATGTTTATAAAATATAATGACTATTGTAAGGGATGAAAAAGAGTTGCGTGCATTTAATATGGGGTGGAAAATAGGGATCCACATTCATTGATAAGGGTTTCTTTTCCATAAACCAAGTATCATGCAGATGAGAGTGAATTATTGGACAATTACTAATATATTAATTGGAAACTATTGAACAATTAGCCAATGAAACATTTTGTTAAAGTTGTGGGTGCTCCATCGCTGGAGGTTTTTAAGAAAAGATTGGATAACCATTGGTTTGGGATGGAATATGGACATCATGTCTGGGCAGCAGCTCTATGATTGTATGATTCTATTATAACATTTTTATAATGCAACACAGATTGTAGAATTCAAACACTGATATTTTATTTATTTATTTATTTATTTATTTATTAGATTTTTATACCGCCCCCTCTCCCGAAGGACTCGGGGCAGTGAACAGCCAAAATTAAAAAACGTACAATATTAACATTAAAATACGTTTAAAACAGAATTAAATCCAAAATGGCTCCCCAATTTAAAACGCCTTACCCATGACCCTATAAATAAGACGAATTTAAAATTTAAAATTTCCACATTTAAAAAGGGGGAAGATTTAGGCCAGGCCAGCTTGATAAAATAGAAAAGTCTTCAGCGCGCGGCGGAAGGTGCGCAGATCCGGGATCCTACGTATCTCCGGGGGGAGCTCATTCCAAATCGTAGGTGCCCCCACAGAGAAGGCTCTCCCCCTAGGGGCCGACAGCTGACATTGTTTGGCCGACGGCACCCGGAGGAGCCCCTCTCTATGGGAGCGTACTGGCCGGTGGGAGGCTATTGGTGGTAGCAGGCGGTCCCATAAATAACCAGGTCCTAAGCCATTATTAATAGTCTTTTATTATTAATAACAAAATACTCATTAATATTTATATTAAATTGATCAGAATTAAAACAAATGTTTACCCTTATTTCATACAATTGCTTTTTTCTAGTACACTTGGCATCCATTACACACAATACAAATGAACCAACAAAATTGAATGTTACAACAGACTAAGGATGCCTGAATTCTAATAGTAAAATAGTGATAGTAAAGAAATAATGGGCAAACATATTACCATTTCACTAAATGGGAAGCTAATTATGAAAAGGCTGCCTGCTGAATTAGCATAATTAGGAAGTCCATCAAATAGACTGGTGTATTAGTATCTAGTGTAATGAATAACAACAAAATGTATAATTTAGATGAAATAGGATATAAAGAGGTGGATGAAAATAGTTTAAGGTTTTTAGGGAAGAATTAATGTTGGTTAATTGATTGGTTCTGTCAGTGGGCCTGGGGACATAACTGGTGTGAGTTTATTTGCCATGGGGCAGAAGATGGGGTTTTATGTTGTGAATTTTTAATGTTGCAAGCTGCCCAGAGCCACTGTGTGTGAGTTGGGTGACCATATAAATTTGTTTATTAAATAAATAAATAATAAAAATGAAGTGAAAATGAAGTTTTTATCAAGACTGAGGTCTCTTCTGGCACCAATGTTTCTGTTGATATAGTTTAAAATTTTGAAATATATCAATGACTTAATAGTTAAATTGTTACATGAGGATCAAACACCCAGCATCTCCTGGTTAAAGGTATGTCACTTCATAGTGATGATGTTTAAGTTTTCTAATTTTAAATGTTACCAGAGGGTTGTCCCAAAAGTGCTTTTTCAAGAGGCACCTGGACTTTCTTGTTTTTGTTTTGAAGCCGTTTTGCTTCTCATTCAAGAAGCTTCTTCAGCTCTGACTGGATGGTGGGGAATGGAAGGATTTATATTCCTTGCAGACAGCTGGTCATTTGCATCCTTTTAGAGACTTGTTGAGGCCCCTTGGAGGTTTATCTGTGTCTACTTGGGGTCTTATTGGAACAACCATATGGAGTCTCCTTGGGGCAGCCATGACCTGGATGACTGAGAATCTCCATAGACTGTTACCAGAGGACTTATTTGCTAACTTCAGTCATGTATTGGAATGGAAACAACACTTATTCATTACCATTGTTGGCTCAACTTGAGAATTAAAATTTAGTTCCCTTGCAACCCTGGCAAGCTTTGGGTTCCAGATACAGCAGGGATTTGGTTATGTTTCCAGCACTGAAGCCAATTGGGCAAGAAACTTAAGTTTGGTTTTTGCCTCTTGAGAAATGAATATTTTAAAATGGCAACATATTTGTTTTGATGTATTTATAATAGATTCATTACCAAAATGTTAAGTAATTATATATTTTAAACCTTTGAGGTTCTGCCAGAGAATTACAAGGTTGAACAGCAATATATGCAATTAAAACCCTTGCTATGTACATTAAGTTTCAATGGCTTTGTGGCTTCTAAAACCCTAGAGGCATTGAGTGTCCTAGAAAAAGGCTTCTACTAAGTTTGACAGTGTATTGCAATTTTTTAAAAAAGATCAAAAATACATTTTGGAGAATATATAAGAAATTCAGAATAGATAATCGGAACATCTTATATCCTATATAGCCCAATCAACATTTCATTCAGAGTGTGTGTGTGTGTGTGTGTGTGTGTGTGTGTGTGTTCTTTTGGACATGTGAATGTTTAAAAAAAGACTGGTTTTGATTGTTTCTGTGCTAGAAATACAATATATTTGAACCATCTTTGGTAAATATGTTACGGAAGTGTCCACTTGCAGTTCCTTATTTGTTAGACATTATTAATATGATAAACATTTTTTTGGAAGACCAAAGATACTATCTTAACATAAAACTATATTCCGCAAAGTTGGAATCTTTCAATTTATGAAGAAGGTGGGGGAGAGGAAAATTTAAACTTATACATGTTGAGTTAAAGATGCAGATGTAATTTTAAAATTATTATATTATTTAAACTGAAATATATTTCTCAATAGTAGAACATATAATAATGTTAGGAGGGACATTGGAGGTCTTCTAGTCCAACCCCCTGCTCAAGAAGGACACCCTATACTATTCTGAACAAAAAGCTCTCCAGTCTGTTCCTGAAAATCTCCAATGATGGAGCACCCACAACTTCCAGGGATAAACTGTTCTATTGATTAATTGTTCTCATTGTCAGGAAATTTATCCTTACTTCTAGGTTTCATTTCTATTTAATGACTTTTCACCTAATACTTCTTGTCCTACCATCAAGATGCTTTGGAAAATAGATCAGCCCATTCTTCTCTTTGACAGCCACTCAAGTACTAGAAAACTGTTATCATATCAGTCCTAGTTCTTCTCTTTGTTAGACTAGACATACCTTGTTCACTCAATTGTTCACTTGGAACACTTGATTTAACCTCCAGACCTCTTATAATCTTTGTTGCTCTTCTCTTAACTCTTTCTAGGATCTCAACATCTTTTTTGTATCATGGTGACCAGAATTGGATGCAGTATTCCAAATGTAATCTCACCACTGTAATATAAAGCAGTCCTGTTTCTTGATGTGATCTTGGAAGTATTCCTCTATTGATGCAGCCTAAAACTGCATTGATTTCTTGGCAATTGTAACACACTACTGGCTCATAACTAAGTTATGTTCTACTAGAACATCTAGATCTCTGTCACAGTACTGTTGAGACAGGTTTTGGTTTTGGTTCCCACCCCCTTATATGTAGGACCTTACTTTTCTCACCACTGAATTGCATTTTGTTGGATAGGGTCCAATGTTCAAATCTGTCAAGATTCTTCTGCATCTTAAGCCTATCTTCTAAAGTGTTAGCTATTCCTCCAAGTTGGTGTTATCTGAAAATTTGATGTGTTCTCTTTGTATCCCCTCATTTAGATCATATATGAAGATATTGAAGAGTCCTAGGCCTATGACAGAACCTTCAGGTACCCATTGTATGCTTTCTTCCATATAGATTACATTAAGAAGTACATGTTGATGCGGTTCGTCAGCCACTTGTGACTCCATCTGGTAATAGTGCTATCTATCCACATTGACAACCACTGAACAAAATCTTTCAAAGCCCCTGGAGCACAGGGGACTACCAGAGCACTGGAAAAGAGATGATGTGGCTCCAATCTACAAAATGGGGCGGGGGAGTAGATCCAGGAAACTACAGACCAATCAGCCTGGCAGCAATACCTGTGAAAATCCTGAAAGAGGTAATTAAACAGCACATTTGTGAGCACCTAGAAACAAGCAAGACCATTACTAGAAGCCTCATGGGTTTGTAAACACAAGATCATGCCAGACAAACCTTATTGCCTTCTTTACAAAGTGACTAAACTAGTGGATAAAGGAAATGCTATGGACATAGTTTATGTAGACTTCAGTAAGGCATTTGACAAAGTAGAACCCAGTCTACTTAGCAAAACAGAACAGTATGGGATAGGCATTTTTATTTAATAGGTTCTCCCTTCTTCAAAGTCTTTATTATGGGATTGTCTGAACAAATAACAGTACCTAGCTGATCTGGAAAAATGCTATGCAGGGTTAGACCTTGTTAATACTTAGATGAGAAAGCACTAGGAAATCCCAGGGCTGTGTGAGAAAATGGGTAATTAAAAACATCCCGGAACAAGGTCATGGGAAACCACCTTCATATTGCTATAAAAAATAATAATAATGGAAGAACATGCCCAGGAAAACAATTATTACAATCTTTTAATCTCTTCTACTTTCAGTAAGGAGAGACAGAATGAGAGAGAAGCATATTTGCCATATATTAAATCAACAGCACTCTGTGACTTGTATTTCCTAAAAGGATACTTCTGAAAATCCATTAATAACAAAAACCTAACCAAAAAATATAGATAATTTTAATAGGACATGAAAATCAATATAAAATAACACTGAATACAATAGTCTCTGATGTTGGCATTACAATGAATATTCCAAAACATAACAAATGGTTGTCGTTTTACATGGAAACTATCCAAGGTTTATCTGCCTCCACAAACTGTTATAGAATGTCGACTTTATCATCTTGGCAATGGCTCAACTCTTGTAAAGCCATTCATTAAGTCTTAGAATCTTTCTGTTGTTCTGATAACATTTGATTAAATATACTGCGTCTGACCTTAGACCACTTGTTATTCTTTTGGCACAGCATTCCTAAAATAATCAGATTGGTTTCATAGGTGAAAACAATTTAAATAAAAATGTCTAAGAGTGGGTATAAACATTATAAATATCAAACATCCAATTTAATGACATCTCTTTTTCCCAGTCATATTTAAGAAGTAAATTTTCTGATCTTGTAGACTAACTTCTGGAGTGGGACCAATTACCATTATGACGAGATCCAATCCTGTTAGCTTTTTCACAGTCCTCCAAAATTAGTTAGATGCTGCCACCTGCTTGGAAGATAATTTAATGAGCAAATTTTAATAAAGGTATATATTTTCCATATTGCATTAAAGGAATCATATACCTCATATCATATAAAGCATATACCTCTTCAAATAACTAATTTTTATGAAATGGAAACACAAATTAAAATGAACATGTTTTAGTTATAAAATCAATAATTCAATTGAAAATAGTATTGAATGTTACTTAATCCAATCCTTGTCTACTGGCAAACAACCTTCCTCACTAAATATCCAAAGGAGCTTAATAAAAAATATTTTAAAAAATAAGAGAAGGATAGGAGAGTAGAGGCCTGCTGAATTTCAGGGACAGAGTGTTCCAAGGGGCAGCAGCTGCCATAGAAAACACATGCTTTCTATCTCCCAACAAAAGGAAAGGCCCTCCCTATCTGATTTGGTAGGATCGGTAGATGACCTTAGAAAAAGATGTAAAGCAAAAATCCATAGTCACTCAGTTTTACCAGGATTCAATTAAAGTTGGTTCATCCCTATCCAGACACTGTTAGCCTCCAAGCAGCATCACTTCTCTGTCTAGGGGTGGAGATATATAATGGGGTATCATCAGTATGCTGATGATAATGGACCCCATATCAACAGATGACCTCCCCTAGCAGTTTCATGTAGTGGTTAAAAAGGAGTGGTGAAAGGCTCAACCTCTGGGGCACCCCACATTGCAGAGGCCTGGGCTTCAAAGATCAAGTCCTATACTTTACAGTAATAGAAAACACATTCATTTTGGAAGGCATCTGGGTATCCTATTATCTCTTAATAATCTTTTCTTCAAGTTGCCCATCTTTGGACATGTTCTGTTGTCTTAATGTTTTTCTGAAACAGTAGTATGCAAAAGTCTAAAAAGGTGTATGCAGTGTATTTTCATTACATTTTATTTTCTGGACACTATTCTTTTGATTATTGTTTTGACTTTCCTTTGACTTTTTCCTGCTGTGTCATATTTCTGTTCTCAGTGTTCAGCCTCTAGATTATTATACACACCCCTCTTCATTTGATTTGCTATTAAACTCTATTTGTACACCTGATTTTATCTAATTAAATGGAGAATTGTGTTTCATTCATTTATTATAAAGAGAAACATGACTGAAGAAATTATTATCTCACCATTCAAAGTACAGTATAGATGTGAAATTCATTCCACATTTACAACAAAAAATACAAAAGCTACTTTCCATACAATTTAATGTGCTTTTCTAGTAATCACGTGATTTGTTCATTTCTACCATCCAAATTATTGTAATTATTCTTGTCATTCTTGTAATGTACAAGTATGACAAGGATTGTACTCTAACTTCACTTGCTCAATTTTCCCATTTATATTACCAATGCACCCAATGTAATGATAATCTTTTGCAAAATACAGCATTTATGAAAACATTACCAGCCACACATAATAGAATCCTGATGGAATTAAACAGTTTACAGAAAATAGCAAAAAGTATTATGAGGATGCAACTGGGTCCAACATTTCACAAATTTTGATTTTTTAAAAAAATAATAATTAGAGAAGAATAATTCCTGATGATCTCAGCAACAGAACTAAGTGCATAGGGACTCTAAAACCAGGGAGAAACTAAGTTGAAAATTTTGCAAGCTTTCCTTTTTCTACATCAGTGTGAGGCATGACCAGGCCTAATATTGAAATAACTATTCTGTTACATGATGAAAAAGATTATTATTTAAAAATCATTTTTCTTCCAGTGACCCTTTGTGTATTTCATTATTTATCAATCTTGAACTAGCTTTAATCTAGCTGGGTTCTACCCTATATTTCATGAAACTTCATACACTTTTGGAATATTACACATGAGCCAAACATAATTTCATTTACCTGCCAACCAGACTAGCATTACTGAGTCAAACTGATTTGATTTTAAACTCATTTTTTTAAAAAAACATAACAAGAACTGTGCTTGGTCAGGTCAAAGAGCCAGTTAGTCCAACATTATAGTCCTACAATGGCCAACCTGGTGCTGCTACACCAGGGGTCTGCAACCTGAAACACTCAAAGAGCCATTTGGACCCATTTCCTACAGAAAAGAAAACACTGGGAGCCATAAAACCTAGGTGGGCATGGCCAATTTCACATCACTCACTTCCACCAGTCACATGACCTGCCTTAGCCACGCCTACCCAGCCAGTCATTAGGGCAGAGAACTGGTTGTTAAAAAACACTGGAAACCACAAAACCCTTTTGACATCTCTCTCCCCTTCCCTCCCCACTCTCTCCCTCTCTCTCCACCTCTCTCTATGTTTCTCTGGCTCTGCCTTGGCCATTACCCACCATTGCCCTTACCCTCTCAGGCCAGGAGAGGAGTGACTGGGAGGGGAGGGCAAGGAGCAGGGCCAGCCAGTGGTGGGATCACCTGACAGGGAGCCACAGCAAAGGGCCCAAAGAACTGCATGTAGCTCCGGAGCATTAACTCCAGCAATTAGATTATTTTAGTGTGGGCTGTCTGTTTGATTTATATTGTTTCTGTGTGGTTTTTTCTCTAGTTTTCATGTCCAGAGTCTGTTGGAATTGAGTAGTTAATTCATTCAAATAAACAAATAAACTGGTACTCAGAAGTTCTCTTGTCATCTCAAAAACATTACAAACTTAAATCTAAATGTTAGTTTAAATAAAATATATAAATTGAGATTTACTCATATTCCACCAGTGAAGTAGCCAATGGAACAGCCTTGTACTATCAGCCTAATGTCATTGTTTGGAGAGTACAATTCTTTGTGCATTCCATCCCATCTGTTATTGCTGGTGGTCTTTATATCTCTAACTTGTATAGTAAATCATCCAGAATCATGATATTAAATTTTGGCTCTGGGTAGTATCAAAGTATGCCTCCTTAATATGTTTTTTTACCCCTCCAAAAGAAGCTTTCAAGCTCAGTCTTAATCTATTGAATTAATGTTCTGACTGCTATTGTTTATTAGATCCAGTGAGATAGCTCAGCCAGTGGAAGCCACTTCCTGCCTAATGTAAAGCAGCCCTGGATCATCTTACTTGAAATCCTGAGAAACTCCAGTAAATAGAAAACTATGGAAAGCTTTTCAATAAAGCCATCACATGCTTGACATAATTATTTTTGTCTCAGATGCACCAGATAAAAGAAAAGGCTTTATCCAGGTGATAAATTCATGGCAGTACCTTGTAGTTAATTTACTTCAAAAATCAATTAAAGCAGTTCATGTTTGTTCTTAAAAAGTGGGTTATCTTTTAATGTGGAAGTTTATGTTCTATAGCAGGAGAGGTTTGTGCCAAAGCGAAGCTGATCTGTTAGTTTCTGAAGCACCTTAGAAAAGAGGATATATTGTCCCTTAGCAGTTCTATACTGTTCTTTAGATCCTAAAACTGTTTCGGTAATTGTGTAACCTAGGACATATAGTAATGGTATATGTACGATAGTAACAATATATTAACAAGAAAATATGGGACAAACTTGAATGTTAAGTGCAACATTATGACTCTTTATACATAGGTACTTTGGTGAGAGGATGGGTTTGGAAGTAAACATGATGTTGATGAATATGTGGGAAACTGAGTAATATGCTGAAATGCTCATTTAAATTGACTGCCAATACTACCAAATATAAGGGCAATTTGCTAATGTGAATTGTTAAGACCAAATGTATAATTGCTTATATTCCTGGTGAACTTGGTTTTTGAATTTTATTTATCCAGAACAGAAAAATTATACTTTCTTTCGTATGTCTGGATCTATAGTACAATTGTATAGCATTAATTGGCTTGATTGTCACATCTGAATGTCTAATTTATCTTAAGAACATAGCAACATGGCTTAGGCCCGGGGTACCTGGCAGACCATCTGCGGCCAGCGACAGCTCCCCATCGCCCGGTGCGCTCTCACAGGGAGGGCCTCCTTGGGGTCCCGTCAGCCAGACAGTGTTGGCTGGCAACTCCCAGGGAGCGGGCCTTCTCTGTGGGTGCGCCTACTCTGTGGAATCAGCTCCCCCTGGAGCTCCAGATGGCCCCTGACCTTCGCTCTTTCCGCTGTGACCTCAAAACATGGCTATTTGGCCTGGCCGGATTGGACTGAAGGGGTTTTTAATGGGGATTGTATTGGTTTTTATATTTGAATACTGAATTTTATATGTTTTTTATCGTTGTGAGCTGCCCTGAGTCCTTTGGGAGAGAGGGCGGCATACAAGTTTAATAAAATAAATAAATAATAAACATTCATGAAATGCATATCATAGAAATTAGCAAGGTTGCAATATTTTCCATGCTCAAATAACTGACATTATGGAATACTCCAAAAATGATTATTAAACTGCAGGGTTTCTTAATAGATAGTTACAGTAGGCTGTCATTGCAGCATGAAATGCTCAACAAGGATGTCAGTATTTTGAATCTCTTGAACTCAATTTTCAGCAAATATTTCAAGATCACTTGAAGATCCATTGTTATTTTATTACTTACTATTTTACAATGCTGGATTAATACATTGATTCAGTAGTTAAGACTCTGGGCAGCATACAACCTAAGAAGAGGACTTAAAACCAGATACCTAAGCATAAATTAATTAAACTAATTTTTCATCCTATGTCAAAGGCCAACTGAAAAGAAGTGGTCCTTAGTAACTCCCAAAATGTCATAAGGCTAAGGGCGATGCATATCTCTAGGGGCAGCAATGTGGAAACTTTTACAGAAAAGGTCAACTTTCTGGGCTTTTACCCCATTTACTTAAAGTAGAACCTTAAGCTTAACCTTAACCTTAAGCAAGTGCTCTGTTGGTGACCGGACTAAATGGGATGAGTCATCTTTATTAAAGAATGTGCGTTGGTATATCTTCTACAAACTGTGAAATAATGGTTTTGATGTTGTTTTGCTAGCTCAATTCCCAAAGAATTTGTTTCACTATCATGGTAGGAACTTCCACCTAGATCACAATAAGACATTAATATTATGTGTGGTCATAGACATATTTCAGGAATGGTGACTTTCAGTATAATCACAGCATATTTATTTTGAAGCTTCCTTTGTTTCACGGATTCTGACAGTTACTTTCTCTTTTTAATTGAATAAATAATGCACATAGTCTCCAATATCATTGTCATGATTCTGGGCAGCTAACAATACATTATAATATATTCTCCTGTTACTGATGTAAAATGAAGATGAATAAAAGGAAAAGAGGAAAAGGAGGAGAAATCCCTGAATTCGCTTCTTTGTAAAAACCACAATGGGAGAAAAATCATTTCTTAGAAATTACAGAGGCAAACAAATTGCAAGAAGATTTTAAAAGAATAAAGGAAATTTCAGAACTTGATGGCATTTCTGTGCAAGATGGAGTGGTTTGGACAAGTCCTTGACTCCTTCTTTCATGAAAATTGGCAATGATTACTGAAAATTGGCAATGATTCCAATGAGTTGGAAATTATTGCTATAATTAGCATGTCTTCAAAGCAGCCATCAGGGATTCACCATGCAGAAGCAGATTAATGAGGATACACTTATTCAACAAAAGCATTCAACAATTAACAAAAACTTCTCAAAATTTAGAGTTGTTGCAAAGCATTTTCTTCTAAACTCACAAACAGCTTTAGGGGAGGAAAGAAACCACAATGCAATCTCAAATCACAAGGGTTGGATCCCACTCCCTGGATTGCAAACGTCACCTAATATGAATGCCTGGGAGGATATCTAGTGGATGGGTATTGGTTTTCACAAACTGAAATTGTAACAAAGACAGAAGCAATGAGGGGGAGGGGATGTGCACCCAAGAAACACAGCCCCAAATGAGAGACAGGCACAAGAGAGAAGAAAGGACAGAGGGAAGGACTAAATATGATTTACGTGTAAATAAATACTCAGCCATTGAAAGCTAACTACATACAAACATTTAATAACTGTTTATACTTGCTTTATGTGTTGTCCTTTTCTTCTGTTTCTAGTGGAATCAAGTAATTTCTTTTATCCCTGATTTACCTTTCATTGCAATTAACAGCAAAATTAATGTGAGGACCATGCTTTTTAAAACAAGTAAACAAATAAACACAACAGATTTGGCATGAATCCTTCAGTTACCTGGCTGTTTTTTTTCCCTTAGAAAGAAGGCATCTGTTTACTTCCTCATTCTCAGGGGCTTACTATGAATGCCTTTCAGTGGGTTGGTGGTAAGTGATGCCCCCCGCCCTATGTTTTTCCATTATTCTGTAGCTTTCCTGCCAGCCTCTGTTTCCAAATATAAGTAGAACTCATGATTATTTCTCTTGGGACAACCAAACTGAAGCAACCAAGGCTGCAGAGATCTAAATTCTCATCTCTTTGGAAAAGAAATAAAAGGAATTTTATTTCCATCAAAATGAATGAAAGCATACAAAAATCCAGAGGAAAAGTTCATAATAACAATCAATCACTCTATACTTTATTTATATCTAGCAGCTGGAATCCAGTGATAACCCAAAGTGCTATGTAACACACATATTTGGGGTGTGTTTTCTTCTTCAATATGACTTCAATCTTTGCAGGGTTTTGTCTTAGAATATTATTATTATTATTATTATTATTATTATTATTATTATTATTATTATTATTATTATTGTGTTGTACATTGCCAGAATCGATGGATTTAGTGGGGAGGGGTTTACCAAAACTGTAACAGAAATAAATATATAAAAATGAAGCAAGCAAAAGAATCATGAATGAAGCAAGAATTTAAATCAACAAATTGAAAGGGGTAAGAGGACAGATGTTAGCTAGTAGATGTCACCCAAATAATGGTGAAGCACTTGGAATAGGTGCAATTAGTGATCCATCCTGTGTTTTCTGGAAGCAGCTTTCCCAGTTTTTAAGAGGTGGTTCAGCTTTCTGACATGATTTCTTACTAACCCTCTGCTTTCTTGCCTGAGGCTTAAGATTTCATTTTGTCTGTCTTGAATTCCAAGCTCTCTATGGGTGATGAAGCAGTTTGTAGCTGACAGACTAGATCTGAGACCACATTGCTTCTGCAGTCATAACAAGGGGACAACTTCAGTGAACATGGTTAAGATACATGAAAATTAATGTGGAGAAAAGCAAGGCTTTATACTTAGGCAGGAAAAAACAGTGAGGGTTATTAACCAATAGGACAACTTGCTGTCAAAAGTTGTGGGTACTCATCACTAGAAGCTGTGTTTCAGAGGCTTTCAGAGGCATAAAAGAAAGTTTTTTCTGAAACAGAGTTTCAGAAGTTTCAGAGGCAGAAAAAAAAGCAAAAAAAAAAAAAAAAGCAAGGCACAGAGCTCACAACCAAGGAACCTGTTGCTAAAATTCACCTCTGGGAACAGCTGACTGGGGGTATTTCGGGAGGCTGATCCACCTGCCAATCAGCTTCTTTCTTATTTTCCTCCCCAAAAACTAAGGTGCATCTTATACTCCAGTGCGTCTTATACTCTGAAAAATACGGTATTAATGTGTGTTTGCAGAACAGTAATTATAACTGAACAAAATATTGACAGCCTTACAGCCAAAACAAAAGGATACAAATTGCCATGTAGACTTCTTCCTAGTTAGATTAGGAGGAAAAGAATGCAAAAGTTTGCAACTTCATGAAGTAATCAGTGAAATAATGATGAAACTCTACTAATTGCAGTTTGCAAAAAACTTCATCAGAACAAAGTTGAAAAGCAGATTTATAGGCTATTGTGCTATGATTGAAAAAGATAGTCTGTCTTTTTCATTCAAAATTACATTTAATGTAGATAGATAATTTATATATCAATGGTTAGAAAATGGTTAGAAAATATAACTTTACTGGTTTCAGCTAATCAGATTTAAAATATTCCTGAAGCTGCTTTTGACAGTTGGGGAAGGGGAATAACCCAATAACAAAACTTTTCATTCTTTAAAGGTACAATGAATATTTTTCACATATTGTATTATCAGATCTCCAGGATAATGAATAAAATATGAAGCATGCAGTGATTGGCTATGAATGCTATTTTTGTCATCATGAAAAAGGAAAGCTGTCCAGCAGAAGTATTTGATTTCATAACATGATAGGACTGCTCAAGAATTAATTTTAGAATCTCCTTTGGAATAAATAGCATATTATTTTTTTTAAAAAAATGTTCAGCAATAACATAGTATTTCCTATTTTCTAAGTGAGAAGCTATTTCCCCCTGCCCCAGTCCCACTCCCCCACCCTGTACTCTACATATACTCTGCATTTTATTACTAAAGTGACAGTACCAAATTGCTTAATGTCCTAAAAATAAAAATAATTGATGTTACAGAAAACAAAGGAAAAGCATACAGCATGAGCAATGTCACTTCATAATTCAGGGAAGGAAATTGATTTTGTTACTCAAGACCAGAAGAGAAATGTAAATAAACAAAAGTGAATCTTCTTTGATTTATAGTTATGAAGTTGTAGAATGGGTCCAATTCAGCAAAGAACAATTGTTCAACCAGCTCTGCATTCATTATATGACAGCATAACCCAACCTATATTTTCTCTTGCAGAATTTCATGAGAGACTGTCAACAGTTTTTTTTTTCTGCCAAGAACTGCTGCATTTCAATGGTCAGTGGTGAATTAAATGAGTTACTGTCCAAAAAAAGGGAATTAGGTTGATATCTTGTTGGTGTCACTTGTCACTTGTTCTTAGCAAATTCATATGCTGGATCCTGCCAAGCAATAATTATTTCCAGAATTTTGCAAAGAATTTATATCATACTGATTTGATATCAAGTCTCCAGTTGTCCAGGTCTTTTTCTTTCTTTCTGGATAAAAGAACAACATGTGCCCTTTCCTAAACCTCTGGCATTATGCCAATCCTCCATGATGTCTCAAAGTCACAGAAAAAGCTCTGAGAAGACATTACAAGCTCTTTCAAGACTGTTGGATGTAATTGACCTAGCCCTGCAAACTTTATACATCATGGGCAAGTCCAACTGAATCCATGAGTTGTCAATTCCTTTCTGTCAATTACTTTGTAAAGTGGTCTTTATGTCTGATTTTAACTTTTTATGTTTTAGCTGTATATGTAACTGTAAGTCGCCCAGAGTTACCCTATAGCAAGATGGGTGGCCAGTACATTTTATAAATAAATAAATAAATTTGACAATTTTATTTAAGCTAAAGGAAAGGAAGGAAGGATGCAAAAATAAGGACAATAACTGAAAAAGCATCAGAATTTATTGCTGATAGATACATAGACACATTTTGAGACACACTATTGCTCATGCAAACTTATAGATGTACATAGATCTTTTATAAATTCTGTGTGCATCTGATTTCAAAACTATCCACTAGAATGTCATGTATGTCTTAAAGAAGGAATATTTTCAAAGCTACCTTCTGTGAGAACATGTCTGAAGAAGGCTATAAAATAATAAACAGCATTTTTAAGTAACTCAATTAATTTTCCTTAAGTTCTCCAATCTGCAAATGGTTGGTAAACAAACTGGACAAATGCCAGAATAAATATTTACTTGGGGGATCAGAGGCAGTGATAGAACAAACACTAGCTGCTATGGCCTATGCATACCCTCTGCTAAAGAGGATTTTGAGTGACTTTGAGCAAATATAATTAAGGTAGCCTTAAAAGGGCTACACCAACATCTAAATGTTTGATAGGAATTTGACTGTGACTAAGACCTACCTAAGTGATCTTAATCAGGCATTAAGTCACTACAGACTTACTAGAGTTAGTTCTTTAGAAGTTTCAACAAAGCAAACTACAGCAAAATCTACTTCTGACTAGTGTTTTTTGCTTGATTAATAGAAAAGATCCACATTCTTGCTTGTCATGCTTTTGTGGTGCTGTGTGCCTGTGTGATCCTTCATTCTAAACCAAGGCCCCAGAAGATAAGCCTTAGGTCCTGATCGATGGCCTCCTTGGCAGAAATATTTATTTACCACTGGTATAAATACATGGAAACAATCAGCATGCGCCCTTCCTTCCTTTTTGTTTTTTTCTCCCACTCTGGAACATTAAGGCAGCTTGAACAGCACTGGACCACAACTGGGGTTCCAACTGTAAAAGATACCTTTAGCATCTGAATGTGGTATATACATTGAAAGAAGATTGCAGAAGAAGAAGTTGCAAGAGAAAGGAAGAAGAGGAGCTGGCATTGTGATGGAATGCTGGTGGTAGAAGCAGCAGCACTAGGACAAAATGCAGTGAAAAACTGGCAGCAAAAACAGAATGTATTCCAATAAACCAGAAACTTAAAGCTGAGAGAATCAGAGTCTGATAGCCACTTCACTGACAGCCCACAAAAAGCCAGTGATTCACCTTTCCCCTCATTTACATGCTTTGGCACAGAATGAAAACCTCTGCTGCTGTTTGAGACAGCAACCACTCTTGTTGTTGTTAGTCGCGAAGTTATGCCCGACCCATTGAGACCCCATGAATAGTTCCTCCAGGCCTTCCTGTCCTCTACAATCGCCAAGAGTCCATCTAAGCTCACTGCTCCAGTGACTTCATCCAGCCACTTCATTCTGGCATCCCTTTCTTCTTTTGCCCTCAATCGTTCCCAGCATTAGGCTCTTCTCTAGTGACTCCTTCCTTCTCATTAAGTGGTCAAAGTATTTGAGTTTCATCTTCAGTATCTAGCCTTCTAAATAGCAGTCAGGGTTGATCTCCTCTAGGACTGACCTGTTTGATCACCCTGCAGTCCAAGGGACTTTCAGGAGTCTTCTCCAGCATCATAGTTCAAAGGCCTAAATTCTTCAGCACTCAGCCTTCCTTATGGTCCAACCACTCTTACTGAGCTGAAAATACCAGAAAACCAACCAGCAGTATTTGCTATTACCAACATGCCTTTTGGAATATATAGGGTCTCTACAACCTTCCAAAGGTTAATGCAGCTGATCATGATGAGATGGGAAAATGTTATGGATTACATAGTCCTTTACCGAATTGGAAGGCATATTTAAACCATCTAGCAAAACTTGTAATGTACTTTCTTTCCCCTACAACACAAAATAAGAATACTATGAGAAGCCAAACCACTACATCAGTTTGAAATAGTAGCCAAAGGCCTTAAGTGAAAATATTAGAACACCAGCCAGCAACACAGCCAGCTTAAAGCCAAGGTGGCGAAAGGCAAGTTAAAATATATGTTCTGTCTTGAGCAAATGGAAAGATTGTATCTCAGATTGAAGAATGTTATCTTAGGCAGGTTAAAAAATCCAAGCATATCTTTAAAAGAAAAGAGGAAAATAATTAGACCTAGGGTTATTTTAATTTTAGAGACATGCCTCATATAAGACATGCCTCATATACCCATATAAAACCTGAGTACTTACGAGACCACCTGCTGCAACCGATAACCTCCCACCAACCAATACGCTCTCACAGAGTAGGCCTACTCATAGTACCATCATTAAAACAATGTCGTCTAGTAGTTCCAAGGGAGAGAGCCTTCTCTGTGGGGGCACCTACTCTTTGGAACAAAATACCCCCAGGAATAGGAATAATCCCAGATCTTTGCACTTTGTGACGTGCCCTGAAGACCTTTCTGTTTCAACAAGCAGGGCTAGTATAAACATCTAAATTCTATGCCAAGATCTTAGCAGATACACTAAGTTGACTCAATTTATTATTTACTGTTTAAAAAAAAATATTATATGTATATGAAATCTTATTCTGTTCACTGCCCTGGGTCCTTCGGGAGAAGGGCAATATAGAAATTCAATAAATAAATAAATAAATAAATAAATAAATAAATAAATAAATAAACAAACAAATAAACAAATAAATAAATAAATAAATAAATAAATAAAGGTATAAACATTAAGAGTTATGTTAAATAAATTAAGAAATACCTTGTTTATGCAATTTTCTATAATAAAGTTATAGAATAGACTATTTTGGTTATCTGTACAATTTCCCCAAATAATCCAGCACAGATCTATATGACTTTCTTCCTAAAGGCCCCAGGCATCTGCAGTGCATGGCAGTGGGGGACAAGTCAAAATCTTGGGGCTGCAGTTCTACATTCAGGAGGTATGGAAATGTGACTTCCTTCCTCAAATAAATCTTTTTATCCCCCTTAAACGTAAAAGAATGATCCTTGGAAAACTCAGAAAAAGCTAAAATAGCTCATATGCTAAAACAGTCCAGAAAATTGCCGGATAACTATTTAATGCAGAGTCTTTTGGGATATAAAGGGAAGCAAGCTTAAAAAGAACAACCAATTTCCTAAAACCATTAAACTTGACTTTGATCGCCACTGGGTGTAGACAGCTCACAACTCAGTCAAGGAAGTATAATTCAGAAAGGTTCCTGTAAGCATGAGATTACAGAGGATTCTACTCTTTCTTGTTAAGGTTTATATATTGCAAATAAACAAAAATTGGACAACTCATAGGACAGGTTCAGGACAACAGTCTCCTTGTTAGTGTGGAAGACAAAATTACCCCACTTAGCTTTATGTGCTTTTGTCCACTTTAAATAGTGTGCTTCAATTTGTTGCATGCTAAATGCAGATAATCATTGACTGGATGGTAGAAATGGATAATTCTTTCTACTGCTTCAGTCCTTATTCTGATCTCTTATACCATTTGGAGCTACTGTTATAAGGAATGTTGAAATAGTACAGTATTTATAGCATTTATTTATTTATTTATTTATTGTGATTTATATGCCGCCTTTCTCCCTAGGGACTCAAGGCGGCTTACAAAATGACAACTTCAATACAAATCACAATACAATACAATACAAAATTAAAATCAATAATACAGTTAAAAAATGATTTAAAATTATACCAGTGTACCCCCAAACGGATCAGTTTAATTGGCGGAAGAGCCACGTCTTCAGTTTGCGGTGGAAGGAAAGAAGGTCGGGGGCTGTCTTGAGCTCAGTGGGCAATCCATTCCAGAGGGTCGGGGCTCCCACAGAGAACGCCCTCCCTCTGGGGGTCATCAATCGACATTGTTTGGCCGACGGCACCCTGAGAAGGCCGACCCGAGAGCTCACAGGACGATGGGAGAATGGCTGGAGATGGTCCTGCAAGTACCCCGGGCCTAAGCCATTTACCTTGGAATTTTTTAAAAAAATTGCTGGTTTGAAACCCAGATTCCTATAAACCAATCCCAGTAACCAGAATAAAACTTTTATATATCAGGTGACTGAAAAACAGTAAAATAATGCATTGCCAGACTTACTAAAATGAAAACAACAAAACACAGGGACAATAGGAAGCTCAGGGGGAAAAATTAATAATAAAAATGTCTGGTAGGCTTCAAACCAATTTACAGATAAGTGTCAGAACCATTATGTTTTAAAAGTAACTTTTAAAAGTAACATTTTAAAAGTAACTCCAAACAATATTTGAAATCCCCTGGACATTAAGAAATGATATTTTTAAAGCTGCTGTTTTGCCTACATATGTCCATTTTAGTTCTGTTTCATTTTATTTATAGTGGAATTGTTTACTTTTTTTACCCTTTCCTTTTTTTTAAATCTCAGAAAAGCTGCTTGACCAATTACTATTATAGCAGCACCCTGATCACTATAGCATGCTATCTTTCTCTCAAACGTTTATTGCTCACATTTTATATCCCAGAGAAACAATGACTTCTTAAACTTCATCCAGGTGGCAGAAAGCTGTATTCCCACCTCACTGCTCTAAAACAATGGTGTTTTTAAAGTTGTGGTTGCATTTTCCAGCAACATTACAGTTTCAAGCAGAAAACCCCTCCACCATATCATTGTTTTTACTTCAGAGGGTTGGAGTTTTTTTTTTTTTTTTTTGCACAACCTATTGTAAAATGATAAAGTAATGTGTAAGATTGATATATTGAAGATCAAATTGCTTTTGCTGGGCCACATGCAAGGGGATAAATAGTACAAGAATTAATAAACTCCAGCGAGCTAAGCTGCCAGCCCTTGATTCATGAGTCATTTATCTTAGAACATGTGATTCAACAAAAACAGTCTGTGCCATTATGCTTTGTGATTTTTGAAGTTAAACCATTTTTTTTAAGGAAACACAGTCACAGTTCCTTAACCCAAGAACATATCTACCTAAAGGTTTATTGGCTTTCATTACAGAAACTGGGTGCCAAAGATGTCATTTCTAATTTGGCTATGGATCAAATATGAGCTATTTAAAATAAAAAGACACTAACTCAGTGGTTGAGCATGTGCTTTGTGTGCAGAAGATCTCTGGTGCAACCCTTGGCAGTGCCAGTAAAAAGGATCAGTACTAGGTAATCGGGAATACTCTGCTTAAATTTCTAAGAACTGTTCACTATTCCAGCACAAGTCTGACAAAATCAATATTATTAAGCCTTGCAGATCAGCTGCAATCCACCTCAAAACGCATAATTACAATTTGGTTGCATAAATGCAGGAGACTACTAGATGGCAGTAAAGAGATACATACAACATGCTGCTGCCACCTAATGGTCATCCCAATCTTTGACCAGTTCTTGCAGACCTATGCAGAAGCAAATTGCTGTACCTCAGTGATAGAAACATGTTGTTTTACCTCAATAAAGCATCTAAATCATAGGTGATATTCATCAAGTTCTGACCAGTTCTGGAGAACTGCTAGCGGAAATTTTGAGTAGTTTGGAGAACCGGTAAATACCACCTCTGATTGGCCCCACCCCCATCTATTCTCTGCCTCCCAAATCCCAGCTGATTAGAAGGAAATGGGGATTTTGCAGTAACCTTCCCCTGGAGTGGGGAGGGAATGGAGATTTTACAGTATCCTTCCCCTGGAGTGGGGTGGGAAAGGAGATTTTACAGTACCCTTCTCCTGCCATGCCACCAGGCCATGCCCATCAAGCCATGCCACGCCCACGTCCACAGAATCAGTAGTAAAACAATTTGAATCCCACCACTGATCTAAATGGATATACTTCAATCCAGTCAGCTGCATTAATAAGCAGCTGAAGTAAAGTGTCCCTTCAACCATCTGTCTGTTGCTTTTATTGTTATTATTTTGTAAATAAAAGATCAGAGGTAAAAGATTCAGACTGACAGCTTGCATTGAAAATATCATTCACTTTCAGCTTTATAGCAACCAAATGGTCATAATACCTTTTTCATGTTGCTATTTGGTTAATAAATAGTTTTGTGCACTCATGTTTTTAGATGTATTTATATTTTAAGAATTGGGCTAAATTCTAAGTGAGGTTTAGAGAAGATACATAAAAATCAAGGTGACCAATCAGGGTGGATTTGATTTAAATCAAGTCAGTTTAAATCACAATTTAAATCATGATTCAAATCACTAGTTAAAAGGCTTGATTTAAATCAACTCAATTTAAATCATATTTTTTAAAGTGCAACTGCCATCTCAGTCCCACAGCAGCTCCTCCTTCAACCCGCTGTTGACTCAACGACAGTCCCATTCACTTTAATGAGATGGCTGGTGATGTAGTTGTGGCACAACAAGGTGAGGGATGTGGCAGGCAGCAGGTGAATCGATGCCCGCTAACAGGCGCTGCCATGATAGATCTGAAATGACAGGCGCTCTTTAATATTATATTTATAAGCTGCTTAGAAGGTTTCACTTTCATTTTTACTGCTTGCCCTTCCTCCTCACAGGTACAGATGCATTTCCCTTCAAACAATCATACAGTTTGTAGTGTACATAGATTTGCAAAACAATGGGATAAAGGAATATTCCTGAACTTTGTTTTATGATTTATCTCATGGTTACTGTTAAATTGTGTGAATGCATCAATGCAGTGCATGTTATCTCAGCTTGCAGAGCTTGGATTCGTTGAATGAGTTTACCAAAAATGTAAATATTGCAGAATTTCATGCTGAATAAACTAAATCATTAATGTATTTTAAATAGAAAACTATCTTTAGATAGATTTTTACTCCAAAATCATTTTATTAAAATAAATTTGATAAAAATAAAAAAAATCCTATTTAAATTTTAAAAAATCCGATTTAAATGAAAAAAATCTGATTTTTTAATTTTTTTTATCCACCCTGTGACCAATTAACATGTTGATCAAATGGAACTAACATAGCAAACCTATTATTCACTTGGGAGACTGAAATTGGAATATTCTGTGTTTCTAAAACTCTTCTGATGACAGAACATAGAGGCCTAACACTTTTTCAACATTTTCCTCTATCATCATGCAGAAAAGGCATTTTGGGGATGTGGCAGAAAGATATTAAGGCTCAGTTAGATATCAGCAGAAGCAAGCATCAGGAAAAAAATCTGATCAGTTCTATAGCCTCTGTCTTTTATTTTCAACTTCTTTTTAGTCAGGACCCACTGCCTTATTTTATAAAACTGGCTTAATCAATTAGCTTATATGTCACCATGATATGAAATTCAGAGTACCTTGTTTTCTCTGGCAGATATTAGAGGACATTCAGTTTGGCAATGGCATGAAAAATGCCACATTTCTTGGCAAATTCAAAGCAAGCCTGCACAAACAAATTACCATATTTTTCAGAGTATAAGACACACTTTCCACCCCAAAAAAAGTGGGTGGAAATATCTGTGCATCTTATACAGTGAACATAGTGGCAGGGAGGAGGGGGGTTGGTGTGGCACTGATCAGCTGTTCTAGAACGGGCTATGGCGAACAGGCTGTGGCAGTGGTGAACGGGCGGCGGCCATGGTGAACAGGCGGTGGTGGCGAATGAGCCGTGGCAAATGGGCCAGATGAATACCAGATGGATGTTGGGAGGCAGAGGCAGATTTTTTTTCTTGTTTTCCTCCCCAAAAGCTAAGCCTGGGTTTTTTGTGGATTTTTGGACAGGAGGATTGATTATTTTCTTTTATCTATTACCATATTTAGCGCTTACTTCTACAAGCTTTGGACAGCATAACAACACACCCACTTCATAGTCCCTCTGGCACTTGGCTACAGGCAATTTCAGGAAAGATTATGGTTTTTTAAAAAAATTTCCTGGCTAATATTCATGAATAACAAAATATGCCAACATCAGCTGTGTTGACATGCAACCAAAAATAAATGAGAATCAGCCTTCAGAGTTCCAACCATAAAATGAACATGTCTTGCATTTGGAAAGCTGTAAGAAAGCTGAAGAATTGAATTGCTAGTGAGGGGCTTCCAGTAAAATTACCACTTCAGTGGGTTTTTAAAAGACTAGCTGTCATTCTCAGAGCAAATATAATAAGCATGAAGCTCAGTGTTATATTTTTGTGGTCTGCATTACAGATTTGGGAATGTTATATATTTCCATATCCAGGCCATGAACATACTCCTGCTCCCTTCACTACACCTTAATTGAGTCCTTCTGCACTAATGGGTACTGATGGTAACACTGATCTTTGCCAACAAACAAGTCTTAACCTGAGAGGTCCTTGGTTCTCTCTGAGCTTGCTTGTTTTCTTGTGCTAATCAGCCCTGACTAACACTGATGATGTTACCTAGTTTGGGTAATGAAACATCTGCAAGAAAACAAGCAAGCTCAGAAAGAACCAAGGACCCCTCATATCAACCCTGAGCTACAAATATTCTCCTTAAATCTTAATCTTAAAATTAATCTTCAAGCAAGTTCAGTCCAGCTTCTACAAACTTCTCAGTGGAGACTGCATGCTTAGAATATTTGATGGAGGTTCAAAGTAATACAATAGTAAAAACTGGATCTTTTCATTATAACCAAACATTGTTTGACAAAAAGCATTTGTTTTTCTTGTTTATTTTGGGGTGGTTTAAAATGGCTTCCAATTTTCTTTTAGGTGTTTTCCACCATGCAAATGGCTGAAGGTGGCTGTTCTTTCGTTTTGAATTACATACCTTTTATATCACTCCACAACTGTTGTAGCTGCCCATGACTCCTGATCTGGAAACAAACACTGAAGTGGTATCCTCATTGTGATTTAACTCAGGTGTTAAAGCCCGGCAGGCTGCAGGCTACTGGAGGAATAAATTTCATGCCCCAAAGAAATGACAACAAAATTGTATTTTCTTTTTAAAGCAAAAAGAAAAAGCTTTGAATGCCCATCCTTTCCCATTAACTGGAGGAGCAGGTTAGAAAGGAAGATATATTGCTATGAGGAAAAATAGTATAAATAAAGCCCACCATAGATGAGATTCACGAATAACCTTGAATAGGTTATTCCCATCCCAAAAATAGCATAGCTGGCAAATCTGCCTGAGCCGGAGAATTATCTCCAGATTCCCAATGTCACTAGCACAATATTTCTCTAAAAAGGTATTTTTAGCTAAGTCAAAAATGTTAAATCAAATCCTACTGAAGTGATGGAATTATGGAGGTCCAGAGCACTTATACAAAAGTTATATAGAAACCTGGTCAACTTTTGAACCTGCGTTTCTTGGATTCTAATCTGATTTGCAACATTAGCATTCTCTGATCTTTTATAGTAACATTTATAAAATATACATCTCAGTCTTCAGAGGGAACCCACCTAATACATAATTCAAAACTGGATAGAATTTCAAATTTTAGGTCTATAATACTTCTGCCTTGTTAGCTTATTTTCTGTATTTTTGGCCACCTCAGTTCAGGCTTTCTATTATCTCTTTAAAATTTGATGGGACAGAACATATGGAAAGAAATGCCACATACTTCAACATATTTTGATAATCAGTCTGCAGTAAATATTTATCAAGGTATTTTGTCCCTGCTTCTTGCTTTCCTCTGTCCCACTTTTTTCTTCTATATTGATGTTCCCAATAAAGTAGAAGTGACCTGCCACCCATCTCAGTTGCATGTTTTCCTTTTTGTGGTGAGAGTTAAACCATAGCTCTTTTTATTTATGCTTTGAAAGTATGATTCATTCATTAGCTGTGGTATGTCATGAAATCCCAGGGGTCAGCTAAAAAAATTACTCTGGACCAAAAGAGTGAAAACAAATAGCCAAATCTCCACCAAACCATTAAAAACCGATTTAAAACACAGAACTTCACTTCCTCTGTCTCTGTCTCCCTGCCCACCACACGCAATGCAGGAAAGAAAAAGCATTGCTTAAAAAGGATAAGCATTTAATTGCTATCCAAATCAATGTTATTACTAGCTCTATATTTGTACTAACCACATTTCTTCAGCAAATATATGTTCCAAAGGGGACAGAATGAATATTCCAACTGTGGATTCATCAGCCATGGAGAAAGTTTTAAGTTTCACCTTTCTTTTAAAAAGAAGTAGATGAATATGCCTTTGCTACTTATTACAAAATACTTACAGAAATTCTAGTATATGATGGTGAAAGTTCTGTATCATATAATGTACAGAACTTACATTATGAGGCAAATAGATAGTCTTTTCACTTTTACTAGCACAAGAGACAAAATGGATTGTGTCCAAAGGTGATTTTGAGCCTTGATGGTACAGTGGTCTGCGCACCCTGTTATTAACACAGCTGCCTGCAATTTACTGCTGGTTCGAATCTCTCCAAGGCTCAAGGTTGACTCAGCCTTCCATCCTTTCTAAGGTAGGTGAAATGAGGACCCAGATTGTGGGGGCAATAAACTGACTTTGTATAAATATACAAAAGTATGAAGGCTATTGCTTAATGCATTGTAAGCCGCCCTGAGTCTCCGGAGAAGGGCGGCATATAAATCAAATTAAAAAAAAAATTTTTTTTGCACCAATATTGCATTTGCCTCTCTTACACTCTCTTAACTATCCACAGTCATCACCAATGAATTCCACTATTGTTCTAAGACATTGCTTAACTCTCAATTTGAAAAGATCAAATTGTTGAAAAATAGTTGTGTCCATTATGTATCAAAAAGGTGCTTCCATTTAACTAATTTAAAATTAAGGATTAAAAACCAATATTAGTGAAAAAATGAAGGTTGAAGTATCGAGTAAAATGTTAGGTTCAGCTTTAAATCAATAAATGTATTGATTTATTTTTTTATTTTTTTAAAAAAAATTATTAACATAAACAAACGTAAAACACAAATACATGTAAACACTTATACATTAACAAAGAGTCAATCGACTAACTTCTAGAAAACCTTCGCATCGGTGATTAATGTCCATTTAACCAATTTTCCTTAATCATACTACTTACAAATTTACTTGCTTATACCTTAATATATTCATGAAGTTCAGCAGTATCTTTCTAGAAACATATTAACCATTTATTTATACAATCATACGGCTCATCTCATGTATCTATTTCTACAATTCTTGAGTTATGTTCTCCTAATGTCCTATGTTGTCGAGTAAAATGTTAGGTTCAGCTTTAAATCAATAAATGTATTGATTTAAAGGACATTTGTAATGGTAGAATATGTGCTGGACATATTATTCTTGCCTCCTAAATGTATGTTAATTGTTTAATGCTGGAAGGATTTATGAAAACCTCAACTTCATAAAAACTATTGTACCTCAAATCACAACCAAGACAAGGGAAGAAACATGAAGCAAAGCTGTGCAAAGTTTTGACACAGTTGAAGAAATGAACTGCTTCATGAAGCAAGGGGTTCCTTTCATTTCAAAGAGAGAAATGAAGTGAACAATGTTCCTTTGCTTTCTTTTATTTCAGAACATTCAGACTTCACACTGCTGCTCTCCAACGAGGACTTCTATCAGTGCAAGCGCAGTGAAAGAAGATTAAAAGGGGCTTCAAGAGACATATTCCTCACCTTTTCCAGATCAGCTTGCCAAAAATGGCTTGCCTTCCAGGTTGGTTTAGTTCACTGTATCTGTGGACCCTTCTGCAATAAGCACTGAGCTGACCAACCTGGTATCCTTCCCCCTGCACTGAAGGTCATCCAAGACAAGCCAGTACAAAATCTCCTGTGATATAGCAAAACTGTGGGGTGAACCATGGTCAATCCCAAAGCAACATGCCACACATGCTTTTTCAGTTCAAGGCTAACAAAATTGTTTCCTCAAAACAAGTAGAGTGGTCTCTCTTTTTTTTTTCTGCTTGATGTGAATTTTATCATTTCCTTGGGCCAAATCACTTCGTTGAAATGGATTGTAATAGCAATAGCAATAGCACTTAGACTTACCATATATACCGCTTCATAGTGCTTTACAGCCCTCTCTAAGCAGTTTACAGAGTCAGCCTATTGCCTCCAACAATAGGGTCCTCATTTTACTGACCTCAGAAGGATGGAAAGGCTGAATCAACCTTGAGCCTGGTGAGATTCGATCTGCCAAACTGCTGGCAGCTGGTGATCAGTAGACGTAGCCTGCAGTACTGCATTCTAATCATTGCGCTACTGTGGTAATCACTTTACCTGGGCCTAATGGAAGCTTTAGAGAACAATTTGCTATAAATCACATAAATAATTAATCATCTTACGGTATATCGTATTTTTCTGTTCAAGTAGCTTAAAGCATAGTTTATTTACTTATATCCTGCCTTTATTTTTATAAATAATTCAAGGCTGTCAACATACCTAATATCTCTTCTTCCTCCTATTTTTCCAGCAAGAACCTTGTAAGGTGGTTTGGGCTGAGAGAGAAAGTGACTGGACAAAGTCACCCAGATAGCTGTCATGCCTAAAAGAGGACTACAAGACCAACCTGGCTCTCATCACTTCCACTTTATTCACATAACCACCCAAGGAAGCTATGAGTAATATTGACTGATTTAAGAGAATCTAATGGAGAAAGGCAAATTAAATCAAGATCTTAATCCCACTGTTTAACCAACATCCTATTAAAATACATTGGTTTGAGGGTCCACAACACCATCGGGGAGGCTTCAAATAACCATAGAATAAACTTCAAATAATTCAGAAACTGCTTACGTACATCTAACTGGTATGCAATTTTCAACTATTTAATAATATGATTTGGAGACTGTTTTTCATGAGTTCTGAAGAGTTTTAGGGGTGTGGGTAGGTGCAGTTTCCTTCCTAGAAGTTTCTCATTCCCATTTCCACACATAATAGTTTTTTTTCCCTTCTTCTTCAGAAAAACTGCTTGGCCAACCTGTTTTCCATTGATTACTAGAAGGGGTTTACATGTCGCAACTTTAGATTTTATAGTGGGACTTTTTGATCTATTGTATGGTTCTCTAAAATCTCTCTCCTAAGTCTCAGGTGGAATACAACTATTTACAGGAAACATGGCATTTATATGGTGGTCTGTAGTGAGAAGTCAAAATAAACTGAAGTCTTATTTCTTATTGCTAGAGAGAGAAAGAGGGTCGGGTATCTTTTATAACAACATTTTTCTGATGTTTGAGAACTTATTCATAAAATTGCTTTTGGTTCATATGATTCTATGCTGACATTATACTTTAATTAGCTTTATGAACCTTATAATTGCCAGTAAATGTTTCTTGGCTTCCACACCTTAAAGCAATATCTGTATTACACCAGCCAACGTTTTTCTGAGGTAATAACTTGGTGTAAATCCTGCACAATGTTGGGTGGAGACTTTATAGAGTTAAAAACAAAGATGCATACTTTAAAATTATTCAGAGAAAATTGCTGTTTTAATGCCTTGACTAGCTTATTTATTTATTTATTTACTTGGTGCAACATGATCTTCTTCCTGGAAAATCATATGGCTCATATAAATCTTCCTCATGAAATTATGGAACTATAAATTTTACATATAAGAAGTGTGGGAAGTGGTCACTCTCAAACAGAAGAATAACCCTGAAACTGTTTGCAGACTGGAACAAATTATCCAAGAAAATATAATAACTCCTTTTGGTACTATTTTCATTTCAAAAACACAGACCTATTAAATATTGGGAAATGGTTCATAGAAAAGTAAAACTTTCAAGCAGAGGCATAAATATACAAAAACAAGGAAGAATTCAAGAAGTCTCTCTTGGATTCAGTCAGGATTATATGGTAACAATTCTACATTTACCAGGCAGTACTGAAGTCGGGCTGTATCAGTGCTGAAATATGCATTCTCCTGAGGCACTTCACTTAATTTTCATATGATTAACAGGAAACTTTTTGAGGGGTGGGTGAGGCACAGAACATGGAAATCAGGTCAAGAATGTGGTTGATCAACTGGGTTCTTTTATTTATGCTCTGAATTAATATACAAAAATAGACTGGATTACCATGGATTCTTTAATGTTCCCACTTTATTGATTCTTAAAGTAGTGCTAATAGAAGCCAAAGCCTTAAAAAGCCCTTAAGTGATTTTCCATGTGGACAAGCCATTTTTATTCTTCCAAATGAATGACCTGTATTGTAAGATGATATGACTTGATAGTCTAGAAGTGCTTTATCATCTTTTCACTGTTTTGTTTTTTAGCCTATCAAAATATTTTGAAAAGGCTCAAACTTCCACAGGGTTTTTGTAATTGTTACACTGAGACCTGGTGAGATTAATTTATAATACAATCTGACATTTTGGTCATTTTGCACTGGATAATGCTATTTAAAAAGGGGGGAAAGAAATATCTCCCCAGCCAGCTGCAGGAGTTTGAAGGAAGTTCTGTTTTCTGTTAGCCATGCAGGACCTGCCTAAAGAATGTGATGTATTTGGCAGTTCCAATCCACTGACCTCAGGTTTAACCTCCCACAATAACGTGCCCAGCAATTGGTATTTCTCCAGACAAGACATAACTATCCCACTACTAACAGCAAAACATTTAGTCTGCTAATTGCTTGCCATCCAAACACTGTAATTAAAATTTTGTTCTGTAATTTCCCAATCAAAATAGAGTTGGATTCCCCTTCCCCCTCAAAAAAAAAGATGGGAGAAATTTAGAAAAAAAGCGGAGGCCATTAAAAACATGTGCTTTGAACAAGATTCTGAGAACAATGCAGTTGCTTAGCCTCATGTTCCTGAAATAGCATATAAATGAACAAAAATGAAAAACAGAAGTATTAAATCTGTCTAGAGGAGATACTTGCTTCATATAAAATCTATGCCAGCAGATGGGCTGTTTGTGAAGAATAAGCTTTGGGCCTAGTTTCAAGAATTGCTACACTCCACAATATGTTTTTCTTTAATGAACCTCAAAGAAGTGCTTAAACCTGATTAAAACAAGTACTATGTCTCTCCAATAAGCTAGGTTTTAAAGCCTCTTGACCTGAAGGAAATGGGAGCTACTTTTCCTCTTATGCTAAACAGAAAGTACAGTGATTTTCAAAAGAACAACATGGAAGGAAAAGCTTAAATCTTTAAATTTAAAGTTTAAATGAAAGCTGGTTAGGAGGTAAGAATGCCTTAGAGAGAGAGACTTTTGTAAATGTCTCTGTTCAAGGTTGGGGAGGGAACAGCTTTATAGAAAGAGGACCAGGATTTAAATGCAGGATCCAACCAGAGGTGGGTTTCAGCAGGTTCTGACCAGTTCTGGAGAACCAGTAGTGGAAATTTTGAGTAGTTCGGAGAACCGGTAGTAAAAATTCTGACTGGCCCTGCCCCCATCTATTCTCTGCCTCCCAAGTCCCAGCTGATCAGGAGGAAATGGGGATTTTGCAGTATCCATCTCCTGGAGTGGGGTGGGAATGGAGATTTTACAGTATCCTTCCCCTACCACACCCACCAAGCCACGCCCACCAAGCCACACCCACAGAACCGATAGTAAAAAAATTTGAAACCCACCACTGGATCCAACATATATAAAGTATTTCTGAGGTGCCATGAGATGGAAAATTTCTTTGTGTTTACAGCTTCCTAACTTTCTCCACTAAGTTTACTGATCTAATCTTGGAACAGGTAGAGTGTTTAATTGCTACACCAGTATTAAGCCTTGCATTATCCTTCCTTGATTCTGATCTATATGCTCCAAACAAATAGCAAAAAAGTACAAAAAAGCAATACCCCCACCCCCCTATTCTGCAAGTAATCCTATTAATCCTGATGTAGTTTGGCCCACAGAATATAAATTACATAGAGATTCAAATCTGCTTTCTCCCATTTGTTCCACTAAGTGAACATGGGCTAACTGCTACTAGTCTGTAGCTGGGTTCACACAATCCACTTAAAACCTGGTTAGCAGGGCACAATTGCTGTTTTCATAATATGTTATGTCCAAACAACTAAATCCTCTCATAGTTTAATATAACAAGAAAATGTAGAGAGAATAAGGAAGAGGATTACTGAGAAAGTTGCAGTGAAATAGAGTTGTTGAGAAACAGGTAAACAAGTCTCAAGAACAAAAGGAAACAAAAGAATGACTTATAGTGGTGAGGCAAAGGTTGTTTGTGAGGATTGCAAATACTAACACTATGTACTATCAATAATAGCACAATTTGTGCTGGTCTCAAAGGTTCTTTTTCAGAAGGCAACTGGACATTTCACTTCTCATTCAAGAAGCTTCATCGGTTCTGGCAGGATGGTGGGAGCAATGGAAGGCTTAGTTCTGACAGGATGGGAGGAGGGGTTGGAAGGATCATATTTCTTTGCAGTCATCTGGTTGTTAACACTCTCCCTGAGAGCTCTTGAGGCCACTTGGGGGTTTATCTGTGCCCTCAAACTCACTTCTATCAGAAAACCAATAGGGGTGGAATCTTCTTGGAACTTCTACAAGAGCTGCGTTGCAAACAGAAGATAGGTCCTTTCTATCCAAAATGTTCCTCACAGGCTTCTTGTGAAGATCAAACAGAGCTAACAGTTGAAGCAAAAGTCTCATTGTAAAAATCCCTTCTTCTATCAAGAGTGATATCTTTGCCCTAAACAGAACTGCAAAGACATATTTCCAAAGTTGAATGCCATATTGGCCAGAATAATTATCTCTCAGTATTATTGTATATCAGCTGCAAATATGCATTAAAAAGATCAAGGTGGACTACATATTTGTTGGTCATCACTCATCTCAATAAGTCTCATCATGTCCTCCTGGAATTCCTTTATGTCATTGTGCCTCCAGCTCAGTCTCTATTCAAATAGGCTCTTAAGAGGTTAAAAAAAGGTGCTACTTCAAAAGAATAGCTTCATATATGAACGTGCACACACATGGAGAAAGACAAAGCTTCACAGAGGAATGGGAAAGAACTATTGGGAAAGAACATTTCTTAAACAAAATAGGAATGCTATGCTAAACACAAACACACAGAGACTTTTACTGCCTTAAGTAAAGCTTAATCTGTTTTTTAGAGAAGCTTTGTGTAACAGGAATGCTAGTAGGTTCAAATAATTATCTGCAGATTGGGGTACAGTTGTGTCAAACGTCGACTTTATTGTCTGGAAAATAAGATTGAATCAATGTTAACCAAGAAAAATATATGGGAGGAAAAGAGTTGGATTATTTATTTTAAAAGCACATTTTAAACTTGGATGTTTTTAAATTGTTTTTATTCCTGAACTCAGAAATGTAATGAAATTTATAGGAGCCATAGCTTAAGTTGGCTGAATAGTTTTATTGTGTTACTCCCACCCCACTCCCAGAGTGTGTTTTTTAAAACTGCAGGTTAGTTTGCAGTGTAGCAAACCCTGGCCACGAAAGAAATAACTTTTGTAAAATTGAAATGATTGTTGCACTTATATCACTTCCTTTGTAGTTTGCATTTTAGCAATATTTTTTGTTTTAAAAGGGAAATATCATTTTCTTTTTACTTTAAGAGATTTATGTATTTGGAGGAAATTCTATTTTAATATAAATGAAAAAATAGAAATGCATGAAAGGTTATCTGTTCTAGACTGATTTGACCCATCCCTTCTGAACACAAAACTGATTCATAGTTAGGATTCTGCTAAATTTGGGTGCTGGGCAGAATAAATATTCCAGTGATGGAAGTCTTGTTCATATCAACTTCTTTTCTGTACATGATGACATTACAGTATACATTCTTCCCCCTCTCCAAATCATTGACTTCCAGTTCAGTATAAACATTCCATAGTTAATACATTTTCTTTTCAGCGGCATCTGTCACCATGAATGATATTTGTACTTAACACTTTACTTTTGTTGTAAAGAGAATTGACTTCTCACAGAACTTGAAGAAAACAGTCTTTCCTATAAAAGCATTAATCCTATGGAAGCCAATTGAATGAGGTTATTACAATCACAGAACATTAATCAGTAGAGCTCAAATTACATTTATTAGTGGATTAGATATACAGTACCTCAGTTCTTGTTCCACTGATTTGTTTACTGAATTTGAGGCATCAGAATGGTTTGGCTCTAGTAAAGGAAGGTCACAAGTTAAGCTTAATTCTAACCACGTGGAAAGATCAGTGAAGTATGCAAATATAAAATGAAAGATTCAGGCTATAATCACAAGTGACAAACTACATTTTTGATGTGTCAGGTTTAATATTAATTATTTTCAGCTATTCAGACTTATTTGTCCCCCTTTTATCTTCTAGAAAGCTGGATTTGTCTATTTACACATGTAAAAAAGAGTTTAGGTGCACACTGACATCAGTGCAACAAACATTGTCATTGGAGAATATTTACAAACTTGAAAGAAACTACGGAGTATCAAAATTCTATGGTTTGTGGAGAACAAAGTATTAATGGTCAAGCTGACTATTACTTCTGTTAGATCGGCGCAGGAATGGAAGACGTGACCAGCTCGTTACATGAGTAACTTTTATTAAGAATAGAAACAGTAGCAAGACTGCTGGTGTGCTGCCGGAGCTCTCCTTATATTCGCTCCCGGCAGACACACCGCCCCTTGCCAGGGATTCAAATCTCCCGCCCGATGGCTAGCAGCCAATCAGGGCGGATGTCCTTATAAGGACATAACACTCCTCCCCCCTTAGTCCGAACTGTCAATCTCATCCACAAAAGTCACGTAATCGCGCAGGTACGTAGGACGCCTCGGCACCCTAGCTGACCTGCGCAGTCCCACTTCTTCTCTGTCTCTGGCCTGGACGGACGGGGCTCTTTCATCTCCTGGTTCCTTCTCCGGAACCGGGCTTGGTTCGGCTGTCGAGTGAGCGGGGTCACCCCCAGCGCCTCCGGCCGGACCGCAGACCTTGGATGGCTGGTTCTGATGGTCTTCCTCCTGGCCTGTGGATCTATTGCCTCGTCTCGGTTGCTCGGTTCCGACCCGGGAAGAGCGTCTGAGTCTCGGTAAGTCCATTGCTTGCTCCTCCCTGGTTCCCCGGGCGCTGTGGTTCGGTCGTGGTCCGGCTTGCTGCCGTTCGGGTGGTGGTTCCGTTCAGTGCCCTCGGGCCCGGTCCGCCGTCTGCGGGTGGTGCTGGCTTGCGTTGTGCTGTCCGACCTCGCAGGGGTGGCGTTGGTCCCCTCGGTTGGGCTGGCGTAGGTCTCCCCCGTCTGGTTGGCGGTGGTCGACCTGGTCGGGGTGTTGTTGCGGGGCTACCTCTGCGGGGCGGCGGAGGTCTCCCCTGCCGGGGTGGTGTAGGTCTCCCTGGCCGGGTTGTTGTCGGCTTTCCCTTCCCCCTAGTCCCTGGTCTACCGTCAAGTGGTGCCTGGGGTCCTCCTGGTTGGGTTGTTGTTTCCAGGTTGTCTTCTGCGATGGGCGGGGGTCCTTCTCGCCGGGGAGTCGTGTGCCACCCTCGCCCATGGGTAGTGGGGTGCCCATCTTGGCTGGGTCCCGGTCTACTCGCCTGGAACTGCGGTCTCCCTGGCTGGGCTGGTGATGGCTGCCGTCACTGGTTGGGTGCGCTGCTCCTCCTCTGGGCCCCGGTCTACTTGCGGGCTGGGTTGGTGTTCCCTGGCCCTGTTGTGCCGGGTGCCCACTTGGCTGGGTTGGTGTTGCCATCCCCCGTGCGGTTGGCCCCGGTCTACCTCGCTGGACTGCCGGCGTGACAGTACCTGGTAGTGGGCTGGGCCGACCTCGTCGGAATGGTGCTGTTCTGCCTCGCAGGGGTGTGGTGGGCCTATCCTGTCAGGGTGTCGTAGGCCTACCTCTCCGGGGTGTTGTAGGCCTACCTCCTCTGGGTGTGGTAGGTCTACCTCGCCGGGGTGTTGGAGGCCTACCTCGTCGGGGTATTGTAGGTCTCCCGCGGCAGGCTGGTTTTCGTGTGCCCCCCCCACGAAGTGGAGTTGGTCGATGTGCCGTCTACAGACCTGTCCATCTTCCAACTCGACGGTGTAGGATTTGGGGCCGGTTGTGCTGGCAATCTTCCCCTTCAGCCACTTGGGAGAGCCGTTGAAATTCAGCGCGAAAACTGAATCTCCGTTGCTGAAGGCGCGAAGCAGGCGGCTGGCGGTTGCGGTCACTTCCGGGCTGTATTGGGGGTGCAGCCGGTCCAAGGGTGACCTCAACCTTCTGCCCATCAGCAGTTCGGCCGGGCTCTTGTGGGTGGTGGCATGTGGCGTGATGTGCTGGGTGAGGAGGAAGTTGTCTATGCGTTCTTGCCAGTCTCCCGGGCCCATCTTGGTGAGGGCTTCTTTGATCAGTCTGACCATGCGTTCTGCTTGTCCGTTTCTGGCCGGCCTGTAGGGGGCGGACAGGGCGTGGCGGATGCCCAGTCCTGCCAGGAAGGACTCCATGGTCAGGGATGTGAGCAGGGGGCCGTTGTCCGAGACCAGCACGTCCGGTAGTCCATGTGTGGCGAACAGACGGCGCAGGGCTCGGATCGTCGCTTCAGTTGTGGTAGATGCCATGGGCACCACCTCGAGCCACTTGGAGAAGGCATCTACCACGATGAGGAGGTGTCGCCCTTTCATCGGGCCCGCGAAATCGATGTGTATCCTCGACCAGGGGTTGCTGGGGGTCTCCCACTTCGCGACTTCAGATTGCGGCGGCGCTGGGCGAACTTCTTGGCACGGGTCGCATCTGGAGACCCATTGCTCAATGTCTTTGTCCATGGAGGGCCACCAGACGTAACTCCGTGCCAGGGCCTTCATGCGGACGATGCCCGGATGCCCTTTGTGCAGCATTTCTAGTGTCCGCCGTTGCAGAGTGCTTGGGATCAGCACCCTGTCTCCCCATAGCAGACAGCCTTTTATGGTGGACAGCTCCTTCTGTTTCCTGGTGAATGGGCTGAATTTCTCCTCTGGCTTTTCCGATGGCCACCCTCTGAGGATCCAGGACTTCACTTGGCGGAGTGTGGGGTCCTTTTGGGTGTGGACGGCCACATCTGCGGATGACACAGGACAGCTGGCATCGTCATCTATATGGAGTAGATGGAGCGTGGGGGCTGGGTCTTCGACTGGATTCTTTGACGGGCATCTGCTGAGCGCGTCGGCGTTTCCTATGGCTGTGCCTGGCTGGTGCACGAGCCTATAGGAGTAGCCGGCTAGGAAGATGGCCCATCTCGTCATCCGTGGGGACATGAAGGTCGGGGTGGGTTGGTCGCCTGCGAGGAGTCCCAGGAGTGGCTTGTGGTCGGTGACTATGGTGAAGCGTCTTCCGTAGAGGTATTCGTGGAAACGCTTCACTCCAGCCACGATGGCCAGGGTTTCTTTGTCCAGCTGGCTGTAGTTGCGCTCCGCGCCAGACATTGTCTTTGAGAAGTAGGCAATTGGGGCTTCCGTGCCGTTGGGCAGTTCATGGCTGAGGACTGCCCCCACCCCGTATGGAGACGCATCACAAGTCAGCTTGATGGGCAGCGTCTCGCTGTATTGGATGAGGACGCTTTTGGACGTCAATAGTCCTTTGATGGCCCGGAACGCTGCTTCCTCTTCCTGGCCCCACTTCCAGGAAACCGATTTCTCCAGCAGGCAGTGGAGCGGCTCAGCAACTGTGGCTTTCTGTTTTAAGAAAATGGCGTAGAAGTTGAGCAACCCAAGGAAAGCCTGAAGCTCCGTTTTGTTTTTTGGGCTTGGAGCTTCATGGATTGCTTCCACTTTTGATTTGGTGGGGTGGATGCCTGTGCTATCAATGCGGTAGCCCAGGAACTCGACTTCCTGTACTCCTATGATGCACTTGTCCTGCCTGACCCTCAAGCCCTTGGCCTTGAATCGCTGCAGGACAAGCCTGAGCCTTTCAAGGAGTTGAGCTCTTGAGTCACCGGAGATGAGCACATCGTCGAAGTAAGGCACCACCCCTGGAACGCCTTGGAGAAGGCGTTCCATCATGGATTGGAAGATGCCGGGGGCAGCGCTGACTCCAAATTGGAGGCGGTTACATTTGAATGCCCCCCTGTGCGTGACAATTGTTTGAGCCTCCGCCGTTTTTTCATCTACTGGCAGTTGCTGGTAAGCCTGGGCCAGGTCCAGTTTCGCGAAAATTGATCCAGATCCCAGGGAATGCAGCAGGTGTTGCACCACTGGGACTGGGTATGCGCTCTGTGCCAACGCCTTGTTGATGGTACAACGGTAGTCGGCGCAGATGCGCACAGACCCATCATGCTTCAGTGGGGTCACAATGGGGGTCTCCCATGAAGCATGATCGATCGGTTCCAGGACGCCCTGGGCGATCAGCTTATCCAGCTGTTCGTCTACTTTGGGCCGCAGGGCAAACGGAACTCGGCGGGGCTTGAGCCTAATTGGGGTGATTCCCTTGTCCAGATTGAAAGAGATTGGCCTCCCCACAAATTTCCCCAGCTTACCATCGAAGACTTCCTTGAACTCTTCGATGAGGTTGTCGAGTTCGTCCCTGCGAATTTGGTTGATGCCTTCGATTGAAAGCCCCAGCGGCTTGAACCACTCCACTCCTAGCAGGTTCGGTCGGCTGTCCTTCACGACGGTGATGGGGAGCTTGCCTTCGAACTCTTTGTAGGTGACTCGGATGTAGGCTCTTCCTAACACTCCGATGGGGTTTCCCCCAAAGTCGACGAGCTTGGAGTGTAGTGGCTTCAGCTCTCGCTTGGTGATGCTGGGATGCAGGCGCTTCAGCTGCTGCCAATCCATGATGGAGTAGACCGAGCCCGAGTCTACCTCCATGTTGCAGGGTACTCCTTCCACATGGATGGTCACGTGGAACTTGGTGGCGTTGTCCGAAGTCGTGTGTGCGATGGTCGTCTGGTGGACCGCTCCGCTCCGGGGAAACTCGTCGTCTCTGCGTCTGGAAGGGCCAGAGGACCGTTTGGATGATCTCTGGTACTCCTTCCGATTCTCGCGGGGACGGTGGCTGGAGGGCTCTGGGGCTGGTTCCTCGGCTCTGCAAGCTTCGGCGATGTGACCCCTTCTGTTGCAGCGTTGGCAGGTCGCATCTCTCCACTTGCAGGTCGCCCTGGCATGGTCCCCTCTGCAGCTGGCGCAGCGCTCCCCCTTATAGCTCCGTTGGGTGGTTTCCCGCCTTGGGGGTCTGGATACTTTGTGTACGGTGGACTCCCCCTCCGACTCGGATCCAGCTGTGGAATCCTCTGTTGATGATTGCGCTGTGGAGCGAATCTTGTGGATTCCCTTTGCTCTGCTTACTGTGGCAGCCGCTTTCTCCGAGATTTCGGATGCGGTGGCTTCCTCCACCACATCCTTGAGCATGAGTTTCTTCCTGCTCAGGAATTTCTTTTGCAGGCCTCTGTCCCTCATGCCGAAAACCACGCGGTCAGCGATGGCATTGTCCACGTGGTCGAACTCACAGCTGGCTGCGATCTGGCGTAGGGCGGCCATGAATTCCTTGATGGTCTCACCTTCCATCTGGTCCCTCTGATGGAAGGTGAAACGGTTCGCCACCGGTGTTCCTGTTGGGGCATAGTGGTCTTCCAGGATTTGCAGCAGGTCTGCCCATGGCACTTCTTCGATGTCTCGTGGTGCTACGAGATCAATTGCCATGTCGAGGACCTCGGAGCCGCAGTTGGCCAGGAAGATGCCCTTTTTTCGGTCATCATCGGCATCCCTGATGTTGTTGCCTCTCAGGTATTGCCGGAATTTCACTACGTAGGATTTCCACTTGTCCTTCCCTGGGCGGAAAGGAGCAAGGGCTGGCAAAGTGACTTCAGCGGATGCCATGCCGTTGGAAATGCCTACTGTAGTTCCAGGTGCCGGAGTCTTGGTCTTGTTGGCTTGGTGCCGTGAGGTTCGTTTCTTCTCTCTAGTCCTTCGTCGCCAGTGTTAGATCGGCGCAGGAATGGAAGACGTGACCAGCTCGTTACATGAGTAACTTTTATTAAGAATAGAAACAGTAGCAAGACTGCTGGTGTGCTGCCGGAGCTCTCCTTATATTCGCTCCCGGCAGACGCACCGCCCCTTGCCAGGGATTCAAATCTCCCGCCCGATGGCTAGCAGCCAATCAGGGTGGATGTCCTTATAAGGACATAACAACTTCTAATTCATATTGTTTCTCAGGATATATACGGACAGTTGATTTTATAGCAGAGACTGAAAGAGCATCCCTATGACTGGCCAGTTAAGGATGGGGATGCAGATAACGGAACTCCTTTGGAGCTGAATTTGCTTGGAAAAAAATCATACTGTCATTGAACTAAATAAATTATTCTCCAGATATCATGATCAACTGTTTTGCCTCAAGAATTTTACACAATTCATTGATTCTGTCATATAGGGACATCACAATCTTCTAAGAAGCAATATGATTTTGTCAGTACTACAGTCTATCCTGCGAGTCCCTTGGACTGCAAGGCGATCAAGCCGGTTAGTCCTAGAGGATATCAACCCTGACTGCTCTTTAGAAGGCCAGATCCTGAAGATGAAACTCAAATACTTTGGCCACCTAATGAAAAGGAAGGACTCATTAGAGAAGAGCCTAATGCTGGGAAAGATTGAGGGCAAAAGAAGAAAGGGACGACAGAATGAGGTGGCTGGATGGAGTCACTGAAGCAGTAGGTGTGAGCTTAAATGGACTCCAGAGGATGGTAGAGGACAGGAAAGCCTGGAGGAACATTGTCCATGGAGTTGCGATGGGTTGGACATGACTTCGCAACTAACAACACAGTCTATCCGATGCCCTGTGCCCATGCCAGCATTAAAGTTGTGACTTCTGAAAATATACTTCCTATTTTGTACATAGAGTATTTTTTTACCATTGCTAGAATGGTACACGAAGTGTTGGGCCTGCAGAAATGTTATGGTGGTGTTTAAAAGACAGCATATTGAAAGAAGGATGCATACAGAAATGATATATTTCTTACTGCTGCTGCTATTGCAAGCTTAAGAAAGCTGAGTAGTAGGTCTGGCCTGAATAAGATTTATGTAAATTGTGGTGACACACAAAACCACAGTTGCTGAAGTTCTACCACCTGTTTTACAAACCTGGTGTGCTCAGACCTTGCTGAAAATCAGAATTAATATGATTAATTGCATTCTGACATGTTATTATAAGTACTATATAAAAATACTTTTGATAGTTTAACTAAAAAGTGCATTGTTTTTTGTCACGAGTGTTTCCAGGATTGCTGTGGCTATCTGCCTACTCACAAACAGTATGGTTTTAATCAAGCCATCTACTGTTGCCAATTACCTGCAAGCCTTCCCCGCCCTGGATAATTGCAGGTTGACTCCTTACATAAGCAAGGACCTTTCGCTTGCTACTTGGGCCTAGTCTTCTAGGCCTAAATGCACAGCCCCTGCAGGAAGCTTGGGCAATGCCGCTGATGGGAGAAGAATGCAGATAAGGACTCCAGACGTCGTTACAGAGAGACTCCCACGGATGCTTGCCTTTTGCTGTTTTGTAGCACGCAAGCTATCATCGGGACTGCTGTTGCTGGACCTTCTTCCTCCCACAAGCTTCAAACAGTGTTTGCTATTTGAACTGTTTTTACTTCAGGTGACTTTCAGCTGTGAGGCTCGTGCTGCCCTCGTTATGATTGCCTTGATGATGTATCGACGCCGAAGCTGCTTACCTTCATGCTAGCTTTATTCTTTTGTGAACTGTTTTCGGTATTGTGGAGAGGGATCTAGGGAGATAGCCTTGCCTCACATACCCAGACAAGACTTTGTCTTTAATGTGTTTTCATAAAGACATAGTGCTTTTTAAATGTTTTAAAGTAAATTATATTTTTACACAAGACGCCTCTGTTAGAATCATTTCAGTCTCAGTGTGTTTACTCATGAGCTGGTTCACGGTCCGGGGTACCCCTCAACCCCATTTCGTCACAGTTGGTAGCAGAGGATGGTTTAACGAACCTACGCTCATGTGGTAACGCGCTAGACTGGAATGTCTGCAGTTGAATAGATGTTGACTAGGGCAGCAGCAGCAGTAAAAAGTATGAAGTCACAAACTGGACTGTCTGGGGCTCAGGCCAAAAATGTTTTGGCTGAAAAACCCCAAACTCTAATTGATTTAGAGAATAGTGGAGCTGTAAGTTTTGGAGCAGAGGCCTCAACTTCTGAAGGGCCTAAGATAGTGAATAAGCCATCATCACCTAAAGAAGTAGAGACTGGAAGAACGCCACTTCAGGTCTTGAAAACAAATACAGAGGTGGATGATGAGTTTAGGAAGGCAATCCTTCAGCTTTTAGGTTTGCCCACAGTAAGTCAGAACCCGACTGCTGATTCTAGCGGATTATTAAAGAATCCAGCTGCGAAAGGAAAGAAGATCGAAGTCCTACAAAACACCGGATCGGTAAGAGACTTTCAATCTTTTCCTAAAACCCCCACCTCAGACCATAAGTGGAGAATGGGGGATAACAGACTGCCTGATTCGAATGTTCCTGCTTCTTTGTTAAACCAGCATGGCCAAGTTGATATTGCGCCACCTGCTGTTGAAGCCATCATAGATCAGGCCATAAAGACTTTAGCTCCCTTGATGACATCAGTGACTTCTGCTAAAAATTTAAGAGACTCTCATGTTGAGCGTAAGGTTGCAAGTGTGATAGAAACTTTGGCAACCATTTTAGGCGATGGTTTGCAGGCACCATCGGCTCAACAAATAGGAGCTGCACATACCAAAGCACCCCTGATGTCTGCAACTAATTCAGTGCACACCACGAGTGGGACATATCCATCCGTGATGACATCGACATCCAGGACGGTTCCGGAGGCTGCCTCAACTGAAGATAGGAATTTGGGAGCGCGTCCAAAAATTCCTAGAGATGTGCACCAGAGAGGACCCTCAAGTTTTTGTGATCAAACCAGGATGAGCTTTGCATCCGCACAACCTGAAGTTTTAATCCCTCCCATTGGGGAGGAACGATTGTCAGAATGCCAGATAGAAGACACTGTGCTGTGTGCTTCTATTCCAATGCCTTATTGCCCGTTCCAGGATGGACCACATTTTGAACACCAATTAATGTCTGTTTCCATGTTTAATAATGTACAGGTCCTTCCTCCTAATTTTAAAAGTTTAAGTGTGGGTGGAGGAAATTTTAAGGAATGGGTTAAAAGTATTCAAGTAATTTTAATGAAAGAGAATGTTTTATCGTTGTTGTTAAAACCCCCACCTAGACCATGGTCCTTAGAAGTTGATCTTTTACATCATAAGGCCTTTTGTATTTTATTGATGTCCATTGACCCTGCACTATATCCCAGTATACCTAGTAACCTGACCGTAACAGAAGTTTGGGTGAAACTGCATAAGCTATTTTGTTCAAAAAGCTCCCATGTTACAAACAGAGTTTATAGGGAGTTCTATTCCGCAAGGATGAAGGCGGGAGTAGATATTAATGAACACTTATGTGAGTTAAACAGGTTAAGGCAGGAATTGATGTTGATGGGGGAAACAGTGTCTGAACAAACCCTCATTACTGTTATACTCAATTCCCTTGACCCTAGCTGGGATAATTTTATATCGCAATTGGATAATGTTAGTTGTAATAACTTATCTTTAGAAGTGTTATCTGGTAGATTGATTGCAGAAGATAACTTGCGAAAATGCAGGGTGGCTTTTCACAAAAAGGAAAAACCTTTAAGAAGGCCCGATAGTTCAGATAGAGCATATGCTATCGGGGAATGCTTCAATTGTGGTTCAACAGAACATTATAGAAGGGATTGCCCACAAAATGTAAATGCTAGGGCAAGTGTAAAGACACCTTCTGATAATAAATGTAAAAGGAGGTCACTTCCTCCAGGCAGAAAGCCAAGTGGAGACGTTCCTAACCACAGAAGGGGTAAAAAGCCGAATGAAGGCAACAAAGGGAACAAACCCAGGTTTAATGATGGCTCTGTAGGTATAGTGGAAACTACTGAGTCAGAGCTTACAAGGGAACAGCGAGAGCAACTATGGTTAATGGACAGTGGAGCCAGTAACCATGTTGTCAGTGACCGAAGGTTGTTTGTTAATATGAGAAGGCATCAATCCATGGTCAAAGTTGCAAACGGTAAAAAGGTCAATGTTGTTGGCATTGGAGATGTTTATATTCCTGGGATAGGAAAGATTCATGGAGCATTGTATGTACCAGAGATAGATCATAATTTGCTAAGCCTAATGAGGATATGTGAGAACCCCAGAATGGAGATTCTGTTCTCAGGAGGAACAGCTGTGATCAAAAACAACAAATGTGTGATTGGGGAGGTTTTGAAGATAGGTGGCTTGCCTTATTATTCCCCCAATACGAATGCTGAGACCTGCAGTGATAGCAATTATACTATCTCAATTGGTAGTAACAATGAATCACAGTTAGAACTAGGTGATGAGGATCAAGACTTTCACCAGAGGAAGCCTTGTAAAGACAAATGTAAAGTTAATAAAAAGTTTTTAAATTTTAACTTAGAGTCAGATAATAGGGAACCTGAAAATGCTAATGCAATTTCTATAGGAGAGCCATTGCACAATGAATGTGCTCACTTGATGCATCGCAGGCTAGGTCATGTGAGTTTTCCTATAGTGAAAAAGGTAACCGAACACTCAAGGGGAACCAAGATCAATGATTGTAACACATTTCTAGATTGTTCAATTTGTAGGAGTGCAAAGTTGAAGGTGAAATTTGCACCCAAGAAGTCTCAGAGGTACTCTGAACACCCGTTTCAGCTCGTCCACATGGATTTGGTGGGTCCATTCGCACCTTCCGTGGGTAAGAGACGGTACTTTCTTACCATAGTAGACGACCATAGCAGATTTGGATTTGTTTTTCCCCTAATGTCCAAGAGTGAAACGTTGACTAAGTTTAAGGAATTTTGTAACTTAGTCCAGAACCAGCATAAGGTCAGAGTTAAGAAAATCTTAACTGACAGGGGTACTGAATTTAATTCCAGGCAGTTCTCCAGCTGGTTGAGGAGTAAGGGCATAGTCCACTTACGCACCGCGCCTTACTCTGCATTTCAAAATGGCATCGCAGAACGACGCAATGGCGTGTTACAAACTATGATGCGGTGCGCCCTAGAGGATTCCGGATTAAACTTCGCGTATTGGGTAGAAGCAGTTAGATACGCGAATTACACCTTGAACCGAGTATGGTCTAGCGTAGTGCAGAAGACCCCATACGAGGTGCTATACGGCCATAAGCCTAGCTTGGCACACCTCCACGTTTTCGGAGCGATGGCCGATGTTCATGTCCCGAAGGAGCTCAGGAGAAAGGGAGACCGGATCTCTGTTAAACTGAGATTTGTTGGTTATGAGCAGGGCTCCAAGGCATTTAGGTTTGCCTACCCTAACGGGAAATTAATGATATCGAGGTCTGCCACCTTTCACGAAGGGGCCAATTGGAGTAAGATCCATGCCAATGAGATTCTTACTCAGAACCCTTCCCGTAGTTGTCATAGGCGAGCGGAGGATGTATCGGAGAACCTACCCGAGGATAGGGATACATCTGGTTCTGGGAAGCATGCATCCCAGGCACCCTTGAAAGGGGTATTGAAGCGTAAGATGGGGGTAGCCAGGAAGGATAGGCACCCAGCTTCTGAGACGCATAGTGATAGTCACGAGGTAGATGACTCATCGGACAACTCTGATGTCAGTGACTCTCCTAAAGGCAGACCAGTTAGGGTTACCAGGGGCAATAAGCCTAAGAGGTACAACGACTTTGTTACCTCAGTCAACCAGGTTTTGGCCACCCCTCAGAGATATGAGGATGTGTTGGCCTTACCTGACCATGAACGACAGAAATGGCTGGCTGCCATGGATACGGAATTAGACAGCCTGAGAAGGCTGGACGTATTCACGCCAACAAGATTGCCCAAAGACAAGAGGGTGATCGGCACCAGGTGGCTTTTCAAGCAAAAGCCCATTGAAGGTGGGGGTTTTGTCTATAAAGCGAGACTAGTAGCGCAGGGATTCTCGCAGAGATTCCCTGACGATTATGAGGACACCTTCTCGCCCACGGTGCGCCCTGAGAGCGTGAGAACAGCTCTCACCATCGCTACCATGCGAGGCGAACATGTGTATCAGTTCGATATTCAGACCGCGTACCTGCACGCCCAGTTAGACAAAGAGCTGTACGTGAGGATTCCTCAGGGAGTAAGCCATCGGGAAGATGATGTGTGGTTGTTGAATAAGAGCCTATACGGCTTAAAACAATCTGGTAAACGATGGTACGAGTGTCTCACAAAAAGCCTGAGAGAGATGGGCTTTTTACCATCGTCAGCTGACGAGTGTGTTTTTGTCAAGGAAGATCAGGACATTAGGGAAACAGTACTGTTGTACGTTGATGACATACTATATATTTGCAGATCAGAGAACAGGCATAAGAAGTTCTCTGAGGACCTAAGTAAGAGTTTCGCTCTAAAACCACTAGGTCACATTAGCAAATTTTTAGGGGTGCAATTCGTAAAAACCGAGAAGGGGTTTCGGCTTTCTCAGGAAGATAAGATTCAGGAATTGCTTAAAAAGTGTAGCATGGTAGAGGCGAAGCCATGTGATACCCCTATGGCAACAGATTTCCTTAAGAATATGTACACTGAGAGCACGGAGTTTGAGGATAAGACCCTTTACAAGTCCGTGATTGGGTCGTTGTTGTACATTGCAAATTGGACTAGACCGGACATCAGTCTAAGTGTAAATGTGTTATCTAGACATTCTGAACATCCCACACAGTACCATTGGAGCGGAATTAAACGACTCCTGAGATACTTAAAGGGTACTGTGAACTATTCATTGTTATTGGAACCAGAAGCAACTAGAGAATTAAGATTGAGTTGTTTTTCGGATGCCGATTGGGCAGGGGATGTTAGATCTAGAAAAAGTACCTCGGGGTACATTGTATACCTAAATAGTAGCCCCGTGTATTGGTACTCTGGGAAGCAGAAGTTAATTGCAACCTCCACAGCGGAAGCTGAGTATGTGAGTTTGTCCAAAGCTTCCAATAACCTAGTTTGGTTTGACGATCTTCTGGTAAGCTTATGGAGGCAGCCCATGCAACCTATAAAAGTCTATGAGGATAACATGGCTGCCATTAACATATCGGAAGCCGATGCTGTAGGCCAGAGATCGCGCCATATTGATATTAAAATCAAACATGTGAGGCAATTGGTGAAAACAGGTTTCATTAAGACTGTGTATTGTGAAACCAAGGAACAGGTAGCGGACGTGTTTACCAAACCGCTGCCCCGTGACCAACACCTCTATCTCCTGGGTAAAATGTCAATGGCTATGTGAATGTACTTCCCATTGATGTATATATGTACCCAATGTAGAATGTATGTTTGTTAACGAGTCAAATAGCCGCAGAGAAGGGGATTGTCACGAGTGTTTCCAGGATTGCTGTGGCTATCTGCCTACTCACAAACAGTATGGTTTTAATCAAGCCATCTACTGTTGCCAATTACCTGCAAGCCTTCCCCGCCCTGGATAATTGCAGGTTGACTCCTTACATAAGCAAGGACCTTTCGCTTGCTACTTGGGCCTAGTCTTCTAGGCCTAAATGCACAGCTCCTGCAGGAAGCTTGGGCAATGCCGCTGATGGGAGAAGAATGCAGATAAGGACTCCAGACGTCGTTACAGAGAGACTCCCACGGATGCTTGCCTTTTGCTGTTTTGTAGCACGCAAGCTATCATCGGGACTGCTGTTGCTGGACCTTCTTCCTCCCACAAGCTTCAAACAGTGTTTGCTATTTGAACTGTTTTTACTTCAGGTGACTTTCAGCTGTGAGGCTCGTGCTGCCCTCGTTATGATTGCCTTGATGATGTATCGACGCCGAAGCTGCTTACCTTCATGCTAGCTTTATTCTTTTGTGAACTGTTTTCGGTATTGTGGAGAGGGATCTAGGGAGATAGCCTTGCCTCACATACCCAGACAAGACTTTGTCTTTAATGTGTTTTCATAAAGACATAGTGCTTTTTAAATGTTTTAAAGTAAATTATATTTTTACACAAGACGCCTCTGTTAGAATCATTTCAGTCTCAGTGTGTTTACTCATGAGCTGGTTCACGGTCCGGGGTACCCCTCAACCCCATTTCGTCACATTTTTCTTCCACTAATTACACTTTACTAATTACAATATTAGTAATACAAAATACAAAAACCTCAACACTAATGGCAATAGTTTGGTACAGGTTCCAGTCCCATCTCTTCTGAAATACCATTCACAAAGTCCTTCTTTAAAGGCTTTTGAATAAACTCAGAGGCCATGAGATAAGGGTTCCTGTCCTTTTATGGAATGCTAACTAAGACTGAAAATAAAAATGCCATTTTGAAATACCGTATATACATTTGTACAATGGCTTCCTCTATGAATAGTTCTGGTGACCATGCCTTAAAAAGGATATAAAAACTCTGGGAAAAGTATAGAAGAGGTCAACCAAAAATCTCATATATCTTCTGTTTGAGAAAAGACTAGAGCAATGCTTTAGCTTGGAAAAAGGTAGCCTAGGGGAGGGTTGAGGGTCATAATATCATCCATGATACGAATAAAATAGACAGAGAGATATTTTTCTCCTCCTCTCAAATTACTGTAGTAGAAGCAGGGGCCATCCAATAAAAGAGAACCAGGGGCCATCTGATCAGAAAGGAGATGTGAAACAGAGTAAAAAGTAGCACATCTCCACATAGTACACAATTGATTTGTGGAATTCATTATGACATGTGGCTCTGGCCACTAACTTGGATGACTGTAAAAGGGGTTGAAAATATTCAGGGAGGATGGACTTCTCAAGGACTATTGGCCTTGACATCTTAATATTTCCTCTGGGTTGGGAGCAACATGCCTCCAAATGATATATGCAGAGGAATAACAATGTTATCAGGTTGGCTGTTGTAAGAAAAAAGGATACTGAACTAAGATAAAACTTGGCCTGATCCACGAATGCTGTTTTTTTCTTCTTCTCTTTAATCTTTAATGCCTTGCACACTATAGCTCTGAGGGGCCCTTTGCAGAGGGGCTGTATTTCAATGTCACTTTCTGAAACATCATGTGACTGTGTGACATCATCTGGTGAGATAGCCAATTTAGAATGCACCTCAAAGAGAAAATGCTGCAGTTTGTGGGGGGTGCATTTTACATAATAGGTCAAAGACTGTTCCCAAGCCATAATTCTTCCTCTAGAAACTCAGTGCTCCCAGAGAATGGAGTAGACTTTTTTGCTGATTCATAAATCAGCTTCTATGAGATGAAGAATGTAGTTCACTATGTGGGTGTGTAATTTTTTTAAAAATATCTATACAAAACTAACCAATGGACTGAAAATGCTCCCCATATCTCTGGCAATAAACTAAAGCACAGATCCACCCCACTCTAATAAGTACGGAGAAAGGCTCCCAGATTTGGGCTCACATGGCCACTAAATGACAGCAAAGAGTTATAAATTTTCCATCTCTCTTTGCTGCTATAGGATGTTAGCCCCGTTCCTGTGCATACTCAGTCCTTTTTGTCCTTTTTGGCTTTCTTTTCTTCTTCTCCTTTACCCTTTTTCCCCTAAATATTTTTTTCACATCCCTAAATAATAGATTTCCCAGGAATCTGAAACTACTACTCTTCTATTTCTCAGTGGTTTAACTTTGGAGGCACATGATGGAACCATTACGACTACAGCAGATTTTACTATTTGTGTATTTGCCTGAAAGCCTCAAAATTGAGAGGACACAAATTGAGGAACAATCATTGATTTGTTTTTGCCTTTAAAGATACAATAAAGAAGAACAAAGATAGTAAAGCATAAATACAACATAATGAAGCTCATGTTAGCATGAGATTGAACTAGAAGAGAGATGAACTTCTGAAGTTGTGTAAAACTTTAATTGGATCACTATGATGACTGTTTCTACTGACGCTGGTAAATATTTTATTCCTGTCAAGGACCCAAATGTCTTAAATAAATTGTGCTTTTGACTAACATCGTAGAACTGTCAATGAAAATCTATTTTACTTAAGTGAGATTGAGCAAAAGGCATGACTATTTCACTTGGATATAAACAAGGTGCCACACTCTGCCACACAATCTATTGCAGGTTTTGGAGAATGACCTTTGGACTGACCTGCTAGAAATATATTAATGTTGTTTCTCTTTGACAAGGCTTTATTGAAATCCAGAAATAAAATCTTTGTAGCAAGCCACAAGAATGTACTAATCTGACATCTGGTTTACTAGATTCATTGGAAATTGACTTTGATCATGTTCTGAAACCACATGCAGCTGGACAGACTGGTCAACAATAATTAATTAGAGAAGAACTTATGAATGGCTAACTCTGCTTACAAAGACTTATTAAGTCATAGACAAAAGAGTAAAGTAGAGAAAAAAAGAGACCAACCTGTCTCTGTTTGAAGACTTCAGCAAAGGGAAACTCACTGTGTTGTAGGAAATACAAATATATCTCACAAGATGAAATGACTGGATATTTTCTATTAGGAATTGTTTCCCATCTATAAAATTATAATTCTTGTAATCTACTGGTATAAGAAATGCATGTAATGGCAAATAGATCTGTTCATAAGCATGGCAAAAATGTTTGTGTCACAATACTCATGGAATATCAGTTCTCTCTCTATAAATGTAAAATTAGCTATTCCTAGAAGTGGGTAGTTTTTTTAAAAAAATAATCTCCTTTTTTGAGACTATTGCATACTAGAAGAAGGGAGACTAAATGTTAGTTATTCTTGGAGATAGGCTGAATACAAAACAACAGTTAAGTAAATTTATGAAGAGCTTTGAGAAATGTTTAACATAGCAGCCTACAGAAGCGATATGTTTACTAGGTCAAAGATTTATCACTCATATATTACAAACTTCTCAGCAGAATCAGGTTGAAAGGTCAGTAATGAGTAATGTGTAAGCAACCAGAAAAATGTAGAAATGTAGAACGTGCAAGGCAGTCCAGGAATATAAAAATAACAAAACAAAACCCATCCCTAAATCCATGAGATTTTTCCAAACTTAAAACATTCGTCTCTATATAGACAGGAATACTATAAAAAAACACATACAATTAATTGAAGTTTTTTTAAAAAAATCTTATTGCATGTCGTTATCACTGGAAATTGCAACCGTTTTATTATATATTTGAAGTTGTTCAAAAATCTCACTATTTTCCCCCAACAAAAAAGGTTGATTTCCACACATATTGCTTAGAATTGTTTAGACAGTTCCAATTGTTTCAAACATCAGGATCCTGCCCCAAACTTTACACTGCCTACAGTAAAATAGAACTAAATAGGCACCTGAAAACTTGACAACAGCTGCCTTCTTCATCAAAGCTTTTGAAAAATATTAAAGAAAAAAACAGCTCCTAGTATTGTAGTGATTTTTTTTGTTGGCAGCCTATAGGAAGTCTTCAACTTACAACTTTTCATATAGCAACCATGCAAAATTATGATGATGCTAAATGGAGGGACTTATGACTGCTGCCTGAAGTTATAGCTGTTGCAATGTGCACCATGATCACATGATCAGAATTTGGGATCTTGGCAATCCACCCAGATTTATAATCTCAGGGACACTGCAGCTCTCCCCCTATCTACCTCCCCCCCAAATCTAGGATGCCCTGCACAGGGGCACTTAGTGGCAATGCTGAGTCTGGTCCTGAAGTAGAGTCCTAGGGCCTTCAGCAATGTCAGCTGGCTGTCACCATCCTAGGCCTCAACTACAGCCTTAGCACTCCTGCTGCCCCTGAGAAGTGCTACTTCACACTATTCTCCAAGACTTTCAAGCTTGTCAAGAAAACTGCAGACATTTGTCTGGGGAGTTGCCTGGAGTCAATGCTGACTTGAAGGCACATAGATACACACACAGACACACACATACGTGTACACAGAGAGAGAGAGAGAGAGAGACAGACAGACAGACACATGTTTTGAAAAAAGCCCACTTCAAATTAAGTGAAGTAATTCTGTAGGTTGTGGCACCATTCATTAAGTAGAACATATATTTATATTCTGATTTGGGCATAGTGGCATAAATACCAGGACCTAATGATATTCTTTGCCTGGATCTTATTGATATAACTTGTCTTATACAGGAAAATATTTTGCTAGATTGTGATCTGTATCTAGAGTATCTAAAGTGGAAAATCCACTTTACATGCCCATTATTCCATTTATACCTTCTTGTGTAATATCAATTTACAATTGTTGCATCATGTCTTTACTTCAAGAATTCTAATAATATATATGAGTTTTGTTCATGTCAACCTTATAACAATTATATGAGATAGGGTCAGGTTGTCTAGTCCAAGACTATCTGAAAGTATGCTGAGATGAATAAGGATTCTGTAGTCTAGCACTTTAGTCAACACATTATATTGGATCTCACAGGTTTCTTAGATTCAATTTCATTTGTTTTGTTAGGAGATAAAAATAATAAATGTCTCCAAGAGAAATGGGTAGATTGAAGCAGTACATACATTTTATAGATACGGCTATTTCTAGCTTGTTATACACCATCTATCATATGATACTTCCTTGCTCGGTTTGAAAGTTTAAGGTAGGGGCTATGATTAACATTTAAGTTTCCACAAAATGTTGAAATATGTATGTTTGTGCATAAGTTTTTTCTTCAGCCTCATCCAAACATTTTAAATATAAGCTGGGTTTTTAGCATGACAGAAATGACAGATTCCAAATGTAAGAAATTACTTCCAAACATAAAATAAAAATCTCACACAACTATGAAAAATCTACAGCAAATGAATTCCTCTGCTTTGAACCTGTTGATAAGAAGAAATAGAAAATTCTAAAGTTGGACTAAGAATTGCAAATTGAGGGATATGAAGATGGAGAAAAAAGCAAAATAAAAAGGGATAGCAGAAATTCGGTTTCTTTCCATGCATCCTTAGAGCTCCCATTTTTATTGGAATTTTGAACTTTTTTGTCTTTTTAGAAAAATCGTGTGATCTTCTGCCAGCCCTAAACAGCAAGTTCAACATTAATGTAATTGAGTCAGGGTGGGTCTGTTCAAACATAAGTGAAATAAGGGCTTTATAAATAGGACTTTGACTCTACAACTCCCTCAGGTTCAGTTCATTTGTAAAAGCTAAAGTATCTGGTTCTGACAATAAGGTGGGAGAGGTTTTTGTAATGTTGAGTACATTTGGCTAACTGCCAGACTTGAACTTTGAAAGGCGTGTAGGAGGCCACCTTAAAACAAAATCCACTGGGCAAAAAATGGGCAGAATCAGGACAAAATGAAATTTAATCATTTTCAGATTAAACATGATTTCAACAGCAACATCTGAATTCTCAGAGGGTCATGATGGGTGGAAGAATCACCAAATCTAGCCATGGCTCTTGAGCAAGATGAAAGACATAGTTTGTCCATTTCTAGTTTGTCAGGTTCGGGTACATTCTGCTTTCAAACAAAGGAGCATCAATACCCAGGAGCATCAGCTTCTCAGAAAAATAGGGACCATTAGATTGGTGGAAAGAGATCAGGCAATCTTCTGGCAATTCTTTGGGGTGGAGCCCAAACAGAGGCTTCTCTGGGAGGAGGTCAAGGAAGTAGCAAATAACAAAAGCGTTGCCATACCAATGCAACAAAACTTACGTTGTACATCCTGCTCTCCCTTTCCATGTGTTGCAATGTTGCATACATACTGTATACAAATGGGCAAAGTTTGTGTTACAATGGAGTAATGCCGGTTTCATCATTTTGACAAAAGGAACCTGTGGATATTTCTGGAGACAAAACAGAAATGGGGATGAAGTCTGCATGAGTGTATATGCCTCCAGAGTGGTGAGATACAGTGTGATATATATGAAGGGTTGTGTGCGAATGAGTGTGGAAATATATGTGGATCTTAGATCTTGATGCAGCAGCAGGGATCCTTTGGGGAGGAAAGGCAACCAAGCCCACAGTTCTAATTTTCTTTATCTGAGCTAACCACCTTAGAGTCTAGCTAGAACTTCTTATATGTTTAAGGGCTCTTTAGTTGTAGTAGTAGTGAAAGTGAACTATACATTCCGTATTGATTTTTATGTAGAACTTTATGCTGCAGAACATTAAGACACATTGGAAGTAAAGCCCACTTTATTTTTTCCATTGAGAGTTAAATCAAGAACTGTACCCTTTTCCTCTGATAATAAGCCCAATCAGGCTTTTGAGCACATGTGCTAAAATAAGCCTCCCCCTGAAAATAAGCCCTCCCCGAAAATATTTAAATGCAGAGCTGGAAATCAGGTAAGATGGCAAGAGGAGTCCCATCTTCCTCCACACACACCAAAATAATAAGACCTCCCCCAAAATAAGGCCAAGTGCTTATTTCGGGGTTCAAAAAATATAAGACAGGGTCTTATTTTTAGGGAAACACGGTACAATTAGAAAGCTACCGCAGGTAAGTATTTTGTGTTGAGGGAGCGAAGTGTTTTCACAGAAGTTAAATTTTTTAATATTCTTTTTTTCCTATCTAAAGCTCTCCCCAGTAAGAAATTATTTCTCTTAATTAAAAAGATTATGAGCAAATTCTCATTCCACTCCCTCTCACCCCATATAAAAGTATCTGTATTAGTATAATAATAGATTTAATAACTGAGAGTGGAAAGCTGGAAAGAACTTTAATAAAAGTAAAGTGGTTCCAACCATGATTCCATTAAACATTTGCAAAACACTACAGTTCCAAAGTCGGTAAAAAGAAATTGGCTTACAAAATTGCAAAGTTATTTTCTTAATACATTTGTGGTCCCACCCTTCCATCACTGGATGCAATACTTTCACAAGAAATGTAAGGAGTGGAATCTAACTCAAGAATGGATGGTTACACTACCACTCAATGACAAATTGTATCGTAGTGCAAGGTTTTCAAATTTTGCAATATTGTGACTTCTATTGTTCATTTTTGTGACTCTTCTACCGCACCCCACCCCACCAACCTTAGGAATAAAATAAATGATTGCCAAGAAAATTGCAGGGACTTATCCAAGTAGTCTCTGAGAACTGGACATAACTGAACTGGAGGGGTGGGGGGAGTAATTCTTCACTGATTAAAAGAAATATAATTTTTACCATACTTTTTTTCCTAATTATGTTTCCTTTTTAGCACAATTGATGGATTGGTCATTTTTAGCTGTTCTCTTACCACCCAACAACAACTTTTTGAGTTTGAAATAATGCTAAATATACTGAATTTCACTAACTTCACTTTTACAGATATTCCATACATGTATACTCCAAGCTGGATTTCATTGCAATTTCTTTTCTCCAAATCCTAGCCAACTTAGTTTTGTAGTGACTATTTTGTCCACTTCTGCAGAAACATGCAGAAGACTCAGAAATTATGCTGATTCTGTCGCACCAGGAGGATTCAAAATGGGAGCGAGGCTGCTCTTGCTGCAGCCTTTTTCAGAAAAAAGACAGGAAACAAAGAGAAAAGCGGGGGAAAGCTGAACTTCTGCTATTATTAAATTACTATTCAAACTGAAGATTTTCCTGGAAAAAGTTCCTGCTCCTCTGAAGACATTCTTTGAAATGCTTCACTGCCCCCACCATTGCTCTGCTTGCAAACAGGGTGGAGAACATCAAAAGGCCCACTGCTCACAATTTTGCTTTGGGACATAGATATTTTAATGAACATTTTTAATTGACGAAAGAGCTGAAGTCTATCTATCACATCACAGCCAGTTTCTGAAGCCAAGTGTTTGCTTTCCTCAAAGTAATACCGAATCCTACCACAGGAGGTCACATATAATAACATGTAGAAGAAACCAAGGCAGTGAAGAAAATGTCTCCTGCTAGGCCCGCCAGAGGTTTAAAAGTCAGAGGAAAAAAGCTGCCCTTAGTTATGAATCTGCTTGCTTTGCATTCCACAAAGTAAATGGACGGAACACACCAGAGTTGGAGACAGGCAGACAGAGAGGAAATTGGAAGCCCTACATGGCTTTGGTTAATGGTATTTCTTATTCCTCTTAGCAAATGAAAAAAATAAGCCATTTCCAGTCTGCGCCAGCTGTCCCAGGAAGGAATTTGATAGCCTGTGTGAAACTCAGTGAAAGAGCCTCAGGAGAAGAGAATGTTGCTGGGTTGTAGCTTTTCTGAGTCTACAAGATGGGGAAGGTGTCCCCACCCCCCACCCCCAAGTGGACTGTTGGATCAGAAGAACTTGTGCCTGGCAAGAATTGGAATCTGAGCAAAGGCAGCATTTGCCAGCAGGTCCCAGATCGTTAACCATTGTTTATTTTTTCCTCATGTTCAGACATCATACTGGAGTGATGGAAGATGTAGTCATTAATTGGGGAGCTATTTCAAGATGTTCCCATAAACACTGAATCAAAATGCTGGCACATTGCCTCACAAACAGTTATTGCCAAAACTCATTCACTCACTTTTCTTTTTGGAGTAGTGACATACAACTGCTGATATTATTTCTGCCTTTTAAGCTTTCCAGTATAGTAAATGCAGAGAGCTTTTAACATTCAGATTTGTAGGTAAACTGTGGAGGTAGGGGGGGGAGAGAGAGAGACGGGCGGGGGGGAGAGAGAGAGAGAGAGAGAGAGAGAGAGAGAGAGAGAGAGAGAAAGAAAGAAAGAAAGAAAGAAAGAAAGAAAGAAAGAAAGAAAGAAAGAAAGAAAGAAAGAAAGAAAGAAAGAAAGAAAGAAAAAGAAAGAAAGAAAGAAAGAAAGATTATTTTTTAAAAAGAAAATTATTCTAAAAAGTTAGCAATTTGTCTCTGACTTCTATCATAATGATAGTCGAGGATGAAGTATAAAAATATCTGTTTTGCTTTACCCTTTTGGAATCCTATTAAAATGACAGGAAGACTGTCAGAAATAATTAGGGTTGTAAGTTTTCATATAAGCAGTTACTCCCTCTTTTTTCCAGAGGTTTTTTATTATTATTATTATTATTTAGTGGAGAGGAGAGACGAGACAGAAACAGGTCCTTATATGGGATACTATTCTGTGAATTATCATAAACAAATCCAAATGGCCACTTCCACACAGATTTACTCCATATGGAGAGGTGGGGAAAGGCAGGGCATAGCATATATTCAGCTAAACAAGAGTTTTACCATTTTCTTTTGCTGCCCTGCAATACCAGACAAAACATTTTAGAGGTCAGATAAGGAAGCTAAAATAAATCACATGTCACTGACACCACAAGACTCTAACCGGACTCAGTCTAAGCATTCTCCAGGACAAAAGACCATTGCTATCCAGAATCATTGCTTTCAGACTTTTAGACTCTGAAAGCAGAGTTTTAGAAGCCTTAAAGTGTCTAGTCTAGCACTGAATGTCTTTGTTTAACTTTCCAGAGGACAACCACCTAAACTTACAAAAGAACACTGCAGCATCTAATGTGATGCTCAAGATAGAAGAACTGGGTTCAGTACTCCTGGAATTTGAGTGGTGGGATTCCAATGCAGGTATAGTATTGAGAAAATTCCAGTTCTATCTCTATTTACATTAGCACCAAAGCTTTTAAAAATTACATGAACTCTGCAGATATTATCCCAGTGCAAAATCAAGGAGCATACATAGGGCAACAAATGTCAAAATGGATATTATGATGTTATGATTCAAAAGTTATGACTTACATACGTGAGTCCTAATGTCTGATGAAAAGGGTTGAGGATGGGATTTGCAGCATGATCTTGCCATGTGCTGTCATTAGTTTGGTATCATAACAACTTACAGTAGATAACACTTAATATAACTGAATGGGTGGAGAGGATAGATAGCAAAACTGAACTTTATGCTGTATTTTAAGGCGAAAGGAATGGCATATATCTTGCATTTTTAGTACACTCCGGTATTTATGCAGCAAGGAGATTTTATCTTGAATCAGAGAAAGAGGCAAAATGGTGGAACATAACATCATAGAAATGTAGATGTTCTTTGACTCCATCTCAGGGTTGGGGGTGGAATCCCACCCCACCCCCACCCCCCCAGTCCTGGGGGATTTCAATCTGTCTCCATGAAAGCCTTAGGCCTAACTCAGCTCATCCAGAGCTCAACATTATTAGTTTTGCTTTTTTGATCTGGTTTTCCTGTCACAACAATGGCAAAATCATCTGGAATTACCTCAAGCAACTAGCAATCAAAACTAAATCATGAAGAGCTCATGCTCACACAACTCCTTTCATTGGCATCTTGTTCTCTTGAACTATGTGAATTCACAGTTGGTTGAACTACTGTGCCCAGTGAATGGTCTTTAATGGATCTATCTCTATACTATTTTTTCGTTCCAGGTGGTGAAGGAAGACTTTGTCTGAGAAAATATACTATCCTTAGTGTGACTTCTTACATTTAATTTGTCAGTCCCAATTTTAACTTTTGTTCTGATTCTTAGCCTAGCCCTCAATTATGGTTTCTGGTTGCGCTGTGATAGCTACTGTTGGTTAATCCATCATGGGCATTTGCAAGACCTAGATCAGACAAATATAAACATGTGTTCAATTACTTGGACATTTTAATAGCATAGTAGTCAGAACCTGTTTGTTTTGTTTTGTTTACAACTTTATCTCCAAATGCTTGCTTCTGGTAGTATACTTGTAATTAAGGTCTCGGACACAAATAATAATCCTGTTATAAAATAGTACATTCTTTGTCATATGCATAAGATCACAGGTGCAGCAAAAACAAAATCTTGGTTCCCAGCACTAATATCTGATTTTTTTTGTACGGAAATTACTTATTACCAAGAAACAAGCAGGAAATTATTAGAACATAGCACTGAGCTGGGAACATATATTAAATAATCAGGAAAACAGCCCAGCACAGTTTTCAAATTCGCTTGCTTCTTTAATTGATATACTAAAATTTATTATCACTTTTCCCTTCAAGGAAGTCCAAAATATTGTTCCCAGTTTACTTTGAATATGTAAACATACACTTTAAAGATGTATGTTTAGGGGTGGGGGAAAGACCAATAAAACAATAGAGTGTTTTTCTATTTATTTTATTTTAGTTTTTTTTTAAAAAAAAAATCTGTTTGATGGATATTTTGATGGTTTAAGGTGATGATGGTGTTGGGGAAGCCTGAAAAATATTAATTTTTACTTTTAGTTTGTATTAGACTACCAAACAGTATGAAACTGTATAAATTTTTAAAGAAAATGTAAAGAATCCCCTATAATGTCATGCATTAAAAACAATCCCCTCTTATATTTTACAACCTTCTAATCTGTAGATATTAGGGATCTCTATAAAAATCCAGATGAACAGTAGAAAAGAAACACATAAATCCATGACATTGCCCTAGTAACCACCAGATTTTTGCCCCCTACATTAGTTAGTCCTGATTGCAACTGCTACAAACTTTACTGGTTTAAATCTTCAACTTTATTCTGAGAGACAAACTACACTCAAAGTTTTAAACCATTTTGCTTGACCATTGAATTTTTAAAGCAGAGCTATGTGTAGTCATAGGGTGACTTAATGTGGTGTGTTGATTCAGGTAATGACCTGGCAACATGGAGGCCCAGGTAGAAGTCCATTGGCTTTCACCTAAATGTGGTAGTTGTGAAGGGAGGGAAAATGCGAAAACTAAGCACTGGGTATACCATCTTGAATTCCTGAAAAAAAGACCATAAATAAGCAAATAAATAAATAAACAAGATAAATAGCCAGGTTGGTTCTACTTTGCTGAAACTAAATATTGATAACCACCTCAACAGACTTAAAAAAGAAAGTCCTGATTGGTGAATCATACTTCCTTTTCCTATGATTTCCTGATTACCATCTTTAAAAAGACAATAAGGAAGACATCCCTTCTTCAGACTAACGTTTCCTGTTCTCTCTCTTCTTGCTCTCATATGGAGGCAGTCTAATTGCCACTTGTCCTTATGGTGCAGCAAAAGGACCCAATGTAACTATTATTTGTTATCAAGTTTTAGTTATGTTTTTTCCTTAAAGCCAAGATCATTTTTGCATGTTCATTTATTCAACCCTTAAAGTTGCCCTCTTTATATTTATCACATGTGGATCACTAGTCACTGCTTTTACAGCCTTGGAGTTACCTCTGTCCAACACAGCAGAAAGGATGGATGCATTGTTTTTTGCTATGTTAAGATGGAAATAAATACACATAGTTATCATTTAAAAAAAAAAAAAACCTCCCAAGAAATTTACCTCCTTCTCCCCAGACCTCAATTATCTTATATCATTATTCCATTCACTTGAGTGGCACCAAGAATAGTCCCTAGCTATCAGAGATTTACCCATCCTGAAGTTAAAGGGATATATATTGATCTTGACTGAGAACTATGTAGATGTTTAATGGTCCTTTATTTCCTGTAAAGCATGTACAGAATACAAGTTTAAGAGTTTACACCACTTTGCAAAAGATCTAACACAACAGCTCCAGGAAATAATGGTAAATAGCAAAACTATGTATATAAAAGTGTGCTAGATTCTTGCTAAACCAATGCAGTGGCATACCACTTGTTATAGCACAATTCAAAAACCAGTTTTATTTGAAAAGTGGTTTATTTAACTGCGTCTGTTGTGTTCTCTGTGATATTTGCTGGGAGCTCATACTGAGATGAATTTTGTAATATTAAAGATATACAATTCAAAAGATCTACAGAGCTGTTGGCCTCCATGTTCTGTACTACATAAATAAATAACTTCTGGTCTTCTTCTGATTGTTTTCTAGCAATAATAGAAACTGGGTGGGGCAGTTGTACATTTATTTTGACTTGGGAGGACTTTCTTTCTTTTTATAAATCCTGATTAGTTTGGCTATCCAATAATAACATGCAAGAGTTTCCTCTCTGTGTAGAATTCAAGAATTGTCTTGCCTCTTGCTCCTTTTAATTCTTTTCATTTAGACTGTGTGTTTTTTGGATTTGTTTTGGCTTGTATTAGATAAAAAATGCCAATATTTTTTAAAGAAGTTCATCATTATTCTGTGCCTGATATGTGTATCAAGGGAATGATAGGAAAAATACTAGACTGTGTAAAAATAAAAGGACAATCCATTTGAATAAAATTAGTAGTCATTTGATTAATTGTTCAAGATTGAATTGTTAAACTGAAACATGTTGTTTTTCTTTCAGAAATTTAAACAGGATATTTGTTTGACCATTTGATAAAGCACTTTGCCCCTTTCCCACATTATAAAATCATATTATTTTTCTGAGTGACCAGTTTGCAATTTATGACTCACACTGGACATTTTATCCATGCACATAAGAAGATGATCCTCTGGCTGACTTGCTCTCAAACAAAGAAAAGAGGAGGAAGCTTGTTCCCACCTAGTGGGAATAAAGGGAAATCAATCTCCAGTCTCTCTAAACTGGACGTCTTCTGATTTCTACCTGAATCCTGATTATTCCAAGATGTACTCCATGTTTAGGAACTTGTCCCTTCCTGCCAGGACTTATTTTTTGACTCCCATTTGGAGATCAGTTGTACATGCTGTTTTTTAAATTGTTCCTCACGTAGCAACCTAAAATGGGCCAAGTGCTAACAAGGATAGAAACAAAAATTCATTCTCATTATAATTCTATGCTACCACGCGATGGCTCAGCAGTTGAAGATGCCGAACTTCTCAGTTGGAAAACTGACACCCAGGGTCAAGACCTGAGCACTCTTCAACAGGGTGAGCTCCCGTTACTTGCCCCACTGCTCACCTAGGAGTTTGAAAGCATCCAAATGCAAGTAGATAGTTAGGTAACACTTTAATGGGAAAGGTAACAGTCTTCTCGTGTGTTGGCCACATAACTATGGAAGTGTCTTTGGACAATGTTGGGACCCTTGCCTAGGAAACAGAGAAGAGCACCATCCTCTAGATTTGGACATGACTGGAAAAGGAAAACCTTTATCTTTATTTGTATCATTTCAGTGTGTCGAAAAGAAAGGTTTCTCTAGATAATTTTGTAGATAATTTAACCAGAATAACAGAGTTGAAAGGGATCTTGGAAATCTTCTAGTTCACCCCTCAGCTCATGCAGGAGACCTTATAACATTCCAGACAAGTGGCTGTCCAATCTCTTCTGAAAAGCCTCCAGGGATGAGGCATCTGCAACTTCTGAGGACAAGCTGTTCTATTGGTTAATTGTTCTCACTGTTAGGAAATTTATCCTTAGTTCTTGGTTGCTTCTCTCCTTGAATAGTTTCCATCCACTATTTTTCTGGTGCTTTGGAAAATAGGTCAACCCCCTCTTCTTTGTGGCCATCCCTTAAATATTGGAATAGTGCTATCATATCACCTCTACTTTTTCTTTTCACTAGACTAGAGAACAGTGGTGACATCTGAACCAGTTTGCCATCAGTTTGCTGGCTGTGCATGTGCGGTGCGTGCCAAATGTGTGCATGTGCGCAGCGCACACCAAACACATGCTGCATGTGCACACCTGTGCAGTATGCGCCAAACACGTGCTGCGCACAGAAAAAGGCTTGGGAAGTTAAGTAGAACAGCGAGGGGGGAACAGCTGTGCTGCGCAATTTAGATTCACTAGAAAGCAGGATTTCCTGCTTTCTAGCAATTTTAAATTGCGGCAGAGCTGATCATCGGAAATACTGATTCTGAGGAACCGGTAGCTTTTTTTTACTAGCGGTTCGCCCAAACTGGTAGTTTTTATCACTACTGATTCGCCTGAACCTGTACAAACCGTTAGCATTTAACCACTGCTAGAGAAACCCAATTCCTGCAACCGTTTTTCATGTATTTGTGAAACATACCAGTGTTGAAATTTGAGAGGAAGAGTTGTGTTTTTCAAGCTTGGCAACTATAAGATGTATGAACTTTAACTTCAAGAATACCTCAGCAATACTGAGATTTGAGGTTCACACCTCTTAAAGTTGGTTGAAAAGCGCTGCTGTAGATCAAGTTTTTCTAATTATATAGACCATGCAATTATGTTATTATTAATAATGGGTGATCAGTATGGCCCAATACAATCTTTTAAACTTGATTTTAGAACCATAATCTTTGAACCCCATAGCATAACAATAGAAAAAAGGAAAACTTCTTCAGTTGTTGGTAGCCTCATATGATTTTAACAGTTAAAATCATATGGGTATGTATATGCATATTACGTGTATGCATAATATCTAATTAAGCATAGGAGCAGGGGATGGTGGAATCTCTGTGTACAGTATGTATATCAATAGATTGTGACTTTTACTTTAGAGTTACTGTTGACTCAGCAGGAATAGAAGAAAGACAATTCTTTTCTAGTTCCCCAAGACATAAGCATGCTATAAATTCCAAGCTATCGTTTACAAATTTGGGCTGTTTTTTTTTTTTTTTTTTTTTTTTTTGAATAATCCAGACAGGGTTGTCCACTGGAAATGGAGGGAGGAAGATTTTAAAAAAGCAAAATGGCAGACACAGCCATGCAGGGTGCTCCCCCTTTTTAAGTGTGTCATGATATAATTAAAAAACAAAATGGGGATTGGTTACAGCTTCCATCTTCACTTTTTTGACCTCATTATGAAAAACCCCTGACCCAAACCTTTATCACCTTCCCCCAAAGTAGATTTGGATCAGGATAGACGTTTCAGGTAGTTTTCAAATAAGCACAGTTTGTATTTAATTTGAGAAAATGGCATCAGGCTCCTTTTATCTTTTTTAGTGTGACATTGGAAACCTGAAGACATGTTGTAGGAGATGACCAGGCTGAGTCTGAGGGAGGGGTCAAGCTCGTCATCAGTGGAGTCTCTTTGTCCCCACAAGAGATCTAAGTCCAGCCTTCCTTGAATTCCATTGACTTCCATCTACTACCAATTTGCCTTGATTGCTAATAGTTCAGATTCTTGTTTAGAAATAGCATGGAATAAACCTGTACTCATTTGAATAACTCTGGGTCCTGATTTTCTGCACCTGCCACATGTTAGGTTTTATTGCTAGTATCTCCAGGCTGCTCAGAGAATCCTTCTTACAAAGAGATAGAGCCAAAATGACTGTTCTCACTATATTTGATAAGTCTGTTAGTTTTCCCTCTATGGTATGACTGATATCCATTATTTATTTATTTTTTAAAAAAAGAGGGGGGCTTGCTTTGGCATACAGACTCAAATCATGGAAGCAATCTCTCTTCCTAATTCTTTAAAGCCTTTTCAAAGAAAATATGGTCAGAGGAAAGAGACAATATCAGAAATAGCAACAATGATCTTACACATTGTTTTATTGACTCAGTGCTAGATTTATATTCCAACTTTATCCAGAAACCCAAATACAAGAGGAATCACCAGGGTCAGCAACATACAGTATGACTTTATCCAGTGGTGGGATTCAAGTAATTTAACAACCGGTTCTCTGCCCTAATGATTTCTTCCAACAAGCAGTTTGCCAAACTGCTCAGAAAGTTAACAACCGGTTCTCCCGAAGTGGTGCGAACTGGCTGAATCCCACCACTGACTTTATCCCATAGCATAACATGGAAATAATTCATTATATTTCTGGCCTACATTCTCCCCATCCTTCCTTGTTTGCTTTCATTATATCTATTCCATTCCAATAGTTGCTGTTTCTAACTATTTGGAATATATTTTGAAGGCACCATATGCAATGGGAGGGAGACTTCCCTATCTCACAGATAAAAACCATGGCATTGCTAGAAGGTTAGTCCCCAGTCCTGATTAGAACTGGAAGAGGTGAACTTCAATTAGCACTTGCACTTTGGGTAGAATTTTTATTAGGGTCACAGCTGGGATAGCAAGGGTTAAACTTTATCTCTTCCCATAGTGAGATCCAGTGGGAGTTGCACTTAAGTTTCCATTAAAAATCAAAGGTTTTTTAAAACAACAACAACAACTGTTTGATTAAAAGCCAGACTATTAAAGAAATATACAATTAAACCCTGAGAATAATTATGCTTTCCCAGCAAGCACTGCTTTGGATAGAAATTTCAGTGTGGGTTGTATAAAACATAAGACAGAAAAAAATGTTTATTGCACTAGACCCCAGAAATTCATTTGAAACAGCTGGAGTTTTTGTTTTCAATTGTTACTTGGAATGTATTTTTAATGACATTACCATACCCTTATTTTTAAAAACAAATTGAAAATTACATTTTCATTATCTGTTAACTGCATTGCAAACATTTTCCCCATTGTTTTGTTAAAACAGTGTATATAAATACTGGAAATAAATACTAGATATTTCTGAATGTGTGGGTGTTACTATTGTGTGGCAAAACAAATGAACATCACTCCAACCAAAGGAAATGCATCATTAAGACACGAGGACAAAAGATGGAATCAGTTTCGGGAAAATGAAAATGGGCATACATTAATTTAGTCTTGTGAGCTATGAGAAATAATGAATACAATTTAGGTATAAATACTTTTTAATCTACTCATAGGGCAGACAGCTGAAGTACATGACCCCTGAACCTGCTATGTATCACTGGCTGAGAGCCAGATTGGTGTAGTGAGGCACCAGGCTAGAAACCAAAAGACCATGGGTTCTAGTCCCACTTTAGACATAAAGACAGCTAGGTAATTCTCTCTCTGTTCTATGAGACAGGCAGTGGTAATCCAAAATCTTGCCAAGAAATTTGTAGGGACCAGTCCAGACTGTCTCCAGGAATCAAAACTGACTCAAAAACACAAATCTGTATGTGTTTCTATCACTGGGAAGCTTCAAAGCTGCTATTCTTTCCACTTACAGTGTTAGAGAATGGATTGGCCAGTCATTCCGACTATAATGACAATTCCTGCTAATGTAGCATTACTTTATCTGGATGATCCCTAGATGTCAGCAAGATCGGATAGAGTCTGCAAAGCCCAGGACCCTTGGCTTCCTCATCATTTTGAACAAGGATGTGATTTCACAAAATCCTCAATCTTTGCATCTTCCATGATTCCATAAAAGCTGCCAAGATCCTGCTGAGAACTGAAGAAGCTGTGAATAATGGTGGGTGGGGTAGAAACAGAATGAGGGAGGGAAGCATGGTTTCTCCAGAATAGGCTCATTCAAACATGCAGAAAAAAAGTGAGTTTATATTGTACAACTCTAGTCTACCAGCAGCCATTTTGAGATGACAACTACAATACTTCTCAACATTTGAAATGTATATGTTGGCCCAAAACACATACAAATTACTTAAAACAGGGCTCTGTTTGCCTGTAGCAAATTAAGAAAATTGCTCTATGTGTGGATTTTGGAAGAGAACTAAGAAATGTGTCTTACCTATAAGTTAGAAATATAGTCCATCTCAATTTTCAGAAAGTGTCAAATAGTTTTGAATTATAATTAGATACCAAGAAGAAAACGTCAACTTTCTCAAGTTTAGCAAAGACTAATTATTTTTGACAGAGGTGTCTGCAGGTCTGGTCTCAAAAAGACACGATGTCAGCTGTGATGCATGTAAAAGGGGTAGGGTTTGATCATGCAGTTGAGGCTGCCATCTTGACCTTTCTGATATCCCTGTGTGGATACCTGGTATTGTATTTATAAGTTAGAATTAAATGTTTGCCAGTAAGCAATTATTTTTATCCATTACAATTTACCTACTATTTTTTAATTTTACATTTGTTATTAATTGCTTAGAGTGTGATGCTTATTAACATCTCAGTATAGGAAATCTTCTCCTAGCAACAGAATAGCTATATAATTTTGATTATATTGGTGCTAGAACTACAAAAATATTTATGGAATTTCTGAGTCCAATTCAAGCCCTTCAAAGCCCTTCATGGTATGGGCCAAGTTATCTGAGGGGCCACTTCTCCCCAATTTTATCACCTCATTAGGTCTGATAGAGAGGGCATACTATGGGTTCCACCTACAAAAGACTTAGATGGGTCCCAGTAAGGAGGGCTTCTTCGCTGTGGCACCCATCTTTCTGAATATTTTCCCCTGCCCCTCCCCCTCCAATTAGGTTTGCTCCATCTCTGTTAATGTTCAGGAGATACCTCAATATCTGGTTGTTTTCAGGGAACCAGTGACTTATTAAGGTGGCTCCCATATTTCCTTCTCCATTTGTGGATTGTAAATTTTAATTTTTAGTCTTTTTTAATATTTAATAAAGATTGCTTATATTTTATAATGAATGTTTTATAATGACTATTTTTATATTGTGGTTTTAATGCTATTGTTGTATGTCACTCAGAGTCACTTCTGGTAAGATGGGTTACTATATAACTTTGAATAATAAATAAATGCATGTACAAAGTGTACCAAATATCAAGTCCCATTAAGAAAGTCAAGCATATAGACAATTTATTATATAAAAGGTAAAGGTAAAGGTTCCTCTCGCACATACTGTATCTGCTAGTTGTTCCCGACTCTAGGGAGCGGTGCTCATCTCAATGCATCTTAAATGTATTGTAAGCCACCTTGAGTCTTCGGAGAAAGGCGACATACAAGTTGAACAAATAAATAAATAAAATAAATAAATCTCTGTTTCAAAGCCGAAGAGCCAGCACTTTCTGAAGACGTCTCTGTGATCATGTAGCCGGCATGACTAAATGCCAAAGGCACACAGAATGCTATTATAATTTATTATATAAATTACATTAAATGTTCAAATTAGTTGCCCTTTTCTTCTTACTCATTTCACGTAGGACATAAACACAGTAAAACTTTCTCTGGAAAAAAAATTAATAAAGCATATTATTTGGCCTATGTGGCCTAACTTTTGATACACCCTGTACCACCAAAAGATTTCTTGTTTAAATTTGATGATGCTTAGCATAGTTAGAATAATGTTGGGCTCTTGGCCAAAAAACTTCTTTTCATTTCCAACAGTTCCCGGAATGAGCATATAATGAAATGATCACACTTGTCCTATGGAACATTTTGTGAAGTACTGCAGAAAATAGATGACAATGCCTGTACTATTGCAATTTACAAGGAGTTTAAGGCAAGGAGATCCCTTGATCATCTTCTATATTTTTTTTTTTTTAAAAAAGACAAATAAATATAGTCTTCCTCCAATCTTGTTGAAGCTTTTTTTAAATGCTTATGAAAGGATGTGAGGCCCCAAAACTGCTCAGCCAAGGACAAAGTAGGTTTTATTTAGCTATGCATTTCAAATATGAGTGTTTTTGCCCTGGTGTGATAGATGCTTTAAGAAAAGAAAGCTTAAATTCCCAGAACATGGAATTTTAAATTTCCTCCCCCTTTCTGTGTCCACTGGTTTCTTTCTTTCTTTGATTTTTATCCCACCTTTATTATTTGAATGAACGACTAGAACAGTTCTGATTAGGGAACATTTATCAGAATGAAAATGTATACAATATTCAGCAAGGATATTCCTGTTTCAGCATAAGGCCTATTTCTGTAAATCAGCAAATAAGGAAGGAAACAAAGTTGGATTTTCTCTTTGAATGACTGGAATTTCCACTCTCTGAAAAAATGCTTCTGTTCTGTATGTCCATAGAACTTTGCTTAACACCCCCACCCCTTAAAAAAAAACCTACAAGAAGTAATATGCTGCAAAAGCAACAAAAAATGAAAATGCACATGAAAAACATACAACCATACATTTCCAGTAACATTTCCTAAAGGTAAAATAGGTAAAACCGGAATACATTTATGTGACTATTCTGAATATACCATTTTTGTCTTAATTACCAGATCATTTACAAACATTAAATTATGCCCCTGTTGAATGCAACTCAAAATTTTAGATGAAGGATAGAGTGATATAAGAAAAATTGGGAAGAAGGATTCTACTTTAGTATTATTCTACAGATAAGGGTTCTATATATTAACAGTAATTTTCTTCCTATGACACAGAGATGCACACATGCACAAGAATATACTACAAATAAGTGTTTTTCTCATTTTGGAGGAAACTAAATGTACAAGCAAAAGTATACAACAAAGACAAAATTCAGATGGAACCCAATTAGGTACTTTAAGATGTATGAAAGATTTTATAGCAGAAGTGGCAGAACCTGGGATCAGAGTTAAAAGAGGGATCAACTTAGAATGTCTATGTAGTCACAAGCGGATTAAGTCCAACTCTCCCTCCCCCTGAATTTCATTGATCCTTATCTAACTCCTAGCAGGTGCTAACCTGCAGCCAGCAACAACATCCCATCGCCTGGTTCGCGCCCATAGGGAGGGCCTGCTCAGGATGCCATCAGCGAGACAATGTTGGCTGGTGGCCCCCAGGGGTAGAGTCTTCTCTGTGGGCGCACCCACTCTCTGGAATCAACTCCCCTTGGGGCTCCGGTTGGCCCCTGACCTTCGCACCTTTCGCCACGAGTTAAAAACTTGGTTATTCGAGTCCCCCGGCCTGGACTGATGGGGTTTTATATGGGTTTTTTAACTTTATCTGATTTAATTAGACATTTTAACTTTGTATAATGGATTATTGTGGTTTTTATTGTTGTAAGCCTCCCTGAGTCCGTTGGAGATAGGGTGGCATATAAGCCTAATAAAATAAAATAAATAAATAAATAACTGTTAGTTGAGAATATTCCTGTGAATAGGCATGAGTGGCAATAAATCAGTTTAATTGGCCTTCATGTGTTGACCTGATCTTTCATGCCTAACAGTTTTTACAAGTGCAAGTAAACATTGTTTTCAGAGAAGAAAAATGATAGGCTTACAATATGGCTGGACCATCCTAACACTTCTGTTTGCATTAATAGAAAAAGAAACTTTCAGACCAATTTGTAAAAAAAAAAAAAAGGATGAAAATTTAAACTTCCTAATTTCTCCTCAGCTATTATTTGCATTTGTGAAATACATACATATAAATAAATAATGACCAAAGCCCCTCAAAGCTGAACAGAATCAATGTCAGAATAGAGGCATAGATTTTGTTTTAATGAAAGAACTGTAGGATAAAATTTAAACTTTTTGCAGTCTACACTTTTTCAAGCTACAGTTCCCTTCCCTGTAAAGTATTTTTTTTCCAGTGAAGCTTCTTAGATGAATTTGTGTAAACTAAGTAATCCAAATCACATAGGAGATGAGGAAGCAGCTTGATGAAAACTGGGAGCTGCAGTGGAAAAAGTAATAATAGGCAATTTTATTTCCCAATTACCCATCTGACATGTAATTTATCCCTTGGAAATAAATTCCACATGATTCTTGTTTTTAGATTTTTCTTAATATAAGCACTACCAATGCAACTTTTTAAAAAGGAAAATTTAGGGAGTAGAAAGTGTGAAATATAAATATTCTAAAAACAAACAAAAAGTCAAGACGGCAGTTGCAATCACATGACTGAAGCCTGGCTCTTTTTTTTTACAAGTGCAATATATGTTAAAAAGGGTGGGGCTTCATAGGATCATAGGGCTGGAAGGGACCTTGGAAGTCTTCTAGTCCAACCTCTTGCCCAAAGCAGAAGTCCTTATTCCATCCGAGACAAATCATCCAAATCTTTTCTTGACAACCACCAGTAAGGAAGCACCCACAACGCCAGGAGGTGAGCTGTTCCATTGGCTAATTTCTCATTGTTTGTGCTTAGTCCCAGGTTGGATATCCTTCTGATGACCTTTCATCCATTGATTGCTTCTTGTCCTGCCCTCAGGTGCTATGTAAAATAAACCAAACGCCTCTTCCCTGGGACAGCCCTTCAAGTACTGGAAGATGTCTATCATTTCACACCTAAGCTTTCTCTTAGTTAGGCTAAACATACCTAGTTCCCTTAGATGTTCATTGTATGGTTTAGCCTCCAGACCCTTATCATATTTGTTGCTCTTCTCTGCACTCCTTTCCTCAGCCTTTTTGTATCATGGTGATAGGGCGTTCACTACTCCAACTGTGGCCTCACTAGTGAAGGGTAGAGTGGTACCATCACTTCTGGTATTCTTGGTGTTATCCCTCTGTTGATGCAACCTAGGATTGCATTGGCTTTTTTGACAGCTGCAGCACACTGCTGGTTTATACTTAAGCAGAGGTCCAGTAGGATCACTAGATCCCTCTCACAAGTTCTACTATTAAGCCAGGTACTGCCTATGCTGTATCTTTGCATTTTGCTTTTTCTTGCTTAGGTTCAGGATCTTACGTTTCTCACCACCAAATTGCATCTTGTTCTGTTGTGGTTCCATCTTGTCTTTTTATCATCCCATACCTTCAAATATGCCTTTAAAAAAACCTATGAGATATAAGAAGAAACTGTAATACATGGAAAACACCAAGCTGAGGAAAGAACAGTAAAAAAGAATAAAATCACAATGGATATTTGAATTATTTTCTTGTTTCTTTGCATAATCCTCAAAGGGAGGCCTTTGACCTAATAAATATAGAATCTAGCTTCTAGCACACCTCACCACTAGTCAAGATGGCTGAGACTGCTAGGAGTAATATCTGGAGATCCACAGGCTAACTATCCCCTTTCCAAACTACAATATTTCCCCCCTGTCCTTATTTCCAGGATTCAAAAGCAACACTTTGCTGGTCTTGACTCAGAATGTGACGATAGCCTTGGTTAATGCTGGGATGGCAGACACATAGGAAATCCTAGGACTATAGATCAAACTTGAAGAGCAAAAAAATATCTGGAAGAAGGCAATGGTCTTCAGAGGCAGTGGGCCAGCTGCTGAGAACTGTTGCTAAAAAAACCCAATATGTAGTACCCATGAATTTGATCTCAATGGCCTAAATCATGTTTTTTTTTAGGCTTTTTGGACTAGAAGACCTGCCAGGTCCTTTTCCAATTCTGTTATTCTGTTATTCAATCTTGGCAACTTCAAGGGTGATGGACTTCAACTCCTAGAATTCTGGAAGTCTTGCTGAAAACCTGGTCCTGGCTGGTGGAAAAAGAAGAGAGGCATTGTAAACATGGTGTTAATGTGAGTGTTCTTATTTTCCATTCATAAGATTTAACCAATAAACAAGGTTGAGGATAGCATAATGAGGAAAAACAAAAAGTTGTGATTGCATTGGGAATATATTAGTTGGACGGCTGTCTCAGCAGCTGGCCCATTGCTTCTGAAGACTGTGTTATTCCAGGAACTACATAAATAATCAGAGACCTTGGGAACTTTTATTTGTCCAGAATCCTCTATTTGCCAAGTCAACCATTTGCCACGTTACAATGAATGTGCACCTCCTATATTTGATACTTGATAAGCAAAGTTGCCAGATCTTTATACAAAGAGCAACAGTCTCTTCCTAGGTGGGCTGATTTTTCAATCTCTAAATCATCAGTAATTATTCAGCGAATTATAATTGCCCAATTCTTTTATTGCTTCTTCTCCCCATCAAGATTTTAAAGTTACTGGACCTCTGCTTTGAATCCAAGCCCAGGATCTTACACCATTGTGATTTGTTCAGAGAGATTTCCTTGCTGTTGAGTTGCCAGGCATATGAATTTAGCCATTTATCTGATGCTTTTTGAAACTTGCTGAATAATGAAAGGAGAAAACAAAATTCAGCAAGCCGGAAACAAGGCAGCAAAGATCAGAACTATAGGCTTTTTTAAAAAATAAGCAGATGAATAAGTAATATTCCAGGACTTGCCATTTTTCAGTTCTGGATATCTAACATGCACGCAAATGAAAATCGGATGTGTTGCTTAATACATTCCAATTCCACAAAAAAAAGAGGAGCTGCTGCTAGGAGACATCACAAAGTTGAATGAGGAGCCTGAAATCTGAACTATTCTCCCCACCACCACTCCTTCTCCTCCTTCATCCTGTGGTGGATGGAAGCCCTGCCAAGTTTTTAAGGCCCAGCTATGTTGTTGTTGGCTAGAACAGAGGGGGCTGGGAGAAAAGAGAGCAAATCAGATCCAAAACACCTTTTGCCATCTGGCTTTAGACTGGGGACAGAAACAACTTTTGGCTGCTTTTTCTTTCTCTGCCTCAGTGTTGTTTCAGTTAAAGTTGGGGCAGCAATTTAATAAGTTGGTAAGCCAAACTTTGCTTTCATTATAGGATGAGAAGATTCAGGCATTTCAGAAATTTTGAGGATGAACATAGATATATGCACCCTTTAAAGCTTATGTAAGTCACATCTACATCCTACTAGTGGCTGCCTTTTCTTCAATGCTTCTCATTTCTAGGAAGAAACATTTTTAAAAAGTATAATTTATTTGTCTTGCCTTTCATCTTATAGTAAAGAAGCGTAAATATGACTTGGCATACTGGTTTTGTTTCCAGGGCCCCATATCTAGGCTGAGAACTTTTCTAATGTTGCCTAGATGAACCAAACAATAATCAACAATAATTACATGACTGACAGACTGATTCCTATGTTTCTCCTGGCATGTTTCTAAAATCATACCTGAGGGACTTACCTTAACATTCATTCTACCTGTTCTATTCTTTCCCAAATTGGTACCCTATAGGTGTGTTTGATTTCAGCACTCATAATCCCATTGCCCATGGCCATACTTCAAACATGCTGCTTGTAAACGTTAGGATTTTGTATCCATCCATCTACAGACGGATGGATACCAGCTAGGGAAAATTCTAATGTTAATGAATATATAACATCCAGAGCACAGGGACCAACTGATTCTTTAAACTCTGCACTTTTCCAGATTGCAAAAACTGCATACAAAAAGGCATGCATGGGATAGCTGCTATAATACATTAGGGAAGTTGCTTATAAATGATACCTGTTGGGGACAGGAAAATATAGAATGGAATAACTTAGGAAAATTTAATATGCAAGTAAATGTAGCTTTTATGAGCACTTTTAAAAAATGATAAGAATATTCAAAAGAATAGGATAATGATTGAGTGTATGAAAATTGTAAGAGGAAAAAGTAAATCTTATTTTTAGTGTGAAGCTGTAAGCAATAAAGTTGTGGGCAATATTTTCCTATCAACCCAATCATTATATTATCTCCTCTTTACTCAGATCTTCCTCCTCTGTTGATAGTGCTGTTGAATACTGCTTCTGAAAACAAAACAAAAAAGGTTTTGTGACCTTTTTTGTGCATACTTGTTTCCATTTTTGATATTATGTATGGATGAATATAGCCAAATAAGGGGTCCCCAAATATTTTAATGAATCTGGCCTCTCCCTCACCTTTATCTTTCCAACCTCTTCATTAAAGCTTAACATGGATGCCATTTTGTGGACATTATTGTACATTTTGTTTAATACACATCCAAGCTTACTCTTACCACAAAATAAAATATAGTGTTTCATTTTTGGGGGGCAGGGGGGTTGTCCAGATGTATTATGAGAGACCGAACTTCAAAAGAGCATGATTATATAAAGTAGCAGACATCCCCCAAATCCACAAATTTTAGTTATAGCAAATTAACTGCCTAGCTTCTTTTAAACTGCCTGGGTTTTGGACTGAGGAGAGTTAAAAACTGTAGAGTTAAACATGATCTCCTGCCATGTCTTCCAGACAGAAAATAGATAGCTGGGATTGCTCATACAAAAGTTTCTGGCCAGGCTTCTTAAACAGTTAATCTCGGTCAGTTCTATCTGGTTTGCACATGTGTTTCCTGTTTTTCCTTCTAAACTCTATACTGTTCAGGGACCTGGGGAATGAGCATGCAGGATTTTCCTGTAAGGAAAGGCTGCTTTGTTCATTAGAGCCCTGGGAATGTGTTAAAAGTTTAGTGTGTCCACTGCAGACAACCAAATCATCTTTCCAATCCAAGAGCAGTAATCAGTTTTGGTTATTAGAGAGCTATAGCCAGGAGCAAGGCAATAATCAGAACGTTTCTCTAAGCTGTGTCAGCATTGTGGGTCAGGGCATTCAGTATCTGCTAAAGTTACTTTAGATGTGTTACAATACAAGAAAAGAGAATGACTCATAATATGTAATGAAATAGATTGAGTTGTAGGCTATAGATAATCCCCCAGACATCTTCTTCTGAATTTCTCTTTAGATTTTGCAGCTTCAAATTCTGTGGCTGTGTTATCGAAGGGAGACCAATGGATTGGAAATTGTTTATTGTACTGTTAAAAAAAAAAGGATAAAGTTTTTTTCCCCGAAGTGTTGCACATGTGCAATTCATCTCAGCTCCCTTCATTTTTGTCTATTGCCACATTATCAGAACAACAGAGTTAGAAGGGACCTTGGAGGTCTTCTAGTCCAACCCTCTGCTCAAGCAGGAGACCCCCAATCAGGGGTGTCAAACCCATTTTCATTGAGGGCTACATCAGGGTTGTGTTTGACTTCAGAGGGAGCATGGCCAGGGGGCATGGCCAGCTAAATGTCACTCATGTTGGGAGCACCTGTGGTGGCCAAGTGCTAAGGCAGAACTTCCCTCAGACCCTACCTCCCTCTCCTCATAATCTCCTTCCTTCCTTCCTTCCTTCCTTCCTTCCTTCCTTCCTTCCTTCCTTCCTTCCTTCTTCTTTTCCTTCCCTCTTCATTTTCCTTTCTCCTGCCTTCCCCTCCTTCATTTTTCCTTCCTTGCTCTCTTCTCATCTTTCCTTCTTTTTCTTTGTCTTTCCTCCTTCCCTTTCTCCTTTCCAGTCCCTTCTTGCATGGTCAAATGCAAAAGGGGAAATATTTCTCCTTTTGTTTTATTTTTAGTTTGTTTTGCTAGCCCTCTGCCAGCAAAAATGGAGCAGAGGCACCGTGGGCCAGTCCTTTGCTCTTTCCAGGGCAGTCCCGCAGGCCAGATCTAAACACCCCACAGGCCGAATCTGGCCCATATCCCTATACCATTCCAATTAGCTATTCAATCTCTTCTTGAAAGCCTCCAGTGATGGAGCACCCACAACTTCTGAAGGAAAAACCATTCCATGGTTTATTGTTCTCACTGTCAGGAAATTTCTCCTCACTTCTAGAAATACTCAGCATGGGGTTCTGGATCCACTTGCCAATTGCAGGTCTTAATACAGATATATTTCATTGTCCTTTCACTGCGCTCTTTACAACATGGTAACATTTCCCTGTTTATTTCTTTTTACTTTTTAAATTTATAACCAGTCTTTCATTCAGGAATTCAAAGCAGCATATAGAGCAGTCTCTACCTCCTTCTCTCCCCCAAACCCCGCAACCATGTCAGATAGGTTGGGCTGATAGACAGGAACTAAAGTCACCAATGGCTGAGGATGGATTAGAACTTGGATTTCCCTGCTCCTAGTCTGACACCTTATCAATTACTCCCTAATTGTGTATTTCATCTTACATGTGAGATCACTTTCCATCATGCATATGCGGAATCCAAAAAGCCCCTGAATTTAGACGCAAGGGCTGGATTGATTACTATGTTAGGGATCTTATGCTATGCATGTTCCAACATCCAAAGGATACACTCTTTATTTATTATTTTTATTTATTTTATTTATTTATTTGTCAAACATGTATAAGATAACAGATATAAGTATAAATATGATTATGAATACAGGAAATGGATACGAATAAATGGGGACGGTAGGACAGGGACAGTAGGCACGTTGGTGTGCTTTGCACACCCCTTACAGACCTCTTAGGAATGGGGTGAGGTCAACAGTAGACAATCTAAGGTTAAAGTTATGGGGGTTTGGGGATGTAATCACAGTCAGATAGTGCATCCCAGGCATTGACCACTCTGTTACTGAAGTTGTATTTTCTGCAATCAAGTTTGGAGCGGTTTATCTTAAGTTTGTATCTATTGTGTGCTCATGTATTATTGCGGTTGAAGCTGAAGTAGTCATTGACTTTTTCGCATATTATATCCTTGTTCTCTTACATGCTGGGCTTTGTTCTTCTGAATGAGGCACTTGGGAAAAGAGCCTCCTTGTTTTTCTTTTCAATGATTTTGTCATAGAATGGATCTAGCTTTTGGTTGCTCATTCTCTTAGCAGGAGGACTTCCATTCGGATTGCTGTCCATTTGGTTCTCTGATATCCACTAGTTAGTGGGTTCAAAACAAAGAAAAATGAGAAACTTGTATGATTCTCCTGGGATATCTTCATGATGTAAATACAGTTATGACAATGACCCCTCACAACCATTAGCAAGATGGGGATTTTGAAAGTGTTGTTGTTTTTTTCATCACATGTCACATGCAGTCATGCTAACTTCAGGATGACTCATTAATAGCTGTTGGGAGCCAGGAAAGGATAAGCACATCTATTCTATGGTCCCATGATTTCAGCTGTGTTTGACAAATGAGTCAAATTATTTTTAGGTCATCTAGAATGCAGGAAGCCAAAATAATGCTAGGTGTTCTTTTCTTTCTTTCTTTTTTAGTTAAAAATAGTTGTAGCTATTTGGAGGTTGTGGGTGGCCTATTTTTCCACTTACAGGAATTCCTATTTCACCCCACCTCCTGGGTTTTAGCCGTCTTATCAGGTCTTTCCAGGAGAAAGGCAGTGTCCAATTGTTTCACCTCATCCATAGGACATGCTGAGATTTTTTTCCATAAAACTACCAGGCAAAGCACACTGTAGAGCAGTGGTTCCCAACCTTCCTAATGCCTTTAATACAGTTCCTCATGTTGTGGTGACCTCCAGCCATAAAATTATTTCTAAAACCATCGAAAATATGTGTTTTCCAATGGTCTTAGGCCAGGGGTCCTCAACCTTTTTGACCTCAGGGACCACCAAGTTCATAATTTTAAATTTTGTGGACTACTAATACGAATCCAGCGCGCCGCTTGCTGAAGCACCTGGACTCCCAGTGACGGGATGGGGTCCTTCAGGCACTCTCCCTCCTCTCTCTCCCTCTCTCTCTCTCTCTCTCTCTCTCCCTCTCTCTCTCCACACACTCTTTCTCTCTCATTCACTCTTTCTCTCTCCCTCCCGCTCTCTCTCTCTCAATCTCTCTGTCTCATTCTCTCATTCTCTCTCTCTCCCCCTCTCTCTTTCTTTCTCTCTCTTTCCCACTCTCTCTCTCTTTCTCTCTCCCCCACTCTCTCTCTCATTCTCTTTCTCTCTCTCCCCCTCTCTCTTTCTCATTCTTTGTCTCTCCCCCTCTTTCTCTCTCTCTCTCTCTCATTCTCTTTCTCTCTCCCCCCTCTTTCTCATTCCCTCTTTCTCTCTCTTTCTCTCCCACTCTTTCTCTCTCATTCTCTCTTTCATTCTTTGTCTCTTTCTCTCTCTCTCTCATCTCATAGGCCAGCCAGTGTCTTGGGGCTGAGAGGAAGCCAAGCATCTCCCTGAGAGACCAAGGTGCGTGGAGCACCAACAAGGGCCAGAAGAAGTGTGGGAGCAAAGCACTACTTGAACTTGCGCAGCAAGAGCATTCACCTTGGTATATTTGCACCAGCCGATGGCCAAGGCAGCCCTCATCTCCTGCTGCTTGGGACTTGGAGCAGTAAATGGTCTGGGGAGCAGCCAGATTTTGATCTCCATTGCGGATGCCAGATTGGCCCCCTGCAAGCTCTCGTCTCTCAAGGAGCGCTCCCTGAAGCAGCACTGGAAACTTTGGTCGGGCTCCTTGAGAGACGAGAGCTTGCAGGGGGCCGATCTGGCATCCGCAATGGAGAGCAAAATCTGGCTGCTCCCTGGACCAGATGCCATTTACCACTCTGAGTCCCAAGTGGCAGGAGATGAGGGCTGCCTTGCGCCACTGGCTGGTGCAAATATACCGAGGCGGAATGCTGTTGCTGTGCAAATGAAAGTAGTGCTTCGCTCCCGCAGCTTCCAGCCATCACAAACGCTGCTTCTTCCCGCTTGTGCCACCCCCTCCACCACCACCACAACAGCACCATTCATTCTGGATGGCGAGGGCTGCGCTCCTTTTTCCGTATTGCACCACCTGCAAAAATGCAAAAATACGAAAATTTCTCTGCGGATCACCAGTGGTCCGCGGACCACCAGTTGGTGACCACTGTCTTTGGCGACCCCTGTGAAAGGCTCGTTCGACCCCCAAAGGGATCACGACCCACAGGTTGAGAACCACTGCTGTAGAGGCTGTGGATTAGAATATGAATATGCAGAGGAAAGATGCAAGCAATTTATTTCATTTCCTTTTGCATGGAGTGGAAGTAAGGACAGGTTGTGACCACAGGATGTGTGACAGCGCAGAGCAATTCAGGAGTTGCAACATTAACTCACATGGCCTGCACTCCTATTGTTGCTAAAGTTGGGGTTGAAAGTCCTGGGATGGTTAACACTATAATGCTTTACATCTGTCTGTGCATTCCAAGTAAAAATGTTTCCTTGACGTCAGCAAAGCTACAATTTCACTCAAAGTCTCATCATGTCCTAGTTTAATATTAAAAAATTATGCTTTTTTGGCATGGAAATCGGCAGTTGCCCACACTCACAGGAGCGATGCACGCCAGGATTGTGGGAAGACAGCATAGTTCCTGCTTTATATGTTTTCTTTTATTTGATTGCAGAACAAGTCATAGGACCGCAAATTCATAAAATTGCCCTGGCAATGCATTTTAATGAAGGAAGAGGGGAGTGAGGGAGAGAAATGAGATTTCGAAAGAAAAAAAGAAACAATGATCTGATTGTTTGTGAAGCCTTATGACAGTTGGAGAACATGGAGAATGAGAACTTGCAGGGTCCCTACATATGGTAATAATAACAGCATATCACACAAACCTAACCCCAAATATCTCTAATTCCATTGTAGTGTAATACATCACAGAGCAGGCTGACTTAAATGTCAATGATAATTTAATTATGATTGAGTCAAGTTTAAGTTAACCAATGTCTCTAAAAAGGATTTTTATTTTGTTCTTATCTGTTACATACATATATCACATTAACCTGGAGAAAGGTTTGGTTGCGCTTGTCAATTACTTATTTCACCTATTTCCCTTCCTTTGGGTGGGGGCTGATTTCAGTTGGTGTTGGTTGGGGAGAGAGATTGTTCTTTAGGCACGCTAGGTATAGGAGACCACACATCTTAACGTTACTAAGATTGAGAAACACTGCTAGAGATGATCCATTTCACAAAATGTTTGCTGGAGACTTTCCTTGAAGATGTTTTCAATAGAAAACAGTTCCAGTTTAGATGAATGAAAAGAAGAACGTCTATGTCTGTCTGCTAAGGTATGCTTCAGAAGTCTATTTGCATTAGTCTGAAGCATCAAAAGAAAATCCTATATGTCTCACAATACCTTACATGCATGTACCTAAGATGTATGCACTGCAGCATCGAAAGGGCCCATAAAGTGGACTAAAGGATCCACAATGTGATACAATGATATTGACTACAGCCCAGAGCTCAATATAAGACGGATGGCTATATAAATGTTTTAAATAAAATAAATAAATACTAATACAATTTATCAAGTAGTTTGTTGATTGTGTCCTGAATAATACCCTCACCATGAATTGGACTAGGAATGGATCAGGTCAGTTCAATTTATTCAAAGATGTAGCCAAATTACCTGTTATCTGAATGAATGAATGAATGAATGAATGAATGAATGAATGAATGTTTATTGTAGTCAAAGGCCAGAAAGAAAAGGTACAACTAAAAGTACCCATAGACAAGGAAAAGTGGAATAAGAGCCTTGATAGTACAGTGGTTTGGTGCATCCTGTCATTAACACAGCTGCCTGCAATTTCTGCTGGTTCGAATCTCTCCAAGGCTCAAGGTTGACTCAGCCTTCCATCCTTTCTAAGGTAGGTGAAATGAGGACCCAGTTTGTGGGGGCAATAAGCTGACTTTGTATAAAATATACAAAAGAATGAAGGCTATTGCTTAACGCATTGTAAGCCGCCCTGAGTCTCCGGAGAAGGGCGGCATATAAATCAAATTAAAATAATAATAATAATAATAATAATAATAATAATAATAATAATACAGGTAATGGTATTAATTAATATTTAAAAATATGTTACAACTGTGTGAGAGTATTAGACTTGATACTTGATTTCCAAGACTGCTGCACAGTATTTTGTTACTGTGTGAGTTATAAGTGATTCGCAAGTTGAACAAAGAATGAACATATAAGTACTTTTTTTAAAAAAATGATAAACAAAGAAACAAATAAATATATTGTCATATCACCCAGAGTATTGATATAAAAGAGACAGAATATAAGCATTAGGTATACCTTTGTCGATAGTACAGTAAAATAATACCTATTGGGCTGCTTCCAATTCTATGGAACATGCTTTTTTGTTTGTTTGTTTGTTTGTTTGTTTAAGGGAGATATCATGGTGAAAAACTTCCATAACTCTCAAGGACTGAGAAATCAATGTTAAAGTCAGTAATTAGGGAGAGAACATTCCTTGGTTCTATTTCTTTTATTGCTGTTTTGCTTCAATCCACCCTCTCTTCCATTTTGGCTAGGAGAATTTCTAACTGATATTATGGAATATAACATACCCGCATAATATATTGTGGGTAGGAAGAACTTTTTTTTTTCATTTAGTATAAAGGTAGTGCAGTGGTGAAAATTATTTTTTTTTACTACCAGTTCTGTGGACGTGGCTTGGTGGGTGTGATGTGGCTTGGTGGGCGTGGCAGGGGAAGGATACTGCAAAATCTCCATTTCCACCCCACTCCAGGGGAAGGATACTGCAAAATCCCTGTTCCATCCTCTGGGACCAGCCAGAGGTGATATTTGCCTGTTCTCTGAACTACTAAAAATTTCCACTAGTGGTTCTCCGAACTACTCAAAATTTCCACTACTGGTTCTCCAGAACCTGTCAGAACCTGCTGGATTTCACCCCTGAGGTAGTGCTATCTAGTTGTAGAAGCAATCTTTTCTTCTCTCTTGCTGGATTGTCTCCATAGCTCATACTTCTCAGATTCTGGCTAGAAATTGGGTGCAAGGCTAGATAAGTCTATCCTATATCTGAAGGCAAAGGAAGAAGTAAGCATGCTTTTTTCAGAATTAGATTGAAACTGTATTAACATTCTGAAGCTGATCATTACAAGTATTTTGCGACCTCAGTCATTTTGAAAACTTTAAGAAATTTCAAAGGTGGTGCTTAGGTATTAGAACTATCTCCTGAAAAGTGTACTCTCCCTCTGTCTGCTTTCATTTATTAGGGGGAGGATTCACCAAAATTTGCTTTTACCACAATGCTGTTTCTATTTACAATGGATATTTCTTTCATTATTATTTTATTTCATTTACATTGGAGGATGAACAGATTCGCCTGTATTCTGCCTTTAAAAACAGCTTATATTGAAATGCATCTGAAGATGACTCAGGAATTAATTAAATCAGCATCCTAATTACCATTATCATTCTGGGAGAGGGGAAAAATGTAGCCAGGTTGCACCAAAAGACCCAGAAACACTTGTACAAACTGAGAGAGTTTCAAGGTCTTTCTTGTTTCTTTGCTCGCCTGCCAAAATTTTAGCTAAGCTTTTTTTTTTTTTTTTTTGTAGCAATAACAATGGGGTCTTTCTGTACTGATTATTCTTTTTTTTTTTTTCCTTAGTAAGCACAGTTTAGCCCCCAAACAACTCAGGACTAATCTTAGGAATAAGCCTTTAAATTAAAAACAAAAAACTTGGCATGAATGTGTGTGTGTGTGTGTGTGTGTGTGTGTGTGTGTGTGTGTGTGTGTGTAATTCTCTTTTTGTAGGTCTTTATGCGTATTTTTCTCTCAGCCAGGGTTTTCCTACGTAAATCAAGATCTTTATACAGCCATAGTTCAGTGAAATCTCCTTCACTAATTTCTAGGCTTTATCAGACATCAAACCAGCATTTTGCTGTCTGTTTTTAAGTCTCAAACCAGACAGCTAAATGCTGTTTTGATGTCTGATAAAGCCTAGAAACTAGCGAAGGAGATTTCACTGAACTGTGGCTGTATAAAGATCTTGATTTACATAGGAAAAATCTGGCTGAGAGAAAAATACATACATACATACATACATACATACATACATACATACATACATACATACACACACACAGAGAGAGAGAGAAAGAGAGAGAGAGAGAGAGAGAGAGAGAGAGAGAGAGAGAGAGAGAGAGAGAGAGAGAGAGAGAGATTTAGTTCCAAGTAGATTCATAGATTCATATTTAATATGCCTTCAGAGCTATAAAGTTTCCCAGGACACAGCCAAGGCCTCCAAGCATAAAGCAACTCATCACGTCACCCTCTATGATTATAAGTCCTTCTGGCCAAGGAAAGCTTTTCCAGATTGGGTGCGGTCATCAAATGATATTCCACAGGAAGAAGTGGTTGCAACATTCTTATAATCACAGGGTGCAAATGTTTGGCTTACTCAACAGAACCCAAATCTGTATGGATGCTGAGAACAAACTGGAAGCCATGAACTTTCTGATTTTAAGCTACAAAACAAAACATGCTGCCTTATGTAATCAGACTCCCTATCATCACGCTACAGTGAGCAGTCCTGGCTGTTAAAAACAAGCCCCCACTGACTTCCTACATAATATCTCCGAAAGTTCACTTTCTGGGCTTGTTTGAATTGAGTACTGAATACTAAAAATACAGATATTCTCCATCCTGCACTACTTGTGGGCAGAAACATTAAGGGCAGAAACATTAATTCACCACAGCTCTCCAAGAGAAAATTTCATGGCTCACCATTAGCTATGGCAGAAATACAATTTATTACTGTGCATCAGAAATTTTTCCTTCACAGCTGCTACAAGTAAAACAGTATCGACTGTATAGGCAGTTCGGCTAATATAAATGGCACCATTATGGCTTGGATGGATGGAGTCATTTGGGGGCATAACAGCAATGACCAACATCAAAAAGAAAGAAATTTCCAGAGAAATGTTATGAAGTGGTGCTATTCCTGGGAAATAAGGTAGAATAGTATCTCAGTTGTTGTTTTTTTCCCTCAGGGGAAAAAAGTATTCTGGGAAAATGTTGCCTGAATTTACAATCTGTACAATCCCAAACTGAAAATGAATAGGAAAAGATGAGTATTGTTTGGATCCTGGTCAGCGTTCATATGATCAGATCTAGGGCAAGCCAGAATGATTCTCTACCCATTTTGCTGGCAAAGTTGCTGCAGCTTTGTAACGTTTAACATGATAGAAGAAGAAAGGATTAAGTGTACTCTGTGCAACAATTGTGTTAATGGCACTTAATTATTTTCATTTTGATTAATGTTTAAATTAAATCAAGCATAAATTTCATTGTGGCACTGCTCACTTTGGGGATTTGAGTCTTGGCAATTACTAAAAAGCCCGGGTGGTCCTTTGGCCCAAATGTTGTGCATGCTACTCAATAAACAGACAAACATTAGCACTGACCCTGTTTTCCATTTATTTTAGTGTGCTATGATAAAGGATCCAGAACATTCTGGGGGATAAAATCTATCTTTTGGCAATATTCAAGGTTTTCTTTTCCTGCAATGGATCTCATAATTCCTCTCCCTATTACCCTCCCCCCTCTCTCTTTTCTGTACATGCCTTTAAAAATTCTAGGGATGGAACCAGAATTTCTTCACACAAAGTGTGTTCTCTTCCACTGAATCACAAACCCTCACTTTTATGCAAGTAAATATCCTAGTCCAGGATCAGAATGAATCTGGTAGCACTTTTTATAACTAACATGTCTTATTAAAAAGTACAAATGTTTAATTATTCCTTCTTATATTTTGTCATCATAGACCAACATGGTTCTCTTCTTACAATGTCTAGTTCAGATGTCTCTCCTATATCTGGATCCGCTTCTCATAATCTTGGTTTCTATTGCTTCAGGAGCCATTCCTTGTGCTGGCAGGATACCACTTCTGTGGGAATCAGAGTCCAGCAGCTGTAAAGGGCAATGAAATAAGGATCCAATCTTCCCAAACATCTCAAAGTATCTCTATGCATGGAAAATGTAGGCCCATGTATCAACCCTATTAAGCAAAAGCAAAACAAAAGAGAACCCTATTTTGGAAAGACTCCATCTGTTGGCCACTGAGTTTTGCAAACATTAATGGCAATAAATGACATGTAATTTAGGGGCTGAATTATCTTCATGTGGCTGCTGAAATCATGCACCAGTGAGAAATGAGTCTCCAAGTACTCAGTGTATTTGGCATGAAGGTAACGTCTGGATTGTGGCAAACAGAACTATCCATACACTCAGCATGACCAGATGGCTTATGTCAAAATAAATGTCAAAACTCCATCTGAGGTTGGTTTGCTCCTTCCCTCCCCCTTTTCTCTTAAATGAAATATTTCATTATTTGAGCCCATTCCCACAGTTCTTGAAGATAAACAGCTCCTGATGTCATTGCGGAGGCTTCTATTTTCAGAAACTTGTATTTATTTCTAAGTGGTTTTAATGTGCATCTCTTGGTCTAAATATTTAGATATTTGAATGCTCATCTTGCCCCTGCTGCTCCAATGAACAGAGCTCAACTGCAGCCTCGATCCTCCAACCTGATTCTCTTTGGGGGAAGGTCCCTGAACTCCAGTGCATAATGCACTCATTGTACTTACACCCAGGAGGTGTTTATGAAATGAGACCTAAGGGGGAAAGTGCACTCTGGCTTGCCAGCAACAGAGCCAAACAGACTTTTTCACCATCAAAAATGTACTGACTTTGACAGGGTGCAGCTATTCAAAGTCCACTTTTCTTAATAGAATCATAGGTTTGTTTAGCTGTTAAAGGGGTTGGTATGAGCATCTTGTCTAATTAGCTGCATTAGGCAAACCCACGGTTGATCTGGAGGCTCTTGATAACCTTCTGCTGCTGCTGAAGCTTAAGGAGATTTGAGTTGATAAACTACATGAATGCAGAACCTCCTGAAACTTATTTGAGTATGAAATACAAATAGTCAATAAATATTAGATTCCCTCACTGATACATGACCACCTATTTTTCTAAGTAACATTGTGATATGGATATTGCCATCTTTCCATGGAGAATGTCAATCAGTTCCCCATCAGCCTCTATAATTTATTCTGAAAGCAGTCATTGTGAAAGGCCATTTCAAGCAAATTTCATGTGGTGACTAGCAAACAGACTGATCCTGAAAGATAGATGTTACTGTTGGGCTGAGTGTTCACTTAAGACCAATGATGGGATTCAAACAGTTCAAGCAGTTCGCATGAACCAGTTGTTAAATTGGTGAGTGGCCCTGTCCCTCCCCTTTCAGGAGTCCCCACATGCCCCATTTTGGCTCCAGGTAAGTGCAAGGAGGCCTATTAGGCCAAAAATGGGGTTCACGGGGTGCACTGCAGCTCCCCTGTGTCCCATTTTTGCTCCCAGGCAGCTGCAGGGAGGCCTACTAGGTCCAAATCAGGGCATGGGGGGGTATCCCCCCATGGGCCGTTTTTGCTCCCAGAGGGATGCAGGAGGCCGTGCTGCCTCCTCCTGGTTCACACCCAGTGGCCACACCCACCATGGCCACACCCACCCAGCCTGTCATTAGGGCAGTGAACCAGTTGTTAAATTATTTGAATTGCACCACTGCTTAAGACGGACACCTTCAGGGCTAATCTGCCCTGGATGGTTGCCCCATTACCAGACTAGAAAAACAAACTGCACAATAGAACAGCAATCAGGCAGAAATGGGCAAGGTCAGTCTTTACTCACTCATTTCTCAGCACAAATGCTGCATCTTTTCATTTTGCAGTTTTAAAGCAGGCTTCCCCTTTTGTGTCACTTCTGGTACACCTGTCCATTTCAGCTGGAGCACTTTGTTTCTTTGCAAAACCATTGGCAACTTTGCAGAGAAAGAAATAGCCCTTCAACCAAGCCACATCTTACCTTTTAGAACTCATCTTACCCTGAGTGCTATAATAGCACAGCCAGTATAATATCTGTCTTACAAATCAAATGTAGTTGCTTCAAATTCCAGGAAAATAAAAACTTTATTATTATGGTTGGATGCCCAGTCACACAGATGTTTAGACTGGCTTTGGCATTTTTATCACTCTATTGAATCCTTCCCAAGGACCTGGATATATGCTATTACAACCTATGAATATGAAATCACAGCTGCCAGTTCTTTAGCTGGTATTGACTTTCATACCCATCAAGTTCTTCCCAGGAACTTGGACAGAGGTGGGAAACTATGGCCTCTTTATAACTCATGGACTTCAACTCCCAGAATTCCTGAACCAGCATGGATAGATTTTGCCAATGCACAGATTTTCTAAGTAGTGTCCAAGAGTTTTTTGCTGTAGTACATCATCATCATCATCATCATCATCATCATTATCATCATCATCATCATCATTATCATCATCATCATCATCATCATCATCATCATCATCATCATCATCATCAGTTCACAACTTTGTGAAGCCACAGCTAGTAGTTCCTTAGCTGGTGTTGACCTTCATACATAGTGAGTTCTTCCCAGAGATGAAATTCAGCAGGTTCTGACAGGTTCTGGAGAACCGGTAGCATAAATTTTGAGTAGTTCAGAGAACCGGCAAATACCATCTCTGGCTGGCCCGGAGTGGGGTAGGAATGGAGATTTTGTAATATCCTTTCCCCAGGACTGGGGAGGGAATGGGGATTTTGCAGTATCCTTCCCCTGGAGTGGGGAGGGAATGGAGATTTTGCAATATCCTTCCCCTGCAGTGGGTGGGAATGGAGATTTTGAGTATCCTTCCCCTGCCATGCCCACCAAGACACACCACACCCACCAAGCCACGCCCACAGAACCGGTAGTAAAAAAAACTGAATTCCACCACTGGTTCTTCCCAAGAAGTATTATTTCAAGCTTCCTTCTTCTCCTTGCATTTTATTTTTAAAATTACTGCTGTTCCATTTTTTCATCATTTTTCCAGCTACCTGAGACAGTCACAACCAACCCCCAAATCACAATAACTCTCTTCCATTTCTTTCTTTTCCCAGTCCCTGCAATAAGGACAGGACTGAACCGGGTTGGACTGGACTGGACTGGACTGGACTGAAATGGAATGGAATAGATTCAGGAATGGAAAACAGAAAGAGCCAGCAGTTGGCTAACATATTCCTGAGCATGATTCAATAAGCTATTTTCAGCTGAAATGGATTCTGCTCTGCTACAAGGTAGAAATTTTTTCACCAAATCCATGGACAAATTAGATAAACAATTTCTCCAAAGTTCTACAGGGAAAGGAGAAATTCTCAAAATATTTCTTAAGGACAGAATTCCCATGGTAGCACGACAACTGAAAGTGCCCAATGGCAGGAATTCCTTCATGGTATCTTCTGTTGGATTTAATGGAGGATCAGAATCAGAGATCCTGACAAATGACTGCCAATGAAAAATAAAATATCCAACCACCCTCTTTGCCACTTAATAAATAAATACAAGAACACCACTTTCTGTTCATGAGGATTTCACTGTAAACTTTGTTTCCTCAAATTTAATGAGAACTGATGCAGAAAACAGTGCAAAAAGATTATCTCTGACCAGCATAAATTAAGCCATGTGTTTATTCATGCTGCTATATTCCATTTCATAGTTTTTTAAATCAGTTGTTAGATTTATTGATACCAGAATGTGAACCTCAAACTAATAAATGGAATAGATCCAATTATGAGAGGACGCACACATGAAAGGTTGAAGATTTAAATTAAAAAATGAATTAAATGGGTTGTATGATTCATTAATCTAAGCTCTGGGTTTCTAAACTGTAACTCAAGATGAGTCTCCTAGACCAACAACAGTATTCTCTGTTAATAAGGAAAAACTGGTCTACATCAGATTAGACACACTACTTTGGAACATTTTAATGCCTACTAGCACACAATAGTCTAAAGATCCATAGAGGACACACCAGAATGATCTTATATTAGCTATACACAACAAGTAATGCAAATGCAGAGTTGAAGCAGTTTTCAGTGAGTGCTTGCTAATAAATTCATTGAGTTTAGAAGAAACAACAACAAGCCACAAAGCGGATACCCTGATTCAGCAACAATCTATCCTAATTTGGACCAACTCTCCATTGTCATTTCATTTTAAAAGTAATTTGCTTGGTCAAAGAGGGCTCAGGGTGATTTCCCTTAAGTTTAATTTTTCTGAGACCATAAAAGCTGATGTAATCTTAGTTTTACTCCTGAGAATTTACTGAAAAAGCTCAACAAAATGGAAGCTATTCCCAGAATATATTTTATAAAAATTTGCCTGCCCATTACTAAAATCATGTTATGAATCGATACTGTATAGAACTAAAGATCAGCTTTTTCCACAGGAGCAACCATTGTTCTTACAGCAAAATGCAATACTGCATACATATCTACCAGTAAGTACCATGTTAGATCCTTCACTTAGTAAAGGCAAATGAAAGCAACAGAATTTAACTTTTCTAAAATAATTTGACAATCACAGACTGTCATTGGTACTAAGAATTGGATTGCTAAATATACATATTCCATTTGACTTCATTTGAATATGAATATGTCCTACTAACAAAAAATGGCCCAGCATTTCTTAAAATTCTCAGTCAAATCAATAATTTTGTAGTAATTATGATTCTGTCTTTTGTCTTATCCCTGGATGGAGTGTTTTTTTTTTTGGGGGGTGGTAAGTATATGTATGGGTATTCCACATAGGATGGAAATTTTTAATGGAATTTTAGGCAAATTATACTAATAAACTTGGAGGGGGTATTGATGGAAGGAATTATGCAGCAAATGATTCTATAAGGAAGTAAACAAATGTTGAAAACCTGTTTTCGTTTTCCAATCAGAACCCATTACTTCCTTCTTTGAAGCTCTTTTTGGAGTTGCATAAGAAAAGACTATTCAGTCACTGCTAATAAGTACCTAAAACAGTTGGGTTTCAGAAGATAATCCCAACTTAACCTAGGGTTAAATGTTGGCTGTTAAGAAAATCAACTGAAAGGCAATTCTCAGGAAATGCTTACAGATGGCTGCAGCCTCTAATATGCATATTTAAAAAAGAAAAGGTACTCCTTGTTCCTTTAATCAGCTTTGTGCAATTTGGTACTTATACATTCAAAAAGATCATAATATGATGTCTATGTCTAAATCCTTTATTTATACTTTGAAGGCTGTTGAAATAAGTTAAATGTTCTGCAAAATTCCACTCAGTTTTCTTAGTCAAGCAATGCTACTTGTATATAATTTTAATCTAACTTGTATGTTCATGTGCCCTGCATAATAACCTCAAGAGAAGTGGATAAAGATGAAGAGAATTGTCTTCTTTTGGAAATATGCTTATTTTTCATTTTCATGCAGTCAAGGTAGGAGAGGAAACAATTAGAATTAGAATTAGATTTTTTTTATTGGCCAATTGATTGGACACATAAGGAATTTGTCTTGGTGCATATGCTCTCAGTGTACATAAAAGAAAAGATATGTTCATCAAGAATAATAAGATACAACACTTAATGATAGTCATAGGGTACAAATAAGCAATCCAGAAACAGTATCAATATAAATCGTAAGGATAGAAGCAACAAAATTACAGTCGTACAGTCATAAGTGGAAGGAGATGGGTGGAGGGAATGATGAGAAGATTAATAGTAGTGCAGACTTAGTAAATAGTTTGACAGTGTTGAGGGAATTATTTGTTTAGCAGAGTGATGACATTCTGGAAAAAAATGTTCTTCTGTCTAGTTGTTCTGGTGTGCAGTGCTCTATAGCGTCGTTTTGAGGGTAGGAGTTGAAACAGTTTATGTCCAGGATATATAGAAATCTGTGTAAGAAATGTTGAAATGAGAGCAGACAACAACACTGTACACCTGTTTACATTATTTGAACTGGCTAGTAAGAGGTACGTTCTATCTCTCTCATTTTGTACAGATGACAATTTTGGTAAGCCCTATCACTAACCAAAATATAGCTAGAATTTTTCATAATTTTGAGCTTCCATTCATTAGTGATCTGAATATTTAATAGTAGTAGTGAATTGTTTGTCTCTGCATTTTCTGAGATGAGGAGAAACATAAAGAGGGAAAGCATATTAGTAATGTATTTTTGATCATGACACGTTGATTTGTTCCAATAGTAGCTGATTTCATTTTATTGGAATAAAGTGGTGTCTGCGAGGACAAAAGTTTACCTATTGAGCAGAAGAATTTATTTTTGTGCAAATAGCATTTCAACCATTTTTGCTTCTCCTAACCCAACCCATAAGGAGCTAAGGAATAGAGGCACGGTATGTAAATAGCATGTCAATAGAACCTTTTTGGAATTCTAACAGATATCAACTATTAAAGAGGTTATAGCAATATAACAATATATATTAATCAAGCAAGCCCCAATACCAGGTAGCACAGTTGGAAGGGAACAAGAAGGGACAATACATTAGAGCACAGTTGCTGTCTTAGTCCAATTTCAAAACCATATAGGAACTTTTATAAATAGTTAATGAAGCAGCATTTTCTGTTGTCCTTTGTAAATGCATCAATGAAAAGAACAGAAATTTCAATCACAAAGTGCTTGATTTGACAAGCTCATTAGGCTGAGGCAATGCTTTGGAAAACCTATGTAAATATATGATTTATTGTATTGTCCTTCAATATCAAGGTCCAAGTGTAGTTCAGACATAAAGCTGACTCATATGCACTGTACATACAAACTTTGTAATTAACCCATCATAAATGGCTCTCCTTATGAGCTGATAACATTCTCCACATTTAACTCAATGCACACAAGAAGTTAATAGGTAATCAAAATGTCAGTATCTGATCCATTATCAACAACACATACATACAAAGGCAGTCATCAGAGGAATATTTGCCAAGAATTATGCCCTGCAATAGGATCAGCCAAAGTTCACAAATGTATCACAGATATTTAACTAGAGATTTAAGAAAACACAATACATGCCAAGGTATCTTGGCTGATCTTACTTGTGTCTTGGGTTTAATTTTGCCACATTTTCTTAGTACCATCACGTTACATCATCATTAGAATTGATCTTCTGCAGTTTAGCTGTCTGATGGCCCAAGATTTATTTTATTTGTTCTATCCAGGCAGCCAGAGGATGATGAGGATGATGAGGATGATGTTAATGTTGATATTGATGATGATGATGATGATGATATCCATTCGGTGATGTCCAACTCTTGATGATTTCCTGGGCCAGGTCTTTCCACATCTTCCAATCTTGTGCTATTTCTTTAAGTTGCTCTATGGTCTGGCTGATATCAGTTTTGATGGTGTCCAGCCACCATGTTCTTTGACAGCCTGGCTTCCTTTTACCACTAGTTCTTCCAAGCATAATTACTTTGTCCAGTGAATTTTCCTGCATGACATAAAATAAATGAGACACAGTTTGTGATTTTAGCCAGAGGATAAAGGAAGCTAAATAATCTGATAATATTGGCAATTCTTCCCCGATAATATCAAAAACAATGAAAAGATTAAATGGCACCAACAAACAAGAGCTTTCTGTCAATCTGTATCACACATAAACAAAGTGCACACAAGTATGCTTATGCCAAAACTGAGCAACTGATCAACTTCTGGAATGTACTATGGACAGGATTATTGAACAAGCTATTTTATATGAAAGCATCCTTACCATTGCTGATTTTATCAACTTCTACTGAATCGTATACTGTTCAGTCACTATTCTTAAAGAACTTGTTATTTTTAAGTTCACAACTTGAAAAATGTTGGGCTAGGCCAATGACTTCATAACATATTAAAAATTGTTCAATTGAAGTGTGAGCTCATGATCTTTATTATTATTTCTCTCTGTGTATATTGCCGTATTTCATAAACGATCCCCAATCACCCAAGACTAGTTTTAACATTTGCTAAATATCAGAGAAATGAAACCTTTTCCTATTGATATATTTAACAAGAGATAGAAAACTGTGCAGGCATATGTTTCAAATCAAGTTCATTTTGAATTTGAACAGCTAAATGGACACACAGAGAGGGAGGAAGGCAGGCATGTGTGCACGTGCACATAGACACACACAAACACACCTTTTATCTCTTTAGGATCCATCCCCGTAGAGCACTGTGACTTATAAAAGGGAGGGGAAAGTCATTTTGCTCAGTGATTGAAGAGGCCTTTGGGGAGCAGCAAATGAGTTTCAGATGTCAGACCAGGGGTGTATTAAGTGCTTGCACCATGGAAAATCTTCCCAGGTGTTTGCAGTTTCATGCACTGATGCAAAATAAAGACCACAAACTATTTTCCTAATGAAGGAGCAGCCTGAACAAAAGGAATGTGAACAACAACAAGATGTAGTCCCAGAAAAGGCAACCACAAAGAATGAAAGGCACAACGATGTAAAAATGATATCATTTCTTTGCAGCCATGGAGGACTTTGTAAGTGACTACTTCAAAGCATAGTTTCAAAATGAAGATAGCCTGGTAACTATTTTTGTATATAAATCCCTGAGCAGCTTGGGCCTATACATTATCTCCTTTCTTCCATCCACACTGAATTCTGCAGTTGGCTGACAGTGCCCTCTAAAGACAGAACTACTATTATTATATTCATTGTTTTGATATGTTTCTGAACGGCTTCTTCTTAATACAACCCCTAAACTATTATCACAATAACACAATATCAAACCCATGAAAGTGTTGCCTTAAAAGTAATATCTTAAAAGGTCTGCACAATGAATATTGATTAAAATAATGCAATATTCAATATCGGCAGGAGTGGACAAAATATGCATCTGCAACAAAGGTTGAAAGCAGCACAGAAGAACTTTAAACATGTGTTAGAGGGAAGGTCACACCAATTAACAGCTGAAAAATTGAGGGTTAGAAGTCCCTATTCTCCTCTTCTCAGTTTGTGATGAAAACATTTCGCACATGTCTAGATGTTTGTCATCATAATGATGAGCTTCCCAGCATCCATTATGTTGTGGATGTTAATAAAATCAATGAACCGTGAACCTTTGTCTCTATGAATTTCTACTTTAACAAATGAGCCTTTAACTCATTTAACAGTAAATGTTTTTATTTACATAATAAAAACATAACAATATCTATACAATTAATAAATAGCACTTAAGTTACTATGATTAATTATCCTGTCAGCTATATATCTATATATATATCTATTCTCCCTAAGCTATGTTATCTATGACTATTCTTCCTCAGAAGAAATCTTATAAACACCAGAACTGCTCTTCTAACAGACTTCCAAACTGCTCACAATTGTTTAACGGAAGATCCTAGAAGAGTTAAGACCTAAGACCTAAGTCCAAATAGCTAAGATGAGTGAAGATCAAAGAGCAAAGAGTTTCTATACTGCTAACTATGACAGTTAGGGTAGGACCCTTGAGATTCAAACATATTAGCTGCCCTCTGATTGGCTTATGTATCTGTCCATTCCAAAAGCCATTAATAGGCACAGCTATAGAGAAATAATTTTTCTCTAACACATTAGCTGGATTGAAAGCAAACGCTCTCATGATCAGGACCCAATAAAATTATGGAAGACACAAATAGTATAGCTACAGAGATCCGGATCTCATACTCTCAGTACTTTCTTGCTCCTTTATTGAACCTTGTCCTTGAACCTTGAAGAGCCTGGTAGCTCAGCAGACTAAAAGCATTGTGATTAACACTTACAGTAATTGTCTGCAATTACTGTAAGTTCGAATCTCATCAGGCTCAAGGTTGACTCAGCCTTCCATCCTTTCTAAGGTAGGTTAAATGAGGACCCAGTTTGTGGGGGCAATAAGCTGACTTTGTATAAATATACAAAAGTATGAAGGCTATTGCTTAACGCATTGTAAGCCGCCCTGAGTCTCCGGAGAAGGGCGGCATATAAATCATTTTTTTTAAAAAAAAACACTCTTTCAGAGATGGGTTTGTTTGTTTGTGCGTGCAAATGTGGATATCACATCATTTCCCCCCCAACCCAAGTCCTTACAAAATACAATAAAAACACACTCTCAGTATAATAAAATCCCTCAGCACAAAGTAGATGACTACTTGATAGCATAAAGCAGATGGAAAGTGTATTGTATATCAACAGCAATCAACTGATTCCCCCAAAAGTTCCTGGAAAAAAATTACTTGATCTACAAAATTGACAATAAATATATCTTAAAGCAGGAACAAGAGATTTATCTAGCAGTAACCTAGCGAAAGGGAACATGTGGAGAAATTAGAAACAACATTCTAAAATGTATTCAACAAGTTATCCTTTAAAAATATACATTTTACATTTTGCTGATCTTTTAGAAAGAAGTTAGGACTCCTAAAAAACTCAGGTTTTTTGTGTATTTACGCTTCACAAGATGGGTTTGCAAATCCCTTTACATTAACAGCATGCAACGTAACATTTGAAAATGAGGGGAATTCATTGTTATCTAAATTTTCAACAGCCACTTCTGTGCACATCTCTCCAAGTTGTATCACAGCAGTTTAAAAAACAAATACCATATCCTAAACTGTGTGTCGCTTTGTTCTGTGGACCAAAGACAGGGTGAAAGAAGAGGGTTTTTTCCATTTTATCTGCATACCAGTTAACTCTTGGTGTATTGAAAGATAGTCAAGAACAGGAAAAGCTGTAAAACTGGACTGAGTCTTAAAGTTGCCAAGGCTGGACAAGCCTGGTTTAGACCTTTCAATCATCCTGTAAATTGACCACTTCATGAGGGAAATACAGAGAGGCAACAATACAACAGAGAGAATGTTATTTGCAGGGATCCCAAGGCCCTACTTCTTTGGTCATAGCCCTTCTTCTTTGGAACATTATCAACACCACTCCTTCTATGTTAATCTTTGGAGAGTTGTAAAGACTGCTATTCCAAAGGCTTGAAGTAGGGAATTACTGTATGTAAACTGGGGTCCTGTTTCATTATGCATCAATGTTGGTTTATTCCTTTGTTTTCACAGGAGTTATTACAATTATAATTTGTGGGTTCATCTTGTTATCTCTTTTGTTGTTTCAGTGTAGTTTTTGGTTTACTGTAGAGAGTTTGTAAGCCTCCCTCAATCTCCCTAGATTAAAGCATTATATAAATACAAGTAAGCAAATAAACAAGTAAATAATCATAATAGAAGCATGTGTTCTAGTCATATTAATCTTAATATAAGCATGGATTACACAACAGTGAGACAAGAAGTTAATTTTGTTTATTAAGCTCAGCTTGGACTCCTCTCTGACTTGGAACAAAAGCAAATTTAACATATTGAAACAAACATGCCAGCACTCTCCATAATATGGCAAGATTCCACTCTGGTAAACACCAACTTCCTCACATTCCTTCTTTGTAAATAAAATAACTTATTCATGCAACATTCGATCCTTTCAGTTAGTCTGTTTGGTTTCCCAAGTTCATGCTACTCTATAAATGAAACATGCATACCAGTTTCTGAATATCAGAAGTCACCCTTGGTTGGATACCGGTTTTTCTAAACTTTCACTGATAATGCTTTGGACAGTTCTTTGTCTTTACTTTTGGAACAAATGGAATTGGAAGAAGGTATCTTTGGTTATGTTAAAAAAAAAAAACACCTTTCAATTCTATTTCAACCCAAAAGAATTGTAGTGGTTTTATGATTATACTGGTAGTTTTAAATGTTAACACTTCATTTTGGTAGGAGTAGACAAATACAACTTTGGTTTTGTGGTGAATGTTTCATTTTTTTTCTTTTCAAATTCAAATCTTTATTGTCAGTGTACAACATATGTACGATGAGATTGGTTGAGCTCCCTCTTTTGACTGCTTTCCTCAATATCACCAATATCTTATAGGTTGCCATGGAACCACAACAGGAAGTTGTGTCACCAAGTTTCTCCCAAACAGAAAGTTGGCTTTGGCTGTTTCACATTGTGAAAAAGATGCCCTATAGCTCAAAAGAAACATTTATTTAATATCACTTGCCCTTCGCAGGAGAATCTTGCTAATATTTATCCTAGCTTTGGCAAGTTATTTGATTATAGGAGTAGAGACCTGGTGTTCAAATCCAAGTGCTATGGCAATATTTTCAATTAACATTAGGAAATTGTGGTCCATTATCCACTATCACAACTCATGGCATGTCATGTGTAGCAAATATAGTTTTGATATACTTGAAAGTTGTTTCTTCTAACTCAGTGGTTCCCACTGGGTATATCACCCAAAATTCAGTAAAAGTAATTTTTCTTTGGATAACGATACATGAGCCCATTACCCAATCTTATCAGGGACATTTAAATTGATCTAAAGTATTTTACCTACATGGAATAGGAAGGACATTTTGATAGAGTGGCTTTAGGTAATGAAGGAAAAAATTTAGAACACTATTTTAAGCAGCTCCTCAGCTGAACTAATATTGTACAACAGAGGTGTCAAACACAAAGCCCATGGGCCAGATTTGGCCTGCAATGTGGTCGGATCCGGCTCATGGGGCCATCCTGGAAAATGTAAAGGGCCGGCCCTCGTCACTTCGGCTCGGTCTACCCAACGCAAAGAGGAAACAATGGGCCAGCATAGCTTTGACCCGATCTAACCAGTGCAAAGAGGAAACATCAGGGCAGCTTGGCTTTGGCCTGGTCTACCCAGTCGAAGAGGAAACATGCCAGCAGTTTGGGGAATGGTGTCAAGCTGGCCATGCCCACCCAGTCAGCCACGCCCACCCAGTTGGCTACTCCCACTGCCCCCCTGAAGTCAACCACAGCCCTGATGTGGTCCTCAATGAAATTGAGTTTGACAGCCCTGCTGTATAACATACTGTAATTTATTTCAAAAAATTGTTTTTGTTTAATAAATATTCTTTGAGCATCTGAATTTTTCTAGTTTAATGACTGATCATAAAATTTTAGAACAAAACACAACCTAAAGGTTTTAAAAAGTATCACCTGCATGGTCTATTTAGTCTACACAGAGATGTGTTTTATCCACAGCTAAATGTGCCAAAGCCCAGCTGATGAATACAACTTGAAAAATATGTTTATGGTTACAGGTTCATCTAAGAATTTATTCAGAATGGAATCCAAGCAAATTCTCAGACTTTAAATGTTCTTGCGAACTGTTCCTATAAAATAAATCCATTCAGTTTCAATGAACCATTTAGTGAAAATTTCTCATGTTTCCATTCTGGTCAATTCTGATTTCCATGTTGTTTTCAAAGCTAGTGTTATACTTCTCTGACAATATAGTGCTGTCTGTGCATTTTTACCAAGGATAATGAAATAAAACATCCTATACTATGTAAAGCATCTTCATATTTGTTTATCAACAGGACGTTTCCTGCAATAGTTCTCTATAGACCTCACTAACAAAATTGATTCTTTCTAATCAATTCTGTCTTTCTAGGCCCAAAATGATTTTTCACATGTATTTTTATGTAGAAAATAATGCTTCCATATTTTAAACTTTTATGGATTCATACATAAAATGATATAAAATGATACAAAATAAAAATAATTTGCCATATACAAAAATAAATAATGGAAAAACTTCAAACAAGTAGAAAATACATAAGAATATGAACAAATGAATAAATGAACAAGCAAACACTGTAATGTTGATGCATTTAAATGCTTTTAATTTCACAGTGTGTCCACAACCATGCAGTATCTGATTTCAATATGTGATTTGAGATACATGGTTCCTGGATACAGAAATGGCCTAGGGTTGCCTAAGCGCTACATTTGGAATAAGTGCTGCCCCTTTTAAAATTGAAAAAAAATTCTTAATTTGGGGGCCTGAGATCCCCTATTCAGCCATCTTATCTGGATTCTATTCTTAGACCTTTGTGCAGTCCATCACTGACTTCAGGCCAGCTGTCAAGCATAAATTCTCTCATAGGGAGGTAAAAAAGACTGTTTCTTCTGATGGCATGCACTCCAAGACTCTGGAAGAATATATACAGTGTATAGTGCAGTCAGTGGATTCTAAAGGGATAATGCTAGATCTGTGTGGGACTCTATATCACAAGCACCAAGGAACCGAATGCAAATCCCCCATTGCCGCTATCTGATAACAACTCTATAACTATATAATATCATACCTCCATTTCTGAGTCACTCCAGAAATATTTCATGTCCAGTGATGTTAAAATCTATTGAGAGTGATAGTAGAAATGACATAGTAGCAATCCCCCTTTTTGTCTTCCTGTAAAAATAATTTATCAAGGCAACTAAGGCTATTTCCATGTTTTATGTAGGCCTGAAGCCAGATTTAAATGGATCATTGGCTTCTTCCAAGCTCAGCTTTAGTTGCATGGTCTCTACTTTCTCCAACAGGAGCCCTGGTGGCGCAGCAGACTAAAGCACTGTTATTAACTGTTATTTTTTTATTTATTTTTTTGCTGCCTGCAATTACTGCAAGTTCAAATCTCACCAGGCTCAAGGTTGACTCACCCTTCCATCCTTTCTAAGGTAGGTAAAATGAGGACCCAGATTGTGGGGGCAATAAGCTGACTTTGTATAAATATACAAAAGTATGAAGGCTATTGCTTAACGCATTGTAAGCCGCCCTGAGTCTCCGGAGAAGGGCGGCATATAAATCAAATTTTTAAAAAAAAACCATCTTGGATCTTGATTAGTAGTTTTCCAATCTCTGGGATCAGGGAAGAATCCACTCTGCCTGCTAAATCTTAACGGAAAACAAGGAACTAAATAATTGGTTAGTTGAGAGTGAATATATTATATTTATTCCTAAACCATTCCTGTATCTAGGAACCATGTAAGTCAAGTCACATACTGAAAGCATATACTGATTTAACAGCTACCTTGTATGGTTGTGAACACACTTTGAAATTTTAAAAAATTATAAATGCATCAGCACTACAGTTTTTGCTTGTGTTCTTTTTATGTATTTTATTCTTGATTAAAGTTTTTGCGTCCTTTGTTTTTATGTATGATAAATTGTTTTTTCAATCATTTTATGTATGATATATATAAAATATGGTCAAAATCTGTCACATGGTGAATGTTTTGTCTTGACTCAAGCCCTGCACCTTTTGTACATGTATTGACGTCACACGTGCATACAATAAAAGTTGAGGATTCATTTGGGATGCTGTGCCAACCATATTGTAAATTGTCTGTATTCTATGGATACCATTGCTTCTCACATGGCAGCCATAATTAAGAGCACAGAAAATATATGCGGCTCAAGGTTGAAGTATGGAATCCTTGGTGCTCTCTAAGTGTGGTTGTTTCTTGTAGATGTTTCATTGTTAAGGTAGATAACATCATTAGTGCTAATGAGTATAGGGTTTGCTCCCTGTTTATTTATAGTAGATTGCCCTGCCAGTTTTAGTAGAGGTGTTTGTTTTCTCCTTGGTAATTTATTGAGTGTGATATTTTTTTCTGCCTGATTGTTTGTCTGGTGTTAATCCCTGCTTATCTGAGGGACCAGCAGCCACCTGAGCTGGCTGCTGGTGAAGATGTGTTTTGTTTTATTTTTCTTATCATTTTTTATTGTCTCTAAGAGACAATATCGATGATATTACTTAAGTGGGTAATGAAATGTCTATAAGCAAACAACCATGTTCAGAGAGCACCAAGGACCCTACATGATTAAGACCCTCTTATTGTCTATAATCAAGTATGAGATTCTCAAGAGACGTCTGGCTGTCTTACATGCTTCTTATTCCATGAAATTGAAGACATAATTGTTTTCCCAGGCTTTTACCAGCTTATTATAAAAGATGAAGATCCTGGATCCATTTGTTAACAGAATCAACCTGGAAGTTGATTTTCTAGGACAGTTTAAGAGTCTTTGAACTTAAGCAAGAACCCAATTCATATAAATGTTATAGACATTTCAAAGGGAATGCACGCCAATATTGAGTCTTTCAAGAAAATATGAATCAGTGCCTGGTGAAGCAACTCAAATGTCTCCTCTCTTATGCCATCTGACACATAAAGCTGATAATATCCTGCTGCACAGGTGTGAGTTGAGGCCACTTGTAATCTAATGTGGCAAAATGTTGTGTTTCAGGCCAGTCTGTGGTTGCTGTCAATATTCTGTGGGAACAGTCATAGGTCACACATTTTTTTATACTGTAAATTGGTGAGGTAGAAGACCAATGATGCAAAGAAGGATCATATGACACAACACACCACTGCAGCTGTTGTTTTGCTTTAGCTATTTCCTTGCTTCAGCTATCAAGCCAACTCTCTTTTGGACTTAAAAAGATTATGCTTTCATTAGTGAGTGTATGTGGACTCCCCAAATAAGAAAAACAAGTAGAAGAAAAAATATTTTTAAAAAAAAAATCAAAAAAAAAAAAAGAAAGAAAAATAAGTAGAAGATTGCTGGGGACCAAAAAAGAAAGAAAGAAAGAAAAGTAAAGAAACAGCCATGAGGATTCTAGGATCAAAGAAAATATAAGCTTTTCAGGCTGCCTTCAGCCATTAGGCAGATGCATTTGAAGAATAAAATGAAGGTTGTAGTAAAAGAAATCATTATTTTATATACAGTAGAAGAAGGAAAGGGATCGTTTAAAATTCATTTGCAACATTTGATTAATATTTATTTATTTATTTATTTATTTATTTATTTATTTATTTATTTGTATCCCTCCTTTATTATTTTTACATATAACTCAAGATGACAAATGTATCCAACACATCTTCCTCCTCCTATTTTCCCCATAACAACAACCCTGTGAGGTGCATTGGACTGAGAAAGAATGACTGGTTTAAAGTCCCCAGCTGGCTTTCATAGCTAAAGCAGGACTTGAATTCACAGTTTCCCACTTTCTAGTGGTGCCTTAACCACTAGCCTGGCGCCTTAATTGCTCCCATCCTCCCCATATTTTAACTGTACATTATTACTGTTATTGTTGTTTATAGCTTTACCATTTTAAAGTTTTCTGGCTTTTAATATTTGTAAGCTGCTCAGAATTAACTCCAGATGAGATGCACAGCACACAATCTAATAAATAAATAATTAAATGTCGACAGGATTTGCAAGTAATCAATTTGGTAGCTGAGAAAAGTGTTCTTGTTAACAGTGTGACAAAATAGTGGTATCACAACTTTGGAGCCCTGGACCTATTCACTATTTGCTTTGACTCTTCCAATTCTTAGCATATGATGCCACTTCCAACAGAAGAGACCTGTGGAGATGTGTCCTTCTCTAAAGAAAACAGTTGCTTAATAAATAAATCAGTGCCAGAAAGAATTTTCTCCCGAGGCAATAAAAAACTTCCCTATAAATAAATAAAACTGTTGTCATCCATCAAAATGAAAAGTAGCTCAGTAATTTTAGAAGAAAAGGCTCTTTGTCCATATATAATTTGTATGTTCAAAATGATGTCAATTCCAAAATACAATTAAATACATTTTTTAAAAAAAAAAAAAAATCAGCATTCTGAGATGGGTTTAAATGGCCACTTAAATATTCTTTTTTCCAGAAAAGGTCATTCTAAAACCCTTCACAAAGCACTTTGACTTTGGAGGATCCAAGAATGACAGATTAAAAGGGTAGGTATATGCAGGTATGGGTAGAGAATGGAAGTAAGATATAACCTGGGGACAAATTAAAGAGCTGAGTGGGCTTTACAATCTGATTGTGGTGGGCTCTTTTTATCAAAGTAAACTTTAGTTCAGATATTGTCCTAGCAAAGGTTAGGTTGTTGCATTGGAAAGCACTTTTTAAAAATCAGAAAATGAGACACAAAGGGAGATTATATACAGAAATCTGAATGGCTTTCACCATGATGACCTTGAGAAAACTACTGAAGACCTGGCTATTCCCCCAGTTCTTGGGACCCATGGATGGCTGACAGTCTGATGGACAAGTATTTGTTTATATGTTTGTCTTCTGTGATTTATTAAATTGTACAGTTCTTATTTATTTTTTAAATTGTAAAGTGCTCAGAGTCATAAGTGCTTAGGTAAAAAAAACAAAAACGAACAGTGAATGAATGAATGAATGAATGAATGAATGAATGATAGATAAGTGACTGAAACAAAGTCCATTATTGAATTCATTGAATCTTTTTTCAGCATGTACACTGCTGATTGCTTGGGGCTAACTTATTTTCAGGCAGATTTTTTTCCAAAGAACAGAAAAAGCAAACAATAAAAACATATTCCAAGATATAATAGCAGAAGTATTCTTTTACTTCCACACATACACTTCAAATATCATTCTGATGTTCAGACACACTGTCTCCTGACCTTTGACACAGAATAATCCTTGAGAGCAAATAACACATTATTCCCCCTTCTTACTTCAGACCATGTGTTTAACTATCCTACAGTTAAATAGAACCTATATACCAGGTACATTTACCAAAGACACAAATCCTTTAATTTCAAAATTGTGACTATTTACCCACTGCTTATAAGATTCCTCTACTTTGTATGATGTATGCAATTTTAGTGCAATGTATGATCTTAGAACACACTCGGTTAGAGGCAATGAAATAATGAATTAACCAGATCTTTAGAGAGAACTCATGGAAATAAAGCCTTGATAGAGACATAATGTACTTAGGGCATGTTTAAATTATTTCTCATGAATTTGAGAAATTATTTCTTTTATTATTATTTCTTTATGAATTATTTCTTTATGAATTTCTCATAAAGTGCTCACTTTACAAGATTCAAAGGATCACAACTTTTATTTATTATTTACAGTAAGTATTAGATTTTTATCCCACCTTTATCAATACTTTGATCCAGGGGTGAAATCTAATTTTTTTTGCTACCGGTTCTGTGGACGGGGCTTAATTAGTGGGCAGGGCTTGGCGGTAAGGTGACTGGGTGGGCGTGGCCAAGTCAATGTCACTTCTTTGCCCTTAACCTACAAAACACAACACAACACAACTGGCTCACCCACAATGTAAAAGCAGCTGTGCTAGACTCAAAATGGCCCCGCAACAAGCAGGAACCTCACACAGCCATAAAAAGCTCAAAAAAACAACTTTCACACTTCACACACACACAACACAACACAACACAACTGGCTCACCCACAATGTAAAAGCAGCTGTGCTAGACCCAAAATGGCCCCGCAACAAGCAGGAACCTCACACAGCCACAAAAAGCCCCAAAAAACCAACTTTCACACTTTACACACACAAAATTCCACATACAGCTTTGTGAGATTTTGTGTGTTTGTGTAGTTGGAGTGAAACACTACAGAAACACACTAAATCTCAGAAAGCTGCACAAATATTATTTTATTTTAATTTATTTTTAGTTTTATATAAAAGCAGCTAAATTTAAAACTTCCTAAACTTTAAATGGCTAGGTCTAAAAAAAGAACAACTAAAAAAAACCAAATTAACTATTTTTTTTAAAGCTCCCAAAGGGGAAAAAAACTTACCCAATAGAACAGGGGTCTCCAACCTTGGCAACTTTAAGACTTAGGGACTTCAACTCCCAGAATTCCTCAGCCAGCTTTGCTGGGAGTTGAATTCCACAAGTCTAGGCAGGAAGGCAAGCAGGCAGAAAGAGCTACTCACCAATGAACTTGATTGCAGGCAGGGAGATTCAGTTGCTTGCTGATGCATGGATTGTGATCGTCATGCGATCAGCAGCTAAGGTAAGCAAGCTGGAGGCTGGGAGAGTGGGGGGAGAGAAAAAGAAGCTTTTTTTTCTTTTACATGGCTCTGGCGATCCAAGCTGAGTTGCCTGATTAGCAGGCAACTCAGCTGGGATGGTCAGAGCTTGGCTGGTCGGAGCCATTTAAAAGGAAAAAAAAGGCTCTGATGATCGCGGGGCTCAGCTGGGCATAGGGGGCGGGGGCAGGGATTTTTGCTACTGGTTCTCCGAACTGCCCGCCGCCATCGCTACCTACTCGCCTGAGCCGGTCCGAACCGGGAGCATTTCACCCCTGCTTTGATCTTTTTCTCCTAATCATTATGGCATTTTATACCACAGACAGGACTTATTAGAACTGACATTCAAATTGATATGCTATTTTTTTTTTCCAATTTGACATTGTCTTAGAATGGAATAGCCATTGGTCAACTACCTCTCCCATGGATATCCACTGGAGAATTGTTTTTGTTTTTTCCGTAGATCCCAGTTGAATCCAGCACACAAACGTGATCTTTGTTTTGCCTATGATCCTATTAGCTTTAGTTTTCAGAGAATTAATCTGCAAATAGATCCGCAGGTGTAGATAGACAAAACGTCTTCATCCGTTTCACAAAATCAATTTCCAACATGACATTGGATTGAAAAGAACAGAAAGTAGTTTTCTGGGAGGGCAGACGACTGTGTTCCACGAAACAGTGGATGGATAGGGAAAGGAAAACCTTTGATTGCAAAGAAAAATGCAAAAGATGGAGGAGAAAAGAGAAATAATTAATGCTTTCTTAACCTGAAAGCACTCTGTATGAAAAGCAACTTTCTTAGCAACCCTGTTTAGAGTTTGTTGCAAGCCAGGCTATACCACATAAAGGAAATGAGGGTTGTGCTGTGAAGGGCAAAAGGTGAGCTTGCCTTGTTGATTCAAAAATGGAACACCAAGAGAACATATAATATGCCATTATGTCTATGGTTTCCAACTTGAACTCAGCATAAATTATTCCAGGAATGTTTGTACAGTCTCTTTTTATATCTCCCTGGCAAGGCCTATTTTGATTGCAAGGCTTCATTACTTTTCTTTTTTTATCAACTATACTTCTCCCGTGAAGATAATCTTTTTTTTTGTTGTTATTGCAATTTTTTTTTTCAGAGAAAGCCAAAATAAAACATACTGCACCACTTGTCAAAGCAATGAAGTAGGCTGCAGAGGAAATTCCTGTTTATTTAAGGAATGGGCTGTGACTTGAAAGAAACAAAAGAGAAATGATGGCGATGAAAAAACATGTACTAACTTTCTACTTGCTTCATAATTTGTAAAGTATGGTTTGTATTAACATAAAAAAATTAAAACATCCTTTCTTTGTTGAATATAAAATGAATTGATAGGTGAATTGACTACTTAAAAATATGGATATTTTTGTTGTTAAGATAGAAGTAGCAGTAAAGTCTTATTAAAAGTTAAAGTATGGTAGTAACAAACATATCCATTGTTGTTTATTTTAAGTTCCTTGACTGAAGTGATACCATTTTTATCATGAATCTGTGATCCATAATATTGAACTCTATGTTTGAAAACATTTTGATAAAATATCACATTTTCTGCAAAAACTGCACAGAACAAATACAAAACCCTCAGAAAAGCTGTTTATTTTGGATACTGTTTTGGCTTATATGCTGGTCTATTTTCAAAACTGAGCACTTTACAAGTAATAGCACAAAAATTTACTTCAATTCTTCAGATTCCCCTTCTTTCCCATTGTTCCTCTATCGCTTTTCCTTTTTTCAGAAGCACAGCCCCTGATTCAAGAGGACAGTCCAGTCAGCTTACCAGGCTCTGATCCAATACTTTTTTTAAAAAAAAAATTGGCACAATTGAAGATACATGGACTTCAATTTCCCAAATTCCACATGCTGACTGGGCAATTCTGGGAGTTGATATCCACACATCTTCAAGTTGCCAATTTCCTTTGGGAAACATGAAAAAAAGGCTCACCCTGAGTCAGTATAGAACCCTGAAAAATATATTTCTTGATTATTCTTTTCTTGCATTTATGCCATAGCATGGATAGTTTAGATGGCTCTCTTCTTTCCATTTCCTGGCTGAGAAATAGTGGCTGACACATTGAGAAATATGAGTTAGAGAGACATAGGTTAGTCCTAGGTAAAGGTAAAGGCTCCCCTCACACATATGTGCTAGTTGATCCCAACTCTAGGGGGCGGTGCTCATCTCCGTTTCAAAGCCGAAGAGCCAGTGCTGTCTGAAGACGTCTCTGTGGTCATGTGGCCAGTATGACTAAATTCCAAACATGCACAGAACGCTGTTACCTTCCCACCAAAGGTGGTCCCTATTTTTCTACTTGCATTTTTTACGTGCTTTCGAACTGCTTGGTTGGCAGAAGCTGGGACAAGTAACGGGAGCTCACCCCATTACACGGCACTAGGGATTCAAACCACTGAACTGCCGACCTTTCGATCAACAAGCTCAGTGCCTTAGCCACTGAGCCACTACATCCTTATGTTAGTTAGGTTAGTCCTATGTTATCCATTATTCTCACCACAGTTTATCTATCAAACTAACCCTTAACATATTCATTTGTGAATGTGTTTGAATTAGATTGAGCAAAGCATCAGGCTGATGTCCTCCTCTTGTCTTCCTCCAGCAAACTTGATTTCATTTTAAAAGAAATAGAATAGAAACAATATTTATAGAAAATATTGCCTAATTTATCATATGTCTAGATTCATAATGATCATAATTCCTCATTTTCATTTAATCATTTTATTTAATTTGTATACCGCCCTACTCCCGAAGGACTCAGGGCGGTGAACAGGCACAGAATAAAACACGTAAAATACAAAAATTAAGAGCAGAAATAAAATCAAATTAAATCAATTTAGCCCAAGACAAATTTAAAACCCCACAATCTTCCACAATTGCCTGTCCTTTTCTCAAGCAGCAGCAGGGTAGAAGCAGGGAGGGAGCCGATTCCACAGGGCTACATGGTTTTCTGCCTCATCGTAGATAGATAGATAGATAGATAATTTTATTTCTAAAATTATCAGCAGCAGCCTAAGCAACACCTGAGCTCCAAGCCTGGTGGAGTGCAAACCATGCTCACCGCCTAGTCCATAGCCACAAGGTGAGCTGTGGAACAGATCCACACTGGATCAGCTGGATCAGCTGATCCACAGTCCACGGTTAAGGGGCCCAGCAGTCATGAGGTGACCGCCCTCACTGCCTCCTACACCTCAAAAAATTTTTTAAAAACCTCCCTGTAGATAAGCCCAAGTGTTTATTTTCAAGCCTAAAAGAAAATAAGACCTGGTCTTATTTTCAGGAAAACACAGTATGATGGCATACTATTTCTTAGAAAACACCTAGGAAATCTGGTTTCCAAAAGCATGGTGAAAATAGAATGAAGTTGGTTAACTTGAGGGTCCCCTGTTTAGTAATAAGGTCAAAAATAGAACAGTTCTTTGACAAATGAAATGGAAAACATTGATTGCAGGTTAGGAATTATAAAAACATGACAACACAAACTGTTCCAAAATATTGTAGTGAGTGTACATAATAAAATTAAAATATTAGATTTTTTAAAAATGTAGGCAGTGGTTAGAATAATTGGTACTCATCACATGCCTAACCCTAAAGTCCTTGCTATCCATTCCAAATGAAACATTTTTAAAAATGTCATCATGACATTGTACACCACAACCTATCTAAAGAAAGATCCATTTAGCCAGCACGAAGACAAGAAACAAAGCTGACAACACTGTAGCTATAAATATCTAAGTTTCTTTCCAATTGTAAATAAGGAATAAGAGTTGAACGCAAAGCTTCACAAAGGAAGCTGTATTTGAAACTAAATGTTTGAATGCCAGGACTGAGGGAAAGCAGTTCAAAATGAGAAGACAAATTCCTTTAAAGAAGGGAAGGAATTAAGTTGCTTTTAAGTGGTGGGGGGGGAGAGAGGCATGGGAAGGCTACTGTAGATTTAGCAAAACAGATTTACTAACCTCCTGAGAACAGACTAGAACCAGTGTTTCCCAAACTTGGCTATTTTAAGATGCATGGACTTCAACTCCCAGAATTCCCCAGCCAGTATGCCTGGTTGAGGAATTCTGGGAGTTGAAGTCCATACATCTTCAAAGGGTCAAGTTTGGGAAACACTGAACTAGACTGTTAAAATAACAGGTCACGCTGGCAACCTGGGAGATTGCCCCACTCAGAAGACAAAAAGAAGCATAAGAACTGAATCTTACTAATAACAATAATAATACTGTTTAAGTATACATGGTAATACTCTTTCACCTTCTAACATTTGCATTTGTGTATAAAGCAAATTGACCCAGACAATACACTGTTCACTAAGCACTTATGTATGTCAAAGAAAGAACTATCATTATTTTTTTTAAAAAAGAACTGAATCTTAGTATATAAGAAGGTCTTGTATCTTACAGTTGACAGCTGCAAGATTTCTTCTTTAACTTTAGTAGCCTTTAAAAATAAACATACTGTAATTCAAACATCTGCATCCTTGAATGATTGTGTGAGGCTTCTAGTTCTAGTATTAACCAGGTGCAGGAGGGTTATACAAAATGGCTGAAGGATTTTTCAACCCACCCACCCCCCATTCTGGCTGTAATGGTTAAATTAATTGAACATCATCATTCAACATAGACCTGAAGATTTCCCAGCATTGTAAACAAAGCAAAACAAAACCCACAGCGTTACATTTATATTGCTTTGGATTTCTTCACTGAGCAGGGCCTAAGTGCTCCTTTCCAACTTTGTGAATATATTATTCTAATATCTGGATGCTATTCTGAAGTTCCATTCATATTTTGATAAATATTAGGAAAACTATTCCATCACATTAAAGGGAAATGTTGAACAATTCTGTGAAAAACGTTGGTGTATCAGCGTGGCAAAAGTTAAAAATAGCAAGGTGGGTGGGCTACCTAGTATTTCTGTGTCAAAAACATTAATCCCTCCATTCTGAAAAACTGAAAAGGTCTCAGCTTTAGCACCAACAGGAAATCTACATGATTTACTCCTTTATTCAACAAGCCTTCTCAGTTTTGCTTTGATGAAAGGCATAAAGACTTTTCTGCATTAAGAAGAAGGAAAAGATGAGACTTTCTAGCTAAACTACCTCAATGATGTTCTTAAGCATCAGGATTGAAAGATATATATGCATGCATTCTCATTATCTTTTGTTTTTCATCTTTATAGATTAAATTCACCCACAGTTAATTGTAATTTATTGAATAAGCCATAATGCCTGAATTCACACATCATCTTAACCCATAAAATATGATTTAAAGAGATAAAGGTTTGATTCATTGACCTCCACTCCTGTTTCCAGTTTAGAAACCATTTGCAAATCAAGAGGTCCTGATGTGCTCATGACATCCTCTGTTCATTTCAATAGAAAATGGAGTTTGGATGCATTGTAGTGCATCTTTGTTCTTTTGAATATCTTAAGCAAACTCTAATCTTACAATCCTGTATTGATTTAATTGGATTAAGATCAAATGAACTGTTTAAAGTGAACTGTTCAAATGAAGTGTTCCAATATCTCAGGGGTTGCCACAAAGAAGAGAGAGTCAAACTATTCTCCAAAGCACCTGATGGTAGGACAAGAAGTAATGGGTGGAAACTAATCAAGGAGAAAGCAACTTAGAACTAAAGAGAAATTTCCTGACAGTTAGAACAATTAATCAGTGGAACAACTTGCCTCCAGAAGCTGTGAATGCTCCAATACTGGAAATTTTTAAGAAGATGTTGGATAACCATTTGTCTGAAGTGGTGTAGGGTTTCCTACCTGGGCAGGGGGTTGGACTAGAAGACTTCCAAGGTCCGTTCCAACTCTGTTATTCTATTCTATCTCACTAAAATTTATGTGTAGGTAAACATGTCTGTGTTTGCCAGATATCTAAAATTTATTCATGCAAAGGAGAATAAGACACGGAATGGGACTGTCAACCCACACCCACTTTTGTCGGATTCGCCTGACAAAAGGGGGACCTTTTGTCAGGTTCGCCTGATTCGCCAGTTGCGGCCCTTTCTTGATCGGGATTCCCTGTGCACAGTCACTCATGCCCTCGTCACCTCTCACCTTGACTACTGCAATGCTCTCTACATGGGGCTCCCCTTGAAGAGCACCCAGAGGCTCCAACTGATCCAGAACGCAGCAGCGCGGGTAGTGATGGGAGCAGCTTGGCGCTCCCATGTAACACCGCTCCTGCGCGAGCTGCACTGGCTCCCAGTGGTCTTCCAGGTGCGCTTCAAGGTGTTGGTTATCACCTTTAAAGCGCTCCATGGCATAGGGCTTAACTATCTTCGAGACCGCCTGCTGCCACCGACGACCTCCCATCGACCCGTGCACTCCCACAGAGAGGGCCTCCTCGGGGTGCCATCAGCCAAACAATGTAGGCTGGTGACCCCCAGGGGGAGGGCCTTCTCTGTGGGGGCACCTACCCTCTGGAACCAACTGCCTCCAGAGATAAGGAGAATCCAAGACCTCAGTGCCTTCCGCCGTGCCCTTAAAACCTTCCTTTTCCAGCAAGCCGGGCTGGCCTAATTTTTTTTAAAGTGTTTTTAAGTGTTTTGTTTATTGTTTTTAATTAACGGGGCCAAATTTATATATGTATATTTTTAACTGTATTTTAATATTTGTACTTGATGTTTTTACTTGGCTTTTCACCGCCCTGAGTCCTCAGGGAGAAGGGCGGTATACAAATTCAATAAAATAAAATAAATAAAATAAATAAATAATAAATAAATAAACTTACATCCGTAAGGTTAAGCAGCACTGTTGATCCATCCCATATGTCCACATGTGAGGCATATACATATGCAAAAAATAATCTCTGTGACTTTCTGCTGGCACTTCAACTATCACTAATTGACTAATCCTATAAAATATCATGTATATTCATGATATACAGCTAGGTGGCATTACCTAGTTTACTTTGTTGAACTCAATAAACCAAGCAGGGACAGATTTGGTTAGTACAGGGTTGGGAAACAATCAGAAAGTTCCAAAACTCAAGGCATGACTGCAAAGTAAAAAAAAAAAAAAAGTAATAATGGAAGAAGACAATCCAAACCACTTATGTCTTTTTGCCAAGCAGTCACAATCATGTTGATGAAGTCACCAGAAATCAACCTTGAGTCAAGAGAGTTCACCTTCACATCCCATGGCAGGAAGGCATCAGTAAGAACTAAACTGAACTCAATTTAAATAACTCACTTGGGATTATTATGGTTATATTAAATTGTGGGCAATACATTTTAGGAAGGAAGGAAGGAATTGCTTGCATAGAATTTGGAGTTTCTCTTGATCCATTTTAAACATTTACAAAGGCTATACAAGTTTTGAGCTTCTAGCAGTCATTCAGGATTTGGTTTGTGAAATACAGTTCACTGATATGTAAATATGTCGATTATAACTGGAAATACTCCAACACACAATTTGCTGTTCATCTGATCTCCAGGGAAAGGATATGGTGTCCCATATTGTTTCTACAGAAGTTATTCTTCATTCCCTAAATTAAATTGAATCTTTTCAAAGTTTAAATGGCCTCCTCTTCTTATGCACAGATGTGGAAAAAGAGACCTTAATCTCCAAATAACGGTATTGTTCTGGTTTGTAACATTCTCCTAACCCAGAATTTTTGGATTATTTATACCAATTTCAAATAAAAATATAATATTTCAGAGAAGGGTATCATGGATTCTAGAAGGTGTCCATGGAAATAAAACAACCAGAAGACTGAAGCATCAAGAATTAACATCTATAAGTTCTTTGATTTATTAAGAGTCCAGCTTCTGCGCATGTCTAAGATGGCGTCCCGGCGCTGAATCCCGGATCCTCGGGGGTGATGCCTCGGCTTGGGGGATTTCGGGGGGGTCATTTTGAACAGCTATGACCCCCATTTGGGAAAAAGAGCACCTGGGGACCCCATTGAGAGCTTTGTTAGCTCTCCGGACCACCCCAGCTCCGTGGAGGATGACGTTGAAGCGCCGGCGGGTGAGGGCGTGAATGGATGCGGCCTGCGGGGGCGGTGCTAGCACCGGCGGCTATGGGCGGTCGCGGCGGCGGTGGCAGCCCCCTGACAACAGCGACGTTTGAGGCCCCTAGGGAGGTTCCCCACGCCCCTGGATGCCTCGAGGAAGATCTAGAGGCAGGGGGTGGCTGGGGGCGTCCATGGAGAGGCCGATGGCGACAGTGGCGATGGTGGCGGTGGCAGCTGCGGCGGCGGCCGCGGTGATGGCAGCTGGTGTCGGGGCGGCTCCCAACGGCTTGCAGACCGGAATTACAGCATAGGATTCTTCAGCAGCAGCCTTAGACCGAGTCCTGGGTGATTGGAGAGTGTTGGACCCTCGGGGGAAGGGTTACCTCCATGGAGATCCAGAGACCCCCCCCCCACCAGGACGAGCTGGACGGGGGGGCAATGAAATAGGATAGCATTATCCATCAGATTGGAAGATTGAGGGATTTGTAGGGGTCGGAAAAGAACTACAAACTTACGCGGTTTGAATTTCCCCTCCCTCCTCCTTCCTTTGGACCGAGTTTAGGCCTATGGGCCTTATTACGGCTACAGCTACCCATCTATCTTGGCCTGCTGAATTATTCCGAATTTTTCCCCTTTTCCATCTAGCTTGTCTGAACTCACTGCCATGTAAAATCTCTTTGACATGAATTTACGAATTTAAACCTCCTTCTGAGCAGGATACTTGGACCCCCGGATGCTACTAATCCCAGGAGGGATACTGGTTCTATGGATGTAAGGCCAGTTGGAAGCGGATTATGGCTATCTTCACGCCCGGATTTCCATCAGAGTTTCTATGGGTGGCCTAGGTGAGAGCATGGCTGCCCTAGAAACTTCCGGGGTCGAATGATATACACCTCCTTGCCACTGTCTGAGAGGACAATGGGTTTGGTGGACTGACCATGGACTAGAATTTTCCCTATGTTTGTAACATCGGCGGTACCCCCTTCCCTTGGACTTTGGCTCCCCTGATGATGATTATATGTATTCGGTGTCGGAACTCCTCGCCCTGCGAGATTCTCCCCTCTCGCAGGTTTGGCCCTCCACATTATCGAGGGCCTATCTCGATGACGGACTTTGGAGTCCAGAGAGATGGCATGGAGCAAGGAAGAATTTGTGGGGTTTTTTAGGGAAATTTTTTAAGATTTTAAGGGGTTCTGGGAGGGGGGTTTGTAATGATCTTTCTAGAGAAATTGGGAAGAAGACTCTGGGGGATGGGGGGGGGGAAATCCACCAGGGTCAGAGCCGAGCCCGGCACAGGGTAACGACTTGGGAAGTGCTGGTCGAGGGACTGGGAAAGGGATGGGGGACGATACCTATGAGGTCTGTACCATCAGCACGGTAGATGGGAGGAGCAGATATGGCGGGAGCAGGGGACCATATAATGTGTTGGGGGCTCGCACTCGCTGTTTGAGAGCAATTGCTTGCCCCAGTCCCCATGGCTCCTCTCGGAGACTAGGTGGCTTAGACACTCAGGATCTGGGCCTTCGGCTGATGTTATGCAACACTAGGTCCGTGGTAAATAAGGCCCCCCTCATTCACGATCTTATACAAGAGGGAGGAACAGACCTGGCGGGTATTACGGAGACCTGTTTGGGTTCGGAGGGCGGTGTCCCTCTGGCTGAAATGTGCCCACCAGGCTTCATAGCATTCCATCAGCCAAGGGTCCAGGGGAGGGGAGGGGGGGTGGCGGTTATTATTAACGAGGATCTGGGTCCTAGGGAGACCACTGTGCCTCAGATAGCCGGATGTGAGTCCCTCCTTGTGAGGTGGGGTCGTGGGGTTCAGATGGGCTTGTTGCTTACGTACCTGGCTCCCTGCTGCGTGGCAACAGCCCTACCTGAGCTACTCGACGTGATAGCCCGGTGGCAGTAGATACACCCAGGCTTTTAGTCATGGGTGATTTCAACTTGCCATCCGTCGGTGAAACGTCTGAGGTGGCTCGGGAGTTCATGGCTTCCATGATGGCCATGGACCTGACCCAGTTAGTTCATGGCCCTACTCACAGGGGAGGTCACACTCTGGATCTGATTTTTGTCTCTGGCCAGTGGTTGAGTGGTCTTGTTATTGGGGATATAGACGTGGAACCCTTGTCATGGACAGACCACTCACTCCTTCGCCTGGATTTTCGAACCGCTGCCCCCCGCCGCAGGGAGGCGGATCCAATTAGATGGATCTGCCCCAGGCAGCTGATGGATCCTGAGAGATTCCAGATGGAGCTTGGGCCATTTCCTGAGGTTCTAGCACATGACTTGGCCGAGGAGCTGGTAGCCGCCTGGGACCGGGCGGCTGGTGGGGCCTTGGACCGAGTCGTGCCTTTGTGGCCTCTGACCCAGTGCCAATCCCGCATTGCTCCTTGGTTCACTGAGGAGCTGAGGGAAATGAAGCGCCGGAAAAGACACCTGGAGAGCGGTTGGAGGGCCAGTCTCGCTGAATCTGATCGAACACGGGTAAGGTCACATATTAAGGCCTACCTAGTGGCGATAAAGACGGCAAAGTTTAATTACTTTTCTGCCTCTATTGCATCATCAGGGAATCGTCCGGCCGCCCTGTTCAGGGTTACCCACTCCCTGCTTCATCCGGGAGTGTGGGAGGATCCCTTGGAAGGCAGGGCGGAGGATTTCGGACAATACCTATATGATAAAATCGCTCAGATCCGGGGGGATTTGGACCCTGACTGGGTAGATCAGGGCAGGGTGACGAGGAATAGTCTTGAGAATGTTATCTGGGAGGAGTTTGATGCTGTGACTCCTGATGATGTGGACAGGATTTTGGGGAGACTTAGTGCGGCCACATGTTTACTGGACCCGTGTCCCTCCTGGTTGGTACTGGCTTCCCGGGAGGTTACACGAGGCTGGCTCCAGGGTGTTATCAACGCTTCGTTGAGTGAGGGTTACTTCCCCACCGCCTTGAAAGAGGCGGTGGTGAGGCCTCTCCTCAAGAAGCCGTCCCTGGATCCAGCAATATTGGCCAACTATCGTCCTGTCTCCAACCTTCACTTTATGGTGAAGGTTGTTGAGAGTGTGGTCGCACGACAGTTTCCGCAATTCCTGGAGGAAACATCTTATCTAGATCCGTTCCAGTCGGGTTTCAGGCCTGGGCACAGCACGGAAACGGCATTGGTCGCGTTGGTTGATGATCTCTGGAGGGCTCGGGACAGGGGTTGTTCCTCTGTTCTGGTCCTATTAGACCTCTCAGCGGCTTTTGATACCATCGACCATGGTATCATGCTGCACCGGCTGGAAGAGTTGAGGGTGGGAGGCACCGTGTTGCGGTGGTTCTCCTCCTTTCTCTCCGACCGGTCGCAGTTTGTGTTTGCAGGGGGGCAGAGGTCGACCTCGAGGCCTCTCATTTTGAGCCAATTGTATGGGACTGAAATATATTCATATGTTTATACCCAGCTATATCTAATTGCACAGGAAACAAGAGAACATTAAAAATGCCTGTACCTAAGCTGCAGGTGTTCAAACCACACAATGAAATGCAAATTGTGCATTCATTGTTCTAAGTTGATGTTTTAGATATAGAAAAATGTATAATAGCTATAGCCAACTAAGAATATGAAAAAGCCAATCCTTCAGCTGAATGCATATCTCAGAGCTAAAATAAACATCCACCAACAACACTAAAGCAACATTTGCATTTGTCAGCTCTGATGAAAAAGAGTTTACTTTGTCTTCATAATGGGCACTGCCACCCCTGAAAAGTCCTACAGAGACAGCTGATTGACATGTTTCTCCAACTTCTTTTTCCTCTGAAGGATTGTTTTCATGCCATTTGTGGCTGGTCAAACCAAGCAAACTTTGGAAAGCTATTTGCAACCACACATAGTTCAAACAGCATAACTCAAACTAGGCATGGCACAGACTCAGATACCTCAGCAGATTCATCAACTGAACTTTCCATTCCATGAAGAGATGTTGTTTATTTAACTCCAGTTTAGCTGTAAGGCTAATTGCTCAAACTAAGTATAACCCCTTTGGATTGGGCCTGATTCTACAACTGAAAAACAAAATCCAATGTTTTCTTTACCTTGATTTCCCATCCACCCCTCTCCAAACTTCTGAATGTTGTCCAGTCAGCATGTAAGAATATACTAGTTAAATTTCTAAAAGAAAATCTAGGATCAGCTGTTACAAATCTAAAGAAATTATACTGAAGTCTGACACTGACCACACTAGAGAGAGATGTTTACTAAAGATAGAAGGAAAATATGATCTCATGTTATTTGGGTTCATCCAATTCAAATTGACACAGGGACCAAAAAGCACACTGTGATCAAAATCCACTTTGTGAGCATTTTGTGACACAGATACTAAGAAATAATCTTCATCCAAAATGTTGGTCAGAGAATACTGGATACAGAGATGCAGTACATGGATTTAGCTTTCTTTATGCAGTTGTTTTTTGTCCATGAGTCCTACTGCGTCAAGAGCTGAAGTGAATGTTATCTAGCTACAGCTTGATTAACTGGATGTTATATCTCTTTCCTGAGACCCTTACACAGCTATTAAGTTGCAATGATCTTATTTCAAATTTTGGTTGTATTTCTGCCCCTACTATTTTTCAGAGTCAACGCTTAAGAGAAATTGTTGCTGAAAACCAGACATTTCAGCATGCCTAGTTTAGGGCCCTGGCTTTTTAAATGATTCTGGTGTCAAAGGCATCAGAATTTCATTTCAGTTTCAGAAGGGTTTAAATTGACTGCAAAATTGCAAGTACCCAAAAAGAGGAGCGGGGAATTTGGACTTTTTGCTCCATTGGTAAAAGCTTTTGGTGGTGGCAGAAAAGAGAAATGTTTAAGTATAGCTTCAATATACTGAAAGTCATGATAGAGATTGAAAGACAAGTTAGTAAACATAATACACATTGTATCCCTTATCAATATTTATTGGTCATTGGTATAGAATGGTATTATCAGAAAACTTTCAAAAACTCATCTCCCCTTCCCTCAAACCCCTCTCCAAAAAACCAGTTTTTCATTGATTATCCTCTTAAGTCTCATGCCAAATAAAGGAAAACATTAATATATTTCCACACTAATTTCTCCATACCCATCACTGCATTTCCCTTCTTTTCTTACCCCTTTTGTATAGTGGCCATCTTAAACTAGACGCTCATCAAAGCTATTTCTATAGTTCTGTAAGGTGTCATGAGCATTAATAGCAGACTAATAGAACTGATTGCAATACCAATAATGCTACCTGGTTTTCATTATGTACCATCAGTACAGCATGGCCATTGAGTCCAAAAAACTAGAAAGCTTCATTTCAATTATCCATAGTAACATTTAAAAATACAACTTTTCAGTTTACTTGTTCAAATTCAATAATAAATGCTGTTGGTTCCAATATTAATATTTTTAAAAAACATAGAAGATTCATTTGGAGTATTTTTGCAATCCAAAAGGCGGAACACAGCTTCCTTTATGAGCCTGGCTTAGTTGCTTTCCAATTCATGAATGCCCAGTAGACACAGAAAAAAATGAGCTTAACCCGATATTTTAACCCGATGGTCTTATTCAAATTGTGAGAAAACAAGCATAAAAGAGAATGTATAATAATAAAACTAACCATATCGTCTTTTTTGTTTGTTTGTTTTTCTAGGCTGAAAGCTTCCACAATCTATATACCACTTACAGATTTAATTCAAGATCTAACATTTTTCTATTTCAAGGGGATTTTACATGAACTCCTTTAGCCAATATTCTAGCCAAATACCAATCTGAGTAGAGCTGAAAGGCACCTCAGAGGTCTTCTAGTCCAATCCCCTGCTCAAGCAGGAGATCCTATACCATTTCAGGTATAGGATCTGTCCAGTCTTTTCTTAAAAACCTCCAGTGATAAAGCACCTACAACTTCTGGGGAAAAAACCCTTCCTCTTAATTATATCTTGGTTTACAGAGAATACATTTCACGGCAGAAATGATGGAGAGATTTTCTTTCATTCTTTTGTTTCCTTTTTACCCTTTTTCTTTAAAATTCTTTACTAAGGAACGTGGACTACTTGCTAGCATATATTATATACAAGAGATTGAAAAGTATGTATTTTTAGTCAGGTGGGTGTGGGAGCAGAGCTGCTTGACAGAAGAAAAAAAAATAACCTTCAGTTCAAAATTTCCCAGAGATTGTAAGAAATGGGAGACAGTTGTTCTACCCTTCCTCTTTCTTGCAATTCAGCATCCCCCAAACTCTCAGATTCATTCATCAAAGTTCAGAGATGAGACTTTGCTTTCTGAAATTAATGATACTTCTGAATAAAGTCCTTTCCATCCCCACCTGGCTCTATGATGGAACCAGAGAAACACAGAAAGCTGCTTGTTTACTGAATCAGAGCCAAGAGTACATCTAGTTCAGGATTTCTGTGCTAGTCTCCAGGATTTCAACAGCTCGGTAGGAGGAATGTTTCTCAGTCTTATCTGTTGAGCTGGAATGTGGAATGTCCTTGTGACCTTAAAATGATTTTGGATTTGAAGAGAAGGAAGGCAAAAGGAACCATGTTCAGGCATTCTAATGACTGACATAATAATGGTGAATAATCTCTTTCTAACTCCTTCTCACAGAAGCTCTATGAGAATTCTGTTTTGCAAGAATTCTAAATTCTGCATATGGGGCAGTTTTCAGGAATGTCCATGACTACAGGAAACTGCTCTTCATTATGTCATCTGAATGCACAATTGTACATTTAGTTTAGAAATGGTGAGCTCTTCTTCACTGGATGTGTTCAAGCGGAGGATGGGCATGCTTTAAGGTGGATTTTTGCACTAAAGAGATGGCTGGCTCAGTGGTGGAACTGCCTTATTTCAACTGTACAGTTCTAACCAACCACTGTCCTCACTAAGTTGGTAGACATCCTTCATTTCAATTAAGATGAGCCTTAAAATGTTATTGCTATTCCTCTGCAGTCTGTGCTAGCTCTCTTGAATCTGGAGGTCCCTAGTCTAGAAAGATGAGAAGGCATCTGCTAGCAGTTTTTCAGAATAATAAAAATTATTAACTTAGCATAAACATTCATGAACTATAGTTTACGTCTTTTAGTGAAATTGTGCTTTAAAGGTGTTAGCAGATGTCTTCTAATTTTTGGCTGCTATAGACTAACACAACTCTCCTCCTGCACAGTCCCAAAAGAAAAGTGTTTTAAATTGCTATTCTTTTTGCAAAATAAACTAAATTGGGAAAAGGAGTTTAGTTGCAGCAGTTCAGTCCTGAATTTGAAGAGGAATAAAATAGATTCCTCATCATTTATAGAAAGCTAGGATTCTATCCTGTGCCTTTCTTAATAGGTTATTGATATTTTGATGATAACTCTTATAGGATCTTTTCCCCCTTCCTCAAGATTCTGCTACTGCTTATTTACCATGTGCTGCTGGTTATAGGAGACCTTTTTCAGCTTCAACCTCAATAATACATGGCAAACAATTGATACAAACTCAAGGTAAACCGCTCCAAACTCGATTGCAGAAAATACGACTTCAGCAACAGAGTGGTCAATGCCTGGAATGCTCTACCCGACTCCATTGTTACATCCTAAAATCTTAAACTGTCTATCCTGGACCTCACTCCATTCCTAAGAGGTCCATAAAAGGGGCACGCATAAACGCACCAGCGTGCCTACCATCCCTGTCCTATTGTCCCCATTTATTTGTATTCATTTCCTTCGTTCATGTCCATGTTCATATTCATACCTGCTATCTTGTACACGTTTGACAAACTAATAAATAAATAATAAATGAATAAATAAATAAATATGGCTTCAGAAGCCAGGCTAATAGAAGGAGTACAAATGACTACCAAAAAAAAAAAAAAAATGTTGCACAATTTATTTTTACCATGCAAGGTCAAAATAAATTGTGCAACATTGTTATCATTTCCCAAGTGATAATCCATGCAAGGATTATCACTTGGGAAATGCATATGTCATACTAATTTAATTTTTCAAGGCACACACTCTTCCCTTCCACAATACAAGTGTGTGTGTGCACATAGCACACAGTTGGCTAAAGACTGGTATAAGTGTGTTTAACATCAAAAAGAAAAAAAACACTGAAATAAACTGGTGAATAAGAAGAATTTAATTATTCTGAATGAAATGGGGAAGAGTGTAACTGAATTTCCTTTAAACTCAGAAATTCCTTGCTCTGGCCTATTTCCTGTCTGAGTATTCATGTCACTTAAGAAACTCTCATTCGATCATTCTGTATTTTTCACCACTAACTAGGTGGGAAATAGACTTGCCACCTGGCTGTTCTTTTCCTTCCTTCCAACTAATGGATTGGGGGCACTTCTTTCTGTACCAAGCCAAGAAAAACAAAGCTGTAGCCAGAAGCGCATGAAGTATTTTTAAAGCGCTCTTTAACAAACAGAAATAAATGCTGTGTACAACTCAGATTTAAAGACATTTTTAGCTTCACCTCTTCAGAATTATCTTTGAAATCCTTATCAACATTAAAATTTCCAGAGGAAGCATCATGAATTATAGCTTCCATTAAATTATGCTGCATCTTCCTGTTCTTTTAACCTACAGTTTTCCCTTCTGGAATTGCTTTCCACCCATTTTTGCAATTACTTTTTGCAAGAATCTCAATCTTTTTTGAGGTTCTCTTTCCTTTTTGTTAATTGAATGTAAAAAAGCTGCTCCCTTTAAGCTACTTACTCTAAAGTAATCACATTAATATCATAATCAAATTATGTCCATTTTAGGATTCAGATTAACGGTGTGCAATGTCTGTTATACTCACTTGCCCTGACGTTTATCAGGTAGTAAGTGATGAGAAAAATAACAGTTCAGAAGAAAATGACAGCATCACTTGCCATCAAAGTTTAGAAGGCAGAAATATGACTGAGAGACATGAAAGCAAAGCTATCCCTCATTTTTCTCAAATTGTCCATTCTCCCAAATCTTTCTACCAGTAGTGAAATCTGAACCAGTTCGCTGGCCAGCAAGCGTGCTGTGCACCAAGTGCATTCTGCATGTGTGCATGCACAGTTCACACCAAAAGCACACTGCATGCACATGCACAATACACGCCAAAACAAGGCTTGGGAAGGTAAGTAGAACAGCAAGGCACATGATCTTGGGAACCTTTTTAAAAACTTTTATAAAGCATTTTTGGGCGAATAGATAGTAAAAAATGCTTTTAAAAAGTTTAAAAAAAGGTTCCAACGATCACAGCTGTGCCATGCGATCATCCGAGCCTTCCCCCCCACCCCCGCCTTTTTTAAAGCATTTTTTTACTACTTATTCACCCAAACCGGTAGTAAAAAAAAAATGCTTAAAAAGTTAAAAAAAAAATTCTGACGATCAGCTGAGCAACGCGCGATCGTCAAAACTTTTTTTTTTTTTACTTTTTAAAACATTTTTAACTACTGGTTCTGGAGCACCGGTAGTAAAAAAATGCTTAAAAAGTTTTTTTAAAAAAGTTCCAACAATCGCACATTGTTCAGCTGATCGTCGAAACTTTTTTTTTTACATTTTTTTACTACCGGTTCGGTGAACCAGTAGCATTTTTTACTACTGGTTCGGGCGAACCAGCCCAAACCAGTAGCGTTTCACCCATGCTTTCTACCCATCTAAAAGTCTATGCTTAGAGTGATAATTGCAAATCTGACCACAAGAATGAATTTGAGGGCATCCTGTCAATCACGGATTTCAATATAGGTAATGCCTTGTAACCATTGCAGCATCCTCATGGTCATACGATTGCAATTCAGACGCTTGGCAACTGACTCATATTTATGATGGTTGCAGTGTCCTGGGGTCATGTGATCACGTTTTGCAATCTTCTGAAAGCAAAATCAATGGGGAAGCCAGATTCAATTAACAGCAGTGATACTCACTTAACAACTGAAGTGATTCATTTAACAACTGTGGCAAGAAAATGTAAAATGGAGAAAAACTCACTTAACAGCTGTCTCAGCAACATAAATTTTGGACTCAGTTGTAATTAAGAATACATCTACCTGTACTTTGCCTTCTTCCCAACCTAAATAATATAGTAGTGTAATTGTGACCTTATTCTGGTGATATATCTTTATTGAGGATTTTAAATCTGAGAGACATCCAACCTGCTGTATGACTTAAATACGCAAACTGCTTACACTGATATTTTATTCCAAGTCTGAACAGAACTCTTAGGTTTTACAATACACAAGTTACTTGTGGGCTGATTGTTCATTTGAAATTGTGTTCTAATGGCTCAGCAAATAAAAAGTAAAAGGAAGGAATTCCTGATTCTTATATGTTCTGTTGATTTACAGGGAGTACAGATGAGAAATGGGAACATTTCTCCCTATACTCGCCATCTCTATGCCTCTAAGAAAAGAAACTATTGGTTTTGTTTTGATTGATAGATGTATAAACTTTGTGAGTTGTTACAAACACTTCAGCAGATATCATAGTTCAGGAATGCTCCACAAAGTTTTTGATTAGCAAAGAATGCACAAATGGAATTCTTCCAATAACAACATTTGTATTCTGAACAGAATTTTTGGCCCCAAAAACACCCTTTCATAGACTGTCAGTTCTCAGTCTTATTATTCCGACTTTGATTTTATCTTTTGGTATCTTTTTGAAATAGTCAGAAAATTTGACATATATAATGTCAAAATAAGAAAGTTGGACCATAAGAAAGGCTGAGCACCAAAGAATTGAGGACTTTGAAGTATGGTGCTGGAAAAGACTTCTGCAAGTCCCTTGGATCAACTCTGACTGCTCTTTAGAAGCCAGATCCTGAAGATGAAACTCAAATATTTTGGCCACCTAATGAGAAGGAAGGACTCACTGGAGAAGAGCCTATTGCTGGGAAAGATTAAGGGCAAAAGAAGAAGGGGACGACAGAGAACTAGGTGGCTGGATGGAGTCACTGAAACAGTAGGCATGAACTTAAATGGACTCCAGAGGATGGTAGAGGACAGGAAGGCCTGGAGGAACGTTGTCCATGAGGTCGTGATGGGTTGGACACAACTTCACAACTAACAACAACAACAATGTCAAAATAAAGGAGTCTATCTGCTACTTGGTGTTTTGGTAGGGAATTTTGCTAGAGTCAGAATGCTTCGTTACTGCATTGTTTTTCCATGTCAGGTGTCATTTATGTTGACTTTTGTTTTTACGGACAGACTCCAAAGTGGTATGGGGGAAAAAAATCACTCCCGCATGCTTATATTGTGGAAAGATTTTAGCACCATTCTCTATAGCACTTAGAAATATATACTTAATGTTTCCATAAGATATTTATAGTGTTGCATCTTCTTGGACATCACTGGTTTCCCTACAATTATTTTGGCTTTGAAACCTTTATTGATGTTCTTTCAGTTCCTAACTGGATTTACTAGAGATTCTAGGTACTGAATTGGAATGAAGTTCATGTTTGCAATTACTGCTTCAGGCAAATGTCAAGATTCTCCTTTTGTTTACTTAGTATCAGTAGCTTAACCTTTGCTAAGATCTGATCTTAGCAAAACCATGTATGATTATTGGATGAGATGACATCTGAAATTAACCCATTTTCAGTAACTCTTTGCTGCCATTTAGTGGGCATCCAGATTTATGTAGCCCAGATTTGGCAGCCCTATCTAAATCAACAATGAATATGGCCCTTTCTAGGTTATATGTATAGTGGAAGTTCATGAATCTCTCATCATTAGCAAGTTGGCTAAGACTGGTGATTCAACATATAAAAAGCCAAAAGGATTTGCATACTTGCTTCCAACAGTCCATAATTTCTAAGCAACCACCTTGAGTTCCTCCATATCCATGATATCAGTATGTAGACATTTTGCTTTCAGCTGGCCCCGTTTTCTAAAGATTTTCACTTTTCCAAGTTTCAGAAAAAACTTTGTTTCTTAATTGTATATCTAAAACATTCCAGCTTTAGGTTCATTATTAGCTTTTCCTAGTGAACTGGCTGGTTTTATTTCATGTACCACTTAATTGTTCTTGTTATCTAAGTACTTCCAACAATTTTCTCCATCACCATAGTTCAAAGGGACTGATTCTTCATTCAGCCTTTCTGATGGTTCAGCTTTCAAGCAATATGTTATGACTAGAAAGACCCCGGACATTAGAAAACATATCCTTTTTGGCAGTATAATGTTTCTACCGCTCAATATTTTGTCTAGAATTGTCTTAGTCTTTCTTCCAAAAAGCAAACATATCTTTAATTCAAGGCTCTATTACTGCCGTTGTGAATTTCTAAGCCTTAGATAAAATGTGTTGCTACTTCTATTAAAAAAATGCTGACTAAAGTATTTCAAGAGTAGATTTATACATAGATAGCAAAGAGAGTTAGGTTATCCTTTCTTTTCAATTATTTATTTATTGCTTTTATTTAAACTTCTTTTGCTTTTAGTTTTCTGAATCATCCTATATATTGATGATGTGCCACCTATTGATAGCGTGCCATTAGCAACCACATCCTGATTTTCTCCAGGATGATCCAGGTCCTTCAGGACTTTAATATGTATTCATCACTGCTGTAATTGAGTCTACCCACTTAGCTGTTGTTCTTCTTTTGTACCCTCTCTCTCTTTATTTTCCTTTCCCCAGTGTTAATAGACATCTCTAGAGAGCTCTTTGCTTAAAATTTGAGTCAGAACTCTGGAACCCTTATTTGTTTGTTTTATTAGTTGTACATTACATTCTCAGGAATCTTATTCAACACCAAAGTTTAGAAGTGTTCTTTCAGTCCAGCTTCATCAAAGTCCAACTTTTATCCACATGAACTGCCTGCACAATTCAGATCTTACAGGTGTGTAGACAAAAGATGGCATCTGAATATTTTTCCTAGGTGTTTATTGCTACTCTTATCAAGGGTTACTCTGTGGCATATTTCTGGACTGCTGGTCCCTTTATGTAGATAGTTGACACTAAATAGCCAAGATATTCACTGTTTCTCTGTTGTAAAGCTGGCTGCTGCTGCTGTCATTCAATGAGGGAGTTACAGGTAGTCCTGACTTAATGACCATCATATAGTGAGCATTCAAAGTTACAACAAACCCCTCAAATGGTACTTAAATACAGTTCTGGGACTCTGATGGCCGCGCACACTCTCTCTCTCTCTCTCTCCCTCTCTCTCTCTCTCTCTCTCTCTCCCTCCCTCCCTCCCTCCCTCACACACACACACACACACACACACACACACACACACATTATGGATGCTTGGCAACTGATAACATTTACGACCATTTGCAGCATCCCATCATCAGGTAACCATGATTTTTGGCACTTTTTGATGGTTTCCAGTGTTTACTTCTGGTTTCCGGCAGAAAACACTCATTGGATAAAATGAATTCATTTAACAACTGCTGTGTTTGCTTAATGACCACTATGTTTGCTTAAAGACTACTGCATTTGTTTAATGATTATGGCATTTGCCTCACAACTGCCACAAATAAAGGTCATAAAATCAGGCATCGTCACATGGTGACCCGCTTAGTGACCAACAGGACTTATGATTCAATTAGTCATAAGTCGAGGACTACTTGTATGAATTTATTTTTGTATTCTTTGGCATTCTCAATTATCCAACATGCATCAGGAGTAGTATCTTTGTTTTTCAACCTTTTCCAAAGTTGCCAAAAGATGAGGAATTTAAATAACCAAGAATCAAAGAAAAATCTCTTTGCTATGTCTATTTATGGCTAGCAGCTGATGATGTCTATTTAGAGAGAATCAGATCTGTATAAATTGAAAAAATGCAACAACTGTAAGGAAAGAAAGTTGTAAGGGAGAAGGATTATGATAAAACAAATTAGATTGAAGAACTTTCAAAAGCTGAATTGTGTCTAGGACAGGGGTATCAAACTCAGTTTCATTAAGGGCTGCATCAGGGCTGTGGTTGACCTCCGGGGGCTGAGCGGGAATGGCCAACTGGGTAGGTGTGGCCAACTGGGTGGGCATGGCCAGCTTGATGCCACTCACTGGGTGTGGCTGACTGGGTGGGTGTGGCCAGCTTGATGCCACTCCCCAAACTGCTGGCATGTTTCCTCTTCACACTGGGTAGATCAGGCTGAAGCCACACTGGCCTGACATTTCCTCTTCGCATTGGGTAACACGGGTAGACTGGGCTGATGTGACATGTATAGACCAGGCCAAAGTGATGTGGGCCAGCCCCTTACATTTTCCAGGATGGCCCCGCAGGCCGGATCCAAGCACATTGCAGGCCCACTGGCCTTGTGTTTGACTCCCTTGGTCTAGGAACTGATTTGTACTTTGGAGATCCTAAATTCTGTTAAATACAAGAAAATATTTCTAGAACTGAGGAAGGATATCTTCAAATGAATAAAAAAACTATCTAAATGTTCTTCTATCAATCAGAGAGCTGGAACTATTATATTACTGTAAGCCAAATAAAAGTTCATTAAGGGCTTATAATTTCTTCTTTTAAGATACTAGCCAAATTTTGTCCTGGCAGTTGTTTTCTAAGGTTTGAAAAAGTATATCAGAGAAAACCTTAATTTCACTGGATACAACATTCAATGTTTCTTTACTAATGTTACCATTCAAATAATGCAGGTTTGGTTTAGTCCTAGCAACTCTAATTTGCTAGTCTGGTTTTACTATTTTGCCAGTTCTGAACATTTTTATCATAAATCTTGACTTGGACACACAGATTTTGAAGTCAGCAAAACCAGCTTTAATCCTATAATTACTACCATCTCTACATGTTATTTCCCCATTCTTCTCACATAGCATTCCTCTCAGTAAACTATAAAACTCATATTAGATTTTCATTGTCTACGTGTGCAGAAAATGAGTGTATTCAATTGTAGAAACAGAAATAAATCATAGCTAAAGCTTCCAGTTAAACCAATCATTACAATAAAATCTGTGATGCATAAAGTGTATATCAGCAAACAAATGTAAAGGTTAATTTCCTATTTACAGTTTCAAAAGTACTTTGTAGTTGCTTTAATTCTAGGATTTGACAACCCTCTGAAGTCTGTTTTCCCCAAAACATATCTGAAGCAACTGAAACGCTTCCCTGACATATTAAGATGTCAGCAAATTCTAGTTATGACATTTTGGTTTGGAAACACATTCCCTAAACCACAATGGGGCAAGATAAATACACGCTGACAGATATGCCCAGAAATATCCAGTACATTTTCATGTAAACAGTGATCTGACTGAAATTTTATTAAGTTTTAACTGCAGTAAAAATTGAGTCCTAAAATTCAGTGCACTGTAATGCAAGAATAAAGCTGAGAATTCTGTCTTTAAAATTGTATTAGCGATGTAGGAACAGGATTAAGTTAATTGGCTGTGAAAATAAATGGAATGCTGAGCAAATGGTTCAGCATTGAGGAAGGAGAAAAATAAGGTAATTTAATACGAAAAAGTATAAGTAATGCTTGTGCAGATATTAGAAACATAGAGATGTGAATGTACAATAGGTAGACAATAGTTAGTGGCTGAGAACCCAATGATTTGCAATAAATATTAGGGTACATGATTCAATGTACAGGGTATAGACCTGAACATTAATGTATCAAAGGCCAAGATAATATTTTACAGAAGCAGTGAACATGTTTACATTTTACATGTTTTCTATAAAAGTAGAAGCAAGTAGATAAAATTGTGCTTCTTGTAGAAGGTTTACTAAAAAGAGCAAATGTGTGAAGAATTTTTTATTCATGCAAATGCTTGCACTAAGGGAGTGCCTAGCATGTTATCTGTTGTGAAGTATGAGTATTTATTGAAAGAAGCAAAAGTGGCTCTGAATAAGAGTGTGGGCTTGTTCCCTTTGATAAAAGAAAATGGGAACTGGATATGTGAATAAGTTAAATTCAATAGGACTGGGACACTTATGTGAAATGGAACAAGAAAGAATAAGTGCTGAATGAATGCGAATTGAGGATAAAAGTGAGCGACCAGCATGAATGAAATCCACCAAAGAAATTATGAATGGGGATTAAATTGCAAAACAAATAGTACATCAAATAAATTATGAACAAAGACCAAATGGCAAAACAAATACATAAAACAAGAATTACTGGGTCAAGAGAAAGGAAAAGACTGGGAGAACTACGGTTGGATAAAGATGCTAAGGTTCTCAGAAAATGAGAAGTAAGAATTTTGAAAAGAAAAAAAAACAAATTTATAAAGCAGTGCATGGATGTAATAGAAAGATAGAAAGCAGAATAATGAATGTTATTGGTATAAACTAGATATAGCTATATTTTCTTTTTCCTTATCACATATCTATAGTTTGTTTGCCTTTCTATTTCTTAGTCCTTTTCTGTACTTTGTTAGCACCACTTACCCCACATAACATCATGTGTATGTATGTATATTGGCACCACTGGAATGTGGCCTGGATAGCAGTAATGCAATATGATTTTCTGTATCTACTATATCTCTATGTTTGTCAAGAGTTCTTCAGTCAAATATGATAGCCCTACTACAGCCCTACTACAGAGTTATTTCATCCTGTCATGCTTTTAGCAACAGACTAGACTGGAGGCACTTAATCTCAATTCTCACAGATCACTAGTTAATCAGATTTACTATAAAATAGGTTAAAGTAACACAAGAATTCCAGCAAGTATTCTGCTTTCACATGAAAAAATCTCTACATAAGACAATTTGAAGAGGAAGGTCAGACTTTTTTCTCACTGGGGAAAAATCTTTCTTTTGTGATAGAGGAATAGACTCTACTGGCTGATAGTTTTAACCATTGGGGATAAAGTTTTCACAGGCACTGGCAGCTTTTACTTCTACTTTAGATATGATTGTGATCAGATTTCCCCACTATTTGAACATTGTACTTTGGTAGTTATCTGCTGATTTTAACTGTTCAAATTCAGAATGACCTAGTTATCCAAGAGATGTGCTTGTTCTATTATCAAAATCTGCACAAAATACTTTTTTTTAAAAAAATTACTCTCTTACAAACCCTGTTTCAAATATGTACCTGAAATGATTTTCAAATCCTTTTATTTTACAATTTAGTATTTACTTGAAGCTGGAACAAGCCCCCACTTTGGTCTCTGCTTTTAGAAAGTGCCGAGGAAGCACATCTTATTAACTTTGCTTTTTAAACTGTAAATGAATGGATGTGATCAGCCTTCAGAAGTTGCCTGTGACACATGGAAACCATCACTGATCCAGAAAACTAGATGCTTTTTATATTCTTTCATTTTTCAGGTATTCTCATGGTGTATTTGTTTTTTGTATAAGGTATGTTTTAAATTTTATTTTTTTCTATATAAGCCACAGAGAATAATTTTAAATGCAGTAAAATCCATAAAAATACATAATAAATAAATAACAATGAATAAAAGATATGCCTTGAAAAGGTAAAGTTAGTCTTCTTCAGATGGGACTGACATTTATTGTTAATGCTTAGACATGTAGCTGCTCCTAATCCTCCAATGCTTTGATTAGTTAGCAAACTCCACACAAGTAATCCCACTTAGAAAAAGCTTTGCATATTGAAACTTGTTGAAATTCTTGTGGTACTAACATTTCCTTTGGCAGTGAATACCTCTAAAACTACAGGGAATGTTTGTCTTCCTGAGGATTATTTGTGTAGTTTATCAGTCTTTCTCTAGCTCTTTGTTTTATGTACATACACTCCTTCAGAGAACAATCCCAAAAAACTCTTATCTTTTTAAGTAGGTAAGGACAACATGGCTCATGATATTTACCCATATAAATTGTATGCACATGCTGAGATATTTTTCACTGACTTCCATTTTTCCTAAATCATTTCTAACTTTTTTTTTTTTTGGTATTTGATGACAAAACCTCCACCTGAGAATTATTCTATAATTAATTATGATTGATTTGGGTAGTCAAGCAGAGCAGACCATCAACATTTTGTTGCTCGTTGTGAAGGGCAAGTTCATATACACACACTCTCCGAACAACCATTCATTCCCAATTCAAAATCAATTGTACTGTCAATTGAATCTCCAGCACTGATCATGAGACAGCATGTCCTACTACATCTAAAAGCAACAATAATCAACATTTGAGTGTCTAGTCTGAGTCCATCCATCAGCATGTGTGGCCTAGAGCTGTATGGTGGGCATGGATTTGGCAATTGTGCATCATTGGCACTACTACTGAGGAATCTGTTCTTTCCACTGTTGACCCAAAGGTGCTTTTCAAACCTGGACTTCCTTGTTGTTGTTTTTGTTTTGTTTTGTTTTGTTTTGTTTTGTTTTGTTTTTGTTGTTGTTGTTTTTGCCCTTAAGGACAAAAGGACATTTCACTTCTCACCCAAGAAGCTTCTTCAGTTTGTCTTCTGTTGAGACAGGGCTGTTCAATTTAATATAGGCCTGAGGCCTTCTATATCAAAATTGAACAGCCCTCTCTCAACAGAGGGGCATGGATATGATATCACCTATCCACTGTCTACAACAAAGTCCTCTCAGCAGTCCCAGAAGGGTTCCACACCCAATTGGTTCCTGAGTCAGGTGACACTGAGGGTACAGATAAATCCCGTTGCCTCAATGAGTCTCAGAGAGCTAACAATCAACCTGCAGTATGTTGAAAAGCAGATGAGTTCTAAGGAATATAAATCCTTTTATTCCCTACCATTCTCCAGCCAGAACTGGAGAAATTTCTTGGATGAGAAGAGAAACATCTTCAAGGAGAAAAACCAAGCAAGTACCATTTAAAAAGCACCTTTTATTGCAATATAAATTGCAATAAAAAAAATAAAATAAAAAATAAAACCATGACCTAGATGATTAAGAATCTTCATAGACATTTTCACTGCTGACTTCTAGATGGGCTCAGAATAGGCTGAACAACTATCCTGGTGAAAGTTTAGGGTGAAAAATGTTTTTGTTTTTTGATTAAATGGCCTGATTGTTCAGTTCAAAACAATCAACAAAACTTAAACATTCTACACAAATGCTGCTAGTTTTGCATACTGAAACTTAATCATACATAGTAAACATGTAATCAAGAAAAAAGTTAACATTTTAGAAGTTCACTGTATGGTATTTACAGTATATTTAATTCATGTTGTAACTACAAAAATAAGACAGAGTGACTGTTGTTTTTCAGTTCTCCCACTATCAAGGATATGCCAGTTTTAGTTCTGAATGGATTTGCATTTCCCCAAAATGAATCAGTGTGCAATTAGCATTTTCAGCTTCTAATGAACGAACAGGGAGGGGCAGCTGTGAACAGAAAAGCTTTTGCCCAAATTTGTCTGATATGCCAGTTATAACACTTATTGGGCTGGGACCCCCTTCTCCCAGTCATTTATGCATCAATCATTTCATATTTGAACTACTGTATTTCAATGCACTCTACATAAATATGCCCTTGAAAATCATTTGGAGGCTGTACCTACTCTGCAAGGTTGATCCCTACTGTAGATCTTCCTGAAAAATAGAAGCATTTACTGGGCAACTAAAACAGTTGCTAGCATTTTCAAGATCTCATCATCAGGCAACATCCCCCCCCCCAAAAAAAAAACCCCAAAGTGGTGTCCAGTGAGAGCACCGTAATGAAGCCAGAAAAGAAATACTTGAGCAGTTACATCATCCTGCATGTATCAAGCTGTTATTACATGCATCTACCCTACCCCACCACCTAAATAACAGCATTTGAATGATAATGTTGTCATGCACATGTCTTTATTTGTCTCCTTTGACCTTCATATGAATGCCCACAGTGTCAGACAAAGAAAATAATATGACTAAATTTTTGTGCCATGTCTATACCCTGTTATGTTCTTAAACAGAGTTAGAGAGTGTTTCTAAACATGCAAATTGGGTCATACTAGGTATAAATGGTGCTTGTTGCATTAAATGTTCTTCCACATCTTACAACAAAGAGAAAGAAATAAAAATATTTGTTAAAAACTACGTTTTTGGAAATATAAGTTCCAGCTGTTAAAAGCCTAAACTCTTTCTATTCTTTGTATGCTATGAAAATCTCTTGGCCAATGAAAAGCTGAGGAGAATTCAACTAAACAATATTTATATTAGTAACAGTCAGGATAATTGAAGCTATGCACTAGGTAATGACCTCAGTGGAAAGGCAGAAAACATACTCTCAAAGAATCATGGAGAACTGATCTTCTGTTTGGTTTGACTGCTTTACTTTCTGCCTTAAAAATAATAATAGGGAAGGCCTAAGGAAGGCCTCCTGGGAAGGAAATTAAGAGCCTTCAGGAGATGACTTTGTCTTGAGGTAATTGTTTTAATAAGAAAATGAAAAACAAGATTCACAGCAAGCAATTGAATTGTTAATATTGGCACCCTGTTAACAAGACTGCCTAGAACCAATGAGCTAAAAGACATAATTACCTAGAATTAATTCTTCTTTGTAAAGTAGAATAGAAAAGTCTGAATGTTTAAAGAGTTAAACTAATGTTCCTAGTCATTAACCAAGAAGGAAAACATTTTCCTTTAGTCTAAAAAGCAATGGCAAGACCATATGTGTATGTGCTCATTCACACAAAGGGGATGTATGTTTTACTCATGGTTTATTAAGTCTTATTTTCAGAGTTCATATGCTACACTGAACTATAACCTACAATGTGGATGTGTTAGGATAAATTGGGTTTTCCTTGTCTGTGATTCAGTGTATTGTATGAATTTAGTCTTAGTTGTTCAGAAGAAAAGATTTCAATTCTGCTTATCTGTAATTCTCTATCATAGTAGGTTAAATAAAATCAGGAAAAGTTACAATTTCCAAGATCCAGTGTGTTATAGTGGTTAGGGTGCTGGTCTAAAAACCAGGAGTCCTGCCTTGGACATGAAAAATAGCTGGGTGAGTTTGGGCCAGTCACTCTGTCTCAGCCTAACTCACCTCACAGGGTAGTTGTAGAGAATATAGGAGCAAGGAATATTGGTATGTAATTGGTATGTCTGCTTTTAAGTGGATATAAAAAAAAAAGATGGGATAAAAATCTAAAAATAGTGTGTCCTCTCATAATATTATTTTATATGCATTTGAGAGCTTAGGAATGTAGCACAACATTTGAAGATGTGTGTAATAACACATCAACAGTATTGTAGCTATCGTATCTATCTAGGTTGGATGGAACAGAATACTGTAATTAGCTTTAATATTTATTTGTATAATACCATTTAGCTATTTTGACTGTAAGTAGTTCACAACACAGATAGTGTATGTAGCATAAACACAAGCATGTAATCATAAAACAAAACCAATATTTGTGCAATAATGAAAATAATGTTCATACACCAAATTCAGTAATCACAGGTAAGCATTAACAATCCTAACACACACAATCATCTCTGATTCAAAGGGATTCCACAGGAGAGGAGCTTCTGCAGAAAATATCTGCTTCTCCTATCACACCTGATAGTGGGTGGAGACTCTCAGATCCTAAACCACGAAAGTGATAACTAAGATTTTGCATTGCACCCAGAAGTTAACTGACAAAGTGCAGCTCCTGCAGTACTGATATTATATAGGAATATTACATTATCCCAAGATGGGCCATGGCATTTTGCCCTAGTTGCAGCTCCCAGGTGCTCTCTGAAGGTAGTCCCATGATACATAAAGGGATGAAGTGACTTTTGTCAGCACTTTAGGAACTGATGCAATTAGCACACCAGGCAAAGCTTCCACATGCTGTTCCAGCAGGAGGTAAAACTTAAGGAGAATCCCAGATTGTACACCAGCTTTTTTGGGGGGGTGGGGGGAGTGGGGAGCATAATCCTCTGAGAACCAAAGATAGTACTGTCCCAGAAGCAGTTTTTGTAGCAAAGGTATTCTGTCTTCTTTCTTAGGTTATGACTCAGCCTGTTTCTCTCCATTCCAGACCCTAAGCCTCCAGTCACCAAACTTTAACTGCATTTCCTAGCCAATCTGGGCTAGTGATGTTGCACGATGTTTTTCCCATTCACTGAGCTGGGGTGAGCATCGCTTGTGCATGATGCATCCGGCCCATGGGCCGCCAGTTTGACACCCCTGATCCAAATGATACTGTGCCCATATGTGTACAGACAAAGCATTTTCTAGAAGGTCTCATAAAACTGAATTCCAGCACTGCATCCTCCATTTGCTAGATGTTTTAATAGCTGGGTAGGAAAAGACATTCATCTGACCCTTATTTGTTAAATGCTGGCAATGATAATTCAAACAGCTCTGAATCCCTTCAAATTAATGCCTTGTCTTGGTCTTGTGTTTCTGAATTTACACGGGGATACTGAACATGTTTTGCTTATTTTGAACTTTCGCACCCATGACAAGAAATTAGGAATCACAGTTTGGCTCAAGGACTTCCAGGTCAATTCTCCGTGGCTTGGCAAGAAAAATGAAGTTTTGAACTGAAGCTTACAGGTGAGGAAAACCCATCCATCTTTGAACTTTGGCTGAGTAGAGGTTGGCTGTGTTTCCAACTGCACAACTGTACTTTCAAGAAACTTTACCATTTGTAGTATTTCTGCTTAAGAACAAAGCAGGAAGTATTAATGAGTTCCTTATGTTTTATATATTGACAACCATCTCTTTTTGTCATTCTGTGTTTGCTCCTGATCCATTTAAGGTCAGCTTTGGAAAGCATAAATCCAGGGGGCTTGGGAATGGAAATCCCAATTCTTTCTTAAGAAAGTGTTAGTGTTAGCAATCCAATGTGAAAGGGTTGGGCTTTGATTATGTGTTTGCAGCAGCCATCTTGATTCTTAGAGCCCTCATATGGATGCTTCCATATAAATTGATCTAGCCTTGTTTTCAAGTTATCTCAATGTAACTACCGTTGAATTATATGATATTGGATTCAGATAGAAGGTTGCACTGCTCACTTCTAATCCTTAGAATTAAGTGTGTAATAGATTTCCAAATCAAGCCACTGGGATTTTAAAATGCCTAATTTTAATCAAATGTGACATGTCTCACAATGAATATAAAACCTCCTGCAAGCTTGATTCCTGGCAATTTCATGGATGTTTCATGTAGTTTTCTTGCCATCTTTTACTTCTGGAAAATGTTCATGATTTCCCAGCCTACCTTACAGCCTTGGGATTTTCTGGACCTCTCCCATGCAATTAACTAATCAGGTCTTAAATTTGCAAGCTGTTACCCAGAGAACCTTAACAGGTCCCATGTCAATTTCATCTAAACTGGCTTGCTATGTGTCAAGAACCCTTTGGAGCAATCTGGGAAGCAAAGAATAATAGTTTGTAGCCTCTCCTGCTGAGAGGCAAAGGCTGGAAGAAATTCATCAGAGACCCTTTTCTTCCTGATGTAGAGGAAGTGGTTGCTTTCTAGAAACCACAGAACTGCCAGACTAGTGGGCTCTTTGCAACAACAGATGTTATATCTTTGCTTGTGAGCAGTGGGTTGTTTTCTGGAGTAGTTGCAGAGTTTTCCCCATTAGATTTGGCCCCATGCTTGTTATATATTAATTAAGGTTGTATCCTAATATATTGGTGTTTTCATGTCTCATGGGTGGACAACTTTGGGTAGAGCAGCCAGAAATGATGGAGCATGTAGGAGTTTGCCTCACAGCAAGAGCAATGTGAACTCGGCTATGGTCCAGCTGAATTTACATTCTTGGCTATTTCTCTAATGCTGCCTGAGCCTGTTCACCATTTGCAGAGATTAAAGTGAAACCCTCTGAAAGAGAGAAGGGGATTTATGCATAGGGGGTGTGGGGGGTAGAGGCAGGGAAAGAGAGCACAAAACTGTGATGAAGAAGACTGAGACACATGTTAAATTATTAATGGTGCAATTGCCAAAAATGGTTGGCCATTATCATTGTCTTAAATCATTTTTAACCTCCCCATTCTATACAGATGTTTTAAGGAAGTGTTTCATGCTGTTTTCAGAAAATGCTAAATTCCTCAATAGCAAATGTTATAAATAAAAGCAAATAATTTTGTTCTGCCATTGAGGAAATATAGCAATAGCACTTAGAATTATATACTGCTTCATAGTGTTTTACAGCCCTCTCTAAGCGGTTTACAGAGTCAGCATATTGCCCCCAACAATCTGGGCTCTCATTTTACCGACCTCAGAAGGATGGAAGGCTGAGTCAATCTGGAGCCAATCAGGTTCAAACTCCTGGCAGTGGAAGCTATGAACTATATTTCATACTCTAAGACAAGCCTGGAGGCAGGAGTGCAAGATGAAAATAGCTATCTTTGTTTCAAGATGCAAAATGCTAAGGAAATGTGAATCCTTCTGTGAAGAGATCCACATGTGTTACTGCATTGTAGCTGTATGGTTATTTTATTGTGCCTGGAATCACCACTATAGAAAAATAAACAAGCTGCTGGAAGCTATCTTACATGTGGGTTGAAGGAACAGTGGAAGCTTTATCAAGAAGCCAAAAAAATCTGGGTTTTGTTGGTTGTTTGTTTAGCTGCTTTCTTCCTTTGTATCTTTGTTTGTTTTCAAGCTTATTTTATTTATAGAAAAAGAGGGCATAGCCAGATGGCACTGCTGAATACTATTTATCATTCCCTCCACCAGCAAAAAAAAGGAAAAAAGATAGCATAAATTTTACAGTTCTGACTGCTGAGTCTTCTATCAATAAGAAGATCTATAAATGGTGTTCTCCTTAGTCTTTTAATGCAGGACAAGTTAAGGAAAGTGATTGGAGGTTGTTCTTCCAGTAATTGTTGCCTAGCATTGGGAAAGTCAACCCTAATCCCTCTCTCTAGGAATAGGCTGAGGTTGGGAAAAAGATGTTTGTTATGGCACATTGACCCAACCATGAAGTAGCCTGCCTAGCAGGTAGTAAGAGTAGAAATGTCAGACAGGCTATTATTGAACATCAGCTGTGCTGCAAGAAAACAGAAGTGCTGTCGGTAAGTCCAGTTATCTTTGAGACTAGCAAAACCACCAAGTAGACAAGGGACAGACATAGATGGAACTCAAAGGAAAATGGTGCTACCCTCAAAAATAATAAAAGCTATAAACAATACAACATAGCCATACAAAACTCTTGTTGGCAGAAATAGTGGTGAGCCTGTAATGCACCCAGTTGTGACAAAACCAACAACAGTTCTTTCTTGTTTAAATAGAATTTCTGCCCCACATAGGATAGATGTTATAACCAGATATTAACTTGAAGACATTGCAAGAGATTATGAAGCACTGGATAGGGGCATAAAGGAACTGCTGACAAATGGGATGTTTTCCTGTCTCCTCCTGGTCACCTGAAGACAGGATAAGAAGCAATGGATGGAAACTAATCAAGGAGAGAACCAACCTAGAACTAAGGAGAAATTTCCTGACAGCCGTTTATCTGAAGTGGTACAGGATGTCCTGCTTGAGTAGATGTTCCACAGAAGACTACCAAGTTCCCTTCCAACTCTGATATTCTGTTAAAGGATGTAGTCCAAAAGGACAAGAACTCAGGATATGAACAATCAACTATATAGATGTGCCACAGGAGCAATTTAGATTTCATAAACGGGTATGTTTATTAGATAAGAGGCTCCTAGCAAGAGATGGATTACACTTCATATAACCTGGGATGAAAGTTCTTGGAAGATGCCTTAGAGATCTGATCTGGAGAGCTTTAAAGTAAATCCTGCAGAGGAGGAGGAAGGCAAACCAGAAAATAGGGTAATGCTAAATCCAAGGAATGGGTTAGGAAAGGGGATGCAAGTTGTGGACACACTTAATAATAAACACATATGTAAAGGAAAAAATAATTTATATGGTTGAAGGATTCCAGGGTTTCTGTATAAATGCATAGAGTATGTAGGACAGGCAAGACAAATGTGAAAGTTTAATAAAGGCAGGCAGATATGATTTAGTGAGCATTACTGACATCAGATCAGACAACCCTCATGAGTGGAATTCAAGGATTGAAAGATATAAGTTATTCAAAAGGAACAGGCCAGACAAAAAGCAAATACTGTAATGGCATTATGGCACGAAAGAAGTAGAGGTATGTATAGAGATCCAAGAATCTGAGCATGAGGGTTCTGGCATTTGGCTAAGAATACAAGTAAGGGAAAACAACAAAAATGTTCTAGTGGAACTATGCTATAGATTGCCAAGCCAAATGGAAAATCTGAATATCACCCCTCTTGGACCAAATTACAGAAATGTCTAGGAAAGACACAGTAATATTGGGAGAGTCCAACTATATAGAATTTGGTTGGAGTTGTCCAGTGTCACAATTTCTCTGGAGATTTCTGAAGCTGGAATGGTAGTACATGGACAGATGACTTTGTAGAGGTTATCAAGCAAAGATGGCCATCCACCAAGTGGAAGATGACTGGCCACAGGAGCTTAAGAGAACTTGTGGGAACTGGACAGATGCCATCTTCCACCATGTCATCAACTAGTTTGCTGAGTAGACATGCTTGATAATATCTATAGTCAAAACTGTGTTGGGAGAAGACATACCATTTAAAGCTATGTTTAGCTACTCCAGTTAAACTTTCTCATTTGTGGGCTGGACACGAGAAGAAGGCACTGTCCTGAAGATGTGGCATAAAAATGGTTACTTTAGCCTATTTCTGCAGGAAATAGGGGACATATGATGTGATATAACTTCCTTCCCCTTCCCTAAAGGAGACTTGGCTCCTCATACATACATAAGAAAATCCACGGAACAATTTTCCAATGTCTACTAAAGTCATCAGAGGGTTTTTCATCTGAAAAAAACAACACAGCTTTACATTGAAAAGGAGGGTGGATCAGTTGGGATTTGAATGATAATAATTCTAGAGCCATGATGGCGAATCTATGGCACAGATGCCACATGTGGCACGCAGAACCCTTTCTGTGGGCATGTGAGCCATTCCCCAGCTCAGCTCCACCCCACATGTGCGCTCGCCTCCTGCCAGCCAGCTGATTTTTGGGTCTCTGCTGCACATGCACGGGGAGGGGGCGCATGCGGGATACTGCATGCATGCCCAGGGGGGGTGGGGGTTTGCACATGCATGCATGGGGGCAGGGGGAGCATGCAGATGGGGGGGTGGGACAGCAGCACATCTCCCTGAAGCCCATTTTTGGTCCCAGGAGGCTGCAGGGAGGCCTGCTAGGCCCAAAACGGGCTGCAGGGGGGGTCATGTGCACAAGCGCAGGGGGAATGCAGGGGGTCACACATGTGTGCACAGGGGGGAGGGACATGGGGTCATGTGCACATTGTATTATGGGTGCAGCCGCACAGGTGCGCTGTTGCGTGCTTGCGCTTTCAGCACATGACAACAAAAAGGTTAGTTATCACTGTTCTAGACCAATACAATTCTATAGTTCTATATAGTTCTAGAACTGTATGAGCAGTTAACATCAGCCTTCCAACATGATGCCTCCTGAAGAGGGTTAGACTACAGCTCCCAGATTATGAGAAATTGAACACATCTGAGTGTCATTAAGAAAGGAAAATTTGAACTAATTCAAGCTCTGAAGCACCAAATGTTGGCTCTTCTTTTCAAGATTTTGTTAGAATCTGCAGTCTCTTTTGCTACTTTCACCCCAGAATGAGAACTAGAAACCAAACTATAATTTCTGGATTTTTCTAATCTTGCAATGAGATTTTCCACCTCAGGCCCAGTTTATGTCTTTACTTTGCTCTCATGATATGGGATTTTTAGGATGGGTACCACGTTGCCAGGGGTGAAATGCTCCCGGTTTGGACCGGATCACCTGATCCGGTAGCGATGGCAGTGGGTGGTTCAGAGAACTGGTAGCAAAAACCCCTGCCCCTCCCCCCATGCCCAGCTGAGCTGCGCAATCATCAGAGGCTTTTTTATTTTTATTTTTAAAAGCATTTTTTTCTACAACCTCTTCGGCTGAAAAAATAAAAATAAAAGTAAAGCTTTTAAAAGTAAAAATAAAAGTCTCTGATGATTGTGCAGCTCAGCTGGGATCGTCAGAGGCATTTAAAAGCATTTTTAACAACCTCTTCAGCCGAAGAGGTTGTAGAAAAAATGGTTTTAAAAGTAAAAAAAAAAAGGTGGCCCACCCAGTCACATTACCCCCCACCAAGCCATGCCCACAGAACCGGTAGTAACAAATTTTACATTTCACCACTACATGTTGCCCTCCTAAAGGGAAGTCAAATTCTTGCAGCTCTGGAGCTGCATGTGGCTCTTTCATCCCTCTGCTATGGCTCCATCGCTGAAAATATGCATCACAACCGTCAATGTGTGACACCCACCGACATGTGATTTATTGAGCTTTTCGACCCCCGGTAGGCCAAGCAAGAAAAGTTTCAGAAGAAAACATAACATTTAATTAAACTACATATGCTAGTTTTATGGCCACTCAAGAAATAGTCAGGCATGGAAAGGGTTTTGTGGCTCCCGGTGTTTTCTTTTCTGTGGGAAACAGGTCCAAATGGTTCTTTGAGTGCTTAAGGTTGCTGAACCTTGTTCTAAGGAAAAGCGGGGGGGGGGGGGGAAGAGTTAGGAAAACTAAACTCTCCATTGTATCCCCTCTCCATTTTTACCACAGCCTACTTTTCTTTCTACTTTGTTACCTCCTGTGTTTGAAGCATTCTTCTAGAAATCAGTATGATTGTATCTTTTTGGCTTTTTTCAGAAACCATGCTGTGTTTGTCTCTGTTCTGTTAGTTCCCATGGCCAGCTAGAAGCCTGAGACAGTGCTCAATATGTGCATATTCATCTTCTCCTTTGCTTCCTCCTTGCTCAGTTCTTCTTCCCATTCCAATATTTCAACTATAAATTTTTGGGTCAGAGGATTGGCCTCTTGACCAGTTTCATAGGCTTTGCCCTTTTAAGGGACTAATAATAAGGGAGACAAGAATAGAGGCCAAATATATAGACAGTTGAAGGAGGTGAAAAAAGAAAATCCTAGGCAAAAGCTAACTATGAATATGTTTACTTTCTCTTTATTATTTTAACCAAGGCAACCTCCTGTCATCATTCTTCTGAAATAAATCTCTGTAGTTATTTAAGAAATTGTTTGAATTGGCCACTGACATGATATGGTGTACTTATTTTTACAGTGTGCTCTTTTGTCTCACATGCTAAACCGATCTTGAACCTGCATTGACCTTTGTCCAATGCATAATTTACATGTAGCTGCAAGCATATTGCATTTTTCTCTCAATGAATAGAAAATATTACAAAGTCTATAAGCAACAAAGATGTCATTATTGGACGGAGGGAAGTATTTCAGCCATGGACTAATAACTAGGTCTCATTGTTTTGTAGCTATATTTTTTTAATGATTGGTATTCAGAACCATTACCTTTTCTGCCTTAAATTCTAATTTTGTTGTGTATCACAGAATAAATATACCAATTGAACAACGCAATTGTTTCTCCCCTCCTTGTGATTTGTACTGACATTATTGGGAACAGTAACTTTCTACGTACAAAGCTTGATCACATATAATTTATATTTTATAAATAAACCATTTTTACCATCCCAAGCTCCACTAAAGTTGATATAATTTAGTTGTGTACATGCTCCTTTCTTGAAAAATAGCTCTTCTTGAAACCATCTTTAAGAAAGGCTGATGGAATCCATCTTCAGAGAAAGAGAACTTAGATAGTTGTGACATTATATCACGCCCGCTTATAGCATGACTTCCACAACCATCAACTTTGAAAGGATTTGAAAGGATTCTATTTTTACACAGTATATATCCTATCCCAGTGTGGAGTTTTCAGGTACATTAATAGAAGACAGTGTGTGACAGGTTTCATTTTTAGTGAGTTGAACCTTATAGAATAACATTTGGCTATGTACATCTGAGATGTCTCAAACAGGACCAAGCAGATCACACATTGCCTCCTGATGGTCAATATACTTGGAACAAATGGCTTTCATTCTCCCATTGAATGATTTAGTAAACAATACTCCATGGGGCCTAGCGTTCCATGAGAACTTAATGGAATTTCATGAGAGAATATGGGCAAAAAAGAAACAGTTCACTCAAACACAACCAATTTTCTATTACTAGATAGCTTTGCTTCTTAATTAGAGATTCTGCTGTCTTTCTATTTGTCATCTATTTACTTTTCGATTAGGTTCTTCGGCCTGAAAATTTTTCAAAACCTCTGATTTAATAGATTGACAATGTCATGCTGAAAGCATCTGAAGTCTGCAGATAGTGAAGAAATGTGGTGAAATTGCAGTTGAGTTTAAAAGTAAATTGGGAATTATTTGTACAGGCAAGGCTGGTGCTGTGGAAGTGTTTGGTGTTTTTAACTGTTTAGGATCTGCTGCTTAATATGTAAAAGAAACACCAACAATTTCTTAACACTTTTTAGGAAAGTTTTCCTACCTCAAAAAATATATCTTCTCAGAGATTGCCTGGACAAGGTCCTGCAGTTTTGTTGCCAAGTTTTTTCAGAAGTGGTTTGCCATCGCCTCCTTTCCAGGGCTTGAGAGAGGGTAATTGACTCAAGGTCAACTAGTTTGTGTTGTGCCTAAAACAGAACTTGAATCCACAATCTCCTGGTTTCTAGTCTGATATTTTAACCACTATACCAGGCTGAATCTCTTACCTCCCTTAAGGATCAAAAACCCAGCTATTAGCCTGTTCTATGAAGCATAATAATTGTCATAGAAAGGATATGTCCACCCAGTGCACTCTCATCCAAAGTCATCAACAATTTAGAAGGAAAGGAATGACCTAAAAATATTCTGTTGTTTGTGAATGTAATAAACTGTTCATTCATTCATATGAATATTATTTCAAGAGGAATTTAAACTAGATACACATTTCGTATTACACTTCCATCCAGTTAAAACCAAGTCAGACAAATATGGCTCTGTGTCTTTTGCCAGTTAAAGGTTTTTCACATTTGTGTTTATATAGGTTTCCCTAATTTCTTAGAAATAAAAAGAAGCAAAATAGAGTTGATTTATTTATTTGCCTGATTAAATTGATGGCAGCAATATAAAAGGAATTGCTGCCATCCTCATTATAGGAACCTGTATTGTGACATATCTAAAGTAATGTTTCTCAACCTTGATAATTTTAAGTTATGTGGACGTCAACTCTCAGAATTCCCCAGTCATCATGGCTGACTGGGGAATTCTTGGAGTTTAAGTCCACATAGCTTAAAGTTGTCAAGATTGAGAAACACTACTCTAGAGTATTCAAAAAATTAAGATCTAGACCTGGCTTGTGATATTTTGCACTCTGAAATAAAGAACAACTTGTGTCATTCCTCCTTTATGTTATTGGCAGTGGAATAGTGTTCAAAAATAGCTTAGGATTTATAGGGCTAATACCCAGCTGTGTATTTTAACAAATGTGAGTGTTTTTAAATTTTATCTGGGATAATATGGTTAATAGCTACTGATAGGTAGTACAGCTGGCCATGAAAGTTAAGAGTGAAAATTACTTACCTGTTATACTCAACAGAACTCACAGTTACACTCAGTAGGACTTATAATGTCTCTGAAACAAACTGCATGGTTTTACACTGTTAGACCAACTCCTCACAATACTGCAGACTGTTCCATTTTGCAGTCTAATTTACATCAGTCTAGTTCCTTTTTGAATACTCTCACACTCACTGGAATAAACTTTACAGACCTGACAAACGGAGTCAAAAATTTGCCCAAAGATTTCAAAAGGATACTATGGCATCCTCTCACAGTGGGGGGCTTCTTTGGCAAGCATGCAAGATCAAAAAGAGTTTTTAAACATTACATTTTCAGCATATGTCATAATAAGTCATTTGATGGATGCCAGATCCAAATTTCCAACCACATGTTTGACTCCTCAAAGCTAAAAGCAAAACAAAAAACCCCAAACCCTGAACATACTTTATAAATACCTTCGGAAATCTGAAATACCTTTTGGGAGGAAAGAGACAGAACATTATCCCTTGGGCTGAAATTTTTGCATGACAAGATTCAACCAAGGGAAAGCGCTACTTACGTTATAGCCAAGCAATAAACTCCATAGACAGCAGGCATGGAAAAAGAAATGGCTCCTTAAAGGAGAGACTGGCATAGAATAAGATAAAGCTGTTTTTGCAAATGAAAAGGAAAAAAACTACCCTGAAATGAGAGCAACACATGAAGGCATAGCCTTTGCCTAATCTTTACTTTTCTTTCGTAGCAGGACTTGCTATTGTGTTTTAGAAGGAATGTCATATATCTCTACAAAATGAAACAAAACAAACTGGATCTTCCTCCTTTGAAACCCATTTGGAAACTACAGCTGGGGCAAACAGTGACAGCCAAGGCAAGAATGGATATTTCTCAATGTACTCAAGTGACCTCAATGCTTGATTACCAGTCTGCCTCCAGGTATAATTCAAGGTGCTGGTTATTATCTTTGAGTCCTGCATGAGTTCAGAGTGAGCTATCTACTAGACTGCCTTCTTCCACGTTTTTGTTTCTCTATAAGGAATAGAAGGATCCTGTCTATACCACCTGATTGGTCCTCAATAATTGTTGAGTGCCACACCTCTACTTTGCCACTCCCTCCCCATTGGAAGTCTTATCTTCTGGGTTTCAGGAGATCAATTAGGACTTGGCTATTCCATAAAGCAGGAGTCCCCAACCCCCAGTCCATTGCCTGGGCTATGCAAGAGGTTGACCATGTAAGTGATGGGCACACAAGTGGCGGGCCAGCGCACCATCCCCTCTCCTTCCCATTGCTGCCAGTCCACAGAGTTGGAAAGGTTGGGAACTGCTGCCATAAAGTATAGGAAGAGAATAGGTTATAATATAAGCTTTGAATTTGGTGGATGCATGTTTTTCAATGTTTTTCCCCTTAGTGTACAACTCTAATATTGTATTTGGTTTATTTGATGTGTGAATAACGTATTTCTAAGGGGTTTGTTCTTTTTGTTTTTTGGTGGGTTGTTGTTGTTTTTTGAAGGGAGACTCAAGTTGCTCAAAGACTTCAGGAAGTGGCACCGTATAAGCAAACTAAATAAGTAAGGTTGCAAAAACACTAACATGCTAAAAAATGGGTTCTTGGTATTATGATTAAGGTATCAGACTAGAAACCAAGAGGTGGTGAGGCAATGGCAAACCATTTCTGCAAATGTCACCAAGAAAACGTCAGGGACTTGTCCTGGTAGTCTCTGAGAATCAGGCACAATTGATTGAATGAAAGAAAAGAAAAAGTTGCAAACATACTTACAGGCTAAAAATTGCAATGCCCATCTGACAGACAGACATTCTTATTTGCTTCTGCTCAAAATACATACATTGGTTTCAGACAACAGCAATTCCGCATAGAACAGCATGAATGGTGAATCATAATGCTTACCTAAATCTTTGCAATTATTTCAAAAATTCCAGAAGTATGAGATGCTGACTTAATTATGGAGTTGTTGATTTCTTCAAAAAATATTTATGTTAACTTTTGGAAATCTTCCAGTATTTTTTTCAAAACTAAATAAGAATTAGGCCTGTGCAGATCTTTTGACAAGGTGCCTCCCAGGATGATTTGCACAGGCCTTGGGAAGATATTTTAAATAGCTCATTTTAACAATGCCTTTGCATGATTCAAAGAAAAAATAGTATTATTTCTGGAGCAAAAGTAGACAACTCCTTGCCATCATCCCAGCTTTTCACCATGCAAGATACCGGTAGTTTATCAACATTTGGGAGACTGTGAGCTGCTCACTCTTATTCTAGAGAAAACTGTTGATATAAAAAAGTTGAACTACAATTTCAAGAATCCTGAATCAATATTCCATCTGGAGAACAATCACATTGTGTTGTAAGACCAGCAGTTTATATTGTGTTCCAAATAGCATAAGTCTTTGTGTTAATTCAAAGAATAAAAAGAAACAAGACAAGTATCTTTCAATAATATATCAAATTCTCTAAAGCACTAGTACTACATCTTTTCACAGTTATAAGCAGCTAATAGAGGATTTAACATAAAGCATGTCCCATGGTGACATTAATTTTGCAACAGCAGATTTCTTCTTTTATTTTATTATCATTGCATGCAAGAACAAATGAGTAATAAAAGTGAACAAGCTTCACAGTTTAAATGCAACAAGCAGACTCCAAATGGAAAGGCAGGAAAGCTATAACTCTCAGAGCTGCCTTCATAGCTTTGCCAGTCCTTGGACATGAATAAAAATACCATAAGGCACTCCATACCATCATTGTGAGATTTTTGGGGAAGTAGATGAACCAATTGACATATATGATATGAGGAGACAAAGAAAAGTTTACTTCTGGCTTTGGCTGGTGGACACATAGTGGACACATAGAGCCAGAGACTGTTGAAAAATATCTCATCCTGCCTTCTGGAGAAGCTTGCCATAAATAAATGTAAACCCCATTTCTTTGGTTTATCATGAGAAAGAGAGATCATTACTTTTTATTTCAAGCTAAACCAACATTCAGAACTGCGAGAATGGAAAATGAGAAAAAAGTGGAAATATATTGTCTGTTCCAAAATACATTCACACGCATTATTAGCTTGGATGGGGGTAGGTAGGATATTCATCAGAAAACTGCTTCAGGGAGAGACCAGAAAAAATTTCCAGCAGTGTCACTATCTTCAATACCACCAGCAGCATTGACATATTGCCACTCCCTCCCTACACTTGGCAATGAATCATTTAAGATGTGTTATTTTTCTCTAGAATCACAGTGAATACATTGCCTGTTTAAACTGCTAGAAGGTGCTATGTATCAGTGAACCAATCCATCAAAAACATAGATAAAGCATTTCCAGAATTCAGCCTCATTCCTTCTGGTGTGGGAAGAGGGGAGGAATCACATGCAACACAGAATGAAATAACAAACCCAGGGAAATGAACCGTTCAATGGGAATACCGCTCTCAATGGATGAAGTATTAATTAATTGGTTTCTATCTCTAACAGGGTACAGAGATATATTGCAACAATACTGAGCATTAACATTTAACAATATTTTTTTTTCTTTGACATGCCTCAATCTTTTTAAGTATGTGCTGGTGCACAAGCAAAATTGTGTATTGGCCCTTGTTTCGTCATGAAAATATATTTTAAATAGGAAAACAATCAATATATAAATTACTGGAGTCACCCACGGTCTGCCCTAGCACTGATCAATTCAGGATGATGGGAGACAATCTCTTACCAAAGCTAATTCCTGAATGACTTTGAGTTAGCTCTAGTCCTAATGTATAAAATAGTCTTCAGAGATGATTGAACATCTGCAAAACAGCCAGTCATTATCCTCACTCCCTTTGCAAGCTTTCTGCTGCTGTGGATCCAATCTAATTATCCCTTGAATTCCAAAGAAGTAGCCTCCAGAGATGCATTCAGCTGCCTGCTTTTCAAAATATCCTGGTTGTTCCCACACTTGCACTCATGGTTGCCTTTTGTGATGCCTTTTGTGCTTCATGAACCAGCTAATTATACTTGAGATGAGTTGCTGGTCCCACATCACAACATATGGCACAAGACCAGCATGCTTCATGTAATCTACTTTGCAATAATGGTCTTTCATTATGCTTTTGCATTTAGGTATGTTCCAGGCAAAATCTTACTGCACAGTTGGAATGATTTATTTCCAAAGCATGTCATATTTTTCTAACAGGGTCATTAAATAATAATAATAAAGCCATTTGGGAAAGGAATTTTGTGGAAATTGACTCTATAGAGCACATAATTAATAAGTAGACCTTTTCAACAATTCATGGAAGTAACATCTAGGCAAATACCTGATATTATCATCTTTCTCTTTGAATATCATTAAGTTCCATTAATTAATTATTCCAGTTATCTGCAAAATAAGGTGTTCCTTTTTGGAAATGTGATTAGTTCATCACATCTGAAGCAGTGGTGAAATCCAATTTTTTTTACTACCGGTTCGGTGGGCATGGCTTGGTAGGCGTAGTTGGCTTGGTGGGCGTGGCAGGGGAAGGATACTGCAAAATCTCCACTCCCACCCCACTCCAGGGGAAGGATACTGCAAAATCCCCATTCCCTCCCCACTCCTGGGGGAAGGATACTGCAAAATCTCCATTCCCACCATACTCTGGGGCCAGCCAGAGGTGGTATTTGCTGCTTCTCTGAACTACTTAATTTCCGCTACCCGTTCTCCAAACTGCTCAAAATGTCTGCTATCGGTTCTCCAGAACCTGTCAGAACCTGCTGAATTTCACCCCTGATCTGGCAGGATACTACAGATTGGAAAAGAGCATGATAACTCTGATAATAATGGCAAACTTCTAGCCCTCAACACAGAGCATTGAGCTAGCAGCAAAGATTCTCACAAATATTAATTAATTCTCAGCAAACCAAGTAGTCCCAAAAGATAACTGGTAGCCAAGAAATAAGTTCATACTACTACATGGTTCGAAGGGTACTGATGGTTTTAACGTAAGTTTTCCACCACCACCACAACTACTACCCCTTTGAGAATTTTTCTAAAACCTCTTCAAAGATTTTTGAGCTTACATGGCAATTGCTGACGCAGCTACTGCTAAGCCAAAAAGACTCTTGATCAAAATATAAACAGTAAGGTTTTATTTGTTTACATATGACTATTGCCTTGGCCTTGGCAGAGCCCAGCCTTCTCCTGGCAACATACACATGGGAAGAAAGCAGAGTTCTCAGTGGCAAATTATCAAGCTGGAACTTGTAGCAATCTAGGAGAACTTGTAGTTTGCAGGAAAAGTGGAAGTAAAATCCATCTCTGCATGTTAAATGGGTCTTCCCCAGTGTAAGGTCCTCCTCCATGTTAAATGGGTCCTCCCAATGTAAGGTCATTCAAATTCCTTTGGTTCCCAATTAGCATTCATCACTGGCTGTAAGGGATGGAGACTTTATGGGAAGGAAAGCTGAATTAAATATGACTCTCTTAAGCAAATGTTGTAGTTAAAATGTATCCAGCCCCCCACCCCCACCCCCAGCAGACAATCCAGGAAGTCAGTTACGCCATTATCGATTTAGCAGCCACAATCAAGGCCAATAATTCTTGAACTTTTGTTTTTTTTCCTACACTTTGTTTAATCTTCTACAAAGGTTTCCAGAGAACATCACTAGCACTCATTTCCTTTCAAAATCTCACAGGAAATGAGAAATGCATATAATTCAGTTTCCTTTCCATGGCTTATAGCAACAGATATATGAGCACACACATTAAGAAGTGTTTGATAATATAAATCCATGTCTCAAACAGCTGTAAAAGTAGTGTAATGCCTATAGACCTTCATCATTTTCACTTCATAGAGCAGTTTATAGCTACATGACATCAGATTTGATTGGGAGCCATGCAGAGTTAGCTAGAAGATGGGCAATTTTACAAATGTTTTAAATAAATTTATCTTATGCCTTATCATCCCATTCAGATTAATGGAAAAGAAGTTGCTTTCAAATATATTTCTGGGTGGGATGTAAGGTTTTTTAAACTGTCTTAGTTTTAAAGAGGACGAGGGCATATTTATAGAAACAACATTTTTATTGTCTCATTATTTCTCCAATGGTTTGCAGTTACCCTGGCTTTCTTAATAGAAAGATGTACCCGAACTAACAATAACTACAGATTTCCCCACCATCTTGCCAAAACAGTAGATCAGAATTTAGATGTAAACAGAACTGGTCACACTTTTGAATAATCTCTGGTATAGGCGCGATGGCAGTTATGCATCTATCCCAAAGATGCTTTTTCAGGAGGCAACTGGACTTTCTTGTTTTTTTGTTTTGAAGACATTTCGCTTCTCATTCAAGAAGCTTCTCCAGCTCTGGCTGGATGGTGGGGAATGGAAGGATTTATATTCCTTGCAGACAGCTGGTCATTTGCATTCTTTTAGGCAGCTGTTGAGACCACTTGGAGACCCTCAGGGTCAGATGAGTAGTGCAAATGGATGTGGAGACTTCTTGGTTGCAGGATGTTTTCTCCCCTGTATCCCTTCACTGTGGGAGACAGATTCCAATGAATATTTTGGCAAAAAATATCCTATCAATAAGAATAGTAGTATAACAGCTAATATGAATGTCAATGTTGTTTTACTGTAATGTAATTGTTTGTTTAATTGTCTGAGCTTCTGCCAGAAAATGCAGAATAAATGAATGAGCATAATCCTGGTTCTCTCAAGCTACTATCATCAAAGTAAAGAGAGGGAGACATCACTGTAACATCTGTAGAGAACTATCTTCCCTCATTTTGAAGGAGAAAACTTCCAAAAACTTCCATTTCTCTCTGTTTGTATTAGTTGATAATAATGGAAATAGAGGATTGTTTTCCTTTGAAAAGTCATATTTTCCTATGGATCACAATAAAGATTTGCTGCTATCTCCCCTAAATTCCCTCTGGGGGAACTACAAACAATTCAGGCAGTTAATTCCTACAGCTCAATAAATTAGTATTTCAGTCTATTCTTATACAATTCCATTATAACTATTTACCACTTTGCTTCCAGTTATGTAAACTACCTAATGACATCTTCTCATGTGGAAACACAACAGAATGTTTTCCCATAGACTTCAGTCTCATTCAGTCTCATTTTCTCTTCCCTCAGAGCTTATATAGTCTCACAATTGGCCAAGATATTGCTATCTAACAGTAAGAGGTTTCATCAAACCGAGGTACTCACTAGGTCAAACATACCATGGAGAGTACATAAACATTGATACTTAAGCAGAGTTGCCCATTCAAAATAACAATTAATTTGAGTAAGAAATATGAAAAATTATATGTTCCTATAAGAATGATAAAATGAGACAAAGTCTGAAATGCACTTGCTTGTAAACCTTTTGGTAGAGTTTTGTAATTAAATCTTTAGAATATTAAGCACATGAGGTTGTCTTTGGTTATGTCAGTGGCCCCAACAAATTAATTACTAAGGTTTCTGAGACTTTTACTAGATACAGCATAATGATTACTATATACATGTAAAAACCATGGGCCTCTACAAGCTATTGGAGACAATCATACTTGGAATATAATATTTTATGGATCACAATAGGGTAGGTGTTGCATTCAAAGGTAAAATTTGTAATGAAGTGTGTTCTGAAAAAAAAATTTAATAAATTTTTGCAAAATATTAAAATGAAGAGAGATTTACTAAACACTGCATATATAGATTGTTGAAAAATTTTTGAAAAAAAAATCATCACCAGTCAAATTTAGCATCAGGAAATAGGTTAAAATGCTATATAGACAATCATCTTTAACTTGCTACTCTGGAGTTAGGAATGTTGCATTTGTTCAATTGCTAAGTTATGTCCTCATTGAGTTAGGAATAGGAATTATTAAATTACTCAGGTGATAAAACAGAGAATGATGGACTATTTGAGAAAGTTCTTCAATTTGGATGAATAGGAAAGAGAATAGCAAGTATACTTTGATATAAGCATAAGTAAAACAAAAGATAATGGGCAAAAATTCCTAACTTTATATGCACAGTGATGAGAACTGCACTGACAATGATATCCCATGAAAGAGATTGTATTGTAACAACTAGAAAGAAGGGAAATCAATTATTTGATACATGTTATTTGAATAAAATAATAATGAGAAGTATTCAAACATGTTTGTTGAATAGGACAAGCAAATAAAGTGCATAGCACAATGAATAAACACTGCAAGATTCTTGACCACATCCATGGTTTATTATATTGCTTGTAGATTATAGTAATCTTTCTGGTCATAAATGGTTCAAGTCTGATAATCAGGCATAAAATTGTACATTAGTAGTGTAGAGTTATATCCAGACAAACGCATATGATGTCCTTGGCAACTTAATAAACTCAGTAAACAAAAGAAATAGCATGGTGAAGTAGCATTGAATGTAAACTCAACAACCACTTTGTGAATCAGATAACTTCCTTCTAGCATAGATCAATTAGAAGCAAACTCACTTCAAGCAGGTGCTTATCAATAATAAGCCAGGGATGGGTTGATAACAAAGCAAGAAACTTGTGACTCCTGTAAATATTTATGAACTCACAAAGCAGACTGCAATAGCTGTACATGATCAAAGGGACATTAAAGGTAATGATTAACTGCACCCAAAATCATTAAGTGAGTAGCTGGTTACACGTGGTACTAAGACACACTAATGGCCATTTAAACTAAGAAAGATACATGGAGTCCTAGAGTACGTGAATTGAACTTTTCTCCAATGTATCATAATAGCCAATCGAAGTACGGGCAGTTCTCAAGCTCTTATCACAAAAGAACATAGTAAGAAGTGGTGATAAAGAAGGTTGTATTGAACACTACAATTTTCTGATCTAGTAAATATAAAGAGAGAAAATACTTTCAAATAATGCTCTTTCTTTCATTATCTTATATGCACACCACAATGCTAATATCCCTGAATCTCTTTGTGATGTGATAATTTTCTGCATTCTTGGACTACATATATTGGGTTTTGTAGACTGTATTTGAATGTTGTATTTCTACATGGCATCATCCAGAGTTGTTGGCAGTAAGGGAAAAAGAAAAAAAGTGAGAATGAGGGAAATGTACCACATGATCTATTTTGATCTTGCCCCATAGTTGAATTAGTCATTCTCTTTTCTAGATATCTAATGGTTACAAGCAGCCTCCTCATACTATGACCTGATCCTGAAGAGAGAAACTTACGTCTACACATGATAAAAATATCTGGGAAACAAAAGGCAAAAATCAACTATTTTCAGTTCCTTTATTCAAGCAATCATTTGGTCATCAAATTATATTTTAGATTTTTAGGTCTATTTTCAGCAGAAAAATAGATTTGGGGAAAGAAAGAGAAAACCAAAAATAACTTGTTTTCTTGTCTGTCTGTCTCTTTTTTTTCCTTGTCAGTTCTGGGACCTTCACATGTTCCAATACAGAGAGGGAAAAAACCTGTGGATGGGTGTAAAAATCAGCTATGATTGACAGCACAGTTGATGTGGTTGGTCAGCAAACTTTCCACTACTCCAACCCACCAAAGAACAAATAATATAATACTGAAGCTACTATTGTAAAGGCCAAATATTTACCCACTCTCATTTCTTTTTCATCCAATTAGGAAGGCTCCTTCTTAAGAGTTTTATAATCTCTGCAAAAGGATTTATAGATGGAAAAGATTGGTGCAGTTGTCTATCATTCATATCTTGATCACACAGTGGAATGCTCACAGTTCAGAAATGTTTAGATCTCTGCATGTACTGACAAGATGTCTAATTGACTGTTATGTCAGGGAAATACAATCATCAATGTCTTTCACAGGAAAAGGACAATACCATACCAAAGTACTTATTAACTGGAATATTTTCAGTGAGATTACTGGAGGTTCTGTAAAAAAAAAAATCAAGTAGAGGTGCTAACTATGTAAAAAGACATGGCATAATGAATAGAGCTTTAATTCATGTTAGTGAGCTGACACCTGACCAAACAAAGGTGGAGCCATATAGCAGTTACCTTAACATGCTAAAACAGATGCTTTTCAAAATGCCAGCATCTAGTATGTCAGAATATTGAACCACAGAATATAAAGAAACAAGAAAGCCACAGACTAAGCTTTCAATGAGTCTGAAACTCAGTTGCTGGGCCTATAGAGCTCATTCCTTACAGCAAGGTTAGGGAAACTGCAGTTCATCAAATGTTGCTGAATGACAACTCCCACTATCCCCATCTAGGGCTGCTGGGAGTTGTCCTTCAGCAACATCTGGAGGCCCATCCCAAGAGGAGGAACAATGGATCATGTGTTTGGCATTCCTTTTTTATTTTTTGTAGCATAATTTCACCTTTCCCATCAAACATACCAGATAGTACAAGCCTTGCATTTCTCGAACAGTACCACAAAATTGCTCGCATTTTATAAAGCCATTGATTGATGACAGATGACATGATCTACAACATGGAACTTTCCCAAGAAACAAATTGAAGATTATATTATTGATATAATTATCTGATTTGATGAACCATCAAACTATCAAAATCTCTCAGCAGTTTACAAAAAAAATAATTAAAAAGTACTGCTAGATATAAAAAAAAATCTGGATCAAATCATAGGTCCTGATTTAGTTGCACTCATTGATGCAAATCAGAAAAATCAATGATGGAGATAATTATTATTATTATTATTATTATTATTATTATTATTATTATTATTATTTTATTTCTATACCGCCCTTCTCCTGAAGGACTCAGGGTGGTGTACAGCCTATTAAAAGCACAAAGACAAACAACAATTAAAATAATTTAAAATTATTAAATAATTTCGGCTCAATATTAAAACCCCCCAAAATTTAAAACATCCAATTTAAAATCATTACATTGATAGCCCGGCCTGGCGGAACAGCAGGGTCTTAAGGGCATAGTGAAATACCCTGAGGTCGGATATCTTACGCATTTTCGGGGGCAGTTCATTCCACAGGGCTGGGGCTCCCACAGAGAAGGCCCTCCCCCTGGGTGTCGGCAGCCGACATAACTTAGCCGATGGCACCCTGAGGAGACCCTCTCCGTCGGAGCGAAGTGGCCGGTGGGAGGCTACTGGTGGCAGAAGTCAGTCTCGAAGGTACCCGGGTCCTATGCCATGGAGCACTTTAAAGGTGGTAACCAACACCTTGAATTGTACCTGGAAGACCACTGGGAGCCAGTGCAGCTCGTGCAGGAGGGTGTCACGTGGGCACAACGGGTTGCGGGGAATCAAACCATTTCTAAAATAATGGGGGAAGCAAACCATTTCTAAAATAACGTATGAGCCAAGATTGTAAAATACCGATACCCAGATTGTAAAATACCGATCAAAGATATTAATATCATAGATTAACAGCTAGCAAGGGGGTATAAACTGAAACAGTGTTTGAGGCAGTGTGGTTGAGATGCCTCTTTTTTCACACTTCTACTGGTGGTAAACATAACTCCATGTTTGTCTAGATAATATTTATAACAACTGGAACAAACTGTCCTATCCATCTAACCATGAGTAAAACATGCCACACATCAATGCCTTAAACTTTTCAGTATGTCAGCACTGGCTTTTCAAAAGCCATCTCTTCCTTGCAACAAAGTGAAGTGAACTCAGAAGGCCACGAATTTATAATTATTAACAGGCTTATCATCCTGTTCCTTGTTAGGATGACAAGAGAGATGAGGACAGTCTATATATGTGAGTCATCTCTGTTGTAAGTCTTCAGCATTAGAATGGAGTAATGTCAGGGGTGAAATCCAGCAGGTTCTGACAGGTTCTGGAGAGCCGGTAGTGGAAATTTTGAGTAGTTCAGAGAACCGGTAGTGGAAATTTTGAGTAATTCGGAGAACCGGTAAATATCACCTCTAGTTGGCCCCAGAATGGGGTGGGAATGGAGATTTTGCAGTATGCTTCCCCTGTCACGCCCACCAGGCCATGCCCACCAAGCCACACCACGCACACAAAGCGTGGTGTGACACCCACAGAACAGGTAATAAAAAAATTTGAATTTCACCACTGAGAAATGTATATTTAATTGTTCAAAATAGTGTTTCTTTGAACAGCTCCTCTTCATTCTCAGCTCTTTCCCCAATCATTTCCATTCCTTCCTGACATTACTTCAATCTTCTGTTTCTGTTGTTTGAGAAAGCTGTTAAATGAATGCATAAGTTCTACCAATGGCAACCTTGAGAAAGGAAGATTGTAGTCAAGCCAACACCCACATTAGCAGTGTAGTGCATGGGCTGCAGAAAGCATTCCCAACTTTGTTGATTCAGATGTTTTAAAACTCTGGGCACACATGGAAGTCCAAACCATTTGGAGGACACAAGATGTAGGGCAGGGGGAGCTGAATTGTAAACTCTTACTGTTATCTCTCAACCTTTCTAATTTATTCAGGTTATTCCTTCCAATATGCATGCTGCAACAAATCTTTTCAGTGAGTGTTTCGCAGATCATCTTTTAGCTGATCTTGAAAAAAATCAGGCTTATAGTGGGAGATCACCAGGAAATTCCAAGGAAGGGATGAAAAGTTTAAAAATATACCACCCCCACCCCCCAAAAAAATTGCAAACTATTTCCTTATTGCTGCCAACAAATAAAGAATTCCCAGGTGTCAAATTTAAGTAGAATGATTTTCAATCCTTCCTTCCTTCCTTCCTTCCTTCCTTCCTTCCTTCCTTCCTTCCTTCCTTCCTTCAAAAATTGATTTTAGTTTGTTGAAAGAAATACTGGAATGATTACACATTTTAAAAAATAATTGATTTCTATAAAATGTAAATACTCGTGATCACTATTTGTTATGGCTGTGGGTTGAAGGAAAATATTTCACAAGGTATTGTTAAATGAGGCAAAAAAAATTGATATACAATATGAAATAAACTTCCTGGAAGTAAACTGCTACAGAACCCTAATGTAACGATGAGCATTCAAATTTACTCCCTATAAAAGTTTAATATGCTGGAGAAAACATTAGGTAAATTGTTTCTTCTTAACAGATTACATTATCAAGCTCAGTCCAGCTACTGTGATTATGACTTTATGTTATAATATAAATTATTCTGCAGGATAGCTATAGGGTTGGAAATTCTGCAAGTGGCAACCAGAAGGACTTTGGAGAGCATCACTTTGCTTTGTGGAAGGCTATGTGTCTAGATTCTAGCAACAAAAAGAACAGTGTTATTTTAAGTCACAGACTGACTTCACTTTAGCCAATTATATTTATGGCCATTAGGTGGCTTATCACTAAAATGGTGATTGTTGTAACCTGTGTGTCTCAGTGGTGTCCTAACAGTAACAGGCATTATGTTTGGGTGAAACATACTCTGTCATGAACTTCCAAGCATGGACAGGTTGGTTCGTTAGATAAGTGGCTGTGACCCATATCACACTGTGAAGAGAGAGAAAAAAGAGCTCCATTTTAAAGTTAAACAATAAGGTCAACATCTTATTACCCAACAATGTCTTGCAAATCTTAACAGAAACAGGCTGTAGAAAGTAAACAACTATAGAGGCAAGGCTCTGCTTGGTTAGCCCAAGTCTTGAATCTGAACTTGTCAGCTATGGAAATTTCCATCCTCTTTTATTTGGCAGCATCTGTTCTAGAAAAACAGCATCAATCATAAGTATTACCCCATAGGTCATAGCATAAGATTGTTTCATTCCACTTTTGCCTTAGGGCAATTGGGCCTTGACTGAATAATTGTTGTTCTGTTACTTTAATTGAAGCTCTCTCTTGTTTCCAATTTTTGGAGGGTGGGGAAGATTGGTGGGGGAAAATATATTTCCAAGTGCTTCACCACCATGGAATGGCAGTTTTAATCAAACTGCAGTTCCCAGATCAAGATAACATACCTGGGCACACAAACATCATGTTGATAAGCTGAGAAGGAACTCCTAAAAGCCAGTTTAACTTTTTTTTCAAACACTTGGCAAGAAACTTCTCATTTCCTAATCCAGTTTCAAAACTGAGCCCAAAGCAATTCTCTCAACAATATTTACCTGCTGTTTTCTCTGAACAATATTAGGGTAAATGGATTAGTCCCTTTAACAAGGTTGGTCAGAAAACAAGCATGTCATGTCAACCAGGTAAGGAGAAACCTTTTGCATTAGAATAGAATAGAATAACAGAGTTGGAAGGGACCTTGGAGGTCGTCTAGTCTAGCCCCCTGCCCAGGCAGGAAACCCTACACCACTTCAGACAAATGATTATCCAACATCTTCTTAAAAATTTCCAGTGTTGGAGCATTCACAACTTCTGCAGGCAAGTTGTTCCACTTATTAATTGTTCTAACTGTCAGGAAATTTCTCCTTAGTTCTAAATTGCTCTCCTTGATCCTTCCACCCATTGCTTCTTGTTCTATCCTCAAGTGCTTTGAAGAATAGTTTGACTCCCTCTTCTTTGTGGCAACCCCTGAGATATTGGAACACTGCTATCATGTCTCCTCTAGTCCTTCTCTTCATTAAACTAGACATACCCAGTTCCTGCAACCGTTCTTCATATGTTTTAGCCTCTAGTCCCCTAATCATCTTTGTTGCTCTTCTCTGCATTCTTTCTAGAGTCTCAGCATCTTTTTTACATTGTGGCGACTAAAACTGAATGCAATATTCCAAGTGTGGCCTTACCAAGGCATTATAAAGTGGTATTAACACTTCACGTGATCTTGATTCTATCAATTAGATTCTATCTTGATAGATTCTATCAATCTATCTATTAGAAGGTTGTGCTTCAGAGTAGATGAGGACTGCACTGTTAAAAGAGAAGTTACTGGTTGCAACTTTCACATTTATGCATACATGGATGATATTTGGTTTCCCATCACTTTATTCAATATTGGTTTAGATATCAAAATCTATTTAATGAATCAATTCATTTTGTTTTGTATGAAATAAAACATGGCTTTTCATTATCCTGCACTTTAAAAAAAGCAAATCAGTGTATACTGGTTCAACTACTGAGGAGTAAGTTATAATGATACATCTTAAAAGAGGGGTGTCAAACTCATGGCCCCTATGCATCACCCACTGGCCACGCCCACACCCAGTTTAGTGAAGGGTCAAAAAGTCATGATACATCACATGACACTGCCATGAAAATGCGAATTTGACACCCCTGGCTTAAAACATACTGACTTGGGCCAGAAGTATAACATTAAGCATCATATTCAGGCCTAACCTGAAAAAAATAATTCCTATGTTATGATTTCAATTCTGCTACCAGTATATATTTATATCATGCAATTATGTCATTGTACTAAGGCTTATTATCTTTTGTGATCTAGATGGAATGGTTTTGTTAACACATCTCTAGGTTTCATTAGCCATATTAATTATTGCCTCACCCTATTTGCTGATGCTTAGCTGCTGGTCCATTAGCAGTTCTGGATGCTTCTCATATGCACAGCAAATCTTTTCTTGGCAAATCTATATCAGCTTCTGGTGATTGTGTAATTTTTCTGTATTCTATATTCTTTCTCATGCGGCTCACAGTCTGTTGAAGTACCTTGACAGTATAGATATTAAACTAACTAGTCTGATAGTTTTCTGGAGACTTCCTTGGCCTCTCTTGGAATATCAGGACTACATTCCAGTCTTCATGACTTTTGTCCAGGTACTTTTTAAAAAGTTACAATCCATAGTTCTAAAATAATTTCTACTTATTCTGTCATCAACTGGAAATTTGTTTGTCTGATCCTGGAGATTTGAATTAAACTGGTGACTCTAACAAAGGATTGCAGTGTTAGGAAATAGATTAAAGAATAGCTAATGTTGATTTAACCTAGTCCCACTGGCATTTAAAAGAGGTATTATTCATTCCCCCACCTACTCCTTAGAACAATCCTTGAAGTTTCTGTGGATAGAAAGAATAGCATTTAAGCACATTAAGTCTGAAAGAATCTCATGGTAATGTATTTATTATATATGGAGAAATCTCTCCCCTCCTCCAGTTCTTTTCCAAAGGTCAGTGGCTCAGCGTCCTGGAACATATAGTGTTGGAAGTGGGGAGGGGGGGGCACAAAGCTAGATTTGGCAGGAGTTGGAGCTATTAGTAGATTGCTTCTTTTCTTCATTCCTCCTTTCTTTGCCTCTGTCATTCATTCTTTCTGAATCCAGCTTTCTTCTTCCTTTTCTTCTTTCTCACTCTCCCATCTTTCCTCCCTACAGAAAAACAGTTTGTTCTCCATACAAGATTTAGGGAAGTAAAAAAAGACCTTACATTGTCAACAATGCTTATTGCTTCTTGAATTCAATTGTTATACAAGGGGGGTATTTGTTTGCTTATGTATTTTTACAGGGTAGTTATGCTGCACAGGAAAATTATGGATAAGATTTTGTCAACCTGTCTCAAATCACCTGCCCAGCAATTAAACCGAATGTGGTGTGTGTGTGTGTGTGTGTCCCCTGAACAGTTTCATCGGCACAGAAGGGAGGAGAGGAGCCCACACCCACATCAAGGCCATGAACCAATGGTTTACCAGTGCTATTCAGAAAAATCAATAAAAGGGCTATTCCTTCCTTCTGGAATTTTACATTCTCAAGCAAGAAATGGTCAGGAGGAGAGAAAGAATCACACAGGGGGAAAGGAGGGCGACATAAACAAAAGATTATGTAATGCATTTCATTCATACTGAATTTGACTAGGGAATGTACACCTGGTACAATAGTTTCCATGCCTGAGAGCCTCCACTCCCCCCCCCCACCCCAGATTTCCAGACTTCGGGACACAAAAATATCAAAAAGTACTCAACTCTGGAACAATCTTGGATGTAATATTTTTACATCCTGAACACAATGCATGGTTTTTACAGAGTTAAAGCATTACTTTATGCAACGAATGCTATGATTAGAAAGTATAAGTTCAGCAGAAAACAGCTTGTAAGAGCTGCACGGTTTCATCAAACTATTTATAAATTCCTTGCTCCCCCATTCCATGACCATTTATTATATTTTACTGCCATGTGACCCTTGTGAATGAATTTGGGTATACAGAGGACATGTATTGGATATGTGTTACTGCATTCCACAATTAACATGCATTTCTTGGGAAGTAAGATTTCCCCTTTGGGGGAGGGAAATCACATCTGTGCAGAGATAGGGTTCAGCTTTGCCTTCAAGATTAATCAAATCAATAGTAGAAAAGGGGAATTCAAAATGGTTTAAATAGTATTAAAATGGTTTAAAAATACAATTGGTTGAGTATATGCATGTCTGACTAGAGATGCAAAACAAGAGTTATAAACAGTTGTTTACTTATTTATTTACTTATTTATAAATAAATCCCATCTTTACTATTTATACAAATAACTCAAAGAAGCAAGCATATCCAACACACATTTCTCCTCCTGTTTTTCCCACAACAACAACACTGTGAGGTGCGTTGGGCTGAGACAGATTAACTAACCAAAATCACCCAGCTGGCTTTCATGGCTGAAACAGGACTTGAACTCATGGTCTCTCAATTTCTAGCCAGGAGTCTTAATCAATAGACCAAACTGGCTCTCTATGGCAAACTATACCATCCAATAACATATAGCAACACTGGCATATATTGGACATTATAAAATAAGGCATTTGTACCAGCTTTTAGTTTGTATTGTGTGTATACATACACATGTTAGCTTAGATGCTGGTAATACGCAGACATTTGATACTTAAAATATGTCCTATAACATTCTTTAAAGTAAAAGTAAACCAAATCTGAAACCATAATCAATATTTGACACAATTATATTGATCTGTCTATTGTGTTTCCCTGAAGATAAGACCTGGTCTTTTTTTTTTTTTTTTTTTGGGGGGGGGGGGAGGCTCCAAAATAAGCACTAGGGCTTATCTTCAGGGAAACACAATTTCAGGGTGATCAGCCCAGCAGGGTGCCCTTCCCCCCCCCCAGCTTGAGATGCGAAGACGAGCCTCCCGTGGCCACACACCCACTCCAGCCCACTGACTCTCGGCTTTCTCATGGCCTGCGCGGCATGTATGGATTGCCTGTCTTTACCACCATCTCCCATGCCTCTGCCTGCCTCTGCTTCTGGGCCCACCGCACAAAGATGAGCCTCCTGTGGCCCCCTGCCGCTCAGGCCCACTGACTCTTGGCTTTCTCACAGCCTGTGTGTCACATCCAGATCGCCTGCCTTCCCCCCGCCTCTGTCTCTGTCTGCTGCTTGGACAAATAATCAACTCACCTGTGCTGTGCAGGCTGTAGCTGCTGCCAGACACCGTCAGCCCATGCACTCTCGCTGCCCCTCGCCCCTTCACTGGGGCTTATTTTTGGGGTAGGGTTTATATTATGTGCACACTTCAAAATCAGGCTAAGGTTTATTTTCAGGGTAGGACCTATTTTTCGGGAAACATGGAATATGTCTAGTAAATTTGCTGAGTATTTTGGAGGAAAGCTTGGGAGAATGACTTCGATAACCATTGTGAAAAATGCACACTGGGGATCAGATTTTTTAGAATCAATACCATTTGTGAAACTTGAGAACCATTTTACACATGTTTTATGAGCTGCAGCAAAGGTTAGTTCCTCAGAAATCACATGAGCTTTAACATATTCTTACTTTTATTTAGATGTACATTAAAACGATGCATTCTTAAATATATAATGTGCTACATGCTGTTTAGTTCATTCACATATGACTTAGATTTAGGTATAATGGCTAAGATTGCTAACAACTTCAAATTCCTTTTAGTGATTAAAGAAGAAACAAATATATTTAGCTTGTTCTGTTAGGTGAACTATGTCCATGTAGTTAGTTTATGTTTGAATCTGTCATACAAGCAAGAAAATTGAGATAATTAGAAAACCATTATTCAATTAATGATGACTAAGCATGTCATGCAGATACAGTCATGTGTAGCTGTTCTGAAAAAAGGCAAAATCCACACTGGAACCATTAGGAAAATAAAACTGCCAGTACTGTGAAGCCTTGATAAATATCATCTGGAATATTAAGGTCAGCTCTAATTAATGCATTGCAAAATGATTCTGTGTAGTTGAACTAAACAAGGGGTTGCCAAAAATGTTCAAGGGAATGAAAATCTACTGTACTTGAAGGAAAATTTTCACTCTATTAAAAAAAAAAAGGTTGAGAAGATATGATGGATATTTTTCTCCTATTCTCATAATACTAGAATCCAAGATTGCTCAACAAGGTTCAGTATGAGCTGTATAAGATGGAAACATGTCTATGGAGATTCTCAATCATCCAGGTCATGGTTGTCCCAAAGGTACTATCTCAAAAAGCAACTGGACTTTGTTTTTTTTCCTTGAAGAGGTTGGCTGAGAAGCAAAACGTCTTCGGAAAAAAAACAAAAAAAAACAAATCCAGTTGCCTTTTGAAAAAGCACCATTGGAATAAGATGGAAAAGGAAAGTATGTCACTATTCTCCCTCAAATAACTATGGAATTTGTTTCAAGGAATGAATGTAAATGGTTTTCACAGAGAGTAGAGTTGTCACTGGTTGCTAATCATGATATAAGTAATTTTTTCTAGTATCAGTTATTAAGTTGCTGGGGAACATGAGGTCTGTCATGCAATAACAATAACAACAGCACTTAGACTTGTATACCACTTCATAGTGCTTTACAGCTCTCTCTAAGCTGGGTGTTGGCAACTCCAGAGCCATATGTGGCTCTTTGACCCCTCTCTTGCGGCTCCCTGCACACCAAGTTGTGCGACCTGCTCTCCACCCTGAGACACTGGCCCAACCCAGCCATGGCTGACGCCAATTTCATTCACATGAGGGCTGGCAGGGTGGGAATAGGATCCGGGAGGAGGGTATGACGGAAAGGGGGACAGAGCTGCAGCTGAGGAGTGAGTACGAGCTGCGGTGCAGCTTCCCCAAAGATGACCCTCCTTCTTCTCCTCACACAACCCCCTGGCTGGCTGTTGCAGGACCGGAAGGGTGCACACAAGCAGGGATACCCTCCTCAAGTGAACAGCCATCTCGGCCAAAGTGAAGCAAAGGTATGTGGAGCGGACCAGCTGATAGGCAAGTGTCTTTGGTGAGGGTGCTTAGGCTTTCTCTGAGCCTGATCCCCACTGTGGGCATGTGAGGTTCGGCAGGACCAGCTCCCTTTTTCCACTGCCCTGAGCTTCTTTACTCCTCCAGCTGAGTGGTTCTGGCAGCGGCATTGATTGAAAAGAATCCTCCGGGTAGTGAAGGAAGAGAGAGAAATGAGAGACAGAAAGAGAAATGAGAGAGAGAAAGGGAGAGAAAGAGAGAGAAAGAGATGAGAAAATGATGGAGGGAGAGAATGAGAGAGAAGAAAAAGAGAGAGAAACAAATGAGAGAGAGAAAGAGGAGAGGGAGGGGGAGAGAGAGAATGAGAGGGAGAGGGAAATGAGAGAGAGCTGGATGGAGAGAATGAAAGAGAGGGAAAAGAGAGGGAAACAAATGAGAGAGAGAAGGGGAAAGAAAGAAAGAAAGAAAGAAAGAAAGAAAGAAAGAAAGAAAGAAAGAAGAAAGAAAGAGAGGGAGGGAGGGAGGGAGGGAGAGGGAGGGAGAGAGACAGAGAAAGAGAAAAAGAGAAAGAGACCCATTTCCCACAGAAAACATGAGGAGCCACAAAACCTGGGTAGGCGTGACTGGGAGAGTCATGCGACTGGGTGGCAGACCCCTGCTCTAAGCAGTTTACAGAATCAGCATATTGACTCCAACAATCTGGATGCTCATTTTACCAACCTCGGAAGTATGGAAGGCTGAGTCAACCTTAAGCCAGTCAGGGTCAGGATCAAACTGCTGCCAGTTAGCAGAATTAGCCTGCAATACTGCATTCTAACCACTATGCCATCTCGGCTCTGCTTGTACTTTCTGCTTGTAGACTTTTAGATATCTGTTTAATCATTATGGAAACAAAATGGAGCCTTGGTAGTACAGTGGTCTAAAGCACCCTCTTATTAAGACCAACTGCCTGCAATTACTGCAGATTCGAATCTCGCCAAGGCTCAAGGTTGACTCAGCCTTCCATCCTTTCCAAGGTAGGTAAATTGAGGACCCAGTTTGTGGGGGCAATAAGCTGACTTTATATAAATATACAAAAGGATGAAGGCTATTGCTTAGCGCATTGTAAGCTGCCCTGAGTCTCCGGAGAAGGGCGGCATATAAATCAATTTTTTTAAAAAAATAAATAACATTATTTAATTCATTTCCTTGTATGATAAGGACATGCTTTGTTTTGTGATGTTCCTATAAACTCCAAAAGAGCTACATTTCTTTAAGCAGAAGATGCTATATCAGTGTTGGCGAACCTTTTCTGCACTGAGTGCTGAAATGGGAGTGCGTGTGCAGGAAAGCACTGGAAACTAGAAGAGCAGCTCCCTGGCACGCGCGCGCGGGGGCGCTGGAAACGGGAAAAGCAGTTCCCCGGCGCATGTGCACGCCGGAAACCTGAGCTTCCAGTTTCCAGCATGTACATGCCTGCCAGTCACCTGGTCTTATGGTTTCTGGCACGGATATGTGTATGAAGACTAGCTGACCAGCACGTATGCATGCGCTGGAAACCAGAAGCTCAGCTTCCGGTGCTCCTATGCACTCAAAGACCAACTGCCCAGCGCGCCAGGGGTGAAATCTACTTACCTTCCTTACCGATTTGGAAGTGCATGCTCCACACACACATGCTCGCTTCACTCGCGCACATCACATGCACGCACACACCTTCTGCACATGCGCAAAAGCTTCTGCGCAGAAGGTAGAAAAACATTACTTCCTGGTTAAAACCAGGAAGTAATGACACCCGGTCGGTGATCGCTACTGGATCGCCAAACCACAGGAAAAATCACTACCGGATCAGGTGATCTTGTCCGATCTGGGAGCATTTCACCCCCGTGGCGCACATGTGCATGCTGGAACCAGGAAGAGCAACAGGCGACAGCTGGCAGGCCTGGAGAGATGGTTCTGCATGCCACTTCCGGCATGCGTACCATAGGTTTGCCATCACTGCTCTATATGATTCTACACAATGGCTGTCCAATCTCTTCTTTAAAATCTCCAGTGATTGGCTATTCACAACCTCTGGAGACAAGCTATCCCACTGATTAATATTAATCCACTGATTAATATTATCTTATGTAATTATTATAAGTTTCCTGTGTGAAATCCTTTTTGAAGAGCGAATCATCTGTTTTCTATGAATTCTTGTATAATGTAGGAAATACATTACAAAATATTATTTTACATTCTGTTGGGTAAATGTTGTTATAGATATGTAACACATCCAACTGAACAAACTATTCTTCTGATTTCAGCCAAGGAATTGCAACTGTAACATTATAACATCACTAAAGTTGTACAGTACCTAAATTAAAATTTAAGAACTATTCTTGCCACCCCATGTATAGCCAATGCCCCTCTCCAATTTGAGACAAGAATGTCTAGAAATTAAGACTTGGAGGCTGAGGATGGATTACTAGCTGAAAATTCGATTCTTTCCCATTGGCCTTGTATGTTTTGTATTGGCAGAAGACTTTTCCAAAGCAATACAGTTCAGGCTAGCAACTTCATGACTTCCAGCCGAGTTCCTTCTTTCCTTGAGTTATTAAAAGGCCAGAATATAATCAGGACCAACAGGAAACTAGTAGGACATCCCGGAATAGAAAAACCTGAATTTCAAGAAGATATTGAATGCTATCTAACATCTCTCACCTTTCCTGGGTTAAGGGTTTGTTTCAGGCATGGTCTATTGTGTTACCATCAGCATCCTTTATGGGAAATTATTTCCAACTGTCCCTTATCCAAACAAGATCTTGTAATTCAGAAGATATTGGGGGTGGGGGGGAACACCCATGTATTGCTGTATTGTAATTTCTATAGTGATATTCCCCCCGCCCCTTTTCTGCAAACAATCCAAAACAAAGAAACCATTACATAAAACTCCTATTTTCTCATTCCAATGCAGGCATTATTTATTTATTTATTTATTTATTTATTTATTTTATTTTTTTATTTTATTGTACTTATATGCCGCCCTTCTCCCGAGGGACTCAGGGCGGCTTACAGAAATTGAGACAATAAAAGCAATAAAAATAACTACATCGATTTAAAATCCATCCGATTAAAAACCACCCACCAGATCAGCAAATTTGTTGGAAAAGCCATGTCTTCAGCTCTTGGCGGAAAGAGCCACACAGTAATGTGACTGTGTTCTGTTCTGCTACATTAAAAATTCACCCTCAATTACATTTTTAAATGATTTTTATAGATTATTGATTATGATAACCAAGTACTCCAATTCTAAATTTGGAAAGCAACTGCCCAAATCAGGTCAAGGTGAAATTACAGTCAGGGGCAAGAGAAAAGGGGTTCAACAGGCTGAAAGGACTTACAGTTCATGTTCTGTGCTGTCACGTTACACAAACACACCAACTTCAGATGCAAATTCAAGGTATTTATTGCAGTCATAAAAACTGTAGTAACAAAGATAAATTATAACCTCTTTGCTTAGAGAACAAAAACACAATAGCTTAATTTTCAGATAGACTAGAAAAACAAAACATCAGATATGATCCAAGGGTGGATAATTCCACCCCAAAGCAGCATTCCGATATAATCACAGGTGAGGGACTAGAACACTGATTGTTCAGAGAGCCAGTGAAACCACTCTTTATTTGATATGAACTTTACTACCAATTTGACTAATTGTCTGAGTTTATCTTCCTTTGCTTTTCTTAGCTTCCTTTGCTCTCAATATAGAAGATACTAATCACTCTGGGGAAATGCCATGATTCTTGATTCTCTTAGTATATTTCCTTTTTAAAAACAACAACAACAGGTATTTGTTTTGCTAAATCTGTTTCTGAACATCATTGGGATCAGTTTGATATGCAATGAAAACCAATCCCTACAAAACATTCTACAACTAGAGGTTGACGATGGAAATTGTGTGATAACAGCATTTTCTCTACAGTTGTCAAGGAATGGTAGAATATGGAAGAACAAAAGAAAGAACTCTCTTAGTTGATTAGAGTGCTGTGACAAGTCCCACTGATAACAGACTGGCCAAATGGAAAGAGGAATGACTTTTATTAAGGTTGCTGAAATAAAATCTGAAAGAAACAATGTTGACTGGCGACACCCAGGGGGAGAGCCTTCTCTGTGGGGGCACCTGCCCTCTGGAATGACCTGCCCCTGGAGGTTCGTATGATCCCCGACCTTCGTACCTTTCGCCGTGCCCTTAAGACCCTGTTGTTCCAACAGGCAGGGCTGACTTAGAATATGAATTTTAAATTGGGTTGTTTGTCAAGTTTTAACTTTGTGGGCCAAATTTTATATATTCGTTTTAAATTGTTTTTAAATTTTGTGTTTATGTGTGTTTTAACATGGCTGTATACCACCCTGAGTCCTTCGGGAGAAGGGCGGTATAGAAGTTTAATAAACTAACTAACTATCAAATTCAGTGGAATACAAAAGGAATGCATGGTGGAATTTACCCATATTTATGTAGGAGAATGTCTTGCTGACTTTGCTCAGTAAGGCTTGCCCCATAGAAATGTCGCTAGCATCATTGGGGTTTATAAGAGGAACATGTGCAAAAACGGAAAACTGAATATCTCAAATTACTTGATCTACCCTCAGGTGGACTGTTTGAAGGGATCGCAGTTTATGATCCAGTTTTGTAACTTTTGAGACATAGGATCTTTATTTAATCAACGTTTTGTACATATGACTATTTGTGTAACTGACAAACTGACAGTTAAACAAAAGGAAGTAATTTCCTCCTTTTTTTCCCCAATGAAAATATAACTTACATTGTGGAGAGAGAGCTACCAAGATGCCAGTTTCTCTATTTGACCAGATCCTTGAAAATACTTCAAATCTGGGGGGGGGGGGATTTCTTCGCAGCATAAGAACTCCCATAGATTTTTTTCCCCTAATTTAATGTATTATGTCTAAAGACTTACATCTGATCTCCCTCAAAAAGGTCTAAGGCAGTTTAAAACAATAGTATGAAATAATGTAAACAGAAGATAAAATAGAATAAAAGAAATCAAGACCATTCATTCAGTTTAAAAGGACAGTTGCTAATTCAGAAAATGGCAGTGTTTCACTAATAATAGGCAAACAACTTCCTAGCAAGTAGACCTTTAGACCTTTAGAAAGATGACCATCATCTGGCATGAACATGGTAGGCTTCTCTAGGAATAGTATCTTCTCCATTATTTCTCATGGAAATAATCTTCTCCTTAACTGAAAAAGAAATATTCTTAGACCATCTGTTAATGATAATAATATGCAGGCAAACTCAAAGGGGCAAAGGGGAATCATTCAGATACCTTAATCCCAAGCAAAAACAGGACCTATTTGTACAACAGGAAGAGAGATGGTGACTAGCCAATATGACCCACGGTTCAGACAAGCTTGCACTTTGGTCCCATACAAGGAACTACACATGCAGACTGAAGCCACTTATTTGGGTGTGAGTGTACATTTTGGTTCTCTACGAGACAAACATGTTTAATAATTTCAAACGGTTGCTGCCAAGCTGCATGTATAGAATCAGCTTGTGTTCACTTAATAAATATTATTCTAGGAAATATCACAGAAGGATAAACATTGGTGTTGGTCTCCTCTGCCATGAATTTTACTATGTATACAAAAGCTAATAAATGGCAGCATAAGCTGTGAGAGGCCATAACAGAAATTCACATGAAAAGTTGACATGTTCTGTTTAATTACTGGCTATTTACTACCTCCAAGAAAGAGGACTTCTCTATTACCTATATGTTTCTAATGCACGTGGATATAATATTTAACACTAAAACCCTCCCCTTAATATTTCTTTTTTTAAAATAAAATAGCTCCCCTTCATCCTCTTCTTTAACAAAATGTTTATTATCAGTATTTACTGGTTTATTAGCAGTATTATGCATCAAAATTCAAAATTTACAAGTACTGAGGTTTTATCTACTCTCAAATACTGGTAGATTTCACCGAGTTCCACTAATCAAAAGGTATTATGTAGTAATAGGGAATAGACTCATTTTAGTTTGCAAGGTACACATAAAAACTCTCTTGGGAATCTGTGAAGGTCTTACAGCCATCATCCCACACTAGCAACAAACAATGGTCTCACTTCTATCTCTGCCTCTAATCCAGTATTTCTCAGCCTCAGCAATCTTGATTTGTATGGATTTGAACTCTGAGAATTCTCTGGTCAGCATGACTGACATTGAGAAACACTACTTTAAGCAGAAGTTGAGGCAGAACTGCAATTTACTCCTTTGGCTTTAAGAAATACTTAATAATTCTGGATAGAACACAAAGTACCCTTAAATTCATTGTCCAGCTCTCACAATGGCACTTCTGATAACAGTAACATTGCTTTCAATACAAAGTACCATATATAGTATGGTTTGTTCTCTAAGTCTTGGACCATTTTGATTGGGAATTTTAGGTCTTGAGTGTACCTGGTATTGGAAAAGCTAGTATAGTTATTAAAAGTATATCAGAAAAAGTATCTGTAGCATTGTTTATAAGGATAGGGAACTCTATGAGGATCAGATAATACCTATTCCCAGCTTTACCCCATGCACTAGCTGTAATATTGCCTGGACCAAGTTAGCCAGACATCAGTTACCTATCTTATTAATTTTCCAATTGGATTTTTGCAATTCATTCTGCATGAGGTCATCCTTAAAGCTAGTGCATAAGCCATCTGCCATATTGGGTCAGCAAAAATGGGATCAAGAGTCAGTACTGATCTTGGGTATTATTGAAACCTCAAGTTAGCATGCAAGTACTAACAAGGATACCTTCCCTAGAACCAACTGACCCATATTTTGGGTTCACCAAAGAAAGCTTTGCTAATTACCTTTTGCCTCCCGCCTCCCTGTTCAAATTACAGCTGACATCAACTTTTGCTCAACAAGGTCTTTGTTGAGTCTACTTATGCATTTTTTATTGTTGGTTTAAGTATAAAACATATCATTTTTTGCTCCAACCATTGCTGAATTTTATACGTTTTTTGTTGTGTTGTTGTTGTTACTGATTAACAGACCCTTGCTTTAGGATTATATGTAAAAAACTAAAAGGCAATCAACTAACTAACTAGCAATAGCAGTAGTAACAGCACTTAGACTTACTGTATATACAGACCCATAGTGCTTTTAAACCCTCTCTGAGCAGGTTACAAGTGTCAGCATATTGCCGCCCCACACACACACACACACACACACACACAATCTGGGTCCTCATTTTATCAACTTTGGAAGGATGGAAGGCTGAGTCTAGGGTATTGTTGCTCTGGAAAGAAATACATTGTACCAACTAAATTTCTGTTTCAAAGTGTGAGAATTGCCAGAGGCAGAGCGAGTGGAAAAACAAGTCCTAGCTAAGAACCAGATGGATGCGCTGACATTTGTTATTACTTAATTCTTTTGGAGAAAGAAAGAATACAAAAAATAGGGATGGGGGAATGGTGCTTTGTACAGTTTTTAATTAACCTGTTTTCTCTTAGGGGAAAAATGAATTGCAGTATGGATTATACATGGGTTATTCATTTAAATTAGACTTCTGTAAAGCTGAGATGGAAACAATCTTTTATATTTAGATTTTAGTATAAGATATAAAGGTGAAGATAGGAATGTAGAGTTGAAGCAGGTGGAGAAACCAATGGAGAGAGCTAGAAAAAGTTAATCAGAGCCAGCTCACATTTCTATAAAACCACAATGCCATTGAGGCTCAGTCCATGTGAGCTGGCTGCTACAGTCTCAGGTTCAGAAAACGTGCAGTAAATATATCCAAACCTGTTTTGCATGATTCCATGTTTCATTTGAAGTAAATAAAAACCCCGCACTAAACATAGCCCTCTAAAGTTCATCTTCCCAAAAACACCATCATGCCAAGGCAAATGAATGAGAACTGATCAGAGATTTAGGGCACAGATGTGGAGAACCCCTGTGCTCAGAAATGAGGGAAAACAAACAAACAAACAAACAAGCAGCCCTCAGTCCATTCAAACTGTCAAGAATTTCACGCTAGTTTATGGAAATTTGCCTTTGCACAACAACCAGCCTTCTAAATGAAGACATCTTCATTCAAATCGTGGTGTATCTCATTCCTTTGGCAACATGCTTGGTTCCCTTTTAAACTCATTACCCTGAGACAGATGGCTGAGTAGCAGTAGCTTTGCAACAGTAGGATGGCAAAAACAAAACAAACAGAAAAATACCTTCTTCTGATTGAAAAGTACTCTGTAAGGAGAATGCCAGTAACATGTGGTTAGACTCTCAAAAGGAGCAGCTTGGAACAAGATTATAGCAGCCAAGAGTATTGGCAAATGTTTGCTTAACAACTCATAATGTAGTGAAGCAATGAGGCAACTTGTTTATTTATTGGATTTCTATCCCATCTTTCACCCAGGAGCTCAAGGTGGAGCATTTAATGCTCCTTTTCCATGACTAAAGGTGAACCTAAACCAATCTCTCCCCCATGGCTGTCTATTGAGAGTTATAACATACTGTTTCTCACTGATTTAAACTTCTTTTAATATAGAATACCTAATTGTGTGTTTGTTTGTGAGTGTGCATGTGTGCGTGGGTATACATGTGTATGTGTATGCATATGCCTCCTAGTCAGTCCTGACTCATGGAGACTGCCTGGACTAGTCTCTGATGCTTTGTTGCCAAGATTTTGGAAATGGTTTGCCATTGCCCACTTTCTAGGGCATAGAAAGAGTGACCATCACAAGATCACTCAACATGGTCTCCTGGTTTCTAATCTGGTGCCTTAGCCTTTACACTAAACAGGTTCTCCTTACCCAATACTTAGGAAAGCTAAATTTGCTAATAGAATCTTTGTTTAGAAATTGAAATAGAATAGAATAGAATAGAATAGAATAGAATAGAATAGAATAGAATAGAATAGAATAGAATAGAATAGAATAGAATAACAGAGTTGGAAGGGACCTTGGAGCAGTGGGGGGTTGCCCCCGATTCGCACAGATTCTATAGAACTGGTAGTAAAATCGGTGGGAGGCTCTGCCCACTGACCCTGATGTCATGAAAATGCTTCTGCACTTGCACAGAAGAGCACGCGAGCAAAGCGAGAGTGCGCGCACAGCCCCGTTGCGAACTGGTAGTAAAGGTAAGTAGAACCCACCCCTGCCTTGGAGGTCTTTTAGTCCAACCCACTGCCCAGGCAGGAAACCCTACACCACTTCAGATACATGGTTATCCAACATCTTCTTAAAAATTTCCAGTATTGGAGCATTCACAACTTCTGCAGGCAAGTTGTTCCACTTATTAATTGTTCTGTCAGGAAATTTCTCCTTAGTTCTAAGTTGCTTCTCTCCTTGATACTCTACTCCTAGAGTAGAGAAGATAATGAGATATCATCCTAAGTAGAATTCTGAGGCTGAAAGTTATAAGAAAAGATAATAGGAATTGGTGGGGGGGAGTTTAGGAAAGTACAGAGGAGGGAAAAGGACCCCATGTAGAAGTGTATAAAGTTATGTGTGGCATAGATAATATAAAAATAATATTTTTTCCTTCACCTTTTTCAATATTAGAATAGAATCTACTGAAACTAAATACTGGGAGGTTCGAACCATCAGAAGTAAACATTTTTCACAACTGTAGATTAAACTATGAAATTCACTACAAGCAGTTGTACTACAAGCTTAAAAGGGGACTGGATAGGTTCATGAAAGATCAATGACTACCAATACTGATGGCTGTTTACTACCTTCCAAATAATTGATTGTTAGGATGACTACATTTCTATCCAATTCAGGTTGGAATTTTATTCCTTCAGCCACTTTTTCAGAGAAAATTAAGGTAGATTAGCTTTATTAGAATTCTAATCTTTTTCTAGATTAGAAGTTGAGCAGTTCTGTATTTTCTTTCATATTTGTTACCTGTTGGCACCCTTCCCCTTTTATTTTCAACATAATCAAAAAAATAAAAAAGCAACCCTTATGCAAACACATTTTGCCATCTCATTATTCATGTTGAACTATACCTGTCTTGACTCTCTCTACAGATTCAGATTACCTGCATAGTTACCTGTCCTTTTCTATTCACTTCATGTATTTTCTTTTAGGTTTTTTTTTTACTGATGAATTCAAAGGGAATTAATTTCTAGAGTGCAGCAGAATATTTTATTTTATTTTATTTATTATTTTATTATTCATATTTCTATGCCACCCACTCTCCGAGGACTCGGTTTATACCAAAGACAGTATACTAAATAGCATATTGCCCCCAACAATCTGGGTCCTCATTTTACCCACTTCGGAAGGATGGAAGGCTGAGTCAACCTTGAGCCAGTGAGTTTTGATCCGCTTATCTGCTGAACTAGCAGTCAGCTGAAGTAGCTGCAGTACTACACTCTAACCACTGCGCCACCTCGGCTCTTGATATATATTTGTTAAGTTCGAAGCGCAGGAAAGGAAGAGACGGATTCCAGAACTTTTTCTCCAGAATTTCATCCAATCCATGGCGGTCATACAAATTCCTACATACGTACGTACGTACGTACGTAACAATATTAGAGAACTATGCTGATTATTTATTGGATTCTGGCTGCAATTCAGCCAGATGGTTGTCATCTATAAGGTCCTACTTGGACCTGTGGATCTATAGGAAAGTCTTCTGCCAATAGTCTTTGCCTGCCCAATAAGAAGTAGTAGGAAAGGCAGCTTTCAAATCTCACCCTTAAAAGAATGTTTCTATCAGAGACCATAAAGGCCAGAGATGAAATTCAGCCAGTTCGTACCGGTTCGAATGAACCAGAAGCGGAAATCATGGGTGGGCCTGGCTGCCTGCCCCGGTTCAATGACGTTCTATTAAGGTACGTTTTCAAGACTGGCCACATGCACAGAAGGCATGTGAGTGAGCAAAGTGCATGTGCAGAAGGCACGTGCGGGTGCACGCAAAGCAAGCAGGCGTGCACAGGGCAAACCGGTGGTAAGAATATTGGAAACCTGCCACTGATAAAGGCATGTCTTCTCCCTAACTGCTACAGGCTTTTGGAAGAATGTTCTCTCTGACGTTAGATTAGCACCAATTTTGATGCCATTTAGAAAAGCTATTAAGGCCTAGCTATTTCGTAAAGTCTTTGGGAAACTGATAAAACCCCTCTCTTGCAATATGTAAGTGATTGTTCTTAAGAGAGTTTTTTCAATGGGATGATGAACAGGAAAGTTGCTATTATTTGTCTGGTCTATACTTTTTATGTCTGTTGTTTTTATTTTAATCTTTGTATTATTTTGTAAACAGCTTAGAATCTCATTTTAACCAAGTGGCATATAAATAGTCTTACAGTAAAGAAATATGTTCTTTTCTATTTGATTTATGAGTAGAGAAAAGAAAGGAGGTTAACCTTGGTCTTATAACCTTCATCTATATTTAACCAGAGATTTCAGATAATATCAGTTAGATTTCCTGGAAATATTTATATCATGTTAACCTGGAACTGTTTTATTTTAATAAACTTTAATTTTTCTATCATGCTCCTACATAAGATCACTACAGAGTGAGACAAGGACAGGTTTTGCTGTCTACTCAAAATATCTTTAGAGATAAAATTTGTTTTTCTTCTCATCAACAAAACTGCTGTTGTCTGAAGTCTGAAAAAACAATTAATTGATTTGATTTATTTAATTTGAAGTACAACGGTGTGATTTTGAACATGAATATATGAGGGGGGAAAGTCAAAAATATTCTAAGTATTTCTTCTTCATTGTCCCATCCTGATGGAATCACATGATTTTACAGCACTCTGCCTTTCTCCTAAACCACCACAAAAATCCACAAAAAATGGAGCGGTTTACCTTAAGTTGGTATCTATTGTGTGCTCGTGTATTGTTGTGGTTGAAGCTGAAGAAGTCATTGACAGGTAGGACGTTGTAGCAGATAATTTTATGTACTATGCTTAGGTCAGACCGAAGGCGGCCTAGTTCTAAGTTGTCTAAGCCCAAAATTTCAAGTCTGGTGGTATAAGGTATTCTATTGCGGGTAGCAGAGGACTCTTCTCGGGAAATATCTCTAGACTCTCTCAATTGTATTAATGTCCAATATGCAGTTCCAGACAGATGAGCTGTATTCGAGAATTGGTCTAGCAAATATTTTGTATGCTCTAGTTAGTAGTACAATATTACCAGAGAAGAAGCCATGCAAGATTAGGTTAACAACTTTTAATGCCTTTTTGGCAATGCTGTTACAGTGAGCTCTGGCACTTAGATCATTCGAGATGAGTACTCCAAGGTCCTTGACAGAGTGAGGACCATCTACAAGGTTGTATCCGCAATCCTCCAGCAAAAGCAAATGTATTTCAATATAGATCAGGAAGCATAATGCTTAAAATGAAACATAATGAAAATAAATTTAGATATAGGTTGAAGACAAAGACTAGATAACACTGAAGATGTTACCTACCTGGGTGACACAATGTCTGCAAACAACCAAGCTCAGAGAGCATTGAGGACTCCATAAAGACTGTTATGGATGTGTCTTAAGTTGGATGTGAAAGAGCATACAAACAGATCCTGTGTGCATGTGACCCTCCAGCCTGGGTCCCAGCTATAATTGAGTCAGGACACATGGAGATTTTTAAAATAAAACTTTTAGAGAGCAATAAACTAAATATATAAAGGTTGGTGTGAAATACCCCTTTATCTGGCCAACAAACAGCTGATCAGCATCATATGTTTGTGTTTAGATCAACCCTTGATGACCTGATTTGCCCAGAGGCCCGTGCTACAATATTTAGCACAAAATTGCTGCATTGATTTGTGAAGTTCTTTGTACAACTCTATTGCAGTTTCCAATAATGAAGAAATGAATTTCAGAGCATCAACAGAAGATGTGGTAAATTGTATGAAAATTGCATGAGAAATAAAGGGCCATATAAACATAGGGTGAGAATGAGAACCAAAAATTGTCATTTGGGACATCAGGGTAGAAACTGAAGAGACTTCAGTATTTAGTAGAGCTGGGCACAAATAGTCCTTCAAGATTCTCCATCAACTATGGCAAATAAATTGGATGGACAAGTCCTCTTAGGCTGCATAAACAGAGGATAGAATCAAGATCACATGAAGTGTTAATACCACTTTATAATGCCTTGGTAAGGCCACACTTGGAATGCTGCCTGCAGTTTTGATCATCATGATGTAAAAAAGATGTTGAGACTCTAGAAAGAGTGCAGAGAAGAGCAACAAAGATGATTAGGGGACTGGAGGCTAAAACATATGAAGAATGGTTGCAGGAACTGGGTAGTCTAGTTTGATGAAAAGAAGGAGTAGGGGTGACGTGACATGCCACAAAGAAGAGGCAGTCAAGCTATTCTCCAAAGCACCTGAGGGCAGGACAAGAAACAATAGGTGGAAACTAATCAAGGTGAGAAATAACCTATAACTAAGGAGAAATTTCCTGACAGTTAGAACAATTAATCAGTGGAACAACTTGCCTCCAGAAGTTGTAAATGCCCCAACACTGGAAGTTTTTAAGAAGAGATTGGATTACCATTTATTTGAAGTGGTATAGGATTTCCTGCCTAAGCAGGGGGTTGAACTAGAATTCCTCCAAGGTCCCTTCCAACTCAAATAGGTCAGATAGTGACAGTAGTGCCATGATTTGAAGGAGGAGTTCCATGATGAGGCATGGGTGGGCAGTTTGCAGAATCCTGGAGGCTGCATATCGCTAGAGAAATGACTGTTCAGTGAAAGACAGGACTTTCAAACACCTTTCATTATGTAAATGCAAAAATAGCATACTCTATTCAGAATAAGGTATTGAAACTCCAGAAAATAGCAGACATCTACAGAATGAAGGCAATGACTGTATCCGAACTGCTTGGCATCTTTTCTGATTCTTCACCTGTAGTATTTAACTCAGTGGTCAGGGATGCTTGAGGCATTTTTGTGAGGCTGAACTCCAGAATTACCTAAATATACATAATATCCAGATCAGCAGCCTCTTGATGCTGCAGTAGAACATTTAAGTTTTGTAGGAACAAAAACCTAGCCATTATAAAATAAGTGTAAATCAAGAAAGTGTGTCAAGTCCGCAATTCTGTTTTTTGTAATTAATGTTAATAAGATACATGGGAAACATAGAGCACAGCAATAACATAAACTGGCAGATTATCAAGGCATAGCCTTATTTGCAATTATAAATCCATGAGCATGCATAAACATATGGCTTCAAGGAATTCATAACTGTAATATTGTATCCCAGGAGCATGGGTGTTGCAGCTATATTTGAATCCTTTAATTATTAGACTTAGTGGGAAAGTAGTTTGGTATGTTTAATCACAAATCATGTTTGGAATCATTTGCATGCATTAGTTCTCCAATGGCTTGACGATCTGTGATACAAACTAAATAATAACACAAGAGATGAAATATTTCTAAAATAATTGTTCCTATGTTATGAAAAGATTTATCTGATGTCACTAGAAGCAAAACAACAAGCTTACTAAAATAGAAAGAAAATCATTTCAGAAATTTGTAACTGAAATGTGTTTTATAGAACAGTGTTTTGTTGCCATCAAGAAAAGAAGGTATGTTTACACCAGGGGTAAAATGCTACTGATTCGCTCCGGTTCAGGCAAACCAATAGTGATAAAAACTACCGGTTCGGGTGAACCAGTAGTTTAAAAAAAGCTACCGGTTTGGTTGAACCGGTAGTTAAAAAAAGCTACGATCTGACGATCAACTGTGCCGCGCGGTTTGGCTTTGCTAGAAAGCAGGATTTCCTGCTAAACCACACAGCACAGCTGATTTCCCCCCTCTCTTTTCTACTTACCTTCCCAAGCCTCTTTTTGGCATGTACAGCAAGGGAGGGATCAGCTGTGCCGCGTGGAAAGCAGGAAATCCTGCTTTCTAGCAAAGCTAAACTGCGTGGCACAGCTGATCGTCAGATCGTAGCTTTTTTAACTACTGGTTCAACTGAACTGGTAGCTTTTTAAACGTGCAGCGCACATTTGGTGCATACTGTGCATGTGCACACAGTCCATGTTTGGTGCACATGCATATGTGCAGCCCTGTTTGGTGTGCATGCGCATGACGGCCAGCAACCCAGTAGCAAACTGATTCAGATTTCACCACTGATTTAAACCACCATTGTTTTTCATTGTTCTCTCTTTTAAAAATTGTTGGAAAATAACCCATATTTCAAGCTACTTATCTCATGCTGGAGAGAAGAGAGAAAGTATCAGAATACTATCAATTTCCCTCTGGCTTACTTCCTCTGTTAATTCAGAAAGAGATGTGAAGCCACCCTTTTTCTTACAGGGTCTACAAAAACAGCTAAACCCCAGAAGTTGGGAAGAAGGGTGAAGCAGGAATTTCCTCCAGAAGAAAATGGCCACCTCTGGAAACCTCTGCAAAGCCCCAGATTCAGACTGATGCACCTGAAAATTCTTAACTGAAATGGGAGAGAGAGGATCCACGTCCTGCATACACTGGCATAAACTTCTGAATTCTTAACTTCGGTTTATTCCTAATAGTGAAAAGCATGAATCATGAATAAGAGTTATGCATGGAATGAAGATCATTATACTAGAACTTACGCTGATGGTTGCTTCAGTTCAGGTTGTTCTTAAGGCTTTGATAGCTTTTCAGGTCCTCATAGGAACCACTCGGATGTGATTGAATTGGACTGGACTTGATTTGACTTGACTAAACAAGTGTCAATGATTGAAGGTATGAACATGGATGGGAAAGAGAGTGAAAAAACGATCCCTGTTTGGGGAAAGATAATCCATGAATTCTGTTACCCTAAAATGTGACAGTTCATAGCTGAGCAGCTATTAAATCACATTCTTTTTCCTTGTTCTCAGAATGAATTGTCTTCACATTGCTTGAGGATTGGTAATAATTGGAAATAATCATGCTGAGGATTGGAAATAAAAGCAGCAGTGGTGGGTTGCTCCCGGTTCAGACCAGTTCGCAAGAACCGGTAGTAAAGCCAGCGGGAGGCTCTGCCCACTGACCTGGATGTCATCATAGGCGATTTGCGCATGCACAGAAGAGCACGAGCGCGCACGCATGGGCACGATGCGAACCAGTAGGAAAGGTAAGTAGAACCCACCCCTGAAAAGGAGGAGCCTTGGTGGCACAGCAGACTAAAGCACTGTTATTAACACCAGCTGCCTGAAATTACTGCAAGTTCAAATCTCACCAGGCTCAAGATTGACTCAGCCTTCCATCCTTTCTAAGGTAGGTAAAATGAGGACCCGGATTGTGGGGGCAATAAGCTGACTTTGTATAAATATACAAAAGTATGAAGGCTATTGCTTAACACATTGTAAGCCACCCTGAGTCTCCAGAGAAGGGCAGCATATAAATAAATAAATAAAAAAGCAGCCTCATAAGGCTTATGTCTGAATAAACAGTTCTAACATGCTATTAGAATATAAGTAGATATCAAATACCTTCTTTATTCTATGAATCCCAATCAGGAAGGTACCATTTCAAATCTTAGATTGTTGGTTCACTACTAATACATGGAAAGGCAAGGTAAAAATGTTGGAAAAACATATTTGGGAAGTATTAAGTCCCTTCTTCCAAACAGAAGTCCTCCAGATGGAGAGTGGAGTTTAAAAACCTCAGATGAATTTTTCATTCTATAAAATATCTAATGTGAGATGCTAACTAAATGGCAAGCCTCTGGGAATTTTGCATTATTTACCTTATTAGTTAATTGTAGGAGTTTTCCTCCCAGACTTGCTGGATACTTTGTCTTGCTCTGTTCTCTTTCCAAATATATTGTTTTCCTTGTCAAGCAAGATTAAGGCTTTGTTTAAACATTGCATCATAATGCTCCATTATAAAATGTTAAGTAATGGTTCTATAAGATTGTATCTTTGTCCTTTCCTAGTTCCAAGTGCACTTTTTCCTTGCCCATTATGTTTTTCTTCATTTAGCTAATGTTTTGCTGAAACAAATTCAAATCAAAACAAACTTGTGCATACAACAATACTGTTTGCATCATACTTGTCTATGATCCGTTGTGGCATGGATGAGAAAGTCTATCACTCTTCTATCCAAATGCATAGATGGTATATTTTACAATCTTTTAAAAATGTTCAGAATATATATTCAATATAAAATTCCATAGAATCTTTGACAGACAGGCAAACATTGCTTATTCATGTCAGTTGTCAGTTATAGTACCGATCAATACTGGCAGTGGTGGAATTCAAATAATTTAACAACCAGTTCTCTGCCCTAATGACCAGCTAGGTAGGTGTGGCTGGGTGGGCATGGCCAACTCAACGTCACTCACGTCAAAACAGTCATAATCACTTTTTACAGTGCCATTGTAACTTTGAATGGTCACTAAATGAACTGTTGTAAGTCAAGGATTACCTGTACAAAAATACAAAAAAGCTTCTTTACTTGCAAAAAGCTGTTCTAAATTCCAATCATTAGATTAGAAATACCTGCAAGCCGGAGTTACAAATCAAGCAGGGTGTCAGAGCACCTTGAGGAATTAAAATAGTTAAAATGCAATGATAACTATCAGCAGCCAACTCTTGCTCATAAAGTGAAGTATAGTATAGAGGTATAGTATAGTATAGAGGTCATTTAAGCTCTCCAGAAAGTGGCCGGGCATATTTGGGCTACAAAATGCTGAGCTAAAGAGACAAATTAACAAATTATATAGGAGATCCAGATTTAAGCCTTCCAAGTTTGTTAGGATCACAATAAAATTAGTACATGCCACAGTTATCTAAATAAACTTCATGTCTGGTGCCATGTTACTAAGCCTTATTATCATGAGAGAAAACTAAAATGAATTAGAGGATCCACACTCCTACTTCCTTTTTTAAAAAAAATCTTACTATCAGTTAGCAATCATGAGCCTTGGTCACTCCAAAGCAATGCAAAAGCACCAAAGGTGCTTTTTCAAGAGGCAACTGGACTTTCTGGAAACCAAGAAAGTCCAGTTGCCTCTTGAAAAAAGAACCTTTGGGACAGCTATGATCTGGATGACTGAAGAATCCCCATAGACAAGAGACTCCTGTGCTCATTGAACTGACAAAGCACCCTTTCACACCCAGCAGAAGCAATCCTTAGATCCATTTGCACCACTTAAAGATACCAGCTGGTCTCACTCACCTCACAAGATATCCTAAGGAAATCATCCAGATTTAAGGAAAGATCACATGCCCTCAGAAAGGCAGTAAAAAAATCAGTACCAAGCTTGCATCCTGCCTCTTGGAAGTACACCCCGAAAGGACAGAGCCAGGAACCACTAAAACAGTGTAAAAAGTTTAAAACAACTCTTCCCCTTTAAGAAAGTCAAGCCCCTAATAAAGCAAAGCAAAGTACCATCAAAGAAAAAGAGAAGCTCAGGTGACAGTAAGTCTTGGCATATTGCCAAGAACCTTTAGCTGTTACAATGTAGTAAGGCTTAACCAAGAGGCAATTTCTGTAGGCAGGGCAATAAAAATTAGGCTAGAAACAACACCAGAATGTTTCCTTCCTGCCTTCCTTACATGATTAGCCCTGTAAAGTGGAAAAAAACAAAAGGAGATTTCTTCCAACAACTGGTTCTCCAAACTACTCAGAAAGTTAACAAATGATTCTCCTGAATAGGTGCAAACCGGCTGAATCCCACCACTGAATACTGGGCAGAGTGGATAATGGAAGGATTCTTCTCTCCCAGGTTGTTTCAAAGGTGCTTTTTCAAGAGACAACTGGACTTTCTGGTTTTTGTTTGAAGATGCTTTGCTTCTCAGCCAAGAAATTTCTTCACTCTTGGATGAAGCTCTGAGCCAAAGAAGCTTCTTGGATGAGAAATGTAACGTCCCTAGATCTAATAGTTGCTCCCACTGTAGATGTTAATGTGGATTACTTCCATGGCTGAAAATATGAAAAGCTAGTTAAGTTATGCTGTGGACCTTCCTGATCATTTTACCAAGTGGAACCCTGGATTTCCACTACAAAGTGGAACTGATGGCACAATTGTAAACCTTTGTTTTCACAGTCCTTTGTCCATAAGAATTGCTGGTTCTTTCCAAGGTCACGCTTATCTTGCAGTCAGAGTGGAAAACCAAATGATTCAGGAAAGCTCATATGGAGAGGATGAAGGCACCATCCTTTCCTCCTTGCCTACCCTGTATCTAATAATTCAAGGAACTCTGACTTCGAAAAAAGATGTTCCATTTAATTATGCCTTGTGTATTTTCCTAGTTCTTTTACAATGTGTACACATGTTACGAATTCCCTAATTCAACCAAATGTTGTGTAAGACAATATTTCATCAGATGTCTGTTCAAAAAAACACAAACCTCTTTTCCTTCTTCCCATCTCTCTTTCCGTGCTATTCAACATCTTATAAAACTGTTACCCTGGAAAAAGGTAACAGTTTTATAAGATGCTGAATAGCGTGGAAAGAGAGATGGGAAGAAGGAAAAGAGGTTTGTGTTTGTTTGTTTTTTTCCAGGGTAAAGAAGATTAAGATTTGTCCCAGAATTTTAACTGATCATAGTCCAGTTTGGATGGAACTGGAGTGTGGGGAAAGAGCTAGGAGATCTTGGCGGTTAAATGAAAACCTTTTCAGATATGAGAAAAATGTAATAGAATGTAAAAAACTAATGAAGGAATTTTTTGTTTTTAATATGAACAAGGGAACATCTATGGATATGGTATGGGATGCTAGTAAAGCATATATAAGAGGAGTTTTGATAAATATGAATAATGCTTATAGGCATAGACAAGTGGAAAAAAGGAGGGAATTAGAAGAAGAGATTAAGAAAAAAGAAAGGGTGTTAATTGATAACCCAGGGGATAAGAAAATCAAAGAAGAGATTAGTTTATTACGTGGGCAATTTAATATGATGCTTTCAGACCAAGTGGCAACCAATCTACAATATGCTAAACATAATACTTTTTGTAATGCAAATAAACCAGGTAGATGGTTGGCATACATGCTGAAGAAAAAACAAAAATCTTGTACCATAGAGAAAATAGAGTATAAAGGTAAAGAGGTGTATCACCAAAATATGATTAAAAAGGCATTTTTAGAATTTTATGCAAGACTGTATATTGCAGACAAAATACAAGATGCAGAGGTAGAGACATATCTGGATAGACAGAATATTCCAATAGTTACAGAGGAACAAAGAGAACGGTTAAACCAATTAATAACAGAGGAGGAGATCCTCTCAGCAATTAAACAGTTAAAAACTGGTAAGGCTCCTGGCACGGATGGATTAACAGCTGTGTATTATAAATATTTACAACTGGAGATGGTTCTACCTCTTAAAGAATTATTTAATAGAATTCAGCTGGGTGAAGGGGTACCACCTTCATGGAAAACAGCTTTTATTTCGTTAATTCCAAAAGAAGATCAAGATTTGACACATCCCAAAAATTATAGACCCATATCTTTATTGAATACAGATTATAAAATATTTGCTAAGATATTGGCAAATAGATTAATGCTAGTAATGCAAAAAATGATTCATGCTGACCAAACTGATTTTATACAAGGTAGACAAATGAAAAATAATGTAAGACAAGTTGTTGACATATTGGAATATTTGGAAAGGAATAACCAAATCCCTGCGGTGCTTATATTTCTGGATGCGGAAAAAGCTTTTGATCGATTAGATTGGCAATTTTTATTGAGAGTGGTTAATAGGATGCAATTTGGGAATTGCTTTATGCAGTCCATAAAAGCAATATATCAGGAACAGACAGCTCAGATAATTATTAATGGCAGTTTGACAGAAACTTTTAAAATTGAAAAAGGTACGAGGCAGGGATGTCTCTTATCGCCATTATTATTTATATTAACTTTGGAGTTGCTGTTAAACAAAATACGTAATATAGATGAGATAAAAGGAATCAAAGTTAGAGACTATGAATATAAGATACGGGCATTTGCAGATGATTTGGTTATGACCTTAACTCATCCAGTAGAATCAGCAAAGGTTTTGATTGATATAATAAAAGAGTATGGTCAAGTATCTGGGTTTAAGATAAACATTGGAAAAACAAAGATGATAGTTAAAAATATGACAGCTAATCAAAAAGAGGAGTTACAAAGGGTAACGGGATGTGAAATAGTTAAAAAAGTTAAGTACTTATGAGTTTATATTGCATCTTCTAATGGTAAATTGTATAAGTATAATTATGAACTGATATGGCATAAAATACAAGTTGAAATGGATAAATGGAAAAAATTACAACTGTCCTTGTTGGGTAGAATAGCAGTTATAAAAATGAATGTTTTACCTAGGTTTTTATTCCTCTTTCAAATGATACCAATACTAAAAAAGGATGCCAACCTGGAAGAATGGCAGAAAGGTATTAATAAGTTCGTATGGCAAGGTAAGAAACCAAGGATAAAACTGAAAATAATGCAGGACATACGAGAAAGAGGAGGATTTAAAATTGTACTATGAAGCAGCTGTTTTATCAGCAATTAGTGATTGGATTAATTTAACAAATGGAAGGATATTGAATATTGAAGGGCATGACCTGGTCTATGGTTGGCATGCTTATTTAGTGTATGAAAAAAGGGTGGATAGAGCATTTAAGAGTCATATACTGAGAAATGCTTTATTGCGTGTCTGGAAGAAATATCAATATAAGTTAAATGAAAACATACCTATATGGACAGCACCCAGGCACGCAATAGAGAATACGAGTATAGAAAGTAGACAGGATGTAATTACGTATAAAGATATTCTCATTATGGAGGGAGGTATATTAAAATTAAAACCTGTGAATGTGTTGAAAGAGGAGAAAATAACTCAAACATGGTTTCAATATGTACAATTAAAAGCCAGATGGAGAAAAAACCAGAAAACTGGTGTTATACAAAGTGATGAAAATTTAATTAAACAAATTAGAGACCAAAGCCCAATGCACATAAAAAGATTGTATAATATATTGATAGAGATGGACTCGGAAACAGAGCTAGTTAAGGACTGTATGATAAAATGGGCACAGAATTTTGAACAGCCAATAATGATGGAAACGTGGGAGAAAATATGGGTGACAAATGTGAAATTTACCAAAGCGCAAAATTTAAGGGAGAACTTTTATAAAATGTTTTATAGATGGCATCTAGACCCAAAAAAGCTATCTCGTATGTATCCGAATGTACAACCAAAATGTTGGAGATGTAATTGTGAGGATGCCACTTATTTTCACATTTGGTGGACATGTAAAAAGGTTAAAGCGTTTTGGATAAAAATTTGGTGGATTTTACAAAATATTCTTAAAAAGAGGTTGAAATTTACACCACAGCTGTTTCTGCTGGGTATAGTTACGGATTGTACAGTCATAGATACTAAATTGATTTTGAATTTAGTAACTGCAGCAAGACTGTTGGTGGCACAATATTGGAAGAAGCAAGACTTAGCTACAATCCAAGAGTGGACAATGAAAGTTACAAATCTAGCGGAAATGGCAAAAATCTCAGTGTACTTGAAGGATCATTCAAATGAAAGATATTTAAGAGACTGGAGCAGATGGATAGATTATATTCAAAATAAATACCGGAATAAGAAATTGCAGATAGGTTATGAATGATTATATAGATATTTGGTGTGTCTTTAAGTAATAAAGCTAGGTGGGTAATTAGGGAATTGAAAGAACAAGAGATGTGGAATGTCATAATTGTTTAGACTAGGATTGATTATGATTGTTGAAGGTTATACCCTGTAATTTGTTCTGGGAAGAGGAGGGGGGAGGGGGGAGGTTGAGGTAGGGAAGGGGGCGGGAAATATGTAAACTTTTTGTAAAACTTTTCAATAAAAAAAATAAAAATAAAAAAAATAAAACTGTTACCATGTCTTCCCTGTGTAATCCTTTTTTCTAAAAACAAACATATCAAATGTGTTTACTGTTCCTCTTTACTCTTCTGTTTTAACCCTTTAATAATTTTCTTGGTGATAGCCTCCCTTCCTCGGACACTACCTCAAAAATCAACTTAAAAACCTGGGTGTTTCAGAGGGGTTTGGTGATGAGGTAGAGTTGGGGGCATACATATCAGTGGTGGGTTCCTCCCGGTTCGGCCTGGTTCTGCCGATCCGGTAGCGGTGACAATATGATGTCACCGAACCGGTTCTGCCCCCCCACCCCCGCCCCCCACCCCCCCCACCCCACGTTATTCTTACCTTGTATTTGGCCCCACCATCAATCTGTTGCTGCCTCCTGAACTCTTGCCACGGGGCTTCAAAAGGCCTCCCTACAGCTTATCAGTGGTAAAAGGCAGTTTGGTGGTAGACCAGTGCCTGCAAAAATACATGAATAGACCAGTGCCTGCAAAAATAAATGGGTAGACCGGTACAGTTCTGCAAGCAGTTAAAAGCCTGGTAAACCAGTACCTCTGCTAAATCCTAAAGAATTGTCACATGACCATCAAGCCACGCCCACAAAATAAGTCACGCCCACAGAACCGGTAGTATAAAAAATTTAGAACCCACCCCTGATACATATGTTATGATGAGCAGGTATGAGCTAGATGTTTTTGTCCTTGGTTCTTTATGTTTTTGACTTTATTTTGTAAATTGCTCAGACACTTTGGACTGAAGCAGCATAGAAGCTGGAAATAAATAAATACTGCATACCTGCATAAATAAATAATACTGTTTGCCCTTTCAGTACCTTTTCCATGTTGTCAATGATATTTTTCTGTGGAAATGGGCTGAGAAAAATTGTATAGTACACTGTATCACAAACACAACTGCATCTGCAGGATTGGTCAAAGATATATTTGTCTCAAGGAAAAGAACAGAATAGTGCACACACAATCGGTTTGGCAGTTTAATCTTATGGTAAGATTTATTTTCTAGTGAAGAGATAAAAAGTTCATGCGGCCAACTCTTCCTATAAAATGGTGCTAGGTTGCTGGGAATTTTATTTTCATTCCCTCTTTAAAGCTTCCCAATATTTATTTCATAGCCATTGTGTACATGACCTGATACTCTTAATGTTCTCTCAGCAAAGGGCTCCACGTACAGAAACCATTCTCTTAATCTATGTAAGTTTAAGAGAGTTAATCAATGTATCCCTCTTAAACCACACACAAGGATTGGAATAACCAAGCCCAAGAATAATTGTAAAAAAGAATAAAGCTTTAATCTGAAAAACACTTAGGAAGAAATAAGCAATTCAATCTTACGCTTCTTTATTCCTAACTGAGAATTACTGTCAGTTATTGCCAATTACAATATAAGAGACCATACTAGCAAAACATGTTTTCTCTCTGTGTAGTTCTCAACAAGAAAGTCATTTATTAGTAACAGGAAGTCAAAGAGCAGCATACATATGAAATGTAAGATTCCAATGAACCCAAAGAATTAAGAAGCTTCTTCTGCTGTTCTTCAATTGAAATATGTGGGTTTAAACTGTTTAACCCTGGCCAGTTCTTGCCTAGTTTATATAAAAGTAAAATAACACAAATACCAATAGAGGATTAAAATGTTCCACCCTTGCTTTAGGGAAAATTTCCAGTGCTTTTGGTCACTTTAGAACTTATTTTGAAACTCAATTTGGTAAAAGGAGATTACTTCATCCACAAGGAATCCAAATTGATTTCATGCAAGCTTATATTTTTAAAAACTTACAAAGCAAAGCCAACCCCTATATTTTGGGACATTGCAAAAATACATTCATAGCTAAGTGAACAGATATGAATCTGTATCTGAATAATTTGTATCTAAGGGAAATCTATTGTAAAGGATTTGTAGTGTAGTGAGCTATCACACTGGCTCAGGAATTTTAGAATCATCCTAAAATTATTCTAAAATGAGTTTGTGTAATCCTCTAGTATTAACAACCGTGGATCACTTTCCCAGCTTTTGCTAGATAACTTATGGCTCTAAAATTCATTGCGGTACAGACCGTATGCTGTATTTTGCAATAAGAAATTATCTATTTGAATGCATTCTACATTTGAGACACTTTCACTGCTAGACAATTTAAAGATTAGGCAAAGTAATCATGGGTCTTGTAGTTGTCAATCAACAGAGAGCACAACGTGGCAAAGCAGGCACAATGCCTTTCTTATTTAGGGTGATCTATTTCTGTTTATATTGAAATGATAGTAAATGTTTCTACATTTACATCTATAAATCAGTACATGCACATTTTATGTTCATCTGTGCTTAGTGATGTTGGAAGGCTGAAATATTAGCATCCACAAATATGTCCTCTTATATGAATGGTATGTATCACAAGATACATATATATGAATGGTATGTATCACATGTACCAAACTTGTATTTTGGGTAACAGGAAAGGATTTTTGAACTTACATATACTTACAGACAGATTAATTAATAGTAATTTCTCTCTAGCATAATCAGTTGCAGCCTTTATTTAAGAGGTTAACAAGAATGAAATGTTTTCATAAGCTTACCACCCTTCAGCTTGCCTTCAGTTGATAACAAACTGAATTTTTGTTATGTAAAAGAAAACAAAATTGTGTGAATTTCTAGCAAAATAAACACATTGAGCTAATGCATTTGTTGGTTTTAGTACTCTGCCTTTTCCAACTTCTCGGCCTTGCATTATTCTTTATCATTAGTTTTAATATCTGTTTTCTATTGTTCTAAATTGCAGGACATAAAACAATAAATTTCAGTTACAAGAAGGCAGAGCTTGATTGAATATTTTTTTTAAAAAAAACAACAACACTTCCTAACAGTAAGAGCAATTTAATAGTGGAACCTATTGCAAGGGAACATAATACTAGCTGCTTATGTTTAAGTAAAGGCTAGATAGTATCTCTCATGGATGATGTAATTTGAATTGCCCCCTGAGCATGAGATAGATAATACTGAGCAGATATTGGTCCTAAGACAGATGTGACTCAATAGAAGGCACTGTGTCCATCAGAAATGTAATAATGAATATTTATCATTTTTATAGTTATACAAAACCTTATCACATGACTATCAATTGATTACCTGATTAAATACCATCTAGTTGGTGTTACGAGTTTTTATAAACATTGAAAATTCTCAAAATAATATAGTGAGGGAAATAATAATAATAATAATAATAATAATAATAATAATAATAATAATAATAATAATAATAATAATAATAATTTTATTTCTATACCGCCCTTCTCCCGAAGGACTCAGGGCAGTGTACAGCCTATTTAAAAACACAGAACAAAACAATGATTAAAATTTAAAAACATTAAATAATTAGGCTCCAATTAAAATCCCAAAAATTTAAAATACCCCAGTTTAAAATCGTTATGTTTATAGCCCGGCCTGGCGGAACAACAGGGTCTTCAGTGCGCAGCGAAACACCCGGAGGTCGGAGATCTTACGTATTTCCAGGGGCAGTTCATTCCACAGGGCTGGGGCTCCCACAGAGAAGGCCCTCCCCCTGGGTGTCACCAGCCGACATAACTTGGCCGATGGCACCCTGAGGAGACCCTCTCTGTGGGAGCAAACTGGTCGGTGGGATGCTATTGGTGGCAGAAGTCGGTCTCGAAGGTACCCAGGTCCTATGCCATGGAGTGCTTTAAAGGTGGTAACCAACACCTTGAATCGCACCCGGAAGACCACTGGGAGCCAGTGCAGCTCGCGCAGGAGGGGTGTCACGTGGGTGCAATGAGTTATTATATATTACATACAGGTAGTCCTCAAGTTACAACCATCATATAATGATCATTCACAATTATGATGACTTTAGTATGAGTGCTTTACAGCACATAAGGCACTTATGGACATCATAAAATGTCATGCTGCTGCCCCCAGTCACATGACTCATTGCCAAGTGCCCTGCGATCATGTGATCGCTATTTGCTATCTTCTCTGTTGGTTTCCCCAGAAAGTCAATGGGAAAGTGTCAGGGAAGATTGTAAATGGAGGGGGTGTTGAATTTAAGGTCTGTTTCCTCAGTGTATCAAGGAATTTTTCCCTCTTCTTCATGCAGTGAGTGGAAATGAGCAGACCTTGAATCTGATGAAAACACAAGCGAATGGCAGTGTTCTGGCCTTCTAGAAAGATGGTGTTCACTAGCATTTTCTTCAGATTTGAAGTCTATTACTTCAACAGGTTAGGGGATTTTCAGATGAAAATGAAGGATGAAATCCCTTGGCACACTTGAGAAATTGACCTCAAATCTGAAGAAAATGCTAATGTAGATCATTGTTTTTATAACTGTTCTCCTCAATGAGGCCAGATATGTTGAGAGGCCTGAACCTTCTCCCTGCACCACTATGCCAGGGAGAGCCAGGCCATCTCCTTTGCGCTCTGCTTTACAATTGCAACTGGGAGAGATTATGGTTTTTGAGTGAATCAGTCACATGGCATCTTGCTTAATGTCTGCTTCACTCAGTGACCAAATATTCCAAGTTTCATTGTAGTCTTAAATAGAGTACTACCTATGTAATAAATACTATTAAAATCATAATGGAACATTTATCACAGGGGTGAAATGCTCCCGGTTCGGACCGGATCGCCCAATCCAGTAGCGATGGCTGCAGCTGGTTCAGAGAACCGGTAGCAAAAATCCCTACACCCCACCCCCACCAATACCCAGCTGAGCAACGCAATCATCAGAGGTTTTTTTTAAAAAAAATTAAAAGCATTTTTTCTACAACCTCTTTGGTCGAAAAAATGCTTTTAAAAGTTAAAAAAAAACCCTCTGATGATCATGCGGCTCAGCTGGGATCGTCAGAGCCTTTTAAAAACATTTTTTTCTACAACCTCTTCGGCCAAAGAAGTTGTAGAAAAAATGCTTTTAAAAGGCTCTGACGATCCCAGCTGAGTTGCTTGATTGTCAGAACCTTTTAAAAGCATTTTTACAACCTCTTTGGCCAAAGAGGTTGTTAAAAATTGCTTTTAAAAGGCTCTGATGATCCCAGCTGAGTTGCCTGATCTTCAGAGCCTTTTAAAAGCATTTTTACAACCTCTTCGGCCAAAGAGGTTATTAAAAAATGCTTTTAAAAGGCTCTGACGATCCCAGCTGACTTGCCCGAGCTTTAGGTAGAAAAAATGCTTTTAAAAGCCTCTGACAATCAGGCAACTCAGCTGGGATCGTCAGAGCCTTTTAAAAGCATTTTTTACAACCTCTTCGGCTGAAGAGATTGTAGAAAAAATGCTTGTAAAAGTAAAAAAAAAAAGTTGGCCATGCCCACCCAGTCACATTACCCACCCCCACCAAGCCACACCCACAGAACCAGTAGTAACAAATTTTACATTTCACCACTAGTTTATCAGCAATTGCAGGGGAAAGTATCTGAAGTTGTGTACTTCAGGAACAGGCATATTCAGCCAAAATCAAGTCCAACATCCTAGTTGATACCAATTTCAAATTAAAAAGAACAAAAAATAGCAACAAGAAAAAAGCAACAATCCGCACTGTTTTATTATTTTATTTTATTTTATTTTATTTTATTTTATTTTATTTTATTTTATTTTATTTTATTTTATTTTATTTTATTTTATTTTATTTTATTTTATTATTTTATTTTATTTTATTTTATTTTATTTTATTTTATTTTATTTTATTTTATTTTATTTTATTTTATTTTATTTATATACCGCCCTACTCCCGAAGGACTCAGGGCGGAGTCCTTCGGGAGGACTGTTAATCTGTTGTAAACCTAGGTGTGCAAGTGACATCCCTATAAATGGAAATATTATAGAAATGGGCACATGTTATGTCATCCTGGTTTTGTGGACGTCTCTATGCAACTTAGATGCCCTGTTATTTGTCTAAATTGAGAGATGACATAAGGAAGATAGTAGAACATTTCCAGGATTGTATAATTAGTTTCCAAAATGCACTTGGAGTTTCACAAACATTCTGCCTCAAAACCTCACACCAAGGGCTATTTGTGTACTGGAAGTAAATCTTTGACCCTGGTCCTCTGAAGTAATTCTCCACAGATATTGACCAGGTCTTAAGAAGTGCTATATTCAAGTAGACTAAAACAAACCCTTCTTTTTGAAAAGTGCCAGGGAGTTACCAGTTCCTATGTGACTGCCACTAATGTCAATAGAGATTAGGTAAACACCTCTCCTACGTACCACTAAGAGAAAAAGACATCTCTAAATTTAGAGCAGTAATATGTTGAACTGGAAGCAGCTTTCACAACATTCACTGCTGACATTACAAAAGGATCACTCACTCCACATTTATTTAAAATGCACCAGTGTTTTTGAGAGGTCATTTGGCATCGTTTTGCTATTTTCTAGCTCATTCATAAAATTGTGATATAAACGAACCAGTTTCTCCATACTTTATGCGCTTAAACTGTCTTGTGCCTCTAGTATCCTATTAGCTTGTAACTTCTTGAACTCGTATATGTTTCTTAAGAAATATTTTACAATATATCATTACCTTAATGCCAAAAAGATTAGCAGTTCCCTTTTTTAAAAAAAATATGAACTTGCCTGTGTAGAAAGCAATGCCTCATTTTGTAGGTTTCTTCTACAGGAGAGGCCTCCACTATGTAGAAATTTAGCACACAAGAAGATGCAGCTAAAATCATAATCAATTTTATTCAAAATATATGTTAATTTAATAATCAAATTAAAATTCCGTTTTAAACCTATCTATAGCTATATAAACACACTAGCTGGATACCCGTGCTTCACTACAAAACTATGTGATGGGGCTTGATAATCGACACTTACAGCTTGACAATTAATGAATAGTTACGATCCAGCCTCTCCTCTCCCCTTCTCTCCCTCAGCCTTGCCCCACAGAACTCAATCCTATCCTATCCTATCCTATCCTATCCTATCCTATCCTATCCTATCCTATCCTATCCTATCCTATCCTATCCTATCCCGCTTCTCTCCCTCAGCCTTGCCTCACAGAAGCCTCCCCTATCTATCCCCCTTCTCTCCCTCAGCCTTGCCCCACAGAAGCCTCCCCTATCTATCCCCCTTCTCTCCCTCAGCCTTGCCCCACAGAAGTCTCCCCTATCCTATCCCCTTCTCTTCCTCAGGCTTGCCCCACAGAAGGCTCCCCTATCAGTGGTGGGTTGCCCCTGGTTCACACCGGTGGGATCGCCCACCGATCGCAGCATCATCAAAACGCTTCTGCACATGTGCAGAGGAGCGTGCGGCCCCACTGCGAACCGGTAGTAAAGGTAAGTAGAACCCACCCCCGTCCCTATCCTATCCCCTTCTCTCCCTCAGGCTTGCCCCACAGAAGCCTATCTTATCCTATCCCCCGGTTTCTGCTGTGAAAGTAAAAATGAAAGTGAAACTCCTCTCCTCTGCTTGCATTTTGCATTTGGAACAGATTTCTTTTCAGGTGGGGAGCGGGAGTAGAACTCCTTAGCATCAGAGGGTGTTTGGAAAGTGAAACTGTATTTGTTGTGTCAGCAAGAAGGAGAAAGGAAGGAGCCTGGCTGTGGCTTAGCTCAAGTGTTCTGTATTGAAGATGCTTCCTGCTGTAAAAGTAAAACTGAAAGTGAAACTCCTCTCCTCTGCTTGTGTTTTGCATTTGGAACAGATTTCTTTTCAGGTGGGGAGAGGGAGTAGAACTCCTTAGCATCAGAGCATGTTAATTATAATATAGGAAATACTAAAGCTCTGATGGTCATTTCAAAAAATCCTTTCTTAGTGAGTACCTAGAAGCCAAGAGGAACATAGGAAATTTCAAGTTTGTAGGCTTTACGGTTCTGGAGATTTCATGATTACGGCATGAGTGGTTTTCACTTTTATATATATATATATAGATACAATGTGCATATGTATGTGTGAACATGTGTATACTGTATACACAGCCATATGCAACCAACATACACAAAAACTTGCTATAGTTTTCAACTATTAATAACACTGTAAGCTAATTATTGCTAAGGCAGTGTTTGTTCTTGATGCTTCATCCAGCTAAAGTTAGGAATGCTTAGAGAGAGGAATGTTGACTGTGCTTCCTGCCCACCTGATTCCTCCAAACAAGAATGGGGTGAAGAACCCATTTCACACTTTCTTCTTATGGAAAATAATGCTCCTTGAGCATGCTCCAAAATTAAAAAAAAATATGGGGATGACTTCAATATAAATTACTTCAATTATATCCAATTATACTAGCAATAGTATTTGGACTTTCATATCACTTCAGTGTTTTACAGCACTCTTTGAGCAATTTACAGTGTCAGCATACTGCCCCCCCCCCAAAAAAAAGCTGGGTCCTTATTTTATCAACCTCAGAAGGACAGAAGGCTGAGTCAAACATTGAGTAGGTCAGAATCAAACTACTGGTGCGGTGGCAGAGTTAGCCTGCAATATGTGCCACCATTGCTCTTATTATTGATTATTCAAGGGGGAAAACCAGCTAGCTATAAACTGGAGTGGTGGAATGTTTCCCGGAGGCTATAGAAAGCAAGCAAATCCATCAATCTGTCTTTTGAGGACTACATTTTTTTTCTTTATATCTCTGATTGTGAGAAAACCCACAATATCATTTCAAAATTCCAAAAATGCCCCCCTCCCCCCCCCCACACACACACTATCACCACCCCAGAGTCCTGGTACTGAAAATTGAAATGGTTTGTCTGATTTTCAGCGCCAGGCATACTCGCGTGCTCAGTTTATGTGCAGCTTTCTACAGCACTGTTTGGGGAAACTAAGGTCACATCTGCCTCCACTTAAGCTTGTCTTTCTAGATAAGGTCACACATATCTTTGGTTTTTTACAAAGCACAACAGAGCCTGGAACAGAGAGTGAGTAACTCTAAGAATAAGCAAAATGGCTCAGTTGATGGAATCAATAAAAAAGTCATTTGGAAAAGGGAGATTACTTTAAAATCAAGTCAAAACAAAGAAATGAAGTTCAGCTCCCCTCTAAATCCATATGATGAGGTCATATCTTATTGGGAATATTAGAGGCACTTTCTTTCCAAATATTTACAATATAAAGTAAAAGCTTCCTTTTCTCTCCATTTCTTGTTTATGAAACAAAGGACAAATTACTCTAATGTATAAAAAACAGGTTGGGTTCTCTGGCCAGAAACTAAATGAATACAATCTGACACTGAAAACACAGATGCCTCCAAAAGCAGCAGGAGGAACCCCAGTACATTCTGCTGCTGACCTAAAAATCCCATTAAACTAAATATATATATATATATGCAAAGAAGGTGAGTGCCAGAATAAAACTGCAACACTACCATTTATCAATAGATTGGCTGATTCTGTTCAGTCTGGCTTTAATGGAAATGATGTGTTTCCTTCCAAGTACAGATGCTAAATGACTGCAGCTAGAAGGCAGTTATTGTTTGCAATGGCTACGGTAACTGGACTCTTGTCCTTGTCTTGCAAACATCTGGGGTTTGCATAGAAATGTCAGGCCTATTATATTTCATGGCCTTTGGCCCCAGTGTTTATAAAGTGGCATTTAAAAAAAGACTGTCATGAATGGATCAGCAGTGAGATGTGTGTCGCCTAAGAACACTTGGTTCCTGGCATTCCCCAACTCTCTATCCCCAGGAAGAAAGACACAAGCCAAGTTAATGGGCAAAGAAACACAGTTTTATTAGCAAAGCAGGATATGCAACGAAATGACACAAAATGACCCCATGATTTTGTGATAGGTTTCTATCCCAGTTTAAAAACAGAAATCCCATCTGGTTATAAATCTCAATCCAGTCACCGACTAATTTTGAACTTTCGCTGCCTGATCACTGTGAAGAAAGCTTCATGAGGCCATGCAGCAGATCAGTTTCAGGAACTGTGAAATAGAATATTCTTCCTCCACTTCATTCCTTTGATGACTCAGAGTATTTGTGAGCAAAACATAAGTTTAAAAAAAGAAAAAAAATCAAGATGGCAGCTGCAAACACATGATAGGAGACATACCTTTCGGAATGTGAATTGGATGCCAGAATACCCCTAAAATCCCTATGATCTTGAATTTCACATCATCTTGTAAACCAGGGGTATTTTACAACCTGTGGACTTCAATTCCCAGAATTCCTGAGACAGCCAAGTTGGCTCAGGAATTCTGGGGGTTGAAGTCCACAAGTCATAAAGGGGCCATATTTGCCCACCCCTGTTGTAAGCTATAATACAGGTAGTCCTTGACTTTTAACAGATCATTCAGTGACCGTTTGAAGTTACAACTCCACTCAAAAAAAGTGACTAATGACCATTTTTTCACACTTATGACTGTTGCAGCATCCCCATGGTCACATGATTTACATTCGGATGCTTGACAATTGCTTCATATTTATAATGATTGCAGTGTTCCAGGGTCATGCAATCACTTTTTGCAACCTTCTGACCAACAAAATTAATGGGGAAGCTAGATTCACTTAACAGCCATGTGACTAATTTAACAACTGTAGTGATTCACTTAACAAATGTGGCAAGAAAAGTTGTAAAATGGGACAAAACTCACTTAACAAATTTATCACTTAGCAACAGAAATTCTAGACTCAATTGTGGTCGTACGTTGAGGACTACCTGTAATCAGTCAATTAACTTTAACTGGCATTTGATTAATAATTCAAATTATATTGTACAGCTCTGATTTCAATGGCTTAGTGCATGGTTTTCCAAAGCTGCGGAAAGTATTCAATATTAATAGCAGACACAGAAGTATGGACCTGCAGCTTTTTAAAAAAATATAGAGAGCTCCTTACATATATAAACCATCTTCTCATTATCTAACACTTTGAAGAACATCAGAAACATCTTCCCTGGTGTCCTTGCACCTCAGTGTTGCAACTGGATATGCCAAGAAATGTTGGGATGCATGGCAGGTGTTCAGCAACAGAATAGTGGCCCCTCCTCTTCCTTTAATCCATTTCTCAAATCCATTCATGGTCTCTGTGTTTCATAAGACAATGGAAAGGAGAAAACACGTCAACTTGAGAAGGATTACAGTCTTACTGAGAGCACATTGACTTGGTCCTGTCACCAGGGTGTTTATATAAAGTGCTTGCCCTCTATAAGCCTCTCATAGAGGCCAGGAGTTTAACTTTGCCATAGTCAGTTAGGCTGGTAATAACAAACATACAGTCTTTCACACATACAAACCTTAAAAGGTCAAGAGTCAAGGCTGTTTTGAAAGAAAACACATACACTGTAGAATCCATACCTCTTGAGTTCTTGATGAAGAGAGAAGTTCAGTTTGAATATTAGATGCTTTGATGTAAGATTGAAACCTTTTGAGGCTCACTGGCAGTAATATAAGAGGGGAACGTTCTATTGTCTGTATAACAGGCCATGCCACATTCTTTCCTGTGTAAGATGCCATTTCCAAATGAAATGCTATTTTTGTCTTCTGAACTTCAGTTTCATTCTTGAGCACAATTACTTAACTCCTTTATATAAAGTTATGTCAAGAGCAATTGAATTTTTTTCTTTGCTTTCTTCTAGAATTCATTTGCATGTGAGATGTATTTGAAAATTCAAAAATTAATTAAAAACTTATTACCTAGTGAATAGCACTTTGGCTGTTTGTTTGAAAAAGGATTAGGCCAGCCTTCCCCCAAACTAGTGCCTTCCAGATGTCTTAGAGAACAGCTCTCAACATTCTGTAGCAGTTCAACCAGTGAATTTCCTGTGTAGCAATGGTAGCATTTGTAGTCTTACATATTTGGAGAATACCAGATTAGAATTAGGCCAATTCACAGAAGATTTGTTACAGATACATTCAGCAGAGCTCTAAACAGATATAAATAGAAGAGAATTTATGTAGCAGAGGATTGAATGGTAGAGTCCTTAATGTTCTCTAAACTTGGTTGTTTGCTTGCAGATGTTTCATTATCTGACTAGATAACTTCATCAATGCACAACCAAGCTCAGAGAGCATCAAGGACTCCACAAATAGGTGTAAATTTTATCTTCTATTTTTATTAACATCATCCTAAATAACTAAATAAAATGTATCTTATCCTTGCAAAAGCAGTTGAATCTGAGGCTTGGATATTATTAAAAATGACAGCAACACAAAACTGCTGTCCTACAACAAGGCACTATTATCTGAATGCTTTGATTCAATTAAAGTATGTTTATATGATTGTCAAACCATTTCCAAGTAACAATTCCTTATTTGATAGAAATGACTCAACATGTGCTGAAAATTGCCTGCTTTAGGCAACACTCCATTCTCTTTAGCAAATAGGATGAGCCATGTTAACTATTTCCAGTATCTTAGCCTTCCTCCCCTGTCTGTCTTCCCATGTGATGAGAATGTCCTTACCAAAAAATTTGGAAGAATCACTTTGGGAAATGTTGTTATTTTTTGGGATGGTGGTGGTTTTCTGTCACACTCAGAAAACAGAGGAAGAGAGTCATTTCTAAAGAGAGAAAGATTCAAGGCCAAAATTCACGTAAGATTTTATTTTTAAAAAAAATAGGAAAAAGTAGTAGGCAGACTTTCACATATTCATTTCCGCAGCTTCTAAGAATCATAACAGGAGAGATGAGGTTGAATGAAAACATATAATATTCTATGAATGCTTAAGATTCTTCATTGTTCCGAAGTTCTGCAAAAGCCCCAGAGAGGAACCCCTCCATTCCCTCTAGCAATGAGAAGTTCTTGCCTTAGCTTGCCTCTTCTTAAGCGCCAGACTGGCAGGCACTGGACTTCAGAAAGAACCATGAGAGCTAAGGAGGTCAGGAAATAGTAATTTCTTCAGCACTTCAGGCTAAAATCAGTTGAGAGGACTCCAAGGATTTATATGTTTTACAAAACAAGCTGTCCACCCATTGACTTTGTCTAGCTTTCAAAATATATTTACTCTTTCACTAATAGCTTGAGAAAGCCATCTCTAATCCAGTGAAAACAGCCATGATCAAATTACCTGCTCCCTCCCCACTCCCTGGCAGGATTTTTTACTTAAAAAGAGAGGTTTCTAAGTGGTCATAAATACTATTTAACTTTGGATAGATACTTTATATACCCATATTTATTCCCTTAAATTCTGGGCAAACTGTGATGACGATCAGCTCTTTGATGATTACTATACAAAGGTCTGATTTACAAGCTTCCTAGGCAACAATCCAACACCTAGAGAAAAGACAGCCACATGGTTTCTTCTTGCATTTCTGTTATCTAATAATAGGTAACAGCCATCCTTGCCTGAATCTCACTATGTATTGAATTTCACCTCACTTTGCCCAATTGCCCATGCTGGCTACACATTTCCAACTTAAAGCCTGCAAAGCCTGAAGCTAGCAAATTATCAAATGCAATCTAGTTGCATGTATTATGAAATATTATTTGAAACAATAATTTAAGTTCCCTTCAGATAAAAATTGTGCAAAGTCATAACAATACGGGCAAGAGCATACTGCTATTTTTATTATTTTTTAATTAGCAAAGCTCTCAAAATAATGCAATTCTTTTAAAAAGTAAGGATGAGGCAAGGCTTACTCTGGTGCTAGGGAACAGGGTGTTTTAAATCTGCTTTTATCAAAATAAAAAAAAAAATCCATCGTTAGAATTCTGTGTTCAGAAGTTCATAACCTTGCCGGTTTCAGAATGCTGCTTCATCAAAGTTAAACATAGTCCTTTGTGACCACTCAAGTCTTTTGCCTTATGTTTATAGCCAGGGGTTTGGAATGCATTTTTGACTACAGAAATGGAAAGTACAATTTAAGAGATTTCCTGTTATTTTGCAGGTTTTAAACCACTGGAACATTTTTTCCCCTAAATCACTACAGGGAAGTTCCAAGATGCCTTTTGCATTTCATACTTCTCAGAGCTAGAACTGCTTAATATTATTATAACTTTAGTCTGTACTCTTCAATATACTCTGGGCAAGCTCGGCAGAAAGCGATACTTGTGAATTAATAAACTTGAATGACTAGCTTGAGGCAAGCTATGGTTTGAAGGAATATCTGTACAATTCATCTAAGAATGTTTTTTAAATGTATTCTGAGGTTCAGAAGTCCTAGAATAAGGGTGCTATTCTTACATTAGACACAGTGGTGGGTTCCTCCTAGTTCGGTCCGGTTTGGCAGAGCCGGTAGCGGTGACGATATGATGTCACCGAACCGGTTCTCTCCCCCCCGCCCTCCCACGTTATTCTTATCTTTTATTTGGTCCCACCCCCAATCTATTGCTGCCTCCTGAATCCCAGCTGATGACTAGAGGGAAAAAACTGTTTAAACTCTTGCCCCGGGGCTTCAAAGGGCCGTCCTACAGCTGATCAGTGTTAAAAGCAAACAAATGAGTCGGGTCGTAAGTGCGAGGACTGGTCGTAAGTGTGAGGACCTTCCAGAAATGACTCTGACCAGCTAGCCATGCCCACCTAGTCACATGACCTCCAAGCCACACCCTCAAAATAAACCACGCCCACAGAACCGGTAGTAAAAAAAATTTAGAACCCACCCCTGATTAGACACAATAAGTGCTAGAGATCCAGGGTGCAGTTTTCAGTTGGGTTTCTACAGCAGGAGAAAAGAAGGGTGGTGGCTGAAAATTCAGACAGGACCTCAATTAGAAGCAGGCAACTCAGGCTCTCCAGGATGGAGGCTTGCTGAGTTCAGGAAACAGCCATCCATGGGCAATCTATTCAATTATCAATTCAACAGCAAAAACATTGTATAAACAATTTCTAGTTTATGAATGAGAGTTACATTGTAATGAATGACAGAATGTCAAGTATATATCAGAGTTGTACAATGTTCCTTAAGTGCAATGAAAAATTACCCTGTGCAAATTGGCCCGTGTGTGATTCAAATTGGAGATTTGACAGCCAAAAGGTGAATGATCTGCCTTGAGTTTGTGATTCAGGATTTGAGACGAAAATGGTTTGATTTTAAATGATTTGAAATTCCATTAAAAAGAGATCTGTCCATAAACTATTATGAAGAAGGATTAAGTTGCTGTTTTCCTTTGAAAAATGCTATGAAAATAGGAAGGATAAGAGGCCCTTTCGAAGATAGTAATCATGACAATCCATCATAATAACCTTTTGAAATATTCTCACAGTCTAACTTTTAGCTAGAGATGGCAGGAAGATGGAAGGACAGTCCAGTAGCTCTTCAAATTCTCCAGAAAAAAAGTTTCAATTGTGTTGAAATGTAGAAATGTCTTATTCCATTTTAAGAATAAAATATTTTAGAGCTATTTAAAAAAAAACTAGGGTCTTTGCTTTCCACTTTCTCTTCAGAGCATTACAGTTGACACAATGGAAGAATATCCAGTGTGGGTTTTCCCTTAAAGGAGGTTAAAGTTTGCAACTCTGATCACTTGGTTTGGGGGATTCCCGAATAAGTTTCCTGGAAATAGCTCCTCATCACTTGCTTCACTGGGTTACCAATCTGGGCAGGGTATGCTAGTTAGCAGTTAGCTTCTTCTCTGCAGGGTTCAGAAAAATGGTTCATGGCTTGTCTTTGTGGATGGCATAAATTTGTTGTCTCCAAATCCTGACTTTTTTGCAATGTTAAGTAGTTGGAATAACTGGTTGCAATGTTAAGTAGTTGGAATAACTGGTTGGCAAGTTTTCTGCTCCTGCTCATCACTAGTAGGATTCATAACATCAGAGTTGTGTCTTGCTAGCAAAGTTCAGTTATCAGAGGCAGCAGAAACTAACTGGCATAGTGAAATATACTAACAAGACAGGCAGGCTTGGTAGTATATTTCGCTGTGGCATTTGTAGTCGCTTTTCGACCCATCAATCATTTAGAACAGTACCTATAAATAGTTGTCTGACTCCTATTCACTCAATGTTGAGAGACTGGCCATATAATAGAAAGTTTAGAAATAAGCTTTGACTTCATGCTGGATAACCCTGAAGCTTTATTCAAAGTACTGGAAGCTGAGTTGAATTCCCAGCAACATTGGCAGGACCAAGACAGAAATACAGCACTCCATTAGCAGCAGAAAATGCAAAGTTTGGAACTGGTCAGTTAAACTGAGTTGAATGAGTAAATTAAACTCAAAATAACGTTAGACTTGCCATTCCAAACTCTATGACAATTAGGGAGTTTAATGAAGTGGTAGAATTCATTCATCAGCTATTCATGACAAGGTCAAACAGTTCATCATCACCATATAATTCCACTCAGTGCTCTTTATATATGGAAATGAAATGAAACAAAATCAGACTAGACTCTTGGACTTTAAGAGAGCTAATTTCAATAAACTTAGAGATACTTTGGGAAGGATTCCATGGATGAGAGTCCTCAAGGGGAAAACAACTCAAGAAGCTTGTGAAATTTTGAAAAGTGAGATTATAAAAGCCCAGTCTAGCACAATACCAATGAAGAAGAAAAACAATAGCTCTCAAAAGAAACCAGCATGGCTGCATAAAGAACTCTCTGACAAATTGAAAGACAAGAAGGACAAGTATAAAAAGTGGAAAAAGGGGCAAATAACTAAGGCAGAATATCAGCAAATAGCTCAAGCCTGTAAAGATGAAGTGAGGAAAGCTAAGGCTCACAATGAACAAAGGCTTGCGACAAAAGTAAAAAAATAACAAAAAAAGTTTCTTCCAACATATTAAAAACAAGAAAAAAGTCAAGGAAACAATTGGTCCATTGCTGGGAGAAAGTGGCAAGAAGGTGACAAGCAACAGGGAGAAAGCAGAACTACTTAACTTGTTTTTTGCATCTGCTTTTACACAAAGGGAAAAAACAGTCCAACCTATCAAAAACAGCACCACAAAAAAACAGATTAGGAACACAAGTTAAAATAGGGAAGAAAATAGCAAGTGAGCACCTATCTAGCCTAGACAAGTTCAAATCACCAGGATCAGATGGATTATACCCCAAAGTTCTGAAGGAACTGGCTCAGAAATGTAATATCAGAACCACTGAACTATATCTTTCAAAGATCCTGGAGCACTGGGAAACTTCCAGAGGACTGTAAAAGAGCTGTAGTTCCCATATTCAAAAAAAAAGGGGGGGGGATAGATCCAGAAAACTACAGACCCATCACCTGACCTCAATACCAGGGAAGATTCTGGAAAAAATAATCAAGCAATGAATTAGCAAACACCTAGAAGCAAACAAAGTAATAACCAAAAGCCATTCTTTGACAAAGTGACAAAACTAGTAGACCAGAGGAATGCTGTCGATATAATTTACTTGGACTTCAGTAAGGCATTTGACAAAGTAGATCATAACCTACTACTTGATTAAAATAGAAAAATGTGAGTTAGACAGCATCACCACTAGATGGATTCGTCACTGGCTGACCAACTGCACTCAATGTGTAGTCCTCAATGGAACTGCAGGGAGGTATGCAATGGGGTACCCCAGGGGTCTGTTTTAGGCCCAGTACTCTTCAACATCTTCATCAATGACTTGAATGAGGGGATAGATGGGAAAATCATCAAATTTGCAGATGACACCAAACTAGCAGGAATAGCCAACCCTCAGGAAGATAGGCTTAAGATACTGCATGATCTTGATAGACTTGAACATAGGGCGCTATTTAAGAAAATGAAATTCAATGGTGAAAAAAGTAAGGTTCTACATTTAGGCAAGAAAAACAAAATGCAGAGGGACAACATATGTGGTATCTTGCTAGTGGTGACTGTGAGAGGGATCTTGGAGTCCCAGTAGACAACTACTTAAATATGACCCAGCAGTGTCTGCAGCTGCCAAAAAGCCAACACAGTTCTAGGCTGCATAAACAGAGGGAAAGAATCAAAATCATGTGAAGTGTTAATACCACTTTATAATGCCTTGGTAAGGCCACACTTGGAATACTGCATCTAAGTTTGGTCACCATGATGTAAAAAAGATGTTGAGACTCTAGAAAGAGAGCAAAGAGCAACAAAGATGATTAGGGGACTCGAGGATAAAACATATGAAGAACGGTTGCTGGAACATGATATGTCTAGTTTAATGAAAAGAAGGAATAGGGTTGACATGATAGCAGTGTTCCGATATCTCAGGGGTTGCCATAAAGAAAAGGGAGTCAAACTATTCTCCAAAGCACCTGAGGGTAGGACAAGAGGCAGTGGGTGGAAAATAATTAAGGAGAGAAGCAACTTAGAACTAAGGAGAAATTTCCTTACAGTTAGAACAATTAATCAGTGGAACAACTTACTTCCAGAAGTTGTGAATGCTGCAACACTGGAAGTTTTTAAGAAGAAATTGGACAACCATTTGTCTGAAGCGGTTTAGAATTTCCTGCCTAAGCAGAGGGTTGCACTAGAAGACCTCCAAGATCCCTTCCAACTCTTGTTATTCTAAGAATAAATCGCAAACATGTATATCATCTCTAACAATGCTTTATGCAGTAAGAAAAGCCATCAAATCAGTGAAGCACCTTGAAAGACCACTTGATTCATTTTTCTGCTTTGTATGTAGTATGATTTGATCAAAATTTTAACCTTCTCTTTTAAACTGTGTATCTTTTTTTAAAAAAAAGATAGCAATGAATACCATAAAAAGCATCTGGTTTGCCTTTAGCAATTTCTTCATACCAGCAGTTCTGTGGAAACTATGAAACCATATGGACTGATTACAAAACTACCATCTTAAAATTGAGTGCATAAAGGTTTGTTTTATCACTCCAGAATCAGCTCTGTACACATTTGGTCTCACCCATTGTTTGCATTTGGCAAGTAAGTCCATTTATTACCAGCTCTGGAACACTGTACTAGAAACTATTTTGAATCATTATCCTGTAGTGCTGTGGAATTTGTGGACAGGCTGTTTCCCAATTGGTAGAAACTCTTACCTTCTGGGTCCTAATTTTCAGCTGTCTAGCAGGTCTTCCAATGGGAAGGATAGCCTGATGGTTTATCACCTTCATGTCATGAGAACTGCTTAATTTAATCTAGTAAATCTTGTCAATTCTAGATTAATGTCAGATGCAAAGGATCAGAACATACATTAAATTACAGTTCAAAAGATTTATTGCTCAAGCCTATAAACAAAAATGTAGTCAACTAAAATTCAGTACTAAATTGATGTCAGATAAGGGTCAATGGAATTCAAGAGGGGTTGAATTTGGATCATTTGTGGGAACATAAAGACTGTAAACTGATGATGCACTTAACTCCACTCGCCAGCTCTGCTTGCCCTTCCCCTACAGATACTTTGTAAAAAAACATGAGGAACATGCTATCAAAATGATGAACATTTCAGAAGCCTTGGCATAGACAATCAAAGATTTTCATAGAATAATAGGATAGGGTTGTGGCAGACAAAAACAGCAGTTTGAGATGATGAGACTAATAAAATAGAAATGACAGTATAAATATCTGCTATTTGCAAAATGGTAACTTTATTACGAATATAATTCAGCTTTCCGATTCTACCTTGTCAGCCAGGCACAATGGGAAATTCAGAATCAGAACATGATTTTTGATGTCTAAGAAGGCTGAACAACCAAAACTCAGTAGGCATCACAGAATATGTAGAAAGCATGGAAAAGTAGGACCCTAGGATGAATATTTCTTTTATGATTCTATAAAGTCATTTTTATGAGATACTTATGAAATATCTTAATGATATGTGGCACATGTAAAAACAGATCATCAACTTTTGTATCAACAGTATCAACTTTTTTTTCTTGTCAACCCTTTCTCTGGTATCAGATAAGATTTGCTGATCTATGAATCTTGATCAGAGGAAACCATACTGATTGTTGCATGTAATCCTTTGGTTGCAACAAAAATTTATGGTTTATATTTATTCACATGAATGAATGAATGAATGAATGAATGAATGAATGAATGAATGAATGAATGAATGAATATCCCATTGATTTTTTTTTTTATGGATAAGAGTGTAACCTTCATAAAATAAGAATTGTTTTCTGGCATGTTATATTGTTTTGGAGTATGTGTATTCATGAAAGAATTACTTCTATTATTCTTGTAGTGAAATTCAGTTCTAAACTCTAGTTTCCATGGTCAGTTGCTATCTCAAAAGCAGAGGTTGTTCAACATTGACCGAGATTATGTTGAGTTGATATGAACACATGTCAATTCAACCCCAGTCTACCTGGACAAGGTGTGAATCAGCTGAAACTAAAAAAAAGTTTTGCTTTTCCTCATATCCTTTTGAATCATCCAGCTTCTTATTTAAAATGTTAGATTTCATATGGCCCTGTTGACACTTACTGTATATAAAGTGCTATTCCCATCTGGCCCATGAAATCTAACTTTAATCCTGTAGATATGGGAACTAAAATGGGCTTCAAGCTTAATTCAGAGAAGATAAAGTATATCTCAGTCTGATTAAAATCAGCCATCATAATAGCTGCCATCATGTTACAACTATGGTGCAACTTTAAAAAAATGGTTCTGGGATGGATTTCTTGATTTCGGTGATATGAATTCTTTTTCAATATTTTTTCGTTTGTTTGCTTGCCTGTTAAAGTGTGAGCTCCTTTTCAAAGCAATGTTAGAAACCTTCTTGTTTTGCCTAGTGAACTGAACCACCATTTGCTCTGGCAATGCCAAAAGATACTCTGATCCAATTGTCCAATCTTATGCTTGACTGTAGGGTAGCTATAAAAATGCCAGTCACCTTTTTTTCTGTGGGTTTGAGTGTCCTGGGGGCCAGGTAACCATGTCTCTACCATCTGAGGCCTTCCAAAACTCAATGGGCAGCTTGCAGATAAAAACTGATCAACGTTTTTATAAAGCAACTGCCTTTGTTCCAGTTGAGTGTCAGCCATCATACATGGCATGCACACAATAAATATTCCTACATTTGTAGCTCATGTTTTAACCCTTCATAATTAGAACAGCATTTTCTTGGTTTTATTTTCACAATAGTATCATTAAGCAGGATAGGCTGACATATTTTAGAAAATAAGGAAGATGATCTTGACGGAAATATTCAAGAATCATTACCTAAGCAAAGGGGGGGTGAAACATTTTTAAGTCTGGGGAAACAAAAGAATATTCAGAAGCAGTTTAGGCAGATGTTTCCGTATTTCATAGTTCTATAGTGCAGAGGGAGGAACACTACAATCACATTTGCAAAATTCTGTTATTATAGCCAATATGAATAAAAGAAATACTAGGCTTCTTGTGGAGTTGATTCTGGAAACTTAGTGAGGTTGGCAATGAAATTGTCTGGCAGTCAATCAGTAGAAATTCCACAGTACTTTTCTGACTATCGCATACAATATGACTCCCTTTCTCTTTCCTCTGTCACATGGTATTTGCCATTCCCTGTATATTTTATTCACTTGTGTTCACAGTCCTTTTCATGGCACAGAATGATTTGGCCATTTGCTACAGACCTTCATATATACAAATACATTAACTCCATGATAGCCAGTTGGTTCAGCAGAATGGTTTGGGCTATAGGATCACATCCTAAATACTGTTAAGTGACAAAAGATAGCGGGGGGGGGGGAGAGATGAGAGATGTTTGTTCAGGTTCCTATTGACTCTGTGTTTTAGCTTAAGCCACCTCTTTTAACAAAACAAATCAGGGGTGGGACTGATACTTGAAAGAGCACAGAATGCAAGAAAATCTGTTCCACTAATAGGCTTTCAACTCAGCCCATTTTCTTTCTCATATCATGAATAGCCTATTGACAATAAAGGGCTATTGGAACAGTCAAGGAACTGTATGAGAAACAAAATGATTTATTTTGCATTTTAATTTTAACTTGAACTTCCTGAACCCATGCATGAATACACACTTACCTTTTCATAATCACATTAAAACTGTTTTTGCAAAATGTGGACAGTTGGGAAAAAGCACACCCTGATTGTGCGTGGGTGTAAGGGAGGAAGGGAGAGAATAATATACTGAAAAACATTATGAAGAAAACTAGTCTGCTAATATATATATTAGAAAAGGTTCATACTGAAGTCACCATTTTAGACAAAGTACACATAGAAATGTATATTGATACTGGGTTTTTTCTTTTTTAGAAAGTACAAAAATAAGAAGAATGTCATATTTAAAAAAAGAGAGAGAAGCAGGGCAAAAGGAAACTTAGTACCTTAATGCAGTGTTTCTTAACCTTGTAACTTGAAGATGTGTGGATTTCAGTTCCCAGAATTCCCCAGCTGGCATGCTGGCTGAGGAATTCTAAGAGTTGAAGTCCACACATCTTGAAGCTGCTAAGGTTAAGATATACTGTATATTCTGATGCACATTCTGCAGGGAGTGTATCTTTGCTCTTATCACCACCAAGATCAGGGTCAATACTGCATGGACTGACTACCTAAGAACAGATTTTGTCAGTGGCACCTCGCAACTTTGGAGTGTCCTCCCAATGAGATATGCCTGGTACTGTCTTTACCATCTTTCCAGTTTCAGAAAAGATATGATTTTTCTAGGCCTTTAAATAAGGAATTGCTTTTTACACACCTGTGATATTTTATATTTTTTTTTTATAAAAAAAAATATTTTTCAAAAACAAAAACAAAACAGAACATAAAAAAACAATATCATTCCATACAATCAAAGACAGTGTTTCAGTCGGTGGCATTTTTTGTGCTCCTCCTCTCTTCAATTTATCACTAAACATTTCCAAAGATTTCAACATCCATTTATATCATAATTATTTCCAATTCTTATTCTCTATCCATTGGCAAAATAAATCCCATATCAAACAATATTGTCTGTCTTCCTGCTCTCTTATTTCAAATGTCAATTTACTCATCTCAGCACATTCCATCATTTTCATAATAATTTCTTCATCATTAGGTAACTTTTCTCCTTTCCAATTTTTAGCAAATACAATTCTGGCTGCTGTCAAAAGATTCACAATTAAGTATTGCAGTTCTTTATTATACGTCTCCAGTATGATCCCTAAAAAAATATCTCTGGTTTAAAGTCAATATGTCTCTTTATCATTTTTTCCAACCACGTGTGTATCTTAGTCCAATATCTCCTTGCTTCTACGTATGTCCACCACATGTGATAATAGGATCCTGGAGTCTGATGACATTTCCAACATTTCTCCGATTTATTTTGGAACATTCTGGCTATTCTCGATGGGGATAGATGCCACCTGAATATTTTATATTTCTTGATTGTAAACTTAATTCTCTGTTGTGTTGTTAAATTTTGCATGGGCATTTTAAATAATATTTTAATTACATCTGTTTGTTTGAACTCTTGAATTTTTAGAAAACCCCTCCCCTCCAAATCCTCAATGTCCCTGAGGGTGTAGTGTTCATTTGGGATATGCTAATGACAAGCCACTAATAGCAAAGTTAAAATGATGTTTCTTCTTTGCCCGCTCTTATGTCATAATTTTATCCTTCCAGTAGATACTAATTTCCATCTGTTTGTTCTCTTTCCTGTGCTGCTTGCTGGAACTGAGAGGAACTTTTTTAAGAGCCACACCAGCGCTCCGAATTTAGCAGTAGGTCTCTCCATTAGATTTACCACAATAATGCCTTGGCTCTCTGCCAGCACAGAGCTTATAGCAGCTGTGCCCTGCCCTTAATCACCCTGCTTTCTTTTCCTTCCTTCTATCTTCAACATCTGCATCTGTAACTTGCTTTGTTTAGCTGTTTATTTAGATACAAAACCTGCCTCATCCTAAAAACATGGGTTGGGCAATCAAAAGGTGTGTGTAGGAGGTATAAATAAATCCAAATAAATAAAAAACAAAGCAAGTTTTGTCCAATGCTATAAAGCTGCCTGATTGTTTTACAACTGATGGCCATAGCAAACATGTATGTAACATGCAAAAAATTTTTAAAACGTATAGCGCAAACCAGGACATTTTATGGCTCCCAGGCCACATCTGGCCCTTTGGCTCTCCCTGTCTAACCCACATGAGGTCAATCGGAAGTTAGAAAATAAAATGTAAATAAGTGTGCTGCAGGGGGCAGGAGAAGAAGCCAAGTGTGCTCCTTTAGTTGGCTAGTGAGAGAATGAGACCCTAACTCAGCACGTGGGCACTTGTAGCAGATTAAGTTCATCCTATTGGTTCAGCTCTCCACAACAGTCCCAGGTTCTCATGTGGTCCTTGGGAAAATTAATTGCTCATCCCTGGTGTAGAACATGAGATGTTAATGATTATTATATCTGCGGTAGATATATAATATGGTCCTAAGGGAAATCCCTCTTTAGGAAGGACCCAGGCTCAGCCCTTCAGGTGGGAGGGCACTACTTCAGGTGGGAGTGCTAGTCCCCTGGCTTTCCACCCACCCATTCTTTTCTGTTGAAGGGCAGATTAATAAAAGTCATAGAACCTGATCTGGATCCCCTCAAAACCTTCAGTAGTAGTCGCATAGCTCAGCCAACTTCCACATGCAACACTATTTTGCACTTTGCCTCAGGCAAAACTCTTGGACTGGCCATGTCAGACCATGGCAAGAGATGCTGGCATGGAATTCTCCCTCTATGCTTACAATCATAGAATTGTGGCATTGGAAGGGGACATTTAGGTTAAGTCCATTCCTGCCAAGCAGAACTCCACTTTGCCAGTTCCTTTTCTCCACTGCCCTCCCTCATGCCCAGTTGAAAATATTTACATTTCTTTGAATATTTATACTTCATCTGCAGTTGTGCTGCCTGGTCCTTTAGCAATAGCTACATTTATCTGATGGGAATGCAAAACTTCACTGTCAAGCAAAGTATAAAACACAATTCCCCCCCCCCTTTTTTTTCTCTCCATTTTTCTGCAAACCAAGAGTTACTTTTGGGGGAGGCAGCTGTTTCAAATATTTAGCTTTTGCCTTCTATACCTAGATTTAATTTAATTACTGATTTTGCTGAAACTATAAACAAGTGATTTTTGTGCAACATGTGATGATGCTACTTCTAGACTAACAGTGGATTATAATTCCTTTCCCTTCTTTCCCCAAACATTTTTCATAGTCTAAACTAATGATGAAGAACTTATGGCATGTGTGTCAAAGGTGACACCCCACAATGTTTTGGGTCATATGCCATTGTTCACAGGGGTGGATTCTACTTACCTCCTGTTCGTAATGGGAGCGTGCATGCACAGAAGCTTCTGCACATGTGCAGATCGTTCATGATGACATCTGAGTGGGTGGGCGGAGCCTCCTGCCGCCATTACTACTGGTTTGCAAGAACTGGACCGAACTGGGAGCAACCCATCACTGATTGTTCACCGATACCCAACAACTATTCTTGAATGTGCATGCTGTTCTCACATGATTTCAGAGGCTACAGAGGTGATGCAAGAATAGGTAGTGCCCTTGTGCTCTCACGTGGCTCTCCAGGTTCTGTGGAAGTTGCATGGTCTCTGCAGTCTCCAAAAATTGTGCAAGAGCAAGGCATAGTTTTGCACTGTTTTTGGAGGCTGCAGAGGCCACAGAAGAACATTATGTGAACCCACTTCAAGAATCAAGGCCCATGCGGCTCAGAGCAGCCTTAGGTAGACCACAGGGATCTGTTAACAGAAAAGGGACATTGCCTGAAGATATGTGGCATGTGGCAAATCCCAGGGGACAGCACAAGGCATCCTTTTTAAGTGGCAGCAGTGGTGCTACGGCTGAAGTCAAGGCTCAGCATAGGTTCTACTGTCGAGTGTTGTTGTTTAGAACGGCTTAAATAGTGGTGGGTGGAGAAAAAGATGTTTTTCTCTTTAGTTTGTGTCTCTGTGTTGGAGGGAGTGAGAGAAAGAGAGAGAGAAAGAAAGAGAGAGAGTCAAGTTAGACATTTTCAAAAGTTTTGACACACTGCGCTTAAATGTTTTGCCCAAAGGGGTCCAAACATTCTAGGACAGTGGGCTTGCTAACCAGGGCATTCTGGGAGTTGAAGTCCACACATCGTAAAGTTGCTAAGGTTAAGAAACACTGTTGTAGACAAAGATAGTTAGTGATAAATCTACTTACTTCCACAATATTCAGCAAAGGAAGTGACTTGCACTCTTTCACATATGATCTTAATTTTGAATATTCACATCTATGAGAAAGCTGGAAAAGGGCAACGGCACCAGGAGGAACATTAACACTTTACAGATGAGAGTATTCTATCTAAATCTGCTATCTGCCATAGTTTCCTGTGCTCCAAGTAATTTTTCAGACTTTTCATGTGCAAACTTTGTTTTCAATTAAACTGTATGACCAATTCCAGTTTTGCTTTTTAAGACTCAAATGATGAATTTCCAAGATGACAACTGGGGAGTTTTCCCCAAGCTCCAAAAGATACAATTAGCATAATCTGTAAAAATCTGCTTTGCAAAACATTTTTCAATAAAGTTTGGATTATTTTGATTTAGCAGATTGCTGCTATTTTAAACAGTAACAGAGGAGTTAAACAAAGGGGCCTGATTTAGCCACAGGAGATAGTGCAGAGTGCAATATTGCCATCTACTGCCTCTTTTTAGATGAAACCAGATTTCCAACCCCCCCTTTTTAAACAATTAACCTCCTGTTTCCCTAATTGGGTCCTTATGAGATTTGAGATTGTGGATTGCAACTCTGTTATTTCCCATGCATTTTGGTCATACAGCAAGAAGTTATGGGGTTCTAACCCAACACCTCCGAAGAGGTGGAAAAAGCCAGTCTCACTACAGTTAGATAAATATGGCTATTGGTAATCCTTGTCATTATTGTATATTTCGCATCTTGCAAAGGAAAATTGATATATTATCGTGTTCAGCATTTTCCCATTCCCAGCAAGAGTGATCAGTGAATGCTGAACACAACGAATCACTTTCTTTTTAAATAAATGGGTGACTGAAGAATGAAATAAAGTAAGATCATCTCTACTCAGATATGCAATCAGCCAATAGGTTTCTTCTCTTCTGATGCACATGGTGTTCAGAGAATAGATGGGCCTCTCCTTTCAGCATGCTAACTCTCCTGTGTTTCAGAGGGAAAGAGAAAATGGAATTATGTACCAACCACAACTTCAACCTATCTTTCAACACAGAAACTTTTTTCAAATATAATCATTATTCCCCAAAGTTTGCAGCCAGTTTTCTTTCTGGAACAACTATATTTTAGGAAAGTGCTAGAGATGGAACACACAGTTAGCTCACCTATACTAAATTAAGTTTGAAATTTGGCCCGTGTAAATTCCAGGCCAGCTTTGGCTCTAAACTGGTTTCTTGAAGAAAATGTTCCAAGCAAGAAAGAATCCAAATTAGGATTTGATGTTATAAAGCTGGGGGAAGCATTTTATGACACATTTTTTAAAAATTCAGTTTACCTAAAGTGCTTAAGTATATTGAGGTTGGAGATATACTGTGCTTTTTCTCTGAAAACCATGTGGGAGTTGTTGCAGATGTAATTTGCTTTCTGCTAAACCCACTGTATAAGATTGAAACCCTATCTACATTTATTTTGTGAGTAACTCTCACTAAGTCAGGACAGACTTTTTTTTGCATATCTTCATGGATATTATCTAGTTATTCATGTAATCATGCTTAGTTGCACGTGAGACCAGATTGCATGTGAAATTATATCTATGGATTTATGTCACTGTGGTAGGGTTTCACTTTTTTTCCCAGCTTCAGAAAGCAGTGATCCGGATTAAAGCAAGGTGTATAGGGAAAGGGTTCATTGGTATTTGATTTGGGAGAGGTAGTTTCAGATAGACAGCTTTCTCCCATAGAACATGGTGAAGGTATTTTTATGAGAACCAGAACACATAAGGAAAATGTTCAATTTCCCATTTCTAGACCCCAATGAAAATAAATTACAAACAATTGTAATGCTAGTACTGTACGACACACTTTTCCCCTTTAAAACGTCCTTGAAAAGGGGTAGTGAGTTTTTTAGTAATTTTTGTGAACAGACAGTCTTATTTGGGGTGCTTTGTTTGAGGATTCCTCTGAACACTTAATCAGTGGTCACTTAGCATACTATCTCTTCATTGGGATGTTCTGGGTCTTGTATCACAGGTTCCCAAGGTTCTTCTAAAGTTGTTAGGATTTCTTCTGAGCAGATAGTTAGACTGGGAACACTATTAATATATGCATTACTCTCAAGACAGAATAGGGTTTGTGGAATGTTTCCCATCCCCACCAGCTTAGCTTCAACAAGTTGCTGTATTACCTCCAAACTGTGACCTATAATCTGGGCCTTACTCGAGAGAATTTCTCCACCAAGCACTAGCTTATACTAAACCCCATGAGGGTTTGGCTCTGCATGGAAAACAAAGGGCGTAGCTTTCTTCAAAGGAAAAAATTAATCCAAACCACTTCACCCAAGAGCTTATTGTTCTTCATCTTCTCATGTTAATCTTGTTGCTGATTTTTCTGGAGCTAACTTGCTTTTTATCTTCCATGGAAATCAGTTAAAGTAATACAATCTAAGATGACCGTCTAAGTCCTTCTTGTCTAACCCCAGCTTGAGGACTTTGGGAAAAACACCTTTACACATAAAGCTTCAATTGTGTATTAATTACTCTGCATAATTTTTTAGTTTATCCTTTTATATTTTATTGCTTTTAAGTTGAGTATCGTTTACTGTTGTTTGGGAAACTTGTTTTGTGCACTGCTCTAATGCTTTTGAAGGAATAGTAGCAATAAAAATAGTAACATTTGATGTTGTTCATGTTTGAAAATTAACTATAGTAGATAGTGCAAGATAGCTGGCATTTTACCCAATGCTGCTCTTATATTAAAATATAATTGAATATAGAGCTGCTTTAAGCCATGCATGAAAACAGGCATTTGGAAAACTATTATTTTACAGTTATAGTTCTATTATTATTATTTTTTAAAGAAGGGGGAGAAATGAATTGGTCTCCATAACATTTGGGGTGACAGGATATGTTTGTGAAAGATACTAGGAGTTTTTTTTATTCCTGAAAGATTGTGAACAAGAGCTTAAAAGATAGCCCATCCTATCTTTTTCTATAACTTGGAAGGAAGTTCTGGTGAATACTGTATAATTTGTTTTCCACAAAGGACATAATTATACTGAAGAGAACAAGGGTTGTGGTGGAGATGAATAAGATATAATTTGTAAAACACATCCATATCCAGGGTGCAAAAGTAACAACAGAAAAGTAGGTACATTCAACAAGGTGTGTGCATATAGTTGCACATATGTTCAGCACATAATTGGAAGCAGCTTTTTCTGCCTCTCTATCAGCAATTTGTAATCCAGTACATTTCATCCATGTGAAGGTCTGTTTGTATTCATTCTAGCAGGACAAAAAAGTACAATGTAAGCAAATAATAAGAATCCACAATGGTTATGAGCCAAACCTGACTTGAAATATTTTTATAAGTTAGAGGTTGTTCTTTGTCTCTTGATCATTACTAAAAACATAGAATCATAGGGCTGGAAGGGACTTTAGAGGTCTTCTAGTCTAACCCACCTGCTCAAGACAGGAGAACTGATACCATCTTGATCAAATGATTGTCCAGTCTATTTTCGAAAACCCCCAGTGATAGGACAATTCACAACCCTGGGAGGCCAGCTATTCCACTGATTAATTGTTCTCAGTGTCAGGAAATTTCTCCTTACTTTTAAGTTGAACCTCTCTTTAACAAGCTTCTACCTGTTACTTTTCCTGCCCTCAGGTGGTTTGAAGAATAAGTCAAGCCTCTCTCTCTTCTCTCTTCAAACCCCTCAAATACTGGAAGACAGTTATCAGGTCCTTCCTAATTCTTCTCTTCAATAGGCTCCCTCAACTGTTCATCATATGATTTAGCCTCCAGTCCCCTTATCATCTTTGTTGCTCTTCTCTGCACTTGCTAGGGTATCAGCATCTTTTTTGTATCATGATGACCAGACTGCATTCAGTATTCTAAATGTGGCCCTGAAAATAAGACCGGGTCTTATATTTTGTTTTGACCAAAAGACCCATTAGGTCTTATTTTGGGAGGATCTTATTTTGCGGCTGCCCACCCGCTCCCTCCCATCATCTGCTTGCCCACAGCCACAACGGCTTACAGGGCTTCCCAGGGCAGATGCACTTTTCGCCTGAACAGAGAAATCAAAGAGACTGGAAGTTTCATCTGCTTGCAAATGGGGCGCTTTGAAACGGAGCAGTTAGTTTGTTTCAAAGCACCCCATCTGCAAGCAGACGAAGCTTCCAGTCTTCCTCTGGGTGAAAAGTGTGCGGTGGAGCCAGACGGAGGCAGAGGCACTGGGGAGAGGCAGGCGACCCGGATGTGCTCATGGGAGGCTCGTAGGAGGCTTGCACTGCGGCACCAGCAGCAGGCGGAGGCAGAGGCACAGGGGGAAGCAGGCAATCCAAACGTGCCGACTCTATCCTGCCTCTCGGCTTGCCCGTGGCCGCACTGGGGCAGGTGCCTGTACAGGCATCAGGATCGCCTCCCTCCCATTCCTCTGTCTGCAAGCCTCTCGTGAGCCAGGTAGCCATGCAGCATATCCAGATCACCTCTCTCCCTCCCCGCCTCTGCCTCCGTACTTGGATTTATCTACGCTGCACCAAGGGGCTGGTGAGCTAAGGCTGCTGCCAGCACCCATCGGCCCCTGCACACTCATCACCTCATGTGCTGGCCACACCCATCTCCTGGGCTTATTTTTTGGAGTAGGGCTTATATTAGGCCCACCCAAAAAAATCAGGCTAGGGCTTATTTTGGGGGTGGGTCTTATTTTCAGGGAAACACGGTAGTACAGTATAAAGTGGTATTGTCACTTCTTGATCTTCTCCCTCTGGATATCAGAATTTGCATTGGCTTTTTTGGCAGCTGCAGCATATTGCTGGCTCAGCTTAAAGTGGTAGTCCACTAGGACACCTAGATCTCTTTCAGTTACTACTGTTGAACCAGTACCACCTATTCTGTACCTATGCATTTGGTTTTTCCTGCCTAAGTGTAGGACTTTAATTTTTTCATTACCAAACAGCATCTTGTTGCATAGGTACAAATGCTCAAATCTGTCAAGATCCTTCTGAATCTTAAGTCTATCTTAGCTATTCCCCCATCTTCGTATCATCTTCAAAATTGATGAGTTCCCCTTCTATCCCCTCATTTAGTTCATTTATGAAGATGTTGAAGAGCACAGGGCCCAAGATAGAACCTTGAGGTACCCCACCGGGTGCTTCCCTCCATGTAAAATAACATTGTTTCACTTAAATCTCCTTTACAAGGTACTGGCAGAAAATATGGTCAATAAAAAGCATATATTTTACATTATAATGGTCAGAAAGGTTTTGTTATCTTACTTGTTGAACATTTAATTGCGGACAAAACAATTTTCATTTCACTTCATTTTCAAGCTGGATTCATTTGCTAAATACATGCAGAAATAAAACAAATACCATTCAAAATTATAAAGCTTCCAATCTTGTTCAATTCTAACAGTTCATTTTTAAAACATTGGTTCTGGAGGATTTTTTTTTTCTCTCTTTCACACACAAGCATGCAGGCATATACAATCCCTGTGGTCCATCCAATTATTGCTATAGTGTTTTTTTTTCTCTAACCACTGGAACGCAGGCCTATTGTTTTTTTGCTCTGAGGAACAAACATTGTAAATGCCTGGCAAGCAGCCTGTATTATTTTTAGAAACTTTGGAACAGTTTTCTCCTTGTTTTGGGGAGGGGGGGGGGTGAATTTCCTATCCATCCATGTGATCACACCGCCATCTATTGTCCAAATTGTAGAAAGCAGACAATATAAATTCTAATAATTGCCATGTTGAAACACAGTCCCAAGGTTTATGGCAAAAGCAGGTTTTTACTCTTCAGAAGCCATACTTGCTTTGATGAATTATTAATATGCAGATGCACAATAACGTAAGGAAACTGGATAAATCGCTTTCTGTATCAGTGATGAATAAAGAAGGCAGGCCAGTTAATCCTGTGAATTCACTATTGCATATTTTTATTCTGTGCATTCAATAGAACAAAGAACTTTTCTCTCACCTTATTTGCAAGATAAACATTAAACACCACTCTGTAAATGCTCTGTAGTTCATTTCTGCTCAGGTATCAAAATTGATACCCATTTTTTCTGGGAAAAGATGAAAATACATTATTGAGGAGCGAAGAAAACACAGAAGGATACCACTTAACTTAACTTAACTTCTTAACTTAACTTCTTAACTTCTTAACTTAACTTCTTCTACAGTTATTTTTACCGTTTTATTTCATCTATTCTTTTTAAAGAAAATTTGAGGTTGTGCTGTGGATGTCTTAAAATATTGAAAAATTAGCAAAATGCCAAGGACAAAAGAAGCAAAGCTTAAACAGATAGTGTTCAACTTATAAAAGTTCATTTAGTGACTGTTCTAAGTTACAACAGACTAAAAAAAGGAACTTATGACCATTTTTCACTTAATACCTTTGCAGCATCCCCATAGTTATATGATTTACATTCAGATGCTTGACAATTGCTTCATATTTATGACAGTTGCAGTGTCCCAGGGTCATATATCTCCTTTTGCGACCTTCTGACCACCAAAATCAATGGGGAAGCCAGATTCACTTAACAACCATGTTACTAATTTAACAGTTGCAGTGATTCACTTAACAAATGTAGCAAGAAAAGTCGTAAAATAGGGCAAAATTCGCTTAACAAATTTCTCACTTAGCAACATAAATTCTGGACTCAAGTTTGTGGTCATAAGTCGAGGACTACCTATACTTCTGTTCCCATGTTAGAGTAATGTCATGAGCCCTATCCAATAACAATGGAACAAAATAGCACAAGACAAGAAAAACATATAAATATTTCAAATATTAAAATTTTATCATTAACCTCTTCAAGAATTGTTATGTTTCTCGCATTTCTATTGGGAAAACATAGGGATTTGTGAACACCCACCAAAAATCAGGGAATGTGTGCGTAAATAACTTCAAGATAACTCACAATTTCCTTGCATGGTTTTTCTAGGGCAATGTTTCTCAACCTCAGTAACTTTTAAGACGTGTGGACTTGAACTCCCAGAATTCTCCAGCCAGAGAAGACCACACTTCTTAAATAAGTTGAGGTTGTGTTCTAACGAATACAAGTAGTCCTCAACTTACAACCCAATTGAGCCCAAAATTTATCTTGCTAAGCGAGACATTTTTAAGTGAATTTTGCCTCGTTTTACAACTTTTCTTGCCACAGTTGTTAAGTGAATCACTGAAGTTGTTAAGCTACTAACACGGTTATTAAACGAATCTGGCTTCTCCATTGACTTTGCTTATCAGAAGATTGCAAAAGCTGATCGCATCACCCCAGGACACTGCAACTGTCCTAAATACGAATTAGTTGCCAAGCTCCTGCTTCCCCCCCCCATCATGTGACCATGGGAATGCTGCAACAGTCATAAATGTGAAAAATTGTCACCTCACTTTTCAGTGTCATTGTAACTTGGAACAGTCACTAAACGAGCTGTTTTAGGCGGAGGACCACCTATGCTAGAAAATCTGGATTCAATCAGGAGATGGTGTGCGCATTTTTATTTCATTTCCTCCCCCAATGTAATGGGCAAGTGAAGGCAGAGAACAGCAGCATCTGCGCCTCGCTGTTTTGTCTTAAGCATGTTGATACATATTTCTAAGCCGTCCTGAAGAGTAGGCCAACCTGACCTACCTAATATTGGCAGGCACAAATATAGTCAAGTTTGAGAATATTCAACTGGTTCTTCATTTCCCAAACTGTACAATACGAGCGCATGCAGAAAGTGTATGAGCGGGGAGGGGGAGATAGAGAGACTGCCTTAAGCCACGAAACCCTCCGAGACCACCGAGCTCCCAGTCTCCAAGGAACCGGGGGTGGGGTGGGCGCGGGGCAGTGAGGCAAGGAGTTCCTAGCTCACGGCTCCTTTCTTTCGCCGCACCTTGGGAAGGCTGCAAGCCTGCAATGTGCAGAGGCCTGTCCAAGAAAAATGTCTGGAAACTCCCCTCCCTCCGCCTTCCGAAACTGGGCGGAAACGAATCGGAAGCACTTCCCGCCGTGGCGCTGCGTTCACCCAGCCGAGCCCGGCCTGAGGATGCGAGCTGGGCGGAGGCGCAGGCCAAGAGATCGTGGAGGGAAGGGCGGGTCGGGAGGTCGGTGGCAGAAAACGCGTTAGGAAGGAGGCCTACGAAGAAGGGGGAAATTGGGAGACAAGCAGGGCGAAAGAGTGAGGAGGCACAGTGGCGTTTCTCCTGTTGACTGTTTTTCCCACTCATTTCATCGCACGCTTTTATGAGCTGCACATCAAAGTTCCCGGGGTTGGAAGGAAGAGCGAGGGCGGGATGAAGGCAATTCTTCATTTTAAACCAGCGGGTTTTTGACAGGAGTTGCATAGGGGAAGAAGGTGGTGACTTTTCTACCCATGTGGGGAGCAATTCTGATAATGAAAATGTCATTGTTTCCTTAGTATCTGCCATTGTTGCATTTCATTTCACCACTAACTTTCTGCCTGAGAAAAGTCAGAATTGTTTACAGTGACCATAAGTCCTTTATTACAATAGGTAGCCCTTTCTACAATAGGTAGCCCTTTATTTCAGAAAATTGCCCTTTAGATTTATTTGTTTTTCAAATGCTCACTTTTGTCCTTAAGTTTGGTCATTTAACTCTTATCTTAAAAATAGTGCCACTTAATGCACAGACTCACATTCGTTTGGAAAAAAATATAGAAATTGAATTGCCTTTTAAAAATAAATATACATGTGCTAAATCTGTGCACTGTCCACTGTGCTATCTCATTTACTTCTGATAGTCCTCGACTTAAAACAGTTTAGTGACCATTTGAAGTTACAACGGCACTGAAAGTAATGACTTATGCCTGTTTTTCACAGTTGTGACAGTTGCAGCCTACCCATGGTCACATGATCAAAACTCATACCCTTGGCAATTGACTCATTTATGATAGTGTCCCGGGGTCATGTGATCGATCCCCTTTTGCAACCTGACAAGCAAAGTCAATGGGGAAGCCAGATTCACTTAACCACTGTATTACTAAGTTAATAACTGCAGTGATTCACTTAACTGTGGCAACAAAGGTCGTAAAATGGGGCAAAACTCAACTGTCTCACTTAGCAGCAGAAACTTTGGGCTCAATTGTGGTCGTAAGTCGAGGAATACCTGGAGTCACTTAAAAGAAAAAAAAATACATTATCTTCTTCAGTTTTGTATTTAAAAAAACATTGCTATGGATGATTTCTGTTTTTATTGGATGGGACTTTTTCTATCTTTAGATCCTTTAAATAAGCATTGTGTATCTTATGTTTCTTTGTGGCTCCTATGAGCTATAAAGAAGTTAAGGGCATCTACGTCTGTACACCTTGTAAAGGGGAAAGAGCCATGTTGATAAATTTAAAATAATCACAGGCCACAAAAGAACAGCTAGTGTACTTAATAGCTAATAGGTGGTACAGGTAGTCTTCCATTTATGACTGGTTGTAAAATGTTGCATCCCATGATCGTAATCTGGAAGTTTGGCAACTTTTTCGCACTTACTGGCAAGACTGGCAAGTTCCCTGTGATCATATGATGACTATTTGCAGTCTCTGCTAACTTCTTGAGAAAGTCATTAGGGAAGGTGGTATCAAACTGTTATCACCTGCCGAAATATTTCTTCATGCACCAGGCAGGGGTGGGGCAGAATTCATTATTGGACTGAAGAAATAAGGGAGGGGAGAGGATCCTATGCACTGGGCTGGATAAACAAAACAAAGTTCTTCATAATCCCTGCTTTGTTTCTCCAGCTCAGTGCAGGAGTTTCCCTTCTGCACACAAAGAGGACAGATTGAAAAAACAAGATGGAAATCCATTTCTCCAGCCCAGCATATGAATTCCTACTGCACACAGATGGAAGTTGTCTGTCCCCCTAAGGCAGGCAACTATTTTACTCCATCCGCTAAATGACCAGCACAACTGCTTAATCACATCACAACCTGGAGAATTGTGATTGTGATTGTTAATTGAAGAAGTCATGTGTTTGTTTAATGACCACTTTGCTCAAACAATTGAGATTCTGGTCCCAATCGTGGCTGTGGATTGAAAACTACCCGTATAGCAGTAATGACAGTTGGTGATGTTAGCGAGGCCTGAAGCAGGGGTGAAATGCTCCCAGCTTGTACTGGATCACCCGATCCAGTAGTGATGGCAGCAGGTGGTTCTGAGAACCAGTAGCAAAAATCCCTGCGCCCCCCCCGCCCCACCATGCCCAGCTGAGCTGCACGATCATCAGAGGCTTTTTTTTTACTTTTAAAAGCATTTTTTCTACAACCTCTTCCAACGAAAAAATGCTTTTAAAAGAAAAAAAAAAGCCTTTGATGATCGCACGGCTCAGCTGGGATCATCAGAGGCTTTTAAAAGCATTTTTTAGAAAGCCTCTCTGATGATACCAGCTGAGTTGCCTGATCGGCAGAGGCTTTTCAAAGCATTAGAAAAAATGCTTTGAAAAGTAGGAAAAAAAGGGGGGGAGGAGTTGGCCACGCCCACCCAGTCACATTACCCCACCAAGCCACGCCCACAGAACCGGTAGTAACAAATTTTACATTTCACCCCTGGCCTGAAGGTGTTGGAGATGCTCAGTCATTTGTCTTTTGAGGAAGCAGTACTGTTTGGTGGTGATAGTTTTTAGTTTTTAGTTTTTATTGAATTTCTATACCGCCCTACTCCCGAAGGACTCAGGGCGGTGCACAACCATGAAATAAAACACATAGATATACAAAATTTAAAATCAAATAAAATGCTATTGATGGTAGTAGGCGGTCCCGTAAGTAACCAGGTCCTAAGCCATGGAGCGCTTTAAAGGTGGTAACCAGAACCTTGAAGCGCACTCGGAAGACCACCGGGAGCCAGTGCAGCTCGCGCAGGAGAGGTGTTACATGGGAGCTCCACGTTGCTCCCATAACCACCTGCGCGGCTGCACTCTGCACCAGTTGGAGCCTTCGGGTGCACCTCAAGGGGAGCCCCATGTAGAGAGCGTTACAATAGTCCAGACGAGAGGTGACGAGGGCATGAGTGACTGTGCGTAACGAGTCCTGATCTAGAAAGGGACGCAACTGGCGAATCAGGTGAACCTGATAAAAAATCCTCCCGGTCATGGCCGTCAAGTGCTCTTCTAAAGACAGCCGTGAATCCAGGAGGACGCCCAAGTTACGAGCCCTTTCCGTAGGGGCCAATGATTCGCCCCCAATAGCCAGCGATGGCGCAGCTGACTATATCGGGACGTCGGAAACCACAGCCACTCGGTCTTGGATGGGTTGAGCCTGAGCCCGTTTCTCCCCATCCAGATCCGTACGGCCTCCAGGCACTGGGACATCACTTCAAGGGCATCGTTGGGGTGGTCCAGGGTGGAGATGTACAGCTGGGTGTCATCAGCGTACAGATGGTACTTCACCCCGAAACCACGGATGATCTCGCCCAGCGGCTTTACATAAATGTTGAACAAAAGGGGCGAGAAAACCGATCCCTGTGGCATCCCACATATAAGGGGCCTCGGGGTCGATCTCTGCCCCCCTGTCAACACAGACTGCGACCGGTCAGAGAGAAAGGAGGAGAACCACCGTAAAACGGTGTCTCCCACCCCCAACCCTTTCAGCCGGTGCAGCATGATACCATGGTCGATGGTATCAAAAGCCGCTGAGAGGTCTAACAGGACCAGGACAGAGGAACAACCCCAGTCCCGAGCCCTCCAGAGATCATCAACCAACGCGACCAATGCTGTTTCCGTGCTGTACCCAGGCCTGAAGCCCGACTGGAACGGATCTAGATACAACGCTTCATCCAAGTACTGGGGAAGCTGTCGCGCAACCACACTCTCAACAACCTTCGCAACGAAGCAAAGGTTGGAGACTGGACGATAATTAGCCAATACTGCCGGGTCCAGGGAAGGCTTCTTGAGAAGGGGCCTTACCACTGCCTCTTTCAGGGCAGCGGGGAAGACACCCTCACCCAACGAAGCATTTATAATCCCCTGGAGCCAGCCTCGCGTCACCTCCCGGGAAGCCAGCACTAACCAGGAGGGGCACGGGTCCAACAAACATGTGGTCACGTTCAATCTACCCAGAATCCTGTCCATGTCATCTGGGGTCACAGGATCAAACTCATCCCAGATAACAGTCTCAAGACCTGCCTCCGTCACCCTCGCTGGATCTATCCCGTCAGAGTCCAGACCTGCCCGAATCTGAGTGATTTTGTCATACAGATACTGAACAAAATCCTCGGCTCTTCCCTCCAAGGGGTCCTCCCGCGCTTCCTGATTCAATAGATTTATTGAATTTTCCAAAAACGCCAACAGTTTCACAAGGCTGCTTGGTAGCCACATGTTCATGTTTTTCAGGCCTGCTCTAGGCAAACTTGATTTCTGACTATCCACACAATTATTTTGCTACATATAATGCATATTTACATATCTTAATGAGAAGCATGTTCAGGTAGTCCTTGATTTACAACCATAAATTGCCTGGAATTATGGTCTTCAGGGGGTGGTTGTCATTAAGTGGGTGACTATGCCTGAGTTTGCAATCTTTTTTGTAATGGTCGTTAAATTGTGGGGGGGGGTGGATTTATATGCCACCCTTCTCTGGAGACTCAGGGCGGTTTACAATGCGTTAAGCAATAGCCTTCATACTTTTGTATATTTTTTATACAAAGTCAGCTTATTGCCCCCACAACCGGGTCCTCATTTTACCTACCTTAGAAAGGATGGAAGGCTGAATCAACCTTGAGCCTGGTGAGAATTGAACTCGCAGTAATTGCAGGCAGCTGGAAGCTGAATACTACCTTTTTAACAGTAGCATTAGTCTGCTGTGCCACTCAGGCTCTGAGTTGTTAAGTGAACGCTATGGCCATTAAGCAAATGCAGTGGTTATTAGCAAATGAGGTAGTTGGTAAGCAAACCCATTTTCCCCAGTGGGCATTTTTGGTCAAAAGCCAGTAAAAAATCACAGTCACAAGACTGTGGGACACTGCAAACAACCCTAAATGCAAGCCGGTTGCCAAGCGCCCAAAATGCAATTACATGACCGTGGGCAGGGGGGAAGTTGTAGCCGTTGGAACTTTGAAATCAGGTCATAAGTAGTAGCTCTGGAGAGTCCACTGTAACTTTGAATGGTTACTAAGCAACCAGTCATTAATCAAGGATTACCTGTATTTGTATCAATATTTGGAGTGAATTGGTTGACTCTGGAAAAATCCACCTACATTAATACTTGTTGCTGAAAATACCCTTTCATGATATTTCACCATTCAGAAATGGTGGCAAGACCTTCAAAACTTAGATACTCTATGGATAACCATTTTTAATTTTTTTTAATAATTATTTTTTAAAAAATAATTTTCCTTATTGTTAATGTTTAAGGAGACATTTATGAACATTTCTTCTTCATGAATAAAGTACTTGTTTGGCAACTGAAACTGAATGGATGCAAATCTACCAAAGGAGTAACAAGTATTCTTTCTCAAATGTTAACCATAGATTGCTTGGGAAACACTGAAGTACATAGCTTAACCATTACTACCCTATGTTATTATTTTAACTATTCCTGTAACAATTGTAAAATGAACACACAAGGATTTCATTGGGGGAAAATGCATTATTCAATATGGGTTTAATTTTCCCATTGTCATGTTCAACCTAAAATTGTAATCTAGCTATGAGATCCTATGTAATATCTTTTTTAAAAAAACAATAATTAGTTATACTATGAAATCAAATCACATGAATATTTCTCCTCCAGAATAATGAAATAATGAAATACTTAAAACATACAACTACTGCACTTATACTAATGAAAAGATTCACTAACAATAAGTTGCAGTTTGATAAGCAGTTTTAAAGTTGGTGCCTCTGCAATTGTCATGACTTGTGTTCGCCTGGTAGTTCTCCGCGTAGAATGAATCCGTGATAACACGAAACAAGCGAGCTGCAGATAAATGCGGGGAAATATCCCAAAAGCGAACGGTCCCAAAAGACTTGTGCTCCAGGTGAGGCTCGAACTCACAACCTCGGCATTGCTCTGCTGTGTACTGCTGTATAAGTACCGCGCGCTAACCGATTGCGCCACTGGAGCCCTGACATCAACTCTTCCCGAACGCTTTATCAAGGGCTCAACCGCAGCGGACGCCATTTCAGCGCGCTTATTTTTTTGTTTCTCCCCGTTTCTTTCTTTGCTCTGAATTTCCGGGCCACAAGAAGTCCCCCACTAGAGAGGCAGAAGCAACGAGTTCTATTTGTTGCCGGCCGATCGGTTTTCTCTCTCCCCTTCCTCAGCCGTCGCGTTGTTTTAGCGGTGACGGCTGTTACTAGGCCGTGGCGCGGCCGTGACGCTGCGAGACTCCATTGCAGCGCGGGATGGGGCCTGTGATTGACCACCATCTCCCCGGCGAAGAGCAGGACGCGAAATAGACCCTAAGTAGCGGAGGCGCGCCGGCCGGTGGGACTGGCGCTGAAGAAAAGCCTCAGTATAGGCTCCAGGGGACTCGCGTCTTTTGGGGGAAACGGGTGGAGGTCGTGGCCGCGAAAGAAAACTCCGCTGAGGAATGGGGGAAGTTGGGCTTCTCCCCAACTGGTCGGCACGGAATCCCTAGAGGGGCGCTGCCTTTTGCCCGTGACCGGCATCGACTGCCCTCGATCCAGCGCCTTTGGGGTGGGTGCGTTAGGATCGTCGCCGGGTCTGAGCACTTTGTCGCAGGCGTTCAAAGAAGTAGGAGCAAAGGAAAGATTGAACTTTTTTCCTCTCAGATTACAAATTTTTTTCATTTGGAAAATAACAATGAAAACTTTTGTCCCTCAAGATGCCCAAGAAATTTAAAAAATGCATCTATGATCCACCGTCCACCCCTTATTTCTTTTAACAATACAGAACATAATATAGGCATCTTTGGCAGATAAGTGAAAGTATTCATAATTCAAACTGTTAACAGGTTATATTCACTTTTTTTAGAATAGAATATAATTCTTTATTGGCCAACACAAGGAATTTGTCTTTGGTGCATGTGCTCTCAGTACATTTTCAGATTCATAATTCAGCTTTTGCTCCCCACAGTAAAGGGGGGAATCTTTCTTTGCTTACAGACATTCAAGCCCAAACAGCTGCCAAAAAGTTTACCAAAAACCTCAACCCTTTGGCTTTGAGGGGGTTACTGAAGCACTTATGCTGATAATCTCTAGTGCGGTCAGCCTCATCACTATGCAATGATGCCATTTACTAGTTTATTTACCATTCTGGTCTCTGAATGGAGGCATGGGTTCATATCCCACTTCTGACACAATTCTTTTAAGACCACACCTAGAGTACTGCATCCAGTTTTGGTCACCACACTATAGAAAAGTTGTTGAGACTAGAAAAAGTGCAGAGGAGAGCAACCAGGATGATTAGGGGACTGGAGACTAAAACATAAGAAAAATGGTTACATGAACTGGGCATGGCTAGTCTAGTGAAGAGAAGGACCAGGGGAGACATGATAGCAGTCTTCCAATATTTGAGGGGCTGCCACAGAGAGGAGGGGGTCAAGCTATTTTCCAAAGCACCTGAAGGCCAGATAAGGAATAATGAAGAAACTGACCAAGGAGAGATTCAACCTAGAAATAAGGAGGAACTTTCTGACAGTGAGAACAATCAACCAATGGAACAGCTTACCCTTGGAAATTGTGAGAGCTTCATCTCTTGAGACTTTCAAGAAGAGTTTGGACTGCCATTTGTCAGAAATGGTGTAGGGTCTCCTGCTTGAGCGGGGTTTGGACTAGATGACCTATAAGGTCCCTTTCAACCAGTGGTGAAATCCAAATTTTTTTATTACCAGTTCTGTGGGCATGGCAGGGGAAGGATACTGCAAAATTTCCATTCCCACTCTACTCCAGGGGAAGGATACTGCAAAATCCCCATTCCCTCCCCACTCCTGGGGGAAGGATATTGCAAAATCTCCATTCCCATCCCACTCTGGGGCCAGCCAGAAGTGGTATTTGCCGGTTCTCCAAAGTACTCAAAATTTCCACTGCCGGTTCTCCAGAACCTGTCAGAACCTGCTGGATTTCACCCCTGCTTCCAACTCTGTTAATCTAAACTATCAACTCAAATAGCAAACTGCTCTCTGAATAGGAGTTTTACACTCAAAATTTACTGTATAAACAAAAATACTAAATTCTTAAAGCTTGATCTAAAAACAAGGTCCAGGTGACCAGACATTACTGCTATAAGATCCATTGAGCTAATAAATGAAATCAGATATTGTCAATAATCAGTGGGGAAATAGAAAAGAAATCAAATCAGTTCTAAATCAATTCTATTTTAGAATAATTTTGGTCATATTAGATGGATGTGAGACCACTTGGGAGTATCAGATTGACTAAAAAGTTTTTAAAAATCCTAGAAGGAAAATACACTTCTATAATACCGCCCAAAAAATTGAAATTGATTTAGCCATTTGGAGTCAAGGTTGGTTTGAAAATATTTTTTTATTTTGCTGTATATGTATTTATTGCTACAGCACTAACACTTGTACAGCACTCCCAAGTTTTCCCAAGAGGTATAGGCCAAAGATAAGAGTATGGGAGGAATTAGTAACTCTCTCATGCATAATGTGCCTGTCATCTTTTCACAGTGAAATGACATCTTGGTCCCCTGCCTACATCTTCATAGAAGAACAATGTATAATTTTTCTCTGAGTAATAGTTGGTCTCTTCTATAAATTTGCTTTACCTGTTATACTTGAGTAAGCTTACAACAAAAATGTGTAACTGCAGCATGTTCTGCAACTCAAACCCATCTATTTAACAATAGCATCAGTCAAAACAATAACAACATGAACTCACATTTGGCTCTTTCTGCTATTCGGATTTATTAATTTAATTGTAAGGAAAAGGAATAAGGGAGGGAAGTAACCAGGAGTGAGAGGAAAGAATAGTAAATGCAATGTGGTACTTAATGGAGATTCACTTATCTATGCTCTACAAGTTATTTCTTCTGCATTTACAATCAAATGTGGCTGTTTGCAGTGTCAACCAAAGTAACCTTGAAACCTCAAAGCAAGAATTGTAATGTTGCTCAGTTGTAATGAAAGCTTTTGGGTACCTTCCAGGATGACAGAGGATCCATCATGAGAAATGAAACTATTAGTGATAATCATTATTAGTAGCTCCCAATAATTTTATCCCGTTACTTATTTAATTTCCTTTTAACTATCCAAGTTGGTGGCAATTGCTATAAATGTTTCCATAATCATGTTCTGTAAAGTCAGCTGTAAGATTTTGTAAAACAAGTTTTCTTTACTTGCATAAAATCTAAATCTGAATTGGTATGCTTTTTTATCTGAAAATGTATATTATACACACACACAAGTTTCAGAAAGCTATATTTTATAGAGATAAAAATGATTTTAAAAATATTTTATCTTGAAATGTTATGTTACACATAGGTCAGATATTAATGATATAATTATATGTGACAGTGAGTAGAGGGCACAAAAATAATTCACTCTACCAATGCATTCTCTTTATTAAAATTGAACAAATTTCTGTGAGGAAGATATCTTAGACATACGGTACTTTTTGGTGTGTGAGTTGATCATTGGCTAAACTGTGGGAAATGCCCTTCAGCTAAGTAATCAGCTAAATAACCTTTTGGATCTTAAACTGAGGAGAGTGCACTGACATACACCCATCATTCCAGTTATAAAGAGATACTCATTTGCAATAGCCTATAAAACAGTTGCCAGACCTAGTACGTTTGTGTACCAATTCCTTTGGAGCATATTGCTATGATGGAGGACACACTTGTGAATGTAGAGGAATGGGTAGAAGAAAACAAAGGTGCTTTTCTGCCTCCAGTATGCAATAAGCTTATGTAAGTGATGGGTACTATTATTATTACTACTACTACTTATTTTTCCAAGATTTGAACAAGTCAATTGCTATATTTCTGACAAAGCAATTGATGTTTGGCTATGGTCTCTTTTGCTAAGCTAGCCTAAAGGTTGCTTTATATTTGGAAACTTGTCAATCAATAAATGACAACTCTGGATTCTAATTTAAACAAAAATCTATAGCCGTTACTGTTTTGTATTGTTTTAATTCAGAAGCTGTTGGCATTTCTCATCTCAAAATAGCCTGTAAATTGTACGTTATCTTAATTTATAAGTAAAGTATGCATGCATCTAGACTTAAAAATTTAGCTGTGATGATGCAAAAATTATTATTGAGGTTCCAGAGCAAAACTGCCCTTACATCTTGTATCATGACATTGCACATACTTAGGTTTCATGTATTGTATATACAGTATGTTAATGTCTTCATCACTTCCCATTTGCCAACTCCTAAGTCTGCCTACGTGCATCTTTGCAGTAATTCTTTATCTCCAAATCTATGTCTTCTGCAACTGTTTTCCAACTATTTGTTAGAAAAGTTATAAACTAGAGTGCGGTATGGAGAAGATAATAAGATGGTATTTAAAAGATACAAAAACAAATAGGAAATATCTGAAGTCAAAAGCCTTGAGTTACAAGCTTCTGCCAAAAATTCATATGTTGTCTTCTTTTTTCCCTACTCTTGCACAGCTTACATATTTTATTTATTTTAAACAATAAAAAAGAGAACATCCTGTATAAAAATATAATCTTATGTACTAATCAACCTGTGTTACATTTATTGTCATATGAAGTTAGCAGTTAAATCAGTTTATTTAATGGGAGAAAAAAGTAGGAAATTAAAAGAACAAATTAGTATATATTGTCTAAAGATCTAATCGATCAATGATTCTTCCAGAACAAATGAACATGGAAAACAACTGTTTTGAAGGGAATCACTAAAGCAAACACACACACACAGACATTTTATGTTGCAATATTGTATTCTGATCATAGCATTTATCATTTCCTAAAAAGATATACAGTATAGGTTCCAACAACCAAAAATATTTTTTGTTGAATTAATGAACTTATAAAACTTGCCATAATAGCATTTGTGTACTACAGTCCTTACCCTTGAGCTGACAGTAACTGCTGTTTGGTTTGGACAACATGGTTAACTGTAGTTAATCAAAAACAGACACATAAGTTTTCCAAGTCCATACAATTATGCCAAAAAGTTAGTGGCATAAAAAATGTAGAAACTAAAAGAAGCATAGGAATGTTATAGCAAAAAACTATATATTTTGCATTCTATCTGAATGAGCCTCCAATGGGAATTCAATCTAGGTTGAATTTTGCTTGTAGATTATATGATTACCTCATTATCTTCACTTATTTGCTTTTATATTCTTAATAAGGGTAATACTCCTTTAATGCTCAATAGCCTAAAACAAAAGAAACAAAATATGGTAGGTAGATCTGAAGATGTCTTTCTCCCCAAGGAACGTAAAAGCAAATAATTACATATTGCAAGTATTGTTTTCTTCAAGTTGTCCATGAAAATACACTTCAGGATGGAAGTTACTTCTGATTTGAATGAAGCAATGCACCATTAGTAAAATAACCCACCCACCCACATTCTTCACTTTTCTGCACAGTTTTTAAATACTTTAATCCTTTTATTCCTTAATTTTTCAGTGTTTTATGTGGTTGCTGCTGTCTATGGTTATTAACATTAAAGCAAAATACTTGTATTGTTATGTGCCACTTTTTTCTTTACTGAGAAAGGGACAGCAATGAAATTGAATGAAGTCTTCAAAAAGTTGATGCTTAAAAAATATTGTTCTGCAGGCATCACCGACAGCTCAATATAATGTTTGTTGGTGGACCAAACCAACGGAAAGATTACCATATTGAAGAAGGAGAAGAGGTAATGAAATCATTTGGATTTATCTCTTGGTTATGCATACTTTTTAAAGCATAATATTCTTCCCTATAAGATTAGAAAAAGCTTTTTCATTAGAAAAATATAAATTAAAAAGTTCTATGGTATGAAGTACACAGTTTGAATGTGTATTCAAACTGTACAAACTCTACAGCCATTATTTTTGGCTAAAATAATTCCAAATATTTCACATTAAAGAAACAATAAGCAAATTATTTACTCAACTTCACAATGGAGATTTTATCTGGATTGGTCTGAAAGATTTGAGATAAAAAGGAAACAAGAGCAGTAGACAACTGGGAAATATAGTATGTTCAAAATGTTCAGTTCAGCAGAGCCATTCTTCAAATGACTCAGATTTTTTTTAAAAAAATCATTTCCAGTTTTGCATGTTACTCTTTTGCATGTTATTCTTTCCATTGCTCTTGTAATCCTATTTCCCCATAATCCCACATACTGCCAACACCTTCACATTATTTATTATCTCTTACAGCAGCTCAGTCAGGCAGTTTATAGCTCAACAATTTTGGGGAATAAAAATAATGAAATGGTATCAGCATGCTCGCTCTCTAAACCTAAATAAGAACTTCCTATCATCTCATGTACATATGCTTTCTAAATATGTACTTAAAATGTTTATTTTATCATCAGTCATATAGTAGTAGTCCAGAAAGTGCATGAAATATAAAATAGGGTTAAAAATTAGTTAAAATTTTAGTTAAAATGCATATAATATAAATACCTATAATACCTATAATATCCCATGACTAAGTACATAAAATATTATAATGGCAGCCATAACTTGCATTGTATTCATCAGGAGCTCTCAGATGCTAAGATGTCTTAAAAGGCTTAGGCCTTCAGAACATGTTTGGCTTCAGGGACAGAACGCACAAAGGGAAAGAGAGAAAGAGACAAAGCTTCAAAAGTACATGTAGGCCAGGGGTGGGTTCTACTTACCTTTACTACCTGTTTGCAACAGGTCTGCGTGCATGCGCAGATTGTCATTTATGATGTCCAGGCGGGTGGGCGGAGCCTCCCGCCAATTTTACTACCGGTTCTATAGAACCGGACACAACCGGGAGCAACCCACCATTGATGTAGGCCTCCAAGATTGGCTTTGTACCCCTTTCCCATTATGAGTGTAGAGTAGCCAAGATTGATCCTTTGTCCATCCAGGTTTCTTTGATATTGTGATAAAAAATTCTATTCCCCCCTTGTCAAATCATCATAATTGCTAGCTCAATTTGAACAAGATAATCAGACCATCTTTCTCTTATGACTAATTCTAAAGATCTGTACTGGAATTCTGTGTGTGTATAAAGTTCAGTCATATCATCCATTCAGTATGCTGTAATACAGTCTGCATTATTTTTAAAGTGTGAATATGAGGCCCACGGTTACTACCGTATTTCTAAATGAAGATGATGTAGAGGGCAAGTTTTTTTATATATATACTACTGGTAGTACTGTAATGATTGATTCCAATTCTTGCCAGTTTTTAAAAGCTATTCTGATTGAACATGAAGATTTGTCAAGAAACATCATTTTAAAAATAACCTTTTCTTTACAGAATGCTGATATATGAGCTAGATGACAGAAAGAAAATTAGCCAAAATATTCTATAGATCTGCCCTAGCAATTCTATTTCTATCGAAAGAAAATCAGTTGTCTGACTTTAATTATTTAACTATTAATTATTTAATAATAATGTCAATTTAATTATTCTACTGGAATTATTCTAATTATTCTAATAATATAGATTTCAATGGCAACTTAAAACATGAATGTGTTTCTGGAAGAAGCTTTGGGGATCTAGATTGCATTATTTGATGACTCTGGAAATGGTTGACACAGCTGGAATTCTTTAGGATCTTCAATATCTTGTTTCAGATTAAAGTCAAAAGGGGCACTTGAGCTATTCTCACAAATAAACAAATAATGCTTTCGGAATTATTACTTTTCTGCTACTGCTTCAGCAATTTAAACAATAAAACAGCAGGAAGTTAGATGCTTGGAGGTAATGCATAGATGCAAATTCATGGCTATTGACATGACAGGCAAGCCATTGGAGAAGCAAATTGCTGCTTTTGGCCAGGAGAACTGTCCTGTTTGCATTTGTTCCTTCCTTCCCCACTATCGTTTGTTTGTTTCTTTGTTTTTAATTTGATTTATATGCCGCCCTTCTCCAGAGACTGAGGGCGGCTTACAATGCGTTAAGCAATAGCCTTCATACTTTTGTATATTTATACAAAGTCAGCTTATTGCCCCCACAAACTGAGTCCTCATTTAACCTACCTTAGAAAGGATGGAAGGCTGAGTCAACCTTGAGCCTGGTGAGATTCAAACTTACAGTAATTGCAGACAGCTGGTGTTAATCACAATTCTTTTAGTCTGCTGAGCCACCAGAATTATTGTTGTCCCCCTTCAGTTGCTGGGCAGCAATAGATAACAGTATTCGCTTGCAAACTGCCTCACTAGATTTGCAGGCAAAAGTGACTTTTCTGGCTGCTGTTTCTTAGTCCATTGTCATAATTGAGTATCTTCTTCATGTTTTAAAAAAAATAACAAAAGAAATGGATAATAGGTAAGGCCACCAGTAATATTTAGATTTGCTTGTTTTAGAATATAGAATTCAGAGACAAGCAGAAATGAGAACTATTGATTGTATATAAACTCATATGCTTATCATGAAAATCTGAATGGCTATTATAGAATAAGTAGAGTTGGAGTAGATCATCTTTCCCCAATTTGGTATGACTCAGTTACATTATATACCATCTCACCAATTAGTGAGATGGGAATTATGAAATATTGTATATAAAGCAACAGATCAGTCCAAATTGGGAAAGGCTGATATATAGATAGTCCTTGACTTATTCCTTCAGTTATTCATTTAACACTAGTTCAAAGTTACGATGGCCTCAGAAAAGTGACTTATAACCCATCCTTGAAGTTATGATTATTGCACCAGTGTACCACTCCCGTAGTCACATGTTTGCAATTTGGGCATTTGGCAACCAACTTACATTTACTACGGTTGCAGAATCTTAAGGCCACAATTCACTACCTTCCCAGTTGACTTCCATCAAGCAACGTCAATTGGAAAAGGAGGATTCACTTAATCACCATAGTAAAAATGGTCTTAAAGTTGGGTTGGTTGGCACATGATTACTCACTTAGCAACTGCATGTCTTAGCAACCAAAATTTCAGTCCCAGTTGTGCTCATCAGTCAAGAACTACCTGTACAGAAGATCAATTGTAGACAGATCCAGCAGGTGACTGATACATTCATCATATGTCTGTACATTAAGCACATATTTATCCCATCATTAAAGATTAAACTAAAATAATGTTATTTTTATTTGTGTCAAACAGATTATTTCAGTGGTTGGGTTGCCAAAAATCTGGTAGCATTTGTTATTCATTATTGCACATTCTTAATAATTGAAGCTACTTATTTGAATAGCTGAAGCTCAACAAAATGCTTGCCAAATCAGATTTAGTAACTCAATATGTTATCCTGACTAGCCATATGGTTAGTTATTTTTTAAGCCATAAACAAACAAACAGGAACAAGCATTTAGTATATTGCTAAAACATGATTTGCCTGCAATTTTCTGTGTATCCCATAGATGTCAGTATATTTCTTTCTATTCTTTGAATTCTTAAAAACATAAATCAGTGCAATAATGAAATCTAAGACTAAAATTGAATGTTAAATTAAACATTTACAACAAAGACAGAATGGTATACAGGGATTTAAGAAGTATAAAGGACATAAACATCAAGGCTAATTAAATTTCATCACAAATAGGTCAATCCTCATGAAATCTTCATAAGCAGAAAAAAATAGATTGGTTAAGTTCAAAGTATGTTTACTTTTTCTAAAGCAGATATGAGAAGCCAACTCTTACAGCATTTCTATATAACAAAATGACCAGGATCCTGATCTTGTACACATATTTATTTATTTATTTATTCATTCACTATTTTTTATTTCTCAGATTTTTATCTCACCTTTATTATTCTTTATAAATAACTCAAGATAGCAAACTTACCTAATATTCCTTCCTTCTCCTATTTTTTTCACAACAACCCTATAGACTGAGAGAGATTGACTGCACCAAAGACATCCAGCTGGCTTTCATGCCTAAAGCAGAACTAGAATATACAATCTATGTAACATTTGATATAGTTTAGGGTTTTTTTGGTCAATAACACACATCATCTGCATCCAAAAGTACAGGTGTATTCATTTCGCCAACTAATACACCCCTAATGTCATAAGGATTCCTGATACATTTATCCATAAATGCATTCAACATCCAAGAGCCATCATCCAACCTAAACAAGAAGAGACAACCATCCCCACATGGTTCTTCCTATTTTGATTTAGGAACCAATAGTCCAGATTTTAGCTTTCTTCAATGATTTTAGTTTTAAATGATAGTCCGGAATACTACATTGACACAACTATAGTTTGACCAAACTTACCTTTTTCAAATTTCTGCAGGAAACCTGGAACAAAAATGAGTAGCAGCTGGCATTCAATAATAGCTGTATTCACATATCCATTAATGTTGCATCTATTCATTTTTCCATTCATCCTAGGAAAAATCATAAATATATTATTCATAAAGAAATGTTTTATTATGTCCTCTATCTTATGATAAAAGGCCAAATTCAATTATCATTAAAATTAAAGTATAATACAATAAAGTATAAAATAATAAAGGTAAAGGTAAAGGATTCCACATATGTGCTCGTCGTTCCCGACTCTAGGGGGCGGTACTCATCTCCGTTTCAAGGCTGTAGAGCCAGCGCTCTCCAAAGACGTCCCCTGGTCATGTGGCTGGCATGACTAAATGCCAAAGGCGCACAGAACGCTGTTACCTTCCCACCAAAGGTGGTCCCTATTTTTCTACTTGCATTTTTTATGTGCTTTCAAACTGCTAGGTTGGCAGAAGCTGGGATAAGTAATGGGAGCTCACTCCGTTATGCAGCACTAGGGAATTGAACCACTGAACTACCGACCTTTCGATCGACAAGCTCAGCATCTTAGCCACTGAGCCACCACGTCCCCTTTTAAAACAATAAAATAAAACAATAGAAAACCATTAACTACAGCAATAAAAAGCACTAAATAATAAATAGTACACCTCAACAAATTTAAGAGGAACCATTTTAAAATATTCATGCAAACAGGTTTATACTAGACAATAAAATTTTAAAACACTGCCACCAGATATACCCATATTTAGGTTGTTATACAACTGGGTCACCATAAGAAAAAAAAGTTCCTCTTTCCTTGTAATCCATATAATTTATTCTTCCTTTATAGACCATTTTTCCTCCAGTTATCTCTATATTAATGTTACATTTTCCTCTAAATTTGTTATCTAATTTGCCATTTTGATTAAATGAGGTTTTTGCTATAATTAATTTTACCCATTCTAGTTTTGAACAAACTTTCAGAAAAATGATGGGTGTATTGACAGTGATTTAAAGGTTTGCATTCTCCTGAATTTATGTACAGTATAATTGGATTTGAACTACAATTATTAATTCCTGTGGTCTTGTTGCAACAGAAATATAAACAACACGACTAAAATACAGTAATAAATTACACTGTGGAGTTCTATGACTTGAAAGTGATCATCTTGAAAGCAAAATATACAGACTTATAATGTATACAGTATTATTATCTAATAAAAATAAGACAAAACATTCACTGCCAAACATCAAGGAAGTTTGAGCATTGTCCAAGGCTTGCTTCCTTAAATGAAATGAATTTGGCACAACAAATTCATCAAGAGTTTGACACTTTGACATAAAATGAAAGTTATGCCAGGTCAGTTTTCAGTTTGGAAACCTCTTTTTTTTTTTTTTTTGAAATGTATTTACATTGCAAATTTAAAACTCAGTCTAAAAACCTCACACTGAAGAGTAAACAGGAGTTTCAGTCTGACCATCTTCTGTTCCCAAATTAAACTGATTATTTTCGAAACAGTGATTCAACTATGCATAAAACATTAGCACATATATATTCTAGTTTATTATATTATAAACAGATTTTCATTCATCATGGCATCTCCATCTGAAGATATAGAAGAACTACGAAACATATTGTTAAAAGGAGTTATTTGAGTAGAACAATTTGATTACTGGCCCTGCCTCCCTTTCTATGCATCAGTGAAGTTGTATTCCTGGCTACACTTTAGCTGGTTATAAATAAATAAAATCTCAATAATTTATTTAGTGGAGAAAGCAAACATGCATGCAAATGTTATATTGGACTACTAAAAATGACTTCATATATATATATATATATATATATATATATATATATATATATATAGTTCAAATCTTATATGTTGCATTTTGCACGAAGACAAAAGCTAAAAGAACAAAAGTTTTTTTCTGATTCCATATATGTATAGAATAACATGTACATATTTTTTTTTATTTGATTTATATGCCGCCCTTCTCCGGAGACTCAGGGCGGCTTACAATGCGTTAAGCAATAGCCTTTATACTTTTGTATATTTTATACAAAGTCAGTTTATTGCCCCCACAATCTGGGTCCTCATTTTACCTACCTTAGAAAGGATGGAAGGCTGAGTCAACCTTGAGCCTAGTGAGATTTGAATTTGCAGTAATTGCAGGCAGCTGATGTTAATAACGGTGCTTTAGTCTGCTGCGCTACCAAACATTATTTGCTACTTAACTTATCTGATCCCATAGCCCCCAGTTTCCCATTGGATCATCCTCAATTTGAAAAAAAAAATAAAATTGAACTCTACATGGGTATTCTGAGGGAAGACCCATCTTGCAGTTGTCTCCAGAAAGAGCACAATCTCACTTGGACTATATAAACTGCAAGGCTGCACATTTTGCTAAAGAAGTTTGATAATGCATCCACTGTTAAAAATGATTCCTATGTCACTGTGTCATAACAACTTGAAAAAAGCTCAAAGTGGCCTTTTCGTGGTATTATACAGAATGCAATATAGAATAACAAGGTGAGCCAGGTTCATAGTATAAATGATATTTCCAGGAGCTGTAAAATTTTCTGTAACCATAAGAACTCCAGAAATGACTGTTCATCAACTTAGGCTACAATGTATTAAAAACATTAAATTATGTTTTTAATCTAACTTTTTCCTCCTTCCTACACAGTTGTTTTACCAGCTGCAGGGAGACATGTGCCTGAAGATAATAGAAAATGGAAAACACAAGGATATCCACATTAAAGAAGGAGAGGTAAAGATATGTTTATGTATAAACTAGCAACCAAATCTCAGGCTGTAATTCTAGTATATTTCTGTTTTCGTATATATTATTTTCATATAAAAAAATATTTAATAATTACATGAGACAGTTCAGTACATTTTCCATTTCCCAGTTTGGTAGCACATCATGCAAAAAAACAAAAAAATGAAAAACCTGAAAAATGTTAAAGTTTATATCATTATTGTTATTATCATTATTGTGACACTACATCATGATATAATTTTAATTAGCTATTCTAAGAACTTTTTCACAAGTGCTGTTACAAAGATAACAGAAGAGCTGAAGGTACTAAAGCTAGAATCAGTACTTAGACCATTCAGAATCATTATATAAACCCTGAGGAGATATTTTCAAGATATTTTATTTTCAAAAAAACGTTTTCAAGGTTTTCAAGTAAGGATTGGACAAGTATTTGTTCAGGATATTATAAGGTCTCCTGCCTTGGATAGGGGTTCTACTAGAAGACCTCCATCTTCTACTGTAGTTCTATGATTCTATAATTCTGACTCTGAAGGTTGGGCAGTCTCTCGCCTCAACATTGAGGGAAGAAAAGAACTAAAATTTAAACCCCTGGTGAAAACATATATATTTCTAATGCAGGGTTGAAATGCTACCGGTTTACTCCGGTTCGGGCAAACTGGTAGTGATAAAAACTAATGGTTCGGGTGAACCAGTAGTAAAAAAGTTTTTTTAAAAAAGGTTCCGACGATCATAGCTGTGCCACACGATCGTTGGAACCTTTTTTAAAAAAAATTAAAGCATTTTTTTACTACTGGTTTGGGTGAATAGGTAGTAAAAATATACTTTAAAAAAGTAAAAAAAAAAGGTTCCAACGATCGCACGGCACAGCTGTAATCGTAGGAACCTTTTTTTTTTTACTTTTTTAAAGCATTTTTTTACTACTTCGGGTGAATAGGTAGTAAAAAATGACTTTAAAAGTTTTTTTAAAAAGTTGGCCATGCCCACCCAGTTACATGACCCCCCAACACCAAGCCAAGCTCACCAAGACATATCTACAGAACCGGTAGCAAAAATTTTTGCACTTCATCACTGTTCTAATGTATGTTCTTCAGTAGGCAGATCTCCTGTGCAGTAGTGGGTTTCACTTACCTTGCTACCGATTCAGAACTGTGAGCGTGCGTGTGTGCTTGCTTCACTTGTGTGTGGCGGTTCTGCGCATGTGCAGAGCATCTGTGATGACGTCCAGGTGGGTGGACGGAGTCTCCCACCACCGCCGCTATCAGTTCACCCAAGCCAGGGTGAACCAGTAGAAACCCACCACTGCTCCTGTGTATATATGTGTGAAATTTATCCAGCCATGTTACAGTAGTGGCCAAAATTGTGGAAACCTTTTGGGAAAAGTGTATTTTTGAGGTTTGATGGCTAATAACACCACTTTATTAATCTTTGTCTCATCATTCCAAATAACACTGTCCCATTGTTCTTCAGTCCAGGTAACATGGATTTTAGCCCAGTTTAGTCTTTTCAACCTTTGTTCGAGAGATAAAAGTGGCTTTTTTCGTGGAATTCTAAATTTTAGCTCAAATTCCTGCAATCTGCGCTGAACAGTCCTTGCACTCAACTTCACATTGCATTGCGCCATTTCATCTTGTATACACCCAGATGATTTTCTTCTGTCATGTCGGCACAGTCTCTTAATTCTTCTATCATCACTTGCCATTGTGCACCTTTTCCTGACTTTACCAGTGTGGTTTTATAGTGACTGAGTCTCATTATACCTCTTCAAAAATTTAGAAATGCCACCTTTGGTTAAGTTTTCACCAATTTTTCTTCTAATTTCTTATAACTGTAGCCTTGTTGACTTAATAATACTATTTTACATCGCTTTCTGGGTGATCGGTTAACTCTTTGCACCATTACTTTAATTTTATTACATTTTACAAGGTCACTAAATGAAAGAACACAAAAAACCCCAACCAACTTGATAGCGATCACATAACACACTGGCAAATGTCCTCCTCTCAGCTTCAATACATGATATCAATAACTGAATCCTACTTGGATCTAATTGGCTCATTGCCAAAACAAGATGACACCTGTTTGGCTCTCTAAACACTCATCCTCATTGGCTACAATCAGATGAAGGAAAGCTACCTGATATTAACATAAGCAAGTTGTGCTTCCTTTTTCTGGTTATTTAGCTATAGCTTTTCATAGAATACAGATAATTGAACAAACTTTGTTGCATTACGTTCTTGGTTAAATTATCTTTCCATTGATATATGATTTTATGGTACTACTCCAAAAGAAGGGGTGCTATTAGCCATCAAACCTTAAAAATACACTTTTTCCAAAAGGTTCCCACAATTTTGGTCACTACTGTATGTCTGTGAAACATCTCCTTATTATAAAGTTCAGAACACAGGTTGAATGTCTGGAGATTTGACAGAGTTGGGAGAGGCTGGGAGAAGAATGAAATGGAGAGCAAACCTAAATAATCAAGAAATAGTAGGCAAGCCCATTGGCAACATAACCCATAAAAAGCAATTTAGCATTTCAAATTATTCAAATCTGTCCCAATGAGCTCACTATAAAAGAGAATAGGGAATCCCTTTTACAGTTATCAGGTTTCTGTATTTTACTGTTTCCAGGTTTCTGTTTCTGTATGTACTCCAGGCTATCTTTAAATAAATCTGTATAGATTTTCTTCTTTGATCTCGTCCACCTGCTTGTGGCTTGATGGGATTGTTGAGATTTATTGCCATGCCTGGTATGTGAACTCTTTCATCAGGTAGCCTTCCTTCTGTACCTGTGGATTTAATTTCTTTTTCCTGTGAAAATAATTTGGACATGCTGTCTCATGTCTATTATCACACAGTTTTCCAGGTGCTTATAGACTGATCTCATTATAATTTGTTCTACAGCTTCCTAATTATTGATGTCATTCTAATATGACTCTAGGTCCCCAGATTCCCCCCCACTTCTTTGATTATATTTTCTGTCCTCCAGTCATCTGGACTTTACTTAATCAGTTGCAAAGATAATATGTAAGGTTCATCCAGCCCATCAATTAATTCCCATAATACTCTCAGATGCAATTCTTCTAAATGTATGCATGGAAACTCCCCCCCCCCTTCTTAGTTTATTCTGACCTTTTGTTTTCCATATGCCCTCTCTACAAAGCTGGGCTACCTTTTATGTATACTTTCATGGTGAACTAACTCTTTCAGTCACCTACATTTTACTTTTTCATTTTCACATCTTCACTAAACATTTTGAGTTTATTTGTTGGCTTAAATGTTCTTCCGTTTTCTTCTCTTATTGGAATTTTTACAATAGTTCAACAAACATTTTCATTTGAATTAATGCTAGATGTTGGATAGTTTATTGGACTACTTCAGAGGAGCATTTCTACCTTTCTAAGGGTACAAGTCTTATCTGAGGTTGTTACTTCAGAGATTTAGGCCTCCGAAGGACTAAAATACTGAGTCTTCTCAATATTAATTTTAAAGCCTTCCCAAGCAGTGGCATTTTACTAGTATAGATGTATCGATGTATTGTATAGATGCTTTGTGTCAGCAAGGATCTCCAGCATGGGTTTTCCTTTTGATGCTTGCTTGCTATCGGCTGTAATAGTAACAGGGAGTGGGGGCATGGCACTGGGAAGTGTGCTGGTGTGATGAAGGCCCATGTGAACGAAAAGGGAGCTTTGCTTTCCAGAATTACTGCGCTGCTGAGTGGAGTTGTTTATACCGTCCTAGAACTCCAGATGGATGAAAACACCTGAAGATGTTCTGAAGACGACACTATACAAGATGTAGATTGGACCTTTAGCCTGGGTTCCTGGGGGGAGGGATTTGGGGAAACCTTCAATATGTAACTTTCGCACCTTTTGGCTCAGATCTTGCTTTTCTTTCACTACTGTCATTTTAAACTCAATAAAATATCTCTTCTCCACTTCAATGGAGTTGAGGGGCAGGGGGTTCTTGGGTTTTGAACGGAGGCAGGCCTGACATTCTGTTTCCATTTGTTCAGGGTGCTGCAGAGTATTTATGGTCATCTAAATAATGTTCTTACACAGCTTCTCTTGTGAGAGGTTGGGTTGTTACTTTGATAATGGAGCACTTGGTGATATGGGTAGTTTTTCGATAGACTTGTGTTTCTAATTTGCCATCACTGCCTCCACTGATGAGTATATCTAGGAAAGGGAGTGTGTTATTGTTTTCTTCTTCCCTTAGGAGAAAATAGTTTCTCTACTTCCCCAGAAGCTCAAAGCCAATATCCTCTGCAATATAATTTCCTGAGTTCTGCTTGGCAGAATATATTTTATGTCTTTTTGTTATTAATTGTTACTCTTTGGCAACTCTTCGTTACTTTGATTATTTTTCTTATGTAGAATTACTTCTACTGTTAGCTTTTGCTGCAGCAACTCTTTTGCTTGCCCTAATAAATCTTTTACTTTCTCATAAATTGCACTATGACCATTCTCTCTTCCAATTCTCAATTTTTTCTTCAAGCATTGCTACAAGTTTGTAGCTTTTGTAATATATATCAGGTTATTTTGATGAACAAACACAAACATGGGTATATGGGAATGTATGTTAGTTATTACCTATTTGGGCTTAGGGATTCTATTTATTTCATTTATTGAGTTACTACCTTCCATTGAGGACCTGTATACTGCACAAGTCAAAAAGAGGGCTGTGAAAATATTTACAGACCCCTCACATTCTGGACATAAACTGTTTCAACTCCTTCCCTCAAAACGACACTATAGAGCACTGCACATCAGAACAACTAGACACAAGAACAGTTTTTTCCAGAACGCCATCACTCTGTTAAACAAATTATTCCCTCGATACTGTCGAACTATTTACTAAGTCTGCACTACTATTAATCTTCTCATCGTTCCTATCACCCATCTCCTTCCACTTATGACTGTATGACTATAACTTTGTTGCTTGTATCCTTACAGTTTATAAAGATATTGTTTCCTGATTGCTTATTTGTACCCTATGATTATCATTAAGTGCTGTACCTTATGATTCTTGATGAACGTATCTTTTCTTTTATGTACACCGAGAACATATGCACCAAGACAAATTCCTTGTGCGTCCAATCACACTTGGCCAATAAAAAATTCTATTCTATTCTATTGAGATGTATTTTGTGTTGCGGGGGGTTGGGGGCTGCACCAAGGGAGGCTCATTCAATTTCATTGTACACATGTTGTGCCTTGACAATAAAGGTTTGATTTGATTTGATTTGAACATGTCAAAAGCACTGCAAGTCACAATTATAGAGCCATGTTCTGTTTATCTTCACTTCTGTTTCTTAAGGCACTGTCATTAGAAAAGCATTTATTTCTTCTTGTACCTTTCTTAGGCCCTCAGATTAAGGTAATGTCCATTTTCCTCTTAGAAGGAAAATTTGATAGACATTCAACTCTTTTGCTAAAAACGTAAAAACTTAGCTCACTTGCTAAGTTTTCTTCTTCATAACTACCTTATATTCTTCCCACATTCTCTGTACAAGGTCTGCTTGCTCACCGGGAGGCAGGAAGCAGCCATTCAGTCCTACATAGTGGGCAATCAACAGCATCAGAACACACTCCTTTGAGCCAGCAATTATTCAAAAGGTGAACTTTTCATTCTGTACAGCTGAGCATATAAGTCTCACAGAAAGCATGATTCCTCTATCTCATCCTGTTGAGCCTTTCAAGCTAGACCATATTAGGAAACAAAAGTCATGAAAGCTAATACTGTGATTATTATGTTACAACTGGTTTGAATGTATTCCCCCCCCCCCTCCTTTTATCTTCACAAGAATTAGGGAGGAGTGTCTTCTCTGCTCTAGACTTAGATTTCTTTTATCTGACTGTTATCTTGGTAGGGGCTCTTCCTGCTGTTCCTCAAGGTTGTTCTTTCTTCCCATTACATTTCCTCCTATTGCTAAACTCCTTTTCAATCACTCAAGGCATTCAAGGAAAAGTAGAATGGAAGAACAAAGGCCAACTGAGATGACAGAGAAGATGTAACCAAACTCCTGCTGTTGCTACATGTTTCAACTTTAATTTTGTTCTTAGATGTTTCTTTTACCAGCCAGGATTCCTCATTCTCCACAAAGGTATGCAAACTCTGTGGGACTAGTAATTGAAAGGAGAAGATTAGAAACAGAAACTGATGGACTGAGGTGAGATATAATTTTGTTATAAATCTGACTTTATCATTATAAGCCACTCTGACGGCTGCTAGAGTTGAAAAGTAATCTAAAATCTTTATCTCCATTAATAAATTATATGAGCATATGGACAGTGCTATGCTGTGGAAAATGCTCTGGCTTCTCTATAGAGCAGTGATAGCTATCCTTTTTGTCATCATGTGCCTGCACCCATAATGCAATGTGTGTGCGACCCCGCACGCCGTGCACATGCCCCCCACCCTCCCCCAGGCATGTACATATGCTACAAGCACTCCCCCTCCCGCGCATGTGCGCACGATCCACCCTGCCCCATTTTGGGCCTAGCAGGCCTCCCTGCAGCTTCCTGGGACAAAAAATGGGCCGCAGCCTGTTTTTGGTCCCAGGAGGCCACAGGGAGGCCTGCTAGGCCCAAAACAGACTGCGAGGTGGGGCGCCACCCCCCCTGTGCACCCCCAGCTCCCTGTGCATGTGTGTACATTCCCCTGCCCCCTTGCATGCACACGTGTTCCCCCAGGATGCATGCACATCTGCCGCATGTGCCCCACCCTCTCGCATGTGCGGCAGAGACCCAAAAATCAGCTGGCAGTCAGGAGGCGCAGGTGCATGTGGGGTGAAGCTGAACTGGATGACAGCTCACGTCCCACAGAGAGGGCTCTGCATGCCACCTGTGGACACATGCCACAGGTTCACCATCACGGCTATAGAGTCTTGGGTCACTAGAATCAAGCTTTCTGTACTGTATCTTTAATTCAACAGAAGAATTAAGTATACAAACTCTATTTAGTCACATATGCCCTGGTCATCTTCTGTTTGGAGTTGGACTATAGCAATATGTGCTATATGGGGCTATCTTTGAAAAATATCTAGAAGCTTGCAGTTGCATGAGCAATCTTGGGCACCCAAAGAATGGCTTGTGTAACACCTTTGCTGTATGAGCTGCATTAGGTGCCAGTTTGCTTCTGGATCCAATTCAAATTGTTGGTTATGATTTTTAAAACCTTGCATGGCATGGGGCCAAGTTACCTATGGTACTGTCTAACCCCACCCCCTTCACCTCAGCCTGTTCCCCCAGGTCAGACAGGGAAGGTATGTTGCAGACCCTGTTAAAGAATTATGACTGGTCGGGTCCAGGAAGACATTTTTCTCTACAGTTGCCCCTGCCCTTTGGAATATTCTCCCCAAAGGGTCAAGGTAGCCCCCTAATGTCATGACATTTCAAAAATATTTAAAGACTTGACTCTGCCATCTTGCTTGTGGTTGACAGAGGAGTACGTAGCTGTGGGGTTGGTTAGTACTCTGAAAGCCCCTCCCTTTTAATTAACTTTTAATGTCACAGTTTCTTACCCTGCTTTAAATTTTCAGTTTAAATTTATATTCCATTGTTATGTTTTTAACATTTTAACATGTTTTTAACATTTTATTTATTCTTCCCAGAGTCCAGGGAGATAGGCGGTTTCTAAATATGATAAATAAATTTAAATAAATAAAGAATGTCTGTATGCAGTCAGAGCTCTGAAAACTATAATGTATTAGTGGATGTGGACCCAGTGTTTTATGCAATTGAATGGAGCATATTTGGAGTTTATTCTCTTTCTCAAACTACAAGCATTCAGACTTTGATGGACATTATAGGGCTTAAAATATTCAGAAATCCAGTACTGGAGAAAACGGCATAGTTTAATCAAATCCTTTTGATGTTAATACAACTGGAGGGAGAAGGATTCATTATCCTCTCCCATCTGTCACTTCCTTGTATCGCATTTCCTATCATGAGGAAAAACATTCATTCTTGACATCATGGATTTGCTGCCATATAATTATAGTTATCTAATGAGTTAAATTTAATCTAATCTAGGGGGCTGGAGACTTAAAACATATGAAGAACAGTTGCAGGAATTGGGTATGGTTATGATTAGAGTTGAAAAGAAGGACTAGGGGGTGACATGATAGCAGTGTTCCAGTGTTCCAATATTTGAGGAGCTGCCACAAAGAAGGGGGGGGGGTGTCATTCTACAAAAGACCTGAAGACAAGACAAGAAACAATGGATAACTAAGGAGAGGAGCAACCTAGAACTAAGGAGAAATTTCCTGACAGTAAAAATAATCAACCTGTGGAATGACTTGCCTTCAGAAGTTGTAGATGCTCCACCACCGGAGGTTTTTAAGAAGAGACTGGATAGCCATTTGTCTAAAATGATATAGGGTCTCCTGCATGAGTAGTGGGTTGGACTAGAAGACTTTCAAATATAATACAAATTTCTGTTCTGTTAATCTCATTTGATAGCACACAGCCAGTGTTTCCAAACTTTCAGCCTTGTCTGAATTAAATTCAAAGCATTATGCACTCATTTTTTTCATGTTCATGACAAAATACATTTTAAAGAAGAAATTGTCCTCTCTTTTCTATATTAAAGATATTCTATATTTATTAAGAAATCTACAAGATTTATATTTTTCCCCCTCCTTTTCTCAGATATTATGTTGGAGAATCAACAGATGTCCTTTTTGAAAGATGGTTTTACTGTGAGGATCTTGGTATACAACTTATTCCAATAATTCAAGAGTAAGTCTTCTTCAGGTTGAGCTTGATTCCTGGGACTTTCTGAGAAGATCTAGGTGGGTTTATTGGCCACAACAGAAAGGGCTGGACATTATTTTCACCCTCCCAAAATGTTCTTCCTGAAATGTCTCTGAAATTTCTGGTGTCCAAATTCTAATCAGGTTCCTCCTTATATAAATTTTTTGAGATCATCTGTCACATAGCTGAAACCATTTCATCATGCAGATTAATAGCTGGGTTTGATTTATAGCATTACTATGTATTGACATTTGTTTGAAAGTAGTTTGCTGTTTCAGAATTATTAGAAGGAGGTAGTTTTATTTCTCAATGATCTTGTCTAATTGTGTCCTGTATTTATTTTGTTCATAATTGTTTATACAAAGCTACTCCCTTTTTCTGTATGCCTCATTTTTATTCTAAAGCCACACTAATAAAATACCTGAACTATATCATCATATAATATCAGTATCAATGCTTTGAGAGATGTGCCTTAGATGGTCTACATGGCACCATAAATATTCTAGAAGGTGGTATCCATAATCTTGGAAGAATCCTAAATTTTGTCAAAATACAATAAACTTAACATGGAGCATCTTGGAAATGAGTATGACAAATGTCTGTAAATCTTGAATATAAACTATATCCTGTAATAATTTCATCAATCAAAGGGATTCCATTATTAATCAATGGTTTTTCTCTATACAATCTGAAGTAAGAGATTATGGATTTTAGAATTGTTAACCTTTTTTATTTCAGATTTTTCAGTTCAGTGCAGTATCAAACTGGAAAACCCAATCCAGGTGATGTAAATTTTGAAACTAAAATAATTTTTCATCCAGCAAACATTAATAATTTTAAAAGCTTAACTAATTTTATTTTTCTTGCATTCTTATCATTTGCTTGCTTTTAATATTCCTCTAACTGGAATTCCCATTGCATGAGAAAAGTTGCCTTTTTTTCTCTATTCAATAATAAAATACGTGCCACAGAAAGGGAGAAGGATTAATTATTTTCCAAGCTAAACTCAGCAGGCAGATTGAGATCTCCAGTTGTCCCAAGCCACAGTCATCATTATGCCTGCGTCCCAAACAGCAGGGAAATCCTTCACACTCCGTAGATTTGCAAAAACAGTGATTATACCATTCCTGCAAAATTCTACTTTGATTTCTCTAGCCATCACCAGAGAGAATGGGCTTTATTTTTACTCCCTTTCTATACCTTCCCTTTTTAACATCAGCTTAAAAGAATGGTAGGTTCTCTCCCCTTTAGGTCCTTAAAGATCTGTAAGGTCCTCTTTAGATAGCCATTTTTGGGGAATGCTATCAGGGTGGTTTCGTACATTGGGCATGGAGTAACTTGGCTCATGGGTGGGCAGAGGATAAGTTGGGAATTTCTGGTTGACTTCTGAGTGATTTGAAATAGGCTGGCAAAGATTTAATTCTAAAACCATTAATGAGGGGGAAATCAAGAGACATCCTCCAATTAAAGTAGTAAGGCTACTACTGTAGAGTAGCCATAACCTGCACACCCTTCCACTGTTTCTCCACAGCCACTTGTGCCTGATTCCTTCCAGATATATTTGTACATATTTGGTGACAGGGGTCTTCTCACACTCTGAGGAGATTTTCAGCATTGCACTTTGTCCAAGGACCTCCTTAGAGAGAGATATTTGGCCTGAAGGGAAACAGATAGTGCAAGGTCTCCCGAGCTTAACAAGAATGTATCAATTGAAGGAAAGGCTTAGAGTCACAACATTGTTCTACTCTCCTAACATATCTCCTTCATATCCTTATGAAAAGTTGGGCAGGTGACTATATTATGAACTGGATAGGTATCAGTGGAGTACTAAAGTATCCCCAGACACTTTTCTTTGTGCTTGGAAAGTCCCCAGACACTTTCTGCCCTACCTGTCTATAAAAATGATAGACAATTTCTATCTACTGCTTTGCTTGAATGTGTTACTACTTCTGATTCCCCACAACCTCAACAAAAGAACAAAGGTACAAATGTGTACTGTAGTTTTAGCAGCCATTGTGTGTATGAACATGCTTCTCTTTTACCCAGCTGCTATTGTTGAGAACACTCACAGCCTGTTCTTAGTGTTTCATATGATCCTAGCAGCCTTGGCAGTTTAAGAAAATCTGGATTCATTTTGGGAACTAGAAAATATACTTAATTTTGAGAAACAGTTGTATTTCAATGATGAACAGCATGCTTGGCTTCTAAAGATATCCAATTTTCCATAGCATCTTGAGCAAGTGTACTGCTGCCTTTTTGACAATTTATATAGTGAAAATATGAATGCAGTTTAGCATTAAAAAATAGAAATCACAGAAGACATAGAATAACAGAGTTGGAAGGGACCTTTGAAGCCAAGCTGTCTTAGGAATTCTGGGAGTTGAAGTCCACAGGGTGTGAAAGAGCCAAGTTTGCCTACCACTGCCCTATACTATTTTGGACAAATGGTTGTCCAATCTCTTCCTGAAAGCCTCCAGTGAAGCATCTACAACCTCCCGAGGCAAGCTGTTCCATGGATTAATTGTTCTCACTGTCAAGAACTTTCTCCTTAATTCTAGGATGGATCTCTCTTTAATAATCTTATATCCACTACATTTTGTCCTGCTTTAGATGCTTTGGATAATAGATTGAGCCCGCTTCTCTCTGACAACCCCTCAAGTATTGGAACACTGCTATCATGTCACTCTTAATCCTTCTCTTTGCTAGACTAGATATACCTAGTTCTCATAACCATTCATCATACAGTTTAGCCTCCAGACCAGTGGTGGTTTCTCCTGGTTCAGCCCGGTTCTGCTGAGCCAGTAGCAGTGACGATATGACATCACCAAACCGGTTCTGCCCACCCCCACCCCTCGCCCTCCCATCCCCACCCCGTGTTATTCTTACCTTTTATTTGGCCCCAACCCCAATCTATTGCTGCTTCCTAAGTGCCAGCTGATGGGCTATAAGGAAAAAAACTATTTAAACTCTTGCGGTGGGGCTTCAAAGGGCTGCCCTACAGCTGATCAGTGGTAAAAGGCAGTTTGGTGATAGACTGGTGCCTCCAAAAACAAATGAGTAGACCGGTGCCTCCAAAAACAAATGAGTAGACCGTTGCTTGCAAAAATAAATGGGTAGACCATGCCTGCAAAAATAAATGGGTACACCGGTACAGCTCTGCAAGGAGTTAAAAGCCTGGTAGACCAGTACCTCCACTAAATCCTAAAGAATTATTACATGACCATCAAGCCACGCCCACAAAATAAGCCACGCCCACAAAACCGGTAGTAAAAAAAATTAGAACCCACCCTTGCTCCAGACCCCTAAGCTGTCATATGAAAATATTTAGCATCCTAGATTAGGATGTCTACTTCTATATTTTCATTGTAAATTATTTTAGATTGTAAAGGTATTGTAAGTGATTTTTTTTCAAATTAATCATTTTATTAGAAAATACAAATAATGCATTGTAGACTACAAATAAAACTAAGTACATAAAATGTAGGGCATAATACACTTCTAAAGGGTTTTGTAGACGCCCAACCCCAGCCCACCACTGGAATGAATAAAAACTCAAAATAATAAAAATGAGAGGGTGTACCCAGCAACAGATTATTGATCTCATCACTAATGAGATGTTCATTGTGATGTGAATCATAATTCTTTGTCTTAACTTACATATATAAACTGGTTTTTGCTTTATTTCCATCAGTTTTCAGTCACCAACCTCTTTCATTTAAAATATGTATAAGAAGTTATCATAGGAAAAACAAGTTGCAGCAATTAAGCAATGTTATTACACCATAATAGCAGAAACTTCGTAATAGGCTGAAAACAAATGCAATATCATCGTTCCCACCCATCACCCACTCCCACCTCACCCAGCCAATTATACTGCTGAAATTAGAAGCGGATGTTGTTAATGAACATTTGGGATACCACTGAGATACTCAATATTTTTCTGCATCATGTTTGTGCCGTTGTTGAAAAAGCATCCCAAGGACATATTATGAAAGCGGTCCCATTGCTTTTGAGGAGTAAAAAGTGGATGGGAACTGGGATTTTATTATTGTTCTTAACAGAATGTTGCAGTTAATTTCATAAGGTATAGATCTGAAAATTTCAGAAGAGAATTTAAAACGCCCACTGATCTTTCAGACAGTTTAAATACAAACAGAAGCAGCTGCTGTGGCCTAGAGATGGAGCTCTTGCCTCACAATCAGGAGGTTGTGAGTTCAATCCTAGGTAGAGTCTCCTGCTTGGGCAGGGGGTTGGACTAGATGTCCTGCAAGGTGCCTTCCAACTCTGTTAATCTATTAAAATAGTACATTTCATTTACAAGGGTGATAACCAATTCTGTTCCACAGAGAGAAATGAGTCTCCAAAATATTGCTGAGTAGTATGGGGGAATATGGAAATGGACTGTGTTATGCAGCATGATAATTTAAAATGTTTGAAAGGGGGAGTTCCCCAACAAAGTGAATGATGGATGGAACATCTATTATAAAAATACAAGGCACTAGAGAGTGTACAGGTTTCTCTACTCTGATAATGTCAGGGAAACCAGTTAAAAGCTACTACTCATTTACATTGGTTGGGGCTCAGCTCTGTTCTAAATTGGTTCACAAATTTCTTGAAAATGTAAGATTGGCTCTCACAAACTGATATGAATCAGCTCCAACATACAATTGATAACGGTCCTCCCCAAGTAGCTTATAAACAATAGAAATAATGTTTAATGTTAGTCGTATATAACAAATCACACTGAATCATCTATTGTTTATTAAATGCACTTCAGAAAGAAGTGCAGTTTGTGTACAGCAGTATTTAGAGCAACAAGTTTTGGAAAATAGTATTTAATTTTTCAACCCGTTCTGTTTCCCAGAGCTGTGCAATATAATAAAAGAGTCACACCAGAGGTGGGTTTCAGCAGGTTCTGACCAGTTCTAGAGAACCAGTAGCGGAAATTTTGAGTAGTTCGGAGAACTGGTAGTAAAAATTCTGACTGGTCCCACCCCATCTATTCTCTGCCTGCCAAGTCCAGCTGATCGGAAGGAAATGGGGATGTTGCAGTATCCTTCCCCTGGAGTGGGGAGGGAATGGAGATTTTACAGTATCCTTTCCCTGCCATGCCCACCAGGCCACGCTCACCAAGCCAGGCCAAGCCCACCAAGCCACACCCACAGAATCAGTAGTAAAAAAATTTGAGTCACACACTTGGAAAAATCATAGAATGCTAGAGTTGGAAGGAAATGTGGAGATTGTCTAGACCAGCTTCCTGTCCAGTGTTGGGATTCAGCCTGTTCACACCACTTCGGGAGAACCGGTTGTTAACTTTCTGAGCAGTTTCACCGAACCGGTTTCCTGTCTTCGGGAGCTGGGCCCTGCCGCCCACCCCTGCGTTATATTGACCTTATATGTCTGCTTTTTTCGCCCAGCTGAGAGATGCGGCAGAGCGGATTGTTGCACCTCAGCTGGGCAGATTCGCAACGCGCTTGCGCGAAGTGCAAGTTTGGTGTGCCTGCGAGCGAACCGAGCATGCATACAGCGATCACGCACAAAGCGTGCAACCGAAGAAGCAATCGCACGCAAAGTGCGCACACAAAGAGAACCGGTAGTAAAGCCGGTTAGAACCCACCCCTGCCACCACCTCTCATACTAGATACTATCAAACTACTTTCAATGAGGGGTCCTTGGTGCTCTTTGAGCTGGGTTGTTTTCTTGCAGACATTTCATTACCCAATGAAGTCTTGGTTAATGAAACATCTGCAAGAAAACAACCCAGCTCAAAGCACACCAAGGACCCTTCATTTCAACCCTGAGCTACAAATATTATCCTTTCTTAGTACTACTTTTAGTGTTCCAATTTTCTCTTATTAGGTTTGAATCATCAAAAATAAAAAAAGTATAATATAGAACATTGTCTTTTCAATATCTTTGTTCTCTTCTCTTTTTATTTTTTATTTGTTTGTAGATGAAATCTTAAGAGCAATCCCTTTCCCACTAAATGATGTCACGGTCATGGATCCTTTTTCTTTGCAAGATTGGCTGAATGATTACAAAGAAAATATAGCTCTGAAACAATCCTTGAGTCTTTTTGGAGACAACTTTGAAACAGAGGTTAAAAAAATCAATTTTGAATTCTGAACTAGAAGGATCAAATAAGATTTTCTTATAATTGAAGAAATTATATACTGTTGGGAGATTTATTTTGACCAAGGTATTTTGCTTCTCTTTCCCTCTCTCCCTCTCTCTCACACACACAAGTCTAGGTGCATAGCAGGGGTGAAATCCAGCAGGTTCTGACAGGTTCTGGAGAACCGGCAGCGGAAATTTTAAGTAGTTTGGAGAACCGGCAAATACCACCTCTGGCTGGCCCCAGAGTGGGGTGGGAATGGAGATTTTGCAATATCCTTCCCCTGGAGTGGAATGGGAATGGAGATTTTGCAGTAGCCTTCCCCTGCCACTCCTACCAAGCCATGCCCACCAAGTCACGCCCACAGAACCAGTAGTAAAAAAAAAATTGGATTTCATCACTGGTGCATAGTATCTACAATTAGTAAATTACCTGTAGATTTTGGTACTCGTTGCAAAAATTTGTTTCCCAGAAGAAAATTTTATCTTCCCATCACACTTGACATTATGTCTCTTTATGCCTAATTAAATTATAAATACTAACCCTGATGTGCAATCGAACATCTGGCTCACCTACTGACCCTACTTTTCTATTCATCAGACAGGACACATGGCTCTATAACAGTGTTTCTCAACCTTGGAAGCTTGACGATGGGTGGACCTCAACTCCCAGAATTCCCTCAGCCAGCGCTGCTGACTGGGGGATTCTGGGAGCTGAAGTCCACCCATCTTCAAGCTACCAAGGTTGAGAAACACTGCTCTATAAGATAATTTGACTTTATTGTAAAGCTGCATTAACAGAATCTTGCAAATCACCATCACCTTTACAGCCTGATAATTTAGGGAATGTCCCTCCTGAACCCTTTGCTCCATCCACTATGCAGTTGTGGGCTATGCAGCCTCTTATCTGTTGTTCCTCAGGCAGCATCTCTTTGCCTGTTTTTCAAAGTCATTCTCTCATACAATTACATCTATATAAAGGCAGAAACGGGTAAATCTATCTACTGTTGATTTGCTAATTCCCTAATCCCAATAACAAAAACACTCTCAAGGAAAATAGACTATTCTACTGCACTAAAAACACTCAGAAATCACTGCTTTTTTTTCTTTTTACCTTATATCTCTCTCCCCTTCTTGACTTTTCCCCTTTTCTTTCTGATCTTTGTTTCTATTGTATTTTATATCACAATAAATTCTAACAAAAACAAAGAAAAATACAGAAAAAAATCAACTACACAGGTTAGAATTTGAAATTTGGAGCAGTTCAATCTTCAGCTTCTTCCTGAGTGCAAGCAGGGGTGATGCCAGCCTGAACATTACCGAGAGAGAGAGACCCCAGGTGCTACAACCTCCTGGCTTCTTTCCTACTTACAAGTGGAGAACTAGGAGTAGTTTTTCTCTAGATGACATGATAGGTTGGTCTAGTCTGGATAGGTTGGAGCAAGTAGTCCTGTAGATATCCAGGTGTCAAGCCATGAGCCATACAATATTTTATAGATCATAACCAGCACTTTAAATTTCCCTCAGAAACTAATCAGTAACTAGCACTTTGGTATATTGCAATTTTCCCAGGATTGGTACCAGTTAGCACACTGGCCACTGCATTTAAGCTCAGTGCTGCTTCTAATATTCTTTAAAGGTAGCCCAAGGAAAAGCACATTGTAGTAGTCTAAATAGGTTGTAATGAAGGAATGTGTTGCTGTATTGAGATGCTCTTGTATCTCAATATCCGTGTATCTCTTATATCCGCGTATAGGGAATGTGCTAGGCCAAGAATATAGCTCCACCCGGACTAGATGGTCTACCCCGGTGAGGGGAACGGTAACAAGCATATATGGGTGTCAGGTGAAAGGTAGAGAAAAAAAGGACAACCAGGGGTGGAGCAAGCATACGTGATAAGAACATGAGGGTGAATGTACCAATATAAAGGGTGCGACCAAATGCCTCTTAAAAAGCAAGTAGGGCGGGGTGGTTCTGGACCATTGAGTTGATCTTGAGAGTGTAACCAGCAGAAAAAATAGGTTGTAGTCTAAATAGGTTGTAATGAAGGAATGTGTTGCTGTATTGAGATGCTCTTGTATCTGGTTAAAAAACTATGTACTGTATTAACCAAAGCTGGGCAAAGATCTCTCTAATTACAATTTATACCTGTGCCAGCAGGAGCTATGTATTAAGAAGGATGCCCAGACTGTAAATTTGCTCCTTCAGAGTAGTATTTGCCAGAAACAACACTATTTCAATAGAAAGCCTTGATAGGGATTAGCCTTCATCTGTTTATTTATTTTATTTATTTATTTATTATATTTCTATACCGCCTTTCTCCCATAGGACTCAAGGCGGTGTACAGTCAAGAAAAATATAGACACAAACATCATAAAATCGCTAATTAAAATTATTACTTAGTTTGGTCAATTAAATAAAACCCAGAATTAGATAACATTTAAAAAATTCATTCACATGTTCATATGTTTAGCCCCGCCTGTTGGAACATCAGGGTCTTGAGGGCACGGCGGAAAGCACGGAGATCAAGGATATTCCGTATCTCCGGGGGCAGTTCATTCCAAAGGGTTGGAGCCCTCACAGAGAAGGCCCTCCCCCTGGGAGTCGCCAGTCGACATAATTTGACTGACGGTAAACAAATTATGAATAATCTGTTCTGCCTCATCCAGACTCAAGGCACTGGATAAACATCAGTTGCATCTCCAAGGTGGAAATGTGTATGGATGATATTTTGTTCCTTTTATTAAATCATGTCCAATTCTCAGGGACTGCCTAGACAAGTCCCTTTAGTTTTCTTGGCAAGACTCTTCAGAAGTGGTTTGCCATTGCCTATTTCTTAGGGCTGAGAGAAAGTGACTGGCCCAAGGTCATCCAACCAGCTTTGTGCCAATGTGGGATTAGAACTCATGGCCTTAACCCTTACACAAAGCTCGCTTTCCAATCTGGATAATGCTACACCACAAATATTTTTGTATTATTGTACTTGCTCCTAAAACTTAGCTAGGGGTTGAAAGATCAGTAAAATAAAACTTTATTTCAAGATTTTTAAAAAACTAGGAGAAAGAAGTTTTACAGCCATTGGAGTAAAGTCAAAATAAAATCCATAGATCTGTTATCTGGCCACAGTTTTGGTTTGAAATATATATATATGTAAAATAATTTTAGTTTGAAAGAATTGAAACATAATCTCTCTTAAGGAAAGATATAATTACAACGGAGTTGTTGCATGATTTAGATCTCCAATTCTTAACGCACCCTTTAGTGCTGTATTTGGTACATTTTCATCTTATTTTCTATTTGTACTAAAAACAGTACCAGATGTGACTTCAGATCCACCAAAGAGGCAAGTTATGGTATGTTCTTTGTTAGTTTTCCAACAATGTTCTTGGAAATTTTCCATTGTGCCAGGGCCACCTGTGCTGAAAACTTCCTTGTTGCAGCAAGAGGAATTAAGGAAATGAACAATGGAAAATATCCAATGATTACATCAACCTCTTGAAAGGGGAGCCATGTCAATTCACCTTTAAACAAATCTGAAGCCATATTTGGGAATTCCCAAACTTAGAACTGTCTAAATCAGGACTTTCGATTCTGAACAAACTCTCTTAGCTAATAAAGCTGTGAAGATCAGTTGGGAATATTTTGCATGAAACCAGGTCTTGTGCCATGAACTGGGTGTTATTTTCAGCCTCCATGCACAATGGGAGTGATAATACTCCTCACAGTAAGCGTAGTTACTGGGGAAAATGAAATGGTGTGAAAACCATTATTTCAAAAACAGATGCTGCAAAAGCTAATCCTTTGAATCTTTGAGAGAAGAAAATTTTGGATATAATAGGTTGAGTTCATAATTCAAGAATAGTTGAAAATAAACTGTGTACTAACTGAACTAAGAGAGGTGTGTCACAAGGGTATATGGCATATTCCTTTTTTACTTTCTACTATATGATGAAAGAGTTTCTTATTTCTAAGAAATATGATATATTTCAGCTATATTATGAACAAGTGTGATGTGCTTCCTCACATATTACATTATATATATATAAACACAAACTTTTCTAAAAATACGAGTTCCAGGTATATTTGTAAACAAAGAAGCAGTGATTGATTCTTTGTTTACAAGTTGATTAATGCATATAAAGGCAGAGATCTCTGTAATGGTAGTTTAATACTCTGACAATGTCAGCAGATGGCTGACGAAAGCTTAGTAGAATAAAATTTTAATTATTTTAGTTCCGGAGCTCGCAGAATGTCTGCTTCTTATATACACACATAGCTATTCCATTAAAATAAAGTAGATACTGTAATAAAGTAGATACACTAACCCTAATCTTAAAATAAAAACATATTTTCTTGGTTGTCTCTTAGGTTATAATATTTGGACCAGGAATAACTGAAGAGGGAGGAAAGAATGCAGATATATGGATATGGCAGATGGTATATACACTTTATTTCTTACTTGCTATGAACAGGATTGTGTTAAAAAAACCAAACAAACTTTCAGAACCAACACATGCATTGTTCTTATTGATCTTTCCCTTACAGTACAAAGTAATGGAGGATCACTACAAAAATAATCACTCTTCACAGTGTCCCTTCTACCACAGTGGTCCATATCCTACATAAACCCCCCTTATTTATTTTCCCTTTATTACATTTTGTTTTACCATTAGGATCTGAGATCTTGGCAGTAATCTGTTTACTTTCCTCTTTTTTAAAAAAAATCATTTTAAAACATTCCTGAAAAGTAACTAGAAACTAAGGATGTTTCCTCAGTTTTTTTTTAAAAAAAGGGCGGGGGGAGTCTGCATCCACCCATTGTTGAGTCAGCAGAAAACTGGACTGACATGAAATTTGTTGCAAATTTTATTCATTGTTACCCTGCTTCTGTGGCCTGTCTTTTATAGTTTCTGTCCATTCTTGGTCTGAGGGGCGGGGGGACATTAGACAGGAGCAGTCATTCCCAGCTTCTTCCCTTTTGTATCACTGATAATGATGTTTTAGAGAATGTTTTTTAAGGATTGTTTCGAACTCAGCTTTCCCCATCCCACCAAATTTCATCTAATTCAGTTCCAGGTTTAAAGAACTTTCTAGTCCTATCTTATATATCATGTCTTTCCAAACTTCCATTGAAATAACATGGTAAATAGCAGCATAACAATGCATACCAAGAATGACTTCTAGAATTTGTTCCAACTCCTTAATAGTAGCACTACTTTGGGTCATGTGATCTGAAGGAAGCAGAGGCTCAAGAATGGAACAATGGGCAGCATTCTGTTCATAGTGGAGGTATTGGGGAGATTTTTTGGGGGGGGGATTCCCCCACCCCACTCCCTGACCAGATATGGCCCATTTTTAATGTGAATATCTGATAGTTAGATTCTCACACCACAGTAAATTAGATCCTACTCTGTTCTGCTTCCAGAGAGTTATCCTGCTAACAAATGGAGAAGCAGATGGAAGAATTCTGAACATATTTACATAATTTATTTCCAAAATTGTGTTGTGTTGTAAAGAATTAAAATAGCTTTTATTCACAAAAAGTGGAAGCCCCTGAGTTGCATTTGCAGCCCTTTGGCTGCTCTTTGAGTTTTTCCGCTCACAGAGCAAAACCTATTCCTCTCCTTTCCTTCTCCCAGTAACCTTGTGCATCCTGATGTGCAATAAAGTATGGGTGTACTTGTTTGGTTTGTCTACCTGTGGGTAAGTACATAGGCATACCTCAATGCCTTAATTTTGAATGAGGCCCTTAAACCCAGAAAAGTCACTCTTGTTTGCCTAAAGCCAAAAAATCTCTACAATAGTAAAAGTAATAACAATAAATGAATAAACGGAGGCAGTAGCTAAAAAACTTGGCAAAAGAATGCAAATGGTAGAGTTTTCTAGAAAAGTTATTGCAAAAACTACCGTAAATTCATCCATGAATAGATGTGTTTGACTCAAGATAGCAGCAGTCTTCTAAACTAAAGTACTTGAGTTCTCCTGCTTGATGATCACTTTGGAGTCTGAACCAGCAATTTACAAATGGCTGAAAGACTCTTTGAGAAACCAAAATGGGGGAAAAACAGGAAGCCTGAAGGTTGACAGCATTGAGTGTGCAATCAGTTCTCTCCTTTTGAAGGAATGCAATTACCCTGCAAAAAAGTAGGAAAAAGGGAAGGTAGCCAGATGAAAACTCTGTCTCTCTGAATGCTTGGCAGGGACCTGAGCATCTACTGATGATGAGCCTCCTTCCCTTCAGGTACAGCTGTCTTCAGGCCAGACTTCTTTTAGTTCTTGCAGAAGTGAATTAGCTTGACACGACATCTCTCTGATGAGATAAAGATGGCCTTTTCCCACACTAATGGTTCCCTCTTAGTAATGTCTGCACCATCACTGTGGGTTTAGAGAACTTTTTCTTTAGTCTGAAAAGCTTTTCAAATAACAGATGAGAAATGTAGAAAAGGAAATTGGGGGTGGGGTGAGGTAATCCCTTCCATTTTCAGGCAGACCAATCAATCTGTGTACTGCGAACTTAATTTATTAGCGAGTCACCTGGTTTGATTGTTTCTGCTCAGTGCCAGTTAATAAACATATATTTTTGGCTAGCTTTATTATGGAGCAGGGAAGGTTATACTTAATCTTTTGAATTTTTTTCCCTCAAATTTAAAAATCATGACAGCATCCTAAACAGGAAAGAGGAAGTATTTAATGTTGTAGATAACTGACAGAAATATACTAACAAATTTACTAGCATTTTTTCCCAACTTTTTATCCACATTATTGTAAGCAGTAGACATTGGGAAAGCAGTGAGAATGTGTCTATGTTGCCAAAGCAACCAGCTTAATTGTGTATCTATAATTAACCTACTGTCATTGATGAAGTAGAGCAAAGATGAGTACAAGACAGGCAAGATTTGTTTATTCAGATATACTGGTGAATTTTTAAATTTACATTTTAAATTTTATCTCCGTTTCCATTTTAAAACCAGAAAGAATTAAAAGTCTGCCTCTTTTCCCCCACCATTTTAGGAAGGTGCATCTTTTGTTACTATTGATAGAGAAATCCTGACTTTAAGGGCCAGAGACAGCCTTCTTGTCCCAGTGCAAACTAAGTAAGTAAAATATTGTTATCTATCTATTGTTGCCCACATTTGACTAAAGCATTTTTATTCTCTCAGGTATGCCTGCATCATTGTCCTTTCCATTTTCTATTAATGTATGGTTAAAATGAACAGTCTTCAGGTGCAGACTTACAGGTTCCTAATGTATAAGGGTCTGTAGTTTATCGCTCTCTCCAGGGTAGCAGCAATTTTGGCAGGAACTTCAACAATCTTCCTAGCTGAGACTTGTTCATCAAGGAAGCAAAAAAGACTTAGAGGTCTTTGACCCCCAGTAAATGCCAAGTCTCTAATGCTTAGCTTGATCTGGTTTACATAATTTCTTTGCAGGTTTGCAGAATTTGTGCTTTAAATTTGTGGCTTTCTGGACATAGATGATCTATAATTCACAGCCTAATCACTTAGCATGACCAGAGGCAAAAGTTGCCAGAAGTTAGTTTAGCAAAATCTATTGGAATAAATTGGTTATATTTTCCCCCTGAAGCTGAATAAGTATTTATCTTTTAGAAACAGCTATAATGTTAAAATGATCTCTGAATGTTTTGTTTCCTCTAGATCCATGATGGCTAACCGCCACAGGTGGCAAGCGGAGCCATATCTGTGGGCACACGAGCATTGCCCTAGCTTAGCTCCAGTGCGCATGCACGCACCGGCCAGCTGATTTTTGGGCCTTCTGGGCCCGCCGGAAATTGGGAAACAGGCTGTTTCTGGCCTCCAGAGGGCCTCCGGGGGGGTGGGGAAGGCCGTTTTAACCCTCCCCAGACTCCAAGAAAGCCTCTGGAGCCTGGGAAAGATGAAAAACAGGCCTACTGGGCCCACCATGCCACCACATGCCAAAAGCGGGGGGAACGCAGGGGGTCGCGTGTGAATGCGTGGAGTGGGGGCATTGAATTATGGGTGTATAGAGCAGTGATGGCTAGCCTTTTTGCTGCCGTGTGCCAAAAGCAAGGGGACCCCCCCCCAGTGCTCCCCTTGCTTTTGGCATGCAACAGCAAAAAGGTTAGCCATCACTGCTCTAGATCAACGAAGCACTGATTTTAACAAGCTACCTTTGGAAAATGTGCCATGAATCAAATTCAATATATATTATTCTTTTGGTGAATAATTTCCAGAAAAAATAATTTGTGCTGGCTTTTTAATTTCCTGAAATACCTGTTCTGTGCTATTAATCTAAGCTTGATTCATCCAAGAGATTTTTTGCTTTTAATTACTTAACTGGGAAGCATGCAACAGTACCATTGAAAAAAAAAATAGGCAGACTATGAACATTATGTATATTCAGGACACATGAGTCCCAAAAGATGCCTCTTGTCACCTATATCATATCTCCCCTGAATTGCTTACATATTGTACTGCTCTCATGAACCACATTCTTTATCTGAGATTACTCTTGAGCAGTCCTGCAAGATCTAGCTATGTCTTGGCATAAATCAGCAAATCTGAGAGCCTTTAATTAATGAAGGTCTATCTTCTGATATTGGCATCCCCAAGACCTCAACGGAGGAGGCACCTGGTACAAGGCAGAAATAGTGAGACTGATTGCTGGCTCAGCATTAAGATAGGGCTTGATAGCACAGAATCTGATTCTTGACATGCCTCCTCCTGGCTCTATTCCTTGTTTTAGCCTCTTGAAACTAGCCCATGATGCATATATATAGTCCACTGAATATGCTTTGATGTTGGTAGAAGCAATTGTAGGAATGGAAAATTAACACTGAGATCACAGTTAAGTTAAACCAAGTTAAATCTGGCTAAATATTTAATTCAGCCAAGCTTCCCGGTGGGATCCATTCATCTTTGGTGCTCTAATTGCAATTTGCTCTAATTATTTCAATACGATGTTTCCATATCTTTTGGAAACTTTCTATGTACTTAAAGTAATGATATTTTCCCAGAGCACCCAAATTATTTGGTTTTATTGCTTCAATTACTTGTAATTAAATTTGGAGGAGGAAGAGGAGGAGCAGTTTGAAATTACACTATGAAATTTGTAGCAGCTTCAAAATAATACTAAGCTTCTTTTTAACTGATAATAATTCTTGGAATTGTACTGAAAAAAAATGATTTTTAATGGGTTAGGTGCATCAGTATTTTAGGAGATTCAGATTTTACACTTATTAGACAACCTTCCCAACCTTGTTTATCCAGATGTGTCTAGATCAGGAATCTCAAACTTTGGCAACTTTAAGACTTGTGGACTTCAACTCCATTCTGGGAGTTGAAGTCCACAAGTCTTAAAGTTGTCAAGGTTGGAGACCCCTGATCTAGATTGTGATTCTCAGAATTCCCAGCTAAGAGCTAGGAGGGAGCTAGTTGGGAAAGGTACTATGCCATGGCTCATAATTAAAATTCTGACAACTATGCATCATTCTTTACTTTTGTTTGGTGTTTTTTTTCAAGGTTTCACTGGAAGAGAGATGAAGGATCCATTGCTCTTTCTGTTGTTCAGAATCCAGAGAGGAAAAGACCCTATGTCTGAGTTTGGTATTCATATCCTGCTCTCAAGAATTATTAATATAATTCTCTTTAAATACCAAAAGTGTCTATGTTCTGCTTGTTTTAGAACTTTGAAAATATAATGTAAATGTACTTCCCGGAACTGAGTGCAACTTGAGGGGTGTGTGTGTGTGTGTGTGTGTGTGTGTAAATGCTGCCGAATCTAAAAGGCAAGTATGTTCATAAATATGTCAGGACATAACTATGAATAATTTGTAGTTATGAAGGTTATATATTATGCACCGAATCAGATGTTCATTAGCAATATCAGCATCTTAGTATAAACAGGAAGCAGTGCTAGTACGTTATATCTCACTTCTGGTCTCCTTGCTGATGTCTGGTTGGTTATTAGATGTAAAGATTGTTCTGCTCCAGCAAAATCTTTCTTAGATTTCTGTCAAGGTTGACTCAGCTTCCATCCTTTTGAGATCAGTAAAACAAGGACCTAGATTGTTGCAGCAATATGCTGACTTTGAAAACTGCTTAGAGAGGGTTGTAAAGTACTGTGAAGCAGTATATAAGTCTAAGTGCTATTACTATCCTGGCTTTTGCAGCTGCTTGCATCCAGAACATTTGCTTTGCAGTTCAGAGTTACAGACTTTTAAAAATGTGCCCAGTCCACAGTGAAACTCTTTGCCATTACAGGGGCATAAAGAGAATATTATCACTATTGGTAGTGTTTTCGTTAGTTAAACCTTAGGAAGAAATGGGAAATTCAGACCATTCTTTGAATAACTGAGTGAATAATGAAAGATGCTGTTCTAAGACACATTCATGGCCACTTGTTTGGGAAGCTATAAATGGGGATTGGATAGATTCATAAAAGATTAGTTTATCCTGATGATTGCATGTTATCTCCAACATTAGATGGAACAGGTTTATTCTTTCATAAGATTCTGATACATAGTAAATAGGCTTCTATCAGTGGACAGAATGCTGAGATCTTTCTTGACAGTGCAAGAAATTTTGCATCCATAAAATACGTTTGATTGAATGAAAAAAGAGCAAAATGGAGTACAGTTATCTCAATGAGTCTCCAAATAAGTCTCTGCCTCCGTAAAATGGACAGCATACAACAGAATGAATGAATGAATGCATGAATGAAGCACAAAGTAGAGTTAAAACTCCATAAGAAGCATCTTCTTCCTCTGGGCCAAGGTCAAAGAGAGATATACTTGGGCATATACTTGGAAGAGCCATCTACCTACAAAGGCCTATCCTTGATTTTGTTGGAACCAGAGCCAGTTTTATGAAGAGCATGTAAGAAATAACACAATTCAGGATCCAAAATAGCATCTTTCTCTTGCTGTGGGCTATATTTCATACCAATTGTTCAAATTGAGCCCAGAGGAAAAAGAAGCCAAGCCATCATTCCAAGATGTCTATATCCCCATTTATCCCTAATAGCCTACATTCTCAGTATTATATTGTAACTCAAGGGAGTTGCAGTAGAATTGGGAAATAAATGGATTTGATAGAAAGTGGTAATGAATTGCAAAAGCTGGACAAAAATGCTGAATGTTAAAAACTAATTGCTCAGGGGCATGTAATTGGAAAGAATCAGAATTGGAGGGAATAAATGTAAAGAATTCATGGGAAAAGCTACTTTTTTTAGTAAATAGCATTAAGCCTGCAAGCCTGCAAGGAATTCAGACTTGAGTACCTCTGAAAAGGAGGAGAATTCTTTTCTTGAAAAATTGAGAAAAAAGCTAGGTATTGGAAAGGATACAAAACGACTGTCCATGGAGTATGTGTCTATGTTTTAAAAAAGTCAAGATGGCAATAGCAATCTTTGTTTAGGTTCCCATATTTGTGATGCACATTAAAAAGGATTGGGGTTTTAATTATAACTAAGATAGTTATAATTGCCATTTTTTACCCTTAGCCCAAGAACACTCCTGTTGTGGAGTTAAGGGTGTAAGGCACAGGTGTCAAACTTGCCGCATCATGTTGCTGCCACATGACATTTTTCAACATTTTCCCATTGCGCATGACACATCCGGCCCAAGGGCCTCCAGTTTGACACCCCTGGTGTAAGGCCTTTTCTGAGACATTGACTGTCTGGGGGGAAAAGCAGAAAAACAGAAGAAGGTTAACTTGGATGTTGTGGATAAGAAAAGGAAAGGAAAAGGGGTGGCATGATTTACCTATAGTAAAGAACAGCTTAATCGGATAAAGGGATAGGAACCAGACAGAAAGGCAGAAAAATTACTTGAGAGAAAGGGAAAAAGAGACTGAAGTTGCAAGTTAAGGGAGTTAGAGAGACTAACACTGCTCACAAGTTAGAGCTAAAAGGGGATACAGGAGCAACAGCTCAGTGATTACAAAGTGAGGAGATCTATTGATGGTACCATGGGATTTGGTTCAATTGTCAGACTCAGCCAGTGGCAAGTTTCAACACCCCACCTGCTGTGTGTTGGTTGAGGGTTAACTGTATTTACAGAGCTGAGGAGGAAAAGGAAGAAGAGACTGGATTTGGATGAGCCAAGAAAGAGTAGGCTCAGGAGAAATCAAGCAGCCAAGAGTGAGACCACTCCATGGGACTGCCCATGTGTTTAAAATAAATTACCTCTTCCTGGATGTGATAAGAAGAAACTGCCATCACTGACCAAGCTGCTCAAGAGCAAGGGATTCACTGCCATTGAGTTAAATATCTTAACAATATTAATACTACCATTGTACCTGTGTACTAATAGGATAAAAGTCTTTTCTGTGAGAAAAGAAGCTCACAGACCTTCATGAGTTCTGCAAGAAAATAACAAAGATTGCCGTCTATTTTTTTTATTAAAAAGCCTAAATTAATACCTTGGGAAATAAGTTGTGAATAAAAACAATGGAGTTGGTGAAAATGCTGAAAGCTGAGAGAGTGAGGGCAGATTGCATACAGTTGATCAATGCGACGAGGGCTGTCACTATCTGTCTGTCTTGACAGAAAATATACATGAGCAGATGTAATGTATTTGCTAGAAATGGCACAGTCAGCAGCCTATCATGACTAGGCTTTATGACAATGTAAACTTCTTTTACAACTAAAAAATCTAGCAAGTACAGCAGAATACTCATTTCACCATAACCAGTTCGTAGGGGAACGACCAAATTTTTTTGACAGTGCACAGAAATAATGTATTATCCATTCAATAATACAGTGTCTCTGTGGGATTCTGCACTGGCAATTTATAACATCACCCAATTATCATGTTGGGTAACGTTATAATAAAAAAAACCCTGTTTGCTTTAGTGATATATTGCTATAACTATGACCAATGACATTATAAACTACTGGTGTGGAAATGCTGTGTTTTGGTTTTGCCCTTTGGCAAGGGACAGATAAATAAGGCATTTAATACATAGAATTAATGTATTTTTGAGGGTCTGGAAAATTAGATGGAAGCAGTGTCTTAGATGAAACAAGAACCTGAAGTAGATGGTGATAAAATTATTGCTTTATATAATACTTTGTTAATGTACATTAAAAATAATGAAAGTGACCAGATCTGAATAATCTTAACCACAACAGAAGAACCTCCAAGAAAGAGATTCCAAAGCACAACACTGGGTTAAAGGTTTAGAGAAAGCATCAGAATGAAGGGGAGAAGCAACTGCTATCAAGATTCAAGACATGTAGACAGTTTGGACCTTAAATCAGGGGTGAAATGCTCCCAGTTTGGACTGGATCACCTGATCCGGTAGCGATGGAGGTGGGTGGTTCGGAGAACCGGTAGCAAAAATCCCTGCCCCCCCTGCCCCCCATGCTCAACTGAGCTGTACAATCATCAGAGGCTTTTTTTTTTTACTTTTAAAAGCATTTTTTCTACAACCTCTTCAGCCAAAAAAATGCTTTTAAAAGTAAAAAAAAAAAAGCCTCTGATGATCGCGCGGCTCAGCTGGGATCATCAAAGGCTTTTAAAAGAAAAAACCCTTTTTTTCTTTTAAATGTTTCTGATGATCCAAGCTGATTTGCCTGATCAGCAGAGGCATTTAAAAGAAAAAAAGTCTCTGCCGATCAGGCAACTCAGCTGGGATCTCAGAGCCTTTTGAAAGCATTTTTTAACAACCTCTTCGCCGAAGAGGTTGTAGAAAAAATGGTTTTAAAAGTTTTTTTTAAAAATTGGCCACGCCCACCCAGTCACATTACCCCACCACCACCAAGCCATGCCCACCGAACCAGTAGTAACAAATTTTAGATTTCACCACTACCTTAAATCTCTTTTTTCTGCCTGGGCACCCTAATTGATGAGAATATGAAATTTTTAATGGGAAGACTCTTGGACTTTGGTTTTGTAATGAATCAGTCTGCTTTGAAAAACTTCTGAATTTGACTAATCTAGTCATCACACACTTTTCTTTTGTGTTAATTTTCCATCTACATTCCAGGAATATTTCTACACTGATGATATTGCCACAGTTTATTTCACTGTAAGAACAACAACACTATGATCTTCTTTAAGGGCTTTTGGTTTCACAAGGTGACTTATCTATGCAAGACATATAAGAATGTATTAAAATCCACATTACTTCCCCCTTACTTTCCAGCTTCAGTGAAAGTCATGTTCACATTTCAAATCCCTGTTCTAGAAATTTGTGAAGAATTTTGAGAAAACTTGTAGTGCTTAGTGTAAGAATTTTCTTTAATATGGGCTTGCTGTTAATTGAACCGTGTGAGAAATATTCTTCAAATGCTATAAAAGGCCTAGATATTTTATAAAAGAATAAATATTTTCATTGTTAATTTCTTGTTGAATTTTTAATTGAGTCAGTATAATGTGATGCAATTTGTAAATGTTTGAAAAAGGACCATAATATTGTTACTTGCTGTAGAAATGAAATTTGATATATTGGAATACAATCTTGTCTATATTATAATGTACTGTATTTTTCGCTCCATAAAACACACTTTTTTGTCTCCCAAAAGTGGGTGGAAATGTCTGTGCATCTTATGGAGAGAATATTGCTGAAGCCCCACTCACCCGCCAGCCCCCACCCTGCAGCTATTTTCAGCCTCCATGCATCCCATTTTCGGCCTCTGCACACCCTGTTTTTGTCCTCTGTGCAGGATACCTGTCACCGCTGCCTATCGCTGCCACCCAACGCCAACGCCTATTACTGCCATTCGCCACCACCTATCGGCAGTTGGATCAGCCACCCAGAATACCTATGGCAGGTATTCCAGGCAGCGGAGATTGCTGCCACTGCCTGTTTCCACCACCACAGCAGCGGCAATTGGTAGCAATAGGGTTAGGGTTAGGGTAAGGTGACCAGACGTCCCGCTTTTGGCGGGACAGTCCCGATTTTTAGCAATTTGTCCCGCGTCCCGCGGCGTTTCAAAAAAGTCCTGATTTTTCATTCTGCCTCCTGAGTCCCGCTGCCTCTTGAGCCCCAGCTGATGGCTAGAAGAAAAAAAAAACTGTTTAAACTCTTGCCTGGGGCTTCAAAGGGCCGCCCTACAGGCAATCAGTGTAAATAGTTCCTGAAGCAGTTTTTTTTCCCCCTAGCTAAGCTGCAGAAACGAAACCGAAACCAGGATCTTTGGTGCAACGTGACAAAATGAGGCAGAGAGAGATTTATTTTTATTTTTCCTCCCCAAAAAAGTAGGTGAAAAACTGCAAACAATGGGAAATTTAGGAGGAGAGTTCAAGATTTTAAAACACAAAAGAAAAAAAAGCTGTATTTAACTAGGGAATTGTAATAATTGAGATACTATTAATTTTATATTGTGTTGAAAGCAGAAACGGTTAAGTTGTGGTTCAGAGGAATATATGGGGGAAATTATTTGGTTTATTATTATTGGTAAATATAATTAATTGATTTGTAAGAAATTGGATTGCATGGAAATAATTGGAATATTCATGTTCATATTGATTAATATACAAAAAAGATAGTTTTATAACTAATTGATTTATATTAAAATGTTGAATTTGTATTAAACAACTGTATTACATAATTACATAATTAAACAATGTGGGGATGGATATAAAAATAGATGACAATGGGAAGGGGTATAATATAGAATAGAAGGGAAAATTGAATTTGATTAAGATTAGAGATGAGGATGAAGGGTAATATTGGTTTTTTTAAAAAAATAGATGAATAAATATGGCAAAAAGGAAATATAGAAATTGTAAATTTAATTGAAGTGACTAAACACTGTTTAAATTTGTGAACCGGCCAAATACTCTGTTCAAAGAAAATAAATTGTATGTTTGTATGTGTGTTTCTAATTACTGCTATTTATTCATATTTGTTCTCTTTTATTCTTTAAAGTTTAATCATTCATTCTTCTTAATATCTTTATATTTGTTTGGGGTTGGCTTTCTTCCCTTTCATCTTTTTTATTGTACAGCAATCTTTCTCCTCAAACCTACCACTTCTCTCTTTTCTTTTCTTCTTACTTTCTTTCCCCCCCCCTCTTCTTCTCCTCCCTACTTCCTCTTCCTTTCTCTTTCTCCTCCTCTCTTCCTCCCCCTCTTACCCTCCCTCCTACTCTAATTTCCCTTCCCTTCCTTCATCCCTCTCTATTGCTGTATCCTTTTATGCATATGGACTACTCAGAGGGCTGAAAAAGTTATTTTTGACTGGTCCTCGCACTTTTGACCAGTCCTCGAACTTACGACTGTCTTCACATTTTACGTTTTTTGCCCTATCTTATCACCATGGTGAAAAGAAGCAGTTGTGAAATGAGTGACATGGTTGTTAAGGATGCTGCATGGGCATAAATGTGAGGATGGTCATAAGTGTGAGGACCAATCAAAAGTGTGAGGACCTATCAGAAATGACTTTTTTCAGCCCTCTGATTAGTCCTTTTGTGCATATGGACTACTCAGAGGGCTGAAAAAGTTATTTTTGATTGGTCCTCGCACTTTTGTCCAGTCCTCAAACTTACGACTGTCCTCACATTTTACGTTTTTTGCCCAGTCTTATCACCATGGTGAAGAGAAGCAGTTGTGAAATGAGTGACATGGTTGTTAAGAATGCTGCATGGGCATAAATGTGAGGATGGTCATAAGTGTGAGGACCAGTCAAAAGTGTGAGGACCTATCAGAAATGACTTTTTTCAGCCCTCTGAGTAGTCCCTATACACATAGCCATGGCCACCCGGTCACATGACCAGGTAGCCACGGCCACCCAGTCACATGACCAGCTAGCCACGCCCACAAAATAAGCCACACCCACAATGGTGTCCCTCTTTACCAATCTTAAAATCTGGTCACCTTAGGTTAGGGTTAGAGTTAGGGTTAGGGTTAGAATTAAAATTTGTCTTCTATCATGTAACTGGCCTGTTTCTTAAACAGTTTTGAATATATTACAAAAGCTTCACAACCACTGAAATATTTGCCTACTTTAAGACTGTCTTGAAGTTGTTCTTCACAGAAGATTTTTTTTCAATTTTTTTCCATAGATTAGCAAATGTTAAAACTATAGTGATTCCTGAACTGGTATATATATATGTATATATATATTGAAAAGTACAATATCAGAATTCAATTCTAGATAACAACTGCTTGGCTCTGGTAGAAGCGGAATTTAAAAAGGCAAGTAGATGGTTGCATCCATAAAATCAAACCCTCTTCCCCCTGATGTCCCCAATTCAGCTATCAAACTTGAGAGAAAGAATTTAGAGGGGAAACCAATTTCTTCCTTGGAGATCTTGTGGCTACTTTCCTTGGATTATTGCAAAATCCATATTACATAAATCACGATTATTGCAGCACTTAAACTCATAGCGGTTATCTTCTATAGCATTATATATGTTGAGACCACATTTTGCTTCTGACTTTAACCTGCAGGCTAAAATTCTGTCAACAGCTTCATCTCCTAAAACAAAGAATGCAGAGGAGGAAAATAAAAACATTTTTAAATAAAATCAACAGAACACCAGTTTTTCATATTTAGCTAAGCAATCCATCTGTCAAACTTCTTCATACCAAATTAGAACTTGAAACAGGTACAGGTAAGGAGACAAGAATGCAGGTCTTTGATATATAGATGGGGGCGGGGGATGAAGGAAGCCATTGTGAAAGATATCCAGCAACGACTATATATCAAATGCAAATCCTATTTGTGCTGAAATCAAGATTCAATTTCTTGAACCCTTTTATCCCATCCAAATGGTGCAGTAGATTTGGTGCAAAAGGACTTGATTTCTACCTGTCCTTTTTATGATTATAGATAAATCAGTTTCAGGCTGTTTGCTTTTTTTCTTTCAGGACAAAATCTCACAACCATATTTCTTCTTAATCATTGAAAGATTGATTGAGTGTTATTCCCTTTTTCTGTAGTTTCTTACATGGCTGATATAAATTTAACTTCTTCTAGTGGGAGACTCTCTAGATTAGACTGGGATGGGATGGAGCAAGTTACAATGAAAAAAGAGAAAGCCATGGCAGACATGATATTAGATCTCTTTCTAAACAGGCAGACCATTTTACATTTACTCTGTATTGATTCTGCAACTTTCTAATTCAGTTTAACAAGTGGGATAAGGAAGGGGAAAAGTAGAAAAAGATTTCTACTGAAATCTTTTTGAGGTACATTTTCCTTCATATCATTAAAACTAAATTGGAGAACAAAGCAAAAACCTAGTAATCAATTACCATTGTAAGAATGTGACAAGAAAAAAAGAACAATTTTAGCAAATCTAAATATTATCCTTGAATTTAGCATTGTTTTTGTACCTTTATAAATGATGGTGGCAGCACAGATTCCTTTACGGTTAGTTCTGCAGGTCTTCATATCACAGACATTAAACTTGTTAGGTAGGCAACTGGCACATAGAAGGGCATCTGCTTTGAAAGAGAAATTTTGAGTATTTTAATTATATCACATTAGATATAATTGTGTTCAGGTTTTATAGCTTGTAGGGCATTGTATGTCCAGAAACAAAGAAATCCTTTATATCAGGAGTCGCATAACTTTAATGTGCACAATCCAGTGGTGAAATCCAAATTTTTTTACTATCGGTTCTGTGGGCGTGGCTTGGTGGGCGTGGTGTGACTTGGTGGGCGTAGCTTGGTGGGCGTGGCAGTGAAAGGCTCCTGCAAAATCTCCATTCCCCCCTTACTCCAGGGGAAGGCTCCTGCAAAATCTCCATTTCCCACTCCAGGGGAAGGATATTGCAAAATCTCCATTCCCACCCCACTCTGGGGCTAGCCAGAGGTGGCATTTGTCAGTTCTCCGAACTACTTAACATTTCCGCTACCGCTTCTCCAGAACCTGTCAGAACCTGCTGGATTTCATCCCTGGCACAATCCATCATTTATAACATGGTGAAGCTATTAAGACAACTGATTTGCCTGCTAACAGAATAAAGCCATCATTCTGGATACTGAGTGCTGAACAACCATATAGCACTGGTTCTAGAGGTATGCAACCTTTCACTCATTGAGTTCTGATCCAATATGATCCAATAAAGTCCCCTTGATTCATTGTGCAGACATTCCTTTAACTGAAGCTGTTTGGAATTGCCCGAGGAGATCTTAAAACAAGGTAAAATAAATTTAATAAACAAAATGAAACAATGGGGCCATTTCTGTTGAACTTTAGTAGCAGCAAGGAGGTGCAGACATGAAGAGGTAGTTTTCATGAAACTTTGAATTTTGCACAGGTCTGCTGGATTCACACAATAAACTGTTAAAAATAACTGAAATGAGGGGGGAAAACTATCAGGGTTGCAACTGCATTGATGAAATATGTGCTGTAAACATATCTACTGAACTTTCATACATAGCTCAGCTTTTATACAAAAAGTGCATTTATTTTGGTTTCAGACTAGTTGGCAATGGGACAAAGGAGAAGGATGTGGGTGTCTGTATAAAATGAGTCAGTGGGCTGTGAAATGAAATGAAGGACAAATCTCACAAACTTTCTGATTTGCTAGGAGGAAAGGCTGTTACAGCTTTCTGTTTTAATTACAAGTAATGGGCCTTACCAAAAATTTTAGTGCAGGTGACCTGGGAGAAAGGGGGGCACATGGAGGGAGAAAGACTGGTCCTGTATTGTAAGCAGCCTTTTATAATATCAATATTTCCCTTTAAATAAAACATGAAAAAATGTTTATGCCTCTAATAACTCTGTGCCACTGGTATTCTGGGGCTTTCAAACAAGTATAGTTTTACATTATCTTTCTAACACTATGCTGTTTTTGCCTTTTTTCTGTGATAGACACACACAAAAACACATTACTTACATCAACAAAATAGCAATTTGCCATAAAATTGGAAGGAGGAAGAAAAGTGTCTGCATTCAAAGTCAACAATTTTTGACATGAAAAGGTCTGCACATTTCCAGTTTGAAATTCACCATGTATCATACTTACCAAATGATCTGCTACATCAACAGATTAAATCTATCTTGGCTAAAAATGTAGATCATTTCAAATAGTGTTAGGTAAAGGTAAAGGCTCCCCTTGCATATATGTGCTAGTCATTTCCGACTCTAGGGGGCAGTGCTCATCTCCATTTCAAAGCCAAAGAGCCAGTGCTGTCCGAAGACATCTCTGTGGTCATGTGGCCAGCATGACTAAATGCCAAAGGAGCATGGAACGCTGTTACCTTCCAGTGGTGGGTTCCTCCCAGTTTGGCCCGGTTTGGCCGAGCCGGTAGCGGTGATGCTATTATGTCACTGAACCGGTTCCCTTTCTTCGGGAGCTGGGCCCTCCTGCCCGCCCCCGCAGTATTCCTACCTTTTATTTTGTCTTTTTTCACTCAGCTGAGAGGTGTGGCAGAGAGGATTGCCACACCTCAGCTGGGCTGATTCGCAACGCGCTTCGCGAAGCGCGCAACTGAAGAGGCAATCGCACACGAAGCGTGTGCCCAAAGAGAACCAGTAGTAAAGCTGGTTAGAACCCATCACTGTTACCTTCCCACCAAAGGTGGTCCCTATTTTTCTACTTGCATTTTTGATGTGCTTTCGAACTGCTAGGTTGGCAGAAGCTGGGACAAGTAACGGCAGGGTTGAAATGCTCCCAGTTTGGACCAGATCGCCCGATCCGGTAGCGATGGCGGCGGGTAGTTCAGAGAACTGGTAGCAAAAATCCCTGCACCTCCCCCCCCCCCACCATGCCCAGCTGAGCCGCACGATCATCAGAGGCTTTTTTTTTTTACTTTTAAAAGCATTTTTTCTACAACTTCTTCCACCGAAAAATGCTTTTAAAAGTAAAAAAAAAGCCTCTGATGATCGCATGGCTCAGCTCAGATTATCAGAGGCTTTTCAAAGCATTTTTTTCTGCAATCTCTTCCAGGGAAGAGGTGGTTAAAAAAAGGCTTTGAAAAGGCTCTGCTGATCAGGAAACACAGCTGGGATAGTCAGAGCCTTTTCAAAGCATTTTGAAAGTTGGCCACGACCATCCAGTCACTTTACTCCCCGCCCCAAGCCATGCCCACAGAACCGGTAGTAACAAATTTAACATTTCACTCCTGAGTAACGGGATTCGAACCACTGAACTGCCAACCTTTTGATCGACAAGCTCAGCTTCTTAGCCACTGAGCCACAGCATCCTTTCAAATAGTGTTAAATGGGTTCAAATTTTAAAACTTCTTTCACCAAAAGAAAATACCAACAAAAAGAAAACCCCATATTAGGTTTACAATTTCCCTTGTATGGTGTATGAATCTGCAAATGTCATTCAATTCTGTCTCAAATAATTATAATGAAAGTATTATAGGCATTGCTTAAACACATTCTGAAATAAGATTCTGAACTGAGGTGAAACATGCCAGCCTAAAGGTCAAGACTGAAACTTGTCCTATCTGTGCTCCACAGGACTCACAACTAAAATTATATTACTGAAGCACCTAACAGATCATAAAAAGACATCAGAGATGGATGAGAATAACACTCACATTGCTTCTTTCATCTCCTTAGTAACATATATAGGACTTCACTGGAAAACTCTCCTGTCAGTGATCACCAAGCTAAACTTTCATCTGAATTGCTTAAAACTCACCAGCATCTGTGAGACAGGAGAAGACAAAGAGGGCAAGGATCAGGATCTGATTTATGGGGGACATCAGAAGAATTTTGTAACACAGCTGACTTTTTGCTTCCTTAAGAGAGTAGCATGTGTCAGTGGCCAGAAATGGATTCCTTTTATTTCTTTAATAATACCCACATACAATCACTCTTGGGAACATCTGGTTCTCATAAAGTGGTTCATGACTGTGTAAACTGCCCACTCATACCTAGGATCATAATCAAGGTCGGACTGAAAGAGTGAATTGGCAGAGAAACAAATTCTTGGAGGCATTCAAATCCAGAGCTTCAAAGGACTTCACAAATTATGGATTTTCTAAGCCAAGAAAAGCAGCTGCAGTCAATGTTTGATGTATATGTCAACTGCATGTAATGTTTAAACAATGCTCAGATAATAATCCATGCATTTCTTTAATCTTCTCACTATGTACCAAATACATGAACATTTCACTGATTTTTCCCTCCTGTTTCTTGTTCTATAATTTGATGTCATTCCCCCTTGATCTCTCACATAGACAACACAGCAACTTAACATGTAGAATCATCATTGAAACTGTCTATTATGAAGGTTTATAAAGATTTGTCATTATCTGATGAATATTCTCTCTCTTTGTGTATGTATTCATGCCTATATGCATTCCACAGGTCTAGACTGAAAGGAGTTGAAAGAGTAAAATCAGCTTGCATAGCAAGTATCTTTGGGCTGACTTTTATGTCTCTGGAGATTCTCAATCATCTAGGTCAGGGGTCTGCAACCTTAAATACTCAAAAAGCCATTTGGATCCATTTCCCACAGAAAAGAAAACACCGGGAGTCACAAAACCTGAGTGGGCATGGCCAACTCGATGTCACTCACTTCCACCAGTCACATGACACCCCCTAGCCATGCCTACCCAGCCAGTCATTAGGGCAGAGAACCAGTTGTTAAAAAACACCGAGAATCACAAAATCCTTTGGACATCTCTCTCTCTCCCCTCCCTCCCTCTCCCCCCTCCCTCTCTCTCTGTATCTCTCTCTATATATATATCTCTCCTCCTCTCTCCGTATCTCCCTGTCTCTGCCCTGGCTGCTTCTCCATCCCCCACCATCACCCTTACCTTCTCAGGCCAGGAGAGGAGTGACTGGGAGAGGAGGACAAGGGGTGGGGCAGCCAGTGGTGGGATCACCTGACAGGGAGCCACAGCAGAGGGCCCAAACAGCTGCATGCAGCTCTGGAGCCGCAGGTTGCTGAGCCCTGATCTAGGTGATAGTTGTCTCAAAGGTGCTTTTTTTTCTTCAAAATGCAACTGGGTTGTTTTTTCCTTGAAGGAGGAAGAAGAAGAAGAAAACTTTTCACTTCTCATCCAAAAAGCTTCATCAATTTCTGATGGCGGGGGGTGGGAATGGAAGGATAGGTACTGACAATTGAGACTTGGGGGGGGGGTGGAAATGGAAGGATAGGTTCTGATAGGATGGTGGAGGGGATGGAAAGATTGTATTTCTTTGCAGTCATTTGGTTTCTCTCTCTCTCTGAGAGAGAAAAGTGTCTTGGGGTTTATCTGTATACTCAAGATCACCTGAATCATGATGCAATTGGTTGTGAAATCTTCTTGGAACTGCTGCAAGAGCTGCATTGTAAACTGACTTTTATGTTCTATGTTTGACTTTTATATTATATGTTTGTTTGTTTATGTAAGCTTCTGAATATTTAGAGAATATATCCAGTCTCCTGGCATTTCAAAAGAAAATGAATAAGAAGCCAATAACATGGCAAGACTATTGACAGAACAGTCAATAGAGAGAATAATGGGTATAATGGAGGTTGGGGAAAGGCATTGGAAGGAAGACGTAATAACAAAAATGCATTTTTGTCTTATTTTGTCTGATTGTCTTATTGACTCGTGGCTGGATTTCATTTGAAGTTTCTGCCAATGAGTTCCCACAGTGTTATAGTGTATCACAGAAAGTATAAAGCTAAATTTCAGTGTTGCTTGCCTGGGAATAATATTGACACCTGGCTTGGTGCCTGCCAGTCTCTGGGGTGCATCTGAAATACATGTTAAAAATTTTTTTAAAAACCAGCCCTTGCTTTGGAAGTGTCTTTTTCTGCCAGAATGGGAAAAAAACCATAGAATTCTTTATTCTTTATTGGCCAAGTGTGATTGGACACATAAGAAATCCCATTTTATCTGTTTTCTTGTCACTTAGATTGGGTGATACATCCTAAATGTAAATATTAAATCCATTATTCCATCCATTTTTTCTCCCATGTATAAAGCATAAAAAAATACATGGAAGCAGGGGTGAAATGCTCCTGGTTCAGACCGGATCGCCCGATCCGGTAGCGATGGAGGCGGGTGATTCAGAGAACCAGTAGCAAAAAATCCCTGCCCCCCCCCATGCCCAGCTGAGCCACACAATCATCAAAGGCTTTTTTTTTTACATTTAAAAGCATTTTTTCTACAACCTCTTCAGCCAAAAAATGCTTTTAAAAGTAAAACAAAAAAGCCTCTGATGATCGCGCAACTCAGCTGGGACCGTCAAAGGCTTTTAAAAGAAAAAAACCTTTTTTTCTTTTAAATGCCTCTGCCGATCCAAGCTGAGTTGCCTGATCTCCAGAGGCTTTTTTAAAAAGCCTCTGCCGATCAGGCAACTCAGCTTGGATCATCAGAGCCTTTTGAAAACATTTTTTTACAACCACTTCACCGAAGAGGTTGTAGAAAAAATGGTTTTAAAAGTTAAAAAAAAATTGGCCACCCCCATCCAATCACATTAACCCCCCCACACCAAGCCATGCCCACAACTGGTAGTAACAAATTTTAGATTTCACCACTGCATGGAAGGCTCTGTTTTATCACTAAAAAAGGAGACTGATTGCTCATGAGGTTAGGATGCTGGGCTGATGATCAGCAGGCTCAAGTTTAAGAACTGGTTGCTGCCATGGGATGGGGTGAGCTCCGGTCACAGTCTTCAGCTCCTGTGTACCCAGCAGTTCAAAAGTGACCACAAATAGAAAATGGATACCACTTCATTGGGCAACTTAATGGGGACATGAAAGGACCCCCACCCCAACTGAGCATTCCCTGGGCAACAGTGATGTCAGTTATTTTGCTGCAGCACACCAAAGAGTGTCTAGTAAAGATAATCCAAAATAAATATATTTCACACTAAGACATAGACTTGCAATTGCATGACCTCCAAAGCAGACTTTTTTAGAGCTTACAACTCTGCACAAGTTGATTTCTGCTATATGATTCAGAGGTGAGAAGACAAGTAGTTGAATACTGAACATAACAGTATGGGGAATGAATATCCCATATGTTAAACTAGTTATTTGCACCAGAAACCCATCCTAAAAGAAGTTAATGTATTAATTCAACAGTAGCATTGACAAAAGAAATCTTCAAAGCAGCATTATTAGGATTTTCAGAGGTATCAAGAAGTAAACTGTAATACAGCTGAATTCCAAAATAGGTTATGACTAGTAAGTATGGCAAACAAATGCACTGGATAGTGAGTTTATTTTAGGATAGTAAGAAAAGTCATTCTTAAATTTCTGGTGGGGAAAAACTGGGATGCATATACTATATTAGATTAATAGAGTTGGAAGGGACCTTATAGGTCCATGATGGCGAACCTATGGCACACATGCTAGAGGTGGCATGCAGAGCCCTCTCTGTGGGCACGCGTGCTGTCATCAGCTGCTCTTCTGGCATACCGGAGCCCCGAAGACAGCTGGCCGGTGCGCAAATGCACGCTGGCCACCTGGTGTTCGGGTTTCCGGCCAGCTGGTCTCTGAATTTGCAGAGCTCCGGCGCACATTCTGGTTTGAGCACTCAGTGCCAAAAAGGTTTCCAATACTGTTATAGGTCATCTAGTCCAACTTCCTGCCCAAACAGGAGACCTTACACCATTTATGACAAATGGCAGTCCAATCTCTTCCTGAAAGCCTCCAGTGATGAACAACTTCCTACAACTTCCAAAGGCAAGCTGTTCCATTGGTTGATTGTTCTCACTGTCAGAAAATTTCTCCTTGTTTTCAGGTTGAATCTCTCCTTGGTCATTATTCCTTGTCTTCAGGTACTTTCGAAAATAGCTTGGGAACCCCTGACATAGATGATTACACAATAGCAGACATATTGTGTAAAACGAAGCACATTTTGGTTAATGCTTATATACTTTGGTTATAAATTTAAACTTCAGATTTATTATGTTATTATTGTTGTAGAAATTCAACCTGCCGTAATATAATCATACATAACATGATTTCTGCTTCTATAGACCTACCGACCTGATAGTGGGTTTATACAGAATAACAGGTCTTCCTGTTGGAGGTCTTCCGTTGGTTAATTGTTCTCTCTGTCAGGAAATTTCTCACTAGGTTTCCCATAGTAATAATTCCTCTTCCTCTGTCTCTCCTCTTATAAACTATGCATGTTTGCAGTTTTCTGTAACGTATTACTGCTTTAAAGTAGAAGATTTCTAATCAGGTACTTTATGGATGCTTTCCAAAATTAATCACTCTTGAAGAAAGCAGAATAAGAAAACCTAGAGAAATCCTAAATATGGTAATCCTCCTTGTTTAATGTCATGGGTTCCTTATGAATCATTCTGGTGCTGATAGAAACACTGCAATTACAATTCAAATAAATTGAATTGATATTTTAAATCAGTGGTTTGAACTAATCCCATTAGTCTTTGTAAAGCAACCATTCATGTAAATGACTTTGTACCACTCAGATACCTTGTTCTCGGGGAATTCTATACCTCGAATCAGACAGCATGACAGGACATGCCAGAGTACTACTTGAATTAATCACATTTTGGTTTTGGGGGTGTTAAAAATAAAACGGGAGAGATAAAAGACTCAATCACCTTATATAAAGCATATTTTTTCCCTTCCCTTTGCCATTTAATTAGTGGGTAAATCATATAAAAAGTTGGAGGGTAGTTAACCCAACTTGAGTTGTAATGTATTTTCTATCGCCCTTCCACACTACACTTAACAGTACTCATAAAAAATACTGTATTTTTGGCAGAATGTCATTTTAAATATTCTTGGCTCTAGAAAAACAGGAGATGTGTGCATAAAGCTATGGTTCAAACTTGTATTTAGTACTACTGTAATTATCTCCATCTCTAAGGAATGCATCTAATTATACTAGGCTTAGTTATTTAAAAATGTGTAGAAAGTTGAGTTAGGAAATGGAAAGATTTGGAATAATCTTATACCATATACCATATTGCATTATAACTTTTATTTACTGAAATGTTTTTATTTTTATTTATTTCTAATCCTCCTTTTGATTTTACAAAGTGCCCAAGGTGGCTTACAAAAGAAAGAACAAAAGAAGAACAAATCACCATAAACAGGTCAATATATTTCCAATCAAGAAAAATACAGCATTATAATAAATCAGGTCTTATTTGCAATAGTCTATAAATCTGTTAGATTAAAAGAGTATTCAGATGGTGATGAAAAAACATGTAGCGCTCAGACAGATTTCTCTGAAGAAAAAGTTTCCACAATGGTTTCTCTCCCATGTACCCATCATCCTTGGCTCTTATGATGCAGAGACCAATACCAAGCTCTAATTTTAGGAGTTGTTTCAACACAAACCATAATCCATGCTTAAAAACTCCTGCTGAGTTTAGCTATTGCTAATGACCCTTTTAAGTCTTTAACGTTTCTACGTGAAAGTCCCAATAAAACTAAAATTGTCTTCCTTTCAGAAATGTTGAAATACAGCCTTTTGGGGGAAAATGCCTCTTCAAAATGCTGCCTTCTGGAAACTCTCTGGATGACTTTCTCTTTTTATTGTGCTCCCAAGCTTTAAAGATGCTGCTTTAATGGTGAACATTTATGCTAAAATGGAACTCTTATACCCGGAGAGACATATGTTAATGGAAGATCCCCTAAGTATCCCTGGGTACTAATTAGCTTGGACCACATGAATGAGTTTCTTCACAATCAAAACTATAAGGATATTGCACTTTTTATCATGTTATCATTTTTAAAAGATAGGAATTCTCAATATTCTGAGTAACTGTTCTTGTTTGTGTCCCAAAGATGCTGTTCAAAAGGCAATTGGACTTTGTTCTTGTTTTTTCCCTTTCAAAATGTTTTGTTTCTCATCCAAGAAACTTCTTCAGATCTGGCCAGAATTGAAGAAGCTTCTTGGATGAGAAGCATAATGTTTTCAAGGGGGAAAAAAATCAAGAACATCTAGTTCCCTTTTGAACAGTATCTTTGGGACAACCATGACCTGGATGGTATTGAGACTCTCATAAACCTGTCCTGTTTGTGAAAGTGTCTAACCACAATCTGAACTATAATTTGAAATAGGAAAATGGGGAAGGAGAGAGGAAACAGAAAAAAACTGAGTGGAAGTGCATGCACATCAGTTGCTGGAGGGAGGATCTTCAGACATTTCAGCTGTCTATAAATTTTCATTGCAGAAGTCTTTATTGTCACAGCACTGATGTTCAAACCGAATGCCTTTGTCTGCGAATTCATCAAAAGTGCCACATTTTGCCGTTGACTTGAGTTTGCAGGACAGGATTTTTTGTTGAAGTTCTCCATCTAAAATGAAGGTGGGGAGAAGAAAAAAAGAAAATGAGTCATTGTGCTCCATTCTAGTAAAAAAGCCAAAGAGAGCAAAAGAAAAAGCAAATCTCTTATATACGGAAATTACATTAAAAACCCAGATTAATAAGGATTTCCATATAGTAATCTCTGGCAGGTGACACCATCTCACTGTTCTTCATTGAGTTGAAAACACTAAGCAGGGCTGGATTTATTTTATTTAATAAATTATATGCTACTCATCTCACCGATAATGTGACTTATAAGAGATTTTAGGTGTTGAATAACATATCAACAGGAAATCCTTGGATTGTCAATGAAAATTGGAAGTACAAATAAATCTGGAAGAAGACAGTGGTAAAGTACTTACATATTTATAAAATTGTGAAGTTGGAAGTAACTACAAGGATTATCTAATCTAGCCTTGAATTATTGAAAATTGAAAGGGCAATATGAAAAAGGATGCTTCATGGAATTATGAAGTGAAAAATTGGCATTGAAAAGGCACTGAAAAATTGTTCAATGGATGATTGATAGAAAAGAATAAGGGTAAGAGAAGAACGTTGTATAATGTGTGTGAAAAGAAATATATCGTTATAATGAAAGACATAAAAATAGATTTAAATAAATAAAATGCAAAGAGATTTTGATGGAAATTTTAAAAAAATTCTGGAAGTAGGTAAAGAAGGCAAAAAAGAAATCCTCTGGTAGGGTGAATGGTATTAAAAATAAAAAAAATGATGAAATAGATGGGTTGAAACTGAAATGAGGGAGTGTATGAAAAAATGTTACAAATCTGTGTAAGAATGAGAGTGACATGCTGCTGCAGTGTGATTGAAGTAAATGTTATAAGTTTTAGGGTCAAAAAATGATGAAAATTGAGTTATCAATGTATAATAAAATTGAAAAGTTGCTTATGGAGTGGTTGTATGACTGGTTTTATATGTATGGGAAGACTGGATCTGTGCCTAATGATTAAAAGAAGTTGTTACTGTTCCTCTATACATGAGGAAAAGTGCAAAAGTGGTTAACAACAATATAGGAACATTAGTATGTTAAGTGTCAGACGGTTTTGATAGAATTCTGATCAAAGGTTATGAGAGGTGACAATCAGCAATATTTGGGAAGTTCAGTGCAACTTTATGCAAGCAAGGGGAATCCTTAAAGAAAAGCAAGAAAGTGAGAAGGAAATTTTATCGTACCAGCTATTGATTGAGACAAAGTGTACTATACAGTATAATAAAGTGAAGACTTTAATTGTTTGTACAAATATGGAATAGAGGTTTGGTTACTGAATCCAACAAGGGTAGTTCATAATGAAGTAAGGCATGCATAAGAATTAATATCTCCCTCCCTCCCTCCCTCTCTCTCTCCCCCTCTCTCTCTTATCTATCTATCTCTCTATCTATCTATCTATCTATCTATCTATCTATCTATCTATCTATCTATCATCTATCTCATTGTTTATCCAGTTTCTGGACCAGCCATCTCCCTCAAGGACAATATTAGCAGAAATTGAAGCATTGATATGTGAGGTTCAGGTGATTGGTTGGTTGGATGGTCACATTTGTATCCTGTTACAATCAACCAACTCTTAGCAATCAATACTATACTGTATATCATGGTAGATAACTAACAGTAATATATTATGATTGTGATTGTTTAAAGTATTTATAGATAGAAGCATAAATAATGATGGTTGAGGTGTAAGCTGTATTTTACTTGGAGATGTGAATATATGTGTACTTTGTATACAGTGATGCTATATTTTGGTCTGAGAATCCAAAAGTTTGTATCAAATAATTAGGTAAATTGCACGATATGAAAGTGATACAGGCATGAAAAATAATTCATCGACTATCGAGGTAATGGTGTTTGGCAGGAAAATGAAGTAAGTGATTGCAAGGTATGCATAAATGATGAGTAAGTAAACAAATTGGTGTTCCTTGGTGGAATGGTTTACTAACCACTGTGTGCTTCTGTCTATTTTGTTATATGAAAGTGAGGGTTAGGTATTTCTGGGAAAACATATGTGCAATGGGAATAAGGTAATAGATGAGTGTGTGTGGTAAAAATACAAAGAAATAGGGTTAAAATGGAACAAATAGGAAATGAATGTAGATTGAATACAAAGGTGATCAGTAAAAAAGCAATGCATTGAAGTGGTTGATCATTCAGAGAGAATAAATGAGGATTGAATCACAAAACATATGTGGATTGAGAGGAAGAGGAAGACTGAGCAAATCTTGATGAGATGGAGTTTATGAACGCCTGAAAAAGATAACAAACAAAAGGCAATGTATGAAGTGGTGGATGGAAGTGGTTTGCAAGCATAGAAAAAGGTCAATTTTACTGATTAATATTGCAGCAAACTCATTTTAATTGTATTGCCTGTTTGTTTTTTTGTTTTGTTTCGTTTTGTTCGCTTATGTCTTTGATTTTGTCAGGTTCCTACGGGCTTTTTTTGTTTTGTTTCTTCACTTTGAATAATGTTGCTCATTCCAAACTATAGTGTGAAAGGAATACACAAAGACGTGTCTATATGCATATACACATCTACACATATGTGAATTGAAAAGTCAATAAATCAAAAAGTGCAATGAAGGAAACATCTGTTAGGTAAGGCTGCAATTATACCGTATCAAAATGGGCAACCGAAAAGTCTATGTAGACAATGCTGGAGGGTAAACTTAAATGCACGGCAGAAGGTAGCCATGCTAACCAATAATGAACAAGTCTGAATCATATGAATTCATTATCCCACCTTATAAATAAAGCTAAAGAAAAGAACTTAGATTTCTTACTGAAATAGACGGTGAGGGCATGGCAGGTTTGTTTTCCAGTAATTGGGCAGGAAATGGAAGGGAAGCAGAGGCTTCCTGGGCTCAGGATCGTGCACATTCGGCATTGCAGATTGACTGTTTGGAAATTAATATTGAAGAAGGCATTAATTATTTGAGTTTCAGTTTTCTATGGCCTTTGCACAACCCGCTCAGCCAGAATGGAAGGATCTTTGTGTGAAGGTCCATAAACTGAACGGTAATTGTTATTATTACTTTTATTCATTAGATTCACAGTATATCCTTGACTTCAAAGTGACTTACCAATATTACTAGGAAGTGCTTTGACCTTGGAAATAGAGCGAATGTTCTTCTTTATCAGTGGTTTTCAGTATCAGCAACTTTAAGATGTGTGGATTTCAACTCCCAGAATTCTCCAGTCAGCATGCTGCTGGGAGATGCCACTGACAAGCTCTATTATGGGATAATTACTCCAGGCCCTGACCTCAGTAATGATAAGAACAAAGATACACTCACTGCATACTATCAGAATGTAAAGATGGATTAATGCATCTCAACCTTGGCAGCTTAAAGATACAGCATGTCAACTTCAACTCTCAAAATTCCTCAGTCAGCATGTTGGTTGGGAATTCTGGGGGTTGAAGTCTACACATCTTAGAGATGTTGAGTTTGAGAACCACTATTCTAACTTATCATCTCTTCAGAGTAAAGGCACGGCCTAAAACATGCAGGATAAAGTGTACAAACCAGTGAGGAGGAGGAAGCATCATCTGGAGCTGTATTCTGGCATGAGACTACAGATCCAGTTCATAAGCAGAAAAGTAGCAAAATGGAACTCCAAAGGAAAATGCTGGTCCCTTCCCCAACCCCCCATCATAAACTGGTTCTGCTATGCAAACCAATATCTCAAAAGTCCCCTTGACTAAATTATACCAGATTAGTCGCTTATCGAGCTCAGTATGCAAAAATTGAGATCCAGAAAATTATCTTTTGTGAGCTGCAAAAGATTTTCCAAAAGGGCCTTTTTAGCGTGGGGAACATTCCTCGATTTGCGACCACAATTGGATCCAAAATTTCTGTTGATAAGAGAGACATTTGTTAAGTGAATTTTGCCCCATTTTATCACCTTTCTTGCCACAGTTGTTAGGTGAATTACTGCAGTTGTTAAGTTAGTAAAATGGTTGTTAAGTGAATTTGGCTTCCCCATTAACTTTGTTTGTCAGAAGGTCACAAAAGGTGATCACATGACCCGGGACACTGCAACTGTCATAAATATGAGTTAGTTACCAAAGTGTCTGAATTTTGATCACATGACCATGGGGATGCTGCAATGGCCATAAAAATAGGAGTCTTGGTAGTACAGTGGTTTAATGCACCCTGTAATTAACACAGCTGCCTGCAATTTCTGCAGGTTCGAATCTTACCAGGCTCAAGGTTGACTCAGCCTTCCATCCTTTCTAAGGTAGGTAAATTGAGGACCCAGTTTGTGGGGGCAATAAGCTGACTTTGTATAAAATATACAAAAGTATGAAGGCTATTGCTTAGTACATTGTAAGCCGCCCTGAGTCTCCGGAGAAGGGCGGCATATAAATCAAATAAAAATTATATATATATATATATATATATATATATATATATATATATATATATGTGTGTGTGTGTGTGTGTGTGTGTGTGTGTGTGTGTGTGTATATATGTAAGTTTTCACGGGTATGTATGTGTGTATAGTTAATATTTCGGGTTTCTTCCCGTGTAATTGTGGATATATCCCTAAAAGGGTAGAAGCGACGTTTCGACAGAATCCCATCTGCCATCATCAGGCTTATGTCAGCAGTCATTTTGTACTAACTGCCGTTGGTATTTCAAATCTGGTGCTGGTATTCTGAATTTTTTCAGTGCTGTTGTAACTTCAAACGGTCACCAAATGAACGGTTGTAACTCAAGGACTACCTGTAATATGATTTTTAAGAGGCATCGACAATCATCGAGTTCTCCCATTTTTGGAATGCAACCCTTAATACATCAGATGTGGCCCTCAAACCAGCAGAAGCTTTACATTACTGTAGGAGCAAATTGTAGTTGCTTATAGTCATATACTGTAGATCACTTAGCATTAAATAGAAAGCGCTAAGTAAGAAAACTTACCTGGAGTCTGTTGGTTGGCTGCAGTGGTCTGTGGGGCTCCAAGTCCTGTTTAAATAAAGGTATTTGAAACTTGTTTGCAAAGGATTGTAATTAGAACCAGTTTTTAATTCAATGTATTATTCGGAGAGCATAGTTAAACTAGTTAAGCAGGTGGAAGATATTTATGGCAAGGCTTCCCTGCTAATCCATTTCTTAATATGATTCTAATTAATGCTAGTTAATTTTTGTTTAAAGGAAAATAAGGATATTATTTGTTACAGTTAGAACAATAAAGAAACCACCATTTCACATTAACTGGATATGAAACTAAAAATAATTCAAGGTTGAATTCTTCAGATATTTGCCCTGGACTTGTAAACAAAGTTATCTAAACTGGGAAAGATAAATCTGGACATATTTTGTAGGCATTTTTTCTTTTACTAATTAATACATTAAGGGGTTTATAAGAAACTAACAGCTTAACAGTTCAGTCTTCTGATATAAAATAGATTGAACTTATTTTGTAAAACATGCCGGAGTATTATTAATAATTATCTATCCCAGGTCCTTGGGAAAGGCTCAATAGGTTGGTAAATATATCAAATCCATTCTAAATATCTGGCTGACTATGCAACGAACCATAAAATTTGTACGCTACCCAACTCAACTATTTTGGCAGTGCACAACAATCAAAGAAATTACAATAAAAGTATATTGTATATGCAATATGCTATATGCTATATAAAGTACAATAAAAGTATATAGTCTTTAACAGGGAATATTGGTAAAATGAATATACTTCCGTAGACTGCAGTGGCAGGGATGCATCACAGTACACTTGGCTGATGTAGTGGTTGGAAGGGCAACACATATTTCTCATGGGTTTTGTTTTTTTTTCATGCTTAAATATTTAACTAATCTGAACTCCTTTGTCTATTTTGAAGGAAGATTACCTTTGAATATCTCAAGCTATTGTCAAACAACATTCATAAAATCATACAATTGAATAGCTCCATTGAGATCATTGAACCCAACCAATGTTCAAGGCAGAAATCCAGGTTAAAGCATCCAGGCAAATGTCCACCCTGTGCTTGGAGATATCAGGAATGAATGTGGACTCATCGGACTCAGAAGCTGAGTCTGAGAGGCCTGATCTATCAAGTTGCCAGCCTCAGGAGTAAGCAGAGTTCAGAGGTTCTCAGCACAACATTAACTGAAGCAGCTGCAAGAGGGATCAAGTGATGAAGGGTAGATCCTGGCAGAGCTCCTAGTCCCAAGATAAATCACCAGCTTCAGAGACATATATGGTCTGCTCAAGATACCAAAGTGCCAAAGCTTATAACTGAGCCACACTTGCATCTGGCCAATTTCAAAGCAGTGGCCAATAGCCAGCCCGACTTTTGCATTTGCATTTCTGAGTCCTTGCTTCCTGTGGTGCTCCATGATCTTGGCTTTTTGATCCAGAGTGGATGACTCACTTGTTTGATGTATGACTCTTGGACTGTATTCAGATCATGTTTGCTATTCTGAACCTGTGCTCTGTTTAACTCGGACCAAACTCTAAGCCACTTGGCTCTCAAATAAGAACTTGCTCTCCTGTATCTGTCCAGGGCACACATACACCTGCACAGATGGCTCTCTGTCCCTTTGCATTGGATTGCATTGCTACTTAGCACTAAACCAATTACAATTCGAACTAGCACGAATACATTCAGTCTGAAGCAGAACAATATCCAGGAAGTGAAGTCTGTCATCTTAATGAGCAATTGGTTCTGCTGATCAGATGATCTTATTGCTAGGATTGTTCTGCACATGACATTTTTATTTGGTTTCCTTTCTCCTAACTTTTTGGGGGGAGAAAAAAAAAACTTACCTCCAGGTATGAAGTAGAGGAAGACACAAGTTGCAAAGAGTAAGATCTGATACATGGAGGGCATCTTGAAACTGGAAGATCTCAATACCCAAAATGCTAAGTCGGAAAGAAAGAAATTCAGTTTGTTATTTACTTTTTAGATGAGTAACAAGTGGACCAGCAGCTTGTTTTTATCCCTTTGATGACGTGCACACATTGGCACCAATCGGAACATCCTGTCCTTGAGGCATTCCATACTTCTGTTATATCTTAATCATTATTCTGTGGGTGAGAAGGTCATAGAGGCAGTTGTGCCCTGAGATCATAATTGATATTCAAACCCACAGGACCACAACAACAATTACCCCTATACTAAAATATGGAATGGTAGGAGAATTGATTAGAAGGGATGCAGGAAGTTAGCTGCAGCAATAATATTTCTCTGTTGTGCCTAATATAATCCCATATTTCAAATGAAAGAAGGCTATTTGGACATCCTTTAAATTTAATCTGGAGGCTTCAGCATACAAAGCAGGTCTTCTCTCACCAAATACATATTTGGTGTAATATGTTCTGTAATTTGGGTAAACTCAAATTAGATTTCATTAATACATTGGGCAGTGACCTGAAAGCAAGTCAGGGCCTGTTACTTACTTACTTAATTAATTAATTAATATCATACTGATCTTCTTTGGTTTATACCAGATTTATACCAGAGGTCTTCAAACTTGGCAGCTTTAAGACTTGTGGAATTCAACCCCCAGAATTCTCCAACCAGCATAGTTGGCTGGAGAATTCTGGGAGTTGAATTCCACAAGTCTTAAAACTGCCAAGTTTGAAGATCTCTCATTTATACTTTTATCCATCTGGTTCATGTTTCTATCTGGATTTCTCTGGGTTAAAATATGTATTTCTGTTTTTACTTTTAAAAGTGAAATACTTTAACAAAACTCAAAGACACATATACGTAGCAAAACAATAATGTGGCCATTAAATATATTAAGGTAAGAGGGTTACATATTAATTATCCATTATATCTCTAAATATATGCCATATTTATTTGTAGGCTATTATGTTCTATAATAATATAATAAGCAGGGTATGTACCTATTGAGTGAGGCAGAAATCAAACTTATTTAGAAATCTCATATCAACAATTTTTCAATTTAAGCAAATGTTTGGGAGTATATAGTAGCATTTGAGTTTCTAGAGATTCTGGATAGTATTATTTTTAGCACTTATATAATGACTGCATAGTGAACAGAGCAACCATATGTTTATTCTTTTAAAAAGAAGACTATGATTTAGAACACTTTTCTATATCCAAGTACAGCAAGAACATATAGTATTCTTTTTATTGCTTAAAAAGAAAACACCCTTCCTCATAGAAATGGAAGAGAAAATGCTTAGGCCATGATAGCATTTGGGGGAATGTTAAAAAGACAGAGTGTCTTCAGTCCCAATGAACCACATCCTCAACTAATCTTCTTGCTATAACCCTGTTTGGGGATCATGGAATCTCACTCATATAAACCAGCTTGCTTAAAAGGCCAATGAGGAAAGAGAATGACTCCAGAGTTGAATTATCTTCTGGAATCAGACGTTAAATCCATATGGACTGTGATAAATTGTTATGGTGTCCCAGGTTGTATTCTAAACATTTGCATTATAGATATAGATATGCATCACTTGAAGTTAATACTTCAGCCATTCTTGTATGATCTCATCCTAGGACTTAATCTACTTGGTTACCTATTGGAATACTTTGAGCTTCCGGAAATAAGATGGGGATATAAGTAGGTGGGGATAACAGGTGGACTTAAACGGAAGTTATGCTTGAATAATCAAACAACTCATTGTTCCTGATGCATTGATGTTGCTAATACTAACCACTTCTCTGCATAAACCTGGACTGTTATATACATCCTTCCAACCATCATTTGCCCACATTCAGAACTAGGTAGGCAAAGGCAGGCAGGTGGGAAAAGGCAGCTGTGGTTAGGAGATTAAGGACTGGCATTGTGTATTCAGTTTCGTGCCTTTGATTTTGTGTTGACGTTCCAATGTGTGATCCTATCCTGCTTTTCCCATTACAATCCTTTGTTGTGGAGAGAACTATTCTAATGGGAAAGAAATGTCCGTCTTGCTCTGTAACACACCGTAACTTCAACCCACGTTTCCTGACAAGATGGTGGAAGAAAGTAATAGATAACTTAATAGAACAGAAAACAAGAGCGACATTTTGTGATGATTTATTTGACTTGTGGCAACATGTCAGCAGAATGTGCAATGGGAACTCCATTTCTGAACTCTCCATGTAAAAATTCTTTGTATGAGAGATGTTACTTTAGCAGCGTATCTTTTCTGTGTTGTACTTACAGTGTTGGTGAACTCAGATCAATGGCCTCAAATCATTACAGGTTTAGGCAAGCAAACAAGGAAAGCAAATATGGGAGTTCTGCATGGGAGTTTTATTGAGGAGAGGAAAAAGGAAGAAGAAAAAGAGGAAGAAAGGAGTGGAAGAATTAAGTAGAAATGGCTAACCAATACTTGTTGCTGCTACAACTGCTACAGGTAGTTCATGACTTACAACCATTCATTTAATGACCATTTGAAGTTACAACGGCAATGAAAAAATGACCTACAACCATTTTTCACACCTATAATCATTGCAGCATCCCCATGGTCAAGTAATCAAAGTTCAGATGCTTGGCAACTGGCATGTATTTATGATGATTGCAGTGTCCCGGGCAGTGCTGAAATGTAAAATTTGTTACTACTGATTATGTGGGCATGGCTTGGTGGGAGGGGGGTAATATGACTGAGTGGGCGTGGCCAACTTTTTTTTTTTACTTTTAAAACCATTTTTTCTACAATCTCTTCGGCTGAAGAGGTTGTAGAAAAAATGCTTTTAAAAGCCTCTGATGACCCCAGCTGACTTGCCTGATCGGCAGAGGCTTTTTTTCCTTTTAAAAGGGAAGAGGTTGTTTAAAAAAATGCTTTTAAAAGCCTCTGATGATCCCAGCTGAGCCGCGCGATCATCAGAGACTTTTTTTTTTACTTTTAAAAGCATTTTTTCGGCCAAAGAGGTTGTAGAAAAAATGCTTTTAAAAATTAAAAAAAAGCCTCTGATTGCGCAGCTCAGCTGTGCAATTGGGGGGGGGGCAGGGATTTTTGGTACTGGTTCTCCGAACCACCCACCTCCATTGCTACCGGATCGGGCGGTAGCATGGGAGCATTTCACCCCTGGTCCCGGGGTCATGTGATCACCTTCTGCGACCTTCTGACAAGCAAAGCCAGATTCACTTAACAAGCATGTTTCTAATTTAACAACTGCAGTGATTCATTTAACAACTGTGGCAAGAAAGCTTGTAAAATGGGGCAAAACTCACTTAACAAATGCCTTACTTAGCCATGGAAATTTTGGACTCAATTGTGGTTGTAAGTTGAGGGCTACCTATACTGCTGCTACAACTCATTGTGACTGATTGTCCTTTGTGTGGGATTGCAGCAGTCTTTGCTACTAACTTAGCTGAGCAGTCACCTCGCTGAATGACTAAACAGGGAAAGTAAAAAGTGGTTTGACAGAGGGAGCTTGTCAGAAATCCACAGCAACTGTCCAAGTAATATGGACAGCAAAGGAAACTTTGTGGGTATGTGTAATGTCGCCTTCTTCCATGAAGAGAGTAGGCATCAGAATTTCATTTTTTAATGTGTGCCAGTGTGTTCACAGAAAAAAGTGACAATAAAGGTTCTCTTATCTTACCTTATCTATTGAGGAAGAAGTTAAAGGGAATAGAATAAAGGAAGCTGAGAAGTTTGTGAGCAGGACAAGGGCAGAAAAGGGAAATAAGAAATCAATATCAGATTTTCACTCTAGGTGAGAAGAGAAATAGCAGAAGAACAAGGAACAAAGAATAAAGAACAAGAACAGTGAGAACAATTAACCTGGGGACTGGCTTGCCTTCATAAATTATGGGTGCTCCATCACTGGAGGTTTTTAAGAAGAGACGGACAGCTGCTTGTCTGGACTGATTCAAGGTCTCCTGCTTGAGCAGGGGGTTGGATTAGAAGATTTCCAAGGTCCCTTCCAACTCTGATATTCTGTTAACAGGGTTCCCGGAATAAACAACTAGCTACAGAGAAGATGCCACTGAGAAGGTTTAGATAACTTGCTCATGGACTTTCTACATCAAAGATTCTTAGACAAACATGGATGGCATCTTACATACACTAGGAAAAATATGTTTAGCAGTTAAAATCAGAACAAAGGGGAAAGATACAAAAGCCTCGGAGCAAAATGCTACCAAAGACAATGGGAAAAGCAGCATGATAAAGCAAGACTAAAAGATTAACAAGAAATGAATGAAGTAAAGTCAATATAGGACCCCAATTACAATCTCATATGTCTTTACATCAGTACATAAAGTGTAAGAAACAACTAGGAAGATTTTGAAATTCTTGAAGAAAAAAAATGACGTCATAAGCATTAGGAAACCTGGAAGGATAACACACATGTCAGGAATGAAGCCCTAGAAAATGACAATTTATTTAAGAGAATAAATTCAATACTTAAGAACAACATGGGAAGTAATTATGCTGTTGTATTTAGCCTTGGTCAGATTGCACTTAGTGTTATCTAGCCAGTTTTGAGCACTACAGCCTGAAATGGACCGTAACTAATTGGACTGTGTTTCAGAGGAGAGCGACCAAAATGATCAGCTGATGAGAAATCAACTCCATTGAAAGGAACTAGGCATGCTAAGAAGACTAGTGAAACGTGATAGCAATTTTCAGATATCTAAAAAGTGTTGTCATAAAAGAGGAGATGAACTTCTCTGTCATTCCAGAGGGCAGGATCAGATCCAAAGGGTTGAAACTAGAGTGGAGTAGGTTTAGATAAGTTGTATGCGGAATTGCCTAATTAGACAACTGTTAATCAGAATTGTTAATCAGTGGCTACAGACTCTCATCAGGTGCTACATACTTTTTCACTACTGCTCTTCTGGCAATCAGCGGATACAGCATTTCATGAGGCTAGACCAGGGGTGAAATCTAGCAGGTTCTGACAGGTTCTGGAAAACTGGTAGCAGAAATTTTGAGTAGTTTGGAGAACGGGTAAATACCACCTCTGGCTGGCCCCAGAGTAGGGAATGGGGAGGGAATGGGGATTTTGCAGTATCCTTGCCCTGGAGTGAGGTGGGAATGGAGATTTTGCAGTATCCTTCCCCTGCCACACCCACCAAGCCACACCACGCCCACCAAGCCACACCCACAGAACCGGTAGTAAAAAAAATTGGATTTCACCACTGGGCTAGACATCCTTCTGTAGAATGCTTTAATAAATCCTGCTCTTGCATCAAGCAGGAAGACAGATTGCACGATCTCTCTAGTTGCTGCCTTCTAACTTTTTTTTTAACTTTAACATTTTGCTACCCTCAGTGAAGATACTGCTTTTTTGATGTTATTAACCAGTAATGACATTGTTTATGGATATGCCGCCCATTTTACTGTTAAGGTTACTTAGGGCAGCTTACAAAATAATAAATAAATTATCTGCAGATGAGCTATTATTTATGGTCTCTACATTGTCCTAGAATGGAATTGTAGGTCTATCTTGACCAGTGCCTGACTTACAGATGCTGTTGGTATATAAATAAATAAATTATCTGCAGATGAGCTATTATTTATGGTCTCTATATTTTCCTAGAATGGAATTGTAGGTCTATCTTGACCAGTGCCTGACTTACAGCTGCTGTTGGTATCTTGTGTTATGTTAGAACAGGGGTGTTAAACTCATGATGACATGTTGTTATCTCGTGATGTACTGCAACTTTTTTTCCCTTCTCTAAACCAGTGGTGGGCATGGTCAGTGCATGATGCATCCGGCCCGCGGACCGAGAGTTTGGCACCCCTGTGCTAGAAAGTTTTTATTCTTTTCTCCTCCATGGTCCTCTGTGTGTTTGTTCAGTCATCATTGTCTGATCCCTTCTGAGTTTCTTTAACATCACTCCCCCAAATTTCTTTAGAGAAAATCCTTTTACAGTTTTTATGTCAGTTTCTGTGGGTCAAAATATCAGTACTTCAGAGAATTTTATTTCACACTTAACAAGAATAAGCCAGAAATGTAAGAATAATGGCCAAATAACCATGACTAAAGTAATGAGATTGCAGAGAGAGAAAAATATTCTGCTCTTTGCTTTGTTGTCATGCCCTTTTTCTTTTATCACATTGCAACAAGACTTCTTCTTTCTGAACAAGACTTTCTTGCCTATGTACTTTTCTCCCTTCTGCCCCATTGCCCTTTTTCTCTTTGATCTTTTTAAACATGTTTGCTTTTAAAAGAAGAAGAAACAGCAGCTCCAGATGACCACCTCTCTTTCCAATATTTTCATCAATAGTTTGGGTTCGGGTGAAGGGGGAAGATGGCTGCTAGTAATTCTACTCCTAGGACACCTGCATTGTCCATAAGTGCAAGAAAACTCAAAGATAATGCAGCAGACTGGCACAACCTAATCGTGAAATGGGAAACCTTGAATGATAATGGGTTTTCTATTGCCACCGAGATTGTGAACATCAAAAATGCTACACAGTTTAAAGACAGCAATTTGGAGATGGAACATGAGGATCCCTCTGACAGTGAAAGATTGCCACTTAACTATAACATGGAACTGGAGCAGTGCTGTAGAGAACTACATTTTTCATGTATTGGCTAAAATACATAAGAAAATGGGAAAACTGTGTTCAATAACTAAAGGGGTCTGTGACTTAGAAACATGCAGCAGAACCCAAGGTCAGGCAATGTCGGCTGGTGGCCCCCAGGGGGCGAGCCTTCTCTGTGGGGGCACCCACCCTGTGGAATGAGCTGCCTCCCAGAATACGATTGATCCCGGACTTCCGGACCTTCCGTAAAGCCCTGAAGACGTTTTTATTTCATCAAGCCGGCCTAGCCTAAATGGTTTTTAACTGGGATTTTAAATTTTATGGATTTGGGGTTTTAAATTGGGTAGCCAATTATTTAATTCTTTTAATTATCTTAACTTTTGTATTTGTATGTTTTTTAATTTTGGCTGTTCACCGCCCTGAGTCCCTTCTGGGAGAAGGGCGGTATACAAATTAAATAAATAAATAAATAAATAAATAAATTTCACATATGGCCTGTTTCCCATTTCCATGAAGTCTTGGTCAAGCTCTTAGATATGTATTCCCAAGAATTGAAACTCAAGCACACCATTGTGGACGAAATTGCTCATACTGCTGACCAAGATCTAGTGATGGTCTATTTATCATCATGGTTATATCAGCCCTACATTGACAATAGCAACATAGTTCTGTTAGAAAGTATGTTGTTAGAAACAGGGCATAGGCAGCTATAATTTTACCTATTTGATATATCACCTTAAATTTAAATATTTAGGTAGCAAGATATATAGTGCTAATATTGTTATGGATTTATGATTTTATTACAGCTTATTTATAATAAAGTTCTTACTTTTTAATGAAAAAAAATAGTTTGGGTTCAATTTTGGATTCAATTCAATTTGGCCTTGTTGTATTAAAAAATGAAAGAGTTGTGACATATGTGTCACAATATAGAACAGGGGTGTCAAACTGGCAACCCACGGGCCAGATGTGTCATGTGCAGGCCACACCCACCCCAGCTCCATGAATTGGAAAAACGTCATGAAACATCATGTGATGGCGTGACACGGTGAGTTTGACACCCGTGATATAGAAGATCTGAAAAAAGCACTGTGCATTGATGTAGCTGGAGATCTGAAAGACTGAGTTCATCTAACTGTGCTAATAAATTTGTTACGTAACAGATAACCTCAACAAAGCATCTGGGATTAATTCTAGAATGCAGGTGACATAATACATAGAAAAGCACGAAAATAATCCTAGACAAAAGACAAAACTATAATTGTAGAATTTCTTCCAGCTCGGCTCATTGCTGAACTCTACCAACATAATATCCATATGTTAGAAATATAAGTTAATTAGAAATAAGCTTGTTCATACGTTCCTTTTATTTATTTATTTAAATAAATTCCTTTTATTTAAATTGTCCCAGGCAGGGATGCAGAGGCTCTGTGGCTAAGAAGCTGAGCTTGTCTATCAAAAGGTTGACAGTTCAGCAGTTCGAATTCCTAGTGCCGTGTAATGGGTTGAGCTCCCGTTACTTGTCCCAGCTTCTGCCAACCTAGTAGTTTGAAAGCAGGTAAAAAATGCAAGTAGAAAAATACTTACCTTCCCCCTTGGTGGGAAGGTAACTGTGTTCCGTGTGCCTCTGGCGTTTAGTCATGCTGGCCACATGACCACAGAGACGTCTTTGGACAGTGCTGGCTCTTTGGCTTTGAAACGGAGATGAGCACCACCCCCTAGAGTCGGGAACGACTAGCACATATGGGTGAAGGGAACCTTTACCTTTAGCTTACGTTCCTTAGGAACCCTTTTCATCATTAACATGATCTTCCAGGAACCAGAGGAAGCAATGTTGCAAAATGACATAATATTGCAAGATAAATACAATGTTGCAAGAACAGCATAACCACTTTCAGCCAATAAATGATAGCCATGTTGGAATTGATTAAATCAAGTAAAGAATAAGCAAATCCATCAGACTGTTATCTTTCTTAGGTACACAGGAATGGCACCCAGCATCACACATACATACACATCAAAGAAAGATCTACATTTTCAGTAAAATTTAATTAAAAATGGCTGCACATCTATCAGAAGAAATAGACTGGAAAACACATTCTCACACATGCACACACCTGTCCCTGTAAAATCTCCAATCTTGACACTCCAATCTTGTAGCCAGCCTTTTGAAAGCTGGTTTCTGTGCTTTATTTCTCGAAATAAACTCTCTCCTTTCCAAGCACATCTCAATTTTGCAATTCCCAGCTCGTGATGGAATCTCTTGTACTTTCAATACATGTTTTTCATGGAAATTAGAAATGCCTCATTTTGCTTATACTATAAAAGCATTATTTTTCCCCAGTAATCCTACTTAAACTGATTTAAAGCCCTTAGTTAAGGACACTGTGAGGGCATGGCAGGTGGAAAGAATGAAATGTACACTAGTCAGTGTGCATTTCATTCTTAAGGAGGGGATATAAATCTAAATAAACAGCAGAAACAAGGTCAGCTTGCCTACCATAAGAGATATAAATAATATATTTTTATAACTATACAGTTTACCAAATGGACAAAATCTTGCTCAAAATTTTTTTAAAAAAAATTCTAACAAAAGTGTTTACACCAAGTAGAAATGAATGAACAATCTGTGATTTATGGCACTTTGGACTGCAGTTATCTTTATGACCAGTAGTATAGAAATTTGAGATAACACAAGCTGAAGATGCACAAAATGGCACTGCCAGATAGAGTGGTGAACTTCAAAAGAACTTGGAAAAAGCAGATGATCTAGACCCATTTCAGTCAGGGTGTAGGTGACGTTCAGAAAACTTTGGTTATGCTGGTCAATGACCCATGACAAAGTCAGGATTTGGGGGGGGGGGGCTTCTGTCCCCATCTTAATACTCCTAGGTCTTTCAGTGACTTTTGATGCCATTGACCAATGCAGTGTTTTAAACTGCTATAGACTGTATTACAATAGCTGCCAGAATAAGATATGTACAAATGCAACATATACCAATAAGCTCTCTCATTGTCTGATGTATAATTAATTGTTTCCATTAAAGTGGTTCATTTTTACCATGCAATTATGTGACTGAGAGTCTGAAGGAATGTGCAGACTTTTCCTAGGTACCAAGAAGAGGCTATGTTTCAGAAGGAAATCATTACTTCATTGTTCTAGAATCTTTGGTTCTATATAGCATGGCTATATTATTTGTTAATATAAGAAAGGTGGATATATGGATTTGAAGTAATAACAATTAGATTGATAAATTTCAGTATAGTAATGAAATTAGATTAATACCTTCTTGTGTGAACATCACAATTGTGATGCCATCAGCAGACATGCATTATACATTCACCATTTTATAATGGTGCCTTACAGAAGACTTATGCTCAAAAGTAAAATGCATGAGCTATAAAATGCTTTCTTTTTATTTGTGATTAAACTACTGTCTCCTGCCTGAGGTGAAAAACTACAAATTATCCCCTTGAAATTTAGTGGGAGGAGGAGGGGAAAAGTAGTATAAAAATGTGCTGATAAGACCTTCAAGAATGCTGAATCCTTCATCCTGGTAAATTATGCATGTACTTGTAACAATTCATTTCTGGTCTTTCATGAAGGCCTTTTGAGATAAGAAAGTCTAGAGTAACAAAAAATATTTTCAGTTAAAACATTACATTGGTTTTGCCCATTTAATTATGATTGAATTCCAAATGAGGGAGTATAAATGGTATAATTTGGTTTAGCCTTTTTTCACAATATACAGCTTTTTCAAAGTATATATGTATGCATTTTAGTATTCTTGTGAATTTTCTGCCTAATTTTGGAACTTGTTGTCACACCATTTTTTTTCCCTTTCTCATCCAGTAGAAATTGAGCCCATCAGCAGGGAAGAAGGAGGGCAGGCCCAATCCTTTTACATTCATGAGTTTAGTGATTATGTTGGCCCTCATGAAAGATTGGACCAGCGTAAAATCTGCCCACTGAAAGTGAGCTGAATACTTTTGACCTTAAAAAGCTTTGATGCAATAAGTCAGAGTTGTCTGAATGGAGCTCTTTAAAGCTTACCTGATTTGAAGTATATATCAGGAAGCAATTCAAGTTTGGAATGGGATTATGGAATGGGGTAATCCAGTTTATCTCTTGAATAAGCTTCTGGATCTAGTCTTTCCCATCATATGTTGGTAGCCAATTGCTTCTATTCCTGACAAGATCAAATTTGGGCCATAGTAACATCTGCCTTATTTACATCTAGATAAAGTATTGTTACAAGTTGTACTTAGACCTCTCTTGGAAGATTCTTAGAAACTGCTATTGATCCCAAATGCAGCAGCAGCAATGTTGGTGGGCATTTGAAGATAGGTGTCAAGATTGAATCACTTTGCTTCTTTCAAACCTAATGCTTTTCAATTTACCAATGAACTGGGGGGAGGAAAGGGGAAAATAGGATGCTGAGAATGTGTCCATGGACCGTGAGAACCTGGTAACCATCAAGGTCATCACTGCAGGTGCTTGAGAAAGAGATGGACTGTTCCCATAACAAAAGGACATTTCATAATTGGACAATGTGATCAACCAGCATGGGGAGAAAGGGAAAGTATTGTTTAACTAAGCAATTAGTTGTGCGGGAAAACCAGAACTGGTTTGATTCTTCAGTACTAAAATGATGTCTCCAATAAAGTTTTACTTTTGGGAATTCAAAACTCTCGAGAGCATTTCTTTCTTTTGAATTCACTAGTTGGACAGATGACAGTAGGACTACATATTAGTTCTGTAGGAATTGTGCTGGTTGCCAGATGATTTTTGTACACAATTCAAAGTGGCTATTTAAAACATCTAGTTGCAGGATTGATTAGGGAATATTTGTCTAATATCAGCCTGCCTGCACTGTAAAGAGAAACGGGAAGTATTTCTGTTCATTCCAGTTTTAACTAAGGCACTGCTGGTGGAGATAATAGAAAAAGCCACCTCAGCAGCTTCACCTGGATGCACCTGGTTTCAAGAGAATAGGTTGCCATTTTCTGTTGCATTCCTCTGCCAACCAGTTGAGGTCTTCCCATTCAAAAAGGCATTTTTCCACCACAGGGAGGGAGTATTAATTTTTCTCTTTTCTACTGTATCCTTCAACTTTTCATGTTGTTTCTTGTCTTGTTTTTGTTTTCTTTCTTTTAAATGAGTTTAATTTTCTCTTAGTTTTAAGTACTGTTAGTCATTCTGAGTGGTGTCTAGGCACTAAAGGCTAGGATATGAATTTTTATATAAATAAAAACTTAAATAAGCTATTTTGCATCCCAGAGAGACAATAGTAACATTACCAAATAAAGCTTTATTTTAAAGGGGGGAAGACTTGGTCCTTTTTCTGCACTTTCTTCTTCTTTTTCCTCAGTAAGATCTTCATCCCCCAGAAAGGGCACCAGAGAACTTCTCTCTTGCTTGTAGCTCTGTAGGGGGCATAGATAAGGATAATTAAGCATAGGAAGAAGAACATATATGCTCTTTCTGTAATCTCTCATTGCAGAAATCACTGTGGTCACAACAAAAATGTTCTATTTTTACTTCTAGATTAGAGGAACTCATTATGGTGCCATATCTTGCCTGTGGCCCGCAGTCCAGTATTTTCTCTTGAAGTTCCTCTTCTTTGGATGGAACAAATTAAGAGAAAAAGGGAAAAAAAGTAAACAAGTATGTATCTTCTGAGGAACTATCTATACCTCACACCATATTTTCAAATATTATTTCATTCAATCGTCTTGTCCGTAACTGCTAATACCTCATTTAGCCATCCTTATTCTCCCTTTTTGGGAAAGTGAAAAAGTTTCTTACCATCCCATCCCATCCCATCCCATCCCATCCCATCCCATCCCATCCCATCCCATCCCATCCCATCCCATCCCATCCCATCCCATCCCATCTCATCTCATCTCATCTCATCTCATCTCATCTCATCTCATCTCATCTCATCATCTTGTAATGGCAATAGGTGCAATGTTGGAATACCTGAAAAAAATGGGTTAGGGACAGATTGTCATGGAAAAAAATCTATCTACGAGGTTGCCAGGAATTGAAACCCAAACCCGAATGATGGCACATAATCAATCATTATTCTTGATGACTTTCCTTTCTATTCCCCCCTTTTCAGCATAGAAGATTACAGTCAAATAAAGAAGAGGTTGACGTTTCTTACTGAAATAGGTCCTCAAAGCATGGCAGATGTGAATTTCAGGAGGCGCTTAGCAGGTCAAATGCCATATTTCTAGCCCTCTGGCTCTACAGAATCGACATTGCAAAGCATTGGCTTCAGGACAAAGAGCAGGCAGTCAGCAGATGGATTGTTAGGCACCTTTTAGCTGAATTTGGCAATCTCTCATATGCAAATCCAAATTTCAGGTAAGATTTTGCTTGCCAGATTTTACTACTTGCACTCAGGCAAACACAGAAAGCTAGTAATTAAACAATATGAGTATGTGGATTATATTAGCAGAAGATTTTTCTCCCTCCCCAAAAAAAATTTTCTCAGTAATTGCTCATATTTTGTAGAATACATTGAGAAACAAATGAATCAAAGTTATCTAATACATCTGTTGTTATTATAAAACAAATACATTGATGTGAGTTGCAGCAGTCCTCTTTTAATGTTATATTTAACCTTGGATAAAAAAGTCAAATAATGTTATGGTTGTGGTATTTACATCCCAATTTGTAACCAATATTGATAGAATTTCTTATTTTATTTTCAATATTTTAATCTATCTAAATAGTGGGTGTTAATATACTCTAATCTTGTTACATGAACATCGTTGTATTCAAATAATACAATATATCAAGATTTATAATATAACAAAAAAGGAAATGTTCTGCTTTGAGACTGAAGTTTATAAAGTCATTGCCACAATTAAAATAACACTATAACAACTCTAATTGGGATTGGCAAACTTGCCACTAAGTGAAGCAGTTACTAAGTGGAAAATCATGTGATTGCATCTATATTTTCTGGTTAGAAAGAGAGAAATATATTTGATATCACACGCTTGACTTTTGTTTGTCTTCTACCACTCCCCTGCCCTTTTGGAATGTTCCAGTGTCTCTTAATGACTTAATGATGCATCAAAAGCAATTCCTGAGATTGGAAGCCATGAATGCACTATTTAAATAGTTTACTCTCTTGAAATCCCTTCCTTTCCAATCTCTCTGTTCTGCAAGGGAGCAAGGGGGGGAAAAAACCAGGTTTGGCATAGGACAAGCTGTACTGACCATAATAGCAAGTGCAAGCCACTTTCATATTGTTCCGAAGAAAGTTATATGAGCATTAATTATGAGTAATAAGAAATAAGAAACAGTTAGTTTTCATTTTGGTCAAGCAATAAGTTTTGGAATTTTCCTTCCTTCCTCTTTTCTTTCTTTCCTTCCTTCCTTCCTTCCTTCCTTCCTTCCTTCCTTCCTTCCTTCCTTCCTTCCTTCTGCTTTAACGTTGAGTAATTTTCCTTTTACCCTTTAGAGACACTTTAAATTACTTTCAAAGACTATCAAAAAAGCTGCATATTGTACAATACCCTTTTTCAAGATCTAAAGTGCATACCTACAGGTGGAAGTAAGGCACCAATTGCCTATGAACAGCATTAGACCTTGTGGAGAGATCACAAAGTGCAGGGAGGTCAAATTGTGAACCGCAGCAGAGTTCTAGAGTTACAGATGTCTTATTTTCCAGCATTTTTTAACAACTTTCCCACTTTTATCTTGTTTATGGCACAACCTTCCCAATAGAACATACTGTCCTCTTGAAAGGAAGGAGACAGGCTGGTTATAAATACAGACAACTTATGCACAAGACAAATGTTTAACTAAGATTTCAGCAAGATAAGAAATGGCATCATGGCATTTTTTAAAATTACTAAATTAATACATGAAACAGAATGTGATGAAAAGATACAGTCTGTTCAGTCATTTGATAACCATTTGTCAAGGATGTTCTAATTTGGATTTCTATACAGAGCTGGGGAGTTAACTCAATGCCCCAAATGGCACCTTCCAAGTCTAGGATTCCATAAATTAAAAATTAGTGGACTTTTCCCCACTATAATAAGAATCAACTAGCACTTAGTATCATTCCTTACCTCACAAACTTGAAAATTACCTTTTCATGGTGTTGTATCTCATAGTTCATTTTATTATCTTTTACAATTAGCTTCCTGCTTTGCCAAATAGCCTCCTGTGTATTCTCGTGATATGGATTACTGGTATGCTCAGAATTCCACTTTGCACACTGTCCTTATCTAAGAACAGTGTTTCTCAGCCTTGTCAAGATTCATGGACTTCAACTCCCAGAATTCCCTAGCTACCCATTCTGGGAGTTGAAGTCCACACATCTTAAAAGTTGAACACTGGCTTAGAAGGATGATTGGCTTCCTGAAACCAACCAGGATGAGGCCTGGAAAGCTAATCAAGAATTTCCCAGTTAAATACATATAACAAATATGCACTTCATCATTTCCCAATCTCTGCTAGTTTCTGCAATTCTTCAACAGTTATTTTGTGTGCCAAAATAACAGGGGGGCAGCGGTCGACCTTGAGGCCTCTCATCTGTGGAGTGACGCAGGGATCGGTCCTCTTGCCCCTTCTGTTCAACATTTATGTGAAGCCGCTGGGCAAGATCATCCATGGCTTCGGGGAGAGATACCATCAGTATGCTGATGACACCCAGCTGTACATCTCCACCCCAGGCCACCCCAATGATGCCCTTGAAGTGATGTCCCAGTGCTTGGAGGCTGTGCGGATCTGGATGGGGAGGAACAAGCTCAATCCTTCCAAGACTGAGTGGCTGTGGCTCCCGGCATCCCGATATAGTCAGTTGACTCCATCACTGACTATTGGAGGCGAGTCTTTGGCCCCCACAGAAAGGGCTTGCAATCTGGGAGTCTTCCTGGATATGCAGCTGTCCTTGGAGGAACATCTGATGGCTGTAACCAGGGGGACCTTTTGTCAGGTTCACCTGATTCGCCAGTTGCGGCCCTTTCTTGATCGGGATTCCCTGTGCACAGTCACTCACGCCCTCGTCACCTCTCGCCTTGACTACTGCAACGCTCTCTACATGGGGCTCCCCTTGAAGAGCACCCGGAGGCTCCAACTGGTCCAGAACGCAGCAGTGACGGGAGCAGCATGGCGCTCCCATGTAACACCGCTCCTGTGCGAGCTGCACTGGCTCCCGGTGGTTTTCCGGGTGTGCTTCAAGGTGTTGGTTATCACCTTTAAAGCGCTCCATGGCATAGGACCTAGCTATCTTCGAGACCGCCTGCTGCTACCGACGACCTCCCATCGACCCGTGCGCTCCCACAGAGAAGGCCTCCTCGGGGTGCCATCAGCCAAACAATGTAGGCTGGTGACTCCCAGGGGAGGGCCTTCTCTGTGGGGGCACCTACCCTCTGGAATCAGTTGCCCCCAGAGATAAGCAGAATCCATGACCTCAGTGCCTTCCGCCATGCCCTTAAAACTCACTTTTTCCAGCAAGCCGGGCTGGCTTAAGAAGAAATTTTTAAATGTTTTAATTGGTTTGTGATTTTTAATTTTTGGGCCAAATTTATATATATTTTAACTGTTTTTTAATATTTGTATTTTATGTTCTTAATTCTGGCTGTACACCGCCCTGAGTCCTCAGAGAGAAGGGCGGTATATAAATTGGAAATAAAATAAAATAAAATAAAATAAAATAAAATAAAATAAAAACTATGGTATTTTTTTAGCATCTTGTAAAAATGGGTATTTTTTTTGCTGGAAACTGCCCCCCCCCCAAAAAAATAGAAATCAACAAAAAAAAAGGTCACAACTCACAATCAAATGTCTGTGGAATGACAAAACCAGTCATAAACTGATTGCTTGCCAAACACCCAACATACAGTCACATAACCATAGATGGAAGCACAACATGACCATTTACAATGTCAAGTGACTGATTTATAGGCAGTAAGGAATGACTTACAGGCAATAAAGCAACCGTTTCATGGCACTGTAAATGCAAACAGTCTTTAAACAACTGGTCATAAATCGAGGACTACGTGTATATGTTATTTCTTTAATTCACATGCTCCAGCAACAAAACATATCTCAGCTTTAGTTGGTCATAAAGCCTTCTCACATTAATATCCACAGATAAACAAAATATTGTGGGGGGAAAGAATCCCATTTTTCTCAGGTGGCAAAGAAGCTAGAATAGAATAGAATAGAATAGAATAGAATAGAATAGAATAGAATAGAATAGAATAGAATAGAATAGAATAGAATAGAATAGAATAGAATAGATAACAGAGTTGGAAGGGACCTTGGAGGTCTTCTAGTCCAACCCCCTGCTTAGGCAAGAAACCCTACACCACCTCAGACAAATGATTATCCAACATCTTAAACACTTCCAGTGTTGCAGCATTCACAACTTCTGGAGGCAAGTTGTTCTGCTGATTAATTGTTCTTACTGTCAGGAAATTTCTCTTTAGTTCTAGGTTGCTTCTCTCCTTGATTAGTTTCCACCCACCGCTTCTTGTCCTACCCTCAGGTGCTTTGGAGAATAGCTTGACTCCCTCTTCTTTGTGGCAGCCCCTGAGATATTGGAACACTGCTATCATGTCTCCCCTAGTCCTTCTTTTCATTAAACTATACACACCCAGTTCCTGCAACCGTTCTTCATATGTTTTAGCCTCCAGTCCCCAATCATCTTTGTTGCTCTGTTCTGCTCTCTTTCTAGAGTCTCAATATCTTTTTTACATCGTGGCGACCAAAACTGAATGCAGTATTCCAAGTGTGGCCTTGCCAAGGCATTATGAAGTGGTATTAACACTTCAAGTGATCTTGATTCTATCCCTCTGTTTATGCTGCCCAGAACTGTGTTGGCTTTTTTGGCAGTTGCTGCACACTGCTGGCTCATATTTAAATGGTTGTCCACTAGGACTCCAAGATCCCTCTCACAGTTACTACCATTGAGCAAGGTACCACATATACTGTACCTGTGCATTTTGTTTTTCTTTTGTAAGGTTCTAAATATAGAACCTTACTTTTTTCACCATTGAATTTCATTTTGTTAGATAGCGGCCAATGCTCAAGTCTGTCAAGATCCTTCTGTATCTTAAGCCTATCTTCTGGAGTGTTGACTATTCCTGCCAGCTTGGTGCCATCTGCAAATTTGTTGAGTTCCTCATCTATCCCCTCATCCAAGTCATTGATGAAAATGTTGAAGAGTATTGGGCATAAAACAGAGCCTTGGGGCACTCCGCTGCATACTTCCCTCTATGTAGATGCAGTTCCATTGAGGACTACTTGTTGAGTGTGGTTGGTCTAATGAACCACTTCTGCTTCTGTATTTGGTGACACATTCCCATGCAATTTCAGATTCAGTAAATTCTTCTTAATCTACATGTTCTAAATTTCAATCCACATATCTCTACTATTTACATTTATTATTTACATTACAAGTAGGGTAAACATTTCCCTACCTTTAGCATCTTCTAGAGCTTCTTCTAGAATTCCTTAATCTTCAAAGACCTACTGCGTTTTTTTCTCCCTACCTTTTTCAGTAATTGCAGATTAGAAGCCATGTTGTAAGAATTGCACCCATGATCAGGCCAATTCGGTCACAAAAGATTGTTAGGAAATCAGAAACAGTTAATCCCAGCAACATACAAAATTAGATCAAAGAAAAAAATAACTAATTGGAAAAAGGAAGTTAGTGTCTGAATGATAGAAGCAAAATGATGGCATAAAAATAATAAGCCAAACTAATTTCACATCTAGTGTGTATTATTATTACGGGTGGTGGTAATGGTCTTACATATGTGGATTCACATAGCAATAGCATTCAAACTTATATACTGCTTCACAGTGCTTTTACAGCCCTCTCTAAGTGATTTATAAAGTCAGCATATTGCCCCCAACAATCTGGGTCCTCATTTTACCCACCTCGGAAGGATGGAAGGCTGAGTCAACCTTGAGCCTGGTGAGATTCAATCTGCCAAATTGCAGGCAGCCTGCTGTCAGCAGAAGTAGCCTGCAGTACTGCACTCTAACCACTGCACCACCGCGGCTCCATGTTGCAATGTGGTTGTTTAATTAATTACTTACTTAACATTATTATGACTATTCCCATGTAATAATTTCCTCCATCTGTCTAATTGTGAATCACAGTAGCCCATTTGTATAAATCTGTTGTTAATTTTTTTTTCAACTCTTCCTACAGTGTGTCATGCCTAGTCCTGAGCCTGTGTACCAATCTCACTATGTCTCCTGCACATGTTCTGCTTCTTGTTGGAATCCAGCCTCCTATACACTTGAAACAATCACAATTTTTCAGGGTAGATTGAAAAGAGATTTTTAGTCTCCTGAGGGGTAGAGAGGAGAGAGCGGGATAATAAACTTTGTAGCCAGTCTTCTATGTTTGGGAATGAGAGGAAGAAAAAAAAAAGAATTATCACCAGAACTAGTTGTAGCCTAATATAATATCACTGCAAAATTGCTTGGTGTATTAACTTTTGTGCTTTAAACTTACTTTTTTTTCTTCTTGAGAATTTCATCCATTCCATCCAATCCTGATTTTCTTGAACTTCTTCTTCCTCTTCCCTCATTTATTTGTTTTTCAATTCTATCTTCATTCATTCTCTCTACATGACCAAACCACTTCACCATACATTCCTTTAGACTAGTCAATCACTTTTGTATTCAATCCATCTTTATGTAGCATTGTTTTTGGACCCTTCCTCTTCATCGTGTACTTCTTCAGTATCCCTTTCTCAATGTATCCAACCTACTTTTGTGTTTCTCCTGACATACCCAGTTCTGTAGAACATGGATAAAAACATGTGCTTATTTCATTATTTAGCTGCTTTCAGGCACTTGCTTGTATAACAGAATAACAAAGTTGGAAGGGAACTTTTCTAGTCCAACTCCCTGCTCAGGCAGGAAACCCTATACCACTGATGGCGAACCTTTTTGGCACCAAGTGCCGAAAAGGGAGCACTTTGCGCGCTCGTCAGGGCCATGACCAGGAAAAGGAGCTGCCCAGGGGGCATGCACATGCTGGATAAGATACTTCCAGGTTCCTGTGAGTGCATGTGCGCTGGCCAGAAAGTCTTCTGGTTACCGCCGTGCATGCGCACGCACCAATCAGCTGGCCGATACACATGCTCATGCTGGAAAAGGGAAAACCAGCTCTTCTGGTTTCCAGCACTGCCACATGCACAAAGGCCAGCTGATCAATGTGTGCACATGTGCGCCAGAAACCTGGAAGAGGAATGGGCGACGCCACGCATGCCAGGTGACATGGCTCCATGTGCCACTTTGGTCACCCATGTCATAGGTTCTTATGTCATCACGGCCTTATACCATTTCAGACAAATGGTTATTCAATCTCTTCTTAAAAACTTCCAGTGTTGAAGCATTCACAGCTTCTGGAGGCAAGTTGTTCCACTGATTAATTGTTCTAACTGTCAGAAAATTTCTTCTTACTTCTAGGTTGCTTCTCTCCTTGATTATTTATTTTATTTATTTTTATTTATTATCAAATTTATAGACCGCCCTTCTCCAGAAGGACTCAGGGCAGTGTACAGCCAAAGTAAAAAAACATAGATACAAATATTAAAAACAATTTAAAAAGATATATATAAGTTTGGCTCCAAAGTTAAAAAACAATAACAAAACATATTAAAAACATTTAAAAAGTGTTAAGCCAGCCCGGCTTGCTGAAAAAGAAAAGTCTTCAGGGCACGGCGGAAGGCACCGAGGTCTTGAATTCGTCGTATCTCTGGGGGCAGTTGATTCCAGAGGGCAGGTGCCCCCACAGAGAAGGCCCTCCCCCTGGAGGCCACCAGTCTACATTGCTTGGCCGATGGCACCCTGAGGAAGCCCTCTCTGTGGGAGCGCGTTGGTGGCAGCAGACGGTCTCGAAGGTATCCAGGTCCTATGCCATGGAGCGCTTTAAAGGTGATAACCAACACCTTGAAGCTTAGTTTCCACCCACTGCTTCTTGTCCTGCTTTCTGGTGCTTTGGAAAATAGGTTGATTCTCTCTTGTTTGTAGCAACCCCTTAGAAATTGGAACACTGCTATCATACCCATTGTATATCTAGTTTAATGAAGTTAATGAAACCCAGATTGTATCCATTACATTTGTTTTTCTTCTCAAATCAGTCAATGGAATAACAGAGAATTCTTTCTAGCAAACAACATTTCAACCAAGGAACTTATGGTGTCTGATAAAATCTGATAAAATCTGAGTCCTTCGGGAGTAGGGCGGTATACAAATTTAATAAAATGAATAAAATGAATGAAATGATAACTCAAAACATAGTAGCTATGAGACCAAGGAGAACTTGGTGCTTGTAGCTTCTCTGAGCCATAATCCGTCACCATCCATGCACTGTTGAAAATCTGAAGAGCAACAGCATGGTGTTACTCTCACTCTGGGTCTGGAGCTGGACTTAAAAACTTTCCTTGGATAACTGTGTACTCCAAGCAGCTGATTAAACCTACTATTTATACTATTTTGTGCTTCCTTGCCAGTTGAATAGTTTCTCTAACCCAAGGCTTTTTGTCCTCCTGTACATTGAATTACGTGCAACAATATGCATTCCCAGTGAGCAAAAACATCACACGCCATCTGTGTGCTTTTCTTCCTCTTTGGGTATTATTCCTGGCATATAAATTATAACCTGGGAAATGAACCAAGAACACGAAATACACTTTCATTCCATTTTTTTCCTCCAATCTATGCTATTCTGAAAACTTGTTGGCTTTGGTGTGAAAAGATTTAAATGGTATTAAATAGATGCATAATGTATACATAAAGCGTATAAAAGAGAACAGATGAGAACTCACAATCTCCTTGTTAACTCATTTATTTTATACATCTGTACCACACCACCCACACCACACCACACCATACCATACCATACCACACCATATTTGTAACATATAATATAAATCAAATACTGAGAGATATTTCTTCAGATATCGATAAATGGGAGTAATTAAACCTTATACTATGCAGAAAGTTCTGAGTTGCCTGAACTGTGAGACGAGTGGCAAATAAATTTGATAAATTCTCTCAAAATGAATATTATTCCCAGATTAATTTTTATTCTGAGAGGAATTCCAGTTTATACATCTGGAAAACTGTTTCAGAAAATAAATTTCTAATGACTATTTGTTTTTCCTTGACATAAACTCTTGGGGAATGTGGTAGTTTAATAAAGTAACAAATAAACAAATAGATACACTGCTATCTAAATAAATGCATAGGCAAGGTGTTTAGATGGCTAATTACCAAACCATTTAGTAAGTTCCAATTGATTGATTGATTGATTTTAGTTGCCGCCCATCTCACTGATGAAGTGACTCTGGGCCTTAAGTTAATGGAAACCAATGCTCTATCAAATGCTGTTGAACCTAAACTCCTTTCCGTGCTGACCACTGAACTGGGGTAAAGTAACTTGTAACAATGTTGTAAGGTCAGTGGTTTCCATCCACAGGCTAAATATTTACACAACAAACTCAATAACTTGATTTGCTCTTGGAACTGGACCAACTATCAGTGAACCATATACTTTCATCCATGCACCTTGACACTCCAGGGTCAAGATGGACTGCATGGTGCTTGTTCCTCACATATTGGTGCCACTAGGGTAGGCTGAACCTGGATCACAGTGATCCAAGAGGGAGTTGGTATTCAAAAATGCATTATAATTTCCTAAGAAAACATTTTGATTTACATGGAGAAGAATCTAAAGAAAATCTGTGTTCTGTAGGCTCTAGTTGACTTTGCATGATTGACTGTCCCATCTAGCTATGGATTTCTGTGCCTCCATGACTATTGCTATATTTCTGTGTTGGCTTCTGAAGAGAACAGAATCTCCCCAACAACCCTTTCTCTTTTCTTATCTTTATTGAGGTCTCACCTAAGAATAGCAATCACATCGCTCACAAAGTTGCTATTCCTATCAGTAACCTCTGATACCATCTTCCACCAGGTAATCACTACATTTTTGCCTTCTATTCTCACACACACACCCCTCCCCATAACATCATTAATGGAGTAGAGATTCACTGGCTTTTCTTTCTTTCCAGAAGCTTGCTAGAGAGAGAGATTGTGGATCATTTTCCTCACTGCCTAAGCACAACTATTTCACCTTCCTTTCTTCTTTTCTCTTTGCTGTACCTACCTTAATCTCTGCACAATCTCTAACAGCCAAAGGCCCAACAGCAGCAGCAGCAGCAGAATGTATTACCCCCATCCCCAAGATATGACAACTACTATGTTGGCCATATTTTGAAATATTGGCAAGAAGAATGCAACTGAGGCAAGGATTTTTTTAAGTGGAGAACCTTTCTGCCATCTCACTGGGGATTTTCTTTTTAAAAACTTAATAATATTTGAGAGCTTCTTGCTCAGGATAGTTATTTTGAAAGTTTAGTACTCAAAATGAATTGACTACTTTTTAAGAATTTTCTTCTGAGCATAGGTGGTTAAGCACCAGGCTAGAAAGTGGGAGACCATGAGCTCTAATTCTATCATGAAAGCCAACTGAGTAACCATGGGCCAGTCACTCTCTACCAGCACAATTCATCTCACAGGATTATTGGAAGGAAAATAGCCGATACGTTGGCCACCTTGAGTTATTTGTAAAAATAAAGTGGGGAAGGAAGGAAGGATTGTAAGAAGTTGAAAGTTAGATATTCCACATTGTATGGAAAGTTAGATTAAGAACTGGGTACACTGATTTAAAAAATCAGTAGAGTATTTGGAAATATATTTGTTTATATTTCATATTTCTTAACCACCTATCTTCCTTGAAAATATCTACACAGACAAATGGCTAAATCACAGCTTTCATTTAGTGTGTGTTGATCTATCATTCTTGTTTTAAAAAATCTACTGTAACTCCGTTTATTCTTATATCTAATGTTTGTATACTTATTCACTATAACACTGTTTTTCAAACAATATCTAATTCTGGTCAGGTATACCAAGACTCTACAGAAATTGAACTCTATGCTTCTTACAAGTAATGAAACATCAGACCAGGGGTGAAATCTAAAATTTATTATTACCGGTTCTGTGGGCGTGGCTTGGTGGGAGGGGGGTAATGTGACTGGGTGGGTGTGGCCAATTTTTTTTTTTTACTTTTAAAACCATTTTTTCTACAACCTCTTCGTCAAAGAGGTTGTAAAAAAATGCTTTCAAAAGGCTCTGACAATCCAAGCTGAGTTGCCTGATCGGAAGCAACTTGGAAGCTCAGCTTGGATCGTCAGAGGCATTTTTTTTAAAAAAAGAGTTTTTTTCTTTTAAAAGCCTTTGATGATCCCAGCTGAGCCTCACGATCATCAGAGGCTTTTTTTTTTTACTTTTAAAAGCATATTTTCATCGGAAGAGGTTGTAGAAAAAATGCTTTTAAAAGTTTTTAAAAAAGCCTCTGATGATCGTGCGGCTCAGCTGGGCATGGGGGGGGCAGGGATTTTTGCTACCAGTTCTCCGAACCACCCGCCGCCATCGCTACCAGATCAGGTGATCCGGTCCGAACCGGGAGCATTTCACCCCTGCATCAGACCAAATCTGGTACCAGCTACCAGGCAGAAATTTACCAGCAGATCACAGCAAAACAATCCATAAGGGAAGGTCAAAGGTAACAGCTACTAGTTATATGATACATAATTTCACCTTTTTCCTCACCTTCTGTTGTAAGTAAGTAAGTAAGCTTTATTGCGGTCAGAGACCAAATTAAAATAGACAAAGAAAGGGAGCATATTTTACAAATATGGATAGATCATGGGACAGTACACCATCTACTGCCTCAAATACAATCTGTACTGTCAATACTGGTGATCTTCTGCCATCGGGTTTACCCGTCTCTTTTCCTGTTTTTTCCCAGCCACGACTGTAGCAAAAATTTTTGCCACCTTTAGAGTTATATTGCGGTCTGCATCCTGGAGTAGGAAATAAAGGCTGAACATATCAGGTGAACCAGGGAATCTCTGGGAAATAGGAGAAATGAGTCTTGATCTTATATCCCGCTCACCTTCTGTTGATCAGGAATATGCATTATTAAAACTCATCCATCCCTATCTAGCCTTGTATGGGTGTCTCAAGCAGGAGTTTGAAAGAAAAGAATGAGAGTACTGTAAGGGGAAATGACATCCGGTAGAGTTAAAAACCTCTATAGATAATGATTATCGCTGTCCAGGTTATTGGTTCTGAAATCTGTAGGAATGGCATACTGTATATAAAAGCCTGAATTATAAACAATTTTCGTAACATTCTAACCATAAATATACAAGCTGAGGAAGTCTACCATGTGTACACAACTTGAAAATACCATGTATTTTCCATACCATAAACATTGCTGTTTACAATTAGCTTTCAGTCTAATTTTATTCAACTTTTCTTCTTTTTTTCCTCTCTCTCATGCAAATAAGTCATTTGTGGCTTACAATGGTACATGGGAAAGAATGGGGCTGAAGTTGAACTTGTATTTTCAGGAGATCTTGTGTGGTTGTCTCTATTCTACATGCTTTGGTTCCCCATGCAAATTAAAATGCTAACATGTTGTAGGAGTCATGAAATGATTATTCAGCATTCTAGATATAAATCCCTGATATTATATGGCTCTAATTCTACCATCTTGATTCTACAAGATTCTCAAAGGCATGTTCTTGAACAGAACAGAATGCTCACTTCAAACTTTCTGTTCCTACAACATATCATTTTGATTCCCTATGAGGAGAATGAAAGGAAAGACTCCAGTTATCTTTAGTTTCCTTATTTTCTCACTTATCCAAGATATCAAAAGAATGTTGGTTGATTCGCTTGGTAAAATACTCTTATATGTGTAATGCAACTTCCTACAAGTTTCATCTTAGCTATTGTTCTCCCCACCCAGTCTCTACTCCAAGCTAGGGTAGAAATTCTTTGGCTAAATATTCTGTGCCATCACTGTCTACAGACAACTTTCTTCTCTTCAATTTATTCCATGTAGCTGTGAAAGCAAATCTTTCATTCTGCAGAGAAACCTATTATTCAGAGACAGATAACAATACTGAAGTTTTTTCCATTTATTGTACTCAATGCAGAAAGAAGGGGAAAGAAAGAATACAGAGTGATTATAGTTTAATAAAAAAATATCTTAAATTAGAAAGGGAATTGGCCACCGTCTCAAATGTACTTATTAAGCTGGGTTCTTTATATTATCATTTATTTTTTAAGTCAAAGTGGAAGAATTATAGGTTTTCTTCTTTCTCGATGAGATCAATTTTATGCATGCCATACTTTTACAGAATGCATTTCATCCTTTTTTTTGGACTCCCTATACATTTGCTTTCTTTTTTTTTTTTTTCTTTCTTTCTTTTGGCAGCAACACTGCTAGTCAGTCACACAGAAAGTGTTTGGAAATGTCCTGCCACTTTTGATTTGCTTTATCAATATTCTCATTCACAGAGCTATGAAAGAGGATTTTTTTTTAATCTCACAAAATTGGAGTTTGCCCTTGGAAATGTTGTGCCTATGTCAGAAGCACAGGGGACAATTGCTGCCTTTTCCCTGTCCCTCAGCTCCAGAAATGGTTTTCTATAGAAGTGCTACACGAGGCAACATCATTGGCATCCCATCAGTCCCAACTGACCAGGATGGTATCTTACCAGGATTTCCATCAGTTTAAAACAAGGATGTGTCTTATGATGCAAAGCTCAATCAGAAACAAGAGGCATCTCATCAGAAATGGGTTTCTTTCTAAAACTGGTTGAACTAGCAGAGACGGTGAAATGAACAACATTGATTAGAGACAATGGATTAGACAGGTTTATAAGAGACTGGAAGCCATTTGTGGATTTTCTGCATGGCAGATACAAGAGCAGATAGTTAATAGAGGGCTTTGATGATTAGTTTTACCTTTAAATATCTGTGAAGTAAACCATCTTGAAGGCATTTAATGTAATTTAATAGGAATGGAACTAAAGAATCAGATGTAACTTTGATCCTCTCTTGTTTGATTCTTTTTTATCATGTGACCATGGGGATGCTACAATAGTCATAAGTGTGAAAAATAGTCATAAGCAGAGGTGAAATGTTCCCGGTTCGGACCGGATCGCCCGATCTGGTAGCGATAGCAGTGGGTGGTTCGGAGAACTGGTAGCAAAAATCCCTGGCCCCCACCACCACCACCACCATGCCCAGCTGAGCCACACGATCATCAGAGGCTTCTTCTTTTTTTTTTTTTTACTTTTAAAAGCATTTTTTCTACAACCTCTTCCGACAAAAAATGCTTTTAAAAGTAAAAAAAAAGCCTCTGATGATTGCGCAGCTCAGCTGGGATCATCAGAGGTTTTTCAAAGCATTTTTTTCGCAACTTCTTGGCCGAAGAGGTGGTAAAAAAAATGCTTTGAAAAGTCTCTGACGATCCCAGCTGAGTTGCCTGATCGGCAGAGAGGCTTTTCAAAGCATTTTTTAAAAAGCCTCTCTGACGATCCCAGCTAAGTTGCCTGATCGGCAGAGGCTTTTCAAAGCATTAGAAAAAATGCTTTGAAAAGTTAAAAAAAAAAAAAGTTGGCCACGCCCACCCAGTCACATTACCACCCCCACCAAGCCACGCCCACAGAACCAGTAGTAACAAATTTTACATTTCACCCCTGGTCATAAGTCACTTTTTTCAGTGCCATTGTCACTTTGAATGGTCACTAAGTGAACTGTTGTAAGTCAAGGACTACCTGTATTTAACTTTTTTTTTTTTACTTCCAGTCCAGTGGTGTTCAGTGAGATACTTTAACAGGGCGCAAGTGCTTTTTAAATTGGTTCTGTGCACATTTGATCCAAAACACTTCAGAGCTGTCTTAAAGGATTGTGTGCACGTTTGGTCTATGAGAAAAGATTACAAAGTAGACGAAAGGTCCACATGATCCTTTGAACAGCTAGGAATTTTTCAGACATGGCATTGCTTCCATATCTATTAAATAGGGATTTGAAGAGATTAATCTTGGTAAATTCATCTTTCTCGCAGAAGAGGCTTGTTTCCGAACATTCATTTTCAAGAGATTTTGGTAGCTTTCCCTGTGGCAGGTGGCAGGCTTTGAAATTTGTGCACAACTGTCTACATGACATTTATATTATAGAATCTGCAATGCCTGTCAATCAGGTTGTTCTTCTTTCTTCCATATGGCTCCGTAATCTACCATCCACGACGTGTGGGTTTTTTGACACCCACTTTGGATTATGCATAAGCAGCTGTGTGTACAGATGGCACTTTTGCTCTCTGGCCCAGCTATTTTCCCCATCCAATCTTTGCAGCCTTAAATGTGCAATGGACTAGTAAGGTTAGGGATATGAATTACTGGAATACCTGGGCAACTGTCAGAGTACAAGGACACACTCTGTAAATAATTATGAGATATATATATATATATATACTAGCTGAATACCCGTGCTCTGCTATGAAGCTATGTGATCAGGCTTGATAAATTGACACTTAAGAGTTTGAAAATTAATGAGTAGTTATGATCAGCCTCTCCTCTCCCCTTCTCTCCCTCAGGCTGGACCCATAGATTCTCTTATCTCCCCTTCTCTTCCTCAGGCTGCCCCACAGAAGCCTCTCCTCTCCCCTACTCTCACTCAGGCTTTCTAGCCCCTTTTCTCTCCATGAGGCTTGCCCCACAGAAGCCTGTCCTATGCTATCCCATTCTCTCCAAAGTTTTATTTTCAAGTTGGGAGGGGGAGTAGAACATCTAACTAATTAGCATCAGAGCATGTTATAATAATATAGGAAATACTAATGCTCTGGTGGTCATTTTGAAAAATCTTTTCTTAGTGAGCACCTAGAAGCCAAGAGGAACATACGTGGCAAATTTTATTTATTGTGGCATTTTCTGCCACAATGGTGCTAAAAGTCAGTACTTTTAGCACCATTGTGGCAGAAAATGGATCTGAAACAAAACAAAACACTTGATTGATAGAGCTATGATTTACCAAGAGCTTACTTTTGTGCTATTGATTATTTGAGAGGCTGCCTTTTCTTGATTTATCTGCTCTTCCAACAAGATCTCACAGATTGGGTAGGTTGTGGTTTCTGATGTCTAGAGAGCCACATTTGGCAGGCCCTAGACAATAGGCCTTTTCTGCTGTGGTGCCCTTATTGTGGAATCTTCTCTTATTATTAACATCTCTCTACAACGAGTAGTCCTTAACAGTACTACATCCACATGGAGGGAAGTAAGCAGTGGAGTATCACAAGGTTCCGTCGTAGGCCCAGTACTATATAGTATCTTCATAAATGATTTAGATGAGGGAATAGCAGGGGAACTCATCAAATTTGCAGATGACACAAAGCTGGCAGGAATAGCCAACTCCCTAGAAGACAAGGTCAGGATCCAAAAAGATCTTGACAGATTTGAACAATGGCGCCTATCCAACAAAATGAAATTTAATATGAATAAAAGCAAGGTTTTACACCTGGGCAGGAAAAACCAAAGATACAAGTACACATTAGGTGAAACCTGGTTCCAAAATAATAACTGTGAGAGGGATCTTGGAGTCGTAATAAACAATCACTTAAACATCAGTCAGCAGTGTGTGGCAGCAGCCAAAAAAGCTAATACAATCCTTGGTTTTATAAACAGAGGCATAGAATCATGTGAACTTTTAGTACAGCTTTATAAAACCTTAGTAAGACCACACCTGGAATACTGCATCCAATTTTGGTTACCACATTACAAAAAAGATTTTAAGACATTGGAAAAAGTGCAAAGAAGAGCAACTAAGATGATTAAAAGACTAAAACATATGAAGAACGGTTGCAGGATTTGGGTTTGGCTAGTCTAGAGAAAAAAAGGACAATGATAGCAGTATTCCAGTATTTGAGAGGCTACCACAAAGAGGAAGGGGTCAATTTATTTTCCAAAGCACCAGAAGGCAGGACAAGAAGCAATGGATGGAAACTAATCAAGGAGAGAAGCAACCTAGAATTAAGGAAAAACTTCCTAACAGTGAAGGCAATTAACCAGTGGAAGAGTTTGCCTTCAGACGTGGGTGCTTCATCACTGGAGGCTTTTAAGAAGAGACTGGGGAGTCATTTGTCTGAAATGGCATAGGGTCTCCTGCTTGAACAGTGGGCTGGAGTAGAAGACCTCCAAGATCCCTTCTAGCTCTATTTTGATTCTGGTTCTACTATTCTCTTTTCCTGTTTTATCGTTCCTTTTATAATTTTAATTCTTTTAAAAATTATTTAAACTAAATATTTGTCTTCTTTATTTACTGTTTTACTGGATTGCTGTACCCTACCCAGAGTCACTTTCTATGGGATGGGCCACTATATTAATTTGATAAATAAATAAATAGATGATAGAGGTATAGAGATAGATAGATAGATAGATAGATAGATAGATAGATAGATAGATAGATAATAGACAGACAGATGATAGACAGACAGATAGATAGATAATAAACACCTTTTCTCAATAGGATTTCTTTTAAATTGTGAAGGAGCAAAATATAGCTATTTCTTTAAAGCAAAGAAACAAAGTGTAGAATGGCAGGTTGGTAGGTATGAGAGAGAAGGTTGGCACAAAGCAAGAGATTCAGAAAAAAATTACCTCTATTTTCACACGAAGTTCAGTTATCTAGCAAATTTACCCTGAAATGAAAATTCTGAAAAATAATAATAAAAAAGACATCCTCATTATACATGAGCTCATATTCATTAACTGGCATTAAGAGAACAAATTACTTCTCTCTTGATAAGATACTTTAGTGGTACATCTCAAGTGTTTTTACAGACATGTATAATCACCAGGATCTTTAATTTGGCTTTAATATTTAACCCTAATATCACACTGTCTTTCATGTTCCCAGTAGCATATAATATGGCTATTGTATATTAACATATGGACTTGTTTTCATGAAACATATGTCATGCATTTTCAGGCTTCAATAATCTGATGTCCCACTGATTTGTGACAGATTTTAGGCAAAATAAACATCTTTTAAAAACAAAGCTTCAATAATCAGTCTTATCCTAATGTTCAGTTTTCTCTTCAGGGAGAGATAGACAAAGTTGTTGGAATAAAACAATTCTAGATATTTCTGGCTACTGTATTGTAATTTGATCTTCTAAAACATGATTTAGAAATGGAAGTAACATTTAATAATCTGTCAGATACTCCACAAGAAGTGAGTCTTTACTATTCCCATGAACTTCTTTTTTATTATTATTAAAAGTTTTTTATTATTTTTTTTAAACTTAAACATAAAGCACATCTTTTCAGAACAAAGCTTTTGATCCGGTCACAAATTAATACAAATCATTAACAAATCTTAATTTTCAATTAACACAACTTAATATTTTACTCTGTTATTTCCCTCAAATCTGTCTTTTTAACTATGCCATTATCCCATTACTTAAATCTTAAATCCTAACCAATTATCATTCCCTTTTTCTTTCTCATTTGCTTAGATGGATATATTTTAAAAGTATAAATCATACAATTATTATAAACATTCATAAAATATTTAATTACTATTCATTTCTTATCTTCTTGTGATTCTATAAGGCACATCAGGTTATGAGCTATGGATTGGTTGCTCTCTCCTCCCCACTCACCCCCAAAAGTCCCTGGGGCTTTTTCAGACTGGCTATGCAACCTACATTTTCCCACTTTTACAGATTTCTCAGTACTGGGATTATTTTTTCCAACTAATTATTTCATATTTTCTTTTACCTGTCTTGATTTGCAATGATTTATCTTGCTTATAATATTTTCACGAATATTGTTTCAAAAACTAATATTGTTTCTTCAGTGTCATCTAATTTAATTCTTAATATTTTGACAAACTGTTACAAAGTAGTTAGAATGGCCTTTCTTAGAAAAGGAAAGAGATTCAATCATTGTATGAAGTTGATGCCACTCATGTATATGTGCATGTATGTATATAATTTTTAAAGTTCTTCTGAATAGACATGGATGTAATTCCAGCCCAGCAACAGGGACATTACACTACAGTGATGCAATTGCCAAGAATGGTTTAAAGATTCAGATGGGATTCTACTCATCTGACCTCACCTATGCATTCAGCTCCAGCTGTGACTGATGCTGTCATAAGAAATGTACTCATAATGCATTATTACATTGCTGAAGTCAACATTAGGTTAGCTGTTTCTTTTGGTACAATTTAACAGGTAGGTAAATGCTAATACTATGAATGGAATCCAAATATTCCACAATATACGGGGAGAGATGATAATCAAACCAGCATTCTGGTCCAGAAAAGCTCTAATTTGCTTTATTAAATTACAACAAATATCATACCTAATGATAATATTAATTTTCAGTGTTGTGCCTTTGTCCTGCTTCAACTTGTCCTCTTCCCTGTCATAACAACAGCTAACGCTATCTTGCAAAGGTAAATGCCACAATAGATGTCACATCCAATTTAGCATAATATTTTGTGTTGAAACAGAGTTCCTTAAAGTGAGGCATGCCATTAAATCTGTACCTATATTCAGGATAAAATGTTAATAAAAAATGCTAATATAAATTGCAGTAGAAATATAAATTACATGTAGCTGGTATACTGTATGTATTTGTAAATAATATAAATTGCTTGTGATCTTGAATTACTGCATCATCTATCTTTTTATTAATATACAGTAGTGGCCAAAATTGTGGAAACCTTTTGGAAAAAGTGTATTTTTGAGGTTTGATGGCTAATAACATCACTTTTTTTTTTTTGAGTTTCAAGATAATCATATTCCACTGGTGGAATGGCCTGGGAATAGCCCAGACCTTAACCCAATTGAAAATCTATGGAGCCGACTAAAGAAACTTGCTAATCAGAAGTGACCCAGCAATAAAACCCAGTTGATAGAAGTAATCATTCAATCTTGATTTCACATTATAACAGCTGCAGAACTAAAAGACTTGGTTCACACCACAGGAAGATAATAGCATAATATAATAGTAATAGAACTTTTTATTGGCCAAGTGTGATTGGACACACAAGGAATTTGTCTTGGTGCATACGCTCTCAGTGTACATAAAAGAAAAGATACATTCATCAAGAATCATAAAGTACAACACTTAATGATAGTCATAGGGAACAAATAAGCAATCAAATCATATTAGGAAACAGTCAATGTAAATCGTAAGGATACCAGCAACAAGGTTACAGACATACAGTCATAAGTGGGAGGAGATGGGTGATAGGAACAATGAGAAGATTAATAGTAATGCAGACTTAATAACTAGTTTGACAGTGTTGAGCGAATTCTTTGTTTAGCAGAGTGATGGCGTTCAGGAAAAAACTGTTCTTGTGTCTAGTTGTTCTGGTGTGCAGTGCTCTATAGCGTCGTTTTGAGGGTAGGAGTTGAAACAGTTTATATCCAGGATGGAGGGGTCTGTAAATATTTTCACAGCCCTCTTTTTGACTCGTGCAGTATACAGGTCCTCAATGAAAGGCAGGTTGGTAGTAATTGTTTTTTCTGCAGTTCTAATTATCTTCTGAAGTCTGTGTCTGTCTTGTTGGGTTGCAGAATCAAACCAGACAGTTATAGAGGTGCAATAATTCCTCTGTAGAACTGGATCAGCAACTCCTTGGGCAGTTTGAGCTTTCTGAGTTGGCTCAGAAAGAACATTCTTTGTTGTGCTTTTTTGATGATGTTTTTGATGTTAGGTGTCCATTTTACGTCTTGAGATATGGTAGAACCTAGAAATTTGAAGGTCTCTACTGTTGATACTGTAAGAGGTGGTAGTATGGGAGGGTTTCACTAAAGTCCACCACCATTTCTACGGTTTTGAGTGTGTTCAGTTCCAGATCGTTCTGGTCGCACCACAAGGCTAGTTGTTCAACCTCCCGTCTGTATGCCAATTCATAATTGTTTCAAATGAGACCGATCATTGTTGTGTCACTGCGAACTTCAGTAGTTTAACAGATGGATCATTTGAGATGCAGTCATTGGTAGAGAGAGAGAAGAAAAGTGGAGAGAGCACATAGCCTTGTGGGGCCCCTGTGCTAATTGTACAGGTATCTGATGTGATTCTGCTTAGCTTCACCTGCTGCTTCCTGTCTATTAAGAAGCTTATGATCCACTTACAAGTGTCTTCAGGTACCACTAGCTGGTTTAGCTTAGTTAGAAGAATGACTGGAATGATGGTGTTGAATGCTGAACCAAAGTCTACAAAGAGGATCATTGCGTAGGTCTTTGGAGATTCAAGATGTTGTAGGATGCAAAACCATATTAACAGCATCATCTGTTGATCTATTTGCTCGGTATGCAAATTGCAGGTGGTCTAACAGCGGATCCATGATGGTTTTCAAGTGGGACAGCACCAGCCTTTCAAAGGTTTTCATAACTACAGATGTTAGAGCAACTGGTCTGTAGTCATTCAGTTCCTTGATGGTGGGCTTCTTTGGCACTGGAATGATAGTAGAGCATTTGAAGCAAGAAGGAACATAGCACATCTCTAATGATTTATTGAAGATACTGGTGAAGATGGGGCCAATTGGTCAGCACAGACTTTTAAGCAAGAAGGAGTTATCTTGACTGGGCCTGGAGTTTTTCCTGTCTGTGAAATAGGTCTTACACTTCCTTTTCTGTGATCACTAGGGGTTGGGAACCCAATGGGATGTGGTCAGTTGTAGGAGGCTTGGCTGTTGTTGGTGTGTCTGAGATGGGGGTTGTGGAGATAGGTGGCTGTAGTTTCCTTTCAAACCTGCAGTAAAACATGTTCAGGTCATCTGCTAGTTGCTGATTTCTTTCAGCCTGGGAAGGAGGTTTGCCATAGCCGGTGATATTTTTAAGAGTTTTCCACATGTTTGCTGGTTCATTTGTTGAGAACTGAATCTTTAGCTTTTCAGAATAGCTTCTTTTTGCTGCTCTGATCTCCTTGTTAATACATTTCTGGCCTGATTGTACAGCATTTTATCACCTTTTCTGTAGGCTTCCTCTTTGGAATGACGTAGTTGCTTAAGTTTAGCTGTGAACCAAGGTTTGTTGTTACTGTATATTCTCAAGTTCCTGGTCGGTACACATAGGTCTTCACAGAAGCTGACATATGATGTTACAGTGTCTGTGAGTTCATCTGAATCTAAATAATCTAAGAAGATGTTGTAAGACAGTAATTTATGCTAAAGGTTACCCAACTAAGTATTAACCGACATGATAGTTTTTGCATATCTCATTTTTTCTACGTGTTTCACTTTTCTTCTTTACACTGTAACTGCTATTCTAATAGCAAATCCTTCATAAAAGTTATTGCATTACATTCTTGATTAAATTATCTTTCCATTGATATATAATTTTATGGTACTACTCCCCAAAAAAGTGGTGTTATTAGCTAGTTTTAGAAAATACATTTTCCCCAAAAGGTTTCCACAATTCTGGCCACTACGGTATGGAGAGTGAGTGGGGGGTGGGGGGTGGGGGAGGGAAAGAGAGAGAGAGAGCACTCACTAAGTTGTGTTTTACCCCTTTACTGTTGTCGTTATTTTTTCAAGCAACCTAACATGTTTAATCCAGTTATCTCACAACCTTAATTATATGCTACAGGTAAACAATAAAAGAGTTAATTAAATATTCATATTGAAAGATTCTGTTTGTTTCATATTTGTGTGTAGATATGGGTAGTTAACAAAAATGAATGTAAGTACCCTGGGATTTGAGTGTAAAAATTAATGTTCCAAGAGCCAGGAGGATATATTAGAAACTGTCACTAAGCCAATAATATCATCTTTGTTAGCTACTGTTTTCAGCAAATTTAACATGTTGATTCAAGAGTGGAGAAGAACAATGCATTGATCATTTTGACAAAGCTTTAAAAAGTGTTCACTCTTCAGTCTGCACATAATTACTGATCTGTAACTTTATGAAATTTCAAATATACCAATTGTGGGTGTTTTTCTGAGTTCTTTTAGATGTATTTGTAAATCAGATTTCATCCTGTTTTCATGGGGAACTAGGAGAAAAAGGAAAAAACCACGAGAGAAAAATTCTATGGGCCATTAAGGGGGGGGGGAAATTACCTTGTTTTAGGTGCAAAGATGTTCCTTTTTTGTAGGAAGATATTTCAGAGTCAGCATGATGTAACATATTCTTAGTATGCAGCACTTGTCTAAAATTATTTTAATTACAAATAATTTTGGATGGTTTTGCTTTGTTGTTTGTTGCCGTAGCTTGAATTCCTAATTTATCCATAAGGGAAGGGGTATAGGAAAATGAAACATAGTTCAATAGATTCCCTAGATATATGCTGAGAGCTATATGTTATTTTAGTGAACCATGAGCCTAGTATTATATTAATTTGAAATTTGTATCCTCCAAATAGTCCATAATACACTATGAAGCACCAACTGCATATGTTCACTTCTTTTTTTTTTTAGAAGAAAGCTTTTCTAAACCACTTCCTGCTGGGAACACAAGGAGTGCAAGATAATGCTTTCCTTTCTTTAACTAAAAGAAAGATATCCATGAATTTAAAAAGTCCTGCCACAAAGGACAAAAGGCAGGAAAAAACACTCTATTCTCAGCAAATTGGAAGCGGCTTTGACATTTTAAAGGTAAGTTAAATTATTTAGGAAAAACATAATTTTCTTTTCAAATCAACACCATATGTCACATAGGCACTGTATATTTTTCCTCTCTATCTACAAGTAATACTTGTGCTTTTTCTGTCATTTTGAAAATTATGATAAAGATTTCAGCATTTTGGAAGCCAAACATCTAATCTTTTTACAAAAGCTTTTACTTCATGTGCAGGAAGTTAGCAGTTGTTAGAGCTTTTCTGGGTTACAATTCTGGCTCTGCTCTTTATTCGCTTATAAAAATCCGCAGAAAAATTCAGTTACATAGCAACCTAACAATATGGATGGATGGAGAGATATCTAGATGTCTCTGTGTATTTATTTAAAATATACAGAAGTTGTCCCCTTCTGAGCCAATCACATGGCCAGTAGTAGAGCCCAATGTCCCTGCTGCAGACTTCATTTCTAGATCTCCTGATTGAAAGAAAAGAAATAGGCAGGCTATTATGAGTAGAAGCCAAACCATTGTTCAGAGCAACCTGGAACAAAATGAGGCTTGGGTGAGCGTTCTGGCATCCTGGATGCTAAAGAGAAAGGGCAGTGCTACAAAATTAAATGGAGTTGCACTAATAAAAATTAAATGCAATCCTATTGGTTTGTAGAAGAGTCCAGAAGTAAGGAAATTGACCTGAATATTATGATCTGATTGCATAGATTACCCACCTCCCCACCCCCCGTAACTGAAAAAAGTCATAAATAGAGGAACTAGGGTCCTGGAAGTGAGAAGGTAGAGGAGACAAGTATCTGCTTGGCTGATAGCTTTAAATCAGTAAAGAAATAAGAATTAGGAAATCTCTTCAAGGGGGGTGGCAGGGGTGAAATCCAGCAGGTTCTGACAGGTTCTGGAGAACCGGTAGTGGAAATTTTGAGTAGTTCAGAGAACCGGCAAATACTACTTCTGGCTGATGGGGGTGGGAATGGAGATTTTGCAATATCCTTCCCCCAGGAGTGGGGAGGGAATGGGGATTTTGCAGAATCCTTCCCCTGCCATACCCACCAAGCCACACCATGCCCACCAAGCCATGCCCACAGAACTGGTAGTAAAAAAAAATTGGATTTCACCACTGGGTAGTGGTCTGTTCCAAAAACCCCAAAAAACAGAGACACAAGAAAAATGAAAGAAGAATTGTTATGGATGTACAGAGACCCAAACATTTTTAGGGATAAACGAGAGAAGAACGTTAGGCTGTAGCCAGGACTAGGAAAAAATAAGAAAAGGGAAATAAGGAAAAACTTAACTTAGAGAAAGGGGACAAAATGATGAGATAAAGGGAATAGGAGACAGTGTTTAAGTCATGATATATGGAAGGACTATTTGTGATGTTTCAGCCTGAAGCCTTTTGCCCAGATAGGATTCCATTCCTGGCAACTAACAAGGCAGCGTGAAAGATGCAAAGGGATCTGGAACATTCATTGGCAACTTGGCTGAGTGAGAGGGAGGCTGGCAAGTTTCATCAGTGAAGAAATTGAACAATGAATCAGTTGTGGGAGGATCAAGGTTTGAGCAGCTGAGAAGAAGGGAATGGGGCTCTTGTTCGGGGTTTTTTGCCTGCCATTAGAACTGATTTTTTTTTCTTCAAAGCAGATCCTGCACTTGCAGGAAATTACTAGGAAGAAAAAAAAATAGCATTGAAATCAGATGTATAAAAGGTTTGGTCCATCATAGACATAATCAAGTGGAGTGATACAGGGGTGGGTTCTACTTACCTTTACTACTGGTTCACAACTGGGTCGTGGGCACATACTCGTTTTGCTCACATGTGCGCTCTTCTGCGCATGCGCAGAAGCGTTTTGATGATGTTGGGGTCAGTGGGCGGAGCCTCCCGCCAGTTTTACTACCGGTTCTATAGAACCAGTGCGAACCAGGGGCAACCCACCACTGGAGTGATAGCTTCCTTGTGGGAATATGCAGTTAAAGAGATAACTGTCAACAACCCTAGCCTTAACTAATCTAGTCAAGGTAAGTGTAAGTCAGCCGAAATAAGCAGACATAACTGATTGGTGCATAAAAACTCATTGGTGTGTGTGTGTGTGTGTGTGTGTGTGTGTGTGTGTGTGCGCGTAAGAGAGTTCTCACAGGGATCCAGCTTCTCCAACTCAGGAAGAAGTGCAGTTGTAGGTGCCCAGTGATAGCACTGATTTCCAAGGAAGTTCATTTAATTTATTTTGTAATCACATCTGAACCCAGGTCTGACGTGTACCTTCCTAGCCACACAGAAATACAATCAGAGAGAGATAAATGGTTAGACTTTACATAGTTTCCCAGTTCAGTAGCAAGCCAGAAAGTACAGCTGCGGGAAACAAAATAGCTAGTTCTCTGCCTGCCAATCTCTTTTCCCCAGATAGGTTCAAAGCAAATTGCTTCACTCACTTTCTTGAACTTCTTTTTACAAATTAGCCTTTTGCTTGTTGAATTTCTCTTTTTCTTCTCTTCCTTGTTTTTGGTTTTAAATTTGGTGGCACTGGAAGGAGAGACGCATATTGATCCGACTTGCAGGTTCGCTGATCTGTCTTTTAGTTGAAAGATTGGGAGGCAATCCTAAAATCCAATTTCCCACAAGAAGAAGTGGGGGGGGGGGACAGGAGGTGGACCGAAATGTTATAAGTAATGGGTAAAGTAATGGGTGAAGTATCCCATGTGCCATGCTAGTCAGATAGAGGTTACGTGCCTCTATCTGACAACAGAAGAGATCCCAACAGAAGAGACAACAAAAGCATCCCAATGTTATTATGCTAATAAGAAAACAAAACAAGATTTGCAACCACTGCAAAGCAAGTGACAGAATTGAGCCTCTAGAGGCTTAAGAATTGTTTGTGAGAAGGTGTCAAGGCTTTGATAGGAAAAACTGCTAATTAATGCCATGCAAGTTTAGAATTCAGCAAAGCTGGTTTTCCCAGCAGAACAAGTGACAAATTTAATTGTTCTTGTTTTGTATGGTCAGAACAGGAGCAATTTCAAGACATCGAAAAGACATGTAGAAAAAATATTGGTAAGTCACACAAGCTCCAAGTTGAATTGCAACATAAAGTTTGATCTAAGGCATAGTTAATCTGCATGGATAATCTTTCTCTATCCATTATTTTGAAAGAAATGCTGATGTGTTGTCTTTCATATGGCTGGCCTTGCTCCTAAGAGAACTACAGTAGTCTGTGACTTTGGGATTCTCTTCTAAGATGGGCAAAATAAGACTATGACCAAAAGAACCTTTATTGAACTTCATCTGGTACAGCAAATGGAAGTGCAAGAGAGCAAAACTAACATAGCAAAACTAACATAGTTCTGGGCTGCATCAGAACACTCATAATATCAATGGCAGATGAAGACATTATTCTTTTTATTTAGCATTGGTGAGACATCACTTGGAATACTGAGTAGTATTCTAGACTGGGGTGAAATCCAGCAGGTTCTGACAGGTTCTGCAGAACCGGTAGCAGAAATTTTGAGCAGTTCAGAGAATTGGTACTGGAAATTTTGAGTAGTTTGGAGAACTGGCAAGTGCCATCTCTAGCTGGCCCCAGAGTGGGGTGGGAATGGTGATTTTGCAGTATCCTTCTCCTGCCATGCCCACCAAGCCACACCACACCCACCAAGCCACACCATACCCACCAAGCCACACCACACCCACCAAGCCACACCATACCCACACCACACCCACCAAGCCACACCATACCCACCAAGCCACAGAACCAGTAGTAAAAAAAATTGGATTTCATCAGTGTTCTAGACCCCATATTTTCAGAAGGATATTAGTTCAGAGATAGGCAGCTAAAATGCCACAGAGATTGAGAGCCTGCCCTGTGCAAACTAAATGGATATTCAGTCTTGATAGTTGCATACTGTAGTTGCAGGAAGGTTGCATACAGCTAAACAAAAGGAAGTTACAAAGAAAATGGCTAAGAACTATATTCTATGGCCACATAAACTAGGACCAGAAATAGTAAATATGGGTTGCAGCTAATTAGATTTCATTTAATAAAAAAAATATCTCTGATGGTAGAAATCACAAATATGAGTTGCTGCTAGTTAGATTTTATTTAATCAGAAGGGAAAACGCTCTGATGATAAGCTTATCTATGGAGGTTGTAAGCAGGGGTGGGTTCTAACCGGCTTTACTACTGGTTCTCTTTGTGTGCGCGCTTCGCGCGTGATCGCCGTGCGCATGCTCGGTTCGCTCGCAGGCACACCAAATGAGTGCTTCGCGCAAGCACATTGCGAATCTGCCCAGCTGAAGTGCGGCAATCCCCTCTGCCGCACCTCTCAGCTGGGTGAAAAAAGAAGAAATATAAGGTCAGAATAACACAGAGGCGAGCGGGAGGGCCTAGCTCCCTAAGACAGAGAACCGGTTCGGTGATGTCATATCGTCACCGCTACCGGCTCTCGCGAACCGGGCCAAACCGGGAGGAACCCACCACTGGTTGTAGGTCTTCCATCTATGGACATTTTTAACATGAGGCTAGACAGTCACCTCTCATTCAGCAGAGGTTGGACTAGATGATTGTTGGTATCCTATCCAACTCTACAGTTCTACATTTCTATGGGGGGGAGGGCTGTCTGGGTGCACTAACTCAAACTGTTAACATCAGTAGAATTTCTACAATGGGCATTTTCTACATGGGGCATGTGTTGAAGATCACCCAAAAATTGCAGTTGATTCAAGGATCCACTTGCTACCTGACATTGGTAACTATAAACATATTACACCTACTCTGTGGGACTTGCATTGGTTGTCAATAAGTTTCTTGTATAATGTGAAGGGCTATATTTGATATAGAAAACCACATACTGTATGGTTTGGTCCCTAGATATTTTTAAGACTGCCTATCCAGCTATTTCTACCTCTTTGAGGTAACCGCTTGTGATAACTTGCTTTAGTGAGATGAAGTTAGTGAGGGTTGCCCCCAGTTCGGACTGGTTTGCAAGAACCGATAGTAAAACTGGCAGGAGGCTCCACCCACTGACCCGGACATCATCATAGGTGATCTGCGTGGGCACGATGTGAACCAGTAGTAAAGGTAAGTAGAACCCACCCCTGGATGAGGTACAGTAAAAGCTGGAAATCTCTGCTTTTCTATCAAGGATGCCTCAGTCTTGAAACAATTTCCTTCCAGAAATTAGATTTGCATCATTGCTGATGGCCTTCCCTTCCTGGAACTTTTAAAGACCAAACTTTTCTTAATGGCCTTTGGGAAACGATTATGGTGATCACTACTTAAGATCTACTTACTATTACTTGGCATTATAATTTATCTTATAATTGACTAGATTCTAGAATGTTTTCAATGTTTTATTACATTCTGGATATTTTTATTGTATTTAGCTATGTTGTAGTCTTAAAAATTCAGTGACATACTTTATTTAATAAATAAAGTGTACATACATGTAGTTGATGAGTGGCTATTTCAAAGCCCAGAGTTGCTTTGAAACAAGATAAATTTAATAGTAAAATAAAATGACATGTCTTTTTTATTCATAGTAAATGGAGACCTTTTTTGGACTGCATCCTTCTTCACAAAATCTTCCCAGGCTCTCACTTTTTTTTCTTTCTCTTTTTCTGCCCAGATTCAACTTCTTTGATAGGTATTTTAATTCAGAATATTGATTTCAGTCCTAAAGCTGAAATGGGGATACAATCCTGGACAATAGTCCAGGACAAACAAAAGGAGATGTGAGCCAATTCTTGTTCCTAAGCACTTGCTTTTTCAAAATTCACTCTATTGTGAAGGTCAGGGAGAATGAATTAAGGGAAGATGAGTAAGGAGAAGCACAATTTCCATCTTAGTGTGTGTGCATGTATGAATAAAAGTGAATTGTTTCACTCTTTCTTTTGTCTAAAATCCTTTCACTAAGAGCAGTATGGAGCCTCCCTTTCCTCCTCCAGTGTCTTGCAATAAATAATCACATGACTATGTAATCCACAGTTGGCACAGAGTTCTGCACAAATCAGAAATGTAATTTTATTGCCTATGCACTGTCCAAACAAAATCCCAAATGGTTCAAGGATTTTGCTCAGAGTATGAGAGGAAACTTCCAAAATATATTCATCTTTTTTGGATGAGTCATGAATACATGACGTCTTCTCTCTCTCTCTCTCTCTCTCCCTCCCTCCCTCCCTCCCTCTCTCTCTCTCTTTCTCTCTCTCTCTCTCTCTGTCTCTCTCTCTCTCTCTCTCTCTCTCCCTCCCTCCCTCCCTCCCTCCCTCCCTCTCTCCCTCCCTCTCTCTTAATATCCCTTATGATCATTACTGGAAAGCAAATAAAGGAAGCATGAAGAATATGCTGGGTTTTTTTAAGTAAAAGAAAGAAAAGAATTCCATCAGCCACTTCAGAAAGTTCAAGAAGCTTCTCCTTCCCATTCTTCACCCACAAAGATTTTCTGAGATTCTTTTATTACCTGCAAAAGAAGAAGAAATCCACAAATCTGCATTATGTGACACTAATTAATTTATGTGGAACAGCTTGACTCAATAGGAGCACCTGTTTTTCAGAAGCTATCTTTAAAAAAAGCATAGATTGTGAGTGATTCAGAATTTATTTCCATGTTGCACTGAGTGGGAAAGAGCTAAATAAACTTGTATATCTGTCATCATCAATCAACAGCTGTAAGAAACTTTTTTTATGGTTAATCTGTAAAAATCACAGCATCTCTTGTAGAAGAGCATCTCTTTGGAAGAAAGATTATGAAAGGCCATGTAAATTGGAAGCTATGATAAGTTTAGGGTTAGAACACCTTCACACTAGTATTTTGTGTCATTTTGCATCTGATGGCTATTGTGTTTTGAGGAACTGAGGGCCTTTCCATGTCTACTTTTCCCCAATAGAACAACAAGTTGAAAATGAAGCAAACTTAAGGAATCTCTGCATTTCAATCCCTTCCTCCACCTTTGTCAGTGGTCTGGTATTCTGTCCATAGTGTAGCTAACATAGAGCTTGATTGGTGGATTATTTTGCTATATTTCCTCTCCCACCCATGCCAGGAAAATGTAAAAAAATACTTTTGTTTCTGTAGGTAAGTCCATTGAGCACTGGTTTGATTTGGGGGAGGGATGGATAACAATTTTACAGTTCTTCCTCTCAATTGAGCTAGCAAAACTCTGCTCAATTTCACTCCATTAAAGAGAAAGAGTATTTCACTATTCCACTGCTCTACCTGTTTAAAAAAAAATCAACCTTTCATAGTAGACCACTAGCAGCCTGGTTTAAAATTCATCAAAGGTAATACATATTATTACAGCAGCGGGAATTGTACTCGCACAAGCCTGGAAAATGTCTATTACACCGACAAATTGTGTAATAATCTGGAAAAATTTTGAGTGTGCAGAAATGGACAAACTTACTATAGAATTAAATAACAAGGAAGACTCGGAATATTACTCAAACTGGGAAAACTGGCATCAATGGATAGAAAATAAAAATAGGAAATATATAGATCAAAATAAGGCATAAATTGTGTTTACATATATTCGATCAAGAAGGAATAACAGTTTTTTGAAAATTAAAAAAAAATTAAAAAAAATAAAATTCATCAAAGGCAAAGAACAGGAACCTGGGATACCAGCCAGTGGGAAAGAGAGATGAAGCAAAACACTGCAAGTGGAACAGACTGCTCCACTTCACCAAAAGAGAGGCAAAACACTAATTTTTATAGGGAACCAGAAAAGAGATCACTTTCTCAGCAGTCTTGAGGAGAACACCATCTTTTCCTTCCTTCCCAAAATTGTAGATGACCTGTCCCTGAATAGAGGCAAGTAGGAAGTGTGAATAAGCTCTAAGTCAATATATTTCTAGTTCTATATTTTATTAGAAAGCAAAATCAAGCTGCGACTTTGCTCATGGGCACCCTATTTCCCCATTAACAAGAGGAACTCTTGCCTCATCCCTTAATCTGTCTCTTCAAATCAAGCTAGCTGTGACCTTCCCATATCTAATATTTATGTTTCCTAGAGCTTATCTCTTCCTGCATATATTGTTTAAATTTATATTTCCCACTCCTGAATCTAGCAGCCATGACAACCTGCAACCATGGTTCAATTATTGGGGAAAGCAGCTGGTAGCCGAACAATTAATATACTGCTGGTTTATTTTTACAAGTTACAAGAGTGCATAAGTCCTGTTACGACTGATCTTGCACATTTTTTTTCTTTTATAATGAGATGGCTTATTATTGTTGAAGCGACTTTCATGCTATGGCAAGAGTACAAGTAGACAAATGAGCACTTTTATGATCATGTTATTTATACAAATAGCAATTAACATGTTTTGCTATGGGCTTCAGAAAATGTTCTGAATTACTGTGATTTTTATGACAACAAGGGGTCCTGAGAAAGTACTGTCCTTTCAGGTTAGAATCCAGAAGAAAAAACAGGTTAATCTGTGACGCAAAGATACCTGCTGTCTCTAAGGAAATGGTTCTGCAGAAATTTAATTCCATTATTCCCTTCCTTTTTAGAATATTTTATCTCTTGCATCAGTCCAAATTCTGAAGTGCAATGAAAGCAAAGGGAGGAGAGAATCATAAAAAGCAAAGTAACCATACTGATTGCAAGGCACAAATGAAATTTATATTAGAACATATTATATTGGAAATTTAGTAGCAAAATGTAGGATCACAACAGCTACAGGAAGAAGTGTTTTAGTTAGCAAGAAGACAAAGCAAAAGAGAGGGGCTGATATTTAAACCACAAAATGTGTGTTTCATTTGTCTTAATTTTGAAATATATGTGTTAGATATAATGTTCAATTAAAAACAGAACACATCTGAAAAATGTAAGGGAGTCTAATTTGTCTTCTTCCTATCTGAAGTTGTCTTTCAATGTGAAGTGTTGTACCTATCAGTTTTAATATTAAAACGATATCATACACAGAGTGTACACTAGATGGTATTTACATTCATCAAAACATGTTTTGATTTGTGTTAAATAATGAGTTCCTTATTGTTGTTAGTTGCGAAGTCATGTCCAACCCATTGCGACCCCATGGACAATGTTCCTCCAGGCCTTTCTGTCCTCTACCATCCCCCGGAGTCCATTTAAGCTCACGACGACTGCTTCAGTGACTCCATCCAGCCACCTCATTCTCTGTCATCCCATTCTTCTTTTGCCCTCAATCATTCCCAGCATTAGGCTCTTCTCCAGGGAGTCTTCCTTCTCATTAGGTGGCCAATGTATTTGAGTTTCATCTTCAGGATCTGGCCTTCTAAAGAGCAGTCAGGGTTGATCTCCTCTAGGACTGACCGACTTGATCACCTTGCAGTCCAAGGCACTCGAGTCTTTTCAGCACCATAGTTCAAAGGCTTCAATTCTTTGGTGCTCAGCCTTCCTTATGGTCCAACTTTCACAGCCACACATTGCAACTGGGAAAACCACAGCCTTGAATATTCGGACTTTTGTTGGCAGGGTGATGTCTCTGCTTTTTAGTATGCTGCCTAGATTTACCATAGCTTTCTTCCCCAGGAGCAAGTGTCTTTTAATTTCTTGGCTGCAGTCCCCATCTGTGGTGATCTTGGAGCCCAGGAAAATAAAATCTGTCACTACCTCCATTTCTTCACCATCTATTTGCCAGGAATTGAGAGGGCCAGATGCCATGATCTTAGTTTTCTTAATGTTAAGTTTCAAGCCAACTTTTGCACTCTCCTTCTTCACCCGCATCAAGAGGCGCTTTAATCCCTCTTCATTTTCTGCCATTAGAGTGATATCATCTGCATATCTGACATTGTTGATATTTCAGCGGGGAGCTTTTTATTAGCCTCCAGCAATCCATCATAGTACATTTCTATTTGTAAGACAAATAAAGAAACAGATTTTCCTGATGGCTTCCTACGCATTAAAGCTTTGACAAACTAGACTATAATTTGTTAATCTGGCAGCTAATGAAGATTGAAGCAACAAGCATAGTGTGGGGTAACTATTTTGCTAGGAACTGTGTTCTCTTGCATTAAAATTCTGGGAATCATATGATGGATGATACTGAAGAAACAAGCTATCAGTAAGGATGTGCACTTTCTTTTCTCTGTATAGGAAACTGATCTTTCAAAAAGTACTGCACATTTAGATGGACTGATAATATTCTTTTTAGCCTTCTTTGAGAGGACAGAATAAAAGGAAAGAACATGAATCCCAGCACAGGAAAAGAGTTTAGTTGCATTTATCCCATTGAATTCAGCATCTTTGATGATTAGCTTCCTCTGAAATGGATGAGAAACATTAGAGATGGCTGAGATTCAGGCTGAAAACTTTCAAATCGGATCTGAATGATATTCAGATCAAAGATATTTGACAAAATCCTCAGTTTTCAGACTAGCAATTTAAATGTGAAATTTTGCTTTAAAGTGGTAGATTGAAGCTTTGACCAAAAAATCAGTATCAGAAAGTGAATTTCAAGTGATCAAGTTCTTAGTAGGCATTAAAGCAGAAACATCACCCTGCCAACAAAAGTCCGAATATTCAAGGCTATGGTTTTCCCAGTTGCAATGTATGGCTGTGAAAGTTGGACCATAAGGAAGGCTGAGCACCAAAGAATTGAGGCCTTTGAACTATGGTGCTGGACTCCCAAGAGTCCCTTGGACTACAAGGTGATCAAACCGGTCAGTCCAAGGGGAGATCAACCCTGACTGCTCTTTAGAAGGCCAGATCCTGAAGATGAAACTCAAATACTTTGGCCACCTAATGAGAAGGAAGGATTCACTGGAGAAGAGCCTAATGCTGGGAAAGATTGAAGGCAAAAGAAGAATGGGACGACAGAGAATGAGTGGCTGGATGGAGTCACTGAAGCAGTCGTCGTGAGCTTAAATGGACTCCAGGGGATGGTAGAGGACAGAAAGGCCTGGAGGAACGTTGTCCATGGGGTCGCGATGGGTCAGACACAACTTCAACAACAACAACAACAAACTGAACCTTTGGGAGCAAGGCACACTTTCCAGTGAATTAAACCAGTGTTTCTCAACTTCAGCAACTTTAAAATGTGTAGACTTCAACTTCCAGATTTCTCCATGCTGGCTGGGGAATTCTGGGAATTCCAGAATTGCTGAGGTAATAGCTGAGGTAAATAAAATTTATTTTTTGTCATGGGTACCATCTTATTTGATTTGTTTCAAAGTGTTGTATGTCTGCATTTGGGGATTATTAAAAAACTATAATTAATGAAACTACAGCACTATTGGGAGTAGACATGTGAGATGAATGGAAAGAGAGACAAATTATTTTTATTGAGTTCCCTCTTCACTCAAATGTCCTGCCACTAGATAATGAACTGACATTAGCTTTGTTTACTTTTCATATCTTTTCAATATTGAAAGTTTGTTTGAAATATTTTTGCCATATTTTACAGTCTCCCGGTGTCCTTTGTTCTATGAGATTTTTTATTTACTGTTTCTAATGATGATTGGATCATTTTATTTCAGGCTGACCCCAGGAACACAGTCATAGGCTTTAGTGAATCAATAAATAAACAAATTGTATTCACTGTTAAAGGCCAAATGTTATTAAATTTTCATTGCACACCATCTGTTTGTTATCATCAGGCTTAAAAATCACTGCTACCAGCCAGCTATTAAATTCAAGCAGTTATTATATTACAGCTAACGGTTTACAGCTGCTTGGATCGAAAGAAGAAAATTTACGTTGGAGGGATTGTGAGCAAGTTCACCATACCTTCTTGAAAAGTTGCACCGTTTCTGGATAGTACAGTCCTGGAAAATTATGCATTTGACTTAAGTTTTCTTAAATTAATTGGTTGCACCCTCTCATTGCTTCCATTATTTAATGATTACAAATGCAGTGAGCTTGTTCCATCTCCCTGCCCCGCCCCTTTTTACTTTAAATCCAAATAAATGCATATCCCAATTTATTCTGTTTGCTGGTAAGATCTTATTTGATTCATTGAGTTGATTTGTCACTATACAAGTTTATTAAATGGGATGACCTCCTCAATTACCAAATACTTTCATATATTAGGTACTTAGGTGGTTTTTCTAAGTCAAATATAAGCTCTGAATTTTACATATCAGTTATATATTATGGGAACTGAATATTGAAAGAATATTTGGGGTTCTGCTGCAAAACACTATGCTATGGTATGTTTCAGATATACTAGCTCCTACTTCTGCTTTGTGTGTGTGCCTATGTGCAATTGTGCACACAACATGAATGAATGTATAACTTCTTAGTTTGTGATACCATGGAAGTCATAAGAAATATTTCCTCGCAGGCTCTAGAGTCTAGACCCATGATGGCAAACCTATGGCACACGTGCCACCTGTGGAGCCATATCTGTGGGCATGCAAGTGTTGCCCTAGCTCAGCTCCAGCATGCATGTGCATGCTGGCCAACTGATTTTTGGGACTTCCGGTCCCACTGGAAGTCAGGAAATGGTTCGTTTCCAGCCTTCGGAGGGCCTTCGGGGGGTGGAGAGGCCATTTTCACCCTCTCCAGGCTCCAAGAAAGCCTCTGGAGCCTGCAGAGGGTGAAAAACAGGCCTACTGGGCCCACCGGTAACCTTTTTGCTGTTGCGTGCCAAAAGCGGGGGGAGTGCGGGGGGGGGCATTGAATTATTGGTGTGAGCACAAGCGTGCGCAACCCCCTGCACTCCCCCCACTTTTGGCACATGACGGCAAAAAGGTTAGCCATCACTGGTCTAGACTTTAACAGCTCTGCTCATTCAATAAGCATCAAATCCATGTTGATGCAAAATCTGAAAGCAAGTATTTCTGGGTTTTAATACAGCACAGAATCTTCAAATCAGATAACAAAGCAGATTCTATAGTAATAAGTACCGTAATTCATTTAAACAGATTCTACCATTATGTGGTGGAGCAAAACTCCAAAATTAATATTTCCCCTATACTTGTGGTGCAGAATTGTTATTTTCTGAGAGGCTGTACTGATTTCTGAGTGAAATTCAAAGTGCTGGTTGTTTCAGATAATCCTTGATTTATGACCACAATTGACCCCCAAATTTCTGTTGCTAATTGAAACATTTGTTAAGTGAATTTTGCCCGATTTTATGACCTTTCTTGCCACAGATATTAAGTGAATCACTGCAGTTGTTAAATTAGTAACATGGTTGTTAGGTGTATCTGGCGTTCCCATTGACTTTGCTTCTAAGAAGGTTCCAAAAAATGATCACATGACCTTGGGACACTGCAACCATCATGAATATGAATATGAGCCTGGTGCCAATCACTTGACTATGGGAATGCTGCAATGGTCATAAGCACTGGTGGGATTCAAATAATTTAACAACCAGTTCTCTGCCCTAATGATTTCTTCAACAACCAGTTCACCAAGCAGCTCAGAAAGTTAATAACCGGTTCTTCCGAAATGCGAACTGGCTGAATCCCACCACTGGGATTAAGTATGAAAAATGAACATAAGTCACTTTTCAATGTTGTAACTGTGAACAGTCACTAAATGAACTGATGTAAGTTGAAGACTGTACTTATAAATCCCTACATGACTCAAGCTCAGTGTCTACAAGGCTGCTCACTCATCCTCCCACACAGCCATCCAGTGTTTGAACTACACTATTCAGAAAATATATATATGTATTTGACAACAACAGGATTTGCCCCACGTAATATTTATTTGTTTTAGTTTGTTTCCTTTGTTTTCCACTATTCCACCAAGAAACTAAATTGCACTATGAAGCGAAACAGAAATGACTTGCCGTAAGCTGCACAGCATTGAACAACTTAGCTCTTTTTGCCCTGAGCTGTAAGAATAAAAATCTGAAATGCTTGTTTGTAACAAAGAATATTTGTTAGGTATTTTATGGTACCATTCATTCTGTGAGGCACACATTAGTTTTGTTGCTATTGCTTCTGGGGCTTCACAGCTTTCAAGTTAAAAACGATTTATAAATTAAATAGATAAAACAATAGAAGATAGAAAGAGGGAGAAAGGGGTTGATTCTTTGAACAATAATTAGGATATACAGTAGATCAATTTTAAAGCTGTGATCTGTGAAACCTGTGAATAATCCTGACATTTGAACATGGATCAAGTCATTTGGAGAATTATGCTTGCAGCTAAGAATTTCTTTCAAATATCACAGAGCATGGCATGAAGACAGTTCTTCATCCAGGCCTTTGGCCCTTTGCTTCATTCCTGTCTGGTTTGTCCTTCTTACCATCTCCCACCCCCCCCACACACACACACACATTTGTTATTAATTGTATTTATCTTGTTTCTTTTGTTGAAGGCTGCCCAGAGTCCTTGGAAGTTAGGTTGCATACAAATTTGAGAGATAAATAAGTACATATTTTTTTCCAAAGTTGATCAGCTCTAGATGTAGACAATACTATCTAGGGAAAATGCTTCTTTAAATTACATTCTGAAAGAAAAGTTAGGATACACATATAGGCTTTGCAAGAGAAGGAGGCATACTGTAAAAAACAATAGGCCTCATAATTCAAGCTTATGGTCATGATGTTGCACACATGGACATATGAAACCAAATTTGTATAGATGTTGCAATATTCATATTGTCATTCTGATAAAACTGTTAGACACGATAGGTGCCTCTGAATCAGGGGTGGGTTCTACTTACCTTTACTACCGGTTCGCAAAGGGGCCGCGCGCACGCTCTTCTGCCTCTTCTTGATGACATCAGGGTCAGTGGGCGGAGCCTCCCGTCAGTTTTACTACCGGTTCTATAGAACTCAAAAGAAAATAGAAACATGGAAAGGCAAAAGAAGCTTCTTATCTGGTGATTTTGATTCAACCTTCCTTTTGAATGAATTATACTCGGCTATGCCATACTGGCTGATTCAGATGATTACTATAAGTCCCCATAGTCACAGGGAACTAGAAAAGTGTGTTCTATCCCAAATCCTCATGAAGGAAGATAGAAAAGTTTTGGAAACCAACAATTGATTGTAAAAGATCAATTGTTCTGATCTCTGCTGTCTCATTCAGAAACAAAAATATATACAGTACTTTCAAGCTGGTGCTAACAGATTCAACATCGCACAGTTCTGATAATAGTTCCCATTATATTCTCAGTGATTAAGGAATAGACATTAATATTAGGCCATAGATTTTCATCTATATGATAATTTATTTAATATATTTCCATCTCGTCAAGCTCTTCTAGCAACTATTGGAAAAATTTATGCATGACTTTATGGGAAAGTTCGAACTTTTTTTACATTTCCAAAACTTAGCAAATAGCAAGTGACCCATTTGATGTTAATGAAGTTTTATTGTACAGAGAGAGACATATACATAAATGCCCAGCAATATCTGTTCTAGCAGATACTAAATATACATCACCAAATTCTCCAGAGTCCTAGCTTTGACTTTCAACTATTGATGAAGAAGGCAAGGCGTTCTCTTCTGGACTGGTTTGAGATTAAATCAGAAGACAAGATCTCAAGTTTTTCTTTACATAAGAATTTTACTTTTCTTTCTGAAAATGAAGCATATAATTTCAGAATCATTTTTTTAAAAAGCTGCCAGGCTACAAAATTGAAAATTGGGTTTAAAAATTATGCTTTTGCTCTTGAGTTTTAATAGGCTAGAAATACCAACACTTAAGCAGGATAAATCTCTGTTGACATGCCCCTGGTTTCTTTTATGTTTCATCTCCTAGTCTAGATAGCTCTTAATGGTTGACTTGAAATAGCTTTCCCCAAGCTGATACTTTCAAAAACCATGGTCTAAATTCTTATTTTATTCTATATATCTGGAAGATAGAAAAGCAGCAAAGTTTGCCCTGATTAGTCTAATACTGTAATGTTATGCATGTTTACTCAGAAGTAAATCCCACTATATTCCATTCAAGTAAATCAACTGAAATATAATTGGTGAAGATACAGTTTGTTTCAACATGTCAGCCTTTTGTTGCAATAATCTTGTAGCAGCTCATCCCTCAGGTTTTTGAAATGTATATCTAACATGTTCAGTAGACATTACATGGAAGTCTTCCTTAAAATGTTTGCATTTCTGGTATAGGTTTTAACACACCCAGGCCTTTATAATTCCAATAAAAATACATTCACTTTTTCACTCATAAAAACAGTGAATTTCTCCAAATAATCATTTTAATGGTTGGGAACTTATATAGATCTATTTCTGGCTCGAGCCAGAAATAGATCTATATAAGTTTCTCACTAGGTGGCATAGGACCTGCTGGCTGCCAGAAGAAAAAAGCCCAGAATCGAGTGGATGTGACTCCACTGAGCTAGGGCTGCAGAAAAATCTTGGTTACGTAGGAAAAACCTGGCTAAAAGAAATGTATGTATGTATGTATGTATGTATGTATGTATGTATGTATGTTTGTTTGTTTGTTTGTTTGTTTGTTTTAACCCAGAAGGTGGGGAGCTATAGAAAGAATAATAGACATTGGCATAACGGCAAAAATTTGGTTTTATTCAAATTTTAAAATAATATATTAACACAAGTGATCTAGAAATGTATTGTGAAATTAATTGCAGCCAAAAGTGCAATTTATAGGAAGATGTATTGTGACAAAAAAGGTATTATGAATCTGCAACAAAATGTTTTGTTGGCATTCAGCACTTACATCTTAGAGAGCATAATGGGATCTGCTTATTCAGAAAAATTGGTGCACTCCAAGACAGGCAATTCATTGAAAGTCATTTTGTTCTTGTTAATGATTAATATTGGTCCTTGTCTGCAATATTGCAGAGTTATAAATTTTTCAACCTTGTTATAACTGAAGGATTATTTTTCTTGTTACAGCTGAAACATTTTTTTTAAATGGCATGGATTACCATTATTGTGGATTTTAAAAAAAGAAAGAAACCAACAATATACTTATATTTCAGGTGCTTTTAACTTCTTTCACAATGGGCCTGCTATCTCCAGAGGGCCACTGATTAAAATTAATATATCACACAATCAGTAGTCTACATACACTTGATGACATTAATATATTACCTTTGAAAGTAAGAGATTATCTGCAAAATAACCTTGGTAACAGCCATAGTGGAATTTTCTCCATTTGTTAAAAAACAAGATGGATTATAAATCCCAGATTTTATAAGGAAATAAGTGCAGAGGTGTCTAATGTTTAAAGGAGACCACTACTCTCTCTCCTCATTTCTACCATTGCTTTTAGTTGCAATGGAAGGGAAAATTGTAGGACTAGGCTTTGCTAATATTTGTAATGCCCCCAGATTGCTTATATTTGAAATTTTCAGATAGAAAACTCATTTCAAATCTTATCACGTCTACACTCACTAAATGAACCTAGACACAATGATATTTCTCTTGGCATCATTTAGACCAGTATTTCTCAATCTTGGAAGGTTGAAGATGGGTGGACTTCAACTCCCAGAATCCCCCAGTCAGCACTGCTGGCTGGGGGATTCTGGGAGTTGAAGTCCACCCATCTTCAAGCTACCAAGTTTGAGAAACACTGCTTTAGACCTTCCCATTCTTCAATAGAAGTCAAGGTACTTTCCTAGGGTACTCCCAGGTAAACATGGACATTGGAGTGGAGACAAAAGTCATCATATACATCATGACATCATCACACAGGTTACATGAAATGTGTAATTTGCATGATTTAAATAATAAATTTAAATAATGACAGAATTTTCCATGTAACATTGAACCATGTTCCAGACTCCCATGCAGGTAGTCCACTACATAAATATTATAGCCCAGATATAGGAGGCTTTATGAAGGTAGGGGGAGTCTAATCAACTTTTATTCCAAATATGATGGTGGTGATATTATTCTTTTACAGTACTGAACGAACTTCAACATTTCAGTAATCCTTCACCAAGGTTGCAAACTAAGAGAGAATTTTGATCCTCATGCTATAGGGTGTGATGGGGAATCTTATTTGATTATGTGTTCTGAATTAATTTATGGAAGATGCAAGTTCTGAACTTGGAATTTCTAGATTTGTAATCTACTGGCTGGTTCTGTGCATTTCCCATTGAATTCAATGAAATTTATCACACAGGCTACTTTAACCTTAATTCCATTCTTGCATATAAGGCAAAATAAATAAACCTGTTTGAGGGATCAGTCACAGAACAAGTGAAAGATTTTTTCCAATTTGCCAAAGGAAGTATATAAATGCCAAACCATCACCACCGTTACTAAGTTGGTCACACAGAGTATCATGATTCGCTTCAATGCATTTGTTTTATTTTGATAAGGGAATAGGGATATAAAATCCCATTTAGCACATGTCATCTGGAAAAGAGAGCAAAAACATTACTGCTAAGGTGTAAGCCTTACATCATAATGAAATGAGCTTTTCCCATTCAGGGACTTTCCGTATGGCATAACTTATTAAAAATGCCAAACTTCTGCCTTTGCTAATAAGCTTTGGAAAAGGTGAGGAAGAGGGAGAGTTCTAGGTGAATACTTATGAGCCAGGAATAGAAGCAAGTCCCAATCAAGATACAAGTTAATATTATTAACCAACAAAACAAAACAGAAACAAGGTGAGCAACCTGTGACCTTCCTGATATTTCTGAATTACAACTGATTGTCCTTCATGAAAAGGATTTTTTTCCCAAAGTTTATGTATCAAAATTGGATTACCACTAAATCTCAATGCAGAGCTGGATTATGAGAAGTTTAAGGCAACTCAATCATCCTTCCACAGCTGCAACTTTGCCCTCCAACAAAGAGAAATATTTGGGGACCTCCGCATGAATATTTGGGACCAAAATTTATGTTTTTATTGCCTGCAGTCTGAAGAAGTCATCTCATGGTGTATCCATGACCAGAATCTAAAGTTTCCTCATATTGACTATAGTCCAGAATATCTCCTATCAGAAAAATGAGTTGAAGGACAGTTATAGAAACCAAAGCAGTGTAAATAAATAAATAAAACCTGCCTGCCTGCCTGCCATGGTGAACTATAAACTCTCACCACTGCGTTAGAGGAATTTGGCTCCACTCAAGATAGATGACATTGTTCTTGGTGTTTAGCTGTAGTCTAAATGAAAGATGGATCTGGGGGATTACAGAAAGGAGTTCTGTAGGCTACATGTGGAAAAAATCTTAGGTGGAGCGGAGTGGAGGCAGGGTCTGCTTTGCTTTAGGTCGAGAGTCCATTGAGATGTATGTATTTCTCCAACCTAGGCAATTACAATTTATTTTTCAAAGCCACTTCCCATCAACTATCCAGGGGGAACCTTGTTTATCTGAGCTACTGGAGAGGACCACTAAATTATGCATCTGTTTCTATAAATAATGATAGACAGAGAGTTAAAGTTCCATTAAAGAAATAACTCTCAGCCCTAGCAGTTGCTATCCATAAAAAACACAGTGAAGCATTGCTCCTGTTCAGGATATAACAGAAAAATAACTTTTAGAGATCTTTACTGATGATGTTTGGATGTATAATTCAGACCATATATGCTGATTTTCAGACAGCTTTGCTCCTTTTTTCCCCCCTCTCCACTTCAGTAATAGATTAGATTCTCTGCATTGATGAAACTGCTATGTCTCAAGGACAGCACCTTAAAATAAAGATTAGGCAATGCAATTTGGCAATTGTGCTTCAACAGACATAGCTCCAAAGTTAGGATGGGCTAGTGCAATATATGCAGACCTTTAAAAGGCAGCACTTCTTTGAATACACAAAATGTATTATCACTATGAGATGAGTCTTGGCAGAAGAAAGTTCATCAGTAACCAGTAGATTTTCTGAATCTGCCTGAAAAAAAGGCATTTTCTGTTTCTTCAGCAATGAAAAGAGGTTGCAATTATTAGCGCACTGAAGAGACATTTAGGTAAATCATTCAATATCCTTGTTTGCTTGATCGCAAAGTTGTTTTTGCATTTAGGGCAAGACTCCAATCTGAGTTTTCTTCCTTAGTAAAATAAGCCCCAGACTTGCCCGGAAAACAACAGGCTTCTGCCCAGCTTCCAAAATTGTTTCATTATGGAGGAGTGGGGGAGGGGAGGGGTTGGATGGCGGAGCTTTTTAAAATAACCACAAAAGAGGAAGTTTCACTGTTGTGTCTTCATCTGTGAATGACTGCTCAAATTCTCTTGAGTCTCTTTGTGAGTCATAAGGGACTTTGCCTTCCTCAGAATTAAAGTGCACGGCATTCTACAAGCTCTTTTCAGCTGTGATCGCGTAAACTGCTTACGACGTTTTCTGTAGGGAAAAAGAAAATAGACAAAAGGAGGGATAAGTCATTTATTTAAGAATAATTGCATCGTCCTTATGTCTGTAAGAGGAATGTTAATAATTGATGGAAGGGTCAGAGAAAACATTATAAAGGAAATAACTTTTTGAGGAATTATTTTGGAAGAAAAAAGTTGAAATCCTTGTATAAATAATGTGACATGTTTTAAATATCTCAATTTTTACAAAACAGTAAATATGATACAGTCTCAAATCAATGCCTAACCCACACCTTTTTGGATATAAAATACATTTTAAAAAACTAAAATTGGTGATCTAATTGTTTAATTGCATATTAATATCTCAAAATTTGAGAAAATATCCATTACTTATGCCCAATTTCAAATAGACCACCACATAAAATTACAGTTGAACTCATTTGTTTAAAATTTGACAATTTTAATTTTTAGAAGACTCCCCTATGAATGAATTCATCATCAATCTATACCATTGATAGTTTTAGCCATAGTTTGTTAAACAATTTAACACTGGCAATTTTCACACTTCAGGCAAAACCAAAATGTACTTTTGTTCAGAAAGAAGTACAAATTCTGCCATTATATGCACATCTGGTTGGATTGGTACAATAAGTTATTGTGTCAAATTCTGGACTAGTATGTTAAGTAAACCAAAATGCAGACAGCCATGGAGAGGGTATTAACTTTAACTGGGACCGTCTTATTGTAAACTACTCTTTCCAAGTTAACTATTATTTTATTTAATAAATTGATGTTACCACCAATCTCACATACATGACTCTGGGTGGCTAAAATTAAAAAAGTAAAAACACAACCAATAATTAAAAAGATAAATAATTTAAAATAGCAAAAAGCAGCTTTGTCAAACGAAGAATAAATCCCAGTCAACTGTGAGGCAGTTTACCTCACTGAGGTACCTGAGCTGTGTAGCTCAGACAGTCCTTTAAGAAAAAGGTACAGAGATATGGAAATACAGAGATGCTGAAAAAACACATTACTTCACTACAGAACTCAATGGCAAGGGCTGGCAACAGAGAACATACTTTCCAGTCACTGTAATGTTCATCTAGCCATCAAGGAAGAAGCTAGAGATACAACCGAGACTTGCTGTTATCCTCCTGGTGCCCAGACTCCTTGAATACCATGAAAGGTCATAATAGATATGAGCAGGAATTATGCATCTCCCAGATGGCAGCTCTTTATCCAATTAATGCAATTATACTCTGCCAACCTTACCAGTAAGAAGATATGATTTGAGTTAAGTATGTTGTTCAAACAGTGCCATCATTGTGATGAGGAAATACCATGGGAGTATTCTGTGTTCAGCCTGCATAAGATTGTGCATATTATAGTCAAGTCTTCCTATTTAAGACACAAAAAATAGCGAGGTGGGACATTCATGCTTTTTGTATATAACCTGATTCATGGTTTAATTGATTGAAGTTGCTAAATAAAATTTTGGTAAATAAAGCTTTTAGTGGGCCACTTACACGTCCACATTCAATATATTTTACTAGCTACAACATGAAGATATCTGCCTCATCATTTCTAAAGTTCAAGTCCACATGATGCAGCCTCCATCCTTCTCAGTATTTACTAAACTTAGCTTTTCTAACTTTCAGTGTTTTCCTGATCTGAGTCTCACTGTACAAATTGATATTCAATCCTTCATTTATAATCTCATTGATAAAATGATCAGGGGCAGGTGTTTGCCATGTTCCTAATCCCTGTCAGATGCTGTAGTGAACTTCATCCTAAACTCTGGCAATGCTTTGGCTGCAGGAGAGACCAGACACTTCTTTTATACAGAAATAGCTGCCTGCATAGTGCCTGAACCACACCTGCAATTCAGACATTATTCAGGCTCCTTACATACACTGGAATATGGTCTTGTGGGAGACCAGTAGACCTTGCATTTTCTTCGTAATATTATGCTCTATTATTTTCTTTTCACTTCTTTCCTAGGAGCTGGCTGGGGAATTCTGAGAGGAGAGGAGAGGAGAGGAGGGGAGGGGAGGGGAGGGGAGGGGAGGGGAGGGTAGGGTAGGGTAGAGTAGAGTAGAGTAGAGTAGAGTAGAGTAGAGTAGAGTAGAGTAGAGTAGAGTAGAGTAGAGTAGAGTAGAGTATACTTACAAGCTTGATACTGTCACCAGGAATTCTGTCACAAGCATGCATAAATCTACAGAGGAAGTATTTTCAGTAATATTTGAACATAACTGAGCCAGATAAAAAATTGCCCTCCTGCAGCCAGCCTATTTTCTTGATATAACCGTTGTGCCCTTATTCAGTTTGTTCATTATGGTTAATAAGGCAGCTTGGAAGCCAGATAGGAATTGAGCCATCATAAAAGTATTATAGAAATTATTCAGAAAATGCTGCATTGCTATGGACACTGAGGTGCTTTTAGTCGTCTCTAAATGGTGATTTGGTTCAATGTAAGTGTGATCTATCAAGGCTATGAAATATGTGGGTGAGTATGTTTGCAAGCACCATGATGGTACAATTAATATTTTGCCCATTTTTGGACATGTCACACAGTTTAAATCACACTGTTGTGGTACTGTTGTGACTTTTTTGACCAAACAGTGTAGACATCCCTGCACACATATGCTTTTGAGCTCTTTAAATTTGATTTTCATTAACAGAAAATGATTATCTATAGGATGGTAGGATGCCCTACTTATATTCAACATGCTGTTTGTGATTAGACAGCTTGACAAAGTATTGTTATAGTTTTGAATGAAAGAAGAATGAAAGAAGGAAGAAGGAAGATAAGGAGTCTAGCTCATTTTCTCTTTGAAATATATTTTTATCAAAAAGGCAATAATTGGGGACAGCACATGTCTCCAATCTTGGAACTTCAATTTCCTGTTTCTTTATCCTTTTTTAAAATTTACAGTGGCCATTAATTCAATACTGTTAAGAATAAAACATATTATTTGGTGCTCTTATGAGAAGCCATTTTTGAATAGGGGGGATTACATGTTGCCCCTTCTTGTTATTTTGAGAATTCCTGAAGTGTATAGAGCAGAGGACAGGGACTGCCAGATTCTCATAAATTTAATTCAGTAGTGAAATTCAATTTTTTTACTACCGGTTCTGTGGGCGTGGCTTGATGGGCATGGTGTGGCTTGGTGGGCATGGTTTGGTGGGCATGGCAGGGGATGGATACTGCAAAATCTCCATTCTCACCGCACTCCAGAGGAAGGATACTGCAAAATCCCCATTGTCACCCCACTCTGGGACCAGCCAGAGGTGGTATTTGCCGGTTCTCCGAACTACTCAAAATTTCCGCTACCAGTTCTCCAGAACATGTCAGAACCTGCTGGATTTCACCCCTGATTTAATTAGATACTTTTCAGAGATCCATGTACTGGGAGACCATGCTGCTTTGTGTATCGAAAGACAAGTTCATGTGCTTGGACATGTAAAGCATATGTGTTTTGGTATTAAAAGACAGAATGCTAGTCTGGGAAAAGAGGGTGTCATAATAAAAAAGTTGCCTGAGGCAAGTTGAGTGGCAAAGAAATCTAACAAATAAATAGTAAATCTTTCGAACTACTTGGTACATGGAACCACTATCCATGCACATCACTATTGCCTTAGTTGTCTCCCTTATAGCAATAGCACTTAGACTTATATACCACTTTACAGTGCTTTACAGCCCTCTCTAAGCAGTTTACAGAGTCAGCATATTGCCCCCAACAATATGGGTTTTCATTATATTATATGTGCCATGGAATTCTTAGCCTTCCATCTTTCCGAAGTCAGTAAAATGGGAATCCAAATTATTGGGGACAATATACTGACCCTATAAACCACTTAGAGAGGGCTGTAAAACTAATAAATCTGGATTTTTAAAGGAGCACTAAGAGTGATGCTGCTATGGGTAATGTGCCCTGATCATGGGTTTTTCCTTGGTGCTTGGTTGTTCCTCCGATCCCAAAGGATTTGTAAGAGCAATTGTAACTACATTGTTATGCTAGTTCATTTGTATTGTTAACTTTCTTACTGCAAGAGAGCAGTGTAATCCCTCAGAATCCTTTTGGATTAGAACAACACATAAACCCTATGAATAAATGAGCCAAAAACTAGCGAGAATAATTATCAGCTTTGCTTTTCTCACATATTGTCATGTTTAAAATCCCAAACACCTTGTACTGAAGAATGAAATAGGTTTTACAGTTGATCCGATTTATGAAGACATTCATACATTTCAAATACAAATGCTTAACAAAAGATAGCCAAACAAAATTTTGCCAACTGCCACATTTTTCCTTTTTGGCTTGAAATGCTAGAGTGTTAGCCTGGCGTGAATCGTGATGTTCATTTTAGCTGTTCTTTTCCTATCACAGTTACCATGCTTATCCTTTCTTTTTCAGATATTATTAACTAGACACCCATGCATATAATCAGGCATCAAGATGGAGGAAGGGAGAAATCAATAGTCAGGATAATAGTAAATGTGAGACATTTCTCCAAGTAAGCATAATAAGCTGCCAATCCAAGCATCAGAATGGATTGGACTACCACCGAAGTGACTCAATTTGATCAAGCTGTTTCTACAGCTCTGGACTGAGGCCTCAAAACAGACACAATGCTCTTTATGCACCCCAGAAATGACTAGAAAGCATGCTGTAGGAATCTGAACCATCTTCTGGTCCATTTACCTCAGTCTTATACATTGTGCTTGGCAATGGCTCCCCAGAGAATTTTTGTCAAACCTATTTGGAGATGACAAGCTAAGGGCCCCAGATTGATTGATGGCCTTACCCAACTTTAGATCCTGTGAAATTTTAAGAAGTAAACAGTTCATTAGTTTGCTGCTAGAATCTTCTGTTTAACACTGAATGACATTCTGAACTCCAGGGACCATTATTCTACCTGTAAATCTGAAAAGCAGCTTGAAATCTGGGACAATCTAAGAGATGTTGCTAGGCACAGATTTCACGCTGTCCCATAAATTCTTGATACCGTTTCATTCTTGCAGAGTGGTGTAAACATGATTTTAGCATGGAATGAATAGGAATACAAAAGCAAATTCCTTCGGGCCATTGTGATATTATTATGGTTGACAACCTGAATAGTTTGCAATTTATGATATTCAAGAGCAAGCAAGCACACAGGAGACTAGCTCCATGGCCATCATTTTAAGCATCGCAATAAACTGATATAAATAGATGAACAGCCACTTCATTATTATTAGGGAATATTTTTCTCTCTTTGACGATCTTCAACAAATCTAGCAGAAATTGAAAAATTGCTGTCTGTCTTAAAAAATAACACTTTAAAAACTGACTATTCTTTCTTTGGAAATAGTTCTAGTGGTATATAAATTAAATAAATAAATATGGCAATTTTTTTTAAAGCAGGGGAGAGGGAGTCAAAAAAAGGAATGTGCATTTTTTTTAGCATAAATGTGTTAGCATTGTATTTTAATCTTTTCCAAATGCTGAAGGAAAAGTCTATGCCAAAAGTTTGACTCAGCTTTGCACATAATAGCTAATTCTGTTCCTTATGTCTTTATCTTTTCCTTCATATTTGATCATGTATCATTTGAGTCTCTGAACTCCTTATAGTCTCTACAACTTCTGAAGTTTAAAAATGCCCTGCTCCTCTATAGGACTCTATCCTTTCTCAGTTGGTTCCCTGGTTCCTCAACTGTTGTAATGAAATATACATCTTAATTCAGGGGTGAAATCCAAATTTTTTCCCTACCGGTTCTGTTGGCGTGGCTTGGTGGGCGTGGTGAGTCTTGGTGGGCGTGGCAGGGGAAGGATATTGCAAAATCTCCATTCTCACCTACCCCAGGGGGAGAATACTGCAAAATCCCAATTCCCACTCCACTCTGGGGCCAGCCAGAGGTGGTATTTGCTGATTCTCCAAACGCCTCAAAATTTTTGCTACCGGTTCTCTAGAACCTGTTAGAACCTGCTGGATTTCACCCCTGCCTTAATTCCTTTGGCCCACTCTAGCTGAAGCTGCAACTAAACAGAGATCTCTTCTGTGAATTAAAGCAATCTGTATAAAGCTTTAGATTCGAGTTACGTTTCCTTTTGGTTTTTTTATTTTGGATCTTCCCTTTCTCTGGCAAGATAATCCTCTTTACTCTCTATATGTGGCCATGGTCACCATCATGACTATTTGATACACAAACCCACATATACAACCTGTAGATGCCCCATACACAATTAATTTTTAGACTAGTTGGCTCTGCAAGACAATTTGTATTCAAATTCAATTCTGAAATCCAGAGAGCTGTAAAAGAGATATAGCCAGTTTGGTATAGTAGTTAAGGCACTAAGCTAGAACCTAGGAGACAGTAAGTTCCAGTCCCAAATTAGGCACAAAGCCAGCAGGGCAGTGGTGGGTTTCACTTACCTTTGCTACCGGTTTGCTCACTCGCTCACACTTGGTTCGCTCATGTGTGTGCCACTTCTGCACATGCGCAGAAGCTTCTGCACATATGCAAAGCATATTTGATGACATCCGAGCAGGTGGACACAGCCTCCTGCCACCACTACTACCAGTTCTCCCAAACCAGGGTGAACCGGTAGCAACCCACCACTGCAGCAGGGTGATCTTACGCCGGTCACACTTTCTCAGCTCTAGGAAGCAGGCAATAACAAACAACTTCCGAAAAATCTTGCCAAGAAAACTACAGAGACTAGTACAGGCAGTTGCCAGTAGTCAACAATGAGTTGATAGCACGAAAAATAAATAAACAAAAATAGAAGAGGTTCTGCAGTCTTTTTAGAACCAAGAATCAAATTTAAAGCATTTACTTAACTTTTTTTCATAAAATACTAGTTTATTATATTGGTCAATTTATTCCAGTGTGACACTGAATCAAAGGCCAAAGGACATAAACCAGTGAAGTGCTGAGCTTATTTCTTGTTATTTACTGGTCTCAATGGATCTGTGGGAATTGCAGGACAAAGGTGAATAACAAGGAAGAGGATGAGGGTTTCAGTGAATGATGAACCTAATAAACTTGTCAACCCTTTTAAATATTTTTTCCACCCCCACAATGCTTTATATTGTTAATCTTTATGACACGGAAGAACACTATGTTTTCTAGACAATGATCCAAAAACTCAAGTATTTAAAGATTATTTGTTATACAAAGATATATATGAATAAAGTAGCTTTCCCAGGAATCTTAGGGCAGGCAGTCCATAGAAAATCCAGAAATACAATAACCATATAAGTGAATCCACTGTTTCTTCCACTCCTTTCTTTTTACTTTCATGGATTAGTGAAATGCTATATATTGCCCTTGAATAATAGCATAGAATGATTAAGGAAAAAAGCTTGAAGAATCATTTAGAGATTTAGGGATACCTGTATGGAGGGCATTGAGAAAAGCATACTTCCCTCTTTGCTTTATTATTTCAGACTTATTTTTAACTATCAGAGCTATCTTCTGCACAGAAAAAAGATAACATTCTAAAAACATTTTGCAGAATAAAATTATAAAGAGAATGGAGGAAATCCTTGCTAGGCAGACTTGGAACTGTTTAAAATTTGATCTGAAAAATACAAGAGAATCTTTGGGCTCCAGGCTAGATCAGGAAATCTGAAAATATCCAGGAAGACGGCAGTGGCAAATCCCTTCTGAATTGTTGCCAAGAAAATTGTATGTACACTTCCCTGAAATCATCTAGAATTGAACATGACTCAAAGGAGGCATTCTTCATTACTCTCTAATTTCTTTTTTCAGAAATTGCAACTGCAAATGTTCATGTGAAACATCTTGGAGGACTTCAGTTAATATATAAAGGGTCCCTTCCTCCGTTATTGTACGTGCCAAATTTCACTTGAGATTTAATGCCTAATTTTTTAGGTTCTGTTAGGATATGGTTTGAGCCTAACTATGTTGTACAGGCAATATAAGTATACTGTAACTTTAATATGAAACTGTACTATGTGGCTTTAATGCTGAATCATGCTGTAATTACATAATTACTGGTTGTGAGAATATTTAAGCAAAGCTTCTGTAACGTGTTCAGTTGCTGCTATGATCTGCTGTTGAGAGGAAGCTGCAATGCTATGCTGCTGTTGATGATGAAGCTGTGATGATAAGCTACCATTGAGAGGAGTTGTTATCTGTAATCATTGTTTGATGGATCTGCAACCATCATGGTTTGTGAACCAGAGTGAGTTTGTTATTCTAACCAACTACTGTTTGTTGGGTAAGAAGATTCTGTAACTACTGGACTGATTTACTGGCAAAGACTTGGAATTTGTTTAAAGACTATGAGACTGTTTTTCCACTATAAAGTAAGCTTTTGATAAACCAGTTTGCTTATCTCTTATTCATTGCTCTCAGCAACGTTTCTCTGTGCAATCTACTCTGCTGGTTGGTAACACAACAACAATAACCTTAACATTGGTTATGGGCCCTGAGCCAACCATAACTAACTAAGATTGTTAAAAGCCAAACTGAGGGTTGATGTGAATAGAACAAACTGTGTTTGTGATAAACAATCCAAGTGAAGATGGCACTTGAACAAGCAGCAAATTTTTCCATGATAACCCGGCTGGATGGAACAAACTATGTATCCTGGTCTGCAAAATGTAATCTACTTCTGCTTAGGGAAGGACTGTGGGACATAGTTAATAATCCACCGGATGTAACAGCATGGGATACTGCTGATGAGGAAGATGAGAAGAAATTAACCAAGTTTAACAGAGACAATGAACTAGCTCTTTGTATTATTGGACTAACACTGGGTGACCAGCAGCTTGTCCATATTCGTGGCAAAGAGTCTGCTGCTAGGTGTTGGACCAAGTTGAAGAGACTATATGTTCGTGACTCTGTGGGTGCTCATATTTATCTCACAAGATGATTATTTAAACAACATCTTCTTAAAGGTGGAGATATGATGGCTCATTTGGAATCCATGACCAGAATTTTCCAGGAGCTGCATGAAAAGGAACTTGTTTTCTCAGAACTACAACAAGTTTATATAATTCTTTCTTCATTGAACGATAGTTATGATGATTATGTTTCTTCGTTAGAGGTTTTGTCCAGAGATGAACTGACATTGGCTGGCATAACCGGTAGGTTATTGGAAGAATCCAAAAGAAGACAAGAAAGGGATCAGTTGAGAGTGCAACAGCCAAAAGAAGAAAAAATGTACTCAACTGCCTATATTGTAAAACGTTGTTTTGCTTGTGGGGCTAAAGGGCATATAGCTAAGTATTGTAAGAATAAGAAAATGTCTGTTAGGAACAATACTAGACCCAAGAAGGGTTGTAATTTAGCTATATCCAGTTCAACTACTCATGTTAACCAGGATTGTTGGGTTATTGACAGTGGTGCTTCTCAATCAATTTCTAGAAATAGAAATATTTTTGTAAAAATGGAGAAGAGTAACCAACATGTTAAACTAGCAAATGGCTGGAAAGTTAAGGTAGCTGGAGAGGGTGTTGCTCGTTGGTCATTTAATAATGAACCATTGCCTATGTTATATATTCCTGGGTTAAAATTCAATTTATTATCTGTTAAATCATTATTGAATTTTGGGTTTACAGTAACATTTAAAAATGAGAAATGCTTTATTGAGAAAGATGGCAAAGTTGTTACTGCAAATTTAGAGAATGATTTATTTATTTTAAGGGACAACCCAGTATTGGTGGCTAAGTCTAAGTCTGTTTATAAGAATGTTAAACCACATGATGAATGTATTCATCTGTTACACCGAAGACTTGGGCATTTAAATTTCAGGATGTTAAAGCAAACAGTACAGTTATCTGAAGGGATAAAACTACAAGCATGTAGTAAATATCTAAATTGCAATGCCTGTAGTCAGCAAAAAAGTAGGGTTACACCAGCAAACCGTGTTAATGGTTTTAAAACCAAAAATCCTTTAGAGGTAGTGTTTATAGACCTAATTGGACCCAAGAAACCTAGTATAGGAGGTGCCTGCTATATTCTGAGCATAGTAGACCATTATTCAAGATACGGATTCTGTTATCTAATAAAAACAAAAAGTGAAACATTCCAGCATATTAACAACTGGCTACGTTTTGTAGAAAGGAAACAGAAATTTAAGGTTAAATGCTTAGTTACTGATAATGGTACAGAATTTACTAACCATAGATTAGAAAAGTTTTTGCAGGATGCAGGGATCCAGCATAAACGGTCTGCTCCGTACAGACCAGAACACAATTCATTTATTGAAAGACGAGGTCAGACATTACAAGCCATGACTAGAACAATGTTGGCAGATTCTGGTTTGCCTGAAAATTTATGGGGTGAGGCTGTTATGTGTGCTAACCATGTGTTAAACAACGTGGTTCATTCCTCTACAGGAGAAATACCATTCACCTTATGGCATGGGAGGAAACCAAATCTTAGTTACTTACACACATTTGGAACCCCAGCTTGGGTACATATTCCATCTAGTTTAAGGAGAAAGGATCAACAGAGAGCCAGAAAAATGGTTTTCGTTGGCTATGAATCAAATCATAGATCTTTTAGATTTTGGGCACAGGGAACTACTAGTGTTTACTGTAGTACAAGTGCTAAATTTCTAGAACACGAAGGATGGGATAAACTAGAGCGTGCAGATTATAGACATGATAATACTGTTAGTATAAAGCATCATATTCCTGATGATATTCCTGAGGATTTAGATAATGTAGAATCCTCTATCAAGGAGGAAGAACAGGAAGTAGATTTAGAGGATGCAGTTTTAGGGAAGGAGTCAGATGAACCATCTGCTGTAAGTCCTATTTTACCTAGGAGATCAACTAGGGAAAGGCATCCACCTGATCGATATAAAGCAACCGTAGTTTACCAGGTTAATGTTGAACCATCAAGGTATGAGGATATCAAGCTTTATCCTGAAAAGGAGCAGAATGCTTGGAAGGAGGCAATGAGTAAGGAAATTAATTCTTTAACTGAGTTAGGTGTTTATGAAACTGTGAAATTGCCACCTGGTGAAAAGTTAATAGGTTGTAGATGGGTTTACAAAATTAAGAAAAGCATAGATGGGACAGTAACCCATAAAGCTCACCTTGTAGCTCAAGGTTTTTCTCAGACCGAAAATGATTTCGATGAGGTTTTTGCTCCTAATTTACGAGCGAGTACTTTAAGAACAATGCTAGTGTGGGCGGCTAAGCATAAATATAGCATTAACCATATAGACGTAGAGACAGCATACTTGCATGCTCCATTGAGACACACCATCTATATGAGGAAGCCTTTAGGAGTGAAACACAAAACCACACTGATTGTTGGAAGTTAAATAAAAGCCTTTATGGTTTGAGACAATCAGGGTTTGAATTATAGTTAAAGAGCTAAATAGGATCAGTTTTCATGAAGGTGTAGCGGATAAGTGTCTCTTTAAAAGAGAAAATAATGGTGTAGTATCATTTTTGTTATTGTTTACAGATGATATAGCCATAATAACTAAAACTGACAAGGAAGCCATAGATATTGTTAAACAGTTAGAAACCAAATTTAAGATTAGAAATTTGGGAAATATTAGGCATTATTTAGGTTTAGATATAAATCAAACAGCTAGAGGTTATAAAATATCTCAATCTAGCAAAATAAGCCAAATGTTAAAACATTATGGCATGGAGCTATGTAAGCCAGCTAAAACGCCTATGGCACAGGATTTTCAACAAGGTGAAATCCAAAGTCCTAAATTTAGTAAGGAGATCTACCAGTCTCTTATAGGTAGTCTATCTTATATAAGCAATTGGTCAAGACCTGATATTTCATTTGGAGTAAACCAATTAGCAAGAAATAATGCAGAGCCAACTGATAGGCATTGGCAGGCCGCAAAGCGTATATTAAGATATCTGAAAATGACGATGCATTATGCATTGTATCTGGAACCTAACAATGATTTAGTATTGAGTGCATATGCTGATGCCAGTTTTGCTACTGATGTGACCACCAGAAAATCCACATCAGGTATAGCTATCATGTTAGACAATTGTTTGATTGGCTGGAAATCAATTCGTCAAAAACATATTAGTCTTTCGACTATGGAGGCAGAATTCTCATGTTTGTCACTAGTTTGTACAGAACTGATTTATTATAAACGATTAATGATGGATATTGGTTTGAATATGGATTATCCAATTGTAATATATGAGGACAACCAAGCTGCTATAAAAATGGCAACAAATTTAGCAGTTAAAACTAGAACTAAGTATACTGACATTAGGTATCTGAATGTTCGTCAGTGTATTCAAAGCAACATGGTTAAATTGGAATATTGTATGTCAGAAGACAATATTGCTGATAATTTTACCAAAGTGCAAGGTGCTATAAAACATAGAACGTGTTGTGAAGGCTATGGATTGAGGATCTAGACTGTGTATATTGACCTGTCCAAAGGGGAGAATGTTAGGATATGGTTTGAGCCTAACTATGTTGTACAGGCAATATAAGTATACTGTAACTTTAATATGAAACTGTACTATGTGGCTTTAATGCTGAATCATGCTGTAATTACATAATTACTGGTTGTGAGAATATTTAAGCAAAGCTTCTGTAACGTGTTCAGTTGCTGCTATGATCTGCTGTTGAGAGGAAGCTGCAATGCTATGCTGCTGTTGATGATGAAGCTGTGATGATAAGCTACCATTGAGAGGAGTTGTTATCTGTAATCATTGTTTGATGGATCTGCAACCATCATGGTTTGTGAACCAGAGTGAGTTTGTTATTCTAACCAACTACTGTTTGTTGGGTAAGAAGATTCTGTAACTACTGGACTGATTTACTGGCAAAGACTTAGAATTTGTTTAAAGACTATGAGACTGTTTTTCCACTATAAAGTAAGCTTTTGATAAACCAGTTTGCTTATCTCTTATTCATTGCTCTCAGCAACGTTTCTCTGTGCAATCTACTCTGCTGGTTGATAACACAACAACAATAACCTTAACAGGTTCACTCTGACACAGTTTATCATCTAGTTTCTTGGTACTTTATTACAGCTTTGTGTACATGTGTGTTTTGCCTTTGTTTTTGGCACTGCAAATATTGCCTGACTGCATAACAACTAGGTTCACAAAACCCAATGCTTCCACAAAATTACTGGCATGGTTTTAAAACCTTAAAAAGAATGTGTTTTTTCCCAAATATTCCTTTTAAAAGACTGATGTTTTGAAGCAGTACAAGCACTGAGGTTATAAATAAATGAAATTATCTGATTGTTTTCTAACCAGACTAAATATTTGAATCTTTCAGACTAAAGACACAGTTCACTATCAGGATAATACAGATTCCTCCAGTATCTTTCATGGTGAAATAACTAAATGAATCAGCCCATATATAGAAGATTGTTAAGCATTTTAAGAAAGGAAGTGCTACAATTTTAATCAATGTCACTAGAAGTACTGTATGTTCACTTAATCAGGGGAAATGTTTATGGTAGATAGATTTGAAAGTGCAGTAACAGTAAGTTGCATGCTTACACACGCTAAAGCTTCTTAGTGAAGCAGGGCTGTGCAGATGGGCACTCAAGGGCCTTGATAGTACAGTGGTTTGGTGCACCCTATCATTAACACAGCTGCCTGAAATTTCTGCTGGTTGGAATCTCTCCAAGGCTCAAGGTTGACTCAGCCTTCCATCCTTTCTAAGGTAGGTGAAATGAGGACCCAGTTTGTGGGGGCAATAAGCTGACTTTGTATAAAAATATACAAAAGAATGAAGGCTATTGCTTAACGCATTGTAAGCCGCCCTGAGTCTCCAGAGAAGGGCGGCATATAAATCAAATTAAAAAAAAAAGAAAGAAAGAAAGAAAAGGCTATCTTTTCACCTTAATTCTGAATTTTTCTCTCCAAGATCTGAATGACATTTCCAACTTGAACGCTCCTTTTTGAGGAGGAAAAACATTGGAATTTTTTGTATGCATAAGTTGTAGCTCTGGTTGTCTTATTGAATAATTCTGGATATTTCTGGTTCTTGAGAGACACTCACACAAATATAGTCATCTGGATGTGCACTCACAGAACAATACACAGTGTGTTTTCAAAGGCATTATTTAACAAATACTAATACTAAATACTAATGAATTTGAAATAATGTTAATGCGATACAATATTTTCTTTCACTGTCTGCACTGCTGAAGACTAATGAAACTGAGAGTTGGGATCTTGATATGCAATTCTATATATGTTTCTTTTCAGAAATACAAGTTTCACTCAATTGAGTAGGATTTATTTCCAGAATAGTTAGTTTAGGGCTATAGATTATAAAATTCTGATCTATGGATGAGGAAAATACTGCAAACTTCATAATATCAAATGCAGATGAATCTCATTGGCTACTGAAATGATAGCAATATCTCTTCCACCCCCGCAAAGTGGGTAGTTCAAGAATAACTACAGCAAGATTAAGTAATACTTCAAAGGATTCCTTAAAAGAATCCTTTGCAAGTAGTGAGGATCAAATGTTGTAGATAAAGGTAGAACAATAAAGAATAGAGAGTAGAGAAGGCAATAATTTGGAGACAAAAGCTATTTTTAAGAACAAAAGCTATTTTATATTAAGTGTTTCTCTAATGTGATATCATTGTGGCCACTCTTACTAACATTAAAAGGTATGATCAGCAGACTTATATTAAATGGAAGATCATGCTGGCGCTATACTGAATATGTTCACAATAGAGTTGACACTTACCGTGAGAAGATTTCTAACTGCTTCCGCACTGAAATGAAACAAGCATTGAGTCATTCAAAAGTTGTTCTAGGCATATTTTTATTGGCCCATTGAAGGAAAGTCTACTGAAATAACCATTGGATTTATACAGTACTGTGCTAATTGTGTCCATAAAGCTGATTAAAACTGAAAAAATATTAAGAATAATGCATCTAATAGTACATATGACTGTAGCTGTCTTCAAGCATTTTCTTATGAATACATGAAGACTCTAGAAGAATTCATGGATTGAGTTCTGTCCCCTTGATAAAGTTCAGAATCTTAACTGTGCTCCTGATTTAATATATGATGGGCTCAGATCTGAAGGAGCTTAAAAGATCTACCAAACCAGAGAGTACATTCAAGTGATGTAAAAAAAAAAAAAAAAAAACCTTCCTACAAGAGAGAAATGTCTCCAAACTTGGAAAATATTTTATTTCACATATTTGTACCCTATTTTGTAATATAATGATCTTACATCATTAAAAACAACAGTCAATAGAATGTTCAGCTTGTTCTTAACAATGTTCATTTAACAGAGTTGAATGAGCTACTGTTTTGTTTCTGCATTTGCTCAGCTTTCATACATTATCAATCCATACTTCTGCTCTTCAAAAAACACACATAAATTTTGAATGCCCTTAAACATTAATCAGAATTAATGGTGGGATGATGGATACCTTTTCACTAAAGTCCTGGAAAGTGATGAATGCAAGGAACAGTTAGTTTTTCAAGACTTAGAAACCCGTGTGAGGAGAATGTAAGCAAATCCTAATTTGAATATAATGGAGCGAAAAGGAGAGATAAATTGCTTTAGGCATATATGGATATAAATTTTGGATGCTTCTCATAAAGAGATGTATAAAATTATAAGCAGGCTAACATGATTGAAACTTCTGCCATAATTTACAGGAATAGCAACTTGGCATTCTTTAGGGGATTTTCAGAATGTGTGAGAAGTGGACATGGACTATTGAACTTGGAGTCGAATCAGCTGGACTCTTCAAGCTCTTCAGACAGCCCTTCAAATTTATTGTATAATTCCCAAAAAGTAGTATCATAATACAGAGACAGTTTTTTTAAATGTACCTATTCAGTGGTGGGCTGCAACTGGTTTAACAACCGGTTCTGTGAGCACGCGTGGACCTAATGCACGCTTTGCGTGCACGCCTAACGCACTTCTACGCAGCATTAAACTACAGCCATTTGAAGCTCATCTGCTTACCTTCTAAGGTAGCCCCGGTGAATAGAACAGTGGAGGCATGGAAATCAGCCACGTGAATCAGGTGAGCCAGAAAGTAGGAAATATAGGACAGGAGGCGGGGGTAGATGGGGCCAGCTGATAGTCAGAACTACCAATTTGCCCAAACCAGTACAAACCGGCAGCAGCTCACCACTGTACCTATTACTTACAGCCAAGCTCTTATGTGAATTTCTTTATAATCTATTTTATTTTTGAAATAATATTGCAATTTTTATCCTACCCCTCTCCATGTTTGTTCTGAGAAGGTAATACTTGAAGGAAATGGGATTTCCACCAAACGTACTTTCATATCACACCTGCAATTTTGTTCTCTTTTTGTATAGAATTTTGGGGAGGCCTTATTTTGGCTTTTAATCATGTTTGTGGGATAAAGATGGATTCACTATTGCTTCGTGAAATAATACATAACGTGTAAATTATGCATGGCTTTTGGTATCCAACAGGCCAAAGTCAATGAGGCAGATGTACACGAATAAATATTACAGTAGAAAATCTATCTTTTATATGCTGTTATGTTTGCTAGTAACATAACCTCAATATAACACAAAGGTAGCCACTACAAACAGGATTGTTGTATAGCAGACAAAGCCACTCTTAATTTTTACTTCAGCTCTCACTTGAATTTGTTTTTGGCTTCCCGCTGTCAGAGTTATCTTTTTTTTTTTTCCATTCTTTGTGTGTGTGTGTGTGTGTTTTCAAGAGTATTTTTTAATTTCCACACTCTTAAAAAAATTCTTATAGAAGCAGAGAAATTTGGAGGTTTTCCTCTGATTCATTTTCTAACTCATTTAATTGAACCAGATTTGGTTAAAATTAATATGTATAATCCAGTCTTTGTGTTATATCATGAAGAGACTCTTATTTAAGTCTAATATGGAATTTATGAGTCAAAAATGAAAAATGAGGTCCTTTCTTTTCCACAGTAATACAAATAGAACAGAACAGAATAACAGAATTGAAAGTCTTCCTGCTTAGGCAGGAAACCCTATACCATTTCAGACAAATGGCTGTCCAATCTCTTCTTAAAAACTTCCATCCTCATAGGTGAGAAATTATCATTATCATTTCATTATCACTGTCATTGTGACAGTGGGCATTAGTGGGCAACCTATGAGAACCTTATTAGTGAATCTTTCTCACCACAAAGAAAGTCCAATTCATGTCCCAAAGCTCCTGAGGCCATGCTAAAAATGAGTCTATATTACAATTCTTTCATATGAGGACAAAAAAACTAAAACAAAGCTTTTTGTTGCAAATTGAGACATATTAAATAAATAAATATATTGATGGTATCTTGAAGTCCTTACAAATATATAGAAATTAATAAATGGCTGTAAAACAATGCACTACAGATGCAGAACCTAATTCTTAAAAACCACTTCTTCAGGGGAGTGTGCAGTTTCTAGTCATACCCCAACTCCAAGCCACCATATTCTAACATAGGTTTATAATAATTAATTCATGAATAACTTGATTTATTTATTACATTGTTATAAATAACATTCAGTACCATATAACATTGTTATATGATACTGAATGTCTGACAGCCAATATATGAAATAATCACACTGCAAAGTACTATTTAGTGTTCAAACACCCCATGTCCAATTTTCCAAGTATAGATTGCTTCCAAGTATAGATTGCTTTCCCTGCACTATAGTTGCAAATAAATGTCAATAGGTTACTTACTGCTTAATATCAATAAGTAACTTAATGTATTATTGATATAATACAAAGTTCTAAATACATAAAGACGTCTATAGTCATAGATTTGCAAGAGAAAATTATCAGTCAAGACTGTGGCCATTAAATGCTGATTCTTCTTAGGGTCTCTTTCTGTTTTATATAAGACTAGGTTGTGGTATTAAAGATAATTTAATCTTCGAGACCGCCTTCTACCGCATAGCTCCCAGCGACCGGTAAGATCCCACAGAGTTCGTCTCCTCCAGGTCCCGTCAGCTAAACAATGCCGGCTGGCGGGCCTGAGGGGGAGGCCCTTCTCTGTGGCTGCCCCAGCTCTCTGGAACCAGTTACCTCCTGAGGTCCGGACCATCCCCACCCTACTGGCCTTTCGAAAAGCTGTGAAGACCTGGCTCTTCCGGCAGGCCTGGGGCCGTTGATCTCGCTTTGCGATCTGGTGAGATCTGGCCATGAATGGTGTGAATGCGTTCTAAGGTTTTCAATGTTTTTTAATCTTTTTAATGTTTTTAGAATGTTTTTTTTTTAATGTATTGTGAGCCACCCTGAGTCTCCAGAGAGGGGCGGCATATAAATTTAATAAATATTTAATATATATGGCAATAATCAAAGAGATAAATACACACAAAAGTGACAATTAATTTCTGTACCAGACTAGATATAACAATTGAATTGTCTGAACAAACAAGTTCTGTATTTAGAGAAATGGAGGAAGTTCATAGTGAGCTTTTTCTTCTTCATTAATAGCTCCCTGCCTTGCATAATCCTAGCCTGCCCTTATATTTTTACTTTTTTTTTTTAAATTCACAGAGTGACTAGCCAGGGAGAATTATCTTTTAATTAAGAGAACAGCATCTGCAATATAAAAAGTGAATCTTTAAAAACTTAAAAATACAAATATGAAGCTTTAATTTGATCAAGGAAATGTTTAGAATTATGGCTACTTATGTAGCACTTTCTAATGTTACAGCTTTTAAACATATATTTCTGGAGAATTTATGATAAACAAGTGAAGCTGATTGGAAACCAATTAATGGAGAACGATGGTTAAATAGGAACTTTATATTTAAGTTTTGAATGCAAAATGTTTAAAATAGATATTTTCCTGGTTTTGTCTCTAAACTTCTTAATTTTGATGTGATCCAGCAGGTCTTATGTAATTATACGGCTTTATTCTGGTTTGAAGTTATCATTCAATCTTTAGTTTTATTATTCTTTTCAACTAGTTGCCCGGTTTGGCCTATAGCCTGACAGAAACAGGAACAAACAAACAAAAATAAAAACATAGCTTCAAATATTATAGCAAAGAATGGTTCATTATCTGTGTTTTTGTTGTGTATAGTTAAGTTGGAATAGCAATCAGGTGAATGACAAGCATGCTCATACATTTTCTCTCCTCATTATGTTTACTTTTAATGATTATTACTGCTGTCAAACCGTCCTTCAGTGTTATACCAGTACATTAAGAATCAACACACACAAAATAAAATACAAAGTTATATTACCTAAGCCTATTATAACACCTGTAGATCAGAATCCAGGGACATTTGCAACTAATTAGTGGATTCCAAATGTTGACCCTTTGTCTCTGTACAGTATATGTGTCTTATGTGTGTGTACATGCATGTGGGGCTGAAGTTTCAAAATCTTATTCCACGTGCCTAGTTGGCAAAGTATTTTTGAATTACTAAATGCAGATCATCATACATTCTGAGCTTAATATGCTACTCTATAGCAGCGAGTTGAATAAGCATAACCTTGCCCATTTCCTATCCATCCACTTAGGTCATAACTAAGAACTCAAAGGACACTTTCCATCTGAGGCCTTCATTTAACATGTGTATATAGAAGAGAAGGAACAGAAATGTGGCAGTAGGGTAGAGTCAACAGCTAGGGATGCTCCCTGTTCAAGGCAGGAAGAGGAGGAGGTGGGGGGGAGGAGGAAGGGGAGGAAGAAGAAGACCATCTAGAATGGACTATGATAGTCCATGTCAAACTCCCGGCTCATAGGCTGGATGCCCAGTTTAGTGAAGGGGGGGGGGGAGTCCTGATACATCACGTGATGCTGCCGTGACGATGTGAGTTTGACACCCCTGGACTACAATGCCAGAAGAAACCAGATCAGAGTAATAGATTTATATGTTATATGGCTGTGACATAGTAGACTTGGGTTTGAAAATAAGTGGCCAGTTTGGCTACTACTGATTTCCAATGGCTAGCAATGGTTCGCCTGAGTTTTAGGAGAGGATTTATCTGATTCATACCTAGTGATGGTATGAGCTGAATCCATTATGTATTGGGAAAGCAACTGCTTTGTAGCTTTATGAATGAAATAGGATAGTAAAAAACTTCCTTTCTCCCTAGGTTCTTTTTATGTATGATGCTAGGGAGTAGTCGCTAGGGACTACTCAGGCCTTCAAGTCAGGCCTGAGTAGTCCTTGTTTAGTAACTGCCTACTTAGTTGCCAATCTCAATTGCAGTCTACTTGGCTGCTCCCTTAAATTAGCCATTTGTTCCCCCTGCAAGGCCTCCCTGAGGGAAGCTGCAAGCCTTCAAAACAAAAAAGAGGCCACACTTCTTTTAAGAAAGATTCCTTCATGTCCCTAAGTCCCTCACTGAATCCCCATTATTGTCTCTTTTAGGTTTTAACAAATAGATATGAAAATTGCTGATAAAACATATACTATATATTTATTACTAATAACTGGTGCTTCTTGGATTAGACATACAAGTGAATAAAATGCACATATGCTCTAATTGCCCTGGATCTCAAGAGATCAGGGATCTGCATGTGCTCACATCCAATGTATCTACTTCAGAAAAACATCAGCCTAATAAGAACAATGCCCTGCAGCTGGGGAGGTCCACAGGGGAAATCAAAACAACCTAGATGTTGGTTGTGATTCTGTAATTGGTTTACTTTAATTTATTTAATTTAAGCACTACCCAGCTGTAAATTGATTCTGGGCAGTGAACAAAAATGCTAAGCAAAAAAGGAAAATTCAATATAATATAATTACAAAAAATAATAATGAAGGAATAAAGAATAAGACGAGATAGTGAGTGTACTAAAAATACTTATACCCCTAAGCATGTCTGCCAGGGCCTCGACCACTTTAATCCAAGGCCTGGCAGAACATCCAGGCATTCTGGACTTTCTGGAATGGTATCAGCATGGAAGTCACAAGTACATCTGGGGGACTTCGTTCCAGGGGGCAGGTTTTGCAACTGAGAAGATACTTCCTGGACTCCAATAGATGACACTATTTAACTGAAGGAGCATGCCCACCCTGTCAGCTCATACTGGCCAGGCAGACACCATTTGAAGGGTGGTCACTTAGATAATCAGTCTTATGCCATGCAGAGTTTTATAGGTCATAACCAGCACCTTGATTTGCATCTGAAAGCAAATTAGTAACTGTATAGCTCATGAAGCATGCCCGTAATTGCCCAGACTACTACATTCTGAACCAGTTGATGCTTCCAAATTGACTTCACAGGCATCCCATGAATAGTGCATCTCGGTTATCAAACTGTGACTATGACCTCCTAAGCCAGGAAAGGGTATAACTAGAATTATGCCTTCCTGGCCAAAGCTTCCACCTTCTCATTGAACAGCAACTGACAGTTCAAGAAGATTCCCCAGATTTTGCACACTCTTGAACAAGAAAGTGCAATCATTTCCAAGGTTAAAGATTGAATATTCCCAAATTCAAATGGCCATAATGTTTGCCTGCATTCAGTCTTAGTAACATTCAGTCAGAGTTGGTTCCTCCCTACCCAAATCTGCACAAGCACTGGAATTAAACCTCAACAGCCTCACTTGGTTGACCTAGGGTCAGAAGATATAATGAGATATCATTAAGATACTGATGATATTGAACCAAAAAGCTGTAGATAATCCAACATTTTTCTAAAGATGTTGAACAAGAAGGGAATGTCAAACTCTGTGATATTCGATAAAGGAGAAACCTAGAGAGTAACATCTCTCCCACTCCAGCCAACACCAACTGAAACCGATGCCAAATGGAGGAGAATCACTATTACTGTAGATGATGATTAACCCATCCCTAAACCTATAAACCAAATCCAGAGGAACACCATGGTCAACACTATCAATAACCATTGAGAGATCAAGGAGTATAAGAATGGATATGGCACCTCCATCTCAGGTCCATATTGTCCATATTATTATTATATCTGTCCATATTGAATCCCAGCCTGAAATCTACTAAAAGAGATTTAGATAACCCACTTCTAGAGTCCTCTACAACTGCAGTTAGATCAACCTCTCAACAAACCTCCCTAAAAAGAGGTTAGAGACAGTACGATAATTGTCAATGATTTTTTAATTGGCTTTTTCATCATGAAGAACACCACCATGTTCTTCAGAGCCAAAAATACCACCCTCTCCCTAGAGGCCATCACCATCATCACTTGAACCCAACTGCAAGTCACTTCACTGGCCACCTTAATTAATCAGGAAGCACCAACAAACAGGTAGCTGAATTAAGCGACACCAAAATTATTCTTTGTCCACTTCTTCAAATTTATTAACCCAAACTCAAACTAGATCACAAAACTGAGCCTCAACCATCTTAGACCGACCTACCCAGTCACAAAAAGAGGGTGGGATATGATTACAGTTCTACTTTGATTTTTAAAAACCTGTTTACTCCACTTGTACAGATGGTTTTGTTTGCAGGAATCAGAAATGTGAAGCTGTCAGTTCTTCTAAACAAATGATTAAGTAGATACTCAGGATGACATTCCAATTTTCAACTGTTCTCAGATTCTTGGGATAAATGAGGCTGATCTGCACATTTTTTTTCTAAGTTCTTAGATGCATATAAGCCTAAACTAAATCCACCTGCTTCTCTTAGATATTGGAGACTGAGTTCCACCATCAGACCATCAAGTGATGAATTACAACTGACATTTTCCCACTGCAATCAGCACATTGAAAGCATCTTCTCTGGTAAAGCTGGAAGCTTATAAATATGAATGGAAGGGCTTTAAAAAAAAGGCCAAGCAAGGAACTTGCTCCCTTTGGTTCTTCATACAAAGATGAACCAAAGAAGGCTCTGGCAAGCAAATTAAAAAGAATAAAAATCCACACAATCATACAATTGTGACTCAAACATTAGAGACTCAAAGTACACAGAAGGGCATTTGCTTCCAAAGAGCCATAGCTTCCTTTCTGGAATGACTGAATTAATACTTATTAGAATAAAATTAGGGATTTTATTCTTATTAGTATAATACTATAGGGACCTCCAGCAAAGTCATTGTTTTTGTCATTATACTATCAATGGCCCATAATAAGTCTCAGAAGACAAGTGGCCAGCACTGACCCTGAGGGTAGTTGATTACTTTTCTCCATAGGAACTAATTGCACCATCAACTAATATGGCATGAATTTAAGAGTTCATGCAGGTCCTAATCCTTCTCTTTAAATGCTCTTCTCCAAAGAATAAAATCTTTTACAAAGCAAGCCTTTGATGTATGAAGATACTTTTAAACAGAATTGTCTACTCGATAACTGCTTTCAGGCTTTCCGTTGGGTATGAACCTATACATTTGTTTGTAACACTCCATAGAACTGGTCCCAAAACTGCAAAACTTTCTGGAGTTTATATATGCATAGTCATTACATGCACGGGAATGCATTTTTAGTTGCCCCCCAAATTATTCTAAATAACAGGGGCTACCAATGCTTTTGGTTCAAGAGGACAGAGAATTTGGGACACCTCACTATTAATGTTGCTAAATCTCAGCAACTCCAACCTGCATGTTCAAAAGTGAGGCCTGCTGGGAATTGTAGTTCAGCAACATTTGGATTCACCACCCCCAATGTAGGCTCTTGCTCCCTTTTTTTCTTACCTGGTCTCTTCTGTAGCAATAAAGAAACCATCATCAGGAGCATTGAGCCAATTCTGTCTCTGTCTCTTGAGCAATGGCATAACACTTGGCATAAGGTCATTTGTGCCGACTTGTAGAGTTTTGCCATTAGTTGTATAGAAATCATGTGCCGCTTGCTGAAATCAATATAAAAGGGAGAGATATCAGCAATATATACCATCCAGTATAGAGAGTTGCCTCCTTCTTTATTCAGGACAAACAGCTCTGGTTTTATTTCTAATGTGGTTGGCTGGAGGTCAATATTGGGCTGCTTGTGGGTCTAAACCATAGACTCACTTTTGGGAAACCAACAGCAGCCCAAGACCATACTATCCTTCCTGAACTTTTAAATATCTTAATCTAAAATCGTTAATCTTAGTTTGATGTACTGGTGCTGCAACAAGATGTTAATCCCTAAACATTTTGACTGCTTATTGGTTTCTAACTGATCAGGTCTTCTGCAGGTAAAACAAAGTTCAGTATATAAAAGTTAAACCCATCTGTGGATAGGCCAACCCTTGAATTTTTAAAACAAAATACTACTAAAAAAATGTACCACTAATGGATAAACTGACTCTCAAAATGTTCATGTTCTAATTTTTACAATTGGCTTATCTGTAGGCGGTGCATTTTTCATGGTATTTTGGTTAAAAATTCAGGATTAAGCATATTTGCTTATCTGCGAAGTTTTGCACGTACTTTTAAGAAGTATTACTATTTACAATATGTTTATGGATAAGCCCACTCACAGATAAACCAAACCCAATTTTGGGGAGTGTATTTCTTGCCTTAACTGCAAGTCATACAGTAGGTTTTTATCCTTAAAACAGGATTGGGGAACCTGTGAAAATCCAAATGTTTCTGACTATTATTTTGACTAGGCTGAGCAGAGCTGAATAGTTGAAATTCCAGAAATTCTAGACACAGTTTTGCCACTTTTGCCCTAATTTAAAACTGTCTGTTAGACTGTGGGGGAAAGTAGCATATAAATATAATGGTCTGAACCACACACTAAATAAAACTTAAGCAGAAGTTGTATCCTGTAATTCAGGAGATAAATATGATGAACTTTTAATACTGCAACATTCCCAAATTGCAATGGATAAAGAATTGGTGACCTGCACTGCATTTTGTCCTCAGATATTTCATTTCACTTCTGGGCTCTGAAGATTAAAAAGTGACAAATGCTTTATCTCAATTTCAGTGAAACCCTCTGCAATAAAAAACAAGCTTGTTTCCTTCTGCTTCTATTTCTTTTTACCTTGTTTTTTTCTTCTAATAGCTATGAATTCCACCTAATAATAATTAGGCATTAACAAACAGTCCAGGTTTTGTCGTAGCATTATGGTAAGAAATTTAACAACAGATGAATTTATTGCATTTGGAACAATCTGGATATTAAATTGTATCTCATTCTGGGTGGCAAATCTCAAAGTTCCAGTCACTATTCTGCATGTAGACATCTGCCAGGTTTAATTTAAAGGACACTTCCACTCACCCCAATGACTCTGCATCTTTAGCCTCCATGCTCACATCCACACTTAACAATCAAATGATTTTTTTTCCCAGCTCAAATTGCAGAATTTCCTCTTTTTTTTTAACCTTTCTGCCTTCCCCTCAGCTACGAAGGCCAAATAATGTAACTGTAACAAACCAGCTGTTTCCTATCACTACCATTACCATCTTCACTAGCTAACACAAGGCAAGGATGAGGCACTGATTAAGAGCTGATTTCTACACTGCATTGGTCAATTGCATAAATCATAGTTATCTCTGACCGTTCCCACAATAGGTGCAGGCAGGAGATTGGGGCATGGCAATACTGGCCATGGGATGGCACCTTGAATTAGATCTAGCAAATGCATTTTTTGACTATGGAGTGAAATATATTTTAAAGATGTGTTCAAATAAATGAGAAAGACCAAACATAAGGTCATTAATAGGAAGAGTAAAGTGAGAGGAAACAGAGGGATCTGCTTCTTAATATAAATAGAATGTCATCAGATACTTGAGTACTGACTGTTCTCTCCAAAACCACTGGAAAACATCTGTCAATTGCCTCACATATAATCAATTAAATTATAATCAATGAGCTAAGAATATGATGTTCTAGGGTTGTTTTGGCAACCTTTGTGTATTATTGATGCCAAACTGCTCTCCTTTTATTCTGAAGGCATAGAGGAAGGACTCCTAAAATCCTTCCACCTCATTTTTTGGCCTTTCCATAAAAAGCAATTTTGCAGCTACAACCTTCAGAATGCTTTCCCCAGGCTGTTTTGCTCTCTTATTTACAGAGGACTGAAAGGAACATATCCATATATCATGCTTTTAAGGATTTTTTTTCTCCCAATGATGAAAATTATATCCTGGCAGGAGTTATGCAAGTCCAACCTAAGAAAACACATGCTTAATAAATATTTGGCCAAAAGGAAAAACAATAACAATGGTTCAGATTAGCACAAACAATTCCATACTGAGTGTTATTACCTGACAACTTTCAAGTGAACTGGGCTTTTCAAAATACTGCTTGCCTTGTCTGTGTAAAATCTGAGATAAAGGACTGTGATTTAATGGCTGGTGGGCTTTTTCTGATATATTGTAGGGTATAGGAACACATAGTCCATTTCAAAGCCATTTTGTCTTTAATATGACCTGAGTTCTTTAGATGGATCCAGTGCAGTGGTGAGATCTAAAATTTGTTACTACCAGTTCTCTGGGCATGGCTTTGGGGAGGGGGTAATGTGACTGGGTGGGCATGGCCAACTTTTTTTTTTTTTACTTTTAAAACCATTTTTTCTACAACCTCTTCAGCTGAAGAGGTTTTTTTAAAAATGCTTTTAAAAGGCTCTGACGATCCCAGCTGAGCCATGCAAATATCAGAGGCTTTTTTTTTACTTTTAAAAGCATTTTTTTCCGGCGGAAGAGGTTGTAGAAAAAATGCTTTTAAAAATTTTTTAAAAAATGGCTCTGATGGTGGCATGGCTCAGCTGGGCATGGGGGAGGGGCAGGGATTTTTCCTACCGGTTCTCCGAACCACCTGCCTTCATTGCTACCGGATTGGGTGATCCAGTCTGAACCGGGAGCATTTCACCCCTGATCCAGTGCCTCTGATCTTCCCAGATATTCACCTGTATATCTATATTTCTTTGGGCCATCATGTCTCACCAAGCAGGTGAAACCCTGAAGGAAGAGAAGCCACTGGCAGAGATTTCATTAGTCTAGAGTTTAAAACAAAGTGGCCATATTTCCTAAAGTTAATTTAATGCACGGTCTAGAATTTGTCCTTCAACTTGAACATATTGCTGAATTTCTCCATTGCCAAATCCACACAAAAAGGTATAGACAAGTTTTAAAATACGTATTTGAAGAAGAAAGGTCTTTAAAAATGCATATTGTTGAGAAAGTACATTAAAATATATTCAGAAATTCAAAATGCAATTTGGAAGATGAACAGAAGTCTGTCCAGTACAGGCTTGTAATGAATGGGCAGACAGGAAAAAGATGGATCCAACCAGTCAGCCTGCCAGCCATCCAACATGAGAAGCAAATTGTCTTTCCCCTGCCTCCCAAATCTTTGATACTGGAAAAATCTCAAAGGGGCTGACCTTTTTCACTTTCATGCTTATTTTCTAGAAATATGAGATGTCTATCTAGAGTGAAAAGAGATTGAAGAGGAGGGAAAAAAAGGAGGGAAGTTGTACTGTATACAACTTCCCATGAAATTCTTGAAGTGCCGAAGTTTTTCTTTGTGCATAAAAACAGCATATATCGTATAAACAGGTCCCTATCAGGGGTTCATAAACTTGATACACTTTTGAGAAGGTCATTGGACAACTTAACAGGAAAGAATATTTCAGATGTTGAACAGACATCATCAGGAGGCCTATCTCAGCAAAGGCAATCCTTAAAATAGTTGGCCATTTAGAACTTTAAAATGTAAAGACCAGCACTTTGATCTAGTGGAAAATACAGGCAACCAATATAGATTGAGTAATTGAGTCATACTCTTATCATTAGCATTTGTACTAGCTAAGATGCTTAGAAGGATATATCCACATACAGTTATGTTTGGGTGTGTATTGTGTGTATGAGCAGAACATAAATTATACTAGGAATTTTGCTATTTTCAAACTGCTATGTTTTCTTTTTCTATATTAAGTCTGCCTCTTTATTTCTGTATTGGAGGAAACTCTTTGTTTCATTCCTAAACTAGATCCTATAAGGGAAAAGCTAGTTTGATAGTTTTTGCAGTTCCTTTTCAGTCATCCAGACAAAATGAACAGGACTGAAATTGAAAATGATCAGCTAACATGCAAAACGGCAAGCTATGACATTTTCTTTTTCATTTTCTTTCACTTTTTGTGTGGAAGAATGAGTAGATTTTTCTTGTTCAGATATTTAGCTTCTTCGAACAAAGATTAACCTTCCTTTTTTATGAACATTGTACACAAAAGGAAGATGAAATTGTATATATACATACTGTACTGTAACTGGTAGTGATACAGTTAAAAAAAAAAAGAGGATTAGAGTAAGTCTAGGATGCTAAAGAAGATGATTAGCTTGATTCAAGTCAATTTTAATTCTATTCAGGCAGAGTAACCTTCCTATGCTTGATTCAGCATGTTGGCTAGAATTTCTGGTAGCTGTAGTCCCAAACCTTTTGGAGAGTACCAGTATAAGGAAGAATGATTAAAAGGAAAAACATTGACAGCAATGCTGAATATATATTTGGCTTTCTAAACATCTCTGACAAGTGTATGAAACCACCATTTAACATAATCCAAATGCCTGTTGACAGATATCTAGATATTGCAGTTTTCATTTTGTTACAAAGTCTCTTATGAATTGCCTCCAGTTCGTTTTTGATTGATGGCCTGTAATATGCATATGTCATCTCTGGGACTTAACTGTGATATAAATCCATCCTTCCAGCTTTCCATCTATTGTAAATCCTTGCTTTACTCATCTTTTTCATTAAGAAGCTATTGATGAAGCCATGCCAATTTTTCCCTAATGGAACTTTAGTGGTTTTGTTTATTTAATTCATTTTGTTTGGGTTTTCCAGACTTATAGCATAATTCTTTCCATGAATAAAATTATGAGATGAGGAAACAGGTAGAAGAAACACTAAAATATTTTATTCTGTAGGTTTCTCTCCTAATCTTTTCCAACAATTTATAGACAAAGGATTTGATCTTCCTCCCGCCCTCTTTCCCTTCCCCGTCCCTTCCTCCCTCCCTCCCTTCCTCCCTCCCTTCCAACTTTAAAAAATAATTATTCACAATTACAGCCTACCCATCCTATCTCACAGTGGGCAAGACCCATGCTATGGATCTAAGGACCCATAAGGGTCCCTGATGGCATTCCACTAAGGAATGCCATCAGGGACCCAGGAAAAGAGTCTTTTCTGCCATTACATTTCTGCCTTGACTTTTATGCCATTTCTTTGGAACATCATCCTCCCCAACACTTAACATTGGCGTCTCTGGCCTTTAGGATGGCATGACTAAAGGCACTAAATTTCAGGGTCCAGTGGTAGTGGTGAGGCTTTACCGTGTTGGACTGAATGAGATGTGTGTCTTGTTGATTTAGTTTCAATAGTGATTTTGGTAGGGATATATTAATAAATATATTATTTATATTTTTATTGTTCTTGCTGTTGTTTTTAATTGTTGCAAGCCACCCAGAATCCCAGAGTCATGTATGCAAGATGGGTGGTTCTACAATGCTAATAAATAAATATTTTTAAAGAATAGGCACAAATGTTATGGTTGCACTCCTAAGCCCTTTCACCTGAGAATAAGCCTAGCTAAATTCAGAGTTTTCTAAATAACTCTGCATGAGATTTCACTGGATATTTTGCATTTCAAAGAGGTTAGAATTTTTTAAAAATTGAATACTTACCATTTTAGTTCCATGTGCATAACTGGAGAGCCCTAAAATATACATACACAGAACCAATTAGACCCAAATTAACATTTGCTTTTGAAAGTATTATTTTTCTTACAATCTACTTGAAAGCAAATCTAGGGTTAACAATTGTAGAATTGCAGCACTTTCATAAGAGACCAAAGTAACTTCCCTCTCCATAAAAGTAGCCACAACAGGTGCAAAACCCAGGATAGCAGGTATCATTGATAGTGGAGCTACAAGATCTGAGAAGCTGTTATGTTGAACATGGAACAAATGGGTTTTCTTTACTACAATGAGCTGAATATGAACATGAAACTAATAGGTAAGGAGGTTGAAATATTACACATTTAACTATAGGCTGCTTGATAGTAGAACAGAGAAATACATCATGAACAATTGAGACATTTAAATAGAAGCTGGATGGGGCTTGCTTGCTCACTCTCTCCATCCACACTGAGTCCTACTAAGTACTGTACCATGAAAATAATAATTTAAACATTCCCAAAGAAAACACTTTGTAAATACACAAGATATACTTACAAGATATCTGGATTGAGCAGCGGGAGAGGGGGTGGACTTGCTTTATAACTTTCAAAATGCCTTTCAACCCTAAAAGTATATTCTTCTCCTGCTCTATTATCACAATATACTATTGCTTCTGTTCAGTTTTTGCTGTTTTGCCTTTAATTAATACCAATTTCATCATTCTGCACTCTTCCATTAAGACCATCAGAAATGTGCTTATTCATTACTACTCCTTTCAGCACTTACTTCAACTAAAATGAACACATTCCACGGATTTCTTGTACTCATGTCTATCTGCTTTATGTCTGTTTCATATCTCACCTTATATATCAAGAAGTAGATGTATCCTTATGTTTCCGCATAAGGATTGTTTTTGCTAGCGTACATTACATCCACTGATAGTTATCTGAGCCATAAATGTGCTGGGATTATTCCATCTAAAGTGCCTATTGGGATAAGTGTATTTTAAAAACTGTGTATTCATTTTTCAATTGGATGGATCCCTCTCTGTTTCTCATTATTTTTGAGGGGGGGGAAATAGTTTGAGATTAAATGAAGGGGAATAGAAACACAAGGGGAGGGTAGAAGTGAAAGGAATATCTGAGTATCCATGCTGAAAAAGGCAAATTATCAGAAAGGTCAGATCCTGAAATCATCCTTGTTCCTGGCCTAACTGAACAGCTGGGAAAGAAGCCAGCCAGATACTCCAGTGCTAGCTGGGGATTTCTAGAAGTTGAAGTCAACACATCTTAAAGTTGCCAAGGTTGAGAAAACTGTTCTACCCTGTCACTTGGCCTACAAAAAGTGTCCTTGGTGCTGAGTCCAAATACACAAGGGGGAAAAAACCCCTGCAGATCAAGGAGCTACAGCATGCCCTACTAAAAGGAAGAACAGCCTTACTCCCTGACTACCAAAATGGTTTGGTATTGCAATGAATATCATCAATCCTATAAAGTAGGCCAGACTAAAAAACTATATACAGTAGGTTAAAAAAAACTACTTTTACTGGAATAGCTATAAGTAACAGAATCTTGCAAATCTGAATGTATTTCCCTGTTCCTGCACTTTATCTTTGTGTGAACTAGGGAGGGGCTTGTCTGAGATGTTTTCTCCAATTAGCTCCTTGGAATGGAATGAAGCCATATTAATCTGATAGCAGCTCTTCCTCCTGTCCTTTAGAGCCAATCCCTGATAAAGCCTAACAGGGAAGAAACTAGGGGCCTGAGATTTTTATTCCTTCACAGGTAGGAATGGAATACAGTCCTGGGGAAGCATATTGGACCCTTTCTTTGCCTGCACTAACAACACAGGTGGGTTTCAGCAGGTTCTGACCAGTTCTGGAGAACCGGTAGCAGAAATTTTGAGTAGTTTGGAGAACCGGTAAATACCACCTCTGACTGGCCCCGCCCCCATCTATTTTCTGCCTCCCGCGTCCCAGCTGATTGGGAGGAAATGGGGATTTTGCAGTAACCTTCCCCTGGAGTGTGGAGGGAAAAGAGATTTTACAGTATCCTTCCTTTGCCACACCCACCAAGCCACGCCCACAGAATAAGCCATGCCACACCCAACAAGCCATGCCCACAGAACCGATAGTAAAAATTTTTGAGTGATTTTCTGAGTGATTGCTTTCCCATTTTCATAATTGAACTTCTTCCTACAAGATGATGCAAAAGCTGGACAGCAATCTAGTAAGGGCAGGACTTTGGGGAAGAATACAGAATCTCATTTAGGAGAGTCACAGTCACAGTTATGATATGCTACACCACTTCAAAATAACATATTTATTTAATTTATTTATTTATTTATTTGATTTGATTTGTATGCCGTCCTATCTCCATAGGACTCAGGGCGGCTCACAACAATTAAAATCAAACCAGATAAAAACATATTAAATACAAATTAAACTCATTAAAATAATCAAACTCCATCAGTCCAGGCTGGGCGATTTAAACATCCATGTCTTTAGTTCGCGGCGGAAAGTGCGAAGGTCAGGGGCCAACTGGAGCCCCGGGGGAATTGATTCCAAAGGGTGGGCACGCCCACAGAGAAAGCTCTATCTCTGGGGGCCACCAGCCAACATTGTCTGGCAGACGGCACCCTGAGTAGGCCCTCCCTGTGAGAACGCACCAGGCGATGGGAAGCTGTTGCTGGTTGCAGATGGTCCGACAAATATCCTGGGCCTAAGCCATATATACTATCTTTTGAAAAATGTGAATGCCTAAGAGCATAACTCCAGAATCAAAAATTATTTGATTGCATCCTCAAAGTCTTGCTGGCTCCTGTAAAATGCCTATTAAATATTCTTATTTTATTTCATTTCATTCCAATCCTTTCTCCAAAGAACTGAACATGACTTGCATAGGGTTACTGGACACACGATCTTCTGTTTAAATAGCAGATTAATCCAGAAGTAAAAATGGTTGCAATCTGAATATTTAGCTATGCTTTGGCTGAGTATGATAGTCCACCTTATCTTGTGAAGCAATTATTTCTCACTAACAAAATCAAATTGTCCTGAATAAATCTATATTGGCTGTTAGTAATCAGAGGCCTGGGAGTTTACACATGATTTTCATTTTTTTTAAAAAAGAAAGTCATATTGTTTTTTTCTGAAGCGTTCTCTGTGTCCTTTCTTCTTTTCCTATATATAAACACATAGCTACTTTGACAATTTTGTGTCAAGTGAACATTTAGCTTGGCTAAATGACTAATCCATTTTGCTAAAAGTGAAACAATCCCTTGGGTAAACATGACTAGAAATTAAAGTGCCTTGTTGTACATTTTAAAAAAAAGGTACAAAACATTCTGCAAGAATCCATTGGTTTCTAAGATTTCAGTAAAACAGTTAAAGAAAAATACTATGTATCCCAAATGAAGAATACAGTATGCTAAAATTATATAGTACTACTGGATCCCAACTGGGGCATTAAAAACACTCACAAAATTAGAAGCACATGAAAAACAGCAGGGGAAGGATTGTGTGTTCTGCTCCTCCACTGCTGAGATGAAGAATGAATTAGGAATTAGGGCAGCAGGGAGTGTTTGACTCATGTAGGTTCTTGATGCAATTTAGAATATTGGCTCCCCAGGATTCTGCATCACAGAGTGGGGCCTAAATAAGTAGAACGCTTCCCCATTGAGATGCTCACCTTCAGATACAAGGAGATTGATGGGTCATACCACGTAATGGTGGAACTAGTACATTCCTCCCCATTCTCTCCCTTGCAGTTCTGTCTACATGGAGGATGTGATGTGGTTGTTATCTATTTGTTTTGTTACTATTTTAACCCCAGGTTAATTTTTTTTTTAAGTCAGGAGGTGATAATCTCACAGTGTACTGTGAGTACACTGTGAGTACACAGTGTAGAAATGTGTAATTGTGATCAAAGATGAAACTTACTTAACTGAAAGAAAAACATCAATATATTTAGGGTGCCTATTTGCCTCTATATGGGAGATAATGTTTGAGAGAAATATATATTACATTATTTTTATTTAATGTATCATTTTTATTTTCAATTTCAGGTAAGAAATTGTTAGTGCACAGAGTTTAGGTCACATGCATTTTCATATCAAATTGAGGCTGCACATAAATAAAATGTGGGAAATGAAAAATTCCACCATTCTCCAATAAACCAATTGTAAAGATTAGCTCCTTCCAGCAACTATCACGGTAATTATTCATCATAAAAAAAAACGTGGTGGCTCAGGGTTGTACATTTGAATTTTTTAAAATTTTAAGCAGATGAGCTATGAAATAAACATAGATTGCAGAGATAAATGTCAGGTGTTCTCCTTATGTTAATTGGGAAGAATAAGAGTGAGGAAAGAGAAAACAAACTGAACTGGTTTGGGGGAATTCTTTTAAATTTCTTCATTCCAGATTTTCTACCTTAAAAATATACATATTTATGTTAGTTCTTCAAACCAAAGATCCTTGAAAGAAAAGAAGAGTGAGAAAAGATGATATATGTTGATAGCTGAGTCCTCATTTGCAGGAGGGCTGTTATAAACCAGATTATAGACCAGCATGTTACCTAAATGGTATGTATTGTATGATACTAAAATAGGATTTCCTTGTCATGTTAAGCCATGATTTAATCATGATTTAGGGAATTACAATTGTTTAACCTCACGGATCACATTAAGTTATAAATATGGTGTTGCCGTAATTCGAGGATCGGACTCAATAAAGAATTCAGAATTATAGTATTCAAACAAAGTATTGTTTATTTACAGCAGGCATTCTATATTCACTGAGTGATTGCAGATAGAAGCAAAGAGGAGGAGCGTGTATCCCCTTTTATATCAATGAGGCGGGATTAGGGAGTAGGAGTGGTTACAGATGAATACATTAGGAAAGGAAGAATAAATTAACCCTTGATACTCTATGAGCATACATTTCCCCCATTCAAGAATAAGGCATTTAGCCATGACAAATCCCCCTCTAAATGCCGATTCGACATACAACAATAGTTACATTCAGATTCAGAACAATATAAAACTTGTAATTTTGAAGTTAAATATTTATGTTGTTTTGATTGTAAAGGCTTAGTCAATATATCAGCTGTTTGTTCTGTGGTTTCACAATGAATAGCTCTAATGAATCCATTTTGAGATAATTGCCTTACGTGCTTGTATTTGATATCTATATGTCTAGATCTCTGACCAATAGCATCTGCTCTAGATATCTCTATTGCAGCTTTGTTATCTTCATGTATAATAAATGGTAATGAAGGACTCTTCCAAACATCTGATAATAGATCATTGAACCATATGAGATTATTAGAAGCTTTTGACAAGCAAATATACTCTGCCTCAGTCGTTGACATAGCTATTAATCTTGTTTTCCAGTATACCAGTAGACTGGACAATTGTTAAGAAAGTATACATAGCCGGAAGTACTCTTCCTGCTTTTAGTGTCGCCTGCCCAGTCAGCATCAGCGTAACAAGTAAGAATAGGCTCTATAACATTGTTGGGTTCTAACAGTAAGCAAAAGTCTAGGCTGTGTTTCAAATACCTTAGCACTCTTTTAATGGCTTCCCAATGATAAATCAAAGGCTTACTGACATATCTGGATAATAAATTAAGGGGTAGAGCAATATCGGGTCTGGTCCAATTAGCAATATATAAAAGAGAACCAATAACTGATCTGTAAAGTGTATTATCATTAAACTCAGGAGATGATTCATTCATATTTTTTAGAAAATCAGCTTGCATTGGGGTATCACAAGGCTTTGCATCATTCATATTGCATCTGTTCAAGAGTTCAATAATTTTATCCTTCTGAGACAATCTAAATCCTTTTTTAGTTTTACTAATTTGAACTCCAAGATATTTATTTACTTTCCCCAATGATTTTAATGAAAAATGTTCTCCTAATTTTGTTACAAATGTATCTCTCTTATCTTTATGTTTGCCAATATACAAAATGTCATCCACATAAATTAACACAAATTCTAGTGAATCACCATCTCTCCTAACAAAGAAACAATTGTCTGCAGTTGTGGCGTTAAAGTTCATAGTTTTGAGTACGTTGACCAAGCATTCATACCAACGTTTGCCGGATTGCTTTAATCCATACAAACTTTTGTTTAGTAACCAAGTTTCGTTTCTATTTGTGTTTTGACTATGAGGAGCTCTTACATATATTTCCTTATCGAGTTTTGCATGTAGGTATGCAGTTTGTATGTCGTATTGAAAGACTTCAAGATTAAGGGCTGAGGCTATTACTAAAGCTGTCTTAACACTTTCAGTCCTTACAGTGGGAGAATATGTGTCGGTATAATCCTCAGGATACTTTTTGAGCATAGCCCTGTGCAACTAGTCTTGCTTTATATAACGTGTTGCCCTCTTCTAGATTTTTAATTTTGAATATCCACCTAGTGCCAATAATTGTTTTGTCTTTTGGAGCTGGTGTTGGGGTGAATACTTTGAGTTCTCGCAAACTGTCCATTTCTTTGGCCATGGCTAATTCCCATTTCTTTCTTTCTTCTGTGGGGAGTTTTAATACTTCTTCATATGTATTGGGTGTTGATGTATCATTATTTATATGCATTATGTAATCCTTATATCTATTTGGTATTTGGTTCCTGTTACATCTAATTTCTGGTCTGCTGTCGTTATCATGTAAATATCTTGCTTCCTTTTGTGTTAATGAATCTGTTTTGATTTTGGGACAATTTCCCATCCATGTTTTGTTGTTGCCCTTTTGTGCACTGTAGTTATGTCCTTCTCTTTCTGTTTTACTTTGAGTTTTAATGTCTGGTCTTGTTGTTGGAAGTATCTCATTAAGATGTATCTTAGACCAATTGGCCTGTTCGTGAAATACAGCTGTCCTAGAAATTATGAATTTGTTATTATTGTCAATAAATCTATATCCCTTTGTGCCTGTTTCATAGCCCATGAACCTGAGCCTTCTAGATACATTATCTCCCTTACGTCTCAATTGTTTCGGTATATGTACATCCGCTGTAACTCCAAATACATGCATGTGGGCTATCTTGGGTTTTTTACTATATATCAATTCATATGGTGTTTTATTTATGACACTTGACCAAAGTCTGTTAAGAGTATAATTGGAATATAATAGTACTTCTGACCAGAAATGTTTGCCTAAACCAGCATCTTCTAATGTACATCTAATCATGGTTTGTAGTGTCGAGTTTTTTCGTTCCGCTACTCCATTTTGAAATGCAGAGAAAGGGCTAGAGGTGAAATGTAGCATCCCTTTGGCTTTTAGCCATTGGGAGAATTCCTTTGACATGAATTCAGATCCTCTGTCTGTCATAATCTGTTTTATTTTTATGTTGTGTTGTGTTTCTACACGTTTATAAAATTCTTTAAACTTTTGAAATGTTTCATCTTTGTGTTTTAAAGTGTAGACAAAGCCATAACGGCTATAGTCATCTACAATAGTAAGAAAGTATCGTTTTTTGTATGTAATTGATGGAGTTAATGGACCAACTAGATCCATATGTACCAGGTTAAAAATATGATTTGATGATCTTGTTGCCTTTTTTGGTCTGGGTTTGGTTCTGAGTTTTGAGGACTTACATACTGAACATTCTAAGTAATTTTTACAATCTTTTATTTTAACACCTTAAGCCTGTTCAATCATTTTTTGTATTACAGGAAAACTAGCATGTCCTAATTTTCTATGTAATATATGTGCACATTCATCATGAATTGGTTTTCCAATTATTGGCCTTTTGTTGGTATGTGTATTGTTGACAGATGTGGTTTTATCGTTATGTTCTGGTTCGTGTTCCTCATTGTCACTGTCACTGTTATTTTCATTTTCTATGCTAGTGTCATTTTCCATGTTTGAATCAATGTTGTGTAGCCATCTTTCCTCTGTGACTAAATATGGTAAATCTCCTTTGGTAATCACATTACCTAAGTTTATTTTGTTTTTCTCTAGAGTTACTTTTCCCTTTGAGAATATTATATTTATGTTAGAGTCCCTGCTTAGCTTTATTGCACTAAGAATGTTATGAGGTATTTTGGGTATTAATAAAACCCCCTCTATTTTCCCTAGACCGGGTAAATCTACATTTCCTCTTCCAATGACTTGGACTTCCTCTTGATTAGCTACTTTAATTACAAATTTATCTTCTATGAAGGAAGATAATATTTTCTTATCATGAGTTGTGTGATTTGTTGCCCCGGAATCAATGAGCCAGGCATTATCCTTTGAGTCTTGGTTTTTGGTTATAGTGTACTTATCTAATCCATACAATGATCCAGACTTTCTATCTCTTGAGTTATCTCTGCCCCCTCTATGTTCTCTAAAGTTTGGTGAGTTTCTATGTCTATATCTGTCAATAGATGATTGTCTGTTATGGTATCTGTTTCTAGTGTCATGGTTTTGTCTTTCTCTAAGAGGTTTTGGACAGTCTCTTCTATAATGTTCTTTGGATCCACAATTATAACACTCAATTGATTCTTGATACCTGTCTTGAAATACTACCCTTTTGTTCTGTCTGTGTTCTTTGTATGTGCTGTAGCGGCTTCTTCTCAAATTATCTTCAGCTATTAATCTATTTGATAAACCCTCTATAGATAGATATCCTAAATTAATTGTGTCCAGATGTGATATGTAATTATCCCATGATGAGTCTAATGAATTAATGATAACGCTTTTCATTGTCTGATCAGATATTATTTCTCCCCTTAAATGAAGTTCTGCTCTAGTTTTGTTTAGTGATAGTAAATGTTCACTTACAGTAGTTCCAGGTTTTATCCTGGCTGAGAAGAAATTTTTAGACATTCTTGTTGTGGTTGCCACACTTTCACTATGAAACAATTTAAACATACAATGAATTATTTCTGAGACAGTTAGATTATGCTTAATACTATGATAGATAGCAGGTGATATACTAGATATTAGTAAATAGAATGCTCTGTGGTGTAGGCAGTCCAATTTTAGGGTCCATGGTTTTTTGGGAGGGTTAGTTATGAAAAATAATAAATTCTCTTTTAAGAAAACAACCTAGAGTTGTTGACTCCATTCCTGTAAATTAATACCGTCTATTCTCAATTTTGGAAAATCATTAGGCAAGTTTCCAATGTTATTTGTTGCATTACTTACAACTGGAGGCTGTCCATGGTCTTGTAAATGCTGGTAATCGCAGAATGGCGTAGGTATACTTGCAATTAGTCTGAATGGTTCTCTCTGTTCTTCATTGTCTCTATATTCATCTGTGTGTATTTGCACATGCACGTTGTTCATTTTGTTCCTGAAGCTGTCGGGAGAGGTTCTCGTTGCTGTAGCTCCCTCGTAGTGTTCTTCCTCTGATGATTCGCTCTCTGGTTCGACTTTAGGCATCCAGGTGATGATCGGGGCTTGCTTCTTTCCATCGAAGTCGTCTTGGTTGAGGCTTCTGGCTCCCGGAAGCGTTTGTGGTGTGGGCGAGTACTTGCAAGGCTCTCTGGGTTCAGGCGTTGGTGTTCTTGTCGTTCGGGTTGACGTGGATAGATGCCGAGACGTTTGCTTGCTTGCTTCTGCGTCTTTGCCTTTGGATCATGCTGCTTGTCTTTTCTTCGCTGTTTGATCGGCTGCCTTTGTTGTTTTCGTCGATTTTTTTAATATTTTTAAATTCGGACCAAAAGTTGCAAAAAGTGTTTTCATAGCTGTTTCGATTTGCAGTTCGGTTGGTGCTTCTTTGGTGTCTGTATCAGATTCTTCTGAAGAATAGAATTTTTATTTTTTATTTTTCACGCTGTGTAAAGCTTTTCGCGCCAGCCATTTTGAACTCTGCTTTCCGATTGGTTCTGATTCGGCCATTTTGCTGGTCTGTTGAAACCAAGATGGCTGCTATTCAAAATTTTGCGCGGGACCGTTAGTCTTTCTTTTAGTTACACTCTCATCTATAGGTAATTCGCTTACCATTTTGAGATCTTTAGATTCTGGTGCATTGCTGTGATTTTCTCTCGCTGCTCCGCTATCTTTTATGATGTCTTGGAGGTTCGCGATGAGATTTTTGTCGTCTTTTTGGCTTTTCAGCAGTCTTAGTATTTCTGATCTGACAGTGTTGTTTTCTGTCTCGCTCGCTTCTTGGTCGTCGGGTTCATCGATTACCTCTTCGTTGTTTGTAGTGGAGTTTTCAGATTCTCTTGCCATTATAGTTGTAAATTCATCGATCATTTCTTGATCTGTTTCCATTTCTTTGTTGTGTGCCCTGGTGTTGGGTCTTTCTCTTTTGTTTCTGAAGTTTTCTTTCTTTGGCATGTCTGTTTTTTATTGAGTCAGCCAACCATCCTCTGCTACCAAATTGTTGCTGTAATTCGAGGATCGGACTCAATAAAGAATTCAGAATTATAGTATTCAAACAAAGTATTGTTTATTTACAGCAGGCATTCTATATTCACTGAGTGATTGCAGATAGAAGCAAAGAGGAGGAGCGTGTATCCCCTTTTATATCAATGAGGCGGGATTAGGGAGTAGGAGTGGTTACAGATGAATATATTAGGAAAGGAAGAATAAATTAACCCTTGATACTCTATGAGCATACATTTCCCCCATTCAAGAATAAGGCATTTACCCATGACATATGGTTTACCCAAAGTAGCTGATTTCAAAAGCCACTTCAATTCTAGATAAGCTTCCTGTATGAATTTAAACCTTGTGTCCATCTGCAAGGGAAACTATGAGAAAACCTTCCTGCAGAAGTTAATAGGTTTATGCCACATAGGAGAGCCTGCTTGAAAAGCTCATGTGCTTAGTGAGTTTCATGATGGAAAAAAAGGTGAGATAGAAATCTACCAAAATTAATTAAAAGAGGGAAAACCCACAATCTTGTCTCCAAGAGTCATAAATCACAAGGGCACAACCAGGATGTAATGAATTCTATCATTACATGTTTGACACTCGGTATTGGCAATCTAGTCTCAGCATCACCCATAGCAAACACATATTATTTTGAGCATCAGTATTCTTTACATATAGTAGAATAAATCAGTATGATGGCCTTCAGGTGTTCAGATTGGTATCATTGCTTCCCAAAAGCTAACTGATGAGATGAAAATTGATGTGGTATAAATTTAAGTTAAGAATTTATTCTTGATTTTTCATTTTAAAAAGCTGGTTTTTTTTAAATGTAATCAATCAAATAAGTGAAGCATTTTGTTTAGAGGAAAAGTCTAACATATCAAGGACTGAAAAAGTTGGATAATCTTTCCAAAGAAAGACTTTTAATGTAGCTGGTTCCTACCTTCCACAATCATAACATTTCAGAACTACTACAGGTAGTTGTCGACTTACAACAGTTCTTTTAGTGACCGTTCAAAGTTACAACAGCAATGAAAAATGGGATTTATGACCATTTTTCACAGTTACAACCTTTGCACTATCCCCCTGGTCATGTGATCAAAATTCAGATGCTTGGGAACTGGTTCATATTTATGACCCTTGCTATGTCCCAAGTTCACATGATCACCTTTTGTGACCTTCCGACAAGCAAAATCAATGGGGAAGTCAGTTTCACTTAACAGCCGAATTACTAACTTATCAACTGCAGTGATTCACTTAACGGTGGCAAGAAAGGTCGTAAATGGGGCAAAACTCACTGAACAAATGTCTCACTTAACAACAGAAATTTTGGGCTCAATTGTGGTTGTAAGTCAAGGACTACTTGTACTATTTTATACATGTTCCAACCAGGGGTAGGTTCTACTTATCTTTACTACCGGTTTGCAATGGGAGCGCGCGTTTGCACATACGCAGAAGCTTCTGCACATGCGCAGATTATCAATTATGATGGCCAGGCAGGTGGGCAGAGCCTCCTGTCGCTTTTATTCCCGGTTCTAAAGAACCGGACAGAATCAGGAGCAACCCACCACTGGTTCCAACCCCAGGAAAGAGGCAATGGCAAGTCGTTTCTGAAAAACCTTGCCAAGAAAACTGCAGAAACTTGTCCTGGCAGCTTCTAAGAATCAGACATGAATTGTGTTAGGTTCAGCTTGTAGCTTACTCCTAACTTGTTGGTCAGGCAATATATCTGTTTCTTTAAGAAACAATTGAGCCATGTAATCAGGGTTTGCTGAACCCTGTAATTAGGCTACAGTGCATAAATAAGCAGCGCAGAGAAGCGTTCTTTGCTCCTGACTGTTCCTGTTGCTTCCTGCGTATTTCTGCTGATTGGTGTTAGACTGGATTGTTATATGGTACTGTACACCGAGAGTTACTAAAGTCTGTTGGCTTTGGTAAGGGAAGATACTTACTGGACTGATATTACTGTTTATGACCTTGGACTGTCTAAACAAACAAAATAAATACAATTGAACAGAAGGGGGTAAAAATCCATTCCTTGAAACTAAGTCTACAATTAGAGATATGTGAAATTTTAAAATTGCTTGTATCATAGATGTAATCTGCAGAAATTGGTTAAAAACTTCTCAGTGGGATAGATTAATAGATTTCTCATTCAAACACTATTGAGAAATGTTATAGATATATTCTCTTACAGGAAGATTAAAAATAGTTCCAATTTTTATTCAAACCTGATTTATTTCTTGTACCAAATTTTATTTAAACCAACTCCTTAGTGTAAAGGTCAGTGAAAAGCTAATAAATATTGCCACTGGCATTCTCCCAAATTTTATTTTTAATAATAATAATAATAAAAAGAACAAGGAGGAAGAAGGTTAAGATATCAGGCCTTCATACTTACCATCCAGGCCATTGTGATGATGACTATAATTTCTCTTTCCCAAAATACTTAATGATGAATGACCAGGAGGAGCAAGTAGTCGCTTTGACATTGAGCTCTGAAGGCTTGGTGTTGACTTGATTATATTAGGCTTCATTGCAGGATGAATCTCTGTAATTTTGTTAAAGGAGACAGTTATTTCAAATCAGAATCAAATCATCACATTGAGGACTTACATAGTTCAAATTTCCTGGTTTCTTACAGGAAATTGATAAACTTTGGATTAACCTGGATGCCCATTATCATAATCAGAGGATCTGTGGAAATTATTTACTTGAGCTTATCTACCACTGTGAAAAGAGACATAATACTTGTTGAGCCATTAAAGTAGCATGTTTTAGATAACTTGTTCTTTCACACACACACACACACACACACACACACAATGCACATTGCTTCAAGTTTGCAAAAGTTTTTGAAACCACTTCCATATTTAGATAGATGTTTGCAAGTTTTCCAGTTGTTAGCAGGAATTCTGTTCATGTAATTAATGCTGTATTGTTCCTCTCTGATATGCTTTGCACTAAGAAAGGTAAATTTACAGTAAGCAGAGTTGCAAAGCTGTTTTTGAAGAATCTGATGATCTGTAGATTATGTATGTATGTATGTATGTATGTATGTATGTATGTATGTACAGACGCAGGGGTGGGTTCTACTTTACTACCGGTTTGCAGCAGGACCACGTGCTCTTCTGCGCATGCGCAGAAGCGTTTTGATGACATTGGGGTCGGTGGGTGGAGCCTCCTGCTGGTTTTACTACCGGTTCTATAGAACCGGTGCGAACCAGGGGCAACCCAACACTGTACAGACGGACAGATGGACGGATGGACGGACGGATGGATGGATGAATGGATGGTCTAACCAATAAACTAAACAAACAAACTTTGGTGTGACTTGACAGAATTCATTTTAAATGGATAAAATTCTCTTCCATTGTGCATGCAAGACATATGTAAAGCATACACAGTGTATGGCATTCAACAGACATGTACCACTAGTACTTGCTTAGCTACCATTCATTCATGAAACATTCACAGTCACAGCAGCACTAAACAAATGATTGTCACTACCACCCTTTGACGTTACAGCCATTGCAGTGGGCCACAGTCACATGATTAAAAATTCAGGGCTTGATAGTTCACTTTCACTTTTGACTGCAGCTTGCAGCAACCTCCCCATTTCTGTCCTTTCGGTTGCCCTGCACTCCACAGAAGGGTCAGCAGCTGTCTTGGCCAGGTGGCCTTATCAGCAATGGGAGAAGTTAACAAAGGTCATCTGGTGCTGTGGAGGATCGCAGTGATAGGTGGCAGGGTGGCCAAAACAGCAAAGGCAGAGACAAGCACAGCAGGACAGGACAGGAGAAGTGATCTGGATTAACAACTGCAACTGGGACTACTGAAATTAATGCAGTGGAATCTGGAGTTGAAGTGAGGAAAGGAGTAAAAAGACCAGCTAGCTTGGAATCGCTAAGTGGGAGGAAGAAGTGGAAAGCAGATACTCCCTAAATTTATTTTATCTAGTAATTTCCCTGTCTAGCAAGATTCCTGTTGAGCAGTAATAAATATATCATTCTGATCAATGGTATTCTGATCACAGTTGATACTGTAGCTGTGTCATCCTGAGTCCTTGTATCTGGCAACTGCTGACACTAAGGAACATGATGTTTCATTTAACAACTGTATCATTTAGTGATGGAAATTCCAGTCCCAAATAGGATGGTTAAGCAAGGACCACCGGTAACCTAGATTCATGACTTGAACAGTAGGAGAAGGGCATGACTGGACATAGCTGACCAGCTTCAGCTGATGTACTAATTGCATTGTTGCCTGCTACGGGAGGACCTAATACTAATTATTCATGCTCTTATGAAACCTCTTACCCATCCTTTAAATGCTACTCAGAATACATACCCATGTATGGCTTCCAAAACTGGAAGAATATTATGCCTACATCATGGTTTTTAGATCGGTTGCCAATTCAGTTCAGTATACTATTTAAAGTGCTTCTATACTATAGTAGCACTTGATGCTATACTATAAAGCAAGGCTATCAAACTCCCGGCCCGTGGGCCAGATGCGTCCCGTGCTGACCACACTCACACCCAGTTTAGTGAAGGGGGGGGGAATCCCGATATGTCACATGACACTGCCATGACGACGTGAGTTTGACACCCCTGCTATAAAGCTTTTCAAGGCTTGGCAAGTAGGTAATTATGGAACTCTGATTGGATTTGGCTAGGAGAGATGTGGGAAATGTGGGACCACATTTCCATGATGTCAGTGAAGCCAAGCTGGCCAGTCTTCTGTTTAGCAGTGCTACAGAATGAGATCTCGATAGAAATGAGACTGCTTAGGAAATTATTAGAAACATTAATATTAAAGACCTTATAGAAACATCACCTATATCTCTTCTGTAAACGTGGAATTTTAAAAGTCATCTGTCTTAAATCCACTTCTTAAATAGCAAATTTCCAGAAAAAGAGAGTTACAAAAAGAAATAAAGTCAGGCCAGAGAAATCTCAAAGGTTACCATATCAATTTAGCTCAGGAATATATATGTCAGTAAAAATCTTTAACAGAAGATCTTTTTACAGTCTGGGGAAGAAGATAGAATTATCACCAATTATCTATCTATGAGTGTCAGTCAAACATGAGAAATTCAGTAAATGATTGGCTGGGAAAAATTATAAAAGGGAATTATGCAGAAGCCATTTCAGCTGTACAAGATGGATAGCTACGATTTCCTTTAGTTTGCATGGTTTAGATAACTTTGGCAAGCAATTACTTTGATAAGCCTCAGTATAGAAATGGTAGGTAAATAACATGGTAAATTCTATCTGAATAAGTATTATTCTATTCTATTATTCTATAAGATTCTATATTAACCTTCCTTGTAATCTATTAATAATATTATAACCTGTTTTAACTTTTAGCAGAATAGATCTGTTTTAATTAAAGGAAAGAATAAGAAAAAGACACACTTTACTTCAGAAAATGATTGAAAGACTAATGTTGTGCTTCTGATCTTAGAAGACCTATACGCTAGGGAAGTTTAATATGCGTAGTATATCTCAAAACTTCTAAATATATCCAGAAATTGATAATGTATTAGATTTTTAAAAATATGAAATAACTCATAATCTGCAGAATAAATGTGAATAAATATATTATAAAGTTCTTTGTGCATCATGTAGAGTCATCAATATTATCATGTTATAACAAAAAAAAAAATGCCAATTTTTTACTGTTAGTGGTTAGAAAAACAAACAAACACTAGTTTAATCAAAAACTAAAAATTACTTCCTTTTAGTAACTTCTGCAAGATTACCATGCCATTGCTTTGGCATTGCAACTCCCTGATCACAAGAAGGGAAAGCAAGAGAAAGGCCCCTAAACACCAGCAAAAAGTTTGTTTCTTCTTTACTGTTCCAGCTGAGCAAATGTACATGAGGTTCTACCCATGAAAAGGTAGATACTTATCAAATCTTACAGTGAAGACCTATATGGTCTCCCTTCTACCAAGTACATGTGGAAAGTTCTGGGTTTATTAGGATTTTGCAAATTAAGCACTCTCCATTTGATCTACTGCTTTGGGCCAGGATATATTCCATTTCACTGCTTTGATTGGAATCATTGATGCATAGCTCATTCGCCTCAACTGGCTGCTTCACTTTTTAAACTCTAGTATTCATGTATGTAGAAAAGCTATTTTTGATAGGTAAAGGAAATGTGACAAAGCTGTAAGTTACGAGTGAGGTGCTGTGGTGCGCATAGAATAGCTTCAAGAGTACTTTGATCAATGCTTAATGTTTGCGCTTTCCCTTTTCTTAAATATTCTGCGTTTACAATATTCAGTTAACCTGTATACAATGGTTTTCACCTTTAAATTCATTTTGGTTGGAAACACTCACCTAAGTATCCAATGATACATGATAATGATTTCCTGGTGCTTTTAATCTTCAAAGGGTTCCCAATAAATTCACAGTGTCTATCAGCATCTAGGGATTGAAGAAGAAACATTAGTCTGAAATGAAGAGGAAAAAATACAAACCCCAAAGCAGCTCTGGCTGCCAACTGCTCTTAATAAGATGATTAGTAGTAGTGGTGATAGTAGTAGTAGTTGTTGTATATAAGCTTTTCATTGGGCAAACTGCCCAGGGCTTGATGTTCTTGAAAGAACACTCACATATCATGTAGAATGACAGCAAGTAGTCTGTTGTCCCTCCATTAATCAAAAGTGTGTAGCAAAAAGATCTAGAGATCATTGTAACAGAAAGATCTTTTGCAGAAGTTCAAGAGAACCATACCTTCCAGCCTTACCATTATATAACAGACAGTCCAGATGGGGATGGCCTCAGGGAATCACAATAAATCCAATTTTAAGGATTTTCTTAACCTAACACTTACTGTCTGTCCTCCGTCTGTGCAATTTGTATCTTGGTAGCCTGCAGGTGACTTACACTATGGATCTGTTTCTCAACCCTGGCAGCTTGAAGATGTGTGGATTTCAACTCCCAGAATAAGGAAGTTGAAGTCCACACATCTTTAAGCTGCCAAGTTTGAGGCACGCTGCTATAGATTTTGGAAACCTATGTCAGGCTTCAGTTAGTCCTGCAGAGGCAACAATCTTTTACTATTCTAGTCTAGTAGTAAAAGTGAAATTCATTGAGCAGGACTAAGTACTATTCAAGTTCCTGTTACCCATCGGTGGTTACCTTTGTCTTGACTGGTATGCTAACTATTCTCTGGGTTCCACTTCTTCCAGAAACATTCATAATCATAATCTACGCAAGTAATTTTCTTTCCTCAACCAATTACATAGTGACATATGAGTATCTTACAATCTTTAAATAAAACCTTTTGCGTTCTACTACTTATATAAAAGATCTAATGAGAAAATGACTACTTTTTGTGCATGTGGAGACACTATGAAAATGGTTAGCTACAGAACTATAAATATTGGTTATGACTGTATTAAAGAAATTACACAGAGGATGGATGAATTGTTATCTGGTTCCAGACAACACATGGGTGTAACATTTTAGATCCAGGAGGAAATGTATCATCAGCAACACATACCGTATTGAGAAAAGATTCAGGTGGAAGACAAGGAGAAGGAAGAAAACTCTGGCCAATTATCTGAAATGTTCCATAATTAGCTGTCACATGAACTGAAATACAGTGGCATATGAATGTCATCACAATATCACTAATAAGACTCAATTATGGAACAAAAACAGGAAGAATTCATAATAGTGTCACTTTTACCATCTGATCTGATATTAGTTCTCTTGTATTCCCTCCACTTCTTTGGGCTTAAGAAATCTATTAAATGTTATCACCGCTTCCTATTTTTTTCCATTATGATTAGTTGGACACTCCACCAGATGTTTAGACTGGCATTTTAAATTTGGCATTTTAATCCGCCTATTGATTTCTTTCCAAGGACCTAGGATAGGCAGATTCTTGCAAATCTTCCAATGCACCATTGTTGCTAGTTTGTCATGACATTGTTTGTAATCAATGATCTGTGTGATCCTATTGAAGTAGCTAACTAGGTGATCCACTGTTTCTTCATCTTTTTTGCAGAGGTGACATTTGCTGTCTGTTGCTGTCTTTTCAATTCTGGCTTTGTATGCATTCGGTCTTAAGATCTGGTCTTGTGTAGTCAGAATTAGCCCCTCTGTCTCTTTCTTCAACTTTCCTGTTCTTAGCCATTGTCAGGTTTTATTGTTGCTTGCTTGCTTGTGTGTGTGTGTGTGTGTGTGTGTGTGTGTGTGTGTGTGTGTGTGTGTGTATACTGGCCATATAATACTTTGACTTGCATGTCTCTTTTCTGTTCTTCATTTTGTCTTGTAAGCCAGTTTGTTCTGTTCAGTATTCAGTAAATCTTCATATTGTATTAGCTTCAGTGGATCTTTGTGCCCTTCAGATATTCTTCCAATGCCAATTTTTTGTTCAACTGTTTGGTGTACTTCCAACATTCAACACCCATGTTTCTTGTCAAGTGGAGTCTGTCAACTTCATTACATGGATGAAGGGAATGATTGTTATTAATTTTTTGTTCTTCCTATTCAAGGCTTTTAGTTCTGCTTGAGTCCAGCCCACTATTCCAGCTAGATAAAGTATCTAATGACTGGAATTGTGCAGGCATTAATCACTTAGAGGGCATTTTCGCCACTGAGTATGGACTTTAATATCTTATTCACTCTCATGATTTATTCAGTTCTTCTTGACTTCAGTGTGCATTATGTTGTCATCTTGGATGATGCCCAGGTATATGTAGTGATGGTCTTCATCCAGACATCAAGTTATTTCCATAGCACCTAGCCCTTTCCTTCAGTTTTCACTATTTTTTCCTAATGATGGTGAGAGTGGCACATTTGTCAAGTCCAAACTCCATTGCTATACTTAAGTTGCATATTTGGGCAGTGTTGAGCAGTGATTCCATTTCAGATGGTGTTTTTCCACATTACATCCGATCATCCATGTAAAGGAGATGGGATAGCCTGACAAATCTTTCTGATGTTTAATATCCATGGCCTGGCTTGTTCAGTATTGTTGACAGAGGAATCAATGCAATGACAAACAGCATGGATTATAGTGAGCCTTCTTGAAAGATTCCTTTCTTGATATTAGCCTCTCCCAGTCTGTCATCATTGATCAGCAACTGTGTCTTCCATTGTGCCATTGATTTTTGCATGAAGTGTTTGATGTTTCTACTGTCATTTCTAGGCATTTAACTAGCTAATCATGTGGCAGAGAGCTACAATCTCCTCCTCCTCTGCTGTTTGGTCAGTTTCTTTTTTGCTGAGATGGAGAGACCTTCTTTTCAACCAGATGCTGTTGGACTACCTCAGGTACAACATCACTTAGCAATTTGAAAGTTGTTGGTAAGCAGGGAGTTGCCTGGTGTTGCCCTTTGTTAGCTCTTTCATTATCAGATAAGTTTCCCCAGATGTTAGCCATGCTTTAGTTTCACTAAATTGAATTATGATGTTAATTTGCTTGGCTATGAGTGGGTGCTGACCAATCAGATGTTTCATGCTGTTGTCAGGATTCGGTGCAACACTCCAAGCTGCATTCACTCCAGTGCTGACAGCTGTTTTTCTTCACCTCGTGCTGACCAATTCTTGATCTTTCTTGCCCTTTTCTCCACCATTTCTGCTGTTATTACAAGTTCTTTCATTTCAATTTATTTTTATGCCTATCCAACTTCTTTTTATCTAAGCTGCATTCTTGTTGCATTTCTTTGGATATTCCAAAGAATATAAACTTGGTCCCAGAACTGCACAATTTCTTATTTGTTATAGGTGTTTAGCTGGTCATTGCAGCTTCTCCTCTACTGATGGATTGGGAGAAATGTTTCTGATTCAAATGAAACTAGAGATTCTGCCTGTAGCGTACAATTTGAGCTTCATATCTGCTGATCTTCTTGGCTATACCTGTTATTTGCTGCTTTCTTGTTTTCAGTGGTTCCTTTTCTAGATGATATTTGTCAAGTATTCTTTGATCTTCTTATTCTTCCCTTTCATCTGTTCTATCTTGTTTGCACCTGATCTTACATTGCTGATCTTATTTTCCAACCTGATCTTCCATTTTGGGGATGGGTTACTTAGCCATGTTTCTCGTTTGTTGATTTTGCATCCAAGGTCTTCACTTATGACTGTATTTCAGTTGGTTTATTTCTTGCAGTGAGCTGGTGCCTGTATTCACTATTACAGTATTGGCATTTTAAAAAAAAAAAAAATTTGATTTATATGCCGCCCTTCTCCGGAGACTCAGGGCGGCTTACAATGTGTTAAGCAATATTTTAAAAGTTGTACCAACTATTTTTTTAGAACAAGCTTCAATGCAGGCAGCCTTATTCTCTTGTTTTTTGGAGTTTTAGATGCTCTGTTATTTTTCATTTCAGTTAGCCTTGTTTTTCAGTTAGATGAGTTTGTTCTTTCTGAGGAGAAGACAGAGAGAAGGTACCTAGTTTGGGAATGAATTAGAGGGTGCCTGATTTGGGAATGAATACATCAATACATTCAAAATTATTATTAATTAATCTCCTATGCCAAAGCATCTAGTAGCAGATTACAACATAAGCAATGATATAATAGATATCAGTACATTAAAATGATATTGAAAAATACTCATTAAAAAGGTATCAGGGAGAAATATGGATACTGTTGCCCAGTCATGTATCAAGAGAGTAACTTCTGAATTCAGGAATATTAAGATACCAGCAAAGTCTGAAGATGTTCAAAGCAAATATTGAAGGCACTTAAAAGTGTAGCACATAGCACTAACAATACCAAGACATTCTAAAATTTTTCAAAGTTCAAAATTTTGGTGGAAGAGGATTTTTAAATCTGAATGGATGTAAATAACTTTTAAAAGTTTATTTGATGCACCATGATGCCATACTAAGGGAATTTAAAATCTTTCCATTTGCCAAACCCAGATAATGCATGTAAACTATATAACCTTATTTTTATTTTAATTGCTATGCAAGGAGAGAAAGTTTTAAAGTATTGAGAAATAAGAAGCTTCTGATAAGTCAGGCTTACTGGATCTGAGAATGCATTTAATTCACCTAACTATGGAATTAAATAATGGATGAGTTGTTATGCAAGTGTTATGCATATTGTAAGACTGATTTCTTTTTTAGGAATGGCCATTTATTATGCTTTTGATGCACTAAAACATTGGAACTCAAAACTGAATAGTTTGCCCAAGCATTTTCAATATAATTCTATCAGCCTATATTCTGCTCAATCTGCTAATTGTTTTTAAATTCAGATAAAAAGGAAATAGTGTAAGCCAACTTTGCTTCAGTAGAAATTCACAAGCAGAGAAGCAAGATTATACATTTCCTACTTCATTAATTCAGCATATGAAAAATAATAGCACTCCAAATTCTCTAGAAACCATAGATACAATGGAGAAAAATAATTTATCTGAACTGCATACTTTCCAGGTTTGAGATTTTTGTATGCCAGAGCACAATTTGTTATGAGAAATAAAAAAAGAAAAATTGTAGGGCATTCAGCATAAAACCAATAACTGAATTCATTCATAAGCTTACAATAGTTCTTTTTTCCATTTAAATATTGAAACAAATACATAATACATCTATATAGCTTACATGAACTTTGGTACAATTTTTCCCCACTTCATAACATCAGCATGAGGAAGAATATCTTTGGAAAATCAGGCAATGGAGAGACCAAATGGTTCAGATTGTTATCTTATATTTTCCTTTCCTTTTTTTTCTGTTTCTCTTTTCCTGACTCTTATCTCCAATAATTATTCCAGATTAATAAATAAATTAGAAAAGGAATTTACTATAAGATCTTGTTAAGTCTTCATTTCTAGATAAAAGAATTAAAAATATTGATAAAATCTATGTGATTAGACAATTATGTAGTAAGAATGTATTGAGCATCATCTAACCGTAACCTTAAATCCTTGGAACAGGGAGGGCAGAAGATAGCAAAATTTTCCCAACAGTAAAAGTTGCTCAACAATGAAGCAAACTATTTTGCTTTTGTTGGAAGTGCTTAGACAGAGGCTAGGTGGTCACTTATTGGGGATGCTGTAGTAATGGATTTCTCTACAAGGGAGGAAATGAAATATGTTCTGAGTTTAACAGAGTTGAGAATAATCTGCTAACACACAGGTTCATCCATCTTTGGAATTCTTCTTTATTCATTTCCAAAATTTGACTTTTAGTGCCTTTGTTTACAATCATAAAGTTCTTTCAGCATGCATCTAGAGTCAATTACATTTGAGATACTTTCACCCATTTTTTTCTCTCAATCCAGTGCCTGAAAATAGTGTTCAGCATCTTAAAATACTGTATATCTTCTTTTCCACCCAGGATAAATTCAGTTTGAGATTCTTCCTTGTCATTTTTCATCAAACTAGTAAGAATCAAAATTGTTTTTTTACTCATGCAATTTCAAACAGGTATCATGTTCTTCCTTTGCTGTAGCTTTTCTATTGATCTTCCAACTTTCCATTTTTTGTTTCTACTCAATATTGAAGCACTGAATTTTCTTGGTTGCCAAGTCCATTCAATCCCAAATTGGGGCTGAAGAAAGTTAAATCATTACCTTTGAATTCCAAATCATTGTTGATTATCCTGAAAGCCCCTGGCCCCTAGCTGTGCTGCATTTTTTTTTTTACCAAAGAGTTCTTGTACAATAAAGATTTCCCTCTACCCAAAGTATCTCCACCACACTTTATTACATTTGTCTAGTTTTTTCCTCAAAGTCCTCAATTATTTCTGCCTAGGAAAATATCTGCACCTTTCTTTAAAAGAAGAACAAGGACAATCAACATATTGAAATCCTGTGTCTAGTTCTTTGAAATCTGACTAGGGTCACCCTGGAACATCTACTTTGTTTGAAAATTGTATTCAGTCCCAGTTGTTTATTGGTGATGTTAGTAGATTTCCAAGTTTCAAGAAAAGGCTCTGATGATGGGAAAGGTAAAAAAAAAAGGCGGGGGGAGAAGATGATGACTGGCAGCAAGGTGGATGGATTCAGTTGTAATGGTGATGAGGGCACCATTGGGAGATCTAAAAGATCAGGTAAGGGACAAATTATCATGGAGAAAATCTGTGTGGTCGCTAGAAGTCAAAAATGACTTAATGGCACATAGTCATGCAGTCAAGATTTCCAAGTGGAGATTCAGAAGGTCATGCACTTTTCTGCTTTACAAAACAACATCCCAAACTCTACCCCATCCTCATCCTACTTCTACCCAAAAAGAAATGTTGTAGGGACTTATTGAAAAATTCATGACTGCATGTGGGATAACTACATTCATCTGTCTCCAAATGCATTATTTATATAAGACACATTTATACAAGTTATTTTTATTGGCCTAATTTTAATATTTATACTCATAACCCCTCCTGCCTCTACAGTGCTTTCTCCAAATTTCATGCAAATATTATTTTGAAAGACTGGACAGTTTGAAAGCAATTCAAGCTAACAAACGCAAAAATCTAATCTTCACACCCATGCTCATTTGCTTTATAGATAGCAAGATGACAAATCTAGGAAAATTAGATAGTATTTTTAATGGCTTTGCTGAAAATGCATTTATGTGAAATGATCACATGGCAGACAAAATGTTTGCACATTTTTCCTATAACCAAACTAAGCATAGCTCATTTTCTGTGCAATTCCCACTGTTATATATGTATCCTGATAGAAAATCCATTAAGTTATTAAAACATTTGAAATGTGGGAGTGGCAAATCATTTTGAGTTATTGTTGAGCCAGAAATGGCCCTGCATGAATATTAAGTTCCTGGAAATAGAAATGTCTAACTAATAACTAATGCTGAAAGTTCTAAACTGTCATCACTGAATATCAAATTAACTTTTTCTAGTAGAACAATAGTTAATCTGCCCTGGGTGTGATCTAATTCAAGTCTATACTAGTTTTCTCTTTGTTATTTTTTAAATATTGTTTGTTTGTTCATTCGTGTGTGTGTGTGTGTGTGTGTGTGTGTGTGTGTGTAAGTGCATTTGAGGGACATTACAGCTGAAAACACTGCAGTTAAATACAAGAATAGCAGCAAAGAATTTCTCCCATTCCCCATTCTCCCATTAATAATATAATTAAATATATTATTGAAACATTGGATTTGAACATATTTTTGTCACCAATTTCCCTGAAGAGTAAAAACATTTACAATATTTTAAAAACAATAATGCCCTTCTGGAGATTCCACAATTATTCATGGTACCATTGGTATCAACAATGATATCAACATCTCTAATGTTATTTCCAACTTGGCAATTTTGAGATGTGTGGACTTCTTAAATTCTGGGAGTTGAAGTCCACACATCTTAAAGTTGACAAGTTTGAAAAATACTGTTTTAAGCAACCTGTTTCTCTCCAGGGTTGCACACTGAGAAAAAAGATAATTTCTTGGGGGATACAGGTGATTATGCAGTGTCATATTCTACTATGATGTCATTGCTGCAAAAAGTATTATAGTTAAATCTTTAGAATGTTATGAATATTACTTCATAACAGCTTGTGCAAATACATGTACAAACAGCCTAAGATGCAAACAGTAATCCTTATGTTTAATATTTTGGAGATATTTGAACATATTTTAGTTGCAAAGTTAGTAGTTTTTTTTTTTCTGAGGGATTCAGGGTTTACTGCAGGCATTTTTAATCATTTGCAAAAGCTTATCTTCAAACATACACTTAAAAACTATGAGAACACTTTTTAAAAAGCTTTTAAAAACACATTAGTATGCAACTGTCTTTACTCTCAAATGTAATAAACTTTGTTATAGATCAATTTTATGCTGAAAATTGGCAAACTAAATTATTTCCCTTGCTAACTTATTCCTCTAGTTTGACCTTCATTTCCGCTTGCCTTCTATTCATCTGAAGGTGCTCTCCAGGTTATTACTGTTCCTTATCTTCACTTTCAACTAATTCTTCATTTTGACATTTTACAAGCTCAGGGAGATTCCTTGGCAAGACACATTAAAAGAATGAATGGGAAAAAGATGTAAGTAAAGGTATATGAATAGCAAAGAATGGCATTTTCAACACCATATATTACACAGGGAGATTTTTGCACCATGCCCGATTCAGTGAGAATCACAGATCATAGCTCAATGTTAACACTTTCCTAGTAACTAGAAATTCCCACGGCACTGCCATTTGTGCAAATTCCTGAGGAACCGAATTATTTTTAGTTCTGTAGTCTTGATTATGTGCCATTAAATCAGTTACAATGTTTAGCAACCATGGAGACAGTTCTTTCCTCGGGTGATCTATCCCAAATCTGGTCTTTTGGGTTTTTCAAGAATGTACCTATCGCTATCCACCTTTCTAATGGTGATCCTGTTATATTTTTTTCTTTTCACCTTTTCCAGAATTACAGAGGATGGGCTTTTGCATAATGTATGCAGAATACAGTACTTGAGCCTGAACACTTGTTCCTCAAAGTGAGAATTCTGGATTGATTTCTTCTACAATTGTTTTTTCTCAACTATCCATGGAATTCTTAGGAGTCTTCTCTAACATTAAAGTTCAAAAATGCCAACGCTCTTTTTATCCTGTTCTCTTTTCTTTGAAGATAGACACATCACAGCATTTGACTGTGCAAGATCTGTTACCCTACTGTTAATCTGCAACATATTTCTTGACATCTGACTCCTTTATAGTTGATCCTAAAAGACACAAACTTCAGTATTTTGTCAGTTCTAATACTGCTTGCTCTTCTATCACTGTGTTGGTGCCTTCCAGTCAGCCTTGACTCCTAGAATAGTCCTAGGCAACTGCCTAGAATAGTCCCTGCAATTTTCTTGGCAAGATTTCAAAAGTGGCTTGCCATTGCCTGCTTCTGAGGGCTGAGAGAAAGGGATTGGCCTAAGGTCACCGAGCTAGCTTTGTGCCTAAAGTGGGACTATAACTCAGTCTTGCAGTTTCTAGCGTGATTCCTTAACCATCACAACAAACTGGCCTCACATTTATTGTTATTGCCTTAATGTTTATATTTAATCTTACTCCCTTTTTCACTGTGCTTCTTGACTTCTATTACTAGAACTTGCAGATCATATTATTTCCATCTATCAGGGTAGCATCACCAGCATAATGCAGGTTATTGTTTGTTCCTCCAATTTTAAAATCATGCTCATCTTCCAATATATATCTAGCATGTAGTTTGAATACCTAAGGAAAGGTTACTCAAAGGTGTCTCCTTTGCTGACCTGGCGCCAGTCTGCTTCACCATGTTTAGAGATCTTTGTATCTAACAAGATATCTAAAGAGTATCTCACCATTCTAAAACCAATTGGTGCAATTTGTAATTGAAGCTAAATATATTGTATGCCACTAATTCTTATATTATGGTCTGCCAGAAGCTGGATCAAGATTAACTATTTAAAAACTTTTTGACAATAGCAAAACCTTCAAGATTCAATTTGATAGTACTGTAGAGCAACATCTAAAGTATGCAAATAGCCATTTTCAAAGATGGCATTTCAAGACCAAATATTTTTGGAGGAACAAAGTTGAATGTTTACTTATTATTTCCCTTGAGCTCCAGACACTGATTGCCTTAATAGTATACCTTTCTTTTCCTTTGCAGATATAATAGTAAAAAAAAAGATAACTGCACTATTCTGCAGAAAGCCCAATAAAATCATGGAACCAAAGGAAAACGGTGTAACTAAATGACATGCAAACTAAATTTACACACTTTTAGGTTCTCAAAATTTGATCATACTCAATATATCTTATTATTTTGCTGCTATTTGATCACATGGCATAATTAAGCTGTCAAGAACAGTGATACTGATTTTGTGTGCAAGTATCCACAAACAATACAAAATAAAGGAATAGAACATGAACAATGAAATAAATTGTAACAGGTTAAATAATATTGCATATTATTTACAATCTATCTCATTCTATCATGGTTTATAAAACATTTAAAAGCTTAACAATTTTAAGGTGTTGTCTGAATTTATGTTCACTTGTGATGGATGCTTGTCACATTGCACAAGCAATTAAGACCCAAATCTCTATAGAAAAATGGATCCAACTAAAATAGTCCTGACCCAGCTCTTGTAAGAATATTAATGGTACAAATAACTTAAAATGAATTATATAAATTAATGTTTACAAACTACTCTATATATTGTAGAGCAGTTTATTACTAGTTCATTTGGACATTACTGATCACATCCCACTGGATATAAGTTAACCTGGTTTTGAAGAACCATAAACAGGTAGAAGGGTCAGAAAAATCTGTATAACCTGCTTAGAGACAAAGAATAGACTTTGGATCAAGCTATGTCTCCCTCCTCAGTCTCATATCCACTAATGTACCACATGGTGTGTTATTTATTGTATGCCTACAATTAATTCTATCTTTTTCGCAATAGAAAAGGATTATATTACATAAAAGTGTTACCCACTTTAAAAGCAAAGCTATCAATGAAAAATTTAAATAAATGAAAAAGTGTGAGAGCTATGTTTTGTGAAAAGAAATAAACACATGAGAAAAGGCTTAAAAATAATATGGAAAACAGTCTTAAAAAAATTTCCGAACACTTTGGGGAAAAAGTGTTCAATGATTAAAATACTACTTCATCCCCATTTCTTCAACTCTCAATTTGCAAAAGAGGCAACTTTTAACATTTAAAATATTCACATTTTCAAAATAATTCTAGTCACCTTCTAGCCAGACCATTTTAATGCATTGTTCATGGGACTGCCCTTGAAAACTTTCCAGAAGCTTCAGCTAATGCAAAATGCAGCAGCATAGATACAGTTCTTCTAGAATACACATTACACCTCTGGTCCACAAACTGCACTGGTTACCAGTCTGTTTCTTGCTCCAATTCAAGATACTCTTTTTGATCTTTAAAGCACTACATGGCATAGGACTGGGTTATATGAGGTATTGTGGCTCCCTCATCTACCTATCTTACCAGATCCAGCAGAAAGGGTATGCTGTAGCTCCCACTGGCTAAGGAGCTACAGTTGGTAGGTCCTAGGCAGTGCGCCTTTTCTGCTGGGGTGGCCCATTTTATGGAATATCCTCCCTCCCTAGTTTGGTATACATTGTTTTTAGCTCTGTTGTACACCACGCAGTCACTTGTTTGTGAGATGAGTGACCACATAAAATTTATGAATAAAATAAAATGTTTTAAAAAATCATATAAACCAGCAACTCTTGTCTATTCAATCACTTTCCAGTAAAATGATACTGAAAAAATCCACTCCATTTTGATTTCCCTCCCTTCACTCAGAAATGTGAGAATCATATGACAACAATTAGCTGACCAATGATGAGGAAGTGAACTGAGAAGTACAAAATGTACAAAAAGGAAAGGATTAACCTTTGGGATGTCTTATGTAACGGGAGTCCTATGTTTTTGCTACTGTCATTACACAAAGATGTTAACATTTGTCAAGAACCTACAGCTGCCTCAAAAACGGTTCATTTCTTGTGATGAAATGGTCATTAGGACAACTCATAAAATTATCCTGAAATTTGTCCTAGTATATGTCTTTCAAAAAGTATTTTGGACCTGCTTTCTTGCTGTTCCAGTAGACAAGGTTATTACCAAAGATAAAGTGCAGTGCCATTAACCTGAATATTGTCCATGAATATTATTCTTCATTTTTAAACTAATGGGATATTTTTTTTTCAATGGACAATATGTTTGGATCTACAATCAATTTAATCAATCTCCATACTATACCAAGAAATAGTTTGTGAGCCTGTTTTCCACCAGATAAATTAAATATTGAGAAATTAAAGGAAATATATGGCAAAAGGATCTGAAGCAGGTGCACAAATCTAGGATAGTCTGCCCATCATTTGCTTAAGAAACCTATTTTATTATTCAGTAAGTAATAAATTTATTTTTTCTATAATCTTACATTAGTTTTAGAAAACTTTCTTTGGTGACAAGACAAATGAAAATAAAATTAACACAAAGGGAATACAGACAGAAATATGTTTATTGCCAAAATAATATTAATAATAATAATAATGGACAAAAAAAGACAACAGAAAGTGGCTGGAATAATGACATATTAAACTAAGAATTTAGAAACATCTTACATTCTGCCCTAATGGCAGCACAGTTAATAAGGGCAAAAGGTCTTCTTGCAGCTCGCTTCAGTTGTAAGGTATTTCTGCAAACCTGGCGGGCAAGTTTAGTCAAATATGTAGTATGAAGAAAGAAAGATTGACGTGTCTTCACTGCAGATTTTGGACTACCAGTGTTCCGGACTGGTATGCCCTGAGTTGCTTGTCGTGACATATGTGTTCGGACACACGAATCCTGAAAGAAATAACAACAATAATAACAATACTGCCACCCAAAGCCAATGGTTTTAGATGGGCAATTATACAAATCAATTTTTTTAAATATAAATTACTCTTAATTTTTTGGTCTATCATTGTATTTCTTGTTTTTAATATTTTTAGTCTATAACTGCCCAGAGTTGTTGGGAGACTCGTGACATATACATTTAATAAATAGCAATAGCAATAATAACAGTAACAACAATAAAAATTACATTGAAGTTAAACACATTTCTGTCTGGAATCTCCTCTATGCATTGAATTCCGTCTGTGCTGGTCCTCTGAAATGATCAAGAACAAACCTAAAAGTTCATTCCATAGAAAGGAGTTTTACAAGAGACAGGCTGAGGCTGAGGCCGAGTGGACGCTTTGCAATATCCAACAGGAGGTTCTGATGTTCTGGCTCCCTGCTCTTCCGTCAGCTACCTCTTCTTTAGCCATGGCCTCTTGGATGTACATATTGCTGTGGCTGAAGAATAAAACAACTTCATTTCCCTACTAGGCAAGATATACGATGAAAATTTATCAGGCCACCCAAGCTGGAGGAAGAGGAGTCAGAATTGAGACTGATGATCTGGAGTTGTATCAGGAGGAAAACAGGCAAGACAGAATGAGGAATGGAATGTGGGTACAGCATGGTTGGCCAAGTAAGTGGGAAGTGCAAGAAGGAAATTATTCAAGGAAGTTATGTCTCTAAATACATACGTAACTACTACGATGTAGATATAATTCCAACACATTTGGAAAGTACTAAATTGGGAAATACTGTAATTTAGTAGCATACACAAAACTTATAAAAGCTATCTGACTAAGCCATACAATTGTTTAAATATAATTTTAAAATGTACACTGTATCTTTACAAAGGAAAATGAAGCACATGAATTAAGACGAAATAGCAAAGATGTGCACATGAATTAAGACGAAATAGCAAAGATGCTAACTACCACCAGCAAAGAAGCATTACCTCTGTGGTTTGATTGGGTGAAAATCTATCTTCATTTGTTAGAGTTGGCATTTTAAGACCACCATATTTTTTCCAATAAATCCAACATGGTGCACATAATCTACACTGCATGTTGGGTGGACCCCAGGAATACCATTGATGCGACTGTGTAACTAAAAGAAGAAGAAAATAAAATCTAGTCAATATATGTAGGATAAATAGTTACTAACATATTTATACATAAATATAGAGGCACAGGATGACAGTATACTTTTTCAAAAATAGTATAGACTAATTGCGCTCTCTTTCTTTACAAATGATATATACATACTGATGTATACTTAAAACTCTTGATGAATGATGTACACATAGAACATTTTGTGACTAGATTTCTCCATTCACTTCACATTCTCCCTTTTATGAGGAAACTCCTTCCAGAAGGACCCATACACATCTCTGAGGACGTGCACAGGCATGCACACGCGCACACACACACACACACACAGACACACTTTTACTTACTGTAGCAACTTTCACAAGCACGGCCTATTAGTGAGTTCTGAGTCTGGTGTGGTGCTCCAACTGCCCCATTCATGGCGCCTGGTTTTCCATTATTGCTGGATATCTGACTGGGATTCGGTTTGTTGCTTTAAAATGATCACACATGCATTAATTGCATGAGCTATATGGCAGAAACATTTTTAAATAAATTCTTAGCTAACTACTAGAGCTATGTGAGAGTTTGATTCAAAGGTTTGTTGGCAACTCAACTGAGCTGTGAACCAAACTGACTTTGGTTTAGATTATCAATATGTAGAGGTGTATAAATGACATAACAACACACAGATGATTTTAACCCCATACTAATGAATGGCCTCAAAAAGCAGCTTTGTACAGACATTAAATAGGAGCGGGGGAGAATAAAGTCCTGTGGAGCGCAACTGAAGTTGAAAAAGCCATGAGTGTCCAGTAATACCTTTACATAAAATTAGTCCAAATTTATTTTATTAATGTCAAACATGATTCTGGGTCTTACTGGATTTTACTAAAGTTTGTTAAATGTTAAAATAGCAATAGCACTTAGACTTATATACCGCTTCACAGTGCTTTACAGCCCTCTCTAAGCAGTTTAGAGTCAGCATATTGTCCCCAACAACCTGGGTCCTCATTTTACCAACCTGGAAAGGATGGAAGGCTGAGTCAACCCTGAGTCAAAATAAAGTTTTATCAATGCTTATTTTTTGCTTCTTCAATAAAAAAACCCTAAGATTTGTTGTCTATACACTGAAATTAATTTTAAAATAAAAGTATTAGTGTTTGTTATACTTACTAAGTTGGTATGTAAACTTGCTTGAGTTTACTCTCTGCTTCAGCAGCTTTTAGACGTTTCTAATAGAAAAGATGAATAATTTAGTGCCTAACACAATGTTAATATTACAATGTTGTACAAAACATTACATTAAACCGCTTAGTCTTTAAAACTGATATCAGAGGCTTCCGAGGCTTCTGTCCATGGAGATTTGGCTGCATAGGCAATCAAGGAAAGGATTTTGGTATAGCGACACTTCACTTCTAGATATCCCTTCCAGATACAATTAGACTATACCAGCTTTTTTATTTACTTGAGTATTCATCGTTGGATTTTTCTCATTGGGTTTGAATAATTTAATTACAACTTAAAAATAGCAGCCTTAATGAAAACTTTTAACAAAGCTGTTTTAAGAATCATTCAGTCATTGTAGGCATCCCATAAGAAGAAAGCAGTATGTCAATATAATAACATTTCTTGCACAGATAGCTAAATGCACTTCCTTGATTAGAGAAAGGAAAATGCTTATAGACTTTTTGCATGAAACACAAAAAAGTGCACATGACTTGCAAATTTGATTAGAAAAAAAAAATAGATAATGAAAAAAGTGTGGGGTTTTTTGTTTTTTTTGGGGGAGTAACCATACAACCACTTTGTAATCATGCTTATATTTGCTGCAAAGGAAATTAGAAGCTTCTATTTCTTTTTATCTTTTCTTTCTGCACTTTTGATTTTTCTTTTTTTCCTTTTGTTTTCTTTATTCTCTATTAGATTGTGTTAGATTTTATTCTTTTAAACTTTTAACAAAAAATATTTAAAAATATTAACATCTTTATTGAAAGATTTGGTTTCTCTCAATTGACAATATAGTTTAAGCTAAAATTTCTTGTACAAATTTAAGTTGAACTTGCATTCAAATGAAATGTGGGTTTCCTTATGTATATTTATAGCTTACAAACATAAGGGAGAATTGAAGCTGGCCGAGGATAATTCCTATAAGATCCTCAGATTTCTACACATTTGAAAGTCAGTACTGTCAAAACTAGATCTGTTGCTTATGCTTAAAAGAGTATCAACAAAAACCCTGTTGTTAACCAAAGAAAGAACATTATAGCATTCTTTAAGGTGAGTTTTTACAATAACACAAAAAACAGTGACGTTGCTAAAGTAATTATTAAAATGTTCCAAGTAATTGCAATCATCACTATAATACATATACATGCACAAATATGATATAACACACACACATATTACAGTTTTTATTAAATAACAAAGTCATATAATTTCAGGTTGGGGGGACAGATTCAGTAAATAAAAATACATTAAAAATAATATATCATAATCACTGTTAGGTTTTCCCATTTAAACACCTAGGGCAGACATACCTTTAAAACTAATCATATTAACATTGACTCACATCTTGCTAAGACACCCCCAGAAGCTAAGATACATTTTTGCTCAAAGTTCATCATACAAGTTAAAATACCATTGTATGGTATAGAAGAAATCTATTTAAATGGGAAGAATGTATAATGTTCTGTACTAATTGAAACTAAGGAAAGCTAGTTGGAAGGTGTGATTATATCCATATGGTATAAAATTTAGTTACGCACCAATCCTTATTTACCACTTCTGATAAGCTTTTTCACAATGTTTTCCACTGTGTATGTAGCAATAATATGGACCCTTCTGCTCTTTAACTGCTTCTTTAACATATTAGTTGAAACTTATTAGTTGAATTAGTTAATTTAACAATGAGTTGAAAAAACTCTGTTCTGCATCTATTGGATCACAAACAGCCAAAGAACAAGGTATAAGTATAATGCAATTGAAATGGCTCATTCTATAAGGACTTGCTAAAGAGTGAGCCACAATGACACTGTAAACTTTTATGGAGAAAGGCAACAACAACCAATGTCTTAGTTTCACTGTCTCCCAGGATTCAGATGACTGAAATCAAGCTGTAGAAGACTTTGGGCATGTATATACCCCTTTTTATTCTGCTTGCAAGAGGAAGAAAGTGAAAGACAAGTTATCTTTCTCAACTATGCCTGGATCCTGAAACTGTAGATCACATATTATTTATATAAACTATTAGATAATAAATCATTCAAATAAGTTGGATTCAAACTATGATTTCTTATCTTCATTTATGAGACAACTTTGGCTAGGGTGGTTTAAACTCTGCATAGCTGCCATTAATGGCAAGAGATCAAATTTCAGGAAGTGTAACTGAAATACTTCAATGAAAAAGGCTCGAATCCTGAGATCCAGGGAAGAAAATTCTAATTAGGAAAACCTCCAGAAAAGCCTGAAAGATATCCTGGCATGATGATAATAAAAGAATTGGTCAAATTCCTGATGTTTTCCATAAAAAATCATTTTTGCATAACAGCTATTCTGGATTCAGGGCAAATCCTGAATGCCTCCAGGTCTAATTAAACCCTTGGGGGGGGGGGGGAATGAAATTACAGGAATTAGTACTTTGAAATTATTATGCATGGTAACCTAACATGGCCTTCCTCAACTTGGTTTCCTCCAGATTTATCTGCTTACTCAAATTACATTGCAACCCATCTCACAGATGTGACCCCTGGTGGCTAACAACACACTATAAAACAATACAAAACACAGTATCAACAAAAGTGTAAAAATCTAAAATAGCCAAAAGCAAACCCAATAAAAATTCAATAGCAATGTCTCACAGATCATTTAACTTCCCAGCCCCCATGCCTTGAGTACATGCAGGCATACAGTGCTTACTGAAAGGACAGAAATGCTCTGTGGGCATGTGCCCACAGAGGTTTTCCGGCGCTCTGGTGCGCACAAAGACCAGCTGGCCGGCGCGCATCTGTGCGACGGAAACCCGAAGAGCAGCTGGCAATGGCGCACATTCCCACAGAGAGGGCTCTGCGTGCCACCTCTGGCACAGGTGCCATAGACTCACCATCACAGATTTAGAGCAAACCAGCTGGAGTGACAATGGAGGCTTTATGTTACATGCACATTCCCATTTAGTTTGAACCTTTTATGTAGGGATTTTGTAAAACCTGAAAGCCCCATCTTAAAAATGTTCATTTAGATATTGTTTTATATCACACCATATATTTGGATGTTATAAATTCAAAAAAAATTACCTGCTGAATATATCTATCTGTGGTTTTCCACATATAATAATATTCAATGATGCTAGTCAGAGATTTCCAAGGAAGCTGAAAAACATTAAATACAAAATTACATTTAAAAAAAGAAAATGATGAAAAACAATTGGGCTATCGGAGAAAAACTATTTTTTGGAGATGAAAGTCACGTAAAACCTAGACATAAGGGCATAACATTATGTAACATCTGTACCACTCTTCTCTGAAGGATAAGGGAAGGTAGACCGTATATACTATTCTAATGGATCTTTTTATGCATCTCCACTGAACACCAGTAAATGGACAGCTTCTAAAACTAACATGCTATTATCTAAAGTGCAAAGATCCATACATCTGATTCCCAGTAGAGGTTTTGAACTTATAGAACCCCCATTGGTTCCAGCTATCTATGTTTGACAAGTTCCTAATGAGACAAAAACTGTCATATAATGCCTCCTGGTGGTCATTTAAGCTATATGCGATATGTGAATTGATGTCAATGAGCGCAGTTGGGGAAAGAGAAGATCCTCTGATAGTTTCAGGTGAATATATATTAAGAGCTTGCTTGTGAACTCTTGACCGAAATATAATTTCGTTTCTTCTAAGAACTGGAAAATATGGTACTCTTGTCCACTATTCTTGGAATTTAAAACTGTAAGAAATCCTGTTAAAGGGTTGGAAAACTTTGTCCCCAGGGGAAAAATAATTCTTCTATTTAGGTCTTTTTCAGGAGCAATCTGTTCCTGTACTAAACAAAGGGGAAATGGCTCTTATATTGTACTACATATATCAGAGATGGCTAGATTCTCCTATGAAGATTTCTGATTTTTAAATAGCAATTTTTTAAATGTTTCTATTATGAAAGATAAAACAGGAGAGTTTTTCTCCTTTTCTTCCTGGCTCTGAATTTCAAGTTTAGGGAGATTTGTTAAATCTCCTTCTTTTTCCAAGATCAAAAACTATGAACTTGAGTTGGTGCAGCCAAATCCAACTCCTAGGAAACTGGCTTAATCATGCAGAGCCAACAACATTCCTCATTTCCAAAAATACTGGAAACTTCAAATGAGTTTATATTACAGGATCCAATTTGGGTCAGTCACCGGGACCAGAGGATTAATCTTCAAAGCTTTTGGACTCGTTCTGGAGCCCAGGTTGAATCCTGGAACATTATCCTGGTACACGTGTATTCGCCTTCATTCGCTCATTTATATTACACCTGTGCTGTATTGACTTCCAATTAACATCCAAGGACAATTCAAAGTGCTGGTTGTAGTTTATAAAGTTTTATATGCTAGGCATTGAAATATCTTCACGATTGTTTTCTCCAACTGGAAAATGCCTGCTTAACTCATTTGTCCTGACAGAAACTGTTGCTGGTTCCCAATTTCCATGAAGCATTATACCTGGGGAAAGTCACAGGAACTGAATTTCTGTGGTAGCACCTACAACTGGAAACACCTCCTACTTCAACCAGGACTGGCTCTTACATTTTAACCTTCCAGAAACCAGCAACATCAGAACTGTTTTGGAGATTCTAATATAATGCATAATGCCTAAGAAAGATGATTATACTTTTTGGCACTTTGGGTTTTATCATATTCTAATTCTGTAATTTTTAAATGTTTTATTGTATATGTTTTTATTTTTATGTTTCATTACTATAAACTACATTTGGGATTGCACCATGTAATAACCCTGATAAATAAATAAAATGAATGGGCATAATTCAATGTATTTATATCTAATACTATTTAAATATTTTTATAAAAAATAAAATTATTAGAAACTACAAATGTTTTGATTATTGCTTCAGGTTGTTTATTTCTAAAGTGTGGCATTATGAAAGAGGTGGAAAACCTCCGGCCTGTCTAATATCATTAAACTAGAAATGACAAAAGCACTACTCAGAACGATAAACGAGATATAATGGAAGTATAGTTCAGCAATATTACAGGTCCCTCAATCCTGCATACAAGAATACAATAATCCTTATACCTCTGAAAAGTATGTTTTACAGATGTATTAAAAAAAGTTGTATTGCACACTTTCAATTGGAGATTTATCCATTCTGCCCCCTTGCTGTTTTCCAAGATCCCCAGCCCTAATAGCAAGAATTGTTGAAGATTTTTTTTAAAAAAATTGATTTATATGCCGCCCTTCTCCGGAGACTCAGGGCGGCTTACAATGTGCTAAGCAATAGCCTTCATCCTTTTTGTATATTTATACAAAATCAGCTTATTGCCCCCACAACTGGGTCCTCAATTTACCTACCTTAGAAAGGATGGAAGGCTGAGTCAACCTTGAGCCTGGCGAGATTCGAACCTGCAGTAATTGCAGGCAGCTGGTCTTAATAACAAGGTGCTTTAGACCACTGTACTACTGTATTTTAGTGGCCTAAGTACCTCCATCATATCAGGTACTGTAGTAGACTGCCCTTATATAGAAAAATAAGCTCATAGTAACAGATCTTTAGTTTAATTGATTGTGGAATAGGAGAACAACGTGTTGTGGCCTGTTGGCCGCCGGCCCCTCCAACAGCTTAATCAGATGAGGAGGCATGGGAGTCAGGGTCAGCATCAAAGCAACCTGAGAGCTCTGAGTGGGAAGAGGGAATGGAGCTGTTGGAGAGAGACAGAGGTGGAACCTGGACCATCCATCAGTCCTCAGATGGAGAGTCAACAGACCCAGGTCTGGAGGTGGTTGATGAGGAAGAGGAGGAATAGCTGGGCCCAGAGCCTGACGTGCGGATGCACAGAAGGCAAGGAGAGGAGAGGAGAGCAGTGGAAATCTGTGGGCCAATCCTTGGGACGGAAGAGCCACTGCTGCTAGCGAAGCCCCACCCTAGCTCTGGGGATAAAAGGAAGGGGGTGGAGATGAATAGATGTGGCAGACAACTATTCATCTCCTTGCCAGACAGACTTGTTAGCCTAAGGTGAGAGATAAACTTTTTGCCGGGGCTGCTTGCGCTCCTAATAAAGGAATAATTGATTTAAATACAAAGGGTTTGTTGGGTTTGGGTAGCTGGGTCAGAACACAACGGTGTAAAAGACTTAAGGGCAATTTAATAATAATTTAGATATGTCTACTTACAAAATCTTGTCGTATGTCATTGAAGTCTTTACCATATTTCTCTAGGGCTTCTTCAAACAAACTAGCTTCTGATGCCGACCATTCTTCCATTTCATCTCTACAAAGAACAGGACCTCCAAGGGGAACCAAAACACTAATGGCACTGCTCAGGTCATAGTTGTGCTTATGTAATGTATCCATTGCATGAAACTAGGAATGAAAAGGATTAGATAAAAGTATTAAATAACAATATATTAAATGCATTTTTGGATTAAATGTTACAATGAATCATTTTGACCTGTCATGTATAAGAATTAAGCAATGAATCAGTAATTCTCAGGAAACGAGACATCACTGATTCAAGGTCAGGAAGCATGGATAAGGAGCACTGCTGAAACACTGGAAAGGCAGGAAATAAGACCAATGGAATTAATAGAATTAAACTACCATAGGTTTTAGAGGGAATTCTTACCCTCAACACTTATATCATACAATTGTTTACGTGTCTTTTATCAAACTATGCTGGGACTGTGATTTATAGTCAAGTTCAGTTCAAGGAGTTTGCCATGTGTTTTGTTAGGACTGTGTATATCTTCAACATGGTATTATGAATTAGCAAATCAACCTATCAAAGCAGAGTCATGAACTGAAGTGCAAATTTATTTCAGTACAGCAAATCAGTAATGAAGACTCAGGCTTGATGACTATTTTGCTTCATCTGGAGTTGCTGGCAATTTCTATGGAACACTGTTTCCTTGGGAAATGCTGATGAGAGTTGACTGAAGACTCTCCAACATTAATAGTTACCCAATGAGTTTTAACATCTAATCAGGATGGTAAGCCTAATATTGTTTTGGACTTAATTATCTTAGCTCTCAATTTCTTTATACAAGCTTTATTTTGCCCTGACATGGTGTAACCTATCAGACTTCACACCAAAACACGGATCAGTCTTTTGCTGCCATACTTCCTCAATATACAAGTTTCTCATTCTTATAATTCAGTTCATAGTATGCCAAATAACGCATACCACAGAGGTAATTTAGAAATAACTGTGTTTTATTTCCTCATCCTCATTACTTCTGCCTTTCCATGATGCATGGATTTGTCTTGGTCTAAGGAGAAATGATAAAAATCCATGTATTAAATTCAATTCTTACTTTCATTCTTTTCCATTCATTACATAGAGGGAAAACTAATGAAGGTTGTGTAATATACAAGCATAAGCTAGTAATTCATACCTGAAGAAGCTGAAATAACAATAAAATAAATTCTTTGGCTTCTGATTCTGGTTTGATTAGTTGCAGGAAAATATAATCCTGGCTTTGAGTGCCACTAGGCAATAACACGAAGTAGGACAAAATAAGCACAATTCTTGTCATTAATGTAAGGATATAATGATAAAAAAGAATCACATTCATTCTAGATCTTCATGAGTTAACTAAATTTTCTGGATACATACTATGCCCATGATGGCGAACCTATGGCACGCGTGCCATAGGTGGCACGTGGAGTCATTTCTGCAGGCACGTGAGCCGACACTCAGGTCAGCTCCACTGCGCATGCCTGTGCGCCTCCCACCGGCCAGCTGATTTTTGGGTCCCTGCCAGGAGGTGTGTGCGCATGCACAAAGGGGGGGGGGGTCATGTGCGCACACGGGTGGGGTGGGGTGCAGCGCCCCCTCTGGTTTTGGGGCTAGGAGGCTTCAGGGAGGCCTACTAGCACCAAAATGGGTTGGGCTCACATGCGCCCCGGTGGGGGGACATGGGCAGGGGGAGTGCGGGGGGTCATGCGCTCATGCGGTGGGGCACAGAGGTCACGCATGCATGCGCAGGGGTCTGCGGGGGGCATTGCATTATGGGTGTCAGCGCTCGCTTTCGGCACCTGAGGTAAAAAAGGTTCGCCATCACTGTACTACGCTATTTAAAATATTTATTTATTTAGATACCACCTTTTATTCTTTTTACAAATAACTCAAGGTGGCAAACATATCCAATACAAGATCCAATCTGGGTTGGTCACCGGGATGAGGTTTAATCTTCCAAGCTTCTGGATTCATGCTGGAGTACATCTTCAGGGAACTTCTCTCTACTGGAATATGTGCTTTGTGCTATATTGTATGCATCATATTTATGTGGTACCTGCCTATTGGTTGATTGGTATGTTCATGGCTGGCAATTAGCTGTTGTTTCTTTGTGGTGCCAAGTCCTTGGCTCCTACGTATCCAATAAGTGGTGGTAAATCAGCACTCCTGTTGACTGACAAGGGACTTGTTCCCCAGGCTTCAATCATTTCCCTGGGTATCTTTGTACCTGCATGGCCAACAATCTTAGTAACTGCAATAATTGAATGTACATCCTTATTCATTGCAATGTGAGCCTACCAGTGAATTTGGGTCTCCTCGTCTGAAAGCTTGCTTGTATTCTTGCAATCTGGTGGTTAGATTCTTACCTGTCTGTCCTACATAGTCACAGGGACAATCAATGTGGGGGATTCAGTAGATTACATTAGAAGTATCTCCCACCTCCAAGCGATCATGATTTGTCCTTGTATGGTAGCCTCTGGCAGTGTGTAATGCCCATTTGAGATCTCAGAGGCTGTGTTCTTCTGCTTCTGAAATGTTTTTGATGTATGGCAAAGTATGCCATAAAGTTGATCTTGTACCTTCTTTCTTTCTTTCCTTTGTATGTGTTGTGCAGGCATCTTGTAATAAATGCTTGTGGGTACCCATTCTGCTGAACTGTGCACTTCAGTACTTGTTTAGCTTGCTGGGTACTACAGTGGATTCTCACCCTACCATGAAGTGTTTTGATGCAACTCTTTTTGTGTTGCAGTGGATAGTTACTGTTGAAACTAAATAATGAGTGGAGTGTTGGTGGCCTTGCGATAAACCATAGTTTCTAGGTTTCTATCTTCTTGCCTGTTGACTAGCACATCTAAAAATGTAACTGTCTAGTCATTTCTTCCTCCATTGTGAATTGTATATCTGGGAAGATGGAGTTGAGTAGGGTATGAAAGTCTTTCAGTGCATTTCTTTTGATAATGACAAACATGTAATCCATGTAACAACAGAAATAAATTTCGGTGTGTAGTTTTGAAATATATGTTGTTCTAGTTTGCTCAGGACAGTTTCTGCAATGACTCCTGAGAGTGGGCATCCCTTTTATGAAGAAAGTATGTTGGCAGTATATTTCCTCCTATTTTCCCACAACAACCCTCTGACGTGAGGTGAGCTGAGAGTGAGTGATTGGCCCATAGTCACCCTTCTGGCATTACACAAAGCAGCTGCGTGTCTTTCACTTTTTCTTTTTGTTATTACTTCTATTATTTATTTATTTTTCTTTTATTTCTTTTATTTGTTCTTATTTCTTTTAAAAAATATTTTTCTGCTTTTCTTATTTTACTATTTGTCTTTGTACCCAAGTAATAAAAGTAAAAAAAGAAAACAATTAAAATTGAGAAATAACATCTTTCGTATTTTCCTAAGTTAAAGAGCAAAAAGAAAAAAAGAAAAAGAATTGTAATTATCCCAAGGAGAAAAACAATAAGAAAGAGTAATTAAAAATAGAAAAATAATTAACTGCTGTTCTAGTGTCTCATTTGTACCTATGGTCCACAAGAAGCAGCTGAACTGCAACTGCATGGTCACTGTTGGTGATCATCTATAGTTCAGCAGCCAATACTGTCTTTCATTTTCTCTTTAGTTTTTCATATTATCCTCACAATAACTCTTATAAATAGGTTAGATTGAAAGAAGTGACTAGCTCAGTGAGTGAGGAGGAATTTGACGATGGATATCCTCAGTTGTAGTATGGCATTCCAAACATATATAAGCATTTCTCTCATTATTTGTTCGTGCAGAAATCTTCAGGTGGCCCAAACTATGCATTTGGAAGACAGTTGTAGCAGTCTGCCAGCAACCAATCATTTCTCACTGACAGTTTTGCTTGGTTCTTCACTGGATCTGCAAAACCCTGTTTTGAACATCTAGACCAGGGGTGTCAAACTTGCGTCTTCACAGCAATGTCATGTGATGTATCACGACTTTTTCCCTTTCACCAAACCGGGTGTGGGTGTGGCCAGTACGTGATGCATCCAGCCCGTGGGCCGTGAGTTTGACAGCCCTGATCTAGACCAACTCTCTGTCAGGTTTAGGGATCTATTATTGCAGTATCTATAATAGATGGCTATGCAGACATTACTTAAAACACCTCCACCTCCAGATGGCCACTATCTCCAAAGATAGACTCTCATATTGTTAAACAGCTGTTATACTTAGACGTTGCCCCTAATGTCCAATCAAAATCTACTTCTTGGCAATTTAAACCTATTGGTGGCCCTATCTTGAGGAACAACTCTGAATAATTCTGTCCTGTCTTATATATATATATCACTTTTTTGGATACCTGAAGGTAACTATTATGACTCAGTGAAGTCTCACCTTTCATATGCATGCAGTAGCTCTACCCAAAACCCTCATGGGCTTCTCCTTCCAGATCCCTAATTCTTTTGGCTGCATTGTACTGGGATAATTCAGAAGAATGGAAGTGGAGATAAACATAGAAGCAAACACCATATAAGGTGGAACATGTATCTTACATGTCTACATTATGTATTTATATACATAAGTATGTGTATATAAGTCTTTGGTTATTCGGGTCTTCTCCCACATAAAATTGGAAGTGTCTTGGCAACGTTTCGACGAAGTCTCATTCATCATCTTCAGGCTGATGTTCTTGGCTTTGTGCTTCCAGGAGCAATGTGAGATCGCAGCTGTCTCTTCCTTTTAACTGCTAGTGGGGGTGTGAGCTGATTGGGTGGGAACTTGGCTGTGTTCTGATTGGGTGGAGGTGTGTTCTGATTGGATGGGGAGTTGGTTGTGCTCTGGTTGGCTGGGGGTGTGTTCTGTTTGGGTGGGGGCTTGGTTGTGCTCAGCTTAGTCCGAGTTGCAGGGGGATTTGAGCTGGTGAGCTGCGTTGTTGTTGTTTGGCTTCGTGTTTGTGGCCATGCGAGCTCTTCATGGTGGGTGTCAGTCTGCTTCATGTATGGATTGGAGGGGTTTAAAGTGGCTAATGATGCAGCTGCGGTCTGGCTTCTGGTCCTTGGTCGTGGCTCATTATCAGTGTGGGTTTGAGTCTGCTTTCTGCATGGATGTGTGGTGATGACATCCTGTGTGGCTCTCGTGAGTGTGGGTCTGGTGCCATTCGTCGTGTTAGGGACTCGTTTGTCAATAAGGGCGGGTTTCCAAATGGCTGGTAGGCGGGAGGTATCGTCTCGTTTGTTCATGCTGTGTGGGCGTTTTTCTATCTCGATGGCTTCTCTGATTATTCTGTTGTTAAAGTGTTCAGTTTTGGCGATAGTTCTGGTCTTTTTAAAGTCAATATCATGTCCTGTGGCTTTAAGGTGTTGGACCAGGGAAGAAGTTGGTTCCTCTTTTCTGACTGAGTTCTTGTGTTCTTCTATGCGTGCACTTAAAACGCCCACACAGCATGAACAAACGAGATGACACCTCCCGCCTACCAGCCATTTGGAAACCCGCCCTTATTGACAAACAAGTCCCTAACACGACGAATGACACCAGACCCACATTCACGAGAGCCACACAGGATGTCATCACCACACATCCATGCAGAAAGCAGACTCAAACCCACACTGATAATGAGCCACGACCAAGGACCAGAAGCCAGACCGCAGCTGCATCATTAGCCACTTTAAACCCCTCCAATCCATACATGAAGCAGACTGACACCCACCATGAAGAGCTCGCATGGCCACAAACACGAAGCCAAACAACAACAACGCAGCTCACCAGCTCAAATCCCCCTGCAACTCAGACTAAGCTGAGCACAACCAAGCCCCCACCCAAACAGAACACACCCCCAGCCAACCAGAGCACAACCAACCCCCCATCCAATCAGAGCACAGCCAAGCCCCTAACCAATCAGAACACACCTCCACCCAATCAGAACACAGCCAAGTTCCCACCCAATCAGCTCACACCCCCACTAGCAGTTAAAAGGAAGAGACAGCTGCGATCTCACATTGCTCCTGGAAGCACAAAGCCGAGAACACCAGCCCGAAGATGACGAAGGAGACTTCATCGAAACGTCGCCAAGACACTTCCAATTTTACGTGGGAGAAGACCCGAATAACCAAAGACCTACATACAAACACCCGCAAAAACCTGAGAAAACAAGTATGTGTATATGTATACATTACAGAAGCTGCCAAGAAATGACAGAACAGTTATAAAGTTTATATAACTGTTGGTTAAAAACTGGGAGTAAGCTAGGGATAGTTGATATGAATCCAAGGTATGTCTTTACACACAAAATGAGCAAAGACGTGTATGTGTATGTGTTTTAGATGTGGAATGTTAGCCAATGGCAGGTGAATTTTAATGAGCAAGTGGCTGCAAATAGGAGATTGTCCCCCATTTATAACAGGGGTGGGGAACTATGTCCCTTTAACAATCGGTGAACTTCAACTCCCAGAATTCCTGAGCCAACATGCATTATAACATAGATGTCTTTACATTCTTAACCTGATTTCTCTTGTCATATGCTATTTGTGACAATATTCCAAATCCAAAGAGTTCAACTGGAATATTAAGATTTATGATAAGTAGGCATTATGATCATAAGGATAAAATTGCCCAGTAGTTTTTCTACTGGAAAAAAAATTTACTTGTACTATATAAAAATAGACTTGCATGATATTACTCTTTTGATTAACCAGTTAACTGCCATCATGGAAGATACTGCAAGATGGTTGGCATCAGATGGATTCGTAACTGGCTGACCAACCACACTCAACGTGTAGTCCTCAATGGAACTGCATCTACATGGAGGGAAGTATGCAGTGGAGTACCCCAAAGCTCTGTGTTAGGCCTAGTACGCTTCAACATCTTCATCAATGACTTGGATGAGGGGATAGATGGGAAAATCATCAAATTTGCAGATGACACCAAGCTGGCAGGAATAGCCAACACTCCAGAAGATAGGCTTAAGATACAGAAGGATCTTGATAGACTTGAACATTGGGTGCTATCTAACAAAATGAAATGCAATGGTGAAAAAAGTAAGGTCTACATTTAGGCAAGAAAAACAAAATGCACAGGTACAGTATATGTGGTACCTTGCTCAATAGTAGTAACTGTGAGAGGGATCTTGGAGTCCTAGTGGACAACCATTTAGATATGAGCCAGCAGTGTTCAACAGCTGCCAAAAAAGCCAACACAGTTCTGGGTTGCATAAACAGAGGTATAGAATCAAGATCATGTGAAGTGTTAATACCACTTTATAATGCCTTGGTAAGGCCACACTTGGAATACTGCATTCAATTTTGGTCGCCACGATGTAAAAAAGATGTTGAGACTCTAGAAAGAGTGCAAAGAAGAGCATGGGGATGATTAGGGGATTGGAGGCTAAAACATATGAAGAACAGTTGCAGGAACTGGGTATGTCTAGTTTAATGAAAAGAAGGAGTAGGGGAGACATGATAGCAGTATTCCAATATCTCAGAGGTTGCCACAAAGAAGAGGGAGTCAAGCTATTCTCCAAAGCACCTGAAGGCAGGAGAAGAAGCAATGGGGGGAAACTAATCAAGGAGAGAAGCAACTTAGAATTAAGGAGAAATTTCCTGACTGTTAGAACAATTAATCAGTGGAAAAACAGAAGTTGTGAATGCTCCAACACTGGTAATTTTTTAAAAGATGTTGGATAACCATTTGTCTGAAGTGGTGTAGGGTTTCCTGCCTAGGCAGTGGGTTGGACTAGAAGACCTCCAAGGTCCCTTCCAACTCTGTTATTCTATTCTCTTTGCATTTCAGTACAAAAGTTGTAATATTTTAATGTAATATAATTTGGAGGTATCCTACAATATTCAGCTTTATAGCATAACTATTGCTTTTTTTTTTTTTTGGCAGGAGAGGTAGGTAGACAGAAATTTTTTAAAAATACAGAAAAAAATACCAATTTTTAGGAATCCAAACATTACTTCTAGTAGATTAAACATCTAAACACTAATGTGTGTTATCTGTGCTCGGAAAAAAGATATGGGAGTTGCAGGGGGACACGACTGCATAACTTTACTGATTTAGAATTCTGTCATTAACACAGATTAGGCACTCAATACTATTGATACGTGCATTTATTAGTCTTTAATTCTGGTTTAAAAAACAAATTAAAACTCAAATTACTATTACTGTGTATTAGGGCAACACAATAATTTTGAAAGAACCGCTACACAATGAGGAATGTGAATAAGGCCTCTTATTCAATCACCAAAGCAGACATATTCTTTGTTAAGACTCATGCAACTGGTTTGAAAATACTTATTTTGGTATGTATGTACATGCACAGCCACTTCATGTTTTCACCAAGAAGAATGTATCTGAAGCCTATTCACTTTGCTTTCATCCTATTGCAATGGCTGTGTGTAAAAATGCCTGTACAAATAGATATTTTGTCTGAATAGGCACTGTTCAGATGATGAAATAGCTTTAACCATTCAAACATTGGTGATTTGTTCATGTTCTCAAACATCACAAATACCTCTTCTGAATACTTTGTACAGTTCAACTGGATATATGCATACTAATTTTGCATATTTTTTCACTACATACAATAAACATAGGGAGATACTAAATTATTTACTATAGGAAAAAAAGTAAAAATAACAATTTTATTTTTTTTTAATATTCCTGGCAAAATCATCATCATTCTGTAAGTTCTAATTCTCTTTAAATAAATCAAAGAATATTTTTAAGCAATTAACCAGTACAACTCACCACCTGCTAAGATTAGTTAATAAAGCAAATAGCAAGAATTGGGTTGAATATTTTACATCCATTGTATATATGCAAAACCCTCAAAACGCCCTTATCATCAAACATATCAGGGCAGGATTTAATTTGTCTCTTTAGCAAACTATTCTTTCAAAGAAAGTATATTTCAAAGAGTATCTCACCAAAGTGATATCCCGGGAAGCAGCAGCTGCACTCATGTGTAAACTAGGTTGTCTTACAGAACTACTGCAGTCTAGAGCTCGTGCAAAAGTACCAACAGCACTGAAGGAAGAAGGGAAACATTATGAGAACAATGAAAATGAGATAATTTTAAAACAGTGACAGAAATTCATCCTTTTACCTCCTTAATATATTGTTGATTAGCATGCACATTCAACTGCATTACAGAACTTCAAAGCTTTCCCAAAAACACTTGTAGAATTTGATCCAGCACAGAATACTTATTTAGTACACTGTATTAAATGGGACTTCCTTTTAAAATGGCATGTATAAAACTGGGCAATGAAAAGCAAAATTTTATTACAAAATATGTTAATTTATGTTAATCTATATTTTGATACACAGAATACCAACAAAATGCTATTATTTCATTTAATTTTTTAACAGATTTACTCCTAATTTTTAAAAATAGATTAGGTTAATTCTTTCATTCGTTAAATAATTTAATTTTTTCACTCTTTTTCTCCTTTTTCCACTTAGCGCTGTAGTTCTTAGTATAATATTAAATTACTTTAATTTTTTCACTCTTTTTCTCCTTTTTCCACTTTGCATAAAGTCTATAGTCCTTAGTATACTATTAGGATCTTGGAAAAATAGGTGTAAGGATTGGTTCTCAAGCTGAAAAAAATTCAGATAACTACAACTCTCCTGGAATCAGCGAACAGACACATCTTCCTTATGAGAAATAATTCACAAACTGTGAGAAGCAGCACCAATAAGAGGGATAATTTGATTCGTGTTCATTTTCTAGAATTCTTGGATCAATACTACTTTCATCTTAAGGCCCTGGCGGCGCAGTGGTTAAAGTGCAATATTGCAGTCAAATTCTGCCCATAGCCTGGAGTTTGATCCTGATGGGGCTCATACTTGACTCAGCCATCCATAATTCCAAGGTCAGTACAATGAGGAATCAGATTGTTGAGACAATATGCAAATAAGCTTATATTGTAAATCGCCTAAAGAGTGCTGTAAAGCACTATGGGGCAGTATATAAAAACCTAAATGCTATTGCTGTGCTATTAATAAAACTTACTGAAGAGAACCATGTGAGATTTGTATTTGGGAAAATTTAAGCTTCAGTGTCAAACCCCCGCCTGTTGGTCACCCCGAAAGGAAAGAACAACTTGAATCAGCTCTCGAATGCACGAAGTCCTTTAATCCAGGTCACAACGAGAGCGGCAGGTGACATCAATGCGAAGTGCAGAAAGTCGGCGTTGGGAGCGGCTGCCTCCCAACACCCTTTAAACTAGCGCGCCGATAAAGGAACCACCCTTCCGGGTTGGGCAGCCACAGTGCATGCGCCAGAGCTCCACAGGAGCGGAGGGCGCACAAACGTATCCCTATCCCGGCCGCAGGGTGACCGACCGCCTGAATACCGGGAACAACACCCCCCTTCACCACAGTGATTATGCATGGCCGCCACCCCCACCCCGCTCCATGCCGCGACGAGCGAACGAGCCCAGGCTGCGCGTCCAGAGGGTGGCTGTCGGGGACGCTGCGGTGAGCTGTCGAGGGCTCTCGACAGGCGGCTCCCCCTACCAGTGCTGCTCCTGGAACACAGAAACAAAAGTATTACTTCAAACATAAAGAAACAGATGCTTTCCCCTTCAGGGTCCAGGTTTGTGTGGGTAGCGGGTGTGAAACCGTTTAACCAGCCGATTAGCTCGTATATCATCGGCCCTGACCCACGAGGCTTCTTCGAACGGATACCCTTTCCACTTCACTAGATATTGTATCCTGCCTCTCAAATATCGGGAATCTAACAGGTCTTCAATTTCATAGTGATTCCCTTCTACTGGTCCGGGCCTAGGTAAGGTGTCTCGGACAGCTCCGAGTGGTCTCAGTAGGCTACTAGGGAACACAGGGTGGATCTTACCCAACAACGGTGGCAATTTCAGTTCCACGGTGACAGGGTTAATAACGCGCACAACAGGGAAAGGGCCTAGATATTTCGGACCTAACTTTCTGCTGGGGGTACGGGGTTTGAGGTATTTTGTGGACAAAAAGACCTGATCCCCCACTACGAATGGTTTGTGATTAGCCCTTTTTTTATCCGCCTGGCGTTTGTATGTTTCTGTTGCTTTGTCTAGAGCCATTCGTATATTTGGCCACTGTTTCCAGATGTGCGTAGCCCATTTATCTGGCGCTAGCTGCGTCCGGTTTTGGATGTCCAGTTCAGGTATAGCAGGAAATTCTTTACCTGATACTATCTGGAACGGGGTATACCCGGTACTACCATGAACCGCGTTGTATGCTATTTCAGCAAACTGGAGTAGTTCAGACCAATCAGACTGCTGGTATGACACGTAGCAACGTAGATATCGTTCTACCAGTGCATTCGCTCGTTCTGCTGCTCCATTAGTACACGGATGGAATCCGGAACTCAGGCCCTGTGATGACCCTATCAATTTCACGAACATACGCCAAAATTTCGAGGTAAATTGGACCCCCCTGCCTGATATAATACGTTGAGGAGCCCCATGTAACCGATAAATGTGCCAGATGAACAATCGGGCTAATTTGCGAGCTGACGGTAGTCCAGTACAGAGAATGAAGTGGGCCTGTTTCGAAAAGAGGTCCACTACAGTCCATATTACTGTGTGACCATTACTCTCTGGGAGATCGACAATGAAGTCCATGGTGATTTCATCCCAAGGTCGTGTGGGCTCCGCTACGGGTTGTAGGAGGCCAAGGGGTTTTCCCGTACGGGGTTTTGCCATAGCACATATCCTGCAGCTTTTCACATATTGTTCCACATCCTTTCTAAAACGTGGCCACCAAAACTGACGGCGCACTAGGTGTAAGGTTTTTTGTACGCCAAAGTGCCCGGCTGCTTTCGTATCATGGCATCTGTGCAGAACGGATTGTCGTAAAGCCTCGGGAATATACAGTTTATCCCGCACCCAGATAAACCCATCCCATTGGGTCGTGGTCTGTTTGTGTTCCGTCACCCACGGATCATTAATCACATGCTTTTGTAGCTCCTCCTTCCACGCAGAGTCTAAACCCGTATAGAATGTCTGGCAAGCTTGTTGGCTTCCTGGCAGTATTGCCTGTACCACCTCTTCCCTTTTGCTGTCATACTGTGGTAAGCGAGACAGTGCGTCTGCTAGGAAGTTCCGTCCTCCCGGAACATACCTTAACCGGAAATCAAAGCGTTGGAAATATTGTGCCCATCGCACTTGTTTCGGGGATAGCCGTCTGGCATTCTGCAAGGCCTCCAGATTCTTGTGGTCCGTCCATACTTCTAATGCAATACCGCTACCCTCTAATAAATGTCGCCATGTAAGTAAGGCCCATCGCACTGCAAAGGCCTCCTTTTCCCAGATCGCCCAACGCCTTTCAGTGACGGAGAATTTGCGTGACGTATAGGCACAGGGAAGCAACTCTCCTTCCGGAGTTTTTTGTAATAACACCGCACCCACTGCTATGTCACTGGCATCCGCTTGTACCACATACGGTAACGCAGGGTTCGGGTGTCGCAAGATAGGCGCCTGTGCAAATAACGTTTTTAACACCTCAAAGGCTTTTTGACAGTCTGGAGTCCAACAGAGCACTTGCCCTGGCCTTGCTTTCACCCCCGACGCCTTGGTGCGCAATAAGTCAGTTAATGGGAGAGCTATGTGTGCAAAAGCAGGGATGAATTGCCGGTAGAAATTGGCGAAGCCAAGGAAACTTTGTAGTTGTTTCCGGGTCGTGGGCGCTTGCCATTCTAGCACTGTGCTCACCTTTTTTGGATCCATCTCTACTCCAGCCTCTGAAATGCGATACCCTAAATAGTCGAGTTTCTTGCGGTGAAACTCGCACTTTGATAATTTAACAAACAACTTCGCCTGGAGTAGCTTTGACAATACTTGCCGCACTAATGCGACATGTTCATCCATCGTTTTGGTGTAGATGAGGATATCGTCGAGATAAACGAGGACCCCCCTATACAGATGTTCATGTAATACCTCGTTTATCACCTGCATAAAAACAGCTGGGGCGCCTTGTAAGCCAAAAGGCATAACCCGGAATTTATAGCTTCCCAACGGGCAATTAAACGTTGTCTTCCACTCGTCACCAGGCCTAATCCGTACTCTATAATAGGCCTCGCGAAGATCCAGTTTTGTAAAAACCCTCCCGGTGGATAGAGTAGCCAGCAGATCTTTCATTAATGGCAGGGGGTATAAATGCTCAACACAGACAGCGTTCAGACCACGAAAGTCCACACATAGACGTAGGCCCCCATCTTTTTTCTCCCTGAACAACACAGGTGCAGCTAAACTGGAACGGCTGGGTTGGATAAAACCTCTGGCTAGGTTTTTGTCGATGTAGCGTCTTAGTTCCTCCAACTCAGGCCTTGTCATCGCATACATACGTGGTTTGGGTAGGGTAACTCCTGGTTTTAACTCTATAGCGCAGTCAGTGGGTCTGTGGGGCGGTAACACCTCGCACTCCTCCTCTTTAAAGACAGCCTCGAGATCTTTATATACATTCGGATATGTTGGGGCTAGACCAACTAAACCCCCCACCTGTGGTCCTGTCTGGTCCGCCTGTGCCTCCGACTCTGGGTCTGGACCCACAGTCAGTCGAATCCGTCGAAACCCCCCTTCCCACCATATCGTGGGCCTCCATTTGTCCAACCACGCAAGACCCAATATTACAGGTTCTACCATCGTGTCAACTACCACAAAACGAATGGTCTCCCAATGTTCCCCAATACCCAATACGACTGCCTCAGTGACCCTGGTTGTCGGTTTCCCACCCAGCAAAGAACCGTCCATTTGTTCAAAGCGGATGGGCGTGGGTAGTTTTAGTATGCAGAGACCTAATTCCTTAGCTACAGTTTCTCGAATGAGACACCGAGTACATCCAGAGTCTACTAATGCGCCCTGTTGGACTGTCTTTTGAGTACGCGGGTGCCTAAGTACAACAGGTATAACAAAGGGCTGTATTGGATCACTTACCATAGGGTCAGTCGGAGCGTCGTCGTCACTGCTGTCCGAGGGCCCCTGGGTGGCGTTCTGCTCGGGCGGCTTCTCCGTCTCCAGTCGAGAACCTCGGGATATGGTTGGGGTTGTTGCTCTGGACCAGTCTGACGAAGAGCGAGCCCGTTCCCGGCCCCTGGCTACCGTTGGCGTGCTTTTAGTGGATGGTGCTGCAGGTAAAGGGCATTCTACTGCTCGATGCCCTAGCCGGTTGCAACGGAAACACCGGATCGAACCCCGCCCAACCGGTACCAAAGAACGAGGGGGAGATGTACTAGCCACTGGAGGCCCTGGCAGCTTATCTACAGTACGTCGGGACGATAGGGGATAGGTAGCCACCCCCCTAGTACGGAATTCTCGTAAGCCCACATCTAGATCCACTGCTGCATGGAACCAGTCTGACAATTTAGAACCCAATCCCCGGTACACACAGGCCTGCCTTAGGTCCCTATCCAGGCCTAACCGGAACTGGTGCACTAACAGCCGTTCAGGCCATGCTCTTAAACGTCCGGCTACAGTGCGGAATTCCTTGACGTACTGCCTCGCAGGGCGTCCCCCCCTGCTTCAAGGCCACTAGCTCCCCTTCTAACAACTGTGACTGGTCTTCAAAGCGTGATCGCAATGCCTCTAGGAAACGTCCCACATCAGTCAGTTCGTTGGCATGGTCGCTATGGAGGTCAGCGACCCAATCCGCTGCTTCACCCGTCAGCACGGAGGTAATAGAAACCACGATGGCCCATTGTGACGGGAACAGGTGGCCATACAGGTCCATATAGCTCAGGACCTGGCTTAGAAACAGGGACACTCTGTCCGCACTTCCATCGAAGGTCGCCTGTAAAGGGGGAGGGCCCCAAAAGCGGTGCTGGGGTTGGCCTACTCCCTGTGCCCATGTAGGGGCTGGGGCCCCGAACCAGGCGTCCTGACAGGCTCCGAAAGCAGTTCCCCCTTGGGGCTGCCCTGGTGGACCACGAAGGTCTCCCTGGGGTTGTCCCCGCCGCCGGGGAACTAACTGATCCCCCCCATGCGAGGGCAGGGGCGCAGAAAGCGAAGGGCCCCTGTTGTCAAGCCGCAGTTTTGGGCTAGCTAAACGGAAGCGGGGGTCAGCGGCACCCCGGGCCTCACTCCGCCCCTGCCATGTGTCCTGCGCGGGCACCCACGGCTGCCATGAGTGGGCGTCTTTGAAGCTTGCCTTGCCGAACTTGTCACGCAGTATGTCCAAAGTGGAAACCCCCAGCCCTGTAGAATGGCTTCTCTCAGAATCGTCCTCCTCCAGCCATCTCTTTCCCTCCAACCCTGGAAAGAGGGTTCACTGGTCTGGGGCGTCAGCTGTCTGACCTCAGCAATTGCAGGGCTTTGCCACCACTCCCCCTTTTCGAGCCGTCCGGTGCCAGCCGCCTCCGCGTCCACCAGCGCCGGCTGCTGTACCTTTTCCTTGGGCCTGACCGTCGGCTCCTCAGCCTCCTCCTCCTGGCCGTCGGTCGTGGGGCCCGTCGTAACGGTCCCTGCTGTGTCATCAAGTCCCGGTAGACCGCCTGTCGTGCCTTCCGCCATCCTCAGCACGCTCCAGTCGCTCGTACAGGACGAAGGGAGAACGCCGACTTTCCTGTCAAACCCCCGCCCGTTGGTCACCCCGAAAGGAAAGAACAACTCGAATCAGCTCTTGAATGCACGAAGTCCTTTAATCCAGGTCACAACGAGAGCGGCAGGTGACATCAATGCGAAGTGCAGAAAGTCGGCGTTGGGAGCGGCTGCCTCCCAACACCCTTTAAACTAGCGCGCCGATAAAGGAACCACCCTTCCGGGTTGGGCGGCCACAGCGCATGCGCCAGAGCTCCACAGGAGCAGAGGGCGCACAAACGTATCCCTATCCCGGCTGCAGGGTGACCGACCGCCTGAATACCGGGAACAATACCCCCCTTCACCACAGTGATTATGCATGGCCGCCACCCCCACCCCGCTCCATGCCGCGACGAGCGAACGAGCCCAGGCTGCGCGTCCAGAGGGTGGCTGTCGGGGACGCTGCGGTGAGCTGTCGAGGGCTCTCGACATTCAGTTCCAACAGCTAACAAATGCATGATAATAAAAGCACCAACAATGAGAAATGGTTTGTGATGCTCTTTTAAGTTGCTTCTGATATTGGTGACCAAAGAATGTTCTCAGATAGAAACTTAGCAGACACAATTTGAATCAATTGTGTCCAGACTGTAATATCTGGATAGTCTTCAAAAATAATCCCATGTCCAACATACTGCAATCAACTAACTGAAGATCACCACAACTCATCTTATTTCTGAATCCAGAAGCTCTTCTCAGATGTATTGTATTGGGATTCTTATAATTTCCAATACAACCACAGACTTTATAAGACTCAATAACACAAAGAGAAACATAGCATTTTAAGAACACTCTTTAAATTATTTCTCAACTATGCAATCATTATTTTTCTATGGCTAAGAGAACATGTAATATCAGAACCAGTCAAATGTATCCACTTGGTAGGATTTTGTGAACTACTGTGAGATATTTCTTGCTTCCCCCATAACAAGAGTGTGCAAAGAATACCTTAGAATATATTGTAGTATAAGTAAATATATGAATTAACCCACTCTCAGAATTATTCCAATATGTCAACCTTCAACTTCAAGAAAAATTTCAGATTATATTTTCTTTTAATTTATTTTTTTAAGATCCACTTTCAAAAGAAATGCCATAGTATTTTCCAACTGGGTGGTTTATATTGTAAAGTAAGGTAAACTGTGTTTCTTGTAACAATTTACAAAAGTGGGTGAGGCAATCAACTATTCATTTTCCTCAATCTTTATTATTTTAAGAGGACTTTTATATGAAATTGGAACACTACTTTCACTTTATTGAAAGACCACTACTGAGTGATTAATGCTGCTTGGCTGACATTTTTAGTTTATTTTTGGTAGTGATTGTCATGAGTGTTTTTCTCTGTATAACAGTAATCTGGCCTTTCTTTCTTTTCATACATTTGCTCATGTATGACAGTTATGTATTTACATTAACAATATTCTTGCCCCGAGAATAACTAGCTACTTATGAAATATAAATGGTAGTCACCTTCACAGAGATATAGTCTATCAACCACTATTAGCAAAATAATTAATTATCTGTTGCATTTATACCCGTCCTTTCCTTAAGCAGTATTTACTTTGCTTTTTAAATATTTTTTTTGTCTGCTGCCCATTTAAGGCCACAGCTGAAATAAGTGGGTTTAGAAGATAACAACCAAAATGATAGCAGTCGTACAAGGAAAAACTTATACATTACTGTCACTCAAGGCAAATTGACAAACACTTCTTTTGGTTTGATGGACAGTTTAGGGTTAGTGAATACATAGAGACAGAAAAATGGTAATGCCAGAGAATATACTTACTTTTCAGAAAGATGAAGATCCTTCTCAAGAACAGATGCATTGTGGGTTTCAAAGAATTTGGCTAATAGGATCTTTAATGGAGATTCTACCAAAGACTTTTTTTATTACAACCCCTTGTGTGTGGGTTATAAAAGGAAATCTACAAAGATCATTAGGGGATTGTAGGCTAAAACATATGAAGAACAGTTGCAGGAATTGGGTATGTCTAGTTTAATGAAAGAAGGACCAGGGATAGCAAGGACAAGATAGCAGTGTTCCAATATAAGGGGCTGACACAAAGCAGAGGGGGTCAACCTATTTTCCAAAGCACCTAAGGGCAGGACAAGAAACAATGGATGGAAACTAATCAAGGAGAGAACCAACCTAGAACTAAGGAGAAATTTCCTGACAGTTAGAATAATTAATCAGTGGAACGGCTTGCCTCCAGAAATTGTGGGTGCTCCAACACTGGAGGTTTTTAAGAGATTGGACAACCATTTGTCTGAAATTGTATAGTTTTCTGCTTGAGCAGGAGGTTGGACCAAAAGACCTCCAAGGTCCTTTCCAACTCTATTATTTTGTACTTCTTTTACACAAAAATGAAATGAAATATTAATAATTAATTGGAAATTAGCAGAATTTTTTGGAAACAACTTAAATAAAGGTTACTAATTTAGTAATGGTTTGGGATGCAAGTAAAGCTTTTATCAGAGGTTGTTTCATATAATGTAATACTGAAGTTAAAAAGAAGAGTGGAGAGAAAATACAGCCTATTTTGAATGAGATAAAAAGAAAACGAAGAAGAATTAAAGGAACCCCCAGGCAAGGTAAATATCTCTAATCGAATTAAACTGTTACAGCAACAGCTAATATTTGCAAATAATCCAGGGAAATGGTTAACTTATGAAACTTATAAGAAACTAAAATGATACTGAAAATTCAAGATGTAGGCACAGAACTAGGGATAACCCTCAATTTACAACTGTTTGTTTAATGACTAAAGCTATGATAGCCTCGGAAAAGGTCATTTAAGACGTGTATTCGCTCTTACATCCAAGATCGGAGCTAGTAGTGACTTGAAGTCATATAAACAGTTCAATGAAGATATAAACAGACTATGGCTCTGCTAATAAAAGGTCATGTTACGGAAATAAGAAGTGGCATTAATATAATAATTATTGGGAGTTGGACAGTATATAAATTTTAAAAAACTAAAATAAAAGAGAGATATATCATAATGCAAGTTATTTATTATATAAATCAATGGTGCAATGTCAACTGGGAATACTGTGTAAAGTTCTGATCTCCATACATCATAAAGGATATAGTAGAATTAGAGATGTTATAGAGGACAGCAGCTTCTCTATGAAGAATGGATGTGACATTTGAAAATGTTTTGTTTAGAAATGAGTGAATGAGAGTGGTCATGATTTAGGCATAGGAAGTTTGTATGGTGTACATAGATAAAGTAGACAAGGGAAAATATGTTATGTTTTCTAAAATACTAGAACCAGAGTTTATTCAAAGAAACTGAATTCTGGAAGAAATGGGACAGACAAAATGCACAATTAAAATTTGGAATTATCTACCATAAGATGTGGTGCTGGCAACTAGCTTGGTTGGTCCCAAGAAAAGATTAGGTCAATTTGTGTAAATAATGAGGATCAATAGCTATTAGCCTTGATGGTCATGTGAGTACCTATGAAGGCCATCTGCTGGGAGACTAGTAGGCTCCCTTGTGTAGTTGGCTGATCACGGTAATAACAGACCTCTAGACTATAAGAGCCACGTGTCCAATCCAGCAGAGTAATACTTATGTTTGAGACTGTACTCAAAGTACTGTGCTTAAGACTGTACTCAAAGTTTCAAAAAGTATGGCAAAAGAACGGAAGAGGTGAATTTGATAGTCAAACTGGAATCTCACCAGATTATAAAATTAAATTTATTTCAGCATGTCATCAAGCCTGACTATTAAAAAATTAATAAATACTTCACATTCCATTACATATTCAAAGTCCAAATTGGGTATGTAAATCTTACCGTGCTACCACTAAAAATTGGTCAATCTGATGATCAGTGAGGTGGCTATCTGGATCCCAAACTTTTACTTCAAGTTTTGCCTGTTCCCTGTCATCTGTTTCTCCTGGAAGAGAAATATATATCAGATTAAAATTAACAGATTAAATAAGCAATCAAAATATTATTTCAGGAAGAAACAGTTGTTATCACATAACCTGTAAAATATAACATTTGTTACAGATGCCTTCATTTGATAATAAACATCTGAATTGGGAATCTTACATCCACATCAAATTTTTCTAAAACTTTATCAACTAAGCCAATCCAGGATCTCTTTGGTCATTTTTTCAAAGATATTTCAGAAATAGAGAAATAGAATGACCATGAGTGGACAAAAAACTAGTGGTAAGACTTTCAACTGCCTGCCAGTTTCCCCATTAATATTGCTTGTGGAAAGCTGGCAGGAGCTTGGTAATCTCTCTTCCTCCTCCTCTCTCTCCCCCCTTTGGAACTGTCTGCCACTTTGGTGAGGGGAAGGGAAACAAAGAGAGCTGTGGCTGCAAGAAAAGTGCTCCCAATCCCTAAGGGTGCCCTTTCTCTAGGGAGGAAGAGGGATCATCTGTCAACCACCAGCATCCCCCATTCAGCTCTACCCTGCCAGCAGGCATAGTCACTCCTTCATTCTATCCTCAGTGCCCACTATTGTTAAAAAAATTTAGATTTCAGTCTCTATTCTAAAGCAGCCAATCACTGCTTGCCAGTCAGGCCAGTCAACCAGGTAATTGAGTGCAGGGATCAGGAGGCAGGAAAGAGGATGAAGATACAAAAATCCCATCTTCCCATGTGCCACACAACCTGCAGATTTCTGTGAAGTGTAGTTGGAAGGTGTGATGGAGCTTAAGCAACCACAAATTCATTCCCATAGGAGTCATGGATATCAGCATTTTGTAAATTAGCCCACTTGAGCTATCCTGGTTCAATTACTGTTGCCTAGACCTTCCACTTTTGCTCATCTGAAGATTACAAAGAGACACAAGAGTTTTAGTAGTTCATAGATATCCAACCCACAATCACATAATTACATCCAATTTTGTTTCAACACAGTCCCGACAGTACTTATATATTTACTCCACAAACTTAATTACTTATAGATCTCTGCTTCTTAGTCACAGATTCAACATAAAAGTAATTTATAGCTTTTACTGAATGCAGTGTCATTTGTCCTTGCAACAAAAAGCAATTAGATTATATTTGTGCAGTTCAGTAATCCATATCTTTGTTTCTGTGGCTAGATTGTGGCTAGACAGCTTGTCTCTGATCTTTACTTCCACTAATTTTTCTTGCAGGAAAAAAACGACCAAACATCAGTGCATCTCCGACTTGTGCAAATGAAAACACAATATGCAAAGTTCAAGTTGTAAATCTTTATTTATACAGGCTGCATTGTTAAATAATTCATTTTAAAAATTTGACTTTCACTTCAAAATAAATCTTTTATAACACCTATTATCATTTTCTGGGCATATCAGCATCTTCTGGAGATTGTATAAATATGGATAGAGACCAGATAGCCAAGGTGTCTCTTTTTGCTTGAAAAAATTACCAGTAAATTAAACAGTCACAAACTGTCTACTATTGGAAATAAAATAAAGTCATGGTTAGCCTTGCAGGATAATTTTATCTTATCTTTTAGAGTCGTGGTTTTCAGTCACTGTGCCAAGGTTCATTTGAGTACTCTGAAAGGTCTGCAGGTATACTGCAACAAGGAGCAGGAAGTGCTGCACACTTGTGTAGCCAGAACCGTGACATCATCACGGGTGGACTGCCTATATTTCTCCTTCCAAACCCAAGAAACCTGTGATGTCAAAGGAATTCCAGTTTCGTGACCTAGAAATCTCACATATGAGATGTGTGCTATGAGATGGAAAAAGGTTGGAAAAATCACTCTTCTAGAGAGTTAGGTAAATATTTTCCATATTTTCATTTTAGGAAACCAGCAATAACATTTTCCAATAATTAAAACTGTAGTTAATATTTTAGACCAAGTTTTAATGTATAAATTTGATAAATTAAATTATCAATTATCAATTAATTTTTGGGATTTTTGGGATGTCCACTCAGATTCATCCCTTGTTTTCCTCAAGCGGCACTTTAGACATCTCTTTGCCCTTTTCAGAACCCACAGCTCCTATGTGAACCATAGGGAATGTCATGGGCAATGGGTCAATAGAGGCCACATAGATGTGATCCTATCCAAAGCTTCAGCTGCCCTTTGATTCTAGGACATAACCAGAGCTTCAGCAGGATATCTGCCAGTTCCCTCTGAAACCCATTTGGGCCAATCAGTTGCTGGGGGCAGATCATTTGAATTACTCTGGCCCCCTTGTGGTGGTGGTGGGGCGCATCTAAAGGATACCAGGCCATGATTCAATATGGACTGCCTGTGATCACTGGACACTGGAAGTGCTGTTTTGCAATAGTTCAGTTCCTTCTTCGTCAGGCAGTCCCAATCTCTGGCAATGAGGAAGGCGAGGTTGGACAATGTCCATCTATATGTTGTGTATCAGACAATTCAATTCTTCCTCTATTATTTAATATCTATTTGAAGTTTCAGGGAGAGGTCATCCTTTGGTTCAGGACAGATATCATTCAATTATACTTCACACTCCTGGGTTGGGGGATGCTACAAAGGTCTTTTCTCAGTGCTCAAGAGAGTCTCTAGAGCAAGATGGAGTTACTCGTGTTTCATCATAGTTTTCAGTCTGTCCCTGAGTTGTCTCTTGAGAGGAAGGCTCCTGAGAGATATCCAAATCTTGAGTGTCCTCTTATTGCTTGAATGGCAGATGAAGCTTGTGATCTGGAGATCAACTGCCCAGCTTTGGCTGGTACACTAGTTCTAGGGCCCAAGGATCTTGCTATAATCATTACCTGCCTAGATTAATGCAATGGGCTCTACACGAGGCTCCATATGTGGACAACTTGAAAACAATGCACTGATGATGTTATCTGGTTGGGTAATAAAACATCTAAAAGCAAGCAACGAAGCTCAGAAAGCACCGAGGACTCCAAAGTTCAAATTTCTGCTACATATATTCTCTTCTACTGGCACTTAGAAACAGAATGTGTTGCGCTGCTTACTAGCAGGTGGTATTTATAAGGAGCATAACATATTTTTGTTATATGCCCTACATTGGCTAAGTATAGGTTCATAGATGTAATTCAAAGTGCTAGCTTATAAAGCCCTATGTGGTTGTATCAATCTGGTACAAGGCATCATGGTAGAAACTAGGAGCCTTTGAGTTCTAGTCCTGTCATAGCTACAAAGCCTGCTGGGTAACTGTGACTAGTCACTCTCTCACAGCCCTGGGAAGGAACCAGTGGTAAACCATTTCTGAAATCTTGCCAAGAAAACTGCAGGGGCTTGTCCAGGTAGTTGCCTGGAGTACACCATGACTTGAAGGTAGATACATGCGCCATTGTTTGATACCTAGGTACTTGAAGGATTGTCTCTTCCAAGTGGAATCTACCTGTCTGGTACGTTCTTCCTGGAAAAACTATTAATTGCTTTCTAAATTCATGAAGTGATGAGAGCTGAGCCAGAAAGTGCTGCTTTCCTTTTACGGTGCCAAGTCCTGTGGAATGGTCTCTTCCCCGAAATCAGATTTGATCCTTTCTTAGTGGTATTGCAAAAAAATATTAAGGACTGAATTTTTCTGGAGGGCATTTAATGTGAAGTATGTCACCTTCATTTCCACTATTTTATTTCTATATAATTTTCAATTTTTATGTATTCATGTCAAATTGTTATTGACCTTTTTATTATGATATTATGTTTTAAATTTTTATAGTTAACCATGTCATTACTGTAAATTGCCAGCAGTCTGTGATTGATTAAGCAGGGAATAAATCTGATAAATAAATAATATATAAATAAAATATTTTGCTCTTTACAGAAACTCATAATCAAGATTGGTTGATTTCATTTTTATTGTTATTATTAAAATGAAGAAGCACATAAAAATACCAATATTCATTTTTATTTTAAAATGTCCTAATTTTTGAATCACTGAATCATTTTTGTAAGTTTCAATTAAGACTAAAAATATAAACTTGTTCCTTGCAAATACCAATAGAAAAAGTTTCCAGATGCACAAATGGGAAATTGTTCCAAATATATTCCCTGTGTGTGTGGTGTTTGTAATACTAATTGTAACAATAATATGAGAGAGAGAGAGAGAGAGAGAGAGAGAGAGAGAGAGAGAGAGAGAGAGAGAGAGAGAGAGAGAGAACAATTAAGTTGTGACAATTAGAAAGGGTAACTTACAAAAAAAGAAAACTTTAAAATATAAATGCAATTTCTTATTCACTATTCTTTATTTTTGTTTCTTTTTTATATATGTATTGCTTTTATCTTAATTTTTTCAATAAAATATATTTTTAAAAATTGTAATATCTATTTTAAAATTGTGTTCATTCTTTCAGGTTTTTATTAAACCTGAATATTGAATATTAAAAAACAAGTACTGTTCAAGCTATGCTATTCATCCAATTAGACACAGGCTGAATGGCCTTGAAAGAGCCCTAAAGTAGGGGTGTCAAACTGGATTTCTTCAAGGGCCATATCAGCATTGTAGTTCTCCTCTGCGGGCCGGCCAAGGGGGGAGGGAGACAGGACAGACACCTCCTGCCGGCCAAAACAGGGCGCGGGAGGACTGTGCATGGCCTTGCCGCGGTCCCCTGTGCCCCGTTTTTGGTCTGGACAGCCTCCTGCAGCACCCTGCTGGCGAAAACGGGGTGCGGGATGCTTCATGTGGCCCCCCACAAGTTTTGACTGCCAGAGGCACCGCGGGCTGGTCCTTTGCTATTTCCAGGCTGGCACCGCAGGCCAGATTTCAGCACCCCGGCCCCGCAGGCCAGATTTCAGTATCCGGGCTGTGGGCTTTAAGTTTGACACCCCGTCCTAAAGTATGGGTTGGGAATCAGGAAGACCCAGGCTTTCTTCAGTCTCAACCACGGAAATCACCACTGGGTGATTTGGGTCCAGCTGCTATCTCTTGGTCCAACCTATCTCACAGAGTGATTGTTAGGTGTGGGGAAGAAGAGAGTAATTGAAGAAGTAATGCTATGTATACAGCTTTGGTTCCTGAATGAATGGCAGGCTATAAACTCAATAAATAAATAAAGATAAACACACCCATGTACTGGTAACCTAAGTCATCAAGCAACCTTTAACATACTTTTTGGAGTTTATTTTTATTGTTTTATTATACAAAAGAATAAATCAAAAGTTAAAAAGGGAAAGGGAAACCAAACAACCCAACACACAAGGAAAAACAGGGCTATTATGGTATTTTTTAAAATTTCTATTTAGAAACTGGATGTTTAAACCATTTAAAAAACATCTTTGGATCCGCATGGTATACATTCAGATTACTTACAAACTGGAATACTGAAAACTGCATCAATTACAATAAAATCTGGAACTGGAAAATGATAAATATAGCAGGCTTACCTTCTGAGAGAATATCTGGTACATCAGCTTGATACCTGGGTCCAACTCTGATTTCACCTTTGTCTGCCAGAAGTGTTTTCAATGATGGGTCATACACCAGAGAATAAAAGAAAGTATCCTAAAATGAGAAAAGTGAATAAAATAAATAAAACCAAAGCAGGGAAAAATCTATACCCTTCCTTCTAAACGTTCTGAGTCTAAATAGCTGAAAGATAGAAACAGTGATTGAGGCTGCTAGGCACTAAAGCTCAGCAAATCTGGAGAGTCATGGCGATTGCTACCTCCTCCACTAAAAAGTTTTTTTAAAGATAATACTAAAATGATCCTTGGAATATTAAATTTGAGTTATAGAATCTTGGTTGTTGAATGAAGCATTTCAGAGACAGATATACATGTGACTGTTTCACTCAACGATCACAATCCTGGCACTCACTGTTGCAGTCATTAAGTGATCTCCTGAGTTGTTAAATGGATATGGTGAAAAAGCTGCCTGCCAGGAGGATTTCAGCTCTGTGTGGAGGTGAAATCCTCCTGGCTGGCAGCCTTTTTGCTGCCAGATGTTCCTGCAGTCAACTGAAGGATTTCTCCTCCCCTCCATATATGGAGGAAAAATCCTTCAGCAGGATTTCAGCTCCATTCCTGCAGCTTAAGGGAATTTCTGCTCCCCTCTGTGCAGAGGGAAAATCCTTCTTTCGTATTTCAGCTCCATTCTTGCAGGCCACTGAGCTATTTTAGTTCCCCTTGATCCTCTCTGCTTGCAATCCTTCCTGTTGGCTTTCCCACGCACTCTCTGGGTAAGCAGGTAGAGAAGATTACAAATAGGTATCACATGATTGCAGGGCACTTGGCAAAAAGTTGTAAATGTGACCCAGTCCCAAAACCCAATCATGTGACCATGGGGGGGGGGAGGTTTTGCAAAATATTACAATTGTGTTTTAGGTTATAAGTCAACAACTACTTGTATTTAAATTATTATGATTTATCTGTCCAATTAATTTCCATTAGCCTATTTTAAGTACTCAGGCTGTGTGGAGCATTTAAAAGAGGTGCTTTGCAAAATGTGTTTGCATGAAGAGTTTTAAGCACCTGAATGAGCTTGCAAAGGGCAAAGCTGCCTGAATGCTTCAAAAAGTAGTGCTTCATTTGCACTAAAATGCCTTGTGAAGTATATCTTTTGATGTTTACAGCTCTTCTAAAAATAACTGAGGTTTAACACAATGTGAATGGGCTATCTTGATCCAATCCAAAAGTATTAAGTTCCAGCATTGCTTAGAATCACTTTCCCTTTTCTTTAAATTATTAAATATTGAAAAATAAATAAATAAATAAATAAATAAATAAATAAATAAATAAATAAATAAATATTTTAGAAAACAAGCTTTAGGCAAAAATATTTTAGCAGTATTTTTACTATAGCAATAATACATGATATATATTTTATCCAGAAAGACATTCACTGAATTCAGAGGGACTCATTCTCACAAAAGTGACTATAGAGTTACAGTGCTTTAGTCTATGAATCAAAAAGCAGAGGATTCAATTAATTAGTTCTGTTTTTTTTTACTAAGACATTGTAGAAATTGGGGTGGGAGGTGGGGTATAAGGTAGGCATACTCTCTCATATACCAAAGGGCACTTAAATTGTTTTTGAGAATTATATACAAGATATTTAATATTTATCAGTTTATGCACACTTATGGAGAATAACAAAAAGTTCCAATGAATCATATTCCTATGTCCTTCAAAAATCTGTGATAATAAAAGTATTATCTGTTATGAAACATTATCTGTTTCAAATTTTACTATGAGAATTTGTGCAAAGAGCTAATTTGGTACGAAGTTTAGAGAGCCAGATATTAATTTATGAGTAGAGGCTGATAGCTATATACCATAAAAGCTTATTATCCCTAATAGACTGAATTTAAATCCTTTGCTAAATAGGTTTGGTAAACAATCTTTATGGTGTAATACTGAGATTTCTAGTTGTCATGCTTATAAGGATTAGGCACACATGCTCATCTTAAATCTTCTTTAGAATGTTGAAAAGGTAAAATTCCTGTTCTTAGTAGCAAAGATCCCTCTTTGTCCATCCAGTAACAGCTCTCTCATATTTAAATATAACCCTAGTGTTAATAAGTAATAAGAGAAACAAAACAAAAGTATTAGTTTAAGAAAATCACCTTTGGTATTCTGAGCTGCAAGTTACTGGTGGAAAATCAAATGAATAGCTTCAGTAGTATTTCAATAAAGCATCAATAATTCAGGAGACCAAATTACCACACCACAAAACAATAAAACAAATACCAAACCATTTCACCTTTATAACAGCAATATACTATTAAGCAAAATTACAATTTGGTTTTACAGCAATCTGTTAAAAATGAAATACTCAATAACATTTGAATAAAAGGATATTGATAAGTGAACCAATTATATACCTCTTTGGCGAGATACGACAATACAGACTCTGTCTCATTCAGAAGGGCAACGCTGCATTTTCCCCTATGGAAGCAGAACAAAGGAAGTGTTTATGTCTAGAAATATCTTTTTGCAAACTAAAGGGAAACAAATCTGTCAACCAAGTTCATAGTTTGAACAGTTCCGTTACTGTATATCTTATCATTTCTACAAACATACTTCAGGAGAGCTCTGCAGACTTCAGGAGAGCTCTGCAGAATTGCCAAAGCCCGTTTTACTCTAGTTTCTGTTCCCACAGTGGCTATGCAGATGCTGATAGGAAACTAACAAGGTCTTAATGCAAAAATAGTTTTCCTCCTTGCATTTTTTTAATTCAAGCTAACTTGATTTTCTCTGTGGAAATAATATTCAGCCATTGTGACCATTAAATTTTAATTATATTAAATGCATTACCTTACAACTGGTTTAAATGTAAGAGATCAACAAACGAAAAGAAAGAAGGAAGAAAATAAGACATTCAGTTCTGGGACAAGTTCATGATTCTCATACCAGGACTAGCAATCTGAGTGAATCCACAACCATCCCTGTAATGAGAGTGAATAGCTTGAGGGATGTGGGAGTAATTACTGAGTTGAAGAGACAGCTTGTACCTCTGCCCTAACCTACAATGACCACAAATCTTTTATTATAAAGGACAGTCCTTTACTTTACAAATGTTTGAAAAGAATTTCATTCTTGTGAAAGATATGGAAATTGTCTTGTTTAAATGAATTTGATTTTAGGTATTTTTATTAGAATATGCATTTTTTTAAAAAAATGTTTGTTGGTTTTACTTTGAATTTTCCTTTGTAAGCAAAATTATAAACAATCTTTTTTATCCTTATGAATCTCTTTCAGATTTGTCTTTTTTTCAGTTTGTTCTTTATTGTTTCCAAGAAAATATTATACCCTAACCTTGTAAATACAGACATACCTATGAAGTAGTGCTCCCTCCCATTATATAATTGAACATCATTTGCCCATTTTGGGATTGAACTTGTTGTACTACTCAAAACCTAGACAAACAGACCTAGCCGGATTTCAACTGACAAACACAAACCTCTTTTTTTATCCCAAATTACATCTTGCCCAAGGTGGAAAACTGCAGGGAGTTGCCCAGGCAATCATCAGTGTGACTTGAAGGTATATGCACGTATACACACACACGTACACAGAATTGGATTTAACACATAAATTTTTAAATGCTTCTCATTAAATGCTGTCAAACATTTTTACAGGGATACTTTATTAAACCTTGGAATCATATTGTTCTACCTGTCTATTATATTGATAACGAACCACTTCAAAGGCTGACAGTGCCCACATTTTGTCAAGCAATCATCTGTATCTATTCTACAAGCATCAATCCAAGAAGACATACTCATCTTTTTTTTGCAACAATCTAGATGTGCTAGATCCAAAGCTCATATGGAAATAGATTTCAAATTTTAGGAATATGGTTTTAAATATTAATTGACAACATTAACATATCTATAATAATAATACTGACTATTCAACAATTCAATCAATGTGGAATAGCATGAAAATCATATGTATAAACATACTTTCAACTTTACCTCTAACTCAAAAACATAAAAAGACAGTTTACAAACCCCTTTTAAGCATTTATCAAGATGTTAATGAATCCCTATAAAAAATTTAATGGATTATTTTCATTTTAAAATAAAAAAGATATATATGACTTTTTTAAATACCATAGATTTGTTAGAACTCAATATTTCAATTATTTATTGCAAATTTCAAATTATCAATATTTTATCTCTGTAGAATCTCCATCTGTTGATGTAACTAAATCACTGGCTTTATTTTTTAAAAAAGGTTATATAATACACTCAAAACTGTAGAAATTTCTGTGACTACAAATAAATCAAGCCCAGACTGGGAATATAACGAATAGTTTAATTAAATATATTGCCATTCAATAATTTGATACACTTTATTCTGTTTGTAATTTTCCAAAAGTCTTAAAGAAGCAATCAGCAAGAAGCAAATCTAAAGTTGTTAACCACATTTTTGGTTCAGATTTCCAAAATAATAAACAAAAAGTTTATCCACTAACTTTAAATAAGGAATATTCCAGAGAATTAATCTCTCATGTAAATGAGTCAGAATTAAATTGCTTTTCCGATAACATCTAAATATGTCCTACTGCCTTAAGGACAACACATTTTAATTCCTACTGTAATTAGATCCCAGAACCTCCTACTTCAAAGGATCTAAATAATATTGCTCTAATCATTTATTCATTATTTATTAAATTTATATGCCTCCCCACATCTCCTGGATAAGGCAACTCTGGGCAGCTAATAATGCTCATAATAACACAATGTTCAAATGCTAACACATTCCAAAGGAAACAGAAATGTATTTGCTTCAAATTCTGTAAAATTAAATTCATCTTCATCCATAGAACATGGAATATTTAGAAAATAGTTTGACCCCCCTCATCTTTGTAGGAGCCCCTCAAATATTGGAACCCTGCAATCATGTCTCGCTACTCCTTCTTTTCATTAGGCTAGACATACCCAATTCTGATAAACGTTCTTCCTATGTTTTAGCCTCCAGCCCCCCTAATCATTCTTGTTTCTCTTCTCTTTACTCTTTCCAGAATCAACATTTTTTGTCATATGTTTTGTTTTGTTTTTGTCATACAGAAGCTGTAATTTAGAAAGAAAGAATCTCATAGTCTGATTGATCCATGAAAATCAATTTCAACTATACTGGTTTATAGAAATGGAATTTATATAGGTATCCTTCTTAAAATACATACTGGACATTAAATTAATTTACGTAATTTGCCCCCCAAAACATGGGTGTTTCCTACTACCCATGAGTATCATTTTTCATCTGTGTTATTGTCACAGTTACACCCTATATAGCTGGCAAACCAAGAATTCAAAAAGCACACAAATTTCAGAAACGTTTATATAATGCTAGCCTGAAGTAAAAAAATAATCTTGAAAATTGTAAGAGTGAATTCCACTCAGACTCAGAGTGAGTTAATTCAGATGGAATCTCTTCAAAGTCCTTCCTTCCCACAGTTTTCACATCTGGACTCATCATGTCTTCTCACCTAAATAGCATTTCTTCCCTGTTTCCTTTCTCCAGTCTCTCAGAACTTCACAGTTTACCATTTTGACATTTACTAATTAAAATATTTTTCTGATAAATTATTCCTAAGAATCCAGACAATAAACCACACCCATTTTTTTGCCATATTTTCACAAAATCATTATTGCCAATTGGCAGCACATTAGATTTCTTTCAGTTTATCGAGAAAATGTGCAACATTATTGTATAACACTCACAAAAATTGAGAGGTTTGATAATTGTTAATAAGACCTAAAATATACTCAATATACAATAACAATTATGCTCCAATCGAGCCATTTTCACTGTCCAGAAAAAGCAATAATTTTAATCCAAGAAATAAAAGTTAAGGGAAATTCATTTATTCTCATAATATGTTCCAAAAATGTAATAGGTAATGTGTTAGAAAGTATCTGGATCTCTGTAAGAAGAAAAATGGCAGGATATACAGTGTTCAATCAAAACAACCAGTATACATACATTATTAGTGTAAGGCTAATAATCAACTTAATAAAATGTCATGCAAAAATCATCCATTAATTTACTAAGATGATAAATAAAAGAAGTTCAATTTGCTCATGCAAAACATTCAATAAGATATTTCATTCCAGATTAACATTATTGTATCAACGACAGCCACAGTACCACTAGGAGAGCATAACAAATAAAACCCAGCAATCAGGGGCCAAATTATAAAAATAATATGGAAGGCTAAGATCTGAAGATAATGTTCTGAATACAACATCTCCCTTTTTAAAAGGTAGTAAAATTGTAAAAATGCTCCATTTGGAATTAATTGAAAATTGCTGGTCAGAGTTGTACACATTGTTCTGCTTAGTAATATAAGAATAGGGAAAGGATTCCTTAGTATACTTTTTTAAAATTCAGCTCTTCAAGTTAATCTCTAACAACATGTTCAAGCATTTTTCTATTAGCTTTCATTTCAACAGGTGGACAGCATGATTAACCACTCACTCTTGTTATACCTGCACCAACAGGTAACTGCCCTTATTAACACTGTTATTTTAATAATTTCTGAGTAGGAGAATCAGACACAACATTCAAGATTGTTAAGTCAATTTTTCTTTTTGTTTGTAACCTGTAACTGAACAATTATCAAGTCAAGCAACTATTACAAACAGAGATATTATGTGCTGCTATCTGTAAAATCCTCCAGTGCAGATATTATATTGGATGCTGCAGTCAAGAGGCCAACAATTTCCACTTTTTCCAGGTTCCCAATAAACTGTTCGGTATGTTTTGTAACAGCAGGGCTGAGTGTGTAGCCTGAAAGGCTCGTAAATTCAACCACCAATCTCTACCGGGCCTGGTAGCTCAGCAGACTAAAAGCATCGTGATTAACACCAGCTGTCTGCAATTACTGTAAGTTTGAATCTCACCAGGCTCAAGGTTGACTCAGTCTTCCATCCTTTCTAAGGTAGTTTAAATGAGGACCCAGTTTGTGGGGGCAATAAGCTGACTTTGTATAAATATATAAAGTATGAAGGCTATTGCTTAACGCATTGTAAGCCGCCCTGAGTCTCCAGAGAAGGGCGGCATATAAATCAAATTTAAAAAAAAAATCTCACAAATCCTCTGGGTGTACACACCTTGGCTTCATCTCCTGCCTTGGTGTAGCATCTTGGTAGTCACTGTTATCCTCATCTATCTTTTAGGAAAATTCCTTTGTAATACACCTCCAGCATGTGCTTAAACTAGCTTACTGGCAAGTAAAAGAAAAAGATATGATAAATCTAAAACAGTTTATAACATCATCTCCGCATCCTGAGCACTGGGACATGTTGCTAGGAAAATCAGCACCCACTGTTTCAAAAGACATTTACACAGACTCATCCTTCATTTAAAAAAAAGGGGGGGAAAGGATTCTTTCTTTATGCTTAAATTCCTCTTCAATTTTGAGTAGTCTCATGCAAGACATTCAATAATGCAAAAGATAAAAATACAGATCTGATAAAATTACAGACATATTTAAAGAACCTCTCGTGGATACTTTACAGAAAGTAATAAAATTCTGAAAACCATACATTTTTAAAGTAATGTCAAAACATACAAGGATTGATCTTGTAGGTAAACATGGACAATAACCTCTAGAGACAATAAAGCATTAACTAATATAGAAAAGAAATTAATATTCTTAGTATTCTCTTATTCCTGTACAAAATAGACAACTCCAGGCATAAATGTTAACCCTATACCAATTTAATTATGCGGTAAAATATTTTTCCTGAAAATTTCAATTTGTATCAGAAGCCAAGGGGAAATAATAAATCCCACCTGGTGGAAACCTCTAGCCTCTCACCTAGCAACTTTGGCTTTATTTTTAAAAACAAATCATTTTCTCCTCTAACCAAAAGGGAGGGCTTTGGAAGAACCTGGTGCATTGTTTGCTAAAATCTATGTGCTTCTATTTGAGATGGAAAAAAAATTGTACCTGAATGTCCGAGCCAGCAATTCGCTTTTTGACATGAGGCCTGGCAAGAAGGCAGACTGCAAGAGTGAATGTGGGAGCTGCCTACCCATTCACTATACACCATATTGAATAATCAATTTTATTTTATTTTATTTTGTGTATCATTTTGTGCATGTTGAAATATATTTGTGAATAGACTTGTGTTTAAATCATGTATTTGAAACAAATGTCTAATGCTCATGAATCACCATTTTCAAGATATTAAGCATATTGAGAGATTTAATTGTATGAATTAAAACTTGCAAGAAATAGAACTAGGCTGAGATATGTGTTCAATCTTAATGCAGAGCAGCTGTTGCAGTCAGTGTTAAATGACTTGAAATCTTCATTCTTTCTAAATTCTGGTTGGCATTAACCACAAATGATGGTTGCTCTGTATTTGCATGTCATACTTAATCTAAGACTAGACACTGGCCATGGATAAAGAAGTGTGCAGATAGGTGTGATGAGGTCTCATGCATATTTATCATAATCAGTACAGTAGGTTAAGGAGAACAGCAAGTATGTTCCATTCTTCAGGATCTGATTGACCACTCATATGTAGGATATATGACTTGAATAAGTCAATATAATTGCATTGATATAAGTGCTTCAAAATTCTAACTGCATTTAGAAGGAATGTGATCCAAAAGAAAAGAAAAGTGATGTAAATAGAAATATGGCAGTTAATTGGGGGGGGGTGTCCTTCTTCCTTTTCAATTAACATACAATCATATTGCATTTTTCTTCTTTTTAATATAAGAACTATACATTTCTTTTATCTTCATCATAAGGGATCTAATTGTTGGCTTTTTTGTTATATAGACTTATATAAAAGCTATTATTTTTGCTTATGTTCCATTAGTTCTTGAAGTAATTGGAAATCTGCTTTGCTTGTAGCACAGTTAAATTTTATTAAGTCATCTTACATTCTGAACAACATACAGACCATTGATGTTTTCTATCATGCCTATCAACCTTTTTTTCCCTTTATTGTTCTGCTTAAAACCCAACATGCAGAAGACCACTAGAGAACTCAGAAGAGCTCTAGAGAACTCAAAAGTTTACAAACCAAGAAAATTCCACAAATTTACAAATTCCAGATCAAAAAGCATACATTAAAAGGATGTATAATTTTAACTTTAAGAAATTATTAGACATTGTGATAATTTTATTTGAAATCTATGTTGAAATATATTATTAGGCCAATAAAATTAACTGACTGTTATTGGCATGAGAATAGATTTCAACACCTCAAAATTATTAATAGCCCAGATTAAAATGATAACAGTTCCCTGTGATCTCAAACTTCAATGTTACTGAGTCAACAAGCAAAAATAGAATATTCAGTATTAAGGTTGGTAGAAATGTGAGCATCAAGGCTACATTTAAACCTTAAAATCGACATAAAATATTGATCCTAAAGTGATGTATATGTTTCTAAGAAATTTACTTTCCAGCAAAGCAGATGGGACGATGTTAAATTAAACTTTTAAAAAGGGTCTGTCAAGGATAAATAGTTCCAAGATATTTAACTAGCTGTAGATTTAGATTCAGTATGTGGAACTTAAAACTGTCAGTGACTAGGGTTAGCTTATGTTGCCAGTCAGCATCCAAGACTTGCTGTTTAAAAAGCATTGAAGTGATCATAGCGCATGGACAACAAAAACGTGAGGACAGGCCAAGGATTAGTAGCTTATACAACATCATCCTTGGGATGCACCGTATCTCCCTTCTAGCTTATCGCCTGTCTAGATTTCCATGCTGTAATACAAACAAATGTTTGGGGGCTCTGGTGATAACAAGAAGTTAAAAGCAGTGCAACAGTTTAGATTACCAGAGAAAAGTTTATCTCATAGAAGAAAGGAAAGGCTACTAAACTGAGCTGGCATAAATGTGAAACAATCAGACAGAATTCTAGGAAAGGAATTGGAATTGAGGTATGGGACATAGATGGACATAGGAGCTGTGTATTTTGAAAATGGATTTTAATAAAGACAACATGCCCTGGTAAACCTAAGTCAAATTGGGGAATATTTGTACTGCTAAAGAGAGTTGATGGTCACAATTTGAAGAAGTGAATTGAAGATCAGAATAGGATGAAGAGTGCTAAAGAAAGACAATAACTATTAAATGCAGAGGGTGCAATGAGATACTAGAACAGTGATGGTGAACCTTTTCGGCACCGAGTGCCCAAACCGGAACAAGTGTGCACACATGCGCATCGGCCAGCTGGTCTTCGGGTTTCCAGCACTCTGGCATATGCAAAAACCAGCTGGCCGGCATGCATGTGCATGCTGGAAAACCAAAGACCAGTTGGTCAGCACGCATTGTTGTGACCTTGGTTTCCTGAGTCATTAAAATACACAAGTAGTCCCAAAAACCTCTTTTATTGCAACAGCTGTGAATTACGTTCATTCACAGCTGAGTCCCAATTAGTTGCAAAAAGTCCTTCGGGAGAAGTCCTTCGGGATAATCACCAACCTTTATCTCCCTTGACAAGCTGCCAAAGATCTACTTGGCAAAGCCACAGGGAGTCCAGAATCAAACAGAGATGCCAACTGGGAACAGAATTAACAAGGTTGCTTTCCTGCAAAGGGCCCAAACATGCCTTTGCTCCTCTTTTAAGCCTTATGGGAGGGGCCAATAATCTCCAGGTCTTACTCCCAAGTCCCTTTTGTTTTAACTGTTCTTGCCTTCTGGCAGCTTTGCGCATGCGCACAATAGGAACAGGCTCCTCCTGTTCCTCTGCCTCTCTGATGTCCAACTCTGGAGGCTCCGAATTCCGTGCATAACTCCCAGATAGCCCTGGCCCCATCTCTGCCTCCGACGCAGAGCCCTCGTCCAAGCCTTCCCAGACTCCAGGACTGGCCCATGGTCCTCCCAACCTCCTCACTGTCCAACTCCGCTGCCAGCTCCACAGGCTGCTGGCAAACACCAACACACATATGCTCCAGCGCACACGAAGACCAGCTGGCCAGCGCATATGCATGTGCTGGAAATCAGAAGAGCAGCTGGCGATGGCGCACATGTCCACAGAGAGGGCTCTGCATGCCACCTCTGGCACGTGTGCCATAGGTTCGCCATCACGGTACTAGAAGAAAACGAAAGTCTAGTAGGCCAGTTACCAGACCATCTGAGAGAAATTTTGCCATGAATTTCTAGGAAGGCCTTAATTCCAGAATTAGGACACAGAAAGGATTAAAAATACAATTAATCTTCTATCATAATTCCCTCTATATATATAGGATGAGAGTTGTTTTAACACTGAAATATTGGCTTCAAGAACCTATTCGGTTAGATGTATTATAAAGACAAATAACATTCCCATTACTTTTTATTAACTATGAGGAGAGCACAGAGAACAATAGGCAGTGCAATTAGCTGTGTTTGACACTGAAAAATCAAAAGTATTTTGCTATTCTCTTGAATTTGCTTCATCACCAGTTTAAACTAACAACAAAAATACAATTCTGAATCCGCCCAAATCTTACATGCACTCTGTGCCACTCTTATTCCTATGAAATTTTACATGAAATATTAAATCACATCCACTGGACAGAAGTTAAGATTTAGTAAGAAAGTAAAAATTCTTGAACACAATGTTCCATGTTGGAAAATTAACCCCCTTTAATTGCAAAAGAGTATTAGAGAAGGACTTGAGAATCTAAAATATTGCCCTCAGGAATTTAGAATGCAGGAATGGTCCTAAATAAGCTCTTTCCAAAATCAGTGATTACTTTAGTCATAAATAATTTAATAGCAGCAGACACACAACTTTTATTTCAAGCAAAAGGATCTTAAATTACCTGCAACACTTTTGTGTGCTGTTTATTTATTTTCAGACTGAGTCGTCTTCTTATCTGAGACATCAAACACCACCCAGATCTTTAAAGTCTTTTATCTGTCCAGTGAAGTTGCCTTGGATTACAATTACTCAAATTTTGTCTTTTGCTAATCAATCAAAATGTGATTATCAATACAATAGTGAGCAAAGGTCTTCAATATTCTTTTAAGACTAATTAGTGTCTTCGAATAAAATCACAGTATCATTTGTCTAAAGTAGAATTAACCAACTGTTTCTAGCTCTTAGAAGTCTAGATCAGATAAGAGACCCAGGAATTACTGTAAAAACAGAAAAGCAGAGACCAGTAAAGATACCTGTTTAATCAATATCTGAGTTGAGATATAAGTGTTAAGTTGCTTCAATAGGATGCATCTTACTTGTAAACTTTATGTTCTGTATACATAAGCAAGAGTAGCTAGTTATTTATGTGGTAGCTTTTTCTGAGACTGAAACAGGTAGAAGGTCTACATAGAAATAAAAAGAGACAGCTTAATATAGGTAGTCCTTGTTTAGTCTCTGCCTCATTCAGTGACTGTTTGCAGTTACAGCAGTGATGAAAAAGTAACTTTGCAAACAATCTTTGCATTCACAACCTTTGCAGCAGGGGTGAAATCTAAAATTTTTCCCTACCGGCTCTGTGGGCGTGGCTTGGTGGGGGGGGTGTCCTGTGATTGAGTGGGCGTGGCCAACTCAGTCACTCAGCCACGCCCACTCAGTCACAAGACCCCCTCCCACCAAGTCACGCCCACAGAACCCGGTAAGAAAAATTTTTAAATTTCTATTCTGCTGGTGTGTCCTTACCTTTCTCCCGCGGCTCCGCCCACCCGCCCCATCTCCCAGAGTCAGGGAATGCACCATTCCCCAACTCCTACTGCTCACCTTTCTCCCGCAGCTGGCTGTCAGGAAAGGCAAGAGCCCGAAAGGGACCAGAGTCGCTCACTCTCCTTGAAGCGCACACTGTTTATTTAATTCCGCGACAGGTTGGATGTGCGCTTGTGCAGCTGGCACGTGGACCAGAGTGGCTCATTCAAGAAAGAGAGTGAGCAACTCCGGTACCTTTCATGGTGCATTCCCTGACTCCGGGGAATGGGGCAGGTGGGCGGAGCCTCCAGCTTCCATTGCTACCAGTTCTCCAAACCATCGGCCATCATCGCTACCTACTTGCCCAAGCCGATCCGAACCGAGAACACTTTACCCCTGCTTTGCAGGTCTGTAAAGCAAAGGAAAGCTGAAATAACATCAAAAACAGAGCCACAGTTTCTGTTAGCAACTACTTCACTTAACAAGTGAGTTGGTGGTCCCAATCATGATTCTAAATGAGAACTACCTGTATGTTATAGATCCATGATGGCAAACCTATGGCACGTGCCAGAGGTGGCATGCATAGCTATATCAGTGGGCACGTGAGCTCAGCTCCGGTGCGAGTGCATGCGCCGGCCAGCTGATTTTTGGGCCTTTTGGGCCCACCAGAATTAGGGAAACAGGCTTTTTCCTGCCTCTGGAGGGCCTCGGGAAGTGGTGGGGAAGGCCCATTTTCGCCCTCACCGGATTCCTAGAAAGACTCTGGAGCCTGGGGAGAGAGAAAAATTGGCCAATGCGTGCCAAGAACGGGGAGAGGGGGGTCGCACGCTCATGTGCAGAGGCGGTGCGCATAGAATTATGGGTGTGGCCACATGCACGCGTGACACACATGCACTCCCCCCACTCCTGGCACATGATGGCAAAAAAGTTAGCCATTACTGTTAGAGATCATTCAAAAATGAATACACAATCCAGAGGGAATATAATCTGTAATATATGATAGATATGATTTGTAGTGCTCCAATATACTATATTAAAAATAATTGTATTTTACTTTTATTAAACATTTTGACTAGTAAGGGAAATATCCTGTTTTGGATTAATAATATTCTATGGCAGTCTAAAAATTAAAAGCAGTTTAAAAGCTCAATCAAATACTAGATCAAACAAAACTGAACCATTGTTCTCTTAGCAACTATGTTTAACTGCAGATTTAGATGTATATTTTGCCACACAAACTGATCCCTCATAAATTCTTAGGGTTCATAACGAAGGCAGTGCTATCTAGTGACATGGCTTACCTGTTCCTAGCACATGTACTGAGTCTCCATTGGGGAATTACACATAAAGTTCAACAGGAATATTAAGGAAATTGCATATGAACATTTTATTGCCAATATTCAATCTCCAATAACATGCTTCAGTTTAACTATAAAGGTTCAATTTTGACTCAGAAAGAGTTCTAAGAAAAAGCCCATCATTCTAGATTTGTAAACCTTTTAATAACCTTTGTTTCATTTTCTTTGTCTTCTAAACATAAGCCCATCCTCCCTCATATGTTTTGGCTAGGTACTGAAATACCTAGCCAAAAATGAATTCCTTTCCCCCTTTATTAAATACACAGCAATTATTTCAGCAGATTTTTGACATAATGAATAAAACTTAAATTTCAGGATACAACACGGTCCATTGTTTGATATATCAGTCCACACAATATTGTTCAAACTTTTCATAAACATATACTTTTTATATATAATTTTATATACAATATACAATTTAGGCATGTATAACTCATCTGTTATGTATTTGTTTTTATCTTTCTTTTACCCACAACAATAAGCCTGTGAGTGAGATGGTCTGAGAGAGAGTGACTGGTCCAAAGTCACCCAACTGGCTTATATGCCTAAAGCAGGACTAGAACTCGCAATCTCCTTGTTTCTAATCTGCTGCTGGCTCTGACAAATGCAACAAACATTTAATAAAAGTTAAGTAAAATTTGGTACGAATAGAATAGAATAGAATAGAATAGAATAGAATAGAATAGAATAGAATAGAATAGAAAAGAAATCTTTATTGGCCAAGTGTGATTGGACACACAAGGAATTTGTCTTGGTGCATACTCTCTTTGTGTACATAAAAGAAAAGATACATTCGTCTAGAATCATAAGGTACAACACTTAATGATAGTCATAGGGAAAAATAGGCATTCCGTCCCCACATTATTCTATTACATAGAGGATTAGATTAAGATATATATTGTATTAACTTTATTTTAGGTACTAGACAACCCATGTCCTGTTGTGTCATCATTTCAGAGATATTTCCTTACCTAAAAAGAGAAACAGAGAAACAGTGGAAGTGGAAACAACTTCTAAATTCCTGCTGGTTTCCCCACTGAGTTTCCTTATAGGAAGTCAGCAGATAGCATGAGAAGCTTTCCCCTTCCTTCCTTCCTTCCTTCCTTCCATCCATCCATCCATCCATCCATCCATCCATCCATCGCTTTCCGCTTGATTGTTTGTCTGATTATTTCATTTTCCTAATCAAGGAACTCCACATCCCAACCAAAACAGGGCAAGCAAGCTATTGTACATAAACAGGTAGCAAACCCTGCACTCATTGATGATGAGTTAGTTGGGTAATGAAATATCTACAAGCAAGCAAGCAAAGAAGATCAACGGGCACAAGGATTCCATAGTGTAATCCTGAGCTACATATATTCTCTTCTATTGCATTCTAATTCTTTGCTTGCATTTAGAGACTGGAGACTCAAGTGATATGAAAGCATTTGTGACAAATGTCTGGTAATCCTAATTCCAATTTTTTTACTTATCGCAAATCTCACCGTAACATTTCAGATTTTAGTTATTTTCATTTCACTTTTATGACATTACATAAATTTTACATGCTTTTCACAATTAATTACAAAACATTATTTAAAATGCTAAATAAACTTAAACTTTGCCAAAGCAGAGAAACATCTGGAAAAAAACAATGGGAATGTCTAAAAATATGTAGATTATCATATTTCATGGCAGGGTAATTGTATCTCTTTGCAAATCATGTATTACAGTTTCATTTCAACAGTACATGAACAACAGTCAAAACAAAATGACACCTGAGGAGGCAAATACCCAAATAAGCAACAACTGTAACATCTTTCAGATCACATCAATCTCTAGTAACTATTATTTGCATTTTAAAGAATCATAGTTTAAGAAACAAAGAAAAAAGGTAAAGCCAAGATAATCATAGAAACTACATTAGTTTTTATTATATAGTGATATGTCACACATTCAGATTATGATAGTTGCGGTAAAGACAATACTTTCACTAGAAACCTTAATATTAACCAATTTATGTGTATTATTACGTTTTCCCCACCTTTTATACATAAAGGCAGTAATTATTTTGTCTTCTATTTTTTCACAAGAATTATATTATATTTACAATAGTCTAATAATTGCAAAAATAATAATCCATTAAAGGATATTAATTATTATTATATTATTGAGCATTTCACACTACAAAGGAAAAAATCAATCAAAATGGATAAATAATACTGGTAAAATATTACTTATTTTCTGCATGGATTAAGATTGCCAGATATCCAAGGGAACTGAGTAGTGATCATAAAAGGCTTTCCTTATTTATTCTTCTATCCCCTGAATGCATATCCACATATATGAATTTGTTCATCTGCTTTCCATCAAAAACCTACTAAGGGGGAAGCGGGTAGGTTTATTTATCCTTTAATTTCTATAGTTCCTCAAAGAATTAAAATGTTATCTAGGTTCAGCAATCTGCCACTACTCAGGGTGGCTAGAAAGAGAAAAATTGGGAGTTGGGGACAAGGGTCAAGCAGATATAACAGATTAGGGGATACATTTCCACATATTGCCTGCCACATAATGAAAGCAGAAAGGCTCTTTTCACCTCCAGCCAATGAACAACCTTCAGAATATTTTCTTCTCATCTGACAGAGAACTAACTTCTCCCATTTATGTGTTCATCTTGCTGGTTCAGCCTCCAAGATTCATACCTGACCAAGTTGGATACTTGCTAAACTGCATGTTTTCATCTACGTATTCTATTTAGTAACTTACATTTTCAGAAGTGTTTTGCTGATTTGCATTACAGGGATGTGTAATTTGCATTACAGGGATGTGCTAATGATGAAAGAAAACATTGGAACAATGAAATGAAATAATAAAATAAATAAAATAAAATAAAATGCAAATTAGTAATTTTGTGAGATGACGTAAGGACATTTGCATCCTTTTTCTGAATTTTACAAATTCAAATTCTACAGTGGCACTACTGAATCCCATTAAAACATCAAAACCTCTTATTCTGATCATTTAGCTAGCAGCAAACACAGAAATCCATGACTGGAACAGTACTTCTTACCGAATGTGTGTTGCAGGCAGGGACTCATACTGACGAGACAGAAATAATTCTCTGTGTTTCAATTGATGCTTCTGTTTATCGGTCAGATCTATTTCTTTGGGAACTTCAGATTCTTCCTCAACTTCTTCTACACAAAAAAAGAAAAGAGAGGCCTGGTGTTATCTTTAGAACCATTTTTCGAGGAAAAATGAAACTTTCCACCTTATTTTTAATAGAATTGCATCTTTCTGTTTCTGCAAAAAACTCAAACTGATCACAATAAAAAACAATATTCAACAGGAAAAGTCTATTTACAAGAATTATTTTCTATAACACAACAACAATAAATAATAGAGCTACCCTTCACCCTTGAGCTTTTTTACAATTCAATTATAATCATATTGGAGTTGGAGTGAACTGTGTCTCTCTACTAGCATAATGGTATAACTGGGAAAAGACATTTAAGAGCTAAGAAGAAATAAAAAGATGAAGAAAACTTCTTTTTCCTAATCTTTTTATTTCTTGTTAGCCCTTAAATGTATTGGAAGAAATTCCCTCATATTATATTGAATTTAGCTCTTTAAAATAAAACCTATAATACCACTTTTGAGACTGAGCCATCATTCTTATCTTACATTTATTTTATGAATCTGCACTGTATATACATTTTTAAATAGCTGGTGTATAAATGTAGATTTTATACATTTTGATTTAGATTTTTAATATCATCAAATAATTCAGTATTATTTGGAATTGCAGCACTTATTTTAAATCAGATGATCACAGGTCAGGAATGACAGGAAGAACTCTTTATATCAGTCAAGCAAATATTTCTTATGGTCATAGACCAGCATAAGAAGGATGAGATATAGACAATGTAATGTATAAAAATATATCAGTATCTAAGAATAATTATAAAGAGCTCAAAAATATAGAACAGAAATAAATAAAGAAACAAAAGTCTTAAACGAGTGCTTTGGCCTGATTATATCCCATGCTGAGTAGAAGGATCTGGAGAGAAGCCCAGGGATGAGATTTCAGTTATCTTACTTTTTCCATGTGGACTGAAAATCATAGTTAATGGGACAAGGACAAGGACAAGTTAATGGAACAAGGAAAACTCTATATAATTCTATATCAAAACTCTCCTATTCCTAATGGTATAACAGCCCCATATGAAACCTTTTCCTATTTAGTTATATTGCTGCGAACAACAAAACTGGAAAAAAGATTCATGTAAAAAACAATTTCTATACAAGTTTCTGGGCTGATATTACACAAACGTCTAGATTGAGCATGTCTTCAGAGGCACTTTATTCCAATGCTTGCTTTTTTAAAAAACCAATCTGTTAGCCCTAGAGATTGTTATAGTCATAAACTAAGAATCCTAATACCAGTGGAACCCTAGGGCCTGCTCAAATCTGCCTTCATCCTTGGGTATAGCTTCTATTTATGCTCGTACATTCTCATCATACATATAAAGTAATTAATTAATAGGGAATAATGTGAAAGAGGCCTATAGAAGAAAGGGGCTACAAGTATGTACAACCAAAGTTTGGAGAGAAGAGTCCTTCTCAGAAGTCCTTTGGATTTTACACACTGTGGCCCTCTCTAATGCCTTGGGGCAGCTTCTGTGTTACATAGCACATTCCTGCAATTACCATCTATCTTAGGGGGAACAGAAATGTCTTGATCTGTGTTCTTCCTTTTTAACACCTTGATGTGAGAGACACCAGATTACATCTCTGCCTGCATTCTCCTCCCTTCCATCTCAATCCAACAGTGTTAACCAAAAAGGATAGGGCTGGTGAGAATCTTATTGACTGCTTGCTTTTAAGCACGCTGTCTTCTTCACCTTTTTGTTCTTGAGACTAGGATTCCAAAATAGCTAAATTTTTGTTCTCTCTAGCCAAAAGGGTGAAACTATATACTTGTAATACATTCCGTATTTAAGGTCAGTTTCTATGCTACAAACTATTTACAAAAACCAAATTGAGCATAATAAAATACAGAATTTGGTAAAAAAAAAAAAAAGTAAAGGCAAATTTTTAATATTTCACTTTTCCTAGTATTCCCACTTTATTATAAATTCTTGACAGCAAAATAACTGAGATTTTTCACCAATAAGAATCAGAAGATGCCAATTTTACAGTGCAGCTTATACTAGGAAAGTGACTATGTACAGCACGGGTGGAAAATGAATTTTCCCAAGACACCACATGAGAAACTGGGACTGTTATGCAGGGTGAGAATGCCTCTGCTGATATTTCACCTTCTGCCAATGCCCTGCTGATGCTTTGCGCCCTCTTGACAATGCCGCAAGCCACATAAGGACGACTGAAGGGCCAGATTTGGCCTGTGGGTCATTAAAGGCCTATGTCTGATATACACAATTTAGGCAACTAAAATTAGAACTTGTCAAGGAGTTTGTAAAAAAAAAACCTCCAAGAAAATAGAGTTACATTATGTTAACTAACTGACTTCCACCTCTAAAGTTTAAGCATATGCCCCAGATATTTCTAGAATAGGGAGTCTGTTGTCCAACTCATTTTGAATTAAGTATTTTGACATGACATTTTTACACTGACTCAGCCCTCATTACCTAATACTAGCATTACAATCAACATTAAAAATAAGAGAGAAATAACTGAAAAATATGAGAGTGGTAAGCCAAGCATTACCAATAAACAAATTTTAAAAAGAACTACTGTATCCAAACTTGAAAAAGAATTAAGAACCATCTCCAAACTTTGTTTCTGACCTGTCTAAACCAAATATCGTAACTGCAAACAAGCACTCAATTCCATAAAATTACTTTTTGCATTGCCAAGACAGGAGGAGGAGGAGGAGGAAAAGAAATTAGAGGGGTTGTTGGTGCTCACTGAATTTGTTTGTTTTCTTGTTTCATTATCCTAACTATGATGATGATGTTACCTAGTTAGGGTAATAAAATGTCTGCAAGAAAACAAGCAAGCTCAGACAGCACCAAGGACCCCTCATTTCAACTCTGAGCTACAAATGTTCTCCTTTATTAGAGAAGAAATTATTCAAGTTCTAGATATATGGGCCAGCCTGTTCAAATTCTGCTCCAGCAGTTGCTTGAGTGGATTAATATTAAACAAGAGCAAGAATGCTTATCCCCTAATGATATGCTTGGCTGCATTACTTAATTTCTTAAATCAAGCTTAAAATGTCAGGTAAGGAGCTGAAGTCAATAGTCTTTATGGTGGAAAACAAAGTTTATTCAAGCATGCTTTATAAGCCACCAGAACACTTTAGACAGACATTTCTAAAGAATGAAGAAAGGTACCTACATTAGCAATGTTCAATCCTATATAGTTGTGGCCGTTCTAGGAATATATATGTCTTTCATATTTTCACTCATTATATATACAGATATGATAAATTCAGAGTGTTCTGAAACGTTCAAAATAGTAACACTGCCAAGATAGGTTTTAATAATTTAACTATGTTTTTAAAAATTTTAGTTTATAAAAGTTTTAAGATTATAATTTTTACATTTTAGGTCACTTTTCATTTTTCTTCACCATTAGGAGCACTATTTTAATGAAGTATAAAAATATGATATAAACAGATATAAAAGAACAAGCAAGATAAAAGTGTATGGGAATATCTACAAAATAAAAGCTACACTTTATTTATTGTAATGTCACGAAACTTCACTAAAGACTGCCTGCTGCAAACTTATGATAAGTAGCAGTTTTGGTCAATACTTAATATTTGACATTAATCTGGTTAATGAGACATGTATGTATAAGAGTCAAACTCCAAGTGTATAAAGTCATTATCAATAAGAGAAGAGATGTTGGTCTTGCCTAATACGCTCCTTCTCGTTGGGTGGAGATAGCAGACAGGAATAGGTTGACCTCGTCTGCTTAGTTGATTGGACTGAGTCTGTCACAGCTGTTAGGACACGCCTGTGTTGCTAGGGCTCCCCAGCTTTTGGTGATGACGAAGTGACAGACCTGACCCACAGACGATGGCAAGACTTTCCATTTGTCTCTGGATTCCACTAACACCGGGTCCAGAGCCTCCCCAAACAGTTTCTCCCCTGTGAAGGGGTTTGAGGCAAGTCACCACTTGTGGCGGGTGTCCACTTGCCATTGTCGCAGCCAGAGTAGGCAGCGAACCACTACAAAGGAAACAATGGCCTTTGAAGCAAACTGTGCCGTGTTCAGCGTGGTGTCTGCCGAGAACTGGACCACTTCCACGAGCTTATTGATGTCCTGATTTGCTCTGAGATCTGCTGCCGGAATCCTCTCTTGCAGCTGGTGAAGCCAGAGCAAGGAGGCCCTGTTGAAAAAGGAAGCGGTTGTCGATGGGCGGACTGCCCATGCAGCTGCCTGATGAGTCCTCTGCAGCGTCTGGTCTGCCCTCCTATCTTCTGGCTTTAGGCTGTCTTCAGGTTCATCAGAAATGGTGAAAGAAGACTGTAATGCTGCCACCGGGACATCCACAGCTGGTGTTTGGAGCACCTTGCCAGATCTGGGCCCACGTTATAAAATCTCCTGTCAGCCGATGATGGATTTGGGCCTGCCCCAGGAGAGGTCCACTGCCACTGGACCATATAAATGAATAGCCTCGGAGAGGGACTTACCTCTGCCTCTGAGATTGGCTTGGAGAAAAGTGAATCCATTGGTTTGGTCGGGCCCTCTGGTTCTGGCTCTGCAAAGTGAGCCCCAAGCCAGGCTGAATTTTTCACCTTAAAAAGAAGCCACTTGAATAGGCTATGCTGGAAAAGTCCAGTAAAAGTTGACTGATCTGGAATTAGGCCATCATCATCTGAGACGTCCAATTCCCTGGTCTCTCCCTCCTCTGAGAGTGGAGACTGGCTCTTTGGGGAGGGAGCTGGAGAGAATGGTTCAGGGATGGTTGGAAATTCCCCTTGGAATTGAGGGGCCTGGCACTGGCTGGGATTTACAGAGAAGACAGACGCCCCTGAGGATGCACATCTGGACTACTGCATTCCTGCAGATATGCCCTGCCTGATGGCCTCAGTGATAATTGCCTGCGTATTCTCTGGAATTACTGATTCTGCCCCCATCTCTGGGCACAGCCCAGCTGCTGTTGGGGTGAAGGTGGCCTCAGGAACAGCTCTGGCACTTTTACAGAGTTGCTTACAAATCCTTCAGTATTTTGCAAGTCTGACATTCAGTCCCATAGCCCTGCATTATTGGCAGGTAATAATGAGCCTTCTGGAGAAAATTAATCTCCAGCTCCCCCTGGTGACAGGCCCAGAGAATGCAGCCTATTGGACTGGCTTCGCTCGTCTCTGAACTCTGACAGTTGGTTGCTTGCCCTGTCAGCTTTGGCACAATTTTTTTCCAGAGCTTTTATCTCTGCGTCGCTCATCCTTTTGGGCTGCCTTAGAGCCCTTGCTGGACAGTGAAGCCAAGCTGTGAGCCTTAGATCTGTGCTCACACCTGGCTCCAGTCGAGGCATTTGCCCGGTTAGCTGTTGTTTCTGCAGCACTTGTCCCCATGCTGCTGTCAGCTGCCGCTTTATCCGCCATTTTAAATTGTCACTTTTCGTGCCCTTTTCTCCTCCCTTGGTAAGGGCTTTTAGGACTTCAGATATCTCTAGAGTTATTGGAGCTCAATGCTCACTTCGAATCTTTAGGAGAGCCCTTGGCTAGCACTAATGGGCAGAAGCCCTTTCCCCTGCCTGCGGATCGTTAGCCTGTGGCTGGCTAAATGGGAGCGTGACGCTCCTTGCACCTTTGGCAACGCAGCTGTGAAATTTGGAATGCTACAGCTCCTTGCCAATTGCAGCAATCATTGGGGCTTATCACAATGGGAGTGCAAAGCTCCGCTCAATGCCGCAGCACAGCTGCTTGAAAGGGAGTGCTACGGTTCCAGTCAATGCCGCTATCCTGGGCCTAACAAGAGCACAAAGCTCCACACCCGTTCCTTGTGCCGTTTGTGGCGAGCACAACAGCTCCTGTCACTTCAAAATGTTGGGTGCCGCGGCACAGGAGCACGAAGCTCCTGCAATGGCCGCCTGACTCGATCAATGGCGGGAGCACGAAAGCTCCACTATCCAGCCTCCCTGGCTGTTAAAATGGGAGCGTGAAAGCTCAGCTGCCTGGTGGGACGTGCGGGAGCGTGGAAGCTCCGCAATCCAGCTTCCCTAGCTATCAAAATGGGAGCGTGAAAATTCTGCTGCCTCTTGCTGTCTGCAAATGACAATCGTGGTGTTAGCTCTGTGGGAGAGAACCCTGCCAGCTACCCTGCCAGCCAAGAGGTCACTGTCTGGTGGCTCGAGCCGAAGCCCTCGCCACTGAGGTGATCCCAGCGACTCAATCAGATGTTCGGGAGTTAGCTGGGTTACACACTCACGAATTTGAAGTTTTTGATGAAGAAAGGATCCAGGAATGTTCCTGTCAAAAGTCAGGAGAAACTCTTGACACATCTGTCCTAGCTGACGGACTGTGTCAAAAGCTGGGAAGCCCTAGCAACAGAGGGGTATCCTAACAGCTCTGACAGACTCAGTCCAATCAGCTAAGCAGACAAAGTCAACCCATTCCTGGATGCTATCTCCACCACTATGGAGAAATGGCTGTTATGCCAATAAAAAGTATTCATTATTATATTTCTTTTGAACAGTTTGAACATACCATCAAACAAAGCACATTTTTAAGATCACTACCATTTGAGGACACAATATTGTAAAACAAACAATCCACATACTAACAGTAGTAATCCACATACTAATAGCAAGAACTCTATGCCTCAGTGTTTTGTGAGCTGCACTATTGTGATTTGTTTCTAGGTGCAATTGAAGGTGTTAGTTAAAGCCCTCTGTGGTTTGGGGCCTTTTTACCTATATAACCACTTACACCAAATAGAACCTACTTGCCTATGGGAGACTGCAGAAAGTGCTTGCTGACAATCCTCCCACAGCAAGAGGAGACCTGTAGGCAGGGCCGGATTTTCCTATAGGCTAACTAGGCTTCAGCCTAGGGCCTCAAGATCAAGAGGGGCCTACACAGTGGTGGGATTCTGCCGGTTCTTAAATTGCTGGCTCGCCCCGCCCCTTGCTAATAAATAGTGGGGGCGGGGCGGGGCAAGCCAGTAATTTAACAAACGGTTCGGTGTTTTTTTAATTTATTGGCCTTGCAGCAGTGGTGGGTTGCTGCTGGCTGGCCACGCCCCCGAACTGGTCCCACTCGCTCGCCCCGCCGCCTCCACCCAGTCACTCTTCACTGATCCTGTGTGGGTCCTCGCTTGCAGCTTGCCTGCCTGAAGTACTGCGCCTGCCAGGTAAGCCTGTGAGTCGCGGCCTACCTAGCTGCCCCTGGCCCCCCTCCGCCCCCACCATCCCAACCTGCCTCCCCTACTCCCTTCTCCGCAGCCCGTAGCCCTGCCATGGTTCCCTGCCTTCCACGTGGCCTTCCCAGTGTCCCAGAGACCAGCTTGCGAAGGCAGGGAAGCGGGCTTGGCTCCCGGGACTGCCGGGAAGGCAGGCAAGCATGGCAGGGCCATCCGGCTGTGGGGAAGAGAGCTAGCAGCTTCCTTCCTTCCCCGAAGCTCTACCATGCTTGCCTGCCTTCCAGGCTGCCTTCCAGGCGTCCCCAGCTTGCCATCCACCCCCACCCCGCTTCCCTTTTAGCTTTCTTTAACGTGCCCCGCTTCTCTCCCCAAACCTTGGGAGGCGGCGTCCTCCATGCCGCAAAGCCCTCCAAGCAGCTGCAGGAGGGGAAAAGAAAAAAAACCCCTTGGCTTCTGAAGCCTTCGAAGGTGTGTGTGTGTGTGTGTGTGTGTGTGTGTGTGTGTGTGTTTGACTGCACTGAAGTGAGCCACGTGAAGGGAGCCCGCTGGGTAACAACGCCGGCTGTGATCGCTGCTGCCTCCACCTCTGCCTCTCTCTGCCAACAGAAGTCAGAGAGGAAAAAGGAGCGTTTCTCCGCATTTCATCCCAAGTCAGCCGCCCTCACTGGAAACACGGAGAAGCGCTTAGCAAAGCAACTGCTTTTTCCCCTCCGACTTCTATGGAGGCAGAGAGAAGGAAGAGGCAGAGGTGGCAGGATCGCGTGGCTCACTTCAGCGCTGCCAAACACACACACCCCTTCAAAGCCTTTTCTTTTCTCCCCCCCCTCCTGAAGCCACCTCGAGGGCTCTGGGAGTTGAAGTCCACAAGACTAAAAGCTGCAAAGGTTGGTGACCCCTGCCCTAGACCACTTTAGGAGCAAAGTGGTGGGTTTTGCTGGTATTTCAGGAGGAAGGGGAGGGACGGAGAGAGAGCTTATAGAACTTATATGAACTTATAGAAGAATTCTGTGTGAAAATGTTTAGAGAGAAATTCTTCTAATCTACTATTTTGTTTTAAATGTATACTTGGATTGAATCAGTTCTTAAATAAAATAACTATTAACAAAATTTAATATGATATACAATTTGATATTTTATTTTTTGTGATCTGGATTTTGTTTGAATAAAGTTCCATTTTTGGTTTAGTTTAAGACTTAAAATTCATAATAATTCATACTTAAACTTTAAATGCGAATTATTATGAAATAAAATTATCTGAATTGAATTTGGTTTAATCTTCAATGTATTGAATATATTTAATTTAATTTGATAGAAAATATGATAATTTTTATTGCATATTTTATTTTTGTAGTCAAAGATTTTCATTATTTGAATTTTGTTTCTTTGTAAATGTTGTGTGTTATGTTTGATTAGTTATTGTTACAAGTACTATATATGGTGCTGAGAATAAATGTCCAAATAAGTGTTCTCGACTTTTTTTTATTTATTATCCGTGCCACATTTTTTATAAAGGTTAGTACCAATCACAACATGTTTCATTTAACATATTGATATATATCACAGTAATGATGTATTTTATTATCTCTCATGTAATTTACAAACTTAAAAATGGGAAGTGAAAGGGCCTCATAAGTGGAATAGCCTAGGGCCTCTTTTCATCTAAATCCGGCCCTGCCTGTAGGCAAATATTTTCTGCAACAGCTTTTCTGATGAATGCCCACTCACCGAAGACATTAAAATCACAATTTTACTCCTGGAATTCTGAAAGCTGTTAAAGATGCGATATTTCAAAAAGCAATCAGGGACTGAGACATTAATAATAAAGATACTGGAGATATGAGACTACTGTAAAGGTTTATGGTGGTATCTTTTGTGCTGTTGATATGATGAATTGTTACTATGTTGGGACATGTTTAATGATTTTGATTTTTAATTATTGAATTATGAATATTGCATTGTCACTCTTGCTTATGAGCGGCTTAATGGCACTCATAATGTCTGCAGTGCCATAAAAGCAAGTGTAACTAATAAATAAATCGTAAGCAACAATTATTTCAGAAAAGTGACCACACAGTTCACACGGACCTCTTTCTAATTAATTGTTTATTTAATTATTGAGGTTCTAGGCTGCTCACCTTCAGAACAATTCTGGGTGGCTGCACAACTTAAATAAATATTATGTTAAATAGCATCAACCAAAGGACAACATGATCTCTAACCGTATGACCCCCAATTCACCATAACTAAAACATTGGAATAAATTGAAGTAATGTATGAAACTGCCTACAGTTTCTTGTGTTCTCCACCTTTAGCAATCACCTGCTTTATTCCTACCAGCATCTTCGCAACCTCCTAATGTTTGTCAGATGCAATATGGCAGAAGCATACTGGAAAAAAAGGAAATTGTTCAAAATTTTGCAGAGGCTTATTTAATCTTGATTATATTTTCCCTGGCAATCCCCTCTATTGCATCCCAACTTTGGGGAGACATTTTAAATGAAGAAATCACGAGATGCATGGAATACAAATTAAGGATAAAAAAAAAATCATGGAAGCAAAATCTAAGTTAACTAAATTTAAAAGTCAAGATGTTAATCTTTCAGGGTTTGAAACAAAAGAAACCATGAAAAATGTGCTGAATTATTTCACTCTTCTACTGAACTATTAACAATATGAATAAATACAGAAAAAATAATTCTGCACTAAATTATCTAGATCAATCATGCTGTAGCTGAAAAAGGGGAAAAAATAAAACAGCAAATTTATTAGTCCTTAGTTCCAACTCTAATTGCTTGTAAAGATATATTTGATTACTTGTATGAAAATGCAGACAGGCATGAAATTCTGAATGCACATCCCACCAAGGGTAATGGAGTGTTAATAAATTGCATGCATATTCAGTTTCACATGCAGAGTCTAATGAGTTCATATAGACAGACACAAAATATTATTTTAAGAATGCATAATTCATGCTATTTGTTTCTAAATAAAATAAAAAATAACTTACTTGCATGTTTGTCTGCAAGCATAATGAGGCTATTGGAGATGTCTCGTCGTCTGTAAAAGCATACTACTTTTGCTTCCACATTACCACTGGCAGTCTGGAAAATGACAGAATTAATTAATGAAGTACATATTAAAGAGTAAACCTTAACATTCACCATCGACTTTCCACAAAGCCAAAATTCATCTTTTTTAATGTTGGCACATGTGATAAGAGTAATCATGTTGAACCAAAATTGATTTACAGAAGACAGAATAACAGAATTGGAAGGGACTTTGAAAATCTTCTAGTCCAATCCCATGCCCAAGCAGGAAACCTTGTATCATTCCAGACAAATTGTTCTTCAATCTCTTCTTAAAAAGCTCTACTGACAAAGCATTCAAAACTTCTGAAGAGAACCCTTAACCTTAGACTCTAGCTTTGCTCTGAGATTGAAAACCTGTTTCTTTATGTAAGGATTAAGCCCAGTTGCCATTATACCTGATACATTTTTCTTGAGGAGTTTTGTTTGTTTATTTGTTACTGTTGCATATAACTCCTTTAAGAGCCTCAAAAAATATCTTTATTCCTGTATTTAATTATTTATGAGGGCAGAGCCTGCTTCTTTGGAAGAACTGCTAAACAACAAGATTGAAATCAAAGTAGGACAGGTCAGAAAACCCAAGGATTTCAGGAACAGTTCTTATTACTGGAGGGCATCATAGTAACAGAATTTTAAAAGATGTCAGAGTTTCTGTCTTCTTCATCTTATGCCAAACAGAATTAAGGCTGGGTTATTTGGAACTTCTTTCTCATGCTATCTACTTTTTCAGGATTAGGTTGCATACTTCTTCCCTTGACAATCCATTCCTACTATCTTCATCAAGTTACACATATTGTCTTTAAGAGGTCTACTCGTTTTAAAGAGCCAGTTTGGTGTAGGGGTTAAAGACCCTGAATTAGAACGGTGAAATCATGAGTTCTTGGTCTGCTTTCTGCAGAGATATGTCAGGCATTCACTAGGAGTCAACACTGAATCAAAGGCATATGCACACACATTTTATAGCATTGCCTCATAAAGAAGTTTCCAGGCTGTTTTGATAAGTAACAGAAAGATGCTGTGCTCACCTGAAATATAAAGCACTTCTTCCTAACCATTTTCAAAGCCTGTACAGTCCTATTATTCTAGTTAGTTAGTTAGTTAAAACATTTGGACCTTCAATATAAAAGAATCCCATACAGTCCTTGTTCTCAGTTTATTATTTAAATACCCTGTTTCCCCGAAAATAAGACATCCCCTGATAATAAGCCCAATCAGGCTTTTGAGTGCATGTACTAAAATAAGCCTCCCCCCAAAAATAAGCTCTCCCTGAACATATTTAAATGCAGAGCTGGAAATCAGGTAAGACGGCAAGAGGAGCCCCATCTTGCTCCATGTGCCCAAAATAATAAGACCTCCCCAAAAATAAGGCCAAGTGCTTATTTCGGGGTTCAAAAAAATATAAGACAGGGTCTTATTTTTGGGGAAACCCGGTAGATATAACACAAAATGAAGGAAGGAAGAAACCCTAGTATTTGGTTCTTAATCATATGTGGTATATGATATAGTAATCTATACAGTTCTTTTTCTCCTCCATGAGCACACACACACACACAATTTTATTTTCAAGGTTTTGTGAGGCAAAGTAGGTTTATCCAAGGATACCTAGTAACATTGTAATTTGTTTCATAAAGTCTGCTAATCCTTCTAATCACACTTCATTCACCCTGACCAAGAGTGTGCCCAAAAGACAAAAAAAAAAAAATAGTTCTGTTTCAAACTTGAAAAAAACTCAACAAGACTTGAAATGTTCCACATGGAAAAGCAATTCTAGTGATGCTTATCACTTTCAAAGTCCAACATGATATAGGGCCAGGTTTTTGGTGAAACCACCCTTCCCTGAGGATATCTGCCTCTTTCACCAGATCAGATAGAGTAGGTACATTCCAGATCTCTGCCCTGAAATGCTGCCATCTATTGGATCTTAGAAGTGTACATTTTCTGTAACAGCCTCTGCTCTGCAACCTTCTCTTTAAAAGATAATATTTGTAGCTCAAGGTTCGACTATGGGGTCCTTGGTGATCTCTGAGCTTGGTGGTTTTCTTATGGACATTTTACTAGCAAACTAAGTAACATCATCAGCACTGCAAAAGACGTCTTGCAAGAAAACCACCAAGCTCAGAGAATATCAAGGATCCCTCCTTTCTCCTTAAGATCCAGCAGGCCTTGCCTCTTTTAACTTTTTGGAAGGCTCTATGTTTGGCTCTTCTCCCAACTACTAGAATAGGGAGAGGCTGGAGTCTGAAGACGATGGTGTTGGCTGCAGTGGAGAGGCATGGTTGTGATACCATGTTCTGAGTATTGATTTTCTTATTTTTATGGCAGTGTGGCTTTGTGAGCCACCCAGAGTTGTTGCTGGCCATATGTCTTTTAAATAAATAATAAAAACTCAGAACAAGCCCTTTGTTCATTCACTCTGCAGCACAGGTAACAAGATTTGAAGTCAATATCAGTTCATGAAGCCAACTTTCAGAAAGATTGCTACAATCATCATCGTCAAGCAAAGAATTGGGCAACCTGCCTATCATATTAAATTAAAAATTACTATCAGAAAACAGTATTTACACACATGTATTGCTAATGTGTTGAGTTTGTACTTGCAAAGACTTTAATATAATGTTGGCTTGGGCAGGTTGATAGTTCTGAGATGAGCCTTCTGTTGCTCTTCAGTTCTGATGCTAAAATTGCAGAGTGTATTTAAAACTGCAAAGTCCATAAATTGGTTTGGGTTGTTTGCTGAACTTTGGGTTGTGAATGCATTTTAGACATTTTTTTGGTGCCATGACGCTGCTTAGATTCCACGGTATATCTAAAATTTCAAGAAAGCGTTCTGGTGAACTGTTGATATATACCTCATCCTGCTAACTTCCACTGAGTCAGCTCTGGGAGTGGGGACAGGATGAGTGAGAGCTTCCATGATTTTTGTCCTATTCAGAGCTTACATGCAGACTTTGGTCTCATACTGCATGATCATGTTCAATTAATTTATTGTAAGAGTTATAATTAAGCAGCATGCAGACAGCACTTAGCTTAAGAATTATGTTTAAAAATTATTTGAAGACAAAACAACAGCAAACACAAGTGAAATGGAAACAGTACATTAAATTTTTGTCTATTGCTAATTGACTACTGGCTTAATTAGCTGGCTTCTGTGAGTTAACTGCTGACTAAGGAATGTTGATGAGACAGTCTGCTTTCTTTGTCTAGCTTAGAGTGTTGGCTGAGAACCTCCCCAAAAACATATTTTAAAAAATTAAACCCTTTTTTCTTTTTTTGAGAATCTGTAGGTGTTACTACACAATCAATTTTATTGATTGCCAAGTGCAAAGTGTAAAGGAAAATGGGTCATAGGAATGGGGCTGAGAGTGGGAGAAAGATTGCAAAGAAGTGGTAAAAGCTAAATCCCACTTCAGTTTAGGTGATGCTATGATTAGACAGTGGCCAGCTTGCATAAATTAGCTGGGCTACAGGAGTCTTTATTCAATTGTGGGCATTATGGATGGTGCTGCATGAACCACAAAGACATCCAGTTAAACACATTTAATGCTCATTTCAGATGTCATGAGAAGTCAATGAACCATGAACCATTATGATTTGCTTAGGTGACTTAGCGCCTGAGAAGATTCAATTATCTAACGATACCCTTTATATCAGTTCACATCTGAGTGGAAGACAAGTGGCTGCCAATTGTTTAGAGAATGAAGTAAAATTTTCTCTCAGGTCCTCACCAGCACTAACAGACAAAATGTAGAAGACAGCAATTCATTTTACGGAAAATGATTTGCTCCAAAAAAGTTAGTCTCCAGTTGTGACTTTGCCATTTCATCATGTTGTTGCCATGGAGAACATCTTCAAATGCTAAAAGCAAGAAAATTACTGGGCATCCTTAGCACTGCCTGCCCAATCCAGGAGTGGGTCCACCTTCCTTGGCCCACCATTACTGGTCAACTGATGAATTGCATTTGTTTTTACTCTGGCAGTAAGCTACGCTTGCTACCTCAAAAGGAGAGTGACATGCTTGAGTCCAACAAGAAGAAACCTAGGGCAAAAATGGGGCCCTGGCTGTTACTGGCGGCAAAGCATGATTGGCTGTTTGTCATCCAAGGATTTCAGCAGCCACAAAACTCTAATGTCAGGATTTGCTGTCCTTGACTTCCAACTTCCCTTGAAATCTATTCCCTCATAATTTCTAAAAAGCAACCAAGGAGAGAACCTGACTTGTTACCGCTATTCCTCCTCCTCTGTCACCCCCACCAAACCTAAAATGAAGGGAATGAAATGACATGGTCAAAGTGACCTTCTTTGGGTGGCAGAATTCCCTCCTCCACAATTGGGCCTTGCTTTAATCTCTTCCACCAAAATGGCAGTTCACTATTGACACAGGTAAAATCAAGTCTCTTCACCCCCCTTAATCTTAATCTGCCTTCTCTCTTTTCCAATTACTGCCCTACCACCATAGGCTTCTGACGGAGGGTCAAGTGATATTGTGAGTTATGACATTGTTGTATAAATGGTACAAAATACATGAAGACATAACTGATGGCAATTACATAATCTATGCCATTTGCATGATGATGCCATGGAGACAGATAAATTACTCTGGTAACTACTGGACCTCTCTCTTTCTCTGAGATTTTTAAAGAACTTCCCCATGGCAAGCCTCAAAATTCCAACTACAGCACTTGGAATGTTCTCAAAGAATCCAACCTCAAATGTCTGAGTTTTGTTCACAGTTTTATTTGGCACTGTATTGAAAAGTACAAAATGCTTTGTATACCCCCATGACTAGAAAAAGTTTCAAACATTTGAAGTTAAAGACAGAAAATCCAAATCCCATTCTTTCATTGCTTTTTAACAGTAACTCAAAATCTATCCATTGATCTAACTAATGTGATCATAAGACCAATATGTTTCTATATTTGCAAGCAACATACAACTGTGCAGTTTCTCTGACTTATGAATTTGATTTATAAAAGTTGTTTAAAATTACATTATCTTAATCAAATCTTTTCTGTGTTAGACGAGTTATAATTAAATCACTATGTGTTACTATCTCTGGTTGAAATGCCTATTTAATTATTTATCTTGGCCAAATGTTTTTGAGGAAATGGAAAAAAAAATATTTTTGTCCATATTTTCCAGTTCCTATTAATTATTGTATTCCTATATATTATAAACTATAAATTAATTCAATTGTGTCTGTGTCCAGTCAGATTTAAATTAGAAAAGACAAACACATCTTTCTTTGAATCAATGGTACTTTAACATGTAGGAAATACTGGCTGAAAATTAATACAGAAGCAATGATTTTTGAGAAAACTATTAAAGAGTTTCATTCAAGCCCATTCCCTATAAATTGCAACAGATAGAAATTTTATTTTGTTCACTGACCATTAAAAATATATTCAGTAAAACAAAGGAAAATTAATTCCTAACATTAGTGATTACAGGCAACCATTTGTGGGTGAAGCTTGCGCATGATGTAGCAAAAGTTTGCTATTTTTAGAAAGATAGACATATCCTTGCTATCTAATATAAATAATTATCAAATATAAATAATGGAAATAAAAATTATTGAAGTGCTCTGGAAATTTAGATTAAAAGTCATAATCAACTGAATGTTACTGTAAAACCTTATGTACAGAAGGACATAATATTTCTATACCACCAGAGTTACAGAGGCAGTGTCAAGTTTCACAAGAGATTTTTTCCAAAACAGATGTGGGGAAAACACTAAATCAAGTTAAAGTTCCCCTGAATTTGGGAATTGTAATCTGATGATAAAGCTGACACTGGAAATAAAATTTGACAATTATAAATATGTTTTAAGACAAAGCAGCAATTCCTGTTTGGCCTTCTATGTCTAAACTCTTTTGCCTTAACTGATGTAGTTTGATATGAAGGTTACATCACTGGTAATTTGGGATAACTGTTTCCCAAGAAAAATTGAAGTTGTCTACCAGTATTAAGTCAATTCACCAGGATTGTGATATAATATTAGCTAGTAGGTAAATATATTTATCCAGAGACTAAATTCAGGTTTACTTCTAAAAGTGCTCCTTCGAAAGTGCTGCCTTTGGGTAATCTGAAGGATACGTCTCAAATTTTTTGTTTGAATTCTTTGTAAGGCAATCTTACTGCTATATACTCCTTACTGAGTCCCTTATAGCAGTTGTGTTCAGACTCTGGCTGTAAACAGTTTAATTGTAACAAACTGCTCCTCTGACAAAATAAATTTCAATAGCTGAGGCAGATCTCTGTGCATTCAGAGATACTTAATCCAGGTGGGCAATTCTGCTTCCTAAATCTTGAGAAAATATTCCAAAATGTTTTATTTAAAAATCTTAACCTGCTCAATTGACTGCCGCTCTAGTTTCCAGCATTTCTATTTCAGGCTTTTAGAAAAAATGAGAATCTTGATCTTGAAATAATTTATTATTAATTTCACCTCAGTACTATATTGTGTAAGTGATAAACTTTAAAGCCAGTGGAACTCGATAACAGAATTACTGCATCATCAGTATACAATAGTAAATTGGTATGTCTATATGGGCTAATCTGGGAGAATGGAAAGTAAGAGTTACTTAAGAGAAGAACCTAGGAGTTTATAAAATAAATAATTCACTGTCTAATTCCCCTCCTGACTTATATTTCCTTAATGACATGTCCTTGGTTACTGCACCTGACCATCAATCTAATGTTTTCATGAACTTCAAAGAGCAGCAAAAACATACATTTGTCTCTATTGTGTATTTAAATGTATACTGCAGTTTAGATTTAGACATTGTGTTGAAAGCTGACCTAAAGTCAATATATGCTACATGAAGGGAATGTCCACATTTGTGGATATACCATATATTTCAGAGTATAAGATGCACCTTTTTACCCCCCCAAAAGAGGGTAAAAATCTGGGTGCATCTTATAGTCCGAATGTAGCCCTGCCCACCTGTCGGCCCCCACCCTTTGGACATTTTCGGGCAGTTCCAGGTGATGGGGATCTGGGTCGGGGTACAGCCTGAGGAACAAACCTCTTCGGGATGGTCGGGGGGGAGGGGGGAAATCTGCCCAGGAACTTCGGGGAGGGCAGCTCAGGGCAGACAATAGTTGCGATGACTTCACTCCCCAACAATGTGAGGATCCGCCACCGCCTAAGCCCTCTCCGCACCCAGGAGCCGAGCCAAGCCAAACAGGACCCCCTAAAGTGAAACATCCCTTTCCAGCCACCGTTGCCCATTGGCCGGATTCCCCAATCCAATTCTCAGAGTCGCGTTTCAGGTGGCGGCCAGTTCCCCTGTAATGTGCAGCGGGGAACCGGGAACCATTTTGGATTCGGGGAGGGGATTGCAGCGCTACCACCTGAAAATGCTTTCTTCCCATTGCACATTGCAGAGCTGCATGCCCTCGTCCTTCTTCTCAATTCCAAAGGAAAGCGTTTTCGGGCGGCAGACCCACAATCACCTTCCCGATTACAAATATAGGGTGTCCAGAGGCAAAAAAAGTTCATCGCGTTTCAGGCGGCGGATTTGGCCAGAAGGAAAGAGAAGGTGAGTCTGCTGAGCTGCCCACTGGGCAGCCAGAGGGGTGACCAGCTGCGAATCGCGGGGCCCACCTTGTTCCCCAAAGCTGCCGGACAGATTCCCCCACCCCAACCGTCCCAAAGAGGTTTGTTCCTCAGGTTGTGCTCTGACCCTCCCCCCAGAGCATGCGAGGGGTTTCTTTGTGGGAAAGCGAGTAGTCCCTGAGGATCGCAGGAGCACCCTGATAAGTTTTCTGGAAAAGAACTTATCAGTAATCAATGTCCTCTTTCCCAGCCAAGTCTCTGAGGCACCTCTCGCTTGCAGGAGGAGGAGGGCAGAGTAAAGCAGCGCCACTAAATGCTGGTAGGTAGAGGTAGAATTCTTTTTTTCTTGTTTTCCTCTCCCAAAATTAAGGTGTGTCTTATACTCCGGTGCGTCTTATACTCCAAAAAATACGGCATATCAGCCTGGATTAAACCCAACTTGTTCACCCATCCTCTAGCCTTGCACTGCAACTAGGCCCCAACGCCACAGTGCAAAGCCTCAGCCACCCTTGCCACCCTGCGTTCTGCAAGTCCTGCCACATCCAGCTGACCACTATTTTCTTACCTCTGTTGACAAGGCATCCCCAGCCTAACCCTATGCAAGGCAGCTGCTGGCCAGACCAGGTGAAACACTTATGCTGTTTTCCAAATAGTACACACTGTTCATGCTATGTTTTGTAACATAGCAACTTTCCAAAGCATTGCAAGAACAGTGTTTGGACTTTGTATTGTGGTGCTGAAGTAGCTGGTCACAGTGCAGGGCTTGAGGCAGCATTCCTTGTGGTGGTGGCACTGGGACTGAAATAGAGGTCCAGGGGCAGTGGCGGCTGTCAGACTGCTAAAGACCCTGCACCTCTACTTCAGCCTCAGCATCACTGCCATCGAAGAATAGGTTAGGCAAAAGGAGAGAGATGGGGGGAGAGAGATTGATGGGGAGAGTTGTAAGAGGAGGCAGAATAGGCAGTTCCTTACTCTATTGAGATTGGGGAGGGACCAAACTGGGAATTGGTCTTGGATTGGGGTTGGTCCTTGCCTAACAGCCAGTGGGGTTTAATTAACAATGATAACAAGGACTGCTGGATTGCCATCACTAAGCAATGCGATCATATGACATTGCGCTTTATGACCATTTCGCTTAGCGATAGAGATTCTGGTCCCAATTACTGTCATAACCCAAGGACTACCTGTAGTTTTAGGAGTTACTCTATATCAGTGGGTGGGGTTTTCCCAGATATTACCAATTAATAAAACTCAGATCAGTTTTGGTTATAGCAGCAATCATTTTCTTGGACTGCTTTGTCATCTTGGTGATTACTTTCCATTTTCCTTACCTTAATTTACCCAACACCTCTTATCATGATTACTGCCTTTCATTGGTTCTCACACATTAATTCTGCAACTAGATTTCATCTGGAACAACTTTCTAGCTTGTCTACACCATAGTAGTCACAAGATTATGTACAGCAGAATTAATAACATACCCATGTTATTTAATATTCCTTCTTTGATTAATACCCTTCCTTATATATTTACAACTATAAACTATACCAGTGATGGCTAACCTTTTTGCCATCGCATACCAGGAGAGGGGGGGGGAAATGAGGGACGGTCGTACGCGCCCACACCGATAATTCTATGTGCCCTGTCCTGATGTGCGCGTAACACCCCCCCCCCCGCTCCTGGCACGTGATGGCCCGGTAGGCCCGTTTTTCTTTCTTATCTGGTTCCAGATCCTCTCTATTTATCTGGGAAGGGCGAAAACAGCCTTTCCCACTCCCTCGGAGGCCCTCCAAAGGCCTGAAATGGCCCATTTCCCAACTCCCGGTGGGACTCCCGGTGGGACAGACTCCTGGAGTCTGGGGACAGCAAAAAAGCCACTTTCTGTCCCACCAGGAATTGGGAAATGGGCCGTTTCAGGCCTTTGGAGGGCCTCCGAGGGAGTAGGAAAGGCTGTTTTTGCCCTCCATAGATGCATAGAGAGGATCTGGAACCAGGTAAGAAAGAAAAATGGGCCTTCCCCATGCCTCCCCACAAGCCCTCCATAGTCAGAAAACGGCCTGTTTCCCTACTTCTAGTGGACCCAGAAGGCCCGAAAATCAGCTGGCCGGCGCACGCCAGAGCTCAGCTGGCATGCCCACTGATATGACTACGCGTGCCACTTGTGGCATGCATGCCATAGGTTTGCCATCACGGAACTATACAATAAATATATAAGCATAAAATAATTAATAAAATACAGTTAAAATTATAAATAGGAAAAAACCCTAAAGTATTTATTTTAAAAAGTGCTAATTGAAAAGATATTTCTTAATTCTTTTTAGGCAGAAAATGATCAAACACAATACATTTTCTAAGGAAATCCGTTCCTTAGTTTGACAGCAATGAAGAAACTATCTCCCAAAGAGTAAGTTATAGTTTATTTTAGAAATTCCTAAACATCATGTACCTTGTTAAGTTCTTCTATTCGCCTGATAAGATATGGATTGCTTGAAGAATTTTCAAAATAAACATAATCTGTAAAAAAAAAGAAATAAATTTAAAGTTCCTCAAAAAACAGTATTACAACAAAATAAAAAAATCAGATGATCCATGTTAAAGTTCAAATACGCACTGCTCTTATTTCTACAATTTAAACATGTGGTCTTATTTTATTTCAAAAAAATGTATAGTTTATAAATAAATTATCTTCTCACCTCCTAGGCTTAACCAAAGAAAACATCATTAATCATTCTATCAGCAATGACTGGCATTCCATTAAAATATCAATTTCAAAAATTTTGTTCCCATATTACATCAATTCTCGAATAATTATTTTTTTAACAATGAAGTTAATTAATCAGGTGCTAACAAATTTATTACATGAGCGACATAAAATTAGGTAGGTGTAAATGGCTTTCCACCAAATAAGGCCTGAAAATGGCAATTTCTAACTAACTTATAAAGTTAGAGGTTCAGAAAAAAATAGTTACATAGCACAAAATTGACTTTCATGTTAATATGTTTAATATGTTAGCCTTCCAAAACATAGATTCTTCAGTAGTATTTCAAACATTAGTACAATAAACTTTCACTGTAGGATAAATCATTATTTAGCCACTTATTGGAGGAAGAGACATCTGCTAAAGCAAAATAGTTTATCAAATGCATCTGAGATTTACATCAATGTGAATTATAGGCCTTTATTGTAATAATTAAATATATTTTTGCAAGAGTTTCAAAAACTATTGTGTTTTGGATCAAGACTGTAGCTTTTCATTCCAAAATATGGTTGATAATTAATCCAATCCAATAATAAGGCTTTTTTTTTCTGAATAGCATATACTATAAAGAACCACAGACTTGTGAAGTATCTTGGACACAATCCATCCGGCCACCATAATATGCATGCAAGAATCTTGTGACTATAAGATAGTTGATAAAAGCCTTTCAAGTGCCTGCTTTAATAACTGCTTCCTTATATAACTGTAGCAAAGGAGAACCATCCAATCCAGTCAGTTCCATTGTTGATTATCCTTGGGAAGATTCTCCCAAAATTTTATCAAAATCTGCTTATTTTCAATTTCCACAACTGATTTGCCTTTTTTTCTAGAGCAAAAGATAGTTATTCTCTTCTATATGACAAGGTTAAGAATTTAAAGGCCAATTTTATGTACCCCTCCCCCTTTAATCTTCAAATTAAATTTTAGGGCTGGATAGTGCTTAAATTCAAAAGAAAAAAGATATTTTGAAGTAAGGTGTAGACCACATTGCTTCTCTACAGCTCCTTAAAACAGCTCTGCCACAGCTGGCATTTATTAGTCTTGGGGAAAACAATTTAAAGAAGTGAAGTAACAATAAGGAAGATGTTAAGAAATGCTTGTGATCCTTTATGAGAGTTACACTCAGGAATGGAGAATTCATAATCTATGTCAGGATAACCCCATCCAGGGATTCTTAGAAGTATTGCTCTATTCTATAACCCTCTTAGAGCCTGTGGGAGGGTTATAGAACAATTGTAAATTGCAATCCAATTTATATGAAAAATCATTTACTATGGGAGACTGAAATAATTAATAATAGTTTATAGGGAGAGTTCAGTGGGACTGCTTCCTGTAAGATTGTTTGAAAGCGGACTGAAAAGAGATTTGTAGGCCACTATATAGATGTCTATCCAGAGTAATCAATAAAAGTTAATCACTAATGCACAATGGAATTTAAAAGCTTAAGAAAATCAGGACTCATTTCAATTTCAAACATACTTGCTCACAAATAAGTTCCCGTAACTTCAAGGGAATTTTCTTTGGATGGAACTGCATCCACAATATATTAGTAAAAAATCTGCAGCATTATACCCATGAAACCAATGCATCCAATCAAGCTCTCTGGAAAAAATGTCTTTCTTTCAATGTACAATTATTTATATTTTTGTTTAGTATGAACATTACTATACTAATGAATGTTCAAGTTGCGAACTTTTGTCAATACAACAAACCTGCCTGAAGATGAAGGAGGGAAAGTAAATTGGGAGAAGGAAGCGAAGGGTCAGCTTCCAGAACAACAAATATGGATGCAGTGGGCCAGAAACCAACCCCAGCCACGCTCTTCCACCCTATGTTTTTTATGTTGGGGTTTTTAATGCTGTAAGATGCCCAGAATCATCTATGAGTTGAGCGGCCAAATAAGTTGGAAGAGGCATCCTTTCATGGAATATGAAAGGAATATGTGGAATATGGGACTAACAGATATTAATAGTCATTTGCAGTTCTTACCAAATATTTGTATGTTAATTAATCATGCAGTAGTTGATGAAAATGGAGGGAGGGAGGCCAACATGGATTTGACTATGAAGCTAAACTGATATCTGAATCCTTTTCATCATTTTTCACCTCTACCCAATTCTGCATTTTCATGAGAGCTTTAAAGTACCCTTTATGATACCGCTATTTCTTAGGATAGCACTACAAGACATCCTGGTCTCCAACATGCCTGCAAATTTTTGGCACCCACTACATTTATACTCTCATGTGTTTATTTTTATTTAATCTTAAAATAGTGGGAATCTAGAATGCTAGGTAAGTTACCGTGTATACTGAGTATATAGTCAGATATACACTGCATTTTTCACATTACTGTATTCCCTACAGACCACAGGAGCATTAATATAAATAAAATAGTAGTTAACTGCAATCGAGTTCTATTCAGAACTGTGTGCAACTACCATAAAAATCACAGCCAATTGTGTGAGTGGGGTATCCTGAGGAGCTACTTAGTGTAGTGGGCAGCAACCTCACCATTTTGCCTTTTGGTATATATGTTTTTTTTATTTTATTTCATTTTATTTAGCAGTTTGTATGCTATCACAATCAACAAAATAATTCTAGGTATTTACTGGGTGAAATAACCCGGTCTCAATATTACAAGTATACCCACAAATGTAGGAAAGACTCCTGTTCGACGTGTTCTCTTAAACACAATATCCTTATTTGTTAGTAAGTGGCACGAAGGATTACAATTATAATTTCACTTCATTTCCTAAATGCCACCCTTTGATGATATAGCCAATGTAAAAGACAAAGTGAGAGCATACAAAACACTTCATTTAGAAAAGTTGTATACATGATGAACTTTGAAAAAACGTCTAATTCTGAATATGAATCTACTACTTTATGTATTTTGGAGATTTCAATTCATTTCAGAGCTATTCCAAACTCTAGATAAAGTGCTCAAAATTCTACTACACATTTAAAATAACAGTTCCATTTTATGAAATTTCACACAAAATGTCTTGAAATGGTTTGTACATCCCCATTAAACAGCACAAACTGCATACTGGACTAGTTAGACAGCACCCTTTTACAAATAGAAAGCAAGAGAACGTTTTGGGGCACCAATATGGCCTACAAGCTAATATACTTTGTTCAAAATTTGGCCAAGTAATGATTCTAATTCCTTGTTCCTACTGACATGAAGTGCAAAGGTACAATTACCCAATTGCCCAAAGCAATAATCTAACAGCAAGCATTAAGTAGCCATACTACCTCCTCCTTTCCATTCTCCCACACCTTAAAGAAGCTTGAGGCATGACTGCAGGCCTCCTGGTACATCAAAAGATAAAAGGTGCAGGAGGTAAAAAGCTCCTTAAGATGAAAAACAAAAGCATTTATTTTCCAGGATTGAGAAAAGTCTTAACAATCCTTCTAACAGCTTTCAGGAGAAAGCAAAATAGTATCCTGGTTTCCTGTATTCAGAGAAGACAACCAAAACTTGTATTTCATTTGGATAGATATACATTACTTTGCTTCAGTCCATTCTAAACTGAATTCACTTATAATTCAGAGGAGAGAAGGAATTATTAAAAGCCACCTAATTCATCTAAAGCTAATATAAGGCTAAGTTAAATTAAACATATTATTCTACTGTGGCAAACTCAGTTTTTTTATGACATTCTGAAATAAGGGCATTTATTGCTATATAAATACCTTGTAATTGCACATCTTTTCACCAAAGCTTTTTTGATCTAAGTTGAAATTCTAAGCTAGTGCAAATATACAAAAAATTAAATAGGGCACAATCCTGAACTGAACTAATTTTGGCCATCAATATTAAAACTTTTATTTCCAAATCCTTTCTTCTGATTTTCATAAAGCAGGGCATTATTTCCATTAGGAAACAAACAAACATTCAATCCTTTACCACTATTAGATGTAATACAGCCTGCTTAAAGACTGTACTAGAACATTTAAATGAATTTTATGAAGATATGCAGAAATACAACATATAAAAAGAAAGAATACTGGCATTTTTGGCAGAGATCAGAGTAAAATATTAAACTAATAAATTAATACTCAGTGGATAAAGTGATGATGAGCAAAGTACAGTATCTGGTGAAACATGCTTGGTTTGATTAACTTAGAAAGTTGTTGAAAAGGGCCAGAGCAACAGCAAGTGTTAATAAACTGGGCAAATACTGGAGCATGCGTATGGCCACTTAGCAACATGCCAAACACTTCAGAGATATATGAATTGCCCACAACATAATCTCCACATATGTGAATTGTATGAAACTGTATCACCTTGGAGGGTGGGGTGAGGAAAAACAAGTAAAACTGTGGTTGGGTAGATCAAATTATCGTACATTACGTACATACCTAATAAAATTTCCAAGAGGAATTAAAGCAACAATGAAATTTTCTTATAGACATCAAATATTTCTATTTATTTATCAAATCTATATGTTTATTTATGAAATCTACAAGTTTTGTAAAAAAAAGTGACTCTGGGCAGCCTATAGAGTCCATCAAGTTTGAAAGGAAGAATTAGGGGAGAGGAGAAAAAGTAATATAAATTGGAGGTGAAAACTCAGTTTGTCAGCTAAGAAGGGTTATAACCACTCATTTTTTCCCTAAAGGAACTCAATTATTATATATTCCTATTGCTATCCTGGGACAATGCTGCATGAATTTGCTTCATCTTCCTTCAGGTATGATTTAAGAAACTTAAGTCAATAGAAACACATTTCGGCCAACCTAAATTCCACAATTTATAGCCACAATCCTTCACATTTATTAGGGAATACTTTCCTCTTAAACTTATTGGGTTTAATTTTGAATAAGCATGGATGGGAGTATAATATTAGAGTATGTTGTGAGAAAACCCTGATCAAACAAAAATAGTATGAGGTGAATAAATTAATTTGTTACACTTTGTTTTCTTTTGTTTCTCTATGTTACACATCTCTAGCTTCAAATGCAAAATGAAATACTCTGCAGTTCTCATTGATAGACACTGGAAATTTAGCAGATTTATTTAGTGTAATTTCATGCCTTCTAGAATTTTAGATTACAATTCCTACAAAAAAAATTTGTGACTGGTCATATAGGCAGTAACTGATAGAAATTAAACACATCTGGAGAATATTTAAGGTTAATGACTTCCCCTTTTTTCTTGTCATCTCAGCTGTACATTTCTAATGCTGTTCCACAACAAGAGAAAAGCAGTTGTCAGAGTAGTGTGTTCGTTGGCTTCATGATATTATAAGGAAAGCCAATCAGCATGTTATTCCAATAAATTTTATTAAAAGCAGGAAGAACCTGTTGGTCTTGAGCTAGTCTACATATAACCATAAAAGGAGTGACAGTAATTCCATGTCAGGCTCATCACCAAAGTTGACACACCTCTGGCCAGATTTGGCATCATGGATGCTTGTGCTGCTACTTCTTTTATTTTTAATTTTGGGAACAAATATGTCTAATTGCCATGAACAGCAGAATTTGCTAAATGTGTGCTTGAGATGAAACACCACAAATTGTACTGGAGTTTCCTTTAATGGAACATTTAAATGGAGGGGGGGGACATCAAAAATGCCCATAGTATTCCCCCCCACAGAGTCACAGACTGAAGGGTCTCAGACCCAGGCAGTGTTGCTAAATTCTGGTACTTTTGTCCTGATCCTCAGTATCTGTCTTAAGTAAGAAAACAGGAATCCCTGGCTATTGGATCTACAAGGTTTGCTCCAATTGCAGATTCAAGAATCAAAATATAGCTTTTCTGTGCTCCTCCATTGCTTCTGTTTCCTCAACAGACAGTTCTTTCATTCACTTCTTCCATTTCTCCATTATTGCCTTTGTTCCAATCTACTATTACTTTCTAGCATCATTATTTGAGAATGTAGCTATGGCCTGGACAGGTGGATCTATTTCTTTTTGCCTTCTAGGTGAAGATTGGTGGCATGTTTCTCTCAACAATCATTTTTTTTAGTAAAGAAAGCAAACTTCCAGCACATACAGCAACACTGTACCAGAGAAAAGCCAAGTCCACCTTTCCTTTTTTGCATTAGAAATATTAGGGAGAAGGACATTTCTTTCAATGTTTTACTTTATATTGCCCCAATTTGTTTATATAGCTATGTAACTCATCCTCCAGCTGATACTTACAACAACTTGGATTTATATTAGTTACAGAATGTAACATTTCTCCACACAATTGCAAAACAGCTATGACCAGAAAAGGCCTTCTCATGACAGATATTATTTCATACATTATTTCATATTCAAGTTTTCATTTCCATGGAGGAAATATTTATTTGCTGTGTTTTTGTACAATTTAGGGACCAAAAAGAGTGCATTATAAAGACAGTGATGATAATAATCTAAAGCCATTAGAAATAACCATACACATCCAACTAGAATAAGGACCAGGTTTACCATCTCCTAAAGCCAACAGTACTTAAGTATAACTTTACTCCAATTCTTGACATCTTCATTGAGAACGTACCAGTAAGAAATGAACAACTTTCATTTTCTGACCAACCAACACATCAGGTGAAAAGTTAAGATATAAGTTCCAGGTACAAAAAGGAATAAAGGAGGCAAAGAAGTAAAACATGTACTACTCAATAGTTACCTCTAGAAAAATATAAAACATTCCATAAGCCCTCCATTTTAGCAGAGAGTAGGCACTGAGCCCGATTAGTATGTTCTCTTATGTGGAATATATTACTGCAGAAGTATTTCAGGATCAGAAATAGCTATGAAAAAGGCCCTGAAACAATACAGAGAAATTCTTAATGTATCATTCTGAAAATCCAGTCCAATCCTTGACTTCGTGTTGGGGCCAAATGGTATTAGATATGGCATGGAAAGCCCATAGGAAGAAAGATTTGTACATTAGCTGAATTAATGACTCACTCCAGAAACTTTGATTTATCCATTATTTAAGGCAGCTGATTCTTAAACAAGCTGCTACAGAAAGGTATTCTACTTCAAGGTGAAGAACAGCATCTGGAGTAGAGTCAGGCACTCACAGTAATATCTTACTGATTCTTGATTGGATGGCTTCAAGTTGTAATAGATCAGAAAATGTTTTTTTCTTCCTAGTATTTTTCCCAAAGAGGATTTGGCCACAAGGTCTGCTTTTTTCAAATCAACTGAAGGTTGATCCATTGCAACAGATAATCTTACAGTGAGATGAGCAGCAAATAAATTTAATAAAATAAAAAATAAAATTGACCAATCAATTTGCCTGCTGAGGTTGATGAGGGCTGAAAGAAAGTAGCCCAAAGTCACCCAGCTGGCTTTCATGCCTAAAGTGGGATGAGATCTGAATTGTTTCTATGGCAGCTAGCAAGTATGATTGCTTACTAGCCTTTTAAACTTTTTTTTTATAACTCACACACCAACATACCAACATAGGTAATGGATGTTTAGAAGTTCATCCTATTTCAAACTACAGCATGCTAGACACTAGCTAGAAGCTACAAAGACAAGCATTTTGTCACACTTATCTTCTATGGAGCCCATCTCAGCTTTCTGGGTAGCAGACTTAATAGATTAATCATGCCCTGCATGAAAGAGAATTCCCTTCTACTACAAACTAGTGTCACTGAGTGAATGATAGAATTCACTTTAATGTTTTTTTTAATGTTTTTAAAAGAATTCCACTGCATTGGTAACTTCTATAAGCTGTTTCTTCAGCTATCTGTTGCTGGTGGATGTTCTTGCTAGAATTTCAATTCTAATACCCTCTGTTTATTTATTTATATAATGTATTGGCCACTCATCTTATCACAGGGCAACTATTTGTTAGCATGCTTGTTTTATGTATTTATCACATTTATATCCCGCTTTTCCTTATATCCAGGAGTTCAAGACAGCACACTGGTTATTCCTTTTCCCTCCAATTTTATGCAGCAGCCTGGGACGAAAGATAGGGAACAGCCCAAAATAACCCTTCCAATTCTTTTATAGTTGAATGGAGTTTTGAACCCAAGTCTACCTAGTTGGGCTACCCATTAGGCCAAAACGCTTAAACTGCTTCATCACTCTGGAAGAATGGGACTGGCAAGCAAATCAACGCGCAAGGGGATGCCATCCCAAGCACGCTTGCAAGGAAACACTGGGCCCTGCTGCATTATCGCCCTTCAACGATAGAAGGTTATCCCTTAAAGGACCCACTGGGGAAGGCCGCCTGCCCGTTTGCAGAGAGCGTTTCTTCACGGCTGAGAGTCCCCACACTGGAGGGAGGGAGGGAGGGAAGGGAAGGTTTCCAACCCGAAGCTCACTTCGGATGCTCGGTTTCCCTTCCCTTCCCGCCCCCCGCCCCCACCTCCTCTCGCCCAGCGACTACAATTCCCGGGCGGAGGGGCTGCTTTGGACTTCGCGCCTTCCCCCTTCATCACCGCCACCATCACCACCTCGGCACGGTGGGCGGCGGCCTCTCTCGTCAGGTTTTCTCGTTGGAAGGAACCACGGGGCTCGTTCTCCCAGGGGGGGCGGGGGGGGAAGAAGGCGGGTGGTTGGGCTAAACTCGGCTTCCAACCTGCACGCCCCTCTCCTCCTTCCTGTTCCCCCCCCCCACTCCAATATCTCCGTCCCTTCGCGCCCTTCACCGACCGAGGCTGGGAGCCAGGGCCTTTGTGGCGGATGCAAACCAGTGGCGGGGGCGCGTGGCGCGTCCGCCGAGGACCCCCACATACCTCCCACTCGATACATGTTAGCCGCCATGTCTGCGCTCTGCGCCCTCCTTGTTCTGTCGCTGCCGCTGCTGCCGCCGCCGCCGCCAGGCTGGGGAAGGGGGAGGAGCGTTCAGTCGCTCTCGCTGCTGTTGCTACTTTTTACGCCACTCGCCCCCGGGCAAATCAGGGTGCCGGGCGGCTCTGCAGTTTTTCTGGCCAACCCGCTTTGGGGGAGGGGGGAGAGGATCCGAATAAAGCGCAGGAGGCGAAGGGTTAAAACAAAGCGGCCAGGCCTGCCTGGCTGGGCAGAGAGAAAGAGAGATGGCTGTTGGCTGTGGGCGAGCGTCGTCGTCATCCTCGGGAGAGGAAGGGTTAAAAGCTTGCCCCCCCCCTCCGGCTTCGGGAAAGTGGGGAGGAGAGAGAGAAAGAGGAAGCTCTTCTGGGTATCGGGGTGTGGGGGGGGGGATATGAGTCGCATACTGGGCACGTTTTTGTGCAAGCAAGCAAGCACCGGCAAGTCCGGGTTTGACCTGGTTAGAAAGTGTGGTCGCAGGTACCTTCTACATCTGCAAGGGTGTCAGGATACCTAAAAAAATGGGACGCAACTACGAAACATAGTTGGCAAAAATCCATAGGAGTTTGAGAAAAAAGAGAGCACCATAAGCCTAGAAGAGCTTTGGATTGCAAAGTGGACCATAAAATCCACCTTGGCTATCATCCTACTCTCAAGTTTTACCTTTTTATTGTTTTTTCCCTATTCCATGCTCCATTGTTGCACATGGCAGAGGTCATAGCTGAACTGTTTTTGTGAACTAACACAGTTTATATATAACAATATATCTATATCTATCTATCTTCTATCTATCTATCTATCTATCTATCTATCTATCTATCTATCTATCTATGCTCTGCATCCCTGTCCCTTGCTTGCAAATAATGGGACAAGGCTCCTTATGGAGGATGTGAAATTCCAGGGAGGAAGAGGACCAAAGACTGAACTGTCGCCCCTGTTTTGATCTTTGTAAATCCACCTTGGGGTTAGAGTTGACTTAATGTGATTCCCAACAATTTCCCCAAAAAATCTGGAAGAATTAAGACCAGGGTAGAGATACAATCCATACATCTATTTATAAGGCATTTGCAAGGTCCTATATTATTTGATGTGTACAATGACTCTTTTAAGAAATATAAATAAGGTTGATTTTAAAACTAGGGGAAAATCCTAAATTTTATGCTACTTAACAGCTCTATTTCATTAATTAAGGTCAATACTGAGATAACTACCACTATATTGGCTAGATAGTTGCAGAAAATTTCACATTGTTTATCTGCCCAGCGGATGCAGAATTGGCACTTCGTGTTCCTTCAATTAAGCAATGCCATTGATTGGGATCCCAAAGTGTGCATTCTTTGCAGCAGAGCCTATACTCTGGAATGAGATGCCATCCCAAATTTAGAATGGCTTCCATTATGCTGATTATTCAAAGAGGCCTGAAGAGCTAGCTCTTTACTCAGGCCTTTTGTTTTTATGGTTTTTAATTTTTATATTTTTCATGTTTGAAATCATTTGTAAACCACCCAGAGTTGCTGGGAGTAAAGTGGTATATAGATTTCATAAATAATAATTCAATTCATGCCTCCCTTTATGAGTTTATCAAAAACCATCAGACATGTTATTGATATACTCACTGTATTGGATTTAAACAAGGAGAGAATGGAGTCTTCTATATTAGTATCTTCAGATGTCAAAAAAGTGATTTGATTTGATTCTGATTAAATTTTTAAAACAAGTGATAATTAGATATGGGACTTTATTCCATGGGTTGAGATTTATTATATGCAAACTTCTGCCAAATTGAATTATTTCAGACTCTTGAGCTACAATGTGGCACTTATTAAGGATGTCTGCTTTTACCTTTGCTGTTTACCTTTCTGACCACCATTGTAGGACAGATTTTAGATATTAAGTGTATTACATTGGCATTTAGCAGGGAATGGATATAATTTATTCTTATATGCTGATGATATTTTGGCAATTTACGAACAGCATTATTATCTGTCCATAATTTTGTAAAGATAGTGCAATGTTTTGGAAAGTATTCTACTGATAAGATTAATTGGGATAAATATTGTTTACTTCTATTAGGTCCTAATATCAATAAAGTTTTTTTTTTTAAAAAAAAATGGGCTTTGTAGTTTTTATGACTATATTCAATAGATTGGAATTTACATACCCCATATGTGGAAATAAATATGTTGAATCTTTTAGAAAAGATTGAACAGATGGGTACAAATGACTTAAATTTTCCTGAAGTTTGCAGGATAAAATTAGTGTTATTAAAATTAATATCCCTCATTTGACTTATGGCTCTGAGATATTCCTATGTTAATACCAAATAAATATTTCCTTCAAATCGATTCTTTACTTACAAAATTTGAGTTAGTAGGCCAGGGTTTTCTTTAACTAAATTGAGATTACCATTTGAAGAAAATATTTACAAAAATAACATTTGGCTTATATTTTATCAGCTATCAGTTTACGAAATGACAATGTAATGAAATATTATACTTTATGGGTCATGTTGCAAAGCTATTATCTATTTCCCTTGTGGACATGGGAGAATTTTGGTATAACAGAGCAAAAAGGTTTTATTTCTAGGAATGCAAACAGTGAGAAATCTTTGGAGGGCATAGATTGTCTTTTTGATAAGGAGAAATATTTAATTCTTGGGATGAAGTTACTCTGAAAACAAGTGGTAAAGCATTTTATTGAAAAATTTGTTTCAGTGAAAAAAAACCTGGTTTTGGCACCAGGCTAGAAAGTGAGAGAACATGAATTCAAGGCCTGTCTTAACCATGAAAGCCAGCCAAAAACACACACTCAGCCCAGCCACCTTATGGGTTGTTGTGGGAAAATAGAAGGAGGAAGGTATGTTAGATCTGTTCAGCACCTTGAGTTATTTGTAAAAATAATGATAAATACATAAATACATTCCCTTCCAACTGAAGTGGAGCCAATAAGCACTCTTCAGGTGAAGGAGAGTGAAAAGGTAAACATTTGCCAATCTGTTAAATGATCATCCCAATACACAATTTCTACTTGTAGCTGATCCCCTGAGTCTGGGGAAGAAAACAACATAAAGGGAATCATACTGGGTAGGTGTGAACTAAATGAACTAAGACGCTGAGAAGAAAGTTGAGTTGAAGTAAGAAACAAAAGAAAAATAACTAGTAAGCAAAGATGGGCTGCTGAAGATATGCATGTTCCAGAGGGATTCAAGATCACTAAAGGGGAATTGCAATAGGAATCATCAAATAAGGGCAACAGTGCATGACGTCTATCAAGCCTGCACAAATATAAAGAGATTGAAAAGAAACTAAAAACATCAGGAAGTAACTCCCAAGTGTTGCTAGCTGTGAGAAGTTGCCAGTTTAGTTAACTCTAGAATTCAATAGCAACTAAATATTACAAGAGACACACTTGTCGTTTTTAGCAGTATTGGTAACATTATCAGCATGGTTAATCAGAGATGACCCCTGAATTGAAGATTATTTAGATTATACAGTAATTACTATATTTTAACCTCCTTTGAAGGCAAACAGGAAGCAGGGGAGAAGCATTGCATTGTTGATATGCATTCACTGACTTCTGCTTTCTTACTATCGCTATTATATTAAAAAAAAAAAAAACTCTGGAAAAAAGACCTGGCATAGTATATTCTCTTAGTTAATAAGTCATAGGTCAGTGATAAATCAGTTAATAATGGAATTTCATAGTTATTTCATCCAGGCTATATTTTATGATTTTATTAAGATTTATAAATATGATTGTCTTTGACAGTTTTGTGGAGGTCAAGATATGCCATGTCTTCAGTTTTCCCTGATCTAAGCTATTAATGCAATAAAAGAAGGAAATAATTCCATCTAAATCATGGTGACTCCTGTTAATTGTAACATTTTAGGGAATTACATGTCTTCATCCTAGCATCTTTCCCATTTTTTCTTTTTGTTGAAATAGAGCACCTTATAATATCTCATTTCATAGGATTTCCTATTATTCTTGGACACTTTTTTGCCTCATAATTTCAAGTTAGTTAGTTAGTTTAGTTAGTTTATTTGATTTATAGTTATGTGATCTCAGTTCAGAGTTCATCAAAATCTGTTTTTCTGAAATCTATCCGTTTTATTCTTCTCAGATAACTCTTCCAGTAGATACTATTTGCAGCAGATATGGTGTAGGTTCTTTTCAGGCAGGAAGACAAACATTGCCCACACTTTGTATATTATGATAGAAAGCAAAACTTTCCTGTTCGCTCTGTTTGAATATGTGTGTTATGGATATACATTCCTCTTTTTAAATAATTTTAATATTTTTTAATATTTTTAATACTCAAAGTTTAAATTGGTTTTAAATTGATTGGGGTTTTAATTTGTCTGGGCTAAACTATTTAATTCAATTTTATTTCTGCTTTTTAAATTTTGTATATATGTATTTTATTGTTGGCTGTTCGCCACCCTGAGTCCTTCGGGAGTAGGGCGGTATATAAATCAAATAAAAGTAAAGTAAAGTGAAGTAGATATTACAATATACCTGCATATTATCAGGTTTATAAAGATCTTTTCCAAATACCTAATACATCCTTCTAACTGTGCAATTGTGCAATCATGATTAAACAAAAATAATTAAAATACATCAGTAGTTTGCTTATTTATCTGTTTTATCAACTTTTTATAAATCAGTTTTAAAGAAGGCATAAAAATTGTTGATTGCAAGCAAGTAAGCAAACCCAGTGTTAAAAAAGTGAGCAACTTTATTTATTTATTTATTTATTTTTCATATTTGTATACCGCCCTACTCCCGAAGGACTCAGGGCGGTGAACAGCCATAATAATTACAAATACATATAGAAGTTAAAAACTATTAAAAAACAGATTAAGTAATTTGGCTCAAAGATTAAAACATCCAAATTTATCTAAAAGAGGTCTAAAACCTGATTTAAAAGCCAATTTAAAAGCCAATTTAAAAGGGAGAGTTAGGCCAGACCAGCTTGTTGGAATAGAAACGTTTTCAGGGCACGGCGTAATATGCGTAAGTCTTGGATGTTTTGTAACTCCGGGGGAAGCCCGTTCCAGATGGTAGGTGCCCCCACAGAAAAGGCTCTGCCCCTGGGGGCCGTCAGTCGACATTGTTTGGCCGACGGCACCCTGAGGAGTCCCTCTCTATGGGAGCGAACTGGTCGGTGAGAGGCTATTGGTGGCAGGAGGCGGTCTCGTAAGTACCCTGGTCCTGAGCCATGGAGCGCTCTAAAGATAGTAACCAAAACCTTGAAGTGCACCCGGAAGACCACTGGGAGCCAGTGCAGCTCGCGCAGGAGGGGGGTTACATGAGAGCGCCACATTGCTCCCATTACCACCCGCGCGGCCGCATTCTGGACCAGTTGGAGCCTTCGGGTGCTTCTCAAGGGGAGCCCCATGTAGAGAGCATTACAATAATCCAGGCGTGAGGTGACAAGGGCGTGAGTGACCGTGCGCAACGAGTCCCGATCCAGAAAGGGATGCAACTGGCGAATCAGGCGAACCTGATAAAAAGTCCTTCTGGCCACGGCCGTCATATGCTCTTCTAAAGACAGCCGCGAGTCCAGGAGGATGCCCAAGTTGCAAACCCCATCTGTGGGGGCCAACGACTCGCCCCCAATAGTCAGAGATGGCGCCAACTGACTATATCGGGACGACGGAAACCACAGCCACTCGGTCTTGGATGGGTTGAGTCTGAGTTTGTTCCTCCCCATCCAGATCCGTACGGCCTCCAGGCACCGGGACATCACCTCGAGGGCATCATTGGGGTGGTCTGGGGTGGAGATGTACAGCTGGGTGTCATCAGCGTACTGATGGTACTTCACCCCAAAACCATGGATGATCTCACCCAGCGGCTTCACATAAATGTTGAATAGAAGGGGCGAGAGGACCGATCCTTGTGGCACCCCACATATAAGGGGCCTCGGGGTCGACCTCTGCCCCCCTGTCAACACAGACTGCGACCGGTCAGAGAGAAAGGAGGAGAACCACTGTAGAACAGTGCCCCCCACCCCCAACCCTTCCAACCGGTGCAGCATGATATCATGATCGATGGTATCAAAAGCCGCTGAGAGGTCTAGTAGGACCAGGACAGAGGAGCAACCCCTGTCCCGAGCCCTCCAGAGATCATCAACCAATGCGACCAATGCTGTCTCTGTGCTGTACCCGGGCCTGAATCCCGACTGGAATGGATCTAGATAATTCGATTTATCCAGGTACTGAGGCAGTTGTCGTGCAACCACACTCTCAACAACCTTTGCAACAAAGCGAAGGTTGGAGACAGGACGATAATTTGCTAATACAGCTGGATCCAGGGAGGGCTTCTTGAGGAGGGGCCTCACCACCGCCTCTTTCAAGACGGTGGGAAAGACACCCCCACTCAAAGAAGCATTTATAATCTCCTGAAGCCAGCCTCGCGTCACCTCCCGGGAGGCCAGTACCAACCAGGATGGACACGGGTCCAATAAACATGTGGTCGCATTTAGTCTGTTCAGTATCCTGTCCACGCTTTCGGGAGTCACAGGATCAAACTCTTCCCAAATAATATTCTCAGGACCTGCCCCTGTCATCTCCTCTGGATCAATCCAGTCAGAGTCTAGCTGTTCACGAATCTGAGCAATTTTGTCATACAGATATTGTACAAAATCCTCAGCTCTACCCTCCAAGGGGTCTTCCCGCGTCTCTTGATGGAGCAGAGAGCGGGTCACCCTAAACAGGGCGGCTGGGTGATTATCTGATGACGCAATAAGAGTAGAAAAGTAGTTACTTTTCTCTACTCTTATCGCCACTAGGTAATTCTTAATATGAGATCTTACCAGTGTTCGATTGAAACCATTCTAATTTTGTAAGTATATAAGATATATACTTATATCTTATATGTAAGACATATATATTACATATATATTAGCATGTATCAAATATTGAATCACTTGCAAATGAATATTTTGTGGCTGTTATAAATTCTAATGTAGCACATTATCAGCACAAATATTGCTCATCTTTTTAATTTGAAACAACCATAAACTATGAAATATTCATTTTAATTAGCTTCACTGGAAATTAAATTAGATATTATCCTCTCTATATGTTCACTGTAGCTTTAATTTATCTTTTCTGCCTCCTTCTAAAGTACTACATTCACTTAAGAAATAATGGAAATAAGTTTATATATAATGGCTAGAATTTGTATTCAGTTTTGTATTATTTGTGTTCTCAGAAATTTAGAATCTAAATACAAAGGTAAACATGGACTGGTTCTCACTTGCTGCTTCCTATGTCCATGTCCATTCCAGTAGGGGGTTGCTACCGGTTCACCCTGGATCGGTCAAACTGGTAGCGGCAGTGGCGGGAGGCTCTGCCTACCCATATGCATGCACTAGCGAGGGCCCATGAGCGAACCGGGTTTTGAAACCCGTCCCTGGTCCATTCCCCACTACCTACCTACCTACCTACCTACCTCTCTCCTTCCCTCTCTCTCTCTCTCTGATGTTACTGCAGTCTTGTTCATATGCTATTTCAAAAAACTGGGTTTGTAAACCTATGAAGGTTGTAAACCTTCATAGGTGATTTATTTAATGTTGATCTTGAATATGTTATGAGCTCAGCCACTGTGATAAGCCATGTCTTACTAATATGCATGATCCAATCAATGTTGGTATATAATAGTAAACAAGTGAAGATAAATATTATTTTGTGCAATGTGTGAATCTAATTCATGTGTCCATGTTACCATGTTTGATCAAATAAAATACCTATTGGATAGAATAGGGGGAAAGCAGTAGCTCAGTGCTTGTGAACATGATGCAATAGTGACAGCCACAAACTGAGTTCTGGGTAGTTTCAGCTAAGGCTGGCAAAGATGCTTGCCTGAAATGTAAATGGATGTGAATTGGCTTTCAAATGACTTAAAATGGAAGTTAAATATTTAATACAAAAGAAGCTGAGTATCCCTAAATAATCTTTAATATTTTCTGAACAGATAAAGGTTCTGCTTTGCTGTAAATTTTATAAGAATCTTTGGGGATATATTCATAAGGGTTATGGGAAAAGAAACATTGTTTGCTGAGCTGGCAAAATTCATACCCATGGCAAATGGGAGACACTGGAAATTTTATAATTGTAGCAAAGGCTTCTGTTTTCTCCACTTATTTTTTTAAAAGATATGGCCATCCTTAAATTTGCCAGCAATGGCCCAATCCCCTCTCTCCTCTCTTCCCCTCTCTCTCTCTCTCTCTCTCTCTCTCTCTCTCTCTCTCTCTCTCTCTCTCTCTCTCTCTCTCTCTCACACACACACACACACACACACACACACACACACACACACTGTTTCTCCCAAAATAAGACATCCCCTGACAATAAGCCCAATCGGGCTTTTAAGTGCATGGCAATAAGGCGAAGCACTTATTTCAGGGTTCAAAAAAATATAAAACGGGGTCTTATTTTTGGGGAAACACGGTATATATATATGAAAAAAATATGAAAAAATAAGAATTGGCTACTTTCAAGTATAAATGTCAAGTTTAACAACTCTTTTCACAGTAAAGGCTGAGCTTGCAAAGATTGGGAAGAACTGATTCAGCATACATAAGTAAACACTAAGTCGAGGCAGTTGGATTTCTGAGAAATTATGGTTATGGCATTTAAAAGAGCCAGAGAGAAGAAAGAGGACAAAGAGTCCATTTACCTGTGAATGTAGCTGTTTTGAGTAAATGTTTCCTTATCTGTGTTACCCTATTGAAAAAGCAAATATTGTAAAGCAGCATTGGGCTTTTTACATTTTGTTATAGCCTAGTACTGATGCTACTGCAGCTTGTTACTATTTTAAGTACAAATAAACAGGTACAGTAAATATACACCAAGCATCTAGATTTTAAGTAACATACTCTCCATTTTATTGAAATGTGTTATCCGGTGACAAGCCTCCCTTTCATGGGGAAGGATTTTCATACACTGAAAAGATCCTTCCTTTTCCTTGCTATAAAATTATATTTTATATAACCATCATCTCTCACTGCAGTTTCCACTCTTCTATACATGTTGTATAATATCCATTTCTGTGAACACTGAGACATTCCAAAACCAATATTTTGGGTAGGTTTCCCCTCCCCCCTCTCTTTTCTAAGAATCAGAGAGACGCAAGGGAATGCATTGGAGACTACAAATATTTTTCTCATTTTTGCTTCATTTAGAACCAATAAAGAATGTGCTATGTGAAGATAAATATGGCAGACCAGATTAGCAACCCCTCCACATTCTCCTTTATCAAGCTGGAGATTCTTAGTAACAGGAAAGGCTGGGCTCAGGTTTGTGTGACTGTCTTTGCAACAGATTAGAATTGAGCAGTTACCTTTCAGCAGTGCTGCTTCCATTTTTAAAGAAGCATTGACCTCACTCTCTCAAATACACAGCTCATTCATTTTGGTCCGCTATGGATTTATATGGCCAATTTTGTTCTAATGCTTTATTTTGTTCCAATGCTTTATTTCCGTCTCTATTTGCATGGAACATTGTTTGATCATGCCAATTATTAATCTAAGGCAGGGAGGGGAACCAGCATGGCCAATGCTGAAGATACTGGGATAATTAAATGTAATAAAATTAGACAAGATTAGCCTCAAAGAAGTAAAAGTTAAGCAAGATGGAGGGAATGGCAGTTACTGGAAATAGGATGATGAATGCAGCTGTTTTCTCTATACATAATGGACTGTGAAGTTGTGCAAGAAACTCTTCTGATTATTACTGATCACTTCAAGCACTATTACAATTCAACAAATTTTTTTAAGAGTGAAACTTAATCACATCTCTGTAAAGGCAGCAGTATTCCAATTACTGGAGAGAACAAATGTGTAGTGTGTGCACTGTCTAAATCAGGGGTGTCAAACTCGCATCATCACGGCATCATCACATGACATATCACTTTTTTCCCCTTCGCTAAACCGGGCGTGGGCATGTGCATGACGCATCTGGGCCACGAGCCACAAGTTTGACACCCCTGTTCTAAATGAATCAAGCCAGTAATGGAACTGTAGTACTAAAGCTGTACTTCTGCGCTCACTTATTTGGGAAGTATTTCCATTAAATACAATACAACTTACTTCTTGGTAAAAGTGCATATTTACTGTTTATCATCTTGTGCCTTCCAGATACGTGGGATCAGAATATTACTGTAACTGCTTTCATTCATCAAATTTAACAATATCTGAAGTTCTATTCTGTAGTTTACTGCACCGATAGAAGTCTATGTTTTTCTTTTCCCCTTTACCTGCATCCCTTCTTTTCTTCCCCTTCCCCTATTATCTTTTTTATTTGTATATGATACTATGATGATTTTAAATAAATTGATCACCAAAAAAGAGAGAAAAGAATGTCAATGCTAATCCTCATTCTGTCAGCAGATGTTGCTGCTCTTACTGAAGTTAAAAAGAAGTTGAAGAGTACTTTAATCTGCTGACTGAGAGAGACTGGTATGGAGACAACATTTAGTCTAGAATTCCAGAAATTGCTTTTTATTCCTGCCACACCCTTTTGCCCGAACAGCAAGTTCTTTAACCTATTATTGCCAGATGCTTTTTACTAAACTCCTTCATGAATTGAATCTTCCAGACATGGCAAGTTCAGGCTTGTTACTTATATGATCTACTTGCCTACACAATTCCCATGGATTATATTTTGGTCATGTATATGAAGTCAAAATTGTGTTTAAATTTCTTATTTCATTTTGAAAAAGAAGGGTTGCAAATATTCACCTCTGAAAATAAATGGGTCTCCTTAGTAATCTCACAAGAATTTTAGTCAGTCACTTAGGAACCATTTGACAACCAGCCAAGCCAGGGGTGAAATGCTCCTGGTTCGGACCGGATCGCCCAATCCAGTAGTGATGGCTGCAGCTGGTTCAGAGAACCGGTAGCAAAAATCCCTACCCCCCCTCCTCACCCAATACCAGCTGAGCAATGCAATCATCGGAGGCTTTTTGAAAAAAAATTTAAAAGCATTTTTTCTACAACCTCTTCGGCCAAAAAAATGCTTTTAAAAATAAAAAAAAAAAGCCTTTGATGATCGTGCGGCTCAGCTGGGATTGTCAGAGGCTTTTAAAAGCATTTTTTTATAACCTCTTCAGCTGAAGAGGTTGTAGAAAAAATGGTTTTAAAAATAAAAAAAAAAGTTGGCCACGTCCACTCAGTCATATTACCCCCACCACCACCAAGCCATGCCCACAGAACCAGTAGTAACAAATTTTACATTTCACCACTGAGCCAAGCTCAAGAGAGCATCAAGGACTCCACAGTTCAACCCTGGATATAAACATTCTCTTCTATTAGGACCATTCAAAGTTACAATGGGCCTACCTGGGGAGTGGGGTACTTATGACCTGGATTCTGATGGTTGCCCCCCCCCCGCAGTCACATGATTCCACTTCGGGCATGCTGCATTTATACTTCTTTGTAATGTTCCAAAGTCACATAATAATAATAATAATAATAATAATAATAATAATAATAATTATTATTATTATTATTATTATTATTATTATTATTTTATTTCTATACCGCCCTTCTCCCGAAGGACTCAGGGCGGTGTACAGCCTATTTAAAAACACAGACAAAACAACAGTATAAAATTTAAAATAATTAAATAGGTGGCTCAGATTTAAAACCCCAATAAATTTAAATACCCCAATTTAAAAACTATTGTGTTGACAGTCCGGCCTGGCGGAACAACAGAGTCTTCAACACCCAGAGGTCGGAGATCTTACAAATTTCCGGGGGCAGTTCATTCCACAGGGCTGGGGCTCCCACAGAGAAGGCCCTCCCCCTGGGTGTCGCCAGCCGACATAACTTGGCTGATGGCACCCTGAGGAGACCCTCTCTGTGGGAATGGACTGGTCGGTGGGAGGCTATTGGTGGCAGAAGACGGTCTCGGAGGTACCCGGGTCCTATGCCATGGAGCGCTTTAAAGGTGGTAACTAACACCTTGAATCGCACCTGGAAGACCACTGGGAGCCAGTGCAGCTCGCGAAGGAGGGGTGTCACATGGGCACAACGGGTTGCACCCATAACCACCTGCACGGCCGCATTCTGGACCAGTTGGAGCCTCCGAGTGCTCTTCAAGGGGAGCCCCATGTAGAGAACATTACAATAGTCCAACCGGGAAGTAACAAGGGCATGAGTGACCGTGTGCAGGGCATCCCGATCCAGAAAGAGCTGCAACTGGTGAATCAGGCGAACCTGATAAAAGGCCCCCCTGGCCACGGCCGTCATATGCTCTTCTAAAGACAGCCGCGCATCCAGGAGGACACCCAGATTGCGAGCCCTCTCCGTGGGGGGCAAAGATTCACCCCCAATAGGCAGCGCTGGCACCTGTTGACTATATCGGGGTGCCAGAAGCCACAGCCACTCGGTCTTGGAGGGGTTGAGTCTGAGCCTGTTCCTCCCCATCCAGACCCGCACGGCCTCCAGGCAGCGAGACATCACATCAAGGGCATCGTTGGGGTGGTCTGGGGTGGAGATGTACAGCTGAGTATCATCAGCGTACAGATGGCACTTTACCCCAAAACCACGGATGATCTCATCCAGCGGCTTCACATAAATGTTGAACAGGAGGGGCGAGAGGACCAACCCTTGCAGCACTCCCCATGCGAGACGCCTCAAGGTCGACCTCTGTCCCCCTGCCAACACGAACTGCGAGCGGTCGGAGAGGAAGGAGGAGAACCACCACAAAACGGTGCCCCCTATTCCTAACCCCCTCAACCGCTGCAGCATGATACCATGGTCGATGGTATCAAAAGCCGCTGAGAGATCTAATAGGACTAGGACAGAGGAGCAACCCCTGTCCCGAGCCCTCCAGAGATCATCCACCAATGCGACCAATGCCGTTTCTGTGCTGTACCCCTGCCTGAAGCCCGACTGGTACGGGTCTAGATAGATAGCTTCATCCAGGTGCCGGGGAAGTTGTCGTGCCACCACGCTCTCAACAACCTTCGCCACAAAACGAAGGTTGGAGACTGGACGATAGTTGGCTAATTCAGCCGGGTCCAGGGAAGGCTTCTTGAGGAGGGGCCTCACTACCGCCTCTTTCAAGGTGGCAGGAAAGGCACCCTCACTCAGAGAAGCACCTATAATCCCCTGGAGCCAGCCTCGTGTAACCTCCCGGGAGGCCAGTACCAACCAGGAGGGACACGGGTCCAATAAACACGTGGCGGCACTAATCTTACCCAGAACCCTGTCCACATCCTCGGGAGTCACAGGATCAAACTCCTCCCAGATAACATTCTCAAGACCTGCCCCGGTCTCCTCCCATGGACTCATCCAATCGGAGTCCAAGCCATCCCGAATCCAAGCGACTTTATCGTACAGGAATTGCACAAAATCCTCAGCACAACCCTGCAAGGGATCTTTCCGCACTCCCCTCCGAAGAAGGGAGTGGGTCACCCTAAACAGGGTGGCTGGGCAGTTCTGTGCAGATGCGATAAGAGCGGAAAAATGGTTAGATTTTGCCGCTTTTATCGCCACTAGGTAGGTCTTGATATAAGACCTCATCTGTGTCCGGTCGGAATCAGATTGACTAGTCCTCCAAATGCTCTCTAGGCGTCTTTTCTGATGCTTCATCTCTCTCAGCAACTCAGAGAACCAAGGAGCTAATTGAGATCGGCATCGGGTCAGAGGCCGCAAAGGCACGACGCAGTCCAAAGCTCCAGCGGCTGCCCTTTCCCAGGCGGCCACCAGCTCATGACTGTGTTTTGCGATGGTTTTGTTAAAAACCAGCATTTACTTCCAGTTTTTGCAAAACCAGCTCATAGCTAACCATGTGTTTGCTTAGTTAGTTTGCTTAACAACTGCCACAAAAAAGGTTGTAAAATAAGGTCAGTCACATGATGAACTCACTTTACAACAATCATGACTTATGACCATAATGGGCAGACTCCGTTACGGTTGTAACTCAAGGACTACCTGTAATTCATGCTGCTACTCCATTTATAACATAACAGCTGATCCATCATTTGCACTATATAAGACTATAGAATAAATCCTAAAATAAAAGCAGAAACAGATTAGGGGAACATTACAAGTAGAGTGCTGATGAGTGGTGATTCCTTACCATGGGGGGCAGAAGTGGATGAGTGTTTTGCAAATTCTTTTGCTCTGGGTCTTACTTTCTGGAAAGATTAACCAAAAGTTGTCTATACTCTTCAGTTCTTCTGATCATAATTTGTGGCTGTGGCTCCGCTTAGGGCTAAAATATTCAGCTAACTATAACTATGACTTCATTGCTTCAAACTGTAAACTCTAAGAAGAAAACAATTCTGGCAGTGTTCAATTCTAATATTTCGAAGAGGACGTGGAAAAATATTTCCTGATTGCTTAAGTGCAAAAATGGCACATCAACACTCACTTTTTTGATCAACTAGAAATTAGTATGTTGGAAGAGTTGCCATATCTCTGGATATCTTCTGACTCCTTCACTGTAGAATTTATCTTCCCACCCCATCCTTTAAAAAGTATTTGGGGAAGTTCTATGATTATAATTGATATTCAAAATGAAGTTAAAATTTTGCTTCACTAGTAATTTTCAATATCATGGCAGCAAATTATTTCTTCATTAAAGGAGACCTTTTACCCAGATCAGGTTGGATGATTTTTGATTCCTCATTTATCATTGTCATAAACAAACCTCATCCTGTCAAAATCAATGGCACTGAATTTCTGTATAAAGTCAATGTTTACCTTTCTAAAGGATGCAATCAGCATCAAAATATATATATATATGTATGACAAAAAATACCTCAAGTGTCTGATGTACTGTTACATATAATTGGATAATAACTTTTATATATTCAACATGTCAAAGAAATCTCTGCTATATGCAGCAGATGCCAGTCCTGTGTTTTATTTAAATGCTTTGTATTTACTGTTGCATACAGGAACACCAGATTTAGAGATAATGTGATGAAAAGCAGCAAAATGAAAAAGCTTTGTTTTCCTGCTTATGGTATAAGTTATATTCAACCAGCTGAATTCAGAAAATACATTATTGGTGTTTTTCAAAGACCTACAGAGTTCAGATGGGTGCTGTTTTGTTTTTTTTAATGAAACTGAGATTACAATTACTTCCTAATCACTGTAATGGAAATATAACATCCTCATCAGATCAATGTTCAGCATTTTAACAGTGGAGTTTTTGTGAAAGACTCTTGAAACCAAAGCAGATCCAATTATAATAAATCTTTGCATAGATCTCAAATATATTTAGAACTTATTCATAATGTAAGACCCTAAGAGTGGCTTACTTGGTTGTGGCAAAATTAAGCATTGGACGTTTCTGAAGTTAAAAGAAAAAAAATATGTAATTGGTTGTCAGTGAGATGCCTAAAGTACTTCTCATTCAGAATGCTCAAGGAAAAACAAAAGCGGAGGGGAAGACTTTGTTTTTAGATTTCACTTTTGTTTTGAAGAGCTCAAGGTACAGAAGAAGTATGCAAAGTTCTACCTGCCCCATTTTATCCTCACAACTACTCTATCAGGTAGATTATGCTGAGAAAACTTTCTAATCAAGTTGAATCTAGTATAAATGTCTATTTTCGAGTTCAAAATGAACACTTTTTGTAAAATAACATGCCTTCATTCATGTGTTAAAATCTAGAAATCATTTTCTTCCTCAGACGTATTTCCAATCCAAGAAATATGGAAGAAACTAAATGAAGAAACAAAAATGAAAGATTCATAAGTCAAATACAAGTTGATGAATGTACCTTTTCATTGTATTATAGATGGAAATACTTTACTTGAAACAGAGTCTCCCTTTTATCTTTGCTCCAAGAGCAATGGTATCTTTTCTTCAGAAGACTGGGAGAGCTTGTGCCAGGTAAGACAAATGCATTAAGGGACACATAATATTGGATGCCAAATCCAGTTATAAACATCTGGCTGACTGTGTGAGAATAATAATAAGCAAAACAGATAACAAGACAGGGCAATGGCTAACAGCAGGAAAATTGAGGAAAGAGACAGAGAGACTAATTCTGGCTGCACAAGACCAAGTATTAAGAACAACATTCTTAAAAAGTTCATACAACTCAAAATTGAGAACAACAAACAGCAAATGCTACATCTCTAAAGAAGCTGAAGAAACAGTAGACCATTTAGTTAGCTGCTACAAGAAGATTGCACAGATTGACTTAAAAACACTGACATGACAAAATAGCCACAATGGTGCATTGGAAGGTTGTAAGAAATACCATTTGCTTGCAAACAACTGGCGAAACCACAAAATAGATAAAATAATAGAAAATGAAAAAGCTAAAGATGTTCTGAGACTTTGGAATTGAAACAGACAAGCACCTGTCACATAACAACACAGTCTTAACAGTTGATAAAGACAAAAAAGTCTGAATAGTGCACATTATAGACAGCAACATAGAAGAAAAAGAACTAGAGCAAATTACAAAATGCAAAGACGTGTGAATAGAAGTAGAATGAATGTGACAAAAGAAAGCAAAGTAATAGTATTGGAGACACCTTGGGTGCAATTCCAGAACACCTGGAACACCACTTGAACACCATTGGAACTGAAACAAAATCATTAGTCAATTGCAAAAGGCAGCTCTACTTGAAACAGCTTACATCCTAAAACAATGTTTTTAAACCTTAAAGCAACATCTCCCTGTCCTAGGTCTTTGGGAAGGACTTGGTAGGTGGATTAAAATGCCAAATCTAGTCTAAACATCTGGGTGATTGTGCAACAAAACATGACTATAAAACTATCAAATCTTGTCTAAACATCTGACTGACTGTGCAACTAACTATAATAAGGAAAATTACAAATTTCTAAAGGGGAATGGGACAATTTAGAAGTTGAAAAAAAAAGTTGCAATAGCAAAGCAGATCACCTTCCTGTACTGATTCAGTAAGGTTTGGGAAGAGGGAGGACATAACAATAGAAAAGAAAGGAGTCATCATGTGCAGAAAGGGAAAGATTCATTCCTTAGTTTGTCAGGCAAACATGTTTTGGCAAATATTGTTTCTTTTAAAAAAAACATATGCCAGCAATGCCTATCTTAGAGCAACCTCTCTTTCCTATGGCACTCAGAACAATAAACAGTATAAGTGATCTCTGGCCAAATGCAAAAATATCTAACTCTAACAAGGTTTACAATACTTGGGAATGCTGTTTACTTCTTCAAAAAAAAAAAAAAAAGACTTAATGCACATTTAAAAAACTGTGTGTGTATATGTATGTGTGTGTATGTGAGAGAGAGAGAGAGAGAGAAAAACTCGTCCACCTGGGAAGCCATGATTCTGAAATAAAGAGGGCTCTAGTATCGATTGTATATTAATTAACCTAATTCGCTCATTTCTTAGTTATATTCCATATACTGCACTTTCTCATTATCTCACTGCCTGCCCTAAACCTCCAAACTCTTTCTTGCTTAATACTAGAGATTTTTTTTTAAAAAAAAAGCCTTCCTATTGAAATTTTGTTCCAGTGTCCTGTTTGAGGCTTCACAGCTTTTCCAAAATACAGAGATGGTACTAAAATTAGGGCTTTCTCAGTAGTAACATTACTTCTCTTTCAGGCCATGAGGTTGACAGCATTTTGTTAACTAACTAACAGCGGCAGAAGGCATTTTTATTTCCTGGGTTTTAATAGATTGTATTATTGACTTATTGTTTTCACTTAATTATCTGTTTAACTATATTTTTACATGGTCTTTTGGGCATCTTCTTAGCTCTGATAATGAGAGGAAATGGAAATCTTTTAAATCAATTTAACATGGCTGAATGAAATCTGGTTTTATTGAATTAAGAGAGGATCTACCATTGAAAGAGAATGAGATTTCTTAGTAATAGGGGCATCTGTTAGCTGTTCATCTGTGCAAATAATATATTTATTTTCATGTGTTAATATTCTCCCCCATATGGCATTTAAATCAAAATGTAAAAGAGAAAATTAATAAAATATTTAGATATAATTTCAGTTACTCTTTTGGGAAAAAATAAGATTAATGAACAGATTTCTCATTAACCTTTAAATTCAATGAATAAGAAATATTTCAAGCAAAAGGAAGTAAGAAGCCTTTGCTACAGAATTAATTATAAGGAGATCCTGTTTCAAAAACTTTCACATAATCACAAGCTTGTGGAAGTTGGTTGATTTTTAAAATTCTGCTTAAATTGTCTGATTTCTACATCATATTAAAATTTACTTCAAAATAGGGAATTTACATTAAAGAATATTAGAATTGGAATAGCAAGGAGATGGGAGGGGAAAGCTAATGAGACACCTGGAAAGGAAATGGGGAGGAGCTGGTGTGCAAAACTCCCAGTTTTGTCCCAGGGACTATTCAAAGAAGAATGGGGAAATCCAGATTATCAACATATCTTTGTATGTCTGGGGAAAATTCCTACTTATCTCTGGATAATTAATGCCCAATTACCCCTACAGTTAGTCAAGCATGTTTTGTGGAAAGAGCCCCAAGAAAGTAGTGGCAGTCTAACTTCAGCATTTTTGAAGGGCAGTCTAGAGCAGGGGCTCAAACTCACATCATCACAGCCGTGTCACGCAATTATCGGGACTTTTTTCCCCTTCGCTAAACTGGGCATGAGCATGGCCAGTGCATGACACATCTGGCCCGTGGGCCGCAAGTTTGACAGCCCTGGTCTGGAGTTGTCAGTAAAATAACCTTTGGTGCTTGCTTGAATCATCTTTAATCAGCACCAACCCCCCACCCAATTTCAAATTGGGATAACATCCATTAATTGTATGGGATAATCTCTGGAATATGGAGACAGAAAATACTATTCTACAGTGAGTCATTTGCATTCAGGGTCCCAATTACAGAAGCCAGCTCTTGATGAATTTAGCTTCTTGCAATTGTACTACACAGTAGCATGAAATAACATTTTATTCCCAACCATACTTTGAGAAAATCCAAAAGGGGTCTTTCACTGCTTAAGAATCAGCTCTGGTCCTCTGTAATATCATGACATTTTCTGTGTTTATTAGCTGGTCCAATTTATTTCTGGCTCAGCTGTAGTGTAGCCTGAATTATTGGATGAATGGATGGATGATCAATGGAATTCTTCAGGACTTGCGGGAATGTTTTCCCATTAGCCTAAACTCTTGCTTCTCCCACCTCACAGATTTCAGCTGCCATAGTTTTCTGCTCACAGATCCTTAAAGGGAAAATGTGACATGATGGATTGACAAGTCCTTTTGCAGGGAATGTGGAGATAGAAAAATAGATTCCATGAAGCCAGACAAAATATCACTGTGCTCCTGCTTTCTCTTCAAAATAAAATCGACCTGGACTGTTTTGCCCATTTTCAGGTGCTTGCAGTTGTTCTCGTAGAAAGAGATAAAATTGACAAGAATTTTATTTCCTTCTTTTCTTTGACAGGGGAAGAGTTGGTGTCCAAAGGTTAAGGATTTTTTTCCTTAGGGACTGTTCAACGGTGGTTGAGGAGATGCTAAATAGTTCCCCGCCCCCAATTTTCTATAGAATGGGATATGGAATAATGTTTGGGTTTTTTTAATCCTAGGACAGTCTATCACTATCCCCTTACAGACAATCTTCGGCATCCTGTTCCTGGATGTTACCCTTGTTTAAAAGATATCTCATCCATTCCAGCAATATGTAACACAGTTACAACTTCTAAAAAAAACATCAACTGAATTTGCAAAATTGCTGACATTTTATCATTTTAGTAAACTTTTAAACGTAACAGAAAAAGTTGGCTTGGCATCCTCCCTTTAAAGCTCATGATGATTTTGCAAATTATAAAATAAATGCAATTTGTTCTGGAAACATGAATAGGAATTCACACTAGGAATGACTGAAATTCTCTCTCTCTCTCTCTCTCTCTCTCTCTCTCTCTCTGTGTGTGTGTGTGTGTGTGTGTGTGTGTGTGTGTGTGTGTATGTGTGATGTTTTATGTTAATGGTGGCTATGGAGATTTTTATTGCTCCAGGAAGTGAACTAGTATATGGTGAGGAACCTTGTTATTGATCTCCAAGAGAAAAAGCACTGTTTAGTACATGGGTTTCTCTGAATTTCAGGGTCAGCAAACATGAATACAATGCAGATCAGCTTTGATCTGGTTTTTTAGGGAACTGGAACCTGGAAATGCTGTTGTTTTGCATTTATATAAACGGGAGCAGTCATTTAGAGATCAGAAGCAACTCTACTCCTCGGTTTAGAGATAGTGAATTCTCTCTTTGCATTAGGAGACACTGTGCATATTCTTCTCCAATAAATATTTATTTGATTTTTATAAGAAGAGTAACTTCTCTCTGGATGCTGATTCTGAATGTTGAATGTCCTCCTTCCACAAAAAAATAAAATAAGAATGAAATTGTATTGCAAATTCATAGATATTTCAAAAAAACATATTCACCTTGCATGCAAGTAAGCAAAGGCTTTCCCATAGACCAATGTTTCTCAGCCTCACCAACTTGTACCTGTGTGGACTTCAACTGCTACAATTCTGGCTGGGGACAAATGTACTAGACTAAAAATGAGGAAAAAAAACTTTTGTACCAGGTCTTACCAATTAATTAATTGGTCTTAATACCAAAGGCTCTCTGTTAAATATATTAATTTTGTTTAACTTTAAGTATGTAACTGCATATAGTTCTTCATCTCCTTTTATTAGTAGAAATACACCTTCCTCAACTGCTTCTCTTCTTTTTGCTTTCTTCCTTGCCATTTAAGGAAAGCTTTGGCTCTTTCTTCTCTGATTCATTGACTGGGATTGCATTTCATTACTTTGTCTGACTTAATATTATCTGGAGCAATGATGGGGAACAGTCCAAGGCTGAGACAAAGTCAGCCAGTGAATTTTATCCACTATATCCCTAGAGTCTCTTTCATAAAACCCCATTCCATGTCTGGAACACTTATAATCATTTAATCAATCGAATGATTTCTATGCCACTTGTTGTAGGTATTACTGAACTGATGTACCTATAGAGAATAAAGTTGCCTTTCTTTTAATCCAGAGCATACAATTATCTCCCAGTGAATGAAGAGGTTGGGTTTCCTCTATTGCTCTTATGTGCCCAGAGGAAGGTGCTACTGCCCAGCAGAAATAGGTTATGAGCTTTTTTTGATTCAGGAGCAATGATGACCACACAATGTGAGTGTTTAAGGCTTTATTCCAAGGCATTATTTAAAAAAAACAGAATAATATAACAAAACAGCAGTCAAAGAATATTCAGGAATACTAAAAAATATAAGCTAGGATGGTAATAAAAAATATTGAAGGATATTGAAGGTTACAATAAGCCAAAGTAAGACTTTATACCTTTTGACATTCAGGGAACTTCAAAGAGATGGCAGTGGGAAGACTTCTTCAAAACCAGCAAATATGAGCACCCTCCTCTATCAATCTGCATCCAGGTTCCATCCTATGGGAATTATATTGACTTTAAATCACCATCACTTGCATCCTTTTTTTGATAGTCTCATCTTACTGGAGTTCAAAATCTGGTGCTTGGAATGCATTTACTAGTTCTGCCAAAATGAGATCAGAAGATTTAGAAATAATTGTTTACGTCTAGTAGTGATGACACCATTACAAAGTTAAGGAGTATCTGTTTTTCACAGTTTGGGGAATGATGAGAGGGGATGAGAAAGATTATCCTACTTTATATAGGAATCCCAAAACAAAGTATGACCCAAGTATAACCCTTTAGTGACTAAAGTAAAACAGATTCAACCATTACGTAAGAATATAAAGTTACATGCATCAAAAGCAGGGGTGTCAAACACCTGGCTCGCAGGCCAGATGCGTCACGCACTGGCCACGGCCACACCCAGTTTAGCAAAGGGGGGGGGAAGTCCTGATACATCATGTGACACCATCGTGATAATGCGAGTTTGACACCCCCGATCTAAAGGAAAGAAATATACACCACTATCCAATTCCTCCTACTAATTGTTCAGTAAGACTATCAGCAATGCACCTTTCTCTATGCAAAGAGAAATGAAACAATCTAACAAATGAAGGAGAGATTCTTTCAGTCTTTCTTTCTATATCAACACAAGACTCTGCTAAGTCTGTTGATATGCAGTTCCATGCACAAAACTTGAGAAACAATCAAATCTTGAAGACAGGACAAATTTCCCCCTGTGGAACACAAATGGCTCAGCAGGATTTCCATCCTACATGGAAATGGCAAGAACTGAAATAGTTGGAATGTGCATGCAAAATGTGTATCTCTTTGCCCAGGAAGAAGATGTGTGAAGAAGAGCTTAATATTCAATTTTTTATTATTAGATATTTTTAATCCCACTTTTATTACTTTTTATAAATAATTCAAGGCAGCGAACATACTCTTTCCTCCCACTTTCCCCATAACAATAACCCTGTCAGATGAATTTGGCTGAAAGTAACTGACTGGCCTTCATGCCTAAGGAGGGAATAGAAATCTCAGTCTCCTGGTTCCTAGCCTGATGCCATAACTATTAGACCAAACTGGCTCCATAACAAAGTTGAAAGAAGATAATTACATAATGTATTTATGGTAAAAGACTCTCCTGAAGACATATTGGATCCAAGTACTTTAATTTTTTAAAGAGACTATTCATAGCTTTATACAAGGTTTACCTCCTCCCCCTCCAAAAAAAAACCCTACCTTAAGTTTCAGAAAATTCCTGAAAAAGGAGAAATAGAAAGATATGCATGCATGCATGCATACACAAACAAAGTCTCTATGTATGCACATCAGCCATGAATAGAAATAAGCCACATTTACATACAGTTCAATAGAGATAATAAAAAAAGCCAAGAAAGAAACAAAAATACAGAAAAACATCAAGCAGCCAGTATCCAGATAAGCAGGGATTAACACCAGACAAACAGTCAAACAGAAAACAGTTCTCTGATCAAGGAGAAAACCAAACTTCCACCAACATTGGCAAGGCAAGCTACTGTATATAAACAGGGAGCAAACCCCACACTCACTCACAGAGGTGATGTTAACTAGTCAGATAATGAAACATCTACAAGGAAACAACTGAAGCTCCAAAACCTGTGCAACAACTAATTTCCCTCAAATAACAATAGCAGAAAAAAAAAGAACATTCATAGATGGAATAAAGTTCAAGGTTAAAAAAGACACATTTTATACTAATTTAAGTTATATTTGTATAATTGTATGTTAGTTTGCATAACACATATAAATTTAGTAATAGTAAATTTAGTAATGATAAGAATAGTTCTTATCATTTTGGTCCCAACAAGCCTTTTTGGCTTGTTGACTATCTCTTTTGCATAGTACAGTATGTTTATGTCTGTGTGTCTATTGATGACCAATTTTTCAGAGTGCCAGGCTTCCAGAAATTCTCTAGCATTTTTGGACTTGTCTTAGTCTAGGATGGTCAGAGTTTCTTAGTTGAAACTATGGTTAAAGGCACTTTTAAGGTAGTATTGCAGGTAGCATTTTATTTACCAAGTTATCCTAGCTTCTCTCAGACTACTGCAGGTCGATTCTTTCATTGTTCACTGGTCCCTTAATTATTTCCTCTTCCCCAATCCTTCAAGAATTTAAGTTCCCTTTCATAGTGCAACCTTCAGCTCCAGCACCAATTATTCTTTTCTCTTTCCAACCTCCCTCACTCAACACTAAATTGCAAAATGAAACAAGCACAGAGGCTAAGCCTACTCAAACAATTCTTAGTTCTTCTCAGTTAATTAACATTTTTCACCCCATCAATTATTTCAGGGGGAGGGTAGCGAATACTTTATCTACTTATTTGGTTAAATAAACACATAAATAATGTTTAAATAAGTAAATAAATTCTACCAAATGCTGCAATTTGATGGGTTCAGATATTCTAACCATTTGATATGGCCTGTGAACTTGTTGATTCACTTCCCAGATGAATGTGTTTCATTTTGCCTTGCTTGATTATTTGAGGATTCATCTACATACTTAGGAACTATCTGGCCTTAAATCCTAGTAAGGATGAAGTTTAATCTCAGTTTATATTCTAGTGCAGGGGTGTCAAACTTGGAGCCCATGGGCCAGATGCGTCATGAGCTGGCTATGCCCACCCTCGGTTTAGCAAAGGGGAAAAAAGTCACAATACATCACGTGATGACAATGTGACACTGCAAGTTTGACACCGCTCTTCTAGTGGTTTGCCCTGTTGGTCAGAGTGGTCTTAGAGGTCCTTTGGTTTGGCTGTTTACTGTTAGCTTGTTTGGCGGTTCCTTGTTTGGGATATTGTTTACTTCTTTACTTTTGGACTTGGAAGTGTGTGCTCACGGCAGCGTTCTACCACTGCCCTGCAACTCCATTCAATCCCCCTTCCCAGTTTCCCACAGCACTAAGTGTGGCAGCCCTGAAGATCCAAAGAAAAAGATGGCCTCCAGGGCTTACAATCTGTTTCCTTTTTCTGCTGTTCAGGGTTGCTGCAGTGTGTTTGTGCTCATAAGAATAGAGTTCTTAGACAGCTTCTCTTATGGGAAGCTGAGTTATTACTTTGGTAATGGAGCATTTGATTGGTGTGGGTGATTTTTCAGTATATTTGTGTTTTTAGATTGCCATCATGATCTATGCTGATCAGGATATCCAGGACGGGTAATGACTTGTTCTTTTCTTCTTCCCTGGTGAATTGGATTTCTTTGAAGAAGTTGATGAGTTTGTAAGTAGTCTCTAATTGGTCCTTTCTATTATGATGAAGGTGTTGTCTATATATCTGATCCATAGTTCGAATTGTATTTTTGGGACTGCTATTGATTTCAGACATTGGATTACAATCTTTATTATGAGTTCTGAAAGCAGTGATCCCATAGGTGTACCTTTAATTTGCTGATAGGTTTGTCCATCAAATTGAAATATATGGTTAGATATAGGTTGATAAGATCCACGATCCTGGATATTTCAATCTTCATGTATTTGGTTAAATTGGGTGTGCAATAGAGCAATGTTATCATAGATTATTTGGCGAATTCTGGGTCAGTGGATGTGAAAAGAGCTGTAACATCAAATGAGACCATGATTTCATCATCATCTATTGTCATGCCTTTGATTCTTTGAAGGCACTATAGTGGGGAGTTGGTAAAGTATGTGCTTCTCTTTGTGAGATGCCCAAGCTTTTTTGATTGTTCTTTAACAATGTTGTAAATTGGAGTTCCTGGTAATGATATAATTGGACAGAGAGGTATGTCAGGCTTGTATATTTGGGGGCATCTGTAGAAGCAGGGAGGATGATCCACTGCTTCTCATTTACTGCTGTTCCTCTTGGGTAATTTGGCTTTTCTTTGTGGAGAAAGAAAGAGGCATTAGATGGTGCCTTTCTAAAACAGTTAGCAAAATGCCCAACAAGAAGGAACCATATTGTAGACTTTGTTTTGGGGGGGATGGGGATAGGATACCAGAAGATGAAGTGGGGGAAAACTTACATTCCAGTTATCACCAATGTCTTTAGTTTGACATTAAAACTAAAACTGATAAAACACACACTAACATTTTAGACTTCAAGTGGACAAATTTTACCAAAATGGAGGAGTATCTAACATATAAACTTGAAGGGTGGCATTAAAGTGACAGGAGTCAGTGCTCAGTGGATGCTAATTATATCTGCCATCTTGGAGGCAACTAGTCTCTAGGTGAGGTATATTAGTAAAAGTAAAAGAAAGAGAAACTCACACTGTTTCACAGCAGATGTATATAGGATAGTAAAGGGGAAAACAACACAGCATATAACAAATGCAAAATAGTGGAAATGTAGCTGATAGAAAGGTGTTCAAGAATTTATAGAAGAAAGCCAAATAAGTTATTAATGCTGCTAAAGAACCGAAAGAAGAGGAACTGGCTAAATCTAAAATGGGGGATAAAATCTTTTTAAAGTACATTAGCGATAGAAAGAGAAAAAAAAACCCTATGAAATCACCAAAATCACAAAATGGAAACAACCTAGGTAAATCTCTACAGAGGCCAGTCTGCCGTGAATAGATGCAGATGAGCCATTCAGAGATATGATGGATATTTTCGAAGAGTTTCTGCCCTGAACAGTTCTCACTTGTTGGCTGCAGACATTAAAGGGCTGGCTGTGGGATAGGAAAGGAGGAATGCTGCCAAAAAGCTTCAAAATTCTCTCCAAAAAGTTTAAAATCCATTTCTGGCTTGTATTGATCATTTTAGTTTTTCTGGAATGAGAGCTGAACTGTAAAAAGGTGGGGGGGGGAGGGGGTAGATCAAAAAGAGATCAAAAGAAGCCAAAATGTAATACAGTGAATTGATTTTGGCGAAAGCATGTTGCACTGAAGATGGAAGAATTGAATCTGCTGAAATCCAGCCAAGTACCCAGATGCCTTCACAAATTCAAACTACATTTAGAAACAGAGGAAAAAGTGAGGAACATCTTCATGCAGTTCAGTCACTTTAATCAATTCTTTTACTTTTCAAGAAATGTCTTCTCATTTATAATTCCCCACCCCATCATTTAAGAAATACAATATCCTCTCTTGTAAGCTGCGGTGGTACAGTGGTTAGAATTCAATATTGTAGGCAAACTCTGTCCACAGCCAGGAGTTCAGTCCTGACTCAAGATTGACTCAGCCTTCCATTCTTCCAAGGTCAGTAAAATGAGAACCCAGATTATTGGGGACAATATGCTGACACTGTAAACTGCTTAAAGAGTGCTATAAAGCACTATGAAGTGGTGTATAGGTCTATGCTGTGCTATTGCTATCTTTTTTGAGGGTAGCAAGAATCGTTTCTAATATTTCCATTTTCTGAAAGGCTCACACATACAGAACTGTTTTGCACATCTTCTTGATGTCTTTCTTCCGATAATTTAGGTCCTTGTTTCCTAAACCTGCCTTTCACACCTGACTCTTTATGCTTAGGTTTCAAATAGTCAAGAGTTTTTTTAAAGATGGTATATGGATTTAAATGATAATAATAACAATTCTTAGACCCTTGCTTAGGATTTGAATTATTATATTTCCACCAGTCTTAGATGTCCCAAAGGTGCTTTTTCAAGAGACAAATGGATAGGAAAGTCCAGCTGTCTCTTGAAAAAGCACCTTTGGGACAACTATGACCTGGATGACTGAGAACTTCCATAGACACCAGTCTTGGACTGTAAATTTAACTGTAGATTACCTACACATAATAACCACCTTGTAACTAATAATATATCTTTGTTTTAGCAAAGCTTTTGACAAAGCCTCTCATGGAATCCTTATTAAAAAAAATAGTCAAATATAGATTTGACAATTTCACAATTGCCTCAAGGATCATCCTCTGTCAGAGGCCTTCAGGAACTTCTTCCTCCAGCAAGGCTTTTCTGAAGGCCTCTGCAGCCAATAACAGAGCTGCAAATTGATCCAGAGCTCTGTTATCAGTACAGAACCCAGCTGCAGCAAAAGAAATGGGCTGAGATGTGAGAGGCCTGGCTGCAACTATCCAAAGGTAAGTAGTAGGGCAGCTCCACCCCACCATCCCCACCTTAGCTTAATTTTTACCTGTGCCCCCTGGAGTGGGTGGGATCTTAATTAGGGCTTATTTTGGGGAGATAGGGCTTATATTAGGCACACATTTAAAAATCAAGCTAGGACTTACTTTCTGAGTAGGTCGTATTTTCGGGAAAACACGGGTAGCATCTGATTTATGTAGCCATTCATCTTATCAAAAGTAACTTCATAATTGTCTTCAAATATCTGAAGGGCAGTCACATCATAGAAAGTTCAGACTTATTCTCATTTGCTCCAGAAGGTAAGTCTAATAGAATGAAACATTAAGAATGTGGCCATTAGGAAGTATTTTTTTACTATAACGAGTTGTCATTCGATAAAATAAGTAGTGGCTTCTGTCTTCACTGGAGGTTTTCAAACGTCTATCAGGGATGGTGTACTGAATCATGCAGTGTGCAGGAAGGTGAACTTGATGACCTCTTAAGTCATTTCCAACTCCATGATTCTATCTTTGGCTCCCTGAATGTAAAATATATTTTAAAAGATACTATGCTGTGAAAATTTGACTCAGTGTGCCTGATCGTTATTTAAATACTGACAGCTATAAATTAGTGCTTGTCATGAGTTGCTTATTCGCTATGTCTTGAGAAATAAAATAAAATCTGTATGCAATCTTTTCATATCTCTTATTCCCAGGTAATGCTGCTCCCATTTTTTGAATTCTGGGAGTTGATGTTCATGATGTTCTTAAAATCATCAAGGTTGAGAAACACTGCTTTAGGTGCATGGAACATTCATAATTAGGAACAAAAGATAGATCAAGTCAGCTTGCCATTTGATGACAGACCATCAGCCAGGGCATCCTTATAAGAAGTTTACTACTGGTTCCCAATTCCAAGTATATGGTTATGAACTTTGTATTTAAAAAACAAAATTAAAAAAAACCAAGAGGTTGTACACAATTTTAAAAGTATTTCCAATTAAGTCTATGATTGATGGATAGTGTTTAACTTTATTCAAAGGACTTGCAAGTATAACTTTAATGGACTGAGGCTGAAACTTCTTTAAAAATAGGCAATCAGCCGAGAGAAGTATGCTGGGAGGTATGCTAGCCTCCAAGGTAAGATTTCCCAGGTTTCACCTTCTCTTTTATTTTATACTGATGTTTGTTAGATAGACTCTATTTTTCCTTTGATGCTGATTCAATAGCCCATTTTCTTACCAGGATTTCGTTTTTATAGCCACAGAAAGAAAATTGCAAGATCTTTATGCAATAATAATTGCAAAAAGACTTTGCCTGCTGCTGGCTCTACTTCATACCCGCCTAGGGCATTTCCCTGAATTAAAACTGCTTTGATGAAATGATACCCAGAATTTGAGTATGAACATGTCAAAATGAACACCAAAACCTATGGTCTGGATTGAACAGCAATATATTCATACTAGTTTTCCTCCTTATATACAGATCTTTGTTACCATGACTGATGGGTCATCATCCCTGGAAGTTCTGGCAGAGCAAGATAATAATGCACATTTAAATCACTAAGTATAAAAAAGAAGACAGACTATTACCTTAACAACAAAAAAAGATGAGTAATTAGGTTGCTAATGAAAAGAGTTGGCAAAATAACAGATCTGATGCAACTTACGAATCAAATATTGAACACTCCTACAGAGCTCATCAAAGTAATGAATGCACTATAAATGACATAATTAGAACAAGAAAAAGTATCAGAATGCCTAAACAAGGATTACAAACATTATGCAGCAACTGATAAAATGAAGAAACTTCTGGACAAGGAATGCATAAGAAAGAATTCAGGCTGAGAGACATGCTAGAACAACTGCTGTCCTCTAAGGATAAGATCCCCAAAAGAAGCACTAGGTGTGTGAATAAAATAAAGTGCTAGTGTGTAGACAATTAAACAGTATTCCTGTTTATATACAGAATTTTTAAAAAAATACAGAATTTTTTCAAAAAGGTGAAATGAATATTAGGCTAGAAAAACATGGGGAAGTCTTTACTGAAGATCTATTTCCCAAAAAGTATTGGAGAATACATTAATAAGCACCCCCCCAAAAAAACTGGGAGGAAAATTATCAAATATTGTTGATAATTGACATTTTGCTCCCTAAAAACAGGTAGAATATAAGGGCATAACAGTTGAGTTCAGTTTTATGTTAGCAATAAAAAAAACTAGATACAAGGTAAATAATAATAATAATAATAATAATAATTATTATTATTATTATTATTATTATTATTATTATTATTATTATTATTATTATTATTATTATTTTATTTCTATACCGCCCTTCTCCCGAAGGACTCAGGGTGGTGTACAGCCTATTTAAAAACACAAGACAAACATCAATTTAAATTGATGTTCACAATTCACTGATCTGTCAAACATTATTTGAAAAGCCATTTTATTTTTTAAAAAACATTCTTTAGACCCAAATTCATTGAGCAAACGGAGGTTTTCTGGAAAAGGAATGTGGAGATTTGATGAAATAAAATTGAGAACCTTGGGGGCAGGTCTTCCCCATCTTCTCAGAAAATCAGTGTATGCTTAAAGGAATAGATGAAATGACTTTAGCTATGACCTCTAGTGGACATGATACAATAAATCATGAAATTTTGACTACTCAAAACATTTCTTCCAGAGACATATGGTTTGATCTGACACTGTGTACTCTGTCTGACCCTGCCTGCTGCATGGGCTATTTTGAGAACAGGGACTGGATACGGTGTATTTTGAAGGGATTCAGTTAAAATATTTTGCCTCAGTAGACTAAGAAAAGAGAGAGAGCCTTGCTCAGTTCTAGGAGGCTGTACTCATCTCTGCTTCCTAGCTGAGCCGAAAGCGCAGGGAACACAGTAATCTTCCCACTGAAGAGGCACTTATTTATCTACTTGCATTTATATGCTTTCAAACTGCTAGGAGAGCCTCCCTCTTTAGGGATCAGTAATAGATTAATAGTATGGCAAGCTTCCTAATAGGGCAGGAGGGGGACCCAACTGTCTTCAGCCCTTAGCATCATCAGATCAGCCTTGGAGAATAACTTTTGACTAAAACACAATGCTGTGAAATGATCTCATGAACAGCATCCTTTGATAGGCATTAAAGGCAGTTTAAAAACCCAGCAAATCTCTGACCAACCTGGGATGCATACACAAAACAGTAATTATTAGTAATTTGCAAAATATTATATACTGTCTTCATCACAACTCAAATAAATTATACTCTAATACCTTGGTCATTGTTTTTAGTCATTTGATAGAAAGCTCTTTAAACCTGACCTCATTTAATTCCATTAGCATGCATCTATCATTCCTGAAATCATACTTAAAAATAAAAGAAAATGTAATATATTTCATTTTTCTTTCTACTCTTCTCTGTATTTGTATCTAAGCATTTTCTCAAATGTTGGATCACAATATAAACACAACTAATACAAATAGACTCAAAGGTTTCTTGCATATTTACAATACTTTAAGTGTATTTGGATTAATTATACATAGAAAAAAGATTTTAGTATTTAAATCTGTTCCCAATATGTTTGTGCCAGTTATAGACATACCAGCTAAACAGAACTGTATAGTTCAGAAGAGAAAATGGGCATCAGTCCAATTATAAATGGAAATGGCTAATGGATTTTATGCTAAAGTGCAAAGATATGAGGATTCTGCTCTGACTTGTTGTGAATAAAAATGATCCTTGTCACATGCCTCAAGTGGAAAAAAACCATTTGATTGCACGGATGAGCCATTTACATGCCAATTATCAATGACAGATATCATACCATATTTTAAATTCAAAGCTGATATAAAGTCACTGACTATAAGGAGCTGCCTCATGCTCAGAGTATGGGGTTTCTTAATTCAGTTCTTGTAACCCTGACCAGCAGCTCTCCAAGGTTTCATAATTGGGAACATTTTCAACTTTTCTTGGAGAAACTGAAAGTTGGCCCTTTTCCATATAAACTATTGTGTTTGATCTCTAAACATAACCCCTCCTCTTTTTATTCCCACAAAGACTGTATGAAATGGGTTATAGTAAATATTGGGTATGGTTTCAATTAGCTGAAGGGAAACACACATATAGTTTCCTTTCTATTAAAGGGCAAAATGATGAAAAGTAGCAAGATTAGAAATCAAGAAAACCTAAGGACCAAATACAGAAAAAAACATTTCAAGGGTAGAAAGTACTTAAAGGGACAGCTAAGTTACTATAACTTTTAGGGGGACTGTATAGGCTTCGCTTCATGATGTCATCAAGTGCATGTTAAAATGTATGTGGGGAGGGGAGGAATAATAAAGAGCTTCAAAGGATGTGTATCAGTAGTGGTTATATAGAAGCACACATGGTACATATGCCATCTGATTCCAAGAAACTTTAAATAAACAAGAAGAAAGGTAGTGATCAAATATTTCTGCTTCACTAGTTTGTAAAGCATGTGTTAGATGAACGTAATGCCTACATTTGCTAAGGGTTTTTTGTCCAAGTCTGCACTACAAGAAAATAAGAATTTCATTATTCCCTTCCTCCCATTTTTTTTTCCTCCAGAAGCTCTAAACATAACCAGGGTACCAATTCTAAAAGAATCAACAGCTACTGCAAGTCAGTTTCCTCCTGGCAGTTGCTCTCCAGATAGACTACAGCTCCTATTATTCCTAGCCACCAAGGTCGTTTGGAGAAGGCTATATATATATGCATTGCATTGGGTTAGAGAAGCTTGTTTCAAACATCCAGAAAGTGTACTTACTGTACTCCAAGTCCAGAAAGATAAAAGTGTTTTAAAGATAAAGGTTCCCCTCGCATGTATGTGGTGTTACCTTCCCATCAAAGATGGTCCCCGTTTTTCTACTTGCATTTTTTACGAGCTTTTGAACTGCTAGGTTGGCAGAAGCTGGGACAAGTAAGGGGAACTCACCCCATTACTCGCCACTAGGGATTCGAACCGCTGAACTGCCGACCTTTCGATTGACAGGCTCAGCGTCTTAGCCACTGAGCCACCGCGTCCCTCAAAAGTGCTTTATAATCAGTTAATAAATAAATAACTTTATTGTCATTGTACGTGTATACACAGTATACCCATACAACGAAATTCACTTAACACCCAGAGACCAGGTCCAACACACATAACAATCCCCAAACACACTCCCACCCACCACAATTCTCCACCCCTAAATCACCCAAACATCCACACAACAGACCAAGTAATACTGTTCAACAGCTCACTGATGGTGGCCCTTTATAATCAGTTAAATTGATATAAATGTGCTAGAGCCCGCGAAACAAAATAATAAGGAAAAAAATCACGGAGTTATACCAATTAAAACTTTTTTTTTCCTCCCCATTCAGTCAATCCTGTCAATTTTTTCGTAAAATTGCTGGTCTGGGAAAGAAATCAGAACTTTTTAATCAATGTGAATGAAACATTCTCAAATGAGAGACCAGAGAATGTTGAGAAGGGAATAAAGGAAGGAAAATTCCGCCGAGTAAGACTGGAAAATCCGCTGGTCGAAAGAAAACGTGACCGCCAGCAAGGCGCTTGATTGATCAAGAGCGAAAAGCGCAGGGAATTCTCTCAGGCGCTTCTACTCTCCTCCCAGCATAGCCAGAGAGAGGCAACTCCGCTGCTTGGGAAGGGAGGAAAGGCGGGAGGGAGAGAGAGAGGGAGCGAGGGAAGAGGCGTGTCTCTTCTCCACCGCCTCCGTCTCCACTCCGAAAGCCGCTGGGCATCTCAGCCTGAGAGCGTCGCTGTCAGAGCCGGTGCCGCGCGGCACTAAGCAAGGTTGCGCGCAGCTGAGGAGCCCAGAACCGACCCAACTTCGCAGGAGTTTTCCCTCAGCTCCTTCAGCCATGCGCTCCACGGCCAGCCGGGTTTTGCTCAGAGGAGGCGGCGGCGCCGGCTTCGGCTGCGCTTCTGTACAAGTTGCCCCGGGCACTTCGGGAGCCGCGTACTCCGGGCGCAACGAGGCGCCCGCCGCCACCCCTCGCTGAAGCCAGAGGCGTCGCCAAGACTGGGTTGTTCGAGGAGGCGCACCGCCGCGCGCTCGACGCCTTGCCGGGACAGCAGAGCCGCCGTTCCCGCCTAGTGGACGGCGAAGGGGGGGGAGGAGCGGGGGGCGGGAAGAGGTAAGTGGGGGGGGGAGTGAAGGGACCGAGAGAACCCAAAGAGCGCCCGCCTGCCCGAAGAGAAGCCGGGCGGGGCAGCCGGACCCCGCCCTTCCCGGCCCCGCTCCTCGGGGGCTGAAGGCAGCCGGAGCCGCCGTTTCCCCCCTCGCGCCCCCCTTCTGTCCCCCCCAAGCCATGACCTTTGGCCGGGGTGGCCCGCCGGTGGTGGTGTTGAACGTGGGGGGCACCCGCTACTCTTTCTCCCGGGAGGTGTTGAAGGATTTTCCCCTCCGGCGGGTGAGCCGCCTGCACGGCTGCCTGTCGGAGCAAGACGTGCTCGAGGTGTGCGACGACTACGACCGCGAGCGGAACGAGTACTTCTTCGACCGGCACTCCGAAGCCTTCGGTTTTATCCTGCTGTACGTGCGCTACGGCCACCTGCGCTTCGTGCCCCACATGTGTGAACTCTCCTTCTACAACGAGATGATCTACTGGGGCCTGGAGGGATCCCACCTGGACTATTGCTGCCAGCGCCGGCTGGACGACCGCATGTCCGATACTTATACCTTCTATTCGGCGGAAGACATCCGGACTGAGCCCTCCGGAGGCGGGAGCGGCAGTAGCAAAAGCAGCGGCCAGCCCGAGCAGCCCAAGGGCCAGGAGAGCGGCGATCCGGTGGCCCCACCTGGCGCCGGCGAGAAGAAATGGCTGGAAAGGATGAGGAGAACTTTCGAGGAGCCCACCTCGTCGGTGGCCGCCCAGATCCTGGCCACCGTTTCCATCCTGTTCGTCATCGTCTCCATGGTGGTGCTGTGTGCCAGCACCATGCCGGAGTGGCGAACGGCTGAGAACCGAAGCCTGGAGGAGCAGAGCAGGTACACAGCAGACTCAATCAGGGAGCCTTCAGGGTAGGATGAAGTGATTAATATTTCCCCCATCGGTGGTGTGACCTCTGTCCCATCTGGTCTTCTCTGTGTCTTCTTCTGCCAGCATCAGTTTGCCACATTGGAGATCCCAACTCATTACCATCTCATTTGGCAAGGGGCAAGCTTGGTTTAACAACCAGGTGGTTCTTAAAAACCAGATAAGTAACTTCTAGGGGTCTGTATACCAACACAACTTATATATGGGTTCGGCTTTCCTGGGAATTAAGGTTAAATTTAGCCCTTCCTGGGCTTACTTCAGGCTACTAGAAAAATCGAATTCACTGTGTGAGTCTTGTAGCATCTACAGGTAAAACCTCCTTGAGCTCCAGTGAAACTGATAAAATAATGCTGAAACTAATCAGTCAGCCAAGTTTTCTGGACTATAGTGACTGCTTTGGAACAAATAAATGGCCTCTTGGTATCGTGCAAAAATGTGTTGTCCCTTTCATTGGAAGGATTCTGTTCTTCCCCAGAGAAGTCTGTTAAAGTTGTTTTATACAGAAGCTTCCAAATTTCATTCTGAGAATCCTTCCGTCAAACGGTATTTAACTTGGGAAAATCACATAGAGGCAGAAAAAAAATCTTCATTGTTCTCAGACATTTTCTATCAGTTCTGGCTATAGGAAGAAATGTAATGAATGTTAGGTGTGTACTAACCTCATGTTCAGTGCCAGGTAAGTGGCTTACAAGCCATTTAGAACTAAGGAAAGCAGCCTTTTTTAATCTGTTTTATTTTGTTTTTACCAAAAGCCCTAAGACCCACCCACCAGAGTCAGGCGCAAAGACATACACACCAGTTAAAGAACAGGGTGTCTTTCAGCACATTCTGAGCCTAAGAATTTATTTTTGGTAACCAGACTGAACTCTCAGTTCCACAAAAATCCCCTAATGGTTAACCCAAGCCTTGTTAATTTCTGCATCTTAATTTAGAAGAAAAAGATTCCTACTGATAAACTGCAGATCTGTCAAGGATCAACCAGTAGAACTCAATTTACATTTTGTTCATCTTGCCCAGAACATATCTCCAAGACTCCCTTGTGAAAGTTCTTATATTTTTTATGGAAGTTTAAAACAAGTTTGAAAAAAAATAGGTTTGAGATTTCAGTTTGAGATTAATCAGGTTGGAACCAACATTATCTGGCAATTTAGAGGCCAGCACTGAAATTTGTCCTGCTTTTCCTCAGATTTGTTGGCTCTGAACCACAGCTATTATATAGCATCTCCATCTGAACTGGTTCATTCAAAGTGTGATAGAATTGTAAAATCCAGAATACCTAAATAGAATGGCCACTGTCTTTGCTCGACAGATATCTGACATTGTAATTGCAATACCTTAGGAGGGGTGCCAAGTTGGGAAAAAGGTCAAGGCAAATCCTAAATTGTCCCACAGATCACCAACTTTTTCAAAGATTATGGATTTTATAATACATTCAATCATGCATCAAACAAACAGATAATTGTATTATATACAGACAGCTTCTGATGGTTTATCCCATGGAATAAGAAACGAGTGGATATATTTTCTTGGATTGTTTTTTGATGCTGTTAAGAATATACCTATAATGGTATTCTTCCATTTGTCTAATGTAGATCTATGAAAGCTTAATTACTTCCACCCACAGACGCTGGGCCAGTAATAGTATTATCTTAATTATCTTTGTGTCCTAAGTAAGAGAGGAAAATATGCCAGATTTCATTTGCTTCAAATGCCCATTATTCCTGGAATATTTTCTCTTTAGAAAATAATCTATGCCATTGATTTTGCAGAATCATAGCCTTAAAGTACTCTTGTATCTGCAGTTCTGACTTTTTTCTACTTTCCACCATGGTTGCAGTCATCCAGATTTCCCCCCTCCCCCCAAGTTTTACAGTACTCAAAAGAAGTGATAGGAAAAGCTTATTACATCATTATACAATTGCACCTGCTGCCACTGAAGTACTGGAAACTGTGATTATTGCTATTTATCCTGCCCCCCTCCCCAAGTAAATCATTATTATAAAATAATCATCTTACTTTTTGAATAATCTTCCCATACTTATATACAAACTCCAAATTGAAACCTATATGTTTAAGAGGAAGCTTTTTAAATAGGTTACCAAAAGGGTTGCCAATCAGTTTTGCCTGGATTGGAGAAAGGGACATTTGAATTTAAATGGTGGTGGAGTCATGTGTCCTGTTTCTACAGTCTGATTGCAACCATCAGATTGTACTTTACACCTGTACATACTCTTGACTTGTTCTTTAATGGAACCAAAAGATTGTACCAATTGAAATAGTCTTAGCTCAACGAGTTATTTCAAGAAGCAGGATTGCCAAATGGATTCTGCAACTTGAAAAGTGCTACAAAATAAGGTATGCTTCAAATTAAAGAACACTTTATAACCTTAATGTGAGCAACCTTATTAGTGTCATCACTCACATCCTGATTACGCACACAGATATACAGTGCTCTATTTTGCTTCCTTATATATATCAAGATCTGAATACCGTAAAAAAAATTTAATCCCATAGACATGAAACAAGTATTTTAAACAGTGTAGTTGATATGTTTAGCTGATTTGTGTTTACACAGTGCATTGATATTTTATTTAAATATGAAATTTTTCATGAAATCATGAAATTTTATACAAAAAATAGGATAAAATGACCCTTAAATCTAAGTAAGATGAAGTAATCTTTTAATCCATAAACTGGCAAAGCTACCTAGTACCTTCTATTAATGAGCCTAATGATCTCCACCATATTTATTTCAAGTTTTTCCTAAGTATATGTTTTGGTTTTAAGGAGCATGGGTTAATGGGCTAATCATCCAATAGGGATGCTTTAGTGGTGTGATGAAAGCAGCTTTAACACGCCCCCCCCCCCCACCCAAAAAGATCAGTTTGACAAGTAATAACATATAGTGATATCTCTTCTATGAACAGATGTTATGTGTACATATCTAACATATATAAAATACATAGAACTGTTCATTTAAAAATTTATATCCTCATACTCCTGGCATGCCTGCCAATGGCAGATGATGATGATGATGAGTTGTGATAATGAGCTTTATAACAGCCATTCTTATAGACTAGGCTACTTACAAATATAAAACAATAAAACAGTTAAACCAGTGATGAAATTTAAAATTTGTTATTACTGGTTCTGTGGGCGTGGCTTAGTGGGGTAATGTGACTGGGTGCGCGTGGGCAATTTTTTTTTTACTTTTAAAACCATTTTTTACATGTAAAACCATGTTAAAAAATGCTTTCAAAAGGCTCTGATGATCCAAATTGAGTTGCCTGATTAGCAGGCAACTCAGCTGGGATCGTCAGAGCTTGGCTCCTCAAAGGCATTTAAAAGAAAAAAAGCCTCTGATGATCACCTGGCTCAGCTGGGCATGGGGGGTGGGGGCAGGGATTTTTGCTACCACTTCTCCGAACTGCCCGCCGCCATCGCTACCTACTCGCCCGAGCTGGTCCAAACCGGGAGCATTTCACCCGAGTTAAACCCCATAGATAGCTGGGCCTAAAACAATCAAATCATATCAAACCAAGGCCCCCACAAACACATAAGGGACCCCACAAACAAATCAACCTCTGGCCTGAGACGAAAGTGCTTTTCTTCTTACGTGTAACAGTAACAGAGTTGGAAGGGACCTTGGAGGTCATCTAGTCCAACCCCCTGCTCATGCAGGAGACCTATACTAGGGATTCAAACCGCCAAACTGCCGACCTTTCTGATTGACAAGCTCAGCATCTTAGCCACTGAGCCCTCTAGCCAGACAGTGCTTTGGGTGTTGTCCATATCTCCGGAGGGAAGCTGTTCCAGAGGAAAGGGATTGCAACCTAGAAGGCTTCCTTGGTCCCATAAGATGACTTGTTTATTAGAAGGGGCAGGGAGGGAACCCACTTTGCCAAAATGCATTTGGCAGGCAGAAATACTTAAAAACAAACAATGTCTCAGGTACTCAGGCCCTATGCCAGTTTACAGTGCAACTATGAAGTACAACAAATAATATCAATTAAACCAAAAAAGTAATAAATGTTACCACACACACACACACACACACACACACATACACCAGTGATCATATAAAGTCATAAAAACTGTAGAGATTAAAAAGAACGGAAGAGAATATTTTTAGCTCAGGATTGAACTGTGGGGTCCTTGGTTCTCCCTGAGCTTGGTTGTGGTGTGGTTTTTTTTGCAAACATTTCATTAACAAACTAGGTAATCTCATCAGTGCACTAAGGACCTCACATTAAAAAGAACCCTTGCTATACCAATAGATCTTTAGGTTTCTATTAAAATCTGCCAGGAGGGTGGGGATCCACCTCTTTTTTGCTAATGGTAAATAATTCACAGAAATGTGTGTTATTGAGTTCTATATAATACATTGAATTCATGCAATGAAAGACACACATCTGCCTTATAGAGTCCTAGAATTGAAAAGATCTCAAAAGTGATCTAGTCTCGCATCCTGCCACTGGATATGGTGTTATGTTACCTTTAGGAGATGGTGTTTAGTGTTATGTTACCTTTAGGAGATGGCCAGCTATCCAAAAGGCTGTAAGTAATGTTAAAGAGGTTTGTTTTACTGAACAGATCAAGTAGCTGTTAGTTAAATGATTTCATGATTATAAATCTTTTCATGAAAGAGCTGGCTGAAATTCAAAAGCCAAAGATTTTTAAGGCTACAATTTTTCTGTTTTTTGCCATCACATTAAAAATATATGGACTACTTTGAAGGAACAAGAAAAGTTCTGGAAATGTTTTTGATTTTGTTTTGTTTATGCATCCCCCACTCCCCAGTTTGTTTTTATTTTCTGAGCAACAAGATTGGCCTCCCAATCTCCCAAATGTGCTAACATCACATCTGTTTGTTCACTTTAATCGTAACAATTTGCAGAATTTGTCTGCAAGCTGCTTAGTTATGCTGATTGATAATGTGACTCAGCACTAACACAGACCAGTTTATTTTCAGCTGAATATTTTTTCAGGGGCCCTGATATTCTCCTGCACGTGGTTGTTGTCTTTTCATACAGACATTTCATCATTACATTACTAGGTATTGATAACAAACTAGGACTGATGATGTTACCTAATCAAATGTCTGCAAGGAAACAACCAAGCTCAGAGAGCACCAAGGACCCCTCATTTCAACCCTGAGCTACAAATATTCTTCTTTCTTTATTATTTCTTTATTAATTTTATTTCTATACCGCCCTTCTCCCAAAGGACTCAGGGCGGTGTACAGCCTAATTAAAAACACAAAGACAGACAATATTTAAAAATAATTAAAATTATTAAATAATAGGCCCAATTTATAAAACCCCGAATTTAAAAACCCAATTTAACTGTAGAATATTTTTTTCCTACAGTTTTTTCCATACTTCTGTTTAAACCTTAGCTGTACCCATATAGGCATGTTTTTGGATAACTCTGGTTCCAGATGAAGATTTACATCCACATGAATTTCAAAAAACACTGGTTGATCACCTCAACCTTTGAGAGCTGTATGCAATGAAATTTCATCTTAATGTGTGCCGATTAGTGTACATTCAAAGTGACAATAAAGTTATTATTCTATTCTATTCTCAAGGTAAACCTAGATTCAGCTGCCTATGTAGATCTTTCTTACTTTGTCAAAATTGCCAATTGTTCTACAGATACCTCATTTCACAGCACTGTTGTCATTGCAAGAACATCCAAGTTTGTGAGCACTTTAGTACCTGGTGGTTCATATATAATCTTAAACCAATAGTTTTGGGGCTAATCCCAACCCTTTATTTTTCTTAACTGTTTTTTCAATCACTAAGTACTACAGGGGATGTGGCAGTAAAGTATGACAACAGAAAAGAAGAGATGGGAGTTTCAATGCATTTCTTCAGTTTGGCTTTTGTTAAACTACTGAAAATTTAATATATGCATCTTATAAATCTATTTTTTTATTTAAATAAAGAAACTACTATCTTAATTTGGCAGTTTGCTGATGAATTTTGGCAGAATGATCCAGGAGATGCAACAAGAGGCAGGAAGACACCTTATTAGTGGCAGTTTGGCTTTCCATGCATTCTTTTTTGTCTTAATGAGATATGTGAACAGCCTAACCTAAAATTGCATTAGTTGGTTTTTGGAAAAAAAATCTAACAATGCACTCACAGTTTTATTTTATTTTATTTTGGGGTATTATGTAAGCCTGCTTTATCTGAGCTGCAAAACTTTAGAAAACCACTCACTGGCAGCTGTGCGAAAACTTATTCTGCAAGTTACAAGCCTCATGTTGGCTAGTCTTTGTGCATCATAAATGCACAAAGCACATCATAAGTGCACAAAATGCACCTGATAAACTAAACAGACACCCAACCTTTGGTGGTTGATAGCTACCTTTGGAATAATTTGGAGCAAATTATTTGCTTCTCATCTTTGGAGGACAATCTTTTTTCCTAATATTATTTTTCCAATCTTCTAGAATTTAATAATTATGAAGTTGCAAGCCGTGGCCTTCCATTTTGTAATCTTTTTTTTTTTGTGTGTGTGTGTATTTTATTAGATTCTTAGAAAAGTTTAAGTTTCAACTTGTAACAATGGAACACAAATGTGGCTTGTTTGGGTGTTATTTTTTTAAGAGGGCAAGTAAAAGTGAATAGAACACATTAAAAGAGTATCATAATTTAGTTGTATAGATGTTAGCAATCTTAATACACAAGCAAATGTCTTCAAAAGATTTGAGCTTCTTTAGAAATTTCAGGAGTTTCAGGTATTTGTAGTATATGGTGCTTTTGTTGATGCAGTTTTATTCACTTTTAAGTAGGACTATTTCAGATCCAATAATCCAGATTGGCATGCATATTTTTGAGAATGAAAGATAGCAAGAAAAAAATGTTTGTATGATGGCGAGTATTTTATTTGTAATGTAGTCTTCCAGAACAGATTATTCAAGTGCAGATTAGTTGTCTTTTAGTTGAGAACTCTAGCTTTATATCCTAATTCTGCATGTTTGGATTAGAAAAAAAAATCCACTAAGTGAAGTACAAATAACTGCCAAACAATGTATTGCAGATTAACGTATAAGATTACTTCGTGGTCTCTAAAAATATCAGGTTTGCTTTCCATGCGTAGCTGTCCCCTTCTGCTCTCAAGAATAAATAAATTATCACAATTAAGGAAGAAAACATAATGCATTTGCAACCCACAGTATTTCAGCAGGGAATATAAAAGAACCCAGTTGCTGGTGTTGCATATTGAAAACAATTTGTGTGGATATTCTTAGGCAAAATCTCATCATCATCATTTGCAAAATAGCTTTTCTCTTTTTTGCTAAATTAAGCACCTGATTCCCATAGAAATCAATAATATATTTATGCTTTGCATTTAATTGCACTCTTATTAGAGGAAGCAGATAGCAATAGCCTCTTGACAAAAACCAAGTCATTCAAGTAACCAGCCAAATATCACTGCATGGAAACATGGGAATCTCCAAAGAGAGGGAGACTGAATCATAAGTATCCATGGCCAGTCAGAGAAAAGCTCTGTTTTTATTATCTCTTAATGGTGGCTGATTTTTTTCTGAGGCAAGATTTACCTGGCCGTTTGCAATCCACAGCCACTTGGTGTTATTTACAGCCAAGGGATTTACCAGAGTTCTGAGACAGCTGCAAGCATTGTATGTCCATAGGTCCCTGTGACATAGCGAGCAAGCTATGGATGAGCCTTAAAACAATGAAGCAGGCAGGCAGGGCACCTGCCTCAGTTCTGCCCTAAAAACAAAATGCAGTCCCCAAGGCAACAATCATACATACTTCATTCTCTTTGTTCCCACTGAAACTACAAGAAAAGCTTAACTCAGCCATGAGATTAATAAGAAAAGAGGGGAAAAAGGGAAGAAGGGGACAAAGCAGCATAGTACAGAACAATCACTTATGAATAAAGACAAATATACGTGTCCCAGGATAATATTGTCTGGGTCAAAGGCAAAACCTCTGGTCCCGGTAACAGATCCAGATTGGATCCTGAAACAATCACTTAGCCTGTTATTTGGATTGTGTGGGTATGAGAAACCACAAACTTAAGGTTGCTTAATACGCATTCCTTTTTTCTTTAAATGTTCTAGGACAGTGAAGGCTAACCTTTTTGCCATCGCGTGCCAAAAGCGGAGGGAGCATGGTCACCCATAATTCAATGCACCCCACCCCCTACGCATGCACACACAACCCCCCGGCGCTCCCCCCACTTTTGGCACGTGATGGCACGGTGGGCCAGGTAGGCCTGTTTTTCACCTTCTCCAGGCTCCAGAGGCTTTCTTGGAGCCTGGGGAGGGTGAAAACAGCCTTCCCCATACCCCTGGAGGCCCTTCGGAGGCCGGAAATGACCTGTTTCCAAACTTCCAGTGGACCCAGAAGGCCCGAAAATCAGCTGGCCTGCGTGCGCATGCGCACTGGAGCTGAGCTAGGGCAACACTTGTGTGCCCACAGATATGGCTCTGCATGCCACCTGTGGCATGCGTGCCATAGGTTCGCCATCACGGTTCTAGGATGATGGCATGAGCAAAGTTGCTGTTTTTAAAAGAATGCTTGTGTTACCTTGATGAGGATGAATTGCGGGGAGAAAAATTTTGCTAGTCTAATATAACATCTTAAAACCATTACGTGTATATATAATGTAACCATATTGTTTGGAAAACAGGATGGTAGTTATCATGGGGATAAACGTGCAGAAAATAATACACAGCAGGTTTCCCCTCCCTTCTGTGAAAGAGGAATGGAAGAACTGAGCTTGAATTTCTTTAGCTTTTGAAAACGTAAGCTCCATTTTTCACTTGGTTCCAAATGGCAGAGACCTCCTAAAGGAGCTTGGCCTGTGAATTTCATTTCACAGTAAATGAATTCTGAGCATAACCTATTGAATTATATGCTATGGAAAATGTAATCCTGCGAAGCTTTTTTAGTGCTTTAGTGTAATAAGTAATAGGCAATACTACCTGACACTATGAAGCCACATAGAACACATGCACACTAATCCTGTAATGACAGTAAATCTGTCTAGTGGATGCTTTTAGAGCTTTAGAGATGAATTTAGAAATTTGTTAGCCTCAGAAACAAGACTAAGCCATCCAGCTCTTAACACCGTATGTATGAGGCGTGAGTCTGGTTGTGTTTAGCTGAGCATAAAATGATTGGATTCTTAAACAGAATTAAACCTCAGCATCTGGTTCTGCAAATGTTACCTACCATTAGCTAGGCAGCTAATCATATCAATCAAAAGCTATCATTTTGCTGATTGATATTCTAAAGAATGTCAATACTGTAGCAGAATACTCATACTTGAATGAAAACTAAAACTTTGTCATAAACTAAAAGAAAGTTGGCAGTCTTATCCTGTAAGCATTTAAACTTCATTTTAAATTCCCCTTAAAACATAGATAACTAAGACATATTTACACCACATTCAAATCCACAAAAGAATCCACAAATCCTTTTAAATTTTTAGTTGTATGACTAGACCTCAATTTGGAGCATTCAGTAGAGTTGGATTAGTTTCCCATCAGTCTTAACAGTACAGTTACCATAGATAGGCTTGCTGGAGGTACTGGAAATTGTTGTCTAATCCAGCTGCTTTAGGAAGAAAAGCTAAGAACATATTTACTGTTTTTAGCACGTTAAACACTGCAGCAAATGTATATGCATTTTTTTCCTGGGGAAATCTTCACAATTTAATGGGATTTACTTTCAGTGAAGTAGACGGAATTGTGGCTTAAGATTTTGCTTTGTTTGTACTGAATGGTATGTCTTCAAGTTTAGGAATTGATAAGCAGAGGATTGTCAGTTTCCAAATATGTTATTACCAACTGGCTTTGAAGCTTAGGGAGATAAAATGGATAAAGGCCAAAGGAAGCAACAAGAAGGCTTAATTGGTTTTTGAAGAAAGGGAGAATAGATAGGACCTCCAGTGCATCAAACACAGTTGCACAAAACCTCTTGAACTGGGGTTAGGGTAAATGGAGGAACTATTTGATAATTTGATCTGGTGCTCAATTGTCTCCCGGCAAGACTACTTAGGGGCCCCTTAGCTTTTATGGGCAAGTCACCCTTTTTCTTCCTTTGTAGCATCATTCTCTAGATCAGGGTGTCAAACTTGATTTCATTAAGAGCTGTATCAGGGTTGTGTTTGACCTTGGGGGGCCGGGGTCAGCATGGCCAGGTAGGTGTGGCCAGTTTGTGGTGGCCCAAGCACTCTGCCAGCAAAAAATGGGCCCTCAAGCTCTGTTTTCGGCTACCACAGCATCCTGCAACCCTCTGCCAGTTAAAACGGAGCTCGCAGCCCTCCCAAGCTCCTTTTTCACTGGCAGAGGGTTTCAGGAGGCCGTGGCAGCCGAAAATGGCACTCGAGAGCCCGTTTTCGCTGGCAGAAGCACTGCAGGCTGGTCGTTCGCTGTTTCCAGGGCGGCCCCATGGATAAGATCTAAGTACCCGTCAGGCTCGATCTGCCCCCCCACCCCGGGCCTTGAATTTGACACCCCTGCTCTTATTATACACTGAACTATTCAGTGTATAGATTATACATTGAACTATTTTGGAGGCAGATGTAAAATATGGGCCAGAGCTACATTGGCTTATGCTATTTGGAGTGATACTGAGAACTAAGAGTTATTTTCTTTCCCTCTCTCTTTCTCATGCTAAAAAAGTTGCTGGCTCTTAAACATTGGAAGGATAAAAAATGTTACCTGAGTTCCTTTTTAGCACATACCTGCATCATATTTATAAGCTTCATCTTATAAAACATTATGTGAAATCCATATAAGGATTTCATATAGTAGAACTTGAAAAAATGCTAATATTTTTGAAAAGGATTTTAATCAGAGTGACCAGTGTTAATCAAACTGGACCAATGGTTCCATAGAATTATAGAATCATAGGGCTGGAAGGGACCTTGGAGGTCTTGTAGTCCAATCTCTTGCTTAAGGCAGGAGTTCTTATAGCATTCTGGACAAATTGTTGTCCCATCTTTTCTTGAAAACTTCCAGTAATGGAACATCCACAACCCTGGATGCTTAATCACTCTGTCAGAAAATTCCTTCTCATTTCCAGTTGACTCTACATGAGCTTCCACCCATTGCTTCCTGTCCTGCCCTCAGTTGCTATGGAGAATAAATTGACATCCTCTTCCCCATGACAGCCCTTCAGATATTGAAAGACTGCTATCTTTATTAAGCTAAACATACCTAATTCCCTTAGTCATTCATTGTATGGTTTAGTCTTCAGGTCCCTTATCATCTTTAATGCTCTTCTCTGCACTCTTTTTTTGAATCGTGGTTTCCAGAACTGGTTGCAATATTGCAAGTGTGGCCTCACCAGTACAGTATAAAGCAGTACTATCACTTCCCTTGATCTTGATGCTATCCTTCTCTTGATGCAGCCTAGATTCATTGGGTTTTTGGCAGCTGCCACATACTACTGATTCATATTTAAGCGACCACTAGGACACCTAAATTCCTCTCAGAGATACTACTTTTGAGCCAGGTACCTCCTATTCTATACCTATGCAAATGGTTTTTCCTACCTAAGGGCAGGATCTTACTTTTCTCACCATTGAACTGATCTGGTTGGATCGGTTCCAATGCTCAAGTCTGTCAAGATCCATGAATCTTGAGCTCATCTTCCAAAGTGTTAACTTTCCCCCTTTGGTTGTTGTCATCTGCAAATTTGATGAGTTTCCCCTTCTATCCTCTCATCTAGATCATTTATGAGGATTTTGAAGAGCACCAGGCCCAAAACTTTGAGATACCCCACTTCATGCTTCCCTCCATGTAGATGTAGATGGAATGGTCCACTTCATCAATACTTATTGAAGTCCAAGTACACTATATCCACAGTATTTCTCTGATATACTAATTTAATCGCTTTATCATAGAAAATAATAAAGTTGGTCTGTTGATCTGGCATGATCTGTTTTTAACAAACCCATGCTGGCTTCCAGTAATTGCCTTGTTCATTTCTAGATGTGCACAAAGTGCTGCTTGATTTTTTTTCTTTTCCCAGGAGTTTTGTAGGTATGGATGTCAAGCTGATTGGTCGGTAGTTTCCTGTAGTTTTTTTTGTCATTGGAACCACATAAGCTCTTTTCCAGACCTTTGGCAGTTCCCCTGTGCTCCAGGAGTTCTAAAAGATTTCATTCATAAATCTTATCTATTTTGCCTATTTTGACCTGCATTCCTGTTCTGTCTCCCATAGTGCTGCTTTTGATAGGTTGGGCTATTTCCCTTTTTGCATAAAGGCAGAGGAAAGAAGGAATTAAGCAGTTCTACTTTTTCCCTACCTGTTTAATCTGTCATAGGATAGATTTATGCAAGGGTGGGTACAGAAAGAACTACTGTGAAAGAGATTGTTGGCATAGGAAAGAATGAGGAATAGCAAATATAAAACAAGCAAAATAAATACAAATAGCATTGTGCTAGATTTGATGAGCCACGGAATCCTAAGTATACTTGGAAGTAAGTGCTAGTAAATCTTCCTTCTGAACAAATAATAAATATTATTCTACCCCAAATTCACCTTTACTTTTAAACAATTCAAAAAAGGTTAATTTTATTGGGATTGTGTGAGGGTAGCGGTGGAAATATGCTGTTGGTTTCTACAGGTCCTTTGATGCAAGAATAAAAGCACATCCTCATCCACAAACTGATGTTGTCAAGTTTAATCACAGGCTGTTTTGTCTTTTGTTCCCCCCCCCCCCCCTTTCATGTTTCTTGTCTTGTATATTCCATTTTATTCAGATATTTAGTGGATGATGAGGCCACTCCTTTGATTTTTTCTATTTTTAGCTTTCAACAAATTTGCAGAAAAATTTAATAAAACTTTGTAAAGGAAAATGTGCAATTTGCAACTGAAAGCTGTTTTGACAGTTCAGAATATAATTACTTTGAATATAACAAACTAGCCTTATTACTGATTTTAAAAAAATTCTGAAGCTGTTTAAACTAGAAGTCTGTTTTATTTAAGTCTTCTCCCTAAGACCAAAAATTAACAAAGTAATTAAATGAAAGGACTGGTTTAGAGTAATCTCCCAAGACTCAGAGACCTAAGTTTAGAATAATCATACAATTGTTAAAATAATTTTCTTAGAAGTGTAATAAATATTCTATATTAAAGAAAGTTGAATTCAAAAGAAATAAAATGGCCCTATCTATTGGAATATTTAGCTTCATTATTTTTCATTTTGGCTCTCTCTGTGTCCCTGCAAGTAATGCTGAACTATAATTTTGAATGAGTTTAATTCCTAAACATATGGGAAATTCTTGGAGATTCAAAGTCCCTGCTCTCCTTCTGGTAAACTCTGAAGATCTGGTTCTTCCTCCAGGCCTTCGATTAGGGTGAATGGAGGAGGAGGAGGAAGAGGTAGACCTTTGTGAGAGTTCACTTGTGGGTCATTCCTTCCGGTAAGCTGTTGTTATTTTTTTGACTAATTATTTTTCATCCTCTGTCTGCCCAGACTCATTATAAATATGTCAAATAAATCAGGGGTCTCCAACCTTGGCAACTTTGTGGACTTCAACTCCTAGAATTCTGGGAGTTGAAGTTCATAAGTCTTAAAGTTGCCAAGGTTGGAGACCCCTGAAATAAATAGTATCCTCCCAAATCTTAGCAGAGCACCAGATTAGAAAATATTACTATGTTCTCCATTGGAACTATTTTTTTTTAAAAAAAGGATTGTAGTTCAGCATTACAAGGTGGGGGAGGTATACAGGAATTATTTACATTACTATTGAGTAGACATATAGCTTATTGTATAACATATTACTCTATATTTATTTACTTTTTTGTTCCTTAACAGAATTATGTATGGAACTAAATTGGAAACCACAGACCAGGGTAAACCAAGATTGCATAATTCATTGTTTAAACTAAAAATAATCAGAGCAAAGTTAACATGTACCACTCTGAAATAAAATGTCGCCATTGTTGCATTTATTAGGATTTTGACAGATTCTGCTACTCTTCATCAGGAAACAGGTTTCAGAAAGCAGAATGAAGAGTAAATAATAAAACAAGAATAAAACAAGACAGAGAAGGCTTCCCTGATGAAATGGAGGAAAATATGCGTAATTGAATAGTTTAGGTATATTATGAATTTTTATTTTATTTTATTTTATTTTAGTTTGAATTTGTATACCGCCCTTCTCCCTGAGGACTCAGGGCGATGAACAGCCAAGTAAAAACATCAAGTACAAATATTAAAATACAGTTAAAAATATACATATATAAATTTGGCCCTGTTAATTAAAAGCAATAAACAAAACACTTAAAAACACTTTAAAAAAATTAGGCCAGCCCGGCTTGCTGGAAAAGGAAGGTTTTAAGGGCACGGCGGAAGGCACTGAGGTCTTGGATTCTCCTTATCTCTGGAGGCAGTTGGTTCCAGAGGGTAGGTGCCCCCACAGAGAAGGCCCTCCCCTGGGGGTCACCAGCCTACACTGTTTGGCTGATGGCACCCCGAGGAGGCCCTCTCTGTGGGAGCGCAGGGTCGATGGGAGGTCGATGGTGGCAGCAGGCGGTCTCGAAGATAGCTAGGCCCTATGCCATGGAGCGCTTTAAAGGTGATAACCAACACCTTGAAGCGCACCCGGAAGACCACTGGGAACCAGTGCAGCTCGCGCAGGAGCGGTGTTACATGGGAGCGCCAAGCTGCTCCCATCACTACCCGCGCTGCTGCGTTCTGGACCAGTTGGAGCCTCTGGGTGCTCTTCAAGGGGAGCCCCATGTAGAGAGTGTTGCAGTAGTCAAGGCGAGAGGTGACGAGGGCATGAGTGACTGTGCACAGGGAATCCCGATCTAGAAAGGGCCGCAACTGGCGAATCAGGCGAACCTGACAAAAGGTCCCCCTGGTTACAGCCGTCAGATGTTCCTCCAAGGACAGCTGCGTATCCAGGAGGACTCCCAGATTGCGAGCCCTCTCAGTGGGGGCCAACGATTCGCCCCCAATAGTCAGTGATGGAGTCAACTGACTATATCGGGATGCCGGGAGCCACAGCCACTCAGTCTTGGAAGGGTTGAGCCTGAGCTTGTTCTTCCCCATCCAGATCTGCACAGCCTCCAGGCACTGGGACATCACTTCAAGGGCATCGTTGGGGTGGCCTGGGGTGGAGATGTACAGCTGGGTGTCATCAGCGTACTGGTGGTATCTCACCCCAAAGCCACGGATGATCTCGCCCAGCGGCTTCACATAAATGTTGAACAGGAGGGGCGAGAGGACTGACCCCTGAGGCACTCCACATATAAGAGGCCTTGAGGTCGACCTCTTCCCCCCTGCCAACACGAACTGCGCCCGGTCGGAGAGAAAGGAGGAGAACCACCGTAATACGGTGCCCCCCATCCCCAACTCTTCCAACCGGTGCAGCATGATACCATGGTCGATGGTATCAAAAGCCACTGAGAGGTCTAACAGGACCAGAACAGAGGAGCAATCCCTGTCCCGAGCCCTCCAGAGATCATCAACCAACGCGACCAATGCCGTTTCCGTGCTGTGCCCAGGCCTGAAACCCGACTGGAACGGATCTAGATAGGATGTTTCCTCCAGGAATTGCGGAAACTGTCGCGCGACCACACTCTCAACAACCTTCGCCAGGAAGCGAAGGTTGGAGACAGGACGATAGTTGGCCAATATTGCCGGATCCAGGGATGGCTTCTTGAGGAGAGGCCTCACCACCGCCTCTTTCAAGGCGGCGGGGAAGTGACCCTCACTCAATGAAGCGTTGATAACACCCTGGAGCCAGCCTCGTGTAACCTCCCGGGAGGCCAGTACCAACCAGGAGGGACACGGGTCCAGTAAACATGTGGCCGCACTAAGTCTCCCCAAAATCCTGTCCACATCATCGGGAGTCACAGCATCAAACTCCTCCCAGGTAACATTCTCAAGACTATTCCTCGTCACCCTGCCCTGATCTACCCAGTCAGAGTCCAAATCCCCCCGGATCTGAGCGATTTTGTCATACAGGTATTGTCCGAAATCCTCCGCCCTGCCTTCCAAGGGATCCTCCCGCGCTCCCGGATGGAGCAGGGAGCGGGTTACCCTGAACAGGGCAGCCGGACGATTCCCTGATGACGCAATAGAGGCGGAAAAGTAATTAAACTTTGCCATCTTTATCACCACTAGGTAGGTCTTAATATGCGACCTTACCAGTGTTCGGTCAGATTCAGCGAGACTGGCCCTCCAACCGCTCTCTAGGCGTCTTTTCCAGCGTTTCATCTCCCTCAGCTCCTTGGTAAACCAAGGAGCCGCGAGGGATCGACACCGGGTCAGAGGCTGCAAAGGCACGACTTGATCCAAGGCCTCACCAGCCGCCCGATCCCAGGCAGCTACCAGGTCCTCGGCCGAGTCGTGTGCCAGATCCTCAGGAATTGGCCCAAGCTCTGTCTGGAACCTATCAGGATCCATCAGGCACCTGGGGCGGATCCATCTAATTGGGTCCGCCTCCCTGCGGCGGGGTGTAGTGGTTCGAAGGTCCAGACGAAGGAGTGAGTGGTCTGACCATGACAAGGGTTTCATGTCTATATCCCCTATAATAAGACCACTCAACCACTGGCCAGAGACAAAAATCAGGTCCAGCGTGTGTCCCCCCCTGTGAGTGGGGCCATAAACTAACTGGGTCAGGTCCATGGCCGTCATGGAAGCCATGAACTCCCGAGCCACCTCCGACGTTTCACCAACGGACGGCAGGTTGAAATCACCCATGACCATAAGCCTGGGTTATCAACTGCCACCGTGGCTATCAGGTCGAGTAGCTCGGGCAGGGCCGTTGCCACGCGGCAGGGAGCCAGGTACATAAGCAGCAAGCCCATCTGAACCCAATGACCCCATCTCACAAAGAGGGACTCACATCCGGCAATCTGTGGCACAGTGATCTCCCTCGAACCAAGACCTTCATTAATAATAACCGCCACCCCTCCACCCCTCCCCTGGGCCCTCGGCTGATGGAATGCTCTGAAGCCTGGTGGGCACATCTCAACCAGAGGGACCCCTCCCTCCGGGCCCAACCAGGTCTCCATAATACCCACCAGGTCCGCTCCCCCCTCTTGGATAAGATCGCAAATGAGGGGGGGGCTTATTTATCACGGACCTGGTGTTGCAAAGCATCAGCCGGAGGCCCAGGTCCTGAGTATCTGAGCCACCTAGTATCCAAGGGGAGCCTTGGGGACTGGGGCGTGCAATCGCTCTCAAGTAGCGAGTGCGCACCCCCGGCACAAGATAAGGTCCTCTGCTCCCGCCATATCTGCCCCTCCCATCCACCGTGCTGATGATATTCCCAATCCCTCGTCCTGCGCCCTCCAAACCGTTACCCTGTGCCGGGCTGGGCCCTGACTTAGGTGGATTACCCCCCCCATCCCCTTTGGTCGCCCTCCCAGTTCCCCTTAAAAGATTATTAAAAACCCTAATTAAAAAAACCCTCAATCCCCGCTTTAAAACATGCCACCTCTCGGGGCTCCAAAGCCCGTCCTTAAGGTAGGCCTTCGATAGGGTGGAAGGCCATCGCCGCAAGAGGGGGGCATCTCGCAGCGTGAGCAAATCTGCCGAGGTATAAGCCATACAAGTATGATGAGATGGAAAAGGGGAACCTTGGATGTCAGCAAAATTTAAAGATAGTCATTGAGGTGAGAGATGGCAAAAGAGGCTGGCCAGGATGAAGCTGGGGCCCCTTCACTCTCTCACAGTGATGGGGCGACCAGATCAGATGGTTGCAGTGCAGGCGGATGGCCACAGCCGTTCTCTCACCACGGCTGGATGTCAAGGCCAACAATAGTCACTCTCTCCCTGCAGATGGAGCAGCAGTCCTTGACCTGGACTCTCAGCTTCTCCCTCCAGCCTGCAATCTCTCCTCCCCCGAGCCAAGGCCTAAAGGTGGTAATCAGGTGGCAGGAATAAACTAGCCAGCAGCAAAAGGAGATAGAGATCAAACATAAAAGTCCAGGAGGGTGATAATAAAGTCCCTGAGTCAAAATGATGGTAAAAATGGGCCAACCTAATAGAGAGTCCAGGCAGCAAAGGGGGAAGGCCATTTTCATAGTGGGGGGGAGCGAATCCAAGGGGGAAACCAGATGGTAATAGGCAATCCCCCCCTCTATCACTCCCCAACTCCCTTCAATGTTCTGGGCCAAATCACCCCCAATAGTCCTGCCCGTCTTCTCCGAGCAAATTCTGCCACGATCTTCCCAGGTCTCGGTCCATATGGGGGGTTTTCAGGCGCAGCTGACCGCTGGACCATACACCCCAAGCCTCAAATCTGGGCTAAATAATTGTTTGAAGCGGCCTACCGGTCTCCGAGCCTCCGGGTGCCGGGTCCATCGCCCTCCGCTTCCCGCCCCCCCCTCCGGCAGCCCAGCTCTTTTCCGGCCGCCGTCAGATCAAAAGGGAGGCTTGGGTCGCTATAGATGATTCCCTCGGCTCCCTCAGTTCTCCATCCGGCTCAGTTAGACTCCCCGGACCACCTTAACTCCTTCACCTCCTGCAGTCGGTCCGTAGGATGAAATGCCCGATCTCCAGGGCCGCCGCCCTCCTTGCAGTGCTCCAATTGCATCTCCTCGCTGTAGCTCTGCCATCCCCGGGCCAATCCCAATAAGGGATGGCACATCCGAGCCGTCAGACCATCAGCATGCTGAACGTGGGGCCCAAGATCACTAAAACGGCCTCCAACGTTTCCAAAGTTCTCCTTTTCCCCATCAACCTCAACAGCGAGCCCCTCAGAGGTCCGCCATCTTGCGCATCAATTAGAGCATTCAGGTTATGTTCAGGTTATGTTAGATGAGCAGAACTAATCCTCCCATTTTTAAAAATACATAATCTAGTTCTTATTTGGATATGTTTCTAGTCTTAGGTGACATACATTCTCCTGATAGGTAGTGAACTAAATGTAAATCATGTTATTAAATTTAAATAATATGTAAAGAATGATTGGCTAAGCTCTCAATACCGTTGTCTCTCTAAAATTCAATGGTAATAATTCTAAAGGATTGAAAAACAAAGTTAAAACACTCTACCCACAAATTAAGTAAAAAAAACCCCACCCATTTCAATACAAAAAGATTGTACCATATTTGCCTGAAAAAAAAAATCAGTCTTCAATTTAAGGTATTTCCCTTCCCCATTCCCCCACCAACAACTCCTCTAAAGACAAACCAACAACCCTAAAGACAAACAAACTTAAAGACAATTTTCTACATTGTAGAAAACTACAATGTAGACAAAAGCCCTGTGGCATGTTGAGCTTCCAGTATGAGTACTAATTCTATTTGAATTCAGTCCTGGAAATTTCCCCTTCCTTGATAAATGGGTTTAGGTGACATACACACACACACACACACACACACACACACAACTATCATAAACCTTACTTGAAAAAATAGCAAAGATAGGACAAACAAAAATATTAACTGAATTAATATTACTGAATTACTGATTATTAATTACTGATAAAATAAGGTACTGAGTTTATAACATTTATTATCTAGATGCATATACCAACCATTATGTTTCGGCACACACAAATCATTCCTATACAGAAGCACAGAAACATACTTTTCTACTTCCAGAGAAACAACAAAGAAATAGGAAATAGATGGAGATGAAGTGAGGGGAAGGAGTAGCTTCACACAGAATGAAAGAAAAGAGAAATCCTGCTTAGACTTTAGAAAAGGGATTAAAATTGATCAGGGAAATATCTTCAAACAAACCTTCAGGCATTATGCTTTTCAACATTGATACTTCTGTCATTTGCATCATCTCCCCATTTTTTTTGTTTCATCTTGCCATAGGATTTTGCTTACTTTGGCATCCCATTTTGACTTCCAGAGACTGGGTCTGAATTTTCAGACTCTTTTAGCTGCAACATAAGGGAAGAAGTGGGCAAAGAGAGGGGTGGGGTTCTCTTTTCAATACCCAGCTGATAGAAGTCTAAGAAATGCAGAAATGAAAACCAAGTGCATTTCAAAATGTCATTTTTGCCATTTTGGAATTAATTCAGGAAAACAGTAGGGTAGAACCTCTGATGGAGTTATACAGTGTTCTTTGGGCCCTTTTTATATACATGGACAATTTGGACATGGAGTCCAAATTGTCCCACATTCATATCATCTCCATGAATATTTTCAAATCAAATCAAATCTTTATTGTTAGTGCCAAACACATGTGCAAAGAGATTGGTTGAGCCCCCACCCCACCCCACCCCACCCCACCCCACCCCACCCCAATTTTCAGAATTACAGTGCAAGTGCTCTCTTCCTCATTACAACTTCTGGAATAATAGCACTGCTAGACTGGAACCTCTACTTTGTTTTAAACTTTGCTGTTTTGAAGAGACAGCAAGGATATAGTTTAGCATGATTTTAGAGGTGGGAAGAAGTTGAGCGATCATCGTAGAGCGTCCTTTCCCAACAAACCAGGTCTTTTAGATGAGTTGGACTTTAATCTCCCTAAGCAGAACTATCATGTCTGGTGTGCAAATATCTGGATGCCCACTGGATAGAAACCAACTCTTCTTTGCTCTTTACTGGACATCTGGAACATTGCAACCCTACCATACTATGTTAGCTCAAAGAATGGCCAACTGAAGTCCAACATGTATGGAGATTACCTAATCTATGGAAGCTTTGGATCTCCTTTGGCTTTTATTTTGATGACTCAGGTTGCTGCAATGATTAACTCTGTGTTCTGCTCAAAAAGCATTAGGCATGTCTGAGCATGATATTCAGCTTGAATCAGAAGAATCATCAATGTTTTAGAGCTTTTGTTTGAATTCTAACATTTCTGCTGCTCTTTCAAGGTTGTAATAACAGAGAGCCGTTCCATTCTGTTTGGTGATTTCAAATACTTTGGAGGACTGCTTGAGGTATTTTACTGCTGAATAATAATCATTCATCCAGAAAAGCATTTTAAATGGCCCAACACTAGTATTTTGAAGAGGTATTCACAGAGAAATTAAACTGCAGTATAGTTTGAACCAAATATAGGAATATTAAATTGTTTCACGCATATATACAACTCACTCCTTCCAAAATCAAAGAAGTAAATGAAAAGATATATGAAACATTTAACCTGACCGACATCTTAAAGTCCTCAGATTTTAATGATAATAATAATAATCCCTTCTCTTAGAAATCAAAATATTTTTTAAATAGCTTTAGGAAAACCCAGGTGAGAGATGTACATAGATGACTTTTAACATTATGATTTTTGGAAAGACAGACAATAAGCAGAGATCTGTATAAAGTCCAATTTGACTTTGAATTTGGCATGCTTGTCTACTAAAAGTCTGAGTCTATGTCTGTGTAAAAGTGTCCATTAAAGACGCCTCTAGCATTGAAAAATATTCTCAATGAAGAGTTTCAAAGAAATGTAATAGTTTTGCTTATGTTCTTTTTGACAGGATAATTGAAGCAATTTGCATCGGCTGGTTCACGGCAGAGTGCATTGTGAGGTTCATTGTCTCCAAAGACAAGTGTGAGTTTGTTAAGAGACCACTGAACATCATTGACTTGCTGGCTATCACTCCGTATTATATTTCTGTGCTGATGACAATTTTTACAGGGGAGAATTCTCAGCTTCAGAGGGCTGGAGTCACCTTACGGGTTCTGAGAATGATGCGGATTTTTTGGGTTATTAAATTGGCCCGCCACTTCATCGGTCTCCAGACACTCGGACTGACTTTGAAGCGATGCTACAGGGAGATGGTGATGCTGCTCGTCTTTGTTTGTGTTGCGATGGCAATTTTCAGTGCTCTTGCCCAGCTTCTTGAACACGGACTGAAAATAGGAAAACCCAATGAAGGCTATGCAAGCATTCCTGCTGCTTGCTGGTGGGTTATCATCTCCATGACCACAGTTGGTTATGGGGATGTTTGTCCAATCACGATACCTGGAAGGATTCTTGGAGGGATTTGTGTAGTCAGTGGAATTGTTTTGCTAGCCCTGCCTATTACATTCATCTACCACAGCTTTGTGCAGTGTTACCATGAGCTCAAGTTCCGGTCTGCTAGGTATAGCAGGAGTCTTTCTGCAGAATTTTTAGATTAACAAATAGCACATATTACATTTCATAGCAGAATTTAATATAGTGAAGAAAGTAGTAAGTTCTTCCTCGTTGTTTTCCATCTTGGTGTCTGAGGAATTATGAAGCTGGTACAATACTCTGTGACTTAAGAGGAATAGCTCCCTGTTCTGTTTGAGGGAAGGTCTGTTTGAGGGAAGGTCACTTGCTATTCAACTCAGAAGAGCCGAGATTCATAAGGGAGAAAACATCTTCATTTTCATTGTCTCAGCAGGTGTGAAAGTTTCCACACTCATTTCTCCAAATACTGAGAAGTCCTAGATAGTATGCACTATTTAGAGCTGAACGCATCTATGTGTTTTTAAAACACTCTTGATTTTGAAATGCATTTCAAATGACATATCAATAAGAAGTGTCCAACCGTTAATTACCAGGACCACACGTAACAGCTTGTGGATAGTCAAGGGCCAAGATACTGGAGACGCAAAGGGGCAGAGCCAAGATGTTCTTTTTTTCCCCCTTCAAAGTTTTGATCAGAAAGGAAGAGTTGCTGTTGTTTTTCAAACCATGGTAAGTCTATTTTAGGGCATTCTGGAGGAATATCTCATGTCAAAATGGCAGAAAATGATGCCACCAACTTTTAGTAATTATAGTCAGAGGTGGATCCAGAGCTGCAAACGAAATGGTTGGGGGCAAATATATTCTTGTAGGCCTTAAATTGCTCCCTTCATAGATACAAAGAAACATATTCACCCAAACATATACATTTTAAAAAAAATACTGGTCAGATCCAAGTTTATGTAGAAGAAACCCATGAAAATGACTGAGATTCGTTAGCTATCACTATTTTGTCCAATTTATTTCAATTTTTGAATTTTTTCTAAGAGCATTTCAGTTTGGATCTGACACAATACATACAGGTCTTGGTTTCAGTATAAGGAACAACGTTACTGGTATTGTACACAAAGAATTATGGGGAAATTGGGATTCTTTATGTTGAAACTTACATGAAAACTATTCTTGAAAGTTGAGTATCTTGATTCAGTGTGGGGAGGACAAGCTGCTTTTCCGAGAGGAAAAAGCTAATCAGAATCGTGGAATACAAATTGAATAGTAATAGTAATAATAGTAGCAGTAATAGTAATAGTAGTAATGAAGGTCAATCTTCAGAATAGACCCAGTGAAGGTCCTCGGATTGTAGCTTTTTGTTTATGAATTGCAATTTATAGCAGGGGTGTCCAATCTTGGCAATTTTAATATCAGTGGATTTCAATTCCCAGAATTCCCCAGCCAGCATTTTGGCTGGGGAATTTTGGGAATTGAAGTCCACAGGTCTTAAAGTTGTCAAAGTTCGACATTCCTGATTTATAGCAATAGTACAAATGTTTTGAAAAAAATTATTGTCCTCTTTCCCAAAATCTGCTATTGAAGGCAAACCCTAAGGCAAGTTTAAAATCTTCCTGCAGAAAATTGACATGATATTTTGAAGCACATAATGGCCACAAACTGGAGATTTAAAAATACCATACCATTGCTAGTACTATGCCTGTTCTTTTTTGTCATCCTTTCCAGTTACAAGCCTTGCACATTTCTTCAACAATGTAGAAAAACAAAGTTTGAACAGATACATAATTAGATAAAGGAATGATATTTGAAACATGAACAATGATTTCTATTTCTCATCTCTCATGAAGAGTATTTATATTTTTTCCTATTAATTGTATGTAAAATATCCTCCTTAATGTCAGATGCCCTGAGATCAATCATTTTAAAATACTACTATAGAGTTTTTCTCAGAAGCTTATTCAATTAAAAACTTACTAAAAATAAACTGTATAATTTATTTCAATATAAAAACACTGGTTAAAAATTATTCCGAATCCTTTCAGTGAATTGAAGAATGAAGAACATGGCAGTCAAACCATTACTGCATTTAATGAGATGCTTTATGGTGCTACTGTCACTTTAGGAAATAATCTAACTTCGTTAAAGTCAAGTAACACTGTATTAAAACATTCAAAATCAGTAAAGTTTCCAGATTAGAGAGTCACAGTTTAGATGACTGTGGTCATCTGGAGGTTTTTTTCTGATATATTTTTCTGTGGGCCTATTTTTTTTCACCCTTTTAAAAAAATGTCTAGGATTCCAATCCTAGTAACTTTTACATGGCAATAAGTCAAAGTGATACAATGGAACCAAAGATGAATTATTGAAGAGAGCTGTCATGAAACATAACTTTGAACTTTGACAATTTGATAGATGTTTTCAGAGAGGGTTTGCTATGTGAACTAAACATGACTTATGCAGCAAACTAAGCTTCATTACTATGAAGACTTGTAAAAAATACATTGAATTTCCCCATACCACAATACAATACCAGGGTCATGGTTATTGATGAGTTCAGATCCTTGCTGCTCCATGACATGAATAAACAGCTTTGTGTAGGCTTTTGTCTCACAGTTCAAATCAGAGATTATTAAGAATGTTAGGAGATACTGGATGAATCAGGCCACTGCCCATCTTGTGCCCTTTTCTGTCTCACAGAATGATCAACTTGATAGCTTCAGGCAATAACATTCATTGGCTATTGTTTGCCAGCAGCTGATGTTTTGAAGTGTGTTATCTGGGATTTAGAAGGTAATATTTAGCTGCTCAGCCTGCCTCGCACCCTTAAAAACATAAAAAATAATGGCCATTACTGTAGTTGAGGACAATGAATTTCATAGTTTTAACTACCTGTTGTACAAAGAAAACTTTTCTTTTATCAATCCTGTTGTGTGAATAAAATAGATAATGCCATAACTCAGACCCGAGTGCCTTGGAGGAAGGATAGATACAATTGTGACAGTAAATATACATAGTTCCCTAGGGAAATTGAACAAATATATACTTGATATATGGAATAATTCTCCAAATTAAATTTTGTGTGGGAAAGGCAATTGACTGTATTTGTCCAGTTTCTAGAGAAAAAAAACCCCAAACTGTCTAGCTATATTTCTCCTGAGATTGTTTTTATAATCATGAGCACTTTCCCCTTTTTAATATAATAAACGTATTTTGGATTATCACCAAACTTATATCAACTGTGTTGCATTCAAATAGGATTTATTATCTTCAAGTCCAACAGTGATTCTTATTAAAAGAAACATATCTGAATAAACACCCTTCCAAATAATTTATTGACTGAACAAATGAAAATAAAACACTGATATGCAAGAGGAGCTGCTAGCTCAATGTAAGTTGTACTATGTAAAATATAGCATATATATGCATTCTATATTAAATGTAGAACTGATTTTTTTTTAAAAAAAAACATGTTCTTGTACTACTTTGTGGTACTATTTATATGACTTGAAAAGCTGCCATAATGACCTGACTTTGTGCAGAAGAGGAATAAGAAATAATAAGCCAAAGAAATTAACCAATGAGGTAAGAAAAAGGAAAGTCAATATTGTAATAATTTAGTTTAGACCAGAACCATTCAGTCCTCCTCTTCTTATCTTTCTACACTTGCAAATCATCCTTGTTGCACCCCTGAAAATCATCATCGTGATTTTCATCACTCCATCATTTCACCAGGCATTCCTTTTCATAGCTCCTACACTTCTGTGTTATGCTGTAACATGATTCTTTTCATTCATGCATTGTCCTTTGTTGCTCATAATTTTCACGTCTCCCTTTTAAAGTTCTCATCAACCCTACCTGACCATGACATTTAAGTTTCCCCTTTCCATTTGACCCATTCACTCTTCCTTCATATACTTGTTTTGCAATTCATTCTTATGACCAAACCAGCTCAACCTATTTTTATGCTGTTCATTCACTTGCTACCTTTTCCCTAATTTGGAGAACAATGACACCTTCTTCCCCAGGTGCATTTTCACACATATATTAGGCAAATTGCAAAAGTTTAGAATGGAAGCTACATCCATATTTTAATCTTTCTCCAATTATACCATCAGAACTTGCAGATTTATCATGTTCTCACAGCGTTTATTAGCTCCATTTTTCTTGAGCATTGAGGGGTTTTCTTTCAACATACTGCTGTCATTCCCATATACTTCTCTAAAATTCTTTCAGGATTCCCTCATTTCGATTTCATTCTAAATCAGCCATCAGAATTGCTCTGCATTTTCTTTTCATTTTTCCTAGCTGTTCCTTGCTCTCCTTGATTACAATCTTTGCAACTCTTTTTTCTATTTTTCTTATGTATCTATTTCTCAGTCATAGCCTCTTTCACTCCATCATTTCACCAGGCATTCCTTTTCATAGCTCCTACATTTCTGTGTTACCCTGTAACATGATTCTTTTCATTCAATTCCAAGGAATTTTTACATTCTCTTGCTGTATGTTCAATTTCTATTCACTTTGTTAGATAACATTTGTCTATAATATTTTATAGAATTCATTTCTCTTTTTGCAAGTATTTTATTACAAGCTTTTTTGCATCCTTACTTTTCTTTCATGTCCATTATTCTATCAATTATCTCATAAGGAATCATAATAATTATTTCAATAAGACTTTTAAGTCAATCTTTTTTCATGTGTAGGCATGAATAGACATGCTTAAAATAAGTATTTATATATTTTTATACTATAATAATCATGACTCTTAGCAGCATGCAAAAATAAAACATCCATTACAAACATAAATGCACTAATAACATTCAGAAATGGAATAATAAAAACCCCCAAATAAAACAACATATATTCTGATAGCATTATTTAACAATAAATCTGGTTTGCTATAATGTATAAGGTGCTGGACTAGAAACCAGGAACCTGTGAGTTCTAATCAGGAGTGGGTTCTACTTACCTTCACACACGAGTTCTTCTGCGCATGTGCAGAAGCATTCTGATGACATCAGAGTCGGTTGGCAGAGCCTCCTGCTGGTTTTACTATTGGTTCTATAGAACCGGTATGAACCAGGGGCAACCCACCACTGGTTCTAATCCTTCTTTAGGCACAAACCCCAGCTAGGTGACTCTCTAGGTCAGTTTTTTCTTTAGCCCAAGGTTGGTGGAGGTTATAAGAAAAAAAAGTAGGCAGGAGCATCTTGAATTGTGCAAAATAAAGTCAGAATATAATAATAATAACTCATACTAATTCTAATTTTAAAAAACTTCTGGAAGGTTACTCTAACTTGCTTTCATATTTCAGAGGTAGACTGTTCTACAACATGGCAGCATGAGAGAAAAGTACTTCCTCCTAAGATCTGTTCCCTTTATTTCATAGTCCTGGGGAATTGCCTGTATTTTTATGATGATGTTTATATAGGATGGATTGATTCTACTATTTGAAATAACTGAACCTTTTTCTAAGACTCTTGCCAATCACCATTGTTGTTCATTCTTGAGTCTCTGAATAAGCCAATCATTTTTCTGTAATTTTTGAGCAGGACTTTTCACTCATCAATTCATGTCAACTAGCAGAATAGTTCTTTCTTCCCGACCCCATTACGTTAATTCAGAATGTAGCACAATTTTTCCCAAAACTCATCTCTGGTCCTTCCATTATCATCATTCTCCAAAGCACAAATGTCACCAACCTATGGAAATCTGCTTTCATACACACACAACAGAAACCTAGATGACACTGATGTAACCGCAGGGTCAGTGATGGACCCAGATTGGATCCTGCAACATTATCCTGTGGGACACATATATTCGCCTTCATTCATAGATATAACTTTCTGACATACATCCACAACTGAAATTACTCCTTCTCTTATTCATATACTCATCAGCTACCCAAGATCAGGCCACATTCATTCAGATTTGTTGTCGGCATTAAGATTATGTTTTGATATCTGCCATATATTTCAATTTGTGTACACACCTAAGTAAACAATAAAGTTGTTACATGTCTGTGTTCAGAATAGATGTTCTTTCCTATATATCTTTATCAGCCAGAGGCTATTATTTATTTAATTAACCTGTTTATTATTTATTACTGAGCTTCTGTTACTTCATGTCAGGAAAAGATGCCTGTCTTTACAAACTGGCAGTCACATTCTAATCTATGAAAAATCAAATGAAAGCAATGGAATAAGAAATGTAGTTGTTTTGCTTAATCATAGAACATTTAGATAACTGGACCAAGAAGACCTATGAGCCCCCGAAGCAAATTTCATCATATAAGAAATGAAATACACATAATAAAACAGGAAAATGTGATGCTGTGATGATAGATTAGATTTGAAAATCTAGATTTGAAATAAACCTATCAATACCTATCTGGAAATAAATTGTTATTGCATGCAATGAAAAAATCTCTAGAATAAGCATGTTTTAAGATTTCCTTGTTTACATAAAGGGGTCAGCAGAGTAACTTAATCTTAAAATACTGAATCCATCCAAGAAATTTAAAATGTATTTTGATATTGTGACTGATATTTTTAATAAAGAAATTTGAAACATATGATGATGTTTGTTCTTTCAGCAAAAGGTATCTATTTAAATGAATGATATTCAAACTTTATCATGTCTTTACAATGTAAGCTCAATTAGTTTTAGTGAGATGTCCGCTGATATATATATTAAAATAAAAAACTATATTCTTTAATCATACCTGTTCCAGTCTTTATCAAAAGATTTTTGTAGCAACAGGTTATGCTGTTTTTACAGTGGACTTGTAAAAGCAATGTATATTATTTTATCACTGAACAACTTATAGTTTGAATTGCCGTATGTTTTAAAGTGTAAAAATGATTGTGTAGATTTATTTTAATATCACATTATTTTGAACAGGAAATTAAGAATCCTTTATGGTGGCTATTCAGAGCAATGCTTGTTCATGTATAAGTGGTTGTAGAAGCCAACTGCCAGCTCTTTAACATAAAAAAACCCTTAAGAGTTCCTGTTCCCTTTTCATCTACCAAAAGATATTGCTTGCCAGTCACCGATCCTGTCCACTGAATTCAGTTCTCTCATTTTCTCCCTAAATGGGTTATGGTCAATGAATGATTGACAGTTACTTTTGCAAATTTATGCTTGATTTTCTGTTTTTTATTGTATTTATAAATTTAATAAAATAATTTAAAATAATTAAAGGAATTAAAGACTCAGGTAAGGTGCACTTTAGTACTGCAGCACGTGTATCAGAAGTCATTGTAAAGGATTATGACTCTTAATATATTGCAAAACCCCTTTGGTGACTACCTAGTAGTTCAAGTTGATTTATTCCATATCTTCCTCAAAAAGCTGCACTCTAAATCTTATGTCATTTTATTTTGGGTTGCTAACACACTCAATATAAAATGCCTCATTATTTTAAAAGATTTCTTTGGATTCCCCCCGCTCTTTTTTAAATACTTAATAGAAGGGAGACATGACACTAATACACACATACCTTTTTAAGCTAAATTAGTAAGTACATTCTAAGATCTAAAGGAACACTATGCTGCAAAATCTCACTAATATGAAAAGTAATTTTCACCCATTTTCTAAATGCCTTAGAACAAATCCTCTAACAAAGCGTAAAATCCGCTCTTTCCTTCCCACACACCTAATAAATACCCTTGCAATTACCATTAATCTTGGATAATCTTGAGTCATGTATAATTGTGTGAAAAATGAACAGGCCTTCTAGAAGATGGTTGTATGTATGCACCCCAAATGCATTGATGGGATCAATTTGAAAAGCATGCCATGGCCAAAACAGAGAGTTGGTCTATATAGCCTTTGGAATACAAGATGCTTTAGCTAGGGTAAAACCTATCCAGAAAGAGAAGCGTAAGTGACATAGAAATCCAAATTAAATCCATTTCCAGTGTAAAAATGAATGAGTTTGATTAAATGGCTCAGCTGTTCTGATAGAAAATATGCTTTGCTTCTGATCCAGAGTAGGACTTGAATTATAGCGATAAAAACATGATGGAAATAGGAAGGAACTTAACGCATCTCTGTATCTGAGTTAATTCAAATAAGGATTAAAATATGAAACAAAAATACAAAATAATTCAAACATCTGAAAATTCTAGAAACTGTAGTTCCAACATATCTGGACTGGCTCAGCTTGGCTCAGAAGTTGAGATATGGCAAAACATAAGGGAGGGGTTGTTTAAATGATTTAGAAACCTTCCTGATCTATTTAAAATTTCCCAGAGACTTACTAGTATATGGCATTTTGTCTTGTTTTCTGCAATACTGTATCTATTAAAACTGGAGCAAAAAGAATAACAATTACAACCTGAAGGGGAATAGTTACGTCTAGGGCAAGGCAAATATTTAAAACTGATTCCCATGTTGATGGATAGAGCTTTATTAGCTACTAACCTATCTTAAGTCTCTAAACAAAAGTAATGTCTCGGGTATGACAGAGGAGAACTCAAAGCTGTCAGAGATAGAAGCAGTGGTGGGTTGCTACCGGTTCTCCCCGGTTCGAGAGATCCGGTAGTGGAAATCTTCATAGTAGTGCGAACCTGTTCGCTTTGAATGTCAGTTGGGTCCTCCCTCCCACCCCTATGCTATACCTACCCTTATTTCTTTTGTTCTTTGGTCAGCTGTAAGGCGTGGCAGAGTGGATTGCCATGCCTCAGCTGTTTTTTTACTCAATGAGCTTGCACAAAGTGCAAGTTCAGCGATCGCGCGCAAACCACGTGCGCAATGCAAACCGATGGTAAAACTGATTAGAACCCATCACTGGATAGAAGGTTATGTATGGCCCAGTGTAGTTGCTTCTCTGCTCATGCTTTACCGTTCATATTCCAGAATGTATTATAGAAAAAAATATCTCAAACTGCTTAATCTAAAAGTGAATATGGCAATGTCAGCTCCTGTATATGAACAACTAATAAGAGGCTGAGGACTTGAACCAGGAAAGTTAATTTTCCCAGATGGCTAGAACTCTCTTGCTGTGTTTGGAAAATGAAACCTGCCCCTTTCATTTAGCAGAAAGATCAAACAGCAGGTTGGCAATTTAAAATATGAAAGAGGGATTAGGGGCTGTAAATTCAACTAGAATGGCTGGAATTGTTTGCTATCCTCTATGAAGGCAGAGTAGAAACAGGATTTTTCTGCTTATTTCTCCCGTCCTTTTAAATAGCCTTCTGACATGGGCAAACAAAAGCAGAGTTTACAAAGACACTTTGATTTCCAATGTCCAAGTATTCCACTCTTAGAATGGGGCATTGTGATGGTATTCAAGTCAGTTTTACTAAACATGTTGAAACTTACTTTTGAATAGAAATGCAATAATAAAGAATTATATACTATGCTATGCATATGCAACTTTATGGCATTTTACGCCCATGTCTTGATCCAAAAGTGCATAAATGTAGCCTTATAATTGCTCCTTTCAACAGATTTATGAATGGCTGTAGCAGTTATGCAGCAGGCAAACATTTTTGCTGCAGCTAAAAGACATTTCCAATCCCATAATAGCTTGCCATGAAGATAATTAATAATTGGCTGAGAATATGGTGGATTTTTTTTGAATGCATGAGGAATATTTAAAATAATCGCATGTATCTATCTTTGAATGTTTCATAACAATCAAGCAAATACCCTTGCCTAACAATAAATGGGATTTATTAATAGAAGTCTTAGAAGAATAGTTGCATTCTATGAGCATACTTTCAGTTTATCTACATCTAAACTATCAATTCTCTTATCATCTATCTATCTTATATAGCCATCAATTTCACCAAAGGTGGACTGTGTACAATAAAGCTAAAACAGTACATATACATAAACCACATCATGAAAAATATTAAATACTATAAAAATAGCAAAATAATGAAGTAACAGATAAAGGGTAATAATAATAATAATAATAATAATAATAATAATAATAATAATAATAATAATAATAGAGCCACCTCACAAATTCACCAGTCCCCTGGGATTCCTAGGCTTATTGGCATAGTTAAGTCTTAAGGGTCCTTCAGAAACTGTGATGAGGCCAACATTACACTGAGGGAGAAGATTCCACAATGAGTGCACCAGAGCAGAAAAAGCCTGCTGCCTTTTGGCCACCAAGTATAGTTCCTTAAATAACAGAACCTGTCCTTTCTACTGAATCTAGTGGAATGGGCAGAGGAAATTAGGGAGAGGCAGTCACTCAGCTAAGCTGGTCTCAAGACCAGCTGAAGAACTTAAAGGTCAACATCAGCACCTTGAATTGGACCCAGAAAAAGACTGGTAAGCAATGCAGCTTGTGAAGCAGAGATATAGAATATTCTGCTCGAGACACACTGTTACATTTTGTACCAGTTGTGATTGGCGCAACTACACTGAATCTCATCCATGCTTAGATGTCAGTCTGAGAGTAACAAAGAGGGAATTTGCAAAAATTATGACTTTTTACTTCAAAATATTTAGCAAATGTGCTAACAATGTTTATCAGAAGTATAAACCAAACAGAAATTTAAATCTTAAGAACAACAGAAATGATATATAATCTTTTTGCCTTTCAACATTAACTGTTAGAAGAAATCTATTTATTTAAATGAAAAAGTGTGTACTGTGGATATATCTTTCTGTCAAGAGTTCACAGGAATTAACAAATTTATGCAACATCATCCAGTTACAAACTGATTGTCTGCTTATAGATTAATCTGAGAGGAATATCTATCCCTTGAGCTTCTTAACTGTAACAAGATACAAATAAATCCTGAGAAATAAGAGAACCGCTACGGTAGCCACATTTTTCCCTCAAATAGCCCAAAGTGTTGTGTTTTGCAAATTGTTTAGTTCCTTTCTTTTTTATGCAAATCTTAGACTTCATCTGTACTACATTACGGATAGTAACAATCCAAAGGAATTTGAATAGATATGGTTAGAGATATAAAAACAAGTCCAGTAAGTGAATGAAACTGAGTGTGTTTAGCTTGGGGAAATTTGAATAGATGATAATGTTCTCCAAATACTGGAAGAGATATTTTATCATGTATTCAATTAACAAGTGAACATTTTGCCTTATAAGTGGAATATAGATTTCAATGCTAGTCAATTCTTTAAGCTATATTTGTTTCTTTTTAAAATTTATTTTCATTTTTGATTGTATCTTCAGTTGTTATTTTTTTTTGTTAAATTAACAATTTAAAAAATTGACTACAATACTCGGGCTGTATTGGGATGAGTCATTAAGTGGAAGAAAGAAGGAGAAAGAAAGAAAAATGTTCCTACATATGGATTTTCCTAACATGTTAAATCTTAAATCAAGGTTAGTAAAACTTAATTGCTATGAAAATCCCAAATAAAGGTTAATAAAACATAATTGGTGTGTTTATAGAATTATTTCTGTCCAATCAATCATACAGATTAATGCAATAGCCTGATCCAGATAGTATATGGCAATGCTTGGCTAACCATTATATGGCAATGCTTGGCTAACCATTATACACTGCATTTCAACAAGCAAACATGTTTGACTAGTCTAGTCTAGCATGTCATATAAACACAATTTACAAAGTTTTCAAATTCAGCAGTGAGAGTTGCAAGTTTGACAGACGCATTCATAGGAAATAAATCACAGAATATTGCATTCCACAGCTGGAATAGGATTAATTTATATCCTGATTTATCTTGTTAAAATCTGGCTACTTTACTGAAGTCTGCTTTGATATTCTGGTTAGTAGAAGGCAGCCTATATATCTCAGTTCCTCTTTTGTTGGATCAGCCTGTGGTCTCCCAAGCCCTGGTAATAATATCCTCCTGGGTACTGAAATCTATAGGTGAACTATAAATGTCATGATAAATGCCTAACTACTATATCTCCCTGGCCACCCAGACCTGCAAGGGTTAACTGACCACATGTCCCATAATCCCTGTAACCACTCCTTACCTCTTTGCCCCTCCTCCTGGGTACAAAAGGTCCAACCACATGGTCCACAGATTATTCCAGATGTATACCTGAAAGAGAAAGGTACAAGGTCAGTGATCTCCAGTACCATCAGATCTACAATAAAGCTACAGAAAAGAATTGGAGTTTGTCTTTGAGTTATTGGGCTAGATCCAGCTTTCAACAATATGGTAGCAGAGGATGGTTGCCCATAACTCCAGACAATGACTGAACCAAACACCTACCCTGAAGAAGCAAACAGAGCACAGACCAGAGCTCTTACCAAGAAGATGGCTGAGAAACTTGCAACCAAAGCCACAGCCATGGACGAGACAGAAGCTGGAAGCGAGCAGGACTCCAGCCTGGACTCACAATCAGATGAAGAGGGGCCATCCAAGGAGACCGCCGCCCCGGAAGAAGAAACAGCACAGAAAATGAATAAATTCAAACTCTCCATCCTGAAGCTGATGGAGGCAAGCAGCGACAAAGAAAACCTCATCGCGGACCTTCAAAGCCTCTTGGAGCAACAAGAAGCAGCGATTGAGGCCCCAAAGACCACCGAGAAAGAAAAGCCAGCAAAAAAGGGTAAGCCACCCCAACCCGATAATCCTGAGCTGGCAGAATCCACTTTTGCGCCCCCTTCCCAGTGGCCATCTTGGGGCGAGCACCAGCCAATGGGAAGCCAGGATTTGAATCTCTTGGCGCGAAAATGCCCGAACCCCGAAACAGACGAGGGGGACTCAGAAAGTGACTACGAAGAGCCCGAATCAGAAAGCGACCACGAAGAAACCACAATCACTCAGAAAAAGACACCTACCGATCTCGAGTTGCAAAAGGCAATCGAGACCATCACCGCTGCCCTAGGCTCCGCTTTCGAGCCTCCTGCGGCTATCAATAAATTGAAGAAAAATCCTGGAAAGCACAAGAAGGCCAGGACAACCAACAAAGACCAGGCAATCGAGTCACAGCCAACTAAAAACACCGAACACACCTACAACCGGCACAAAAGACCGCCCACCTGCAGGAAGAATCAACCGCAGGACTCGAACTCGCCACCCGCTACACCAACTACGCGAGGCCCGAGGGAGAAGAGAAGAACCGGCTACTCACCAACGCCACGACATCCACCAGGCCGATCCACACGACCAGGGACCAGCGACCACGAGGGAGGATCCGCCGCCGCCGCCGCCATTACCGCCGAGCTGCTGGGTGCAGGGAATCCTCAACCTACGACCTCTGCTGCTGCCGCGCCGCCAACCCGCGAAAGTCCTCGACTTACGACTGCGTCGCCTCCTCACCTTCTGCCCTTCTTCGCCGGGGATCCGGCCATCTAACAGTGGTGTCCACCTCCAGGAGGAATCTTCGGACCCACTGGAGGCGGGTCCAGCCTCCCACCGACAGGCCTAGGCCTAGGCCTGGGAGCTCCAGCAACAGGAACCTCCCCCGATGGACTCCAGCGCGGAATGAGTTTCGCGCATGCCCAGTACCTGCCTGTAACAAGAGAAGCAAGTTACATAGATCCAAGCAAGTACAGAATGGCCACAGACATCCCAAAGCCTTATTGTGAGTTCAATCACATTTTGGACCATGGACAGCTTCCCCCAGTAAGTAACCTTACTAACATTTCTGGGGCAAATCATGCCAATTTGCCAAAATTGCAGTTAGATGGGGGTAATGTTATAGAATGGAGTCGACAATTAAGGGTTGCTCTCATGAGAGAGAATGCACTGTTCCTAGCTAACAGACCCCCCCCCCAAAAGCCCTGGTCACTGGAAATTGACTGCATTCATCACAGGGCATTTTGTATCATGTTAACCTCCATTCCATCTGCTATGTATCCATCTATTGAGGACAACCTAACTGTTTATGATGTTATGCAAAAACTATGTAACCTGTTTTATAGCCAGAGCAGAGCCACTACCACTAGACTATCTAGGGAGTTCCACTCCACCAAGCACAAGGCAGGGGTCCCCATGAGTGAGCACATTTTAAAGATGAATGCTGCAAGGGCAGAGCTCATGCAGAGGGGGGAAATCATCACTGAAGAGACCATGATAAGTATAATCATAAACTCTCTTGATAGCAGTTGGGACAGCTTCATAACCCAACTAAATAGCCTCAGCTTGCACTACCTAACACTAGGTGCACTGACCAGTCAGCTCGTTGCTGAGGACACTCTGAGGAGGGAACGCCAACTATCCAAAGGGGATCCTAGACCCATGAAGAGGGTGGATTTCCAGGATAGGGCCAGGGATACCTCAGAATGTTATTCTTGTGGGTCAAGGAACCACTTAAAAAGGGATTGCCCCAGGAACCATAGGGACAGGGGACAGCACGACAGTAGAGGGGGGAGGTCACCTGAACGCAGGTACCCAAAGGAAAGAGGGCGAGGGTGGTCACCCAACCCCAGGAAACGCAGAGACCACTCCAGGGACAGTAACTCTGGCTCCATGTACGGGATCAGGCAAGATGACCCAAATGACAAACATAAGATAGAGAGAAACACATGGCTTCTGGACTCAGGGGCCACGAGTCACACTACTTGTAACCCAGAGCTGCTAGACTCACTCACAGAAGTAGACTCAGAAATAAAGGTGGCAAACCAAAGCAAGGTCAAAGTAGTGGGAAAAGGAAACGTACACATCACACAGATAGGGGATTTAAAAGAGGTACTGTACGTGCCAGAGATACCCCACAACGTGCTAGCCATCACAAAGCTGACACAGGACACAAACATAGAGATAAAATTTAAAGATGGAAAGGCATACTTGATCAAGCAAGGCAAAGAGATAGGAAAGGTAACCATACACGAGGGACTTCCCTATTTCACACCCAATGCAAGGGAGGAAGAAGGCATTGATACCAACTCGAACCACAAAGTAGATGAGTATCCAGAAATAGAGGGGGTGCAGCAAGAGGCAGGAAGTGGCCATGAGAAGGCAAGCAAGTCTGTATCTATCGGCAAGCCATTGCATGATAACTGCGCCCACCTCCTACACAGGAGGCTGGGACACATAAGCTTCCCCATTGTAAAGAAAATGACGGAATGTACCGAGGGTCTCAAAGTAAAGAACTGTGAAAACTACTTGGAGTGTTCGGTCTGTAAGCCTTCTAAGATCAAGGTTAAGGCCATCCCCAGGGGATCCAAACGAACCACAGAGTTCCCCTTCCAATTGGTGCATATGGACTTGGTAGGGCCAATGAGACCCTCTGTAGGGCATAGGAAGCGATTCTTCCTCACGATTGTGGATGACTACACCAGATATGGGTATGTCTACTCCCTCAAACGCAAAAACGAAGTGTTCCAAAGGTTTAAAGAATTCCACAGAAGAGTAGATATGCAACATAACATGAGAATAAGGCAGATAATGACAGATAGGGGCTCAGAATTCATGGCCAAAGAGTTCACAAGGTGGCTAAGGGAACAGGGCATAACGCATTACACCTCTTCACCTTTCTCCCCCTTTCAAATGGAGTCTCAGAGAGAAAGAACGGGGTACTGCAAACCATGATGAGATGCGCCCTGGAGGATGCTGGGATGGGGCAACACTTCTGGTCAGAGGCATTACACTACGCTAATTACACTCTGAATAGACTGTGGTCAAGCTCTATCAATAAGACACCATACAAGATGCTATACAACAGAAAGCCCAACATCGCACACTTACACATATTCGGCACCCCTGCTGATGTCCACATTCCCAGACAATTAAGAAAGAAAGGGGAGAATTTATCAAAAAGACTGAGATTCGTGGGTTACGAACCGGGCACAAAGGGCTACATATTTGTCGACAACAATAACCCTTTTGTAGTCTCCAGATCAGCCAGTTTCCACGAAAATGCAAACTGGTCAAGGGTACACTCCAACGACATCCCAACCAATAGGGTCACGTTTGAGCATGGCCAAAGGGAAAGGGAGGTCAGAGAGGTCGCAGGGCACAAAGACAACCATCGCATAGCGAGCGCCAAAGAGTGGAAAGAAGGGCATCCTTCCCTGAAGATAGATGACCTGACAGACAAAGAGGCAGACAACATGCAGGAGACCGAGCCAACCCCCAGCAGGCCAATCAGAGAAACCAGAAACAAGCTACCAAAGAAGCTAGAGGACTATGTTATGGCCATCCACAACACCCATTTCACACCCAGCTCATATGAGGACATCCTCGGGCTCCCCCAGGAAGAGAAAGGAAAATGGATGGCTGCCATGGAGAAGGAAATGGAGAGTCTAAGGAACCTCCAAGTATACTCACCTGCCCAAATTCCAGAGAACAAAAAAACCAATAGGAACCAAATGGGTGTTCAGAGTTAAGACATTAGAGGACAACAAGGTCCTATACAAGGCAAGACTAGTCGCGCAGGGTTTCGCCCAAAGATACCCCGAAGACTATATAGACACCTACTCGCCAACCGTCAGGGCGGAGAGCATCAAAAGCGCCCTGGTGGTGGCCACCATCCTGGGCTTGGAGGTTTTCCAATTTGACGTACAAACAGCGTACCTGCACGCCAAGTTGGATAAAGAGATATACGTTAAAGCACCGCCTTGGTACAACGAGGGTGAGAACCAAACCTGGCTGCTGAACAAAAGCCTGTACGGGCTCAAGCAGTCAGGCAAAAGGTGGTATGACTGCCTAGCCAAGGCTCTTAGATCCATGGGCTTCGAGGCCACCTCAGCCGACAAATGCTTCTTTACGAAGAGAGAAAACAACACATTCGAAGGTGTGCTCGTTTACGTGGACGACATCTTGTACATCAGCAAACACAAGGACAGATGTGACAAATTCGCCACTGAACTGGGTAGCCACTTCTCCTTAAAGTCACTTGGAAAGATCGATAGATACCTAGGGGTCCAGGTGATAAAAACCAACAAGGGTTTCCGCCTCTCCCAGAGAGAAAAGATCATCGAGCTGCTGTCCAAATGCAACATGTCTGAAGCAAAACCCAGCAAGACCCCCATGCAACCTGAATTCCTGAAGACTATGTACGAGGAATCTGAACCTTTCACAGACAATAAGTTGTATAGATCAACGATAGGATCACTGCTGTATATATCCAACTGGACCAGGCCCGACATCGCCCTAGCCGTCAATCTGCTGTCCAGGCATGTAAGCAAACCCACGGTAACACACTGGAACGCCATCAAAAGACTACTTAGATACTTAAAGTTCAGTGCGGATGCCCTACTCTGCCTAGAGCCAGAAACGTCCGAAAAACCAAAGCTAACCTGCTATGCTGACGCTGACTGGGCTGGGGACATAGAGTGCAGAAAAAGCACCTCCGGCTACGTGCTACTACTCAACAATTGCCCCATCCATTGGTATACTGGAAAGCAAAAACTGGTGGCCACATCAACTACGGAAGCAGAATTTGTTTGCCTGTCAAATGCCACAAACAATTTAGTATGGTTCGATGACCTGCTCTGCAACATCTGGGCTGAACCCTCATATCCAATAGTTATCCACGAAGACAACAAGGCAGCGATAGAGATCTCAAGGGCCGATGCCATAGGTCAGCGGTCTAGGCACATTGACATTAAATACAAACACGTCAGGCAGTTTTCAGAGATAGGCTTCATTAAGGCAGTACACTGTGACACAGAGGAGCAAACAGCAGACATTCTCACTAAACCCCTACCACAAAAACAGCATGCGTACCTCATGTCCAAAATGCGTGTTTACTTGTAATTCGTACCTATGTCTGTGTATTCTCTGTATGTATACAATCACTTCCCCAGGTACCCAGTTAGGCATTTAGAGGGGGTTTTGTCATGTTAAATGCCTAATTACTATATCTCCCTGGCCACCCAGACCTGCAAGGGTTAACTGACCACATGTCCCATAATCCCTGTAACCACTCCTTACCTCTTTGCCCCTCCTCCTGGGTACAAAAGGTCCAACCACATGGTCCACAGATTATTCCAGATGTATACCTGAAAGAGAAAGGTACAAGGTCAGTGACCTCCAGTACCTCAGATCTACAATAAAGCTACAGAAAAGAATTGGAGTTTGTCTTTGAGTTATTGGGCTAGATCCAGCTTTCAACAAACAATAAATGCTCAGATGACTCATAGTCTTGGATTGGGAGAAGGGTCAGAAAGGTGAAGCTCACAAGCGGCTACCTCACTGGTTCATCACTGAAGCTTTTCTCCTTTCAAGTAGGGCCAACAATTCCTTGTGCAGATTGTGTGTGATTTCTGTCACGCTCAACATGGAAGGATCAGAGGTCAGTAATAGAGCACATGCTTTGAATGCAGAAAGTTCCTGAGGTAGTCCTGGGTCTGCTGAAATATCAAAGAGCTGTTGCCTATTACTTCCTGCATTCATACAATGCATTTAAATAGTCCACTTCCTAGGTTTGTACAATACAGAGTTCATGCATCACTCAAAACCACCACCTCCCAAACAATGTAACACTATGAAATTGTTAGTATATTGTGCAAATTGAGCTTGTCGACTTTGGTGTCATTAAGTGAATGCAACCATTGAATAGATAAGGCTCATAATTACTTCTGATCTATAATGTTTCTCTTTGTTTGCCCTACAAACTTTTGACTGCCAAAAATCTGTTATTTTCAGGTAAGAAATGTGTGATAATTGCCTGACTAAAAGTCAGTGTTTCTCAACCTCCCCAATATTGATTTGATCTTCAACTGGCCAGGGAATTTGGGAGTTGAAACCTATACACCTTAAAAGTGCTGGTGAAACAGTTAAAAAAAATAAACATTTAGCCCTCAACTGGCTTTAAAAAAAATAGCAAAAAGATATCTGACACTTCTCAAGTATGGGCTATCTATTGATGGTGTAGATCAGGGGTGGGTTCTACTTACCTTTGCTACCGGTTCACATCACGCCCGCGCAGATCAACTATGATGACGTCTGGGTCAGTGGGTGAAGCCTCCCGCTGGTTTTACTACAGGTTCTTGCGAACCGGTCTGAACCGGGGGCAACCCATCACTGGTGTGGATATTTTATCAGGATAATTCTTATAATTTTCACCTAGTCAGTAGTTTCTTCACTGTTGATATCAGCATGGAAATCAGACTGAGCTGAATAATATCCATAGTCTTTGATGGAGCTGGTCTCTTGGTGGTTACAAGAATGCTTGTTTCATGGGAATCACAAATTCTACAGTTCTCATATTGAGGTCTTATTAACTGATGCATGCATGCCATTCAGTTGTTGACAGGGGATGGATAAAAAGCCGCTAGACAGTTAGGACAGCTAGATATTTTGTGCCAGTGATTAGTAGCATTACTGCAATTGCAAGTTACAAGGTCCATGCTTGCATCCAAGTGCTCAAGGCTGAAATTGCAGCTGTGGAAAGCATAGCTACAGAGCACATTGTGGCACTCAACTGCAACAAAGAAAGAGTATATTACTATTCTAGCATGCTAGCAACTGATGGAAGGTAAGTCTCAACTTGTTTGGAAAACACCAGACTGGGAAAAACTGCCACAATGTTTTGAAACTTCTTGGGAAAGTTATGGTGGTTCAGTGGTATGAAGAAAAGAAACTGATATTTCCTAGAAATTAAAAGCTATTTGAGGATAACAGGAACAGGAAATGGGCTCCATTTTCACCAAACAGGCTCCCTCTAACTTTGCAAAAAACCATTATATTGATTTGGTTATGTTTTCTAGATAAACAATTACATGCAGAATAGACAAAGACCAGAATAGACAAAGCATGTATCCAGAAAAGGTGTCACTTAAAACTTAAAAAGCCAAGATTTTTTTAAAAAAAAGTGATTAAGACATCAGTAAATTGTACAGAAAAGTAGATAAACTCACAATGTTTTACACAGAATTGTCCATTAACTAACAAAATAAATATATACTGGATCTCTGAAAATTTGCAGGATTTTCAAGGGGCACAAAGATCCTGTCTGAATGTGAGAATTGTAAAGGGAGAACAGGATTAATCCATTGCTGAAGATGCACTTATTCTTCAGAACTCATTAATTACTAAGAAACTTGATCTTATCAAGGAAGAGCTTATATTTCTTCCCTCTACGTTGTATCTCCAAATTACATTACTTAAATATAGACTTCCACAACAACTTTGGGTATTCCTTCAAGCAGTACTGTTTTCCAAATTTCCCACAGAGCAAATTATTTTGAAGATAAAGATTCCTTCTTTAGAGAAAAACAGCATTGGGGCAATGCTGGTTAGTACTTGACTCAAAGAAAGCACAATTACTTCAAGTAGTGGGGTTTTTGAACTATTTGTTTCTATTTCTGATGAAACTGAAACTTAAGCCAGACAATTCTGGCCAAATGAAAGAATGGGGAATAAGGTTTTAAACTATGCTGGAGGAATTCAGGAATTCCTGCATCCAGAAATGCAAATCATCTGTGTGCAATACTTTCATAGACAAGTCCAGTGAAAGTGGTTGCATGGTTATCAGATCCTTCCATAAAAATGAGTCTTCACATTCATTTTGATTTATGAAATGAAAAGGCATCCCATATGAAGATTCTTTTTAAAAAATGGTTGAAAAAATCAGCTGACTCAAATGCTGCTACTGTTCTTTTGATTAGGGTTGATTATGGAGAGAACATAATGACCTTTTTAAAAACAATTTGCTGAAAAACAATAACTCTTTTGGCATTAGCTGATGATTCAGGATTTCGTTTATTTAGTACATTTCTATACCTCATGTAAATGACTCTGGCCAGTTTAACTGATGGATCCAGTCTGTTTAATTCATACACAGCACTCTGTTTTTCATTATATTTAAAATAATTGTTTGTGGAGGTTGTATCATAGTCATATCATTAGCTGCTTTCAATGTTATTCTTTAAAATATATTAATAAATAAATATGCATGGATTATGTAATGGAGGTTCCTGGAAAAGCTGCACCTAACCATACCTTAAACACTGCCTTAACCACTACACCAAACTGGGTCTCTTTCTCTACTGTTTGTGGGCAAAGCAAATTTAAAACTGGAAGAAAAATTGAAACAAAATCTCTACTACTGTTAGGAGAAACTCCCCATCACACCCCGTAATATCAGCATGTACACAAACACATCACACACATGCTGCTTTTATGACAGCCTTCTGTAAGGCTTTTTTGAAAGCGAAGCTTACCAGCCTTCTCCTCATTTACTTCTGCCTGGAGCACTAATAACTTCATTCTATAATTTAACAACAACAACAACAACAAAATGGAAAGGCATGGAGGAAAGAAACATATTGAAGGCATGAATTTCCATCATACAGTTTTACTCTCAGGCTGCTGGGCAAATGTCATGGTAGAATGTATTGACAGAAGACTTATGGCATTGGATAAAATGGTTTTTGCTCTATTCAAAGCTCAACTGGAGTGCCTTGTTTGATTCCACAGCATGCATTCATTAAGATAGAGGCAACCTAGAAAAAACTGGGAGAACTGGCAAGAGGACAAATAGCTCACAAATATGGTTTAGGAACATATTTGAAACCAAAAATTTAGGACTTCCATAGCTGAAAGACTGTGCCTGTATATTAGTACATGTATTTGATTTTATCCATGCTTATGAAGGAGGAAGCAATACATCTGCACAATCCTTTTCTTGATTTCTCAGAATTATAACTAATAGGATTGCAAACATTTTTTCTTGCAAACATTTTTTCCTTTAAAATGTTTGAGAGGAAAAATAACATACTGTTGAGAAAAGTGCTAGACACCAGTATTAATTTTATTTATGAGTTTGTCTCCAGGATCATAGCCATTCTTAGAACATCAAAAAGTGGTGGGTGTGGCTGAGTGCTTTGTTCAGAAGTATCCCCATCTGCCAAAAAGAAAACAGCAACAAATCAATATACAGCTTGGAAATCTCAAAACAAGTGGCTGTTCCTGGACCATGGGCTTCCATCAAGTAGCCAGCTAATAAAACAACTTTGATTAAATCACAAGGTAGGGGGTTCTCAAACTATGTGTTGTCTCCTCCTATGATTCAGGAGCAACATAAGTAGAGGTGTCACAGAAGTGTTCAGAACTTACCTCACATAAGATTGGATCATCAAGATGGTAAATCAGTTTTTCATCTGCTTCTTTTTCTTAGCAGAAGAACAAAAGTTTTGAACAGACAAGTTTGGGTGTGGCCATTCAGCCAAAAATGTGTTTCTAGTATTTCCTAGTGGATATATTTTATATATCAAGTTTAGATACTGCACATTTCATTCTCAGAGTGGATTCTGAGTGGTGTATGACTACAGTAAAAGTATGAAAGCATAAAAACTGTAAAAAATACATCAATAAAAGCAAAATCTCCATTTCTACCCCACTCTGGGGCCAGCCAGAGGTGGTATTTGCCAGTTCTCCAAACTATTCAAAATTTCTGCTATCGGTTCTCCGAACTGCTCAAAATTTCCACTACCGGTTCTTCAAAACCTGCTGGATTTCACCCCTGCTGAGAACCCCAGATTTAGATAAATCTAAATCAAAACATAGATTTCCTACTAGCCAATTGGGTTCAAAGTGCAACATAAACCGGTAATAAAGGCAAAGCAGAAGTTTAAGGATTCCAGAAGGCAAATAACAATAGCAATAAGATTTAAGGCCAAGGCAGAAATATGATTAAGACAAACCAAAACATTAAGGAGTCATATGTACCAAATCTGAGGCACCAGAAATGAATTGTAATTATTAACTACTTTTTCTACTACTATCATGGAAACAGAAGTACTGTCAACTTTTATTCATTATAACTGATCTTGAGTTGGTTCTGGCCATCATCTTGCCCCATCGCACATTCATTATGATATTTCATTATTCCTATTAAGAATGTATAAACACAATATAGGAAAGGCAGGAAATAGTGTTATCCATGTTTCTAAATATTTCCCAGGGTTTCTTACTATTAGCCACACTATTTAGGATGGAAGTCCTGGATCAACTGGTGAGCCAATGGTTTCCTATTCTGTATGTCAATAATGTTAGGTGTTAGATCGGCGCAGGAAAGGAAGACGTGACCAGCTCGTTACATTAGTAACTTTTATTGAGTACAAGAAACAGTAGCAAGACTGGCCGTGTGCTGCCGGAGCTCTCCTTATATTCGCTCCGGCAGACGCACCGCCCCCTGACAGGGATTCAAACTTTCCCGCCCGGTGGCTGGCAGCCAATCCGGGCGGATGTCCTTATAAGGACATAACACTCCTCCCCCCTAGTCCTAAAAAAAACGTTCAGAGTTCGTCAATAAGCATGACGTAGTCCCGCAGGTACGTAGGACGCCTAGGCACCCTACTTGACCTGCGCAGTCTCATTTCTTCCGCGTCCCCGCCCTGGACGGACGGGGTTCCTGTGGCTCCTGGCTCCTTCCCCGGAATCGGGCTCGGTTCGGCTGGCGAGTGTGCGGTTTCACCCTCAGCGCCTCCGGCCGGACCGCAGACCTTGGATGGCTGGTTCTGGTGGTCTTCCTCCTGGCCTGTGGATCTTTCGCCTCGGCGGTGCTGTTCGGTTCCGACCCGGGAAGAGCGTCTGAGTCTCGGTAAGACCCCGGCTGTCACTTGCTCTTCCTCGGTCTCCCGGTGGCTGCGGTTCTGCTGCGGCCTGGTTCGCTGTGGTCCGGAGGGTGGTTCGGGCCAGTGCCCTTGGGTCCGGTCTGCTCCCTGTGGGTGGTGTTGGCTCGGGTAGCGGTGTCCGACCTTGCAGGGGTGGCACAGGTCTCCTCTGCCGGGCTGGCGCTGGCCTTCCCCGTCGGGTTGGTGGTGGTCGACCTGGTCGGGGTGTCGTTGTGGGGCTTCCTCCTTGGGCTGGTGGAGGTCTCCCCTGCCGGGGTGGCGCAGGCCTCCCTGGCCGGGTTGTTGTCGGCTTTCCCTTCCCCCTAGTCCCTGGTCTACCGCCTGTTGGTGGTTGGGGTCGTCTGGGTTGGGTTGTTGTTGCCGGGTTGTTTCTTGCGTTGGGCGGGGGTCCCCCTCGCCGGGGAGTCGTGTGCCACCCTCGCCCATGTGCTGTGGTGTGCCCATCTGCGAAGGTCCCCGGTCTACTCGCCTTGCGTTGAGGTCTCCCTGGTAGGGCTGCCGTGGGTTGCCTTCACTGGTAGGGTGCGGTGCTCCCCTTCTGGGCAGGTCCCGGTCTACCTGCGGGCTGGGTCGGGGGTCCCTGGGCCTGCTGTGCCGGGTGCCCACCTGGTCGGGTTGGTGTTGCCATCCCCTGTGCGGTTGGCCCCGGTCTACCTCGCTGCACTGCCGACGTGACAGTGCCTGGTAGTGTGCTGGGCCGACCTCGTCGGGATGGCGTTGCTCTGCCTCGCAGGGGTGTTGTAGGCCTACCTCGCCGGGGTGTTGCAGGCCTACCTCGTCTGGGTGTTGTAGGCCTACCTCGTCAGGCTGGTTTTCGTGTGCTCCCCCCCACCTTTTCCGGAGTTGGTCGATGTGACGTCTCACGACCTGTCCATCTTCCAACTCGACGGTGTAGGATTTGGGGCCGGTTGTGCTGGCAATCTTCCCCTTCAGCCACTTAGGAGAGCCGTTGAAATTCAGCGCGAAAACTGAATTTCCTTTGCTGAAGGCGTGAAGCGGGCGGCTGGTGGTTGCGGTCACTTCCGGGCTGTATTGGGGGTGCAGCCGGTCCAAGGGTGACCTCAACCTTCTGCCCATCAGGAGTTCGGCCGGGCTCTTGTGGGTGGTGGCATGCGGCGTGATGTGCTGGGTGAGGAGGAAGTTGTCGATGCGTTCTTGCCAGTCTCCCGGGCCCATCTTGGTGAGGGCTTCTTTTGTGAGCCGGACCATCCGTTCCGCTTGTCCGTTTCCGGCCGGCCTGTACGGAGCGGAGAGGGCATGGCGGATGCCCAGTCCTGCCAGGAAGGACTCCATGGCCAGGGATGTGAGCTGGGGGCCGTTGTCCGAGACCAGCACGTCCGGTAGTCCGTGTGTGGCAAACAGGCGGCGCAGGGCTCGGATCGTCGCTTCTGTTGTGGTAGATGCCATGGGTACCACCTCGAGCCACTTGGAGAAGGCATCTACCACGATGAGGAGGTGCCGCCCTTGCATCGGGCCCGCGAAGTCGATGTGAACCCTCGACCATGGGTTGCTGGGGGTCTCCCAGTTCGTGACTTCGGATTGTGGCGGTGCTGGGCGGACTTCTTGGCACGGGTCACATCTGGAGACCCATTGTTCAATGTCTCTGTCCAGTGAGGGCCACCAGACGTAACTCCGTGCCAGGGCCTTCATGCGGACGATGCCTGGGTGCCCGTTGTGCAGTGTCTCTAGCGTCCGCCATTGCAGAGTGCTTGGGATCAGCACCCTGTCTCCCCATAGCAGACAGCCCTTAATAGTGGACAGCTCCTTCTGTTTCCTGGTGAACGGGCTGAACCTCTCTTCCGTCTGTTCCGATGGCCACCCCCTGAGGATCCAGGACTTTACTTGGCGGAGGGTGGGGTCTCTCTGGGTGTGTGCGGCCACATCTGCGGAGGAGACTGGACAGCTGGCGTCATCATCTATGTGGAATAGATGGAGCGTGGGGGCTGGGTCTTCCACCGGTTTCTTCGATGGGCATCTACTGAGTGCGTCGGCGTTTCCTATGGCTGTGCCTGGCTGGTGCACGAGCCTATAGGAGTAGCCGGCCAGGAAGATGGCCCATCTCGTCATCCGCGGGGACATGAAGGTTGGGGTGGGTTGGTCGCCTGCGAGTAGTCCCAGGAGTGGCTTGTGGTCGGTGACTATGGTGAAGCGCCTTCCGTACAGGTATTCGTGGAAGCGCTTCACTCCTGCCACGATGGCCAGGGCTTCTTTGTCCAGCTGACTGTAGTTCCGCTCTGCGCCGGACATGTTTTCGAGAAGTAGGCGATGGGGGCTTCCGTGCCGTTGGGCAGCTCGTGGCTGAGGACTGCCCCCACCCCGTATGGCGACGCGTCGCAGGTCAGCTTGATGGGGAGCGTCTCGCTGTATTGGATGAGGACGCTTTTGGACGTCAATAGTCCTTTTATGGCTCGGAATGCTGCTTCCTCTTCCTGGCCCCACTTCCAGGATGCCGATTTCCCCAGCAGGCGGTGAAGTGGCTCAGCAACTGTGGCTTTCTGTTTTAGAAAGATTGCATAAAAGTTGAGCAACCCAAGGAATGCCTGAAGCTCCGTTTTGTTTTTTGGGCTTGGAGCTTCATGGATTGCTTCCACTTTTGATTTGGTGGGGTGGATACCTGTGCTATCAATGAGGTAGCCCAGGAACTCGACTTCCTGTACTCCTATGATGCACTTGTCCCGCCTGACCCTCAAGCCCTTGGCCTTGAATCGCTGCAGGACAAGCCTGAGCCTTTCAAGGAGTTGAGCTCTTGAGTCACTGGAGACGAGCACATCGTCGAAGTAAGGCACCACCCCTGGAACGCCTTGGAGGAGGCGTTCCATCATGGATTGGAAGATGCCGGGGGCAGCGCTGACTCCAAATTGGAGCCGGTTGCATTTGAATGCCCCCCTGTGCGTGACAATTGTTTGAGCCTCCGCCGTTTTTTCATCCACTGGCAGTTGCTGGTAAGCCTGGGCCAGGTCCAGTTTCGCAAAAATTGATCCAGATCCCAGGGAATGCAGCAGGTGTTGCACCACTGGGACTGGGTATGCGCTCTGTGCCAACGCCTTGTTGATGGTACAACGGTAGTCGGCGCAGATGCGCACAGACCCATCATGCTTCAGTGGGGTCACAATGGGGGTCTCCCATGAAGCATGATCGATCGGTTCCAGGACGCCCTGGGCGATCAGCTTATCCAGCTGCTCATCTACTTTGGGCCGCAGGGCAAACGGAACTCGGCGGGGCTTGAGCCTAATTGGGGTGATTCCCTTGTCCAGATTGAAGGAGATTGGCCTCCCCACAAATTTCCCCAGCTTACCATCGAAGACTTCCTTGAACTCTTCGATGAGGTAGTCGAGTTCGTCCCTGCCAATTTGGTTAATGCCTTCGATTGAGAGCCCCAGCGGCTTGAACCACTCCACTCCTAGCAGGTTCGGTCGGCTGTCCCTTACGACGGTGATGGGGAGCTTGCCTTCGAACTGCTTGTAGGTGACCCGGATGTTGGCTCTTCCTAGCACTCCGATGGGGTTTCCCCCGAAGTCGACGAGCTTGGAGTGTAGTGGCTTCAGCTCTCGCTTGTGATGCTGGGTTGCAGGCGCTTCAACTGCTGCCAGTCCATGATGGAGTAGACTGAGCCGGAGTCTACCTCCATTTTGCAGGGTGCTCCTTCCACGTGGATGGTCACATGGAACTTGGTGGCACTGTCTGATGTCGTGTGAGCGATGGTCGTCTGGTGGACCGCTCCGCTCCGGGGAAATTCGTCGTCTCTGCGTCTGGAAGGGCCAGAGGACCGTTTGGATGACCTCTGGTAATCCTTCCGATTCTCGCGGGGACGGTGGCTGGAGGGCTCTGGGGCTGGTTCCTCAGCTCTGCAAGCTTCGGCGATGTGACCCCTTCTGTTGCAGCGTCGGCAGGTCGCATCTCTCCACTTGCAGGTTGCTCTGGCATGGTCCCCTCTGCAGCTGGCGCAGCGCTCCCCTTTGTAGTTCCATTGTGCGGTTTCCCGCCTTGGGGGTCTGGATACCTTGTGGACGGTGGACTCTCCCTCCGACTCGGATCCAGCCGTGGAATCCTCTGTTGATGATTGCTCTGTGGAGCGAATCTTGTGGATTCCCTTAGCTCTGCTTACTGCGGCAGCTGCTTTCTCCGAGATTTTGGATGCGGTGGCTTCCTCCACCACATCCTTGAGCACGAGCTTCTTCCTGCTCAGGAATTTCTTTTGCAGGCCTCTGTCCCTCATGCCGAAGACCACGCGGTCAGCGATGGCATTGTCCACGTGGTCGAACTCACAGCTGGCTGCAATCTGGCGTAGGGCGGCCACGAATTCCTTGATCGTCTCACCTTCCTTCTGGTCCCGTTGATGGAAGGTGAAACGGTTCGCCACCGGTGTTCCTGTTGGGGCATAGTGGTCCTCCAGGATCTGCAGCAGGTCTGTCCATGGCACTTCTTCGATGTCTCGTGGTGCTACGAGATCGATTGCCATGTCGAGGACCTCGGAGCCGCAGTTGGCCAGGAAGATGCCCTTCTTCCGGTCATCATCGGCATCCCTGATGTTGTTGCCTCTCAGGTATTGCCGGAATTTCACTACGTAGGATTTCCACTTGTCCTTCCCTGGGCGGAAAGGAGCAAGGGCTGGCAAAGTGACTTCAGCGGATGCCATGCCTTTGGAAATGCCTACTGTAGTTCCCGGTGCCGGAGTCTTGTCTTGTTGGCTTGGTGCCGCGAGGTTCGTTCTTCTCTCAGTCCTTCGTCGCCAGTGTTAGATCGGCGCAGGAAAGGAAGACGTGACCAGCTTGTTACATTAGTAACTTTTATTGAGTACAAGAAACAGTAGCAAGACTGGCCGTGCGCTGCCGGAGCTCTCCTTATATTCGCTCCGGCAGACGCACCGCCCCCTGACAGGGATTCAAACTTTCCTGCCCGGTGGCTGGCAGCCAATCCGGGCGGATGTCCTTATAAGGACATAACATTAGGTTCAGTTTCTAGGAATAGGGTTTAGTCTAAACTTATATTCAAGTCAGATATTCCTGAATTAAATGCTAACCAAATCAGTCAATTATAGATGTAATTTTATTTTCCTGTTTTTCTGTAAATCATACCTACAAAGGTGTTTCATTGCAATCATAGTCATAAACGAGTAACAAACCAAGACACTAGAAAATAGGGCTTCTCTGTAAGCAATTAATTTTTGAGAAATGTAGTCTTCTTTTAATTGCTGGCTTCTTTCAGATATTTTTCTAGACGTTTATCAATTCCTTCCAGTATCTGATATTCAATACTATCATTTTGGCTTTTTCCTTTCAAACTGTTTAAATATACAAATTTGATATACAAATTGCCCACGCATACCTGAAAGGGAAAGTGATAAAGATGCTTATTTCTGCATTCTTTATTTACATATTAGTTTTGCATCTCAGAGTTATCACCAAACCAAATCAGCCATATACTGTATGTCAAGCAACATAAAGTTCCAGTTGATCATTCTTGACTAAAATGGCAAACATTGGAAAGCTACAAGCATCTGACAAGCCACCCTATATAGCTGAAGGCCACTTTCTTGGTTATATTTTGTGCAATCTTCAAGATTGATAATATGTCACCAACCTCTGCAAGCATAATTCAAATAATTCATTAGAAGCAGTATTAAAACCATTGAAAAGGAGATGGGGAATAGGATGAATTCTTGTTGTCTGGAATACAAATTTAGTTTTGTCTCATTATCTAGCTGCCATCAGAAAAATCACAATGCATTTATTATCCCTTTTTGATGGCCTATAAAATATACCATAAATATTTAAAAAGCAGAATTGAGATGCATCCATTATGGGTGTTTTGAAAATAGCTACTGAAGTGCCTTTAAATTAACATACAAGAAAATCTAGCTCTCTGTATCGTGCTTTTATATCAATCATTACCAGAGTCTAGATCCATTCATAAAATTACTGTCATTTATTTGGATCCTACCTTCAGAACTCAAGGCATATCTGACATTTTACTTCATTTTACCCTGAAGCATTCCTGTCTAGTAGGCAAGACTAAGGGAGAATGATTTGTCCAAAAGCCAATTAAAAATATCAAGACCAAGTATGGAATAACATTTCATTGTTGATCCAGTTAATCTCTTCATGCTGCATATTTTGTCCAACCTCACCCTACCTTCCTTCCTCAGACTAAAAAATATTGCTCAACTAATTTTATTGAAACTTCGATTCAATAAAATTAGCAGCTGTACTCAAGAGTTATTATTCCTAAGTGATCATCAAGATAATGCAATAATTGTTCTTGGAGTACATGAAATGAGCCCACATACATCTTTCCTCAATGGTTTGTTTCAATACTGTTTGTTGACAAAGACACAATGTGCTATAATCACTTTTTGTAGAGCCATAAAATTTGGTTTTTAATTAACTTGGATTGGATACAAATCATGCATTAATGTTCTTAATTCTTGTTATGAATTCATTAATTTAGTTAATGTGATTTGTAGCCAGGTTTCCATTTGTTTGTATGTGTGCTTTTACTATGATTTAATTAAATTTTGATGAAGCTAGATAAGCTACTTTAGGGTACAAATGTATTATGTGGCCACTTATATAACAAGAGAACATGCTTTTGGTGTCATGGGTATCTGTATGAAAAGGAAAGGAAAGAGAAAGACAAAGGGGAAAGGAAAGGAAAGGAAAGGAAAGGAAAGGAAAGGAAAGGAAAGGAAAGGAAAGGAAAGGAAAGGAAAGGAAAGGAAAGGAAAGGAGAAAGTTGTTGTTTAGCACTTTTAACAGAAATTATCCCTTGCAACTCCTCATAAACATTTATGTGTAACAAATATACTTTTTATATTTTAACCAGATAAAAATCATACAAATTTTGGGAAAGAAATAAAGAAATTAGAAAAAATTAGTATCAACAAATATAGAAAAAAGAAATGTATATTAACCACTGTTAAAAAAATCTGTAAGTTGCTTCTTTACATCTTTGTTCTATTTTCTTTATTTTCCCTATATCTATGCAACAAATATATTACTTTCTGAATGGAAGACTGATGTGGATGCAAATAGTTAAACTTGTAGTCAGAGTAAAAGGAGATTTCCACATCAGTAAAAGAGAGAGTATCACTTGGAAACTGATTTACTTCAAATATATATAAATTCTAAAATTTAGAAACAAAACCAAAATATAGAAACGTGTATAATACAATATCCATTTTTAAAACCTATTTACAGTACAACCTGCCCAAATCTAAAAGGGCTCTGAACAACATAAAACAAAGAGAAAATAACTAAATCAGAATCAGAGCCAACAACAAAAGAATTGCTTCTCTTTTGTTCAGGGTGTATGTGTGTGTGAGAAAGAGAGAGGGGGGGGAGAGGGAGAGGGAGAAGGAGAGGGAGAGAGAAAGGGAGGGAGGGAGAGAGAGGGAGAGAGGGGGGGAAGAAATCAAGTGTGGCATTTTCAGAATTTTTGACATGCTAATCTAAAAAAGCCTGTTCTGGTAATCCCACCAGATTGGTTATGGTGAGCTCACCCAAGTTCTCTCTTAAATATTGTCATCTGGTAGGACCTAGGAAGCAAGCCTTTTCTATAGCTATGCCTACCCTATGGAATAGCTTCCCCCTTCCGATATATGGAGGGTCCTTGCCCTTTTTGCCCCCCAGAAGAGTGAAGACATGGCTCTTCCTTTAAGTTTTGGGAAGATGAGCACAGCTCATCTTTGGTTTTTAAGAAGACAGTGTTATGGTGCTGACTGAGCTGATGGAGGGAGGGTTGCATGTGTTCTTGTTAGCTACTGTACCTAGGGCTGTTTTATGTGCTACTGTGTAGATAGCCATATACATTTTTCAAATATATAAATGCTCTGATAGCAGGATAAAATCTAATGGAGCCTGGAATAATATTCATAGGAAGCATAACATATACAAGTGTTCAAAATGAACTGAGATCAGATTTCTCCTTCCTTCCATCCTCTGGCATAGGTATGAGAGATTGTGGGAAGGCTGGAAAAGTAATGGAAGGGAAAGAAGGGTTAAATAATTTGGGGACAGAAGGAGAACTATTGGAAATTTATCTTAAAAACAGTGATTTAATTCAATGATAGGAAACCTAGGAAGAAGCATTTGAAATAATTCAGAGACCCTTCCTTAAACAAACTCACCATTACATGAAGGTCGGAAATTTCTTTCACAATGTCCAAGGTTTTTCTATTTACATACTACAATCAAAGGTACCTTCCTAAAGTCTGTATAATTCCTGCTTTATTTTTCCCAGGTGTGGAGGCCAACAATAAGCAGTTAAAAGTGAAATGGGGAACATATACTTATATTCCAATGTATATTTGAATGTAAAACATTGTTAGCCTCTCTCTTATTAATTTCTGTCTCAGGGAAAGACTAGAAAAGAAGTCGGTGTTCTATTACAGTAACTCATGGCAAATACACATGTTTAGGTTCCTCTGAGCAAATCTGTACTTGATTTGCCCTATTTTTAATCTATCACACAGGACTGAAGGAAAATAAAGATAGGATCATTGCAACTAATGGTTATAAATATGAAACTTTATTCTATAGTTATTTAGGGTTCATTTGCAGAGCCCTGAAGATGTACAGGTCCTCGATGTACGACCACAATCGAGCCCAATCCTTATGATTCTAAGTGACATATTTGTTAAGTGAGTTTTGCCCCATTTTATGCCCTTTTTGCTACAGTTGTTAAGTGCATCACTGCGGTTGTTAAATTAGTAATACGGTTGTTAAGAGAATCTGGCTTCCTCGCTGACTTTGCTTATCAGAAGGTTGCAAAAGGGGATCACATGACTAGGGAACACTGCAACCGTCATAAATATGAACCAGCTGCAAAGCATCCTAATTTTGACCATGAGGATGCTGCAAGGGTTGTTAATGTGAAGTTGTAACTTTGAACTGTCACTAACTGAACTGTTGTAAATCGAGGACTACTTATACTTACATCCTATCCTTGCAGTGTCCCTGCAACAAGTTTGGCAGAGTTGTTGCCCATACACAAGGGTGATGTTTGCTACTGCTGTTGGGAGGATAGAGTAGTGCTTCCACAGCCCTGCTGTAAATATGTTCCCTCCTTCAGTGGAGGAAGGCAGATCTGGGGCCACTTGCCAGGGAGAAACACTGCACTGAAGTACTACACCTGTATCTATCCATACACAAAGCATCTGCATCCAGCTCCATCATTACATTGCCCCCATGAATTGACCCACTCTTCCCTTCCCTTGGCACGGTCAGCAACCACAATGTAAGACAGTCAGGAAAATTGACTGCCCTCCATGGCTTCTGGGAAACTAGGGGATTTCCCTGTTCCCAAAACGGAGGTTTTCTGGGTGATACTCTGTTCTTTTCAGCAGCCAAGCTGAAATGGCAATGGAAGCACAGAGCTCTACATATAGAAAGGAAGTGGCCATCTTGTAGGATTCTCCATCTGACACAGAATGTTTGCATAAGAAGTCTTATTCTGTTTCCCAATGGAAAAGATCACTTTCCTGATGAGTTTCAGTCTAGCCTCAGCAACAGGCTGGTCTTCAAATGGAGGCATTGTTGAGAGGACACATCCTCAATAAACGAGAAGTACAGTAGTTGTTTTGGAGCAAAGATAGGGAAACTGTGTGGATGATCCACAAAAAAGCAGAACAATGCATTCATTTTGCACATTCTCATAGGTAATCCTGGACAATGAAATTAGCTGGTAACACTTTCTTATTTCATAATGGGAAGAGGACTTGGGAATGGCAGTATGACAGCAAGGTAAAGTAACTTAAGAATCTAGGAGCGGGCGGGAATGATCAGAAATTGGAGGCCAATGTGACATTAACATTCACAAAATATCTATCTAGCATAAGCCAAAATATGAATTATTTATTAAAAAAAATAAAGGTGGGATAAAAATGAATAAATAAATAATGGTATTCCCATTAATCCTTTAAGTCAGCCAGGATGCTCCTCACTCCCAGCCTGTTGCCTTCTTTTGAGAGGAAAGCACACATTTAATTAAATATTTATCATTTTATTTTCTAAGAAAGCCTGCATGAGACCCAGTGATATTTTTGTAAATAAAGATGATGCTAGAGACTGCTGTTCTACTCTGCTGTTCTATTCCTGCTCTCCATTTTATAGTTTTAAAATTAACACAAACTTTTTAAGAACCTTTAAGAAGTCAAACTGGGCAAAGAGTTTGGGAAACACCGAAGATATTTCTGCTACATTTAATCCCTGGGCTGTTTATTGACAAATTTTTGGAATTCTCTATTTGAATTTGATTTGCGAGACCAGTATAAGCAAAGCTGTGTCATACAGTTTCTGAGCAAACAACCAAACACATTTGTTTTTCTACTGCAACAGGTGCAATCTGCTTTATAATTCATTTTTTTCCTGAAATGACAGAAAGCCAACTTTTAGGAAATCTACACGTGGTATAGATAATTTCACTTCTTGTTGCATGAGGCTGATATGCTATATTATCCCCCCCACCCTCCCTAAATCAGATTTTTTTTCTTCTCCTCTAATTGGCTTGACATATTAACAGCAAACATAATTTTACTGGGTCCTACCCTTCCAATTTGAAGCCTTTTACAAATTATTGTTATGTAAAAAAATAAAAATAATAACAAGCATGCATCATAATTTCATTTTCTAAATCTACCCCTCAGTGGTTCCCTGTGGCTGAGAAACAGAACTGTATCATGGTTACATTCGCAAGATATAAGCAGACCTCTGTCCTGGACATAATATCCTGCAAGGCAAGGTTTTTTTTGTTTTTTTTTTTAATTGAAAAAGTTTTCAAATACAAGTTTTTCCCCCTTTCCCCCCCCTCTTCCCTAACCCCCCCTCACCACCCATCCCCCCCCTGTGACTTCTTCACAACAATAGGCTATTTCATAACTAATTACATAATATCTTTCCTTTCCCTTACTCCCTCCTCAAAATACTGACCCTTAGCATAATATTCTTATAACTCCCATTTTTGCGATAATCTGCCCTTTTTCTCCTCCCCTAAACTTATAGTGTATTATTACAACAAATTAACATTTAGTCTTTTATATATATTAATATAGCATTTTAAAGCGGCCTTCTCCCTACATCAAAATTTAACATTTATTCAGTTCTATCCAATTCCTCCACTCCCCTAAATATATGACTTAAAGATCCTTTTTCTTAAACTAATCAATCAGTAAACTAACCTATTTCAACCCAAATTCCTACAAAATCATGCAATACAATTCTAAATATAATCCACTGCCCACTTTACTAAAATATACACATATCTATATATGCATTCCATTTTGTAAAAAAAAAAAGACAATAACTTTAAATTTATAATCCATATAATATCTTCTTTGGTGTCTTTCCACTGGATTATTAAATCCATCACCCATAATAGGGTAAAATAACATGCTGGTGCAACAGTTTGTTCAAAATCTTCAATCATCTTCTGCCCCCATCAGTAGTAGATATCCTCATATATATATAAAAGTAAAAACAACCACCCGAGTGACATTATAATTATATCCATATAGTTATAGTTGTGGTATTCATCAGGATTGTTGATTCCCATCATCCTAATGGGTAACATCCAGATCTTCTGCATGCCCCAGCGTGACTCTCTTGCCTTGTAACTCAAAATAATTATAATATACTTACCAGTAAAAAAAATCCAGAGTAGATAATTCAAATCCAACAAGGTAAGGCTCTTTTCACATCCCAAAATCACGGCATTGCAGAGATCTGCCACTATCCTCAAGATAGTATTAAACAATTGTTCGCCTCCAGTATCTTTTCACATATTCATTCATTTTTTAAAGTCCCTGGCTTCACTGTTGCTTGGTTTAGAAACTGCTGTTTCTATGAGATCTATTTCTTTTCTTTTTCTTTTGCGGGTTGAATTTCCATCCTCGTTTCCTTCCTACCAGTTGTGTGTCGGCTGATCGATTTTCATTCTGCTTTATGAGTTGATCTTGTTGGTTTTGTTTTGTCATCTCATCTTTCTTCTCCATCATTTGTATATCAACTGGTTGATTTACGCACTTGTCTGTAACTTGATGGTTCATCACATTGGAGTCGGATGACACGGCTCTCATATTTATAGACAGTCCAGCTGGGGTATCCAGGGAGTCCAAAGACAATTTATCCACCACAGCCTCTGTAATTTGATATTTTCCTTTTGTTTCCAACTCCTTTTGCTTATCCTGTATTGTGCCTAAAGATATTAAGTTCATTTTTAAAAATTTTTGATAAAATTCTTCCGCTTTTTCAACAGTGTTCAGTTGATATCTTACTCCTTGGTGTCTCAATATTAAACCAACTGGGGCATCCCACCTAAACTTGCAAGGCAAGTTTTTAATGCACTGAAATTTTCCTTCCAAAAGAGAAACACATCTTTAACTTGTCTGTTGCTCAAAAAAGGCGGGAAATCATTTAAAATATAAATATAAAGTTCCCTTGAGGTAGAAGCAACACAATCTCTGTATTTTAATAGGATTCCTGCATAATACTTTGTCCAGTGGCTCTGCCTTACTTTTTTGATCTAATCCTTGGCTATCGCTGGTATCAGGACTGGAGGAGATACAGACATCGAGAGTCTTGGATTATGGGGAGATAGACCACCTTCTCTTTGTTTGTTTCAAATGGTTTGGTCGCTGTGAGAGGACATCCCTTTGAGACCTCTATCCCCACCTCCTTTGGATGGACTTACTACAACCACAAGACTTCCCATCGTCGTGAGAGGGCGATGATGTTCCGATATATTGACATTTGTAACATACTGGTCTCCCTTTTACATCTATTTCCTTCCTTATTTTAAATTACCTGTCTTAACCATCTCTAACACTCTTAGAAGAAAATGATCCTTCATCTCCTTCAACTCGCTCCTATCTTTGATGTATTCAACTGCGGAACTCCTTGCACTGCGAGATTCCCCCCTCTCGCATGTCTGGCCCTCTCAGTTATCAAGGGCCGCCCTTGAGGATGGGTTTTGGAACCCTGAGAGGTGGTTTGCAAAAAACCGACGGCTTTGGGGTTTTTTAGATAAAAATAGGTTCTATTTTAAGGGGTTCTGGGAGGGATTGTGGGAATGGATCTGGGGGGATCCATAAATCCACTGAAAGGGGTAATGGGTCTGAAAATCATGGTGGGGAGGATGGGGACAGAAATCTGACAAGGATGCAGGGGGATGAAGCGATGGGCATTAGTATAGTAAGTGGGAGGGGCAGATATGACGGCTGCAGGGGGCCATATTATGTTTCGGGAGTGCACACTCATTGTTTACGAACGATTGCCCACTCCAACCCCCAAAGCACTGCTCGTTTCCCGGGTTGTTCAGAGTCTCAGACCCTGGGTCTACGGCTGATGTTATATAATGCCAGGTCAGTGGTAAATAAAGCCCCCCTCATTCATGATCTTATTTCAGAGGGGGGTGCTGACCTGGCAGGGATTACTGAGACCTGGTTAGGCCAGGAGGGAGGAGTTCCCCTTGTGGAAATGTGCCCGCCAGGTTTCTGTGCATTCCATCAGCCAAGGACTCAGGGAAGGGGTGGGGGAGTGGCAGCAATCATTAGAGAAAGTCTTTGCCCGAGGGAGGCCACTGTTCCTCAGATAGCCGGATGTGAGTCCCTCCTTGTGAAGTGGGGTCGGGGGATTCAGATGGGCCTACTGATTGCGTACCTGGCTCCCTGCCACGTAACAGCGGTCCTGCCTGAGTTGCTCGACATTATAGCCGGGGTGGTGGTGGAAACCCCCAGACTTATTGTTTGGGGGATTTTAACCTGCCATCCGCTGGTGAGATGTCGGAGACGGCTCGGGAGTTCATGGCTTCCATGACGGCCATGGATCTGACCCAGGTAGTTCAAGGCCCCACCCACTTGGGGAATCACACTCTGGACTTGATTTTTGTCTCTGGTCAGTGGCTGAATTATCTAAGAATAGGGGATATAGACATCAAGCCCTTGTCATGGTCTGATCATTCTCTCCTTCACATGAACTTTCAAGTCACTTCCACCCACCGCAGGGAGACGGAACCAACTAAATGGTTCCGTCCCAGGCACCTGATGGACCCCGAAAGGTTCCTGATGGAGCTTGGGCCATTTCCTGAGACTCTGGTTCATAACTCGACTGAGGACCTGGTGGTCGTCTGGGACAGGGCGGCTACTGGGGCCTTGGACCGCATTGTGCCTTTGCGGCCTCTGACTCGATGCCGATTTCGTCTAGCTCCTTGGTTTTCCGAGGAGCTGAGAGAGATGAAGCGTCGGAAAAGATGCCTGGAGAGCAATTGGAGGACAAGCCGATCTGAATCTGACCGAACACAGGTGAGATCTTATATTAAGACCTACCTAGTGGCGATAAGAGCGGCGAAGTCTAGCTACTTCTCTGCTCTTATTGCATCTGCAGAGAACCGCCCAGCTGCGCTGTTTAGGGTGACCCGCTGCCTACTTCAGGTGGGGGTACGGGAAGATCCCTTAAAGGGTCGAGCTGAGGATTTTGTACAATTCCTGCATTATAAAGTCGCTCAGATTCGGGAAGGCCTGGACTCCGATTGGGTAGATCCAGGGGAGGAGACGGGGGCAGGTCTTGAGAGCGTTATCTGGGAAGAGTTTGACTCTGTGGCTCCTGATGACGTGGACAGGATTCTGGGCAAGCTTAACGCTGCCACATGTTTATTGGACCCATGTCCCTCCTGGTTGGTACTGGCCTCCTGGGAGGTTACACGAGGCTGGCTCCAGGAGATTATAAATGCTTCTCTGAGTGAAGGTGTCTTTCCCACCGCCTTGAAAGAGGCGGTTGTGAAGCCCCTCCTCAAGAAGCCTTCCCTGGACCCGGCTATATTATCAAATTATCATCCAGTCTCCAATCTTCGCTTTGTTGCGAAGGTTGTTGAGAGTGTGGTGGCGCGACAACTACCCCGATACCTGGATGAAGTTGTCTATCTGGATCCGTTCCAGTCAGGCTTCAGGTCACGATACAGCACGGGAACGGCATTGGTCGCATTGGTGGATGATCTCTGGAGGGCTCGGGACAGAGGTTGCTCCTCTATCCTGATCCTATTAGATTTCTCAGTGGCTTTTGATACCATCGACCATGGTATCTTACTGCACCGTCTGGAGGGGTTAGGAATAGGGGGCACCGTGCTTTGGTGGTTCTCCTCCTTCCTCTCTGACCGTTCGCAGTTTGTGTTGGCAGGGGGGCAGAGGTCGACCTCGAGGCACCTTATTTGTGGGGTGCCGCAAGGGTCAGTCCTCTCACCCCTTCTGTTCAACATTTATGTAAAACCGCTAGGCGAGATCATCCGTGGTTTTGGGGTGAGTGTTCATCAGTATGCTGATGACACACAGCTATACATCTCCACCCCAGACCACCCCAATGATGCCCTTGCTGTGATGTCCCGTTGCCTGGAGGCCGTGCAGATCTGGATGGGGAGAAACAAGCTCAGACTCAACCCCTCCAAGACCGAGTGGCTGTGGCTTCCGGCGTTCCGGTATAGTCAGCTGGTACCATCACTGACAATAGGGGATGAGATCTTGCTCCCCACAGAGAGGGCCTGCAACTTGGGTGTCCTCCTGGATTCATGGTTATCTTTAGAAGATCATTTGATGGCCGTGGCCAGGGGTGCCTTTTATCAGGTTTGCCTGATCCGCCAGTTGCGTCCCTTTCTGGATCAGGATGCCTTGTGCACGGTCACTCATGCCCTAGTTACCTCCCGTATGGACTACTGTAATGCTCTCTACATGGGGCTCCCCTTGAAAAGCACCCGGAGGCTCCAACTGGTCCAGAACATAGCCGCGCAGGTGATTATGGGCGCAGCTCGTTACGCCCATGTAACACCTCTCCTACGCGAGCTGCACTGGCTCCCGGTGGTCTTCCGGGTGTGATTCAAGGTGTTAGTTATCACCTTTAAAGCGCTCCATGGCTTAGGACCTGGGTACCTACGAGACCGTCTTTTGCCACCAATAGCCTCCCACCGACCAGTTCGTTCTCACAGGGAGGGACTACTCAGGGTACCGTCAGTCAAATTATGTCAACTGGCGACTCCCATGGGGAGGGCCTTCTCTGTGGGGGCTCCAACCCTTTGGAATGAACTGCCCCCGGAGATACGGAATATCCCTGATCTCCGTGCTTTCCGCCGTGCCCTCAAGACCCTGATGTTCCAACAGGCGGGGCTAAACATACGAACATGTGAATGATTTTTTAAATGTTATCTAATTCTGGGTTTTATTTAATTGACCAAACTAAGTAATAATTTTAATTAGCAATTTTATGATGTTTGTGTGTCTATATTTTTCTTGACTGTACACTGCCTTGAATCCTACGGGAGAAATAAATAAATAAATAAATAAAGGATTGAGCTTGCTTAGCTCTTCCTCTCTAGCGTTCCTAGCCTGCACATTCAAAAGAACAAAGGCCAGCTTTCATTTTAGTTGCTTCAGGAAACATCAGTATTTATCCATTCACAAATAAGGCAAGCATATTGGTAGACGCAAACATGAGGCCTGCCTTAGAGGAAAGCAGGATCTGTTGTTCTTCATTCCTCATTTCATTTTCAGTTTCAACTTTCCATCACTATCTGGAGCTCACTAATTAGTTGTAATGAAGTTTATATATCCTAAAAAAACTAGAGCAGGGTCTAAAAACTATTTTGGTGAACTATCTGCAATAAATATGTGCAAAGCCAACATATGTCAGAATTGCAGAAGATTATTTAGATAAAGAATGTGGATAGCCTTCAGTTTTTATTTTTTATGTATTATGCCTGCAAAGCATATACATTTTGCACATTCTCAGAGTAGCACTGAAGTATATTGAGGTTTATGGATAGAGGAGTATAAAGTACAATGCAGCATCTGCATGTTTTGGGGAGTTTTAGCCAGTTTTTGCAGCAAGCAAAACAGAATACCTAAATTAAGTTGCTTTTGGCACATATTTTATAGTCTCAAAATTAATTACAATAGATTCTAATTTTGTGTGGTTGTCTTATTCCATTTTAAAAAAAACAAATGCAAGATACAAGTAGATATACAAATAAATATTCTTACACATATAAAAACATTCTATTTAAAATATTATATTTGCATACATCAGAAGCAGACTTGATCTGAACCCAGTTCATGTAAGAAAACTAAAGATGAGTCAGATACATGGCCTCAACAATGTGCAAAATATTTTAGTCCTACAGATGACTTGGAATGAGTTACAGTCATACAACCCTCTATCAGGGAGTGCTATCAGGAAGTACCAGGACTATAAGGAAATATTAAACGAAAGCCATCCCTGATCCAAGTTTCTTATCAGTTGCACCCACTCAGTTTTCCTGACCATGTTATGAAAATGGCTATGCTTTCTTTTAAAATTTCTGATTTCTTTTTTAAACTATCATTGCCAATTTCAGTTTCCTCTACACTATCTTATATCGAACAGGGTTTCATTTCAAATTGTTGTTCTAACAATCTATTTTTTCCTCGTTTGCTTCCTTGAGCATTCAAATGCTTAATACAGTTAATATAAATATTATTAGTTACTAATTGTCATTGAGCCCAATACAACTAGTGCGGACTGTATAGACAAATATTAAAGATCTATCTTTAATAAGAAGTTGAAAATAGCTCTTTCAAGGAGTAATCTCTTTGGTCCTGTCAATATATTTTATCCTCCTCTCTTATCCTGCCTATCATTCACTTGCATTTTAGGCACAAAGTATATTAATTTCCCTTTGTTGATCATTATCTAAATGCAGCCATAATATTTTATTTTGTCCAGGATTGATTTATAGGCTCTTCTTGCCACTGATAATGCTCGTAATAATCATCTCCAAATCCATAATTTCAAGATACGTATCTCAATTTTCTTGGTCTTTTTCAATTTCCAGATTTACCACTGGAAAGACCATTGACTTAACTGTTTTACATTTTTTATCAGTAGTTTAAATTTTGCAGGTTAATATAGAGAGAAAATTGTTGCCCTCTTAACTGGAAATAAACTTCATTAAACATTTATTTTACTAGAATATATTTATGGATTTTCCTTTAATGTCTTAAGTTCAAAAGGCAAAGTATAAGGCACTTGACAATTAAATCTTAATCTTTCCAAAATGGGTGCCCTCCATCTGTGCTAAATTTCCCATAATTTTCAGCCACCTTGGCAAACAACAAGACTATGACCACATGAACTGTAAATTATTGTTTATTCCAGCAGTACTGTTGCCAAAAAACAACACGGATGTGCCAAAGAAATCACCAAGAGTTGAACTCAGCCAAATTTTTACTTTTACCTAAATCTGTACTTTGGGGGGGGGGAGGGAGGGATCAAATCAAATGTGTCTCAAAAGTAGTGTTTTGACACCTACAGTTATAGTTACTTAATAGTTACTTTAACTATTAAGGAGGCCCACAAACTGATAACTACAGTAAAAAAAACCTAAAAAAAAACTGTATTGTAATCTTGGCACACACCCTTCCATCCTATATCATCAATCTGATGCTTTTCAGATGGGCATGTAATAGACTGCACTAGCATGATAATGTTTATAATATATTTAAATTGGAGGGGGGAAGCGCACCCACCCTTGTACTTTCATTTCCAAAGAGAAGGATTAGAAGGGCTGTGAGTGCCAACAATGGTGAAATCCAATTTTTTTTACTACCTGTTTTGTGGCTTAGTGGGCGTGGTATAGTTTGGTGTGCGTGGCTAGGTAAACGTGGCAGGGGAAGGATACTGAAAAATCTCCATTCCCACCCCACTCCAGAGGAAGGATACTGCAAAATCTCTATTCCCACCTGAGGGGAAGGATACTTCAAAATCTCCATTTCCACCACACTCCAGGGGAAGGATACTGCAAAATATCCATTCCCACCCCTCCAGGGGAAGGATACTGCAAAATCCCCATTCCCACCACACACTAGAATACTGTAAAATCTTCATTCCCACCCCACTCCAGGGGAAGGATACTGCAAAATCTCCATTCCCACCACACTCCAGGGGAAGGATACTGCAAAATCTCCATTCCCACCCAACTCTAGGGGAAGGATACTGCAAAATCCCCATTCCCTCCCCACTCATGGGGGGAAGGATATTGCAAAATCCCCATTCCCACCCCACTCTGGGACCAGCCAGTGTTATTTGCCGGTTCTCCGAACTACTCAAAATTTCAGCTGCTGGTTCTCCGAACTGCTCAATATTTTCGCTACCGGTTCTCCAGAACCTGCTGGATTTCACCCCTGGTGCCGACCTTTTTTGCTTCTGCACATGAGTGACAAACTAAATGTTTTGCCTTTTCTTTTCTTTGAGCAATTCTTAGTTTTATCTTGCTTCAAGTCTAATTCTCAACTTCTGGTGACTTCATGGATATGTCCTTGTGATTTACTTGGAAACGATATTAAAGTGGTTTGCTACTGCTTTCTTCCAGGCTGTTTTGCGATACTTTGCGTCTCTAACACACCCTTTGGATTTCCTCTCCCGGCATTGGGAGCACTGACCTCGCACAGCATTTCGGCCAAGGTCAGCTACTTGCTGCCACCTAGCTCGACCAACCTGGACTAGCATAGGGAACTAATTGCGTGTAACTTCAACTACAGTAACTACCTCTCCGGACTGGCGTAGTAGAGACCACGAGCTACGCAGGCACAATACTTTTTTTTTTAATTATTATTTTTCAGGCTGTCTAAAGTATTGCCCGATGAAAATGTCGTTTTTCTCTGGCCCCGCTAACATCAACATGATCCATATCCTGACTATGCGATTCCTTTCATACCCTTTGCTACTGTCTTTAGTTTCATTTCGCTTTCTTTTCTTTTTTCTTCTTCTCCGAGGTAAGACATTTCAGGCACTGCTTCGGCCCTCCTTTTAGTACAGAGGTCCAAGAAGGAGCCAGTCGCAAGAAAGGTCTTTTTGATGTAGGCGTCGCAACCGGGTTCCTTCTCGCTTGCAAAGCTGGAGAAGGGGGACCGCGCATGTAGTTTAAGGGAGTCATTCCGAGGTCCCGTCATGTATTATAAATTCGGCGGCTTCACGCAGAGGCTGGTTGGGGCCGGCGCTCCCGCTGCCTATTCCGCTCAGGTAACGAGAATCCTGTTGCCGAGCGACCGGCGAGTTGACCTTCACGGTTTTATTCCGTTGCAAACGGAAGGATTTCCTTACATGTGCCTACGAGGCTCATTTCTCTTTAGGCGCCGGAGAACGCGAAAAGCGGCGCGCGGGGGGGGGGGGGGGGGGAGGACAATGCCTTACGAAAGGATGCCGAAGGGGTTTGCAGGGGCACGTGAGTGACAGCGGAGAGGTGGCGGTTGCTGCTGCTGAACCCTTCCCTGCCGATTGGCTAAAAAAAGAAACGGAATTGCACTTTCTCCGGGTGTTCCTGTAGCATGAGGAGCAACCAACGGTCACGGGCACGTGGCCTTGACCTTGTGCTGTTGGAAAGAGACGCCTTTCCAACAGCACATATCCAGGCATTATGATTCCGTGTGTACAAGTGACCTAGAGTCCATGTATATAGTTATTTAATTCAGGTGTTGTTTTTTTAAAAAAAAACAAACCTTCAGAGCAATTCCAAAATGGACAACCCTTTTACTGGGTGAAAAAAAAAAGACATTTCTTCTGATTATCCTATTTTTAAACTTTTCTGCCAGGTTTTTGCAAGGCTCTAATATGCAGATAGTTGTTGAGCTTAATAGTTATGGATCTTTAATATTGTATGAATTTAAGGGAGGAATAGATAATCTAAAAGGCACATTTTTTTCCAGAGCCCCAATCTTTCCAAACCCAGAAAGGATTTCCTAATGTGCAAGAAAGAAAAAAGGATACTTTTTTTTTTCTTTAGTTTTGATTAAAAAGAATTCCAGGTCAAGGGGGAAAATGACCCACATGAAAATGAAAATATATAGAAGAAAAGAGGCAAATTAAATTCAATCAATTAATGTGTTAAAAGGTGGGAGGAACATTTGTATATACAGTTAAGGTCTGTAGTATAGTACCTGAACCTACTCTTTTAAAGGAAAAACTTACACATATAGAAGTTGCTTAATAAATTAGGTTGGAAAATTGATTTATTTACAGTTCAGGTATCACAAACGGGGATAAACCTTGCTAATCACATGTAAATATGATGAACTTCCAAGGACAAAGTCTTTAAGACTCTTGACCTTTATAGTAAAGGTTATAGGAAGTGATACAAGCATGTTGTTACGATATAGTAATTATTTCTGCTTTGGGCCAGGGTTGCTGAAATAAATTTTATTTAGTTTTTTTTATTCAGTACCACAGCCTTAAAAAGGGTTTCATACAAACAAATTACGAGCTGGCAAAAAGCACAATAAATCTTTTGCCTGCCATTTAACTTGGCTTTCATGCTGACTTCAGGGAGGGGCAGGCGTTTCCACTAATTTGCTTGACAGAAAGCATTTTTTTAAAAAATAATTTATTAAAATATTAGTATTTTGCATTTACATGTTGACTTTAAAAGAACTAAGACTGCTTAAGAAAAACATCTATATTCTGAATAAATTCTGGTCTTATGAACTACATAAATTCTGGTTTTGGAAAGACACTAATTTGTAATATAATGCTAAAAATATTTGAAATATTTATTGGGCCTTAATTATAAACTACTAGTGAAGTATGACTCACCATTGGAACAGGTCAGACATTGTATGATTAAATTGATGTAGGATTTGAATACAGTAGTAGAAATGGCAACCATCAAAATTTCAGTGGAAGAACATTAAATTTACTGCAAATATATTTATAAAGAATCAGTATGTTTTATTGTACTTTGATGTTACTTTGATTGCAAAAATTAACAATTTTCAAAAAATTGCTGGAAATGTAATGAGCAGATTGGATCATTTATTATTATTATTATTTTTTGCTAATTGCTGGCTATATGATTCTTACTAGAATGAAACAAATCTAAAAATCAAATTCTCATTTCAGTCTATGATATTCTTATAAATACCAAAAATTATTTTTCCTCAAATTATTTTCAATTAGCTTCACATGTGATAACTTCTGCAAGATACCACCCTGTTTCTCCTAAAATAAGACATCCCCTGATAATAAGCCCATTCGGGCTTTTGAGCGCATGCACTAAAATAAGCCATCCCCTGAAAATTATCTTAATTCAACTTTGTTTACAGACTAGTAATGGTCATAAATGCAAGGATTGGTCATAAAGTTACTTTTCATCATCATTGTAACCAGGGTGGATTTGATTTAAATTGTGATTTAAATCACTAGTAAAAAGGCTTGATTTAAATCAACTTGATTTAAATCATAATTTTCAAAGAGCAATTGTCATCTCTCCCATAGCAGGTCGTCCTCTGACCTACTGTTGACCCACAGTCCCAATATTGCAGAATATACAGCCTCATGCTACATAACTAAGCTCCATTTCATGCTGAATAAACTAAATTATTAATGTATCTTAAATAGAAAACTATATTTAGATAGATTTTCACTCCAAAAGCATTTTATTAAAATAAATTTGATAAAAATAAAAAAAAACCAATTTAAATTTAAAAGATCTGATTTAAATTTTTAAAAATCCAATTTTTAAATTTTTTTTTTAAAAAATCATCAATTTTTGTCCACCCTGATTGGAACTGTAAATGGTTCCTAAATAAGGATTACCTGTGTATAATATATTTTAACTATTTTTGTGTACGCATGCCTTCAAGTTAGTCTTGATTCCTAGTGACTATCTTGGCAAATCCCTGCAGCTTTCTTGGCAACATTTTTGGAACTGTCTTCTTCCTAAAGCTCAAAGAGAGTGATTGGCACAAAGTCACCCAGTTAGTTTAATGTTTAAGGTGAGGCTAGAATTCATAGTATCTCAGGTTCTAGCCTGATGTTTTTATCCCATGCACCAAACTGGTTTTCATGTAATTATTTGCAATTAATTAATGATATAGTAGAAAGCTATAACTTCCATTACATTTTTAAAGTCCTAGTTTATTCATCTGCATTATATTCTTTTACTTTTTTTTCCATGTTGTTTGTACTTGTATGTTTGTCACCCAGGTTTTTCTCTTAACCATGGTCTGTGACAGACATGGGATTCTCACAAAAGATCAGTACACATTATACTGTCCTAATGATAAAAAGTAAAAATGGAAAAAAGAAATAATTTCCATTATGCATCTTCTATAATGCATCCTTTTAGCCTTTTAGTAGTATAAAAACAAATAAATGGTTTTAGCCCTTCATTTGAAAGATAAGTGAATCTTGCAAGAGATAAAATATAACTATTTTTATAATTGGCTGATGGCTACATATGCATAGTGCCTTGTTTTATATTCTAAATATAATTTTAAAATCTGATTCACACAAACCCATATCAAATGGTAATAGGTACATACACATCTGAATTTTATTTTATGTAAACAAATTAAATCAGGTTGTCTTCCATCAAAGTGTAGTTTCCTATTCCCTATAAACTGGACAACTTCAGGATAAGACAGGATATTGAAACATAGTCTAAAGCTGGCTTTATAACCTGGCTTGTTCTGAATATGCTTTGCATGGCATGGGCATGTTTATTTCATAGTTCATGTTTCTTTATTTCCACCATGAAGAGAACAGTAAAGAGAACATATGCTCCTCTCCTACTCTTATGCATGTTTTTCAATTACTTTGTTACTTGATGATTTAAAATTAATGATTGAACTGAAAAATATAGCATACAGATTCTGTGCAGCAAAGTAAAATACTCAAAAAGGTAATGTCAATAAACTCTGTAAATAGCTACTGCTTTCAAGCTAACTACACAGTCTGATAAATATGTTGAGTATCTAATCTTTATAATCGAGCTGTAAGATTCTAAGCAGTAATCTGTTCTTCCCATTTTGAATAATCATAAAAATAAAATTAATAAAGATTAATATTTTAAAATGTTCCTTCCTTTAGCAGTTTATTCTTTAAAAATGGGATTAACTGTGTCTCCGTTCACAGCAACTGTGTAATTATGAGAAAGAGACCAAGCTTCCATACAACAGTTTGTAAATATTAAGGAAATATCAGGGGTCCTAATATAAATCAAGGTTCAGAACTTGTCCTCAAAAAACAACACTTTGAACTGAATAAATTTACAGGCACAGATCTCATGTTAATTTTTATCTAGCTGGGATCCTACTGCATGTCCTGATAAATATAATTACACTAAATGCACCATTTGTTTTTAAAAAGTGTTTTTGATTGGCAGACAGTTTGATGGATGAGGTAACAAAAAGCAATTAGTAGGCATTAATTTCAAGTATACACTTATTAACCTTGTTAAAATGCAAATTTAATTCTCAGCACATTGTGTTCACACTTGCTGTCCGGAATAATAAACTAGCTCTGTTTAAAGGTGATTGTAGTTGTGCTCCGTAATGTGTTTACTTCAGTGTAGCCTTATTAAATTCAGTTGTGAATTACAAATTGCCATTTTTGGGGGGGGGGGGGGGTAAAGCTTTTCAGAATAATTTATATTCTGAGTCTTCACTGGCAGTATTTGAATGCATAAAGATATATTGCATTCTGGAGCGAATGTGTTCAACCCATAATTAGTGTTTGTTCAGGAATGCTCATAAATGTGATCAAAATTCCTCAGGAATGAAGGTAAATGGATTGCTGGTTTAGAATGAAACTTCCTATCTTTATTTTCTCCCATCTGAAGTCAACTTCCATGCTTATTTTAAGACTGCTACCGTTCAAAGATATCCTGAGATAACTGAGCAAAATGGGTTTATTACCGCATTGAGCACTCTGGAAAGGACAGGAAGGGGCAAGTGTACACCCACAATTAAGCATTCTTCAGCTTTTCAGTTTATCCTACTAAGCAATAGTACCCTGTCTTGTTATTTCTTTCCCACTATTCAAATTTATTCTCATGTGAGGAATCTTAACAGTACTGTATGGACTGAAGTAATGAACGGATGGATTTTTTGTGTCACAACTGACACAAAACACTGTAATAGTCAGGGATATTTGCATGATGGTCAGATGAGTCAAGGTGATGACCACAGTCATGCACGCAGAAGGGCAGAGCTTCATTCACACTATTGTGGCTACCATTTTGACTTTAATTGGGGGAAAAAAATCCCTTCTCCATGTTAACAAAATCTGTGGGCTGCCTAACTAATTGTGCTCTAAATATGTATTTTGTCGATATTTCTGGAATAGTCCAACTTTTGTTCATCAGGCTCCAAGCAGCTGACAAAATATAGGAAAATCCACAATCTAGAAATTTTTCATTCCAGGTCAAATCAGATGTGCTTTTGTTTCATACTCTTTTGTTGATTACTAATTGTTGTTTTCAATTGCATACATTTTTATTTAGGGATTCAAGCCAGTAGTATCTGTGGAGTCTCCAGCTGTGATATTTGATACCCCAATTAAAGTTGTCCCAGACAAACAAAACAAGGTTGGGAGTTTGGTTAAGAACAAAGTACCAGAACTGCAGAAATTATTTCAGGTGAGAATTAAAAAAAAAAATCTGTAAATATTCTATTAATATACTTGATATGTTTCAGCTCTGCCTGTCATATTTAGAAGTTAGCATCTCTGTTTTTGCACTATAATCAAATCTGTACGTTTAATGAAAAACACAGAACATGCACAGTTACACTTAGAAACTATGGATTCTATTTCTATAGTAGCAGCGTTCCTAACATATTTTTATGTAAATAATGCTTTTTTTTTTTTTTTTTTTGCTTCTTTGGTCTTGCTTGTCATGTTTTAGTTTTGAATAATACAGATCCAGGTTAACATCTTTGCCACTTTGTTCTTTGTGGGATTGTATCTGGCAATCATTTTAATTTTTGTAAGAAAGTGTATGATGCCTATTTGGGGCTTGAAGTCATTTTTGAAAATAGTGCTGGAACTTACATTTTGTTAATATAAAAAGGCATGGGACAAGGAGCTAGGTAGTTATCAAAAAATGGTTATAGATACTCGTACTAACTAATCCAGGAAATTATATTACATATTTTTAAATGACACAGATTTCTCAAGATTCTGAAATTTATGTAAAATGTACAACATTCTTCATAGATAATTAGAACATTTTATTTGAAGATGAGCTAATTGGCAGGTTCCAATTTAATTTTTCCCCAGGTTTTGCATAAATATTAATTTCTCCACTGTATTAACTCGTATGTATATCTTTTGTGGATAGAGGCCGGATGATATTCCAATACATCTGAAACGAAGTGTTCCTGATCGACTTCTTTACCGGACCACTATGGCATTAACAATAGGAGGGGCCATCTACTGTCTGATAGCTCTCTATATGGCCACCAGTCCCAAAAGAGAGAAGTGAATAATGTATGTCCAGAAAGATCGTCATCTAACTTTGCTCTGAAAAGGAAGAGTTGCACTTAACCTTCTGCTATTATACTGAAGTCATATGATAATATATTGCATATTCTTGGGTTTCATGATGAGTTAAAGACAAACATAGAGTAATGTGAGGAATTTAGAGTAAAATCACTACCATGGTGGAGAAAGTTATCATCTTACGTAGTTTTGCAGATTCCTCTACCCAACTGTCAGTAAAATAAAACTCATGTAGAATGGTTAGCCTGAAGAACTTCCTAATAATAATAAGTTGATAGTTGATGCAGTGAGAGAGAGAGATAAGAATCTGACACTGAAGATGTTACCATCTGCTGAAATTTTGGATGTAATTTTTGTGGAGTCCTATTTGATAAAGAATTATTTTATTCTAACCTACCACAACTTTCTGTTCAGAATAATTGTACACGTCATTAATTCTGCTTCTCTCTTGCACATTTCTTAGAAAGAGTGTTGCATTTAAGGTTCTGTGTAGCACATTAATTCCACAATGGTTGCCTATCACTTTGGAAATATTTTTGTTTCACCATTGGAATAAGTATAGAAAAATAAATAATTTATTCCTGCAAATTTGTCTAGCCTTTTCTTAAATGATAAAATGGAATGATTTCTAAAATGTTGGTTTGCTTTCCATTTTTGTCACTAGATTGCTGATTGATTGATTTTCTGATACTGTATTAAAATTGCACAATTTCACCACGATAGCAATGTCATCCCCAGCCACCCAGAAATCAGTAGAAGGTTTCCAGAAAACAGATAAACCCCCAGCAACTCCAACGCTGCAAACGGTACAATCGTCTCTGTTAACAATACAAGAAACCATGCTTGCGATGCAAGAGAAACTTTTGAATAGCCATTCCGAATTGAAATCAGACATACATGGACTTGACGCTAAAATGAATGAGATTCAAATTGCGATTGCTAGTAATGAGAACAGAATCCAAAAAGCAGAACAAAGGATAGAAAAAAACGAGAAGAAATTGGACATAGTTGATCAAACTCTGTTGGCGCAGAATAAAGAAACAGAAGACGCCTGATACAACTTGAGATGGATAAGGCCTCGTTTTACTTGCGATTCCAAAACATAGTGGAAGACAAAGAAGAGGACCTAGGAGATAGGATGGCCGAGTTGATTGCAGAGACCCTTCAACAAGATAAGCAAGAAATAATTCGAGAGATCAATGAGGTGTACAGAGTCCAAACAAATTACTTGAGAAGAAACAGGCTTCCTAGAGAAGTCCATGTTCGGTTCGCTAGGAAAAAAGTGAGAGACATTTTGTATAATATAGCTCGGGAGGAAAAAATTATCTATGGGGGAAAAGAAGTGAACATCTTAAAACAAATTCCAAGGAGAGTGAGGGAAAGGAGGAAAAACTACAGATTTCTGACAAACCAACTAAATAGGAGAAGCATAATATTTAGGTGGCTCTTGCCAGAAGGAATGCTAATATCTTGGCAAGGGAGGAAAATTAAAATCGACTGCGTAAGTGATGCCCAAGACTTCCTAGAGCAATTAAGGGGAGGTGAAGAGGAACAAACTAGTAAGGAGGAAAACGAAATAGTAAATACGGAAGAAGAGACATCTCAAGAACAAATCACAAGGGAAGACCTAGAAGAGGAGAAGAAAAAGGAAGACACAGAAGAAAAGGGGAAAAAATCTAGACCAGTGAGAGCAGTAACATTAAAAGGTAAATAAGAACCAGAGACCAGAGAACAATTACAGGAATGAATGATACCAAGATCTTATCGTTAAACATGAATGGCTTAAATGATTATAAAAAAAGGATAATATTGTCGAAACTGGTGAAACAAAATCCCGATATAATTTGTATTCAAGAGGTCCATATAAAAAAAGATGAAGCCAACTATTTAAACTATACTAAATTTGGTTAAGTATTCTTTTCATTAGCCGAGAAAAGAAAAACGGGGGTCGCTATCTATGTCAAGAAAGGAATAGAGGCAGCATGTAAATATAAAGATGAAAAAGGGAGAATACTTATAGTAGAAATAACGAGAGGTAATTCTAAGGTGTTTATTTGTAGGGGTTTATGCCCCGAATAAAAAACAAGGGAAATTTTACCGGAAATTGCATGAACAGCTGGCAAAATGGGCAAATAATGAAATATGTATGCTAGGGGACTTTAATGGAATTGTGGATCCAAAACACGATTATAAATGTGATATAACTAAAAAGAATAAAAGATCTCCCTTACCAAAGACCTTTTTTGACTTGGTGGATGAGATAAATCTAATAGATATGTGGCGTACCTTACACCCCCAGGATAGACAATTTACTTTTTATTCAATGCCACAGAACTCTTGGTCTAGAATTGATATGGTCTGGGCTACCAGAAAACTGGGTCTAGAAATGAAAAAGATTAATATGTGCACAAATGCTTGGGCAGACCATAAGTTCCTTGATATTAGTTGGCATCACGATACCAAGAAAATACAACAGAGATGGAGTTTAAGGACTAAGTTGTTATATGAAAAAGAGTTTATACTGAAATTGAACGAAGAAGTCAAACGCTTCTTCAAAGAAAATGGAACCGAGAGACAGCCAAAGAAATTGTGTGGGACACCATGAAGGCTTATGTGAGAGGGGTAGCCATCTCATATACCGCTTTCAAAAACAAGGGAAAAAGAAAGACCAGAGAAGAGCTTACCAAAAAGCTATCGCAAGCTGAAGATGAACTCCAGCAATGCCCGGGAGATGAGGCGATTAAACAACAGTGGTCGATGACCAGACATAGACTGAATTTATTGGACCAGGAGGAGATGGCATAAAAAATAAAAAGATCCAAGCATTATTGTTTTGAGAATGCTAATAAGTCGGGGAGATAGCTGGCATTTAAATTAAAAAAAGAGAAGGAAAAAAACCAAATATTAGTATTAGAAGACTCCCAGGGTAACCTTCTGACGAAGGAAGAAGACAAATTAGAGAGCATAAGAAAATTTTACGAAGGTCTATACAAAAGTGAAGGAATTGAGTCAAACAAGGTAGAACAATATTTGTTGGAAGCCAAAGTACCCCTAATTTCTGAAGAAGAAAAGGAAATGTTAAATGAAAATATTACTATAGAGGAATTAAAAACGGCCCTTTCTAAAATAAAGAAGAACAAAACCCCAGGCCCAGATGGTCTCCCTGGGGAAATATATCAAAAATTCGATGATGTCCTGAAACTAGAGTTATTAGAAATACTAAATGAGGCTCTTGCTGGTATCACAATCCCAGATTCTTGGAGGGAAGCGTATTTGACGCTCATACTGAAAGAAGGTGCCGACCCGAAGCAGATATCCAACTACAGACCCATCTCATTGCTGAATGCAGATTACAAATTGTTCATGAATATAATTGCGGAGAGGTTCAAAAAAATTTTAAATCAGTGGATACATAAAGATCAAAACGGTTTTCTCCCAGGGAGACAGATCAGAGACAACTTGAGAATAGTTTTAAACACCATTGAATACTATGAACAACACCCTGAAAAATAGCTGGCCTTAATGTTCGTCAATGCCTAAAAGGCATTCGACAATTTGAATTGGATCTTTATGATAAATCAAATTGACCTAATGGGATTCGGGACCAACTTTAGGAAGATGATCGAGAATATCTACAAAAACCAGAGGGCAAGCATATTAGTGAATGGAGACAGAACTCAGGTGTTTCAGATCCAAAAAGGATTGAGGCAGGGATGCCCCTTATCTCCCTTATTATATATCTTGGCGCTAGAGGTGCTACTTAGAAAGATTAGAGCTAATAAAGATATTAAAGGATTAAAGATTAGGAATGAAACATTCAAAACCCAAGCTTTTGCTGACGACGTAGCCCTCATAATAGAAGATCCACTAGAATCCGGTGTAAAATTAATGCAGGAAATACAGGATTATGGAGAAGTGGCGGGCCTTAAACTCAATAAGGATAAAACTAAAATAATAGTGAAAAACATGACAGATCTACAAAAGGAAGAATTGGAAGATTTATTAGGCCTCCAGACAGTTAGGAAAATAAAATACTTGGGAATATGGATCACTGCGAGATTCTCCTCATTAAAAGACGATAACTATACCCCCACTACTGCAGAAAATACATCAAGACCTCGAAAGATGGAAAAGGCTCAAATTGTCCCTGATTGGTAAAATTGCAGCGATTAAAATGAACATCTTACCTAAAATTTTGTTCCTATTCCAAAACATTCCGTTATCATTAGACAAAAAAATTTTTCTGGACTTGAACAAATATATTAGAAACTTTCTGTGGGAGGGCAAGAAATAGAGGATTTCTTTTAAGATACTCCAAGGGAAAAGGAATTTGGGAGGTTTTGGGCTCCCTGATTGGGAACTATTATCAAAAGGCGGCAAAAATAATTTGGATCAAGGAGTGGATCAAGTTACAAGATAGGAGAATTCTGACTTTGGAAGGACACGACCTTCTAGAAGGATGGCACTCCTACCTCTGGGATATAAAGAACAAGAAAAAATCCTATTTCCATAAACACAAAATCAGGGAGACTCTTATTCGCACGTGGTAGGAAATTAGACAGAGGATTTATACCAAGGTACCCAACTGGCTTTCCATTATGGAAGCGTTGGCGGCTCCAAACAGGAGAGATGATTACAAATTGGGCACATACAAGGACATCCTTGATGAAGAAGGGAAACTTAAATCGCTGGATTTATTGAGGGACCAGGGTTTTAACTTGGATTGGTGGAACTATCTTCAGATTAATTCAAGATTCCAAAAAGACAGAGACAAATTTGGTATAGAAGCTAAACACGGAAATTTTGATAAAATTATTTGGGAAATAGATAAGAAAATGTTAACAAAAATTTATAACTTCCTATTAAATGAAGATAAGGCAGCGATCATAGCAAAAAATCAACTAAATATCTGGGAAAAAAACCTGGGATATAGACTAAATTTTAACGATTGGGAGATAGCCTGGAATAGGAACTACAAAATAACCAAATCGGCAACATTTAGAGAAAATCACTATAAAATGTTACATAGGTGGTACCTAGCCCCAGCTAGGTTAGCGAAAATGTTTCCAAATCTCTCACCCACATGTTGGAAATGTGGAAAAATGGTCGGCACCTTCTATCATCTATGGTGGACTTGCCCAGAGACCAAAAAGTACTGGTCCAAAATCCGACACTGGCTCTGTGAAATAACGGGACAGGAAGTAGTCCTAGCTCCAGAATTTTTCCTCCTGGGCATAACTGAAGATGGCTTAAATAACAACAAAACCCAATTTATAATCCAGATCACAACCGCGGCTAGATTAGCCTTCGCAAAATGCTGGAAAAATAAACTTATACCCTCAGAAGAAATTCTAATAAATAAAATCCTAGAGTGCGCAGAAATGGCGAAACTGATGAGTGAGTTAAATAATGAGGACAATTCTAAATATTATGACGTATGGGGAAATTGGTATAATTGGTTGAAGAACAAGATAAAAACACGACTTTAGGATATGACCTGTTTTGCACATGAATTAAAGTTATATTGTATAGAATAATGTATAGTTAAGGATGAAGCTTATTTAATATTTGTTTCACTAAATTGTACAAACACTGCACCTCCAAAAGGAGATAGAGATTGTATATTTTCTTTTTATTTTGGAAATTCAATAAAGTATTCAAAAAAAAAATTGCACAATTCCACTGTTATACAAAAGTAGATACAACTGAATTATTATCGACATAAAATGGCTTAATGTTTCTCCAAAATTAAAATGGAAAGCATCACTGTATTTAAGTTCTGTTTGCTTTGTTAAACCGGCTTGAATGAGCTAAGTAATAGCATTGGTATCAGTGGTGAGTTTCTACGGGTTCGTCCCGGTTCAGGCAAACCGGTAATGGCGGCAGCGCGAGGCTCTGCCCACCTGCCCGGACGTCATCCCAGACGCTCTGCGCACGCTCACAGTTCCAAACCAGTAGCAAAGGTAAGTGGAACCCACTACTGATTGGTATAATTTAATAAAATACAGTTGAAATATTTTTGCAGTGACATAATAAAAACATGGCAATAACTAGCAACATATAAAATTAATATGAACTATGTAGTAATTTTGGGCAGGGGTGTGACAAAAGGCCTGTATGTGCATACACATTTAAGCAGGATTGGACATAATTAATACTTGAATTCTAAGAACTTTTTGAGAAATAACATTACCAAGATTGATATCCCACATCTACCTGTGCATTTAATTTTGCTTCTTTTGTTTGTCTCGAATTTTCTGTTATTTGCACTTATCAATCAGAATAATTTTGAATAGTCTTTATAAGCTAATAGCAGTTTCTCCCAAATTTCTGATACCTGAAAATTGGATAAGCTTCACTCTTCATCCATATTTTTTAATGAAATAATTGTAGCATACGGGACCCAGGACTGATCTTTATGACACTCAATTCAATAGTTCTCTAATTAAGATGTAGAACCATTGATGAGCACTCTTGAGTATACTTCTGAATGAACTATAATATATTCAGTCGTCATGCACCTATACCTAATTTGCAAATCAGCATATCATGGAGCACTAAATCAGCTTTGCTGAAGATAATATATGGTATTACATCTTCATCATTTTCAAATCTTTTAAGGAAAATGGGTTTTTGTATTCAAGTCATTTTATGCAGTTTATGCAAGATTTTTCAAAAGTGGATTTCCATTGCTGCCTTCCTAGGACTGGATAGAAGTGACTGGCCCAAAGTCATCCAGTTGGCACCTTCCAAGATTTCTCAAAAGATAATAAATGTGATTGAATAGCTCATTCACACCTGAGATGCAATTCATCTATTCCTAGAGATTTAAATTAAGTAAGAAATAAAAAGGTATCACCTGACCATGTTTCTGGCCTCTTGAGTTTCAATCCTAGTCCTTCATCCTGTTTTTACCAGTTTCCCTGGAAGCAACTTTGTTGGAGAAAATGGAATCCAAATAAGAGTTCAGCTCTGTTTTGCCTTCGTCAGCTGTTTCTCAACTTGACTGAGCAACTGATATGTTAATTTTTTTCTTCAGTATATGTCAAAAATGTGCAGAAGTAACAGAATTGTAGAAGTGGTGTTAGTTGTAACTTCACTTGGACAATTCTGTGTTACTTGTGCATATTTTTCTTTGGTGACATGTACTGAATGTGACTCAATGAACTGAGACAGGTAAAGATGCCAAGAACAAAAACAATTCTTGAGATGTGTTCAAAATTCTACAGTTCAATGAGCATTGTAAAATATATTTAAAAATTCCAATAATGTACTGAAAGTAAGCAAAAGTTCTAGAAAAATAGCAGGGTTACTCTACCCCCCCCCCGCCCCATCCAGAGAGGTAGGTTTCTACCAAGATGTTTAAAACAATTACTGTATTATCAAAAGTGCAAATGAAATTAGCTTTTAAACATTATGCACATAAACCTGGAACTATGAGGCTTATTGATCACCTTTCCCAAATGGATTATTTGAAATTGGCCTACAATTGATGGATCTGATTTTGTCCTCAAAGAAAAATGCAGATTTTTCATAATGAGCCACCAACTATTTCAGCTCCTGGTGACTATCATAATATGGAAAAACAAAGCTGTTCTGTTCTGTTCTGTATGGATACAATGTATAAAATTCTCCAATCAAATTCAGATATAATCTAGATCCATCTAGTACTTTAGTCAGATAATTTTAACAAGTCCTCCACTCCTGTAGAAATATATATAGCCTGTAGTAATCCCTCCTTAATAATGTTCTTTAGGATTCCTCCACATCCAATTGCACTTGGTTTCCTTCCTTCCTTCCTTCCTTCCTTCCTTCCTTCCTTCCTTCCTTCCTTCCTTCCTCCCTCCCTCCCTACCTACCTACCTACCTACCTACTTACCATGAATCTGACTTCAATTATAAATGTTTCAGTACATGTTAATGGTGAAGTATGAATAAATAATGTGGTTATTCTTCACAGAACAGTGAAGCTGATAGTGATTTTGACATTTCCCCAAATGATATGTGGACCAAGCTGCCTTTAAGGCAGCTGTGCTTAATGAATTGGGTTTAATGAATTGACCTGGCTGTAGCCAGAGGTGTAGATAACAATCGACTGGTCAAGCCTGGAGTATAGGTGTTTTGTTGCTAGAGTCCTGAATGGAAGCACCCGCCCACCTCAGCTACTGTGGGTGATGTTGCTGACTTAAAAAATGGAGAGAGGGGAAGGGAGAGTGAGTGAGTGAGAAATCTGTACCAAATGGAGTGAATGAAGTGGTGGAAAATACAGTGAGAGTGGGAATTAAGTAGACGGAACGGTTGTCAGTTCCAGATCAGGAAGGGAGAAGAAAGGTCCATGGGCCGGTTTCCTGGAAGAAGGGAAGTGAAGACCTAGAGGTATGAGAGTTCCAGTGAAGATCCAAGTTGGGCGGGAGGGACTCGTATCTAAGAAGAAATGAAACATTGTCTGTAGGTGGCTAAGCCTTAACCTCTGGGGAAGAACTAAGCAAGAAGACCCTGAGAAAGTGTGGATTCTGTGGAGAAGGAGTAGGTAAATTTGTCTGAGTAGGTACAGGAAAATATGAAGCCTTGCTAAGTACAGTAAAGTTCAAGGCCATTCCTTTATTTGTACTCTCTTTGTTAAGCCCAGAAATGCAGGAGGAAGTTGGGAGTGAAAGGGAGAGGAAAGTAAAGGATTTAGGAGGAAACTTGACACCAGGTGAACACAGGGATTCTTAAATTGGGACTAGAACTCACTAGCCTGGTGTCCTAACCACTAAACCAATTTATGTGTATGTGGTACATTTGGGAAACCCATCTTGAATGACTCCTGAGAACATCATACAGGTTAGAATTCTAAATAAGTGAGGATTGAGTTACCACAATTTGACCTTATCATCTTTCTAAATTACATTCTTAATTCACTTAGCCAGATACAATTGTCACCAGGAGAATGAAAAGCCATCTGAAATAATATAAAGCAACCCAAGCAAGGAGCCATATTTGAATTGACGGGCAGAAACATTTTCTTGGATGTTATATCCTTCCTAATTTCTTTAGTAAGGAGATTGGTGATGGTATCAGTAATATGCATGAACTTTAAATTTAGATTAAAAGGATCCTATTTTGCTGGCAAAATGTAATTCATGTTTCCTTACATACTGTTCTGCACAGTTCCTTAAGCACAAGTCTTCTGGGATTCTCTAAATTTAACTCCCATCTCTTCTCTAGTCACCAGGCAGAGCATCTTCCCAATTAGCAACAATTCCCTTTAAAAAAAAACTTGCTGCAAGCCTCATTATTCTAAATTTATCTCCAACTAGAACAAGCATTTACCCCACTTATAATTAGGCAAAGTACGAGAAAATCCAAGCTACTCCTTTTGACCAAATTCTTTCTCATTAAGTGGCTTTTGTAATGTTAGCATCCCAGTTTTGTTGCCAATCTCAATGACCTTGAAGCAAACCATTTTTCCCTTTCTCATCAATGCCATTCCTTCAACTGTTATGGTGGGCAGTGATGGGTCCCCTGTTGATTTGCCTGTCTTTCTTGCAGCCTTTGCTAATTTCTTGATATAGGGCTTTGGAAAGGTTCGTCTTCACCTTGGTATTTTAATACAATTAAGAAGGATTATATGGATTTCATGATCTATTTTTAACCTGATGCTGAGGACTGAGAACTACATATTGAAAAAGAGAAACAGTGAAATCATAGATCTGTCTCTATGTTGATAGAAAATCAGAACCTGCTTGTGTCCTTTTTGAGACCCTTTCAGGATTCTGCTTTCCTAGTGGTTAAACTGGGCAAAACTGGTTGGATATCTTTTTACATTAATAAATCAGATCTAGTGTACATTAGTGTACCTAATGACCTGTGTTACATTACAGAGCAGATAGGTCTTAATAGCTGGCTTTTTGGATGAAGAAGAAATGACCAGACTTGGAACAAAGTCAATAAGTTACCTATTTGAGAACTATCAATTTTAGAGATAAACAACTGTGACAAACACTGGGAAATGGGTCAGAAGGTGAGGATTTTGACACTCAGAAAGCTGGATCAGGATGTTGGCTGCTTTTTTGATGTGAAACCAGCAGTCTCTGGAATGTTCGCTTATGAAATATTAATTTCTTCCTTTTGTATTGATTCTCAATCTATTTGTGAATTAGTCCAAACATTACAAAACAGTAACCAGCCTCCAAGACATCTCTAAAAAATTCTCATTTTTGGATAACTGGAGTATGCAAAGTGGTGTCAGTTAAATGATCTGTGCTCAGATCTACATGAAGAAACTTTAGCCAACATGAGGTGTACAGTGACCATATTTTCTTGGAAAAAATAATGGAAAAAACCTGAAAAAATGGGTAAATGTTAATTCTTCATGTTTATAACTTTGCTTTATTCAAGAGTAAAAAAAAAAAACCTTTACAGAAATGCATATTCTAATAAAAATATTTAAAATCAAACAGTAAATGCAAACTTATTTAAAAAGACAATTCAGCATCCATATTTTTCACACGAATGTGTAAGAGTCTGCTTAAATGCCATCATTTGTATGGTAAAACGACCAAAAGGACAAATGTGAGTTTTTGAAAAATGTAAATCTAAAAGGACATCTAAAAGGACAGCTTTCTGGGGGGAGAAAAAAACACCTCTCTTTATAATAAAAGACACAGGTATTTTTGAAGAAGCTGGCTTCTATGTGCATAGTTTCCTTGCTGGATCAGAAAAAAATAAAATAATTGCATTCGAAATCCCACTTTAGCCTCATGTCATCCTGCTGAGAGAAGAGTTAAACTAAGCCATCGGAATCGCTTTTTTAATTGCTTTCTGTTGTCATAAATGGATTTCCTTCCCCTACAGCATCCTCTTGTTAATTGTTCTGCCCTTTTCCGCTGACTACATAGACAGGGGGGAAAAAAAACCCAGCAATACTTATTCCACTTTTCTAGCTGTGGAGAAATCTTTTCCTCTCGTTTGCCCCTTGAACTTTGTCTGCTGTATAAATAATTTTGAACTGCATGATAATCCCTGGAAAAAGATTCTGTAAAAAGTACTATTTCCATTGCTTTTGAACTATCCTAATCTTCAGATCTTTCATCAAGCAAATCTGCTCACTGGGGAGGAATATTATTAGAGGAGGAAAATCTCCTTATGTATTCCGGGCCATTATCTTGTGCTATATGATTATTTGTGCTATTCTCCTGTTTTGTGAAGCAAAACTATGAAGCAGTGAACTGCTTTGTTCCATTTCATGTTTATTTTTTAATGAAGCTGTTTTAGCCAAATTGTGCAACCTTTTGATGTTTGAGGTCACACAAAACATTTTGGGGATGACTGAGGAATGCATTGATTGACATTATGAGGCAAAACAGACAAGACTTGTTTTATTCTGTTTAATTTTTTTAGGACCGACCCTGTGCTCTGTATATATGTATATCCCAACCCAAAATGACAAATATGCCATCAGTGTTGAACATTATAGCCAGTGCTGGCTATGGGGGACACCAAAAACAAGCAAACCAAACAAAAAGGAATGTGGAGGACCATATTTGGCTTTGAACTGTGAGAGTGCTCACCCTCACTCTAGTCTTTATGGTAGACAACTGCAATTTCTTCATGGCCCTGAAGAGCGCAGATTGGTTTTGCTGTTCTTGGGAACAATATGGAGCAATATGGAAGTACTTTCTGTTGTCTTTTGCTGTGACGTTTTTCCACTTTCCAGTGTAAGCTATGACATTGGGATTTCTCAGCAATTCCCCATTCAAGTACTAACCACATTCAATTTACTTTTTTCATGATCAACCATGGTAAAGTAGTAATTTACAGACATTTGGATTTATATGTTTAATAATGTTTCATCTCTGTCACTTTAAACATAATATTGAACAGTGGTTCTTGGGGGACCACATACAGTTCAAGTGCCACATGTTATTATTTATTTATTTAATAAATTTTATTTATTTATTGTATTTATTTGCATTTATTGCATTTATTCAACCCAGTGGACTCTAGGTAGTACACAAACTACAAAAAGAAAAAAAAAGCTAACAACATAAAATCAAATAAATAATCTAATGAGCAACAAAATCAGTAAAACAAAACAGAGAATTTAAACAAATCATAAGCAACAGCCTCAAATCAAAACCAGGTTTCCAAAGCTTTCCAGAACCCTGGGGAGAGAATACCATCCCTATCTCTGAAGGGATGCTGGTTGTGAATGCTTGTAACTTTTTGAAGTCATTTCCATTCAAATCCAGTTTGCTCTTTTAGAATTTTGGATCTGCATGTAGCTTGCTTTCAGTTTGATATTTATGTTAGTTAAACTATAGATAAAATGTGACAATTCTAAACATTTTTAAAAGATCAACCATAACAGCAGGGCCGGATTTTCCTGTAGGCTAACTAGGCTTCAGCCTAGGGCCTCAAGATCAAGAGGGGCCTACATTCAAATTGTTAGCAAAATTAAAATTACACTTTCACTATAGGTTAAGGTGACCAGACATCCCGCTTTTGGCGGGACAGTCCCGCTTTTGAGCAATTTGTCCCGCGTCCCGCGGCGTTTTAAAAAAGTCCCGATTTTTCATTCTGCCTCCTGGTTCCCGGCTGCCTCCTGAATCCCCGCTGATGGCTAGAGGGAAAAAACCTGTTTAAACTCTTGCCGCGGGGCTTCAAAGGGCCGCCCTACGTTAATTAGCTCGGCTTCCCCCTCTCAGCTGATTTGCACAGGGCTCTGCTCTTGCTAAATTGCTCAGTTTTTTTTTCCTCTTTGTGCAAACCAAGCTCAAAACGAAACTGAAAGTAAAACAGGCTGTTGGCTTTGCGGTTTGCTTGCAACGTTGGAAAATTAGGCAGCAGATTTATTTTCCTTTTCCTCACCAAAAAAGGTAAGTGCAAACAATGGAAAATTATTTAGGGCAAAAGAGGAGAGTTCAAGATTTTAAAACACAAAAGAAAAAAAAGCTCTTTTTAACTAGGGAATTGTAATAATTGAGATATTATTAATTGTATACTGTGTTGAAAGCAGAAATGGTTAAGTTGTGGTTTGGAGGAATATATGGGGGAAATTATTTGGTTTATTATTATTGGTAAGTATAATTAATTGATTTGTAAGAAATTGGATTGCATGGAAATAATTGGAATATTCATGTTCATATTGATTAATATACAAAAAAGATAGTTATATAACTAATTGATTTATATTAAAATGTTGAATTTGTATTAAACAACTGTATTACATAATTACATAATTAACCAATGTGAGGATGGATATAAAAATAGATGACAATGGGAAGGGGTATAAAATAGAATAGAAGGGAAAAATTGAATTTGATTAAGATTAGAGATGAGGATGAAGGGTAAAATTGTTTTTTTTAAAAAATAGATGAGGAATAAATATGGCAAAAAGGAAATATAGAAATTGTAAATTTAATTGAAATGACTAAACACTGTTTAAATTTGTGAACCAGCCAAATATTCTGTTCAAAGAAAATACATTGTATGTATGTGTGTTTCTAATTATTGCTATTTATTCATATTTGTTCTCTTTTATTCTTTAAAGTTTAACAATTCATTCTTTATCTTAATATCTTTATATTTGTTTGGGGTTGGCTTTCTTCCCTTTCATCTTTTTTATTGTACAGCAATCTTTCTCCTCAAACCTACCACCTCTCTTTTCTTTCCTTCTTACTTTCTCTTCCCCCCCTCTTCTTCTCCTCCCTACTTCCTCTTCCTTTCTCCTTCTCCTCCTCTCTTCCTCCCTCTCTTAACCGTCACTCCTACTCTAATTTCCCTTCCCTTCCTTCATCCCTCTCTATTACTGTATCCTTTTATGCATATGGACTACTCAGAGGGCTGAAAAAGTTATTTTTGACTGGTCCTCGCACTTTTGACCAGTCCTCGAACTTATGACTGTCCTCACATTTTACATTTTTGCCCTATCTTGTCATCATGGTGAAGAGAAGCAGTTGTGAAATGAGTGACATGGTTGTTAAGAATGCTGCACGGGCATAAATGTGAGGATGGTCATAAGTGTGAGGACCAGTCAAAAGTGTGAGGACCTGTCAGAAATGACTTTTCAGCCCTCTGAGTAGTCCCTATACACACAGCCATGGCCACCCGGTCACATGACCAGCTAGCCACGCCCACCCAGTCACATGGCCTCCAAGCCACGCCCACACAATAAGCCACGCCCACAATGGTGTCCCTCTTACCAATGTTAAAATCTGTTCACCTTACCCTATACACATAGCCATGGCCACCCGGTCACATGACCAGATAGCCACGCCCACCCAGTCACATGACCCGCTAGCCACGCCCACAAAATAAGCCACACCCACAATGTCCCTCTTTACCAATGTTAAAATCTGGTCACCTTACTATAGGTGAAAGGGCCTCATAAGTGGAATAGCCTAGGGCCTCTTTTTATCTAAATCCGGCCCTGCATAACAGCCTTTTGCAACTCTCTGGGCCACAACTTTCATAATGACCAAGAAATTATTCCCAAATTTGTATTAGGAGTCATATCTGGTGCTGGGTTACGGAAGGATTTTTAAAAAAAAAATCAGTCACAGATGTTCATCTTTCTGTTTATAATATGTCTCCTCTTCCAAAAACAGCATTACCCCTTGTAAATGCCTTGAATTAAGACAAACACTCTTCTCACTCACTCACAGGCTGTGATAGATGGTTTTAAAATTCTTTGGACAATTTGAAATAGTAAATAAAAGACTCATCTAAGACCAATATATTTTAATTAAGTAAACTGTCTTTACTTCGATGTAAATTAATGCTCATTGAAACGGCAGTCTTTGCACAGCTTTTTAGAAGAGGAATATTGTTTTTGTATGTGGAGGTGAGGGGCGTTAGAAAGCAGATTCATTTGACCTAAATTAATAATAATAATAATAATAATAATAATAATAATAATAATAATAATAATAATTTTATTTCTATACCGCCCTTCTCCCGAAGGACTCAAGGCGGTGTACAGCCAATTTAAAAAACATAAGCCAACAATGATTAAAATTAAAATAATTAAATAGATTTGGCCCGGTTTAAAACCCCCAAAATTTAAAATACCCCAATTTAAAATTATTATGTTGATAGCCCGGCCTGGCGGAACAACAGGGTCTTCAGTGCGCAGCGAAACACCCGGAGGTCGGAGATCTTACGTATTTCCGGGGGCAGTTCATTCCACAGGGCTGGGGCTCCCACAGAGAAGGCCCTCCCCCTGGGTGTCGCCAGCCGACATAACTTGGCTGATGGCACCCTGAGGAGACCCTTTCTGTGGGAGTGAACTGGCCGGTTGGAGGCTATTGGTGGCAGAAGTCGGTCTCGAAGGTACCCGGGTCCTATGCCATGGAGCGCTTTAAAGGTGATGACCAACACCTTGAATCGCACCCGGAAGACCACTGGGAGCCAGTGCAGCTCGCGCAGGAGGGGTGTCACGCGGGCATAACGAGTTGCGCCCATAACCACCCGTGCGGCCGCATTCTGGACCAGTTGGAATCTCCGAGTGCTCTTCAAGGGGAGCCCCATGTTTAGAGCATTACAATAGTCCAGCCGGGAGGTGACAAGGGCGTGAGTGACTGTGCACAAGGTGTCCCGGTCCAGAAAGGGCTGCAACTGGTGAATCAGGCGAACCTGATAAAAGCCCCCCCGGCCACGGCCATCATATGCTCTTCTAAAGACAGACATGCATCCAGGAGGACACCCAGATTGCGAGCCCTCTCTGTGGGGAGCAAAGATTCACCCCCAATAGTCAGCGATGGCACCTGCTGACTATATCGGGACGCTGGCAGCCACAGCCACTCGGTCTTGGACGGGTTGAGTCTGAGCCTGTTCCTCCCCATCCAGACCCGCACGGCCTCCAGGCAGCGAGACATCACATCAAGGGCATCGTTGGGGTGGTCAATTAATTTGGTTAATTAAAAGAGAAACTTAAGGATTTTCAAAGTATCTCAACTTTGCAAGTTAATTTTATAAACATGGTAAAATGCTTTGTAATTTCTCCTAAAAAATAAAAAGAAGCAATTCGTCTCATTAAAAGGATTAAATTTAAGAAGTTACAAAGTTATAAAAGGGGGAAAAATGGGGGTGGGGTAGGCTCTACTAAATGTAAAGTTATGCTGTCCAGCCAGCTGTTTGACCTAGTTCACAGACTGAATTATAGTACCATATGGCTGGATTGCATTTAGGAAAGGAGAAGGACTCACAGAAGATCTACATAAGTATCTTTGAACTGATATGAAAAATGTGCTACAAATGTAAGAAATCATTCTATTTTTTTTTATTGAAAAGTTTTACAAAAAGTTTACATATTCCCCCCCTTCCCTATCTCAACCTCCCCCTCCCCCCCTCCTCTTCCCACAACAAATTACAGGGTATAACCTTCAACAATCATAATCAACCCTAGTCTAAATAATTATGACATTCCACATCTCTTGTTCCTTCAATTCCCTAATTACCTGCCTAGCTTTATTACTTAAAGACACACCAAATATCTATATAATCATTCATAACCTATCTGCAATTTCTTATTCCGGTATTTATTTTGAATATAATCTATCCATCTTCTCCAGTCTCTTAAATATCTTTCATTTGAATGATCTTTCAAGTACGCCGAGATTTTTGCCATTTCCGCTAGGTTTGTAACTTTCATTGCCCACTCTTGGATTGTAGGTAAATCTTGCTTCTTCCAATATTGTGCCACCAACAGTCTTGCTGCAGTTATTAAGTTCAAAATCAATTTAGTCTCTATAACTGTACAATCCGTAACTATACCCAGCAGAAACAGCTGTGGTGTAAATTTCAACCTCTTTTTAAGAATATTTTGTAAAATCCACCAGATTTTAATCCAAAATGCTTTAACCTTTTTACATGTCCACCAAATGTGAAAATAAGTGGCATCCTCACAATTACATCTCCAACATTTTGGTTGTACATTCGGATACATACGAGATAACTTTTTTGGGTCTAGATGCCATCTATAAAACATTTTATAAAAGTTCTCCCTTAAATTTTGCGCTTTGGTAAATTTCACATTTGTCACCCATATTTTTTCCCACGTTTCCATCATTATTGGCTGTTCAAAATTCTGCGCCCATTTTATCATACAGTCCTTAACTAACTTTGTTTCCGAGTCCATCTCTATCAATATATTATACAATCTTTTTATGTGCATTGGGCTTTGGTCTCTAATTTGTTTAATTAAATTTTCATCACTTTGTATAACACCAGTTTTCTGGTCTTTTCTTCATCTGGCTTGTAATTGTACATATTGAAACCATGTTTGAGTTATTTTCTCCTCTTTCAACACATTCACAGGTTTTAATTTTAATATACCTCCCTCCATAATGAGAATATCTTTATATGTAATTACATCCTGTCTACTTTCTATACTCGTATTCTCTATTGGTGCCTGGGTGCTGTCCATAGAAATCACAGACTGAATTATAGTACCATATGGCTGGATTGCATTTAGGGAAGGAGAAGGACTCACAGAAGATCTACATAAGTATCTTTGAACTGATATGAAAAATGTGCTACAAATGTAAGAAATCATTCTATTGAAGTATCTTACTAAATGTATGGGATAAACACACAAAAACAAAGAGTGTCCAGGCTTATCTCCTCTGGCTTTAATATTAAATATATTTTATGAAAAGTATGCTAAAAATTTGTTATTGTAGAGAAAACTGTTACAATGCACAATATTTAATTATTAAAAAACAAAAATGAAATCATTCTCAGGCTTACTTCTTAAAATGGTCAGAAATGTTTTCAAACAGTTCCAACAATTCCAAAATCTCCAGATGAGCAGAATACTCTAGAAAGAAATTACAAAGATAAGTGGCATGCTCAAAGATCTGCCTGAATTGAAAATGTTTAGAATACAAAATACAGAACCCATACCAAGTATTATAAGTTGCTATTAAATGTGATTTGGAGACCTGACAAGATAAATGATCAAACGGATGCAAACATTAAACAGGACAATTTCATGCACCACTAATGGGAGAATCAATGAAAGATGCAGATCAAATTATTGTGTGAATAATACACAAAAAGAAAACTGGTGTAACATGTTCTGCTAGTACATTACCCAAGGATAATGAATTATATAGTTTCAAAAAATTGTTCCAAAGTCAAGTTGAAACCTTTTTCCCATATCTGTGGGAACATCATAAAGATTAACTATTCTGGAAGATGATCTTCTGAAGAATGATTCCTTCATTAGAAAATTAGTAGCTGAAATTAAGGGAGTTCTCATTAATGTCTAAAAATAGCTTAATAAATGAAAACAAGTCTAATGTGAGCTTCAATTTAACCTTGGGCACTTAGGGATGCTTGAGATTATATGGAAGCCACAAGCCTCACAGATGCCACTCTTCAAACATCAGAAGTTCCCCTTCCATAAATGGGCGCGCACACACTTCTAGTTCAGAGTGCAATCCCTGACATATCACCCAAAGTCTACTGCAACTCTCAAGCTGATAGTATTTGTTGCATCCCTCCCTCTTCTTATCTTTCTAGTTCTCTTCCCTCCCCCGTCTGGTTAAAATTCCATGCCATATGAGTACTCCTATTCTTAATAGTTGTTCTGAATCTGCTGATACTTCCCTGCTGTTTTGGATGGAGCTGTTTTTGCAGTGCAGCAGGTCCCACTCTCTGAGAATGAATTCACAACTTGCATATACCATTAAAGAGAGGCCAGCTGTTAGGATAAATAGGAAGAAGAAGGAGGAGAATCAACTGTTATGGGTCAGTTTGTAGTTCAATATATTCTAGCATGTTTTTCTCGATTGTGAAGCATCTGATAATACAATTCTCAATTCAAGCTTGAGAGAAGTAGAAGCAGAAACATAAACATAAACCCATGGCAGTTTAGGTGCTGCTAGTATAAGATGCAGCTTCATTTTATTCAATAGTACGATTGGCCTTAACACTAGCAATGTATTGGGGACAGTGAATTAATCAACAATTTTCTGGCATCAGATTATTTATGCCTCTGCAGATTTCACATCTCAACATGATCTTGGAGTGGATGTGCTAAGCATGCTGCTGAGTACAAACACCTGAAAGGCACAATATAAATCTAACAAAAAACAATCATTTTCCTTAAGTCTTTCCCAAGTTTTCCTTAAGTATTCTCTGAGTCTTAAGTAGTGATGGCCCAAAAAGATTCTACCATTCCCTCCACTCCTGTATTCTGGTGGCAGCTGTGCTATTGCTCACTTGGCTCACTACCAAATAGCCACTAGGGAGATCCTTAAAACAAAATAGGGTGAGAACATCACAATATAACTTTCCCAAGTCAGGTTCAGAGGAATGGCTATAGGATGGCTTGCAGAGTGGCAAATCATTGTAGAAGAACAACCTACTGTGGATTCAATGAAGCAGCAGCTCCAGAAAGTCACCCAAGAGGGCAGTGGAAAAGATGCTTTGGCTCCAATTTGTGACACCATTAGAAAGCAGTTGCTTTACTTTATCCAACCGTCAATCTGATCGTAAGATTTTTAGAAATGCATTGGTAGCAATCAAGCAATCTATAAAGTTCCCCATATGCTGTCGCAAGTCTGTGATGATTATCACTTTCATGATGAAGCAGAACAGTATGATAAAGAAAACAATTTCAGAATCTTATTTTTTGTTTTGCCATATGATCTGCATAAGAATTTATCATTCAAGATTTACACAGGTTCATTTTGAACGGTAGCTTAAGTGAAGGATAGATGCGCTTATAAATTGATTGGGACTGAGTAGTATCTGAGATTAATGGTATGGTAAATAGTGTTTCTCAACCTTAGCAACTTTAAGATGTGGGGACTTCAACTCATACATTTACAGTAACAAGAACAATAATATTCTAACACAAAATATGATAGGAAACCATATTGCTTCTAAAGGTTGCATTCCTGTAGAAATAAGCTATTGGGAAAGACATACATGCACACACACACATGTATGGGGCAAAAGTAGATAAGGAAAAGACCAGTGCCACAAATATAAATTGCTATTCTGTGCTTCATTCCTTAATGGATAACAAGACTAGGGATTAATACGAAAAGGAACAAACATTTGTGCCATAAGATTAATGGTTCTTGAGTTTACCTCTAGGGGCTCCATGCTAATGTGCTAAAAAGGTTCAGAATGTCCCTGTAAACAAAATGATTAAATGTTTATCAGGCATGCATTGCTATGGATGGCATTTCCCCCTCCCCCCCATGCTACATGCATCTAAAAATAAACCAACCAGATGTTTACCCTGACTCTAAGCAAGAATCTTTTTAGCCACAGATACGCACAGCCAATTCAGAACATCAGAAACAACAGATGTGGCTCTCCACTAAGTTGCAGGTAACAGGCTTTGAAAAAATTGATTTCACTGAAGGGCAGCCTAGGGAGCAGCTCAAGGTTAATTTTAGAAGCTGCTTTCCAGGAGGTGTGTCAATCAAGAAATATGTGCTGTCACCCTGCAGAAAGGTGTACTGGACATGCCTGCTTAGGAATCTGTTCCAAGCAATTGGCGAGCAACTCAATGTGGAAAGAGTCTTATTGCTGCCAGGCTCATGGTTCACTTATCATCGTATTCGTTTTTATGAACTTCCAGTGTGTTAGTATAAGAAATTACACTAAAAAAGCACATCATTCTAACTGCCTCAGACTGACACAATGATTTATTTAGCTCAATATTATCTAGGCTGGCTGGCAGGTGCTCCATAGAGTTTCAAACAGGTCTTTCTCATCATATACCAGTTAATCATGAAAGGATCAGGATTTGAACGGGGGACAGGGGAAACCTCCTATCCATGCCATCAATTGTAAAGAGATGTCATAGGAAATGTAGAGCTGTGAGAAGTGCCAAGCCATTCCTATTTAGTGGAGGATTGGTCCAATATTAGCACTTCAGTAAATATATGTAGCTTAAATGAAAACTTTTTTAGTATTGCTTTAAAAATTTGCCATCTGACTGGGAATTCTTGGAAATGCATTACCTGGAGGGGAAGTTAGATAATTTATATCTTATGAGAAGAGATAGAGGTATCAATGAAACTATTTCCCTTTACAACAAATTTATAAACAAGACCCCTATCAAGCCAAAACATGTAATTAATATATATTAGCAAAGAAATATGATGTAGCTAAAGTAAACTTCAATATTTCAGATATAAAATATATTTATATATAATGACAATAGTAGAGAACGGAAAACAATTTTAAGGAGAAAAATGCAATTTATACAGCAGATCAGGTACAGAATGAGGATAAACCTATGTATAGAGATGTTCATATTAGCTAAACACATCAGACATTCTTTTAGAAGCACAAAAAGAACTCGCTAAAAGAATGACTGGCAAATGCATTTGTCTTCATATGGTTATCCGAAAGACTGAGGAAAAACAGATGAACTATATAATTGGACTATAATTAAGCTTATTTAATTTAATTTTGTTTCTATTTCTTTACTGTGTTTATAACCAATGCAATAAATATGGTTGCTTGATGTTAAAGTATATTTTGGGAAATAGGCATCAAAAGTGCCTCTCAATATCTCTACCTATTATCAACTATTGCACCTACTTACAAAAGCTAACTTATTGGGGGATAGTAGTCCTCTTCTTATATAGCAGTAAAAAAAAAACCCCTGAAGAACAGTGAATGAGAGCTTCTCTTTTCACCAATGACTCTTCCACACTGCCAAATTGAATTTTAATAGCTTTATACTGACGTTACATTTTCTGCAGTATGTGTGTCTTTTTTTCCTTTGGCAATGTATGTATTTTTTAACTTTGAGCTATTTGATAATATTAAAGTTTTCTTCCCTCTGTCTTCTTTCTTCAAACTTTTTTTTTGGCTGGCCCAGACAAAGCAGTGAAGCTGGGATACCCAAACCGCAGTCCACAGATAGGTAGTGGTCTATCAGGAACCTGGCCGCATAAGTGTGTGAAGCCCCATCTGTGCACATATGGTATCCAGGCAGGGTGCGAAAACTGCCCTCCGTGGAACTGGTCCCTGGCCTCCAAACATGGGGGGGGGGGCACTGTAATAAGGGACTGATAACATTAGACAATTATATGTTGGGTATGGTAAAATACACAAATTGTGCTCAAGCAAAACACAGTTGTTTTGGCAAGGGATTGGGGGATTTTGGCACTGACCTCTTTTCTTGTTTGAAAAGGTGTAGACTTTTAAAAAAAGAATCGTAATTTAGACAGTTTTGTACTAAGCTCGCTATATGGATATTTGTGTAATAACTATGACTACAAATGTTTTCAAGAACTGTAGCTGATGCACCGTCTTGTGGAAAACACCGACAATGTTGAATTCATGGCTGCTCAACTTCTAGATGAATTGCTCTTTGAAAAGTACACAGGAGCCATTCTTGGTTTAGAATGCCGTTAGTGATTAAAGCAGATTCAATAAGTGATAGCTAAAGTAGGAGCCCACTGTTCTGAAATCTTGACTAATTCATTCAGTGAATTATTAGACTAATAACCATTCAGTGGGACTTTCATATACCTCTCATATGGGGAATACTGTAGCTTCAACTTAACAGCCAGCTCCCTAGGAAATGTAAGACTTGCTAGATTTTTAAAAAAATGAAAGACATGATTGTTGTCTTTTCTGGAGAGGAGAGAAGCAAACAGGAGGATAAAATTAATCTAAAATTAATACATTAACTATTATCATCTGCAGATTATCTATGGAATGCATGTTGGCTGAGAAAAAGAGCCTTGGTAGTACAGTGGTTTAAGGCACCCTGTTATTAAGCTGGTTATTAAGACCAGCTGCCTGCAATTACTGCAGGGTTCGAATCTCGCCAAGGCTCAAGGTTGACTCAGCCTTCCATCCTTTCTAAGGTAGGTAAATTGAGGACCCAGTTGTGGAGGCAATAAGCTGACTTTGTATAAATATACAAAAGGATGAAGGCTATCACTGAGCATATTGTAAGCCGCCCTGAGTCTTCGGAGAAGGGCGGTATATAAATCAAATTAAAAAAAAAAATTCTGGGTGTTGAACACACATCTTAAAGTACTAGTAGGTAATTCTAGGAATGTAGAAGAAGTAAGGAAAGCCAAATTCATTCTCCAGGAATCTGACAAAACACCATGTAACTTTCCCTAAAGAACCAACCCTTAGCAGCCTTTCATAAAACCATTAAGATCTGGTTGCTCTCACAACCAGGTCTTAATGGGCTAGGTTAAGCAAGTTCTTCTAGTGATGTGTTCTTCTTGTTTTAAATTTGTGCATCATGGTTATATTTTATTGTTGTGGTTTTAAGCTTTGTACACCACTCAGATTCACTGTCATGAAATGGCTGTCTATATAAATTAGATAAAATAACACTGTTTGTGTGCAAGCAGGAATGGTGGTACCACAAAGCAGACAGAATATGAAGTGCTCTGCGACTTTAGAATTCAAACAGAACAGCATCTTCCACACAATATCCCAGAGTTAAGAATTGCTGAGAAGAAAGACAAAAAAGTCTGGATAATGGACATTGCAGAACAGAAGAGAAAGTACCCAAGGGAATCCAAAGACCTTATTATGCTACCAAGTATCTCTGGGTGGTACACAATAAGAACCACAAAACAAAACAAAAAACAAACACAAAAAACAAATAAAACTATACCATATCATCAAGAGAATAAAAGAATGGAAATGGGCTCTTCACATAGCAAGAAGAACTGATGGCAGGTGGGACCAAGGCAGTCATAGAATGGATCCCATTTGATAAAAAGTCTCCACGAAAGATACCTAAAACAAGATGGATCGATGACATCAGCAAGTATTGTGGGCTCAACTGGCAAAAGAAAGCTCAGGACCGTATTGGTTGGAAACATGCTGAAAAGGCCTTCATCCTGCAGTGGATTAGACAATGGCTACAACAATGATGATGATAGTATATAAACATAAGATTCAAAATATAAAATGGCATCCAAGTAACAGCACAAAACAACCAAAACAGGACTCCACTCAAGTGACCACCTCATCCTGATAGAAAATAAATATGTTCTAGACTAAAGGCAGCAAAATTAAAATATATTTCCAATCTTTGAGATATTTAAGAATTTTCTCATTTTAAAAAGGTAAGTAAAGGTTCCCCTCACACATATGTGCTAGTCGTTCCAACTCTTGGGGGTAGTGCTCATCTCCGTTTCAAAGCCGAAGATCCAGAGTTCTCTAAAGACGTCTCCATGGTCATGTGGCTGGCATGACTAAACGCCAAAGGCGCACGGAACGCTGTTACCTTCCCACCAAAGGTGGTTCCTATTTTTCTACGTGCATTTTTGACGCGCTTTCGAACTGCTAGGTTGGCAGAAGCTGGGACAAGTAATGGGAGCTCACCCTGTTACATGGCATTAGGGATTCAAACCGCTGAACTGCCGACCTCAGCGTCTTAGCCACTGAGCCAGCGCATCCCTACCTTTAAAAAGGTAATCCTTGTTAAAATCCTATTCCATGAAGATTACAGAAGCTTCTAACATACAGGCTTTTTACCTAGAGGCTATTTTCAAAAAGCAATGTCTTGTCTGAAAGCTGTAATTGTAAAATCCATGAAAAACTTCACTATTTCAGGATTAGTTCAAACAAGCAATAGATGAGAAGGGTCAGAGTGTTTCTGGACTGTTCCAACAGATAATAGATGGAGATATTCGGGACTATGGTTAGAGAAGAAGGAGAAAAAGCAATATTAGAAGGGATAACCTTAAAAGTTGACATCTTATCTGTTTTCTTTTATGTAGAAGGAGTTCTCCTTCTTTCTTTTTATTTTAACACAGACAAAAATGTTATAATTTTCAAACTGAAGAAGATCTATGCCAGGAACAATTTTACTATTTCATTTCCCGTTTGTCAGAATTCCGGTCCTAAAATGCAGTTCTCCTGAGAGAATGCAATAGCACTTACGGCAACACTATTTTGTTTTGTTTTGTTTGAAGCACTTTACTTGTATCTGCTTGATGGAATGGTTGCATATCCCTATAGTCTGTTCACCTAGTGAGTAATCTAAAGCCCTATTACTGAAGTGGGAAACTTGTGGCAGTTTGTGTACTGGGATTCTAGAGATGGTATAGATAATAATTGAAGTGACACAGCAATATCTGGAGTTTCAGATGTTCCCCATCTTTACCATAAGATTCATGTATCCCTCCTAATTCTAAGCAGTTCTTGGCTTTATTTCCAACATCTTATTTCTATGATTGGTTCAGTCTTCTGACATGTTGTCTGGGAAGAAAGCAAAGAAAGGAGATGATAACTGTGAGAGAAGAAAACTGTGAACCATCTGGTTTTAATTTTGGCCATAAGTCTCAGATGTAGACCTCTCTCCTGACAAGAAATCTCTTATTCCTCCCCCTCCCCTCCCCGGTGATACCAACTGCAATAATGAATAAACTTTATCCTTTTGATCCATGGGACAGAATTCTGAATATACAGCAGGGTTTGGATAGCATTTATACATATCAACTTGTGAGTATGTCATCTTCATCCTAGCACACCAGACTTCTGCAGTAGTGTCCATAAGATACAGCAAATACATTCATAGTTAACATGCTTTAGATTTAGGTCTTCAAGTTATAAGGAGAAAAAATAATAAATCTAAAGCAACACAATTCAAATCAAAACATAAATTTCATCATAATAATAAAGCAGTCAAATTTATCTTGAACAAGTGTTTTTCAGAGTGGGAAGGTTTCCAAATTTTGCTGCATTATAGCACCAAATGGGGATTGCCTGAGTTGCTTTAGGCAGTTTTTGAACTCATAAATAGCAAGTGTGCATCATATATTTACTTTATTACATGGAGCATGGCATAAGCTACAGGAAAGAACAGTATTATAAAGGAATAATACAGTACCGTAAAGTTATGGCCCAACAGGCTCCAAGGCTGCCAGTGAATGAGTAAAAAGACAGGGGAAAAAAGAAATATGTGGTACAGCTAATGGGTTCCTTTGTGCCAGAGATCTGAGTTGAAGATTAGAAGGCTCTAACTTCACATAACTTTTGCAACAACTGGAAAAGTATAATTAACTTTGAAAGGAATATCATGGGCTAATGGACTCCCTGTGCAGCCTGTCAGTTCATTGAAAATATCATGAAATGGGAAAAATGCCACTGTAGAACCGCAGGCTTTCTACAGGATATTTTTTCCCTTTTTAAAAACTCATATTTCCACATGCACTCTGACTAGATGACAGCAGTTAATTGGGTGAAGCAGGAAATATAAGATAATTCCAGAGAAGAAATAATAGAATCTTGCAAAGGGTTTTAAGGGTGGTCTTGCTGACAAAGTACAGTTGAGAGAAAAAGATTTGATAGAATAGGGAGATGCTTGGTACCCATGGTCGCTAAGTAAGTTCAACATACATACTTTTCAGCTCCTCAGATGTAGGAAATTGAGGCTGAAGAGCTATTTTCTTTAATTACCCTCTAGAAGACATAAGACCCTTCAATCTCATTTTTTTGCTAGACTGCTGGGTGTAAATGGTGAGGACTCAAGTTTGTAGGATTTTTCCTTGGACAATAAAAGTGTTATCTATATCAAACCTGGTCCTTTAAGTCTTCCTGTGTGCAGTCATTATAGGTGTAATTGAGTTCATCTACCTTGCTACTGGTCATCCTATTCTTCTCTTCCCTTCTACTTTTACCAACAGTGTACACTTTTCAAGGGAGCCTAACCTTCACATAATGTATCTGAAATATAATAATTTGAATCTAATCATTATGTGTTGAGTAGAAACTCTGAGTTAATTTGTTTGATGAACCATTTGTTTTTTCTTGGCTATCCATGATATTCTCAAGAATCTTCAAGACTAGATTTTGAAATTATCAGTACCAACACACACTTCAATACCAACACCAGAGTTTGAAACCACATTGTTTTTTCTTTCCTGCTTCTTAATAGTCCAGCTTTCACTTACCTCACAAGGTGGTTGCTGTGGGGAAAATAGGAAGAGGAAGGTGTCTTGGATATATTTGCTGCCTTGAATTATTTGTAAAAAGGGGATATAAATAAATAGTGTCTAAATAACTTTTCCTAGACCTTTATTAATATTACTTTATCAAAAATTTGTCTGAGGCATATTGTTTGATTGCTAGTTCCTTTACTGTTTACAGTTGATCCTAAAAGGCAGAAGCTATGCATCTTAAATATCTTTATTAACAATGTATTATTATAAATAGCTATACAAATAGCTATTTTTTTAAAAAATACCTGTGTTTTCCCAACAGCCTAATGAAAGCTGGTTTATATATTGCAGATTCATTAAATTATACTTTATAATGTTCAGTGGAGCAACACCATTTCTATCTGGCCTTTATACAATGGGCTAACACAAACCCAACCGTTGACACCCATATGTTAACAAGCCAGGGTTTAAAAGAAATATAAGGAATGAAACCTTCTTTTTCATGAAGCAATCTGATTGAGTTTATCATTTATTTATTCAATTTTTACTCTTTTTTCATTTCTTCATTTGAAATGCTTCTACAATATTTTGTTCAAAGTGATGACCAATACAAAATCAATATAAATTCAGCATATCCTACTCTCTATGCCTTCAATACTATATTCTAACTACTGTGCCACCACGGCTCCTTAATACTTAATAAGCGAATCATTTGAAGCTAAACTACATACAACTGAGGTAGGTTAGAAACTCATTTTCATAATGAAAATGGCCCCCTCATTAGTCCTGCTCTTTCCAAGCTCACTAAATGAAGCATCGCCTACAGGCGATGCTTGATTAGAAAACTAGCACTCTATTATTGTTAAACTGCATTAATTAGGAGCTTGGCATTCCATAATACATTCTCCAAGGGGGTTCCCCCATTTTATTCATCCCAGTATTGTTTTGAAATTCTGGCTCTTGCCCAAGTCCTCTTGGGATGTAATGAGAGTATGTGATTTGATTCCTGAGATAAAATTAGATTTCTGCTCTTTTGCTCTCTCCCTTTCTTTCAACTCAGTTCCTTCCCAACTATATTTATTTTGCTTCCCCCCCCCACCCCCCCAACCCCAAAATATTGATGATACCAGTTTTACACTTGTCTTTTGAATTACACAGGAGGAACTTAAATACAGGTCAAAATGTATTCTGAATTTTTAAGAAGTAGTTTTCTTTCAAATTGATTTACCCAAGACCACAGACTTTTATACATAAATGAATCCATTTGTATAGAAAGTTCTGATGGACCATTTCCTAAGCATATAGTATTGTGTTGAAATTATATGAATGTGTAGAATAACCCAAGAGACTCTGTACTTTGAAACTTTGAAGTAGGGCAGGTGGCTAATCCTCCTTTGTTATACTTTCAAGGTAGGTGCAGTAACATTACAGCTTACAATTGTTACATCTCAGCCCAAATTCACGAAAATCTAGGCATTGGCAGTTCATCTCCAGAAGGACAAGCCTTTCCAGGGAGGTGGGCACAATCTAGTAAATCTATGCAAACCCCCCTGAACTAAACTAAATTAACTTTATTTTTCCCATTAACGATTCCAGCAGAGAAGATTCTAATAATCAGTTGCAGTTAACAGTACATAAACTTCAGTAATTAAACAAAAACTTATCAGACTTTAGTACTTACACTTAGCAACCTACACTCCGTTTTAATCTTTGATTATGTTTGCAGTGTGGCTTGGGAGAAATGAGTATTTTGCCATCAGCTCTTTGTATTATTACAGCAAAAGCTGGATTTTGTTTTTAGATCAATCTTGATCTAGTCTGGGGCCTATATTGCATTAATATATATGCACACACATATATACAGCTAGTAAGAAAATGTTAAGTTAATCAGAAAGTATAATTATGCCTACTTATAAATGCAGGACTTTTTTCCCCTCTCCTTTGGATAATCAGATAAGGCTAAGAGAACGGAAAGTGAATATCATTGTGAGGTATTTCTTATTTCCCTAAGGTGATCTTCCAGTGATTGAGGTAGTACTGTGACAAAAATGGATTCTACTTATCTTGACCCTTCTCTTCCAGTCTGAAGCAAAAAGAAAAGGTAAAGTTCAGTGATATTCTCATGGGCAGGCTGGGCAAGGTTCTAGCACTTATCTAGGTCATGAGAAATAGCAAAGCATTTTTTTATATCTATCCCCAAAGCTATTCCCAATACAGCTACTCTTTTGGAAACTTAAAGCCCTTTCATACTCTCACCAACTAGAGCACAAACATACCCAGGTCACAACTGTTGAATGTGGTTTTCATGATGTTGCTTTCATTCCATTCTCAACCAAAGAGACATATGTGAGGGATGCTTAGCAGCACTGATGTTAAAATACTTGGTTCATTTTCAAGCCAACATAATCTAATAAAAAGCCATAGGATGTTTTAGGCTTTGTCACTGATTATCATGGAGGAAAATCTGGAAACAGAAAAAAAGATAGGCAATGAGGACAGTAGATTTCATATAGGCATAATTCTGCAGATCAAGGAGGGGTGGCTAGTAGTTCAGCTTAGCAGTAGGAGAAAGCCCCTAGTTATGAGGATTTTCTCTGTAGAGTGAATATTCCGTTGTTTACAGCTCACTAGCTTCATATACTTTAACTCCATCCTAAGCAAAGATTCCATGAAGGAACTTCTCCCATGGTCCTTTTTAGATTAAAAGAAAAGACACTTTACAAGAATGAGTGATAGAAATGTATAGTGGGGAACAGTAACATGGCAGCAAGACTAGCATCTCTTATTCTTCAACTATCAAGTAAGCTCAGAAAATACCACTGAAAAAAAGTTGAAAATTCACTGAAACTAAAGTAGAAAGAAAGGTTTGTTTCACTGCCCCCATCTAGGAAACAGCTAGAAAAAAATGACTATTAGAATGTCCTGAATGTCCTGTCCTACCTGAAAGGGAAGAAAATAAATCACACGTTTTTCCTTTCTTAAAAGATTCTCTGCCATTTATTCACCATTTCTACTTCTGCTGCATTTCTCTGTCTCTCTTAATCTTCTTGTTGTTGGGCAGGATTGGGTTGTTTTAGGGGCTATGGCCTAAAAAAAGAAAAAAAATGAAGGCAAACAATTAACGGCTTTCACTAGTGTGACTTGTCCTTTCCTGGCAGTCCATTAACTACGGATGAAAAGTGATGAGAGAGAATAGTACTGTGAAGGAGAGATGCAGAGATGCAGGAATTTATCCCACATGTCTCCCTACTACTATCCCTTTGGGGCCTTTTTGACACTGGTTAAAGCACTGATTTTTTTTCTCCATATCAGTCCCAACCTTAAAGGCAGGGAAACCAAAGTCCTCTTATAACATTATCAGGCTCCCCCAAGACAAGCATGAAATAGAGAGACACTTCCCAGAGACTTGAATAATATGGCCAGGTAACATAATAATTACAGACAGCTAACAATCACTGGGAGTCATGCATCTGATCCTGATGTATACTTGATATACATCTCTCCTCTTAATTAAAATGTAGTAGATGGTCTCCCCACCACCAACCTCAACACATGGAGTCCTATCAGGGGTGAAATGCTATCGGGTCGCTCCGGTTCGGGCAAACTGGTAGTGATAAAAACTACTGGTTCAGGCGAACAGGTAGTAAAAAAATGCTTTAAAAAAGTAAAAAAAAAGAAGTTCCGACGATCGTGCGGCACAGCTGTGATCATGGGAACCATTTTTAAAAAACTTTTTAAAGCATTTTTTTACTACCAGTTTGGGCGAATAGGTAGTAAAAAATGCTTTAAAAAGTAAAAAAAAAAAGATTGGCCACACCACCGTCACATGACCCTTGCCAAGCCAAGCCACACCCACCAAGCCACACCCACAGAACCAGTAGCAAAAAAAATTGCATTTCACCACTAAGTCCTATGTATTATTGGAAGTTTACATTCTTTGTAATCATTCTGAGGATCTGCACATAAACAGGAAGAATAAGGTGGCTTCAAAACAATTGCATCATGTGTATGAAGTGGGGAATTGGGTAGAACCTGCTAGGCAGTCTAAATAAACATGGCAAACCATAAAACTTCCATTTTATAAGGACATACAGTATTTGTTATAGTTTTGCACACCAAGATGATCCTTTCATGGACCTTCTTGCCTATCTCTCAGATATGGATTCCTTGACTGTACTTTTATCCAGGTGAAACCAGACATAATCACAGGGTGATGGACTATTGTGACACATTGGTCAAATGTTTGTATTATGAAAATGCTCTATTGCTCTAGCAGGTAATTATTTTGTCAGTCTATCCAAAGTATTTTCTCTAAATGAAAACAGTTCAGAAGAGGGATATTATATTTTATTTATTTTTTAATTAAAAAATTGACTGATTTATCCTCTGTGCCTCATTTCTGTTAGGCAATAAAGAGACTGAACTGAAGATACAATGACAAGGTATCAGGTAAAAATCACGAAGTAATTAAGAATAGGATTAATTTCAAAGCTGAACAAGGCAAGATGTTGGAGTAGTGCTGAAATATATTTAGTGCTGAAAATATAAATTTCTAATCCCAGTGGGAGAAAAAATTAGAACAAAGTCTAACAAAATGCCCTGGAAAATAAAATAAAACAAATACTGACTCTGTAAATGTATACATTTATATTCAACATAAAAATCTTATTTGAAAAGGACCTCTTTCTTAAGAGTAAGGAAGGATACTAATCTTCTGTAAAGCTAAGGAAGATGGAGAAAAAACCCAAGGAATAGAATTGTTTTAAACTTATAGGTAGTCCTTGTTTCAAGTCTTATAACAAGAGTTGGGTCTGGGATTGCTATCACTATCACTACAGTAAAATAGTATAGCAATCTTACATATTTTAACCTTTTTTCTTGATTGTGGCTAGAGAGCACATATATGGAAGCATGCTTCTGTCCTTCATCACCATCTGAATGAGAGCAAAAGAAAAATTAGTGCGTGCAGAAATTTCTGCAACCCAAAGGAATAACTATGAGTGTAGCTTTGAAGTTTATAATGAGTAAAGCTGATGTGAGACTTTTCAAAAATTTTTTTTCATATCTAACATCCAGGTGAAGATTCTACGCAGAATTCCGAAGACTCGGTTTCTTCAGGTATGTTCGAAATAGAGATAATCTTCACCATTTTTTCTGTGCTTTCAGAGTCAGCATTGATTCCTAACAACTGCCTAAACTACTCCCTATAGTATTCTTGGCAAGGATTTTTGGAAATGGTTTCCATTGCTTCCTTCCTAGGGCTGAGAAAGAAGGACTGGCCCATGGTCACTCAGCTGACTTTATGCTTAAGAACTCACAAGCTCCTGGGGATCCATCAGCAAAATGTTCAGCTAGAAGGCAAGGCAGGCTGACAAAGGAGCTAGATGTGGAACAGATAGACAGTTCCAGGGACAGACACTGGAGTGGGATGAGGCTACATGAAATGGTTGCATTACTCATCCTAATTATACTTAAACAAGCTAAGCAGTGGTGGGTTGCTCCTGGTTCGCACTGGTTCGCAAGAACCGGTAGTAAAAATTTGTAGTTGTTCCAAGAACCGGTAATAACATTAGCTGGCCACGCCCCCGAACTGATCCTCAACCCAGTCACCGCTTGCTTATCCCACCCACCTCATAAGAGGCTTTTTTTTTACTTTTAAAAGCATTTTTTCGACAACCTCTTCGGCCGAAAAAAAGCCTCTGATGATCCCGCGGCTCAGCTGGGATTGTCAGAGGCTTTTCAAAGCATTTTTTCAACAAACTCTTCAGCCCAAGAGGTGATAAAAAAATGCTTTGAAAAGCCTCTGACGATCCCAGCTGAGTTGCCTGATCGACAGAGGCTTTTCAAAGCATTTTTTCCTGCAACCTTTGTAGAAAAGGTTGTAGAAAAAATGCTTTTAAAAGTAAAAAAAAAAAAAAAGTTGGCCACACCCACCCAGTCACATTATCCCCCACCAAGCCACTCCCACAAAATAAGCCATGCCCACAAAACCAGTAGTAAAAAATTTTAGAACCCACCCCTGAAGCTAAGGATTAATTTGCAGAAGAGAAAGTGAGAGCGAACAAAATCTTAACTTCCTTCAGCATTTCTACAGTCCCTTCAAAATCCTTCTCTGAAAAAGTCATACATGAGATAAAAACAGAGTCTCAGAGACTCTGCCCTCTGTGTGCTGAATCAGAGCCATTTGATGCAAAGGTTTTTCAGATGTTGCATGATAAAAGTAATACAAATGATACTGTAATGAGTCTGCCTCTCAAAATTTTGCCTGAGAGGGTTTAACAGAAACTTTGAAAGTTCCTTGATGGCTCTAACTTTTTGAATGGAATACTCCTGGGAACTTTAGTGGGAAGCCAAAAAAAGGGGGGGACTTTCTCCCCCATTATGAACTGAATAAAGAAGTACATGGGGGAAATGGATGCTTTCAGATGGATTGTAACTGAAGTACCCTTGAGTTTCAGTTATTGTCTTTGAGCTTGGGCACAATATAGACAAGCAATTGTGTTACCGCTTTTAAAAAGCTTGTTTGCTTCCAACAGGATCATCACTGATATTTCTAAAATAATAATAATAGATACCTCTTCCTTCATTAAAATAAGCTAACTCTGTGATGTTGTTCTTGGAACTTTTCACAGCTAAAAAAAAATGAGCATAAATAATGAGACAACGCAATCTCGTTGCTAAACAAATCATAACATAAAATACAAGCAATGGTAACATCATTATCTTTAAAATATTCTCCAGGCCATAAATTATTTTCACCATGTCCTAACTGCACTTGCTTTTTAGGTATTTTATTTTCCAGCTAGATTAGTGCAAGGTGGGGGGTGGGATACTGTTACTTCAAATGCAGGTGATAATCAATAAGATTTATGTATTTCAGATACTGAAAACTATTTAATGCTGGACTACAACATTTTAATTCTAAAGCACATTTGTAAATGTTGTTTTTAAGTCATAAATTACAAGACTATATTTATTTAATAAGTAGCTGTTTACAAGCAGGTATGCACACATATATAATATACATACTTAACTTTGTCCAACAGTAAAGTTACAGGTTAAACAAAAGGGCTCTTGAAAAGGGCCTGGACTGACAGAAAATACAGAATATCAGAGTTGGAAGGGACTGTGGAGATTTTCTAGTCCACTCCCCTACTCAAGCAGAAGACCCAGAGATGGGTTTCAGCAGGTTCTGACCAGTTCTGGAGAACCAGTAGCAGAAATTTTGAGTAGTTCGGAGAACCGGTAGTAAAAATTCTGACTGGCCCCACCCCCATCTATTCTCTGCCTCCCAAGTCCCAGCTGATCGGGAGGAAATGAGGATTTTGCCGTATCCTTCCCCCAGAGTGGGGTGGGAATGGAGATTTTACAGTATCCTTCCCCTACCAAGCCACACCCACCAAGCCACACCCACAGAACCGGTAGTAAAAATTTTTGAAACCCACCACTGAGAAGACCCTATACTATTTTGAAGAAATGGGTGTCCAATTTTTTTAAAAAAAAAAAAGTGTGGAGCACCCACATCTTCCATTCCACTGATTGTTCTCACTGAGAGGATATTTCTCCTTAATTCTAAATTAAGCTTGCATCCATTGCTTCTTATCTTGCCCCCAAATTTTTTGGAGAATAGATTGACCTTTTCTTCTCTGTGACAGCTCCTCAGTTATTGCAACATTATTATCTTTCTTTACCACCACCCTTCTCTTTGTTATATTAGACATGCCTAATTCCTGCAATTAAAAAGCAAAAGTTAGAATATTTTGGACATGTGATGCAACACCCAGAAAAGTATGGCATCCTTCACTTAATCCTCCAGGGACAGTTTGAAGGCAAATGAGGTTCAGGCAGAAGAAGAACATCATGGCTTCAAAACCTAAGGGACTAGTTTGGACAAAACTCGGCAGCACTTTTTCATGCAGCTGTTGTCAAAAATAGGATTCCCAACATGATCACCAACATCCGATGACGGATATGGCACAACAACAAGAAGAATTCCTGCAACTGTTCATTGTACAGTTTAGCTTCTAGTCCCCTAATCATCTTTGTTGTACTTCTCTGCATTCTTTCTAAAGTCTCAATGTCTTTTTTGCATCATGGTGACCAAAAATGTTCACAGAAATTTTTTTACTGTTTAGTCATGAACCTCCCTGGCCATTAAGATCAAATAAAGATGCCCTCTTGAAGGCATCTCATGTTCTAGGCATTGGCTGATCAGCATCTGAGGGGGGGCATTCTCAGGGAAAGCAGCCCAGTCATGGAACTACACTAGTGGTTGGCACCAAGTTTGTCAGGTTTTGGTATCTCCTAAAGATGTAGCTATTCATTTTTAATATGCTGTTGTCATCGTTAAAAATCTTGTTTTATTGATTTAGCTTTTATAATTGTTCATGGTTTATTTGAGATTACTTTGTTTTGGTATTACTTTTCATGATATAGTTAAGTAAGTAAAAAAAAGTTAAATAAGTTATAAGTTATAGTTAAATAAGTAAAAAAAAGATAAAACAGTTCTTTGCCCAGAAGCTTTATTTTGCAATTTAACAAAAAGATCCAACTGCTGAGAATCCTTATTTGTATTGCAGAAGGATATAAATGTAATAAATAAACAAAAAAAGGGGGGGCTAGAATAATCACCATTAGGAGCATGGCAGGGGAGGAAATTTAATTTGCCTTCCCTCCCCCACCACTCCCTTGTTCTATGATCCTAATACCCTTTCCATTCTACCTGTGCTTGCACTCAAGGTTTTAGAAAGACTGATAAGATTCTTAGTGAAGTGTTAAAGATCCCTAATAATTGGCATCTAAATGAGCTAGTGGGAAAATGCTTCTTATCTAGCATTCCTGCCACTGCAGCTATTCCCTCTAGGGCAGGCCTGGAAAGGGTTTGCTAAATATCCCAATGTGCCTCTTCAATCTTGTATAAAGGTCATAAGAAAGGAGCAGCAGCTTGGATCTGTATTTGTAGCTGTCTGATGTGTTCTTGTAGCTGTCTGATGTGTTCAGGCCCTTCATAGCATCACTAATATATTTACAAGCAGACTAAAACATCCAAGACCCCATCCTAGATCTGGTATCTGGGGGATAATTGACTCAGAGTTTTCAAATGCTGTTCTGTCAGCAGTGAAGCCACTTGTAATGCAAGCACCTGTTTTTATTCTCCCTTCCTTAAAGTGGGAGAGATTTTTCTCATTTCTCTTTCCAAAAGGTTGTTCAAGGTTGAGAAGAGAATTATCCCCAGAAAGACATATTATCATCCTGCAAGCCATACTCTGATGGTTCTGTCTTAAACACTCCCTCCCTCTGTCTTTCTTTCCTATTTAAAAGCCAATTTCAGTGGCATTATCACACACCAGCCAAAAGCCGTCAATTGCTCTGCCTTTAAAGAACAGAGCTCATTATTGATCATTTGCCTCAGTGGAAAAAGCCTATCAAAAATGTCTCTTTCCATCTTAGCACTTCCAATTCCAGCCATCCCTAGTGAATGAATACCTATCAAGGTCCTGTAAAAAAACTGTTTTAATCCCATAGCCTAGTTGCAATTCACAGACTGCTCCCTGTCATGCTGGCCGAGTTGCCTCTTTATTAGTTGCTATGCCTTATAAAGTCTATCAGTTATGTCTGCCCCAATCTGGCCTCTTACGTTGACATATATGGATGAAGCAACACTTTTCTCTGTCCAGCTAGGATCCAATCAAACATAAATCAGGCCCTGTGTGTATTTCTCACCTGTCTACTAAGAACTCTGGATAGGTGGGAACCATGTGAGCAACCTAGTTGGGGAGAGCATTCATATAATTCATGTTGTAGAAATTTCACTATCCCAGGAATTGCAAAAATAGCACTAGCACTTAGACTAATATACCGCTTCACAGTGCTTTCCAGCCCTCTCTAAGTAGTTTACAGAATCAGCTTATTGCCCCCAACAATCTAGGTCCTCATTTTACTGACCTTGGAAGGATGGAAGGCTGAGTCCACCTTGAGCCTGGTGAGATTCGATCTGCCAAACTTCTGGCAGCTGGTGATCAGCAGAAGTAGCCTGCAGTACTGCACTCTAACCACTGCGCCACCGTGGCTCTTTTCAATTTAAAAGTTGAAGTTTCCAAATACTATGGAATTACCCTTCATTTTAAGGAAACTACCAAGAATATTGGACATTGGAGCAAACCAAATCGATTGAGGGTAAGTAACTCAAGAAACATTTCACAGCTCCTTGGGTTTACAATGTTTTTAAGAGCTAAAGAAATTAAAATGTCTAAATAACCTGTAAGGATTTAGAAAAATTGTCTAGAAATGGAAGAATTATATTGTGAACAATGAATACCTCTTCTGAAAAGGTTCCCATCTGCATACAGTTTACCAGACTGAGAAAATATGAGCTCAGGGTTTGGCAACAGCCTATATTGTGAAAGATAAGCACCAGTATTTGAACTGAGCTTAGAAATATAGCTAAATCTGAGGAGCTTTTTGAGTTTGAGTCTAATCCAACTAATTAATAGCTTTACAGCTTTACTTTGAAATCTCTCACTTTTCCTAGCCAAAACTTTGTAGAAGAATGGAATAGAAGACATTATCTGTTGCACTGAAGTTTTGGATTCAAGATAAGCCAAGTATGCCTGAAGGTTGATAGTACACACATTGATAGTGTGTACTGAACCCATAAATGGCTATCCTTGGATAGGAACATAATTTAAGCACATCAGATGAGGTTTAATGGACTTGGCAAAGGATCTATTTAGACAAGCATCTTGTTTCACATTGTGCTCAGAAAAGAACATATTATTCTGGTAGCCTCATTCCCCAGCATTTGCCCAGCATTTGCAGATAAAACATATAGCTCTGATTTTTGTAAGTGCTTGTTGCGGGTGGCAATAGGGATAATTACATTGGTTTAAAATGGGCCCCATCCTGAGAATGGTTCAGTATGTGAAGAGATCACAGCAATCAATATGTTCTATTTTATCTTCCATTAAACCTTATTATTCATTTCAATATAGAGAAGTGTTTTTTCACCCACTCTCAGTTATAATATGCCCACAGCTGCCTTGATTTTATTTTCTACTCAGATTAAAAAAATGGGCTGAGATTTCCCAGATGATTGCTTTCGCATTTAGGTGAAAGGTCATATAGATCTGTGATGAAAATGACTTTGGCTGATATTTTCTAGACTTTTTCTCTTTAAAGCAAGGAAAAGTACTTTTGCTAATGAATGTGTGTGTTGTTCTTATGTTTTAAGTTTGAATTTAGTATATAAAATCTTATACTAAAATATATCGATCCTTTTTAAGCCAAGGGAGACATTTTCATTTCTTTAATATTTTTTAAAAGTACTGAGTTCTTGCAGCCACATGAAAATCTGTGTTAGCAACCTTATTCCCATCCTTCAGATGCTCCTGGAATGATCACACACCATCACATGATCACCACCCTATACCAGGAAGTGTTGGGAAGAAATTTCAAGGTTACATATAGCAGAACGCTACCGTGACTACTCCAATAATTCTAAAGTGAGAGATAAAATTAATCCTTTGATCACCATGTACATTTTTGGAAGTGCAACCTTCAATCCACACTGAACTCATTTTTTTTGAAGAAAGATAAAAACTACCTTCATTCTCCTGCTATCTTCATTATGCCAAGGATCTGCTAAGAGTGAAACAAACTAACACCAACATTTTTAATCTCTAGATTTCAGTAGAAGCAATGCTGATAAATTATACTGAATGTTTACCAGAGTTAAAAGTTGTTACATTTAAAACAATAATAGGCAAATAATAATTCATGCGTTTGCAAAATCTGTAAGCAGGGAATCTGTGGAACAGTGTGCAGTTCCATAATTCCATTCTGTGAAATGTTGTTCAGATTAAAAGAACATTGGAACATTTATATCTTTGATATAAAAGGTTTTGTATGCAATTCTCCCTATGTGTAGTTTTAATGCAACTATGTGTGATATATGCTTTTTAAAAATGCAGCTACCCTGTGGTGTATATAGTTTATGCGCTTTTACACTTGGCCAATAAAGAATTCTAAATATGCTCATCTTATGTGTAGTACTGAAATACGAATGATGGGCTTTAAAAATTTGTGCCCTGAATGTGTTTGCCTTGATGGATGTCAAACGTTTTGCTCCCAGTGAAGTTTATGACTGATTTCTTTTATATCGCTCAGCAATTGGAGATAGTGAAAGTGGCTTTAAAAAAAGGATTGGCCTCTAAGTCAATAAACTGAAACACAATTATTTTCAAATAATTTTTGCTCTTCCACTGAAGGATTTCAACCCACTTTGATAAGAGAATTGCAGTGTCCCATTGTCAGTCCTCCAATAAGTTATAGTGCATCAACATGATTTTTCCATTCTTTTAAGTACAAAAGAAGATTTGAACATCTGACAAGGCCTCTTTTGTGGTCAATTATGATGCAATTTAGCACAGCAAAGTGCCATTAAATTGACTGTTGAGAAGATACATAAGCACTTTATTAAAATATGGCAAGTCTTGTGATGAAAACAGAATTGAGACTCCTCTTCACTCTCCTAAGATAGTAACTATGTCTAATTCTAATGAACGTACATAATAATTGTGTCCAATTGTGTCCAATTATAATTTGAAAGATATATAAATACTAGCTCTTTCTTTGTGACCACAGCAGCCTTTTTTGTATTTCTCCACTTCTTTTCTGGCAATGACTGTGACATTTTAGACTTGACCTTTTCTGGCTAGATTTTTGCTCCCCTGTCCTTTAAAATTATACAGAATGGAGGTGGGGGGGGGGAACCTATGACAGCATAGTAGTTTGAACAATACACACTGAAAAACTGTTGAAATAAATCAGTGTTAATCAAGCCCGAATTTTGGGTTCTCTGTTGTGTTTACAATGAATTTTTAGCTCAATTCTCCATTTGTCAGCTTTGAGGTGGCTGTATTTCTTTTTATACTGAACTGAGGAGCTTTATTCATATGGGATGTAGTGTTTACTGTAAGATCTGAAGTTACCTACAGTACGTTTTGCAAAACTGTGTAATTGGCATGGGTAGCATGATCCTAAAGAGACTGAGTGAATGGCATTACATCAGTTACCACAATTTATCCCAGGAGCATCATATGGGGTCAAAAAAGTAAAGTCGGTTTAATGTGACCATGCAATCAAAACCACATCCCTTTTTTATATGCATGCCAAGTATGTGTTGTGGCCGGTCAGCGGCCTGTGCAGATTGTAGCTGATTCCGACAATGAGGAGGCTGGTGTGGTGCTGTGTCAGCAGCCTGTGCAGCTGGTGCTCGAGTCGGACAGTGAGGAGACTGTAGAACAGGAGTGGGTTCTAATTTTTTTTACTACCGGTTCTGTGGGCATGGCTTATTTTGTGGGCGTGGCTTGATGGTCGTGTGACAATTATTTAGGATTTAGCAGAGGTACTGATCTACCAGGCTGTACAGATCTACCCATTTATTTTTGCAGCCACTGGTCTACACATTTATTTTTGCAGGCACTGATCTACTCATGTATTTTTGCAGGCAACCATTTATTTTAGCAGGCACTGATCTACTCATGTATTTTTGCAGGCACTGGTCTACTCATGTATTTTTGCAGGCACTGGTCTACCGATTTATTTTTGCAGGCACTGATCTACTCATGTATTTTCTCAATGCACTGGCGCACAGAGCTGCCAAAAGGCAGGAGTGGCTCCTCAGGAGGAGGTCTCCTTGAGAGTAAGGCTTGGGGCTAATTGGCCACTCCCTTAGCCTATTTAAGAAGGAATGCCACTTGCAACAAGCTATAGAGAACAACTTTAGTTCACTCTCCTTCGTGTCTGCAAAACTGCTCCTGGGCTTTCTGCCAACTCTAGTAAGACTGTGATTACCTTAGCTTAGAATTCTGGTAGGCTGTTAAGACAGTTCATTAACAGCCTTTGAATGATAAGGACTACGTTATTTTGAATAAATAAGCTTTGTATAGAGTTTGTGTGTGCTGCGTTCTTTGGGTTTCGTAGCTGGGGCAGAACAGTATGCAACACACATTATAAAAGGAAGAGACTTCGATTGCGTGATTGCATCTGTCACCTTGACTTTTTTGATGTTCCCCATAGATACCTCTCTTTGCCCCCTTCATAGTCTTAACTGAAATAATTTTTTCCTGCTTATGCTATTCCTAACGGGAAGAGCTCCCACTGATATTTTTGGAGATGTCTCAGTGAAATTGAGAAGCATAAAAAGACCTGATTCAGGCTGGAACAGTACCAGCGTAAAAGGCCATGTATCTACATCACTACGGCATGGTGCAGTTGTAGTCTTATGATGGTAATATGATTAAAAATAAAATTAGTATGGAAGAAGAAACCAAATGACAACTTGAACTTCAATTAACAGCCAGCTCTAAGCCAATTAAACAATACTGGTATTTTAAGAGGCTGCTGAAAGCTCAAAACAAAGCCCCATTAGAATTGATCTTGCCTTTGTAAAGAATGCCCAACCACCTCTATTTCTGTAATTTCTTGACGGTTTAGAAAGTGAGGAAATATGTTAAGTAAACCTTCCTTCAAAAATTAGCCTCATGGGTTGCCTTGCTATTTAGGATATTTATGAGCATCTGTGTAGATTTGAAAACTAAGTAAATGATTCTAACTTGCATATTTCTGACTGAGACTTGATTTCTACTGGGATTGACATGACATTTATGTCATTCAGATCCCCCCCCACCTACAAACATTAACAAAGTTGTCTATGACCAGTCCACAGGGAAGTAACCCCATATTTTTTTTTCACAGCTACATATCAATCTTGGAATGTAAAGCCTTGCTTGTTCTCCTTGGTCCTGTTTACTTCCAATTTTTTAATCATTTTTTTAAAAGGATGTATTACAATGAGATGATTCAAGATCACTCTGTCCTTCTTCTCTTGGCACTCAAGTTTCAGTTTTACTACTATGCAATCAACCATCCATTTGTACTTTCCAAGTCAGCAATGACTTTGAAATGTTAACATTTGGAGTTGCTATAAGTGAAGTGAAGTTCCTTCGGGGTTTGCTTCCCGCAGAATTTTGAGAGCAGTTCCTGATAACTAATATATTTTTTCAGTCTAGAAATGGAACATGGATATCTCAGTTATTGAATACAATCATGTTGCACATGTTGCTGACTTGGAAATCAGTAATACAGCTCTGTTGTATGATTAGATTATACATCTATGCTAGTTCTTTTCTCTAGAAACCTTCAAGCAGTAAATAAAGGTAAATGATAATCTAAAATAAAAAGTCCACTTTGGAAGTTGTAAACAATTTTACTCTTTTTACTCAATTTTACTCTGTTTTAATTTGGTGACAATCATAAGTAGGCTTTCTGAATTATGGTTGCTAGTTCTTTGTAAAATCATTTAATGGAACTATGCAGATACCTTTACAAGTCTAAATTTGAAACTGTTATAAAACTGATGTGCCATACAGCTGAGCTGAACTTTTTTTAAAAAAAACTAAAGTAAGCAAAGGAAGCTCTGATTATTCTGTCTTTATAAATTCTAGAATTATTCAGTTTATATTTGATACTTGCAACAGGGACGAATCAAAACTGAAGACATAGAAAGGGAACTAAATTTTCCATTTATTAGATCCTACAAATGTTATGATAATACAGTGCAGAAAATATCAATATGTTCATATGTTGAAATACAGCCTTCAGTGATGTTATACCCAGATCAGAGGGCATGTCTATATTATGGGCAATAGTTTTCAGAAGATTGAAAAACTTCCAAAGACCAAATTACACTTCACATCAATTCACAGCAGGGGGCTACCATGAGCTATTTTCCCAGCTGATGTTTTGCTTGTAAGTCTGTGACAAAATGTACACTCCCCCAAAACACACACTGGATGATTATCTAATGGAGCTGCAGGATTTCCCAAACTATAAAGTGTACCTCCAATGATGGGATGCAAACAGAGACCTAGGGTGCTGTGAAGAAACTTTTTGTTTGACATTGTTACAATAAATCCACTTTTCCTAAAGTTTCATTGTATTGTCTTCATTGTTCATTTGCATTTATTTTTTGGTGTTTGGATTTTTAGGAGAGGTGTATATATTGCACTAAAGAAGATATGATGCAAAAGCTGAGGAACTCCTGCTGTAGTGGACCTTGTTTTGAGTAGGGGATTGGAATGGACGGGTCCTAAGATCATTTCAATCGTATTATTCCATGAGGTATCTAGAAGTGTTTGTGATATGTACCCTTTGCTCTGCTGAGATGAACAGGAGTAAAAAAAAAAAGTGTGATTGGTAAATTTTATCATGTTCTATTTGCTGAAAAATAGAAGTTTATTCGATTCTCTTTTATTGCTTGGAATATTTGAAAAGCAATAATCAGATATTGCTATATATTGCTTAGTTTTTCTCTTAGTGGAAAAGCTTTTATATAGTACAATTTTTGAAGCCAGACCCATAAACTTTAATGGTACTGACTTCCAGTTAAGCAGGTGCTGCACTGAAGATTTAAAATTATATCTAACTTTCACGTGTCCTTTCTCCTGCTGAACTGTCTGGTCAAGTGCCACTAGGGAAAAAAGTACTTTTGAGTCCCAAATAATTTTAAAAATCATACTGCTATTCTTATAGGTATGCATAATTATGTTATAGGTATGTATAATTTACAAGCCATTCATCAGCATGTCTGGCTCAGGAATTCTGGGAGTTGAAGTCCACAAGTTATAAAAGGCCTATAGTTTCCCACCTCTGAGGTAATGAATCTAAAGGAAAGCTCCAGCGTATTCAAATAATATAAAGTCAGAGCCAAAGCTTATGGAAATTTCGATTCACAGGAGTTCACAATGTTGTCTAAATTTCTAGTTGCTGTTTTGTACAAGTAGCTCCTAAGATGTAGCTAATATAACTCACTATGCACCCTTCATAGGAACAAATTGTGAGAGCTGTAACACAGGGGTGGGTTCTACTTACCTTTATTACTGGTTTGCATTGTGACTGCACACACTCTTCTGCGCATGCGCAGATCACATGATGATGTCCAGGTCAGTGGGTGGAGCCTCCCACCGGTTTTACTACTGGTTCTTGCGAACCGGTCCGAACTGGGGGCAATCCACCATTGCTGTAACATCTGAGAGAAGAACAGATTCATTACACTATCATATAAAGGAGAACACTTTTTGATAGCTCTGTGTTTTTAATTTTTAAGAAAGCTTGGAAGAACTCATTGAACGTACTCCACTCAAATGACTAACTCCAGCGTTTCATTTTAAAGGTTAAAAAGGCATCAGAGAAAGTTAATGACAGACTTAGGGCATCTTTGATGTCCAGCTTAACCTAAAAACTGACAATCAAAATATACTCTTTCACTTTGATGCAATGTGATGAATATAAAAAGCATTATGGGAATTTTCATCTCACATGCATTAAAAAAAGGGGGGTGGGGGTAAATGGTTGCCAGACTGCAGGCATCAGACTGGAATTCTTTAAAGTTGGCATCAAATTAGCAGGACACTCAGAAATATAAATAGTGGGTTTATGTTGATATAAAATGAGGATTATTAAAATAGCGTGGAATGGGAGTTGGCACTAATATCTCTGTCTTTCATTAGTTGTTCTACTATCTAATTTTATCTGGCCATAATGACTTGGATCAATGATCACTTCTTAAACAACCACAGTGATGCACCTGAGGCCTGTGCTTTTTAGCCAATATTTCAGTACATCCTGCAATTAAAACAGACTTCTCCAAAGACTGGAGGTCAGGAAAATGTAGGGAGCATTTTGCCTCATATTTTCCTTCTCCAAGAAAATTTGCCAAGCAATTAGCAAATGTCAACATTTTAATCGTGTAATTTTTGCTATAATACTCTGCAGCAACGGACTGGTAGCTGTAATTTACTTATTTATTCATTATATGATCTTACACTGCCAAGTCCATATAGAATCCCAGCAATGCTCTCCAGAAAAAACAACAACTGTTGTTCACCCTTCAAAACCCAAATGAAGGCTGCCAGGGACAACTGCAGCAAAAATCATTGGCTTCAAAATGGCATACCGGAGCAATCAAAGCCTGGACTCTTTTTATATGAGTGTTATGGCTGTGGTGCACATTTTGGGGGCAGGGGTTGATTGTCCAGTTGTTCCTATCAATTCTAAACTACTGAGCAGTAGTTGCAGTTACCCCTGGAAGATGCCATCAAATTTCTAAGGGGCGTGGTAGATGGGAATTCCATCAGTGGTGGGATTCAAAATTTTTTACTACCAATTCTGTGGGTGTGGCTTGGTGGACATGGCATAGTTTGATGGGCATGGCTTGGTGGGCATGACAGGGGAAGGATACTGTAAACTCTCCATTCCTACCCCACTCCAGGGGAAGGATACTGTAAAATCTCCATTCTCTCTCCACTCCAGGGGAAGGTTAATGCAAAATCCCCATTTCCTCCCGATCAGCTGGGACTCGGGAGGCAGAGAATAGATGGGGGCAGGGCCAGTCAGAGGTGGTATTTACTGGTTCTCCAAACTACTCAAAATTTCCGCTACCAGTTCTCCAGAACTGGTTAGAACCTGCTGAATACCACCTCTGAATCAGTGGTGGGTTGCTCTCAGTTTGCACTGGATTGGGCGAACCAGTAGCGGCGGCGGCAGGAGGCTCCTTCCACCCACCTGGACGCTTCTGCGCATGCACAGAAGCACTGTGCGTGTGAGCGCATGTGCACACATGAGCAAACTGGTAGCGACGGGATTTGAAACCCGCCCCTGCTCTGAATTCCATATATAGATTCCTGACAGGACAGATCACTATCTTGGTTTTGTTTTTGTCTTTATTCTAATTGGAATCCTAGGACAGAAATTATGGCTGCCCACAATCAAGAGATTTAGGAATACTGTTAGTAAGTCTTTCTCCTTTGGTAATTCTATATCCCCATTGCCCTCAATGAGCTCTGCAGATAGGTTAAAATTGGGAAACCAATTTGACATAATTATATTAGTTAATTGTATGATTTTATGTTCATTATTAAAGCTATATTCCTACTTCATGCTTTACTACTCTGTGAATTGCCCTAAAAACTCTTAAAGGGAGGGAGGAAGGGAGGGGAGAGAGAGGGGGAAGGAGAGGGAGAGAGAATGAATATGAGTATTGGCTGTGGAATTCTGGGAGTTGAAGTCCACACATCTTAAAGTTGCTAAGGTTGAGAAATTCTGTTCTACACTGAAGACCAATACAGGTAGTCCTTGACTTACAACAGTTCAATGACTGTTTGAAGTTACAACTGCACTGAAAAAAGGGACTTATGACCATTTTTTTACATTTACAACCACTGCAGCATGCTTCTGGTCATGTGATCAAAATTCAGATTCTTGGCCACTGACTCATATTTATGTCAGTTGCAGTGTCCCAGGATAACGTGATCACCTTTTGCAAACTTCTTACAAGCAAAGTCAATGGGGAAGCCGGATTCACTTAACAACCATGTTACTGACTTAACAACTGCAGTGATTCACTTAACAATGGTGGCAAGAAAGGTTGTAAAATGAGGCAAAATTCACTTAACCAATTTCTCACTTAGCAACAGAAATTTTGGACTCAATTGTGGTCATAAGTCAAGGACTACCTCTGCACATAGATGGGAAAAGGTTGCCCTTGGTCTTCCAGTAATGGAATTCTCTGCCAGGAGAGTTTCAACTGGACAAAGTTATTTTTATTTTTCCAGGATTTTAATAGATCTTAATTGCATGTATGTTCACTGTGCTCATTTTTTTCTTTAATTCCAAGAGTTTTCATATTTTCCAGCAGTTCAACAAAAGGGACAGAATAGCAATATATAAATGATTTGTCAGTACAACTTAGTCAAGAAATCAATACAAATCAAGAAGCATTTAACCCTGATGTTCCACTGCTCTCATCAGGGACTGGAAAACTCCACTCATATTAGCAGTTAAAGAGTGTTTGATCAAAGCATGTATGAAAATAGACATACTGATGGATCGCGTTCTGCAAAAGAACAATTTCTATTCACTGAAATGCCAATTATTAGATAATTGGAACCAACATTATTAATGTGCTTTTTGGCAGTAATTTGTTGTCAGGCAGATTATTTATTTTTTTAAAAAGCAGCTATTACATCATTATTTACACATGAGGTGAATCCACAGCAGAATATAGATGAGAGACTGTTTCCGTAGTGCACATACAGGTAGTCCTCGAATTGTAACCATTCATTTAGCAACTGTTCGAAGTTACAACGACCCTGAAGAAAAGTGACTTATGACCATCCCTATGGTCAAATGAACAAAATTCAGACTCTTAGCAACTGGCATGTATTTATGATGGTTGTGGGATCCCAGGGTCTTGTGATCATCTTTTATGACCTTCTGACAAGCGAAATCAATAGAAAGCCAGATTCACCTAACAATTGTGTTACTAACTTAACAAGAGCAGTGATTCATTTAATGATGGTGGCAAGTAAGATTATAAAATGGGGCAAAACTCACTTAACATCTGTCTTGCTTAGCGACGGAAATTTTGGACCCAACTATGATCATAGGTTGAGGACTAAATGTATACCGTTGGAGGTATGTTCCCCCATATTTGTGATCAATTCTTAGAATCCTGGTTCTAGCTCCAAAATAAAAACTGAGCCAATCTATTTATATATTCTTAGGTCCAATACCATCAAAAGACTAAACTTTAAATTGACATTACCCATACAGAAGTTAAGAGCGAGCAACATTTTAGTGGTGCGATGTAAATTACCAAGATATGCCAAAGGGAATTCATCTGCATTATTTGTTTTTGGAAGCAGATCCTTAAGACTCATATTATAATGAGCATTTTTTAATTTAAGGTATTTGAATTATCCGCATGCTGCCTTTGTATAAATAGCATTTTATTTATGCATTTTCATCTGCTACAAATTCATTGTATTGTTTTATAAGGATTATTTTAAATTTCATTGAGATTAGTTTTTAGGTGAATTTCCCTTGAGCTTGATTGTACCACTGAAAAACAAAAGTTAAATGTCAAATAATAACAAATAAATATATGAATAACATGTCTATATTATTAAATGTGCAGCATTGGTTGCCAGCTTGCTTTGGGTGGAATTCAAGGTGCTGGTTATGATTTATGAAATTTAAATGACATAGGGACCACCTGTTTCCCATGGTGTATGCCTGGTTGATTTGAGCTGACCATCTTGGCACAATCTGGTTTCCTTTAATTAACTAATATCATCTATCAGATCAAGGAAATACACCTTCTCTGGAAAGAGATTTTCCCTGAGATCCAGGCATCTCTGACCCTCTGTTGATACTCCAAAGGGCCATTAAGCAGGGGTGAAATCCAGCAGCTTCTGACAGGTTCTGGAGAACCGGTAGTGGAAATTTTGAGCAGTTTGGAGAACCGGCAAATAACACCTTTGGCTGGCCCCAGAGTAGGGTGGGAATGGAGATTTTGCAATATCCTTCCCCCAGGAGTGGGGAGGGAATGGGGATTTTGCAGTATCCTTCCCCTGCCATGCCCACCAAGCCACGCCCACAGAACCGGTAGTAAAAAAAAATTGGATTTCACCACTGCCATGAAGACCTGGCTGTCCTGAGCTAGGCTAGGTTAGTTAGTGTTCCTTCAGAGGATGTTAGTTGTCAGTGAGATATTTTACTTTCATTATCTTGCTTTTTCCTTTCTGATTTTGTCTGAGTTTGGTTTTGTTGTCTGTTTTTTCTGTTATATTTTTTTTTTATATTGCTGGGTGTATTGAGAGCTGCTTAGAGTTGTTTGGAGTCCATTGATATCGAATGAATGAATGAATGAATGAATGAATAAAGTATGCAATATCACTACTTATACAAATGAGACAGGGCTTGGATCACAATTGCATAACCATTTCCTTGTTTGTTTTGACATCCCCTCACTGCCAATGGCCACAACTAGGCTATTCCTTCCTTTGAAATTTAGATGAATAGGTATCAAAGAGAAGCCATTTTCTGTTATCAACCTTAGTAATGAAATATACTACAAAGATGTGCCCAATGTTAATACCATTTTTATATGCAACACTAAGCCTGATTTCCCAGTTCCTCACAGTTGCTCCAAAGCAGTTGAAATTGTAAACACCAATAACCACTTTGTGCCCAGCTGATGGCCAAACCCTGAAGCCATTCTGTCCTAAATTACTATTTGTCTTATCTTTAAAGCTATGGACATTTATCCTAATAGCTGTAATTCTAGTATAGAGGACAAATCACGATTATTTGAAATTTGAACTGTTAAGCAAGTGATTAACCCCACTGGAATGGATTTTGCATAAATGAAGTCGCCAAGAGTGATATTCTCCCCATCCCAGCTGCCTTGATTACTTTATGCCCATTGGCTATAAATACAGGCGCCATTTCAGGCTTTGATGAAAACTTCATCACAGCTGTAACTCCCTTCTACAGTTTCATTGTAAAATGAAGTCTTCCTGAAAGTGAATCTAATGTTCCCATGGAAACCATTTGAGTCTCCAATGAACCAAAAGGAAAGGTACTTGTTAAAAAAAAATAATGGTAACTTCAATGTATTTTTAACTGTCCTGGTTCATACCTAGTTTGCATGGTCGAACATAAATTTCATTTATTATCTGTTACTTTAAAATAGCATCCCAGACATAAAATGCACTTGTGTTTCCACATTTTAAATACTGTTTTGTTGTATGCAGTGAAGATAAAATGTTTAAAAAGGTTGCCTTATAGCTTCACTTATCAGGGCAATTATATAGTCATTCATATATCTGTCAGTGTATATATGTTTGTGTGTAAATGCCAAAGGGGTGGGGAATGTGACTCTAGCAATCAGGTTGTAATGCAGGGCAAAACAAACTATGGTGCTACAGTTGTTGCTGACTGACAGTATCCCATACCATTAATCATACTTCTGCAATAGAAGTTTAATCCAGCAATACCTGGAGTGCAGTGGTGAAATCCAAAATTTTTTTACTACCGGTTCTGTGGGCGTGGCTTGGTGGGCATGACAGGGGAAGGATACTGCAAAATCCCCATTCCCTCCCCACTCCTGGTGGAAGGATATTGCAAAATTTCCATTCCCATCCCACTCTGGGGCCAGGCAGAGGTGGTATTTGCTGGTTCTCTGAAATACTCAAAATTTCCACTACTGATTCTCCGAACTGCTCAAAATGTCCGTTACCGGTTCTCCAGAACCTGCTGGATTTCACCCCTGCTGGAGTGTCACAAGTTGTCTTTCCCTGTTTTAGTGCTTTACCACTATTATAAGCTATAACAACTGAATGATATTCCTCAAGAGTACCATTAGGCTAAAAATTCAGTTAGATGGCCACAGGGGCAGATAGAAATTATGTATAAGCATTAGGATGTTAATATATTTTTTTGCTATGGATAAAATAAAATATCATAAAATATTTACTTATTTACCAGTTTTATATATGTTATCATGAATAAAACAAAAGCTGGAGAAATCAATTTACAGTAAGGCAACTTCAGATGAAAATCAGAAAAAAAAATGTAAAGGCCTAGTGAAGTAAAACCAAACTGATATGAGGACATTATGAAAAACTTATGAGTTAAAACTGTGAAATAATGCATTGCTACTGCATCACATCATTCATCCATAGAGAATATAGTTGCTCATTTACATACCCATGTCTCAATTATATATATAAAGGGTCTACGAAACCCTAGCTTCAGAGTTTGATTTCCACGCTGAACAGTTTTACTATTATATGGATTATCAAATATCTTCTTTCTTTCCTCACTGGTTCCCACAAGATGATTTTATTGTTTTGATGGGGACAGTCTCTCCTGTCCATTTTAAGAGATGGTTGAAACTGAAAGTTTGATGTTTGCTTCTCTATTACAATTGTTCATGATAATGATTTTGATGATAAGAACATCTATAACATTAGAAATTTCTATTTCACCAAGAGCTCAAATCAATTCTTTTAAAATTTCTAAATTTTAAATTTTGTCTTATGAATTTGGGAGTTTTAAATTTCATTCTCTGAGCCAATTATTTAATTGTATTTAACGGGTTTTTTAACATTTGTATTATATGTATTTTATTTGGCTGTTCACTGCCCTGAGTCCTTCTGGAGTAGGGCAATATACAAATTTAATAAAATGAAATGAAATGAAAATTCTATAAATGCAACTTTCAACTATTTGAAAAGAATGAGTATGACTTTGACTCTAGAAAAACTATGCTATATACTCCTGGCCAATACACTCTTTAATTCAGAGGTGGGAAACAATTGCCCCTTTATGACTTCTGGACTTCAACTCCTGGCTCAGAAATTCTGAGAGTTGAAGTCCACAAGTCATAAAAGTCATCGTTCCACACTCCTGCTTTAATTTCTGGACAGGGTGTGGAATTCATTCCACATTATTTCATTTTTCTGTAACAACTTCAAGAAAGGGGGATTACTTATTTTTCTTTAATCTAGAAATAGCCAAATGCTTCTGGATTTTAACTCTCATCTGTCTTATCCAGCATGACCAAAAGGAAGGGATCAAGGAGGATACAAATTCAAATATATAGAAAGAACCACTTTACCTATTCCTGATCATTCTTTTTCCCTCTTGCTACTGTAAACCAATAAAATGATTTTTAATTTTACATAAATAGCAGCTTTGGGAACAGTTATGCAATTCTCATCGGAATCATGGAAAGTGTAAAAGGATTAATCTTTTTCTTCTTAACTTGGGCCCATAAATATTTTTCCCTGGCTTGTAATTTCACACTCTGGATAACATAGTGTTGTTCCCTTGTTAAATTATATCTTGTTTATTGTATGTTTATATAGCTTTATATGTCTTCCAAGGGGCTCATGTGTATAAAAACTCCTATCAAGCTTAGAGCATAAAATAATAAGCCATACCAGGCTTATTGGTATGAAAGAGAAAAACAGGGAAAGAAGTTGATTTTTTTTTAAAGTCTAGAAAGCGATTCTTTGTTGGTTAAAAGGATAAAGTAGCAATATAAATGCAAAATAACAAAGGAAAAAAACATGTTAAACATCAAGAAATTAAAACAGCTTTTTGGATAAGTTAAAGGCACCCACCCATAGAAATCCAGCAGAACAAGACTTTCATCTGTTAATGGAAGACAAGCAGAGAGAATCAAGACGAGACATCCCAAGAGTGAAGACTGAAATTCCCATGACAGACACTGAAAATGTTGCACTTAACTTGTCTTAGATATTACTGAAATAAAGAGAAACATTTATGAACTAAATGGAACCATAATATATAGTTTGTTTAGTTTTGTTTTAGCAAGATATGTGAGACCAATTATTATTATTTGTAAACTATAATTTAAGCATCAGTTTTACATGTCAGTCATGCCACTGTGATTAATTCAGGAAAACATGGTTAAAATAAATCCTAAAAAGATACAAATATATTTTAGAGAGTTCAAAGAGAATATTTCTGCTGGGTCCATCAATACAAAGAACTGGCTAGGCATAGACCCATGCTATAGAGAATCAAAGGATGCAGTGGCTCAGTGGCTAAGATGCTGAGCTTGTTGATTGAAAGGTTGGCAGTTCAGCGGTTCGAATCCCTAGTGCCGCAAACAGGGTGAGCTCCCATTACTTGTCCCAGTTTCTGCCAACTGAGCAGTTTGAAAGCATGTTAAAAATGCAAGTAGAAAAATAGGGACCACCTTTGGTGGGATGGTAACAGCACTCCGTGAGCCTTTGGTGTTTAGTCATACTGGCCACATGACCATGGAGACATCTTTAGACAGTGCTGACTCTTCGGCTTTGAAACAGAGATGAGCACTACCCCCTGGAGTCAGGAACGACTAGCACATATGTGCGAGGGCAACCTTTACTTTTTACTATAGGGAATCAGGTTGATGATCGTGAAAGAAATAGGCAAGAACCATTATATAAGCCACAAGGACTGAACCCTGAGAAATAAGATATTACTCAGAAGAGACTCAGACAAGGTCTTCACTGGAATAAAAAGAGGAGGGACAAATCAGGACTCTCAATAAAGTATGGCTCTAGTCTTCCAATGGAGTCTGTTTTCTGATCTGGTCTTCCCTGCCACAAACCCATGAATATGAGGTTCAATCTTCCTGAGTCTTGCCAAGGATGCACCTTGAAAAGATGTGTTCTGCTACCACTGATGAGTTTTGCATTGCCCTATTATATCCAAGTAAATTCTCTGTAAGGATTTCCTCCACTTGATGCTAAATTCTTGATGGATTTCCATAATGAAGCCAGAGAGCCCTATGCACTATAGAAAGGAAAACCAACTTCTACCATTGACTTAAACCTGCTTTTGTGATGCAGAATATTTTTACCACTATAAAAGTTGTATCCAACTGTATTTCTGTATATTCAGATACAGAAATTGGGAAAACTCTGCCAAAGCTGACCCTACCCTCATCTCTTCTGCTAAATTCTCTCAAATGAAATCAAGCTTCATAAGACATTCCTCAGCATGGTTCTATGCCAGAGGAAAGCCTTCCTTATATCCAGATGGTTGGTGTCTGCAAAATGTTGCAGGCTGAGAAAGTGGGAATGATCTTATGGTGATCATTTCCAACTTTTCAATTCCTGAACTGTAACCCTGATGCTTCTGAACCACAGAATCCTAATACTGTATGAACCCTTTTCACACCCAAAATATTGCTTAATTTTGCCAGCCTTTATTTCCTAATGAAGAGTTCATTTTTCTTCTGTATACCATTGTGAGTCAGTTATGAGACTTCAACACCAGGCATATATCAGATAACAAAAGATGCCATAGCATCATTATTAAAGAAATCCCAGCACAACTTAGCTAATTATAATCTGACTGGTCTCAATTTGTTTTCTGCCATCTGGGAATACTGGTTGCTCTCTTTGTACTAATTTATTAGATCAGGATTTCCTAATATTAGATGATCCAGGAAGCAGCTGTTCCTATCTCATTTATTTGTTTGCAGATATCTGTTTAATGGTATTTCTGCACTACAAATAGATCCTAACAGCTGAGCCTATTGAAAAGGGCTTGATTCAAATGCTGTTCCTTGGCTTGATTGAGAAACTGAGCAAGAAGGAAGGCTAGGACATCATATGGCCATTCCAGAGTTTGCCAGGACATCATCGTAAATTTTATTTACTCAGTTTGGAATTCAAATTCAGTAGGACTGCAATTGTCCAATGTAGTATAAGCTTTGTCTTTTCATATGTATGTAAATTGAAGCAAGATGGATTACATTACATTCATGTATATTTGGCGTGCCTGTGATTGACACGGAAGCAGCCAAAAGCTTCCATTGGCCTTATAATTATTCCAGTCTGAAAACCCAGTGAGCTGTTCCTCAAATTATAAATAGCTTATGATTAGGTTAGTTAAACTGGGAAAAGGGAGATTCTTGTTTAAATGGGGGCATATATAAAACTGAAAAGGGATTCCTTTATCTTTTTCAGATATTTGGAGAAATAATTTCAGCAATGCCTGCTGAAATTCCTTTTCTGTGTAACTAACTATTAACATGTGTAAAATCGAGTCACAGTGTTCCAGGCTTTTGGTTAGTTTGAAGCAAAGGTACACATCACAGCCCCCCCCCCCATGCAAATAAAGCAGGGGTCCTCAAACTTGGCAGCTTTAAGATTTGTGGACTTCAACTCCCAGAATCCTCCAGCCAGCTATGATATGCTGGCTGGAGAATTCTGGGAGTTGAAGTCCACAAGTCTTAAAGCTGCCAAGTTTGAAGACCTCTGAAATAAAGTGTCTGGAAATTGAAGTGGGTATAAAATCTGATTTGTGAGAGGGCTAACTAATGCAAGATTAAGGGCAATCCGATATCTGTATTGAAAGATGCCAGTACTGTCTGCAATTGCTTACCAAGCATAATTTCAAGTGTGGGTCTTTTAAAATGTTCACTGCTTAAGAGCCTATCTCTTAAGGACTGACTCACCTATTTTGACTCTCTTCAGTTATTTCAGGGTTTCTCCATCTCAGCAACTTTAAGTTATGTGGACTTCAACTTCTAGAATTCTCCAGCCAGCCTTGAAGAAAGTCCCTTCCAAAACCAATCTATTTATATCTTACATAAAACGCAACTGCCTTAAAAGCTGACGCTCATGAATTTTTTCCCTTGTATTTTATTGACTAGTGTAGGCATTTGAATAGTAGCGGACCCTGCCAGCAGAGTGGAGTTATAGCCCAGGAGAATTGTAAATATTAAATACAACTTGAAGATTATTCCTAGTTAGCAGGGAAATCCCACTGCATCAGCACAAGATGATAAGGTTTTTTTACTGACAATTTGTAAAGGCTGAACGTGAAGGTCAGGAAGCCAATAAGGTCTCTGAGTAATTGAAAAGACTGCCTTGGTTCCTTCTACTACTAAGGTCATCACAAATTGTATATTTAATTTATAACTGATAATACGGTGATAGTTTCCTAATGGAAAAGAGAGTTACATTGTCATTAAAGTAATGTTGTTCCCAATGTGTATCTGCTGGCAATCTAAGGGTGAGAGAGAAATTTTCAATTAAGAGTACTTGTGGGAGAGTAAGCTTCTTTTGAAATTCTCTCTATGATAACTCTACCATGTCATTACTTGACTTGCTATCCCTGACTTATATTGTACACTTGATTGGTTCAATGGTTGATTCCCAATATTCTGGTTGAGGCCATGTGGCCAAAACACTGTTTGTGGTCAGCAGCTCATTTTTGTACAGAAGGTGGCATTTGATGAACAATAGCTTTATATTGGTTTATTTTAGGATACTGATTACAGATGGCCATCTGTTTGGAATATTGCCTTTTACACAAGGAAAGAAAAAACACTGATGTTAGAAGTGTAACACTGATAAGAAAATAACTTATATTTTTGAGGACCCAGTTGTGGGGGCAATAAGCTGACTTTGTATAAATATACAAAAGGATGAAGGCTATTGCTTAGCGCATTGTAAGCCGCCCTGAGTCTCCGGAGAAGGGTGGCATATAAATCAAATTAAAAACAACAACAACAACAACAACAACAACAACTGTGCAACTGATGCTTGAATGCAAGAAAATAAAAGGCTTATTTTTTAAATAACTAGGACAGTGATGGCGAACCTTTTTGGCACCAAGTGCCCAAATTGAAACGTCCGCTTGCATGGACATGCATACGCACACCAGAGTGTCAGAAACCCAAAGACTAGAGGGCTGGTGGTCCGGCGTGTGCGAAGACTACCTGGCTGGCACGCATGCGCTCACTGGAAACCAAAAGACCAGCTGGCAATGGCACGCGTGCCCACAGAAAGGGCTCTGCGTGCCACCTCTGGCACACATGCCATAGGTTTGCCATCAACAGAACTGGTGATGGGAATGCCTGGTTATATAAGTTTGTCTACAGCTGAGAGTTTGCTTTCTACTATTATTGAGAGCGACCAATCAAATAAGGACCTGAACTTTACAAAAAGCCCAAGTCAGACAAGAAAAAAAAAACTGAAAGAGAAGGCAGGAAATGAAAGTTCTGGGAATATCAGTTTAACCATTAGGAGATATTAAAGTAAAATATTTTAATCTATCTTGAGAAATACTAATTCCCAAAGGGGTTAGAATAATGTTTAAGGGTGAACATAGAGCCTAAAGAAGAAACATTTCTAGTTAGTAAAATTTAAACCTGATAGGAAGCAGACCAACTTTAAAATAGAAAAAGTAATGTTTTCTTCAAATCAAGCTTTGATAATTTTGAACATGATGTAGTGAATCATACCAAGGGTAATTATTACTGTCTGTAGCTATTTTGTTTATTTTGATTTCTGTAACCACAGGTGTTAGTATCATGGTAAGAAAACCCCAATTTCTGATCAAAGACATTTCAGTGTAAGGTTCACATTGTGATTTACCATTTCAAATGTATAAGCCATATGCTGACAGTTATGAGGATAAACTTGGACCAATGTTGGAAAAGAGATACTTTGCCAACAATACCAGACTGGAAAGAATGTATGCGGCAATAGCAAAATTAACAGTTACATCCAGAATAGAAACTGAGAAACTGAGAAGTGTTGAATACAGTTTTAAAGGAAATGTTTGATGTGAAGATTTTAATGTTTATATATATTTTGATGCAATCACCAGTCGAGTATAATGAGAATGAATTTATAATTTAATATTGCTTTTACTGATTTTAATGTTTGTTACTTTTCTTTTTTACATGCTCACATACACTTATTTTAGGAATAATGATAAGTAGTGGTGATCCCAATGTAAATATTAACTTTAGGGTTTTGTAGAAATTTTCCAATATTTCTTAAGATGATATGAATTGGTTTTATATATTCAATTAATTTAATCAATGAAACAATAAATTTTAAATATTAATACGAGTCAACGAATCTTTCTTTCTTTCTCTTTCTTTCTTTCTTTCTTTCTTTCTTTCTTTCTTTCTTTCTTTCTTTCTTTCTTTTTTTCTTTCTTTCCTTCTCTGTTTTCTCCCAATAATGGTACTCATCTTGACACTGAGCAGAGCTAAGAGAAGCCTCCATTAAGTCAAGCTTAATGACTGGTAACTTCAGGGACATATTCTCTCAGCAGCAATGCAGAACTTTTCCTTCCTCCCTCCCTCCCTCCCTCCCTTCCTTCCTCTTATTTTCTTTCTTTCTTTCTTTCTTTCTTTCTTTCTTTCTTTCTTTCTTTCTTTCTTTCTTTCTCTCTCTCTCTCTCTCTCTTCCTTCCTCCCTCCCTCCCCTCCTCCCTGCCTCCCTCCCTCCTCCCTGCCTCCCTCTCACCTTTCTTTCTCTCTCTCTTTAAATAATAAATATTTAATTTAAAAAATTAAGTGCAAAAGTTCCTGAGCATTTATTTTGAACACAAAAATGTTGTTTGAAATGGGAGGCAGGGTGCTTCAAACATTTTAGAAGTATCTCAATTTCAAAACAGATATATTTTAAAAACAAAATGCTTTCAAAATGCTCAAAAATTCCCATGTTGCGCTTGAGAGAGCAGCTTTCCATTTAAAAAGAAGTGCACTTGACATGCACTTGAAATGTTTCCAGGGAAGAAATGGAAAACTGAAAATGACTTTATGAAAAGTGGAACTGATGGCTGGGGTGGAATGAAGAGCTTGTGAATAGAGCAACTCTTCATGAGATCATCCACAAGTTCTAGACAGCTACACTTTGTGAGGAGTCTGCAAGACAACAGTCTCCAGTAAGTATTGCAGTTCAGGAAATGAGGGAATAGCCATTTTGCTCAAACCATGATCTGCACTTATAAGGATACAGTTTGCATATTTCCTTTTCTAATCACTTTTGGATATTAGAAAACTTTGGATAAAAAAATCTGAAAATACTTGGTGGGTAATGTCTTTAAATCTTTTTTTTTTAATAGAGAAGAAAAAGGTAATGGAAGTGTTGATTTTGGAAATTTACAAACCAACAAAGGGCAGAGATAGATTTGAAATAAAATGTTGGAATTATAAGATCCTTTCCCATGAGAAAATGCTTTGTTTTGAATTCTTTTTTTAAAAAATGATAGGATGGGACTTTGACGGTTGGACACTAGTGGGAAGTAGAAGGAACTAAAGATTACAGTTAAAGGAGAACAACATTTAAATTTAACTTACTAACATAGAATGGAGCAAAATATTTTAACATTAGATGTATTGAAGAATATTTGTGACCAGTAGACTGAGTTAATATTATGATTGTCTGCCATTATAGATAGATTGTTTTAAAAAGATGTTATAGAAGACGAATAAGTTAAACTGACACTGATCTGAAAACAGATTTTAAAATGACAAGGTACAAAAATGACAGGATATAAGAACAAAAAATATCCCAGTAGAAGGCACCATACGCTATCTTAGACTTAAAAGATAGCTATTAATGAACATTTATTTGTATTTACATTTAACTTCTTATTTTTAATCACACATCATCTCTAATTAACATTTATAATATTTGTCTAGTATTAATTTAGTTATCAACATTATTCTAGTATCAACATTTCTACTATTCAACTCACAGTTTTAATTCCCAAGAAAGATATAACATATTAACAAGCTTTTTAATTAAAAACAATGAAAGCATTATTTTGATTTTTTGTAATATACAGTAAGTAGGGATGCTCCGCTAAGAAAATGGAGGACATTGTAATTTAATAATTTTTGATAACATGTCTAAACATTATAATCTTTTAAGCCAATTATATAAAATTCTAGGAGGCTAAATAATACTACTGTTATGTAAAAATCTATTAGATATAATTACAGTGCTGTATAATTACAGCTATTATAAGAAATGCATTCATTTTAGCTTTTTTTCAGAGCAGAAATTCAAAGGATACAAACGACTAGAAAATAACATAATGTTAACAAGAAGGTAGAATTCAAGGAAATAAATGATTTTCGCATAAATTGAATGCTGCTGTAAACCATGCTTTGGCTAAAGAGGCAAAATAATCTAAGTCTTCCATTTCTCAGCTGAAGATTTTTCCTTCTGAGTCTGATCAAGTGTCAATGTTTCGTTTCTGGTGAATGATCACACGGATACTAAAATCTTACTAAAAGTTGAGAGATGGAGGAAAATGCTACATATTCCGATATGATTAGGGCATTTCTCTGCATGAGAACTAAGTGTCTTCATTTTTTTCATAAACTAATCATAACAAGATGTGTAGCCTTTTGAAATTAATAGGTCAGCCTACATTTGCTTCCTTCTATGTGGCTTCTTAGCTTCCTTCCAAAACCACGTCTTAATTTGACATTTCTTTCTGCTAGGCTCCACATCTGCATAATTCCACTTGAATCTGGCATATAAGGTTATGATCATTTACATAAAAAGAGAACATAAAAGAACATAAAAAGAACAAGCCAATGCAGGGTGCTCAATCATTCCTCCACCATCCAATCCAGAGACACAGAAATCTGTTTTGGTTTTACTGGGGGAAAATGCCTTCTTTCCTGTGGAATTATTTCAACCAAGAGTTAGCAATTCAACATGGATTGATCTCTCTTTTGTGCATGATTGCAGAGGGAAGGTGGTTCAGCCTACAGATTCCTTGTGAGCTGGACAAAGTTCTGAAGAAGGCAAATATGTATCATATATCAAGCAGTATATTATATTGCTATCTCTTTTTTTAAGTAGCACTCTTCCAAATTTGGAAATTGAAAACTGTTAGACTGCAAATCTCCCAGTCAGTCTACTCTTTCTTCTGCGCAGTCATCCAACTGACAACATGCTGTAATATATGGCATTTGCAATTTTCCTCCAGTTCTCGCTTTCATAATAATAAAATGTTAATAAAAGCTCTATCCAGAGTTCCTGAACAAATCAGTTCCAACATATAGCTATCTCTTAAGAATAACTGTCTAAATAGATATGGTCTTATAGGGGTCACAGATGCTGGAATGAGAGGTCACATATACCTCTCTAATTTCCTTTCCTAAATAGACACTCATAAAAACATAATCCCGCCCCCATCGCCCAAGAAATTGATTCTAGCAGATGAAAACAGTTCCATTCAGCAACTGCATCTAAACTTTAAAGGAAAAGTTGACATGTTTTTAAAAATCTTATCTCCCAGGCCAGTATGTCATGTTAATGTCTCTCAAGAAAGGAGATATATTAAATTCTTACAGATATTAAATCTACAGCTTAGATTTAGAGTCATCACTGGAAGAGATATAGCAAAAATGTTGCTATAAGATGAAAGACATGGTTGTTACTTTCCTAGTGACCTTGATGAAATAAATACACATTTATTTATGCCTGCTGGTACTGTTTTAAGTAACAATGATAAAAACAAGACAGGTGCCAATTCTGAATATTTTTGGATCACAAATCTATTGGATGTGCTTCAATCAGTGATGACATAGAAACTGGTTTAAAGACCTGGTGGGAAGAACAGTTGTGATCATTTGCCTCAAGCAACCAAATGTTTTGGGCTACCTTGATGGCAAACTGAGGAAAAGGAGGCCTAGATTCTAAAGTCAAACCTAGGTAATTCTGTGGCTATCCACCTATTCTGTATCTGTACATTTTGTTTTTCTTGCCTAAGTGTAAAACCTTACTTTTGTCACCACTGAATTTCATTTTGTTAGTAGGGCCAAGTGTTCAAATCTGTCAAGATCCTTTTGTATCTTGAGTTTATCTTCTGAGATGTTGGCTATTCCTGCCAACTTGGTGTCATCTGCAGATTTGATGAGTTCCCCCTCTATTGTTTCATCTAAGTCATTATGAAGATATTGAAGAGTACTGGGCCTAAGAAATAACCTTGGGGTATCCCACTGCTTACTTCTCTCCATGTAGATGTAATTCCATTAAGGACTACAGTGCAATTTGTCAGCCAGTTAAGAATCCATTTAGGGGTAATGCTGCCCATCCCATATCTTTCTAGCTTATGAAGAATTAGGTTGTGGTCAGTGGTGGGATTCAAATAATTTAACAACTGGTTCCCTGCCCTAATGATTTCTTCTAACAACCAGTTCACCAAACTGCTCAGAAAGTTAACAACCAGTTCTTCCAAAGTGGTGCGAACTGGCTGAATCCCACCACTGGTTGTGGTCTACTTTGAGAAATGCCTTGCTGAAATCCAAGTATATTATGTCCACAGCATTTCTCCTGTCCGTCAATTCAGTCACTATGTCAAAGAATGAAATAAGTTTTGTTTCACATGATCTGTTTTTGACAAACCTATGATGGCTTCTGGTTATAACTTTGCTTGCTTCTTGGTGTTTGTAGCTCTACTGCTTGATTATCTTTTCGGGGATTTTCCCAGGTATTGATGTCAGGCTGGTTGGTCTGTAGTTTCCTGGATCTGTCATCCCCCATCTTTTTTTTTTTTTTTTTTTTTTTTTGAAGATGGAAATAACATCAACTCTTTTCCAGTTCTCTCTGGTAATTCCCTGATGCCCGGAATCTTTGAAAGACATGGTTCAATGGTTCCAAGAACATGTCTTCCAGCTCCTTCAGAACTCTGGGATGTAATCCATGTGGTCCTGTCAAATTTGGTCAAATTAAGATGCATTTTTATGGTTCCTTAGCCACTTGGAAATTTAAAGCAAACTCTATAGCTATGGGCCAAAATAGCTGAGACTCAAGTAAAAGCAATTTGCAATGTTGAACAATGAGATTCCGCTTCTTACAGCATGCCACTCTGTCTAAATTCTTTTCATACCCTGAGCCATTGCCTGTGGTTAATAGGCTTGCTGAAAATTTTTATCATTGCATAATAAAAAGAACATAAAGTGTGCCTTACCTATCCTTAGGATCCGGGCACCACATTTTACATGATTACGGTGAGAAATATCAGGATCAGTTTTTAATTTTATACAGTAAATCATGAAGATATCATATTCATTTGACATGTCGGTTTGAACATAGTTTAGAATCTTGATCCAGGTTTCTCAAATGCATGTACAGAGATTTTTACAAGTCTATATTAGAATTATATGGTAGAAGTTTATTTTTCAAAATGCTTTTTCCTGTAGCAAGCATGGGCACCTTTAGAAGAAAGAGTCATATATATTTATAGATGATGATGATGATGATGATGACGACAATGATGATGAACTACAGTTCTTTCCATAATAGAGCAAATAAAAATAGAAAGAATGAATTCATAAACTGAACTCATACAACTATGCAATTCATTTTGACAAGTTCAGTCATGGTTATAATGTCAGTTCCTTATCTGATTATACCCTCTGAGCTACCTTTGAAGATAACACATGGACAGTGCCCAGGATATTTCATTTTTATAGATAGAGATATAGATATAGATATAGCTGAATGCAGCAAATGCAGCTGGGCAAAAGAATGCTTTGGAAAAACTCAAAGGCACAACAGTCTAAAAAACAGAAAAGATTCAGTTGGAAATAGATCAAACATGTATGAAGCATACTTTTCCAGTTCTAAACATCATGGTAGAATAGACTATAAAGAAAGTTTGGTTATAAATGTAATATATAAAATAATTATAACATGAAGCATCTCTCAAGACTATAGTAATGTATATAGTAACTTTTATTTATGTGATAAATTTAAATGACTGTCCATGTCACATATGTGACTCTGTATATCAGAGTTCTATTTTTCTATTTTCACTGTGCAAGTCACCCAATAACAAAGGACAGCTTATTGATACAAACTCTAAAATATGCACAAACACATTCATTCATAACTTCCTCTATATAATGGGGACCACAAACACAAAATTAGCCTCCCCAAGATATGCTGTGCTAGGACTATAAGTTGTTAACTTGTATTTAAACCCATCAAGGAAGGAAAGAAACTCATCAAGCAAATACCACAAATCTTCCATTTGGAAGGTTCTTAACATTTGAAAAGCAGTAAAAAAATTAATTCCGAAAGTGATTAAGAAATGAGGTTTGGCAGAGCTTATTGTCCATATGGGCTGTACTAAGACTTTGAGCTTAGTTGGAATCCCTCAACTCTCAGACCCTCAATTTAACAGCTGACCACAAAAACCTCAGTTCTTGCATCCTATTCATGAGAAACAGCTATCCAGAATGCATATGGGCAATCTTATTATCTGTCCCTTTTCCAGAAAGATTTCACCAACCAGGATCTACCCTCTGGCTCCATTGTTTGCCATAATGTCATCCCTCCTCTTTCAGGGATATCTGGTATACAATGTGCTCGATGGAAGTCTCCACAAAATCTGATCTACAACTTCCCAAAAGTTCCCCTCCCCCGCAGAAAATAGTTCTTTTTTCTTGTTTATTTAGAATTTCTTTTGTGATATAATTATTTTATTTCTGTTAGTTGCAATTCTTAATGCAACTTCTTAATGCTGTTGTCATGCATGCACATGTACTGAAAATCTGTTCTTTTGAGACAGTTTCTAGCTTTACATTTAAATGAAACATTACTTTTTAAAATTGAGTTGAGAAAGTGTGTTTAATCAGAGATTGAGTTCAAATAGACTCAAGTTTAAGTCACAGCTGAAATTAAAGATTGGATCAGTTCCAAGAACTGAAAGATATAACATTCATTCTATCATGCGATGCTGAATATAGGAAACTATATTTGGGATGTGATGTGGTAAAAATACCCCCAAATTACTAAGGATCTGTGATAATTTTATTATTCCCAAATTAACACATTATAGAGAACTATCTTGCAACCAATAGCAAGAGTCACAAGTTTATAAAGATTTTGTATAGAATATTGATCAAAGAATACTGATCAAAAAAGTTTAAGGATACATGTATATTATGGAGAGCCCAAAGAAGAATTGTTTTACTGCTTGTAAGTGCACAAAATAACCAAAATAGAACACTGATGTCATTCATATTGTTTGTGCATGACTTATTTATTTATTGTATGGCACCTACGGAGATCATGCCATCACTTATATCCAAATTTAATTTAATTTACATAAAGTATATATTCATACTGTGAAGACACCATATATTCTTTGAACTGCATCTTAACAGCTTTAATATATAGAGGTACCAGGATTCTAATGGTTATTCCAGCTGACTTGTACTTATCAGTGGAAGGAAGAAAGATAAGGAAACAGTTGTCACACATCCTTGAGTCTGCTGCATTTCATCTTACAACTGATGAGGTGAACTACGGCCAACGAAAAGTTTATGCCTTATAATAAAATGTGCTAATCATACAGATGTTACCAGAATCTTTCTACTCTGACTACCAGGGACTAACACAGCTCTCCTCCTACACCGTCTAAATGCATTTGGGGTCTTTAGCAGAATATTGGCATAGCTATAAAAAGAATCCTGCAATTAAATGAACAACTGACTAATGCATAATATATTGTTTACAAACTATCAGGTTATCAATGAAAGCATGAAGAAATATTCCACATGGGGAAACTGATAAAAATAACTTTCAGCCAGCAAATTTCTTTCTGTTGGGTCACTGTTCCACTTAGTTGTGGAAGATACCAATCTTCTAGTACAGAGCAGGGGTGGGTTCTACTTACCTTTACTACCGGTTTGCAATGCACAGAAGTATTTTGATGACATCAGGGTCAGTGGGCGGAGCCTCCCACCAGTTTTACTACTGGTTCTATAGAACCGGTGCAAACCGGGGAGAACCCACCACTGGTACAGAGTCACATAAGATACAGAAAGAGGTGAAAGTGACAAATATTGCTTCCTTTTGTTTTATAACGAAGAAACATGCCAAGCTTCTGATGATTATTTATGTATGACATTTTATTAAAGTATCATCCTTAGAGAAATGGAAACCACAGATTCCAGGTATAATACTTTATTTTCATAAGATCTTGTAGAATATTGAAATTTTACATTTTTCCTGCATTCCATTATATACTAAGCAATGTCAAGGCTTTTATTTTGTTTTCTTTCTTGCATTTTCTTTGGTTTCTGGACCATGTAATCCCTGCTCCAAATCCCTTCCCAATGGCTCTTGCACAGCTTTTCTGAAGCCAGCGCTAAAATGTTATGTAAAGTTTACCATTTATTATACAGAAATACAACCATATAAAGAAGGGTTTTGATATTCATAATCACCTCAAAATGAATTTCTATTGGCTCTCTCTCTTTTCTTCATAATAAAGCATTCTGAAATGATAAGAGAAATGAATTGTGGAAAAAGTGTTGATTTAAATATATCAATATAGCAGCTATTGTTATAGCTGCTATATTGTTATAGCTGCAAAGCTATAACATTCATAAAATTCATTTTGTGATTTGCTTTTCTTCATTGTTATATGGCATCATATTGTTGCCATTGTGGACTTTCCAGAACTGATATGCACAACGCTTCCAATTTTTCAATAACAACCCAAACTCCTTTTTAGTGAAATAATAATCACAGGAATAATGAGTTTGAAATGCTGATGAGGATCTTACTCTTATTTGAAGCAGAATATGTGGAATGGAAGTTGAAGATAACAATTTTATATATCTGTAAAAGCCCTTGAGGTAGGTTATGAACTAAATCAATAAGAAATTTAAAACATTGTTTCTATTGGAAACACTATGTTAAAAATTATTTGGATATTATCTGTAGTTCTTATTAATCTTCTCCCAAAGTTAAACTGTCAGATGAAGATGGAAATATTATCAGGTTAAAATAGGAAGGAATATTTTTAAGCAAGGAGAAGTTGTTGGGATTTGTTTCTTCCAGTGGGGAAAAGACTTTATATGAAGTCATTTGGAAAGCTTTGTAAAACTCTATTTTCTTTCATCATTCAGGATTTCTTCTCTTTGTGTTTGACATTCAGGAATATATGAGTAACCAAACAAAACAAGTCCCCAGTGATTCAATTTATTTCAAGCAAGAGGTAGGTAAATTGGAATAGCTTCCAGGGAAAAACCTTTGCCCACTGAGAGTAAATGATGCTTGTATTCCACCTACAGCCTTGCTTTGGAATACTGGAACCAACATATTAGGATCAACATGTACTTTGATCCAATAAAATATAATAGAAAGTCTCATTTTCTAGTGAGGGCCAAAGGGCAGAATGTATCTTTGTGAGCCAGCTCATTGAAACATGTGCCAGTTGTGCAATTAAACAGATAAAGAACCAGATAAATCCACTTTCAGAATTGTTACCTGTCTTCTCCATTCTTCTGAATCTAGCACCAACTCTATTGCCATTTATACTATCTTCCAGTTCTCTTCCAAGAGCCAATGTTTATAAGACCTGAATGACTCAAAGCCAAGCTATTTTGGTGGAGGTTGGGTTGTTTGAAAGACCACTCAAGGTGAGCCAACCCTTCCATCCATTTCTTCACCTGACGTTTGGCTCATATCTTGAATTACAGTTGGCTCTGGCATAGATTTGAGCCTTTAACTTTGGAACCTCTTCCAAAAGCTTCAGTTGCCTCTATCTCTTTTCACTTTTAGGAAGTAAAACCATCTGACTTTTGCCAAACTGTTCATGTGATCTGAGTTTTAATTTCCTGCTCTTTGATATGATTTTATTTTTATTAATAATAGTAGAGGATATATTGCTTTATTCTAGAAAATGGATCCAATCTGGAACTTACATTCTTGATGTTGCTTAAGAATAAACAAGGAAGTGGCATATTCAGATCCCATCTTTGTCTCCCCATTTTTAACTCCTTTCCTATTTAAAAATGTATTTATTCTGTATTCAGATTCACACCCCATCTTTGTCTCCCCATCTTTAGCTTCTGTTCTACTTATTATATCTATATTGTAAGTAACTCATTTTAATAGAGTTTTTCTGGAACAAGGGTATTTCAGCAATATCTGACAGAACTATGCAGCACTTCAAAGTCAATTTCCCATCCATTACATGCAGTTCTGGGAAATGATACAGCTGTTCTAAGATGTGGCAGAAATGGCTTTTGAGAATCAAAGCCAAACTGTTGCACAGCCCTAATATTTAACCATTGTTGCTCCCAGTCCATAATGTTTCTTCTCCACTAAATTAATAGGCAAGATACGAAGTGAAGAAGGACAGGAAGAGAACTTTTTCCATTCTATCACTTCCACCACTGGAGCAACACTGAAGTCACGCAAGTGGTTCAAAGGATGTAGACAGGTAGGTGATAGAACATTTGCAGACTAAGCATGTAATTAATCCTTGTGGAATTTTTAGTGTCATACACAGGAGCGAGTTTTATTTAGAGTTAGAATAAGCACAATTGCTTTTCTATTTGAGAAAAAAATGGTTTTGATAGAAATTCTGAGTTAGATTATAGAGATGATCTTTTTTTCAACTGAAAATGATTAGCATCTATTTCCCAAGCAACAGCTTCCCAAAAGAAAGAAAGCCATGGCAGTTCATATATGTTTATAGCAGCCTTCCTCAAGGGAGGGGAGATTGGCAAAGAATTTATGCAGGAAGTTTGGAAAAATACTGGTTTATTGGTGGATGAATCTTTGTGCTCATTTCAGAAGATTTTTGCAGGTTATCAATTTAGGTTTCTAAATTGTTGATCTCTTTACAATATTCTTCAATAGTTCATGTAAGAGAAAAATTGGAAAAGGAGAAAAGAAATGAAGGCCCAACCACCTTTGTCTTAGCTACAGTTGCAATCAGCTTCATTCTACATACATCTTATCCCTGATAGACTTCTTATGAGAAGAAGACATGGGAGAAAAGGAAAGGAACATCTTTGTTCCTTCAAAGAATTATTTAATTTGTTCAAAATAACATGGCTGGTTCCTCACTTAGGACTTAAGAACAAGCTAATGGGGGCAACAGATGGGAAATCATCTAATTATTTTATACAGCAATTTCCTCAAGAATCACTGTATATTCTTTCTCTAAGGAAAAAAAAAATATTTTCTTGCTGTATGTTTTATTCTTTGCATGAATATCAGCTCCCTTAATAATTACTTAGTGCACAGTTAAGACCTTAGGAAAAGAAAGAACAGTCATTCTATTTCATTTCCCTCAGGACATCTCCATGACTAGATAGGACATCTTCTATCACATCTAATGAAGCAGACGGTGACCAATGAAGTTTCAGGATCCAATCTGGGTTGGTCACAGGGACCAGAGATTTAGTTCATGCTGTCCCGATCCTCACAGAACTTTTCTCTAATAGAATGTATCATATTCTTAAAGATGTTCCCTGAGGATGGGCTCTAGCATGAGTCCAATCATTACACATTTGCTTATTGGGATTCTGGAATTGCAGGAGCCTGAAGAACAAACATTATGAACCTAATCACTTATTATTGTTGTGCTAGTGGCAAGTTTGATCATCAAAATAAGAACAAGAAATTACAAATAGCCAAGTGCTACAAATGAATAATTCATGTAGAATCAAATATTAAATATTTATATTTATATTGGATATTCATTTATTAAACAGATGTTTACCTTTTTTTTAATCAAAGAGGTTTAGAAACATCAATAGAGCCTGTCTTCAAGACTATCAACATGTAACAAACCAGGAAGAAAAGGGGAAGAGGGAGAATGGGGATAAGTGACAGAAGGAAGCAAGATCAGGTCCCAGCCCAAACTTCTCCATATCTCATGTCCATCTGAGACGGGATTACAATTCAGGCAGGGTGGATTTTTTGCTCACTAGACAATAATTTGGGGAGAGCCTCATCAAACTCCCAGCCCACTGGCCAGATGCGCCATGCACTGGCCATGCCCATGCCATTTAGTGAAGGGTAAAAAAAGTCCCAATACATCACGTGACACCACCGTGATGACGTAAGTTTTTTTTTTTTTAATTTGATTTATATGCCGCCCTTCTCCGGAGACTCAGGGCGGCTTACAATGCATTAAGCAATAGCCTTCATACTTTTGTATATTTATACAAAGTCAGCTTTTTGCCCCCACAGGAGTTTGACACTCCTGGCCTAGGACAACTGGTTTTTCAACAAGATAATGGATTAGCCATGCTTTAAATTGGGCCTGGGGGTGCATATGGGCTTGTGAGGATGGGGACAGAGAGCTTAGCATCCTACTGAGAAATTGGAATGCAGTGCACTACAAACAGAATATTTAATATTGGAACATTTAGGAACATTTTAAGATGTTATCCAGCAGAATATGACTTTTGCTAAACAAGTATTTCAGTTTCATCAGCAAGATGAGGATACCTTTAGTTACCTCAAGATAACATCCATAATTAATGGTGCTTATGTTTGTCACACATAAAGCAAGTGATGTTGCTAAAAGTTGTTGTTTTGAACTTAGGAGTATGAGCAGGAGTATTCTCCTGCTCATAAATATTCAGTATATTATAAATATACTGAATTTTACAAGAGTAAAATTCAAGCAGTGTCCTATTCTACTCCTTTTCCATATCTGTGTGGGACCTCCTGAAACAATAAATCTATAAATATCTAATGCATGTGAATCTGAATTATAGACATAGAAAACAAGTACAGGTAATCCTTGACTTATGGCCACAATTGAGCCTAAAGTTTCTGTTGATAAGTGAGACTGTTGTTAACTTCTTCTTTTTGTGTATAAAAAGTTCCTAAGTTAGTTTTTCAGTGCCGTTGTATCTTCAGATGGTCACTAAACGTCCTGTACTTAAATATTAAATGGGGAAAATTGTCAATCTGAAGCAATCATTTTGGTTCCACTGCATAGTGTTTTTTGTAATTGAAACCTCATTTTTGGCCTCTCACTAATATTTGTAATCACAAAAAGGAATTCAGATGGAAAAAATATGTTCCGCTAGTTATCTGAGCTATGGTGATATAATTGTTGGAATGCGGTGTTGCAGGCTAACTCTGCCTAATGCTATCTTGACCCAGCTCAAGGTTGACTCAGTCTTCCATCCTTCTGAGCAGAGGTGGGCTGCTACTGGTTCACACCGGTTCTCCTGAACCGGATGTTAATTTTCTGACCAGTTTGGAGAACCCGTTGTTGGAAGAAATCTTTTTTCCACTTTACAGGGCTAATCCTGCAAGGGAGGCAGGAAGGAAACATTCTGGTACCTATATTTCTAGCCTAATCTTTATCTTAATTGCCCTGCTACTTTAAGTGTTTTCAGAAACTGCCTCTGGGTTAAGCTTGTTATATTGTAAGCCTTACGCCCAGACTGTCTGTCTGTAGACTGAGCTTCTCTGGAGTGTCCTGTCCCCACCAGAGTTTTTTGTGGTACTTTTATTCCTGGGGCTTGACTTTCTTAAATATTGTTAAAGGGTTGTTTTAAGCTTTTTGGAGTATATTTCCAACATGGCTGGAACAGCTATTTACAGAAGGATTGGCATAGCCTTAGAAGAAATGGCTGAGAGGCAGGATACAAGCTTGGCATTCTGTCTGATTTTTTTACTGCCTTTCTGGGGGCATGTGATCTTTCCTTAAATCTGGACGATTACCTAAGGGTATCTTGTCAGGTGAGTGAGACCAGCTGGTATCTTTAAGTGGTGCAAAATGAATCTAATGATTGCTTCTCCTGGGTGGGAAACTGTGCTTTGTCAGTTCACTGAGCACAGAGTCTCTTGTCTGTGGGGATTCCTCAGTCATCCAGGTCATGGTTATCCCAAAAGTGCTTTTTTCAAGAGGCAACTGGACTTTCTTGGTTTCCAAAAAGTCCAGTTGCCTCTTGAAAAAGCACCTTTGGGACAGGAGTCTCTTGCATTGCTTTGGAGTGGGCAAAGCTCATGGTTGCTCATTGCTGACTGATAATAAGTGGATCCTCCTTCCAATTTGTTTTAGTTTTCTCTAATGATAATATGGCATAGTAACATAGCACCAATTGTAAAAAGTTAGCACCCACCGCACTCCTAGAAGAATGAAATATTTTGAGAAATATTTAAAAAGAAGAATATATTTCTCTAATTGAGAAATGGAGAAACAGGTTTTCTTAGAGAGCAGTCCCCACTTTCCTTAATAGCCCACAGAAGATGTCAACCTTTAAAAGAGATAAAGAGTTAGATAGCTATATTCATAGGCAAAAATTCCCTGCCGCAAGGTCAGAACAAGGGCAGAATGGGATTAGACCTCACGCAAGATGTTAATATTAATTTGTCTCTTTAGCTCGGCATTTTATAGCCCAAATATGCCCATCCAGTTTCTGGAGAGCTTAAATGACCTCTCTGCTAAAGGGTTTCACTTTATGAGCAAGAGTAACTTGGCTGCTGATAGTTATCCTTGTATTTTAACTATTTTAACTCCTCAATGTGCTCTGGCAACCTGCCTGATTTGTAACTCCGGATTGCAGGTATTGCTGAGGAAAAGGAAGGTATTCAGACAGAATGGTTTAGGTTTCCATGATGGCTGTGACTCATTGATCTTCAGTGTGTTTCCCCACCATTTCTAATCTAATGACTGGTATTTAGAGCATCTTTTTGCAAGCAAAGAAGCTTTTTGTATTTTTGTACAGGTAATCCTTGGTTTACAACAGTTCATTTAGTGACCATTCAAAGTTACAAGGGCACTGAAAAAAGTGATTTATGATCATTTTTCACACTTACGACCATTGCAGCATCCCCATGGTCATGAGAGGGTAGACGAGGCAAAGCACCCCTCGACGTGACATTTAGTTGGCCACGCCCACCCAGCCACGCCCACCCAGCCACACCCAGACAGACAGCCATTAGGGCAGAAACAATTGTTAAAAAAATTGCAGCCCACCATTGCTTCTGAGGTCTGTAAAATAAGGACTCAGATTATTGGCGGCAATATACTGTAAATTGTTGGAGTGCTGTAAAGCTCTATGAAGTGGTATATAAATCTAAGTGCTATTATTATTGCTATCTAAATGATGGATTAGCAATGTCTAAATGGATAATTTTAGATAATATTAAAGGTCCACTGAACACTTAAAATATGTGTTCTATGAAACTAACCATTCATAATCATGAAAAACAAAAAACATTTCTTTAACTCAGATGACATGCCTTATAGTTCAGTTTTTAATTCCAGATTAAATTTAGCAGAGAATTGTTGCTTTCATAATGAAATGAATAAGAAGTATTGCTGCGTTGTGTGTCCGACAGCAGTGAAATGCACTTACCTTCACTACTGGTTCGGAAATGTGAGCGTGCGAGCATGTGCGTTCACTACACTTGCACGTGCCTCTTCTGCACATGCTCAGAGCCTTCTGCGCATGCGCAGAGGGTCAAAAACGGGATGTAATAACATCCCGATGGATGAGTGGAGCCTCCCGCCACGCGTGAGCTGGATAGATCCGGCCGGATTTCACAGCTGGTGTCCGATTATTGTGCCACCCTTTTATGTCAGAAAACCATGCAAGACTTAGTCCATATAGCTTCCACTGGCTCTGCTTCTAAGTCCAGAATCCAGTGCAGCGCAATTCTGAGCTATCTTATGTATCAGATGCTTAACATTTTCCTTGCAGCTACCCTATAGGTGAATCCCAGAATTACTCCCTCCAAGAAAAGAGGTATGGGCCACTTGAAACAGGACCACCGGGCAGCTATCTGCAGATTTAATAAGGGCAGAGAAATAATTACAGAAATAATTACTGCCATGAGGTAGGCTCTAGCAGTGGTTGTAAGCTGTCTTTAAGTTATAAGTTGTCTCCTGCACTATAGGCATCTCTTCACTTGTTCCTTCCCCCAAAGTTCCTCTGTAAATCAGGATCCATGGATGTAGGAGAGGCTACTTAGATGCGATCCAGTCGAAAGCCTCAGCTACCCTTTCATTCCAGGCAGCCATCAGGGTTTCAGTCAGACTGTAAAGCCGATTTTTCAGAACAACCTCAGGCTCCTTCTGAAACTCAGCCAGGTCCATTAGTCACTGGGAACAAATCAAACTAATAGGTCCACCATCCCTGTGGTGTGGGGTGACACTGAGAACTAATAACCTAATACTGAATGCCATGCTAAATCCTAATCTTTGGGTCTGTTCCTTAGTGGCCCCTGGGGTGCGATTCACCCTGTATTGCACTATGTGGAAAGAAAGTTCAACTATACCACTGCAGTTGCAGCAGGATTTAACATACCTCCAGTAACAGCTTTGCAGATTTCATCTCTCTTTTCTCCCTACCTCCACCCCCATTATGATTCACTGTGTCTAATTATCTGTTTAAGGCAGTATTGAGAATCTTACAAATAATTTACAGATCAAGAGGTTTGCAACACCTCTCTTTAACACCTTTCTATTGTTACAAGTTCACTACTAGTGCCTTGATTTTATTCCACTCTAGGATTGTTAGCCTGTGATTCTGAAATCATAAGTGTTAAAGGAGGGGTTCTCTTCCTCAGGTGAAGAGCTTTTCTGGTGATTAGATAACAGCAATGGACAATTTAGAACTGTGAGATTCTTTAATATCAGCTAGTATTTAGAACCTGGTCTGTAAAACTGGCTTTCTAAAAAGATACGGGAAGAATAATTTTTTTATTGAAGTACTAAAGAATGCATTAAATTAGCCAGATTATTTATATGTGTCTGTGTGTATGTGTGTCATCCTATGTGTATTCTGTTTCTCTTTTCTTCTTTTTAATTTTTTCACTTTTTATAGTTTTCTTAGTTTGTATTAAATTTTATCTTTGTATTTATAAATGTTAATGCAATTATTAAATTTTTAAAAAAGAGTAGAAAAAGGACAGCTCTCTGGATGAATATCATTCCATAGGTCAGAAGCTCTCTGGGTCCCACAAGGTAATACTGCTGAATCCATGGGACATGGATTCTGCCCAGTCTAGCTGACTTCACTGGATGAGTGGAAACATATGGAGACAGGCAATCTCTCAAGTATATATGTGATAACCAGTACTTTCAATTGCACTTGGTAGCCAACTGGCACCCAGTGCAACTTGTGAAGCATAGGAGACATGGGCACCTATTGTGATATACCCATCACTACCTGCCCCACTGCATTCAGGACCAATTATAATTTTTACATAGCCTTCAAGGCAGTGGGGGGTTGCCCCTGGTTCGGGCTGGTTCTATAGAACTGGTAGTAAAACCAGCGGGAGGCTCCACCCACTGACCCAGACGTCATTAGAAGTGATCTGTGCATGTATAGAAGCTTCTGTGCATGCGCAGAAGAGCGCACGCGTGGGCATGATGTGAACCGGTAGTAAAGGTAAGTAGAACCCAGCCCTGCTTCAAGGTGAGATTCATGTGCACTCCATTATAATAGTCCAATTGAAGATTGATGAAAGAATGAGTGATTGTCTGAAGGGCTTCCTGGAATGGGTGCAAATGGTGTACCAGATGAATTTGTGCAAAGGCCCTCTTAACCACCACTGCCACTACTCTTTGAGGAGGATCTGTGCACACAAGAGACCCCTTCCCCCAGAAGAGAGGGACAGGATAAACACTGAAATAATGACTGGCGGGGGAGATAAGGTGGGATTGGACCTAAAATGTCCCAAATTATAATAATAATATAATAATATACTATTGTATAATAATATTCTATAATAGTTCTCCTCTAGAGAATTATGGAAAGAGGCTGAGCATGCAAGTACAGATTGTCCAATTCTTGCTATAAATGGGGGAAAAAAAGTGGAATTTGAGACTGCCATATCAATAATGATTTCATCCATTTACTATTGTGATTTTACGACCCTAAAGGGAAAAATAAACAGTGAGTGACCCTGTCCAAAGTTCTTTATTATTATTTCAAACTTTTCACTGTTTTAGTGATTACTTTTTTCTCCTCTGTATCACCCAAGTTGCCCTATCCTACAATTCTTGTCTTCATAAATGTTACTTTCTATATAAATGTTGCTAGAATGCTATTTTCCTTTGAACTAGAATGAAGATAAAGTTGAAAGGAACTTTCCATGCCTTTGTGGTGGAGATATCGTTTTCTCAGCCGTAAAAAAAGAACAATAAATATTTCCACTTCTGACTGTTTTTGTGAGAAGAGAAAACAACAAAGGGTGAACTTTCCATTAGAATGTTTTGTGTCCCTAAAAAAATATATGAGTAAATTAGTCTGTAATCATTTTATTAGCACCTAGGACTTTGTTGATCAACACGAAAACCAGGAAGCTGTGCCAAGGGAAATTAGTTTGTCAAGAAATCTTACTCATTAAGTTGGAAATATAGTTGATGTATTTTCCATGATTAATTCAAACGATGCTGAAGTGTCAGAGCTGCTCCTGGGGCAAAGAGGAAGCAGTTGTTTTGAACTCTGGTTGGTTTGCTTTTTTCTTATTGACTTAGAGCTGCTTTCTAGAAGGCAGAAACTAGAAGGCTGAGTTTTAGTCCCACCTTAGGCATGAAAGCTGGCTGTGTGACTTTGGGCCAGTCACTCTCTCTTAGCATTACCCACTCCACAGGGTTGTTGTTGTGAGGAAAATAGGAAGAGCAAGAATAGTAGGTATGTTTTCTGCCTTGAGTTATTTATAAAAATAATAAAGATAGGATAAAAATCAAATAAATAAAATAAATTCCACCTTTTCATTTTCTTCCAATGTATTCCTCAACACCCACTTTTTCATAAACTATTATTACTATTCCTAAATCCTATGTATACTGCAGGAGTTCACAAACTTCTGCCTTTTAGAATTTTTGGAATGCAATTTCCACAATCACTAGTAATTTGGGGCACTCAGATATTTAGCACCCAAAATGTTTCTTTGTTTATCATTGGACATGCTTAGCATGCTTCCTGGGACTCCTCCTGCACCTCAGCTAGATGCATCACTCTTCTCCAGTTCCAAACCATAATATAACCCAAACAAAAACAGTGGTATGCTACCCCACAGTGGTGAAATTCAGCCGGATCTATCCAGCTCGCGCAATGCGGGAGGGCTGGCGGCGGGAGGTGTGCACACTCACATTTGTGATCCGGTAGCGAAGGTAAGTGCATTTTACACCTTGTACCCCACTCCACCTCCCTTCTCCCAACCTCTAAATTCCTCCCAGGGTGAAGAAAATAAAGACAATTAATTGAAGGACTCACTGGAGAAGAACCTAATACTGGGAAAGTTTGAGGGCAAAAGAAGGTGATGACAGAGAATGAGATGGCTGGATGGAATCACTGAAGCAATAGGCGTGAGCTTAAATGGACTCCAGAAGATGGTAGAGGACAGGAAGGCCTGGAGGAAAGTTGTCCATGGGGTCACAATGGTTTGGACAAGACTTCACAACTAACAACAACAACAACAACAACAACAACAAAAACCCTCACTAGCTTAGAGGCCACTAACTACATAAAATTGTCCTGATTGCCCTATGCTTGCATACTGAAGTATCAATAAGACTGATTGCCTGAGGTCCAGTTGTCAAGCTCCTATTATATATAACAAGCTATTGTATTTTAGGTTATATTGACAGAATCCCTGCACTGTCTTTCTTCAGTGTTCATGTCAGCCCTTTGAGTACATCAGACTAGGAAACCAAAGTTATGAATACCAATACTACTTTTATTATAGGGTTACAGTAACAGAATCTTGCAAGTTTGAATGTGCCTCTTTCCTCCCTGTCTTTATCTGTTACAGAACTAAGCTTTCTCATATTACTTTTCTGTTTTGGACTCAGATTTTATCTTACCTTTATTTTGGTTGCAACTCTTCCTCCTGTTCCTCAAGGTGATTCTCGCAGCCCATTACAGCTTCAGCCAGCATCATTTCAAGCAAGCATGCACTTTTTTCCTTTTCCCTTCCTAGTTTTGCCTCCCAAGCTTACTATACACACACACATATATATACTTGCAACAGTCTTGCATGCCCACTGGAAGCATTCACTAAACAAAAAAAGATGGACTATATGTAGTCTAGAGTTGAAATGTAGAGACCGGGGTGCTCTCTGAGCTTGGTTGTTTCCTTGCAAACATTTCATTACCTGACTATGTTACATCATCAGTATTTGTGAATATTGAGTTTACTCTTGATTATGTACAGAGAATGTAAACTGGAGCTAAGTCCACACTCATCAGTCAGATAATGAAACATCTGCAAGCAAATAACCAAGCTCAGAGAAGACTCTGTAGCAGGGGTGTCAAACTCTATTTCATTGAGGGCCGTATCAGGGTTCTGTTTCACTTCGGGGCGGGAGCAGGGGGCCATGGTCCGCTCAATGTCACTCATGTCGGGGGTGCCTTTGGCGGCCCGAGCATTCTGCTAGTGAAAACAGGCTCTCAAACTCCAGTTTCGGTTGTGACGGCTCCTGCAATCCTCTATCAGCATAAATGGAGCTTGGGAGGGCTGCCCGTGGCCCTCACGAGCTCCATTTTTGGGTGCAATGGCATCCTGCAATGCTCTGCCAGTGAAAACGGAGCTCGGAAGGACTGCACACAGCCTTCGCAACTCAGTTTTCACTGGCAGAGGCACCGCAGGTAAGTCCTTTGCTGTTTCCAGGGCAGCCCTGCGGGCCAGATCTAAACACCTTGTGGGCTTGATTTGGCCCCCAGGCCTTGAACTTGACACCCTTGCTCTACAGCATTCACTATGCTATTCTGGGTCCCAGCCATTCTCCTCATGCCTGCTTGTGGTTTTTTTCTTGCTGTTGTTTGTTGTTTTTTAATTTATTTTCTCAGTGGTTTTCCCCAGCTTGCTAACTCTTACTTCCTGTAAAGAAAGGATGGCACCTTTCTTTAATGGTTCATGCTCAGAGTATGAATTTACCATTTGAACACAGTATTTTCACAATACTCTGTGAAAACATCTCACTATGGATGCAATTGTTCTTGAAACAGAATGCTATAGCACAGCCAGAAATATTTTCTGTCTGGATATAGCTTCTGGCTCAGTTGCCAACAAAAACAGACTGCCTGTTTTATCATTGTTTTCAGACCAATTCCCAGAAAAGCGGGGGTGGAGGATGGGGAAGTCCAGGCCATTTTTCTCTCTTCATCTCTAAGTAGGCATGATTGAAACTATCAGTAAGACTTTCTTTATTATGGTCTGATCTTGTGTGTGTTACCAACTACAAGCTACCTTCCCAGGTTCCAACCCAGTACCGAAAAACTTTTCCTCAAGAATTGGCAACCTTGGGAGCTAAACATCTTGTTTCCATGAGTGGGCATTTACTTGACTCATGGGAATCATAATGACAGGCAGAATCTGTAGCTCAGTCGTAAGTTTTGTAGGACATTTTTCAAGACCAATCATGGGTGTTTCAAAAGTAAACCATCAGCAGGGCACTTGCCAAGATTGATGACAGAGAGCAGCATAAACAGAATTTTTCCAGTGACCCCTTTCTAACTCCTGAGAAATGCAGAGTCCCTTTCCCAACCATTACACCTCTATCTCCTTCTGTTGAAGGCTTGCCCAATCCCAGATATGCCCCTGGCAGTTGGAGCCAAAAGGTTTTCCAAGTAAGCAGGGGATCTGTGCATGCACTCCTGGGCACAGATTCCTCATTTGTCCCTTATCTAGAGACAAATCCGATTGAGCCTAGATTTTGCAAATCCAGTTTGGGATTTTGAAAAACAATGGTCTGGAAAAGTTTTCGTAACATTGGAAGACACTGACAAATGCATGAGGGCAGAGAAATTAAATGTGCTTGATTTACAGTGTACATTTTTACACCAAATCACCATATGTATCTTTAAAATATAAGCAGGATAAATTAGCATTTAGCTTATCCCAAGGAACCCATTCTATCCTCTGCCTACATGACTTGTGCAACTTCTGTTGCTGTTACAAGAACTTCCTGCCAAGGAAGATCAAAGATTTTGGCACTAAAAAAACATTCAAGGGAATACATGGTTCAACAAGTACATAGTGAGTCATAAAGATTTATGTTCAGTGCATGCTTGTTTTTGCAAGTTATTAAGCAACTGAAAAATGATAGCAGGCCATGTACATCCATCAATGTATGAAACTAAACACAATGGTAAGCAGATGGATCTCAATAGCATTCATCACTGCAACTGAAGTATTCACAAAGTAAGAATTAACTTATCAAGCCGGCCCTTTCTTGTAAAATTTCATTTGAAAGGATATGCTTTTTTTCATTTTATTCTTTAAAAATTGACACATTTCCTATACAGGTGTTTTTTGTTTTTTTTAATTAACACATTCCTATTCAGTATTCAGAACCAAGGTTTTTGATAAATGAGAATTGGCTGAGGTTTATGAAATAAATCTGACTGCTTTTTCCAAGTTTCAATTTATTAGTATTAGTATTTATTACTGTGTTATTGCAATATGTCACTTACTGGCTGAGATGCCTAGGGCAAATAGGCAGAAACTGTAATACAAGCTGAATTCACACAATCTGAAGCCAAAACCACCCAGCTTATCTAATTATTCATCATCTATGTCTGTCTGTCTGTCTGTCTGTCTGTCTGTTTATCATCTCTATTCAATTTTTATACTGTCTTTATTCAGGGGTGAAATGTTCCCGGTTCAGACCGGATTGCCTCATCCGGTAGCAATGGAGGCGGGTGGTTTGGAGAACCAGTAGCAAAAATCCCTGCCCCCTCCCCCATACCTAGCTGAGCCATACAATCATCAGAGGCTTTTTTTTTCACTTTTAAAAGCGTTTTTTCTACAACTTCTTTGGCTGAAAAAATGCTTTTAAAAGTGAAAAAAAGCTTCTGATGATCGTGTAGCTCAGCTGGGATCCTCAGAGGCTTTTAAAAGCATTTTTTCTACAACCTCTGAAGAGGTTGTAGAAAAAATGCTTTTAAAAATCTTTGAGGATCCCAGCTGAGTTGCCTGATTGGCAGAGGCTTTTTTTCTTTTAAATGCCTCTGATGATCCAAGCTGAGTTGCCTGATCATCAGAGGCATTTAAAAGAAAAAAAGCCTGCCAATCAGGCAACTCAGCTGGGATCATCAGAGCCTTTTGAAAGCAATTTTTTACAACCTCTTCGCTGAAGAGGTTGTATAAAAATGGTTTTAAAAGTAAAAAAAAAAAAATGGCCATGCCCACCCAGTCACACTACTCCCCCACCAAGCCACGCCCACAGAACCAGTAGTAACAAATTTTAGATTTCACCACTGCCTTTATTACTTTATCAGTAACTCAAGACAGTGAACATACAGCAACAATCCTGTGCGGTGGATTGAGCTGAGAATGATTCACCCAAAATCACCTAGTCAGCTTTCTTGTCTAAGGCGGGACTAAAATTCAGTCTTTCAGTTTCCAGCCTGCTGCCTTAACCACTAGACCTTATGGATTCACATGATGCGTAATCTATTTCATTGTGTATTATTCAATAAAATATGGTTAAGCAAACCATTGTCATTATACATAAGAATAAGTAAAACACTGCAGTTCAGCGGTCCAGCCTGCCCCACTTTAGTTCCTCATTATACAGAGTAGACTTGGACCAATTAATAAGTCTGTTCAAGAAGAAAAGTCAAAAGCAGAAAATAGGAAATGGATTAGTTTAAGAAACAAAGCTATATTTCAGCTGGGATCAAAACACAATGCAGCTTCTAAGCAATAAGTTTGCTAGAAGTCATAAGAGTTGAATTAGACTTCCGGCATAGCTAGAGGTGATGTCTTTCTTGTGACCTATTGTGCATGAGGAATAAGGCTGACTCAGTAAGTAATCAGCCCAACTATCTGAGGTCCTCTTGTAAAATTAAGCTAGATTATCATATGGAGTGGTGATCACAGTGAGATACTTGGAAAGAGGAAGCAAATTACAGAGAAGAGTTGCAGGTCAATTTAGAAAATGTAGCAGCTGAATGAAATTGCCTTGAGGGAAGAAGCCAACTGATATTGAAGAAATGCTGGCAAGGACAGAAACCTCACCCTCTACCCAGGACCACTGCTGGCATAAAAGGTGCTCTTGTGCAGAGCTCCACTTTGTGTTCCACTTTCCCCAAACATAGTATAAAACATAGAAAAATACATGAAATGAACACTCATTCCAAGTTTTCAAATTAGTTTTGTTGTTATAATCACAAAACTACGCCTCATTTATTTTGGCCATGTCATGTGGGAGAATTCACTGGAGAATGCAATTACGTTTGGAAAAGTTAGTGGTAAAAGGAAACCTGGCCACCAAAGAACATGATGGCTGGACATTACCAAAGCCGACACTAGCCAGGGCATAGATTAACTCAAAGTAGTGCAAGATAGGAAGATGTGGAGAGACTAGGCTCATAGAATTGCAGGTTTAGGACACAACTGAATGGATAGGATATCATCATCATTGTTGTCATCACCACTATCATCATCATCATCATCATCATCATCATCATCATCATCATCATCTGTTGCTATCTTTGTGACTTGTCTACTTGTCTATTTCATGTTCATTATTAGAACAGCTTTAGTGTTAGACTTCAGAAAGCACCCTCTAGGAGTCTCGGGAGGCTGGGGACAACAAAAAACGTGACTTCCTGTCCAACCGAAAGTTGGGAAATAGGCTGTTTCAGGCCTCTGGAGGGCCTCCGAGGGGGTCGGGAAGGCTGTTTTCAGCCTCTCCATATGCATAGAGAAGATCTGGAGCCAGGTGAGAAAGAAAAACGGGCCTTCCCCATCCCCCCAGGGCTTCCAGAGGCAGGAAACAGCCTGTTTCCCTACTTCTGGTGGGCCCAGAAGGCCCAAAAATCAGCTCACCGGCGCACACATGTGTGCCAGAGCTGAGTTGGCATGACAGGCTCCACGTGCCTGGCTGAGCTGGGACAGGCTCCACGTGCCACCTGTGGCACATGTGCCATAGGTTCGCCATCACAGCTTTATATGGATCCCTTGCGTTTAGAATGCTTTGAGAGTTTTGCTCATCCAAGCAAACAGCATGACAATTTTTGCCATAACAAATTAGACTTTATTTTAAATTGCTACCAATCTCTTTATATTAAAAAAGGAAAAGGAAAAAAATAGCTTTGGCTCTTGATCTTGCTTAGCAAGATTCCCTTTTGCTTAGATTCTGATGGTTAAAAAGATCTGCATAGGTTTAGGAGATTTGCATGCCACTTTTCATTGCTCCACATTGCACCCTCTCCTCAGGAGGGAGCTGGAAAAAAGTTATGAACATTTTCTTAGCCTTTAATTTAAAACAAAGGTATATTTTCAAAACAGACATTATCAATAAATGGCCAAATAATTATTGAAGTTACAAAATGTATACTCAATAAAACAGTATAACGTACTGCATGATATTTGTTACTTTCTGGGAGAGACAGGTGGACGCTCCTCTGCCATAAGTAATTAGCTTATTATGGTCACTTGGATTTTAATTTGAGAAAGGGCATCATTTGCTGCTGCTTCTCCTCAAAAAACAGCCTCATTTTTTTATTCACCACTTTATTAACTGCGTGGAGAAGAAAACAATAGGCCATGTAGGAGTCGCTATGTAATAATTGGGAGCATGGAGAGGACCAAAGATAGCAGCAATTAAGGCATCATGCTAGAAACTAGGAGACTATGAGTTCTAGTCCTAAAAGCTCCTTGGTGCTCTCTGAGCTGTGTTGTTTTCTTGCAAATGCTACAATATCCAGACTAGGTAACATCATCAGTGCACAGATAATGAAATGTTGGTAAGGAAACAACCAACCTTAGAGAGCACAAGGATCCTCATTTCAACCCTGAGCTACAAAAAATCTCCTTCATCAGTTCTAGTCCTGCCTTAAGCATGAAGCCAGTTGGATGACCTTGGACTAGTCATTCTCTCTCAGCCCTGGAAAGCAGGCAGTGGCAAACCACTTCTGAAATCTTGCCAAGCAAACTGAAGGGACTTGTCCAGGAAGTTGCCAGGAGTCAACATTGACCCAAAGGCACAAAAACAAAACAAAACAAATCAACAATGGAGTACACATTTCTCATCTAATGAGGTAATTCTCTTTTTCCAGCTATTTCACCCCCCAGCTATTTCCTACTTGAAAAATGCTCTATTTTTGCCATCTAGTTTTGCTAGTAAATGGCCCAGCTGTTGGTATTTACTCTTTTGTTTCTCTCAACTTTTTTCTTCCTGGAGGACTTTTTTTGGCATAGAGTCTCTGAACCATTGAAAATATATTGCAGTGTTTCCATTTTGGTATGAGTGTCCCGTTCAGTGTTATTTCTCCTTCAGATCTCTGTAGCAGCTACATGAAGCAATAAAAGTTTATTTTTCCATCAGTTTGATAATAACTTGAGTAAATGATAACAGCTCCAACACAATTTTAAATAGGAATAAGAACATATTTATTTTTATTTAGTTTATAAATTGGAATCCTGTTAAGAAAGCTTTGGGCAACTTTAATATATAAATATAAATATTACAACCACATAGTAGCATCATAAAGTAATTCTAAATCTCTAAAATTCATTAACACCTAAAATGATATCACAAGTTCCAAAACTACACAAAAAAGTCAACCTTCATTGAACATAATGCAACAAATTCTCAGGTTAAGAATGCCCTGGGTTAAGGATGACCCATAATTAAGAACTGAGCCTATTGTAGCAAAATTCAACTTAAATAACACCTTGTGAATGGTATTTATTCTTAAACTGGGGACTACTTTATAAGGATAAATTTATATAGGGAAATACCCTGTCTAGCTATGTGTTATGAATGTCTGGAAATACACACATATCCCATTATCCTAGGCGGCATATCTTGACTGTATGTTTGGCATTTCTTCAACCCAGTTCATTACACACACACACACACACACACAACACACACACACACACACACACACACACACACACACACACACACACACATATATATATATATATATATATATATATATATATATATATATTTCATTGAAATGAATAAAATTGCAGGTCCATATTAAAAGTCATGCTATAGGCCTTCCGGTTTTGCTGGCTCCCGGTGAAGACGGTCCCTTTTTAAGGACCGCCAGCCCCGCCGTTTGTAGAGCCGCTCCGATCGTGAGAAGCGGCTTGGAAACTCCAGAATCTGCAGGATTTGAAGGAGAGAGTAAGCAAGGTGCAGGTCAAGCCCCTGTGAGCCCCTAGAAGTTTGCTACTGGGGAGGAAACAGGCGCGGCTCCCTCCCAACTTGCGAAGACTCCAGACGGCGTGGGACGACTCTGCTTTCTGCAGAGCAAGCCAGCAGCAGCAAACATAAAAATTGATTCAAATCAACATTATTATCTAGCGGAGGAAAAAACCTGAACCCTGAAATCAAGAAATTGCAAATATTTTCTTTCTTTTGTGACTTCCTGATCTGAGAAAAAATTAGAGCGAGCGGAAGCGGCTTGAAAAGATGGCGCCGTTCCAGTGTTAACAAGCTGAAAGGGAGAGTGATCTTTTAAAGCTACTCTAACAAGTTACATTGTTGCGCTGCTTGTAGCAAGCAAACAGGAGAAGAGCAGGGAAAAATCTTTTTTAAAGCAAGCTGAGCTCATATTAGTCTAATTCTACTTCCAATTTGACTAAACTAAACCTGGGGGATTTTTTTAGAAGCCTTTGTGGAGGTGGAAAAGGAAAGAGGATTTCCCTCTTTAGAAAAACTAACCTACGTGGCAGGATGGCTTCAAAGAAGCAGGAAGGAAAGGCAGCAGGGGGGGGGATCCCCCACATGCAAACATGAATCACAGCCTCCTTCTGTTCAACAAACTCAGAAAAAAGATTTTGACTTTGAAAACTTAAAAGAATTTATATCCCAGGTTTTGGATGATAAATTTCAAAAATCTCAACAGGAAATTATGCAGGAAATTAATGAAATTAAAGACATGGTGCAACAGGATTATGGCAAGGTGACTAAAAAAATAACAGATGTGGCGTCTGGCCTTGCAGAATTTATTATTAAAGTGGACTCTAAAGTGGAAGAATTTAAATCAGAAGTCAATGTTAAGATGACAGACAATGATTATAAAATTTCTGATGTTGATGATAAAATGCAGAGACTCGAAAACGAAATTGTTATGATGCAATTCAGGGCAATGGAATTTGCTATAAGGCTTCGAGGAATCAGAGAGGATGACCGACAGGATTTGAGACAGATTTGTGCTGAGGCTCTGGCAGTGATATTAAAAATTAATCTTGATGTGGTTTTTTATAAAATAGACAAAATTTATAGAATGAATTCCTGGGTGGCCAGACAAAGACAATTGCCTAGAGATGTGGTGATATACTTTACAGACAGAGCAATAAGAAATGACATACTGCAAAAATCTTTTCTTACTTCTGTGCAAGTGGAGGGTGCACAAATTGGAGTTTATAAAGAGTTACCACCTAAAATGTTGAAAGCCAGAAAAGATTTTGGCTTTCTAGTCAACGAATTGAAAAAACAAGAGATACCATTCCGGTGGGATGCCCCAACTGGCATAATTTTGAAGTACAAGGGAGAAAGATATCGTTTGAATACTGTGGAGAAGGCGGAGCATTTTTATAGTACTATTTTTAAAGAAAGAACACCATCTCCACATACATCTACAGTGTTGGAGATTAAGGAGAGTGATAAGAAGCAACCTCAACAAGAATTGCAAGAACAGTCTAAGCAGGTGGAGTTAGAGGAAACGCAGGGTGCTATAGGAGGTTTCTTGGAGGAGCCCCTGTTAGAATCTTCTCCAATCTTAGACCCGGCTCGGATGGTTGAAGTTAAGGATCAGCGTATAACTCGTGCAAAATCCAAGCAATTTAAAGAAAAGCAACAACAGGAAAGACAAAAAAAAAAAAACGGAGCTAAGATTACTACACAAGAGTCTGAAGTCATGGGGGGAGGAAGACCGAAGATCCAGGAAGATATTCGGTTATTCTGTTCGTTGCTTCAGAAAGATAAAGATGACAATTAAGTGTTTATCTTGGAATGTGAATGGGTTGAACTCGGTACAGAAAAGGAAGAAGTTATTTGCATACTTGAGACAATTTAATAATGATATAATTTGTTTACAAGAAACTCATATCACAACTCAAGATCAAAAATACTTGATAAACTCTAAATTAGGAACACATTTTATATCTTCAACTTCGCAAAAAAAGAATGGTGTGGTTATTTATGTAAACAAGAGACTAACAGCTAAAATTATAGAAGCAGATGAAGATGGTAGGTTTATAGCAATTGAATTGCATACAGTAAATGGCCAAATTCTTTTGATTGGAATATATGCTCCCAACCAACAACAGGATCATTTCTATAAAATGTTACATAATAAAATACTGCAATGAGACTATAGATCTATTTTAATTATGGGAGATTGGAATGGAGTAATTGATTCTAAATTAGACAAAAAGAGTTTGGCGAAATCCAGGATCAGATTACCACAGACTTTTTTTGACATGAAAGAAGACTTGGAATTAAAAGATATTTGGAGAATACATAATCCAAAAGAATTGGACTATACTTTTTTTTTCTGACAGACATAGATCTTTTTCTAGGATTGACTTTATCTTGCTGTCAGATGATTTACTTGTTAAGACAAAAAGAACAAAGATCTTCCCAAGAACTTTGACCGACCATAGCCCAGTATGGATAGAAATTGAGATGGGCAAGACTGAGCAACGCTCTTGGAGAATAAATGAAAACTTGTTCAGATATGAAAAAAATATTACAGAACTTAAAAAGCACTTGAAAGAATTTTTTGAAATAAACTTGAATAAAGGTACCCCAATTGAAATAGTATGGGATGCGAGTAAAGCTTATATGAGAGGGGTGCTCATTTATATGAACTCTAAACATAGATTGATTCGACAAAAGAAAAGATCTGAATTGGAAGTAGATATAAAGAACAAAGAACAGCTACTTATTAAAAACCCAACAGATGACAGAATACGTGGTGCTATAAAACTTTTGAAGGACCAATTTCAAATGCTTATGGCAGAACAGGTTGCAACAAACTTACAATTTGCGAAGCATAATACATTTTGTAATGCCAATAAGCCGGGCAGATGGTTGGCCTATACATTAAGGAAAAAGCAGAGTTTACAGACTATTGATAGTATTGATATTGGAGGGAAAGAAATCTTTCAACAAAAATTAATTAAAGAAGCTTTTGTGGACTATTATACTAAACTATATGCTAAAGATGATGTGCAGAATGGACTTATAGAAAAATACTTAGATAATAAAAGAGTTACAAAAATTATTGACCAACAAAGGGAAAGAATGAATTATCCTATAACAGATGAGGAGATAATAGCAGCAATTAAACAATTAAAAACAGCTAAAGCTCCTGGAACGGACGGTTTGACTGCAGTGTATTATAAAACTTTGCAAGCAGAAATGGTGGAACAACTTAGAGACTTATTTTGTAATATTCAACAAGGGGGTAAAATACCCCCATCATGGACAACAGCTTATATTTCTTTGATACCAAAAGAGCAAGCAGGTCCTAAAAAACCGGAGAATTATAGACCAATATCTCTTCTGAATACTGATTATAAAATTTATGCAAAAGTACTAGCCAACAGGTTGATGCCAGTAATCCAAAAGGTGATTCATGATGATCAAGCGGGATTTATCGAGGGTAGATACATGAAGGACAATGTAAGGCAAGTAATAGACTTATTGGAATATCTTGAGAAGAATAAACAGATCCCTGCAGTGCTGGTCTTCTTGGATGCAGAGAAGGCCTTTGATAGAGTGGACTGGAACTTTCTACTAAAGACTTTAAAAAAGATGGACTTTGGGGATCAATTTATACAGGCAGTTTCAGCAATTTACCAAGAGCAAAAGGCACAGATTATTATTAATGGAAGTTTGACAACAGAGTTTAAAATTGAAAAAGGAACAAGACAGGGATGTCCGTTGTCCCCACTGTTGTTTATTTTAACACTAGAAGTCTTGTTAAATACAATACGGGACTCTAATATCTTGAAAGGTATAATGATAAGGCAAGAGGATTACAGAATAAAGGCATTTGCAGATGATCTGGTTGTTACCCTAACACAGCCAATGGAATCATTAATCCAGATGAAGGACATTATACAAGACTATGGTAAAGTTTCAGGTTTTAGACTGAACCAGAAAAAAACCAAGATGATAGCTAAAAATATGACACAAGATCGTAAACACGAGCTTGAAAGGAGGGCAGGTTTTGAGATTGTACCAAAGGTAAAATATCTAGGAGTTCAAGTTGCAGAATCAAATATGAAATTGTTTCAAAATAATTATGAGGTGTTGTGGCGAGAGGTGCAGAAAGATATGGAGACTTGGAAAAAACTGCAGCTGTCTTTACTTGGAAGAATAGCAGCAGTTAAGATGAACATTTTGCCAAGATTTCTTTTTTTGTTTCAAATGATTCCGGTGCTTAAAAGTGATAAACAACTAAAAGTGTGGCAAACTGGAGTGAATAAGTTTGTCTGGAACGAGAAAAAACCGAGAGTGAAATTGAAAATCATGCAAGATGTTCCAGAAAGGGGATGCCTTAAACTTCCAAACCTACAACTATATTATGAAGCAGCAGCTTTGACTCTAGCAAGTGATTGGTTTGGAAGGAAAAAGACTGGAATAATGAATATAGAAAGTTTTGATCTTGAATTTGGATGGCATGCTTACTTATTTTATGACAACAAAGTGGATAAAGTATTTAAAAGCCATATACTTAGAGACTCTTTGATGAGAGTTTGGAAGGAGCACCGATACAAATGGGATTATAAAATACCGCTATGGCTGGATCTTGGTCATATTATGTGGAATACAAATATAATGTCACTCGGGGGGTTTTTATACAAAGAGGTTATTTTTACAGATGCGGGCAGATGGCAGTTGAAGACACTACAGACTCTGTTGGATGAAGGGATTAATTTAACTTGGTTACAATATAATCAACTACAATTGAGATGGAAAGAGGACCAAAAAACTGGTATTATGTTGTATGAGGAAGAATTGGTTAGACACATTAAGGAGAAAGGTCCAATGCATATTAAAAGGCTTTATAATGTTTTGTTAGAAAGGGATTCAGAAACTGAACTGGTTAAAGATTGTATGATTAAGTGGGCACAAAATTTCGAGGAACCAGTGATGTTGGAAACATGGGAAAAAATTTGGGTTCAGAATGTTAAATTTACACAGTCGCAGAATCTGAGGGAAAATTTTTATAAAATGTTTTATAGATGGCATTTAGACCCCAAAAAATTGTCGTGTATGTACCCTAATGTTCAGCCAAAATGTTGGAGATGTGATTGTTTAGATGCTACATATTATCATGTTTGGTGGACCTGTGGGAAAGTTAAGGCTTTTTGGATAAAAATTTGGTGGGTCATGCAGAATGTTTTGAAGAAAAAAATTCAATTTTCTCCACAATTGTTTTTATTGGGTATAGTTAAGGGTTTTACATTGGGTGAAACAAAATTGATATTGTATATGATAACAGCAGCAAGATTGTTGATAGGTAAATACTGGAAAAATGAAGCTTTGCCCACGATCGAGGAATGGACTTTGAAGATGGCCAGTTTTGCAGAGATGGCGAAGATTTCAGCATATTTAAAAGATTGTTCCCAAAAGACTTATGAATGGGAGTGGAAAAAGTGGATAGATTATGTTCAGAACAAATACCAAACTAGGAAGTATCAAATAGCTTTTATTTGAAAATGTTATATTAAGATAGAAATATTTTAATGTAATGAAGATGAAAATTTATAAGGGGGAGGGAGGGGTTCAAGTTTTATATAAGTTTTATACAAAGAAGGGTTTTTTTTTCTTTTTTTTACCTGATATGAGTATACTGTGCGGAAGTCCGGGGGGAGGGGAGGGTTAGGGTGAGTTAGGGAGGTTGGGAAGTTTGGGGTGGGTTGAGGGGGGGGAAGGGGTGAAAATGTAATTGTAAAACTTTTGCAATAAAAAAAAAAGTCGTGCTATAGGTGGGTAATCAAACAAATTAAAAATAAAATCGAACCAAAAAATGCATGCCTCTGAACTGTAATTCATATTGGACTTTTGTTTTTACAAGAGTAACCTATTGCCACACCATTTTGGGAACATTCTAGCATTGCTAGGTAATGTTTTCCAAACTAGACTAGTCTGAAAAAAGCTTAGCTTTGTGTAGGATAGTTGCACTCTGTATTTCTTTGTCTTCCTGCCAAAGTTGAGCTTAATATTTTCTAATGGGTTCAAGAGAAGAAATATATAGCCTACAGTTAAAGCACATCCTTCCTCTGAAAGAGACTCAGTATATAATCAGATCATCCACTGTCCTGAAACTCATTGTTCTTGTGTGCTCACCTGGTCGAAAGACCAATATATTAGCTTGTCAAATGGGGGCAGAAGAAGGCTGTTCTGGAACTCTACCCAGCAACCTTTCCCATTTGAGCTTTTTAGATATTGCCAGTCCTCAAAGGCACTGAACTGTTTCTCCAAGCATCCCTCACATCTAAGCACATCCTGGCCACATTTTCCCATTGATGTTGGGAACAGAATTCATCAATTCTGTTGATGAATTCATATTAGGAATATCTTCATCTTGGAAAAGAGTGTTAACGTATGATGTTGTTACAGGAGACAGGAGACCACAATGCTATTGCAGAGCAGTAGTTTGGTTTGCCAAGGTACGAACCCTGTTATAGGAAAAGCTTGTGTGCTTCACAACGTGTGCCACAGGATGGCAAGCTGGCTTCACACCAGAGAGAAAGACAAATGGCTCTTCCTGCAGTGTCACCCAAGGCCCTCTCCCTTCCTGGAGCTGCCTTGCAAGTGGGTGCCGCAACTGGGAAAGTTCAGAGCAGTCAGAAATCTGACTGCCTGCACAGAGCAACCAGCTCATCTCCCCACCAAAGTGGTATCTATCTATCTACCTGCGCAGAACATGCTTTTGAACTGTTAGGTCGACAGAAGCTGAGGCGAGTGACAGGAGTTCACCCTGCCATGCAGAGCTAGGGCATGAACCGCCAGAGCTGAGACCATCTCCAGCATCATTAAGCCACTAAGCCACCCCACCGCTCGGAAAAGAGTGAGCCAGCAGATTCAAAGAGAACTGAGAAAAGAACAACCTGTCGGTAGCAGGCAATGCTGACAACCCACACTGCTTCTGCTGGCAAGAATGAGAACAGGGCTTTTAATTGGAGCAAGCATTGCTGCTTAAATTATGCACAATGTATTAAAAATGTGGATCATCACAAGTGACCTGATGAATCACCCCCCCCCCGCACACACACTTCTTAAGTGTATACATCTTTTCAGTGCAAAGCACCAACTCATAAACTACCCAGTCTCTGAAGAATCAAATCTCAATTAAAAATGGTTTCCTTTCAAAGTCTCCCCAAAGGAAAATATGTCCAGTTTTTAGATGGAATACTAGCAGCCCTATACCTATCTTTACTGCTCTCCAAAATACTGTCACAAACGAAATAATGATGTGAAGCAAGAAGAAATTTCTTCTTCTTCTGGAAGAAGAAACAATACCACTTCTGAATACCATATATGATTCAATAAGAACTGATGCTTGAATATCCCTGACCTGTTCTCTAAGAGGTTAAGCTAAGAAGATACCATTTTCAAATGTAAGGAGTAACAAATGAAATTCAATTTTATGGAATTATTCTGCTGCTCATGCACAGATTTTTTTCAGCTGCCCATGTTCAATGCACAGACATGAAAAATCTCGGCTTGCTCAGTTATATGCTATAAGGACAAGGCTAGCAGTGCAGTCTGCTCCTCTTTCTAGGCATTTCATGCTACCCATGCATGTAATACATGAGGAGATAAATAATCTTGCATAAATCCCAGTCTCGTTATTATGTGATGCCTTTCTAGATCCATTGCCCTTTTCTTCATTGCTTACAAATCCACCTTTATTTTCATTTATATAGTCCAACTGAAAAAAATTATCTCTCTGTACTAAGCCCAAAGCTTTTTCATAGATAAGAAAAAATCCACACTGTCATCATTTCACTTCCCAGTCTTTAAAAACTGACTACTGATAGATGTTGTCACTTCTGCTACCCTAACAACATGAAGAACAGGCAAAGAAAACCATTGATCAGTGTTATTTTTAGATGACCAATGGGAGGTTGTATAAACAGCTTGAAATCAATGCTAGGGGGTCCACTGAGGAGAGGCAAGAAGTCAATATGGTAGCTTCAATTAAGCAATGCCCTGATTAGTGTCCACTCTCTGAGCTACACAGCTAAAATGGTATGTGAGAATGATCTTGGGAGACAGAAGGGAGAGCCTGAGACTGACAATCAGAATGAAACAGATGTCTCAGCCCACAAAAGGAGGGATGGCATAGGAAACATTTCAGAAGGGACCCTCCCTATTTTCTCGAGAATAAGAGAAAAGGAGGAGAGAAATACAAAAAGATTCTGTTAAGGTAACCTTATAATAATGATAAAGCTAGCACTCTTGGTTGCCCTTCTTGTCTGGACCACCGCACAGGGCTAACAATAGTTCTGAGAGCTATCCAAATTTCTTCCCCTCCATACAAAAGGGAAAGAAAACACATTGTAGGCTTCCTGATCCCACAAACATTTTTTCAGAACTGTATGTGTTTTGTACATTTATCTGTCTGTTTGCAAAAAAACAAAAGTTGCTGCAACAGGAAATCTATTGAGCTGCAAAGGCCAATTACTATTCTATCTTAAAAGCCACTGACGTTACGAAGCCAAAAAAAAAATAACTAAAAAAATAGTATGTCAGGATTTTTGCGATCAGACGTTTTTCACTATAGCTCTAACAATGGTTCTTTCATGCTATGGTGACAGGAGTGAAGGAACACAACTCAAGAATTGATCTGAGTTGTTTGAATTGTTTGCAGAGCTTTGCAATTCTTTTCTGCAAAATAAGACATGTGATTTCCCTTTTAACTTCATTAGAGGATTAGTGAGCTGCAGAGTGCCCATTTGTCCACCCCCAAGGAACTGCCTTCAAATAATGGAAGCCTCTCAGGGAAGCTATATGAAAGGAAGAGGAAGAAAGATGGGGTGATCACCAATGTAGAACCTGGATCATCCCCAAATAAAACAATTCAAAGCACTGGGCAGCTTTAAATACTCCAGAGCTGAGTCAGAAGGAAACAAGTGGAGCTGCCTCATACAGCCATTGCTGTATGATGAAGAGATCAGGGGCCGCTTCTGCATTTGTGCATTGGTGTGGCAGCTTGGACAGCTACCAGAGAACAAATGACAAAGGGCACTTCACAACATAATGTACATCACAACACAAATTACATACATTTTATAGATTGTTCACTAACATCATAACACATGGCATCATCATCAGGGGTGAAATGTAAAATTTGTTACTACCGGTTATGTGGGCGTGGCTTGGTGGTGGTGGGTTAATGTGACTAGGTGGGCATGGGCAACTTTTTTTTTAACTTTTCAAAGCATTTTTTCTAATGCTTTGAAAAGCCTCTGCCAATCAGGCAACTCAGCTGGGATCGTCAGAGAGGCATTTTAAAAAATGTCTCTCTGCCGATCAGGCAACTCAGCTAGGAGTTGCCAGAGACTTTTCAAAGCATTTTTTTAACCACCTCTTCGGCCAAGAGATTGCAGAAAAAAATGCTTTGAAAAGCCTCTGATGATCCCAGCTGAACTGCGTGATCATCAGAGGCTTTTTTTTTTACTTTTAAAAGCATTTTTTCTTCAGAAGAGGTTGTAGAAAAAATGCTTTTAAAAGTAAAAAAAAAAAAAAGCCTCTGATGATCATGCGGCTCAGCTGGGCATGGGGGTGGGGGTGGGGGATGCAGGGATTTTTGCTACCGGTTCTCCGAACCACCTGCTGCCATCACTACCAGATCAGGTGATCCGGTCTGAACCAGGAGCATTTCACCCCTGCATCATCATGGCTTGTACCAGATCCCTGTGCGTGGGAGTACCTTAAAGCCACATAAGATAATGCAAAGGGTTTATGTGTAGCCTTGCGAACTGATATTTCAGACAGTTACGGGAAATAACTTTGTACATTGAATGATCAATAGAAACAGGGATAAAATATGTTTAGTAACATCATTATGGAAGTATGTCAGCAGTACTTGATTGAAAGCATTCTTCAGAGAATCAATCTCTGAATTTTACAGAGGTTGACTTAATAAAATATGATTGTACCACTCTTAGATAGTAGCAGAGCTCCATCTAGTGTTTAGTTGCACTGGAAAAAATGATTTAAGATTACACCACTTGTTTTATTAATATAAAGTCACTTCCAGTTTATTTTTCTAGGTTGCATTTGGAGCATTTAAATTCTCTGTTCACAAACTGGTCCACAAAAGACACAATTGGTAGTACCTTGTTAATCTTGGAAAAGCCAAACAGGTATAACAAGTTTCAATTCTGGTTCATTGATTTATTCGGAGAGAAGGAAAGGGAAATAGAGACAATATCCTAAAGGCGATGAGGGATGCCATTTGCTTCCCCATCAGTCTCACAGAGAAGCTTTACTGTATGGAACAAACTTTAAAAAAGGAAGAAGCATAAGGGAAAATGCTTTACATGTCTGTAGAATTTTCCCTTTTAATTTTTTGTGTTTTTGGCATAAAAAGGTTAACTGGAATGGTATCAGATTGTCTTTCAACCCTACGTGTTAGAATAGTTAGCAGTGTTAACTGTTTAAGTTAACGCTGCTTTATTTAAGTTAGCAGTGTTAACTATAAATAGTTAGCAGTGTTTACTTGGGAGCAAGGAAGCAATTGACCACTGGATGGCTTGACACAACCTTGAATGAGAGAGGGAGCAAGAAGATCCTTGGGCAAAAAGAACAGGGTTAATCGGTAATGTTGCCTGTTAGTTTTAGAGTATTCCCTTTGAAATATTTAAGCTTTTAGGTGAGATTGTAAAGGCTGCAAAGCATTCTTTTCTGGCAATGTGCAATCTTGCTTCAAAAGCACATGTGAAATGCATTTCAGGGTAATCTTGGAGAATCATGAGCCAGATGGTAGCAGTTAGATGTGACCCATTTCTTTTAAAAAAGAATTTTGCATATTACAAATACTTTGGGAAACATTGGAGTTGTTTTTCTTTTCTCATGTAGATGCACAGTATAATTATACTTTTTCGCTGAGATTGCAATAAAGAAGGAAACACATCCACACACGCATATAAAGCAAGCATAAGTTTCAATTACCTCTGAATTTTAAAGATCCCATAATTAATGCTGCATGCAGGATGTGTGTCTGTCTGTCAAAAAAGTCAGGATGACAGCCACAAACATGTAATTGAAGTATCACTTTTTTATTTGCGTCATGACACAAGAAACTGTCAGGGGAATATTTTTTAGAGATTTTCTGAGAAAAGCTAAATGGCTATTTTTCTGGGAAAAGGTATGAAGATTTTACAAAAGTGCATATAGTTAGCAACTGGAAACACCACAAAAATGTGGGGAAGTTTTCCCAGGAATGCATAAATCTCTCAAAATGCATGTTCGGAAATGATTTTAGATTTCAGAATGGGTGAAATTTCAGAACAGGGTGAGAGAAAAAAAATCTAATCCAAATTTAAAAGCCTGGCCCTGTGATATTTATTTATTCAATTTTTATGCCACTCATCTCTCTGGGCAGCTTACAAGTTATAATTCTCCCATGTAGTTTTCTTGGCAGGAATGCAGAAATAACTGTACATTGTCTTCTTCTGTTTTCTTGTTTCAAAATTTCAGTTCCAGCCTATACGTCAGGATGTCTGGATAGTCTTTTATTTAAGCACTCTGCTTAGCTTCCAATTTCAGACAAATTTGGCTGAATGCTGTTACTTACTTGAAGGAGTACCTGTTTTCCTTGACCTGACCCATATTTGAAAATATTTATTAAAACTTCCTTCTCCAGCTTTCCCCACAATTCAACAGGTGCGATCTTAAAATGGAGAAACCCAGAGAGGTTTCCTAGAGTGCACTGTAATACTTTTTGGGTGCCATCTGTCACTTTTTATGTTCATGGTGGTGGGGGTGGGAGTGGTCCATGCAGTTGGCCAGATTTGGAAATAATCCAGTTTGGAGAGTGGCAGAACAATACAGATGAAGACCAGACTAGGACACCAGGTGTCCAGGTCACAGTTGGGTTGAATTACGTATCATAACAAAACATTCTCTTTTGTTCTGTAATATAACTATGGAGATTTTCAGTCATCCAGGTTATGGTTGTCTCAAAGGTGCTTTTTCAAAAGACAACTGGACTTTTTTTTTTTGCTTGAAGATGTTTTGCTTCTCATCCAAGAAACTTCTTCAGTTTTGAATGATGTTGAAAAATGGATTTATACACCTTGTAGTCATCTGGTCATTAGGTTTCTTTCTGAGCCAGAGTGGCGCAGTGGTTAGAATGCAGTACTGCAGGATACTTCTGCTGACTGCCGGCTGCCAAGCAGTTTTGGCAGTTCAGTTCTCACCTCAGGGTTGACTCAGCCTTCCATCCTTTCAAGGTCAGTAAAATGAGGACCCAGATTGTCAGGAGCAATATGCTGACTCTTTAAACTACTTAAGAGAGGGGTATAAAGCACTGTGAAGAGGTTAAGTGCTATTGCTATTCTGAAAATTGTGAGGCCACTTGGAGATTTATCTGTGCCTCCAGGGTCACCTGAATGTGCAAATGGATATGGAACCTTCTTGGAACTGCTGAAAGGACTTTGTTGGAGATAGGTGGGTACCATATCCCTTCCCTCTGTTGAGAGCGCTGTACAATGCAGATGGCCTCTTTGACCAGTTTCAAATTCAAAACTGAAGCAGCTTTCTTGGATGAGAAGCAAGACATCTTCAAGCAGAGTCAAATTGCCTTTTGAATAAGCACCTTTGAAACTTTTGTTCTGTATTAGTTTTTCATTTGAGAGTTATAATTTTCTCACTTATACATTGGTGCTGTCATTAACATATCTGTTTCAAGGGTCTGTTTGATTGAATGTGGTCTTCAAAAAAAAGGTTCCCTATTTCCTCTATAATTATCTGTCTAAACTGAATCACTGGTCATGCAGCAGTCTCAAATTGGTCTCAACTTTGCTTGGAACATGTCAATACTGTATCCCTGTTTCAAGTTACAGTCCTTGAACTCTGTTCAACAAAAAAATCACTTCAGGATTATAAAAAACACCCACCCCAAATTGATGAAAAGCTGTGGCAATTTTGCCAAGCATATGACTTTCATTTACCTACTTTTTTATACATTATAAAATATTACTTCAGGAGACTTGCCATGGAACACCTTCAGTGAAAAGGTGTGCATATAGAATATGAGCAATAGAGCTCAACCCGAGTACAACTTTTATACAAAATTGTACAGCAGCAAACGTATTCCAAGGCCACCTGACTTCAAGGCCTTATAGGTCAGGGATTCAGGCCATTTCCAAAGAGTATTGGATTCCTGTAAAGTGGAGATTGCCCCTTAATCTTTTTGCATTGTCAGGTAATCTTTTGCCCATGCTACTGAATGTGCTTGGAATCCTGTGTGGTTTTGAAACTTCCTATCCAAATAGCTTTGATTAGCACATGGATCTCAGAAAAGCCCTTTCCACCAAAAGAAGGAAAATACAAAAATGGGCCCCAACTTCACTTACCTTTGTGTAATTCAACTGCAGAGAGGATTTTTTTAAGAAAAAGTATTTGATGGCAGGATTCCAACAGGCTTTTCCCAGGAATATTGGAATGTGTAATATGGATTGAAAGGAAAGGGCTTAGGTATCTCCGCCCAAGGAAAACAGATGGACAACCCAACACATTCCATGTGTGCATGTATCCAATTACAGTATCATTTCTTGAACTTTGTTCTTTTTTATTACATGGCTATTGGGGTGTTGTATTTTGAGATGCCTAACAGGTTTTAGGGTTATAGCTTCTGTATGTTTATATGTATATATATGCAAGATAGCTTGCATATGTCTATAATAAATGTTTAGGTAAAATGTATATTTTACCTAAACATTTCTTATAGACATATGCAAGCTATCTTCTTTGTGTGTGAAATCATAGACATACCCCTCTTTTGTAGTTGGGAGAGCAATTTTTATGTAAAAGAGATAAGGAGACGCAATTCTGTCTTAATGTGATCTCCCTGCTTTTCCTCTCATTTTTCTATTATCAAATGGCTGACACTTTTGATGATTTTTCCATTGAATTACTGAGAGGCAGCATAGTCTGCAAAAATGAGAAACTACATGATTTCCAAAGTTGTACACTGTTATCCTAAGCAATACATCATATTGAAACAGGTGAGTCTCTGATGAATTAAAAATGTTTTACTCAACTGACAGAGAACAAAATAGAACAGAGTAGATGAGGAATATGGAGCAGGTTGACGGAACAGGTAAGGGAATATAAATATAAGCAAGCAAGCAGGTTAACTTATGAGTTCATCCCCATTCAAGATACTTTAGGATGATAAATGGAAGTCTAACCACAAGGGCATTTTGACTTAGACATCCCTGAATCATCCTTGCCCTGCCCAGGTACTAAACATGGAGCTTCATCATAACTTTTGACACAGAATAGGTTGAGTTGGCCTCATTTGCTCTGCCTCAAGAAGATCACATCTGCCTTGAATTGATTAGAAAACTGGAACAGCCCTGCTTTAGACTACTGAAAATCAAACATATGAGCCGGGAAAGATACGAACAAGAAGAGATTGCTACATTAAGTTGATTCTTGTATTTTTATTATTATTTTAAATCTTCCGATTTTTCTGCCATGAGACAGGAATGCATGATAGACAGAATGGCTCAAACATCTTCACATGACACACTCAAATCATATTTCACTCACAATTTTACCCTAAAACATTTACAGTTAACATAATCCCACCCATTTCTATTATCACAGATTTAATTATTTATTGAACAGTAGTTGCCAGCAATCAACAATTGTAAGGCTTTTTTTCTTTTTCTTTCTTTTTTTGGCATTTTAAAAAAATCTGTTAATCTATAACATGAGGAAAATCACAACTATTAATTCTCACTTTATATGGCAACCTCAAGGTAACAGATAAATCCAAACAAAATGCTGTTTTCATGTTACTCACTGAGGATGTTAAAGAGCTCTACAAACCATTTCATGTTAACTAAAATTACTAGAACTATTTTACCTTACTATGTTTTTAAAAACTGCATTATTCAGTTAATCTCTCCCTGTGGAATAGAGTGGAACAAAAAAATGGGGAAGAATGTTTAATGAATCCCCTTTCTCCATCTTTTCCTCCATCTATTATGGGTGGTTATAGAACTCATTGAAGCAGACTGGGAAGTTGTAAATCCCTGAAAACGGGCCGCCTCCCTTGCAGATAGATGCCTCTTTTCCAAAAGAATCCATTACCTTGATACAGTATTTGTATTTGTGTTGCCCACAGGGACTATTTGGCAAAGTGGCCAATCATACACTGGAGCACTCCAACGTATCATTTAACAGTACAGCTTTTTAGATAAAGCAAAATAGAGCAGTTGCTTGGAATTCACATCGTGGTTTCTGAAGATAATTATGTTGAGGTTTTCCGGAATGGATGTAAACAAAGATGTATGTGCACCTGTATGTATCTGTATGTGACAGTCTTTATGTCCTTTGGGAGTCTACATCAATTGTTAATGTTTCCACTGATGAATACTGTAGATTACATACCTGATCTGTAGTATTTACTCCTGAGAAGTTAATAGAAGGGAATGACAGTTCTGATGCACTTTGGAATGGCACATTCACGTAAACGCTTGCACACTTAAGACTTAACAAAGGTTTCTAAACACAACTTCTAAATAAGGTCTAACATATCAGCACAATTTTAAAAAATCCTATGTAAGTAAAATATAAAGTAGGATGTTTTTCAACAAATGTTTAAACAGGAAAACCTAGGTATTTAAGAAAAAATGTAGCTGATGCATTTTTTATTTTTTTTAGAAAAAGATATTTTTACCACATACTAAAATGCCATGATATCCCATAACTGGCCAGGTCCAGCTATCTCTGAGCTGCACGGCTTACAAAATTGGACAAGAGAAAAAAAGAAACACAGAAATAGAGGAAAAAATTCAAAAATAGCCAACATTATCCAAGAAAATGGGACATTTATATTACAGCTATTAAAAAGATGGCTGTAAAAAAATCTATGTGAAAATTTCTTATTTTAAGGTTATCCCTAATTTTTTAAGTAACTGAGTCAATCATTACATTAATCCCAAGCATTAGATTTTATAACTTAATGCTATTTCTCTAATATTTTAATCTCTTATTGAAAGTATTAATTGTATTTGAGGGTCAGGTTTGAACTTGAGAATTAGAACTTTTATTTTAATGAAGTTAAGTCAGTTTGTATTATAGTCACAGTTGGTGTTCTTGAATTTTAATATGTCAATGCAAGTAGTTCCTTGAAATTACATGGTATAGCAGTCATTGGGTAGAAAACTAAGCAGAACTTGCTATCTTAATTTGGTTCTTTTAAGATCTACTATCATGGAACAAATAGAAGTATACTTTAATATAAGTTGTCTTAGGACAACCAGCAATCAAAGTACTGGCTAGTAAAAATTGCTAGTTCTAGAAAATTGCATAGGTATAAATCAAGAAGGCAGTAAGCATAGCACTGTATGTGCCATTATGATGTTGTCTTATTCTCCTCTCCTCTTTTTAATGTAAAAAAAGAAAGGAGAGCTTCCTGAAGGGCTTTCACCAGGATTACATGATATAGCAGGTATTACCTAATGCTTCTGAATGGTCTTAAAAGTTCTTTCTCACAATATTCTCTACCTACTTTTCTCAACAAACTCTTCCTTAGTTATTTGTATCATGCCTCTTTCTCATAGCAATTTCAGAATTATATTTTAACCTAAGGTAACATTCTACTTTTCTATTTAGCACTTGACTGGAATTGTCAAAATGAGTCCTTACAATAATCCCATATGTTGAAAACAGAAGTAGATCAAACTAACAAGCCTTCCTTAGAAACTTGAGTGCTCCATGTCAGAGCTGCTTCCCTTCCTTACTTGAACCCTCTTTTCTTTTTTCTTTTTTACAAAACAATGTGCACTGAGATAAACTATCTAAAGATCATCTTGAGTTTCAAGTTGATAAGACACTGGAGAGTTTTCCTGCTGATCTTCAATAACAGTGGATTCACTCTGTTCCTCGCTCATTTCACTAGGCGGTTCTTCACAATTTGGCTCTCCTGGATCCAGACTGCTTCCCTCACTTTGCTCCTCATTCTGTTCTTCATTGGTCTTCACAGTATGCTCCACGTCACTCTCGAAGGACGGTGAAAAGCCGTCCATTAAATTTTCACTGGCTGCCAGTTCATCCAAGGGTGGATTAAGGGACATAGGGATGCTTGGCTGTGTAAAGCTGTCTCTGGCAATTACAGGCACTTTGTTTGTGGCCATTTCTACAGCAGTATCATTCTGTGGCAAAGTTGCTTTCTCAACAAGTCTCCACTGAATGATACTCATATCTTTGCCTCCAGTTGAAATTAAATGACTATCATTATGAGAGAAACTGACATTTGTTACATGACTACTATGGGCACTATATTTATGACTTGGAGCCTGTTAACACAAATAAAAAAACACGAGTGTTAAGATCAAGCTATATATCAAACAGGATTAACTCAACTTCCAATTACATATATTTAACTAGGAAAATATATACTCTTTCCAATGCATTGTAAATTTTAGCAAACTACAAATTCCCCCCAAATATAAATCATTACAATCTCAAACATGAATTCTATTGAAGTCTAATGCTATCAGTCACTTTGCCATATATAAATATTCAAACGATAGATTTTACTTATAGAATAAGTGTGCAAGTTTCACAGGAAAGGGTTAGTTCCATTCTTCTTGTAAATAACCCTGTCACAGGAGTGGCTAAGCTGCTAACCAGAATGATTGGTTTGCATCTTCCAGCAATCCTGGAAATCATTGGTTGTCCAATAGTCACTGGTTGCAATTGCAGTGCATTTGCATAACACCAGAGACTGCTGGGACAAGCAGCACACAGCAACATCAAGACAAAACAGGTTGGCTGAAAGCAGGGTGGATTTAAATTGTGTTTTAAATTTAAATCATGATTTAAATTGTGATTTAAATCAACTCAATTTAAATCACTAGTAAAAAGGCTTGATTTAAATCAACTCGATTTAAATCATAATTTTTAAAGAGCAACTGTCATCTCTGCTACTCCTTTGACCCACTGTTGACTCACCGATAGTCCCAGTGTTGCAGAATATACAGCCTCATGCTACATAACTAAGCTCCATTTCATGCTGAATAAACTAAATTATTTATGTATCTTAAATAGAAAACTATCTTACGATATATTTTTACCCCAAAAGTTTTTTATTAAAATAAATTCGATAAAAATAAAAAAAATCCGATTTAAATAAAAAAATCCAATTTAAATTAAAAAAACTGATTTTTTTGATTTTTTAAAAAAAATCATTGATTTTTATCCACCCTGGCTGAAAGGGAATATCTATTTGCACTGATTCTCTTGAAATTACCCATTGTGAAGGCAACTGACCTTCTGACTGGAAAACATCAGTAGTTCATCCTTGGTAAACGCTTATGTGATTGTAATTTTATTTCAGAATGTCTGGCTTAGTTCAGTGCAACACTTGTTTTACAGCTGTCTTTCGTGGTACTCTTATTCAATTTGGATACTATGCTATTGTAAGCGGATTGCTAGTTTACATAGTCAGATTGCTTATCTAGAGGCTTTAGTTTGTGCTCTTCAGGCTGAAATTGGATAGCCAACTCAGCTGGTGTGTTTTATCAGCCCCCCTTACCACAAAGGCCCTGCATGAGAAGGGCATAGGGACAATTAATTATTGTATCTGATCAGAGCGAGAGCTGTGGATCATATGCAGAGCTGTGGACAATCACTTAAATGTGAGCATCAATGTGCTGCAGTTGTCCAAGTCCTAAGGGTGCATTAATAGAAGGATAGAATCAAGATCATGTGAAGTGTCAGTACCAGTTTATAATGCCGTGGTAAAGACCACACTTTTGTTTTGGTTGCCACAATATAAAAAAGATATTGAGACTCTAGAAAGAGTGCAGAGAAGAGATATTAAAATGATTAGGGAACTGGAGGCTAAAACATGTAAAATGGTTGCAGATATTGGCTATGTCTAGTTTAATTAAAAGAACAACTAGTGATAATACCACAGTAGCAATATTCCAATATCTAAGGGGCTGCCACAAAGAAGAGGGGGTCAACTTATTTTCCAAAGCAACTTGAAGGACAAGAAGCAATGAATGGAAACTAATCAAGGAGACAACCAACCTAGAACTAAGGAGAAATTTCCTGACACTTGGAACAATTAATCAGTGGAACGACCTGCCCCCAGAAGTTGTGGGCGTTGGAATACTGGAGTTTTTAAAGGACAGATTGGACAATCGTTTTTCTCAAATGGGATAGGGTTTCCTGCTTGAGCAGTGGGTTGGACTAGAAGACCTCCAAGGTCCTTTATTATTCTGTTATTCTGAGCTGTGATGGTGCAATGGTTAGAATGCAGTACTGCAGGCTACTTCTGCTGATTGACTGCTGCCAGCAGTTCGGCAATTTGATTCTCACTGGCTCAAGGTTGACTCAGCCTTCCATCCTTCGGAGGCCGGTAAAATGAGGACCCAGATTGCTGTTGAGGGCAATATGCTCACTCTGTAAACCACTTAGAGAGGGCTGTAAAGCACTATGAGGCGGTATATAAATCTAAGTGCTATTGCTATTATTATTCTATTTTCCTAGTAAACTAAATAATAAAATTTCTGTTCTGTCCTTTCACTACAATCCCAGTGCTGCCTACCGTTTAAAAATTACAGGTAGATATGAAATTAAAAAGAAAATGTAACTTAATCATTATACCTCCAGGTTCCAGTAAGGCAGGAGTGGGCAACTACGGCCCTTTTATGACTTATGGACTTCAACTCCCAGAATTTCTGAGCCAGCCATGTTAGCTCAGGAATTCTGGGAATTGAAGTCCACAAGTCATAAAAGGGCCATTGTTGCCCACTTCTGCAGTAAGGCAGAGGGATAGATTTTTTTCTAGGTTATATTCACCATTAAGGCACACCATTAAGGCATATTAAGGCACAAAACAATAACTATTCTGGGAAATTTGGTGCATAGGAAAGGAAACTTATTTCTGCAAGAGATTCTAGCATGTAAAGCTGAATACACAGGCATACATTTATAGTATACAACTGCTTTTCTTCTCATTCCTGTTCTAAAACATTGCCCCTAAACTTACCTTTGCTTTGGAGCAGGGATATTGAAATAGATGGACTTTACAAAAGTCATCAGCCACAGCTATCACTTTCCTATTATGGGACCTCACAAGGGCATTTATATCTGTTCCATCTGATCCTTCTGGCCACACTCCTCCATTATATAAACACAAAAGAATTAAAATGTTACTAAAACAAGGGGCAAATACAGAAACTTACAGCCCTCAAGATGTTGGACTCCGATTCCTATCAGCCTTAGTCAGCTAATAATTCTAGATGGTTACAAATTCTCTATGGCTTAGGAGCATTTTAAGAAATTAGACATCCATTTAGAATACACCAATCAAAACTAAATAATCCAATGTATAATAATTGTTCTAGATATACAATCTCTCCTATGTGTATGAGAAAAGACAAATACTTTAGCTGACATGGCAGAACCCCATTTAAAAATATTTTCTAATTTCTTTTATTACTTTAATAAACAACAAAGAAAGAACATATTATTTAGGAGGCACATTTTTAAGTAATTGAAATATATTAAGATAACAATGGAATGAATGAATTGAAGCCTTAAAACAAATACAGATTTAATGACAAATGTTTAATCTTTTCTTATCAGTGTTTTCTTACTTGGATAACTTTAAGATGTGTGGTTGTCAACTTGCAGAATTATTAGCCACAGCATGCTGGCTAGGAATTCTGGGAGTTGAAATCCGTGTATCTTAAAATTGCCCAATTGGGAACCCTGTTTCTGATGACAACAAAGGAAATGTTATATGCACAGACCTATGCCCCGAAATCCCGAGTAACAAAACGTATACAGGGAAATCACAAAGCAAAATCTCAACTCATGTACTTGTATTCAACCTCAGGTAACTTGTACAAAAGGCCATGTATTGTGACATTGTGATACAAGTTACATAATTATTTGCTAATAATTTTGATTTGTAGTAGATACCTATGCAATTGTAACAATTTTCCACCAAAGCAATTATATTTAATGAAAAATAAAATACTGGAATGATTCCATTTATGAGGTCAATTTAAAGAAACCACAACAGCAGAATATTTAAAACACTCTATGAATGGTATAATCTTTGTATTTTCCAGAGGAGACTGATTTTAAATTTAATAATAACAATTAAATAGGAATATATTACTCACCAAATACCTGAAACCCCAGCACACAAGTGTATGTTGTCCAATCTATGTCCTTACAATCAGAGCGGTTCCTTATCAGTTTACAGCCATTTGGAATGTCCCCTTTATAAAAAATACATAACTAGTATTGGAATAGCTATTTATAATTTCCATTTGTATACTATCTTTCCATCTCTAGGGTTCTCAAAGTAACTCTCAGAAGAAAAACATCCAGAAATATAAAGCAATTAAAACCCTGTTAAAAGCAACAACAAATCATTATTATTCCAATTAAAAAAGAGCTGTTGAAACGAAATGCCATGTTCCTAAAGAGAAAGAAACAGGAGCCTCTGGAAGGAATGTGTTCCATATCTTGGAAACAGGAGAAGGTCCTCACCTCTATGCCTAAAAATGGACCTCTGATATTGGCGGCATCTTTAAGAGAGGCTCTTCTGTCCACTTCTGTGTCTGGACAGGCTCAAACTATAGTTATATAGTTTGTACTGTATATAATTACATAGTAAAACAATATTAGAGTGAGATTTGTTTTATCTATCTATCTATCTATCTATCTATCTATCTATCTATCTATCATCTATCTATCTATTAAAAAGCTAAATAAAAACAACTGTCAAATATTTTGAGTTTAAATAACTGTTGTTTAAAAGGGTTTACTAGCAGAGTATGTTGCAAATTTAAAGTTTTTCACTATGCTATCCCTTGTTATTTAGGTACTGCAAGCATTCATGCTCCAAAGCAATGGTGGTCAAGAAAATTATTCTACATTTCATGTATTTCATGTATTCATTTCAAGAAGGATTCAAAGATACAATGGAAATAAAATCTAAATACTGAACTATCTTTTAGCCATAGGAAAAATAAAAAGCTAAATAGCAGCTTTATGGTTTGTTTTTTTTTTAAAAAGGGAACATTTTGTTATAATAAATAATGCTTATACAGGTAGTCCTGGACTTGCAACAGTTCTGTTCAAAGTTACAACAGCATTGAAAAAAGTGACTTATGACCATTTTTCATAGTCACATAATCAAAATTCAGACGCTTGGCAACTGACTCATATTATGACGGTTGCAGTGTCCCAGGGTCATGTGATCACCCTTTGTGACCTTCTGACAAGTGAAGTCAATGGGGAAGCCGTATTCATTTAACAACTGTGTTACTAGCTTAACAACTGCAATTATTGTAAAACTGTTGCAAGAAAAGTTGTAAAATGGGGCAAAACTCACTTAACAAATGTCTCACTTAACAACAGAAATTTTGGGCTCAATGTTAGTCATAAGTCAAGGACTACCTGTAGTTTACATTATAAATCAATAGCTTGAAAGTTCAAGAATTAGGGGTGACACAATCATGTTAATATAAAGGAAATGATTTCAGCAGACTGGCATATATAACTGTCTGCATATGCTACATTCCAGTGCAACATGAATGAGTTTTTCTTTTTCTCATAAAAAAGTTTTACATATCTTGAAAATTTGGGTCGTAGCTACTTTAACCTACATTTTGGACTATACAACTGTTTGCTAACAATAGGTGCTAATAAAATTTAAACTCAGAGTGACTGACGGGGGGAATAAAATTTTAAACATTCCTTCTCTTTGAATTTTCATCCATTGATTCATTCAATAGCTTTAGACTTATATTGATGTAATTTTATTTCTATACAACTTCACATTATTACTATACAGAAAAGCGTCCAAAGACATTCTTCAGTGGCATTTATGCATGAAGCTTTTTATTCTATCTCTACGCTTAAATGGATCAGGATGAACAGATCTGCCTACAATCTGGAGTTTTATCCTGGCGGGCTGAAAGTTGACTCAGCCTTCCATCCTTCCAAGGTCAGTAAAATGAGGACCTATATTGCTGGGGGCAATATGCTGACATTGTAAACTGCTCAGAAGGTGCTGTAAATGTACAGCACTATGGGGTCGTATATAAGTCTAATTGCTATTGCTATATGCCACAGGGCCAGGTTATCTGTGAGACTGATACTCCCTAAGGACATCTACCTCTCCTACGAAATCAGATAGTGTCTGTCCATTTCTAATCCATTCCTTTAAACAATGCCATTTTATAAATCTAAGAAGTGTGCATTTCTGAGGAAGCCTGGGTATTTCCTATCGAATACCATTCACCTTGAGGTTTTCCAGACCTCTACCCTCTTAACATTTGGCTCCCCCCCCCCCCCCCCGCATGCCTTGAGATAAGGAGAGGTGGTGGAGAATTAAATGAAAGCATGCATGTGGAAGCTTAACGTTAGTGTCAGGCTTTTAATGTTTATGTTTTTAATAGATATATGTATTATGTTGTTTTATGTGCAGATGTTGTTTTAATTGTTGATAAGCAGCCGCCCAGACTTTGATGTAAGATGGGCAGCTATATACAGCTTTTAAATAAATATGATAAATCAATATATGGAAATAATTAAAATTACTGCTAATAGTAAGACAAGTCATGTTCAAATTGAACTTGACTCCTGTTAGTTATGTAGATGCATGCATGACTTCTTGGCAAGATAGCCATTGCCTTCTTTTGGAATTATTTTTTTTTTTTTGACTAGAACAATCAAGCAATCTTCAATTTACAGTTAAAAGCAGGAACACTTGAATGAAATAATATTCTATAATTTGTATGCAAATCCACTTTAAATTGGGCCAGAATTGAATAAGTCATATCCTGCCTGTGTTTCATATGCTATCATTCTTTACTGCTACAGAGTAACAATTTACAAAAGACAGCAGAGATGTTTATAGAACCAGGGGGGCTCTTCATAAGAGCTTATTGTTTCCTCACTATTATTCAGTCTTATTTTGATTATACTGTTCATATCCTGGATAGCTCCAAGCTCATTTCAAGTATACCATAATGTTCAAAATATTTTAACAAACTTTTGTCTTTCAGGTCTATTAATAAGCATTATTTTGGTAATCTAAAAGAAAATTCTGCAAAATTGTGACAATTTGGCTGAATGTAGCCTGCCAGACATGGTTTTTCCTAGGTTAGGTATCCCAAACAAGCAACAAACCCGAAAGATTCTACTATGCCACCTTTGGGCTAAGGAAAATAATTTGTTTTGAAGGTCTAATACACATAGAACATTTTGAATTCTTAAAATAAAAGAATATTAACAGTGCTAAAATAATTATTTTAATTATTATATCAATAAAGAAGAAATTTGATGAAGCAAACATACATAATACTTTCAAGCTATAACTTATACTCTGACATCTCATAGCTCAGCACCTCTTTCATAAAGTGTTAATTGAGACCTTTGCAGAGAAGGAGCTATATTTGGAATTAACATTAAGAACAAAATAACTTTGAATAATGTTGAAGATCAGGTTATAGAAAGTCAAATTATTATCCTGTCAACAAGTATTCCACATACTGCAAGTTTTTTTCTTCTTATGATTCTTAGCATTTTTCTACTATGGAAATAATTGCAATTTTGTACTCACAGTATAATATTTCATAATCTCCTGAGTTGGACATTATGTATTTGTTTTCTGGGGACCAATCAAGGTGTGTAATATAGCTGGAATGTCCCTAAAACACATATAAACAAAAAAGAGATAAATAAGCTATCAACATTCCAGTTAAAACAGTGATTTCTCCCTCTTTCACCTTTTATCTTCCCTTTAAAATGTTCAAATCAACATGGTCGTTTATAAAACTAATCTACCAAGTTCATACTTTGATGGGAATGAACTAGAAGCCCATGAATGGATTACAATTACCATAAATCCCAGTCACCCGTGTTGAAATTTAAGCATATGGCAGACAGATGCAAATCCCTGCTTTAATCATTTCATTGTGTGAGCTTCCACCTTCTCAAGTGCAGTGATTTCCCTATACATAACTGATTTAATAGCAAAAGCAAATCGATCTGTCAATCATATCTGAACCTGGGCAAACAAGATTTGTATGAAGATGGAATGGAAGGCTACAATTTACCCTTCAACTGAAAGAATGGATATGCAATAACAGAAATGTTCTTTGTGAGCAGTTATGTACAGAGCTTGTTTCATGCCAAGGATAATAGGATGTCAAATTCAACTGGTTTACATGAATGAATTTGCTTTTACAATGTTCCCAGTTGCTCAGGAAAACATGCAGTGGGCTCAGAAAAAAGAACGCTCCATCTGTTTTTCTTCTCTCCCCCTGCCCTCCATCTGTTATCCCGAATCTTTAAAAATTGAGAAGCTAGCACTAACATTGTAGGTAAGGAAGATAATCAATTACTAGTCATTGCTGGATTTTTGGCAGCTGTTAACATTTTTTCCAGAATTTGGAAAATAGAAAAAAGCCAATTTAAAGAGACTCCTTTGTGCAAAAATATCCCTTTGACTAAATCATGTGAGAGTTGAAGGTCACATTGTTGAAACAGCCTAAATAGTTTACATTAAATGTATATTTCTATAAGCAACCACCATCTCTTCAGTGGCAGTCATAGCAAGAGAGTTATTTTATATTTCATTTCTGACATATCATATGCATATGTGACAAGTACTGGCACTTCACTCTAATAAAAACTGCACGTACTATATTAAAAACTCTGAACTATGAAGGATAGGAGAATGTCAAATTTATGAAGAGAATGAATAGCATACAGAGCTATCACAAAGTGAAATACTACTACGACCCAATTAAATGTTTACCAGTCACATCTTTTATTATCAGATACATTGTAATTTATTATTTTTATTCTGCCAACTATCAGAGTCATAACAGTTTACACTAAAAATATAAAATTAGAATTTAAAAAGGCAAACTAAACTTCAAAGATCTGGAAAAGCTTAACTTTGTTGCTGCTGCATGAGGTCTCAGGTGACCTCCGAGCAGTGGAAGATCATACAAAAGATGCTACTCTCTCTATTAATCCAGACCTAAAGTTCAGATCTAAAATCCAGATCTAAAATTAACTCTGTGTATTTTGTCTAGAAACAAATTTACTAATACAAAGAGTGAAAAATATTCCAGAGCTCTCACTCCCTGAAACTTTTTGGAAAAGGTATATTTTGGTGAAACTTGGGTTTAAAATAAAAGGCAGAATAAACAGATATCCTTTTACTCTGGTTTTCCAAACTAATGTATGCACTCTGTTTTTTCATGTGGGGCAACTGTTTAAAATGGAAAAGTTTCTAACCTCTCAATATTTGCATTTCAAATATGTCAATCTAATAAATTATGAGAATTTGAAATGTCAAATTAGCATTCAAAACTGAAAAGTACATGTGCATTCAATTGACACACAAAATTGCTTTTTAAATTCCACATATCCAGAATAATATACCAGGATTTGAACAATGGTACCGTATAAAGCTCTGTGGCAAAAAATGGAACCTGAAAACAGGTTTTGGGATAAAAAAATAAAACCAACTTCAGAATAAGCATGGAAATCATGGCACACTATCATATTTTACCACAGTTAAAAGCAAATTTTGCGTACATTTAAACTGGAAAGAATGTTTTGTATATATACCTTCATGTCCTAAAAGTAAAAGACACTATATTCTTAAAACAGCTTTAAGAAGTGGCATTTGAGGATAACACTGTGGTCAAGCGATAACACAATATTAGTTGGGAATATTTTAAATAGAAATGTGCTATTTATTTACTGCACTATCAACCATCAGAAATTTAGGTTCAGCATGATATTACTTACTGGGATTTAGACCGTACCTGGATGAGAAAACAGCTAAATCTGTATGCATTCCACCTTTATTTACAAAGTTAAAAAAGAGTATCATTTTACAATTCTTACAGTGCACTTTCCATATCTGCTGTACTTTCTTCCATTTTCTGTTACTATGTAGAGGTAAATGAAGTTGTCATGGGAACCCACTGCAAGAAAGGTGCCATCTGTAATGCAAGTTAAAAACAAACTATAATTGGACAGTGCAAAACTCTCTAGCATATCATGTATTAAATAGTTGTAGATAATAACAACATAAATAAAAGTTGTAACTATCTTATTTTACCTATTGAAGGAAAATTATAAGCATTCAAAATATTTTAATTTTCATATAAGGCTGTTAACTAGTAAGACTCTTGATAATTATGTACCATCAGTGTTATTTTTAGCAACTACATAGGTTTTCTCCATGACAATTTATCCCAAACCTGGTCCCATCAACATTGTAACTGAGTTCATCCACCCTACTGCTTATTGCCCTTTTCTCTTTCCTTCCACTTTCCCCTGAATTCAGAGAGCTAGATTTTTTCATGATATATCCTTAGTATAATTATTTCAACCTGGCCACTTGTGCCTTGAGTATAATCTTCTAATTGTATTCTTAAAAGTCTTCTACAACACCTAAGTTCAACACCTAGTACTCATTCTATCCTGCTTCTTCAAAGTTCAGAATTGGTTCTAGAGAATGCTCTATCAAAGGAAGGTCATAGAGAAAGACTGGGAACTTATACAAATTAAGGTCCACTTATAGAATTGTTTCTGCCTAATTTTTCAGTATCTCTAGTCTTTGGCCAAATTCTTTTTGTGTTGTGTCATTCAATTCCATTGTCAGTCCTAGAAGTCTTTTGTTGGGGGTGTTACTTGGAACCCTGACATTCATATCAAATTGACCAAAAGAACAATGGGCAGGGAACAAGGGGGACCCAAGTAGGATATCAATGGTTTTCTTCTGGTAGAGACTTTTAAGATGCAATTTGCAAATTAGCCACAAATACCTTCATGACTTAAAAATAAAATAAGAATTATCCCAAAATTAAATTTATAATGTGCAAGAATTGTTTATAGAGCTACTGAATGGCTTTTAGTGGTAAAAATAAAATTTGCATTTCCCCAGTCAAAGATATGTTTCAATGATGGTTTCCCATCAACTTGTATAAGCCTGTTCATTCAATCGAAACGTCAACTCAGTAATACATTCTATGGGATTGGAATATTTCAAGTATCATCTTTTCCTATATAAATCTGCTTCTCCATTAAGATCATCTAGCATTTTGATTTCCTCTAAAACAGGGAAGACCAAAAATAGAGACTGGGACATTTCTGTGACTAAACTAAGTTTCTATTCACATTTCACTATATTCACATTTGACACACTTAACCATAAGCTTGAACAGAGTTTTCTGAAGTGCCTGCAAATGATAATTAGTTCAAAAACAACATGATACATAGCTTAATTAAAATAATTCTCAGTGGCTCTTTGGAAGTATCCTATTCAGACAAAAAGATTCAATTTTTCCCTACAAAGGCAGAACATCTTTAAAAAAGGCAGCAATGCTGCCTAGATGATAGCAATTTGTTTTAACAGGAAATGGTTATGTTTAGAAGTAGACTTGCTGAAATCAAGAAAGCAAAGTTAAATGTATTTTGTTTTGTACATGGCTGGATTTGTATATGGCTCTTTTGTACATGGCTGGATTGATTCTGGATAATTCTGGTTTCTAGCAAAATAAAATTGGGAATCTTTGGTTGTTCCAGGTTTCAGCCAAGTCCGGTTCTCGATGGTCTTTTCTCCTCTGCCTTGCAGTGCATTAGCCCACCTGTCAATTGTCTCAATGCTCTTCTTTCTTTTTCCTTTAAAGTCAATGTGCTTGAATTCAAGCATGGCATAACACTGTCAACCCTTCCCTACTTGCTTTCTTCTTCCCTATTGATATCATCTATTATCTTTTTTAGCATTTTCTCCCACCCTGCAGCATTTGTGTTCCAAGTCGGAGAATTAAGTGCCAACTTCAGTCAGAAAAAAGTCCAGTTTTTGAACTGCTGCCAGGGCCTATATCTGCCGGGATACTATTTTCTACGTGAATTTGCATCACTACTTCCTTTATTTAGCTACTATGTAGTAAGGTAAGCTGGCATACAATACTGTTGATTCAGGTGCAGTAAAACCAAAATCAAACAAAAAAACCATGTTCTATATTGCTTTACTTACTTTATTAAGTAATCTTTTTTTCAATGTGGGAAAATAATTTCAAAGAGGTTAACATAAATTCATTCTTACTTATTTATATTTTATTTATTTAGCATATAGTAAACCATACATGGAATTCTAATAGATGTTAACATTTCCCCAAGATTAAAAAACACAATAAAATATGAATGTTAAAAAGATCTGTATTCAGATACAATATTGTTCTTACTTAAAATACTCCTTTTGGAATAGGTGACATGTATGAAGAAATGAACAAAAGGTTCAAATGTATTACACTTCTGCATACCTGCTGTGTAGCGCATCACAGAGAGCTGCTCGTTGCCATCTGTATGGATTGAAACCAAATCTCTTGTTTCAGCATCCAAAACAAACCACCTATGAAGGAGAAATAGAAATGTTCTTGCCTGTCCTGTTGGATATATACGGAGCAATAGAAAAGGACGTTTGAAAGAGTTTGTTCAACACCAATTGGATTAACGGCTTGCCCAGCAACACAAAAGACCTTAGAAGGGATGTTCTCGACTGAAAAGCAAACTTCCACCATGAGCACGCAGACTGTCCAGACTACATTAGCGACAATACAGAAGACTATGTTAAAAATGCAAGAGTGCTTGTCTAGAAACCATGAGGAAGCTAGGAGAGATCTGGACGAAGTCAAAAAGTCTTATTTCAAACTATTCCGGTTAAATTAGAGAAAAACTTTTTTACAAATTTGAATAAAATAACATCAAAATTCGTACGGGAGGGGAAAAAAACAAGAATAAATTTAAACGTATTACAGGATGATAGATCTAGAGGGGGTTTTGGCCTACCAGCGTGGGAAAAATACTATAAGGCAGCGAGTTTAACATGGATTAAGGAGTGGGTCAATTTGGATAATTATAGACTATTAAAATTGGAAGGCCACGATCTATTAAAGGGGTGGCATGCCTTCTTGTGGAACGCCGGGAACAAAACATATAAACATTTTAAAAACCACATAAGAAGAAATTCACTGATTGGCACTTGGTTCGAAATTAAAAATAAACATTATATGAAGGTTCCCAGCTGGATATCTGCATTGGAGGCGTCAACGCACCCCAACACACTAGCCCCCCATAAATTAATAAGATATAAATAATTACTGGATCCCCAAGGAAGATTAAAAACACAGCAGGAACTCAGGGAACAAGGTATAGAAATAGATTGGTGGCTCTACCTACAAATACAAACTAGATACAATAAAGATAGTGAGGAAGGAGGAATCGAAATAAATCCCAACCGACTAGACAAACTATTAGGAGCTAAAGATGGAAATTTGATTTCAAAGATTTACAAATACTTATTAGAATTCGACCTAGGAGAAAATCTAGTCAAAGGACAAATGATAGCTTGGGCAAGGAATATTGGTAAAAACATAAAACAGGAAGAATGGGAAAGGGTATGGGAAACCAACTATAGAATAACAAAATCCATAGCATATAAGGAGAACCACTACAAGATGTGATACAGATGGTATCTAGCCCCTGCGAGATTGGCGAGGATGTATGCAAATCTCAATCCAACGTGTTGGAAATGTAAGCAAGCACAGGAAACCTTCTTTCATGTCTGGTGGCTTTACCCAAAAGTTAAGAAATATTGGATAAAAATAAAAATTTGGATATCAGAAATAATTGTGGAGGATATTGAGTTAGAACCAGAATTTTTTTTTGTTAAGAATGCTTAAACAAAACATTAGAAAAGAAAAAAAAGTATCTAATATTACATATAATTACAGCAGCTAAGTTGGCCCTAGCACTAGTCTGGAAAACAGATCAATTGCCAACGGAGCAGCAAATAATTCAAAAAATGTATACATGTGCAGAATTGGATAGACTAACGTTGAAATTGAAAGATAAGGAAGACTCACAGTATTTTAAGATATGGGACAGTTGGTATGAGTGGATAAACCAATGGAAAAGAAGATAAAGTCAAAATTTAGTAAGAAATTAAAAGTAATAATTATACACCGTCATTAAGGGAAAAAAGGAAATAAGTTACTGTATATATTTGTACTTATATACATTATATATACTTAGTTTGTTTGTTGTTTGTTGATTGTATTTTAAGGTTGTGAATGTTTTATACAATTTTATTTTTTTAAAATCTAATAAAGTTTGTTTTTTAAAACCAAAAAAAAGAAAAAAAAGAAAAAAAGAAAAAAAGAAAGAAAGAAAGAAAGAAATGTTCTTGCAAGGTTACTGTGAATTTTATAAAATGACATAACTGGTTTGACTTCTGGTTAAATGTTTCCCTAATAATGTATCAATATAAATATGTTTTTGTTCACAATCATTTCCAAGATAGTCTGAATATCTAAAAACAGGGCATATATTATGCATTATTAAATAACCTCTTCTTGGGGCCTGGGTCACACTTTTTATTTAAATATTTACTATTATTTTGCATCCAAAGACTGCAAAACTGGTGAGATATCCAGATAAGGTCAGGCACTTTGGGCTGATTAAAGTGCACAACAGACCCATTAACCACCTATTAAAAAGCCACTCACTTCAATAACAGTAGGTAAGGTTGCCCCTGAATTTCAATGACTGTACTGGCAACTGAAAAAATGGGCCTGGAACTTGGGGCCTGTGGATTGCCCATCCCTGGCATATACAGATCTGTGATTTTAAGCATATGCCTGTATATTTAATGTTTGTACATAAGATTTATTTAACCTAACCAAATGAGAGCATCAGCATCAAGCAACATGAGCCCCACTGAGGACAACTAAGTACTAAGTACTGGGAATCTTCTTTATCTGTCTGCACTAGGGATTCAGTACTATAGAATAGCTTCGAGATCAGATCTTAGAATCACATTTAAAACATTACAACATAAAGAGTTATCAGGAGTAAGAAATGTTCTTCATAAATATCTCCTGAATCTCAGAACAATTTTAGTCACATCTGTTAAGAGTAGATTTATCAGCACAACATGGTGGGATACACCACGGTGAAAGATTCATAACTTCAATGACCTTGAGAATGAGCCTAGCATGACTGTAAGATTTTTACATAATCACTTTTACTAGTGTGATGAAAGTTTTATATAGCTTTTCTCTGTAACTTCTATGAATTTCATGTTATAGTAGCTGCTGATATAATACAAAAAGTACAAGCCTCAACTGATTTCATGGGTAGTTTAAGAACCACAATTAGCAGCATTCTAGACTCTCTGAAATAAACCAATTTATTCGCTGAACTTTTTCTACAGGGTCTGCAGCCAAAGATTCAGTAGCATTTAAAATCTATCATGCCTACCTAATAAACCTTCTAATTAGATTGTTCAAATGGCTACTCAAGCACCAAAATTTCTAAATAAGAAAAAGCCTGAACTAAAGGTTATGACTCTTAAATGTGTTGACTGCAAAGTTCCCACTAGCACTGGCAAGGAAAATAAAAATAAATTCCATCTGGTAAGCAGTATATTGCTGCCCCTAATATAGCAGCTAGATATAGCAACAGGCACCAACATATGAGACAAACCATTAACCCGTATTTTCCTGTAAAACACCCTCTAGCTCACCTCCAGAACTTTTGTATTTTTCTGTGCAAATCCTGGGTACTGGTAGAAATATTGTGGATGTATTTCAACAGGACAAGCACAGATATAACAGCATCTCAGCTACTCTTACCTCTCTTTCTGGCTCTGAATCCTTTGTTGACTGCACAACAGGAGGAGAAATATCCTTTGTATTATAGATATTGATGCTTCTTATTCTACTTATTCTACTGTCACAACTTCAACATTTTCAAAAAATCTTTTGTCTTTCCCCGCTGAAATTTCCAATTAGTCTGTCTCTGAGCCATTCACTATCATTATAGAATATATTTCTGTTCTCCCAAGTCTCTCTTCTTAGATCTCCTTGAAAGAGATGTGTTATGCAAATTAGGAGCCACTGTATATTGCACACTAGATGGAAGGTATTTATATATCACACACTTTTCAGCATCATAAAAAAGCAATGGTTGTACTGGCAATTCCTCCTGGGAGGAAAGCCAACCTGATATGACAATCAAGTTTCAAATAATTTTTGAAGTTAAGTATTCTAATGAGGGCTTTAGCCCTTCTTGTGAAGATTCAAACTGACTTACAAAACAACTGTTCAGGAAAATGCAATCTCCCTTACTCCCAGAAGCTGAGAAAGGAATCAAACTAGTAACTGAAGCACTCTTGGAGTAGGACATTATAATACTTACTAGAAACTCCTAGAACACTCTAATATTCCATACTATATTTTTTAAAAAGTATGTGGGGGGAGTATTATGTAGTAGCACTTTTTGCAAGAAATAGAATGATAAAGTTGTGATTCTTTCCTTTCTAGTGGTTCCAAACCCTAGCCGGCATCCCTCCACACATGCTTCTCATTTTTTCCAGTTGTTGACCTCTTTATTTTTAATTTTTGTTTATCTTTCTGGCCAGTATCCCTCCACACATGCTTCTCATTTTTCTAGCTGTTGACCTCTTTGTTTTTAATTTTTGCTCATTTTGATAATCAGTTTCTTTTTGATTTTACTTACATGGGTGCCAGTATATATGTACAAATTAACCCAGGGGTACGCCAAATACATTTTTTTCTCTCAAACTTTATATGATAATCTCATTCTGATCTTGCCTCTTAAAGCTGCCGTAGCCTATTCCCGTAGCAGAGATACACACTTTCCTGGGAATAGATTTTATACTCAAAAAGTTACCCAAATTCTTATATATTCTTCTGAAAAATTATGTTGCCATTTTTCATTGGTCTGAAGTTGCAGACTTCTCTTTTCTGGCTTCAAAATGTGTTATTGTTTCTATTAATACTGTAGGAATTCCTAACTATTCTACGCCTTTTATCTTCTGCCAGGATGTGGCTTTGCTCAATCTATTTCAACACAGAACTATGGTGAACAAAACAGACGGCTGCCTTACTAAAGCAAAGCACTAGTTCCTATTGCTGCCACTTCATGCCTATATACCTCAGTGGCTGCTGCTTATTCTGACGAACTTTCAGCATCCCTTGTGGATCATTAGCTTTTTATTGCTATACTACTTTGTCTGGTATTTATTATCTGTTTTTAGCTTTGTTATCCACTTTTCTTGTTGTGAAATGGGCAGTTGTATAATTTTGATAGATAGGTGATAAATAAAAAGAACTAATATTTTTGCCTAGGTTTCAAACATGCCAGTATTTGCATGCAACACATTCATCATTTGCCTGTCCCTCCCCAAATGCCCATGTGATAGATGTATTGCAGAGTCTAAGAAAATTTAAGATTTATTTCTGGTCAACTGATACAAGGACTTTGTCGTTATTTATCCAATTTATATACTGCTCATCTCACAGTGCAATTGTAGTTATTACGCCAAATGTGCAATAAATTAAAACTAATAGGTAGGTATGCCAAGACATTTGATTACTCTTCTTAGGAATCCTTACAATGAGCACGAAATATAAAAAGAATTGAATCAGGAGAAACTGAGTGCTTAGAAGAGAAGTAAGTGAAAGAAGAGTACATATTGTCTTGATAGTTTATAGAGTGAATATACTTAATGACAATATAGGAAGAAAAAACAGCTGGATTTCATTAAGCGCAAGCTAAAGCCCTATCAATTTGAGGGTGATAGCCAGATGATTAATTTCAGGATAGACACTTTGTTAACTTAGAATAAGGAGATTTATGGAAATAAAAACTGAAAGAGAAAAAACTGGGTTAATGTTAAAAATTAAGACAACCAACCAGCATAAATTCACAGCTGTTGGCAAAGAAATTAAAATGAAAGATAATTTTGCCTTCTTAGGACAATGGGCAGCAAAAATAGATTAATTTTGGAAAGATGACAGTGCTATTCTTAGACATAATGAAAGATAAGAACATTTCTCTGACAAGTATCAGAATTGATGAAGTAATTGTCTTTTCAGTGATAATATATGGCTGCGAAAAGTGAGTATGGAGAAGAATAAAAGGAAATAAGATAGACATCTTCATATTATAAACCTGGAGATGGTTACTAAAATTACCATGGACTACAAGAAGAACCAATCAATCAGTCTTGGATGCATTGTTCCATAGGAGGAATTTTCAGCATACAGAAACCTCTGGACAATTGATAGCAGTGGATGATGGACTAGCAAAATGATAATATTTAGCAAGGCTAAGGAACGCAAAAGAAAAAGGTGGTTGGGTATGTACATGGGAATTTCATTGGAAGAACTACAGATTATTTGTGGGTAAGAGTGATAGTTGAGTTTTAGTCTATGGAATCACTAGGGGCAAAGCCCAACTCAGTGACACTTCAGTAGCACATTCAGGAGCAAGTGAATGTATAACATATCAGTTCCAACCTACAAACACTGCACTGCACTGATCCAGATTTTTTGATGAACAAGATTTGCATGGATGTACATGTAGTTGTTTCTACTGGGAACATTTTAAAGCATTTTCCTAGAATCTCGGAGTTCTCAGAATATGCCAGATGGGCTGCCACAAACTTCCCAAATAAAATTTTGCCCTTCAGACCAGATTTCTAAATTGCTTTAGTAACAACAAGAATTTGTTTGCTACCTTGTGAATCTAGGTTGGTACTAAAAAAGAAAAATCCACAGAGAAAACATTTTATTTACATTCTTATGGATGAATTCCTTGCACATAGAAAATTATGGTCACCCTAGCTCTGGTATATCAGCAGGCTATCTCAAATGGGATTTTAAGTCACTATGATGTGGGGGTGGGGGGGAGTCACTACTTTTTGTACTGTGGGAATTAAAAAGTATACCCAAACAACTTCAGATAATGCAATTCCACTTTTCTTAGGCCTATGACATTATCTGTTAATACTGACAGACACCACTGTCTATAAATAATCATGTGTAATACTAAAATCACAGCAAACCATTTTAAGTTTATCTTGTAGAAGCCACTTATTTTTTAAAAAAGAAAATAAACCCAAGTCTGATGTCTTAAAAACCACGTACCTATCTTTCACCATTGACCATATGATTGAAGTTTCTAAAAATTGTTATTTAGTGCAGCATTCCCTAACTTTTCTGGGTTCGTAGCCCAGCAGGGGGAAGGGGGGATGGTTTTTGTGTGAGCAGCACGCCCATGCCTGTGCACAGGTTCATTAGTGTGAGCAGTGGATACATGTGCTCGGCCCTTGCATGAGTGGGGCTGCGAGTGCCAGCGTCCACTACTCACATAGCCCAGCCCAATAGTGAATAGACCATGGCCCAATAGTGGGATGTGGCCCACAGGTTGGGGACCCGATTTAGTGGTAGGCTCTTTGCCTCATAACTTGATTATGATACATTATGATACAATCCACTTGTTCCAGCTAAGCAGGCTTGAATATGGTCAATGCTTGAATGGATAATTACCCATGAATCTCATAACCCGCTTTGAATTCCACAACGGAAGACACTTGAACAAATATGCTAACTAAATTAAAAGCAGCAACAGTAAATCACTATCAAACAGAGAACAGTTTCCAGAGAATTATATTTGCTTTTGCCTGAAGAAAAGCATTACAACATTTTTACCTTCCTGAGTGTGTTCCTATCGCTACCACTGTACCACTTGGATGGAAGTCAGCACAATGTCCTGGTTCCTAAAAGACACATGTTGATTTTATGATGTAAGTTTAAATTGAATAATATTTACATAGGCAATTATTCACTGGCCTGTCCCACCTGGATTAAGAGAAGTAAATAGGAGCAAATCCCACAGTTCCAGTTTATGAAGCCATATGCTTTGAAATTACTCCACATACGTGGAGCATATGTGGCTCCTTATACTATACTGATTTTAATCTCATGAATTTAAACTAAATTTATAACTATGCAATCTGAAGATCACATCAAAATTTACTAAAACTAATTTAGGGATCAATGCCAATGCAATTACAAATCATTTTAATGGCATGGCTTTTATCTAATAATTTAGCAAAACATTGCCATTCTTCTCCATCTTAAATAACTGATTACTCTAAGAGACATTTTGCATCATTGTAGGATCATTGTCAGCAAGTTTTTCCAGCTAGATCAGCATTATTCACACACATGCTCCTGTGGTTCTTTAGGCATAAATTGTGACCATCCCTCACTCCTAGAACTTTTTAATTTAAGATTCCGAAGAATGATCTTCCATGCAAAGCTTTTCCTGATTTATAGACCTTTTGGACAACCTTTTTCAGCCTGGGGCAGCATTTAATAATTTTTTTTTGTTCCAAAAACTGTAGACACATGGTAATGATGCGGTGATGTTAAGGAGGAACAGGACATTGTCAGGTCCTTGCTTTCTATGTAAAATAAGATACATTAAATCACAGCTTTTTTTTAAAAAAAAATGGAAATGATGCTGTTGTTGCAAAAAAACAACAACAACTATTGTTTGCTTTTTTCTTAACATGGAATCTTTACTTAAAAAACACCCCATAACTTTGCCCAATATTGTCACAAAGGATGAGGCACATACATCTAGTAGCCTGGTCCATTCAAGAGTGTGGTCCACTGAATTCCACATACAAACTTGACGATCTTGAGCACAAGTTAAGAACAGGTCTTTGAACGGATGTGTTCCTAGGCCCCAGAGTTCATCTGTGTGGCCCTAAAAACATAATGTTAATGAATGGACATATATCCATAATTATATAGCAAACAAAACAGAGCAAATATCTATAAATTCAAAGAGAAGAAAGTGACACACCTGTACTTCCACTTGAAAACCATCATTAAATGTTCCACGCAAAATAAAATTTCTTGATGTCCCAAGAATAAATTGATCAGCTTTGCCTTCTGCTACAGCTCTTATTGTCCCATACTGATCAGGAACCTATGGAAATCGTATTTCCTTGAAATCCATTTTATAGATTACAAAGCATAATAATACTCTAAAGTACTTAAGGTCACAATCATCTTTGTGCAAACAAATCTCAAATAGATTCAATGTTTCCATCATCATCCTTTTGTTACTTTTCTTATTTTAATCTCTTTCCTTCTACTTTCAGAAACGTGGTATATAATTACATGATTTGAGTGATAAATATGCATTAAAAAATAATGTTTTGACATTGTCGTACTTTCCCTGTTACAATTCCTGTTTGCAATCCAGTCTTATTTCAAGGAAGATAGAAATTAGTTTCAAATTTCACTACTTCAAGCACAAAATAATGCTATCACTGCAGCTAGTAAAACCTACCTCACTGGCTGACTACATATATCAAATTGGTGTCTACTTACTAATTTTATTGACCACCTATTTAAAATAACTGTTTTGAAAATACTTCCTTTTCCCTATAATTGCAGTTAAAAATACCTACAGCTATCACTGTAATAAAATAACTGCCTTTTTGCTAAATTCAAAGTAAAATATCTTTAATGTACAAAATCTGAGAGTTATCAATGTCAGATGAGGGGATTTTCAAAAATAATGTCCTGCGCTATTTAGAATTTTAAGGTATGATTTTATTTTTCTTAACATGTCTATGTTCTGTTTTACTATTTGTAAACTATGTCATTATAATTATTGGGTTTTATTGTTTTTTTGATTGCTGTCTCACAACTTGTTTTCATTTTGTTTTTTGAGTTGGACAATAACTGCAACAAAGCAGAAGAGATCTTTCCATACAGACCAAAAAACTTCAAACAAATCCATTTTGTTTGTTTTGCTCCCTATATAGGTAAAATGTCAAGTTACTATACCTAATAAATTACCTAATTTCATTACCTAAAATTAATGCAAAAGAACACAACTGTATTGTGTCCCATACGTAAGATAATACTGAAAGCAATATTTTCTCATACTAATGAGATGGCAATTTATCCCAGATTCCTGCAGAAGAGGAATAATCTAATCTTCACCTATAAAGAGAACAAAGCAAGCAATATGGATTTACTTGAAGTGTTGCAATCTGTATAAAAAGATACTAGTATATTAGCTGTATTTAACATTTTTTTAATCAATGATTTAGTATTTTATGTAGATTTTTGTGAATTTGGTTTCATGCAGCTAAATAATTTTGTTTACATATAATATTTTTTCATTTATTTTTAATTTAGCTGTTCGTGATTTTTTAAGTTTTTGAAATTTATTTTCAAATCTTGAATTGTAAACTGATCTGGAATATTTGTGAAAATACTATGTTAATTGTGCAAAGAAGATTAGGAGATAGAAGACAAATTTACATAGACACAAAATGAAAATAGTTGTCATAATTCTTACTATAACCTGAACTTTCAATAAGTATTCAATAAGAATACTATGGAGAGGAAAGGAATCTTCCAATATTTTTTTTAGCTTCTCTGAAGGAGAACAGGATATAAATCAATACTGTAATTACATCAATAATAAAAAGGACAGAAATTGATTGATTGAAAGGTACTTTTGAAATCTTAATTAGTGCCTGCTCTTCAGCTCCTTCATCTCAGCTCAAAAGTACAGTTTCCCATTATTTGTTCATCATATTTTTCTTACCTCTATTTCCCTTTCAGCATTCAAGTCATGATCCCACAAAATGATTTTTCTATCCTTCCCACCTCCAGTTAGCAGCATTCCATTCCTCATTTGACAGACTGTGAACACACTGCCATCATGAGCTTTGATTTGTTTGCTGATTTGATACACACCTGTAATCATGGAAGAAACAGTATAGTACTAATACAGCTTATTTGCCAACCAGCTTAAAAGATTATTTAGAGAAATAAAAAATAATTAGTGCTATATGTATCAATAAGGAGATGTTTGAAGTAGGGTAGAATTTCAAGATGAATAAAGGCAGCACTTCTTCAGCCTGGTCAAGCTATACCTGAATAGTTTTAACTGCTACGTGATAGTCTCGTAGCAAATAGTTTGATAACTATTTTTTAATAGAAGGAGAAAGAATCAGGAAGGGTTCATGGATAGATGTACATGTGTAAATTAAAAAAAGAAAAAATTGAGCTACTTATGCTTACTTTTGTTAGTAAAAAATCTAAATAAAGTTTTTTTAAAATGTGAAATTTCTTCTGGACTGGGAGGGTCCATAAACATTTTAATAAATAACAATAATAATAATTCTGCAGACATGCTCAAATTTACTTAAGGAAAATATAAAAAACATATTTGGATATTTCTGATTACTGAAAGATGGACCCAAGAGGGATTTACCTTTTTTAGTTAAAAGGCAGCCCCTGATCTTAACTTGTAAAAGATACCCCACCCAATAGCTGCAAGCGCTAACTAGTGAAGAGTGTAACTCAACATCTTCATTGTTAATTCAATTTAACAAAAAAATAATAGTCAATTGCAAGAATAAAAAGAAATGGAAGAACAATATCTAATAATTAATAAACCACAGGAAAATATTTAGAAAATTTACCCTTGGTCATTTGAATTCTCTGAACTGGTTTTGCTCTCTTCTACATGGGGATTATAAGGTCTTTCCATGATCAAAAATATACTTCACAGTAAATTCAACTATATTCTTGGTCACCAAAGAAGGAACCAATAGGAAAGGGATAAATTGTTGTTCAGTCGCTAAGTTGTGCCTAATTCTTTGCGACCCCATGAATCACATCACATCACCCCCGCCCTGCATCCTGCAAATTCATATTCATTGCATTGATCTACCCTGCCATCAGAGGGCTATTGATGATGATGATGCTGTGTGGTGTTTTGCTCTTTGAGTCATCAGAAGATTGCAGGAGCTGGTGTCACCTAATTACTAGTCTTGGGGGTATGTGAAGTTCTCAGTTTGGCTTTAATATACTCAAGCTTGATGCCAATGCTGCAGCTCACCAATTCAGGAATGGTACTTAGCTTTTGCTACTTCTGGAGGACTTTGCTCCATAGATCAAGTAAAGTCTGAAAAGGGAAAGAAGATACTTCCTCTACAACATAGGAAGATGTTTTATGTCCTGCGCTCTAGATGGAAGAGATGGAGTTAACTTCTTTTGCTGTTAGCTCCCTTAGTGCCTTTTCATAAACTGCCGCTACCAGTTTGCCTGACCCAGGATGAACTGGTAGCAACCCACTACTGTAAACACCATTAGAAATAGATACTAATGTAATAACCTAGACTAGTAGATCTTAGCCACAGTTTGTGGCAGCAAGTTTTTAAAGCTAATTCTAGAGCAGGGGTGTCAAATTGAATTTCTTCGAGGGCCAGATCAGCATTGTAGTTCTCTGTGGGCTGGTGGGGAGTGGGAGTGGGGGGGAGACAGGAAGGACATATCTTGCAGCACCCTGCTGGCAAAAATGGGGCATGGGGAGCCCCACACATGGACTCCTCTGTCCCATTTTCAGCCACCCCGGCCTCCAGCATCACTCTGCCGGCCAAAAACAGGCTGCATGGAGGCCTGCTGAGGCCCCTGCGTGGCCTGTTTTTGGCCTCCATGGCCTCCTAGCAGCACTCTGCCAGCCAAAAATCGGTTGCACGGAAGCCTCTGGAGGCCCCTGCATGGCCCATTTTCAGCCTTCCTGGCCTCCAGCACTACTCTGCCAGCTAAAAACAGGCTACAGGAGGGCTGCACGAGGCTTGTTTTGGCCGGTAGAAGCACCGCAGGCCTTTGTTATTTCCAGGTCAGCCCCACAGGCCAGATTTAAACACCCCATAGGTCAGATCCGGCCCATGGGCCTTGAGTTTGACACCCCTGTTCTAGAGTGTTCTTTTTATATACCCTGATTGTAAAATTCTCCTCAATTAGATTTCAGTTTGTTCTAGATATTTTGCTTAAAACTAGAAATGTTTGCTGAGAAATTTATAACTTAGAACAAAATTAATCTAAAATGCTCAGCAGAGTTTTAAAATTCTTTTTAGATTTCTTTTTATGTACGTTCAACTGAAAAACTAGCGATGAAAAACTAAAGACTGATAGAATTTAATATAGTATAGTATTATATACATTAATAGTTTGGTTGAAAACATATACCATCTGCATTCTCAGAAACCTACAAACATCATTTAATCTCCAATATTTGTTGCATTTTTATTACACTTGAAATATATTTTCATGATATAGAGAATAAGTATTATACCTTTTGATCCTTTTCCTGATGTGCCTTCTACAGTAGTTTTGCTCCATATAAGCAATATCCCACCTGAATCACCAGTGAGAACTTCTCCATTGCCTAAAAATGCTAAGCACTGAACAAATTTGGGTTTGTCGTATTTCTGAAAAACAACAGAATATATTTAGGCCTTTCTGTGTGAACTATATATGCAAACACAGACACATCCCGGACCTCCGGACCTTCCGCCGGGCCCTGAAGACTTTTTTATTTCAGCAAGCCGGGCTGGGTTAAAAATTTTTAATTGGGTGAATTTTATGGGTAACGGGGTTTTAAATTGGAGAAGCCTAGGATAATTTAATTTTGTTTTAATGTATTTTAATATTTGTATTGTGTGTTTTTAATTCTGGCTGTTCACCGCCCCGAGTCCTTCGGGAGAGGGGGTGGTATAAAAATTTAATAAATAATAATAATAATAATAAATAATAATAACATAACCTCAATTCAGACAGGTTTACTGGGGTTGGGGCTTGGTGTATTGTCTTATTAGAACAGCGGTTCTCAACCTGGGGGTCGTGACCCCTTTGGGGGTCAAACGGCCATTTCACAGGGGTCACCAAAGCCCTCTCTCGCCCCCCCCATGCCTTCACTCACCCTCACTCTCTGCTCTGTTGGATCGCCGGCCGTTCGCTTACCCCGCCCACTCCCAATCTATTGCTGCCTCCTGAGTCCCAGCTGATGGCTAGAGGAAAAAAAAACTGTTTAAATTCTTGCCGCGGGGCTTCAAAGGGCTGCCCTATAGCCAGTGGTGGGATTCTGCCGGTTCTAGGGGGTTCAGCCAAACCGTTTGTTAAATTGCTGGCTTGCCCCGCCCCTCCGCACCACTATTTATTGCCAATAAATAGTGGTGGGCGAGGGGCGGGCAAGCCAGCAATTTAACAAATGGTTTGGTGGTTTTTTGTAATTTTATTGGCCCGCAGAGCTTCAGCATAGGCTAATTAGCCTTTGATTAGATTGGCTCCCGACTCTCAGCTGATTTGCTCTCAGCTGTTTTGCTCAGGGCTCTGCTGCTTGCTGGAGCAGATTTTTTTTCCCCTACTATGCTGAAAAACGTTTTAAATTGTCTTGGGCAAAAATTATTTAATTAGGTTTTAATCATGTTTTAACTTTCGTATTTATGTGTTTTATTTTGTGCCTGTTCACCGCCCTGAGTCCTTCGGGAGTAAATTTAATAAAATAAATAAATAAAAAAAACAAAAACAAAACTGAAAGTAAAGCAGGCTGTTGGCTTTGCTTTTGCTGCAACGTTGGAAAATTAGGCAGGCAGATTTCTTTTCTTTTTCCTCACCAAAAAAGGTAGGTGCAAACAATGGGAAATTTAAGGAAAAAGAGGAGCGTTCAAGATTTTAAAACACAAAAGAAAAAAAGCTCTATTTAACTAGGGAATTGTAATAATTGAGATACTATTAACTGTATATTGTGCTGAAAGCAGAAATGGTTAAGTTGTGGTTTGGAGGAATATATGGGAGAAATTATCTGGTTTATTATTATTGGTAAATATAATTAATTGATTTGTAAGAAATTGGATTGCATGGAAATAATTGGAATATTCATGTTCATATTGATTAATATACAAAAAAGGTAGTTATATAACTAATTGATTTATATTAAAATGTTGAATTTATATTAAACAACTGTAATATTACATAATTAACCAATGTGAGGATGGATATAAAAATAGATGACAATGGGAAGGGGTATAATATAGAATAGAAGGGAAAAATTGAATTTGATTAAGATTAGAGATGAGGATGAAGGGTAATATTGGTTTTTTACAAAAATAGATGAGGAATAAATATAGCAAAAAGGAAATATAGAAATTGTAAATTTAATTGAAATGACTAAACACTGTTTAAATTTGTGAACCGGCCAAAAACTCTGTTCAAAGAAAATACACTGTATGTTTGTATGTGTGTTTCTAATTATTGTTATTTATTCATATTTGTTCTCTTTGATTCTTTAAAGTTTAACAATTCATTCATCTTAATATCTTTATATTTGTTTGGGATTGGCTTTCTTCCCTTTCATCTTTTTTATTATACAGCAATCTTTCTCCTCAAACCTACCACCTCTCTCTTTTCTTTCCTTCTTACTTTCTCTTCCTCACCCTCTTCTTCTCCTCCCTACTCCCTCTTCCTTTCTCCTTCTCCTCCTCTCTTCCTCCCTCTCTTACCCTCACTCCTACTCTAATTTCCCTTCCCTTCCTTCATCCCTCTATTGCTGTATCCTTTTATGCATATGGAGTACTCAGAGGGCTGAAAAAATTATTTCTGACTGGTCCTCGCACTTTTGACCAGTCCTCGAACTTATGACTGTCCTCACATTTTACGTTTTTGCCCTATCTTGTCACCATGGTGAAGAGAAGCAGTTGTAAAATGAGTGACATGGTTGTTAAGAATGCTACAATGGGCATAAATGATGATCAGTCATAAGTGCGAAGACCGGTCAAAAGTGCGAGGACCTGTCAGAAATCACTTTTTTCAGCCCTCTGGGTAGTCCTTTTGTGCACATGGACTACTCAGAGGGCTGAAAAAGTTATTTTTGACTGGTCCTCGCACTTTTGACCAGATCTCGAATTTATGACTATCCTCACATTTTACGTTTTTTGCCTTATCTTATCACCATGGTGAAAAGCAGTTGTGAAATGAGGGACATGGTTGTTAAGAATGCTGCACGGGCATAAATGTGAGGATGGTCATAGGTGTGAGGACCAGTCAAAAGTCCGAGGACCTGTCAGAAATGACTTTTTTCAGCCCTCTGAGTAGTCCCTATACACATAGCCATGGCCACCCGGTCACATGACCAGCTAGCCACGCCCACCCAGTCACATGACCTCCATGCCACGCCCACAAAATAAGCCACCCCCACAGAACCGGTAGTAAAAAAATTTAGAACCCACCCCTGGTTGGGGGTCACCACAACATGAGGAACTGTATTAAAGGGTTGCGGCATTAGGAAGGTTGGAAGGAACCACTGTATTAGAACATGTTAACATACATACAAATATATTTATGTGTATATATGTGTGAGTCTGTGGATGAAGGTGTATACTAACATTTATTTATTTATTTATTTATTTATTTATTTATTTATTTATTTATTTATTTATTTATTTATTCATATTTGTATACCGCCCTACTCCCGAAGGACTCAGGGTGGTGAACAGCCATAATAAATACAAATACATATAGAAGTTAAAACCTATTAAGAAATAGATTAAGTAATTTACTTAATAAATTAATATACACAAACAAAGTAATATACACAAACACACATACTACTACTACTACTACTACTACTACTAATAATAATAATAATAATTATTATTATTATTATTATTATTATTTTACTGTCATTGTATGTGTATACACAGTATACCCATACAACGAAATTAACTTAACACCGAAAGACCAGGTCCAACACACATAACAATCCCCAAACACCCTCCCACCCACCACAAATTCCCCACCCCTAAACCATGTATACATATATACTGTTCAGACACACACAAACATTACATGCTATTAAATCTCCTATTTTCTGAATAAGAATTATTATGAAGAAGAGTTCTCCTAAGGCTTTTTTGGGAAGAATAAAATGTAATCATTGTAGTTTCAAAAATTCTAATTTACAACTTCAGAAAAGTTGCCCAATATAAAGATTCTTACCCCAAATATTCCTTGTTTCCTTGTTAATGAATTTGTATTCCAAGTCCAGAAAAAGATATGAGATTTGCCAGATGTTATTATTGTATCTTTATCAGTTGGATGGAAAGCTACCGCCAGGACAACTTCATTTGTAGTCTTTTAAAAGAAAAAAAGGAGTTGTCATTACTAAAGTTTTGGTTCTTATAAGTAACTGGAGAACTGCTTATGTACACAGAAACACAAAACACAGTAATGAAGCAGATTTGCTCATTTCTTATTCATGATTCATTCTTAGCATTCAAGTATCTGTCAAGCAGTTGTATTTTAGGGTACACCATGCATTATTCTATAAAGAAAGTAACACATGATCTGGTGGCAGATGAGTTCATTTGTCAAATACCACCAATTCCAGTCAGCCTTTTGGCTGACATCAAATGTGTGATACTTCCAGACTTGTTGCAATAATACTATGTTTCTCCAAAAATCCTCCCATCGTCCCGTGCACTCCCACAGAGCGGGCCTCCTCGGGGTGCTGTCAGCCAGACAATGTCGGCTGGTGGCCCCCAGGGGGAGAGCGTTCTCTGTGGGAGCGCTGACCCGCTGGAACGGTTTGCCCACCGGGTTTAGGACAGCCCCCGACTTCCTCTCCTTCTGCCGCGAACTGAAGAAGTGGCTCTTTTATCAAATGGGCTGATCCGTTGGGGGATTTTTATATTGGAAATAATTTTAATTAATTTTAATTGGATTTTAATTTTTATGTAATTTTCAAATTGTTGAATGTTTTTTTTTTGTAAGCCACCCTGAGTCCTTCGGGAGAAGGGCGGCATATAAATTACATACATACATACATACATACATACATACATACATACATACATACAAGAAGGCGGGGTCTTATTTTCTTTTGATCCCCGAAAAAACAGCTAGGCCTTCTTTTTGGAAGATTCTAATTATTGATTTACCTTGTGGTGGTGGCACTGACAGCCCCGCCCAGCAGGAGCCCGCTGCTGGCCTACTTCTTTTGCAGCCACTTTCTGCCATTTGCACGCATCACCCCGTCCTCTGTTTTGTCCAGATGCCTGCCGAAAGGCATCTGCAGCCAATAACAGAGCTCTGGATCGATCTGGAGCTCTGTATTAGCTGCAGATGCCTTCTGGAAAGCCCTCTGCAGCCGATAATAGAGCTCTGGATCTGGAGCTCTGTTATCGGTTGCAGATAACAGATGCCGGGAAGCATCTGAAGGTGAAACGGAGGCCAGGGTGATGCGTGCGAGTGGCAGCAAGTGGCCACAGAAGAAGTTGAGGCAGGTGTCGGGGTGTGAGAGGCCTGGTAAGTAGAGGAGTTCCACCTCCCCATCCCCACCCTAGCTTATTTTTTATCTATGTGCCTTGCCCCACCACCTGCACCCCAGGGTGGGTGGGATCTTAATTAGGGCTAATTTTGTAGGTGGAGCTTAATTTGATCGCATGAGCTCAAAAACATGATAGGGCTTCCTTTCAAGGTAGGTCATCTTTTTGGAGAAACACTGTAGGAAGTGCTGTGTGCATCCAGCTACATATAAGAAGGTTAGAATTTAACCTTTTATATAAACAAAAGAATATGAAGATTCTGGCTCACGGACACCATTTCTCTGGGTATTTGAATAAAACATCAGAGATAGTTAGAATGTAATAGTGATAAAACTGGAGAAAGGAGCAGAGGAAAGATTTATCTTGGAAGTGTAGTTTACCTACCTTATTTATCCTTAATAAATTTATCCTTGTAAATACAGCGATTATGTATAGTAAATACAATATTAACTATGATATAAATATTCTGGCATTGGTAAGCTAATCAAAACTTGAATAGAATACATCCCATTACTTTGATTCATGAATAGAAGTCATAGTTTGCATTTTTAAAAATTTAATTTCTTTATCATGTCTTTTTCTCACAAACACTTTTTCCTCTTAACTTAAAAAACTAAATTAACTAAGTTTGTTGGGCGCTGTCCAAAATCGCTTTTGGTCAGTTGGGCAGCTATATACATATGATTAATAAATAAATAAAAATAAAAATACTTCATGCATTTGATGAAAGTTTTCGAAGAACGCTTATACTGTTGTAAATCTGCAGGTCATTGGGTGTATCCAACTGATGACTTCTATCTCTGCTGAAAGAAAGCTATTTGGTCCAATTGAGAAATTCATTTAGTGAAATGGAGATATGCTATAAATTGAGTAATTGTATCACTGGAGTGACACATACCGAAGGCATCATTTCTTCCTTTAGCCACAACACAAAACTGTACATTCCTCTCTGAAAAATTAGCAAAATTACCAAGAGGGACAAACTGAATTTAACGTTATTCACATAGCAACTATTTGTTTTGAAATTTTTCAAATTTCCAGTAAAATATTACCAAGCAGATTCAATATACTTTGCATTACTTTACTAATACATCTAAGCATTATTTACCTTTATCTCAGCTACTTTTGATTTCTTCTGCCAGTCCCAAACAGTCAGCATGTGTTCATTAGAATCATCAACCACACACAAATGTGTACCCGAATCCTTGCAAAGATTTAATAATAAAATTAATGTCATCATGTTATATAATGTCCTCTCATGTTTAAGAATGTTACAATGCAATAGTTTTCATTTTTTACACATAAGGGTAAAATACATGATCCAGATTAAGTCATTCTTTAGAGTCAGCTTTATTTTTAAATTGGACTCTCAACTAAAAGTGAATGTTGATGCAGCTTTCAGTCACATATCCTTGGAATACTAGTATTATTAGTATAGGTAACAAAAGAAAGTTATGCTCAATGGATATGCAAATACCTAAATCAAGTGGCTTTGCATTAAGATTGGGTTTATTCAGAATTTAATATGAATTACTATCTATGTGTTTCAGAGTTGTTTCATGATGGGTTAAACCAAACTTTCCCTGCTAGGCAATGATTTATAAAATTCTTCAGCTCAAAGTAGAAACAATATAGCATAAGAAAATCATTCTTTTTTATATTACTCTAATGCCTAAGTTCACTCTGCTCTTTATAAAATGCAGTTGGTCATTGATATTTGAAAAGCAGATTTAACAACTGAATGGAATAAAGAATTAGAGTGAACTATTAAGAATTAATAAAGTGACTTAGGTAATTGAGACAGTCTGTACAGTCAGTATAAAGTACCAAAAATTTCCACAGATTTTATCAATTCAATAAAACGTAATTGTGCAATTATTGGCAATATAGATTAGGAATGGATAATAATATGAAATGCTCCTATAGAACTTCCCTATAAGAATAATTTATCTTCCTTCCTTCCTCCCTTCCCTTGCCTTCCCTTCCCCTTTTCTGTATTAAACTAGTAAAAGTGAAAAATAGCAATTGAAATAATGCATTTGTGTTAATAAATTCCAACATAACAGTTGAAAATATATAATTAAAGATCACCACTTAAATGCTCTTTTTAACTTTTCTCTTTTCCTATAAAAAAACTTATACTGTATAAAGGGAATAAAAAAGACAAAATTGGTAAACGGAAACTAAAATCTCATTTGTGATCTTATTTTAGAGGGGTGTGTGGACCTGGCAGGTATTACGGAGACCTGGTTGGGCCAAGAGGGGGGGTTTCCCCTTGTTGAAATGTGCCCACCAGGTTTCCGTGCATTTCATCAGCCAAAGGCCCAGGGGAGGGGTGGGGGAGTGGTGGTGATTATTAGGGAGAGTCTTTGTCCGAGAGAGACCACTGTTCCTCAGATAGGCGGATGTGAGTCCCTCTTTGTGAAGTGGGGCCGTGGGGTGCAGATGGGTTTGCTGACTATGTACCTGGCTCCCTGACACGTGGCAGCGACCCTGCCCGAGCTACTCGACGTCATTGCCGGGATGGCGGTTGACGCCCCCAGACTTATTGTCATGGGGGATTTCAATCTCCCGTCTGCGGGTGAGGCGTCAGAGGTGGCTCGGGAGTTCATGGCTTCCATGACAGCCATGGACCTGACCCAGTTAGTTCAAGGCCCAACTCACATAGGGGGACACACTCTGGACCTGATTTTTGTCTCTGGTCAGTGGTTGAATGATCTTGGTAGAGGGGGCCTAGACATCAAACCCTTGTCATGGACAGATCATTCGCTCCTTCATTTAGACTTTCCTACAGCTTTGCCCCGCCGCAGGGAGATGGAACCGATCAAATGGTTCCGTCCCAGGCACCTGGTGGATCCCGAAAGGTTCCTGACGGAGCTTGGGCTGTTTCCTGAGACCCTGGCACACGACTCGACTGAAGAGCTGGAGGCCGCCTGGGAAAGTGCGGCCGCCGGAGCTTTGGTCCGCGTCGTGCCTTTGCGGCCTCTGACCCGATGCCGATCTCAATTGGCTCCTTGGTTCTCTGAGGAGCTGAGAGAGATGACGCGTCGGAAAAGATGCCTAGAGAGCATTTGGAGGACTAGTCAATCCGATTCTGACCGGACACAGGTGAGGTCTTATATCAAGACCTACCTAGTGGTGATAAAAGCGGCGAAATCTAACCATTTTTTCCGCTTTATCGCATCTGCAGAGAACCGCCCAGCCGCCCTGTTTAGGGTGACCCACTCCCTTCTTCGGGGGAGAGTGCGGGAAAATCCCTTGCAGGGCCGCGCTGAGGATTTTGTGCAATTCCTGCATGGTAAAGTCGCTCGGATTCGGGATGGCTTGGACTCCGATTGGATGAGTCCAGGGGAGGAGACAAGGGCAGGTCTTGAGAATATTATCCTGTGGCTCCCGAGGATGTGGACAGGGTTCTGGGTAGGATTAGTGCCGCCACATATTTATTGGACCCGTGTCCCTCCTGGTTGGTATTGGCCTCCCGGGAGGTTACATGAGGCTGGCTCCAGGGGTTTATAACTGCTTCTCTGAGTGAAGGTGTCTTTCCCGCCGCCTTGAAAGAGGCGGTGGTGAGGCCCCTCCTCAAGAAGCCTTCCCTGGACCCAGCTGAATTAGCTAACTACTGTCCGGTCTCCAACCTTCGTTTTGTGGTGAAGGTTGTTGAGAGTGTGGTGGCACGACAACTGCCGGGGCACCTGGATGAAGCTATCTATCTAGACCCGTGCCAGTCGGGCTTCAGCAGGGGCACAGCACAGAAACGGCATTGGTCGCGTTGGTGGATGATCTCTGGAGGGCTCGGGACAGGGGTTGCTCCTCTGTCCTAGTCCTATTAGATCTCTCAGCGGCTTTTGATACCATCGACCATGGTATCATGCTGCAGCGGTTGAGGGGGTTAGGAATAGGGGCCACCGTTCTGTGGTGGTTCTCCTCCTTCCTCTCCGACTGCTCGCAGTTCGTGTTGGCAGGGGGGCAGAGGTCGACCTCGAGGCGTCTCGCATGGGGAGTGCCACAAGGGTCGGTACTCTCGCCCCTTCTGTTCAACATTTATGTGAAGCCGCTGGGTGAGATCATCCGTGATTTTGGGGTGAAGTGTCATCTGTACGCTGACAACACTCAGCTGTACATCTCCACCCCAGACCTCCCCAACGATGCCCTTGATGTGATGTCTCGCTGCCTGGAGGCCGTGCGGGTCTGGATGGGGAGGAACAGGCTCAGACTCAACCCGTCCAAGACCGAGTGGCTGTGGCTGCCGGCATCCCGATATAGTCAGCAGATGCCATCGCTGACTATTGGGTGTGAATCTTTGCCCCCCACAGAGAGGGCTCGCAATCTGGGTGTCCTCCTGGACGCACGCCTGTCTTTAGAAGAGCATATGACGGCCCTGGCCAGGGGGGCCTTTTATCAGGTTCGCCTGATCCGCCAGTTGCAGCCCTTTCTGGACCGGGACACCTTGCGCACAGTCACTCATGCCCTTGTCACCTCCCGGCTGGACTATTGTAATGCTCTCTACATGGGGCTCCCCTTGAAGAGCACTCGGAGGCTCCAACTGGTCCATAATGCGGCCGCGCGGGTGGTTATGGGCACAACTCGTTGTGCCCGCGTGACACCCCTCCTGCGCGAGCTGCACTGGCTCCCAGTGGTCTTCTGGGTGCGATTCAAGATGCTGGTTACCACCTTTAAAGCACTCCATGGCATAGGACCCGGGTACCTTCGAGACCGACTAGCCTCCCACTGGCCAGTCCGCTCCCACAGAGAGGATCTCCTCAGGGTGCCGTCGGCCAAGTTATGTCGGCTGGCGACACCCAGGGGGAGGGCCAGCCCTGTGGAATTAACTGCCCCCGGAAATACGCAAGATCTCCGACCTCCGGGTGTTTCGCTGCGCTTTGAAGACCCTGTTGTTCCGCCAGGCCGGACTATCAACATAATAATTTTAAATTGGGGTATTTTAAATTTTTGGGGTTTTAAACTGGCCAAATCTATTTAATTATTTTAATTTTTAATCATTGTTGTGTCTTGTGGTTTTAAATTGGCTGTACACTGCCCTGAGTCCTTCGGGAGAAGGGCGGTACAGAAATAAAATAATAATAATAATAATAATAATAATAATAATAATAATAATAATAATAATAATAATTTAATTTTTAGTGAGATTCACAGCCTTTGAGACTGGTTAATAGCTCAGCAGCTCGAGTCCTAACCAAGGACCTAGGAACTGTTAAGGTATCGTCGGAGGATGTAAGCTGTTCCGAGTAAAGTGGTTTTTTGTAGAGTCAAAATGTTCAAGTCCGGCAAATTTAGAATTTCTAAATAGCAGGGTAGCCCTTTGGGTATTGCTCCAAGGTCTCCAATTACAATCGGGACAACACATAATTTCTTTTTCCACAGTCGCTCAACTTTAATAATAATAATAATAATAATAATAATAATAATAATAATAATAATAATAATAATAATAATAATAATAATAATAATAATGTGAATTTCTTTCCTTAAAACTAATGCTCAACTTTTAAACATTATAATGATGGTATATCATTAATAGAAAAGGGGAAAAATTACATTTTGTGCATATGAATACCATAGCATATGAGAAAATTCAGCTCAAATGCTTGCACATAGATCTTTTAGCGTTTTGGTTGTTTTTACTGCCATCCACAATACATTTTTTTCTATCCTGGCTTTTAGTAAATAACATATCTCTTAGTCAGAAACCTTGTAATATCATGTTATACCCTCAAAGCATTAATTTGCAGAGCTTCATACATTTACTAAAAAAACAGACAAATAAATAGTAGCTATTTTTTGTTTCTGGTTCTCCTTAGAGAATACTGTCCACTGCAGCAAATTCCACTACTGTCCACTGCGGCCAAGTTGTAACTACTTCAAGTAACACTCCATTAAATTGGCACTAAAATAAACCAAGATAATTTCTCATGGCAGATAAATTAAGATAAATTTCAAAAAATTATATTATATGAAATGCTAATTGTAATCCTAATTAATGTAACAAATTCATCTATTACAGCCAATGATTTATTACTACAATTTTTATACTGCAAGCATTACTATAATAGGATATTATTTCAAGGAAGAGCATATTTTAACTATAACTATAAAAGGGCAGAAGTGCAAAACAAGGTTGTTTCTTTCTATGTGTCAACATTTAAATCAGCTTCAGAATGAAAATTAAACTTTTGCATCAATACTTGCTAAGAATAGATTTCTTGAATGCCCTTATAGGACAGAAAGCTTTCTATATAGTAGATGGTAAAGTAAATATATCACATTAAGCTATATTGCCAGGTATTACTTTCAGTTATATTCCCTTCTCTGAGCAGTAAAATAATTTTCTATTCACTAGAGAGGAGTAACCTGTGGTATTCTAGAAACTGTTGAATGTCAGCAGTTTTATCATTTTTGATCATAGATCAAACAGACTGAAATTGAGAACCAATCATGGTCTTCACGCTGTTCTAGGCAGTCAAATTATATAGCATCATTTATTTATCTACTCATTTATATGCCTTCTACTCCTGCAACTTTAAATGGCTATTTATTCCTATATCTATAGTTGCTAATATAGTTTATTATTGGGCAAGTTATATAAAGTATCTAATTAAATCAGAAATAAAATATAGTTTATTTGCCTGATCTTTGACATTCTGTTATAACCCAGTGATGACTAGTTTTGCTACCAAGACTATGTTTGGATTCAATTCCAAAAAGATGCCTCACAGTATGTGGGGTTGAATCAAACAGTTGACTGCAACTCTTTAAGGCAGCTCTAACTGCAATACCACCAGTAACTGCTGGAAGCAGCTTTGTTCCAAAAACTACATTTTCTTGGAACAATCATCGCTAATGAGTAAATAAGGAAAATAATGGATACAAATCAGGTATAAAAAAGAATATGATACACTGGCACTGGAAATAATGCAATTAATGACCAGAAAATTGACTTTGAGAGCACTCCTTGTCTAAAAAAATTTCAGAGCTTCAATAGTTCAATAATTCAATAATTCCCTCAACACTGTCAAACTAGTTACTAAGTCTGCATTACTATTAATCTTCTCATTGTTCCTATCAGCCATCTCCTCCCACTTATGACTGTATGACTATAACCTTGTTCCTGGTATCCTTAAGATTTATATTGACTGTTTCCTAATATGATTTGATTGCTTATTTGTTTCCTATGACTACCATTAAGTGTTGTATCTTATGATTCTTGACGAATGTATCTTTTCTTTTATGTACACTGAGAGCGTCTGCACCAAGACAAATTCCTAGTGTGTCGAATCACACTTGGCCAATAAAAAATTCTATTCTATTCTATTCTATTCTATTCTATTCTATTCTATTCTATTCTATTCTATTCTATTCTATTCTATTCTATTCTATTCTATTCTATTCTATTCTATTCTGTGTCTACACTGGAAGTTAGGTCTGCTAGATGCAATATTAAAATATGTGAGCAAAATATTCACAGCTATTTATACAGACACACATAATACATTGATTGTGAAACAAATGACGTTTTCCTTACTGCTTTTGAAAAATCCAGACATCCCACTCCACGTTCAAAAGTTCCAAGGCCAATAACCTGTAGAGTCATTAGGCTCACTGAATCCCATACTCTAACATGGGGCTGCAAAGGCTGTAAGTAAAAATAATTTGAAACAGGTGATTACTGAAAAGATAAAAAGAGGCATTTCCATTAAGCAGATATTGATTTGTATGAAGTCAGTCATTATTTGGTATTGATCTACCAAATAAACATTGATTTGAGTGAAGTCCTTGCAATAAATAAAGGCATTTCAGTTCAATATTCAGAAAAAGGTTTAGACATAATCTTATCCATATCTATTCTAAAATGTCTCAGATAAATGAATATAAGGCTGCAGCTTCCAACCATCATAAATCACATCAAAGGGTACTGAAATGTTTTAAATAATACAAGTAAGGAAAGATATAGTTGAACAGTAATATCTCAGCATTTAGATTTATTGGGAAAAAAAGGACAGTAATTCAGAGCTATGAAATGTGAAATTCATTAATATCATAGAGCTTTCTCATATTTTCTTTCCCATTACACATCTTCCTTTAAAAATGGCATAAGACAAGCAGTTATAGAAGTCTGGATAAAATAAAGTTTTCAAAATGTATGTCGTCAACTGAAGACTTCTTTGGGAAATACACATTGCATAGATGCAATTTAAGATAACATGCACAAATTATACCTTTTGAATTATTCATCAGACAAATGCAATAGTAAAAATGAGAAATTCCTAAGAGACTTTCCAGAATCAGAAACCAATTATTGAGATAAAGTAATTAAAAACTTACTCTTCCATCTTTATCCACTCCAGCTATCTGACCAGTTGCTATCCTGATTTTGTCTGGATGAACTGCAAGACTAGAAGAAATAATCTTGTTAGGAACACTGCATGCTTTCACACTAACTACCTATGTGAAAGTGGGGGGAAAGTATCGCTCAGCTCCATATAGATTTTAGGGAAATAGCAGCATACTGTTTATGAATCCAGACTACTCTATTCAAAATGTTAAACAGGACTTGTTTTGTGCCACCGTGATGGATCTATATCATCTTGCTCATGTGATCCACAATCAGCACACAGGCACAATCAAGGCTTCAAATTTTTCTCTTTCAAAATAAAAAATTTATAACTGATAGAAATGTTAGCAAAAATCCAGTTAAATTGTCACACCAATATTTTGATTTCAAGTACCTGAAAATGTTTATATTTTATATTTATTATACCATTATTTTCTAAGGAGCATATTAAAACTAGGGATTGTTCAGATAATGGAAAAAGATTAAAACTTAATTAGGTATACAAATTCATAACTTAATAACTTATTAATGCTGAGGCAATATGGAGAGAGTGCAGATTATACCAATTTAACAACTTTCACCAAGGAACAAACAACAATTCATTAATGATATAGTAGTAGTAAATCCTTCAATAAAATCAAGTATCAGAAAGAATGCCTCTTAATTCTGAAAGAAACCACATGATTTTACACACGATACATGAGTGTCTTCATCATTGTTCTTGGTAAGTTTGTATATTGGATGTTGGAAATCAGGCACATGGCAAATAACGTGAAACTATCAATCTCTTTAACAGTAACTGAAGTATGAATAATGGAAGCATATACTAACCATTTAACACAATCCGTATGACCCAAGTAATGACGCTGAGTCCGCTCTTCATAATTAAACAGTATTACCACAGATGCTATGAAATATACTATTTCTCCAGTAGGTAAGAGGTAAACATTAGCTCGACAGTCCCTGCCACGATAACCGTATCTTTTTTTTTTAATGTCAAGGTTTTTCAAAATTGATCAGCATTAATGATGGAAGCTTATGCTATAAAGATCTGTGGTAACATGAAAACATGTTTCTCTCATATGCTACCTATATAGTTTTAAGAATCCAACATACACCTCTACTCCAGTCCTTGGAATTTTGCGCCTAAGACACTTGTTTGGAGTCCACATTGGTATCAGAATCTGGAATTTTCTTACAGACACTTGAAAGTCCTTTTGAAACTTCTAATTGAAATTTATCATTTTACAAGACTGATATTATATTTTTTCAAGCTTGACTGACAGCTGCACAATTCAATTCAGTTTTTAGTATTTATGAAATCACTTTTGCATTCCTGCTGACATAAATAATGTTGATAGTCATCTTTTTAAAGTTTTGTACTGTTTTGAATTTATGTTTGGTATTTACATTTATTATATCTACATACTGTTTTTATATATTGCCCAAAAGCTTGGAATGGAATTATCAATAAAGATTACGCACTTTATGGGGAGAAAATGGCTCTTTAGATGGAGAAAATATCTCTGACCTAAGAGATAGGAGACTATTAAGTATGAAAACGTCCATCTGTAAATCAAAGTAATGAACTTTTCATTATGTAACTTAATCCATTTTTCAGCACCAGAATATATAAGTCAGCAAGATTTACTGATGTTGCAGTCCTTAAACAGTGTTAGTTTTACAAGGCCTTCTAAAAGTAATGTGTAAAAATTCCAGAAATTGGTCATAAGGGGAAAGATGTCTAGAATACTGATTATGAACTTCAGGCTTTCAGTAGAAGAAAGTTAATTTTAAATTTATATTTGAAATAGAATAATTCAATAGTCAAAACCTGAAACACCAAACATAATTAGTAAGCTAATAAGTACATTCTGCCTTGACATTTTTATTTACCATGTTTAATGTCATGCCACACTTTGTGATAATGAATTCTTAAAACAATATATGACAAAACTACTGGGCAGTGGCCTATTCGCAACTGGGCTGCCTGACCTGTGGGCCGGCGTGCATGCATGCACACGCTCAACTCCCCTCCCCCTCCAAGCCAGGCCAACAAGCTGTTGGGGATAGCTGATCTACAAGATATCTAACAACAAATCAGTCTAGCCTAAATTGACACTCATGAACTGAAAGGATGTCAGCCCTAAAGATAAGTCAGATATGTAAGGGAATATAGTCAATGTAAAGACTATTAGAACTGTTTTTGCAGTGTATTATAGAATTGTGAAAGCCTGCCAAAATTTTCCACTATCCTGCCTTATACCACACAGAATCATGTTGGGATTATTTTGAGTCTCTTATGTTTTTCCCCAGATATCATGTACTATCTATTTTGTTGATAACTTTTGCAATCCTTCACTAGCTCTGCCTCCCTTTACAGCAGGAGAAGCATCCATAAGACTAATGTTTTCTTCAAAATAATGAAATTACTGGTCCTCTGTAAGTTCTGCCCCTTCAATAAAAATATGTTACATCACAACGCAAAGGAGGTGGAGCCTGCACTGAAGTAGTGCTTTTGTCATTCCTTCCCACTTTCTCAGATGTCCCTGTGGACAGCCTTGCTGAAAGAGTAATGTATATGAAGAAACTGTGTTTATATTCGGTTTATAATACTGCTTTTTACCCCATTAAAAGTGTTTCAATGCTGCGTTCACATATTTGTGTTCACACAATTATGTACCATATTTATCTGAAAGGTAGTCTAGTTTCCCTATTTCCACATGATTCACCATTAAAATGGGATGAAAATCTTGAAATCCACTGTAAACAGGGTAAATTTTCCTTCTGTAAAATTAAAAATTATGACACCATCCATTTTGCTACTCTGATCTTTAAAACTCATCGGGTGGTCTTCACATTAAGTATTTTCTTTCTGCATGCTGCATCTTTTCTGAGATTGTAGATGTGTTCAATAGTTTAATGGTTTAGATGAATGAATGAAAATGTAGTTTGTATGTATGGCTTTGGTCTAACATTCTGATGGCATGCAAAAATTACACACAAGGGAAGGTAGGCCTCAAGATAACAAACAAAAAAGTTCCCTAATCTGTAGAAGACAGACACCTCCCTGATCCAAGAAGGCAACTGCTGTCTTTATAGGTGATGGTAATCCAGTGTTTAACAGCATGAAGAAATATAGGGCTCTAAAGTAACTATGGGAAATGTCTGTGTGAAACTATTTTTAAAAAATCAGTAGGAGTAATTGAGTTGGTGAGTAGTTGCTGCAAGGAAACTGACATCCAAGGAGTTCCAGAAGACAACAGTATTTTTTTTCTCCCTAAGAGATAATTTATTAATTTTTATCAAGTTAAGAAACGCTTGAATAAGGCAAAATTGAAAATTAGATTTTAAAGAGACGAGGGGAAAGCAAACTATTGAAAATAGAAAATGTTTTCCTTGAAGTGTGCAATAAGGATACACCCACTCCAGTTTTAATTTCTCAGGGGGCAGCTCTGTCTTGATTTCATAATATTTGTCAACTTCTGAAGGAAGAAACATTGTGATGGGCCGTCCCCGCATGAACATCTTGATATACTCGCCTTCTGTTAAAACAAAACCGCATACCAGAATGAGAATGTTTTGAAGAAAAAAAAAAAAGTTAGCTTTAGTAAAGAACTATAATGTTGACATTAATCTTCATCATAAAAGAACAAAATTGAGATCCAAAATTTTAGGCCAGAAAGCACAAACAGAATTACAAAAGCATATCATCATCAATGACAAAACGTTCATAATAATGTCAGTGAACTTGTGGCTCAGAATATTGGTGCTGGCACAGTAGAACACATCTTTTATCCAGTCCCACAACTTTCCCATTCTCCTACTACCTAAGTGCATAAGAGAATTTTTAGCTGATTCTAAAATGTCTGTATTTTTTGTATTGCTTATTTGTTCATTTTTTCCTTATTGTCTTTTGTGGTAGGTTTAAAAATTATAAGCAGAATGAGTCAAATAATTATAAAATAAATAATGCTGGACCCAGCATCTAAATTAAAATGTAAAAAGAAAACAAGAATCAGTAATATTTTACTTTAAAGGTCAAGAATATGCAGAGGAAGCATATCCTAAGTAGGACATTGCACTATTCCAACCATAGCTCTAGTACAATACACTGGCATGCTCTGAAATATCCACAGGTATGCTGCATCATCACTAGAGGTGGACTGCTTCCATTTCTCCTCTCACGTCCTAGAAACCTGTGACATCTTAGGAGTTCCATCTATGGGATGAGTACTGTGAGATGCCACCTGGCAGTTTCATCTCTGAGATGTGTACTATGAGATACAAAGAGTTGAAAAGTTCTGGACTATTCAAATAAATCTAAAGCAACTGCATCTTTCTCAAATGGACATCATTGAAATTGGCTTAACCCCCTTTCTTTCTGGGGACTAAATCACATGGAATAAAACTATATTTGCCCCCAGGCTTCCGGTTTGCTGCTGGCCGCCGCCAGACGTTCCTTTGGGATCGTCAGCTTCCTTTGCCTGTATAGAGCCGCCGTTACAGCGGATGGCGGCTCGAAAAAACTCCGTTTCCAAGAGGAAACGGAGATAGAGCCGGCAGGGGTGGGTAGAACTCTCCGCAGAGTCCCAAAAGTTTTTTTTTTACTTTTGGGACGGAGCGGATAAGAAGCCCCATATCCCCTGCCGCTGCTCCGGGCTTTGGGAGACCTCTGCTTATGCAGAGCCAGGCGTCAAGAGCAAGCCTGCGAATTTAACAGAATACTCAAAGAAAATGCGAGCTGGACCCTTAATACTGAACCGCAAGTATTTCACCTTTCCAAAATCTATCTAAGAGAAAAGAGGAGAGGAAAAGAGGGAAAAAGAATCTTTTAAAATGGCGTCTGCTCTGGCTGGAGAAGGGCTAAAAGGGAAAGTCCTTCCGTTTCTTCTTACTACAATGTAGCGGAATAAATATCACTGGCTACATTTGTAGATAAAACCTCGCTCCTGTGCTGTTGATTGAAAAGAAGTTTTTTTTTCCTTTTTTAAGGGAAAGTTCTTTTGTTTTCTATTTCTTCTCTCTTTTTTGCTAAATCTTGTCTGTGTGGGAAATGGCATCGGGACTTACACAGCTGGACAAATGGGGGGGGGGGGAACTTCCCCTCTCAAGAAATTGCGCCAACAAATTTCAACTCTCCAGCGTCAGAAACCCGATTTTAATATATTAGAATTTATCCTTGAAGAGATTGTAAGAAGGGATGAGATTGTGAACCAGCAACTTGAAAAATTTAAGCAGGAAATTAAAGAAATTGGTGAATTGGTCAAATCAAAGTTTGATTTTTTGAATCAAAAGATTTTAAAAGCTGCTAATGGTTTATCAGGCTTTCTGATTCGGGTGGATGCAAAGACTAAATTATTAGAGTCTAAAATGAAGGAAATTGAGGAGAATTTGGATGACATGACTCAAAAAATTAAAAAGGATTTGATAAACATTCAGGATAATAGCTCGGAAGACAAATCTAAAATGGAGACTGACCAAAAGATTGGTAATGAAGAAAATGTACAACAGAGGATTGAAAGAGAAGTTTTAATGATTCAATATAATTTTACAGAATATGCAATTAGACTGAGAGGTTTGCAGGAAAATAATAGAGATGATTTAAGGAAAATATCTTCTGAAATTCTGGCTGGGATCTTAAAGGTTCAACCTGATGAAGTGTATTGTAGGATTGATAGAATTTACAGAATAAACTCCTGGTTGGCAAAGCAAAGGCAATTGCCTAGAGATGTGGTGATCTATTTTACAGATAAAGAAATTAGGAATAATATTGTGCAGAACTCTTTTAATTCTACCTTGCAATTTCATGGAAGAAAGATTTGGATTTTTAAGGAGCTCCCGCCCAAGATGTTAATGGAGAGGAAGAAATTTGGCTTTCTAGTGACTGAATTAAAAAAAAGAAATATCCTATTCAGGTGGGACACCCCAGTTGGCCTAATATTGAGATATCAAGGAATAAGATATCAATTGCATACTGTTGAAAAAGCGGAAGATTTTTATCAAAAAATTTTAAAAATGAATTTAACACCTTTAGGCATAATACAGGATAAGCAAAAGGAGTTGGAAACAAAAGGAAAACATCAAATTACAGAGGCTGTGATGGATAAATTGTCTTTGGACTTATTGGATACCCCAGCTGGACTGTCTATAAATAAGAGAGCAGTGTCATCCGACTCCAACGTGATGAACCATCAAGTCACAGACAAGTGCGCAAATCAATCAGTTGATATACAAATGATGGAGAAGAAAGATGAGATGATAAAACTAACCCAACAACAACAATACATAAAGCAGAATGAAAATCAACTAGCAGACAAACAATTGGTAGGCAAGAAACGAGGATGGAAATTCAACCCGGAAAAGAAAAAGAAAAGAAATAGATCGCATAGAAACAGCAATTTCTAAACTATGCAACAGTGATGCCAGGGACTTTAAAAAATGAATGAATATTTGAAAAGATAGTGGAGGCGAACAATTGTCTGATACTATCCTGAGGATTGTGGCAGATCTCTGCAAGGCCATGATTTTGGGATGTGAAAAGAGCCTCACTCTGTTGGATTTGAATCATCAAAAAAAAAAAAAAATTTTTTTTTTTTTTTTTTTTGGTAAATATATTATAATCATTTTGAGTTACAAGGCAGGAGAGTCTCGCCGGGGCATGCAGAAGATCTGGATGTTACTCAGTAGGATGATGGGAATTAATAATCCTGATGAATACCACAACTATAACCATATGGATATAATTATAATTATAATGTCACTCGGGTGGTTGTTTTTGCTTTTATACAGATGCGAGGATATCTACTACTGATGGGGGCAGAAGATGACTGGAGATTTTGAACAAACTGTTGCACCAGCATGTTATTTTACCCTATTATGGGTGATGGATTTAACAATCCAGAGGAAAGACATCAAAGAAGATACTATATGGATTATAAATTTAAAGTTATTGTTTTTTCCTTTTTTACAAAATGGAATGCATATATAGATATGTGTATATCTTTGTAATGTGGGCAGTGGAATATATCTAGAATTGTACTGCATGATTTTGTAGGAATTGAAGGGTTGAAATAGGTTAGTTTACTGATTGATTAGTTTAAGAAAAAGGATTCTTAAGTCATATATTTAGGGGAGTGGAGGACTTAACAATTCAGTGGAAAGATACTAAAGAAGATATATTTTTTTTCTCTTCCCTTTTTTTTTTCTCTTCTTTTTATAAAATGGGATGCATATATAGATATGTGTATATTTTAGTAAAGTGGGTAGTGGATTATATCTAGAATTGTACTGTATGATTTTAAGTCATATATTTAGAGGAGTGGAGGAATTGGACAGAATTGAATAAATGTTAAATTTGGATGCAGGGAGAAGGTCGATTTAAAATGTTATATTAATATATATAAAAGATTAAAGGTTAAATTGTAATAATACTCAATAAGCTTAACATGTTAAGGGTCAGTACCTCGAGAAGGGATTAAGGGAAAGGAAAGATATTATGTATGTAACTAGTTATGAAATAGCCTATTGTTGTGAAGAAGTCACAGGGGGGGTTGGGTGGAAAGGGTGGGTTAGGGAAGAGGGGGGGGAAAGGGGGAAAAACTTGTATTTGAAAACTTTTTCAATAAAAAAAAAAAATTGGTGTGAATTTAAAAAAAAAAAAAAAAAACTATATTTGCCCCCCAAAAAATACAATGGTATCTTGGCACCTGTCATTAATTATTTCTGGGAGGTGCAATGAGTACCAAAAACGACAAGTACCAAGCAAATTTTTCCCATAAGGAATAACATAACAATCACAAGGCAGACAACATCGACAAGTTCTAGTTTGTGTGTCAGGTACCAAACAAATGCTGAGTACTAGGACAAAACTTTTGCATCAAAATGTGTTGAGTACAAAATTTTACAAGTTTCAAAGCAGTCGAGTACCAAGTACTACTGTACATGAAGTATGCTCTACATAGCTCATTTAGAACTATAAACTGATTCCTATGTGAATGTCAGTAATTACAAATGTTTTACTGCATATGTAATTTACCTTGCCTTGGCCAGGATGCCTTTGCCAGGGTAGAGGCTTAGAGTTGAATCCAATGAAACATCAGCCCAAAGAGCTTAGTCATGTACAGTATGGGGAACATGTGGCCCTGTGGAAGTTGCTGCACTAAATTTGCCAAGAGCTTTTAGTTGTTCAGATTTTAGTAGAATAACAATATCTAACAAAATGAATTGCTAAGAAGTTTGAAAATGCCTGTATAGCGGATTGTGTAAAGCAGGGCTGTCAAACTCCTGGCCTATGGGCCGGATACGTCACATGTGGCCATGCCCACGCCCATTTTAGTGGAGGGGAAAAAAGTCCAGATACATCACATAATGCCGCCGTAATAATGTGAGTTTGACACCCCTGGTGTAAAGGAAGAATCTTAACAGGTCTTCTTTAAATCATGAAACTATAACTTAATACACATTCTTGGTAAAATGAGAAATATGAAAGGAAAATCATCAAGAACATATGGTAAAACAACTCCATTCATGTTTCAATAATTCAGTCTAGATCAGGAGTATCAAACTCATGGCCTGCAGGCTGGATGTGTCACACGCTGGCCACCCCCACCCTCAGTTTAGCGATGGGGAAAAAAGTCGCAATACGTCATGTGACGACAACATGATGCTGTGAGTTTGACACCTCTGGTCTAAATCAAACTAATTGCATATTCAATAGTTCAACAGTCAGTGGACATAAAGTGCCTTTAGTTATCATTCCAAAATGTGCTATATACAAATTGTACTGAGGTGAGTTACTTCTGCTTCCTTTTTTCTATCTGCCTATCATGGGAAGCAAGTACTTTTGAGTACTCTTAATGAACTTTTGAAAACAGAACTCCTAAGAAAATTCAATGACATCAGAAGAAAAACAAGAGGTCAAAGTATGGAGATCATGGAACTTAGATTATAAATAATGGTCTACAACGATACTAAGCCACTTTTGAGTTCTTATGCATGGAAATAACAAGAAAGTTTGCATATTATGCAAACTTTATAAAATAAATTCTTTGTTTCAGATAACTTGATTATCTGGAGGGGGAGTTGCTTTTTATACTATCCTTGATTCTCTCTTTGAAAGCCAACACCATGAAATGGTCTTGTCAGTATACAAACCTGCAGGGCAATTAAGGCATTAAAGCAAAAATCTTTTGAAAACAATATAGATAATGTCAGATCAACAAAGCATTTTCAAACAAAGAATCCTAGCTCTGGGCCAAGTTCCTGCAAATACAAGCTAAAAGAAGAAACAGTTTGACTCCCTTTAATTTATATTGCCTTAATTACCATGTTCCAGAACATTAGTTTGAATTTTACTGGGTCTTTTCCAAATTGTTTAACAGTTTTTTAAAGATTGTTATTTTAAAAAAACAACCAGAAGACATTGTTCATGTACATATTGAGCAAGATTTCAACATGTTTTAATCCTCAGTGTTTCTTAAATTTTTCAAGAGTGTACTAGCTATTTAAAAAGAAATGTGTGATCTCTCATATATTTAAAAGCACAATATAGAAAATCAGTCCTAAATTGCTTACCTATCAAATGCTTATAAATAATATTTTAATTGGATATTCTAAAGAAGCATGTTTTACATACATGTTCAGAATATTCTTCTTCATATGAAAGCAACACTAACTGTGTATCGTGATCTTGCCTACAGAATAATAGAGAACCAAAAATGTTTGCTATAATACTGTAATTGAAGTATGAAAAAGGAACTAATCTTATGTTTTTTAAAAAAATATATACAGTGAAAGTTTGAGATGGCCTGCTTATTTTTCTTTACTGTAGTTGCCCATCACAAAGAATGTGTAAATGTCACTGCAACATTGGTGTGCTAAAGCACGACACACAACCCTATGTTCATAGGGTTGAACTATATACAGCTCTGGCACTGAAAGTAAGTAATCGAGAGGTAGGATACAATCATCCTTTTCCATCAAATCACTTCTTTTCTATTTAAGGTAGAAAAACTGTAGCCTTCAATGTATAAAACACTGATTTGCATTTCCTTTTGGTAAAAGGAAACACGATGATTTTGTCCTAATGCATAATATTTCAGAGGGTTTTTATACTAGGCTTTCTTTTCAAAATAATTAATTTTTGTTTTCAAAATGTTAATGATAAATACAAATGGCAAAATAAGTGCAACAAAGGAGCCAAAAATAGTTATATTTGTACAATTCTAGGTCATGAAGGTGCTTGGTGCTCTCTGAGGCTTGGCTGTTTTCTTGCAGACATTTCAATTCTAAGTTATTTTTTGTATGATTTTAATTTAGTGGCAAGAGAGACTAATTTAGTCTTCCCCAAGTTTAGTGCTTTTTCAACATATTGAACTAGAATCCCCATTATTTCAAACAGCGTACTTCTGTGGTGGGTTTCAAATTTTTTTACTACCGGTTCTGTGGGTATGGCTTGGTGGGCGTGGCATGGCTTGGTGGGAGTGGCTTGGTGGGCATTGCTGGGGAAGGATACTGTAAAATCTCCATTCCCACCCCACTCCAGGGGAAGGTTACTACAAAATCCCCATTTCCTCCCGATCAGCTGGGACTTGGGAGGCAGAGAATAGATGAGGGCGGGGCCAGTCAAAATTTTTACTACTGGTTCTCCAAACTACTCAAAATTTCTGCTACCGGTTCTCCAGAACTGGTCAGAACCTGCTGAAACCCACTTCTGGCGTAGTTGTCCAGTAAGTACAAAAACTTGCAGGCCAGCTATTTCTACAGCTATTTTTCATTTCCAGTTTTTCTTAAAGCAGAACTATGGAAATATATCAACTTAAAGAAAGGGATTTCATATTTGCAGGCAAATTAGAAAAAAAAATACAAAATTGCAGTTTGGCAGATATGTCTCACAATATTTTTAAGCAAAAGCGCTTATATCTATAAAACAAATGTTTTATTTATGAAGAAAACGAAGGGTTGGGTGGCTATACTTCTATTCTATACGTTCAACTCAAGTATTCAAAGAGATAATCCTGTACTGCATTAACACTTTTTGTTAAAGAAATCTGCAAGTAGAGACTTGCTGTCCTGGCAGCAACCTATCAAGGCTTTATTGCACATCCAGCCATGTCAAAAGCTGAGTCCTTAAAATAGGCACTGGCACATAGTTGCACCCTTGATCTAAAGCCAAACATGGTAGAAAATTTATTAGAACCATTAGAACAGATTAAAAGTCACGGCATGTTGTTGATATTCATTTCAAGGTTTTTGTATACTTTGAAAAAGATATCTACAGTTAACTGATGCTGTTAATGCAATAATAAACTGAATCACATTAAAAAAAGAAAAATAATGAAGAAAAAGAGAACTCTTCATATGTTTCCCTTTAAAATATTATGCCATAAACTTTTGGGATTTGAGTATGTTTATAAGATACACGAAGCATTATTCTTTACTGCAATGCACTGCATACACATAAGCAAATGAGAAACAGAACTATAAACAATAGGGATAAACAGTCATGAAGTATTTAAAAAGTATAAGCTGTGATAACCAAAAGTAATCTTAAAAGTATGTAAAATGGCCCTAGGTAACAATACAACGTAAGTAATTGTCAATAAACAGTACAATTCTGCTATTGATCAGTTAATTAATATTATAGTAGGGCAAAAAAATCAGTATCTAAAGTCAGATCTATATGGACTCAATCAAATATTCGATAAATTGTAATACATGATTTCTTCCTATGGAACTCCTTTTTTTAAGAATATAGTAATTTTTTTACATCAGCAGAAGAATATCCCAGGAGACTTAAATGTTTTCCCACCGTTTTCTGAATGCTTCCATCTTTTATGCTTGTAGGTCTTCATCCAGAATCAACAATAAATCAGTTTATTATTCTTAAAACAAGTTTAATTAAGATTTGGCTTGTGTTTCCTACATTTCCTTTCTATCTTGAGGAGAAACCTATTCCTTCTATTTTGGGTAACCACCATTTAGGTTTCTATGAAGATTATCACTATAAGTGGTTTAGTGAGATAAACCAATTTCAAACCTTAGTTTATAAAGCTGTCATGATTCAATAAACTTTAACTGAGATTAATCTTACTCTAAATGTGGTCTGTGGTAAAATTTAAAGTAGAAGATTCAGATCCCTCCTCACTGTTACTAAGAAAGATGAAAAGGTAATGAGGGATGCATAAATGCTGGCTTTGACACATATCTCAGGTATTTACTTATTTAAATAATTTGTATGGCTGCCTGGTCCTAGACAGCTCGCAACAAGAAATAAAAATATGGTAATAAAAAAAGGACAAAATCTTTCTACTATGTGTCAGACTACTGTACCTATACTATTAATCCTCTGACTCAATTTGACTGTGTATATGGCTATTCTTGTTTTTATAAATTACTATTTATCTAGTTTAAAGTTGATAAGATTTATATTAATGTGCATTTTAATAATTCTTTAACTGTATTGTATGGTTATCTAATACAATTAAAGCTATATTAAAATTTACATTAATCTAAAGAAGAAATTTGCATATTTATCAGAGTCTTGACCAAGATCGGTAAGAGATGTTATACATTGTCATATTCATATTGTACTGTATGGACTTGTGTAACCTTCTTAGCACTATATGGTAGAAGTAGCATTTAAACCCTATGTGAGACATGTAGCCATATAAATTTGATAAATAAATAAATATATGGCATAATAGAGAAATGTCAGTTTTCAGCAGCCTTTCCCAACCTGGGATTCTCAGTATGTTGACATTGAAATCATTATCATATAAAGTAGTTGAGAAATATGGGGAGTTGCAACCTCAACAAATTTGGGAAAAAATTAAGGAAGGAAAGTTTGGTGTATGGAGTGCCACAAAATAAATTCCAAATAAGTAAAGGGCATTTGCCAAGGTACAGGGATAGATAAGCAAGTCATCTGAACCATACAACAGAGGACGAAGATTATTCCATATCTGCAGATAACTGGGCAAGTTATGAATTTGTGGAAGTCATAAGCATGAATATGTTTGTCTCTCTATAAAAGACAAATTGCTAAATCAGGACACAGGTTCTTTAGAGGCAAGGTTCTTCTAACTAATATTTGCAACATTTCCACTGCAGAGGTAAGCAGGCAAGAGAAACAAATCTATGTTAACAAAAAATGCTAATTATTCTAAAACAGCTTCTGAGAATGGTTATCAACATCTTAATCTTAATTAATAAAAACAATAGCAAAAAGCAAATATTTTTGATTACCTTGGCTGACGATCACATCTTTGTGTCTATGGAAAGAAATGCATAGTATTACTAATCTACGAAAGTATAAATCTGAAAGTGTAGTTCATTCATCCTTAACTGGAATTCTTCAGATGGGTTAGCATAATTTTCAGGTGATAGGACACATTGGACTTACTGGTTGGAGATAATGACTATTGTTTTCCAACAGAGTTAAAGGGTGCTATAAACAAAGGAAAGACCTATTTTGATATAATAATAATAATAATAATAATAATAATAATAATAATAATAATAATAATAATAATAATATTTCTATATCGCCCTTCTCCCGAAGGACTCAGGGCGGTGTACAGCCTATTTAAAAACAGAATACAGTGACATTGATACAAATTATAGTGTTAAATCATCTACAGAAAGATTATGAATAAAATATGCATTTAAAAAGATCAATATTTTTAGAACTTCAATGTTTTACATTTTATATTCTGAAAAAGTAATTTGGCTTTATATGAAATCTGAATAATGGAAAAATTCTGATTAAGTAATGTAACAGAACAATTGACTTCAAAGCTACCTAGTTAAAGGAAAAAATGTGGTCAAGTAAGAATGCAGGTCTGTAGAAGATGAATGAAACATACACCTGGAGCTTTTCTAGAACTACACTCCAAAAGGCATGCAGGTTCATGACTTGCATATCAAAATATTGGAAAGGGGATAAAAGTAAATGCAATTGTACAGGGTTACATCCAACATTTCATAATTTTGTTCAATAAATGTGATCTTCCCTATCTTAATACCCAAATCTTCTCTTGGTGCTTTTATTTACAACAGATTTGAGTGGTGGCAGTGATAAACTCAAGGAAGGGGGAAATCAATTCTATCAGTGATAGTGATAGACATCATTGGTCTTCAAAATTATTATATTTTTTACAAAACTTTATAGAGTAACAACTCAGGATGCCAACAAGGAATCCAATACTTACTTATCTGCATTCTTGCCACTTTTGGGTATCAATTTTGATGCAGAAGTTGCTCTTATTAATTTATTCCGACTGTCTTCTGAACTTTCCCATGTGCTTTGTGATTTTTCAACTGTTGACAATCTCTTCAAACTAGAAAGACAAGCACAGTGTATTTCTATATTTAGTATATGTTAAACCAAGAACTAAATGAGATATTGCAAGCAACTGTGCTGGAAACAAAACAGGTCAAGCAACAGGAGATAAAAGAAAGCCAGGATAGGCCTTTCTCCAAGCAAATCCACAGGACCCTCAGAAAGAAGGATTAGATAGTGCTCTAACTGGATCTTGAAAGACAGTCAAAAGGGCAACATTTCTTAAAGCCTTTTAAGCACAGTTATCAAAGGTTGCTCTAAAACGCTTGGTAAAAATAAAAAAGATCACTTGATTGGCATGGCATTGTTATTCCCAAATCTAGAAACAATACCTTGATAACTTTCCCCATTTTAAATCAGGGGGAAAACCAGGTGAGATTTTTAAATAAAGGAGCTTATTAGCCCTGGTTGGACATGTGCTCAAAATTCTTCTTCAATTTTCTATTTTCCAGATGGAAAATGATTGATAGACTTAACACTTCGATAAGATTACAAAGAATAAATTATTGCCAAATAAAGTAAGCTATCACAATGAGTGACTGAAAATGAGAAATATGTTTCCTTTCAAAATCACAGTTCCCACCTGACTTCAAACAATAGCTACAAGTCCAGGCAGATCCCCAAACTGTATATATATTCCATTTGGGGAAGTATAATTCAGAAGTAAGGACAGAAAATGACCAAAACCAGATGATCCATGAACCCACTGTCAAACATTCTTGTTAAAGTTGAATTTAAACCTGGCTCTCCTCATTCAGACCTTAATAGCCTCTAGGCACTGGGACAAAATCTTGGCATCATCTTGAGTGCAAGAGGCTGAGATGTACAATAGACTATCATTTGTGTACATGTGCTTCTTGACCCCAGACAGACAGTTGTTTCCAGTGCTTTATTTAGAAGTTAAATAAAGGCTGAGAACATAAAGGGTGAGAGCATTAAGCTCGGGCATCCTGCAGGATTCAGAAGTTTCAAGCTTGATATCTCCCTTCCCCAATACCAACTGGAAACAGCTATAGAGAAAGGAGGAGAATCATGCAACATCAAGTCAGCCACTCCCAATCTCCTTAATTGGGCCAGAAGGATACAATGATTGAAGGTACTGAAAGCTGCTGGGAGACAAGAAGGGACAGGATGACCACCCACAGTTATGAGTAAATGCTATCTGAATCCAATGCTCTGGTGTGGAATCCTGAAAGTCCAGTCCAAATACCATCTCAAGAACCTTCCTCCCCAAAAAGGACACTGAGATTGGATAAATTTGGTCCACGATTGTTGGATCTAATGATGACCATACCCCATTCAAAGTGAGCATTATTACTGTCTTATTCAAAAGGAATTTATTACTGTGTGGATCAAGCCATATGTCACCTTCTTACAAGTCTTTACCAATCATGACTGTCTTGTATTTAATGAAGAAATGGCTAGAATAATAGAACCAAGAACCTTGCCCACTTCCTTGAGAGATACAGGACAAATCTATTCTAGCTAAGCAAACAAGACTGTTACTCAGTCATCCTGTGAGGCTGAAAATTACAATATGTCCTAGTTCCTACAGTTGCCCAATTAACTGCCTTGCAATGAATCCCGTTAAGACAATTTTTAAAAAGACAATTTGTGTAACTGTAAGTTAATTTCCACAAGAACTTCAAAAGCTAAAAGGAAAAAAAGAAAGTAACAAAAGTTATGAAGTCAAACATTAGGAGGAAAAAGTGAGAGCACACATTTTCCTTGCTCAGAAAATCACAAATTAACATGCGGATCCCAGGAACAGATACCTTGTACAGGAAGATACCAGAAAGAACAGACAAAATCCGTGTTAAAGCTAAGTTTGTGCAGGATAACAGAGTTCATGACAAACTGTTAAACATGCATTGGTTAGAGCTGCGTTAAACCTCATGATTTTGCTTACATGGAAAGCATCTGCTGTGTCCCCAAGTACTGTAAAAACTAAGCAAATACATCTTCCCAGCACATGTGAACACCCCTCCCCCAAACCTAAGTGACATGTGGAAATTCAGATCTAATCTCTGATTCAAACTGCTCTTGAAGAAGCAAAAAGCATATTTGCTCACACATTTTTTGCTCAAGCTGCTACCCATCTTAGGCAATGGAAGGTCATCAGAGCTTAAGTGATTATTTAATGGAATATAATAGTTTTATTTAGGACAGAAGGGTCAGTAAAAAAGAGTTGTGTTTGAAACATGGCTTGCAGATCTAAGGATCCAAGGTGTGCTTTATATTTCATAGAAATAGGAATATAAAACTCATGTTTCAACCATATGAAGCAGCATTTGCTTCTTCCCCTTTTGCAACAATATATCTGTATGTTAAGAAATTAGACAAGATTTGGATGGTGATTTTTTTAAAAAAATTCAGCTGCTGATATATTTGGGACAAAATGCACAAGATTTCAGCCTGATTCAGATATTTAAGAGGTGTTACTTCTCAGTGACAGACCGTAAGAATCTTTAGTGATCTTCAAAAGCCTCTGACTAGAATCATACAGGGCTGTTGACTGCCATACACAGAATAATTTATTCAAATTTTCAAATTAAATCCAAATCAAATTAGGGATTATCCAGCACTAACATGCAAAATAATTTGAAGATATGATTTATAACCTACCTAGAAGGTTGCATGTTCTGTCTCTCTGTTTTTTTAATGCAAAATCTAATCGGGAAACTCTATTTAGATTATTCCAGAAACAAGCCTCAAGGTTATTATATTTGCTTCAAAGAGTTCAGAGCTTTTATGGTAATTTTTTTTAAAAAAATATTCAAAGATTCTAGAACCAGAATGCCTAGGAAATTTTTCTGACTATTTCTCTCCTTTATCCTAAATCAAAAAAAGTATTACAGCTACTGCTTTACATGTGCATGTCACAACTCCAGTGTTTGGTATCTATAGTTCAATAGTGCTAGGAGATTGGAAATACCTCTTCTCAATTCCCTGCATAATAATAGCCAGAATAGGCAATCAGACATGATGGAAAACAGTTTCCTAAACTGGTACCAAAACAAAGAAGGTAATACAAAGCACCCAGCAGAAAAAAGGAAGCACTGCAAGCCACCCAACACCGAATGACAACCTAAGAAACAATGTGCAAAAAGGTTTATAATACTAGTGAGAAGAATTGAGGGTCATTAGTATGCAATCATCTGAATAGCTGAATATTTTATGCTGATTAAACTATGAAATGCACCAAGGATCCACTATCGTAACTATGTATATGGACAGTTGATTGCTCATACTGTGTATAAATTTGTCTTTCAGAATACATAGTTAAATGGACAGTCCTTGCCACTACACTTATTTTTCTCTCCTGCCTTCAGTATACTTTTTTCTTTTGGCTGATTTTACTTCAGGGCAGTTATCTTAGTAGCAAGCCATTTATAATTGTGGCTTTAATTGTTAAATGCGTGTTCTGCCTGTCCTCCAGAGGTTCACATAATACTTGCTCTTCCCATTTTCCTCACAGAAACAATAATCCTGTGGGGTAGATTCAGCTGACAATGAGTGGATCAAAGCCATCCTGTCAGAGTTTAAGTGGACTTCTAGTTGACCGCTATCTCACACCTTACATAACTGCTACTAAAGGGAGGTCAGATTGATTATCACTGTTGAATTTCAGATAGGCAATAAAAACAACACAATTTTATTAAGCGCCTGAAAACTCTTACCATTATTTGGGCTTCTTTTAAATAATGTTTTAATATATTTTGCTCTTGCTTTGTATATTATAGTGCAATTTTAAATTGACTACCATTTTAAATGTTTCTAATAAATTGCTCTGGGGGAAAAGTAGCTTGGTGGAGAACTGTTACTCTCCAGCAATAAGCAGAATAGAAATCTTTCAAGGAAGATTTTAAAAGACATATACATGCTTTTAATGGGGAGCAAAGCATAAGGTTAGTATTGCTGCAATTGCTTCCTAGCTCTGTATTTAGGAAACCTTTTGCCTGGAGCAGAGCTCTTGACTTCTGGGGTCTGCCTGTGTGTTGGGAGAATCTGTGCAGAGGGTTGGGGAGAAGGTGATGCTTGAGATTGTGGGTTTTGATCACTAGAATGAGAGTCCTCTTTTTTTTCTGTTTGTCCTTGATGTTTTTCCTTCTTTTTTTCTGTACCGCTGCAAAACAAAGTATAAAAAAAATGTGTACATATATATAAATATATAAAATATTTTTAAAGCAAACGAATAGGAAAGAAGTCATTAAAAATGAATCAGGTTAATTACAGAAGAAACAGATATTTAAACAATTTTCTTCATCCAGCTTTTACATTAAGAATTTTAATTTACCTATTAAAAGATGGATACTTGATCTAAGAATTTATTGAATGATTTATACATTACTTGATCCATGGAGTTCATCATCATCCCATCACTGTCTATACCAGGGGTCTGCAACCTTAAACACTCAAAGAGCCATTTGGACCCATTTCCCACAGAAAAGAAAACACTGGGAGCCAGAAAACCTGGATGGGCATTCCAACTGAACATCATTCCCGCCCAGTCACATGAACCCAGCCACGCCTACCCAGGTTTTGTGGCTCCAGGTATTTTATGTGGGGAATGGGTCTCTCTTTCTCCCTCCCTTTCTTTTCTTTCTTTCCTTTCTTTCTCTCCCCTTCTATCTCTCATTTTCCTTGTTTCCCTCTCATTCTCTCCCTCCAGCTCTTTTTGTGTCCCTCTCCCCCCCTCTCATTTCTTTTTCTTCTCTCTTTCTCTCCCTCCATCATTTTCTCATTTCTCTCTCTCTCTTTTTGCCCTTTTCCCTCGCTCATCTCTCTATCTCTTTCTCTCCCTTTCTCCCCCCCTCTTTCTCTCTCTTGTGTGTCTGTGTGTGTTCCCTCTTGAACCATTTCCAAAAACAGGCAAGGGTTGGGTTTTGGGTTTTTTTTGCTGATGTTCTTTCTTCTTTGGGTGCTTTTTACCATATGACTTAAATCAAAAGTCATTTCAGGTTCCCAGATAAATGAAGCTATTTCATCCCCCTGATGTAGTTCCCTGTCAGCTGGCTGGCCCCGCCCCTCACCCTCCCAGTCACTCTTCACGTCGCCTGAGAAGGTAAGGACGATGGTGGGGATGGAGACTTGCTCCATATTCTGGAGTGGAAGGGAAGCTCCTCTGTACTTACCTGTCATCTCACGGGCACTTCTTCCGGCGCTTCTTGGTGCTGTGTGCATCTTGGTCGCTCAGGGAGATGCACGACCTTCTCTCCGCCTCGAGACACTGACCCGGCCCAATTGTGGCCAATGCTCCACATTGTAATGGGCTCCAGGAGGAGGAGATGCCATCTCCCCCATTGTGAAATGCGCTAAATTTAAGTGTGCTGCGCAAGGTGCTATGACAACAGTGAGCAGGCCATGGAGGTGGTGAGAGAAGTGGCGTCAGCCACAGCCGGGCCGGGCCAGTGCTCTAGACTTGCAGCTTGCTCTCACGCAGGATGCCCCCAGCCTCCGTTTTGCCATCAGAGGACTTAACTAGGGCTTATTTGGGGTTAGGGCTTATTTGGGGGTAGGGCTTATATTGGGCGCACATGAAAATCAAGCTAGGTCTTACTTTCGGGGAAACATGGTAGACAGACATACAGTATAAGGTATACCTTTTAGCAGCAGATGAGAGGGTTTTTTTCCCAGCAATAGGGATAGATGGACTACGATTATTTTTTCTGTTTCCCGGGTTTCCATTGGTGATGCAGGACAAAGAGATAGCTTCACGAAGAGCAGGCTGACCTAAACAAGTACAGTAAGAAAAGACAGTAGTTTGTTAGTCAACAATTGCATGTGGGCAGAATTTAAGTAAAAACTGTTGTTTCAAGATTTGTTTGAATCAAAAAACATGATTTGGAATGACCGTTTTAATTTATTTTCTCCCTTCATTTTTCAGGAACAAAATCTTTTTCTAGTGCAGTATAAAATGTGGTTATTTTTGACCTATTAATCCACGTGGAAAAATGTTTGAATTGGTTGGCCAGATGTTAATATGCATTTGATATACAAATAGAAAACTCCAAAGATATATTTTAGGAGTAGAAAGAAACCAATAGCATCAGATTATTTACATATCTTTTATTGTTACAATCAATAATGTACTTTAAAATAATGGTATATATACAGTATATCTATTGTGTTCAGAAAAAAATACATTGTTGCAGTTAATTAACAGAACTTCTTTTCACAGACTGTTAATGTCCTGTTGGTTATCTAGAACAGATTATCCCATACTTGATTATCCTTTTCAATCTGCTTTAAAACAACTATAGAGCAACTAGGTAGATGATTGGAATACAAATTAAAAATTCAGTTAACAGCACCGAGCTCATTTGAAGCCCTATATTAGGGCAGCATGTGCAAGAAAGAAGTCATTTATTTTGCACATATTGAATTGGCAAACGCACATCTAGCAGAGCTTTCCCAGGTTAGCATTTAAATCTGTCCAATTTAAATTTGCTCCCAGAAACTTTCTCTCAGTTTTCTGAGATACTTGCTGATAATTTGTTTTCATAGCTGGGCTAATCTGGACAGCAGACTCAGATAAGTATACTTTTTAAGTCCTGAAGATATGAATAAGTTGCTCGTGGCAGCATTGTTTATTATCAATCCTTTGGATCTTTGCTCAATGTAGCTGATTTCATCATGAATGGAAATGATTAGAATATTGAACATATATGTTATTAATGCCTCATGGAAGGAGAGAGGAGGACTCCTTTGTTTAAAGGAGGCAATGAATGATTAGACTGTTAAAAGGTCTTCTGAGGGTCCTTTGTAATAGACAATCTACATCAGAGGTCTTCAAACTTGGCAGCTTTAAGATTTGTGGACTTCAACTCCCAGAATTCAGCTATGCTGGCTGGAAAATTCTGGGATTGAAGTCCACAAGTCTTAAAGCTGCCAAGTTTGAAGATCTCTGATCTATATGATCCTCTGGTTGGGACACAAGATAGAGAAAATGATACCAATTATCTTCAAAAGTTCTAAGAGTAAAAATATTAACTATGTCCATGTCAAACTGCCTCTAAGCAGTTTCTGAGGTTGAGATGGCTTAGCAGTTGGACTGACAGGTAGCATTCAAGGATTACAGAGTATGACTATGTTGTCACACAAAGTTTTTCTCTCAGTGGCTTTAAATACTATTACCTATAGACTTCTTTTGGAGGTATTTGGAAATAGGGAACTGATTTGCAATATTATTCATACAGTATATCTCCTCAAAACAGGAGTAGATACAAGGAGTTCCTCAAGGCTCCATCCAATCATCAATGTTTTAACAACTACATGAAACTATGATGTGACATTATCAAAAGAATTGACATGGGATGTTACCAATATTATTATATCATTTAGCAGTATGGCAATATCTCTCTAAATGATGTTTGTAGGCAGTACTAGATTCAATGAAACATAAACACTTATTTTCATTCAAAGATTCTATCCCAACTTTTATTTTTTTTAAATTTTTATTAAGCAGTTTTTTCCATTTTATGTCACAATTTTCATCATCTTTGCAACACTTCAATATCAGTATATATCCAGTATAAATATATTTCTTCCTTTTAACTACAGTATGTTATTACATACATGTGGTTCCCTTATATATACTAATATATTTATTTATGTACATTTATATACAATACATAGTTGTTACTCTAAGTTTTTTCTTTTTTTGACTATTTACATTTTATATCACATCTTATCCTACTATAATACTGAATTCGCTTTCTTTGTTGGTTTCCTAATCTTTGCATCTGTTGTCTAACCAGTCATACCATAAATTCCTTATCAGATAATATTCAGTTTCTCCTCTATCTTTTATTTCCATTGTTAATTTATCCATTTTGGCGCACTCTAACACTTTCTTTATCACACTTTCCTCTGACAGTATTTTTCCAGTTTTGGGTATAGTCTATCCTGGCCACAGTTATTACATGTAGTATGAGATATTGAGTTTTTTTGTTTTAATTTCCTCTAAGTATGCCTAATAGGAATAACTCTGGCTTTGGCGCTATTTGTTGCTTAGTTATTTCCTCTAACCACTTTCTAATTCTTATCCAGTATTTTTTTGCTGCTGCACATGTCCACCACATGTGGTAGAATGTTCCTTGGGTCTGTCCTCATTTTCAGCATTCTGGTGATCTAGTTGGAAATGTTTTTTTGCCAGTCCCGCTGGGAGTAGATACCATCTATAGAATATTTTGTATAGGTTTTCTCTGGACGCTGCTGATATTGTCGATTTGTAATTTTTCTCGCACAATTTTTCCCATTTCTCTAATTCTACTGTATATCCAAAAAATTTTGCCCAGGTAACCATAGTTTTCTTAACGGTTTCCTCTTCCATTTTAAATCGCAATAGATAGTTGTATATTTTCCTTATCAGTTTTTCCTCTGTCCCTTGAAAAATCTTATATAATTCTTATGGTTCCTTATAAAACCCATACAGTCCTATATCTTTCTCCACCCCCCCCTCAATCCTACATCTTTCTTGTATCTGTCTCAATTTACATATATGGCCACCAATCCATATCCATTCCCTGATTTTTTAATTCTTGTATCATTTTAGCTTCCCCTGGTCGTTTAGTAAAACTTTATACCTTGCTATTTTGTCTAGATCTAACACAATTGGATATATTAAAGCTTCCATGGTTGATAGCCCAGTGGTATTTTATTGTAGTGGGTCTGTTTAATTTTTTGCCATACTTGTAATAAAGAGTTTCTAATTTGGTGTCTCTGAAAATAGCTGTGTATTTTGTTTTTCCCATTCCATATGAAAGTGTGCCATCCCAATTGTAAATCATGTCCTTCTAGAATGAATAAATAGAATAGAATAGAATAGAATAGAATAGAATAGAATAGAATAGAATAGAATAGAATAGAATAGAATAGAATAGAATAAAATAGAATTCTTTATTGGCCAAGTGTGATTGGACACTCAAGGAATTTGTCTTGGTGTATGTATATAAAAGAAAAGATACATTCATCAAGAATCATAAGGTACAACACTTAATGATAGTCACAGGGAACAGTCAATATAAATCTTAAGGATACCAGAATCTAATGCCAGAATCCTTTTATCCTTTAAATTTATCCAATATTTGAACCATATGAGAACTGCCGCTTGATAATACAGCTCCCAATCTGGTAGCCCAAACCCTCCTTTATCTCTACTGTTCTGTAGTAGTTTTAATTTGATTTGTGGTTTATTCTCCGAGCCAGATGAATTTTGTTGTCAATTTATTTAATTCTTCAAAGAATTTTTTCCCTAAATTTATCAGTACTACTTGGAATAAAAACAGAATCTTCGGAAATACATTCATCTTGATTGCCACTATTCTTCTAGTAAGTGAGAGTTGTAATTTTTTCCATTTTTCCATTTTTCCAAATCCAATTTTATTTGTTATATTAGTTTGTTAAAATTGTCTTCTTTGATTGTTGAACATTTTACTGTTAGCCAAATTCCCAGATACTTAATTTTCTTAGTTATTTGCATTCCCATTTTTTCCTTAAGTTCTTTTTCCTGTTTTTTGGTGAAGTTCTTTGTTATTATCTTTGTCTTATGTTTATTTATTTTGAGTCCTGCGACTCTGCCAAATTCTTCTATCTCCTGAACTAATTTGGGTCTTGTTTCTAGGGGCTCTTCTAGAATAAATACCATATCATCCGCAAATGCTTGCACTTTATATTCTTCATTTTTTATTTTCAGACCTTTTACTTCTTGTTCTTGTCTAATTTTGCATAGTAGAACCTCTAAGGTTAAAATGAATAACAGGAATGATAGGGCATCCTTGTCTTACCCCCTTAGAGATGTTAAATTTTTCTGTGGTATCTCATTTATTATTACTTTTGCCATTTGTGTTGAGTATATTGTTTGCAGCATCTTTACAAATTTCTCACCAAAGTTCATATTTTTTAGTTGTAAAGTAATAACCCACCAATTCAAATTATCAAATGCTTTTTGTGCACTTAGAAAAATTAATGCCGATTGTTTGCCGGGATGTGCTTCATAGTATTCCAGGATATTCATAATCACTCTCATGTTATTTTTCTGCTGCCTTTTCGGTAGAAATTTTGAGCTGAGTGGATGAATTCATTTAATATTCTTTTTAATCTTTCTAAAATTACAGATGCAAATATTTTGTAGTCGATGTTTAGTAAAGAAATGGGTCTATAGTTTTTTAATCTGTTTGTGGACTGTATCTTCCTTTGGTATAAGTTTAATGTATGCTTCTGCCCATAATTCGGATAATTTGGCTTCTGCAAGCGCTTCATTATATAGTTCCAACATTGTAACTTCTAATGGTCCTTGTATGTTTTTGTATAATTCTGTAGGAAGTCCATCTGGGCTGGGTGTTTTGTTGTTTTGTTTGTTTGTTTGTTTTGTTTCTTAACTGCTTCACATAGTTCCATCATTGTTATTTTTTCATTTAGCATCATTCTCTTCATCTCTTCAATTTTAGTTAGGGTCATCTTGTCTAGGTATTTTCTGATATTGACTTCTACTATATTTTCTTGACTATATAGATTAGTCAAGACTATATAGATTACAAGAATTCTTGTATTATATTTTTTTTATCTTCATTCCGGTGATGTAAAGTTCCATTCTCCTCGCAGTTGATGTATTATTTTTTTCTCTTTCTCTTTTTTTAATTTATACACTAGCCATCTCCTCAACTTGTTTGCATGTTCAAAAATTTTTTGCTTTGCCATTTTAACTTTTTGTGTCATTTCTTCCTGTGTTATCAAGTTTAATTTGTGTTTTATTATGTCTCTTTTTTCCTTTTATTTTGTGTTTTTGCAGTTCTGTCTGAAAATCTGATTCCATTTTTTTAAGTTCTTCCTGTAAAATAACTATCCCAACTTTTATATGGGACCCCATATAAATGCAAAGTATTGTAGCCAAACTGAAGAGCATTAAATCCATTTTTTAAGATGATGAATGTTCTCAGGTGTGTATCATACCCTGTCTTCTGCTAAGAAATTGAGTCATTCCCAGTAGTAGGCAACACTTGGGCATAAGTTTTTTTTCTCAGATTTAACTGAGCTCTTATTATATAGCGACCCTCCTACCACTCAAGAGTGAAATTCTTCCCCTAATTTCTGGTCACAAAGTTGATTCATATTGATATTCATGAACTCAGTTTTGTGTCAAACTAATTTTATTTATTCAAAATCTGATCACAGATTTTAATGTATTGTTGACTTGCTCTAAACAAACAAAAATAAAAAAGACTAAAAACAGCAAAATAAGGATGTTAATTGTGAATGATTGTATTGGGGAGGATGGAATGGATTTTCTTGTCCTGGAAGAAACTAAACCTCCCCAGAAAGAGCAGTGTCCAATCTGAAAACCTTCCTGATCCTAGTCTCACCTGGTGTCTCAAGTCAAAGGCTGTGCTTAGGAGTGCTTTTTACAAGCTGCAACCAATATAGTAGTTTTGCATAATCTTTGAAAAGAATGATCTCAGACCAATGGTACATTAGCGAGGAGCCTGCAGCAGCATTACTGATGTATATCTTATATCAGGCTACGTTGGGGTATAGTGCAAATACTTCAGATAGCTTAATATATGGTAGACTACTTAATCTCTAGGGATACTAAGGGAGACTGTACTATGTTTCTTAGCAGTTGCACTGGCTTCCCTTGACTTGAATCCATAGATTTTTAGGTTACCTGCTGTCTTTAAAGCTCTTTGGGGCTTTAGGCGCAAAAAAAGCTTTAACCTATGGTGTTAATTTGTCTGGTAGAGGATTTGTGGCCGGAATAATTATGTGCCATATTAATCTGAATGACTGCCTTCTCAATTATTGCCTCTTTTTAATATGCTGCCTAAGTGCAAAGGTTTCTCAGCCCACAGAATGAAAAGGCTCTGAGAACATCTCAGAAGGAATCCTTCCTAGTTTTTGGGAAACTAAAAGTAGAGGGTAGAAGCACTTTCAGACTTGCAAGACTTACAATAAAGGTAGCTTGTGTTAGAACTCAAGATTTCTGTCTCATCCCTTGAAGGGCTAATATTTAAGTACCTACAATAGAACTATAAAAGTCTACTTCTGGCTTTTAATAATATTTTGAATATATTAAATGTAACTAACTGTATATCATTTTAATTTCAGAACAGTAGTAATAATAATAAATGTCCTGCCCACTGCTTTACAATTGGTTGAAGTCAAAAGGACTTGACTCATTTATGACTCATTTTTGCCATTCATTTGAGTGGGTCAACTCCAAATGCAATGAAACCTGGGTGCTATTCATAATCTTTTATAGATGAAGTGCAGAATCTCTGCCCTCTCTCTCCAGAGCTTTAGATTAGCAACCTATTTTGAAAAGCAGACAAAATTTCTAATGTTGGCAATCAGATGTCTATTATTTCATCAATTTATTTCTTATTACTGCTTCAATAGCATTTACATCTTGACCCAAATCGATAATTTATTGTCATATATGTATTAGTCTATAATTTATTTACATAATAATTATAAAGAAAAGTACATTATATGTATCAGAAGTTCTACTGCACTTGGTATGCATGTCTTTAAGGGATGAGGAAATACAGTATATATATATATATATATGTCTTTTTCTGTTTTTCGTAGGCTTTTATGTGCATATTCTTTCTAGCCAGGTTTTACCTACGTAAGCTAGGTTGTTCTGCAGCTCTGACTGTGTGAAATCTCATTCACCAACCTCAGAGCTCCTCCTCTGCTGACAAACTGCAACTCTGCGTTGCTCTCTGGGAGACTCAGATAGCTATTTCTGCCTTATAAGGCTTCGTCAGTGAGCCACACCCACTTCTCAGATATTCCCCCTGTAAAGGTACAATGTGTCTTTTTCTGTTTTTCGTAGGCTTTTATGTGCATATTCTTTCTAGCCAGGTTTTACCTACGTAAGCTAGGTTGTTCTGCAGCTCTGACTGTGTGAAATCTCATTCACCAACATCAGAGCTCCTCCTCTGCTGACAAACTGCAACTCTGCGTTGCTCTCTGGGAGACTCAGATAGCTATTTCTGCCTTATAAGGCTTCGTCAGTGAGCCACACCCACTTCTCAGATATTCCCCCTGTAAAGGTACAATGTGTCTTTTTCTGTTTTTCGTAGGCTTTTATGTGCATATTCTTTCTAGCCAGGTTTTACCTACGTAAGCTAGGTTGTTCTGCAGCTCTGACTGTGTGAAATCTCATTCACCAACCTCAGAGCTCCTCCTCTGCTGACAAACTGCAACTCTGCGTTGCTCTCTGGGAGACTCAGATAGCTATTTCTGCCTTATAAGGCTTCGTCAGTGAGCCACACCCACTTCTCAGATATTCCCCCTGTAAAGGTACAATGTGTCTTTTTCTGTTTTTCGTAGGCTTTTATGTGCATATTCTTTCTAGCCAGGTTTTACCTACGTAAGCTAGGTTGTTCTGCAGCTCTGACTGTGTGAAATCTCATTCACCAACCTCAGAGCTCCTCCTCTGCTGACAAACTGCAACTCTGCGTTGCTCTCTGGGAGACTCAGATAGCTATTTCTGCCTTATAAGGCTTCGTCAGTGAGCCACACCCACTTCTCAGATATTCCCCCTGTAAAGGTACAATGTGTCTTTTTCTGTTTTTCGTAGGCTTTTATGTGCATATTCTTTCTAGCCAGGTTTTACCTACGTAAGCTAGGTTGTTCTGCAGCTCTGACTGTGTGAAATCTCATTCACCAACCTCAGAGCTCCTCCTCTGCTGACAAACTGCAACTCTGCGTTGCTCTCTGGGAGACTCAGATAGCTATTTCTGCCTTATAAGGCTTCGTCAGTGAGCCACACCCACTTCTCAGATATTCCCCCTGTAAAGGTACAATGTGTCTTTTTCTGTTTTTCGTAGGCTTTTATGTGCATATTCTTTCTAGCCAGGTTTTACCTACGTAAGCTAGGTTGTTCTGCAGCTCTGACTGTGTGAAATCTCATTCACCAACCTCAGAGCTCCTCCTCTGCTGACAAACTGCAACTCTGCGTTGCTCTCTGGGAGACTCAGATAGCTATTTCTGCCTTATAAGGCTTCGTCAGTGAGCCACACCCACTTCTCAGATATTCCCCCTGTAAAGGTACAATGTGTCTTTTTCTGTTTTTCGTAGGCTTTTATGTGCATATTCTTTCTAGCCAGGTTTTACCTACGTAAGCTAGGTTGTTCTGCAGCTCTGACTGTGTGAAATCTCATTCACCAACCTCAGAGCTCCTCCTCTGCTGACAAACTGCAACTCTGCGTTGCTCTCTGGGAGACTCAGATAGCTATTTCTGCCTTATAAGGCTTCGTCAGTGAGCCACACCCACTTCTCAGATATTCCCCCTGTAAAGGTACAATGTGTCTTTTTCTGTTTTTCGTAGGCTTTTATGTGCATATTCTTTCTAGCCAGGTTTTACCTACGTAAGCTAGGTTGTTCTGCAGCTCTGACTGTGTGAAATCTCATTCACCAACCTCAGAGCTCCTCCTCTGCTGACAAACTGCAACTCTGCGTTGCTCTCTGGGAGACTCAGATAGCTATTTCTGCCTTATAAGGCTTCGTCAGTGAGCCACACCCACTTCTCAGATATTCCCCCTGTAAAGGTACAATGTGTCTTTTTCTGTTTTTCGTAGGCTTTTATGTGCATATTCTTTCTAGCCAGGTTTTACCTACGTAAGCTAGGTTGTTCTGCAGCTCTGACTGTGTGAAATCTCATTCACCAACCTCAGAGCTCCTCCTCTGCTGACAAACTGTGTGAAAAAAGACACATTGTACCTTTACAGGGGGAATATCTGAGAAGTGGGTGTGGCTCACTGACGAAGCCTTATAAGGCAGAAATAGCTATCTGAGTCTCCCAGAGAGCAACGCAGAGTTGCAGTTTGTCAGCAGAGGAGGAGCTCTGAGGTTGGTGAATGAGATTTCACACAGTCAGAGCTGCAGAACAACCTAGCTTACGTAGGTAAAACCTGGCTAGAAAGAATATGCATATATATATATATATATATATATATATATATATATATATATATATATATAGGGGGGAAATGAAAACAGCAAGTTTATAAGTTAAGCAATGGACAAACTTTAGGAAGATACTTCCAAAAGAAAAAGTGTTCATGATTTTCCCAAGAAAACTGTTATTTAAAAGTCAGACAGACTCCTGTGAAATTAATTCACAATTTAAGACTATTCCCTTTTATAAAGTAGATTAAGGGCATTTTTGGCTAAGTACAACTGAATGCTATTCACAAATTAAATTTTTGTAGATCCTTTCCAGACATGGAAAAGTATATGCTCTTGAATGTAATAAAGTTTCTTTTTTCCTTATGCATTATCATTATAGATCAACATCTCAGAAGCTGTCATCAAAGGAATTACATAGAACAATGAATTGTGAGGGGACGCCCTGAATTAGTTTTACATTTCCAATCAAGCCTTAAAAGGTTATCAACAGCATTTATACCTCATGTTGATACTCTATGTTATATATTCAGCAATACTTTGTTTTTTGCAACTCCTACAGCCCCCAGAACCAGGGCATTATTTTCTCACATCTAACAGTTGTAGAGAAATAGTGATCTGAAGTAGGACTGCCGTAAACAAGGACAGGGATAAAAAGCTCTTTCTCCATCCATACAATCCATTTCAAGAGTGCTGTTTCCCCAGAGAGAAAAATAGTTTACATTAATGGATTCTGTAGTAGAATCTTTTGCATTCATAAACTGTAAAAAGAAACACAGTTCAAATAAAGTTCAGTAGAATAAATTAATCTATATTTTACCCAATAGATGCAAATTATTCATTTAATGTTCATGAATATTTTTATATTATAAAAATAATATAAAGCTGTTGTTAATGTTCTTTTTTGAACATTAAGAGCATTAAAACCAAACAGCTGTAACATAACCATAAAACACTAGAAACAAGAAGAGACCAAGAATGCAAGTGCTAATTTATTTTTACTGAAAAATAATAATAATACTTGCTTGTGCAAACCAGAATCTATTTAAGGGGAGGGAGAATACTTTACAATTAAAATGTATTGTATCAAGTATTGATCTACCAAATTTAGAAAACAGGATTTACCCAATGAATTCATTCAAAAGAATAAGGTACCCTGATTTTAAGATAAAGTGCTAAAAACTAATACTTGCATACTTGACCTGGAAATGTTAGGACTGTCATCAGCAACTTGATGGCAAAACATGCTTAAACAGATTGGTTTGCTTAAATGGAGGAACCAAATGTGGTCCACAAAATTTTGATAAAACAGTACTAATTTTTACAGTACTTTTCAAATAGATGGGCTGCCAACATTATACACATTTTCGTCACGGAAAAAAAGTGAGATATTATAAAAATGTACGCAAATGTTGAAATAAAAATAAATAATAATTGAATAAGAAATTGAAATGAGAATAAAAATAATTAGGAAATAGGGTCTGCTCGAATACCACTTTAGATTGAACTGAAAAGGAAAACAACAGGAGAGAGAGGAAGGAGTAGAGAGAGAGGAAGGGAAAAGAAAGGAGAGGAGAGAAGAGGAGGAAGAAGAAAGGGAAAAGGAGAAAGGGAAAGAAGAGGAAGGGGAAAGAGGAGTAGAGAAGGTTAGAAGGGGGAAGAAGAGAGGAGTGGGGGAAGAGAAGGGGAAGTAGGAAAGAGAAGGAGAGGAAGAACTAAGGAAATAGGAGGAGAAACAGGGGAAGAGAAGGGGAGGAGGAGAAGAAAGGTTGGAGTAAAGGTAAAGGGTAAAAGAGTAGCCCCGAAAAAGTAAAAATGAAAAATGAAAGTTAAAAGAAAAGATGAATGAAAAATGAGGGAAATGACTGTACATGTAAATGTATTTATGAAAAATAAAAATAAAAAACGTTATAAAAATAGAAAAGAAAAAAACATTCTCGTCCCAAAGGTGTTTTTTCAAGGAGGCAACTGGACTTTGTTTTTTTTCTTTTGAAGACGTTTCACTTCTCATCCAAGAAGCTTCTTCAGCTCTGAAAGAGTAGTGGGGAATGGAAGGATTTAAATTCCTTGCAGACAGCTGGTAATTTGAATTCTTTTAGAGGGTCACTGAAGCACTTGGAGGTTTATCTGTGTCCTCAAGGTCACCTGAGCAGTGCTCCTGGTTCCTTTAAGTCTGCAATTTTTCCTCTGGAAATCCATTCCTACTCCCATACCATTCAAAGGATGTTCATCCCAAATTGTATATCTAAAAGTCTGTAGAGATTCTCAGTCATCCAGGTCGTGGTTGTCCTGGACATTTTTATATTATAATAATTATAATAATTTTGATTTCTCCAAGTTTCTGTCCCCAAATAGCAATGAATTCCTTGTTGCCTTTTTGTGCTATAAGTCACTCTTCCAAAGATTACCCAGTCAAAAAAAAGCATTACTCAGTGACGCGAAGGGAAACTGGAGCATGAAATTTCTGTACTATCCACAATCAAAAGTCTAATACATTAGTGAAGAAAACATCATTGTTTTAAAAGGTCATTTCAGATGATTAAGCATCTCTACTTTTTGTCACTGGTGTTCACATAGAGAAGCCAACCATTTTAAAGGCAGGCTATGTTGTAAGGTCAACTTTATTTGCCCCAATAATACATGTTTCCATGAGTCATTACAAATGAATAGCTCTCTTTATGCATGTGGCTGCTAGAGGGCATTCTTAAGCACCAAATGAAGCTGAATTACCTGAAACAACTACAACAGATGAGCACTCTTGTGCTTCCCGTATAAAAAACGGATTAATGGTAGGGTGCATATCAAATACAGACATAAATTGCCTCAATAGCAGTTACTGATATCATTTGATTCAGGACTGGAGCCAGATTAGAACTGAATATAAAATGGGTTTCTATGTATGGGTAATTAAGATTAGAGTCAAAGTGTGGGAGATCAAAGTGGTGAAAATGTCTTCCACAGATAATGAATTCCATCTCTATTATAATAATTTTCCTAGAATAATGTCTGCCAAATTCAAGAGAGATATTTCATTAAAGCTCTGTCAAATACTCAACTGTGTAAATAAAAGATAACTTATATTCAAATAAAGTCCTTCATAACTTTCTTTTTTTCCCACAGGAACATAATTGGGAAGCCAAAATTATTAATAAAGCTGGAGAATGATGGATTTTTTTGCAAAAATGTATCAAACAAAATTATTGATCAAGCAGAGTTTTTAAAAGAAGCCAATTTTATTCTTTAAAAACTACAGCAGTTACATGCTAAAAATAATTCAAATGATGATAGCAGAAGAAACATGCTAATTGACTGTCTATATTTGAGGTCACTGTAATGCATGTGTCAAAGGAATACTAACTGATCTTGGTCTAAGATGGAAGATGGAAGATAACTGCTTAGTAATCCAAAATGACCTTTGCTTTCTTTTGCCACAATCATTTTTTTATTCTTTGCTTTATACAGCTATAATAGTATCTCTGAACTGATCTCCTATGATGCAAAGAGATGGACACACACCAAAACATCTAACGGAGGAGAAGCTCAGGAAAAGGTACAACTCTAAGGAGCTGCAGAGAGGCAGAATGCCTACACTGATTCTGAAGCACTTCTGCCTGCTTCAAATCTAATTTTGGCATACCTCTAATAGAAACATTGCTCAGATTTTAAAAAATAACAGTTGGTGTTTAATATGCAATCTTCTATATCTACCAGGTGTATGAGATGCCCATTCTCACATAATTTCAGTGTTGCTTGACACCAATTCTAAAATTTCTGAAATAGTCTGATACTTCTTTGATTAATAACCCAAAATAGTTATTATACTTCTGTATTTTGGAATGAGAATTCCACTGTAACTACTGTCAATAATAAAAGGTGGTAAAATACTGTAAATGGCTCTTAAAATAACACAGCAGCTTTTATAAGAGCAGTCTTGTTACATGTCAAGTTCACTTACAGTGCCATCTTCATTTTCATTTTTTCTTCCCCCTTATTAAACAACATGCAAATACTATGAAGTAATTACCCTTTGTTTTATGACACATTGTTCACCAATATTCTATTAAATTAAAAATACCCAGCTACTCTCAATCCAAATATTAATATTGCAAATTAAACAGTAGCAAAGTGTAAAATAATATATACGATACAATTCACTTCCATATATGTAATAGATTATAATGTTATTGTGGCTGAAGAAAGCAAGTTAACCATGAGTACTACCACCAAGGAAAAAAATAGCTAGGCAAGCTCTGGAAATCAAACACGCCAATTCATTAAACATACCAATTTGCTCAATAACTTCTTTCCTCCACATATATACTATATGATCCTCATTACATGAAAATCTAAAGCTTTACATATCGCAAGATTTTTTAAGAAGATAAACCAAGTATGTATAAACTTACATATGTCTCTCCTTTTTTCTCTCTCCCACTCACTTACTCACAAATAGATGCACATGTCCAAATGTGCATTTTTTCAATACTTTCTTCTTCTTCTTCTTCTTCTTCTTCTTCTTCTTCTTCTTCTTCTTCTTCTTCTTCTTCTTCTTCTTCTTCTTCTTCTTCTTCTTCTTCTTCTTCTTCTTCTTCTTCTTCTTCTTCTTCTTCTTCTTCTTCTTCTTCTTCTTCTTCTTCTTCTTCTTCTTCTTCTTCTTCTTCTTCTTCTTCTTCTTCTTCTTCTTCTTCTTCTTCTTCTTCTTCTTCTTTGAGCAGTTTCCAGTGAATCGATGTTTTCCAAAACATTCTTTTTCAAGTAATCACAAGAGCTACACAACCGCACCATGACTTAACTTGATGTAAAATTAACATATCCCCTTTTCTCCCTCCCTCCCCAGTGATCAAGGATCAGGGTTCTGCCGGCTTCCCATGTAGTGTTTCCCCAATTAAAAAAAAATAATAATAATTGGATCGTGGGATCTTCAATGCTGTTCAACCGGCACCACAAATCAAGAATGTGTCCACATTCTATCCCTGGTGAGTTCAGAAAAAAACATTTGGCTTTTAATGTACACGGACGGGCTTTTGAAAAGAAAAAGTCCAGAAAAACCACCACAACTGTCTATGCACAGAACACAAACCCAGTGGCAAAAAGGAACGTGTATCGTGTGTGGGAAATAAGGTGGTGTGACGGGCACCCAAGGGCTCCAGGGCGTTTTCAGAATTCCTCATGGACGTTCCATGCATAATCCATCATCTTGCTGCCGGTGAAATACTCCCTGTATTTTAAGACCTCCTCCAGCTCCAGGTGGTGGTTTTGGTTCTCATCTGCCACGGTGATCATCTGCTTGGCTTCATTCAAGGCGTTGTACTCATTCATGGGGTCCATATACTCCTCCAGCTCTTCCATGGTAACGATACCATCATGGTTGGCATCGATGACGTCTTCAAACTCTTTCTTTCGGTCTTTCACCCAGTCGTCATCCACATCCTGGGCTTGCTGGTTACTTATATTTTTATTTTTCTCTTGCTACTGCTGACCATCAGGCTTAAAATATGCCATAAAAATGAACAGCATGCCATGCAAGTGGCTGAATGTTTGAAGTACTTCAACAAGGAAATTCAGTAATTATATATCAGTCACTGATAATATAGCAATAGCACTTAGACTTATATACCGCTTCACAGTGCTTTACAACCATCTCTAAGCAGTTTATAGTTTCAGCATATTGTCCCCAACAATCTGGATCCTCATTTTACTGATCTCGGAAAGATGGAAGCTGGGTCAACCTTGAGCTGGTGAGAATCGAACTGCTAAACTGCTGGTAGCAGGCAGTCAGCAGACGTAGCCTGCAGTACTGCATTCTAACCACTCTGCCACCATAGCTATGTATCAGTGATAATATATCAGTATCAGTATCACCCACTTGATACTTCTATTCTTACACTACTTTAGCTCAGATATATTAGATTTCAATTTAAATGACCTTTGTAATAAACTGTACTTTATACTTTTTAAGGCATCGATTTATGCCTTGGATTTATTTGGGGTTTGAATTCATTTGATGGCATTCTAATTCTTTAGGAAAAGGTAGAATAAAACCTACCCAATAATGTACTAAGAGTTTCTTTTCTTTATTACATTCTTGCAAATTGTTTCCTTGATTTTCTGTTTGGAGGGGTAGATTCATGAATCAAGCTTGAAAGAGGAACTAGCATCCCAGCAGTGGTATAATTTTCTTTGTAAACTATTTCTGTGAAAAACTATTTTTTGTTTCCATTATGCCACTAACTTTAGAAAATGCCCAGGGAGAACTAGAGTGGGTATTTTTTTAAAAGTCATTTTACAGGAAATAAAATTTCTTGCCGCTACTATTAATATAAGGTGAAACATCTGTCTGATTGCAATCTTTGCAAAAGATACCTATTTTTAAATTTTTAGACAAAGGCAAATTACCACTTAAAAGTACTTTCTTTCTTCTCCCCAGGTTATTTAACTGCAAATGATTCTCAAGACATTAGAGGAAAAGTCATAGTTCTTTAGCAAAACACATGCTTTATTTGTTAATTATCCAAGGTTTAGTCTACATATAATATAGAAAAAAAATCTCTACTTAAAGGGTAAGAAAGTGTCAGATTGCTAGATGGCAGAAAAGACCTCTATATTTCCTTGGTGCCATCTATAAGTTTTTTGGACTTTTGCAGCTGAGATATGAAACCCTTAGGAAGTCATTGAAAAGATGTTGCCCATACTCCAATATTTTCAACAGCAACAACAGCAATGTGGGAAGAATAGTTGTTAGACAATCTCTTTCAAATTATTTTTGCATTTTCTCTCGAGTAAACTTTCACATCTTTTCTGCATACAGCTTAACTGCCCCATTGCAGATGATCCTGAATCAGCTTCTTTCAACTTGATGTCCTGTTACTGCACTGTCCATTACTAGCATACAATATTTTCATTCACCAAGGAGAGAGCAAGATTTTACAGAAAGACATCTGGAATGCACCAAATTAGGGAGGAATATCATATTATGGCATAGCAAAGGCCAAGTGAGGATGAGCAGATGGCCCCAAGTGCAGGCAATATGGTGGTACTGCCAAAGGCAAGGAGGCTGGCAGCAGCAATCTGTATCTAGCTTTGTTGCTGCATCTGTATCTCTACTTCAACTACTAAGCAGATGAGATTATGAAGATCAGTAATTGATGGTCAGGAAAGCAGTGCAAGAATAGCCAGAGAGTGGGAGCTAGTGGCACATCAGTGAGCTCTTGGTACAATTCAGCACATGCAGGCAGCACATGCAGGATACCACACAGCAGAGGGGGTGCATTTTTTTAGGGCAGCGATTGGAAGTTTCAGTGTTTTTCACATTTTATAAATCTTTACAAAATGGTGAAAAACTATTGAGAACTTGAAAGTTTTATTCAAAACCAAGCAACTGTTTTTTTCTATACTGTTTGCTGATAATGTGGCAAAAGCTACAACAAAGCCAGGATATTTAATGGAAATTTTTCAACTGTGGAGATATTTGAAAGACACTAGAATCAGGTAACATATAGAAGGAAGCCAACTATTATATAACCTGAGAAGAGAGGGTAACTATATCCGCTGTATCTGTAACCGCTATCAAAAAAATCAGAAACCATTTTTAATATTTTTTTCTTTTTCTATATTTTTACATTTTTCTTATTAGTTTTCTTTATTCTTTGATTTGTACTGTTTTAATTTTGATGAAAAAGTTGTTCAATATAAATTATTTTTTTAAAAAAGGAAGCTACTAGAGTCAATCCTGAAGAAACAAAAATATGAACAGTGTTGCAATTTCTGGAATTTACTGTAAAGTGGAATCTTTGTGAATCTTTGCCAAATGTACTCTTATGCTTAAGATTTTTCCTAACTAATTTTGAGGATATAATATTTAAAATACTTAGAATTACTTATAACAACCCAAATGACAGAAAATTAGGTTATTATTGCAGTTAGAAAAAGGAGATCTACTCATGGTTTCAAGGAACCTTAGTATACTGATGTTGGTAAATCCATATAGGAGACAAATTTGTAGGTATTATGGAAATCAGGTGGATTCCCCTCACCTTCAATGCAAGAACTGCAATGGAAGATGGCACTAAAATAATAATTGCCAACACTGGAAAAATCTAGAAAGCTCTAGATGAGCAAATGCAGACTGAGTAATCTGGCTATTACGATAGAATGTGCACCTGCAGGAGGACTGTGGGAGACTTTTGGCAATTCAAAGATTTCCCAGAAAGAGACCTGAATTAACAGACTGCTCAGACTTGAACTGGAGGAAGATGTTCAACATTTAACATTTCTCATATCTACCATGTTTCCCTGAAAATAAGACCCTGTCTTATATTTTTTTGAACCCTGAAATAAGCGCTTGGCCTTATTGCTGTGTGCTCAAAAGCCCGATTGGGCTTATTATCAGGGGATATCTTATTTTGGGGGAAACACGATAGTAGGTAAGAAAGTTGTAGCTTTGGTCTGGCCATTAGGTGTAATCTAATAAACAATTGAACTTGAATGAATCTCGTTGCCTCAGTTGGGCTTGGGCCTGACATTATTGAACATGAATCTGCAAAGAAGATAAATTAGTACCATGACAGACTAATATATAAGAAAATTATTTTACCAATATTTTTATATAAAATCCATGTTTGCCTCCCATATTTTACACTTTTTTCCTTTTTATTGGCAAGTTTATATATACAAAATTCAATAAAACAAAATATTCACTGTATGTGTGGCCATTCTTCTTTTTATTTCATGTTTATTTCTGAAAATGATTTAATTGTAGAGACGAAGTTCTTTAAAATGATTCCACAGGGTGTCAAATCACTAGATACCACTGCTATAATATGATGCACACTTGGATCACACATGGTTTGGAAAAACCTGTAACTCTGGAAATGATATATCATTAAAAGTTTAATTGGTGAACCTAATGAGCCTCACTAATGCATAATATATAGATAACACACACTCAATCTTAGATGAAAAAGATATGCAAAGAAGGGCTGTCTTACCTTTACTAGGTGCCGATTTTCTCACAGATGCAACATGATCTTCTGAGATGGCAAGTCTTCTCACTACATCAGCCAGAGCTGCTTTCAACACTGTGATTTCATCTTCTTGCTGCTGCACTCTCAGTTCAAGAGCCGAAAGGCGATCTTGGACATCAGAGGTACTTGCTGCAGAAATGCTATCATCTGTGGAAATAAAAGATATGGTGCTTTCAAAGTGTGCCATAACTTTCTAAAAGAGAACTGTTTGTACGTTTATGTTGTTCCATTAAAATAAAAGTTTCTGCTTACCAATAATAAAATAGAAACAACCAATTTACGTAACAGAAACAAGAGAAACATAATAAAATTGAGAAATCTGTGAAAATATTTATAAAAGAAATTTTAAAGTCTCAACTTTATCCAAAGTGGACTGAATTTTGAACATATTTTGGCATCTGCATCTACAGTATCATTATTATAGAGGCAGTGTCGCATCCATCAAATGTATTGGGATTGTAATTCCCAGAATTTTCAGCCAATGTGGCAACATTTAGAGAAACTATGGAATCAATGTCTTGACTGTAAACCTCTCCTTTAGATGTGAGAAATTGTTGAAACCCGTATCTTAAATTATTTATTTATTTGTTTATTTATTATATTTATATACCGCCCTTCTCCCGAAGGACTCAGGGCAGTGAACAGCCAAGATCAAATACATAAATATAAAAGTTAAAAACAATTTAAAACCAGATTAAATACTTTGGCTCGCAATTAAAAACATCCCATTAAAATCCAATTTAAAATTTAAAACCGTTAAAATTAGGCTAGCCCGGCTTGCTGGAATAACAAAGTCTTCAGGGAACGGTGGAAAGTGCGCAAGTCCGGGATCTTCTGTACCTCCGGGGGCAGCTCGTTCCAGAGGGCAGGAGCCCCCACAGAGAAGGCTCTCCCCCGGGGGGTTGCCAGTCGACACTCTCTGACTGACGGCACCCCGAGGAGCCCTGCCCTGTGGGAGCGTACTGGCTGGTGGAAGGCTGTCGGTAGCAGAAGGCTACCCAGGTCCTAAGCCATGGAGCGCTTTAAAGATGTTAATCAACACCTTGAATCACACCCGGAAGACCACTGGGAGCCAATGCAGCTCGCGCGGGAGAGGTGTTACATGGGAGCCCCTAGCCACTCCCATAATCACCCGCGCAGCCGCATTTTGGACCAGTTGGAGCCTCCGGATGCTCTTCAAGGGGAGCCCCATGTAGAAAGCATTGCAGTAGTCCAGTCGGGAAGTGACGAGGGCATGAGTGACCATGCGCAGGGAGTCCCGATCCAGAAAGGGACGCAACTGGCAGATCTTTATTAGGTGAACCTGATAAAAAGCCCCCCTGGCCATGGCCGTCATATGCTCTTCTAAAGACAGCCACGCGTCCAGGAGGACACCCAAGTTGCAAACTCTCTCCGTGGGGGTCAATGACTCACACCCAATAGCCAGCGATGGCACCAGCTGGGTATATCGGGATGCCGGAAGCCACAGCCACTCAGTCTTGGAGGGGTTGAGTCGGAGTCTGTTTCTCTCCATCCCGCACAGCCTCCAGGCACCGGGACATCATCACTTCAAGGGCATCATTGGGATGGTCTGGGGTGGAGATGTACAGCTGAGTATCATCAGCATACTGATGGAACTGCACCTCAAAATCACGGATGATCTCACCCAGTGGCTTCACATAAATGTTGAACAGAAGGGGTGAGAGGACCGACCCCTGCGGCACCCCACAGATAAGGCGCCTCGAGGACAACCTCTGCCCCCCTGCCAACACAAACTGTAACTGGTCAGAGAAAAAGGAGTAGAACCACTATAATATGGTGCCCCCAACCCCCAGCCGGCGCAGCATGATACCATGGTCGATGGTATCAAAAGCCACTGAGAGATCTAATAGGACCAGGACAGAGGAACAACCCCTGTCCTGAGCCCTCCAGAGATCATCAACCAGTGCGACCAATGCCGTTTCAGTGCTGTACCCAGGCTGTACCCAGGCCTGAAACCTTAAGCACCTACATGCAACTGCTTCTACCCACACAACCCCAAAAAGGCCTTATGGGAAATAAAATAAGGGGTACCAAACAGGAGACTTAACAAAATATGCAAACTAGTATATAATATCATTACATGATAGTAAAAAATGTGTAGACTCCAACACAGATTAGAGAAGACCTGGGTATTTTACTCCCCCCACCCCCCAGCCGCATCTGGCCCTTTGCCTGTCCCTGTCCTCTCAGCTCGCATAAGATAAATCAAAAATTAGAAATTAAACGTAACTAAGCAAGCTGCAGGAGGCAGGAGAAGAAGCCCAGTCAGGTCCGACTCTATGCACTTGCAATGCACTCCTTCAGTCACCTGGTGGCTGCAGGAGAACAAGGAGAGAAAGCACTTCTCTGTGCCCATGCAGTATTCACCCCTTGTCTGAAGCAGTTTGAGGAGTTGAGGTGGCGGAGTTTGAGGACATCAAATCAAGTTACATTGGTTTGGCCCTCCACAACAATACTACTTTCTCATATGTCCCCTTGGGAAAATTAATTGCCCACCCCTGGATTAGAACACTGTGCACACCATTCTCCATGGAAAGGGACATTTCAAATATTTCCAATTATTTTTGAAAAAGCTTAAGAACAAAAGATGTTGCTGGTACACACAAGATAATTGAGAAAGCCAAAGAATATGAAAACAATGTTAATATGCACTTCACTGATTATAGAAAGATCTTCTATTGTGTCAGCCATGTTGAGCTGAAAATGGGAATATCACAATATTTCACTGTCCTTATACAAAACCTACAAAATATGACAAAATGGATTAGTTCCAGGTTGGTAAAGAAAGGAGTCAAAGTTTAATACTGTCTCCTTATTATTGAATCTATACAAAAAAATATATTAATAGAAGATAAGTGTGTGTTAAAAATCAAAAGAAAAATCAACAATAGCCTATGCTTATGACACTACTGTGACAGCTAAAAATGTAAACTCTAATAATAAAATTCCAGGAGCATAGTGAAAAAAATGGGATTGAGATTAAAAATAAAGAAAGCCAAACAAATGACAAGTAAACTGTGTTTTCCCCGAAAATAAGACCTAACCGGAAAATGAGACCTAATGCGTCTTTTGGAACAAAAATTAATATAAGACCCGGTCTTATTTTCAAGGAATCTGTAGTAATCTGCCCTAGGACTAACAATTAAGAGACTGAAGTGTTGGGAAGCTTCTGCATTTTAGGATTGACTATGAACAATTAGGAAATAGCTGCAGACTAACAATAATGGCACTGGAAAAAATATTTCAATGTTTTGATTAGTCTGCTAGACCTACAAAGAATCATGTAGGCAAATTTTCCCTGTAATGCTCTATGGATAGGAAAATTTGGTTTTGAAGAAGCAAGACAGAATAAATATTGGTATCTTGAACTTTGATTTTGAGAATATGATGGACAGACAAACAAATGGACCATAGAACAAATCAATCCAAAATCCACACTCCAGGCACAAATACAGGTTGAAATTACATAACTTGGACACATAGTAGCGCTCTTGAGAAGTCCATGTTGGGAAAGATAGAAGAAAAAGGAAGAAGAGAACAACCAGCAGCAAAATGGATTAAATTATAACCCTGAGGAGTACATCATTGGAACCTGAGGTGCTAGGTTGGGGATAGATCATCCTGGAGAAGGTGTATCTACATTGTTGCTAACAGTTGACAGATTTCATGGCACATAATCAATGAATCACAATAAAGAGATCTGCTTATGTTGTATTATGCTGGTATAATAATTATAGTCATGTTAAGGCAGATAGAAAATAATTTTAGTGATTTGGCCATAAGACACAATGAATCTAAAATGCTAGTACAGTGGTTCCCAAACTTTTTCAGTCCACCGCCCCCTTGATACTACAAACTCATCCTCAGTGCTCCCCACCCAGGGGTGGGTTCTACATACCTTTACTACCCGTTTGCAGCGGGGCCACGTGCACGCACTCACTTCGCTTGCGTGTGCACGCACTCTTCTGCCGGTTTTACTACTGGTTCTATAGAACCGGTGAGAACCGGGGCAATCCACCACTCCCCCACCCCACCCCCTATAAATAGCATTGTTTGGAATAGCGACCCACTAAGGAACATAGTAACAGTAAAATACACAGAATACAGCCATTTTTTGGCCACCTGAAGCCTTGCCCTGCATGTCCCGTTTTTGTGAATAACTGGCCCGTTTTTCGCAAAAACAGGCTGCACAGAGCCTTTGGGAGGCCTGCAGGCTGCTCCAATGCAAATCTATCCCTGTAACAAAAATAGCTAACACTATTAGTTAACACTAAAGAAATCTCCTGAATCAACCAATCTAGAGCAGTGATTCTCAGCTGGGGGTTCCCTTTGAATTTGCTGACCACCAGCGAGTGGGAGAAAGCAATTTCACAGAGGAGGGGATGGAGAGGGCTGTGAGATGAATTCACACCCATTCCCAGACCCCCTTGGGATCAGCCTGCAGTCCTCCCCTGCCTCCTCAGGTGGTGGAGCTGGGGCAGGGGATGCTTTTCAAGAAGTCACAAGGAGGGCTGAGAGCTGGTTTCTGTCCCACAAGTAAGATTTGGTCCAGAACCATCCCCAACATGAAGATCTTTTATTTGCTCCTTGTACTCCTTGTCTTTGCATTTTTAACAGGTAATAAATTAAATTTCTGATGATGTCGAAATAGCTCATAACTCACCTTTCTAGACAGCTATTATCATGTCTAAAAGCAAGATACTCTTCTCCATCTTTTGTCTGAAGTACCATTTAATCAAGAGCCTTTTAATTCCAGAAGTCCAAGTTTAAAGAATGGACTTCTGGAATTAAAGCTCCATTTTTAGCTAAAACTTAATTCACACCTGTTAATTTTGCTTGAGCAGTATGAACAATTGACAGTGTGATCCTCCAAAGGTCTGAAAAATATATCATTGATTTTTCTTTGGCATTTAAACTAGGTAACCAATGTGAAAAAATGCATCAAGGAAGGACTGGAAAGCCAGTTCATACTGAACCGTATTGGGTTTTCTGTTGTTATTTGAATAAAATGAAAAGAAATAAAATAGTGGTACCTAGTGCGGAAAAAGAGACGAAATAATGGGCATTCTCAACACTTGAATTCTCTACACTTAAAATATCTAGAAATTATTATGGTTAAGTGACTTTTGCCCCATTTTACGATTTTTCTTGCCATAGTTCAAATCAAAGTTCAAATCAAAGATTTGATAGTTCAAATCAGAGATTTGATAGTTCAAAGATTTCTGAGACCAATGTCGAATACTTAAATTTCAGTAGTCACCAATCCCAGTCTTAAAATGAGTTTAGAATCAGTGGGAGTCACTGATAACAATGAACTAACTAGCTACTGATAATGAGTCCAGTCCTGCCTTTCTTTTCCTTCTGTCCAAGTTTTGCAAATACTTTTTCCAGGTATATGCTTTATTCCATTATTGTTAGGGAAAAAATGAGTCTTCCAAGCAATTTTAAAAGACACTGTCAGAATGACTCTGCTCTCAGCCCCCTTTGTGGCTCCTTGAAAAGCACCCACCCACATATGTAAATGAAAAGAATAAGCTTAAAAATCCTAACCTTTTAAAACTGAAAATATGGAGAATTGGGAGGATGAATATGAGACACTAAGGGAGATGTTTCAAAAAGTAAGGGAGGCATTTAAGGTAAATAAAGAAGCAGAGAATTGGTTAGCTTGCAAAAAAAAAAAAAGAAAGAGAAAAGATGAATGAGAAGCAACAGAAACAAGGAACTAATATTGAAAAGGAAATAATTGAAAAAAAGATAAAGATGATTACACTGGGTTCAATAGAAAAAATGGAATAAGATGAAATATACTGCTAATAATTAAAAAGATGAGGGGAAATTTTGAGAAATATACTTGATAAATGAAAGAAAGACCGGGGTTGCCTGGACTCCATAGTGGAAAATATAAAATTGAAAATGAATACAGCAATAGAGAGGGATGAAGGAAGGAGAAGAGAAATGGAAGAAGGAAGGAGAGAGAGGGAAGGAAGAGAAGGGAGGAAGGGAAAGGAATTAGAGTAGGAGTGAGGGTAAGAGAGGGAGGAAGAGAAGAGAAGGAGAAAAGAAGAGAAAGTAAGAAGAAAAGAGAGAGGTGGTAGGTTTGAGGAGAAAGATTGCTGTACAATAAAAAAAGATGAAATGGAAGAAAGGCAACCCCAAACAAATATAAAGATATTAAGATAAAGAATGAATTGTTGAACTTTAAAGAATAAAAGAGAACAAATATGAATAAATAGCAATAATTAGAAACACGCATACAAACATACAATGTATTTTCTTTGAACAGAGTATTTGGCCGGTTCACAAATTAAACAGTGTTTAGTCATTTCAATTACATTTTTTTTTAATTTGATTTATATGCCGCCCTTCTCCGGAGACTCAGGGCGGCTTTCAATGCATTAAGCAATAGCCTTCATACTTTTGTATATTTATACAAAGTCAGCTTATTGCCCCCACAAACTGGGTCCTCAATTTACCTACCTTAGAAAGGATGGAAGGCTGAGTCAACCTTGAGCCTGGCAGGATTCGATCTTACTTTAATTGCAGACAGCTGGTCTTAAATTACAGAGCTCTGTCTGTTGAGCTATCCAGGCTCATTTACAATTTCTATATTTCCTTTTTGCCATATTTATTCATCTATTTTTTAAAAAACAATATTACCCTTCATCCTCATCTCTAATATTAATCAAATTCAATTTTCCCTTCTATTCTATATTATACCCCTTCCCATTGTCATCTATTTTTATATCCATCCTCACATTGGTTAATTATGTAATATTACAGTTGTTTAATACAAATTCAACATTTTAATATAAATCAATTAGTTATATAACTATCTTTTTTGTATATTAATCAATATGAACATAAATATTCCAATTATTTCCATGCAATCCAATTTCTTACAAATCAATTAATTATATTTACCAATAATAATAAACCAAATAATTTCCCCCATATATTCCTCCAAACCACAACTTAACCATTTCTGCTTTCAACACAATATATAATAGTATCTCAATTATTATAATTCCCTAGTTAAACAGAGCTTTTTTTTCTTTTGCGTTTTAAAATCTTGAAGTCTCCTCTTTTGCCTAAATTTCCCATTGTTTACACCTACCTTTTTTGATGAGGAAAAAGAAATCTGCCTCTGCCTAATTTTCCAACGTTGCTGCAAACAGCAAAGCCAACAACCTGCTTTACTTTCAGTTTCGTTTTCAGCTTGAATTGCACAAGGAGGGAAAAAAAATCTGCTCCAGCAATTTAGCTCTTTGTAGCAAGCCATACGCAAAACAACTGAGAACAAATCAGCTGAGAGTCGCAGATCTAATCAATGGGCTAATTAGCCTATGCTGAAGCTGAAAGTTGTTGTTTTTTCTTGCTGTTTGCTTGTAAGGAGGTAACTACACAGGCCAAAGGGTGGGGGCCACCCTCCTTGCCACCTAGCCGCCCCCTGCCACCCCCTTTTGCCTCTAGCGCCCCCCTGCTGTCCCCCTTGCCTCTTACCACCCCCCTAAGGCATCCCACCGCCCCCCAGGAGGTGGTACCACCCACTTTGGGAACCACTGTGCTAGTACAAAAGCAAATACTATTTATAAAACCACAAGTAATTTTTTTTTAAATGAAAAGAAGTGCATAATGTGAATGTGACATTTTAAGAATAACTCCCTCTTTACAACAAGGTCAAATAATTTAGTTGCAGGAAGTTAAAAGAATTTTTCTCACTTTGAATTCATCAAATTTTGATGGCAAGGATCTATTCCACAGAGCCATTTTATTTGGCTGCAGTGGCACAACATAACAAGTTATGGGTTACATACTCATCTAATGACTCATTCAGTATATACAGAACCTTAAACTGGATGAAGTATGACTGTAATGACCATCAAAACCAGCCTTTTACAGTATTAGAACTTCCAGGTATTCATTAGTGCATTAGAAGGTCCAACACTGAGATATCCGTACAACTATTCCTATGATTATCAAAGATATGCACAAATAGGGTATCAAAAGAAAATACTTAAAAAGCAATATCTCAAGCTCATCTTTTTTTTTTCTTTTTTTTTTAATTTGATTTATATGCTGCCCTTCTCCAGAGACTCAGGGCGGCTTACAATGCGTTAAGCAATAGCCTTCATTCTTTTGTATATTTTTTATACAAAGTCAGCTTATTGCCCCCACAAACTGGGTCCTCATTTCACCTACCTTAGAAAGGATGGAAGGCTGAGTCAACCTTGAGCCTTGGAGAGATTCGAACCAGCAGAAATTGCAGGCAGCTGTGTTAATGACAGGGTGCACCAAACCACTGTACTATCAAGGCTCTGTACTATCTGGTGTTATACTGTGAAATATGCGCCTGCAAAGGAAGCATGGGTTGGGTGGGCCAATCCCAGTGGGATGAGACAGTCCTACAAGTAGCCTGGACCCATGCCATGAAGGACTTTAAAGAGAATTACCATCTTAAATTGTACCTGAAAGCAAATTAGCATACAGTGCAACTTGCAGACTGGTGGTATTACAAGGACCACTCTGGGGCCCCAAAAAATTGCCTGCGCCACTGCAGTCCTGTAGCTTCCAAATGCTCTTTCAAGGATAGGAAAAAAGATAAATAAAAAATTAGTTAGAACTACAGAAACTGAAACCTACTATTAATAATCAAATCAACTAGTGCTTGCTGGAGAGACTGCTGATATAGAGTTACATATTGACTGAAAGATGGGATAAACTGTTTGGGAGCTCTCTGGATTTTAAACTGCTTCTGGATGTCCTTTGATGACAGCTACATGGAGGTTTAGCTAGCCACAGCACTTCCATTTGGAACTTGAGCTTCAATCTGTCTTCCACATATTGGTAGCTTCCACTATTTATACAAAGTAAAGCTTCAACTGGTGCAAAATACAATTGTTTGTCTATTGATTAGACTATACTAAAATGTTGCATTATTTTGATTTCATTTTATCTAGCTTGTTTGTTTTATTGAAATACATTGTTATTTGCAATTGTTTTGCATTAGACTCTGGTCTAAAGCATTAGCTAGTAAGTGCTGAAGGTTTTGTAGTAATTGAAATCTAAGAGGAAAAAAAAAAGAGGGATAAAAGTAAGTTATTTAGATAGATAGTGAATACAGTTACTTCTTCAAGACTCCCAGGAGTATACATGTAATCAACTGTAAAAATGCTACAAGAAAATAAATGTTCAGAAAATAATTAAAGCTATAGTATTCCTATGTAGCGTAGACCAGAAAGACCATTTTGATTAAAGTGTTCATATCAATCTAGCTTTGCAAGGATATAACAAATTCAAAGTATTCTTTGTCTTCCTATTAAAACTGTTCTGTAAAAATAGTATTGAAATCTTGTGAGTTTTTCACCTCCATTATCTATTTGGAACTATATAAGTTTTAGTAACTCCATCCTGTTCTTACAGTACTATCCTTAATAAAATCATAATATTCAGTATATTTGGTGGGCTGTCAAAAGCTTATTTCAACTGTACATTTGGTAAACTGTGAAATGCTGATTTCAGCTCCCTTTATTAGATTGATGTGCAATACATGCCTTTTTTTAAAAAATCCACTGTTTCATTCCATTATTCCACATATAGTGGTGCGTAGAAATTTGTGAACCATTTTAATTTTCATTATTTCTGCATAACTATCACCTAAATGATGGAACTAACGTTACCTAATTGAGTAATGAAACCTCAGCAATCGTATTCATAAAACATCAAAACCCCCAATAAAAATTGCTTTGTTTTCAATACATAAATCACAAGGAAAAAGCATCTAATTAATCAAATGCCTTATCTGTAATTTTTGTGTGAATTATAATTATAAAGGTATCGGTATAAAGAGGATGGAAAAGTTGCCAGCATATTTATTTACTCTCAGAGGTTCATTAGTTATGAATATTAAATACTATCTGCTTGATCTTAAGCAAAAATAGATGTAAACCAGACCCATGTAATATTGAAAAATAAATGCAAAACAGGAGAGGTAACTTCTATGAAAGTAGCCCCTTTCTAAATAGCTGATTCAAGTACCAAAAATTTTTTCTCTCACACACAATGTATGTTCTTGAAATGCTATCTAACAGCAGTTGGAAAGTACAAAGTATCTTTCTGACTGTTTGAACAGGAACTTGGCAGGAATGGGACTAACTGCATGTCTTCTAACTGGAAGACCTCTTCACTCATGGAAATACTAATAATTCATTCATTTTCATGAACTGACTTATTTTATTAATTAATTTAATGTAAAAAAAACCTAAATTACCCTTTTCTCTGGAAACAATACATAGGAAATAGAAGAATAATAGGTAGATGTTAATAATCATCACAAGTATTTCATAATTTGAGCTTTGGTCACTTGAATTACATCTGAATTTAATGACCAAAAAGGTACTTTACAATATTCAAAAATGATGAAGCTGACAGGAAAGATTAAGATAACACTAAGATGGTATATCATGTAACTTACCTCCCCAGGTTACCTGCTATAAAAGACAAATAAAACTCTACACCTCCAGAGTATTTGGAGAATAAAGGTAGTTTAGTTTAGTTTAGTTTATTTGATTTGTATACCGCCCTACTCCCGAAGGACTCAGGGCGGTGAACAGCCAAACAATAAAATAACATAGATACAAAAATTTAAAAAACCAGATAAAATCAAATTAAATCATTTTGGCCCAGACAGAATTAAAACACCCCAATAATTTAAAAACAGATTAAAATTTACATATTTAAAAAAGGGAAGAGATTAGGCCAGGCCCGCCTGATGGAATAAAAAGGTCTTCACAGCGCGGCGGAAGGTGCGCAGATCCGGGATCCTCCGTATCTCCGGGGGGAGCTCATTCCAGACGGTAGGTGCCCCCACAGAGAAGGCTCTCCCCCTAGGGGTCGCCAGCCTACACTGTTTGGCTGATGGCACCCGGAGGAGTCCCTCTCTATGAGAGCGTACTGGCCGGTGGGAGGCTATTGGTGGTAGTAGGCGGTCCCGTAGATAACCAGGTCCTAAGCCATGGAGCGCTTTAAAGGTGGTAACCAAAACCTTGAAGCGCACCCGAAAGACCACCGGGAGCCAGTGCAGCTCGTGCAGGAGAGGTGTTACATGGGAGCGCCATGTCGCTCCCATTACCACCCGCGCGGCCGCACTCTGCGCCAGTTGGAGCCTCCGGGTGCTCCTCAAGGGGAGCCCCATGTAGAGAGCATTGCAATAGTCCAGGCGGGAGGTGACGAGGGCATGAGTGACCGTGCGTAACGAGTCCCGATCCAGAAAGGGACGCAACTGGCGAATCAGGCGAACCTGATGAAAAATCCTCCCGGTCACGGCCGTCAAGTGCTCTTCTAAAGACAGCCGTGAATCCAGGAGGACGCCCAAGTTGCGAGCCCTCTCCGTGGGGGCCAATGATTCGCCCCCAATAGTCAGTGATGGCGTCAACTGACTATATCGGGACATCGGAAACCACAGCCACTCAGTCTTGGATGGGTTGAGCCTGAGCCTGTTCCTCCCCATCCAGATCCGTACGGCCTCCAGGCACCGGGACATCACTTCAAGGGCATCGTTGGGGTGATCCGGGGTGGAGATGTACAGCTGAGTGTCGTCAGCGTACTGATGGTACTCCACCCCGAAACCATGGATGATATCGCCCAGCGGCTTCACATAAATGTTGAACAGGAGAGGCGAGAGGACCACATATGAGGGGCCTCGGGGTCGACCTCTGTCCCCCTGTCAACACAGACTGCGACCGGTCAGAGAGAAAGGAGGAGAACCACCGCAACACAGTGCCTCCCACCCCTAACTCTTCCAACCGGTGCAACATGATACCATGGTCGATGGTATCAAAAGCCGCTGAGAGATCTAACAGGACCAGGACAGAGAAGCACCCCCTGTCCCGAGCCCTCCAGAGATCATCAACCAACACGACCAATGCCGTTTCCGTGCTGTACCCGGGCCTGAAGCCCGACTGGAACGGATCCAGATACGTCGTTTCATCCAGGTGCTGGGGGAGCTGTTGCGCAACCACACTCTCAACAACCTTCGCCACAAAACGAAGGTTGGAGACCGGACGATAATTTACCAACATTGCCGGGTCCAGGGAAGGCTTCTTGAGGAGAGGCCTCACCACCGCCTCTTTCAAGGCGGCAGGAAAGACACCCTCACCCAACGAAGCATTTATAATACCCTGGAACCAGCCTCGTGTCACCTCCCGAGAAGCCAGCACTAACCAGGAGGGACACGGGTCCAATAAACAAGTGGTCGCGTTCAGTCTACCCAGAATCCTATCCACGTCCTCAGGGGTCACAGGATCAAACTCATCCCAGATAACATTCTCAAGACCTGCCCCAGTCCCTCCCCCTGAGACTACCCAGTCAGAGTCCAGATCTTCCCGAATCTGAGTGATTTTGTCATACAGATACTGAACAAAATCCTCGGCTCTACCCTCCAAGGGGTCCTCCCGCGCTTCCTGGTGGAGCAGGGAGCGGGTCACCCTAAACAGGGCGGCCGGGCGATTATCTGATGACGCAATAAGAGCAGCAAAATAGCTACATTTTGCTGCTTTTATCGCCACTAGGTAATTCCTAATATGAGATCTTACCAGTGTCCGGTCAGATTCAGAAAGACTGGCCCTCCAACTGCTCTCTAGGCGTCTTTTCCGGCGCTTCAACTCCCTCAGCTCCTCAGTAAACCAAGGAGCTAAGGTAGTCCTTGCTTACCAACTGTTTTGTTTAGCAACTGTTTCAAATTATGATAGTTAGAAACCCACCCCCACCCCCCCCACCCCCAGACTTGCAACCAATCCTCACATGCAGCGGCCCAAAGTCCCATGATCTCTATTTGGGCACTTTGCAACCAGTGTATTTATGACTGTTGCAGCTTCTGCAGTCACATGATCACCATTTGAGAACTTCACAATTGGCTTCCAAATAAGCATGATTATGCAGAAATGAAGCAACTAGCAGAAAATGCAGAAGTGAAATTGCAAATCCCAGTCATGTGATTTCCCACTTAATGTAGTTGATTTGCTTAATGGCGGAAATGGAAATGAAGTTGTAAATCAGCAGGATCATGTGATTTTTTGACTTGGCAACTACAGCACTTAATAATGGAGTTGCTGGTCCCAACTGTAGTTGGTACATGAGCTGCTCAATCTTCTCGCTACCACTCTGACAAGAGACAAATGGCAGCAGTCAACTCATGTGTTTTTGTCACAGCTGACAGCTGGACTACTAGTACAGCAGAGATACCACTCTTGTTGTCACCTATTGCTCCCTAAGATCACCAGAGATTGTAATTTTGCAACCATCCAGTGCCAAATCCATCAGGAGGCTGGGCCATATTGTGGAGGTGTTCATGGCCTCCTCTGTTCTGCTGCTTCTGGAGGCTCCTTTGCTTCCTGGATTAGTCAGCCCATGAGCTTGGATAATAGTTCTAATAGTTCAAAGCTTCCAGATTCTGATAACAGCCATGGTGAATGTAGCCTCTTGGCTGTGGTTCAATTTTATGCACTCCAACAGCCAAACTTATGGTTGTCCAAGTCCCCTTAAATTAGAAGTATATACATTAATATATATATATATATATATGTATATTGCTTCATGTTGCTTCCTGTTCCTTCTTTTTAGTTCTCAGTTTTCCAGATAGAACCAAGGAAAAAAGCCTGGGGAGGTTGAAAACGGCTTTCCCCAACCCCTCAGAGGCCCTCCGGAGCCCGGAAATGGCCTGTTTCCTGACCTCTGGTGGGCCCTGAAGGCCCAAAAATCAGCTGGCCAGCGTGTGCATGTACGCTGGAGCTGAGCTAGGGCAACGCTCGCATGCCCATAGATATGGCTCCACATGCCACCTGTGGCACTCATGCCATAAGTTCACCATCACAGCTATATACTGTAAAATTTGTTCTGGGCTTCATAACCAAACAATCATATCATATTTCAACCATTAAATCAATTCATCCTTCATTAAATGGTACTCAACCTATCCAATCCCAAAGAGCTTTCAGTGACATTCAAGAAAACAAAAACATGAAATCAGAAATCAAGAGCATTTTAACAATAATATCTGAAACCAATTACATTAGCAGGAAAAATGACATATTTTTTATCCTTCTCTGTAGATCACAAACCCCAATGTAAAACATTTTTATATTCTCTCAGTTGTAATGAACCTTGCCCCACATATTGCTAGGAGGGGTCATCTAGAACTTTGTAACTCTATTGCTCCTTATCATCCAATTCCAAGGAAACAGTTGGTACCCTTGGGCAATAATTGGATGCATGACTAATGGGATGGACATGAAAAAACAAACTGAGAATAAATCCAGACAGAACAGACATGCCATTGGAAGCAGGTATCAGACATACAACCTGTTTTAGAAAGAACAGAATCTCTCCAGGAGATTCTCTCATAATCTGTCACTGGCTTTGCAGGCAACAGCTATGACAATGAACACCTCATCTCTGCACAATTGTATCTAGTGCACTAGCTGTGTCTCTTTCTGGCTGGATTTAGCAATGATTATTCACACCTTAGTTACAGTATACCATGTTTTGATTATCCAAAAGATGCTTTTTCAAGAGGCAACTGGACCTTCTGATTTTTCTTTGAAGATGTTTCGCTTCTCATCCAAGAAGCTTCTTCACTCTGACTGGATGGTGGGGAATGGAATCTCCAGTCAGAGCTGAAGAAACTTCTTGGATGAGAAGTGGAATGTCTTCAAAGAAAAACCATAAAGTCCAGTTGCCTCTTGAAAAAGCACCTTTGCGACAACTATGACCTGGATGACAGAGAATCTCCATAGACATGTCTTGATTACTACACCACCCTCTTCAGAGGTTTACCCTTGAAAATAGTCCAAAAGTTATACTTGGTATAAAATATGCCAGCTAGGCTACTAAGCAGTACACAAAGTACAAGGGTTGTGTATATATGAAATATCTGCACTTACTGCAAATCATCAGGCACAATTTTTGTTGCCATCCCTGACCTCCGGAATAGTATTCTTCTTGGAGTTGAAAACTTTAAAAAAGTTTTTAAAAATCTTGATCTTCTGCCAAACACAACCAATTTGTAAACCTACACTGAAATGAGATGTCATTGACATTTCTGTTCTTCCTCCACATAGCTGTTTAATCCTTTTGTTTCTTGCTTTTATTATGTACAAGCTGCTTTGTATGTCTCCTTGAATAGTTTTGCGATTGGGTGACTTTACTTTTGAAGTCCAAATTAGTTTAATGGAATGCTTTTTACACTTCATATCTGTGTAAAGCAGCGGTTCTCAACCTGGGGGTCGCGACCCCTTTGGGGGTCGAACGGCCATTTCACAGGGGTCGCCAAAGCCCTCTCTCGCCCCCCTCCCCCCACGCCTTCACTCACCCTCACCCTCTGCCTCTGTTGGATCGCCCGGTCGCTGTTCGCTTACCCCGCCCACTCCCAATCTATTGCTGCTTCCGGAGTCCCAGCTGGTGGCTTGAGGGAAAAAAAACTTTAAATTCTTGCCGCGAGGCTTCAAAGAGTTAGCTACAAAGAGGTAAATTCCTGGAGCAAGGTTTTTTACCCCTATCTATGCTGAAAAGAGAAAGCGAAAGGAGGGTCTTAGCTGCAACGTGACAAAATGAGGCAGAGAGATTTCTTTTTCTTTTTCCTCACCAAAAAAGGTAGGTACAAAACTGCAAACAATGGGAAATTTAGGGCAAGAGGAGGTTCAAGATTTTAAAACACAAAAGAAAAAAAGCTCTATTTAACTAGGGAATTGTAATAATTGAGATACTATTAATTGCATATTATGTTGAAAGCAGAAATGGTTAGGTTGTGGTTTGGAGGAATATATGGGGGAAATTATTTGGTTTATTATTATTGGTAAATATAATTAATTGATTTGTAAGAAATTGGATTGCATGGAAATAATTGGGATATTCATGTTCATATTGATTAATATACAAAAAAGATAGTTATATAACTAATTGATTTATATTAAAATGTTGAATTTGTATTAAACAACTGTATTACATAATTAACCAATGTGAGGATGGATATAAAAATAGATGACAATGCGAAGGGGTAAATATAGAATAGAAGGGAAAAATTGAATTTGATTAAGATTAGAGATGAGGATGAAGGGTAATATTGTTTTTTTTAAAAAATAGATGAGAAATAAATGTGGTAAAAAGGAAATATAGAAATTGTAAATTTAATTGAAATGACTAAATACTGTGTTGGAAGAAATATCCTTCTGGGTTCTGCTCCAAGTGGGGAAAAAGACACTGGAAACATGGAGACTATTTGGAAAGATGTTTTAATGGTGGAAAGGATCACATGGCTTGATGGGGCACATTGTGTTAGTTTCTGTTGCTATTGTGTTGCAAATGTCCTTTGACAAAGGATTGAGTTTCTGCCTCTGGCCCATTAACAAAGGGAGAGGGGCAGGAAGGTGGGAGCTGATTTGTTTGTAAAATATGCTTCTCCATTTCTCATCCAGGGAAATATAATATTCTGCCTTTTTAATATTTCCCAAAATATTTCATTCTTCTAGGAAAGGGGTGGGTGCTAACCTCCTACAACTGTTTAAATTTGTGGACCGGCCAAATACTCTGTTCGAAGAACATACGTTGTATGTTTGTATGTGTGTTTCTAATTATTGCTATTTATTGCTATTTGTTCTCTTTTATTCTTTAAAGTTTAACAATTCATTCTTAATATCTTTATATTTGTTTGGGGTTGGCTTTCTTCCCTTTCATCTTTTTTATTGTACAGCAATCTTTCTCCTCAAACCTACCACCTCTGTCTTTTCTTTCCTTCTTACTTTCTCTTCCCCCCTTCTTCTTCTTCCTACTTCCTCTTCCTTTCTCCTTCCCCTCCTCTCTTCCTCCCTCTCTTACCCTCACTCCTACTCTAATTTCCCTTCCCTTCCTTCATCCCTCTCTATTGCTGTATCCTTTTATGCATATGGACTACTCAGAGGGCTGAAAAAGTTATTTTTGACTGGTCCTCACACTTTTTTTTTATTGCAAAAGTTTTACAATTACATTTTCACCCCTTTCCCCCCCCCTCAACCCACCCCAAACTTCCCAACCTCCCTAACCCTCCCTAACCCTCCCCTCTCCCCCGGACTTCCACACAATATACTCACATCAGGTAAAAAAAAAACCCTTAGTATAAAACTTATATAAAAACTTGAACCCTTCCCTCCCCCTTATAATTTTTTAACTTCATTACATTAAAATATTTCTATCTTGATATATCATTTTCAAATAAAAGCTATTTGATACTTCCTAGTTTGATATTTGTTCTGAACATAATCTTTTTCCATTCCCATTCATAAGTCTCTTGTGAACAGTCTTTTAAATATGCTGAAATCTTCGCCATCTCTGCAAAACTGGCCATCTTCAAAGTCCATTCCTCGATCGTGGGCAAAACTTCATTCTTCCAGTATTTACCTATCAATAATCTCGCAGCTGTTATCATGTACAATATCAACTTTGTTTCACCCGAAGTAAAACCCTTAACTATACCCAATAAAAACAATTGTGGAGAAAATTGAATCTTTTTCTTCAAAACATTCTGCATGACCCACCAAATTTTTATCCAAAAAGCCTTAACTTTCCTACAGGTCCACCAAACATGATAATATGTAGCATCTAAACAGTCACATCTCCAACATTTTGGCTGAACATTAGGGTACATACACGACAATTTTTTGGGGTCTCACACTTTTGGTCCTCACACTTTTGACCAGTCCTCGAACTTACGACTGTCCTCACATTTTATGTTTTTTGCCCTATCTTATACCATGTTGAAGAGAAGCAGTTGTGAAATGAGTGACATGGTTGTTAAGAATGGTACAATGGGCATAAATGATGACCAGTCATAACTGCGAAGACCGGTCAAAAGTGCGAGGACCTGTCAGAAATCACATTTTTCAGCCCTCTGGGTAGTCCTTTTGTGCACAGGGACTACTCAGAGGGCTGAAAAAGTTATTTTTGACTGGTCCTCGCACTTTTGACCAGTCCTCGAATTTATGACTGTCCTCACATTTTACGTTTTTTGCCCTATCTTATACCATGTTGAAGAGAAGCAGTTGTGAAATGAGTGACATGGTTGTTAAGAATGCTGCACAGGCATAAATGTGAGGATGGTCATAAGTGTGAGGACCAGTCAAAAGTGCGAGGACCTGTCAGAAATGACTTTTTTCAGCCCTCTGAGTAGTCCCTATACACATAGCCATGGCCACCTGTCACATGACCAGCTAGCCTTGCCCACCCAGTCACATGACCGCCAGGCCACGCCCACAAAATAAGCCACGCCCACAGAACCGGTAGTAAAAAAATTTAGAACCCACCCCTGGTTGGGGGTCACCACAACATGAGGAACTGTATTAAAGGGTCGCGGCATTTGGAAGGTTGAGAACCACTGGTGTAAAGTAAGCAAGAAAGGTCCTCTTGAAGACACTCACACTTTCAGAAGGTCTTTCTTGTAAGCAGGAGGCTACTACGTGCATTGGATTCCAATCTCACAGTGTTTAGAAAATATGTGAAGATACATTTTTTTCATTAGTTCTTTAATTGTTAAATGATTTTAGCATTCTATCTGCATTTTTAATAGTCAACATTTCCTTATTTTTAAATCTGTTAATGCCATGAGTGCTGTCCAAAGTGAAAAGCCAATTTATATAGACAATAAATACATCTAAGAAAAATAAATGGCTGCATATTGTTTTGTCAAAGCTCTCAAGAAAAGAAACTTTCTCTTGCACTTGTGATGCCTCCCATTTACTGAACTGTGTTACAAGGAAAGTTTACTTACTGCTTAACTTTGGTATATCTTTTATTTATTCTGTTCTGTGACACTTTTATTTGTCATGTATTTAAGACTTTTTAAAAATAAATTATACTAATCCTGATGGGAAAAAAACTAGTTTTATTTGGAGAGGCAGAAAATAAATGATTTACCCAGACAATCGAAATAACCTGTTGGAAATTAGCACTATTGATAACTCAGCTTTGCCTCTAGTCCATTCAGGACTTCAGGACAAGTTCTCTCATGTTTCATCTCTATCCACAACTTGATGTTCTTGAAATATACCAACCTAACATATACCCTGTCCAAATTACAAATAAATATGGCCAAAAGTATGACATTCTGAAGTTGTAGTTAAAATACATCCAAAGGGCATCGTTTGTAGACAGTTTGTAGATGATCTCTAATATTCAGTTACACCTCCAATTTTCTTTGGCTGGCAACCTTATTATTTTGAACGACTGGAGGCTGAGTAGAAATTTTTTTATTTTAAACCACAAAGGAGTACAATGGTTCTCATAAAAAATGTTTCAAACCATTTGTTAAACTATCAAACAAGAACAAGAAAATCCATCCAATCATTTTTCTCTCAGGAACTCAATGTGGCTTCCGCACTATTAAATTGTCCCATTTTACAAGCTCAGACTTTTTCCCCTATAATAGAAATGCCAACCACAATTTAAATTAGAAAAATATTTAGGTATTATCCCCATACAGGGGAACTCCAACACTTCAGCTTTCAAGATATTGTAGGCACCTATAATTTTTTTTAAAAAAAACTTCAAAAAAACTTTTAACTTAAATAAAAGAATTACACATAATATTTAAGTATGCAACCATATTAACAATAAGAAATATTATTCAGAGTCAGCAAGACAGAATTTTTACTACAGGTTGGGACCTGCTCTGTAAATCTCATTACCACTGCTGTTTCTGCTACTAGCATCCTTTCACTGTCTTATAATGATGGACATGTTTGCTTTTTAAATATGTGCACTGTAGCCACAGACTAGCCACATAAAATCTGAATGATAAAATTTCTATAATGGTGTTTATCCAGTTTGCTCCTAGAAACATTCCAGGAAATGAAGTACTATATTATAATTACTCAATTATGGAACATGGAAACATTCCATAGCATTTTTAACATCCCCAGTTTTATCTCAAATTCAGTTTTATCTCAAATTCAAAGCCTTTTTACTGTCAATTATTATTGTTGTTTAGCCAAGTTATATTTTTCTGCAAACATCAATCAACACATGATCTTAAAGTGTTGATTAACTATTTAGTTAAAATATTGTGAAAATATATATATAAAAAACCCAAATGCTTATTTTCTTGAATGACTATAGGATTTAAACCAAATTTTGATCTAAAATAGATCAGTAGGAAGTTGCACCTAACATTGGTTGGTGTGCCTATCAATAGCTGAGCTGAACCAGAGCATAAAAAAGCAAAACACAAATACCAAAATTCATGTAAATTTGTAAATAGATAAACCAAACTGTGATCAAATTCCCTTTGGTACTTCTAAATGCTATTCAGAACTATGCAATATACAGTACTTAAGTTCATCTGACTTCAATTTACTTTTTCCTAAACTTGCTAACTATGTTTCTTAATGGCAGATTATTTATTTATTTAAAATATTTACATAGCCATACATCTCAAGCAGTAGTGGGTTTCAAATATTTTTACTACGGGTTCTGTGGGTATGGCTTGGTGAGCGTGGCTTGGTGGGCATGGCCCACCATGTAATGTAAAATCTCCATTTCCTCCCCAATCCAGGGGAAGGTTACTGCAAAATCCCCATTTACTCCCAATAAGCAGGGACTTGGGAGGCAGAGAATAGGTGGGGGCAGGGCCAGTCAGAATTTTTACTACAGGTTCTCCGAACTACTCCAGAACTGGTCAGAAGCTGCTGAAACCCACCTCTGATCTCAAACAACCCTGGGTGGCTCCAAACAATAAAACCAATTAAAAAAAACAATAATTAAATAGTAAAAACAGTAAAACAAGAACCCTGTGCTTAATAGTCCCCTTGGGATGCCCCTTAAGAGGCTCAGTTGCCTTCCTTCTATATCTACCTAGGTAATCCTAATACCTCAGTAAAAAAACAGGACTTAAAGGCTATAGCAGAATGTATGAATGACCTTGGGCAAAGAAAGGAGGAGTTGCTGTCTAGGAAACAATTAGACAAGAGAAGTAGGAGCCCATAGTCACTTAATGATCAGAAAAAAATTAGGGGAAGTTCACCCTAATAGATCAATTAGTTAAAAATTGAGATGGGACTTCAGACTTGCAAGATTCTGTTAACATGACCTTACAATACTTAAAGTAGGATTTGTTCATCTTGTTGTTTTCTGACTGGTTTGCCTAGGAGGGTTGACAATGACCCTTCCAGGCAAGGATGGGAGCCTGCTAAATTGCCAGTGCGGGATGTTCCACCAGTTAGGAGAAGCCATGTCCAGACATTCAAATAATACAACAGCATCACCTGCCCTGCCAGGAATGGAGATGTATAGCTGGTTATCATCATCATACTGATGATAGTAACCCCCCACCATCTTTCCCAATGGGATCAGCCCACCCAACTAGTCCTTGCAGAAGAAACCTACTGCAGATCCCATTAGCCAAGAAACTTTGGGTGATGGGATTCAGGAGAAGAGTCTTTTGTGCCTCAGCTGCTGCCCTTTGGGACATCTTGCCACAGGAGGTAAGAGCCACTCCCTCTCTTTTAGCTTTCAGGAAAAGGCCTAAAATCTGATTATGCTGGCTGGCATGGGATTAGTGAAGGAGAAGTTGTTAGCTGGAGGTAAACAATTAACAGAGAAGGCAACCTACCAATCTCTCCTCCAAACCCATGTTTTTTTAGGCTGTTTTAACTTTTGAAATTTTAATCCATTGTCATATTTAAAATTCTTTGGATATTTGTATATTGTTTGGATATTTGTATATCTTTATCTTACTGTAAGCCCCCCAAAGTCGTTTCAAATTTGATGAACATAATAATAAAGTAGCTAACTTTCCTCCATCTACAAACATCAAACTAATGATATTCTTAAACAGATTGGTACTGAAATATTTTAGCATCTGTTAATTAAGAGAAAACATTTTATAAATATTAAATTCAAAAGGAATAGAAACTGCTAATGACTGAAATTATAATGTCTATAATGAAATATTCTGCAGATACTTTATGGCATAGCTTCTAGCATGTCTTCTGTTCAAGAAGAAATCGCTCCAGGTTTCAACTTTTACCAAAAGGTAGTCTAAGTAAGTCTTACATATAAATGAGTGTCAAGTTTAAACTGAAATGAATTCAATTTCCATGCCAGATTCTTTAATGAGATGGAAATTTTCATTCCATTATATAGAATGAGTTTCAGATTACTATCTATTTCACAAAATACATCACAGGCATTAATTAATAAAAATAGATTTCATTTAAAGCTTCCATAAAAGTGATCTAGGAAAAGAATATATTCCAAGGAAACAGCAGAAGTTTGTTTTTCTTGCTACACATTTGATTTGATAAATATTGTGTTGATAGAATAGTGAAAAATTCAGATAAGAATAAGATCAGAATTTCCTCCCTGGAAAAGTGAGATATGAGAGATAATCACTGGCATTATCAGTTCACAAAAAAGAAAGCTATATTGTACCAGTGCAGAAGTTCATGAGCACAGAGGAATTGCACACAGAAGCAAGACAAGACAAGGCCTCTTCCATTCTTGCCAGTTTTGTCTAAGTTTCCTGCTGCTTTCCCAGAGTTTCAGAGCAATCCCCAGATCTTCAAGTCAGATAACATTTTTTGAATTCTGAGGAAATCCTGCCAGTCCAGATGGCCTACTACAAACAGCACAAATCAAAAGTTTTAAAGAAAAGCTTTTCTACCTCTCAGTTCTGGAACTCTATCTTACTAAGGAAATATTCTCTCTTTTTCCTATTACTACTACAGACTGTGCGTGTGTGTGTCGTGGGGGAGCGGGGATGAAGAAAAGATCGGGGAGGCAATCTGAAGAGGGATGTATTACACGGGGGAGAGAAATTTGAGGCTGCTCTAAGGAGTGGTTAAATCTTAGTCAGCATAAGTACAATAAGGCATTTATTACAACATATATTGTAATGGAAGGATAATAAAGCTTCTATAAAAACTTTACTAAGTGTCATATGCAGTTAAAAGAAAATCCAGAACCTCTTTTGTTTAAAAACAAAGAATGCACGCTTTAAATTTTAGGATCTGAATTTTAAGCTCCTCTGTGTCAAATAATGCTGAATTTTTGACACCAAATCATGGAAATAATGACTAATAATCATTTTTATGACACAGATAAGGTCATGTTATGTTATTCCTCTAAATGTTATGTCAAAGAACATTTATAATCTTGATTTATACAATGTAAAAAAAATTCCACAATAATTGGGGGGAGGGAACCTAAAATTACACAAAGAAATCAGTGAAAGCAACAAACTTGATAGTGTGCCCTCTGATATACAAATAAAAATATTTGTTTCAAAGAAAATACAGAAAAGGCAAGATATGACATATATAAGTTCCACCTATATTGATCTGTTAAAACGTAACAAAATGAATCATAGAACTATTAAACTTTCATGGCCTGAAAAATAGTAAATACACAATCTGACCTCTCATGTAGAAAGTAACCAGAAGCTATCACCATTTTAACATAATATATAAATACCTGGTCAAATATATACTATCAGATTAATTTCTGCTGAAGCATGTTAGAAAATTGACAGAAAACAAAGAAGAAGGGAGGGGGGACAGAGAAATTTCTCTAGACAATCTCTTCTTTACTTGAGAAGAGACAGGGAGAGAGAGGGAGGGAGAGAGAGTTCTCCCCTATGGTTTTTTGAAGTTGTCCATTAAAAAGACACATTATCGCCAATTGGGGAAAAGTGCAGGTCTCTCCAGATTATCATTTCATTAAAAATGTGAGAACTCATATTACAGCTGCACAACAGTTCATTTAATATGATAATGCTTTTGTCTGACTTGCAAAACTGAACAGAGCCAGAAGAAAGTTAATGAATGCAACATGTGTTCAGTCTTTTGATAGCTGTGTCTAAAGCCAACTGGCAGAATGATCACAGCAAGATAAAATTCAAACCAAAGCAATCTTAGTATGTAGAGTGCTTTCTACCCCCAAAAGGCCTTGCACAATCTCTCCAAATGCACAACTTAAAAATATACAAAGGGAAAAGAGAACTAGAATGAAAATACAAGTGGTGGTGGTAGCATAATAGTTACTTCCCTAAAAACTTGCCCAATATTATCAGATTAGATTTGTCAATGAGCCCTCTTCACTGGGATCTCTCTCTCTCTCTCTCTCTCTCTCTCTCTGTGTGTGTGTGTGTGTGTGTGTGTGTGTGTGTGTGTAAAGCATGCCTTTACATATAGAGAACGAATTCTTGCAATCTACATTTCAACTGGCTGTGTTCATTCCCAAACTCAACCAGAATAATTCAAGTTCATAGATGGAAGGAATAACAATAATGTATTAATGAAGCAGACAACATAGCAATAGGAACTGCACTTAAGACTTATATATCACTCCATGGTGCTTTACAACACTCTGGGATGTTTTCAATATTGGTATATTGCCTCCAACAATCTGGGTCCTCATTTTACCAACCTCGGAAAGATGGAAGGCTGAATCAACCTTGAACCCATCAGAGTTTGCATGAATTCTTCTAACCACTGTGCCACCAGGGTTCCAAAATAAAGAACTTACAAAAAATGTAAGAACTAAAAACATTTTGCCTAATATATTAATAAATATGTGCAAAGTACAGTTCTGTTTTATCTTCTAAGTGCACATTACTTACTTTATACTATACTGGTATAGACATGGCAGATGGCAGATCAGCTAAAATCTTGCTGATCTTAGCTGATCTGAAACAAAGCTAAGAAATCCAGCCCTGGTCAGTATCTGATTACTATCAGCAAATTCTAGGATTGTAAAGTAGACTAGAAAGTAAAGGAGAAAAAAAAACAATCTCTTGGAAGCCATTACCAAACCAATTCGTTGTTGTTGCTATCTGGATATCCAAATATTTGCCAGGAGCAGAATTGAACTTGGGGGAATATTCTAGTAAAATAAAGAATTCTGCAGATGGAATTAAGATGCAGTTGTGTTCTAACTAGAATATAAAATTATATTATTTTAGATCTGCATTAAAATTGCTTCCCCACAAACCAGTCTTCAACTGACGCAACTAATTCTGCCCATATCTTGAATGACAATCTATTTAGACTTTGAAATTGCAGACTATTTTGCATCATCCAACACTCGCACTGCTTTTTAATTGCGGGACCTACTTCTGCATAGCAGAACATTAGCAGCATCCTGCCCATCTAGATGAGCATTCTGTCATGCAATCCCATCAGGTTCCTTTTTGTGATATTTTGGGGGACTGGACATTGGATGAAGCAGTTGGGAGGGCTGGAGAGGAATTCTAATGTGAGGCCTAGCTTCACCGTCTGTAATATCCAAGCGTCGGAAGTGGACAATTCCCATTGACTTGCAAAATGTTGTAAACAACCGCCAATGGGAAAAGCCACTTGATAGTCACTTCCCTCGCCTAAAAAGCCTATTGGTGGTCCCTTGAAATGGCCCTTTTGCCAGAGGTTGACGCCTGCCTCAATCACGAAAGGTCGGCCTGTCTCAGGTCATAACCCTGAAAGTAGGGCCGCTGAAATTGCGGCATATGAGAGGGAGGGTCAACTGCCCGAAAGGACTGCCTCTGGGAGTAAGGGGAGTATCTGTGGTTTGCCCACCTGTAAGATGATGGCATCACCTTTCTCTTATCCTTGTTCTCGATAAGGACAGGGTCCAAGGCCTCCCCAAAGAGATTAGAACCCTTGTATGGGGCTGATGCTAACCTCCATTTGGACTTCATATTGGCCTGCCAATGGCATAGCCAGAGGAGGTGGTGGGATGTAACAGATGTAGCCAGGGCTCTAGAAGCAAATTTTGCCGCATCGAGTGTTGCATTGGCAGAAAATTTGGTGGCTGCCACCAATTTGTTTACATCCTGGTGTAGCCTGGTATCATCGGGGGGCAGCCTCTCTTGTAATTGGCGAAGCCAGATCAAGGAAGCGCGGTTGAAAAAGGATGCAGATGTTACAGCTCTAATTGCCCAGGCAGCAGCCTCGTGAGTTTTGCGGCCTCGTGAGTTCCACTTTTTTAGCCTCTGTCTTTAACCCTTCCACTATGTCAGTGGGACGGATGGCCGATGAGGTTAGAGTTGCTACAAGAGTATCCACTGAAGGAAATTGAAGTAACTCCTCAAGGTCCGGACCTGTACAGTAAAGTTTCTTGTCATGCCCGCTAGGCGCTGCAAGAGAATCTGGTTGGCTCCACTGTCATTGAACTACGTCAACAAATAACCTAGAGGAGGGAATGACCTCCTGTTCCAATGTTGGAACCGAGAACAGTTCTTCATGTGGATCCGGGATACCCTGGGGCTGGTCTGCACCCATAGTGGTTGTCGTTTTGGCCTTATGGAGTAACAACCTGAATAGTGAGGGACAAAAAAGACCTGTGAAGGTTGGTTTGACAGGTATCATTCCCTCATCATTGGAAAGCTCCTGATCTAGCTGGTCATCCTCTCCTAACATAGAATTGGTTTAATGCACGGAAGCTTGGGGCGAAGGAGATCCCCTCAGGATATACCCTGAGCTGGTAGCTGGTTATGTAATGGCCTCTCTGTTGTAACCCTGTTGCTATCCCTCTTGAAATAGCCTCTGAAATGATATTTTGAATATCTTGGGATAGAACAGGGCCCTGATCCTCTCCCAAGAGGAGCCCTGTTGCAGTAGGGGTAAAGGTTGCTTCCAGAGCTGAGCTTCTGGTACAGGGTGCTGTGTGCAATCCCGCAGTTGCTGTGCCTGAGGGAGGAAGAAAGTCCTCCTGCATACAATCTAAGAGAGAAGGCTGCAGCTCACCAGCACCCTCTGGTGACCAACACTGCTGCTTGGCCTCTACAGGGTGAGGCGACTGAGGAGATGGTACAGGGTGGGCAAAGACTGCCTCTCTGAGGGAAGCAATCTAATCTTTCTCTTTCTGGGCTTTCTGCTGGGCCTTAGAGAAATGCTTTTCCAGTGCCCTGGGACACCTCTTAGCGTCCTTGTTCAAAGCGAGAACACCTTTGTAAGGAAGGGCATTGGGGGTCTACTTGTTCCCACATTATGCCTTGTGGTTGCCCTGGAACTCCTGGGGCCAGGATTCTGAGCCCTGTGAGATCTGGAGGAATGATGAACATGCTCAATGTCTGGAGACAGAACTTGGTCCACCATCTTGCCATCACTTTAATTCCAGTCAGTTATACAGACCAGTCAGTTGTCTTCTGTTCAGGCTGGTCTGCGAGGGATCCTGCGGGTGGAAATAGGCACCTGCAAGCAGAAAGGTCTTCCACCCTTTAGTGACCGGGAGATGCAAGGCGTGGTAACAGCCACAGAAAAAATGGCACGAGAGAGGAATCAGGCTCTCCTAACGCCTCCGCGGTTTGCCTGTGATTTTGCTAGGCTGCAATCCTAATTTTGGCACGAGACCAGAAAGCCGGCTCTCCCAGTGCCACCATGGTCTGTCTGCAAGTGTATTTGGCACAAGAGCGGAATCTGCTCCCCCAGCTTCACCACAGCCTGCCTGCAATTCAAATGTGGCACGAGAGCATGAATCCAGCTCTCCCAGCTCCCGGCACCGCCTCAGCTTGCTATACGTTTGAATCCTTTTTTTTGAATCCACAAAATTGGGAAAACAATCTCCCAGCACTGCCGCTGTTAGTGTCCCAAGGAAAATGGTGTGAGAGCAGAATCTGACTCTCCCAGCACCTCCATGGCTCATAGCAAGCAGAAATTGGCGCGAAAGCGAAAATCGCCCTCCCAGCGCCACAGTGAGTATAAAATTCATGGAGTTTGCCACAGCACACCGGCAGTGACTCTGGAGCTGCCCAGAAGAGTCAGAGCTGTTTTGCTGGTGGCGGTTGTGCCGGCGGACCGGGGAAAACAGCACACACACCGGCGGCAGATAAATGGTGGGGAGTAATTGCCCGCACTGTCCAGAGGATCACCAATAATCAGGTTGCACTCCGGACGCTGCCAGATGGTGGATCAAGGTGGTGACGGTCGACCTGGAGCCCCAGAGAAGACCAGCACACACACCGGCAGCTGGGAGCCACTAAGCAGCCCAAAGGCTGAACTGCGGTAAAAACCTCCCTTTTTGTCCTCCGTGATCTTCCGCTTCTGTGTTTTGTTTTGTTTTTTTTAATTTGATTTATATGCCGCCCTTCTCCGGAGACTCAGGGTGGCTTACAATGTGTTAAGCAATAGCCTTCATACTTTTTGTATATTTTATACAAAGTCAGCTTATTGCCCCCACAAACTGGGTCCTCATTTCACCTACCTTAGAAAGGATGGAAGGCTGAGTCAACCTTGAGCCTTGGAGAGATTCGAACCAGCAGAAATTGCAGGCAGCTGTGTTAATAACAGGGTGCATAGACCACTGTACTATCAAGGCTCTGTTGTTGTACTGCACTGCACTGTACTATCAAGGCTCTGTGTTGTTTGGAAAATCCAAGCTGGAAAGGAAATTATTGAGGAAAAAAACTCTGATCTATTTGTCAGAGCTATCTAATACACGTCTCTCTAGCTAAACTGAGTCGAAAAACTGAGGATCAGCCGAGCAGAGGAGGCGTGGTTAAGAAAGGAAAAAAACTCTGGCAAATAGAAGTCAACCCATGCTTGGATTTTCCAAGCAGCGCACTGGAGAATTTGAACTATTGTCAAGAATCTTTCAACAATATTAGAAATGAAAGAAGGTGCAAGAAAGCATTCAAGTCTTTAAACGTCTGCCTTATAAGGTTTACCAGATTTGGACACCAAAGTTATGGATACTAAAACTTCATGAATGTTGAGTTTATTTTATTTGATTTGTATACCGCCCTACTCCCGAAGGACTCAGGGCGGTGAACAGCCAAACAATAAAATACATAAATGCAAAAGATTTAAAAACCAGATAAAATCAAATTACATCAAGGACTACTTGTATAAGTGAAAAGGAATGTCTGTCAAGTTTGCTTCTTTTTTAAACTGTACTACTTAGACTATAATTTAATCAATTGGACAAAAATAGAATGGTGGCTGGCAATTCCATTTCTAAGGAATCAGCTTGAGAAGTTACTTTAAGTTTGCAATATGACTAAATAAACAGAGTTAGTGCACTGGAAAAAGCATTTAAGATGGAACAAGATTTTTTTTAGGCTGGCATATTATAGAATTAAGAAAATTATTATATTTCAGGGGAACTAATGTGATGGAAAATGAAGAAAATTGTGAGTGGACTCATTCTCTATCATTACTGAAATTAACTTGCTGAATTTCTACTTGGTCAATATTAATTTTGAAAAAAAAAATTAATTCCAGGCCTATTGCATTAGCATAAAGAATAAGGCAAATGCAGAACAGTTAAGAAATCGATGTATAAATAAAATACATAAATGGCCTGTACCTAAAATTGTCTTGCTAATGATCCTATCCAACATTTTGCATAAACAGAATAAATCCCTCTGGTTCTGGCAAGGATCCATTTCCTCATGCAACATTATCCATTGAAATAGGCAGTGAATAAACTGAAGATGATCCAACTAATGCAAAAGCATGTGTGGATCCTATTCAGTTTTATTCAAATTTAAAGGTGGGTATTTGATCAACTGTAACCCAAAGTCTATCCCAGCACACTAAAGCATGTCTACTTCACACTATAAAATGTATGTGCTACAAATGAGAGTCAGTTTAGTGTAGTGATTCAAGTGCTGGCCTAGAAACAGGAGATGTAAATTTTAGGCCTGCTTTAGGCATGAAAATCAGCTGGGTAACTTTGGGCACTAATTTTCTCAGCCAAAGCCACCTCACAGGGTTGTTATTCTGGGGAAAAGAGGAGGTAGGAGTATTATGTATGCTTGCTGTCTTGAGTTATACATTAAAAAGTTGATATAAAATAATTATTATAATAACAATAGTAATGAATTGCTTATTGAGTCTTCGGAGAGGGGCAGCATATAAATTTAATTAATTAAATTAAATTAATTATTCAATGCAGTTGCTTTCATCAAAAATATGCATCAAAATATATTATTAGCATCAAGCTAAAATTATTACATCCATATCTCATTCTTTTTCCATTTTCTAAATATGAAATTGCAGCTTTGTTTTTAATGTTCCTAGTTACCTTATTTCAATTCTGTCACAAACAGGAGACAGCCTATCAGTGCCATATAGGCAAAGAATGTTGCTACAGCTCAGTTCCCAGTGCTACCCTTCAATTATTCTTTGGAGGAAACTATAAAATCCCCATTATAAACCGGAAATATGAACATCTCATACAAAATGTCACTTATAGAAAACAAGCTAATTCAAGAAGAGAATTTTTTATTTCAGAATCAACACAAGAGTAGAGATGTGCAAAATTCAAAGATTTGCAGACACTTTGAGGAATTACTGTTGGAAACCACTAAACCATTCTTGGGACAGCAAGTCTTGAGGTATTTCCACATAACCATAATAATAAGTATAAAAGTAGATGTGTATACGAAGTGATAAAAAGGCCATGCTGTGAACAGGAAGAAACTAACAAATAATGCAATTACCTAGTCGAAAGATACATTAACAGTAACCAACTCCTAATAATAGGAGAAAGAAAATGAAAGTAAAAAATTAGGAAGTGGAAAAACTGAACACATTTTTCATTAACTTTCATAAAAAATAAGTGAGAAAAAAATAAAAAGGAATGAATGGCATTCATTGGATATTAAAAATAAAGATAGTTTTCAGGTATAAATACAATTATTTCAAAATAGATTTGTCCATGGCAAGGAATCTGTGCATAAGTCATTTTTTTCACCAATAATTTTTCTATCACTTTCAGTGTATTAAGTAATTACATGTAGCGAAGTTAGATTTTTTTTAGCTGCAACTCGTAAAACACCAATATTAAGCCTTAGAATCGCTTTTCTGACTCTTTATGTGCCAAAATAGATCACTAAATAACATCAGTATTCCATAATTTTAGATTTGTTACATTCTAGAATATGAAATTTCTCTTATCTGCACAAATATTTGATTGAGAACATTTTTCTAACGGTACACAAGCATGGTGTAAATCAAACAATTTACAACTTATTTAGGGAAAAAATGACCCACAATGACTTTTGCCCTGTGTTTTACTAGAATGCAAATTGCTTCAAAAAGCAAAGCCTTCATCTCTGCACATCAATGTGTTCTAAGAGAGGAAGGATGTTTCCTATTTTAGAAAACCACAACTATTGACATCTAAAGAACAGATGCTTCATCTTCTGCGGTGTCATCTTTGATAAAGCATATATTTCCATTTCTGATTTTTAATAGACACCCAATAGCCCTCTTGAGGGTTCTGACTCCTGACTTTTCTGAGAAGTAATAAATGTATTCTTCTTTAGGAGAAAAATATCTCCCAGGATAAATTTAGCTCTCCCATTGACATTTTATCAGATCCATGGTGCGCTCCCTGCTGCTACTCTATTCTTGTTCTTAGAACATACAAATCAAATGTTAACTGGATGTTAAACACAAGATGTTCAGTGGCAGGTGGTCTGGCCAGAGATATATGACAAGAATATTGTCAGTATTCTACATTAACAACTAAATCAACATCTTGAAAATGATAAAGCATTTAGAATGAAGAACTCTTTTCCTGTCCTCTTAAAAATGTCTTCCATTATGCTTTGCAATATTGAAGGACATGTTTTTTTCCTTCATAAAAGCACTTTTTAAATGAATTATATAGCCCAACATATGCAAAAGTGGGATTAGATCTTAAGACCCTTCTTCCCCCTTGCTGCAGTCCCCTATACTAAGAAGAAAGTTCATAAAAAACTTAAGCAAATTGATTATTCACTTCATTTCCCCATATTATATAAACTGGACAGACACCAATACTTTCAATGCTTTTGGGATTATTTTGGAGCATCATCAAGATTGTAAAAATCTGTAGTGATCCTATGTATCCCAGTTTTCTGACAGGTAGTCCACAGTCAGTAAGGATGGGATCTCACCATTCCTCTACTCTGATACTAAGCACAGGAGCCCCCCCCCCCCCCCCCGGGTTGTGTGCTAAGCCCTTTCCTTTATTCCTTGTACATGCATGTCTGAACTCCATTGTATAACACCAATGCAATTATTAAATTTACGGATGACATAACAGTGGTGGGGCTCATTAATAAGAACAATGAGTCTGCTTACAGGAAGGAAGTACAAGGACTGACATTGTGGTGTAATGAAAATAATCTCACACTTAACACCACAAAAACTAAAGAACTTATAATTGACTTCAGGAGGAAGAGAGATGTACATCTACCATTGTACATAGATTGTCAGACGTAAGGAACAGCGCTCCCAGATTTGGATGCATATGGAGGAGCATGGTCACGAATTCAACTTCCAAGAGACCGAAGTCGTTGCCCATGACGAAACAAAAGGAAGGTGCCTCTTGAAAGAAGCCTGGTTCTCTAACAACAACTCCCTCAATAGACATATTGACATACCACCGGCATACCAGGCTTTACGGCACCAGGAAAGACTTAAGGAGGACCGATCACTAAGACTGAATGGAGATCGGGGACAAATCTCCTCCTTTAGGCATGGAGATTGGCCCAATGAAGGTGTGATAAACCCTGATAGAGGGCAAGAGAGTAGGTTAGGGAAACAGCAGAATGAGGAAGATGGGGGGGGGGGTAAGAACAACGCAGACCCATCACAAGATCATGGATAAAACAAATGGGTTTAGAGGAGGCAACGTGTATACCTAAAAGGGAAAGGCATAACAATGAGGGAGAGGGGGCTGAAAGAAATACCTTCAAAGCAATGCCTGATAACCTTGCGTTACCCCCCAGGGAGAGAAAGAGGCAACACATTATGGGGAAGGAGGCAGGGGAAGTGCATCGTCATCTGTTAGCATGACTAAGGCAGAAAAAAAGGCAAGGGTGTGGGCCTGTTACACGCGCAATGACTAAATTGATCAGCATTACAGAAAAGCAAGCAGCTCCTCAATAGGGATTTTATAATCTGACGAAGTCGGTAGGGGCCGACGAAAGCTTAGCACAAGTTTTAAAATAAACATTTTTAAACTTTTAAACGTTCCGGAGATCGTGATGTCTATCGCCTCTCCTATAACTATACCTGGAACTCGCATCTTTAGGACAATTCTTAATATATATGTATGTATATATATATGTATGTAGATATGTAGACATATGTATGTATGTATGTATGTATATGTATATATTTAAAATTCATTATGTATGACTTTTGACTAACTAAATAGTAAGCATATTGTTGATACATGGATTGTAGCAAGTTATAACTTGTCCCTTATTGAGTAGTTTAGCCCTCCCAAAGGATTAATGCCTTGACACTGATGGACTATTCAATAGGTTCAGTGACCCTTTGAGAGATGCTGGTGAGAGCAGGAATTCCCTTGTAGAATCATCCTTGCCAGCAAAGTAAAAAGGAAAGAGTAGGACGAATCCACAATAGGGGTGAGGACAGATGGCTTTCTGCAGAAGGAAGCTAAATTGTCACAAAGAAGAAAATTCAGGAAGAAAACAATGACAAATCCCTTCTATATTATTGCTAACAGAACAGTTGAGAAAGTTAAAAAGACCTTTAAAATTGTTTTACTTTTGATTAAAAACAACACGATGCATTTTGTTTTTTATGATTAATCCTGTATTAACAATATACTGTGCACTAACTATACAACTTTTACTGTTTTCTGCTAATTTATTTATATTATACCTTCTTATTTAATTTTTGCTTTTCTGTTCTTAAAAAAAGTTAAAAAGTATGTTATACAACTTCATGCTTTTTACAATCAACACAATGGTAGAACACACCAAAAATTCTATGGCAAATTGCAACAGGTGCTAAATGCAACATCCATTCAAGCAATAACGATAGAAGGGAGGGCAATAGAGGATTCTTAGGTAATTTCCACACACCTGTTTCAAGCAACATAAGCAAAGATTCTATACAAGGATTGTCAGATGGACAGCATTAGAATTACATAAACAAGAGAATACAGAACGTTTGAAGTGAAATTTTTACACTTAAATGCTTCCAAGTGCAAATTGTAGAAAAGTCAATATAAGCATGACCTGAACTTGAGGACCTAGATTCAGAATATAAAATCAATATAAATTAGAGATACATATAAAAAATAAAACCTGGAAAACTATGGAATAGATAAGAGACAGCATGAAAAGCAAACAGAGTATTTTAAAAAACGTAAAGGAAAAAGTGGTTTCCCAAGTTAACATCATAGCAAAGTCAAAACAGATTGAATATCATGGTCAAACTTGTGAGTGGATGATGACTGAACAAAGATTTTCAAATTAATCAAGGGCAGACAAGAAGCATATGTCAATCAAGAATGTTGTCTTGTGGTGAGATGGGCAGGAAACTAACTAGCTAGCTAGCTAACTAAATATCTACCTACCCACCCACCCACAAATACAGAAAAAATAACCAAAAAGGCCCATTTTAGTATCAGAAATAGAAGTATTTAGCCATAACAACATTCTTTTTTTGAGAGTCAAGGACTTTCAGCCTGCATCTGGAGTGGCATGATTGGGAGGCATCCCCAGTTGGGACAGTGGATTGATTGGACCTTGTGATGGACATGTGGGTGCAAGGGAAGGGACTTTCCTTTGGGTGGGGAAAACCCGAGAGCTTTTAGATTCAGGTTCTCCCAGATGTATCAATATGACATCTCTAAAAAAATGGAACTTTGAGGAGCTGTCAGCCTTGGAGAAAGAACACTAGAAAGAAGACAGACTTCTCTGAATTATTAATCTAGAAAACCAACTGATAAGTGATGGTTGTCTTTGGGACAATGATCAGCATGTAGAAACTCTCACAATTGGTGAGATGTAAGCAGATGATAAACTAGAAAATAAAACTAGCTTTGACAATGTTGTGAATTAAAAACAGTTATTGATAAAATTACTGATAAAAACATATGATGAAAGCAAGACTTAAATAACCAGGAGTTTAGCATGGCTTGATAGCGTAGGATACTAAAGTATAGGTGGTTTTCAAACAAAACTATATTATTCTTCATAACATAGCAAAAAATGACAAAACTATGAAACAAATACAGAGTTTTAGGAGGGAAAACATTGTTTGAGAAATTCTCAATATCATTTCACTCTTAAAATGATTTTTTAAAGACCTTACTAAGTAAAACTTATGTAATTTAATAAATAAAGATACATTTTGTTATATATGTCATATATGTATATGATACATACCGGTATGTACCTATGGTATAAAATTACCGTACGAAATGACTATTTGGATGATTTCCAGCAAGATGCAACCACATTGCTCCCTACACAGAGATAACTAGTTTCATTATTACTAAAACTACACCTTTGCATGAAACGTCTAAAAACTAGGTACTCAAATTACTTTTTATTTAAACAAAAGCCATGTCCTCTCCCAAATATATTTTACACTTTGGGAGCATTCATGGTAGTTACTGAAGCATATTATATGAGTTTGCTAACTGAAAACAGACACATTGATGTTAAGAGTTTTCCAATACTCGGGACAGAAGGCATCACAAGTATGAGTCATGTGCTGTGAATATCACATAACTTTGACTTGAAGACAGGGTTATCTCTCCTGCAGAGCAAATATAAGCAATTATCAACATATTTAAGTTTATATAGATTTAGCTTAAATGTGAAAAAAGCATAACTTAAACTATTTTTAAATATGCAATGTATAATTCTAGCTTTCCTAAAATTATAGTCATAAAAATTCAGCCTAGTTCCAGAATCATTATAGTTCTTCCAGGTTCAAGTTTTTATCTGCCTATGAAGTTCGCCAGGCAACTTTATGCCATTCACTATTGTTCAATCTTATTTGTATCATAAGGGGTGCTGTACGAATAAAATTAAAAAATAAAAACAGTCCTGTGATGATAACATTGTTACAATGAGAGGGGGAACTTTATTAAATTTGCATAAGCAGTATTAATTAATTAATTAATTAATTTGTTTAGACTTATATGCTGCCCTATCTCCGAGAGGACTCAGGGCGGCTCACAACAATAAAACAGAAAAATAAAACAAAAACTCCGGGTTAAAAATTACACATAAAAAACCTAAAATCAATTAAAATCCATTTTAAAAACCCCCATCAGTCCAGGCCGGCCAGGTGAAAAAGCCACTTTTTTAGTTTGCGGCAGAAAGAGCGAAGGTCAGGGCTCATCCGGAGTTCCAGGGGGAGCTGATTCCAGAGGGTAGGTGTGCCCACAGAGAAGGCCCACTCCCTAGGGGTCGCCAGCCCTAATTAATAATTAATTAATCCAGATAAGAAAAAAATGATCCTAGTCAGGACACTGCTACCCAAATCAGCATACACGATGTAACATCGTGATTAGAACTCTTCACTACCAGTTAGGTTGATTCAGCAGTTGAAATCAAACAAGAGGGACAAGAGGGACTAATGTGATGCTCCCTCATTACAGCTACTTCTACAGAGGGCAGAAGCTGGTAAGGTGTGAAGCAGTGATGTTCAGTCCAGATAACATCATCATGTAGACAAGAAGCAGATGTATTCCTGCTACAAGGCTGAGAAAAGAAAACCCAAGAATCTGTTGACTTGAAAAAGTGGGGGCAAAGGCTTTAAAAGCCCAAATGGTTCAGGATTGGGTCCCAAAACTAGCCTTTGAATTGTCATTAAGATCTATCAAGTTGATAGATATCATTAATAAGTAATTTCAATAGTAGTGTCACATTAGTTAATTTGCTGTAAGATGATGTGCCCCCTATATGAGGATCTACTTTAATTTTTTTAAACAAAATTACTTAAATTTAAATAGATCTATTATGTGGCATTCAGAATTCAAATCTCACCTCTTTCTTAAACTTCCTAAATGAGTGCTTACGTATTATATCAGTTTTATCCAAGTGAATAAGGATGTATAATAGTAAAAAATTGGAATGGCACATCCAATTCAGAACCACACTGAGAAAATAGTGGAACTACTAGCAATGGCATTTTCTTGAATACAGAGAATCTGATTTATCAGATTTGCTATCAGAAAGGAGCAACTGTGCATAGCAGGCTGATTCATAAAAGCATTTACATAACTTGGTAGTTTTCAAACCAATCTCTAAACCATTTAACTGAAAAGCATTATGGCATTATGATTCATAGAACTGCTTCTGGTGATCACAGATAGCTCACAGAGGTTCTTAAACTTCCTTTCTTAATAAAATCTGAAGGGCCATAGCAAACTCACCTGTGCTGATTATTTCTAATAATCTGGTGTTTTGGGAAACCACAGTGCACAATTTGGGAACCATCTTTTTAAAGGTATTTTTATTGTTTAACATATATTGTGGGCTCAATTGTGATCGTAAGTTGAAGATTACTTAACTTTGATTTATGGCAGATAAGAAGCCATGGTAGACTTTCTACAACTTAAAATACAATAATAGATTGTTAACAATCTATGGAGGGCAGGGCCAAGGACTTTGTGCAGTATCCGTATGACAAAATCACGCAGATTCAGGAAGACTTGGACTCTGACTGGGTAGATTCAGGAGGGATGATGGAGGCAGATCTTGAGAATATTATCTGGGAAGAGTTTGACTCTGTGACTCCCGAAGATGTGGACAGGATTCTGGGTAGACTGAGCGCGGCCACATTTATTGGACCCGTGTCCCTCCTGGTTGGTGCTGGCTTCTCGGGAGGTTACGCAAAGCTGGCTCTAGGGGATTATTAATGCTTTATTGAGTGAGGGTGACTTTCCCGCCGCCTTGAAGGAGGCGGTGGTGAGGCCTCTCCTCAAGAAGCCTTCCCTGGACCTGGCAGTGTTAGCAAACTATCGTCCAGTCTCCAACCTTCGCTTTGTGGTGAAGGTTGTTGAGAGTGTGGTGGCGCGACAACTTCCCCAGTACCTGGATGAAACAGTTTATCAGGATCTGTTCCAGTCGGGCTTCAGGCCTGGGCACAGCATGGAAACGGCATTGGTCGCGTTGGTTGATGATCTCTGCAGGGCTCGGGACAGGGGTTGTTCCTCGGTCCTGGTCCTATTAGACCTCTCAGCGGCTTTTGATACCATCGACCATGGTATCATGCTGCACCGGTTGGAAGACTTGGGGATGGGGGGCACCGTGTTGCAGTGGTTCTCCTCCTTTCTCTCCGACCAGTCGCAGTCTGTGTTGGCAGGGGGGCAGAGGTCGACCCCGAGGCAGTTTGTATGTGGAGTGCCACAGGGGTGGGTCCTCTTGCCCCTTCTGTTCAACATTTATGTGAAGCCACTGGGTGAGATCATCCGTGGTTTCGGGGTGAAGTACCATCAGTACGCTGATGATACTCAGCTGTACATCTCCACCGCGGACCACCCCAATGATGCCCTTGAAGTGATGTCCCGGTGCCTGGAGGCTGTGCGGATCTGGATGGGGAAAAACAGACTCAGGCTCAACCCATCCAAGACTGAGTGGCTGTGGTTTCCGGTGTCCCGATATAGTCAGTTGGTGCTATCACTGATTATTGGGGGCGAATCGTTGGCCCCCACGGAGAGGGCTCGCAACTTGGGTGTCCTCCTGGATTCATGGCTGTCTTTAGAAGAGCATTTGACGGCTGTGGCCGGGAGGACTTTCTATCAGGTTCGCCTGATTCGCCAGTTGCGTCCCTTTCTGGATCGGGACTCCTTACGCATGGTCATTTGCCCTTGTCACCTCCCGCCTGGACTACTGTAATGCTCTTTACATGGGGCTCCCCTTGAGGAGCACCCGGAGACTCCAATTGGTCCAGAATGCAGCAGCGCGAGTCATTATGGGAGCGACGTGGCGTTCCCATGTAACTCCTCTCCTGCGCGAGCTGCACTGGCTCCCGGTGGTCTTCTGGGTGCGCTTCAAGGTCTTGGTTACCACCTTTAGAGTGCTCCATGGCTTAGGACCTGGCTACTTACGAGACCGCCTTCTGCCACCAGTAGCCTCTCACCGGCCAGTACGCTCCCATAGAGGGGCTCCTCAGGGTGCCGTTGGTCAAACAATGTCGACTGGCGGCCCCTGGGGGAGAGCCTTTTCTGTGGGGCCACCTGCCATTTGGAACGAGCTCCCCCCAGAGATACGGAAGATTCCGGACTTACGCACTTTCCGCTGTGCCCTCAAGACCTTTTTATTTCAACAGGCTAGCCTGGCCTAACTTCCTTTTAATTGTTAATTTTAAATTTGTTTTAAGACAATAGGGGTGTTTTAATTTATTTGGGCCAAATATTTAATGTGTTTTTATATTGTTTTTTAAATTTTGTATTATGTGTGTTTTATCTTTTGGCTGTTCACCGCCCTGAGTCCTTTGGGAGTAGGGCGGTATATAAATCCAATAATAATAATAATAATAATAATAATAATAATAATAATAATAATAATAATAATAATAATACAGAAGGCATTGAATTTTAACTTTGCTCTTGTTTATCTGTTAACTACCCTTTTATATATAGTAGATAGTTGACACAACTGGTAGCAAACAAATTTGCAGAAGTTTATAAATTGTGGGCCTGCTTGCAAGGGGAAGAAACTATTATTGCTGTGATATATTTATCAGTATTCAACTAGAGAGGACAACACATGTGTTCTTGTATTTTGTCTCTTTCACTGCATACTTCTTTGTTTTTTGTAATTGTTTTCTTTTTTTGAAGTTTGTATTTTAACTTTCTGATTAAACTAAAAACTTATTGAAAAAACTACATGAAACTGTTAAAGATATGGCACAAGATCTTCTGTGTGCAAAATCTAATTCTGCCATTGATCTGTGATCCCTGTATAAATTGGAAGAACCCTACTGAATGGGCCAAAAGACCATCTTATGCAGAAATAGGATACCTGATTAAGGACTATAACATTTTCAGATAATTGTTATCAGCTTTGCTTGAGAAAAATCTATACCTTATAGTATATGTATGTCTGATAACCATCTACCATATTTTTCGGAGTATAAGATATACCTTCCCCCCCCCAAAGGGGGTGAAAATTTAGGTGCATCTTATACACCTAATGTAGCCCCGCCTACCCACTGGCCCCCACCCTTTGGCCTCTGCCTCGCAGCAGTTACCTCCTTGCAAGCAAACAGCAAGAAAACACAGCTCCTTTCAGCTTCAGCACAGGCTAATTAGCACAAGTTGATTGGATCAGCCTCCCAACTCTCAGCTGATTTGCTCTCAACTGTTTTGTGCAGGGCTCTGCTGCTTGCAGCAAAAAGGTAAATTGCTGGAGCAGATTTTTTTTTCCTTGTGCTAATCAAGCTATGCTGAAAACGAAAATGAAAATAAAGCAGGCTGTTTGCTGCAAAATTGCTCAGAAGCAGAGAGAGATTTCTTTTTCTTCTTTTCCTCACCAAAAAAGGTAGGTGCGTCTTATACTCCAGTGTGTTTTATACTCCGAAAAATACGGTATGTTACAAATAATCACTTTCTCCAGATAGCCAAACATAGACATTCTTTATAAAATTGATATATTAGGCCCAAACTGTCCAATAAATATACATTTAAGCAAATGAACAAATATTAGGAGGTAAATAAAGAGAAAGCACATTTGCATAAATTGGTAAATTACTGCAGCCAAATCAGCCAAATGATTCAGCAGAAACTTTCTAATAGGGAAAACCAAATGACAGTTACACTTTGTTGCAAGAATTTGTAAATTTAATATTAAAAGGGGATTTGTATTAGGATATTGTTTCAGAAGGTTATTTGCTTCATTATTTTTTTTACACTGGTCATAAGATTGCCCAATTCCAAAGGACTGTTGGTGGCAATAACATTAAAAATAAAATAATACTAACAAAATTGAGAACAGTATCAAAAACAAAAAGACAACCCACAGAAAGCAAAAATAAGTCCATAAATAAGATATGGAATAGGTATCCAGGGTTAATCAACTGGGATTAAAGTCCACTAAATAAAAACAAAACAACTTTAACCTGAGTAAAGAATTGCAGTAAAATAGTAGCTGCATATTCTTTTGGGGGAAAGAGTATCCCATATAGTAGGGATATTTCAGAGAAGACCTCATTCTAATCTCCACTCACAAGCTTCATGAATGGAGAAATTTTCTAGCAGGTCCTCTCCCAATGACCAGATTGAATAGGGACAGATTCTGGCAAGGAGTTCCTTTTGTATCCTGGTATTGCATCATTTAAAGTTTTAAAGTAAATGACCAGTACTTTAGATTAGGCCCAGAAGAGACTTCAGTATAGATTTGATATTGAAAAATAACAGGCCTTTTTTGTGATTGAATCCATGACAGTTTCATGTGGAATACATATCATTTGTCACGGTATGCAAAATATTCTGTAGTTGGAGAGCCAATAACAACATTTTGCTATCAAGCTCTCTTAGTTATTCATAACTTTGACAAATTACATCCATATGGTTTGAAAATCTATGTATTTGATTTTTGTGCATAAGAAATAATTTTGGTGCTTTGAATCTTAATTATTTACTATTTCTGTGTTTAAGAAAAATGATATGCCATTCTCCCACAAAAACTGAATTAACAGAAAAAATGATGGATTATTAACTATTTTTTATTCCACAGTATTATTACTGAAGAGTTACAAGAAATATAGCTTCAATAATAAATGGTTAATGGTCACAGGGTTACAGGGTTCACTGCAAGTCTTCAATCTATTCCTGCAAGAACTTCAATACAAACCAAACTGATGCACAACCTTATTATAGAAGTAGTTCCTAAACCCTGTAAACCTCCTTCTCTTTCTCTGTGGGGTTTTCAGTGTTCTTTTCTATCACACAGGTTATGAAATTAAAATGATCTTTCACATACAGGTTAAGAAATAATTAACTTTATAATATCACCAGTTGGTTATACTCAAGGAAGATATAAGAAATGTACAGTCTTCAGTGATCTTATTTTTACTTCCTTGCAGCTTTCTGTTGTAAACTAATGAAAGAGAAGTCCTTGAAAAATGAGTCATCTCCAACAACATCTAACCAGCAAGAAAATAATTAACTAAGAATTGAAACAAATCATACAATGGAATATACATTGGTGCTTAAAACATTGTGAACCCTTTTGAATGTTCAGTATTTCTGTATGAATATGATCTAAAAAGTGACACAAGTTCTAAAACTAGATAAAGAGAACCCAATTAAATAGTCACAAACACTATTCTTGTTCATTTATTTATTAAGAGAAATAATCCATACATATTTGTCTCTGGGACAAAATATATGAATATTTCTTTTCAATAACTATTGTACCCTCCTTGGCTGGCAATAACTGAAACTAATTTTTTTAAATAACTGTTCAACAGTCTTGCACATCAGCTTGAAGATTTGTACAGATTACAAGGTTCTATTTTATTCTTAACATTATTCCTTTGATCAGTCAGTGGAGGGTTCTAATGTACAGTATATCTAACAACCATTCTCAGGAGTAAACCCAGTTCATAGCCAATATTTTGTCAATTACATTATATAGGATTCTTTAAGTATGATTGGACACACAAGAAATTTTGTACCTGTTAAAGAGCCTAGATGCATTTTTTTAAAGCTTCAGAACATAAATCAAGTATGTGCTAGCTTGTAGCATGATTCAGTCTACTGCAGATTTTGAAGATTTAGATTTTCTCTTTCTCTCATAACCTTATTTTCATCTGAAATATGTTGTAAAAATTACTCTAGATTACTATATACAAAGGTTACAAATCTTACAGAAACACAATTTTTTATGAAAAAGTTTTTCTACAGTCTGTTCAGCAGCCTTCAGCTCTTTCTGAAATCACACTGCATTCTTTGTTATTTGTTGCACTTACATGTTATCAATTTTAATCAAACATAAATGCTTCCACCCCAATTCTATGTACAAAAGTTAGGGAGTGATTGCTTTGTACCTTTTTTACATGCAAAACTCTGTATTTAGTTTAATATAACTGAAATCATCTACTATCTTATAAACAATTATGGTTTAATTATGTTGCATGAACTCTTAGCCAATTACGGTAGTTTACATCAAGAGCAAACAATAAGTAATGTGATATATAAATTCAAAGTTCTTGCCGAAGAAAACAAACAAACTGGAGGCAACAGGAAAGAGGTTCTGATCTGTACCTTTCCCCATATTCCTGTTTGTACCCAAAATAACTATACCCTACTCATTCTTCACATTCCATGTCAGTCTATAATATGACATATCTCCATCCATTCCAAGTTTCTCTTTAAGTGTGTGTTGGTAAAAAAGCGAAGGGAGATTCTTAATTTAGCATATTTTAGGCTTGCCAGGTGCTAGAATTTGCCAAACTTATTATAGCTAGAGGAGGCTGGGAAGCTATGCTGTTTCAGAGAGGAAGAGAAGCTGAAAGAGCAGCAGAACCAGAAAGAGAAGAAAAGAATACAACCTATCTTCTCAAGACATGAAATGAGTGAAGTAAAGACTACATAGAAAAGGCATAATCCTAGTTAAGGAGAAATATTACCGTGTTCTTAATAAAACTATCATTCTGACTGCCCACTACATGAAACCTCCAGAATTTTAGGGCATACTGTCTAGCAGTAATAGTCAAAGAACAACAAAAAAGAATGTTTCCAAAGAAACCGATGGTATGAGGTTACAAACAGTAAGCTGACTAATTTGGAGGCTGTCTTCCACCTTTTCTTAGTTTCTTGATGACTTTCACTTACATGAAAATCACTGTCAGGGTTCCAAGTAACACCTCCAATGAAAGAAAACTCCGAGGCCTGAGTTTCCTCAAAGTTACATTTTATTAGAGATATCATATTGGCACATCTGGGAAAACCCGAATCTGAAAGTTTCCAGGTTTTCCCCACCCAAAGGAAAGTTTGAGTCCTTGCCCAACACCCACAAGTCCACCACATGGTCCAATCTAAGCACCGGCCCAACTGGAGATGCCTTCCAGTTCCAGGGCACATTGTCCTTGAACATCTGAGAAAAGAATATTATTATGACTATATATCACCCATGCTCCATACAATCTCCCCTCCCTATTTCCCACAGTAGTAAATGTGGCAGGTCTGAAGGCCCAATACAAAAGATGGCTTCCAGGTCTGAGAGTCAGTACTACAGCAGGGGGCTGATATTTGGTGTATACTTGCTGAAATCTAATTAAAACCCCTTGTATGTCAGCAAACAGGCCGTTTTTGCCCTCCTCAGACTGTTAGAAAGGCTCTGGAGCCTGGGGAGGGCGAAAAATGGGCCTACCGGGCCCACCGGGCCATCGCTTGTCAAAAGCGGGGGGAGCACAGGGGGGGTCATGTGCACATGTGCGGGGCGCATAGAATTATGGGTGTGGGCACGCACATGCGTGACACCCCCCCGCTCCCCCCACTTTTGGCACGCAATGGTAAAAAGTTTAGCCATCACTGGATTATAGAGTTGATCTGCCATATATTAACAAGAATTGGTTGGAATGGACTCAGATCTTCTCACCTAGCTCTGTCAATCTGGGAAATTGGTATAACATAATCTAGGATAGAGTATAAAGGGGAATGTTATTGTCATGTAGTGATTCCTCATTGTCTTTGCAGACAATCTGCCTTTGAGAACAAATAGCCAGGGAAAGACAGTAACATTTCTGGTATATTATTCTCAGTGTTCTCCAATGATTTATTTGGCAAATTATCTAAGGGTTTCTCTTAGCTGGGTTTGGAGAACCCTACGTTGAATCCCTCAAAGATTTTAATGTCATGCAGAATCAGCTCAGGACTTCATGATCACTATGACAACTATGGAGTCTTAATTTATCAGTGGCAACACATGAAAGAGCTCATATTTATATGTTATATATACAGAGCCTTATCAACTTTTGTAAACCGATATACTCATGGTTTTGTGGTTCCTATTGTTTTTATTAATAAATTGTTCTATTGTTTTTGTTGCTTTATATTGTTTTTAAATATTGGGGAGAAGCTCATACATTAAGATGAACAGCTACAATTTTATAAATAAATGGTATAAAATAAGCTATTATATACAGTACCTCTCCCTATAGGCTGCCCATTTTCTCAGCAAGCTTAAGCCAAGTGCAAGCCTGCTTAGGAGATACTCTGACAAATGGCATTGAAGCCCATTATTATTAAAGCATAACCTGAAGCAGTGCCTATTACCATATTAGAACCATATTTAAAGTGTATAACTGTTGTATGGATAACAATAATCTACATATATTTTGTTGAGTTGTACAAAGTCAAGATAGAAATGAAATAAATGCATAAATACTATTTTTCTTGATTTGGGGGTGATATTGAGGAAACATATTGAGATACTGATTGAGATACTGATCAAACAAGTGTAGTAATGATAATTTTAAAAAGTCATGCCTGACACAAAGCTCTGCATATCACACATGATCTGGACATGATATTTACCTAATAATTTCGTTTTCCCAGTCCAGTATATGTGCTAATTTTATTGCGCAAATATATTAAATAAATACATGCAAATATACACGAGTCTTTGGAAAAAATGGTGGAGGTTAGTTCATTTATGTGCCTAGTATAATTGTTAATAATCATGTATTTCCAAAAATTGAATGCACTAATAGTGTAAGATTTTATGCTAGAAAAAAATCAAAAGGAAGCAATTATGCAACATTAGTTATTTATAGCATAATTTATTTCCTCTGAAAAAGAAGCATCTTTGTTAAACTTCAACTAAAGCTAATCTGTAAATGCTCCTGATATCACTAACACATGAATGAAGGAAAAGAAAGCCAAGAAGCTGATAGCCATCTCACCAATAAATATGATGTTGATGATGCCAAAAAAATTGCAATCCAATTGTAATCTTATTTTACCATAGCACACTGTGTCCAAAGCTATCTTTGCTAGGCAGAATAAGCAGGTGATCTGTCCTAATCAATGACGAAGATTATAACCACTGGGCTGATGAGTACCTGGTACTACTACATTAACTGAACAAGACATCTGGCTGATTGTACCTTTAATCTGAAAAATGCATAAAGCCTGTTTTAAAGCTAATCACAAATGATGAAAAGGCAAACATCTAAAAAAATTAAAAAGGAAAAAATATAATTGTCATGGATATTTTCAGGATATATCAAAGCTGAAGTATTATATATGCAAGCAATTCTACCAAGGAACAGTTTGCAGGGAGACAAAATTAAAATCTATGAACCCAAAATAGCTATCAACAACAACAAAAAAGCTTAATTTAGTCATCTAGCTGCTTCTCTCTCTAAATAAAAATCAGTTCAGCTGAATTAGCCTCAGAGAGGACTAACTCATTTAAACACCAGTAAATAAGTATGAGATGATTATTTTGCATCAAAGAAACATACACAGAAAAAGATACAGAAAGACAGTTTTTTTAAAAAAAAGACAAATCAGGATGTCTCCAGAAAATAGAACTTCTTATAAGATTATCTAAGTAAGTGAATTACCTTCCCATACCCAATAGCAGATAGTTCCATAAATCAACTGTGTATGTAGGAAGAACTTCCTCTTTTCTACCCCAGCCAGCTTCAGCTATTATTCAGTGAGCTTCAAGTATTATGGAACTGGAGAGGCTTTTTAAATGGTTGTTCTTTTAAATTACAGAATTAAGGATTTTAGGATATATTCACAGTAATTTAATATAATATGCTTCAACTACCAAGAGTTTAGGAAGCTCGTGCATAAAATCACAGCAAAATTATTGAGTCATAGCAATATTTATCATACAAATAGAACACAGGAAATAAATTAGCACAAGCAGAATTAACAAAGAATATTTGAAGAAAAGTTCTGCATGATGTATAGTAACAGCCAGATAGCGTTGAGTCCTGGCTGTCCTGTCAATACTGTAGGGTTTGAGGGTATGCTGTCAAGAAAAGCAAGGCAGAAAACAAAGGACAAATTAGTAATCCAAGGCCAAATATAAACAAACTGAATCCATGGGACGCTGTTCAAAAGAACATATCCAAAACTCTCACAAACCTTCTGCTTCTCCTTTCTATTCCAACTGATAATACCATCAAACTTCCAAAGGACAGAGCTGTTTTACAAACTAAACCTAGTCCAATTTGTTCACGATTCAAGGAAATGTGATAGAAAAAGGGATGGGGCGTTAGTCCTACCTGATACGCCCATTTTCAGGAGGTGACAAGAGACTCCAGGCATGGGTTGACTCTTGTCCTGCAGCTCTATACACTGAGTTTAAACTGAAGAGACGTCCTCTGCTGATGCTCCCAGTTTCAACCATGTCACAGCGAGATCTCAGGACATAGTATCTGCAACAACACCCCAAGGATACTCTGGACCAGAACCCTCTTAGGGTGGGGCTGGAGATTCTCATCACCTTCTGAAAATGGGTGTATCAGGTAGGACCAACGCCCCTTTTCCAGATAGGTGACTCAAGACTCCAGGCATGGGACATACCAAAGCTATCTGGTCCTGCTCACAGGTCATCCCCAGTACTTGCTGAAGGACCCTCCTCCCAAACGCGGCCTCAGCTGAGGTGAACAAGTCCAGCCAATAGTGCTCGAAGGGTACCTTGGTGAGAGCCTGCAACACCTTAGAGAGATCCCAGGTGGGATATCAATGAACCACTATTGGTTTTAAATTGGTGGCACCCTTAAGGAATCTCTGCACCTCCAGTGCTGTGCCACAGACTCTCGCATCCCACAGGACAGAACCGAGGCTAATGCTGCTACCTGTCTGCAGAGAGTAGCCGGGGCCAACCCTCTCTCCAGGCCATCCTGAAGGAAGTCTAATAATTGAGCTACTGATACCATTGTGGGTTCAATGGTCCATTTGATGCACCACTCACAAAAAATCCACCAGGTAACGTTATATATCCGTGTGGTGGATGGTCATCTGGCAGCCTGGATCGTCTGTATGACACCGAAGTTCCGTTCCGTCAGAAGTCTCCACTCAACTGCCACGTGGTCAAGTGTAGCCACTGTGGATCCAGGTGGTAGATGGGACCGTATTTTATTTCAGAAAGAAGTAAAAGTGAAACTACTCCTAATTTTAAAAATCCAGACAAAGCAGAATAAGTTCACCTTGCAACTGACAAACTTTCCCACATGCTGCCTGAAAAGAAAATCTAGTATACCTGTATAAGTAGATTAATGGCAATTTATAGAAAAAAAATATTTGAGAAATGCACTGAAGAAGAAAAACTACTCTTACTGCAGTAGCTGCAAAAAGGATACCGTACTCATTTGCAAAGGGCTTGTTATTTCCAAGTTGTGGCATGTATTTCTTTAGAAGCTAAGATTGTCTCATGCATTCCTGTTATGGTACTTAATTTTTTTTAAATTAAAAATTAATTAGTCCTTTAAAATTACTTTCACTTTATATTGTTTTACTACTTCAAAATAGTGTTTTAGTAGTGGTGCTGTATCACCTTTTTAAAAAATATTATTTTGTGCATCTGAAAAGCCTTCTGGGATGCAACATAGAATTCCAAATAAAATAAAGAGTTCCCTGGCAAATCTCCTTTTAAGTTTCAATGTTACATATAGGATGATATGTACATGTAAGATCACATAATATAAGATCACATAATATAAGATCATCATATCTTCCCTTAACAGCACCCATTCAAATTTATGATGGTGCTGAATAGGTAGTATTTATGTTGGATCTTCATACTTTAAAATGGCCACAGCATTCCCATACCATTCCCATCATTATGATCTGGGTACTGGGCAACCAGCCCACAATTACCGTGTTACAGCATCCCTTGGTCACATGATCTCCATTTGTAGCTTTCACTGTCAGCTTCCAACAAGCAGTCTATGGGGAAGCTGGCGGGAGGTGACAAATGGTGACCACGTAATATCGCACTAATGAAGGTGTAAGATTTGCTTAACAATAGCAACTGCAACAGTAAGTGCATCCTAAGCGACATAGTCATGTGATGTGCTTTATGACTACATTATTTTAGAAAAGTGATGAAAATTCTGGTCACCCTCTGGTCACAATCACCTCACCATTTAAGTGAGGATTACTTGTATGCCCTTTGCAAGCTGTAATTGTGCTTATTTTGTCTGAGGCAAAATGTTGCAAGTGACCATGTATTTTACTGACAAGTATTTCCTTTCTTAGCAAAAGATAAACAATCTACTCAAGTTTTTCAACTGTCCCTCATTTGTCATCAGATACTTAAAGCATATCTGTTACATTAACAGATACAATCATTCAGCATATCTCAATAATTCTTCATAAATAGACCACTAATTATCTTATTTTCTCTTCATAATTCTCTTCATAAATATAACACATTAATAGTTTTTAAACATAATACATTAATAGTCATTCTTGGTTTATCTTTTTTATAAACCTTTTCTCATTTATAATCTGACATTTTTTTCCTTCATCTTAATGGTAACTTATTAGTAACTCAGACTTCTCATGGCTCTTTTCCTCTATTGCTTTTTGGGCCTGTACTGTAAATTACTTTTCTTCTTTCAAACTATAAGTCATATTGTAATTAAAAATTATTGGGTCTGTAATTCTGTATAAAATAACAATTTACTTGAAATATATAAAAATTATTGTGAAATATTATGAACGATGTCTAATAAGAAAATAGCTTTCTTTATAATCCAGTGGTCCCCAATCTTTTTGACTCCAAGGACTGGCAGTGAAGGTGGTGGTGGTGGTGGAGGAGGTGGTGAGGAGATGGTCTCACACATGCAACCTAATGCCGTGCATGTGCAAATGAAGCTTCACCCCCTGGTCTGCCACTTGCGCAACCCAGTTCCCAATCGTCCGTGCAGGGATAGGGGACCCCTGATATAATCTCTCTCCCATAACTAAATTAACACCACCTACAGTATTAGTTGATGTATCTTTGAAAAATTTATTATTTTTTGGAAGTTTCATGTTTAATGCATTTTTGAAGTTTGACTGAATTCTGCTGTATTTTTAAAATATAATTTTATTTTTTTTAAACAAAGAACAAAAAATTTCATCCTTTAGAATATGAATTATTTGATTTTGCTTATTCACTTTATCCTTTTCAACATCCCTTCTTTTAGCATTGAGGCATCTGATTATTTGAATCAGTATTTCCCAAAACTCACTAGCATGTGTCAACTTCCTAGTTCCTATAAAATAGAACTTTTGCAGTGCAAGAGAGACTGCTGTCTACAGAATCAATCAAAAAATGGTCACAAGAGAGGGAGGAAGAAGAGAAAGGAAGGCATCCCTTCTGTCATATAGAAAGAGGAAAAGGAAATAATATCATGATTTACCTGAACATAGGTTTTTCTGCTGTGCATATTTAATAATCCATTTGGGGAAGATTATTTCCTGATGGCAGTAAGAAGACAAGAGAACTCTGTCAAAGAAGCAGAGGGGATTGGTATGCAATGCAATGCTGATTGCTTCCAGACTCTCTCCTATAATAACCTAAAATAGGGTTGGTGATATTTACTGTAATCTGACTTTCAGTATAATAGTCTGAGGAGGACCTAAGATTGTTAAAATAAATAAAGGACTGTTAGATGTTCAATGGTACTGTACTAAAACCAAGGACCCTGTTCAAGTCTTAAATCAATGCCTGATATCAGATATTAACTGGATAAAGCAATGTTTCTCAACCTTGGTAAATTTAAGATGTTTCTTACATTGGCTGGAGAATCCTGGGAGTTGAAATCCATACTTCTTAAAGTTGCCAAGTGAGAAACACTGGGATAAAAGTACAATTTAATCCAAAATATATATATAAACGGAAGGTTCAAAAAATAAATCAAGGAATAAGGATTCAGCCAGTGCTGTATAGGCTGTAATTTCTTTGAAGGCTACATATTGTGCTTGCTGCAAGTTCCCCTTGTCTGCAAATTCTCCTTGTCTCTGCTCAGTTTTCAGCTGTGGCTAAACTGTGGAATGATTTTGGTGATGGGAAGAATGTGATTTGTTTTTTAAGAAACAAACTGATTGTTGATCAGATTCCAGGCATAATTCAAAATACTACTTATAAAGCCCTCCCCCCATGATTTGAATCCAAGCTACCTTTAAAAAAAAATTGCCTTATAAGGTAATTTAGGCATTAAGAAAAACCATTCTCCAGTTACCACAATTAAGAGAGACTTTTGGTGTGATCAACAGAGGTCAGACTGTTCTCCTTCCCTATTGTCAGCAGGCAAAAAATAGTTTTATTTATGCAGACTTCTGGCATATAAGCAGGGTTTAAGTTGAAAGACAGGAGCATGTGGGTGTTTTTGTTCTTTTTAATTGTATTTTAATTATATTATTTTTCATTAGAAGCCTTGATCCATTGATGGAAATGACGGTTATAAATTCAATAAATACAATACTAATTATCACCCAAATTTTATTCTATTCTAGCCAGTTACCCAGTCCTCCATTATCTAGTCTGAATTCCCTCTTTTATTTTCTTAAAAACAAAACCATGAAAGCATTACTGAGCCTTCTTGTGTGAAGGCTGATTGTCTTGTGTGAAATATGTTCTCAGATATCCCATCTATAGACTAAAAAATAAATTTGAAAATTTGGGTATGGGGAAGAGAAGAACTTCAAGTAGAAATTATAATTAATGCCACTATCTTAACCATTTTTATAATCTCATTATTTTAAATTTACCTCTTAAATGGAGGAAAAACAATTTTACATATGACTATGATAAGTGCAAGGATACAGTGTGCTTAAATGCAAGAACTCTGCATATGTCTGTGGCTAATGTCAACTGAGGCCTAAGTAATTAGCAGATTCATTTTTCAAATAATAAAGGATGAGCAACTAATTGATTTTTCCAATTACTAATTGTACAAAAAAGGCAATATTAACCTAATTAGGGTCTTTCTAACATTTATTGAAATATTTTTCTATGTTGTACTGTTTGTTTTTTGTCGTTAATAATACTAGATTTTTATTGATATTTTTTCTAAATATCAGTACCTAAAACATGAAAACCTGCTATGAATCAATTTAAACTGCTTATACAAAACTAATAAAAATATACATAATTGAACTGTGAGTCCACTATTCAAATTTATATTTTAACTGCATGAAATATTTTGTCTCCAGCCCATGAAGCCAAAAGACATTCCTATTCTTCAGCCAATCTGTATCAATTTCCAAACTGCTGCTTTTTTCTCAAGCAACTCTGCCCATTTTTTAAAAAAAAATCAAGTATTTTAAATGTAAAAGAATTAAAAGCTTAAAACAAACATTTGGAGAATGTTTGAAGGCTAACAGGAGAAAAGATGTAAAAGATAGGAATGAAGATAAGTATCAGCATTTGAAATAGCTCAATCCATGTTTTCAGGAAAGAAAGCAGCAGGAAACATAGATCATAGAAAAAAGACTGTATTAACTTCCATTAAAATTAATCTATGCAGTTCCTTCAGATCAAATAGAACACAATTAGTAAGTTAATAATCACCACATAAATCTCATTTCAATTTTTTCCAAGAAGCTAATCACCATTAAAGACAAAAGAAATAAAACAATCAAGTTCAACTTCACTTTCAGCTTCAGTATCAATTCTTTCCTGCACACTCATATCAAGATTTCAACTGAAAAGTTCTATCATTAAGAAAAAAAATAACAATCACTGATGATGCTCTATTGCCATATTAAATAAACTTCCTTAACACGTTTGCATCTTTTTCACAATAATTAGAAATTGTCTTTTTAAATACAGCATGGGGAAAACGTGAAGCATTTTATGTAAAATATTAATGAATAATTATAATACAAAACTCATACTCATATTCTTTCCCTTATCAATTTCTTTATGATTTACAAAGTAGAACAAAGCAATATTTAAAAATAGTAAGAAATCATTATTTAGAGTCACTAAATTGGAATAATATAATGATGAACATGACTCCCATAGTATCTGATTTCATATTTTATTCCCAAAAAACTCACTAGGCTTCCCAGTCTTTCTGAAATAATTTATACTTCAGATATATCTCTGTAAATTCAAAAACTTTAAAAGTATTCCTGGTTTTAAAAGCAACCATAAAATTACAGGCAATTAAAAACTCTATTCCCAAAAGTTTCACCACAAGCAATAGCAAAAGCAAAAAGCTTTTATAAACTGAAAGGTGTGTCTTCACAGCCTGAAGCAGACACATTAATTTAAGGTGTGGAAACTACAAAGATTCTTATTTGCATAAAACATATCATCAAGTCTAAACAAGATACAGTAAGTAGTTATATTATACATATGAATTAACATGGAAGATAAAATTAAGTTAAAGTTTTAAGAATATAACTTAATTAAACTAAAATATCAGTATTTATTGTTGAAAAAGATATATTGTCTTGAATATATTAAAGAAATTCATTACAGCTCACTTCCGTACATATCAAAATCTTATTGTCAAGATCTTTTTCAGGGCTGGACTCCTATGTATGTTTGTTTTTTTTTAAATTTATATTTTTAATGTATTTTATCATCATATATCAAAAAGCACATGAATACATAACACATTAGTTCATCACAAAAATAAACCCTACTTTAGTATCTGCAACCACAATTGACTCAGATAGTATGGAGAAAGAAAATGACAAGGCACTTAATTTGCAAAAATCCAGCTATTCTAGCTTTTTGATAATCACATAAATAATCAGTATTTTTATAATCCTATGCATACACTAACTAAAAAAGTCAACCTTCAAGGTCAATTATATTTCTGTTTCTAATGCTTCTGAAAATGTTTCTTCAATCAAATGAGCCTCCGAGTTCCCGTTTTCCCAGGACATAGCTGAATAGCTGCCAATTTAGTTGGATGCACTAGAAAAGCTCATACAATTCCAAATTGTTAAAATAATATAGTAAGCTATACTTTAAAAATAAAGAAACAGTAGGTGGAGTAAGCAGAAAGTTCTTTTAGGTCCTGTGGAAATAATAATTATTCCAAGAAATTAAGAGGACTAATTCATTCACCCATTTGAGGCAATAAATCTTCCTTGACCAGCTTTAATCCTAAATACTGTATATTCTCTGATCTTTAGCAATAGATGGGAACCATGAGAAAATCAGCTGTCACTTATGAAAATTATCCTATTACTTATACAAGCAATAAAATGTCCCCCAATTGGCCATTCATCTGAAAGTTATTTGCAAAATTAAAGTTATAGGTTGGACAGTTTATCATTTCTCAATCTGGATTTTTTAAAAATTAAATCATTATCAAGTCAAAATGTCAACTAAAAATACTAATTATATATTACGAGAGCCATTTTGTGATTTAAATTTCTAATAAGGTTGAACAGGATTATGGATCACACAGGAGTAGTTATCTACAAAAATCAGGGAGTAGCAGCATTCATGAAAGTTAAGGAGTGTCCAAGAAAGCATTCTTTTGACATTTTTAAGTAACTATTTAAACCAAATAGATGTGGCATGTCAAATATGAAGCATCTAATTTTAGCCCTCTTTGTCCTTTAAACACAAGTGCAATAAATAATCTCTATATTTTAAGGAGTAACGATACTAAAAATCCACCTGTGTGCCCCATATTTGAAATGCAATGTGTGCTATATTGTGTTCCACTATTCATAAACTAATACCAAGGAATTCCATATTATCAAAAGAAAAATAAAAGCAAAACAACATTTTATCAATAGCTAGGATTATTGCATGTAGCTAAGCAAGAATTATTAGAGTGGCAAGGAACACAATGAAATTCACTGTGTCTATGTAGAGAACAGTTTCAATCAAAACTTCAGTATTAAAGAAGAACAAATGAAATTAGCCATTATCCCAGAATTAGATCCGGTACTAAATTATCAAGGTCTATTTATTTTGCTTTTTCTGTTCATATGACCAGAAATAACAAAATGAGAAAGAACGTGCGTGGTGAGCAACAGTACATACCGCTTACAAATGTAACTTAGTAAATCAGTCATTCAGAGAAAATTTGGACAAAACCTGTTTGTATCCAAGTATAGTTTCTGAATACTGGTCCATAATTTCATTGTGTTCCTTACTGGTCCATAAATTAAAAATACCTGTTGATGACATGAATGCTTGGCATCTTTATAGATTTCATACATTTACATTTTGCATTTTTCCAAGGCTTATGCAAAAAGCACAATCCATTTAAAAAATTCTTGAGAAAAAGGGAAAAAAATTAAAGAAAGGAGTATTAGGTATGCTAGCTGTCTTGAGTTATTTATTAAAATAATAAAGTGGAAAATGAATAAGCTTTTACTATATATCTTTTCCTTATCTCTAAGCACACTTTTTCTGATAGAAATGAGAAAGATAGATATATATTATAATATGTGGTCATTTAACAGTTGCTAAGAGAACATTAAGAAATGAACACACCATATCTATCATACAATACTTCATTTATAGTGAAAAGCACTACAATTTGTGTGCTAATCAGTCACATTCTAAATCAAGATGCAAATTAAACAAAAACATTTGTGTTCTTTAAATCTTTTAATCAATTTAAAGGTATTGGCTTTATATATATAATTGATTCAAACATTTGAATTGCCTTCAAACCAAAGTTTCACACTGCACTAAGAAGTGCTTTAGTTATTAGTAAAACCAATAACAATATTTTCACACATGCAATGTAATCAAATGCATTCAAGATGCAAGTTACAGCAGGGTTGTATCATCTTGAACAACCAAATTTTATTCTGCCAGTTTCTTTTCAAAAGAGACACATACAGCATATATTCTTTAGGTAATCGAGGCAGGTAGAAACATAATATTTAATGCACTTTGATATGGTGATCTATCTCAACCCTAAAATAAAGATACTCATAAATAGTAAGCGTAATCTTTCCATGAGTCACACATGTTTAGTTAAGAAAAACAAATAGAGCATTATATGTTCATTTCCTGTGCCCTTTTGATCACAAGTTTCAAAATATCCAGGAAAAATTATTTGACAGAATATGGAATAACAGAGAGATTGCCAGGCTTAATAACATGTTGCAAATTGTGTTTGACCTGCCAAACATTCTAAAAGAATGAGGCTCACATTCAAGATAATTTAAATGAATATGTTGTTATACTAATTAACTTTCAGACATAGACCAAGCTATTTAAAAACAGTATTTATATGTGTGATTATACTGCTTATTTTAATTTTGTTCTTGTTTGCTTATTATTACAGATATACACATGTCAGAGTTGTAAATTAAGTTAACTGCCCTTATAAATTCCTTAAATAATTCTTACCAGCAGTTCTTGTTCATATATAATTATGGACCAATTTATATTTTCAGTTATAATTTATCACTTTTTCTATTTTAAAGGTCATATATTTTCATATGCCCATATTTAGTTATACTTTCATAGTATATACATTACCATGACCAATTTTTCCTAAAGTGATATTTGTTAAGTTCATTAATATGCCTATTTAGCATATTTTCTTATATTTGTTTTTATATGTCCTTTGGAGAAAAATGTAAGTTTTAAAATACAGTTACAATGTGAAAGGTAAATTGTGTAAATAATAAGTTACCAATTTCTTCTCTGAGACAATCCTGTTTTTAAGACAAATGATATTGAAGTTTCCAGGTATCTTTCAAAGATAGTCATTATCAAACGTATTTCTTCAGCCTTTCTTTAGCAACAATAGATGATTATGTCTCCAAAATAAGCGTATCCAGTGCCACAGCCTACAGCAGGCGAAGTTATACTGGCTATATTCTGGAAGAAGTCAAAAGTACCCGACTGTGAGCCTGTATTTCACAGGGGACAGTATCTTATACAGTATACTTTTTGGCCTGGTTTATGTTAATCTGAAGTCCCCCATCTGCTTTAAGAAAGCATTAATGGGTTATTTGACACCCAGTGGCTTATCTTCTCAAGCTCAGGATTTGTGCAGCATCCCTAAATTATGATGTAATACACAAAGCCAAATATATGATGTTCGGTTGCAGGAACTGGGTATGTCTACTCTAATGAAGAGAAGGACTAGGAATGGCTTGACAACATCTTCCAGAGGAGCTGCCACAGAGAGGAGGGGGTCAAATTATTCTCCAAAGCATCTGAAGGCAAGAGAAGTAATGGATAAAAGTTTATCAAAGACAAATCCAACATGGAATTAAGGAGAAATATCCTGTTCATGAGAATAATTAATCAGTGGAACAGGTTGCCTCCAGAAGTTGTGGGTGCTCCATCATTGGAGGTTTTTAAAAAGAAATTGGACAGTCATTTGTCTGAAATTGTATAGTCTCCTGCTTAAGCAGAGGCCTGGACTAGGAGACTTCCAACTAACTCTGTTATTCTGTAATTCTGATATGTCACTCCCCAAATCACTGAACAACCACAGAGGCTGTATAAGCATATTAAATTGGGACGGGATGTGTGTGCACTGACATAAGAAACACAGTAAGTTAAATCCCAAGTCATAGATATAGAAATGGAATCCAAATCTAGAGCAGGGGTATAAACTCAAGGCCCAGGGAGTGGATCCGGCCTGTGGGGTCCTTAGACCTAGCCCACAGGGCTGCCCTAGAAACAGCAAAGGACCAGCCTGCAGTGCCTTTGCCAGAAAAAATGGAGCTCGGGAGTGCCACATGTGTCCCTCCTGAGCTCAGTTTTCCCTGTCACAGGGTTGTAGGAAACCATTGCAGCCAAAAACGGAGCTCAGGAGTCCGTTTTTGCTGGAAGAGTGCTGGGGCCACCATAGCCCCCCCCCCCAGTGACATTGAGCCTACCCCAACCACACCCACCCCAGCCCCCTGAGGTCAAACACAACCCTGATGCAGCCCTCAATGAAATCGAGTGTGACATCCCTGATCTAGAGCAATAGGTTTTGCCCCAAAATAGAATCCTTTGAATAGGAAATAGGTAAGAAAACTGCATAGTATATTTTTATTATTCTGAAGCTTGCCTTGAAAATATGTTTAAAAATGACACAATCAAAAATGCAACTGAGAAAATATAAACCTTTTTAAAAATGCAACTGATAAAATAAAAACCATTTTAAAATACCACATTCAGGTAGGCCAGTATTATTATTTTCATAAAGTAATAATGTACAGCATTACAGTACTAATTTGCATGACTAAAAGTGTTTGAAACTGAATCCTTGCTGAAGGGATTTCAACAGGAGGAAAGAACTTATACTTCCTTAGAAGCAATCTGACAATTGTTTCTACATTCTTACCTCAGGTTTCACTTTCTACAATAAGATCTCATGTAAATATGCTTTTTTTATGAAATTCCTTAACTTTTTCCACTCCTGAAACAGCAAGTATGGGCAAGTACTTTAGAAAATTTGGAAAGGGACAACTAGTTCTACAATGCGAAAACGACCCAGTTTTCCAACCACTGATTCATCAAATGACTTTGACCTTCAGATGCTGAATCTCTAACCCTCTTTTCCTTTCACTCCAGAAATTCCTATAAAAATATGTTATGAGATAAAAAGAAATATAGTTGAAATTGAAATGTTTATATACTGTATTTTGCTAAATCTTCTACCTTAAAACATTAAAACAAATTTCACTAATGCAATAACACCAACTTTTAATGAAATATGGTTATATTTGTAAAACCATATTTCATATTTCAACTGTATTCTACACCTGCCATGGGGCAGAAACCAAATTCTTACTTATGGTATAAATCTGTATTATGGCCACTTCAAACTACAAGTGAGAGCTTACAGTAAAAAAGCAGCATTACAACCTTCTCTTTAAGTTTTTTTTTTTTTCCAATCCACAATGACAATTTTTTTCAGGGAGAACTTGCAGTACACACGGATCAACTTATAGTATTAATGCCATGAAGTTAGCCAAACCTGGATTTTTTCAACTACATACAACAGTTGGATAGAATTATTTGTGAATTCTCAATTTAGTTCCCAAATGAACTAAAACAAATTATATTTGAGTGTTATGCTGACATGAAAACCTCATTTAGGAAAGCCAATTCCATGAAAATTAACACGATCATATGGATAAAAAAGAGAGAAAGGGTAAGTGGAAAGCAATAAGATGTTGCTTAAGCATTCCAAGATTATCAGAAATATTTTCCCAAGAACAATGGAATGAGATCTTCACTCATGTCGCTGTGGTATTAGTCCTATGTGAGCATTATAATTTATCTTTATTGCTGTGCTATTACAAAACAGATGTATGGAAGCGAAACTTAAAGGCAATAGGCAGTTAGCTGGACGCAAGAACATTAAGAAAGAAAATTGTATTACTCTATAGTCAAGCTATAATTTTTTTTAAAGGACATAAGAATGGAATTCCCTTTTTAAAAACTGGATTCCCATTTATACCCATAAAACTTGCTACTCTGTTGCAAGAGATTAAATGAAATAAGCACCAAGCTTTTTTCAAACTACTTTCAAATCAGTTAGAAGGAAAATAGCTACCGGTATATATTCTACCTCCAATCTTAGATCTAATTCTTCATTCAAGCTATTGCTGTGAAGAAAAATAAGGTATCATTACTCCAATCAATTATACTCCTAAATGTTAAAGAATATTATGAGTATAATTGATTGGAGTATAATACCATACGTTTCTTGAATATTTAGGCTTAGGATCCTCCATTTTTCCTATCTACAACGTATACATTAATATGAATCTGTAACTTTATTTTAATTTTCATTATAGCCATTTTTAAATGTTTCAAAGCAGTCCAGAGGTATAATTAGAGATCACAAAACTAATTATATGCATTGTATTGATGATTCCCAGGTTTCATAAGACCTGCCTTACATATACTCAATTTATTCATGTATCCATTTTCTCTGCCTTCAACTGGCTTGAGCCACCACTGCTACCTGTTCTTAGGATCAGGCCCTGGCCTCTTAGAAATTAATAGCAATAGCATTTAGAGTTATATACGGCTTCACAGTGCTTTATGCCTTCTCTAAGTAGTTTACAGAGTCAGCAGATTGCCCCCAACTATCTGGGTTCTCATTTTATCGACCTAGGAATGATGGAAGGCTGAATCAACTTTGAGCCGCTCAGAATTGAACTCCTGGAATGAATTATGTGTTAGCCTGCAGTACTGCATTCTAACCAGTGCATCTCTTTCCACAATGGTTTTTAATAACCACTCACCTCTCCCACAGCCACATAGCCCTTTGATCCCATTGCTGCAGGCTAATTCAGTTTAAATACATTCAAACTTTATTTGTTCTCTTGCTTGCTTTTCCTTAGGTTTTGTTTGCTGGCTCATTATAAAAAAACCGAAAAATGTCCCTGTAGGAAGATTCTCTGGATGGGAGAACATAGTATTTTCATGACTTTCAGGAATTTCTCCCTTCCTCCCCCTCTCTCCACAGTTACTTGCAAATTAGAAAAACACAAGACCTAATTTAGGTCTAAATGTACAGCCTTTTTATAAGGCATCAATCCAACATAGGTCAGATCAGAATCATGTCTCAAAGCAACATTTTGCCGTCTTGTGCAAAGATGTAACATTTTCAGAATTTTGAAGCCATTAGAAAAAAGAATATTTTTCCTACTCTTCTCAGGAAAACCGAGAAATTTCTGGAAAATTGAAATAATTGCATTGTTCATTTTCATATCACCACTTACAAGTCTAAATTAATGTTGCTGTTTAAAGAACATACAATACAATATGTAAACACTGATTTACTATTTCAATTATTATTTGGTTCTATTTATTATAATAGGCCTAATTAATTTATTTTACTTTACAATGTGTTAATTTTTCTACAAAGCTGCAAAATCTTTTTAAAAATCTATTATAAATTCAGTTTGACAAGTTACAAAAAAAAATCACAATTCAGAAGAAACTATCAAAAAGCAATAAAGCAATTTAACATCCTTAGATACTTAGGGCTCCAGAATCCAGGTGGAACTGACCCACTGGCCTCTGGAGTAAAAGCTGGCAATAGAAAAGCCCATAAGCAAATGAGGCACTGAATCTTCATTCCTTCTTTGGTGAAAATTAGCAATGCACAGGATGAGCAGAAATGTATCTTGCTCTTCTTGTATTTGAGAGTTGTACTGCACTGTTTGTCCTCTGTATACTATTTGGGTACAAGAACTGTAGTGCTGTGATTAGATTAAAAAAATATTATTACATGTTAGTATTTTAAGGGAAATATAACAAATATGAGTACTTGTTTTATTGCATTCATTACCGTAAAAGAAAATATTTCTGTCCATTTTTATCTCTTTGTCCTGGAAGTAAGTAGAAATATTAATTTGGATTCACCACCTAAGGGCAAATAACAGGTTCACCTACAATAACTTCAATGTAATCATTTCAATGCAATGTCTTTTGTGTGTGTGTGTGTGTGTGTGTGTGTGTGTGTGTGTGTGTGTACATGTGTACACACACACACACACACACACCAAGACTTGCAGAAAATCTGAAGGAGAAAAGCAAGTACAGCAACTCCTAAAACAGAAAGAACCGAACAGGCATGGAGAGAGACTTCAGTCAAGGTAGCGAAGATGCTATCCCTTTCCTCTCCATACAAAGGTTTTTAATGCATCTACTTATGGTTTTATCAGCGCCGTGAGCGCCGTTGGAGAGGTCAGAATGTAGCAGGAAAAAGAACCGCTCGTTTTTCTCCTTGTAAAGAGAGCAATTGAATGATAAAGTAAAGTCATGTATACATTAGTGTGTACTTCGCTCGGGGGTGGGGGGGGAAGCAATGAATTTGTGTGTATCAATTTTTTATACAACATCCCAGCAACTTAGTTAAATGTCCTGGAGTCACCCTCCTCGTTCCAATGTGTATTTTTTTTCTCCTTTGAAATACACCCATGCTTTTCTCTCAATATTCACCAACCTCTCATTTTCTCTTCCCACCCGCCTTCTCCCTCCCTTCTCCGGCATGCATTTTTCAGACGAAAGACTTCGGCAAGCAGCCTTGCAGAGAGAGGAAGGTCAGGGAAAAGAGTCGCCGCCGCTACACTTTGCCGCGAAAAACATTCACCTTGAGGATCAAGGAGGAGTCCGAGGGGGTTTCGGGTCGCCCAACTCCCTAGGCAGCCCCTCCGCGCGAAAGAATCCGAGGGAGGAAATGGACCTGGCCTGGAGCTCAGGCAAGAGACTCGCACTTGTGTGGCAACGCTGCCCCGAGCCACCGAGCGACCGCCACAGACTCGGCTCCCGGCCGCCCCAAGCCATTTACCAGGCGCCTCAACTTACCCAAACTACCGGCGAAACCGTCCATTTTGGGCGCCGCGGCGTCAACGTCCGACCTCGACCTCGATCCGCCGGCTCCGTCTGAGAAGGCAGGAGGAAGAAGCGGCGGGCGGGGGGGCAGCTCATTCACTCGCGCCGCGGTTGCGGCTGCCCACTCAGCAACCCGCGGCACGCGCTGCCCGCTCGCGTTCCCTGCCTGCCGCGGACGCTGCTGTGGCCCCACGCGCCTCCGGCGCAGCTGCTCGGGAAAAGACAGGTCCCCTCGCCTGCCTGCCTGCCTGCCCGCCCGCCTGCCCGTCCGCTCGCTCCGAGACCCCCTCTCGCAGGAGCAGCAGCCGCGGCCAGTTTCTGACCCCCTCCCCCAGCCGCTTTCGGGCCCGCCCTGCAGCGGCCGCGTTGCTTTCGCGCTTCCGACTCCGCCTTCCTTTGGCAGCCGGGGCTTCCCCTCCAGCGGCGGTTGCGGAGGGTCTGGGGGCGAGGTGGGCCTGGAGAGGGGAAACTGGCGGCTGCGCCTTCAGTTTGGTACGCCTGAGGCCCGGTCCTTTAGAGTCAGAAGTCGCCGAATAGCAGGGAGGCTTGACTCCAAGCTGCCCTGGAGCCTGGGCGATTTGGGGACAGTAGCGTGTTTCGGGGTAAGGCATTAGTCCAGCGGCTTTTCTCGGTATAACAACATCCCAGTAAAAGCTAACTTAACTTCTTATTCTTAGTGGAGGGCTGTTGTTGGCAATTAAAGAAAGACTTATTCGAGAGGAAGCCATGTAATTTAATGGGGTGTTGCCAGATGGAATGAATTCAGAATTGCAGTTCACCGATTTCTTGAGTCTGCGGAAAATTATACCCTCGTAGAATTTGCTGTCCCGATTGCCAATCTTGATTCTGCTTAGTCTGTTGCGAATTACTATCAAATGGTGTTTGTTTCTTTTTTTTCAAACATTTGTATACTGGCCTAGATTATCCGTGTTAGGCAAAGAAAGGGCTGAAATTTCTAGCTTTGCAGCCTTTCTTCTTGTCACCTGTGAATATTTGCTAGTCGTGAGGTTGCAGTGGGATCTGACACCAGGATTTTGTCAAGGGTATTTTTGTACTCCTCTCCCATACCCCCATTTTGTTCAGCACAGGCTTAACAAAGTTCCTGAGATCTTGAAAGTATCTTTTAGACCTGTCATTTCACTATTACACCACTATATTCTTGTGCAAAGCCAGCAAAAACAATTGAGGAAGTACACCTAACAATACCAGTTGTACAATCCAGTTCAGTAGCACAAATCTGCTCAAGTGAAGGCACAGTAGGTGTCTCCATATCTGCTCAAGTTTACATTAAAAGGCTACTTCTTTTAGACTAGTGAGCAAAGACGCATTCCATAGTTTACTTTGCAATAGCAAAAAGCAAGACAGTTATTAAGTCTGTGGAGATTCTCAGTCATCCAGGTCATGGTTGTCCCTGAAGAGCTGAAAAAGCTTCTTGGATGAGAAGCGAAACATCTTCAAAGAAAACCAGAAAGTCCAGTTGCCTCTTGAAAAAAGCATGGGCACCGTTATTAAAACATCTACTGCCAGAAATACCCAATAGGTGCCTCTCTGAACACATCCACTGTTCGTCCAATGTCATAGGCAGCAAAGCATTACAGATTTTAAATACCATAAGGCTGCAGCTGCTGGACATAGTGGATTAAAACTAGTCTCCCTTATTTAAATGTACCTTTAGGGGTTAAAAGAAGAAGTTGCAGTTGACAGTGTCTGTGCCTGTGCCATGATTTAAGTGCAAGAGCTAACCTAAATGTGATTAGAACCAGTGTAGCACGCTATTTGAGATAATCGGTTTGAACCTGAGAAACCCAGATTGTAATTTTTGTACCACCCTTGCTCTCAGAAAAGCCAGGCTGTGAAGATTAAAAAGAAAAGAAAAGTAATAGACAATCTAATACACAGTATTCCAGGATCAAAATAATAGTTTGGTCATGGAATAGTGTTAGTGTATTTTGCAATAATTTTGAGAACCCGTTTCTGATTGAAACATGCAAAGACTACTAAATCTGCTCCAAGGGAAAGATCTAAACCTCTGTTAGTAATCTGATCCACATCTGTTTAAAGGATAGTCCATTCCAGAAAAGGCAGGAATTCACTTCCCTTAGTCTAATAGATAAAAAACCTGAAAAACACTACCTTTTGCTTTTAATCATAATTTTGTGAAATTTGCAAAGAAGTTAATACTAAAAAATTAATAATAAAATATGCCAAAACATAATTTTGAACTATTCTCTCTCTTGTTTCACTTGTATAATTGTGATTATAATATATAGATGGAATTATGTGAATATATATACTGAAAGGACTGAAATTTGCATTATGTTATAATCTTAAATAGAATTTTTATAAGATGATGTATTGTTGGCATATGTTACCAAGATAAATTGTCTAGAACAGTGGTTCTCAACCAGTGGTCCATGAACCCCTAGGAGGTCACAATGTCACAAGGGGGTTGCAAAAGCTTGAAGAAATTTTATGATTTAAATCTTGTTTTTGGGGTCTGTGACCATCGTCCATGGCCATAAAAATATTTTGTATAATTACGACACAACAAACTCTGGAAAGCATTTTCAAGAAACCATTTTTAAGAATCCATAAAATGTCATGGAACATTTCCTAAACTGCACGGACATGCAAGATGTCTTTTTCCCAAATTTATCATTTTCAGGAAGTATTTGAATATCTCCTTACTGCCTGCATATTATACTGTGACTATGCCAGTAGCTGTATAAGTTCATTGGATCTGTTTTATATTGATGCCTCCTTGAAGTCATAGGCATCAATGATTCTTTATTAACCACCAGGTAGAGGTATTATTGTAGATATATTAATATATAAACACATACATAATGTATGCATATTTCAACACAGGAACAAGACTGCCCATCAACAATAGTGTACCTGGCATTACTGATACAAGTGATGCATTCTTGTAATACCTGGAAAATCTCTTTGAAATAAAAATGTATATAAGTGTGTAGTACAAACAAGGAAGATCGAATATATTCAAAGCCTACCAAAGTAACTTACAAGCAGTATCAACAAACATAAATTTTTTAAAAAGTTATTTTATAGTAATAGTCAATAAAATAACATACTATTTTAATAGTAGCAGCTAGAGTACTTCTACTACTGTTGGAAGCTTTCCATCGATACCTGGATGAGAGCAAGGGGAAATTATGGTGGTGTGCCTTTTATTTGCCTATCTTGTCAAAGCTGTTATCATTGTCAGTATTATGACAAAGCTCAAAAAAAGGTGGTTGCTATTTTGAGGAATAAGGGTAATTTTAACAAAGTGAGGTTTTGTTTTGTTTTTTAATATTTGTATGAGGGAACATTCCCAAAAACAATCTCTGACTTTTAAAGTGGTATAATCCTAAAAGGAAGGCTGAGCGCCAAAGAATTGAGGCCTTTGAACTATGGTGCTGGAGAAGACTCCTGCGAGTCCCTTGAATGGCAAGGCAGATCCAACCGGTCAGTCCTAGAGGAGATCAACCCTGACTGCTCTTTAGATCCTGAAGATGAAATTCAAATACTTTGGCCGCCTAATGAGAAGGAAGAACTCACTGGAGAAGAGCCTAATGCTGGGAAAGACTGAGGGCAAAAGAAGAACGGGAAGACAGAGCATGAGGTGGCTGGATGGAGTCACTGAAGTAGTCAGTATGAGCTTAATTGGACTCCGGGGGATGGTAGAGGACAGGAAGGCCTGGAGGAATGTTGTCCATGGGGTTGTGATGGGTCGGACACAACTTTGCAACTAACAACAACAACAATAGTGATGCGGGTGTTTTGTGATGGTTAACATTTTTTTCTAATAAAATCATAGTAAATTTATTGGAATTATACATAAGAATATTCTCCAGTGATTCTAGTTAATGTAGCAGGTGTTGAGGACTTTTTCAAAGAAATAAACTACATATTGTTGACAAATAATACACATTTTAGATTAATCTGGTGAGTCTCCATGATATTTCTCCTATTAAAAATACTCTTTGCCAGTGGAAGCTGTGATTAAAAAAACCTTAAGAAATTTATTTTTTTTCTTCTAGTAACAGAATTATAAAAACAGCAGGCTAATGAAATTAATGGAACACATTACTCTCTTCGCAAAATGTGTCTTCAGGTAGCAAATATTGCAGAAATTCTGAATGTGGGCAACTCAGGAAATCAAGTAAAGAACCATGGAATACCATCTGTGTCAGCAAAAATTTTTGGCAGAGTTAACTGAATGAAACCATTTTCTTCATGGAAGTATTAATATAGCCCTCTGACATGATGAGTACAGGCTGCCATAAGTGTCTACTACCCACACTGAATTTCTGCATCATTTATTTTCTGAAGCAATGCAGCCTTAAGAAAATGTGTGAGGCCCATTGGCCATTTAGCCTAAAATTCATTCAGGGCAGATTATTTATTCAATTTATACAGCTTGCAATAATCTATTCACAAAATATAAAAACTCAAAATAAACAATGATATAATACCAGAGCAAGAGAGAGCTTATCATCACCTTTCAAAATAGGAAGGATGGGAAATAGAAACAAGTATAAAACAAGAGCTCATTGTCCTTTTCAGAGAAAGAGCAAATGCATAAACCTCCTTCGTGCCAGTTCCTGATTGTCCTGCTGGTAATGTTTCTCTTAATGTGGGTTCAGAAGGCACATCTTAAGATGGCTTTTTGGCTTCTTCAATTAAATGAAAATGTGTGTGTGTGTTTCTTCTGCAGTTGGTTTGGTTTTTGGCTTCTGCAATTAAATGCAAATGCAATGTGTGATATGTATACACATACATATGTACATACATATACACACATGCACATACCCATGTACAACATACAGTACAATATACAGAGCTGCCATCTATTGCTTCGTTGGAATCATTTTGCCTTAAGTAGGAATAAAACATAAATTGGCAATTTCCTTCTAAATATTGCAAAAGGATCCTTCAATAAAATGTTTGTGTGTTCAGGATTTCAGACATTGCAAACTTTAACATTCACCCTCCTGCTTTTGTTTTATTTTTCTTCTTATATTGTCTTTCTTATATCTACTGAATATCATTATTGAAAATAGGGTCCTTGTTAAAGGATTCTTTTTTTATTAAATACTATTGTACTTTTGCAAACTACAGATAGTCCTTGACTTACAACAGTTCACTTAGTGACCATTCAAAGTTACAACAGCACTGAAGAAAATGATTTTGACCATTTTTCACACTTACAACCTTGTAGCATCCCTATGATCTTGTGATCAAAATTCAGATGCTTGGCAACTGGTTCTTACTCATGACTGTTGCTGTGTCCCAAGATAATGTGATCATCTTTTGCCACCTTTTGACAAAGTCAATGGGGAAGCCAGATTCATTTAGCAACTAGGTTACTAATTTATCAAAGAAAGGTCATAAAATGGGGCAAAACTCACTTAAGAAATGTCTCACTTAACAACAAAAAAATTGGGCTCACTTGTGGTCGAAGACTACCTGCATATGCCTCCTTTGCATTGTAGCACTACTACTAAACTAGAATTTAGATTGTTCTTTGACTTAAATTTAGGCTTAGAATAACTTTATTGTCACTTTGAATGTACACTAATCGGCATACATTAAAATTTTGTTGCATATAGCTCTCAAAGGGTCACCACTTCCAATATACACTACATAAACATGACTAAATAAATAAATACAAAATTGTGCATATACCCACATACCCACATATATAACACACAGAAACAACAGTCTAGTTCAGATGTATACATGTACATGGCGAGAAAAAAAGTATATTCTAGTAAGACTGAAATATTGTGTCAGGTAAAGAGAGCTCTGTTGGGGAATTCCAATGTCCTCCTTTCAACAGACAGTCTACCAAGGAAAGGGAATGCAAAGCAAGTGAAAAAAAAGACTTGTTAGGCTTGTGTGCCTTTTCCTCCATTCATTTTAGAATATACTGTCTCCTGTCCTTTCCCCCCCCTCCCCCTTTCTTTTTGGAAGATTTTAAAGCTTTGAACAATCAGTCAGTATTCTCTGACCACTAAAGATGCTCCATGTTCATAAACTGGATTTCTCCTTCACTTTTATGCTGTGGTGGTTGTTGCAAACTTTAGGATAATCTTGCATCTGCCGTTTTACCCTCTTGCATGAATGTTGTTACATATCCATAAGTAAAATATGAATTAATTTCTAAATCTTTGGAATTGAAGATATACTGTACATCAATTTCTCTGCTCATCCAGAGAAGGAACATTTCATTTCTTTTGGCTTCTCTTTTAATTGAGGATCCTGCTTTGTGAACACCACTGATAAACAGGATTATTACGTTGCAGAACTCTGCAATCTGGGCTTTCCCAAGATGGCATTCCAAAATTCCTACCAATATGTTTCCTGGAGATAAGGGAGATAATGTCTCCTCTAAGTCAGCATGTTAATCAGTTTAACTTCGGAAGCATGGAAAAATGTTTTGCCATCATATTATGCAAATTGTATTCTTAATCTTAAATGTCTCACCTAGATTTTACAATCTCTTTAGATAACTGTCAGTACCTCATGGGAAGCATACTAATTTTTCTCCTCTTATTTATTATAACTGCAACTTCATATCAAAGAATCATGGCTATTTCATGTAAATATTTCAGTCACTTCTCTGCTTTATCAAGAATAAATGTACATAAATTTGTAGCCACAATAAATGAGTTCATACATATTTCCCAAGCAAAAGGTTTACATATTAGATTAGATATTTATATTTATATTTAGCATTTCTAATAATTTTTAAAAACATTCTTTGTAGCAATAAATGGGTGCATTCACAAAGATATTATCCTTCCAATAAATAAGATAGTCCGAATATCCCCTCCTGTGTCTAGAATCCAGAATATAAAAGGGATAGACCTTGTATCTCTTTTCTCCATATACCAGAACTCGGCAAGAAAAATAGGGGTTGTCATTACTAGTCCACCCTCAAATCATTTTGACTAAAAGTGGAATAAAAATAAAGTCTGAATCACTGTTTTGGTCAGTTTTCACATTTATGAATTACACTTAGTATTGTATAGATTCTTATAAAGAATTTATAAAGTCAGTAAGTCCAAGCCTTTGCTCACTGCAGGAATCCACATCCCTGACAGATAGCTATAGCCTCCACTTGGAGAATATCACCTCTTTTTGTAATTTATTCCACTGTTGTATATCATATGCTATTATGTCTAGAGGCTGTCAAAGAGTATAGATGAGACCAAACTGAACCAGGCAAGATGGAACTGCTGTTTGTGCATCAGGATTTTCTGTCAGCTCTTGTGTTGCTTTGATTGAGAAGTCCTATCTTGAAGGAGCAGATCTGCGACTTGGGGTCCTCTAAGATTTACTGCTAAATGAGCAAATGAGGGCTGTGACCAGGGAGGCTTTTGCCTAATTTTGGCTGGCATACCAATTGCAACCTTTTCTGAGGTACAAAGTTGTTGCAAGAGTAACTCAAGCTATCACCAACACAAACAAAAATCAGGGGTATTGCAGTCTGCTCTACATGCACTTGCCTTGAAGTTGCCCCAAAGCTCAGATGGTACAAAATGCAGTTGCTCTTTTGCTAACTGGTTCCTTGCACTGAAAGTAATTATGCCTGAGCTTCAGGACCTCACACTGGGTTCTGATAGTGATGTGGGTACATTTCAGATTTTTAGTTTTCACCTATAAAATTGTATAGGCTTGGAACATGAAAGTCTATAGCAGGCAAGTCTAGCCCTCAGGCTGCATATAACCCTTGACAGCTAGAAATGTGACCCCCACAATATAACAAAAAAATATTAAAAATAAAGTACATTTGTTATTTATATACTGCTCAAAAAAATAAAGGAAACACAAGCAGAAGACATCCAAGATCTGAATGAATGAAATAGCCTTATTAAATACTTTGTTCTTTACATACAGTAGTTTATACACTGCTCAAACAACTAAAGGGAACACAAAACTACTGTATGTAACAAACAAAGTATTTAATAAGGCTATTTCATTCATTCACTGATATTGCCCTAAATTATTTACTCGCTTGTATATACAAACAAAAACTGAAAAATTCCGAAACATGATTCTCAGTTTATTCATAGGAGCATATAACATATATGAACATATAACATATAACAAATGCAGCATATAACATGATTTAACAATCTTAGTAGTACTGCATTGTGCAGGAATAGGATACAGTGCATTGGGCTATGTTACTGATTGATTATGATGTCTTAATCTTGAACATTCCCAATTGTTATTCTGTTATCTTGGCCTGCCATATATTATAATTCTTGAAAATCTCTAGATTCTTTCTTCTGGAAATTTCAGTGAAGCAGAGAACAGGAAAAGCTGTTTCTGACCAGTGTCTTTTGTTTGACAAATTGCAATATCCCCAATCTGTAAATCAATCCTTCCCCACTCTAACCTGTTTTCTATTATTATTTGAAATGGTCTGTATTATGTGCTGGCAAAAGACTTTGATTATACTTTTTTCCTCATTACTTTATGTAAGATTCTTTTTTCTTTGTTTACTTATTATAAAAATGCTTTAATCTATTAAGTAAACCTTCAGTTGAAAGTTTAACCAGATATTGCTTCTTTTCACTTGAAAAGAATAAAAGAAAAAGAAATTAAAATTGCAGGGATAAGAGTCCTGCCAAAACAGAATTTTTAAAAAATCTACCCTATCACTCTATTATTACATCCAGAGAAGCCTCTGAAACCCACATGTAGGTTAGGAGTGTGATAGTGGGGGGATTATTATTATTTTTTTCTATTTTGTTTTTTTACTGTTTGTAAATTGGCTAGATTCACTGTGAGTGAGTAGGCAGCTAAGTAAGTAAGTAAGTAAACAAACAAACAAACAAATGACAGCTTCCATCTTTGTTTCCAGCAACTGTTGGAGGCTAGAGATTACAGTACATCTGATAGTAAAGTAACTTACTAGGGCAATAGTTCCATGATACAGCACATGTTCTGCATACAAGTGCTTCAGAAAATAATTTTTGATATAACCAGTGAGAAAAATAAGATTAAAGAGATTGAGAAAGGCCACTGCCTGAGGATTTAGCTGCCTATTAGAGTAAAGTAAATAATTTGAGGACTATAGAACAAACAATCTTATTGATATAAAATTGCTTCTTACACTTAGAGGAACAAGTTCCATGATTTATTATTAATGATGTACTTAGTTTGGGTGAGGTATCCAATAACAATAGAAGAGAAAATTCTCCCTCCCTCCCTCCTTCCTCCTCCCCCTCCCCCCCCTCTCTCTTGGTGTTATCTAATCTTAATTGCTCAGATAGCTTAATAGGGAATATATCAGTGTTTGTGAATCTGATAATGAAAACTGTTGATGTTACCTAGTCAGGTAATGAAACATCAAGGACTCCACAGTGAATCCAATAAGCTATATCCATTAAGCATGGCTCCTATAAATTCAATAGTAGACATGGATACTTCCTAATATATATTAAATACTTTAAATTTCAAAATCATATTTTTTTTGAGCCAGGATAGATTTCAAAAGCACTGCAAGTTTATTCCATGCAACGTATACACAAGAATCTGAACTACTAATGGTCAATGTGAATTGGAACCAGATAAGAGTCAATAGAGTTCAAAGAGGGAGGTGGGCTGGACTTAGGTCTCTTTCAGGGACATAGAGACTCCAGACTGATGAAGCATTTTACCTCAGATTCAGCCTGATCATCTCCTACAAGGGCTTGAGAGGTTTGGCATAGGCCATGTGTGAGTTGTGGGAGGTCACTGTATAGGCAGTGGGGTGCTACAGGTGGGAGCAATTGACCGGAGCAACTTGTGACTTCCTTGCTGGCTTCCACATTGCCTTTTTTTTTTGTGGGAAAGCCAGCAGGGAAGGTCACAAATGATGTTCATCTGACTATAGCTCTCTGTGACATCATAACTGCAAGCTGAGCATCTGAATGCCTCATCACAATCACATGAGTTCTACGGTAGAACTCTGGCAATCAGTCATATGTCCTTTATTTTAACAGTGCCATACCTCTGAATGGTCACTGAATAAATGAATGTAAGCCAAGGACTACCTTTAATAAAAAATGAACAATCATACAGTTCTGTTTTAAGGATTGCTGAAACTTTGAAGTATTTGAATTATTAGTGCTATGAAAATTGTCATGTTCCAAGAATGAAATATTTCATTATCCTCTGGACTATATGTGAAACACTACAAACCCTTTCCAGTTCAGTTCCAGAATATTTATTTCCCTCTAGGTATTGGCTTATCCCTTGAACAGTATATTTTGCACAATCTTATGAAATATATTTTATCATTACTGCACAATTTATTTTGGGCTGAGGACTATACTTGGTTTTGAGAGCCAACAATCAAAATATGAACAGAACTGGGACATAAATTTGATTTGATTTAAATAAAATAAAATTACTTCCCCTATATTTAATCATTTTGCAGTGTGTATGGAGCTTTCTGCCCCATCCAATACAGAGGCCCAGATTGGAACTCCAGAATTGGCCCAATCTAATGTAGATCACTTGAATGACCAAAATCAGCATGAACTGTGGAAAAAGAGAATTCCATTCTTTATAATCTGGCACTGAAAAAGATAAATGACTATACATTTTATGGTTTTTTTCAACAACAATTTGGGGTCAAGATAGAATCTTAGAATTGTGTCAGATTTCATGGAAACTGCTGCAGAATGCTCAAGCTGTTTGAATGTCCATAATCTTTTCATTTGAGATAAAAGTATGATGACATTTTCAGCAATAGGTCCCATGTCAAATTTCAGACATGGCATTCATGACACTGAGGAGTCAGGTAATGCTGAATATTGGGGAAACTTTGTTGAATATTAAAGTGAAAATATAAGAGAATAATCTATCTGTAACATAATTATTTGCTCTACATCATATCAATCACCTAGTGCATCTCACAAAATTTCAGCACATCTATGTCCAGGATGAATGACTGGCTGAAGAGAAAAACAAACAAACTAGGGATCTCTTCCAAATCCTTCCCCTGGATCTTTATAACTGCTAGGAAATTATCAAAACTGCCCTAGTCACAATGATACGTTTTATTTGAAAGCAAACTTATAGATCACCAGATCAAATACCCTGTTTCTCCCAAAATAAGACATCCCCTGATAATAAGCCCAAATGGGCTTTTGAGCGCATGGCGATAAGGCCAAGCACTTATTTCAGGGTTCAAAAAAATATAAGACAGGGTCTTATTTTCAGGGAAACATAGTATTCTTCTCTTTCCAGCCATGGAACTTTATTTAAGCAACAAAAGACATGTTGTACTTCATGCTGCAAAAGTTTTGGAGAAATAGATAAGAATGGAGTTTTGTGGCAGCCCAACATCTGACTGAACCCAGTTTAGAAGTGTTTGCTCCAAATTTGAAATAAATGAAAACATGTTCTGTTCACTTCGCAATGTAAGCTTCACCAAAGATGATGCACATTTTTAATATTTCCTATTTTCTCGTAAAGTTTGGAAACAAATTTTAGAATGCTCTGTGAGCCACATCTAAAAATTGAGTATGAGGGAGGAATAGGAGCATGTGACCTTGAATATTAGTACTATATAAATACCTTATATAAAAACATTTTTATTTTCATATGTTATCCTGCCAGGATATCCAGAATTGTATATTTATTAATCAGATTTATGTAACGCGCATCTCATTGTACAAGAGACTCTGGGCAGTTTACAATAGGAGAGAGCCAAAAAGAAATCCATATAAAAATATACAAAATTAAAAAGACAGAATTCTCAAGGCACCAGTCACCCCAGAGCTGTGCATCACTCTTGGATTTCCATACTAGTTGACAGAGCCAAGCTTTAACACTCTTTTGAGGGCTAAAAGAGTAGAGATCAACCTCACTACCAGGTTTAAGATGTTCCACAAGGTGGGAGCAATGGCAGAAAAGACTTCCCTCGTAGGCCTTGCCAGTCAAAATTCTTAGCTGATGGAGTCTATAACATGCCCTTCCTGCTGGACCAATGGAATGGGTGACACAATAGGGATGAGATGGTTCCTCAGGTAATCTGGGCCTGCACCATGAAAGGCTTTAAAGCTCATAACCTGCAGATGCTCCTAGTTATAACCCATTTCTATGAGATAAGGGGAATGGAGGCCAGGAGGCACTATTCTTCACTTGGTGTTCTAGCCCTGTGGAATTGTTTCCCCTTAGATTGAAACATTGCTACATCTCTTTTAACATTTCTGAAATTTCTGGAGACAGATTTTTTCCAGAAAGTGTTTGGTAGGTGATTTGTCATTGCTACCTTTATTGTATTGCACTTTATTATTGTTAGGAGAAGTTTTATCGTTATAACACAGATTGTTGCTTGATCTTTGCTTTTTCAATTTACATTCTTACCATGGATGTTTTACACTTTAACTATAAATTATGAATGTTCTGTTGGCTGAAGAGGTAAACTGCCATTTGTTCTTAATTTGGCAGCAGAAAAATGGAATAAAAACATTTAGTTCAAAACATTAGCACCCAGATGTTGTGGTGCTATCAGGAGACAGGACTTTGGATCCCAAGTTCAGGAAACTCAAAGATGCATGAGGGGCAGCATACAACAGTATGAAATAGATGAAATAACAAGGTGGGAGTCACTGCAAGATCCCTAAACCCAGAATCTAAAATTAATCTCCTGCAATGGTACTTGTAAGCATATACATTTTTAGATTTTATCCCTCTTTTGCAAAAACACAGACTAACTCAAAACATATATGGTAATTATATTTCCACACAACAGAATTATTGGGGCAGGGGAAAAAAAGGAATCTTTAAGTTTTCTAAAAATTGTTTACTTTACATTAGAACAAGTGGCCTCCAGGGAAATGTGCTCTGGTATCTTTCATCTCTTGCTTGATTCTGCAAAACATACGTTGCTTGTTTTTACAGCAAAAGATTTTTTTAAAAAAAAGGGAGGGGGAGGCAAGCTGAGAGATAAGTTTGGGAGCCAAGTTGAGAGATAATTTTGGCTTTTAATTTTAGGTGGCTGCAGGGTGGGAAATGTTTCTTTCAATATTTTGTACTTGAAAGGCATATCCCATTGTTAATCAAGGCTTTGATATCTACAGCTGTGGAAATCAACTTGTCATATATAACCAATCCTTAAAATAGTATTAATTCCTTGAAGATGGAATTTCACAATGAGTGAAAAAGGAGAGAGTAAACCCATATTGACCAATGTGAAGGCTGTCTTCTATCAAGATCAGTCAGGAATTTAGCCAGAATCCCAAGTCTTTTCATCTGATTGCATGGCTTTTATTTCTTAGGGGGATAAATAGTCAGTATCTTCTCCATAAGTCGGAGCCATAATTGTAAGAAATCAAGCTTTGAAGTTGGGACTTAATGCCAAAGATGGCAAAATCAATCTTATTTCACATCACACTACAGAGACTAGAAACTACTGCTGAAAGTATTGTTGTTCATATTATCCTTCCTGGAAAGACAAACACCAGGTGAGGTTGCTAAAGTTATAGCCATTTTATCACCATCCTTTCCTCCAAGGCTTCTCTTTCTCCAAAAGCACTGGGAATAAGGAAGAAGATGGTGGCGGTAGATGCTCTGTCCATCACACCCCTTCCAACACTGGACTGTAAATTGGGTTTTTCAGTTGTGACTCGCTTGAAGTGGACCTTCCTGCCTTTAAATCATCTGGCATCATCAGTAAGGCAATTTCATCAATTGTGCATGACATTCTCTTTGTAAATGCTTTTGGAGCCTTGGCTAAAACTGCTTTTGATGATAATTGGGATATTTTGAATTATTTGTGCCTTGTAAATGGATATACTTTATTTTTTAAAACCAGGACTAAAAAAGATACAGCCTGTATCCCACCAGTATCGCATTTGTAGCCCTCATATCCATAAAATGAATAGGACACAATAATTACAGAGTTTTGAGGGAGATATTTCATTGGCATCTGTTTCCCTTTCTGGAACCTGCACCTGTCTTTGCCATTTTACTGAATCACTGTTTGGTTTGGTGGCAGCAGTGCCTCAGATAGAAGGAGAGGTAAAATCTAGCAGGTTCTGACAGGTTATGGAAGCAGAAATTTTGAGCAGTTCGGAGAACTGGCAAATATCATCTCTGGCTGGCCCCAGTGGGGTGGGAATGGAGATTTTGTAATATCCTTCACCCAGGAGTGGGGAGGGAATGGGGATTTTGCAGTATCCTTCCCCTGGAGTGGAGTGGAAATGGAGATTTTGCAGTATCCTTCCCCTGTCATGCCCATCAAGCCACACTCACCATGCCATGCCACACCCACCAAGCCACTACCCACTGATAGTAAAAAAAATTGGATTTCATCACTGGATAGAAGGTCCATATAGAGAGTAGTAAGGGCAGCCAAGAAAATTATAGGAAGCTCGCTTCCAGTTATTCATGATACTGCTTATAAGTGCTATTTGCTTAGAGCCCAAAGCATTGTTAGAGACCCCACACACCCACTTTACGATCTGTTTCTGTTGTTCCCCTCTGGGAGGAGGTTTCAAAGTATTTCTAGCAGGACAACCAGATTCTGTAACAGCTTTGTTCCCTATGCCATCCATATGGTAAACTCAAAAGGTTCGCCTTGCACATATATACATCTGGATTATACCGTGTTATTTCTCTGTGTCATATGATATATGTGGGGATATGCATAATATCTATCTATCTATCTATCTATCTATCTATCTATCTATCTATCTATCTATCTATCTATCTATTATTTATCTATCATTTATCTATCTATCTATCTTTTTGTCATGTTTATGTAGCGTATATTGGAGGTGGTGATCCTTTCAGAGCGGTATGCAATGAAATTTCACTTTAATGTATGCTGATTAGTGTATATTTAAAGTGATAATAAAGTTATTCTAAGTCTAAGTCTACTTTGGAACTGTATAACAGAATAACAGAGTTGGAAGAAATCTTTGTGATCTTCTAGTACAACCCCCTGGTCAGGCAGGAAAGCCTGTACCATTTCAGACAAATGATCTTTGTATCTTTCGTCATGTTACACAAACCCAGGACCACTTTACAATCATGGATCAATAATATTTCTCTGAAGAGTGGGACAGAAATCAATGAAATAAACATATGACAGAAATAGACACACATCTGAAAAAGGAGGAAATCAGCATCAGCCAAGAGCCTCTCCATATCCCCATGCTTTATCGTGCTGGCTCCAAATGCCAGGCCTGATTTTAAATTATGATTCAGGTAATTAGGATCTGGATGGTACCTGGTTTCAGAAATCTGCTGCCTGTAGAAATCTGTAGAAAAACCAAATACTCTGAGACTCCACAGCAAAGAAACAAAAGAGTACAGTAGCTTTTCTATGGCTGGTTCCTTCCCTAAAAGAATGGCATTTTTCCCTTAGAGCCCTCAGGAAACAAATCAGTCACACCCTGAGAATTGCGCTGTGCCCTTGAGGTAACCTTGTATGGATTTATACTCCAGCCACTGAATTTGCTAACAACAGATCAAAGTATCTTGCTGCTCCTGCTAAATAAGATTATTTTTCTTCCTTCCGTCTGATGACTGCCTGCCTAATAGGAAAATACAGAAATATTGGCAGCATCTCCTAAATGGCATCAATTGGAGCCTGGTATATAAAGCAGGAAGAGCTCCCTGTCTTTTTGTGTGTCTAAGAAAATTATCATTGTTCCCATTTAAGAGCTTCTGAAGCAGTTGAATCAAGTCTGTTCAGTGGGCAGGAGAATGAAGGAGAAGATGGCACCGCTTTCTTTTATCTTCTCCACACAAAAGAAGCTTAGTTTCCATTATAGAGCATGACAGACAGTTAGCTGTGACAGAAATGCTAAGTAGAAATTACAGCCATTGAGAAGTTTTAAAAAATTACTGCCACATCTGAATTTGCTTTCTAATGTTTACTAAATTCAGTCTGTTTTTCATTCCCTTTTATTTTTGAAAACCAGCAGGAACCATGAATACATTTGGAACATATTTCTCTAAACTAATCATTTTGTGACCACTTTATTCTAATGTACACGCTTTGTACAAGCTATTCTCCTAACATTAAAGGTTATTTAATACACATTTTTACTATGGCCTTTTCTCTAATACTGTACAGCTGCTGAAATCAAGTTAAGAGTGGATGAAACATTGTTTAATGAAAAATATATGTTTTCTGATTTCAAATATACAGCGTGGTGTAAATAATTTTAAAGATTAACCTTCAGATAAAACCAGAATTTCTCTTGCTGGGACGATTGGACAGACAACCAGAAAGTATTTATGGATGCTTGTTTTTATACATGGTAACTGCAGGGAGATTATTATAGGCATAAAGATGGAAAGATTGTTCAACATTGACTTGCTTGTTTACAGAAAAAACAATATGTTTATTGCTGACTAGGAACCCGTTATAGACTTTGCTGAAATAGGAAAAAATGACCTTGTGTTTTATGGTTTAATTTTTAGAAAGGACAGAATATGGAAAGAAGGGAAGTAAGATCTAATCTTAGAGATGGAGACAGGTTATAGATACAATTATAAGTGCTGTAAAGAAGTTCTCTATATCTGTACATCTTTTATCCTTTGTCTTTCGTCTTTCATTTTGTTTCTATTCTGTTACTGTACTTCACTTTTATTTTACTTTACTTTCTTTAGATTTGTATTGTTTTACCTTCTAAAAAACTTCTCTGATAAAAAAAAATGTATGTATGCATGCATGTATGTATTCATTTCCACTATGCTCCCCCTTGCCTAACTTAACGGTTCTTGATTTATAGCATCAGCTATTAAGCTGGAGGTTTTAAAGTGCCAGGCTTGACTCTGGCGCATTTACATTCCATTTATACAAGGTTGCTCATTTTTTTCTATCAAATAAACAGATAATTGCCCTTTACAAGTTTACAAATCAGTGTCCAAAATATTGCTGAAAAGCAATCTCAGTTGCTGCAGAGATCAATAGAAGCAACGAGAATCAAAGTAATCTTGTGATACATGATATATTAAATACTTATCTAACAACACCCTAAAGAATCTGTTTCTGATCTAAAATGCATAGTTTTTAAGAGAGGAATTTCTTACTGAGATTAGTTATTGCAGTTCAGTTTACCAAGAGTGAATAGAGATACAGTTTGTAATATCCAAAATATGTTTACTTATGTCCAGAGTGGGAAAGGATGAATCAGTTTTAGTTTTCCCATGCTTCTCTTTTCCCAAATGTGAATTCATTTTAATCAGTCCAAAATTTTTCTGTGTATGTGTGTGCATATATACAGTACATACACAAATATTATCTTTATCCATGCAAACATTTTCTTGGTGTTTTCCTAAATGAAATGAAGGCCAAAAGAGGGCTGGGTATGTAGAGTACGCTGCTGGTTTTGTTTGCAGTACAGAGCTTAAGGAGGCTTGTACAATCACATTACTATTTTTAATAGCCGTAGTAAAGTTTATTTTCCCATAGATTTCAATATATTTGACTTACTATAAACTGTAGTCTTGTTCCATTTCATGTCATTTGACTACAGTTTACATTTTTCTCTCTGGATTCCCTATGTTTATATATCTGCCAACAAAGGATTACACAGTATTCTTCAGATCAATTGTATTCCTATACATGAAAGTTTAGGTCCGTGTCAATTTTAAGTTTTAACTTTAATTTTCACTACATCTAGATATCTTTTTTAAAATTAAAATATGCTTCAAATAATTGTTTAGTCTTCACCATGTCAGCCTTTTATATCCTTGTATCTTCTAGATTTTCCAGTATATAGTACCATCAGCAACAATGAACAAGGTTAAGTACCAGCTTGGAGAAAGTCATTTGTGCTATTGGCTATATCTCAAAATCAAATCCAAAATGGCTTGCTGCGGATATACTATTGAAAAACTATACTACTAAACATCTCTTTATTGAATGAAGTTGGAAACTAAAAGGCCAGCAAATTCTTGTAGCAAGGAATCACTTTACCCATTTACCCCAGCATTACTCATTTTCTATGTCCCAGTCAGGCTTTCTGCAGACCTTTATTAGCCCAAGAGAAATTAAAGGAAGTTGTTTGCTGGACTCTTGTTCTGGTCATTTTTGGCACATCTCACTTTTTTTTTTTTTTTTTTTTTGCTCCTGCTCTGGTTTCTGCTTTACAATGAATTGCAGTGTTATCTTTGGTATGGTTTATGTCTTACAAACATCCCCTATCTCTGCTTCGAGTCATCTGTATCTTCTTAGTGCATGATTTAGGACAACACACTAATTGTTGCACATTATTTACAGTTCATTTTTTCAGTCAATAGTTGCATAATATATGATTTATGTGACTTTAGTTTGAAGAAAGCTTGCATACTTTTTAAGTTGTAGAAGACGGCTCATAAGAAGTGAGCATGGTGGTATACCGAAAGCATTGGCTATTTAAGTGTCTGCTTATATGCTGCACCAAAAATTGTATGAAAAGTTTTTCATGTTAAAATGCCTACAATGCACTCTTTGTTAAATACATTCCTTCATCTTCCTTTCCTTCTGCTAGTGTGAATTCCAAGCTTTTCCGTAGGTATGCAAAATTGATTTTGAAATTATTGTACATGGAATGATGGATCTTATGGAAGTGACCTGAGGCATAGAAAGAAGCACATTTTGAAAGAAACAGGAGAAGCCATGTTAATAGAATGACTTTGGTGCTCTTTCAGTTGGCTCTGCTATATTTTTTCCATACAAAATCTTATTGCCTGTAATTTTCCATATCAACTTACCTTTTATTTAAATGAATTCATCTTGACATTTTGGCTGAAATAAATGAGAAAGGATATGTAAGTATATGAGTCAGGGCAGGGAAAATCACATGCCTCTATTTAGTAGTCTATTGCTCATTAAATGATTATGAAGACAGCTTATCCTCTTTCAAGTTCATTTCAGTTGGAGAATTTGAATTGCCACTGGAATGACTGTGGTACTAAAAGAAATTCTATCGGCATTCAATTGCCTAATCAGAAAGAGAAACAAATCATTTCATGTCTTCTGCTTGCCTGGCTATTGTGGCAGTTCTAGTCTCTTTGCATCACTTCCAAAACATTCAGGGACCCGAAAGGAAGTGAGGGGAGAGTCAAACTGATTGGTTGAGATTTGATCAAATATGAGGTATCTACCAGTGCAGCTAACTTTTTACAAAATATTTGCTTTGTGTTAAAATTAGATCCATATAAATAGGCCTGTTCAAGAATTAGAAGCAGCTGCAGAGAGTTTGAAAACAATTTGGTTGCATTGTGAATGATGTCCCTACAGCTCTACAAAATATATACATGGCATATATGTAGGTACATGGAAAAACAGTATGTTCCTTTTTCTGTCTGTTTCTATAGTGGGAGCCATAGCTAATAAGTGCATAATAAACCCAGAATCAAATATAGTATTCAGAAAAACTACACACAGAATTTGTAATTATTGTAGTCAAACATTACAATTCACATTATCGATTATTTTACTAAATACAGATCATTTAATTAATTAATTACTCAATATTTTATGCTGGTCCAGTCAAAAAACTTATACAAGTGCAATGCAGTATTCAGTTTAAAAAACATACCGGTACATTATACATGTCTCCCTATCAGAGTATACTTTCAATTCTTTAGAACTCTGTTGAATGTCCATAGGCTTTCCTGATGAACCAAGTCTTCACTCCCATCCAGAGGTGAAATGCTACCGGTTCGCTCCGGTTCAAGGGAACCAGTAGTGATAAAAACTACTGGTTCAAGGGAACCAGTAGTAAAAAAACACTACCAGTTCGGGCAATCCGGTAGTTAGCTACTGGTTCAGTTGAACCTGTAGTTAAAAAAAAGCTACCCATTCCTCTGAACCAGTATTTCCCAATGATCAGTTTTGCTAGAAAGGAGGAAATCCTGCTTTCTAGCAAAGCTAAATCACGTGCCACAGCTGATCCCCCCCTCTCACTTCTACTTACTTTCCCAAGCCTCCTTTTGGCACATATTGCAAATGCGCACATTTGGTGCACAGTATGCATGCACAGCCAGCAAACTGGTAACAAATCGGTTCGGATTTCACCACTGCTCCCATCCCCTTCTCTCCCCATCAATGCCAATAGGGATGGGAATGATATTAGTTCTCGTGTAGGCTAGTCTAGAGGAGATATTAAGGATACATCTGGATCTTCAGATTCAGATAATGCTTCAGCCTGCACTGCAGGAGTTAGCTGAAGGGAGTGCACCTGAGGAGACTGGTGATATAGAGCCTGAACTAAGCAAGGTCTCAAAGTCAGAAACACAAATTAAGAAGACAACAGGAACTAAAGTGCTTTGCTTGGAGGGAAAAAAAAGTAGAGTGACTCAATCTACTCAGTCAATCAAACTAATGGTAGGGATTATATAAAGAAAAAGGCACCTTGGTTGACACTTTATGACAATCAGAATTCCATCCCATCTATGACCCTGTGTCTACATGCTGATGGGATTTCTTGGACCATCTGTTTGAATGTTGGAGTGGAACATATATTCCGCTCAATGTGGAAAATAGATTTCCCCCCCAAACTCAAAACCACATAGAGTACATTACCAACCTTGGTGGAGGTTAGAGGACATGACTGAGAGAAGGAATTCCTCCCTGAAAATACAGCTTAAAAGACAGACGTACACAACCTTTTAGGTCATCATTAGCAAATAACTGAGGAAGGATTATTTAAAGTAAGAAGGAGGGTAGCATTTTAGGGTAAGTTAGAATAATCAAAGGGTAGTTTAGATGAGTTACCTAATAAAATGCACATAGTGATAAAAGTATCTTCCATACCTTCTTCTTTTGGTTAACAAAACTTCACTGTTGAGGTGTGCCCTGTATCCAAGAGACTCTTCCTTCTGCATCTAAAATTGTTTCATCAATTTGCAAAGAGCCTTCAGCTCCAAACTGAACTACAATGGTCATTCAGTAGTCGACAGATAATAATCAAAGTATTTATTCCATTTTTCAGCTGGAAAGGTTCCTAGAATTGCTTACAGAGCAATATTTCATGATTTGCAGTTTAGCAGATTAGGAAAAGGAAGACACAGTTGGAAAATGGATTTTGCATGGAAAAAGAATACAAGAATACAGAAATATTCAGGCACTAATTCTTAAAAATTTGCGGGATTATAGAATTATAAATTGCAAGACTGCAAAATGACTTTAATGCAGCTACACATTTTCCATATTAAGACATTTAATGAAAGAGTTCAAAAAGTCTTTGTATGATATAAAATCTCCTGATTTGTTAGCCAAATATCTATAAAGGGCCTGCCTTTTTTCTATCATGTTCTGTTATTGACTTTAATTTGATGACAGTTGGGACAAAGGTAGAAACAATCTTTCTATTTTTAAAAATGGCTATCTCGTGTTTGTTTTAGGTCCCTAGTGCCTGTGGAGCATAAGCATTCAAGTACAACTTGTTCTGACAAAACATAAATATTTTTGTTTTTAATTCATTTTTATTTGCAGACATCCTTTATGGTCATGACTTAATAATTAGTAGAAGTTTCCCCATTTAGCACTCTTGACGTATTTTGTACTACAGCTGCTATTACTTCAATAACAGTATGAGATTGTACTAAGTATACATACACATGCACATGCACACAGACCAGGGGTGCTATTCAGCAGCTTCTGACAAGTTCTGGAGAACCGGTAGTGGAAATTTTGAGTAGTTCCGAGAACCAGCAAATACCACCAGAGTGGGGTGGGAATGGAGATTTTGCAATATCCTTCCCCCAGGAGTGGGGAGGGAATGGAGATTTTGCAGTATCCTTCCCCTACCATGCCCACCAAGCCACGCCCACCAAGCCACACCACACCTTGCCCACCAAGCCATGTCCACAGAACCGGTAGTAAAAAAAATTGAATTCCACCACTGACACAGACATACACATATGTAGACGTATGCACATATGATATGCACAGTATGGTTTATTTAACAGGAGAGGAAAAAGAGGAAGGAAATGGTAGGTAATTTGAGATGAGCAAATAATTTACGTAATGTTTCTACAAAACAAATAGAGAAAAGTTAATTCCGCAATACAGTGTTCCACAGATGAGGGTTTTATTTTTAAAACCTATCTAGGCTTAAAAGATAGCTATAGATCTGAGCCTCATTTGATGTGAAGCAATTTGGGAATTATAATTGTGAGAGGTATCGCTTTTTCTTTGTCTTCTTAGTTTCTATTTCTCCAGTACCTTTTAATCTCAAGAGCCTCTTTTCCAACCACTTGCATCTAATTTTTCTTCCTTTCAGAGCCCATTCATATATGCAACAATAATTCAGAATTTTATTTATTAATTTATTTACTAATACATTTGTTAAATGTATATGCCACCCATCTCGCAATTGTATGACTCTGGGCAGCTTACCATAAAAAACTAGGATAAATAAACATTAAATCTTAAAAACATTAAAAATAACTAATACCTAATAATTATCTAATAATTAGGTAAACTAAAAACCAGAACATAAATGGGACGTGGTTGGGAAATTATTCTTAATCCATTAACCAGCTCCAATGTGGAAGACCCCATCAGGACCTAAGCCAGTCAGCATAGCCAGATTTTGAGGTCTTTTTGAAGGCCAAGAGGATTGGGGTGGATCTCACCTCCAATGGCATGATATTCCAGGGGGCAGGAGCAACAGCAGAAAAACTTCTTTTTCTGGACCCACCAGATGAAATTCCTTGGCCGACAGGATCCTTAGCATGCACCTTCTGCCAGATCAAGTGAGGCAGGTCAATCTCACTTGAGAATGTTCCTCAGGCAGCCTGGTCCCATGCCAAAAAGAGCCTTTAAAGGTGATAACCAATACCTTGAATTGAACCCAGAAGCTGACCAACAAACAGTGCAGCTCACTTAACAGTGGTGTTTCATGGGCTATCCTAGGCCCCTAGAACTGTATTCTGTGCCATTTCTAGCTTCCAAATGCTCTTCAAAGAGTATCCCCACATAGAGCACATTGCAGTAGTCTAAACACAAAAGGCCCAAGGCATGAGTAACTGAGTGCAGGGCCTCACAATCCAGGAATGGGAGCAAATGCTCTCCTAGCCAGTTGTGGCTAAAAGAACCCCCAAGTCTGTCTGAGGAAGTGTACCCTATCCAAAACTACAAATGTTAAAGTCAAAGATCGCAAGGTTCCACACACCCATAACCACTCAGTTTTACCAGGGTTCAGCTGAAGCTTCTTGTCCCCCATCCAGATTCAGAATCGGTGCTAAACCCCAGTTTCCCTACAATATGGTCAATATTTGTCACCTAAATCTATTCCCCTGAACTCCATTGTGCTGCAATTTATTGTAGTTTACTTGAAACCAGACCAATGTTGGCATTTTCTTGTATAACTTTGCAAACTCTCTATGCGTTGGCAGAAACTCTTGCTTGTACCTTCCCCTGGATAAAAAATACTGACATAATTTCTTTTCATTATCCTAGCTTGCTAGAGCCACAAGGCACAGTGGAGGAGATACGTTTTGGTTCTTTGTAGCTCTTCTTTTAAACAACTATTCAGATTTTGTGGCCAACAGACAAATGGACATTAAATTCACTACCAAACATGGATGGGGAGGCACCAATGCAGCTTTTCTTTTTGGCATAGAATGGGGCAAGGGGTTTATAATGGCTCCAAGGCAGGGGTGAAATGCTCCCAGTTCGGACCGGCTCAGGCGAGTAGGTAGCGATGGTGGCGGGCAGTTCGGAGAACCGGTAGCAAAAATCCCTGCCCCCGCCCCCCCATGCCCAGCTGAGCTGCGCAATCATCAGAGCCTTTTTTTCCTTTTAAATGGCTCTTACGAGCCAAGCTCTGACGATCCCAGCTGAGTTGCCTGCTAATCAGGCAACTCAGCTTGGATCACCAGAGCCATGTAAAAGAAAAAAAGTTTCTTTTTTTTTCTCCCCCCCCCCCCCGCCACCCCTTCAAGCCTCCAGCTTGCTTACCTTAGCTGCTGGTCGCAAAGCCTGGCTTGCTTCGCTTGCTGTAATACCTGAAATCCATTGCATCAGCAAGCAACTGAATCTCCCTGCCTGCAATCAAGCTCATCGGTGAGCAGCTCTATCTGCAACTTTAAGACTTGTGGACTTCAACTCCCAGCAAAGCTGGCTGAGGAATTCTGGGAGTTGAAGTCAACAAGTCTTAAAGTTGCCAAGGTTGGAGACCCCTGTTCTATTGGGTAGGTTTTTTTCCCCTTTGGGAGCTTTAAAAAAATAGTTAATTGGGGTTTTTTTTAGTTGTTCTTTTTTTAGACCTAGCCATTTAAAGTTTAGGAAGTTTTAAATGTAGCTGCTTTTATATAAAAATAAAATAAAATAAAATAATATTTGTGCAGCTTTCTGAGATTTAGTGTGTTTCTGTAGTAAGGTTCCTGCTTGTTGCAGGGACCATGTTGGGTCTAGCTTTTACATTTTATTTTTATTTTATTTTACTTCGAATTTATATACCGCCCTTCTTCCTGGGAACTCAGGGCAGTGTACAGCCAGATAAAAACACATAATATAAACATTAAGAACAGATTAAAAGGAAATATCTCAATTTGGCCAAAAATTAAAAAAACATACAAATTTAAAATCATTTAAAAGGCATTGTTAGGCCAGCCCGGCTTTTTGGAAAAGGAAAGTTATAAGGGCACGGCGGAAGGTACGGAGGTCTTGGATTCTCCTTATCTCTGGGGGCAGCTGATTCCAGAGGGTGAGTGCCCCCCCAGAGAAGGCCCTCCCCCTGGGGGTCACCAGCCTGCATTGCTTGGCTGATGGCACCCCGAGGAGGCCCTCTCTGTGGGAGCGCACAGGTCGATGGGAGGTCGTTGGTGGCAGAAGGCGGTCTCAGAGATAACTAGGTCCTATGCCATGGAGCGCTTTAAAGGTGGTAACCAACACCTTGAAGCGCACCCGGAAGACCACTTGGAGCCAGTGCAGCTCGCACAGGAGCGGTGTTATGCAGGAGCGCCATGCAGCTCCCGTAATTACCTGCGTGGCTGCATTCTGGACCAGTTGGAGCCTCCAAGTGCTCCTCAAGGGGAGGCCCATGTAGAGAGGATTGCAGTAGTCCAGGCGAGAGGTGACGAGGGCATGAGTGCACACGGAATCCCGATCAAGAAAGGGGCGCAACTGGCGAATCAGGCGAACCTGACAAAAGGTCCCCCTGGCAACAGCCGTCAGATGTTCCTCCAAAGACAGCTGCGTATCCAGGAGGACTCCCAGATTGCGCACCCTCTCAACGGGGGCCAAAGACTACATTGTGGGTGAGCCAGTTGTGTTGTGTTTTGTAGGTTAAAAAAGGGCAAAGAAGTGACATTGACTTGGCCATGCCCACCCAGGCACCTTACCAAGCCACACCCACTAATTAAGCCACGCCCACAGAACCAGTAGTGAAAATTTTCAGATTTCACCCCTGTTCCAAGGGCTGTGACGGGGGTGGACATTGTTTGAAATCTGTTATTTTTCACTGTAACATGATATTTGATGCCTGTTTGTTATATTTCAAGTTTGGCAAAAGTAAAAAGACAGTAGGTGGCTTTTGAAATGGCTTAGAGAGATTGGAGCAGTAATGTGGAAATGTCATCAGATTGTCTAGAAACACTCCTTCTCATCTTATGCCCAGTCAGCTTCTTCATATTTTCCTCAGAACTGCCAAACTCTTGCATGTCTCTAAGACATTTTTTTCTTCCTTTCAATTCTGTCTGATTCTTGGAGATTGCCTAGACAAGCCCCTGCAATTTTCTTGGCAAAGTTTTTCAGAAATGGTTTGCCGTTGCCTTCTTCCTAGGGCTGAGAGAAAGTGACTGGCCCAAGATCATCCAGCTGGCTTTGGGCCTAAGTGGGACCAGAACCAACAGTCTCCTGGTTTATAGCCTTAACCACTACACCATACTGGTTCTCTTTTTATATGAGCATAGAAATTCTGTGCAGGGTTTTCATATGTGTGTGTCTGTGGAGGAGGAGGTCTATTATAAGCACTTCCAGCAAAATGTACACACAAATTTATGTCCATTGTTCATGCTGAACGTACAATTCTGTAGCAAAGTTGTACATGGGAGCGGTAGAGTGTTTCATATATACAAAAACTCTTCCTTGATTGAGTCCTAACTGATTCATGTTCCAGGTAAAAAGCAGCTATGAACTATTCAGCCAATCATCCTTTGCTCTTCTTTTTTGCACCATCTTCCCTCCACCCCACCCCAGACTTAGTTCTACCAATTCCTTGACACTGGTTTGGTATCTAACATATATTGTCAAGTCTTTACTAGGTCTCTCTTAAGATTCTTGCCCTGCCTGCTGATATAGCGTGCCTGAATATATGTGTGTGTGTGTGTGTGTGTGTGTTTAGGTCTTTGGTTATTCGGGTCTTATCCCACGTAAAATTGGAAGTGTCTTGGCGACGTTTCGACGAAGTCTCAAGATGAAGTCATCTTCAGGCTGGTGTTCTCAGCTTCGTGCTTCACCAGCCTGAAGATGATGAATGAGACTTGGTCGAAACGTCACCAAGACACTTCCAATTTTACGTGGGATAAGACCCGAATAACCAAAGACCTACATACAAACACCCGCGAAGACCTGAGAAAACAAATATATATATATTCATTCATTGTTGTTTTTCCTCTTCCACTATTTGGATAACCTTTACATTTCAAAGCAGATGACTTTAACATTGTTGTTTATGTATTATTTCTTTCCTTCATAAATTTACTTCATGTAATCCTGAGTGGCTTTTTCCTTGTCCTACTTCCTTTTGGGTTTCATTGAATTTCTTTTATGAAAATGCACTTTGAAGCACGTTCCTCCACGTGCTTCCTGTCCTCTACCATCCTCTGGGGTCCATTTAAGCTCACACTAACTGCTTCAGTGACTCCATACAGCCACCTCATTCTCTGTCATCCCTTTCTTCTTTTGCCCTCAATCTTTCCCAGCAATAGGCTCTTCTCCAGTGTGTCCTTCCTTCTCATTAGGTGGCCAAAATATTTGAGTTTCATCTTCAGGATCTGGCCTCCTAAAGAGCAATCAGGGTTGATCTCCTGTAGGTCTGACCGGTTTGATCGCTTTGCAATCCAAGGGACTTGCAGAAGTCTTCTCCAACATCATAGTTCAAAGGCCTCAATTCTTTAGTGCTCAGCCTTTCGTATGGTCCAACTTTCACAGCCATACATTGCAACTGAGAAAACCATAGCCTTGACTATACGCACTTTTGTTGGCAGGGTGATGTCTCTGCTTTTTAGTATGCTGTCTAAATTTGCCATAGCTTTCCTCCCCAGGAGCAAGTGTCTTTTAATTTCTTGGCTGCAGTCCCCATCTGTGGTGATCTTGGAGCCCAGGAAAATAAAATCTGTCACTACCTCAATTTCTTCCCCATCTATTTGCCAGGAATTGATAGGGCTGGATGCCATGATCTTAGTTTTCTTAATGTTGAGTTTCAAGCCAATTTTTGCACTCTTCTTCTTCACCAGCATCAAGAGGGTCTTTAGTTCCTCTTTGCTTTCTGCCATTAGAGTGGTATCATCTGCATATTTGAGGTTGTTGATATTTCTCCTGGCAATCTTAATTCCAACTTTTGAGTCATCTAGCCCCACCTTTCTCATAATGTGCTCTGCATATAAATTAAATAGGCAGGATGATAGTATACAGCCTTGCCAGACTCCTTTCCCAATTTTGAACCAATCAGTGGTACCGTGTCCAGTTCTCACTGTTGCTTCTTGACCCGCATATAGGTTTCTCAAATAAGATGGTCTGATACTCCCATCTCTTTAAGAACTTGCCACAATTTGTTTTGATCCACACAATCAAAGGCTTTAGCATAGTCAATTAAGCAGAAGTAGATGTTTTTCTGGAACTCCCTAGCTTTCTCTATGATCCAGTGTATGTTGGCAATTTGATTTCTAGTTCTTCTGCCACTTCGAAATCCTACCTGTATTTCTGGTAGTTCACATTCCACATACTGCCCACTATCCCGCTCGACATCATGGGGATGGGGTGTGAAAGGACACAGAGGACACAGACGTTTAAACATGAGGGGAGTGTTGGTAGCACCGGGATAGGCTGTCGGGTGCGGGGATTCGGGGTGCATCGGGAATAGGAGCCACGATACCCACGAAGAAAATGGTGATGGTTGGGACAACGCTGGTATGCTGATGACGTCCTACAGCTGACAATCAGCCGGTTTTCCAATGGAGAGCATGCCGGGCCGGGACTACCACCACTATTCTGCCTGCTGATTCACTGCGTGTGGGTTCCACTTGCTGATTCGCTGCATGAGGGGCGGTGCCTGGGTGGCGCCCCACAGCTGTCGGCCGCCCAGGTGATCAGCGGGCGTGATGGGCAGGCGGGATGATAAATGTGCTACAAGCCACATGCTTGTAGTGCCAACTTTAAATTGTTATGACTGCAGTGGAATTATACCACCTGCATAACTCTATATGTGCACAATATCCATGGTATTAAAAAATGAGAGGAATTTATGTGGCACTGGAAATGTGGGATAATCAAGTCAATAAGATTTCTCCATGTTTAATCCTGTAATTTTTATCTGAGGAAAAGGCTCTTGAACTTTTAAAGATGAAAACAGGTGGATGAATTCATAACTTGGGAAAAATGTACTAATACTGTGCATAGTTTTTATAGGCAGCTGCAGGAAGAATTTCAGTGATCTCGTGCCATATAGCTTTTGTTATGTGATTGCATTCTTCTGCAATAAGCAGCTGTTACTCATCTTATGTGCCTAAAATCATCATGCTGTAGAATACAGAATTCAACTTAATGTTATTCTATGGTGATCATACCAGTTGAAAGACAATATATATTCTCTGAAATGAAACACAGCTTTGCTTTTCTAAATCAAGTACTGTATGAAACGGCAAAGGTGTAAAGACAGATGTGCTGCAATATTTTAATCAATTTTAATTCCTGTTTGACCTTCCAGGTAACTTTAAAAATGCAAACTCTCAAGTTGTTTCCAGAGAAGCAATTACTAGTGATTGTCATTTAATTTTTGAAGGCTATACATTGTGAAATAAAGGGGGGTGGGGGTGGAATTACATGTATGTATATTTCTTAAGTTCCATTTCAACTTCTGATCTTCCTGAGATGGAAGAATAGCATTATGAATGATGAAAATAAGTTGTTATGGTATGTCTATATGCACAAGAAAAACTGTTTTTTATTCATTTATTTATAAAATTTCTTTGCAGCTCATTTTACCAAAGGGTAACTCTAAGGAGCTTATAATCATAAACTGTAGTTTTGTAGTTTCCCAAATGCTGTCATGGTAAAAGAATACAGGGTTAGATAAACCTGTAGTCTGATCTACAGGATTCCTCCTAAAACAAAGAGAAAGTTCTTTGGTGTGTGTGTGTGTGTGTGTGTAATGCTGTAATAAAGCAAGCATGGGAAAAGTATAGGTGTTATGCATTATTGGAGAAAGATTGGACAATCCTGTTGATGAACCTCTGTTACATAACATATAAGTTATGTTATATTTTTCTGAAGTTGAAGAAATGGCATTTTAAAATTAACTACTGACCAAAAGTTTTAAACAGATCCATCAGACCAGTAAAAAGAACCACCACTTTGAAGATTTACTAGTTCAGACTACAAACTACATGGATGTGTGCATCACAAAAATTCATACAATCAAATTAAAATGGGAGATTTGCTTCATTAGAGCACAGCATCAGCTCTTAATCAGAATGACACAAAGTTGATGAAACATTTGATGTCGTGATACAACCATCAACCTTTCATACTTGTGTCATACACAAGGACATAAGGGAAAATGTTCGCATCATGACTTTGCAATGCATAGTTTGTAGGTTGCTCTCTCTACCCTCTTCTATAGATACTAATATATTATTACTACAGATACTAAGGTCACCATGGAGCTAAGGTGTCACAGAATGCTAATTAAGGGCATCTTGGATGTTTATAGTTAAGATGTAATACTTCCCCAAAACTTGGATTCTCTGTTTCTATATTGCCTTTGATTTAGGAATTACTGGACTCAAGACTAGGAACTCTTGTTGGCTGTATTCTCTGGGAACTAAATCTAAACTAAAACCATCACAAGATCTGAAGGCAATACCACCAGTAGTTTACTATGAATTGTTCTGCAAAGATGTCTTTCTTATGTCTTAAATCATTCTGCAATTATTTTACAAAATTGAATTCTTGTTCTAATATAGTAAGAGAAGATAAAAAGTTTTCTTTGCCCATATCTTCCATTCCCTAATTTTGTATACAGTGTACTTTTAATTTTTATCCACCTTTCTTCTAAGCTATCTGGCTTTTACTCAAAGAAAAAACAGTTCTAAACTACTCCCAAGTTGTGATAAGTCAGTCAGAGCTGCATTAATTAAGAAACAAGTAACAACATGGTATTCAAGGCCATTTCGGTAACTCTAGAGATGTCTGCTCTGTGAGGAAAAATGTTATGCAAACAATCAAAATACCAATTCTACACACAAATAACAATACAATATTTGAAATGCATTTGAAAGCCAACAAAGTGTACATTTTATATAAGCAACATTCCAAGAGTTTATGAAAATAATGTCATATATTTAGATTGCAAACTACTAAACATGGATTATGGTGACAACATAATTGTCCTTGTTTCATTAAATGAATCATTTGAGACCCTTAAGAATGTTTGGGTGTGGAACATAATTGATTATCAAAACTTTCTATTATAGAGGTAGGGTAAATTGATCTTTTAATATATTTAATGTTTCCTTTTGTCTCCTATAAGTCATTTTAATCATGCCATTCAGAAGACAACATAGTGGCATTTGTCTGGGCTTTTCATTTAAAAAGGCAGGTCTTTGCTTGAAAATTACTGGCATTTTCAAGTTTTCACTGCAAAACAAATCTCGAATCAATCATTTTTTTTAGTTGGTAAAAGATTAGTTTATCCACCAAATACACACTGTAGCTTAATGCAAAGAGAAGTTACCCTGCATGTTGTAAAGATACATTTTAATCACATTTTCCTTTTGTGAAAAAGTGGCCCTTGTCTTTTCCTTAAATGTTCTTTCTTCTTTTGATTAAGCAGAAATGTACATCCAGCTAGCAGCAAGGTTATAGAGAAGACTTTTTGTTTTCAAATCCATTTATTTAGGAAAGACTCTATGTCTCAGCATTTGCAAACATTACATTTTATAGGCTAAAAGGAATGAGTTCTGTGTGTGAAAAATAAACTGACATCCCTGAATTCAGAGAACTTTAAAGATTAAAATAAAATAATCCTTCCAGGTGGCATCTATGGTCACTGAAGCCAGAATCTAGTCCACTGACTGCTCTTTTTACTAAAACATGTATTTATGCTCTTGGGTGCACGTCAGAGTTTCCATCATAAAATGTCAGAGGAAATGTCAGAGTTTCCATTATATCTCAGCATTAGATTGTATAATTAAACACAGTGGCTTTACCACACTTCTGGGATCGTTCAGAAATTTCTGGAGACAAGTACTAAATAGTCCATTAGGACAAAGGTTCTGGACTTGCAGCCCAAGATGTTCTACCAAGTGACCATTCAGAGTGTCAGATGACAGTGGAAACAGGTAAACAAGCCCAAAACCAGGATTAGACATATGCAGGAATAAAGATAATTTTATTATTTTTATTATATTTTAGGGTTTTTTTTAATGTATCTTGTCTTTCAATACCAAATTTTTCCAGGTTCATTTATAATGTACATTATACCTTTCTCATTTGCATATACTTAAAAACACAGTAAAATATAGTAATTCTAGCATATAATCGTTTCTTTAAAAAAATAAAGCAATAAATTCATCTAAGCAGCATACATGTTTCAAATTAGAATATTGCTTACTGCTGAACCAGCATCTGGAACCTGTTTCATCAATTCCTCTTTTGGATCCAAAAATTTGACAAAGACTTTCTCTGCTTGGCTCCACCTGAGAATCGCTGCATCAGAAGACATAACTAGGAAGCCCGATAAAGGTCAAATATGCTTGAACTAGATAAAACCGATGAATATTTAAGAAAGCAACTAAAAATGATGTATTAGTATTAATTTAATTTATATCCCACTTTTCATTCCCTCCTTTTCCCCATAACTATAGTTTTACTGAGCATTATAAATACAATAAGGAGACAAGCAATCTAGAACTAAGGAGAAATTTCCTGACAGTTAGAACAATTAATCAGTGGAACAACTTGCCTCCAGAAGTTCTGAATGCTCCAATGCTGGAAGTTTTAAAGACGATATTGGATAACCATTTGTGGTGTAGTGTTTCCTGCCTAAGCAGGGGGTTGGACTAGAAGACCTCCAAGGTCCCTTCCAACTCTGTTACTCTGTTTTTTTCTGGTAAGGATGGAACTTGTCAAGTTAGATGTCTCTAGTATTGTCTTCAGAAAGTAATAGCAATTGAGAAGAACACTGATTTATTTCATTCCAAAACTTCTATATTTCTAAAGACAATAATAGCAACTAAATAGGAAGGGGAAAGAAGAAAAAACTTTAAAACCTAACAAATGCAACACTACAATAACATTTCTCTACTTTTCTATTGCAGCAAAAAAAGAAATGTCATGATTATATAAACTGCATTGAATTCAGTAGAATAGTTATTTCCAGGGGAATCCTATAAATTAATGGTGACTCTTCAATAGAGACTCTACCAGATGGGAGTCAATCAAGACCAAGTACATACTTGCTAAATGAAAAGGCACACATCTCTGTTTGGTGCAGAGCATAAGGAACTCAAGGGCTGGGCATCCTGATCTTCATCATCTCAACATGGATACAGCTGCTCTTGAGGATTGTTAATTTGCTTACTGACTCCTGAAGCTGATACTCATTTAGTATATCGAGAGTAGAATCTTCAGCAACAGAGTCTTCCAAGTCTGAGATAGGCATGACAATTGGATTGTATTTTTAAACATCTGTGGAAGAGTTCATTAAACATGAAAAAGATTTTTTTGCTGAACTAATTTAAGAGTCAAACTTAATGTTTCTTAAAATATAAAACCACTTAGTATAGTATAATATAGGATACTGCATTTCTATATTCCAAAATTATACTAGATTATCCAGGTTATTGAAGAGAATTATTGTTGATAATTTATTTTATTTTATTTTATTTTATTAAATTTCTATACCGCCCTTCTCCCGAAGGACTCAGGGCGGTGAACAGCCAGAGGATAAAACACAAAGATACAAAATTTAAAATAGATTAAAACAAATTAAATAATTTAGGCTGAATTTTAAAATACCCCATCATTGAACAAATTAAAATTTGTGTTTAAAATTTAAATTTAAAAAGGAGAAGATTTAGGCCAGGCCAGCTTGATGAAATAAAAACGTTTTAAGCGCGCGACGGAAGGTGCGATGATCCGGGATCCTCCGTATCTCCGGGGGGAGCTCATTCCAGATCGTAGGTTCCCCCACAGAGAAGGCTCTCCCCCTAGGGGCCGCCAGTCGACATTGTTTGGCTGACGGCACCCGGAGGAGCCCCTCTCTATGGGAGCGTACTGGCCGGTGAGAGGCTATTGGTGGTAGCAGGCGGTCTCGTAGATAACCAGGTCCTAAGCCATGGAGCGTTTTAAAGGTGGTAACCAAAACCTTGAAGTGCACTCAGAAGACCACCAGGAGCCAGTGCAGCTCGCGCAGGAGAGGTATTACATGGGAGCTCCACGTTGCTCCCATCACCACCCATGCGGCCGCACTCTGTGCCAGTTGGAGTCTCCGAGTGCACCTCAAGGGGAGCCCCATGTAGAGAGCGTTACAATAGGCCAGACGAGAGGTGATGAGGGCATGAGTGACTGTGTGTAGGGAGTCCCGATCTAGAAAGGGACGCAACTGGCGGATCAGGTGAACCTGAAGAAAAATCCTCCCGGTCACGGCCGTCAAGTGCTCTTCTAAAGACAGCTGTGAATCCAGGAGGACGCCCAAGTTGCGAGCCCTTTCTGTGGGGGCTAGTGATTCACCCCCAATAGTCAGCGATGGCGCCAGCTGACTATATCGGGACGTCGGAAACCACAGCCACTCAGTCTTGGATGGGTTGAGCCTGAGCCTGTTCCTCCCCATCCAGATCCGTATGGCCTCCAGGCACCGGGACATCACTTCAAGGGCATTGTTGGGGTGGTCCGGGGTGGAGATGTACAGCTGGGTGTCAATGATTACATTGTTGGTTTAACTTCTAAAAATATTTTCTAGCACATTAAAAACTACTGGAGTTTTAGAGATTGCAACAGCATAATCATCAAATGAGCAATTTATCAGATGTCTTAACTGTATATATTGCTTTTCAACTGTTTTTGGTGAAATATGTTCCTTTTATAATCTATCAGAGGTTTTAAAAGTTTTGTCTTCTATAATTAGTTGATTATGAGTAATCATCCCAAAATATTATTTTTCTTGTCATTTTAAAGTAGGTTATTCCAAAACATTACATTTCTTAGGAAAACTTCGTTCAAATTGTAATTTCTTTCCCAATAATGACCAAATATATCTGGCTGCTTGAAGTGCTAGAACAATCACAGAAATTCTACTACAATTAAATCAAGCATATTTTAAAGATATCAAATAACTCTTTCGTAAACATAACATACATATGATTCCGTTTTCTTCCCAATACATTATTGAAGTTGACAAAATGCCAAGCGATATATTTTAAATTAGGAAAATTGAAACCACTATTATCATTTGAGACTAGTTGCTTTAAAAATTTAATTCTAGGTAACTGTTCCATTAACTTGTTAATCTATTCAAAATACCATATATGTGGAACCAGAATAAACAATCCTTTCAAAATATAGGCCATTAAAAATATTAATTTTGCTGCATTTCTTCTTTCCACAAACTCATCAATATTTTTAATTATCCATGATATCTCCTTTTATCTAAGAAATAAAATTTGATATATTCATGTCCACCAAACAAAAGTTTCCAAGGAATAATTTTTCTCAGATATTTAACATAATCTTAGCAATTTCTACTTTTTACCCATATTTATAGAAACTCTACTTTCATTTTGCATAACATTAGACTTACTCCAATTAATTGTGTACCTAGAACATTTATTGTGTTGCTCTCCCATTTCTATAATTGTAAATAAAGATATTGAGTAATTGTCCAAAATATCTAAAATATCAGAATATAACAGTAACTTCTTGTTTTCTGCTATTTGCACAACTTGAATTTTGCCAAAGTTCCAACACCAGATTTTAGGATACGGGGTGGGGGGCATCCTTGAAACATTTCATATTTCATCCTGATTGCAGTAAAGCTGTTGGTACAAAGCCAATCTGTAAAGGCATTTGTGGCTAACTATTCTTAGAACTATCCTAAATCCTAAAACCTTCAGAAGCTGTGACTGTGCATAATTAGAATGCAGTATTGCAAACTCTGCCCACAGCCAGGAGTTCATCCTGGCCAACTCAAGGTTGACCTATCCTTCTATCCTTCTGAGGTTGGTGAAATGAAGATCCAGATTGGGGGATATTGGGGATATTGCCCCCAATATTCAACAATATTGGGGGCAATATGCTGACATTACTCAGAGACTGCTGTAAAGGATTATGAAATGACATGTAGGTCTAAGTGCTATTGCTACGTGCTATTGATTCATCTCATCTTTGACTTCTCCTTATCTGCTCCTCTTGATACTGTCTTTCTGTAAGTCTGTATCTATGAGAAATTTGGAATGACATTTGTAATTTTAAGATAAATCTTTCAAGATTTATTGTGTCTCCCTGATACATATAAGAGCAGCCATTGGGACTCCACGATAGCACCAAAAAAGATAGTAAAGTTGGTGCCAAACCTATTTCATCAGGAAAGGCAATTCCAGAATTGAAGGCTATCAGCTTTTTACAATAAAATAATTCCAGTAGCGTCCAGCCAACTGTTTATAGTCAGTGCAATCTTTGAGTTAAAATTTGAAGTTTTTACATGCACTCTTTTTAAAAATGTTAGCATTTGCTTTTTCTCATCAAGAATATAAATGCAAGGACTTCCGGTTTGCTGTTTGTCGCCGCCGGACGCTCCTTCGGGATCGTCAAACCCACTGCCTGTAAGAGCCGCCTTTATAGCGGAATGGCGGCTCGAAAAAACTCCGTTTCCATGAGGAAACGGAGATAGAGCCGGCTGGGGTGGGTAGAGCTCTCTGCCTAATCCCAAAAGTTTTTTATTTACTTTTGGGACGGAGCGGAAGAGGGTCCCCATATCCCCAGCAGATGCTCCGGGCTTTGGGAGATCTCTGCTACATGCAGAGCTAGGTGGCAAAAGCAAGCCTGCAAATTTGTTAAATTAATTAAAGAAGACGTGAGCTGGACCTCTGATCCTGAAGCGCAAGTATTTTATTTATTTTATAAAAGTTACTGAAGCTGCTTAAGAAGGGAAAGGAAAAAAGATTTTTAAAATGGCAACTGCTGCGGCTTGAAGAGAGGCTGAAAGGGAAAGTCCTTCCGTTTTCTATTACAAAGTAGGAGAATGAATACTTCTGGTTGCAATTGAAGGCAAAACCTCACTCTCGTGTGTTTTTTTTTGTTTTTTTGTTTTGTTTTTTTCTTTTTCTCCTGGGGATCTGATATTGATCTTGGTTGGAAAAAAGCCTTTTTCTCTTTTCCAGTAAATCTTGTCTGCGTGGAAAATGGCACTGAGACTTATAAAGTTAGACAAACAGGCAGTGGGGGGAGGGGATTCCCCCATTAACAAATTACATGAACAAGTTCTAACTCTCCAGTCTCAGAAACCTGACTTTAATATGATAGAATTTTTCCTAGAGGAGATTGTAAGAAGGGATGAGATTGTGAATCAGCAACTTGAAAAATTTAAGCAGGAAATTAAAGAAATTGGTGAATTGGTGAAATCTAAGTTTGACTTTTTGGATCGAAAGATTTTAAAAACAGCTAACGGTTTATCAGACTTTATGATTCAGTTGGATGCAAATACCAAATTATTAGAGTCTAATATGAAAGAAACTGAGGATAATTTGGATGACAAGATTCAAAAAATTAAAAAGGATTTGGCAAACACTCAGGATAATAGTTCACAAGACAAACCTAAAATGGAGGTTGACCAAAAGACTGGTAATGAAGAAAATGTACAACAGAGGATTGAAAGAGAAGTTTTAATGATCCAACATAATTTTACAGAATATGCAATTAGACTGAGAGGTCTGCAGGAAAACAACAGAGATGATTTAAGGAAAATATCTTCTGAAATTCTGGCTGGGATTTTAAAGGTTCAACCTGATGAAGTGTTTTGCAGGATTGACAGAATTTATAGAATAAACTCCTGGTTGGCAAAGCAAAGGCAATTGCCTAGAGATGTGGTGATTTATTTTACAGATAAAGAAATTAGGAATAATATTGTGCAGAACTCTTTTAATTCTACTTTGCAATTTCATGGAAGAAAGATTTGGATTTTTAAGGAGCTCCCGCCTAAGATGTTAACGGAGAGGAAGAAATTTGGTTTTCTAGTGACTGAGTTAAAAAAAAGAAATATCCTATTTAGGTGGGATGTTCCAGTTGGTTTAATATTGAGACATCAAGGAGAAAGATACCAACTGAACACTGTTGAAAAAGCGGAAGAATTTTATCAAAAAATTTTGAAAATGAATTCATCTTTAGGCATAATACAGGACAAGCAAAAGGAGTTGGAAACAAAGGGAAAATATCAAATTACAGAGGCTGTGGTAGATAAATTGTCTTCAGATTCCTTGGATACCCCAGCTGGATTGTCTATAAATATGAGAGCAGTGTCATTCGACTCTAATGTGATGAATCATCAAGTTACAGACAAGTGCGTAAACCAACCAGTTGACATACAAGTGATGGAAAAGAAATATGAGATATCAAAACAAAACCAACAAGATCAACTTATAAAGCAGAATGAAAATCGATCAGTTGATACACAATTTGTAGAAAGGAAACCAGGATGGAAATTCAACCCGCAAAAGAAAAAGAAAAAAAGAAACAGATCTCATAGAAATAGTAGTTTCTAAATCAAGCAACAGTGAAGCCAGGGACTTTAAAAAATGAATGAATATGTGAAAAGATAGTGGAGGCGAACTACTGCTTAATACTATCTTGAGGACAGTGGCAGATCTCTGCAATGCCGTGATTTTGGGATGTGAAAAGAGCCTTACATTGTTGGATTTGAATTATCTATTTTGGATTTCTTTTACTGATAAATATATTATAACTATTTCGAGTTACAAGGCAAGAGAGTCACGCTGGGGCATGCAGAAGATCTGGCTGTTACCCACTAGGATGATGGGAATTAATAATCCTGATGAAAACCACAATTACAACTATATGGAATATAATTATAATGTCACTCGGGTGGTTGTTTTTACTTTTATATATATATGAGGATATTCATTACTGATGGGGGCAGAAGATGATTGAAGATCTTGAACAAACTGTTGCACTAGGATGCTATGTTACCCTATTATGGATGATGGATTTAACAATCCAGTGGAAAGACATCAAAGAAGATATCATATGGATTATAAATTTAAAGTCATTGTCTTTTTTCTTTTTATAAAATGGAATGTATACATAGATATATGTATATTTTAGCAGAGTGGGCAGTGGATTATATTTAGAATTGTAGTGCATGCTAATTTTGCAGGAAACTGGGTTGAAATAGGTTAGTTTACTGATTGATTAGTTTAAGAAAAAGAATTTTTAAGTCATATATTCAGGGGAGTGGAGGAATTGGATAGAATTGAATAAATGTTAAATTTGGATGTAGGGAGAAGGCTGCTTTGAAATGTTATATTAATATATATAAAAGATTAAATGTTATGTTGTTGTAATAATATACTATAAGTTTGGGGGAGGAGAAAAAGGGCAGATTATTGCTAAAATGGGAGTTATAATAATATTATGCTAAGGGTCAGCATTTAGAGGAGGGAGTAAGGGAATGGTAAAATATTATGTAATTAGTTATGAATTAGGTTATGGTTGTGAAGAAGTCACAGGGGGGGATGGGTGGTGAGGGGGGGTTAGGGAGGAGGGGGGGGAAAGGGGGAAAAACTTGTATTTGAAAACTTTTTCAATAAAAAAAAAGGAATATAAATGCAAGGTTCTTGTTCCTTTTTACCTGACAAATTTTTTTTTCTCCACCAGTGAGTTTCACATGCTAATTGATTTTGTTTTACTATCTTATGCTTTCCCTCCACCAGGTTTTGATTAGGATTCCTAATTTGGAATTAGGATTGGGGTTTTAATTGATAGTTGACAATTACCTCAGCAAATTTATGTACCCAGACAGTAATTACGAAGATTGACTTTGTCTGTGGTAGGCAAAAACTTTTTGGATATGAGATTTTAACATTAGTAGCAGAGAAAAAAGAACAAAAGCCAAAAGCAATTGTAAAACATGGTAAACAATACTGAGAAAGAAATGTTAATAGAATTTTACAATTGAAGTAATATTTATGGTCATATAATTATATCCCCCATGGAACCCTATAGCTAGGAAAGCCTATCTGGATAGAATGGTTTCAGTAGAGGGATTTTAAAACAAGTCTTAACCTGATAGTAGCGCTCATATTTTTGGAATTTAGTTATTCCTTGACATCTTCAGTTATAAAGATTATATAGATAGCTGAACTGAAAAATACATTAGCCTGGGAGCGAAGAAATACTGTCCATATTTAAGCACTGGCATTAAATGTGTGAGGCCACAGGAAGCCAATGGTGTATGTGCAGGCTCCGTCTTATGCATGCCTTCACCAATCCAATTCCCAGCAGGTGGGATTCTTCATCATATAGACTTCCTGATCTTAGAAAGCGTTTAAGCACGCTTAGCTGAATGTTTAGAATTCCATTTTAGATGTTTGCATGAAGTGTTCAAAGTTAGAAAAGGAAGCAGAAGAACTGGTATGTATGAAATCAGAGACAGTATGCATGACTCTTGACTCCCTACATACCTTTTTCTTCTTACATATTCAGAACTACACCTAAGCAGACAACTCAATAGACCCTACCTAAGTAAGGAGGGGAGAAAAAGAAAAACAACATTCTCCTATTTCTATCCTCTGTAGTATTAAATATGCTAAAGTATATGGAAATTGGATATAGACCTAATTCAGTGTTGGATCAGACTGTAGTAAACTCCTTTGTGGTCAAAATGGCTAAAGCATCTGAAATATGCAAAACATGTGAGTAATGGAATAATGAAGTATCATAAACATCTTGGCAATGCCTGTTATATAAAGAATTACAGTTACAGCTTTTGTCCCACATAGCTTGCTGAAGCTGTACCCATATGGGGCTGCAATATCTAAAAAATACTGAACTTGTTAAGACAATCAGTTCAAAGATCAGTGACTCGCTTTCTTCTTTTCAAAATGTGTAAGCACAAGCTACTTTAGAATTTGACTATGCCTTGTAAAAGATTGTAGTAAGTTTCAGACAAAGGCGCAAATGGAATCCAGAAAGGGAGAACAATACTTGTGGTTCCCAAGTAATAACAGCACATTGGTGAGTGCTTGATTTTAGGGATTCCTAGATATAAGATTTTCCTTCCCACTTAACTATGGGACTCCATCTGGCATTTAAATGGAAAATGAGAATTCCTAGCTAGATTGCCCACTATCCCTTTCCTAGCATCCATGTTCTGTCAAACTAATACATATGGAAAAGCATATTGAAATTAGTGTTGATATGCATTGAAACACATGTTGAAAATAGTGTTGGAGAAGACTCCGGCAAATACTGAGGGAATCCAAGAAAACAAACTAATGGATTGTTGAATAAATCACCCCAAAGTTTTCACTCAAGGGACAAATTATCATATTTTGGTCACATTAAACAAGTACCTAGCTCTCTGTAGAAGGCTCTAATACTGGGAAAGGTGCAAGAAAAGAAAAAGGCAAAGAAAAAGGCAACTAGCAGTAAGATGATGGACTCAATTACAGTGGCGATAAATGCAGTGCTGCAAGACTTGAAGGACCAGATTAGAGACTGGTTGTCATAACACAGACTTAATGGTACATAATCAAAATAATTGATCTATGCATTGCCACCACCCACTTTGTTTCAATGAATGTTAGCAATCTGGAGCAGACTTTTGTATCTGGAAATGGTTTTTTGTTTTTGTTTTTTGTATCACCTCTCAGTACTTAATCTCACTAAGTTCAGTAGAACAAACCTACTTCAGCTATGTATGTACTGTATGTATGTAGGACTTTAATCCAAATATAATACAAGGCCCTCTTATATTTTTTCCTACCAACAGAAACATTCAAATGTCAATCTGGACCAGCACAATTAATCTAGTTCAAAAGGCTTTTCCTAAGAAGTTGCCACCTGCAGGTCAGTGGTTCATAGGTTGAGGCAATGACACACAGATCCCAAGACTTCCAGCCAAATGTATGAATACCAAGATTAATGACACCTCTGTAATGGTTTTGGTAGAGATAGACATTTGCAGCTGAATATCATTGGAATTCTGTCTCAAAATAAACTCTTAACAGAGAGGTAAAACCCACTTTTTAAAGCTTGCCAAGCCCATGTGGATGTGTTATTTCTTTTCAGAGTGATTAGCCTTCTATCTGAAAGTATGAAGACTGCCCTTTCCAACTACATCTTTCTATGTTCATTGTACACTAACTTGTGTTGTTACTGCATTGTATACAGGATACCCATCTCATAATTTGAAAGATTAAAAGGAGAAGAGTACAATATTCATTAAACTGATCTTGGAAGTTGGACAACATGGTTTGCTTATGAAATAATAACAAGAGCAGAAGTGAAAATAGCACATTTTAACATGTTAGCCAAAACTTTGTATATTTTATATGGAAGCAAAAGCACTTCAGGCTGCAAGTGGTGCATAAGAGTGGGAAATGATAATTGCTAAAGTCAGTATACATTTCTTTTGTACAATCAAAGGCCTGCATGAAGGTAATTTGCATCTCTCTCTGTTTATGAGATCAGATGTGGAGGGGAGGAAGGGGAAAGTGGCATCATGTCAAGTTTATAAATATTAATTCAGCCCTAAAGTCAGAATAATTGTGCTCAAAGCCTACATTTACCCTGGCTTCAATCCAAATAATCATAATCACTGAAAACTTTCAGCATCTGCTAAAACAGGCTTAAGCTATAAGATGTCTGACTAATATACAAATTGTATGCAATTTTCAATTCAAATGTCAGATGGATAAACACCTTTTTTTTCCCCAGTCTACCTCAGTGGTGAAATCCAAATTGTTTTACTACCGGTTCTGTGGGCGTGGCTTATTTTGTGGGCATGGCTTGATGGTCATGTGACAATTCTTTAGGATTTAGCAGAGGTACTGGTCTACCAGGCTTTTAACTGCTTGCAGAGTTGTACCAGTCTACTCATTTGTTTTTGGAGGCACCGGTCTACCACCACACTGCCTTTTAACACTGATCAGCTGTAGGGCGGCCCTTTGAAGCCCCGCAGCAAGAGTTTAAACAGTTTTTTTCTTTCTACCTGATCAGCTGGGACTCAGGAGGTAGCAATAGATTGGGGGTGGGGCCAAATAAAAGGTAAGAATAACGCGGGGGGGAGAATCGGTTCGGTGACGTCATATCGTCACCACTACTGGCTCGGCGGAACTGGGACAAATTGGGAGGAACCCACCACTGATTCCCTCCCCACTCCAGAGAAAGGATATTGCAAAATCTCCATTCCCTCCCCACTCCTGGGGCCAGCCAGAGGTGGCATTTGCCGGTTCTCCGAACTGCTCAAAATTTCTGCTACTGGTTCTCCAAACTGTTCAAAATTTCCGCTACTGGTTCTCCAGAACCTGTCAGAACCTGCTGGGTTTCAAGCCTGGTCTACCTGCAACTTTTTGTTCCCCTCATCCCTAAAGGAGAAGCCCTCCAAAAGATTGGGGAGCCTTCTCAAATCCTAGGGGCTGTGTATTTCATGGCTGAGGTCTGTATGTGAGGAGGAGGAAGGGACAATTGTCCAAAATCAGGCAGTAGAGTCTTGTACCCCTTGGATGACTATCTTAGTTTTGAGAGTTCCAGTTCCACCCTTACCTCCTTTCATTGTAGCACTTTAGAGTTTGGTTCACAATATTCTAAAGGTAACCTTGCCCCTCTAGGAATGTTTATGATATGGAGCTGCAGAAAAGATGGGAAATGAAAGGATTCAACAATGCAAAATCTGCCAAGGCAATTTGTGACAATTTCTACTACTACTACCATATTATTTATATATTATTTATTTATAGAGAGCGCTCAGAGCTCTGCTCAAGTTTATGGGAAATGCAGGAGTTTTGCAGCATAAAAAGGAGATGTGGAAGTTCCTGGCTAATTCACTTTCTTTTCTTCTATTAGAAGAAAAGTCAAACCTTTTTATTTTATTTTTTTGCCACAGATGTCACCATTGCTGCTGAGTTTAATGTATCCTCTGTAGTTACATCTTATTGGTAAACTGTCATGGAAGAATTATGTACAAGGGAAAAAATCCTCATAGGGCTTAACTGCATTTTATAGGAGAGGAAGGCTACCTTTCATTTTTTGTAAAGTGTTGGTTATTATGGCAAATTCTACTTATGAATACTAGGCCAGGAAAGACATTCTTAAATCCATAATCCTCTACCATCTGGGGAAGGATCTCATAATCCATCTCTTTGACAGAAATTTTCCACATGAATTCTTGGGAAACTATGCATTCACAATGGCTCTCATCCCAGTAAATGAACCGTAACTTCAATATTTATTGTTGCAGTTTAAGTTAGCATTGGATGTACAGTAGTGGCCAAAATTGTGGAAACCTTTTAGGAAAAGTGTATTTTTGAGGTTTGATGGCTAATAACACAACTTTTTTTTTGGAGTTTCAAGATAATCATATTCCACTGCTGGAATGGCCTGGGAATAGCCCAGTCCTTAACCCAATTGAAAATCTATGGAGCCAACTAAAGAAACTTGTTAGTCAGAAGCAACGCAGAAATAAAACCTAGTTAACAGAAGCAAGCATTCAATCTTGGTTTCCCATTATAACAGCTGCAGAACTAAAAGACTTGGTTCACTCCATGGGAAGACATTGTAAGGCCGTAATTCATGCTTAAGGTTACCCAACTAAGTATTAACTGATGTGATAATTTTTGTATATCTCATTTTTTCTATGGTGATAATTTTTGTATATCTCATTTTTCTACTTGTTTCACTTTTCTTCTTTATACTGTAACTGCTATTCTAATAGCAAATCCTTCATAAAAGATATTGCATTACATTCTTGATTAAATTATCTTTCCATTGATATATAATTTTATAGTTTTTTTAAAAAGTGGTGTTATTAGCTAGTTTTAGAAAATACACTTTTCCCAAAAAGTTTTCACGATTTTGGCCACTACTGTACACAGTGTCAATTAATTTTGGCATGTAAGTAAACAGCATAATTTTTCTTCATATTATTTTCTTGAATGTGGGGAGATCAGGATTATTATTATTATTATTATTATTATTATTATTATTATTATTATTATTATTATTATTAATGAACACCTGTGGAACTGGTTGATTTTTAGACAGTTTTAACTAGACCCAGAATTTTATTTTAGATATGATTAAAATTTTATTCTTAAGTACAGTCACAAGGAAAGTATTTGGAAGTCGCAAGAAATAAATTTATTTTATAAAGTCATATTCATATGCAATGATATTATAATGTGTTGCAGATTATATGTATATTAATTGTATATGTATTTATACTTGATAGTATTTATTACTATTAACTTTTCATTTTATATGGTGGAATCTGGGCTGTACTGAAGTTGCTACTTTATATGTCAAAATGTTATTCTTACCCTTTAAAACACAAAAATTGGGCATCCTTCATTTAGGAACATTTGTCTGAGATGAGAGTACCTTGAGTAGAAATCTGAAAACAAGAAGCCGGCTTGGTCAAAAATTTAAAGCAGCAGATTAGAAATCTGGAGACTGTGAATTCTAATTCTAATTTAGGCATGAAAGCTAGCTGGGTGACCTTGGATCAGCCCAGCCCACCTTATAGGCTTGTTGATTGTGGGAAAAATAGGAGCAAGGAAGAATATTATGTAGGATTGCTGCATGAATTTAGCATTATACCTTTATTATGAATTAATAAAGGCAGAATAGAAATCTAATAAATAAAATATTTTTGTTCACATGTATTTAATAATATTTGTTGACTGGCCCAATCAGTGGAGGTTATAGGCAGTTTACTATAAAGGAGTTAAAAGAAGCAAAAGCAATAATGTGGATCATAATAGAGAATGATATAGCCACAGTGCCTTAAAGGCAAGCAAGAATAGGATGTGTAAAATGCCAGAAGTGTATCCCAGGTAGGAGGCAGACCAAATGGGGAATATCTGCATGTATAAGCAGAAGAGGAAAACCAGTGAGATTTCTTGTAGATTTTCCTTTCAAAACCTCCATGGCAATCGAGCTTTTCAGAGAAATAATAATTCATTGACACTGGAGAACAGCTGTTCCTTATTATCCAAATTAAGTTTTCAGTCTTTCCCATATTACTTTTCTTTTTGCAATAAGGTTAGGGTAAAATAACAGATACATTATGGAGAAATGTATGGAATGAAGTCTGCTTTATCAGAGTGAAAATGCAGTCCAATCCAAAGCCACAAAGCTGCTTTAGCTCCTGCAGTGGTAGGTACTAAAAGCAGTTCTTAGGGAATATGTCTACTGTTTCTATTCAACTGCCTAATGATCTTATGGCCCCAAAGTAGAGCTATATACATTGTGTGTACTCTAACAACACATTGATTTATTCTGAGAATCCAGAACATTATGATGACTTTCTGTTTGGTCAAAAGTCAGAAAGCCAAATGCCAATATAGTAACCTGACTTAAGATAAATGTTGATCTATTTAACATTGATGAGTTTGCAAGAAATGGCACACATTCTCTAGGTTTTCAGACAGAAATGTTTCTCAGCCTTACTTGAAATTCTCAAGTGGTTAAAACTAGGGTCTTTGGCATGCAATGCTTATGCTTTAAGACTGAGCTTTGTACATGTAATGGGTTGTGTTTCTTCCAAATCGGGGGTCAATTCTCATTGCTAATTACAGGACATAATACACTTTTGTGCAAATATTCAAACTGCACAACATTTACAAATTCAGATTATGTATACTACAATAGCAGGAAGTATCTTTTGTATTACTATTGTATTACAAAAAACTATTCCACATATTTCAACATGGAGAAAAGCAAAGTTTTACATTTAGGCAGGAAAAATCAAAGTACAGATTAGGCGAGACCTGGATCAAAAACAGTAACTGTGAGAGGGACCTTGGAGTCCTAGTGGATGATCAATTGAATATGAGCCAGCAGCGTGCAGCAGCAGCCAAAAAAGCTAACATAATCCTGGGTTGTATAAAAAGAGGCATAGAATCAAGATCACGTGAAGTATTAGTACCACTTTATAAAACCCTAGTAAGACCATACCTGGAATACTGCAAACAGTTTTGGTCATCATATTACACAAAAGGTGTTGAGACTTTGGAAAAAGTTCAGAGAAGAGCATCTAAGATGATCAAAGGCCTGGAGATTAAAACATATGAAGAATGGCTGCAGGATTTGGGTTTGGCTAGTCTAAAGAAAAGAATTAGAAGTGGCATGATAGCAGTGTTCCAGTACTTGAGGGGCTGCTACAAAGAAGAGGGGGTCAAATTATTCTACGAGGCACCAGGGGGCAGGACAATAAACAATGGTTGGAAACTAATCAAAGAGAGAAGCAACATGGAATTAAGGAGAAACTTCCTCATAGTAAGGACAATTAACCAGTGGAATAGCTTGCCTCCAGAAATTGTGGGTGCTCCATCACTGGAGGTTTTTAAGAAGAGTCTAGACAGTCACTTATCTGAAATGGTATATGTTATGTAAATAGGTTTGTTTGGCGGGAAGTTCGAACTAACTGACCTTCAGCCGATTGGCTGACCACTACAGCTGTAAGGTATATAAAGGGAGCTGGCTCCCAGGGTTAGTTGCTGGATTCTCACTATACAATAAAGAGCTGTTGTCACTGACTACTCTGGCTTGCTGCGTCCTCATTCACCCAACTTAACATTGGTGACGAGGATGGGATTTTGAGGCCAGAAGCAGAGGAGAGCTGAAGCCACACTCGAGAGAAAAGAGCTGAAGCCACGTTCAGAGACGGGACCGGAGACCGCATCCTGAATCCAGCCAGGCGAGCGAGCGGAGCACAGGAGAATCCCGAAACAATGTCTGCCTACACCCCCCCAGTGCCTTTCGACCCCAAGGAGGAGAAGTGGGGATCCTACATGTCCCGGTTCGAGTGCTTCATGGTGGCAAACGACATGCAAGGGCTACCGGACATTCGAAAGAAAGCCCTGTTCCTGAGCCACTGCGGACCACGGGTCTTCGACACAGCCGAAGCATTGTCGGAGCCGAATTCGGTCCATAACATTTCCTGGTCCACGCTACAAACCCTGCTGAAAGACCACTATGCACCAATGCCATCGAAATACGTCCAGCGGTATGATTTCCGGCAATGGCTCCAGCAGGAGGGCGAATCGATCAGCGAGTACGTCGCTGCCCTGCGTAAGGCCGCAACCCAGTGTGAGTACCGAGACCTGGATGAAATGCTCCTAGAGCAACTAATTTGCAGAGTGAGAGATAGCCGACTCCAGAGAAGACTGCTCGCGAGGTCAAACCTGACCCTACACATCGCCCTGGACGAGGCAAGAGTGCAGGAATCGTCAGTAAAGGCTGCAGAAAAACTAAAGAGCTCCCACCAAACCAGAACAACGCAGAAGACGACGCCTATGCACTGAGAGGCCGTAAGCACCACGAGCGAGCGGGAGTCTGAAGAGGAGGTCTACCGCACTGAGCAGTCCCGCACAGCCCGGAGGGAGCCCAGAGACAGATGTGCCAGCTGCGGAGGGCCCCACTCACGACAAAACTGTAAGTTCAGGGACGCCATTTGCCGTTCCTGCGAGAAAAGGGGCCACATCGCTCGGGTCTGCAAACCACGTGGCCAAACCTTCCAATCTGAACCAGCGCCACACCGGAGGCCCAACAAAGATGGCGGCAGCCGGAAGGGCGCAAAATTTGAAGACGCTGGGGCCTACACCATACGCATTGCACAGATCTGCACCTCGCCCGGAGAGAAGACCTACACCACGGTCGAAATCGAGGGACGGGAGTGCCAGATGGAGATCGACACGGGATTGCCAATATCCATCATGTCATGGGAGAACCTGAAGAAAGCCATCCCCAGCGTACACAAGCGACAGCTCCAGCCACAGCGACGCAGACTGAAGGACTACCAAGGGAACCGCATACTAGTCGAAGGAAGAGGCGAGTTCCAAGTACAGTATGGGGAGTTTACCGAGAAGCTACCCCTCACCATCGTCAGCAACAACCTCCCAAGCCTCCTGGGCATGGACTGGTTTAGAGCCCTGGGCATGGGATTCACCGGAGTAAGGAATGTTCGAAGCACCCTGAAAGACGACCTGCTGCAGGAGTTCCAGGACATGTTCGACGAGCGGCTTGGCAAGTATGTGGGGACCCCGATCTCGTTTAACCTCAACCCCAATATTGCACCCATTCGTTTAAAGCCCAGGCGGGTACCGTTCGCCCTGAAGCCCAAAATTGACATTGAACTGGACAAACTAATAAAACAAGGGGTGCTCGTCCTAGTCGACCACGCCAAATGGGAGACCCCAATTGTAACTCCGGTAAAGCCGGACGGATCAGTGTGCATATGCGCTGATTATAAATGCACAATTAATAAGGCCCTGCAGCAGAGCGCCTATCCCGTGCCCATCGTTCACCATTTATTGCATTCCCTGGGTCCCGGCAAGATCCTCGCAAAACTCAATCTTGCGCAGGCGTACCAGCAACTCCCGGTAGATGGCGCTACCGCAGAGGCACAGACTATCGTAACCCACAGAGGGGCCTTCAAGTGCACCCACCTGCAATTTGGAGTAAGCATAGCCTCCGGACTGTTCCAAAGCACCATGGAGCGGCTACTACAGGGAATCCCTGGGGTGGTGCCCTATTTTGACAATGTGCTCATTACCGCCGACAATGAGCAACAGCTAGGAGAAAGGCTGAGGGAGGTCCTGAGGAAATTCAGGGACGCGGGACTCAGAGTAAAAAGAAACAAATGCATGATCGCAGTCCCCTCAGTCGAATTCCTAGGATACAGGGTAGATGGCACCGGCATACACCCCACAGAGAGCAAGATTAGGGCAATCCAAGAAGCCCCCACCACCAAGGATAAAGCGGAATTACAAGCTTTTCTGGGACTATTAAACTTTTACGCCATTTTCCTTAAAGACAAGGCAACAGTGGCTGAACCCTTACATAGACTGTTAGCTAAAAAGGCCATTTGGAAATGGGGGAAGGCCGAAGACAGGGCATTCGCCGGCATTAAAAAACTGCTATCAGTTGAGAGCTTTCTAATCCAGTACAACGCAACGCTTCCCCTTGTTCTAGCATGTGACGCGTCCCCGTTCGGAGTGGGAGCCGTCCTGAGCCATAGACTCCCAAATGGCCTAGAGGTGCCCATCGCCTACTACTCCCGAACTCTGTCAAGCGCTGAGAGAAATTATAGTCAGCTCGACAAGGAAGCCCTTGCTGCCGTCTCGGGAGTAAAAAAATTCCACGAGTACTTGTTCGGGAGAGACTTTGAATTGATCACCGACCACCGACTGCTCCTGGGTCTCCTCGCGGGAGATTGACCAACACTGGCAGCACTATCACCCAGGATGACACGCTGGGCCATCTTCCTCGCAGCATACTCCTATTGCCTGGTACATTGACCAGGGGCAGACATGGGCAACGCGGATGCACTCAGCCGATGCCCACTACCCGACAATCTAGAAGACCCCACACCCGGCATCCCCATCTTGCTGATAGACGTATTGGACTCGGGGCCTATCACATCAGCAGAGGTTGCAAGAGCTTCAACCAAAGACCACGTGATCCGGACAGTCGCAAGTTGGGTCATGAGGGGGTGGCCGGAAAGGATTGGGAGTGGGGAGTTTAAACAGTTTGTGGGAAAACGGGACGAATTAACAATGCAAGGGGGTTGTCTACTATGGGGCGATTGGGTTGTTATTCTCTTATGCCTACGGAAAAAAGTTTTAACATTGTTGCATGAGGGGCACCCTGGGATTGTAAGAATGAAGGGGCTAGCCGGGAGCTACGTCTGGTGGCCCAGCATGGATACAGACTTTACCGAGTGGGTGGGGAGATGCCAGCCCTGCCAAGAGTCCAGATCAGATCCACCAACGGCACCCATGAGGGAGTGGGAAAGACCCCAGGGACCCTGGTCCAGGATACACATTGACTTTGCTGGCCCATTTCACGGACAGACCTTCATGGTCGTTGTAGATGCATTCTCCAAATGGTTGGAGATCAAGCTAATGAAGGCCACGACCACCGACGCAACATCAGGGAGCTAAGACAGTTATTCGCCACCCATGGGTTACCGGACATCCTAGTGTCAGATAACGGGCCGCAATTCACCGCGACACAATTCGAGGGGTACTTAGCAGAACTAGGGATCAGACATGTCCTTTCGGCCCCGTTTCATCCGGCTAGTAACGGTCAGGCTGAGAGATTTGTGAGGTCAGCAAAGGAGGCCCTTTCACGATTAAGCCCCGGAGATTGGCAGTAAAGGGTAGACAAATTCCTAATAGCACAGCACTCCACACCCTGCACAGCCACAGGCCGAAGCCCGGCAGAGCTATTAATGGGGCAGAAACTCCGAGGAATACTAGACAGGCTTAATCCCAATTACTCCCCAGAAGTTTTCAAGGTGGGGGAGAGGAAGCTTAGAGAGTTCACCATAGGAACACCGGTACATGCCAGGAACTACGGACAGGGCCCACTATGGGAGGCAGGGACCATCACAGAAATCACGGGGCCCAAATCATACAGGGTAGATATGGGGGACGGGAGACTTTGGCGCAGACACATTGACCAACTGAGAAAACGAGTAACTGCAGACACCAACGACAGATTCGATGACCCAATCCCTGACCATGACTACCAACCAGAAACACAAACTACAAGCCCGGGTAGAGCGGAAGACTTAGCTGAGGATTATGGTATCTAGCGCCGCCCCATCGAGGTAGTCCAGACCGCTGGAGAAGTCGCCGCCCAAAAGGGAGTCCCGGAGGCATCATTGGCGGAGCAGGGAGAAACAGAAAGTCCCTCCGACCTGCTCGACGCCGCCCCTCCGACTGAACTGCGCAGGTCAACTAGGACTCGCACACGCCCTAGTCACCTGAGAGACTTTGTATGCAAGTGACTTCTGGGAGGGGAGGAGTGTTATGTAAATAGGTTTGTTTGGCGGGAAGTTTGAACTAACTGACCTTCAGCCGATTGGCTGACCACTACAGCTGTAAGGTATATAAAGGGAGCTGGCTCCCAGGGTTAGTTGCTGGATTCTCACTATACAATAAAGAGCTGTTGTCACGGACTACTCTGGCTTGCTGCGTCCTCATTCACCCAACTTAACAGTATAGGTTCCCCTGCTTGAGCTGGGGGCTGAACTAGAAGACTTCCAAGGTCTCTTCCAGCTCATTCTCTTGTTCTGCTCTGCTCTGCTCTGCTCTGCTCTGTTCTATTCTATTCTATTCTATTCTATTCTATTCTATTCTATTCTATTCTATTCCAACTTTATAGTTCTACCTCAAAGAGTCTGAAGCCCACCTCCCATATGTATGTTTACTTAGGTCTATGTATGTATGTTATGTCTATGTATGTTTACAAGTAGTCCTTGATTTATGACCACAATTAGACCAGAACTTTCATTGCTAATCAAGGCAGTTGTTACAGGAGTCGCACCCAATTTTATGACCTTTTTCTCCATGATTGTTAAGCGAATCATTGCAGTTGTTAAGTGAATCATGAGGTTGTTAAACAAAATCAGCTTCCTCCATTGACTTTGACAGAAGGTGATCATATGACATACACCCACACACCCAAGATGCTGCAACTTTTCTAAATACAGGCCGGTTACCAAGTGCCCAATTTTTAACCGTGTGACCATCACTAATCGGATGCTGTGACAGTTGTAACTGCGAGGATCAATTGTGTAAGTAACTTTTTTCAGTGCAATTGTAACTTTGAACTGTAACTAAACTAATGATTGTAAGTCAAGGACTACCTGTATATGTTCATATAAAAAGAGTGAAGTAACACATTTCTCTGGGTAAGAATGATAGATTTTCAGATTTATGCATCAGTACAGTGATGGAACCCTCCAAGGTTAACTGTTCAAATCTTGTTTGAACCCAAATGAATGTTTCATGCAGCTTTTGTGCTCTGTAAGAATAACTAAATGAACTGAAAATAATGAACTGAAAAAGTTTCAATTAAAAAAAAACTCTGCCCAAAAACAAATAGTTAAAACCATCACTTTTTAGTTTGTATATAAGATCTATGCCAGATTTGAGACTTTTCAGGTAGAGCTGGAGTTTAACACAACTTGAACTGTAAGGTCAAATGATAAGAGAAGAGGATACTTTTGGCATCTTCTAGAGAGCTTCAGCTTCTCCATCCTGACCTATTCATCACATTTTACATGTGCATAAGTCCCTTTCTCCTTCACCATTTAATGTGCAGGGTAAGTAAAGGATATGGTCAGCTGCAATCCTAGCGCAGAGAAAGAACCAATAGATATGATGCTGATTCTCTTCTTTTTCCATCCATTCTTTCCAGTTTCATAGAGAGTAGAAGCTTATCTATTTTAAAGTGCTCACAGATAATACATTTTCTCAATTAAAGAGCTGTTCTAATGCGGAAAGATAAGGGACTGAGTAGGTGGAGGGAATACGTTGCCAAACTTTTGATTTCACAAATTCTTCCAGGAGACAGAAATGATGGAATCATTTTTTTTTTAAAAAAAAATTGCAGTTGACTCACTGCTGCTACTGTAAACCTGGAGTTTCTAATCCATTTCCCTGAATGTTTAACCTTCAAAAATATTTGTGGTCAGGCTAATGGTATAAGCATTTATATTTCAGAGATACTATTACCGGAATTCTCTAGCAGAATTGCACTTTTTATTCCTGATTGATTGTAGCATCTTGGCTTTGTTCTTTCAGAATCTCAACCCACTTCCTTTTTACAATACAATACTTGAATGATGCTGAGTGTGTATGTCTGTACATATATACAACCTGGAGCTTCTAATCCATTTCCCTGAATGTTTAACCTTCAGTAATATTGTGGATAGGTTAATGATATATGCAGTTATATTTCAGAGATATTATTACCGGTATTATTGTCTGCATTCTATTTATACTACAACACATGAATGTTGCCGAGTTTGTGTTTTTGTATGTACATACATGCATAAGTGTGTGTATGTTTGTGGGTAGTAGACACACAAACTGTATTTATACTATGAGCTTCTGTTCCAGCTGCCAATTAAGAAATTTAACCAGATGGAATAAATCTAGACATCTTAGAACTATATAGGCTGGCTGATTTACTGTATGTTGTTCTCTAGTTGGATTGGGTTGTGAGATGTAAACTTTTTAAAAATTATAATATATCCACAAATTACTATCCATGAGAAATGGATATTGTCTGTTAGTAATAAGGGTATGCAAGAGATTCAACCAAGCTCCAGATAATGAATCAAAATGACCTGTTTTTAACTGAACTGCTAACTGCAGAATCTCAAATGAACTAGGAAGCGTTACTAGATATCAGTGGTTTGTACTGCATTATCAGTGAATAATACAACAGTGCTATTTCTATTTCTCCGTGATAGAGCAGAAAGGTAAGAGGATAAAAAGAAGAAAAGTGAAATCAACTTCCTGATGGGTTGACTTCCTGATAGGTTGAATTATTCCCATGGAATAATTCCTCCAGCTTTCACTCTTGACCCATCCCTGAAGCCAGAGAAGAGCAGAGAACGGAGTGAGGCATTTTGAGAACATGCTGCCCACTATGCATCCATTGCTACACCATATTTTCTGAGTTGCCACAGCATCCAACAATTCATATGTTTTCATAGCTGTTCTTCCATCTTCCTGGGCTCACTGGAATCTTCACCTCTAGCTTTATGTTTGTTTGTTTTTCTAGTGTTAAACACTGCCAAGAATCCACTGGAGTTGCACAGCTAATAAATTTAACATAATCATAATCTGTGTCAAAGTTTTTTTTTAAAAAAATCTAGAAAATGTTAGCCCTCAAACCTCTGTAGTTTTTTTATCCAAACACTAAGCAGTTGTTGTTCCCTCAGTAGTAACAAATGTTTCTATTAATTTCATCCTATTCTGTTGAAAACAAAAATCCACAGCCCTTTGGTTTTCTCATAACAGTCAAAGGAAGGACCCAAGTTGAAGCAAACAGCTGTAAAGTTGAAGCAAGTTCTTTTTTTAAATATCCTGAACAGATATCTCCTAATCAGGGAAATTTCCTAATGGATATCCCATGGTAAAAGAGGGACAGAGAAGTCAACTTCAGGCAGAATTAGGGACATGTCCCAGGATAATGTTGCAGGATCTAATCTGGTTTAGTCTTCCAAGAAGACTCATGCTGGAGCCAATCCCCAGGGAACTTCTCTCTCACCAGAATATGTGCCCCAGAACTAGGGAAGTTTTCTGACCCACTCCACCTTTAAAAATATTTATTTACTTTTTTTATATAGAGAGCTTATAGGTCCATTCAACCAATCCTGAGCAGTATCCAATTCTCCAAATTCATAATTTAGGTGTCAACTTTCAAAACGAAGCCATATTTCCTTTCTTTGTTTCTTAGTTGCCATATGTATGGGGGGGGGGGGAGGGAGACCTACGGGATGTGGGATGTTTCAATCCACTGTGCCAGACATAAGTTCCGTATGAACCAAGGTAATCTCAATGAGCACTAGTAACAACCATAGGGAGCAGCTGAACAGTCTGCCATCTACCTGATTGGTTAACATGGTCTGTGACACAAGTGGGGTGGGTGATGTCTATTCTTTTAATTATACTAAAGCAGGGGTTTTATTTTGAGTTGGTTTCACATTTGAATGTGCCGATATGATGTACCCAATAAAATGGAGCTTTGAGAAAAGCTACAGTCTCAGAATCCTGAATTCATTGAGACCATTACTCAGAACCATGTCATTAGGATTAAAACAGACAGAAAATCCCATTTTAAAATGGAAACTCTATACATTATAGGTAGTCCTCACTTAATGGCAACATTGGGACAAGCAACTCTATCACTAAGCAGAAAAACACATCACTACAGCAGTCTTATGACACTACTTCGCATTTGGTCATTAAGCAAGGCATCATATGATGACTGCTCACAATTTACTTCCCAATATGCAACTTCTGAACTATAAAGAACTTTAAAGGCAACAACCTTGAATTATATGAAGAAGCCAACTGGCAACCAGTACAGCTCTCAATGTATTACAGGAGTGCCCGGAGATGCACCCATTCACCATAACCTTTTCAGTCCCTACAAAGAGATTCCAAAAGTTCTTCAAGGCAGCTCCATGTAGATCATGTTGCAATAATTCAATCAACTAATGGCTAAGAAATGAGTGACACTGAATAAAGCTTCTAATTTCAGGAAATATAACAAATGGCACACAAGATGGAGCTCTTGCAGAGAAGGGGGAAGAAAGTATGATGGACTACAGTAAAGCAGCAGTTTCCCAGGATGGAGGGAGCACATTCCAAGGTGTGGTGGGGGGGAGTCATGAGACACAACCTGGAGATGAATGAGAGAAAGAGATTTAGGATAGTCACTCCCTAAAATTTCCCAGGGTGTATCCATTAGGGTTATATTAATAAAGAATTAATCTGACAAGATTTTGTCTATATGGTATGAGGAAATAAAGAATTGAACTTTGGCTGGGATGTTTTATGTCATTCTTGGGCTGGGCCTGACATCTTCATTGAGCAAGAGTTCTGTTTACAAGAGAATCCCCAAATTATGAGCTGGTTGTTTGGGGAAAGTGCTATTCCACACAGAGCTAAAGACGGTATCTTCATTGAATCCACAGGCCTTTGAACCCATCTTGCTGGAACTGAATTTCAATCCCAATCTCATTTTTCCCCATCCAGACCTGAACAGCTCCAGGTAGCTGAATAGCATTTCTTTTGAATAGCACTTCAATTCTATCTTCTTTGTATTATTGTAACTCTGTTGTATTTTTACTTTTTCTGTTATGTTTTCTGTTGATTTTTTTTCTCTGTAGGCCAGCAAGAATGATTTTGATGGTGGTGGCACATAAACAGTTGGTGGATGGCATTCCATCTCCATGGGGTCAGGTTTTCTTAGTACACTGATGATACTCAACTTTACATCTCAACTCCTGACTGAACAATAGCAACTGATACAGAACCCATGCAGATGGAATATCTTGCTTAGCAATTTTATGTAAAGTTGAATATAAGTAAGGAGAGTGTTGACTCCTGTGATGCCCCACAACTGAGGGACCTGGGCTTAATCTCACCCACTGCCATCCACCAACTGTTTTTATGTGCCACCACCATCAAAATGCTGCCATATAGAAAAATATACAACATAAAACATAACCAACAGAAAAAGTAAAAATACAACAGTATTACAATAATATAAAGAAGGTACAATAAAAGAGAAAGCAAAGTAAAATTAGGGGAAGGATCTCCAAAACATCTTGTTCTTCAGGAGCTGTCAGGAAACCATCTTCCACTTCTTGGTCTAGCTGGAACGTAAGTTCAGATAGATGCCCAAGAAATCAATCTGTTCCCTGACTGGTAGTATTTACTCATCTAGAATTAACTTTGATGACAATATCAGACCTCGATATATCAATAGTTACTCATTATCTCATTCCACGTATCATCATGATATAGACCCATATATGGACTCAAGTCCAGGTAATAAGAGTATCTTGAGTAAAAATCATTCCAGCTGCCCAAAATTGCTGCAAAGCAAGGATTCTAAAATAAATCAATTATCCCAATTAGTGATTAGCTCTGTGTAGGAACCAATCATTCAGATTAGTGGTGGATTTCCATTTACTGTATGCATTCATCAGAGACTGGACAGCTGTCTACAAAGGTTAGTTTAATTTGAACTTCTGCATAGAGCACAGATTTGCCAGATTATTGGGAGGAACAAACAGCATTTGGCACCAAAGGAGGCCTAGATAAATCTCTCCACAGAGGGAACAAATATATGGGAAAACAATCTTTCCCTTATATACACTCTTCTTACATCATTTAATGATGTATCTGGGAAAGGGCTTCAGATACAGATTTTAGGATCTGTATAGCGAATAAGGGATTGGGGGAGTTGGCTGTCTAAGTAGGAGAAGAGCCAGTATAATGTATAATGTCTTCATTCAAGCTATATAGCTTAGTTTAGTTTGTTTAGAAAGATTCCATAGTCAATGCTACTGAGAGACGTCTGAGAGGAGCAATGGTCTTGCATTACCCATGTCCTTTCTTGCATGAGACCAGTTCCATAATGGATGAAAGTTGAGATATAAATGTACACAATAAATATACAAATAATGATAGTTAATGAGCTCCTCCTAGGTGTTCTTGCAACTATGCCATAAGGCTCATAAACAGAAATGTATTTTTTCTCATAAATGCTACAGAAAAATCTCAGAATAATGTGAACAATCTTACATAGTTTTTCATTGCATTTAATGGAGGTGGAGAGATGAATAATGAATTATTTTACTTGATTCATGACTATAGCTGAAAATGATCTGCTTCATTCTCAAAATATTTAAGAAGGCAAATCGTAACTTAATCTCTTTTTATTGATGTGGCATTTTCCCAGCACTAAGTAGACAGATGTTTGCATTCTTGCTATCTCTAGAGAACTGGGAAAATGTATATTTTAATTTAGATCCAATATACAAAAATTAAACCATTGTGCTCGGTTTTATAAACCGAGTTTATAAAAATGCATCCCTTTGGAAGCACTTTAATTCTAATGGCTAGAACAATCCAAAGTCTTTTCAGGAATCTCCAAGTTTTATTTAAAAAGCTCCCTTTATTTAAAAAGGACATAAAACATTTTTAAAAAAAGTCAAAAAGACAAAATCTAGGAAAAGGTTAGGCTTGAGGGAGGTGGCAGGATAGAATAAAGCACCATTAAGAGCTACCCAATTTAATAATTTCTCCTATTTTCTTGGAAAATAAATATTTTTAAAATGTTTACTCATGTGTGAAATCTTTTGTATTTTCCATATGCTTCTATCCAGTGGTGAAATGTAAAATTTGTTACCACCGGTTCTGTGGGTGTGGCTTGTTGGGGGGGGTAATGTGACTGGGTGGGCGTGGCCAACTTTTTCTTTTTTTACTTTTAAAAGCATTTTTTCTATATCCTCTTCAGCTGAGTTGCCTGATCGTCAGAGGATTTGTTTTCTTTTAAAAGCATTTTTTTTTTGCTTTTTAAAGAAAAAAAAAGCCTCTGACAATCAGGCAACTCTTCGGCTGAAGAGGTTGTAAAAAATGTTTTTAAAAGGCTCTGACGATCCCAGCTAAGCCGCGCGATTATCAGAGGCTTTTTTTTTTTTACTTTTAAAAGCATTTTTTCAGCCAAAGAAAAAATGCTTTTAAAAGTAAAAAAAAAAAAAAAAGCATCTGATGATCGCGTGGGCATGAGGGGTGGGGCAGGGATTTTTGCTACAGGTTCTCTGAACCACCTGTCGCCATCGCTACCAGATCAGGTAATCCAGTCCGAACCGGGAGCATTTCACCCCTGCTTCTATCCAGTTGTCATTATGTAGATCAAAAGAATCAGCAAGACAATTGTAGCTGATGATGTAAGGCGCCTACATTCAGTCTCTATATTAGTCTTTCCTGGTATGACACTGTCCAGATCTGTTGGGCTAACAACTCTCAGAATTCCCCTTCTAGTATACAAAAATATCAATAGAGCCATTCCTCTGGAATGGGAAGTCATTCCTGAATCTTTCATTGGCTTCTTATTACCCTGAGGTCTCAGGTTGTGCATACCTGACAAGATTGTGCAAAACTAGTTTAATGTCTAAAAAAAATATAATCCAAAAATAATATAAAACAATTAGCATATAAATAAAACAAATCTAGAAAAAAAAAGTAGGGTTCCTGATAGAAATAAATAAAAATATGTTTTGCAACTGGTTGGCCAAGAATTTAATAATATTTAACAATATTTAACAATAAATGAATGGATTTCTTTTGAACCTTGGCTTGAGGCTCATGAATTAATTAGGGCATCTTTTGGAAACTTCACAATTTCCTTGTATATGGAAAGATTGCGGTTTTTTTAAATAGACATCTGAGATTATTGAAGTTTTTTTAAAAAAAAACAAAGTGGATTTGGAATGAAAAGTTTGGTAAAGTGGAGTAGACCCATTCCTTCATTTTCACATATTACTGCAGGTTCTTCCATGCCCACTCTGTTATTCTAATGCAGGGGTGGGCAAATGTGGCTCTTTTACAACCTGTGGACTTCAACTCCCAGAAATCCTGAGACAGCTTGGCTGTCAGCTTGGCTATCTCAGGAATTCTGGGAGTTGAAGTCCATAGGTTGTAAAAGAGCTGCATTTGACCACCCCTGTTCTAATAAATGAATTAGCTACACTATGGACAGAATAACTGAATTAGAACCACCAATATACATACAAAAACGTCAAAATAGTCAGTAAGGTCTTATCAGCCTTTTTTTAGTCTGGATACTACATTAAATATGATATGTATAGGTAAATTGGGGAGTCAACATTAAACAGTAACCAGTAGAGGGAGATATAAGAAAAAGGAACGATAGTTGACTTCTCTTCCTTTCATATGGCAACCTAACAAAGGAACTCAAAATGGCAGCAGTAATGGTGTCTCTAAGCTAAAATTTATGCCAGCTCCTGATAAAATAAAGTATTTGTTATCTGTTGACCTGAAGTATAATATGGAAATCAGAAGACACAAGAAAAGGGAATTTCTTTTTTCCTCAGTTCTGTCCATTAGATTACTTCATGGTACAGTGAACTAGGATTGGAGGATTGGTAGAAGATCCATCACCTATAGAATTCCATGTTGATGACCAGATGCTCCATGACAAATTTTAGTAGCTTGGTTCTCTCCTTGATTAGTTTCCATCCATTGCTTTTTGCTCTGCCTTCAGATGTAAACTGCTGCCAAAAACTCTCCTTTAACTAGGCTGATCTGAGACATGGAATATGAATACCCTAGGCATTTTGTCATGGATTTTTCAATGTTCACACCAATCAGATGAAACTCTGATTTTCAGGACATCCTTATTAACATGAAATTGTCCCAGCACTTCTGGTTCTACATATATATTAGAGCACACATAGCATTTAAACTATTAGGATAGGGCTGTGATCCAGAGAAGAAAAAGACTTGTATAACTTTGCTGCCTTGGACCAATCATTACCTGTTTAGTTTTAGATTGAAAGTTTATAATAAATATCTGCAGGGGCTGAGAACTCTTATTTTATTTTATTTTATTTTATTTTATTTTATTTTATTTTATTTTATTTTATTTTATTTTATTTTATTTTATTTTATTTTATTTTATTTTATTTTATTTTATTTTATTTTATTTTATTTTATTTTATTATTTTATTTTATTATTTTATTTTATTTTATTTTATTTTATTTTATTTTATTTTATTTTATTTTATTTTATTTTATTTTATTTTATTTTATTTTATTTTATTTTATTTTATTTTATTTTATTTTATTTTATTTTATTGAAGTATGGTCATAGACAAGAGATTGACATAGAAACATTGTAACTTTTATAGGTATTACACTAGACTGTTCTCTTACTAAAAAGCATAGAATCTTTGATGAGACCAATAAAAACTTTTATAGGAGAAATTAGCTCTTTGTGTCAAGCATCATATAGAGGACCAGTCAACAACTATTTCAGCATGTACATATGCATAGTCATTCTCCAAAAAGGAATTTACTTAATCTGTCCTCAACACCTTTGAGTGTAAAATATCCGAACACATCAGTGTAAATACCTGCCTGTGTGGGATAGAGAAGATACTGTAAAATATGTAGGAATGGCATAAAATGTGCCACCATGGTCTTTATAGTAGTGATATGAAGCTTTAGATCTGTCGAGTTGTAAAGCTAAATACAGCACTCTCTGTTTATCCTCAACCACTGCCTTTTTTTTCAGGATCCAGCATAAATAGGTCATGAATTGGTCAGTAGCTAAACCAAATCAAAAGCTATTTTCTCCTTCCAAGAAGTGTAATTATCTACTGGAATAAACTGAATCAAAGATTCTACCCAAATATTTGTTTCAGCCAACCTAAGACAGCACACTGTCATTTGAGCTACAATAGGGCTTGATCTAGGTGCATGATAGATCTTAATAGGAAATTTTCCACATCAGTGATATTATATATGTCCTGACTGCTCTATGGAACCTGGAGGTGTCTGCTTGGTATAATAATTCATAAATGCTACATTTCTTGTTGCAGAGTTAAATCAGCCTCTTTTTTATTAAAAGGTGAATGATGAAATGGATGATCCAGTATTGTATTTGGAGAACAAGTGATGGATTCTTGGGATGAATCAAATAAGTATGGAAAGAACCCTGCCTGAAGCTTTATTTAGTATATAATCCACTGCAGTGGAGACAGCAATGATTCCATTGTCTCTGAAACAAAAGAACTAGTTTTTCCTTTCTGTATTGTGTAACATCTCCATCAAGATGTTGAAATGGTAGTTAAAGTACACTTTGTTTTTTGTGAGTTATTTGCATGCTTCCTTGCTGAGTTGCCTAAATTGATTACTTGTACTGGTATTTTGGATTATCTTTCACCTAGTAGTTCTTGAAGATGTAGCAGACAATGTGGTGACATGAGGATCATCATCTGTCATCCCTCCTAGATCATTAAATTTACCAGAATGAACTGCGGCCATTGTAAATAAAGTGATTGATGTATTCTTGTGAGAAGTATCCCACTTTACTTAAGTGACGGTATGACCTTCTGAATAATAAAATCTGCACTAGAGAGATATTCCTTTGGCCATGTACAATTATGCAATTATAGGCTAAAGTCAAATACTCAAGTTTGAGAAAAATGACTGAAAAGGAAATGGCCATAGAATCATAGGATTGAATTATTTTACCTGGTAATCTCCTGCTAGGGTTCGTTTTTCAATCACATGTGTAACTTTAACAGCATTATGCTTTTATCATTGTTGCAACTGAAGGCTTTGCATAAAACTACTCAAAGCCAAATAGGAATTTTTCTTTCACTCATTTCTTTTTTAAAGCTAAATTTTGCTTTATATATCCCTTGTCAGACTGATCCACCTCCCAAAGGAAAGACTGGAAGAAAGGCTAATTCTGCTACTCATATGCCTCAGTGTTACAAGGCCAAGAAACAATGCTTTGGATTCCATCCCTCTATTTTTCCCTTTTAATTTGTCAGAAAGATACACCAGTGATGGCATCCTATCTCTCTCATACACTGAGGTTAATCTAGAATGCCAGAAAAGACATACCCCTGGAAAACAGTAGTAGCAGCCATACAAAATGAAAATTTGTTAGTAAACAATGTTTTGACCTTCAAGTATCTGTATTTATTTTCTACCTTTATAAAATATGTTGGCTATCTTGAGTACTTGCCAGAGTAGAAAAGTGAGAGTATAACTGAATACTGTAAGTAAAAAATAACTCAACTAGAGGAATGGATTGGCTCAGAAAAAATATTCTTTGTTCCTTTGATTTTTGGGAGGTGAGGGGATGATGAAGAGGAAATATTTAAATAATTTCCAAATGAATTCAGCACAAGAATTGGATGTTCCACTGTTGTAACCATGTCAAGGACTTATTTACAGTAATATCTGAGTCGCATTATACCATAATCAAGAAGCTTATTTTTAACCATAAAATAATTGGCTTCATAATAATATCAATTGATACAGATGCCTTTTCCTTACATAATGAAAATCAATATTCTTCTTAATGTGAACTTACTTATAAGCATTGCATTTCCATATATTTTTTATGCATATACAGTATATGCATTGGCTCAAGCTTGTAACATGACCAGTGTCTTTACAAAATTATAACTTGTCATTGCCACTTTAAAAAAGCGAATATGAATGATACTTGTGATAGTGTAAAAGCTCATCTAGACTCTATACCCAGATATAAGTCTCATCGCCAGGGCTTCTGTTTATTATATATTCTATTTTTGTGACTTGTAGAAGGAATGTGCCTTTATAGGATAGTGTGTGTGCTGGTCATATTGCCATTTGTGAAGGAACAGTAGCTCTGCTGCTTTCCTGCCCTTAGGGAAATGCTGTACTAGCTCTATAAAAAGGTTACTGAAGTTTACAGGATAAATATAGTGATTACAAGACACCTGATGCCAAAGATTTGTTTTCTCATTTTGATTCAATCTTTGAAATTCAACCCTCCTCACTTCTCCCCACATCTCTTTCATCAATTGTATACAGCTGTATCCTATAGGATTTTGGTATAAGTTTCAAATGTGAATTTGTTTTAAGTAATGATACCATACCATACTATAAGAAGTCATATTGTAAGTCTCCATATTGGACTTATTATTTACATATTCAAAGGTATCAGAGGCAGATGTTTCTATGAGGCTACTTTTTATTTGTGGTATAGACAATACTTTAATTAACTATTTCATGATTCATGGAGTACATAACAATCCTGTAATCCAGATAGGTGGACCACTATAGGGCTTATACTTATACAGATACTCCTCGACTTACAATAGTTTCTTTATTGACCGTTCAAAGTTGCAATGGCACTGAAAAGAGTGACTTATGACTGTCTTTCACCACGTATGACAATTACAGCATCCCCATGATCACATCATCAAAATTCAGATGCTTAGCAATTGACTTATATATTTATGATGGTTGCTGTGTCCTGGGATCTTGTGATCCCCTTTTGTGACCTTCTGGCAAGCAATGGGGAAGCCAGATTCACTTAGTAACAATCACTTGACAACTGCAGTGATTCACTTAACAGATGTGGCAAGAAAGGTCATAAAATGGGGCAAAATGGGAGTGAGGCTGGGGTGAAATCCAGCAGGTTCTGACAGGTTCTGGAGAACCGGCAGTGGAAATTTTGAGTAGTTTGGAGAACCGGCAAATATCACCTCTGGCTGGTCCCAGAGTGGGGTGGGAATGGAGATTTTGCAATATCCTTCCCCCAGGAGTGGGGAGGGAATGGGGATTTTGCAGTATCTTTCCCCTGCCACTCCCACCAAGCCACACCACAGCCACCAAGCCACGCTCACAGAACCGGTAGTAAAAAAAATTTGGATTTCACCATTGGACTGAGATGAATCACTGCAGTCACTTAACAACTGTCTCTCTTAGCAACAGAAATTTGGGTTCAGTTGTGTTTGTAAGTTGAGGACAACCTGTATTTAGAATCCTAAGCTCCTCTTTCCCATATGGTATAGACCATTCCTCCAAATGAAAGCCATACTTAGAATGAAATTTTTCTGATTCAACAATTAAGTCTGATGTTCCTATGACTTAGACAAGTTAATCAGGTATTAAAAGAATCACATGGTTAGATGAACCAAAGTAATGATCAATCAGGTGAATTTTTTCCTTTGGAAGCTATTCTTTTTTTAAAAAATAATTTTTATTCAACAGTTTTTTAAATTTTTTTTTGACAATTTTCTTCTTTACAACATTTCTACATCGGTGTACATCCATTATATGTCCATTCCCACCCCACCCCCACATTTCACTTTAACTTAATCCATACATGTGGTTCTATTATTTTTTTTACATCATAAAATATTCATATACTAAATTACAATCATACATTATGTGTCGTTTCCATTTATACACATTTATTACTACTTTTTAACTCCTATATCTTCTTCATTCAATCTGGAAGCTATTCTTATTTTCCTTTGGGTGAAATTAATTTGTGTTCAAAAAGCTATCGAAAAGAAAAGCCAGAGCCTGCTGTGGAATTCCTGAAATTACCCTGTAATGGAGACATCTCTAGGATTGGAAATTATTCTGCTATGACACAAGCCCTCCCTTGCATATGCATACTCGATATCACAATGCATGTATAAAATGGACAGAGCTTGCATCACAACACTGCAATGCTGCTTGTTATTTTCCTCCCCCCTGACTACCTTTGTAAATGGCTCTACCTGTAAAGGTTCTTCAAAAGTTAAGATTCCTAGTAAACTTTAGTTGCCAAAGTTTGTGCCTATTTTAAACTGCAACCAATTTTGATTCCACTTTTCTGGATTCCTCAATAAATGTATTTGTATTGGGATATAGAATAGATTTAATCTATCTGTCCCGATTGCAGGATGGACACCCTTACTTAGTTTTTAAGGAGAGAAAATTCTAAAAAGAGAGATATGTCTTTCTCTGGAAGTTATACCTTAGGCCTGGATTCTTATATGATCAGGGTGAGGTTTATTGGCTGTTCTAAGTCACATGAGGGTTAGCAAGATGTGTACTTTGAAGTAGATGATAAAAGAGTTCTGGCAGCCTATCCTACCTCACATGATTGGCGATGCACACACAAAGTTAAAAAAACAACAACAATGACTGTAACATGAGCCAGGGTGTACTAAGAGCCTGTCATCACCATTCATTGTCACAGACTATCTTCTTAAACTCCAATCAACTGCATGAAAGCTGAGTAATATTGTGAAACTTGGGCCATATTCTGTCCTTCTTGCACTCTCCAAACAAACTATTACAAGAAGTTCCCAGTGTAGTCTTCCACCTTTCTAAACTCAAGGAGTTTTCCCAAAATCTTCTAAAAAAAAAAGATTAAATTTCCTGCAGGACCAGCCTTCTCACATTGTCTTTAGATTAGTGATTACCAGATTTACTGGCACTCGTTCCCAAAATATAGTTTGAGGTTATTTAAGAATTAATGTCAGCCTCCACTTTTTCTTTGCTAAATTGCTCGGCTGCCATGAAATGGGGGGGAGGGGGAGCTATTGGAATTCTTGGGAGGGGGGGAAGAGAGCTGGAGGAGAAGGGAAAAAACTGTGCTTCAGCGTCTTCTTTGAAGTTGATAATGGCTCAAGGTCAACGGTTGTGACATAGCAGGAGGATGGCACCATCAGACGTGGCACCCACATGACCCCTGGGGAAATTGTGGATTGGATGATGGACGCTGGATAGATGGGGGTGGGATGCTTTCTATATGTAATTTTTGCACCTTTGCTTCAGACCTTGCTTTTCTTTGATTGCATTCAGTTCATACTCAGTAAAAGATACCTTTCTCTATGAAAATGGAGTCAGGATTTTTTTTCTTGGGTAATGAAAGGAGGCGTTCCTGACATTAAGTAACTCAAGCGGTTGCTGCAGCAGCCCAAGGGCCCCGGGAAGGCAGGCACTGCCCCAGAGGCAAAGAAAGCCAAAATTTTCCCTGATATCAGTAAAATTCGGAGGAGACCCAAAGAAATTGGGCTTTTTCCTGACCCAAGTCTGGAACCATATGCAGGACTGGGGGGAGGATTTCCTCTCAGAGGCCGCTCGCGTGAGGTGCGTTACCATATGTTAAAAAAATCTCTTAATGGAATTATCACAGAAGGGCTGACAATGTTTTCCCCATCGGCCACTCTATCTGCACTGCTCATGGACAGCATGATGGAAGACTTCTGCAAAGACAAGTGAAGCCTGCCAGCTCTGTCCTTTTCCATTTTGATTGAGTAAACAAATTATAAATCAAAGTTATAACTAAACACAAAAAGATAATATATTTTGGATTAAAAATAGCATCTAGAATAGTGAGACGTGAAAGGATCTGCATTAAATGAAGGAAATACTTTATAAGTATTTGGTTGTTAGTTCATTTGTCAACAGTATATTCATAAGCCATCAAAATTCTTGACTCAAATTTGAAAAATGCCACACTGGAGTGACTTGCTTGATTTGAAGATGATATTTCTCAATCTTGGTGGCTTCCAAAATAGTCAGATGCACTAAGTCTGACTGATGATACTTATGGAAGCTTATTTTTCCACTTGAAAAAAAGATGACCTATCTTTTGATACCCAGAAGTTATTATTTATTTATCAAATTTATATAACCACAGATCTTACCAAATGGGACTTTGCATTTTTGCAATTGCACTTTTGCTCTTATCATGCATCCATATGACATCACAGTGTTCATCAAATTTAACTCCAAGGACATGAGTGTATAGTCACCTCTTCCTGTCTTGAAAAGAGCTGCAAGAGGCACTTCCACTTGTTGATCAAATAGTAGATGTGAGTGCTGGAGAACATTCAGGTCACAGACCTGATCTTCAGGGGAATGCAACCTTGGCCATAACCAAATTTTCTCAGAGGATCTGATTGGTTTTGGCTATTCATGCTAATTCATGGGCAAACTTGGTCTTATAATAAATAAGTGAGGTATTCATCAATAGTATTCTGAAGCTAAGGCACCTGGCAATCCTGCCTCCCAGATGCAAGAAAGAGGTTTTTTGGTTACAAAAGGAATTTAACACTGAAATTCTAGTTATTTTTTCTTGCAACAACCAGCCCAGTGCCTCCTGCTTTAAAAATCCAAAAACCATAAAATCTATTAAGGGACCCTAGTACTATATGTAGATTGCTTCATATAGTTCTGCCCTAAAACTTCAGAATTTTCTTGCTTTTTCCCTAGTCGGAGCCCTTAGCTATGTCATGGCCACCATCATTAAGTCACCATAATCTTCCTAAATCTCGCTCAACTGTCTATCCTTTGGCAAATTTATAGCTAGCACTTCATTTTCTCAGCAATAACTGCCAATTCCAAAGTATTTGCAAAGCTAGTAGCCTTCACTGTCATCTTTTTTTCATTGCATTTGCTCAACAGTCCTAAAATGAGACAAGTTGTTTCAGCAGGATCATCAATTTAACATCTCATCTTTATTTTGTTCCCTTTATACCACATTAAAATAAAGCTGTGAATGTTTACAAGCACAGTTGTAGTGCACAATTATCACATTCAGAAGAATATTTCCTGTTTGTAAATACCATTGCCATATTCAAAAGAACTATTTTTGTATGCAACACCAACTAAATGTAAGGATGCCAGAAAGCATGGTCATAATTCAATTTGAAGGCATGATTCAACAAAATGACCTTTGAATGAAACTTTGAATCAAAGTTTTGAATCAAAGCTCTACAGGAAATTATTAAATACACAACAGTAAATAAGTAATCATATTAACTGCTTTAAATTTTAATTACATATAAATAATGAGATGAAATTTTTGTCCAAAACCCACCCATTACTTTTTGAAACACAACCAAAATAGCACAGCTCTCAATAGTGCAGCCCTTGGGCCAGTCAAAATTGCACACTCTGCATTAGGAAGATTGATTAATGATGCTGAGAAGTTCTTGGCAATTAGACAAGTTCTAACAAGGGAGTGAAATATGCTTTAAGTGCAGACGGGCCCATCTCTTACTACAGGGACCACACCTTGCAGTCTTCTTCTATTTTTGTTTTGCTGTTTTTTGAAATCACATTTTGCTGATGCAGGTAAAATCCAATGTTGCATGAGCTGGCCATGGATGCTGTAGGCGACCAGGTTGAGAATACCAGCCTATCCTAATTTATAACAAGCAAAGTTAAGATTCATTACCTGCAGGAAATTTAACTGGACCTTTTTTGTGTAAGGTATGTGCTGTGAACTATTCAAAGAAAGAATGCTTCACAGAAACGTGATTATCAAAAAATATTTTCAGCCAAGTCTGTAAAAATCTTTAATTACTATTTTTGAATATTTTCTAAGTTCAGAATTTGTTTGTAGGTTTCACTAGATTTTTTAAAAAACTGAAATCCAATCTTGAAGTAGCAAGACAGGTGGTAAGTATGACAAGAAAATTTACACAATTATAACCCATTTGTTCTGAAAATTTTGGGAATTATTACCGGTTCTTAAAAGAAGGCTATAAAGCAGAGGTCTTCAAACTTGGCAGCTTTAAGACTTGTAGACTTCAACTCCCAGAATTCTCCAGCCAGCTTTCTGCTATAAAGACTCCTATGTGAGTAATTCTGTATCAGGCTTTCCCTCTCTGATGCTTTTCAGACTATGCTGAACTATAACTCCCATCATTCTACCAGGCCTATTTATCTTGCAAGGGTTCATAGGACTTGTAATCAAAAACATACAGATGGCACCAAAGTTGGAACACCTCTCTATAGAAGTGCACCATTAGCCCTCAATACGGCAACTATAAAGCCTACTTTATTGGCATTATAAACTCAAGAAAACTACAGTGTGTTCTCAGATTACGGACATAATAGGAAATGCCAAACACTTTCTGGAACCCAAAAGTGCTCTGTACACACGTTTTTAAGCCATATAGTGTTGCTCAGGAATTTAAAATGTATACAAGCTTGACTAGAAGATTGATTCTTTATTCTTCTTGAATGTTTGAAAAAGGAAATGATATTGTACACAGTAATTTTTTTAAAAAAAATATCTAATGGCTAGGAATTTTTTTAAAAAAGAAAGCTGATACCTTGGCTCATCTTTATATATTCATGGTATTTCCTCCAGTTAGATGTGTGATTAAGTTACTACATTTTAAAGTGTCTTATTATATTCACCAGGGTTCAGCAGACATGCCCCTACCTCAAGTGGTGTCATCCCATTAGTCTTTGGTGGGGCAAGCTGTTCCCTGAAAAGTTGATCTATGATTAAAATTTAAAGAAACACCTGTTTGCCTTATTGCTTTTTTGGCATAACTCTGTTAACTCTCTAATACCAAGAGGAAAGAACTGAGTTCATTGTTAAGTAAGGTTAAGTTGAGAAACAAAATCTTCAGTCCTCCAGCACATTCCATTGTCATTAGACAACTTTCTGGCTGAAAGCCATCTCCCCCCTCTTTGGACACCATTTCCAGGGTGAATGGTTAGTTCAGCAACGTCTCCATTTCAACAAAGGCAGACAGATGCTTCCTAGAAGTACAACAAAAAGGAAGCTGCTGTTGTTTGTTTCCTCTTGATTCTAAAATACACAGCTTCTCAACCTGAAAGTTTTACTTACTGACAATTTCATTCTTCATTTCCCCAGCATTGCACATTAACAATGCTGACACCCTCTTTAACTTGTTTCTAATGTTTTGAATACCATGCCAGGAGATGTAGGTGGCTGTATGAACTAGTATGAACTACTAATATCTGAATGTGGCTGGTGGATCCAAACTGGCAGCCAAGCCCTAGTTTTACTAAACTCATCATAAATCAAATGTCTACACTTCATATATAATCACATAACAAACATATTGCCAATAGGAGTGGTCCAGTTTGTATGTGTTATGGATTTTTTCAGCCTGAGGCTGAAAAAGAGAAAATGGTAGACATTCAGCTTGAAGTGTATTTATTTATTAATCAAATATATATTGTTTTATTTAGTTTCCTAGTATGATTTATGATGTTTGCTTATTTAGTATACTATGACTATCACTAAGTGTTGTACCTTATATTTTATGATGAATGTATTTTTATGATGACTATCATGATTGATCATTTATAGCTTTTATGTACACTGAGAGCTTTTGCACCAAAGACAAATTCCTTGTGTGTCCAATCACACTTGGTCAATAAAGAATTCTATTCTACAGTATCTGGCTGCCATCTCATAAGAAGTGACCCTGGGTAGCATGTATTAAAGAAAATAACAAATATATAAGAACAATCATGAAAATATTTAAAAATCATTATAAAATATTAAAAATATAGAAACTCTATATTCTCTCTTGAGAAGTTGAAGAATTGGCAGCCTCTTAGCCACCTATAAGTAATGAAGCAGCACAGGAAACTGCTGACTGAGATAGCCCAAAGACAAAGCTTTACTTTGAGAGAGTGTTAAACCATGCATCACACCATCGGCTAAAGAGGGCTGCGCAGTAGTAATTGAATGACCCTTCAAGGGGAAAATACATCAGATCTTCTACTTGAAAACAACATTTTTTATTGAATCTGTGTTCCTCTGACCTCTCAATCCTGTTTTTTCCTCAACGCCTTGTCTTGCATATGGATCTTTGCTTATGAACCTTGACTACTACAGCTCAGGTTATTGGATGGCTACAAGACTTGTCCTTTCCAGAGACATTCAAGCAACAGATAAGTGATTTCCTTTCTATAGATCAGGGCTGTCAAACTCACTGCCCGCAGGTCAGATGCGTCATGCGTTGGCCACGCCCATGCCTAATTTAGTGAAGGGGATGGGGGAAAAGTCCCGATACATCATGTGATGATGCAGTGACAACATGAGTTTGACATCCCTACTGTAGATATTTCTCTGCTTAATTTCTAGCCCTTGTTAAATGAGCCACTGTTACTTGCTTATTTAATTGATTTACAAGCTAGGAAAACTTTTGGAAAAGTACTACTTGTTTGCCATTCAAGCCTCGTGTGAGGCTTTGATTGACAGGTCCCACTCTGTTGCTGAGATTACATATATTACATTTATACTAAGACATAACAAAATACACACTGTAAAATAATATATTTTAAAGATATATTTCATTTAACTTCTAAGCATTTTACGTTTTTTTCCTTCTATAATTTCCTTAATTTATTACTTTCACAACCTAATGCTTTGGCTTTTTTTACCCCAAAGCCCTACAAAGCTGTAGGTCTTTGAAAAAAAAATTATCAGAAAAGACAGGGTTTATTTATCAACATAAGCATGCCCAATATTCTTCACCATTTCCTCAGATTCCCAAATGGCTAACACAGTTTTTGTGTCTCTACTGTATTGCTAAAAAAGCATAAGTCATTTGACTTCATCCCTGCTGGAAGTAAGACCACTGAGCTAGCAAGTCTCTGCAACATTTTCCCTCTTTACACCTCATTTACTTTTAGGTGGAATTGAGGGTGGTCCCTATGATTAATGATTCTAATCTGTTATAAGCTCTCTGGGTCTCTCTACCAGTGAAAATAATAAAATGTATATTGGTACTGCTGTAATCCATTGCCTACAATATAAAATATCCTACATTAATATTTAAAGACTTTCTCCAAGTACCAGTTGTTGGTGAAGTACATTACAGTTATTTTTATCAAAATACCCTAAGGAAACTAATGCAAATGTTAAGGAGTTTTGACCTGCACATCAAAGCATACAGCTTGGCATAGTCGCCCCAAATTAAACACGTTTGATCATGTTTATTGCTTGCATTGATTGTGTTACATATTATTGTTCAAATGCATTTGCTAATCTGTCCCTAATATTTATATATTGCTATAAGGATTATATTTATGTTTTATTCTTGCAGACCATCTCATATCTATGTGGATGAAGGCAAGACAGGAGTAAAAAGGAAAGAAAACTGAGCAGGTGTGAATTGTCTGGCTGCAAGCTGGGACATAGTGTAACATCCACCCACATGATTTGTATTTGTGATAAAAAGCCATGTGATTCTTCAGCTTCCCTTGCACCTCCCTTCAAGGCAAAATGGAATTAAGAAGAGAAATGGAGGTGGGGAAAGGGGGTGGGGGTGTTGTTCCTGATAACACACTGTTTTAGAGAGTCACAACCTAGAAATAGAAATCCCACATTTAAATTTATTTAGCTGTTTCTGAAGAGGATGATCCAACTTTTCAAAGTTCACCCTGCTAGTAGAATGTCCTATATTCTGTTTGAATAACTGTCTTATCTAAGTCTGGTTTAAAGTCCAGGTCAACAAAATGAGCAAGAATGCAAATCATTTGAAAAGTGTCCTCCCTACTCTGTAATAGCTGGGTTCCCACAGCACTCTACACTAAAATGGGCTTTTACGTATTTGTGGATTAGTGTACTGTGTGGGTTCAAAGCCATTGTGGTTTGCAATCAACCAATCACAATTGTTATTCTATGATCTATAGTCCACCAAACCATGGCTTACCATCTTACATAAACAAACCAAACCAAACCAAACATATTTCTGTTTTAATTATAGCCACTATTTCAATCTGGGCACTGATGCTATAACCTAGCACATGCAATTTATATTAAGTATTTTTGCAAACCTCTGCCCTTTTTTGATGTCAGCCACATCGGAAATGCAGCCATCCTTCTCAAATGTCTGATCCATGCAATTTTAATGAGAATAGAAAATGGTACCTCTTGTCCAAAGTCAAGCCAATCTACTTAAAGAAGAAAACCTCATTTATTACAACTAAGATAAACAAATATAACCTGTCAATCAAGACATGCCCAAAATTATAACCAGCTTTTCTCCTCCTTGATTATTCTTTTTATATTAAACGTTAACAGAAGTTGTAAAAAGGAGAAATTGGAATCATTAACTTAATACTTTAAGCTCTGTCTTTAACATTGCCCTGGAAAAAGAAAAACATTTTTGCTCTATGGTACACCATGCTAGGACTTGCAGGATAAAAGTTTTAATACAAGAATCTTCCCTGAAAGCTTTGTTTAATGTAACTCCTCTCGTTCTTCAAGTGCATCCATTTCTTAATGACATTTTGAATATAATAATTCTTCTGATGGGAAGGAAAACTGTTTATACTGGTAGACTCCTTGATTTATCATTCATTTTAATGGGAGCAGAGCAGGCTAAGCTATTCTACGATGTAAGTAAAAGAGGGCCTTGATAAATGAACTTTATGAAGGAGATTCTAAAAGTGTTAGTCGCTAAAGTTCATAAGCATCTTTCCTTGGAGGTAAATAGTTTTGAAATCAGGGAGGCTTCTCAACAGGGAACTTTGAGACAGTTGTCAAAGATACATATTGTCTCATAAGTAACTGCTTTTGCATGCTTTGCAACATGTTACGAACTAATAAGCATAGAATTTTAGAATGATCCATATCTTTTATTCTTTGTCTAATATTCAGCTGCTCAGGGAGTGAAGCCATATATACAGAGAATAATTTTCAAAAGTCGATTACAAGAAAATTGCAAATCTATCAGAATAAGAGAAGCTAAATATATGGGTGTCAAATTTCAGCTTAATCAAATAGTTACTAATTGTGATCCAGATCTTTACCTCTGCCTTCAAAAGTCCATCCTTAAGTCACACAGTAACTCTGGGAATATACGTAGGAACTTGAAAGATTCCTCTTTAAAATGTTGATTAAATGGTAAATCACCTGAGGTTGAAGAAATTGAGTGCTACAGAAAAGCAAAAGAAAAAAACAGTGAACTAAATATTACCTCAAAAGATATAAATCATGCTGTAGTTCAAGTTTGGCTCCTTAAAAAAATAGTTTTAGAACTTTTGCTTTTCAATGCTTTAAGAGGAGGGACATCAGAGGTGGACTGGTACAGGCAAACCGGTTGTTAAAATTGTGCCCAGCTAATAAAATTCGGCAAACCGGCTAATCCCACCACTGGCTGGTCCCACCCCCATCCATTTTTTGGCTTGTTTTTCAGCCATTTGCAAGGCATTTTCCAGGCCATTTTTGGGCCATTTTCTGAGCCATTTCTGGGCCATTTTCTGAGCCATTTTGGGGGCCATTTTCATCCATTTTTTATCTGTTTTTTCAGCTGTTTTGGATGTTCAGTAGTAGTAAATAAATAGAGAAGGAAATTGAGTCAAAGGCCTCAACAAGGTACAATTTCCATCTCTATTTATTTACTACTATTGAACATCCAAAACGGCCCAAAAAACAACCAAAAAATGGAATGAAAAATGCCTGGAAATGGCCCGAAAACAGGCAGAAAAATGAAGATTTCAAATCTTCAATTACCTCTCTCGAAGCTGTACAACAATCTGGATTTGAAAGGGGAAGAGGAATTCATAGCTTGTGTGCACACACTTCAGACCTTTCAATACCTCACATCCATTGTGCTTTTTCCTGCCCCACTGCACAAATCTTTTAAACATTTGCTGGCAAACACAAAGTGAGCTTTCACCCCAAAGCATAGTCCCCCTTCTGAATTTGGATTATTACACAACCATATGAAATCGCACTACTAAGCACAGTAACACCTGGACTATAGCAAAACCTTGTGAAAAAAAATTGATATAAGTTCCCATACCCCATATATAGATTATGTTGAACAAATGTAATATCTTTGGGTTGATTTAAAGCCAAGATATGAAAATAAGGAAAACAAGAAAACCTCATCAAAAACTTGAATTGCCATAATGTTGTCTTCTTAAAGCCCCCTGCTTTGCTCCAATTAAAATTTCTGTACTAATAAACTTTACGTCTAGTTTTAGAACCAATTCTGAGAAAATAAACTTGAAAGAGGGTCAAAAATCCTTCCACCCACTTGGACCTTTTCCTCATATCAGTACATCTCTTTGCAAAACAGGTTGTGCTTTAAAACACACATCTGTCTCTAGCACATTTAGTTGGACAACAAGCAGACTCTTTGGAAAGAAATCAAGGAAAGGAGGGAGGAAAACCAAGAGACCCCACCAAAAAAGTAATGGGGTGGGGTAGGGAAGGAATCTTATGTATCAGTGTAAAAGCCCCTTTTTCCAGTGATAATAGTTCTCGGATAAATCAGATCAATAATAATGTCTGCCCATGTTTCTCTCCTGCTCAGCTTTTCCTCATTATCTGACTATTCCAGAATATAAATAAAGACAGAGAAGGACAGTTTTATGATTGGGAGTACTTTGTACCCTATTTTTAGGGTCCCATACTATTAATAAAGAGAATGGAGGACAATTCTTGTGATTGAGAGAACTTTGTGTCTATTTTTAGGGCCAGAATGTAAGCAGACATTTTGATTCATGTTTGCACCAATGATATTTATTTATTTTTATTGAAAAAGTTTTACAATTACATTTTCTCCCCAATTTCCCCCCCCAACCCTCCCTGACCTCCCTAACCCTCCCTAACCCCCCTAACCCTCCCCTCCCCCCAGACTTCCACAAAATATCATCCAAATCAAAATCCCCTTTTTATAAAACTTGAACCCCTCCACCACCTATATATTTTTCACATCTTCACAAAATTCTATTATTCGATCCCTATATAATACTTTCAGTTAAAAGCTATCTGATATTTCCTAAACCAATGATATTTATTAATTCAATTTGTATGCCGCCCCTCTCCGAAGACTCAGGGCAGGGGACTGATATTGGGAACTGTAGCCAACTGTAGCCAACTGTAGCCAGTTCTGGATGTCAAATGTAGGTTACTACATATCAGATTGAAGTCTAGAAGTGCCAAGGTAGCAATCTCAAAAATATTATCTGTTCTAGATACAGAACTAACCAGAAGAAAGAACTAAGGAGTATCAATTCATAGATGAGGTCCTGGGGCCTGACATAAACTATTAGATTATTTAGGGTCTGAGAAATATTTTGGATAAACTGAAGTCAGATAAGAGAGATGGGCTCTGCTTCATCCAAAATGGAATGAGGCTGCTATCATATTATTTAAAAAATATTACAGACCATCTTTAATACTGATCCTGAGAGAAAGCTGACAAGTGCCGGGAAGCACTATTTCACATAGCACATAATTAACCCATGGAATTAATATTATTGCAAATGGCGCTATTAAAAGAGACATGGTATGCAAATGTCATCTGCTGTCTTGCAGGAATATTTAGAGTCTGGTTAACAAGGAATAAATCCAGTTAACAAGGAATAATCTATTAAACTCAGCATCCAGTGTGACGTCATTGGTGCTGTCTGAGCTTGATGGTTTTCTTGCAGAATACACTGATGATGTTACCTATTTGGGTAATGAAATTATCTGCAAGAAAACCACCAAGCTCAAACAGCACCAAGGACCACACAGTTGAATCCTGAGATTCAAATATTCTCAGCAATTCAGTTTCTTAAATCACATGAAGGGAAGAAATCTAGATATGATCTCCAAAAGAAATTGGGAGAATGTCTTCCTGATGCTGTCTGTTGACTTGCCAACTTTAACCTCTACATTTAAGGACGTTCAGTATAATCTGTGAAAAACTCTGAATGTATGTACATTTTACACACATATGTTCTGTACATGCTAGCACATTTCATTTTTTCTCAAGCAGAACATATGTACAGGTACCAAACATGTGAAAAAGGTTATTAAGCACAAGTTACAAAATGGATGTCTATATTAAGGTGACAGTCTTATACACATGTAGCTTTCTCTACATGGAAACAGGGATCCTAATTAAACTGGGATCCCTGTTCTCACCAAGGGATCCATACATATTTGTATGTGTACTGACAAAGACAGATACTGATCCCTTATTGTAAGATGTTTCAAGTAAGAAAGACAGGAAAGGCTAATATTGTTAAGCTACAAAACTAAATAGCAGGAAGCAGGAAACATAATAGTCAGATGGTAGGTAAATAGGGGAACAGATTTTGGGATTATATAGGAAGCCCTTCCTGCCTGCAAAACTTGCTAGCTTTAGGTTATAGTTTAACTAACCTCATCCTTAAAGGGGAAACAGAATGAAAGAAAGGAAACTATTTTGGGAGGTGGCTGAGAGACAGCTCAGAAACATCTAAGACCTAAATGTGGATATGGAAAGAGGGAGAGAGGAAAAGAAAAAAGGAAGATCATTTGGGGAAAAAAATTGGGAGGACTGACTTCCAGTTGCTGGCAGATAGACCACTAATGAGCAAGAGAAACTGGAGAAACGGTACAAGGTATGCACCATGTTGCGTAAAGAAACCCAAAGCATCCTTTGCAGATATGGCCAAAATAAAATATGAATTGATGGAAGAGTCATCTGTAAAGAGAAGGACTGGGAATAGCATCACTTAGAAGGTTTAGAGGAAAAGAAGTTGAGAAGGAAATTAGATGCCCACTCCAAAAAGAGGGAATCTACATGACTTTTTTGTCAAGCAAATGAGAGAGAACACATTTGAAAAAAGTGTGGGGCAAAGGACAGAGGGAATTGTCATGGGCTAAGACTTCACAGTTTGTTATAAAAAAGTTACTACACCCCTGTGCTAACTGTCCGTATGCTTGGATAATATAACATTACAAATTCTTAACTAGAGGTGGGATATTTGATAGGTTTGATAGCAAATATGATGAAAATACATATTTAGGAGCTGAAAGAGATTCCGTGATCAAGAGCAAGCAGTCATAGCCTCTCATGAATAGCCAAAGCAGTAACTTCATTGTTTGCCAGACATGTTACAAGAATCACACCAGATTGCTTGCCTTCCTCTGGGAACAATCAGATAAATCTTCATGGATCTTGGGGTAGGTCAAGCGTATGCTGCTTGCAGCTGTGCAACAACTCCAAGCTAGACCCTTGCTTGAGTCTTCTTCCCAGCCTAGCTGGCAGTTTCCCAACATCTGCTTGGGAACTCTCTGGAGGAATTAGCTCTCAAACTAAGCACCAACTTTGATTTTATAATACAGACTACATTGGCATCTTTGGGACATGTATTTCCTTTGACTAAATAATATGTAGATATTTTATACTAAAATGTGGAATATGTGTCTTCTTTGAAAAATTAATGTAACACTGAACTTCATTTTTATTTGTTCATTGAAATAATCCATGTATGTAGAATTCTTCATTATTTATTTATTTGTGGGTGTATCTATTAGTCACATATTTACTTTTCTATAGCACCATTAAAGTCTCAATAACTTTGTAGATGTCAGCTCATTCATCTTCATTATAGATTCATTCTGTAAGAAGTTGGTAATATATAGCAAATAAATGCCCCATGCATTTTAAACTCCAGAAGGATTTAATATTTAATATATAAAATTTCTGACATGTTTAAAAAGTTATCCAGATATGTAAATACCTGGCATTCCTTAGTACTGATGGATTTTAACCTCCACAGTTATACAAAACTATGCAGTGGTATGTTTTACAACTCCCTTTATGAATTAAGATATGGAAAATATGTTTCATGCTGACAGCTTAAGTTAAGGCAGAATTCAGCAACAGGAGCATATGAGATATTATTTTTATATAAGTATCTTTAATTCACACTGGGAAAAGTTGTCAAAGCAAACACTGTATTTCTGCAGTCACTTTTTGGAAGTGGTTTAAAATCTTTGTTACTGGGTGTACTAGATTTTTTTTTCTTTTAATGGCCCTGTAATTCTTTGTATCTGGATGGCATTGGGGTGGAATTGGGGCAGCTGAATGGAGCTCGCGCATTTGCTGGCCAGATGCTCTTCCTAACACTTACATGAAGTTCGTAGCAGATATTTCTCCTTTGCACCCAGACAGAGAAACATTTGCTGCTATCTAGGATCAAACTCACAACCACCTGATTGTGCAGCAAGAGCTTCATCTCTAGGCCACCATTAGTAGAATTTATTGGGTGCATTAGATGCCAAGTCAAAATATCAAATGTAGATTTCGCAATCAAAGGTCAGGCCGTGGAGTAACCTCAAAGCAGCCTTTGCTAATGGGACTTTTTCTTATGTGGAGGGGAAAATAGTTGGCAAATATCAGTAACAAGATGGTGGCTCAGCAGACTAAAAGCATTGTGATTAACACCAGCTGTCTGAAATTACTGTAAGTTCGAATCTCACCAGGCTCAAGGTTGACTCAGGCTTCCATCCTTTCTAATGTAAGTAAAATGAGGACCCAGTTTGTGGGGGCAATAAGCTGATTTTGTATAAATATACAAAAGTATGAAGGCTATTGCTTAACGCATTGTAAGCCGCCCTGAGTCTCTGGAGAAGGGCGGCATATAAATTAAATTAAAAAAAAAAAGCAAGAAGAGACAAAAGAAGGAAAATCTATCCAAAATGTGTGTGAGGAAGTGATTAAACCCTTTCTCCACTTTCTCAATCATCATCATCAACAATATCTGGTGCTTTATCTCAGAAGTGATGAAACTTCAGGTCTTATGACTGGAAGCCATAAGAGCCAGATGGAAAAGGAATGGATGATTTCATGAAATAATCCTTAGCACAGCAGTTGGTTGTTAGCATTAGAACTGAACCGAACTCACAGGTCTTCTACACAAAATCCACTCCAAATTTCTTCATCCAGCAGAAGAATTTGGGCAGTGGTGGGATTCAAATAATTTAACAACCGGTTCTCTGCCCTAATGATTTCTTCCAACAACCAATTCACTAAACTGCTCAGAAAGTTAACAACCGGTTTTCCTGAAGTGGTGCGAACTGGCTGAATCCCACCACTGAATTTGGGTATATAAGATTCAGGAAAAGCCATTTTTCTGTTGGTATTATTAAATGATCGGAAACATTTCTGATTCCTCTTTGTACTTAAAGATTTCCTAAAAGATTAAGATTTATCATCATTTGTTTTATTTGTCACACATACATTCTGCTTTTCTTCTCAAAATGTAAATCATGACATATAGGCAGCTTTCTCATTTTATCATCACAGCAACAGATCTACTTGGAGACAGAATTTGTCCCAACATCATTAAGTAAAGTTCTGTGGTGGAACTTAGATCTTCCATCTTCCAATACCATGCCTTAACCACTAGAGTACACCAATTCTCATATTTTTCCTATCTTCCGGTACTACAATTATATTGTAAATTATATTAAATTATAGTTAAATGAACAATGGATGCTACCAATATAGAATCATTTAACTTGAACTTTAATACTCTTACTCTTGTACATATTTCTTGTTATAGTGCTCACCAGGAGGTTGTGTTATGCACATATAGTGCACAGAGATCCAACATTTGGGACCCAGAGATTGTGGGCTATAAATAGAATGCATTTTTAGTATTTTTTTCAAATCCTTGATATTGTGCATTGTTTTTCCATTTCTCATTGTCACTTCTTATTTATTTATTTTATTTTATTAAGCTTATATGCCGCCCTATCTCCAACGGACTCAGGCCAGCTCACAACAATAAAAACCACAATAATCCATTATACAAAGTTAAAATGCCTAATTAAATCAGATAAAGCTAAAAAACCCGTATAAAACCCCATCAGTCCAGGCCGGGGGACTCGAATAACCAAGTGTTTAATTCGCGGTGAAAGGTGCGAAGGTCAGGGGCCAACTGGAGCCCCAAGGGGAGTTGATTCCAGAGGGTGGGCATGCCCACAGAGAAGGCTCTACTCCTGGGGGCCGCCATCCAACATTTTTTTAAAATTTGATTTATATGCCGCCCTTCTCTGGAGACTCAGGGCGGCTTACAATGCATTAAGCAATAGCCTTCATACTTTTGTATATTTTATACAAAGTCAGCTTATTGCCCCCACAAACTGGGTCCTCATTTAACCTACCTTAGAAAGGATGGAAGGCTGAATCAACCTTGAGCCTGGTAAGATTCGAACCTGCAGAAATTGCAGGCAACTGTGTTAATAACAGGGTGCATTAAACCACTGTACTACCAAGGCTCTCTTGTCTCGCCGACGGCACCCTGAGCAGGCCCTCCCTATGGGCGCGAACCGGGCGATGGGATGTTGTTGCTGGCTGCAGGTGGTCCGCCAAATATCCTGGGCCTAAGCCATGTAGGGCTTTATATGTCATTACCAGCACCTTGAATCTCACCCAGAGGGCAACCAGCAACCAATGCAGGTCGCGCAGGACAGGTCTTACATGGGAGTATCAGAATTCTCCCATCACAACCCACGTGGCTGCATTTTGCACCAGCTGAAGCCTCTGAGTGGTCCTCAAGGGCAGCCCCATGTAGACAGCGCTACAGTAGTCAATACGGGAAGTGACTAGTGCATGAGTAACTGTGCGTAGGGCATCTTGGTCCAAGTAGGGGCGCAACTGGCACACCAGACGGATCTGGGCGTATGCCCACTGGTCACGGTCATTATATGGTCTTCTAAACTCAACTGTGAGTCCAGGAGGACACCCAAGTTGCATGCCCTGTCTACGGGGGGCGGGGGGGGGTAAAACTTCACCCCCTATAGCCAGCGATGGAACCTCTCCTATGGACCGAGATGCCGGTACCCACAGCCATTCGGTCTTGGCAGGGTTGAGTCAAAGTCTGTTCCTTCCCATCCAGACCCGTACCGCTTCCAAGCACTGGGCCATCACATCGAGGGCATCACTGGGCTGGTTCTGGGTGGATATAAAGAGCTGAGTATCGTCAGCGTATTGGTGGTACCTCACCCCGAAACCATTTCTTGACATTATTTCTTCATATATTCATTGCCACTTCTTATAAATTGTCACTATAGTGCAATTTATACCATCCCCTACTCTCTCTCTCTTACTCATTTACCTGGAAGGGGGGGGGAAGTTGAGGATAAAATAGATTACATGATCCTTCTATAGAACTCAGCCTATAAATTAGCTCACTAATTAATTTTTGAGTTGGAGTCCTCTCTTGAGAAGCAGATGAACATTAGAATAGAATAGAGTAGAGTAGAGTAGAGTAGAGTAGAGTAGAATAGAATAGAATAGAATAGAATAGAATAGAATAGAATAGAATAGAATAGAATAGAATTTTTATTGGCCAAGTGTGATTGGATACACAAGGAATTTGTCTTGGTGCATATGCTCTCAGTATACATAAAATATAGTAATGAGTATTATATAAACAAACAAAAAAGACACAGTGAATGACATTCTGTACCTTAATTTTGTCACAATTATCTTTTCAAGAACCTGAGAGATGGAAGGCGGTGGGGGGGAACTGTGCAGCATTAGACCATTTCTGTGCATGCACCCATAAAGTAAGTGGACTTCTGGATTACACACTCTGAGTCCACAAAGTGCACTAAACAATAGCAAGCATAATTATGATTTGTTAGATAAACCATTATTGGCCTAATTGACCTAGCATAGTAGATGTAAAAATGTGATTTCTATACCACAATGGATGAATTCACATGCATTAAGCCAAACCCAACCATGTTATGGCTTAGCAGAGTCCATGAACCAGTATTATTAATGCACTCTGCTTTGGACTCAAGACTAAACAAGCCCTTCAGAGTAAGCATTGGCATGCATATTTGAAAGCACAGCACAATTTGGTGGAAACAAGGGAGTTTCATAGAATTAGTTGGCTCATAAAAACTATTTAAAAATGCTACATTTTCATCTAATATATTTTCTTCACATTGATTTTGCTGAGATATTGGCCTCTGGCTCCTAGAATTTTGCAAGATCCTGCTAATTCACCTTGACTGAGCTGAAAGAAACCCAACTAGAGCAAAATACAATCTGTATTTTGAAGGGTTCCTCGTATTATTTTAATGTTTAGAAAGGCTGAATTCTGCTTCCAAATCCAGATGAATGGAAGCAACCCAAGCCCACCCACAAATGTTCATTGTTTGAATGTAGCAAGGATATGCAACATTCCAAATTTAGCTAACATAATAAATTGCAGTTGTTAGTTACACAACAAACATTAGCCAAAATGTATTTATTAGTCAAATGTATTTATTAGTCAAATGTATTTATTAGTCAAATGTATTTATTAGTGAAGAATAAGAATTTTCATTTTGTAGAGATTATGTATAGAGCAGACCGTATACATAATGCCTCTTATTTTTTCTTGTTTCAAAGCTACGAGAAAACATTGGTGCTCAAAGGTGTTTCGGGTATTATGTTAGAAGTTGAATCACTGCATGTGATTCTGTTCTGAGAATCTTAGGATGAAGGAAGCAGGTTTTATGACAGAAAGCATGATCAAGCATGGATAAAGGGTGCAGGCTTTATAGCAGAAAAGTGTTTTATTTACAAGAAACACATTATAAGTATAGAAACAGCTTAGCACATAGCTAGCAACATCCTGACAGGAGAAATGATAAAAAGCATGTTCTCCATGACTATCTGGGAAGAGATTATCTTCAGACTGTCAATATGTTAAGCAAAAAGCAGATGGAGTGATAGATAAAAAAGCAACACAGAGGAAATCCTGAACTCTCTAACTATACCCTGTATCTTTTGGGTTAAGGATTTCGAATTGAATTCTCTAAATACTAAAAAAAAAAAAAAAAAAAAAAAAAAAAAATCCATCTGGCCCAATGATTCGGTTACTCAATACTATTTCTTGGCCAAGTATGGAAAAGACAAAAATATGCAAAACAGTGCAAAAAAACAACAACCACCCACCAATAAGTCACCATACTTTGAGAACTGTTATTCTAGCTGCCCATTTCATTATTCTGTTTTAAATAACACTTTGCCTTTGAGAGTTTGGTAGATGACCAAACTATCATATTCAGAGGAATTTACTCATACCACTGTCCAGCGCAGCTGGCCAAGCTATTCCTGTACTAGTCAGTTCATCTGCTTTTTTTTTTTACACCAAAAGCGCATGAGTTTGTCATTTATTGATAATTTTAATTATTAAAAAGTATCCTGCCTTTTAGCTTATGCAATATTCATAGCTGCTTACAAAAATTAAAAATAAGAATGATAAAGCATTGGAATAAAAACAAGGCAAGAACAAGGCATGAAAGTCAAGAACACATTATAATTAATATAATTAAAATAAAAGTTAAGCTAGCAATGAAAAGCTTGGTGAAAAAGAAGCTTTTCCAATTTTGTATTTGCACAAAATTGTATTTGCACAAAATTGGAAAATTGAAGAAATCCCTAAAGATGAAAAGGTGATTAAGAAAATATTAGATTGTGCAGAAATGAGTACAATAACACTAGCATTTAAGGGAAAGGAAGAATCTGACTATTATAATATATGGGGGTTATTTTATTATTGGTTAGAAAATGAATATGGATAAAAAGTATAAAATTAAATAATTTAGGAAGAGAAATGTTATATTAGGAGATATGTTAAGTTGTAATGTTAAAATAAGAATAGATGTATATATAGAATTCAATTGTAAGCTATAACTATTATGACAAAAAAATTGTACTCAGACAACACACTGATTAATGAATGAATGATGAAATATTTGTTTTAAAGGAAAAAAAAATAAAAAACTTTTACGGAAAAAGAAGCTTTTCCTAAAAACTGGGGAATGTGACTCTAGAGGAACGCATACCATAGTCTGTGGGGTGCAGAGGAGAAGATTCACTCTCATGTATTAGAAAGTGAGTTTTTCATTAGTTTTTAAGAACAGAAAGAAAAAGAAGCACAGAAAGAAGGAGAAAAAGAAAAGAAAGAAGAGTTCCAGCTATTGATCAATGTTACTGTTCTGACCTAGGCTTCCTGAGTCGGTAAAACACACGAGTAATCCCAAAAACCTCTTTTATTGCAGCAGCTGTGAATTCTGTCCTTTCACAGATGAGTCTCAAATAGTTGTAAAGAGTCCTTCCGGATAAGGCTGATAATAACCCACCTTTATCTCCCTTGACATGCTGCCAAAGACCTAATTGGCAAAGCCACATGGAGTCCAGAATCAAACAAAGCTTCAGACTTTAAACTGAACAGAATTAGGATGTTGCTTCCTGCAAAGGCCCACATGCCTTTGATCCTCTTTTAAGTCTTATGGGAGGGGCCAATCATCTCCAAGCCCTACTCCCAAATCATCCCTTTTGTTTTAACTGTTCTTGCTTTCTGGTAGCTCTGCGCATGCACGCACTGGGAACAGGCTTCCCCTGTTCCTCTGCCTCGCTGAGGTCCGACTTTGGAGGTTCCGGAGGCAGCAGGTACCTTCCAGATGGCTCTTTCTCTGCCGGCCATCAGAGCCCTCGTCCGAGCCTTCCCCAGACTCCAGGACTGGCCCATGTTCCTCCCCAACCTCCTCACTGTCCGACTCTGCTGCCAGCTCTGCAGGCCACCGACGGACCACAACAGTCAGTTTGGCTTATTGGATAAAACAGAATATCATACCGCCTTGTTGCAAAAGCTAGCCAGTTATCCATACAATTACAAACACAATTTGTTATGCTTCAGTTTTTTATTAACTTGTAGTTAAGCTAATTTCTGATGTTATTCTTATAAAGATTGGGTTGGGTTTTATTTTATTTGTTAAAGAAAACTGACTTGAAATTTTACAACAGAATGAGAATTTCTCAAAGTCCCTAGGCAGAATTAAATTCAACAATGTTTTTTCTTTCTCTGCTGTGAAACAGTTTTTTGTAGTTGGAACATATCACACTGTAAAAAATACTTCTACATAAATATGTTTTTTCAAAACCATTCTAAGATTACAAAGGATTCTCTTTAACCCTTTTTTAGACACATTTTATAAAATACTGAACTTCCCACCAATTGAAAATTATTTTATAAAATGTACTGCCTCCTCCCAGGGACAGAAGGCAGCAAATGCCCCCGAATTAAGGCAGCTCTTCCACCTTTGGTGCCCAAATACATAAACATGATATTTTAATGCCTTCTTAGAGTCTGCTCTCCACTGAAATCTAACATGTTCATGTCTGTATATAGACACACTCTCACACATATGTATATATGCACAAGTATTTGATACATGTTTAACTACACATACGTTCACACTCCCAACAATATTCCTCCTGAAGCCTATCATCTTTCCTGCCTATGAATTATGATAATAATAAGTTGCAGCAGTAGTTACATGAAGGAAAACTATATCTTGGGCTGGGGTACATCACCTTGTCAAGAAGAAAATATATCATTTAGCTTGTTCTAACCTTCCTCTGACATTTAGGTACCACAAAACAAAACAATGAGAACACTTCATTCCTCAAGATGACAGATTGCTTTGTGGTTTCTAACATATCCCTTACTGTACCTAGATCTTTATCAAATAAAAATGCCTCTCAAAGCACTACACAGTCTTACCATCAAACCCTGACACTCTGCAATTTTGGATCCAATCCCAAAGTACTGTGGACTTGAAGGGGCTCAGCCTATATGCCAGGAGTTAATTTTTGCTGAAGCAATCTACTGTGAAATAGCTGCAAAAAATGTAGGTTTTCCCCCACCCCGCCAGTCAGGTCCTCTTTCCAGCCAAATTATTCCAGTAAATGGAGTCCTAGTGGGTGTTTACTTAAAAATGAACCAGCAATGTGAAGCAGCAGCCAAAAAACCTAATACAATTCTTGGTTGCAGAAACAGGGGCATAGAATCAAAAACTCATGAAATATTAGTACAGATTTATAAATCCTTACTAAGACCACACCTGGAATACTGCATCCAGTTTTGGTCACAACATTACAAAAAAGATGTTGAGACTTTGAAAAAAAAGTGCAAAGAAGAGCAACTAAGATGATTATGGGCCCGGAGACAAAAATATATGAAGAAAGGTTGCAGGAATTGGGTATGGCCAGTCTAGAGAAAAGAAGGACTAGGGATAGCAGTGTTCCAGTATTTGAGGGGCTGCCACAATAAAGAGGGGCTCAACTTATTTTCCAAAGCACCAGGAGGCAAGACAATAAACAATGGATGGAATCTAATCAAGGAGAGAAACAACCTGGAATTAAGGACAAGCTTCCCAACAGCAAGGACAATTAATTCATGGAATAGCTTGCCTCGTAGGTGCTTCATCACTGGAGGGTTTTAAGAAAAGACTGGACAGCCACTTATCTGAAAAGATATAGGGTCTCCTGCTTGAGCAGGGGGTTGGACTAGAAATCCTCCAACATCCCTTCCAGCTCTATTCTGATTGATTGAAATGCTGTAATTGGAGGCTTCTTCTTCCTCCTCTTCCCCTCACCATCCTCATCATCAACTTGTCAGATGTTGGATTTGATTGCAGTTATTGTAGGTGGTAAGGAAAATCCACCAGATACATCTTAATCTATCCCAGAACTGTCAGCCTTGCTATCTACAATGTTCACAAATAAGAGAGGTAAACCCAACATTTCCAAGGATTTCGCATTTTGATGTATATCAGACCCAACCTCACAAAACTGCCATACAAACTTGCCCTGTGAATTTTCTCCAAGACAGAATACTTTGGAAATAAGAGTTGGAAAAAAGAATTATTAAGAATAAATATATGTTCTGTAGATATCTGTAATATTTCCCTTGTATTTCATAACTCATAGTCTCAGTGGACTTATCTTTCAGCTGTCTTACCATTCTGCATTCTTTGCTACATTTATGTCCTTTCTTCATTTGTAGTACCAAGAACTGTACACAGTACTTCAGATGTGACTTAATGAATGCCTTCTCCTCCTATATCCAAGCTGGTTCTGTATTTGATCAGTTCATTAGCACATCTTTTTCAGCTTTATCAATTGTCACAGCAATTTATGTAATATTTATGCACAATCTTTCAGCCATAACATCACAACATTTCTTCTTTCCAAATTTATAGTCTAGGTTTTACAGATTTCATTTACAGAGACAAACCTGACAACCATATTTTTGCCTGGGAGAAATGCATACCCATTTCTTCTCATTACCCCACCCCCCAATGTTTCTGAGGACTTGGAACAGGGGTGAAATGCTCCCAGTTTGGACTGGATCACCCGATCTGGTAGCAATGGCGATGGGTGGTTCAAAGAACCGGTAGCAAAAATCCCTGCCCCCCCCCATGCCCAGCTGAGCTGCGCGATCATCAGAGACTTTTTTTTTACTTTTAAAAGCATTTTTTCTACAACCTCTTAGGCTGAAAAAATGCTTTTAAAAGTAAAATTAAAAAAAGCTTCTGATGATCGTGTGGCTCAGCTGGGATCGTCAGAGGCTTTTAAAAGCATTTTTTCTACAACCTCTTTGGCCGAAGAGGTTGTAGGGGAAAAAAATGTCTTTAAAAGCCTCTGACAATCCCAGCTGAGTTGACTGATCGTCAGAGGCTTTTAAAAGCATTTTTTCTGCAACCTCTTAAGGTTGTAGAAAAAAATCTTTTAAAAGAAAAAAAAAGTTGGCTACGCCCACCCAGTCACATTAACCCCCCAAGCCACGCCCACAGAACCGGTAGTAACAAATTTTACATTTCACCACTGGTTTGGAACCTTAGTATTTGTTTTTGAACCAAACCTGAAAATGAATATTGAAAATGAATATCTGGACAAAAAAGCAGACCTACCACTGTTAATCCTGCTTTTTGCAACCCTCTATGTCTTATCAGATGATGCTTTAGACATTCTTCACAATGTCTTAAATGTCCAAAAACTGTCACTGAATTCCAGTCATCATTACAAGGGGAAAGAGTTCCTATGTTTGTGTTAATTTAAATCTATGTTAACTTGTTTCAAAACTGCTGCATTTGTCTGAAATGTCAAGGGATTATGTAGTTATTTGTTAATACAGATATTTATTAAGTCATGGATTGCTCCATAAGAAAAACAGTGTTAGAGAAATAGATGTATGTACTAAATTAAACACACACATGCAGCCAGTATATAACAAAAAAAAAACACACACACACACACAAAATTTCAATATTTTCTACAGTGTTCACAGCAGCTATATCAGTTTTAATGAATCAATGAGCCATCAGTGATACCATAACATTTTGTAATAAAAAGAATTGCAGTTTCAATGAGGTTGGTGGGAACATTGTCTAATCCAATGCACTGATAGGTCAACAATGGCCAAAAATATAAGCCATTAGTCATATTTAAATTATTAAAACTGATCACATTCATTTTTTAAAATGTCTTACCTACTGTATACAATAACAAAGAAATGAGACAAAGAAGGAATATTGTCACAAAATCTGTGACAATATATATTCCTGATATAGTGAACAAAATGGCGTTATTCTAATACTTTATTCCAGTTTCCATCCTGACACTTCTATAGGAAAAGCTGTTAGTCTTGTCACTGGTTGCAATGGGAATAGAATTCAAGTGAAACTATGGTGAGTTGGCTAAGCAACATGAAATAATTATATGCTTTGAATGCCCTATGTTCCTTTCTAATTCATCTTCTTAGTCTGAGGCATATCTTTTTATTTTACTGACCTGCACTAGTTGATGGAATTCTCAGATTTTGTAATCCTTTCTGAGAAATGTGTTTAGAAGTTGATGCTTACCTTCACATTTTGATTGGAGATTCTTTGTAGAACTATTCACTGCAATTAGGTGCTAAAGTTGATGATGGGCCCATTCCTTCCTTCCTTCATTCCTACACATGATTTTTGTGTTTACATGCTATATGCCCGTGGATCTTGGATTACCTAGAATATCCTGATGCTACTGTTTGACAGGAGAAAAAAATATACTGCAAAAATGCAATTAAAAATGACATTTTCAAACACCCCAATTGTTATTGAGCAGCCTATATAAAGGAAGAAACCCACACATCAAGGGAATTTCTGAATGTAACTCCTGAATTGCCCAGATATTTTGGTTATATTTCAGGCAATTCAGGTGGTCTGTACTCTACTTCCAAGTACTAAAGTATGATATAAATAATCAACCTATTTTAGTTATTTGGTTGGTAACTAGTGAATTAATTGGAAGAGGCAATTCATTCTGCAGTGTAGTTTATTTCTAGCTTATTTATTAGATAACTGAAGTGAAAATACTTCAGAACAACAGATAGGCCTCCTGGCTGCCATTCTTGAACATACAAATGGGTTCCTTTAGAGAATTTTAAAAAAACCACAAACAAAACAAAACAAAACAAAACAAAACATACTCTCTTAGAAATCTCATTTCTGAAGAATAGAATTGGATCTTGCTGGGAAAGAACAGTTCAGTAGCTGAAGATCAGGAAATCCTATCTTTTACAATGGTAACTTTGTTCTGGTCATAGACTAAGCCAAAATTACACTATGACTCACTCAGAAGGAATGTACAGTTTTTTATTTTCTTAAATGTCTGGAGTTTGAGTCATCCAGAACTCAGTCAACATTCCTTTCAGGCAAAACCTTTATTTCATCAAATGGCTGAATTTAGTCAATTGAAAAAGTGGAAGAACAGCTGCCAAGGTCAGTATTAGGCAAAGCTGAAAAAAAAGTATGATGTATTTGTGTGGTAATCATTAAATGAGCTTTAAGAATATTGCTACAGATTTTCTGCTGCATATATGAAGCCTTTCGAGAGCAAGAAGAATTTTGTGGTGAGAGATATATATATAAATCATAACTTCTTGGTACAACATGGATATGATTGAAATGATTCCTTGTGGCCACATAGGTTTTGCAGTTAACTCATGTTACTGACAACAAATTTAATCATTTGATTCATTGCTCAAGTCAGGAAGACTATTAAGACCATTTCAGGGATTGCAACATCTTTTACTAGAAAAGACTACTACAAAAGGAATAGGAATGCTGCCCATCTGCAGACTGTTTTGTATGATGATCAACTGTACACTTTGCACTTTTTACAATACATCAGAAATGTTATCCAGCTGTGCTTCCATATGCACAATGTCTGTTTCCTTAGTTTACACAGGAATCATATTCATAAGCATGTGGCTGATTGCATATCCAGCAGAGATGCACATGCTGCACAACACAAATGTGGTATTATTACATGTAACCATGATCCAAAGCTCACATGATCCAAAGCTAAATCTGTTTTAAAAACAGTTTTTCCGTAAATATCTTAATATTTCAAGAAGACATTTATATTAGCTGTTGTCTTAAACCAGAGTGAATTGTTCTAGTCCAGAGAAGATTGGTAATAGTGGAGATAATGCTCTTTTTTAAAAATGGCTTCTTCTTGTTGTTGTTTTGTTTTCTCGTCCAATACAAGTCATTTTGTGGAAACAACATATAAAAGAAGGTTGAGCAAAAATTGAGGAAGGTTACAATTAGTCCTTGTTTAGCAATTTCCTCGAACAGGGACCATTCTGAATTTTCATGATGATGAAAAAGTAACTTTGCAACCAATTCTCACTTTTATAAGCTTTGCAAGTCTTTAAAGCAAAGGAAAGATGAAGTAAGTTCACCAACACAGTCAATTACACATTTATCTGAAAGTACTCTTGTTAGTTCAAAACTCAGCCAATACTATAACATAACATTTCCCTTAAATTGTTTTAAATTCCATTAAATACCATGCTAAAGTTGAATAATAGTAATGTCCAGTGGTGGGATTCCAGTAACTTAACAACCAGTTCTCTGCCCTAATGATTTCTTCCAACATCTAGTTTGCCAAACTGCTCAGAAAGTTTACAACCGGTTCTCCCGAAGTGGTGCGAACTGGCTGAATCCCACCACTGGTAATGTCTATGAAAAGTATTATAAAATTTGCAAGGTGCTGCTGAAAAGAAAGAGAGATAGGTCTGTAGTAATTTTTCCTCATTTTTCCTACCCCCATACAGTTTGTTTACATATAATTCAACTTTCTAAAAATATTAAGACGAATTGGGGTAAAAACATTTGTATCCACTGAAAGTATAGCCGCAAGCTATTAGATATCTATTTCAGTTTATATACATGGAATTTCCATCTTTAATGCTAAAATGGCACTGCAAGAATGGCCGTAAAAATCTCCAAATTTATTGAGCTTAGCTCTCAAGGTGAGAAGTGTGTGTGAGAGAGGGAGTAAGTATATAAATGCAAACTAAATATTTCTAGATTTGATCCAGCAGTCTAAAATACATGTCTAAAAAATCTGAATCCATTAGTGGACTCAGCACATAATATCTAAAGTCCACTGGAGTCCACTCTTTTGATTTAGAGATATACTGACAGAATTTAATATATTTTGTCAACTTAGTTTAAAGTTGGCACTAAACTATTGGAAAAACCACTAGTAGAAGAACAGATTTGCCAAAGGCTGAATCATGCTATCCCACCATGAAACTAGAGGGAATGTTTTCACCAGGCCTTCTTGAAGTGGTTTTCTGTGATTCATGTTGGCTTTTTAACCTGACGCAACTGCTTCAACTGAACCATGCAACTCTTGATTGTAAACAGTAAGCATATTTCCCAAAGGACATTGGTTTCTTCATGGAGTAACAGGAATAACTTGATTAAAGCTTCATCTTAGATTCCAGTGGTCAAGGGACCATGAAAAGCCTGCTGGAAGAAATATTTGAAGTTTTGTTGCATCGCAAAAACCTACAGGCAAGCATCTTTAAACAGGTAGTTAGTTTGGTAAGATTATATTGGATTAATCATTTCTTTTGGAATCTGTGTGTGTGTGTGTGTGTGTGTGTGTGTGTGTGGTTTAAGTAAGTTGGTTTTAATTGTTAGCCATCAATATTACAAAATATTCATGTATTTGTTATTTATAACTCACCTTTGGTTCATGTGATCCTCAAGGTGGCTACTAAAATAAGAAATATGAAGTTACAATAATGTTTTTATAATATTTAATAACTTAACTAATTCAGATTGGGAAAAAAAATGATCTACAGATGAAGGATTTGTCCTCATTCCTAAAAGAGCATAAATCTTCAAGAATCCCACATATATCTGACAGCTGGAGAGATAAGATCCTCTTCTGCATGAATAGACTTCAGAAAGTGATGGCTTTTTTTCTAGAGGCCTTCTCCTGCTGATGAGAAGAAGCAAGATAGGAAATCTGGCTGAAACTGATCTCTGATGGCATCAAGAGCAAAGAAGCTCACCTTGACAGAGATTAATGCCAGAGTGATAAGGCAAGAAGCACAACTCAAGCGCAAAACAATCTGAGGGGAGGAGGTCAGGGTTCAGATGGATACCTCCTTAGTTTCAGACAGGTATAAGGGTTGGGGAAGGGGATCAGATGTGCAAGATGTTGCTACTACAACCAATTTAATAAAACAGTTTTAATCTTCCTTTGGAGTTACTTTCTTGGTCTAGTATGCATCATTGGGTTGACAGTTGGACATCAAAACCCTAAACTATTTAGAGCTTTAAATATAAAGACCCATAGTTTAAATGGTGTCTTCAAATATTAGCATAAGTACAAATCTTTCAGCAGAGGTATAATATTCCCCCAATAGTGTGCATCCATTAGCAATTTAAATGCTGCATCTTGCACCATGTGCAGCTTCTTGGTGCTCCTCAAGATTAACCCAGTTTACAGCATTATTTCAGGATAAAAGTGGAGGTAATCAGAAACATGAATAACTGTTGCCCAATCAAACTGGCTCAAGAACAGTCACAGCTGGCACCCTACATGTAATTGTGAATTCAGAGACTCTTGAGGGCTAAGAAACATTCCAGACTGGAACTACTCATGCAGGAATGCAGCCCTGTTCAGACTGAATCCTAATCCCAGGGCCTGTTTTATTGCTGACTAATAATACCTTCTTTTTGTCTGGATTTAATTTCACCTGATTTTTCTCTTCCAGCTGATTATTAAATTTAAACAACGACCAAGGGAAACAATCCCTTCCCCTTTTTTTGGAGCTAGATGGTGGGGAACATTAGATCTGAATATCATTAGCATACTAATAACATTTTACTCCAACACTCAGGAGGGTCTCTCCCAATACTGTAGTTGCATGTAAATATTAAACAGCATAGCAGACAAGATGGACCCTTGGGGCCATTGGTTTATGTGCCAGTTAGTCCCCCAGTGCCATCTTCTGTTCATAAACCGAGAACAAAACCAGAACCACAGTAAAACAGTAAAGATCCAATTCTATCAAATGATTCAGAAATATACCATGTTTGATATTACTTTTAAAAACGGCACTGGGGTTACAAGGAACTAGGTTGTTCCCTTCAGTTCCTGGCATATAGGAACCAAACACACACACACACACACACACACACACACACACACACACACATCAAATTTATATTTGCTGATAAAGAAATAAAGGGAGACTAGTATAGGTCTATTTCAAGCTATTTAGCTCTCATCAGCTAGCCATACCCTTACTCGGATTCAAACTTGGGCAGCCTGCATATTAGGCAGTTGTATTAACCTTTGAGCCAGAAGTTCTCCTCCCTTTATCAGCTTGAGCCAGGGGAGAGATTAAGTATTTTTCTATCGAAGCACCTGGTCTACCCCAATATGGGAGGGAGCATATAGAATAGATCTATACTAGTCTCCCTTTATTTCTTTATCAACAATAAATAATGCGACTGCTTGAGGGCTCCTGGATTGGAGCTGAAAGGCGAAAGGGAAACAATATGCTCCCTCCCATATTGGGGTAGACCAGGTGCTTCGATAGAAAAACACTTTATATATATAAATTATAGAACTCCTTATATTGACCAGGGGTCTCCAACCTTGGCAACTTTAAGATTTATGGACTTCAACTCCCAGTATTCCCAGCCAGCAAAGCTTAAAGTTGCCAGGGTTGGAGACCCTTGATATAGACAATCAAAGCATCCTCACTTGAAAACCTTAATAAGCCAGGGAAACAACATCTTCCAGACGTCAATTACAGTAGTTTAAAATGTTACGGATATTTTATATTTTATCCCATTGTTATTCCAGTGGGATTTAGGTCTGAATATTTTAATCTATAAAAAGGCCACTGGATCTCTCTGTTATTGATCAGTCCATTAGCCTTCTTAGCATAATAAGAAAATTATATGCTAAGCATTCTCAGACAATGAATTCTCAGACTGGGTTTAATTTTGCAGCATGTAGTCAAACAAAATATTTTTAGACAAGGATCCAAGTTATATGATGCTTTCAGATTCCTTTTTAACTTACCTCTAGGTATAAATTCTGATGTAACCTTAAGAACTATACTGTAGATAAAGTCCTGCTTCTGCTTAAGCTTTATGAGAATTAGATGTAGTATGTAGACAAATCCTGCAAATTAAACCAAGAAAATTCATATCTGCAGTGAAGTTAGGCAAGGATGCATCTTGGCGCTACTGCTATCTGCATCTCACTCCTCATACAGCCAAGAAAAATAATCAGTCTTATCATCCTCTAAAACTGAAGGACAGAAGGACATTGCAGTCCTCATATATATAAGGATGGGACTACTCACCAGACTGACGACCGGGACCAGATCCATGGCCCATGGGGCCATCCGCAGGCAGGGACATCCATCGGTGGGCAGGGGACTCGGCCCGACACCCGGAGTGACACCCACGCAAGGCCAGGCCATCCGGGACCATTCGCGGCCCCAGCGGGACTTCTGACCTTCCCCGGCGACCCTCACCGCTTCCCAAGGCTCCAGACGGCGATCTGCGACGATTTCGAGCAAGCGAGGCCGACCAAGGAAGAATCGAAGGCCCATCCGGAAGATTGGGGCCTTCACCCGGGAGCTGCAGAGACGAGCTCCTCACTCCACGACGGCTGGGCAGGAATGAACCTCACGCATGCGCAGTGCTTCCCGGCAAGAGAAACGGAGCGAGACATAGAGCTATACCGACGCAAGCACATAGAAGCAAGTCAGTTCAGACTTGCCACAGTCGTTCCTCTGCCTTATTGTGAGTATCCTTACGTGAGGAACCATGGACAGTGACACAATGTAAGTAATTTAACTTACAATTCAGGGACTTTGCCAAGTGACTTTCCCAAACTAAGACTAGATGGGGAGAATTTCCTGGACTGGAACCAACAGCTCCAAGTCACCCTGCTGAAGGAAGATCTATTATCACTAGTCACTGACCCCCTAGAAAAACCCTGGACTTTTGAATTAGATTGCACCCACCATAAAGCATACTGTATTGTTATTGCTAGCATTACCCCCAGCATTTACCCTAGCATTAGCCACCACTTGACTGCTCTAGAGGTAATACAGAGGATGCACAAACTATTCTACTGCCAAAGCGTAGCAAGCACCACTAGATTATCCAGAGAGTTCTATGCCACCAAACTTAAAGCAGGGACCCCAATGAGCGAGCATTTATTGTCCCTAAATGCCACCAGGGCCCAGCTGACACAAAGGGGGGAGGTCATAAGTGAGAGAACCATGATAAGCATTATTGTAAATTCCCTGGACCCCAGCTGGGACACCTTCATCACGCAGATAGACAACCTAGGGTCAGGGAAACTCTCACTGGAATTACTAACAAGCAAACTCATAGCTGAAGACAGCATCAGGAAAGACCGCTCATTAAGCCACAGGGAACAAAGACCCAGCAGAAAGACTGAGCCACAGGGTAGGAACCACAGTAACACAGAGTGCTACATATGTGGGTCAAAAAACCACTACAAAAGGGATTGCCCTAGAAACACAGAGGACAGGGACAGGTCACACCGAAGGGACAGACCAGAACAAAGGGCAAGATACTCTAGCAGATGCTCGCCAGAGGACAGACACAGGCGCAGGGACTCCCCTAGCCCCAGGGACAGGAGAAATCACAGGGACAGCTCTAGGGAGAGCCAGACTGGGTCACTGTATGGCCTAGGAGACCAAGAACAACACAAAGGCCAGGACAGGAAGGAAGGCACATGGCTGCTGGACTCAGGGGCCACAAACCACACCACATATGACCGTAACTTACTAACCTCATTTACAGAAGAAAGTTTTATAATAAAAGTGGCTAACCAGAACAATGTGCAAGTAACAGGGAAAGGCAACGCATACGTGCCAGGGGTAGGAGTAATACAAGGGGTGCTATTAGTGCCAAATATACCCTATAACATCCTTGCCACACTAAAACTAAGCAAGGACAATGTCGAGATGACATTCAAAGAAGGAAAGGCACAGGTAACTAGAGGGGGCAAAAGCATAGGGAAAATAGTGATCAGTGGGGACCTGCCATTCCTCCACCCAGTCAGGGACATGCAGCCCAAGGTAAACAATCACCGGAAGGTAAAACCCGACAACCCAGACAACACAAGTGAGGAAGTAGAGGGGGTTAGTCACACACACATCACTGGTGACTCAAGTGAGCAGGGGACACCCAGGAAAGAAAAGCCAGCGATAGGAAAGCTAATGCATGACAACTGTGCACTCCTGTTACACAGAAGACTAGGACACATTAGCTTCCCTGTGGTGCAGAAAATGATGAAATGCTCTGAAGGTGTAAAAATAAAGAATTGTGAGAACTATCTCGAGTGTTCTGTTTGTAAAAGCTCCAAATTAAAAACCAAACCAAGGCCCAAAAAGTCAGCACGCACAACCAATTCAATCTTCCAACTCATACATATGGACCTAGTGGGGCCACTAAGGCCCTCCATCAAATACAGGAAGAGGTACTTCCTGACCATAGTGGATGATTTCAGCCGCTATGGCTTCGTGTACACACTAAAACACAAGAACGAGGTATTCCAAAAATTTAAGGAATTCTATGCAAGGGTGGAGACACAACATAACACCAAGATCAGACAAATAATGACGGACAGGGGGTCTGAATTTTTGTCAAGCGACTTCTCGCGATGGCTGAAGACACGCGGGATAGTCCACTACACGACTTCTCCGTTCTCCGCCTTTCAAAATGGTGTTGCAGAACGAAAAAATGGAACACTGCAGATTATGGTGAGGTGCGCACTAGAGGATGCCGGTTTAGGGCAGCATTTCTGGTCAGAAGCACTCATTTATTCGAATTACACTTTGAACAGGCTATGGTCCAGCGTACTGAATAAGACTCCATACAAGTTGATGTACCAAAGGAAACCACAGGTATTACACTTACACATATTCGGGGTCACAGCAGATGTGCACATCCCCAAGCAATTGAGACATAAGGGAGACAGGGTATCCAGAAGGTTGAGGTTCATGGGGTATGAACCAGGGACGAAGGGATACAGATTCATAGACAGCAACAACAGGTTTGTGATATCACGAACAGCTGTCTTCCACGAAAATACCAACTGGTCCAAGATACACCTCAACGAGGTATCCCTTAGCAAGGATGGACCAGGGGATGGCCAAAGCGAGATAAAGCACAATGCAGGAAAGGACACAGAGCAGAAAAAGGGCAAACCCAAGAGACAGGAAATACTAGTGAAGGAGTGGAAGGAGAACCACCCATGCATCAAAGTGGACTCACTCACAGAGAGAGAAGCTAGGTACATGCATGACACTAAGACACCCCCTGCCAGGCCAATCAGGGCAAACAGGGGCAAAGCGCCAGAAAGGTTAAGGGACTACATGTTATCCCTCCACACTAACCAATTAACCCCCAACACATATGAGGATGTACTGAAGTTACCAGATGGGGGAAGAGCAAAATGGGAACAAGCCATGGAAAGGGAAATGAACAGCCTGAGGGAACTAAACATATACACTCCCTCTGAAGTCCCAGCAGGCAAAACACCCATAGGCACCAGGTGGGTCTACAAAGTTAAAACACTAGAGGGAAACAAAGTCCTCTACAAGGCTAGACTGGTGGCACAGGGGTTCGCTCAAAAATACCCTGATAATTACACTGAAACATACTCCCCCACAGTCAGGGCTGAGAGCGTAAAATGTGCATTGGTAATTGCATCACTACTTGGGCTAGAAGTGCACCAATTCGATGTGCAAACCACTTATCTGCACGCTGAGCTCGACAAGGAGATATATGTGAAAGAGCCACCTAGCCAAAGCACCAGGAAGGGGGAAACCTGGGTCCTGAACAGAAGCTTGTATGGACTCAAACAATCAGGGAAACGCTGGTACGAATGCTTATCCAAGACACTGAAGTCCATGGGGTTTTCAGCCACCTCGGCCGACAACTGCTTCTTCACCAAGAAGTCAGGCAACTCTCTCGAATATGTCTTGATATACGTGGACGACATACTGTATATTGGTGACCAGGCTAGCAAATGCAATGACTTCGCCAATGAGCTGGGAAAACACTTTTCACTGAAAATATTGGGTAAGGTAGATAAATACTTGGGGGTGCAAATCACAAAAACAGACAAAGGTTTCCAACTATCACAGAAAGACAAAATTTTGGAACTGATACATAAATGCAATATGACAAACGCCAAAGGGTGTGAAACGCCAATGCAACCAGACTTCATAAAGGACATGTACAATGAGGCTGAGGCATTCAAAGACAACACATTATACAGATCCACCATAGGCTCTCTATTATACATTGCGAACTGGACAAGGCCAGACATCGCCCTGCCAGTTAACTTGCTATCTCAACATGTAGGTAAACCCACTGTATACCACTGGGAAGCCATCAAAAGGGTATTGAGATATCTAAAGCATAGCGCCGATGCCTGCCTAGCACTAGAACCCGAGAATACCACAACACCCACACTCACATGCTACGCAGATGCTGACTGGGCTGGGGATGTGAAAAGCAGGAAGAGCACTTCAGGTTATGTATTCTTCCTCAACAACAGCCCAGTACATTGCTACACGGGCAAACAGGACCTGGTAGCTACATCCACAACAGAGGCCGAATACATATGTTTGTCCAAAGCTGCCAATAACCTGGTCTGGTTTGATGACCTGCTCGCGGACATATGGGCCGAACCCAACTATCCAATTACCATACACGAAGACAATAAAGCTGCTGTGGAAATATCAAAGGCTGAAGCAGTTGGTCAAAGGTCGAGGCATATCGACATAAAATACAAACATGTTAGGCAGTTCGCAAGCATAGGATTCATAAGAGTTATACATTGCAACACCAAAGAACAAACAGCGGACATTCTAACAAAACCATTGCAAAACAAACAGCATACATATCTAACATCAAAATTGGGTGTCCTCTTAAAAATGACACCTCAGGTATGCACTGCCCAAGAACACCTCGGCCAGGCATTTAGAGGGGGTTTTGTCAGGAATAAATGCCTTGCCTCTGACCCAGAGCTAGAGGCAGGGGGGCTGGGAAAGCCAACCCCCCAGGTCCACCCTAACCCAATAACCCCTCCTTACTTTAGCCACACCCAGGGGGTACTTAAGGGTCAGCCACACGGTCCTGCTGCAGTTCCAGCCTTGTACCTGTAATGATAAGATGCCTTGTTAATAAACAGTATCTGATTTGATGAATACCTGCTTGTGGAGTTATTGGGCACGATCCTTGAACACATTCAACACAGCCAAGAAGGCTCCACACACATTTGCACTACTCAGGTGCCCTGAGGATACAGATAAACCTCCAGGGGCCTCAACGACTCTCTAAAACAGAGGTCTTCAAACTGAACTCCACAAGTCTTAAAGCTGCCAAGTTTGAAGACCTCTGCTATAAAGACTCCTGTGTGAGTAATTCTGTATCAGCATTTCCCTCTCTGATGCTTTCCAGACTATGCTGGACTATAACTCCCATCATTCTACCAAACCTATTTATCTTGCCAGGGTTCATAGGACTTGTAATTAAAAACATACAGATGGCACCAAAGTTGGAACACCTCTCTATAGAAGTGCACCATTAGCCCTCAATACGGCAACTATAAAGCCTGCTTTATTGGCAGTATAAACTCAAGAAAACTACAGTGTGTTCTCAAATTATGGACATAATAGGAAATGCCAAATACTTTCTGGAACCCAAAAGTGCTCTGTACACATGTTTTGGGAGTTGAAGTCCACAAGTCTTAAAGCTGCCAAGTTTGAGGACCCCTGCTCTAAAAGAATGCAAATGACAAGCTATCTGCAAGGAATATAAATTCTTCCATTCCCCACCATCCATCAGAGCTGAAGAAGCTTCTCAAGTGAGAAGCTAAACATCTTCAAAGAAAAAAAAGGAAAGCCCAGTTGCCTCCTGAAAAAGCTCCTTTGGGTCAGGCCTTAAATGTGAATCAAGGATTTGGAAGCTCAGTCAAAACCAATTGCTATTGCCAAAGATGTGTTTGTTTTATTCATTTATTTATTAGAATTTGTCAAACAAAAACTAGAACAAGAATAAGAGAATAAAAATACAATGACAGGGACGATAGGCACGTTAGTGCACTTATTCACGCCCCTTCTACTAACCGCTTAAGTATGAAGTGAGGTTCACGGAAGTCAATTTGTGACTAAAATTGTGAAAACCTGTAGCTGAAACAACTGAATCAGGTAGACCGTTCCAGACTTTGACAACTCTATTACAAAAATCATATTTTACACTCAAGTTTAATACTCTAAGATTGGTCTAGCATAAGTTTTATAAGCTCTAATTAGCAATACAATGTTTGCAGTATAAAAAAACTGTGCAAAATTAAATTTACAACTCTTAATGCCTTTTTAGCAAAGCTGTTACAGTGAACTTTGGAGCATAGATCGACAGAGATAAGTACACCTAGCTCCTTGACAAAGTGAGGGTCATCTGCTAGATCAATGCCATCTAGCTTATACTTGACATTCTGATTAGGTTTACCAATATGTAAGACAGAGCATTTATTGATTGAAATTTGAAGTTGCCAAATAGATGACTATTCAGTGTTCTTGGGCACTTGGTCGCCTTTTGTCAAGAAGGCTAGATATCTAAACCAAATAACAATTCTCAGATTCGTGAGAAGATTTAATATCCTTCCAACAGCTGTTTTGAGGGGAAACTATGGGGCATCCCCTTCAAAGATTTCCCCCCTAAAGTGAAGGATTTCCTGTTATTATAAAGATGCACGGTTGCAGCTAATAATTCCCCAGCTACTCAGCTTTCCAGGCCACCAGAATCCATTTTATTAATAGTTGTTACTATTAATATCTAATCAGTGTGGTTTTATTTCTTTGAATGTAGTTCACTTTAGTTTTGCTTATTGTAAAGTATGTCGTGCTATGATCACATTAGTTTTATCATTATTAAGTTTTTGTTTGCTGTTTCAGAATTTGTTTTGTTTTGCTTTTTTTTCTCTCCTGAATTGGTCAGTTCCCCATTGTTACTAAAAACACTCAACAATGATGAAAATCAAGCTTTAAAAAGAAAATACTCATTTTAAATTCAACGGGTTTTTTTAATATATATATTTAAATCATTAACCCAGATTGGCTAGAGCCATAAATAAATGTTTCAATATTTTTTTAGACACTGGGAAGAATGTGAGCATGAAAAACATCTGTTATGATCAGACTCAGGAAATAGAGAGAAGTTAAATTTTATTGAGGGAAGTAAGACCACAACTATATTTCAGCTGCTTAAAAACAAACACCTGTGGCTGCTTGGACTCGGGCAAGAACAGTTCTAATAGTCAGAATTTCAGAGTCTGAATTTTATTCAGGATGAGACTGAACTGCCTGAGCCAAACAATTGCTTTCCTGCCACCTTTCCTTCAGTGATTCTTGTTGGATATTAAAAGAGGTCTTCCAGACACAATCTCTTTGCCTGGATGAATCAGACTGTTTCCAAAAGTCCCATGCCACTGAAAGTCCAATCCTAGAATGAATGGAATGTAGCCTTTTCAATTCAAAGTAGAGAAGATGCTTCAGACGGAGGTTGGATGTGTTTGCTGCCTCTGATAGTGACTTCTTTCCTTGGTTTGTAGAAGAGCTGCACAGTCTCAAGAAAATGTTTAGTTTAGGATTAAGAGTCATTTGGCTACTGTTCAAGCCCAGAGAAAGACATAGCTTTTTAAAGGATGTGCCAACAGATACAGTAAACCAACTTAAATCTCCTCCAAAGAACCTTTTCCATTTTGGATCCAAACAGCTGGACATCACCATTCGGGATTTGTCTCAGTCTCCCTATTTGCCCACAGAGTGGAATTATTTATAGGTAGTCCTTGCTTACTCATTCCGTGATTATTCAAAGTATTAATGGCACTGAACTAGTGATATTCACAGCCAATCCTCAAAGTTCAGGCTCTTGCAGTGTCCCCCAGCCTTCCTGTCCTTGTGCCCCAGCATGCCATCAATCACTTGGACTTCTTTTGCTTATGCATACCTGCCAGATTTCCCAAGCCCTTGGCCAGCCTCCCCAATCCACCAGTGTTCTGGTGCTGCTCCAGTTGCCTCCCTGGTGCTGCTCTGGTGCTGCTCTGGTGCTGCTCCAGCTGCCTCCCTGCCCCACCCACATCCTGGGATTCCTGTTGCTTTCTGCTTAATGACCTGCATGGCTTGGGTTTACAACTGCAACCAGGACTGCCATGACAGAAATGCAGTCATGTTGATGTTAGGCTTTACAACTGCATCACATAGCAATGGCAATCCGAGTTCAAATTGCCATCATGACACAAGCAGAAGCCATTGTTCCAACAGGACAAGACTGAATGCCATGACCCATTGTCCAAAGAGCATGCCAATGGTAGAGGTAACAGATCAGTGGTGAAATGTAAAATTTGTTACTACTGGTTCTGTGGGCGTGGCTTGATGGTGGGGGTGGTAATGTGACTGGGTGGGCGTGGCCAACTTTTTTTTTCTTTTTTTTCCTTTTTTATTTGGCCGAAGAGGTTGCAGAAAAAAATGCTTTTAAAAGTCTCTGACGATCCCAGCTGTCAGAGGCTTTTTTAAAAAACTTTTAAAAGCATTTTTTCGGCCGAAGAGGTTGTAGAAAAAAATGCTTTTAAAAGTAAAAAAAAAAGCCTCTGATGATTGCGCGGCTCAGCTGGGCATGGGGGGTGGTGCAGGGATTTTTGCTACCGGTTCTCCGAACCACCCACCACCTTCGCTACCGGATCGGGTGATCTGGTCCAAACCGGGAGCATTTCACCCCTGTAACAGATATATCCCTAAGATATTCTAGTGACTGAAATGAAGAAGATTCTGCATAGTCATCAACCATCACTACTACTCCCTATACAGAAAATGTATTAAATGTATTAAAATGTTTAAAGATTGAACATATAGGGCCATAGAGGAGAATATACTTCAACTGAGTCTAGCAGGAGAAGGGCGGTATACAAATTTAATAAAATAAATAAAAAAATAAACTTAATGATATGGCTGGCTTTCAATTGTCTACTTGATTGCCTTGCACTAGTTGAACTATCTCATCTTTAAATAAATAACTACACTTTGTCTATTGTGACTTGCAGAAGAAAGGATTTTTTTACAGGGCAAAGATGCAAAATACAGAGGTGCAAAAAAACAGAATCTGTAGTTGGATTTACATTGACCAGAAGATGGTTTATCACCATATTCAAGAGTCTCTTGTTTCTTTCAATGATTGGCTGAGTAACACATTATACAAATAAGGAAACTACTTATTTTGCAAAATTAAAACTGCTTATAGGATTCAAATTTTGCTGTGACAGAATATCAAATGGTCTGGAAAATAATTTTGAATGCTAAGTACATTTCTAAAGTCCAGCAAGACATACAAATAATTACTGGATGAAATTTAAATTAAATAAGATTTCTGAGAAGAACTCTATTGCACTTGCAAATAATTTAAGGTAATACTCATGTTGCACCATGCAGTTGTTTCATTGCTTCAGTTATGTAAAATTATTGGTTTCCAGTATAATTTTAGCTCTGGATATAGAACTGTGACATGTTAGTGTTTGTTCATCTTTAAACAGGCCTGGGGTAGCTTTGTTTTAATTGCGAGAAGGTGTTCCATCACTTACAAATTTCTGTTAAAAGTTTGCTATTATGGGGATTTATATCATTATGCAAAATAGCCTTTTTTTCTTCTAAGCTGTGGTGAATCTATTTCTTTGTTGAATGTTCTTGCATTTCCCTCCTCATATTGGAAAGCTAGGTTTATGTGGTTTTGGCCAGCTTCGATGGATAGGTAGATTCTCTGAGGACAGAAAAGACCTTTGGTCATAGCAACTCGTCCTGCTTCTGTGAGACCAGTTTAAATAGAGCATGTAGAAAAGACACCAGAAAGAAGCATGCAGGAAAAGGTGATATTTTATGAACTATAATTTATGTACAAGAGCCAGTTTGCATGAAGGCAGCTGAATGACCGTGGGCCACTCATTCCTCTTAGTAATCAGAAGAAAGCAATGGCAAACCACTTTTAAAAATATTGCTGAGAAAAGAATTCAGGAATTAAGATTGACCAAAAGGTATTTTTTACTGATTCAGTTTATATTCTGTTACTTATTTTGTTTCCTTTAAATACAAAAAACAGACAATGCATAACAAGAGCATCAATTGCATATCTTGACACTTCAGAGATTTTAAATTTATAGGCAATACTTCTAATCTGATTTACAGGAGAAAAAAAATGGAATTATCCATCATACATACTTGCCAACAATAGAAAAGCTTCTATTTTCACAACAGTTCTTTACACCTATAATTATAACGGTTTTTTTTTTTCTTCCATTCAATCATGTCTCATTCTTGGATATTTTTTTATTTTTTTATTTATTTTATTTGTCAAGCATGTATTAGATAACAGATATAAGTATAAACATGATTATGAATACATGAAATGGATACGAATAAAAGGGGACATTAGGACAGGGACGGTAGGCACGTTGGTGCGTTTATGCACGCCCCTTAAAGCCCTTATAGGAATGGGGTGAGATCAACAGAAGACAGACTAAGATTAAAGTTTTGGGGGTTTGGGGAAGAAACCACAGAATCAGGTAGTGCATTTCAGGCATTGCCTGAACAACTCTCTGTATTTTTCTTAGCAAGGTTTTTCAAAAATGGTTTGACATTTCCACCTTAGAGCTGATTAGCCCAAGGTTACTCAACTGACTTTTTACTTAAGGTGGGACTAGAACTTACAGTCTCCCAGTTTCTAGCCTGATGTCTTAAACCATTACACTAAAGTGGTTCTCCTCTCATAAAATAGATACTATTGAAATATTGAAGTATATTTGAGAGAGTTTAAATTTTCTTTTTTGAAGGTAATAAAATCAGACTTATCTCATTAAACTTCTCCTGAACTTTCATGATATTATATATTGGTGATGAGTGAATTTGAATGTCTTATCTCTACACATTTTCTTAAACATGACTTTTAGTGTACTAAGTATTGCTCAATATACAGTCAGACGGTAGAAAAATGGTTCATGGTTTGTTTTGTAAACCAGATGATATTTATGTGAATACTGAAAAATTAAATATTTCGAAAAAGCAGTGGGAAAGCAGGGTTTTCAGATCTAGCTCCAAAAAACAAAGACCAAGGTAATTGCCATGCAGTTGCCTATGAATGAATCATTGCCCATAAATGAATTATTAATTTTGTAGAAAGGAAGCATATTTTTGTACTTCTTGTTCATAATTATGCTTTTGTACCACCATTTCTCCAGAGGCTTCAGGAAAGCATTTACTCATTCAGTCCACACATAACCATTTGAGGTGGTAGTAATCAGTCACCAAGTGGAAATTAATCTCTAATGTGAAGTCTCTGCAAAAAAGCAAATGTAGCCCAAAGGCTCCGTAAAATATTCTTGAACTCAAAATATCCTTAGCTCAGAATGATTATTTCAGCAAAGCACCCCATGATCTATACAGTGCCTTTTTTTCTCCTTTCCTGGGACAAATAGGATATAATGTTCCACACTGTTTCAAGCATACCAATATCTTTCCCTTACTTAAAAAAACCCCAAAACCTCTCCAAGCCATGGAGATTTGCAGCGTGTGCTATCCTACAAAGCTGCATCTATGAGTTCAGTCCACTTTGTCATTGCCTGAAGCTGATTATGACAAAGAACCAATACCCCATTCTCTATATAATACTTCCTCAGCCCTTCTGTTTTTCTCTCCCCTTCAATTATTTAAATTTCTGCATCTCTGTCCCCTCCTCATAGGAAAGATCTGCTTCCATTGTGTGTGAGTGCAGGAAACGGGACTCCTACTTAAAATTCTTGGAGAATATCTCAACTGAAACAACCAACAAGTTGGAGAGATTTAACTGGATGCACCTTTATTTTAAAAAGAAAAGTAAAAGAATAATAATCATCAAGACTTATGCAAGAAGAGAAAGCACACTTGGGCAGACACAAGAGTGGAATATATGCAGTATTCATACTGATTTAACTCTGTACGTTGCTTTTCTAGAAGATTCATAGCACATAGTATAGAAATTCTCTCTTTAGCTATCGATAAGGATCAATCTTTTCCCCCAAAACTTTGTTATATTTCAAAAAGAAAATATAAAATACAGAAAACAATGAAAAAAGAATTAAAAAGAAAGAAGGAAGAGAAGGAAAAACCAAAACTGAGGAATGCAGACAAAAAAGGCGAAAAAAATCTATGGAAAAAAGATAATTTCTGACTTTCTTCAATACAGGTAAAAACCTAAAAATCAATAATCTTTTGAACTGGAATAAACCTTAACAAACAGTATGTCTATCATCATAAACAAGTCTAATAATCAAGCCACAGTTAAAATTTAATTTCTTTCAGTTTCAAGCAAAAAATTCAAGAGTGGTTTCCAAATAGAAATGAAGCTAGATAAAGTCTTTTCTTTAATCAAGGCAGTCGGTTTTGTGTCTCTGCCAACTCCATTAATTTCACCATCCGTTCTTCCACTGCAGGTATTTGGGAATCCTTCCATCTGCACATAGAGTTGCCTTGCTGCTGTTATCATATATTAGAATAAAGTATCACGTTTTTTTCCCAGTCTGTTTGTCCATCAAATCTAAAAGAAAAGCCTCTGGCTTCAGCTGTACAATTGGTTTAAGAATTTTCTGAGTTAGAATACCTATACGATTTCAAAAACTCTTAGCATTTTTACATATCCACCAGAAGTGATAAAAACTGCCTTCAGATTGTTTACATTTCCAACATACATTTGACCGACCCTTATACATCTTTGTCAATTTATCAGGTGGTAAGACCCAATGGTACATCATCTTACATAAATTCTCCTTCTAGTTATAATTCAATGCAAATTTCAGTTCTTTACTCCACATAATCTCCTACTGATCAAACATTATATAATAACCAAAATTTCTTGCCCATTTGATAATATAATCTCAAACATATTCATCCTTCTTTATTTTTCACTGGTTTTTAATTTCAGTTCTCCTTCAGAGGAAGTCAGTAAATCAGTATATGTCAGCCAGGTATGTCTGGCTATTATTTCTCTTCTAAAAAACCGCTTCTTGGCCTAACAAACATAAAAGAATTTTTGGAGTCAATCTTAATTTGTATATATTCCAAATGGCATTTCTATCAAAACTATCAAATGGTTTTGAAAATCTTTATTAACTTTAACTTTGTCATACCATAAATAGCTGTGCCACTGATAAAGACCAGTTCTGATCAGTTTAGGAGTAAAGTGGTTGTGCCAATTCACAAGGCTACTTCAGGAAATTTCTTCAAAGCTATCTAGTTCCTGCTACTGGCTGCATAATCTTCTTGCTTCACATATTTCCCTTTAATAACTAAACTCCCTCCATAGAATTCAATGTACTAATATTGTGTTGGGTCCACACACATATTATGTTCTGAACTTTCCTGAGTTGATCCTGGAAAGGGACTGGGGCGAAACCTTTCCTCATTCTCCAGACCACATGGTCTTGAATTCCTATTGTCCTCTAGAATTCAACTTTCAAAATATTTCTTTTGTGAATATAACTCATTTTGAGCATATGTAATGGATTGTTTTCTTCTCAGCAGGAGAACAGAACTTTTTTTTTTCATTTTGTGCACACCAAAAATAGTCACATAGTTTGGATTATGTATTGGTAATGTAAGAGGAATGTATATCTGAACAAATAAAAGAGGAGGTAACAAAATTGGTCAGAGGTGTAGAAGATAAGTCCTATGAAGAAAAGTTAAAACAAGTTGATTTGTTCCATTTGGAAAAGAAAAGGAACTTTTATTACTACAATCTACCCACTGCAGACTTTAATAACTGTAATGTCAAAGAGGACAAAGGCTGGTTCACTGCTTTCTAGAAATCAGGATAGGAGTTTTTAGTTATTGAAAGATATATTTTCTTTTACATTAGATAGAAGAAAGTTCTTGATGAAAAGAATTGGTACAGTGCAACTAATCACCCACTCACTGGAGTTTCTTTTAAGCAAATGCTGGTCAGACATTTGCAGTTTTTCCTTCATTCTTCTGGGAATTGGGTTAGAGGACCTTATTCCCAACTTCTTGATTCATAAAATAAACAAGGCTGAACTGATATACATATGGCAATCTCACCTCGTTGGTAGGAAGATGGGGATCTAAAACTGAGTTTTCATTATATGGCATATTCTAATGTTCAGGAAGCCATCGCATTCTAAATCAATATTTCTCAATATTGGCAATGTAAACTTAAGGGATTTCAAAGGATTTCAGGCCAAGGAATCTGCTATTAAAAAAATAATAACCATGGAACCCTTGATTAAGACCCAAAACTCTGATGATAGAAAATTAACTCTTTGTCATGTAATTTTTTTTTACTTTAATCATAAAACTTTATTAAGTTCTTATAGAATCCCAGAGTTATAACAGGACACAGTTTAAAAAATCATGCTGGAATCATTACACCAAAAGTTTGATTTATTGAACAAATTCATTCACTAATTTTATTGTTTATTGAAAGCTCTTACATAATTAAAAGAATATATATATATAATATAAAATATATATGAAAAGGTGCTAGAAACATTACAAACATTACTCCCTCAACACCTGAAGCGTTAAAAGAGGAAGTAAAGGAAAGAAGACAAACCACAGAATGATAGTGTACTGTTTCCCTTCTTCCTCCAGAACATTCTAACTTGATAAGCAGTATTAGGAAATATGCTCAGTGGCATCTATTTTCATAAATTACAGCTAGATCCTTTGCAAGATTTAACATTCAGCTAAATTTTTTGATTTGCATCCCAACTGGACAACCATTTGAATGGAATGGCATAAGACTCCTGCCTTGAGGAGTGGGTTGGACTAGAACAGGGCTGACAAACTCCCGGCCCATGGGCTGGATGTGTCACGCACTAGCCACGCCCACTTTAGCGAAGGGAGAAAAAGTCCCAATATGTCACATGATGCCGCCATGACAACATGAGTTTGACACCCCTGGACTAGAAGATCTCCAAGGTTCCTTCCATCCCTATGATTCTTTTTATTCCACTCATAGAGCACCATCAAATAAAGCAGGCAAATTCATCTTCCATGTTTCAGCCTTCCCCTCTGCTGTTCTCTTTTCCTCTGGATCTCTTTCTTTCCTTTGTCCCCCTCAAGTCAATTTCTCCTTTGAATTCAAGAAAAGACCCTCTTGTCTCTTCCACCACCCTTATATAATTGGGGCGAATGTTCTGACTCATGCACTTTCTCTACTTTACACTCTCATAGCACAGAGCTATTACTTAAATTCTCTTGAGCTTTTTAAGAGGGAATGCTTATTACAGTTATGTTTGTGGGCCAATCAAATATGACATTTAATCTGTGAGGTTGATATTTCCATACCCAAACTCTTAAGAAGAAAGCAATAAGTTGTATAAAGTAACCATGGAGGTTCAGTGACCATAATTAGATGGTCGCCCTGCACCACATCTGCCAGATCAAATGGAGATAATCGCCAATACGGACTTCACCACCCCAAGATATTAAGGTGTAGCTTTTGAAATCCTTTCATTATGCTTCCTTTCAGACTTGTGAATATTTTATTATTATGGCTTTCTCTTCAGCTTCCTTATGTTGAACACAATCATTATCCAATTCTGTAGGCATCTTGTAATTTTTTTTTTGATCTTCTTAAGGAGCAATGTAAAATACCTGAGCTGTATCTGACATTCTGTTTCAGTGAGATGCTTGCTCAACATTTAGCAAACGTCAAAATATGTGCCAATGGAAGTTAAATTCTTACAAAACTTTAAAGTCCTTTTTTTTAAAAAAAGTGATTTGTCTGGAAACTGCTATTACAAACTTGAAGTGAGACTATAAAACAGGGTTAAATTTTTATCTACTCCATCCAGCTTTATTTTCAAAACTTTATCTTCCATTTTAAAACAGCTGACATGCCATAGCTATATGCTAAATTGGGATTTTGTTACTCAAACAAAATTGTAACCTCAACAGGCCTGCTGGCTATTAGGCCAAATATATCTGAGGACAAAACAAAACAGTTGCATTGTCTTAATAGCAGAGTGACACCTGCTGGACCATTTGAAAAATGCAGACTATCTTGTGGAAATTCAACCTTCTTTGTAACCCCTAATACTGTACATGTTCCATATCATAACATCACAATCTGTGGAGTTTGGGGGTGGGAGGGAACGTTTCAAGAAAGTTAAGATGGCGGCTATCACTATGCGATCAAAACTCTGCCCCTTTTCACATGCACTGTGCATGTGATGAAAATAAAGAGGGGAAGGACGTTGAGTTTACTTCTCATGGTTGTCATCTAGACATTTTTAACACCCTTGTAGATTATCCCATGATACAGTCGAATATACAGGTGTAATCACACTAATAAAAACATTTTTTTTCACAATCACAAGTCAGATGCTTATCTGAACATCTCTTAAGTGCACCAAAGTCTATTTATCTGAGGGAACCTGAAATCCCTCAATATTGCTAAATGGTATCTCCCAGCATTCTAGCTGTCTTGGCCAATAGTAAGAGAGACAGAGAAATGTTTTTTTTTTTTTTTTAATGGGATGGAGTGAATGTGGATGTGAAAATTTGACATCTTGGGTGTTTATGCTGATTCAAGGTAAGTATCTAAGTATTTGGGGAAAAAGCAACACTGACTTATCTGTTACTGCACCCAAATTTGTTTAATGTGACTTTTAAATGCAAATGATTTCTTACTCAATTTTAACATGATATGAATTATGCAATATAACCACTCTTCTTGGATAAGCGCCAGTTTGTAGGTAAACAGATAAATAAACTAAGCTGCACCATATCTTACCACAGAAGTGATGAATCCTGAACCCATATCCAAACTTTATTAATCAATGCCTATGCTGATGTGCATCTTAAAAACTGCCTTTGTTTCGACTTTATTCTTATTATTTGCTAGGTATGCTGCCAATTCCATATGACTGCAAAATGCATCAATATCTTTCCCCCCACCCAAAACATTTGCTAATACCGCAATTCACGTCTGCAGGATATTGGTCAGGATAGCTAGGCGGATGAATGTTTCCACATTCCTGCTTTGTATCCAAAATACCTTGTTAAAAAGAGAGCATTTGCCACTCTGAACAATAGAAGTGCTTCTAATTGTTTCCAGATTTTAGATTCTTTCTATGCTGCCTTCCCTTGTGATTACAGGCAATCCAAAACTCCATATAAAGTATTCAAGAAATCTAGGAATAAAATCCAATTAATTTGGCAGCAAATGTATGAAGGAATCATCTTACTAATATTGTCGAAAAGAGATCTTCTGTCTTCCAAACAATATCTATGTCCATGCATAGCTCTTCTGCAGCAATCTAATAGAGCTACCCACTCTGGGCTTCAAAAACTTTACTTTTTTCAGTTGTTTGCTGCAAATACTTGTTCCAAAACCTAGATAATCACTAGCAGTGGTAGCAAAGAGAGACAGAAAATTTGAATTCTTTACTGCCATCTAGTGGGCCTCTGGATTTTTGTAGTTATGATTTGATAAATATAATTTTAAAGTTGCAAAGAAGAGTATTCTTGGTTAGCAGTTGAATAATATTATTGTGTTTTTATTATTCAACTAATAATCAAAATACAATAGCATAAATAACATGATAATACAAGATCTAACAGCAAAGGTAAATTTTCATGATAGTAAATAGAAATGGCTATCAATTATAGATTGTTGATTGTAGATTAAATGGACCTACAGTATGTAAAATTTACCAATTAAACTGTAGTATTAACATAGAATGTTGCTTATTTTCTATCCAGATCAGGCACTTACTTGAGGCCACATAACTGTAATCCAGTCCAATCCAATCCTCCTGCAGCACTCTGCCGGATGAAAACGGGCTGCACAGAGGCCCCATGAAGCCCATTTTCAGTTGGCAGAATGCTGCAGGAGGCTGTGGAGGCTGAAAACGGGCTGCTTGTTTTGATCAACAGAGGCACTGCGGGCTGGTCCTTTGATATTTCCAGACCAGCCCCTCAGGCCAGATTTAAGCACCACATGGGCCGGGTTCCAGAGGTGGTATTCAGCAGGTTCTGACCAGTTCTGGAGAACAAGTAGCAGAAATTTTGAGTAGTTCAGAGAACCGGTAAATACCGTCCTCTGACTGACCCTGCCCCCATTCTCTGCCTCCCAAGTTCCAGATGATCATAAGGAAATGGGGATTTTGTAATAACCTTCCCCTGGAGTTGGGAGGGAATGGAGATTTTATAGTATCCTTCCCCTGCCATGCCCACCAAGCCACACCCACAGAACCAGTAGTAAAAAAATTTGAATCCTACCACTGCCAGATTCGGCCTGTGGGCATTGAGTTTGACACCCCTGTTATAGACCGTAAAATAGTACTGCTTTTATTTGTTATTTAAACTGAGTGCTCTTTATAGAGATTGGACTTTATAAAGAGATTATTTTTAACCTTTTATTTTAAAATGTCTGTAGATCAAACAGGTAAACCCAGTTTCCCAGAGTTATTATCTTTTTCATGGTTATTGGTTGCTATCTGTAAAAATTTGAGGATGATTGACAGGTATTTACACAACCTTCTGAACCTTCTGAGCATTAACAGAATGCTCAGTTAATACTCCATGATAAGTAATTTTAATTGTGATTCGTCTTTCCGACTTTTGTTGTTCCTGGTCGGAACAGCATGAGCTGCAGAAATCAGCAGGTGAAACTGTTCACAGTGTGGAGCAAATAATTCTCCTCTGCTAATAATATTCATAACTGAAGCAAATATCAAAGACCAAGCAACAGAGGGTTAGTAGTAGTATAAAGAAATCATACAAACTTCAATGGCATGTTTCTCTATGGTTTCACAGCTGGTAAGACATCACCAACAAGAACATGTTGTTATATTCCACCAGGAATTCATTATTAAATCCAGGAGTTCCTCTGCTCCCTTCAGAGTTAAAAGATAATGGTGCCTTTGCAACGACTACATTTTATTTCTGTCTTGCTAAGAAGTAATGGGGCTGTGTGTATAGTGTGGTGTGTTTTAATGACTAACTTTCTCACTGCAGAAGAAGTCTGATATGCATGTTTTCAGGTTGGATGAAAGGAGTTCATAGTTAATAGAAGCATCAAGTCAACTGCAGGTTTAACTCATCTAACTGAAGAAGTTTGCCTCTTATTCTATATTTAAGAAATAAAAAATTACAACTTCATTTTACTTCTTCTCGATACTTAAGGCATGCTGGCTAATATGTACCTGCCAGCATCACACAACCAAGGAGAACCTGTTTTGTGGATGCAGTTGTAACCCACTAGCTTTGAAATGCCCATCCCTTGAAGGTCAAACTTATTTATCTTTTCCCAGTTGGTGAAGACCAAGCTTTGTCATTTGTGCCCCAGATAAGAACTATAGATTTATTTGTTCTATGATTTATTATTTTCATTCTTGCATTTGGAATCTAGCATCCAGAACCTTTTGTCCCTTCAATCCCATTTTGTTAATACCACTTGTGCATTATTGTGTATTCAAAATTCCTTTACTTGGTTTTTGTCTTGTGCTATGGTTTCTCTGAACGATGAGCAGAATATAATATTTTAAATGAATGAACGGGAGTGAGGAAGGAAAACAGAAAAGGAACAATTATGGGGAATGTGAAATTTAAAACTTAGTTGTCCCTGCAGTCTCTTCTGTCTCTCATAACTCAGCTGATGTTCTAGCAAAGAAAGAAGAGCTATTACAGGACAATCTTTTCCTCATTCAATTGTTTGCTTCCTCAATTGTTTGCTCACAGTTTAGCTAAGCAAGATGGGAATGAGTGAAAATACAGAAGGGATATTTAACTGTTTCTCCATGATCTCTACATACTAAGGTCTTATTTGAGCAGTCTAGAACATAAGAGCAGTATAGGAAATAGGGTACTAGCAGAAGGTTGGTAAATCAGGTGAACTCCAGAAGCAGGCAGTTCCCAGAGACATTGTGATATGGTGGTTAAGATGGTACTCAGGCTAAAGTCCCCGGTTAGCCTTCAAATGTGATTGGATCACCTTGGGTGAAGCATTTATGACATCACTGATATTACCTAGTTTGGATAATGAACAGTCTACAACAGGACTGTCAAACCCGTGGCCCAGAGGTTGGATGCTGCCATGATGATGCGAGTTTGACACCCCTGGTCTACAAGAAAACAGCCATGCTCAGAGAATGCCAAGGACCCTTCATTTCAACCCTGAGCTACCAATATTTTCCTCCTTCTCTGAGAATCATTTATTCTCAGTCTAATCTTACGGGGGAAAGTGTAGAAGGAAGTATTGCATATGCTACTGGGAATCTTGGAGGGAAAAAGGACATAGATCTACTAAAAAACAAACCAGCAAATAAATGCTTGTAAACTCTGTAGAAGATTAATGTTAGTCTATCCCAACCCCATATCAAGCTAAGCTTCATTAAACCTCCCCCCAAATATCTATTATATTGAGTTTAAAAGGTATTTTAATATTTATTTTACCACTAGTTTTAACTAAACGATGGGTAACTATAGATTTGTGAAAGAAGAGCTGTATGTTCTGAGCATTTTCAGTGTTGGGAAAGACTTTGCATCAGATGAAGCTTCACCATCAGTGGAATTGACTTCCATGTAACTCTGCTTAAAACAAGTGATGATCATTTCTAGCATGATTTAAACTTATAAACATTATTTAGAATAACATTGTCTGCATTCACAGGTTCATCACCAAGCATTTGAATTAGAGTATACAGATGGAGGTGAACTCACTTGTCCCAGACTCACTAGCAGTTGATTATAATCACAGTGCTTGCGCTTCATTTGTTTGACAAAATGACCTGTTGAGACTGAAACACAAAAGGAAATATGAAGGTTGCATCCACAGCAGTGTTTAGAGATGTGAAGATACACAGGAGGTTCCTAGAGCCATTATCTCCCATCTGTCTAAGTCTTATGGGAAATAAACTAAGAGTCTACTCATGTTGGGAACAGGAGATAATTATGAGAAAAAGCTAAATCCAAAGAGAAAAAAAATGTGTGTTGACACAAAAGCTGTTGTTCCTGTTTCGGCTCCTTTAACAACCTGTGGACATTTTTTTTCTGGCATTTTGCCATTTAACTTTCTATAACATGAGGATTATAGTTAACAATTCTAGCAAAGCAGCAACAATAAAAAAATATTGGTGCTGAAAGATGCTTCATGACAAGAGCTTGCTTGTTTTTGCTCCCCAACATGCTTGGGGCTTTAAACCAATAAATTGGCACACAGTCAACAGCTTATATGGAACACATAAATCGAGCTATTAATTAGCAGGTTTTGCTTCTCTCCATAGACCGTAGCATAGAAATGTTTCCATTTAGGTTGATGAGCTCAAGGCAGTGGCAAATCTAGCATAGTTGACATATGGAATGGATCATTTTTAACACTCCCTCCTTTGCTGTGAGCCCGTTTGGTGTAGTGATAAAGTCATCAGACCAGAAACCAAGAGATTTCAAGTTCTAGTCTGGACATAGTCACAAAGCAAACCTGTATTAAAAGGACCAGATCTCATTCTTTGTCCTACAAATATATGCCTCTAATGTAGTTTTAGGTGCAGTGCTCATCCAAAACCATAAAGGGATGGGCCATTCCTTCCTCCTCCCAAGAGAGCAAAGATACAGTAAAATTGATAAAGAGACATATGCACTAAAATGGGCAATAGATGTTTTGCAGGGATATCTATGGGGTTGGGCATCCTCTCATCAACCACTCACTTGACTGAAACAAATGAAGGATACCAATTCATATCTGACCAACAGTATTTGACACTTGCAATCATATACCAATTTAATATTGAACATCAAGCTAGAGAGCAACATTTCATTGCTAACACTTCATATCACTGTACTGTAAAAACAATGAGATTGTAATGACTTAGCCAATTTGATCTACCCTGTTTTCCCCAAAATAAGATATTCCCTGATAATAAGCCCAAACGGGCTTTTGAGCACATGGCAATAAGGCCAATGGTTTCAATGAATCAAACAACTTTTTCTTGAATGGTAAAAGTTTGTATTTGGCATGCTTTTGATTAATGTGACTTTTGTTGTTGTATGTTGTTGTATGATAATTTTTCCAACCTTGGCTCATACTTTGTAAGTTTGAGAGCAATACATGCTCTTTTTCTCTCTCAGGTTAGTCCAGGCGTGTCAAACTCAATTTCAATGAGGGCCACATCAGGATTGTGGTTGGCTGGGGTGGGCGTGGCTGGGGTGGGCCAGCTCCCACTGCTGCTGTGCTCGCTCTCTTTGGCCAGGTTGCTCATGATGTGTGCAGGAGGGTAAAGTATGTGGGTCAGAAGGAGGCCCACTCCATCTCCTTATGAGGAGACCTGGCTTTGTAACCAAAGCATCCTCAGGAATTGGATGGGAGACCACCAGGAGAGGTGAGGAGGAGGGGACAAGGGGATGGCAAAAGGCAGCAGGCCTGCTGGTGGTCAAGTGCAAAGGCAGGATTTACCTCAGGCCCTCACTCTCTCTCATTATAAACTCCTTCCTTCCCTTCTTTTTCCTTCCCTCTTCATTCTTTTTTCTTCCTTCCCCTTAGGTGCCATAGGTTTTCCATCACGGATATAGGACATAGTATATAAATAATTGTAACAGGATAATTGGAAATAGAGTAATATAATATATTGAATAGTAAGTGTAGAGAATAGTATAATCATTCTCATAGTAATAGTAATCTCCCCAATCCTTATGGGAAATTATATAAACCTCCTCTCTAGAGTCCAATACTTTTAAGTTTCTATTGAGTTTGGGTCAATCCAAACTCAATTGGATATGGTTTTAAAAACTATATGACACTGATATTTCCTGCATGCAGCTTCTAAACAGCTCCTTTGCTCTTATGAAATGCAAGAAAATAGTTAACTGAGAACTTCTTATATATCAGGGAATCAGAAAGCTAAGAAAACTTGGAAAAAGAGAGAGACGTGAGTAGAAAGGCAGTTGATAGATGACCCCACAACATCTTGCATACCTGAGGCAGCTTAAAGTCATTTAGCTTCTGAGCACTAAATTCATGTTCATAGCAATTAATAGGCCCTGTAGGGTGTGTCATGAAGTGACAGAAAGAGAACTAGCTCATGCAATCTCCCTTTGCCTGCCAAATCTTTTGGGCAGTTTGGAGAGAGACTAGCTAAATCTAAAGCTGTCTGTCAAAACCATCCAGATCAACAATACTACTATGATTGAGAGATGGTTTTCTGACAGCTGGTGACATTATGAAGGGGGCGGGAGGGCAACTCAAGGAAATGAGAAAGCTGTCCAAAAGCCAGAATGGAGCATTGGCAGTGAGAACAGCGAAACCTGTATTGGTTTCATTTCCTGCTACAGTACCTCACAGGTGTGAGCTGGTCAAAGAGCCAGAATAAAAGAGAGAACCAGAGGGGGAAAGGAAAGGAGACAAATCACTACTGCACATGATAAAGGAAATGAAAAGAGAGAGATTGGTAGATCTTGTGGAAAAACAAACTATCTTTCGGTATCACTGAAACAGAAGCAGCCTGTAGCCACACTATATTTTCAGTTGTTAATGGATGGATGAATGTTACAAACCCTTTGGCCAATCAATGAGGCACAACAAACTTCTAATAAACTGGAGGATTGTTTTTAAAATAAATAAAATTAACATAACATTATCAATTCAGTTGCATCAACTGGCCCTTAATAGCAGTATAAGATATTTTAGATATATCTGGGCTTAAAACTATAAAACATCAAGTTACATACAATGAATCCTTTCTCCCAGGGAACCCTGAAAGTAGAGGTTTTTTTTTTTAAAGATAATTTTTAGTGTCCCGGTAGAGAATACAATAGAGGAGAATGTGTCTCATGGTTTGCATACATAACTGAAATTTTCTCATTCCTTGAGAAACTCATATCCAAATTGGATGATGGAAATGCACCTAAACAGGCATCAGTGAAAGAAACCCTGTATTTAAAGAAACTACCTGAGGTAGGTCTAGGACCATTTGCCATGGCCAACTTGCCAAAGCCAACCAAGAAAATGTGGTTTAAATGTATTCTTCACTAGATCTGCTTTGGGCCAACAGACCATCATCTGTTTTGTTTCTCATCTCTTGCATTTGTAGCCCACCTTTTCCCTGAAGATGCTGTTTCTGGAGACCTTCCCTAATATGAATCTCAATTTACCTCCTATGAGGTAAGTTGAGCTGAGAGAAGAATCTGTGATAGGGACTTTATCCTGGGTGACTTTGATCTCTTAAATGTGATACCATATTGGTGCCTTCCAGATGTGTTTATTTATAGCGCTCATAAACTTCAACCAGTGTGCTCACTGACAACATTGTTCGAGGATGTTGGGAGTTTTATTCTGGCATATCCAGTGCAGTTTAGAAAAGTCTGGGCTAATAGATGCCATTAGCTGAGTGTAATATTGCCAGGAAATTTTCAGGCCAGAATGATAAATGGTTGGAAGATTTTGCAGAATAGAAAAGGGAGCACTGAATCATTTTCTTATGCAGTTCTTCAACTATTATTCAGTTGAATGGAAAATAAATTGTTTTCCTCACATTCCCTCTCCAGATATAAAGGGAGTAATACTTCAGAAGCATTTCTCATGAATGAACTGAGGAATTTTGGCATCGCTCTAGCTCCTAGGTAATCAACAGGGTGTTTTCTTCTGTAGGTGTCCTAGTATTATTTTTCCTTCCTTAGCAGCTTTCAAACTCTACAGTTTTCCAAACTTTAGTAAAACTGTAACACAAAAACATCATAAAGGAACTCTTTTCTCCATGGGGATTTTTTTGATCAGGAAGTCTGAATAGTTGGAACTGTAAAAAGTGAAGTGGGACAGGGGACAAGTCAGACAGCAAAGGACATGAGATATATCATGATGTCCTCAAGAAAATAACATCAATTAATTTTCATGAGTTTTATGTAAATGGCAAATGTCTTCATTTGTGCAATGTCTCCATGTCCCGTGTCTTCTACGGGATGCTAGTAATGGAGAGTTGTGCATCAAAAAATAATGCTGGCACTCGCTACTCTTTCACAACAGTAAAATGAAAAACATTCCTCAAAGAAATTTACAAACAGTGTCTAAAGCATTCCGAGAATGATTTAAATGCCTCTTTTTGCAAAATAAGATTTTGGTTAAATTGGAGGCAGATATTGGGAACTATTTAAGGAACTATATAAGAAAGTGCGTGTGATCTTAGGAACTCCATGAAAACAGCAACCATGAATTGTATGAAAAACACTTGAACTAATAAGAAAATAGGCACAATTTCTTCCTTTATTGCCAAAATATATCTTAGAAGATATTTCTGGGTCTTATGATTATAGGATTTCTGTCTATACTCTCCAAAAGTTATTGTTGTAGTTTATCATTGTTGCTATTAGGCTAGTCTGAGGATGTTAATAGCCCAAAATTCAGAAGATGTCTTTCTGGGGGGAAAAATTCAATTTATTCCCCCAACTCCTAGCAATGGGTTGTGGTCTTAAAATATATACACATAAATAGAAACCACTGAAATTTTAGCTTAAGGTACAGAAGCAAACAAAATGGGAGTGATCCCATAGCCCCCCCCAATACTTTTCCACTATGTGCAGTCTATATATTTGTAAAAGCACAAAGAAACAAAAACTCAAATACTAACAAAAGAGCAATAAGCTTCAAGTGGTATCTTCCTTCACAAACCAAGCCTGGATAAAAGTTATGTCTGTGGAATAGCTCATTATTCACCAAAGTGAAGAAAAGATGATTTCTTTCTGTCTCTCTGCAAATACATTACAGAATGAAGAGGTGTTGACATAAAGTATGTGCAACATTGCAAACGTAATGGAGGGATAAGTATTTTCTAGAGAAACCTGTTTGGGACCATTTAGTAATAAATAAAAGCAATTGTTTTAAATAACAAGGGGAATTCCTGAATGACAGGGTATTTTAGTATGTCAGCCAAGTTTAAACACACTTAAGCGCTGTGTGAAGTAATAATAATACCGCATTATAACGTCAAGCGACATTAAAGCATTTAGAGGCTGGCTTATATGGAAGCTTCAAGCTACAAGAAAAAAAGACAAGCAGGCAGAAAGCAACAGCCAAACTGAAGTTTTGGAAAAATGCTGTAGAATATCAGCTATTTTTCAGGAGTTGCTAAGATCTGATAATAACATGAATCAAGAGGCAGTCCCATACCATGGTTTAGCCAGGTCTCTTTAACTAACGTAGCTTTAAATCTATATAATAAAGGGAAAATGCACCCTCAGGTTTGAACCTGAGGTCCTCTAGATGGGACTTCTCTATCAGGTCTCCTTGCCACCACTCCCAACATCTTCACTATAAGCTGTTTTCTCCTTTTCATACCAGCTTCTGGGGAATCAGGAGACGTTTGAAGGGGAATTCCTCATCTCACCCTGGCTCTGGCAAAATATAAAAAGGGAAAGAAAAGGAGAAAGAAAAAGAGACTTTGGGAATCTCTAGCTCAGCCAAGATGAGGTGGGTGATAGGAGGTTTCAGAATTAAAAATTAACTTACAATGGAAAACTGCAAAAAAAAAAAAAAAGTATTTCAGCCTATATATATAGGCTTTCTATCTCCTCAGTTTTTTTAATGCACCTTTCTATTCCCTCCCCTGCATTTTTTCCCAAGTTATCAGACTGGGAATCCCATTTGTATAGTTGAAGCATCAACAACTAGATACCAAAGCATAGGATCAACAGACCAGAAGTATCAATAGGCTTCGGAGAGATGGATGGATGGATGGATGGATGGATGGATGGATGGATGCTTTTAGAAGAAAAAATTCCAAAGGAGCAATCTCTTGTGGGAACAATGTAGCCAAGATATGCTGTCCAAATCTTGAGGCAAAAGGGAGATGGGAAAAGGGAGGAGAAATGATCTGAAGTGGAAACGGTGTGTAACCTTCTATGCTGCAATAATTTAATGAAGGCCCAACATATTTCACATATGACAGTATCCTCAGAGATACCTTAAACTTTCTTCTCTCTCCTGCTCCATTTAGCTATGAAACCTGGGTCCTCAGTTTATAATGTGCTCTGGGATCTTTCATGATTAAAGTTCTATGACAGGCCACAAAGTTGCATAGCAACTGTAACCATGACTTAGTCATACTGAAATATTCTCGCAATGGTTCTGAAATTTTCCAGACTTTGTTGTTGTCAAGGGTGTGTGGAATTTCCGCGTTTGTGTGTGTGTGCGTGCACATGCACATGTGTGAAAGACCAAGAAAAGGAAAGAGAAAGACCTTGTTCCTTTTAAATTCATTTTTGCAGTGGATTACGAGGTTCCTAGTCAATTGACTCTAACTTGTAAATTAGAGTTTTAAGGCAGTTTGGTTCTTCTTTGAGACATTAAGACTTCACTATAGTCTTAAAATAGATACTTAATTTGATATAACATTTCATCCTGACCACCCAGGCATTTGTGCAATAAAAGCAATTCTGGGACCAGATCATATTTTAGGTTGCTTGATTTATATTGCTTTGCTTAAAAATGATTTTTTTTAAAAAAAACTTCGTTGTTGTTGTTCTCTAAAGAACTACTTTTAGCTTTTTTGAGAGAAAAAGTAATATAGAAGTAAATCAATAGGCATCATCGAACTGGCTCTGGAGATTTGAATGCAAAATGCAAAAAAACAAACAAACATTGCTATGTAGTCATAGCTCTTCATCTCAGCCCAGAATCTCTTTCTCAGTGAGATGAGTGACATATAAATTTAATAGACAAGCAAATCTTTATTTCTAACACTAGCAAGAGAAAAATGATTATTTTTTCTAGTCTCCATCTCAGGGCCTCAAGGTATCTAAGTGAACATGTGTATTTTTTGCATCTTATAGTCCTTTGTGGATCCTAGTCTGTTTCATGCAGTTTTCTTAGTTAGGTTGAAAATAATTTGCTGCCTTCTTATGGCCGAGAGAGAATGTCTGATCCAAAGTCACCAAGTTGACTCTGTGCATAGAACTCCTGTTCCTAATCCAATATCTTTCATCATTGTGCCAAAGTGTACACTAACCACTAACCTAAGTACAATGAGCCATGCAGTAGTGGGTTTCAAATCCTGTCGCTACCGGTTCACTCATGGACACTTCTGCACATGTGCAGAGACTTCTGGGTGGGTGGGCAGAGCCTCCTGCCACCGCCTGCCACCGCCAAACTGCAATTTGGCAGTTCAAATCTCACCAGGCTCAAGGTTGACTCAGCCTTCCATCCTTCCGAGGTGGGTAAAATGAGGACCCAGATTGTTGGGGTCAATATGCTGACTCTGTAAACTGCTTAGAGAGGGCTGTAAAGCACTGTAAAGTGGTATATAAGTCTAAGTGCTATTGCTATTGCTACACCCTGCTGACTTAAAAGGAAATTTATTGGGGACCCCTTCTTTGACCTTGGCCATCGAACTCCTCTCAACTCTTCTCATTCTGATGCTCCATCTGCATTTGTGTTCCCTCTACACTCTCTTCAGTAGCTTCCATCTACCACTCAATCATCCAAAAAGGATTGTCAGAACCACTTGGAAGCAGCTGCAACAGCTTTCAATAGCTTTTAAGCTCAGAATCATTGAAAACATTCAGCTTCTTTGGTCATGCTCCTTCATTTTTCCTGAGTTCTTCCACATAGCCAGACTCCTATTAGCATTCCCTCTTCGCTCAGACACTGACCTCCCTTCCTGAAAAGTCTCTTACTTTGAAAGGTTAGGTTTACAAATGCAAAACAGAATAAAACTATTTGCATGCATAACACTGATGTGAAAACTTATAGTACCTGTCATTTTATATTATTTTTCTACAGAAAAATTATGTAAAATAAGTTTAATGGTTTGCTCAGTTTGATTTCAGTGATTCCTCCATCATACAAAAGGATGGAGCTTCCAGTCTCAAGAGGTTTGACAATTGTGACTTGCCCAACCCTGCAGAGGTCTGACAATTGCCTAACAAACAAACAAAACAGTCAAGGGATTTCTTCCTCTTAAAAGAAACCTAAAAGAGAAAAATGTAATCCTTGGTCTTCTGTAAGGTGAGGGGATGGGGATGGAGAAATTGAGCTCTAAGCATCTATGTTACTAGTTAAGTGGGGAGTGGGGAAGAAGCCTCAGTCTTCATAATGAAGGAGGCGGTGTTGGTATATGGAACTGGCAGAGTTCCTCCTAGCTGCCTTCCAGCATTTTTCAGATGTGTATTGGGCTGATCCCCCCCAAGTGTGCTGCTTTATGTACAGGAGTATAGCCAAACCACAGCTAGTGGTTACTTTTATCTCAGAGCAGCTGTGTGGCTTTTAAAAAAAAGGAAAGCTCCTCTTCTACAAGGCTCAGTGGCTAAGACACTGAGCTTGTCAATCAGAAAGGTCAGCAGTTCGGCAGTTCAAATCCCTAGTATAGGTCTCTTGCGTGAACAGGGGGTTGGACTAGATGACCTCCAAGGTCCTTTCCAACTCTGTTAATATAACTGTTACTGTTACATTCAGGAATTCTAGGTCAGCAAATAGAACAGGTCCTATGGAAAGCAGCATAGGCACTACCATAAATATGGTAATACTAGCAAGGGATGATGGGAGTTGAAGTCCATTTCCCATGGATAATGAAGAAGGTTGCATTAAAGAACTTAGGGAGGAAGAGATATCCAAAAGTAGTCAGCTTATTTCATCCAAAGAAAAGGCAGACTCGAAGTCTGAAGAGGTTTCCTTCCTTCGTCAGGATTTTTATCTCTGTTTTGCATGTTTTCTTTCCACTGGGGAAAAAAAATATGAGTAAAAGTTCCAAGAGTGACATATAATTCAAACTTCAGAAGAGATTCTGAGGTTCCAAATCTTCCCTGCTTCTTGTCTTTGCCAACAGTCAAATTCCACTGTCAGAGCAGTAAGTCAGTAGTTGGGTAATTTTCAGCCCAGACCTCCTCCACCAAGATGGAGATATCTGCCTCTAGTGGTGGCGAATCAGCGCACCCTATGACACCTTCCCAAGGACCATAGAATGATAGCTCAGACAATTGAATCTATTCAGAAGTCACAGGCAAAAAGGAACATAAAGCAGTTACGAATCAGGGTTCATTTTAATCTATTTAATGGTGGGTTGTTAAGTCACCTCGCTAACATCTGTGAAATCTGAAACCATGGAGAGGTTCAGGAACGTTCTGGCACGTTCTCTCTCTTCCATTTTGCCTCTTACCATTTCCCCTGACATTGTTTCATATCTGCCAGAACCTATGACACCACAGCAAGGAAATGTCTACAATATTGGACAAATAAAAACCAGCTGTTCTTTGTCAAGCTTAATGACTGAAAACCATGATGGAAAAACTGTGAGAAAATATTTGAGAGATAAGGACACCGGTTTGGGTGGAAATAGCATATGGGTGGATTCACACAGTGTATTGATCGTGTGAGCAGTCAAGATGTGTGAAAGCTCTACATCAACTGTCACAGACTCAGGCATCATGTGTCGTTTCTTCTCATCAGAACTGTTGAGCCATATGGCAGAATAAAGTCTAATGGATAATACCACAGGGCTAATGTAGAATATGTGCTTGAAAATTTTCTCTAGTGGTCCATGAGAAAATTTTGGTGGTCCACAGAAAAATTATTTGCATTTTTTATATTGCACTAAATCAGGGGTCCTCAAACTACGGTCCCTGGGCCAGATACATGCAATGAATGTTTGTGTTGCTGCAGAGAGTCTCCCCCTTCTGGGTCTTTTTGTGCAGGTCGGAGGGGGGCAGAAATTCCAAACTGGGGTCTGCTTCAGCCTCCTGGTGAAATCCAGCAGGTTCTGACAGGTTCTGGAGAACTGGAAGCGGAAATTTTGAGTAGTTCAGAAAATAGGCAAATACCACCTCTGTCTGGCTCCAGAGTGGGGTGGGAATGGAAATTTTGCAATATCCTTTCCTCAGGAGTGGGGAGGGAATGGGAATTTTGCAGTATCCTTCCCCTGCCACGCCCACCAAGCCACACCATGCCTGCCACACCCGCCATGCCACGCCCACAGAACCGGTAGTAAAAAAAATTGGATTTCACCACTGGACTGCATCATGGCTTGGAACTGGCTGACCATCTCAGTCCGCTGAACCTCCAGGGACTGGCACCTGGCCTTGCACTCCTGAAGGTTTTTCCTATGCTCAGTGCTCATAGTCCTCAGTGAGGTACTTCTGCTGAGCCTCCTTCTTGGTCAGATCCAATTTGAACTGAGCCAGCTGTTTTGCCAACTCTTTGTCATGGTGGCTGCTGAGCTCCAGCAACTGTTTCCTGTTGGGGCCCTAAGGAGCCCAGGCGGGCAGGCAAGGAATGGCGAGTAGAGGCTGGCAAGGCACTCCTCGATGTGAGTGACATCGAGTTGGCCACGCCCACCCAGTCACATGACCACCTTGCCACGCCCTCCCAGCCATTCATTAGGCAGATCATATTAGTGGTCTGTGGGATTTAAAATTATGAATTTAGTGGTCCGAAAGGTTGGGGACCCCTGCTCTAAAGTAAGGTCTTAATCCCATCTATAGATATTTTGGAATGTAACAGCATAAAGTTAAATCCAGCAAGGAGATAATAGAAACTAACAACGTTTTTTTTTTTTTTGGTACCATTATTTACTGCATCCTCTAACCAAACCAGTGGTCCCGGGAATCCAGAGAGGATACCCCAGTACTAGTCACTGGTGCCTTTGTCTTCTGAAGTTGATATATGATTCAAACTTCCATAATGAACATAGAAGTTTAACTTAGTTACGAAAGCGCTTCTAACATTGGTTATATACATGCAATATAACAGATGCTACTTTTGGAATGATAAAATGGAGTTCATTTGGAGCTGTTCCCCAAGGAAAAACAATGTTGCTCTTAAAGGCAGGTGTTGTAAAAAATAGGGTAAGATGGTTGCCTCAGGTAGCGACAGTTGACAGTTGTCCACTGAATAGCAACTGTCTTCTGAGGTATCATTTCTATCGAAGAACATAGGTGTTTGTTCAGGATGCTGTCCCCATTAGCAGTATAAAGGTGAATTGGAAAATTGAGTGGCCATTTTGTTCAATTTGTGTATGTGAAATGGGATAGGTTCCCTCTTGTCCCTCAGCAATGTTGGAAGAATATCTTAGATCAGCTTTGATTGAGGATTATAGGAGAGTGGGAGATAAAAACATGTGGCCCATGGAACCTATAAATTCCAGAAATCCATAGAATTCTTCTAATAGCCTTCATAAAACACATTTTCCAATATATTGAGGGGACACATAGTAGGGTGATTTGAAACAAGTAATGTGTTTGTCACTGTGGCTCCCCCTGACTAGGTGGCTCAGTGGCTAAGATACTGAGCTTGTCGATTAGAAAGGTCAGCAGTTCGGCGGTTCGAATCCCTAGTCTTCTGCATGAGCAGGGGGTTGGACCAGGGGTGAAATCCAAAATTTTTCCCTACCGGTTCTGTGGGCGTGGCTTGGTGGGCATGGCAGGGGAAGGATATTGCAAATCTCCATTCCCACCCCACTCCAGAGGAAGGATACTGCAAAATCTCCATTCTCTCCCCTCCTGGGGGAAGGATATTGCAAAATTTCCATCCCCACCCCACTCTGGGGCCAGCCAAAGGTGGTATTTGCCGATTCTCTGAACTACTCAAAGTTTCCGCTACCGGTTCTCCAGAACCTGTTAGAACCTGCTGGATTTCACCCCTGGGTTAGACTAGATGACCTCCAAGGTCCCTTCCAACTCTGTTACTGTTACATTCCTTCAGCCATCACATTTCCAATTGGTAGGGCCCTATTAGAAACAGTCTTGGGCGATTGTGCTGGGGGAAGTTGCAATCAGGCAGAGGGCCAGAAGAAAGGGGTCTAAAATTGTTCACTTCCTCTGATCATGGATTATATGTTAGTGGAAAGGCAGGGGTATCTGCAGGGCTTGATCAGAACTATCAAGATGATGGCCATATTAGTTTGATTGAAGGTTGACTGTTTTTTACGTGCAACACTTCAGTTGTACCATTGTAATCATCATGTTGTCTTTTTTAAAAAACCATAGCTGCAGCCTCACATGGAAAGAGTGTTGTTAAGGAAGGACTCTGTAATGCAGTCCTGAAGCTGAAGAGCTTTTGTTTTTTTTTTTAAGTGTCCTTGTGTTCTGCCAGAAATTATGTTCAGAATCATCTGCTTTCTCCCCTCACACCGCTTTCTTCAAAGTACTTCTTGTTTGCTTTGTTTCAGGAAGAAGGGAATTACACATTCATTTAACAAAATGCATTTTTGTCCATAAATGATAAAATAATTCTCTGCAAGACTATTGCTGGATTCAGAATAAATTGGTACATGCAGTCTGTAATGAACTTGGTGTTGCTTAGATGCCAAACATGCTTTTATCTCATTTTTCTTTCTTTCCTCTTCATTTTTCTTCAGTAATAAAAGTAATATTTTGCAATGAAATAGACTTGAGCAGCAACAGAACTTGACAATGCCTCATTTCAGGATTATTGTGGATGTGACCCTATTCACAGCAGATATATGAAGGGAGGGGTGCAGAAATCCTTTTTGAAGGCATATATCAATCACTTCTGACTTAAGAATTTTTTTAAAAAATGTCAGATATGATCAAATGATTCCACAATTCAATGAGACAGGGAGTCCATCAGAAATCTCCCATGATCACACTCTTCCCTATTATGGTAAAATGTGCAGTAATAAAATTGAGATGAAACTCAAAATACTTTGGCCACCTAATGAGAAGGAAGGACTCACTGGAAAAGAGCCTAATGCTGGGAAAGATTGAGGGCAAAAGAAGAAGGGGATGACAGAGAACATGGTGGCAGGATGGAGTCACTGAAGCAGTAGGCATGAGCTTAAATGGACTCTAGAGGATGGTAGAGGACAGGAAGGGCTGGGGGAACATTGTCCATGGGGTCGTGATGGGTCGGACATGACTTCGCAACTAACAACAACATAGTAATAAGACCTGGCGGTTCTCAAAGGCATTGGGTTTTAGGCATGATGCATGGATAAACTTTGGGGTGTAGCAAAATCTGTTTCTTCTTGGGGGGGTGTTGCTTTTATTGCTATTGTTTTTTCATATGTGTGTGTGTGTGTGTGTACATGTATACGTATATGTGTATACATGTATATGTATATACACCTACACCTATACACACACAGACTATATTATTATATATTATATGTACAATGAATTTGAAACAAAAGCTTTTTCCCATGCGAAGGATTGTTTATGATTAATTTGAAATCTTTGGCATTTTTTGAAATTTGAAAAAAAAACTGAAATCTTATTTCAAATTTAGCTGGTCCATTTGCAACTTTCTAAAATCAAATTTTGAATCACCCATTTGCTGTCTTATTTCAGAAAAAAAATCAAGTCCTTAAACTTGTATTTAAAATTTTTCACTGAGGATTGAAGGAAATTCAGTTAGTGCTGTAAAACTTGCTGATCCAAAGGTTCCTAATCGCTGAAAAGCAGTTAACAAGCCATTTCCTAGAAAAGGGAAAAGAAGCTGTTGTCCTTCCTCAAGGGCCTACCATAGTTTGAGCAAGAACGTTTGTCTCCCAGACCTTTAAAGTTGCCAGACACCACTGTCTTGCAGTCTCCTTGCAAGGAGCAACTGTCTGGAATCTTCTGTGTGATCTCAAGTTCTCTCTTTGTCTGGAGAAGAATGATTGAAGACCCAATCTGCTCACTGGCTCTTCTTATTGCCATGGTCATTGGATCTACTTTTTACACAGATGTCTTCAGTCCACCATTTCTATTCCAGAACTCCAAACTTTTGTGTAGAGTGACATTGAAAATTGTCTGCTTTTGCCCCCCTTATCAGTCAATAGACTAGGGAGCCTTTTATTTATTTCCTAATTCCAACAATCAGTCTCAATTCAGCCCCTTCAAAACTGTGATCACTGTCCTTCCAATTGCAGTTGCTTTGGTAATATTCATGCAGCAAGTATGGAAAGGAATATATGCACTTGTGTGCAAACTTTTTAAAATTAGTCTAAAGCCATAATGGTGAACCTATAGCACGTGTGCCGCAAATGGCACACAGAGCCATCTCTCTGGGCACTCCAGCTGTCGCCCATTGCTCTTCTGGGTTCCGGCATGCACATGCACACCAGCCAGCTGGTCTGCACACACACTTGCGCCACAAACCAGAAGCTTAGATTCCCGACAAGCACATGCATGCCAGGGAACTGCTCTTCCGGTTTCCGGCACATTCCCGTGCCTGCACGTTGGAGAGCTGCTCTTCCAGTTTCTGATGCTCCCCCACGTGAGTGCTCCCGTTTCGGCGCTCGGTGTCGAAAAGGTTCACCAACTCTGGTCTAGAGGTATATGGATGAATTGGTTTCAAGCATTAACCTTCTCTTACAAACTTGCAATCAACCATACTGGCCAATTTGAAGACTGGCTAAGATGCATTCCAGGAACCTCAAAGTAATTTGTAATTTATGTATTTGTAATAATTTGCAAGTTTTTTGCCAGGCTTCTCTCCCCCCCCCCCCCCCAATACACATCTCACCAAGGTAACAGTGATTGCTTGCCCTTCATCCTGCTTATTGTCATCCTTGCTCTCAACCAGTGGTGGGTTTCAAAAATTTTTTACTACCGGTTCTGTGGGTGTGGCTTGGTGGGCGTGGCTTGGTGGGCGTGGCAGGGGAAGGATACTGTAAAATCTCCATTCCCTCCCCAATCTAGGGGAAGGTTACTGCAAAATCCCCATTTCCTCATGATCAGCTGGGACTCGGGAGGCAGAGAATAGACGGGGGCAGGGGCAGTCAGAATTTTTACTACCGGTTCTCTGAACTACTCAAAATTTCCGCTACCGGTTCTCCAGAACTGGTCAGAACCTGCTGAAACCCACCTCTGCTCTCAACATTCACCAGTCAACAACAGTAAAAAAGATTGTCCCTCTGTCTGCTCTCTCCTTAAATAAGAGTTTAAATATGGTGAGAATAACATTTCAATGATGACTAGAATCTGGATTCTTTTAAGAAGAGATTCTCGAATTGTGCGATACCAGAGCAACCTAAAATGGTGAAATTTTATGACTCCTTTCATATATAAAACAAAACAATAACTAAAAAATAATAATACTATAACTGCTTTGATCAGCAGCTAGTTTCGACAAATGGTTTGACCTATCTTGCTGCAGGCTTTGTTGCCTTCTTGCCTAGGAAAAGCAGAAGTAAGATTTTACAGTGCTCCTGTTTTGCCAAGGCAAGCTTTTTTTTTTTTTTTTTTTAAGGATAACTGCGAACTCTTCTCATTAAATTGTTTGTGACTCCTTAAGGATGCAAGTATCTCTGGAAGGCTCAGAATCTCTTTAAGTATAGAGAAAATGAAGATGCCAAATGCAGCTGCCATTTTGCTCAGTAGCACACGCAAACTCTTCTCTAAGGAGGTTGGATGTTGACCACCACATGGTAATAAGTGCAGAGCAAGCAGAGAAATGGCAAAATCTAGAAAGGGGAAGGGTACGTGGCAACAGCATTTGAGACCTTCCAAACTGTGCAGTCAAAGCTCTTTGCCCTGTACAGTAATTTAGTTCTCTCATTGTCTTTGCCAAAGGCTGAGATTCAGAAGGACCACCTATACTTCCATTTTGCATTCTTCTGAAATTTCAGGTTTTATTTGCATCCCGCCTTCACCAATATCTTCTTTTTTTTTTAGCTCAATCTAACATTATGCCTACTTTACCCATGTTACTGCTATAAGAATAATTGCAGCAGTAGTACTAATGTTTGTTTTAAAAAACAGAACTTATTTTATCTGTTTTTCTTCTTACCCCATTTACTGGACAGTTACAAAAAGAATTGCTTCCTGGCCCATTTGGTTTCTAGAGATATTCAGCTTTGAAAAATCTTGGCTTAAACTATTGCAATGACATATTGAGAAAGGGATTCATAATGAATAGCTTTGCCTGTTTGAATGGGCATTCTTGGGTAACACAATCAAGAAACACAATGAACTCTCTTGCCTAAAACTATGGAAGAACCATCTGTGGCAGAATGAAAATAAAACATTTACAGAATAAACCAAATCCAACATGCTTTTGGTTTTTGTAAGTCAGATCATTAGGCAGTTTAATTATGTGAATGAGAGACACCTACCAACACTGTTTTAAAGTGAAAAGATGTCTCCAGACACAGCCAGCTTGAGGAAGGGGCAGATTTTCAATTTGTTTTGACAAAGCACTTTGCCATCAAATTAATTCACTGAAAATTTAAACAATTACCTGTTCTATTTATTGTTGAAAACTTATTGTAAGAAGACACTAATGAGAATAAAACAGACACATTTTTCTGTCACACTGTATTTATTTCAAACAATCCCTCATGTTCAACAAATGGTAGAACTTATAGTAATTGTTGGAAGAAATATCCATCTTGGGTTCAGTTCCAAGTGGGGAGAAAGACACTGGAAACATGGAAGCTGTTTAGAAAGATAGTTTAATGGTGGACAAGGCCACATGGTTTGAGGTCCTGGGCAATCAAGCACATGGATGAGAGAGAGATTTATACCCTCTCTTGGGCCCCTCCTTGGAGCCTCCTGTTCCTCTGTAAGGGCAAGTATCCTGATTGGTTGTCAGACTCCCATGGGGCCATGCAGGGGTAACTTTGTAGGTTGTCTTGAGTCCCAGGCTTGGTTGAATCTTGCTGGGTGATGAGGTAATGAAGCTAATCCTATCATGTCCTGAGGATGAAGATCTTAATCCCATCATCCTGGACCTAAAGCGTGGGGCAGGGAGCTGCTTTGTCTTTAAAAACATGTTTCTCCTTTTCTCATCCAGGGAAATATAATATTCTGCCTTTTTAATAATTCCTACAATATTTCATTCTTCTAGGAGATGGGTGGGTGCTAACTTTCTTACATAGTGATAACATTTTACAGGAGCAGGCCTTAATCAATCATTTTATGGGTTATTTGCTTAAGAAGCATTTCAATAAAATGGTTGTGCTTAGAGGAATGACTTACCCATCACAAAAAAGAGAAACGTTTCACAAAAAAGCAGCAAAAGAAGGCATGTACAGCAAAAGTCTGTAAACATGTATTACATGTTTATTTTAAATACATAAATAATAATATAAGGAAAAGATAATATATCCCATAAAAGGTGGGAAAGACTGCAAGTTGCTTGGTTTGTCGTCCGTCGAAAATTGGTCACTGTTTTTCTTTTTTCCTGTTCTTCATATTTTAGCCCTTTAACTAGGGGGCATCTCCAAATAGAGAATAAAAGCTGCCGTGGCTTAGTGGTAGAAATCTTGCCTCATAATCAGGAGGCTGTGAGTTTGATCCTAGGTAAAAGCAGATGTAGGGTTTCCTGCTTGGGCAGGGGGTTGGACTAGATGACCCGCAAGGTCCCTTCCAACACTTTTAATCTGTTCTTTATCTTCTTTATTTGAAAGTAAAATAGCAGGACACATGCCCTCTATATTTTAGTTATCTATTCCAAAAATGAACACAATGCTTATTAAAAAATATGCAACATGCTTTCATAGGAAAATGTCTTTTATCTGTGCTTTCAGGAATAACAATAGTTGCAATTGTTGTGTATTTCTTTTTCTTAATAAAATATAAGGAAACATTTTGTTGATCCTTCTCTAGTGCTTTGTAATTATTGCAAATAGCAATCTCTTTTTTTTAAGTGTAACTATTTTTTTTTTGCCTTTTTTTCTTTTTGCCTTTTAAATTTGTTAAACTTGTTTGTTCTACCTATTTTTTTGGTTACTTGTTCTTCTATTAACATATATAAAAGCACACAATACATAGAAATGTTTAGCCTAAGACCAATCAAAACCTTTATTATATAAAATGCCTTGCTGTCTAAATCTTAGATGTTGTTTGGCTGTATCTGGAAGTGTGGTGCAATTTTTTTCGACTAGATTCACACTTCAGTACTATTTTTCTTCTTTTTAAAGTAGATAATAAGAGTTTAAAATTCTTGAAAATAAATTGATGGATGCAAAGCAATGGTGCCCTCCAGCGGTTGCTGTTGTGCTTTGCAGGTTCTGATATTCAATTGTAAGAAAAATATTGCTTATCTTAAATATTTGTGATTTCACAGTCCGGACTTTAATTCAAAGTAAAAAACATGATTTTACTCTGTCCTTTTTTATTCTTCTTTGGTCTCCAACTCTGCTCTCTGTTCTAACCCTAATTTCTCAGACCCTGGTCAGCAACCTTTTCTGGCTTCAACAGGTATTTAAGTTACCTGCAATCTCACAAGATCACCAGTGAGTGTCATCATTCTGAGAAATGTTATGATATAAAGAAAAGGAAAGGAAAGAAAGGGAAAGGAAAAGAAAAGAAAAGAAAAGAAAAGAAAAGAAAAGCTGAAATCATGAGATTTAACAAGACAAAATTGAAATCATGCAAGATTTTCTTCATTCACAAAAGTTCACAATATTTGGGTCATTTGATTTTTTTAAAAAAAAATTAATAAAGAGGGAAGGGCAGTGGTGAAATGCAGCTGGTTCTATCTGGCTTGGGCAAACCGGTAGCGCCGGCGGCAGGAAGCTCTGCCCACCTGCCTGGACATCATCATGTCCTGTTTTTGACACTCTGCGCATGTGCAGAAGGTCCTGCGCATGCGCAGAGGTATTGCGTGCGAGTGAAGAAAGCTCCCATTTGCAAACCAGTAGCGAAGGTTAAGTGGATTTCACCCCTGGAGTAAGGTGACCAGACGTCCCGCTTTTGGCGGGACAGTCCCGCTTTTGAGCAATTTGTCCCGCGTCCTGCGGCGTTTTAAAAAAGTCCCAATTTTTCATTCTGCCTCCTGGTTCCCGGCTGCCTCCTGAATCCCCGCTGATGGCTAGAGGGAAAAAACCTGTTTAAACTCTTGCCGCGGGGCTTCAAAGGGCCGCCCTACGTTAATTAGCTCGGCTTCCCCCTCTCAGCTGATTTGCACAGGGCTCTGCTCTTGCTAAATTGCTCAGTTTTTTTTTCCTCTTTGAGCAAACCAAGCTCAAAACAAAACTGAAAGTAAAACAGGCTGTTGGCTTTGCGGTTTGCTTGCAACGTTGGAAAATTAGGCAGCAGATTTATTTTCCTTTTCCTCACCAAAAAAGGTAAGTGCAAACAATGGAAAATTATTTAGGGCAAAAGAGGAGAGTTCAAGATTTTAAAACACAAAAGAAAAAAAAGCTCTTTTTAACTAGGGAATTGTAATAATTGAGATATTATTAATTGTATACTGTGTTGAAAGCAGAAATGGTTAAGTTGTGGTTTGGAGGAATATATGGGGGAAATTATTTGGTTTATTATTATTGGTAAGTATAATTAATTGATTTGTAAGAAATTGGATTGCATGGAAATAATTGGAATATTCATGTTCATATTGATTAATATACAAAAAAGATAGTTATATAACTAATTGATTTATATTAAAATGTTGAATTTGTATTAAACAACTGTATTACATAATTACATAATTAACCAATGTGAGGATGGATATAAAAATAGATGACAATGGGAAGGGGTATAAAATAGAATAGAAGGGAAAAATTGAATTTGATTAAGATTATTGATGAGGATGAAGGGTAAAATTGTTTTTTTTTAAAAAATAGATGAGGAATAAATATGGCAAAAAGGAAATATAGAAATTGTAAATTTAATTGAAATGACTAAACACTGTTTAAATTTGTGAACCAGCCAAATATTCTGTTCAAAGAAAATACATTGTATGTATGTGTGTTTCTAATTATTGCTGTTTATTCATATTTGTTCTCTTATTCTTTAAAGTTTAACAATTCATTCTTTATCTTAATATCTTTATATTTGTTTGGGGTTGGCTTTCTTCCCTTTCATCTTTTTTATTGTACAGCAATCTTTCTCCTCAAACCTACCACCTCTATCTTTTCTTTCCTTCTTACTTTCTCTCCCCCCCCGCTTCTTCTCCTCCCTACTTCCTCTTCCTTTCTCCTTCTCCTTCTCTCTTCCTCCCTCTCTTACCCTCACTCCTATTCTAATCTCCCTTTCCTTCCTTCATCCCTCTCTTGGTGTATCCTTTTATGCATATGGACTACTCAGAGGGCTGAAAAAGTTATTTTTGACTGGTCCTCACATTTTTGACCAGTCCTTGAACTTACGACTGTCCTCACATTTTACGTTTTTGCCCTATCTTGTCACCATGGTGAAGAGAAGCAGTTGTGAAATGAGTGACATGGTTGTTAAGAATGCTGCACGGGCATAAATGTGAGGATGGTCATAAGTGTGAGGACCAGTCAAAAGTGTGAGGACCTGTCAGAAATGACTTTTCAGCCCTCTGAGTAGTCCCTATACACACAGCCATGGCCACCCGGTCACATGACCAGCTAGCCACGCCCACCCAGTCACATGGCCTCCAAGCCACGCCCACACAATAAGCCACGCCCACAATGGTGTCCCTCTTACCAATGTTAAAATCTGTTCACCTTACCCTATACACATAGCCACGGCCACCCGGTCACATGACCAACTAGCCACGCCCACCCAGTCACATGACCAGCTAGCCACGCCCACAAAATAAGCCACGCCCACAATGTCCCTCTTTACCAATGTTAAAATCTGGTCACCTTACCCTGGAGGAGGGCACTGTTTGAATGCAGTGACCCCTTGAGCCACTGTTGTCAATCTTTGATTTAATATAAGTTGCTTTCCATATGTAATTATCTAGCATCTAGCATCTCACAAGAAAGTAGAATGGAAAAATTAATGGATAATGTGCTAAAATAAGCAAATCTTTATGAAAAATAAAGATATTCTTCAAGAATAAGTTTGTGAGGAATGTTTTATGAATGTTTATGAAAAATATTGAATGATCTATCCATCTCTCTCTCACGCACATAGTTCACTCACTCCTAGACAGCATGTGAGAGCAGATAATAATACCTGGAACCAGACAGTGTTCACAACTCTGAATTTGAATGATGTTGAACATGGATTAGGGAGGGATTAGAAACAAGTAATTATGAGAAATGATTCAAACCAGTAAATTCTAATACATTGCTTAAATTTATGACATAGGAAATATGTCTGTTGTGACATGCCAGTGGATCTGGCAGCAGAATTGGACAGTGAGGAGGTTGGGGAGGAACATGGGCCAGTCCTGGAGCCTGGGGAAGGCTCTGACGAGGGCTCTGAGTTGGAAGCAGCGATGGAGCCAGAGCCATCTGACAGTTGTCAGCTATCTTCAGAGTTGGACATCAGTGAGGCAGAAGAAAAGCTGGATCCTGTTCTCAGTGTGCGCATGCACAGAGCTGCCAGGAGAAGGGAACATCTAAGGAACAAGGGTCAACTCAGGAGTAAAGCCACAGGTGGACAGTGAATGGCCCCTCCCATAGGGAATAAAGAGGAGCAAATGGAAGGGGAGTTTTCAGGAGACAATTAGTTCATTTGGGTGAAGATCTGTTCCTGCATTGTCAGTTACAGTGTGGAGTCTGAAAGTTATCGGCCTGGCCACTCTCCAAGCCTGATAAAGGTCGGCAATTGTGAACTATCTTAAAAGACTGTGGGACAGGAAAGACTTTGCTGGAGAGGAATTCACTATAAATTAAATAAAAGGGGTTTATCAGGACGAAGATTCAGCTTTGTGCTGCTCGGGAAGCCTAGATCAGAACAATGTCCAAATTTTCTGAAAGTATATGAACATGACTTGTTGAAGGTTTGATATATTGCAGAATAGAATTCATGAGAGTGGGGTCCATTGTTATCTCAGGAGGCAGGCTGTTCCCCCGAAGAGGAACCCAAATATTTATACTTTTATCATTTTTGTACACTTTCATATTAGGAATAAATCCTATTTTGTTGTTATTAGCTCCATGGCTAAACTGTTATTTTATTTGTTTATTCATTATGTTTTTATGCCTTCCCTCTCACTGATACAGTTACTCTGGGAAACTTACAATATAATAAAAGTAGTGGGGAAAGTAATACAAAGAAATTAAAATTAAGAAAATTAAATACAGTAGAAAAACTGAAAACCAAAACAATGGGAAGCCTTTAATCCATCATCAATCCTTAATGTAGCAGGCCCCTATTGGGGTCCAATAGCACAGCCAAGTTTTCAGGCTCTTCTGGAAGGCCAGAGTATGGGGGTGAACCCTGCCTCCACGCAAAGCACGTGCGCGAAGAGAACTGGTAGTAACACTGGTTGGAACCCACCACTGGCATATGTATATATTTGGACTATTTGGATAAAGTTGTATTATAATTATTTCACTTTGTTGTTCTTTTCTTCACCTACTCTGAAAGCATTGGGAGATTTAGCTTATTTATCTTCGCCCCTCAAGTCATAGTATCAGGACTGGTTGATTGACTGCTGATACATCTTCTGACAAGTACATCATGCTGTGTCCATACAGGCTCTCTTGCTTCTCATTGATTCCATGATGCAGCCAAGCACATCCTCTTAGTTCTGATCAGTCACCTTGTCTTGTTGATGAGCAGCCTTAGAAACCTTTTATTTGGCATAGACTTTCCATCACCTTTTGATACTTTATGCAGGGTTGTTTTTTTTTCCTGTTCCTATCTATTTTGTTTTTGCTCTTCATATTATCTGGTTTATGCTTTCAACTATTCCCAGTCTCTCATGCCTACCCATTTTCTTTTTCTACACTAAAATAGCTGCATGTATAATATGCATGTGTGCATACAAACATCTACAACCACTGTGACAATAACTTCTAACGATTCTGAGGAAGATAAGTTATGTACTACTCTGCTGCATATGGGAACATATGAGGAGGTATACAAAAGTCACCAGTTTGGAAACAAAATATTCTAAATGGATAGATGATAGTCTCAATTGCAGTTATCAGTTAAGGGCGATCTGTATTTTGGAAACAGTTTGGTAGTTATTGGAAGAAAGTCTTATGAAATGAAAGTGGTTTGGAGTATTCTGTGGCAATGTAGCTTAACAATCCTGTTTCATTTGGAACACCAATTTAACATGGTCTTGAAGAGGAATGGAATTTCTAGTATTCTCTGGAATATTCTGATCCCGAATTGGTGAATTTTACTCATGCCTAGTACACAATATCATGATACTCAAGACAGCTTAATATCTGCTTATAAGCAATTGTAATACTGCAAACTATAACAGTACAGCTCCTGAGAGCATGGAGAGAAGCATTCTTCATGGAGTAGGAGTATCCATTTTTCTGCAGCTGCTCCTTCTCTGGTTGATGGATGGGAACGAACTGGTCTTCCTCTAGATATTATGTTATCCTTAGGAGGCAAAATGTATACATTTACAACTTCCTTTCATTTCCTTGCTGACAACAGATGCCAGAGTGTCTCCTCAGCTCAAGACCTCCAAAGCTGGGGATATTTTTTTTCCCTTCATTCTCTTACAAGTAAATTTCTTCTTCCCATTTATGAAACTTTTTAATTCCTATAAGTTTTTTTAAGGACATAATAACACAAAAATCACGGATACCTCACTTTCTGAATTGTTTATCATAAAGCTGAAACTTCATCATTCCTTCTTCCCTGCTCCCTATCTTGTTGCTTCTAGAAACTTCTTTTCAGGACTGCAAAGCAGAGACTGGCTAGACAAACTGAGTATATATTAATAACTGTCTTTAAAAACAAGTTAGCAAATATATTTTTCAAATGCTTCCTCAGCAAGACATACCAAATATATATTTATTGTTCTATTATTTCTTACATATTATTAATACCAGGCTGAGGTCTAGGTAGATTCCATTTCTTCCTCAACTCACCTCTCTGTTAAGGTCCTGCAAGGAAAACTTAGTGCTCAATCTATCTTTCTGCTAAGTAATTTTAAAAGATTTTGTCAAGTGGTTCCTTTTCAAATCAGGTTCATAGTGACTTCTGGACAAGAAATAGGAAAGTGAAGATGGCTCCACATTTCACTGATATTGCAGCCAGGGGTGAAATTTAAAATTTTTCCCTACCGGTTCTGTGGGCATGGCTTGGTGGGCGTGGCAAGGGAAGGATATTCCAAAATCCCCATTCCCACCCCACTCTGGGGCCAGCCAGAGGTGGTATTTGCCAGTTGTCTGAACTATTCAAAATTTCCGATACAGGTTCTCCAGAACCTGTTAGAACCTGCTGGATTTCACCCCTGATTGCAGCTAAGAACAAGAATCTGGTGAGTAAAGTAATTTTCCCAATTTAGGGTATTCCAATAGTTTATAATGATGTCCTTTGATGTGTACTTCTTGAAGTGAAATTATGTTCAATTTTAGACTTTGTAATTTGGAAAATATTTTTTTTCCTTTTTGTAGGCAAGTTCAGCCCATTTATATTGACTGATTGATAACAACTTTATGTTATCACATAACATATATTATGTTATATTGCAGCTAAGAGCAAGAAACTGGTGAGTAGATTGGCTCCTTTGATCACCTCTGGAGAAAGAGAGATGTGAGATTGCCCACATCATACTCCATATGGTTGTTCCTCCCAAGGAGACTGTAAGGCAGCAGACTCTGGAGAGTGGAAGAATTGGGAGATGAAAGAATTTCCCATTGCTGCTCCAACTGCTGTCAGAGTCTTCAAAGAACATAACATTCGCCCTTGGATTAAAGAGCAAGAAGGAACATAAAGTTAGTTTATTTGATTAGGCTTAAAATGGGAAATGTTATTGTTCTGAGAGGTTCTTTCTGGACTTGGTAACAACTGGACTGGAAAAGATATTGTGTATTGGACTGATTACAATTAAGCTATGAAATGATATGTTTAATGTGATTATTTTAGGGCTCTGTTTAGACTTTTTGCTGGCACCTGGATTGGAAAAGATGCTGTTTATTGGACTTGCTTATAGTGAAGATTTGAGTTATGGGATGAAGATGAAGATATCAGAGTTTAGGCAGCATAACTAATATTATGAGATAAACCCAGGAGCAAAACACAGTACACAGAGCCTTTAGATAAATAACAGTGGTTTTATCTACAGCTAAATATTTACAGTCTTATACATGGTTATAAGGTATAAGGTATTTAACCATTTAACTACTGATACACAGAGAGCAATAAGAAACATGATGAGAGAATATGAGTACAATGCATGAGGAGAAGGAAACACCCTCTAATGGCTTCCCTTATAGAGGCAGCTTCTTACCCAGCTTCTTAAAATGGCAGTAACTCTGCTGCCTCATTCCATTGCATCAACTTCCGGTTGCCTCCGCTTACAACTTGTCATCAGCTTACAGCTATTAACTCTTCATACTGTGACAGAAAAGATAGTAAAACTGTTTATATTTCTTGTGATGAGGATGGGATATTAATTTCTTAATTTCTTTTCTCTTTCTCTTTTTGCTTTCTTTTTTAGTTTCATGCACTTTCTCTTTTCATACTATGCTTTTGTGGCTCATATACAACAACGGTGAAAAAGTGTACTAACCAAGCTTGTATGTTTGTAAGATAAGCCCTTTGCATGAATGCAATTAAGAACTCGTGACCCAAAGGGGATTGTTTTCCAGTAAGAAAACAATTGTGACACGTTTGTTTATTTTGCTGCCCAAGAGAAGAGTTTAGCATAACCATTTTTAAGCCAAAACCTGAGTTAGGCCAATCAGGTCTTCTATTTCTTTTCTCCCTTTGCTTAGGCACTCAAAACTGGCTTTTAATATCATACCAAGAGCTCTTCCCCTAAATACTGTGGCTGGAGCATCACATAAAAGCTGAGTCAACTGTTTTTACTGTTCATATTTACATTTAAACTAAAATTAGATATATTGTAGTTAATATGATATTTAATACAGTTCTTATGATCAAGTGCAATCACATACTAAATAATTTTCTCTCCTTCCATCATTTTGTGGTAGGTAGGCTACAGGCGGGCCACCCCTGCCAGTGTCAAATAATCTTAATTTCAGAGTGAATGCATTGGCTGCCTGTAAAGTTGCAGACTCAATTCCAAGTGATGGTTATTTCCTTTACAGACTTTTATGGCATAAAGCAGAGATATCTCGACTAACCCCTTCCCAGAATTGAATCTCCCTGCCAGTCTAGAAAGAGTTCAGAAAAGAGCAACAAAGATGATTAGGGGCCTGAAAGCTAAAACATAAAGAATGGTTGCTGGAATTGGGTATGTCTAGTTTAATAAAAAGAAGGACAAGGGTTGAAATGATAGCAGTGTTCCAATATCTCAGGCAGGGGTGAAATGTAAAATTTGTTACTACTGGTCTGTGGGCGTGGCTTGGTGGTGGTGGGCAATGTGACTGGGTGGGCATGGCCAACTTTTTTTTTTAACTTTTCAAAGCATTTTTTCTAATGCTTTGAAAAGCCTCTGCCGATCAGGCAACTCAGCTGGGATTGTCAGAGACTTTTCAAAGCATTTTTTAAACCACCTCTTCGGCCAAGAGGTTGCAGAAAAAAATGCTTTGAAAAGCCTCTGACGATCCCAGCTGAGCAGCACGATCATCAGAGGCTGTTTTTTTTTTTACTTTTAAAAGCATTTTTTCGTCGGAAGAGGTTGTAGAAAAAATGCTTTGAAAAGTAAAAAAAAAAAAGCCTCTGATGATCGTGCGGCTCAGCTGGGCATGGTGGGGGGTGGGGCGCAGGGATTTTTCCTACCGGTTCTCTGAACCACCCACTGCCATCGCTACTGGATTGGGCGATCTGGTCCGAACCGGGAGCATTTCACTCCTGATCTCAGGAATCATCACAAAGAAGAGGGGGTCAAACTATTCTCCAAAGCACCTGAAGGCAGGACAAGAAGCAATGGATGGAAACTCAGCAAGGAGAGAAGCAAACTAGAACTAAGGAGAAATTTCCTGATAGTTAGAACAATTAATGAGTGGAACAACTTGACTCCAGAAGTTGTGAATATTTCAACACTGGAAGTTTTTAAGAAGAGATTGGACAACCATTTGTCTGAAATGGTATAGGGCTTCCTGCCTAAGCAGGGGGTTAGACTAGAAGACCTCTAAGGTCTCTTCCAACTCTGTGATTCTGTTTTCTGTCTCTTCACCTAGAGTAATCCTACTGAGAATTCCTATTAATCCTTTTGTTTTGGAAGGGTAACTGTTACACCAAATATCAAATAATGTAGTGCTTTGAAACTGCCCCTTTTACTAATACGGATAATTTCATAGAACCTTAAACTTTGCTTAGATTTAATTACTGCGTGCCACAGTAACATCTATGTATCCCGCAGCAGGAAACCCTGAAAAATTTGGCAGAGCTTAATCTTTTTTTTTATTATTTTGATAATCTAAGGAATGTAATAGGGCATAGAATATTTTTAGAAGGAGGTTATTTGTTCTGTTGGCCAATCTGATACTTATTATGAGAAACAATTATTTTGGCATGTGCACTATATTTGTAACATCTTGCATGAAAGTTTGTTTGGATGCAGTTCAGCAGCATGCAAATTGAAAACGTGGCTCCCTGCCAACAGTAGAGATAGAAACATCTTGAATGAGTGAGCTTTTTTCTCAGTAGCAATTGCAAATCCCATGTACCACTTAAATACCTGGGTTGCAAATTATCTCTTTCCGTTAAATATTCTTAATGATGAATCAGTTCTTTTTATTGTTGCTTTTATTTTATTTGCATTAGACTTTAAAATTATGCTCCAACATACATTTAAAGAAGATTATTTACAGTATGCGTGGTGTTAAAATAGCTCCCATCAGAATCAGGTGAAGAAAAGATAGCGATTCTCTCTCCCTCTTCTTTGAATTTCCAACCACAGATTTAAGTATCACCTAATATAAAAAAAGAATCTCTGTTGCGGAAGTCTAGAATGTTCTGTCTGCTAGGACCAGGGAGCCATAAATCAAGAGCTGCATTCCTTCTGAGCATCTGCTAGCCATCTATATTTGATGGATTAACTTCTCCATTTAAACAATATTTCAAATTTGGATGTGCCACTGATTCTCAGGAGGGGGATTTCTTGATTTCTTGTGACTAATTATGGAATAGGGTGGGGAACATGTGGCTTTTCAGATGTTCTTGGATTCCAATTCCCATCGGTCTCAACCAGTAAAAGGAGTTGGGATCCATAGTTCAAAAAACATCTGGAAGACCACAATTTCCTCTAACATGCTATTGATTTTTACCATTGTTAACACATGAGTACACAAGTATTTAAGAGGTACTTTAAAAATTACTTACATCTGATATCTTAGGATGTCCTTTTTCTTCTAAGCAAACTCACAGATCTTGGAATATTGAAATATGGATCAATCTTTACATACACTATATGCACAGAGTTTATGCGAAAGAGTGATCTTTATTAATAGCCAGAATCTCAGATCTGTCTACTCCGCAAGTCTATTATTACAAGGGAACAAATGGGATTAAACTGGAAACTATACTAGCAAATATTTACCAGAATATTTATTCACTTAATTGATTTATATAGCTGCTCATATCTTACTCTGCTGCTGCTAGTAGCAGTAATAGTTATGGTGGTAATAGTAGTAATTGCACATTTTTAATAAGAATCTTTGCATTTATGACTTTTCTTAGTTTGATTTGGCTTTGGATAATCTTTCCTCAAATTAATACAAATTATGATGGAACACACAAAAAGAAATACTGTTTGGAAAAACATAATTTGCAGTTAGATATACACTTTTTAAATTAACTAGATCATAGTAGATCTAGTTAAGTGTGGTGCAGTGGCCTAGAGGTGGAGCTCTTGCCTCACAAACAGGAGGCTGTGAGTTTGATCCTAGGTAGCGGTAGATATTTCTCCTCTTTGGGCACAATGAATAAATATCTGCTGCGGACTCTGCATTGGTGACAGGAAGGGCATCCGGCCAGTAAACACTCAGCTCCATTCAGTTGTCCTGATTCCATCCGGATGCAAAGGATTACGGGGTCATTAAAAGACAAAAAAAAAAAAAGTAGATCTAGTTAGAACACTGCATTCTTTCATCAAAAATCAAATCACTATTTATGCATAATATATATAAATATACATCCTGGAAGAATGGTAAATTTTTCAGAAAGGAAAATTTAAGCTCACTTTTTTGTTTTCTTTATAACTGAAAACATTCTAGAACAAACCTGAAAATAATGTGCTGTCAAAAATTATTTCTGTTATAGTTTATGTAGGACTTAAACCCATAAGAATATCTAAGGCAACAGGGGGTGTGTGGGTGTGTGCTAGTTAAAATATAACAAGATGGTGACTGTGACCAGATAACAGAGCATAAAAACAGAACCTTTTTAACATGCACTGCATTTGTGATTTAACTGTATCAGCTTTTTAAGCTGATCTTGAAACACCTTGGCAGTCAGTGCATTTTAGATGTCTTGGGTTCTGACCTCTTAATAGATAATTAAATAATCTTTATTCATAGTGCCACTCAAAATGTACCACAGTAAGCAAACTGACTGGATTAAATTGGAAATGCTTCATTGGGGAAAAAAGAAAAATAATTTTAGCTCTGCTCCATATAGCAAAAACATTGCCTACGGTTGAAGTAATTTTGGAGGTTTCCTGGGCTGAAAACAAGAAAATATTGTAGCTGTAGAAAAGAAGAACGGATGATAAGAAATGGTACCAATGGGTGATTTTTGTCCCTTTGCCTTGTTGTATATGCCATGGCATATCTGGGTTAGGATAAATCTCCTTTTCTAGTCTGTGCCACATATGCAATTCTTAATTAAACATATTGATAAAAGAATATGGCTTATAAAAACAAACACATTTTGATTTACATAAAAATCACAAAATTATGCAGGAAGATTTAACTCTGAAAATCAGTGAGGATTTAAAAAGTATAATTCCTCTCTATTTTATGTTGTCTAGATCATAGCTGGAAAATTTGGTCTTGTTGATAGAGATTTCTCCCTCAAAAGAAAGATGCTCTGAAGCAGCTGAGGATGTTGTTATTTTTGCTATATTTTCCATATATGTTGCTCTGGGATTTTTTGCAGATTACAAAACAAAAAAAAATGGTTATCATAAATTGGATACCAAAATACCTCATCCTTTTCAAAGTCTTCTTCATCAGCCATGAGGCTTAACTTCCTGGACTTTCCCAGAAACTGACCCTCTTTCTCACCATGTATTTACTACAAATGTACAAATATTTTGATGTGAACAGTTTGAGTAGAGACTTTGAAGAAGCAGGATAGTAATAGTATCAACATTTTTGAACATCAGTGTTAGAAAAGTCTTTAGGGACTATCACAGGTAGCCAAAACAAAAAACAAAAAAAAACCCAACAACACCCAAACAAACAAAGCAGAGACATCACCCTGCCAACAAAAGTGCATATAGCCAAGGCTATGATTTTCCCAGTTGCAATGTATGGCTGTGAAAGTTGGACCATAAGGAAGGCTGAGCGCCAAAGAATTGAGGCCTTTGAACTATGGTGCTTGGACTGCAAGGTGATCAAATCAGTCAGACCTAGAGGAGATCAACCCTGACTGCTCTTTAGAAGGCCAGATCCTGAAGATGAAACTCAAATACTTTGATCACCTAATGAAAAGAAAAGACTCACTGGAGAAGAGTGTAATGCTGGGAACGATTGGGGGCAAAAGAAGAATGGAATGACAGAGAATGAGGTGGCTGGATGGAGTCACTGAAGCAGTTGGCGTGAGCTTAAATGGACTCCGGGGGATGATAGGAAGGCCTGGAGGAACATTATCCATGGGGTCGCAATGGGTCCGACATGACTTTGTGACTAACAACAACAACAACAGGTAGCCAAGAAAGCAAACAAATCTATCTAGAATTCTCACTTGAGACCCAAATTATCAAACTTCAGATCTATTATGTAAAGATCTAGCTTTCAGAAGTAACCTATAATGCTGGAAAAAGAAAAAAAACAGGATCACCAGCAACAAAGTGTACAGAGTCAATTGCAGCAGCAATGGGTCCAGCATTGGAAGACTTGAAGGAGAAGTTTGGGGACAGATAGTCATGGAGAAAATCTATCTGTATGGTCTGTAAGAATTGATATCAACTTGATGGCACATCATCTTCAATCACTGTTTTAATTTCAAACCAAAATTCTGAAATATTCCTAATGTTCAAAAGGTTACTGAGCAGAAAGTTGGTATACTTCAACTTAGTTTACCTTAACCTTATTTAAACATCCGAGAAGCCTAAAATGGACAAATCTATCTAAAAATCCTACATTTCTCACCAGTTCACCTGATGTCATACTGAAAGGCATCACGAGATGGCAATATTTTACCAGCTAACTCCAACCTGACAGCTGGAGCAGAGAGAAAACTCAGCATTTCCTTTCCTGTCCTTAAACACCTTCCAAATCCCAAGCCCAGATACTGTTTCTAATTTGTGAACTGGCAAACCTTTACTAATTCTCAGTGCTTCATCTTGGCACTACTTCCCATTTTTCTTAAGAGGCAGACATAGTTCCAAAGCACTATGAAGAATCCAAAAGCCAGAACCTTCAGGATAAATTAGCCAAGAAATGTATTATCTGTTGTGCTGCTACTTTGAAGAAAATTCTCAAGTGCAATGAAGAGAGAGGGGAAATATATATTTCCCCAGTTGAGCTGGGATTTTTTTTTTTTAAAAAAAAGACTTTTATTTGACTTGTGATGTGAAGCTGTAATTAATGGGACTGACAGCAGATTTGGAGCAGGCTTTCAACACATGGGGAAGAAAAAATAGAACGGCAGCGTTGTGGTACAATATATAAATATTTCATTAGCACAATAATGGCCCTAGTTAAATATTCCATGCATGGCTCTTCAAATTGAATGAGTACAGATTTTTTACAGATGTCTCACATGCATAATGTAGTTGGCTCTACCATTTTGTAGAGCAGAAAGTGTGTGTATGTATGTATGTATGTATGTATGTATGTATGTATGTATGTATGTATGTGTGTATATATATATATATATATATATATATATATATATATATATATATATATATATATGTATAATTATTTCTACATTAATATGATTACCATTTTAACCTATTGTACATTATATAAATGAGCCCCATATTTCTTTTTCTATGCAAACACTACATCTACAGGTTAGGTTATCCACTCATGGGTAGAAACTGTAATTAGGTCTTCAATCCACTGAGTAAATGGGGCCATACAATTATTGTTCCAATGTTGCAATATCCGTCTTTTAGATATAACAAGGGCATGGAGAATACATGTATGTTGTCCACTTCTCAAGTTCCATGTACTAGATATGGAATTCAAGGGAATTTTATCCTCTGAAAATTGTAACTTTTGTCACATTTATGCAGTCCACTATTTTCTCTCAAATTTAGTATGCATCGCTGTAAAAACATGGGTTTTTTAAAAAACATTGTCCTTATTACATCTCCAACAAAATGCTATGCTAGACAATTCTTTTCTATATGGAGTCTAAATTCCAAATATTATATTTTGTTGTATAATAATAGGTGTAATAGGTATAATGATAGGTTAAATCCATTAACACTTTTGTTAAAACATTGTTCTATTGCCTAGACCCATGATGGTGAACCTATGGCACGCATGCCACAGGTGGCATATGGAGCCATATCAGTGGGCATGCAAGCTTAGATCTCGCGTGCATGCGGGCACCGGCCAGCTGATTTCACCCCTTCTGGGCCCACCAGAAACTGACTGTTTCCTGCCTCTGGAGGACATCCGGGGTGGGGTAGGGAAGGCTGTTTTTGCCCTCCTCCCAGAAAGACTCTGGAGCCTGAGGAGGGCGAAAAATGGCCTACCAGGCCCACCGTGCCATCGCGTGCCAAAGCGGAGGGAGCGTGGGGGGTCGCGCACACATGCACGGGGGGTGGGGCGCATAGAATTATGGGTGTGGGCACGACACCCCCTGCTCCCCCTGCTTTTGGCATACGGCGGCAAAAAGGTTAGCCATCACTGGTCTAGACAATATAAAAACCTCTAATTCTTTATTCCTCTCATCTCTTAACATTTATTGATAACAAATAACAAATGTTAACAGATGTTGTAGTTGTAAATTTTGCCACTGAGTTACATCTCATAATTATATCTGAAAGCACAACATATGTTATTCATCCTCATCATTTATCAATTGGGTTGAAATCAATACCCCACTTTCATCCAGTTTTTCCATATTTACAATCTTTTCCTCCATTTTTAATATTGGATTTTCTGATAAAGTCAATTTGACATGAGAAAAAGAATAGTTGTTTTTAGCTATTACATTCTATAGTTTTTTAACTGATATAATTGTTTCTAGAAATACAACTATTGCATTTAGATACTTATGCTATAGGTTGGTCCATCCAGCCAAAAGTACTATATATGTGTATTCCAAAGTTGCCCAAATCAGAAAATTAACAAGAATTGTGGGCTTCCAGCATTTAATACTTGATAGTAGGTAAGCTTGATGTTATAGCTCCAGATTCAGAAAACCAAATTCTCCATTAATTGGTAATAGCAATAGCACTTAGACTTATATACCGCTTTACAGTGCTTTACAGCCTTCTCTAAGCAGTTTACAAAGTCAGCATATTGCCTCCAACAAGCTGGGTCCTCATTTTACCCACCTTGGAAGGATGGAAGGCTGAGTCAACCTTAAGCCTGGTGAGATTTTGAACTGCCAAATTGCAGGCAGCCGGCAGTCAGCAGAAGTAGCCTGCAGTACTGCACTCTAACCACTGTGCCACCGTGGCACCATTGCATGTGCTTTAAAAAAAAGTCATAGGAGATTTCTTCCTTTTTGTTTATTAATTTTCAGTCCAAGGAATAATATTTTCAGAAGTTTTCCATCTCGGAAGCAACTCTATACAACAAAGGATCCCAGAGAAGCATTTCTTGTAACCAAGGCCTGATTTTGTTTGGTAAGAGCAGCTCAGAAAAGAAAAATATTTCCATTACTATCAGTTGACATTCAACACTTTCCATGTAGACATAGTGCTTGAATGCTAGACAGAAGCACATTACAGCTAGCTGACACTCATTTTGTAGCAGTGTTTTCCATGTTTCATACAGAACAAGCTTTCCATACAGGTGAGATGGGTTTCTATTTGAAGTGTTTAGGAGATGGGAAGACTAAGCTGGATGGCAGAGTTAAATGTATCATCATTTGGAATCTTTGAACTCCCACCAGAGACCAAAGTCCAGCGCCCGTGAATTCCACTGACCCTTATCTAGCACCAATTTGACATTGATTGTTAGTTGACCAGATTATTGTGTATAGGTAGCAATAATAAAGTTTTCAGTTCTTTGAACTCAGTGAGTGTTCTCAGTTCTTTTTTCCTGACATTTACCTAGATGCTTTGTTGATTTCCATTCACTAGAAGTAATAAATGTTGTTGTTTTATATTTATACATCTTATTGAATTTATCATACAGATAGGTCAGTTTTATGGTGAATCACTTCAACTTTTTTAAAAAGAAGGGCAAGATACAAATTCTGCACAGCAAATAATAATAAATAATAAAAATAATATTAAAGTGTCAGGAGGAAAAAATGCTGGGGGAAAGAGAAGGATTTTGATAGGATTAGAACTTCTCAGTAAAGTTTTCACTGGGGTCTACGTATAACCCAGATATTTTTTTAAGCATTTCATAGAGTCATATCGATGTGAATCTGAAGAATATCACAAATTTATCCACCCCATTTTTTGCAATATGCGAGAAAACCAATTACATTATTCTTGAAAGATATTGGTCCAGCCTCTTCTTAAAAAGCTCCAGAGATGGAGAAGCCACAGTTTCTGAGGATTTATATTGTACTAATCAGCAAAATGCTTCAGAAATGATATGAATGGAACAAACAAGCAAACAAAAAGTAGTCTAAATCAGTGCATTCCAAACTTAAAATGGAGTTTTGCCCATAGTACTTTAATACAGCCTGGAGGCATGTCTTCGAGATGTCAGAATGACGGGTGACTCAGAAAATCAGATGCATAATATGAGGGTTCCTAGTGTACTTCCTCTGTTTGCTAGGATGCTGGAACCCTACACCCCACAAAAAATGCTGGAGGCTCATTGTTTCTGCACAAATGTGAAAGCAGTATTCTTTTGAAAGTTTTATATGTCTGCTCTTTTGGCCCTAATCTTGTACACAAAATGTTTGGTGTTGTGCATATTTTTTCCTGATTTATGCTTTTTTGCATGTGATTTTTTTTACATGCACAATTTAGGAAAGTTCTTTTTTTAACTTTATAAACTACATTGTAAAATACTTTGTAAAAGGAAAAAATCACTGTGAGAGTATTGTTTCAGTTTTCATATGAGCTCAAATAGTACAAGCAGAATATATTTAAATAGAAATTAAGAAACTCTTCCTCCAATTTTGGAAAAGAAAGTGCAAAGTAGAGAATTTTTTTTACATATAAATGTTGTAATATGCAGGAAGTTTATTGTTTGTGAGGGTTGGAAGGTGGAATTAAAGACAGGGCCAATCCTGCTTAAAAAGTGGGAATTATTAGTTGGAATTATTAGGAACCTACTAAAATGGTCCATGCCATTCGGCTGAGTGATGAACTCAATACCTAGGCATCTATGGAAAAGTTAGTCCTATTATTAAGCAAGCCAAATGTCTTTAAGAATACCACCGATACTGCATTTCTCTGAAGCAACGCAACTCTGCAAATCCTCAAGCTTCTCTCAAGATGGGTATAACCAGAATATTCCCAAAAGCTTGACATCAAGTGCTTAGTAACCACTTGCTGCTCTCTGAAGATTTATATGGCCAGTAGTTATTCTACAAGAAATTTATTACTGTCAAATAGATAGATCATCGCTGTTGCTATAATAACAGTTTACTGATAGCAAAAAGCCCCATAGATCAATTTATATAGTATTGCGCCATTGTGGTGCAGTAGTTAGAATGTAGTACTGCAGGGCTAACTCACTGCTCACTCCAAGAGTTTAATTCTGACCAGGCTCAAGGTTGACTCAGCCTTCCATCTTTCCGAGGTCGGTAAAATGAGGACCCAGATTGCTGAGGGAAATATGCAGACTCTGTTAACCACTTAGAGAGGGCTTTAAAAGGCCTGTGAAGGGGTATATAAGTCTAAGTGCTATTGCTATTGGTATTTACAAGTCAGCATCTTAGTTCTACTTACAAGATAGGCTGATTTAGGGAATGGTTAAACTTCATGGTGGTGCCCACCTAACTTTAATATTTAGATTCTTTTAATTTTAAAAAGGGGCAATTTGGCATGATGCCAGGGGTTTCTGGAGTGTGTGTGTGTTAAGGGGTAAAAAAGTCAAGATGGCTACCATAATCTTGTGATCCATTTCTTTTTTATATCCTTAAATGATGCACATTAAAAAAGCAGGACATTTATTGTTTGCTTGTGGTTGCCAGCTTGACTCTTTTCACAGATACAGACACAGACACAGACACACAAACGCAACACTTCCCTGCAGACAATCTGTATATTGCAAAACACAACACCAGTTTTCAGCTTTTTTGTTAGCCAGACTGCCTTTGGACCTCTCAAAGTGAGTTGCTCACTAGCCCCCTTGTCCATAAAAAAAAAAAAAAAAAATACAGAGATCAATCAAGGTTGAAAAAACACATTTCAGTGTGTTAGATGGAAGCATATTCAACCTCTGATAAATTTCCTGAGTTTCTAATGGACCACACTCACTTTGGTAGCTCTTTTTTGCCTAGGCAAGAACTCTCCTCTAGCAGCTATTTTATAAGAAATCCTGACATGCTCTCAAAAGCCCAAATACATCTTGGAATATGCTCTAGAATAGCATTTTTGGACTTATATTCTTCAGGTGTTAGGTCTAAAAATTCCAAGAATTTTCAGCTAGCATTCTCAGCTTGTATGAATTTTTCTTCAAGTGAACTGAAAGAGATGGAATTGTGGTGTTAGTATTACCATATATAAACTATATATAAAAATAATATATATTTATATAATATATAATATATATAATATATATATATGGTTTTTGTAGATTTTCACGGGTACAGGTATGCAAGTCTTGTTATATTCGGGTCTTTTCCCATGTAAGATTGAGAGTATCTTGGTGACGTTATAGAGAGATGGCATCTGTGATCACGCTTTGCTCGCACATGCACGAAGCTGAAGACACCAGCCTGAAGATGACGAGTGGGACCTCATTGAAACGTTGCCAAGATACTCTCAATCTTACATGGGAAAAGACCTGAATACACCAAGACTTGCATTATATATATATAAGAATATATATATATATATATATATATATATATATATATATATATATATATATATATATATATATATATATATATATATATATATATATGTAAGTCTTTGGTTATTCGGGTTTTCTCCTGCGTAAAATTGGAGGTTTCTTGGCAACGTTTCGACGAAGTCTCATTCGTCATCTTCAGGCTGGTGTCTTCGGCTTCGTGCTTCTAGGAGCAATGTATGTGATCGCAGCTGTTTCTTCCTTCTAACTGCCAGTGGGGGTGTGAACTGATTGGGTGGGAGCTTGGCTGTGTTCTGATTGGGTGGAGGTGTGTTTTGATTAGTTGGGGGTTTGGCTGTGCTCTGATTGGATGGAGGGTTGGCTGTGCTCTGATTGGATGGGTGTGTGTTCTGTTTAGGTGGGGGCTTGGTTGTGCTCGGGTTAGTCTGAGTAGCAGGGGGATTTGAGCTGGTGAGCTGTGTTGCTGTTGTTTGGCTTCGTGGCCGTGCTACCTCTTCATGGTGGGTGTCAGTCTGCTTCATGTATGGATTGGAGGGGTTTAAAGGGGCTAATGATATATATATATATATATATATATATATATATATATATATATATATATATATATATATTATATATATATGTTTTCTGAGGTTTTCGCGGGTATTTGTATGTAGGTCTTTGGTTATTCGGGTTTTCTCCTGCGTAAAATTGGAAGTGTCTTGGCGACGTTTCGACGAAGTCTCATTCGTCATCTTCAGGCTGGTGTTTTCAGCTTCGTGCTCCTAGGATAATCCTATATATATATATATATATATATATATATATATATATATATATATATGATAGATTAGATCCTAGGATACTAAGATAGATCTATTTTGGATTTATAAGCCCTCATCAGTTAGCCACACCTTCATCCCATGTATCCTCCCTGTAAAGGTACAGTATTTGTTTTCCTTCTTTTCGTAGGCCTTTATGTGTATTTCTCTTTAGCCAGGTTCTTCCTACGTAAACCAAGATTTTTATGCAGCCCTAGTTCAGTGAAATCCCAATCCACTAGTTTCTAGGCTTTTTTTCTTTCCAATATATATTATATTATCTATATAAATAAAAATGTAAATGTCCATTTGTACATAACCGCACATCTCTGAAAGTTCTTCACCGATTGCTTTCAAATTTTGACACAACGTTGCATTCGACTATGGGCATGTTTTTATATACCTATATTATATACATGTCACACCTGTGACAGGTAAAAACATGAAAACATTGGAAAACATTGAAAGACATTGACAAACATTGAAAAACATTGAAAAACAGCACCATCTGCTGGACGTAAAACCAACATGGCAGCCTCCCAGCCCTGATTACGCTCAACAGATTTCTGCTCCTTATATTTAGACTCTCCATATTGCTTCCAAGAAACTGTGCATTTGGAAGGCAGAGATGCCCGAGGGCCATATCCTGCCACCAGGCTCGACAGGTAGGCAGCTGGCTCCCCACCGGGAAGCCCTCACAGCCAGTGCTTCTAGGGCTGAGCGGGGCCCACCTGAGCCTGGCTCTGACCTCCCCCTCCACCGGCCACCCCACGAACTAGCCTCGCCCGCTGCTGTTGCCCATCCCCCTTGCCAGCCACTCTCGGGGGTCCCTCCAAAGAACACCTGGCAACGAGGTTGCCTGGGTCTGCTGAGCGGGAACCCTCCATCTCTTGCCTGGCCCAAATCGCTCCTGGCCCAGCGCTACCAAGGTCAGAAAGACCAACCTCTAACTGGTGCTATACGAATCTGGTCGGTGAGCGGGAGATGGAGGCAACTGGAGCCTTGGGGTTGCCTTTGACCAGCGCTGCCTTTGATTCCCAGGTGGGCGCTCTGGCATTCATGGAACCTACACAAAAAATTCGGCCTCTGGCAGAAAAGGGGCTCCGGGGAGGCTTCGGGGGGCAGAAACAGGCAGGAGGGAAGATGGCTGGCCCTCCTTCATTTCACTGGAAGAGCGGGGGATTTAATCATTCCCCTGCCCTTGGCAGGTGGGGGAGGAGAACTGCACAGCAGGGGTCCAGTGGGGTATGCATGACTCCTGGCTTTGCCGCTTTCTTTCTTCAGGCGGGAAGCCCCAAACCAGCCTCGAGTCCCCACTGCATCCCCTCTCTCCCTCCCTTCCCTTCCCTTCCCTGCTATGCGTCTCCCCATTGAGCCCCCAGAGAACATCTGTGTAGGGAGGATGGAGGGCCCCCCAAGTTTCTGCTGTGGTGTGGGGAGCTGCGAAGGCCTGGCCTGAAAAGGTAAGGGCGATGGCGGGGGATGCAGAAGAGGCCAGGCCAGAGACAGAGATAAACAGAGAGAGAGGGAGAGAGAGGCATAGAGAAATACAGAGAGATGGGAGGGGGAGACAGACAGAGAGAGATACAGAGAGAGGGGGAGAGAGACATAGAGATACAGAGAGAGGGGGAGAGAGAGGCATAGAGAGATACAGGGGGAGAGAGACAAAGAGAAATACAGAGAGAGGGGGAGAGAGAGACACATAGAGAAATACAGGGGGGAGAGAGAGAGACATAGGGAGATACAGACGGGGGAGAAAGAGAGACATAGAGAGATACAAAGAGAGAGGGGGAGACAGAGAGGGAGGATTTTGTGGTTCCCATTGTTTTTTAGCAACCGGTTCTCTGCCCTAATCACCAGCTGGGTAGGCGTGGCTCAGGGGCTGTCATGTGACTTATGAAAATGAGTGACGTCGAGTTGCCCACGGCCATGGGCAACTCAAAATGTTGCCCAAATGTTCGTGGAGACTTTGTAACTTCTTTTAGCCCAGCGGAAGCACCAGACTGGGCCACAGCAACGTGTGGCTGGGTACAGCTAGTATAATAATATACTATAATGTCTACTGTTGACCCCATTCCTAAAAGGTCTGTAAGAGGTGTGTATAAGCGCACCAACGTGCCTATCATCCTCATCCTAATGTCCCCTTTTATTTGTATCCATTTCATGTATTCATAATCATGTTTATACTTATATCTGTTATCTTATACATGCTTGACAAAATAAATAAATAAAAAATATACCGTTATCACCCCTGAGACTAATACAAATAGTTGGAAAGAGACAGAATTATCTTAATGCCTCTCTGATCATTGCAGAGATAAGAGGGAAACTGCATTAAATCTTCAGAATTTTTGCTGAATTTTGCTACAGCTGAAGACTTCTTTCAATCCTTCATTTTAGCAATGAACGGCCGGAAGTATCAGCCTTTCCTGAAGAGGCTTGGGTTCTTGTCTGATTTGTTTCTTGTACTTCCTTTGTCTGGTCACTCACCAAATGACAGAAAAGAAAAATAACTTCCTCCCAGCCTTGATAATCAGCCATAGCCCCATATTTCATTCCCAGGTGTGAGAATAGATGCCCTTTTGCACAAGATGAGATCCCAGTAGTCTGAGAGTCAAAGCCAATTCATTGCCATAATCTTGATGAATGGCATTCCTCTTAAGGCAAGAACTTGTTTCTCTTGGGAAAGATTTTCCCACCTGTGTCCTTAGAGAGGCTCTATAAATTACCAGCCCTACATTTTCTACCAGCTCATTGCTACTCTTTGTTAGCAATCATCTACTGGCTAGCAATTCAGAAGGGTTCCAAATGAAAGGGAAGCCCCATTTTATACATTTTTCTGCATGATGCACCAGTGGTGAAATCCAAATTTTTTTACTACCAGTTCTGCGGGCGTGGCTTGGTAGGCATTGTAGGGGAAGGATACTGCAAAATCTACATTCCCTTCCCACTCCAGGGGAAGGATACTGCAAAATCTACATTCCCTCCCCACTCCAGGGGAAGGATACTGCAAAATCTACATTCCCTCCCGACTCCAGGGGAAGGATACTGCAAAATCTCCATTCTCACCCCACTCTGGGACCAGCCAGAGATGGTATTTGTCGGTTCTCCAAACTACTCAAAATTTCCAGTACCAGTTCTCCAAACTACTCAAAATTTGTGCTACCAGTTCTCCAGAACTTGTCAGAACCTGCTGGATTTCACTCCTGGGATGCACGCAGTTAAATCAGAAATCTCCAAACTGTTTAGCTCATCAATACCTTCATGTCAGACTGTACATTGACTCTCAAACATTTATGATATTAAAATAACTTAATTAGTTATTAGTTAACTACTTTAACTAATAGTACTATAATAATAACAACATTGATCCCTTGGATAGTCCCATTGAACTTTAGGGAGCAAAACTGACCACTGAGACGAATACTAAATTAAACTACGTAATTCAGTAGCATCGAATGTAATAATGGCTATCAATTTAGCTAGATTTATATGGTTCTGGACAAATTTATTCTAGCTGTTGAAGAGCAAGCCTGAAAGAAGGATCTCACTGGCCAGCAAGTCACATCACGTAAAATTGGAAGTGTCTTGGCGACGTTTCGACGAAGTCTCATTCGTCATCTTCAGGCTGGTGTTTTCGGCTTTGTGCTTCTAGGAGCAATGTGAGATCGCAGCTGTTTCTTCCTTTTAACTGCTAGTGGGGGTGTGAACTGATTGGGTGGGAGCTTGGCTGTGTTCTGATTGGGTGGAGGTGTGTTCTGATTGATTGGGAGTTTGGCTGTGCTCTGATTGGATGGGGGGTTGGCTGTGCTCTGATTGGATGGGGGTGAAGCTTGAAGATGACGAATGGAACTTTGTCGAAACGTCACCAAGACACTTCCAATTTTACGCGGGAGAAAACCCGAATAACCAAAGACACATATATATATATATATACTAAAAATAATTTTAACAATTATTGTAAATTTATTTTAGAAATGGTGGATGATACAATGGAAACAAATTTAAAGAAGACCCTGTAGCAGCTGTATTCATCTCTTTCCCTTTTCAGACTAAAAACTATTAGGGCAAAATTGTAAGGTACCAGTACTTCAGGGGTGGGTTCTACTTACTTTACTACTGGTTCACAACAGGGCCGCATGCAAGCGCAGAAGTGTTTTGATGACATCAGAGTCAGTGGGTGGAGCCTCCCGCTGGTTTTACTACCGGTTCTATAGAACCGGTGCGAACTGGGGGCAACCCACCACTGCGGTACTTCAACTTTAGCAAAAAAATATTCTTCTAAGAAGAGTTTGAAACTCATTGAAGAGAGACACTTGTATGGCTGCTAAAGGTACTTATTGGCTGCTATCCCACACCCAGATATCTGGTGCTGCTAAAAGGCAAAATAATAATAATAATAATAATCCTCAGAGTCTGCTATCTTCTTGTTATTCCCCCCCAAGCATTCAGCTGCTCTCCTTCCTTTCCAAGGATCAGATGCTTCTTCATTGTGGGAACCTGTTTCAGGAAGAGCAGACATAATTTCCTCCCATATTTCTTTAACCACTTTTGAGCAAACTCTGGCTTTGAAGTGGTGTGTTGAAAACTGATTTACTTCCTTCCAACTAGAATTATATTATAGTATATTGATGTACATAATGTATTTATTGTGGATAGCACAGCTCTGGTGCAGCATCTGTTTCCCAGAGAGATCCCTTTCTTGAAACAAATTCAACAGCCAAGGAAGATTACAACACTAAGAGGTCAAGAGATTTATTCAAGGTCAAGCCATAAGTCAGTGATGGAGACTCCACTGGGATTATCAAAACTCAGGTCCTTTGTTTGGTCTCAGAGATACCTTAATCCATCCTGTATAGTTTAGGGAGAGGGAGAATAAGAGAGACAGCTGCAGGCTTAGAATACAGATGATGACCATCTTGATTTAGTTGAAATATTTTATTTGCTTATCAGAACTGAATCGTACCCTTCTTCTAAAGGGAAAGGGCAACTTTAATCCCAGAGAAGGGTAAGTAGTACCTTCTCAGATCTCTTTATATCTACTCACATTTGCAGCAATGTTCTAACGATGACATCAAGTTAGATTTATCCAAGATTAGAAGTGGGAAGAAGCCTACACGCTGTCTATTGTATCTCAGGAAGTATCTGTTTTTGCTACAAAGCATCCAGCAGGACACAAGATGTGGTGAGCCATAAGTCATGCAGTGCTAAAAATCAGATTCTTTTCAAGATTGCTTTTGCTGAGTAATCCTATTGAGTAATCCTTTGTTACAGACTGTATCACACAGTTCTTTACTCTGAAATAAGTCTCACAATGTTTGATCAGATGTAGTTGCTGCAAGTAGGTTTCAAGGTAACATGTACTTGTCCAGTTGTTAATGATCTGTAATTCCCATAATACTTCACCACCAGTCTTCTGCCTAAGGCTGAATTCAACTGCAACAACATCTGGAGGGCACACAGTGTCCATTTCTTGTACATAGAATAAACTATCTTTTTCCACTGCCCAGAGCTTTTGCATAGGCAATTAAAAAGCATAAACACAACAAAATCTGTGAATGGCTTCAATTACTATGATTTTTCAGCTTCTGTATTCCAGCATTTGTTTCTCACTAAAGCTTTTACGGTTTGTTTCTCAGCTTCTATTTATTTACACCAGGGTTGGGAATCTTTTCATGCTTCAGATCATATTTAACATTCTGAGCAGAAAAAGAAACTGCAATAGATGGGATAAAAATCAAAGAAGACTTCCACATTGATGGGGCCTCGGTTTGATTCCCTTCTTTCAAATATAATAAGCACTATGTCAGGGATTTATACTACAGTTCTTGAATATTTCCTTCCTAAGAATGATCACCAAACTTTGGCAATAATAGGAAAGACATCTGGGCGGGAGGCTGCACATATGAGCATTAGGGTTGTAGGTAACTTGCCTTGGCTGTCCACCTCTAATTTACAGAGTCCATTGGAAGACAACACATATAATTGGAAAGCTTGCACAGTAAAACTGGTACATTCACATCACACAGGATAGCTTTAATGGAGAGAGAAAAACCTTTACAACAAATAAAACTTGGAGTTAGAGATCAGGTCATGGAGGAAATTGCTTCGGGTCTATTGTCAAATTCTGTTCAAAACTAAAATATTCTACCTGGTTGGAAGCAAAAAGAACCAAACACATACTGCTTTTAGAAAATGAAATCATGGTACAATTTTGAATGACCTGTAAAACTGGATATTTGTCCATATTCTCAGATAGTTAAGTACATAGGAAATTCTAGAAAAACCTCTGGAAAGATCTTCAATCCTCATGCCATTCTTTTGTGATATTATATTAATAACATACTCAGTAACAATGTACATTTAGCTGAAAACATGAATGGCAAATTAAAATTGCCCCATATTTTGAAGTTTTGTTCTTTGGAAATGATTTCTGGGTTGGAAGAGTATATTAATTTGAATTCTGCAAGGGTGTTTTGGAGTATTTCCAAGAAGAAAACTAAACTATTCAATTTTTGAAAGGATATAATAAATCATGTCTCAAATAAGACCACCATTAAAAATTAATTTTAAAACCCTACAAAATAGAGAGAGAGAATAGCTCAAGAGAATAGGTTAAAACCATTTAATTATTATTAAGTCTGGCTAAATTTTGCAGCATATAAATTTAATTCAATAAATAAATGAGACATCATATGCTATCCAGGAGAACAGATGGAATTTACCATCAGCATACCATCCAAAAGGTAATATTTGGTCAAATCAAGCCAAGGGAGCAAATGAGTAATCCTTAAGAGAAAGTTGAAAGTTTGGCCATCACCTCAGAATAAATTCTTTTTCACCACATGTAGTATATAAAATACTTTGCTTGACTGAACTTGAACAGATGGCTTATATTGACTCATTGGCCTATCCATTGGTCTATACTGACTCAGACCATTGGTCTATTTCACCATCAGCGTGAAATACTAAGTGTTCCATCATTCAGAAGGATAAAAAGATACCAAGGAACTGTACATGGACAATTTTACATAGAATACATGTGTTCTTCCAGGCAGGTACATTTCTTCATTGTATCACTGAGTGGAAGCGATCCTGGTTTTGAGTGAAGATTTATTAGCTCTCCATTTCTATGGGAATAGATTTGATTTAACTTCCCAAATTAAATGTGGATCTCAGTACAATTATTTCTTGGCTCTCACCTGTCCAATTTGGGAAAATGTTTCTCTACTTAAAAAGTACATTTGTAAAGTATATTTTAAGTTAAATCATATTCTAAAGAGTAGAGTAATATGTATGTAAAGAAAACACATTTCAGGATAATATTCATATTTTGAAAAAATGAAGATCATACTGTGAATACTGGTGCTTTTAAAAATCAAAGGCAGATATTGATGGGAGAAATGAAAGAGGTCTCTGTGAAGATCAAACAGACTGGAAGGAAATCCAATGATCACTTACTTTTATTCCTTACTTTTCTTCAAATATGCTTTTTGAACATTTCCCCAAGAAGTCTCTTCTGTTGAGAGGTAAAGCCACAAAATATTGATTTAATTATTTTTTCATGAACCTCTCACCATTTTTCTAAGCTCAGCGGGGGACTCTAAATGTTAACGCCTCTCTGCATCATTTTAAGCTGAATGATTCCTTTCTACAAAATCCGTTTCAAAGAATGTGAAAGTACAGCACAGCAAACTGGAAGCACTTCTAACTTTCTCATAAGGTCTAAGCACTTCTGACCCATCATCTCCTGGGAACTGACAAATTGCAAACCATGTCATCTCATCTCTGTGAGTTGGCCTGGAAAGATGTGGGTTCTTTTAATTTGATGGGGTACTATGTGATTTTCTAGAAACATCACTTGCTAAATGTAAAGTGCTAATCAACAGTGTCAGCAAAATCATTCTTTTGACATTATTGTTTTGACACTGAATGTAATAGACTGATTAAGCCAGGAAAGAGCAATGCTTATTTGACTGCTGACAACGACTGAACCACAATAGACCAGCACACAGACTCCATTGAACTGATGAAACATGAAACTCAACAACTTTGCTGCAGAAAGTTCGCAGCCACAATACTGCTTGTCATTGAGAAATGTTTAGTCTCACTTAGGTGGGACATAACCAGTCCTTTCTTCCTCTACTGAAGTGAGTAATGTGCCACATTTCATACACTTTATTTAGTTCTCTTGCCTTCTCAAGATATGTTCATAGGCCTCAGCCTCTTCCTGTCTTTCCCCACCCACTTTTGAAAGGCAAAACACTTTCAGATGTGGGAATCAAAGTATGAAGGACAGCAGTTTGTTCTAAGGAGTAACATTCAAATAATGGCACATCAAGCTATTTATACGCTGTGGTTTTCAGTGTGAAGACAGATACAATGTAAAAAGAATTCAAAGTATCTCCCTCAGCCATAAGGTGAGCTGTATGTATGAATATATGTATGTATGTATGCAGTGGTGGAATTCAAATTTTTTTACTACCAGTTCTGTCGGAGTGGCTTGGTGGGCATGGCAGGGGCAGGATACTGCAAAATCTCCATTCCCTCCCCACTCCTGGGGGAAGGATATTGCAAAATCTCCATTCCCACCCCACTCTGGGGCTAGCCAAAGGTGGTATTTGCCAGTTCTCCAAACTACTCAAAATTTCCACTACCAGTTCTCCAGAACGTGTCAGAACCTGCTGAATAGCACCGCTATATACACTGCTCAAAAAAATAAAGGGAACACAAGCAGAAGACATCCGAGATCTGAATGAATGAAATAGCCTTATTAAATACATTGTTCATTACATACAGTAGTTTTGTGTTCCCTTTAGTTGTTTGAGCAGTGTATAAACTACTGTATGTAAAGAACAAAGTATTTAATAAGGCTATTTCATTCATTCAGATCTCAGATGTCTTCTGCTTGTGTTCCCTTTATTTTTTTGAGCAGTATATATGTATGTATGTAATGGAAGAAGGAATGACTTAGAGGGACAGAAGGAAGAGCTGCTGCTAAGGCAATAGCAAGATAAAATAAGTCTACAGAGGCTTCTCTGTAATCTGAGGAAACATTTCAGACAAGAGCCCTGCTGTTTCTCATAGGAAGATAAAAGGAGGAAGGGAGAAATACATTTACTGTAGACTTACAAGAGTCCATTACTATAACTATACTATATTATAATTACTTTATAATAAAAGTAGTTTTAGCCAGCATGATTTTGATTTTCTACTCTGGTCTACCTTGAAGGGCTGACAAAACCACAATAGGATAATTATTGACCAAACCTGTAACATATGAACCCACACTTCCTGAAATATATTACATTAAAAGCTTATGACATTGATATTAAACCCTTCCAAACTATCCACTGAGGAGTTCATCAACCATGAAAAATATGTTTTTGATGAACTAGTCTCATTTTAAGGTCATATATTTAATATTGTTCAAATATGAGATAACTGAGATATTAAAATAACATATTCCAAACCATTATTCCAAAGTTGTGGCAAATTATCAATATCTTAATAATATAGAACTCTTTAGTTGTATGTAAAATTAACTGTTGGTTTAGAATTATCTAGAACATCTTATAGTAACAGTAGTAGTTTTTGAGTTAATGCATCAATTCCCAATTGTGAAATAAAAATATATGCTTTAATTGGATATATTACCACTCAACAATTGTAAGCAACCCAAATTCTTCTTGGAATACATCAAATGATCTTAAAATTGATTAATAATATTTTTTTATCTCTGATGCTTCAGAAAAGAAATTTACCTCCAATTTTCAAGTCAGGATTATCCTAAAGTGTCAATTTTTCATCCAAAGAAAGATCTAATTTAAGCCTCATTCCCCAAACAGAAAGTTGGCATGTTGATAGTAGATAATCTCAAAGCCTAATTAACACTTGAACAGGAGTTACCAGGAAATAGCAGAGCTGAGGATTGACACGGAAACTGTAGGTATGTGAAGGAGGGGTGGAACCATCCCGGAAAATGACAAGGGCGTGCCAGTTTTGTGTTGTTGTCAAGAAAGCTGTATCCATAACATCCCTAGAAGCTTGGCTAAACTCAAATGAGGCTTTACTTTGATGCCATTACACTGTAATCAGCCATTACTATTACATTTCTTCCCTTGCTGTACTGCTTTTGAGCTTAATAGTGGGATGGTAGAGAGCATTCTATTAAGCAAGAATATTATGATTATTAAGTCCACATCAGGGGTGAAATCCAGCAGGGTCTGACAGGTTCTGGAGAACCGGTAGCGGAAATTTTGAGCAGTTTGGAGAACCGGCAAATATCACCTCTGGCTGGCCCCAGGAGTGGAGTGGGAATGGAGATTTTGCAATATCCTTCCCCCAGGAGTGGAGAGGGAATGGGGATTTTGCAGTAACCTTCTCCTGGAGTTGGGTGGGAATGGAGATTTTGTAGTATACTTCCCCTGCCACGCCCATCAATCCACACCTACCAATCCACACCACGCCCACAGAACTGGTAGTAAAAAAATTTGGATTTCACCACTGGTCCACATAATACTTTTGTGAGTGCATTTTTCACATACACACATACAAAATTCCAAATCTGGTTCTAGCTCAAAATAGTTGCTTATAATCCTGGCTTAATAAATCAGATGAAGTGATTTCTGAATTAAAATACATTGGAATTCAAATGTTTAGGCTTGGACCTTGATGGGATTTTAGCGGTAACATCATTCAAGCAAACGAAGAGTTATAAGAGAAGCCTTACAATCTGCTTTTTTCATTGCGACCAGAATTGATTGACTGGTTTGTCACCCAAGCCTGATATCTGAGTCACTGACCCAAAATCATCCATCTGATTATCATGGCTAATCTGCCATTAGAACTCATATTCTCCTGGTTTCTAGTCTGTGGCATTAACCAAACTGGTTATCATAGCAGCTACTTTATGCAGCCAACTCATTGAAGTTAATATAACCATTCTTATTTACAAGCCAAACTATTTGTATGCTCTGAGGAAGTGGTGGAACAATTATCATTTGTGTGATTGGTGAAAAGAATGGTGAATACACACACACAAAAAAAAATCAACACAAGATATTTGTGGTGAGAATATATTTATTTAGAAAATTTATATTTCCGCCTACTTGCGCATGGTGACTCAAGATGGCTTACAAGGACATAAAAACGCCATATAAAAGAAATAAAAAGAAAAATGAAATAATAAAATAACCCCCTACTCCCCCTATCCCGGTGACAACACACATTCATACTAGCTATTTAATGAGCTCCATCCCGCTCTGGGTTCCCCAGGCCCGCTGGCAGAACCACATCTTCAGGGCTTTCCGAAAGAGTGTTAGAGTGGGGGCCAGTCTAGTCTCTGGGGGATGATATTCCAGAGAGAGGGAGCCACCATGGAGAAGGCCCTTCTTCTGGGCCCCACCAGAGGTATCTTCTCTCAGATGGTACCCACAACATTCCTTGCCTCCCCCGCTCTAGTGAGTCAGGTAGATGTGAGCAGCAAGAGATGGTCCCTCAAATAACCTGGTCCCAAGCCATGAATCCCAGCTATAGATTCACTCCACTCCTCATTTCAAGGAGCGATATATGTTTTTTTTGGTATAAAGTCCTCCTTCAGACAAGAACCAAATACAGTCAGGAGCAGTTCATGACAGAGTGGGTGAATAATTATTGGAGCCACAGCCATTGTTGGGTGTGGTGAGTCAGTTATACCTTTACTGATTTTGCACTGATGTGGTTTAAAAAAGCTGTATTTGTTAGACAGAATTATGTCAGCGTTCTTAACAGTTGATTAATAAAAGCTGTCTGACCTATACATCTTGCTTCAATCTTCCCCCTGCAGGACAACATTTAGTAGGAAATGAGAGATTTTGCTTTCAAGTCATAATCCTGCTGGAGGAGAAATCCTCAGAACCTGCTGTTTGCGCTATGAGGAATGCAAGTTTATTTTTTCCTTTTCTGACAATTATTAGTCCATCTCAGAAACTGCTGGATCAATTTAAAAATACAACATAAAAGTGCAAAAATGTACTTAACACCTGTTGCCACTAAACATTTATAACTAGAACTTCCAAGATGGTAGCTAATCTTTCTTGGGGTTATAAATTCATTATTTTCTCTTATTAAATATCAGACCACCAATAGAACTGGACAGAGTAGTTCCCTTCAAGTTTTGCATCCCTAAGTCTCCAAATTATTACCTGGGCTTATCCTAGATACATTTTATACAATATACAACAGCTCTAAAAATATTGAGCAATCTGTGGCCAGAGCAAAATCTAATAAATCAGTTTCATGATAAATAAAAATTATCATTTAAAAAGGACCTGGAACAAACATATTTGTACAATTTTTTTCCAAATACTGCCAAGAATTTTATAAACTATGATTCAAGAATGGAGTGGGCAACAAAGTAAGACCCCAAACTATTATCTTGTGAAGATTAACATTCACCCAGAAACACACACATATGAAATAAATCAGTGATTACTAAACTTGTGTTGCATCAAAGGTGTCCTTTATAATTCAGGACTGATTCATTTATATTCCATCCTTCAATGTCACTTCCTATTGAGCCATAACTATAGTGTTATATTGTCATAACACAGTTCCAGGCCTTCCTAGCAGTAACCAAATAAAAAGTGCAAGGTAACTGCCAAAACTAAGGCAAGCATAGCAACACCAATAGCTATTTCAATATCCAAGGCGACTCTATTATCACTACTAATCACTAACCAGACATGCTGATAGCACTGCCTGGCTGGAAGGAGAACAATCAATAGAGATAGCAGATTGCCCGTATTGATCTTTGTCACGTGATTTACACACAGAGACACTTCACAGACTGCATCTGTTGCACTCAGTGTTCCCTCAATTTCTCACACATCCAACTTTATTATTCTTTCCCATTTCCATATGCATTAGCATTGTTTAATTAAAGGGCTCCATGGCATTTGATATGCATATATTCACTATCTATGTGCGTCCCTTGGTTGTATATTTTATACACACACACACATACATTGTGTATGACACAATGTATATATATACATACAGGTACATTACATTACATCACACCTGGGGTTTCTCTTCAATTTTTTTTTTGGAATTATTTTATTCTTAGATTTAATAATAGCAAATGAACTGCATTTTTAAAAATCTGGAAATGTAGGTTTCAACCTGCAAGTAATAATGACATATTGATCCAGGAAATACAAACTGGTTAAATCTCCCCTCACATGTCAATTAAATAAAATATTTAAATTAGCTTCCCCCTCTTGCCTAAACCACACAAGCCCCATTATGTAACAGACAATAGGATGGTTTTGAACTTCTGTCTTCTCTTGAGAACTCAATATCACTACTAGCCTTAGTACACAGCCATAAGTAAGGAACAACTAGTCTCTCGGACTCAAGGCAAACTGCTATTTTTCACTGTTAAAGTCCTTAATGACTGAAAACTGACATCTCCCCTACTTGCTTTCTGTGTATTCTGCAGATTGAAATAATGTTTTGTTTTGTTTTCTGATATCCCTGTTCATCATCTCACCAAGGAGGATAGGGAATAAACAATGGTACCACTTGGAATATTTTATTTGTGTCCCACCTTTATTATTTTTACAAATAACCCAAGACTGGAGTCAAACATCTCCAACATGGCTTCCTCCTCCTATTTTCTCTATAACAACAACTCGGTGAGGGTAGTTGGACTGAGAAAGAGTGACTGGCCCAAGGTTACCTAGCTGGCTTTCATGGCTAAGATGGGACTCGAACTAACATAATGAAACACCCTGATCCAGTGACCCAGGATAAGGAAAGATGTCCTAAGAGGAAGAGAAGGTTAAAAATGAAATTCATGGGAAGGTACCAGTGGTGGGTTGCTACCAGTTCGCCCCAGTTCGGGAGCCCAGACATCATCTGCCCAGACGTCATCAAAAACGCTCTGTGCATGCACAGAACCACCGCATGCTCGCAAAGCATGTCTAATAGCAAACTGGTAGCACCAGGATTTCAAACCCACTACTGGAAGGTAGGTACCTGATGGTAAATATTTTCCTCCCCACTGGGAAGGAGAAACCTGCTAAACTATGAACATCAAGCAGCTGAGGATACAAGAGGAGGCTAGGATTGTAATCAGTTGACAACTAAAATCCTGTCTTTTATTGATAAGATGAGACCTCACATGGAGTCCTGTCTCAATAATGATTAAGTATCTGAATGACCAAAAAGGTTAATATTTTTCACTCAAGGCATTAAAACTAAAGAAATGTTTCAAGAAGTTCTGCAGCGTTTTGTTTTTTTTTTTTGGTTTTTTTTTGTTTTTTTGTTTCATTATATATTATTGTTTACTCTGACATTTGCTTCCATGCAATAAGCCATAGGCTGTAGAGAAAAGATAATGGTAAGGGAACAAAAATGAAAATTTTGCCCCTGAACTGCTCAAAGTCTTTAAAATAGCCTGTACTGAATTATAATCTCTACTCTTCTCCCCCATACTAAATGTTCTAATTGTTTCTGGGTATGCAGTCTCTTGAGAATGGCAGATCAGCTGTTTCACTTTGCATAACCTTGTAGATTCAAAACTCTAACGAATGAAAACGTGATAAAAGTAACAAAAAATAATAAAGTAAAACCTGATAGGAGGAGGAGGAAATGAAGGTGGGAAATGGAGAAATATCAATTATGTCTTAAATAATCTTGGATTGATAAAGGTTATACAGCTGGTATTAGCTATTTAATAGAAATAAAGCTATCAAAAGAATATTAAAAATGCCATTTGAAAAATCAATGGATTCATCAGAAAATGTTTAGAATTTCACACACACACACACACACATTGATATTCAGAATTCATAATTGGACTGTACCTGTGCATTTTGTTTTTCTTCCCTAAATGTAGAACCTTGCTTTTTTTCACTGTTGAATTTCATTTTGTTAGATAGCGCCCAATGTTCAAGTCTGTCAAGATCCTTCTGTATCTTAAGCCTATTTTCTGGAGTGTTGGCTATTCCTGCCAGCTTGGTGTCATCTGCAAATTTGATGAGTTCCCCATCTATCCCCTCGTCCAAGTCATTGATGAAGATGTTGAAGAGCACTGGGCCTAAAACAGAGCCCTGGGGTACTCCACTGCATACTTCCCTCCATGTAGATGCAGTTCCATTGAGGACTACACATTGGGTGTGGGTTGGTCAGCCAGTTATGAATCCATCTGGTGGTGATGCTGTCTAACCCACATTTTCTACTTTATCTAGTAGTAGGTTATGGTCTACTTTATCAAATGCTTTACTAAAGTCCAAGTAAATTATATTGACAGCATTCCTCTGGTCCACTAATTTTAATACTTAATAATAATATCTTAGTAGTGCAAACTTTCAAAAAAAGGACGAAGTAAAAATTGTTAAATACTCATCACTTTCAGCCTCCAGTTTAACTGTTCCATATTAGTTTCTAATCTACCACTATGTCCCATTTGGTAATCTAAGATGCAACTTCAGTCTATTTGCCCAGTATGGAATTAAGAAAAGGAGTAACATTGTGGAGGAGCAAAATTACAACTTTTACCAATTTTTTGCCCTATGGTGTAAGTCTTTCAGGTTTTCTAACTCTTGGATTCTGTCATCAAACAAAGAAAAGCTACTTTGTTAGGATACAAAAATCACCAAACGTCTGAAACCTATGATGAGCAGGACTTTGAAACAAAAATGAAAGATTGCTTCGGAACAATTAGAAGAAGTCTACTATTCTATGTGAATTTGCTTCAGAGAGCAAACCCCAAAATGAGACTCATCAGAATGTCTATTGAGATCAGCAATTGGCCCTGATCCAAGGGCAGCAATGGTTCCGCCATCCATAATGACTCAGAATTTGGAGGCTGCACCTCAGCTGCACCCAGCTCTGAAGGAACAGTAAAAGCTAACTTGAAGCATCTGCTTTGGCTGGAGTATCAGTGAAAGTTTTCACAGCTGCCAGGCTGAACTCTTCCCCTGCTCCAATTTTACATGCTTTTCAGGGGGTTGGTATATGAGTAATACCACATATTACCATTTGCCTTATGAAATGAGCTCTTTATATGACAGAGCATCAAGTATCGGGTAATCTCTGTCGAGAGGAAAGTTTGCACGCGAAACAAAACCCCATGGCCCAAGATTTCTATACTGGCTCATTTTGGAAGAGTACATATAAAAAAATAAAATATGAATGTTCATAATCAAAGAAAATGGCTTGGTCTTTTCAGTGCTGCATGAAGAAATGGAGTTTAGGATTAAAGACACCATACACAATTTTTGCTTATCCAAAGTTCTTTTCCTTCCTCTTAACTATAATTTAACACCTGCATACAACCTAGAAATTCTGGGAATGAATCTTGCAGTACATCTGAAAAAGTTGATTTAAGTTATTATGACATTTAATTCTACAGTACAGTGAGCTTTAGTAATACAAACATTCCACTGTTCTGAACCATGTGTATTATCAATCATATTCTCTCCCATCTTTCTTCACTGAGTTTCTCATGAAATTGATAAGACAATAAAGATGATGATTTTGTAATTTTCTATGCAGCTGTACCTAGAAATATTTTGACCAAGACTCTATCTGCTATTAGAATCACAAGAGAATCCATAAAACTGACTTCCATTGCTGAAATCTACTCACAAGGAAGACCAGGTGAAATGGTGAACAACTTTACAGTTTCAGTCTTGAGTGATAAGGAGAAAGTTCATGCAACATAAAAATACAACACAAAGAATGAGCATGGGTTTTACAAAGACAATCCAACTAAAACAAGTATCTTATAGGAACTTAAAGACAGAAGAGTTACAGCCTCAATATATAATTGGTCATCTGAATAAAGCAAATCTATATCAATACATTTGACAAATTCAGCAGAAGAAAAGTGAAGGGACTTTCTGGGTGATTCCAATCATGTTAACATCAACAAACCTCAGCACTGTTAGTGGTCTATGCAGTAATTTATCTAAGTGTTCAAACTATACAACAGAATTCCTATGGAGAAACAAGGAGTTGGTTTGAGTACAGAAGCTTTTATTGAAATAGTCCTAGTAACAAAAGAAGCCAGTTTTACTATCATATTAATCCAGCTCTCTTTTCTGCATTATGACTTGGAGTCTTCTCTGTATTCTATAATTACTATATTCAAAGGCTCCAATATATTATGCAAAAGCACCTGATGGAATGGGATGACGTCTAGTTTGTATTTGCTCATAAAGATAAAAACACTCACCTCCATTTTGACTGAATTCTGGAAGGGGAAAAAATGGTTGAGAGGTGCTCGGCTAGTCTAATGTTTCTCATCCTCAACAATTGTAAGATGTGTGGACTTCAACTCCAAGAATTCTCCAGGCAGCTTATTGGCTGAAGAATTCTGGGAAATGAAGTTCACACATCTTACAGTTGCTAAAGTTGGGAAATCCTGAGCTAGTCAAGAGATTCCATCTTCCATTTGGGAAAGCACACAGCTGTAAGGAATTAAGTAATCAGGCTTAGAAGCCAAAGACTAAACATGACAAAGATTACAGCCTTTGAATGTTCATCATTGCCAACATCATTAGAGAAACCAGCTGAGTCTTAAACTCCAAAAACTCCCAAATTCAAGGGAACAGATAAACAGAAACAAAGGCCACTCTTTTAAAATCATTAATTATGGACTAACAAAGCAGATAACCATTGCTTTCATTCACCAAACTCTTGCCTGAGTGATTCAAAATTCCATGAAACAGAGGTCTGGAAACCAAAAGTATGACTACATGAAAGCCAGTGATGAATGCTTGCTTGCTTCTGCCTGCAAAGGCTGAACTTGGAAAAGTTTGGTACTGGTTAGACATAACTTTGAAATGGGGAGGAATCCAATCAAATGTTGCCATTTTGACTGCAACTGTGGCATATAAAAGACAAAGACGTCCTCCTGCAACCCCTCTTAGTGATTACATGAAAATTGACAATCCACAAAAAGTGACTTGCCACTGTCATCTTCTGCACTATCTCTTCAAATTTCTAACTCCATAAGTTCTTAAGATGCAGCTTTGTTTAGCTTTATAAAGATCAGCCCAGATTGCTAGGTGCTATGAAGGGCAAGCAGTATGTAGGAATTTAATCTTAAAAGAGAAAACATCCCACCTCTACTTGTATATTTTTCTCACGTCTTGAAATATTTGTTAGCTCCTCGTTTACTTAACAGATCAAACAGACTTTATCAATGTTGCAAGAAGTTTTTTTCATGTCTCTATGGAAAGGAAGGAAGACTTAGAACTATACACCTATTTTCCCTTTCCATTGCCCATATTTCACTTGCAAATTTGATGTTAGCCTTGCAAGGTAGTCCAGACATGAAGCATACCTAGATGCCCAGCACAGAAAACGGTACTAGCCATTTACTAGGCAACTGCCCTTTCATATCCCTCATCAACCTAAGAAAATAGGAAGGGTTCCTTCTGAGATGTTTGCTATATCCACACTCCTGCTGCAGATTAAACTGCCTCTTATTCAAAAGTATCTCTGGCTTTAGCTCTTTTCCATGTCCCTAAAGTCATTCCCACATGAAATATCTTCATCTGTTTTGAGTGCCCCCAATAAGATAATCACAAATATATTTATGATAAATGGCAATTATTAAAATATTCTGTTCCATTGACCTACATTATAATTCCATATAAACCATGCTTACTAGTTTGTCATGCTCTTGTTCCTGAGTTATAATACTGAACTCTGGATGAGTTCATATGATAAAAGTATCTACAGTCCAATGATATGAAACTATGTGGATTCAGAGGATCAGATCTCTTCCAATTCTCAGAGGCTCCTTATCCACTAGCAAAGTATATAACATGTGCCTTATGTTAGCATATTTTGGGGGAAGTGTGTCACTCATTTGTGGAACACACATTTCTGAATATGGGTTAATTTAAAATACCTCCTGTTCTCACAAGATAACTTAATGCTGTTTGTGTATATATCTTCTCTTCACTCTTGTGTGAAGTCTTACCATATCCACATGTACTGCCTAGAAATGTAACTTTGGGATGCTGGTTTCTTCTGTCTTACTTATGCAGAGTTACATCACTATCACATCTTATGTTCATTATCACCAGAATAAATCATGGAAACTAAGATAACATGCATCATTTATTGGATTATAGAGCAGTTTGAAGTGAGTTGCAGAATTAAGATTTTTCTGATATAGAATTTTGACTCTTGGTTTTAAAACTCAGATTGTGTACAAGTTAGATAGCAAGGTGCAGACAGATCTTCCTTAGTCAACATTTTATTATTAATATTAATTTTTATCTTACCAATATATTCTATGGCTGGAAAAGAAATTGAAGAAATATGTTTTCATGGGTCTGCACTGATTTGTAAGTTTAAAGAGTTGTAATTATTGAAACAAAATATGTTATCAATTTGCCCTTTATTTCCCACCAGTGTTCACCTGTCGTTTTATATTATCATTTCTAGGGTCTCTTTAATGATGTCACCCCTTATGTTTCCTCAAATTCTCCAGTGTTCACTTCAAATGATTGATGAAGTTCTAAAAAAAAATTCTTGAATGTTTCCAAACTAAATATAATTTGCAGACATTATAGAAAAAGAATGGTCAAAATGAAGAATTGTGTGTTTCCTCGAAATTCAAAGGCCCATTGGCATTGCAGTATGCAGTAGCTCAAATATCTGAGGGGCTGTTATGCAATACAATAATATTTTTACCCTTGGGTGTATATATTAAGTGTTTCAAAATGATCTGGCTCTGGGATAATTCCTTATTTTTTAAAAAAATATTACTTAATAAATTAAGGCAGAGAATACAACTTGATTGATTTGACTCAAACTCTTAGCGGTATTTGGTTTAATCAGTTACATTATTCTGAACCAACATGAAGAGCAGCAGTTTATGGGGGCCAAAGCAGAGCAAGAGGACAGGGCTTTTTGGCTTTTTGGCTCTTCAAATGAAAAATCTAGTCTGATACACACCAAATGTCTTGGTTCCCAAATAATTGTGTCTGAATGATGGCTTAAACAAAGTAAAGCCAGTACTGATTTTTGGCTCTCTTTAGATTTGCTAAATAATGGATTTTGGCAAAATTGAATTCAAAGCCTATCATGTTCACACTAGAAACATGCAAATGAACGAGTGAGCTGTATTATTCATGACTGGGAACTTATTGGTGGAATGCTTTATACACATACCGTAATATATATATATATATATATATATATATATATATATATATATATATATATATATATATATATATATATATATATATATTACGGTATGTGTATAAAGCATTCCACCAATAAGTTCCCAGTATATATATATATATATAATTTTATGTCTATAAACTTGCCAAAGCTGTATTCCATTTGAAAGTAGTCAGATTCTGTTCTCTCTTTAAGCAAAGATTGTGCTTCGTTGATTTGCCAGTAATTTGAGGTGAGCTAAGGTTGTCTGTAGATGTTTTTGTTTGTGTAGACTAGCAAAAAGATTCCCAAGACACAATTATAAAATACTGTCTCAAGACTTGGTTTCCCTGTCTTGCCATACTCACGTAAATTTATGATTAGGCCAGTCTTCTCCCATTCCTTTACAGAAAAACTCCTGCCCATTCATCTTTATTTCTATGGACATTATTAAAAATGAATGTGGCCATATATTAGCATACATTGCTCTATGCAATTTTATCCTAATATAATACAGTTTTATATTATTTTCATCAACTTTCATGTTGTGTGGATTTTTGTAAGAAATACCCATTTTTGTATAGCACTTTTTATTGGACAATTGCTTAACAGAATTTGAATATGCAGGAATTTGGAGTAATAACTGAGTTTCCATGGATTGAAAAATACATAACTAGGAAAACATTAAAAGAGAACTAATTTAATTTTTTTCTCAGATGTGGATAAAATTAGTGCAATGATACTTATTCTAGAAATTAGGCATAATATTTTTAAAAAATATTCATTTTTCTTTCATGTCTTTGTTTCCATATGCAGAATATATTTGTAAACTTTCTGACATCGATCCTTGATTAAATCCTTGAGAATTCTTCATTGGCTTATCGTGAATGTGATTGTAGATTTGAGGTTTAGAATCACTAAGTTCAGTTTTGACAAAGCTTCCTTAAAACAAAGCTGCTTTGTAAAGGAATTTTGGCTTCTTTGCTTGTAAGGAATCTGGATGGTTTTAATCCTATTGCTTCTAACAAGTCATGGACATTTTAATATTTCTCCCTCCACTAAGGAAAATTTGTCTAATGCAATTAATGTTCTTTGGTGTTTATATGCTTCACAGGGAGATATGCACTTTTTTCATATTATAATTTTGTTATTTCTTTCCTTAAGCTGATTTACAGACATCATATATATATATGTAGGTCTTTGGTTATTCGGGTTTTCTCCCACGTAAAATTGGAGGTTTCTTGGCAACGTTTCGATGAAGTCTCATTCATCATCTTCAGGCTGGTGTTCTCGGCTTCGTGCTTCTAGGAGCAATGTGTGTGATTGCAGCTGTTTCTTCCTTTTAACTGCCAGTGGGGGTGTGAACTGATTGGGTGGGAGCTTGGCTGTGTTCTGATTGGGTGGAGGTGTGTTCTGATTGGTTGGGGGTTTGGCTGTGCTCTGATTGGATGGGGGGTTGACTGTGCTCTGATTGGCTGGGTGGGAAAAAATATACTAAACTATAAAGATCTTAAATCTGAACCAGAAGACATTTTCTTATATCATGAAATTCAAGTAAAAAATCTATGCTGAAAGCCAATTTCTGACCATCACATTCTTAGTTTATATAAAAAGAAAATACTTATTGCACAAAACCCTAGAGAGTTGGAACATTAAGATTGTGAAACTATTTTCAATAGATAATTGGAAAGAGAGAGAAAAAAGTTTTTCTCTAGATGGAAATAAATACTCAAAAGAAGGAAAAACACTGTTCAGTCTGTTTTGGTTGATTCTGCTGCTTATTTGGAGAAAAAAATTGCCTGTAGTCTAGGTTCCAGTTGAATTTTTCCTGGCAGATGAGCTTCTGTATAAAATGTAAGACAATTCAAAATCATTCTTAGAGAAGAAGGAGAAATGTATTCTTTAGTTTTTAATGGGATCTATTGATTCTCTTTTCATCCTTTAACTTTTAAAGCTTCAAATTAGATTTTCCTACAGCAGTATTAGATTACTGCTTCCATAATCCTTAGACAACATGTTGGCTGAAGATCATGAGAGTTGTTAGCCAATACATCTGGAGGGCATCAGGCTGTGGGAGGCTGCCCTGGACAGTTTGTGAACAGAGTATCTAAACGACTGTTTTCTTCCATGTGAATCTTGATCATCTGGGTATCAAATAGGGAAGGCACTGCCATGCACTGCCATGCCTCTTTTGAGCTACTTCAAATCTTTCTGACTCAGGTTGTGAGTTAAATAATAACGGATATCCCAATGTAATTAAGAAGTTTTAATGTAAACACAGCTATTGTGAATGTAGGTTGTTTTAGCTGGCTCAGAAATAGGATGTCTGATGCACACAGGTCCAATGTGCACAGAGAGGATAATGTCTCTCTTTGCACTATCATTCTTTCTTTCAAGAATGAATCTTGAAAGAGGTAAGATTAAAGGAACTTGGAACATAAAAGAAGAAAGGTACATTCAGCTATTTGGGAAAGGTGTCCAGCCTGCATTACTGCTTTCATTTGGCCTGAACACCATCTGAGAATGATTGATCTGATGTGACGATGCAGCCAGATATGATTGTCCACCAGTTAACATTTAGAACAGCCATTCAAAATGAAGGTCGACAGTAGATTATATTAATCATCCTGTGATTTATCTGAAGATGATGTGTGTGTCACTCCTTAATCAATTTTTATACTACATTTCCAAGAAGTACATATCAGATTTCTCAGATATGATTTCCCAGTTTCCATTATGACATCAATCATTCCATTTTCAACTGCAGAGCCCTTCTTGGAACCTCAGAATAGATAAGCCAATGCTATCAATAGAGATAGAGTAGGCAGAGCTCAAGGAAAAGAACGCAAATATAAAGCAGCTACTGGGTATCAAATGAACATAAGGATTGAGTCAGATTAAGGCATCACTTTCTTCATTTTAGTATCCTCAATTTTACGTTGCTGAGATCAAAAGCAATTCAAGTTCTAATTCTAACTGTTGAAAGCACTATACCATTGAGGGTAACCCAATCCCAGACTCCTCTTGCTTTGGCAATTTTTCCTCCAGCAGCAGGTTACAGAAAAAGAAGGAAGATTGTTTGCATTGTTTACTGAAGCACCAGGAGTGATTGCATTTGCAGATTTCCCAGATTAGGATCATCTCTCAACCATGTGAGATGTAAAACATCACATTCATATACATTTGCCAGATTGCCATCACTTGTATTTGATTTCATCCACAAAGTGTGTATACTTTTGGAATCAGGTTGTTTTTTCTATAGTTATTAGATTCTCTCTTTGAAATCAGATATTGCCACTAAGGGAAAGCCAACCCATTTCCTGAATCCTACAAAGGGGACAGGCAGGGGATATGGTATGCAGCTATCCACATTGATACATGCATCCAATACAGCAGACATTTATTGGGGTGGTGGGTTCCTTAATAGTAGAAGCTGCCAAATAGCTCGCTGTTTCCTTTAGGCTTGCCCAACTCTGCCATATGTAATTCATTTCTTCTGCAATTTCTCATCTTCCAATTTTTGTTCTAAAAGATGTGAACATTTGACATTTGACTAATGATAAAAAATTTTCCCATGGACTTAAATTGTGCTATAATTTATCAACCCAAAGAACCATCCCTGAATGTCATACTAACTGTCCCACAAAAGTATCACATGATTTCTTTCCCAATCCCACAAGTGACAAGCTGTTCTAACAAATCATCATATGATTCATTCATTGGAAGAACAGGCATATCTGCCAAATCTGATTTCACTCAGTTTTTTTGTTTTCTAAATCTCATCCAATTTCTGCATCAGTGAATTTTCATCCAATTTTCATCCAATTTCTCCATCAGTGAATTTGTTAAAAACAAATCACATAAAAAATTGGTACACAGTTCTTCCAACACATATATTCTAATTTATACATTTCAATATACAGTCTTCCTAGTAAAATATTTAGCCAACTGTTTTTCTTACTATTATGCATGTTTATATATATATTTCCCTCCAATATACCAATATGCCTTTTATTAGCTTCCTCTACTAGTTGGAGGAGTATTGCCTTCTGATAGGATGAGAAAGCCAATCATTTTCAACCAATTTGGACCTTTAATGGTATCTGGTATAGTTTAGATTGTGAATAGGAGTCTTTGAGAAATACATCATTTGATTTTCGATCTGTAACCTCTCCATTCCTCCAGAACAGCCTAAAATATGCCAACAAAATCCAAAGGCAAAAGGATCTTCTCTAGATGTTATACTTTGAATGGTAGTTGCAAGTAAACCAAGACAGGAAGGTGCAATTGCTTTCCTGTCCTTTCCTGTCCTTTTTCTGGCCTTTGCATAGACATAAGATTGGCTATTGTGGGACCTGAAATTTCTTTGATACAATCTAGCTTGATTTTTATGAAGCTCTTTAATTCTTTTTTCGCTTTTTCATCAGGAGATCTGTATGATCTTTCTCTAGTCATCTGTATGAGTTTCAATCTATTTTTAGTCATGGGCCAAATTATCTCTGGACATGAATCTTGTGCAACCTTTCTTGGAGGATATATGCCTAAATTGTTTATGATCAATTTTCAACAATCTACCTGATGCTTATGGAAGCTTACAATTCAGCATGATTCTGATGAATTCCCATCACTTGTATATCTGTACATCAACACATATATTTCAAGACTGCTCATTCTAATTTCTAGCATTGTCCAACCTGGAAGGATGCCTTTCAAATAGCTAATCTGGATCTTGAATAGCAAACTGTTGGTTTTTTTTAAAGAAGAGGTGAAACGTAGAAGTTTTAATGAGAAAATTCCAGGCGCTAATGAGAATTGGGAAAGCCAGAATGAACTAAAAAGAGTAAGTGTTGAGAGTAATTATAAATGGTCATTCCCAAGTAACAAGCAGCCTCTGTTCCTAAGAATTTTAACTGAGGCTTTGTGTAATTCTATTTCAATAGTTTGAGCAAAGCCAGAAAAGTCACATGCTGTAAATACATGAAGCAAGAAACTGATGTATGGCAAAGGAAGGGAAAATCTATATGGAAAAATGAGCAAATACAAATACAATCACTGGATAGAAAGTTGCCACATGTCAGTAATTAGGGGACATATAGGTTACACTGGGTGGGATTTCTTCATGTGTTCCAGATACATGGTTTTGTTTATAAGGCTCTATGGCTTTGCAGGAACACACCCACCCACCCTTTCATTCTCTTAAATTAATAACACACCATTAAAGCTGTCTAGTCTCATAGATTATGCTATGCTTAGGCAGATAAGAGCTTTTTTAAAAGAAAAATCAGATGGTTGAAACGTTAGTTTTTGAAATAATAATTTCCCAAAGGATATTAAATCATGCTTATATGGCATATGGGCTTCTCTTAGTTTCACCATCCAGAGCTCTCAATGTGAAAATGAGTGTAAAATTAGAGCTTTGAACGTCCTGTCTATTAATAGAAAAAAGCAAAATAAATCTTCCTAGAGATCTAGTGTATAAAGATTTGCATCTTGCTTCAAACCATGGATAGGGGACATGTGATCTTTCAGATGTTGTTTGATCACTATAGCCAAGGTGGCTGAGGCTATTAGGAATTACAGTCCCAAATCTCTGGAAGACTAGAGAAGGTAACACACACTGAGTATGCATGTCCTTAAGTTGCATTTTATTTACCAGATCAGAATTAAATGTAAATTAAATCTCTTTGGGTATGCTTTTATATCAGCAGTGTAGTATGATGTTATTGTCAATATTATTTTAAATCATGTTAATTTATTTACCAGAAATATCTTTCTGCCTTGCACTTCAGCGTGCACTTCAAGTAGATATCAATTTAAAATAATGTACTATAATAAAATTATGTAATACTAAATTAATACAAAAAGAGAATAGGAAAAGGTATTTAGTGTGGCAATTCATAAAAGTAAAACTTAGACTTGAATGAAGCAGAGTAGGAACCATGTTGATACTTTTGAATTTTGGTGCTCGAGAAACTCTTGAGAGTACCTTGGATAGCCAAGAAATCAAACAAATTGATAATTGAATAAATTAATACAGAGTTCTCTCTTGAGATACAACTAACCAGGTTCATAGGAAGAACTAGCTCTCTAGAGAAGGCCCTGATGCTGAGGAAAGGGGAAGGAAAGAGAAAAAGAGGACAGCCAAAGCAAGATGGATAGACTCAGTTACAGTGGCAATGAGTGCAACCATTAGAAGACCTGGAGGACCACATTATAGACAGGTCATCATACAGAAAATCTATCTACTTATTGCTAAGAGTCAGATCTGTCCCCAACATAGTCCTTCCAATGCTGTATCCCGGTGGTGGGTTTCAATTTTTTTTACTACCAGTTCTGTGGGTGTGGCTTTGTGAGCGTGGCATGGCTTTGTGGGTGTGGCTTGGTGGGCATGGCAGGGGAAGGATACTGTAAAATCTCCATTTCCTCCCAATCAGATTGAAATTGGGAGGCAGAGAATAGATGGGGCGGGGCCAGTCAGAATCCGAACTACTCAAAATTTCTGCTACCGGTTCTGAACTGGTTCTGAACCTGCTGAAACCCACCTCTGCTATACCCATTATGGTGGTGTAATTGAGTACATCCATCTTTCAGCTGATTAACCTATTTTTACTTTCACCTGTCTCAGCATATAGTCTTTTTCAGAGAACTAGGCCTTCCAATTATGTGTTTGAAGAATGATGTGACTGAAAATTTTGTGATGTGATAAATGAGTGAAACAAGAAGTACTTCCAATGTTCCCACAGCTTTTAAATTGCACACATAACCAGTCAGTTGGGGTATTTCTGAATATGGATCTAATTCTCCTTTGAAAGGACATTAGTGGACAGATTGCAAGCATGGAGGACGGGTGCTAGATGAAGCAGGAAGAGCCCAGGCTCTATCTTTTTCAACATGCTTCAACAACTGCCTTGGTCTTTGCTTTCTCATGTCCTTTCTCTCTTTTTCTTACCTGCATTCACTCTCTTGCTTTCTGCACCTGGAGAGAATGAGGGGGATATTGACAAAAATATGTAAAATAGTTACATAGGCAATGGGGACCAAATCATTCTTTAAACTCTGGTATACAAGATAATATTGGGAAGCAGATTCCCGGATTCACTGAAGTTTATGAAAGCAGGAGGTAAAGCCCAGGCACACTTGCGAAATTCAGTTTTTAAAGCCTATCTTGATAAAGTGTAATGCCGGTCTTCCTGTGGAATTGATTTTCTGGTCTGGTCTATCTAGGGGGGGCTGGCAACTCCTTTCATTTTCTCATGCTCTCTTTTGACCTTTCTCTCACTCTTGTCTTGCTCACTCATTTTCTGTCTCTGACTCACTCACTTAGTCTTGCTTTCTTTCTTTCTTGCTCCCTCTTGCTCTGTCTCACTTTCTCCCACTCTCTCCCTGCCCCTATATTCCTATCTGTCAGCCAGCTCTTATTAGGTATGGAGTTAGCACTTTTTTCCGAAGAGCAGGAGACGTTGAGAAGTCACATGCAAAAAAGACAGGTTTGGAAGAGTATTATGCAAGCTCCATCATATGTTTTGGTTACCTCTCAGCTGGTTAAGAGGAACAGAACAGGACATATGGTTTGACTGCCTTTTAATGTCCCTTTCTCCATGCTTCACCACTAGGTGATGCAGAGGACTTGTCAAGGAGAATGGTGGCATTTTCTCTCACTGTCTCATGTGCCTCTCATTAGTGCCTGGATCCTGTCATTTGGACTATTTGGGGACTTGGTTTAGAGGTCTTTTCAAAGAGCACTAGATTATTGTGTCCAGAAATAGCTCGAGTGACTGGTGTAGTGAGCAACTCCAAACCTGTGACTTATCACTTAGGCAATTAGTGGTGGCCAAACCTTCTGTCCCAGACACCTCTCACATTCACTCAACCCTACTACATAACACATTATTAGAACCAGGTAATGCTTGATGGGAAGAGAAATGAAGCCAGGGGAATTAACCAATTGCTTTATTTAAAACCATAAGGACAGCATCAATTACTGCTCTCAATCCTGAGGCAGACTAGGACTTGGTATAATATAAATATTTTTAATTCAATTATGGAATTATGTTTATAATTAAATTATAGAATCTTACAAACAGGAAAGTTTATATATCATGGGAATCTGCAACATTAAATGGTTAATGCTCTTTTTCTTCAAGGGCGTATAAGGGAGGTGAGCAAAAATTATAACTTTGTGTCTATCATAAAGCAGAAATTAAAATAGGCTACCCTTACTGATACATATGTGCCTATTTAACATTGCATATCTCCCATGTCTTGTTGTTTTTCTTTCATGTTTTTTTTTCCATTCTGCCTAAAATTGGGTTCAAATTGAGTTCAAATCCTATAGAATTTTTTTTCCTATTAAGTTCTAAATGCATTAAATATTGTTGTTCAAACTTTGTCCAAACTTTGGTGCTGACTTCTTCACAAGTTTGCAGGGTTTGGTTTTCATTAAGCTTTTTTTGAGTTTTTCTCTTTTGTTCTTCTTTTTTTGGCTTAAAATTTGCAGTCAACGTTTATTTTTATCAGACTTCTTTTCTTTAAGATGTTTCATCAGTTTTGCATTTTGGACTGAATCCAATAACCTTGTCTCTTATTTTTGGCGATGTCAATTATCAACCTTTTGATTGTCAGTTCTTTTGGGCTAGTAAAGTGTGAAGTGTAAAAGATATTTAAAAATTAAACACACAGTACAACAGCTCACTGTCAAAACAGGGCAAAGAGGATGGAAATTCAGACAGAGAAGGCTTTAGAGAAACACTAGGTAACTGAAGTAAGGCAGTCCATACTGCCTGTGCAAATGAGCCAAGTATCCCTTTCTTAGAAAGATTTATAATATGATCCTAAGATTGCTGCTGTGATTTGCTCCCTTATAAGCAAGGCTGGGGCTGCCTCTTTACACATTCTACTGGGGATTAAAAATAATAAGGCATAATAAGAGAGCCTGCAATACAAGTGGTCCTTGTTTTCCAGACACAATTGGGACTTGAAATTTGGACACTAAAAAGTTCAGTTGTTAAGTAGGTCATGTTCAATTTGCCATGGCCATTAAGTAAATCATGCAGTTATTAAATGAATCTCACTTCCCCCATTCATTTTGTTTGTCAGAAGCTGCCTGGGAAGGATGGAAAATGCAATCATGTGATCCCAGAATGCTACAATTAAGACCCTTGCTGCCTTCCTGGTGACCAGCTCAAGGTCATCCAGTTGACTTTGTACCTAAGGCAGGACCAGAACTCACAATCTCCTGGTTTCTAGCCTGGTTGCTTAACCACTATATCAAATTGGCTCCACCATTTCAAGTGTATAAACAACAGAACAAATCAGAAGGATGCAACAGGACAAATGCAAAGCAAAATGTTTAGAACAATCTGACATGTGTTTTCCAAAGTGAATGTCTGAATCAAGTGTTATATGAATCATTCGAGCAGTAGGATTACAACCGACTTCAAAAAACAAATCTTTAACATGTACTGAATGCTACATTATTAAAGAATTTCTATAAAGGGGGAAAAAAACATCTCAGTGTTGTCATGGATTTAAAACACAATCATGCATGGTCATTTAAAATGTATGGCTCCTTTGGCATTCTCATAGGAGCGGCAAAAAAGCAGCAACAAGTTAAATGGTTCCCCTGGAGAATCGGGATCTTGTAGGTCCCTCTGTTTTGCAGCTGGAAGCAATGCTTCTGCTTGAGTAATGTTCTAGATCCCTGTCTACTGACTGAAAGGACGGCTGCCTGCCAGCTGCCTGGCACAACCCCTCAACTTTCAGCAAGCTCTGAAAAGTAGTTCTCACTCTGAGTGAGATCATCCTGGAGGATAAGCAGGCTTGTTTTGCTATTCATTTGGGATGGCTTGAATCCCCAGCAAGTCGTGGTGTGGTAGGGCTCTAGTTATTTATTAGCATGATCTAAATGGAAGGAGAAGCTGAGGCTAATGTATTCAAGCTCTACAGTGACATTCTTATCCTCTAATAAGGAATATGTAAAGTGGGGCATCCAGGTAATAAGCAGTTCATCATATCTGCTCAAGGCTCCACAACCTTCTCCCCCTTATGACTATGCTCTTTCCCTTGAGATTTCCTCACCATGTTTCCCTTCTTTGCCTCACTCTCTTGGTCTCTACCTTCACAATACCACCAGATCCCAAGACTGCCTTCCTCCCAGTTCATCTATTTTTCTCTACTTTTATAGAATCCTAAGGTTGGAAAGGCTCTTGGAAGTTTTCTAGTCCAACTTTTTTTCCCAGAACAGGAATCCTCAGATTATCCCTAACAAATTGCCACCAAACTTTCTAGAAAATTTCCAGTGATGGAGCACTCACAGTTCCAGGAGATTAGTTGTTTTACTGATTAATAACTTCTATTCAGAGTCAGGAAATCCCTCATTTAAAAATTATTGTTCTTTCTATTAAAAATGTGAAATCTACTTTGATCTTATTGTCTTCATGTAGCTATTTTAGGGCCCAATATGGAAACAGTCCACCATTGATTTTTTTAAAAAAAATAATTATTTTTCAATCTACCCTACAGATCTGAAGTGTACCAGATTGATAAGGTTTGTCCAAAATCCAGATGTTGACTTTGGCATTCTATGGGATGAGTTTACCAATGCTATTATTGAAGTAGATTTTTCCATCTGAATCTTCAATTAAAAATAAAAACAAAGTCATTTTATAATAAGTAGAATGAATACAAAATCAAATCACATTGGAATAGGACAAATCAACTATTCAAATCTCATAAAAGCAGCTATATTACTTTATATGAATAAATCTGTAATAAATCTATATTACCAATATTGTCATCTTTATCTTGAAAAATAAATGAATGCTGACATTTAATCAGGGGATATCAAACAGTCTATACTGATTTATAAAAAAGAGTTGCTGGCACTAAAGTGGTTTGTGATAAAGACATTGTCTATAGATACTAGCAATAGCAATAGCACTTAGACTTATATACCACTTCACAGTGCTTTATGGCCCTCTCAAGCAGTTTAAATGGAATTTCAAGTCGGATGTACTATACCTTTTATATTTCCATTATTTCTCAAAGCCTGACGAGAGAAAGCATAGCAATAGAGATGCTACAATGTCTACAGGGGTGAAAATTTGTGTGGTGTCAAACTGATGAAGGAAGAGATTTTGCATCATAGCACAAGTCCAGGACCTTCTCTATATGTGTATCACAAATAGGGCACCCTGAAATGCAACTCTCTAATGGCTCTTTCATCTTTCTGACAAAAACAGTGAGAGTCTATGGATACTACTGGGTAATGCATGGTTTCTTTGATAGCTTTTGCCAAAATTGTATTGAAACAAGCACTTGATTAATATGGGCTGGAATTATAAAATAGAAAAATAAGTAATTGTATTGTCTCTTTGGAATGAAACACAAACCACTTATTAAGAACAGCAAACGTTCCTTTAATAGTAAACAAGCTTTGTTGCTGTTGTTATATAGACAACAATATGAAATCCCAGTTTCCAGTTCATTAGCTGGTTTTGTCCCTTCATTTGCATTGAGATTTTCCCAAGAACCTAGGACACTTCTTTACTTTCTATTTCAAAACGTGTATGTAGTTTGTGTTTGAAAATGCCACAATATTTTAACCTCCTCATTTTGACTACTTTTTCCCAACTCTATATTTTTCATTATGGGCACACAATAATTTTTACAGATGTTCCAGTGAACCATTTTATGCTATGTTGTTGTTTATGATCAGTCTGTGCAATCTTTTTCTCTTCTTTGCACAATCTGCACATTAAATAATTTGATGATTTTTCAGTTCTAGCCTTGATTGCACTAGTTCACACAGCTTGTGCTTGTGCTGCCAAAATCCAGTCTTCAGTTTCTCTTTCAGTGTTCCAGTTGTAAGCATTGCCAAGTTTCATCTTTATCCATTTTCCCTCTATTTTTTGTTGAAATTGACTATGCAATGTTTTTCCTTGCCAGTATTCTGTTGTGTTTTTATTACATTATTTCAATGCTCATGTTTTGTTTCCTGTAGATTCAACAAGTTTCAATTTTTAACTTACATCAGTGCTTGCTCTTGACTGTGTTTTACATAATCAGCCAATGCATGCTTTTCTTTTTTTGATTATTTAACTGGAAGTAAACCTCTATCTCCACTTCTAAGGGGCAGCTATAATCTATCAATATCACTGTGGAATGATTGCATAGTCATAGTGAATAGTCAACACTTCTCTTGTTTTTTAGTTTAAACTGTCCAGTTCAATCTCCATCCAGTTAATAATTCCAGCAGTGGAGTTATGACATGTACGACCCAGGTAATGATGATTTTGATGGTGTTCCTTCATTTAATTTTGTCTTTTGCATTTTTTTCTCAATCTTTGGGTGTATTCTTTACTAATCACATTTTTAATTGTTTATGTTTGATGTTATTAACTGTAAAATGCCCAGATGCTTGTAAGCTTCATCAAAATGACTTCTAATGGTTTGGCCATTCAGCATTTCAATTTCATAACTGCTTGTGATAGTTTTCTGGTTTATTGCCAATGTAGCACATATCTCTAGGCCAAATTCATTTGCTATATCTGTGCTAAAAAAATTTATGGTATTTGCCAATGACCAGATTTTGTTTTTTGATTTTTTTTCATAAAGATTCAGATCACTCACATAAAGCAAATATAAAGTTTATTAGTATTTTTTTGCTATTTGATAGCTAAGATTTGTTTGCTTATTTTTCAAAAGCACTGAAAGTGGGATCACAGCAATGGTAATAAGGGTATAATGTGTATCACCCCAGAAGATGCCTCTCCTATTGCTGACAAAACTATACATTTCATTTCCGACCACCGACTCTGTCGGTCTTCCGCTGTTTTATTACTTTTTCTATAAACATACTAATGTTTTTCTGAAACCAGTTGCTTCAAAACTTTTGATATTCCAGCTACGTGGTAATAAATGAAACCCTTTTTATAATCAGTCCAGACCATATGAAAATTAGATTTCATCTTTTACAATTCCAAAATAATTTTATCAATCAGAAGTTGATCTTTTGTACCTCTGTTTTCCTTTTTATTTCTTTCTGAAAGGATATCACTTTCTTTCAAATAATCTTGAATGCTGTCTGCTATTATGCCAGTGAGTAATTTAAACATTGTAGGCAAACATTAGCAGCTATAGGTTCCTAGTATTGTACATTTTGTTGGGTCTTTCTGAATCTTGACAACTGAAGTCTTGTCAGTTGTTAACCAATTGCTGAGGTCTCCCTTAGGCAATTTTTCATTAATCTGTTTAGCTATAATTGGATGTAAGCTAGTCTGATATTGGAGCCAAAAGTCATCCAATTGATAATTTCCTGGAGAAATCCATTTTTAAATCCTTTTCACACAATTTATAATAATTTCTACGGCTAATATTCATTCTTCCACTTAATTCTTTACAAAATTCATACACAAATTCTTTTATCCATCCAACATTTTTATTATAGTCTTTTGACTTTTCCATAGATTTTTCCAAAGTTGGAATGTTTTCTTTTTGTTTGGTTTCTGTTTTCAGAATTTCTGTTGCCATTTATACTTTGGTAGAATTGCCAATTGGAAAGAATTGAAATAGCTGCTTTTGCTTAAATTGAATGATTTGTGCCTCATAGCATTAAATTTTCTTATATATTGCTGTTATCTGTTGCTTTATGATTTCCAAAACTTTTTCAATTTTTCTGGTGCTAAGCCAATACTTTTTTTTTATTAGGCTTGTCTTGTCTTTTAGGGTCTTTCTGATTTTTTTCCCCAGTTGTGAATCCCTGAATGTTTTATTTCTAGTATGAATCTCCTTTAATCTGCTAATCTTTGATTAGTGATATTTGAGTCTGAATAAATATTTTCCACAATTCAAATATTTGATTTAAGTAGACCCATTTTGTTGGCTTCTATTTATAATAGCAGGCATAATGAATCAGAATCAGAATAGAGGTGGAAGGGACCTTGGAGGTGGAAGGGACCTTGGAGGTCTTCTATACCATTTCAGGCAAGTGACTGTCCATTCTCCTTAAAAACCACCAGTGGTGAAGTACCCACAACATCTGTTGCATTGGTTAATTGTCCTCACTGTTAGGAAGTTTCTCCTTAATTTCAGGTTGCTTCTCTCCTTGATTGGTTTCCATTCATTGTTTCTTGTCCTGCCCCCTGATGCTTTGGAAACTGGAGTGACCCTTTTAAGGATCCTAATTCACAGTGCCATATTAGTAAAGGGACAAAGGTAGACTGATGGGGGCAACTAAGTTCTGTAGAAACTTGAAGCATCTGACTATGCTTAGTTTAGAGGAGAGAAAATTAAGTTCTAATCTGTTTTAGAGCTGCCAAATTGAAGAGGGAATAGACTTGTTCTCTATGGTCCCCGGGGATATGAGTAGAATTAAATGGTGGAAATTGTAGAATAATGGCTTTTGACTTACAAAAACATTAGAACAGAGTGTCTTGGCAGGTGGTAAGGCTTTGCTTTCCTGAGAGCTTTTAAGCAAAAGTTGTATAGCCGTCTGTCATATGTTGGAGTTGCTTCTTGTGCTGAACAGACTAAATGACTTCCATGGTTCATTCTAATTTTTTTAATTCGGTAATAAAAGTATTCCTTTTGGCAAATATACCTTATCTGTATAATTTTTTTGTAGGTCTTCTGAATCAAAATACTGTATCCTTCATTAAGCAATCATATCAGGAGTGGAAAGAAAAGGAAACCAATCCACAACAATGCCGTTGAGGAGAAGAGGAATAATTCAAAGAGGCAGCATTGCATTTATAATAAAGTCTTCTTTATTGGTTTGTCTCTCCATAGTGCCTCATTGTTTAGACTGTCACTCACTGGAATGAATGTGCTTTAGATGTTAACCCCCTCCCTCCTCAGCTCTGAATGCAGTCTACAAAAAAGAGAGGAGGAATCAAAGGATTATTGTTAACTGGACAAAAAGAGACAACATGTCTTGGGAAGCTAAAGAGATACATGCCCTGACTGAAGAAGGGGGTTGGGAGACAAGGTTGTCAAGCTTTATTAATGCCCTGAATAGGATGCTTCACTTTCACTGACTTCTTTTCAGCTTCACAGCATCTTTGGATTAGAGACTGGGCTGAAAGAGAGTAGCTGATAATCAAATGTATTAAGTCTGTAGCTCATAGTTGTCGACATGCACCCAGAAATAATGAAGAAATGTTATCAGTATTTAGGATTTCACTGGATCTCTGTTTGAGAAATTAGATTATAACAGCCTGCTCAAAACTGGGAAAAGCCACTGAATAGGAATTTAGGGTGTTGTAATGCTAGCACATCTGGAGGATGTTGCGGAAGATAAGCTCAGAGCCTTATATCAGGGGAAAACAGAAGTCAGGGTTATGGGATGACTTGTTTTGTCCACGAATTGGCGACAAAAGCAAAAACATGGCTCTGAGAAAGAAGAAATGCACTAATTCAGTCCATATGCTCCAGGATTTACATCTTAACTGGTAAAGATTGTAGATTATGACAATCTAATTTAGACCTCGAACAAGTGGTTACAGCTGAGAATTGGAAATGTTTGATCAGAACAGCATGTGTTTATTTATTTAATTAATAAATTCAGTTTGGACACCCTCGACTCCAAACTAAACTGACTCTGGGCTGTTCACAAATAGTAATATAAAACAGTACCAACCAAAACCAAGATGGCACTTGGACCTACTATGCAAACATAAAACAAAAATAGTGATCAAAATAAAAGAATAACAGTGTTGGAAAAGAACTTGGAGATCTTCTGGTTCAGCCTTTCGCTCAAGCAAGAAAATCTATGCCATTTCAGACAAATAGTTGTTCAATTTCTTCTTAAAAAGCTCCACATCTTTGAAGGCAAGTTGTTCTACCAGTTAATTGTTCTTTCAGGAAATTTCTTCTTATTTCTTGATTGGTTCTTTCCTTGACCCTCCCAAGAGCCATACAATTTCTTTAAAAGGTCATCATATGATCTATCTCTGTGAGATCACATCATCCTCTTATACACACAAAAACATTATATATTCTGTATTTAAAATTATATCTCCCATTTTCTATCTTCTATCTCTGAAGTCTAAGGAAGAAACAGGGCAAGTGGAAACAGAAGTAATAGAAGACATTTCAGAATTGCAGTGACTAGTTCAAGACCAACAACTTAGATAACTATTCCTTTGTTTTCTTTTTTTAGAACATAAAAAGCTATTATATTTCAGTAAGTAATTATTATTGGTAAACTTCTAATATTGGAAACATTATGAATTAGAATTCCAGTTTCTAGGGAGCACAACAAGAAAATGCTATTGGACTCATATTCTTCACAGTTTTGTGTAGGCCTCAAACAGGTCATTGTGGCAACAGCTCAAGTAGGCCTTTTTTGTGATCCAGCAAAGGTTGGATATGTTTGTTTAATGTTCTTATGTTTTTAAATCCCCTAAATTAAAATTGATTTTCCTATATTGTCTAAATGCAAAGTTTTAGTCAGTCAAACCAACTGATCAATAAAGACCTTGCAAAAAATCAAGATAGATTGCTCTTTTTCAAACCCAACAAGAACACAGGCCATGTAATCTTTATGAGGGTCCATTTTTGTATATGCATGGAGTAAGTCAAATCCTCCACAAGATATGCATCATAGACATACCTTACAATTTACATCTATCCAAACAGGGCAAATGCCTACAGCAAAGGTGTAAAATAAGTGGTCTGTCAGCCCCTAGTGACTTCCCAGAGTCTGTTTTGTGACCCCCCCCCCCCACCTGAGGCCCCTCTGGGTAGTAAGGAGAAAAAAACTTGGGGGCTTAAGGAGTAAAATGGATATTTAACCCTTACAAAAGATCAATGGATCTATTTTATCTGTCCTTCTACCCACCCACGTATTAGGCCCTCTTTTTATCTTAGCACAGCCAGTTTTGGAATGTGCTTCATGGTTCATCCTTTAAGACAACAAAGCTACATATCCTTGGCCTATAAATCAGTGGTGAGCTGGAACCTTGATAGCACCAAATTATACTTGTGTGGAATTTATACACAGATTTACCTTCTCATCCAGGCCATTAAAATTTATCTCAGCTACAGTTATTTCAATGATAGAGATTAAATCAGTTCAAAAACTAAGTGCTGAGTACTTTCACATCATACTATGTCTAAGCTCTAATTAAGTGATGATGTGGAATAAGGATTTTATTACAGCTCTTATCTTCATCATGATTTCATTCTTTCTAAATCTGCCAAAGTAAACATAGATCCTTGTCTAAAAATCTTTCATGGCCTGCTATAGGTTGGATTATCAGGGCCCACATGAAAACCGTATGTGTGAAAATGCCATTTCTAAAGGCTATCCTTAGGGTCAAATGTTCAGCTGAGGTCTCCACTTCCTTCTCTTGTCTCTCCAGTGCAATGTATATTGGTGTTGATGTAACCCCTCAAAGAGAAGTGTGAGAACTAGAGTAATTTGTTCAAACCCTTCAATTCAACAATTTGGGTTCAAATGTAATCAATTCCATTCCCAGACATCTAGTTAGCTAGAGGCGTGAACTACCTTTCATCTATTTTCAGGTGCTTGATTTGCTGTGAAATCTTTTATCTGTCATAGAGGTGGGTTTCAGCAGGTTCTAACCAGTTCTGGAGAACCGGTAGCAGAAATTTTGAATAGTTTGGAGAACCGGTAAATACCACTCTGACTGGCCCCGCCCCCATCTATTCTCTGCCTCCCAAGTCCCAGCTGATCAGGAGGAAATGGGGATTTTGCAGTAACCTTCCCCTGGAGTGGGGTGGGAATGGAGATTTTACAGTATCCTTTCCCTGCCACGCCCACCAAGCCACACCCACCAAGCTATACCACACCCACTAAGCCACGCCTACAGAACCGGTAGTAAAAAAATTTGAAACCCACCACTGATCTTGCCACATAGCAAGGGCTCCCCACCAAATGTGAGGATATGTTGTCACAAGGGAGCATCCTTCTCATCACCAAACCACTGCTGTTTTTGATCTGGTGTTCCAAGTTGAAAACATGTAGTGTTTTTAATCCTATGTTGGCAGAAGGCCTCCTATCTGGATGTTCCACATCACAGCAAAGAGGAGCTGTTGGAGCCTGGCAATCTGATGGGCTCTAAGTGGTCATCTGTTGATTTCCTCTCCCATGAAAAGCCCTCCCTTCCAGACGGACAATGGCAGGGTGAGTGGTTGAAAGGATACAGGTGAAGCAGGACAAGCCAGCCAGGAGCTGCTGAGAACCACCTTGCCATGAACCAAAGTGTGGAGAAGAAGGAGCTCAAAGCCACAAGGTGCCTTGGCAGGGTGCTTCAGTGCAGCGCTGATAAAACAACATATAAATATTGACATTGTCAACAATTTCCATCTCCATAATATATTCCATCTGACCTCAGATGAAAGGGTAGAGACACACAGGAGACCCCAATTCTGCTCCACCTTTCATTCATGAGATTGATTGTCTTTCTGCTCGTAGATTACACTGGATAGGAGGGAGAAAGATGGCAGAGATTGTACCCACATGGTCCTGAAAGTACCTCATGCTCTTGTGGGCAGGTAGCAACTTTAATCAAGGTGCATTGAAGGTAGACTGTGGGGCAACATTTTTCATACCAAAATATCTTTCCTCTGATTCACGGATGAAAAAACCCCTCATTACTGTGGAGAAGGGGAAGGGCCTTGAGCCTCAGTGTAGCAAAGAGCATCATGGAAGCATGTTAAGAAAAAACTGAGGTAGGGCTCCTCTGCTTCAACCAGCCAGTCAGCTTCTCTAATAGCTGCTGTTACCTACTAAAGAAAATTAGTTGTTCTCCTTTAACAAAGAAAAACAAGACTTCACTTCATTTCATGGCTTCCTTCTGAAGAGGTGCTTCAGGCAAAGCTTCAATGAAGTGAAGTGCCTTTCAAAAATCTGCACGACCCTATTGACTAATCCTCTTTCTTCCATCCCTTTTTCCTTCCTTTGCTCCCTTCTTTCTTTATCTTTTTCTCTTGTTGATTAGATTGTATCCTTCACTATGAATTAGGCAATATTTTTTTTTTACTCTTATGAAAATTTATGACGCATCAGCTGCATACGAAGATTAGCTACTATAATATCATGATCACATTGCTGGTAACAGAGTCTACAATAACGTAAGACCCATTTCCACATGAAAGCCTAACCTCATTTTCACTGAACTGGGATAATTGTCTGAAGGAAATACTGTTGCAGACAAAGTCAACAATGAAGCCACTGTGCTCAGGAGGAACCTGTTTAAAGGAAATCCTGGAATTGTTACTGAACTTATTCATAACATTTAACAAGTGTAACTCAGTAGTTGCTAGACCAAACAATCAAAAAAAAGTGGAGCAACTTTGTCCGATTTGTGGGAAAGGAATGTTTCTCTTAACTGATTTTCTGGGTTGACATTCCAGAGATGCCCAATGACAAAGAATTTGATGGTCAAATATATCTTGAACCGAATGAGTTAGAGTTTTCATTTTGAGAACAATGTCCTTTATATACATTAAGAAAGAACAACTCCACATGTAGGATATTATGGTGACGGAAATATTTGGTGAAAGATATCCTTCACGGCAGATTAGGAAAAAAAGATATCTATCTTAGAATTTTTAACTCTTCATGAGAAGGATTTGGTTACTTATGTTATTATTTTAAGAGATAAGAACATTATTCACAATAAAATAGGCTTTCAACTAACAGAGTTTTGAGTGCTAAGAACTCAGTGGAATATGAAAATATGTTCATCCTGTCAAAGGCCTTAGTTCAATAAATTGCATAATCTGTGCATTGTTAGATTTCTAAGTGTTGTGTGCCAGTCTTCAAGCCTTCACAAGTATATGTTCTTGGAACCATTAAGAAGTTGTAGGATTCTTGTTATGTGTCCACATGTGTACTTTGAAAGAGAGGAGTGCTTGCTTTGAGAAGAGGGAATGGGTAACTAATAATGGACAAGGATCATAGGCAGGGCTTGGGTCATATTTTTCTATGTAGATTCACATGAATAGGAATTCCATGCAAAAGATATCATATTCTAGGAAATACATTCCTTTTAAGGATATCTTAATCCATATCTGAGCAGATCTGAGCAATTTGAAAGCAAAGTATTGCATGTAGCAAGTTCCTCTTGGACTTTCCAAGGATATCTGGCTGCTGGAACTTTGGATTTCATTTTTTATTTAGATTTGTTAAGCACTATTATTTTCAACATACACATTTTATTTAATACTCTGCCCTCTTGGCTGCTTTTTAAAACTATTCTGGGGTCCTCTGGAAGTATATTATAGAAATAAGATAAATAATTTTAAACTTCAAATATGCAAATGCATTTGTTTAAAAATGTGTACAAAACAGATACAAATTTAGTACAAACTTATAAATAAAAAGAACATGTGCAAAAGACAGAAAGAGACAGAAAGAGAAACTAGAAGAAACTGAACATGGCAGATGTTCTCATCCTTAGCAGGAGTTCTCCAAAATACATGTTTTTTCCTACATTACTTGAGATTCCTTTAACTTGAATCTTACAGAAGAAACAAAGCATGCCCTTTGCTGGTTGTCTTCTTGCCTTTCTTCTTTCTCTCTTCTTCCCATCTCTATTTTTATGAGCTGTTGGAGGGAAATAATCTAGAAAATGAAGAAAGCAACTGTGCATTAGAATCAAGATATAGAAGGAGCCAAGGAATTAAATAGACAGCAGCTCAGGATCACAGCTCAGGGCAAGAAGCCCATTTGATCATAACATAGGCTGTCCTTCTTTCTATATAATATCTAAGTGAGATATGAGAGATATTTCATATCTTTTTAAGCAGATGAGTCATTTCTAAATTAATTTATTCCTTATCAGGAATGCAAGCCCCATAGAAATTGCTATCCAGTACATTGCCAAATCTTCAGTCATGTGTAAGAAGAACAGTCATTCACTGATAGGTGAATTTTACCTTCTTCATTTTTTTCTTTCAGGTTAATTTGAAGTCCTGGCTATTGTGTGAACATGTCCATGACATTTTCTTGGCAACATGTTTGGAAGTGGTTTGCCATTGTTTCCCTTCCACTGTCTTTTCCTGAAGGACACTAAATGGCCCAAAGTCATCCCACTGGCTTTGTGCCTAAGGCAGAATCATAATTTCATTTAAAACAAGTAAATTACTTAAAATCTCATTCTGTTGTTGAGTTCCTTGAATTTTCTGCAGAATCTACAGTGAAAAATGGAAAACAGCACCCTTGGGCACAACCTTCACTTATTTAAGCTACATCTTATTTATGTATTTATTTTATTTATTTATTAATGAGATTTATAAGCCGCCCTATCTCCAGCCGGACTCAGGGCGGCTCACAACAGTTAAGACACATCTAATAAAAAAGTTAAAAATTAAATCCAAATCTCATAATTTAACAGTTAAAAGTATAATTAAGACTAACAAGTTAAAATTAAATTAGAATTAAAACCCCATCAGTCCAGGCCGGCCAAACGAAACAGACACGTTTTCAGGTCGCGGCGGAAAGAGCGGAAGTCGGGGGCCACCCGGAACTCCAGGGGCAGTTGATTCCACAGGGTAGGTGCACCCACAGAGAAAGCCCTCCCCCTGGGGGTCACCAGCCAACACTGTCTGGCCAACGGCACCCTGAGGAGGCCCTCTCTGTGGGAACGCACCGGGCAATGGGAAGCTGTTGCTGGCTGCAGATGGTCCCCCAAATATCCCAGGCCTAAGCCATGTAGGGCCTGTGTTTATTCCCTGTGTTTATTTATTTATTAATTCAACTTGTATGCCGCCTTTCTCCGAAGATTCTTCCTGACAGCTTGACTCCATCTAAGACAGCTTTTAAGAACCCTGCCCAGAATGAGAAATTTTGACAATAATGTATAAAGTCTGGATGGCAGTCTAGACCATCCTCCCTACATGTGTCCTTTACCATTGTGATAAATAAATAGATTCTTTTCATGCTTTACCATCTCATCTTTCTCTTCCAGGAGAGAGATTGCTGGAAGATGTTCCCAGACATATATAAGTGTGTGTGTGTGTGTGTGTGTGTGTGTGTGTGTGTAGAAAGCATTCACTCTCAGTCCTTCAAAATCCTTCTAGCTCATGCAATGGGAGAAACAAAATGATGGAATGAAAAATGAAATGGTGGAAATTGACTTATTGAAAAAACAATCATAGTATAATGGTAAGAATGGGTTCAGTTTAAAGGGTAATTTTTCTTTGGAAAACTAGTTAGTGCAGGGGTCACCAACCTTTTGAACCTCAGGGACCACTAAATTCATAATTTTAAATCCCGCAGACCACTAATATGATTTTTTTAAAAAGATAAATAGTATTCAGTGCAATATAAAAATGCAAATAATTTTTCTGCGGACCACCAAAATTTTCTCACGGACCACCAGTGGTCCATGGACCACCAGTTGGTGATCACTGAGTTAGTGAGCTGATGGAGTTAATATGTAAGGGAATATGTCAAGCTTCAAAAGGTGCTTTTGCTGTTGCAACTATTATCACTTCTCAGCTTGCCAATGAACTATGTGGGGAGGGAAGGGGGAGATAGAACTTAGGTTCCAGGCATCAAGATGTCAGCTGTGAGAACCAAGGACATTTCGGCAGGTGTTTACCAGAGCCAAAAGACTTTCTCACAACAATATCAGAGGTCTCCATTGGACAATGTGACCTGGTCTAATAGGGGGGAGGGAAGACCTGAACTTTAACTACAGTATGTGGGTTTGCGCAGGAAATAGTTAGATCTGGTTTTGCCCTCATCTTTGCCGATATGATGTACTCAATAAAGTTTTTGCAAAAAGAGAGTAGATCGTCTTAGTCATGCTTGCTTTGGTTGAGTTCATCAGTTGGAACATTGACAGAGTAAATCACTCCAACCCAAAGATAAGAGAACTTGAATATCAAGAGAGAAAAACTACTTTGGCAGCAAAACATGCAGGGAGGTTGAATTTATAATAGGAAGAAGGTGAGTAAAGGTTGGCATCATCTATTTCTACCCTTAAAAATAGTTGACATCCTATTCTGGCAACACGACAGCCAGGGAGTATAAATAAATCCTATGACAGATTGATAGTTTTGTTTAACTATTTTAAAAAAAAGTGGGGGTCAGCCATCTCTTGAAGTATCCTCTCTCCCTGTTGAAAAAAATTATCCATGCATGCATCAGTATTTAGTTAGACAACTAAGGCCATGGATTGGATGGGTTTCTTCCTTTAGAGATAAAAGGAGGAGTTTGATGTCAAAGGGAGACGTATAATGCTGGATTTCCTTTACCAACCCTTCAGCCAGGTTCTGTGGCTAATTCTGACAGCAGGCTCTTGGTGATGTAAGAAATGCCTTAAAAGGATGTGAGACACTAGATATTGGACAAGGGCTGTCTGGGAGAAAAGAACATTGCAAACTATTTTGAGTCAATCTAACTATATTCCAGCCCTGTTTATGAAGGAAGGAAATGTTTCATCTCAAAAATAAGGAACAAGAAAAGCAGCTGCATCTTCTCATACACTATTTTTGTGTTGCTAGCAGAAAGTTGGGTTTGTTGAGTAATGCCGACACTGAAACAAACAGAATTTCCCTGAAAGCTTAGTTGGGGTATAACTGTAAGTTCTTAGCACTTAACTCAAACTTGCAGAAAATCGAGGAGCTTCTGTACACACAACCTAACATAGTCATGATTACTTCGTATGCCAATTTTCTACAAATGTATAACTTAGAGGTTGCCTCATAGTCTAGGCCAGTTATACAAAAGAATAACAGAACAGAATAACAGAGTTGGAAGGGACCTTGGAGGTCTTCTAGTCCAATCCCCTGCTTAGGCAGGAAACCCCTTCACCACTTCAGACAAATGGTTATCCAATATTGTCTTAAAAACTTCCAGTGTTGGAACATTCACAACTTCTGCAGGCAAGTTGTTCTGATTAATTGTTCTAACTGTCAGGAAATTTCTCCTTAGTTCTAGGTTGCTTCTCTCCTTGATTAATTTCCACCCATTGTTTCTTGTCCTACCCTCAGATGTTTTGGAGAATAGCTTCTCTCCCTCTTGTTTGTGGCAGTTCCTGAGATATTGGAATCATGTCTCCCCTAGTCCTTTTTTTCATTAAACTAGACATACCCAGTTTCAGCAACCATTTTTAAATGTTTTAGCCTCCAGTCCCCTAATCATCTTTGTTGCTCTTCTCTGCACTCTTTCTAGAGTCTCAACATCTTTTTAAAATCATGGTGACCAAAACTGGATGCAGTATTCCAAGTGCGGCCTTACCAAGGCATTTATAAAGTGGTACACTTGGTTTGTCAAAGGAGAGGTGGGGGGGGAGGGACTGGAGGTTGGGGGATGAAACGACTAGAAAATAAATAAAAAAGTAGAAGAAACTTGAGCTTGAAAATAAGGAGGTTGTGAACTCCAGCTGCCTTTTGCTGTTTCAGAAAACAAACTGGTGCACATTTTCATAATGCTGCATTTTTTCTTCATTTTTTAAAAGCCTCCCCTGTGTGCTGTGAATTAAATCATATAGTAAAAAGGGCAAAAGATGAAATGGAAAAGTATTAAATAAGCTGATGGATGAAAAGCCTCAGAGTTAGAGATGGCAGATTCCACACTTGTTAAATTTTCTTACCAAAAAATTGTCAAGCTGTTTTTTAAAAAGCAAGGTCATCATATATAATGAGCTATGCAAGCCTTAAACAAATCAAATAATATGTATTACGAATGCCTTATAATATGGAGAATTTCTTACTGATATTTTAGCCTTTTGACATTTGCCTATCCAAGAAAATGGCATTCAAAGCACCTGCCATCTTCTTTAGTTTTCATAGCCAGCTGTTGAAGATCGTGAATGGAGCATAATTCTGCTGTCTTGGAATCTTCCTTGTCAAACATTCCTCTTAGGATCAGGGCAGTGGTGGAATTCAATTTTTTTTTTACTACCAGTTCTGTGGGCATGGCTTGGTGAATGTGGTGTGGATTGGTGGGTGTGGCAGGGGAAGGATACTGCAAAGTCCCCATTCCCTCCCCACTCCTGGGGGAAGGATATTGCAAAATCTCCATTCCCACCCCACCCCTGGGACCAGCCAGAAGTGGTATTTTCCGGTTCTCCTAACAGCTCAAATTTCTGCTACTGGTTCTCCAGAACCTGTTAGAACCTGCTGAATTTCACCCCGGATCAGGGGTAGGGACTTGGGAGAAGAATTAGAGCAGGACAAGTAATCAGATCACTTTTCCGGAGGATATGGAGGAAAGAAAGTAAGATGACATAATGATGCTAATTCGGTAGAAGGAAAACCAATTTGACATGCTATAGAGTCATATAACTCTTGAACTGTGCTACCACAAAACAAATGTTTCACATAGACTACCAATATGTCAGAGTGAAAGCTCACTTTCAAGGTCTCCCAAGCCTCTCACATTCCTATTCTACATCTTGATCCACTTTTGTCCATAATCTTTGTTTGCCCAGCTTCATGAGGCTCTACCAGCCTAAAAGTTTTAAACAAAAGTTAATGACAATAGGAAAGGTTGGCTTGATTTAGGAGATAGGTTTTTAGGGGTGATGTCTTCGTCGCTATTATTTACTATTGAATCATTGAACAGAAAGTATGACTGAATTCTGAAGGTTTGTGTGTGTACATATACTAATAATTTTACAAAACATTTTAAGAAGGTTCAGCCTACATAATCAAGAAGCATAATGAAATATATATATTTTTCACAACTTTGGAATTTGATTTCTGGCTTGGTTTAGTTTTTAGCTAATGTGTTTGCCCCTAAGGCAAAGTTAACAGAGTTGTGCAAGATTACTTTTCAGAATTAAACTTTCCTTCTGACTTTTATTAGTTTTCATATTTTATCCAACTCTGTTCAGGAGAGAAATTGAATGGCTTGCTTTTTAAAACTCATAATATTAGAACAGAAGCTCAGAGTCATTTTCAGTTAAACCATTATCTAACAGTCTGATTTTTGCCTTTGACTAGGATGAAGTCCCATTGTCTTTAGATTAAGCCATAGTGACATCTGAACAGCCATTAGTTTTCAGTTCATTTGATATTATGCACAATTGACATAATGAATGTGACCGTTAAAGCCCATGGACAGATTGGGAGTCTTATGTTTAGAGGGCAACTTAACTTTCCTTGCTAATGGAGTTGATTTGCTGTAGAGATTGGTGAGAGACAATACAGGAAGGACACTGTGCCTATACAGAAAAACCAGCTGAATCCATATGTTGAAACAAATTGTAATTACCTTTCGCAGGGTAGTTGGGAAAAGGCTGGTACTCTTCACAATATTCAGGACTCACAGAGCAAAACAGTCATTTCTGTTAAACCTTTGTTTGTTTGTTTGCTTGCTTGCTTGCTTGCCTGCTTGTTTGTTTATTTTCTATGCTGCCCATCTCTCCTGCAAGGTGTTTGTGGTGGCAAGAAATCAAGAGGAGTCCAGCTAATAAATGTTAGTAAAAGGCACACACTTTTGTGAGTTGGAGCTCATCCAATGCACCTAATGAAGTGAGCTGCAGCTCACAAAAGCATATGTCTTTTAATACACTTTATAACCTGGAAAAGGTGTTCTAGCATTTGTCAAAAGGTTTTCTTCTCTTCTGTGCTTGGAAATGTGATTACGATACACAATAAAATGCAATAATGTAATAATATGGTTTTATTTTTAATTGCAAGTCACTCAGAATTTGTCTATACTTTTCATGAATAAATTAAAAAATGAATAAGTATGCAAGATAAATAAAAGAGCCTTGATAGTACAGTGGTTTAAGCACTCTGTTATTAACACAGCTGTCTGCAATTTACTGCTGGTTCGAATCTCTCCAAGGCTCAAGGTTGACTCAGCCTTCCATCCTTTCTAAGGTAGGTGAAATGAGGACCCAGTTTGTGGGGGCAATAAGCTGACTTTGTATAAATATACAAAAGTATGAAGGTTATTGCTTAACGCATTGTAAGCCACCCTGAGTCTCCGGAGAAGGGCGGCATATAAATCATTTTTTTTTAAAAAAAGATAAATGCTCTCCCATTGAACTACGGTTCTTTCCTCCAGTCCTAAACCAAATCAGATTGCAGCTATTATATGCTGTAGCCCTGAAAGTATCTACATTTGTATATGTGTTAATAAGTAAATGTCTCAGTGAAGTAGTTGGGGTATTGGATTAGAACCCAGGAAATTTAGCTTCAATCCAGCCTTAGTTATGAAAGCTCATAAATTATTTTGGATTAAATTTTAGAATCATGGTGGCACACTGGTTAGAATGCAGTACTGCAGGCTACTTCTGCTGATGGCCGGCTGCCAGCCGTTTGGCAGTTTGATTTTTACTGGCTCAGAGTTGACTCAGCCTTCCATTCTTCCAAGGTCTGGGTAAAATGAGGACCCAGATTGTTGGGAACAATATGTTGACTCTGTAAACTGCTTAGAAAGGGCTGTAAAGCACCATGAAGCAATATATAAGTCTAAGTGCTATTGCTGTTGCTAAATACTTGCTTACTCCAGGGAAGAAGCAAGAGATAAAGAAAGAGAGAGAAAGAGACAGACAGACAGGCAAACAGACAGACATAGGAGTTCTGCTTGTGAATCAAATAAAAATTGAATATATAAGTCCTAAAAACATTTAACTGAATTCCATGAAAATTAAATAGAAATACTTCCAAAAAGAAAATGTATCCATGGTTGAATTGCTAGCTTAAAAAGTCATATTATACTATTCCTTTTTTGAATATTTTTAATATTGGATTCCAAACACAATTTATTCAAATACTGACACAGGCATTTTATCTCCAGCCAAGCAATGCCAAACTTTATGATCTCAAGAACACTAGGGATTTTATTTATTTTTTCCCTGTGAATTTTTGTTCTTTAAAACTTTGGCAGAAGAAATGACTTTGGCTACCATTATAGGTTTCCTGAGTGGGTTATATGGCAAGAAATCAAGGATTCAGTTACGTTGATTAAAGAGCTCATATCAATCAAGCCGTGAAAATGACCTTGTACAGTAAGTTATTGCAAAGGCTAGTGTCCAAGAAATTGCTGAATATGGATTGTTTCATTCTGCCATTATACATTACATGATTTGCTAAAAGTGAACAGAACTGGGAATGTCATTCTGTTTTGTATCTAGCAAAGAATAAGCTATCATTGAATCACAATGAATATTCTGCACATCTATGTGTACATTATTCTTTGAGCAACTTGCCAGAAATACTGATTTCCAAAATGATTTCATCCAGAATCCACCTTACTTAAACTACTGTAATGAGATCAGAAGAAAAAGTGTTCCACCTGCCCATTATTTGCTTAATATCACATCCAAAAATCCCAGAGCAGTCTGGGATTTTTTTAATGCTCTCTTCATCTGCTTCATATGGGGAGGGAAAAACTGAAATTGTGGGACATGTACTGCTGCTCTGCCTCTTTTATACATATATTCAAACTATATATATTTTTTCAAAATTACAAGTTATTTAGGGAGGACAAGGTTGACTACCTCAATGTCCTATTACCTCATCAAGAGACAAAGATTAGGTAGCTTGATTCTGTATAATGGCTATCAGTAATGCAGGGCTCTGAGTACTGCAAACAATTGTTTCAAGTAGGGTAATTGTCTTATCTTAATATATTTGGTATATTATTTACCCTATATCAGTGATGGCTAACTTTTTTTGGACCGAGTGCCCAAAGCGTGTGCGCGCAAATGGAAGCGCACATGCCCGAGCCCCAAAATGCAAAACATGTGTGGCTCCCTGCGCATGCCCCACCCCCGCACATGCCCACACGGCCCCTCTGCACACACCCCCATCACCATGCATGCATGGCAGAGACCCAAAGATTAGCTGGCTGGCGGGAGGCACGCGCGCATGCGCAGCAGAACTGAACTGGGGCAACAGATCGCGTGCCCTCAGAGAGGGCGCTGAGTGCCACTTCTGGCACATGTTCGTCATCACAGCTCTATATTATGGTTTGATTCTAAAGTATCTATTTTATTGTTATTAAGTTTTAGTTGTTCTGGTCTACAATCATAACGTTGTTTTAACCAATCACATCCCACTCTTGGTGACTTTAGAGGCAAGTGCTCTCCCTGCTACTCTGTCAAGCACAGTTTCTTTCAGTTGTTGGATGTTCATTTTTGTATCAGTTTTGATGGTATCAGGTCAGTGTATTCTTTACTTACTCCTTCTTCTTATTCCACTAACCATTCCTAGCATAATCATATCTATTATTGCTACTGTTAGCAAAATATCCAGCAAATAGCATTTTTCTTTTCTCTTTCTCCTCCTTCTCACTCTATATGAATGGACAGCCTATGTTGGAGATGTTATCTTAGATTCAATAGCTGTAGGCAACCTTTTCCAGGATGTAGCATCCTGGCAAGATCTACCACTGCTATAATCTCTAGTCAATCTCCCTTTTGCATTGTTGCCAGTTGCTCTCCAATCTGTATTGGGAAGGTTGGATTTGGTACCACCAGCTGGAGAGGTCACAAATCCAAACACTGTGGAGTAGTACTGCATGGGAGAATAGGGCAAAATTAAAATGAGAGTTTCAAGGAAATACTTATTGCCTCCAGACTAGACTGTCAAAGAGCAGTCTAAATTAGTCTAAATTAAATTATTAGAGCTATATATCTCGTCCTGTTTTTTGTGATTGTCAAGAGTTAAAATGAATGAACCCTTGAAGAAAAATATATAAAATATTAATATTTATAGATGACTAAGTAGTTTAAACACATTATCTCAGGATAATGAGAAGATAATACAAGATAATATCAGACCAGTTGTAGGTATAATGGAGCTATGGTGATTGGCATCAGTTATGGCATAATTATGGGGCTGTAAGAGTCAAAGAATAATTTAAATTGACATTAATTTTATTTGCATGCATCCATTATTTATTTATTTGTTTGTTTTATTTATTTATTTATTTTTTAAATTTTTATACCGCCCCCTCTCCCAAAGGACTCGGGGCAGTGAACAGCCAAGATTAAAAAACATACAATATAAACATTAAAATACATTTAAAACAAAATTAAATCCCTAATGGCTTTCCCCAATTTAAAACCCCTTACCCATAAAATTCACCAATAAAAAATTTTAAGCTAGCCCGGCTTGCTGAAATAGGAATGTTTTCAGAGCCCGGCGAAAGGTTCGGAGGTCCGGGATCAGTCGTATCTCTGGGGGTAGCTCATTCCAGAGGGTGGGTGCCCCCACAGAGAAGGGTCTTCCCCGGGGGGTCACCAGTCGACATTGCCTGACCGACGGCACCCTGAGGAGACCCTCTCTGTGGGAGCGTATTGGCCGGTGGGAGGTTATCGGTGGCAGAAGGTGGTCTCGTAAATAACCGGGCCCTAAGCCATGGAGCTCTTTGAAGATGAGAACCAGTACCTTGAAGAGCACCCAGAAGACCACTGGAAGCCAATGCAGCTTGCGCAGGAGAGATGTTACATGGGAGCGCCATGCGCCCCCATAAGTACCAACGCGGCTGCATTCTGCACCAGTTGGAGCCTCCGGGTGCTCCTCAAGGGGAGCCCCATGTAGAGAGCATTGCAGTAGTCCAGGCGGGAAGTGACGAGGGCATGAGTGACCGTGCATAAGGAGTCCCAATCCAGAAAGGGGCACAACTGGCGTATCAGGCAAACCTGATAGAAAGCCCCCCTGGCCACAGCCGTCATATGCTCTTCTAAAGACAGCCGTGCATCCAGGAGGACACCCAAGTTACACACCCTCTCCGTGGGGCCCAATGTCTCGCCCCAATATAATGTCTCACCCCCAATTATAAACATATGACACATTCATTCTACCCAGAATCTTCTCATTCAAGGCACAAATGACCAATTTCAATTATCCTACTTTGGATATATTAATATTATATTAATAAAATATAATATAATATTAATATAAACATTATGGTAAAGGTTCTAATGCAGGGAAAGATGGAAAGAGGAAGCAAAATGGATGGATTCAGTTAAAGAGGCAATGAGTGCACCAGTACACTCATTGTATGTGGTTGCTAAGAGTCAACATCAACTGGATGGCACATAATCAATCAATAATCAATCAATCAAGATATGCATTGTCAGTTATTGTCTTCATTTGCCATAATATGGAGAAAGGAGAAGGCTAAAATGAAAGACCTTGCTTAATATTTCTCAATGAATTCATGGTTTCTGACAAAATTTTGGAGTTCCTAATTTAAGCCTCCTGCTCTTCACCATTTTTAAAAGATACATATATTTCAAATAGTAACAGAATTGCTGAGCGTGTTTATCTATTGAAAAAAGAGGGTCACCTGTACAATCAGTGCAGACATGCCATTTTAGACATAGAATGTTGGGATCTATGGGAAGACCAATCACAGGTATATTCAAATCCTTCAAAATGGGGTTGGTGGTTTTCCCACTCCCCTTTTTGTTCACCCAATACCAGAAAGACTTCAGTAGATCTTTCTGAAGATGTCAAGACAAATAACTTCTGTTGAAATTGTATTACCTTGATGTTTTCCCTAGAAGAAATCTGAGAATTCAAGCTTGTATAAGGAAGTCATGTTTTCCTAATTCTGATGGATATGGTGAAGATTTTGTTAATAAGGAACAAATTTGATGTGATGGCGAAAGAAACATAGTTATTCATGGTTTGTTTATTTTTTTTAAAAAAACTCTATTAATTAGAGTTTGAAAAGCTGAGGTTTAAAGTGAAATTAGAGTGCTGAGAAAGATTGATCATCCTTTCCCCTATGTAGCATTTTTTTAAAAATTAAAATCTCTTCCCTTCTTACAAATTGCCCTATAAGGCATGGATACCAGCTAGAAAATGGCACAGTTGTAAAATAGTAGATATTGACAGAATTTTTTTCTTTAAACTCTCTATTCCAGAAATTCCAGCAGTGCACCATTGTTGAGGGGGATGGAGGAGAGAATCTATTCATCTTATAATGTTTTGTGGAATATTTAGCACAGTTTAGGCCTAAACCAAACCTTTTCAGGACTCTTTCTGACAAAATCTGCTATCATAGAATGTTCCAGTTGCATGACTTATTCAGTGGCAGTTCTTGTAGATGGACAACATTTATCTTCCTTGATGGAGGGACCATCACTGCTGGACTCTTCAGCTGTAATTTTAAATGTGAATAGAATCGTGGCTAGCTAGGCAACCTGCCGTTTTGCCTATCAATGAGTGTATTATTTATTGACATGCAAACCAAGAGTTTCATAAGGGGAGGGGGGCATTCCCTGAGATCTCTTTTGTCTGCTTTCTGTCTCCCTAGAAAAAGAAGATTTTAATGAAGCTTGGAAACTTTAAAAGGGTATTTATTTTCATTTGGGAAGAGGTGGAACACAGGGCAGCCAGAACTGCACAAAAGTGAAGTGCAGTGGATTTCAGACATTGTTGTGTGAGTGTTAAAGATTGTGACAGTTTTCCTGTCTCGAAAGTATCACCATTGTCAGGGTTTGCTCTAGTTAGTCTGATCCTTTCTCCTACAGCTGCTTGTTGGAATTTTAACTTTTTAAACCTCCTCCTCCCACTACCTTCCCTACTGAGTGGAAAGGTAAAATACTTTTTGCTGATTTAGCAGGATTAAAAAATAAATTAAAGCCCCCAGGCTGCCTAGAAGTCTTGTTTTACCAGCTGCTAGCAGAAAATCTACTAATGATTACATTTTAAGCCCTTTTAGCACGTTGAGTTCAGCAGGTTAAGCCTGCTGGACTGAATGGCCTAGGAGTCATGTGTCTCCTAGATCTGAGAGATCAATGTTTTATAGCAGGTTGGCTTAGAAATCAGCAGAGAAAAAGAACCATCACTCTTCACCTATTAAGTATAGAACATTCAAACCTAGACCAGCTATATCTAATGGATGACTAGGATTTCCAGACAGACTTTCAAATTTCTGCCCAATGTAAGATTCTTACGTTTGTGAGCATTAATCTGGTCGTTTTTGAAAAACAACGTTTTCAAGAGTATGAAAATAATATAAAACATATTAGGGTTGCGTAGAGGATAGTTTTATATAGTACATAGAATTACTAGTTTTAGGAATATATCTTCCTTATAACTTGCGGCTGATGCTTATGTGATAGGAAATAAAGATAAGCTTTATTTAAGAAAAAACAATTTTAATTAAATGTAAATGGCAGTGGGAAAATTGCTTGGTCCTCACTGTTTATTTTTACAATGTGATGTCAGCATTTCTCTCAAAGGGGAACCAGAGCCTTTTGCAATTGTTCAAGACTGAAAAGTATGGAGACTGGGAATGCATGATCTCCACTTTTGTGAACATAACTGGGTGCTTTACAAAAATATCAAAAAGGCTCTTGTGAGTGTCAAAGTAGGAATTTCTATTTCTCCCACATAACAAATATGTAATCCCAGACTTCAGGGCAAAAGTTCTATTGCTTAGGAAGCCACACAACCACTATCTTAAATAAATATACAAATTCTGATATAAGATATATACACACACCAGTGGTGGGTTTCAAAAATTTTTACTACTGGTTCTGTGGGTGTGGCTTGGTGGGCGTGGCAGGGGAAGGATACTGTAAAATCTCCATTACCACCCCACTCCAGGGGAAGGATACTGCAAAATCCCCATTTCTTCCCAATCAGCTGGGACTTGGGAGGCAGAGAATAGATGGGGGCAGGGCCAGTCAGAATTTTTACTACCGGTTCTCCGAACTACTCAAAATTTCCGCTACCAGCTCTCCACAACTGGTCAGAACCTGCTGAAAGGTTCACATAATATGCATAAAGATATTTTGGTGGAATTGTATGAATGATGGCATCCTGATGTGTCCACTGAGACAATAGCAATAGCACTTAGACTTATATACCGCTTCATAGTGCTTTACAGCCCTCTCTAAGTGGTTTACAGAATCAGCATATTGCCCCCAACAATCTGGGTCCTCATTTTACTGACCTCAGAAGGATGGAAGGCTGAGTCAACCTTGAGTCGGTGAGACCTGAACTGCCAAACTGCTGGCAGCCGGTGATCAGCAGAAGTAACCCGCAGTACTGCATTCTCACCACTGCCCCACCATGGCTCTTTAGACAATTGTTACTGACAAAATTGATAAATGAAGTGTGGTCCCTACAAATCTTTGTGGCACTCAGGGACAACTGTTGATGGTGGTGAAAATATCAACAAAATCAAGAAATGGCTATAAACATGTGGTCATGGCAGCCATCTTAACATTTTTGTCAGATCCCCTCTCCCCAAATGGATGTCAATGTGGCAAGTATTTCCTCTCTTCTCTCCCCCACCTTTCCCCCTCCCCTCACTAAAAATGTTCAGCATTCCTAGAAACTCTCTTTGATAGCTACTACTTCAGGGGTGGATTCTACTTACCTTTACTACCGTTGGCAACGGGGCCATGCGCAAGCACATGGACAGAAGTGTTTTGATGACATCGGGATCAGTGGGCAGAGCCTCCCGCCAGTTTTACTACCGGTTCTATAGAATTGGTGTGAACGGGGGCAACCCACCACTGCACTACTTTATATAAGCCAGCATCTGGATGCAAAATTCCTTTATCAAGGCATACATAATTTTAATGTCTCTTTGCTAATAGCTAAACATATGATGATGAAGAATACTGTCATACTATCGAGTGGTCTGTCTTGTTTAATATTATGTACTTTTCAACTGACAGAGGTTCTCTACGGTTGCTCAGGTAAATCTTTTGTCTTCCTTTCTATCCTAGAAATATCAAAGACTGACCATTTGTATTTCATACCCAAAATCACAAACCTGCCACTCACACTTGGGTGAACAAATAAAAACTAGAACTTCAAAATGTGCTGCTTGCTTTGAGCAAGGATGCAGGTGGCAATTGCTTCTGTGTATTTGGTTGATTCCACCAATGATTCACTTACTCTTTGTAAGTCAAAGGAAAATATAGACTGTAGTCTACACCAAAATTGTATGTTGAGCTTGTTCCCTGAAGCTGCTGGAGCTTTTGGACCTGACTTAGTCTGTGCTTGCTCAGTCTGACAAGCTGGCATGTGATAGGCATATTTTAGTCAAAAGGTTTTTATACTAGTAAAATGTTCCCAAAGTCGACTGTGTTATGAAGCACAATAAAAAGAGGGTGGAGATTCATTGCCAGAGAAAATAACAACCCTAAATATTCCAGACCGTTTAGTCACGTTACAGTCAAGAAAATCTTGCTTTCCCACCCTCTTCTTTTGCTATAAATGCAAATCAAATCAGGAATAATTTCAATAAACTCAGTATAGTGAGACTGGAATAAAAGCTACCAGAGTGTGAATGCAAGACGTTATTTCAAATAACAAAAGTACAAGCGGTGATTCTGCTCTTGTTTGTAGCAGCAGCAAAAGCATGAATAGAGGATCAGTTACATGTTGATTCCAGAAAAGGAAATTATTTACTGGAATTTCTTCTTGCTTTGCAATTTGATTCAGAACCTTTTCAGACTCAGGTAATTTAGGCCTGGATAATTTCAACAAATACACCGCCAGCTGTGGCAGAAACCATTTAACAATGTCACTTTTCCAGGCCACCTCATTTTGATGTTTGTTGTTGTTTCTCTTTCTAAGGGAATAGGACCTTATTTTGGCAAGATATCGGTACAGGACTCTCAGACACCAGGGCTTTCTGCTCAGCAGTATTAACATACTGGAGATATCTAAGAAGGAAAATCAAAATAAATTCACATTCTAAAAGATGCAATAAATTATTTTTCTTTCTTTCTGTCTCCCTCCATCCCTTTCCTTCATTCTTTCTTTTTTCAGTGTAGGTTTATGTACATTTCCCCTGTTTGGATATATGCAAAAAAACCTGATACTTATATTTAAGAAAATAAACATGCAAAAAAGAAGTAACTCTGTTATTCCATTGAAAAAAATAAATTATCCCAGAGCAATAGTGGGGCAACTGCAAAGCCCCTCGTAAAGCAATCTGAAACCAATCTATGATTGTCTTCTTTGCTAAGAAACACCAGGAGCATTTATCCTCTTTCCCTTTAGCTAGCCAGTACAAAAGTGCATTTAAAAAAAAAAAAGAGTCCTGCCTCCTTGTGCCACAAAATTACCGCATCCTTATCCTGCCCCTTCTGTGTTTTTCACTATATGTATTTGCATGCATTTTTCTGTGTTTTAGAGAGATTGTTACTGCATGATGGAATGGTATGTGGCAAAAGATTGACTACAAAAAACAAACAAACCCACAGGCACTGAAATCCTCCAAAATTGTTTACCTATATTAGTACTTCATGCCTGTTAATATTGGGGACAGAGAGAGTGGCTTCTTTATAAGAACTAACACAAAAACGTACAACGGGATAATTCCAGGATGAAAATATGTAGCAATGTATTCTTATTTATCATCAAATCTGAGACATGGATGTCTCTCAAAGTCTAGCTTCATATTAATGCCTCCCAGGTTAATGCAGTCTTTAACCTTGTGAACCTGTTAAGAAAAAGTACTGCCATTGTGGAGAGGTGAGTGTTAAATTGTTGCTTCCGTCAGTCGGCTCGGTGAGACAGAATCTTTGGCTTGTTAAGCTTCCAGCATCAAAAGGAAATTAGGTGGATGTCTGGCTATGAAACTTTCAGGCACCAGGAATCAAACAAATGACCTGTTATACAGCTACACACTGACCACTTATCGAATTAAAACCAACCCTTAATTCCCAAATCAACAATGGGGTATATGGGCAACTAGAACAGCTGATAGCATTTTGTAATACATTCCTATTTATCCCACTATATACCAGACAAAATTAGTTGCTAGTAATAGGATTCTGGCAGTCCCCATCTGTGGAGTATTTGCTACTCAATTGTTTCTAGTTAGGAATTAAGCCAAGAACACATAGTGACAGGTTTATGAGCAGAAAGTAGTAGTTTATGATTTGCAAATATAGTACGGTGGGCAACATACATGCCTTGACTGGCTGGGTATGTTTAAAAGCTGAAAATACCTAATTAAGTTTTATAGTCTCCAGGGAGAATGAATTACAGAAAGATCAATAAGAAACAACCATTAAACCTGGCCATAAAAAGGGGTTAGCAGAGAATGAAGGAATCGATCCCAGCACACCCAAATGTCAGCAGGTGCCATGCTAAGCCTAAACTAGTAAACTCCAGAGAAGATTTGCTTTCTGAATCCCCATTGACATTAGAACATTTTTTCCATTACTGACACCATGCATTCAATTAGCTTTAAAAGGCAGTTGGGCATTGTACATTTCTTACATTTATTGCCTTTTTGTCAAAATCCTGCCTGTATTTAGAATGGTAATTTATTGTAAATAATATATTTAATAAACATGATAAATATCAAGAGCAATGACAGTACTTTTTTTTTTCAGGGATGAACTGGGCATAGTACAGTCCTTTCATTTGATGCAAAAAAAACTTGTTACTGATGTATTAGGAGTAGGTTACATTCACCTTTCAAGCCTCAGTTAAAATCCAGTGAACCCCTCCTGTCTATCTGTTTGTCCACCGAACCTATCTGTCCGTCCTTGCACTTTGTCACTATGTTCCCATCAGACACTTATTTGGAAAATAACTATGAGACTTGTGTTCTTGTGCAAATATGGACAGGAATTACATGAGGAACCCTACACTCTGTGCAGCAATCCTCATAATAGGATTTATTTAACAGGAAGAGGAAATCAAAAGTAGAAGCAAGGACGGCATGTAAATTTAAGGGAAATTTCTAAATCATAAAACAAGGGAGGATATTGTTCAGGAATTAAGTGTGGCTTGAAAGACCAAAGGACATATGCTGTTTTCAATGTTTTCATGAAATTGGTTTCAGTCTGGAATGAAATGAAAAATGTCTCACAGAGAAATTCTTGAAAAGTTATGAGAAAAATTGAGGAAGGCAGTTGGTATGAACTGCAGTGGAGACAATTTCCAATAGTCTAATAAAATGTACCATAGATATTACCTCTTCATCTGCTTGTTTTTGGTCAAGCTAGAGACAGGATAGGGTTTCATTTCTAAATGCCTTTATATTACTTGGAAGCTTCAAAATTTGCTTTACAAAGTAGAGAGAAGAGAGGGAGAAAGATAATCCTCTTCATTTGCACATACTTGGCAACCATAGAAATATAAATATCCTTAACTCAGAGTAACAGTTCATGCATCCAAAATATGCAGTAGTCCACAAAAATCGCATGCTATAATAAATATGTTACAAGTCATCTCAGGGGAGAATAATTGACAAATTAGTACAGCCTTGGAGAAAATTCTTTCCAGAAATAAAAATAGTCGTTTCTTCATCTGCTCTGAAATATAAAAGATACCTTACATGAAGAGACTTTCTTTTCTCTACATTCTTGGAATTTTAAATATTGGAAATACTATTACAACCTAATAACATTATATAGTTATATAGGTCTAAGTCTGTACTTAGGCGAGAAGTAGGTCTGGAATTTTTTACAGTTCTTGAGTGCAGAGACTGGTCACTAATATATCAATAAAGCAACAGTGGGGCAAAAGATAAGCTCCTATCCTACCTTCATGATGTTCTGGAAGTCTTAAAATGTGGGTGTTAATGCTAACTATAGCATTAACTGTACAATTTAAACAAATTTATGTTCAATTCTATTCTAGAAATCATATTTAATACTGATATAGTTTGAAAGGTTTAATTTACTGTCCTTCAATCATCACAAAATTAGTGTTGCTGTTAGTTGCAAAGTCGTGTCCGACCCATCGCAACCCCATTGCAACAAAGTTAATACATGTATGTTACTTTTATATAAAAAAACAGTGTACTTGGCTATTACTTGTGTTTTTTAATTCTGTAATATCCTAATTAATGGGGGGGGTGGATAAGAAACCTGATTTTCTCAGATGTTACAGTAGGCTGTTTGGTGAGTCCTATTGGTGGGAGGGGGGGTCGTATGTTTTGTGGGGTTTTGGTTTTGATTTTTTTTTTTTTTTTTTTAGGATTATGGGGTTATGTTTGTACAGACTCCTCAGCTATTTTTCCTTTCTGGATTTATTCTAAAAGTTTTAAGAAGTTTTTTTTAAAAAAAAAAAACCTGTAAGCCATCCAGTGTCCTTGTGAAGTCAGGTGACCTTTAAATTTAAATAATAGTAGTAATAATAACCATTGGGAAAATACCATCAATGCAATTAACATCTGGGCAATTCCAATCCTTAGATACACACTTGGAGTAGTTTACTGGACTCAAGCAATACTAAAAGCCTTGGATAGGAAGACCAGAAGAATAATGACAATAAATCATGCCCTTCTACCATGCAGCAAAGTTGACAGGCTCGACTTTCTTTGCAATATACACAATCATGGAAGGCTACAAGTACTCCATACAGTTGAATAAGAAAAAAGTGTTAGAAGAATAGCTGAAGGACAAAAAGAAACCAAACTTACTAGGCAAAGCAGATAATAAAGAGACCTAGCAATGACTAAGAGCAGGAAAGTTGAACAGAGACAGAGGGGCTAATTCTGACTGTACAAGACCAAGTCTTAATAACAAATGCATACAATGTTAGAATTGAAAAGACAGCAAGACACAGCAAATGCTGTCTATGCAAAGAAGCTGAAGAAACAGTAGACCACCTAGTTAGCTGCTGAAAGAAAATAGCACAGACTGACTACAAACAATGGCATGAAAAATAGCAACAAGGGTGCATTGGAAGATCTGCAAGAAATACCACAAGCAAAAACTGGTGAGACTATAAAATACAGGAAGTAATAGAGAATGAAGAAGCTAAATTGATCTGGGACTTCAGGATTGAAACAGACAGGTACTTGCCATGTAACATCCGAGACTTAACAATTGTTGTTAAGAAAGACAAAAAAGTCTGGATAATGGATGTGGCAGAAAGGAGAAGAGAAGAGAAAGCACTGGAGAAAAATTGCATAATACAAAGCTCTGCAAATAAAAGTAGAACAACTGAGGCAAAAGAAAACAAAGATAGTATCAATAGTAATAGCAGTAGCAATAGCACTTAGACTTATATACTGCTTCACAGTGCTTTTTCCAACTCTCTAAGTGGTTTATAGAGTCAGCATATTGCCCCCAACAATCTGGCTCCTCATTTTACCAACCTCAGAAGGATGGAAGGCTGAGTCATTTGAGCCTGGTGAGATTCAATCTGCCAAATTGCAGGCAGCCGGCAGTAAGCAGAAGTAGCCTGCAATACTGCATTCTAACCCACCGCGGCTCTCTGGTGCCTTGAGAAAAATTCACCATCAGTCAACTGCAAATGGCAACTTTCTATGAAACAGCTTACATTTTGCAACAATACCTTTAATATCATCAAACAACATTTGTCTATCCCAGTTGCTTAGACAAGACTTGATAGGTTGATAAAATACCAATTCCAGTGTAAACATCTGGTTGACCATGTGTCAACAACAATAACAACAATAACAACAACAACGACGATGATGATGATGATGATGATGATGATGATGATGATGATGATGTATATAATAATAATAAAAAAGCCAGTGAGGCACAACCCCAACATGGTTGCGGGGTTTGCATCTTCTGAAGAAGATGAGTGCTAGGCCAGAACCTCATCTATTCTGGACAGGTATCTTTAGAGGACTAGAATAGGAGTGCCTGTCTTGTAAATAATATGGTGATATTCTGTAATTTACAGAGACACATACAGATCAGTCACCACTTGGATTAACAATGATTTAGCTAAGTAACTAAGTTCCTTGACCTCTGTTGACAAATGAGCTACAGATTCAAGACTGTTGGCTGAGCAACCAGGGCCAATAGCTGCCTAGATCTATTGGAAGAAAAGCTGTTTACCTATTACAAATACTTCTTTTCACATAAATGACTACCTTCCTATAGTTCTTCAGGGAAAAAAAATCAATCTCTGCAAAGTAGGATACCTGAATATTCTATCATAACAAACTAGGCAAGACAACTATCTTATTTGAGATGCACAAGAAATTAATATCTCATCTCTCTTTGAACTTTTCTGAATTGCAGTTGTATCTTATGGAGAGAAATTTGGGAAAAGAGGATTTCTAATTTTTAAATGAAAATAAATTTGATCTTCTTACTCTTCTCTAACCTTCATAAAGCAAAATGTAGCAAACACAGGTGCATTGGCAATTTCTAATATCGTCTTGGTCAGTGCAGTTTTTTTAAAATCAAGGAATTCCCTGAAGTAACTTCTGCTGTGTTTCTCCTATAAACATAAAAGAGCTACACTTGTGCTTTTCTTATCAGTGCTTCATGAAGATATGAAAGGAATTGCTTTTAAGATACAAAGGGCCATTTAAAATAATTAACACAGACTTTCTGGCTAGGACTAAGTGCAGCAAAGTGTAGGTGTGACGCTCTGTCTTCTGGTCAGAGATCAAAGCAGTGTTTTCCAGGACTGAAAGCTTCAGAAGCTAGGAAATAAGTGTCCTTAATACAATGCACAGGGGGAAATGTCACTCATCTGGAGAGTCTTCTGTTAAGGAAATGGATATTAGCAGAATACCTTTTCACTGCAGTCATAGATTTATAAATGTACAGTAAGTGTCATTCCCCACTTGTGAAAATATAGATATGATGTCTATTTTGGTCATCAAATGATGCAGATGGACAGGTTATGTTAAAAAGCAAATAATTAAAAAGTCTTATTGGGGAAAAAACTCCAAATATGCTTTTTACATTGGTTACAAATAAGGGTGAAGTCCCTGAAAACCATTACTAGGGTATAATCCAGCAGTGAAATTCAAATTTTTTTACTACTGGTTCTGTGGGCGTGGTTTGGTGGGCGTGGTATGGCTTGGTGCACGTGGCTTGGTGGGCGTGGCAGGGGAAGGATACTGCAAAAATCTCTATTTCCACCCCACTCCAGGGGAAGGATACTGCAAAATCTCCATTCCCACACCACTCTGGGACCAGCCAAAGGTGGTATTTGCCTGTTTTCCAAACTACTCAAAATTTCTGCTACCGGTTCTCCAGAACCTGTCAGAACCTGCTGTATTTCACCCCTGGTATAATCCCACAGTGAGATTTTGAAAATCTGGATGAACATGTGTAGAATTGCAGTGTGATATTGGTGTCCTATGCATGTGCTTTGGAGGAATCCCAGAGATAAATATGAAAGGGCCAAAGACTGCTGAGTTCTGAATCTCAGTGACCATCTTCCCACAAGTTCTTCCCATGTATGCAGATCAGTAGTGGATTGCTACCAGTTCGCCCTGGATCAGGTGAACTGGTAGCAGCAGTGGCAGGAGGCTCCGCCCACCCACCTGGATGTCTCTGCACATGTGCAGAAGCGTTGCATGCTTGTGAGCGTGAGCACGCCCATGAGCGAACCAGTAGCAACCAAAATTGTAACCCACTACTGATGCATCAGGTAACATAGCCTTCTCATTCACCAAGGCAAGATCCAAATTTGGGAGCAGGGTACTGTACACTGCTGGAAGATGGTGGCAGGCTCTTCAGTTCTCTGTATTGAATAATAATAAATAAAATAAAAATTACAATAAAAATCAAAGTATTGTTTACAAAACGGAGATGGGGTAATCAACACTGCCTGAATATTTCCACTTGTTTTATTATAATTATTGTTGAAGAGATTTAAATATCAGGTAATTTGATAGAAAGCAAGCTTGTGAGCAATTCGCAAATCTGAATGATATAGAATCTAAATCTAAAATATAAACTTTAGTTGATCAAACCAATATTTTATATAAACAATTCACAGGAAAATATCTTATTCAGAGAGCCAAAAGGCTAAAGCAGCTTCCAGGGAAGAAATGGCAGACTGAAGACTGAAATACCAGTAAATTATTCAAAGATTTTTTTAAAAAAATGTAGTTATGGATACCAAAGGGTCAGCACATGTGACATTTCTACTCCATGAGCTGCATTGTCTACCATATGCTTCCAGGTGCAATTTAAGATGCTGGTGATTACCTTTAAAGCCCTTCATGCCTTAAAGTGGACTATCTCCAGAAGCGTGTCTTCTCAGTGATGTCTTCTTGTCTTCTGAGATCCAGCAGAAGAGGCATCTCTGGGTCCTGTCTGCAAGACAGTGACATCTGACAGGGTCCATGAAGACAACCATTTCTGCAATGGTGCTTCCTGTATAAAGCAGAGCTGTCAAACTTGCGGCCCATAGGCTGGATGCATCATGCGCTGGCCATGCCAGCAAAGGGGGGAAAAGTCGCAATACGTCATGTGAACCAAGTTCAGAGAGCACCTTCATTTCAACCCTGAGCTACAAATATTCTTCTTTATTGAAGACCAAGTTTTCAATATTTGTAGCTCAGGGTTGAAATGAAGGTGCTCTCTGAACTTGGTTGTTTCCTTGCAGACAGTTTATTACACAAACTAGGTAACAACATCAGTGCTAATAAGAAGTAAGGATTGCTCTTATTTTATGTTCTAGTGGGTTGTCCAACAGGGCAGGGCAAACCATTAGAATACAAACTGAGAGCAATCCCTACTCCTTTCTAGCAAATCATAACGTTATCTGGTTTGGGTAATAAAACATCTGCAAACAACAACAACAACAACAACAACCAAGCTCAGAGAGCACCAAGGACCCCTCAACCCTGGCTTTGCCATCAAGCCTGAGGTCCTGATAGGATGGTTAAACCATTTCCTGGTCTTGTCTGTCTGTTAAGTTAATTTCTTTGCTGCTGTGCAGTTATTTTACGCTCGTTATGTTGTTTTGTGATATTTCTAAATTAAATTTGAATTTTTAAATTACATTTTATTGGTTTTTAACTGTTAGCCATCCAGAGTATGCACATGAGATTGGAGGCCCTATATAAACTTATCAGAGGGAGAGAGAGAAGAGAACAAATAAACAGAAGGATACATAAATTATGCTCTTTGCCTTAGATACCATAAGTTTTAGGATAGGTTTCCTCAACATGATGCCTTTTGAAATTGTTAGGAGTCTGCTGGTTCAGAATTAGAAGAATTGAAACTGCTATCTTGGGAAATATCTGACAGTATGAACTGAAATATTTTCATCCTTCAAAAACCTGAAAAAGATGTCACACAGACAGTCAAAACCTGTTCAGTCTTTTCATAAAATGCATTACATGGAACAATAGCCACATGTGCCAAGAAGGCGGATTTCAATTTGAAGAGCTTGACAGTGAAACTAATAATCTAGAGCACAATGAACTTTATTGGACATATTATATCATGAAGCCTATACAGTCATCTGTCTGGAATCTTTTAATTTGGATTCCTGTGCTAAATACCAACAAAAGGGCCTTTTTGGCCCTTTTGAACACTGTGATTCTATGAACAGAAAAACCAGTAGTATTTTTTAGTATAAATAGAGACTCAATCTAGGTGACATGTTTGTAACTTTCTGCAGCCATCAGATAGCTGTGTTCTCTACAACAGTCTTTGTCTAGCCTGTTATTTTTTTTTAAAAAAAAAATATGGTGATAATTTTGTAAAAGTGTTTTCAAAAAAACCAAGAACAAAAAAATATCCATTGCCTGGGGTGCCAAAACTGTACTGAATAACTTCTCTCCTGTGGAGAAGAAGGTAGTAAATCACAAGATTCTGTTTCTGTGCAATTCATTAACCAGTAAAGAAAAAAATGAAGGGTTAGAGTAGAGTAGTGTTATCTCCAGTGTATTAGGCCCTGTTTTTTTTAATTGTCTTCCTATTGGTTCACAGGTTTCAACTGAATAAAGATTTACAAAATAATGAATGGGTTCCTCATCTTTGTATGCAACAGTGTGTCTCTACAATTTTTTTATTTTTTTTTTTTTGCAATTTTTCAGATTGTGAGCATAGTTGGAAGAACATCTCGTGATAATTTATTGGGACTGGGGGCAAAATAATGGATAGGAATAACAAGTATTTAAATGCAAATGACTTTTCATTACTTCACACAACTGGGATAGCCTAGAATATGGAAATCCACAGAAGTATTTTCTACTTCGTGGCTGTCAAGACTGTCTTTAAAAATGCATTTTTCTTTATTATGACTTTTCCTTTTCCTTTAGACAAGTCAGGCAACCCAAATTTCAAGGGAATGAAATAGTGGTTTTACTCCCTATGGGTCAAACATTCAGGTCTATAACAATGATGGATTAGCCCATAATGGGCCACTGGTTGGTCCACAATATTCCACAGAGTTCAGTTTAGAATAGGAAAAAAAAAGAGCTTTTTTCAAAGTTACTGGTGAGTAAACCTGGCTCAGCTCCAGTCATGCAAGTTACATAAAACATCAGTAAGCATTGTGTGATTTTGGAACTCCCCCCGATATCCTAAAATGAAATCCCTAGTTTTATAAAGTTGCCAAGAAGAGTAAAAATTGTGTCTCTGCCAACATGCAGCTGTGTAAACCATTTTTGTGAGATTAACTCCCGTACTGTTTTACTAGCAAGAGCTTCTGTTTATAGAGAATGACAGCCATCTGCACAAAAAAAGGATGATGATATTTTTCATGTATAAATAATACAAGTTGCTTCATCCAACAATACTTTGTTTTCCCAGAGCAGAGCATGTGTGCAGTTTTTTGAAAAAAAAAACCCAACAACAAACAAACTATTTTCTAACATTAAGTGTGGTTCTCCCAAAGAGACAAATAATGCATTAAAGAAACCTGTAAGTGAGACAAAATGCCCTAAGATTCTATCCGTTTTCAAATGACAATTATGGATTTGCAGGACACATGAGAGGTGCAATGTGATTGGTCTCACATCCATATCTTCAGCTTCTATTGATGTTAAAATAAAATTTTATCTTAATGAAGAGTGCCTGCGGTGTACTTCAAGAAGGAAGTACAACCAAATGATTAAAGTCCCGGACCTTTGTTTTACATATATGGGTTGTTAACACAAAATCACAATGATTTTTTTTTTCTCTCTATACACCCTATAGACACCCTTAGAGTAGTGCAGGCAGAATCTATCTTTCTTCATGGAGATGTGAAAGGTACTATGTTAAAAGTCTTTGTGAGATAGCTTGCTGCTTGAAAATAAATCACTGACTGGAACAGCTAATAAGAGTTAACAGTAATTTACTTATACTAATTGCTTCATCCATTTTAAAAAAAAAGTTAAAATATCTACCATGTGCACTTTGAAAAGTCTTACTGTGCACAGAAAAATAGGAAATAGAACCCAGCCATCTCTCTGCAGGAAATGAAGGTTGGACCACTCCATGATTGCATCACTGCCACAGCAAAAAGAAGAGGAGGCTAAAATATGATCATATTCTAATCTGCAGAAGCTAGCAATCATTGGAACCACCACCTCCCCCATGAAATATGTGGTAATTTTTTATAGCTCTAGCAATAGCATTAGATCTTTATACCACTTCATAGTGCTTCACAATGCTCTCTAAGCATTTACAGAGTCAGCATATTGCCCCCAACAATCTGGGTCCTCGTTTTACTGACCTTGGAAGGATGGAAGGTTGAGTCAACCTTAAGATGGTCAGGATCAAACTGCTGACAGTGGTCAGAGTTAGCCTGCAATACTGCATTCTAACCACCGCGCCACTATAGTTCTTCTTTATCTTGCAAATACCTAAAGTACTGCAAAAAACACCAGTGATATTTAGAGAGGGCAGAGGGCTGAAACTATTGTATACCTTCATGAAACATCACAAGGATGAAAAGGCAAAATTTGTATAATGATACAATAAATTGAGTCCAAAGACAGACAATTTCTAAGGATAGAAAAGGAATTTTGTGAGGATGGCTGGGAGAAATTTCTTAACTATTGGCTGTGTTTGTATAAGAAAAGTTTCTTTGAACGCTCAAGAACTTTCTGACATATTAAAGCATATTTCACCCATCCATGGCCTTTCATCGGTTATAAATCAACCTGTTTTCTGTTCAGAATGACACAGTGGAATAATGGCAAAGTTAATCCAAAAAGAAAAACAAAGAATTGCTATAAAACTATTGGACCCATGAGGATAACCAAAACAGTTTGGAAAGTTGACTTTTTATTGGCCAGGATGTTTTATGGGAGAAAGAAATACACCAGGCACCTACTAATAATTGTTTATTCTTTCATGTGCCTTCTAGAAAGCAAATAGCCTGGATATTTTCTTTTGAACATCTGAGATATGAAATTTACCCAGATATTGCCTTTTAAAAGATAGACAAGCAATCTGACTTCATGGGAATTTCCTGTTGCTTTTTAAGGCTGCATTTTTAAAATGTGTTTATTTGGAGATAAGGTCTATTGTAATTAGTAGGTTTTGGATGGAAACAGACCAAGGTTTTGAAAAATGTTTATGTAAAATATTATTATACATTTGTCAAGATTAATTTCTGCTCAAGACCTCCAGTCAGCTTGTCCCATATTTCTTTATGAGGTGGGGCAATAGAGATGGAATTGATTACAGTTCTGAGATTACTATTCATAAATTGAGTGACTTTTCATAATAATTCATTCTCCAAATGAATCATTATCCAAATAAGGAGAACTGAGCAATCCTTTTTATGTATCTTGGTAAAAAAAAAACAACAACAATAGAACTTGCAGCTTTTGAATAATATTAATTTGGAAAAGTTAAGTAACTAATTTGTGCCACAGAATGAATATTTGAAAAACGTATTTTGGAAACACTTCATGAAGATGAGCTGGGGATCTCTAGGTTTACCTACATCCATAATACCATGCCTTCAGTAATTTGTTCTCCTGACGAGAAACAGATTTGTGCATGTGCCTATCCTATGACAAAGTAAGAAGGTGGAATATATTTAAACTTTTTAAAAATTCCTACTTGTATCTTATATTCCAAATCTGCTGACCAAATCTGCTGAAATTTCCATCTGTCACAAGCATTTAAATTTAACGTTTTTGTGAAAAATAGTCTTCAATGAAAATTACTCGACAAAGTCCAAATCCTTGTTTAACGGTAACACACTGAATGCTAGCAAAGTGCAAAAATCTTGCTTACCAAACATGTTTAAGGTTAATTATTATTCCACCTTTAGGATATAACAATATACTTGTAGGTATTCGAAATCATTACTGTTAGTTTAAAGAATGCATTTATCTGAAATATATTCTTGTGGAATAGTTAATGGATATGCTAGTATCTAAACCTTTTTCTCATAACTTTATAAACAACTACATATTCTTTTATTCTATCATGTTCTTATAGATAACATAATATGTTACAAGTACTTAACTTAGTTTCATAATAATAATAGTTTACGTAGCTTCATAACAATAATAGTTTAATGGCCATTATCTTTTAAATATGGAGTCTTTGGTGCTTTCTGAGCAGAATCAAGCAGAAAATAATATTCTTATCAAGGAACTAGGAAAAAATCATAAGCCCACCAATACTGGTATGGCAAGCAAACAATATTTCTTCCTACAACAATACTTTTACAACACCTCCAAGAATATTTTATCATGCTCCATCAATATTCTACAGTATCTCCAACAATATTCAATAATATTTCTACCACACTTTTCATCGCCTCTATTGGCATTCTTCACAAATTAAAATGATTGGCTTTATTTGGAAGTGGATTTATCTTCTTAAAAAAAACAGAAAGGAACTGTAATTGAACAGGGCATCATAGAAAAGAAGATTAGGAAAAATTATATGGAGCAATGTTTCCAGTTTGGCTCCTGTGTGTGATAACAGCCAGATAACAGCCATTTTGTGAAAGGATGACAGTTAACATCAACACTGTTCTCTCCAACTCTCAGACCCAGAGTACAATTTCCATCCAGAAGTGATGCCAGAGATTGGTGAAGTGAGGGGAGTGGTGAGGGGCAAAAAGGATACAATTGGGAGAAAAAAAATTGACCTTTCACAGCAGATACCCTAAACAATGCTAGAGAACAGTTGGTGAAGAATGGAAGATGGTCAGTGAACTGGAGAGAACAGGAGACAGTTGGTGCCAAATGAAGAATTCCTATGCTCTTGACCTATTGGGGGCCGATAAATGTCTGTTCCTTTTTCTCTTCTTTACTGAAGACTAGGTTCAAGACTCACCTTATTCCTTTGTATAGTCCTAATGTGAATTATGTTTATGGATTATGTCAACAACCCATTCTAGATGGGATGTCTAAAGTTATACTTGCAAGCAGGTAATAGTAAGAGAATGGGGAAAGCAGCAACCATAAAACAGGACTGCTGCTGCCATTTACTGAAGAAAGATAATCCTCAGTTCCTGTGTCAGGCATGTAACAAACCTTTAGGAAGTACTGAATTCCTGCTGGTTCCCTTCTATCAATCTAGGGAGGCCAAATATTACTTACAGTGTCTCATCCCTGAATGAGGCCCTGACTACTTGGATTATCCTATGCTCTAAACTATTTCCACTCAATATGGCTTTTTATCTTGCTCCACTTATGCATATGTTTCCATCCTTTTTAGTGAAAGCTGTTCCAGAGCTTGCTGCTATGTCTCCAGCATTAAGACTGGTATTGCTTCCTGAATGGAGCCCCTGGTGATGGGGCAGTCACAGAAGGTTCAAAGGAGGTAGGAGTTATCTGCTGAGACTGAGTTCACTGCAGCATTAATCAGAGGCTTGTCTCATCATGTATGAGGCCATCAGAGATCTGCACAAGAGATCTCTGAGTTCTTTCAGGCAATCCAGAATTCCATATGTGCTCTGGACTGAATGATCTGATAGATGATGTATCATATCAATCCTGGTTCCAGAATATCTACTGTGCACAGAAAACACAGCACCAAATTTGTGAATAGAGGGCACACCGCAAAGCCATATTCAGAGAGTTCATTTCACAGCAATTCTAGGCATAAATTCAATCAGAACTCAGGGTTTTGCATGCAACTCAGCAGGCAACAAAAGTCAGAACTACCACATGTTCCTATTTACTAGGTTATTCACTTCAATAGACAAAAAAAAATGAAAAAGCTACATAGAATAGCTTCTATTCTCTTCTAAAGAGAAGAATGTGTGTGAGAGGAAGCACAGGGCTGAAATGAACATTGTAATCCTAGCTTCTCGTACTCGATTAAAACTGAATATTTATACTATAAATTACTACATTAGATATATAAAGAGTATAATATTGAAAGGTAATTAAATCATCCTTTCCTGTATGAAAATGTTTCCCACAAGATTATCACTTCTTGGGACAAATGCAGTTTGAGGCAGCACTTCCTGGGTATGCTTCTGAGGAGATGGGTATCTTCCACTAAGGAGCGCAAGTCACTGTTGAAGTTTATGTTCTGCACTCCAGGTAATAGTTCATTGTCTCACTTTTAAGAGAGGTCAAGAAAAAGAAAGTGAGAAGCTACATTATCAAGTCTAATTTCCTTTAAAATTTTGTATCTATTTATGTATGCTTTCACTAAAGGGTTTTTGCCAATCCATTTTCTATTATAGAACAGTCTGCAATATGACTGTTCAGCCTTTCTGTGCTCTAAATATCCATCTTATTGGAAGAAACTAATAATTGGAAGTCTAAATCTGATTAAAATAATTACAACTATAGGTCTGGTGTATGTGTATTTAGTCGTGTGCTAAAAATATTGTCTTACCTCTTGGAAAATGTAGCATTCCACTGTTATCTCAAAGATGGGGGGAAGTTCTTATAGAGTCTCCTTTTCTCCCATAAGTAGGTAGACTCTAGATGTGTTGCATCTGTCAGTCCTCTTAAATCCTATCATCCCATATATTCTTAGAGGGGTGATTTTCATTTCCCTTCACCTTCTCTTGTTGATTCTAATTTCTTAGATGCATTTGACTTTAGGCATTTCTACATATTTTCTCTCTCCTGGGTAAACCTGGAAATGTTTTTCCTGATTATTTTTACACAGCATGGATGAACGGTCAAGTCCAGGACAGACTGATTATCCCTTCTTACTTTTGGGATACATTCTGTGCATACCAAAATGAATAATAAATGAAACATAATGAATACCAAAACAATTCATGAATGAAAAAAAGGTGGAAGGAGTTCAAGCTTACTGTTAAAGTGGACTGACACTTCAGGAAACAGCAGACTTCCTACAAGATGGTGTCTCACTACAGACACTGGTGATTGAGCCAGGAAAGCACCTCTGATCTCATTTGCCTTTCTCCATTGTTCCCCTAAAAAGCAGAGACATCATCCTGCCAACAAACGTGTGTATAGTCAAGGCTCTGGTTTTCCCAGTTGCAATGTATGGTTGTGAAAGTTGAACCATAAGAAAGGCTGAGCACCAAATAATTGAGGCCTTTGAACTATGGTGCTGGAGAAGACTCCTGTGAGTCCCTTGGACTGCAAGGCAATCAAACCAGTGAGTCCTAGAGGAGATCAACTCTGACTGCTCTTTAGAAGGCCAGATCCTGAAGATGAAACTCAAATATTTTGGCCACCTAATGAGAAGGAAGGACTCACTGGAGAAGAGCCTAATGCTGGGAAAGACTGAGGATAAAAGAAGGGGACGACAGAGAATGAGGTGGCAGGATGGAGTCACTGAAGCAGTAGGCGTGAGCTTAAATGGACTCCAGAAATGGTAGAGGACAGGAAGGCCTGAAGGAACGTTGTCCATGAGTTCGCAATGAGTTCGGGTCAAACATGACTTAGCAACTAACAACAACAACAGTTGTTCCTCTGTAGCACAGTGTCAAGGTTGTGTCAGAAATGAGTTCCTTTGACCTTTGTTTGAAATGATGCTAAAGACAGACAAATAGCTGTCATGTTGCTCATTCCAAACTGACCCAAGAGAGAAGCTACAGATTGTATACTGGTAGAGTAGATAGATTTTATGAAAACATTGGCACATACCTTATTTGATGATTCCCAGTGAATAATAGAAAAATACTGGTTAGCAAACTGAATCTCTGTCTTTGGGATTCTGGGCTGTCCAATTCCTCTGGTGCCCTGGAAGTAAAACCAACAGGAGTCCCCACTCCATGGGGCAGTGATAGGAGCAAGCCTAGTGGAAAAAAAGTGTAGAAGTTGCATCTCATCTTTCAGCCTTGTGAGGATACAGAAGAATCAGTAGGTACTTTACAGAGCTACAGAACTATGCTTGAAGCATGGTGCTGCAGCTCCTGCTTCAAGATCAATCCTGGGTTTGGGAACTGTGTTGTGCTGATGGAATCTAAGGAACCCAACACAGGCCCAAAGCCACAGTGGTCTGCTCTCCCCCCACCTTTTTTTTTTCTTTTCTTTTTCACCAGGATCTGTGTGGTTCTTTCAGTTGAGGATGTTGACAGTGATAAGATCTTAACCTCAACAACGTGAAGCAGGTGCCCTGTGGATTGTGAATTATGATTTAGTGCACATCTTCCATTACTGCATGTGCCCTAAAACAGTATCTCCTAATAGGGCATAGGCAGGCACTGATAAATAAAAAATAGACAAAACTACTGTGACCTCATATTTAAGTGAACCAGCAGCAGCACAAATGGTAACTAGAAAAAATGCTAACAAGTTGGAAAGCACTTAGCAATATGATCTGAAGTTCTATCATGATAGTGAGATTCATTCTCTACCGCGCACAAAAACTGTGCTCCATAATGCATAAGTACTACATGCCCATACCTAAAGCTGGATGCAGAAACTTTTACCTGGGGACAGAGGCTATCCTGGGTCTGTCACATCATTTTAGTGCTGTGCAAATTATATCTCAAGCATCAATGATTTTCACTTGCAAAAAACCAAGGAAAAGAATGAAATAATGTTGCAATATAAGGGAAGTAGAACGGGTGGGATTAAGCTATGGAAATGCACCCAGTAACTTCCCTTAACACTGTCCCATATTAAATCCGAATGATAACATCAATCACTTACTTCAGTTCCATGACAGAATAGGAACTAGCAAAGAGGACAGCACAATTTATGCCAGCATAATTTTCTCACAGCTCATGAACTGGATGAGAATGCTTTTATACATACAACTGATACTGGTATATTCTAATTTACTAATAGAATAACACATTTCCTTGAAAAAAATGGGGAGGGAGTAAAATGTATCTATTTTATACATTTGATCTAGGATTTTATTTTATATTATGGATACAGGTATTATTCCTTCAGCTCCATCTCTTTCCATTTCAAAAGGCCCAGGGCACAATTCCATACTTTTGTGTGAAATGGTAGCCCATGACAATATCTAGAATTGCAGCTAAAGAACTTGAATACATAATAGTCTACACATTAATCTTAAACATATGTCATTTTATTTTTTTCTCTCTCTCATTTTATCCTTTTCAAATTTTGTGGAAAGCATTTGGAGACATCATTGGAACCTTCCCTTTCTAATCTTATAGCAAGCATTTAGAGGCATTTATTGCAATGTTCTGTACAAATACGTAATTGGATTTGGAAGAACGTTCTGAAATGTCATAAACTTGGCTTTTCTTGCTGTTGAACTGATGGGGAAAATTAAATCTGGTTTGCAAGTAAGTGACAAAAACATCTGTTGAAAATTACCCAGCTCTAGGGAGATGTACACTTATTCGACTCTTTGTTAGTCTTGCGAGTTACAATTAATGCCGATGGAAACAGTAATCAGAGGCTACAAGGAATGTTGAAGGAAATGTCTGCACCCAACAGAGAAATCAAAAGTGGCAGGCTGTTGAATTGGCAAACAATGAACTGCGCTACACTTTGAGGGAGAGTGGGGAGACATTCAGGAAGGGCAAAGGTTTGATTCCAACACTGTTTTTGCCTTGGTAGGATGTAATAGCTGGTTGCTGGAGGCAATATACTCTGAGACCAGTGTACTAAATGTGTAGTCATTCCCAAATACAGTTGAGAGCATTCATTTATACATTATGTGTTAAAACAGATGGCGCAGGTCAGGGGTGTCAAACCCAGTCACATTGTGGGCCGTATCGTGATGTATTGGAATATTTTTTGCCCTTGCAGAACTAGGGTGGGGGTGGCCAGCACTGTATCCAGTGGTGGGATTCAAGTAATTTAACAACCGGTTCTCTGCCCTAATGATTTCTTCCAACAACCAGTTTGCCAAACTGCTCAGAAAGTTAACAACCGGTTCTCCCGAAGTGGTGCAAACTGGCTGAATCCCACCACTGACCGTATCCAGCCCATGGGCCGCCTGTTTGACAGGCATGGTGTAGGTGCAAGGGAGAACCCAGAAGTTTTTTGGGTTTTTTTAATACAGTTCATTTTGCATATTTGCAAGGATAATGGAAGTTCAAGTGGTTCTCGCCTCATAACAGTTCATTTCATGACCATTCAAAGTTAGAACAGCACTGGAAAAAGTGACTTTTGACTGTTTTTCACACTTATGACTGTTGCAGCATCCCCATGGTTATATGATCAAAATGCTGATGCTTCACTCATACTTATGATGGTTGCATTGTCCTGGGGTCATGTGATCCCCTTTTGCAACCTTATGACAAGCAAAGTCAGTGGGGAAGCCAGATTCACTTAACAACTGTATCCCTAATTTAACAACTGCAGTGATTCACTTAATAACTGTGGCAAGAAAAGTCATAAAATGGGGGAAAATTCACTTAACAAATGTCTTACTTAGCAACAGAAATTTGGGGGTCAGTTGTGGTCGTACGTCGAGGACTACCTGTAGTACTCTAAAAAGGGGCCTTCATCTTCATCTTTCCCACTGTTTCTGTTATCCATGCATTGACTGAGCCTGGGAATATATGTAGGGATAACTTGTGCTGTCTATCTGCCTTGATGGAATCCAGGCTGAAATATCAGAATTGAAACCAAGACAGATGGATTCATTCTCTTATATGTACAGTCCCTCCTTTTTTCAAATGGTCTACAGCTATGCTTGATTACATGCATATCTTTCTCATATAATTTAGCAACTCTTTCTGACCACACCCTGGGAGAGAAAATATTTATTCAGCTGAACCCCGTCCAACATCTGGATTTCTTAATATTCATTTATGAATACTGTGGAGATGACCACCAGGCATGATGCTAAACATATCTGAAAGGATATAGAATGTTCTTTCAAGCTATAGGCCGAGTATATGCCTAGGTTTAAATGCAAGGTCCCCTTTTGGAACATCATTTCTAGCAACATATGAGCATGATTAAGTATGTTCCTCTTTCCTTTCACTGATATCATGTATTTCTTATTCATGTCACAACAGTATGTTTTTTTCTGATGAAGGAAAGAGACTTGATTTCTGCAACACTTTCTTGCAACCAATTATATCATCTCAGAATTCTCCAAGTGTGAAGAGGGAGAAGGAGGACACATATGTTGTGTGAAATTTATTTATATCTCACCTTTATTATTGTTATAAATAACTCAAGGCAGTGAACATATCTAATACTGCTTCATCCTTTTTCCCCCCACAACAATCCTGTGAAGTGGATTGGACTGAAAGAGAGTGACTGACCCAAGGTCACCCAACTGGTTTTCATGCCTAAAGTGGCACTAGAATTCACAGTCTCCTCGTTTTTAATCTGGTGTTTTAACCGTTACACCATACTGGCTTTGAAACTTTTCCTCACAATCTTCCACCGGTTACTTGTCACTTGAGGCCTTTATAAGTATAGAATAGGAATCTCGTCCTATGCTGAATGAGCGTTGTACCCATGTCCAAAATGCCCTGGCTGATAGGCCATTGATATTGGAGGGTGGAGAGGAGTAATCCTGAAGTAGGATGGACAAATCATAAATGAGTGATTCCCCAGCCTTGACTAGCATTCAAGAAAATCGCAGTATTTCTAAAATACCCCTTCCTAGTAATAAAAATGGTAACAAATATGGCCACATAAAATTCTTTGTCAACAGAAACTATGGAAAACTACATTTACCTACAAGAAACAAATAACCAGCTGAAGTTAAATTTATCTTCTCTGCAGCACTAAATCTGTGTTTAAAATATTGATCTACAAACAACTGCTGAAGCAATGTATATAAGGGATCTTTCTACAATATGAGGAGTGCTTTAGGAAAATGCTTCTGCAGAAACCAACCACTGCTGGGTTTTTAGCCCAAACCAAACTAGACATGGAGGGTACTGACCAGATTTATATCTATATAATATTATCTCTCTTTATTTAAAAAAAAATGTATAGCATAGCATTTGAGGGTTGTAGTTTCAATATGAACTAAGACTTGCAACAAACATCAGAAATAATTTTGAAAGATTCTTTCAACGTGTAAAAAACAATTTAAAAAGTCAAGGAAACAATCTGTCCACTAATGGGAGAAAAGAGCAAGAAGATGAGGGGCAGCAGGGAGAAAATAGAACTGCTTAATTCATTTTTTGCATCTGTTTTTACAGAAAAGCAAAAATAGTCCAACCTATCAAAAACAGTACCATAAAGGACTGATTAGGAATACAAGTCAAGATTGACAAGAAAATGGTAAGACAATACCGATCCACTATAGACGAGTTCAAATCACCAGGACCAGATGGATTACATTCCAGAGTTTTGAAGCTGGTAGACATGATCTTGGAACCATATCTTTCAAAAATCCTGGAGCAGTGGGGAACTATCAGAGGAATGGAAAAGAGGTGATGTAGTTCAAAAAAAAAAAAAAAGAGTACAGAGAAGAGCAACAAAGATTATTAGGATAGTGGAGGCTAAAACATAAAATGAACGGTTGCAGGAATTGGGTATGTCTAGTCTAGTATAAAGAAGGACTACGGGTGACATGATAGCAGTGGCCCAATATTTGAAGGTCTGCCACAAAATAGAGGGGCAAAGCAATGGATGAAAACTAATCAAGGAGACAATCAACCTAGAACTAAGGAGAAATTTCCTGCCAGTGAGAACAATTAACCAGGGGAATGACTTGCCTTCAGAATTCGTGGGTGTTCTCTGGAGGTTTTTAAGAATAGATTGAATAGCCATTTGTCCAGAATTGTACAGGGTCTCCTGCTTGAGCAGACAGGTTGGACTAGAAGATTTCCAAGGTCCCTTCCAACTGTTATTCTGTTATAGTTTGTATGAGATGTATGGACGCCGATAAAATAAACTAGGAGAAAGACTTTGAAACATTTCATAGGCTTTCCTAGTAAAAAGCCAGACTTCTGCTTCTATTCAAAGAGACAAAATTGAAGACTTTGATGAGTTTCATATGCCTATTTAAAATGAAAAGGAGAGGAAGGAGGGGGTAGAATCAGAGAGACATAGAGAGACCCTCCGTAGGGTGAAGTTGTTTTGACTCTCTTGTTGATGCAAAAATGTTCAAGATTAAAGGTCTAATCTAGAAGATATATTGTACCCCAAACAGCAGGACCATTTAAGAGAACATTAAATGGCACTTAAACTAAACAGTTGTCCTTGAGAGCAGTAGTTCAACTAGAATGCTATCTAATAACTATGCAGAACTCTGAAAACAACATGTCATTGTTTTATAAAATCACACACACATTTAATTTTCCCCGCATGAGACTACTCTTGAGTCTTCTGACAAAGGAAACAAATGAGGCTACTGTTATACATTGTGTAATACAGTTGATTTCCAAGATTATTTACATGTGCTTACATGGAACATCTTCTAGTACAAAAAAACAAAACAAAACACAATCTGCATTTTTGTCTCTATGGATAAAAGTCCCAAACAAAAATATTTAAAACAATGCTTCCACTCTTTTACATATGAATAACATGGAAAACATTTTCAGCTATGTGCAAAAGTCATAGAAATGGTCAATCCTGCATTATTTCTCCAATTTTATCTACATTAATATTTAGGGAAAGATTCATATACGGCAGACAAAAATAAGGACCACCCATACTGATTGATATGTACCATCAAGTTATTTTCAGCTCCTAGCGACCACATAGATAGATGTTCTCCATGAAGATTGGAGTTACAATTATACTATTGTTAAGTATAGTACATTTAATAAAGAGTTGAGGAACAAAACTCTTCTTACCCTCCAAATCAAATGTGGTGATTCGTACAAGATCAAGCATAGATAGGTGAAAACTGTTACTTATTTTCCTTGGATTTGCTTAGAGTTGTGTTCCTTTGTCCCTGCTGTTGGGAATCTACAATAAATATCACACCATAGAAAGAGAAAGGGTTTAATAGCCAAATTTCTTTTGGATGTCATTAGAAGAACAGAGCGTTTTGATTGTATTATATATTTCTTTGCTTTGCAAATTTTTTTTTTTAATTTGATTTATATGCCACCCTTCTCCGGAGACTCAGGGTGGCTTACAATGCATTAAGGAATAGCCTTCATACTTTTGTATATTTATACAAAGTCAGCTTATTGCCCCCACAACTGGGTCCTCAATTTACCTACCTTAGAAAGGATGGAAGGCTGAGTCAACTTTGAGCCTGGTGAGATTCAAACTTACAGTAATTGCAGACAGCTGGTATTAATCACAATGCTATTAGTCTGCTGAGCCACCAGGCTTTCTCATGTTTGAGAAAGTGTACTACACATCCTAGTATGCAACACATATATTTACATACTTATGTAATTATAATGTTGATTATTATGTAATCAATGTGCTTCTACATGGAACTCTAAGATAGTGGTAGTCTAGGAGAACAGGTAGTCCTCGACTTATGACCATAACTGAGCCCAAAATTTCCATTGTTAAGTGAGACATTTGTTAAGGGAGTTTTGCCCCATTTTACAACCTTTCTTGCCACAATTGTTAAGTGAATCACTGCAGCTGAGTTACTAATCTGGTTGTTAAGTGAATCTGGTTTCCCCATTGACTTTGCTGGTCAGAAGGTAATTGCAAAAGGTGATCACATGACCTTGGAACACAGCAATGGTCATAAATATGAATCAGTTGCCAAACATCTGAATGTTCATCACATGATCATAGGGATGCTGCAAAGGTCATAACAGGGGTGAAATCCAGCAGGTTCTGACAGGTTCTGGAGAGCTGGTAGAGGAAATTTTGAGCAGTTCGGAGAACCGGCAAATACCACCTCTGGCTGGCCCCAGAGTGGAGTGGGAATGGAGATTTTGCTATATCCTTCCCCTGCCACGCCCACCAAGCCATACCCACAGAACCGGTAGAAAAAAAAAATTGGATTTCACCACTGGGTCATAACTCTGAAAAACTGTCATAAGTCACATTTTTCGGTGCCATGTAACTTTGAACAGTCATTAAATGAACTGTTGTAAGTTGAGGACTACCTGTACATAGGATGCAAAAATATGTTTGAATATATCTTTTGACAGTTGATTTAAATCCAACAGTCAAAAGCCAACCATAGCTTTAAAATAAAGAAATAAAAGTGTAATGCAATATAATATAATGCAGTGCAATGCAATATTAAAATTAAAGAGTTTTATAAACCACCAAGGTGGTAAATGCCACTAAATCAAGTTTATAACCCCCCTCCCCGTAAACATGGCAATGTTGCCTTTTGGTTTTAGTTCTGATAACAATATTACCAAACTCTGCAACTTTGTAATAAACTTAGTAGTAAACAGTCATCCTTTGGAGGGCCTTGACTTGTTTTTATGAAACAATACAGTTGCATAGTTGCCCCAGAGCTGGATCCCAGTGGGCAAGGGGCCTCAATGTAGTTGACACCAGTTAGTTACTTAGCTGCCTGCAATCTCAGAAAATGAGCCAGCTGGGAGAATAAGCAATCCAGTGAACCTTGGCTGTGCTCCCAACTTCTCAGCAGGTTACAACTGAGAGACATGCCATTGCCTATCTAGGGACATCAGCCGAGTGGCCTCTACCTCCGAAGAACAATGTAAACCAAAGAGATCAGGATATGCATGGAAAATGTTCACTCCGAGTTTGCTAGTTCTCCATTATCCTTTTGGCTCCCTGGGCCATTCATGTATAGCATCAAGCTAGTCATGTGATTAATCACTTGGGTGGGGGGAGTGTTCCGCAGTGCTGCTTTAAATCCTGTTAAACTGCTTTTTAATTAAAAACAGCACAAAATACAGTTGATGTATTACGGAGTGCTTTTCCTGCAATCTTACGCCACAAGAGAATTTGCACTCTCCTTTCACCCCTTTATGCTTGCTGTTCTTTTTGGCTACCTTTTCCCACTTCCTTCTTTTGGTTTCCTGCTAGCAGCTCTTCCCTCTCCATAGCTGCTGCTGCTGCTGTTGCTGCTGCTGCTATTAATATTACTATTATATACATAACAATATGAAATCACAGCTGCCAATTCTGTAGCTGGGATTGGCCTCCATAGACATCAAATTCTTCCCAAGAACCTAAGATCTTTAAAGTATTGGGGTATTATATGTGTGGATCCAAGCAGTGTGGTCTTTTTTAATTGACAAGTGGTAATATTATCAATGTGCAAATTTTCTAAGTACCATTCAAGATTTTTTTAGTATAGCACCAACTATGCTGATAACCAGAGGGACCATTGCTGCCAGTTTATGACATAATCTTTCAACTTTGATTTTCAAATCTTGATACATTGTGATTTCCTCCAATTCTTTATCTTCTATTGCACTATGCCCTGGTATTGCCACATCTAGTATCCACAGTCTCATCTTTTCAACCACAGCTAAATCTGGTGTGTTATGAGCCAAGACTTTATTGTTTTGCATTTGAAAGTCCCACAATATTTTAACCTGCTCATGTTCTTTATTCCTTTTTCAACTTTTATATTCTGACAAATTTTCGATTACTGTCATATGATGATTTTTACAGATGTTCCAGTGAATTGTTTTGGCAACAGTTTTATGTAATTGTTTATAATCAATTTGTGCAATCTTCTTGCATGAGCTGAATATATAATCTACTGTTGCTTCTGCTTCTTTGTAAAATTCACATTTCAAATCATTTGATGATTTTTCTATTCTAATTTTGGTTGCATTGGTTCAAATAGCTTGCTCTTATGCAGCCACAATCAAGCCTTCAGTTTCTTTTTTAAAAAAAATATTCCAGTTGTAAACCATTGCCAGGTTTTATCTTTAACTACTTTCCTTTCAATATTCTGTAGAAATTAATCATGTAATCCTTTCCTTGCCAGCATTTTGTTCATGTTTTTATTACTTGATTCAATACTCAAATTTTGTTTCCTTTACATTTAGTAAATTCCAACTTTTATCTTGCATCAATGCTTGTTCTTGGTTGTCTTTTACATACTTAGCCAATGTACTTTTCTTCTATGACAGTTTAATTGACTTGAAGTTAACCTCTGTCACCATTTATGTGCCACAGGTATAATCTGTCAATTTACTCTAGGGATGGAATACCTAGTGCTGTGATAGCGAACCTATGGCACACGTGCCAAAGGTGGCACGCAATGCCCTCTCTGTGAGCACGCGAGCCATCACCCCAGCTCTGTTCTGCCATGCATGTGCATGCACCTCCCACCAGCCAGCTGGCTGGTCTTCGGGTCTCTGTTGTGCATGCGTGGGGGGAGGGGCACATGTGGGGGGTTGCATGTGCATGCATGGGAGATGTGGGGGGGGGGGTCACGTGCACATGCATGGGGTGGCAGGGCACATGAAGGGGGCACACATGTATGGGAATGGGGCACATGGGATGGCAGGGTGCATGTGGGGGTAATGTGCACATTTCATTTGTGGGGTTCAAGCGCGTGCTTTAGGCACTCGGTCCAGGAAACATTAGCCATCACTGACCTAGTGAATAGTCATCAGTTTTGGGGGGGGGGGTTCCAAACTCTCCAGTTCAAATTGTGCCAGTTAATAATTCCAACCATGTATTGTATCACAGATAGGGTCCAGGTACTGATGGCTTTGATGGTATTTTCAGCGTTCGATTTTATCTTTAGCTATTTCTTTCTCTTTAGATGTATCCTTTACTAATCACATTTTTTATTTGTAAATGCTTGATCTTATGATTGAAAATGCCCAAATACTTGTATGCTTCATACAGATGGCTCCTGATGGTCATTTGGCATTTCATTCTACTTTTGTCTGTTATTTTACCTCATTTATTGCTACTATAACACATTTCTAAGGCCAAATTTCATTGCTATACTTATGTTAAAAATTCTTATAGTGCTTGTAAATGACTGGATTTTGATTTCTCATTTTCCATAACACTTCAGATCATCCTATGTAAAGCAAATGCAAATTCCACCATTAATCAAACAATCAATCAATCTGGCTTCTCTCTTAATTATTAAAGGAGAAATACAACCAACCAACTAAAATTATCTGGATAATTTTCCTATAATGGATTTACAAAACAGTTTTTCTAAATTGAAGAATTTTGTGGGAAGAGGAAAGAAAAAATGTATATAAAGTGTATTTATAAAGTCAGTTTATTTGATCAAGGTTAAAATAAATAATACCAGTTGTTATGTCTGATAATCCTTAATGGACTTTTGCTAAACAGGAGTGAATAAATGAGGCTTTCAGAAACTATTTATAAATAAGAAATGAAATATGGGAAGAAAACAACATTTGTTGTACTTTAAGAGAAAATAAATTATTAAAATTGTTTATATTTGTTGCAATGAAAGGAGAAGTCATTTATATAAAGTATTTCTTTTGTTTTTCTTTACTGTTTTGTTTTGTTTTTTCTTTCCTGCCTCTCCTATTTTTTTTTAATTGAAAAAAAATTGTAGCATCCAGGCACTGTGAAGGGACATTGATGGCATCTCCCTTACTGCTTGGGAAGCAATGTACAATTGTGTGTCATGAATGTATTGGTGATATTGAATCCTGAGCAATCATCTGACCTCACCCAGTGATTTCATATGGATGCTAAAGAGCAGAGGGGAGAGAACAAATATCTGCAGCATTCTACATCTCAGAGGCCACTGGGCCAATTTCTATGGCCCCCTTATCACAGATTGAAACTGCCCACTGAGGGAGGAGTGGAACCATTGCAAAATAATGCCTATGATTTCCAAGCCCCATAGGTGGTCCAGAAAGATAGCAAGATACTATGCTTGATGGCATCAAAACCTCCAAAAGTTTCAGTAAGACTAGGACAGACATACTCCCCCGCACCTCCAAATCCAGACCCCAACATGGATCATCCAAGACAGCGACCAATTCTGTCTCTATACTACAAAACAATTCAAAATATTCTGTAGAGATGAAATTCTATTCATGTTTTCTTGTTCCTATGAGCAGTCTGTCATTCAGCAATTTATGAGCCAATTGTTATCCTAAAGTCCTATGTATTGAACACTGCACTTATATTGTTTTTAAACTTTCTTTGTGAGTTTTTAAAGTATATATTTTTTTAGTTTTCCACAAATCACTGTGAACTTAGAATCATCATAATCTCTTAATGGAATAGCTGACCTCTTGTACCATTATTAGTCATTGACTTGATAATAGCTGCTTGTCTCCGAAAACTTTGATGTTGTGCATAAGAGCCATGGATCACTTGCATCCATTTTCTCCATTACCAACCAAATATTTGGACACTTTCTGTTGAGTTGATTCAAGGCAGAGCTACATACTGTGCAGGCATATTCAGTCTCCAGGAGCTGAAGATTTTGTGATCTGGGAAAATTAATAGATGTTTACTCTAGCAGCATAGATGGAGGGTGGAGAGAGTCCATTTTTACTTTGGCAGCCTAAATGAAGAGGGGCTCTGATGGGGATGTTATGACAAAATTGATTCAGAAGTGGAATGTTCAAACGAAGGAAAAGGTTTATGTATGGATACTGCAGTCCACAGGGTGTTTTTGCTGAGAAATCTTCAAGTGGCAAAATGCATTAGTACTTGTTGCAAGTTCCCACTTTTAACCAAGCAAATGCATGGTGGCTGCTCTGTTTGAATAATTTAGGAAAGCCCCAAATACACTACAACACATGTCCTTTGGAAAGATGGATTCAGAACTTTTAAAAGTTAAATATTTATTTTACAACCACTGTTACAGGAGGAAGCTTTCCATTTTTTTTATTTGTTTGAATAAACAGGCAGTATTGTTTGAGAGTTACTTAGAGAAACCTACTCTGCTTGCCAGCATTCTTGCTCAGAATAGCCCTAGAGTTTCCAGATGTCTTCCTTTTTAACAGTAAAATGGACTTTGCCTATTTCAGAAATTACACAGTATATCACAATGGCCAGGAACCCCTGGCCAGTGGGTTCATTCAGAGCATGAAGGAACCAAGAGTGTGCATTTCTACAATACCCAGATTGTGATTCATGAACTCAGAATGTGAATGACAGTTCTAAAGGCAAACACTTTACGAAAATTCCTCATCTGGATTTATAATCTGGATTTGGAAATAAAGAATGACATGATCTGATTTCCAAAGGGGATTCAGTCCATTAGAAACATAACAAGGGAGAGTAAAGATGTGAGGAATCTGCTCCTGGGAGGAAAGTTTGAAAATTTAAAAGAGATGGCTATGTTTATCTTAAAGAAGTAGAGTGTCCTATTTTAAAACAAAATAGACCCAAAGATCTACTGAATTCATTTTATTTGTCAGTGCTTGTGTCTGATTTTATTGCTCTGAAACTATATCTGATTTTATTACTGAACAAGGTGCTTCATTAATGTGCATGCATAGCTTTCATGTTACTCCCTTTCAGGATCAGCAACATTATGCAAAGTAAAGGAAAAGAATAAGAAATGGTAAGAGAGAGAAAATGAAAGGCAGTATATCAAATGAAAGGCAATCTAACCTGTGAGTATAAGTACCTATGTATTGGGGAACAACAGAAAGAGTTTATATCTTATAAGGTAGGTTCCAAATCAGAGATTATAGCTTGCATAGAATAGCATGGGCTTGACTGGCATATATTGGCTATTATTAAAATTAGCAGAGAATGCTACCTGTAGCATGAATACAGTTAAGGCTGGTAACCCCTCCATAATAATAAAAGGCATTTGCTATTCATTTTATTATCATATTAGTAATAGTATTGTGTGATTTTCTATTTTATAAATTCTTTTGGTAGGTTTCATGTCCTCAAAGGCAGGGTAAAAATGTTTAAAATAAGTAATGCTAGCTATCCTGTTGGAAATGTTTTATGAATGTACACCTATGCATTAACAATGTACACTGGACAGAAAGGAAAAAGGGGGTAAGAAACTGAATATGGAGTCTGGGACTGGTGCTAGAATTACTGCTAGTTAAGCTGGGCTTAAGGAGGAAATGAAAGAAGGGCAGAATAATGTAGAGGAACAATAAATGACGGGAATAGAGAATTCCCTAGCCAGGTCCTTGCAGATGTTTAAAAAATAGAATCATTTGGCAGTGAGTTATACCACTCTCAGTTGGTTTAACATCCTGTGGGTTTATGGGGTCATCAGGCAGATGTATACTGAAGTCTTCTGTATTGAGCCAAAAGGAAAGAGATGATCCAGCACCAGAACAATTAATATTTTAAAAATTAAAAATATTTAATTTTATCATACATTTTCTTATATATAACCATCACTGAACTGCAGTTTCACCTAATCCCACAGCATGAGGGATGAAGCAGTTTTTGATCCTTTCCAGGAGCCTAGAGGGGTAGGGGACCTACCATATCTCAGGGGATAGGGTGTTTCATAGGAAGGGCTGATATTGAGAAGTGTCCTATGTCCTATTAGATGATATTCTTTAAGGGAAGCCACAGTCTTTAAGCCACATTCTTTAAGGAAAGTCGTACCATGGAACCACGCGCACCCTATCTGATCTGATAGAATCTGAGTTAGATGATGTGTTGAAAGTAAGTACAGTATGCTACTTCTGGCTTGGGTTTATGGCTTTTGCATGGATTAGGTAGGGAGTAACTACTTTAATTTAAGAGGCTTTGGACTTTGGCTTAAATAATTGAGAAGCTAATGCTTTTTTTAAGAACTAACATACATTGTCAGAGCTCCTCAGGATCACATACTAGTGTTATTAAATTGCCATCCTCATAATTCATTTATTTATAATTATTTATGTATATATAAAATTTATATGGCCTACCATCTTGCAAAACATCTGAGTAGCACACAACAAAATCATAAAATAGTAAACATATAAAACAAGGCATTATTTTAAAATTTAAAAAATCCCAAGGTATAAGAGAAAATAGTTATTAATAGCAATAATATCTTAAGATCTCACTGGTCCTCTGGCAACCCCAAATCTGATGACATTACAGGTCCTTTTGATTTGTCTGGGACAATATGAAATGCCTGCCAAAGAAAGTACAGATTTGGTAGCAGAATAGAAAACAGCCTAACTCCATGTGACTTCTCCCTGCAATCCTATTATTTCATAATGAAGTGCTATAAACACTGCTAGAAAACAGAAGACATCCCTTTTCTCCAAAAACAGCAAAAGCCGCCTCTGCAGAAATAAAAGCCAAAAAAGCAGAATCCCTCAGAACTTCAACTTTTATTTTTTTTTCCCCTGACCAACAAAGTTTGGAAGAAATTATGTTCAAAGTCAAAAAAGCTAACAAGGAACTGGAGAAAGAGTTATAGTCCCAGAACATGGGGCCAGTGGGAAATTGAAAAAATAAGGAGTAATGAACTTTTATAATCAGGAACAGTTTCCTCCTCCACCACATCCCATTGCCCCTTAAAAATAAGAGAAAAGGCTAAGAAATTGGTGTTTCCTATTTAAAAAAAATATCCCAGCTGCAAAAGGATGGGTTGTCCTGGTTTGGCATCCATAAAATGAACAAAGGAGGAAACATGTTTAATAGATCACATGTATCTTGGATTATTGTAAATTTGGACTATTGCAATGCTCTCTGCATGGAGCTGCACTTGAAGTGTATTCAGAAGCTAGAGCTGGTCCTACTACTTTCAATTTTTGTATGTTTGCTTTTCTCTGTGAATATTTCAAAGTGTCTTTTTCTACATCCCTTGACATACTTTTGTTTCCAAAATAAAGATCCTGGCCCAGCTTAATTTTTTTTCCAAGCCTCACTACAACATTGGGGGGGGGAATTAAATATGGGCTCTCTGATTTCAGAGAGGATGGAATGTAGGATTCTGACATTCTCCAAATCTCTAAGATTACTTTCCAGAGTTTAGCTTTCCTCTAACAGCCTCACCAGAAAAGCAGATCCCTTGCAAATAGAAAATGTGACCCTAACCATAGAAAGCAATTGTTCTCATAAAATACCGCTAGTCTCTTTGTAAACCTGTAATTCATAGGTACGATTAGCCCATCCCCAATTATATTTGTGCAGACAGCTCTATATTGCCCCTGAAATATAGTGGAAAAGCTGGGATGTCTGGACTTATTGTTTATTGTTATTCTTGATTTTACAAAAAGAGCTTTTCATCAGAAAGACTAAAGAAACATCCTATCTATGGACTGTGAGGAAGCAGTGGATGTTATAGGAAATCCTTTGCTAATAGCAAAGGTAAGAATTCCTTATTATCAGCTCTGTTCCTTTTGGTAAAGATCCAACAACTGACACACTTCTCTATCTCCTTCTCTTCCTTAGGTGATAGAAATGTTAAGCATCTGAAAACTACAGATCCAGCAGATTTTGACGCCGGAGAAATGGGGGGAGGGGTTTGGGGGGAGGAAATTGTATTCATATATCTGAATTTCTTGAAAGAAATATAAGGCATTGATGTAACAAATAATAGTAATAACTCAGTGGATTTTCTTCATATGGTAGCCATTCTAGAATCCTTACTTGAAGAAAGATAAGACATAAAAATTAAAATAAAGTACGAAAAAGAAATATGATATTTAATCATTCACATAATTACAGCAGCACGAATAGTTTACGCCCAGAACTGGAAGAATAACAATATACCATCAAAAGACAATGTGATTAGAAAAATTATGGAGTGTGCGGAAATGGATAAACTTACGAAGGAGATACAAGAAAAAAAGAAAGCAGAATACTACCTAGTCTGGGAGAGATAGTATAAATGGTTGGAGGAAAAGGGAAAAAAGGACAAAGGAAGACTAAATAATGGTTGAATTAGGTGGAGAAATATAGGAAGAAATGGGAAGAAATAAAAATTGTGGAAAGGAAATTGGGTACATGTTTATGTCAAATGTAAATAAAACAATTAGAATAATACATATAATGGTATATATATGATATATAAGAAATATATGTATAAAAGATATATTAAGATAAGAGAGAGAATATGTGTAAGTATGGATTACCGACGCGTAACTGTTGAAAATAAGAAAGTGTGAATATCTCTTTTTGTTTTTTTAAAAAAACTGTTTAATAAAAATATTTTTTTTAAAAAAATAATTATAAAGTAAATAATAAAACCTTGGGATCTGCAAAACTTTTTTTTTTAAGATTCTAGGGTATAAGAACATTTTTGTATCCTAGAAACATTGATGAATACAAGCCTTCATTTTTTAAAACAACTTAAAGTAGCTCTTTGGATTCCAGCCATAACCAATGCATCTAAATGCATGATAACTTCTCATGGTTTGCAGAATTCAGATCTAATGGATGAGTACAACCCAGTGCCCCAAAGCAGCCACAGCTGGGCATGTCCAGAGAGAAATATTATTAGTCCACGTTTTCAAAAGCAGCCTTTTCAGCCAAAGATGTACATGGAACCAACTGAAATATAGCTCGAGAGCAGAGTTACACTTTAAATTCTAGTTATCAGTCACCAGTCATGCAACACATATTTTAAAAAGAACCATTAGAGAACTTAGCAAAACTGTCTTTACCTTTTCCCATTATCCCATAATTCAATGCTGCAGGAAATACTTAACACAATTTATAGTGTTGGCTCTTGTTGAGAATATTATTCAACTCACAGTGCTCATCTATTTTTTATCCCCTCCAAGCCATCCATTCTTTAAAAAAATAATTTACTTAACTCATTGAAGTGGCTATCAGTCGAGCTTATGTCAGCAATTGATTGATAAGTACTTTTTTAAAAAAACCTGCACTACACAATTGTAATTTGGAAAGATCTTAACTGAGATTTTGTCTGTAAATGAGACGGCTATAAAACTAAGGATTTATACAAAGAAATCTTTTGTGTGAAAGTTTTTGCCTCTCAACAAGAGACTTGTGGAATCAGGGCTCTCTGTATTTACTCTGAAGGAACAATAGATTCCTTTTTCCCCTTTAATTTAGGAAGCTTGAAATGTCTTCTGACTTAATCATCAACACAATGGTAGTAACCATGATCATAGTTTATAATGAATCTTCATTTGACTATTTGCATTTGGATAACATGATAAATTAAAATATGCTGGGTCAATCTGTGATTTAATATAGTCTTCAAATCCAGGCAAAATGTTCAATGAAAAGTTTCAGACCAATACTGTAATTAAATCATGCACGGAGTATTATTGTTTGACAAAATATAGGAATTTACTGAACCACTTGTTCCTGCCAATTGCACACTATATCTTATACCAGTGGTAGGTTGCTCCCGGTTCTGTCCGGTTCTATAGAACCGGTAGTAAAACCGGCGGGAGGCCCCGCCCACCTACCATGACATCATCATTGGTGAACTCCGCATGCGCAGAAGCACGCTCCCATTGCAAACCAATAATAAAGGTAAGTAGAACCCACCCCTGTCTTATACCAAGCATTTTTCTCACACTTTGCTCTTTCTCAAGGCACAGTAATCTTTTCTTCTCCCTTACAGGTAGTCCTTGACTTAAAACCAATCACTTAATGACTGTTCAAAGTTACAACAGACTTGAAAAAAGTTACTCTTCAAAGTTATGACTACTGCACCACTCTTGTTTCACATAATCCCATTTTGGGTGCTTGACAACTGGCTTGCATTTACAATCAGTTGTAGTATCCTGCAATCACAAAGTAATTTGCCAACATTTTTGCAACTCACTTAACTCCTTTTGGTAACTCCATTAACAATGATCATAGAAATGGTTATAAAACTGTCTGGTCATGTGGTGACTCAACTTACAACCACAGTGACAAGAATTCCAGGCCCGGTTGTGGTCATAAATCAAGGACTACCTATAATAGTTCATTGCTCCCTTCCCAAGGCCACGTTTACATTCTTCAATATGTATATTCTAAAGGTACAATTTAGTAGAAAAGCCAAAGAAAGAATGTCTATGGAGATTCTCAGTCATCCTGGTCATGGTTGTCCCAAAGGTGCTTTTTCAAGAGGCAACTGGACTTTCTGGTTTTTTCTTTGAAGACATTTCACTTCTCATCCAAGAAGCTTCTTCAGTTTTAACTGGATGGTGGGAATGGAAGGATTTATACTCCTTGCAGACAGCTGGTCATTTGCATTCTTTTAGCAAGTCATTAAGCTGATCTGGAGGTTTATCTGTGTGATCAGCATCATCTGACTGGTACAAATGGGTGTGTAGCCTTCTTGGAACTGTTGAAAGGACTGTGTTATAAATTGGAGATACATGATGTCATATCCCTCACCTTCTGTTTAGAGACATAGATGGCTTCTTTGAGCCCTCTTTTAAACCAGTGGTCATCTCTGTCCAAAATGTGGACTTTGCTGTCTTCAAAAGAGTGGCCTGTGTCTTTTAAATGCAGATGGACTGCTGAATCTAGTCCTGATATGTTTGTTCTCTTGTGTTGTGCCATGTGCTTGTGAAGTGGTTATTTTGTTTCCCCAATGTACAGATCTGCACATGGCTCACAGCATTGTACTGCATATACTACATTGCTCAGTTTGTGTTTGAAGAAAGAATAAAGAAAAATATTGAGTAAAAGATTAAAACTATTTTTAACTTTATAGGTTCTAGCCAACATACATGTTTCATAAAATTCACATAAAACCAACAAACTAAATTCTAACAGATATTCAGGGCCTGGAAGAAAATTGACAGGAATGATGCACTAAAGTTGGGCTTTAAGGAGGTCATGCTCAGAATATGAGCGATCACCACAAAAACATGTGGGCATTGATCACAAAGCTTGTGTACTGTAACAGTCTGGCATGCGGTCTACCAACCACAATGGATAAAGGAAACAAACATCTTATAGCTGCCTAAAACTAAATTAAACTATATCAAAAGAAGTCTATAAAAGAAATAAAGAATAAAAGGCATCAACAACAAAATGACACAGATTTTGATAGGAGAACGAAAAGCCGAAAACAAGAAACTGATACTCATGAAAGAAAAGAGTGACAGGAAAGCATGTAAGATGAATGGCAAGTTATTAAGCCAATCATAGGAGCCAAATATAAAACAGGGTCATCAAACTACTGGTGCAATTTGAGTTGCACCAAGTTTAGCAGATGGCCAATTGGCTACAGCTTCATAAAAAGTTAAGGCAAGCAAATACGTACATGCAGCTGTAATGATATGTGAGAAACACCTTGAGAAAAGGGGCAAAGGTATGTTGCCTGTGTAACAGTCAGATAAGAGGAGACATTGCCCTCAGCTGCATAATGGGAGGAAAGAAAGACTCAGAAAAGGCCCTCGCTAATTTCTCAGACTGCAAAGGAGACAGCATGAGATTTATACAGATTGTCCTCAATTTACAACAATTCACTTAGTAATCACTTGAAGTTACAACGGAACTGAAAAAAGTGAGTTATGACCATTTTTCACACTTACGACCAGCTATGGTCACATGATTTACATTCAGATGTTCGACAACTGACTCACATTTATGATGGTTGCAGTGTCAATGGTGGGGGGGGAACCAGATTCACTTAACAACCATGTTATTAATTTACAACTGCAGTGATTCACTTAACAAATGTGGCAATAGAAGTTGAGAAAATGAATTTCTCACTTAGCAACATAAATTTTGGGCTCAATTGTGGTAGTATGTTGAAGATTACTGTGCTTTCAGATTTGCAAAATTGATGTCAGCCTTCCTAGGTAGATCAGACTGGAAACACTACCAGGATGAGCTAATTCTACTTTATTGTAAGGCTATGTTAACAAAATCTTGCAAAGTCTGGGGGTACAAATCTCCTGCCATCTCCTTTACAGCCTGAGATACTAGGGAGGGTCTCTTCTGAGCCTTTCTCTGTGTCCATGGCTATCCCCTCTCTTAACTGACCATTACCTAGAGCAGAGGTCTTTAAACGTGGCAGCTTTAAGACTTGTGGACTTCAACACCCAGAATTCTCCAGCCAGCTCTGGGAGTTGAAGTCCACAAGTCTTAAAGCTGCCAAGTTTGAAGACCTCTGACCTAGAGAGTATTTTTTTTGTCCTGTTTCTCAAAGTCTTCCTCACATAGCATTACACCAGACTGCTTGTCTAAAAGTGTATCATGAACCTGTTTTAATAGTCTGGGAATTTAGCCCTAATACTACAGCAGTTTCCTGGAGCTAGATTTTCTTTTTCTTTTTTTCTTTTTAATTTGATTTATATGCCGCCCTTCTCCGGAGACTCAGGGCGGCTTACAATGCGCTAAGCAATAGCCTTCATTCTTTTGTATATTTATACAAAGTCAGCTTATTGCCCCCACAACTGGGTCCTCAATTTACCTACCTTAGAAAGGATGGAAGGCTGAGTCAACCTTGAATTATGCTGCTCTCTCTCCTATCACAAAATAAGATAATGAATGGGAGTACACTATCTGGAAAATAATTGTGAATTCCCATCACCAACAGCTTCCATTTCTAGTTTGTCTGAAGTAAAGTCTCCCTGGCAAGGGAAGCTGTTTAAAAGACGAGCCAGCCTGGGGAGGAGACTTCGGGATGACAAGTCTGGCAAAGCATGATTCTGTCCAATGGCCTACTTAGCCAGATCTGTTATTGGAGACTGCAGCATCTCTTTGTACCTCTATTTTGACTACTAGGACAAATAGTAAGAGATAAAGGAAAGAAAGGATTTTCACAAAAAGTCCAGTGACTATTTCTCCCTAACTTAAGCAGATCTGTTTTTGTTAAAGACAAGTGGAACTCTCTCACTCTGTCTCTCTCAGTTAGGGATAAGGGGGAGACTTTTTATCCTTATATATTTCTTAATCAAAAACATTTTTGCTTCTATAATATAATGAATGCCTGTCAATGACAGCTGGGCCAAGTTCAAACTCTGCTGTAACAACATTGCCAAAAAGGCATTAAGAGTTGTTAACCTAATCTTGCGTAGCTTCTTCTCTGGTAATGTTGTAATACTAACTAGAGCATACAAAACATTTGCTAGACCAATTCTTGAATACAGCTCATCTATCTGGAACCTGCACTGCATATCAGACATAAATACAATCGAGAGAATCCAGAGATATTTTATGAGAAGAGTCCTCCATTCCTCTAACCGCAATAAAATACTTTATGCCACCAGATTCCAAATTTTGGACTTCGACAATTTCAGTCTGACCTAAGCATAGTACGTAAAATTATCTGCCACAATGTCCTTCGTGTCAATGACTACTTCAGCTTCAACCACAACAATACATGAGCAAATAATAGATACAAACTCAAGGTAAACCGCTCCAAACTTGATTGCACAAAATAGGACTTCAGTAACAGAGTGGTCAATGCCTGAAATGCACTACCTGACTCTGCAGTTTCTTCCCCAAACCCAGGGGTGAAATCCAGCAGGTTCTGACAGGTTCTGGAGAACCGGTAGTGGAAATTTTGAGCAGTTCAGAGAACCGGCAAATACCACCTCTGGCTAGCCCCAGAGTGGGGTGGGAATGGAGATTTTGCAATATCCTTTCCCCAGGAGTGGGGAGGGAATGGGGATTTTGCAGTATCCTTCCCTGGATGGGGTGGGAATGGAGATTTTGCAGTATCCTTCCCCTGCCACACCCACCAAGCCACGCCCACAGAACCGGTAGTAAAAAAATTTGGATTTCATCACTGCCCAAACCCCCAAAACTTTAACCTTAAACTGTCTACTGTTGACCTCACCCCATTCCTAAGAGGTCTGTAAGGGGCGTGCATCAGTGCACCAGCGTGCCTAAAGTCCCTGTCCTAATATTTCTTTTTACTTACTTTTTTCATGTATTAAAATTATGTTTATACTTTTACCTATTATCTTATATATGCTTGACAAATAAACAAATAAGCATTTTTTTCAGAACCCTTGCTTAGGTTCAGAATCACCTTTTCTAACAACGGTTCCTGCTGAATTTGGATCTCCAGCAGGGGTGAAATATAAAATTTGTTACTACTGGTTCTGTGGGTGTGCCTTGGTGGGGGGGGGGGGTAATGTGACTGGGTTGACGTGGCCAACTTTAAAAAAAAAAAAACTTTTCAAAGCATTTTTTCTAATGCTTTGAAAAGGCTCTGCCAATCAGGAAACTCAGCTGGGATCGTCAGAGAGGCTTTTTAAAAAATACCTCTCTGCCGATCAGGCAACTCAGCTGGGATCGTCAGAGACTTTTCAAAGCATTTTTTTACCATCTCTTCGGCCAAGAGGTTGTAGAAAAAAATGCTTTGAAAAGCCTCTGACTATCCTAGCTGAGCCACGCGATCATCAGAGATTTTTTTTTTTACTTTTAAAAGCATTTTTTCGTCGGAAGAAGTTGTAGAAAAAATGCTTTTAAAAGTAAAAAAAAAAAGCCTCTGATGATCCTGCGGCTCAGCTGGGCATGGGGAGGGGGGCGTAGGGATTTTTGCTACCAGTTCTCTGAACCACCCACTGCCATTGCTACCGGATCAGGTGATCCGGTCCGAACCGGGAGCATTTCACCCCTGATCTCCAGCATCTGTCTCCACAAGCTCCTCATCAACTGCAGGAAGCAGGAAGCTGCCTTGAGGGGGAGGATTTCCCCTTCTAAAACTACTTTCCCTGTGGGATGCAAGGCCTTGAAATGAGATGGGGCAGTCCTAGCAAGATTTCTGCTCAAGCAAAATTGGGGCAAACAGCCAATTTGAGCTGTCAGTGTAGTTTCCCCAATTTTGCCTGAAGATACCACTTACTTAGCAGATGATACTTAGACAGATTATTCTTCTAATCTACTTAATAACTGGAGTTTTCTGAATAAAAATAGACTTACTCGAGTTTTCATAATATCCTTGCACACACACAATCTGTTTCTTATATAATCATCCTAAACTTTGCTAATGCTCCATTTTCTAAAACAGATTTAGCCAGCAGACTTAGCCAAAGTTTGCTGCCAACAAAAACATTGGCTTCAACAGGAACATTCAATATTCTGGTTCATTAAAAGTGAACATAATAACATACTGAAACACCTGTTGTATGATCTGCCCTGATGGTTCAAGGTAATTATGTTTAATATTATTGCATGTAATAGTTGTGCAAAGAACAGATTTGCAGTCACTGCACAAGCATTGCCAATTTCTTAGGGATTTGGTGGAATCGTGCATGTTTCATTAAGAATAGCACTGTGTGTGGGCCTTCTCTAATTTCAAGGTTGTTGTATTTGGGTTGAAGTCATTCCATTAGTACTTTGCAATGGTTAATTTTAAAAGTTAGGAACAAGTGTGGCCCAGTAGCAACAGTCCTTTTGTCCATCTTCACTCAATTGGAAGATTAAACTAAGATTACCAGAGCTTCTGGCTGCAATCCAATACATGTACCAGGCAAAACTGATACGGTTTCAAACCATGCAATCCTGACAGCATTGTAGATTAGACACAGATGAGAAACAGGATCATGACCATCAAGCCTGATCCAGTCATGTTCAGCATTACATTGGAACAACACCAAGCACACACCTTTCCAGTTGCATTCTCTGTCAGCCCTGGTCACTGACATCATCTCATCTGTCCAAGGACAGAAACCAAGCCAGATTTGGCTTTTTCTACCCCTGCCTGAAAAAGAGAGAGTAAAGATATATCTCCTGTTGGCCCTGCTCATAGATAGGCAAGTAAATCAAGTCACAAAAATTCATTTCCAGCATTAGGATCAGTGATGGGTTGCCCCCGGTTTGGACCAGTTCGCAAGAACCGGTAGTAAAACCGGCACCTTGCCCACCACCCCGAATGTCATCATCAGTGATCTGCGCATGCAATCGCTGCAATCCCATTGCGAACCGGTAGTAAAGGTAAGTAGAACCCACCCCTGATTAGGATCTCTCCTACAGAAAGCCCCCTACTACTTCCACTGTAGTGGTAAACCCTGGATAGCTGCAATGCTAGTAGTGGAAAAGATGGGAGGCCTGGAGGTTTCCAAAATGATTCAAACTTCACCCTCAAAGCTCATCATGGCTGTTTATAGTGTTCCATTCCCAAAACAAAACATGCATTGATCTGTTCTATATTCAGAATAAAGTGCCATCGTTTCAAGCCATGCTATGTCCTATTCCCAGAGACTGTATTACAGTATTGGCCTGATCTTCCCAATGAACCTTTTAAATTATTGCTTATTTTTCTGTCTAGTCCAGCAGTAATAGGGCTGCTATGACCATAAAATGGTTGGAGAGACCATGCAGTAGGAGTGCTAAAATAAAACAGCAGGTGTGAAAAGCCATTCTGAATCTGATTCTATTGGTAAGAGTCTGAGAGGGAAGGACAAGCCTGCATGACATACGGAGCCTTGGTTATCTTTGAGATAACCACCTCTATAAGGGAGATGAGCAATTTTAAAAATGGATAAATAAATAAAACCCATTGTATTTCTAGTACACTGCTTTTGGGTCAGGGGAAAAACCCTATTTTATGGCCTTTCTTGCCAGAGTGGTTAAGTGAATCACTGCAGTTGATAAGTTAATAACCTGGTTTCCCCATTGACTTTACTTGTCAGAAGGTTGCAAAAGATGATCACGTGACCCTGGGGCATAGCAATGGTCATAAATATGAACCAGTTGCCAAGCATCTGAATTTTGATCACATGATCATAGGGATACTGCAAAGGTTGTAATTGTGAAAAGTGGTCATAAGTCACATTTTTCAGTGCCGTTCTAACTATGAACAGTCATTAAATGAACTTTTCTAAGTCGAGGACTACCTGTATTGCCCCAAGTGGATGAAGCAGGGTCCAGTTCTATGAATGGGTCTCTTTTCTCAGCATAAACAGGGTAGGCGATAGTACCAACTCTCCTGTCAGTCAAACTTTCCTCTCCATTAACAACCCAAGAACTTGAAGATGAAGGATAGGGAAAGGAAAACACAACCTTCCTGAGTTCTGGCAAATGATCTGTAACCACCAAAAATGGTACCCTGCAAACTGCTAGCTGAGAGATTCCAGAGTTAAGTAACCCCATATTATCCTCTAAATGAGCCATTTTAAAAGTGCTACTTTCACATGTGGTGATGGAATTTCAGTCCAGCTATAATCTTGGATAGCTAAAAATTGGACTTGTTTTAAGATAACATTGCCTCCTGGGTATAGTAAGTTGTTCATAGACCTTTCCTATGAATTAATTCACTCTTTGGGTGATAGGACTTTTCAGAAACAAGTGAAAATTTGCTGAATCTAATACTTTAGACTATATATAGAATAACTATATATTGGATCAGTGCAAATCCTTCAAAAGCATCACTCCTTCTGCCTCCCCCACCCCGCATAAGGCTATGTGTACACATGCATGCAAAGATGACTGGGATACCTTCCAAAGTACCCATGTCAGTCTGGAAAAATGCAGCTGCTTTAAAAACTTTGAGAAAGGTTCCTCTGGCTACAAGGACTTGTGCATTTCTTTGGAATGGCACATACCATGATATTTATTCAGGAATATTATTATTCTTCCATGCATTCCCCAAAGGGTAGACATTTTATTTTCTACATTTTGATCGTATGTCTAAAATAAAACTGATTTCTGCCCCTTTAATATGTAGGTCTTTTCAGTTCAGGATTTTGTTTCTCTCTTTTTTTCTTTTTTTCTTTCTTTCTTTTTTCTTTCTTTTCTTTTTCTTTTTCTTTTTTTTCTTTTTTGCATTACATAGTAACAAGGTACTTTAAAGTCTGCCAATTTTGTAACATAGAATTTATGGTCAGAGGTTGAAAAGACAGTTCCTGAAGGAATTCAGCAGAACCTGAACAGTAAATCATCAGCTGTGTTCTTGATAAATACCTCCTGAACTCCTTACTAGTGCTGAAAGTGAAAACCATGGGCAGTACATGAGGCAATATACTATGATTTAATGAAAGACATTAATCTAGAAGAACTAGTAAACAATTTTTGAACACCATCCATTCTAGAAACAATCTGAAGAAACATACCCTTTGGAGGAGGTGAATAGTAGGCAGAAATAGAATTAAAGTCCAAATTAAATCAAGTGAGATTAAGTTTTATTGGCCTTAAAGCTTAATTTCTGAAGCAGATTCCTTAGGATCTCATTCTGAATCTCTGTGCCTTAAAGCAAATTTACACTTATTTGGCATATTGAAAACTGCTTTTATGAAGGCCACATTTGGATATAATGTAGTTCAGGGATCATTACATGTGACCTGGACATTAAGCAGTTTTCCCAGGTTGCCCTCTTCTCTTCTAAATGACCACAAGAAGCATCCAGTTCCATTTTATTTTCATTTCATCTGAGGCAATTATTGAAAATGAGAGAGAATTGAAAACAGACTGTGGTTAGTTCAAGCTACTATTTGTCCAAATGAGTCAAGATTAAACTATGTATTTTGTTTCTAACTGTAGTTCCCAAATTGGATGAAAATACAGTGTTTATTTGAAAACGGAAACAGTTGTAAGAAAAGGGAAGGAGAAATTTAGATATAACATGATTAAACCATTGCTTTTGTTTCATTCAAATCAGGTTAGTGACTTAAAAATAGATTTGCTTCATCACTTCTCACTATTCCTTATACCCAAACAGTCCACAGAATCAGTCTGTGATTCTCTGTGCATGTTTTACTGCAGGGTTTCTGATATTTGTTTCTACAGCTATGTTTAATTCCAATGACAGTTTCTTCTTAGTCATTCAAACCTAGATACAGTCAACCTGTATCTAGGTTGCAAAACTCTGGATGGCCATTAAGTGTCAGCAAAGTCTTGGTTTTATGAATTGCTTTGCTGTCATATATGGCTGGTTGTTGTTTCTACACTTCGATAAGTGTAGATTATTAGTTTGAAATATTGAAATTTAAAATTGGCTCAGTTTGAAACCATCATACACACACATGTACAATTACTTATACACACATATGCAATAACATAACCAGGTCTTGAGTGTGTTCCTAAAAATCAAAGGGGATGGAGCTAATCCAATTTGGGGGGAGGGATGTTCCATAAGGCAGGCACCACGGCAGAGGAAGCATGTCTCCTGAGACCCACAAAATGTAAGTCCCTAGCTGTTGGTACATGAAGTGTTAAAACATATTTTCTCTACCAGATTCTAATGGGGCAGGCTGATATAACTGTGGAGAGGCAGTCCCTCAGATAGCCTGGTCCCATTTAGGACCAAGGTCCTAATGATGTGCTATATTTGTGGGAACATAGCATATAAATGTTTATTCCCACCCCCCCCCACATGTTATAAATTGAACCAAAATGAGAAATTGTGTCTGATTCAAGATATTTCAAAGATATCCATAATTCAATTGGGATTTGAATCTGTGATGATGCCCTAGTCCAGGGAGCCCTGATCACTATACAAAATTGTCTGTGTCTTCAACAGTAAAGGGGAGAGACAGTGTTCTATCATGCATGTCAGATTGGGACACCTTACCACAGCTGATTTGCCATGGCCATCTCACCTCGGCCATCGCATTGAGGCTGACTTGCTCCAGCCAATTTGCTCTGGCCAACTCACAGCGGGACAATTCAATGCAGGATAACTCAAGAAAGGGACAAGTAGAATTGCAGCTCATCCCAGCTCTGAGGACTTCTAACTTGAGAAGGTTCAACCCTAAGGCAGGACAAGGCCTAATGCAATTCACTTCTCTCACACTTGAGTTATCCAGCATTGAATTTCCCATGACTAGTTGTCCCGTGGTGAATCGGCCGAGGCGAGTTGGTGAGATCAAATCAGCCACAACGAGTTGTCCTAAACCCCATGTATGTGGAATATCTGCTCTCTTTTTTTTTCTTTCTTTATAAATGTTACTAATGATCTAGAATAAAAGTGGAAACTTTTGAATAAGTAAAACACACTGAATCCATTAGCAGATCAAATTGTTCTAAGATGATGGAATAACAACTTGCTTCAAAGGAAGCCAAAGATTAAAAATCAACAATCAAAAAATAGTGCTGTATCCAGTGGCATGTCAATGATTAACTCAGAAGCCAAAACTAAACTTAATTAATTAAGTAAATTATCTGCTGAAAGCGATTTGCTGAAATCTAGGGCTTAGCTAATTTCCCAAAGTACTTGGATAATACTTGAAAATAAACCTTGAGTTTCTACATTACATCCAGTTCTTTTTGAAAATTTTATATGCAATGTACAGCCTATTCATCCTTCCAAGCAGCTGGCTAACACATGAGGATTTACTACATATTTTATGTCTGCCATTTTCCCATTAATAAATGTATTGTGGGTGAAGATTTTTAAAAATGCCAGTTAGAAGAGATTTAAACAGCTCCAAATGTTCTAAATTGACGCTGAGTCAGTTAATGAGGAATAATGAAGGGCAATGGGGAATAGTTTGTCCTTGTGTATTAACTCTGCTATGTAAAACACGGTGCAAGGAGAGAGCTTTGATAATATTTAACAAAATAAATGCAGTTTGATAAGCTGCATGCACGCTAAGGAAATATTTGAGAACATTCCAAGAAGAAAATATTAAGCTTTGGTTAGAGAGAGAAAGAATGGTGTGTGTGTGTTAAGCCTCTCTTTAGTATTTGCAAGACATTTTTCATATTCTTTGCACATACATAAAATATGGTCCGGATCCAGTTAGATTTTTACACACATCATTGAGCATTAGCAGCTGTTCCACCATCAGAGATCTCTGTTGTGGGATAGCTGCTCCTCAGAATAGGAGAAACAGTGACTCAAAAAAATGCATGTGAGTGTAGGGGAGGAGACTATGGAAATGTCATCCAGACTTCATCTTGTCTATCTATCCATCAAAATCCCAGAGCTCTTTACCCACAACCATTGTGTCTTCTCTTTCTAAACACATTCATTTCTGGTCTGAATTTATATCAGCTACTTTAAGATAATTATAGCCATGTATGACTTATGTTGCATTAAGATTAAGTTGGCTTCCAGTTGCTTTCCAAAGGTAATTCAAGGTGCTGGTTATCACCTTTAAAGTCTCAAATGGCAAAGGGCCAGGTTATTTCGAAGGATGCCTCTTCAGTTACTGAGCACTGCTCTTAATAATCACTTTGGCTTGATGCGCAGGAGAGACAAGATACTGCCTCCCACATTAGCTTCTGTCTGCATAATGCCTGACTGGCCCTTTTAGCATTATATGAACTCCATTTTATACATAGGCTTAGAATTCTTTGGCTAGATCTGTATTTAAATGTTTGAAAAAGAGCCAGGCTTAAATATGTTTGAAAGAGAACCAGGCTTGTCTTTAAAGGGAAGGGGAGAAAAGGCCTGGTGCTCTTGTCAATTTAACCCAACCAAAAGAAGATTCTGCCAGTTTTTCTTGCTGCTTGTGTTCTTAAATGCATATGGGTTTTTCCACTGCTTTTTTGTCAATAAGAGGCTCGTATGGCCATGCTTTCGACTGTCTATATTACTTCAAAGGCAGCATTTTGTCTGCTCCCCTGGCTAATTCCATGTACTGCCATTGTTGTCATGATTTTGCAATGAATATATTGGAATTGGGGTGAAATTGTCAAGTTCTGCCTGCTGAGAAGAACATTTCCTCACACTCATCCACTGCATTGGTGACTTATCACTCAGTCTATTTCTGGATGTTCATCTATTGCCCTTTTGTAGCACCTAGCCCCCAAAATAGCCCATCTGAGAAGGAAGTTGGGTGAAGGAGAAGTGCTGGGTGAAGTGGAAAGGAGCTGTCTCAAAACATCAAGAAGAAGCTGGTCTTTTCTGTTTCTGTCTGCACTTCTCCTTTGCCCCGTTCTCCTGTCAGATAGGCTATTATTAGATACAAGGTTAGCATAAATAGCAGCTCTGCAGCATGGACCACCTTCATGTCTGTAACCTGTCACTCAGGCAACTTGAAAGTGACTAAAACATCCATCTGCAATCACCTACACCCAGCCCATCATGCATTAAGGAGAATGTTTGGTCCTTGGTTTTCCCACTGGCTGTTGAGATTATGGCAGGGGCAAAACAATCGAGGAAAGCCATCAAACACAGTCCTTACCATGTCCCATACCAAAACTGAGGCAGAATAATTTTCAGATTATTCTTAGAGCACAATTCATACAGCTGTACTTGCCTGTCACCTCAACAGAATGCATGAGGATGTGACCATAAGAAAAATCCAAAGAGCCGGGCCATTTTTCTAGAAATTGATTATGGTTATATCAGCCTCTCAGGGCCATAGGAGGTAATTTAAAATGAGTCTCTGACATTAACAAGGGTCAAAAAAACATATCCCTATTTGAAAATACATTTTGAGGGATGGGACTGGGGCGGTGATGAAATCCAAATTTTTATACTACCGGTTCTGCAGGCATGGTTTGGTGTGCATGGTGTGGGTTGGTGAGCATGGCAGGGAAAGGATACTGCAAAATCCCCATTCCCACCCCACTCTGGGGCCAGCCAGAGATAGTATTTGCCAGTTCTCCAAACTACTCAAAATTTCTGCTACCGGTTCTCTGAACTGTTCAAAATTTTCGCTACTGGTTCTCCAGAACCTGTCAGAACCTGCTGGATTTCACCCTTGAACTGGAGCTTAAAGGAAAAATACTTATATCTTTTCTGGGACTTTTTAAAGAAAAGTAAATGAAGATGATTGTATTGATAAAAAGAAGCAATTTTGCTACTACATTTCAGCAGAGCAATCTGGGGGATTTCTGGGGAAGGGGGAATGAATACACTCAGTAACAGGCCTGGGCACATACTGCCCCTTCCTGCTTCCTACTAGCATTGACTAGCAAATCAGTACTAGCTCCCTAAGGGTTCACTCAAGAATCTTTCCAGGCCAATTTGGAGAAGCTGAGAATTAAATGTAGGATCTATTACCTACTGAACTTTTACTCTTTCCCTAAATCTCTCATTGGTGCAGGAAAAAAATAGGAATCATTTTAACTATTGGAACCAAGAAACAGCATCAAGATCATTGAAGCTGAATTGCACAACCTTTCTATCATTCTGGAAATATTGCTGAAATAGGATACTGTAAATGAAATTCTTTCTATATGTATATTTACATATTATATAGCAATAGCACTTAAACCTATATACTACTTCACAGTGCTTTACAGCCTTTCTAAGAGGTTTACAGAGTCGACATATTGCTCCCCAACAATCAGGGTCCTCATTTTGCCAACTTTAGAAGCATGGAATGCTGAGTCAACCATGAGGCGATGAGAATCGAACTGCTGGCAGTCGGCAGAATTAACCTGCACTATACATTCTAAACACTGCACTACCACAGCTCTTTATATATTTGAAAGTATTGTCTAATATATAAAATATATAAACACTTTTAAAATGCATTTGTATTGATTACCATGCTGTCAGCATTCCAGAAAATGGTTTATTAGAAAAATGTATGCAATCCGTTTTTAATCTACATTTTTAAAAAGAAAGGAACTAAAGGAAATTGCCAGTAGCCAAGCTTTTAAATAAATCAGTGCTGCAAAGACACATGGAATTCTGTACTTGATTCCTCTTTCAAAAAGAATTTTGTAGTGCTGGAAAATGGCAAAATATGATATCAAAATATTTAAATGTCTTCAAAGGAGGCCTTATGAGGAAAGCTCACTAAGGATCTCCAGGTTTGGAGGCAGTAGAGTGCTGAATACCAATTTCTGGGAAACACAAGATATTATTGTACTCCTGTCCTTCATGTGGCTGCCCCTGGAGCATCCAGGCATCTACTGAAGGAAGCAAGACCCACCTTTCATGAAATTGTACAGCTTGAGTGCTCAAAAGAAATGGTTTAATTCTGCATTATAGTTTTCCTTTGGTCTGATTCATATGTTCTTATGGAAGCATGTGAGTCACAGTGTACATGGAAAGGCTTTAATCAGCAGCAGAAATGTTTGCTCTGAAACACGGAGAACTCTCTTTGACTGTGCTGCAGTGCTTCAAAATACTATTCTTTCTTAAATACATGCTGGTTGGTGTAGACTGACTGCCAAACGCACAAAGCTACACATGAATTTGTTGAGCCATATGGCAAAACAATTTTGTTTTGTTGTTGTTGTTATGATTATTATGATTATGTTTATGATTATGATCTCTTTTATTCATTAAACATGAAACTTAGTCAATTAAACATTTAAAAATGTGTCACAAATATGAGTGACTGGTACTAATGGTTGATACGAGTCGCTGCCAGCGTCCTAGGTATCAACCGAGTATCTTCTTAAAATATTTTTTTTTTTTAATTTGATTTATATGCCGCCCTTCTCCGAAGACTCAGGGAGGCTTACAATGTGCTCAGCAATAGCCTTCATCCTTTTTGTATATTTATACAAAGTCAGCTTATTGCCCCCACAACTGGGTCCTCATTTCACCTACCTTGATATTCACCTACCCTATGATATTCCAAGTAGCGCAGTTTTTTGCAGTTCTGCTGGTGTTATTTCAGGAAGCTGCAATTTCTTGATGTGTTTTGTAAAATTCTTGGACATGGTACCAAGTGCCCCAATGACAATGGGTATCACAGTTACATGTTTCATCCATAGCCATGTAGTTCTGATAGCCAGGTCATGATATTTCATGATTTTTTCCAGTTCTTTTTCTTCGACTCTGGCATCTCCTAGTACAGCGATATCAATAAACTGTACGCTTGATGATGATGATAATGATGATGATGATGATGATGATGATAGTAATCATCATCATCATCATCAAGCATATAGTAATCATCATCTCTTCATAACAAGCCACTGAATTCTTTGAGACACAAAGCAACATCTGTCTTTCCTGAGTACAGTTTATTGATATCGCTGTACTAGGAGATGCCAGAGTCGATGATGATGATGATGATGATGATGATGATGATGATGATGATAGTAATCATCATCATCATCATCAAGCATATAGTAATCATCATCTCTTGATAACAAGCCACTGAATTCTTTGAGACACAAAGCAACATCTGTCTTTCCTGAGCAATGAGGTCTTTCTAAACACTAGTGTAGTTCTATATCTAGGGTAGTTATTGGATCTTGACATCTGGCCTACATTTGAAGACAAGGAAACCAGGAAGATCCCTCTGAAAATATGGTTATGCCTCAGACAGACTTTCAGATCTGCTGTTCAGACTTCAATGAAAAATGCAGCGCTTGTGCTAAGCTTGTACAGAACCTATTATTAAATTGGTGTACTGTTCTGCTCGTTCAGTAATTCACATTGTGCAGAAAGCATTGTGTAGAAAGCAAATATATGAAGATTTGTGCTTCAGGCACTTGGTTACATTATGACCATGCTGGCTGAGGAATTCTGGGAATAGAAATCCACATATCTTATAATTACCAAAAAATGTGTCATGGCAATGTTTGGGGAAATATGAGTTCATTGTAAGGTTGATCTTGGTATGTATATACATGCACATGTCGGTTCAGATCAAATTTTGCACTGACAGGAAAATGTTATGACAGACTTTCATAACCTAAAATGAACCTTCATAATATACTCTCTTTCAACTAATTCTGTGGTTTTGCTAAGAGTTAAAGAAAGGACCAGTGGCCTGACCTGCTTGCTCTGTGAGGTCATTTTTCCCCTTTCACTACAAAAGATAAAAAGACAGCTAGACAGACTACTTACAAAGTGTTCTGGCAGAAAAGACAAATTAGGGCAGTTGAGACTGCAGCTCAGACTTAGTAAGGTATCAAGAACAGAGATAAGAGGAGGGCTGAAATAGATTTTGTTTTTAAGACATCTTGATACAGATCCCAAATTCTCACTACCTTTAAAAATAACTAGCCCAGGGTTTCTCAACCTTGGAAGCTTGCTTATTTATTTAAATTGTATTTATCTATTAAAATCACAAACATTAAAACATAGCACTAAGTAAACTTTCACATGTAGTCCATCACTAAGTTCTCTCATCAATCTCACCCTATCTGAGTGCTTGGGGGAAAAAAGCCAGACCTTCATTGCTGTTTTGGAAGGTTAGTAGGGTGGAGGACCTACCAGACTTCAGTGGGAAGAATACGCAATGGAAAAAACATGCTTCCTAGATTCCATAAGATGGCAATGTTTAACAGAAGGGACCAGGAGTGTGCCAACCTTTTCTAAACTGTTAGGATGGATAGATGTCCTCAGGGAGAGAAGGCCCCATGGATAATCTGGCCCTGTGCTATCCACCAATTTGAATGTCACCTGTAAGGAAACTGGAAACCAGTACAGCTCGTGCTGCAGAGTTGTTACATGATTAAACTTAACCACTCATTGTTGTGCATTCTGGACTTCTTGCAGCTTCTGGGTGGCATTCAAAGGCAGCACCAAGGAAATGGTATTGAAGTAGTCCAAATGGAAAATGACCAAGGCAGGAATTACCATGAACAAGGCATTCTGGTCCAGAAAGAAGTACACCCGGTGCACTAGATGAAGCTGTCAAAGCCCCTGCCCACCCTCTCTGCCAGCCACAACTGTCACTTGCTCCTCAAGTGGGAGCCATGAGTCTAGAAGGATCACTAAATTGCACATCAGCTCAGTCTAGGGCACTCTGACCACTCTGTCCAAAATCAGAGGTGACATTTCATCTAGACCTGCGGGCCAAAGCACTTTGTCTTGCCATGATTGAGTTGAAGCCAGTTTCTCCCCATCCCTTATAGCACTGCCACAGCATCAGCCTGTCTGGTTAGGATTGGAGATATATAACTGGGTAACATCCTCCTACTGATCATATCACACCCTATATTGACAGATGACCTCCCCCAGAGGTTTCATGTAGATGTTAAAAAGTGGAGGTTAAAGGTTGAAGCAATGAAGTACCCTGCATTGCAGGAGCCTATGGCTCAGCCTTTCTTCATCCACCAACACTGACTGGAACCAGCTGTGAAGGAAGGAGAACCACTGTAACACAGGCAGATTGAAGTCCCCCAGATCCCTAAACCTGAGGAATTCTACTGGAAGCCCAGATACAGGATCCAGAGCAGAGGTGGTGTTCAACAGGTTCTGACCAGTTATGGAGAACCGGTAGCGGAAAATTTGAGTAGTTCGGGGAACAGGTAAATACCACCTCTGACTGGCCCCGTCCTCATCTATTCTCTGCCTCCCAAGTCCCAGCTGATCAAGAGGAAATGGGGATTTTGCAGTAATCTTCCCCTGAAGTGAGGAGGGGATGGAGATTTTACAGTATCCTTCCCCTGCCACACCCACCAAGCCCCGCGCACAGAACTGGTAGTAAAAAAATTGAACCCCACCCCTGATCCAGAGTGTAGGCTGGATTTCTGCCACACTGGTGAGAGGAAGGTATGTGAGTAGCAATCCCCACTGACTCCTGACCTCACAGAAAGTTTCACATCTGGCAATGTCTGGAGTAAGACCCCTAGTGGCCACCAAAGACTTACAAGTGACAAGAGACATACTCCTGCCTCTGCCCTGGTTTGTCCTGATTGGTGCCACACTCTAAAATCAGGAGGCACATTTCAGAGAGGTGGGACCCCACCAGCTAACACTCTTACCTACTGGTATCTACAATATGCCCATCCTGCCACATTGGGTAGGATGGTAGAGAGAGGTTTTGCATTCATGATCCAAACCTTCATGCTGTCCAAATGTAGGTTTTTCAGTGTAGGTTTTTCAGATAAAAATGAAATATAGCTGTCTATCAGATCTATCCTTCTCCAATTATCCATGCAACTTTGCAGGATAGAACTTTAAAGACAGAATGTATTTGCTTTGGGGCAATGGGGTTAAAAGAGATGGCACTTATAATACTCCAGCAAGGCCCATATTGTTCTTCCAAGTTTCCAGTAACATTCAGAACCTAAATATTTGCATGTTGCTGTGTGCTGATTCAGGATGTGAGGCTGATATGAATAATGTGAATTAAAGACTTTTACTTCCTATTGTTTAAAGATGTGGCCAAAACTACTTGACATCTGGTCTCTTTTATAGGCATCTGGTGTTTTGTCTAGACAGATAGTGAAATTATGATTTCTTTAGTTATACATAGAATTTCATAATAGACTACCTTAGCAATTGCATTTGTTTGTAACATATTTATTTACTTGTTATTTTAGTAATGGTTGCTATTTAAATAATGCAAAAAATGTGTCAGAAGAAACTTATATTTTTGCAACTAGAAACAAAATTAACCCACTGTTTCATAAGGACTATGCCCTCCTATGACCTGTGTTTAAATGCAATCAATATTCTTTGAATATATAAGTAATATATTCAATTTCCATCTCCTTCACTAGATGTTGTCCAAAAGACATGAGCTAGCAAGTAAGCCATACCGGCAGTCTACCGTTACCATGGGTGGAGTCAAAATTAAAGCAGTATTTCCCTTTTGTACTCTTAGAAACAATTATTATATGAATTCATTTCTAATCCTGACACAAAAAACAAATCAAAAGATAACATCTGGCCACAGTTTCATGAAGACCATACATCAAAGCCAACTGAAAATTAAAGGGAGGAAGCAACCCTCATGTAGAATATTTTCATATCAAACAATAGTTTGATTAAGTGGCCATTTATATTACTTGATAAAAACCACAGGCTTAAGAACTACAGTGCTCTGATGCATTTATTTTTCTTAGCTGACTCCCCGATTTTCCCAATAATTCTTCTAACAGTTTGGCTAGCCTTTGGCCAGAAGCCTTCTTCTGTCTGACAAATATATTCCTATTCCTATTCCTCTTCTCTCTCTCTCTCTCTCTTTTCTCTCTCTCTCTGTCTCTCCCTCCCTCCCACCATCTTTCTCTCTTTCTCTCTACACAACCCCCCCCCCCCCCCAGGAAAGCACAGTAGTCCAATCTATTCCTAAGGATTTTATTAGGACTGCTTCTTGCAATATATGGGATATTGCCATACCTAACAGATTAACTCACTAATTTCAAATCTTTATAATGTATGCTAGGGCAACCCTGCTCAACATGTCCTCGAAAAGTGGAAGAGTAGAGGACTCCATTGTTCTGAGGGCAACATCAAATATTTTTTCAAGCTGGTCAGCATTTGATAGCTGCCAGATGTATTTTAGCATTTTTAAGCAGCCAGAGGCTAAATGGATAGCTTCAGGCATTTATATTTTAAAAAGCTGGGTGATTGTCTTTCTCTCTTGCACTCTGTTAAGCCTATGCTAGAGTATACTCTACAGTAGGTTTTAATTATGTCTTATCTCACAGGAAATACTGTGGCCTCACATTGGTCACCTAATTGATTATTTATTAAATTTATATGCCACCCATCTCACTATCCAAAGTGACTTGGATCACCGGATGGGTAGATACTTCTGTATCATACATGACAATGAGACAGGAAAGAAATCTTTATTTCCCTTTTCTGCAATGTCATTGGAAGCATTACAGGACAGATGCATGATTTCTCATTTTAAATGTTGTGAGAGATACATAAATAGAAAGTATACACAATTTACTTCTCTTGACCTCTTTGCTGGATGTCTGACAATATCCTGAGACTCATACCAGAAACCAAACCACTTTCCTTTTCATCTGTTGTATACGTTGTTGAATCCCTTCCTGTTGTCTGCAGACAGGCCAGGGGCAGTGTACTTTTCGGCAGCTTCCTGTCATGCAACAAACTGTAGTAACCATGTCCGTATGCTAATACACACCCTACTCTCTGGGTTGGATTGGATTCCTGCTGTAGAATCTGCTCAGTTCCTTCTTAGGGCAGCCTTCCTAAAGATCATGGGGACCTAGAGAAATACACAGGCTAGAAGGAGGATGTGGGGAGGTACTTGAAAAGAAGCTACGAGGGGGCCAATGAAAACTAGACAACAGGAGAACTCCCAAGGAAATTTGATCCGTTGCACAAAAGAAGGCATTTAAAGCAGCAGTGAAGCCCTTTGGTAGTCCTGTAAGCCAGGGGTCGCCAACCTTGGCAACTTTAAGACTTTTGGACTTCAACTCCCAGAATTCCTCAGCCAGCAAAGAGTTGAAGTCCACAAGTCTTAAAGTTGCCAAGGTTGGAGACCCTGCTCTAAGCCACTGAAATCATACCATCTCTTGATGGAGGGAGCATACAACAATAATATTTTGGGAGTCCTCTTTCAGATATAATTCACAGAGAAGCAAGCGGCTTGCCTTAATACATATCTCTCAAAATACTGAGTTAGGTTTTTATTGTTCAATCATGTTTTGATTCCATATGTTTCATTAGAAGCTCACATAACTAATTTAATATATCTTAGTGCTGGGATTCCTAGCATAATCTTTCCACCAATATATGATGCGTCAAACAAAAGTTAATATAGATGCCTAAAAAGCGCATGAAAAATTAGAATCCTTTCAACTGTTTCCATCATGTCTTCTCTCCATTTACTTTCCAGAGAAAATCCTTTAAAAAGAGAAAAACTATCTAGCTATATCATTCCTTTCCAATGGCAGAAGAGGTATGATCCAGGTCCCATCTCTTAGGGCACGTTATCTGATAGGGTCCAGGAAGAAAGTCTTTCTGTCATGGTGCTCACCCTTTGAAACATCATTCCCCAAAGTGATTAGACTGGTGGTGACTCTCCTGGCCTTTTGTACAATGTGATTTTGCCATTAGGTTTGGACTCATATATGGTCAATGTTGTTTGTAGTTGGGTTTTGTACTTTGACTGCCAATTCTGCTTGCATGGTTTTTATATATTTGAATATGTTTCGATATGTTTATATATGCAGGTAGTCTTTGACTTACAACCATAATTGAGCCTGGAATTATAGTCATAAGTCATTGCCGTTGTATGTTGAGGCATCATATAACCAGCTACAATGAAACATTATGAAGTGTGAGTCCTTCCTTCTCATTAGGTGGCCAAAGTATTTGAGTTTCATCTTCAGGATCTGGCCTTCTAAAGAACAGTCAGGGTTGATCTCCTCTAGGACTGACTTGTTTGTTCGCCTTGCAATCCAAGGGACTTGCAGGAGTCTTCTCCAGCGCCATAGTTCAAAGGCCTTAATTCTTTGCTGCTCAGCCTTCCTTATGGTCCAACTTTCACAGCCATACATTGCAACTGGGAAAACCATAGCCTTGACTATACGCACTTTTGTTGGCAGGGTGATGTCTCTGTTTTTTAGTATGCTGTCTAGCTTTGCCATGGCTTTCCTCCCCAGGAGCAAGCGTCTTTTAATTTCTTGGCTGTGGTCCCCATCTGCGGTGATCTTGGAGCCCAGGAAAATAAAATCTGTCACTACCTCCATTTCTTCTCCATCTATTTGCCATGAATTGAGAGGGTCGGGTACCATGATCTTAGTTTTTTTACTGTTGAGTTTCAAGCCAGCTTTTGCACTCTCCTCCTTCACCCGCTTCAAAAGACTCTTTAGTTCCTCTTCACTTTCTGCCATTAGAGTGGTATCATCTGCATATCTGAGGTTGTTGATATTTCTCCCGGCAATCTTAATTCCAATTTGTGATTCACCTAGCCCTACCTTTCTCATGATATGCTCTGCATATAAGTTAAATAGGCAGGGCAACAGTATACAGCCATGTGACTATGGGACATTGCAAATAGCTGTAAAGGTGAGGTGGTTACCAAGTGCCCAAAATGTTATTGCTGTGTGTATATGTTTGGCTATCCTAATTACAAAAATAGGTTGCACGTAGCTTTGCGGAGATCCATTGTAGTGGTGGGTTGCTCCCGGTTCGCACCGATTCGCAAGAACTGGTAGTAAAAATTTGTAGTAGTTCGGAGAACTGGTAATAACAATGGCTGGCCATGCCCCCGAACCGCTCCCCGGCCCGGTCACTGCTCACTTACCCCGCCTACCTCATCAGAGGCTTTTTTTTTTACTTTTAAAAGCATTTTTCTACAACCTCTTAGGGCAAAAAATGCTTTTAAAAGTTAAAAAAAAAGCCTCTGATGATCACACAGTTCAGCTGGGATCGTCAGATGCTTCTGAAATCATTTTTTCTGCAACCTCTTCGGCCGAAGAGGTTGTAGAAAAAAAAATGCCTTTAAAAGCCTCTGGCAATCCCAGCTGAGTTGCCTGATCATCAGAGGCTTCTGAAAGCATTTTTTTCTGCAATCTCTTAAGGTTGTAGAAAAAATGCTTTTAAAAGTTTTTTTAAAAAAAAGTTGGCCACGCCCACCCAGTCACATTACCCCCCACCAAGCGATGTCCACAAAATAAGCCATGCCCACAGAACCTGTAGTAAAAAAATTTAGAATCCATCCCTGTTCCATTATAACATTGAATGGTCATTAAGCAACTGATTGTAAATTGAGAAATATATATGAGGAATTTTATATATATGCATATGTAGATATGCATATGTTTGTGGGTGGGTGTTTTGTGTGTAGTTTTTAATTGTTAGCTCCTTTGAATTCATGTGTTTGAGATAGTCATCCAAATAAATTGAAGTAATGAATCAATAAACAATAAAAAGAACACTAAATAAATAATACAAATATCACTCCATCTGGAAACAGCTGATGTGCCAAATGACACATCATGCTAATATATATTTTTCATCTTAATAATCATTTAAAAAAACAATCATGGCAATGGTCAGATCCAGATCAGGGCCACCAGCACTGTAGAAGAACAATTTTTTTCAGTCTGTCCTGTGATTGCTCTCTTTCTTGAGAATTGGCCTTTTTTTCCAGCTACTATTACTGAAACAAAATAGTTTTTATCCTGTTTGATATAATAGGCATCTTCAAGAAAGTAATATTTCAAGGCCTTTTATTGGAAAGAAGGCGTCTTCTCCTACAAGCCACCATCCCACCCTTAGATACTATTTACAAAGACTTTCTTGAACTCTGTTTCAAAGGATACAAAGACTTACCTAGGCCACACTCCTTAAAAGAATGCAATTGCAATGCATGGGCTATTCTATTTAATATGGCATTAAATTTAATGTATTAATCATTAAAAACAACCCCAGATTAAATCTTGCAGCCCAAGAGGCAGCCTTGTTTTTATATCTATGTAATGAATAGCATCTTCATCCCATCACTGTTAGAGACAATAAGACAATGTTGAGTTGCCATCATTCTTGCATTTTTATTTCCACACCAGAAAAGGACCAAAAGATTTTACCAAGGCATGGTGTGCATTCCAACAGTGAGGACAATTTCTTTATTGTGAGAAGGGTAGATTTTTTTTTAAAAAAGAAAAATCTATACATCCTATGCCTGAACAAAAACAATCTCTAAATACAGATGTATTATGTTGCTTCCACAATTATTTAAACACAGAAGTCTGGCCAAGGCATATACAAATGATTCATAAAAATATGGCTATTCTTCACATATGTGCACCACATGGACAATTACGTGTGGATTTCAAACATGAAGAGCAAACAACCATGCCGCCCCTCATGTTGTATACTTTCTATACTTGAAAATAGCTACATCAAGGTTAGAAGACTACTATATCATATACGAATGCCTGTAGCACAAATGTTTAAAAGTAGGATTGTGTTTATTTCTTTTCTTACTGTGAAAATGAACTTCTCTGACAGTGGAACTTTCCATTATCTTATTTTAAAATTGTGCAGTAAGATTCCAGATGCGCAATATTTCTTCACAAACTTTAGGACATTCATTACAATGAATGCCTTCCCTAAGTATATGCTTGAATTCTTGTTAGCATGCATGGGTAATATTTTGAAGTCTTGATACCAGGGACACATTTAGGAAGTGAATACTGGTTCCTAAATCTTCCAAAACTCTTAGGACAATTTTAAGTTTTTGGTCAGGTGTGAAAAATCAGGTCCACAAATGAAGGTCCAATTACCGTAAATTGATTTATTGCTAATCATGCCTGTGCACAGGAAATTTCTCAACTAATGATTAACACCTGCTTGAGGTTAGACAAAAGTCAGCAGAATTCAAGGGAGGTTGGATATCACTTATGACTATGTAGGGATTCTTGGCTGATCCCTTCTTTTAACTCTGTCCTCAAGTTCTGCCACTCCTCTACACTTGATCAGCTCCATTGCTGATCGAATTTCTTGTATGTGCTTTTTTAAAAAATGTTTTAATATGACCGTGTTTAACATGTTTATTGTTTTATACCTTTTTGCTGTAATCACATCTTGTGAGAGATGGTGTCATATAAATTTGATAAATAAATAAAGCTGATCAATCACCAGCATCTTTTCTTAAAGTGCAGTTACTAGGGAGCCACAATGGGGAAACACTATTGCCCTGCTATCCAGGATTACAAAAATGGATTCCTAAATTTACCAGAAGTAGATGCTGGATTAGCTGGATCTCTGGCCTTATCTATAAGGATGTATACATGATTATGTAAACAATCCATTTTATGACTAATCTGAAATAAATTCCACTAAATTCAGTGAGGCTTAACCTCAGGTTCTGTACATAGATATAGGAAAGCAATCTTACAATCAAAGAGTATTAGAAGAATCCATCATGATTAAGATTATCAATTAGTAGCAATAATGACCATATCTAACTCCATAATCAAGTTATTTACCATGCTTTGATATCATAATCTTTTATTGAGTGAAAGCACTATTAGATGATACCCTCATGATCTCTTTAAGGGCTTCTCATCAGATTGCCCACTGGGGAAACAGATGGCTGTTCTCTTCTGATCTAGTATAGCTTTTCTTTATATTTGAAACTCAAACACTATTTTAGTCCTTATGATTACAAACATCTATGGAAAAGTACAGGACTCTAAATTTGAGAGGGAATGCTAAGCAGATGTTCAATGATCCACATATGGGGGATCATGGAGTCCAGGATTCCTTGCATTTATTGTGGCTCATGGAAACCAACTATGCTAATAGAATGACTGTGTGACAAACGGTTGGCTGTGAGCAACGGTTTAAGCTGGTTTAATGTGTTTTATGAGGTTTATTTACTGTATAAGCTGCTTGGAGAAAATGTTTATATGTATAATAAATAAAATGAATATACCTTTTTTCCTGCTCCCAACCTTAATTTAGAGGTTAAATCCAGCCTTAGTCATTGACTTAAATCTATTACAATCAATGGAACCTATTTTCTCTTGACCTTATTCAAGGTAGACTGCTATATTTTTTTGACTTATCCAAGCAAGAGTCAGTTAAGTTTGGACAGAATGGACAGCCAAGCTTAGCATGGTTCCAAGGAAACCCAATACAAAATAAACTTCATCTGAACCAACCTTCTATATATTGAAAAAGAATGAGATGCAGGGAATATGAGTTGATCAAGGAAGTCTGAAAAAAAGATATTAAAAAAATCAAGATGGCAGCCACAACCCCATCCATAAAAAAGAATAGGACTTTGTTCATGCAGCCATGGCTGCCATCTTGATTTTTTTTTTACACTCTTTTCCTATTCCACTGAAAATACTGGAACTGATCCCACTTCCTCTCTGCTTTGAAGCTTTCCTTTGACACTGATGTGGCCCAGTTCTCAAAGCACCTGCATCTCTACAAAATATTTGGAACATTTTCTCTTACCATCCAAATGACATGGCTGGCATTGCAAAAAAAGACAAAAAGAAATTTTGCCATCTGGAGGAGAGAGGAGGACAATATGCCAGGAAGCATGTTGGACACGATGTCAATCCAACATATGTTGGAATCCTCCAGAGTAGTTGAGGATGATTTAGTAGTCCACATAAAGCAGAAGTGAACAAGGGTTTCAGTCTGGAGACCAACATTAGCTTTTCTATCCTGAGGGATCCAAGATGCCTATGAAATTATGACAGGACTCGAGTGAGTTTGGCCAAAAAGACTTGGGAGACTTAAGGCCGGTAATGGATTTGAAAATTTCAACCTTGCCCACTCTGGGAGATTCTGTGAGATACAAATGGGGACCTGTTACTTTCATGTAACCTGTGTAACTCATGTTGCTCATCCTTGATAACATAAATTTTTTTTTAGAAAGTCCTGTATCAGTAAATCACTTTCATTTTTACTATTAAAATTCTATATGCATTTAAAATTCATAAGTTTTAATGTGCAGGCAAAAAGAAATGTAGCGTGCTTCTTTGTATTATTTTAAAGGTGAATCCATAATCTCACAATACAATGGATCGACAAGTTCAATGGACTTGCTTGGAATGAAGGAGTGATATGTGATATGTGGGGAGTAAGGAGTGTTGGGTGTTTGGGTCTTTTTTAGGATTGCACATTTTCCTGCAGTCCATTCACATCAGGGGTGAACTGCTAGTGAAATCTCAATGCACATTATGTATCTTCCGCAAACAGGTAGTGAGCATTCCATATCAGACTGTCCTCATCACAGACATGATATTTGACTCCAGATTCAGAAAGGGCTGTCTTCTATCTCTACTCAAGATGGGTGACAGTGGCTGCACTCAGAGCAGCTGGAGCTTTTTGATATGGCAGTCAAGTACAGCAGTTCTATGTCAGTTTCACTTCTTTGCTGTTATTCCCCATCAAAGCTCATCTGTCATTGCTAGGCCTCAAAAACACTTTTGTAAATGAGACCAAATAATTTGTTCAGAGGTGAACTTGAAAGTATAAACATGTAAATATTTGAGTATGAGATTCATGATGTTTGAGAACACTACTTTCTCACATAGACAACACTACTTTCTCACACAGCCCTCACGCACAACACAGAGATGCACTGTCTTTCTACATGAATCTGGGAAACTTACATATTACTTTAGTCTTTGGTGGGCTTCCATCGTTATTAAAATGTGTCAATTTATTTTGACAGAATCTGTAAAGAAGTTGAATGTGGATAAAGCTCCAACATCTCACTTATTATAGCAATTTATTATTTGAAATTGACTACATATATCCAGTCCACGTTATTTCAGATTTCAAACAGAATGCTGGCCATTTGTGTAAGAATTAAGTAGGCTTCTAGTGTCATAGGTTTCAAAACAAGAACTTCCAGTTATACATGTTCAGCTATTTGAGGAATAATGAATACAAACCCAGAAGAACTGCCTTCTTTGCTATATATACTTCTAATGTACTTTAATCAACAGTTGGTGTGCAATTGCTATGAACATGGCCTTTTCAATAATGGCTGCAGCTCAGTGAATATTAAAAAGATGCCTTGAAGTCTGAATTAGGAGGGACTGAGATCATCCTCATAGAGAAAAGAGTCTTGTAGGGTGATGAAAGAGCCAGGTTGAGTCAGGATGAAGCAAATCTGGTTCCTATATGAACCTACCTGAATCTGAGGGAGGTATTTCTAGAGATGTTTGAGGAAAATATAAGAAGAGGAAGATGTAGAACAATTTTTCCCTTTACTTTTAATATCATTAATAGAGGTATATCCAGAGGTCATCTTCTTTAGCTATAGAGGTTGCTAGCTATCAATGACTTCTAACTCTTGACTTCTGGTCCAATTTTGTGAATTCTGATTCTGGAGAATGAAACTGTTGGAATGGATAACGCAATAATCTTTGTTAAATTTCCTCCTTCCTGGCAGTCCTGAAATGTCCCACATTTGCTGCAAAAGACTTTATACTTTTTTTGACTTTCTATTTCTCTTTTTACTTTTCCCTACTAACCACCCTTTATAAAGTATTTATGTTCCTTTTAGGCAATTCTCTATGCTAGATTCAAAGCCAGCAATCATGGAGTTATTAGCATGACCATGACTCATGAGCCACGGTGGTGCATGGTTAGAGTGCAATACTGCAGGCTACTTCTTTAAATCTCACCAGGCTCAAGGTTGACTCAGCCTTCCATCCTTCCAAGATGGGTAAAATGAGGACCCAGATTGTTGGGGGCAATATGCTGACTCTGTAAACCGCTTAGAGAGGGCTGTAAAGCACTGTGAAGTGGTATATAAGTCTAAGTGCTATTGCTATGGGACTGTCATACTTTCAGCAGTAGTCAAGAAGAGAAGGCCAAATGGCATTTCAATATAATCTTTTGCAGCTTTAGATGGCTGTTTTTGAAAATAAATTTTTCACACATTCACATACAATCAGACACCAACAAACCCATGCAGTTCATGAATAGGAGACTGAGAGAGAGGAATGAAAACATTGGTGGTCATCCGCAGAATGACATAGGATCACTTTTGGTGAATTGCCAGCCTAGAAGTAACAAATCCAGGGTTCAATGCTTATAGAATTTGGCAAAATGATTACCACTTCGGTCCCTTTTAAACTATGCTAGAGAACTTTAGCCCTTGAGGTTACCCAAATTATCCTATTCTGAAGATAGCCATCAAACTATTAGTTAATATTCATGATTTGCAATATTTGTCTCCTTTAAGGATTCTGCTATAAAATATTATAACGGGTAAGACTCATTGTAATGCCTATATTTTAGTTCCAGCATTGACTTTTCCTTACAATATCATTTCCTGGGGCAACTGTACTGGCCATGCACTACAGTACGCTTCTCCACCCTGTCGAAAGACTTGTGGTTGACCATTATAGAAATAAATGTTCTACAAGGGAAGTCATTGATCTGTTGGTGTCTCCTTGTACATATTCAACATCAGGAACAAGCAGTTTTCTTAACAAAGCCAAGACTTGAAAAATTATTGTCCTCCAAAGCTAGAAGGGATATGATAAACTGACTTGAACAGATTTCCAGGGGTTTAAGCTTTTGTGCAATCACTTTTAACCCTTAATATCCCACCTATTTTATTTTTGGGAAGGAAAGATTAACCCTCAAACTGTGATGTGATCTTGAGTAGTTCAGTACCATCAAGAAAGGTACTGGGCCTGTATGCATCCAATCAAATCTCAAGATCCACAAAATTGATTTTCCCCAAAGCTATTATTTATCTCTAGCATTTTTAGATGGCATTTATTTTGCGATATAATATCATATTCTATTAAGTCTTGGCCTATGGAAGTTGTTCAAAGTACAAACATTTCATTATAAGATACAAATTAACTGATATGTATCCTTTAAAACTGAAAAGAGAAGCATTTGACCATTAGATCTGCTAAGATAAATCAATAGAGTTTCACTCAGGACAATGAAGAATGTTAATTTGAAGCAGCTGTGTATCTATCCAGCTGTGTGTACATTTTGGTGCACGGAGCCTGACAATATAGGTGCAAAACACCTAAAGTCCATCTTTTTTGCTTTTTCCCAGACTAAATTGCTCTAAGCCTGGCACAAAATCCAGAAGGAAAGACTTTTCAGCATCTTTCTCAGACTTGGTACTTTCCAATGGCCATACTACTAGATAATATGAATAATAATCCAATAGTTGTCCAGTAGCCAAGCCTGGTAGGAATAGCAGTCCAATGTATCTGAAGGATGGTAGATTGGGGAAGCTAGACTGCATTCAATGTTTCAGAAGATCGCTCCTGGATCTGCCAACAGCCTCTCTAGTCCGTGATTCTGGACTTCTGTGGCCAATTCGGGACATTCAGGAAGCTCTCATATTTGAAAAGAAGTATAATATCCCTCTTCCACTGTTGTTCCCCAGCTGCTGGTATTCAAAGCATGCTAGCTGACCAAGGACTTTCTCCAAGCCATATCTGGAAATGTCAGGGAGATTTCCTTTTGAAGTCAAGCATATGCTCTACCTCTGAGCTATAACCCTTACTGAATGTCTCTATATAGCCATGATCAATCAATAGCACTATAGCAACAAAGTAAACATCAACAGTAATAGAACAAACCCTGTTTTCTTTATGATAGTATAGTATCCCTCCTGCTCTTGCATTAAATCAAAGGGTGGTTATGGCTTTTGACTCACAGCTATATATCTTATTTTGTTTGGGTGGGAGAGTGGATTTTAAAAATCTTCAAAGGTCACAGAGAGCTCTCCATGTTAAAAGTTCAATCTGCTAGTGTTTGAGCTGGCAGAAAAATATTTGCCAGCCAAACCCTATGTTTTCTCTGTAATGAAGCCAGTGAATGATATTGTTTCTTACAGTCTGAAGTTGTAGGATAATGTAAGGAAGACAATTGATAGCTTCCTTTGGCTTTCTTTTCCCATTTACCAATTGTTTCCTGCCTTCAGGAAAAACTACTGCTACTTAACATTTGATGGGGAGGGGAGTGATGATTGTAGATGGGTGCTGGCTAACAGGTAGTAGGCACAGCAGTGTTCCTGTCTATGACATGTCAGTCAGGCTATTTTTGAATCTTGGTCTAGTGCCTCTCCCTTTTTGAAAGAGGGAGAGAAGTGTGAGATGAAACAGGTGAGAGTGTTCCTGATGTACTGAAGAAGCATTGGTTACTTCCTAGGGTTTTGACTATTTCATGCCACTCTGTCACGGTCATTCTGGAGTTTTGCAATAAGATTTTGCATTTATTATTGAATATTCCCTCCTCCTCTTACTTTCCTCTCTCCCTCCTTCAATCCATACCCCTCTTCTATACCTCTGATCCGTCAGTAAAGCTAACAGCACTTGCAGTGAACGACTGTCTCTGGCAACACTTGGAAGTAACCCTTGTAGCATGGAAAAAAACTTAGATATAGGCTTAAATGCACTACACCATGGCTCTCTTTCCCAGCTGAAATTGAAGTTCAGTGCCCCACAGGACTAGTTTTATTTCCAAAATGCACTGCCCCTATACATATAAAGCACATGTTAGACTTGTGAAATTCTTTGGAAAGCATAATCCACATTATACATAGACAGATATCACTAAGGAGGTCATATATCTAATTTCTCCTACAGCCTAAAACAAAATGGTTATGGAGAGCAGTAGCCAGTGATCAAGGATAGGATATTTCCACAGCAAAGTACAATGGTCAGTAGGATTTCAAGCAATCTTAGCTCTTGACCCCTGACCAGATAATAAAGACTCATGCTAGATAATGTCCTTGGCATCATTTATCTGGGGCAAATGAAAAATGCAACTTCAAAGCAAGAACAGCTGAAGACAATGTCAGGCTGTGTGCTGGAATCAGACAAAGGCCAAATCATCATCATCATCATAATTTTATTTATATACCGCCCTTCTCCCGAAGGACTCGGGACGGTCTACAGCCAAGATTAAAAACATAAATATACAATATCATAGTTAAAATTAATTAAAATCATTAAATAGTTTTGGCCAAATTTTAAAACCCAATATTAAAACCCAATTTAAAATCATTCAGTTAGATAGCCCCGCCTGTCAGAACAGTAGGGTCTTGAGGGCACAGCGAAAGACCCGGAGGTCAGAGATGTTACGAATATCCGGGGGCAATTCATTCCAAAGGCCAGGAGCTCCGACAGAGAAGGCTCTCCTGAGTATCGCCAGCCAACATAACTTGGCCGACGGTACCCTGAGGAGTCCCTCTCTGTGGGAGCGGACTGGTCGGTGGGAGGCTATTGGTGGAAGAAGGCGGTCACGTAAATATCCTGATCCTATGCCAAATCATGAAGATGTGGCATAAAAAACAATTACTGCAGCACATTCATGCTGTGGTTAGGGGGATATGAAGGTGACTCCATAAGGAACAAACTATAACGGCTTTTGAAATCTGAAGTAAATTATAGTTACAAGGTTCATTTTATCCCATTGCCATTTCTCTTCACTGTCAAAGTTTTTGTGGTGGTGAGAACATATTACAATTTGTAATTTGCCCTTGCAGAAATCATGGCAGCAAAAGCATAGGACATCAGCTTATCTTAACACACAATCAGTTCCTGATGTAGTTTCTATTGGGTATCTGTTCTTCTCAATCAAAAGATGATTAAGGAGCAGAACTTTTCTTCACTTTGCAGAGCAATAAGTCATGCTCAGCAATAAATCCCTTGGATCCAGAAGTTTGCAATTGAAGCAGTTTGAATTCACCAACCAGATGCAGGGAATCAATTGCCACATATAAATGAGGAAGCTGTAAATTATGTGTATGCATTGGTGCCATCAAGGTTGGCAGAATGAATGACAGGACACCTGGTCACTGCAGAACTTGAACACAACTGAAGGGTTTCAGGTTTGGGAACTCAAAAGTTATGAGGACCCATTCTAAAGCTAACTTTACCAAGCAAGCCAGCCTTAAATTTTTGGTGTAGCCCTCAGAGACCTTCAAATTTGTTGAGTAATTTTGTTAATGTAATAGAATAGAAAATTGTAAATGCATAGCTGAAGGGAATTTATATTAATTATATCATTGTTTAGCTACATGTTAAACATTAAATAAAATGTCATTTTTTTTATCCAGTCCAGAAAAGTTGCAAACTTTACAGGAGAATGAGTTGTGAAAAGCTTAATCTAAAAGTTTAGAGTTTGTTTTAAAACAATCTGGATTCATTTTCTTCTATATGTAGCACTTTTATTTAAAGGAAGGGCAGGGAGATCCAATCTTTTAGCTTTTGTAATTTCCCTCTTAGCTGCTATTTTGAGAAAGCTGAAGAGTGAATGTTTTGACCCATCCACTGGGGTTAGTGGGGAGGGGAGAGAATAATGGATGAAGTATAAGAATTACATTAAGGAGTCTTATCTTTCTCCAGTCATAGAACACTCTCTATGCCATCAGTGAGTGTTCATAGAGTGTTCATAGAACACTCACTGATGGCAGATCAGTGGATTTTTCAGAGAAGGATAGTATATTGACCATGTTTCAGGAAAAACTATACATCATGGTCTTATGGTGGCCATATGTCCTAAGTCACATTCTCTTCTGAATTTGACAGCTGTCCAGTCCATTTTTGGTTTAAAGATAAATAACCGTAAGACATGAGAATAGGGCTGTGAAGCTGACCATCAGCAGACAGCAGCTGGATAGCAGATGGCACACAGGAGTCATCTGGTCACTTTTCCCCTTCTTGGCTTTCTCTTTGGGTTCTAAAGCTGTACCTAAACAGATGGATTTTAATGTCAAATCTTTGTATCTAAATCTGAATTTTTCATGTGCAAAGACAAAGAGATCTACAAATCTGATTTTTTTGTGGGGGAGGTGGAATGAAATTTATTTGGTTGACATTTCCTAAATGGCCACTTTATTTCACCTTAACTAAAACAATGAGGTCTAAGTGAACAATCTTAGTAGCTACTTTTTGACAGAGAACCTCAGCTGGTATAAGAAATACATAAATAAGAAATGAATCAACAAGTCAGTTTTCCATTTACCTACCACTTGTTGCCTATTCATCTGTCTTTAACCACATAATTTTTCTAGTTCCATGTCCAAATTAAATACAATCTCCCTTCTTGGACCAAACAGTTCTTTTCACTTTGATGGATTTTTGTCCTCCCTTTTTTCTCATTTGGCAAGAGTTGGGGCACTGTCTCCTGTGCTTTCCCCTTTGACTTCTGCATTCATTACAGTGCCTTTGGGTTTGTCCATGTCTGGCATTATGAATCAACTTTCCTCCACCCACAACCCCATCAACTGCTTCTTTCCATGCTGCTCCTTCGCTTTTATTCATTTATCTTCTCTGATGCACTAAAAGAAATCAGGAGGCAAGAGAGATTATTGCATTTGGAGCTAAATTGATTGCATATTACATTTGGGCACAATCTGGCAATGGGAAGGAACACTGATAGATCACAAGCATTTCCATCTGTGGTGTTTGACTATTTATCAAAGTAAAAAATGACTTGTCTTCACATCAGCCTCTTTTCAGCAAGGGTCCGATTACAATCTCCCCAATGTTGTATCTTCTAGTGTACAACTTCTAATGAAGACTCTCAAGTTACCTAAAAGGGCCACATTTTCCTACCCCAAATATTCAGTTTTGGTGATCCATTCCAAGTTATTAGAGGGTTATATAAAATGTTCAAGTTTGAAAATTTTGTGTTCCGACCTTACAACAAAACATAGTCATTTCAAATGCTGTTATTTCAAGGTTCTGGCTATTGCAAGAACTGTGACTTGGCAGTTTTGGAGCTTATCTCTGGAATTACTTTTTTCAACCATTTTCTATGCTAGCGGTGCAGCAACAGGGACCAGTATTGGCTGAGAGTGGGGTGAGAGAAGCAGAGTATTGAGCAGGGGTGGGTTCTACTTACCTTTACTACCGGTTTGCATGCACAGAAACTTCCTGATGATGTCCGGGTCGATGGATGGAGCCTCCCACCAGTTTTACTACCGGTTCTTGCAAACCGGTCCAAACCGGGGGCAACCCACCACTGGTATTGAGGGAAAAGCAGTTATCAAATGCATACTCCTGCAAACCATGTACATACCTGCCACTCTGACAGATAAATTGTTGTATTATGACTACTATTATTGCTACTACTATTACGTGTTTTGTGGAAAAAATGTGGATCCACAGTTCTTTTGGAGAAGCTGCCTATGTGCTCTTTTTCAGGAAATAATGCATAGGTATGTCCATACACTGTTGTTGCTAATGCTGTAGCAGTTGTACAAAGACTATTAATGCTATATTGGCTTGATTGATTTGCTGTGTTCTAGTGTTTTGGGTCTGTGCACTGTGCATGTTGTGCTGAAGTTGATCTTCAGGATGCATTTAAAATGCAGTGCTTCTATGTTCACTGGGTGTGATTTGGTACTCTTTGATGCATGCCATTGTACAATACTGTTCAACTTTCAGGAAACATTTAAAAGATCAAGACGGAAGGTTTTAGTTTGTTTAGGGAATGGTGGGTGAGTGAGCTCTGTGTTTTGTGGGTTAAATTTTGCTGATTCAGCTCTGAATACACATGAATGCTAGAGAGTGTTTTCTTATGGAGGAGGTATTGTGCCTGTTCACTGATGCAAGACTTTGAAAAGTACATCTAAAGCACAAAGTAATGCATAGAACTAAAGAAATAATTTTTAAAAAATGGTAAAAATATAATTTAGATGAGCAGTGTCTTCTTTCCAGGGTGAGGCATAGTGTACCTGTTGCTTCTGTTTAAGTAAAATGCTAAATGGAAGACCTGATGAAAAACATCAATTCTTTTCTGATAATGAATCGGCTGAGTATGAATTAAGAATTTCTGAGAAGCCATGCTGGATGTCTTTTCTAGTAACAAATTCAGTTGTGGCTTTTATTTTATTTTATTATTTTGTTTTTATTTTGTTTTATTTTAAGTGATTTGATTTTTTTATTAGTTTGAAAAGGTTTTCCTATGTCTTGCCAGTCATGGATTCTTATCCATTCTGACCCTCCTTGATCTCTCGGAGGGTTTCAGTACTACTGGTCATGGTACCCTAGAGGGCGTCAGGAATAAGGAGCACAATGTAATGATGGTTTTCTCTTTCCTCTGGGATGGATTCCAATCAGAGTTGGTGGAAGGGAGAAACCTAGCCCTAAGACTCTGCTTTGTTAGGTCTAGCAGGGCTCTATCTTTTTCCCCATTTCTTTTTAACATCTACAAGAAGTTGCTGGGTGAGGATATCCAAAAGCACATGATTATGCATCTCCACCTCTGACCAACCAAGTGATGCTGTCTAAATCAGTTAGTGGGAGTTAGTAAGGTCCTGAATGGGAGGGGGAAAAAAACCAAGCTTAACTCAGTTTTAGCAAGACTGAATGGCTATAGATTTTAGCGCCCAGATCCATCATTGATTCTGGGTGTGGTTACACTGTCTGAGATGGAATTTGTATACAAATTAGGGGTCCTCTTATATTCTTGACTTCTGCTTGGAGAGCAAGTGTCAGAGGACTTTTGAATAGATACAACTTATTTTTCCTGGACTGAGAGGCCCTGCTAAGGTCACTTGTGCCTTGGTCATTTCTTGGACATTTCTTGGACATCTTGATTATTGTTGTGTGCTTTAGATGAAGTATAATCCATACAGCTGTATGGATACAGCTGTTCCAAAACAACATGGCATACGATCACCTTAGATTTGAAAGGCTCCAACTATAGTGCTCTTCTGCAAGGCATTAAACCATGGCTTTTTCTTCAAGCATTAGACCAAGAAGTTAGGTGAGGTGCTTTTTAGGAGTTTTTGTGAAGTCATTATAAAAGCTGCCCCAGACGTAATGTTTCATTTTTTGCCGATGCTTTTTTGTCATTTGTCAAATAAGTGGCTGTAGAAAGTAAAGAAGTTAAATGAAATAAATGAAACGAAATGAAATGATGAAATGAAATGAAATGATGGTAGAGGGGTAAAAATGAAAGGACAGGAGACATGTTTGAGTTTTCATAAGATTTAGCTTACCATCTTTCATTACTCTTTTCTGCAGTCTTTCAGTTACCCACCATCATGGAAACCTTTTAGTTTCCAGCAGCTTTTATTCTCTTTGGTTTCCTGTGTCTCAATTAAATCCCACAAAAAGAGATCAGGGAAGCATGGACAGGTCTTTCAATGTGCCACATAGACATGCTAACATGCTGCATCCATTCTTCATCCGTTCCTCATTCATTTTTCAAATGCCCCCAAGGAATCCCATATTTTTGACTGCAAAAGGTTATTTGAAGATTTTCTTGACAGTGAACTGACTTACAGCTTTCGGGTGGAATGCATTCCTAATTCAATGTCCTTTGTAGAATTTTCTGAATGAGAAAGAAGCAACTACAAAAATGGTGAAAGCTTCTTCCAGAATGCATCCGGCAATGGGAACAGCATGTGCTGCCGAAGTCCATTCACCTCCAGCAAACAAAGGGCTGAGGCAATGAAGGGTTGCAAAGATGATAATTGCCTCAGCAGTAATCCTTTTGATTAATTGGTATGCCACCCTTAGGATGGATTTGTCTCATCTGGCGTGCTTATCTTCCAGTATGTGAATACATCTTTAAGAAAAGGTTTCTTTGAACATGCCCAAATCAGCCATCGGAGAAATACACTAGGACATAAAGAGAAAAGACAGAACTAGAAAGAGGGGGGAAGAATGCCACCAAGAAGGTCTGCCCCATGTGGAGAGAAGAAAGGAGTCTGACAGTACAATTAGCGGTAACAACAAAGAACATTGTGGCATCTTAAAAACCAAAGATTTATCATGGAATAAACTTTTCCAGATTACATCAAGCGTAATCCTAAATGGGAGCATCCATACAAATAAAAAATGTGCAGCTGGACTCCTAAGGAGGACACATACCGGTAGTGCCAGAAAGCTTATCCAAAAGTTGCCAATAAATTATGATGATGATTCTAATAGAAAGAGGAAAATATTAAAGATCGTGTGGAGTAATCGTATTCTAATGAAATTAATTGCCATAATTACTCCAGTTTACATTAAACTAATGTTAATATTAAAAAAAAATTAGTTCCACCTTGCGCCAACATTTTCATCCTGTACCGTATTATAAAATATAGACACTGGCATGTCACTGAAAGATCAAGTATGACCTTTAGCCCCCCACAAATTGGGCTCCCTGATATATACTAATGGTTAAGTAGGAGAGGTGTAAACAGTAAGGTTAAAGGGAAATGAAATGCAGATGGTACACATGGTGATAATTACCTATAGATAATAGCCATTCACAAAATAATTCTTAAGCATAACAGATATATTCTTGCACTGATGAGTTTATTTATAAATGTGGTGTTTTTATGAAGGTACAACTATTTCCTCCACCCCCCCACATTAGTATAGATATTGATTAATTGTGTGACTGAAGCACAGCAAACTTTTAAATAATTGTTCATCTCATCAAAAGGAACATTTTAAAATACTAAGTACACCACAAAAGAAATACAATCTAAATAAGAAAAGTTATTCTTTGATTAAAAGGAAAACAATCTTTCATATTTTTAATCCTTCTCTTTTACATTAACATGTCTAATTCAAAATGATTTCCACAAATAAACCTCATGTGGTCTTAATTAACAACCCTACCAATTAAAAATGAACCCCACTGATTGCCAGAGCATTAGCTGATTAATCTATAATATAAGCCAATTAAAGATTGCAATTTAGTATTTTCCAGACTCACACTGCAGAATATACAAAAGTTTATTTATATATACATAGAGAGAATACACAAACTGTGTGTGTCAGTGGGATGGGTGCACTATAAATATACAGAAAGAAAGAGAGACAATGAGTAAAGGAAGAATATTTGAAAGTACCTAAATGTCCAGGTTTGTCCAATGATTATGGTAACACTGAAGCTATGCCTGTTCTTCATCTGCACTACACATAAAAAACAGGGAAAGCTTTGATCACATTGTTGTGGCTGCCATCTTGACTTTTTTTTTTCCACTATAGATATCTCTTTGGCTATTTATTTATTTGTCTGTCTGTCTGTCTGTTTATATATCAAATTTGTATAGCCAAGAAGTGACTCTAGGCAGATATACTACTGCTTGCCTAAATTTAGGATATCAGGGTGTGTGGTTTTTTTTTTTAAAGCAGATAGTCCAGGTCATATACTTTCCAAATCCTAGGCACCCTATAAAAAAGGGACCTAGGAGTGAGCTCTTTCCCACAATCAACATTAACTGGAACTAGTCTTGGGAAAAGGAAGAGAACCACTATAGCTCTCATAGCTGTTTCAGAAGAATACCATGTTTGACAGCATTGAAAGTTATGAGTCCATAAAGACTCCTGAATTGCATATCTTGAATAAAGAAGTGGGATCCCAAAGATGACTATGGTCAAAGGTGGCATATCCTCAGATCTGGGTGGCCCCAACATTAAAAGCCACTTAATCCTACCTCTTGGTAGGATTGAATCAGAGAAGATTCTTCCCCACCCCCACAGCCTCCTGGCATTGGGACAGAGCCTCAACATCTTCACTTGGCCAGCCTGGGATCAAAAGATATCCAGTAATTGGGTTCCAACAGAATACTAATGGTACAGAACTCCAAACCAGTAGATTACCTTACCCTCAATTTCATATAGAGGAGAGCCAGAATAGATCCACAAAGAACCCCATATGGGAGAAGGGGGAGAGAGAGAGACTAGGCACCAATCTCTTTTCATATCAGCATCAACTGGAATCCAGATATTGTAGAGTGGTACCCCCAATCTGCAGCCCACAGAGCTACCTCAGATTACAGTGGTCAGTGGAAGGACAGCTACCAAAAGAACAAGAAGCACAAGAATGGATGCATGATACTCTGTGTTAGATCGGCGCAGGAAATGGAAGACGCGACCAGCTCGTTACATTAGTAATATTTATTTGCAACAGTAACAAGACAAGACTGGCTGCGCGCTGCTGGAGCTCTCCTTATATTCGCTCCGGCAGTCGCACCGCCCCTGACAGTGATTCAAACTTTCCCGCCCGATGGCTGGCAGCCAATCCGGGCAGATATCCTTATAAGGACATAACATTCTGCCATAATCACCAACCAGCCCAAAATCTCAGTGCTAAATCTTAGCTTGAAACCTGACTGAAATTAGTCTAGGTATCTATTTCCTCCAGAATTCTCATCAGCTGTAGACCAAACACCCTCTCAACCATGTTCCCCAGAAAGAAATCAATTTACAAAGAGAAAACATGCATTAGCTCTGATCAGTTCTGTAGTTCCTTGCCTACCTTTTCTCACTCATCTGTGCTATTTTTTCTTCTTCTCATAAATGGCTAACTCTCTTTCACCTATGACCTGGGATGCTGTCTTTTCTATGTTTGCAGATGACTGCATAGGTAACTGAAAGAGAAACAATATGCTTCCAAAGCCCTGAATCCCACATTCACAAGTCAAATGAGTCTTTTTTACACTCAGCATTTCCTTCTGCACTTGCAAACCACCCAGTTTACCTTTCTCAGCTTCCCTGCATGAGCCATGGTGGCGCAGTGGTTAGAGTGCAGTATTGCAGACTACTTCTGCTGACTGCCGGCTGCCTGCAGTTTGGCAGTTCAAATCTCACCAGGCTTAAGATTGACTCAGCCTTCCATCCTTCCAAGGTGGGTAAAATGAGGACCCAAATTGTTGGGGGCAATGAGCTGACTCTGTAAACCGCTTAGAGGGGGCTGTAAAGCACTGTAAAGTAGTATATAAATCTATTACTAGTGCTATCTATTGCTTGAAGTTAATTCTTTATTGTGCTAATAAAAGGCCTGGCTCTAACAATCTGTCCTTCAAATAAATAGGATTTCACAATTCCCTATGTATTGGCTCAATCTATGGTCATTAGTGGGATTTTTATAGCAAACATGGAAGTACTGTGTTTGAATACTTATTCTCCCTGGAGTATTATCATAAGGTTCTGAACATTACCAATAAAATTACAGTGAAAAGTTCAAGGTTTTTCCTTTGAAGTTTTTATCAGTCATTTTTGAAATGAAAAATAATATGTTTCCAACTGAAAAGCAGCCTCAGGATATTTAAAGAAAAAAGTGGTATTTCAAGGAAGATGTTAACCAACTCTTTCCTGTTGCAATGGACAACCCAAAATTTTCTTAGGACCTAGCAGAGAAATAATAGTAGTAGCATTTCTCATTCCTGGGTATTAAAAGGTAGCTTTTAATCTAGTCAGTAAATGTTCTGGCAAATTCCAACTTGGGTAATTCCAATAATTTCACTATAGTCCTTACGTAGAAAGTTTGGGCTGTTTAAGAAATACTTAATTTTTCTTGGCATCAGTTTTCTTATATACTTGGAATAATTTAAATAAATTATAGACTTGGAGTCATTATTCAGCTATTATCGTATTTTCATTATCATCCTCATTGTTTCCAGAGTTCATACTGCAAGGTGCAATTGTTCATGTAGCCAAAATTGTACCACCCATACACAAAAGGGAAGTATTAACAGATTCAGTCTTAAGAAGTATAAAACTATTTGCAGAGAAAGAAAGGGACTTGACTCCTTAACAGCTCATAAGATTTGGATATTCCTAGTAAATGCTAGTAAAATGCTAACTAATTAACTAGCAGAAGTGAAATATAAAAAGAAGGAATTGAGTTTTGGAAGGAAAGGCATGGCTGGCCAATTCTTCAAGTCAACATTTTGTTGCAAGTTTCTTTGATCTCATTGATTCATTCTCACTGTAAAGTCTGGATTCTGAATGACTCATGCTTGATAACTCTGGATTAACGGGAGGGGCACATTTCTCATAAGAACATCAGAAGACTTCTTCTAGCTCAGAATCTAAGGCACCATCTGTTTCCCACAGTGGTCAACCAAATGCTTATAGGAAGACCACAAATATTCTTCTAGGATTTTTTACCTAGCAGAGGTAATCTCAAGATTCTAAACTACTTAATATTGATAGTATGGAATACAGTTTATCCTTTGACTTCCGAATTAGACAAGGAGCTATTTGGTTACAGGAAACCTAAACTTGTTGACCATTTGAGATTCTTAGTCAAGTATCACTAAGAGTCTCTAGGAAGGAGCCCTCACACATCCTTGGGAAGTTTATGGTAGAGTCTGATGTGGCTGTGAATATGGGGCAGATTCACTGGAAGTTGCCTCTCTCTAATAACTGCAGAGTTGATGCTCTAGACTCAGATAGGCAATTAAAGATTGAAGTTCTGGTATCCTGCTTAACAAAGGGCAGTCTTCCATTAGACTTTGTAAAGGACAGACCATTCCAAGTCTAATTTAAAAGTATTTATCATATTATCATATTTAATACAGAAAACAAAAAAATAAGAAACATTTTTTTTATTTTACTAACAGCAGCAACTGTTAGTTGCTCAGTGCTGAAAACATATAAACAAGATTTCATTGAAACTCTGAGGCAATCATTTTTGGACCTTAGTTTTTATTTTTAAAAAGTAACATAAATTAAAACATGGCAGAGAGGGTTTATTTTTCTTAGATGTCTATGATTTTATCTCCTTCAGTGTCCTAGTATATCTGCCACAAAACAAAGTTTAGAAAAATTTGGGAAGATGAAAAATAAGATTCAAGAAAAAATTACACCTTTTCTGAAATGCATGGGGAAGGTATAGGGTTAAAAATTAAAGTATTTTTTTCCTAATAAAAATATGAAGACACATAAGAAGGGAGCAAGTTTGTCTTCTCATTTTTCATTTCATAATAAATATCACTAAAATGATTCTAGGAAATAGAAGTCAGCATATTAGGAGTAAGCTAAGGGGAAAGCTTCACCAGATCAATGCATTGATGGAATTGGAAGTATCTTGAAATATTTGTTGTATTCCTTCCCCTTTCATTTAATAATGAAACAGTTGTTTCATTATTCTCTTATCCTGGCTTAAGGATATTTTTCTCTCCTAGCATGACATTCCTTTCTTATTCTAGGAGGCTGTCGTTGTTAAGCCTCATGCAGCTGGACAAGATCATGCAAGTAAGAACTACGGACTTCAGTATGGTATCTTTAATGTTAACCTCAGTAAATATAACATCTTGGAAACTGTAAGAGGGATTTCCCATCCTCATTTATTCATCAAGTTCATTTGGTGAACTGGAATGATTTGAACTTCTTCTTCCCAGATTTCAGTTCTACTTTTGGACTTTTATATCTACTTTTCTTTTTCTAACCTTTGCAACTTCACCAACAAACTTTTCCAGTCAGTTGAAGACTCTTTAAAAACAACCCTTCAAAGTTGTCTCTTCCTCCTCCTCTTCTTGTATTAGGAACCAAAAATTATATTTGAAAATATGTATCTATATCCATTCATCCATCCATCCTGGTGGGTATACATTCATGTGAGAAAAACTATCTGAGAAACGTCAGCTCAGCTCATAACAGAAATAATCCAGATTCCTGATTCTGGCTGTTTCAGCTTCCATGTTTGGGGCTAGATAGCAACTTCTTGTTTGGTAGCCACCACACATTATTTTGACATTGATTTTTTTTAAGTTAACTGGCAGAGGTCTTCCTTGGCATTTTATCTGAGACCTTCTAAGTAAAAATGTCTGGATTTGTTTCACATTTCAATACCGGGTTTGCTGGTAAATATTAGCAATAGCAATAGCACTTAGGCTTTACAGTATTTTTACAGCCCTCTCTAAGTGGTTTACAGAGTCAGCAAATTGCCCCCAACAGTCTGGGTCCTCATTTTACCCACCTCGGAAGGATGGAAAGCTGAGTCAGCTTTGAGCCTGGTGAGATTTGAACTGCAAATTGCAGGCAGCCAGAAGTCAGCAGAAGTAGCCTGCAATACTGCATTCTAACCACTGCGCCATCATCATCATTATCATCATCATATCATTTTTATCAATAATAAATTTTATTCCAGAGGTAGGAAGGACAGAGAGGGTAGAGGGAGATTTCTTTATTCATTTTTAACTTTACACTTTTCTGATGATTTCACACACTTTGCAAAAATTACCATTGAAGGCAATATTTAGTTCTTGACCTAATAGAAATTGAGTACTGCCTATTTAATAGCATTTATTCTCTTCCTCTCCCAATTAGAAATACTACCCAAATAAATTTATTTCATTGATTTATCTACTTTCACCTGTAACAATCAACCACAACATAATAGAATATTACAATTTTTTTCTGTTTAGGAATAATTATGGGTTTTTAAGGAGATCTTAGATTATTGATTTGAATTAAAGACCTTAGGTGTTTGAATGCATTTTTCAGATAATATAATGAATTTTTCTGCCCATAAGCTGATGCCTGTGGATTCAATCATCTTCCATTGACAAGTCTGGTTAAATTATCAGGTTGTATGTAATTTTATTTGAGCATAGGAAAATGAGGGTTGCAGCCAAGAGCTTGGTGGGGTTTTCTTTCCTGAAATGATGATTTATTCCTTTTGGCTTCAATAGCAATGGTGTCAGGCATATTTTATACTTCTCCAACTTTGACACTTCAAACATTTGATTTCCCTTTGCAACTTCCAATCTAAAACATGTTTCCCATTATAGACATTGAAGTGACTGCCATGCGTACACTGACTCATAAAGCTGTTTTATATTTTCACCAAATATATAATGCTATTTGAATAAAATACAGATGGCCCCTAATGCGTTAAACACAGCAAATTTGCCATTTTCTTTTCCACTGCTTTTTTTTCTCTTTTTCTCCCTTTATTGCACCACCAGCTTCCGTCTTTCCAATCCAACATGGGTCTGCTTGACAGCAGCATGAAATCTTATCAACCTAAGATCGAATGAATCTGAAACGTAAGGACAGCACATTAAGCATTCATTCAGAAGTGATGCAAATATGTAAATGTGTGGGAGAAAAATATGCCTCCATGAATTTCCTGTGCACAATGCATATTTCAAAGAGTACACACTGCTCTATTCCCAACTTTCTAGTTTCACTAGAGTAGCTGAATCTGGGCATGCAAATGGGCACAGGAATTCTACTGGTGCAGTGCTATGGTCAACACGTAACTTGTTATACTTGCTGAAGTAGGTGATCAGTGATCAGTAGGTGATCAGTGGGTAGATCTCATCTGGACTGGACATGCCCACTTCTTACTACAATGAGCTCTTCTTCATTGGATGCATTCCAGAATAGAAAGTAGTGATGGATGACAGAGGATGGGAGGTCAAACAGGTGACTCTGATGACAGCAGTATCCTGACAACATGAGGAAGCCTTTCCCCCTTTTGTATGTGCATTTGTGACATTGCACATGTACCCTGAACAGCCAGAGCTTGCAGCATGATGTTTTTTAGGCATTCTGATGAAAATCTATGGAGATTCTCAGTCATCCAGGTCATGGTTGTCCCAAAGTTACTTTTTCAAGAGGCAACTGGACTTTCTGGTTTTTCTTTGAAGATGTTTCACTTCTTCAGCAGAGCTGAAGAAGCTTCTTGGATGAGAAGTGAAACACCTTCAAAGAAAAACCAGGAAATCCAGTTGCCTCTTGAAAAAGCACCTTTGGGACATTCTGATGAAAGCAGCAGCCTATGAATGCCATGCATTGAGGCTAGAGAACTATCTCCTGGGAGTGTCTTAAATTAACTTCCTGCATTGAGCAGGGACTGACTAATTGGCTAAATTGGCCAACTTTCTGGATTCTATTGACAGTAATAAGAGAGTAGTCACCACAAGCTTATTCCCTCTCAATAGACTAAAAGATCCTTATGGGAATTTCCAGCCCTTCTGTTTTCTGGGTAACAGAATAGCTATATGTCCACACCCCACCCAAGGATGCTACTTACTATATTTATCTTAAATTGACATCCCAGCATGCCACCCTTGATACAGATTGAACTGCAATCCTCTTTATCCTTATCCAGCACAGGTGTCAGATAGAGCAATATTGGAACATGTTACATGGTCCTCCTCAGCCATTCTATGTGTGAGAAGAACTTGTATATATTTTTCTCATTTTATTGTAATCTGTCAGTGATCAAGTAAGGGGAGACTTCTGCAGTAAGAACAGGGGTGAAATGCTCCTGGTCCGGACGGATCGCCTGATCAGGTAGCGATGGTGGCGGGTGGTTCGGAGAACCGGTAGCAAAAATCCCTGCCCCCCCACCACCATCCACCATGCCCAGCTGAGCTGCATGATCATCAGAGGCTTTTTTTTCCTTTTAAAAGCATTTTTTCTACAACTTCTTCCGATGAAAAAATGTTTTTAAAAGTAAAAAAAAAGCCTCTGATGATCGCGCAGCTCAGCTGGGATCATCAGAGGCTTTTCAAAGCTTTTTTTTTCTGCAACGTCTTGGCCAAAAAGGTGGTAAAAAAATGCTTTGAAAAGTCTCTGACGATCCCAGCTGAATTGCCTGATCGGCAGAGGCTTTTCAAAGCATTAGAAAAAATGCTTTGAAAAGTTTTTTTTAAAAAAAAGTTGGCCATGCCCACCCAGTCACATTACCCACCACCACCACCAAGCCACGCCCACAGAACCGGTAGTAACAAATTTTACATTTCACCCCTGAGTAAGAACCTATCAATGTGGATCTGGTAGTTATACACATGTTCTAATTCAGACTTTTCCAACTTAAGGCCTTCTGTAGTTGAACTCCAAGTTTCATAATTAATGGCCTAGAACAATGGGACTGTAGAGATCAACAACTTTGGCAAGGCTGGTCCTTAACAAAGATCAAAGTATCCAGTTCGGTAGCTTATATTTTTGGAAGTGGTGCATGCTCTAATTAATACTATAACATTCACAAAGGCTTTGGCAGTAGACATGTTAGCTTTTCACTTTTGGAAAGCAGCTGCATTTTGAACAATGACAAAGTTCCTAATATATAACTTTTATCCATATTTCTGTACGTTTTCCAAACTTAGAAATATGAATGAAAATTAGATTAGTCTGTAATGAATTTCCTTGTCCCAATGAAAAGTTGGAGCATATATGATTCTATCTGGATCTGTCTTCCCATTTGGAAAAGTAAGTCAACTGTCTCCAATGGCAAAAACTGAAGGGCAGGGTCCTAGGGCATAACTGTATTAATTCATATGGCCTATTATATGCTACCTAAATTAGCTTGCTCCCTTCCCAGGCAGGGAAAATACTGTCCTGTTGCCCATATTCAGGCATAATTCAGTGACTTCAAAACCTGAAGGAAGCATCAACAGCATATATGCCATGCTCAGTCCTGGGTAAGCAGAAATAAGTAAATAAAGGAAATGGTCTCTGCAGTTTTAGGGTAGTGAAATAAAATATGAATCTGTGAAGGGAGCTTTTGAGCATCTAATTTTTTTTAAAAAAACAGGCCTCTGTAAGATTTTAGTGGCATGCAGAAAGTATCCAACGATGAGGGCTAAGAGAAGCAGCACAATTCAGGAACTAAAAGAATGTAAATACAAAAGGAAGGAAGGAAGAAAGGAAGGAAGGAAGGAAGGAAGGAAGAACAATGGAGTTAAGAACTGAAACAGTGTGTGTATTGTATCTTGATTTGGCTTTAGGGAATTAAAAATTAATCCTTTCTTGAGTCTCTGAGTGGAATTTTGCATATTATTTCTGTCATGCAGCCACAACCAGTTTAGCTCAAGGAGTGAGCATCAAGTATGGCTTTGTTCAGACCTGGCTGATGTATTTCTTCTTTTGTCAATGTTTGTTCCCCTATTCCATTTATAGATCACAGCAGAATTAAATCTGTTTGCCAGCTTATGGCAGATGTATCATCGAAAGCCTCATCTGCTCACCGTTGGTCAGGCATGCATGAATACTTGTCTTCTGCTATTATGGCTAAGACATGTGCAATGTTCTGCACTGCTGGAATGAGCTGCCTCATTTCTACAAAGGGAGCTACCCTGTAGACAAATAAGGATGGAAATATGGTGAGGAGAGAAGCTGAAACAGTACTGCTGATCAGCCCATCTTCTGCTCCATCAGAATTTCATAGTGGAGAAGTGAAGGAAAAGGAGGAATCAAAGATGCTCTTTTATAAAACCTATTCTTTGATACAAGGATCACTCAGATGACTAGCTTCAGTTTTTGGCAGACACTCTAATATTCTGGAAGTGAGGCAGTGGTGGGATTCTGCCGGTTCAAAGGGGGTTCGGCCGAACCCTTTGTTAAATTGCTGGCTCACCCCGCCCCTTGCCCCTTGCCCCGCCCCTCCGCACCACTATTTATTGCCAATAAATAGTGGTGGGCGAGGGGCGAGCGAGCCAGCAATTTAACAAAGGGTTCGGTGTTTTTTTGTAATTTTATTGGCCCGCGGAACTTTAGCATAGGCTAATTAGCCCTTGCTTTGATCAGGTCCCGACTCTCAGCTGATTTGCTCTCAGCTGTTTTGTTCAGGGCTCTGCTGCTTGCTTGCAAAGAGTGCTGATTTTTTTTCCCCTAGCTATACTGAAAAATGAAACAGAAAGTAAAGCAGGCTGTTGGCTTTGCACATTGGAAAATTAGGCAGGCAGATTTTTTTTCTTTTTCCTCACCAAAAAAGGTAGGTGCAAACAATGGGAAATTTAGGGGAAAAGAGGAGAGTTCAAGATTTTAAAACACAAAAGAAAAAAAAGCTCTATTTAACTAGGGAATTGTAATAATTGAGATACTATTAATTGTATATTGTGTTGAAAGCAGAAATGGTTAAGTTGTGGTTTGGAGGAATATATGGGGGAAATTATTTGGTTTATTATTATTGGTAAATATAATTAATTGATTTGTAAGAAATTGGATTGCATGGAAATAATTGGAATATTCATGTTCATATTGATTAATATACAAAAAAGGTAGTTATATAACTAATTGATTTATATTAAAATGTTGGATTTATATTAAACAACTGTAATATTACATAATTACCCAATGTGAGGATGGATATAAAAACAGATGACAATGGGAAGGGGTATAATATAGAATAGAAGGGAAAAAATGAATTTGATTAAGATTAGAGATGTAGATGAAAGGTAATATTGGTTTTTTACAAAAATAGATGAAGAATAAATATGGCAAAAAGGAAATATAGAAATTGTAAATTTAATTGAAATGACTAAACACTGTTTAAATTTGTGAACCGGCCAAATACTCTGTTCAAAGAAAATACATTGTATGTTTGTATGTGTGTTTCTAATTATTGTTATTTATTCATATTTGTTCTCTTTTATTCTTTAAAGTTTAACAATTCATTCTTTATCTTAATATCTTTATATTTGTTTGGAGTTGGCTTTCTTCCCTTTCATCTTTTTTATTGTATAGCAATCTTTCTCCTCAAACCTACCACCTCTCTCTTTTCTTTCCTTCTTACTTTCTCTTCCTCCCCTTCTTCTTCTCCTCCCTACTTCCTCTTCCTTTCTCCTTCTCCTCCTCTCTTCCTCCCTCTCTTACCCTCACTCCTACTTTAATTTCCTTTCCCTTCCTTCATCCCTCTCTATTGCTGTATCCTTTTATGAATATGGACTACTCAGAGGGCTGAAAAAATTATTTCTGACTGGTCCTCGCACTTTTGACCAGTCCACGAACTTACGACTGTCCTCACATTTTACGTTTTTGCCCTATCTTGTCACCATGGTGAAGAGAAGCAGTTGTGAAATGAGTGACACGGTTGTTAAGAATGTTACAATGGGCATAAATGAGGCAAAATAATGGGCAAAAGTGCGAGGACCTGTCAGAAATCACTTTTTTCAGCCCTCTGGGTAGTCCTTTTGTGCATATGGACTACTCAGAGGGCTGAAAAAGTTATTTTTGACTGGTCCTCACACTTTTGACCAGTCCTCAAACTTACGACTGTCTTCACATTTTACGTTTTTGCCCTATCTTGTCACCATGATGAAGAGAAGCAATTGTGAAATGATTGACACGGTTGTTAAGAATGCCGCAACGGGCATAAATGTGAGGATGGTCATAAGTGTGAGGACCGGTCAAAAGTGCGAGGACCAGTCAGAAATGACTTTTTTCAGCCCTCTGTAGTCCCTATGCAGATAGCCACGCCCACCGGTCACATGACCAGCTAGCCACGCCTACCCAGTCACATGACCGGCTAGCCACGCCCACCCGGTCACATGGCCACCAAGCCACACCCCCAACTAAGCCACGCTCACAGAACCGGTTGTTAAAAAAATTGAATCCCACCACTGAAGTAAGGTACAACCTATTACAATAGTGCATCAAACAAAGCCTTTCAGTCAAACCCTAAAAGCTTTATCCTGTCTCCCTTTGTTCAGAATATTTTTTTTTCTTTTAAAATTTCCCCAAATTCCTTCCAATTACATTCTTACCCATCAACCCCTTCTCCTGATTGTGTCCCAACATTGGTTCTCTTTTCTTTTGCATTACTTAATTTATTATATGTTTATTTGGGATGTTTATATTCTGCGTTTCTTCCCACATGTATCATAAATATTCTATCATCACCATCTTCCATCTGTCACTGACCAGTTACAGACTTGTTTAGCTTCAAGCATAATGGCTGCATCATAAGCTTTTAGACAACTGAGGACAATCCACAGTTCATGGGCTTCAGGCACGAGTGTCCAAGTTGCCATGACCAAATTCTGTCAAATTTCTCCAATTTTTAGTTTTCTCTTTAATTATTGACTTTTTGTCTATTTACCCCACTTGCTGCTACAAGTAAATAACCCTCAGGTATTCCCCCACCCAGTTGTAGCTGTCTTCCTCTTATTTTTCTGGCCCAGTTGAATACTTGGATACACCTCAAATCTTGAATGATGGTGTGGAAAGGAAGAAAAGAAGAAAGAAACTTTCTAGTATGGGTATCCATAATGAAAAAACTACTACCACTGCTTGTTTGCTAAATACTTTTTAGACTGAGGAAGGCAGCCTAAGGTCTAACTGATGTATGATTCTATGTAATCCTAACAGTGAAGACAGTTAACCAATGGAAGAGCTTGCCTTCAGAAGTTGTGGGTGCTTCATCAGTGGAGGTTTTTAAGAAGAGACTGGACAGTCACTTGTCTGAAATGTTCTATTCTGATTGATTGACAATCAGATGTCTTCCAGAACCTAATGCTCTCATGTGATCCCGCTACTTCTTTTTTCCCTAGGTTGAAGGCCTTTTTTTCTCCTCAATTTTTGTTTTAAATGGTGAAATATACACATAAAGGAATCTATATTAAATAATTACAGTGAAGAAAACCTCCCAAATATGTTAAAGCGACTAAAATGAATTAAATACAAGAGCAAGATTAAGTAAGAGAGAGTGCTATATGGTAAATACAACAATCTACATACAAATATTTTTTATCATTAAATCTAAGGCTATATAGTAATGTGCCATTTCATTTTCTCATGTTTAGAACAGAGATTTTTAAAAGACAGATTACAAAATATCTAGGATCCATTCCTTCAAATTAGAAGAGTGACTTTCTTTCTAATTACAGAGACCCTTAGCTGTATATCGGCCTTGACAGAGCCAATACTTTTCATTAAAACACAAATTCCATGTTTAGGAATATAGTTCAATATCACACTGAGATCCTTAATTATAATATTTCTTTTCAAAATTAAATTCTTTCCAAACCTAAATCCACATTTACAACAAAAACAAAACTGTCACTGAATCATACATAAATACACCTTCAAACGTCTTGCATAGCCAACATAAGATATTTAATATTTATTCCATTTGAAACATTATTTGGGGGGCTTAATGGTCCTTCAACAGAATTAATTTCACCAGGAATATAGACACCTCTAAATGTCAAAGTTAGAAATTGTTTTTGATTCCCACAAAATTAAAGAAAAGAAAAGAAAAGAAAAGAAAAGAAAAGAAAAGAAAAGAAAAGAAAAGAAAAGAAAAGAAAAGAAAAATCCTAGCTAATACACGTCTGCTTCTATCTGGCAAGGAGACCTCCTGCTCTTCCTTCCCATTTTTGAGAGTAAATTTTCTCATTTACTACTGTAAGCATTCTCAAAGTTGTCCAAATTCTAAAGAGTGCTGTAATAAATCCTCAGATTGCCAAACTACTTCCTTTTGTCCCATCAATGAGCTGCCTATATTTTATAGGACAGCCAATAGATTCACTTTAGATAAGAACTTTCAGTTTCCTCTGAGTGCCACTGTAACTGATGGGTCTCCACTATAGCTCCTGAAAGATGTTGGAGAGAGAGAGAGAAAACAAACTTCATTTCACAGATTATGAATCACACACAATTTAGGTTCTTACTTCCACCAAAGCTGCTCTTCCATTAGCAGTTTTCTGTTGTAAATCAATTTATTTATTCTTTGATGTCCTTTTACTATAAAAGGGGTGTCAAACTTGCGACCCGCGGGCTGGATGCATCACACGCTGGCCATGTCCAACTCCGTTTAGCAAAGGGGGAAAAAGTGGTGATACATCACGTGACGACAATGTGTTGTCGTGAGTTTGACACCCCTGTACTGTAAGGAGCAACATAACAAGTTAGAATTTCCCCAAGAATCTATAAACCTTAACTGTTGGTTAGTTAAATGTATTTAGTATATATTTTCATCAGTCCATTCACAACTTATTTTTCCTGAAGGTAATGTTAGGTAGCCTTCGGTTTGTTTGTCTCAAAATATTACTACCTTATTTATTTAAGTTTTATTAAAATTAAGCAAATATAAAACAAGTAAATGAACTAATCCTATGCACCATGGTTATATACATAGCTCTGTGTGTGTGTGTGTGTATGTGTGTGTGTGTGTGTGTGCGCACACACGCGCCTGGCTCACACACACATGTACACACATATATATCAGGGGTGAAATCTACTTACCTTCCCTACCGGTGCAGAAGTGCACGCTAACAAGGTTACTTCCTGGTTAAAACCAGGAAGTAACAACAACCGGGTGGGTGGACGGAGCTTGTTGCGGGGGTTAATGTGATTGGGTGGGCATGGCCAACTTTTTTTTTTTTTTTACTTTTAAAAGGTTTTTTCTGCAACCTTAAGAGGTTGTAGAAAAAAATGCTTTTAGAAGCCTCTGACAATGAGGCAACTCAGCTGGGTTCATCAGAGGCTTTTAAAGGCATTTTTTTTCCTACAACCTCTTCGGCTGAGTTGCCTGATCATTAGAGGCTTTTCAAGGCATTTTTTTCCTACAACCTCTTCGGCTGAAGAGGTTGCAGAAAAAAATACTTTTAGAAGCCTCTGATGATCCCAGCTGAGCTGCGTGATCATCAGAGGCTTTTTTAATATACTTTTAAAAGCATTTTTTCAGCCGAAGAGGTTGCAGGAAAAAATGCTTTTAAAAGTTAAAAAAACAGCCTCTGATGATCACACAGCTCAGCATGGGCATGGGGGTGGGGAGGAATTTTTGCTACCCGTTCTCCGAACCACCTGCCGCCATCGCTACCGGATCAGGAGATCCGGTCCAAACCGGGAGCATTTTATCCCTGATATACAGTATATATATTAGTATACAGTATCTATATGTACTGTACATGTGTGTGTGTGTGTGTGTGTGTGAGCATGTGTTTCCAGGCATGCACACAAATGCACATACTGTACATACACAAACACACACACATAGATATGTACATGTGTAGATATATCAGATATGTATGTGTAATGTGTATGTATATGTATATACACACCTACACACACATATATACATATATATATTGTATCAAATTTATATTTGTTGATAAAGAAATAAAGGGAGACTAGTATAGATCTATTTCAAGCTATTTAGCTCCCATCAGCTAGCCATACCCTTACTTGAATTCGAACTTGGCTTGCCTGCATATTAGGCAGTTGTATTAACCTCTGAGCCACAAGTTCTCCTTCCTTTATCAGGGGAGAGATTAAGTGATTAAGGGAAGCAGTATGCTCCCTCCCATATTGAGGTAGACCAGGTGCTTCGACAGAAAAACACATACACACTGTAAGGGGGTATGTATGTATGTACATGTGTGTGTGTGTGTATGTATGGGGGGGAGGGGGGAAGAGAGACATAGAGATGATAGGTTTCATTTTCAAAAAGAGTGGTAGAAGTCTTTTAATTCCTTTTCTCATATCAGGAGTCAGCAATATATGTCAGGGTGGCAATTAATCCCATTCTGCTTTTGGGTAATTGCACCTTGATTAGAGAATGGATCGTAGCTTTTCCTTGAAGTATACTTTAAGAAAATAAACCCAAGATATATTCTAATAAACACATTTTATTATAAAGAAAGTAAAAACATCTTACTAGCTAATTAATTACATCTTGGCAGCGTTCCTGCCGTACCTCTTGGCAGGCGAACAAAAAAAAAGTTAGAAGAAAGTGAAAGAATGTGGAAGAAAGAATGTGGACATGCGGGGTAGCATCAGAGATAAGAAGCTCTGCATCTACCATAAATCTTAGAATGGGAGCACAGTGACAAATACAAAGAACGCAGTGACAGTATAATTCAGTGGTCTTAAGATTTATCATTATATTTTTATTTTTATTATTATATTCTGGGGACTTATTGTGTTTATTGTAGTTTCCAAGCAGGCTAAAGCTGAGCTAAGTTTTATATTCCATTCTATTGTTTTGTATGTATATTAATACATCAATCCTTGGATCGTCAAGTTGTATCCAACAGCTTATGTCAGAAATCCTTGCTTTGCATATACAGTATAACACTTTTACACTTGTGCCTTATTTTGCACTGCCGTTTCCATTTTTGTCCCCAATATACTTACCCATGTATCTTCTTGGCAAATAGGAATGGTATTTGATTAAATGGATGTTAGTCACAAATATTTATTTTATGGTGCATAGTATTTGACAACTTCTTTATTTCTTCTGGTCTCATAAGATGTCATTGGCGCACAAATGGAAAATTAAGATTTTTGATTTTTGCTGCCATTACCAGTAACAGTACATATATTGTGTCATGCCTATAAAGATTACCATAAACATTTTAAGGCCAACATCCTTAAACAAGTTTTCTTCCTACTTACTAATTTCTTTCTCCTCCACCTCCAACCAACTGAAAATCCACCCTTTGCAGTTCAATACTTTAAAAAATTGAAAAGGTCCAAAAATTTTAAGACCAATGTGGTCTGTATTGCAATCAAAATCTCAGCTCTCCAGTCCCATTTGTTAAATTTGCCTGGCAGATTGTTCATTTCAGAAGTTGACAGTTCCTTTTGTGCTATGTAAATAGTATATGGCTCTTCAGATCTGAAGAATTTTCTTTCTTTTTATCCCCATGTGTTTAGAGCACAGTTGGTAGTTTCTTTCATTTTTTTCTACCTCAGAAATGTACAAAGTTGTTTGAAGAAACCAAGGAAATATACAAACCCACTGAAATTTTCAGCACATGAAAAGGTTCCTGTGTGTCTCACAAGAAATCCTATGAATGCAAAACCCAACCTTCTACATAAATTATTATGTACCTTTCTTTCTTCTGCCATTTTCCATTGCAAAGGAACACTTGTTCCTTTGGACTGAAAACTGGATTTAAATAAATTTGAACAAAAGTTATTATAGTATTACTGCTTTTATTGTGCAGTCTATTCTATAGGTTTCTATTCATTCAATTCTATTCTATTCAATTATAGAAACTATAATTATTTTTTAAAAGTGTGACCTAATGAAGGCTTTATATTAATAATCAAATAACTTTGAGACATCGAATTTAGGACAAAGCACTGCAATCATCTCGCTATGGCCAATTTGCCACAGAAGGCGGTCTACTTATGAGACCCCCTTCTGCCTCCGATAGCCTCCCACCGACCAGTATGCTCCCACAGAGAGGGTCTCCTCAGGGTACAGTCGGTTAGACAGTGTCAACTAATGACCCCCAGGGGGAGAGCCTTCTCTGTGGGGAAACCTACACTCTGGTACAAGCTGCCCCCGGAGATTCGTCGGATTCCCGACATTCGTACCTTTCGCCGTGCCCTTAAAACACTATTATTCCATCAAGCAGGGCTGGCCTAAAAAATTATTTTTAATGGGTTATTTTATGTTATTTTAGACTATTGGCCAAACTATTTAATAATTTTAAATTGTTTTTTAACTTTTATACTGTTGGTTTTTTATCTTGGCTGTACACCACCCTGAGTCCTTCGGGAGAAGGGCGGTATAAAAATTTAATAAAACTAAACTATACTAAACTAGGACAACTCGCCATGGCCAACTCACTGTGGGACAATCCATGTGGGATAACTCAAAGTGATAAATGTTATCCACCACTATTTCTTCTACTTTATTTCCATTTTTGTGAATTGAAATAATGTCAAAGAAACAGTGGCAGATAATATTTATCGCACTGAGTTATCCCACATGGAATTGTCCCACAGCAAGTTGGCTATGGCTAGTTGTTCCATAGTGAGTTGGCTACGGCAAGATGGCCCCAGTGAGATGGCTAAGCTGGGTTGGCATGGCAAGATGGTGAATTGTTTGGGGCAAGTTATCCCATTCCATAAAATCTATTATGTCAAACTGTAATGGACCAAAGTTTATGTTATCAAATACAATCTATTTGGATATAGGAATATTGCATCTTTTGAGAAAGGAGAGGTGAAAATAACAAATGGCCAGCAGAAAAGAAATGTATAGGGTATACAGACATTTTAAAAAATATATTGGAATAACTTTTCTAAAGAAGAATCTAAGCTACCTAACTGAATTTCCTCCAGCCCTGTCCTCACAATCCTATAAGTTTGATTCCTATTAGAATTTTGTGAGTAAAGGAGTATTTGAATTGCTATCACTCTAACTGTTGTGTCACAACATGCTTGATCACAAAGGTGGGCAATGTGAGTAAATACAATCACAGAGAGAGGCAGATATACAAACTGGGGAGTTTTTTAAAAATCCCAAAACAACCCAATCTCTAGGGCCTGATGTCTAGAAATGTCTAGATTTTATTCAGGTATAGTTCCTGTAGTTTGAAGCACATTTTAGGCTTTTATACATTCACCTCTCCTATGCGAGCTGCACTGGCTGCCGGTGGTTCTCCGGGTTTGTTTCAAGGTGCTGGTGCTCACCTATAAAGCCCCACATGGCTTAGGCCCAGGGTACTTGCAGGACCATCTTCTGCCATCCTCCCATCGCCCTGTGTGCTCTCACAGAGTGGGCCTCCTCAGGGTGCCATCAGTCAGACAATGTCGGCTGGCGGCCCCCAGGGGGAGAGCGTTCTCTGTGGGAGGGCCAACCCTCTGGAACGGTTTGCCCACTGGGCTTAGGACAGCCCCCGACCTCCTCTCCTTCCGCCGTGAACTGAAGACGTGGCTTTTTCATCAAATGGACTGACCCGTTGAGGGGGGTTTTTACATTGTAATAATTTTAATTAATTTTAATTGGATTTTAATTTATATTTAATTCATATTGTTGAATTTTTATCTTGTAAGCTGCCCTGAGTCCTTCGGGAGAAGGGCAGCATATAAATTGCAATAAAATAAAAAAATAAAATAAAAATTTTATGTTTTGAAACAATCCATGGCTTAAACAAATGCCTCTCATATGGAAGGCCACAAGGTTCTGTCTCCTGTTCAGTTTGACAATGGCCATCTCTAGAAGCATTCCTTTATGATAGCACAGTATTTTAGAGTAGCAGCAATAAAAGGGACCCAAAAAGCCACTCATAGTGAGCTGTGTTGCATATAAATTTAATAAATAAATAAATAAGTTACAGCCAAAGCAGAAGGAAGTTCATCCATTTCATTTTATTTTCATATAAAAATAAACAATTTAAGAACAAAAGTAGAAAGTTTCCTGGATGTACAAACTAGGTAACAGCATGACATTTGTCACATTTAACATTTTCTTGCTTGCTTTCATTGAAAGCATAATCTACATCCATCTATTTTGTCTGTTACAAATTTTCCATTATTAAGGCTTGGATTCATTTGCTGTTGTTAAAAACATTTTATTTTTAAAGCTAGTAAGCAACAGCTTAAGAATTCAAAACAATCACCAGCAGAAATTTATTTTTTGCTATTAATACTCTGGAAAAAATATATTTTTCATTAGTGGTAGTTGCCATTTTGATGTGGGCGGGGATACATTTTTATCTGCTTTTGGATAAACAAAAGTGACTAGTCCCAAATAAAGTTTTTTTTCCTAGTATTCTGGACATCTAGTTGCAGGATGTTATGTCATCATTTATATTGTCTCCTCTGGGAACAATTCCATGAATTTTTAGAACCAAATGCAACTGAGAACATCTTTCACAGTAGTGTCCTTTGGACAGGAATTTGGATAATCCATTGCATCAATATTAGAATCCAGACTTTTCAGTTCATTAAACATCTCATGTGTGCAGCACATCAAGTATGCATTTTAGTCTCAGATTTCAAAACTTTTGAGTTTGTGTTAAATTAATACTAATCAACTCTAAATACAAGGGTATAGGAATGAATTGATCAAGTCATGATGCATATCTAAATGCCAGTTCAAAATTTTGTTTGTGTCTATTCCTGTGCCCCGTTTTAGATAAAATAGGACACTGGACTATATAGAAACAAAGTTTTGAATTAGCATTTAGATAGGCATAACTTGATCAATTCATTCCTATAACCTTAGATCAATTTAACCAATAATGAAACCCATGAGAAGTTATATAGATCTTTATAGGCTCAATTGCTGGAGCTTCCTATGAAGTCCATTGGGATAAAGTAAACAGACTACAATTTTCAGAAGCTTCTGTAACATGATAATACCTCCTTCCCTTTCCCCTATTAAGAGGATTATGGTTAGCCCCCATGTCTAATGGACTTTTAATTTCTGAAGCTGTGTGAGATACATTCACCCATTTGGGAAAAGTAAATGGATTCAGTTTAGAGTGTGAGCTGGAGACAGCAATTACCCTACCCATTAACTAACACATGCTCACACTCGTAGGCTTACAATGTATAGTTCTCTCATACTTCAATTTCATCACAATAAGAAGCAACTTCTAGCTTATTGTTAAACTAGGCATAGGCTAGGGTAATTGTATAGGTACTATAATTGCAAAATTCAGTCTATTAACCAGTTAGACTGATTAAAAGCATATTAATCATTTTTTTTTAAAAAAAGTAAGTGAGCAGCAGATACTCAGTGCATACATTTTTACACAATCAGATTAAAACTGCAGGTGACATGTACAACTTTAAAAGTGGCATTATTTCCAGTGGTGCTACCAGAGGACACTTGGGTAAAAAAAATTCAGAACCCCATTCAGCAAATTGAGTCCCCAGAGCTGTAGAATTAGCTTGTGCTAGACTAAAGTTGATGAAGTAATATTTGATACCCTCAAGAGAGAATACACTCCATACGTTCATAATATTTGAAGGCTAAAAGGACTGAACCGTACCTCTGATTTCTTCCTCTATTAAAGTGAAGCAATGTTTCTTTTAAGATAATATCTACTGCAAACTGTGCAATTGAGCATATTTTTTTCACAGACAAATTTTGCTGGTTTAATGAAACTGACAGAATTACTAGATTGTAAAAAAATGGATGGCAATTCTGATAGCAAATAAATCCCTTACTCAAGGACCACCCTGATGTTCACACTTTTATGTTTCATACAATCACAGAAGTCCTGATTGTCTTCCAGAAAGTTTGATCTTCAAGAGATTTAACAGTGCTGCATTAATTATACTTACTCACATAAATATTGGAATAAGTAATCCTGAGCTTCTTATGAAAAGGAAGAATTTCCAGCCAACCCTCAGCAAAATTGTACAGAGGGTGTATAATTCTAATCAGAAAAGCGTGCTGCTGCTTTCTAACACTGTAAGGCTAGCCATGCAGTGTGTCACATTTTGGATTTCATTATGCTTCTTCATATAGAGTCACATTTTTAAAATGTCATTATATTGCACATTCCTTCAGGTAATAAAGGTCTCTTCTTAGACTTGTTTTGCGCTTTATAGATTGAGTGCAGTTTCCTCCCCATTCTCAGCTTCTTTGCATACAAAAGCATTTTCATTCAAAGAACAAAACAAAACAACCCAACAGCTGTTATGCTGACCAACTGAACTAGGATAGCAAACTTGGGTGCACTTACTATGGAGTAAGGCACATGAAGATGTAGATGTAGTCTGAATAAACCTGCCCAGAATTGAGTTTATAGGACACATAAGCTTCATCCGGTCAGTTTCACATATGTTATCTTGTCATGGTCAGGCATAATGGAACTGGATCCCATCTTGAAGTAGACAAGTTGACGACCTTGTCAGACAACAAATAATTTATTATTACTACTACTACTATTGATTAGGAAGTATAAAGAAATTTTATTCTAAAACCAACTCTGAAATTATCCAACTATATATCAAGTCAGGATCATAACTATAAGTCAAGCGTTCTCAGTGAAAACAATAGCCTTCCTATGAAGACTAGCTATAGCCCATCTATAAGAGAGTGTGAGACATGTTTATCGCAAATGCCTTTGGATTCAATAAAAATAAATAAATGATACATATTCACATTATTGCTCTATGACAGGGGTGTCAAGCTTGCGGCCCCCCTGGATGCATCACACGCAGGCCATGCCCACCCCAGCTCTGCAAATGGGAAAAACGTCACAAAGCATCATGTGACAGCAACATGACATGGTGAGTTTGACAGCTGTGCTCTATGAGAACTACACATTCCAGGATTCCTGACATACAAATACCACTAAAAAAATCCTGATTATTTTGATCTAATCCAACCAAATAAGCAATGTTGCCATATATACTGAAGAGCTCTTGGTTGAAATAATCCATTGCACTATAATAAGTGTAGGAGCATGACATTATGTTCTGATTATAGCAATACTGTCACCATTTCCAGTGCATCCCCAAAAGTTAGTGATATGACCAATCATGGGAGGACAATTTGCTATGTGCATACCTATCTATCTAGCTATATATAGGGGAGAGATTGGGAAATTAACAACTGTGTGTCCTTTCTTCTCACCTTATCTTTCAAGTGTTGCCCCTCCAAATAAATTGAGGTACAATGTTCTAATCAAGGAAGGTTAATCCAAAAATAATACTAAAATACAAAGTCTAATTTTCAGGTTCAAATGGGGATAATATGCTAACTAAACTGCAATAGATTATTTTGCATGACTTTTGAGTCTGTGTACACGTAATTTGAAGGATGTGGTGGCTCAGTGGCTAAGATGCTGAGCTTGTCAATCAAAAGGTCAGCAGTTCAGCAGTTCGAATCCCTAGTGCCATGTAATGGGGTAAGCTCCTGTTACTTGTCCCAACTTTTGCCAACCTAGCAGTTCGAAAGCATTTAAACAATGGAAGTAGAAAAATAGGGACCACCTTTGGTGGGAAGTAACAGCGTACCATACGCCTTTGGCATTTAGTCATGCCGGCCACATGACCATGGAGATGTCTTCGGACAGCGCTGGCTCTTTGGCTTTGAAACGGAGATGAGCACAGCCCCTTAGAGTCGGGAACGACTAGCACATATGTGCAAGGGGAACCTTTACCTTTACACATAATTTAATTATGGTTAAATGTTCTATTGGTTTAATTTCTTGTAAATTGTTTCATAGGCCAGAAATATATTTCAAAGTTATTATTAAACTGTTCATAATATAATTCAATAGCCGAGACTGATAGCAGCAGACGTGACCTTTGTCAAGTTCCCAGAGTTCATCTGAGGCTGCCCTTTGAGCGAGGTGGCATTTGTTAGGATCTGCGAGTGCTGAGATATGAGAACAGAATGCTCTACTTGTCAAAGGAAGATCCTGCTTACATTGCATCCAGCTGGAAACAGTCATCCAGCACACACACGCTAATCTCTTTGGAACTCATCAAGACTGATAAAGAAAAGGCGTTGGAATGTATTTTCCAGGATCACTATTGTAGCCGATGGACCTCCGCTTAGTCTTAACACAAAGGAGAGTGGCTTCCCTAAATCCCTTCTCTCAAGTGCTATCATCATCAAAAACTTGTCCTCTGGATACTCCCAAGACAGATTTTTAATATATATATATGTTTCTCTGAATTCTCCTGCATAATGATTTGGCAGGTGATCCTCTTCATTAGCAGTCCCTATCCATAAAATGCCCTCTATAAAGATATTTTTGAGCCATCTTTCTTGATTTGGAATCCCAGGCAAATCCTTATTTTCGTTTTTCTTTTGTTTTCCTCTCAAGTATTGTTTTACTGGCTTCTGTATTTTATATTTTTATATCTTCTATAGTTATGTTTGGAGCTAATATTTTCTCTATATATATACCTATTTCTCCATTTTAAAATGTTTCAATTTTCCTGCTACGTTTTTATTTCATTTTGGATATTAATTTTATTGCTCTTATTATTGTATACATTGTCCCAAAAGCCTCAGACAGCCTAGATTCTGGATTCAACATGGATTCTTCTAGATGCTTTAAAAATATATTTCCCAGAATTGCAAGGCACTATAGCTATTGGCCATCCTAGCTGGAATTCTGAGAATTGTAGGCCTAACTCAAGAACAAGATTAATTCACCTCATAAATTTGAATTACCGTATTTTTCGATGTATAAGACGCACCGGAGTATAAGACGCACCTTAATTTGGGGGAAGGAAAACAAGGAAAAAAGTATTTTACCTCTGCCTACCAGCATTTAAGGTGGCGCCGCCCTCTTCTTCCTCCTGCAAGCGAGAGGTGCAGGGACTACTCGCTTTCCCCCAAAGAGACCCCTAGCATTCTCTGGGGGAAGGGACAGAGCACAGCCTGAGGAACAACCCTCCCTCTTCGGGACAGTGTCGGGGGGGGGGGGAATCTGCCCAGCAGCTTTGGGGAACAAGGCGGGTGCCACGATTTGTGGCTGGTCACCCCTCTGGCCGCGCTGACTTCACTCCCCAGCAATGTGAGGAGCCGCTGCCGCCGCTGCCTAACCCTCTCTGTGCCCAGGAGCCAAGCTGAGCTGAATGGAAGCCCCTAAAGGAAAACGTTCCTCCTTTCCAGCCATCGCTGCCCAGATTCCAAAATGCAAACCTCAAGAGTCACGATTCAGGTGGCGGCCAGTTCCCCTGAAATGTGCAGCGGGGAACTGGGAAGTGCTTTGGATTCAGGAGGAGATTGTAGCACTGATGCCTAAAAGTGGTTTTTTGCACATTGCAGAGCTGCGCGCCCCCGTCCTCCTTCTCAGCAGACTCTTCTCTTTCCTCCTGGCCAGATCCACCACTTGAAACATGGTGCACTTTTTTTTGTCTCTGCACACACCCCATGTTTGGAATCAGGAAGGGGATCACGGGTCTGCCTTGTCCCCCCCCCCACTGTCCCAAAGAGGGAGGGTTGTTCCTCAGGCTGTGCCCCGACCCAGATCCCTGCTGCCTGGAACTGGCTGAAAATGGCCGAAGGGTGGGGGCCGAAGGGTGGGCAGGGCTACATTCAGCGTATAAGACGCACCCAAATTTTCACCCCCTTTTTGAGGGTAAAAAGGTGCATCTTATACACCGAAAAATACGGTATACTCTTAATGATTCCTTTTGCAAACTAAAATGTGATGGAAAGCACAATTTGCCATTCATAGATCCTAATTCAAACAATTCTATGTGCTTTAGTCACAAGGAATCCCTTTGTAGCAGTTACACAGTCGGTGAATTGATTGCTATTTACTTGATAAACAAATGTCTCCAAGGAATATTAAAAGCAAGGTACAATAATCACAGAGGTGATTGTGATATCATGAACAGATTAATTATTTTCTTATGTGGATACCTGAATGTGTCAATCTTCTTTTTTTCAAACATTCTCATTTTGCTAGTTTAGGATTACAAAACTTTTTTAATTGGCAACCATTACCTGTCCAAGTTGTTTGGTTGATGAAAACGAAAGCTTTGCATTGCGAATGACTCTCGCATACCTCTCTAGCCTCATTTACATCAAATACAGAAAGGAGACATCCTTTATGATGGTAGGATGGCCAGCATCTGTAATTTTCATTGATTATTGTAGCTTCAGGCACCCTTTTATAATCTAGAAAAAAGCAAAGAAAATCCACATTTAAAATGCATTCTTTCTGGCAAATTGGGCTTTGACTGTGTCTTAAAAAATGTTTCCAACCCTCTTCTCATTTCCTTAATATACTGCCTCTGTATGTGTTTTTAATCTTGCACCAAGTATTTGCTAAAAAGAATATTTTGTTATATGCACTTCGATAGAAAAAATTGTGAGCAAGGTTTGCCAAGAAACTCCTTGTGCCCCTAATTCTATCCCACTTCTCTTTCCTGTGAAAAGTAAATCTTTGATTTCACTGAGGTCTTTGTGAACCGACTGAGTGAATATCATCCACATCAATGAGCAAAGACTTCAGCTCGTTATTCTTAAATCAGCCCCAACCTGGTGCCTCATGTATGTTAAGATTGCAAATTCCAGAAGTCCCAAATCAGTGATTAGGCTGACTAGGAATTCTGGGGAATGTAGTCTCACACAGGCAAAGGGGAAAAACAGAGTTGGACTTTCCCAGCCCTTGTTTCAAATCAGAAGAGCAAAGCTGGGTTTTTGCCTATTTTATAATGAACAAGCAAAGTATTAATGAAGCCAGCTTTTCTTTTGTCAGTTTAGTTTAAAAGGGCAGTGATCTGATGAGCTCCATAGAGAAAGACATGGGGGCAAAATAATGCCTCACTAGGTGGTTCAGTGGCTAAGACACTGAGCTTGTCAATCAGAAAGGTCAGCAATTCGGCAGTTTGAATCCGTAGTACAGGTCTCCTGCATGAGCAGGGGATTAGATGACCTCTAAGGTCCCTTCCAACTCTGTTACTGTTACTGTTACATACATAATATAGTTGGTTCTTGCCCAGACACATCTGATCTGCACAGACTCTGGATTGACTTTGATTCAGTCTCCCTTCCATTTATGCCTCTCTTTCACATACATGTTTTGCTCACAACTCAGTGCTGTTTTCCAGCTGTTCAAGGATACTCCTAATGAATGCATCAGGTAATTAAACTACCGTATTTTTTGGTGTATAAGATGCACCTTTTTACCCCCAAAAAGGGGGCAAAATCTGGATGCGTCTTATATGCCAAATGTAGCCCATCTATATATTCTATATATTAAATAAATACGCCTATAAAAACATATGATAACTGGCAACAGCTTTTCAGATTTCAGATGAGAGGATATGCTAGGAATTAAATCAGTGGTGGGTTTCAAATTTTTTTACTGCCAGTTCTGTGGGTGTGGCTTGGTGGGCATGGCATGGCTTGGTGGGTGTGGCTTGGTGGGCATGGCAGGGGAAGGATACTGTAAAATCTCTATTCCCATCCCATTCCAGGGGAAGGATACTGCAAAATCCCCATTTCCTCCCGATCAGCTGGGACTTGGGAGACAGAGAATAGATGGGGGCAGGGCCAGTAAGAATTTTTACTACCAGTTCTCCGAACTACTCAAAATTTCCGCTACCGCTTCTCCAGAACTGATCAGAACCTGCTGAAACCCACCTCTGAATTAAATATCAGAACAGTATGTGTTCTACTACCAAATATCATTTCATGAAGAAAGAAAGGAAGAAAAGGATGAAGGGGAAGAAGAAAAAGAAAGAAGAGTTATGTGTGGGGGGAGGGAGGGAGGGAGGGAGCGAGGGAGATTTTTTTCCACATGAGTTTCAATAGTGGATATAGTAATCATAACTGAACATGTAGCAGATTCACAAGATTCCAAACTTCTCCTGAAGATTCTTGTTTATGGATCTGATGGAAGCTAACATTCCTCCAGCTGAGAGAAGATGGCAGCTCAAACTGTGTGTGAAGAAAATAAATTCACACTGTACGACAAGAGGTTCAGAGGCAGCTGGAAAGTGCCAAGAGTTTGCATCTGAATTTAGCACAGATTAGGGTTCAGTCTGGGCAGGACTTCTTAAATAGCTCTGTGGGGGATCTGCCCGTTATGCTCTACTTAACTAACGTAAAGTAAAGATTGAAAAGATTTATTGTATTTATATAAACTTTGCTAAACTGCAATTTGGTCCTAACAAAACCCATTTTATTGCAAATTCAAAAACTTCAGAACTATAATCTCATTAAAACAGGATTAGACATTTTTAATAAAAGTTAACTGGAGATTCAGAAACACTACAAAGGGAAGAGATGTTTAAACTCCAACATCAAACATACATGCAATTAGAAGTGAACTAAAAAAAATACTGACGTTTTAGCAACCCTTTGAAAATTCTCAAACTAAATGGCTGCAGAGATAGTATTCCTTTCTTTAAAAAAAGGATATGAGTCACCAGGTGCTGCTCAATGTCTATGGAGATTCTCAGTCATCCAGGTCATGCTTGTCCCAAAGGTGCTTTTTTCAAGAGGCAGCCGAAAAAGCTTCTTAGATGAGAAGCAAAATGTCTTCAAAGAAAAACCAGAAAGTCCAGTTGTCTCTTGAAAAAAGCACCTTTGGGACATGTGCCATTCAATTGCAATACTCATCTTCCCTTATTATTGACCATGTTGGCTAGGGATGATGGGAGCCATCGTTTAATAGTCCTTAAAGGGCTTTCAGCAGACAACCACAACAATATATAAGTTTAGTCACAGCAACTCACCGGGAATAGTTTTAGGCAGCGAAGCATTCTATTCTCACCATTGCCTATTATTTATCAAATTGATTTGCCAATTTAGCAATTTTACCCAAAACACACATACACACACACACACACACACGTGTGTGTGTGTGTGTGTTTTCTTTTCTTTTCATAGGCCTTTATGTATATTTCTCTTTAGCCAGGTTCTTCCTACGTAAACCAAGATTTTTATGCAGCCCTAGTTCAGTGAAATCACAATCCACTAGTTTCTAGGCTTTTTTTCTTCAGGCAGCCAGCAAGCACCCTGCTGCCCATGTGGATTGTGATTTCACTGAACTAGGGCTGCATAAAAATCTTGCTTTACGTAGGAAGAACCTGGCTAAAGAGAAATACATACATACATACATACATACACACACATATTCCATACATATGGAAGAATGGAAGCAATCTGAAACCTGTTGTGGTTTCAGTGTCTATGTGTATTCATTCTATTTGAATAAAGCTAAAAATATATATATTGAAATTATTTTCTATAAACAAAACACGTTGAATAGTAAATCCTGAGACCCCCACTATAATGATAATGGGATTGGGTATATACCCTTTAATTCAGCCTTCCCTAATGAAATGCTCTCCAAGTATGACAATCTGCAATGCTCATCACCCCTTGTATGTATGACCGATCTCTTACAACAGCTGGGTAATCCAGGCCTTTTCTCACCCCAGACTTCCAGCCTTGGTCTTTCACATTACTATAATTATATGTTCAAGGCCACCCACTGAGTTCATGGCTGAGCTGAGATCTGAACTCAGGTTAAAGTCCAGCGTTCTGTCAACTGGACCACACTGGCTGACAATTGGCAGGACACCCAATGAAGGAAAGCAACCCAGTATTATTTGTGCTCTGCTCAGTGTTGCTATGCTTTGACTAGCTACAACACAACTGAAAGGCTGAACCGAGAAGCAACCAACCAATGGAAGAAACATATGCTGTTGAAATGTGCTACAGAGACTGGAAGAGAAGACCCAGGGGGTACATAAACCCATCAGCACATGCTAGCAGCCTTGACACACACAGTAGAAATTGATGCAAGATTATTAGAAAATAGAAGAGCTGCCGGCTGAAAAGGGTCCTTAAGAATTAGCCCATTTGAAGCCAGAGGTTTATTTTAAACCCATAAGTATCACTATAGCAATAGTATTTAGACTTATATACTGCTTCATAGTGCTTTACAGCCCTCTCTAAGTGGTTTACAGAGTCAGCCTATTGCCCCCAACAATCTGGATCCTCATTTTACTGATCTCGGAAGGATGGAAGGCTGAGTCAACCTTGAGCCTGGTAAGATTCGATCTGCCAAACTGCTGGCAGCCAGTGATTAGCAGAAGTAGCCTGCAGTAGTGCACTCTAACTACTGCGCCACTGCGCCACCGCGGCTCTCTACGCCTATGGCAAGAGTACCTCTATAGCTCCATATATTTTTATTTATACTATAAATCCACAGAATTTATCTGAGGCATGTGATTAAATATATGTAAAGAATTAAAAGATTTAATGGGAAGAAGTTCCAAAATCAATGCATTAAGCCTCAATTTGGTCCACCAACTAAATAAAAGAAGCCCTTTCTTCACAGATTTTCCTGCTCATATCTAAGAGAATCCTGACATCCTTCATCTCTGAACTGTTTCTAGCAGCAAGCAGAAAGAAGTGCAGATATTGAAGTGTTGAAAATAGTAAATGTATTGGGCAACTGAGTTATTTAGGTCATGCAGTTTAATGCTATTCCTTAAAACAGGCTGCTGTCCTTACGAGAACTCTGTCCTTTCCCAAGAATCAGAGTAAAATTCTACTTTATTTCGGATGCTGGAATTATCAGCTTGAATGGAAAAGGTGGATTCTTGTCCATCTTGGACAGCAAAATGTTTTTGGTTAGCTCTGCTTCCTTAGCTCCTCAAACTATTTTAACTCAACCTTTGTGGCTACTGGAAGAAAGTAAACATATAAGAACGAATGCCCTGTTTAAAAAGCACACTATTAAAAGAGTTAGTATTGAACGGAAAGCAAATCTTTCTAAAAACTACCTTTACTATCTGAATAGTAAGCAAGCTCATTTTACTCTAACCAGTCAAATTCTTGGACTACAATGTAATATAAATTAAGTAAAATGGGCAGTGGTTTCTTCTTTTTAATTTGCTTGAATCACTCTCAATCTGACTTTAATCAGTCCTAATGACCATTTATTTCAACCACAGCAACAGACTGTTGTTTTTAAAATAGCTACAAGTTGGAAATCTGCCCAGTCTTTTTTTTTCCAGGTAGTTGCCTACAGTGTATCAAACTTTTAATATATTTTCTTCTCTTTCATTTGTTGGATTGACAAAATTAAATGCTTCTGTCAGATTCCCAAAAAAGAGAGAGACATGAAAACTATTTAAACTTATTTGTAGAATAACATAGTATTGGTATTAATTTCCTTTATATGTAACAGAATAACAACTGGCCACTTTTTTTAAAAAAAAAAAAGTCTCCACTTTATATACATCAACTTAACCACTAATATATTTACAATAGAACCAGTGGCCAATTTTACAATTATTTATTTTGCTTAATTTATACCATATGCTATTTTACATTATTTTACTTGTCCTTTCATGTTCAAATCTTGAAAAATCAATTGGTTAAGGGAAATTAACTATTTTTTAGAATTCATATACTACCTTTAGTAAGGTAGAATATGCCTATTACTTTTGAAACCAAACTTAGATGCAGATATAATATATATAAGAAAAGGTGAAAAGGTGAATACTGAAATGTGAATATTGAATAAAATAACAGGAAAACAGATTATATTAGGGGAAAATCTTATAAAAGTACCTATGGTACATAATGAAAACGGAATATTAAAAAATGCATATATTTGGAAAAAATAATATGGTTTTTCATGCATACTCTATCTGATGTAGGGCAGAATGAACATAAGAACGAAAAAAATAACAAATCTGTCCTACTTCTAAACAAGCATTACATTTTCAGCCAAAAATATAGCTAGTGACAGTAACAGAGTTATAAGGGACCTTGGAGGTCATCTGTCCAACCCCCTGCAAGGTGACCTAGTGTGGTGTTTTTTAAACTACTTCAGAACTTGGGGCACTAAACAAATAATTGGTTTATGCAGAACTTATCAATGGGAAAATATAAGTTCAAAGACCCCAAAAATCTTTTCTTGGATCTTGAGAACATGTCAAGACTTGGTGGCACAGCAGACTAAAGTGCTGTTAAGTAGCACCAGCTGCCTGCAATTACTGCAAGTTCGAATCTCATCAGGCTCGGTTGACTCAGCCTTCCATCCTTTCGAGGTAGGTAAAATGAGGACCCGGATTGTGGGGGCAATAAGCTGACTTTGTATAAAAAAAGAACACTGCTTGGGGTGGGCGAAAGCCCTACTAAGCAGGTATATACAAAAGTATGAAGGCTATTGCTTAACGCATTGTAAACTGCCCTGAGTCTCCGAAGAAGGGAGGCATATAAATTGAACCAATAAATAAATAAAACAATAAAAGACCATCTTGTTGTTATTTGGAGATCAGTAATTTTCCACAAAATTCAATTTTAGGAACACTGATCTAGATGAACCATTGATTGGCATGGGTTTTGTGGAAAACTATTTTTAATAATTTTGCAATGTATAATTAGATTGAAAATATAAGCTTTGTTGATTTGATCTGATTTTTATCTTGGCTTTATTAGTTTCTAAGTAACTCAAGGAAGTGAGCATGCATAATTCTTTCTTTACAAGTTCTATTTACAGTTGATAATTTATCCTAGTTCCTTGCAGTCAGTACCACTAACCCACTGAGGTAGTATTTTGAATGCAGTATCATTTCAAAGCACAGAGTTTCCAAAAAACCAACTTTAATAATGCAGTGACTTACGATTAGAAATGAACATACATAGCTATTAAACCTCCCCTTCTGTACCACAAACACACATATGCTTTATTTTTGTATCACTACAGTGGAATATAATTTATGGCACTATAAAACGTTTTACAGCTAAAGCACAATGAAAGCTTAAGAATCCAGTCCTTCTGTAACATAGCCAAGGTTTATCTTATTAACATTTATGTATGGGATGACTCAGATTGACAAGAGCTTTCATGGAGTTGCATTTCTATTGTCTATGGTGCCACAAATGAAGTTTTACTTTAAAGAGGCTTTCCATTCCCACTTCCTCTTTCTGTGGAAACCAATTTAAATATGGTTTTCAGATTCTTCCATCATATTTTATTGTTTGAGAAATAAAATTCTAGAAATTTCCTCCATTTCAAAAGCTGGAACTTTACCTGATTTGTGTGGCCATGTTGAGTTCTTAAGATACATGCCACTCTTGTACATATACAAAACTCTTTCGAGATGAATGGCTGTTTCATCTATTCCCCACCGAAGTTCTCCTATATGAAGGAAATGGAGGGGAAAATGACTTAGAGAAGAAAATAAACTCTGTCCATACAGAAACTACAGGAAATGTAGAAAGAAAGGCACAAACCTATCATTTTAACTGATTTGGGGGCGGGGGGGAGCAGGCATAGAGACATCAGTGGAGGTTTATTTATTTATTTATTTTCATTTTATTAAATTTGTATACCGCCCTACTCCCGAAGGACTCAGGGCGGTGAACAGGCACGAAATAAAACACATAAATACAAAAGTTAAGACATGATTAAAACCCAATTAAATAATTTTTGCCCGAGACAATTTAAAATTCCCAATAATTGAATTTCTTGTGTTTACATTCCACCTTGAAATTCCACCAGAAAGGAATGGAACAAAAGGTATCAATTTTATATGGTGTGTTATAAAATGCGAAAGAACAAAAAGGGAATAGAACAGGGGTGGGCAAATGTGGCCCTTTTACAACCTGTGGACTTCAACTCCCAGAATTCCTGAGACAGCTTGGCTGTCATGTGATCAAAAGTCAGATGCTTGGCAACTGGTTCATACTTAAGACCGTTGCTGTGTCCCAAGGTCATGTGGTCCCTTTTTGCAACCTTCTGACAAGGAAAGTCAATGGGGAAGCCAGATTCACTTTACAACTGTGTAACTAGTTTAACAACTGCAGTGATTGATTGAACAACTGTAGCAAGAATAATCGTAAAATGGGGCAACACAAATGTCTCACTTAACAACAGAAATTTTGGACTCAATTGTGGTTGTAAGTCGAGGACTACCTATAGTTTAGGATTCAAGAAAAGAAGCATTTCTTCATACAGTACAATCCAGAGGAATGTGATGAGTGCAGAATCATGAAAATTTTTTGAACTGATACAGAAATATTCCTTATATGTTCTTACCAGTAGCATTGACTATCGCATCGAGCAATGGCTTCAAGGATGATGGGGCACTGTGAGGCAGGAGATATGTAAAGAAAAACCTATAAAACAATGAAACGTGTTAGGTTTGTAATAGTTCGGCAATTGCTGTTGAGGAATACCAATGAATAATAAAATTCCAGTAATGTGCACATTCAACATGAAGAAAATTTATCCATAAGATCACTAGGGCGGACAGCAACCTAATGGCACACAATCAATCAGTAATCACATCTCTGGGTTTTGCAAAAAATAAAACCATGTTCTGTACAGGTAGTCATGATTTTCGATGGCAATTAGGACTGAAATTTCCCTTGGTAAGGAATGCAGTTGTAAAGTGTGACCTTATCACTTAGTAATGGCCATCCCTGCGGTCCCAATTGTCTTCATTAAGCAAATCTCATGATTCGGTAAGGTAACTTCCTGCCAGGTTCCCACAATCAATTTTGGTGGAGAAGCTGGCAGAAATTTGCAAGTCCCAGGCTTCTTTCTTTACTATTAATTTATTAACTTTTCTATTTTTCTTCAACTTTTTTTTGCACGTTGGGCTTTTTTTTTAAAAAAAAATCTTCCTTATCTCCTGATAGTTGTTAGCTTTTACCTTCTTATTTAAAGGTTTTAATACCTATTATTAAATATTACCCATCAAATTATGTATTAAAACCAATTTGAACTGAATTAATAGAATAGGAAGATAGAGCCAACAACACATAACTGGGATGAAGCATTGTTGGCTTGAGTCAATGTCCGTTTCTCATGGAAAGAAGTCTAATGGAACAGCATCCTTAACTGCTTGATAGTCTCTGCAATACAATAAGATCTCCAGTGAAAAAGGCCTCATCAGCCTTCTAAGTAACTGCTTCATCAAAGTTAAATATCAATGTTCAACTGAAATTTATCACATTGTAACTTAAGCCTAGTAGATATGGACCCAGCCTTCTAGAGCAGGGATCTCCAACCTTGGTCACTTCAAGACTTGTGGACTTCAACTCTCAGAATTCCTCAGAATTCCACAAGTCTTAAAGTGACCAAGGTTGGAGACCCCTGTTCTAGAGCAACAGAAAATGGGTTTGATCAAGAAAAAAATCATAGTAATAATTGCCTGTTTAATTGTTAACATTTTATTTAGAAAGGCAGCAAGCTCTTGTACAAATTGTTCTCTCTAATTGTTTTCTTTCCCTTTATCTTTTTTTTCCTACATCCCTATCGTTTTGCTTAGTGTTTTAAAAATTCTTTTTATTAGACTATTTTAATTAAAAGGAAAAAAGAAACATTTTCAGAGACAGGTCAAGCGTCTCTTTTCAAAAGCTTTTAAACACTTGGATAACACATACCTCAGATATGAAAAGAAATAGACAATGATACAGGTAGATCAACTTATGACTTACAATGGTAAGTCCAGCCCAGAATTATGATCATAAGTCATGCCAATCCTTATGTAGGTTATCACATGACCAACCCAATTGTACAACATTTTTGTGGCAGTCATTAAGCAAACCCATTGTCTACAATGAACGCTTTTTGCTGGAAATTGGAAATTCCATTAAAAAAAAATTGTAAATCATGGGATGCTGCAAACAACCATAAAAGTGGCCAGTTGCCAAGTGCCAAAAATGTGTTCACCTGACAGCACCCAGCTGTCAGAATTTTGAATCTGGATTGTAAGTATCTTTTTTGGAATCCATTGAAACTTTGGTCATAAATCAAAATATATATGTATTTCACTGTTCCTTCAGCTTGTAGACATGTGCATCACCATTACCAAGCTGGGTTCACAGATCAACCAGCTCCTTGTCTGTTAATAGTCTTAAAATGCTAGCCCTGCCCCATAATCAAGGGATGTACTCATCTAGTTCACCCTCTCCACAATGCAGGATCAACTTTGTGGGATCTAGTAACACAAATCCTTCACAGATGGCTGCCCAGCCTATTTTAGCCTCTGGAGTATGACTGCTCATCTTCCAGGACAGTATGACTTCCAAGAGAGTACAATAACTTGTAACATAAGGCTATTCCTCCTTAATGTCTATTTTTTGGTTTCAAAAGGTAAACAATCATTTGATTTGTTAAATTATTGGTTTCTATTTGGATCAGTACCTGTATGCATTGTAAAGATTCCGCTTCTCGTTCATGCTTTGGCATTTGCCATCAACAGAACAAGGAAGAGTGAAATTTCTTGCTGGAAATTCCATGAAACAATCGCTGTTGCTAGTGCAGAAGGTTTCCTCATTGCTTGCATCATCCAGATCTGTCACTTTGAGCTCTCCATCCACAATCACAAATTGTCGAGGTCGGAAATCCAATAGAGTTACAGAGCCAAGAGGAGAATGGGCCAGGTAATGCAGAAGCTGAACTAAGCTGAAGCATATCTGAAATCAGAAAAGCCAAGTTGTCACACATGGCTTTTGTAATAGAACAATCCTAATAATATCTGTTTATTGTTAGAGACCATGGAAAATGACAATAAGCCTTCAGCTTTCTTCATTATTAGAAACAGATTCAGCAACTATGAGTGCCAAGTATGCACATGGAAAGTTTGCTCAATATTTTTTTTCTTGGTCCTTGGCATACAAATCTGCCTCTCTGATGTCCCGGATGGAAAATGAAGTTAACATCACACATGCACAAATTTCTCATAAACTTATTTCACCCAATGTGCCAGCATGATCTCGCAAGATACATTTCAAAGTCCACCTCCAGATTGCCTCTGGATGGCTCTGGCACATGGTGCAGCCACACAATTCCATCACATGAGAGTCTATTTGGGAAACAATATGGCATAGAAATGCCATGGAATGAATTGGTTTCTACATTGCTCCATTAAAAATACTTGTCAGTTGCAAACGGTTCTGCTACAATATAAAGTTCTAGAAAAGCCACACCTATTTTACAGATAGTCCTTGATTTATGACTACAACTGAGCTTAAAATTTCTTTTGCTAAATGAGAGAGTTGTTAAGTGAGTTTTGCCTCATTTTATGACCATACTTGCCACATTTGTTAAATGAATCACTACAGCCACATTTGTTAAGTGAATCACTACAGTTGTTAAGTTAGTAGCATGGTTTTTAATTGAATCTAGCTTCCCCATTGACTTTGCTTGTTGGAAGATCACAAAAGGTGATCACATGATCCTGGGACTCTGCAACCATCATAAATAGGAGCCTGTTGCCAAGCATCTGAATTTTGATCCTGTGGCTATAGGGATGCTGCAACAATCGTAAGTGTGAAAACAATCATAAGCCACTTTTTAAAGTGTCATTGTAACTTCAAACAGTCAGTAAACAAACTGTTGTAAGTTGAGGACTACCTATATATTCAATGAAACCCAATGCCAGCACATGACACCTGAAACAGCTTTTGAAATCTTGGTCAATAATGAATGATGATATCATCATGCAAATGCCATAGTTATGCAGCTAGGTAACTTGAAAATTATTTGTGTGACATCATCACACATGTTATCATTTTCCCCTTTCTCCCATTGCAAATGCTCATGGTGTGAGAACCCTGGCATGATCAACAAGCTGTGTCTCTTCCCACTTATCTCACAGTTACTTAGAATTAATATAGTGGTACCTTGTGCTTTGGAACACATCGAATTTGGTACTCAACGCATTTTGATATGAAAAATTTATCCTGGTTACTCGTCATTTCTTTGCTACTCAACACACATGCTAGAACTTGTTGGTGTCAGCTACCTTGAGACTCACTACATTATTCCTTCTGGGGGAAAAATCATTTGGTACTCATCATTTTTGGTACTCATTATGCCTCCCAGAACCAATTAAAGATGAATACCAAGTTACCATTATATTGATATTTCCCCCAGGGATCCTGTCTTCATTTTTGTTTTTTGTATCAGTCTCTGTCCTAATAGTTTTTAGGGGACTCAACTCCAGAATTCCCAACCAAAATGGCCTTTTATGCTGAGCATTCCGATCCCAATACAGCTGAAAAGTGCCAGGTAGCAGAATGGTTCTCTTTACATAATGAAACAAACAAAATGCTAAAAAGTGATGATATTTATGTAGTTACTTACCAGACACATCTAAATTATATTAAAGTAACTAAAAGTATCTTTACAATCGCTAAGCCATGTCACAATATTTGAGCACCCCTAATGTTTGGAAATTGAAAGTTGAAAAATTTGAGCCTTCAGCAATTCTGTTATTAAGTGCCATGGTTGTAAAGTGGGGGGGGGGATCACATGAGTGTGCCAACTCACAATAGCAGTTACAGCAGTTGTAGTCATTAAGTGAATAGCATGCAGTTGTTAAGCCCAACATCACCTACCAGTAGATGCGACTTGCTACTTCCTACCAGCTTCCCCACTAATTTTGCTTGTGAAGACTGAAAATGGGACCACATGACTGCAGGTGCCGCAACTATTACAGATGTGTGTCGATTGCTAAGAATTTAAATTATGATCAAGTGACCATGGTGCCAGTGCAACTGCCACAACTACAGGTACTCCTCGATTTACAACAGTTCATTTAGTGACCATTCAAATTTACAATGGCACTGAAAAAAGTGAGTTATGACTGTTTTTCAGACTTATAACCATTTCAGAATCCTCATGATATGTGATCAAAATTCAGACACTTGCAACTGACTCATCTATATGACCGTTGCGTTGTCCCAGGGTCATGTGATCAGCTTTTGCAACCTTCTGACAAGCAAAGTCAATGGGGAAATAAGATTCACTTAACAACCATGTTACTAACTTAGCAGCTGCAGTGATTCACTTAACATCTGTGGCAAGTAAGATCATAAAATGGGACAAAACTCACAACAACTGTCTCACTTAGCAACAGAAATTTTGGGATCAATTGTGGTTGTAAGTCGAGGTCTACCTATACAAGGATAGATTGTAAGTCTCTTCATTCAATACCATCATAACTCTGAAATGTATTGACTGCGTGGTCGCAAAGCAAGGATTACTTACTACTCATTTTGTGCATATTAAAACTGTACCATTAGACCTTTGTAATTGTACTTACATGAAACCTGTCCTCCCAAGAAGTCTGCAAAAGCTGTATCATCTCCAATGGTGAACCCAGTTCTGTGATGGCAGTCAAGGTGTCTGAGATGTCATTGCTGTCTTGGTAACAATATCCATGAAGCTGCAAATGCAGACATAGAAAATGTGATTTATACACCCATTTATTGTATGGAGTTCTCCTCATCCCATCATCTTCTGACCTCACACAGTGATACAGTTGAAAACCTGGACAAAAACCTTACTGTGTAGAGAAAATTGGCATATTTAGAACAGGAGAGGGGTTAGCCTACAAAATAAAATGCTTCTATATGCAGGAGAACATTCACCAAGATAGTTAAGCAGGTAATAAAAAGTAAAGGTTCCCTCGAGTTGAATTCAACTCCTGCTAACTATATGGTCATGTCCCCGGATTTTTCTTGGCAGCAGCACAGAAGTGGTTTGCCTCTGCTATTTTGCAGGTTTCCCCCACACAGAGACACACACAGTTTTACAGACAAGCCTACAATTCTGCTATTTCTAATTTTATCATTTTTGATGCGGCTCCTTTTCTCTCTGCTTAAAAAATCTGTAAAAACAGCTGTCTTTTGCCAGGCTTTCTATTATAACTAATTGATTTTAGTATCAATGTTAATTAAACTGTAGGTTTTTATACTCTATATTTTCCCTTTGTTAGCTGCCCTGAAAATCAACTGAATTTTTGCAAAACATAGAACTACAAGAGCCACAGAATTCCTGTATAGGAGTCCCCTTAGGCTGGAAATTATCAATGAAGGAATACAGCAACTACATTTGCAAACATTAAATTAATCTGCTAATACAGGAACCTTGCTCAAATTAAGACTCTATTATGGGACTATACTGTATTTTTCTTAATTGTGTTTTCATCATTACCACTCTACACATGTTGAAGATATCAAATGCTTAATTTTATAATTTAGTTTATCCAAAGAAAACTTCCCTAATCCAAAATTGGAGTATTTTGAGATTTTTAATGCAACAGGAGCCAAGGTATCCAGGGCTTCTCTTGCTGATTCTCACCCCAGATGGGTTTTCCATTATGTCCCTACCTCTGTAGCTCCTGTTAATATCAACAGTTCTGAACTGTTGCACAAGACAAGAGGATGAACAGCAAATATGAGCAGGAGAAACTGGGAAAGAATATATGGCTGTCTTATTTCCCATGCCTGAGAAGGTATAGGTGTTGACAAAATCTTCACTAGCTTCAGTGTTAGAACTCAGTTGTGTCATAGTTTATTATTTTTCAAAATATAAAGAGGTATTCCAAGAAAAAAACATATTTTAAGAAAAATGTATTTCAAGAATTTCTATGAAATAATGTTCTGATTTAAATGCCTTTGTACCTCAATAATTACACTTTTTAACAATTAGCTATTGGACACATGGGAATGTAATTAAAGAAACTAAAAGTCTGCAATACTGGTAGTCCTTGACTTGTTTACCAACTGCTTGAAATTACAATGGCACTGAAAAAAAGTGACTAACAACCAGTCCTTACACTTAGAACTGTCATAGCATCCTCATGCAATCAAATTTTGGGTGCTTAGCAATTGGCATGTATTTACAATGGTTGTGATCAACATTTGCAACCTTCCAGCTGGCTTCTGGCAAGCAAAATCAATGGGGGAAGTCAGATTTGCTTAATGGCCACATGATTCATTAACAGCTGCAGCGATTCGCTTAAAACTATGGCAAAAAAAGATTGCAAAATCAGGCACGACTCACTTAACAACTGCCTTGCCTATCAGTGGAAATTCTGATCCCAATTGTGGTCGTACATCAACCACATGTTACCTGTACATGTAGATAATTTGGCATGAAAAATGTACTTTCAGAAGTTCTATATAGTTTGATTTCTGAAACAGAGAAATGGAAAATGTCATGTGGTTATTCAGCTGAAGGGCAGAAATAAGATTGAAGTCGATGGGGATGTCAAGTAATTGGAAAATATGAGAACTGAGAATTCTATTGAGGATTGTGTTGTCATCTGCCTGTAATTATTACTATTGCAGGAAAAGCCAAGACAAAAAACAAATGAGTACAAGGCTGCAAGAATTTCCCAGCTGTTACAACAGCAAATAGTATGATTTTAATAGGAAGTTTGACAAAATCCAACATCAGATGTGTTCCTTAAGATGCAGAACTTTGACAGAGCCATGCGCATCCTTTAGACATTTAGAAGGAACCAGAGTCACATTCCAAAAAGTGGTCCTGCCAGCAGAATCCACCTTTGAATTTAATTGACATTAGATTGATTAAATGCTATTAATATGATTGGTCTCCATAGATTGAATAGTGTTCCTCCTTTGTAACATCAAAAATACATAATTCAAGCTACCAGTTTTAATAGTGCTCTGGGCAACTTTCCACTAACTGGATTAACTTTCACCTAGGACAAATGAGAAACTGTCATACTACACTATTCCTAAAGCTTAAAAAACTTTGAACTTATTTGGGTTTCAGTTGCTATTTATCATTAAGGAGATGTGGATATTCCACTTTGTAAGAAAAATGCAGCAAAATAATTAAATTCTTAAATCATAACACATTGAGTTTCATGCCACCAGGGGTGGACTGATGGAGGTTCACAGGGGTTTGGGAAAACCTCTAGCTAAGATTCTGTGCAGTTCAGAGAACCCCCAAATCCCACTCCTGGCTGGCCCCACCCACCCCTCCCCTCCCAGGAGTCCCCACGTGGCCCATTTTGGATGCAGGTAAGTGCAGGGTGCACACAGAGGCTCAGGGAAGGCGAAAAACAGGTCTACCGGAAGTTCAGGTTCCAGAGGGCCTCCGAAGCCTGGGAGGCCATTTTCGCCCTCCCAGAGGCTCGAGGAAATCCTCCGAAGCCCGGGGAGAGCAAAAACGCCCCCACCCCGCCGTGGTGCAGGAGGCCGAGTAGGCCACACCCATCATGGCCATGCCCACCCAGCAACCGGGCAGAGAATCCCTTGCTAAAATTTTTGAAGTGCCCCCCCCCCGCATGCCCCCCTGAAGCCTAGCCAGGAACTACTGAGGCAGTGGTGCTATGTCCAACTTTAATTGCTTTAGGAAAAGTCATCTTCATTTAAGCATGTTGAAATCCACACATCGGACATGAACTAATTTTAAGAAAGATCAGATATCAAACAATTAACTTGTTAAGGAAGAAATATAAAGTCGAGAAAGTAAGGGGAATTATATCAGCAGTGTGATTTGATAAGTGATTATGTACAACTCCAATTATATTGATCACCTCACTGTTAGGTTGTGTATAATTTAGCATAGAAGTTATCTGAGCAAACAAAGAGGAAAGGAGGAGCTCCCCATCTGAAAATGCATGATAAATCATCTCTATTATACGTACCCTGTGGAATGGAAGTAGTCTCCTGAAAAACAGAGCTTAGATGATGTGTGTAAATAAATAACATTATTTATCACACATTGCAATTTTCACTGGTTGGAGTTTCCTCCAAAGAATTCTTGTAATGGTTAGTGTAGAATTCAGGGTTAGATCCCCTTAGCTCTCTTCACCGAACTATACCTTCCTTTGTTCTCAAGCGAAATGTGGACTGACTACTAAATCAATCTAAGTCTGCTTTTTAGATAGACATGCTCTCCATATCTTAAGACCTTTCCCCACATAAAACGGTCTTCCATTGTAAATGTCAGTAGCTTGGAAACAGTACTGAAATTAGTAGCAATTGATTCCATAACAGGCCTTTCCAGGGAGTATTCCTGAGGAAAATAGATGAGGTTGCAAATCATCAGCTCCTATTAAAGAAGCAGCAACTGAGAACAGAGCCTTCAGGAGTGATTTATATGATACATATGTCTGAATAGACAAATTAGCCTGGATTATTTCTCATGAATAAATAGCAAGGATGGGGGTTTTTTTAGCCAACATCATTGTGTACCTTGTATCTTATGTAAAAAGATCCCCTCCTTATCACACCTTACCCAAGTAAAAAAAAAAACACACACACACACAACACACACACACAAACTCCATAGTCTCTAGCATCTAGAGAGCTACAACTACTTCAGAGAAGAGACACACAGCTCATCTAATAATGACAAGGATAGTTAGGGTTCGTTTACAGTTGTATCAGCTCTGGCTTCTAGCAGGAGCAAAATTCCTGCTAACAGATCTTTTCTTCACTCTTAAAAGCTCAGGATAACATCTGGGCCTTTGGGAAACGTTCTTGCCATAAAGAAGCATTTTATGTAATTTATCTTTCTTCACCAAGCTGCATCTGTCTGCTCTTTTGGCTGGCTCCTGGCTCCCACCCCCACCTCAAATCCCATGGGTTACACAAGAAAAGGAACATATGGCCACCTCCAATGAATCACCAGAAGGTGGCACTGCTTTGACCTCTCTAACGTCTATCAAACACCATTTTGTATCTATGCCTTCCCTTTAATAACTTGTATGCATAAGACAACTCAATTGTTAATTAAAGAGTTATCATGAATCAAGATAAAACAACAAAAAGTTGTGCATGCATTGTTTAATGGGCATATAATCACTTATTTTAAAATATTAAAGTGTTGAGTAAGGCAATGGCAAACCACTTTTGAAAAACCTTACCAAGAAGGTTTTCATCTGCCTTCAAGTAAACCACATATTAATTTACTTCCACTTAATATCTAAGAAGAAAACTATTACAGTTACTACAAATCCAAAAAGGAAAATCAGATTGAGAGGGAATAATACACCATTGGCTACTCGGTAAAATTCATGAAGTATGGACTTGAAGTGAGACCAATAATAATTAATTTGCAATTAATCTTTAACTAATAATATCCTTCCTGTCTTTAAATGCTTTGGATAGAACCATTGCTTTATACCAGTTGCAAGATAATATCATGGAAGCATTAAACATTCCCTGTAAGCAAGTTACGCCTTAATGCATTTCCTATCAAGAAAGGGGGGAAAAAATCCCCAGAAAGATTTCCATATGGAGAAGTTTTCATGAGATGAATAAGGCACAATAGAAACACAACTGTTCCTTAGTAATTGTTTCCTTGTAATTGGCTCTCCCAAAAATGAGAAGACAAGCTGTTTATGCCTGTCTGAGCATTTGTGCCGACCGACAAGGCTTATAATTATATTTGATTACAGTAAATCAAACATCACCATTATCTCTTTACAATTGCATCCATTGTTTGAAATTAACAGTTCTGCTACTGCAATTCCGAAGGAAAGAATTTTTCAACCTTCAACTCCAGACTGCAATGTATAGTAGCCGAGCGTGTCTTGATACTAAACTACAATGATGCATATTTATCTCCCAACAAAAATGCAAGGTCTCTCCCTCTCTTCTTCCTCACCCACCTACCTCCACTTCCACAAAATAAAGCAACCACCTTGCATAGAAACAGGAGAAAAAGGCAGTTACCAGTAGCTACCAGGCTTGATAGAGAGCAATTGCACAGCAATTGAAGCTAGCAGGATTGAATAAAATTTCAGAAATAAATCAGACTTTGATATTTCTCTTTTGCAAAGGTCCCTCATTACTAAACTGACTTTGCTTCTTCCACTTCCCTTATTCCAAATGCAGCAACATTAAACCTGTCTATCAAAATGTCTCCCACTAAAATGTCCACTTGCTAAGAGACTAGGGAAGAGCAAACACTTTGTTATGCTATATTTTGCATGGGTTTAGATCTTCAGGTCAGTGCTGCCTCCTGGCAATTACTTGGACCAGTCCCCACAGTTCTGTTGACAAAATTTTAGGAAGTGGTTTGTCCTTGCCTTCCTCCTAGAACTAAGAGAAAGCAATAGGTATAAAGTCACCCACTTGGATTCATACCTAGGGCAAGATTAAAATCTACCGACTCCTAATTTTTAACACATTCCTTAACCACTATACCAAACTGTCCTCTTGCGTTATACATAGCAAACCTATCCAAACTATACTAATGACACCGTAATAAAAGAAAGGCAGGGATTTTTGTTGTTCTTGTTAAATCCAAGGTTGTGATTTTTCAGCAATTGAACCTTCCCAGTCTTGTGGGTAATACTTTTCTTCTGATATGCCCAGTGAATGATTTGCCATATCCAAGATGAATGGGTCAATAAATAATACACACAAAGTCAATGAGATCCTTAGGAGTACTCAGTTTTAATTCTTTCTACCTATGTAGAAATTAGTCTATTCTATTCAATCTGTTCTGATGATTTAGATATTCATTCATTCTAATTTCCCCTTGCCAAATAGTATTTTAAAAATTCAGAAAAAATATACTTTATTATTTGAATATCACCTCTGAAACAATGACAGACAGACACAATATTTAGCTGCCAGGCTGCTAACCATATTTAGGCTTATTTAATGCAACTTTTCTGGCTGAAAGTTTTCTGGCAATTTCTTTAATTTTTTGCCTGCCTCCCCTATGGTGCCATTTCCATTTCTAATAGACACTTAACACACTTTTCCTACTTAATGCTCTTTTGAGTTGAAGCATTGTTTTTCTACCAGAGGCATCATTAAGTTATTGCCTGGATTCTGAAAAACAAAAGTACACTGCCTTAATTAATCAAGACCCACTTTATAGTTAACCAAAAGCATTGATGAAAAAGCATTTCACCAACATGTACTACATGCAGAATGTTTTGAAAGAATGCATTTAAAAATACAAACACAATCTAAGGGTGACTGTGAGGACTGGCAGGATAAGAACTGGGAAGGGCTGAAACAGTAGAAGAATAAGTCTGTTATCTTACAGACACACTTCAAGCTGTCATCTGGAAGAGATTTACAAGGAAAATGTCCCTTGCAGGGTCACATGTATGTCTGAAGGAAGACCCCCTTCCACTTAAAGTAAGACTTGTGTGACCACATTCAATTTGAAAAGGCTCAGGAAGGCATAACCTCTAAGGGTGACCAGTCAGCAAGGAACAGTTTGTATGTTAGATGGAGTGCTTAGAATAAAATAATATATTTTTTTTAAATTTTAGAAGCAGTCTCTGCCTCTTGAAACAAAGCATTCTTTCTAGGATTGCACTGCTCAGGCCTTTCATGCATGCAAAGTAAAGTGAAATTATAAGAAAGCTCCAGATGCTCAAGCAATCCCTTATTAAAAAAATACACAAGGTTAGAGATTTGTTCAATAACATAGTTTGTATTTGTTTTCTTAAATATTGCCCTTCTGCAAACATTTTAGATACCCGATTGGAGAAGGTTGCACTATTGCTATGATTTCATGATAATATGCATAGTACATACTTCCAGAGAACTCTTACCTGATTTCCTTGCTTATATAATAAAATGTGAAGTAAATGTTAAGCAGGACTCCAGGTTTAAACAATGAGCATAACAATTTTAGAGTTGGAAAGAATAATAAGCTTAGTCAAGGTTTGCTCTTCTCAATAATATCAGATTGACAAGAATACGGTTCCAAGCAGGTATGCTCCACATAAGATTTCCACACACACACAGACACATAGATATGGATATGTATGTATGTGTATGTGTGTGTGTGTATACACACACAAGTCATATACAAGTCATATACAACTCTGATTACCCACTAATACATTTATTATAATTATCATTATTTCCAGCCAACTCTGCCAATAAAATGTAATTAGATTGCAATCAACATAGCTTAAGGGCACCCATTTGGAAAGGATTCATATAGTAAAATTCTAATTAATTAATATATTACTCTATGGATGAAGTCCCATAGGGTAAGCTTTATGATATAGACATAGTATAAACCAACACCATTCTAATGCTGGGGTGGAGAAGTATGACTTGAAAATGTTCCATTATTTTTATTACAAATTTATTGAAAACATATCACCCAAGACGAATTACAAAATAAATAATGAAACAATGAATGAAACCATTTTTTTTCCTACAGCAAATCCTTCAAGATACTTTTAAGAAGCAAAAAAAAAAAAATCATCATTAAAAACCTGCAGTAAGGGAAGAATACCTTCAACAGGCAACTTTAAATGCCTGGAGGCTATGAAGATCTGGATGACCACACACACCTATCTATCTATCTATCTATCTATCTATCTATCTATCTATCTATCTATCTATCCATTTATTTATATTTATTTATTTATTTATTTATTTATTGGTTTGATTTATATGCTGCCCTTTTCTGGAGACTCAGGGCGGCTTACAATGTGTTAAGCAACAGCCTTCATACTTTTGTATATACCTGCTTAGTAGGGCTTTCGCCCCCCGCCCCCCAAAGCGGTGTTTTTTTTATACAAAGTCAGCTTATTGCCCCCACAAACCGGGTCCTCGTTCTACCTACCTCAGAAGGATGGAAGGCTGAGTCAACCTTGAGCCTGGTGAGATTGAACTTGCAGTAATTGCAGGCAGCTGGTGTTACTTAACAGTGCTTTAGTCTGCTGCACCACCAAGGCTCTATTATGTTGAATTTTATCCATCTTTGCTTCTTGTTTAAATTTTATATACAGTTTTTATATTTTAATATTTTACTTGCAGAGTGTCCCTTCTGTGAGGGAGATGGGTAGTTTCTAAATTTGAAAAATTAAATTAAAAATTGTAGTTTTGTTATGAGTCTGTTTTGGTGGGTATGAGAGAGATTTAACTTTAGGGGTCCTTGGTGTTCTCTAACCTTTGTTGTTTTCTTGTAGAGGTTTCATTACCCAAATTAGGTAATGTACTGATGATGTTACCTACTTTGGATAATGAAATGTCTGCAAGAAAACCAAGCTCAGAGAACACCAAGGATGCTTCATTTCAACCCTGAGCTACAAAGATTCTCCTTTATCAGTATTTAATGTTGTTTTTGTTATTTATCTGTTTTTAGTCTCCCAGAGTTATTCCATATAATATCGATAGACATACGAATATAATAAATGTGTGGCAGCCATTCCTGTGGAGATCATAAGAAACTACACTAAATTCAATTATGGCAAACCAGGTAGAAGCAAAATAGAATCATCTGGCTGATATCCATTTTGTGGGTTGTTTGCCACACTTCTCTATATGGAAAGCTGTTTGCCTACAAATAAGTTGCCATGTCAAATTAGCCTTCCATCTGCTCACATTTCAATCATCCAACACTGCAGTAAACTATATTCAGAAGCAGAAGATTCATTCTTATTTATCCCCTTTTAGTGGGGCTGCCACCCTAAATAAACTTTGTCAGGAATAAGCATAGGTATGTGCAACATGAGTTGCCCTCTAGAAATTGGGTGTAAGATTACAACTTTAGTCTACAAGCCTAAATACATTTATAAAAGATTAATATTTTTTTTGTAGTAAACCTAACTAAGATGGCAGTATATATTGGTAGAAATTCCATTTATATTTCTGCCCTAAACTGTTTATCTGTACTTGTCAAAAAAGTAAAATATTTAGCAGTCCTGATGCAATTAAATGTTGCTCACATCAAGACTATTTTTCTCTACTATTTCCCCCAAGAGACAACTGCTAAAACTTGACTATTTCCTTATCTATGTCTAAATTACAAATACTCAAGTATTTGAGAGCTGAGGTGGCGCAGTGATTAGAGTGCAGTACTGCAGCTACTTCAGCTGACTGCTAGCTCGGAGAGTGGGTGGCATAGAAATATGAATAATAAATAAATAAATAAATAAATAAATAAATAAATAAATAAATAATAAGTACTACCTTCTAAATAAAGGAACCTGAATTTTTTTTTCAGAAATCAAAATAGCTTTCCTAAACATCCTGTCATGGATTGAGGAATGACAGAAGGTACCTATGGAAGATCAAACACTTTCACTCACCTTTCCTCAATCCAGTAACCTTAAGATATATTGCACTACAATTCCCATCATTTTCAGTTACCCTATGCTGGATAGATTATGCAAATTTCCTTCAACTATAAGAGCATCAATGTGGGGAAGGCTAATTAATCTATATGGAATAAGTAACCTTTGCTGACTCACTCACTCCGATCCAAAATTAAACCTCAGGCACTGTCCCAAACCATCTACCAGATCTAATTTCCATGATATTGCTGTTAGTGTAATTGAGAAACTTATTATTTTGTTGCCTCCAAAAAATCATTTAAAAGGTATAGTTTCCCTGCCCAGTTGTGTCTGACTCTGGAGGGTCAACTAAATGCAAACAATGGTTAAAGGATTTACATCCTTGGGATTAAAAGAAACTGAACAAGGTTTTGTTTTGTTTTGTGTTTTGTTTTGTTTTGTTTTGTGTTGTGTTGTGTTGTGTTGTGTTGTGTTTTGTTTTGTTTTGTTTTGTTTTGTTTTGTTTTGTTTTTTTGTTTTGTTTTGTTTTGTTTTGTTTTGTTTTGTTTTGTTTTGTTTTGTTTTGTTTTGTTTTGCTTTGCTTTGTTTTGTTTTGTTTATTAAGCATCAGTTCCATTTTAGAAATGATCAGCAGCATGCCAATGTGATTTTCCTCACATATAAAAAGAATGGACCAACTGTATTTTCAGCCTGCATGAAGCTTTACACATTTCTTGCAACAATGGCTGTTACCTTTTCTAGGTGGAGGGTTTTGTTGCTCTGACTTGCAGCAAATAAAGATGCACATCAAAATGGTAGATGTATCTCAATTTATGTGGGCAAGCTGACTTATTGCAGGAGAAACATGAATACTTGAGATGTTCAGGGTTCCAATCACCACCTTAAGCAAAGTCCACTAACAACTTTCATGGAGCAGACATGAACCATCATTCTGCACAACCAGGACATTAAAAAAAAACAAAAAACCTCCTGAACATCTTGGTAGTCCAGTGACCATTTCAGACCTCTCCACAATTCAAGGGTCGGTCCTCTCGCCCCTTCTGTTCAACATTTATGTAAAGCCGGTGGGTGAGATCATCCGTGGCTTCGGGGTGGAGTTCCATCAGTACGCTGATGACACCCAGCTATACATCTCCACCCCAGGCCACCCCAACGATGCCCTTGAAGTGATGTCCCAGTGCCTGGAGGCCGTGCAGGCCTGGATGGGGAGAAACATGCTCCGACTCAACCCCTCCAAGACCGAGTGGCTGTGGCTTCCGGCGTCCCGATATAGCCAGCTGATGCCATCGCTGGCTATTGGGGGCGAATCACTCGCCCCCACGGAGAGGGCTCGTAACTTGGGCATCCTCCGGGACGCACGGCTGTCTTTAGAAGATCATTTGACGGCCGTGGCCAGGGGGGCTTTTTATCAGGTTCGCCTGATACGCCAGTTGCGCCCCTTTCTAGATCGGGACTCCCTACGCACAGTCATTCAGGCACTCGTCACTTCCCGCCTGGACTACTGCAATGCTCTCTACATGGGGCTCCCCCTGGGGGTGCACCCGGAGGTTCCAGTTGGTCCAGAACGCGGCCGCGTGCTGGATTATGGGGGCGACGAGGCGCTCCCATGTGACACATCTCCTGCGCGAGCTGCACTGGCTCCCGGTGGTCTTCCGGGTGCGCTTCAAGGTGTTGGTGACCACCTTTAAAGCGCTCCATGGCTTAGGGCCGGGATACCTACAAGACCGCCTTCTGCCACCAATAGCCTCCCACCGGCCAGTACGCTCGCACAGAGTGGGCCTCCTCAGGGTGCCATCCGCCAGACAATGTCAGCTGGCGACCCCCAGGGGGAGAGCCTTCTCTGTGGCGGCGCCCACCCTCTGGAACAACCTCCCCCCAGAGATACGTACAATAACAGACCTCCAGATTTTTCATCAGGCCCTAAAAACCTATTTATTTCAACTAGCTGGGCTGGCTTGAGTTAAATTTTAAATTGATTTTAAATTGGGTTGTTTTAATTTTACCGCCAAAATATTTAATTATTTTAAACTGTTTTTAAATTTTGTATGTCCTGTTTTTTACTTTGGCTGTTCACCTCCCTGAGTCCTAATTGGAGAAGGGCGGTATAGAAATTGAAACAAATAAATAAAATAAATAAATAATAAATAAATTCCTTCCCACTGCATTTTGTATCCAGGATTATTTTCTGCCCATTGCACTACATCTACTGAAACCAAAGGTCAGGTAAATATGAGTGTGTAAGAAAATCCAAAATGTTGACATGGTTCTTGCCTTTTAAGGTTAATTAATTGGCTCTGTGGTCTTGAATCAGAATCCATCTGATATTATTATAACAAGCCATAGTTTGGGTAAGCCTCCCTTATTGTTCAAGTGCCCAGAGCCCTAGTGAAGCTTCCAAGTTGCTTTCAACGGCTGCCCTGATAAACGCTATTGCAGTAATCAAGCCTGGCAATTCCAAAAGCATGTATCAGTACAGCAAGAAATGGGAAGAGCCTTCTAATGAATCAAAGATGGGGAGAGAATATCAGATTGTCACTTATTAAGTCCACATATTTTTTACTGGACAGGAAGAGATGCGGCTTGGATTTTTTAGAGTTCATCCAGAACTAATCCTACTTTAAAAGGGAGTTGCAAATTGTGCGCTAAACTGTCTTGCACAAGTCTGATTTCTGGTTGAGGGTTAGACACCACTCCAGAATAAGGCACTATTCGTGAATAAATAGACTAATTCACCAATGCTTTGGAGGCCCTTGGCAACCCGTCACTCACTGTAGATGGATGTGCTGCTGAACTGGAGAGAAGAGTGGGAGAATGGGTGGTCTCCAGTGTATTCCAGCACTCAAGGAAGCAGCAACAGGAAAATAAGCTTCTGTTCTTGAAAGCTCTCTACACTTTCTCTGGACACTAAGAGCTTTGCTTTAGGAAATTCACCTAAACAAGCTGGGTTTATTTAGAAAACCTGTCCCCCCACCCACCCTGTCAAAATTAAATCAGAAACCAGAAGAGTCTGAGGCAGGGGTGTTAAAGGATGGAGTTTCAGGCATTCCCAGAAATTTATATAAAGAGATCAGTGAGGTGGCACATATATTGCTAGTGTCTGGAAGTAGAAGTTCATTTTGCCATTATTACCTTCAAAATGGAAAGGAAGGAAACAAAGTTCAGAATTTAGAAGAAAGCCAAATTTCTCATCATGACATTGGGGTTTCACATTCTGTATGCAATTATTTACAGATGAAATGACGGGTCTTAGAAAATTGAAAGTAGAAAGAAAACTGTTTAGTAACCTAGGATAAATCTCTCTGATGAGCTAAACCGTATTTATAAAACGTATTTTTCTCAATCTTCAAAAGAAATTTTCTTAAGTCAGCTTTATAAGAAGTTAAATAACCATTTAAAAACAAATACCTAAACAAAAAAAAACCACAAATAAATATTAGAAAAATGAAAATTCAGGAAATGAAATGAATAAAAAGTCTTTGGCAAAAGATTAGACACAAGGCAATTTTTAAAAATTCTCTGATCACTATTGAGAAGACTGGAACTTATTTGACTCTTTGACTCACATAGGATGGCAGGGGTATCTCATGGAGAACTTTGTGAAATTACAGGTAGTCCTTGACTTACAACAGCTCATTTAGTGACTGTTCAAAGTTACAACGGCACTGAAAAAAGTGACTTACAATAATTTTTCAGTGTTACAACCTTAGAAGCATCCCCATGCTCATGTGATCAAACTTCAGATGCTTGGTAACTGGTTCCTACTTATGACCGTTGCTGTGTCCCAAGATCATGTGATCACCTTTTGCCACCTTCTGACAAGCAAAGTCAATGGGGAAGCCAGATTCACTTAACAGCCGGGTTACTAATTTATCAACTGCAGTGATTCACTTAACAACTGAGGCAAAACTCATTTAACAAATGTCTCACTTAACAGAAATTTTGAGCTCAATTGTGATCGTATGTCGAGGACTGCCTGTATTTATGCACAGGTAAGGTACCATGTTCCATGGTGATGCAATAGTTAGAATGCAGTATGGCAGTAACTCACAGCTCACTCCAGGAGTTCGATTCTGACCAGCTCAAGGTTGATTCAACTTTCCATCCTTCTGAGTTGGGTAAAATAAGGACCCAGATTGTTGGGATCAATATGCTGACATTTGTAAATGCTCAGAGACCACTGTAAAATATGGTGCAGCTGTATATAAGGCTAAGTGCTATTACTATTGCTATTGCTATCCCTAACAGCTGGGGAGGAAGTAGTGAAGAGCACAGTTGATTATCTGTTGCTGTCTTTGTGTCCTTCTAGGGATTTCTGAGAATCATCTGGCTGTCCATTGTTAAAAATGTTGGTGATGTTGGTCTAGAGCAGGGTATCCAACCTTGGCAACTTTAACACTTGTGGACTTCAACTCCCAGAATTCCCCAGCCAGCATGGCTAACTGAGGAAATTGGGAAGTTGAAATCCACAAGTCTTAAATTTGCCAAAGTTGGACACCCCTACTCTGGAGGGATATTCAGATGGATCCTTTCTTACATTCTATGAAAATTGCTGGGCAATATAACATCCAGCTTAAAGCTGAAATAGTAATAGAATATTCAGCCACATTCTAAAATACCTTTTTTTTTTCCCCCTGAGGAAAGAACAGATTCGGTATTCTAGCAGATTCAGTGAGATTCCTTTGCCTGGAACTTTCAATTCATTTCAAACTGATTTCAAAATTAGAAGCTATAATACAAATTTAAATAATACACAGGAATCTAGAATTTTTGAAGGGCTACAGCTTCCTATCATGAAACCAGAGCTAACTATCTGGAATAAAAATGGAGTTCATGACAACTTCAAAGAAAACCTAACCCCACTTCAGACAATGAAATAGATTGAATACAGATTTATAAAACTGAAAGCCACAGTGTTGCCTTACTCTTTACATCCTCTCAAAAAACTATTTCAAAGATCTCAGGAAAAAAAACCAAAAATTCTAAGTGTGGGACAGGAAGCACAATTAGCTAAATCTCTCAGCTTCAATTTTCTTCACAATTTTTAACAACCATTTAGTCCTAACTTGCATTTTACAGATCCACATTACAATTTCCTCCAAGATTTGCAGAATTAAGTCAACTGGGAGCAGTAACATTTCTTTCTTTATATTTTATTTTCCATCTGTCTTTCCTCCTGTGCATAGGATATATTCCCAGTCAAGGAAGTCTTGCTTTGCTTTGGCTTTCTCACAAGCACAATCAAATGTCCATAGGCAAATATGGTTCATATTATTTAAATGAATTATTCCATAATTGATGGGTATATTTGTGTGTGGAGAGCACCTAATTAACCAAGTTAAAATTGCAGTGGCAAGAGAGGTAGATGTTGAAAGGAAGCAACTAGATGGCTATGAAGTCACTCGAAAAAGAAAGGAGGAAAACAGGATTGGAAAGACAAGTTACAAAAAGTACTTAAAAGAACTTCTCATCCAGCTTTTCTTAATTTCATGGACCAAAGGCAAAACAAAAGAGGTGTTGTTTTTTACACAAAACCCACACCTTCTTCTCCAAAGAGCAGTTCTCCAGGAAGTACCCATGTACAGTGATTACTGAAGAGCACCATCAAAATATTTTCTCCAAGAAGCAGCAGCACATAAAATCAGTTCTCAGAGGAGCCCTAAAGAACCACTTGGGATGAAAAGGATGGAGTCCAGAGGAGAGGAGAGGAAAAAGACATCAAGTTCTCCTTTAGTCTAGGCGCTTATTGAGAATGAGAAAGACCCATTGAACCTAGGGGACCCTATGTCCATGAGGACAGAACTGACTCATTTCCTATTGGATATGCTTTTTCTGAAAATTTGGACCAGGTAAGAAAATAGAATTGAATGGAGCATTGGTTTAAAATGAGGATTTGGAACAACAACAAAAAAAAAAAAAAAAACACCCTGATTACTCCCAGGCAAAAGTCTAACAGTGTCAAAGAAGAAAGTGGGAAGAGGAAATGAAAAGGGGGAGGCTTTTTTCCTCCAGTGTATGACATTCTGGACAATGCCAGAGGCAGGAGACTTTGCAAGTCGATTTGAATCTGAAAGATTATCCTTGTTTTAAAAATATATAAAACTCAGTTTGAAGGAGGAGGAAAAAGAAGAAAAAAAAAAGAAGTTTTGGCTGTCAAGCTCCATTGATTGACTTGTCTGTACTTTTGACAAGAGTGATTTGCCCCCAACAACAAATAAGCACCTAGAGTAAAAAAAAAAATTGCTACTGGCAACAGAAACATTGGCCTCCTATTGCTCTGCTTGCTGTTTATGAAGAATGAGGGGAGTTGCTGCTGCTGCCTAGCCATCTCTGCCCATTCCGACATCTGCCTTAATTTTTCATCCTTCATTTCTGGGCAGGATGATTTTCAAATCTACTAAAACTGAAAGCACTCAAATTAATTTCATAGATTGGTCCTCAAGCAGTTATGAAATTGGCCAATGAACTCCTCTTCAAATTAGTATGATGCACATTCAATGAGGAAACCAGAGTTAAATGGTCCTTGGTTTGCCTTTGGGAAAAAAAAATAGAGAAATGACTTTGCTCAAGCTTTTTAATTTTGTTAGCAATTCTGATTTCTAATGAAACAAGGTCAAGTTCTAGTCCAGAACCCAGAGCTGCAGGTGTTCCTATGCCTTATTAATCCTTACAGAAAACATGCAACAAAGTTGTGAAGCACCACATTTTCATCTCACTTGTAACATTCATGATGATTTGAGAGAATATTAAATTCCAAGAGTTGCTGAAAGTAACTCCCTGCTTTGCCTACTTCCACCGGTTCAGTGTGCAGACAGGAGGAAACAGCTGGATGAGTATTTCACATTTCATTTTGCTGTAAAATGTGCACATTTACCAGTACATAATTACAGCACTTCCCTGTCTGAACTCAAAGAATGGCCTGCCAGATTTACAATAGCTAGGTCCAAATTCCACACCTAATTCATGAACAACTAACTGACCTAACACAGACACACAATTTGAAGAATTTAGAAGTGACAGAAGTGACTTGAGTAATTTTGTCCAATTATTCAGACTATGTGTTTTGCCAGCTTTCTCACCATTGGATCAATACTTCCAGTTTAGAGGAAACATTTCACACCTTGTCCCCAAATACCCTGACTGTCATAACACCGTCCTACTATGCATGTCTAAAAATAAAGACTCCCTCAAGCAGAGCTCCGACTCTTGATGACTGTATGGCCAGATTCATGCAATTTGCTCAGGAGAAAATCCAGCAGGATTTACCTGCCAGGAGGCTGCATATGATTTCCAGCTTCATTTATAGAGATGCCATTACACATTACAATTGGGAATTTAAATGGAAATAAATTCCACGGAAATCTATACATGGTTTAAAGTTCTAAGTGCTTGGAATTGTGGCCTTAAGATGATGAGACTGGCACTACAGTATTCATTCTTCCAAGAACTCTTTCTCTGGCATCTGACCTCAGACAGGAGCATCGGTAGTCAAAACAGCCTTCTTAAATTCGAAATCTTGTTCCGGATTTAGCCCTGATTTCAACTGCTTGAAACACGATCCTATCTTACCTTCCAAGCCAGTTCAGCTCACTTGATAACAACTTCCCAATAGGTTGCAACATCTCATCCTCTACCAAACAAGAAATCGCACGTGGCCCAGCCCTAAAGTCTTAACACGTCCTGGTAATTTTGATACAGCGGGGAGATGAACTCCCTGTTGCCTCTTCCACGAGCCCATCAGATGGAAGCGAAGAGAATTCCAATTTGTCGTTATGATCACGACAAATAATCATTCTGTCTGCTGATAACAAAACAGCCCTCGTCTTCCTCCCTTTCCCCTTCCAATTCGTCTTCCAAATGTATTGCAAAGTATTCTATATATATATATATATATATGGATGAACTAATATTCCGCTTAAGGAAAAGGCAATCCATGCTGAGTTTGAATCCTAAACTCCGCGTCCGCCCATCTCTCACCGCCTGGGCCGCGCAAATCCACACCAATCTGAAGCCCTAAAACCAAGGATTCCCTACTTACCTGGAGGATGTTGGGGTGCCGCAACCGTTGCAAAAGGACCATTTCCTTGATGATCTTATAGGAGGCCAGCCTGTAACAGTCCTCCAGAGACCCATAGAGCTTGACGCAATGGTCGATGTCGTGCCCCCCAAAATCGACGGACTTCAAGGCCACCGCCAGGCTCTTGTTGAGCACCGCTTTGTAGACCGCTTTGGTGTAGCCGGAGCCCAGGTAATGGACCTCGGTCACGTTGCTGATGTCCCGGCATCCCAACCGAAGCGGCCCGAGAGAGAGTTCCAGCTTGGATTCGGGGACCCAGGGAGCCCCGGAGGCGACGAGAGCGGCCGAACTGAGCTGGAGCCCCCGTGGGCTGCGGTCGGTGGGCGAGGAGGGGAGCCTCGGCGGCGCGAGATCCATGAGCCGCCTCTCCAGAGGTCGCACCGCCGGCCGAGACTTAGCAGCGGCACCCGGCGCTCCCGCTCCCGTTTCTCCGGGCTGCTGTCTCTGTTGGTACCGCAACACCTCTTCGTAGCGCTCTCGGATCTGCCGGGCTAAATCCCAGCGCCGGTGACGGCCGCCGCTTCTCCTCGCCGCCTCCCACGACCTGTCCCGAGGCGAGCCCGCCAGCGAGTGCGCGATGCCCGCGTTTCGCTGCTGTTGTTGCTGAAGGGGATCAAAGGCCGGGATGAATAAGAGGTTGAGCAAAGTGCCCAGCAAGAAGGAGAGGCAGAAGCCAGCTGCCACGGCCAGCTTTTGCCGCTTCATTGCCCTGCGATGCCTCCACAAGCGAAGCTTCCAGCCGGGGCTCCCTTGCCTTCGGGATCAGCTTCGCCGCCGTCTCGCTTGCACCATTCCAGATGACCAAAAGACAGGCAGACGGACGGACGGACGGACAAACCCCGGCTTCACTCAGCCCTGCTGCCTCGCCACTCCTCGGCGAGGCGAGCTGAAGAAGCCCACATGACACTTGCCTCCTGCCTTGCCTTTACCCGCCCTAAAAGTCTTATTATTAGGTACACCCCAATGAGGAGGGGGGGAGGAGAGTTTTTACATACCAAAAAAAAAATTAAAAAAAAATTCCAAGTGTGCTACATTCATTGTGACGCCAACTGATTGACGGTTCGGCCTCGCCAGTGGAAAAGGGGAAACAGCAGAGAGGATTGCTGGGAAATGAAGTCTTCTTGTCGCAGGTGGCGGCCAGAACACAACGGGACGGAGAACTACAAGTCCCAGAAACGCTCCTGACGCTCCGGGGCTGGAGAGGCGGCAGGAGCTCGATAACGGTGTCGCCTCTCAAAGACGGTAGTTGAATGGAACGGGACGGTAGGGAAAGTATATCCCGCTTGCCCGATCGGAGTCGTGTGGCGCCTCGAGAAGACAGAATAGGGAAAACGAAGCCTTCGGCCGGGCAGAAAGATAAGGAGCCTTCAAGGGCGTCGCTCTCTTAAGGTCCGAAGAGGATTTGACGTTTTGCCCTCCAACGTCTGTCACAGCCCCGCTGTTTCTACATTGATCCCGAGGAGAGGTGTGGGAAAGCCGGTTGCGTTTTGCGAGAAAGCGGGAGGGAAAGTGAAATGAAGGGGCACTTCCCAGCCTCGTTTCAGGACCTTCCCAAAGTTTATCCGAGTGTTTATTTCTACGTATGAATTTGGTTTTGCCGCCCTGGGTTTTCGCGAGTATTTATAGACCTGCATCCTGTTCACACGACCAGACAGTTCCGTTTTGACAGCCTTTAGGAGCGTTACTTACAGACGTTCCGGAAACCTTTGGCGCCCGCGTTTAATTACTCGATTTTTTTAATAGCCCACCTTTCAAAAATCTGTACCAACCCCAAATAGAGAAGAAACTAGGAGAGGTGTGTTTGATTTCTTTTATTTATGAAACGCTTTCCCGTTTAAAAAAAAAAAAAGCAAGTCGGCAGTATATTTATTTAACTCGTGCTGCCCATCATGAACCTCAAGCACATGTGCTCGTACATGTGATATATGCCGCGTAGTTGAGTCTCCCGCCCCCCTTAAGGCCAAATGACCGAATTGTCCTCCCACGAAAGTGATTTTTTTCCCCCATGACCTTCGAAATGCACAGCGAAGGGATGTCAATCAATCCCTTACATTGGTCGCTCTACCGGGCTGACAAACAGATCGATTTGTCCGGTAAAATCAGCTGTGAGTGTAATCCTCGAGACTAGCAATTTTAGTAAAATGAGAGCAACCTCAAGCGGTAAATACGGGTAGGGGAGGCTCCTCAATGATTGTATTTACATCACAGGTTTAGCCAGAATCATTCATAGGCCAAGCAAGCAACTGCATTTGCATAATTTATGAAATTTGTTCAAGTTATAACGCTGGTTTGAACTGGAGAGGAGGGGGAATCCTTGACCATTTTGTTAATCAATGGTTTGGATAATATGTGAGAACTCGGGGAAAAAATCTGTTGTTGTTCTAGATGCGGTTTTATTTTTGTTTGCCTCCCAGAGTTGATTGCAAGGGAGTGTGTATTAAATTTGCATAATAAAATAAATGAATTCATTCGTAACATAGATCAACGCCCCATGGGAATGCAAGGAATTATATGTCATTATAGTCCATTCATGTATTAAGGCATAATAGAGGTAACTTCGCTCTGGGGTGATTTGGTAAGGGCGGAATATCCGAATTAGTAATATCATTACATGAACTGTGATAATAAATAGGGTTAATTTCACGTTGTGGGAATCATAACCATTTTTGTTGAACGAACTGTAGGGCACGATCTGGCCATCTCTTTTCAAATATACTTTTCAGGCCATTCCGTTGTTTGGCTTAAAGGGGCCCTAAATTTCTTTCCTGAAGTCTTTAACAACGTTAAGCTTTTAGACTTTACTCAAAGTATAACTTTAAGAACGAATTGATATTTTAAAGCCACGTAATAAAGGCCATTTCCCTCCTCTTTGTCCTTCCTCCCTCTTTCTTTGCATAACTGCAGAAAATCACAGGGTGTGTATGTGTGTGGAAAGTAAGCTTTCTTCTGACAAGATATTTAAATCAATGGGCTTCTCTATTTCGCCACCAGAGCATAACCGAGGGGGGCAGGACCGGATAAAAATCAGATTTTAAATGCACAGGCAAGCTCCGTTGAAACGGGTTGATTAATCGCAGCGGCTCGCTGATTACCCGGCCAAAGGTACTTAGAGCACGGACGTACAAATATTGCTCAAGGTGGATTGCGAAGTTTGTGGGGCGGAGAGAAATAAAAGCTTTATTTGAGCGCCTTTATCTCCTGGGAAGGTTTATGTGAGAAATTTACAGCTCAGTTTTCCACCTATAATCTGGCGTCGCCCGAGGCCAAAGGGTTTTAACTCCCATGGAAGGGGGGGGGGGGGAGAGATGTGTATATAGGAGGGACGTGTCGAAATTCATTGGACGGCGTGCTAAATTTAACGGATCGATGAGGGCTTCAAGGAATCTGTGCTGGCTTGCCTCATCCCGAAATTCTGGGGTGTGCAAGTCTTCAACACTCATCTTTCCTGCTGGCTGGGGACGATGAGCCTTGTAATCCCACACATCTCATGGCCATCTGTGGGCTGGGCGCAGAGCGATTTCACCGTCGGGCTGAGTTGGGAGCGGGTATACAAATAGTGGACAGTTTTCTGGGGGCTTTTAAATGTAAAAAAGAGAAGACAAAAATTAGGAGCGCTCCCTCTCAGTTCCTTGACGACCTCTCCCGGTTCATAGGCGTGGGCGCGCTGCGGATTTTTTTTTGTATTATTATTATTATTATTATTATTATTATTATTATTATTATTATTATTATTATTATTATTATTATTATTATTATTATTATTATTATTATTATTTATTTTAAATCCATAGAACTCCGCTTCTCCCCCTGAGCGTTGCCCTACCCCTCATTAAAGTCCTCAGCCGGGAGCTGTGTGTTGTGGCTACCGCGGGAGGGATGAAAGGGCCCCGTCGAGATCTGGTGGGGGTTGAAGCTCTGCGCCCCTCCTGCATCTCCCGGGCTCGGCGTGAGGTCGCCGCAGCTCTGCTGGAGACTGGCCGAAGCCGAGTGCTAATGGTGTGCTTATCTACACCGGGCCGACGCTGTTAGCAACTAATTAACAAATGAAATTAGTCCCAGAAAGAACACAAAGGGAGTGTGTGTGTGTGTGTGAGAGAGAGAGAGAGAGAGAGAGAGAGAGAGAGAGATCCAGCTGAAAGTGCTTTGAATTGAGAAAGTTATAGCTGGAGAGCGCCATTCGGGTCGCCGGCACAAAGCAAGCAAGACGCGCCAATTAAGGCACTGTTTGAATTGTCTGCCAGGGGAAGAGAGTAAAAGGGCGGACAAGCAAGAACAAGAATCGGTGCCCGCCTAATATCTTGATCAAGGTGGCTCTGGATCCGGCGATTTTCCTTGTCGGTACTAATTGTACAAGGCACAAGCTGCCACTAACATCCCGAACGCGGAACGTGTCCCTTCTGCAAAGGAAATGCTCGTGCTTGAGAAAAGACAAGCAGGCTGTCTTATTTCGTTGTGATACTTTTAGCCCGATCTGCTTTAATGTGTCCAATGATGTTTACTACACCCCAGTAGTACTTTTGTAACAGTTCTTGACTAAATTTGGCTGAAAAATAATGAAATGCGTGTTTCCCCTCCGCCCTGCTCTTCATTCTTTCTTTCACCCTCCAACAAGACAAAAAAATAAATAAAAGCTGCTTGAAATGCCTACCTGTTTTAAAAAGCAACCTTTTCATGGGGTTGCCGCTCCATAGCTTGTCAATGGGATTATGGGAGACATGATTGCCTGAGTTAGTGTTTCTCAGCTTCAGCAAGTTTGTGACTTCAGTTCCACAGCCTCACACCCTCTGTAGCCTCCTGAAAAAGTACTACACTTGCTTCTATAGGTAAGAATGATCGTGATGGTTATAATGGAATAAGAAGGAACCTTAAACCTGCCAAGAATTGTTTTTCTTTAACGAGTCATAAAAATCTACACTGAAAAGAAAAAAAAACTAGGCAGCGGAAACAGGTGCACAAATGGCTAAACCAAAAGATTGGAAAAGAGATAATTTTCAAGTGTAACCAAGAAAGATTGTTGTATGTTTCCTTGCATAAATATGTAGGAAGTTAGCACCCACCCCTCTCCTAGAAGAATGAAATATTTTAGGAAATATTAAAAAGGCAGAATATATTTCCCTGGATGAGAAATGAAGAAAGACAAAGCAGCTCCCACCTTCTTGCCTCCCCCCATACCTTTGTCAATGGGCCAGAGGCAGAAACTCAATCCCCCCACCTTTGTCAATAAACCATCATCTGCAACACAATAGGACCCATCTAGCAACAGAAACTCACCACATGGCACCTGGGGAGATTACATCAGCCAGCAAGACTAGCTATGACCTTTGACAGCAACCAATCAGGATACTCTTCCTGTGCCCCAGGAAGTTCAAAGCCAGCGAGGGTATAAAACCCAGGGACTCTCAGCATCTCTGCCCTTTTCTGCTCAGGAACTCAAACCATGTGATCCTGTCCACCATTAAACCATCTTTCCAAGGAGTCTCCATGTTTCCAGTGTCTTTTTCCCCACTTGGAACTGAACCCGGAAGGATATTTCTTTCAACAAATATAAATGTTAATAAAACAGTTTAAAAGGATGAATAATTTAAAATAGAGGAATTTAAAACATTTTACCTACTTCTTCCTGAGATTTTAGTTTGCAATTAACTTTGTTAATAGTGAAATAGGAGTGGAAACAAAAATACATAATTAAAACTAGTGTGCCTATCTCCTTTTTTGTATACCTCTAATTCTTAACAGGAGTTCTGTTCAGACAACATATTCCCTTGTAAAAATTCAATATAGAAAGAGTGGCAAGTAGTCCATTCCTTCTATAAATGGTACTCTTCATTGGCAAATGAAGAGCTACCCTGTTTCCCCTAAAATAGAACCTCTCCTGATAATAAGCCCAATCGGGCTTTCGTGCGCATGTGCTAAAATAAGCCCTCCCCCGAAAATAAGCTCTCCCCAAAAATACTTAGACGCATGCACAACCGGTCCCTGCCATTTCCTCTGGTTGCTTGCCAGGCAAACAACATGAGGTGAGGTGAGGCGAGGCCGGAGGAGGGGAAAGGGAGAGGTAACATGCCCCACGCACCCCACACCCCCTTATCAATTAATTCCAATTTCTCAAACTCATGAGAAGTTTTTTTTTTATGGTACAACTTGTTTCCCTGCACACAACAGCCAAGAAATGCGATGGAGCTGGAAGTCAGATAAGACGGCGAGAGGAGCCTCATCTTGCTCCACGTGCCCCAAAATATTAAGACCTCCCCGAAAATAAGGCCAAGCGCTTATTTTGAAAAAATATAAGATAGGGTCTTATTTTTGGGGAACCACGGTATCTGATTGTTCATGGATACAGTGCAAGTATGAGATTTACATATAAATTATCTGCTCCCTGGTGCAGGCAAGAGTGCATGGTGGCTAATCAGCTCTCAAGGGAAACAGAGTGCAGTTTAGAGCAGGGATCTCCAACCTTGGCAACTTTAAGACTTGTGGACTTCAACTCCCAGAGTTCCTCAGACAGCAAAGCTGAGTTGAAGTCTACAAATCTTAAAGTTGCCAAGGGTAGAGACCCCTGGTATATAAAGACAGGAGGGAGCGGTCACTTTGCCTTGCAAGTTGAATTCTCTACACAAAAATATGTTTGATTAGAGCATAGAATCCTATTCTAGAATCTAGAAGCAAAGTTTTATTTGTTTTCTTGTTTACAAATACTTAAGAGAAACTAATTGGATACTAAAAGAACACCTTTTCTAAATAAAATATAATGCATATTGTATTATAAGTACTGCATAATATTATTTAACATTTATTTCTTTGCCTGGTTCTTATGCATAAAGAGTGATTGCACATAATTATCTTCCTCTGTTTATTCTTACTTCAGTTCTGCAGGGTAAAGAGAGATAGCGATTGATCAGAAATCGTGGCCAAAACCTGGAAGATTTGAGCCTGGGTCTATCCAGTTGCAATCTAACCATTCTATCCCCAAGTTGTTTATTTACTCAATGCACATGGAATGTTAAAACGATTCATAAACTTATCTCAGAAGGAAGAACTCAGAACATTCATCTCATTTCTGATAGGATCCATATTTAACCCAAAACTCTAAAGTTACAGTGGAATTCTAGTGACATGCTGAACATTCCAAAAGAGAATCTGAATCTGAACTTCCATCAAAAATATGTTCCTAATTTAAATGCAATATTCTTTTAACTGGATGGCATGTCAACCATGAAGCACTAATTAAAAGGGGGTGGGAATCTGATAATAACTTGCAGAAAGAGTCCTTAAAGAAAAAGGCAGACCAATCCAAGACCCTTGGCATTTTCTCTCCCTCAATCTTTTATTATTGTCATACATTCAAATCTTTAAAAAGTGACAAGTGGTGGTGATTCACTCAGAATGTAAACTGAATATACTTCATGTTAATTGGACAAACTAAGATCTTTGATTGCCTAAATCTTGAGAAGGGGAAAGTCTCCTCCTGATCTAAGTTTAGTATTTCTTGCCATATATTAATTGATCTGCACCTAAAAGTCACTTTTAGGTATTCATGATAAAACTGTACTTTAAAAGGTCATGACAGTTGCTTCTTTTTATTTCTTAAAGAGATTTTAATGTGAAATGGTGGGAAATTGTGTACTGTACTGCTGCATCCTGGTACATGATAAACAGGCAATCATCAATAAACAAAAAACTCCTAATTGAACTACTATGGACTTTACAAGCTGTGACATTGAGATTTTGATGAGTACAGTTTTCACATTTCATGGTGTTGAACATGCTGCTCTAATTGTTGCAGATTTCCAGAAAGCATGTATAATCTGAGAAGAAGCACAGAACAATGTCCCTATGCCTGGGTGGGCATAGGGACATCTAAGCCAAATTCTTTTTTTTTTTAAATATACTTTATTGATTTTTTTAAAAAAGTTTTTTTAAAAAAAAGAAAATATCAAATCTCAGGTAACATCTGAGGTATCGTGCGATTACATATATACAGTATATACACAACAAGTATCTTCAAATCTAGCATTAATAGAAATAGGCATATCCTTATAGTCATGTTCTATTATTCCACCATTTATATCACCTTTGCCATACTGCCTTAAATTTTGAATTCTCCTCATCTTTAAGCATACTGGTTAATTTCGCCATTTCTGCACATTCCAAAATTTTATTTATTATTATCATCTCTGGAGGGATTTGTTTATCTTTCCAATGTTTTGCAAAAGTTAATCTGGCCGCTGTTATAATATGTATAATTAATTGTGTCTTGTCCTTAGAGAGCCCATCTCACATCATTCCCAGTAAGAAAATTTCTGGAGATAATTTTATATCTTCTTCCACTATTTCCTGCAGCCAAGTTCGTATTTTTTTCCAGAACTTCTTTGTCTCTGAGCAGGACCACCACATATGAAAGAAGGTGCCAACCTCCTTTCCACACTTCCAACAAATTCCTGAGGCGTTAGGAAATATTTTTGCTAATCTAGCTGGGGCTAGATACCATCTGTGAAATATTTTGTAGTGATTCTCCCTATAAGTTGCTGATTTAGTAAAGTTATAATTTCTATTCCAAGCCTCCTCCCAATCATTGAAATTTAGTCTGTGGCCAATATTTTTTTCCCAAATGCTTAGTTGGTTCCTAGCTATCCCTTCTGCTCTGTCTTCGCCTAATAAGAAGTTATAGAATCTGGCTAGCATTTTCTTTTCAATCCCCAACATAATTTTATCTAGATTGTTGTACTTCGTCTCTATCCCAAATTGATCCCTATCTTTTTGATATCTAGAACTTATCTGCATGTAACTCCACCAGTCCAAATTAAAGCCTTGATTGTTTAGTGTTTCTCGAGGTCTAAGAATACCATTTCCATCTAATATGTCTTTATACGTGCCAAATTTTCCAATATCCCTTTTATTAGTAGCAATCAACGCCTCCATAATTGAGAGCCAAATCAGAATTTTCGTATAAAATCTTTGTCTAATTTCTTCCCATGTTTGGATCAGAATCTCCCTTAATTTGTGTCTGTGGAAATGTAATTTCTTTTTGTTCTTTGGGCCCCATAAATAAGCGTGCCAGCCTGCCTGTAGATCGTGGCCTTCTAATGTCAGAATTCTCTTATTTTGTAATGTGACCCAATCTTTGATCCATACTAATTTGGCCGCTTTCTGGTATAATTGCCAATCCGGTAATCCGAAGCCGCCCATGTTTCTTTTTCCTTGCAGTGTTTTATATGCAATTCTTGCCTTCTTCCCTTCCCACAAAAAATCTCGCACCTTTCTTTCCAAATCTAGGAAATATTTTTTATCCAGGTTCACTGGAATGGTTTGAAATAGAAATATGATTTTGGGAAGAATATTCATTTTAATTGCTGAAATCTTACCTGTAAGGGATAGTTTTAGTTTCTTCCATCTATCTATGTCCTGCTTTATTTTTTGTAGTAATGGACTATAATTGTCCTCTTTTAAGGAGGAATACCTAAGCCAAATTCAATCAATTAAGTGCCACCTACTGCTGCCTGCTGCTGGAAGCAAATCGAAAGTGCCCAAAGGCCCATATGTGATCTTAGTGTCTGCATATTTATTTCTCCTTTTTTATATATATAGCAATCATTCAAATAGTTTGATTCATTTCAAAATTCAGGCCAAACAAAATTGTCTCTCATCCAATTTCTACTGAAACCTCTAGTTTATTCCCCTTATGACTGCTTGTATAATAAGGGCATTAAGCTAACAAATGAAAATAAATAAGCCTTGGCTTAAAGAAAAAAACAAACACCACTTACTTTGTGTCCAGTGTTTTGCAGAATCATATTTGTGTGCTTTTGGTCAGAAAATGAATTAGCCAGGAGAAAATAGGTTGCTAGTCAATAAGATGAAAACTTCACAGATGTGAAGAGACTGATGTTACCCAATTAACTGCTGAATATTTCCAGATGTCCTGCAGGGGAAAAATTCTGATGAAAGGAAGTTGATGATCTGGTTGGGTTATATTAGTACACCATTATTGTTCAAGTTTACATAACGATCATTATACAGTTAAATATAATATTCATTGTCCATTTTTGCTGCTGCTGCTGATTCTACAGCTGAGAACAGAAGAGCAGATACAAATAGCTTAACTCCAAAAATAGTGGAGCAGTTTTCTACTCTAATTTGACTTATATTTTAATGGCAAAATGTGTTATTATTATTTTATTTTATTTTTGCTTTGGTCTGCCTGCAAACCAATAGAGCAAAAAGCTCCTTCATGCATTTCAATGTATGATTTGGCCTGAATAGCAATCAGAGCGGGGTAATTTAAGTAAAGAGACCTTTAATACAGCTTGAGAAACGTGGCTTGAAAATCCAAGCCAGGTTTAGATTCACCTCTTGTAAAATGAACAATGAGCTACACAGCAGGAGACCATGGCTATTGCCCAGTTGCTGTAAAACAGAAATATTCAAGACCATGAAACAATGAACTTTTAAAAATGAAATATATCCATGATTCTATTTTTTTAAAGGGGGGGGGATAATATTGAAATAAGTCACTTTTTAATAATTCTGTATTTTCCGTCTTACACTTTAATTTACAGTATGTTACTTTCATCAATTATGAATCTTAGGATTTATGACAGCATATTACAATAGTCTGGTGTGATATTTGTTAAAAAAAATAATCGTAATTGGAATAAAAGTCAGATTATTTTGCCATATTTTTTTTCTTCATTATACAGAAAAGATTCTACCACAATGCTATATTTAAGGAAATGGCAGTAGGCCTTCAAAGTCTCTTCCCTGAAAGTCTACTCTGGACTTTCAACTAGAAATCATCTAGCAATTTTTGATGTGGTTTCAGCATGATGTCTGAGAAGCTTTCCAACATCTCCTCTCAATTCACGAACAGTATCTTTGAATACTTCTTCAGATAATCCAACTGAATGGATTTATTACTCACTTTCTGGATCTTGGAAATAATTTGTAGAAAACTTTTCTTTTCTTTTTGAAAATGCTAGTATTCCATGGAACCTAACTGAAGAAACATTGCTGTGAATCACCCAAGGATTGTTCTTCTACAAAGAGAGTGAGCTGCAGATCTATAGATTTATTATAAGCTACCCTTTCAAATGTTCAGAAAGAGAACATAAAATAATTAGTAGCAAGATTAGATCAGGTATTTTTTCCTAACAGTGTGTCATAATCTACGAAAACGTACTTTATATGTGTTCATCTAACTACAGTGCTAAAAAGAGCAACAGAATGTCAGGCAACTGAATTTCTTAAAGCATTTTGAAATTTGGTTGACAAATGAACATCAGTTAAAAGTAAAACAAAATATTTCCTTGAATTGAATTCAGTTTCTAGTCACTGCGTGAACATCCATGTAGTTTCCTTGGCAACCATATAGGATTGGTTATCATCCCCTTCTTTCAGTATGTTTCTTGGATATCACAATCTAATCTATAGCTTTAAGATTTCCCGTAGCTTTCTCAATTAAGTACTTAACCAGGTCAGCCCTGCTTAGGTTTTTTTTAAATCTTCCTTTGAGTAAATATTTGATTTTCTGCCATGTCTTTCTAATCTTGTTGTTATTTATTACAAATTCCAACTGATTTGTTCTAAGTTAGTCAGCATAAGAAATGGCCAGTGACAACTGTTTGTTCAATCCTAAAAATCAATTTCAAATGGCTGACAGGGTATCCAACATCCAAAGTGCCTTCAATCCATATTTTTGCACAATTTGTGCTCATCAATGAATGTGAATGTGAATACTACAGATATTAGAAAACTTTCATTGTCAGAGATAAGACAGATATTCTGACTTTATCTAAAACAGCTTCCTGTGATTTAGGAGAAAAATCAGAAGAATACACATGTGTGTCATAAACATTCATGTAAATATTGATTCTTCTTTCCCAAAACAAAGTTGGCAAATACAAATATTTGTTTTAGACGTGACCACACCTTTCTTATATTTTTATTAAATTGGTTTCTTGGAACCAATTAGTGGAATTGGTGGTTCTGATTTCCCCTATGGCATGAACAAAGATTCCCCCCATCAGTCTCTTCGAGGTAGAGTAGCCTTTTTCAAGGGTTATAATTCCTCCAAATTGCTGGCATTGTTTTCAGACACCTAACAGCTATTTACCATCCCTTACATCTTAATCACAGAATCCATTTAGAGTGGGATTAGCAGCCTTCACATATAAGCAAAGGAAAGCCTCCCCTCAAGCACACAATGGAGGCTTAACCCTCCCGCCCTGTTGGAGATTGCAGATCAGATAATGGAGCCAATTCTGTCTTATTGAAAGGTCTTGTTTAGGCAGGGACTTTGCATCACAATTTTACCTGAGATAGATCAGGAGTAGGAATGTCAATAGCCCAAAAGAAAAAGCCAGAAGGCTGGAAGATGCTTTAAAGACCACATACTGGTAGCAAAACTGAGGATTTCACTTAGTTTCTAGCACTTAACAAGGCAAGCAAAGGCTTGATCAGATGGGAGGAAAGGTCCACATAATGGTTTGGTGTTCAACAGTAGTACCTCTGGAAAAGCCATCTTTGCAATATAAAGACACTAATAAACAGCAAGAATAAGCTTAGGTTGATTTCCGCTAATAACTGATAGAATAGCATTGCATCCAATTTTGGTCGTCACATTACAAAAAAGATGTTGAGATTTTGGAAAAAGTGCAAAGAAGAGCAACTAAGGTAATTAAAGGCCTAGAGCAGGAGTGTCAAACTCACGTCACGGCGTCATCATGTGACGTATTGGGACTTTTCTTCCCTTCGCTAAACCGGGCATGGGCGTGGCCAGCATGTGACACATCCAGCCTGTGGGCCGCAAGTTTGACAGCCCTGGCCTAGAAACTAAAACATGAAGAATGATTGGAGGAATTGGATATGGCTAGTCTAAAGAAAAGAAGGACTAGGGGTGACATGCTAGCAATATTCCTGTCAGGGTTCCTGTATTCCAGTATTTGAGGGGATGCCACAAAAAAGAGGGAGTCAATTTATTTTCCAAAGCACCAGAAGGCAAGATAAGAAACAATGGATGGGAATTAATCAAGGAGAGAGGCAACCTGGAATTAAGGAGAAACTTCCTAACAGTGAGAACAATTAACCAGTGGAACAGTTTGCCTTCAGAAGTTGTAGGTGCTTCATCACTGGAGGTTTTTAAGAAGAGACTGAATAGCCTGAAATGGTATAGGGTCTCCTGCTGGAGCAGATGGTTGGACTAGAAGACCTCCAAGGACTCTTCCAGCTGTATTCTGATTAATGTTAATATTAAAAAGTCAGAATTCACCTCCTCAAAAGAGGATATATTTACATAGTATTTCAATATAGTTATATATAGGACTTGATAGACATTTAGAAATAAATGGTAATACCTTTCCCCAAGTCAGGAAGATTGTATACTGCTGACCCCTTTGCCAAACTGTAGTCTATTATCTGTTGAATTTCATTGTTCCTACTTCCCCAATGAAGATTTGCTTTTATTTGTTATGGTTAACTGATATCTGCAAATTCCTCCAAAATGAATGAAACATTAATTACGTGCAAGAAAATCTTCATATTTCAATTCTTATATTCAAATTAAGCTCCAAATTTAAAGTATACATTATAAAAAGCCCACTCACTGTTTTAAGTATTATGAATTTTACCTGACTACCTTTCAAAATGAGGCGCTGAATGAATTGCCTTGTAAATTGCAGAAGGCTACCTAGATGATCTTTGTGGCCCCTTCCAACTTCACAATTCAATAATTTTATGAACTCTACCCACAGATCCCCTGTTTGAAAAGACATTACTACTGAGTAGCCAATATCAGCTTTGGCCAGTTTTCTTTCCCAGGACCAAAAACACAGACTGTCTCTTACACATAAACACTGATTAGACTTGACCCAAGAAGGACCTCAAGATCAAGAACCTTTTCTCATCTTTCAGGGCTTCTATTTTCTTTTGTAGAAGATACCAGTTAAACTCAGATGTTATCACGACTTCAATTTAGACATCAAAGCTTTCCATCTGCCTGATGAACTCTCTCAACCTTAATCATAAGAATAATGGAATCTATAATGAAAATACTTAAATTTTCATTTTTAAAAAATCACATGCACATGTCCTATCTGAGCTGTGTATTTTCCATGCTCTTAATGCAGGAACACAGAAAATGAACAATGTTACCTTTGTTGATACAAATCTCAGAGTCCACACTGAATGAGGTAGGTCAGATAGCAAGTCTTCCATACTGTCAATAGCAATAGCAATAGCAATGGCATGTAGACTTATCACTTCATCATGCTTTACAGGCCTCTCTAAGCAGTTACAGAGCCAGCATCTTGCCCCCCAACAATCTGGATCCTCATTTTACCAACTTTGGGAGGATGGAAGGCTGAGTCAATCTTGAGCCATTCAGAATCAAACTCCTGGAGTGAGCATTCTAATCACTGTGCACCAATTATGTATATATTACATAATTTTAAGATTTTCATTCTTAATATTAAATAAATAGCAACTATAATTACAAAACAGCATCAATCTAATTCATAATTAAGATCATGTACATATTTTTGTACTGATATTTTTTAATTCAGCTTAAGGGAAACCATTTGCACCTTATTATTAAACTACTGATAATAGTACTGAGTTGATACTGAGTTTGTGGCTTCATTTCTCGTATGTGCTTGGTTTCTCTGTCACATCTTTTCCACTAACTACTAAAATCAGCCGTATGTTCTGCTGCTTGTTTTCTAGGAAAAAATCTAACCCCAGTGGATGTGCAACATTCTCAACATATGCAGTCAACTCATAGTAACTCAACAAGAGTATTAGATCTAGGTGTATGTGATCAGTAATATCAATAATCCAACAGACAATTCTCCCCATTTATTTTCTCAGATCTTTATTTGGGCTTACTTTGTTTTCTACATTGGCCTTTTCTGCCCTTCTCTCAGTCTTTCAGCTCCAAATCTTCCTTTTCTTCTCTCTAATATTTCAAATTTTCTTTTCAACCTATTTGATGACCCCTCTCATGTTCAAAACTTAGATTTCAAGAATGGATAGTAAAATGGAGAACTTGTAAATGCTCATTCTCATGTCTCCCAAGCCACTGCACAAACGTATTCCATTAGCTGTTTTTAAACATGTCCTATTGATATACTGTAGCTTTAATTTTAACTTCAACTATAGAACAATTTAGCTCTGGCCTTGAGAAGGAGATGGAAGTGGTCAAAGATTAGTCAGCCCCCAAAAAATAAAAAGGATGAGAAAGGGTTAGAAAACCTCTAGCTTGACCTTATGGTCCTTCCAAAGGGGTAGTGAAAGTTGTGGGTAGACTTTCAAGATTCTGTTGATAGCTACTACAACTATAAAGTAGCATTCCTATAATCCGTGTAGTGCCTGTTCTTGACCTGGCTATCTCAAAGGGATCACACAATCTCTCATGCCCTAATCACAGCTTAACTTCAAGGGATTGCCCTTGAAGATCACCCGGTGGAGTGGGGGTGGGATTAACTGGTCCAGAATACTGCCCAGATGATTTAATCCTGCAGGGTGGGTGTGCTCTCTGATTCAATTAAACAATATCATCTCTCAGGATCCTGGAAGCACAACTTCTGCATTCCCTCTGGGACAAGGTTATTGATGAGATCTGGATGTCTCTTCCCCACCCCCCACCCGCTTCCCTCCCATTCTGCTGTTGTTTAAAAGAGCCATGGAGACCTGATCTTCACCTAGGCCTTTGGTAAAGGAGAGTGAGACACCTCATCTCATCATTTTATCTTTTATCAGTTTTATTAATTTTATTGTGATTTCTTTGATTGTTGTGAGATGCCCAGAGTCATTGAGAATTGGGTGGCATGCAAGTTTAATAAATGATAATGATAACATCAATTCATTAAAGAAGCAAGTTAAAGTTGTCTTTAGCTATTTCAGTTTTAAACTAGTGTTTTTCCTCTCATCCCCACAAAGTTTTTGCCATGAATATTATCTAGGATGAGTTATTGATTAGGAACTGGGATTTGACCAGCTCCTGATGGCTATTTTAATTGCCATGTGCATGAAGTTGATATGTCACTGGGGTGCTGTCTTTCATGATTATTTTGACCTGGGCACACTGCTTCCATTGCCCAACAAATACCTGACTAGCCCTTTCTGAGGTATTTGGTAGGACTTCATGGATCCATATTGAACACTCCAAAAATCTTTAAACACTCTAGCGTCTAGACCAGAGGTGTCAAACTCACGTTGTCACGTGATGTATCATGACTTTTTTCCTCTTTGATAAAACGGGGTGGGCATGGCCATTGTGTGATGCATCTGGCCCATGGGCTGCGAGTTTGACACCCCTGACAAATAGGGCTTCTCTTGAGCTCAGCCAGGTGCTGAGATTTTAATTTCACTGAAGACTGCCAACTGGGAGAGATCTGACATTGGGAGACATCCTATTCCTTTGCCTCTCAGGTTCTAGCCAATGAATACTATTACTGGTACCTGCACTACATATAGTAACTATACTCCCATTCAGATACTCTGTATGCCAAGAAAGGGCAGTTTATCTAAATGTAGTATGCCCACTACTTTATTCCCTCAAATCAAAAAACACAGGGACAATGTTCTTAGTAAGAAATTATAAATTGCTCAATATCCCAAATAACATTCCACAGCAAATTTCAACCCCTGTCTGCTGAACAGTCTGAGCTGGGTGACCTCACTGATTTTTGAGGTTATTTTTCCTCTAGGCTAAGGAATCTGATGTAGCCACAATTAATATGGAATAAGAGATGAAATGGGATAGGTCTAAAAGAAACCCGCTGAACCTGTGACTCACGAAACTGAACATAGCCCTCTAGCTGGATTTTGGCCTGACAGATGGTTTGCAATGCCTTTTTTTTTTTTTTAGTCCTGGGCTAACAATAATACCTGGTAGTTTATGAAGCCACCAGCCCTGACAATTTGGCTTCATTGGTCTGGCTGAGCCAAAGGTTGCATAAGCATAAAAGTAAAGAGACACACAGCCTGATGCTTCAGAGTCACACATGGCTAACCAGAACATTGGATCTGCCTCTCCAGAGCCCTCTTAAAGTTGTCATGCAATTGAATTTGTAATGTCCTGGAATGGATGCATTACTAAATACATGGAGAGGAATCTTATAAACTCTATTTTATTAATTTAGTGTAAATTTCAATCAAATGTATTTTAAAGTAAATCAAATTTGGACTGGCTAAACCCATTGCTTTCCTTGGACTTAACCTACTTTTTTTTTGGAGCGTGGCACTAGCTTACCATTCAAAAGCTAAATGTAACCCCATATTATACTGGTTGCATATTTTCTGGTAAAACTGCTAAACAACATGTTTTTATGGACATTTTCAGTCCAATTTGGGAGATCTTATCTCAAATGCCCATTTAAAACTGAGCCAAGCACCCTCTTATATTCTTCCCTCTTACCTTACCAGCAAAAATCTTGTAAAGATAGAAGAAAACAGCCTTATTTATGGTATTTAAAACACCCCACTCTTAAATCCAGCACCTTAATCTCCAGAAGAAGGCTTATTCCTTTAATAGGTGGATAAAAATATTTTTCCATTATATGGGGAATTACTTAGAAGTATTTGCTAATAGAAATTTCATTGAGATAGTTTTTAACTCCTACAAACATGCCATGCTTCCTCCAATTGAATCCACAGAAGTTTTTATCCATAGAATATCTGTGATGTACAGACACCTGAATCAATCCAGTGAATAATGAAGGCTTCTTTATTGAAGGTTATAGACTGGAATCTATACGTAACCGTAAATCTTTACGGTTTATTTATTTGTTTATCTCTATTTACCTAACTTCCCAATATAAGGTTGAATTAGCTGGATAGATTCTCTTCTCAGGGAGTACTAGAATCTGAGCTACCTCACTCTTAGCCCAGCACCTTAATCAGTGTACCATACAGACTCTCCTATATGTCTAAGGACCACTTTGGTATAGTGCTGGAATAGCATCCAGGAGACCATGTGTTTAAATTCTCTCTTTGAATAAGAGCCAACTGGGTGATTTTGGTCCAATCACTCTTTTTTAGCTCAACCTAATAGGGTTGAGTAATATAAGGAGTAGTATGCACTCCACCATAAAATATATCAAATGAAGATGGATCTCTCTCCCTCTCTCCCTCTCTCTCCCTCTGTCTCTCCCCCTCTCTCCCTCTGTCTCTCTCTCTCCCTCCCTCTTTCTCCCTTTTCCTCCCTCTCTCTCTTCCTCTCCCTCCCTCTCTTTCTCTCTCTCCCTCTCCCTCCCTTCCTCTCTCTCTCTCACTCACTCTCTCACTCTCTCTCCTGATTACGGAATTTTGGGAATTGATGTCTACACATCTTAAAGTGGCTGAGATTGAGAAACACTGACCTATGTAATGAAAATTAAATCCTCCAGATTACGGCCTTGGAGTTTCAGATTATATGTACTAAATGTTTGGAAGCTATTAAGCATTCAAATGATTGCCTAAGCAAGGCTATTGTTATCTACATTAATAAAACACTTGGTATTCATCATTTGATAACATCCAGTGGGAACCTACTAGCGCACTAGTAAAGTTAAAACTAAAAAGTAAAAAAATTAAAAATTTAAGGAGGCAAAAATAAATTAAGCCCGTTAAAAGTTGGTTAACTGGGGCAAAGAGAAGGCTCTTCTGGCACTAACCAATCCCACAATTGCATGCTCCTTTGGGTTTCCCATGCAAGGCCACAGAGCCATGTTTTAATCCATTTTTGAAGGCCAGGAGAGTGGGGGCCTGCCTCACTACTGGGGGAAGAATATTCCATAGGGAGGGGACAAGAGCAGAGAAAGCTTTCTTCCTAGACCTGCCAGTTGAAATTCTTTAACTGACAGGGTCTGCCACTTATCTACCCTGCCTGAGTGGGTGGGATGGGCCAATGCAATGGGACAAAGATAGTTCCATGGGTAACCTTGCCCTAGGCCATGTAAGGCTTTATAGGTCATAATCAGCATCTTAAATTGGACCCAGAAGCAGATTGGTACCCAATGCAGTTCACAGACCTGCATTGAAGAATTGCATGTATTCTTCTTTGGGCATCAATATTGCTTGTGTGGCTGCACCAGCTGAAGCTTCCAGATACTTTTCAAGGGTAGCCCTATGTAGAGCTTATTAATCTTCTTACAGGTTCCATTTGAAAATATTCTTCCATAATCTTCATTGCATCAGGCCGCCCAACATTTCAGTTTGGAAAATGACTTGTTTGGAATACTTCAGTGTTCAAGAGCTTAATTTTCAGAATACCAGCAATAACAACAAATGTCCCTTTGGATTCCTTGCTCCAGCAACTCTCTGTCCCATGGAATATAAAGTGTGCTACAGACACCTACAAATGCAAAATCTGAAGTGCATTTAAACCAGCTGTCTTGAGTATACTTAATTACATTAGTCTGGAAGAAAAATCAACAAGAGCTTATAAACAAAGCTACTGGCTGGAATTAACAGAGCAGCACATCACGAGTTTCGGCAGGGGAAAGGTTTAGATTTGAGAGGTGAGAAGGGAAACCAGAGAAATGCCAAAGTTTACATCTAAACACATTTCATTCATTTCTAAACCTTCCTTCCTTCCTTCCCTCCTTCTTCATTTCCATAATGAATTAAATGAACATATGCAATATTGTTTTTCCCAAAATAGGGAAAGGGAAAGCCATATAAGGAAGATATAGGCTTTTTCATTGAAGATGAGCAGTTGCAGGCTTTCCTCACCTATCTCATTTCAGTCTTTATTTTTTAAAAGCTGAAAAGAGTGAGTTATTCAAGGGTATTTAAAAGAAAACAAAATTCTTCATTTAATCAGCCCTTATTACTGCCTGTATTTTAAAAATCAGAGTATTAAAACATTCTTGGTTACTTCATGGACACTTTCTTTTGTTTGTGTGTGTGTGTGTGTGTGTGTGCATGTGTACCTCACCTCAGTGCTTTATTTTATGTGGCCAAAGAATAATATAATAACAGAATAACAGAGTTGGAAGGGACCTTGTAGGTCTTCTAGTCCAACCCCCTGCTCAAGCCATAAACCCTTTCAGACAAATGATTGTCCAATCTCTTCTTAAAAACCTCCAGTGTTAAAGCACCCACAACTTCTAGAGGCAAGTTGCTTCCCCTGATTAATTGTTTTAACTGTCAGGAAATTTCTCCTTAATTCTAGCTTGGTTCTCTCATTGATTAGTTTCCATCCATTGCTTCTTGCCTGCCTTCTGGTGCTTTGGAGAGTAGGCTGACCCCCTCCTTCTTTGTGGCATCTCATTAAATATTGGAAAACTGTTATCATGTTGTCCCTAGTCCTTCTTTTTATGAAAAGAGATGCACTCTGCTTGAAGAATCATCAAAATGAGGTCAAGCCTTCTTTATTGTGGCCTTGCCTTAAAGGAAATGGCTTCTGTCTGGCTGATCCACTGCTTTGAAGTAGGGTATCTGCTGCACTTTGTAATTTTGTTTGCAATTTTGCTTTAAGAAAATGCTTTTAATACTTGAAGCATCAGTGAAGCAAAGAACCTCTTCAAAATCCCATCCATCTTTGTTAAATAACTTTACATGTTTCTTTTTTTCATTATTTCTTCCCAACTCTTCCAATTCTTTCAGCTGCCTGTCAGTTATTGCATTTTCCTTGAAAGCCATCCAAAACAAGTACTGTCACTTTTGAGAATCCTTCAGGAAAGATTTCAGGTTTTTTGAAATTCTGGTTTTTATACTTTACTGACAAATGCTTTAACTAAGCAAATACTTAGCAAAAAGGCAATGCAATTTGGAGAGAATTATAATGTAACTAACCATAAGTCTTAGGAAAAAAATATGATTTATGGAATTATAAGTCTTGTCTGCAGTTTTTGCTATCCAAAAAGTTAATAAAAATGCAAAAAGAGAATGAGGGGAAATAATTTGTTTAAAAATTGAGCATATTTTGATAGGTCTACTTTCAAATGTCTACTAAGAAAATTTGGTCAACTCCAGAGAACAAGAAGCAAAAATCAAAATAAAAGTTATTTCTGTAAACTGAGATAAATTGCCAGTTCTAAAGAATGTAAACAAAATAAATAAAATAAAAGTGGGTACTTTAGATATTATAAACTGGGGAAAAAACTTTTGTAAACTGGCAAATATCTCCTATGAAAACAAGATTTCTGAAATATGGCAAGAAATAGATTTGTGAGAGAATTTAAAATTATGGACCTCCATAATCTTTTTCAAAAAAATATCTAAAAGAAGAAACAAATTGAAGATTATCTTTGATACATTATTGTCATTGCTTGTCTTCCTTTCTTCCTTTTACACATACACGCATACACATGTGTTCTAAACACTTGAAACGAAAAGAAAAGGTGGTTCCTTTATTCTGTTGCCAACTCTTCCTCTTAATAACACAGAGCAGCATATACAGAGTTATCCCTTTTTATCTTCAAAAGAACATTGTGAGGTAAACCAAGCCAAGGTTTGGCTGACAGTCAGTCAGTAAGCTTTTGTGGTTTGATAAGGTATTGTGTGTAGCCCAGGTCTCCTTGGATGAAATCCATCACAGCATCCCCACATACCACTCTGGATTTGAGGTTAAGTCCTGATGACTGAGGAAAGTGCATCTGTTAATTTCTTCTCTGCTGAAGCACTTGAGGAGTTTCAAACGAAGGATATGCCACAGGAATTTTGACAAGACTGGCAAAAGGTTTGCTGATGTGGGTGGTCTTCATGTTATTAGATCTATAAAGGGTCAGGATATCTTGAAGATATTTATTATCTTTGTAATCTCTGGCAGAATCCTTTAAGTAACAGGAAGTAAGTAGCAAAAACAGAATAGACATAGCATCCTCCTTTTAATAGTTTTGAGTAGGGACACAGAATGCAGGGCCGCTGGTAGGCTGACCTGATCTGTAGGAGATGTTCTAAGTTCTCATGACTGAATTCATAGATTTTGACAATTTCTGAAACTAGAAGGAATTACAGCAAAGTAGGAATCACTCTTCAATCAGAAACATCTTCATTCAGTAACAGCCTCACAAATCCTGCTGGAATAGTAGGTGGAAACTATTATTTTCACTATTTTATAGGCTTTATGGAGCTTAGGCTGGTGCACCAGTTTTAACCATATTCGACCATGAAGTCCTGACAGCGGTGATTTCTGTTTTTACAGGCACACACTTCGATTACATGAAGATTCTGTGAAGATGATCCCCAAATTGTAATTGGTACAAAATAGAGTAGCCAGGGATGAGAATAGCTACGGCAATATAACATCAATTCTCTGGTCACCACTTTGGTTATCAATAAAAATGATCATCATCCACATCATCTATGAAAGTTTCTGTATTTCCTCATATTTTCCATATTTTAGGGGACATATATGGTTTATCATTAATGTAACCTAAATCAACATGAAATTAAAATTTTGTTGTTGTTTTTTCTAAGCTTCACTTGCCATTTAGAATGCAGCACTTGATGCATCTTTCTGCCTGATAATCCCCTTTCTTTATTACCCCAATTCATATGATTAGAAGTCACTTCAAGACTTTACATTAGGGTGGAAATATATACATGTAATTCTCCCATCTGTAATTTCTAGTATTTCCTCTAAGTAGATCAACAACACAGAGTTAATATATTTTTAGTACTGTCTTGTTTTGTAAGACCGCCTGGCATGCATTTTCTCCCATCACCAAGTATGACTTACAAGCAGTTTCAAGATCCACCTCCATATTAAACACAAGCCCCTTATAAATCAGGAATCAGATATGTCTCAGAATGACATGATTTCTAAGGAAAAATGACTTCGGTTCTCTTCCCAGACCTCTAGTGAACTCTCCTAGTTCTTGTAACACCACTCCCTTCAGTGTGCAGGATGGAGTGAATCTAATTAACCCCTTGGGCCAACAGCTAGTAATTGATTTATAGAGATCGTCACCCTGCAAATATTACCAAGAGACCCATTCAAAACATAGCTTTGTACCCGTTGTACTAACTCCTTCTCATTATTTTTTCACTGTACTATTTTGAACATGGTTGACTTCCTTCCTCCAGTATTCTCACAAACATACATAGGCTAGAGGAGATTAAAATGGGGTCAGGTTATTTGTGATTCAGGGTCTTGTGGGAACACTGATTGTGTTAGTGTAGTGGATGAACTGGGCTTTTCCCTTAAGCCATAAAGTGGTTTATTTGTTTCTATATTATGTAAATACAGTAAATGCATTTTGTTATCCCAGGTTATGGGATTTAATGTGTCACATGAATCCAAGCCACATAAAGCTGACAACATTGCTTTGTCTTCCCCATAATATCTCTAAATGATATTCTACATATTTTCAGGTTGCATGTACTCATCTGTGGGAATACCAGAGAATGCATGTAAGCAACCAAGTCTTCATAAGTTCAGGAATAGGGTCATGTTCCTACTTTCAAATGAATACATGATGTATTCTTGCTTTCTTCACCTTTTTGTGTTTCCTTAGATGGAGACTGAATGCTGTCAAATGGTAAGCCAACTATTTAGCATAGCCGCTAGCTACAGTTTTAGGCAAACAACTGCTAATTAATGCAGACCAAGGAAAAGTGGGAAAGATCTAAGACCATGATGGCGAGCCTATGCCATGCATGCCAGAGATGGCATACAGAGCCCTCTCTGTGGGCATGCGCGCCATCGCCAGCTGTTCTTTTGGTTTCCAGCATGCACATGCACGCCAGCCAGCTGGTCTTCACGGGCACCAGATCAACAGAAAACAGCCCAAAAAATGACCTGAAAATGGCCCTGAAAACAGCCAAAAACAGGCATGCACTCATGCACTGGCCAGCTGGTCTTCAGGTTTTTGGCGCTCCAGCACGTGCCTTCTGGTTTGGGCACTTAGTGTCAAAAAGGTTCGCCATTACTGGTCTAGGATTTAGTTCAGTTCATATTTTAAAACAAAATATAGATTGAACTCCATCATGTGATCATTAACTCACTGAGTCATACTGTACATTCTGTGAATTACAAGTAATGAAATAATTGAAGGGACAAAGGAAATAAGATTCTGAGGCATAAGACAGAGACAATGAGCAAAGGTGCAGAAGATGGAAGAGGTCAAGAAACTAAATTGAGTGCATACTGGGTCAATTTTACCTCAGAGGTTAGGAAAGAAGGAAAATAGAAAATGAATGCATTCAAGAAAAAGATTGTGGAAAGAGAGAAATGAAATAATAGATAATCAGGAGTCAAGATAAGGAAAAATGGAAGAAGCATAAACTCAAAAGACAGAATGAGAAGTAGGGCCAAAGAAGGTTGGAGCAAAGCTTGCTAGGAAAGGTTAAATCAACACATTCTGTTACTTAAACACATCTTCATCACCATCCTCATCACAAAATATTGCATGAAAACCAAAACTGGGATTTACCCATTCACTCAAGTATAGGTTCACTAAGCACCTCGTTCCACCTCCATCCCCACCATTCATTGTGAAGCTTGACATTATATACAACCATATCTTTATCCTCCCATGCAATGCTGTGCAGTTAAAAGATGGATTTGTTTGGTAACCTTATCAACCCTCATTTTTACTTCCTCCCACTTGCCTTACACTCACAGATAACAAGAAAACAAGAGAAACAATGGTCCTGAACATTCAAACTCTTGTTTTTCCACCAAGATTTATTATTATGTTTTTAACCAGCAGGTCATTTTCAAGGATGAATTTTAGGAAACCATTAAAGATGTGAGAGATGTTAGGAAAGCAATGAATTTTTTATGCAATGCAACAGTGAAAAAGCAATAACTTACAAAATGTGGCAAGCATATATTTTACAAGTGAATATAGATTAACTTCTACATACACTTTCCCCCTCCAGCCCCCTTCTTTTAAACTCAAGTTTTTCATGGGAAGATATTTTGTACCAGTCTGTGTGTTTACCCCTCTTACCCAGTGATTTCTATGCTGATTAGTGTGGCCATGAGTCTTACTTTATAGGGGTCAACTTCTATTTGAAGAGCTGTCTGGTCCAAGTCCGGCATAAAGATAGCAGCAGAGTGTCTGAATCGGCAGGCTGAATTCAGCAAGTTAACCTTGGCCACTTTTATTTGGTTCAGAAATAAAACAGGATTAATGGAAAGCAAAATAAAAGTTTTTAAACAGATTTCTGGAAGCAGTAAAGCAGCACCCAGAAAGAGAGAAGAGCTATAAGAATAGTTCTGGATCCTTAGATATATTTTTAGGAAATAAAAATGATAGATGACTACAATGTAGTGCTTTGTTTGAAAAACTGACATCTCGTTAAAACATTTTAATGTTATTTAAAAAGATTTTAATAACAGAGATATTATTTCTAAGAAAATTGGCTTTGGCAAATTTAACTACACGAGATCTGATCATTTTCAATGTCAACTGTTCCAGCAAGAATTTTGAATTCATCGTGCCTGAAAAAGATGAAAAGAATAATACAGAAACTGTTAATTTTTTGTCAATGGGAGGCCTGTAGATTTTTTTTTAATAAAAATGGATGAACAAAGAATGTGAGAAGTTAATATGGAAGCAGTTTCACCTGTAATTCAAAATAGAGAAATTGGCTAAATGGTTTGAACCTCCTTTTCTGCAAATACTGAGGAGATTCTTCACTTTGCACGTCCTGTTGGCCAGACAATATTCCCACATGGTTTACATAGACTGCTGAGCTACTGCTGCAATTCGCAGAAATTAAACTTTCCATCATCTGGTTTTTATATTTGGAAAATGTCAACTATATTTCCTATCACTGTTGCTTCAATGGCTGAAACCTTCTGTGAATTTCAAAACACATAACTCAGCTCTTGAGCATTTCTATTGTAAATATTGATAATGGTTTCAAGTTCTTTATTAAATAACTTTTTGAGAAAGTTGAGGACAAGCACTATTTTTTTAATGCACTTGTGAAGATAAGAATCATAATAGTTCTTTTTGTACTCTGGAACACATGGGTTTCACTACTTTATTTTGAAGGGGATTTTCCCCCATATTATGAAACTTTATTTGGAAACACTTTCACCTCAAAAGGCAATTTGATTGAAGAACTAAAACCAGCCAAGATACTCCCAAAACTGTACAATATTTGAAAGCATATTAAAACTTCCACAACATATTGCAAATTGCACTGCGTTTATTGTGTATTGCTGCAATAAATGTTACTATCAAAAAACTGCAGTTAATTGCAAATTCCAGGCTTCTGCTAAAGCAGGAATCTCAGTGATCTCCAAATGTCTTGAACCTTTTGGATTTTCTAACTGCTTGAATCAGCACAACCAGTGGCCAAGAATTGTGGGGGGGGGGGTTACGTGCAATTGTCCCAATCCATATCTGCTTATAAGTGCTTACAGTAGAGTAAATAAAAATGGAAATGAAATTGCATGAAGTTAGTGTGATATAATTTACTTCTATTCAGGGGTATCCAGAAAGTGTGGCTAAAAAAAAGGATGGTAGGTACAACACTGTGATCAAAGCCTGACTATTTTGTTATTGGTGTCCTGTGTTCACAGCTTCCTAAGTCTGAATCCAATTTGTTTAATACATCAGCTTGAATTAAATGTTTAGGACTTAGCATCAGACATTTGACTCTCTAAATAGAATTTGCATAGTTTATTCCTCTCCAATGATGCATACAAAATATAACTTTCCATACTGTAGAAATCTGGAGAGATGATTCCCGGTCTGTCAGCATCTTTGCCAATGATGACTTTTAACAGTCTATTAAAAATTCTCTTCTCTAAAATGCTGTATTATACAATTAATTATTTTTTTTTTACAGATTGTGTCTTCACTAGAAAATATCTCTTTGTAGTAGCAACAATATAATGTCAGGGAGTAGAGGCCTTTATTTTCTTATTTTTTTAAAAGTTATTTTAAAATAAGAAATAAAATGGGCTGCAGTGAGATAGGGTAAAGTAGGAGATACAAATGAAATCACGGTAAGACTTTTTCTCCCCACTTCTGACTTGGAAAATATTAACTCATACAAGTTGTGACCTCTGTTTCCAGCATTAAATCTACAGAATGTTTATGAATAGCATTTGTCTCTTTCAGAAACTGCATAGTGTCAATTGCAGTTATTTTCCTCTGATAAATTGTAGGTAGAAGTCCATATATTCAAAGAAACAGGCTGCAGACCGATTTGTGTCTACTAAATAAATGATCTACATTTGAACTTAAAATTTGCTGACATTAGGGATTAAACCAGACAAGTAAAGTTTGAAAACTTAGAGGAATGTTCTCTAGCTCTTGCCTTTCCAGATCAGAGCTTGATTATATGAATTACAGAGCTTTATTCCTTACTCCTGCCCGCCAACCTTCTCTGTCTCTCTTAATAACATTGTAAGTCTAGCGCCGAGCACCGCAACTTCTGTTGCTGCCAAACATTGACTTCACACATTGTGATAAATCAGGTTTGCTTAATCAGGGTTCCTTGGGTGGATTCAGTCATCACAATAAGCCCTAAGCCATGGGTTATTAATTGTAACCATGGGTTATTACCAAATCATGCAACACACTAACCATTACCACCCAAACCATATTCTTTGTAAACTCAAACCAAGTGAGTTAACTGTTGACATATCATAGATGTATTTGGTAAATATGCAATTGGCCTTTCATGAATATGCTTAGTTTAGAAAAGTATAGTAAGTTTAGAAAAACAGGCAACATTTCTTAAAAGTGTTGCTTATTTCATATTTATCATTTTGGCTTTGTGATTGACCATACCCAACACGTTTGCTTTTTTGTAAATAGGTAAACTGTTTTTGTGACAGTGCCAAAATAATACTAGAATAAGATTAGTAAAGTAAATAAAATGGAACATTGAACTTTAACACTATTATCAGAGGAACAAAGTCTGTATCCCCTGCCTAAAAGTACAAACATGCATGGCAGACTCTTTCATGCAATTCATATCATTCTTCTCACTGTGGCAGCTTTAGAATGCAGTTCATCAGTATCCAATGATAGAATCATATGTAGATTAGAAATTGCTCCGAGCCTTCTTGTGAACTAATCAAAGAGATGAAATGCAAAGTTGACCTCCCAAGTTGGCCTCCCAAGTTGACAAGAGTGTAATGGAGTTACCACTACACCAAACCCATGGTAGAGCAAGAATAAAATATCTTGGGTAATATTATGTAATTACTGTATGTTAACATAATCGTTCCAGGTTCATAAAGAGTAGGTTCACCCAAGAAAGGAACAACAACAAACAAAAAATCTTTCTAGTTTGTGGATTATTAGAAAGCTCCCAACTGGCTTGAGCCACATAATGGCAGAATAGATGGACTCAGTTTTTGATTCATCCCACAAGATTTTTCTTTTATTCTTAAATTATCCTTTAAGATAGCATAGTCACACTGATTCTAAAATTGTCCACCGCTGTGTTTTCTCATCAGCTCTACAGCCACAGGTTTCCCAGGAGAATCCACAAAGGACATTCCTCTCTCTTATGCTATATAGCATAGTTCCAAATTGCTGTGTAAGTGAGCTGGGGCAGAAAAAGAGAGGGAGGGATATGCGGTAATGGTAAAGGTAAAGGTTCCCCTCACACATATGTGCTAGGTCCCAATTCTAGGGGGTGGTGTTCATCTCCGTTTCAAAGCCGAAGAGCCAGCGCTGTCCAAAGATGTCTCCGTGGTCATGTGGCCGGCATGACTAAATGCCAAAGGCACACAGAACACTATTACCTTCCCACCAAAGGTGGTCCCTATTTTTCTACTTGCATTTTTATGTGCTTTCGAACTGCTAGGTTGGCAGAAGCTGGGACAAGTAACAGGAGCTCACCCCGTTATGCAGCACTAGGAATTCAAACCGCTGAACTGCCGACCTTTTGATTGACAAGCTCAGCATCTTAGCCACTGAGCCACTGCGTCCCTCATAGAAATGCCATACAGTTGGCCATTGAGGGACAAGAAAATCATATTTCCAACCATTGCTGCATCCTCATTGTTACTTCATGTCATCTGTTTTCACAAGAAAAAGCAACAGTAACTGTGTAGGGGAATAACCAGTAATCCCACCACCCACCTTTCATCACTCTTAAAGAACAAGTGAGATGAGTGTGACAATAGCCAACACAAGGGTTTAGGAAGGAGAGGAATCCTAGGATAGGGTGAATGCTCCTACTAATGGGCAACCATCCATTCTGCAGCTCTAGACAAATTGAAAAATTGTCTTTGCAACTTTTACTATGTAGGAGGAGCCTACAGAGGAAGAGCTGACAAAAGTGGAAGGGGGACGGGGAGGATCGGGGGGGGCAGATGACTAAAGCAGCATTGTGTTAACATGATCCAAACTACATCCCTTTTCTACTCACATGGTGACATTGCAATACAATTGTACTTGTACAGTGCAACAAATGTTTCTGTCATTGAATCCTATTCCTGAATTACCTATTAACTCAACATCCCAAACTCCATTAGGTTTCCAAGATGTCAGGACAAACCAGGGTTGTTCTACTTACCTTAACTACCGGTTTGCAGCGGGGCCATGCACAAACGCTTACTTCGCTCGTGTGCACACACACTCTTCCGCACATGAGCAGAAGTGTTTTGATGACGTTGGGGTTGGTGGGCGGAGCCTCCTGCCGGTTTTACTACCGGTTCTATAGAACCGGTGCAAACCAGGGGCAACCTGGGACAAACCAGGGTCCACTGGGACAAACCTTGAATATGGAAGGCTTAAAATAGACCCATATTTCATCTTGCTGATTACTTCACACAGCTAAAAAGCTATCTGTATGAGGAACCGCTTAAGTGATTCTTTGACCCAGACTATGTTATCTCCTCCTTCCAGATGGTTCCCTTACAAAGGTTATGTCCTTTTCTTTATTGATACAGGGAAGAAGATCTAGTCAACTGTTACAGTCTACAAGGCTTCAACATCACTTGCCAGTGAACAAAAGAGATGATAGAGCTGAAACAAGATCTCTCCATTTCCTGCATTCTAACTCACTGTGAAAGTAAGGAAGCAAGTAAGCAAGAGCTGCTTACCTGAATATATTTACTTATTACAGCCAGGTTGTGTGTGTGTGTGTGTGTGTGTGTGTGTGTGTGTGTGTGTTTATATGCGTACATAAAGATTATTATGTCTCTTTTCTTCTTTTGCCCTTTTCTTCTTTTCCTATTCGCATTATTCAGGCACAACTTCATTCCTACCAATTTCTCTCTTTCTTTATTTTTTTTAACAAACTGCCATCTATCATTGCAGGTAATATTTTTTTAAAGCCTTAGTTTTTATTTTTTTTCTAAGTATATTTGTTATAGTTCAGACAGTAAACTGAAAAGCATCCAATATAAGGCTCTTCAACAGCATAAACATAACCCAAAGCACCTATCGAGAGAAAGAGTGTAATAACAGTATCTAAGGTTGACAAATTAACCTAGTAGCAAAATAAATAATTTGCCTCTGGATTACTGTTTTAATATCCAAGTTTCATCTATTCATTCCAAATTCATTCTAAATTGGTTTGTAGGACTTTTATCTATCCCTATACTTCATAAGCCCTCTATAATTTCAGATAAGTACAATGAATGTTGAATTCTGGGTGAATTTTGGCAAACTGTAGATCTCCATGAACAGTGGAGTTGACAACTGTTGTGAAGAATGAAGGCCTGGCAATCAGACTGATCCTTTGGAATACCTCTGGACAAGGAGAGAATAGGAGATTGCCCACAAGTGTTCTGAACAGGAGGTCCTCATTAGAGGACCATACGACAGCAGTTTCCAATGGGTTTTAGCCCCAGGAGCTAAGGGAGAGGACATCTTTGCTCTCAGCAGTGGCAGAATCTTTAGCAAGGACACTAAGTCAGCTAATGTCACTTTCTAATCACATTTGGAAATGTTCAATTTAACTATTTTATGTATATTAGAAACCTTCAAAATGACAAAGTTAGCTTGATGCCTGATGAGTTTGACCTTCTTCTTTAGAGTTAAGGAATTTTAAACAGAAACTTAAAAGTTTGAATTGGCAAAAAGCAAAATAAAATTTTGATTTAAGAAAATGTTAAATGGACTGAGAGACCAGACATGTTTTGAATATTGGTTGTTTCTGCTGCAAAATTTGAAAAACAAGTATATAATTAAATAATATCTATGTGGAAAATGACTGAAATGGAACTAAACACGCATTAGGAACTGAGGCTTGATGAAGGCTGCAAATGGACATTAGATCTTTTAGTCAGACTGACAAATTAATAACTAATAGAAATGATACAATTTTCAACGGTTAAACTTTTAGAAGATGATCAGAAATTTATTTAAAAGTAACTCTTATCTGACACAGATATTATAGAAAATGAAAGCATTTAAGGGGCGTGCATAAGCACACCAGCGTGCCTACCATCCCTGTCCTAATGTTTCCTTTTATTTATATCCATTTCATGTATTTATAATTATGTTTACACTTGTATCTGTCATAAAATACATGCTTGACAAAATACAAATAAAAAATAAAATAAAGACTGCAAAACTTAGATTACCAAAATGGGAATATAAAAAAGAAATCAAGAAAAGGATTTGGACATGGAACAGCTCAGACAAATTCTGGACAATGCCTCTTTTAAAGGATTTACAAAGTAGATTGGTGAAACTTAGAATGCTTTTTGAATGCCAAAGACTGATGAAATATGAAATCCATTGAAATGATTTAAAAGTGAAGAGCAATAAAAATAAATATAAAGTTGGACTATTTAATCAGGGATAAGATATTTGTTTGATATTAGTTCTAATGGATTTTTTTGCTGAACCAGGACTGGGGAAAAATGACAATTTATAAATTGTACATACATAAAAATTAGGCTATGAGAGAAGAATTTTTTAATTTGTAATTTTAAAGGGGGATGAAAAGTATTACCCAGATTGTGGGGGCAATAAGCTGACTTTGTATACATATACAAAAGTATCTCCGGAGAAGGGCGGCATATAAATTAAATGTGTGTGTGTGTGTGTGTGTGTATATATATATATATAATTTTATGCTCAGTGGGATAAAGGTTGGAAGCCGTTTCTTTATTATAGCCTTTGTTTCTTTTCTTTTCCCTGTACCCTCTGAGTTTTTATTTTATTTTTATTTGTAATTTAGTTTGTATTGGTTATTATCATGTTTACTAAAACTGTCAATAAAATTACTTACAAAACAATTTTGGTAAATTTTAATGTGAATCATTTTAATTAAAGTGCATTGTACTGCTTTTTTTCTTTATTTATTTAAAGGTATATAATATAGCCTGGACTGCAGGGCATTTTATATGACTGTTGTTGATTGTTCACAGAGTGCACAGCAGGAGTGGGTTCTACTTATCTTTACTACTGGTTCTCAGCGGGGCCACATGCATGCGCTTGCTTCGCTCACGCACGCATGCACTCTTCTGCACATGCGCAGAAGCGTTCTGATGACATCAGGGTCGGTGGGCGGAGCCTCCCTCCGGTTTTACTACCGGTTCTATAGAACTGGTTCGAACTGGGGGCAACCCACCACTGGTGCACAGTTTGGAGTACAGTTGTGTTCTTTTCTGGTGGTCTCTCATCCAGCTACTAAACTAGGTCAGCATTACTAAGTCTTCCAGATTAGCTCTACTAACTGCAGTACCGCATATGTGGCAGGTTCAGAACTGCAACTGGTGAGCCAACTAAAAAGGTGCTAAAGATTTAGCAAATACATGACAGTATATTTTTTTCCCTGTGAAGGATCTAAAAAAAGAGCAAGTCCTTTCTCCATCTTTTTCCCCCCGCTCCAATTTCTTTTTAATCATAAAATAGCTTCCAACCCTATTGCTCACTTAACACCTCTGTACTTTTTCCTAAACTTCGTTTTGAAGAGGATTTTCTTCAATAGAACGAGCTAGAGACAAAGAAACAGCCTGTCCCTCTCACTCTATAAGTGTTTTAAGCCACTGAAGTTGGCCGTATATAACTTTATTTGCATTAAATTACCTCCTTAAAAGAGACTCTTAAACTAGGTAACTCATTTTTTTTTAAATTTGATTTATATGCCGCCCTTCTCCGGAGACTCAGGGCGGCTTACAATGCGTTAAGCAATAGCCTTCATACTTTTGTATATTTATACAAAGTCATCTTATTGCCCCCACAATCTGGGTCCTCAATTTACCTACCTTAGAAAGGATGGAAGGCTGAGTCAACCTTGAGCCTGGTGAGATTCGAACTTATAGTAATTGCAGACAGCTGGTGTTAATCACAATGCTATCAGTCTGCTGAGCCACCAGGAAGTGGCTAAGAAATGGTTTAGTGTGGCTTTTTTGAAGAAGCTTCCTTTACACCTCTGGGTAATTTCTTAAATTGATTAAAAGTAAAGGCAATGGGAAAGGAAAAGAAAAAAAAAAACTGACAACAATAAGTAGGAGGACTAGCATCTTGAACTTGGCTGACTGTGTTTTTGCTTTTACATATAGCATCTTGCCAAAAATTACTTTTCGAATGACATAAAACTAGTTAATTGCTGTGATAAAAATTTTCACACATGCACACAACTCCAGCATTCTGTTTTCCACCACTAGACATTTCTATCTTGCACCTAATTATACCCAGAACTGCTTTTGGGTGGTGCTGTCTTCCTATTGTCTTCATCTGTTTAGCCATTACTGAGTGAGACAGGGTCAAGTTGACCTTACCTACACTAGTGCTACAATAGCATTTTCCCTCACAGTCCAAGCCTGTCCCAGAGCAGCTTCAAGTGTATGAACTCTATTAAACTTTGACGGTCATCATCTTGAAAGGAAATCAAGTGACTCAGTAGTGGATTTTAATTTTGGTCACTACCGGTTCTCTCACACATGCGTGCGATGCTTCTGCTCATGCGCAGAGAGGTCTGGATGGGTGGAAGGAGCCTCCCGCTTCTGCCGCTACCGGTTCGCCTGATCCGGGGTGAACTGGTAGCAACCCACCACTGAAGTGAGTGCAACAGAAGCAATAGAAACAGGATTGAAATGGCAATGGGAACTGTAATTTTTTTTAGATGAAAATTACATCTAATTCAAGGACCAGCTCAGCAGTGGGAAGAATCCCACAACCAGCCATATGGCTTCACAAACGCTGTAAGTCAGACATGCAGACATAACTCTCTCCCAGTTATTCCCCAACCACTGCTGTTCAGAGGCACATTGCCCACTCTCAGAAACAGCATCCAATCATTACAACTGGTAAACCTTGATAGCCTTAAGTTCCATGAATACAAATCCCCAGTTAAAACAATGGCCATTGCAGCATTTTGCAGCTGCATACACTGTAAGTTAAATAACCTCATGGCCTGACTGAGATATTTTGCTGTTTGAGGTAAAGGAAGTGATACTTTCTCCCACTGCAAATACAGAATTCAATTGGATTTCAGAACTAAAAGAGGCAGAGTGTTTTACTAGTATATGAAAGCAATTTATAACCAAGGAGATGCTGACTAAGCAGTGTGATACCTACAGTTAAACACTAACTAGGAGGAGCCATGTAACTAGCTTCATGCTTATTGGGACTCCTGAGACATGAGTATCAAAGTTATTCTAAAGTGCAGTGCCGTTGCATGCCAAAAGCACGGGGGGGGGGGTCACGCGCATGTGTGCCCACACCCATAATTCAATGCAGCCCCATGCATGTGTGTGTGACTCCCTCCCTCGCGCTCCTCCCGCTTTTGGCATGCAACAGCAAAAAAGTTACCAGTGGGCCTGGTAGGCCGGTTTTTTCGCCCTCCCCAGGCTCCAAAGGCTTTTTTGAAGCCTGGGGAGGGCGAAAACGGCCTCCCTCACCCTCCACGAGGCCCTCTGGAGGCTGGAAATGGCCGTTTCCCAACTTTTGGTGGGCCCGGAAAGCCTGACAATCAGCTGGCCGGCGCACGCATGCATGCTGGAGCTGACCTAGGGCAACACTCGCATGCCCACAGATATGGCTTCACGTGCCACCTGTGGTACGCATGCCATAGATTCACCATCACGTCTATATACACTATGCAAAAAAATAAATCTCCCCCCATCCCACATACACACACTGCAAGAGGGAGATATGGCATGTAAGATGTATATATTATTCTGATGATGCATACAGTTCTATGTCCAACAGAGGGAAAGAAGGACTTCCAGGATCACCAGTTATTACTACCTCCAAGGAAATGCTGTCGCCTTTTTCTGTTAAATGACTGACCAATCAAAAAATTGTGTCCTGATATGTTTGTCAATGGAACAATAACAATGTGCTAGCCTTTATACCTAAATTGTTGTTAAAGTAGCAGCAATCTAGACTGCTGTAGCGGGACTGTGATTCATGTGGAGTGTTGAGGCAACCCCACATCCAATTTGAGGGAACCCTGTTTCAAAATTGCAGCATTTATCTTTGTGCCGTTGAAAACCGCTGTGCCAAAAATGGATTCAAGTGGGTTCAGGTGAGTTCAGCCAAGCCTGAGGTATTTGCTTCCACATCTGCGAACAAGAATGTAAGTTAATTTTAGTGGTACTGTATTATTAGAATACCGCAAAAATCCAACTTTCTAGCAAGGTGTATTAACCAGGAAAATGAAATGTTTTAAATTGCATGGTGCAGCAATACCAAAGACCAAGCCTTAGGGTTGGTGGAATTTATTTTAATCCTATTTATTTTAGAATGGGGGCGGCAGCCTTGCAGAAGTACTGCTAAAATGATTACAATCTGAATTTACACATGTCTGAGAACTGGTACGTGTGTTCTGTTAGACTAAATTAAGGTAAGCAGATTTCCAACTATGCCTTGATAACATGCCAACTTCTTTTTAGCCATTCCAAGTGTTCTCCTTCATTGCAGATTCTTTGTCCCAAAGGTGCTTTTTCAAGAGGCAACTGGACTTTCTGTTTTTTCTTTAAAGACATTTCGCTTCTCATCCAAGAAGCTTTTTCAGCTCTGACTGGATGGTGGGGATGGTCAGAGCTGAAGAAGCATCTGAAACATCTTCAAAGAAAAACCAAAAAGTCCAATTGCCTCTTGAAAAAGCACCTTTGGGACAACCATGACCTGGATGACTGAGAATCTCCATAGACATTCAGATTCTTTGAAAAAATGGCATTGCTTTTATTGAAATCCAATAGTAGACAATGATAGTTTGAAATATAATGTAAAAATTTGTGCTTGAGCTTTCTTTTGGGAGCATTGTAGCAAATAATTTGTCAGTCACCTTGCTCCCAGAAGCAAGGGCATTGCTTTGCAAAGGAGGCCCTGTTCCAGAAAACTTTAGTTACAATTAATGATGGAGATGAAAAGTTTCCCTTACCCCCTCAATAACTCTAGCTACAAGACATGTCACAATCCTAGGGTGGTTTGCTTTTTTCTGAGATGTCTATTCACGGCTGCCCACTCTTAAGTGGGCAAGATTGCCAGCATTTTAAGTGGAGTGGTCAAGTACATGATTCCAGTGGTGCACAAACCACAAACATACTCTAACCCCGATTCTGTGACTCACTGGGCTGCCCCACCCGAGATCACATCACAAAGTTCATCAGCAATAGCAATTTTCTATTTTGGCAGCGTCATTTTGTTTTTAGTTGTTGTTTTTAAAGAAGCACTTACATTTCTCTTTCAAAAACTCTAAACACCAAAACTGGTAAAGGAAAAGGTGAGCTGAGAAAAGGGGAACTGCAAAGAGACTGAAAATTCTAGCCTTCTGTCTATCTTGATACCTGGGTCACTACAGCATCCCCTGTAGCTCTCTGAAGCTGCAATAAAGTCACCTACCCTTGAATTATACTAAATCTGAAACCTCATTTCCCCATTGGAGACTGAGCCCAATGTAAGATGGTGATGTTTACATTGTGAAGACCTACTGTATATAATTTTGGAGTAAGATATCTCTAGACTTACCTGCTTCAGGAGATCAGGCTCTTTTCCAAGAACTAAGCCTTTTCTGTTGTGGTACCCCAACTATGGAATCAGATAATAACTTGGCACCAGATTAAAATGGATTTGTTTTCTAAAATGTTTAAGTGGCTCACCTACCTCATCCTAATTAAGAACATAAGAAAAGCTCAGTAATCAAACCAAAAGTCTATCTAGCCTGATGGATAAATTGCAGCAATCATTATCTTGTTTCCTGAAATGGCTGGCTAGAGCACTACCAAATACTAACAATCAGGACAACAGCACCTTGCTAGTTCTCCAATATCCAGCCATGATGATTAATAGCTGGGACAGCCTTACCATCTGTGAAAGTTTACTGAACTTTCCTTTTGCCTGTAATGTAAACTACTTTGATATTCATTAAGATTAAGCAAGAATTTTAAAAAGAGAATAATCACTGCATAATAAGTAAATAAACATGCTTTATTTACAGCAATAAAACATAGGAGAAACAATTTTAGGGCTAAAGTACAAATGTCAATGGTTATAAGATATACTGGTGTGTGAAAATGGGACAAATTCCAATACTTCAATGGAGGCATCAATGGACTAATACTGAGGAACCCTGCTTAGTGTTTCACCTAAGACCTTCTTGAAGCACTGAAATAAATGAGACTAAAGTTGGGATAACTTACAAGCTTTATCTAGGTAGAACAGGGGTGTCAAACTCATGTCATCATGGCGGCATCACATGATATATTGCAACTTTTTCCCCCTTCTCTAAACTGGGTGTGGCCGGTACGTGACACATCCAGCCCGCCGGCTGTGAGTTTGACAATCCTGAGGTAGAAGCTCAGTCTCCTGCTGTAACATATGAGACAATGGGAATATCAGATCAACAAGTGCTATGTTATCAAACAAATGAATAGATACACATCTGGAGGAAACACTTTCTGGATCTTGATTCAAGTAATCCTGACCAAATGGCCTGAATCATTACCTGGATACAGAGATGTATTGGAGGAAGGCAACAAACTGAAGCACAATCTAGATGAAGGGACTCTAATGATCAGTAAACAAGTCAGTTTTGAATGGGGCTGCAGCTTGTTCTGAGAAGGGATGCTGTTCCTCTGAAGGACAAGTTCACAGTTTGTTGAATATATTGTTCCTGGTGTGCAGAACAGTTGCTAAATTATGGTCAGGGATGCCTTTGCCCACCTATAACCTTTCTTGGGCAGATTTGGCCTAAACAGCCACATTGGATTAAGAAGTATTGATCCTTGATATCTGATTTCATTTATGAATTGCTAGCTATGGAATATGGTTTTTGCTATTTAGATTTAGAGATATTGCAACTCCTTGACCTGGAACTCTATTTTCTCAGTCTCCAAATCACAGATTAATCTTCATTTTGTTGGCTTTACAGGTACCGTCTCATTTCAAGCAACATATTAGAACTTACTTTCTTCTATTTTATAGATAGATATGGAATCCCTTGCATCATAAAAAGAGATTCAGGCCAATTCCACAAGTTGTTCACTACTTTGCAATCACTGTCTGAAGCAGAAGAAACACTATATAACCACAGTTTCTCTAAAATGACCTTTCTTGTTTGCATTCTTGTTTCAAGCTGCTAGTTTTTGCTGTGGTCTGTTGTTTCCCACAACCTGCATTTCTGTGATGTTTACTTCCTGGATTAAATACTAGTTTAGCTACCACACTAATCCTTAAATAAATCTTTTTCAATTTAACTCTCTTCCCCCTAACCTTATTGGTCTGTGTTTACACTAATTTAAATGGGCAGGATATTAGATTAATGTTAATTGATGGAGTCAACATACTAATCCAGTTTCCACAGATTTGCACCTTTGAAGAATGAATTAAGTAGAGCCACATAAATTATCCTCTCTCATAGTGGGAGGGAATATGTTTAAAAAGAAGCCTCTAATTACATTTTGGACACCAAAGTTGCTTTCATTGTGTGTTTCTCAAATCTAGTGTAATGTAAACCAGTTCACATTGTTAAACTGACTTCAGTTTCCCTCAGATGTTCTAGAATTCCAGGAGGTTGTCTGAAATTTACCCAAGCAAACTTTTACATTAACAAATTTCACTGTTTAAAAAGCCTCACACCATCATATAATTTTGTACTTTTTGTATGTCTGGCATTTGTATGATAATTAGGAGTTTAAAACATGCATACTGGAATGTTTTCTATGTCCACAAAAGGAAAAGTCGACCATTTTAAACCAAAACCCCAAAATAACTTAGTAACCCAGACTACCACGGGACTACAAACAACAGCATTTATGTTACAGATAAGCTCAAAAAAATAGCTATGACAGAAATGGAAGAATATAGCTAACTTGAAAAGCTGGGTGGGAAAAAAAATAATACAATCTCATGTCAATTACATATATTTCAATAAAAGCAGACAGATGGAAAATAAGCAGATGGCATAAATTTTAGCCAATTTGCAACTTTTTGAATTCAGTCCACCTTGGCTCAGAAAGGTTTACTTTAAGTATCTTGGAATACCCAGTCTTGTTGGCTGTTCTAAGCGGATAATTCTATAGAATAACAGTTTATGCAAAAACTACAGAAAATAGCAGCCGCTATAAGAGCACAAAGGAAGGCAAGTTACTGATTAGCCTGATGGTAGGCAATCATGAATAAAATGAAACTGTATGTGAAATGCAGATAAAGACTAGTACATTTCAAGAAAATCTAGAAACAAAAGGACTAACAGGTATGTAACTATAGATGAATGGTAGAGACAAAGAGAGATATGTTTATCATTATCATTTTTTATTTACTTATTAAATTTGTTTACTACCCACCTTGCCTCGAGGTGACTCTGGACAGCTTATAACATTAAAACCTATAAAATCATAAAACATAAATATTTCCAAAAGCAATAAATATAACATTACAATCAAAAGTAAGTTTTCTTTTTCTGTGTACCAGATAGTGTTCTGCAGATCATTGATTGGAATTTATAAGCCCTGTGCCATGCTAGGGACATTCTTCCTCTTTCCTCTTTGTTATACACATTACTAAGATCTATCACACTTTTGCAACCGTGGAACAGTTTATATATGCAAATTGCCTTCAACAGTGGTGGGATTCAAGTAATTTAACAACTGGTTCTCTGCCCTAATGATTTCTTCCAACAACCAGTGTGCCAAACTGTTCAGAAAGTTAACAACCGGTTCTCCCGAAGTGGTACGAACCGGCTGAATCCCACCACTGGCCTACAGTATATTTATATATCCAGATGCTGTTAACAAATAGCAAGCTAGCCACAATAACCACAATCTTTGCTTTAGTCTTACTGGATAGATTTTTCCTAGTTTTTCTTACTGTTGTTTGATAATATCAGTATTGTACTACTTGATTTTTATAATTGTTGATATATCTGCTTTAAACATTATTGTAGGAGCTGATTTAAGACAACACAGCGATCTTTTAAATAAGACAAACTGAAAGGCTGAAAGGACATATTAACTACCAGACAAGATGTTCCTGATTCTCTGATTGGTTTGGGTGGTTGATTGAATGAAAGGCTTCAAAAATGTTGTAACCTATCATTTCACATATAACAGATCTGTAGAGTTTTTTACAGCCCTGTCCCCCAAAATGGGAAGTAATAAAACTGGTAAAGGATGATGCACAGTGCAAGCATCTAAAGAAAGGAATAAAAGCTCACCAGGAAATTGCAGAAAAAGTCAATAGCACTAATATTTTACAATCTAAAGCTTTATAGTCAAACTATATAATATCCAAGATATCGTAGACAGAAGCTTTCATAGCTATGGATAGCTCGAGCTCCTTTGAAGCCTAGTTCCATGTACTTTAATTAGGAAGCACAGATGATCTGTGCTTTGGACTAAAATTTATCAGAAATAGAATAGAATAACAGAGTTGGAAGGGACCTTGGAGGTCTTCTAGTTCAACCCCCTGACCAGGCAGGAAACCCTACACCACTTCAGACAAATGGTTATCCAACATCTTCTTAAAAACATCCAGTTTTGGAGCATTCACAACTTCTGGAGGCAAGTTGTTCTACTTATTAATTGTTCTAACTGTCAGGAAATTTCTCTTTAGTTCTAAGTTGCTTCTCTCCTCGATTAGTTTCCACCCTTTGCTTCTTGTCCTACCCTCAGGTGCTTTGGAGAATAGTTTGCTCCCTCTTCTTTGTGGCAGCCTCTGAGATATTGGAACACTGCTATCATGTCTCCCCTAGTCCTTCTTTTCATTAAACTAGATATACCCAGTTCCTGCAACATTTCTTCATATGTTTTAGCCTCCAGTCCCCTAATCATCTTTGTTGCTCTTCTCTGAACTCTTTCTAGGTCTCAACATCTTTTTTACATCATGGCAACCAAAACTGAATGCAATATTCCAAGTGTGGCCTTACCAAGGCATTATAAAGTGGTATTAACACTTCACATGATCTTGATTCTATCCCCCTGTTTATGTAGCCTAGAATTGTGTTGGCTTTTTTGGCAGCTGCTGCACACTGCTGGCTCATATTTAAATGGTTGTTCACTAGGACTCCAAGATCCCTTTCAGCAAATGATCTCAGCAAATTAATAGTTGCCACAAGCCACTGAGGAGTAGGACCCTAATCTACCCTGAAAGGAACGAACTGAAAGCTGTACTCAGGAAAAACCTGAAAAGTTTCTAGGTATTGTCCAGCTAAATCCTCAGAAACTTAATAATTTTATTTCATTTGGTTGGCTGAAAACTATACAAAGAAAAAGTAAGTTGAGATGCTAAATTTATTCAATAATCAAACAGATTACTTCAACTATGGAAAAAAGAAATAGAGCAAATATGCATCAAATAATCAAATAATAATAAGAAAATAATAACGTAAATATAAGAAATATTTGTTTGTGTCAGGTGTAAATAACCAGACCCACACATGCAGAGTTCAAGCCAATTACTTTATTATGTTCTGCCTATAATACAGGAATCTCCCCAGTCTGGCAGCTCTCTCCTAGAACAATTAGCTAAGGCTCCAAGGAATTCAGGGAGAGCCAGTTATGGGCCTTTTACAGTTGCAGAGTGACTCTACTTGCCCATGCTTCATCCCTCCTCCCTGCCAGGATGGATATTTCCCAGCAGTTTGTGGTGCCACTGTGAAAGCAGCCCTCTTCAACACAACTGTCCTATTTCATAATCTGTTTGATCAGAATAATTTTACTAAATATTTCCTACAATCAATAAGTCTGGGTAGATACACCATAATGGTCCTTAAAGTGGGTGAACATTAATTCATAAAACAATAAGAAAACATCTCAAATACTGACTTGCATAGTGAAGCTATGATCACCTAGGAAGCCTAGAACAAATGTCAACATAAGTAAACACAGAAAATTGAGAGAGTAAGTTTGCCACATACCAGTGTTAAGTTCCAATATGCAATAGCTGAGTTCCAATACATAATAATTCAACAATAGAGCAAGTAAGTCCAGTCCATAAATAAAAGGCATCGCTTGAAGTTGAAATTACAACTATCAATCGTGCTGGTTGGCAACACTGAGAACCATGCATGTGCAGATTTTAATGTTGACCCTGGGACATCTCTTTGGCAGCCCAAATGTTGGTAATCTTATTAGATTGTGGGCAGTACTTTCAGGCATTTTCTATATCTCTCCATTTGCACTCTCACCTCATTTTCTTTTTCTTTCTTTCTTTTTTTTAAATCCTTATTTATTGCTTTTTTACAAATTCTGATACTTACTTTTTTGGCTTAATCGCTTTTCTGTTTTAAATTATTATGAAGCATGATATTCAACTGAGCAGCCCTCCTGGAAGCTACATTTATTTTTCCATGTTCTTCAGTCTGAAGTGACAGAAAACAGGTCCTGACCTCTGTGTGACATCCTTTCAGTTATTTGAAAAGTGTTAACATATCCCTGTACACAAGGCCCAACTCCTCCAATCTCTCTTACAAGACTTATTTCCTAGTCTTTAATCATCCTCAATGTCCTCCCATGAACTTGTTCCAGTTTGTCTAATTTTTTTAAGTGTATTGTCCAAAATGGGGCAATGATTTAATTAGGAGTTGAGCAAAGCCAAGGATATGGAATTATTATTTCCCTCATTTGGACTTCTGTTAATCACTCTACAACTGTTTTGCTGTTTTTGTTCTTCCTGCACACACATCTTTTTCTCAAGAGTCACTGTATTGCAAACTATCCTCCATACTATGCATGTATATTTGGTACTTGTTTCTTAATTGAGGAACAAATTATTCTATAAATTTCATTTTATTATTTTCAGCCAGTATATCTAACATATCAAGAGTATTTTTATTTTTTATTTTTGGCTTCTAGGGAAATAATTCTGCCCAATTTAGTGTCATCTGAAAATATTGTTTTGAACTAGTTATGTAGCTACTCAACTGTTATGGTAATCAGAAAGTTGTGTACATGTGGTAGGTTTATGAAAAGAGGAGATATTTATAGTTAATTTAGGATCTTGCCAAATTCTCCCTGCAATCTTCAGTTATATCTATTAATTTAGTACCTTGTATTCACTTCCCAGGCTATGGTTTTCCCAGTTGCATTGTAAGGCTGTGAAAGTTGGACCATAAGGAAGGCTGAGTGCCAAAGAATTGAGGCCTTTTGAACTATGGTGCTGGAGAAGGCTCCTGCGAGTCCCTTGGACTACAAGGTGATCAAACTGGTCAGTCCTAGAGGAGATCAACCCTGACTGCTCTTTAGAAGGCCAGATCCTGAAGATGAAACTCAAATACTTTGGCCACCTAATGAGAAGGAAGGAATTTGGAGAAAAGCCTAATGCTAGGAATGATTGAGAGCAAAAGAAGAAGGGCACAACAGAGAATGAGGTGGCTGGATGGAGTCACTGAAGCAGTCGGTGTGATATTAAATGGACTCTGGGTATAGTAAAGGACAGGAAGGCCTGGAGGAATGTTGTCATGGGGTCACGATGAGTCGGACATGACTTCGCAACTAGCAACAATTCACTTCCAAGGGAGCAGGAGGGAAGACCAAAAAAATCTACTGGAGAATAGACTAAAATCAACTCAATGACCACAGGAAAGATTAACAAGCCTGAGTAAAGGCATGGAATGGAGTATTCTAGAAGAAGGCATGAGGGGCTGAGGAGGAACATTCCACAATGCACCATTTAGATATTACATCAAAGTGGCCTTGATGTAATGTACTATTGCACCTAGAGTGAATCTATGCTTGATTGTTGATAACATTGATTCTGTTTATCCTGACCTTCTTACAAGATGGAATTTGAAACTCAGCAGTACCTTTAGAATGCAATTAACACAGCTAATAATTAAGTCTAATATGGATCCTAACTGATGTTTGTTGTTCAGTCCAAACTCGGGACTCAAGGCCCAGATTACAGCCTTTTCTCTAAAGAGTAGGTGTTTATGGAAACAGTAGCAACAGAAGTTTTTCTAAAACCCACAAACCTAATTTAGCTGTGGCAATGTGAAATTACTGGCTCAATGCTCCCCTAGCAAAGCATGCTGCAAGGAATTATAAAAAGACAGATGGAATGCTTAACAGTTTAACCACAAAGGAATGTTTGGATCTGATTACCCTGAACTGTTAATCTGATGATCATCAGTTGTGGCATATAAACCAAGCAGACTTGTGACTATAATGCTGTAGTATTACTATGCGAATTCACAAGTTCTTTTCCCTTAATTCAAAGGTTCCTAGATTTTAATTAAGAGGGAAATTTCTGCTTGTTTGGCATCTCCACTTGCTGATCAAACACTTTACCAAAAGTGCTTTCAAATATCTGGAACTGTAATTCAATTCACTCTGATAGCTTTATTTGTAAAAGATAATCCTTGCTTACTCATCTCTGCCATTGGTAAATATCTTCACTACTTTGTCCATATTTTTACCCTTTGGGAATCTGTAGCTAAAATTATATTCATGTAATATTCTAGTTATCATACTTCAAAGTTTAGTCCTAATGAGCATGAAGTCTTGTAAAAGTCATTGAAGACTGAATTCTGATCATTTCCATTCAATTCAGGTTTTTGTCATTCTGATCTCTGATCTAGAATCCTCTTTCATCTCATAAAAATATAGACTGGTATAGAGCAACCTAATCCAATTCAGAATTTAGCCAGTTCTAATGCAATCCCTTCATTGGAATATCTTTGTCCACTATCTAAACCAGAGATGGGGAACTATGGCCCCTCTATGACTTGTGGATAGATCCAATTCTGGGAGTTGAAGTCCACAAGTCATAAAAGGGCCATTGTTCCCCCACCCCGATCTAAACAAAGACTATGAAAATCTTGGTGTCACTGAGATAAGACCTGAGGGCAGAAGTTCTGGTCCTTATTTTGCAAAAGCGAACTAGCTTAAATAATATGAACTAATACACATTCACGTGTAAATGAGGAACTTTTGTAAGAGCATTATATCAAGGATCTAAAATTATCTAAGTACTTCAACTATGTGGAGAGGGAAATGAATCACACATTCTGCTCTCAATACACTCCTTTAAGATTGTGAAAATTATATGAACAAAAATATGTACATAAGATGCTAATCACCATCTCTGTCTTCTCAGTTTCTTGGAAAAAACAAAGAAGTATAACAGTTCAGTATTTTGCTTATTTCATTGATTGGATGAAGAAACATTTTGGTACTTTGTTCCTCAAAACTGGACTACTGTATGGTGTAAAGAATAAGTGAACTTATACAGTGATAATACGGTTAGTGTATACTCATGTATATATACACATTTCTCTCTGTATGATTGTCAGGAAGATCCTCCATGCTACTGTATTTATTTTATGAATACTTCCCTCTAATCTTTTAACATGAGAGATTCAAATAGTTAAGGTACAAACTATTTATTAAGGGAAGGGGCTTAACCTGCCAATACTATATGTCCCCAGCTTTAATTACAAGGTAGGATAATGAATCTCATCCAGAAATACCAGAATTTAATTATATATCTAACAGCAGCTTCAGTTCACTTCTGGTGTTACAACCTAAGGGGGAAAATACAAGAAATACAAGAAAAGACTAGCTTTATAATAATATTCTCTAGCCCTTGACTTTATTAACCACAGTTTAGTTGGACTAACGTCTTAAAATTGCATGGAAAGGTAGTTCCTTATTGCACTCCTGCATTTAGAGGATATCCAAGGAATCCCCTTCCCACAAAAATTCAATTCAGTACTGAAGCTACCTATAATAAAGGTTATCAGGTTGGTACTAAATTTGGACTAGAAACAAAAATAGTAATCTTTATCCTCACTTTTGAATCTCATCTTGCATCTTTGTATTGAATGCTGACTGCCCTTAAACCCAGAAAAACATAAGTTTGTGAACAATTTAGTTCTGCTGCATACTCCAAGCCAAAAAAATGCTCTCCTTAGTGAAACATTTCTATGATATCATGTGTCTTTGGCAGGAGCACATGACTATTCATACTTTCCCAGTACGTTTGCAAAAAAGGGGTTGCTGAATAAAGATGTATCTGAATCAGAAAGTGTGTTTTGCTTAAACTTGGAACAAAGCAGCCCCACTCAAAATGTTGTGTCAAAATATTTGAATATGATTGTTTTCCATAAGAACAAACTCAATATTGTTTGAGTGTTTTGTGTTCTCATAGAACAGGGGTGGCAAACATGAGGCCTGCTGGCCGGATACATCATGCACTGGCCACACCAACCCCTGATTTAGCAAAGAGGAAAAAGTCATGATACATCATGTGATGACAACGTGACACCATAAGTTTGACACTGTCCTAGAACAAAATTCAAACATTTGGAAATGTCTGTGTGGATATGTCTGTTATGTGTCTGTCTGTCTGTCTGTCTGTCTGTCTTTCTATCATCTATCTGTCCATCTATCTATCTATCTATCTATCTATCTATCTATCTATCTATCTATCTCTATCTATCTCTATAGATATATATCCTCATTTCTTCACTGACTGAAATAAGAGGAAGTAATAATTCTTCAAGGGACATAGTGGCTCAGTGGCTAAGACATTGAGTTTGTCGATCGAAAGGTCAGCAGTTCAGCAGTTCAAATCTCTAGTGCCGCGTAACGGGGTGAGCTCCTGTTACTTGTCCCAGCTTCTGCCAACCTAGCAGTTCGAAAGCATGTAAAAATGCAAGTAGAAAAATAGGGACCACCTTTGGTGGGAAGGTAACAGCGTTCCTTGTGCCTTTGGCATTTAATCATGCCGGCTACAGAGACGTCTTCAGACAGTGCTGGCTCTTCGGCTTTGAAACAGAGATGAGCACTACCCCCTAGAGTCAGGAACGATTAGCATCATATGTGTGAGGGGAACCTTTACTTTTACCTAATAATGCTTCTGGTGGGCCAGCAAACCTGAAGCTGTGAGAGACAGCCTTCTTTTTCTTTCTGGCCTTCTGCTTAAATGCTACTTTTCTCTCAACGCTCCATTCCAACTTCACACTATCCAATGTAAACTAATAGTAGCACCAATGAGACTAGTCCTAGCTGCTGTACTGGCTAGGCTGGAAAAGATTTAGGAAAAGGCAGCAGATCACAAGCACAAAACAAGAGTCCAGTTGTAATGCTCAGAACAGTCAAAACAACACTTTTTTGAAATATACAAGATTTATTTCACAGCTTGTTTTCTTCCAGTCTCAGGCAAAGTTCTTGAAACAAATGTGTTTCATTTCACTCTCACAACATTTATAACTGTTTTCATACCCAAACATTTTGAGAATGAAACATTTTACATATCCTTGCTGCTTAAATAAGTACAAAATTACACAAGTAGGGGATGTTTTCTGGTTGAATAGCTGACTTGTCTGTACTGAGGATTGTTAGGGTATTCTGAGAAGATATGGAAATTTGAGCCATAGCATTAATATTAGGGATGATTATAACTTAACTTAAACAAATCAGTGAATATAAGGAGAAACTGTTCCAGAGATGCTAGCAGTATAGCAATATAAATACATTTAAAGTTGTCTGGAATGGTCATTTTCTCCATTTCATTTTTAAATTAGAAGAGATGATATTCCCTCCTGTTGTTCCTTCTCCATCAGCCCATCCACCCCCTCCTATAAATCCTAACAGAGCCTCTCAAAATTTGGTTTATGTCCCAAACCTGGAGCCTTGGTAGTACAGTGGTCTAAAGCACCCTGTTATTAAGAACAGCTGCCTGCAATTACTGCAGGTTCGAATCTCGCCAAGGCTCAAGGTTGACTCAGCCTTCCATCCTTTCTAAGGTAAGTAAATTGAGGACCCAGTTGTGGGGGCAATAAGCTGACTTTGTATAAATATACAAAAGAATGAAGGCTATTGCTTAGCGCATTGTAAGCCACCCTGAGTCTCCGGAGAAGGGCGGCATATAAATCAAATTTAAAAAAAACACATATTGCTTCATCTGTCATGAAGATTCATTTGACATCATTTCTCATTCACCCTTCACTTAGGCTGCTAATAGAATTAACACATTTAGGTATATAATGTAAGCTTTCGGATTTTGTGTATCTCTATATATGTGTGTGAAAGAAAGTACAAAGATGCTTCATAGAGCTTAATTCCTTAGTTACTAGTTTCATTTGACATTGATTTCTCTTCCAAAATGACGTAGGAAGGAAGAACTTTTTAAGGACCCTCTGAAAGATAGGCAGAAGACCCAGATATACACAGCTACTTTCCTATAAACATTGAGTCTTATTATTGACCTAGGGTAAACAATCACTAGCCTTTACAAATAGTCAGCAGTTAATGCTGGGCTAAATAAAGTCCAAACTTGATGTTTAAGCAGTGAAAAAGCAAACATGAATACAAATATTTTCATGTTGTAATCTCCTTTTAAAATTTTTCTTCCAGAAGAATTCCTTAAATAATTTTTGGACATTTCAATCATTGGTCTGAAGCCAGTTTTCCAAAAGAATGAAGTGAGGGGGATGCCACAAATAGAAATGAAAGCTGGAACTTTGAGGTTGTTAGAAGATTTTTTAAAAAAAAATTATGCTGCATTTCCAAATGAAGTGGGATTTCCTGATGCTTTTAAAAATATTCTTGTTGCACTTGATTATGTGCCATTAAATCAGTGCTGACTCTTAGCAACCCAAAATCAGATCTTCTCCAGTATGATCTGTCCCAACGTGGCTCTTCAGATCTCCCAATTAAGTTCCCATCACCCCCTGTAATTGAATCTGTTCATCTTGTTATCCTCTTCTTCTCTTCCCTTTCATCTTTCCCAGAATCATGACCATCTCAAGGGAGCTGGGTCCTCATATAATGTATCCAAAACATAAAATATTGAGTTTTCATTTGTGCCTCAAGTGAGAACCTCAGACTGATAAGTTCAATGCTGTATTTGTTTTCTTCTCTATCTATGATATTCCCTAGATGTCCTCTCTAATATCTAAGTTCAAAAATACCAATACTTTCTCCATTCTGCTTCTTCAAGGTCCAACTTTCACTTCCTTAGAATATCAAAGAGAAAATCAACTCTCATCTGCATGATTCTGATATTTGCAAGTATATAGATAAGCCACAACATCTTTTCCAACAACTTCATAAATTTACCTTACTCTAACATGGTGCTGATCTTTGATATATCTCTTGATTGCTGATTCTTTTACTGCTGATTGATTATAAGGCACCAGGTTGGTAAAATCAGTGCTTAGCAATTATATACATTTTCTCCATTACAATGTGTCTTAAGATCTCCAAAGGGTGCACTCTTTGCTGCTGTAACTGAGTCCATCCACCTTGCTGCTGATTTTCATCCACTTCTCATTCCTTTCACCTTTCCCAGCATTAAAATCTTCTCTAGAGAGCTAGGACTTTACATAATGTGCCTGAACCAAGATAATTCAGGCTTGGTCATTTGTGCCTCAAGGGGGAGAACACTTCAGTTGATTTGCTGATTATCCATTTGTTTGTTTTCTCGGCTATCCATTATATCCATTATCTTCTCCAACACCAACATTCAAAACTACATGTCTTTAAGTCCTCATTAGCATATGAAGTGCCTTCTGACCACATTGCTCCTGCCACCATCACAATGAGGGAACATAGGAGGCTTTTGGGGAAATACTTCTATTATATAGCTTTTATCATCAACCCTCTTATAATCATTTGAAAGACTCAAAGGCAAAATGTTCATAAACTAGGGACATCTGAATAGGAGTCAAAAAAAGTCAAAATGTCAGCCACAGCACACAGTCACCCCCCAGCCCCTTTCTACATGTGTACAAAGTGCCAATTATTTGCTCATGGATACCAATCAATTTGACCTTTTAAAAAACTCTCTGTAGGCGCTCCTGATCTGAGCAAAACCCTTTCTTTTCACTAGATTCTCTATCAATATAATTTTTCTGTCTCTAATGTATTTTTTCCACTAAGGGTAACTACCAATAAACATGAGTGTGTATTGAAGCACAACATTCAGAAATAAATACTGGAATTCTATGTTAACTTATTCATGTTAACACTCTGAACAAATATCTATAGATCCATCTTATCATTTGTAACACCATATCTGGTTATCCACTTTTTTTAGCTGTGCCTGGGAAATTCCCCACATTCTTACTATTCCCAGCACAAGATCTTTACACCAAGAGGACATCTTCTGAAAAACAAGTGGAAAGGAGAGGGAATTTGCTGCAGTATAAACTTTAGATAAAGGACATAGATATATTAAATGTTGATAAAGAATATACATTCAGTTTAGTATGTGTACTTATGTATATACAATATAATATCTGTAAATGTAAAATATAATCTTTCTCAAATGCACACATATACAGTTCTATATAAATAGTGGCCAATATTCACAGGAATCTTCAATTGTATGCATGAACAATGTTCTGTATTGTTTGAGGGAAACTCAATTTCCAATAACAATTTCAAAATGAAATACATTCATTTTGAACATTCATCAATGGGTTGTCATATAGCCTTATAATGTTGCTGGCTCACATAATGACAGAATTTTTTAAAAAATGAAGCATTGGTGACCCTCTGCAGCTTATAGCATACAGAAGGGGCAACTTTAAATATTTGAAAACAAAACAGAAAAAACAAGATGGAATTCATTTTTCCCAGCCTTTCATCTTTGGCTGATCTTTGACTTGCCCTATACCCTTCATTAATAGGGTCCAATCAAATCAGACCAAAGGATCAGCATAACACCAATACTAGCTATCTATCTCCCTAACTACATCTGCATCTGCATTTGATCTATAAGCAAGAAACAAAAGCCAAGAAATTGAAAAAGTATCTTATTACAAATGTCCAACCTCTGAAAGAAGAGATAGGAAGAGATTTGTTTGACTGAGTCAACATTCTTCCTGAAACTGAGAGATCCAAAGGTGTATATTAGTGTAAGAAAAATAATTAGGCTAAGATGTTATTTATTTATATCCTATTTATTACTTTTATAATTAATTCAAGATGGTGAAGATACCTAATATTCCTTCCTTTTCTTATTTTCTGCGTAACAACAACTGTGTTAGGTGATTAATTTTTCTATCTAGACCTGTACCAGTCGGGCTTCAGGCAGGGGTACAGCACGGAAACGGCATTGGTCGCATTGGTTGATGATCTCTGGAGGACTCGGGACAGGGGTTGCTCCTCTGTTCTGATCCTATTAGATCTCTCAGCGGCTTTTGATATCATCGACCGCAGCGGTTGAGGGGGTTAGGAATAGGAGGCACAGTGCTACGGTGATTCTCCTCCTTCCTCTCTGACCGTTCACAGTTTGTGTTGGCAGGGGGGCAGAGGTCGACCTCGAGGCGCCTTGCTTGGAGGGTGCTGCAGGAGTCGGTCCTCTTGCCCCTTCTGTTCAACATTTATGTGAAGCCGCTGGGTGAGATCATCCATGGTTTTGGGATGAGAGTCCATCAGTACGCTGATGACACTCAGCTGTACATCTCCACCCCAGACCACTCCAATGATGCCCTTGATGTGATGTCCCGCTGCCTGGAGGCCGTGCAGGTCTGGATGGGGAGAAACAGGCTTGGACTCAACCCTTCCAAGACCGAGTGGCTGTGGCTTCCGGCATCCCAAATTATGCCGGCTGGCAACACCCAGGAGGAGAGCCTTCTCTGTGGGAGCTTCTGCCCTCTGGAATGAACTGCCCCCAGAAATACGTACAATCTCTGACCTCTGGGTTTTTCGCTGTGCCCTTAAGACCCTACTGTTCCGACAGGCAGGGCTGTCTATTTAAGTGGTTTTAAATTGGAGTTTAAACTTGGGGTTTTAAATTTCGGCTGAAACTGTTTAATTGATTTTAATTAATTTTTAATGATGATGTCTGTATATTTATGTTTTAAATTGGCTGTACACTGCCCTGAGTCCTTCGGGAGAAGGGCGGTATATAAATAAAATTAACATAATGTAACATAACATTAGAGTTGAGACAGAGTGACTGGCCCAGAGTCACCCAATTGGCTTAGAACTCACAGTCTCCAAGTTTTCATCTAGTGGTGTCTTAACCACTAGAGCAAACTAGCTCTCCAATATCTTTTTCAAGATCGAATTTGGTTAGAGTTACTTACATAAATTTATTTCTCTGGATCTACCTATACTATTAACATTTTGTGAGAATCTATCAAAATCAGTGTTAGAAGAAAAAAAAAGCAACATTCTGAATAGATGCTACCTTCCTCAAGGAATGTGTGAGCCTACAGTTTACATGGGACATATTGAAAAGTCGTGCTGTCTCAAAAACACACCCATCCATTATTTTTCAAAGAGGGTAGAAAAATAGTAGATGCTCTCATACAGCATTCAACAGTAGTAATCTTACTGAAAATGCTAATATGAGTCTGAAATGAAGGGCTTGGTAAAATTCTTTTCCTTCCTAGCCTCAAATATTTGAAGCTGCTGTAATGTCAGACAACTAATAGATTTCTCAAGATGAAATTCATGTGATTCCTATTAAGTTTGTTACACCCTGTGGCTACACTTTTCACACACTTTCCACCTAGAATGTAGAAGACCATCTTCCTCTTCTAACAAGGGTCAATGCATTGAATTGTAAGATCAATCAGTTATTAAGAAAACATGAGTGTAAATTCCACCTTTGTCCCTTGTGGCCCTGTGAAGTGACCCATTTAGAGATGCTTTACATATTTTCATTGCAAATAATTTTGAGTTGAGCAGAGATGGATTATTTGTGAAGCTGTGGTTTAGTTATTTTGATTCTGAACATTTTTATTTAATCAGAAAGAGGATGTCAACTGTTCTGGCATCTTAACTTACAAATACAGCAATGTCTTTTGTGAGTTATGCAGAAATGAAAAACACTTTTCTCACTTCTGGGTCAGCAAACAAAATCAATTTCTCATCTTGTTTCAATATTTGTAATATTCAAGTCCTTTCCCAATGGATTCACAATAGAGAAACTGGATTGTTTTTAACTGTGAGCTGTATAGTGGGTAATAGTTCAGAAGGAAATATTCCAGGTTCAAATTTCAACCTTTTCAAAATGAATGGTTAACTGAACCCGCTAAAAAATTAAGCTTATTGCCTAAATTTGTATAATATAATGAATTATTAATTAAATACACTGGCTGGGTTTATAGAGCACAATGAGCCAAAAAAACTAATGAATCACATTAATCTAGAAATTATGCAAATCCATTCTAACAATGCAATTCAATTCTTTCTATTCAGAAAATAATCACCTTGAGAGTAATATGGCTTACTCCAAGGTAATTAGGCATAGGACTGCATTGTTGCAAGTCAGGTTGCACATAATATTCATCTTGTAGCATGTAGCTAATCCTCTCCTCTTTGAAGAACTAGAATAAGTGTATAAACTCTGAAGGTAAATTAAGGAAAGTGCATATGGATTATGGCAGGGGTGAAATCCAATTTTTTTTTACTACCGGTTCTATGGGCATGGCTTGCTGGGCATGGTGTGGCGTGGCTTGGTGGGCATGGCTTGGTGGGCGTGGCAGGGGGAGGATACTACAAAATCTCCATTCCCCCCCCACTCCAGTGGAAGGATACTGCAAAATCCCCATTCCCTCCCCACTCCAGGGGAAGGATACTGCAAAATGTCCATTCCCACCCCACTCCTGGGGGACAGATATTGCAAAATCTCCATTCCCACCCACTCTGGGGCCAGCCAAAGGTGATATTTGCTGGTTCTTTGAACTACTCAAAATTTCCGCTACCGGTTCTCCGAACTGCTCAAAATTTCCACTACCAGTTCTCCAGAACCTGTCAGATCCTACTGGATTTCACCCCTGGATTATGAGTACACCAATATATATTAAGCACCTAGAATACTTGAAATAAAAGTTGTTGTATCCAGATTTAGGGGCAGAATCAAAGGACTTTTTCCCAATTGCACCTAACTCTCCAATATCTTCTTTGTGTTGTTTCCCCAGCTCATAAATAAGACAAGCTTAAGACATTCTTAACATTCAGTGTTTATCAGTCTTGATAGTAAAATGACTACTTCTGGAGGCCAGCTGCTGAGAGACTTCTAGGCTCCTTTTGTAGTTGGTTGGCCACTGTGAGAGCAGATTGCTGGACCAGATGAGCATGCATCTGATCCAATAGGGCACTGTTTATATTCTTATGTTAACTGTACCAGGGGTGGGTTCTAAAATTTTTTACTACCGGTTCTGTGGGCGTGGTTTATTTTGTGGGCATGGCTTGATGGTCATATGACAATTATTTAGGATTTAGCAGAGGTACTGGTCTACCAGGCTTTTAACTGCTTGCAGAGCTGTACCGATCTACTCATGTATTTTTGCAGGCACTGGTCTACCCATTTATTTTTGCAAGCACTGATCTACTCATGTATTTTTGCAGGCACTGGTCTGCCCATTTATTTTTGCATGCACAGGGCCTACTATGAATTTCATCAGTCAAAGAATTCTGACTCTTGGGATCCAGAAGAAGGGCCTTCTTTGCTGCAGCATCCAACCCTCAGAACATCCTACCCTTTAGAGTAAGATCTTACCCCACTCACTTATTCTTCTGCAGGAGCCTGAGGATTAGGCTCTGCCAGTTGATTTGAGGACCAAATGGGGGAATTCCACACTGGAGGGGGCTGCTGGATTGATGGCAACTCTCTCTCCGCCTCCTTGCTCTCTGTTCGCCACTCATCCATCTTTTTGTTATCATATGTATTCTCATTGTTTTCCTTTTTCATTTATTTATTGTTCTATTATTTTACTTCTATTTTGTTTACACTTTTTTCATTTCTTCCTTTTTATTGTTGTAAGTAGCCCCACAGCAAATAAATTTAAAAAAATAAAATAATACATAAAATAAAATAAAATAAAAATGCTGTTTCTTTCTTTTATGTGCAGAGTATGTGAAAGTGGTTTTGTTACTCTTGAACAGGAGTGTCAAACTGGTGGCCCATGGGCTGGATGCATCATATACAGGCCACGCCCACCCCAGTTCCGTGAAGGGAAAAGGGGCGTTGGCTTACCTGAGACGCTCCTTCTCGTTCAGTGGAGACAGCAGCCAGGTGGGACTTAACAACTTCAACAGACTCAGTTCTTCAATCTGATAGGCGAGAACTACCCATGCCTGGCTGCTGTCTCCACCCATACGGAGAAAAGTCACGTTATGTCACATGATGGCAATGTGATGCCACGAATTTGACATCCGTGCTCTAGAAGCATAGATATCTTAGGGGATAATTGCAGCCTTTTCTCTTTTTTTGTATCCTCCTAGTACCTTTGCTGGATGGAGCACTGATTGGTTTATGGATGTTCTGCTCATTCTCAGAATTTCAATGCCAGTAGAAGTAAATAACCTAATTCTAATCTAGCTGGTAAAATAAAAATATTTATACATGCAACTTCTTTTAGCATAAGGCTTTTTATAATTTGGAAATATAATCCCTTCAGCCTGTGTGGGGATTAAGTAAATGTGTGTAGAATCTGTGTGTCAAGACGTTTTAAATTATGAATTATTTATTTATAGTTCCTCCCTTAATTTGAAACTTCTTGCTTAATTCACATAACTTAATTCACATAGCTTAATTCACACATAACACAATAGGAGCTTGAGTGGCGTAGGAGGCTAATGCCTCCTACTAAGGCAGCATTTAACATCCAGCTGCCTGTAATTACTGCAAGTTCAATTCTCACCAGGCTCAAGGTCGACTCAGCCTTCCATCCTTTCTAAGGTGGGTAAAATGAGGACCCGGTTTGTAGGGGCAATAAGCGGACTTTGTATAAAATATACAAAAGTATGAAGGCTATTGCTTAACGCATTGTAAGCCGCCCTGAGTCTCCGGAGAAGGGCGGCATATAAAAATAAATAAATAAATAAATAAATAAATAAATAAATAAATAAATAAATAAATAAATAAATAAATAAATAGATAGATAGATAGATAGATAAATAGATAGATAGATAGATAGATAAATTGCATTTGCATACTAAAATAGATGGCCCAGCCCACTATTAAATCTTGCCTGGCCTACTTTTACATGTGCATAAACATTATTTCCAAATCTTACCATAGAATGTGCGTTTTTAAAATCAGATTAGAACCTAGCAGTTCTAACATGAATTGTAGTGGGAACAAAATGCTAATAACAACACTTTAAAAAAAAAATCAACTGTAATAAATGCTAATGAGGGTGGCTAAAATCCATGTTTGTGTAACATGGAAATGATTTGGTAGCCGTTGTTTTGATATAATCCTGTTGAACTCTGCCACCTTGTGATAAACCAGAAAAAATGCATTTCCTGTTTAGTGGGTGCAGTTTCTAATTCTTCTTGCCTGAGCCTATGCTAAAGTGAGCCCACAGCAACCCAGCCCCATTACAGTAATTGAAACTTGTACAGCTTTTGCTGCAAAATCTTTTTTACACATAGGTTACTTTTTGTCTACTAGTTCTTTTGCTCTGATCTTTCTCCTGTTCCTCTATTCTTCATCTTTAGAACAAGCCTCTTTTCTTTACTGAAGGAAAATATAGCAATAAAAGGTTCATCCTACAAGCAGCATATTAGAACCAGATCTATTCAACTGAAAGGGACTAGTTAGATCACTCAGTCCAACCCCCACCCCTATTCAGTTCAGGAATCTAAATTAAAGCATCCACAACTGCCTCTGCTTGAACACATCCACTTCCTCTGGATAATTAGTTCCACTGCTAAAATGCTCTTATTGTTAAAAAATGTTTCCTAATTCAGTTGCAATCTGCTTTTCTGGAACTAGCATTCATTGTTCCATGATCTGCGCTTCGGACCTTCGTTAGAACAATTCTTTTGTACTTAAAAAAGCAGTACTGCAAATTCCTTCAGTCTCTTTTTCTCAAGCTTAAACCTTTCTCATTCCTTCCAAACTACTTCCCTAATCATCCTTTTTGCCATCCCTGGAATCTTGTTGGATTTTGTTCAAGAGTAATACTGAGAACTGGACACAGTAATATAATTGAACCTGACCAATGCAGAATAAAGGGGAAATATTACTTCCCATGATTCCCAGAAATTATATTTATATTACATTTATATTTAATTACAACTGATCCTGAATGATCCTTTCTTTGTTTTTAGGTCCCCCATCATGATGCTGATTTATGCTCAGTTTGCAAAAAAACCCTACTTTTTAAAGAATTTCTTCACAAGTGTCATTGCCTTATTCGGTATCCTCTATTCTATAGTTGTACATACTGTATGGCTTTTGTTTCTTATGGAGAATTTTATATTCATGCTAAATTTCATTCTGTTGTTTTCAGCCCATGCCTCCAGCCTGTGAAAAGTATTGTGAGTTGTATTTCAGCTTTCAGCATTTTAAGTAGTAGATTCAATTTTGTGTCATTTACAAATTTTATAAACATTTCCTCTACCTCACCATTCAGATCATTCCTAAATTACCAAAGACTACAGAGCTCAGAATTGAAATTTCTGCCCCTTCCCTCAATACTATATTGTGCTTTGATGAGAACCAATTAAAAGCCCCTCATCAAGATCACAATCAAAATATTATGGGTATTTTGTCAAAGTTTTGCTATCATCAAGAGATATAACATCTGTATTATTACCACAATTACCACAATACCAGGAAGTTAATTGATAGGAAGCCAAGACTTTTACTTGACAAGGCTGGCTTCTGTTAATTATTTAATAGTTCTTCATTATACTCACAGACCAATTTCTCTATGATATTTCCATGAATCAATATTGAAGAGATTTGTAAGTGTTTCTCCGGATTCTCTTTTGCTTACTTTTTGATGGTTAAAGATGTTTGCTCTCTTTCAGTAACCTGTATCTTCAGAATAATATCAAAAGTTCTGTCAACAGCAAACTAAAACCCAGAAAAAGGGATTCACAGTGAGTCTCAATAGTTAGATTAATGTCAACTTCCAGAGGAAGAAATGAATTACTGAAGATGGCTCCATGAATGACAACAGTGGAACGAAGAGACTGAATCTTTAATAATCCCTCTCCAGATTATTTTTAATTATTAGGATCAAATTGTATGGAAACAAAAAAAGATACTTTTGCTTTTCACATGTAATTGCAAATCTTCATAAAAACTGGTCATTATTGTCATCATAGTTACTTTTTAGAAAAAGAAATTCAAACCATTTCTTGATTTGTGAGGTCTGATAAAATTTGACAATCCCAGATTTTAGCAACTGCATTACCCATGGTACTGTTCATAAAGAGCAATATATATGAATATATATGCATACCGAGTTAGAAAAGACATGAATGAAAAGGTGAAAGGTTAGATAGGACACTTTGTATAAAGACAGTCATATTTATTTATTTTATTTAGCATATGGCAATGGTACAATTAGCCAGGAGATTACAGTGTTAGTACATAGTAGTTATTTGGTTGTGGAAGAGTGCTAGTCTGTTTAGTTTGTGCTTATGTGCTTATCCAGGGTGCATCCCAAGGGGTAAACTAGCTCCACACCAGAAAAGGTCACAATGGAAGAGAAAGAAGTCCTGATTAGCACATATTTGTTTGCACTATGTTAAATTTCATCCAGACTATTTTCCAAAAAGAATATTTATATGAAACATCACATTTTAAATGGCATGCTAAGATTTTCCATTTTAGAAAGAGAAGAATATTACTGAGCTCACTTCCAAAATACAACATGCCTTCTAAACATGTTTATCTATCAAATATAATGCCAGTGTCTGTGGACTTGATGTTCAATATGCCTTGCTGCTTCTAGAAGAGATGAGAGCCTGGCTGTAATCTAAGTGATGCAACTATTAACAAAATCAGTTGGTTTTCCTATAGAAAAGGATTGTACTGTTCCATGTAACATCAACTTCAGGTGGTGTCAAAATGAGCCCATTTTCTTGGGAATCACAAGAAAGGTATCAGCATATTCAGTGGAGCTCCAGCTTTTCAGAAATACCTATACAAAGGGGATGAGACTGGGGGTGAAGGGGCTAAAGGATAAAAATATTTTTTAAATGACCCCAGTCATAGTCAGAACATTAGGTGTCAATTGGTGAAGAAAAATTGAAAGGGAATGAAAACTTGGAATGCCTCCACCAAAATGTCACAATATGGATGCATTTCTGTACAGCATTCCCTCACAAAAAAACACTGGACTTTTAAGGATAGCCAGGTTCCCATGTGGAGATGATTCCTACTCTACAATGCACATTCTGATCTCTTCCCTTCTGAAACTAGTCATTGGAGGTTTGATTATTTATTTATTTATTTATTTAATTTGTCAACAAGTACAAGGAAACAGTATCAGTAGACGTAAACATGGACACATGAAAAATGGTAGAAATAAATGGATATAAATAAGCAAAACATAGCCATAAACACATAAAATGAGTACATATAAATGGGAACAGTAGGACAGGGACGGTAGGCATGCTGGTGCGCTTATGCATGCCCCTTTAGGGCATGGCGTTTCCATGTAATATCTTTCCTGCGCGAGCTGCACTGGCTCCCGGTGGTCTTCCGGGTACGCTTCAAAGTTTTGGTTACCACCTTTAGAGCACTCCATGGCTTAAGACCTGGTTATCTACAGAAACGACTACTACCACCAATAGCCTCCCACCGGCCGGTACGCTCTCATAGAGAGGGGCTCCTCTGGGTGCCGTTGGCCAAACAATATCGACTGGCGGCCCCTACGGGGAGAGCCTTCTCTGTGGGAGCACCTACTATCTGGAACGAGCTCCCCCCGGAGATACAGAGGATCCCAGATTTGCGCACCTTCTGCCGCACTCTTAAGACCTTTTTATTCCACCAGGCGGACCTGGCCTAATCTTTTCCCTCTTTTTAATTATGCAAATTTTAATCGGTTTTTTAAAATGATTGGGGTTTTAATTTGTTTGGGCCAAATTGTTTAATTCGATTTTACTTTGTTTTTAAATTTTGTATCTATGTATTTTACTGTTTGGCTTTTCACCCCCCTGAGTCCTTCAGGAATAGAGCATATATATAAATTAGATAAATAGAGAATAGAGCAGTATATAAATTAAATAAATAAATAAATAAATTTAGGGACCTCTTAAGAAATGTGTAAGGTCCACAGTAGACAGTTTAAGGTAAAAGTTATGGGGGTTAGAGAAACTAACAATAGGATCAGGTAGAGTATTCCAGACACTTACTACTCTATTGCTGAAGTCGTATTTTCCACAATCAAGATTAGAGTGGATTACATTTAATTTGAATCTATTGATAGCCTGTGTTACTGTGGTTGAAGTTAATGTAGTCATTAACAGGTAGGACATTACAGGAGATAATCTTGTGTACTAAGCTTAGGTCGTAACATAGACGGCATAGTTCAAGGTTATCCAGGCCTAAAATTTCAGGCCTGTTGGTATAAGGAATTTTATTGCTAGCAGAGGAGTTGAGTACTCTTCTTGTAAAATACCTCTGGACCCTCTCTAATGTATTAATGTCGGAAATACAGTGTGGGTTCCTGGCAGGTGAGCAGTATTCAAGGATAGGTCTGGCAAAGGTTTTGTATGCCCTAGTTAGAAGTATAGCATTACTAGAGAGAAAACTTTGTAAAATAAGGTTGACAACTCTTAATGCCTTTTTAGCAATGTTACAGTGAGCTCTGGGGCTTAGATCTTTTGAAATGAGTACTCCTAGGTCCTTGACGAGTGTGGGTCATCTTTTAGATCATTCCCACCCAGCTTGTATTTGATGTTCTGATTTAGATGAAAAAGATTGGACATTTACTTAAAATGTCGTAGACAAGAGGTCAAGGTCTATGGAAATTCTCAATCATCCGTGTTGTAATCTCGGCTTCCTGAGTCATTAAAACACACGAGTAGTTCCAAAAACCTCTTTTATTGCAACAGCTGTGAATTACGTTCATTCACAGCTGAGTCCCAATTAGTTGCAAAAAGTCCTTCGGGAGAAGTCCTTCGGGATTATCACCAACCTTTATCTCCCTTGACAAGCTGCCAAAGACCTACTTGGCAAAGCCACACAGAGTCCAGAATCAAACAGAGATGTCAACTGGAAACAGAATTAACAATGTTGCTTTCCTGCAAAGGTCCCAAATGCCTTTGCTCCTCTTTTAAGCCTTATTGGAGGAGCCAATCATCTCCAGGCCTTATTCCCGAGTCGTCCCTTTTGTTTTAACTATTCAGGTTCCTCCTATTCCTCTGCATCTCTGATGTCCAACTCTGGAGGCTCCAGAACCCATGCATAACTCCCAGATGGCCCTGGCCCCATTTCTGCCTCTGACACAGAGCCCTCGTCTGAGCCTTCTCCAGACTCCAGGACTGGCCCATGTTCCTCCCTAGCCTCCTCATTGTCTAACTCTGCTGCCAGCTCTGCAGGCTGCTGGCAGACCATAACAATGCGGGTCATGGTTATCCCAAAGATGCTTTTCCAAAAGGCAACTGGACTTTCTTGTTTTTTTCCTTGAAAAGGTTTCAAGCTTCTTCTTGGATGAGAAGTGAAATGTTTTCAAGGAAAAAAACTAAGAAAGTCCAATTGCCTTTTGGAAAAACACCTTTGGGATAGACAAGAGGTGCATGACCTATCTCCCATCTGAAGATTAGTGATTAGGGTCTTTGATGCCCCTTTGAGACCTACATTTCAATGTTTATTACAACAATTGATTAACATATGCCTCACAGTGAACACTGTAAAATCCCATAGAAGGAATGCATGGCTATATACCAGCTGTAATAATAAGTGTTTCTGCAAACGGATTTGACTATTTGGAGAAAGGCCATCTGAATACAAGTCAAGGGAGCGGGGCAGGAAATTATCTAGAAACAAGCCACACATTTTGTCAGCCCCATTCAAACATGGTAGAGCAGAGATTGTCAAGCTGATACCTGTTTGGCATCATTTAAATTGAAATATGGACCGTCTCCAGTCTTCAAAGTAGTTGGCTTCAGATGATAATGATGGATTAACATTGAGGGGGAAATGCCATTGCAGCCTGTTATTTAGATTCTGCTTTTTTTAAAAAAAAAGCAATGGGAACACACAACATTTTTCATCGATCTGTCAGTTAAAGACAGTTGAGGAATGACAGTGCTGGGAATGTTACAACAACATGACATTTTTACCCCCAATCATGTCATGGTAGAAGGAGCGAGAGAAACAGTCTTTTTATTTTTAAGACTCCCTTTATGCTCTTGCTCTTCCTACGAAAACATATAAAAATTATGCTTTTCTAAACTATTGAGGATTACAAGTTCAAAGAGGTGCACTCTTCACAGACAATTTCTTATAGAATCACATGAGTGCCATTTAAAAAGCAACTCTCCTGTTCAGAAGATTAATGTAATGCCCTTTCAACTATGGATGTCATATTCAAATGTGGTTTCCATTAAAATGATTGAACAATGTTGCAGCTTCTAGAAGCATGGATCTATGTTTTCCATGTTCAGATCTGAAATTGGGTGTCTCTACTGTTATGTCATTTGAAGACACTGTCTAGCTACAAGACATTGTTTAATGCTCCAAAGGGATAGGTTATCTAGACTGTCTTCTTTTCCTAAATAATGATGGCTTGCACTCCAGGCCCATTGGGGTATGTTTAAAGAATGATACTCAAACAATAGTTTCTCTTTTTTTAAAAAAAATAATTTTAGTAAGAATTTTAATTACAGTAGTAAAAAAAACTAATACAAACTAAACACAGAGAAAAAGAAGAGAATGGAATGAATAGGAAAAGAAAGAAGAAAAGAAATAATATAATCAAAAAACATAAAATAAATATATCAAAACAAGATTTTCAACATTCATCACAAAAGTATAAACAAATTTAATAACTCTTCATCCCTTTTAAGGTGAAACATATAGCTTTTTATTTCCATATCCCATCACTTATCTATAAGCAAGTCCATAAAACATCAACTTTTCAATCCTGGTGTCAGCAAAAGTCTATAAAGAGTTACCAGAATATTGCAAAAAAAGAAAAAGTCTTATTTTAACATTGATCAAATAAACCAACTGTATATTCCTTCCTTTTACTTCATATTTAATTCAATCATATATTTTGTAGGATTTTAGTTTTCTTCAATTCTTCTTTATCCCATTGTACAGATTTCTTCAAAACTTTAACAAGCTTTTGTTGCAGATCCAATAAGTACACATTTTCCAAGTCATTTCTGGAAAATTCTTGTATTTCTCTTTTTAATTTTTAAAATTTTGGCCAGTTTCTTTTGTACATCCAGTGATTTTTCCAAATCATTCTCTTGGCTTATCATTTTAGTTCCATATTCTGTACTTTCTTTACCCTGTCAGATAAAATTTGTTTTGCTTCTGTCATTCACTTAATAATATCTTTTGGACATGGTCTATCCATAAATGCAGACATTACTGACAGTATTGCTGTTGTTGTTACTAAGTATTGGCTCTATTCTTTAAAGATCTTCAAAGATCTCCTTAAATATTTCTAATTTTATAATATTTTAATGTATAATGTATCATTTTATACGTCCCAGTATTAACCTATATCATGCTGCTAGTTTTTCTTCTACTTGAAATTTTTAGTTCCTGCTAGTATCCAGTTTCTAGAATAATCATTTATCTTTTGTTATGACTTGCAATTGCTAGGATAGCCAAAGTAAATCTATTTTACACAAAAAGTGGTTTGTTTTTATAGTTAATCCCAAAATCTTATAGTAAAAGTCAAATTTCCAAAATTATCTGGACCTTTAATCCATGTATAACTTTATTAGATCAAAATCTTATTTACTTTTTACTGGTATATTCCAAATTGTTTAAATTCTTAAGCTTGTAATTAATTTTTGTTTACTTTGAAGATAATAAACTCCTCCTATGAAAACTTTTCAAACTTGTTGTTCCAAAAGTTTCTAATATTTTTAAGATGATTAATAGGTAATTTCTGAAACTTATAAGAAAATGAGGTATGCCTTTAAAAAGCTCTGCCATGGTTACAACTAAGTGGCTAATCCCATTGTCTTCTGGCACTCAAACCCACAGAAAGCTGCTGCTTGCAAGGGGCAACTATCTAGAGAGGTTCCAAAAAGCTAATCTACTCACCGCTTCCTTTATCTTTGCTATGGTCATTGGCTCTGTTTTCACAGAGCAGTCTTAGATTCTCCATATCTCCCCTGGAAGTCCCCCAGGCATATTGACTCATATTGACTCATACTGACAATTACATATTGAAGTCAAACTTTTTTTTTAAAAAAAGAAAAACTTAAACAATAAAACGATACAGTGGGTTTTATGGATCATCTAGTTCGATGCTTTGCTTGATGAGGAAAATTGGAGCAAGCACAAAAGGATCCCAACAGGGTATGTTTGCACAATAGCTGCTAAAGATTCCAATGTTCTGTGTGGCCTAGATCCTAGTTCAGATTGGCTCCCTCACTTCCATACATCTTACTGTATATAGTAAGATCAGCTGTGAAGACCCTGAACATTAGAAATGTTGCATCAGACAGGTCACTGGTGGCCGTGTGGCCACCAGTGACCTGTCTGATGCAACATTTCTAATAAATGCAGTGGTCTTCACATTGTGTTGTTTTAAATGCAGCTGAATATGTCCTTGTTTATCCAGATGATTCTGAGGTAATAATTGCTCTGGGAAGCAACTGCTTTTAGACTACCTTTACAAACACTTTAATTTTTACAATCTTACAACACAGTGCCTTGTTTTTAGGATAGGTTGCTTTGTCTTGCTAATTGCTTCATTTAGGCATTGTTTTTAAATTCAAAAACATTTCATTGTTTTGTTCTGAGCATCTTAGGAGGAAAAGCAGCACAAAATATGTATTTTGGAATATATTATTAATTTGATTATCATCATCATCACTATCAAGCAGTTTCTCCTACGATTAAATTGGACTATACTATAATTTAAGCCCATTGGATTTAGGTTTGTCTTTGTGACATATTTTCATTTGCATTTTTCAAACTTTATTTTGTTTACCATTGATCACATTTATTTATATCCAACAGCAGTGATAAGACTGAGCCAATAGAGAAGTTCCAATGCTTGTACAATTTTGTAAGTAGTCATACGTATATATGGCACAGACACCAAAAGAGATGTGTGATTGTGTATGCTTATGGATGTAGATAAATAGTCCAGATAGATGGCTGAATTGAGTATCCTTCTAGTCATGGTAACTAATTCAGAAAGGAAAAGAAAACAGTAATATAAGTCAGTGACCAAGCCTCTCCTAATGTAGTTAGCCATAAGTAATAAAGTAGGAACAATAAGGGTTTTCTTTATAATTAAAAGGAACAGTTACTTGGCTTTTCCACTTCAAAGAACAGAAAGAGAAGACTTTTGTTAGTTGCAGCAATGAAAAAGGCAGGAAATGGAACTTTGTGAGTTTAGCCAAGCATGAAGTCTATGAACCTGATATTATTTTTTCTTGTCTCCTATCCAGTGTGGCTGGAGTGCGGGGGTCAACTCATCAAGGAAATAAATGTAATCTTCTGTTCAGGTAGAAAGGTATTTTTTTACTCTTGTCAATAAGATCTAAAATAGCAGGTGCACAACAACCAATCTCATGGCATTTCCAACCATAAACCCTAGGTTTGTCTCAGACAGATAGTGATCATTCAGAAACAAAACATTTAGTCTTACTATGGCTTATCTGTTTCACCTAAGTGCCTAAATAAGAAGTGTACACACTATATATATATATTGCAATTATTATTTGCATTCGATTAACCGCTCCAGTATTGTGGCACTTGCATTTCAAATGTTTCAGATATGGTTTAAAAACTAATCTATATTAGGTTAATTAAATCTCTAGTATTATTGGAAATTTAAATTAGAAAATATAAAAAGGGAAGGAGAATTGTGCATAAGCTAAGCATAACTGTATACTCTATGTGCATGGTTATAGAAGAAAATAAGAGATAAAGATTGATTATGATGTACAATAATGAATATTTGTACTCAAAATGTTGCACACAACCATCTAAAAAGCAATGTATTTATTTAGTAAATATACTATATTGCTGATTGTTGAAATCAGCAATTTACAATAAATATCCAATCTTATATTGGCTCCTTCTACACAGTGCATAGGTTTAATGCTGTTTTGAAAGAGTGCTGGGTTTATTTTTGATTTTTTAATTATTTTTCAGCACTTGTCTGAAATAATACTACACCTTGTTTAAAAAACAGGACAGTACTGGTTCTATGCTGCACAAAAGATTTATATAAATTTGGAAAGTATGTTGTGATCTACTGATCATTTGGTCACTGGTGATGCATCCTACCAACAAAGGGTTTCATATGTTTCATATAATTTTTATGTATTTTTTTTACTTACTTACTTATGTACTTACTATTTCTTGATTTGTAGGTTGCTCCAATTAGCCAACTCTGACCAGTGCAGCCTAATATGTAATCGGGACTAAAAACAATTCAAATTAAATTTAAAAATTAGTACTATATTATAACTTGAATAATAATAATACAGATAGCAACATAAAACTAGGAGACATACTCTAAAACTAATTCATCCTTGGGAGGGAGGAGAGTCTCAGAGTAATCTTCCCTCCCTGACTTTTTGGACTAGCTAGGTTTTTATTGGTTTCCTGAAGCCAGGAAAGAGGGGCAGTGCCACTTTGCTATGGGCTACTTCCAGATACTGCTGGCATTGCCATTCCATTACAGCACCAGTAGAATTCATCTGCTACAAGCTGCTACTCCCACTCTGCCCCACACTCCTCTGGACCTTTACCCTGACAGCTCTTTCAAAAGAACTCTAGACCAATATGAGAAAAAGTCCAAATCACAGGTAACATGCATAGAGCACCTCCACATCAGTAACCGGTTTATTGGACAATTTGACAGGTGAGCAACACTTCCCCAATTTTGTCCCATCACAACCAAGTGATTGGTGGTTCTTTCTGTATTAGTAGGTGATGCTTGGCAGGAAGAGAAGGGACGCCAAAGACAGAAATCCACCAACTACTGCCCTTTCCTCACTTTCACTTTAAGGAAGACCAGTCGCCAGTCTAAAGGCAATACCAGTAAATGGCCTTCTTACAGTAGCACAGTGGGATTTATGCTGCAATACTTTTGTGGCAAATAGCACTTTAATACACCATCTGGCTATGCCCAGCTTGTTTCTCTTTTCTTCTTCTTCTTATTTGAAAATAGTGATGAGGCATGTTTAAAACCACTATCATCACATTGTTTTACAACAGGCTTTTTCAAACTCTAGGATCAGTTAACAAAAAAAATATCTTAAACTCTAATTAGGAGGCAAAGTCTTAATGATAGAAAACTGCCTGCTGTTTGGTTAGGTTAGGTTTAGTTGCGTTGAGTTGAGTTGGGTTGGGTTTTTTTACCCTTAGTCTCTCCCAGAAGCCCTATCAAGTTATCATGGATCCAAGGATTCTGCAGAATCAAGTTTGAAAAACTTTTTCTTAGAAACACACAGACAGGACCATAAACACAATGTTCCAGATACCGCTTTATATTTGCAGTTGTGAATTTTGAAGCAAGCAATCTCTTACAATGGCCCTTTCTCTTTCCTTTGGTGAGGTTTCTTTCTGGTTATTTTTTTTCATATGATACCCTGGAATAACAACAACTACCAATAATAATGTCATTCCACACCTTTTCTATATCTATTATATCTTCCTAATTCTAGGAATTAGGATTCTATGAATTCTAATTAGAATTTAGAATCTAATTCTAAAGTGGCTGAATCTAGGAATACATTTTATGACTATGCAACCAGTGAAGCCCTGGAAATCCTTGATTGTCAGTCTAGTTTTGCATAAATTCTAATATGTAAACTGCAATGAGGACACAATTGTTATTCCAAGGGGTTGATTTGATAGCAAGAAAGAAAAATTATGGATGGAAGGAGTTTCTCTTGTTGTAACTGATTAAAAGGTAGAAACACACACACACACAGAAACCCATTAATGGATTCATAGCAGTAAATGAGATGATTGAAAAGAACAGGAACTGCAGGAGCAAAACTGCAATCAACAAAACTGTTACACAGTAGTTTTTTAATTTACATTTCACCTTCAGTACTTTTATTTTTATTTACCTTTTACTTACCTTATTTACTCTGATTGATTATCCTTACAAATGGACAAATCAACTAAATTAGTTTTTAAATAGTGTCATTTTACTAGAATTCCCCTTACATTCTTTCTCTCCTGCACTGATTTACAGATATACCAAGGTAGGCTGTATAATGTATAATGACTGCAGTTGTGTTAGAAGGAAGAAATAGAACATGCCATATTTAAGTATATTTCTATGTAGTTTCACAAGCAGGAGACCTTATGCATATCATTGTCTCTTGTATAATATAATATACTGAGGAAACAATACAGTATGATTTTATGGAAACAAGTTGAAACATTCATTTGTAGTCAAGATGGGTATGTACCTGGAAATACTGGCCGTTTTTATCTTCAAACTTTGAAGATATAAATTATGGGGAAATATTCTGCCTGTTGGAAAATAAGCAGAATGAATCTTGAGATCTTAGCACTTGGCAAACATCAAGTGGAGGAAGAAATCAAAAGGAGTGCATCACTTTTCCAATAGCAAACAAGGGTAGGCTTGGACACTACAAGGAAGACTTCCATCTTTATTTAATCACCTGGCAACTTCCATGCCCAACTCTAATTAGGTGTGTACTCTGGATAATCCTTATTTAAGGTGCTAATTAGAAATTTATTGGCACCTTAAAATATACACCTTCATATGAATTTAAATTCATGGCTGAATGTGTTTACCTCAGTTAGGCTTTATAATTACATATGTCATATGTTAAAACAGGGGCAGAATTTTCAAAGAGGAATATTATAGAGAGTCAAAATCTTCAGTTTATTTTAGATGATTGGTTACTGCCAATTTTATTTATGTTAACATACTTTTATATAGATATATAGTTGCCTTTGTTTAATTTTTGCTTTGTGATGGTCTGATGATTGCATGCAAATAAACAAATCTGAACAGAAATCTTAAGAATCTAACCAAAAGTCTTGGAATTGTTTGATCTTATTCAAAAAGTGGGAACGTATCCCAAGTGACTTGAACATAAACTAAAAGAGATGTTTAATTCACACTTAATTATCAACCCATTAAATTAATACCATAGCTGTGAAAATCAAAAGCATGAAAAAAAACCAGAATAAATGCATGGTTTTTGGCTTATCAGCAATTAATAGCTAAAGCACTTAAAAGTTAGCCTGAAAAAAAAAATGAACAGACTGAAATATAATGACAAAACTAACCTTTCCTCCACTGATAGCAATTTTTAGAATTCAGACTAAAGTATTTTTCCTGTAATAATACTTACAAGTATTTTCCCTGTAATAATTCATAGATTTACACATTGGAGACATCGAGGATTTGTACGGTACGGTCAAAATGTCACGATGACAGTTATGATGCTGGGATCAAAGTTTTCTCTACTTCTGATGTTCATCACATACAGTCTAACTGGTTCTATTAAATTTTCTAAATAAAATTAAATATTAATTATAGTAAATGTTTTGGAAACTACAGTATTCATATATATTCATGCATGCATAAATAAATATATAGGTAGTTCTTGTTTAGCAACCATAACTGAAACCAGCAACTTGGTCATTAAATGAAGTGATCACTACATAAAACTGCAACTGTGCTTAAAATTTTACTTCAGCTTACCTTTGCTTTACAAAATTGTGAAAATCATAAATGTGAGGATTGGTCATAAGGTTACTTATTTCATCACTATCATAATTGTGACCAGTCACTCTAAAAGGCAGTCACTAGAAATGAGGGCTATTTGTAAATCATTCCTATAGCACAAGTAACTCATGCGGTCACCACTGCTTAGTTGGACTACTGCAATATGCTCTACATGGGGCTGCATTTAAAATCATTCAGAATTAGTACAAACTGCAGGGCCATACATGCTACAGCACTAGACAGCATCATCATAACACCTTTGTGTTTTGAATCCTGCATTGGCTTTCTGTGGATTTATTGTACCTTTGGAAATGATTTAAAGTCCTATATGTGTATTACAACCAAAGTATTCTTAGGATTGGCTCCTTCAGCCAATATGGCTTCTGCAAGCAATTTAGGAGAAACTGATGGCAGTTCTCCACATCAGGAGATTAAAAAAGACAAGTCTTCTCTCTTCTGCCTGCCTTGCTCCAACCTTTTTGGCCCTTCAGAAGCAAGTTGAATGATGGTTTTTAAAATATTTTTAACATTGTTATTCAACTAATTGGAGATGGGTAGCCATATAAAATGAATGGAATGCAATAGCAATAGCAATGACAATAGACTTGTATACCACTTCACAGTGCCTTTTATAGCCCTCTCTAAGTGGTTTACAGAGTCAACATATTGCCCTCAACAATCTGGCTCCTCATTTTAGCGACCTCAGAAGGATGGAAGGCTGAGTCAACCTTGAGCCTGGTGAGATTCAATCTGCCAAATTGCAGGCAGTCGGCAGTCAGCAGACATAGCCTGCAGTATTGCACTCTAACCACTGTGCCACGATGGAATGGAATGGAATGAGGAAGGAAGGAAGGAAGGAAGGAAGGAAGGAAGGAAGGAAGGAAGGAAGGAAGGAATCTCTCCCAGATGACTTTTACATTCCTTATTATTATTACGTTATAGATCATTTTTCCTTATGAACTACCAAGGGTTGCATAGTTTTGATGGTCTTAAAATCCAATGAATGAATATGTTATGCAAATTTGCCTCTTGTCAATCTTCAGTAATACTTCAATCCTAGTTCTTCATCTAGTTCCTTGAGTCTGACCTCTTCACTCTTCATTCAGGTTGGGCAATTTTTCTTGGACTCAAAGCTGCAGTAGCTTTTTATAGGCATGTTTGAGGTCATATTTAAAAAGGGAGTTGGAGCTGCTTAAAAAGTTTAGGATGGTGATGGAAATGACTTTACCCACACATATGTGATGATCCCATCCAAGGGTGTACATGGGCAGGTTAAAAAACTGTCAGGATGGCAACCATGATTGCCCTATTGAAGCCCCACTTGCATTTGAGAGCAATCAACCAATGAAACAGCTTGCCTTCAGAAGTTGGGGTCCTCCATCACGGGAGGCTTTCAAGAAGAGAAGGGACAACCATTTATCTGAAATAGTATAGGGTCTCCTGCTTGAGTAGGGAGTTGGACTAGATCTCTTCCAACTCTATTATTCTATGTTCTATTTGTATGTACTGTATAAGCCTTGCAACCCTTGCAATGTATAAAAAAGAATAAAGCTGAGACTGAAGACACTGAGTTGAGTATTTTTACATTTCCATCCCCTCCCCTACTCTGATCTCATCACATCTGAATTATTCCCGGTTTAAAAAAAAAAGATGATATTGCATGTGTTCTCCCCACAGATATGCCTATGTTTTATATTAACAGAATGTGCTATGTGCAAGATGGGTGACATATGGTGTTCCATAGCTCTGAGCAAACGCTGAGTCTGAGAAAAGGACTTCCTAAAAGCATATTTTAAGCATAGGGGAGAAGCTCCTCCTTTCCCTCTTCTAATCCAGCCATATGTTGTTTCTTTTCTTTAACAAGTAAGTTCCACATGCTTTATATGGGAATTAGGAAAGCATGCTATACTCCTACTCACATTGTTTTGCAGATCCAGTTTGAACCTCTTCAAGGACACAGAGATGCAAAATTTGCTCCTGAGGTTCCAAAGCCTTTTGATAAAACCCTCCTTCCCAATTAACCGAACAATGTTCACTGGTGACATAATGAGCTGAAGGAATGTTACCATTTGACTGCAAATGGGGAGGAAAGGAATACAGCTGGACAGGAACAGCCTGTTGTTGAAACATCTGTAGGTTTTGCCATACATTTTTTGTTCCTGCTTTTGATCAAGCTCTACCGGTCTGTGGCAGCCAAAAATGGCACTATTGGCTAAGCAGTCAATTATTCATTATTCATTCATGAGTTGCAAGCTAGTACATATGGTTCAATGATATGGAGATTCTATTAAAATTATTGCAGCTTTAAATAATCTGACACACATTCTGCCAAATTCTCTTTGCCATTCATCAAGTGAGACAAACTTTAAAGTCATTAGTAAACATAGGAACATGTGCCCTTAATTGTATATTTAAATAATGCTAGGGGCATTTCAAGACTAATTGACAAGTCCCCAGGCCTACAATGCAATCACCATGTGGCAGCTATTTGAAAGACTCCTTATGCATCAACACAACATTTACATCAGCCTCCCTCAAACTGCTGCACTCGCACATAAACAAAACTATAACTTCCATCATCTGTAGACATCACTGTCAGTATTTTGGACCAGCATTGAATCTTCAATGACATTAAAGATTAACAGTAGAATGTCAAAACAACAATATTGTTGTTACTCTTTAAATACCCTTTAAACAACAAGCACGAAGTATTCTCTGTAGTTGTTTTGTTGATGTATTATTTATTATAATCCTGCCTTGGGCACGAAGACAGCTGGATGATCTTGGGCCATTCACTTTCTCTCAGCCCTAAGAAAGAGACAATGCCAAGCTATTTCTGAAAAACTTTGCCAAGAAAACTGCAGGGACTTATTCAGACAATCTCCAAGAATTGGACATGATTGAACTAAAAAAAAAAAACATTCTGGAGATTTAGATGCTGATTGTAGTATATCAACCAATGCTAATAAAAATCTCCTCTTATCATCTGAGTCATTATTGTAGCTGCCCAGAGTCTCTAGGCTCAGAACCTGATTTTTAAGGGGAGTCAACTACATCCAGAACAGTCATATATCCAGAATCATGAAGATGTAGTCCACTTATGACAACCATGGGTGTATTTGGCCTATCTGATATCCACAATAGCCACCTCCATTTGCCAAACTGGACCATGAGACCTTGGAAGTGCCACCAGATCCAGGAATACTCACAGAAGTAACACAGCTCCACATATACCACTGACCTTCTGGCTATCATCATCTTCAACAGATGCCTGTATTATTGTCTGTACTCCGAAGAAGCCTCTCTCACCCACCTCTTGGTATTTCACTGCTAACAACTCATCTTGGCCATGTTTAATTTCACCTTTTATCCCACATTCAAACAGTTCAGCATGGATCCACTTGAACTTGGAGAATTCAATCTAGAGACCACAGAAAAGGAAGAATATAGCTGAGTAACATCAGAATATTTTTGGCACTCAAACTCTTAAATATGTGAATAAATCTTCACAGAGTTATAAACAAGATACCGTGTTTCCCTGAAAATAAGACCCTGTCTTATATTTTTTTGAACTCCAAAATAAGCGCTTGCCTTATTTTTGGGGAGGTCTTATTATTTTGGGGCATGTGGAGGAAACCAGAGGAAATGGCGAGGACTGGCTGCACATGTGTTTAAATATTTTTGGGGAGGGCTTATTTTCAAGGGGGGCATATTTTAGTGCATGCGCTCAAATGCCCGATTGGGCTTATTATCAGGGGATGTCTTATTTTAGGGGAAACAGGGTAGATCACTGAAGGATAATTCTCAGCTGGTGAAGCAGAAGAGTTGCAGTAGCAGTTTCTGTCCTGAGTAAGAGGAACAGAAATGTCCCCCAAACATTTCTGTGATGGTACATAATATCAAAAGCCACTAAAAATTCAGAAGTATCAAGTTTGTACTTCCCTGGTTAATTTTTCAGCATAAATCATCCATCAGGGTAATGAAGATTATTTCCATGATAAATCTTAACTAAGATCAGTCCAAAAAGAATCAAAATCAAAAGTTTCACATCATCTACTAACTCCTAGAACAGCAGCACCACTGCTTCTTTTTTATTGAATGGAATATCGGACCCCAGAAAATAATTGCTAAAATCAGAACTAAAATTGCTTTCTTAAACAAGGGCCTTGCCAGGACATCCTTTAAATTGCCAGGAAACCTGGAGAATTTGGTTAGTTTAGCAGGTTGTAGTACCCAGCTAACATAAATTGGTTTAGAAAGTTAAGCAGGGTTGGACCTGGTTAAAATCTTGAAATTCCATGATTATAAGGAAGACTTAAAAGCCAGAATACTGTTTTTCTAAGGCAAACTAGGAAAGGATCCAATGTCTTAACAGTGGCACAAATTAGTTTCCCCATATTATCCATTTATTCAGGAGAGAAACTATAAATTGACTCAGAGGGATGTCATTAGATTATGCAATAGGGCCTCTAATTATAGTATTATTCAAAGTGACATCAAGTGCAGCAGAAATCTAATTGATTTTTTACCTATGGTTTAAAGTGTTTCCAATGGAGCTCACCAAGAAATATTTATAAATATAAATACAAACATCCATATCATCTTAAGATCACAACAGCTTGCAGCATGTAATCAACCTTAACTGCTGTCAAGAAAGATAAGTAGGGTCAAATCCAGTGGTGGGATTAAAAATGTTTTACTACCGATTCTGTAGTAAAACAGAACCACAGAAAAATATTTTACTACCGGTGTGCGTGGGTTGGTGGGCATGGCAGGGGAAGGATACGGTAAAATCTCCATTCTCTCCCCATTCCAGGGGAAAGTTACTGCAAAATCCCCATTTCCTCACAGTCAGGTGGGTCTCAGGAGGCAGAAAATAGATGGGGGCGGGGCCAGTCAGAAGTGGTATTTATCAGTTCTCGGAACTACTCAAAATTTCTGCTACCAGTTCTCCAGAACTGGTCAGAACCTGCTGATTACCACCACTGGTCATATCTGTAGTTCTTGGTTTATAGACACAAAAGCAAAATTCCAAAGTGAAAGACTAAATAGCATAGTTGGAAAGGCATCCCAGAAGAGGAACATGTATTTACATGATATCAAACTTATCTTGAGAAAAAAAATTAACTTATCATCTACAGAGAAGACTAACTATGCAGATGACAAGTTGTCTTCAGATACCAGCGTCTGGGCAAGAGCAATTCTCCTGCTTCCCTCCCAGAGGAGACTGAAACAAATTTTCTATCACCCAAGAAAAATCATGAGGCCCTTTCATACACAGGCTTCATTCAGTGTATAAAAATGAGCTCCTGCAGAACTGTATAATTCTTTTCCCCACATACACAAGTTGTCTGTATTTCGGTATAGTTCTTGGAAAAAAATGAAAGTATGATAAACTATTTGCACTAGAGTAAGATAAATAGGCAACAGCTGAAATGTGAGTCTTGGCACCAGAGGGTTTTTGCCAACAGTCCAAGAAAAAGTGAAAAACTTAAGGAGGAATGAAATTACATGCTTCGTCTGTCTGCACTATGTAAAAATTTGAAGCCAACAAGCCCTGAATGATAGATCAAGTAATTCATCACTGTAAGGGACATTGCACAGTGAAAACACTTGATGTTCTGAAAGATATGTAGCACATTGTCAACTGTCTTGAATAATATTGTACCACTTTGTAAAATTCAATTACACACACCTCAAAAGTCATTAAAGACCACAGTTGTTTCTTCATTCAGCCTTCCTGAACCTATCCTGAATTTTTACAGCAGATTAAAATGCTTGTAGACAAGGTCCTGTTTAACAATTTGCACTTGAGAAGCCAGCATCCTAGAAGGAAACTAAGAGGATTATACCAATCTTCAGTTTTAACAGTTTGTCCGCAAAGAAGAATTATTATGACAGATCTTCCATCATGGCATCTTACTAGAGACTCATGGAGAAGAAAAAATCCATGTCATATGTATAAGCCACTTCCTTTAGGAATAACATTTATCAAGTATATTGTGTTCTCTGAGACTTGAATGTAGAGACTTGGTCAGAAATCTGAGAATTATTGTGGAAGGAAGAGTGGAAAGTGGAAAATCAATTTCATAGCTCCAAAGGAGGCAGCATTCATAGTCCTGGGTTTGAGTGTCTTGTAGCCATAGTAACACTGATTCCTAAACAGATATCATCCTGCTCAATTCATCTGGAGTAGAGAGTGACTTGTCTATCACAGATACTCACTTTCTTTTAATCTATTTTATTTTAGAGTTAATTGAATTGTGAATTTGATTTTTTAATTTATTTATTTAACCAATTTATGTACCCTCTACTCAGCACATGACTCCTTGTGTATGTCACGTCTAGCACATTATGATATAGAATTTAGTAATTAGTCTCACTTACTGAAATCAAAACTGCCAAGTGGAAAATGCTAAACCCAAGATTATGTAATGAAATACGTGGCTGATGAGAAAGTTGAATTTTGATCTTCAGTATCTATCAGTATTTTATTCGTTGCACTACATTGGTCCAGTAGGAATGTAATCAACAGTAGGAATGTAGTCAACAGTGCGCTAGCTCTAAATCAGAGGTCTTTAACCTCCGGTCTGTGGACCGGCACTGGGCTGTGGCATGCCAGAAACCAGGCTGTGCAAACAAGTGAAGGCCCATCCAAGGGATGCAGGCAGCATGTGAAACCACGCCCCCTCCAGTCCACGGAAAAATTTCTCTTCACAGAACCAGTCCCTGGTATCCAAAAGGTTGGAGGCCACTGCTCTGAATAGTTCAAAATATATCTATCCCTCTGTCCTAGAATTTAATTTTGAGCCAAAACATACCCAGTCATACATAGACTTAGCTAAATCATTGGTGCTCAAACATCTTAGTCTTAGGACCAGGGGTGAAATGCTCCCAGTTCAGACTGGATCAGACGATCAGGTAGCGATTGTGGCAGGTGGTTCCTGCAGGGAGAACCGATAGCAATGGCGGTGCAAGGCTCCACCCACCCGACTGGGTGTGTTTTTCACCTCAGGGGTGAAATCTATTTTTTTTTGCTACTGGTTCTGTGGGCGTGGCTTGGTGTGGCATGGCAGTCATGTGACTGGGTGGGCGTGGCCAGTTTGATGTCATTCACATCACTCTATTGTGCATGGGGCGCTTGGAGAGAGCGCGAGCAAGACAGCTTTCCAACCTCTGTTTGTGTGTGTGTGTGGGAGGAAAGGAGGGAGGGAGGGATGATGGGAGGGAGGGAGCAATCTGAAGCCGAGGCACCCAAACTTCTGGCAGTGGCGGAGCAGCTTCTGAGCAGCCAGCTCCACCTGACCTACTCTCTGAGTCTTGCCGTTCTCCTGACCACCCCTTCACCCCACTCAAGCAGCGGCTTCCCTGTTCAGCCCCAAAAAGCTATGCATCCAATTTTTGTTTATTTATTTATTTATTAAATTTATATCCCACCCTTCTCCCTGAAGGGACTCAGGGCAGTGAACAGCCGAGAATTAAAATAACATACAATAAAAAAGTTAAGATAATTAAAAATAAATTAAATTAAATGGCCGCCCCAATTTAAAACCCCTAGCTATACAATTAAAAAACTAACCTATAAAATCTATTCAGGCCAGGCTGGCTTGCTGAAATAAAAATGTCTTCAGGGCCTTACGGAAAGTGCGGAGATCCGGAACCAGCCGTATTCCGGGAGGTAGCTCATTCCAGAGGGTGGGTGCTCCCACAGAGAAGGCTCTCCCCCTGGGGGCCGCCAGCCGACATTGACCGACGGCACCCTGAGGAGGCCCTCTCTGTGAGAGCGTATTGGCTGGTGGGAGGTTATCGGTAGCAGAAAGCGGTCTCGTAAATACCCTGGCCCTAAGCCATGGAGCACTTTAAAGGTGAGAACCAACACCTTGAAGCACACCTGGAAGACCACCAGGAGTCAGTGCAGCTCATGCAGGAGAGGTGTTATATGGGAGCGCCATGTCGCTCCCATAATCATCTGCGCGGCCGCATTCTGGACCAGTTGGAGCCTCCGGGTGCTCCTCAAGGGGAGCCCCATGTAGAGAGTGTTGGCGTAGTCCAGGCGAGAAGTGACGAGAGCATGAGTGACTGTGCATAAGGAATCCCGACTCAGAAAGGGGCGCAACTGGCATATCAGGCGAACCTGATAAAAAGCCCCCCTGGCCACGGCCGTCATGTGCTCTTCTAAAGACAGGTGATCCATGGTGCCCGCACTAGCATCCTGAGAGAAGCAGAGAAGATCATCGCTTGCAAGCAGACAAGCAGAGGTAGCAAGTGTAAGCCGTGCTGTGGGAAAAATGAGAGGTCCTGTTGTCCTGCAAAGCCTGCCGCTGCTTGAGGGGTGGGGGCAGGAGAATGGCGAGATTCAGGGAGTAGGTCAGGTGGAGTTGGCTGCTCAGAAGCTGCCCCGCCGCTGCCAGAAGTTTGGGTGCCTCGGCTCCCTCACACACACACACACACACACACACACACACACACACACACACACAAAACAGAGGTTGGAGAGCTCTCTTGCTCGCTCGCTCTCCAAGCGCCCCATGCACAGCCCATTTGAGGAAAGGGCACGGCCGGCTGGGCACGTTTGGCTGCAGAAGGAGGCGCAGTGCAATGGGATTGTTTTGTTCACCGAGGTGGTACTTCAGGTGGGCAGGCGGACATCTGCAGCTGACAACTATAATGAATATGTCCACCTGCCCTCCTGAAGCACCACTGCGGCAAACAAAACAACCCCATTGCTATGGATGCATAGCTTTTTGGGGCTGAGCAGGGAAGCCGCTACTTGAGGGGGGACCAGTAAGCTGCTAGCTCCTTCCCCGCAGCCCTGCCATGCTTGCCTGCCTTCCACTTCTGCTTGCTTGCCTTCGCAAGCTGGCCACCAGGACACCAGGAAGGCAGCATGGAAGGCAGGCAAGCATGTCAGGACTGCAGGCCATGGATCGGTTCGGGGGCGTGGCCCAGCCAGCCATTGCTCCTGGTTCGGCGAACTAGCCTCAATCTCAGCTACCTATTCGCTTGAGCCAGTCTGAACCAGGAGCATTTCACCCTTGTTTTACCCTCTGTGCATGTGCAGTTTTTGCACATGCGCAGAGGGTCTGCATGCGCATGTGACGTGCACGTGCGCACTCCTGAACCGGTAAGGAAGGTAAGTAGATTTCACCCCTGCTCGGGACCCCTTTACACTCTTAAAAATTATTCAGGGCCTCAAAGAGCTTTGATTTATGTGAGTTATATCTATCAGTATTTATTACAGAAATAATTTTTTAAAATATTTATTTGAAAAAATTTAAAATATTTGACTTCACAAACCTCCTGAAAGGATCTCAGTCCCCAGACCACACTCTGAGTATTGCTGAACTAATTCAAACCAACAGTCATGTCAGAGGAATACCCATACATATTCAACTGACCTGTTTTCCATACCTAGTCCTCTAAGAAAAAGGGAGAAAAAAAGTTGCTAGATAAGGAAACCACAGAATTTACTGCAAAGGCCTAACAACATGGAACACACCATGGATTACTTGCAATGATCAAGGTACATCTATTGCTGTTATCTGGGAAAGGCACTCGTGATACTCCTGCTGCAAAAGCTCATGGGGCAATAGTCAATGTCTAGTTGGGGTGATTTCTGACCCTTTTAATTTGATTGTACAGACAGTCCTCAACTTAACCATTTGTTCAGCAATTGTCGAAATTATGAATATGTTAAAAAATGGACTTAGGAACCAGTGCCCCCACAATTACAGAATCAGAATTTGGGCTCTTGGCAGCTGCCCATATTTACGATCTCAGGGACTCTTCAACTCCCTCCACTACCAATTCTTCCCCCCCCTCCACACACACACACATATCTCTGCCCTTTTGGCCACTCTGCATCCTGCCTTGAGTCCCAGATTCAAAGGTAATCCAAAGGGCAGAGATTGGGGAGAGGCAGATATATTGGGAAAGTTGTACATAGTCCCTTACCTTAATGAGGCTTAGGGCTGAAATGGCTTGGTTTGGGATGGGTACTTATTTATAACCCATGATTCTTAGTTATTGACTGCAATGAGGAGTTCCAAGATTGCTTTTGTAAATCAGTGTGGTTACATGATGTCTTACTTTATGACCACACCAAGTTATGATGGAAATTTCCATCCTAATTGTAGTCATAAATTGAAGACTACCTGAATATTATCAGGAAAGTTGCCTTAGTTAGAAATTGATAGCAGCAATTCTTATTATGTTTCTAATTGACTTGCCTTATGGTCATAGGAGTGGAAGGAACTGACAAAATTTGTATTGTTACACAATAGTATGACTTATGTAATTATGTCAGATGTTGAGACAAAAATATACAGAGGTACTTTTGTGACATGTTGTTGTGACTCCAGCCCTGGAGGCTGATTTATCTTTGCATGCTGAGTCGGAGAATGATATGGAGGAAGCTGGCACGAACTATGTGCCGGAGGGGCCGTCTTCACTGGTGAGTCAGCAAGAATTGACAGTTGCTGACGTGCCTCTGGACCCCAGCCAAATTGAGGAGGAAACAGAGGCCAGTAACGAGGAGAGGGAGCCCCTATTGGATGCAAGAGAGAGACATAGGAGACGTCGTAGAGAACAGCTATTGCCACGTCCCAAGAGGTGTAGGTCAGGAAACGTAGGGCCACACCCTACAAAGTGTAAAAGGGGTGTGGCTGGGCCGGAAAGGTGTGGTGAACAATTTGTTGGTGTTTTGGATGCAGTGGAGTTTAGAACTGCTAGTTTTGAGTTTTGAAAAGGAGTCTGCATTCCTGCATTAGCCTGCTGGCCGTCTGCCAAGACCTCTGGAACATTGCCCTGTAACCACTGAACTAATATACTTTTGAAAGAGAACTGTTTATTAAAGGGCCAGCTTCAATCTCTCTAGCCTGCGTTTGTTACTGCCGGGCTATTTGAACTTCTGCAAGGCCACTTGTGGGAGGGGACAGAACACGTCATCTTTTTTCTGTCTTCATAGGTTGTTGTGGATAGTGATGTTCTGGTAGGAAACAAACATGTCATACCCCATGAAAAATTATTTTTCTATGAAGAGCAAAGTTAGAATGAGCATATATATTACCTTTCATGTGCCTGAAATAACTTCCTGAATTGTGTTTTCCTGGGTGCACTTTGGTTGGAGAAAATTAAAATTCATAATACTATTTGAAGATTTAAAGGCAGCTTGTCATTTTGGCCTAGCAATCTACTTGAATCTAAATTTAAAATGGGGAAAGGGAAGGCCCAGTAAGCCAAAGGTTTATAAAAAAATACAAAAAATATCAGCACAAAACAGAACATTTTTAATTAAAGATGGATATAAGATGAATAAAACCATATGACCTTACGTTCCCTTGATTGTAGACGTTAAAACAATCATTCCAGTTCTGAAGTCAAGTATTGGTTTTCTAAGAGGTTACTGCAGGCCACTTCCATCTATCTGTCACTTACCTACCTACCTGCCTACCTACCTGCCTACTAACCACAATCCTGGGAAACTATCAAATGTTAGCCTTCTGTTGTGATCTTGCTCAAAATCTTGCAAAGGTTCAGGTTTTGAGATTAGCAATTTCAAAAGTTTTTCACCATTAAGATTTTAACATTAATTTCAGTGCCAATTGAAAGCTGTTTGAAAAATTGGCTATTTTGTGGTACTCACGGGCATGATATTGTCAGATTTATGCAATGGCTACCAAAATCTTACAATGATGATCTAGTGAACTAATCAAAGAAAACCGTCTGTGCTAGAATGCAATTATTTGAAATACCAACTAACACGATGTTGCCATCACTAGGCTAAATCTAAAATGAAATACTTTTGCTAGATAAAGCCAGAAAAGAAATTAACTGGAAATTAATTTTATGACAATAGCTTACAGTGTGTTAAAATGCAATACTAACATGGTTTCAGGCTTTTCTGGTTCCAAATAGTAAACAGATGGCACCAGACAATGCAACAGCTGTGCAGCACAAGTTTTACAAGGAGGAGAAATATTGTTGGAGGTGCAGGATATAGGAGCTGCTTCAAACCCACCTTCAAATATTGCCAGTTTGTTAATGGGAATCAAAGAAGACCCATAGGAAATAAAAGATTTAAAAAATACCTATTGGAAGAATGGACTTTCTATTTCATGAACTAAATTTTTTAGGGCTAAGTAAGAACTTAAAGTGATCAAGGCTCAGCAACAGATATATAATTAATCCTATTTTTATTATTCTCCTAGCCAGGGGTGAAATCCAGCAGGTTCTGACAGGTTCTGGAGAACCGGTAGTGGAAATTTTGAGCAGTTCGGAGAACCAGTAGCGGAAATTTTGAGTAGTTTGGAGAACCGGCAAATACTATCTCTGGCTGGCCCCAGAGTGGGGTGCGAATGGAGATTTTGCAATATTCTTCCCCCAGGAGTGGGTAGGGAATGGAGATTTTGCAGTATCCTTTCCCTGCCATGCCCACCAAGCCACGCCCACAGAACCGGTAGTAAAAAAAATTGGATTTCACTACTGCTCCTAACTTAAAATATTCCATAGCATGTTTTTTCCAAAATGCTAAAAAACAAGAGAACAATAATCAACAAGTAATGTTATCCAATTAACCACATAGTACAAGTTCTCATTATAGATACACTTTGGAAGAAAACATCAAAGCTTCTGTATTAGATTACTCACTCATTGTTTGAATCTGTTGTAATGCTTTATTTTTTATTTGCTTCCAAAGCAACAGATAACTTTTACTTATGTTTATTGGTTTATAGACAAGACCCCCCAAAAAAACTGGAATGAAAAGGAAGCAGTAATAATTAATAATTATTACGACTGCAAAAAAAATTAGTGAAATCTGCCACATTCTTCTTAAAAGTGAGTGCGTGAGTTCAACAGTATTAAATCCTAAATCAGTATTAATAAAACTGAAATGTATTTATATATTGAGTTTATAATCATTGCTCTAGGCAAAGCTGGCCTGTGGCTGTAATAATAAAAATCGAAAACATAATTTTAAAAATTGCAACAATCAGAAAGATATCATAAAAAAACCTTAAAATACAAGATAACTTTCCTAAATAATAACTTTGTACACTTTACCACAAAAACTGTTTTAGTAACAAAAAATAATCCTATTGCAAAACAATACAATATATCCCAATAATGTATTATTATTGTTGTTATTAACATACAAATATTGAGATGAAAGTTAAGCTTGTTTTGCCAATGATGTCTCTGAAAAACTCTTTATTCTCTCTTAATGAATTGTATATATGTTATAAAGTCATAAATTGTTATACTTTAAAGTCTTTCATAGAAACTGAAAGAAAGCTGCTTTAGGAAAAGTGTTAATCTTTTGACAGATGATCCATTAGTGCCTCTTGGCACACCTTGTCTCATTACTAGAAGCAGTTACATGCTGAGCCAATGACAATCTCTCCCTGGGAAGCTTATCCACCAAACATTGTTTTTTGACCAAAAACAGGTGGTCTTATGTTAGTTGTGACATGGGCAGTTAGGGTAGCATATGAACCTCTGAATCTGTCCTATCTCATTCATCACCAATCAAGCACTTATACTTACAGCATTTCTAATGTATTTCCAGGGCTCTAGGGAAATGAAAAGAAATTCACATACAATTCTCCTTGGGAATCAAAACACCTAGATGACATGAAACATTTAAAAGATATGGAAAACAGGAATTAGAGTATGGAAATGGAATTTGCCATTAAGCTTAAGACCATTAGCAATAAATGGGGAATAAAATTTTCCCTTGATTCACTTGGAATATTTTATGTGTGAAATAAACACCAGATCAAGCTAATGCAACTCAGCACAGAAAAATATTAACCATGAAAGTATAGAAATATTGAAGACGCAGTGAGACACAATATGAGCCAGCCATCGGAACAGGATAGCAGTCTGTTCAGGATGTGCATCAGATAAAGCTAAAGCCCAGATCAAAGGGCAGAATTTGGAATATATTTTTATTTACCTAGGGTGGAGCCGACAAGTCTGAACCAACTTAGTTCTTATTCCAAGATTTTACTAAGCCCCATGCTAAATTTCCTTTCCTGGTACATTTAGTCATGCCTGATTGCCTCATATCTTGCTTAGAAATGTCATATTTCAGTTAGCTGAATGTTAAAGGTGTAGGCATTTATGGTTTTCCGATGTTCAATGAAGGGAGAACAGAATTTCGATGCTCCCAATCCTGTTCCAGACGTAAGTATGAAATCATTCAGGACTATCTCCAGAAAATCATGGATTGGCTAAGATTACTGCCAAAGCTCAAAGCCAAGTTCTTGAACCAAGTTATCCATATCACACATGCACCACTACAAAGAGAAGAAAATACAACATCAAAAAAGACAAAGAGGTAACTGATCTGCATAATAATTCTGCATTGTAATGTAAAGAGAGAGCTGAATATTCAAAAATAATTACTCTAATTTATATAAGGAGAAAGATCTTGCCTTGGTGGGAAAGATTATTACCAGATGCTTTATGTACCTGCTAAGCCTGCTGTCCAAATAATGCTGCTAATGGGCAACTTCATCACACCAGACTTGAACAGATCTCCAAATACAAGCTGTCTCACAGCTTTTCAAAGAATTAAAATCTATGGCCACTATCTTACCTCTGACTTGGCTCAACTTCCTAAGTCTCTTGCTTCTTTTAATTAAATAAAGCAGTTTTTGAATGATGAGTATGCAAAACAAGACCATGTTGTAGGACTGGAACCCCAGCAGGGGTGAAATCTACTTACCTTCCTTACCAGTTCGGAAGTGTGTTCGCATCACATGCACGCACACACCTTCTGCACATGCGCAGAAGGTAAAAAAACATTACTTCCAGGTTAAAACCAGGAAGTAATGACACCCAGGTGGTGATCACTACCGGATCATTGAACCACAGGGAAAAATCGCTAACAGATCAGGCGATCTGGTCTGATCTGGGAGCATTTCACTCCTGAACCACAGAGTATATTCTTACTGTATTGTTTCTCTCTTTAAAATCAGTCCGCTAACTGCTGATACTGGACTCAAACTCAGCTTCAAGAAATTGTGAGTTCAAGGTTAAAATATGCCTAAACTCACATATTGTTGTTAGGAATAATTCTTATAAAACCGTAGAGCTTATTTAACATTAAATAACTGATAGCATTTGCAGTTACACTTTTTTATGATTTTATTCTACACATCTGTTTCAAGTATAAGTTTCTGGAAAACACCTAATTTTTTTTCTAAGCTTCTTTTCCTCGTGAGAATTTTTTATTTCAAGGCCTGACTGCTCCAGAGAAAAGATTTGCTCCAGCAGGAAACATTGGTACTGCTGATGGGGTTGGCCATCTTCCTTCCCACATTTTCCTGAAACACTTTCAAACTGTTCTTAGCAGCCTAAGGGCTAGAACATTGCTTCTTCTTTTAAACTGGAAAATTTATTTGTTTTCTTTTTAAACATTCTGCCAAAAGTTTTCAGGATGGTAAATTCTATAGCCAAAATAGAATATATTGCAAGTGTGGTATAATAATGGAACCATATCTGTTCACCTGCATTTTTTAAAAAAAAAAAAAGTCTAAATGAAACACATCAAGGCACATACATGCCTACTTTCAAGAACCTTGACTACTTTTGCACAATTTGCTAAGGCCACCCTTGAAAGACTTTGCAGCACACTTCACTTATTAGGCATCACTGGGGAGATTCAGAAAAGGAGATCTAAGTAAACACTAGCTACATGTTCCCTATAAACTTTACTTAGATGTTCTAAAATGTGACCATTCATGAATTGTTCAGATAGAATTCAAAGTTATAGTCAAAATTAGTTTGCTTCTGTCTCTTCCTAAGAACTTTTTCAAAATAATTTGGGGAAATTTGGGTTGCCAGATTTGGGTTGCAAAAATCCAGGAGACCATCAGATGGTAGCAATAAAAACTTGTCCAAGTTTTTGTGACCCAGATCTAATAACCCTACCTTTTGGACTATTACAGTTGAATAGTAGGAGAAAAAGTAGGAGTGTAGTTGTTTTATGCTCATTTATAGGTTCCATTGTGAGAATTCCACCCAAGCTTAATTAAAGGACTGCAAGTCCATGTTTTTAGCCAATTTTGCTATAAATTGTCTGATTCTTGGAAAGGAAAGTGAGGCCAAATGGACCAAGGAAGAATATGTAGGTTGTATTGAGTTGAACCAAAGAAGACCAAAGAATCACATCTGGGTTATAGCCAAAACATGGTGTTGGGGAACCAACAACATATTAAGAGCCTGCTGCTGAAATATTTAAGATGGCATTACCTGAGAAGCATGGGTTGGAAAAAATTTCCACCCTTTTACACGTTCTTCAAATCATGGGTCGATCTTAGCTGGAATAAAAATATTAATATACCTTGTGAGTACTAATCTGGATTCATCCTGAGACCAGTTTGGCACCAGGCTAGAAAGCAGGAGATGGTAAATTCGAGTCCGGTCTTAGCTATGAAAACTAGTCAGGAGACTTTGGGCCAGTCACTGTGTTGGATGTGTTCACCACCTTGAGTGATTTGTAAAAATAATAAAGGTGGAATACAGGTGGAAAATAAATAAATAACAGCCATGTGTTGTGCACTATTTGATTGTCTGCTTATATTATTTATAGTTTTGGGATCTCCAATTCTTAAAAAACAGGCTAAAAGGTTAATCAATGCTGGTGCGATTTCTGGACTCTATTTAATATCATAGATCAAGAAAAGCATTGATATCATATTACAAAATAAGAGTTCACCCGCAATTCAAATAAATGTTCCCTGGAGAGAATTACTTCTAAATGCAGATTGATCCTGTGCATGCTTCCTGTGAAATAATCCCCACTTCTGATTTATTGGAATTATGAATATTAGCTTCCCTAGCATACTATATCAGAAATTGTCTCAGTTTAAAATTCAGTTTAGCACTCAGTTTAACCCTGGCCATTAGCCAGTTGCTCACAGCCATTCTCTCTGTGAACATCTTGTTTCATAAAGTTGCCAGATAGTTTATCATTCTCTGTATGGCCTCCTGTTTACAGGGTTCATTCAAACCCAGTCACATTTTGAAGGAATGTATGAGTGGATAGTCTTGTAATGGGCCTCCAAACAGTTGTGGATTTGGCAGCTATCTGAACAATCACTGTGAGCTTACAGATGATCCATGTACAAAACACCTCCACACAGAGAAGGAAATCCTAATTGCCCCAGGAACCTCATGGAGCGATTCACAGGGCATTCACACAACTGTCAAAGTCACAGCCAAGAAGGAACATTTCCAGTGTGTGTTTGTAATGGGAGATGGGAAAGCTGGTGACCCTCTCATCAAACCTTTCAATATGAGAAATCTCCCTCTTTTGAGCATGGACTTACACTTTCTCTCACTGGCTTTCTCCCTGTTTTCTTTTGGAAAACAGAACCAAGTAATTTATTTTCCTTCAAAATGAAAAAAAAAAAATTGGTTAGAAAATCTGTAAAGTAACACTGGCCAAACATGAATGTTGACCTCATGCATGCTCTTTGACACTGAGTGGAAGTCATTGATTTAAATTGCTGTAGTTGTTCCTTAATATCTCTTCTTCTGGCAAATATCACAGGCAGGAAGCTATGTTTGTGTACGCTGAATCAAGCAAGAAGGGTTGCCTTGTATACTTGTTTTTCTGGTCAGTTTTGTTCCATTTGTTTCATAACAAAAAAAGAGGGGGAGAGAAAAGAGGTCAGATGCAATGTGCCATTTCTTCCTCAGGCTGTAAAATCTTGAAGTAATCCTCTGAATGGATACATATGGAAAAGTCACCTTAGGTCAACAAATATTGGAAAAAATAATAAATTACCTAGCAGCCAATCTCCCACACAAACTTGGACTTGGCAGGAGTTTCCCCAAAACAAGTCAAACTATTTACAACCACTTTTTTTGAAAAGAACGCCAAAATAATCACACCTCTAACTGGCATATGGACCACAATAGTAACATTATCAAGGGTTTGGCATTAAGATGGCTCTAAACTAAGGGTTATTCTCCTGGTTTCTAGCTCGAAACTAGTTAGTCAATCTTTTTGTGTCATTCTTAAAATACCTTGTATGTTAGAGGGTATATATATGTAGGTCTTTGATTATGTATGTACATGCATACATACATACATACATACATACATACATACATGCAAGTCTTGGTGTATTCAGGTCTTCTCCCGTGTAAGATTGAGAGCACTTTGGCAACATTTCGGCAGAATCTCATCTGCCATCATCAGGTTTATGCAAGGGGTCTTCTGCAGCAAATATATATAGATAGATAGATAGATAGATAGATAGATAGATAGATAGATATATGTATATGTATATGTATATGTATATGTATATGTATATGTATATGTATATGTATATGTATATGTATATGTATATGTATATGTATTTCTCTTTAGTCAGGTTCTTCCTACGTAAACCAAGATTTTTATACAGTCCTAGTTCAGTGAAATCACAATCCACTAGTATCTAGGCTTTTTTTTCCTTCTGGCAGCCAACAAACACTCTGCTGCCCATTGGAAGACTAAGTCTAATTTTCTATGATTTTAATCCTGTTTCTTGTTCTCTTTGTCTATATTCTTTGCTGCTATTACTTTTATTCTGTACTATTATCTTATAATATTTATCCTATGCTCATTTTTTTCAGCATTTATTCTCTTAAAAGTATTTTTGTAATCCACAGCCTCTTTCACTTCATCATTCCACAAGTGCTTTTCATAATTCCCCTTAGCTGAACTGCATATTTTTGTTTACTCTTTGTACTTCTTTTTATATTCTTTTATAAGCAAATTCTTCTTTTACTTACATTTATTTTTCACCTATTCTTTTGGGACAGTAATACTTTCTCATAGACATAAGTAGATTTTAAAACAAGATTTGTACTTCATCTTCATGCAGTTATTCTATTTGTATTCTACTTTTTTTTCATAAATTTCCTTTTCTTCCATGTTCACTTTTTCCCTGTGATCTACTCTTGCCATCCCCCCACCCCAAAAATGGTCAGACAGCAGCACATCACTGTTATATCTTTTATTAAAGCTCTCCATCTTTCATAATAATCAATCAAAACATTTATGTCTTTTCCTTCATTCCTTTTCTATGTGTACTTTATGCTTAATTTCTGTATTCAAAACGTACATTTTTAAAGCAGATGCTCAACAGATTCTCTGCATTTTCATTCATTCTTGGGTTTCTGAATGACCCAATTACCTTTTCTGTATCATCTCATCTTGTTCCCACCAATCCGTTTATACCACCTAGCAATATATTTTCTGCCAGATAACATTTAAAACATTTTTTCCACAAAACCCATTTTTTGTTTCTAGTCTAATTCTTCTACCATCATCTTTCACCATAATCTAAAATGCAACTGTCACAAATCTATAGAGTCCTACTTTCATGCATACCCAAAACAACTTAAATGGCATCAATTCATTTTCAGTTTTCTGGTTCAAATTTTGTTACGTTCATCAGTCTTAAACTATACTTTCACTTTCCTGCTAGTATTCATCTGTTCATTTGTTCTCCTGCACAAAAATCAGGGTACATTTTTCAGACCTATTAAATGCTTCATTTTTCTCTTAGTTTGACTGTCATGCAAAGTCTTTATTTCTCTTTCTTTCATTTATTAATGTATCTACTTTACCATTTGCCCCTTTTACGTTCCAAATTACAGTTTTTTATATGCCATAATCATCACCAGATGGACCCACAATGTTTGATTTTTACCACCCATCATGGCTTTGGTCAACTAAGACTTTCATAAAGTCTCTTCTGTTTTTAGCAAAACAGAAAAGGTGTAGTACAAGCTATGAGCCATAATCACATATGTGATATTCAAATATGGACTCTACCAGTCCATGCTTTGGCCAGTGTGCCATGAGTGCAACCAAACTCCAGTTTTATTAAAACTTGCTATCAATTCTATGCAAGTTAGGATCTTTAATCTAGAGACTACTGACAAAGGCAACATATCATTGCCCACTTTTTAGCAGTTAGGAGTTATTGACCTCAGTATTTTGATACACATTTAGGGTATGAGAATTTCTCTATATTAGATGCTAGAATTGAAAAGAGTCTCAATACACAAACAAATTCTCACTATTACATTCAAGATTCCCAAGAATTTGTCACATTTCAGATTCACCATTGAATTGGCTCCCAAGATAAAATTAGGAGAGAAAAGGAAAAATTAATTATTGATAGTTAAGCTCCCTTTGAGGCAAGACAAACATATATTTGAAGAGACATGGGTACTTAAGGTAGATGTGTTTTCTCATTCATCACTTTTTGAGGTATACCCATTCTCCCCACATCTCTCCCCCCCCTCCCATTTTAGGGTATACATGTCTACAAAACATAATGTGTGAATTGACCCTGAGAGAACCTCTGGGAGTGCGATGACCTTTTCCTCACTGAAAGTCTTTTGAGTCAAATACTCCCTCAGGTTCTTTTTAGAAATTTAAATAGCAAAATCTTCCACCGCATTCCATGTGTTAGCACTATGCAATCTGTCACATCTCACTGCTGTGGTATGCCTCCTGATAGCCTCATGAAAATGTATTTTTCTTTAATCTAATCTCATTACTTCTACTTACCAGGAACACCCCAATTAAGTTTTTGTATTTTTAGATATGCCTTACTAAAGAAAGGAAAGGTTAACATCTTCAAAACAAAACAGAGGGACAAACTTTGTTTTATAAATGGGGCCTCTAGCAACATAAATCTTACCAGACATCTTTTAATACCTTGTTATCTTTCAAAATTTAGCAGTGTAAAAATGTACGGCATATTATTATATTTCCAAATCTGGAAAACTGCCATGGAACAATCTGTCGTAAGCAATTTAATTCATCATACTGATGCCAGATTCAGAGGGAGGCATAAGGAAATGGGAGAAGCCAGATTTATTCCCCTCTGCTCTCCCATTAGCCAGGCCCAATCGTCCAAGATTATAAAAGGTGGGTCAATTAACTCGTGGTGCAATCCCCTGCCACTGGTGTTCCCACATGCTTCTTGGCAAGCAGGAGACAGCAAATGGAAGAAGTTGTCTGGGCTTTTCTAGCATTAGCATATGGCAGATTAAAGAAGCTGCCAAATCCTGAAGTGTTGGCACAAATGCTAGGCAGAGGAGGCAACTGATTTGGGGTTTAATGAAAGGACAAGTTCAAAGTTATTAGTATTAGTTTCCAAAGACAGCACACTTCTTGTGGGTTTTTCCATCTCAGATGCTAAAATAACATGCTTGATCTTAGTTTCTGCCTAGTGATGCTATAAAAATGAGAGTTTTGGTTTGTAAAGCATGTGTTCTACACCAAGGTATATTGAGAATAATAGTTAAACTGTCTTCTGCACATTGTTCTCACTGTTTGCAGTGTTTGCCAGCCTTAAAGAGCCAAGCAAATGACTGGAAATCATTGACAAATTCATATTTTCCACAATGTCATTCATTACTTTCAATCTTTTCAAATTCCCGTAACATGTTCACATATTCCCTGCCACTCTAACCTCAAAATCAGAAGCTTCTAAATATGGCCGCTTTGAAATGACAAATACAGATAGTACTTGTTTAGTGACTGATTTGTTTAGCAACCATTTGCAATTATGATGCTGATGAAAAAGTAAGTTTATGATCAATCCTTGCAGTTACAATCTTCACAGATCTATAAAGCAAAGGAAGGCTTAGGTAGGCTCATAAACATAGTCACAGTTTCTTTAGTGTCTGCTTCCCTTAACAACTGAGATGCCAGTACCAATTGTGGACTCAAAGGGGGACTATCTGTATAATTGTGTTATTGTCAAAACCAATTTCTAACTGTTAGCGTTGCCTAGCAGAAAAGTGCGGCTACTGAGTACAGTAAAGCTCATATGCTATTAAATACAACAAATAAACAAAAACATCTATTTAGGCAAATAAAAAAAATCATCCATAGAGTAGTGTATTAAAAAGGAAACTAGTGGAGTAAATTTATCATTTTCAAAAGACTAAGATTTCATACAACCTATTCACTTCCCTCAATATGCTAAGCAGACAAGCCCTATGAAAGCATCAAACGGGTCCTTTTATAAATCACAGCTTTAATTTGATCATGCTAATGATCCTGTTAGAACAGGGTAAATTTGTCTGCATGTAAAACTGTTGATTAGCATGGTACATTATCGGTAGAGTTCAAAAAGTCCTTCACTTTCTGCCTCTAAGGATCTTCAGCAGGCTTTACTCTGCTTTAAGGGTGGAGAGTGGAGAATGGTTCTTTTGACATAGCTGTCATTAGAAAAGTATATAGTTGGTGTGATATTACCCAACAGATGGAAGATAGAATGTAGGCAAAGAAAAGACTAGGCAGGGGATCAAGCAGCACATGAAAATCCCTATCAATAACCCCTTCCCCCACCCCACCCTTCAAATGGGAAAGGGAGAAGCATGAGTCAGAGATAAGCAAATCTACCATATAATTAAGAGAATGTGGAGAATCATGTAAGCAAAGGGGAATCAGCAGTGTCACAGACTCTCTGCCTTCTGAAATTTATAAAATCCTCTTGAGGTTTGCATGAAATAGATCAGCCCATCCCAAATCCTGACCACCCAGGTTTTTTGACCAAGTTGGTTAGATATTATGAAAGGTGAAGTTCTACACATCTGAAAGACATTCAGCCAAAGAAGACCGTAACAGATAAATCAAAGATTATTTGATTTGATAAGCGGAGACTCCCTAGTTTAACATTTTCTTTTCATCAGTGACTATCCAGATTCTGTTTATTCTCAGAAAAAATCAGCAAGAACTACATCAAATCTTATCCTTGGTTCACAATCTTTGTATTCTTATGATTTTATATACTGAAATTTTGATCAGTGAAAAAGAAACCAAGTGGGAAATGGGGCTAGAGAGTTCAAAAGCATTCTTTCTACTATTCTTTCCATGATGCTTTTAAACTTCTTTTGGTGCTGTTTATATCTGGACTAACTGTAATTCCCATTTTTAGACTTTATAAACTGTCCCTCTAATTACAGGGTAATGCTTCCATGTTCTACCGAGATTTTAAACCCAGGTTGTGTAGATGTTGGGTTAATCCATTCAAACTTTTTAATACACAGGCATGCAACTATTCTATCAGTAAAGCAGGCATTTAAAAGGATATTATTTTCCCTACAGAGGAAAATTTGAGATGCTTCCTAACAGTGTCTAAGATTGCACCAGGACTATTTTGCACAATAGCAATAGCACTTAGACTTATATACTGCTTCAGTTCACAGCCCTCTCTAAGTGGTTTACAATGTCAGCATATTTCCCCCAACAATCTGGCTCCTCATTTTAGTGACCTTGGAAGGATGAGTCAAACTTGAACTGGTGAGAAATGAACTACTGCAATACTGCATTCTAACCACTGCGCCATCATCAATCACTAAATGCATTTTTTATCACTAAGCCTTTCCCAAATATTTATTTTTCAGGCTGGAAACTGCTTAGTTAATTACTTATCTATCTTGTTGATATAGAATCAAGGCCAGCTTGATTATGCACAATACTGGTTGCTGCAGTAAAGCAGTATGTAGTTCAAGAGGTGACCTCTTCATTTCTTTTCAGAGTGTGCAATTCAGTTCAGTCACTTGGCTCCAAAAATATCTTAGCTGGAGTGAATTCTTAACCTGAAAGATTCATTTCTTCAGGGGTTAAGGAGACCCATTAGCAAAGATTTGCCAAAAAAACTTCCAGAGATTCTGCAGCCAGCACTCTGGGCCAGCTCTGATTGTAACCAATGGTATGTCAGCAAATAATTTGTTTTCCAGGCAGTGATATAGTTCAGCACTAAGCAAAAGTGGCTTTACCATCTTTAGTTTCTGGTATGTAAAGTGTTATAAACTGTCATTAATCACAATAAGAAGATCAGATATTCAGGAGAGAGAAAACTTATTATAAAAAATGCTTGCTTTGAATTATGAACTTTAAGCTATTTATTTTTATTGAAATAAACAAGACTTAGTTGCACAAGCTGTTGATCAGGGTGTAAAAGAGCTGCATTTGTGGACTTCTGGTCTTGGACAGGCAAAATTATGACCTGAAATCCACATCCACTGAAGGGATTTTGCCGAGTCTGTTGTTTCATAGCACGTAGAATTGAGTGCTTTAATGCCTTAACATCCAGTTAGCTCTAAGGTAAAGGTAAAGGTTCCCCTCTCATATATGTGCTACTAGTTCCGGACCCTAGGGGGCGGTGCTCATCTCCATTTCAAAGCCAAAGAGCCAGCACTGTCCGAAGACGTCTCCGTGGTCATGTGGCTGGCATGACTAAACGCCGAAGGTGCATGGAAGGCTGTTAGCTCTATCAGCCTTTAAAAGCAGAAGCCAACATTTACATTTTCTAATGACAAGATGCTCTCTCTCTTTAAGTTTATTATGACATTGGCACCTATTCCTCCTACTTGTATCTCAGCGCTATTAAACAGACTGTAAAATAGAATTTCAAGGATATCTATATTTGGTAAATGCAAGACAGTTACTAGCAGGTTGGGGAGTGTTACTTCTTAAAATGATTTTCAAGGAGATCCTTTATTGTCACAGGTTAATAGACATAGTATAATTAACTTTCACCAATCTGGTGATCTCCAGATGTGCTTGATTACAGGAATTACGATCCATAATTCCTGTGTTGTCTGAGAATCATAGAATATGTCATCTGAAGACATCTGGAAAGTACTGGGAAAAATTGTAGTGTTTCCAAGTAGGAAAAAATAAATGAACACCCTAACTCTATATAGAAATTCACTTATGTTTATCAACTTCCGTTGTTGAGAGGAAAGACTGCCCCTGTTGGGAACAGCTTAAAACTACAACACCCAATGTCTATCCCTAACAAAGATTACACATTCCACTTTGGTAAGAAAGGATCCTATACACAACCTGTTGAATGATCCTATCTAATAGAGTCGTGATGGCGAACCTATGGCATGCGTGCCACAGGTGGCATGCTGAGCCATGTCACCTGGCACGACAGCTCAGTTCTGGCGTGCATGCGTGCGCCAGCCAGCTGATTTTCGGGCCTTCTGGGCTTACCAGAAGTAGGGAAACAGGCCGTTTCCTGCCTCTGGAGGGCCTGGGGGCGTGGGGAAGGCCCATTTTTCTTTCTCACCTGGCTCTGGGGAGGGCAAAAACAGCCTTCCAGACCCCCAAAACGACCCATTTCCCAACTTCCAGTTGTACAAGAAGTGACTTTTTTGTTGTCCCCAGCCTCCAGAGCCTCTCTAGGAGTTTCTGGAGGCTGGGGACAGCAAAAAAGTCACTTCCTGTCCAACTGGAAGTTGTGAAACGGGCCATTTCAGGCCTCTGAAGGGGTGGGGAAAGGCCATTTCCCTAGCTGTTCTTTCTCTATTACAATGATGGCTAACCTTTAATATTATATACAGAGAATATAATATTATATTCAGAGTTCTGAACATTGATTGAAAAGGGTCCATATAATTTGCTTCCTCTTGGACTCTCTGAAGCTGTAGTCTGAGAAAAGATTTTGAAATGTCTGCCTGTAGGAAACAAATCCATTGGCCATTTCCCTAGCTGTTCTTTCTCTATTACAATGATGGCTAACCTTTTTGCCATCCCGTGCTAGGAAGGGGGGGCAGGGGAGGTTCCCGCGTGTGTCCACACCCATAATTCTATGCGTCCCGCACATATGTGCGCAACCCCCCCTCCCCCCCTTCCTGGCACGTGATGGCCTGGTAGGCCCGTTTTTCTTTCTCACCTGGCTCCAGATCAGGCGTGAAATGCCCCCTGTTTGGACTGGATTGCCCAATCTGGTAGCGATGGAGGCGGGTGGTTCGGAGAACCGGTAGCAAAAATCCCTGCCCCCCCCCATGCCCAACTGAGCCGCACAATCATCAGAGGCTTTTTTTTACTTTTAAAAGCATTTTTTCTACAATCTCTTCGGCCAAAAAAATGCTTTTAAAAGTAAAAAAAAAAAGCCTCTGATGATCGCGCGGCTCAGCTGGGATCATCAAAGGCTTTTAAAAGAAAAACACGCTTTTTTTCTTTTAAATGCCTCTGATGATCCAAGCTGAGTTGCCTGATCGGCAGAGACTTTTTAAAAAAACTCAGCTGGGATCGTCAGAACCTTTTGAAAGCATTTTTTAACAACCTCTTCACTGAAGAGGTTATAGAAAAAATGGTTTTAAAAGTAAAAAAAAAAAAATTGGCCACACCCACCCAGTCACATTACCCTCCCCACCAAGCCACACCCACAGAACCGGTAGTAACAAATTTTAGATTTCACCACTGCTCCAGATCCTCTCTATGCATCTGGGGAGGGTGAAAACAGCCTTTCCCCACCCCTTCAGAGGCCTGAAATGGCCCGTTTCACAACTTCCAGTTGGACAGGAAGTGACTTTTTTGCTGTCCCCAGCCTCCAGAAACTCCTAGAGAGGCTCTGGAGGCTGGGGACAACAAAAAAGTCACTTCTTGTACAACTGGAAGTTGGGAAATGGGTCGTTTTGGGGGTCTGGAAGGCTGTTTTTGCCCTCCCCAGATGCATAGAGAGGATCTGGAGCAGTGGTGAAATCTAAAATTTGTTACTACCGGTTCTGTGGGTGTGGCTTGGTGGGGAGGGTAATGTGACTGGGTGGGTGTGGCCAATTTTTTTTTTTTTACTTTTAAAACCATTTTTTCTATAACCTCTTCAGTGAAGAGGTTGTTAAAAAATGCTTTCAAAAGGTTCTGACGATCCCAGCTGAGTTTTTTTAAAAAGTCTCTGCCGATCAGGCAACTCAGCTTGGATCATCAGAGGCATTTAAAAGAAAAAAAGCGTGTTTTTCTTTTAAAAGCCTTTGATGATCCCAGCTGAGCCGCGCGATCATCAGAGGCTTTTTTTTTTTACTTTTAAAAGCATTTTTTTGGCCGAAGAGATTGTAGAAAAAATGCTTTTAAAAGTAAAAAAAAGCCTCTGATGATTGTGCGGCTCAGTTGGGCATGGGGGGGGGCAGGGATTTTTGCTACCGGTTCTCCGAACCACCCGCCTCCATCGCTACCAGATTGGGCAATCCAGTCCAAACAGGGGGCATTTCACGCCTGATCTGGAGCCAGGTGAGAAAGAAAAACGGGCCTACCAGGCCATCACGTGCCAGGAAGGGGGGGAGGGGGGGTTGCGCACATATGTGCGGGACGCATAGAATTATGGGTGTGGACACACGCGGGAACCTCCCCTGCCCCCCCTTCCTAGCACGGGATGGCAAAAAGGTTAGCCATCATTGTAATAGAGAAAGAACAGCTAGGGAAATGGCCAATGGATTTGTTTCCTACAGGCAGACATTTCAAAATCTTTTCTCAGACTACAGCTTCAGAGAGTCCAAGAGGAAGCAAATTATATGGACCCTTTTCAATCAATGTTCAGAACTCTGAATATAATATTATATTCTCTGTATATAATATTAATATATAATTAATTATATATATATAATTAATATTAATTTTATATGTATATAATATTAGATGTATATAATATTAAGACAGAATTGATTGCACTTCTGGATTATCACTGACAAAATCGGGATAGTGCTCATATATTCATCCTCAGTCTTCTTATTCTCCAGTATTTTCAGTACTATCAATTATGGTATCCTTCTAGATTGGCTCAAGGAGTTAGCAGTGGGAAGGACAGTGTTGTGGTGGTTCTCTTCTTTTCTCCAGGGCAGATTCCAGGGGAAGGTCAAGTCTGAAGCCCCTATTTTGGTTGGTTTCTTCAGGGCTCCATTCTCCCCCATTTCCTGCTTAACATCTATTTGAAGCCACTGGGTGAGGTCGTCCAAGAGGTTAGGTTTTATGAGAATGTTGGTGATATTCAGTTATGCATCTGACAAAGTCATGTTATCAAGGTTCTGTCTCAGAGTCTGCAGACTTTGCGAACCTAGATGGGGAAGAATAGGCTTAGGTTTAACCAAAAAAACCCTGAGTGGCTGTGGGTTTTAGGGCTTCCCAATATAGTGACTTTCCATCATTAGTTTTCAATGGGATATCACTGTCCCAGAAAGAACTAGGTTACAATATGATGACCCTCCTGAACACTCCGTTTCTACTCTAAAAGTGGATAGCTGCCATGACCAGGATGGCCTCTGCAGAAATCCTTCTTGTGTGCTGATTGTGTTTATAGCAATAGCAATAGCACTTAGACTTGTATACCACTTTACAGTGCTTTACAGCCCTCTCTAAGCAGTTTACAGAGTCAGCATATTGCCCCCAACAATTTGGGTCCTCATTTTACCCACCTCAGAAGGATGGGAAGTTGAGTCAACCTTGACTCTGGTGAGATTTGAACTGCCAAATTGCAGCCAGCTATCAGTCAGCAGAAGTAGCCTGCAGTACTGCACTCTAACCACTGTGCCACCGTGGCTCACGGATTAGTGGTCCTGCTCATAGCCACTCATGCCTTGATTTTTTTTCTGAATTTTAGCAATTTCCTCACTTGGAAGCCCACAGAGAAGTTGCAACTGATGCAGAATACAGCCACACTGTGGAACATCCAAGTAACACTACTCACTATGAGTAAGCTTCTTGGTGCAATTCAAGGTGCTGGTTGTCATCTATAAAGTCCTTCATGACATAGCGCTGTATTATTTGACTCTCTCAATTATTTCTGCCTGTTTCACAAGTTCTGAAAGAGTGGGCTTGTTCCAGGTCTTTTCTATCAAACAGTGTCACTTGATTGGATCCAGGAGACATCCCTGCTCTCTCATTGGGCCTACCCTGTGAAACAACATGTCCCTTGTGGTCCTAGAGTGGCCCCAACTCTTCTGGGGTTTCATAAAATATTGAAGATCTGTATTTTTCCCTCAGGCATTGGACCAAGGAAAAACCAGTGTTCCACTTTCATTCTTCGATAGATACATTTATGAATACAGTTTTTTCAAACGTAAGTTCTCTTTTGTAACATTAATCATTTTTGTCTGCAAAGAACTTTTAGCATTGAATTTTTCAAAAAAATAATCTAAGAAAGACAAATTTCAACAGAGATTGATGTCAGCATTCACCTCTCTGTGAAGTCCAGTGAGGGCTTATTTTTTTTTCTTTTTGGTGGAATTGTTCTATAAACTTAGTTATATCTAGTTTAATCTTAACATTCATTTCTCAATAAGGGAAATAATACTGTTGATAACCTAGCTGAAAATTTTGTTGTCCATTACTAAGATGACATATGTGAAGTCAAAATCATTATTTAACTCTTTATTACCTTGTGCCAATTAGAGACTTCACGTAGAGACTCACAAACTCTGATACAAGAAGGAAGGAGAATACTCGGGTGCAAATGTATTAATAAAATCATATCAGCTTTTGATTCTAACTACAGGTAATCCTCACTTAACAACAGTAAATGAAACCAGAATTTCTGTCGGTAAGCAATTCAGGCATAAAACTCACTGTCATGTGACCATTTCACTTAACAAAGGAGAGTGCAACTTCTAACTGGCTTCCCTATTTTCTATAGTTCCTGGAAGCTAGTAGGGAAGGTCACATATTATGATCACTGAACAGCAAGAGACTGCAACGGTTAGAAATCCAAGACAGTTGCTGAACACCAGGATCATGTTCACATGACCCCTGAAATTCTATGATGACCAGAATTTTGAGGACCGGTCACAACACTAATTCATTCAGTACTGTTGCAAATTTGAACAGTCACTGAATGAGTGGTTATTAAACAAGAACCACCAGTACGTGCTCTTTTGGCTCTTAACAGACCTATTATATATCCAGTAAGCAACTTACTTAAAGAAAGCAATTATCAAGCTTGCCATACAATTCTTCAACAGCTTTGCTTAGAGAAAACCAAATGTGTATTACATCATCCTTAGTATAAAGGAAGATGGAATACAAATTATTATTAAAAATAACTTCTAGCAGCTCATTGTTTTTTTAAAAAAAATTAAAAACGGAGTTATGTATGATGATCCAGATGTAAAATACGGAGAGCTAATTCATTTCTATATATTTAAATAAATCTCTTAAATTGGTAACAGGATTTCTTAGCACTGTAAAAAAAACAACATGTGGCTGATTTTCAAATGTGCCTCCTCTGCCCACAACTCTAAAAATAGCTAGAGGCCACTACAGTCAGAAAAATGGGGAACATATCATCTTGAGGATCTTATAACGGACTAGCCACAGATGTTTTTGCATTATGAATCTCCTCTAAGATACATTTATAGCTGTTTAGCATCCTTCTCATCAATCTGAAAATTTCTTGAAAGACAGATGTGCACAAATTACGTCTCCCCACCCCGAGGTTCACTTAGTCATCCCCTTATTCCATTCTATATCTGATATCTCCATTCAAAGATTAAATGGAGTTAATCAGATTGTGAGAAGAGGAGCATACCCTAATTATTACCATTATTACATTAATCATTTCTATTAAAAGAAAAAGACTGATTATTTGATAAAAAGCAACTAAACTGGGCCATGATCTATAGCTGTTTGAGGGATGATATATCCTTGATATCAGCAATTGATCTCTCCACGAATCCCTTTCTGCTACTTGGAAGTTTCTGAGGACTATAAAACTTGATTCCAATATGATCCTATCTAATCCCCATCTCGTAGCAAGATGTGCACATAGAAACCATAAGCAACACTTTGAAAACCTTAGTGATGCAATTTGCAGCTTAGAAAAAGAAGGCCAACCCACATAAAATGTATTTTATTTTAAGATAAACTACCTTCTGGAAATAAGACAGGATACATACTGTAAAAAGTTAATTCAAATATACATATGGGATACTTAACTCTGTATTGGATTTTCATATTGGACCTTTTCAGAAAAAAACAAAAATATGGGGGGGAGGGGTAAAGTGGATGGCTGAATAAATGAAACTTCAAAGTAGCAATAAATTGTCAGCACAGAGGAATAACACCTGGGGGGTTTAAAGGAGCTCAACATTATATGTAACATGTAATTAGAACCCGACTGCTCTCTTCTTCATGCCTGCCATTTAAACGTCTGGTTCAAACTATTTATTATTTTATTCCACTTGAACTCCACCTGAATCCAATTGACTCTCAGTAGTTCACAATAAAATGATATAAAAACAGAAAGATACAAAAAATTAATCAAAGAAGGTACAAAAACAACTACAAAATCATCATTTAAAAAAAATCCTGGGTGATACTGTGCTCATTGCAACTGTCATAATTCCCCCACTTGTTCCCCTTTGCTTACATAACCAACTCCTCATTTATTTTATTGAAGATTATCCGTAGCAGCAGATTATTAGTCATTGATCAGTCTACAACTCTCTCTTCAGAACTTGACCCTTTCCTTCCCTTCCCTAGCCAAATCCTCAAATGCAGATTGTCCAGTCTGTGGCCCATGGCCACATATGGCTCTAGACCAGGGGTGAAATGCTCCCGGTTTGGACCGGCTCGGGCGAGTAGGTAGCGATGGCGGCGGGCAGTTCGGAGAACCGGTAGCAAAAATCCCTGCCCCCGCCCACCATGTCCAGCTGAGCCCCACGATCATCAGAGCCTTTTTTTCCTTTTAAATGGCTCTGACCAGCCAAGCTCTGACATCCAGCTGAGTTGCCTGCTAATCAGGCAACTCAGCTTGGATCGCCAGAGCCATGTAAAAGAAAAAAAGTTTCTTTTTTTCTCCCCCCCGCCCCCCACAGCCTCCAGCTTGCTTACCTTAGCTGCTGATCGCATGACGATCAGCAGCTAAGGTATCAGCAAGCAACTGAATCTCCCTGCCTGCAATCAAGCTCATCAGTGAGCAGCTCTTTCTACCTGCCTGCCTTCCTGCCTGGACTTGTGGATTTCAACTCCCAGCAAAGCTGGCTGAGGAATTCTGGAGTTGAAGTCCACAAGTCTTAAAGTTGCCAAGTTGGAGACCCCTGTTCTATTGGATAAGTTTTTCCCCCTTTGGGAGCTTCAAAAAAAATAGTTAATTGGGGTATTTTTTAGTTGTTCTTTTTTTAGACCTAGCCATTTAAAGTTTAGGAAGTTTTAAATTTAGCTGCTTTTATATAAATATAAAAATAAATTAAAATAAAATAATATTTTTGTGGCTGTGTGAGGTTCCTGCTTGTTGGGGGGCCATTTTGAGTCTAGCACAGCTGCTTTTACATTGTGGGTGAGCCAGTTGTGTTGTGTTGTGTTTTGTAGGTTAAAAAAGGGCAAAGAAGTGACATTGACTTGGCCACGCCCACCCAGTCACCTTACCACCAAGCCCCACCCACTAATTAAGCCACACCCACAGAACCGGTAGCAAAAAAATTTAGATTTCACCCCTGCTCTAGACAGCTAGTAATATGTTTCCTATTTTGTTTTAATGTTATAAAAATATTTTTAAAATGAAGGAAGTTTCTTTATATACATTAACTATATTATATCTTCTACATCTGGCCTACATCTTCACTCAGTGAGACCCAGGCAAGTCAAAAGATTAGACACCCATTCTCTAATGCAGGTGTGTCAAACTCACGTCACCATGGTGTCACGTGACATATTGGGACTTTTTTGTTAAATTGGATGTGGGTTTGGCCAACACATGATGCATCCAGCCCACAGACCATGAGTTTGACACTCCTGCGTTGGCTGCTTACTGACTGAAGAATTCTGAAACTGAAGTCCAATATATCTTAAAGTTGCCAAAGTTTCATTTTTTGGAGGAAACTGAATGTAAGTTCATATAAAGCATTTTATATAGTCACAAAAATGGCACTTCATTTTATGTAGCCCACAGCAGAAAGGCCTGTATTGGCATATACATACTACCATATAAAGAGCTACAGAAAACAGCATGGAGACTTCTTCTATTATAGAATTTGTTATTTCCAGCTGGCTACTCTCTGAACCCTACTTTCAACTCTTTGAAAATGCTTACACTTGCAACTTACATGCTAGAGATACTGTGATTTGATGAGCAACTTCCAGATTCTGGGATTCTCCCTTCTTAAAGCTCCTTCTTCTCTTTGAAGGAGCGCAGCTGGACTGGACAGCACTTCAAAGAGAGAACATCTTTAAGCACAAGGTTGTCTCTCTGTAAATTAGGACACAAAACAAACTCTAAGTCAGCACACAAATAACAACTGTCAGTGCAAAAACAAATTCTAACAACATTCCAACAAGCTGTTTCCTCTCATCTTCCCTCAATCACGTGCATTTTATTCTTTTTAAAAGTCTATTTTTTTACAAACGTCTAGATGGGACTGCTGGGATGAACTCTATTAGCAATCTGAGACTGACATCATTTCTTTGTACAAATCCATAAAGTGCTCTGGAGTTCCAGCTTGAATCAAACAGCAATTTTTGTTATTGTTTGAAATGATGGCAATATTCATTTCCTCACTGTAAATCAATTAACTTACAGAAAAATAATCAGGACATATTAGAGGGGTTTGTGTGTATGTTGTTTGTTTTTAATTTACAAGTAATATAAGCCTTTAGATTATGAGCCAGCAGGTTTTCCATTTTATTTTTCTACAACTCCTAATAATTTAAACTCTATGTTCCGATTACTCAAATTCAATATGGTATTTGTTTTAAAAGAAATTTGCCAGTGATAATGCCAGAGCATTTTGGGCAAGCAGAAGCTTAGAACACAGAATAAATGGGGAATGAATGAGGGTACCATTATGTATGGAGAGAAGGTTAAACACATCTACATGGTAGCCATAACCACATGATCAAAATCCTTCTTGTTACATGCAGTGTTTGCAATGATGCTAAAAAGGGTCAGCAATTGATCATCCAGTCACACCTGCTAGTGTGACATTGTGGACCACTCTTCAGATGCCCCTGAACACAGATAATATATTTAAAATTACTTAAACAGCTGCCCCAAGAGTAGATGGGTAGCAAACAAACATAAAAACAAATAAATAACTGCATTCCTGTTAAGAACTGGCCATGTTTGGCATCTTTATAAGAACGTGTATTTAAACTGAATTGGCCTCATTTAATAGCTAGAATCATCGTTATTTTAACAGATTACATCTGGTTTAAAATTAAAATTCCCAACTATTGTGGCTGACTGGTGTTGTTTTGCTTATTTACCAAATAACATGACTAGTTACATATTTAGTGTCATATGTAAATAAATACACTTTTTAAAATATATCTACAATGCTTTTTAAAGAAGTACATATAATGAACCTGGGCTGTTTTTATCCTACTTGTCAATAATATGTATCCCAGAGCAACTTTACTGCAGGAGAATAGGCAGATTTAAGGTAAGCAAGTCTTTTTTTTCAATATGACCAAATTAATTTTAATTGGAAAAAGTTAAATATAAATAGTTTGCCTCGCTGTAAAAACCTTGTAGGAATGGTTTTGCATTAAATGTCTTGGACCCAGCCCCTGGCTTGAATTTTAATTGTTGGGCAAGTTACCCAGGGAAATAATTGAATATTTTCTTAAGGTTAATCCAAATTTTCTTCTATGGAATGTTCGATGTGGTTAGTGGAAAAAAATGCAGTTTGGATTCTAAAGCAAATTGCCAGGCAATTAAAAATTATGCTTAAAAATCATACTAAAAACATAAGTACATGTTTTTCTTTTGCCGTTCTGATATTTTTTAACCAGCTTTGTTGGAAGCAGGAGCAGAAGAGACTGTTTCATTAACGATTGTATATTTCCACCCTGGAAACTTTGTGGCTTTCAAGAAATTCTGTGTCTACTTTCAATGGAGAAATAAAGAGCTAGTACAAGTGAAACAAAGAATTCCAGATTTTCCAAGTTATGGGAGGAAAATAAATCACCTGACCTTTACATTAGATATATCACTGTCTCTTCTTTCTTCAGTGCTTCATTCTCACAGTGCAACTCCAATTGCCTCTTTATGGATTGTGGTTATTTCATAAGGTTTACTCCTCCATTCCTTCTACCCTTCCTCCCAGTATACACATACACAAATATACAGATCAGATCTCAGTCACATGTTATGATGTCATGAAGACTGTAGGCCTCAGCCTGCGTAATCAGCTCCACAGCACACCAGGATGCTTCCTGTTTCAGCCATTTGAGAAGCCAAGAGAGTTTGCACTGCAGAAAAAAATATGAATTACCTTACCTCTGTGTATCCTAACAACCCTTATTGTACATTTTACCACATGCTCAATTTATATTCAGAAAAGGGGGAAAGAAAAAGCTCAAGACCTTGAAATAATACCTAAAACAGAGTTCTTATGAACCCAGGATAACTCAGACTGTGACCACAAGTCCTCATGTGAGATCTTGATATGATTCTTGCCTATTTAACCTATCCAAAGATAGTGGGAATAAAATAAGACTTAAAATGCATTCCCCTGACAGGTAATATCATCATTACCTTTTGTTGATATTTCAGGTTCAGACTATTATCAATCTCTTTGTGGAAAGATCCCTAAAATGCTATAAAACTCATGAGTAGGGCTTTCTCTTTTTCCTTCCGTGAGCCTGAGAACAAAGCCAGATGGAACAAGTCTTAATAACTTTTTGCTTCTTGCAGAAGCAGCTGGCAAGGAATCTTTTCCTTGGGGTTTGGGGGGGGGGGGTGTTTCTTCACCAATGCAGACACAGGCAATGCAAACATATCATGATATTTGAAATTGGTTTCATCCTGAAATATTTTTGATTCTCTGATATCTCTTTTATTTTAAAATGTTAAGCTTGCTGATTTGTTTTATTAGCTTAATTGGAAAAATATGTTTTGAATCTCAAGTGTGCCTTTTGGAATTGGCAGCAGGGCTGGTGTCAGCAGCTGTTGGGCTTTAATGTCCCACTATGGGCCACTGTGTCCCACTATAAAATAATTCCTAACCTGCAAGTTTATCAGGTAAGAGCTATAGTCAATGGTCAAGAAAGCCCACAAAGTTAATGTCACACAACTTTTTAATAAAGTGTTGTCCTTCTCTCCTCCCACTGTGTAGCTTGCTTTGTTTCTTTCCTCCCGCTTCCCCTCCCCCCTTCCCCCCATGTCTGGGCAGCTTCTAGCAAATGCATCCAAGGGCTTTCATTCAAACCTGATACTGTACCAACTATGCCTTGTAAATATGTTCTGACCAGGTTTTTAAAGTCATAACATAGAACAATCAATGCCAATCAATTCCACTTAGGGAATGGCTCTTTTTAAATTATGGTAAGGAAGATAGCTTGACCTGAGAATTTTTACACGTTGTGACTGTTGGCCTTGTTGCGTATTTATACTTGCAGGTAGCTATGTTTTTTGCCTTTTTTTAACTTTCTTCATAATATCCTGCAACAGGACATCTTGATTCTAAGAATTTGGGTTCTGAGTACTTCTGCCTGGTCCCAGAAGTGTTCTCAATAGTTTTTTCCAACATTTGTCACATCAGTGAAGTCATTCAGGCACATAATAAGAAGTTATGCCAGAGAGAGAAGTTTAAGATGGTCTTACTAACAGTATGGTTCTATTGTTGTAATGAAGCACTCCAGTATTTTGGAATTCAGTTGTTCATTGCTGCAATTTCCTATCATGTATTTTATCATCCTCTATTGTTTAGTGTCCTGAAGGTGTGCATTAATTTAAAGTGAATTATATTATGCTTATTAACTGAAAAGTAACTTTTTTATTAGAATAAAATTGTAACTATTACCTTTTTAATAACAGGTGCAAATTTTCATATTGTTTGCATTTCTTTTTATTGCATGTGCTTTCTATGTCCTTTCTGCTAGATTGCACTTCTGTTTCAAAGAAATCTTATAGTGAAAATAAGACAAAAAAGAATAATATGATTATCCAAAGCACCCAACTTCACTGCTAAACTTTCCATTACCTTCAGCTAGCTTTGAATTAGTCCCACCATCTATCATTTCCAATTTATTTTTGACACTCATCCAGAAGAAAGATACTTGTCCGAAATATATTGAATACTTTTTAAATACAATACTCAAGGGCATTACAATGTACATCTTATATTTTGAATATAAGCAGGAAGAAGAAATTAGAGATATCAACATTTTAAAATATGCTAAACCTAGCTACTCAGTTTTCAAGGTTTAATAAGTTTCTCATAAATAAAGTAAAACATACAAGTTTATGATACTTACATATTCAAAACAAATGTCAGGACATGAAACTAAATCATCTGTCCTATTTCTCTTCATACTGGACAAAAGAGCTTTTTATGTGCCAAGAATTAATTTCCTCCTCTTCCTCTTCCTCCTCTATTAGAATCTCTTCCTTATTATCAAATAGGAAAACACTGGACATTAATAGCCTTTCTAACTTGATGCATCTCAGAGAGATTGGATTACAACTATTCCTGCAGCAAATTTTACAGTCTATGGAATATACAAGGCCAACCTGTAATACATTTCTTTTTTTTTAACATCTTGATAAACTTTTTTATAGGCTGAAAGCTATGGTAGATGATTTGTAAATCTGGGTATTATTATTTGTTCCAACAATGTGAAGTCACAGCTGCGAGTTCTTTATCTGATATTGGCTTTCATACTCATCAAAAACCTAGGATGTTTGCAGTGAATCAGCATACTATAGGTATGGATCCAAGCAATGTGGCCTTTTGCAATTGACAAATGGAAATTTTGTCAATGTACAGATTTTCTAAGTGCCATCCAAGATTTTTTTTTTATATGACACCCAGTGTTTCAATAACCACAGCCAATTTTTGCCATAATCTTTCAATTTCAAATTTCAGATCCTGATACTTTATAATCATCTCTAACTCTTTGTCTTCTATTCTACATCCTCTGTTGTTACCACATTAATTATCCACTTTTTGTTCTTTCCACATAAGTTAAACCTGGTGTGCTATGAGCTAAGACTTTATCAACCTGCATTCAGAAATCCCATAATATTTTAACCTGATTATTTTGTACTAGTTTTTCCAACTCTATGTTCCCACCAATTTTTCATTACTGGTACATGATCGTTTTTACAGATGTTCCACCAAGTCATTTTGGCAACTATGTTATGTTTTTTGGTCCAAACTGTCCAATTTAATTTGTGTTTGGTTAGTAATTCCAGCAGTGTATCTTATCACAGGTATAGCACAGGTATTGATGGCTTTGAAACAGTGGTGGTATTCAGCTGGTTCTATCCAGTTCGGATGAATCGGTGGCGGCGATGGCGGGAGGCTCCGCCCACCCGCCCGGATGTAATCACATCCCGTTTTTGACGATCTGCACATGCGCGGAAGGCCCTGCGCACATGCTCACATTTGCGAACCAGTAGCAAAGGTAAGTGAATACTACCCCTGCTTTGAAGGTGTTTCCACTGTTTAGTTTTGTCTTTACCACGTTTCTCGCTCTGTGGATATAATCTTTACTAATCACATTTTTAATTTATCCATCCTTAAGTTATACAACTGTAAAATGCCCAGATACCTCTAGGCTGTTAATTAACTGATTTTTGTTTTTAATCTTCCTATATTAATACTATTAGCTTCTCAGAATCTCCACAATAGAGCATTAGATGTACGGTACATAGTATATGCGTAGTAATAACCAATAAACAATTCCTTGGGTCACATGAGCAGAAAGGAGAGATAAGGATGTACCGTAGATAACAGTGCACTGAAATTTTTTCTTCCGATTTCTTTTTCTCAACAACCCCCAGCCATATGTAATGTATTTTCAAACTTGCTCTCTTTGAATCCTTGCCAGCTTTTCCCCACATACCAGATTTGGTCTAATTTTATATTTTTTTTAGAGAATTATCCAACTGTGAGACTGATATAGACCCAATCTTTACATCATTTGTTTTCAAAAAGAACATAATTTAATGTAAAACTAAGTTTAAAATATAATTAATATATTATTTAAAGCCTATCATTATACATAAGCAAACTAGGCAATTGAAAAATGTGTGCCAAAAATGAGCCTTGGTGGCACAGCAGACTAAAGTGTTGTTAAGTAACACCAGCTGCCTGCAATTACTGCAAGTTCAAATCTCACCAGGCTCAAGGTTGACTCAGCCTTCCATCCTTTCGAGGTAGGTAAAATGAGGACCCGGATTGTGGGGGCAATAAGATGACTTTGTATAAAAAAGAACACCAGTTAGGGGGGCCCGAAAGCCCTACTAAGCAGGTATATACAAAAGTATGAAGGCTATTGCTTAACACATTGTAAGCCGCCCTGAGTCTCCGGAGAAGGGCAGCATATAAATTGAATCACTAAATAGACTGAGTGGCTGTGGTTCCCGGCATCCCGATATAGTCAGTTGACTCCATCACTGACTATTGGGGGCGCGTCTTTGGCCCCTTCAGAGAGGGCTCGCAATCTGGGAGTCCTCCTGGATATGCAGCTGTCCTTGGAGGAACATCTGATGGCTGTTGCCAGGGGGACTTTTTGTCAGGTTCGCCTGATCCGCCAGTTGCGGCCCTTTCTTGATTGGGATTCCCTGTGCACAGTCACTCATGCCCTCGTCACCTCTCGCCTGGACTACTGCAACGCTCTCTACATGGGGCTCCCCTTGAAGGGCACCCGGAGGCTCCAACTGGTCCAGAATGCGGCCGCACAGGTAGTCATGGGAGCTACCTGGCGCTCCCATATAACACCTCTCCTGCATGAGCTGCACTGGCTCCCAGTGGTCTTCCGGGTGCGCTTCAAGGTGTTGGTTATCACCTTTAAAGTGCTCCATGGCATAGGACCTAGTTATCTTCGAGACCGCCTGCTGCTACTGACAGCCTCCCATCAACCTGTGCGCTCCCATAGAGAGGGCCTCCTCGGGGTGCCATCAGCCAAACAATGTAGGCTGGTGACCCCCAGGGGGAGGGCCTTCTCTATGGGGGCACCTACCCTCTGGAATCAGCTGCTCCCAGAGATAAGGAGAATCCAAGACCTCGGTGCCTTCCACCGTGCCCTTAAAACTTTCTTTTTCAAGCAAGCCGGGCTGGCCTAACACTTTTTAAATGTTTTAATTGGTTTGTTACTGTTTTTAATTATGGGGCCAAATTTATATATATCTTTTAATGGTATTTTAATATTTGTAGTCTATGTTTTTACGTGGCTGTACACCGCCCTGAGTCCTTAGGGAGAAGGGCGGTATACAAATTCAAAAATAAAATAAAATAAATAAATAAAATAAAATAAATAAATAAAACACCTTATATAGATGTGCAGTACAAATAATATCAGATCAGCATACTTTAGAAAACTATTTTTGTACCATTTTATAACTAGTAACCTACAGAACAAATCTCTCAGGAACTGTTTCTCTGTTATTTGCAATAAGCATGAACAAAGATAGCAATGGCACTTAGACTTATATACCGCTTCACAGTGCTTTACAGCCCTCTCTAAGCGGTTTACAGAGTCAGCATATTGCCCCCAACAAGATGGAAGCTTCAGAATCTCCCCTCCCCCAACAGTCCTCCCTATATCCTTGCCAGAATAAACAGAAACTATTTCCTTCTTAAGTCCTCTAGTTCTCCTTTGCCTCACTTCCTACTTATAAAGTATTGTCACACAGTCACCTCTGGCCTCTTGCACTTCAGCACATCACATTTTTCTTGCATGCGCACAACATTCTGCTTCAGTGGCCAGAAAACCATCTTAATTATTAGTGTTATTCCATTCTCCCATTCCCTCCCTCCGCTCTCACACACAGGCATTCCTCCTCTATCTGTCTTAATGTCCATATTGGCTCCTAACTCAATTGTGCAATGCAGGTTCATAAATTTACTGCTCACTTCCTCACTGTAATGCCCTCTTGGGACTACTTAGCAATCTCTTATTTTCTTTTAATTGTGCAGAAATCTGTGGGAGAAGTTCTTGCATTTGTGCAGATTTTTGTGGAGTACAAAAAGCTCAGGGAAACATCTGAGCGAGCATTGAAGTTTCTTCATAAGTAAGACAAATAAGTAACTACCAGTAGTCAGTGGTATAGCTTCCCTACAGCTGGAAATATCTATTTTAGGAAGCTGCAAAAGTCATTTGAGATTGTACCAATGTTGGCAATAATTGGTTTAGGACTTTACGGCGTATAGGTTTGTAATTCTATAGCTGGACAGATATTTATTTTGGAAAAATTCCATATTGAGCACATCATTTCAGTTCAAACTCAATCTCCCCCATAAAACAATCACATTAGTTTTGCGAGCTCTACAGACACATGTATGTGAATGAGTGTGCAAAAGAGAGAAAGGGTACATGCATGCCTTTTGTTTATACTTCCCTAGTACCATCTAGGTGTTTACTGTTCAGTAGAACATGCTTGATTTTAACAGCCAGCAATAAAATTGTCTAATAAAGTTGAATTTAACTGGCAAAAGAAAGTCCCTTCTTACAGCAAATAATTGGAGGGAGCTAGAGATGGCTGTTTTTGGAGCCTAAGGCTCCCATGGCAAAAGCAGCCCTGCTCCACTTCATGCATGACAAAGAGGGGCTTCATCTGTTAAGGATGTCCTCTGTTTCAAAAGTAATCTAAAGCACCAGAGGGGCCCCACTTGTATTGAGGCAAGGAAATGAGGCCCCGTCCAGAGAGACAACTGACCCCACTGCTTGTTTTGCGCAGACTTTTGACTAAACCTGTTTTACAGTTCATTGATATGGGAAACCTAAGAGTCTCTCTCCCCTACCTAGCACCCAAGGATGCCAAAGCAGTATCATTCTTATGTGATTCACAGTTAGCAGAGAAGTCCAAAGGGGAAGAAGTTCAGATTTTAGAGAAATTATTCTAGCAGCTTTTCCTGTCTGGAGAAGAGGAACAGCTCTGGGTTTTTGTTTTGTTTTTGCAAGAGGGAAAGGCGAAAGCTTCCTTCACTGATAAATGGCTATAGTGCAGGAACATTTTTCAAAGCAGCTCCGTCTGATATAATTTAATAGCCATTTACTGAGAAAAACAGGCAATCAGGAATTAATTTCGTACCATAACGTGATGACAGTAGTGGTGGAGGTTGTAAAAGGCCAACATTTTCCATTGAAATGAAGATATTATTCTCCATTGCAATTAACTGAGACTCATTTTTTACAAAAGAAATTTATCGGTACTGAAGATCAGAAACATACAAGTATTCCATTACTGCTCAGCAGTTTCTGTTTAAATACAGAGGTCCATACACTGGAAATGAGCCGTGGTAGCAAAGTGGTTAGAATGCAATATTGCAGGCTAATTCTGCCAACTGCCAGCAGTTCATTTCTCAGCAGCTCAAGGTTTGCTGAGTCTTCCATCCTTCCAAGGTTGGTAAAATGAGGACCCAGATTGTTTGGGGCAATTTGCTGACTCTGTAAATTGCTTAGAGAGGGCTGTAAAGCACTTTGAAGCAGTATATAAGGCGAAGTACTATTGCTATTGTTAGTGCTATTGGAATTGGCTGACAGGAGAGAAAAGATTCTCACTCCCAGGCTGCCCTTGGGTTTATCTTGGTTTTTCATTTTAATTTTTAACGTCTTATTCTCTGTTTTTTGCATTGCTCAATTTTTATTATATTGTATGCTGCCCACAGTCAGCATAAGTGAGATGGGTAGCATAGAAATTTAATAAATATCTTTTATAAAAGCTAAAATTAAAGACAAAAGTCAATGCAGAAAGTTGTAAAATTGTATATATCTTTGTTAGTATTGTATTTTAACGTCTGATGTAAGTGTATGTGTTTTTGGTTTTTTTGTCTCTTGACTTCTTTTGCTATTGTGTGTTTGGTTTTAAAATGTAAAATACTCAATAAAAATTATTTTTTTTAAAAAAAGAAATTTAATAAATAAATAAACATTTTAAAAATATCACAGCAATATCACCAGCAATCACCATTAAAAAAAAAATTTAACGTGCAGTTTGTGGGAACATCTGCATCTTTAAGTATTTCTTTAAAACATACCTAAATAGTCTTCCCATACCAGAAGGAAAGCAATATAGCCCTTCTTCCAAGAAACTGGCATTTTTAACCCACAAAATACTGTATAAAAAGGACATGTTGCTTCCCATATTTTAAGTTAGTTGACCTGCTAGTTATTCCATTACTTCTGCTCATTAAATGACAGGCAACTTTTAGCTTGAATAGATTCTCAAAAATAATTCAATGCAACCTCATTCTTTAGCATTGTCTTCCAATTGGTTTATAAACATGTTATTGAAAATTTATATGCTGAATTAACCTGAGTGAACCAGCCCAAGTATAAAAGAAATAGAGTATTGGTCTCAATATCTTTTCAAAGCCCATTTCCTAAAACAGAATCAACTCACACATACTCTTGCTAATCATTAAAAATATACTACTTGTGTCTTCAGTGACCTAGTGATAATATGTTATCACTTTAAACAAACCTTAATTCCTTGGGAGGTTCTGATCCCCAGGTCATGCCCCCCTCTCCCCAGGTATGAAGATTGCCAAAAACAATGGAAGCCTGTAAGGGTTATCAAAGGGTTATGCTAGGCTCTTGATAATTGAATTTATCTATGAAATCCCTCCCAAACACTAAAAATGTGAAATGTAAATTTCAGCTCAACCCCTTCAATGACATCATTATGACTCTGCCACCACCTGAAATCTTGTAATTTAGAAGTGCAGTTTTGCTCAGCCCTGCCCTAGTTGTTGTTTTAGGTTAACTTCAGCTTCTGCTTCTTTCAACTGTCATGATCATCAACACTTTGAGGACATTCTTCATCATAATAGCTAAAATATAAGATAGGCTTTAAATATGCAGTAGTATTTAATATCTCAGCACAATTTTTATTTATGACCTTTATGATGATATATTGTCACAGATGTCATCTTGTTACTATATATGGGAGCCCACTAATCCCCAACTGTCTCGCCGCAATGCTTCCGGTTGAATCTGGGATATTATGGTCTTGAACCCACTTAATGGGAAAGAATTGTTTTAATGCTGAAGAACTTAGTTGGGCATTTAATTTTTTGCTGGTTATTTTTTTTTTTTTCTGCTTCAGAAAAAAAGCATTTGCGGAACTCTGGTGATATTGAAATGTTTTTATTATACTTGTATGTCTCCCAGAGAATTCTTGTGAGTTAAATAAATAACTTCAATTTAAATTCACCAGCTAGAAGTCTTTTTAGACACTGCAAATATATCTTTCAAAGACCTTATAGGCTACAGGGACAGAGTTGAACATGTCCTCTTAACATCTGTCACTGATTGCATTTCTCCATCATTATCACCTCAAAGAAGATGACCTATCTTAACTCATATCTCTCTTTTTTACTGAATTAGTCTCTGAAACAATACGATAGCAAACCAAATGGAAGTCTGGGAAGATTCAGAAACAGCTATTTACACACAAGTATCTGGGGAAGATAATACAGATGGCTTTAAAGTAATCTGGTTTACCAAGGCTACAACTGACCATGTGCTACTCCAAAGTAATCCCATTGGTTAAAATAAAAACACTCTAATTATAGGTGATTGCAGATGTTTGGATCTAAGGAGACTTAGCCTTCTGTTTTATGTATAGAATATATAGTCTCTATTAGTTGTGGCAGTAAAAGCTCATCAAACATAAAACAGATACATTATGGAATTCTTCACTGCTTGGCCCTCTGCTAAGTCTTTGATTAAGTATGTTTTGAAGGTCTCCACAGCAGCAGCTTTGATTAATCCTTTATTCATAGTTATTTATTGTTTCTTCACAAATAAAAAAAACTTTAAAATTTTAAACATATCATAGCAAGGGTTCTCCAAATCAAAACTCTATGCATTTATTAATATACCGGTTATAATATTGACTCTATATTTGCTCTATATAATCTTGCTTCTTTTTAAGGATCTCAGACCAGTTGAAATTTTTAAAAAAAAATTAAAACAGTAACTTACAAAATGAAAACAAACACTGGAAGCACTACTACTTCTTAATTTATGACCATTTGTTTAGTTCAAAGTTACAATGGCACTGAAAAAAATAACTTATGACTGTTTTTCACACTGATGATCATTGTAGCATCCCCTTTGTCATGTGATCAAAATTCGGGCACTTGGCAACTGGCATGTATTTATGATGTTTCCAGTGTCCCATGGTCATGTGATCTCCTTTTACAAACCTCTGACAAGCAAAGTCTATGGGGAAGGCAGATTCACTTAACAACCATGTCACTAACTTAATGACTGTAGTGATTTGTGGGGCAAAATTCACTTAACTCTGTTTGGCTTAGCAATTGAAACTTTGGACTGCATTGGGGACATAAGTCAAAGACTAGCTGTATATGAAATATACAAATGGATAAGGAAGAAAATGACAAAGCAACAAGAAAAATAAAGAGAAAGCTGAAACCTAATGTCTTTATCTGGCACTTAGAAGAAAACAAAGATCATGCCATATACTTCTCTGAGCAATTAAGAATTGACAAGCAACCCCTCAAAAGGTTTACTCTCAGGAACTCACCCACTGGGTATCAATTTGGAAGGACACTCTAAGTACATCATAGGAAAGTGAACTTAAGGTATCAACAGATGTGTGAAGAGGTGTTCCTTCAGATATCATGGTCCCAAGCAGTAAAAGGCTTCATATGTTAATATTCACAAATTTGTCATAAGCAGGAACTGCACAAAGTTTCCCTAACTGTTTATATTGTGCAGCTCCTATTCCATCAATGAGTCTATGCATTCATGTCTGTTTCTTGATTTCCATCTTTTCTATCAATATACTGCAGTCTATGTACTATTGCCTAGCCCTAATTTGTGCAAGGAAGCCAATAATTACTGTTTTAGAGGTTTTAAAAGATTTTCATATATTTAAATATTGCTAAATCAGAAAAAAAGGAGCAGTGAAGTAAAAGAGCTCTTTTGTTTCTCAGTAAGGAAATGCTGAACTGCCCAATATGTAGAATGACTATTGTTGTCAGGCCTTGGCTGATCATCTCTAGGCTTGGAAAATAAACAGGGTTGGCCCAGATGGGAATTCGTCAAGGAATTGTAGGCTCTAGGCTGCACTGAGAACCTGGAAGAAGGCAAGAGCACTAATTATGAGAAAACTGGAAGGATATCAACTTCTAATTAAAAGAGGTCAAGTTCAACTCAAGTATCTTCACCTTAACAAATTAAAAACAAACCTAAATAAAACTCCATGTAATTTGTTTCTCAAATACTATTCTTATAAAATTTTTTAAAAAAATTCTCTTGATTTACTTGCCTATTAAAATTTAAAACCTTTTTTACACTAATGGGAAAGATGTTATTTGTTGTTAGTTGTGAAGTCATGTCCGACTCATCGTGACCCCATGGACAACGTTCCTCCAGGCCTTCCGGTCCTCTACCATCCTCTGGAGTCCATTTAAGCTCACACCTACTGTGTCAGTGACTCCATCCAGCCACCTCATTCTCTGCTGTCCCCTCCTCATTAGGTGGTCAAAGTATTTGAGTTTCATCTTCAGGATCTAGCCTTCTAAAGAGCAGTCAGGGTTGATTATATGCCAAAGTAAATAGAGCTAATATGTATCTAAACTCTTCCAAACCTGTCAGGTCCTAAAACATCAAGTATTTCTGATGATCCTAAATTATAAAAAGAGTCAGGAAAGAAAGGCATTTCCAGGTCACTGCTGATTTTATATCTTTATTTGAAATTCTTAAAAAATAAAGTATTTCAGTAGTAAAATCCTTTAAGCTTTTACATTCAAACAAGTTTTAAACTAACACCATTAAAAATTCAGTAGATAATAAATCAAAGGATGTGGGAGATCTGTTTTAAGACATTTATTGCTATATTCTTGCTTTGCAGAGGTTTATAAAATATGTATATTCATTAAAATATATTGCATTTCGTTGAATATGATCTCAAAAGCAGTATACACAGCTGTTTCTTCCTGCCTTTGTAGTTGCCTTTTCCTTTCCTGAATAATATATCTTTTTTATTTATCCTGGATTTATTTATTTCATTTATAACTCATGATCATATTTTCACAAGCAAATCAAAGTATGCAGCTGTTTACTGTTTCCAAAGTATATCAGTCCCCTAAACTTAAAAATACACTCACAGAGCCAATTATTTCCACTATATATAGATTCATGTATTGAACTTTCTGAGGTCCAAATCACAAATAAATGCCTGCTAGAATTAAAAGGTGGGTTCTTAATTATTTCTGTTGCCCTTTTTGACCTGCAATGATATGTGGGAATGATCTTGGAAGACAGGGCAAAGAAACACAGCCAAGGAAATAGTCAGATAAAAGGCAGCTTAGCCTGCATCAGGAATATGGATGGGCAAGAGGCTTAAAAGATGCGAGATGTCAGCCTTGTGAAGTAGACCTGGCAGGAAACACGACCACATAATCTAATTTTATTTTATTATAATGTTACATTAATAGAATCTTGTAAATCATTTTCAAGGCAAGCACTTGAAAGAAGACCCCAGCTCTGCTGGTGCAAGAGAAGGGCCACTCCACCTGTGCCCTTATTTTAAAAAAATTAAAGACCCCGGCTGGCACACAAATGGAGGCCCTGGGCAGAGTATGAACAGAGGTCCTAGGTGGAGCACAAGATAAGCTCCTGCAGCAGGGGTGAAATCCAGCAGGTTCTGACAGGTAGAGGAAATTTTGAGTAGTTTGGAGAACCGGCAAATACCACTCCGGCTGGCCCCAGAGTGAGGTGGGAATGGAGACTTTGCAGTATCCTTTCCCTGGAGTGGGATGGGAATGGAGATTTTGCAGTATCCTTTCCCTGCCACACCCACCAAGCCACACCCATAGAACCGGTAGTTAAAAAAAATTGGATTTGTGTGAAAAAAAAGTGGTATGAATACAGCCCTGGACAGTACAGTAATGATGATGATGTGGTGGGTGCAGCAGCAGCAGGGGCAACTGATGGCAGCAGGTAAGTGGGTAGTCAAGAGGAAAGAGATGGGGGAAGGAGAGGAATAGGCAGGTACAGGAAGTTCAAGAGGAAGCGGAGGAAACAGTCCCTTACCTTGCTGGGAGGGACCAAGCTGAGAATGACTTGGATTATGGTGAATCCTTGGCTAACCAGTGGATTCAGTTAGTAATGGAAACAGGAACTATATGGGTAGTTCTAAAATTACGATAGTAATAGGGACCAGAAGTGCATTGTCACATGACTGCTTTGCTTACCAATAGCAACCCTAGGAGTTTCCATTGCTGTCACCTGATTTTTTTGCCAACCCAGCTCTGCTCGTACATTGTTTTATCTAATAATCTAATTGAATTTTTGTATAATTCACCATTCATTTCCTCCTCTAACTATCTATGTTTGTCTGTGTACTAATTAAATACAGAGCTAAAAATAATCCTATTCATCAGATATATGAATCCATCAAGCTTTGTGTACTGTTTTATTGGTGCCGGTATCATGCACATCATAGTAAGGTAATTTAATTTAATATAATCGAATCAAAGATTCTTTTGAGGATGGGGTGTTTCATCAACAAATTCAACAGCATGTACTGGATTTTGGAAATAATGAGTATTTGGGGATGAATAATGGAATTTGGGGATAATATACCAAATAGTGTTCTGGCAAATTCATCATTGGAAAAATATCAAGCAAATAAGGAGTCAGAAGTCTGGGGAGAAATTCAGATAAATAAAAAGCCAAAATGTGTTCCCCATAATATATGACTCCAGCAGCTGCAAAAATTCCAAACTCATGATGAACAGTGTATGAGGCAGGGCTATCTCCTGTTCTCCTACTCAGCTGCAGACATGTGTAAGTCACTCTCATAGGGAATTAAGAAACAACTTATAATTCAAAGGGAAAGAAAGGAGTTTATATGCCATGTATTGCAGTATTAACTCATGCATCTGATTATGATAAAAATGGTATGCAAGAAATCAGGTGCATATACATTACACTTCCTCTATTCAGACACATACATTACATCTCTTCAATTATTTGGATTAAAACCCATCATCTGGATCCAGCAATTGGCCAAGATAAAATAAGGAGTTCAATGGTGGTGAATATCTGTAGCTTGGGTTTAGGATGAGGGTGAAGGTTTGTTCTCCGAGCTTGTGGGTTGGTTTCTGAATATTTTGCTACCAGGCTAGCATTTTGCTACCAGGCGGAGTTTCAGTGGAGTTTCCCCTAAAGATGTTATCTAGCCTGGTAATGAAATGTTCAGAAACCAACCCACAAGCTCAGAGAACAAACCTTCACCCTCAAAATAAGGAGTTTCCAGGCCCAAATGTCACTGTCTGTCCTGCAACATGGGTCTTTTCCTTACACATTCCATCTAGAATAATTTAAGGACAAAGAGTAAAAACGATCACAGTAGCTAATTGCTGGATCAGTGCAAGGATTTATGAGAGCTCCTATGATAAAAATCACATGTAAGAAAACTACTTTGTCAGTCATGGTTTGAGTGCTAATCATCCATTAAGATTACCTAATAGAGATAACACATTTATTTATTTATTTTATTTAGTTTGTCAAACATGTAAAAGATAACAGGTATAAGTATAAACATAAATATGAACATAGTAAATGGGTATGAATACATGGAGACAGTAGAACAGGGATGGTAGGCACTCTGGTGCGCTTTTGCACGCCCCTTACAGACTTCTTAGGAATGGGGTGAGGTCTACGGTTAGAGTAGATAGTCTAAGGTTAAAGTTAAGGGGGTTTGGGGATGTAACAATAGAGTCAGGTAGTGCATTCCAGGCATTGACCACTCTGTTACTGAAGTTGAATTTTCTGCAATCTAGTTTGGAGCGGTTTACCTTGAGTTTGTATCTATTGTGTGCTCGTGTATTATTGTGGTTGAAGCTGAAGTAGTCATTGACAGGTAGGACATTGTAGCAGATAATTTTGTGTACTATGCTTAGGTCAGACCGTAAGCAACGTAGTTCTAGGTGTCCAAGTCCAAAATTTCAAGCCTGATGGCATAAGGTATTCTGTTGAGAGTAGAGGAGTGGAGGACTCTTCTCCTGAAATACCTCTGGACTCTCTCAATTGTATTAATATCCGATATACAATGCAGATTCCAGGCAGACGAGCTGTATTCGAGAATTGGTCTAGCAAAGGTTTTGTATGCCTTAGTTAGCAGTACAATCTTACCGGAGAAGAAGCTTTGCAAAATTAGGTAACAACTCTTAATGACTTTTTGGCAATGCTGTTACAGCGAGCTCTAGGGCTTAGCAATGAGCTAAAAAAAAGTGAGCTAAAAAAAAAGTGAGTTAAAAAAAAGCATATTGCCTTCATTTCATAGTTTTTAAGCACGTTCAGACATTTCTTTTCCAATGTCATGGTATGTTAGTATGACCTTGGGAGACAGGAAGAAGAACTGCAGCTCTGATAAAAGGCAGCATAGCACCCAGAAGACATGAGGGCATGGTAAACATTTCAGAAGATGCCCTCCCTAGTTTCCTGGACAAGATGGCTAGGGTGGAGAGCAGAATTTTCAGACTTCTAAGATTCTATTAGTACTTCTGGTATTTGAACCAGGCTGAGGAAAATGTATACTTAGGATACAGGGGTGGGTTCTACTTACCTTTACTACCAGTTCGCATCGGGAGCGTGCGCTATGATGACACACTCCCTATGATGACGTCCAGGTCGGTGGACAGAGCTTTCCACTGGTTTTACTACCGGTTCTTGTGAACCGGTCCGAACTGGGGGCAACTCACCACTGATAGGATATGAAAATGGATTTATGTTTAATCCATCACTACGTATCTAATTTTCTCTAGGATCCATTGTTTGAAATAGATCCTTCTGGTCTTCACTGCCAGAAATGAGATAGTGACATTATTCAGGCTATATGGAGTACATCCTCTACCATGCCCTTTGCCTTATAGAAATTCACAATGCTCCAAAGTAACATATCAAGTGTGCTGTGAGAAATTAAATTAGGGGCCTATAGAAACAACTGCTTGGTGTGACCGGTCCAGGGAAGATAGGTGACCCAGAAGAGAGCAAATCCAGCAAATGCCAGCTCTATGCCTTCAAACAATATCTGGTTCTGAAACCTTATTCATTATTTCACAAAGAAACAGCAACAAATAGAATTCATGACTATATTAGGACCTGAGTTCCTCTTCTCTGAAAAATAGCTCCCACACTTCATTTCACTCAGTTTTTTTTTTTAAGCAATCCTTCAAGTTTACATCAGACCCAGGTTCTGCCTCTGACTTTCTTTATTAACTGAGCATGTAACTAAGTAGCAAAGATTTTATCCTTTATAAATAAATATATTGCTTTAGAAATACATACAAAATGCATTTTTAAAAGTTCCCTTTTTTTAACCTTAGAGGTTCAGTCAAAATCATTTCACAAGTCTATGGAGATTGATAGGAAGATAGCATCAGTAAACTTTTATATATTTATTGTAAACATTTGTACAAGATGCTGTGATTGTTTCCAGACAAATCTAATTAGTTATAGTGTTTCCACATAAAATCATGCAGCGGTGATGCAGAGAAGAAAACAGTATATCCAAGATTTTAATGTAATGAACAAACTGTTGTGGTATATTTCCATCTCAGCAGAGAATTGGCATCCATTAAACATCACAAAAGAGCAATATTAAAAAAAGCTGTTTGAGGAAAAAAAACTAACCACAGTTAAATACAAACAGATAGCAAAGCTTGGCCTTCTAATCTATTTGTCTTTTCCTATTCTAATAGGGCATAATTGATTTAAATTGCTGAAATGAAATAGTCATCTGTCTCATTATATACATAATTCAAACATTCTTGTGTACTTTTAACTTGAGGCAATTGCAAGAGACGTGCTTTAGCCAGGCAAAGGCAGAAAATAAACGAGATGCACATTATAGTCCGATTCCAGTTCATTGATAGAAAAGAAAAAAGGAACAAGCAGCTTTTGAAGGAAAGCAATAGCTATGCATTACTCTTTAAATGAGTACTTTGATCAGCTGGGATGCTGAATTCTGAATTAGTTAGATTAGTATTTATACAAACAGAAAATTTTAATAACACTTTTTTTTTGCTTATTTTCCACTTTTCATTTAAAAAACCTCTAGGAAACACCATTTATTTGAAAAAGATTACAATTTCTTCCCTTGATAGTGTTGTTTTGGCTTTAATTTTAAGCATTTCTCTATAACAGTGTTTTGATTAAGTGAAGGAATATCACCCTGACACTTATTTTAAGATTAATTTCTTGTGATTTATACATAATAATTATGTATAAAATTAATCTCTTGTGATTTGTGCATAATAGTAAAAACTACCAAAGGAATTATGGGCAGTGTTGCCATAGAAACTTGGAAGTTGATGACAGCAGAAACTCTTAGAAGCCAAAGAAGTGTTTTATAATGGATAAAAAAAAAATGAGATTTTCATTTTGTAAAGAGCCAAGGACTTCCTTCACATACTAAATCAAATGCTCACTTAATTTGTCTTTGAGAGATTGTAGAAAGTTTTAAAACTACTATTTAAAAGAATGGTAAACCAAACTTCATTAACAAAGACCTTAAAATGCTAATATTTTTTTTCTTCTCAGTAATAAATATCTATCTTATTCCAAACCTCTCCTGTGGATAAAGTGCTAAGGAAATAATTTATGGATCTGAGCAGGAAATTGAATAGGATGAAATGGCTCAAAACTAATTTCGGGAGGGGGAACCAACAAATATAATGCTTTTACCATTATTTTAAAAGAGTAAGGGTCTTTCATTTTCTCAAAAAGAGAAAACCAAGTTATGTTGAGAGAAGCTGATATCAACATCAACAGAGCAATAAATTGTTATTTAAATCTTGCCAATATCAAGTACCTTCAGATATTTTTGTAGGTGCAGAAAGCATCTTCTTATGCTAACCAAAATCTTATGCTACCAAAACCTGACAATAATTTCCTGTTACTTGCATATTTTAGTCTATTTATAGTGATGCTTTCACAGGCTGTTTTAATCATTATGAGCTTCCATAATAATTCAGGATAGATATCCTGTTGGCATCCAGGTGTTTTGAACTACAGTTTTTTAAGACCAGTCAGCATGGATAATGGTCAATGATTAGGTGATCACAGTCCAAATTCTCTGCAGAATATTTATTTATCTATTTATCAATATGTATTGTATAGTGTGTGAGGGTAATATTTATTTATCAAATGAAGAATAACACACATTTATTATGTTACAATAATGAACATACACTTATTGCATTAAATTGCTGTATCTAGTTTTGGACACCTTGCAAAATCACAATATTATCTGTCACAAATATCACTGTCAATAAATCACTAATATTATCAAAAATATAATAATATTGTATTTGATGTATGGAAAAATGTAGTAACTCTTGCTCCTCAAAGAAACATTACTGCAGTTTCTTTCATTGTACGATTACAAAGAATGCTCACCTCATTATTCTTGCAATTATCTCAGATGTTTTTTCACCTGAAACATTAAATAAAGATGTACAACAACTTGAAAATGCACACTAATGATCCAACCAAGTTTCTGAACAAATCTGAATACTCTGGAGGAAATGCTTTGAAGACTGTCAGTGATTACAATATATTTCTCTAGACAGAATTATAGAATGAAAGGGTTGAAGGGACCTTCAAGATCTTCTCCAACCCACAGCCTGGTGAAGAAATCCATCATTATAGCCTCCCTGGCATAGCCAGATTCTCCAGTGAAAGAGAGTCCACACCTCCTGAGATTATCTATTCAACTATAGAACAATTTTTATCATTAGGATTTTTTCCTGATATCCAACCTAAATCTATTTCCTTGTAATTTAAATGCATTGCATCTTGTGCTATCTTCTGGAAGGTCTCCGAACAGTTCTGCCCCATCTTCTACATGAAAGTACTTCAGATCCCTAAAGACAATCTTCCTCTAACTGAAGACAATCTTCTTGTTTCAAAGCTAAACATACTCAGTGCCTCCAACATTTTGTCATAATTTCTTCCCTCTCCCCCCCCACCCCCGAAATTGTCCCTTATCTAGTTGGGTGCTCTTTGCTAGAGATATTCTAGTTTATTAATATCCTTCCTAAAATGTGAAAATGAAGACTGAATGTCAATGGAAGTATTCTGATTGATCAATCAAAAAGGTTCTTTTAGTAATTCCCTTCAAAAGAAGCTACCTCATTAACTAATCATTGTGTTTATTTATTGCAGAGCATAGACATTTATTCTTCTCATTACATTTTTCCAACAGCAATTAGTAGCAATTAGATAATTCAGGATCAATTATGAGCTAGTGATATGTTAGACCAGTGTTTCTCAAACTTGGCAATTTTAAATGAGGTGTGTGTTTCAACTCCCAGAATTCCTCATCAGCCATGGGAGTTGAAATTCACACTTCTTAAAGTTACCAAGTTTGAGAAACACTGTACTAAACTTCTTGGCAACCATTATTTTATGAAGTAAGAAGATTTAAGCTTTTAGGATAGCAACATCAGGAATCACACCTAGAAATAAATTGGAAAAAATTCGCCTGGCTGCCTTAAGATATACTGAGTGTGCTGGTCTAAATTTGAAGATCTACATTCATGTTGGCTTGCAAAATAATTCAGGACTCCTTGTGCATGTAATGTAATGTATTGGGTATATATGGTGCATATTATATTGCTTTTAAATCTGCTCAGATCCACTACTGTACTTCTAATTGACAGATTCTAAAAGTTGCTTTCATCTCTAACTGAAGTTTCTCTAGGGAATGAAGACATGAAAACATGTGGCTTCATCTTGCAACCTCATTATCCTCAGAAATCATGGAAAGGAAAATGCATCATGGTCACAAGTAATAGAAATTCCGAGAGGACATAGCCATTGAGCCATTGAGTTTGGTGTTATAATGAGACTTGGCATATCTCTGGTTTTTGCTAAATGGGAGCTTCTTATTTAAGACATAAAGTTTTTCCAATCTATGGGACTTCAATTCCCATCATGCTCATTTGATCCAACTGAAGAGCATTAAGTCTCCTTCATGTCATACTTGACTCCTGGAGACACCATGGGCACAGATATCCTTGTAGTTTCCTTGACAACTCTAAGGAAGTGATTTGTCATTTCCTTCTTCAGGCATGTTTTTTCCCTATCTAGCTCTGTATTCCCAGGAGGTCTCTGATCCAAATACTAATTAGGCCTACTTACTTAATCTCTGAGCTCAGAAAAGGTTGCTAGATGCTGCCATCTCCTGAGACATTGGGCCATTCTCATTTAACAGTTATTGCCAGGGCTTTTGCATACCTTTTTTCTCTCAAACATCTTTGCAAGGTAACTGTGTTGAATTTCTTTACACGTGTTGATCTAAACCTAAACTAGTGGTTATGAAATTCCATTATTGTCATTTATGTGTCCCATCCTTGGGTCAAGCAATAACTTGACAGTTCTATCTGTCTGTCTGTCTGTCTATCTATCTATCTATCTATCTATCTATCTATCTATCTATTTATCTATCATCTCCTGATGGCTTAACCACAACTATACCAACCTGCCTCTTAAAATCTCCTTTAAAAAATAAAGTCTGAATATAGCGGAAGAAATATCCCCCAAGATTAAGCTATCCAAACTGAACATGTTCTCTCTCTCTCTCTCCCTCTCTCTCTTTCCCCAGCTATATTTTTAATTGACCTGTTTAAAAAGCAATAAGAAAAGCTTTGTAATGCATGCAATAGTTTCCAACAAAACTTTACCATTCTCAGTTTTCAAAATACTCCCACCACATGATCTTAACTTTAGTGAAAAGCATTTTCTGTATTGCTAGATCTGAATGTAAACTAAACAGTTGCCCATAGCTAAGAAAATAAGAAGAGCCCTATGCTAAAAAGGACCAAGGATGCTCTATTTCAGTATTTTGTTCCTAAATAACCACTCACAGTAGAATCAATTCAATGATATCCTCCTAATTCAATAACCAAGTCATGGCTATTCAAAGTATTCTTACACATTAGCAATTTATAGTATTTCCTAGAGTCATCCAACTATCATTATGGCAAAATATCAGTCCAATGGACAAGTTTTATATCATTACAAAAATAGCTAAAAGGTGTTGTAAAAATACTATAAGTCACAAGTGCAGAAATAGAAGCATACTACCTCTGATATGAGGTAGTAGTTCATTTCCATAAAACAGAGAAATGAAAAATTTACCCTTTATGAATCACAGTACAAACTGCCCTGAGACAAATATCCCAGGCCAATATAGAAATGAAACTTAGTTATTAACTGATCCTCCTAATTCTTAAATATGTAGATATGATTCTTAGCTAAAGAAAGAGACAAGTGTTGTGTTTGGTGGAGAAAATATATTTTAACTGTGACGTAAATCAAATACAAATGTTCTTGAGCGTGTTTTTAATCAAATATTTGTTTATTTTGTGGATGGTGATTGTATGTGATCCAATAAAGTAAATTCCACTGGATATCTTAAAATAAATAAGTATAACCATAATCTAAATAGACCCCAGAATAGAAAACCATCAACATTATAAAAAAAGGAAGAATAGTGTAGAAAACAACCAGAAGAAGAACTGCATAGCTACGTAAGTTATTCTTGAAGTTCTAAATAGAACCTTTCATGTTTTGCTCTAGAGAACTCAGCCAGCACTTTATTCTAAAATTTATGAGATTGTTTCAATCATTTAAAAAGTCACTGATTCATAAACATCTCCCATGCACATTTCTGCACATTTTATTTTTATTTATTTTAAATAGGTGTGTGGCAGCTTTGAAAAACAAAATTTTCCCAGGTAACTTAAAATCTCATTTTCAGTTTTTAATAATAATAAAAATCCTATACATGAAAAAGTACAGAAAAAGCAATAACTTTTATTGTTAAGAAGTAGTTTAAAAACTTCCATGCGGCATAAAATATAAAAAGAAAATATGAAAGATACGTGAATCAATATGCAGAGCATAATAAAAGTTAAACCCCGATAGATTATTTATTATATAAACTACATTTAATATTCAAATTTTCTTCTAAACACTTCCATATTCATTTGATGCATGACCTCTGAACATTCCTAAATTCAGTAACATTTCTTCTGGAAAAATATTAATTAACAAAACATATGTCATTGGTTTATGAGATTTAACTTTTGGTACACTCTGCCTGGCATTGAAATGATTATAAAATATCTAGAACTGCCTCACTAGGAATGGCATTCATAAGGGGGCTACCACCAAAAAAGGGTACTCCTTATTCGCAAGGGTGTCAAACTCGCCACATCATATTGCCGTCACGTAACATATTGCAATTTTTTTCCCTTCACGGAGCTGGAGTTGTCAAGGCTTCCGTGTGATACATCTAGCCTGCGGGCCACCAGTTTGACACCCCTGCATGATTATTGCAAATATCATGAGTTCAGTGTGATTTATTTCTAAACTGGCAGGTATATGATTAGAGACAGTGTAAAACTGTATCTGTATATTTTAAATAATTGGGTGTTCTTTCCAGTATTGAAATCAACCTCTCCCTCCTTCCCTCCCTCCCTTCCTCTCTCTCTTTCTCTCCAAAACATTCTAATTTCTGCAATTTCCATCAACACTAAAAAGAGAGGAAAATATAAAGAACCTTTGTCAATGCAACTAAAATGGCTTCAGTATTTTTTATTATTATTATTATTTGATTTATATGCCGCCCTTCTCCGGAGACTCAGGGCGGCTTACAATGCGTTAAGCAATAGCCTTCATACTTTTGTATATTTTATACAAAGTCAGCTTATTGCCCCCACAAACTGGGTCCTCATTTCACCTACCTTAGAAAGGATGGAAGGCTGAGTCAACCTTGAGCCTTGGAGAGATTCGAACCAGCAGAAATTGCAGGCAGCTGTGTTAATAACAGGGTGCGTAGACCACTGTACTATCAAGGCTCTATCAATTGTACTAATAAGGGTAGAAAGAAACTCTGCCTGATCTCAGCTTGCATATGTACTATTTTAGAATAAGATGATTACAAAAGCTATATGTCTGCATGGCAAGGTTTTTATATGTTACTGGTTAGATGTGAAGGAAATGAGCAGAATTTTGGGCATCTTAAATGCACACTCTCGATAGTCATTTGAATTGTTTTTAGATCCTGATTATGTGTGCAGTGACAAAAGGGGAAATGTTTGCCTTCTCATAACATTCTGCAGCACATCCTTTATTTTTATACAAAAATTCTGGGGAACTATTATTTGAATAATTTCAAATTAATTGGTCAGTACTCACTAAGTGATGAATCTGGGAAGGAAAAACTCAGATCAGGATTGATATATAGTTCTTCATTGGGACACAATAACCTAAATGAATTTATTTTAGTTTTCTCTTTTTCTTTATTCTCTAACCCTCTTTCTATCAATAGTTATATTCAATGCTGCATTGCCCCTTCTCAACATTTAGAAACAACTTAAGGTTGATTTATTTTATCCTCATATAAATGTTAAGAGATTTTGTTTTAATATTGGCCTTTTACTGTGCATTATGTCATTATGACATATGAGTACGGCTCATATAGGAGTCTGTCTGATACTAAGGCCAAAGCAATAACAACCAAAAAAAAACCTTCTTGAAAGAAAATAAAGGAAAACATATAAAAATGTCTCCAGCATCCGTGTTTCTAAAAAGTACCTCTAAAAAGAGCAAAATGTTCCCTGTTGAGAAAAAGCAGTGTGGGGAGGCAGAGAGTTCTAAATATAAGAACTCTTGATTCTTGTTTTCCATCAGTCTTCCATAATATTTTTAAAGTACAATTTAATCTGTTAAATTACCACAATGCAACTAAACTGTGGGGCCCAACCAGGACAGAGAAGGAGGCCTTCACCTGCTGAGCCGCCTTAGCCATAACACAGTCAGCTACATAAAGCCTGATGTTTTATGTTACAGAATTGAAATGGTTGCCACTTGCCAGGGATTGTTTTCCTTGGCATCCTATTTGTAAGTCACAACCATGACATTATGAAGATGGCCCAGAGAAGAAGAATCATTTGGCCCAGTTAGTCAAGGCTCGTTTGCAAAAATTTCATGTTTCTCTTTTCTTGGCTATTTATATCTTCAGTTCATTCATCAACTTTATGGATCCTGTGTTTGTTTGTTTGTATGCACACACACACACACACACACACACATTCACACACACGTGTGACTTTAATACTATGGTGAGCTAGTCTGAGAAGTTGGAAGAAATATAAAATGAGATTATGCCCAAAATATCTTTATGGCTTTCCACTCATGAAGTATATTATAGAAACAAAATGAAGATCAGACAAAGGGTTAAGGGTTGCAGATTTACTGGAGTGTTGTATGATGACATCTAATTAAAATCTAGAGAGTAACTGGCACTAGAAAATTTCAACTGTCAATGGTTTTCATATTTACAATTTATGGGGAGATTTAAAGTTGATAAGAAACGATATGATTTTTGTACATGATCAAACTACTTTTGAAATGGAACTGGGTACAAACGATGAATGTCTTACTGCTCAAACTTTTGAAAAATTGAAAATGAAAGATGAATTAGTTAAAAATTGTATGAAAGGTTTAGCAAAAAATTTTCAACATAATATACCAATTGATAAATGGGAAAACATGTGGGTGAAAGGCCTGGAATTTATGTTATGTTATAACTTCAAAGGGAACTTTTACAAAATGATTACATATTGATGGTACTTATCCATAGATAAATTGGCTCAATTGTACAAAGGATTTCCAGATAGCTGATGGAAATGTATAATTCAGATAGGAAACTTCTACCACAGGGGTGTCAAATTCAAGGTCCAGGGGCCAGATCCAGCCTGCGGAGTGTTTAGATATGGCCCATGGGGCCACCCTGGAAACAGCAACAGGCTGGCCCCTGTTTTCGCTGGCAGAGAGTTGCAGGAGGCCACCCCAGCTGAAAACGGATCTTGGGAGCCCGTTTTCGCTGGCAGAGCACTCGAGCCATCACAGGCACCCTGACACAAGTGATGTCATGCTGGCCTTCTTCAGCTGCCAGAGCTGAAGAAGCTTCTTGGATGAGAAGCTAAATGTCTTCAATAGAAAAAACAAGAAAGTCCAGTTGCCTCCTGAAAAAGCACCTTTGGGACACACAGGCTATTGTGTAGTCTGACCCTTCCTATGGACTGAGACTGCTATACCATCTTGAATAATTCCTGCAATTAAGAGGCTCATTTTCAGAGACTGAAAAGCTAACATTAAGGAATTTATTTGTATAGACTTTAGCTTTAAATCTGAGATTTTGAAACATCATAGCACCCCCAAATAACAATAATCTTGAGCTAATGAAATTCACTGAAGTAAATTACATTCTTCTCACTCATTTCTTGGGTGATTTATTGACAGCTGGTTGTAAAAACAATGTTATTAAAGGTCACCATGTTTGGAGCTTTTTAACAAACAAAAACCCTGCTTAATTTATAGTGTAATTAGCCTTCTTGCAGTAGGCACACTGCCAGAGCCATCACTTATGACTTTGAAATATGTACTTGAGTGTTCTTAATTACATTCTTAATCCTGTTCAAAAACAGAATTCCGATGAGGCAGTGTTATTTTCTCTTGATTGCTATTGTATTGACATGGTTTTTTAAAAAATAAAAATTACATTTGTTTGCACTGATTGATATTTAGTAATTAAATCAAAGTGCTTGATGGATGGAGAGTTGTAAATAACTAATAGTATAATAGTAGTATAGTATAATTTTATTTCTATACCACCCTTCTCCCAAAGGACTCAGGGCAGTGTACAGCCTATTTAAAAGCACAAGACAAACATCAATTAAAAATTTAAAATTATTAAATAAATTCGGTTCAATTTAAAACCCCAGAAATTTAAAATACCCCAATTTAAAATTATTATGTTGATAGCCCGGCCTGGAGGAACAACAGGGTCTTCAGTGCACAACGAAATACCCGGAGGTCAGAGATCTTACGTATTTCCGGGGGCAGTTCATTCCACAGGGCTGGGACTCCCACAGAAAAGGCCCTTCCCCTGGGTGTCGCTAGCCGACATAACTTGGCTGATGGCACCCTGAGGAGACCCTGGCCAGTGGGAGGCTATTGGTGGCAGAAGTCGGTCTTAAAGGTACCCGGGTCCTATGCCATGGAGCGTGGCATAGGTGGTGACCAACACCTTGAATCGCACCCGGAAGACCACTGGGAGCCAGTGCAGCTCACGCAGGAGAGGTGTCACGTGGGCACAACGAGTTGCACCCATAACCACCCGCGCGGCCGCATTCTGGACCAGTTGGAGCCTCCGAGTGCTCTTCAAGGGGAGCCCCATGTAGAGAGCATTACAACAGTCCAGCCAGGAGATGACAAGGGCATGAGTGACCGTGCACAAGGTGTCCTGGTCCAGAAAGGGCTGCAACTGGTGAATCAGGCAAACTTGATAAAAGGCCCCCCTGGCCATGGCCATCATATGCTCTTCTAAAGACAGCCGTGCATCCAGGAGGACACCCAGATTGCAAGCCGTCTCTGTGGGGGGCAAAGATTCACCCCCAATAGTCAGCGATGGCACCTGCTGACTATATCGGGACGCCAGAAGCCACAGCCACTCGGTCTTGGAAGTTGAGTCTGAACCTGTTCCTCCCCATCCAGACCCACACAGCCTCCAGGCAGCGAGATGATATTTTACAAACCAATGTATTATGTAGCTATTACTCAGGCTTCAGGCTTTCTCCAGCAGAAGTTCATATGCATATCTTTTGGGAGTTTGTTCAAAGCACAATTTCTTTTTAAACTGATGTTTTCTGCCTGTCAAGATTAAATACATGTTATCACATGTATCTAAAAGGCTGCATGTTGATATTGTGTTTTTGCACACACCTTTTGTATTTGCCCATATGCTGTAATATACCTCCTGGTTGATGGGATGTGGGTAACAATAACTGGCTTGCAAGGTATTTCCTAACTGGTGTAAAATAGCATAAACATGCCTGGGACAAACTCCATTTTGATCACATTTCTGACACCCTGGCCAAAATGAACTTAAACCAATAACTAGTGTCCTGACCAGTAGCAGGAACAGATTTAACTAAGGATTCTAACCCAGCCAATAGTTATCTTATTAAAAGTTGGTTGGATCCTTTTTTTTTTTCTGATTATTTGCTTTTAAGTTTAGGTGTTATTGTATATGTTTTAATTTCAATCATGTTGTAAAAGATGAGAAGCTGATCTGCTTATGGTACTTGATAGATAGATGATAGATAGATAGGTAGGTAGATAGATAGATAGATAGATAGATAGATAGATAGATAGATAGATAGAATGAATTACATGGAAGTCTTGCTTGACCAAATTCATGACAGGCAATGAAAATCAATATCTCTGGGAGCATTTGGTGACAGCCATAGTATATGGAAGAATGTAAGAGAAATAAATGGTAAAGAACATGAACCAAAAAAAAAAAGAAATGAAAGCCAAAAAAAAGTTGATCTTGAATGTCTGTGAAACAAAAAGAGGAAGGTTGAAGTAGGCCTAACTGAAGATGGTCTTCTATTGCGGAGTGGAGATGATGAATACATTCAGGGAAGCAAAGTCCATATATTAATGTCTACATTTTAAGATACAGAAATGCAGATAGAAGGTAGTGAATCATAATTAATCTGTTGTAAGGAAGAAATACTTTTCAGCATGAGGATATTTTCTTTTACTTTGTTATATGGAAGTGACAAGACAAACATTAATTTCAGAAAAATCTTTAATCTGAATTCAAGGGAAATGTGCCCTTAAGAAGCATGCATGGCAAAACATGAAAAGGGAGAATAAAAACAGAAAGGGTACTGGTGAATGTAGATTAATTTTTTTTTAAAAAAAGTGACCATACAACAGAAATATCTTAAGGGGTATTGGTCTCCTTAATGAGACCTTAGAATGAATGAAGACTGAATTGCAAAGCAAATATATAAAGGAGTAGTGAATGAATTCAGAAGAAGGGCAAGACAGAATAAATCATAGTTCAATGGAGGTGATGAGATCCCCAAAAAAAGAAAGATGAGAAGTTTAAAGAACAAACGACAATACTGTCTATGAATTAGCATACAAATTTTGTGGAAGCAAGGATGATTTGAATAGAAAGGTAAGGAAAGATACAGTGTTCTTGTGTAAACTTTATTCAGCTATGGCTCCTTTTCTTTTTCTTATCTCAGGCCAGGAATTTATCTGGCTTGCTCTCTCATACTTCTTTTCTCTAGTTTGTATTCTGTTGCTTACCCCACAAGGGAACAGAGTGATGAATATGTACAGATAATCCAAGATATGATCATAATGGAGCCTGACCATTATGGTTGCATATCACGATGACCAGTAAGTGATGTGTCTCACTTAACATTTATTTCTGCAAAATCACATGTACTGTCTTTCCAGGATTGGCATTTGTTAATAGACTTTCCCACCCATACAAAGTATGCTGATGCATTCAATACTGAGATTATTCATTATTATTATTATTATTATTATTATTATTATTATTATTATTATTATTATTAGTTAATCTTTAGTGAGATTCACAGCCTTTGAGGCCAGTTAATACCTCAGCAGCTCGAGTCCTAACCAAGGACCTAGGAACTGTTAAGGTATCATCGGAAGATGTAAGCTGTTCCGAGTAAGGTGGTTTTTTGTAGAGTCAAAATGTTCAAGTCCGGCAAATTTAGAATTTTTAAATAGCGGGGTAGCCCTTTGGGTATTGCTCCAAGGGCTCCAATTACAATCGGGACAACACACGATTTCTTTTTCCACAGTCGCTCAACTTCAATTTGCAAATCCCGGTATTATTATTATTATTATTATTATTATTATTATTATTATTATTATTTGAATTTATATACCGCCCTACTCCCGAAGGACTCAGGGCGGTGAACAGCCAAATAAAATACATATAATACAAATGTTAAAAAACCATTAAAATACAATTAAATAATTGACCCGGAAAACGAAATTTAAAACATCCCAAATTCATAAGACAAATTTAAAATTTTAAAGTTTTAAAAGTTTTAAAAAACAGTTTAAAGGAGACGTTAGGCCAGGCCGGCCTGCTGGAAAAGAAATGTTTTGATGGCATGGTGGAAAGCGCGCAGGTCTGGGATCCTCCATATCTCCTGGAACGTATCTCGTTCCAGATGGCGGGTGCCCCACAGAGAAGGCTTTCCCCCTGGGGGCCGCCAGTCGACATTGTTTGGCTGATGGCACCCTGAGGAGCCCCTCTCTATGGGAGCATACTGGTCAGTGAGAGGCTACTGGTGGCAGAAGGCGGTCTCGTAGATACCCCGGTCATAAGCCATGGAGTGCTCTAAAGGTGGTAACCAAAACCTTGAAGCACACCCGGAAGACCACTGGGAGCCAGTGCAGCTCGCGCAGGAGGGGAGTCACATGGGAGTGCCCTGTCGCTCCCATAACCACCCGCATGGCCACATTCTAGACCAGCTGGAGCCTCCGGGTGCTCCTCAAAGGGAGCCCCATGTAGAGAGCATTGCAGTAGTCCAGGTGGGAAGTGACGAGGGCATGAGTGACTGTAATTAACAAGTCCCGATCCAGAAAGGGACGCAACTGGCGAATCAGGCGAACCTGATAAAACGCCCTCCCGGCCACAGCCATCAAGTGCTCTTCTAAAGACAGCTGTGAGTCCAGGAGGACCCTCAGATTGTGACCCCTCTCCGTGGGGGCCAACAACTCACCCCCAATAGTCAGTGATGGCACCAACTGACTATATCAAAATGTCGGAAACCACAGCCACTTGGTCTTGGATGGGTTGAGCCTGAGTCTGTTCCTCCCATCCAGATCTGTACAGCCTCCAGGCACAGGGACATCACTTTAGAGCTGTGATGGCGAACCTATGGCACGCGTGCCAGAGGTGGCACTCAGCGCCCTCTCTGATGGCACGTGAGCCGTCGCCCCAGTTCAGCTGTGCCATGCCTGCGCACATGCCTCCAGCCATCCAGCTGGTCTTTGGGTCTCTGCCGTGCATGTGTGGGGGGTGGAGAGCGCGGGCGCATGCAGAGGGCAGGGTGCACATGGGGGTGCGCGCACATGTGCGGGGGCAGGACATGTGGGAGGTGCATGCGCATGGGCGAGGCACATGCACAGGAGGAGCACATTCATTGCATTTTGGGGGTCCGTCCACATGCTTTGGGCACTCGGTCCGGAAACGATTAGCCGTCACTGGTATAGAGGAATGTCTATAGTAATGTCTCATCCTAAGTAAGGTTCTGCAATCTTCCACAAGCTGGGGTCCATTATATGTGCTGACTTCAAAGCCCCATAATTGTCACACAAATGAATGAGTAACTTCATTATCAATTCTCAACCAGCACGTGGAATTATAAAAGTTAACATACAGTATTTCTTGTGGACATCTCACTGGAAAATATCAGCCTGCTGTCTTCAAGCCTTCCATCCATATTCCATTTCTTACTTTTTTTCACAAAGCAGAGGTTTCTAGAATTCATGAATTCTCTTGCCTTTTATTTAACATCCACTAAAATAATCAAAGTTTGCAAGTCCATTGGGAAGACCCAGCAATTGTGATTCAGTCTAAAAGACCATATTCTTTACTTTAAAAAAGCAGTTGGCTTCAGTCATTTTAGCCAGCCTCCAGGGCTTTTTTGCTACATTTTGAATAAAATTATTAAATATTATTTGGCAGCAATGTGCTTTTTCTGGCTCCAAAACTTCAAAATATATGTTCAGCAATTAATTTTATATTCGTCTAATGTGGATGAACTCAAGTGAATTCCCATATAATGGAATCCTTTGTAGGCTTTGTCATGCCCAGGAACTTCAGCCAGGATTTGGACATTCAGTTTCTACTACTGGCATTTCTGCAACAAGCCATCTCCTCTCAGCTACTTCTTTTTCTTCTTTGATAGGCAATTTTATGATTGTGCTGTTGTTTCAGTATATACACAGTTGGCTCTGATCAAAAACATTTCTTTGAAAAAAATTAGGTCTGATTAATTGGATATATAAAGCAATGTAGACTTGAAGGGACCTAAGCCAGCTTGAATTAATTACAATGGTTCTTGCTAAGCCAAAAAATGTCCAGCAATAGTTGTTTAAGTAAATATGGGCAGATTTACTTAAACAGTATTTATTTACTTTAATATGAATATGCTACATTAAATATACTAGGTGACAGGATATGTTTTTAATTAAGTTTAAAATTCATACATGGATTCTTGGAACATTCAAGGCCTTGTGCACATTTAGTTCTTTTATACAAAATTAGAACACAGTAGATCAGATTCTTAGGGATTCCCATGTGTTACCACTGTCCATGTTTCAGACCATTACACATCCTGGGCACCTTTTTTTTTTTTTTTTTTTTTTTTTTGAACTATTACCATCTGCCAGACAGTACAAGATAATAAAAACAAGGACAAATAGGCTGAAAAACAGCTTCTATCCCAGGGCAGTAACCATATTGAATTCTACTGTATAGTGCAATATTAATGCAATATCAGGGGTTTTCAATTCAATTGTATAGAATGTGAAAGATGTGTGTTGTGGTTTATTTTTATAGTTATAATGTACACTGAAGATGGCATTTAATGTTGTTGTATGTTGTTGTATGACAATAAAGTAAACTAAAGTATGTAGCAAATTTCTTCTACTTCCCTCATAAGGTCCTTTGAAATTGAAGGATATTCAAATATCTTAATATATAGTTGGTCTTAATTCTTCATATGTATGAGAGATGGAAATAGAGCCCAATTGTAAGGTATACATTTTAATATGCATAATTACAATTATTCAAATTTAATTTAAATATATGTAATACAAGTTTTTTAAAAAATAAATAAATAAAATAAGCGTATTTATTTTTGCATATTAGCAGGCCTTTAAGTGAACGTTAAAAGCATCTTGGAGAAAAATACAAATAAACTAATAAACCATATATTTTCTTAAGTTGTTGATTTTGAATACAGAATTGAGAGAGAAGTCATATATTCTTAAGATGCACAGATACATGAATATTGCAATATTTCAATGCAATTACTCAGGATATCTAATTCCTTTTAGATGCAAAGAGTTTTAATTTGAAATTACAATTTAAAATGATTTCTCAAAAGCTCCTTGCTGCAGGAATTTTTAATCTTCTATTCTGCAAAACAATCGACACATCAGTGGTTCAAAGAGGAGGATGAGCATCACAAAAGATTTTGCAGCTGGTTAAGTCACACCTAGAATTGAAATCAATTAGTTCCAGGGAAAAGACTGGAACTTTTCCCTGGAAATGGCTACATTTGATGCAATGTAGGGAGTTTTGCAGCCCAGAGATGCCCAAAGCATAGAAATTCATAAGAAGTCACAATAACCTCCCATGAATAATGATGATGCATATCAAGATACGACATAATTCCTCCTTGTCACCTCCCCACAGAATGCTTTTTTCACCCGTGACTTTGCACTATCATTCTACTCCTAAATCACAGCAAAATTTAAGCAGATTGCCATACATCCTCTCTATAAAAATAAATAACAGCCCTTTTCAACAAGCCCAGTTCTTTGAGTGTCTTTCTAAAAGACAGACTTTTGCCATTTTCCCAGTTATCAAAGTTATTTGCACCAAGTTGACAGATCCTCAGCAAGGCCCCTAGTAAATCAGTGCGTTCACATCTGTTTCTTATATAACAAATGCAGGTGCATTCACCCATCTGTGTGCATTATATCTTGGTGTAGCTTTGCTTACCTTTCACTGAACTTTGTGAACAGCTTCCAGAAGTATCTTCTGAATGCCACTTTATATAGATTCAGACCTAAGGAATATATATATATATATTTATATACACTAGATTTGATTTCTGGTGCCCCAAAAGTCATCCACATGACTTTCATAGATATCTAGTGATAAATCCATTTATAGAAAAATGTATTAATATATGTCTTTCTTACAAAAGCTGCTTCAGTTTCCCTTATAAAATCATTATTGGAGTTTCGATATTTTTCTTTGTAAGACTTTTTAAAAATTCTGTTACTAACACTTCTTGCAGATGATACAGAATTTTTAAAATGCATTTTCAAGAAAGTTACCTTCATAAATATTACATGAGGATCAGATATCTGTGTCATCACTCAGTAATACCGGTATGACAGACAGCTAATAATATTATAAAACTATGCTGTTTATGTTGCTTGGGAATTGGACACAAGAATGCTGATCAGATCTTGATTTCTTTCATCCAGAAGGATATGTAACACAGTGCCAAAACATGGACAGGAGAACAAGAGGTTTTGGGGGTTTTGTAGCTGCTGTCCAGTACCTAGGGATTCAAGGTATGATATTCGAGTTTCAAGGAGTAATAAACAACCATAAGAATAAATAGCTACAGGTAAACCTTGACTTACAACCATAGTTGGGACCAGAATTTCCACAGAAAGTTTGTGCAATTGTAAAGTGAGATGTCATGTGACCGCTCCATATGAAATACAGTGGCAATCCCAGGACTCCTCACTGTGCTAATTAACCAAGAACTGCAGTTGTTGAGCAGTCTAACCATTTCAGTCTTGGTCCCTCCCAGCCCTAAGCACATTAGTAAGATGAGGGACTGCCTCCAACTCCTCATACTCTCCTATCTCAATCCTGTCTCTCCCTTTTTGGCCACCCTGTTATTCCAGGTCTCCACACTAATCTTTTACTTTTCACATCCAATGATGTGGCATTTGGAAGAGGAGCCAGCTGGGTGAATGAATGCTAGGATGGGCTGGGACATATGGGGTGTAGTTAGGCCAATGGGTAGAATTGAAGTGCCCCTGTATTCAGAAATACAGGTGGGCTGCCATTAATCATATGGCACTGTAATGGCCATGGTTTTGGGTAGAGGTTATAAATCCATTTTTTTTTTCAGCACCATCATATTTTTGAATGGTTACTGAATGAATGGCTATAAATTGAGGATTATCTGTTTTGGCAGCTCCATCTTCAATAAATTTGTTCAGTCTCTAAAACCATCTAAAACCAGATCTGATGACAGCAATAAAACTGTTCTGACTCTAGTAGAGGTTCTTTTGAAAAAGAATGTATAGTCAATCACCAGATATTTATTGCATTTTTTTAAAAATGTAGATATTACATCTCATATTCAAAGAATCAGACAACAGGTGGTTATTATTATTTACTTCATATTCTATCACTATTCTTTCCAAATGAGCCCAGTTCAGATTGTCTGACACAATGGGGATCTACGCCAATCAGAATAGGCATTATTGGAAAAAATGAACCAGTAATCTGATTACTGAATCATAGGCAAGTGTGGCTGAATACAGGCAAAAGTACACATGAGCCTTTAGCAGTTTTGATCCATATTTACAGGTCATGATATATACATAAGCTTTTGCCAAAAGGGGGTTCTGATTTGGAACAGCTAGTCACCGTTTCAAGATTCAAAGTAATCGCATTTCCCAAATCTCAGAAAGGGGATTTTCAAAGAAATACAAATCAGAGTTTTCCCTGTGATTGAGGAAATAACTAACAGGCGCCTTTCTCTTGCCGCAGGGAGGGTTTGCAAGATCTGCTTCTCTTAAAGAAAATATCATTTTCTCTAAAAATCCTGTAATCACAGTAATACTTTGCCATGTGATTTTAAAACATAAATGGCTTTAACAATTATCTTAACTACACAGTACAGCAAGTATGAGAAAAGTGTTGTCTTTCAGAAAAGCATTCAATCATTCATTGGTTTCCTTGTGCGAGCCATAACACATAATTTCTACAAGTATTGTAAGAGACCTCATATTGCTCAAAAATGTAACTGGATTTCAGCAAGAGGAAGAGTTTAATGACTATCATTAAAAATCACATCCTTTATGAATCTTTTAATAACAGTTAAATAATCGTTAAACAAATAAATAACATTTATTTTTCAAGTTATAATTGCTGTTTTTTTCCCCCCTAGAACACCAGAGGCATTTTTAAGAAGGTAAAAATCACAGAGACATGTTACGTTTTAGTTTGGCTTGATACATTCATTGAACAAAAGATCCAGCTTTTTTCAGGAACAATCACTTGTTCCTACAAAAAAGATGCTTATACAAATCCCTTTTTCCCTGTTCTTATTCTTCACCTCTTCTACAGTCTTCCCTGGGTTTTTTTTAAGTTCCATTCTCTCACAGAGCACTTGTCCCCCTGTTCAGCTCCATCAAGACACCCATTGGCTTCTGTTTTTCATTACCTAAGTGGTCTGCTTCAGCCCCATTACTCTTTCTGCTATATTTGCCAAGGCTTGTTAGGTTCTGAAAGAAATGGCAAAACTGATTGATGACTGAACATATTCAATTTGGGATCTGTGCTACCTATGTTCTAAACATCTGCCAGACCACTTTATAATCCACAACACCAGAACAGACCAAGGAGATTTAAGGGTTTGGTATAAAGGCAGAAATCAAGTGGTAGCCAAACAGCATATGACTAAAATGCAACCAAAAAACTCAGGCTCACATACATTGTTTCATCAGTGGATTCTGGAATTTCATAGGCTTTAGAAGCCACTTCCAGCATGCTTCAGATAACAGATTAACAGAGTTGGAAGGGACCTTATAGGTCAAGCAGGAGACCCTACACCATTTCTGACAAATGGCAGTCCAATCTTTTCTTGAAAGTCTCAAGTGATGAAGCTCCCACAACTTCCGAAAGCAAGCTGTTCCATTGGTTGATTGTTCTCGCTGTCAGAAAGTTCCTCCTCATTTCTAGGTTGAATCTCTCCTTAGTCAGTTTCCATCCATTATTCCTTGTCTGGCCTTCAGGTGCTTTGGAAAACAGCTTGACCCTCTCTTCTCTGTGGCAGCCTCTGAAGTATTAGAAGATGGCTATCATGTCTCCCCTGGTCCTTCTCTTCACTAGACTAGCCATGTCCAGTTCATGTAACCGTTCTTCATATGTTTTAGTCTCCAGTCCCCTAATCATCCTGGTTATTCACACCCTTACAAAGGAAGAAAGAGGCTATCAGATGAACACTACCCCCAAAGTGATCCATCTATGCAAAGGACTCAACTTTGGTTTCTTCACTCAGAGAGGAACATCCACAGTGCTGAAAGCCAGATCCAGCACATGCCCAGTCTAGTGAGTAGGACTATGAAGTCCTAATCATCTACAGTATACCTCTGTCTGAAAATACATCCTTCCTAATTCTGGCTGGAACTTGCTCATCCCTGTTCCATGTTTAATAACTGAATCATTGCACCATAGTTTGACTTCTGTTTATTCCTTTTGGATAAAATTAAGTCTAAATGTGTAAGTCCACTTCCATAATTTCTATAAAATCCTATTTGCAGTCCTCATCCATGGACTTAAAAGATGGAAGAGAACACTTCTTAAGCCCCCAAGTCCTAAGCTTTCTTCCCAGAAACATCAAAGTTTGTGGTGATGCAGTTGAAGCTGCTTTTGGCAATATGCTTTCTTCTTACGTGTAGTACCAGAAAAAGGTACATGCTGGTAGTTTTGATAAATCTTAGAAATTCTTATATCCTTATCCATGCTATGGCATACAGTACATTTCACAATCTGATGGGCCTTATGTTGGCTTCCATTCCTCATAATAAGTCACCAACTTCCAAGATTTTTCTCTTTTAAAACAGAGCTGCATTCACTATGTCTTTTTTTATTTGAAGGCTGAAGCTGATGAAGCAGGAATCAATTTTCAGGCCAGACAGATTTGTTTTATAAAATATGCAACAGATGTGTCCATCTCCCAAGGCTTTGAAAAAACAGCAAAAGACCACTGATCCAGACGAGAAGAAAAGGCCTAGGATTTAAACCAGGGTGATGGTGGTATATACATATATGTTCTGTGATAGGTAGATTTTCCTCTTATCTGCACATGTTGAGTTGGTGAAACTTCCACTGTTAGCTGCATTTTTCAGTGTAGGGTTGAGTTTCTGGAAAGTGAAGCTTTGTTTTTTGTGCCTGGTGTGCAACCTGATACCACCAACCTCCTCTAAATACTCAGAGAGTATTTTAGGAGAACCTCAAAAATTCTCACAAAATACAGCAGATGTTTCTAAACTCTAGCAGGGCAGATAATTTCAACAGGGAATCGCTTTTGACTGTCACTCTCATTCACTAGCATTGCTTTTTTTGTTTGATTCTCTGTCTTATGGAGAAGTATTTTTTCTGACAGCTCTTGTTGTACCTCCTTTATTTGATCTAATAAATAACCATCTGTCCTTATAAGTTGAAAAAGAACCACTAGCTGCTGCAATTTTCACATTTTATCCTCAAGCATCTTTTTAAACTTAAATTTCCTGTAAATGTATTCCGGCAGGTTTTTTTTTTTAAAGAAAGGAATAAAAACATGTCATAAGCATTGCAGGTCACAACTGCAGAATCACAAGATTTCTCAGATTAACAGAGTTGGAAGGGACCTTGTAGATCATCTAGTTCAACTCCCCTCCCAAGCAGGAGACCCTACACCATTTCTGACAGATGTCAGTCCAGTCTCTTCTTGAAACCTTCCAATGATGAAGCTCCCACAACTATTGAAGGCAAGCTGTTCCATTGGTTGATTGTTCTCACTGTCAGAAAATTATTTCCTCCTTATTTCTAGGTCGAATATCTCCTTGTTCAGTTTCCATCCATTATTCTTTGTCTGGCCTTCAGGTGCTTTGTAAAATACCTTGACCCCCTCCAGTCTGTGGCAGCCCCTCAAATAACGGAACACTGCTATCATATCTCCCCTGGTCCTAAACAGAAGGAATGTTTTATTCCCATTTTATTTTCTTAGACCCTTTGATTAGTCAAGTAGATTTAGGTAATCTTAGAGGGGGGAATTAATTGTTTAGATACTCTTCACATCAGGCCCTTGTGATCAACTTTTCTCTTGTCAGTTCATAAAATTCCTGTCTTATATCTTTCATACACTCTGTGCAACAATTTCTGATTATCCAGTATAGAGCAGAAGCAGTCAGTCAGTGAGTCACACATTTTGGGTGAAGTCACACACTAGCAGCTTTCAGGACAGACCCTTTGTATTCAGCAACTACTCAGGAGGTTATATTTTCACCTCACACATATCAGCAATATATGCTCAAAATACAACTTCAATATAACATATATTAACAGATGTAGGAGCACCTCCCCTATTAACATCAATGGAAAGATAAGTCTAGAAACACATCTGCATCTAGATGAACATGCTTCTTGTGGACTACCATAAGCACACCAACTGTTTCTTATAAGGAAAATTCCTGGATCTGGTATGTATGTATAACTGCAATGGTACAACAAAGGCATGTATTCATACAAAACATTTGTATGCTATTTCCTATTAATACATCTTGAAACACTTTACATTACCCAAATAATTAAAACATTAACCTTACAAATTCAATATTAAAAGCATAGAATGAAACAAAGCTTTCATGAAGAAAATAAAATAGTGACACTATCCTCCTTAAAGATTCACGGGTGGAAAATTCTCTGTACAATTATCTTTGAATTGTTCCAGGTCAACTCTGGGGGTCATTTTTCTGTCTTTGTGGAATGATGAAGCAGAAGGAAGACAGCAGGAGAAAGTTAAAAGGAAGGTACAGAATAGGATGTGGGGAAAGAATCTTTTCAAAGGTAGACTTATAATGTAAAGCAGCTTAACATTTTAATTCCAACAGCCAATTCCTATTTTGTTTCTCCAATACGGTGTTCCTCAATCTTGATTTTAAGTCATGTGGACTTTAACTCCCAGAATTCCTCAGCCAGCCATGCTTCCCATTATGGCAACCTCCAAGCCAGTGGTGGGATTCAACTGGTTTGCACCACTTTGGCTGAACTGGTTGTTAAATTGCTGACTGGTCCCGCCCCTCCCCACCCCGCCCCTTCCAGAAGTCCCCATGTGCCCCGTTTTGACTCCAAGGTAAGTGCAGGGAGGCCTACTAGGCCCAAAATGGGGCGCTGGCAGTGCGGCATGCCCCCCCATAGTCCATTTTTGCTCCCAGGAGGTTGCAGAGAAGCCTACTGGGCCCAAAATGGGGCATGAGGGGTGTGGCGTGGTCCCCCATGGCCCATTTTTGCTCCCAGGAGGCTGCAGGGACTACTAGGTCCAAAACGGTGTGCAGGGGGGCAGCACGCCCCCCCGTGACCGTTTTTGCTCCCAGTGGGGTGCAGGAGGCCAAGTGTTGCCTGTCACACCCCCTAGCCATGCTCATCATGGCCACACCCACCCAGCCGGTCATTAGGGCAGAGAATTGGTTGTTAAATTATTTGAATCCCATCTCTGCTCCAAGCTATTTGGCTAAGAATGATTTGCCATATACTTATTTGTACCTTTCTTATACTGTAATTTATAAAACTGTTTACCCGGGATCAAATGAGCCATCCTCATAATCGAACACTCTGGCTTTCTATTTTATTTACTTTTTCCCCACCATCTTCTCTATCAAGGAGCCTGGAGTATTGCACTTTTTTTACTTGTCAGCCATATCCTTCACTTTATGCTACTAATCCATTCCTATCTTCTGTTTGACATAGCCAGGGGGAAAGAAAGCAAGATTTCAGCTATTGCTCCCACCCTGACACATCTGTATGTTTCACTTCTCCTGCATTTGCTTTCCATATGGGAAGCAATTATCAAAAGTAACAGACATGAGCCCTTCCATTCAGTTATAGATTTAAAATAATGCATTCTGAATTAATGAAAGAGGTACAGTTGCTGAAGAGAATTGGGGAGAAAAGCTGGTTGTGTATTTAACCTGCCAGAACAGCAATTTCCCAGGCCATTCCTATCCTCGTTTACCTTCAGGGACATAAAGAAAACACAGCAAAAGTTACCAATTTTAAGAAGGGCAAAACCTTGCATTCCAGCTCCACCCCCAAATTAAAACACATATTCATTTAAAAGCTACATTTAATAACAAGTCTTATCAGACCCAGTGATTGAATTAGCTAGGTCTGGATCAGTGTTTCTCAATCCTGACAACTTTAAGATGCATGGACTTCAAATTTCAGAATTCCCCAACCAGTGACTCTTAAGTCATTTGCAGCTGTATTTTTAATATGTATCACTTAATGAACTCTCCTGACCTTGATCTCCTTTTCCCATTAGCTTGTGCAATGCAACTCGGCTGCCATAATTTTATGCTTATTAAAATATCTGAATCCCAGGTTTGACTACACTCCCAGTTCCATCTGGACAATGAGGTAGAATGAGGTAGAATTCTTATGCAGTAAATAACTCGTGGATTAATTTAGCAACTAGATTAACATGAAGTCATTATTAACCATCATTAGCCAATGAATCATGATGTCCAAGAAGATATGAAATCTGGGAGAACTGGAATAAAAATAAATTAAGCAGAGTATATAAAAATTGCTGTACTAAGATAAAACAGTTTGTATGCTTTCATATGTCCAGCTATCTCACCATTCTCTATGTGAGGTTGAAGAGGTAGTACTGTTCCTATAGCTACTTTTTGCCCCTATAACTACTAAGTGAATGAATATGAATGAATAAAACTTTATTACGGTCCTCGACCAGCAATAGACATACAATAAATTAAAAATAATACTGACATTAATCATGAATAGTAACATCCCTGTTATGAAAATACATAATCTCAAATCATTAGGGTCATTCCCTAATTTACATGAGTGGAGAGCTGATAAGTATGTGAGTAAATGTATTTTTCCAATAATTGTTATAGATATCTCCAAAAAATTGGCACCAGTTGACATCTATAATTCTGTAACCAGTTTTTTTCTTGTGGACATTGCAGCGACACAGAATTTTGCCACTGCCTGCGTGGTAGCCAGATTTCAGTCTTGGAGGAGTAACTACTAAGTGTTGTGTGCCTCAAGTGTAGAAATGGACAACTGTGCCACCGTGAAACAAAATACTAAGCTGGAAAAAATTTCAGCCTAGCCTCTCATGATTTTTAGGGGGAAAAATCCTCTATCAATGTTCTCCTTAAAACTTGTCAAGAGAATAATAAAATTTTAAAAAATCAAAATCAAGGGTAAGCGTTCATTTTAATTCAATATTTTAAAACATATGGAATACAATAAAAAAAAAACCCTGAAAACACCAGTCCAGAAGGATAAGAAGAACCAATCAGAGAAACATTTAAAGAAAAGTAAGAAAAATTATAGGAGGAAAAAATTTGATCTGAAACAGAGAATGCTATAACTAGATGATCTCAGTTGGTAGAAAATGGCACCAAACAGCACCACTTAAAGCACCACTTAAAGGCTCACTTCCATGAAATTCCTAGAGTGATTTGCTGAAGGGGTCCTTGGTGCTCTCAGAACTTGGTGATTTTCTTGCAGATGCTTCATTACCAAACTAGGTAACATCATCAGTGCTAGAAGGGGGTGACATACACACCGAGTCAGCAGATTAATGAAGAAATTGGAAAGGGAGGTAGCTATTCTGATCCCAAACCATCAGTCCTTCTGTAAAGGAGATGGGTGGGTTAAAAATAAAAATAAATAAAGTCTTCCACTCTAATGGTCATTATTGTATCAAGTTTGAGTTGTATCTGGAAGCAAAATGACAACTAATATATTTCTAGCCTATATATCAGGCTAGAAACAAGAAGACTGAATTCTAGTCCCGCATTAGGCAAAAAAGTCAGCTGGGTAAGATAGTCACTCTCTCTCAAGGAAGCAGGCAATGGCAAACTACTTCTGAAAACACTGCCAAGAAAACTGCAGGGACTAAGCAGTTGCCAGGAGTCCAAAACTGACTTGAAGGCATGCACACAAGAGTGGTGTCATATGCTGTCCTCTCTTAGTCAAAACACATTTGTACATTACAAAGTAGGAAGTCCTGGGCATGGCGTTACACACATCAATCACTCCAATTAAGGGATATCACTGCCACTAATCCTAAATCCTTGCTACAAGAGTCTCACCTCTATAATTTCCTCCTAAAGGTAAGAATAATTAAGTGTTGCTACTGCTTACTTGGCTAACCAAGAGTATTTCTGAGAAAAAAATAACCATTCCTCTTTTCTACTGACTATCAACACTAATTAACGGTATCTGCCAATGCTAGCATAAATCAAAATAGCCCCAAGTTTTCTCTTGGGTCCTGTGCTGGAAAATATCAGAGCTGAAAAGGGAACAAGGTAAAAAAAAAACAACTCAGAATGTTTCTTTTTTTAAATTAATGATAAAATATTGGATGTCAATGTGCAGCACTTTACCGACTGCATTGGACAGACCTAGCAGTAATTGTGATGAATGGGAGGGAGAGGGCCATGGCTGCAGTCATTTAAATGATTCTGTGGGTTGAAAATATTACAATTGATTAAAAGTCAAATGCTTTAAAAATTTATCACCATTGTATATATTTTCTCCTGACATGGCATCACTTGTGCTTTCTTGCAATGTGCAGCAGAAAAACCCTACTAAAGAGATTATTTGTAAAACTGGAGAACAGTTTCTGGTTTTGCCATCAGAAGTACAATTAATGGAAATTAAACCTAACAATTAGCTCAGCAATAAACCAAGAAACGAATCAATAAACTAGGGACTATGGCTATCCATTAGTTTCTGATAAATTCAATCACAGATCAATCCAATCTATGGACAACAGAAAACAACAGTTGGGAGTTGATGCCTCTCAGATTGTTTCATTTGTTAAGAAGAGTGCCTACAACTTCATCAAGGAAACCTTAAAGCCAAAGAGGAAATAAATAAAAATGTTTCAGGAGGATGTTCATCTTTAACAATGTAAAGCAACTTTTTTACATTATTTGAGGTTTTGCATCTACTATGTATATGAAATCAACTCTGCAGAAGTATAGACAATTTCTTTTGCCTAAATATACATAAAATGACAAATAAAATTAATTCTACAAGAAGTTGCATTAGTCAACTGGTTGTCCTTGACTTACAATTTGGACAGGAATTTCCATCACTAAGTAATGCAGTCATAAAGTGAGACATTGTATGACCGTACTGCTCAATGATGGCAACCTTGGCACTCCCCTTGTATTGTTAATTGAGAGTCATGGATCATTAAGTGAATATCTTAGTCAAGCCATTTCAGGCTTTGTCCCAACCCGACCTAGCCTCAGTAAGGTAAGGAATTGCCTTCAGCTCCCCCCACATGCCTATCTCCCCCACCCTTCTTAGCCCTTTGGCCTCCTTGTACCTGCCTTGCAAGGTGACAACTAGCCCCAGAACCATATGAATTTGGGGCTGTTTACTATACTCTCAGAAACTGCAGCTATCCTAGCCCAGCCCACTCACAGTCAAATCGACCTCACCACTCTACATTCCAAGATCCCTGCTTTCCTGCACTCCACCACTCCAACTGACCTTCATCATCTTATTGCTCCCAGTACTGATGAGGTGTGCTTGGCCTGGCTGTTGGGCCTGGCTGGGGCTGGCTTCACACTACTGCTGTGGGGCTGCTTTTGTCTGAAGAGCCATCCAATGAAGAAAAGGAACACAAGATGTACTGTGCAAAGCCCTCCTGACCACAGCTGCCATCTCTCAAGTGCAGGAGATCAGGAGTCAAGATAGTTCAAATCAATACAGGTTTATTGCAGGCTAAAGCACTCTACAAGAATCTGTACTACTAATGTTCAAAGCAAATTGGTGGTCAATAAGAGTCAACGGAATCAAGGTGGGCTGGACTTAGATCTCTTGTGGGTGCAAAGGGACTTGAGACTGATGGTGCATTTGACCTCTCCCTTGAGTTCAGCCTGGTCATCTCCTATATTACCTGCACTTCAAGCAATAGCTACAATACTAGAAGAACTCCCAAATTGTGCACCAATCTTGAATGGGGAAATGCAGCCCCCTCCAAGACCAAGGATGACAACATCTCCAACCCAGGGGATCCAAACAGCTACAACAATTCAGCCTTGTTAGGATTGGTCTGCCCCATGTGGAGCCAAATAGCTTCCAAATTCTGGGTCAATACATTAACAGCTTCATCTGTACCACTTGGAGTTGAGAGGTAGAGTTGCATATGATCAGATGATTCCACATCCTAACTGATGGTTGTCCTTGCCCAGGGGTTTCAGGCAGATGTTGAGGAGGAAAGGAAAGGAAGATTGTCAAGCCCTGGAGTACTTCTTAAAGAGGAGCCACAGATGTGATCTCTCTCTTCCTGGAAATGAGGGAGAGCACTAGAACATAGTGCCTCTCGCTCCTAACCCCTACAGTCAGTTTAGAATGATACTGTGGTTGACATATTGAAAGCTGCTGAAAAATCAGTGAACACTAGGGTGGATGCACCACCCAATTTTGGCTCTGCCAAAGGTTTCATCAGCAAGCATGACCAATGCTGACTGTGTGCCAGACCCTGGTCTGAAGCCAAACAGGGCCAAATAATTCCTTCCTTCCAACATCCTTTGTAACTGTCCTCCAACCACCTTTTCCACAGGAAAGATTGGAAACTGGCTGATAATTCTCAGGAAGGGATCCAACAATGACCTCTTGGAGGGGGGGATTACCACCACCACCCCTTTCAATGAGGCTGAAACCATCCTGTGGTCACCTCCCAGGCCTCTTTATTAATCCAGGAAGGACCATGATCTAAAAAGTAAGTGGCTAAACTAAAAGACAAAAGACCTTGTCCATTATCTTGGGTGTAAAAGAATGAAACTCAGGTCAGATAACCTTGGGCAACTCGTTATGACTTACCCAGAATCCAGTTCCAAGTGAATCTGAGCAACATTGCAAGAGAGCATGAATATTTCTCATCACGGCTCAGGAAATTATCCCAACCCTACAATAGGTCACTTTAAATGGGCCTGCTGGATGGCTATTGGAAGACACAAGTAACAATCCAGTTTGTTAGATCAAGGAATTATATATGAATATGTATAAAACATAAAGTTTACCATGTAATCTTGGGTTAAATCCATTTCTCAGTCCAGCTTTTCATAGGACTACTGCAAGGATAAAGGGGATAGCAAATTTGTTATCTTGATATTTTGAAAGACGAGTGATATAGAATCCTAAAAAGAAGATATCTATAGAAAGTTGTATGCAAAATGTCTATCTAATTCTCATTATTCAAAGGCTGAACATTATAATAGCCTCCCACCGACCAGTCCGTTCCCACAGAGAGGGTCTCCTCAGGGTGCCATCAGCCAAGTTATGTCGGCTGGTGACACCCAGGGGGAGGGCCTTCTCTGTGGGAGCCCCAGCCCTGTGGAATGAACTGCCCCCGGAAATTCGTAAGATCTCCGACCTCCGGGTGTTTCGCTGCGCGAAGACCCTGTTGTTCCGCCAGGCCAGACTATCAACACAATAGTTTTAAATTGGGTATTTAAATTTATTGGGGTTTTAAATTTGAGCCACCTATTTAATTATTTTAAATTTTATATTGTTGTTTTGTCTGTGTTTTTAAATCGGCTGTACACCGCCCTGAGTCCTTCGGGAGAAGGGCGGTATAGAAATAAAATTATTATTATTATTATAAGAAGTACAGTATACATCATGCCTTTGCATATTTCTCTGCATTAATGTAGTACAAGAAAAAGTAGGTACTGCTATTAGAATTAATTCTTATACATTCAGTGAGGGAGGAAAAGCAATTTTAGGCACTGCAAAGGCAGGGGACAGATGGAAACCAGATCTCCCATACAAAAATAGTTTGGATATTGTTTCTATATACAGGACTTGCTTTTGATACACAGAAGTCATTTGAATTATTTTCTTATGGCTTCTTCATTTTTCCTCAATACAGCCAATTTATCTGAAGTTCTTAGATTCTTAGGAGCTTGCCTGTTTCCAATACAACATGTTAAGTAAAATCTAACTGTTATTGAGAATGATGCTAGATACCAAGCCTTTTCTCAAATTGGTGTGAACAGTGTTTAACAATGTAGATTTCTAGATTAGGTTAGATGCACATATATGCCTGCTAACAGTTAAATCCACTGACATTAAAGGGATTTAAGTTAATCATAACAAAAGCTAGGTCAACACATAACTTTGTCACACTATGATTTGTTTCGCTTTGCGTAGTATTATGTGAAATATCAGTCATTATATAATATGTAAACCGTGGCTCATGGCTTAGCACATGTGTGAAGTCATCTAAGTAGGGTTTATTGAAATGTCCTTTAAAATCATGATTTTAATGAACCTATCTAAATCCTATTTGTTTCTGTGGATCGACCCAAGTATAGCTAAAACTGGATTAAACTTTTTGTGAAGGTTGCCTCAGCAAGTTCAAGTTACTATAAACCTCCCAATCCTAGGGTTAACTGAAGAATCAAACAGATGTGGAGCTGTTTTGCATTTACTTTTATTTCTAATTCACAAAGATTAAAATAGTAATAGGACTCTAAGATAGTTTACTAGTGGATATGGATTGGTGTTTTTCCATTTCCATCTATGCAGAGGACTCTCTGGCCTGCATTTCTTGTGGCAATAGGCAAATTGCTTTTTGCCAAAAAAAAAAAATTGTAATGTTCATTTATAATGTTCTATGTGTAAGATACAGAGCAAAAGCCAAGTGGGTCTGAGATGTTGTGACAACCACATTTAAAATGTGGCCTCTAGCATATGTCACCTGATTTAATTAAGCCTTGGTTAAACAGGATAGTAAGTTCCAGCAGTTGATACAAGAAAAGTCAGGTCTGTTTCCGGTATAAGAAGGTTTTTAAAGCAACACGCTATTTTATAATTCAACATTTGATTGGGGCTGTGTTCAAATATCCCAGCTTTAAAGGTTAAGCAGAGACATATGCCCGGCATATGATGCTGTGAATAAATGAGGTAATGTTGATGGCTCCCTAACAACCTAATCTGTTTCAGCACTGTTCTTTGGCAAAGTCTGAAGTTGAACATTAACTGGGTATAAATTTCATAGCATGTGAATCAGGTCAAAATGAAGTAAGATTTTGTTTGTTTAAAAAGAACACAATCCACCCCACAAAAAATATTTATATTTTAAAGCTGTTTTCCAATCTATTACCCATATTTTTGCTACTTTCCCTCCCCCTCTCTGCAAAATTACAGTATGTATGGATTGGTAGCTGTAGTAACTGCTATATTTGGGGAGAGAGGAGGTTAAAAAAAAAAAGTGAAGTTGGGGCCGGCAATCAAATGATTAAAGCCCCGCCCCATTTTATGTCCATAAAAATGGTTTTAGTTAGTGGTAGTCTTGCTATAACCACAAGATTCAAATTCAGACCTTAGTTCAGTGATTTGGAAGTCAAAGTTTGCAGTTCTACAGAATTGCAAGAGAGATATACAAATGGTTGCAATTTTGATTTCAGAAGAATAAGGTTACATCTGCAGGAACAGTAAATACTTTGAAAAGGGAGATGCTTGCCAAATGTTAGAAATAGATATAGAGATTTTTAAGCTAATTTTTTTTCCCAATGTTATTCTGAAAAGAAAGAGAGAAATGCGTATGATTTCTTGCGTTTCATTTTGAGAAAGTCAAAGAGAGAGAGGGCTCTGAGCCTAGAAATTGGGGCTATGTCTCTTTATCCACAGAGAGATCAAATGAAATAGCCCTGAAAGCAGAAATAACCTCAAGACTGATGGATGTAGAAAAAGAAATGGGCCAGGCTTTAATTACATAGCCAACGTCTTGACTTAACTGTCTCACTCACACATACATGCCAGAGGTGGTATTCAGTTGGTTCGCAGGAACCGTTGGGGGCAGGGATGGGTTCTAAATTTTTTTACTACCGGTTCTGTGGGCATGGCTTATTTTGTGGGTGTGGCTTGGAGATCATGTGACTAGGTGGGCGTGACTAGCTGGTCAGTCATTTCTGGAAGGTCCTCGCACTTACGACCAGTACTCGCACTTACGACCCGAATCATTTGTTTGCTTTTAACACTGATCAGCTGTAGGACAGCCCTTTGAAGCCCTGTGGCAAGAGTTTAAACAGTTTTTTTCCCTCTAGTCATCAGCTGGGACTCAGGAGGCAGCAATAGATTGGGGGTGGGACCAAATAAAAGGTAAGAATAATGTGGGGGGTGGGGGGTGGGAGGGCGGGGGGGAGAACCGGTTCGGTGACGTCATATCGTAACCGCTACCGGCTAGGGCCGAACAGGACCAAACCGGGAGGAACCCACCACTGGTTGGGGGAAATTTGGCCAAGGTCGCCAAACCGGTAGCAATAGCTGGCTGGCCACGCCCCCGAACTGGTCCCCCAGTCGCCGCTCGCTCACCTCACCAATCATGTTCGTCCCTGCCATGTTCTTTGCACATGCGCATCCCATTCCCTTGCAAGTCCAAAGGCATGCGCATTTGCAAAGAACATGGTGGCAACAGCAACAGCTTTTTTCGTGACCTCCAGTACTTTTCGGCAGCCTGCTGCTGGGGGCCGCCAAAAACTCTGGTCAGCTTGCCTTCTGGACTCTGGACCAGCCGCCGCAGAAGGTAAGCAGCCTGAACAAAGAGATGGTAGTGGGGGAGGAAGCAGGGCTAGAGCCAGGACCGCTAAAGGAGGGGAAACAGGGGTGACTTGTGAAGAGAGTGTGGGGGTAGAAAGTGAAAATTCCAAAAAAAATCCTACCTTTTCCTATGGACGTGGCTAGGTGGGGGGTCATGTGACTGAGTGGGCATGAGTGTGAGTGATGTTAAATTGGCCTTGCCCACTCAGTCACATGCCCCCCACCTAGCTACACCCACTGAAACAGTAGCGAAAATGTCATGGGTAAATGCCTTATTCTTGAATGGAGGAAATGTATGTTCATAGAATATCAAGGGTTAATTTATTCTTCCTTTCCTAATGTATTCATATGTAACCACTCCTACCTCTAATTCCGCCTTATTGATATAAAAGGGAATACCCCTCCTCCTCCTTGCTTCTATCTGCAATCATTCAGAGAATATAGACTGCCTACTGTAAATAAACAATACTTTGTTTGAATACTACATTTCTGAATCCTTTATTGAGTCCGATCCTCGAATTACTGCAACAATCTGGTAGCAGAGGATGGTTGGCTGACTCAATAAAAAACAGACATGCCAAAGAAAGAAAACTCCAGAAACAAAAGAGAAAGACCCAACACCAGGGCACACAACAAAGAAATGGAAACAGATCAAGAAATGATCGATGAATCTACAACTATAATGACAAGAGAATCTGAAAACTCCACTACAGACAACGAAGAGGTAATCGATGAACCTAACGACCAAGAAGTGAGCGAGATAGAAAACAACACTCTCAGATCAGAGATACTAAGACTGCTGAAAAGCCAAAAAGACGACAAAAATCTCATCGCGAACCTCCAAGACATCATAAAAGATAGCGGAGCAGCAAGAGAAAATCACACCATCGCACCAGAATCTAAAGACCTCAAAATGGTAAACGAATTACCTATAGATAAAAATATAACTAAAAGAAAGACTAACGGTCCCGCGCAAAATTTTGAATGGCAGCCATCTTGGTTTCAACAGACCACCAAAATGGCCGAAGCAGAACCAATCAGAAAGCAGAATTCAAAATGGCTGGCGCGAAAAGCCTTACACAGCATGAAAAGTAAAAAAGAAAAATTCTACTCTTCAGAAGAATCTGATACAGACACCGAAGAAACACCAACCGAACTGCAAATCAAAACAGCCATGAAAACACTTTTTGCAACTTTTGGTCCAAATTTAAAAATAACAAAAAAATCGACAAAAGCAGCCAATCAAACAGCGAAGAAGAAACAAGCAACGCAATTCAAAAGCAAAGACACAGAAGCAAGCAAGCAAACGTCTCGGCGCCTATCCGCTTCTACCCGAACGGCGAGGACACCAACGCCCGAACCCAGAGAACCTTGCAAGTACTCGCCCACACCACAAACACTTCCGGGAGCCAGAAGCCTCAACCAAGACAACTTTGATGAAAAGAAGCAAGCCCCGATCATCACCTGGACAACAAAAGTCGAGCCAGAGAGCGAATCATCAGAAGAAGAACACTACGGGGGAGCTACAGCGACGAGAAACTCTCCCGACAGCTTCAGGAACAAAATGAGCAACGCGCATGCGCAAATACACGCAGACGAATATAGAGACAATGAAGGACAGAGAGAACCATTCAGACTAATCGCAAGCATACCTACACCATTCTGCAATTATCGGCATTTACAAGATCATGGACAGCCTCCAGTTGTAAGTAATGCAACAAATAACATTGGAAATTTGCCTAATGATTTTCCAAAATTGAGAATAGACGGTATTAATTTACAGGAATGGAGTCAACAACTCCAGGTTGTTTTCTTAAAAGAGAATTTATTGTTTTTCATAACTAACCCCCCCAAAAAAACCATGGACCCTAAAATTGGACTGCCTACACCACAGAGCATTCTATTTACTAATATCTAGTATATCTCCTGCTATCTATCATAGTATTAAGCATAATCTGACTGTCTCAGAAATAATTCATTGTATGTTTAAATTGTTTCATAGTGAAAGTGTAGCAACCACAACAAGAATGTCTAAAAATTTCTTCTCAGCCAGGATAAAACCTGGAACTACTGTAAGTGAACATTTACTATCACTAAACACAACTAGAGCAGAACTTCATTTAAGGGGAGAAATGATATCTGATCAGACAATGAAAAGCGTTATCATTAATTCATTAGACTCATCATGGGATAATTACATATCACATTTGGACACAATTAATTTAGGATATCTATCTATAGAGAGTTTATCAAATAGACTAATAGCTGAAGATAATTTGAGAAGAAGCCACTACAGCGCATACAAAGAACACAGACAGACCAAAAGGGTAGTATTTCAAGACAGGCATCAAGAACCAATTGAATGTTATAATTGTGGATCCAAAGAACATTATAGAAGAGATTGCCCAAAATTTCTTAGAGAAAGACAAAACCCAGACAATAGAAACAGATACCATAACAGACAATCATCTATTGACAGATACAGGTATAGAAACTCACCAAATTTTAGAGAACGTAGAGGGGGCAAAGATAACTCAAGAGATAGAAAGTCTGGATCATTAAATGGATTAGATAAGTATACCATAACCAAAAACCAAAACTCAAAAGATAATACCTGGCTCATTGATTCTGGGGCAACAAATCACACAACACATGATAAGAAAATATTATCTTCCTTCATAGAAGATAAATTTGTAATTAAAGTAGCTAATCAAGAAGAAGTCCAAGTCATTGGAAGAGGAAGTGTAAATTTACCCGGTCTAGGGAAAATAGAGGGGGTTTTATTAATACCCAAAATACCTCATAACATTCTTAGTGCAATAAAGTTAAGCAGGGACTCTGACATAAATATAGTGTTCTCAAAGGGAAAAGCAACTCTAGAGAAAAACAAAACAAACTTAGGTAATGTGGTTATCAAAGGAGATCTACCATACTTAGTCACAGAAGAAAGATGGCTACACAACATTGATTCAAACATGGAAAATGACACTAGCATAGAAAATGAAAATAACAGTGACAGTGACAATGAGGAACATGAAACAAATCATAACCATGAAACCACATCTGTTAACGATACACATAATAACAAAAGACCAATAATTGGAAAACTAATCCATGATGAATGTGCACATATATTACATAGAAAATTAGGACATGCTAGTTTTCCTGTAATACAAAAAATGTTTGAACATGCTGAAGGTGTTAAAATAAAAGATTATAAAAATTATTTGGAATGTTCAGTATGTAAGTCCTCAAAACTCAGAACTAAACCCAGACTAAAAAAGGCAGTAAGATCATCAAATCATATTTTTAACCTGGTACATATGGACCTAGTTGGTCCATTAACCCCATCAATTACATACAAAAAACGATACTTTCTTACTATTGTAGACGACTACAGTCGTTATGGCTTTGTCTATACTTTAAAACACAAAGATGAAACATTTCAAAAGTTTAAAGAATTTTATAAACGTGTAGAAACACAACACAATGTAAAAATAAAGCAGATCATGACAGACAGGGGATCTGAATTCATGTCAAAAGAATTCTCCCAATGGCTAAAAGACAAAGGAATGTTACACTTCACCTCTAGCCCTTTCTCTGCATTTCAAAATGGAGTAGTAGAACGAAAGAACTCGACACTACAAACCATGATTAGATGTACATTAGAAGATGCTGGTTTAGGCAAACAATCCTGGTCAGAAGCACTATTATATTCCAATTATACTTTAAACAGAATTTGGTCTAGTGTCATAAATAAAACACCATATGAATTGATGTATAATAAAAAACCCAAGATAGCCCACATGCATGTATCTGGAGTTACAGCGGATGTACATATACCAAAACAATTGAGACGTAAGGGGGATAATGTATCTATAAGGCTCAGATTCATGGGATATGAAACAGGCACAAAGGGATACATATTTATTGACAATAACAACAAATTCATAATTTCTAGGACAGCTGTATTTCACGAACAGGCCAATTGGTCTAAGATACATCTTAATGAGATATTTCCAACTACAAAACCAGACATTGAAAATCAAGATAAGACAGAAAGAGAAGAACATAACCACAGTACACAAAAGAGCAACAATAAAACATGGATAGGAAACTGTCCCAAAATCAAAACAGATTCATTAACAAAAAAGGAAGCAAGATACTTACACGATAACGATAGCAGACCAGAAAGAACAATTAGTTGTAACAGGAACCAAGTACCAAATAAATATAAGGATTACATAATGCACATAAATGATGATACATCAACACCCAATACATATGAGGAAGTATTAAAACTCCCCACAGAAGAAAGAAAAAAATGGGAATTAGCCATGACCAAAGAAATGGACAGTTTGCGAGAACTAAATGTATTCACCCCAACACCAGCCCCAAAAGACAAAACAATTATTGGCTAGGTGGATATTTAAAATTAAAAATCTGGAAGAAGGCAATACATTATATAAAGCAAGACTAGTTGCACAGGGCTACGCTCAAAAGTATCCTGAGGATTATACCAACACATATTCTCCCACTGTAAGAACTGAAAGTGTTAAGACAGCTTTAGTAATAGCATCAGCCCTTAATCTTGAAGTCTTTCAATATGATATACAAACTGCATACCTACATGCAAAACTCGATAAAGAAATATATGTAAGAGCTCCTTACACACAAATAGAAATGAAACTTGGTTACTAAACAAAAGTTTGTATGGATTAAAGCAATCCGGCAAACGTTGGTATGAATGTTTGGTCAACGTACTCAAAGCTATGAACTTCAATGCCACAACTGCAGACAATTGTTTCTTTGTTAGAAGGGATGGTGATTCACTAGAATTTGTGTTAATTTATGTGGATGACATTTTGTATATTGGCAAACATAAAGAGAAAAGAGATACATTTGTAACAAAATTAAATGAACATTTTTCTTTAAAATCATTAGGGAAAGTAAATAAATATCTTGGAGTTCAAATTAGTAAGACTAAAAAAGGATTTAGATTGTCTCAGAAAGATAAGATTATAGAACTCTTGAACAAATGTAATATGAGTGATGCAAAGCCTTGTGATACTCCAATGCAAGCTGATTTTTTAAGAAATATGAATGAATCATCTCCTGAGTTTAATGATAATACACTTTACAGATCAGTTATTGGTTCCCTTTTGTATATCTCTAATTGGACCAGACCCGATATTGCTCTACCCCTTAATTTATTATCCAGATATGTCAGTAAACCTTTAATGTATCATTGGGAAGCCATTAAACGAGTGCTAAGGTATTTGAAACACAGCTTAGATTTCTGCCTACTATTAGAACCCAACGATGTTAAAGAGCCTATTCTCACTTGTTACGCTGATGCAGATTGGGCAGGTGACACTAAGTGCAGGAAAAGCACTTCCGGCTATGTATTCTTTCTTAACAATTGTCCAGTCTACTGGTATACTGGGAAGCAGGATCTAGTAGCTACATCAACAACTGAGGCAGAGTATATTTGCTTGTCAAAAGCCTCTAATAACCTTGTATGGTTCAATGATCTATTATCAGACGTTTGGAAAAGTCCTTCATTACCATTTGTTATACATGAAGATAACAAAGCTGCAATAGAGATATCTAGAGCAGACGCTATTGGTCAGAGATCTAGACATATAGATATCAAATTCAAACATGTAAGACAATTATCTCAAGATGGATTCATTAAAGCTATTCATTGCGAAACCACAGAACAAATAGCTGATATATTGACTAAGCCTTTACAATCTAAGCAACATAAATATTTAACTTCAAAATTACAAGTTTTATATTGTTCTGAATCTGAATGTAATTACTGTTGTATGTCGAATCGGCATTTAGAGGGGGATTTGTCATGGGTAAATGCCTTATTCTTGAATGGAGGAAATGTATGTTCATAGAATATCAAGGGTTAATTTATTCTTCCTTTCCTAATGTATTCATATGTAACCACTCCTACCTCTAATCCCACCTTATTGATATAAAAGGGAATACACGCTCCTCCTCCTTGCTTCTATCTGCAATCATTCAGAGAATAAAGAATGCCTACTGTAAATAAACAATACTTTCTTTGAATACTACATTTCTGAATCCTTTATTGAGTCCGATCCTCGAATTACTGCAACAGAAAATTCTTGAAACCCACCACTGATACATGCACATGCACACACATGCACACATGGATGCTCCTGCATAGAAGACATTGTTAGCCCTTCAAGGTAGTCCAGACAAGCAGAATATGATCACAGTACTAGCTCTATTTTTATTATAAGGTTGCATTAACAGAATCTGACAAGTTGAAAGAACCCCTATCTTCCTTCACTTTTACTCTCCTGAAAACTAGGGAGGGTCTCTTCTTTCACCACTCTTCCTCCATTGGACTCAAATTTCATTTATCAGACCATTGTCTAGGCTTTGGTTCTTCCTCCTGTCTCCCAAGGTCATTTCCACATACCGTTGGAGGTGTGTACTGGCCAATTTTTAGAGAAGTTGCAACATCGGTCTCCTGGCTGAGTCTAATGGTGGTAAAACAAATAGTTAACATTTAGCATTTACACTCAAGGAACTCAGAACAAGAAGTCAATAGCTTTGGGACGCGACTCATGATTGGGTAGCATAGAATGATCAGAAGTAGCTTGACACTGGGAATTAAAAGGGATCTCAGAAATGTTCCTTATAACCTGATGGAGTTGATGTTTATTTGACCCAAAGGTAGGGGGGGAAACCTCTGGGCCAGGGAAAATGAAAGGATACAGAATTAATTATGACAGATGCTCACTCAATATTTTTACCAGCTGTTCTGTTGTGAGATGTTGAAACTTCAAGACTGATCTTTTTAAAAAAAACAGTTATGGTTTGCCCAATATAAATATATTTATTATTTATTCAATTCATTCAATGTAATTACTTTGTCACTGAAGCAACTCTAGCAAGGGTAGAATAAAAACAGATTTTAACAAATCTAACCAAAAAATGAAATCCAAGAATAACCAAAAAAGAAAAAAGAAAGAAACGTGAAATCAAAAATACATTTTAAGGAAGGACTGCTGAATAGTGTTCTTTTAATATAATTTTTATTAAAAGAAAATTTTACATAAGATTAAAAAATTACAAAAACATAAATGGAAAAGTTGGGAAAAAAAATATGAAAAAGTAAAAGGGATGCATTGCTAAATTTTGGAAATATAGATAATGATGACCGTGCCTGCTATTTACCTATTACTAGCAGTACAACTTACCATAGCATAATTTTAGTGGGTGTAACTTACAACATATTAAATTGCAACTAATTCACAGTAGGAATATCTAAGAAAATCCCTTATTGCTCACATAATAAAAATATACTAGAGGTCCAGGTGACAGTGTTTCACATTTCTTTTCCTATGATGCTAGATTTCTATTCATAGCTTTACTAATTTGGGGTTTATATGTCTGTAGTAAGAAAATACAGTCATTTGAACTCCCACCCACCTTTTGAAATGAAGCAAGTTAGTCATAGGCTTGCCATCTCAGTGAGAATTAGTTTCACCAGAATCTAGAAAGTTTATAGAATGACCCAATGATCAGAATCTATTAAATGAATCTACATCTTATATCTCTTCTTGTTTGTTTACTCAGGTTTCTCTGTCATGCCAATAAGTCTCTTAGAAACTCATAATCTTGGTATGATAATAGAGTTAAAAACAATAGATGGAGTTCAAAATAAGCCACAAAAGAATGGAAGGACCAACATCATATCATCTTCAATTCAGTAGTATTTCAACTTTCTGTTCTGACCTTAAAGCACTTCTGAAAGGGCCAGGACTTCACTTTGAAAACTTATTGGAGAAGAGGAAACCCTTCCCAAAGTGGTCTTCCATAGGAGAGAAACTATCACCAAGAAGGCTCAACCACACTCTCCCTAGCGTGATCTCTTAGTAGGGCAAGCCTTAGTAGACCTTCTCTCCCTAATCTCTCCAGATGGGCAGATTCAAATTACACTAAGTAGTCTCAGACATTCGCAGTCTTGAGCCATGTAACCCTATAGAACTGACAGCCAACACATTTCCATAATAGAGGAACTTGGATTTCAGGTCAATCAGCTTCCCAATCCAAGCCACATTGTCTTGCTGAAATTAAGCCTAAACCAGCTTTCTCTATCGAGAGATGAACAATCTCCAAGCAAAAAGACAGAAGCTCCCCCACTTCTCTTGCTGAGCCCAATCCAGGGGTGAAATGCTCCCGGTTCGGACCGGATCGCCCGATCCGGTAGCGATGGCGGCAGGTGGTTCGGAGAACTGGTAGCAAAAATCCCTGCCCGCCCCCATGCCCAGCTGAGCCGCGCAATCATCAGAGGCTTTTTTTTTAACTTTTAAAAGCATTTTTTCTACAACCTCTTCGGCCAAAAAAATGCTTTTAAAAGTTAAAAAGAAAAGTCTCTGATGATCGCGCAGCTCAGCTGGGATCGTCAGAGGCTTTTAAAATCATTTTTTTCTGCAACTTCTTAAGGTTGTAGAAAAAATGCTTTTAAAAGTAAAAAAAAAAAGTTGGCCACACCCACCCAGTCACATTACCCCCACTACCAAGCCACGCCCACAGAACTGGTAGTAACAAATTTTACATTTCACCACTGGCCCAATCTATCAATATATAACTGAGATATTCTTTGCCCTGGCTTTAGATAGATGTTAAATGGTGTGGTGTGGGGGAGTACTTAAGGACTCAGTTTGTTCTTCCACCATCTCAGGAAAGGTTTTACTCCAACACAGTAAATCCTTCTAGTTGCCCCACAACATGGCAACTGGTACTGAAAGCAGTTAAAGGATCTAGTAAGATCAACAAAGATACAGTCCTATTCTAGGTCAGTTTGCAAAAGCAACCAATGCAGTTTCTATTCCAGACCTAATCCCAAGTGAAAAGGGTCCAGATAATCCACTTCATTCGGGGCTGTCTGCAACTACAATCCCATTATTTTTTTCAACAAAGTTTCCTAAAAAGAGATTATCACACAGGTCAAACACTGACTTTGTGAGGAGGGTGCAATATTTCAAGGCCAACCACAAATCCAGTAATATATGTAGGGAATCCCACTTTTGCTTTTGAATTTCTTAATGGTGATTCTTAGATAGGCATGTTTAATTCATGCCATCTCTCTCTCTCCCCACCACCTGTCTAGCAGCATTCTCATTCATTTATGTTATTACAACACACTTTTAAAAATCTCAGGCTTGGAAGGGAAGTCTAATGTTTGCTGTTCTGGGAGAATTTGAAGCCATGCATGCAAAAAGGATAAAATCACTTTTAAGTCTGCCTGTAGGAAATCCACCTTGGCAACCAGACAACTAGAATTAGTTATTAAAGAGCTGTCAAATGAATAAAGACACCTCTGTAGGGAAAACCACCAGAGGCATTTATTTTTTTTCCAGTGTGAATGTTGGACTAATACCAAATCAGCTTTCACTTTCTACTTTTGCTTTTGCTCTCAGAATAGAGATCAGACTTAATAAACACAGGTGGAATATTTTTTTAAAGAAAACTGATGATTTTTATTAAAACCTATTACAAACTGTTATAGATCTGCTGTTTTTAGATGTCTCAATGGAATCTCAATTGCACATATGCAATTGTGGCATAAGATTGATTAAAACTTAAGTAAACCTACATAATCCTGGGATGGATGGTTGGAGGGTAGGGAGGGAGGGATGGATAGAGGGATGGATGGGCTATCAAGTTGGAATAAACTTTTAACAACCATATGGATAGATCTTCCCCAGGATGATCTACCTCCAACCTAGACCCTCAGGTATTCCAAATGTATCATTGCTGCTTTAATTGAGTCAATTCACCTTGCAGCTGATTGTCCTCGTCTCTTTCCAAGCATTATAACTGTTATCACTAACTGATGTGGTCATAAAGTGCAATGTCACATTACCACATCACTAACCAATGGCAGTTTTGGCAGTCATGGTAGCTGTCATTAAGCAAGGACCTCATGGATCATTAAGCAAGTACCTCACATGATAACAACTTCCAACTTCCTATCAGCTTCCCCATTGATTTTGCTTATGGGAATGCAGCAGGGAAAGTTGGAATTTGCAATTACTAATTGTATGGATATTGCAATGACCAGAACTCTAAGGATGCATCATAAGTTCCTCTTACTCAGCATCATTGCAAATTTGAACAATTGCTAAATGAAATGAATGGTCGCAACTAAGGACCCTCTGTAGACTTTCCCAAAGATCTAGATCTCTGCATATCATGACCAAAATATTATAATTTGAGCCTGGTCGTTTGTGCACCTCAAGTGAGGAGTCTGGGTTGGTTTCTTCAATTATTTACTTATTTACTTGCTTTCTTGGCTGTCCACAGTATTCTCAGAAGTCTTCTCCAAACCAAAGTTCAAAATCTTTCTATCATTCTATCCTTTCTATCCTGTCACAAAGAAAACCATGCTTGTACAATTTTAATCTTTGGGGGTACAGATACACCATGGCATATGCATAGACACCTCGTGGTATCTGAATATATTTCTGAGACTTTCATTACTATCTTCCAAGTGCTGGTCTGCAGCATATTTCTTGACTGTAGTTTTATAGGGAAAGACTCCTCAAACTTCACATCAGATGACAATGGATAGAAACTAATCAAGGAGAGAAGTAATCTAGAACTAAGAAGAAATTTCCTGACAGTTAGAACAATTAATCAATGGAAGAATTTGCCTCCAGAAGTTGTGAATGCTCCAACACTGGAAGAGATTGAACAACATTTGTCTGAAATGGTATAGGGTTTCCTGCCTAAGCAGGGGATTGGACTAGAAGACCTCCAATGCCCCTTCCAACTCTGTTAATCTAAGACAATTGTAGAGCATTTTAGTTGGCAGAAGATGACATGCTGAATATTAATTTCATATCACATAGATAAGTTCAATCATAATTTCAAGTGAAAAGCTATAGACATTTTAGATCAAGCCTGATTTAGGAATGCAAGAGAATTCTAAAAATCTGGCACTGTGACAAATTAACATTCAGAAGGTATGTAGTAATAAATCCCATTTATGAACTATTCAAAGGGAATAATGAAAAGTCAAATGAAGGGGCAAGCCTCCCAGAACACATCCTTTTTTGTCTCAGTGAACATGAAAATAAGCACAAAATGATCTCAGAAAGGCCCAGATTGTAGCATGTAAACAAAACAAAAAACAATACCACTAATCAACACGTCTGCCCAAACCAATTAGTAGGACAAAATGTTCTATATAAACAGTCAACACACAGTACTTTCTCATGTCATAGCACTGATTATATTACCTAGAGTGGTACTGCAAGAAAACCAAGCTCAGAGAACACACCTTGTCATCAATTCATTGACAGACATATCTGATTCAACATACCCTGTTAATACCCTCCTCAGTATCCTAGAGCTTCATTATTTTTTCAACAATACAATACAATAAATTATTATTATTATTATTATTATTATTATTATTATTATTATTATTATTATTTATATTTATATACCGCCCTTCTCCCAAAGGACCTGGGGCGGTGAACAGCCAACAGATAAAACACAAGAAATACAAAATTTAAAAACAGTATTAAAATCCAATTAAATTAATTTGGCCCACAATTAAAAGCACCCCTGAATTAAAACCCATAATTAAACAATTTAAAAATTAAAACAATTTAAAAGAATTAGGCCAGCCCAGCTTGTTGAAATAAAAACGTCTTTAGGGCACGGCGAAAGGTGCGAAGATCCGGGATCCGCCGTATCTCCGGGGGCAGCTCATTCCAGAGGGTAGGTGCCCCCACAGAGAAGGCTCTCCCCCTGGGGGCTGCCAGTTGGCATTGTTTTACCGACGGCACCCTGAGGAGCCTCTCTCTGTGGGAGCATACTGGTCGGTGGGAGGCTATTGGTGGCAGAAGGCGGTCTGAACAAATGTTGGCTCAATGAGTTCAATAAAAAGATGACCAAACATTGTAATGAGTATTATTTATTTATGCAGACTATTTATTAAAGGGAGAGCTCTGATCACATTATAAGTCTTTAAATTACAGGTTTACTGACAGTTCTAAAGAATTTACCATTTTATTTCACTTCTGATTGTAGCATATTCCATAATTTAATTATCTATTGCATAAAAGCACACTTTCTTTTATCTCTCCTGGCTCTGACACATACTGGATGGATGTAGGTTTTAATATTTTATGAGAGGGGAAGCAACCTTGTCCCTCTTCACTTTCAACTTAACCTAAATTTCTAACATAAATCTGCCTTCCAGGATCTATTAATGATTATATTTTTCCATCCCTTCAGTGCCAATATGTACCACAACTCTATCTCATCAATGAGGCTATCTAGACCTAGACAATGGAAACAGTGCTTCCTGGTTTTAAATGTATTATATCATATAAAAGAAATTGGAAAATTCCCTCCCCCACAAAGATATCATCAATGTAGAAATTTCAGCTGCATTTGACTCCTTCATACTGTAGCTGTGTTTTAAATTACTGGTTTATCATTCATTCATCTTATTTTTGGAGACAATCTTTTGGAGATTCTTAAGGTCATATTGAATTCAGCTTGTAAATACTCTGGGAAAAACTAGGTATTTCATTTAAAAACTAAAGAGGTATATGAAAAAACTTTGGAGTCATAGGAATTATTAACTTCTCAAGTTTTTTTAATATAGATCCTTCTAGTGTTACCATTTGCTCTACTACAGACAAGTTTAGGCATCATCTCTCTGTACTGCAATCCTGAAGTTAGGATACCCATAATCCCATTCCACCAATTGTAATGTGATAGGATTTAAAGGTAGATTCTCATCTAATTTGCTTCTTAAATGGGCACTTTAAAATGTGATCTGTAAAGACATCCAATGGAATTCTTACAAGCAGATCATTCAGTCCGTGATAACAGAGGAACCCTGTGAAAACAGCACCCAGTTGGGCTTAAACAATTCCTAGACATCAAAAACCATTTTAAAGAACTACTATGGGCTGAATTGTGATAAAAGCAGCTTGTTGCAGGTTTTCAGCCAACTGGCCTTGCCCCACACCAAGGGATGCTCCCTTTGAAATTAATTAAGTTCAGTGGCCTCCAGATGTGGTCCAGCATCTCCCCCACTGTGCAAAAGTTTGAGAGTCTTCATTTCACTGTAAATAAACAGGCAGAAATCACTCTGTAATAAGAAGGGAACTTGGGCTGTCACTCAACAAGATGGTCTCCTTCAGAGGCAGATGACAAGCTTCCTGCTAGCTTGTCTATCTTAACATTCTCTCACACCCAAACCCATATACACACATACAGAGACAGAGATATTAACTGATAGCATTTCAAAGGGAGGTCTGTTTTGAAGACAATAATAGAGCAGACAATGTGGTAACTATTCTCTTCTGACTCATGGTTAAGTTGTTTGAAACACTAAAGCATATGTAAAGACATGATATTCTGCCCTCTTTCCAGAAATCACACACTTTATACTTTATAGCAGTCTTTCCTTACCTAGTTTCCTCCAGATGTTTTGGATAATACTTTCACCTCCAGACGGATTATAAGAGCTGAAGTACAGTGCAACAGGAAGACACTAAATGGAAGAAGACAGCTAAAATTGACTCAAGAAGGACTGCTTTTCAGGATTTCAATGAGGAGAGGTGCTATAATCCAGTCAAAAGACCCAAAGATGTTTTAATGCAGTCATAGTGTGTGTCTCAGGTCGAAAAATCATAATACTCAAGGAAGATCATTTTGTAAGATCTCCGAAGAGAAATTCCCAACAAGCATCTCTATCCTTGTTTGGAAATAAAAAGAGTAATGAATTAGAATAAACAGTAATAAATTAGATAACTAATAACTGTCATGATATCTTGACAATTATTGTTTTAAGTGCTTGAAGGGGCCATATGGCTGAGATAAATTATTCAAATGATTTAAAGGTGTTGACCTTTAAAGCCCTACATGGCATGAGATTTGGTTGTTTGAGAGATTGCCTCTCCCCGATTATATCTGCCTGTCCTACCACATCCAACATAGAGGGCATGCTTTAGCTCCCGACAACTAGAGCAAAGATCTCCAACCTTGGCAACTTTAAGACTTGTGGTCTTGAACTCCCAGAGTTCTTCAGGCAGCTTTGCTGGCTGAGGAACCCTAGGAATTGAAGTTCACAAGTCTTAAAATTGTCAAGGTTGGAGACCCCTGAGCTAGAGATTTTCACTTGGCAGGTCCTCAGCAGTGAGCCTTTTCTGCTGTGGTCCTTGCTTTATGGAACATTCCTCTCCCTAAGTTCATCCTTTTCACAAAACCTATTTGTGTCATCAGGCCAAGGGACCCCAGAAACTAGTGAAATATTGAAATGGCTCTAGTGTAATTAACACGTACTTGTCACCTTTTTTTTTTTAGTTTTCAAATTTGTGACTTTTATAATTTTGAAGCTTTAATAAGAGTAATACTTGTTTGTATACATATTATTTTGTTCTGTGCTACCAAAGTCACTTATTGTGAAATGATTACCATATAAATATGACAGATGAATAAATAAATCTATAAATAAATTAACAGAATAACAGAGCTAGAAGGGACCTTGGAGGTCTTCTAGTCCAACTGCCTGCTCAGGAAGGAAACCCTATACAATTTCAGACAAATGGTTGTCCAATCTCTTCTTAAAGACCTCCAGTGATGGAGCACCCACAACTTCTGGAGACAAGCAGTTCCACTGGTTAATTGTTCTCACTGTCAGGAAATTTCTCCTTAGTTCTAGGTTGCTTCTCTCCTTGATTAGTTTCCACCCATTGTTTCTTGTCCTGCTTTCAGGTGCTTTGGAGAATAGATTGACTCCCTATTTGGATCATGAAATCCACAATATAATTTTATATGCCCCAAATAATGGGGTGGTAAAAGAAAGAGTGGGAAAGAGAGAAGTGGCATGGCATATCCTCATGCATATCTATGAACGCAGCAAGATTATGAAGAGTCATAATAAAGATGAGTGAAAAATATGGTACCATGCAATATAGTGAGCTTTCCCTACTTTGGTCTCTGATATAATTGCCTGCAAAATCTGACCATCAGTGTGAGATCCCCTCCTCTGCTGATAAGCCTGCAAGGAAATGCACCCTTGTCTATGACATTGGTTGCCAAATTCAGATTCTAGAACAGAAAAAGATCATCTTGCTGGAAGTTTAGTAGAATTTCTGAAAGTAAATCTTCCCCCACCACAGCCCATAGCAAATATTTTGTGAAAGATGACAACTAGAAAAATTGTAAGATCAGGGACTAAATAAACCTGTCCAAAGCTATTACTTGCAAATATATTATAGGTACGGTATGTATAGTTTATCATGCTGAATTGTTTCTCAGATCTAAAGCTCACAGAGTCCTTTTGTGGATAAATTATCATCTTTCACTGAAAAGTGGGAATAAAGCAGGGGAGAGGAAAGTAGGCAGGAAAGTCAGAGGATACATATAATAAACGTATCAGTAAACAAGTGCCATTCTTCTGCAAGTGAATTGCGCCCATATAGATTGAAAGATTCTACTGAAAAACTTTTATTAATAAAAACTGTTCTTAAAGCACATAATCACAGAAATACATTTTATAAGTGTGGGGGGAGGGAAGTCAACCTGAAAGCAGATGCATTCCAATAAAAGCATCCCCCCAAAAGATGTAAGGCAACAATTAGACCTAGAAAATTAAAAACTCTGAAACTTAATCCAAAAGGACAGTCCAATCAATGAAAAAGAATACCACATGCTTACACTGTAATTGCATTCCAGCCAAGATTTTTCATGGTAACAGCCAGTACTTAAAAGTAATTGCATTCCAATAAAGATCAGTGGTCTGGAGCTACTATGGCTTTAATATTTGACATATGGATCTGATACTGTTTCAGTTAAAAAAATTGATGGCCAAATTAAAACTTAAAATGAAATTAAAGTCAGTGGCCCTGTAGGGTAATACAAACCAAACAAGGGGGATCAGAGCTGATCTAAAATTGACAAATTTATAAGTAAATAAATATATATAGATATAAATACAGATACAGATACAGATACAGATACAGATATAGATATTCATGCAACCCTGCCATTTTTCAGAAAGGTCTATTTCTCCCTTGATATGTTTTTATTTGTTTGTTTGTCTGCTTGTTCCTTGTTAAAATGCCTTGTGTTATGAGCTGGTTCATTTCCAAGTTTAGATCTTAAAATTTCATATTCCAAACTATTAAACAAAGCAGGCTTAGAATTACAATTAACCAAATTTAAGATTTCTGGTAGTATGAAACCTTCACCTTTTGAAGAAACAAACATCCAATTTCAGACATTGTTATTATCTGGATACTCTTGACCAGGGTTGTCAAACTCGATTTCATTGAGGGCCGCATCAGGGTTGTGTTTGACCTCGGGGATGTGGGGCATGGCCAAGGTGGGTATGGCCAGCTCAACGTCACTCGTGTTGCTAGCGCACGTGGTGGCCTGAGTGCTCTGCCAGTGAAAATGGGCTCCCGAGCTCCGTTTCCAGCTGCAATGGCCTCCTGCAACCCTCTGCCAGAGAAAACGGAGCTTACAAGGGCTGCCTGCAGCCCTCCCAAGCTCTGTTTTCTCTGGCAGAGGAACCGCAGGCCAGTCCTTCACTATTTCCAGGATGGGCCCGCGGGTCAGATCTAAGCACCCTGTGGGCCGCATCCAGCCCACAGGCTTTGAGTTTGATACCCCTGCTCTTGACTATATGAATAAGTACCAATTTCTAACTTTCTAATTTGTGTAGGGAAATCTGAAGAGTATCAACAGCCTGTTTCAAAGAAAAAGCAAATTAACAATTATGGCATCATAAAATGCAAGTTAACAATTATGGCATCATAAGAACAGAGGATCAGATATGACACCAATAGCTTTCTGCCACCAGTATTTTTCAGCAACTGATATTCTGAAGGTTCCCTGCCTCTGATTTTGAAGGGCAAATATAGTCATCAATTCTAGCGGTTGTTTGATATTTTGGTTTTACAGTCATTAAAGTTGATAGCTAGAGATGTAAAAGAAATATGTTATGCATTTCAACATGCTGAGATCCAGATATTCTGTTGTGGCTTGGATTGCAATAGGGAGTGGAGTCCTTAGAAAAGTTCATAAAAGTTAGTGTGCGTTCAAAAAAGTTGCATAAAAATTAACTTACGTTTTGGAAGGCTGTCCAAACATATTACAGCAAAGTTTCATTTTAAGAAACTGCATAATAGCAAAAAGTTGACTTGAAAGCATTCTAGGGCAATTGTCCACTATCAAGCTAAACCCAATAGAATGCTATCTGAATACATTCAGCACTCATCTAGACTGATTGTAGATTGACTGGCATATCCTTATTGCTGACCCCCCATCTTAGCATAATGGCTACAACTGCATGAATCCCATAGCTTACATATGTATTATGTACTTCATTTTGCCTTTCTGCAATTTTCTCACCCAACATAAACTAACATATTCTGCACAAGAAAGGATCCTATATAGTTATTTCTATGCAAATTAGTTTCCATCTGTGTGTCTGTTATATTTGATTGCCTCCCATCTTATACTGATAGAATTACACATGCATTTGTTACATTATCTTGCACATATAAACAAATGCACAAAATACCACATAGAGCAAAGGAACATCAAATATAATTATTTTTAGGCATCTTGGATTCTATTTTCTTGGATATTCCCAGTAATTCACCAAAATTGCCTAAAACAAAAATTCCTTTAATCAAGCTGTCCATCCTTTCTTGAAGAAGCTTTTCAATCATTATGGCTACATGAGGGCTATATTAATTCCATTGTTCTTCCAACAAATTATGAAGATGTAATGAAGCTCCTGAGCCTTTAATAAGGGATTCATTTAATAGGTGGAAATATTTTGCTAAAATGACAGTAGATTTGAATGGTTGGCTGTATGAAGCCTCCAAACCATCTTTTAGCATTTAATTACATCTACAGAAAATAGTAAAAGGCCTTTTGTTCATTATGGAATAATTAATAAAGAGCTGGCTGTTGGAGGTTGGAAAGGAAGTCATTTATTCTCTAGCTTATTATCAATTAATGTAATATTTTAAGGTTTGTTCCTCAAAGAATTTAGGAAATGATTCTACATTTCTGCTGAATGTATGTTGAGGAGCTGTATAGATTCCAGATAGTTACTATCTGCATGTTTAGACAATTGTTGGATATGAACCTGAATATAATTACTATTAATACAGACATATTTTCTTTGAGTGCAAGATGGTAGCACATACATTTAATAAATAAAATAAAATACAAGCAATATATCTATTTGACAATGAAAACATTATCTGGCTGGCCTAGACCAAATCAGTTTGGTGTTGCAGTTTTTCAACATGTACATGGAGAGAGAACATATTTGCTCTACTCTTCATCCTAATATTTTCTCCTGACTAATTTCCTAAAGTAAGTATTGGAGGCTACTCGTAGTTAAGTAAAAAAGTATAAACATGTTCAATTGCTTCTTAATGGAAGTTCCTATTCATACAAGTGAAGCAAGTGCAGAAGTTTAACTTAGTTATGTCTGATCTGACATCCCAATCTAGAGCAACCAGTTCCATTAGGAATGTAACTCCAGAACATAACTACCAATTCTAGGTGAACTTATTGCACTTCGTGCTGACCCTGCAAGTCAATCGTACTATATTGTTGTAAAGTTATTTTCCATTCAGAAGCCTGACAGCCCACGGATAAAAACTGTTCTTCAGCCTATTTGTGCGGCTACCTATGGTTCTATATCTCCTTCCTGATGGAAGGAGAATAAAGAAGCACTGACCAGGATGTGAGTCGTCCCTGAGGATTTTCCTCACTCTTCTAAGGCAGCAAGCCCTAGCAATGTCATCTAGTGATATCAGGGGACAACCCGCGATGTTTTGTGCTGTGCTCACCATCCTCTGTAATATCTTGAAGGATCTTGACAGACTTGAACATTGGGCGCTATCTAACAAAATGAAATTCAACAATGAAAAAAGTAAAGTTCTACATTTAGGGAAGAAAAACAAAATACACAGGTACCATATATGTGGTACCTTGCTCAATAGTAGTAACTGTGAGATGGATCTTGGAGTCCTAGTGGACAACCATTTAGATATGAGCTAGCAGTGTGCAGCAGCTGCCAAAAAAGCCAGCACAGTTCTGCGTTGCATAAACAGAGTGATAGGATCAAGATCATGTGAAGTGTTAATACCACTTTATAATGCCTTAGTAAGGCCACACTTGGAATATTGCATTCAGTTTTGGTTGCCACGATGTAAAAAAGATGTTGAGACTCTAGAAAGAATGCAGAGAAGAGCAACAAAGATGATTAGGGGACTGGAGGCTAAAACATATGAAGAAGGGTTGCAGGAACTGGGTATGTCTAGTTTAATGAAAAGAAGGACTAAGGGAGACATGATAGCAGTGTTCCAATATCTCAGGAGTTGCCACAAAGAAGAGGGAGTCAAGCTATTCTCCAAAGCACCTGAGGGTAGAACAAGAAGCAATGAGTGGAAACTAATCAAGGAGAGAAGCAACTTAGAACTAAGGAGAAATTTCCTGACAGTAAGAACAATTAATAAGTGGAACAACTTGCCTGCAGAAGTTGTGAATGCTCCAATACTGGAAATTTTAAAGATGTTGGATAACCATTTGTCTGAAGGGGTGTAGGGTTTCTTGCCTGGGCAGGGGGTTAGACTAGAAGACCTCCAAGGTCCCTTCCAACTCTGTTCTATTCTATTCTATTCTATCTTTCTATCCGCGGCTGTCAAGCTGGCATACCATACCGTAATGCAATGAGTGAGGATGCTTTCTATTGTGGACCGGTAAAAGGTGATCATCAGTTGTTGTTCCACTCTATTTTTTCGCAAGACTCTAAGGAAGTAGAACTAAATGATAAAGAATACTTTCTATACATTAAGCAGTGGTTGGGTTCAGCCTATTCGGACCGATTCGGGCGAACCGATTGCTCTGACGATTAGCTGAGAGCGAACTGGTTCACTCTGATGATCATGTGGGCCCGCCTGCCCACTCCTGCACTATACTGACCTTTATTTTCTTTTTTTGAAGCCCAGCTGATAGGCATGACAGAGGGAATTGCAGCGCCTCATCTGTTTTACTCACAGGACTGCAATCGAAGGTAAGTTTTAGACCAGTTTGGAAATGAACCACCCACGCACGGAGTGCACATTTGGCATATGGACAAGTGAAGCGAGCGTCCACCAAACCGGTTGTTACACCGGCTGAATCCCACCACTGATTTTAACCCTTTACTCAGAAACAAAACGTAAGGGGCAAAAATCACTCAAAACATGGGAGAAGAAACAATTAATTAAAATGACAAGGAAGGAAATTTTGAATGGACATCAGGAAACAATTCCCAATGATACAAGCTATTTAGTAATGGAACAGACTGCCTCAGGAAATGAGTCTCTTGTTCTTGGAGGTATTTAATCAGTGGTAATGTGGCCATTTTTCAGGGATGCTGTAACTATGAGTTCCTATAAAACTTCCGGTTGGTGCCACGGTGAGCGGATGGGGAAATAGCAGGACTCTTTGGAGCCCCGCGAAAACCCTGTCTATTAAGCCACTGCCGGCAGGTCTGCGGACCTACCCTGTCCTGGAGGGACAGGGGATTAGAGAGGGACCCCTCGGACAGCCGAGAGGAACGGGCAGGTTCCTTGGGGCCGGAGGATCGCTCTCTGCGCCAGCGGCGGTGGGAGAGGCAGCCATGGCGGCTGCCCCAAAGCTTCGGCAACCGGGACAAGCAAAGTGCAGGAGGAGACACAGGAGCAAGATGTTTGAATGCCGGGTGAGTAGGACTAGCCCAGGTGGGAACAGTCTTCAAATATTTAATTACTAATAATGCCCTGGCCCTAACAGCAGCTAAGAACTATTTGGGCAAAGAACTCAAAGCAATTAACAAGGAGAATACCCATTAAAGGACAATAATACTTATTGACTGCTTTTGGAATTTAATGTCCCTTTGGATGGATTTAGAATTTGATATTTTCTTGGTCCTTAATGAGAATGGATTAGCTTTGAAGAGGAAGAAGGAGAAGAGGAAACAAGCAGAATGTCTTTTTAAAGCTATGAGAATAATAAGCGGAGGAAGCTAAAATGGTTGCCTGCTGAGAGGGAAAGTGTAAATTGCAATTCTGGATTGCTTGCTGTTTAAAGAAGAAACTTTGTCTCTTGCTTCCCGAACTGGATTATTTTGAGGAAAAACTAAGGAGGCTTGATTTTAGATATACTTAAACTGTTTTTGGACTACTTATGGACAGTTGGAAAGAAGAAATTAATTGGAACAATTAAAATTGCTGATTAATGGCATTGTAACAAAAAGGGGAAGGGCGTAGCCCCAGAAGAAGACATGATGATACCATATATGGAATACAAAATAACTAAATCCTTTAGTCTTTATAACTTTATTGATACTAGAACTGAAAGGGAAAAAAAAGTTTGGACAGATTGGAGAAAGGAAAAAAACAGAATATACTGGGTAGCAAGATGAGAAAAGTACCCAGCCCGTGCATTCTAAGCTTCTCTGGTTCTATATATTTTGTGTTATCCTCAGTACTTGCAGGGAAGAAATGATTATGAAACTAGTCTTAGCCCTGGACTATGTCTATTTATTCCTGTGATATCCAACAATAAATACATTGGGGGTGGGGAGAAAAAGGATGAGCAGCAGCAAGATGGATGGATTCAATGAGAGCAGCAGTTGGCAAACTGTTGGCCCAACAACTGAAGGTCCACATTGGGAACAGATTGTCCTGGGGAAAATGTATGTAGTCACTAAGAGGCCACACAAACTTGACCTAATAATTTGATAAAGCAAGATAAACTAAGACCAATAAGTTGTGGTTACAGAACCATAAGCAGGACAATTTTGGTGACAGTGGATTAGCCATCTGAAGGGTATAACAAGGAGATGTGGTAAATGGGAAATAAAGGCAAATATAATTCTGAAGGAAGAAAATAAATCTTATTTCCAAACTGTTCATGGAAAGATAATTTAGTGATTCGTTCATTCATTTCATTTTTCATTTCATTTATATGTCAGTCACCTCTCAGTGACTCTGTTTATATGTATCTATTATAATAGGAACAGCACTAGCATTTGGGCTTATATACATCACTCTCTTTACAGCACTCTCTTTATAGCACAATGTAGAAACATTCTTTAGATATTGCCCCCAACAATCTGGATCCTCATTTACCAACCTCGAAAGGATGGAAGGATGAGTCAACTTTGAGCCCCATCAGGATCAAACTCCAGACTGTGGGCAAAATTTGCTTGCAATACTACACTTTAACCACTGCACCACCAGGGCTCTTAATCATATAGATATGATTATCTATAATCTATAATATAATATTATCTATAATCTATAATATAATATATACGGTATGTGACTATAGGCTTGAACTTCATAAAAGCCTCTGTAAAGTGCCCTTAACTGATATGACAAAAGCATACAGCATTGGGTTTAAATAACAGTCTGCAATAATCCTATCATTGTTAGATCTGGGCCTTCCTGGATCTCTGTGTGACGCACACAGGATGGTAGCTGTAATATTGCAATAAGTAATAGTGCAATCAGTGCAGTTTGGAGACCTAACTGGAATGGATGCTACCCAGATTCAATGATGAATGCATTATCTGGAGCAAGGTATGTGCAAGGTTGCATAAGGTTTGAAATCTGAGCTTAGCCTAAGTGGTGGATGTTAGGATCACACTTCAAAATCTAATGTACAACATTTTGTTATTACAATATTGATGGGGTAAAAGATTCAAAATGAACTAAGGAAATTTAAAGATAAAGTAAACAAGGTAGATTCTAATTCTGGAGAGCATATTAATTCTGATTGGGCGGGGGAGTCAGATGAGAGATAAAATGGCAGAAACAGAGGAACAATAAAAGAATGAAAGGGATTATTCATTGCTTAAGTCAAAATTCACATTCAGTAGCCTCTTCTATTTTCTAATCTAGGATGGCCCTTTATCTATTTAAATTAAAAATATTTCAACTCTTAAAATCACAGCAGGCTTTGCCATCAATTTCCATAATTACCCTTTAAATATAATTTGTCAATCCATATATATCAGCTTATTTCAACAATTGGAAGAATTAGTTCTTTGTAGGAAATCAAAGAATGCAGAGCCAAAATCAATGGAAACCTGCTCCCATTTGAGCTAGAGACCTTTGGATGAACTCTTGGGGTGCCATTAAAATGAATAGTTGTTCAGGAAAAGTATTATAATGTTTACCTTTTTTCAATTTCTTTTTTAAAACTTTTCAAAGACTTTACCATCTGGATGTGCATACACTGTACCTTTGTAGTGCTGTGAACTGCATCATTACCATATATTGAGTGCAGTAGTGAGTTTCAATTTAGTTTGCTAATGGTTCGCTCATGTGCGCAGGCACACACGATGTCCATGCGGGTGGGCGGAGCCTCCCGCCACTGCCGCTACCAGTTCGCTCAACACCACTGATTGACTGAATCCATAAACTTAACTATAAAGGTTCTTCATCTTATTTAAAAGTATTTTATCAAGTAAAAAGGGATTTTAAGTATTTATTTACCAATTCTGAGGCCTTACAATCATATCACAGACAAAAGGATTAAAACAATTAAGAAATAATCAGATAAAATAGACATTACTTAATAAAATATTCTCATGCCCAAAAACCCCACGAAAATCCTCATAATCTTATATTTCTATATAGGAGGATTCTCACTCCATTCGACCCATTGGGTTGTTGAAATAACCAGGTTTTGATTATTTTCATAAATCCTTAGTAGAAAAACATACGCACGCATTATTTTTACTAGCAGAATAGTTAAACGACAACAAGGAAAATGTGTAGGAATATTACATTTAATTCCATTGAAAGTAACAGATTAATAATTTTAATTACCTATATTTCTTTTCAGTTGTTTTAGGGAATCTAAGTAAGGTTAAATGCAATAGCTTCAATTACTTCAACTGTTTGTTATCTGTTGCTGTGTATTAAGGAAGTGTGTTATGGAGCCAAAAATGAAGGGCCTGCCAACTTGAATTAAATCTGATTAACCCCAGAAGCTAGTGATATAACTTAGTGGAACTAGATCATCCTCATTCCCATGAGCAACAATTTCCACCTTCCTGGTCAATAGCAGCTAATGAACTATGAGCACCTCAAAGTTATCCAACACATGATATGTCAGATAAGAGATGTGAGTGAGCATTGATCTGCTCTCATAGACAATTGCAAGCTGGTCAATATCATTTATCATACTTATTAGTATTTGTGATAGAATTAAATGAACTCCAAATTCATATTGTGAAGATAATATAATTATGAAAGCAATCAGACCAGGGTCGGTTCCACTTACCTCCTGTTCGCAATGGGAAAGCGTGCGCACTTCTGCGCATGCGCAGATCACCCACGATGTCATCCAGGAAGGTGGGCAGAGCCTTCCGCCACTTTTACTACTGGTTCACATGAACCTGACTGAACCGGGAGTAACCCACCACTGAATCAGACCTGTCCATAGAATCAATGGACTATTGTACAAGATAATCATTGTTCTTTCAGGAAAAGGCAGGAGAAGGGCCTTTATGGGCAGGTAAATTCCAAAGCAATAACACAAAAAACTGTTGACATTTTTCTGCATTTTTTTAAAAAAATTAGTTATTTCTGTATAGAATATATAACATAATTGGCTACTGTTGATGGTTTTCTGTTTTAATTTGTTGCCATCCAGCTTCTCTTAATTAGACATAAATGGGGATATACCAGAGCTAGGGACCTTGAAGTTTTAAACTTCAAGCTTTAAAGCTCCATGCATAACCAAAAAAGTCAAAAATATGTTAAAAGTACCTTCAATTCAGGGGTGAAATGCTACTGGTTCGGGCCGGTTCACCTGAACCGGTAGTTAAAAAATGCTTTAAAATGGAAAAAAAAAGCAGGAAATCCAAAAGCGTGCATTTATTGTGGACATTGCACACATGTGCACAGCATGTGTCTGGTGTGCACTGTGGATGCATGCACAGCACATGTCTGGCGCACACCACGCATGCACAGGCAGCAAAACGGTGGCGACCAGTGGAGGATTTCACCACTGCTTCAGTTCCTTTACATTTCTTTATCCACTATAATTTTCAGATTTATATACCAAATGTACTTTAATGAACAACCATACTACGTTTTAATATTAACAAAATGATGTATTATTGCTAAAAATTCCATTTTTCTATAGTTTCAACTTTTCAAAAAATGTTATATTTCTGGACAGATAAGAAATTGATGAAGCCTCTTGCACCAAAGTCAACATACTTAATACCCAAAAGCAACCAATTATTTTGGCACCTGAAATAAAAAGAAGACAAAACCCCGTGACCACTTCACCCTCCACAATAGTAAAAATACAAACATAATCTTTTAAATAAAGAAATAGTTCTCCCCTTCCATGTTCCCCCACCCACCCACCCATCAAGCACAGGTCATTGGGTCATTCTTTTTTAATGAAAGGACTGGTTTTGGGATGGCGGAAGCCCACATGAGACAGAAAAGGTGAAGCAATGTTCTGTAGAAGCGCCATCATTTGGCAATTGTGATACATATCTGTAGAAGGTTTAGAAATTTGTTAAGGTATCTAAAAATTTGAATGATACAGAATTTATTCAACAGAACTTATACTTTAATTTTAATTTAGAAACAGCAAGTTTCCAAATTTTTGGATAAGAAGCATGTAAGACATATATTCAAGATTGAATTATTGCTTATGCATCATATAAAAATAAGATTAAAAATAAAAGAAAAAATAACGTAAAAGATGAACTGAAATATTTATGGTCACAGATGATTAGATGCCCATCTACTATTTTATGTAGAAGAAAAAGAGGGGAAAAAACATGGATTAAATAATGTATTATTTTTCCAAACAGAATTCATATTTACCAAAAAGATGCTTTGTCTCTTTTTCTGGTTTTTTTAAAAAAGCAAAATGCATACATTTAAAAAGAAATTAATATTAAAGAAAACTGAAGAACTAAACTCATGTGAAGGTGAACAGATGTGGTTGGGAATTCTGCAGGATTGTGAACTGAACAATCAGAAATATTGTATTTATCCGTTTCATTCTCTCACACATGTTTAGCTATGAATCTTTATGGATTATAGAAATTGTCTTACCGCACTTTACAGAAAGCCAAGATGGTTCAGCTCTGGAATAGTATAGTCACTTTCAATTTCAAAGTTCTCACTCTCTGTGTGGTCCTTGAAAATAGTGCCCTCAAACAATGGTAAAGAAAGTAGTGCAATAGAGGATTTTATTGTGTTAACACAACTTTAGTCCATGGGTGTGGCTGTTTATGGTTTTTTTTTATTTATTTGGATTTAAAGCACAACATTCAAAATACAAAAAGTACTCTTCCTTATCCTCCCCACTCAAACCACTCAGATGACTGTTCCCCAGTCATGTGATTTCTTAAAGACGACACAAGGAGCCTTGTAAGAAGTATAGAAGAGCTGAGTTGACACAGTCTTCTTAGTACCGGACCCTTTCTTACTATCAGGATAGAGCTGTGTAGAATTTCTCCATATAAATTAATATCCAAATTCTCTCTCACACACACATCCACATCCTTCATTTCTTACAATAATCAGTTTTCTAGAGGATGGCAAATTGCCACCCTTATTCATACCAAACAGAGGAACGAGTTCGTATAGCAAATGTTCACAATCAGGCTAATCAACTTTTTTTTAATTTAAAAAGAAAAAAATAGCCCAGAGGGAGGGTGAAACAAAGGCCATGTACAATAAACTAACAAATAAACACAGTAAGAGTGTGAGCCAAGTGTCTTTCATTTCCACATGAAATGAGCTACAAAAAGCAAATGCAATCTGCAGATTTATTTCATTCTAGTTAACGGTGTGGATTAAGCAGATTCAGGTCTATGACAAAATAAACACTCAACACAGCAAAATCCACAAGGTGAATGTTTCCTTAGGGGCCTCTTGTGTTCCTGAGTCCACAAGAGCTTCATGTTTCTCCTGAAATGAAAAAGGAAAATAAATCTTTTCCTCTGGTTTTTCCCAGCCATAAACACAATGAGGCAATTTCAATCCGGCTCATCCCTGGAGTGAGGTTGGCCTAAGGTTTCTATAACAGAGATCAATAGAAAAAATAATTGCCCTAAACTTACTCATTTCCTGGTTCGAGGATAAGCCTGACCTCAGTGCTCTGTTGGCCAAGTTATGACTCCTACCTACCTCCCACATGTTATAATTCCAATTACCCAAAAAAAGACAGTGACATGGTAGCATTAGGTGAATCTGAAGGTTGCAGGCTTACACTCTTTCCCCATTCCTTGCCGGACATTGAGGAGAAACACCTAATGAAAGATCTCCTATGTAAATAGCATTATATACAAAAGCAGACCAAATAGGTAATTACAAGGATATATTTTTCTTAGCAGCATCTGATTCTTTATGTTGAGTGTCCTGCCTGCCATCTCTATAATGCATGGTGCTTTGAACACCAAGTGAAAATCCTTATTTCCCAAGAACTTCAAGAAAGCTTTGTTTTCATCCTCACAATGCCCCCCTTACTACTGTTGATGGACTATTTCCCTGTTCATTTGATACACATTCATAAACTCTCATTTTCAATGGGTCTCTAAAAAGTTTTGTTTTGTTTTGTTTTGTTTTGTTTTGTTTTGTTTTGTTTTCTTTTCTTTTCTTTTCTTTTCTTTTCTTTTCTTTTCTTTTCTTTTCTTTTCTTTTGCAGAGAGGTTCTTTCAGAGCCTCGTTAGGAAGACATTTCAGGAAGATCAAAACTACAATGAGATTTCAGATGTAACTTCAGGAAAATCTTTGTACTTCAAATCTGGTGTCAGAAACTTCTCTTTTAGCTAACACTTGCAGAATGAGGGAAGGAACCACCCTTTCCCACCATTTTATTTTGTTGCTGATTACAATCCATGCAGCAAGTTACTTTTAAAAGATTTATGGATGCAAACCCATAGGAGGAGGATGGACAAAAATACCTATTTTATACTTTTAATCATTAAACATGAAACTCAGTCAACTGAACATTTAAAAATGTGTCACAAATACCATTGACTGGTGCTAATGGTTGATACTGGTTGCTGCCAGCATCCTAGGTATCAACCAAATATCTTCTTAAAATATATGCAGGTTTTTGCAGTTCCGCTGATGTTATTGCAGGAAGCTGCAATTTCTTGATGTGCTTTGTAAAATTCTTGGACACGGTACCAAGTGCCCTGATGACGATGGGTATCACTGTTACATGTTGTTGTTGTTGTTGTTGTTGTTGTTGTTGTTGTTGTTGTTCATTGCACAGTCAGCCAGATGTTCAAACTGGGTTTGGCATTTTTGTCTACCTATCGAGTCCTTACCAAGGACCTGAGATAGGCAAATCTGGATGTTTGACGGTGTTACAGATATTGTCGCAGGATGGAAGCAGTTTCAAGTAAAGCCATGTTCTGCAAGTGACTGATGGCAAATTTGTCAATGCCTATGGTGTTCAAGTGGTGTTTCAGTTGTTTTGGGACTGCATCCAAGATGCCTGTTACTATTGGTACGACCCTTGCTTGCCTTTGCTATAGTCATTCTATTTCTATTTGTACTGTGTTTCCCCGAAAATAAAACCCTGTCTTATATTTGTTTGAACCCTGAAATAAGCGCTTGGCCTTACTGCCATGCACTCAAAAGCCCAATTGGGCTTATTATCAGGGGATGTCTTATTTTGGGGGGAACAGGGTAGGTCTTTGTATTTTGTTATCTTCTCCAATTCTTTCTCTTCTATTCTGCTGTCTCCAGGCACTGCCACATCCACTATCCAGACTTTTTTGTCTTTCTTATCAACAGCTATTAAGTCCGGAGTGTTATATGGCAGGTGCCTGTCTGTCTGGATTCTGAAGTCCCAGAACAATTTAACCTCTTCATTTTCTATGACTTTTTCTATTTTATGGTCCCACCAGTTCTTGTTTACAGGCAAATGATCTTTCTTGCAGATTTTCTAATGCACCATTGTTGCTACTTTGTCATGCCACTGCTTGTAGTCAGTTTGTGCAATCTTTTTCCAGCAACTTACCAGGTGGTCCACTGTTTCTTCAGCTATGCTTTGTCTTCCCTTTATGTTCTTCATTTGGTCTCTCACTTGTAGGCCAATTTGGTCTCTCCTTCCTGGCATACTAACTTCAGTGCATCTTCTTCATTGTCCTTCAGATATTCTTCCAAAGCCTTTTTTTCTTCTTCAACTATCTGATGTACTTGCAACATTCCATGCCCACCTATTTGACTTGGTAGGTAGAGTCTGTCAATGTCACTGAGAGGATGAAGGGCATGATTCATTGTCATTATTTTTCTGGTCTTCCTATCCATTGCTTTTAATTCTGTTTGAGACCAGTTCACTATTCCAGCTGTGTATCTAATGACTGGTATTGCCCAGGTGTTTATTGCCTTGATAGTATTTCCTCCATTGAGTTTGGACTTTAAGATCTTTTTCACTCTCTTGATGTATTCACCTCTAATCTTTTTCTTAACTTCAGTGTGCTTGATGTTGTCAGCTTGAAAGATACCCAGGTATTTGTAGTAATCATCTTCATCCAGACTCTTAATGTTATTTTCTTGGGGCATCTTGATTCCTTCAGTTTTCACTATTTTTCCTTGTTTGATAGTGAGTGTGGCACATTTGTCCAATCCAAACTCCATTGCAATATCTTGGCTATATATATGAACAGTGTTGAGCAGCTATTCTATTTCAGATGGTGTTTTTCCATACAGCTTCAGATCATCTATGTAAAAGAAGTGGGATAGTCTGGCAGATGTTTTTGATGTTTGATAGCCATGGCCTGAGTTATTCAGTATTGTTGACAGAGGAAACAGTGCAATGACAATTAGAAGTGGTGATTGTTATTATTGGATTAGATATATTATTGTTGTTGTTACTGTTGTTGTTGCTGCTGCTGCTGCTGCTGCTGTTGTTTTGAAGCTGTGGAAAAAAGTAACTCAACGTTTTATTTAAAACAATGAATGCCATCATTTTATGTGTTCATGACAGGCTCCTACTCTTACTTTAAGCATGCTTGGAAGTATTCCATCTTGTCCATATAATTTATCCCTCCTGTTGAACAGGGAAACAGAGTAGATAGACAGATAAGGGGAAAACTCCTTTTACCTCATTATTAAACTATAACTCTTCAGAAATCCTCCTGATTGTACTCAGATGACAATATCAGTTTGTTTGATTAGGGAAAAGACAATAATTATATTTGTTGGGGACTGGAAATCTGTTATGATTTTTTTTTTGTTGAAAATAGGAAAAATGAATTTGTGATTTATGAGATTAATGATTACAAAAGATAGAATATGAAAAGAAGGAGCCATGAAGTTGCCTTAAAGAGAGAGGATAAAATATAATGCATTTATAATTGTTGTAAAGATCAGAAGCCACTCCTTTATATCTTTTTTCCTTATTTCCTTATCATTCCTTATTTTTCTATTTTAAATTTTCTTTTCTTTTAATTTGTATGGTTTTCTCTTTGTACAAATCTTCTTCAATAAAAATTAATTTTAAAACTCCCCTGTTAGATTTAAATATGTTTCTAAGATGGAATTTGATCTTGAAATTTATTTCGGCCATTGGTAATACATTAAAAGCATATGAATTACTTTAAGTAATAAGTATCGTTAAACAAGATTCATATAAAATAGAAATATTATGAAAATGAAAGGCAGTTATTGTTACTAGATACATAGTCAATAAACCATGTCAATGATAGACAAACTCTGCTCATTGGAGTCTTGCATTAAGATATAAAGTAACATCTTCATAAACAATATCCAACACACAAACAGAAAGAAAGTAGAATACCAATTCAATCAGCAAAACAAAGATCATTATATCTTTCAAAGAGAGAAGTTCTTATAAGAAACAATGATTTCAAATTGCAATAACTAAAGAATCCTACCAGGATAATAGGAGAATTAAAATATTTAGTATATCTTCATTGCCAAAATAATGCTATATTCTGACTTCCCAAATGGAAAAACATGACAAAGCTGCTGTGTAAAACTGATATTATAAGACAGCAATATGAATAATATGTAAATGAGAGAACAGACTTGTACCATGAAAGTTATAATATTGTAACCAATGTCTGGATTCAGGAAATTACAGGTTTAGAATTTGAATGAGCCCACAAGATCTTCCCATCCAGGAAACGGTCTTCTCCCCTACCTCTCACCACATCAAATATATCATTTCTACCAACTGAAACTTTTTTAAAAGTGCCTAATTGTAGTGTTTCTTTGAATTGCATTATATTTTGGAGGAAGGGATTGGAAGTGAGGAAGGAACGAAGAGTTAACCATTCTTTAACACTTTATAGCTAGAACTGGGATTTTTTTTTTAAAAAAAAAAGTATATTATACCAATGGAATATTATGTAGAGCTCAATTGGTGTGATCAGTGGTGAAATGGGAAGAGTTAGCCATCAGAAAAGCTCAAAGTAGATAAGAGCTCAAGTAGATGGGTGGATAGATGATAGATAGACAGAAGTTCAAAAGATGTGGACATGTCTTTAGGGGCATGAATTCTCTCACTTCCAGAAGTTGTGTGTTATGGGGGAGCTAGCTTTTAAACAACAAGCTCTTTGTATCCACAGTTAAGTACATCTACTGTCAATGTCATATAGGAACTCATCAGTATCATCATTTCAATTTATAAAGCTACCTAATCAAACCATGTCAAGGTGGGATAGAATAGGTTAAAAGCATAATAAAATGATTCAGAAACGAATACAGTAATATGTTGGGGAATAAACAAAACAATCAAATAACAATAATTCAGAAAGATTCAGGAATTATCCTACGTACATCTTGCATATAAAGCTTTTTGGGCAGATTTGCAAGAAATTCTTTAGAAGATGCTTCCAAGTTAATATTTGAAACTCACTAAATGAGGGTGAAGGTTCATTCTCCGAGCTTATGGGTTAGTTTCCAAATGTTTTGTTACTAGGCTAGGTAACATCTTCAGCGGAGTTTAGGGGATGTCAGTGTCAGGGTTCTTCGGTTTATATGGGCTTCAGGTGTGGGTGGGTCAAGTGAGGGTTTTGTGATGGGTCTTGTGACAAGGAGATTACATCAGGTCAGAGTCAGGTGAACTGCTGGTGGGGGGGTTGCCTGGGTTGGTTGAGGGTCAGTGCTGTCTCTGGCTGGCTGTGCAGTTGATTTGGACTCTGAGGGGCTCTAGGCTTTTGTAGGTCACTGTGTCTATTGATGGATTGCTTGTGGAGTGCCAGGCTTCGATGAATTCATGAGCGTGGCCGATGATTTTTGTGTTGCTCCAATTGAACTGGTGCTGTTTGGTGTTGGTGTGAGTAGAGATTAAGGATTTGGGAATGTGGGTTTGACCACCAGTCGGTGTTCATGGATCCTGGTTTTTAATCGATGTGACATTTGTCCCACATAGAATTGGTTGCAATGGTTAAAAGAACAGGCTACCCAGAAGCTGAAAGTTGCACATCTTTAAAGCAAGCATAATTATTCTTTGTCCCACAAAAGAAATGCAGACCTCCAGGTCTCTGAGTTCCCATCTGTTCCTCTCCCCAGTTCCCAGGTCTTGCTCTAGGTTGATAATATTGCTTTCTCTCAAAGAAAATTACAAAATATATAAGGAAGAGTTTTTTCCTGTAATTCTAGCACTTTGGGTACTTTTAGCTCTAGACAATGTTTCAACTAAAACTTGTCTGACCGTAACTGTATAAAAATCTCTATTCATGATATATAGTCTTAGTCTGAAACAGGAAAATAAAATGTAGGCTGACTGCAGTGCATAGGGAAATCTCCAAGTTGTGGGTTTAGTTAGGTTTGCTCAGAATCAAATCATTCTGCAGCATACTGAGATTTTCAATGAGGGGGGAGGAGGAATCTTACATTTTGACTCACACCTAAAAATGTCTCATGAGAGGCTTCCATCCTTCTGGTAGCTATTCCCCATGACATCTTAAATAAAGGCCAGGCATACCATATTCATATTTCAAATGATTTGTCTGGAGAAGTATAGTCTACAATACTTGGATTGAGGTCTGAAAGATCATAGTTCACCTCTTACTGACTTTAATATGTCTCTATGGGATAGTTTCATTCAGACATCCTCCCCGATCTCATTCATTCCAGATTGCTTGTGACCAGGGAAAGAATTCAAAATACATAACTGTTCTCTCATTCACTGACAAGAAAGACATTGTACTGATAATGATCCAATTCTTCTTCAAATTACGCAGGTAAATTCTTGACAACGATTGGGACACTAGTTGTAGAATCCCAGAATACATAAACTGGTTTTACCTGAGAAGACCAGTATTATATAAATAGATGCAAATTGCCTGGTAGAACTACAAGTGTTAACAAACAGGTTAAGCAGCAGCCATTCTTCTTACAATTTTTCTAATTTGCAAACCAACACAATGCTAATATTTTTCCAGTACGTAAATTCTGTTCTGTGCTCATAAATGACCACAGTCTACATCACTGTTTCTCAACCTTAGCAACTGGAAGTTGTAGTCCACACATCTTAAAGTTGCCAAGGCTGAAAAACATTCTGGAACCAGAAATTAGAGGGAGACAAATCCTCCCTAATTTATGGCAGTAAGTTTTGGGAAAAATTAATTCACGTAGCAAACAAATAAGTATAGAGGATTTGTCTTTCTTTGGTTCCTAATATAAACTTTGTTTATAGTTAGAACATTTAGATTTACATTTTCCTTTCACTTTATTTATAATTATGCACAAACATTTTAGACTAAGTTGCTGAACTGGTAGAGTTTATAAGGGGAAATGGAATTGCACGTTCCACTACTGAACACCCTCTACAACTGGAAAACTGGACTATACTTTCTAACAAGTAAATTGTATGACAGCGGCTGGTCTTTCTCCCTCCCACAAAATACTGTTCAACAATTATTCCCACAAGCATAAGGGTTGCTGCCACCAGAAAAAATGGAAGTTTTTCCTTTAAATTTCCTTCTGCATCCTAAATTAGATTTAATTTGACTGCCTGTTAGGGTTCAGAAAGTGGGCGTTCTTTTACCATTGTGATTTCAAATATTCTCACAGCCAAAGGATATTTTAGCAGAAAATTGTCTTGCAGAAACTGAAAATGTTTATTGTGGATTTTTATGGTGGTCAGTTCCACTAATGATCACACAGGTTTATAGATTTACTAGCCGGACGCCATGCTTCGCTATGAAACTATGTGATCGGGCGTGATAAATTGACACTTAAAGCCTGAAACTTAATGTAGAATGTGTAACTCCATAGCATCAGAGCATATTAATATAAGGCAATTAGCAGTTGGAATAGAGGGGGAGGGGAGTAGAATGTCCCAGCCCGCAGGCCGGATGAGTCATATGCTGGCCATGCCCACGCCCACACCCAGTTTAGCAAAGGGATAGCATCAGAGTGTGTTAATATAAGGCAACAGAAAACAGAGTTCTTTTCAGGTGGGGAGGGGGAGTAGAACGTCTAGCTCCTTAGCATCAGAGCATGCGAATATAACACTATATATGAAATACTAATGATCTGATGGTCATTTCAAAAAAGCCTTTCTTAACGAGCACCTAGAAGCCAAGAAGAACATACGTGCCAAATTTCAAGTTTGTAGGCTTCATCGTTCTGGAGATTTCGTGATGAATAAGTGGTATTTGGCTTTTATATATATAGATTGTCTACAGGTAATCATTCTCTAAGAGTTAAAGCAGTGTTCATACTTACAATTCATGTTATTTTTTATGTTAAAGGCATGGAATGTAATATGCAGAAGTTGAGAGCCTGCCTTTATTGTGTTTTAATATTTTCCAAATACCTTTGTCCCACAATAAGATGAAAGCATGTTGTGAAATCTAAAAAAGAAGCTGTACGTGAGGTAATTTAAGTTTGAGACTAGTTCACTAAGGAATATATAAGCCTTTGAAACATATCTCATAAAATTAAGGACAAACTCCATAGGGCCTCCTAAATTATGTTATTGTAAAAAATAGCTTTTTAATATGCAGAGAATTCTGGGTAATTAATATAATTGTCCTTGGCAGAGCAGGAAAGTATGTATTAGACAATCTAGGCTTTTTACAGAAAATAAATGGAGAATTAGAAATATTGAAATAACTGAAGGCCTACATTCATTAGCATTGCTGACTGTATATTTAGATTTGCTGCCAATAACTAACATCTTTGATCTGGTGCAACCCACTGTCATTGACAAATCTGGGTTTCTGATAAGTGAATCCCCCTCAGCTGCATGCAGGCTTTAACAGCTGCCCTTGAGTCCTTTCAAAAGTTGATACTAAATTGTAAACATTATGTAATAGAAGAAGAAAAATGTTGAATACTCAAGAGCCATCTTACCATTTTGATCTCATTGTAATTCTTTGCCTTGGGACAGACCATTTCTTCAATTGATCCATGGCTTGCTATTCAAAGGACTAAAGTAGTTTTCAGCCCAGATGTGTTTATGCCTTCCTGACAAAAATGGGTGTTTTTTCCACATGAATATTTGCCAACTGTCTCTGAATAAGCCAACTGAAAGCAACGTTACCAATTTCTACATCTTTATTTTATCCAAAGGAAACAGCCAGTCTTTTAGAGGGAAGGATTAAAACAAAATCAAGATGGAGCATGTGATCATGTGATCAAAGCTCTTCCCCCTTTTTTTACATCAGTTTCACAACACAGCTTTCAAAATAACCAGCAACATCTCTGAGGGAGATGGGTGATTAAGAAAAATAAAATGTACATTAAAAAAAATAAGTAAGTAAATAAATAAAGTGATGCCTTCAACTACCTTAAAATTTTCAGTCCCTGATCCATACAATGGTCACAGGTATTCTGATAGTTGGAGCACAGCTGTACATATGCACAAAAGGGGAATTGGAAAGTCAATATTAGCTAAATGTCTTGCAGCAGATAGAAGAATTTTCTCAGTAAAGAAAGGTTTAAGTTGTGAAAGAGTCAGGATTTTGATGGCTCCAAAAGAGCAATAATCAATGTAACATAATAAAACTCGGAGCCAATGAGATTGGTCACAAATACTATTTGTCAAATCTCCTGTACACAATCAATACTAATTTATATTCTGAAGCAAAACTCCCCATCAAATATTTAATAAAAGAAATGTGCAAAATTTATAAAAAGTGGCCTATCCAAATCTGGCAGGAACTCAATGCAAAGATCCAAGTACTTTCTCTCCCTCTCCTCCTGCCACTCTCTCTCAGTCTCCTTCCTGCTTACTTGGAAGATATTATTGTTTTACATGGCACATTCCCAAGATACTCAAGCAGGACAGTGAATTATTCATTGACTTTACGGTACTCTTCCCACCATCAGTCATTTTTTTAAAAAAAAAACTTTTAGAATTTCAACCGTTCTACTGCCACCACTCCACCACCTCCATTTCCTTGCAAAATTCTCACTAGGGTTTCTTCTCTCTCCTCTCTCTTTCTCAGTATACATACCCTCCTCATTCAAGATCAGGAGGGGCGAAGACAAAGAGACTCAGGCCAAGCTCAACAAGACTCCTGCTGTGCAATAACGGTCCTTTTCCACCCACAGATAGTCAGGCCCTGACCAAAAAGAATGAGAGCTTTATAAGTCAGGCAGCATGCTGGCCCTCACCACTCTGTCTGCCCTGCCCTCTGCAGGAGTTTTTCATCACTAGCAAGAGAAAACTTCTGTTGTGAGATAGTTTGCATGGATTATAATGGATCAAAACCAATATAAAATCATGTGGGGATGTATCTTACAAAATTGGAGAATGTTAATGCAAGAATGTTGGTAGGAAGGTGACGTTTCCCTTGGCTAAGCCATTATGCAAAGGATGGGGAAAATGCAAATAAACAAATACATTGAGGAATTAGGTAATTTTAGACATCAATCCAAATGATCTTAAAATAGTTCTACCTTAAATCTTAAACCATCTTTTTGATTTTCTCCAGAAACAACAGGCAGCCAGTATAATGTTGGTATGAGATCTAACAGGGCTTAATATGTTTTCCTTATGGCAGTAGACCATAATGGCAGATATAAGAATTGCCACTTGTTTCCTGCAGTGGTCCTGATGGAATTGGTTTGAAGCCTTATGGGAAATTAAAGTCCCATTGCCAGGCCCAAAATTTTTTTCAAGGAAGGTTCAAAGCGGCCTTCAACAGCAGCTTTGCCATCTGAGCAGAATTAAGGCTATAGCTCTTCATAATTTAAAGGAAGGAAGCCTATATAACCTCTGAGCCACAGTGCCAAATGCAACTCATCAAGTAAAGTAGTGGCTTGGTAGACACTTGGCAAACTTTATCACCTGCTCTCTTTTTGTAATCTCAAGATGTGGCAAAATCAGATGATCTGCACTTAGGTTTTCCCTGTATGGCAGCATGGTACCCAGTACTCTTCTGACCACAGATTCAAAGTTTTATTTAGTGCTTCTTTCTCTAAAGTTATATTTACTTCCTATTCCAGCCCTGGCTTCAGGATGAAATGTAATTGACAGTTGGACACTCTGGGATTTGGACCCAAACCCCAGATGTTATGATTACCGTATTTTTCAGAGTATAAGACGCTCCGGACTATAAAACGCACCTACCTTTTGTGGGGAGGAAAACAAGAAAAAAAATCTGCCTTTGCCTTCCAGCATCCATCCAGTATTCATCTGGACGGCCCATTCGCCACAACCCATTCACCCTAGCCGATCCCTGCCAGCGGGTGGACGAGGCTACATTCGGTGTATAATATTTTATTCTCTTTTAGGTGGGGGAGAGCATCTTATATTCTGAAACATACGGTACGTGTCTCCCTAACAGGCCCTGAGATTTGGAGAAGTGTAGAGTCCAAAGAATAATTGGATCTGGGGCTATGCATGAGTCAGGAAGTGTGAATCAGTTCACTCATAAATGGGGCCAAACAAAATTCTTCTTCATACTTAGCCATCATGTCAGTAAAACCCAAACTTAAGTGAAAGGAGACTATTCATGGCACAGCATAAGGATAAGTGTTGGAGTCACCATTATACCATACATGTTAACAATTAACTGGAAACATATCTATGCATATGTCATGTGGGCAAACTCAGGTACATATGTACAATGAAAGTAACTAGTGGTTACAAATGAATTTTTATAAAAGACTAAAATGAAATATCTCTTAAACAGAAGCTCTAATAACGAATACAAGCATTTCCCATACTATTTGGCTTATAGAGTTTCAAAGAAACAAAATATGATCGTGCTGATAGATAGTAATAAAAATAAAGCATGTATATTTACGACATTATCAGAAATATATCAAATCAATGCCTCAAATTTGTTTCTTTGTTTGTGTGCCATCCAGACAAACCTTTAGTGAGATGGGCAGTAGTATAAATTTGATTAATAAGTAAATAAATAAAATATTTATGTTTTACAAATTTAATTTAACGCTTGATCCAATCATAAAAATTATGGCATCTTGTCTTAACATAAAATATGGATGAAATATCTTGATATTTTCTGAAGGACTTGGATTTCAAGTGCTTCCAAGGTTTCTATATTACCAGTCAGTGGAGTCCAAAAGTAAGTACACTCACAAAAATGTAATAGCTTTACCATTCTGGTTGTTCTCTTTTCCCTAAATAAGAGAGCTACTCAAAAGTGTAACATTTCTATCCCACAGGAAATTCCAAGTAAAGTCATTTCATGGAACAAAAAGTTTTTACTCAAAAACGTTCTTTCACTGTCTTCAATCAAGGTTAAACTTTTGGATTTGTTCAGTCATTTTTATTTTATTTAATTGCTAGGACAGTGACAGAATGAGGACATTCTGAAGCACCACAATATGTTATATGATCTATCTACCAATTCTTTTTCTTTCTTTCCTAGACCACTTTTCCCATGACGCTAATAGCTTCTTATGTGCCACTGAAGAACTCAGGAAGGCATTGTGGGAAATTTACTCTCACAGAATCAAGTAAAACATGAATATATTGTCTAAGAATGGTTTTTCAGTTGTTAGTAGATACAGGAGCAGTGTGCTTGCCTGTGGAAAATAATATTAGAAATATTCTGGCTCAAGATCTACCTAAGATAATTGAGCTTTACTCTCTGTCTTCACTCAGGACTCTTGAGCCATCTTTAATCAGTTAAACACGCAGTTCAGTAACTGCAATGGCATTTTTGTTCAACATAATTATAACTTCAATTATAACTTCAGAAAATTAATTAGTATGAAGTGAAACAGTAATTGGAAACTTGCTTTCCAGTCTAGTTATTTATATGAAAAAAAATCTCCTGTGGTATGACCGGGGTGATCTAACTTGGAGTTTTCACTCTCTTTTCTCTTTAGTCTCTTAGTCTAAATTTTCACTTTTAAAAAAATGGATTCAAATTGAATTGAAATTGAATTCAATCGGAAACTTAATAGGATGAAACTGAAAGAAAAAGTGTCTGTTTGTGTTCTGCCCCAGCTACGAACTCCAAAGAATGCAGCACACACAAAGTCTGTACAAACCTTAGTTTACTAAATTAAATCAGTCTTTTTCAAACAAAGGCTGTTAATTAACTTTCTTAACAGCCTAAAGGAATCCAAAGAATAAATAATCGTAATCTTACTATGGTTGGCAGAAAGCCCAGAAGCAATTTGCAGGAAACTGATAAAAGAACTAAGATCAAGACAAAGGAGAGTGAATGAAGTTGTTCCCTGCAAATTGCCTCAGTCATCGTCCTTCCTTAAATAGGCTAAGGGAGTGGCCAATTAGCCCCAAGCCTTACTCTCGAGGAGACATCCTCCTGAGGAGCCACTCCTGCCTTTTGGCAGCTCTGCGCACCCATGCATCGAGAAGAGGCTCCTCCTCTTCTTCCTCTTCACTTATAGGAGCTTCTGGAGGTTCTGAAGGCCCTGGCTGAATCCCCACCTCTGGCACCACATCTTCTCCAGCCTCCTCATTGTCTGACTTGAGTGCCAGCTGCAAGGCTGCTGGCGCAGCACCACACCAGCCTCCTTGCTGTCGGAATCAGCTACTAGCTGCACAGGCTGCTGACGGGCCATAACAGTTTGTCCCCAGAGCCTGTAAACCAACAAATGATACAAGTCCTCAGATATTACATCTAAATTCACCGTTAGAGTGTCATAGATGTGGCAGTAGCATTTTAGTAGTCAGGAAACAATTTTCTAACCCTCTCTAAACAAACTGATAATTGAATGAAACAATCAGTGTCTTCTTCAGAATCAAAGTCATTATATACATTTTGTAATTGCAAGCAGCCTTCCAAATTCATGCTCTGGAGATTTGTTGGAAGGACATCTTCCAGAATTTCCAACCAGCATTATCACCTACCCTGTGCATGGCACCAGGTTTCCCAAAGGGCTAAATTAGTAGTGCGCATGTGAAGGACATATCGCTATTTGTTTTGACTAGTAAATGTGAGAAACACTAAAGAGAAGGAAGTAATTCTTTTAAAACAAAATCATCCAATCCCATTTACTAACTGACCACCAATAAACTATTGGATTCAGAGGACATGAATTTTTGCCCTGGACTAGAGTCATATGGGTATTGTTGGTGTTATAAAAGTGGCCTTAGACATTCAGTTCTGTACTACTAATATTGGTCTTTGATGAGAGGCAGATACCAAACAAAGCACCTATTATATCCATATGGACTTAACTAGATCCATATGTGCACCTTTTGTGCCCAGAAGGAAACTTGTTTTCACATCATGTCACTATGCAGAATGTAAAATGATCATGCTGCATATATGTTTGAAGAAGATGATACCAGTACAAACTGCAGAGGATGCTCTTGGGAATTGCAACATCTTCTGGGATAGAACACTATTGGCCAGTTTAAACAATCCTTACTATGAATGCAAACATTGAACATTTTCTGGCAAACACATGACTTTTCTCTGTCTCTCTTTCTACAATCTCCAGCAACTTAAAGTGGTTGGCCAATACAAACATCCAATTAATGAAAGGGGATGTTACCATTAATGACAGATTTTAAAGTTCTTAGACATTAAAGCTGGCTAGTTTTGGCACAACACACATTTCCCCACACATCTTCAGTACAACTTTCATCTAAGCCCCAAGCTAAATCTAGTGAACATCAGTAAGTGCCTTAACATCATGTCCACACACAGTTCGGAAGTAGTGCTAACTTCAGAAATAGGATATAGAAAATAAGAGAAATCGCATTTGGTTTTACTTTAAATTTAAGTCCTTGTTCCAGTTGTGTTTGTTGCGCTGGAACCCATTATGTCACACTGTTTTGCGTTATACAAAGCTGTGGCAAAGCATGTCAAAAATGCACTTTGAAGGGTAGTGTAACTTCATATCCAAAACAATTATTGGCATATGGCAAAGAGCAGTACAGAAGAAGCAGGTATTTCAAATTACAAGTTCTGCAGGGAGTTGACTCTTTTCAAAGATCCAATTAGCTGTCAAATTATCTCCCACACAATGTATACAAATATTCCTAACCAAACTTCACTGGAAAATGGATTTGCAATGCTTCTATTTACTTAATAGTTGACACAAGGATAAAAACATGCATACAAATTTAAAATAAAAACACATGGGCATATATTCTTTGTGAAAAAATGAATAAGAAACAGATGCATTCTTTAATCAGATTTCTTCACCTACTACTTTCTCTTTTAAAATATTCTACCCGCCATTTATCTCTTTCTCCCATCTATCCTAAAATGACAGAAGTAGGATGCATTCCAAGTGTCTTGCAAAAGTAAGTTACAACAAAGTAACTATAGTCTTCAGCTGTATGTGTAAATCTACACTAGGTTACTTTAATGATCATACTTTATACATCATACAGCAATGTACAGGAATTATACATTTCAGTGAAAGAGAAATGGTTGATTTTGAAATTAAGTGTTAACAAATGTTAACAAATACCCAATGTATTCCTTCTTACATAAGTGATAATTGGGGATTACACTCAGTCTTCCATATAGTCACTTACTTCAATATACTGTTAGTACAGGAGGCAGACAGATATCTCTCTAGATATCATTAGATTGTTCTGAAAGTCACTGGGATCTCTTCTTTGAAATCTTGAGAATGTGTTTTTCTGCATCTGTTTCAGTGGTGGGTTGCCCCCAGTTCGGACCAGTTCGCAAGAACGGGTAGTAAAACCAGCGGGACTGTTCCCAATGTCATCATCAGCAATCTGCACATGTGCAGAAGCTTCGAAGCGAGCGTGTGAGCACGATCCCATTCCGAACCAATAGTAAAGGTAAGTAGAACCCACCCCTGATCTGTTTCATAATGTCTCTTACTGTCTCCCATAGCATCTCAGTTCTCTTTTACATAAATCAAGTGTATTGAACATGCTTTTCTGTTTTAATTATATGCCTCCATGTCAGAGCTCACCAGGGAAGTTCTCTTTAATTATCTAAACATAATCTGTATATTTGACAGTAGTAATTCATAGTCTGTTATACAATCTTTAACTAGAAGTATCTTGATTGATTGATTGATTGATTACATTTCTCCATCATTTGTTTCATAATATGTAGTTGATCTGATTCTGATATTGTCTGTTATGTAAATAGGTTTGTTTGGCGGGAAGTTCAAATTAACTGACCCTCAGCTGATTGGCTGACCACCACAGCTGCAAGGTATATAAAGGGAGCTGGCTCCCTGGGTCAGTTGCTGGAGTCTCACTATATAATAAAGAGCTGTTGTCACTAACTACTCTGGCTTGCTGCGTCCTCATTCACCCAACTTAACATTGGCGACGAGGGTGGGATTTTGAGGCCAGAAGCAGAGGAAAGCTGAAGCCACACTCGAGAAAAAGAGCTGAAGCCACGTTCGGAGAAGGGGACCGGAGACCGCATCCGAATCCAGCCAGGCGAGCGAGCGGAGCACAGGAGAATCCCGAAACGATGTCTGCCTACACCCCACCAGCGCCTTTCGACCCCAAGGAAGAGAAGTGGGGATCCTACATGTCTTGGTTCGAGTGCTTCATGGTGGCAAACGACATGCAAGGGCTACCAGACGTTCGGAAGAAAGCCCTGTTCCTGAGTCACTGCGGGCCAAGGGTCTTCGACACAGCCGAGGCATTGTCGGAGCCGAATTCAGTCCACAACATTTCCTGGTCGACGCTACAGACCCTGCTGAAAGACCACTATGCACCAACGCCATCGAAGTACGTCCAGCGCTACGATTTCCGGCAACAGCTCCAGCAGGAGGGCGAATCGATCAGCGAGTACGGCGCTGCCCTGCGTAAGGCCGCAACCCAGTGTGAGTACCGAGACCTGGATGAGATGCTCCTAGAGCAACTAATTTGCGGAGTAAGAGATAGCCGGCTCCAGAGAAGACTGCTCGCGAGGTCAAACCTAACCCTACACATCGCCCTGGACGAGGCACGAGCGCAAGAGTCATCAGTAAAGGCTGCAGAGAAACTAAAGAGCTCCCACCTAACCAAAACAACGCAGAAGACGGCGCCAGTGCATCGAGAGGCCGTAAGCACCACGAGCGAGGGGGAGTCTGAAGAAGCGATCTACCGCACCGAGCAGTCCCGCACAGCCCGGAGAGAGCCCAGAGACGGATGCGCCAGCTGCGGAGGGTCCCACTCACAACAAAACTGTAAGTTCAGGGACGCCATTTGCCGTTCCTGTGAGAAGAGGGGCCACATCACTCGGGTCTGCAGATCCAAGACACACGAAACCACGTGGCCAAACCTTCCAATCCGAGCCAGCGCCACACCGAAGGCCCAACAGAGATGGCAGAAACCGGAAGGGCGCGAAATTTGAAGACGCTGGGGCCTACACCATACACATCGCACAGACCTGCACCTCACCCGGAGAGAAGACCTACACCACGGTCGAGATCGAGGGACGGGAGTGCCAGATGGAGATTGACACGGGATCGCCGATATCCATCATGTCTTGGGAGAACCTAAAGAAAGTCATCCCCGGCACACACAAGCGACAGCTCCAGCCACAGCATCGCAGACTGAAGGACTACCAAGGGAACCGCATACCCGTCGAAGGAAGAGGCGAGTTCCAAGTACAGTACGGGGAGTTTACCGAGAAACTGCCCCTCACCATAGTCAGCGACAACCTCCCAAGCCTCCTGGGCATGGACTGGTTTAGAGCCCTAGGCATGGGATTCACCGGAGTAAGGAACGTTCGAAGCACCCTGAAAGAGGACCTGATGCAAGAGTTCCAGGACGTGTTCGACGAAAGGCTTGGCAAGTATGTGGGGACCCCAATTTCGTTTAACCTTAACCCCAATATTGCACCCATCCGTTTAAAGCCTAGGCGGGTACCGTTCGCCCTGAAGCCCAAAATTGACATTGAACTGGACAAATTAATCAAACAAGGGGTGCTCGTTCCAGTCGACCACGCCAAATGGGAGACCCCATTTGTGACACCGGTAAAGCCGGACAGATCAGTGCGCATATGCGCTGATTATAAATGCACAATTAATAAGGCCCTGCAGCAGAGTGCCTATCCAGTGCCCATCATTCACCATTTGTTGCATTCCCTGGGCCCCGGCAAGATCTTCGCAAAACTCGATCTTGCGCAGGCGTACCAGCAGCTGCCGGTAGATGGCGCTACCGCAGAGGCACAGACCATCGTAACCCACAGAGGGGCCTTCAAGTGCACCCGCTTGCAATTCAGAGTAAGCGTAGCCCCCGGACTTTTCCAAAGTACCATGGAGCGGCTACTACAGGGAATCCCCGGGGTGGTGCCCTATTTTGATGACGTGCTCATTACCGCTGACAATGAGCAACAGCTAAGAGAAAGGCTGAGGGAGGTCCTAAGGAAATTCAGGGACGCAGGACTCAGAGTAAAATGAAACAAATGCATGATTGCAGTCCCCTCAGTCGAATTCCTAGGATACAGGGTAGATGGCACCGGCATACACCCCACAGAGAGCAAGATCAGGGCAATCAAAGAAGCACCCACCCCCAAAGACAAGGCAGAGTTACAGGCCTTCCTGGGGCTATTAAACTTTTACGCCATTTTCCTTAAAGACAAGGCAACAGTGGCAGAACCCCTACATAGCCTGTTAACCAAGAAAGCCATGTGGAAATGGGGGAAGGCTGAAGACAGCGCATTCGCCGGCATTAAAAAACTGCTATCAGCTGAAAGCTTTTTAATACAGTACAACGCAACGCTCCCCCTTGTTCTAGCATGTGACGCGTCCCCGTTCGGGGTGGGAGCCGTCCTGAGCCATAGACTCCCGAATGGCCTAGAAGCACCCATTGCATACTACTCCCGAACTCTATCAAGCGCCGAGCAAAATTATAGCCAGCTCGACAAGGAGGCCCTCGCCGCCGTTTCAGGAGTAAAGAAATTCCACGAGTACTTGTTCGGGAGGGATTTTGAACTAATCACAGACCATCGACCGCTCCTGGGTCTCCTCGCGGGAGATCGACCAACCCCGGCAGCGCTATCGCCCAGGATGACACGCTGGGCCATCTTCCTCGCAGCATACTCCTATCGCCTGGTACATCAACCAGGGGCGGACATGGGCAACGCGGACGCACTCAGCCAATGCCCACTACCCGACAGCCTAGAAGACCCCACATCCGGCATCCCCATCCTGCTGATAGACGTTTTGGACTCTGGGCCCATAACATCAGCCGAGGTTGCAAGAGCCTCAACCAAAGACCACGTGATCCGGACAGTTGCAAGTTGGGTCATGAGGGGGTGGCCAGAAAAGATTGGGAGCGGGGAATTTAAACCGTTCGCGGGAAAACGGGACGAATTGACAATGCAAGGGGGTTGTTTGCTCTGGGGCGATCGGGTTGTTATTCCTTTACGTTTACGGGAAAAAGTTTTAACATTGTTGCATGAGGGGCACCTTGGGATTGTAAGAATGAAGGGGCTAGCCAGGAGCTACGTCTGGTGGCCCAGCATGGATACAGACATTACCGAGTGGGTGGGGAGATGCCAGCCCTGCCAAGAGTCCAGATCAGATCCACCAACGGCACCCGTGAGGGAGTGGGAAAGACCCCAGGGACCCTGGTCCAGGATACACATTGACTTTGCAGGCCCATTTCACGGACAGACCTTCATGGTCGTCGTAGACGCATTCTCCAAATGGTTGGAGATCAAGCTAATGAAGGCCACTACCACCGACGCAACAATCAGGGAGTTAGACAGTTATTTGCCACCCATGGGTTACCGGACATCCTGGTGTCAGATAACGGGCCACAATTCACTGCAACACAGTTCGAGGGTTACTTAGCGGGACTTGGGATCAGACATGTCCTTTCAGCCCCGTTTCATCCGGCTAGTAACGGGCAGGCTGAGAGATTTGTGAGGTCAGCAAAGGAAGCCCTTTCACGTTTAAGCCCCGGAGACTGGCAGGAAAGGATAGACAAGTTTCTAATAGCCCAGCAGTCCACACCCTGTACAGCCACGGGCCGAAGTCCGGCAGAACTATTAATGGGACGGAAACTCCGGGGTATACTAGATAGGCTCAACCCCAATTACTCCCCAGAGGTCTTCAAAGGGAGGGGGAGAGGAAGCTTAGAGAGTTCACCATAGGAACACCGGTACACGCTAGAAACTATGGACAGGGCCCGCTCTGGGAGTCCGGGACAATCACAGAAATCACGGGGCCCAAATCATACAGGTAGACATGGGGGACGGGAGAGTTTGGCGCAGACATATTGATCAACTAAGAAAACGGGTAACCGCAGACACCGACGACAAATCAGACGACCCCATCTCTGACCACAACTACCAACCAGAAACACAAACTACAAGCCCGAGTGGAGCGGAGAACTTAGCTGAGGATTCTGGTATCCAGTGCCGCCCCATCGAGGTAGTCCAAACAGCCGGAGAAGTCGCCACCCACGAGGAGGTCCCAGAGGCCTCATTGGCGGAGCAGGGAGAAATAGAAAGTCCCTCCGACCTCCTCGATGCCGCCCCTCCGACTGAACTGCGCAGGTCAACTAGGACTCGCACACGCCCTAGTCACCTGAGAGACTTTGTATGCAAATAACACCCCAAGTGACTTCTGGGAGGGGAGGAGTGTTATGTAAATAGGTTTGTTTGGCGGGAAGTTCGAATTAACTGACCCTCAGCTGATTGGCTGACCACCACAGCTGCAAGGTATATAAAGGGAGCTGGCTCCCTGGGTCAGTTGCTGGAGTCTCACTATATAATAAAGAGCTGTTGTCACTAACTACTCTGGCTTGCTGCGTCCTCATTCACCCAACTTAACATTGTCCATCCAGAAATGTCTGTGCAAAGTATGTATTTATGATGCTTCAAATAAATATTATCAATGAGCAAAGAATTATCTTTGCAAAACTCTGTTAATTTATCACCTACATTATTGTTTCTACCCAATCCAAAGCTTCCTGTGATTCAAGATGCTTCCACTTATCCAACTTTATATCCCAGTTTTCCATTAGTAAGATTACATATGTTCTAAACATTAAATTTAACTCCTAACATAATTTGCCATAAAATTCCTCAGTGCATCCATGGTAGGGACATAGACCTATATAACATTAATTGATAGATAGGAACTTGAAGTGAGCTGAGAGAAAGGGAACAGGATGATGAAAGTCAATGCTAGATCTATCTGTAATAAGACCATATCTCTATCTACAATTTTATGGTGGATGAGTGGGCAGAACTGGCATGTATTATTGAAATTTGCCTAGTCACATTTTGAGTCCTGCACCAACCCTAACACTAGGACCAAGGAAGAAGGTTGGAATTGATTTATTGTGACACTTTGTCAATAGCCAGAGTCATTGTTCTGGTTGTAGTTTGATATGAGTACTGCTGTGTTCAGATAAACCAAAGGAACAAGACAGAGGTCCTTGGAGATATCAGCTTTCCTATTGCTCCTTAGGATCTTTTTCTGAGTGCTTGGATCTGATGATGGCCTGATAGTTCAAACGCCTTGACTGTTAATACTGGGCAATTTCAGTCTCTAGTGGACATGGGTCAGGCATTCAAAGCTCTATGATAATCATATACCTTTTCAGCTACAACATTAGGTCTTATGTTTGTGTACAACCACTAGCTGTTTGATTTGGATGCATGGGAAATTACAATCTGCTTTGTTGTGGTCAGATCAGTTCCTGATCAAGATGTACCTGACTGCCAATCATTTCCTATATAGCACATCACAGATGGTCCACCCTAGATGTGTTATGGATCCAGATAGTCTGTAGTGTGTACTTAGGAATCCCCATAACAATCTTGAGAAGAAAACAGATGAAGACTTCTCTAGGAAGAAGTAGTATCTTGAGGCCTTGACAGAATCACTCTGAGCAATATTTTTATGCCAATCCTAGTCCTGGTTCTCTGAAGGTCTCTGAGAGATGACACGGTAACAGTGGTGGGTTGCCCCCGGTTCGCACCGGTTCTATAGAACTGGTAGTAAAACCGGCTGGAGGCTCCACCCACTGACCCCAACATCATCAAAACGCTTCTGCGCATGCGCAGAAGAGAGAGCATGCGGCCCCGCTGCAAACCGGTAGTAAAGGTAAGTAGAACCCACCCCTGCATAATAGGATTGACACATGGACATGCTGCAAGTGAGACTGATTTTGACCAAGCATGGGTACAAGCATACTTTTCAATTCTACTCTGCAGTAATAAGAAAAAGCAAATATTCTTACTTTTCCTTCCTCATTGCATCAGCAATACTTTTCCAGGTGGCCAATACCCTTTTTGGCAAGAGTCACCTTCTTGAGATTCTTTTTTTTATAAAAAGTTTTCTACTTTTTTAAAACAAACATTACATAATTTATCATTCAGTGTGTCATCTGGGTACAAATTTTGTGTCATCATAATATTTATATTTCTTTGCTTTTACATTTCAATTTAATATATCTCCTGTTAAAGCATTTTTCTTCCGGATTTATTTAATTTTGCACCACTTTTTGTTCATATTCATTTCCTATCCAATAAGAAAATTACCCCCATGTTGTAATATTCCAATTCTTCCTTCCCTTTAATTGCTAATGTTAATCTATTAATTTCTGCACATTCTAATATTTTCTTAATTACTTCTCCCTCTGTAGGGATTTTTTCCGCTTTCCAATTTTGTGCAAATACAATTCTCGCTGCAGTTATTACATGAATAATCAAATATACATTTTCTTTAGTAATTTTCTCAGATAAAATACCCAACAGAAATAGCTCTGGTTTTAAATCAATATGTTGCTGAGTCATTTTCTCTAACCAAATCTGAATTTTTGCCCAATAAGAGCCTTGATAGTACAGTGGTTTGGTGCACCCTGTCATTAACACAGCTGCCTGCAATTTCTGCTGGTTCGAATCTCTCCAAGGCTCAAGGTTGACTCAGCCTTCCATCCTTTCTAAGGTAGGTGAAATGAGGACCCAGTTTGTGGGGGCAATAAGCTGACTTTGTATAAAATATACAAAAGAATGAAGGCTATTGCTTAACGCATTGTAAGCCGCCCTGAGTCTCCGGAGAAGGGCGGCATATAAATCAAATTAAAAATAATAATAATAATAATAATTTCTCACTTCTGTACATGTCCAGCACATATGGTAATACAATCCCGGTGTCTGGTGATATTTCCAACACTTAGTTGATTTATCTTTAAACATTTTTGCCAATCTTTCCGGTGACATATGCCATCTATAAAACATTTTATACAAATTCTCTTTGTATGCTGTTGCCATTGTTAACTTATAGTTTCTTTCTCATAGTTTTATTTATTTATTTATTTTATTCGGCTTATATGCCGCCCTATCTCCCAATGGACTCAGGGCGGCTCACAATAATAAAAACACAATAAAATAATAATAAAAATGCTGCCATTTATCTAACTCTATTGTGTATCCAAAGTTTTTTACCTATGCTATCATTGTTTCTTTTACTTGTTCTTCTAATTTAATAGAAAGTAAGTAACAATACCATTTTTTAATCATTCTCTCATCTGTTTCTGTATCTTATCCAATTCTGTCATCTCCAAATAAAAACAGTATAACTTTGCATCTTTTTCATATCTCGATTGTATTTGCAATTGTGTGTACCACTCCATATCAATCCCTTGTTCTTCTAATTTTTGTTTCGTTTTCAGTTCCCCCTTTTCTGATAAAATATCTTTATATCTAATATTTCCCATGTTAATAATATTTGGATGTACTAATGCTTTCATTGTTGACCTGTGCCAGAACCTGAATAGGGATAGTCCACCTGTCCTGATCCTCTTGGCAGTTTCAACCTCTTGGTAGCTTTTAGTATCATAAGGTATGCTCTATCTTTGGCATGTGGGAATGATTTTGGGAGACAGGGAAAAGATTGCCAACCAGGAGACAAGAACCATCTTAGCCCACAAAAGGAATGTGGGTGTGGCAAATATCTTTGGGTTAAGCTATCTCTTGTCCAACTGTTCTCCTAACTAAGACTTTTTCCTGTCTCCCAAGGTTGTTACCACACACCATTCCAACCACTTGCCATGTTTTCCTTCTGCACTGGCAGTGAGGGTATTATTTTTAAAATACTGAAACATTACAGAATAAACATTGAAATCTAACAAAGTTAAACTACAGGTAAAGGGCCCATGTTCACCCAATCGGGAAGGCATTCTGGCAAAACAAGGATTGATAACCTGACACCCTCCAGATGTTGTTGAAGAATGCTCAGTAATACCACAAAATTCCTCACTATTGTATACTTTGTGCTCAAACCTATGAAGTATTTCTTCAGTTTTGTAGGGGGGGTTTAATCTTTCTTTCTTTTTTTTCTTTTCCCAGTACAATTAATTGTTCCCTCTGGTAACAATGGACCGGCAATACAGAACATGTGAAAAAGTTATATGGGTATCCCCTACAGCAAAGGTATTTATTTCATGACAGCATATTGGCAATGGATCAGTATGAATCTATCCAAATACCCTGTGCACCAGGCCTTCAAATTAAGTGCAGAATCTTTACTAGTCCCTAACCCAAAATATAAAAAACTATTTTATATATAGCCTTCAGTCTACTGATCTCTGGTGGAATCCAGAAAGAAATGTACAAATGAGAAATATAAATCTTTTGACTGAACCAGAACACCCCATGATCCCATATTACATCAGTGGTAATTTTTAAACCATGCATTATGCCTTTATTGAATTTCATTGAGATGACATATGTCTAACCATTTTTGGCACCTACTGTACATCTGCACCAGCAAAAATAATGAGGAATCTTTAGATGGCCAAACACTAAAGCAATTCAAATTCCATTGAATGGCCTCCTTTATTAACTGAAGTAGATATGGTATACGGATATCCAAATTGGCATGCAGATTACAAACAGGAGTGGGTAGTATAGTTGATGCTGACCTTATGGCACAAAAACAAGTATAATATTCCTTTGGTTGAAGTTTAGCTCCCGGTAAACATTTCCAAACATCAGCTGAAAAAATTGGACGCCTTAATAAAACATGAAAATTTGTCCGTTGAACATTCAAACTGCACACCTTGCTCACACCATGCTTTTATGTTTTGTTTTGTTTTTTTGTCTTCATTAAAATTTGAAGTTATATCAAAACCAGATCACCATGATCTCCTGTTGATATAAGATCACTTCTGACATGTAAGTAAAAAAAAAGGAACTCACCAACTTTGAATGGAAAGGAACAAGGGTGGTATATATGGGCAAATAGTTTCATGGGATAGTCCCATTAAAATGGCAAACTTACATTATTTTGCTGGTTAAAGCTCCTGAGAAGTTGTCAATCTGAGATCAATAATTTCCTTGAAATGTTGAAATGTTCCAGGTCCAATGATTGTGGGAAAGTATCAGGTTTTAATAAATCAGAACTTTGTAAAAGAGATATGTTATTCTTTTATCACTATTCAAAACAATGTTGTTTTTCATTTGGATCTGATATCCTTATCTCATCTTTCAATGTCTGGAAAGAAAAGGAATTCGGCCAAATTATAACAATAAAGACCTACTTATACAAATAAACCAAATCTTGTTTTGCTGTCTTGTAGCATCCCAATTATTCTGGATGCAGAGAGGGAAAGAGCCAGTGATTTATCCAGTCAATGATATGATTGTGAAAATATAGCAATAGCAATAGCAATAGCACTTAAGACTTATATACGGCTTCACAGCGCTTTTACAGACCTGTCTAAGTGGTTTACAGAGTCAGCATATTGCCCCCAACAATCTGGGTCCTCATTTTACCCACCTCGGAAGGATGGAAGGCTGAGTCAACCTTGAGTCTGGTCAGATTTGAACTGCCAAATTGAAGGCAGCCGGCAGTCAGCAGAAATAGCCTGCAGTACTTCATTCTAACCACTGTGCCATTGCAGCTCTTGATATACTGGAAATCCTTTAGAAAATATGTGAAGAAGATTTCTTCAATAAGAGAGAGTGAAATTACCCCAAAATGATGAATAGGGATAATATTTTATTCTACAATAAATTATTATTATAACAATAACAAAGGAAGAAATTCCATGCTCTTCCCAAAAGCTTTGTGAAGCATTATATAAAAGATGTTCCAAAAATTTGGTTTGGATCTCAGTACCAAATATCTGTGCACAGCCTAACTATGCATAGCCTTCACTGTATCACCAATAAGGATGTAGAACTAGGTTCTCTTTCCCACTGTTTGCCAAATACTATCATCTATATATATAAAAGCAAAAAACACTCACGCCATAATCATGAAATCTTCAGAACCGTAAAGCCTACGAACTTGAAATTTGCCCATTGCCACGAAATGACCATCAGAGCATTAGTATTTCCTATATTATTATTAACATGTTCTGATCAGTGGTGGGTTGTCCACCGACCCCAACATCATCAAAATGCTTCTGCACTTGCGCAGAAGAGCATGCGGGCGAGCGAGCGAAGCAAGTAGTAAAGGTAAGTAGAACCCACCCCTGGCTCTGATGCTAAGGAGATCTACTCCCTTCTCCCCACCTGAAAAGAAATCTGTTCCAAATGCAAAACACAAACAGAGGAGAGGAGTTTCACTTTCAGTTTTACTTTCACAGCAGGAAGCAGCTTTAATACAGAACACTTGAGTTAAGCCACGGCCAGGCTCTTTCCTGTCTCCTTTTTATTCGCACAGCAAATAATGTTTCACTTTCCAAACAGCCCTCTGATGTTACTCCCCCTCCCCACCTGAAAAGAAATCTGTTCCATACTCTGATGCTAAGGAGATCTACTCCCCTCCCCACCTGAAAAGAAATCTGTTCCAAATGCAAAACACAAGCAGAGGAGTTTCAGTTTCAGTTTTACTTTCACAGCAGCAACTAGGGGATAGGATGGGGAAGGCTTCTGTGGGGCAAGCCTGGGGGAGAGAAGGGGATAGGATAGGGGAGGCTTCTGTGGGGCAAGGCTGAGAGAGAGAAGGGGATAAAAAGTTTATTTTTATTTTACTTTCTTTCAAATTATTGAAACTGGTGAACTTTAGCATCTTCATGAAGCTCAAAAGGCAGCAGAAGGGCTGGCAGAACTAATTTTCCTACAGTCCTCAATACTCTGTTGAAACATTTTATATGTGAGAAAGCCGCCGATACGTCAAACATCCAGTTCCCATGAGACAATACAGCAGACATTGCAGGAATTAAATTTAACAAAACTTGAATGTTCTTTTGAAGGTCACCAAAAGTTATTCCAAATGACTTTTTCTTTCTAAGTTTATTAAGCATCCCTTCCCCTACCTCCCAATCTTATGCTTTCTTTTTCATACATAGAAGGCATCACTTTTATGTTTCATCATCCGTTTTACTCCAAAAATAATTAGGTACTCCCCAAAATTCTATAAACTTCAATCCAGTTTACAAAAGGCCTATGCAAACTGTCATTCAATGTCATGAATTCATTCATTTGGTTCTGAAGCCTAAAGCTGTAACCAATCTCCAAGGTACCAGGCTAGAAAACAAGAGACCATGAGTTCAAATCCTGCCTTAACCATGAAAGCTAGCTAGGTGACCTTGGGCCAATCACTCTTTCTCAGCCCAACTCACTTCACACGTTTGTGGTTGTCAGGAAAATAAGAGGAGAAAGGAGGATTCATGTTCTCCGCATTGAGTTATTTGTAAAAAAAGCAAGATATAAATAAATTAAATATTCAAAATTCTGACAGCACAATCAGTAGACATCATGTTCATGTCTGCTCAGAAATAAGTTCTGAGTACTTCCATGTAAATGACCAGACAACTCTCTACTGAATTGCTGCTTTAACATCTTTCTACATATAATTTTCATTCTTTATTCATTAAAGGCTGTAGGTAGATTTTGATGGGTATTATCATTAATATACTATAGCAACACTCCATCCATAATCAGATAATAGCACTGAAAGACAAGACAATATCTGATGGACCAGTGGCCATCAACTATGGTTGCCATTTGCTGAGCAGTATAAAAGCAATTGGCACATAATCATTTAATTTAATTAATTTAATTTAATTTAATTTAATTCAATTTATATGCCGCCCCTCTCCGAAGACTGAAGGCAGCTCACAATACATTTTCAAAAATCATTATAAAAAACATTTAAAAATTAAAAACATTAAGGAGCCTGGATAGCTCTTCAGACAAGGCACTGTAATTTAACACCAACTGTCTGCAATTAAAGTAAGTTCGAATCTTGCCAGGCTTGACTCAGCCTTCTATCCTTTCTAAGGTAGGTAAATTGAGGACCCAGTTGTGGGGGCAATAAGCTGACTTTGTATAAAATATACAAAAGTATGAAGGCTATTGCTTAACGTTTTGTAAGCCACCCTGAGTCTCTGGAGAAGGGCGGCATATAAATCAAATTTAAAAAAAACATTAAAAACTCATTCACACCATTCATGGCAACACCTCCCAGATGAATCTTGAACAAAGCTATAATGTCTGGAGCAGCTATTATTATTATATTGCCCACAGTCAGCCAGATGTTTAGACTAGATTTTGTATTTCTCTCTACCTATCAAGTCCTTCCCAAGGACCTGGGATAGGTAGTTGTCATTGTTTGATAGTCCCAAAGATGCTTTTTCAAGAGGCAACTGAACTTTCTGGTTTTTCTTTGAAGATGTTTCACTTCTCACCCAAGAAGCTTCTTCAGCTGAAGAAACTTCTTGGGTGAGAAGTGAAACATCTTCAAAGAAAAACCAGAAAGTCCAGTTGCCTCTTGAAAAATCATCTTTGGGACAACCATGACTGGATGGCTGAGAATCTCCATAGACATTTGTTGTTTTATAATGATAAAGATATTATTGCTGGAAATAAGCTGTTCCAATAAAGCTGCTTTTTGCAATTGACTGATGATGATTTTGTTAATGCAGATGGCATTCAAAGTTTTGAGACTGCACCAAAGCCGCCTATCACTATTGGTACTATCCTTGCTTTCTTTTGCCATAGTCATTCTACTTTTATTTGCAGGACTTTGTATTTTGTAATTTATTCAAGTTCTTTCTCTTCTATACTTCTGTCTCCAGGTACTACAACATCCAGTATCCATACATTTTGTCTTTCTTATCAACAATTGTTAAATCTGAGATGTTATGTGACAGATGTTTGTCCATTTGAATTATAAAGTCCTAGAACACTTTCGTTTCTTCATTTTCTACTACTTTGTCTATTTTGTGATTCCCACCAGTTCTTACTTGCAGGCAAATGATATTTTTGGCAGAACATCCCATGCACCATTTTTGCTAATTTGTCATGCCTTTGTTTGTAGTCAGCCGGTGTGACCTTCTTGCCACCTTAAGTAGGTGGTCCACTGTTTCTTCAGCTTCTCTGAAGAGGCAGCATTTGCTATCAGTGGCTATCTCCTCAATTCTGGTTTTGTGTTTATTTGTTCTTAATACTTGGTCTTCTGCAGCCATAATTAACCCTTCTGTCTCTTTCTTCAACTTTTCTGCTCTTAGCCATTGCCAGGTCTGGTTATCTGCTTTGCCTGCTAGAGATTTTATGTATTTGGCCATGTAATACTTTGCCTTGCTATGACTCTTTTCTATTCTTCATTTGGACTTTTGTAGGCCAGTTTTGTCTCTCCAGTACTCAGTTTTATGTTATATTAGTTTCGGTGCATCTTCTTCAGTGTCTTGCAGATATTCTTCCAATACCCTCTTTTCTTTTTCAACATTCCATGCCTGCCTATTTTCCTTGGTAAGCAGCATCTGTTGACTCTACTTACCAAGATGATGAGCATGATTCATTATCATTTTCCTGGTCTTTTTATCCAGGCCTCTTAGTTCTCTTGAGTCCAGTTACTTTTGAAGCTGTATATCTCATGATTGGAATTGCCCAGGTGTTAACAGCCGTGATGATATTTCTTCCACTGAGTTAGCATTTTATGATCTTCTTCACTCTCGTGGTGTATTCACTTCTAAGTTGTGTGAAAATATCTTCAGTTCAGGGTCTGAAGTAATGATGCCAGACTAATCCACAGAAAATACAGAGTGCATTGTGAGAGAAGAACCAGTCCTATTTTTGGAAAGTAAGAAAAAATGGTGAGGATGGTAAGAAGACAAATTAATCATCCGGCGTAGCACAAACCTCCCTCTCACTGCTCACAGGATGTACCTACAAAAGATATATGCAGCCTATCAATTTAAATCCCTAAAATGCTATTCAATGATAAATCTCATTTGATCCAGTTGACATCTACTTGGAAACACTGTCAAATATCTACTTGGAAATCTACTTCCAGTAAATTATCCAAGCAATATCAAAACATGTGCAATTTATAAAGAATTTATAAAAGCCACTGCATGGCTACCTAATCAATTTATTCATGCCGTGTGGCAGTAAATTAGAATATAATTTAATGTTTAAAATTTCTGAGAACTAGATTCCTTCAAACATATACATGCATGCACAGAGAGAGCAACTAATGAACCATGCATTCACCATATTGGAATGATTCTAAAAAAGAAGTGAATACAAATTAAAGTTGAGAAAAAAGGAAGGTTAGTCACGGATGGTTTTATAGCCATTTACTTATGAACCATATGTGCCTGTTAAATATATAAAAACATGGGTAGGGAAGAAATGGGGTTTGCCTCCATGTATAGTAGAGAGGATAGTAGCCACTTACATTCTTGCAAGCATTCTGAATCTTGATTACATAATCTCAGCCACATTAGGAAAAGCATATCTTTTTCAGGTGCTATATGTTCTAAGGCAAGCCCCAATGAGCTATCTTACTGCACAAAGATCATTACATTGCTCAAAAATTTCACCTCAGACTTGCATCTCACCATCACACTGATCCACTGACTGACCTTCCATTGCTGAAGGAAGCATCTAGAATCATCTTGCATGAAGCAGCCCTTAACATATTTTAGGTCATTGATCTGACAGGGAACTTCTTATAATGTCAAAAGCAGATTAAGGTTAAAATCTTTCTGGAACGAGCTCCCCCCGGAGATATGGAGGATCCCGGATCTGCGTACCTTCCATCGCGCGCTTAAGACCTTCCTATTTCACCAAGCCGGCCTGACCTAAGTCTTTCCCCTTTTTAAATGGAAATTTTAAATCTGGTTTTAAATTATTGGGGTTTTAAATTTGTTCAGCCAAATTATTTAATTTGTTTTAATCTATTTTAAATTTTGTATTTATATGTTTTATTCCATGGCTGTTCACCGCCCTGAGTCCTTCGGGAGTAGGGCGGTATATAAATTCAATTAAATAAATAAAATAAAATAAAATAAAATAAAATAAAATAAAATAAAATAAAATAAAATAAAATAAAATAAAATAAAATAAAATAAAATAAAATAAAATAAAATAAAAAATCCAGAGGATATAAAGAAAATGAATGCTTTTGGAAGAGCCTCTCAAAATATATGAGTCCAAATCATTAATGCACACTTGCAGTGCTTGGGCAAATGATAAATGATAAAAGTGACCAAGCCCTTAGGTCAAGAAGAGTGTTTCTTGTCACTCAAATATTTCCCTCTAGAGCAACTGCAGGAGAAGTGCTGACAGGCTCGGAAGAGAGTCCTGCCCAGTCCTTTGTATGCAGAAATACGTTGACTTTGACATGAGCCCTCAAGTGGGTGGGCTCAAAGTGAGGAACCTAATTGTGTGGAGAGATCTAAAGGCTTCATCATAGTTTTGGCAGACCTCCTCCTTATTTTCTCTGGGGACAAGAAAGAATGCATTAACATTCTCTACAGCTGCCAACAACACTCTCCCTTGTGAACTTTTCACCAGGCAGATTTGCACATTTCTCATTCCAGATCTTTAAAGAAAAAAAGGGAAAGGAAACAGAATAGATTCATTAAATTTGCAGGTGTTCTTCTAAAAGTGAAAACAGAAATTATGTTGTCTCCCCCTTGTTGTCAGTATGAATATTAATCCATCTCACTGTTTTCTGTCTATTCATTCTACTATCTGTTCTGAGATACTCATAATGATAATAGGAATTGCTAGTTGAAGGAACTATTATGTGGTGTTTCCTTCAGAGTTCTATGAATGAAGAACTTTTTAAGGTTATTGTCTACATATGGAGACAATCCACTTGGAATCCACTTTGCTATTTTGGAGAGCAGATGAAGACTTCAAAGGAGATAGTGCCTACCCATGTAAATGTAAATATACTTAGTTATGCAAAGTTTGAATGTCAGAAGAATTATTTTGGTACTAGTCCTCTATTTTAAAAAAGAATTTGCAATTATTGAGACCAGTATGCTATAATGCTTAGTGTTAGTCTAGAATAAGAACTTTCCTAGTTAAATCCAAATTCAACCTACCCCACTAGGCAACTTTGGGGTAGTCATCCTTTCTCAGTGAATGAAGGGCGCTCCTCATTTAAGCCATCTTATGCTCTAGGAGGAAAGGGAGGAAGGGGAGGAAGACGAAGATGACAATAATTTATATTAGAGAACAATAAAATACACTACCATGTTTTATGTGGTCCCTGGTGTTCTCTGAGCTTGGTTGTTTTCTTGCAGACATTTCATTATCAACATCATCTTCTATTGGTAAGACCATATAGTTTTCCCATGATAAATAATAGAAAAGCAGAAATCTGATCTTCCCAGTTCTGTTTTTTAAATTGGGAATGAGTTGAAAAAATATGGTACAGCACTAACACTGAAGTTGTTGCTCCTTGATCCTGAGCTAAAGACTCTTTCTCTTATAATATATTGACTACATATCATTGGCAGATGTCAAATAGAGAGAAGCTTTATGCTGTGTGACAGAGGCACAGGAACATAGTGCCACAAGGGAGAGGAATTTGTCAACAACTCTGTTCCAGATCTTGAGTGACAAATCTACTATTTCATTTTCCTTACCTTCCCCCAGGATTGCAGCCTTGGGAGAGAGAGAAAGGCTGTAGTAACACAAACAGAGATAGCTCTTTCTCTCCCACACTGAACTATATTTATTTGTTAAAGGTTGCCAGCAAACAAGCTCCCTCAGAGAAAAATTCCCAAGCCACTGGAAGTATTAGGAACTGCGCTTCTACAAATAATCATAGCTTTTCTGTGACTGATGAGAGATATTGTCCCTGGGATTCATTCATTATACTGGCTGAACCTAATCGTATTCTCTGCCGAGTTTCCCTCCTACATCTTTACTGATCATTTTTCACTCCAGGGTGAAATTCAAGCCTATCTGAGCAATAAGACGGATCTTTAATGCAACAAAAAAATTCCCTTGAAAAAATACTTGTGATTGAGGATGGTTATCATGAGGAATTCCTTTTTGAATCATGAATTGAAATTTATCATTATCTAGGTATCAATCAAATGTAAGACAACTCTGTTGGATAGTATAGTTTGTTTGGATAGTATAATTTGGACAGTATAGTTGGAGCAAGCTAAATTCTGTGCATTAAAGCATGTCAGAAAATGTTCTCTTAGAATCAAGCACATGGTTGCAACACAAGCAGAAAAGAGTGCAAACAGTATAAAAGTAAGTTAGGGCTCTATTAGTCTGAAAGCCCAATGAAGCCACGTGTATACTTATTCAAAAATTTTCTGCATTATAGCTTTTAGTTCCATTTAGAGACATGTAAATTTAGAGACATGTAAATCACTATATTCAGAATATGTACCTGCAGATAGGTGAATTATCAGGACTATTTCCTTATTTGTAGCATTAGAATACCTTAATTTTGCCCCTCATTTTATCAATGAAACCAAGCTAGTATAAGAAGAACAATAGAAATTGGTGAGAACACAGAAGGCTCTTCCTCATTTGTATTAGCAGTAATTGTTACTTGCCCAACCAGAAACAAAAGTACAATCCATCTCAGCAATAAAGATTAAGGCTTAACTGGGCAAGCATATCACATTGTTATTCTAACTATGGTTTAATAAGTATTCTGATATCTTGGAGGTTGATGCAAATATCTGTCAGTGTATGGTTAGCCAATGCTTACAAGAGCTTTTATTTAAATAGGATAGTAGCCAAGAGATATCTCAAAAATTACTACCTAGATTTTTGGCTGATGAATGATGGTCTGCTCCCATTTGTTGCCAGGTTTCTTTTCAATGGCCATCAAGACCCTCTAGAACATAAAAATAGATGTTAAGACCAGCTGCCTTATTAAACCGAAAGTGAATTCCCTCATTAAACTATCCTTATTTATATAGGAAATGATTGAGTGATGGAGACGCTAATAGGGCCTCCTCCCACTTTACATATTCAAAAGATTTGGTTCCATTTGACATTTAATATCAGGGTATTTATAATAATAAATACACACTGTTAGTCCATGTGGACATGCTCACTCAACAAGTGTTGAATTTAAAAAGAAGTAACTGCCTATTTTCTCCCATTATACAAATAAAGGGCCATGCACACTATACAAAGAAGTGATTCAACATAATTCAGCAATTATTTTTAATGTGTTGGACTGCTGGTTTACTTCTTATGTTATTTCAGACAGCCTGACCTACGAGTAATTTAACCAAGTTTTCTCAGAGTGAAAAAAAGAACATTTTATTTGTTTATTCTGGAGACAAATTTCAGCAATTTGACACAATTTTGATCGATTAAATAATGGCTTTCTTCCTGATTTATGGGCAATTTCAGGCTTCCATCATAACATGAAAAAAGTGAATGGCTGTCAGCCATGTGCTTGTTATGTGATAGGCAGACTGTCAGGCCAAAGTTATATAGTAACAGTGGGAACCTGTGATCTTCCAGATGTTGATAGAATCTAGCTCCCATCAACCATTTCTAGCATAGCCTAATGTCTTTGATAAGAGGGAACTGTGGTTTAACTATATTAGAAGAAGTAAATTTCCCTCCTCTCTTGTCTTGGAAACTAATGATAGGAACTTCATAGTGAAATGGTCAGGCGACAAAGTAAATGGCTGAACAAGTTGTGGGAAGCAAAGATCAACTACAGGCCATTTGCCATTGTTTTAAACTGTTAGCATCAATTTTAATCATATGTTATTGTGCTGGGGTAATGTCTAGTAGAGAATCTATAACATTTACTTTAACATATTAATTTCTCCCAAGGATAAATGTGCTCTCTGTCTCCCATCCAAAGTGATATTTAAATATCTGGAGGACAATGTATCGATAGATGGATGGATAGTTAGATGACAGGCAGGCAGGCAGGCAGACGATAGGTAATTCTGAGAATTATCAACAGGTATCTCATCTCTGGCTATTCTCCTAAATGTATAGCCATCCTGAAAAGTGACCATTTATATTCTTATTTTCTAGGACTTTATATAATTCCATTTTATATCTGTCCAAGTCAGCATCATCTCATTGTCTTTTATATAATACATTCCACCTTTTAATTACACACTATTTAAAGGAATAACCGGGCCTTTTTATGACTCTGAAAGGCCTCAAGACAGAATATCCATTTCAATATTCATGCATATTCCAGATGCAGGCGTGCAATAACATCCATGCATCTTAGATTCAGTATGAGAAAATAAAGAGTAAAGAGATTTTAAATAAATCGCTACGTATAACTAAATATAGGAGACAATGTAGTGTATGCAGTATTGAGCTTCCTAATCTTAGAATTATTTAATATAAACACAGTAATCTTAATCTGCAATTTACAGAGAACATTCTTCTATTTGAGTGATAATCAGATGATAGTACTGTATTTGTAAGCATCTTCCACCCACAAGCTCATCATTTCAAATTCAGCTTCAATATATCAAGTCATAATAAGGCTGATGTTGACCATTAGCTGTGATAGACAAGCAACCTGAGCTGAACAGATCACCAATTCAAGGTTTTTCTCTACACGTTTCCATTTAAATAGTACTAATTCTTCTGATATTTCTTAGCATTTATGTTTACATGCACCGGCATAGGTACATTTGATGTAATTCTGTGATCCTTTTGTCTTCAGTTTAAGACAATACTACACACAAATTATTAATTTTTTACAGGAAAAATAAATCTGTTTTGCAGATTTATTTTGGGTACGATAAGTGGTACAATAACATGTGGAAGCATTCACGTAATATTACTGAAGTTAAAAGAAAAACTTATTCATTTGCTCAGCCAATGGATTCAGTTAGGTCATTTTTAGTGACCCTGCCAACATACAGGAGCCTCCCATTTTGCCTTGCTATGCCAGGTATAGAAACCTTGTCAATGGTTCCCCCTTACCACCAATCACTTGTAACAACTATTTCTGTTTTTTAAAACTGTGAATATTCAATTCAGATGCTTATTTAACGCGCTACCTAGCTTTGCCCTTGGGAAAAGAAAATCAGCTTTGCAAAATACAGTTACATATTTAACTTTCAAATTAACTTGGCCTTTCCTGTCAGGGCCAGGTGGATCTGAATATCAATGTAGCATTGCCATCTAGTGGCCTTTTCCTCCTAAAGTACGGCTTTGAAGGTAATTGTCATTTAATGATAGGAAAGCATTATAGTATGTAGGTGGAAATATCAAGTAGCAGATTTTTCTGACTAAATTTTTATTAAAAGATTTCAATTTTTATCAACTCACTTCATCAGAGGCACGGAGTGGCTAAACTGGGACGCAGCAAGAAGACTCACAGATGTTATATTGTGTATAATTTCCATACTTTCCATACTTCCACCTCTCACAATACTACACAACACAGTATCAACAGTAGAGACCTTCAAATTTCTAGGTTCTATCATATCGCAAGATCTAAAATGGACAGCTAACATCAAAAACGTCATCAAAAAAGCACAACAAAGAATGTTCTTTCTGCGCCAATTCAGAAAGCTCAAAATGCCCAAGGAGCTGCGGATACAGAGAAATTATTGAGTCTGTCATCTGCACCTCTATAACTGTCTGGTTTGGCTCTGCAACCCAACAAGACAGACACAGACTTCAGAAGATAATTAGAACTGCAGGAAAAACAATTGCTACCAACCTGCCTTCCATTGAGGACCTGTATACTGCACGAGTCAAAAAGAGGGCTGTGAAAATATTTACAGACCCCTCACATCCTGGACATAAACTGTTTCAACTCCTACCCTCAAAACGACGCTATAGAACACTGCACACCAGAACAACTAGACACAAGAACAATGTCAAATTGTCATCATTCTGCTAAACAAATAATTCCCTCAACACTTCAAACTATTTACTAAATCTGCACTACTATTAATCTTCTCATCATTCCCATCACCCATCTCCTTCCACTTATGACTGTATGACTGTAATTTTGTTGCTTGTATCCTTACGATTTATATTGATATTGTTTCCTGATTGCTTATTTGTACCCTATGACTATCATTAGGGTTGTACCTTATGATTCTTGATGAACATATCTTTTCTTTTATGCACACTGAGAGCATATGCATCAAGACAAATTTCTTGTATGTCCAATCACACGGCCAATAAAAAAATTTATTCTATTCTATTCTATTCACAATTATAATGTATTAAAATTATTGTGCTTGTTGAGACTTTCTGAGATTGCCTGAAACCTTTTAATGTACAACAATCTGTCTCTCAATTATACTGTTAAAATTTCATTTTTCTAAAATGAAAAGTTTGCAGTAGAAGGTCTTGAGATGTTGAAATATCCTAATCTTACTTTGACCTTGTTTTGAATGCTGATGTAACAAACATCAATTTGATCCTCACCAACAGCACCATCAGAGGTCCCAAAAATTTCACACACAAGGTTAGAGATCCCTTCAGATGCTTTTCTTTTATTGTGTGTTTTGTAGAGAGCCGGTATAGTATAATCTAGGTGCTAAACTAGGAGTAGGTTCTAGTGTTCCTTTAGGTATGGAACTAGTTAGGTAACTATGAGTCAATCACTCTCTCTCTCTCTCAGATGTAGACTGAATTCACTTAGTGACCAGGGATTGGGAATTACAACTCCATTAATAAGCACTGTGAACACTAAGCAGAAAACAATATGTATGCAATCACTTCCCTTTGGTTGTTAAGCAAATCACCATGGTCATTAAGTGAAACATTGCATGACTGCAACATACTATTTTATTTCCACATTCTCCATTAATTTTGCTGATCACTAATTGATTGCAAATGGCAATTATGTGACCACAATGCTGTGACAGTTGCAAATGCAAAGATTGATCATAAAGCTGGGTTTTTTTGCAACTGTAGTAACTTAAGTCACTAAACAAGGCAGTCAGTAGCAATAGCAATAGCACTTAGACTTATATACAACTTTGTAGAGCTGTACAGCACTCTCTAAGTGGATTACAGAGTCAGCATATTGCCCCAACAATCTAGATCTTTATTATATGGACTTCAGAAGGATGGAAGGCTGAGTCAATCTTGAGTCGATGAAGAATGAACTTCTGGACTTCCGGTTTGCTCTCTGTCACTGCCAGACGGTCCCTTGGGACCGCCAGCCCCGTTGCCTGTAAAGAGCCGCCTTTACAGCTGAAAGGCGGCTCGAAAAACTCCATTTCCATAAGGAAATGTGAGACAGAGCAGGTGAGGGCAGGTAGAGCTCTCTGCAAAGCCCCCAGAGTTTTTTTTACTCTCGGGGACGAAGCAGATGAGGCTCCCTTTTTACCTCGGCGCCGCTCCGGGCTTCGGGAGAGCTCTGCCTTTTTGCAGAGCCAGGCGACGAGAACAAGCCTTTTAAAGAAAATTAACAGATCGTTTATTGAAAGAGGATGAGATCTGGACCTAAATCGCAAGTATTTTCATTGACTTTATAAATGATATTGAAGAAAGGAAAAAAGAAATTTAAAATGGCGACTGCTGAGGCTTGAGAAGGGAAAGCTGAAAGAGAAAGTCTTTCCATTTCAATTTAACAAGCCACAAAGTAGCGGAATAAATACTGCTGGCTACAATTGAGAAGAAAAAGTTCTACTCTTATGTTTTCTTTTTCCTGGCGATCTGATACTGATCTTGTTTGGAAAGAAGCTTTCTTTTCTTAAAAAAGAGTTTGTCTGTGTGGAAGGATGGCGTTTAAATTAATAAAGCCAGACAAACAGGCAGCGGGGGTGGAGGATTCCCCCATTTATAAACTACGTGAATAAGTTTTAAACCTACAGACTCAGAAAAATGATTTTAACTTAATTGAATTTCTCTTGGAGGAGATGGTAAGAAGGGATGAGATTGCAAACCAGAATCTTGAAAAATTCAAGCAGGAAATTAAAGAATTGATACAATTAAAGTATGACAATTTGAAACAAAAGATTATAACAATGGCTGATGCCTTTACAGAATTATTTATAAAGATGGATAATAATATTAAGTTATTAGAGTCTAAAATGGAGGAAGTTGATGACAAGATTTATAATTTGGATAATAAAATACAAAGAATTGAAAATGATTTGATAAATACTCAAGACAATAGTTCAGAAGAAAAATTTAAAATGGAAGCTGATCATAAGACTTGTAATGTAGAAAATATAAAACAATGGATTGAAAAAGGTGAATGGAGTTGCACTGCCCTGAAGGTTTGAATATGTAACTTGTGAGTGCTCTTGGATCCATTTTTATTTCAGAGGCACAGGTGATTTCCTTGACATGAGGTAACTTCTACCAGGATATGCTGTTAGACCAGCTACGACCCTATGGGCCTGAGATAGAATTTAAAATGGAAGCTGATCATAAGACTTGTAATGTAGAAAATATAAAACAATGGATTGAAAAAGAAGTTTTAATGATGCAACACAGGTTCACAGAATTTGCGATCAGAATGAGAGGATTACAGGAAAATAATAGAGATGATTTAAGGAAAATATCTGCTGAAATTCTGGCTGGGATTTTAAAGGTTCATCCTGAGGAAATATTTTGCAGGATTGATAGAGTCTACAGAGTAAATTCTTGGATTACAAAGCAAAGACAACTGCCTAGAGATGTAGTGATTTATTTTACAGACAAAGAAATAAGAAATGATATTGTGCAAAAATCCTTTAATTCTACTCCACAATTGTATGGGAGAAAAATCTGGATATATAAAGAATTGCCGCCTAAGATGTTAAAAGATAGAAAGAAATTTGCATTTTTGGTGACTGAGTTAAAAAAACAAAATATTTTATTTAGGTGGGATGTTCCAGTAGGTATAATATTGAGATATCAAGGAGAAAGATACCAATTAAATACTGTTGAAAAAGCGGAAGAATTTTATTATAAGATTTTGAAAATGAGTTCAACATCTTCATGCATAACACAGGATAAGCAGAAGGAGTTGGAAATAATGGAAAAACATTGAGCTACAGAGGTCTTTGTAGATGAATCGCTTTTGGATCCTTTAGATGTCTCAGTTGGACTACTTATAAATATGAGAGAAGCTGCATTGGATTCTAATGTGATGACTCATCAAGTCACAGACAAGCATGGAAATCAATCAGTTGATATACAACTTATAGAAAAGAAACCTGAATGGTGATCTAAGCTACAAAAGCAAAACCAACAAGATCAAGTTACAGATCAGAACGAAAATCGAACAGTTGATATACAACTCATAGAAAGGAAATCAGAATGGAGATCAAACCCACAAAAAGTCAAGAAAAAAAGAAATAGGTCTCACAAAAACAAAATTTTTTAAACTAGGCAACAGCGAAGCCAGTTATCTAAAAGATGATTCAATATATGAAAAGACAGTGGAGGCGAAATATTGGTTAATATTATCCTGAGGAGAGTGACAGACCTCTGCAATGCCATATTTTTGGGATGTGAAGAGGGGCTTAAACTGTTGGATTGGAATTATCTATTTTGGATTCTTTGATAAATGTATTATGTTTATGTTGAGTTATATGGCAAGAGAGCTACGTTGGGGCACGCAGAAGATCTGGTTGTTACCCCATTATGATGGTTGGAATTAATAATCTTGAAGAAAGCCACTACTACAGATACTATATGGAATACAATTATAATGTCACTCGGGTGGTTGTTTTCTTTTTTTTATATACATACATGAAGATATTTATTACTGATGGGGGCAGATGATAACTGAGGATTCCGAACATTCTGTTGGAATTAGGATGTGATGTTACCCTAATGTGGGTGATGGAGTTAACAATCCAGTTGAAAGACATTATAGAAGACATTATATGGATTACAAGTTTAAAGTCATTGATTTTATCTATATAAGGGAATATTTTTTTAGCAGGATGGGCAGATGAATAAAGATATTAAGAATTGTTATTTTGTAGGAAAGTGGGTGGAGACAGGCTAGTTTATTGTTTGTTTATTTATGGGAGTGGAGGAAATGGATAGACTATGAGTTGAATAAATGTTAAATTAGGATCTATTATATAGTTTTATAGTGGAAGGCTGCTTTGAAATGTTATATTAATATACACAAAAGATTAAATATTAAATTAGGATTTATTATATAGTTTTAAAGTGGAAGTTGTTTTGAAATGTTATATTAATATATATAAAAGGTTTGATTTAAGAGATATATGTATGGGGGAGGAGAAAAAGGGCAGATTATTGCTAAATTGGGTGTTATAATAATATTACTATGCTAAATTAGAAGTTATTACACAATGTTACAGTAGAATGTTATTTTGAAATGTATAGTAAAAGGGGGATATAATAATATTATTAGAAAGAAAGGGTCAGTATTTGGGGGATAGAGTAAGGGGATGCTAAAGTATTATATAATCTGTTATGAATTTGGATTTTACTTTGAAGAAGTCACAGGGGGAGGGGTGGTGAGGGGGGGTTAGGGAGGAGGGGGGAGAAAAAAGGGGGGAAAATCTGTATTTGAAAAACTTTTTCTTTTTCTTTTTTTTTTATTGCAAAAGTTTTACAATTACATTTTCACCCCTTTTCCCCCCCCCTCAACCCGCCCCAAACTTCCCAACCTCCCTAACCCACCCTAACCCCCCCCCTCCCCCCAGACTTCCTCACAATATACTCATGTCAAATAAAAGGAAAAACCCTCCTTTGTATATAAAACTTGAACCCCGCCCTCCCCTTACAAATTTTCATCTTCATTACATTAACCTATTTCTATCTTAATATAGCAATTTCAAATAAATTTTCATCCTAATTACCTTGAAAATATTTCTATCTTAATATAACATTTTCAAATAAATTTTCATCCTCAACCTTAAAATATTTCTATCTTAATATAACATTTTCAAATAAAAGCTATTTGGTACTTCCTAGTTTGATATTTGTTCTGAACATAATCTATCCACTTCTTCCATTCCCATTCATAAGTCTCTTGAGAACAGTCTTTTAAATATGCTGAAATCTTCGCCATCTCTGCAAAACTGGCCATCTTCAAAATCCATTCCTCAATCGTAGGCAGCGCTTCGTTTTTCCAATATTTACCTATCAACAATCTTGCTGCTGTTATCATGTACAATATCAATTTTGTTTCACCCGATGTAAAACCCTTAACTATACCCAATAAAAACAGTTGTGGAGAAAATTGAATTTTTTTCTTACAGGTCCACCAAACGTGATAATATGTAGCGTCTAAACAATCACATCTCCAACATTTAGGCTGCACATTAGGGTACATACACGACAATTTTTTGGGGTCTAGATGCCATCTGTAAAACATTTTATAAAAATTTTCCCTCAGATTCTGCGACTGTGTAAATTTAACATTCTGAACCCAAATTTTTTCCCATGTTTCCAACATCACTGGTTCCTCAAACTTTTGTGCCCATTTAATCATGCAGTCTTTAACTAGCTCAGTTTCTGAATCCCTTTCTAACAAAACATTATAAAGTCTTTTGATATGCATTGGGCCTTTCTCTTTTATGTGTCTAACTAATTCTTCCTCATACATCATAATACCAGTTTTTTGGTCCTCTTTCCATCTCAATTGCAATTGATTATATTGTAACCAAGTTAGATTAATCCCTTCAGCCAACAATGTCTGTAATGTCTTCAGCTGCCATCTGCCCGCATCTGTAAAAAGAACCTCTTTGTATAAAAACCCCCCGAGTGACATTATATTTGTATTCCACAAAGTATGACCAAGATCCAGCCATAGCAGTATTTTGTAATCCCAATTGTTTCGGTGCTTCTTCCAAACTCTCAACAAAGAATCTCTAAGTATATGGCTTTTGAATACTTTATCCACTTTACTGTCATAAAATAAGTAAGCTTGCCATCCAAATTCCAAATCAAAACTTTCTGCGTTTAGTATTCCAGTCTTTTTTCCTCCAAACCAGTCACTTAGTAAAGTCAAAGCTGCTGCATCATAATATAACTGTAGGTTTGGAAGTTTAAGACCTCCCCTTTCTGGAACGTCTTGCATGATTTTCATTTTTACTCTTGGTTTTTTCTCGTTCCAGACAAACTTATTCACGCCAGTTTGCCATACTTTTAGTTGTTTATCATTTTTGAGCACCGGAATCATTTGAAACAAAAAAAGAAATCTTGGCAAAATATTCATCTTAACTGCTGCTATTCTTCCAAGTAAAGACAGCTGCAGTTTTTTCCAAGTCTCCATATCATTTTGCACCTCTCGCCACAACACCTCATAGTTATTTTGAAACAATTTCATATTTGATTCTGCAACCTGAACTCCTAGATATTTTACCTTTGGTACAATCTCAAAACCTGCCCTCCTTTCAAGCTCAAGTTTACGATCTTGTGTCATATTTTTAACTACCATCTTAGTTTTTTTCTGGTTCAATCTAAAACCTGAAACTTTACCATAGTCTTGTATAATGTCCTTCATCTGGATTATTGATTCCATTGGCTGTGTTAGGGTAACAACCAGATCGTCTGCAAATGCCTTTATTCTGTAATCCTCATGCCTTATCATTATACCTTTCAAAGTATTAGAGTCCCTTATTGTATTTAACAAGACTTCTAGTGTTAAAATAAACAACAGTGGGGACAACGGACATCCCTGTCTTGTTCCTTTTTCGATTTTAAACTCTGTTGTCAGACTTCCATTAATAATAATCTGTGCCTTTTGTTCTTGATAAATTGCTGAAACCGCCTGAATAAATTGGTCCCCAAAGCCCATCCTTTTTAAAGTCTTTAGTAGAAAATTCCAGTCCACTTTATCAAAGGCCTTCTCTGCATCGAGAAAAACCAGCACTGCAGGGATCTGTTTATTCTTCTCAAGATATTCCAATAAATCTATTACTTGCCTTACATTATCATTCATGTGCCTACCCTCAATAAATCCCGCTTGATCATCATGAATCATCTTTTGAATTACTGGCATCAATCTGTTGGCTAATACTTTTGCGTAAATTTTGTAATCCGTATTCAAAAGAGATATTGGTCTGTAGTTCTCTGGTTTTTTGGGACCTGCTTGTTCTTTTGGTATCAAAGAAATATAAGCTGTAGTCCATGATGGGGGTACTTTTCCCCCTTGTTGTATATTACAAAATAAGTCTCTAAGTTATTCCACCATTTCTGCCTGCAGAGTTTTATAATACACTGCAGTCAGACCATCCGTTCCAGGAGCTTTAGCTGTTTTTAATTGTTTTATTGCTGCTATTATCTCCTCCTCTGTTATAGGATAATTCATTCTTTCCTTTTGTTGCTCAGTAATTTTTGTAACTCTTTTGTTGTCTAAATATTTTTCTATAAGTCCATTCTGCACCTCCTCTCTGGCATATAGTTTAGTGTAATATTCAAGAAAAGCTTCTTTTATTAATTTCTGTTGAAAAACTTCTTTCCCTCCAATATCAATACTATCAATAGTCCGTACACTCTGTTTCTTCCTTAATGTGTAAGCCAACCACCTGCCCGGTTTATTGGCGTTGCAGAATGTGTTATGCTTCGCATATTGTAAATTTGTTGCAACTTGTTCCGCTATAAGCATTTGGAATTGGTCTTTCAGAAGTTTTATGACACCAAGTATTCTTTCATCTGTTGGATTTTTAATAAGTAACTGTTCTTTGTTCTTTATTTCTGCTTCCAATTCAAGTCTTTTCTTTTGTCGAATCAACCTATGTCTAGAGTTCATATATATGAGCACCCCTCTCATATAAGCTTTGCTTGCGTCCCACACAATTTCCATTGGGGTGCCTTTATTCAAATTCATTTCAAAAAACTCTTTCAAATACTTTTTAAGTTCTATTATATTTTTTTCATATCTGAATAAGTTTTCATTTAATCTCCAAGAGCGTCTCTCAGTCTTGTGTATCTCAATTTCTATCCACACTGGGCTATGATCAGTCAAAGTTCTTGGCAGAATCTTTGTTCTTTTTGTCCTGATAAGTAAATCATCAGACAACAAGATAAAGTCAATCCTGGAAAAAGATCTATGTCTATCAGAGAAGAAAGTATAATCCAATTCTTTTGGGTTATGTATTCTCCAAATATCTTTTAGTTCCAAATCTTCTTTCATATCGAAGAAAGTCTGTGGTAATCTAATCCTTGACTTCGCCAAAGTCTTTTTATCTAGTTTAGAGTCAATTACACCATTCCAATCTCCCATAATTAAGATAGATCTGTAATCCCATTGAAGTATTTTCGTATGCAACATTTTATAAAAATAGTGCTGTTGTTGGTTAGGAGCATAGATCCCTATCAAGAGAATTTGATTATTAGCAGAAAGTAATTCAATTGCTACAAACCTGCCATCTTGATCAGCTTCTATAAGTTTGGCTGTTAATTTTTTGTTTACGTAAATAACCACACCATTCTTTTTTTGGTTAGTTGAAGATATAAAATGTGTTCCTAGTTTGGAATTTTTCAAATAGTTTTGATCTTGAGCTGTAATATGCGTTTCTTGTAGACAAATTATATCATTATTATGTTGTTTTAAATATGCAAATACTTTCTTCCTTTTTTGTGCTACATTCAACCCATTCACATTCCAAGATAAACATTTAATCATCATTATTCTCCTTCTGGAGCAAAGAGCAGAACATTCGGATTTCATCCGAAATCTTCTGTCCTGCTTTCCCCACGACTCCAGCCTTTTCATCTTGTCTTTCCTGCTGTAACTTTTCTTTAAGTTGCTTGGCTTTTGCTCGGGTTATACGCTGGTCCTTGACTTCAGCCGACCAAGCCGGCTCCAAGATTGGAGAAGGTTCCAGCAAAGGCTCATCCAGAAAACCTCCTTCAGCACCCTTCAACTCCTCTGATTCCTGCTTGGATTGTTGTTGCAATTCTTGAAATTGCTTCTTATCACTCTCTTTAATCTCCAAAACTGTAGATGTACGTGGGGATGGTGTTCTTTCTTTAAAGATATGAGTATAAAATTGCTCCGCCTTCTCCACAGTATTCAGACGGTGTTTCTCTCCCTTATATCTCAAAATTATGCCAGTTGGAGCGTCCCAATGAAATGGGATTTGATTATTCTGCAATTCTTTAACAAGAAAGCCAAAATCTTTTCTGGATTTCAACATCTTGGGTGGAAGCTCCTTGTAGACTGTAATCTTGGATCCACTCACTTGTACAGAAGTAAGAAAAGATTTCTGCAGGATATCATTTCTTATTGCTCTGTCTGTAAAATATATGACCACATCTCTAGGCAATTGTCTTTGTCTAGCCACCCAAGAGTTGACTCTGTAAATTTTGTCTATTTTACAAAGGACCATATCAGGATCAATTTTTAAAATCACAGCTAAGGCTTCAGCACAAATCTGTCTCAAATCTTGTCTCTCCTCTTCTCTAATTCCTCGAAGCCGTATAGCAAATTCCATTGCCCGAAATTGCATCATAACAATCTTGTTCTCAACTCTCTGCATCTTGTCATCAACATCAAAAAATTTATGATCATTATTTTTCATCTTAGCATTAACTTCTAATTTAAATTCATCCACTTTTGACTCAACTTTCATAATAAATCCTGCCAGGCTAGACGCTACATCTGTTATTTTTTTGGTCACCTTCTTTTGGTTCTGCTGCATTTCCTGCATAATTTCCTGTTGAGACTTTTGAATTTTATCATCTATTTTATTTATTTTATCATCTATTTCCTGTTGAGCTTTTTGAAATTTGTCATCCAGGATATTTGAAATAAATTCTTTTAAATCTCCCATATCAAAATCTTTTTTCTGGGCTTGTAATTGCATGTCCTGTTTACGTGTGGGGGATCCCCCCCCCTGTTTTGCCTTCCTGCTTCTTTGAAGCCATCCTGCCACATAGGCTAGCTTTTCTAAAAAGGGAGGTTCCGCTTCTTCTGCCACCTCCACAAAGCCTTCTAAAAAGGTCCCCCAGATTTATTCAAGGCAAAATTATAATGCAACAAAGTCAAGTAAAAGGGAGAGATTTTCTTCTTGTTTCTGTTACAGCCGGAGCAACTTTATAGCAATTTTTTAACTTTGTAACAAAGCAAGATGACTTCACCAATCCACACCCGCTGATACGTTTGCTCAAATGCTAGGCGCCATATTTTTTCCAATCACTTTCACTCATTCAGAAACTTTCGCTTCAGTAATAAAAAGTTCAGCAAAGAACTAATACTTGCAGTTCAAGATTTCAGGTTTCAAGTAGATTTCAAATGTTTGTTTGGGTTATTTCCTCGCTCTTTAAAAGTTTCCTGCCGCCGGCTTGTTCTGCGGAAGCAGAGACGTCCCACGCCGCCCGGAGTCTCAGCAGGTTGTAAGGGAGCCGCCCTGTTTCCTCCCCAGAAACAGTTCCCTGGAGAGGTTACAGGGGCTCAACCTGTACCCTGCTGCCTCTTCTTCCTAAATCCTAAAGATTTTGAAGATTTCAAGCCGCTTCGCAATCGAGAAGCGGCTCTACGAGCGGCGGGGCTGGCGGCGCTTAAAAAGGCACCGTCGCCGCCGAAGACGAGGAAACCGGAAGTCCCTTTGAAAAACTTTTTCAATAAAAAAAAAAAAAGAATGAACTTCTGGCAGTGAGCTGAATTCACCTACAATACTGCATTCTAACCACTGTGCTTCCACGGCAATAACCAAGGGCTACTTATGTCTACAAGCTTATGTCTACATTCAGCCAGTATTGTAGATTACATCCCATAAATATCAGTGAAGAATCTTCATCTCTTAGTGAATTGATTGGGAATAATAGTAATAATTATAATGACTTCGGCAATGAAATTTCCCAAGATTATGTGTTTAAAAGTAGAAGTCATAGTTTATAAGTCAATAAATGGTTTAGCAGTTAAAGACACTGAGCTGGATGGAAAACTGACAGCCCAGGTTCAAGACCCGAGTGCCGCACAACAGAGTGAGCTCCCATTCCTTGTCCCAGTTCCTGCCCACCTAGCAGTTCAAAAGCATGCAAATGTGAGTAGATAAATAGGTACCACTTCAGTGGGAAGGTAACAGTGTTCCAGGTATCTCATCTTATAATCATACTGGCCATATGACCACAGAAATATCTTCAGACACCACTAGTTCCCTTACCTAAGAAACCGAGTTGAGCATCTAGAGTTGGACATGACTGGACAGAGAAAAGCTTTACCTTTAACGTATTAGTATTTTTAATTACATGAAAATTTAAGCCTTCCCTGCTTATCCAGTCCTATGGGCATTTAATTTTGGCAGCCATGGAAATAAAATGCAAGATCAATATGATCATTGGTACAATCCAAACAAATTCTTATTCCTTTTAGATACAAACTTTCTTACATACTAGACAAGAGAGATTGTCATAGATATTAATAAATCAAGGAAAGATTTGTTCCAGAGATTTCCAGCCACTGCTATTTTTGCATCCTGGTGGACTTGAACCACAAGACAAGTTTTAAAGTCTATTGTGGTTCATGAGGATTTGGAGACAGATTTTTCATATGTATTCCTGGAATAAAATCCTGGCTCCATTGAAGTTAGTGGCAAAAGTCCCATGGTTTTCAACACAGATCTGCATTTCTTTTGCCCTTCTGCTTCTTCCAGACCCTGTGATGGTTTATCTTAACATGTACTAGTTTCTCATTTAATTTTTTTATTGAAACCAAGATCATTTCATTTGCCTGCTATGGAAAAATAACAGCAGTGAAGTTATAAAATATATTGTATCATATTTTATAATGCTGAACAGAAGTTGATGTGGTCAAGTCATGTAGCTTAAAAATACGATATTGAGGCCAAGGCTAAATGGGTGGCCTTGCACGAAACCCTAGATTTCTCTATGCTGTTTAGTTTTCCTTTTGTAGAAGATAGAAAAGAGGACTGATTAATTCAATAATTTACAAAATAGGATTTCTCCAAGACACTGACATGGGCCAAATCAAAAGTTTGGGCATCATCTAGATGCCATCTATTTTGTCGTTTAACCTCACCACACTTTCAATCTCCCACAAAGCAAAGCACACCTGGAAAAAAGCTGGAAAAAAACCAGGCTTAACCACTGTGATGACTGGCCATGTCCCTTTGTAAGTCTCAGAGGCTATACATTTTTTGGCCCACCTACCGCAAAAGATTGAAAATGTCTCTGTACAATTTAACCAACTGCTAAACTTGAGACATCTTGCTTCCATTAGAACCATTGTATCTTTTGAGTCTTTTCATCAAGTGGTCAGCCTGACAATTAATAGGTTCTCTGTCATAATGTACATCTAAACCTAAATAACCTTTAAAAAAAAACCCCACAGTTGCCCCTGATTAGTGCTTGGATGAGACATTACCTGAAAATTACAGGGCTGTGGGTTAAACCCAGGAGGTGAGATAGAATCCCAAAAGAAGGCATTGGCAGGTAGTTTTATTTTATTTTATTTATTTATTTTGTCAAGCACAGGGGTGAAATGGTGATCCAGTAGCAATTGTGGCAGGTGATACCACAATTGAACCTGTAGCGATGGTGGCATGAGGCTCTACTCACCCGCCTGGGTATCATTACTTCCTGCTTTTAAAAGGTTTTAAAAAAGGCTCTGACAATTGTGCGCCACAGCTGTGATCGTCAGAGCCTCTTTTTTTACTTTTAAAAGCATTTTTTTTTACAACCTATTCGCCTGAATCCAGTCACATTAGCCCCCCTTCCACCAAGCCACGCCCACAGAAACGGTAGTAACAAATTTTACATTTCACCACTGGTCAAGCATGTATAAGATAACAGATATAAGTATAAACATGATTATGAATACAGGAAATGGGGACAGTAGGACAGGGACGGTAGACATGTTGGTGCACTTATGCACGCCCCTTACTGACCTCTTAGGAATGGGGTGAGGACAACAGTAGACAATCTAAGGTTAAAGTTATGGGGGCAAGGGGATGAAACCACAGAGTCAGGTAGTACTTTCCAGGCATTGACCACTCTGTTGCTGAAGTCGTATTTTCTGCAATCGAGTTTGGGGTGGTTTAATATTTAAAAAATAATATTTAAAAATATTATTTTTAAAAAATACAGATATATTGTTCATCTATTCACTAGGAGTCAAGCTTGATTCCAGGAAGTTCCAGGATTCCAGCATAGTTTTCAAGGTGATATGTAAGAATGAAGGAAGACGAAAATTAAGATTGAGAGGCCAGCTTGAGAAGAAAAACATTTATAATCATGTATTTTTTATTTTGTTCCTTCATTCTCTCTACACACACACATACATTCCACCCCAATCTGAACCAGAATGCTCTATAGATTATTTCTAACTGCTGGAGACAGAAGATATAACAACAGCTTCCTTCCTACCTTCCTCACTCCCCAGTTTTATTCAATATCTTCATTAGAATTCCTCCCATTGCACCTAAACATTGGAGGAGAGGGGCTAAGAGTGATTGTAACAACCTCCAGTATTGCCCAAATTTTTATAAGTATTTTTTTAAAGAGTTTATTATAGCAGCTAAGTTTGGGGACCCAATGGACTATCAGATTCCAGATCTGTGCTCAATGAACTGGCCCTAATGGCACATCTGCAGATAACTGCAACAACATTCAAGGCTCATGAATGAATTTCTCCACAAGAAGGACAGATGAGTTTTGCATAGGATCATTTTACTTACCTTCCTCCTCCTCCTCCTGGCTAATGCAGTAATTCTTTGGCAAGAAAACCAATCTTCTTTGACATTTTATTTCATATTCATTAAGTGCATATTTGTCTGACCTACCCATTCTGCTAATGAGGACTTGTAACTAGACCTGCTATTGTAGTAAATTTTCTGCCCGTCAAAGCTGGCTCGTGATCAGAATATATTTAAGAGAACTGTCATCCAAAATCAAGGTGAAGAAACTTCTGTTTTAAAGCCTGCTGACCATGGCACTGCTATAAAGACTATGGATAGTTACCACCCAACTCTTCTTTCTGATTACTTATTTTTTAGTAATATATTTCTCATGTTTATTTTAAAGTAAAGTCTTCATTTTCTGGTGACAGTTTCCCCATTTTGCAAAATAACTGCCAACATATGTTCCTACAAGACACAGAGCACACACAGAAATTTAAACCACCAAAGTCTGGATCTAACTTTATAACAAGTTGCCAAAATTCTCCAGCTTCTCTAAAACTGCTTAAGAAAGAGCTAAAAGTGGAAATAGATTAGTACTGTTTATACAGCTTTTCAATCTACTTAGTATTTAAAGCTACTGCTGAAACAAAACATCTATGAAGTTTCATTACTCAAAAAGCATTATTGGTTGATTGATTCCATATTACATTATGACTTTATAGCCATTTTATGTTAATTTCAAAATTCTTGGAAAATACTCAGATTTGAACAGGAAACCCAGCACTGAGCCCACAGTGAATCTCTCCATTTCTCTAAAAAGAAAGCAGGTTTTTCCTATATGCTCCACATATAAACTGCTAACCCTAAAAATTACATTGTTGTGCCCATGTTCTCTTCAATCTCTGAAAAGACTTTGAGCCCCTAGTATTGATAATTGTTTTAATCCAATATTGACTAAATTTCAGGTTTGGCCTTCTTTTTTCTAATATTAATCCTCTATTATGGATTATAAAATTATGAAACTAATTTTATCAAGTGGTGATTAAAAAATAATAAAAGGACTATATAAAAGGACATTACATACCAATGAATGATAATAATGAAAAAAAATAGCAACTAGTTTGCTGAAAATTGTGCAACATTTTGAATGAAAGTCAAAGGAAAAAATAAGTCTGATACATGACATGAATGGATGGGTGGATATGTGGAAACAAGAGGGTACAGGATTTCCTTCTCAAATTGATTGAGCCATTCAGAGAGTCAATAATGAATGAGAGTTATGAATATTTCATGAGTATCTGGTTAGAAGAAATACTGTTGGTTTCTGGTTTAAACAGAAGCCTATTCATATATACACATGGCAAAATAATTAATATAAACCTTACAGCCTGATTGATTTGATTACTTACGATGAAAGATTAAAAGAATTAGTGAGGGATACTCAAAGTTTCTGAATGAGGTTGTGATTTTTTTAATAATGCCAACAGTGATTCTTGGGAAAAAATAGATATGAAAATGAAGGATAAATGAAGGGGGAAAATAAATGAAGGTGGATAACTGTAAGAATAGAAAGTGTGATTGTGCTATATGAAAAAATATTTGAAAATATTCTATAATTTCCAAAAGAATGGAAGGATGTACCAAAAAAATTCCTGCTCACCCTTATGAATGGTACGTGTCTTCCTCAATTTCAATCTCGGGTCTTATACCAGAGGCCTGGGATTTTGAGGTTCTGCGTAGGTTCTTAGCTATTCCTAGCACTGCACTTTTATGGACAGAGAGCTCTGATGTCTATGGAGATTCTCAGTCATCATGGGTGTCCCAAAGGTGCTTTTCAAGAGGCAATTGGACTTTCTGGTTTATCTTTAAAGATGCTTCGCTTCTCATTCAAGAAGTTTCTTCTCAGCTGGAAGGAAAGTCCAGTTGCCTCTTGCAAAAGCACCTTTGGGAGAGAGCTCTGATGTTTTTCCCGGGATCTGTTGGAATCACTCTCCCAGCTTAGGAACCAGAGTCCCAGGTGCTCCTAACAATAATGGGACCACTTTGGCCTTAACTTATGCGTGTATCTTCACATACCATAATGGAATCCAGTTTCAGAAACAACTACAACACTCAATAACTTTAGACAACTTCTGGAGCTCCAGGTGCTTTGCCAAAGCCAATTGATGGCACTTGCTAGTACTTTACTTTACTTTACTTTATTTTGGATTTATATACCGCCCTACTCTCGAAGGACTTAGGGTGGTTAACAACCAAAAGATAAAACACACATAATACAAAATTTAAAAAACAATGTAAAAGCACATAAATAATTTGGCCCATACAGATTAAAATAGATTAAAACACCCCTATTGTTTTAAAACAAATTTAAAATTAACAATTAAAAGGAAGTTAGGCCAGGCCAGCCTGTTGAAATAAAAAGGTCTTGAGAGCACGGCGGAAAGTACGTAAATCCGAGATCCTCCGTATCTCGGGGGGGGGGGGCTCATTCCAAATGGCAGGTGCCCCCACAGAGAAGGCTCTCCCCCTGGGGGCCACCAGTTGACACTGTTTGACCGACGGCACCCTGAGGAGCCCCTCTCTATGGGAGTGTACTGCCCGGTGAGAGGCTACTGTAGTAGCTACTACAGGTAGCCCTTGACTTACCACCAATCACTTACCAACTGTTCGAAGTTATGATGGCCTTGAAAAGGTTACATGCAACCTGTCCTCAAAGTTATGACTGCTGCACCACTCCCACAGTCACACGATTGCATTTTGGGTTCTTGACAAACAGCTTGCATTTGCAACTGATTGCAGTATTTTGTTGTTTTACTGCAAAAAATGCCCATTGGATAATCTGGATTCAGATTTATGACCATGTCATTTGCTTAACAATAATGGTGAGCTGCTTAATGACCTTTGTAAAAACAGTCCTAACATTGAATCTGGTCATGTGGTGACTCAACTTACAGACAGAATTACTTACAACCAAAAGTTGGAGATCAATTGAAGTTGCAAATCTGTACAGTGCCATTTTGAATTTCTCACAGTTCCATACAACATCTGCTACAGAATTGCACCACTGCAGCCAGATATGTCTTTGACGGCTGGAATATCAGAAAGCAGCTTAACAAATGTACAATAAAGAGGAAGCTTGGAAGGAGGGTACTATGGAGATATGTATCTCCTAAACTGAAGCCAGTTTTATTGCCTTCAAGAAAACAGTTGTTTTAAATATATCAGTTGTCCCTTTACATTTTAAACAAATACATTTGTCCTGGTTCTGCCAATATTCAAATCAGCAATGGTTGATTCATTTATCTTCAACCTTAAGGACGTTTTGTAGAGTCAGAAAAGTTATCAAGAGAGAGTGAGTCAGTTGTACGAGAACTGAGCTCTCTACAACTTGAATATGGATTTATGGAATAATTCTTTCTGTTTCTCACCTTCACATGCTCAGTTGAACCTATAGAATTTAGTTTTACATAAATGGAAATTAAATTGACATATGTTTATCCATATCTAGGCAAATTCACTAACCCTACATGCCATGAGCCTTTCTACGCTTGATATTTCAATTCGCGAGCCACCATTTAAATTTCCCAAATGCCCTGAAAGTGAACTTTTATTTATTTATTAAAGTTATATGCTGCCCATCTCACTACTGACATTATATCTGGTGCTCTAAAACGTTTGAGAGAATTGAAATAAAATGCTAGTCAGCCCAGACATATTGCTACTAACTCTGTTAGAGAAGCCAAAGGGCTGAGGCCTATCAAAATCTTTCAAAGTGCATATTTACCGCTTTTCTAATCCCTTCTCCTCTAAGCTGTAGGTAGTTCAAAACGCATATCAATAAAATAATTGTGCTAAACAGCAGCAAAGAAGCAAAGGGATGAGAGGAAAATGATTCAAAAGAAGAAAAAGAGCACTATTTTTCTCTCCCCCCCCCGCCCCACAAAATGCATGCATGCACACACACACACACACATACACTCCAAGGGAATTAGCTTCTTAATCATAAACAGATAGGCCTGAAGTAAGAACCGAAATGAAGAGCAAAGGAGGTGACCTTTCCATAGTCCTCTCCTTTGATACATGCGCCAGGCAGAACCAATCAATAATGATAGTTTCAACTATATAAACACCTAAGGGCTAGATGTTATATTTGACATGGTCCGGTCTTCTCCTAGACACTGAACAGGGACAGAAAAGCTGTTTCATACATCTAGGAACACGCTATGCAATTAAAATGAAAATATTTGCTTATCAATTATGGCACTGTAATGTCAAACACACAGTGGCTGCTTGATGTTTTACTTTTACCTCCCAGTAACAAGAAATTTAGCCAGTTTTGTTTAGTTGTCTTCTGAATGTATCAGTGTGAAAGGTTAGGTTTAAGTGAAAGAGAAGATAAGCTGCCTGACAAGTCTAAGAGAGCTGAGGAAAGATCTCCATGTCCTACTTGTTTAGACAATGCCATCAGTGCTGGTTTAGGCAAATGCTATTAAGGGAACATTCACTACTGGCTTAAAATATCCAAACCGCCCAGAGTCTCTTTAAGAGTGAGATGGGCAGTCATTAAATTTGATAAATAAATAAAAATGAGCAGACTATTCATTGAAAAATAAAACTAACACCACATAAGCGATCTTTACAACTAAATAAGCAAAATCACAATAAACTGTTAATTCATATTCTTATTTACTTGAGTTAATTTAGTTCAAGGGGGAAGTAAAGAAGAACAACATGTTAGAGATCTGGAAAACTATTAATATGCCAAATAAGATGACAAATCCAGATGTATCACCAAAACAGAACTTCCTATTATATGCCAAGTCCAGTTTCCTTCAGTGATATGCTATATCACTCTGTAGTTTCTTCCCCAAAACCTTAAACTGTCTACTGTTGACTTCACCCCATTCCTAAGAGGTCTATAAGGGGCATGCATAAGTGCACCAGCGTGCCTACCATCCCTGTCCTAATATTCCTTTTTACTTACTCTTTTCATGTATTCAAATTATGTTTATACTTTTACCTTTATCTTATATATGCTTGACAAATAAACTTATGATTATGATTTCCTTCAAATCTTGTTGAACATACCTTAATTTGGAGATCAGCATATTTTCAGGTACATTGAAATTATTGTATAGTCTCATCTGATTGCTGGGCTGTCATCAGTTGTCAGAATAGTAGAATTTTCTGACATATGGTAGTATTTTGTATGGAAAGGTGAGAGCCATCACTTGCTTGCCAAATTCTTACTCTTCTTGACAGAAGGTTGAGTCTGACTCATGGCAAAGAGAGAAAATCGTTACCTTTTTCAAGGATGTGTCCTTGAATGTTAAAAAAGAAAGTCATCAAGACCTTTGTTTTTAAAAAGTTTTCCCTTGGCCCAGAAAATATAATTATAAGACAGACTCTAACCCTAACCCTAATACTTTCCTGGGTAAAATGACCAAAGAAAAAGATGATCTTGCAACTCCAGATGCACCTGGATAAAACTGATTTTCTGGACTCATTTCAATCAGGGTTTTCTCCAGTGACTTACCAGGAACTGAAATAGGCTGATCGTTGTTAAACAAGGGGTGGGGTGGGGGGAATCTTAAAAGTATAGTCATGTTTTAAAAATTACAATGTTCTATTGTTTAATAAAAGCAAATCTTGAAAAACATATTCCACAATTTACTTGGCCTTAGAAACCATACTATAAAATGCCAGCATGTGTCCCTGTCACCCTTGACCTAAGACATGATACCAGTATTCATTTCCATGATATTCATAAAGGAAATTAAATCTAGAAAATACCATTTAAAAGCTGTAGCAGTATTAAGCTCTCCCTTAAGCCGCAGCTCCTCCTGCCTACACATGAACTATTGAACTCATCTAAAATTTATGGGAAGATGATTGCATAAATCCACTCCCAAAATGCTCATAAAATTGGGCTCACCTGTTAGGATGAACATATTAAGGTCCCAATATGATACTTTATGCTTATTAACTTCGGCTTTGCCAGTTTGCATCTAGATTTGCACATGGAGAAACCATCCCTACTCCAGGTATAGCCTGGTATTGTTGAAATATCTTTTGTTATTTCTTCCAAAGTGATCAAATGTAAATAAGGTTGTGTGAAAAAGGCATAACACAGCAGGAATTTTCTCTTGCAAAATGAACAATACAGTTGTGTTCTTGGACAGTTTCCTCTATTTTTAGCAAGGCTTGTTTTGCAAGAGAAGTTATTAGCAGAATGTCAGCCCAATTTTTTTTCTAGCAGTGGTGCCTTATTAAAAGGCCAATGCTTATTCATTTAAAAGCCAGAAAGTAGAGATGAATTCATAATGAATGCACAGTGGCCATTGGTCCCATTCATCTTGGGAGCTTCTTTCCAAATGCTACAATTATAATTTCATTAACTTCCAACAATAACCAACCTTGTACCTATTGGCATTATAAGCTCCTGCCCATTTATTGGGTGAAACAGGGCAAGAATAGTCCTCAGTAATTATACAAAGTGGCTGGGTGTGGTGTCAACAAAGATCAGGTATTATTAACAAGCCGATAATGCTCAGCTACATATCTCAGTCCCAAGTTGACCAAGTGAGGTTGTCCAAGAATTCAATAAGCGAAGTGTCTCATCTGTTCCCTTCGGGGTGAAATTCAGCAGATTCTGACAAGTTCTGGAGAACCGGTAGTGGAAATTTTGAGTAGTTCGGAGAACCAGCAAATACCACCTCTGGCTAGCCCCAGAGTGGGGTAGGAATGGAGATTTTGAAATATCCTTCCCCTAGAGTGGGGTGGAAATGGAGATTTTGCAGTATCCTTCTCCTGCCACATCCACCAAGCCACGCCCACCAAGCCACATCCACCAAGCCACACCACGCCCACAGAAATGGTAGTAAAAAAAATTGAATTTCACCACTGGTTCCCTTGGTATTTTTGCAAAACTGTTTTAGTGTATAAAGCCCATCTACAAGCCTGAAGATCACTATCAAAGTGACAAAAACATGCTTCTCTGCCTCCGCATCAAAGAAAAAGTATTATTTAATTGTAGGTAGAACCACTTTCAGGATGAGAGAATACTCAAATCCATGTCAATCCAGCAGTTGGGAGACTGATTCCATTTCCTGCACATATCCTGCTAAAGAAACCATATGGGAAGTCCTCTCTTTCATATACCAAAGAACAGTGGTGGAATGTCAGCAAAGTAAATTTCAATTTTCTTTACTTCTAAATATATTTTTTACCTTTTTATTTCTTATTCCTTTTGCTGTCATTTCTTTATGAAGTTATAGTCTCCACAGTTCTCCATTATCAACTTTAGTCCTGATGAGCAGATTATCCTGAGAGTAGAGATGGGACCATTAGCAATGTTCTCAAATCCATTTCATTAATGGGTTAATCCATTTCATCGCAGTTAAAAGTACCATTATATTTTTTAAACAATTTAAGAAAATGCATGCAATTTTCTAGTGTAGGCATTTTCCATGCAATTTTTTAAAATCTGTATTTTACTATGTTCTCTCTTTTCCCAAGGAATTTCACTCATGGCCATAATAGCTATTCTGATGAGAAAAGAATTGATTCATTATAATCATTCTGTGTTTTGTAAATGATTTGTGTGAGGTTAGCCAACATTTTAGTGGTTCATCTTCTCCTCCTTTTCAGTGAACTAAGCCAGAATAATTTTCTACAACCATGTTGTGGCCTACAATATTGTCAAACTTAGATTTGTTCATATTTGTGTGCATGTGTCCTGAGTTTAGGAATTACTAATTATGTCAAATGATATGGTTGGTCTTCAATTTTTAGGAGCACAACAAACAGGGTCCTAATTTCCTATTCTTACTATTATGTTTAAAGAAAGAAAAAAATCCAGGGAGACTGGAACCAAAATAAACATGTTTTTTTAAAGCATCTTCTGCTTTTTCTTGATATTCCCATTGCTCTTGGGCTGCATATTTATTCCTTTAAAATATGAAACAAGATGCTATACATATGAATATCTGCTTAGAATGCCAGTTTTTACGCTTTGGTGAAATAGTAACACAAATCAGTACAGAACCAATGTGACATTGTAGACAAAAGACAAAAGTAAAAGTTTGGGAAGATGGGGTTGTTTATTTTCTGGATCAATCACTGTCTCTTGTACTAACCCATTTTTCAAGACTGTTATAAGGATAAGATGAAGAATGAACTGATCCAGTGGTACAAACACACACACATTACTTTGATCTTTCCATTCTCCTGTACCACATGGCTGAAGCGTCAAATTCTTCTTACCAAATAGAAAGTCCCCCATAAAACCTTATGGGATGCTTGTAAGGTCACTTGCACATCGCTTATGTTTCCATTGCTCAATACCTGAGAAGCACTTTGCTGCCAATGCCTGATCATCTTCACATCTACTGATGTTAAAATGTAGAGCACACACCTATAGTAGATGAAGTAGGTGAAAGGAGATGGGAGGCAGACAATGGGCAACAGACCACCAACTAGTTCTGAAGAATTGCAGTGTTTCAGGATAAATGCCAGCTCTACTGGAATTAAATATACATCATCACAAAACCAGCAATACTTAGATCTCTGGTGTCCATGAGATTTAGTCACATTAAGTAGCTAATTCTAAATTGTCATAAATACACTATGTGGACATGTCTACATCAACCATTTTAGGCTGTGAACAGAACAATCTGCCTAGATAGCTTTCTGCTCTATGTATCTGCATAACAATCTTCTACTGAACTTTGTCAATGTCATATGGCAAGATTCGTGATATAATGAACCTTCACAGCTCACTTCCATGTCTATTCATCTAATTTCTAACTGTGTTGATTTAAGTTCTCCTGAAGCTAATGAAATCATCCAGAAAACTATCCAGAGATAGTTCTTGCAACTACAGCTACCATTTTTAGAACTGAATTGGGAATAGGATGCAATTATCATATGGCTGTTTTCTTGAATGTGTTAAAATTCCTCTTCTTTTCACCATGTTAACCCACAAACTGCAAACTGAAATGTTACACATTTTCTTTCTGACAGATTTTTTTAAAATTTCTATTTAAAATGATTCCTAGAAGAAAAGTAATAGCAATAGCTATAGCACTTCTATACCACTTCACAGTGCTTTATAAACCCTCTCTAAGCGCTTTACGGAGTCAGCATATTGCCTCCAACAATCTGGTCCTCATTTTACAAACCTCGGAAGGATGGAGGGCTGAGTCAACCTTGAGATGGTCAGGATCAAACTCCTGCTGTGAAATAACCACTAACACCTTTGAAAATAGCACCTACTAAAAGTCAATTATATAATTATATTTCCAAAACTTCAAAACAAGCAATTTGATAAAAAAAAAAAAAGAGTATGTAATCTGCAGACCTACTCAAAGACAAGTTGGTTTCTCCCTCTAGTGGAAAGATAGAAATTTTCCACTAATTTCAATTTAATTTTATGATAATTTCAAGCCACCAGGCTTGAAATTTTAGGATTAGACAATTTAGAACTACACCGTCTTCAGTCTGACCTAAGCATAGTACACAAAATTATCTGCTACAATGTCCTACCTGTCAATGACTACTTCAGTTTCAACCGCAATAATACACAAGCACACAATAGATACAAACTTAAGGTAAACCGCTCCAAACTTGATTGCAGAAAATACGACTTCAGCAACAGAGTGGTCAATGCCTGGAATGCACTACCTGACTCTGTGGTTACTTCCCCAAAGCCCCATAACTTTAATCTTAGACTGTCTACTGTTGACCTCACCCCATTCCTAAGAGGTCTGTAAGGGGAGTTCATAAGCACACAAATAAGTGTGTCCCTGTCCTAATGTCCCCTTTTATTCATATCCTTATCCTATATTCATAATCATGTTTACACTTATATCTGCTATTTTATACATATTTGACAAATAAATAAATAAATAAATAAAAATAAAAATAAAAATAAAAATAAAAATAAAAATAAATAAAAATAAAAATAAAAATAAAAATAAAAATAAAAATAAAAATAAAAATAAAAATAAAAATAAAAATAATAAAAATAAAAATAAAAATAAAAATAAAAATAAAAATAAAAATAAAAACATACATACATACATACATACTTTTCAATCCTATAGCAATTACTGATGGATAAATCATTTTGCATTTAAAAAGCAAAGACTACTTGTAATTCTTTCCAATAAAGATTCTGTATCTTAATTAATGTAGGCTTTCAATTAGTGTAGGTCTCATTTCTTCATCATGAAATGTAACAAAGAAGCAACATACGTTTTTCTGTGTGATGAGTGAAAGAAAGCTGTTCATTTGTACAAAGGCCTATTAATCTACAAAGGCCTTTTTTTCATCACTCCAAATCCCAAACCTTCTGTCTTCCCTCTTAGTTTTTTTATGTAGAATTTTTATTAAGTAGATTTTAATTACAATAGTATAATCTTTACTTCTACATGAAAGAAAGGGAGGAAGAGGAGGAGGAGAAGATGATGATAAATCTATAAAAAGTAATTTTGAACTTTCATCACAGCAAATACAAATAATCTTTATTACTCTTTTCTTAATTTTCAGGCAACAATCTCCTCATCCTATATTTATTTATTTTATTTATTTTTTATTTATTTTACTTCAAATTTATATACCGCCCTTCTCCCTAGGGACACATAAATACATAATACATAATAATACATAAATTAAGAACAGATTAAAAGGAAATATCTCAATTTGGCCCAAAATTTAAAAAGACAAACGAATTTAAAATCATTTTAAAGGATTTGTTAGGTCAGCCTGGCTTGTTGGAAAAGGAAAGTTTTAAGGGCACGGCAGAAGGCACGGAGGTCTTGGATTCTCCTTATCTCTGGGGGCAGCTGATTCCAGAGGGTGGGAGCTCCCACAGAGAAGGCCCTCCCCCTGGGGGTCACCAGCCTGCATTGCTTGGCTGATGGCACCCCGAGGAGGCCCTCTCTGTGGAAGCGCAGGGGTCGATGGGAGGTCGTTGGTGGCAGAAGGCGGTCTCGAAGATAACTAGGTCCTATGCCATGGAGCGCTTTAAAGGTGGTAACCAACACCTTGAAGCGCACCCGGAAGATCACTGGGAGCCAGTGCAGCTCGTGCATCCCATCTCTTATTTATAAGAAATTCATACAACATCATCTTTTCAGTCCCAGTGTCAGCAGAAAATCTATTAAGAGTTACCAGAAATAACAGCATATCTTATTTTAACCTTTATCTTTCTGATGAAAATCTAAGTTAATCAGAGAAGAATTGGCAAGGAAAGGTCATATTTGCCAATGGTTTGCCTGTGCTCAGTGGACAGAGAGATTTAAACTGAACAAGAAAAAAAAATCTATTATTACCAATGTGGAAACTGATTTTGAATTGGATTTATGTATTAGTGACAACATGGTATTGTTAAGATATATAAATTATTATTAAAAATAAATATGTAGAATGATGTGTTAAAGATTGTATGATCAAATGGATAAAAAACTTTGGATATAATGCTTTATCAGTAGGAGGACATGTGGCGTAAAGGACTGAAATTTACACTGAATTACAATTTGAGAGATGAATTACAATTTTTACAAGATGATGTATCATTGGTATTTAACACCTAATAAATAAGTCTGTCAAATGTATGTTGGAAATATAAGTAATGTAAGTAGTCCAAAGGCACTTTTTATCATCTCTGGTGGACATAATAAGAAAGCTAAGAAATTATTTTGTATTATGTATCTGTGCCTTTGGGTCAGAGCCAAAATGTGGTTCTGAACAAAGACCTGATTAGTAGACCGACACTTTGGAAGCTCTCTTGATAAGGAGAGGATAGGAGATTGCCCACATGAGTAGAGTTTTTGTAGTTTTATAATCATGTGCTGATAAGAGATATTTATCTACTGTTATAGAAGCGATTTTCATATTCTCTATTGTTTTAAGATAATGTTTTGTACATTGTCAAGTTTAGTTGTTTTCAGGGTTACAACTCACTTGGTGTGTGTAAGCAAAGAATAGTAAGGAAAAAAATAATAACCATAAATAAATGAATGAAAATCAGTTCCTTAATGCAGGGAGGATCCTATCATTCCTAGGCTGGGGAAAAAGGAGGCCTGAGAAGATAGGAAAAGAGGCTTAAGGGGGAAATGGAGAAAAAGGCTTGGGAAAGAGAGAGGGAGTGAAGGCCTTTAAAAAGGAACTTGGCAGATTTATAGTGGATCAGACTATTATGGTAGTAGTTTCTAATATGGATTTACTATTTCCTGAATATTAGCTGACTGTTGTGTTCTGCCTATCATTTACCAGGTGGTGGCAGCAGAGAGTTACGAAAAGAAAAATTGTATTGAGTGATAGGGAAGTCATTGCACAAAATCAGTTGATTTCTGGTTATTTCATGGCCATGCCTTTATAAAAGATCCTAATGCTCAAAAGTTTGTAGGCAGTGAAAAGTTATAGATTTCTACAAACTTCTGTCATCCCTTTTCAGTCTTCCTGAAAGAAATAAAGTTGGTTGATTTGAATTTTTCTTCTGCACATTAGAGACCAAAGGAGAAGAAAAATCTCAAATATTACAATTATCATTCGGTAGAGATGCTGCATGAAGTAACAATTGTAATTTCAAGGAAACATGGAGAAACATTGTATTAAGACAGGTTTATATATAGTGTGGAAAAAAATCAACAAACAGTTCGGTAATGACTGTCCTGGTAAAACCAGGTCTCTGGGTAAAACAGAGTAATAGTAAACTACCTCTCTCTACAGTTTAAATCTATCTATTGATATGGCTTATAAAAATACAGGCAGATTACGTATGTTTAGGAATACGAGATTTTATATAATTAGGTGGGAATTCTAAGAGTTGAAGTGACTCCTGGCCAGTGACTAAAGCAGGCGAAGCGCGGAAGGAGTAAAAGAAGGCAGTAGTTGTTCCAGGTAGCCATTTTGGGCACCATTCATTGCGTTTTTAGCCTCCAAACACATCACATTTTCGGGAAGCGATCTGCAGTGATGTGCTTTGGCGATCCCCACAACCTTGAAGGGCTCTCAAACAAGAGCGTTTGGAGGCTGAAAACACGACGCTCAGATTTCTGGCTGCAATCTCTGCAGACAGGAAGAGGACACGTGGAGGCTGAAGGGTGGGGGCCAGTGGATGGGGTGGAGCCAGTGTGGGGGCTACAGAGTATAAGACGCACCCAAATGTTCACCCCCTTTTAGGAGGGAAAAAAGTGTGTCCTATAATTCAAAAAATACGGTACATGCATTTCAAATATTTTGGTATTATTTGAACAAAACACAATTATTTATTCTGGATATGAAATAAGAATTTGGGGGTGGGGAGAAAGGTAATATTTGGGATGATGTGTGTCTATAATTAAATAGTGCTTGAAGAGCAATGAAAGTTTTAAAAGGGAGGAATTGGCTCCTTGCATAGCTGTTGTGGTGTCAGGCAGGTGTTACATGCTACACTTGAAGCTAGTAAAAACATGGCAGTAATGGACATGCAGAGTAGACAGAGGAACCAATGTGCTTTGCCCTGCTCACCCTGAAAAATCTCTCTGTGATACCTCCAAATTTTATTTTGGTTTGTTTCTACTGAATCATAGCCTATCAGAAACAATATAGCAGAACTTCCAGGATGTGAAGATTTGTTTTGGAATTGAAATATTCCTTGATTCATGCGCACCCATTTAGCATTCCCATACACCTTAAAGCATATCAGATACCTGCTATATGTATATTTCAATCATTTGATCAAACTTGATCAAATAAATATTCCTTAATACATAGATAAGAGGTATAATAAGTTTTAAGTTCTGAATACTAGTTAGGAAATACTATTTGACAATATACTTATTTGTATCCCACTTTTATTATTTTTATAAACAACTCGTTTTATTGTTATAAACAACTCAAGGCTGTAAACGTATCTAGTATTTTAAGTAAATATTTAGAAAAAATAAATATTTTCTGATCCTGCTCCATCCAACAATTCACAAAGGAGTATGTTCCCCCCCAATAGGAATTTTACTTCTCCTTCCTCCATCTTGCAGCCCCTCATGCATCCTAAAATTGCTCTGAAGAAATCCTCCGATCCTCAACTGTAATTCTGAAGAGAAGTTTCAGGAGAAACTCATCCATCAATCTCCATCTCAGTGGCGTGTGTCTGTGTGTGTGTGTTATTATAAGATCCATGTTGATATTAGAGCATGTTTATATTCTTCGAGATCCTTTTTTTATCCCTGAGAATAGAGGAATGCCTCTCTGTAAGAGCAGATAAGTGAAAATATGTAACCAACGTCAATTTTCTTTTTAAAAAAGGAATGGTCATCTGGATTTTTTTCTAATATGTAAAATTTGCTTTCATGCAATGCATAAATTAATCATTTATGTACTCCAGCTATTGAGGTTAATTCTGGAGGTTTTCAAGAAACAATTGGACAACCATTTATTCAAGATGGTATGAAGATCCTGCTCTGGGCAGGAGTTGAACTAGAAGGCCTTCCAAGTTCCTTTCCAACCCTATGATTCTATAAATTAGCACTGACATGTATAAAACAAATTAAGTTTTATATAATAAAATATTTGGCCTAAAATACACACACCTTTTAAAATTATTGAAGAGCAGATTACTATATAATCAGTTAATGTAGCATTAGCATATTGGCATAGAGTTTTCAGCAGTGGGTAGATACACAGTTCCCATGTTCACATTTGACATATAAAGAAGATAGCTTTTTGTAAAAAATGATCTAATATAATCTTCATACAGCTATGCAGTTCTTGGCCTCACCAGTGCCTAAACAGGATACCATTTCAAAATCCTGTGTACTTGCCTTTGGTGCAATCTTGGAAGAAAGGATGAACATAAATGTAACAAAAATATTTTTAAATAGACTATGTAAAATAAAAAAGAAACCTCTTCAAAGCCTAATTATTTATCTTGGTTAAATCAAGACAATCACAGATAATGATTTTTCCCAAATCTTTGGCTGTATTGCAATGGTTGTTTCAATTTGTAGTATCCAGCTAAACATTTCCTATTCATGGGTTAACAATATATTTTTACCAATATGTGTATTTTAACAGTATTTATCCAACATAACAAAATAAACTGCAATTTGTTATATTTTTTACAAAACATTTTATAAATATTTTTACAAAATGTATACAAAGCAATTTCAAGTGAGACATACTATACAAATGAAAGTTTTTAAGCAAATGAAGTTCATATTACATTGACAAAAAGTGACACATCCTCTTTCGGTAAAGTCAGTCTGTAAGGCCTCCCAAATCTAACAGATCAGTTATGCTGACCTTGTTGAATCAGATTTTTTTTATAGTTGCCAGCTAAAAATGTTTTAACTTTAGACAATGTGGAAAGACATCAGGTAGTCAAGAGACCAAATCTACAAAGCAGGTAAGCACAAATAAATGGCCTTCACTGGATTCAGGACCATGGGCTGCATAACAAATTCACACTTTGTTTCTTTACAATGAACAAAAATATTTTTACTGCATTACCATTTAAAATATTCAGAACTCTAAAACCAAGTTCAGTTTAATAAATAAAATACATTAGCTATCCCAGGTTAATTCAGCTGAACTTTGTTCAGTGGGTTCCCAGCACAAAATCCTGGGATAAATATAGGTATGATTTAATCCACATTGATGAAGTGCATTTCAGATGTCTTGGCTAAGACGTTATCTAAAATTAAACTCTCACCTAAGATTCAAAACATATACACTTTATTTTGGTATTTAGGTTCAGAATAGTCTGTACATACAATGGGAACTTTACACTAGCAGGTAAAACCAAAATAAGAAGTTGTACAAATGTGATTATTTTTGTTTACATTTCCAATCAGATACTAGTTAAACTAATTTATGTGACTGGTGCAATATACACCCTGCTTTCCAAATTACCTCATTATGGTTACAGTTCAATTATGTTTCCTTCACAAAACCTTGAGGGAAAACCACCTTCTACTCTCTTTATATTACTTAAAAGAAATAATTAAAGCCATCCTCGCAAAAAATAAATTTGTGAAAATTATAGTTATTTAAATTATGGTTGCCATGAAGTGTACAAAATCATAAGCCTGTGACTTTAAAATCACACTTTTTTTTAAAAAAAAAAGGAGACAATAAAACTAAACTCCATGTTTCTATTCCTATTATATGTGGATTGTACATTAACTGTTGTTACTCTTTTGCAAAATTAAATTATATTTTATTAATCCATGGCAATATGGTCACAATACAAGGATGGTAGTGTGTTTTGTGTTGAATAATATAACAGAATACAGTTTTGCATTACATTATTTGGAATAAAGAAAGGAAAATATGACTCTTTCTGAACAATTCTGGCAATCTGACTGACAACCAGTTCATCATTGCTACGTAGCAAAACTACATGGGGCTTTACAGCTGAATGGAAGAGAAAGATCCCCATCAGATCAGGATCAGAGAGTCCTCAATAAATTTTAAATATTCCTGTAAAGAGAAGCTGCAGACAAAGTGTCTTATAAATCACAGTTCTCTGTCCTTTTGAGCAGGCATAATTGTATGAAACAGTATTAAAGAAAGCTTGTATACTTTTTTCCTTAAGCCTGGCAACCTAAAAGGAGAAATTTGTAAATTTAAATAATAAAGAAATTTACATTATCAATATGATCACCAGCCAAATGCAAACCATGCATGAGGTTCTTTTGGCTCTAGATTATGAGATATATGCTTTTACATGTAAATTTGTTAGTGTATAGAAATCTAACTTTGGTTTGTATGTGTTTTGGTAATATGACCACTGCTGCAAATGGATTAACATTCTGAACAATTAGAATCAGAAACAACCAAAATAACACTGTTCTTTAATTTGTTCAGATTAAGGCTAGTACTCCTTAAATTATAAACATCTACTATAACAACACAATTTTTAAGTAAAAATGCTTGTCATACTTGGTTTAGAAAAACATTATACCAGAAATATTTAGTTGATTATATCCAATTATAAAATACAAAAGCTTTTGCTGAAGAATCAATGTGTCAATCAAAAATGTGTTTTTGTGTATATGTGTATGGTATGTGCATGACTACTTTATAGCCTCTTTTTAAAAGTTTCCATCTATTAGCTTTTCTAAACTTTATGTTTATTGTTCCATACCACATTGTAACTTAAACTCTACAATGTCATTCTTCTAAATTATATTGGTTTCTGCTTATGGAGCAGCTGAATAGCACTTGAAGTATAAAGCTCTGTAAACTCTGCTTATAATTTCTCTGTTTACAATTTTTTTTCTATTTCTTGTAAACCTGACGAAGACATTTCTGCAAAGAGGTAAACTGTAGAATTTTTAACCACAGAAATTTAAATCTTGACAGGAGATATAGAGAGCAATTTCCTTATTAAATGTAAATTATTGACGGTATTTAATACACCTCTTATTAAACTGTGATTGTCAATACCGGTATACTACATTATGTAGGGTTTAGTAAATTTATGTTTCATTAAGCTGCAACATTAAAACTGTTTATACAACAATGTAATCCGGTGGTTAGAGTGTAACACTTAGCCACAGATCATGATAAAGATGTTGGGAATTTTCTGTTCCATATTTTATTAACCAGTTTTGTCATGTTGCCAACTCTGGATTATACAACCCTAATTGTAGCTATTGAAAAGCCAACAATTGTAAATCACAGTTCATTAATCTGGTTTAGTTATTAATTATAGGTTCAACCTCAGGCAACACATTAAACTATAGTCTAAAATAGTAACAAAAGCTTCTGATCTTACCAGTGCAGTTGAGTTGGAAGAAGAGAGGGAAGGGAAAGGCTCACTGAGAATCATTCTTGAAATGGTAAAGAACATGGTTGAGAATTACATTCAATCACAGCCAATGAATAGGCCTTACCAAACAGCTTTCTCTTAAGGTTTTACATTACTGGATACCTCACTGTAACCACAATGAGTATTGCTCTCAAACAAAGAACAGAACCTACTTTAGAAAGTACACGTCAGGCTGTACTTGTGGTATCTTTTCACATTTGTTTCTAAGGGAGATTTGTCCACAGTACTGTAACTATTAACACTCTAAGATACTATTTACAGCAGCTTCTAAAAGAGAGTCAGTTTCTACAATGCTTTCACTGTGGTCTGGAATAAACTTCTCCAGGCAGTTTTCCTGCGGAGCAATATGTGAACAGTTAGGATACTCTAACTCTAGAGAGCCACTAGCAGCTGCCTCACTTTGTGGCTGCCTTTCAGTCTTTTTCAGTTCTAATATATTTTTGAATGTAGTTTCTAAACTCTTATTGACAAGCAAATCCTTTTGGGGTTTTCCAGAAACTTTCCAGTTGTCTTGTGGCAAATCCACATTCTTTGGAGAACTCCGAGGAGTTTTATCTTGGAGGGAATGATTATATGCTGTTTCTGAATGAGAATCAACTGTATTCCAACAGGTTTTATTATGCATACCACGATCTGCATTTGATAAGATTTTAGATGAATGATCTTTAGAAGCTAAAGAATTTTCATTCAACTTGTCAGGACCTTTAAGAGCGATTTTTTGTTCAGAAGGAGCCGTATGTTGGCTTTCAGGAGAGCAGCTTTCAGAAGAGCATTTCTCAAATGTTAAAGCTTTTGCAAGATCTGCCTTTTTAACAGAAATGTTTTCTTGTGGTGGACTCACAATATTGTTAGGCACTACATGAAGTTTGTTGCACATTAAAGACTCTGCTGTGCTTGACTTGTCTCTCATTTGGGTATTAGCAGTCTGGTTTGGAAAAGTTAAAGATTTGCTAGTTTGATGATCACTTCCATGAAGCTGTGTGTCATCAGCACTCTTGTCAAATTGTGTGGATGAGCAACAAAAGTCTGCCAGAAAACCATCTGAAAATTGGAAGAAAAGTATTTTATTACACTGTTGTACAACAGCAAGACATAAGAAATATTCTTCATTGTTTTCAGACCTGGAATACTGATATTTTGCCCAAAGTGGAATTTTGGGACCAACTTCTTAATTTTTTTTTTGTCATGGATCTGTAGGACACAAATACTACAGTAAGTCCCATTTACATTAAGCCACAACCAAGACGTAAAAAATAAGTGATCTGCTAAATAAAAACATACAATGAACTATTGTACATATTAAAATATGTTTTTAGGTTTCGGATTGTAGCTTAAGTGGAATTCTGGTTAGTTCAGTGTTCAGTGTGAATTACAATGAAAAGTGTTGTAACAGAATATCCTTTAAAAAGAAGTCAGAGTGGGAAGAAAAGACCTACGAAATCTGTTTGGTCTAGCGGTTAAGGCACTAGACTGTAAGCTGGAGACTATAACTTCCAGTCCTATTTTAGGCATGAAGCCAACTGGTAACTTTTTCTCAGTTCAACTTACCTCACAGGGTGGTTGTTATGGGGAAAATAGGAGGGGAAGATACATTGGATATGTTTGCTGTCTTGTGTTATTTATACAAATAATAAAGGTAGGATACAAATAAATAAATAACATTAAATTAAAATTACCTGACCTATTGATTATTGCTGGACTTATTAACTGTTGTTTCACTGAAAACTAACAAATGCCTTCTGTACCTACATGCACATTTTTATAAAATAAACTAATATTTAAGAATTTCAAAGTATTTAAATTTCATGTATAAATTTGTTCTCAATTGCCTTCATTAGTCTTTGTAGCTCACAACATTTCTGTTCAGAATTAGCAGAATATTTTTTTAAGTATAGAGGTAAGAAACATACTTGCAAACATAGTTCCTTTTAAAACAAATTACATCATATTTTACAAGTGAAAGTGATTTAAATATTGGCATTTAGCAAAGCAAATTTTTGAATACATAATGCAGGTGTATCAAAATCACATATTGTATCTGCATCCTTCCAACAAACATACTGTTTGGGAAAGCGAAGAAGAGACAAACAGGTGGTGGGAGAGGGAAGAATTAAGATTAATAGCACAATAATATAGCCTACTGCATTACACTATTATTTACTTATTAGTGTGAATAAGGATCATTATGGATTTTAACAGCCAGATATCCATCAAGAATTATACTGAGACTATGTTACATTCAATTAGCAAGTAAAACAAAATGAAAAAGCAGTGAAATAAACAAAAGAAGTCTCATATCTAGAAGGAATCTTAGTTTCTTACCAGGATCAACTATTGCAAGACGTTTATCCCGGGACAGAGATTGTCTTTCTTCCTGGTTAAACATCCTGTCAATCATTACCATTTCTGCTGAAGGATTTATCCTCTGGAAAAGAAAACAAGCAAACAAAATCAGCGACCATATTACAAACAAAAAATGTTATGCTCCTGTTTTCTAGCCAATTTTTGAAATTATATGGGAACCATTTTAATATATCAAACCACAGAACTAAAGTTATATTCTTTTGTATTGTATTCAATACAATACAGTGCAGTGCAGTGCAATACATAAAAACAGAACTCTGTCTGTTGGGATCCAGAAAAACCTTCTCTGCTGCACTTCTCTGCTGCAGTGCTTGCCCTTTGAAACATCTTACCCTCGAAGGTAAAATCTTCCCCCACCTTCCTATCCTTTCACAACCTAAAGACCTGTCTCTGCTTAATGGCTTGGGTCCAAAAAGGGGATAGCTCAATGCTGGAGGTGGGTGCTGGATTGATGGCAGACTCCTCCTCCTTTCCCTTGTTCTCTGCTCTCTACCCAGCCATCTTCTTTTTTAATCATACGGTTGTATTTCTCATTATGGTCTCTTTCATTGTTTATTTTATTGTTCTTTTATCTTACCTCTGTTCTATTCATTCTTATCATTTCTTCCTTTTTATTGTTGTTAAATTGCCTAGAGTAGCCCTGTGGCGAGACATTTGGCATATAAATCTAACAAATAAATAGCATAACAGATCCAGTGACTGCTGCACCCAATGCTCCTCCAGTGGTCACAGAATTGCCTTTCAGACACTTGGCAACTGGCTCGCATTTACAATCAGCTGCAGCGTCCCACAATCAGTTTCCAGCAAAATGGATTTTCTTAACAGCAATATGGTTCACTTAACAATCATGTGAGTTCTTTAACCATCATGGTGATTTCCTTTACAACCATCATAAAAATTGTCATAAAATCATGTAGTGATCCACTTAACAACTGCAACAACTTACGACCAAAGGAGGAAGCAAGGAAATGTGGCAATGGTCAGAGGATGTGCAAGAGCACAATACAAGTTGGGAAGGGTGTAAGCAGCCAAGGTGGAAAAACTTCAGAGACACTGGGGACAATGCACGGGGGGGGCGGGGGGGGAGACTTTCCCAATTGACTTTCCAGGGAAGCCACCAGGGAAGGTTGCAAATGGGAATCATGTGATTGAATGAGGTTGCCACTGTTTGTAGGGTGAACTGGTTGCCAAGTTTCCTGACTGCGATAGCATGACAGCAAGAGTGCTGAGTCTGCTGGAACTCCGAGGATTAGTCAGAATCACCATTCATTCAACACCACTGTAACTTTGAACAGTTGCTGAACAAATGGCTGTAGGTCAAGGACTAACTGTAGTTCGACATGGGTGACTGTAGCAAATGAGGACTATGTTCTACAGCTAAGAATTTCACACCTTTGTAGTAACCTCAATTAAAAACTGGGTCCCCATGCTACTTACAAATGAGACACTCTGAAGCTATCTTATATCTTGGAAATTAATCAACTTTGCTTCCCTCGACCTATTATATTTACATGCCAGTATTAATCACATGGTTAATGTTACAACCACGGTAGTTTGGCCTGAAAAAACATATATAATTATTTTTCATTTGTCTTACCATTGCATCTTCCAATAGAAGACATCTGTATTTATTTAGCATTGACTGTGTTCTTTTCAGAAGCTGTGTTGCCGCAGATTCAAATTCATTATCCACTGAAAAGGCATTAAAATATATTTAGATAGTAGTTTTAAACCCTAAAATATTTATAATAAACCTTTTCTTCCATTTTCCATTATATGTATAACATATAACTTATAAGCGCCCCACTACCACCACTACCATACATACACACATCTTTTTCAAAATAGTAGAAAGGGAAAAATACCTTTCCTTAAATCCTCTTCAGTTGGCGGTGATCCCTGGCACACATGATATGAAAGAAGTCTCTGGACTGCATCCCTTAAAGATCTGAACTGACTTTTGTCAGGAGTTACAGCCTGTGCCTGGTCCTTCTGTAATTGCTGTAGAATGCTAGTGGAAAGAAGGTAACCATCAGTCAGTTTACAATGACATCTGGAACAATTTTGCAAAATTTTAAAAAAGCTAAAATGTATATTGAAAGAAAAATAACTTACAAGGCTCCTTTGGTTAATTGTTTAGCAGCAGGTCTTTTTTGTCCTACTATATGACCATCCACCTAGGTCCAAAATACATTTATGTTACATTAGGATAAACTTTTAGTAAAAGAAACTACATTTTGTAGTTGTAAATGTTTTGTACATCTAAAAATGTTGTAAAAAAATCCGTTGAACTACTTTCTATAAACTGCATTAATATGAATTTGAACTTTTTATGTGTCACATATGAAAATAAATAAAATGGTTTATATGTCATTGAAGGTAACAATTACAATCTTAGACATACTTGCCTTTTACATTTTTCAAAAATAATCCTCCTTATCAATATGATATGCCTGTATAATCAAGCATAAAATCAGGGTGTACTTTTTATAGTGTGATCCAAGGATTACTAAAGTATTTAAAATTTAAAATGGCAAATGCCACCAAATATCTACATTATTGTTTAGTTTCATACAATTTCTCTGAAGAGATTTTCCAATACACTATCATAGATTTCCTCACAAATTTCCCTTTTCAAGATTATTGAATTCAAGCAAATGACAACAAATATGCTAATGCAGTGTTCCATGACACAATATTTTATTGTTCCTTTAAGTAAGATTATGCCAATAAACAACCTCTTTCATTTTTTATAAACACAAAGCACAAAGTAAGTTCTGTTGTTAAACAAATAAATGGTAAGGTGTTTGAAATAGACAGGATTATGTATTATGTATTACGGTATTGTTTAGCTTCATATAATATTTAAAGTGATTGAGATATATTGATAAGAGATTTACAAATGTACTACTACAGATTTCTTCACAAATCTCCCTTCTCAAAATTATTTTCAGTGGCAAAATGGGAAATTATTTACAGAAAAAAAGCAGGTGATTTTCCCCCCCTACCTGCACATTTGTTTGAGCAAGCGATGACCCTGCTGTTTTTTCCTGGTGTGGTAACACTGTTCCTATAGGTTGTTGTATGACTTTGGCTCCAGCATCTTGTCCTGTAAATATACTCACTGTGAAGTTTCTTGACATTACACAAAGCAAACATATTTGAATCTTCCACCTACATATACATCACTGAAAGATATTAAATAAATTGTCACCGGGAATGTTTTTATGTAACTATTCTAGACTAGCGGTCCCCAAACTTTCTGGCTTGGCGGTCCAGCACAGGGATAAGGAAATGGTGCTATAAAATACAAATAGTCCTTGACTTATGACCACAACTAAGCCCAGAATTTTAGTTGTAAGTTGTTGCCTTCTCTATTTTCCCACCATTCTCGAGAAGATTGGCCTCTCTTGTCCCATCCCTCCAGGAACTCTGCTGTAGGCTAGAATGCCTCAGCCATCTAGCAATAGAGTATAGAAAAAGAGGCAGAAAAGGAGTGGGGGAGTTAAAAGAATAATCCATCTGGAGTTTTTACATTGCCACAAGCGATTCAAATCCAGTCCCGCCCCCCCTCCCGAATTCTGTTAACTCTTCTCCAGCACTAATTTAGTACTGGCCATTAGTTGACTAGATCCTTATGAATAGACTTGAGCAGTAAATATTGTGAACTACTACTTAACATATGATTCTGATCCTTTGTACCTGACAGAAAACTAGGATTATGGTCATTGAGCAGGCAGCCTTGTAGGTGTCTCCCTTAATAACTCAATGATTTATGACCTAACTTCCAGACTCGGTTATAAGTCAAGGTCTACCTGTATAATAGTTATAATTCTATATATAGTTATTTAATGTAGACCTATTATATATAATTATATATAAAAAGACCTATTATATATTATATATAATGTATTTGTGTTCATTTACAATTCACTTATATAGCTATAGTATTTTTAACCTTCTATATTTTGCATGCCATCTCACATTTCACTGTATTTATCCATACAAAATTTACATCTATATGCAATAAGAAGCAAGCAATTCATTGACTAAATGGGGCCATAGATTTATCCTTCAAATGTTGCAATATGAATTTCTTTTCCTTCAAAACTAGGAGCAGGTTACAACTATCTTGGGGAGCTTATAATAAGGAATGGGCAAAACATTCCACGCGTAGAACAACCACTTTGGAATGGTCCATCCCCAGAACAAAGTACATCATTCATTTCTGGACATGAACCCATAACATGGGGATTGACATTCACTTGAAATGTTTTACCAATAAAGGAGAATATTTGGAGCTCAGGGTTGAAATGATGGATCCTTGGTGCTCTCTGAGCTTGCTGAGTTCTAAATCAAATCCTTTGTATACTTAATAGTGGCAAGTTCTAACACTGTGTTCACATATATATGATCAAATAGCTGGTATTTTATAAAACATTGCCATATGTTTATAAAGTTACTGAATCACTGATACTAGCCACAGAAACTTGACAAATGCACTTTTAGATTTTAATTTATAATTAAATATAAATTATATATACAATTTAATTTATATCTTGTCTATTGTATATCAATAGTATACATACTAATATCTACTTACAATCCCAACTTTTCAACTGATACGTAAGATCACATTAGAATGAAGTAATTCATTCGTGAGAGATTAGAAAGAAATTAAAATCTAATAAACTAGATTACCTAAAAGACTTGTTGACTGTGGTTGTCTCAAGTTGTCCTGTGATTTTGATGATGCAACTGAAGATGCCAGGTTGGTTGCTTTTTTTTGAATCTGCAAAGACACAACACAGATATGTCATACATATAATTAAAGAAAATAGATATTTAAAAAGAAATAATCCGCATAAAAATACATAAGTAGCTGAGTTCTACATGATTTACTTAGTTTTAACCAGTTATTGGATGTACAATAGCTTCATTTAGGCATCATACTAAACCATAAACTAGGAACACCTAACATATTTTTCAGTGAGAGATGTATGTCCAATAATGTAGTGACATCACTGGGGATGGGACTGGGATAAGGTAAAAATGTTTTCAGACTTTTTTTGGAAGGGCTTCAAATCATTATCTGTGATCAATTCTTTGAGTCTAGACTTACAAACTATTTCTGATGTAATTAGAATTAAGGCTATTGATTCTGGTATTAGTTAACTGAAGACTGACTCACCTTCATTCATAGAGTTGAACTTCAACTAATGATATTCAACTTACATCCTAAATCTTCATAATTGAATTGGAGCAAAGTATGGATAAAATCCTTATTTCCCATCTATCATTTGTTATATAAATGCTTTATTCATTCTCTATATACAAATTACTACAAATGACATTTAATTTTTAGCTTCAGTAGTTGGTTCGGATATCAAAGTTTGTGACTAAACTATTACTTAGCATAATGAAAGCAAGCCACAGTAAGTCTGGAATTATCTACTCCCCTCTATGCCTTTTTTATTGAGTATGTGAGAGTAACTTGGAAATATCCATTTAAATTCCATTTTCAACATAAAATATCATTATGCTGAAATCCCAAACTGTGGTTAATCTTGCCTTTGATTAATGAAAATAAAGCAATTCATAAACTGCAATTAAATTTAAAACAGAAGTGAGAAGTTCATCAAATTCTGACATTCACTGTATTTCATTCTTATCACACGAAACTCAGTTTTACATGAAAACACATCTAACCCGGTAATGAACCTTATTTCTATGAAACCACATTTTAATCAAAATAATAATTCCATGTAAATGGGGGAGAGAAAGTTGGTATTATCGTGTCAATAAAACAGCAGTTATTTCAAAATACTGCTTAATATTTAGAAGCACCGGCTGCATGATCATATCCAATTCTGCATCATTAAAGAAACTAAATTTATGGAATATTTTTGATCTTGTGAATCATACCTGTCCAAACGAAAATGGTGGCTGGGTTATTGATGCGTGACTGAAAGTGCTGACAGGTTTTGACGAAGAAACTGGAAGTCGATGTGATACACTGACTGACAACTGAGTTCTACTTTGCTGTGTAAGTTGATCTCCAACAAAGCTTCCACTTGAAGCTACAGACTGAACTGATGAGCCAATGTTTGGATGTACCGTAGCAGAGGAACTCACAACAGTAAAACGATTACTTGAAGATATATTTGAACCAGTTGCCTGTCCAGGAGATGCTGCTGAAAATCCTGTTCTGCCTTGGGAAAGGTTTCCTTGGTTTGGAGATAAATGTAATACAGCGGAAGAGGATTGTTGTAATGGAATCTGACCACCAACAATTTGAGAAGTTCCATGGTTGACTATAACTTGGTTTCCAGAAGGAGCAAATGTCTGACCAGAAACTAACTGTACAGCATTCTGATTATTCAGCATTTGTCCTGAATATGCTTGGTTACTTCTGAGCATATTCGTAGAGTTTCTATTTAACATAACATGCTCAGTGGATACTTGGCTGGGAACAAGTTGTGAAGACTGATTCTGAAGCAGCTGTCCATTTACAGTCTGGACATGATGAACTGGACTGGGATTTACAGACAGACTTGTGGGTATAAGAAACTGATTCTGAGACGTGTGAGGTTGTCCCATTGGAGAATGGATAACAATGCTACCACTGGCATTACTTACTGTTTGGGGAGTAACTGGTTTTCTTGAATTTTGTTGACTAACAATATTAACAGACATATGTGGACCAACTCCTGAATTCTGAGGGGAATTTGATGAAGCAAATGGAATCCCTTGTTGTACATGATGCTGCTGTATTCCTAAACTATTTACATTGTAAGTGGCTTGCTGTCCCATCTGAATTGGTTTGGGTTGAATATTGATGGGAATTTTGTTAGAATTTGGAGCAAGACCCCTCTGTATAATGATGTTGTGTACAGGCAAAGAAGCCTGAAAATTTGTACTATTAAATGGAACAGTTACAGGTTGTGCTACTGGGTTTGAATTTGAATTGCCAAATAATGAGTTGCCATTAGGAGTTTGTCTATGAACCAAAAGTCCACCACTCATATTTGCAGGTGCTTGTTGTCCGCCACCCTTCAATATAATATGAGATGCTTCAAGATTATTTATGGCCATCATAGAAGGTTGATTACTAAATGAACCAATTAGTTGTATTTGTCCAGAATTACCAATCTGACTGTTTGACAAATGCTGACTGGGAACACTGATCCCCACATGTTGCATAAAGCCATGTTGCACACCAACTGTATTGCTTGTAAAAGATGCTCCAACAGGTGGCTGTACTACTTGAGTAACTCCAATAGGTTGCAGCGTTTGACCTGAGTAATTAGAAACATTAGAAGCCTGAGTAAAAGATGCTGATGAGGAAGGATGAAGCTGTGTTTGTGCAAACTGTTGATTGGAGCCTATGCTGGCATCCAAATAAGCCTCTTCTGCCAAAGTCTGCTCAGTAATATTAGCTTCTTGCAAAGATTTCTGGAGGATATCAAAAGGCTGATCTTCACTAAGATCAGGCAATGGAGATGATTCAAGTTCATCATCAAGAAACTGAAGAGTACTTGGCAATTGTAGTCCATCATTAGTCCCTTCTCCAAGCTGACCCCCAACACCTTTGATTGATGACTTAGGGTCAGAGCTCTGAAAGGAAAAAAATACAATAAAATTTCTTCAATCTTTTTTTAAAAGTGCCCAGTGTATAAGCATAGTTCACTATAATGTATAGCATAGTTCACTATAATTATTTTCCTTTTCTCAGGTTTATTATTAGAACAAGAAACATTACTGTTGTGAAACACTGTGAAATAATCCTAACATTTTTTCACCAAGGTTCTCAGACAGCATTGATGGTATGCTGGGTGATACCTCTGTGGGTATCATTTAAATCCCACAACGGTCCTGTGAAGGATTAGTTAGAAGTAGCTTGAGAGTTCTGAATCCACAAACAAGAAACTCTAATGCCAAATCCAACAAGTCTGCTTTTAATTACCCCATTTGACAACAGGATAAAGATTCTGGTATACAAAATGTATAAACTGATGGCAAGAGCTTAATGTAAATGAGTGGAACATTCTCTTCTTTTTTAACCCTCTATTCAATCATTTGAATGTTACAGCACATTTACAACTACAGTTTGTAGTTATTTAAGGCACTGGCAGCATATTATCTACTTTATATGAACATTAAAAAGCTACAGCTGTTTATATTTTATATTTTTCTTTAAAGAAAAATGTAAAGTTGATTCGAGATCAAATCAGATCAGACTGAAGTAGTGTAGAGCTGATCAAACTATTGCCAGAAGTCCAGATCTAAAACATCCTAATAATATGCACACTATAAATATTATATATATATATATCTATTTATCACCAGTAACAAAGACACTCTATAAAGTTAAACTTTTATCTAATTGCAAATCTATCATGACATTAAACATTAGGGCTTTGCCATGTCATGAAATCACACTTTGGATCTGAAGGAAAGAACTACTCCAGAGTACGTACAGGAATTTTATGGCAACTCCTTAAAGCAGCTTGGTCTTCTCCAAGGACCACTCAGCTGCCCTCTGCAACTGCAGCATAAGCTCTGGAAAATATATGTTTTGTTTAGGTGCTATGTGGGTGCCTAAATGCAGTCTGAAACACCTTTGAAGTGTAAAGCACTCTACAGCCCTGCTACACACCATCTCAACCTGTACTATTTAGCTAGCATGTCCAGAGAATAGAAGGTCAGTCATCACAATCTTTATTCTTTGTTAGAATCTGCTATGTCTGAATTACAAAACTAGAAGTGATAAAGAAAAAAACAATATATTATGAGTTCAACTGAATTACAAATCCTGCTATAACAGATCAGGGTATATTAAAGGTAATTAGGGTATATTAAAAGGTAATTCTGGATCACTTCTATCTGTCTCATAATTCTTTCTAATAGACAGAGAGGAAGTAGAAATTTTAGTAACACATTTACCACTTTTCTTGGTAAAATTTTCTTGTACTGTAGCTTGCTCTAACTAGGTATCTGCTCAGTTTCTGAATTCCAACAATCTGCATATGTGGGCTGAATAGAATTCACAAAACTAAATACTTTGGGAAAGGAATAGCTTCCAAATGCAATTCATTTCAGGTGTATAAATATCGTGAAATCAAAATCTGAGAGAATAACTATTCATTAATATCACTAATAAAAATAATAGTATATATACGGACAACATAGGTATTTGATCTTATAAGATAATCAATTACTATTTTTATTCCATTCAATTACATTTAATATAAACAAAGCAAATAATACTGTATATTTTTTTCTTTGTACTTACACTGGTATTGGCAAAAATGGAATTTGAGTTGGCTGCAGAATATCCTATGTTACTCAAGTCTTCACTGTTCTGTGACAACACAAATAAATAGTCTTAAACTAAGAGTAATACATTTAGAGCACAACTTTCCTCATTATATAATAAAAGTTTGACCCTTAAGTGCTAAACTCCAACATTACATTTTTCCTCCCACTATCTTTCCATCAACAATTGTGGTTATTCTTTCCAACTTCAGTAAACTATTTAGCCTCAGAAAAATTCAAAGACAGTTCTCTGCCACATAAACTTGAAAAGTGCTAAAATGTAGACTACCTCTTTTACATCACCACTCATTGGGCACATAAGATTTCTTTTATATGGAAAGAAAAAAAATGCAGAACTGCAACCCCACATTTCTAGTTTGCTGTGATAATCCTTGTATGCATTGAATTTGCTTTAAGATTCTGTGGGCAAACTTCTAGCAATCCTGAAAAATGGTTAACAAAATTAAATGTACAATAAGATAACATAAATAACTTACAGATTTACTACCCCCTCCGTGTAGAAAGTAATTCAGTGCCTGTGGATCTCTAAAATATATATAAACAAAAAAAGTGAGATGGGCCATTTTAAACATTAAAGCATTTTAAAACATAAATGTTGCTAAAATTTAAATTGTTTCAATAGGTAGCAGCACATGGTATTTCTCCTATAGACTTGGAAGGCTAGCAGATTTGGACCAGGTTAGCATTTGGATGGGAACTACCAAGGAATAACAGGACTGTAGGCTAAACTGGGAAATCAAGTAACATCCCAGAAAGCTTTTATATTGTTACCACCACCACCACCACCACCCCAAAATGCATGGTTGTGCCTTTGTAACCACCCAGAGATGAAGTTGACCTGAGGACATATTTATATTTTAAAAATAAATTGGCTTATAAACAGAAACTATTTGTTTACATTTATCTTTTTCATCTCTTGGTTTATGTTGATATTTCATACGACCAAGAGAATTTTTATACAGTATTTGTATAAATAATACAGCAAATTATAATCAGTAGTAAAAACTACTATTTTATATGGTGAATTTTTTCAAGTTAATTTTTCACCCAAATATATTTCATTAGTTGCCAGTCTTCTATAAATGAAATCTGCTAGATCAAAAAAGTTGCAACCTCCAAATCATTAACTAAATTCAGGTGACTATCTATTGCCTGCTAGATGCTCAAAAAGAAAGATTCACTAGGTGGCTATTATTTAAACTCACATACAAACAATTTGAGGAGATTGTCAACTTATTTACTTCCTTGTATTTGTTTTTCTGTTCCATGAAATTCTGCATGAGATAAAGAATCCCCAACAATCTTCTATCCAATATCTGCATAATTTTTATAATGCTATTGTATTATCATACTTTAAGATAAATAAAATAGTTTTAGCATTGGTCTTTCTCCCTAATCTGCTTGATTTAAACTAATAATTTATTAATTTATTTATAGTTATGTCTAGTCAAAGATAACAGACTAATTAGCAATTTGATGAATAATAGAAGATCATAACGAGCCAGTTTTCATCACATCAGTATATATCCTTTTTACTTAAATGTCTCTTAATGCCATCAGCAACATCCAAATAAATCTAAGCAGGGTTTACTATTAGTGTAGCAGAGATAAGTAGCCCAGCAAATGATTTCAGAAAAATGGCATTATGCTAGCCCACATTCCTGTCCATGTTCTGAGGACAGGTTTAAAAGAACTTAGATTTCACTTTTTCTTTTTATATTTAATATAGATGAAAATAAAATGGGATGCAAATATATAAATGTATATGAAAATATTTTCCAATATGAAAGTGACTTTTCTTAAATAATATTAAATTAGAAGAAGGAAGGGCTTGTTCTACATTATGTTTGTTTTACATGATCTGAGAACAGAAACAAATTAATGGGTGGCAATATATACAGACGCAGATTTTGCTGATAAAAATCATAGAAACCTATAAAAATTAGTCTGAAAAATTAAGTTGTTTCTTGAGAGGAGCTTCCCTAGTATGTTTAATGTCTAAACAGGGTTTGCATCATTCTACTTTCCCATGCTATCAGTTCCCTTGCCATCTCTCCATACAGTTTTGTTCCGTATCCTTCCTACTGCAACTATCTATTTTATATTTTTACTATTTTCTTTCCTTTTTTTCTCCTTTTTCGTTTTTGGATATTTGTGCATACAAATTTTATTTCCTTTTCATCATATATGAGAAGCAGAGGTAAATGCTCTGCAGAAAGAACACCGGTCTCATAATAAAATGAATTTTCACCAGTTCTGCTTCTACAGCTTAATGTGCCCCTAAAAAACTCATCTGGCACAATGAAGAATGGCAAGAAAAACTAGAAGCTGCAGGAAATAAAGGGAAATTACAAAAATCAATCTTCCCTACTTCTTTTTGAAAATTTTAAATCCAGTTTCCTGGAGGGGAAATCATTTATTTATTGTGAAATAAAATTAAGCTTCAGAAGATAAAATATTAAAACTGAGGTTGCTTATCAAACTTGCTTTCCTTTTAAAATGAATTTTGAATATTTTTCAAGGACAGGTGTCTAAAATAAAATCTTACCCGATAAGATCAAAGAGACAGGCTTCATCATCATCATCATCCATGACAACTAAGAAGAAAATAAAGTATTCATATTGTAACATACAACACATTTCGATCTATCTTTTTCTGAATGACTGTTTTATGTTAGAAATTACAAAATATATTTACCATGAAAGTGTTTTTACCATACTAATTTATTGTACTGGAAGGTGACTATGTAGTAGGCTACATCCAGTAATATGGAATCTAATTTTCCTTATTTATTGTTGCCCTCCTCCACCACACCTCTGAAGAACGATTTAGATCTGTTCCAAAAATTCTCCCAATCCCTCAGATATCTGAGGTGTGCTGATGAATGCACTGAGTTAGAATTAGTATACATGCTTACTTCTACTACTAATCTGTATCTGTAATCCAAGCTAAGTATAGGTATTTCTGGACTGCAGCCTAAAAACAGAAATGAAGACCCAAATCCCAATTTGTATTGGTACTATCTTTCAATTTTTCTTCCCCAAAGTATTGTCATGGAAAAAAGTCAAAATATAATGTTGCTACCATCCCCAAAATAGTTACTTATTTGTCTTCTATAGTCAGTGTGCACCTAAATTGAATGATGTTCCACACATTGATCTTTTTTTGTTCCATTTGTTTGTTTAGCCTGTGAATGGCTTATTTTTACTGCATTTTAGCTAATTCACAACTCTATACTGTTAATTGATTTTTGTCACACACAATATTATAAATAATACAGTGCTGTGTGTGTGTAAGAGTATTTCCAGTTTTACGAGATGAATTGTTTGTGCTATTTGGTGCACCAGTTAGGTTTATTAGATGGCTCACAACAAATAATTCCCAAATCTGAGTGTATTTGCCCATTCTATTCTTCTAACTCAAGAGATTTGCCAAATTCAGATATGTATTGCATTATTTACTAACATATTTTTCTATTTCATCCAAATGAACAAACAGTACTGACTTTCTGCTGATTCATGCTCATTGTGCCATAGTATGTCCGTGACTGATCCTAAATCACCTGAAGTGCATCCAGATGCTTTGTTCAGAGAATTCTACAACTGTCTCCTAGTTGCACACTCCACATTTTCAAACATGCTTTCCATCTTCCAATCAAGAATCTTATAGCTTCTACTTTGATCACTGTTGCGATTTTTTTCTCATGAAATCTTTCCAATAGATGTGAATTATGAAGTATAAAAGCAGACAGTGACAAGGTGGAATATGTATTTTAAAGGTACAAAAGCTCTCCGAGTTGGACATATCAACATGTGGTTCAGAGACTATGATTTTAAAAAATATCCTCTGTGAAGCTGAAATCTTATATTTCAGATTCTCTTTATATGCTAGATATTGTGATATATTATGAAGGATATAAGCATGTAGAGAACATAACCAATAAAACATTTCATCTTCATATCTCATGTACTGACTTTATTACCTAAAGTGCTCTTAAAGGAAAGCCAAAGCAAAGAGATATCTAATCTATCTTACTGCACAGCTCAACTATTTCATGTGCCTGGATCTTGTGACAATTAGGATTTAGTTCTGGAATATAATGGCTGCATAACAGATAAATGATTTAAGGAAGAACTACACCTCATAGTTTTAATTGGTCTTGTTTTCCTACCATCACCTTTGCAAGGCAAAGAGCCTTGGTAGTACAATGGTCTAAGGCACCCTGTTATTAAGCTGATTATTAAAACCAGCTGCCTGTAATTACTGCAGGTTCGAATCTCGCCAAGGCTCAAGGTTGACTCAGCCTTCTATCCTTTCTAAGGTAGGTAAATTGAGGACCCAGTTGTGGGGGCAATAAGCTGACTTTGTATAAATATACAAAAGGATGAAGGCTATTGCTGAGCACATTGTAAGCCGCCCTGAGTCTCCGGAGAAGGGGGGCATATAAATCAAATTTTTTTAAAAAAAGGCAAAGTAAAGTGCTGCAAAAGAACACGGTGTAATTGACATTTAACACAAAATGCAACTTGTTCCTTCTGTTCTATCCATCCCATTCCATTTTTTTTTATTTATCCCACCATTTTTCAAATACAACTCAAGGTGGCTAACATACCAATATTCTTTCTTCCTTCTACTTTCCCCTCAACAACTCTATGAGCTGGGCTAAGAGAAAGTAAATGGTTTTTCATGCCTAAAGCAAGCCTGGATCTGTTTCCAGGTTTCTAGGTCAGCACCTTAAGCACTACACCAAACGGGCTCTCTTTTTTTTTTTCTTTCTTTTTTTTTCTTTCCTTTCTCAAATTTATTTTATCTCTGTAGGTTTTTGTATACATCCTTTAGGGATGTTTAATCTGATCAACTGTATTCTCTCTATATATTTTCACATTTTATTTAAAACCATGAAATTGTTTCTTTAGCATATTGTAAACTCAACCAAATTTTATTAATGGAAACATGTTTTTAAAAAAACACAGCTTAGTAGAATCCAATCTTTTTCTAGACAATAATTCCATACATCTATATCCATATGCCAAATTATTATTTGAAGTACAAGAATGTTACTATATTCTATGTTACTTACAGCAGTTTGAAATTGTTTGATATTATTTTGATAAAATTATGTTAACCAAGGGACATTGCATTAGATTCAGAATCTCGATAGCTTATTGCATAGTAGTATTTCAAGGATAAATTAGTATTATTACAAACACGTTGTCTATCATTTGTCTCCCATTGTTATGAAGAATATATGTAAGCTTTTTTAATATGTATATTTTCAAGCACTGGCTTAAATATAAAATAAAGTATCAAATATTACTATTTTCTTACTTGGATAGATAGATGGGAGGAGAAATGAACACAAATGACACAACAAATGTCTATGGAGTAAGAATGTGTGATTCTCTATATACACCGAGTATGTGTTCCTTTAATCAAATGAAAGGTAGAGAAAGCATTCCCTAATCAGATTTCCATTCACTGGATTGTTCATATACTATAATACAATGCTTTTTGCCCCTCAGAAGTTGCAAAATGTCCATGTATAAAAGGTCCTACTATGTATTAAATGTGCTTGTATACGTTTTGGTAATTTCTACTGGAATGCAGGAAATTGGAAACATATTGTTTCCTCTTGCACATTAATTTTACTCCTGACAATTTATTTGTGAGAAGTTGTCCAAGTTATTCATTAGTTTGCATTTATACTTCTGGTCTCACAAACAGTCTGGCAGTGTATCTATAGCTTCTCTATCTAGATTGTGAGTTTAAAGCTAGACAGTATCATCGGCCTTACGATATGTTTCCCAGTATATGTCCAGCTCATATACTGGAATAGGGACATATAAATAAATTGAATAGATTGGTTATCAGTTAACAACTGCCACATTATTCTTTAGATTCAAAATAAAAAATTAAAAAATCTACACATTCTCATTATGTGTATTTGCATAATCTACAAATGCACATACGTACACTGAATCTTTCATACCATCCTTTGTGTTTTGTAACAAAGTAAAACAAATGTGTTCATTTATCAGTTAAAAATTCTAGTTAAAAAGAATAAAAATAGAACAAGCAATCTTTTATTCTACTTGAAACAAAGCAATTAAAATTGTTAGAAACAGAAATGATTACATTATAGAAGTATAGATGCCTGCTTCCCATTATACCAAATTTCAAATTTGCCACTGTTTACTGGTGGGGGATCCATCTATGAAAAAGTGACTGCTGTAAACCAAGATTTATGACTAACAGATTAGGGCTGCACAGTATAAAACTTTAGATCTGATACCAAAAGGTAGCTTATGGGCCTCTCCTACACATCAAGGAACTTCTTTAGATTTGAATATGAAGCACTACTGGGTAGCCCAATTGCAGTGTCAAAACAGGATGTTTTCAGTTTTTAATTTTGTAATTTCTTTAATACAAATTACACTATTCAGAAATAAATCTAAAATTAGACAACTGGTTGAAAATGGTTTTTTTTCTGTTGTGCTATTATTCTAATAGTTAGACCTTCCCAAAGAATTGATAAACTAAGTTCTTCAAAAGTTTTTTTATTTTATCAAAATGACGTAATAAAAGATTGTGAATGTCTAAACTGTGAACACCACCTGTGCTACGTATGAATTATAACCATGATTGAGAATATGAGTGAATGTTAACTTTACCTGTATATTAATAAAAAGCAGCACTCCTAAGATTGGCAGAACAAATAAGCACTATCTCATAAAAGCTATGTAAATTAGTTTTAGTAGCCTGGGCCAATTATTAAATGGACAAAATTTATATATGTTATAAACTGGTATTCTCATTACTTGCCAATTCCCATAATTTCTTTCTATGTGTTTTATACATGATGTACAGCTTTTTTACGTGTCTTAGAAAAAAGAAACAATTCTGGTTGAAAGTATTGGTTTGCTTTTAGATTTAAGGTGGTTTCTAGCACGAAGAAACATTAATAGAAATCAATGTCACCCTTTGAACATAAATACTGTGTCCTGGGATTTCTATGTGGTAAGATCTGCTGCTGGAAATGATAAATATACCCAGAAGCTCATCTTTTCAGTGTTTGAAAAATATGCATGCTGCCTAAATCTAGGCCTAACAAAACATATTTAACTAAAATGAAGTATATGCCAGGTATATGCCCAATTAAAATACATTTTTTCACAATGTCTCCTTTCAAAGTTAGTTTCTTTGATGCCATTCAAATTACTTGCCAAATAAGAAATCCTTTTCTTTCATGAGACTTAATGAAGTCAGGTATTTTATTGAATTTACTATATAATTTACTAAACTGCTATTAAATATTTTAAATGGGTGGGGGAGGGGGATTACACAGAAAAATGTACAATAATTCCTGGAAGGAAAACTGAAATGTTACTAAACAATATATCTGAATTTTTAAATTTAATCTTTTTCCTTGATTTCTCAATATATTTTACACCAGATATATTAAGACAACTACTAAACCAATGTGCTAGACAAACCTCTTTTAAAGAATTGCCTAGGTGCAATGGTAACTGCACTCTCCAGTTTAGAATGCCAAAAAGCAATGAAAGATGTAGCCTAATGATCAACACTAACACTTAGAACTTTGCTGAAGAACTACTCTTATTTATTTATTGCATTAGTTATTTATTAGGAAACATAATAATAAACCAAGTCCAAATCATCTTTTTTCCATTGAGGAAATTAATTGGTCAACAAATAGATGGAATTAACTTCATTGCTGTCACATTAAATTTAATCAAGCCAATTGTTTCCTAATATTAATTGTTTCTTACATTTATTCAAAAGGTTTTAATTAATTCTGAAAAATTAGAAGATCAAAGAAAGACTTAATAGTAGAAAATTACTGGAAAATGCAATTATCTACTACTGTTTGCCCATTTTGTTTCCTGTGAAATTGAGTATCTAAAAAATTTAAAAAAAAACAGTTATATTAAAACTTGCCACCACTTCAATTAAGTATTTTGAGATGACAGAATTTAAGACTACTTGTATTTTAAATAAATATATTTTACTCCTTTACAAAGCCTTCAAAAACAGAAATCTAATGACAGTGGAAGGTTGGAAAAACTGTAGTCAAGTTTTATTATGCTCCCTTACTAGGTTTTCTGGAAAAGGACCTCATTGACACATGTAAAATTGTGTAATTATAAAAAAATTTGAAAGGCCATCCAATTTCCCAAGGTCCTCCATTTTTAATCCACACGCTGCTTGTCTTTAAAGTTACTTGCATCACATATTTTTTTTGCTCTATGTGATTTATACATTCGAAGCTGGACTATTTCAAGGATTTACAGCCCAATCTGGTGGGGAACACAAGATGGTAATTTCTATAAAAGGAGTTCACATCATTTAACAGGAGTGATAATTGCCATTTGTCCCCATAACCACTAGTATTCTTCATAAGAAGATAGTTTATAAATGAAAATAAAGACGGAAGAACTTTTAAAAGGAATGCTAGTTGTCCTATACAAGAAGAAATCGGGCTTGTAATTGTTAAAAGCATTAAAATACGTGGCACCCTCAACCTCCGTACGATTTTCTCTCCAGACAAATTAAATTTGTCTCAGAAGATATTTCACCCTTTTGGAAATCCATTTCATAAAGGTGAAGAAGGTCCCCGTTTCCATTTTTGTTCTATTTTGAGAGATGGAAAGCAACTCCACGAAGTAGAGGAAGACGACGCCCCAGCCGAAGGGGAAAGCCTCGTATTAAAAGCATTTCAAAATGGCGGCGGCAGGGAACGAAAGAGAAGGAACTGCGCCACAAATCCTGGCCGATGGCCAGGCAGCGCCATCTTCCCTTCTTCCTGACCCTCCAGCCGGCGAAACACGAGACCGGCACGGAGAAAAGGGACTCTTGTGAGGAAAAATTGGCTCCGTCGACTGAGTTTTGGAAAAGCATGTTCAATTCGGAAAATCTCCTAGATTATATAATTTAGGGAGGGTGAAATTAAGCCCGATAAAAACACAAAGGCCTGAGTTTCCTTCGTCCTTCCCTCAGCAAAAATCGACCATTTCTGTAAATCTACTGTACTTGCATTCCCTATTAAGAGTATTGCCCACTCAACTTCTTCGTTTCGATTAAAAATAAAAAAACGCATCAAAAATGATCCAACGGATTTTCAATCCATTCTTTATATATTTCTCTCCCTCCCCTCCAGGTTTAACCAAAAGGTTTAACCAAAGCCAATTCACTTATCATTTTTGGAAGGTTAATCCCATGCCAGATACAGATAACGGAGTCTTCGAAAGGCAAAAACGAAAGCATTGTTATAGATGTAGAATATTTATTATACTTGCAGCTTTAAAAAAAAACATAAATTACAACCGAAAAGGATTTTAAATCCTACCGACCCAGAATTACATACACCGAAACAAATCACCATTTCCATTCCTTGAAACAATGACGCAAAGACAAGAAATCGGAGGAAACGAGACCAAAAAATAGTAATAATAAGAAACGAAATTAAGAAAGAAAAAAAAGAATCCCCGTCAAAAAGCGCAACCCATGCTAGAAAGGCGGTGAAAATGAGTAGGAGATGGCAAGAGATGGTCGCTGAAAACAAATCCAACCGGGGAGGCAAAAGAAAAGAAAAATCCTCGGCAGCCTCCCGCCCAGGAGCGAGAAGACGGAGCGTCTCCATTTTCCTGAGGAGGAGGAAGAAAAAGTGTTCCACAGACCAGAGAGCTTTAGAGAAAAGCAAAGAAACGAGGGGGGAAAAAAGAGGGAGGAGATTTGAAAAGATTATTTTTCTTTCTCCCTCTCCCTCTCACACACACACATACACACTTGATTCCCCCTTCCTCAGACACACACACCCTCAGTCACACTAGCAGACACATATACACACACACACACACACACTCAGGCACACTTTCTCTCCCTCTCTCGACGGCCAAGGGGGTGGCCAGGAGGAAAAAAAAAAGCCCAAACAAAACAATAACTAATTTTAAACCGGCTCAATCAGTGAGTCATTAAAAGAGGGGCTTTTCTTCCTCCTCTACATTTGCATGGCCTCCGCGAGAGAGGGGCAGCCCCCCCACCATCCTCTCCCGCCGCCCACCTTGCAGCTATCAGCCTAGCCCTGAAACCTTATCTGTCCTCTCTCTCTCCCCCCCCCCCTCTCTCTCTTCTCGCTCTCTCTCCCTCCTTGTTTGCCTCTCCCCCTTTAAGAATCACATTTTGGAGGTGCCCTCAGTAGCCACCACCACAGCCTCTTCCTGCAAAAGAAATAAATATTTCATTTCCATGTGAATTAACATCTGCCCACCAAGCACCACCCGCGCAAAATCGCCCTCCTCCTCCTCCTCCTTTCCTCTCCTCCTCCTCCTCTTCTTCTTTTCTCTTCTCCTTCTTCTTCCTCCCTATGTCCCCCCCTTCTCTCTCTCTCTCTCTCTCCTCTCCTCCTCTCCTCTCTCTCCAGATATATATTTATATACCTAGCCCCAGAGCCAATAGCTCTCTGGGCTGAAACCTAATATCCTGGTTTTGGCAACTCCTGGTTGTTAATTTGCTCCTCTTTCTTTTCTGTCTGTCTGGAGATAGATTTCCCCCCCTCTCTTTTCCCTCCCCGAAGGAAGGGAGGAAGGAGGTTGTGTGTTTTTTTTTTCCTTGAAATTTTTATCACAAAATTATAATACACTCAAAGGGAAACTCACCGTCATGAAAAAGCAGTGCCTTGTCAACGGGGTTTCTTCGCCATCACATCAGGGGCTGGCAGTGTAAGAGAGAGCGAGAGAGCGAGAAAGGGAGGGGGGAGAGAGGGAGCGAGCGAGCGAGAGAGCAAGGAAGAGAGAGCGAGGATAGCGAGAGCCCAGTGCGGGAGTTCCAGCTACAAGGCGAGGAGAGAGGCTCAGAGGCTGCGGGGACGCCGCTACCGCATTCACATACATTATTAGGAGCGGCGGTACTGAACTATCGCTCGCTGCTGCTGCTCCTGCCTGCCTGCCTGCCTGCCTTTACGCTAGGCAAAGAAGACACTTTCGAAAGATTGGGCTTGCTTTGAAAAAAAAGCTGAGTTTGAGGCTTGAAAGGTATAATCTCTTGACCCTTCGCAGGAAAGCAAAAACTTTACTTTTAGTTAATCGGGAAATGACTGAGTGTCCTCGTCTAGTGGAACCAACGTTGCGATTTACCAACCCCTTTGGTCCGTCGCTGCATTTTTTTTTTTTGAGAAAACTAGAAAAACACTGCTTTAACTTAAATTCTCCCCTTTCCTTCCCTCCCTCAAATGACGTAAACAAAGGAAGTGGAAACGGTTTGGGATTATTTTAAACGGAACTGCATGTTAGAGATAAAAAAAAATGAAAGAAAGCTGCCCATGCAGAGTCCTACCAACTTTATTCGGTCCTGACTTCTTTCTCATTATTATTGCTATGCTTGTCAACATGCTGTCAAAATAGAGTTGCCAGTTGCAACACAGCAAATTTAAATTTAGAGTATATAATGCATCTTTTTTGGTCCCCCAGACCTTCAAAATAGTATATATAGTTAATGCTATCCAAATACAAAGATAAATATAGAAATGGAAATATATACATTATTTTGATTTAAAGGGATATTTAAAACTACCATGGATTGGTTCATTTTAATGGGCTTCATAAATGTTTCAGAATACTAAGAAAAAGATATAAACTTAGTTGTTTCTTTTGGGTCAATTTAGAAACAAAAGTAAGAAAGGCTGAATTGCAAAAGGAATTTAGACTTGCAAAGGAAAGTTAACTGCAAAAAAAAGAGCTCATTTGTCAGTAGGAAAAAGGAAGGAATGAACCAGCTGTTAAGAGGTTGGCAGAATAGTAAGAGGTGAAAGGGAAAGAGCAGACCTCAGATCTTACTTTGCTTCTGTCTTCAGCACCAGGAGGAATTGTGTTGAAATGGACCCATTAAAACAATATGTGAAAGTATGGTACAGCAACTCAAAATAAATAAGATGTACCTAGCTACCATTAACAATCTGCAGACATAATCTCAAGACCTCTCTTATGACCTTTGAAGATCATAAAGGATAGGTGTAGTGAAGTAAACCTAATGTTTTCCTGTCTTCAAAAGAGGAGAAAACCATGAGCTAAATAATTAAGGCAGGACAGCTTGATGTTGACATAGATCAAGGGACAAATTATTGAGTAGTCAGTTTGTCAGGATTAGGAAAATAAGGCATTGCTTGGCAAGAACCACAATGAACAAGTAATGGCAAGCCAAATTAATCTTCTTTTCTGAGAGAATACCAGTTTAATTGATCACAGGAGTATGGATACAGTATCCCAACTTCAAAGCATTCAATGCTGTATTTCATGAAATTCTTCCAGCTTATAGGAAGTATTAAGATTCAACAGAATCATGTCAAACAGAAACATTGAGCAAAAGCCATATGCCAAAAGGATCTTGATGTATCACAAACTGAGCATTTTACAAGAAAATAATTTTATTTGGCCATCAGGAAAAAACTGCTAATAGTAAGAGCAGTTCACCGAGACCATCCAAGACTGGTAGACTTTTCATTTGAAGTATTTAAAAAGAGGCTATATGAGCATGTGGTGGCCCGAGCGCTCTCCTGGGCTCCGTTTTTGGCCACAACTGCCTCCTGCAGCCCTCTGCCAGCAAAAATGGGGCTTGGAGGGGTCGCATGCATCCCCCAAGCTCTGTTTTCACTGGCAGAGGCACTGTGGGCCAGTCCTTTGCTGTTTCCAGGGCGGCCCTGCGGGCCAGATCTAAGCACTCCATGGGCCACATCTGGGCTGCGGGCCTTGAGTTTGACACCCCTGCTCTATTTTCTTTTGTGTGCTATTCAGCAAAAAACTTTCTTGAAGGAAAAATTGCTAATTTCATAACTGTTGGGAAAACTTTAATCCCCCATACTTGTTACTATTGCTTCCACTATTTTTAGAAAGAAGTTTAAGCTATGCTTTTCTTCAAGTACCTATATACATGCACTTCAAAATATAGACATAGCTTAAGAGTGTGATGTCTGATTGCTGAGAAATAATTTATTGAGATCTTTCCCATTATATATTTCAAACGTAAACCTTGTTGAGTTCAGTTATACTTTAAGAGAAGAATTTATATCATTGGGTTGCATTGCATGTATGCAAGCTAAACTACAGAGTCAAGACATTTTAACATTCCTCTGAGTTAAGGATGAAGAATATTTTAACTATCTTAAATGGTAACAACATAGGTAACAACAAAGTTCTTCAGTCTTAGATTTAGTTTTATTTATTTTAGGTATAAACCATCATAAGTCCTAAATTCAGTGTACTTCATAATTTACAGAGCTTTCTTAAACTCTGAGCTTTCACTAAACACTAAGCTTTCTGAACTTAGTGTATTCTAAGATCGCTGATGTGTTTTCATTTTTATTTAGATAACTGATATATTTATTTCTGTCTCTGCTCAGATTTATTTGAAACTACATCTACCAGTTCAGTCACAGAAATATGCAACTGGGGTCAGGCATCTGATAGTTGCTGTCATGTTAACCTTTCACCTTCAAAACCTATAGGGCAGTGATGGTTAACCTTTTCGGCACCAAGTATTGAACCTGGAGCACACGCACACATGCTCGTGAATCCTCCCCCAGCCATGTGCTGTAGCACAGGAACCTGGAAGAGAGCAGCTAGCCGCTGTGCGCATGCACTTCCGGATTCCGTTGCACACGTGCACACGCCAGACCCGGAAGAGGGTTCTGGCCACGTGTGCCATAGGTTCGCCATCATGGTTATAGGGCCTTTTAGATGTAATAGCAGAATGGTGACGAGGCATCGGAGTAATTGAGACAAAACTCTGCTTTTGGCATGCACTTCAATGTACTCTAAAGCACTTTATTAACTGACCTCTACTTTTGTTTCCCAAAAAGAGTTTCTCCTATGCAATTCAAAGGAAGAACTGAAGAAAGCCAGATTGGACCTTTAGTTCCACCAAGAACCAGTTGGTAATGGATAATATCTAATTTGTTAGCTAAATCTCAGACGTCATAGATGGAAGTTTATTTTGGGCAAAGCAAGTCAGAGTCCTATTCTGTGAATCTTTGGGGGGGGGGCTTGCTTATGGACATCCAAACAGAATGCCCAGATAATCTTTCTCCATTTTAAATAAATATGTGCTGAATCCCAAGAATCTATTCAAAGAGGTAATAAGAAATTACAGTAGTTTACAGTAGTTGAACTGCCTATATTGATTTTCAAATTCTGGGTTTTCAGTTGTCTTTTTTTGGTTACCCTACCAATTTTACTTAGATGCAAAATTGCATTATTATTTTGATACCCCCTTGTATGACAGAATTGGTAGAATTCTGTATTTCTGGCTTCTTTTCCTGGAACTGGGACAAAATGAGTCCTAGATAGAACATTTAAGAACTCCTCACCCAAACAACCTAGAGGATAGCAGGAGGTTATAGTGGCAACATACTATAATTATTTCTGATTGGGGAATTCTGGGAAAAAAGATCTTGCAAGCAGAATTTTACATTTTAGAATAGAAACCTGCAGAATTATGTCATTGTGTTTTTTTATTTGTTTGTTTGTTTACATTCTCACTAGTTGCGATTTCTCACATAGCTTTTTAACTTCATTCCCAGATTCTTGGGTTTTCTTGTAAACAATCAAGTAAATCTACCCCAAAACATGTATTGAAAAATATAGGTGAGAGACATTAGAAATGTATTTCATTTCATTGTGATTGGGAGTGATCTTATTCCATGACATTTAGTAACTTAAGCACTAGGCACAGATTTTATTTTCTTTGCATTCTTCCATTAATCAGCCGGAAGGGGAAGAGGTGAAGCAGAGCACTGATTGGATTATGTTGTCTTTACATTTCAAGGTCAATGTAATTGCCAGTCAATTTTAAACGGCTTTATGAGAGACAGGAAGGTAGGAAAACTATAGCATGGAAATGTCCTACTAGGGAATAGCTAGTTTTTACTATGCTGAAAAGGTACTACACTGCATGTCATTTCAACTGCTATTTTTTCCTGCTATTTCAGGAAATTTGTACAGGATAAAATGGAATTCTCTCCAATGCTTTCTTCTTGCCTTATACATTATTGTCTAGAACTGAGGCTCTGAATTGGCAGCTAGCTATGAATTTAAGCCATTTACTTCAATGAAAAATATCCAGAAAGATAAGGAAAGAAAAAAAGTAAATGTTTCATTTCCCTCCCTCTCTTTCAAATCCAGCATATATAAATTCAACTGTAAGGTGATCTGAAGGATCTGAAATAAAAATCTCCTAATTTGAGGGGCTGCCACGAAGAAGAGAGGGTCAACCTATTTTCCAGAGTACTAGAAGGCAAGACAAGAAACAATGGAAACTAATCAAAGAGAGAAGCAACCTAGAGTTAAGGAGAAATTTCCTAACAGTGAGAACAATTAACCAGTGGAATGACAACAGAAGTTGTGGGTGCTCCATCACTGGAGGCTTTTAAGAAGAGACTGGACAGCCATTTGTCTGGAATGGCATAAGGTCTCCTGCCTTAACAGAGGGTTGGACTAGAAGACCTTCCAACTCTATTAATTGTATCTGGATTGCTGTCTAGATCAGGGACGTCAAACTCGATTTCACTGAGGGCCACATCAGGGTTGTGTTTGACCTCAGAGGGCCGTGTGTGTCTGTGTGGCCGGTGCTGAGCATGTCAATGGTGGGTGTAGCTGGGTGGGCGTGTCCATGGTGGGTGTTTGACACAGGCTCAAGATATGTTTTTTTTCCATTCTTTTCACAGTTCTTTACTATAACCATTTTCGAATCTCTTCTATCAGATATTATGGGCAAACATTTATTACTTATTATTCATACTCCACTAAACTTTTTATTTCTAAATTTATACCCCATTGTTTAATAGTAAATTGCTTTTCCTGGCAGAAAAGCTATTTATACTATTGTATTTTTATTATTCAACTAATAATAAAAATACAATAGCATAAATAACATGATAATACAAGATCTTACAGTAGAGGTAAATTTCCAAGATAGTAAATAGAAATGGCTGTCAATTATAGATCGTTGATTGTAGATTAAATGGACCGCAGACCAGTACTTTGATATTTCCAGGCTGGCCCCGCGGGCCAGATTTAAGCACCCCTCAGGCTGGATCCGGCCCGTGGGCCTTGAGTTTGACACCCCTGGTCTAGATGAACTTTTATGTTCATCTAGAACTTTTATGCTCAACTTCTAGGAATGGGATGCTGGGGGAAACAGGTTTAATTAAGACATGCTTCCCCTTCTTACCATATTGTTTACAGAAGTATGTTATTTTCTAAACTGAAAGACTTTAAAGTAATAATAATAATAATAGCTCAAGGATTTATGGCTGATGGATTACCAAGCCTATGGAATGTCAAATCATAATTTTTTGTATAACTAGTGAAAAGTGGACATTGAAGAGGGGAAGAATTTGGCTTCTTCAGGTTCTCCCACCTCTTTCCCACCTACCTCCCCTTTCCTTTGTTCCTTCCTATCTTGCTTGCTTTCCCTCTTTGTTTTGCTGCTTCCTCCCTTCCTCTTCTCCCCTTTTTCCTTTCATATTTCTTTCATCCCTCTCTCTTCCTTCCATTTCTTCATTTCTCCCTTTATCCTTCCTTCCCTTCCTAGCAGAGAGCTGCTGGTTGGTGGGGGAGGGAACAGGGGATTGCAGGAAAGGCCAGGAATTTGTTCAGGAATGTTGAAAATGAGGATCATGTGACTACAGCAGCATGGCAGTGGCAGGGCTGAAGCAGCAACAGGCCAGCAGTGGTAAAGCAGCCACAACTTTTCCAAATTTATTTTCCTAAGAAGCAATGGGTTCTAGCATTCTGTAAGTTAGTTTATTTGAAGTACCTTGGCTGAAAAGATTTTGCCTTGTGATACACCATTTCCACCAGTTAAAGGTAACAGATTTTTAATAGCATATAGATTATTTAACAAGGTTCTGAAGAGTTTGTTTATTAAATGAATACTCTCCTGTTTACTGATAGAGGGGATGGTACCAATGTGCATGTGATCACTGGGCAGTTTGTAGGTTAGGGTTTTTTTACAGATTGATAGTCCTATGGCACATAACAGAGAGAGAGAGAAAAGGTTGAATACCCAGAAGATAAAGATGAAAGGAACATTTAAGTTCTCCAAGATTGCTGTGAGGTTATGAAGGAAGAATTTTTTCTCTACTCATGGGTGATGCTGGATAGGGATGTAAAGATGCCAGGGAGTCCATGAAGCTTGCCTTGAAACTGTCCCTCATGAAGCATGAGGGTTGGCACCATGAATCTCTGACTCATTTATTTGCTTGTTTGTTTATATCCCGCCTTGATTTTTTTATAAATAACTCAAGGCGGCAAACATATCTAAAATTCTTTCTTCCTCCTATTTTTCCTACAGCAACAATCCCGTAAGATGAGTCGAGTTGAGAGAGTCACTGGCCCAGAGTCACCCAGCTGTCTTTCATGGCTAAGGCAGGACTAGAATTCATGCTGTCCCAGTTTCTAGCCTGTTCCTTAACCACTAGACCAAATTAGCTCTCTCTCAGGCCTGGGGCAGTACAATTTATGTTGATATATTGTTTTGCTAGCGCAAGAGCAGAAGATGTGGAGACACCTGGCCATAGAATTGCCAAGAGCAGGACTCAACTGAATGGATAACATCATCATTGTTTTGCTCGCTCAAGGATGAAAGGGATGCATAGATTTATGTTGTGGTTATGAGGAATTATCTTGTGGACAAATGTCATAATAGACAAATTAATGAAGCAAGTCCAAGCTAAAAAAAAATAGGCAGACCCAAAGGACTTCTGTGGAACACAATGTACCTTTATTTTATAGTAGTAAGAACAGAATGCAATTTTCATATATGCATTGAACGGTTAAGAAGAGAAATTGATTAAAAGAATGTAGACATTTGGGATTATTTTATTTCCTTTATGATTATAAAATCTTACCTTATAAGCAAAAGTTTGCTTCTCTCATCATTTTTCTCATTCTTTCATATTATCTGTTAGGAAAAAAATAAATTCTGCTGTTAAGAAAATTTCTCAGGGAGTAACTTTTCACATAGAAAAACAATGGTGCACAGGCCATTCTCTGCCTGTACCTTCAGATAATCCTTGTTCAAAACTACTTTCTCTATTTTTTGCTCAAAGAGATATCAAAGAAACTTTGGAACCAAGGACAGCATATTTGCATCACAAATAAAGCAAACCCATTTTCACCACTAAGATTTTTTCAAAAGCATTTACAACGTTACATAATTTGAAATCAAAGAATCACATTTAATATTGTATAAAATCCTTCTAATAGTAATTATTAACTCAAGTCTTGTTACCTCTCATTGGGACTACTGCAATGTGCTGATGTGTGTACATTACATTTGTGCTTTAGCCCTGCACTGGTTTCCTATTGGCTTCTGGTTGTAAATCAAGATTCTAGTTTTACAATTAAAGCCTACATGTTTTGACACCAGAGTACATACATTTCAGACCACTTTCTCTGCCTAGTTTCTACCCTCCTATCTTGAATACTTTGGGGGAACTTGCTTATGATTCTCCACTTTTGTGAAGTATAAGTTGGAGGTTTATAGGTATATTTTCTCTAACTGCCTATACTTTGAAAAAGCCCTCCTCCCCCAATTGTACTTGGTTTCTACAAACTGTTAAAAACAATTCTTTTGGAAAGTCTTGGAGGGATAAGTTGGGACCATCAGCTTGAGTGATTGGCAGCAGTCTAAAGTTTCAGAAGGCAGAGAAATATGCATAGCTGTTACCATTGCCATGATCTCCAGCTTTTGCTTTTTTTTTAACCAAAAAGATATACACTTTAATTTGGCAACTAATGTATACAGTAGCTGGCTACATGTAACTTATTAAGCCATGGTTTAACATATTTTCTGAACCCCGCTACTTGCAGCTGATTGATAAGCCAGTTTAACAAGGGGGTCAGGTAGATAAAAAGGCAAATTTGATTCAAATATTTGTTAGTATGCAGATGGTATCTGTCAGAAACATCTTCAACAGCTCATCTGAAGCAAAAAAAAAAAAGCAATTCCACTTTTTGTTTTTTGTGAGTTTTTCCAAAGTAGCAACTGAAAATCACTCTGGATCATTCAAACAGAATACTTAATAGTTAATATTTTTATTTAATTTCTGTTTATGATATTTATATCACACTTTTCTACCAAGGTCTGAAGCACTTCTTCCTCCAATTTTAATAAGACCTTGATTAAATAATCCAGGGATAGACAACCAGCAACATACCTGCATAAATACAAATTTATAAATTAAAGAAACTAGAATAGCAAAAATATTTCAGATTAACCCCAAAAATATGAGCCTATCATATATAATTCTATATATATAATTTCTATACCAAACATGCAGAATTTTTAAGGCTGGCAAAGCCAGTATGGAATGAATAAGTGAAGCTTTGCATTAAAATGGATTTCTATGGTAGATCAGAATTCTGCAATAAATGGCAACAATGATCCAAGCTTTTCCAGAACAATTTTCGCATATTGTTGATAGAACCCAACTGCATTCCAAGTCTGCATTTTTCTCCAATTCTGGAAGCCCAACAAAAACCTGGATGAAAACGACATATATTTCTTCCAAGTCCATACCATTCTCAAAAAGAAAAAAGTGGAAAATTTGGAAGAGTTAGTGTGTGAAAGTGGTGAAAGCAAGGATTGCTTGTCAAGATAGAAAGGTATGGAGAAAAAGTGTAGTAATAAATATTGGTGGTGGAAATTACACTTCTAGTTCTAGTTCCTTTCTCGGAAGCCCTGCCTTGAATATTTTTGGCTTGCTGTATCTTAGTCCTTTTCACGATTTGCATGTTGCTTGCCCAAAAAATGGAACCTGATGGGTATGTGATATACGTGCATAAGTAGTTCTTCACTTACAACAGTTCATTTAGTGACCATTCAAAGTTAAATGCACTGAAAAAAGTGACTTACAACCATTTTTCAGAGTTATGACCTTTGTAGCATCCCCATGATCACATGATCAAAATTTGGACGCTTGGCGCCTGACTCATTTATGACCATTGCTGTGTCCCAAGATCATGGGATCATCTTTTGTGACCTTCTGACAAGCAAAGTCAATGGGGAAATCAGATTCACAACAACCGGGTTACTAAAAAACTGCAGTGATCCACTTAAAACTGTGGCAAAAAAGGTTGTAAAATGGGGCAAAACTCGCTTAACAACTGTCTCAACAGAAATTTTGGGCTCAATTGTGGTCATACTAGGAGTACCTCTACATCTAAACTACTGTTTTGCAATTTATATCAGAAAACTCGTTCTCTGCACGTCAGTAGGAAGACGGAATCGTTAGCTATTTGGACGAAAACTGAGTTTGTTTATTTATTTATTTATTTAGTTCAAATTTACCGCGCTACCTTTCACCTAAAAGACGGTTGGTTGCTCTCATTGATGTACATTGCCTCTTAAAGGAAAACAGGCCCCGCTTTACACAATTTTCTCGCCAGCCGTTGAATTAGGGGCCCTTTAAAAGGTGGATAAGACACGCCCACGTCCTCCGGGAAGTCACTTCACAAATCCTAGGCGGGGGTTAGGGAGGGAGCCAATCGGTCTCCGTCTTAGTACGAGGTGATTGAAGCCGCTGCAGAGAGAGAGAAAAAGATGGAGGCTTTTTCGGAGGGCGCGGCGCCGGTGGAGGGCGATCGGGTGCCTCTTGCTGCCGGCCTCTCCGCCCTGGTTCCCGACAGGCTGCATCAGCGAGAAGCGGAACGGCGAGAGGAGGCGGAGAAGAGGCGGCGAGAACGGGAGGCGCAGTCGGTGTTGGAAGAGCAGAGCGATTTTTTCACCGCCTCCTTTGCCCGCGAGCGGGAGACCATCGAAGCGCTGCTGCGGTCGGAGCCGGCTCAGGATGCCGAAGCGGATGCCGAAGCCGTGTCCGAGGCGGCTCGGCGGCTGCAGGATCTGCAGCGGCTGCTGACGGATTCGGTGCGCTTCTTGGCTCCGTATGAGGTGCGGCAGGCCCAGGCGGCGCTGAGCAAGCTGCAGGGCGAGCTGTCGGACAGGCGCCTCCAGCTGAAGCCGAAGAAGCGGTTCGCCTTTACCAAAGCCCTCAAAAAGGACCCGGCCTCGGCTCCGTCCAAGCCTCCCGCTCAGCATCCTCCCCCGGAAAGCTACGCCAAAGACCAGAAGGAAGCGGCAACCTCCGCGCCGCTGAACCCAAGTTGCGGCTTCAGCCGGGCCGAGGGACAAACCCTCGAGCTCGGCCCGACCGACCTGCTGCAGCAGGACGTGGTGCTGTCCCAGCTCAGGCGCTGCCGGGTGCTGTTACGCGGCAACCCCAACACGCTGCTGGTGCTCGACTGTCACGACTGCACGGTCCTCTGCGGACCGGTCTCGACCTCGGCGCGGGTGGATGGGTGTAGCGGTTGCCTCGTGGCCCTCGCCTGCCAGCAGCTCCGGACCCACCGCGTTACGGAGATGACCTTCTACGTGCAAGTGACTAGCCGGGCGATGCTGGAGGACTGCAGCGCCGTCCGCTTCGCCCCCTACTCGTGGGATTACCCGGGCATGGAGGCCGATTTCAAGACCGCTGGGCTTGACAGAAGCAAGAACAACTGGGATCTGGTGGACGACTTTAATTGGCTGGCCAAGGATCAGGCCTCCCCGAATTGGTGCGTGATCCCGGAAAAGGAACGGATCACGGATTGGAATTAACAGCCTTGCCTTTGTAGAGGACTTCCAAAACAGCCCTCTTGAAAAAGAGGGATGACTTTTGGAAAGGCAGAATTAAAGCTGCACTAAATAGTCCTGAATGACGTTTGGAATCTCTTTAAGGAGTATGACTGGGTTGCCAAAATACTTGTCCTGATAGCCTTTCACTGTTTACCTGCTATCTGATTATGTGTCCTGGTACTACTAATGTTTAGTGTTGTGTGTGCTGGGGTTCTTTCTACAGATCTGCAATTGTATCTGTAAAATTATGTTTTTGTCCTCTTAGGAAGAAAACTGCTGGGGCTGAAGATTTTAACTTCTTCTAAAATGTTACCCAGTTAGTAACTTGCTCACTTAAATGCTGAATAAAATTACTATTAATTTAGACATTGGCTATTTTTATCTCTGAGATGTGTTTGTGATATATGTGGATTAAAAAGATTGTCTTCCTGGAGAGTGATAGGAGGTATTTAAATTTAGGAATGGTAAAGGTACTGCATATTTTTTTGACAGCTATATAAGAAATAATTTAGAGATGCATGGTTTCAGAACTACTATTAGCATTTTCATTTGTTAAAATAGTTTAAATTATGCTTTGTATTGGAAGCAAATTCTTTCTGGGATGCATCTTCAGTACCAAGTACTGAGTCGTACCAAGTACTACTAGTACTAGTACTGGTACTACTTGGTACTAGTACTACTAGTACCAAGCCAGAGAATTCTACAAAATTTACAAAGCATTTTGAAGGTTATTCAGAAACTATGTCAGTTAGCATTAGTTCACTTTTACAAAACACAACGCAGATTGTTGAGTTTGCAAAAATGCTTAATTTTGGATTCCAAAGGGCATGTGCGCTTTTGTGTGCCTGTAAAAATTCTAAAGATAACATATCTAAAAGGACACACCCAAAAAATATACAGGCCCTGGGAATTATCTTACCATAGATAAGCACTTTAAGTGGAAGGACACTTGCTTAAGTGCCCTTCTGAAATTAATAAACTACAAAAGGATAAAGTCAAGTTTGCATTATATATTCTGCTACATTTTGTATAAAATATTTATTTTCACAATAATGTGATGTAACTAATATAACTTTATGTACATTTCAGAAATATTTCACAATCTGAACATTTTTAAGATTTTTGTTTTATTTCGACTTTATTTTTACAATACCTTGATTGAAAATTTCTCAGTTATTTTTCAGTTATCAACAATTTTGTTACTGCATCCATTATTTTTTCTTAATATTATACTAAAGTAAATCAAAATATATAGAACCTGCAAAGTATTCTAAAGATAGAACTGGTCAAAACTTCTGCAAGAAGTGCTGAACATTGCACAAGAGTTCATATAAAACCCTCGGCTTTGAAATACCAAAGCAACTGTATCGTTGGCAAGCTTTGTGGGGCTGCTTCAGATATTGTTTTTATCTGTCTCAGTACTCATGAAAATAGCCACAAGAGTCTTACAGTTTGACCATTTGGAAAGAAGTGTTGAATATGTTCTTTAATAGATTAAAATTCAGTTGCCGTACTATAGTTGTCTGCATTTTTGTGTCTAATAAAGAGGGTAACTGATGTCTTGAAGTTATAGAGGTAGTCGTCGACTTAGAACCACAGTTGTGCCCAGAATTTTGGTTGTATGTGATTGCTGTCATTAAGCAAAGTGCCCCTGTGACCACCTTGCTCAGCAATCACAATCCAAGCTCTCCCCATTGCACTCATTAAACAATTGTGTGGGGGTGCTCAGGGTGAGGGAAGCACTGGGAGGCCCAGTACCCACCAGCATGTGGAAACCTGCCTAGGGTTGGGAGGCATTGACTAGGCCACCTGCACACAGACCCTATCCCTGCCTTACCATACTGGTCCACTTATCTTTCCATTACTTCACTCCATCCTGCACATGAGTTCCATTCTTGTGATGGCTCAGAAGGCTTCTTCTCCAAACCATCATGAGAATGATAGCAATTTCTGCTTCAGAAAAGAAAATGCAAATCCAGCATTCTGAAAGGCTCTGAATCTCAGTATTTCAGAATGCTTGAGACATGGAGCCTTTAGCGTTTTCTTCTCCAGAATCTACTTCTTTCACCAATATCCTCCTCTCCAGAGGAGAAAATGCTAGTCAAGCTGGCATCTGCTCAGAGCCTTTTAGAATATCAGCTGTGTTAATGTTTTGTCAGATTTGAAGTTCCCCTCCCTGCACTGAGCAGAAAGGAAACCCGTCCGCACCCTGAAGGAAGAAGTCTAAATCTGTTGTCTCCTTTGTTCCCAGAAATCTTAAATGGCAATTGCATGGTCAGGGTACTTGGCAACTCATAAATGTGAACAGGTTGCCAAACTCCTGAAATGCGGTCATGTGAGCTAGAGGGAGGGCGGAGTAACGTTTCATGACACCCAGAAGTGTTTTACGTGGCTATTGTAACTGAACAGTTGTTAAATTGCCGGTTGTAAACTGAGGACTTCAATTAAGCTTCCTATTACTTGTGTTCCAAAAATAATCAATTTTCAATGCTTTTTTTAAAATAGCCCCATTGTAATTTTATTAAAGGAAAACTACAAACTTCTCGGAGGAGATAGGAATCTTATACCTCTATCCTTAAAGGTTGAGGTGATTGTTTTGATGAACAAAGCCTGGCTGCTATTTTACCTTTTAAAAGAAAAGTTATATTTTGCAAAATGTAACTAAATACAGGTAGTCCTCAATGACCTGTCATCTAGCAACCCATTCAGAGTTATGATGTATCTCCCCAGTACTACTTGCAACTTGGTTTTGAAGATTTGATGTCTGCATTCTTTCACTTACTTGATTGCATATTGGGTGCTTGGTAACCAGCTCACATTTAGGACTACAGCATTCCATGATCACTGCAATTTTCAGTGTTTTTTGCTAGTTTCCAGTATTTACTTCCTGTTTCCAGAAAAACAATCATTGGGGGGCGGGGAAAAAGGATTGGCTTAACGACCATAGTGTTCACTTAACAATTGCCACAAAAGTAAAAACAGGTGCAGCATATGATGACCTGCTTAATGATTGCCACAACTTATTGCCATAATTCCAGGCTCAATTACAGTCATAATGCAAGGACTACTTGCAGTAGCATGTGATGCGGTCGCAGTGAAGGTAACCTATGTACACAATAGGAGCAAAGCTGAAAGAAAGATAGAGGGACTGATACTCTTCAAGTTAGAAGATGGGTATATTTATTCTAAAATGGCTTCTACTGCGTTGTTAGCACCAGTTTGGTGTAGCGATTGAGGCATCAGGCTAGAAAATGGGAGACTGTGAGTTCTGCACCCATTTTAGGATGAAATCAGCTGGATAAGCTGGGGCCAGTCATCTTCAGCCTTCTGAAAAACTTTGCTAAGAAAACTACAGAGAATTGTCTAGGCAGTATCCAAAAATTGGATACAATTGAACAAGAAAAACAAACAAACTTAGATCTACTCACTATGATATTTCATCAACCACCATGACATCTTATTATGGAAATCTATCAATATGGGTTGCTTTGTAACATAATCAGGTTTCTGCTCCAGTTTCTTTGCATTTTTAACATGAAATGCTGCAATTGCAATATTTTCTGAGAAAAATCTATGTTTGTTATCCTGTTTTCCTTAATTTTTTTACACACAATTTAACAGTAGAGTACTTGGTTGTATGAAGTGTGCCTAGCCCAACAATATTATGTGTTACCTTTTGGTGATGCGTATCTATTCCTCTAAGCTTATATTTTTATCATCTTTCTGTGAAGATTCAGATCAAATAATGCAAGATTCATTTTTCAGTAACTCATTTCACAAAGATTAGGTATTTGTTGTTTAAAGTGAGATTTTCATCTTCCATTTAATTTTGTGTGTTAAGTATACTTGGGTATATTGCAAAGATTTTAAGTATCTTGGTGATAAGTAGTTCAATATTGCAAAAATAAGGACAAGATGAACACGTTCATGGAAGACACAATAGGTTGTTTACAATCTCTGCACAGCTCACATTTAAAAATGAACCAAGCATGTCCCTAGTGCTAATATTCAATAAGAGCTAAACATAGTCCATACAGGTCCACAAATTTACAACATCTATTATTAGAATTCTATTCCACCATTTGTCCATCAGCTCAAAATAGCAGCACTCTTTTACCCACTTTTTCCTCCAACAACTTGGTGAGGTTGATTGGACTGAGAAAGTGATTGCTCCAAAACCACTTAAGTCCAATGACTAATTGTGGGCTTGAACTTGGGTCTCCTCATTGCCGTTCCAATACCACACTGGCTCACCTCTTGTGATACAGGACTGTTAGTTCCATTAGAATGCCCTACTAACATTTTCTAGCACAATAAAAGACTCTTTTCTAACTTAAATAGCAACTATTCTAGATTCCCCTTAACAGTGAGATAATTGCACCCTTTTCCATTGTACATGAAGTTCCTTTCTCAGCAAGACCATTGTTGGCTGTTTGTGATTAATCTGTAAACTGCTCTATTTTGGGCTCAAATGTCTTGGCAGTTTGACATAGCTTCTGTGATGATTTAGTAAGATTGTCACAATTAAGATGGTAATTCTTCTTTTTATCTTTAAAATGCTTAGATTGAAAATCATTGAAAACATGACCTAATTCCATCCCCAAAATGCCTAAGTCCCAGAGCATGTCATTCAAGGTGAGTGACATAAGGATAAGTAGTATCATTCACTGGCTCATTTGTAGGTCAGTGTATGAAAAGCATCTGATATAGGTTTCAAAACTAATTTCCTGAGGAGAAGGAAATCTAGGAACAGGGAAACTTTTTATATCTTTGTTTTCAGTTATATCATGTGAAAGCACAAACCCACTGAATAGTAAAATGAAAGGATTATTTTCTTGTCTTATCAGTGGACAGAGATTTCTTAAATTGGATTACACTAATTAGTATTGGAATGACGTAGTAGAGATCCAGCTTTAATTATTTGAAATTGAAACAGTTTCTCCTTTGTATAGAAGGGACGACCACAAATAGTTCCATATCTTATTTATCAATAATCTTTTATTAATGTGATTTTTACAAAAATCTTGCTGATTTGAAAAATGCATCTGCACTTCTTCAATTTTGGACTGAGGAAGATGGAAGAACTAAATAATGTCCCGACCAGAGGGATGCCCCTTTGAATCTTCAAGGCCTGAGTGGTGGCGTATCTTTCCAATTCTACTCTTAACCCTTTTCAAAGAAGGGGTGGTTTGAGGAAAAGCTTGGTACCACCAGCGTTGTGAAAAAGATGGCAGTGATGAAAATCAAGTTTAACCAGAAGAAAAGAGTAAAACTAGCACAAGGATTATGGCTCATGAATTGGTTTTCAGTGTTTGCTGGAATTGTTGTTTTTTCTATGGGACTTTTCCTGAAAATTGAACTCAGGAAGCGAAGTGAAATGATGGACAATTCTGAAAGCCACTTTGTGCCCAACTCTTTACTACTGGTAGGTCTACTTGCCTGTGCATCCAACGCTCTTGCTGGCAAGATATGCTACGATTCCCTGGATCCTGCTAAATTTGAAAAATGGAAATTTTTCTTGAAATTCTATTTAATCATATGTGTAATTTTTAATGTCTTCATTTTTTTAATTGCTTTTATTTGCTTTCTGATGAGGGGTTCTCTTGACAATACACTGGCAGAAGGGTTAAAAAATAGTTTGAAATTCTACCGTGATACAGATACTCCAGGAAGGTGCTTCATGAAGAAGACAATTGATATGCTCCAGATTGAGTTCAAATGTTGTGGAAATAATGGTTACAGAGACTGGTTTGAGATTCAGTGGATCAGCAACCGATATTTAGACTTTGGTTCCAAGGAAGTGAAAGAGTAAGTAGTTGAAAGAAAATTAATTTTGGTGTATAATTTTTGTCTTTCAATCTTGTGTTTACATGTCATTCAGATTATTTTTTAGAAGTACTATTGTGAATGGCAAACTAAGATCAGCAATAAAGAGTAATATAAATTATTATTTTAATTAAAGAAGCCACAATTTCAGACTTTCAGATATATAACTTAATTGATTAATTTTCTTTTCCCAGTATATTGTCTTGTACCATAGCATTATAACTTTACCAATGAATTATTTTAGGAGTATTTAACTACTCCTTTCTAGTTTATGGTTCATCCAGTTACTATATTGTTGTTTAGCCATCATGCCTTCTTTTTCCCCTAAAAATAAAGTAATTGAATAAATGCATCAAAATTCAGTAAAAAAAACACATACCACTCACTTTTATTTGATATGGATTATGCAGGGAAACTTCTTCTTTGTACATTGACATTTATCTTGACCTCTGTTAAATCACTCTGTAGCTATTCTTGGCTTTCTCCTCTAGGTGGATAAATGGATTTATAGAGCACTACAAATGTACACATGCTTAATACATACTTCTTTTGCCCTTGAATGAATAAAATTGAATCCACACTATTTTCAGGGATTCTAATTATTTCTCCGTCTTGAAAGTATGGCTGGATATGCTTTCGTCCTACCAGGTGACTTCTACTATAGATATTTTTTGAAAATATTCTGTCATTGCTTTCTCATCCTAGGAAAAGATTCAGTTCCCTCCACCCCCCAGTAAATAATTATGCTAAGAAGAAATTGCTAGTCTTCAAATGGTTAAGATTTTTAACGATCTTGATTGTTATGAATAAGCAGCTTTCACATTTCTAAAGTATCTTAACAGTGAACTGCGTCAGTGGTTTTGTTTGCACTGAATTCAGTGGGATTTATGATTAAATAGATATATAAGAAATACATAGAATTTCACTGTTAGTTGCATTATAGGCAACTTGGAGAACTTCATTGTGATTAATGCAAATCCCATTAGTTCCAATAGCACTTAAATATGTGGATATGGATGGGTTATAGAGATCCAGTGCTGAAGTTCTGAATTTAATAGATAAATCCTCACTGAAATATACTTAAATACATTTAACAGAATAATAGAGTTAGAAGGTACCTTGGAGATCTTCTTGTCCAACCCCCTGTTCAGGCAGGAAACCCTTCACCCTTTCTAACAAAGGGTTGTCCAATCTCTTCTTAAAAACTTCCAGTGTTGGAGCATCCACAACTTCTAGAAGCAAGTCATTCCACTGTTAATTGTTCTGTCAGGAAATTTCTCCTTATTTCTAGGTTGCATCTCTCCTTGATTAGCTTTCATCCGTTGTATGTCATTGTATGTTTGAGTACCTTCTCATAATTTCTTCTTTAGTAATAAAAATGAACTATTCAAGATGCATGCAAAAAAACCCTTTTGGTTTTGCTTGTGGCAATTTTTCACTCACATATTGTAGTCTTAATGTAGTCCAATTAAATAACTACCAATTTTATTTGTATTTTGATATTTTTTGCTGAACAAATATATGAATGGGAACCATTCAAATTATGTCCTGATATAAATAACTACATGGAAAAGTATAATGAGATGTCCACTATGCTGGCATTATCTGAAGATTTGGAGCTTGAGTTTAATCCATCCACAGGAGGACAGTACGTGAGAAATAAAACGAGATTACATTGTCAGACAGATGTGTAATACTGTACTATTTTTAAAAATGGTGATAGAATTTCAGGTATAAAAGTAATCTAGCTACTTAAATTCAATTCCCAGGAATACAAAGTGATTGCTCATTTTAGTTTGGATATACATACAGTGCTTGCATTATCAAGTACCGAATGTATTTGAATGTCCCAGGGACATTATCCAGTTCATACTGAAATCAGCAGGAGTCTGAGTGGAGATAAGGATATCTAATTAGTGTATAATACTTTGGAGATTATAAATAGTCAGGATTATCTTTAGGAAAAGAGGTCTTTTAATCACTTTCAGATTCCTCAGGTGATAATAATAATTTACAATTCAACAGACAAGCACTTGCCACAGACTTAACAATTGTTAAGACAAAAGACAAAAAAGTAGGGATATTTGGAGATAGCAGAAGAGAAGAGAAAGAATTGGAGAAAAATAACAAAATACAAAGACCTGCCAATAAAAGTAGGATGACTGTGACAAAAGAAAGCAAGGATAGTACCAATAGCAATAGGTGCCTTGGGTGCAACTCCAAAACATCTGGAGCACCACTTGAACATCATTTGATATTGACAAAACCACAATTAGTCAATTGCAAAAAGCAGCTTTATTTGGAACAGCTATCATCCTGCAACAATATCTTCAATACCTCTGCAAGCACTCAATAGGTGGATAACACTGCCAAATCCAATCTAAACATCTGGCTAACTTTGCAACCAGTCATAATAGTAATTTATTAAACTTGCATGGTATCAACTTTCTACAACCCCAAGTGTCTCACAACAATGAAAGAAATTACAATAAAATCAATAAAATATAAAAAAGAAAAAGAAAAAAATGGCAAGCACATTGAACTAAGGGACCTAATTCTCCGTCTGTGATGGTCAAGCTGAAGACCCAGATTAGAGACATGCCTTTAAAGATGTAAAAAGGATTGCTGCTGGCCATGATCCATACAACATAATTCAAGAGGCTGTCCCTTGTAAATGGAATTGCAATTTGTTTCATTAGTACTCAATTTGTTTTATATTTCATATATCACTCATGAAACAGGAAATGATTATGTCATGCCCAAATACAATTCCATTTCTCTAATGTAATACTTGCCTTACTTGGGCATTATGCCTAAAAGTGAAGAAGGGTAAGATCATCTCTCCTTCAGATTCTAATTTGTGTCCAATTTTTCAAAGTGGTCAATTAACTAAAATTAGTCCAATTGTACACATATTAGTAAATGCTATCCAACATTACTATTCGGTTTTGGGGTTTGCAAAATTATGCAGAAAAAGTGTAAAAGGTAGTAAGCAAAAGAAGCAAAAGAAACTAACACTATTCAGTAGTAGGTCCACCCTTGTTTCCATCATGTCCATACATCTATTCATACATTGCCTTTTGTTCTTGACAATCTCTTTTTGAGTGTCTCATAAATTCCATCCATCCATAAAACTTCGTTGGTCCTTCTAACTACCCATTTACTCTTTGTATAGTTATTTTGTAATTTGATTATCATTCATTCTCTCTGTATGATCAAACCACAGTCATTTTTTATTCAAACCTGATTCACTCATTCTCTATTCCTTTTTTTATCCAATTTTCTTCTACAACGTTTTCCTGAATGTTCAGATACTCCAAAGACATTTAAGAGATCTTCATTCTGTTTTAAAAATTCTAGACAGAAACCTGAAATATCCTTGGTGCTGGCTTAGCTTATTTTCTTGCAGACATTTCATTATCTTATCCAAACTAGATAACATCATCAGTGCTAGAAGTACTGAGCTACAAACATTCTCCTTTATTAGTAAGATAGAAACTTCTCGGTGGCTCTTTCCAGCATGTGTATTTTTCATCTAATTGAGCCATTGCAGTTTCATTTGAATTTCCTTCCACCAGTAGGCAGAGAGATTATCAAAGAAGTTGACTTGATTCAGAATTTAATTGATGAGCTGTTTGCATTTACTCCAATAATTTCTTATGTACCCAAAATATTTCCCAATGTTTAATGGTATTTTAAACTGGACAATACATCTAAACCTGTTAATATCCTTTATTGTATGGTACAATCATTAAAGGCTTTTCAATGGTGGGCATACCTGAAATAATCACTCTTCCAATTTGAACAAAACTCTAGTGATTTCATCAGACTAATAAAGAATTAACATTATAAAAATTATCTGATCATGATAGTTTTTGTTCCTACATGATATATAAAATCATTATAATTTTTCTCTTGTATATCAACAATTACATCCCAACCTTGTTTAAAATGAACAAATATCAAATACCTTTACTGCCTTGTGTTTTTCTCTGATGTTTTAATAATTACTTCTACCTAGTCCACCTTGAATCCTGAGAAAGCTCAATAGTGTTGGAAGAACTAGTTAGTAGTTGGAGAAGAAATCTCGATCTATAGACCAGATTTAGGAGTATAAATCTCCTGGAAAATGACAATGGGAAACGACTTCTAGATTGTTGCCAAACTCACAGGATAGTTATCTCCTCCAATCACCAGAAAAGTAGTACAAATAATTGTATAATTTTTACAGGTAGTCCTCAACTTACAATCACAATGGAGCTGAAAATTTCTGTTGCTGAACAAGAAAGTTAAATGAGTTGTGGCCAGTATTATGACCTTTCTTGTCACAGTTATTAAGTGAATCGCTGCAGTTGTTCAGTTAGTAACACAGTTGTGAAATGAATCTGGCCTTCCCATTGACTTTGCTTGTCAAAAGGTCTCAAAAAGTGACCACATGATCAGACACTGCAATAGTCATAAATATGAGCTTGTTGCCAAGTGTCTAAATTTTGATCAAGTGACCAGGGGCATGCTGCAATGGTCGTTCGTGTGAAAAATAAGATATAAGTGACTTTATTCAATGCTGTTGTAACCTCAAACAGACACTAAATGAAAGATTGTTAAGTCGAGGGCTACTGTATATCATTCTTTGATGATTACTGAAATCTTTCCTTAACTCCCCTCCTTTTATAATCTACATTTCAGTATTTATTATTCAACAGTGTACTCCCATTGCCTCACACTCCCATTACTGTCAATTAATCAATGCAGAACTGTAGCATTGATCAATGTTCATTCCCATTTTCAGTGGTGATATTCTTTGCCAGAACATTTTTGGATTCTCAGGAAAACTTTGCAGGAGTAAGGGGAGTAGACATTTGTTGACAGTTCTTTAGCTCCAAGTCTTCAAGTTTAAGTTGGTTATTAATCAATAGTATTTGAATTTGAATAAAAATTTATCTTGAAGCAAAATATTCTTCAACGTTGGGGGATCAATATGATGGGACTGGCAAGTAGCCCTTAATTCTTGTATTAATATGCAATTAACAATTTTCCACAGTAAATTGAGCACTTTCTTTTAACTATTTAAAAAAAACTACATTTTTTTTTAAAAAGATATTTTTGTGTGAGGTTTATATTCTGCTTTTCATGCAGGAGCTCAAGGCAGTGTACATAGGTCTCTTCTCTTCCATTTTCCACCACAATACTAAAACCCTGTGAGGCAAGGCAAAGAGAAAGTAATTTGCTCAAAGTAATCCCGTGAGGATTTGACCCTGGCCTTCTTGGTCCTAATCCAACATCTTAATATTGCATTCCCTTTTAACACAAATTAATTCCTCATTAGCATATAAATGTGCCAAACAGTTCCCCATTTTTTCATTTGAGGCTGGATGGTAACATACGTCCAAAACCAGAAGGCTGTTCTCAATCTAGCTCAAAAAACAACAACAACCAGGTGTTTTAAATGAGAAAGATCATATCCAGATGTTCTGAGGAAAATGCAAAGTAATTCACATGCTGCAGATGAAACCAGTGGAGGTAATATTGCTCCATCCTTCTTAGTGGCTGTTCCTAAGTACAGATTTGCTCTTATTCATTTACAGTCGCATTAAAAGTAACGTGGATGGCAAATACTTGGTGGACAGCGTTCCCTTCAGCTGCTGCAATCCAAGTTCTCCACGGCCATGCATCCAGTACCAGGTTTCTAATAATTCAGCTCACTACAGTTACGACTACCAAACAGAAGAACTCAATCTATGGACTCGTGGCTGCAGAGAGGCTCTGCTTAATTACTACAGCGGCATAATGACCTCCATGGGAGTGGTTGTCCTCTTTGTCTGGCTTTTTGAGGTAATGCAATTGGCAAGCTAATTTCTCTCTCAGTGTTCAGAATCATAATGAGTATTTCTCACGGCAATTATCATTTTTTGTGGAAAATATTGCAGGGTTATACAGGTACCAGCCATGATTAGATTTTATTGTGTAGAATAATTGCCATTTTGTAGAAAATATTGCAGGGTTATACAGGTACCAGCCTTGTTTAGATTTTTTTTGAGGGAAAGAGAGTTTCAGAAGGAAAACAAACAGATATTCTCCCCTTCCTCAATCTGAACTATACTGTATGGACATCAGGTTTGACATAGTTGCCGTGTTAAATCCGATTATGTTTTGCTTCATAATAGGAGTGGGGAGGAATTTCCTTTAGTGTGGTAAAGATATTTTAATTGGGTTGAAAATACTTTATTGATCCTAATCCCCTCTCCTCTACAATATTAGAAGTGTTTTAGATTTATGCAGGCCATTCTCTCTCCTTCCTTCTTTTCTTTCCTCAGTCAGAATTCATCTACCTTGCTTTAGTCCTGTAGGATGAAAGGTCCTTGCTGAAGTGGATTTTTTTCTTATGAAAAAAACCTGATGTATGTACAGATTTCTTGGAATACACATACCTTCTTCTAGGGCTCCATTTGCCAACTTGATGACATAGCCCCAGTTCCCATTTTTCCTTCAACTCTCCATTATTGACTGGGCCTCATGTTACTTCTGTGGATATTAAACAAAAGTATGCATTTCTGAATATTTGGGAAATGTTTATTCATTTATTATTTAAGTTTCTAGGGGAGCCCATTCAGCCAATGGCTCTGGCCAGTGTACAAAAGTTAAAAACAGAGTAAACAATACTTTAACACAACAAATAATAAGAGGTCATATTGGAAGAGAACACATCTTCCATAGTGGATACCCTGTGGAAAAAGCCAGGTCTTCAAATTTTCTTGAAAGCCTTCCTTTGTGGAAGAGATGCTACTCCATAATAAAGAAGAATAACCTCTGACCTCTGGGTACTATAAGATGGTGCTGCTTAATAGAGAGGATCCAAAGCACAACAACAATCCTCTCAAAATGGATGATTAGGCAAAAGCAATTGGAGAAAGATGGTCTCTCAAATGTCTTCCACAGTACAATATGTCATGTGCCTGAATGAGAAGACTGAGATCTAAGAGGCTTTAAAGTCAATAAAATATTTTTCTTCTACATATATATGATATAATTGTAATTATTCTGATATTATTAATACGTTCCAACCTCATTGTATTAATCAGTGAATATAAAGATTACCGTAAGGAGTAACAAAAGACAAAATATTCATTCTAATTGATATGGATGGTTTGGGACTTGAATGCTATGAAATATTTTAAATAGACTTAAAACCATGTATATGCCAAAGTATATTCACAAGTACTACAAATTGTGATTCTTGAAAATAAACTCTAAAAACTATATAAAAATAAATAAGAAAATAAACTCTAAAAAACAAATACATATCCCTAACATGTTTTTTTTTACTGTTAACAATTTATTTAAAATTGTCCCTTTATTGACTAATAGGTTAAACACATTTATAAACAGCAACAATCTGGATTTATCTCTAAAAACGACATTGCTGATTCAGTTAGAAGGGTATTAACTGTAAGATACTATGCTAAAACTTACTAACTAACCTCTACTTAACTTGCTGTCTCCAGATGCCATTAAAAGATTTCCCAAAGTAGGTTACACATTGATTTAAAAAAAAAATCATCAGAATTGGACTTCTTCAAAATTACAATGGCAAGCTGAATTTAGGATCAGAACATCTGATAAATTGTCTACAAATAGAACTGTCTTCAGGATTTGTAAAACATGAAAAATTTATGTAGAGTCTTTGTATTTCTCCTTAAGATTACATGTCTGCATTTGCAACAGGGTTCCCAAGTTTTCTATATATATGTTTTTCTTTTTATTTCTTTTATGATTTCGATTTAATTTTTATGATTGATTTTTACTTATACTCTGTTTATTCTAGTTCAAAACTATTGTTTTATTAGAATAAAGAAAAAAATAAGGTCATAATACATTATTTACATTTTATCTGTAGCTGCATTGTTCTAGAATGTTATCACTTATAGCAACCCTTGAGAAAGTTTGTAGTATGATCTAAGAAAATTGAATCCAAAGCTATGCATTCTCACAAACAGGGAGACAGATGCAGTCACAGCTTTCTTCTCTAAATTCCCTAAATCACCTATTGCATAGCTACCATAACTCTGTGTTAGGAAAATCTAGGAATATTAAAAATAAAAGATAATATTGCAATCCATGCACACTCCTAAAATATATTATCTACACGAAAATGAAATACTCTCTGACCATTGAGATTATTCCAAGAGTTTTTCTTGGGAAACCTAAGTAGTTACTATATGCTTCCTTATTGTGGGATACAAGTCTATTTTTCCTGCCTCAATTTGAAGCACTGATTCTTGTTTTTACATACTTAAGTAGTTTTAATCTTGACTGGCTTCAAGGTAGACAATTCCCTATGACCTTCATATCAAATGTTTATGAAAAGAGCAGAAGTTATGCACAAACAAAGAAACATGTAGGTGTAATAACTTTCTGTTTACAAGAAAGAGTTTAATAGAAGGAAAATTTACAATTACAAAATGAAATTTCAAATTAGTTGGAGAAGCCAGCTGTTGTATCTTCACTAAGGCCTGATAATAGTTACACTCCTTGTTATATCTTTATTAGTGTACGATGGTAGCAATTTGATATAAAACTTATCTGTTTTACCTGGGAATCAATGGAAGTTAGGATGCTTAGGGAGTTTACAAGTTGCCAGTTAATCCCAATAATGAACATTGTAAACTCTGTGTTGCAGAGCTAAATGGTTATACATTCTCCAGGTTTTGATATAGCACCCTTTTAGCCTGGTCAGTCAGCAGAAATACAATAAGGTAGTGGTCTTTAATTTATTTCCTAGAGTTCGGTCCATAACCAGGCATAATCATTAAAATCTATGGTAGTAGCCCCAGTTGGAAGAAGGTAAGTTTCAACCAGTATGATTATGGTGGTATAGGGCACAAGAATCAGTACAGGTAGTCCTCACTTAACTATCATTTTTTGGTAGCTGTTTGAAATTGTGATGGCACTGAACGAGTAGAACTTAACACCAGTCCTTGAAATTCCAGATGTTGCAGTGTCCCCATAGTCAAAATTCAGGAACTTGGCAACTAACATACAATTATGAAAGTTGCAACATCCTGCAGTCACATGATAACCATTTGTAACCTTTACTGCTGGCTTCTGAAAAGCAAAACCTGCATGACGTCACCAGGTCACATTGCATTTAACAGCTGCCTGGGATTTTCTTAATGGATGCCACTAGAAGTGCCAGAGCTACAGTTGTAAATCAGCACTATCATGTGACATCAACGGCAGCATCACGTAGTGACAGAGATGCCGATTCCAGTTACCACCATTAAGCAAGGACTACCTGTATGTACTGTTCAAGTTATAAATGGGTAATTTGAAAATTAAGCTAATATTACATATTCCCAATTTTTCTTCTATCTGTAGATTTGGTAACTTTTGATTGTTCATTTATAATTAAGATTATTTTCAATATATATAGGCTGTGAAATAAACCAACCTTTAGTCAAGTTGACTGATAGTTCATTTTGTATCTCACTTAGATGTTAGTAATGATAGGGCTGCGTCTGTTGCATACCTCTCTGGAAAGCATCACTAATCCAGAAGATCCTGAATGTGAAAGTGAAGGATGGGTCCTGGAGAAGAGCCTGAAAGATACTTTCAAATCCACCCTGGAAAATTTGAAAAATATTGGTAAGGGAAACCAAGTGAATGCTGAAGGTGACGAGGAAGGTGTAAAAACCCAAGCTGTTGCAACCGTCAGCTGAGTTTCCCAGCTAAAAATGACTGTACCTAAAGACTGAAAATTGTGAATTCTAACTTTTGAAAAATGAGCCATCACAGCTACAGTACATATTTATTAATAACACTTAACATTTGCACTTACAGCAAGAACATTACAAAGCATCTTGATATAACCAATATTATATGTATATATTAAGATGACTACTTTTATTGGAAATGGTTAACTATTATCTTAAAGCAAGTATATAAGGCATTAGGGTCTTTCATATTAAAATTCAAGCAGACTTCTATTTTGGTATTCTGGTACTGTGCATTTTGTTGTGGATCACTGGAACGGGAAACCAAAGAGGAAATGTAATTATTTTTATATTTTAAATTTACAAATATTTGGAAAAATGTGTATGCTGGATTATGCATACTTATGATAGGACAACAAAAAAATACTGACTGGAAAATTGGAAAGGTATATAGAAAAATGCATTTTAACTTTCCTTTTTTGGGGGGGACAAAAACAGATATTTAAAATTGCAATTGAAGAACTGTATTCAGTCATGTTTATTGACTATATAGCAATAACAAAGTTAGTTGCACTGATTTTTTATGCACTGGACAGAAATGGATAATTTTATAGAAGCAAGATTACAGTACAGAGTTTTGTAAACCAGTAAACTTTTAACCTAAATTGCTGACATTGGCTCACCTGTAAATCTGGTGCAAAAACTAAGCTGTTTTTTTAAGAAGAAATCATGAAGCCCTATTTGTAACTCTCATCAAAATAAACAGTTACCACATTCAGTAAATGGGGTTAAGGATTTTTCCTGGCACTGAGAAGCAACTAAAAAGATTTGCACATTAATTTAGTGAATTAGATGCTATGTAGAAAGACTTGGAGTTGCCTGTTATGGTAATATACAGAAGATTATTGTTTCAATGCATTTTAATACAAAATTTATTCACTAAGATTGTGTAGTGTTGTATTATTCTGCAGGTATCTTTTAAAGTTTATAAGCTGGAGTAAAGCATGGGGAGTTAAATAAATATCTTTGTCTTATATGAAGCACTCACACAGGAACTACATAAACACATCTTTGCCAGGTTAGCCTTTCCCAAGAGAAAGCAGAGAAGTCAGAGAAATCAGCAGCCTAGTGGAATTTAGCCAAGAGTCTTGTAGCCTTTGATAAGAGTAATGAAGGAAGAGTTAATGTTATTATTATCAATAAAAAGCAAAATAAAGTTGTTCAACGAGATAAGTGGCAGCAGTTACAGACAGGAGGTGCTTGTTGACAAAGCCTCTTCTGAGGTCTAAGTTAAATTATATTAAAGATCAAAAGTCCACATTGGCAGATGTTTTCACTGGTGCTCATTTCTCCAGTTTTGGGCCCTGGGTTCCATTTATTTGGAAGAGGCAGCAGCTAAAACTAGGACCTTTGCCTGACTGATGGCATTGTAATGGTGCAGAAAATGGAAAATCAGCAAGTGGTTGGTAGTTCTCTCCTAATCATGAAGCTCCAGTCATGAAGAGAATAGCAAAACTTTTGAAATTAAAAAATGTGATACTGAAGGTGATATGAAATGGAATAAAGTTGAAAGCTTGTATGATCAAGGAAGGGAGTTTAGCAATAAAAAAAAAAGTAGGGGAGGAGAGATGAGAAGGTAGAAATGCCACAAGGAATTATACTGCAGTAGTCCCAATAAGTAGTGATGATGTTCAGGCAAGCATTTTAATAACAGCAGTTATGTCAAGTGTTGAAGTTGAAGAACTATCACTGTTTGATAATTGCTTGAATATGAAGAGTGAGAAAAATTTTATATCTTTATTCAATTCTGCATATGCTACCTTTCTTCTGAAGCGGTCATTTTGCTTGTATTTTTCGTAATGACATTTTGGGGGTTTCCTCAAATAACATCCAAATCCTACAATATATGCTGGTATATTTTAAAGTATTAGGACAGTCCTCTAAGTCTTTGCTGAGTTTTGTGATTGTTCCATGACGATAGTTTTCTAAACCAGAGATGAAAAGTAGGGAAATGGGAATCTATTTCCTACATTTGCAAGACTCAATATGAACATAATATGCTAACAGAAGCCTTAGTTTTTGTATAATCCTGGTTTAGCATGGATCTAATTAGATCAATATGAGTCAAGTATTCATATAAAGCAATTACTAAAAGGTTTAATTAGGAAGGTTTCAGAAATCTCATTGAGGCTATTTCACTGTGCTAATTCTTTGTATGTTATACAAATGTTCTGTAAATATTCCAGACTTTTATTGTATTGCATTAAAATTTACCTCAAGTCTAAACATAATCAACTCAAACTATCATTTCTCATTGATGGGGGTTTTATCTAGTTTTATTTTTTTACTCAATATTTTCTTTTATTGCCATATCAGAAAATTTTAATTTATTTCCAGTTGCCAATGATCACAACTGATCAAGGATATTCATTGTAATCAGTAAACAGAGCAGAATCAGATTTGTATCCCACACAACAATTATGTATATTTTTTGTATGAGAATTTATTCTTGTTCTCTTTTCCCTTGAAGTAGCATAATCTCAATTATTATGTTGCTTTCTTTGAATAGAGAAGTAAGAGTGGAAATATATTCCATTTGATTTAGTTAAATGTTTTTCAGTAAGGTGCCCTAGTATGAAAATTACTTATTTCAAAGGAAGAGAAAAATTGATCAACAATATTTCTAAAAATCATAAAAGAACTATTGTAGAAGATGTAGAAGAATTCCAATTTATCAGGGTCTTTTGACACCATCATATTCTATTAATCAGCTTGTAATAATTGTCCTGTCAAATAAAAGAGGTTATAGATATGATTTTCCAAATGTGAGTATACTGTAGGTACTGTTACAAAAAATTGTAAGATTTTTGATTACCACTATCTTTTTCTAACAAAGGATTTGGGTTATTTTCAATTACAATTTCTTAATATACAAAATAGTGAAAAAATATGGTAGAACAGTAAAAGCAGAAAGGCTCTTCATCCTTGAAAATTATTTGGAAGAAATGCTTTAGCACCTCTCAATTATTCACTTAGGCAGCCCAACTTTTTTCAAACATCCATATCAACTTCAAAAATTATGCCAAAGTACTGAAAGTACGAACGATTTGTGATTGTAAAAAGCACATATTGTGGGGAGTTTGTACAATAGTTTATTGTATACTAATATTTCTCCTGTTAAGATGTGTAGCAATTCCATTTCTGCTTAAATTTAGAAATGTGTACTAAAGAAAGCAAACGTTTTCCTCTTTTTCTAAGACATCAATACTTAATGAAACATTCCAGGGGTGGAAAATATACACAGCTTTCTCAGAGCTAATTATTCCTAAGTAACCTTAATACAATTTACAAGATTAACCTTCACACATTCTTCTGTTCTGGGCACCTAATGCTTGACAACAGTTGCTTTCTTAAGCATACACTGCTTAGCCGGAGCAAAAGAAGACTACAGAAGCATCTTTATTCTAATGGTATTCTCTTGCTAAATTAATAAGCCAGAATATAAGTGATAAAGTAATTTTTAAAAAGTATTCCAGAAATACTAAAATACAAACTTTTCTCATGTTATAGTTATGAGGGATTTAGATGTTGTCTTCTTTCTTTCTTTCTTTCTTTCTTTCTTTCTTTCTTTTCTTTCTTTCTTTTTCTTTTTTTTGTCCCAACTCCTGGCAACTACCTGGAGAAGTCCCTGCAGTTTTCTTGGCAACATTTTGGAAGTGGTTTGCCATTGCCTGCTTCCTAGAACTGAAAGATTATCCTACAAAATAATCTTTCTATACCTGAGTCATATTGAAGAGATTATAGAAAAACAAATAAGATTGTTCAGGAATAATGTTGGAAAATGTAAAAAATATTATTATTAAATCATCAAATTACTGAAGTTATTATTTTTAGATATGTATAAATAATGTGATACAGTACAATACACTCATAAAAACTACTTAAAAGTAACTTCTGAGGTACTAATTTTATTAATGTTGAATTGTTTCAGCTCAACCCTGAGAAGCATAGTAGAATGATGTGGCTGACTGCAATATTTAAAACTTTTTTTTTAATGGGAACCAGAGATGCTATGTATCTAAGGCATTTTTAACAAGTTAGCAATTAAAGTCTTCAAGAGAACAGTCTCTTTAAAAAGTGAGCAAGATTCAAGCATTAATTAAATATCAACAACACCTAAAGCATTTATTCTTATATTTTATACATATGATACAGTTTAATTTTTACAAGTTGTTCACAGATATGAAAGTCATTCATTACAGGTATGAATTCCCTGATAGTGAAAGCTTGTTATATAAATATTTCTATAATTAACATAAATACATGCTGAAAGAAAAACAAACAAGAAAATGGGCAATTGAAGGAGCAACCTTGCCAAAAACCAGGATAAATTACACACTTTATGTGTCATGACCTTAAAACCATCAACCTATTTAACCTTCATTTCATCTGTAGTACCTGGAGGGGGCATGTCTCCCAATATTTAATTTGTACAATTCTCTTTTTTAAAAAGCAGAACTGTTTTTATTCTTGTTTCTGATTTATCTATGCAGTCACGGGGCGGGGGGGGGGGGGAAGAGAGGTGACTCCACAGAATCGAATGCATTGTTACTGTGTATATCTTAAAACAAATTTTATATTAAGTAAATTGTGTTAGAGGAGAATTAGCAAATTAAATGTATCAGTCGCACCAATTATCTACAACCTAAAGGAAGAAGGAAAACGAAGACTACTGCCAGATACTCAACACATAGAGGAAAAAGAGGCTTGGTTACTACTAATGCATTAGGAAGACTGTAATCAGGCTGCTCAATTTCACCCTAATAAAAGGCAGCCAAATTCATCTAACTTTTTATGTGTCTGATATATTAATAGCAACTATTCTGACAAGACAGCATGAAGTATGCATCATGTTGGTTAAAAAAATTAATTTACAACAACATGAAAATGCATGTTAAAAAGATGGCTTTTCAGCAGCGTACTGGTGATAAAATTTCCCTACTTTATCAATATTAGATTATGATTATGTAATAAAGCAATTTTTTTAAAAAAATTGTATTTTAAAGGATAGATGACAACTCTCCAGAAAGTACAGTATTTAGAAAATTCACTGCCTTCAGGCATCCATGTGCAAAATCTGTGCAGTTTTCAATATACTTATAAAGTATACTATTGACAAACTTCTCTACTGAATGCCAGCCAAGTGCAAATTCATGTGTTTGTTGATGCCTGCGAAGGAAATTAGTAACTATTAAGTTTTGCAACTGGACCTCCACAGATACTGGGTTCCTCTATTTCATCATAAGAATTGTAAAAAGGCTAATATATCCAGAATCTTGAAAACTGGAATAAATATTTAAAAAATTCTTATTCTCAGCTTCTTCAATTTGAGATCAAATCAAGATTTACATGACTCCTCCAAGGGATGAAGTTGATATGTTACATTCTAAGGAAAAAAATGTAATATCAAAGTCTTACCAATCATATTGTGGAAAACAGTCCTTGCTTACTATGTCAATATCACAATCCACACAAAATACTCCTAAAGTGTGCATGACTTCAAGAAGATAATTAAATTAGTTTCCCTTATGAAGTTGTTCTCTTTTAGTTAAAAGGACTAATGCCAAGGAGCCATGCAAAACTGCAGATTACAAAGTCATTTTCAATATGAGTGTTATTTAGCACTCTTGTAAATAAATCCATTGCTACATTTTTTGCACCTGTTTTCAGCTAATTCCAAGTATAGAACAGTTTAAGTACTAAAATGTAAAATGGCTCAGATTTACTACAAAAAGGAGACCACAGTGCTTCAGCATTGTGCTTGATTAAGATGCTATTTCAGCCAAATTTTTCCTCTTCCATCAGTTATCAAAGGAGGTTTCAGTAGATGCCTAGTATAACTTTGTACAAAATCACTCAGCCAAGTTAGAGAAATCAACAAAGATTGTGAGGGAAGCTCAGTGCAAATAATACTATTAATTAAATATGCTACACAGTAAAGTTATATGGTTATGGTAACCAATAAATGTATAAAACAAAAATGGAAAAAAATTAATTCCTCTCTTTATTATTTTCCATCCTTTGTTTCCTATTTCTTTTTTGCTTGACGTATTATGATGGATTACGAAAAAATTATTGAGTTCTAGAACGCAGAAAATAAGTTATAAATGCTGCCAGTCAATGCCTACTAAAGTTTGATTTGCTTCTTGTGCATGTCCTATTTCCTCTGTGATACTGTGTTGTTGCCAGAGTTTTTGAATCTTTTTAAATCTTTCTCTGCACAGATGTAAAGGATTGCCACGCCTAGACAAGGGAAGAAAAAGAAACATACAAATTAAGAATATGAAATAATAATATGAAATTTTATATGTATGAATTTTCTCCAAATAGCCCATATACACATTGAAATACTGTAGCTCAGTGGCTAGAAATGCTTATAATGATTTTGCATATGGATTTCACTCTTACCTGAGATTGCTACTGTGTGTGAAAAGAGTCAGGTGAACAAAATAAAGTTTCTATGAAGCTCCCCCCTACTCAAATACTTCAATTTATGTATTAACCAATGCCCCTGGCTTTGAATATACAGTACGTCCATTTTATAAAACCAGAAGATTCACTCTGAAATAATTCCCTCATAGATATTCAATTCAATTTCTTTAAAATTATTATAATTATTACTATTAGATTTAACCTACTTTTTAAAATATTTTGTTTCTTTTAAGTCTGCAATTATATACTGGCTATACTGGATATGGAATGAGTACAGTGGCCATTTGGACTATTGCAACAAAAATAGTCTATTTATGCAGTTCATTTCTTCATTTTTGGAAAAATTCTCAAAGCAGGATGAATGAAATTTGCATATAGTATCAGTCTTCATATGAAAAACTTACTTGAGTCCTTGATCAGTCTCTCCATAGTCATCTAAATAGGGAGGAGCATAGAAACAACCTTTTGTTTTTCCAGCTAGAAATAACACGTGACATTCACGTACTCTGAAAAAAAAGACAGAATAAAGATGGTATGCAATCTCCTAATATTGTCCAATAAATTATTCCATCAATTTCTAGAGAATAGAATTCATCACATCAGAGTAAGCAGGAGTAATGAGACCTTTTTTGGTACTATGTCTCCTTGATTACTTCTATTCATCCTATCAGACCCTTCAGGGGAGTGTCCTATGTGCCCTGTCAATTAAAGTGGGACATTTTATGAGATCCAAGATATAAACCATTTCCATAGTGGTGCATCTCCTTTGGAACAGCATTCCTCTGGAGATCAGATTGGCCCCAATCCTGCTGGCCATTTGCAAGGCATTAAAGACATGGTTAAATTCCTGGGCATGAGAGTCTATAAGATGGTTATGTTATTTGCTATTTGTTTTTGTTTTTAGATGTTAAGTGTCATAATGAGATGGACAGCCTTGCAAATTACATAAAGAAATAAATTGATTTTGCTGCTGAATCTTTTGTCATTATTTGCTCTTTTCTTACAGTGTGACAATTTAGCAAAATTGACCAAATCCAAATTTAAAACCATATGATTACCTGAGGAAGATTCCAACTCCAGAGCCACATGTATATGTATGTGCAGTACATGCTCCTACATCTTCTCCCTCTAGTTCTGTTTGACAACAGTAACTCTGAGAACACAACATAGTTCCACAGACAAGGCATAATGTTGGTGCTCTACTTTTATCACCACCTGACTTTGGACACCTTTGAAAGAAACAAAACATTTGGTTAATATAATGAAACATTTGTTATCATGACGTACTAAATATACATTCTCCAGGTAAAAGACTACGGCTTAGATTCAAAGTATTGCAAGTGAAAACGTCCTGCTACAACAGAGATTACTCCACATTTTCTCCCTCATGTAGCCTCATTGTGTTACCCCCACCCACAAAATTTGTTTCTGGTTGTGATATGGAATGCAGAATGTGGAAAAGAGAACAGAGCAGCAGAATGGAGAAATGTAGTAGGAACCAGAGGATCAGGAAACATCTTATGCTTTCTGCTTGACTTACGAAAAATTAGATGCTTGATTGATTAGGCAGCTGTAATCTTCTGGAAGTTCTATTAATTTATTAGACTCTCGTGGATAGCTGAAATCATATAAATGCAAAGTATGTCATAAAAATTCTAAACTACTTATGAAGCTCAGTATATTGATCTATTACAGAAATTAACTATTAGCTATATGGTAGCTTTACCTGAGAAAAATCTTTAAAAAGTATGACAATATTACCTATAAGTTAGTAGGATAATATAGTAACTTTTTATAACAAACAATTCTGTTATATAGAACAGATACATTCTCCCATGCCCCATCTGGACCACAGTTCATATTACAAATGTTGAGATGCTGCTTCCAAACACAAACAACTAGTTTGGCAGTAAGTATGATATCATGTTTTCCCGAAAATAAGACCCTGTCTTATATTTTTTGAACCCCCGAAATAAGCGCTTGGCCTTATTTTCGGGGAGGTCTTATTATTTTGGGTGCCTGGAGCAAGACAGGGATCCTCTTGCTGTTTCACCTGATTTCCAGCTCTGTTTCCCTAACCCTAAACAGAGGAAATGGCGGGGACCAGCTGCACATGTGATTAAATATTTTTGGCAAGGGCTTATTTTCAGTGCATGCGCTCAAATAAGCCCGATTGGGCTTATTATCAGGGTATGTCTTATTTTCAGGGAAACAGGGTAGGTACATCATAATATAATGAGAGAGTAACAAAAGATACAGAGAGAAGTACCATTTAGTTTTTTGGTGTTTAGATGTTTAGCATTTTTGGAATAAATATTGTTGTATTACTCTTCTAATCTATTTAATAAATATCTTTCTCCCAATATTTAGAGATATATAAATGCAGCACTTGTTTATCTCTCTCTCCCTCTCTGTCTGTCTGTCTCTCTCTGAGCCCAAAATTTCTGTTGTTAAGTGAGACGTTTGTTAAGTGAATTTTGTTCCATTTTAAGTGCCATAGTTGCTAAGTGAATCACTGCAGGTGTTAAGTTAGTAACACGGTTCTTAAGTTACTCTAGCTTCCCCATTGACTTTGCTTGTCAGAAGCTTGCAAAAGGTTCTGTAACAGGTCACAGCCCAGGTCACTGTAACCTTCATAAATATGAGTAAATTGCTAGGCATCTGAATTTTGATCACATGACCTTCAGGATGCTGAAATGGTCATAAATGTGAAAAATGATCATAAGTCACTTTTTTCAGTGCTGTTATAACTTCAAAGAGTCACTAAATGAACTGTTGTAAGTCAAGGACTACTTGTACTCCTTAGTTTCAATAACTACAAACTTTGTGTTCCTATTTTTCAACTGTCACAGAAACTTCAGTAGTTAAGAAATCCTCACCTTATGGCTTGTCGCTGACCTTGCAGGCATCTTTTTACTTCACTGTTATTACACCAGCTTTAAAAAAAGGGTGAAAAAAATCATTTTTATTTCCTCTGAAATAATTGAAGAATCATACTTTGCTTTCCTTAATCTACAACACGTTTATAGGTAGCCAATTATGAATATAATCCAGTATAATACAAATATTCTTAAAAGGGGAATTTATTTTATTTCAGTGAAAATAACATAGCAGAATCATTTACTTATTTATTTGATTTGTGTAAACATATAGTTATATTCTTCATCACCATCCAGATCCTCTCCAAATGATCAAATGGTGAATACTGATGATGAGTAAGCCTGTAATGACTGTTCAAGTATTTGAAAGGCATTTCAAATACTACAGATTTATGACCTAGCACATCAGTTCACAAGAATTCTTTATCCTTAATTCTTTCCCCAATTAATTGCACTGTTGTTTCTTGGTTTTCCCTCTTAAAAGTCTACTTCATAAACACCATGCAAGATTTGTATTTTTAAATAGACATTTGTGTATTTAAATGGATAACATATTGTTCCTACCTTTCTATTAATGTATTTGTAATTTTGCTGTTCTCTTGAAAAAGGCAAATTAGGTTGCTTGGCAAGGAGAGATAGCTACATAAGTATTCAAACTGGTTTGCCCCATTGGCTGTACATAAAAAAAGTATATTTATAATTAGCTACAATTAATATTGATATATTTGCAAAGAATTCTATTGTTACATGCTAAATAACATACAATAATTATATGCATAAATCACAACAAAGAAGTATAGTGGAAACATATAATCTACTTTAGTTTCCCTACTTCCTCATTAAATTAAGGCAGAAAATGTATTCACACTCACATCATTTATATTCTATTTATTTTATCCTGTTTTGATTATTTTTAAAAATCTCTCAAGATGGCAAACATACTCCTTCCTCCTCCTAGTTTCTCCATAACAACAACCCTGTGAGATGAGTTGTGCTGAGAATGTATCACTGGTCCAACTGTCTATATCAGTTTTCAAGTGAATTACATGTTTCAATAGTTTTATTACCCTAAGTAGACACCTGTACACCTGAAAATCAGTTTCAGAAGGCTGGATGGACATTGAGGCAGTGAAATTGGATGTTTGCATTTCTTCACCTGAGTAGTTTGAAGCTATTCTATTCAGAAAACATTATTAGAATTCAAACCAATATAGCCAACTAAAAATTACCTTTCAATTCTGGTGGTATGGGAACTCCATTTAAATAGTGGAAGAACATAGCAGAGCACCTCAGAAAAGGCATGATCCCAGTTTTTATACTTTTCCATAGGTGCCATCCAGAAGAAATTTCTTTCAAGGCACTAGAAATAAAATTATTTTGCTTTTCACCAAAGAAAATTTCATGTTTAAAAATTATGCATTTAATCTACATTTTACTCTAGCAGCTAAAAGGCAAATACAGGATTTTTTAAAAAAATTGTTGAGCCTGTTTTTAAAAACTATTTTGTTATCTTACAAAGTCAAAACCCTACATGGGTAAGAAATGTTTATATAAATAAAATCAACAGAACTGCAGAATGGTGAAAGTGGAGTATCGTTATCATATGCATTCATGATGAAAGGAAACATATGGATATAAATGTTTCTTTGATGCAGAAATGTAAATAGAAGCTTCTGCCTAAGCTTTTTAATCAAGGTAGCCAGATTAGCAAAATGGTACTTCATGACTTCTAAGTGCCACCTGAATTGTATCTTTATATCAAGATACAGCATTAAATAAGGATAAGTAACATGATAAAGCAGGGGTGTCAAACACAAGGGACTGTCCCGTGTCGCTTCAGCCCAGTCTGTCCAATGCGAAAAAGAAACATCAGACCAGGGTGGCTTCAGCCCAGCCTACCGGGTGCGAAGAGGAAACATGCCAGCAGTTTGAGGAGTGGTGTCAAGCTGGCCACACCCACCCAGTCAGCCACGTCCCCGATGTCAACTAGAGCCCTGATGCGGCCCTAAATGAAATTGAGCTTGACACCCCTATGATAAAGCATTATATAAACTATGAAAAATCTTAATACTTATCAAATATGGACATTCAATTCCCATATTTTTTGAGAAAACATTGTGCTTCATATCCCTCCAACAATAAGGAGACGATCATTTGTTAACTTCTAAAGCTAATCTTCTAAAGAACTAGTCTGCTTTCTATCCCATAAATATCACACTTGAATGCGGTGGAACTGAGGAAGATTCAATTTGCTGGTATTCTTTTATAGATATACTAAGTCTAAACCTAATTAGTTGTTGTTTTTTGAGATCAGTCAAATTTGGCTAGGTACAGCCACCTGCTGAACATATATTCAACCATTCAGGTAACTGAGTAGTAAAAACATAATCTAAAATAAATTTATATAGGTAAATTTATTTTCCCAAATAAAATGGGTAAGTAGGCTAGGTTTCTTAATATTTGTACATGAATACTTAGAATGTGAGCTAGTTACCATATTTTTCGGAGTATAAGACGCACCTTTTTCCCCCCTAAAAGGGTGTGAAAATTTAGGTGCATCTTAAACACTGAATGTAACTCCGCCCACCCACTGGCCCCCACCCTTTGGCCTCTGCCTGTTTGCTTGCAAGCAGTTACCTCCTTGCAAGCAACCAGCAAGAAAAAACAGCTCCTTTCAACTTCAGCACAGCCTAATTAGCACAAGTTGATTGGATTGGCCTCCCGACTCTCAGCTAATTTTCTCTCAGCTGTTTTGCGCAGGGCTCTGCTGCTTGCTACAAAGAGGTAAATTGCTGGAGCATATTTTTTTTTTCCTTGGGCTAATCAAGCTATGCTGAAAAAGAAAATGAAAGTAAAGCAAGTTGTTTGCTGCAACAAGGCAAAATTGCGCAGAGGCAGAGGGAGATTTCTTTTTCTTCTTTTCCTCACCAAAAAAGGCAGGAGTGTCTTATACTCTGGTGCATTTTATACTCCGAAAAATACGGTAATCTACTTTAAGTACAAATACACAGGCAGCATAATCTTTTCCCTCTGCTTTATTTGATTAGTTTAGAATCATAGCCATTAATGTAAAGGGGGCAAAATAAGAAGAAATATTTCTCTCTGCCTGCTTCTTTCCATACAAAACTTGTATTAAAAATGATTGCCAATGGGATAGATTGAGACTCTAAACAATCAGATAACTATCTTCCAGGCTTGCTAGCCATTTTGATTTTACTAGTTCTGAAATAAAGGTACTAACTCCTAATCTCCTTTTATAATTCCACAGCAGAGCAATGTTATTGTTACACTGAAAACAACAGACAGTTGATTCATTATAATATACAAAAATTAGCATTTTTATTTAGATAAAAAATTTTCCTACCACATAAATGCTTAAACTAGTTTTTAAAGACACTTGGAAACACTGATTTGATTTATATGCCGCCCTTCTCCGGAGACTCAGGGTGGCTTACAATGCGCTAAGCAATAGCCTTCATCCTTTTGTATATTTATACAAAGTCAGCTTATTGCCCCCACAACTGGGTGCTCAATTTACCTACCTTAGAAAGGATGGAAGGCTGAGTCAACCTTGAGCCTGGCAAGATTCGAACCTGCAGTAATTGCAGGCAGCTGGTCTTAATAACAGAGTGCTTTAGACCACTGTACTACCAAGGCTCAAATTTACAGCATGGTTATTCAACACTACCTTCCAGTAATATCAAATATGGTAAAACAGCTTTCTTTGGTCTTTAAAGTCCAAATAATCTAGAACTAAAATACCTGCAACATTGCTAAATTGTAAGAATCTGCTTCCATTCTGTAAAATAATCTGAGAATCACAATACAAGGGAAAGAAAACAATACATAGAAAAATCTAGGATTCAAGCAATCTGTTTTACCTGCCCACACACTGGCCAATATGCTTATGCAAAGCAAGAACAGCAGCTTCTTCAACAGTAGAGTTTCCTTGGTCCATACCATTTTCTTCTGAAAAAGCAAACACAAAATGTAAACTAGCAATGCACAAACTGCATTTGCTATTCTGATAGAACTATTCAGTTCTATCAGAATAGTTCTATTCTGATAGAACTATTCTAACTAAGCTCAAAACCACTTTATTTTGAACTTTAAACAGAGTGTTTTCAGTTCAAACTCTTCAAATAATCAGAGAAGCATTGGAGAACTTTTAGAAAGGTTGAAATGAACATTCAAAAGTCAAATAACTTACCTACCCCTACTCTAAACCAATTTTATCAGTAGAATTTCAACAATCAATGAAACTTGATATATTTATATCTGTCCTATTTCATATGGTGTAATTTCAATACACAATGATTACAGCTTTTGTCAACTCCTATTCCCATTGCTTTCCTTATATAGTTTACCCTTGCCCATTAAATTGACAGATTTCTCCAGTAACACTCAAAAAGCCCTTCATTCAAATTTACTTTTGATTCAAGTATATTTGCTGAAATACTTTGAATGCTACATTACACTATATTATTTATACTTCGCAAAAATTTTAAATTTAGAATTTAAATAATTTATACAACCATTTCCATTTGTAAACAATTGCAGATATTTTACAACAGTGAAATATGGGATGAAAATATGCAAATAAAAAGAAAAGTAAACCTCAACCCTCAATTTTCATATACCTATATATTATTGCATTGCAATGATCAGTATTTTCTTTGTTCAAAAATATTCAGTTGCCCTAAAATAAAACCTAAACCAGACTTCCATATACATTTCCCATTAAAGTCACTGTAATCCTAATTTTCCTACACAAAATTCAGCATAGCCTAGACAGTATACTTTACCTGTGGATGAGGTAAGTATTATTTGTACAATATGTGCCATAGTGACAAGGTGGAAGATATGAATATCTCCTGTACCAAGACTGACTCCTGAAAAGTCCTGACAGTGTACAGCAGGGAAAGAGAATATCAGGCATACCTGCAGATAAAGGAGAAAATGGTAGGTGATGAAAGGGAAAATAAGTATGTTTTTGCAAGACAAACCTCCTTAGCATTAAGCATAATAGGAACAGTTTTGAACTGCTACTACAAAAAAAGGAAATTTGATACTCCAGAAGTTCTGGACCATATATAAATGGTGATCTACCTTGAAAAATTTTTGTGAGCTGTATGCTTAATAAAATAATTTGCTAAACCAATTTATATTTAGCAAAACATCTTGCTAATACTATTTTCTGCAGCAGTACTATTAGGATTTTTAATCACTTACCAATAAATGAAACATGTCGATGTCAAGAATGCATGGAAGATTTCCACTTTTTTCATAAGGCACCAGTGCTGGATGTTTAAAATATAAAAAAAAGTTTAATAACTTTAACTTTACTTTACTTGGCCAAGTGTGGTTAGACACACAAGGAATTTGGTACAGAAGCATTCAATGTACTTATAAAACAACAGAAGCCAAATAAATGATTAGGTTTTGAAATTTCATGAGCTTCAGAATATATTTGATAGATTTTTTAAAACAGGGTTACAAAATTACTGATTTATATGTATCCTGTTCGTTGTATTCCATGTTGATAAATGACACAACTCATATGGAAATGTACTCTTAATGCACACAAAATGTTTGTCAACAACAATAAGACCTGGTCTTTTTTTTTTTTTTTTCCCGACCCCAAAATAAGCACCAGATCTTATTTTCAAGGGATGTCTTACCCGCTTACCTTAGGACCACGACATCCAGGCTTCCCACGTCCCAACACCTGTTGTGCTGCTGCTCAACTGTTCTGTGGCCATGAGCGGCCTCCTGCCGCGAAGAGCGGCCCAGGTGCAATGTACCATGCAGTCTCCTGCCATGAGCAATATCAACGGTGCAACATGCCACATGGCCTCCTGTGGCCGACAGCACTGGCATGACAGGGTGTCGGGGCTTGGGAAGCCTGTCTGTAGCAGTCCTAACATAAACAGATGTGCAGCGCATGGGGCAGCTCCACACACACCCCAGCTTGATTTTTATGCATGCACCTCAGCCCACCTCATATAACCAGACAGTGTGCTGTGCTTAACTTGGGCTTATTTTGGGGGTAGGACTTATATAGGCATGAAAATCGGGCTAGGGCTTGTTTTCGGGGTAGTTCATATTTTTGGGAAAACATGGTATCAGTTGATGCCTCATATGAAATTTACTCAAGCTGTTTCATGTACTCAAAATCTGTCTTTATAGCTTTAAGAAACAATATCAAATAAAAGACAAGTAATAATGCATGTAGATGTATATATGTATATATTTGCACCAATGAACCGAAAATGTATTGAATGTATCACTATATGTTATAATAAAAATCAAATTAAAAAAAAAGAAATTTACTCAAGTGTTTCATGTACTCAAAATCTGTCTTTATAACGGAAATTAAATAAATCATCCTAATGTTGTACTTACATGGTAAAAGCATACAAAAGTGACCCTGTACTGCTAATAGTGAAGAAACTGTCCACTGTGCAGCCGCAAATCTTGTTAATGAAGTAAGACAGTCATCCTAAATAGAACATAATAACAATGATACACAAATAGCCAAATTCATTCCTTCATACTGTTATAATGAAAATTAAAATTTGTGGATTGTTAATAATTAGTAACTTATTAATTAATAATTAAAAAAACAAGAATGCACCAGGCTAGAAATTAGGAAACGGTGAGTTCTAGTCCTGCCTTAGCCATGAAACCTGGCAGGATGATCTTGGCCAGTCATGCTCTTGGCCCAACCCACCTCAGAGTTGTTTTTGTGGGGAAAATAGGAGGAGAAAGGTGTGTTGGATATGTTCACTGCCTTGAGTTATTTGTAAAATAATAAGGGCAGGAAGGATGGATAGATGGATGAATAAATAAATACATGCATGCATGCATGTATACATAAATTTATTATTATTGGCCATATTGAAATTCTAGAGTAATTAATATACAGGGGCCTTTGGTATGAGGAAACAATGTCACAGTGTTCCTCACAACTTACTGTTTATGTTATAAAATGCTATTTTCTAACATTACAGTAGAATCGTAAGTGTTATAACCTCATCACCTACTGTATCCCTATCCCTCAATAATTTACACTATGATAGTTGTTACTCTTACCTGTCTGCAAGACAATTGACCAAATAATGGTTTTTCTTCATCAGCTAAAATTTGTTCTGCAGAATATAAAAATCATAATTAAATGAGAGGAATACAGAATCTAAACTTGATCACCCTCCAGTGATTGCCAACATTTTAATGAATAAATATTACCTATTGCTTGGATTGTAAATGCACAACTGCCCCAGCACATTATAGGTACACGTGGATCTTCTTCATTGGGATGAACTTTCAGACCAACTTTATATGTTGCAGTACCAAATGTTTTCAGCATTTCTTTGATGCTTTCAGAATATGGATTCCTTAATTAATTGAAAATAGACACCATTATCTACAACAGTTATGACATGATAATTAGAAGCTAAACTTCATTTGCTTGCCCAAAATGGCAAGGAATAAAACTTTAACTGGGCTGGGCTGACACACCCTTTTATTGTTACTGAGAATATTGCAGGAATAACCAGTGAATCAGTCCTGGACCAAATAAGATTTAAGGCTCCTTTCAGACAATGATCAGCACGCAAAAATTGATGTTGAGCATATGATGGGACTGGATGATAGTTTAGAAAAACTGTTTATACCAGTGTCATGGCAGCTCATCCTGTCTCAGACAAGCAAGGTTGAGAAGGAAGTAAAAGAAAGGGAAGGCAAAGAATAAGGTATATGGATGAAATCAAAGAGACAGAAGAGACAATCACAGACCAACATAGCAAATATTTGTCCATATAGTCACCAACAGCTGAACCTGATTTAGTGGCAACTGTCAGTGACTAAATGGAGAAATGTTTAACATTAATGGCCTTGTCATTAGTATCTTTTACTTCATCTATCCCATCCATGGTAATGCTTCCACTGAAATTCCCATTTATATATCATGGCTTTTGACATTCAAAAAGGGAAATAAATATTCTACTGATTTGGTGATGTATTTACAGATATCAAAGAAGTAATTTCATATCATTATTTCAAGTAATCTTGGTTATGTTTTAAATACCAATATAATCAAAAATACTTTTATAGCAGTTTATGAATATACATTTATTCTAAAATGCTTTTTGGCTTACAAATCTATTGTGATGGGGTTTCGTTTCCCAACACTCAGAGTAAAGTTGGGAGTTTGTATAAATATTAGGAATCTTTTCTGCTGGTAATATATCAGCCAGAAAAATGAATAATTGGATCCAACCCATCCAATTAACATAATCACAGATGGCAACTCTTTTTTTAATACGCCTAAAAAAAACCACAGAATGTTCTAATTACCCCTGAATGCTGTGGCCTGGACATTCTATGATTAGATTTTGAATGTTCAAACTAGCCACTGAATCATACTGTAACAATAAAGCAAATCCTAAGTAAAGTATCAGACTTCTAAACAGCATAAATATAACAAGTAGGTTGATTCTGACACAACTCTTTATCCCAGAATGAAAGGAAGGGAGCCAAGTATCCTCAGTATGTCTGTATCCATAAGATGAATACTACATGGATAAATATAAATACAAATATAGTATAGCATTACCTGAAAAGCTAATGTCATAAATTCTTCTACTTATATTGTATACATTAGTAATTGATAATCAATGCAACCAATACATACTTTGGTTGAACCTCTGGCCTAAATCCTTCAGGTAGATGTGCTTCATCCATTTTTTCTGAGTTATTACAAGGAAGATTATCTAAAAATAACAACAATATATTATTTTAACAATAAATCATCATTATTATTCATAATGCCTGAAATCTTTACATAGGATGAGGTAGCAGTTTAATTCAGTCTTGAAGATCAGAACAATCTCAGTATTAATACTAAGGAAAAATGCCTCCCCCAAAGAAAAAAAGAAAAAAACCCAAAAAGAGATTACTGTATTCAGCATCTTTCAAGAAATATGTGCAGTATAAATTAAAAATTTACACTTACTGGCACTTTCCTGATCTTGAAGCATAAGCAATGCTTTGATTTGCTGAGATATTCTTCTTATCCACTGAACTAGATTTTGTTCTTTTGCAAAGTCTAATCTATCAAAAATGAACAAATGTAAAATATTGCTTAAATGTTAAAACATTGCCTACAGGTGCTTTTTATAAGTAGTCCTTGACTTTCAATAGCAATTGGGAATGGAATTTCCATTGATAAGCGATGGGGTCTAAAATGCAAATGCATCACTTAGCTACAGCAATCTTTCAGTCCCATTGCTGCTGTTCATTGAATCCCAGAGCAATTAGGTAAGGAAACTTCCAGGTGGCTTCCAACAAACAAAGTCAGGTAAGTGGCTGTTATCAGGTGAGAGGTGAGAACGAGGGATTGTGCAGGGAGGCAGGGAATGGTTGCCATGAGACAGGAAGATTTGAAACAATGCATAAAAGGTGCAGCACAAGTCTGGATGGGTACAGAATGAGTATGAGACTGTGTACAAGAGGCATCACACAGGTCAGGAATATGCATAAGGTGCATATGAGTGTGCCAGGGAGGTCTGGCAAGGGTCAGGAAAGATACACAAAGGAAGCTATGAGTGGTTTGTGTGGCACAACTGCAAAGGGGCTGGGATTGGGCATGCAGGTAGGGGAGACTAACCCCAGCGATTTGTGACCTTCCCTGCCAGTTTCCCCATTGACCAAAGTCAATGGGGAAGTCAACAGGGAAGGCAAACGGTAAGCAGGCCTAAAAACCAAGAATGATACAAGGGTATTCTTTCAAGCCGAGTTCTTTACTGTTTCCACATGTATAAACAAAGTCTTGCCAAACTGAAGCATTCTACTATCCGCATCTATCGTATACAAATAGTCCTCAATTTACGACTGTAATTGGGCCTAAAATTACAGCTGTAAGTCATGCCAGTCATTAAGCAGGTCAGCAAATGTCTGCACGTGATTGTATGATTTTTTTTGCAGTGGTCATTAAGCGAATATGAAGGTCATTAAGCAAACCCATTGTCTGCAATGGGCATCTTTTGCCGGAAACTAGAAGCAGATGCCAGTTTCCAGCAAAAAATATCATAAATCATGGCCGTGCGACTGCAGGATGCTACAGCCCAAATGTGGGCTGGATGCACAGCACCCAAATTGCAATCACATGGCTCTCTGTCTCTCTGTCTCTCTCTCTCTCTGTCTGTCTGTCTCTGTCTCTGTCTCTCTCTCTCTCTCTCTGTGTGTGTGTGTGTGTGTGTGTGTGTGTTTGCCTATCCCTATGTCCATCAGAACTTTGAATCCAGTTTGCATAATTTTGGGGGCCCATTGTAACTTTAAATGGTTTCTAAGTACCTGATTGTAAATCAAGGATTACCTGTACATAAATAATTATTAATTATCAAAGTATTTTATGAAATTACTAACCTGCTAAACAAAGTCCTTGGAGGAGGAAGAAGAGGAATGACGGTATTGCTTAAGCATTCACAGAGAGGACAAAGGAATTCACCATTTTCTACATCGTAACTTGTATGCACTCGTAATCTTTGTTGTCGTCTTTGTTCTTTTGCTTGCACAGCATCAAAATACCTTTAGAAAGCAACATAACTTAAGCATAATATTATAATATTAGTTCTAAAGTATTTGTTGGATACTAGAATACTTTATTAGAATTAGAATATATATATTTTTTGGCCAAATGTGATTAGACCACAAGGAATTTGTCTCCAGTGCAGAAGCTCTCGGTGTATATGCAACACAAAAGAGTAATAATAATCATAATAATGATACCAATAAGAGGAGGTAGTAGAGAAGATGAGAAGGATAATAATAATACTACAGCCATACCATACACTTAGACATAAGGTAGTATTATGGGAATTAGGTGTTCAGCAGAGTCATGGCACGAGGGGAAAAAACTGTTGTTTTGGCACGCAATGTCCTATAGTGGCATCCCAAGGGGAGGAGTTGAAACAGATTATGTCCAGGATGTGAGGGGTCTGTGGATATTTTCTCAGCTTTCTTTCTGACCCATGCAATATATATGCTGTCTTCATAAATACTGCCTACCTGCCTATCTATCAAATCACATTGTTTTTTCCATTTTTTTAAAAGAAAAGGATAGTTAACTATTTTGTTCTAGGGCCATCACAAAAAGATAAACTTTCTGATGTCATCCTTCACATATCTTATCATAACATCACCACCCATGATGATCACCATGTTCTAAGCAGCACTGGGACTCCTAATCCTACCTCATATTCATCCCAGACTTGGACTATATCATGGCCAGTTGAAAAATTTCTGCACTGAATAGTAGTTTATCTTATTTAAAAGGTAAGTAAGAAAATAGCTGATTTATTGTAAAGAAAAATATTATAATATTTTCTTATTCTGAAGAATTTTTCTGAACAACTTTCTTCTAATAAATTTCATTCAACACCTAAAGCATTGTTGTTGTTCCATGGTTTGACAAAATGAGAATGTCTACTTGAAAAGGGAGTATTCATTTTAAGAAACAAGCTGCAATTTTATTTGCCAGATGGACATTTGCACATATGGAATAGGTATGACACTGTCCTCCTAAGCAGTAAGTCCTAAACAGAATAAGACAGCAAAGAAATTTTTAGATATTTGCTTTCTCAGTAGCATTCTTGTACCTCAAATGTGTAAAAAAAAAATCAGTCAAATGCACTGTGAGAAGCCAAGAGAGCTAAGTTTCATCAAGCATGTAGTAGAAAGCCTGAGCAAGAAGGAAACAACTTTCTTGGCAATAATACACCAAAATGCGTTACATGACTGGCCAAGCATAGTAGACAGTAGGAAAAAAAATGTATCTTAGCTGCTTTGACACAGCATCCTTAACACCTGTTAATATTTTTTAAAAATTACCTTTGCCAGCAATGTGCATGCATAATATGTCCACAACTACCAGTGTGTGTTCCACATGACAGGTCTGGATGCATAAATAATGGATCATATTTTTCTGTATATGAAAAGTAACAGAGATAATAGTCACAAACAGATTATTCACATTCCTTATATAGCCACATAACTGAAAAGTTTTGCAAACCATATAACTGTTTACTCCTAAGGCCAATACACTAAGCTAGCATTAGGATACTTGTGAATGGGCTGACTTAATTATTATTTTATAGCAGTTTCTCATCATTTGTAACTTTAAGATGAGTGGACTTCAAGTCCCAGAATTCCCCAACCAGCATGTTGTCCAGACATCTTAAAACTGCCAAATATGAGAAACACTGATTGATAATATAATGAATAATTATATTATTCATTCCTGTATAACAGGATATTGTGCATTTGAATATTATAATTATATGGTCCTTCAAAATGGTATATAAACTACTCACCAGGATCTGAAATCACTTTATTCCTATTTTTGGACAAGACTGTTGATCTCTGAACAAATGCTGCCAGCACCATTGCTCTGTTATCCATCTTGACCTCCTGTTCTTCTTGGCATAAGATACAAGTAACTATCTGTCTTTGTTCACACACTTTAGTCTGCTCAGGACCCAAGGCAATAAGCCTGGTATCTGAAACTGAAGGACTAGGATGAAATGATATTAGTAAGCATTTAGTTGGAATATTTACTGAAGCAATGTATAACTGAATGCAAATATTTTTATCCAAATCATCTTATGCTGTATTTTCCTCTCCAGAAATGTTCTACAGCGATCCCGTTGCAAACCGGTAATAAAGGTAAGTAGAACCCACCCCTGCTTTGGAGATCTTCAAATCCAACTCCCTGCTCAGGCAGGAAACCCTATACCATTTGAGACAAATGGTTCTCCAATTTCTTCTTAAAAACTTCCAGTGTTGGAGCATTCACAACTTCTGGAGGCAAGTTGTTCCACTGATTAATTGTTCTAAAGGTTGCCAAAGCTTATTGACACTTTTATCTTACCTGTGATCATGGACTCTGGAGGTAGAAGTTTCAAGTTCATCTATAGTTTGCTGGAAGAGTTCTTTGTTCTCATCAATGAAATGCCGCTGCATCTCAGACATTTGCGCCATGATCTTCTCCCTTCGCAATCTAGCAATCTCTGCTTTTCGTTTCCTCTCAGCCTTTTCTTTATCTCGTGAGCTCTATTAAGTTAATATGTCAGCAATGGTATACAATTAATAATGTAAGTCTTTGCAGATGTGTAATTTATGTATTTAATGCACATGTTAGATTAGTATTAGTCAAAGTAAGTCAAGCATTCCTACACACTAATATTTGCCACTTTTCTCCTGTTTAAGAATGCTAACATTTATTAAAGGAAATCTTTCTTAAATTATTTTTATTAACTAAAGTTATAGCATGTTTCTCCATAAAACCATTTTATGGATGCATTATATTTTTTAACATTTCAAATAATGTACAAAGGTAATATTAAACAATCCAAAAGATGGTGATCTATTGACGCCTTTTCTGAAAGCAGAGAAAGTGAGACCAATCACAATTTCAAAGAGTGTATGTTTCACAAGATGGGAATGACACAATAGAAGGCCCTTTATCAGATGCCCAATCAATGGCTCCTGTAAGTAAGGCTTCTCTTGCAGATCTCAATATTCAAGCTAGCTCATAACAAGAGTCAAACCCTTAGTTACACAAGGTTTTTAAATGTACTATTTCTACTAAGCAAGTAACAAATGGCACTCAATTCTTCTCTTTCAGTATTAGTACAATGTGATCACAAAAATGTGCAGAAGGTAATGGTCTAGTGGTTACATTTTGTAAATTGCTGAAGACCTTTGAGGGTCCATATAGAGCATATTGAAATAAGATAATGACAATGCTAGCAAATTATGGATTACTCTTGCCAGATTTATTCAGCTCAGGAATATTTGCTAAATGCAATTGTGCAAGTGTGCTCTTTGCAGCCACTACCATACAGAATTTGAAAATACACTCCCCGACAATGGATTTATTTTTTCAGAGGAAGCCAACCTGTTCACAAAAATTGTATACTTATCCTCAACTCAGATAATTGTACTCTACCCTATCTGGAATTAAATTTCAGCTTGTTCACTCTCATCCAGGTCATTATAAAATCTAGTAAACACTTGAAATTGACAGGATTTGTTTTTCTTTCATTTTATGAGGCAAGGAATGGTAGTCACTATTCTATTAAATATTTTCCTTCGTGTTTCACCCAATTAAACATTAAAATAAAGCCACAGAATTAAATTAATTTCTCTTTGGTAAAGAGAGCTCAGTCAATCATTATCAGTTAATAATAAAGCTTTTACTCTGCACCATTAGTTGCTTATTGTGACTATCACCACTCTATTGGTGATTAAAATGTTTTTAATTAGAAAACTCAACACAAATATTAGATGTTGCATAGTAATATAAAATAATTTGTAAAATAACTTGTTGGCTAGATTGCCATACTATATTTGGAATCTGTTTTTGGACACACGTACTACCCAAATTGTATTGCTTTTCCCTTGCATTGATATTACCTCTTCCATAAAATTTCCCTCAGTCTCCAAAACAGGACTTGTAGAAGATCTCTCTCGGAGTTTCTTAACAGTATTAAAAGTCTGGAACGAGAAACTATGTTAGTATTCGCTACTTAAAATTTTTATTTTGGCCACAAAACTATAAAGTTTATGGTACAATTTACCTTTAGTATCCATCTGATCATGTCTTTATGCACTTCTAGGTGGGGTGCATTTTGCAAAGTTTCTAGCATGGCTAATATACTTGGGGAATTGCGGGGTGTCTCACCAGGCCCTGTTTCAAGAAAGAAAGGAAATCTATTTGTATCTATTTTGGCTGTATAAATTTAACACAAAGGAACAAAAATCCAATGGGTGCTTCTTTTCATTTTTTTTACTGTTTCTTGTTCTATATATATGTTTCAATATAATATAATATGCATATCTATCATCTATCTATCTATCTATCTATCTATCTATCTTACCTATAGTTCATCATAGAAAATAGTAGATTTATCTCCATGTAGTTTAGATTTATTGTAATGTCTTCCCCTCCCCGCAATTTATAGTTGATATATCTTTATTTATTTCCAATTTCTATACCGCCCTTCTCCCTGAGGACTCTGTTTGATATATATATATAAAGGTCACTCTTTATATATATATAAAGGCAGCAAAGTCCACATTCTGGATAGAGAGGACCATTGGTTTTAAAGAGGGGTAACAGAGCCTATTTATATAACATTGAGCAGGGGAGGGATAAAACACCACTTATCTCCTGTCTACAACGTAGTCCTTTCAGCAATTCCAAGAAGGTTCTACCCCCATTTGAACTCTGATACAGCTGACTCTGAGGCCAGTTAAACTCCCAAGTGGCCTCAAGAGATCTCCGGGAGAATGCTAACGACCAGATGATTGCAAAGAAATATGATCCTTCCAACCCCTCCCCGCATCCTGTCAGAACTAATCCGCCCCCACCATCCTGCCTAAGCAATGAAGCTTCTTGGATGAGAAGTGAAATATTGTCTTCTTCTCAAGGAAAAAAACAATCCAGCTGTCTTCTGAAAAAAAGCATCTTGGGACAACTATGACCTGGGTGACTAAGAATAAGAAGACACTTATTATTTCTAGTAGTTTAATAAAAGTATTTTTTAAAATATAACCAATACATTCTGAATAATACATCTTACTACAGGTAAAAGAAATATGAAGAGATTGCAATTTGTGCAGAAGTAGCAACCTACTTGAAATTTTCTGACTAAATGTAAAAGTCACAAGATTATCTTCACTAGCATTCTCAATATGTTGTTTTTCTTCTTGTAGTGCCATTCCAATCAAGTGGAGAATCTAGAGAAAAAATGACAAAAATTTCCTTTTCAGAAGTACTGTATATTCTACATAATTTGTATGCTTGAATTAATGAAAACTTTACACACCCTTTGTAGCATGGACTCTGACCAGGCATATCCATTATGTTCTACTGCCCACTGAAGGATTGTTCTCATAAGGCATAACATAATATCACACTGTAGAATATTAATCAGGCTTTCAAACAGAGGGCAAAATGGCGGTAATGCAGGAGGTGGGAGTGCTGAAACAGATATTAATACATTGCTGTTCATACATTGGGAAAGTTGTAGAGTTAGGTAATTCAATATTTTAGGAACATTTAAGAACAGATGTGGAATTTTTCAAATTAACAAAATACATTAGTTTACTTTATTTTTAATACAATCCTACCCATACCCTCTGTATATATCCCTAGAGAGATGTAAAGAGCTCAGTAATAGATTTCTTTTCAAATAAAATGTCCCAAAACAGATTTGGTTGCTTTTCAAATTGGCACATGTAAATTTGGAACTGCAACAAAATATTTCTTGGCTAAAAAATATAATTTTGTGGTGTTCAGTAAGAACTATTGATATTTTGTAAGATATTAAATAAACAGCAAAATTGAGACAGCATCAGACCCTATGCATGTTAACTGAAATTAGTAGGTATGAATTCTGTTCCTTTCTCAATTCCTCAGAACTATTTATTTCTGCTCAAAATGCACTGAGTTTGGAAATGCTTATTTTCAATTAAGTCATATTTGCAGAGTATTAATATTAAAGGTTTCATCCTATGCAATTTAATAACTTTTGATGAATGAAGTAACACTAGAGTAACATCCAGTGTTAACATGTTATGAAGTAACATCATAATCAATGATCCAGAGATGAAAAATTAATTGCCACACCATTCTGACTGATAATATTTTGTTCTATAAAGTCTTCTATAGATTATGTTGTAACACTTCATTAATGGTGTATGCAAATTCAAATTATATTTGCTTAAGGAACTCAAGCATGATATGTTTAAAAAAAACCCACAGGTAATATGATCTTTTTAAAAAATTATTTAATGTAAGCACAAATTGCAAATCAACATAAACACTAATTACAATGTATGGCACTTAACAGACGTTTCTTGAGTTACTTGAAAAAATACAAGTGGTTAGTAAAACAACTACAATACACTACACTAGATGCATTATGTAGAGAGTGACTACATTCATTTCATGAATCCCAAATTGGGCTAGAATAATCTGAAGAACAATGTGTATAGTTTGAGGTACAATTCATAGCTGATACTAAATTTTGAAGCAGCCTAATATGTTACATATACAAATGTAATGAGGTAAATAATGTAGTCATTTATGGCATACTCAAGATTTTTGCTTTAATGGCAGCATTATTTTTTTATTGGAAAAAAAAGAAAAATAGCTGTTTTAATTCACAATATCTGTTCATCTAGTTTAAAGTCAATATGGTTTTCGAAGACCCCCAGTATATTAAAAAAATGAGAGCAACAGCCATGGAGAGACCAATACAAACTAGAAACATAGGTACCTGTGTCTTCTCGGTTTTGTCGTCTTAGTTTTCTTTGGGCTTCCTCTGCCTTAAAAAAAATGAAAAGCAATTCAAACATTAAAGACAACAGCATCACTTCTGGATAACTAATTTATTTCTTGACATTTATTTCATGTTCCAATTTCTTATATTACCTAAGCTCAAAAACATTTATCTCTATTGTTTATATTTGTTATCAGCATAAATTAGATGTTATACCATAAACAAACCTGAAGGCCCAAAATGCAATCGCCAAAGGCAGCCCCTAGACACCTTCAAGAGTTATCAAACTGTGAGATTAAGAACGGAATCTGTATTGCTAAGCAAATTAAATACCCAGACAACACAATGTTTATTAAGCATTAAGAAATGTAATTAATAGAAAATTAATAAAATTTATGGGGGGAAAAAGAGACATATATTTCCTCTACTATAACATCAATAATTTTGCTTATTTGTTTTCTCCTTATTAGTAATATATTATTACCTGTATCCTGTATAAATACCTCACCAATTCCCTCGAATTTCTTGCCCATATTACTTCCTTCAGAGATTTGTAAACTCTCTTCATGTTTGTCAATGAACTGTTTTCTCCTACTGTAACTGAATCTGCTATTGTCTTCATGCAAATAATTTCTACTTCTAATTCCTTCATGAAACTATCCATGCAACATTTTTTTTGTTTCTCTTTACTGAAAATTAAACTACCAAAACAACAAATGCATCTATAATGCATTTATTTCAGGGTGCACTTATTACATTGCAATGTATTGACTAAAGAGAATCCAAATATAGGTAATTATTTTAACTGTTATCTGTAAATACAAAGCTTCATAATTATCTATAATTATATAATTATATAAAAGTTTTAATCTTGCATAATTACCTTAGACTGTTCTGCCCTTGAAAAATGGTAAAAATATAAATTGAAATCTTTAGCACATTCTGGCTTTAACTCATATAAGCCTCTTCCTGTTAATCCTGGTTTCCTAAAAGATAATTGGAAACATATAATCAGTATTGTAATAATTAATCAGCATTGTAGTAATTGAGCAACATTCTAAACTACCATATTTTTTGCACTATAGGACGCACTTTTCCCACCCAAAAGTGTGGAAATGTCTGTGCGTCTTATGGAGCGAATATTACATCAGACTGGGCCGCGGTGGCAGGGAGGGCTTGGTGCGGGGGCAGCGGCGGCAAATGGCCTGTTGCCACTGCCAATCACCGCCGCTTGCCACCTATTGGCAGTTGGATTAGCCTCCCGGAATACCGCCAATCAGCTGTGCCAGGCGGTACAGCTGCGATCAGCGGTGGCAACAGGTAGCGGTGATCCCTGCCTGGAACTGCTGATCGGCGGTATTCCGGGAAGCCAATCCAACCGCCGATAGGTGGCAGTGAACAGTGGTGAAGGGCGATGAAAGGCAATAGGTGGCAGCAGCAACACAATAGACCCAGGTCCCAGGAGAAAAAATCCATTGTGGGGACAGCCTCACCTACGGCAAATTTTCCCCTAGCTTCAAGAGCTTTTGGCTGAAACGATAAAGGGTTTCCTGCCTGAGCAGGGGGTTAGACTAGAAGATCTTCAAGATCCCTTCCAGCTGTTATTCTGTATAACAGCATGTTACAAGAGGCAACCGAAGATAAGTCTTAAAAGGTTTAGACAAAGCCATGCAAGATTTTCGTGGCCGAAAGAAAACGATTGTTTTGTTTTCCTCCCCAAAAGCTAGGTATGTCTTATGATCTGGAGCGTTTTATAATGCAAAAAATACCATAATCCATGAAACAATAAGAATACTAACACCTCAATATGAATGACATCTTATACTTTTAACTGTGTATCACTATTAATGACCGTACAAAGCTTGTTTGTCTACAAGCACAGACTCTACTTTGGCAAAAATGAGACTCAGAGCCTTTGACTGACTGGAAGGTTGGCTGAATGACACCAGGTAAACCAGACTTCCCTTCATATAGGTTATCAATGGGGTCCACTGACAACCCTTCAATTTACCATCACCTAAGATAAATGTGTAGCTTCTTAAATGACAGATGTGTGAATATGAGATATGGTACACAAGCAATTGATACCATACTTATAGTCAAGGTATTAATTGTAAAGAAATGTGTTCTTGTTGCTACCTAAACCTACAGAAAAAGTTGGGAAAGCAAACCCCACTTTCTCCTGAGCTGCACTGCCCTGAGAATAACCATCAAGGTTGTTGGCTTCTGCCTTGCTTCTCCACTAAATATTTTGCTTTGGGGCAATAGCAACTTCTTCATTCCTGTTGGGGCAAGACTATCCTTTGAAAAAAGGAAATGGCTAAATCTATATTTTTAAATTGTTCTTCATATACATGTTTGATTTATTTGGGAGGATGAGGAACAACAGATATTTTTCCTGCTAATATACAAGATTTTTTCCATGTAGTATTTTTCATCACAATAAAAAATAAAGTTTGCTTTGTTAGTACTTTTAACAAAAAAAAATCCTCAAAACATTCAGAATCTTACTTCTTACATTATCTCTAACAGCTGTCAATTCTTAAATTTGTAAAATGTCTAGACTACTTTCAATTAAAATAATCATAAAGTATGATTTAAGAATGAAGTATAAATCAGTCCTAAACAGTATTTTCTGGGTCACAATATATACTATTTTACACATTTAAAGAGGTTTGTTGCAGGGAAGCCATTACTTGAAACAGGCAACTGCTTCAATGACAGTTTCCATTCCGGTCTCTTTGTTTTCCTATAAAATCAAAGGAAAAATATGTTATTATATGTGTACATACTTTACAAGTATATTCCCTAAGGTAATAATCAACTAGATAAATCTGGAAATAGGGGGTTCTTTGTGCTTTCTGAGCTTGGCTGTTTTCTTGCAGATGTTTCATTATCCAAGCTAGCTAATATTATCAGTGCTAGTGAGGAGTGGGGTTTCCTTCAGTTTATATTCCAATGGCTCGCCAATATTGGTGGGAGTAGTCTTGGAAGTTCTTTGTTTGGGCTGTTTATTGTTAGCTTGTTTGACAGTTCCTTGATTGGATTATTGTTTACTTCTTGATTGTTGACTTGATGTTAATCTTGGAGTTAATCTATTCTCCAAGTCCACTTGGAGAAGAACCTCCAAGAACCACTCCCACCAACACTATTAGGGCAAACCAGTAGAATATAAATTGAGAGTGAATCCCACTCCTTACCAGCATTGATGATGTTACTTAGTTTGGGTAATGAAACATCTTCAAGAAAACAACCGAGTTCATTTCAACCCGGAGCTACAAATATTCTTTATTGGCAATCTGGAAGTATTAAAAATTTAAGGGTCTTTAGGACTGTGCTATCTTAACATTAGTTATTGTGACTGAGTCATTATATTTTTTATACACAGTTCTACAATCTTACAAGTTTAATGCAAAATAATTTGAAATAATGATTTCTTTTTATGTTTTTGAAATATTTCCCATACGTCACCTTCCTGTTTATAACTGTATTAATAACAGTCACTGTGATTAAATTGCAACAAAATAAAGTACTCTGGATGAGTTGAAAAATTCAACATATCTACTAATTTCTAGGGAGTATAAAATTGTGGGGAAAATATTTAATATAATCCATTAAAGCCTGCTGGGAAATCATCTTCTATAAAAAAAACTTTTAATTCCCTGCTATCTGAAGGAATCTTCATCATCAATTCCAACATATTAGAAATCCCCCAATGATCATCCACCAATTTAAAAAGTACAAGTGAAAATATTTTTAATAAGACTCACATCTTCTGGCAATGCTTTTACTAATTCACTATGAGCCATGGGTCTGATGCTCAACTGGTGAATAATCTCTCGTTTTATTTCATCTGTAGCATTAATCTGCCCAATTCCTGGAGTAAATCTCTCTCCTATAAAACAAATCAATAATTTCAGTAAGCACTGATCAATTTCATTTTATGCATATGCTGAACGAAGCCAGAGAAGTGACTATTTTTTCCAGTACAACATCTGAAGAGATATTCATATTGTCATATGACAAGATGTAAGGATAATGTCATGATCATAAACATCCCCAAAATAATTTTATTTTATCAAGCAGCATAAGAAGTGGAAATAACTGTACTCTTTAATATTTAAAGTTGTAGATACAGTATATTAATGAACTAATCTAAACAACATCTATAAATAGGACTTCTAACTATAATTAGAATTAATCCATAAAATCAGTAGGTATTAACTGAAAAAGCATAAACTCACCAACAATAATTATAATTAGGTGTAACATTTCTTCAATGAGAGTATTATTTTGCTGAACCATATCCTGAAAGAAACAAGGACTAAAATGTGTTAGAAAGCACTTACAGATATTTTCACATTAAGATATAGGAGTTTGTAATTTATTTGTAATCCATTTCTTAAAGCTTTGAAACTTCAAATGCTCATGTTGTACCTTATTGGTATTTTCGGAACTGAACCTTTTGCCATAATCCGGAGTACTAAATATCTGATAAAGTTCAAAGCGACACAGCATCATCATCAAAAAGTGGTTTGGATCCATCATAGACACACCTGTCTATAAAAAAAAGGAAGTTTAGATAAAGAGAGCAGAATGATATAAATTTATTTGGAAACATTGCACTATTGGCCATACTCACATATAAAACTTGTCTTCTTTTATAAATATAAATATGTCATACAATAGTTGCATACGAAGTAGCATGAGTCTTCATATTATAGCCCTTTCTAAACCTTTTAACTATAATATCCCTTTCAAGCACAAACAGCATATTGAATATTTGTTTTCCAAAGTTTTGTACTTTTTAAAAATATTGGTTTTATCGGAATATATTAACATATAACTTTTCCATGGTCTCAAAAGGGAAGGTACATTGAAAAAAACCTTGACTACATAATATTTTTTTAAAACTTTTAAAGAATGCAGGTGTCTTAGTGACATCTCAAGGTACATCTAAGGATTATTAAAAATATATATATTACCTGGAGCATTACAATGTCTTTATCAAACATTTCTCTTCTGCACTTTACATTATGATAGTAGTATATCTGAAAGAGAAAGTTTTCAGAGTTTGATATATGTTTCAATTTGGATTCTGATCTAAAACTACTTTACATTCCATTTTGCTGACAAAATTTCTCAGATTCATCAAAATCTTGACTTCACAAAAACAAGAACAGTTAAAGTGATTTACCATATAACCTGGGAAACTTCTTGACTTGCAGACTCTGATAAAGTAAAAAGGGGGTTTTCTCACATGATTCTCACCAGCTGCATTCTGCACTTTTGGAGGCAAGTGGAGGCAACCTTAGGAGATTGTTAATGTCTCTGTGTGAGAAGATGATGCCTGTAGTCCTGAAGAATTCAGCCATTTTTTACAACTATTTTTCTGTCTCCAACCTTCACTACAGTTACTAAGAGAATCATGGGAGTTCAGCTACAGAATGCAGTGGAGGAAATGGATTATCTACTTAATGTATTTATAATCTGTTACTATTACCTCTCTTTCAGTCATAATTCAAGGATTGGCATGCAACAGAAATGGTACTAGTGGATGACTTTTATCAGGACCTAGACTCCCCAACCCCCCGATCCTCTTAGATCTGTCAGCAACTTTCAGTACCATCAATCATGAAATTTTGATGGACCACTCTTGAAGATTGGAGGTAACAACTGTTCTACGGTAATTCTGTTTCTTCTTGTGAGCTGTTCTGCTCAGTGGTGATTGAGTAGTGGTAGGTGAGATTGACTTGGTGGTTTCATTTTTGTGGGGTGCTTCACAGCTTGGTCCTTTGCCCCATTACCTCAATCTACATAATACCATTGGAGAGGTAGTCCATTGGCTTGTAGTACCATCAATATGCTCATGATGCTCAAAATTGTACACTGCCACTCCAGGCCGTACTAATGAAGTTGTGAAAGTCTTGAACCTGTGTCTAGAGGCTGAGGACACAAGGAAACAGATTGAAAATGCATCCATGCAAGAGAAAGTTATTGTTTGTTCATTGACAACATTGGTCAACTCCAGTACTCTCTCTCAAAATATCTAAAGGAGAAGGTCTACCAGTCCGGAAGTCTCTTGGACTCATGGCTACTGGATTGGAAGACGGAAGCCATGGCCTGGAGTGCTACTTCCAAGCCTTGGACATTGTGTCATTTGGGGTCCTATAAGGACTTAATATTTTCACAGTAAAACTCATGCTGTCATCATATGTTATAATGCACTCTAAATTGAAGATCATTTAGAAATTGATAAAGAATGCACAGCTTACACCTGAGTTTTAGGTCCATCATTCCAATAAATTTCCAGATGCGATCTGGTTTTTACCTATAATGCCTTGTATGTGTCTACAGTGTCACCTCTTCCCATAGAATAAGTACATTTATCTTTAGATCCAATACATTTATCTTTGGAAAAGCTCTTAATTATAGCCTCCCTTTCATGAAATGAGAGGAACTGAGGCCTGAAGGTACGGTTTTCTCTTGCAGAAAACAGTTGTAATGCCTGTTTTTGCCAAAAACAGGCCCATTTTGGCTTGCAGAGTGTTTCTGGGGGCTGGGGAGGGCAAAAACGTGATGCACTGGGGGAGTGTTTCTGGGGGCTTGGGAGCCCAAAAACAGGCCCATTTTTGGCGAAAACGGGCCATGCAGAAAAATGCACAGTGCTTCTGGGGACCCGGGAGGGCGACAACCTGTAAATTTAGGTGCGTTTTATAAGCCAGTGCATTTTATAGTCTGAAAAAAATGGTAATCCACTTCATCCGCGGTCCTCTGCAGCTGCCATGCAACCATCTTTTACACAACCATACCCAAAAATGAGAGGTTAAAGAGTGACAGACTCAAAAGCTGTCGAGACTGGTTGGGTCGAGCAATGGCCCCTTCAGGAGAGGGTGCACCACTACCTCCTTGAAAACCAATGGGATCACCCCTTGCTTAAGGAATTAGTAACCACCTTCCAAACCCAATTATGTCTCCTCCAAGCAACCTTAGCCAGCCAGGAGACACATGGAACACTGAGATGGTCAAACTAGCAGCTGCAAAAGCCCTGTTCACATCCTCAGGTGCAATGGGATCAAACTTCTCTCAGATAACCTTGCAAGATTTAGCCCTGTAACCTCCACTGGCACTGGCCTAAAACTAGAGTCCAATGTAGAACAAATGCAAGAGACTTCTGCAAAGTACACAGCATATTCCTCATGGTGACCTTATAGATTAAATCCCTTTGGTCTATGGTAAAGGCCATAGGCTAGAAACCAGGAATTTGTGAGCTTCAGCTCTGCCTTGGGCATGAAAGCCAGCTGGGTGGCTTTGGGTCAGTCATGCTTTCTCACCTCACCACACAGAGTTGTTGTTGTTGTGGGGAAAATAGGAGGTGAAAGGAGTATTAGGGATGTTTGTCATCTTGAGTTACTTATAAAAAATAATAAAGTTGAGATAAAAAAATGTACCACAGCTTCCAGAGGTGATTAAAACTTCATATATTTATTATCAAAATTCAGTGTCACACATATTGAATGCGACATACATACAAATAAATAAACAAGCTATTTGAGTTCAAGAAAACTACCCTTGATAAACACATTTAGGAAAACATATAAAATAATCAAAGCACAGATTTAAAATTAATCATTTATGCAGAGCACTTTAATCTTTAGCAATAAGGAAATCAAACTGTTCTATGGTTCTCAGGTGAAAGAAAAAGATTAAACAATTTTTTCCCATTCAGGACTTACCTGATTAACAAGTGAAAATCCATTTCTCCGCCACATTCCAGCATGAACTTGGGCGCATAGAACTAGACATCGCAGGGGATGTTCTATTAACATAGGAGGACTAAGTTCACTCTGTATTGGTTGAAGATAAACACAAAACTCAATGTATTTGTTTTATGTTTTTAAAGAGCATTCAAAAATTCATTTCCATGACTTAAAATATAGGAAGTTATAACTATTACCCCTAATGGTTCACTCTAGACACTGTCACCTCTGGATCTCCCCAATTAACTGTTCAGTTTTGTTTTGTTTTAAACTAAAATACCCTAGTCATAGAGGTTTATTAATATAATATTACTCACCATTGGTAGTTGTTCTGGAAACTTGTATGCTACTTCTGTTTTGCTCAAAAGTCCATGCAGACCTATATTTAATACAAAAATGCATTCTATTGATTATATTACAGTATTTATTTATTGTATCTAGATAGTACCAGAATCCCCAAAACACTTCTGATGTTTTGAAATTTGATCAATAAAATAATGTAATGTAGTATGAAATGTAAAAACCACAAAATATCTGCCACTTTAATTAATTAAAAACAATGTTATGTTTAAATTACAAATTATGGATTAAATATCTATGAAACGCTGGTCTTCACTATCTTTCTAAATACTATGAGAGAAGGTGCCAACTGGATCTTCTTGTGTAGACTATTCCACAAGACTGAAACCATAATGGAAAAACATTATATTCTTCCATATGCGTTTAACATAAAATGGGATCTGTAACAACTCTGCTTGGGAAAAAGAAGACTGTCCTGGAAATATCTAGTACTGAGCCATGAAAGCTTTATAAATTAAAAATCATCATTTTGGACAGCTTTTGTAAGTCTGTTGGTGGGCAGTGTGGCATCCAAAGAATCAATGTCACATAACTGTAATTATCAGTAAAGAAGCTGCTCACTTATCGGTAAGGAAGCTGCTATATTTTATAGCAAACGTAGTTTCAAAGGTGGTTTTCAATAGCAGCCACTTTTAAAGGGCACAGAGATTATTACAATGTGAGCTAATGCCATAAGGTGGTTTCCAATTTCAAAAAAGGTTGCAACTGGTGCACTAGTTGCAGCCTCCACCTGCTGATTAAGTAATATTTATATTATATTTTATATTTTATTAGATTTATATACCGCCCTACTCCCAAAGGACTCAGGGCAGTGAACAGCCAAAAAGATAAAACACAGAGATTATAAAATTTAAAACAGTATAAAAACGTATTAAACAATTTGGCCCAAGACGAATTAAAAAACATCCCCATATTTAAAACAAATTTAAAATTTCTCATATTAAATGGGAATTAAAACTCATTGAAAGGGAAAGTTAGGCCACGCCAGCCTGTTGGAATAAAAAGGTCTTGAGGGCGTGGCCGAAGGTGCGTAAATCCGGGATCCTCCGTATCTCCGGGGGGAGCTCATTCCAAATAACAGGTGCCCCCACAGAGAAGGCTCTTCCCCTGGGGGCCACCAGCCGACACTGTTTGGCTGACGGCACCGAGGAGCCCCTCTCTATAAGAGCGTACTGGCCAGTGAGAGGCTATTGGTGGCAGCAGGCGGTCCTGTAAGTATCCAGGTCCTAAGCCATGGAGTGCTCTAAAGGTGGTAACCAAAACCAAGTGCACCCAGAAGACTACTGGAAGCCAGTGCAGCTTGCGCAGGAGAGGTGTTACATGGGAGCGCCACGTCGCTTCCATAACCACCCGCGCGGCTGCACTCTGCACCAGTTGGAGCCTCCGGGTGCTCCTCAAGGGGAACTCCATGTAGAGAGCATTGCAGTAATCCAGGCGGGAAGTGATGAGGGCATGAGTGACCGTGCGTAAGGGGTCCCGATCCAGAAAGGGACACAACTGGCGAATCAGGCGGACCTGACGAAAAGTCCTCCCGGCCACAGCCGTCAGGTGCTCTTCTAAAGACAGCCATGAGTCCAGGAGGACACTCAAGTTGCGAGCCCTCTCCATGGGGACCAACAACTCGCCAATAGACAGTGATGGCGCCAACTGACTATATCGGGATGCCAGAAACCACAGCCACTCGGTCTTGGATGGGTTGAGCCTGAGCCTGTTTCTCCCCATCCAGATCCGCACGGCCTCCAGGCACCGGGACATCACTTAACCATGAGTGAGTAACCATGGGACTAGGACTATCACCAAATTGCAGACTTGCTTCTTCAAAGGAGTGTGACTCTGTCCAGAGTCACAGCCAGAAATGACAGAAAGCCAGTTCATTTCTGGACATTCATCAACATTGACTTGGAGAGATTTAATTTCAGTTTGTTCTTTGCCATCCAGTTTCTCATAGTCTCCAGACACTGGATCAAGGCTGCTACAGCATCACCAGAGTGGTGATGAGCAGATGACCTCTTTCAGAGTTTTCATATAGCTGTTGAAGAGCACGGGAAAGAGGGATGAATCTTTCAGCACCACACATGTAAGCAAATGCCAGATCAACTTCTCCTCTCCCACAATCACAAATTAAAATTGCCTTCTTAGTGAAATGCTGAAACATTGTAATATAGTGATACAATTATCAATATTCTTAAGCTACCCAGAAGGCTATAATAAATGGTAAATAAGGCTGATGACAAATTTAAAACAACCAAGAAAGGAGCATTCCCCCAATTCAGGTCCAAAAAAGTAATCAGGAAGAGCAATTACATTACCAGAATAAGTTATTTTCAAAACTGGCACAGATGTGGTCCTAGGAAATGGATGTTGGCTTACCTGAACGTCCCTTTTCTGGGCGCTGCGTACACTATCCATTAATGGGTTAACTTCTTCAGCCTTTGGCAATAACTGAGTGAGAGCTCAATTTCCCTTTCCTGTTGCCCTGCCACGCCCCTCAATCCCATGATCCCCAGTCTGAACGAAGTTATAGAAGACCACACCGTGTCAGGTAAGCAACAAAACTTTAATGAAAAACATCTGTAAACACCAACAAAACTCTACTGGGCAGAAGCCAATAAAAAGAAAGGGGAGGGTATGGATAGTGTATGCAGCACCCAGAAAAGGGACGTTCAGGTAAGCCAACGTCCATTTTCCTGTGCGCTGCTCCCACTATCCATTAATGGGATATACCCAAGTTTAAACCCCATGGGCGGGAAGCTGAGTGCCTCCAGAGTCCTCCTCTGTCACCACCGTCTGCAGCACCCTACGGCCGAAGGAGGCTTCTGCGGAGCTGTAGGCGTCTATCTTATAGTGGCGGATGAAAGGCGTCACCGATGACCAGGTTGCTGCTCTGCAGATATCTGCCGACGCCTGCGTTGTCCAGGCCACCGTTGTGGCCGCGCTGCGTGTGGAGTGTGGGAGAATCCGTCCCGGAAGAGGCTTAGTGTTCTGGTCGTACGCCAACACGATGCAGGCCTTAATCCATCTGCTCACCGTGGATGCTGAAATTTTCCGTCCCATGGAGGCCGGGTTGAAGGACACTAAGAGCGCCTCCGTGTGACGGAAGGCCGCCGTCCTGTCAATGTAAATGCGAAGGGCGCGGCGGAACTCCAGGGAATGCCATTGTTGTTCTCTGCTGTTGCGGGGGCAGGGGCAGAAGTCCGGTAGGATGAGTTCCTGGGCACGGTGGAACCAGGAGTTCACCTTGGGGATGAAGGCCGGATCCAATCGGAGGACCACCGTGGTGTCCCTGAATATTCAGAGGTCCTTCCGGATTGAGAGTGCTGCTAGCTCCGAGACTCTTCTGGCTGAGGTGACTGCTAGTAGGAAGGCCACCTTGAGCGATAGGTGTTTTAGGGACACTGAGCTCAAGGGCTCAAACGGGGGGGCCGTTAGGGCCCGAAGAACCAGCGGGAGGTCCCAGGACGGGTACCGGTGCACTGTGGGGGGGCGCAAATTCTTGGCGCCGTGAAGGAATCCCCTGATGCGCGGGTGATGTGACAGCGCTTGGTAGGGGGGTGATGCGATGATGGTGGATAGTGCCGCAGTCTGGCGCCTTAGGGTTGCTGGGGCCAGCCCTTTTTCCAGTCCTGACTGCAGGAATTCGAGGATGCTCTGGACCGTAGCCGATGTTGGGTCCTCGTGGTGTTGGGAGCACCAGCGACAGAACGCCCGCCACGAAGCCTCATAGATGCGGGTCGTTGAGGGCCGTCTGGCCGCCTGGATCGTACTTACTACGCCATCCGATAGTCTATCCCTTTTTAGGATGACCCTCTCAAGTGCCAGACGGTCAATCGTAGCCACTGAGGTTCTGGATGACTGACCGCCCCCTGGCAGAGCTCCAGCTGGAGGGGGGGATCTGCCAGGGTCGCTCTACGGATAACGCCATGAGGTCGGCGTACCATGGTCTTCGAGGCCAGTTGGGAGCCACCCAAGCTCGGCCTCCTCCGCTAGTAGCTTCCGGATGAGACGAGGAAGGAGGGGAATTGGGGGGAAGGCGTATAGCAGGCCCTTGGGCCATCTGCATCTTAGGGCGTCGTGGTCTTCCGCCTGTGCTGATGGGTATCGAGATATGAAGCGAGTTAGCTGGGCGTTGCTCGGGGTCGCGAAGAGGTACACCTCCGGCATCCCGAAGCGGTCGCTGAGCTCCCGGAACAGGTGCAGGTGTAACTGCCACTCCGCTGGGTCTATCAGTTCGCGGCTGAGCCAGTCCGCCCTGACGTTGGTTGATCCCGAGATATGCTCCGCCTTGATCGAGCGCAGGTGAGACTCCGCCCAGGCGAATAGAGCCTCGGACTCGAACATCAGTGCATGGGACCTCGTGCCGCCCTCCCTGTTGACGTGAGCTTTTGCCGAGATGTTGTCTGTGCGGATCAGAACGTGCTGGTCTTGGACCGCTGTCTGGAATTGCCGTAGTGCCAGTCTGATTGCCCGGAGTTCCAGGAGGTTGATGCTGCTGTGCCGTTCGCTCCTGGACCATTGGCCCTGGGCTACCAGATGGTGCAGATGGGCACCCCATCCCCGCAGGCTTGCATCTGTGGTCAGTGTTAGCCTGTCCGGGTCCAGGAATTCGCAGCCCTTGAGGAGTGCAGGAGACCTCCACCACCCGAGGGAGAGACGGACCTGCGATGGTATGGTTACCCTGCGTTTGGAGTTGGTCTTGCCTGCTCTCTGGAAGGGTAGCAGGAACCATTGGAGGGCCTGCGAGTGTCTGCGTGCCCATGGAACGACACCGAAGCAGGAGACCATCTTCCCTAGGAGTGATGCTAACTGTACCAGTGGCACTCTCCCCCCTTCCGAGACCTGTTGGATTAGTTCTCGAATGCTCCGGACCCTCTCTTGCGAGAGGAAGACCTGGCCTCTGATCGAGTCGATCTCCGCCCCCAAGTGCAGAAGTCACGAGGACGGTTGTAGCTGGCTTTTCTCAAAGTTGATGGAAAAGCCGTGGTCTTGGAATGCCCTCAGGACTCTTTCCATATCTTTGGTCGCCTGGCTGTGTGAAGACGATAGGATCAGAATGTCGTCGAGGTAGCAGAGGAGACGCACTGGAATGGTGTGTAGTGTGGCCGCCACCACCGCTACTAGCTTGGTGAAGGTACGAGGCGCCGACGAAAAGCCAAAGGGCATTGCACGGTACTGGAAGTGTCGACCTGCGAATTCGAATCTCAGGAAGCGCCGGTGGCTGGGGTGGATCGGTACATGCAGATATGCCTCCCGCAGGTCGACTGACTGAAGGAGATCCCCTCTCCTTATGCCCGCTAATACTGTCTTGAGGGAGTGCATTTTGAATCTGCGATACTTTACCGACCGGTTTAGCCGTTTGAGATTCAGAATGGCTCTCCAGCCTCCCGAGCTTTTGGGCACCAGGAAGAGGGTTGAGTAGAAACCTGAGCCCTGCTGATCGTGAGGCACCGGTTCTATGGCTCGTATTTCCAGCAGGTGTGAGATCTCCTGTGCCAGAAGGTCCCTGAGGTCTTTGGGCTGTGGGACCGGGCAACGTACAAAGCAACTGGGTGTAGGACCAGAAAATTCGATGGAGAGCCCCGAGGAGATCGTGCGTTGGATCCACGAGTCCTCCATCGATTGGGCCCATTGCTGGTGGAAGAGTTGGAGTCTCCCGCCGATGGGGCCCGCAGCCCGGCCGTCACTTCCCCCTTCTGGCGGTTTTGAAACCGGCCCCGCGGAAGGGCCGTTTGGCTTGCTGGGGTCGGCCGCGGTCTCGGAACTGAGATCTGTCCTGGTGTCTACTTGCACTCTGGAATTGGGAGCGTTGTGGTTGGGGTGCTCTCGGCCCTGAACTGGTCCGAAAGGGCTGCTGGTAAGAGTAAGGTGTGTATCTGCGGTCCTGCCGCCGGTACGCTGATGGGAGCACCTTCCTCTTGTCTTTATCTTCGATCAAGACTGGCTCCAAGGCTGCCCCAAACAGGTCTGGGGCCTTGTACGGAGCTGCGGCCAGCTTCCATTTGGCCTTAAGATCTGCCTTCCAGGGGCGAAGCCAGAACAGCCTCCTTGCTGTGATGTTCGAAGCCAATGATCTAGAGGCGAATTTGGCGGAATTCAGAGATGCGTCTGCGGCATATTTGGTGGCGGCTACGATCTTATTCAAGTCCTGGTGTAGCCTAGTATCTTCCAGGGGCAGCTTTTCCTGTAATTGGCGTAGCCAGATGAGGATGGCTTTGTTGAAGAAGGAGGTCGCCGTTGCCGTCCTGATTGCCCAGGCTGCCGCCTGGTGAGACTTATGGAGGGCCCACTCTGTCCTCTTGTCCTCGGCTTTGAGCCCGTCTACAGCATCCGTGGACACCATCGAGGATGAAGACAGGGAGGCTACTGGCTGGTCCACTGATGGCAAAGTTAGAAGGTCCTCCAATTCCTGGCTGAGCAATAGAGCTTTTTGTCCAGGCTGCTCGGGGTTGTTAGCGAGGCTGGCTGGCCCCAGGGATTTTGGATCACGTCCGAAAACAGCTGGGGACAAGGGATGCAGTCCTTTTCCTGCTTGGAGGACTTGAAGAGCGCATCGTGGGGGCCTGCGGTAGCAGGCTTAGGCACGGAGATCTCCCCAGGCACGCCCAAATTGGTTGTGAGGCGCGCCTTGTGCAGGAGCGACTTGAATAATGCTAGGCGGAACAGGCCCGTAAAAGCCGGAGAGTCTGGCATCAGACCTTCGTCCTCTGATAGTTCGAAGGCCTCTGGGCCATCCTCGGCCTGGTCTGAATCCTCTGACGAGGAAGACTGTGCCTGCGCCTGTTGGTGCTGTGCCAGTTGCTGTCGGGGCACCCCCTGGGTTGGTAGCTGGCGAGGGGGCCTTCCTGCAGCCTGCTGCCAGCCTGCAGCCAGGAAGGAGGGCATTGCGGCTGAAAACATGGTCTGGAAGTCCAGCTGGGTGGCTGGTAGGGGTCCCTCTGGGGCCCGGAGGCCCGCTACCGTTGGTGTGAATGTTGCTTCTGCCCCACGGTGGCGCCAGTGAGGTGGGTCCGATAGAGGGGCATCAGGCAATGAACGGGATGTTCCTCTGGGCCGTGGCAGCTGCTGATTGAGGTCAGCTGTCCTCGGGGTTGCTGGTGTTAGGGTTAGTTCAGCCAGACTTGTGATGCCAGGGCCCCCCCTCCGCACATACCTGGGGCGTGGGACTAGCGGGCTCGGGCCCCTGCAGAGGCGTTGCCGTTCTCTCCTTCTGAGCCTTATCACAGAGGCGTTCTAGTGTCTTATGGCGCCTTGCAGCATCCTTGTCGAGGATCTTTCCCCCCCGGTCTTTATGATGGGATGACCATTTTCTTGAATGCTTTTTAGAGGATTTGGACCCCTTGCAAGCTGGGCTTGCTTCAAGTTCTGGGTCCGAGGAGAAGGGAGAGTCTGACAAGGCCAAAGATGCCATGGCTCTCTCCACAATACTGCTTGCTTGCTTAAACGGGGGGGGGGGGGGGGGGGGGCGCTTCTGTGCCTGTAGCCGGATGGGGCCCCAAGATCCTCTTTTCCTAGCAGCAGGGAGGCTGGGGGAGCCCTGTGAGAGTGCAGGCCTCCAACTGCCAATAGGGGCGGAGCTTCCCTTATATGGATGCGGCCCAAGATGTTGGCTCCGGGAATCCCCTGCAATGGCGGGACCACGTGGCTTACAATCCGAGGGCTGGGGAAGCTGCGGACTCACAGCGGTGGCCCGGGGGTCCTACCGCCTGCCGCGCTCAGCCCGGTGCAGCCCCAAGGGCTCTGGTGCGAAGAGGAGGAGGGGGGCTGATTGCCTCACCGCGCTGCTCTCCTCTGCTCCACGTGTGTGCCGCGCTCGCTCCAGAAGGCTGCGGACTCACGGCGGCGGCCCGAAGGTCCTACCGCCTGCCGCGCTCGTTGGGAAGGCTCCGCTGGGCTCCTGATCCAAGGGAGGGAGGAGGGAGGGGTAGCTGCCTCACCGCTCTCCGCTCTCTCCCTCGTCGTTCCATCGGGCGGCTGCCTCAATCGCCGCTAGCGTGGGTTGTTGCTGGGGCTCGCTCTCACTCCCCCCCCACGCTATGGAAGCGGAGGCCGGCTTCTCTCTCTGCCGGCTGTAGCCGAGCCGCCTTGGAGCCTGTGCACGCGAGGTGTAGGCGGCCAAAGCGATCGGCGCCGCTCAGCTGTAGAGCCGATCTTCTGCTTGATGTAGCAGGGAGCCGAAGGAAAAAAAGCCAAAATAAAACACAGAACTACTCAAAAATAAAATAAAAACCTAGGAACGGGAAGAAAAGGCTTGAAAGCCTGGAGCTCTAACACAACACTTCAGTCTTTGCCAATAACTGAGTGAAGACTGGGGATCATGGGATTGAGGGGCGTGGCAGGGCATCAGGAAAGGGAAATTGAGCTCTCACTCAGTTATTGCCAAAGGCTGAAGAAGTTAACCCATTAATGGATAGTGGGAGCAGCGCACAGGAAAAAGTCATATCTGTTTAAAGAATAGATATGTGCTACATTCTTACTCCAGATATTACAACCAGACTGGGCAGAACACTAGCCAAGTATTATATGAACTTAAATTACTTTTATGAGGATGAAAACTTACACCCCATTATTGGAATGTTATAACATTGCTTTTAGACTCAACTTGTGAGAACTTCAACCTTTACAATCAAAGACAATTACAGTATGCATTTATAGTGCATGGTGTGCTTGTGAAGCAACCAGTTTATGGCTTGCCTATGAATACAAAACTAACCGACTGACATACTACTGACTGAATCTTGGTCTTGCTAGGGCATGATAAGCAACATAATTTCTGGGCAAGCCTCATACCAAGATTACAAAAAATATAGCCTGGGAACCATGCAAACACTTTTATGGCTTCAATATTTCCCACATCCACAAACTGGATGGAATAAAAATTTTGGGAAAAGTTTTTGCATTTTAGGGGGAAACTAATTGCTTAACCAATCCAATTTATCTCACAAAGAATAGATGTCTATTTTTAAAGTATGGATTTGAACTGCTACCCAAAACTTTTTGTAGCCCTTGAACCAATAGAAGTGGATAGCACTCCTTATAGTACATAAGATTTAATTACATCTAAAATATAGTGTTATCTATTATGTGTATGTGTATATATGTATATGCAAATATGTCTGTATGCATATGTGTGTATATATGTTTACACAACAGTGATAAGTTGCTATAATGTTAATAGTTGAGTTTGAACCTGATAATATCAAAGAAACACAGGTTCATACAGCTTACTAGCTCTTGTTTTTGTTGTAAAGTGAATTCACTTCATTTCTCGCCCACAAAGATAGCAAGCAAAAGATAACATTTGTGTTATAGTTATGAAAACAAACCATATTAAAAATTAACCACCAAATCAACTAAACAATTTAGGTCTTACCTGCAAGTAAACGGGAAACAGGAAGATGAATGCTAACTTTTTCCTGAGAAACACAGTATCTAATAGTTTCAACTGAATGGCCACACATGCTGAGTTCAATAGGCTGTTCTCCATCAGTAAAACCACAGTGGCATTGCATCAAAGCAGTCAAAGATTTCTTATATGCTTCAATAAGCACTTTTTCCTATAAAGATTAAAGGTAATTATATTTACAGAAAACACAGCTCTTAAAATTGTAACAAAATTATCATGCATTTGTAATCAAAATAAATAAGTGAAAAATTGCATCAAGGTAAAATTTATCTAACCTATTTAAAGCGTATTTGCCAATGCTGTTTCAATAACTGTTGGAACTGTATCACAGTAGGTAGCAGGAGGTATACAATTCCATCTTATGAAGAAAACTTTAGTGGCAGAAACAAGAACATAGGAAGCGCATATAAGACACTTTAAATTCTGATTTTATTTATCTCCAAATAAGAGAAAAAAGTACTAGTGAGGGAAAGTTTTCTATTCTAGCCTCCAGGGTCTGCTTTGCAATGCCAGCTGTGGTATTTATAGTACTTTCTTCTAGGATATTTTTTATCATTTCACTCTAGAGCAGACTTCTAGAGAGTAGAGAAGATGGCCTTGACAGAGAGCTCACTAGACTTTGTCTACATTCCAATTAAGTGAGTCCTCATTAGTATAATTAATTTTCTGAATTGCACTCTACCTTTCCTTATACATTATACCCGTAAATCTTGTGGTTCTTCATATGTGCTATCACCATTCCATGTATGGCTATATAAACAATGGTACCTGCAAGAAGACTGAAGTATAAGATTGAAGTATATGGATTTTTCTAAAAAAAAAATCTAGTGATTATGAATTTTAGATCTTTTCCTCACATACAGTGATTTCCTGCCATGTCTGAAGCTATCAAAACTATTCTTGTTTCTTTAAAAAAATGCATCCAGCCATATTCACAGACTACCATTTTAAGAGGTAGACAAAAAAAGTGAAACTAGAATATTTTTCAAACTACCTTTCATTGTATCAATTTGCTCAAATACTAAGATTTACCTTACCCACATATATATTTCTAAATAATTGATCATTTGTTATCCACAGAATCATGTACAATAGTATGAATTTCATCCAATCCATTCTGTCCATCTCTGATTCAATGGATACATTTGTGCCTCTGTGCTAATGACAGATTTTTTTTTTACTGCCTAAGTTTTCAATTAGTACAATAGGGGGAATTTCCCCTTTAATTTATTCCCTGTTCTGAAGAACCTCTAAATTATCCAAAGAAAATTAGAGAGGGAGCACAAAACTGCAGCTACAAATAGGTATAACTCACAGTAACTTTTGCATCAAATAATTAATCTCATGCTAATGAGCACCCCCTTTTCTTTTTATTCCTTCTGAAATACAGCATAGCCGAGATCTGAAGATTGTGTGTTAATTTACCGTATTTTACTCCAATGTTTCCTGTTTAAAAATCATAGGCATTTGAGTTTCCATTTTAAACAATCCAATCTTACTGATACAAGTCATATAAAGAAATCTTGAGGGTTCTTTATTGCCCTCATTCAAATATATTTGAAACATTTTAACAACTTACATCTAAAGCACACCAATCTTGCATCATTGAGATAACATGTGTTAATTTCATCTGCAGTGTGAATGCAGCTTCCCACTCTGGTTCCATTTCAATATGCTGTCCTACTTGGCGACTTATTGGATCCATACCCTTCAGATACAGATGAAAACAACAAAGAAGTATTAATGCTAAAACCCAGCAAGTCTTTGCCTAGTGACTGTCTATAGCCAAGATAGAAAAATGACTGCCTGTAGTTTGCTCATTCTAATTTCATTTGTGATGGAAGAACTAGGCAAACCTGCAACGCTGAAAAATTATATCCATTACAATTCTGGTTCACCACCTCATAGCTACTAGCATCTGACTTCATAAGGTTCAACAATTCTTCACAAGAAAATCTTGATTAATAAAGAGGACTGTAGAAAAATTAGCTTTACTGAAACTCTACTCTATCCCCAAGAACAAAAAAACCTAATGTAAAAGGCACTGGAAATGTAACAATTATATGAAAAACAACTTTCACTATCTCGTTTGTAATCATGCAATTAATATGATACAATTTTTGTAAATTACTTACTTGCATACATCTCAGCAATTCCAAGAAGACATCAAAGCCATCTAGAAATTTTTGTCTCAGTTGATCTGACCACTCAGTTGGCTTGCTTATCAACACATACCTACGTACAGCAGAAATAAATTTGCAGGCTGATTTTTGTATTTACATAAAAATATATTTGTGTGATTTAAAAAAAACTTACTTACTTTAAATCCAGAATCAGGCTTTGGACTCGTCGGAATTTGAATGCCTGTAGTGCAGTATACCGTTCAAACTGAAATCTCCCCTGTATATCTCTATGTCGTAAATGATCCATAAATGTTGAGATTATAGTAGTTAGGAGATTCTCTTCTACAATTAACATTCTTGCCTATAGCAAAAGTACATTTGAAAATGTGTTTTAATCAGAAGCTGCAGAAACAATTATTTGTACGTCAAATGCAGTTCTTTTCAGCACTAAAGGGCAAATAGTTCCTGAATGGGAAACCAGCGGAATCATCATGTTCCAAGATAATTAAAGGAAGGATTGGATAAATTGTTAGAGACCATGCTTATAAAAATTTTACTTTTAAATAAAGATACCATTATTCTGAAACTTTGCATCATAGTTAAAATCATCCATTAAGAACGAACATCTATGAGTTAAGTACACTAATCTCATGAATAGTGATCACATTCATTTTTTAGAATTGCTTATAACATGAACAACATACAAATTTGCTGAAGCTATGTGGCATTGAAATTATCTCAACAGCCCACATTTTTACGAAGTGTGCTGTTGAGATAATTTCAGAGGATCCACCCTTATTTCTCCAAAATATCCACCCTTATTTCTCCAAAATATAAATAGAATCAAGTTGCAAAGCAGCTTTCTACTATTGAGTTCCATCCCTAGCCAATGCAGATACAAAAATCAAAGTGTCTCAGGCAGATGTTTAACCTACGCTTTGACACATCCATCTTCTTAGATAAATGGTTTCACAACTGAACAGCTTTTATATTAGTGGAGTAAACAGTAGATCAGTCAAGCAGAATTTACTCCTATGTAACTTCAAATGACTATTTGTGTTCTATAGACTAAGACAGGGTATGCACTTCCTTCACTCAAAGGCTGTTCTTCATTTTGTATAGTACAATGTTCCCAAATGTTCCCCTTTCTTAATGATTGAGGACCCCAAATGGCTTTTGTTTATATGGACTATATCTATCAATATTTACCATATTAGAAATTAAAAATATTTTTATTTGATTTCATAGACCCCCTGACTTGAGATCTCCCAAGAGGTTCATAAATCACACTTTGAGACTCAATGGTATAGCAAATCAAAGATCACACTCTAAACGTGGTATGGCTGTAGGCTCCAACTGCAAGTTTTATTTATTTCATTTTGTTAACTTTAAAAAATATATTATTACATTACTAATATTGTAATAAAAAACAATTTCCCTTTCTCCAGTCATAGTACTGATTTTTTTTAAAATGGAAGATAAAGAGAAGCAGTAGAGAAAAATGGGGGGGGGGATAACAGATTGGAAAAATTGAAGGGGGGAAGGGAGGATGGGAAACCCCTACAAGACATAGTGGAAAGTATTTATAGCTGCAATGGATTAGTTATGCCAGTAGAGAAAGTGATTTGATTGGTAAGGTCAAAGGGACAAGGACAATTCTTAGATTAAGTCAATTATTGAGGTAGACACATGGGCTTTGAAGATATGAGTGAAGCTGAGAAATTTAGGAGATGGAATTCGAAAATCAAATTCAGAAGGTTTTATTTAAAGAAAGGAATTCCTCATATTACAAATACAAATTTATTTATACCACAGATGTGAGAAGCATATACTAAATAAAACTCAAAATGATCAAATTGGAAATGAAACACACTAAATTTGATGTTTCAATAATAAATAAAATTAGGGGGACCAGTGATTATCCAGCAATATTCAGAATATGAGAGCGTATTAAGGAACAAATGGAAATGGTTAAAGCTCACTAGAATTTAAGAAATGAAAGGATCGTATCTATAAAAATATGAAGGAAATGCAGTGAGGAAGTTGGATTGAACAAAGTTGGGTAATGAAGTTGGACACAAAATATAGAGAGAAAGATAAAAGTAAAGATAAAACATGGTGAACAATCAGAAAAACCTAACAGGATGTGAAATGGGGGAGGGGAGAAAAGATTCAGAAGTTTTAGTATGCTATATGTACCCAGATGACCCATTTATTGGACTCATATTTTGGAGTTAAAGATGATATCTTCTTCTGTGCATCTGGCTTTGTGCCTAAGACAGGACCAGAACTCATAGCCTCTTAGTTTCTAGTTTAGTGCCTTAACCACTACCACCACATACTGGCTCTTTTTCTTTTTCCATTCCAGATTATGATTTTGTTACAGATTGTGTCTTCTTTAATCATAAAATGATATAAGATATAACAATCAATATTTAGGATTCCAAACATAATAATTCATTATACCTGTATTAGATTTAAGTGGCCTTCAGAGCAAACAGAAGGTTTCATTCATTCAACATTTAAATACTTACAAGAGAAGGTACTGTGAATATCTGCACCGAGAGGTCAGCAATTGAATACTCTCTGTCGTGGTCATCTTTCACATAATCATTCTGCAATCGCTCATAATTCTATTAAGAAGAAGGCAAAAAGGCAAAAAGTGCCAACTATCAGTTTTAAAAAAAGATAGCACTACTCACCAGAGTAGGTACAGTGAAGAGCTGAACAGAGAGAGCAGTCACCGACACTGGCCGCTCGTGATCATCCTCCATAAAATCTCTCTGCAACTGCCGATAATTCTAAACAACAAGGGGAAATTCACCTCTAATCTGCACTGATTGGATGTTTTGTCTAAGTTTCATATTTGTGATGGAAAACTATGTCCTAAAACTGGCAACTGTTTATATCTCAAATTACTAAACTATGGCTAAGAGGATACCTGTAGCAACAATAGGAAATTAAATACAAATACCAAATGTATCCATTGTTATAGGAAACATTTCTGGATTCAATCAATATTTAAAGTAAATTGATGGAGTTGTGCAATATATAGAAATCTTTTTTACAATATATAACTAGAATACTTACGAGTTAATGGAAAATTGAAAATTATTAGTTCAATTCAATTCAAGGCCACTTAAATAACATGGTATTTATTAAGAGAAATTGCATAATAATTCAACCAATTAATTGTGTATCAAAAATGCCTCATAAAAATTGAATCTTTATTTATTCTACTAAATTAGGGGCATTCTATATCTTAGGAGTCAAGTTATTCTAAAAGGAGAGATAGCTACTGAGAAGAACCACCATTTACTTCATCTGGGATGGTGATCCTTCAGAGACCACAAGGGTGATCTCAAACTAGATGAGAAAACTATTCTATACACATTTGGGGGTCAAATTATGCAGAGTACTTTGAATCTGATCTAGAGTCATATTTGTAATCATTGCAGTAATCACAACAGATATGTAACACTAATTTATTTGTTACTTCTAGTTAGTGGACTGATTGCTGCATTTGGAACTTGTGGAAGCTTACAAGTCATTGTTGCAAGGCTCTCCTGATTCTAAAAGGCCCACAGCTGGCTTTTCCCTGCAGGTGCTGTAAGTCTTAAGGGACTCCCAAACCATGGATGGTTTTCTATAGGGGAAGTGCAACTTCACCCAGAGTCAGAGTTGGAACTGGAACCAAGCCAAATCAATATTATTATAAAGAATTTGTAACTGAAAATTACTCACTCTGGCAAACCGGAAAGCAAACAGTTTCTTGTATTTCAAATCCATAAGTAGGCTGCTCATGAATAACTGATGATACACACTTCTAGCTCCTGGGGGTGAAGAAGGGAACCATCAGGAAAAAATACATATTAAATATGAACTTGCATGAGAAGTTTATTAAAAAATAAGAGTAAATCCTAAATAACACTAAACATTTTTACACTATGGAACTATTATGTAACAGAATGCCCTCTAAAATAGCAGCCCCCAATCTTTTGGGCACCAGGGGCCAGTTCTGTGGAGAGGTTTTTACGCAGCCTGGAGGGGGTGGGTTGTGTACTGGCTGCATCCCATAGATGGGGCTTCACTTATTTGCGCAGCTTGGTTTCTGACATGCCACGGCCCAGTGCTGGTCCACAGAATGGGGGTTGGGGACCCTTGCTCTAAAACAACACATTAATGCATCCTGGCAATATGGAAAACAATGGAGACATCTTAAAATAAGAAATGTTGGCAAAAGGTTGTAGATAGTATGTGGATTATTGTGGAAAATGAATATTTGTCAAAATGAGTGAAAATGGCTGTATATATAAAAATATTTCTGCCCATTTTGTAATATGTTACTTGGCAATGGAACAGCGGTCAAATATTTGACAGGAAGGTATGAGAATTTCTACACTCAGCAGGATGTTAGATAAGAAAACCTGAAAGGTCCTCTAATCCTATGGTTAATTCTGTGTGTCAGAAGAAGCATAAAAGAAGCAGTGGGAATGAGTTACCTAAGAACCTTGTGTAACTAAAACAAGAAAAGGGTTATGAATGAATAAATTAATATTAAATGTACAATCACTATGAAGAAAGTTCACTGAAGTGGTCTGGTCATAATGAGAAAAATAATTATTGAAAATCTAAACAGTTATATGAAAGAAGAGTGACTGGGTTGAAAGGAAGAGTTGTACTTGTATGACGTTAAAGGGTTTCACAGAAAGAGATTTAAAGAGCAAGAAGTAAAGTATATATATGAATTAATTTCAGAACATGGTGGAAGCAAGGATGTTTGGTAAGCACATAAAGATATGGAGAGGTATAGCGAATAATGTAGGTATAATAAAGTTTTAGGTTTCCTTTTATCTCGAGATACCACCTTATTTTTGTTTACTGAATTACTTCTTACTTTTTTCTGTGCTTTATGTTGCTTACTCAGATGATGAGCATATATTTAACAGAGTAACAGATTGGAAGGCACTATGGAAGTCTTCTAGTCCACCCCCTGCAAAAGCAGGAGCTGTGGTAGCTCAGTGTTAGAATGCAGCATTGTAAGCTAACTGTGCCGACTGCCAGAAGTTCAATCCTGACTTGACTGGCTCAAGGTTGACTCAGCCTTCCAAGGTCGGTAAAATGATTGTTGGGGGCAATATGCTGACTCTGTAAATCACTTAGAAAGGGCTGTAAAGCACTGTGAAGTGGTATATAAGTCTAAGTGCTATTGCTATTGCTACCCCATACCATTCCAGACAAGAAGCTATCCAGTCTCTTCTTAAAAACCTCCAGTGCTGGAGCACCCACAACTTTTGAAGGGAAGCTATTCCACTGGTTAATTGTTCTCACTGTTAAAAAATTTCTAACCATTGTTTTTTGTCTTAACTTCTGGTGCTTTGGAAAATAGATTGACCCTCTCTTCTTTGTGGCATCCCTCAAATTCTGATATTTGAGGGGCTGTCTCAATATTTACAATACATATTTATAAATTAATAAATATTAATAAATATTTAAATAATAAATATTTACAAATTCTAAGGAAAAAGATACTGTTTTATCAGAATGAACTTCAAACTGTGCTCCCAAACCGACCAGAAACTAATCAACCCTGTAAAGTTAGTTCTATAAGAGGATTGCAGTATAATCTATGCATGTTTATTTGGAACAGGTATTGAAACTGTTAATAGAAATCTTGTTAAGAGAATGCTTAAAAATAGCCTGATACTTGGCAAGTAGCAAAAACACATATTCTTTGGCCATGTAGGAAAATGGCCACAGAAGCAAGCACTGCATAACAGGCTACATAAAATGTATCAACACTTGGTGATAATATATATCTATGTGTATGTGTATGTGTATGTGTATGTGTATGTGTATGTGTGTGTGTGTGTGTGTGTGTGTGTGTGTGTGTGTGTGTATATATATATATATTAAAAAGAACAAATAATTCACCTTTCCAAAGTTTAGAATCAGAAAGCATCAATTTATCAACAAGGGAAGAATTTTCTCCTTCCGGTCCTTCTTGTAAACCAACTTGGCACAATATTCTACGAAGACCATCTAATTAAAAAAGAGAGAAGAGTCAAAAGGGGATATTGGTCTGCTTCCATAATCAAGTTTCATATACATTTAATTCTGTTATACTTATGACTTAATCACTAATAGTTAGAATCTTAGCACTGGAAGTATTTACATTGCCTATTTAAATTAAAACTATCAATATGTAATAGTAATTACACTTCAAGTTTCTAAGAGTTTAAAAAAGCATAGCAGAGATTCCTATCTCAAAACAAGAAAATGGGCCTTGCAATAGAATTTTCAAAGTGAAATACTACTAAATTTGCTTTTAGATTACAGAGCTGAAATGGAGAGATCAGCTGCCTTCCAACTGCTGTTGAACTATATTTGCTGGTTTCCTTTACGTCAAATAGCAAAAACGGGACACAGTTTCTCCACACATAATATAAACAAGAGAAGTCAAAGTCAAGTCAACAATTTCTGAGGCACAATTGTGCGTTTAACATTTTCCTTCTGCAAGATGATTTTGAACACCAAATAATCAAGAAAGAATACCCCCCACAATAAAATTTCAATGCAAAATATTCTTGCAGCTTCTTTTAGAAAAATAATATTAAGAAATCCAATTATATACTTCTTCCAATTTAAAGTATTTTGGTTTCTATAATTTTAAGTAAAAGAAATCTGTAATTAATCAGAACAGTTTGTTTATATTTACCCTTATCTTGGAGTAGCCAGAAAATATTTTCTTGTTTTTCATTCATATACATTTTACCACATTTTTTTTAAGATCATATTTTAACTCCAGTACCTGAATATCCAATAATGTTACTCAGCCAAGTGAGAAGCTTCAGAGCAAAGCTTTGATGGGCAACAATAGATGAACGCATAACTTGAACTTTCAATGGCCGAGTCTGGCGAGTAGTACTTCTCTTAAGATGAGTAAGAGAAGAAAGGTGCAAAAGTCAAATGTTTCATTTTCATACACAAAGCCTTGTGTAAGATGTATTCACTTAAACATTAAAAAAACTTAAGGAAAATATTATTTGCAAGATGTAATTTTTAATACAAGATGCGAACAATTTTAATTCAGTAAGTTCTTTTGAATTATTTTACAAACTGATAAAAGAATAGCATATGTCAATTTAAATTCTTATATAATTTTTATTCCAATATACTTAATTGGAAAAGGACCAATGAAACATATTTCATTCCTGTTTGCCTGTGTATAGTCATTGTCTTTCCAATATTGAATAATTATTTTCTTCTTTGCAACTTTAAACATGCATTTTGTTATAAGTACAGATAGGCAATAATTGTGAGATGGTAATACTGAACCAATAATTTATTATTAATTAAGGAAAGTTAAACTATGTAACTTACTACTATCACAGATTTGGCTTGGTCACAGTACTGAAAATCTCCATAGCGAACTGATCTGCGCCCCTATTAAAAAATCACATGGCAATTAACAAGTCATTCAAAGATAATTCAAACTTTATAATAGGGATTAGTTGACCTAAATTCAGAAGCTTTCTTGTAAACTATCATTAAAGATCTCTTAATAATTACACAACATTTCTCACATAGTCTTCTATGCAAGAGAAAAAAGGTAATCCAGAAAAGCATTACTGTAGAGAGAAAAAGCTTTGCTACCAACTATTTAATTCCACATCAATTTCCACTTCCATATAACCTCTAAAAATGACATGACATAGACTCTTAACAGAAAAAAGACTGTATAATGCATTTTAATGGCACATTGAATAGTTTCAAAATGGCTAACTAATAAATCCTTTGGGTCCATATAGTTTAAGACTGAAGTCAACTATATTGTCTGTTCTTGAATTATATTATGTCTGCCAAACATCAATAATGACTTCTGTTAATTATATTAAATGATTATAGATTTAGTCATACACAAAATTGAAGGACTGCATATTCAGTAAATTAACCTATGGAATGTTATATTTACAATAGGTATATACATGGATACCTAACATGGCTATGTAGGTTAGTGGTAAAATTAAAGCTGTACACAAGAATAACTTTGTATGTTTTTCCTACCAGTTTTATTCAATACGATGAAAAAGGATTTGCTTTTGAAATTTCTTTCAAAAGGAAAATATGTCAAAGAAATTCTCATAAATCTTTTAAATTTGTATTTATTACGAATTTTCATATCATAGACAAAAGAACAAAATAAAAATAAAGTTTAAGAAAATTAAAATAAAACATTAAAGATAAAAAATATATATAAATCACTTCCAACCTTCTTTTCACAATCAATTACAATCTTATTGTCCCTCTTTCCCTCACTCAATCTGTAAATGCTCATAAATCTCAAAGGAAAACATCATAAGGACCACTGAACTTTTTCATAATGGAAAATATGGCAGATAGGTTTCAAAGTGATGAAAACACGTGTATTTCTATATACAATATAAATCCATATATGGGTAGTCCTCAACATACGACCACCACTGGGGCCAGGACTTCCATTGCTAAGTGATCTGGTCATTTAAGTCAGTTGTGTCTGATTTTATAACTTTTTTTGGAACACTTGTTAAGCGACTCACAATTGTCTTTAAGTGAACTGTGCCATCATTAAGCAAATATGGCTTCCCTCATTGACATTGCGACCCCAGGTTATTGTAACTATTGTATAAATCCATGCCAGTTGCCAAGTGCCCAAATCAGATCACATGACTGTGGGGATGCTGCAATGATATAAGTCAAAGACTGCCAAAAGTCACTGTTTTCATCATCATCAAACACTTGCTAAACAAATGATTGTAATTTGAAAATTACATACATTCCATAGTTTAAACTGCAAATATAGAAGAGAATGAATAAAACTATGGATTTTTCCAGGAACCACAAATACATGCCAATATAGATAAAGATTGATAAATTAAAAGGATAGAATTGTTGGGTGATAGTATGATAGTAGAATGGGGCTATAATAAATGTATAGACTACTTGTACTAGATCAAAGATATGCTGTGTATGCAAAAGTCACTTTAAATCATTTGATGTGCTTGATAAAGTATAAACTTAAGCAAATGTCTTGGTATGCTGAAATTAAAAAAAAACTGCTTTCCCCAAATCACAATTATGATGGCTTGGTATACTGCAAACATTTCTCAGGCTGGGAAGGCATCCAGTACAAATTCCTCCAGGTTGTATAGTATATACTGTACTGCACAAGAGACAGGGGAGACTCTGCATTATTTAATTTTTTTATTAATGGGACATTAATAAAAAATACTCAAGCACTGAACCATGCTCTAATATTGTCCTGGAAATTGCTACACTCCCATATTCTTCTAGTTTTCTTTAATCAATACCAAGGAATTTATAATATAAAGATTAATAAGTTTCTAATTAAAAAGTTAATAAGCTTAAATAAATTACTTACATCTCTATCCACAGTTGTTGCAAATCCAATGGCCTCCTTCTGTGTGCAATTGACTGCTTTTTGAAGTGTATAAATAACTTGCTCATATGTGTGGACTTCATCATTAAAAAGCATGCAGTAATAAGTATCATTTTTCTTGCTGTAAAGACAGTATCACAAACCATACATTCAGTCATTTCAGTCAGTTAAAGTACTTTTGGTATCATTTTTCCATTATTCATTGCAATTTGTACTGTATAGAAAGTATGCAGTAAGAACAAGTACAACTTGTTGATTAAAGACAACAATTAAAAGCTTTTTATTATTAATATAATATAGCAATACCAATAAAACACTTACCCATTACAAATTGTATTGGCTTTTTATCTGGACAAATCTCTTTGCTATTCACGTGTTTCTGCATTTCATTTACTGTTAGCTGTCTTCAGTGTTCAAACTGAAGCAGAATAAAATACTGACAAAAGTGAAAATGTAGGTTTGAGTACAGAGACTAAACTTTCCTACCAACAATAAAGAAGTTCTATTGTTTTCTTTCTAGGTTTTTTTTTTAACTGTTTAGGCTACCCTCCAGCCAAGAAAGCTTGGGTGGTCTCCCATCAAATGACTAGCTAAGCCCAATTCTAACTTTTAAGCCTAGATAAAGCCAGCCTGATTCTGCTATATGTTGATAGTATAAAATATAATTCTAAATTTGACAAGACTCAAGAGTAAATTCTTGAAAAACAACAACAGAGCTGATAAATCCTGGATGCTGGCAGGTTAAGGAACTGCTGGTAATTAAGGAGCAATAATAGTAAAGACAATGCCCGGTCATGAAGACTGCTATTAAATCCGGACTCTAGCTGAAAAGACCTTCTTGGAATTTGATTTGGTTACCTGCTTGTTTGGACACAGTCACTCAGTAAGTCTTTTATGGTGACATAAGAAGCTGAATGTATAATTCTGAGGTAAATTCATGCCATTCATGAAGTCACTACAATTCAAGTCACTTTTTACAAATAACTCCTGTATAATACATTTTTCTTTTACTATTTAAAAGAACAATCATAATAATGTTTTAGTAAAACTAGGAATCAAATGCTGGAATTTGGTTTCCTACTTACGTCGTTTCTAAATCTGGTGGCAGTTCATTTTCCTTTTCCCATGTTAATATATCTACAGCATACTGAAACACGACTGCAAAAATACCATACACTTTCGTTATCATATCTTCTGGCAAGCGCACAATAGGATCCTAAAATAAAAACAGTGAAAATATTATTATACCAGGAAATTTTCTTTGTTTTTTCTACCGTGATATTCTACAGGAATTATCTTTGGGGACTTATTAATATTGACTGTGAATATACTCAAATGAATTTGAATATTTCATTTCATGGTTTTCTGAATATTTATGTAACATTCACTATGCTTTCTTTATTCCTTTTCTATCTTTCAGAATCAAATAAGATATAAAAGAATTCAGATATATGTTAATAACAAGATTTAGATAAACTGATAAAAAATAGGGAAGAGAAAGAAAGAAAACACTACTATTACCTTAGGCAAAATAAAACAGCTCTGGTACTATTTTTATGATTCATATTAATCAATGTGTATTTCTAGATGTTTCAGGATAAACTAACTGGAATTTTTAATCTTAGGACAATTTTTTTCATAAGTATGAAAACATAGTGGTGACATGCTGTATAAGAATCTTGCAAACATTTCCCCTGGTCTTTCTCTAGCTTCCATTAATTCATGGGTGTCAAACTCGATTGCGTCATGTGACGTATAGTGACTTTTTGCCTTTGCAGAGCCAGGGTGGGAGTGGCCTGAGCATGACACATCTGGCCCGCGGACCACCAATTTGACAGGCCTGCATTAATTGAATACTCTTACCAAGAAAGAATTATTATGGATCATTTCCACAAAAGGGGAATCTGTTGAAATTAAAAATACAAAAAACAAGATTTTCTCCTGAGGATTCAAAGTAAACTTAAACATCTCTGAAGGAGCAGCAACAGAATTGTGGAAATCAGTGATCAGACAGATCTCCAGAAAATGGAGATATTGTGAGGTTGCCCTTGTGAGTGGACTGCAGGAACGGAGGTTTTTGTGATTGACTCTTGAGTCGAGCACTGGGAGTTGCAGAATTTCAATCAAGCTCACAGCTGTAATGCAGCCTATATGGGCATAAAGTTCATCAAGCCTCTTTTGTTAATCACTTTTAGAAATTTGCTTAACTGCTTTTCATCTATTAGTAGTAACCCTTGGATTGACAGGCTTTAAAACACTGGGTGAGTTTACTTCAATCCTTAATGAAAGAAGTTTTAAATACAAGTTTAAAGATTTAAACATGTTTTTTAGAATAAACAACAAAAGTGTGATTCTGGAAAATTAAAAATGGATTAAAAGTCAACATGGATATCAGATTTTTAAATTAATTATAAGAATCCTTCCTATGGAAAAATGCTTTTGTTTTGAATTCTTAAACAAAAGTAACAGGATAGGACTTGGAAAAATTGGATACAAGAGGAAACTAAAGATTAGTTCTTTGTACTTTTCAATTATATGAAAAGTATAGTTAAATTTGACTTACTAATACAGACTGGAGCAAAATACTTTGACACTAGACATAGTGAATAATATTTGTGAAACGTGGACCCAACTTTATGAGTAAATCTTAACCTTAACAGTGTCTATCATATTAGAGACTGTTTTTAAAAGTTGCTATAGAAGATGAACAAGTTTTACTGGATTAGGGTGCAACTGAGCAATAATTTGAAAGTGGATTTAAAAATGATAGGCTACAATAATGGTACAGAAAAAGATTCTACATTGGGTATTAAACTGGTTGATATATTAATAATAAAAAGGAATATACAAATGGCAAATCAAGAGTGACCTGGATAGCTTTCCTATATTGGATTTAGAAAAGAAACTTGTTAAAATTTTGAAAGATTTTGTAAGTACAAAGAAAAAAAATGAAAAGAAATCAAATTATATGAAGAGATTATGGATAAAATTATTAAAAGTAAAAAGGGAGGAATGTAATGTGGATTTATTTGATCAAGGTTAAAATAGGTATTTATTTTAAGACCATCACTGGACTTTTGCTGACCTCAGAATTGAAATGTTTATAGATAAGAGATAGGATATGGGGAAAAGAAATCATTTGTTATATTTTAAGAGATGATGATAAGTTACTATAATTGTTTACACATGATGAAGGGGGAAGTCATTTCTTTGCATATTTCTTTTCTTTTACTCTACTATACTATTTTTTTCTTTCCTATTTTCCTTTTTCTTTTTTATTTTCTGTACACTTTTTCAGTTTCTAAAACTTTTTTAATTGAAATGTTTAATAAAAGTATTATTAAAAAGTCCCCCCAAAATCATTTGCATTTTTTATATTTCACTAAATACTATTTATCTTTTTTAAAAGTTCATATTAGTGGTCTGTGGGATTTAAAATTATGAATTTAGTGGTCCCTGAGGCCCGAAAGGTTGGCAACCCCTGATTTAGATAACACATCTTGTTACCTCATCCTCCTCTGTTTCTGAAGTACTGTGTTCATGCTTCTGGCAGTAAGAGCCTTCTTTCCAAGCTTCAGTGTCACCACAGTCACAGAACCCACCTCCACCTGAAGTTGTCATCTAAAGTATTATTTAAAATGTGCAAGAATGGAAAAATACTGGTCAAATGAAAACACAAATAAACATTGGTTCAACAATTAATAACTATTTACAGTTCCTTAGCCCTATCATTCCCTAGGGAAGAATTGTAAGATAACTGCTGTGTGAAGAATCCAAGCTTAAATTCATGGAGCAGAAGTTGAACATTAATGTTATGGGAAAGAGGGGAAGGGGATCTTTCCTACCCATTTTCTTCACATTAACAGTCGTTCTTAACTTGACTTACGACCACAATTGGGACCAGAATTTTGATTGCTAAGCAAGGCAGTATTAAGTGAGTCCCACACAATTTCTAGTTATTTTATTTGCTGAAATTATGAATTATGATACAATAGCTGGACAAATGATTTGTTGGAGGACTGTTTAGTCACACAGTATCGCAAATTAAATGCCATGTCTTGAAACACTGAGGCAGCAGTGTCCTCCAGAAAGTTCTGCTCAGTTATTTAAGGGTCCTTCTCAGGTCATCTGTAGATAGATTCCAGAAAACATTGCAAAAGCAAAGCAAAACACAAGTACTCATAGAAATGTCTTCAGTGTATGAGCATTATATGTAGTTGATCTCAGAAGGGCTTTGACAGATGTGCAGAATTTGAATCTGATGTGCAAAAGGATTTTTCAGATCTGGCAGGGGCAACCTCATTATACCTGTCAGTTATTCTTTAAAAGAATGCCACCTTTCTCATGCCTTGCAACAGCGTATTTAAAAAGCAGCTTATGGTATAGTGAAGGTGGTCATGCATGATCCTTGTACTAGATTCAAATACTACACACTTCTAGTTTTCAAAATAGCCTCAGTGAGCCTTTTGGAAGTCACAAGTATTCAGTGTATTTAGGGTAGTATTTTTTTTTTGGTTTTACTGGTAATGTCTAACAATGATTTGCACAGCCCTATAAACCATAAACTCAAAGTATAAAAGAACAACAACACTAAATAGACAAACTTACTAACCCTATATCGATGCTCCCTGTGAACACTTCCCAGAAAGCATTCCATGCATAATACACAAGTTGAATCAACTGCACAGTCTCTGAAGGAGGAAAAAAGAAAAGGAAATGCACAAAAATACTTCAAATGCTCAAGAAAATAAATACAATGGAAGTAATTCAGGTCATTCTATACCCATGGAAATCCTGTTCATTAGCTAAGGGTAACAAAATGGGAGTAAAGGAGAAAGAATGAGGAGAGGGGATTAGACATATTGAATGTATATTTGCACTAATGATTTTTGTCCTTCAGTCATCCATTTCTAAGAATAAGCAGCAGTACTTTTAACTATTTATGTCATGAAATTATGAAAAAATCTGGCAACTTGTGAAATAGACAATATTTTAGGTAATAACAAACAGATTTTTTAAAAAACATAAAACATTATTACAAATTATGACCAAAATTGAGCCCAACAATTTCCATTGCTAAGCAAGACAATTGTTAAGTCAATTTTGCCCCATTTTATAACCTTTCTTGACACAATTATTAAGTTGTTAACATTAGTAACACGGTTAACTTTGCTCATCAGAGGGTCGTAAAATATGATCACATGACCCTGGGACACTGCAACCATCATAACTATATTGCCAAGTGTCCAAATTTTGACCACAAGACCACGGGATGCGGCAAGTTGTAATTGTGAAAAATGGTCATAAGTCAATTTTTCAGTGCTATTGTAACTTTGAATTGTCACTAAAGAAATGGTCATAAATCAAGGACTACCTGAAATACTTTAAATAAGATGTTTATTACAGGAAGAGTTTAAACTCTGTGAAACTGGAAAATGACTATACTCAATTAAAAACATTTCTTGAATTTCAATTTGGCCTGGATGTTATCTAAAACTCCTGAAATATTATCATTATATGAATGACTTTGAGTTTTCCAAACCTATAGCAATTTCTTAAAACCATTAAAAGTTATTATTGTACCATGAAGGTCATCATTAGGGGTGTCACACTCATGTTGTCACGGCATTGTCACGTGACTATCGGGACTTTTTCCCCCTTCGCTAAACTGGGCGGGAGTGGGACTAGCACGTGACACATCTGGCCCGCGGGCCACGAGTTTGACACCTGCCATATATTTTACTGTCTTGGACAAACTCATTGTTATTTAGTCTTTTTGGTCCTGATGCTATCACTACTTCCAAAATTAAATATCTGTTTAACATTTTGGACAAATTACATACCATAAGCCAGAGTTACCTGTTGCTATAGAATATTTTGGGAACTCAATGACACTTGCCATTATTTATCTAACTAATAAAAATATTCTGTTCCTGTAGGGTGATGACTGCTTTTAAACCTGTAATTAATTTCTTTTCATGTTAAAATGAGTTTAAAACAATAGAAAATGTTAGCTCTTTCTACACTGACAGTCATAGAATCTCATGGGTCAGAAGGTTGATAAAAGGAGGATGTAAGATTCTATGTTCCATGAAGCACAACATGAAAAATTATTTGATCTAATTTTATTACCATTTTCATAGTGCTCTCCACTAATAGTTATTAGGTTCCAAAATACAACTTTATTTAAATACCAATAATTTATTCTCTAATTATCAAGATACTATCAAGATGGTTTCAATAATATTACACATGACAACCACTTAACTGATTTTAGTAACATGCCAATGTAAACATGATAATTTTAAAGGACAGTTTAAAATAAATTATTAGTAGTTACCTGCAGGAATAGGTAGGTTCTCCAACTTTAAAAACCCGGCCACAAAGATGTGAAGGTTTGTTTGTTTGCTCAAGTTTTTGAAAGCCATAAGTAGGATCTTCACCACAAAGATACCATTCCATTGGGCCCAGAAGAACATGTTGTGCAAGCATATCTTCTCTTTCAGGAGCTGGATTGGGACCCCTGCAGTAAATTTGGGGCACATAATAGGCTAGGTGCTTGTATATTTCTTTAGGAAGATCAGATGCTTGTAGCCAGTTCTTTAAGAAAAAAATGGGGGGAAAAATAACATTAAAATAAGATACAGCTACCCAAAAGTTTAAGTAATAAAAGCTACTGATGGATTGTAAAATGTTAAACTCAACATTAAAGCTGACTTTAATTGCCAAAATTCACAGGAACATTTTGAACATACTGAAGTGCTCAGTACACCCATAAGTTGATATCACCTCACCTATGTACAGTCTTGTATTTCAAGAATGTCAAAGAAATTATGTGTTTACCTTAAATTATATACATTGTATAAATGTTGTTTAAAAGCAGAAATCTGAAGCAAAGGGAATTCAGACTTATTTTTTTAAATCTTCCTAAGGATTTAACAAAACTTGTTAAATCTATCATAAAGCTATAAGCAGAAATGCATAAGAATTGCCTTAAAAATCAAGATAATTACCAGGTACTCCAACATTTCTGTAAATACTTCCTATCTTTTAGCAACTACTCGTATGTCTTTGGAGCTGGTCACAAGCTGTCATAATGATGATGATCATATATGTAATTTGCAGACATTTTCATCAGATATTTTCCAATATTATATGCTCAAAATCAAAAGATTCTCAAAACTTACATCTGGACCTTTTCCTATGTTTTTATTGCAACTAAAATAGTCTGTAAACAAAAAAATATTGCTCTGCCACAGATCAACCATACAAATTGGTAGCTAATAGATGCCTATTAAAATTAAAACTATTTTAAACCTTTTAAAATTGTGGAAGGTCATCTCCCTTACCCTTCTCCTATAAAGGCATCACTTGCATTTAGCTTGAATAAGAAAGAAGAATGAAAATGTAAATACGGTAAGAGAAAGAAATGGAGTCTTAGTGGATGATCACTTGAATATGAGCCAGCAGTGGGCAGCAGCAGGCAAAAAAAGATAATACAATCCTGGGTTGTATAAACAGAGGCATAGAATCAAGATCACGTGAAGTATTAGTACTGCTTTATAAAACCTTAATAAGACCATACCTGGACTACTGCAACCAATTTGGTCACCATACTACAAAAAAGATGTTGAGACTTTGGAAAAAGTTCAGAGAAAAGCAACTAAGAGGTTCGAAGGACTGGAGACTAAAATATATGAAGAACAGCTGCAGGATTTGGGTTTGGCTAGTCTAAAGAAAAGAAGAATTAGGGATGACATGATAGCAGTATTCCAGTACTTGAAGGGCTGCCACAAATTATTCTCCAAAGCACCAGAGGGCAGGACAAAAAACAATGGCAGTAATCAAAGTAGCAGCAACCTAGAATTAAGGAGAAACTTCCTAACAGTGAGGACAATTAACCAGTGGAATAGCTTGCCTCCAGAAATCGTGGGTGCTCCATCACCGGATGTTTTTAAGAAGAGTCTAGATAGTCACTTATATATAAAATGGTATAGATTCTCCTGCTTGAGCAGGGGGCTGGACTAGAAGAGCTCCAAGGTCCTTTCCAGCTCATTCATTCTATTCTTTCTTTGCTAATAAAATAAAATAGTGTACCTTGCCTATGTTTCTGCTTGTGAACTACTTCAGTGAAACCCAAAAATCCGAAGGATAACAGGATAAAGCACCAAGTTATGGAATATCATGATAAAACACAAAAATAATGCTGCTGTCACTCCTTGATCTTTCAGTAGCACAACATTGCAACTTTTGTATAATTGAGATAAGGATGATTAAAGTGATCTACATTCATAAACATGCTATTTCAATCTATGTACATTTATTACAATCTCATCCTATCTAATTACAGAACATGATTTTTCCAATATACTAATTGATGTCTGGTTATTTTGGTAGTTTAACTTTATTTTTTATTTATATACACAGCTCTCCTCTACTATGTTTCTGCCAAATTCAGATTCTCTTTTTATATAATAATTATATAATTAAAAGATTCTTGTTCAGTCATAAAATAAATTGGATTTGTCTTAGTACCAAGAAAAGACTACAAGTACTCTAAGTTCCTTTTTATTCTCAAATGTTGGCAAATGTTAGTAATAACAGCAGGATGATTTCTCACTAGGTTTTAACAGGAAATTCAGGACTAAGGAAATTGGTGTGTAAATCTTCTGCAATATTAATATAATTATTAAAATAATTTCTATAATTCCAAAATAAAATTTAAAAATGACTAAATAGTCTAGCCTTCCCAACTCCATTACTATTACCGTACGACCACTGTCCTTTTTGCAGTCTTTGGCTGCCTTCAGTGTGAGTGTGTGTGTGTGTGTGTGTATGCATGTGTGTTTTTGCGTGCGTGCAAACACGCACAAACGTGCACGAGTACATGTGCAATCCTTGACCATAGGGGGAAAATTTATTACATATGTAGCATGAGAGAAATCTTCTTAAAAACATGCCAAGTCATCATTTTCTTTTAGATAATGCATACCGGATACCTAACACTTTTTAAAAACTAGGTAAAGCTATAAAAGCATTCTAAGGTCTGTAAGAGCAACTGCAGAATACATTTCAGGAAAACTGAGCTATCCCATTGTAATCCTATACTTAATGCTTTTTAAAAATTAATATATCAGAAAACACACTTTTAAAATATTTGTCAGCTTTATGTTAATGTAATATTGAAATGCTGTACATTATTTAGAATAAGTCCTACATTGGACAATACATTGGAGCTTAATGTGTGACATTAATTATTGTTAACTGTATGTATTTTACTCAAAAAATCTTGGCAATGGAAGCTTACTTAAGGATTTAATGTTGTAGACTCCCAAATAAATATTATAATACCAAAGTTTTAATTTTCCACTCAACATCGTGTGTGTTTGTAAAAGATACAAAATATTTTCACACTTTAGTTCATACTTTCATGTTTTAAATCATAAAATTTCACAAATACATATTCAACCATATATTATTTAATATTTGTATGCTAGAGGAACAATAAACAATGTTGATTGGTCACTATGAGTAAGAGTTTCCACAAGTATTCTAACAGATACAGTGCAAACAGGATTCACCTGACTATGACCATATATAAAATCAACCCCCTCCTTCCACTTTGGTCTCTGTCTGTCTCTCTCTTTAGATACACACACACACATATGTATACATAATAATCACTAACACATTTCTAATATTTAAAACATTACCTTTACAAATAACTGAATATTTAACTCTGAATAAACTGGAACCAGATGCCTCAATAAGTAAATTATGAGGCAACCAAAACAGAATTTACCAACTCTTGATTATTTTAAACATATAAATCTTCTTGACTATCTATAGTTTAAAAGATTGATATCAAAAAATAATACCCCATCACATTAGGACAATTCTCAATCTATATACATATTAGCAAATTAAGGAAGGGCAGAATTTTATTTATTTGCCCATACATTATAGCAATACAGGTAGTCCTCGACTTACAACAGTTCATTTAGTGACACTTCAAAGTTACAACGGCACTGAAAAAAGTGACTTATGACCATTTCTCACACTTACAACCTTTGTATTATCCCCATGTTATCAAAATTCAGTTGTTTGGCAAACTGGTTCCTACTTATGACTGTTGCTGGGTCCCAAGGTCATGGAATCACCTTTTGCAACCTTTTGACAAGCAAAATCAATGTGGAAGCCAGATTCACTTAACAACCAGGTTACTAACTTATCAACTGCAGTGAACTTAATCACTGTGGCAAGAAAGGACATAAAATGGAGCAAAACTCACTTAACAACAGAAATTTTGGGCTCAATTGTAGTCGTAAATCGAGGAATACCTGTATTTAAGATGAGTGCAGTATTTTATTGATCTGGAAGCAATCATCCTTCAATACAGGGCAAACAGTAAATTTTTAATTGGCATTTAACCAACCAATCTGCCCTTTAGGGCTGGTCATATAACCAAAGATAGGCCAAATGACCAGCATTGGCACTGTTATAAAAGAAGATTGTGTTCTGGTTATTCAGAACAAAAGAGGTTATTCAATCTGCCACTAGACAGTGCTATGGATCTGTGTTACATCAGCATTCCCCAAACTGACACTTTCTATATGAATTGAGGCTACAATCCTACAATATGACACAGGTTATACTCACTGGAATATAGCTGGTGAACAGCCAATGTCTAACATTTCCTCAAATGTTTTCAAATCAAAAGTATCAGACCATTAAATGCTTAATATTTTGAAGTAAACTGAAATAATCCGTTTTTGAAAAGGATAAGTATGGTATCATTTATGAAAAAATATACTGTAATTAAATTTTAATCTTTAAATTATAACGCTTATTATTTTCCATAATCCATAATACTTATTATTTTCCATAATACACGAATACAGCAATCCTTGCAGAATCTGTTTATGGAATAATCTACATAGTTAATTAAGTATTTATTTATTTATTTATTTATTTATTATATTTCTATACCGCCTTTCTCCCGTAGGACTCAAGGCGGTGTACAGTCAAGAAAAATATAGACACACAAACATCATAAAATTGCTAATTAAAATTATTACTTAGTTTGGTCAATTAAATAAAACCCAGAATTAGATAACATTTAAAAGTATAAATGTTGATCAAATGAATCAAATCCTACTGTGGGAAAATGAAAACATGGGGTAAGACTTGAAGTAGGCTAAATGGAGCTCACTTCAAATCATGTTTGGTTCACACTCTCCACTTCCTACCTAGGGCAACATATACTAAGACCCCAAAACAACTATGTTAAAAGACTATTTCTCCTTGTATCCATATTTACTGTCATCAGCTGTAGTAATATTATAGGGTGGGGGTTTTTTTGAGGGGGGAGGATCTTGACCAGCAACTGAAATCTGCTGCCGCTCCAAAATAAAGCAAGCAAAACACTGCATTCAATCCTCTGCTTGTAGGCAACAACCTACGTTTACCAATTCATTGAGAGGGCTCAGTTCTCAGTCAACTCTTCAACCCAAGCGGCCCAACCAAGACTAGATTATATTTAGGATATACTGAGCCACTGCCTAGGTTCACCAAATGATTTTTTATTTATTTTTTACTTTATTTTGCCTCCTTAGCAGATCAACGCTTAAGGAGTCGAAACCATCTCCCTCCGTCTTCCAAATCGTCTCTTTTGTAACCAATTTTGCCTCCTCATTCTCTTCCCAAATGGAAGTCACCGCTTGATGGTTAGGGAATACAGCCCTCTTTTCTGCCACCTATCTACTGAATCTCTCCATCTCTGTCGATGCGAGCTGTTCACGCTTAGAAGCTCCCTGGATGTGCTCACCTCTCCAGGTGAGAGGAGACCCCCGCCATCTCCTCCCCTCCACCCGCCTATTTCTTCTAACCACAGGCAGCCCTGTTCCTTTCGGCGCTCCTCTACCATCCTTTGCTTCAACCCAGTTCCGACACCACCTGTCTAGCGTCTCCGTCCGTTTTTCGCTTCTCCTCGCCCGGCTCCGCGTCGCTTGGAGCCCCGCGAGCAGAGGCAGGTTCCGCCCGCTGTTTTCTAGAGAGGGGGCCTTACCCGGGCAATCTCCTCGGAGGAACATTCGAGCAAGCTTCTCTCAAGGGCCTGCACTTCTGTCTCCATGTCGGACGCCATCTTCTTCTCCTCCTTTCCCCCCCCCCCCCCCCGCCCTCCTCTTTCCACCTCCGTCGCCAAGTAAGTGACACCCGGAACCGGCCCTCGCCAGCCGCTCTTATCAGGAGAACCCGTTTCCGTTTAGCTCTCCGCTTCAATTCCCTTCCTTACTCAAACGCCCTCCAGGTCGGGAAATCACCCTTGTTCTTAGTGTCGCCTCCCTGCCGGAAGGGAATCCATTTTAGGATCGCGCGGGGCACTTCGGGAGATGTAGTTGCTGCTCTGAGGAAAGGCAGGTACGGCTATGGCAGTGTTTCTTAACCTTGGTAGGTTGAAGATGGGTGGACTTCAACTCCCAGAATCCCCCAGCCAGCAGCGCTGGCTGGGGGATTCTGGGAGTTGAAGTCCACCCATCTTCAAGCTTCCAAGGTTGACAAACACTGGGCTATGGGCTGTAAGGGCTGCGGAATTTCGGAAGGCCACGGCTTTTTTGTGCTGACATCTGAACGCTGTCCGGATTTTTCGCAGTCTCCCGATTCAGCCATGCAAGATGAAAGCTGCTCTGTCATCCAGGGAGGTGACATCTTCCCACTTTCAACCGGTCCTGTATAACGTAGCCCAGATGTCACGTTGCCCTTTTTTTTTTTTTGGAGGGGGGATTTGATTTATTTGCCGCCCTTCTCCAAAGACTCAGGGCGGCTTACAATGCGTTAAGCAATAGCCATCATACTTTTTGTATATTTATACAAAGTCAGCTTATTGCCCCCACAATCTGGGTCCTCATTTTACCTACCTTAGAAAGGATGGAAGGCTGAGTCAACCTTGAGCCTGGTGAGATTTGAACTTGCGGTAATTGCAGGCAGCTGATGTTAATAACAGTGCTTTAGTCTGCTGCGCTACCAGGGCTGCTTGGGCAAATAGTGCCCTTGGGCAAATAGTGCCGTTCCCACCTCATACAGCTCCCACTTTGGAGCGTCTTCCAAGGCTTACCGTCCTCGTTTCTCAAACAAAAAGAGTATATTCGAGAATAATAAATGGAAGCGCCTTTGCGCTTCTGACTAGGTGGCTCAGCGGCTAAGACACTGAGCTTGTCGGTCAGAAAGGTCGTCGGTTCGAATCCCTAGTGCAGGCCTCCTGCGTGAGAAGGGGGTTGGACTAGATGACCTCCAAGGTCCCTTCCAACACTGTTACGGGTATAAAATAGGGAACTTAAGTTCTGCTACGCTTTATATTACTACAATATTACTCAAGAGCATATGGCGCTTCTACTACACTTGGCCAATTATTCAGCACGCCCTTTTTCAAGATATTCTATTTCATTACAAGTTGATCTGCTAGATCTATTTGGAGCTGTTCACCCCTTAGTCTTTTTCTTCTTTGCCTTCTTGCGCATCACCTATTTTTGCAATCTTATTACATATGAAAATAGCAGTTTGCTCTTTTAACCTGTAGGGGGTAGCAGCGTACAAGTATTTAAGTAGGCACATGCAGAATTACATAAGCATCACATATTACTCTGTATATATGACCTACATTATTTACTTTTATGTATCTATACTAAGGCAGAATATAAATAATGTAATGCTTATATAGGAATGATAGCTGTCTAGGAGACTTTATTCATGTACATTTTTTCCTTCCAGGAAATTGCTGAAGGAATCGGGGTAAAATTAAAGGGAGTTAAAAAGAATAGTGCTATAGTTGTGGGAGATTTCTACACTGTACCCGAAATATATCTCTAAATTAACTTACCAAGTTCTCAGGAGTGCAGGATCACTCAATGAGACTTCAGCTCTCATGTCTGCTGGAAAGCTGAGTCACCTGTCCAACAGATATCTCTTTTGCTAGTACTTGCATTTTATAAAAAGTTGAAGAAACAAAGAGATCCCCAGTCTCACCCAATACTGAATAACAATGTGGAATTGATTGAATCAATTACAATGTCAACACCTGCAAAGAAAGCACCTAAGGGAGAAGGGAAGAGCTGAATGTGCCTGCATACCTTGAGCTTCAGGAAGGTAGACTTTAGTTAATCTGAGTAAAATGTATCATGATGTAAAATGATGTAAAATGATAAAGAATAAACTAGTTGAAGAGGGTTGGAAGATCCTAAAAAATGAGATAGGAAAAACCAGGCAGGAACAATCCCTTAAAGGTCTTTATGGTGGTGTAGTAGTTAAGGCAGGGGTCCCATCCCCAGGCCACAGACCACACTGGTCCACAGCCCACCAGGAAAATGCAAGCGAGCAAAGCCCCAGCTACATACATGTAAGATCCAGACAGTACATGAAACCAAGCCCCCCTTCCCTCATCCATGGAACCGGTCCCAGGCACCCAAAAGGGTAGGGGCCACTGAGCTAAGGCATCAGGCTGCAAACTGGGAGACTGTAGATGCTAGTTCCATCTTAGGCACAGAGAGTGACCTTGGGTTAGTCACTTTATCTAAGCCCTAGGATGGAGGCAATGGCAAATCTCTTCTGAAAAACCCTACCAAGAAAACTGTAGACTATATATGTAGGTATAAATGTCCTAGCACTTTCTGAGAAAGAGAGGATTAAATGGAAGAGGAAAAATGAACAAAGGGCCAGTTTGATATAATGGTTAAAGGCACTAAATTAGAAACTAGGAGACTATAAATTTTAATCCTGCCTTAGGCATAAAACGTAGCATTTGGAAGAATGAAAAAATTTCCAAAACTCTTGCCATGAGAACTGTGTTGACTTCTCCGGGCAGTACTCAGGAGTCAAGACTGACTTGAAGGCACACTGTCTGTCCATCTGTCTGCTTGCCTATGAATGAACAAAAAGCTCAGTGAAAAAAGTAGAAGCAAAAAGAAGATACTGTATATAAAAAATGAAAATAGACTAATTTACTAAAATGGAATCCCAACTGGTAACAAAAGACTGTAAGGATGTCAAGAAACCAAATGTTCAGAATGAGATTAAATTAGCAAAGTATGTAAAACAATTCAATAGAAGAGAATATATATAGCTCAGGTTTGAACTGGGAGTTCTTGATGCTGTCTGAGTTTGGTTTATTTGCTTGCAAACATTTCATTACCTGACTAGATAACATCATCAGTGCTAGTTTGCTTCCTGTTTATTTACAGTAGCTTGCCCTGTCAGAGCTGGTGGGGTGTGATTTTCTCCAGGGTAGTTCCTTGATTACAGTATTGTTTTCTGCTTGATTATGTGTGTGCTATTCATTCTGCTTATATGGGTGTTGGCTGCTGGGGAGAATGTATTCCTTCTAAGTTTTTTATTGTCTCTTTTGAATAGTGTGTAAGTGTAACTCATCTCTATCACTAGCACTGATGTTACCTAGTTGGATAAGGAAACATTTGCAAGCAAGCAATTGAGCTCAGAGATCACCAAGAACTCCATAATTGGGAAAAAATGTATAGGTCTAAAATAAAACTCAGAGAAACTATGAGTCTGTTGCTCAATGTAGGCCATGAAATAATGACAACAATAAGGAGATGGTGGAATTGCTTAACACTTTCTTTGTATCTTTGTATCTGTTTTCTCCCAGAAAAGGGAAAAAGCCTTTGGTAACGTGACTGATCGGACAGGGCAGGGCAGGGGTGGGGGATGGACAAACTCAAGATTGATAAGAGTGTGGTAAGAACCTGCTACCATTTTGCAAGACCAAATGATTTACTATGTGAGATGGGTGGCTATACAAATGTAATAACTAACCAACTAATGGTTATTTATATACTTATTAAATTTCTATAGCTGCTGGCAAACAAGAAGAAGCTGTGCAAAGACCCTCCTAGCCACAAGTGCCACTTGGTCATCAAGCAGGTATTGTGAGTCTAGAAAGAGCCCCAGATTGCACACTGGGTCTGTCTGGGGCAGTGCATCTCCAACATAGTCCTGGAACCAGTGAGGCCCAAAATCCAAAGCCACTCCAGATTTGCCAGGGTCCAGCTGAACCCTTGTTCCCCATCCAGACCTCCACTGCTTCTAACACCAGGATATGATGCTCAGCTTAATTTGCTAAGTGTGAGGAGGTGAAGAGGTATCATACTGATAATGTTCACCCAGCAGTCTCATAGTAGATATTAAAAAAGGAGAGGAGAAAGAACTAAACTCCATGGCACTTCACAAAGGTAGGGGTGGAGGCAGGACCTCTCCTCCCTAATCATCACTGCCTGGAATTATCCCTGAAGGAAGGAAGTGAACTAGCACAACACCATGCCACTTACCCCCAATGCTCTGAGCCAATCCAGTTAACAATGGCACTAGAAAGTCCCAAAGAAATCAGGGCATTATCTGACCATGACAAAGGGGACACTGAAAGGTTCCCCAATTTCAGATCACACTGCCACTATTCCAACAGAAGTTCCAAATCCAGAGTGTGATCACTGTTCCAAGTTAGGCTCTGGATGACCTGGGCTGTCACGGAAGCCATGGGTTTTTGAGCTGCTTCAGATCCCATTCTTAGGGAAGGTAGATTGAAATCCCCCAGAATCATAAATCGAGGTAACTTCATTGCCAACCCAGAAATGGAGGCAAGGAGTTCAGGTAGGGAGGTGGTTATGCAGCAGGATGGCTAGTACAACAACAGCAATCCCAACTGACCCTTAGAACCCAATTTAATGAACAGGGTCTCACAGCTGGAGACTCATAGAGAAAGGACCCCGAAAGCTGTAGGAGACGCCTAGATTTATTTTTATTTATTTATTTATTTTGTCAATTATGATTGCCATTGACTTCTTATTTCAATAGAGTAGTAGAATGAGGATGTACAAGGTCACAAAAATAGACTTTAAAAATGCATTGAACCATCATAAAGGATGACGTGATTCTTTGAAAAATTAAACATAAATTCTAGTATTGTCTAAAACGGGTGTCAAACTGGATTTCTTTTTTATTATTATTATTGAAAAAGTTTTACAAATACAAATTTTCACATTTCCCCCCCCCCCCCTTTCCCTCCCTAAACCTCCCCTCCTCCCATGACTTCCCCAAGGTGAAATCCAAATCCAAGTCATATTAGATCATACTTTTTTGCCCACCTATTCTACTGGATTTCTTCAAGGGCTGGATCAGCACTATAGTTCTCCACAGGCCAGCCAGGGGGAGAAGGGAGAGGGGGGATGGACACCTCCTGCAGCACCTGCCAGCCAAAACAGGGCATGGGAGGGGCTGTGTGAGGCCCCCTGTGCCTCATTTTTGGCCTAGACAGCCAGCACTTTTCCAGTCAAAATGGGGCACGGGGGACCCATCCGTGATCCCCTGCACCTTGTTTTGTCTGCCAGAGGCATCACAGGCCTGTCCTTTGCCATTTTCAGGCTGGGGCCAGCAGGCCAGATTTAAGCACCCCTTGGATGAATCTGGCCTGCAGGCCTTGAGTTTGACACCCTGATCTAAAACAAGCATATTATAAATATAGAAAGGGCACAATTTAATAGACCAGTTAGAGGGATTGGTAAAGATAATAAAGTTAATTACAAAATTCCTTTTTTCTAGTTCTGCTTTTAAGGGAACAGAAAATGGGTTTCTATCTGAACTTCCCCTTTCTCTTCCAAAAGGTACATATATCCTTCAGGTAAATTGCTAATTGAAAAAAAAAACACAACATTAGGACGACATTGAGATTCTCTGGATTCATATTAGTGGTCTGGGGGATTTAAAATTACGAATTAGTGGTCCTTGAGGCCCAAAAGGTTGGTGATCCATTTTAGTACATGATGCTTTAATATATACAATGTTCTCATGACAAATCTAAACTTAAAAATTATTAGGACAGGGGATTGTATTGCAGGAATGGATTTGGTTAGTGCAAGGAATTGGATTTTACCTGAAGCTCCTCTACAGATGAAAAGAGCCTTGCCAGTCAATTTCTAAACCCATGGAAACCACTGCAGATATAGATTCTCTTTGGGTGTGAGGCTCCTACTGGATCCAAAGTTCCACCTTTCCTGAAAGGCTTCTAGACTGCAGAGCCAATGACCGCATAGTATACAGTAGGTCCTCTCATTTATTTTGAGAGGCAAGGAGAGAGAGGAAAAATTTCATAAAGTAAGTTGTACCAAGTTAAACTCCAAGAGAAATTGTCCCATATGTTGTCATGGCTAACATATTGCAAATGAAAGTAATAAAAGTAAAGTTGATATTGCAAATGAAAGTAATAAAAGTGTTTTAACAATTTCAACGTATAAAAGTGTTCTTTCCAAAGGCTGATTTTGCATAATCAGAAACTGAAATGGTCCCCAGACATTTCACTGTGCCAAGAATTAAAGCCTTTAATAATCGTATTAAATGTGGCCCACTTTATGGAGCATTCCTATGTAAACATTATACATTCTCTGTGTTATTACTGCATATAATTGTTATAGGAAAATCTGTGGAATTAGATAAAAGAAGTCTGAGTGGGGATATAACATTTTCCAAATATCTGAAAAGCTCTAATAGAAATGACACAAAGACTTGCTTTCTGCTGCCCCAAAGAATACAATAAATAAATACATTTGAGAGATAGGATACAATGTTTTTCTAGATGTTGCTGAATGGAGTTCTCATAATCCTGACAGAAATTGTACTCTAGTATCGGTTTAAAATGACAGCTTCACTACTCCAGATATATTCATTGCCAAATGTTTTAGTAGAATAACAAGGACAAACACACATACGCACACAGACCAAAATAGACACGTTGATTAGAGAAATATTTTTATTAGGCTAGATCTCTGATACAAAATGGACTATAATTTTCAGTTCTCCATAGATGAAGTAAATAGTAAGCAAAGCAAAAAGAAAAGTAAGATTGGCTGGTGTTCATGTCATTTACTTACTGGTAGCTTTCCTTAATCTGGTTCCCAAGAGAAATAATAGACCACAACTCCCATTTCTCCCAACCATCAAATATACTGATTTGGGGGAAGGGACCGATTCGACGAAAAGAGCCTCAGAGCACAAAGATGTCTTCTGTGGTATGCTTCCACTTAAAGCAATTGCAACTTTTCTCAAAACCAATTGAGACTATTTATTCAGCAACTATAGACAGGAATTATGCATGTCCAGGAAAAGATGCATTTGCTTTAAAGATTTGCAAGTTGATCCCATGTTTATTCTGAAGCACTGCACAGTGGGGGCGCAAGTGGTTATAATCCAATATATCCATAAAGAATCAAGCTAAATTACACCCTTAACATAGAAATGTCAGAATAGTTTTCCGATACTCAATTTAGGTTCTGTCTAATCTACCATCTATAAAGCCTTTTATGGTACAGGTAGTCCTCAACTTACAACAGTTCACTTAGTGACAGTTCAAAGTTACAACATGGTCATGATTTACATTCATATGCTTGACAATTGACTCACATTTATGATGGATGCAGTGTCCCGGGTTCATGTGATCACCTTTTGCAACCTTCTGACAAGCAAAGTCAATGGGGAAACCAGATTCCCTTAACAACTGTGTTACTAATTTAACAACTGCAGTGAATCACTTAACAAGAAAAGTCATAAAATGGGGCAAAACTCACTTAACAAATTTCCCACTTAGCAACATCAATTTGGGGCTCAATTGTGGTAGTAAGTTGAGGACTACCTGTATAGGGTCTAGTATAGGAACCATCTCTAGCTCATTGACCCATAAGATACAACAGGATTGGTGTATTTTAGTCCATCTAATAAACAATACCATCTTATTGGATCCACAAGGTGTACATTCTGCGTCCTTTGGAACAGGAACAACTTCTGAAGTATGGTTAGCTCCAATTCTGCAGGCCTTCATGAGACCTCTGAAGACCTCACTGTTCCACCATGCTCCAGGCTAGGGGGTGGTTTGCCTACACTGTTGAAAATATATGTGTTATATGTGATTTCAAGAGTTTTTCTTCACTTGTTTTCTATTAGGGATTTTAGTGTATTCATTTTTAACCATCTACTGTATATTGTGGAACATAATATAACAAATTGAGGCTTCCTTGCTTGCTTCTTACATTTTAGGAAATGGCTCAAAGACTTTTAACTCAGTTTTATTATTTTTTTCAACTGCAAATAGTATTACAATACAATTTTATGCATGTCCGATTAGAAGACTCAAGGTGAAGACAAGGGCAGCATTCTGGTCCGTCCTTCCTTCCTTCCTTCCTTCCTTCCTTCCTTCCTTCCTTCCTTTCTTCCCAGTGAAGTAAAATGGCTGTGCACACACGAACACATGAATACAGCTGGAAACTGAAGCAATGGGGCAAATCTTAAAAAAAAAAAGTCACAGCTTCTTTATTTATTCAGAAGTTGCTTTGGACACATTCCCCTGTATTACAAAACACTTTTTTCAAAGGGTGTGCACTGTCTTATTCTATAGAAAATGCATCAGTAGGTTCTTCAACAAACTCCAAAATTAGTTAATACACTCTTCCTGTTATAGAGACTTCACACATCCGTTCTTTTAGCATGAGCCAGATGCTGATGACGATTACTAGTACTATTTAATAGTACTAGTGCTATTTTGATATAAATTTTAATTCACCACATCAGCAGCTCAGGATAGTCTGCTTGGCTTTCTCTAGTTTACCCTGATAAAACAAAACCCTACGAGGTGGGTTAGGCTGAGAGACAGTAATTAGTTTAAAGTTATCTAAAAAGGTGCAAGCCTCAGTTCTTAAAATTCACCCAGTTTAATCCAACACACTAACTATTACTTTCCACACCGAATCCTGATGACTCAAAGTAGTTATCAAAGCCTTCTGACCTTATTTTGGTCATATAAATCTAGAGGAGGTGGTTTACTGAGTCAATTCACTAACAATAGACACAGAGTTTAAAATATGTATCTATGCTGAAATACTTTACCCTCTGTTGCAACCACTTCCCTTGTGGGATGAAACGGTAAAGTTACATCAGAACATGTGCCCATTATATGAACATTATATACACATCCAATTCTTTTTCTCTGCAGTATCTACTCCTCAAAGTATCTACTCCAACTGTAGAAACCAATTACCTTGTTCTGGAGTAGTCTTATTGTATAGCGAGCTTCAAACAGAATTGGAAAATCTGCAGCATCATCTCACCATAGTTTGTTATGAATGCTACTGTATAGCAGTGTATCAACTACAACAACTGCATGGTTGTAACGTTTCAGTTATTCTACAAATCTCATTTCTCTTTGTAGTGTCTTTCTAGAAGGATTGCAAAATGCTTTTCCGTCAAATAGATTTCAGTTACGATTTGTTCATTTGCTTGATGCTCTCTATTTTATATAGTTATAACTATTTTATTTGTATGCTGCCTTACACTTGTCAAAGGCAACTAATCCAAAGGTAGATAACTCATCTCTAAACTGGCAGTTGGTAATCGGGAGATATTTCAGCTACTTGGAGAAAAATGGCTGCAAGGAGAATCTGCAGGAAAGTAAACCATGAAAGAATGAACTCTGTCATTTTTAAAATCAGCTTCTAGTGTCTAGGACAGTGCCAATCTTAAATTTAATAGAAGTGTTGCTCGGTTCTGATATTTAAAGCATGAAAGAGTTAGATATGAGGACAAGCTGTAGTTTTGGATGTTTTTAAATGTCTTATTTAAAAATTCCAAAAGGACATTTCAAATGAAGACTGTCCCCTTCATAGGTGAGAAACTGTTCATACATCCATTACCCTTTTTATAGGTAAAATACAGCTGTAACTGTTTTAAAAGTTGCAAAACCTAAATTAACCATCTCCTTGAAGCAGTGAGCTTCTAGAGGTGCTGTGTCACATGAAAGCCATCTGAACTTCTTATTCATTTTTCAAGGATACTAAACCTTACTAGCTATGAATGTATGGAATAATTTACAACAGAAATCTTAAAAGAATCATATCATCAGAAGTAATATAGTGAATCACCTAGTCAAGAAGTGCACAGTTTTTGAAATAAAGGGGCCTGCCTCTTAATCTGCTGATTTACTGGACCAATTTTTTATATCTTGGGTTTTTTGGGTGGGGGGGGGGGAGAGAATTAGTATGGGAATGGAACTTGGAAGCCTTTAATGTTAGGCTCTCCTGATAAAGACATATCATTAATCACCAACTGCAAACTTTACTCAATTTTTCTAAAATACTAGTTTCAAAATCAGCAGAAGATACTCAAACACTTGACAGATTGTCTTGATAAGAGTCCTTCACCATCCCACCTCCACAGAAAGAAAGATTCTTCCACCATTTTTAAAAAGCTAACATTTTAAAAAAGAATACAAAGTTACGGAAATCTAAGCAAATGGATTATTTTGTTTAGAAGATTCTTTAGAATTCAGTTCATCACCCAAGCCTTTCTTAGTTATTCATTGCTCCTGTGTAGGAGAGGCTGTTCTATAAACAGATAAACAGAGGAATGTCCAGATGGTTAAAATGTGAACTTCCCTCCATGAGAAACATATACTACTACTCTTCTTTTTTTTTAAAACTGTTGTGGGATCATCATGATTAAGTCTATAGAATGAAAGGCTGGAAGTCTCAAACCCCAGAGACCTTTTGAGACTATACACCTAGCTCCATTTCCTCTTGCTGTGTAGCTTGGAAATTACTGCTGCCATCTTATTTTTCAAGTGGATACCTCTATCTGGTGTAATTCCATTAAACCTGCTTTATGAAAAAGGCAGGATTTTCACAGTCTAAACATTGGCAAAAGGGGAAAAAATGAAAAATGAAATCAGTTCTAAAGCACGGCCTCTGCTCCTGCAATCTTGAAGTGTGTGACTAGGCAAATCAGCCATCCTCCTTTGTGGGGAGGTAGGCCAATTTCACAAGAGATAAGTAGAATTAAACGTCTTTTTAAAAAAAATAATAATATATATTTACTTTTAACTTTAGATATTATCATACCAAAATCGTCAAATGGTAGAGAAGACAAAGATATATTGCTATTCAAATCACTGACAAATATCTTAAAAGAACCTACAATAGAGAAATGTACAGGAAAAGATAAGACTCTGAATAGATACCAAAATGACGCTGAACTTGTCCTATGTGGAAGCAACTTTGATGTAGAGAGGTGCCAATTTGCATAAAGCACACAAAATCTGAGTATATAAAGATACAATAATAACTACAAATATTAAACTTAAAAACATAGAAAAAAGTTAGCACTTTTCCCCCTATTCTTCTAAACAACACTTAATACAAATGTTTCCTTTGTTCAGTGTGTTTACCTAGAATATTTTTTTTCTTGCTACAAATTCCAATTTTAATTAAAACCTGGGGGGGGGGTATTAGTTTTCTCTTCCTCCCTCTCCTGTCTGCAGCACAGAGTTTCTCACTTACCTGTCTTCTGCCAGAACATTTCCAAAACACTAAAACATCTTTTGTGTACTACTGAAAGGTTTCAGATTGTCTTCTTTATAATTTATACAGAATGTCTTCTTTATAATTTTATCTTGCTTATATTCAGTCACTGAATATGAAGATATAGAGAGATTATATAGCATATACTAACAAACCTGAGTTCTAGTAGATGAGGCTGTGCACACAACAGAAAAAAATCAAGTAATTAGGAGGTGAGGGCTTGGCAGCATAAGGAAACAACAGCCAAGAACAAGTCAATAACCAGCCATCAACACTCCAATCAACAACTAAAAAGCCGCACACCATCAGAGACCATATAAATACCACACACAAAATAGCCCAGAACACACATGCTGCTAGAGAGAAGTTCCCTGAGGATAGGCTTCTGGATGAGTCCGAAAGCTTGGAAGACTAAACCTCTGGTCCCCATGACCAACCCAGATTGGATTCTGCAACATTATCTTGGGAAAATTATATAGGCTTTCATTCATGAGGAAAAAAATACCAACCTGAACGAAACAACTCTACTTTGGTCCACCAAAATATTTTAAATGTCCTGCCCTCCATCTCACTGTCAAGAAACTCTGGGAGGCTTACAAACAGCATTAAAAAACAACAACTAAGAACAAAGGTACAACAAAAGCTTAACTTGAATAAGATAAAGTGTGCACAGCATAATTTCTAGAATTCTTTCTAAGCCTTTTTTATAACAGTAGGCATTAGGTAGTGCTATATTTTCTTCAGTGTAACAAAGTAATGTACAGGTAGTCCTCAAGTTATGATTCAGCAACAGGACAAATGCCCCTCCCAAGTTATAGTTGTTGCAGCACTTCTATGGCCACGTGATCAAAATTTGGTTGTTTAGCCCCTGCTGCCCTATGGTGTTTTTTTTAAAAAAAAAATTTTGATTTATATGCCGCCCTTCTCCGGAGACTCAGGGCGGCTTACAATGTACTCAGCAATAGCCTTCATCCTTTTGTATATTTATACAAAGTCAGCTTATTGCCCCCACAACTGGGTCCTCATGTTCCATGACTCCTGACTTGCCCAATTAACCATGGCCATCTTCCTCCTGCTGCTGCTAAGGCACACTTGGTCTGGCTGCTGAGATAGCTGCTGGCTACCCCAGTCCTTCTTTCTGAGGCCGCTTGTACCATTCTCCAAATAGCAAACCCCATACTTGCGATGCTTCAGAGCCTCAGCAGCTTTCTGAAGACTTTCCAAAGCATTATGAGGACAAAATGCAGAGTTTGGATAAGGGTGGGCATGCCATTCTTGGGATGCTTCAGAAGGCATCAAAAACTTTCTGAAGCTTTTCCACAATGTGATATTTTGCCTAAAAACTACAGTACATTGCTTAGGGGCAATAATTCCTATCCCAACTACCATCATAACTCGAAGACTACCTGTGTGGCGTGTTATCCTATTCTGTGTTGAATCTTGTGTATCTGTGCATTCACTAGAAAACCTGGGACAGTCTGCATCTAATGCTCTATCATGTGACCAGGAGGGAGGTGAGAGAGGTGCTTAAAATGGAGTGGTCTGCCATAATCCAAGCTAATTCCCAACTGCCTCACCCATTGTGTTGCACTGGGGAATTTTCCTGGAGTATTTTTCTCTGCAGGCCACAGCCACATTTGGACCATTTTTAAAGTAGATCTTTAATTGGCCAGTATTTTACCAGCATCAATTTCCCCCCACCATTCTGTTTTTCAGGGAATTATTCTTCTGAAAGACAGAGTCCTGAGCAAAAACTGTGTGCATCTTCAAAAATATCTTATCCTTGACCATTATGCAATGTAATTACCAAGCTTGTTGAACTTATACAATTACTGTACATGGCTATTCTGGTAAATTCTGGTTATTTCATTAAGTGGAACAAGTCTAATTTATTGCCTTTGGAATCCATGGTATCAATAGATTAACGTAAAAGACCAAAATTTATAATTGGTATGAACTTGGGTTTACAGTATTTATTTCCTGAAATATATCTCAGTATGTTAAATTAAATGTGCAGATGCAATTTCAGTAGATATAACTCAATGGTTAAAATTGCCACTAAGTCTAATATAAATTTTAAGAGAGATCATCATGTTAAACCCCGATATTTTACAGAGATAAGTTAATGGGAAAAAACCGTATGGCAGGCTAAATCCTCAGCATATCTCTGGCTAACATAAAGCTACCTTATGATGATGGCAGCTTTAATTTACAGCCTTTCATTTTAACATCTACCCTGTTTCCTCCAAAATAAGACATCCCCTGATAATAAGCCCAATCGGGCTTTTGGGCACATTGCAATAAGGCCAAGCAATTATTTCAGGGTTCAAAAAAAATATAAGACAGGGTCTTATTTTTGGGAAAGCACAGTATATTTTGGGAGGAATTATATTTTTTTTTAATGATTATGCTCCTCTATTGCCCTATTTGGAGAACAAATGTATAGTGTAACACCTTTGAAATACTGACAAATTTTAGGGTTCAGGTAAGCTGGGATCTTCATTTTCCTCTTCAAAAGCTGCCAGACACATTTCATTGTTGATAGAAACTGATGATGAGGAATAACCCATACTTGAACATAGTGGGAAAGACGTTTCTTTGGAATGCTTGGAATCAATACTTTGAAGCAGTTGGTTTCTAACAGTAATTTTAAAGACTTGGAGAGATTGCCTGTTAAATATGACTAACCAAGAATATTTGCTTAACAAATTATACAATTGAAACATGTACTAATGAAACAGTGTGACCAGATGTCTTAGCAATCTATAAAGCACCTGCAATTTCAGGTTCCTTAAGAAATGCAATGCTGTAATAGAAACCAAGAATTTGATTTTATATGGAATTAAAAAGTAAAAAGAAAGTTAGTATTACTGCAGTTGTACACCTGAATTGTGAAATGAAGAACTGGAATATCTAGTTTCGAAGAATCAATGGATACAGGTGTTAAGAAATGTAAAATTTAAACATTAATTCATCATTATTAAACATTAATACGTGAAGTAATAAAATATTACTTCATGTTAATCTCACCTCTTGAAGAAAATTTAAAAAGGGATGGATGGAGATTGAATTGTTCATGTTAGCATTATAAAAAAGATATAAAGGATTTTAACTCATATGATACAGTCTTATCTAACTACTATTTTGTTTTGGTTTCAAATTACTGCATATGTCAATATTTTGACCAGAAATATACTTAAGGATTTCATTATGTGTCAGGCCAGACTAGGAAACCAAGGTCATGCATGCTAATACTACTTTCATTATAAGGTAACAAAATCTTCCCAGCCTCCCCCCACCACTTTTTTTTATGTCTGTGAGAATACAGAGGGTCTTGACTGAGATGTTTATTTTCAGGTTATAGTTCTTGCCTGGATTTTTTTTTTTTTATCTGACTGCTGTCTTGGTTGTGGCTACTCCTCTTTGTTTCTTGAGGTTATTTCTTCCTTCTGCCTATTACTGTACAGTATGATGAACTATATTCTCAAAACATGGCAAATGTCATCTCATCAAGAATTTTGACTGTATCTAGCTGGAAGTACAGATGAAAGATTTATATAATTGGAAAGAAACTTATTCCCCTGATGTTATTGCATGGATTCAGGATACACATTTATTATCTATTTTTTAAAAGTATCTTTCATAAAACTGAGAATATAACCCAATATGTTGTGATGTAGACTAGATTTATTGATAACCTTAAGAACTGAATTAACTTTATATTGTTATAAAGTCTGACATGGGTCTTTTTCCTGTTTTTTCTTTTTTTAAAAAACGTTTTTTTTAATTTTATAAACAAACAATACATAATCAATCATTCAATATATCTTCTGAATACATCTTTTAAATCTTCTTTTTGCTCCTAATATTTATCATATCTTAATATTGTAAACAAACAAATACATAATCAATCATTCAATATATCTTCTGAATACATCTTTTAAATTTTCTTTTTACTCCTCCAATATTTATCATATCTTAATATTGTCATTCCCTTTATTATAACATTTCCCCCATTTTTCTTACTTTTCTATTAATAGCTTAATCTATTTAATTATATTAAACATTAGACAACTATTTTATCCCCACACAACCTTCAACCCTCCCTCCCCACCCCACCCCCAACTTCCCAAAGCAAAAACAGGTGTAGCATTAAACTAAACAAGCTAAAATACGCTAACTTGCTACAAGATTCAAAACTCCCTCACCCTCTTTAATTCCTCTTTTAAAAATTGTTCATTAGCCTCCCCTTTTAAAATTCTAATTTAAACATTTTAAAACTTTCTTTAAAGCATATCTCTTTAAGAAAAAGAAAAGAAAAAAGAAAATATTTTGCATCCATTCAATTTTAAATTAACCATTTTAGTACTTTGTTAAGTTCTTTTTCTTTTTTCTTTTCTTTCTCTCTCAAAAAAATACTTCAATAGAATATTCTTCAAAATATAACCTTAAAGATACTATTAAACCATTGAGTTTAATTATTTCTAACTCTTAAATTCATTCTTTAAAATATCAATTTCAAAACTTTCAGAAAACTATTCATTCCCTTTAAAGTTAACCATTTTAATGCCAGTCATTTTTTAAAAAAGCTATCCATTTTTAGTTAAACATTTTTACTTAAACTTAAAAAAAAATGCTAATTTCAATAGACTTTTCAAATTTATTATTAAAATCCTCCCCAAAAGAAATTAATCTTCAGTTCTCCCTTTCTTTCTATATTTTTTCCAATCCTTCATCTTCAATAATACTTTCTCCTTCAGCATTGCTCCTCCCCGCTTTTATTTTCGAAAATTTTTGAATGTAGATTTGAGACTGATGCATCTTTGAAGATCGCTGTCTCCTAAAAGTTATCTTCTTCATTTTGAAACCTCCATTTCGACTCTTCCTGCTTATATAATCAGTCACTTCCTCTCTTAAAAGTTGATTCTGTCTATAAAACCAAGAATTGTCACAATAAAGTTTATCAGTCTGCAAGAAAGTCTATTTGCTGCTTTTCAATTAACTGCATAGAAGCCTCTGCCAAAACCTCTGTTTTCAATGTGGTAACTTCTATTGTGTTCCTGACAGTCTCTTTTCCCTGCTCCAAAGACAAGTTAGTTTGATTTTCTTCCTCTTTTCCAGCCAGCAAATCATTTTTGTTCTCCAGATTATAATTTCAATTGATTCCAGTATAGCAGAAGTATAGAAATTTAAAAGTTCTTGTAAAACCTCTAGAGTCACAACTTGTAAATTTGCTGGCTCATATAGTAATGATCCTCCATCCTTGATGTCAGCCATATTTCAATTCCCAGTTTAAGTTTGTTCAGCTATCAGGTCAATAAATCCAATAATTTTCCACACAATTTAGAAGTATAAAGTAGTTAAGGTCAATACCATAGTCTTTTTCATTTCACTAGCACTTTAAATCTTTTTCTTGCCGCGTAATCTGGTGGCTTTTACAATGTTGCAGCTTTAACAATCACTTTCACTTGTAAGTTTCGTTTTAAACGCCCTTAAGCGCCATCTTTTTTCCTTTTTCTTTTAAACGGAGTTAAAGTTTAATACTTGCATTTTCTGTTCTCCTGATTTGCTCTGCCAGCATCCAGGTTTGAATTTTCTCATAGTCCTTAAAATTGCGCTGCTGGTGTGGTCCCGACCCCTTGTTCTGCTTAGAGCAGAATCGTCCCGGATCCGGAGCACTGAAGGGCTTTCAGGGAGCTCTCACCCTGCAAACCCCAGGCTTAAAAAAAAAAACCCTAGGGGTCTAGGGGAGCTCTACCCAGACCCTTCTGCTCTTCTCTCCCCCTTTTTCCCTGTGGGAGAGTTTCGAGTAGCTAGAACAGCTGATTTTCGCTGTTCTAGCGGCAAACAGAATCACGGGGCTGGAGCTCCTAAAGGAGCATCCATTCAGGGAACGTGGAGCCACTGGAAGTCCTTCCCGTTTTTTCTTTTGGTCACATTTTGGTCACAAAATAAATGACTGTAAGACTTTCCAGACAGTCCACATCAAAAAAACAGATGCTGCTGGATTTTCAGAAATGCTACTTTATTCTTGTAGCATCTTTTAATAGAAACTTGAAAGTGTGTTCAAAACCTTCACTAGTACCTTTTTGAGGTCAACATGTTCAAGTTGAGTCCGTAGTCTTTTTTCCTCATGCTTCTACTTTCCCAGGACTTAATAACTATTTTGCTTCTCCTATTTTCTTTCTAAGGTCATGTTACATTTGCCCACCATCACTATAATATTGCCCACAGTTGCTATGATGCAGTTTTTCATTCCAGATTTGAAACTCTACACATCCCTAGTTATTCCATTAATCTTGTATTAGGTATGAGGGGGGCATATAAGTAATAGATCACAATATTCCAATCAATTAAGCCCAGCATTACCCAATCTTCTGATGTAATGGGCATTTCCTGCTATATTTAAACAAACAGTAGAAGAGGGCTGTATAAGCAGAACAATTTATTACGGATTGCAGGAGGATGGGATGCCCGCACACACAAAATTATACAAGGCAGCAAGTTTTCTTCTTTTTCTTCCTATTTGGATTCTCTCCATCTCAAGCTATGTTTCTGTAACAAGTTTCTTGGGTGAGCTATGAATTAAACAAAGTGGTACTAGATAGTTGAAGGAAGCCAGGAAAAAATGTATGCTGTATATCCTGCCTTTCCCTCTAAATGGTAATCAAGAATCTAATTATTCCTTGCTCTTTCTCCTGACTGAGAACACCTTTGTTCAATCTGAATCAAGTATCAATTTGCCTTCCTTTATCAAGTCCATAACTGATATCAGGAATTGTTTTAAGACTTGAACACCTTCTTTGGATATCAGCCTTTGATTACTGATGATCAAAAATATTGACTAGATCTCCTATTTCCTACTGCAAATAGGAAAACATGACAGAGTCAACTATGACAATTAACTCACTTTATACCCAAACAGAAAGTGCAACAACTATCTTTAAAGGCCTTCAGCCACCATAGAGTACATCTGAACTTTTCCACCCCTAGTTAACGTTAAGAAAATTCTTCAGTATGCCAGTTGAGGTCAGAAATATTAAGAACATAATCATAAAGAATCACACACAGTCTTTCCCATGGGGGGTAAGGAAAGTTTAAAAAAAGGTAACAGAGATGGAGCACTTAGGAAAGCTACAGATTTGCAAGATTTTCTTAACCCTTGTCATTGGTTTGAAGAGATAACTGAGGATAGAGAGACCGTTTTTTTTTGGGTTACTGGAACAGCTTGTGGTGTTTGCACAACAACCTCCATCTCAATGACTAATTGAAGAGCGTTTTTGTGAACACAAAAAAATTATCCCAGCTGCCAATTTCTCATAATCAGAGCTATATGCCTTGATGGACCACCTGCCCAATATCTCCAGCCACAGGGAACTACGTGCAGGGAAGTGACCTATCATAGGGATCATTGGTTGGTCTTCAGCATTCAGTACAGACGCTCTTGGGAAGGCCAAGGCTGGGGGGTTTCCTTCCCCCTCCTGTACTGGTCCGAGTCAAACTAATACAACCTTATGCAGGCAAGGAACTTGGGAATTTATTTTCAAAGACTGTTGTAAAACATACCATGAGATGATGTTGTACTGGTAGCCAATATTTAAGTATATACAGTGGAGGCACACGTTTGAGCTAGATCCAAGTTACCCCTAATTCTGTTCAAATTCTAGAGAAGTTGATGCTATTCAGCAGTGATGAAAGGAGTTAAACACACCACACGGCTGTCATAGTTTGACTGCAACTTGACAGCAAATTCCGTACTTTTGACCGCCACCGTGACCGGACATGTACAAATTAATTCTTCGGCTACTAAAACGATACTTGTTCTGCTGTGAAATTAAAGCACGGGAATCTTACGAGGAGAAAAAGCACATCACGTCTGAAAACGAGCCGCCTCGAAGGCTTTCAGTTCCACTCTATCCGACCACATTTAGCGAGAAGTGGACTTCCTTTTACTGCAACATAGCGGACGGGAAGAAAAAAAAAAGAACCACGAGAAAGGCGATTGGCTATAATTAATACAACTTTTCTTTCGCCGCGTTTGAGAAGGGCTTGGGGAGAGAGGGAGCAAGAAACCGGGAAACGCAGCGCCAACTACAAGCCGGTTGGGGGCGCTCCCAGGAGCGGTCCCAGCTACGTATTTCACTCCCCTCCTCCTCCTTCCACACGTTTTGCAGTCATGGCGTTGTGAAAAGAAAGAAAGAAAGAAAAAAAGCGTGCAGCACAGTATAGCCACCCTTCTTAGGCTCATACGTTACTACTTGGGAGTGAAAGGGAAAAACTAAACACACATCCGAGTCAGCCTTTCTATGATTTGATTTGAATTTCGCTTACTAGCGAGTAAAGCTTCGGGGTAATCTATGGGACTTACTTTCAGGTGCCTGGAGATCCTCCAGCCCAGCTTGTGGTGCATTATGGGGAGAAAAGGTCCCTTTTATTTTCTTTTTTGCTGCAGTCAAATATAAATTCATCCGAGACTGCGCCCTGTGCAGCATGGACGGGGTTTACTTTCGAGTAACGTGCACAGGATAACACCGGGATCTAGTCAAATCCACCACCCCCTCGTCCCCACCCCTCCCGGCATGTGCTTTAGAGTAGACCTTTACATGAAAGCAACCCCAACCGGTCGGATTCAAGAAAGCTTCTAAGGGCCCCTCTAAAATCTAGTTACGAGCTGCCAAAGGAGGAAGCGGTGCGACATCCACGCAGTTCTTTTTGACTCTTGCGAGCCCGGAATTAGCCCGAGATCCTTCTCGGTGTAGCACGCCGAGCCGGGGCCGCTTACAGGTCGGGAGAGCTCCAGAAAACAGGCTTAATTTCGTGTGGTGGATCTACAGCTTTTAGGAAGGAGCGAGATATGGGGTAACGGAACCGCACCCCTAATCCTATAGGATTACCAATGCGATTAACTGGTAAGGGACTTTACTAGAAGCTACCTAGCACTGGGTCCTGTAATAGCTATAATAGGAAACGGCACCTTACATAGGATACAGTACTCCACCGAGGGGTTCCAAGGTATTATTATTACTAGAGCTATTACTACAGCAGCAACCGCTGCTGATACCTTACTTCCGGGTTTGCAAACTCAGGACCAAACCCATCTCGGCGGAGGGATTCAATTTTCTCTTCTAGCCGCCTCCCCCTTTTTTTTTTGCTTCTGCTCTCCCCCCCCCCTTTTTTTTTGCACGAAAATAATTTGACAGCGTTTTGCTGACACTGGAATTTTGTACCCGGGATGGGGGGGAGGGGGCAGAGCTCCATTATACGAAGCACGCATGGAATTTCTTGAAAAGGTAAGTCTAACTCCCTTGAGTCCCCCCCCTCCCCGCGTGATCTTGCAATTAGTTATTCCACCCTCCCCAGATGCAATCGCCAAGGGGAGGGTACATCGCGCGCTGCTCTTGGAGGGAAGAAGCGAAGGAGGGAGGGGGGGGAGGTTGAGTATATTTCCTGGCGGAGCGATATTTGTTTACAGGATGAGCTGTAATGTAAGCAAAGTAGGACCCCAGTAAATAGCACTGTAGTAAATTAAAATTGCAATTGCCTTATCGGTGCAAAACAAATTAAGGGGAAAAAAATTGCGCCCTACAGTGATCTTGGACCTGCATGCACTTGTTGCAGAGTTGCACCAGGTAGGCAAACGCTTAAGAACTTCCATTCTTTCATTAACCTACAAGCTCAACTTTTTTTTTTTTTTAAGTTTGCAGTTTAGTTACTTTCGGTGTGTACGGTTAAGTAGGCGAGGCCCTCCCTGCCTCCTCCTCCTCCTCCTCCTCCTTGCTGCAAGATATCCTAGTAGGAAAAGAGCAGAGCACCAAGGTTGGCAGTTTTTTAAAAAAAATGTCCTTATTGCTTAGAATTTCCTTGGGCGGTTAGTTGCTTAAAACTGAAATCGTGTGCAAGCGAATGTCTCGAAGGACGGCAATTAAAACTGAAACGACCGTGTGTCATATTTTAAATATAGTGCGTGTCTATGTATGTGCAAGCTCTTAAGTTTGTGTGCGGGCTGGCAAGGTACCCATCTGCGTGGATCTGACACTTGATAACGCGCTGCTGTACCTGCTTGCAATCGGTGGGAAATTGGAAAGCTAGAGATTTGCATCTTGGCCACTCCCTAACTCCCGCACACCCATGCTTCTTTTCCCTATGGCGTCTGCTGCTTCGTATTCGACCAAGCAAAGAGACACTTAAAGTAAGATGGATGCACTTTTTTCTTCTTCCCGGAGAGATGAGTCAGATTCAGTCCCTGAAAATTGAGAAGATAATATGGTTGAGGTTTTTTTGTTTTGTTTTGTTTTTTAAATAAAAGAGGAATATAGAAATGTCAGCCCCGAGGCTACAGTATGCCTTGTTTCGAGAGACTGGGAAGTTTGATTCAAGATCCTTCTTCTGTGCGTGGCATCAATAGAATCAAAGACTGTGTGTAGTTCTGAGGATTGTAATGCGATGATTCCCAACATACTATCAAGAGGATATGTTTTATGCAACTTTTGGCCGATAATTGCTGAAAAGTATTGTGGTGTGAAGTCACAAAATTTTTAAAAATGGTTCCACTGGTTTTTTTTGTTTTTTTATTTTTTGGGTTTTCTTTTTTTCTTTTCTTTTCTTTTTTTTTGTGTAATACAGATAGTTCTAAACATGTGGCAGCTGGCCTTCCTACTGTATTAGCATTTTTTGTTTTCCTGCACAAAAGCCCACCCCCCCTTCCCCCAGTGCTTATGGAAAACATTTCCTTTTTCCTTGAGAAACATTATATTTTCATCCATGGGTCAGTTCCATAAACTGATGATAGATAACCGAGCTGAATCTAGACTTTGCTTTTACTATTACAGTAAAGCAGAGTCGCTATTAATTTGCCCTTACTGATTTGAATAATTCTAGCTAAATTATAGCCTAGTAGTTGATATAAAAACAATATCCTGTACTAATAACAATATGCTAAAGCAATCTATGGTGATTGGAGGAATTGGATACCTTTTTACTTAAACAATAAGCCATTGCTTTATTCCCAAGACTTTCGGAACCCATCCCCAGTGTTGCTGGCTGAGGTGTTCTGGAGCTCAAGGTTCACAGTTAAAAATGTCGGAGGTTGAAAAACATTGCTCTGGGCCATACTTCTTTAGGCCAGCTGTGGAGATGACAACAACTGTTGTCTTCTGGTTATGAGCTTCCTAGAGGCCCCTGTTAGCCACGCTCGGCCCTCGGGCTGGATGCATCACATGCTGGCCACGCCCACCCCGGTTTAGCGAAGTGGGGGAAGTCACGGTACGTCACATGACAACAACGTGACTTGCGAGTTTGATACCCGTGCCCTATAGGTAGTCCTTGACCTACACCCATTTGTTGAGTGACAGTTCAAAGTTACAACTGCACTGAAAAAAGTGGCTTATGACAGTTTTTTGCATTTAGAACCATTGCAGCAACCATGATCAAAACAAAAAGATTCTTGGCAACTGGTTCATATTTATGACGGTTTCAGTGCCCTGGGGTCATGTGATTACATTTTGCAACCTTCTGACAAGCAAAGTCAACGGGGAAGCCAGATTGCATTAACAGCAGTGATGCTCACTTAACAACTGAGGTGATTCACTTAAAGAACTGTGGCAGGAAAGGTCATAAAATAGGGCACAATTTGCTTAACTGTCTCGCTTAGCAAAATAAATTTCGTGCTCAATTGCAGTTGTAGGCCAAGGACTACCTGTATGTGAACAAGAAAGTTGAAGTAGATATATCTTTTTTCTTTTTTTTTAAATCTAAATCAGTTTTTCTCAGCCTGGTAACTTCCAAATGTATTCACCTGCAGTTTACACTGTCCCTAGCCAGAGTTGGGGAAAGTTAATTTCAACAATCAGGACTTAAGGGAAAGTAGCCTGAAGTTGTACATAAATGCATTTTATATATTTAGCCTTAAGATTGATCTATATAGTATGGCCCCAGTTTGGATGCTCTTCTCAGCTATTTCTGTGTATGCCCATGCATTTTTGTACAGTAGTATCCATACACAATTACAGCTCGCTGTGGCTATTTTAACATATGCTAAGCCCCAATTATGCAAAATATGTTCTATAATGTGAATAGACATAATGCTAATATAAGCATCATGATAATAATGGATTGGTAGTGTAGACATTGTGCTGAACCATAATTTTATTTGATTCATGAGTTTAAAAAAACCAGCCAGAATGGATTGTCACAGAAGATTTTCCTCACATTGAGAGATGCTCTCCACTGCCATATCTCACATCTGAAGACAAAGGCTACATGAATAGATTTTAAATGACCTTTTTGTGATAACTGTACCATTTGCTTTTAAATGAATACTAATTTAAAAGTAATTAACATGCATTAAATTGCATTTTGCTTGCTTGATTACTGAAGCCTTTTGAATTTCCTGACAATACAGTCCTATGTGCCTGTTTACGTGGGAGCTCAGATCAATGGTGCTTCCTTTCCAGGTAAGCATCAGTGTGGGATTGCTGCAGTCTTATATCTGTGAATAAGCTCTACTGAATTAAAATGAAACTGATTTCGAAATAGACCTGCACAGAAGTCACCCTTAAAGATTGCAGTCCTGTTTGAATCTAACATCTATATGAGGCTAATTTGTAATTCATTAACAAATGGAGTTCAGAATTTTGGTCTGACTGTTCCTAATTGACTATAACTCACTTTTTAGCAACACAGCCAGTTAGCATTAATAAGTTTTTAATGTGCTTTTACAAATATACCCATGGCTTTCTCCCTCTCTTCCTCAGAAAATGACTATTTCAGCTCCTTGTTGTTTTCAGGTTCATGCATTACACGAAGATGTGTAATTTCCATTTTTTATTTCCATTTTGAAGAAAGCTTTGTAAAATTTATAGAATATATATGTTTGTGTGTCTGTATGTAAATGTATGTCAGTGTGTATGTATGTGTGTGTGTGTTTAAATAGAATGTTATCTGTGATGATTTTGGTTTATGAACTTGGGTTTATGATAAGAAAAGCTTATAAATAATCATATTGTTACCAGGGCCTTTAAAAGGAATTTGTCATGAGCCAGAGTTTCACTTTGAAATCAGACAAGAGTGAAGTGCTTGATTTTATGAAATCCTGTGCTTTTGGCAGAATCACAAACACCCTTTTATCTTCTAGTATATCTCTGCAATTTAATGCATTTTGACAAAGCAGATTTGGGAGCTGAATTCAGTGTGTGTGAATTCTCCAGCTAATAAGATTTTTTTTAAAAATCATTGGTTACCTCATGTTGTACTGACATAAGAAGCCATTATATGCTTAAGCCTGAGTTATTCAGTAAATCACAATTGAGTTTGCACAGCATGCTTAGTCATAAAACCATGGTTTACAAACTAACTGGATGGTTAATGCCACAGCTAAATAAACTGCATTATTTTTGATGTGATGTGTGTACTAGATCTTTAATAAAGGTGTACTGTAGAAAAACTGGAATAGGTCTGGAAGAGAGCAGTGGAAATATATTCCATAATAGATGGTTGACATAAGTAGCCCAGAATGAATATGGTAACACCTTTCAACTATGAGATAGTTTTCTTATAGGAGAACAGATTTTGTTCTTTGCCTTCTTTGACTTTTAAGAGACAAGTCCTGTGGCTCTCCCTTATTGAAAGATTTCAAACAGAGATTGGATTGTTATACAGTGTTTTGGAGATACAGTACCTTTGAATATTATGTGTCAATGAGAATGATAGACTGGATAGGCTGTAAGGCCCTCTTATTGTCAGGAAAGTTACAGCCATAAAAATTATTTGTTAGCAACCTAAAATGCATATCACATGGAAGATGATGAAGTGCTGTTTTGTTTTGTCCAAAGTGGAAGGGAATGCACATCAAGTTAAATTGCAGGAAGTTAAGTTTCTATTGAATATTAAGAAATGGTCTAGTGGTAGGAACAGTTTAATAGTACCACCAGTTTTCTAGAGCAGTAGTCTTCAAACCTTTTGATAGTGCGGGAGGCTCCGCCCACCCGCCCGGACGTCATTAATGACGATCTCGCATGCTTCTGTGCAGAAGCGCGCATCCTTGCTCCTGTTGCGAACTGGTAGTAAAGGTAAGTAGAACCCCCCCCCCAATGGTTAGTAAGTATATGTATGTACTCTCATATGATTATACACATTGTGAAAGTCTCCAAAATAGAAACGTAAAAATAATGAGACAAAGGTAAAAAAACAGTATTCTAATTCTTTCTTTCTTTCTTTCCTGTACCCCAGTGGATTTTTTTTTATGCATCCCTCGGGTGCATGCTGCTCCCTTTGGGGACTACCAATCTAGGACAGAGTTGTGCTCCCTAAAATAGGTCCAAGCAGCAGCTGGACAAACCATCTGTCAGAGAGTTGTCTTAAAATGGATCTCATCAATTTGGACTCAATGACTTAGTTATTTCCAACTCTGTGATTTTGCCATTGTGCCTCATACTTCATTTATTTTACAGTACTGAATTGTATAAACTATTTCAAGCAAACCATAGCTTTTGCACAGCTTCGGTGTGAAGACTGAGACCTGTTCCAGTAATATTAAAAATGTACTTTTTAAAATTGTGAAGGTATGTTGTGATGGTAGTCTTGTTGGCTTCTTGATAAATTTCAGTCTCTATGATTCATTTCAGTGGATTCAGTGTCATGGTAATCAGATGTCACTACCATAGGCATATTGTGTCTGAATTTACATGAGCATTATTGGAGCATGCATAGGCAAAAGTATCTATTTATGAAATTATAAAATTAGGTTTTATATATAAAAATGCAGCTACAGTATATATGATGCAGCTTCATCTTTAGCCTAAAGGACTTTAATTAATAGAGTTGATACATGTTTATTGTAGGAAGATATTGTTCCTGTTCATTAGCATGTTCTTTTTAAATGCATGAAGATTTAAAATACCCTGTTTCCCCCAAAATAAGACATCTCCTGATATTAAGCCCAATCGGGCTTTTGAGCACATGGCAATAAGGCCAAGCGCTTATTTCAGGGTTCAAAAAAATATAAGACAGGGTCTTATTTTTGGGAAAACATAGTAGCAATGTTCAATTGATCATATTGAAGCTGAAATCAACGGGAAGGATCTCTTAAGAAGAAAAGAATGACTGAATTTAACAGACTAGCAGTATTTGTCAGCTCTTAACTCTTTGCCAGAATTGGAAGATACAAAATGTGAACAAAATCAGCCAGTTCATCTTTCACTGTTAGCCTGTATGCATGTCATCAGCCTGATCTGGATGTAGTATAATGTTCTGGCATTACAGCAGCACCTGTCTGATTCATAGGTACTCCTTTTTAAACTTCTTAACAGACCGTTTCAGAGTAAACCATTGCTTTTACTCAGCTTCAGTATGAAAACTGTTCCGGTAATATTAAGACCATAATTTAGCATTGAATTTGAACCATACAATGGTATATGCATGCTAGGAATGCACAAAACTCAAACTATTTGGAAACTGAACATCCCCCCACCCCCCATGCCAAATCTTCTTCTGGATCCTGCCTTTCTATAAATCATTTTGGGAAAAATATTTCCAGTTTGCAATATTTATGTGAATAAATCACCGAACTGCTCTCAGAATGCCATGGGCCAAGAGAAGGTTGATGTGGTCTGGAATGGAAACAGAATGTTCCAGAGTTCTTCAGAACATCCATTTCTGAATTGATGAGTTATTCACGTTGCTTATATTTGCATGTTGGGATAAACTGTCCGTAAAATCATTAAGGTTACAGCCTTGTAGACATTTTTCATTAATCTTGGTGAGATTTACTTAAGTTTTTAGCACCTAAGAACTTTGTCTTTCCTATTCAGCTTAAAAATATATCTGTCCTTCCTGTTACTAAAATGGGAATTTTAGGAAGTCTATATGGTTAGATAAAGTAATACTAAGAATACTTCCTAACTCTTGTTTTGAAGGGCTTTCTAAAAATTCATTTAAAATTCATTTTTGTTTGGCAAGTTGGTTCACAAGAGAAACCAAGTAATTCAGTGCTTGTTCATTCACTCACTCACCCCACCCCCACACATAAAATAAATATATTAATACAATGTTACCTTCTTGTATCACAGTGACTTACAGTAGATGTGCTGACTTGGTAGAAATTTATTGCATTTTAAGTTTTGTGTAGCAGTCTGAAAATTTGTTTCTGGTACAGAGTCTTGTACCCTAGCATGGGGTGAAAATACTTGTTTTGGTTTTGAATCAGAAGCACTGCATAGTTTTATTCTGTATTATACTTCTACAGTTTGAAAGAAACATTTCCTTTCATTGAGTTGCACAGAGATGCAACTAATGAAAAAGGGTGCTACTGTTGTTTTTTGCCACAGCATTGAGTTCTAAAAGGTTTGAAGTTGAAATAAAAATCAGTTGTACTTTGCAGCAGTGACACCTAAGCTGTTATTTATTGAGTCTCAAACTGCAACCGAGCTGATTAATTATTAGTTGAAATTCATAGCAAACCACTCTCAAAGTGATGGGAGCTATAGTTAGAAGTTGTTGTGGTCCTGGTAGTGGAGTCAGACAGTGAGGAGGCTGAGGAAGAACATGTGCCAGTCTTGGAGGCTGAGGAAGGCTCAGATGAGGACTCTACATCAGAGGCAGAGATGGGGCCAGGGCCATCTGGGAGTGATGTGCGGACTCCCGAGCCTCCAGAGGCTGACAGTAGAGAGGCAGAGGAACAGGAGGAGCCTGCTCCTACTGCATGCACGAGAAGAACTGCCAGAAGGCAAGAGCAGCTAAAGCAAAAAGGACGACTCGGGAGTAAGGCCAAGAGATGATTGGCCCCTCCCATAAGACTTAAAAGACCAGCAACGGCTCTTGGGCTCTTTGTTGGGAAACAACGTTGATAGATTTGTTTCTTGTCTTGCTGCATTTATTAATTTTTTTTATAAAGTTTTTTTTTATTTTTTAACACACAGACAAACACACAAACAATGTATTTTTTCTGAACAGAGTATTGGGCAGATCATAAATTTAAACAATTTTTCAATACAATTTATATATTCCCTTTTGTCATAATATTTTCCCTTCTTTTTCCTTCTCCCCCCTCCTTTTTTTTTGGAATCCGTATTGCCCATTCATCCTAGCTCTAATCTTCACCAAATTTCATTTTTTTCTTGTCAGCGTCTTCTGCTTCTGAACTTTTGCCAAGAAAAGATTGGCAGGTTGCCTAATTAGACAAAGGCTGGTGATAAGGCTGAAGAATTGTGTTCTTAAGAATTTGTTTTGAATTAGTTTGGACTACGCTGAGAATGAGTTAATTCTCAGCTGTTCTAATAAAGCCTGTTTGTTTCGAACTGATTGCATCTGATAATACCTACTTGGGCCTGGGTCACAACAGAAATATCCTGGGAGATGAAAGTTAACATTTACTTTCAGGAGAAACTCTTCCTTATTTTACCTTCCCCTTATTTCAGCCTCACACTTAATCCGCATATCCATTACTTTATTTACAAATATATGCTTGAACATGATTCTCTACCTCGAACAAATCTAAACCAGCGGATTATGTAGAATTTGTTAAATTTGTTAAACTGTCAATCTTGACTGGGAACCTTTTGATTCTGATCCAGTGCATAATCTAAGCTGATTTAAACCCACTGCAATTAGTGGCATAGAACCAGCCTCATTCCCTGGTAAATCAGAACCATCAAATTCAGAACATTATTTATTACATTTATATCCTGCCCATCTTGCTATCTAAAGCAATTCTGGCACCCCTGGAAATGATAGCAATTGGCACTTCCAAGATGGCCACTTGGAGATATTTTGCCATGCCTTGCTATCTGTGGCCAGGCAGAAAAGCATTTCTCCTTGAGAGGAATAATGAAACCATAATGAATTAAACATTAAAGAGTTTGAACCAGTCTCATGATACCCAAAGCACCTAATACTAGATGTTGAGGGTAACTGTTTTAAATTGCTTACTAATAGGGCTAGCTGCGTCGTCTGTTATCATCTTAATATCTTACAAATAAAGCAGTTTTCCTCCCCCTTACAACTATTGTTTAAACATAAATATCAGTCCTGAACTCCATTTGAAGTTGAAGTCCATTTTCTTAAAGCAATTGGATTGGAGCTGTATAAAGTAGGGCAGAATAGTGATAGGATCAATATTGAAATAGAGTTGGTTCTAAATAGGGAAACTGACAGAAGAGCAGGTATTATTGATGCAATTTAGAGCCTGCTTTTCTATCCAGAGTTGGGGAATCAACAGAAAAACATAGAAGATTAGAAGCAAAACTTGGATACAGTGTTTTTAAGGCCAAATTTGCAACATTGCTAGCAAGGCCATGTGATAGATTAGACTGGTACATGTGAGAATGCAGCTCATGTCTGATATTGATCCATTCTGCAACTTTGTGAGTTCATTGAAAAGGTCCCCAGTACAGAGGAACATGGAGCTCGCATGTTAAATTCGGCTAATCTTGACCAAACGATTACATGAGAAAGCCTGTAGATTTAAGTCAAGGGATAATTATGCATGCTTGAGATGAAAAGAAGTCACTTTTTTGTGTGTGCTTTGAAATGCCCTGCCATCCGAATTTTTCTGTCACTATGAATTCTTGGTGCCATCTTGTTTCTTTGGATCTCTTGCAATCCATTTCCATTTTTTAAACTTGGAATTGTGTTCAAATAATTTGTTGTTAACTTTCATTTTTACTATCTCAGAAAGAAAAGACAGATGCATTCTACACTCTGTTCTGTGTAGATTTTTGTCACCTCTGAAGTGTTGACTTGCCATGTTTCAGTTGAAAACTGAAGTTGCAAGAGAAATACAGAAGTGGCAGCTAGTTTGCTGTTATTTTTTGAGTGGTGGTGACTTCAAAAAGAGTTGTTTTGTTTTGCATCATAGTCTTTTTTGCATATGTAAAAAGTCTTATTAGTAAGGTTAGAAGGAGTTCCATCTAGAACAAAGTAATTAGAATTAGGATTTACTTGTAAAACTTCTAAGCTCTTACCAACCAAATCATTTCTCAGTACAACTTAAGAAACCAAGATAACACAGTTTAAAAATAATTAAAAACACACAGGTAACTGCATTTCTCTCCTCTTAAATTTGAATGGCAGGTTGAAATTAAATGTTTCAGGATTTGAAAGTTGCTTATGTAAATTCAAATTATGACTTGTTAACTTTGGCATTGGCATATTTGTGGGCTGATGACAAATTAAATACTTTCATTTTTGTTCAGTCTGCTAATTATGCTCCTTAAACCACTTAATTATTTTTATTCCAGCTCATTAAAATATTACAAATATTGCATGTGGTCTAATATTAAATTTATTTACTCAGAAATAACATGCTATTAAATTAAAAAACATCTACTCTTAAGTACGGGTCTTTATATCAGAACCCTAAATATTGTGACACGTGGACCTCCTTACCCCAAATTTCATACATCTTAGTGTAGTTATGACCCCAGTTCTGATCTTCTGCCAGTGGTGTGTCATCTTTAATAGAAATGAAGTTGTCTTAGAATCCAAAGAATTAATCGGTAATAAATAAAAATTAAAAGGTTAGATTACTTTTTTTTTTTTTAGTTTAGCTAGTTTGAGTGACGTTTAAAAAATGACTATGACTCTTCAGGTGTTAAAGTCTTGTATATGTGAAGAACAGATGGGATCATGAACTTTGTTGCAAGTTTTCTAGTCCTCTAATATATCTGGCTGAGTTATGATAGCATGGTGTTTGTTTGTTTGTTTTTTGTCAAATAGAGATACGATGTCATTTTGTTAACATAGGGAGATAGGAGTGGAAGAAGAAACTGTTACACATGAGAATGCTTTAAAATTTTTTGAAGAGGATTATACAGACTGGCATGGTCACCCTGAGATATTTGTGCCAGAATGGGGATTTCCAACTGGATGTCCTAGTTTTAGTTTGATACCTTGAGCCAGGTTTCTACTTTGTTATCAGCTTAGTTATACAGCCCTACAAAAAGAGATTAAAACTAGGGGTGAAATGCTCCCTGTTTGGACCGGATAGCCTGATCCAGTAGCGATGGAGGCCGGTGGTTCGGAGAACCGGTAGCAAAAATCCCTGCCCCCCCCCCACCCCCCCGCATGCCCAGCTGAGCCGCACAATTATCAGAGGCTTTTTTTTTTTTTACTTTTAAAAGCATTTTTTCTACAACCTCTTCCGACGAAAAAATGCTTTTAAAAGTTAAAAAAAAAGCCTCTGATGATCTTGCGGCTCAGCTGGGATCGTCAGAGGCTTTTCAAAGCATTTTTTTCTGCAACCTCTTGGTCGAAGAGGTGGTAAAAAATGCTTTGAAAAGTCTCTGATGATCCCAGCTGAGTTGTCTAATCGGCAGAGGCTTTACAAAGCATTAGCAAAAATGCTTTGAAAAGTTAAAAAAAAAAAAAAAGATGGCCATGCCCACCCTGTCACATTAACACTCCCCCCCCCCACCAAGCCACGCCTACAGAACTGGTAGTAACAAATTTTACATTTCATCCCTGGTTAAAACACTCATAATAGTACGGCTATTAACTGAGTTTTAATGTTCCTTAGATGCACTCAGCAAGGGCTACAATTCATAGGAAACTTGGTCATTTAATAACCACACTCCAAACTACATAAATTACTGTGTACGTGGGGATTACTGAGCCTACTGTTTTTGTGAAAGTGCCTTTTTTGGTGACGAAACATAACAGCTGAACTAAACATTCCATATCCATACCTAGCCACATTAGAGATTTTTCCTACCCGCCCATGGACAACTTGCTTGAAAATTGACTGGCAACCTTTAATTGGAAGAGAGTCTTAATTTTTCTATACATAGTTAACCCAAATAATAGAAAATCATTACTTTATGATTTCAATATTTTGTTTTTTCTGCATTATTACTTTTATTTGCCTTCTGAATCCAATACTATATATGCCCTTCTTGACAACTTGAGATTCTGAGGGTTGTTGCTATATATTCCCTCCTCCAGGAAAGTTTCAAGTTTTCTTCAATTGTAGGTAAATGGGGGGGGGTATTTTTTTCTCCCAGACTTGTGAAATTTTGCCTCAGTAGGCAGAGTGATGTTAGCTTTTTTGTGAAGTTTGCATTCTGATTAAGGTTACAGTAACAGTTTGATTTGTGTTCTCTGTGCATGTTCCCTGTATCATATACATTTAATTCATATACTCTGATAATTAATAAAGTAAAGCCCCTTGGAAATATATCAAGATTTTGCTTTGACTTAAAAAAAGATCATGAAGTTATCTAGTGATCGTTGCATTATCAGATTATTTTTCTTTCTTAAATATTTTTATTTTCTTTTTATACCAACAGAATGATTAAAACACTCTGATACTTGTTTCAAACATTTTTAATATCTTTATTGCCGATTCATTGTCTTGCTTATGTTTCTTAAATTTATCATTTTGGTATTCGTGATCTTACACTTAAGTCTATGCGTGTCCTTACAAACTATATTTAAATGAGAGTGCATAGATCTGCAGCATGTGGTTTCTAACTTTGAATTCTTGGAGTTATGTTTTGGACGTGGTTATTGTGCAGATTTTTTCCCCCTGCTTTGTAGGGGATACCTTCTGATTCTGTCTGTCTGTCTGTCTCTCTCTCTGTCTGTCTGTCTGTCTGTCTCATTCAAATCAAGTCATGAATAGTACTGTAAACCAGTGGTGGGTTCCTTCCGGTTCCATCGAGCCGGTAGCGGTGTCGATATGACATCACCGAACCGGTTCTGCCCTACCCCCACTCCCCCATGTTATTCTTATCTTTTATTTGGCCCCACCCCCAATCTATTGCTGCCTTCTGAGTCCCAGCTGATGGGCTATAAAGAAAAAAACTATTTAAACTCTTGCCGTGGGGCTTCAAAGGGCCGCCCTACAGCTGATCAGTGGTAAAAGGCAGTTTGGTGGTAGACTGGTGCCTCCAAAAACAAATGAGAAGACCAGTGCCTGCAAAAATACATGAGTAGACCAGTGCCTGCAAAAATAAATGGGTAGACCAGTGCCTGCAAAATAAATGAGTAGACCGGTACAGCTCTGCAAGCAATTAAAAGCCTGGTAGACCAGTACCTCTGCTAAATCCTAAAGTATTATCACATGACCATCAAGCCACGCCCACAAAATAAGCCACGCCCACAGAACCAGTAGTAAAAATTTTTAGAACCCACCCCTGCTGTAGACCATGAATTAATTAGTGCAGGTGATATTTGCACTATCAAAACCAAAATAAAATAATTTGTATGTTTTCCTTGAGCATGTTTTTCTTCAGTTTCCATACATGTTGCAGTACTAAATTTGTAGAGATGAGATTGTAAAGAAGGCTACCATGTGGCCGAAGGTTAAATGTTTGCAGAATTATCTGCATATTCCAGATCTATTATATAAGAAAATAATTAGAATTGTGATTTCTTTATCTAGAGAAGAAATAACATTCACTTTGTAATTAAGTATGCAAGTACATTGTAATTTGCCAAGAACAATTGTCAGCAGTAAGCCTTATGCCTTATTTAACCATAGTAGCTTTTGTTGCATATCAAATTAAATTTCTGTATGCTTTCAGGGATCCTTCCAGTTCTAATCCTTTAAGGCACGAGAAATGAAAAACCAGACAAAGAACATATGCAATTTATTTTAGGCATTGTAAAATGCAAATCAGTATGTGCATGATTTAATAGTTGAAAATTCACTTGCATGGAATATGTTTATTGTATGACTAAAATTAGTTTAAAACTAAAGCTCCAAGATACTTGTGCTTAATTGTTTTTGAGCAAGAATGGTGTAAATAGTCAAGGGCTATATTCTCATTCTCTCTCCCTCTCTTCCCCACCCCCCCCCTCTCTCTCTCACACACACACCACCATTATTTCGCAGCTCTTGGAATTTCTTCTGATCATGATTATTGGAAACTGCCACTTAGAGAGTCAAAACACATGAAAAGAGCAGTGTAAGCCTTAAAATAGGAATTTTTAAATTTTAAAAAACCCTGCCCTTTCTGCCTCTCAGGCCTTTCCCGCCATCTTAAATGCAGTCCTTGGCCATGAAAAGGTTGCTCATGCTTGATACAAATTATAAAAGCCCTGACTTTTCTTGGCAATTTCTGAATGCAGACATTTGGTAGCTGAGACAATGGTTGAGAGGACAGTGATAGGTAGCACTGTTGAAACTACATTCTGGATGAGATTGAAGCCAGAAAAGGATGCCTCAGAGAGTTTCATGTGAGTTACTTAACAGTAACTCTCTTAACTCAGAAGAAAGGGATATAAGGCTATATTATACTTTGTACAGGTAGTCCTTGACTTACAACAGTTCGTTTAGTTACCATTCGAAGTTACAACAGCACTGAAAAAAGTGACTTACGACTGTTGTTACAGCAACCCCACAGTCACATGATCATAATTTGGATGGCATGTACGTATCTATGAGGGTTGCAGTGTCTCAGGGTCATGTGATCACCTTCTGGGAAGCAAAGTCAATGGGGAAGCCAGATTCACTTAACAACTGTGGCAAAAAAGATCGTAAAATGGGACAGAATTCGCTTAACAAATGTCTCATTTAGTAACAGAAATTTTGGGCTCAATTGTGGTCATAAGTTGAGGACTACCTGTATATCTTTGATCTGCCATGGAGAATATATTTAACTAATAACTACCAAACGGTTACTCCAAAGTGAATGTATTATTTTATGGGAGGGTGAATAAACAGGCCTCATTCAGCCATCTGAGATTGCTTTTTTATGCTTTGAGATCTGTGATGTTTATAATTTAAAAAAACTGCAGTGTGGGTTCCTGGTAAATTTTGGCAGGAAAGAAAAAAAAAATGTGTTACATTTATGATAGATTTAATCTAATTTTAAAAGTTGAAAAAAAAGTGCTGAAATGGGAGAAAAATTAGTCTAAAAATTACCATTTCCAATAACAGCATTATATCATCATTTCCCAAATAATAAAGTACAATCCGTTCCTTTCTCTCTTTACTATTCATATTTCAAAAGGAATTGTCATGTTTATGTGCCCCTTTCAATCTGTGCACAGGCATAAACGTGCGTCAAAGAATGCATATGTGAAATGTTATGTGAAATGTTGCACAGCCTTTTAATACAATACAGGGGGATGCCAAACAGAATATGCATCATATTTTTCTGATTAGTTAGGATAAAAATTCAATTATAGTTTCTTCTACATTGTTGAAATAAAAATGCACAAGTTTGGAGTTGAGCACATTATTTTGTCTGAATGAATTACGGTATGCTTTTTATCTGAGTTGCTGGCACATCACTCTGAATGTTGTAAATTGCTCATCATTTACTGTAAATCTTTACGATGCTTGGCAGACATATGGCTCAATCAAACTATATGGTTATGCATTCTGGGAAACAATGTATTGTAACTTTTTCTACAGTGACTCAAAATTGGAAGTATGTTGAGACATACAGACTTCTGAAGACGAGAAGAGGCAAACATGCAGCTGTCTTGTGTTGTGGCTGTTTATTGTAACTTATGATGATCCAGTGAAATTATTATTGGGTTTGGTTGCACTTTATTAAAAGTTGAAGAGAGAGAAGAGAATATATGGCTATTCTGTATCCAATATCTCCTATAAATGGGAGAACAGAGCCAAGATGTTGACAGGTGAACGGCTCTGAATTTAGACTTCTCAGTCTCTATCTTTCTTAAATAACTTGTTTTAATATAGAACTCACCAATGAGACAGAGATGGAAAATAATTCTGCTTTTTTTGAAGGAAAAATTACACAGGTGCTATACTTGTGGAAACTTTTGTTGATGAACCTTTGTCGAAGAATGCAGACAACTGGCTTAATACGTAGCTCTATAGTATATGTGCAAGAAATCAGCTGGCAAGCTGTTGGCATGGCATAATGGTGTTAGAATGCCCATTGGTGACATATGTACTAATGTGATAGACCTGACTAAGAATAGAAGAGATTATTGAATATCTCATTACTGACTGTGTTTGAATGATGAGGTTTGGGGACTTTCTTTAAAGATAGAAAATAAGATGCAACTGTAAAAGGAAGGCCTTTAGGTGTGTTTATTAGATTTAGCTTGTAATAGAAATCTTGTTGTTTCCGATAACCCTTAATTGACTTTGATTAGGATAAAATGATGAAGCTCTTTATAGAGAATGGAGTGGGTTGTGAGATGTAGATATGGTTTCTGTACTTTAAGAGATGGTGATAAGTTGTTAAAGTTATCTGTACTTGATGGAAGAAGGGGGAGATCATTTCTTTTTCTGCATTTTTCTGCATTTTTTAATTTTTATTTTACCATATTTTTATCTTTTGCAGTTTGTATTTTATCTGAATAATCTTATCGTTAATAATATTAGTTTAAAAACATATCTCAGTGAAACAATAGTGGGAGAAAAAGCATGTTTGAAATTAAGAACTCTTAAGAAAAGGAGGCATATAGTGTTTGGTGTATGATAGAGAAAGAGGAGATTAAAAAATAACCAGTAATAAAATGTGGAGTTAGTAGATTAAATTGAATGGTAGGACAAAATAAAGTTCTTCGTTAGTGAATTGTGATGATTATCAACTTAGCTCGATTTAAAGGGATTTGAATAAGTTAATGTTGCATAGCACTGTTGATGGAAATGGATTGATTGACTCATTATGGGACATCAAATTGTTTTCAACTCCTAGCAACCAGAGAAATAGATTGTCTCCATGATGGTCTTTCAGGTCTTCCAATAGAGCACTCAGTGCCATTGTAAGAGGAGTCCATCTACTTTGCTGTTGGTTGTCCTCTTCAACTGTTTCCATCTACCTTGCCTAGCATTATAGCCTTCTCCAGAGAGCCAGGCCCAAATGTAAACAAAGTGAGAACTCTGGATTGGTTTGTTCAATGAACTATTTGTCTGCCGTGGTATTTTCAAAAGTCTTCTCCAACACCAAATTTCAAAAGTGTCAATACTCTATGATTGTCTCCAATATTGAATGCATATTCATCACTAAGAGATTATTATTATCCTTGTTGTTTATTTGTAGGTTTTCACGTACATCTAGTTGCCAACTGAATGAAGCAGAGTGCTGGATTAGACAGGTCTTTGATCTGATCATAGAAGGTTTTTCTCATGTTACTGAGAAAGGAGACAATTAAATTGGAAGATTTAACTTACAATATACAGATTATATATTGCTTTCTTGAATCTTGATACTTATGTGGCTGCTAGGGAAAGAAGACAAGTCTGTGATAGAAGACAAAGAGGATTTTGTTGTTCTGGGCAGAATTTTAAAGCATAACATCATTATTTGAGAAAGAGAGTTAATTTTGGTAAACCTTGTTTATTGTAATTTAAGTGATCTAGATACGGTAAATAACAATGTTGCATAAATAATATATGGTTTTCTTTCCCATTAGTGGTAGAGGTAGACTTATTTAGGAAAAATGTTAGAAAAAATCAATGAAACTAGAAATATAAACAAATTCATAACCTTGGGGGTTAAAATTAGATATTTCACATGTATGTCTGATTATGCACAGAATCCTTTCATATTATTACAGGGGTGTCAAACTGGCAATCCACAGGCCGGATGCGTCACATACAGGCCAGGCCCATCCCAGCTCCGTGAAGGGGGAGAACGACACAATACGTCACTTGATGGCAACATGATGCCACAAGTATGACATTCATGCATTATTACTTCTTTCACCACCTTTTTTTCCAAAGAAAGATCAGAAGCTAACATCAGATACAATTAATAGTCAATGAAATGGGTTTATGCTGCTATTCCTTTCTCTCTCTTTTTTTGATTTTTTTTTTTTGATTTTTAAACAAAACATAAAACATCCATCATCCATTACAATTGCAAACAGTGTGTCGGTCGGTTACAAATCTTTTGTGCTTCATCCCATATGCATAATTTACTAATTTTCTAATTTCTCATATTATCCATCTAATATATGTCTTTATATTATTATTCTCATTTGTCCTTTATTTAACAATGGCATTTTCATCCCATAAAAATTATTTTCATGTATTATATTGTTACATTGTTATGCTGCTATTTCTTGTGCTATTATAGTATCAACTTGATCTGAAGTATGAACTCAATCTGAAGAGTATGAATAAGGTGGAACTGATGTAAGTAATGCTATTTTGGGCAATATATTTGCAACTATTTTTACAACATCAACTTCTCTTTTAAGAGTGGAGGAACTGACATCCTCATCTCTGAATTGGGTGAGCCATTTTGTCTTCCAGCTCACCAGGGCATAAAATGCATTGAAAAATGTATAGATACAATTGCATGCTTAGTATTTATTTAATTTTTAAAAATATAATAACGCTCAATCGTGCAATAGTAAGAATGGGAAGATATGTAGGTATGGGTAATGCATAAAGATATTAAAACTAGAAAAATGAATGGTAATAAGAGTGAGCGTGGTTTCAACCTTGCCTACAATTATCTTAATTGTATCAAAAAGTTAAAATTCTCTTTTACTATTAATTCTGAAGTGTTGTTTTGGTCTACATTGTCTTTGTCACTTTTGGAACAATGCAGACACCAGAAAGGCTCAGAGTTACTCACCAGCCTGGCAATTTAGTTTCTCTATGACTGGATGAGAACCAGAGACCTCAGTTTATTTAATCAGGTCTGGTTTCAGTGACATGTTTGGCATCTTTAAGAAACCTTATTTTATGTACATGCAAACCAGGTGTATGTGGTCTTTGTGTGCATATTGACCTCCGGCCTAGGGAACATAGGAAGCTAGAATGTAGCACTGCATATGTGGATACCACAAGTTTGCATAATCCCTAGGAACTGCACTTTTATCAATTTTTATTTAATGCGTAGAGAACAGGATTCATGGCAAGTAACATTTACAAAGTACATCGAACTGCATTTAGTTACTATGCTTATTTTTTTTTTAAAAAAAGCCTTAGGGAATGATGCAGCCCATTGCTTAGTATTTTACTTGGTAGAACAGGAACTTTTTTTAATTTAATGTGTGTTTGTTTTAATTTTTTTAAAAAGTCAGTTTTGGGTAAGAAGCTCAATAAATGCCAAAGAAAAGCATCCCAGAGGGTGCATAAGATGCCATGTTCCCTGTTCAAGTTGCTTAGCATCACATTTAAAGCAGTGTTTAAATCAATTGTGATGCCACTTGTGAATTCACTAGTTAACTTTAGACAAACTAGACCCGTGATTGCGAACCTATGGCATGTGTGCTGGAGGTGGCACGCAGCGCCCCCTCTGATGGCACACAAGCTGTCGCCCTAGTTCAGCTCCACTGCTCATGCATGGCGCCTCCTGCTGGCCAGCTGTTCTTCAGGTCTCTGCTGCGCATGCATGGGGGGCGTTTGTGGGGCCAGACGCGCATTACATTTTGGGGGTTCGGGCGCGCATTCGCACACACGCGCTTTGGGCACTCAGTCAGGAATAGGTTAGCCATCACTGAACTAGACCATGCCTCCCTCTGCAGTACTGTATAAAAGTATGCATACATTAACTGTCTGGTGATGTAGCGGTTAAGGTGCTAGAAAAGAAATAGGAAGATGCAAGTCCTATTCCACTCTCAGCTACAGAAGCTCACTTTGAGCCAACCATTCCCTCTTGACCTAATCTACCTCCCATGGTTATTTGGGGGTGGGGGATAGGAGCATTGTGTATGCTTATGCACAAAAAAGCAGTATGTAAATGAAATGAAATGCAATAAAATAGAAATGAATCTAAATTAGCAATTTAACCTATGTTTAAAAAAGTTTATAATGAAACCGAACTTCTGTAGATAATAGATTTAAAGTATAAAATAATAATCAATCGGTGGCAATCAAATGTTTTATTGGCTTTCTGAAAAGTTAGTCTCCACTAACAGTGCAACCCTTTCTCTGTCCACACTAAAAAAAACATATTAATAAATCTTTTTCATAAATAGGAGTGAGGAAGAGATCATAACATTGGCCCACAAAGGGATCATATTACAGATAGTCCTCAATTTACAACAACAGTTTGCTGAGTGACCGTTACAACAGCACTGAAAAAAGTGAGTTATGATCATTTTTCACACTTATGACGGTTGCAGTATCCCCATAGTCATGTGATTTACATTCAGATGCTTGATAACTGACTCACATTTATGATGGTTACACCATCTCGGGGCCATGTGATTCCATTTTGAGACCTCCTGACAAGCAAAGTCAGTGTGGAAACCGGATTCATTTAACAACTGTGTTACTAATTTAACAATTACACTGATTCATTTAACAACTGTGGCAAGAAAAGTCATAAAACAAATGTTGCCCCAACATAAATTTGGGGCTCAATTGTGGTCGTAAGTTGAGGACTACTTGTACTTTGTGAAAGATCTGGAGAGAAAACGAGTTCTGTTTTTCAGCTTTTCTCCAATGTTGTACCAAACATGTAAACAAAAATGCCTTATTTGCCCCTTGGCTTCTAGAATTGAGCCTTTCTGAAATTCTGTACAGAACTGAAATTGAAATTGAACTCTATCGCAGTCACAATAACGAGAAAAAGAAGGAAGAAAATGGATGGGATCTGGCAATTACATAGCTGCATTTTTGAAGTTGGAAGACCTCAGCGGTTAATGTATAAAAATTACACTGTGAAAGCAATCACTGTTATCTGAAGATAGTAGAATAATTTTGGTTGGAAGATGATACAGTATTTCTGTAAATCAGATTATATGTATGATATTATGTAGCTTACTGAGTTCTGCTTCTTCACATACATCCTATAATATTGGAGGGAAGAATTGATTTTTGATTAATTGATTATATGCCATAAGTGAATGTCGACTCCTAGCAACCATAGATCAATGGCTTTCAACCATTCATCTCAATTCACACATCTCACAGGCAGGATGTCCAGGTTATAAAGCCAGAAGTCCTGTAGTGTCACAGGTTTCTCTGGACATGGAAGAAGAAATGGAGGCAGTCTTCCCCTGGTGATGTCACTGAGGCAGGGTTTTGACTATGTAGCATTTCCTGACATTTACTTTGGGTCACTGCTGCAGTGCACCTGCAAACCTTTTACAGCACACAAATATGATGTGAGTCAATAGTTGAAAACTGCTGCAATACCTGTAGATGGATGTCTACAGAAAGCCCAGTTGCCTCTTGAAAAAGCACCTTTGGGACAACCGTGACCTGGATGACTGAGAATCTCCATAGACACCTGTAGAGGAGTTTCTCCATGATAATCTGTCCCTTACTTGGTCTTTCAGGTCTTCCAATAATGATCGGAAGGAAGACTAAGCTAAATACTCTGCTGTCATTTTTAAAAAGGTATGTAGGGAGTTAATTTATATAAAAAACTTTCAAAAGCAATAACAACTTTGTATGTGACTGTCAGTCTTGTTAATTTAGTTTTAATACCGCTCATGCTTCTAAATGTTTTTTTTTTAAAATCCTTCCTTTATTATTCTTATAAATAGCTCAAGGCAGTGAATGTATCTAATACTCCTTCCTCCTCCTATTATCCCCACAATAACAACCATGTGAGTTGAGTTGGGCTGAGAGAAAGAGTGACTGGCTTGAAGTGACCCAGCTGGCTCTGTGCCTAAGGCAGGACTAGAACTCAGTTTCCTGGTTTCTAACTAGCCTAGGGCTTAAAGCAAGCAGTTGACGTAATATGCTCTTTCTCTAAGACTTTAAACATATATATATATATATATATATTACACATGCTGATCGTGCATTATGTTCTTTCCATTTAGCTGAGTACTTTCCTTCAGGTTCTTTAGAAATAGTTGATCTCTGAGGTCTTCCAACTTTAAAAATGAGATCTTTCTCAGAAAGTTCATCTTATGCTGCGGCACGTTAATTGCCGTGGGAAGAATAGACATAAACTCACGGGTTCCGAATGATCTGTACACTCTGCTGAAGTGCTTCATGAACAAGACAACTAATAGTGCAAGAAATAATGTAGGACACATAATGAAATATAACTAAAGCACACACACACACACACACACACACACACATATAATATATATATCAATTTTCTTACTTCTTCGTAGGGTTTATGTGTGTTTTTCTTCTAGCCAGGTTTTCCCTAAAAAAAAAAAAAAAAAAACCTTGGTTACGTAGGGAAAACCTGGCTAGAAGAAAAACATATATACAGTCATGGCCGTAAATGTTGGCACCCCTGAAATTTTTCCAGAAAATGAAGTATTTCTCACAGAAAAGTATTGCAGTAACACATGTTTTGCTATACACATGTTTATTCCCTTTGTGTGTAATGGAACAAAACCAAAAAGGGGAGGAAAAAAAGCAAATTGGACATAATGTCACACAAAACTCCAAAAATGGGCTGGACAAAATCATTGGCACCCTTTACTTAATATTTGGTTACACACCCTTTGGAATAAATAACTGAAATCAGTCGCTTCCGATAAACATCAGTAAGCTTCTTATACCTCTCACCTGGAATTTTGGACCACTCTTCCTTTGCAAACTGTTCCAGGTCTCTCTTATTGGAAGGGCGCCTCTTCCCAACAGCAATTTTAAGATCTCTCCACAGGTGTTCAATTGGATTGGGATGTGGACTCATTGCTGGCCACTTCAGAACTCTCCAGCACTTTGTTGCCATCCATTTCTGGGTGCTTTTTGACGTATATTTGGGGTCATTGTCCTGCTGGAAGACCCAAGATCTCCGACGCAAACCCAGCTTTCTGACACTGGGCTCTACAGTGCGACCCAAAATCCGTTGATAATCCTCAGATTTCATGATGCCTTGCACACATTCAAGGCACCCAGTGCCAGAGGCAGCAAAACAACCCCAAAACATCAGTGAACCTCCACCATATTTCACTGTAGGTACTGTGTTCTTTTCTTTGTAGGCCTCATTCCGTTTGCGGTAAACACTAGAATGATGTGCTTTACCAAAAAGCTCTATCTTGGTCTCATCTGTCCACAAGACATTTGCCCAGAAGGATTTTAGCTTACTCAAGTACATGTTGGCAAACTGCAGTGTTGCTTTTTTATGTCTCTGTGTCAGCAGTGGGGTCCTCTTGGGTCTCCTGCCATAGCATTTCATTTCATTTAAATGTCGATGGATAGTTCGCGCTGACACTGATGCTCCCTGAGCCTGCAGGAATTGCTTTGGAACCTGTTTGGGGCTGCTTATCCACCATCCGGACTATCCTGCGTTGGCACCTATCATCAATTTTTCTCTTCCGTCTATGCCCAGGGAGATTAGCTACAGTGCCATGGGTTGCAAACTTCTTGATAATGTTGCGCACTGTGGACAAAGACAAATCTAGATCTCTGGAGATGAACTTGTAACCTTGAGATTGATGATATTTTTCCACAATTTTGGTTCTCAAGTCCTTAGACAGTTCTCTTCTCCTCTTTCTGTTGTCCATGCTTAGTGTGGCACACACAGACACACAATGCAAAGACTAAGTGAACTTCTCTCCTTTTTATCTGCTTTCAGGTGTGAGTTTTATATTGCCCACACCTATTACTTGCCCCAGGTGAGTTTAAAGGAGCATCACATGCTTCAAACAATCTTATTTATCCACAATTTTGAAAGGGTGCCAATGATTTTGTCCAGCCCATTTTTGGAGTTTTGTGTGACATTATGTCCAATTTGCTTTTTTTCCTCCCCTTTTTGGTTTTGTTCCATTACACACAAAGGGAATAAACATGTGTATAGCAAAACATGTGTTACTGCAATACTTTTCTGTGAAAAATACTTCATTTTCTGGGAAAATTTCAGGGATGCCAACATTTACGGCCATGACTGTATATATTTGTCTATGTAAGTTTTCACGGGTATATATGTGTGTACAGTTAATATCTCGGGTTTCTTCCCGTGTAATTGTAAACATATCCTTAAAAGGGTAGTAGCGATTTCGTTGAAACGTCGCTACTACCCTTTTAAGGATATGTTTACAATTACACGGGAAGAAACCCGAGATATTAACTGTACACACACACACACACACACACATATATATTTATTTTTGCGATTTATATGCTGCCATTCTCCCGAAGGACTCAGGGTGGCTTAACAACAACAATCAATAATACAAATCACAAAATAACAAAACAAGTTAAAAACCCTTTAAAAACTATATTTAAAATTATTACAGTTTATGCAACCCCAAGCAGATCAAGTTATTTGACGGAAGAGCCATGTCTTCAGTTCGCGGCGAAAGAAGAGGAGGTCCGGGGCTATCCTGAGCTCAGTGGGCAAATCATTTCAGAGAGTCGGCGCTCTGATAGAGAATGCTCTCCCCCTGGAGGCCGCCAATCAACGTTGTTTGGCCGATGGCACCCTGAGGAGGCCTGCTCTGTGGGAGCGCATGGGATGGTGGGAGGAAGGCAGAAGATGGTCCTGCAAGTACCCCGGGCCTAAGCCATGTAGGGCTTTATAGGTAAGCACCAGCACCTTGAAACGGACCCGGAGAGCAACCGGCAGCCAGTGCAGCTCACACAGGAGAGGTGTTGCATGGGAGTAACGAGGAACTCCCGTAACTACCCGCGCGGCCGCATTCTGGATCATCTGGAGCCTCCGGATGCATCCCAAGGGCAGCCCCATGTAGAGGGCGTTGCAGTAATCCAACCGAGAAGTAACAAGGGCGTGGGTGATCGTAGTGAGGGCATCTCAGTCTAGGAAAGGGCACAACTGGCGCACAAGACAGTTGAAAAACATTGAACACAATTGAATCATTTATAAGATATAGGGGAAAAAAGGTAGGAGGCAAAATAAGACAGTTATGTTATGTTACTAATATCAGACCAAATCAGAATAGCTGAATTTTGATCTGCTAGCTTTTCCCTAAAACTGTTCCAGTTTTGATAACGGCAGCACCAAGCATAAAACCTATATTGAATTACAAATTGCATGTGTTTTTATTCTCAGAAACTTCAAGGAAGAATTACAAATTTACTTAATTTTCTTGTTAGTCTTTTACCTTTATTTTCGATAACATCATTTTAAGAAAAGTAGGCTTTCCTGTAAGTAAGGAGCTAGTCTATAAAAAGACTCCAAGCCCAAGCTCAGTTTATCATTACAAATGTCGAGAAAAATGCTAACACAACCTATCTACTTTCAAATGGACTCCATAGTTAGAGAGGTAATCTATCAAGATTCTTGAAAATGTGGAAGATTCCACCATAGATGGTTATTTCCTGAAGACAGTTGAATGAATAAAGCTGGATTTTATGAGATTTTCAGAGACTGGTTTCTCCTATTCCATTCCAACCCATCAGAGGATCTGCAGAAATTCATGCCTTCTCTTCCCTTCCCTCAGGAAAAATGTCAACAGAACCGTACCTTACTAAACTGCAGATGGTCTTTGACATACAACCATTCATTCAGCGACCATTCAAAGGCATTGAAAAAAGTGGTTTGCAATTGGTCCTCGAACTTGCAACTCTCACAGTATCCCCTTGGCCACATGATCAAAATGTGGCTAACTAGCATATATTTATGATGGTTTGCAGAATCCTGGGGTCATGTGATTTGCAATCTTGCTAATTGGCCTCTGACAAGCAAAGTCAGTGGAGGAGTCAGATTCACTTAAGGACCATATGATTCACATAACAACCATCTTGCTTAGCAGTAGAAATTCTGGTCCCAATTGTGTTTGTAACTCAAGGACTGCCTGTAGAATCAAGGTGGATGGCCTGGTTTTAGAACCAGCTCTGTTATTCATATATCATTCATGATACCGTAACTGCCAGTTGCAAATAGACTTATTACAAGCTATTTCAGAAGGAAAATCAGTTTCTGCAAATAGAACGTATTTCTTACACTTGGTGTAACAGAAAGCTGTATATTGGGGATTAATATTTCAAGATTATAAATTGAAAGTCGAATTAAGGATGCTGAATCAGCATGTGATTTGGTTTGAAAATGCATGAAGAGAAAGTGCATCTGTTGCCATTATGAATGAAAACACACTATTTCAGGGCATCTGATGAAGGCTTAGCTAGCATAGAGAAAGGTCAAAATATGGCTTTATTTCTTAACCAGAAATTGTATTGTTAAAAATAATGTTTATAAAGGCAGTAAACGTTTCTTTTTCCCCTCCAAACCACTCAAAGACTGAATTGCTATAAAGTGTCTCATTTTGTGAGATGTTTCTTAAAGTACAGGTAGTCCTCAACTTACAATTGTTTAGTGACTGTTCAACGTTACAACAGCACTGAAAAAAGTGACTTATGACCAGTTTTCATAGTTATGACCTTTGCAGCATCCCCATGATCATGTGATCAAAATTCAGATGCTTGGCAGCTGGTTCATATTTATGACCATTGGCTGTGTCCCAAAGTCATGTGATTATCTTTTGTGACCTCCGGATGAGCAAAGTCAACGGGGAATTCAGATTCACTTAACAACCGGGTTACTAACTTATCAACTGCAGGGATTCACTTAACAACTATGGCAAGAAAGGTCATAAAATTGGGCAAAGTCACTTAACAAATGTTTCACTTAACAACATAATTTTTGGGTTCAATTGTGGTCGTAAGTCGAGGAATACCTGTAATGAATCTTAACAGTAACCATTTTTTTGATGGGTAAAGTGCAGATTTTGTCTTCAGCATTTTTATATGAGGTTTTATATTCTGTAAGCCGCCTTGAGTCGCCATGTGCAAATAGGTGGCAATATAAATTCCCTAAATATTAATAATAATTTTCCTGATGTCCTACCCCCTTTTCCTCCTTTCTGTAGGTCATTCATTTACATATGTAAAACGTTATTTATTCTTGTTGCTGTTTCAAAGCCTCAGCAGGCTGTTGCATCCCATGTTTTATGATTAATTTGATAACAGTTCTGGTCTAGTTTTTGTGAAGAGTTGCATTTTGACTGGTTGAACTGCTGTAATGTATAGTATGTAGTATGTAGTAATAGTTAAGGGCCTTAATTCCTATATCATCTAATCCAATAGTTTTCAATATTCAGATACGAATGCAGTTGAATGTTTTCAAAGACATAAGTAAATATATATTTTTGTTTAGCAATAAGCTTAATATTGAGCCTTGGTGGCGCAGCAGATTAAAGTGCTGTTAAATAGCACCAGCTGCGTGCAATTACTGCAAGTTCAAATTTCACCAGGCTCAAGGTTGGCTCAGCCTTCCATCCTTTTGAGGTAGGTAAAGTGAGGACCCAGATTGTGGGGGCATTAAACTGACTTTGTATAAAAAAGAACTGAAAGAGCTGAAAGCCCTACTAAGCAGGTATATACAAAAGTATGAAGGCTATTGCTTAACGCATTGTAAGCTGCCCTGAGTCTCCGGAGAAGGGCGGTATATAAATCGAACCAATCAATCAATCAATCAATCAATATTAGAGCTCTTGATACTTTTTAATTTTACAAATCAAAGCAAATACAATTATGAAGCATTGTCTTAGTGCCAGTGCCTGTACTTTAAAAATAACATTTTTTTTTTAAAAAAAGAAAATTGATACTTTTACAAACAAGGACAATTAGGAAAAAATAAAATAAAAATAAAAAATTGGTACAGAAATATATACATAAGTGGAAAAGGAATTATCAAGATTATATAGTTCATGCTCAATATGTATGTTGGATGGAACGCGTGATGTTACAGGACATTTCCTTTCATACTACATGTACCACATAAATAAGAATCAGCATTCCATGAGAATAGACATTAAAGCTATTTCTATAACTTTAACCTTGGTGTGACAGTCTAACAATAACACCAGTAAGGAATGGCTTTTTCCTAGGAGATGACCTCATTTTTAATAATTCTGAGTTTTATAGGATAACAATCTGGACTACCACTGAAGGAGAAATAACTTCCTTTTCTTCAGAGAGTGCTTGATGGATGTCATGCAATGATCAGGTTCTTTCTGATTTTAGCTGTGTCTTAGTCCATGATTAGGATCCTCTGTTAAGTGTATGATGAAAAGCATTTGAAGTATTGTTTCTTTTTTATGGTTTGAAAAACAGGATTATTTAACCGACTTTGAGTCTTCATATTTTTTTGTTATTAAAAACTCACATATTTCTAAATAAACAGACAGATGGAAAGCAGGCTTTAAGTTTCATGCCTATTTCTGACTTTTTTTAAAAACAAGGAACAGATAAATTTATAGCTTATTAAATTATTTGACAGTAGCAATGTGTAAAATGAGATTAATGCTGCAAGAATATATATTACAATATCCTGATTTAGAACGTGGCATATCAGTTACATAGCAGAACTGAGAAGGACAAATTTTTGTTAATTCAAAAAAGATAGAAATGTTTCATCCTATTTATTTTGAAACCATCAATTTAAATATATTATATAAAAGTATGTCCAAGCCTATTTTCCAGGTTGAAGCAACGTCCATTCATTTATGCATGTTTTTTCTTCTTCTATCCTGATCAAAGAGAAATAACAGTTGCATGTGACATGACAAATAATATCTTGTACAGCAACAATTCACACATAATTCACACAAGGCTATTCCAGCCTATAGCCAGATTGTCAGTGTGCCTAATCTTCCCTAACTTCAATGCCAGGTCTATCTGTAACAAATCTTTGACCATCTATGACCATGATGGCAAACCTATAGCACATGTGCCACAGGTGGCACCTGGAGCCATATCTGTGGGCACGCAAGTGTTGTCCTAGCTTAGTTCCAGTGCGCATGTGTGTGCTTGCCAAGCTAATTTTCGGGCCTTCCGGGCCCACCGGAAGTCAAGAAACGAGCCATTTCCAGCCTCCGGAGAGCCTCGGGGTGGGGGGGACGCTGTTTTCACTCTCCCCAGGCTCCAAGAAAGCCTCTGGAGTGGATGAAAAACAGGCCTGTCAGGCCCACTGTGCCATCACATGCCAAAAGCGGGGGGAAGCAACGGGGGTCCCATGTGCATGTGTGGGGGGTCCATTGAATTATGGATGTGGACATGTGTGCACGATCCCCCTGCGCTCCCCCCACTTTTGGCACACGACGGCAAAAAGGTTAGCCATTACTGATCTATGACTTGGTGGTGGACAAACAGACAGACCTGAATAAATTGGTATGACACTAGAAAAATTATCTAGAATGTATAAAAGTACTTCAAATCTACAGTATGTTAGAAATGTGAACACGAAGGGACAAGAAAAAGAGGCAAAAGGTCTTTATATCTCCTCCCTTATTGCATCAATAGGAACCTCGCTTAGGACAAATGATTTTCTTTTCAGGTGGAGCCCAATGTTAAGAATTGCTATCTGGCCATGATCACCATTTAAGCCAGCACTTTAATGAACAAAGTTGCTTGTATTCATTCCAATTTTGACTCCACAGTGCCAGATTCCAAGGCATTGAGTGGGCTACTGTCTTGCCATGTTACCTGGATCTCTTGGACTATAACCTGACTGAAATGAATAGGATGATTCACCTTTGGGATTGGGCATTGAAGTGGAAGACCAATGCAGTGAGTGTGTGTGTATCCTGAGACTCTAAGACTATAGCTTATGGTTCCGTTGGCAATGGTATCCTACTGGACCTTATCCTTTCTCAGTCCTCCATGGAGTGTTGTAGAGTCACTTTTCTCCCTTATTTTGTTTTTTTTTTTAAATATCTACATGAAGCCATTGAAGTAGGACATTTGACATGTAGAGTTTCAGTATCATGAGTATGCTTTACATCATTACCCTGAGCCAGGTTGGAAGTGCCACTGAAGTCCTGTTCTATGTAGAGGCTGTGAGGGTCTGGATAACATGGAACAAACTAAAGTTGAACCCAAGCAAGGCAGCACTATAGTTTCTCCATCAGGATTCTGCTTCCTCCAGTGCTGTCTGTTGATGGAGAGTTATTACTCCTGAAGGAACAGATGCATGAGTTGGAATCATGGCTCCTGCTTGAATAGCAGATGTAGGTTGAAACCACAGGGTGCTTTGCCTGCTTTGGCTGAAACTGCAGATATAGATACATGGGTGGGGAAGACTTTGCTACCATGGTTAATTCTCTTATCACTACTAGTTTGGACTGTTGTAGCATGTTCTACTTGGGCTGCATTAAGAACACTAGGAAATTATATACAGTCTAAAATAGTTATCTGTAATAACTGTTGGTACATTTCACCTATGCTATAACCTCTATTGTATTGGCTATTAATAAGCTTCCAAGTGCAATTTAAAGATCTTCTTTCAATGTGTAAAGTCTTCTATGGCTTGACATGAAGTTATCTCCAGGACTCCTTTCTCCAGCTACAATTGGTTTGACCTGCATGGTCTTTTCCTGGTTAGAAAGTTCAGGTCTTTTGTAATAATTTCCTGATTGAAATTAGAATGTCTTCCTGTCTTCTACAAACAGTGAAAAACAGATCTGCCAGAGCATTTGGGGACTACCATATTATTGTTTTCTTATTGTTTTCTATGTTTTATTTCTAAATTTTTCATTTTTACTGTGGACATTTTAGCTGCATATGTCAGTGTCTGAACTTCTGAATGTCTTTACCTGGATATTGAACTTCTGAGAGTCTTTACCAAAAAGAGGAGGGGGGTCAACTTATTTTCCAAAGCACCAGAGGGCAGGACAAGAGACAATGGATAAAAACTAAAATCAAGGAGAGAAGCAACTTGGAATTAAGGAGAAACTTCCTAACAGTGAGGACAATTAACCAGTGGAACAGCTTGCCTTCAGAAGTTGTGAGTGCTTCATCGCTGGAGGTTTCTAAGAAGACAGATAGATGGATAGCCATCTATCTGAAAGGGCCGTGGTGGCGAACCAATGGCACATGTGCGAAAGGTGGCACACATGGCCATATTGGTGGGCACATGTGTGCGCCAGCCAGCTGATTTTCGGGCCTTCTGGGCCCACCAGAAGTTGGCAAACAGGCCGTTTCCAGCCTCCGGAGGGCCTTGGGGTGGGGGGGAAGACTGTTTTCACCCTCCCCAGACTCTTAGAATGACTCTGGAGCCTGGGAGAGCAAAAAATGGGCCTTCCAGTCCCACTGGAAGTTGGCAAACGGGCCGTTTCTGGCCTCTGGAGGGCCTCCACGGTGTGTGTGGGGAAGGCTGTTTTCGCCCTCTTGAGACTCCTAGAAAGACTCTGGAGCCTGGGGAGAGAGAAAAACGGGCCTACCAGGCCATCACGTGCCGGGAGTGTGTGTGTGTGTGTGTCGCACGCATGCGCTGGGGACTGGGCGCATAGAATTATGGGTGTGGGCATATGCGCACGCGACACCCACCCCCCCACGTGACCCCCACTGCTGGCACGCAATGGCAAAAAGGTTAGCCATCACTGGCATCTCCTGCTTGAGCAGAGGGTTGGACTGGAATACCTCCAGTGTCCCTTCCAGCTCTATTCTGATTGATTGATTGCAGTGGGATATCAATATAACAGACAAAGGAGCAGAATCTACAACTGCCATTAAGTATATGCTTCACAAGGACTCCATGTACCTTAGTTCTGCTACAGTTTCATACTGTCATGGGTCACTCATGTGTTTGAAATATACAATTAGCAAACATAAATAGTTTGAATCTTCTTTTCCTCCCGTCTCAAAATTCACCGAATGTGCAAGGAAACATCTAAAGCCAGTGGTTACTCATCCTACAGTTTATCAGTAAGAATAAAAATATAGTTTAACCAGTGCCACATTTTGATCATCGATAACTCCTGGTGCAACAAAAAAATCTCTTAAACCCTTCCCCACACAAAAAGGAAATGTTTGTGCTATAAAATTTCTTGCATCCATATTTGTCAGTATTTTTATGTCTTTGTCTGAGGATTTGCTTAAAAAAATCTGAAAGATCTATATCAGTGATGGCTAACCTTTTTGCCATCACGTGCCAGGAAGAGGGGGCAGGGGAGGTTCGCACACACACGTGCCCACACCCATAATTCTATGTGCCGTGCATGCGCGTGCGACCCCCCCTGCCCTTGGCACGTGATGGCCCGTTTTTCTTTCTCACCTGGCTCCAGATCCTCTCTAAGCATCTGGGGAGGGCGAAAACAGCCTTCCCCACCCCCTCGGAGGCCCTCCGGAGGCCCGAAATGGCCCATTTCCCAACTTCCAGTTGGACAGAAAGTGATTTTTTTGCTGTCCCCAGCCTCCAGAGACTCCCAGAGCTAAACTGGCATGCCAGGCAACACTGGCTCCTCGTGCCAAGGTTCGCCATCATGGATCTATATATTTGCACACCAACTTTCTATACTGACACTTATTCTAAGTGGCTAAGAAAATTCAGCAACAAAAGACTCCCCAACCATTTTGCAGTATTCTGATATCTAAACTGCCTTGATATCTTTGAGGAGTAAAGAGTTAGAAAACAGATGCTGGACATTTGAAAGGGGAGAGAGAAATCATGGCTGGTTTGAACAGTGAATTAGGACGTAAAGCAGGCTCCTGCTCTTGGGTTGGTCACAAGGTTTGAAGAAATGGAGCAATTCAGTTTAGGTCTTTAAATCTGGCAGTTTAAATAAAGCAGGCTAAGGTTAAAAATCAGCTCGGCTTCTCTGAAGACAGGTGACATGAAATATGGACTGGATTGTATATCCAGTCACTAATATTGAAAGAAGAAAAAAATGATTAAATCTATTTTTCTATATAGGCTTTTGTGGCATGCACAGTTGTTATGTGTCTATACGTACAGGTAATTTTCAACAGAACAGAATATAGAAGTTGGAAGAGACCTTGTAAATCTTCTAAATCAGTGTTTCTTAACCTTGGTAGCTTGAAGATGGGTGGACTTCAACTCCCAGAATCCCCCAGCCAGCAGCGCTACCAAGATTGAGAAACACTGTTCTAGACCAACCTGAACAGTGTCTAAGCAGGGGAACGTATATCATTCCACACAAATGGCTGTCTAATGCTTTTCTTAAAAATCTCCAGTGATGGAGTATCCACAACTTCTGCATGCAAGTCGTTCCACTAATTAATTGTTTAGTGTCAGGAAATTTCTCCTTAGTTCTAGGTTGGATCTCTCCTTTATAAGTTTCCATCTGCTACTTCTTGTCCTGCCCTCAGGTGCTTTGGAGAATATGTTGACCCCCCTCTTCTCTGTGTCAGCCCTGAAATATTGAAAGACTGCTATCGTGTAAACCCCAGTCCTTCTCTTCCTTAGACTAATCATATCCAGTTCCTGCAACTGTTCATTATATGATTTAGCCTCCATTCTCCTAATCATCTTTGTTACTCTTCTCTGCACTCTTTCTAGAGTCTCAGCACCTTTTTTGTATCATGGTGACCAACACTGGACTCAGTATTCCAAGTGTGGTTTTACCTAAGCGGTATAAAGCGGTACAAATATTTCACCTGATCTTGATTCTATGCATCTGTTGATGCAGCCTAGGACTATGTTGGCTTTTTTGGCACCTGCAGCACACTGCTGCAGTGCCTTTTCTGTCCTCTCATCTAAACCATTTATGAAGATGTTGAAGAGTGCTGGATCTAAGACAAAACCTTGGATTACCTCCACTGCATGCTTCCGTCCATGTAGATATAGTTCCATTGAGGACTACATCAGTGGTGGGTTTTGTACTGGTTCACCCGAGTTCGGGCGAACCGGTAGTGGTGGTGGTGGGAGGCTCCGCCCACCCACCCGGATGTCATTACGGACACTCTATGCATGTGCAGAAGGTTCTGTGCATGTGCAGAAGTGCCACGTGCAAACGGTCACAGTTCCAAATCAGTAGCGAAGGTAAGTGAAACCCACTATTCGACTACATGTTGAGTGCAGTTTGTCAACCAGTTATGAATTCTTCTACTGTCTATTCCACATTTTTCTATCTTATCAAGAAGAAGGCTGTGGTCTACTCATGTCAAAAACTGTATCTGAAGTCCAAGTATACTATGTCCACAGCATTTCACTGGTCCATTAATAATAGTCACTTCGTCAAAGAATGCTGTAAGATTTGTCTAGTATTATGTGCTTTTGACAACACATTTTGGCTTCCAATAATTGCTTTGCTTGTTTCTAGATGTTTGCAGATCCATTGCTTGATTATCTTTTTCAGGATCTTCCCAGGTATTAATGTCAGGCTGATTGGTCTGTAATTTTCTGGATCCATTTTTTTTCCTTTTTTGAAGATGGCAGCCACATCAGACCTTTTCCAATCATCTTATAGTTTCCTGGTGCTCCAGGATCTTTGAAAGATATGGTTTAGTGGTTCTGAGATCACATCTACCAGCTCCTTCAGAATTCTGGGATGTAATCCATCAGGTGATTTAAATTTGTCTGGAGTGGATAAGAGTTGTTTTACTATTTTTATTGCCTATTTTAATTTATATTCCTAATCTATCTTTACAGTACTGCTTTTAATAGGTTGGACTGTTTTTTTCCCTTTTATGTAAAGACAGATGCAAACAATGAATTATTAAGCAGTTCTTTTTCCTGCTGCCCATCACCTCCTTGCCATCTTCTCCTTTTAGTGGACCAATCGTTTCCTTGACCTTTTTCTTATGTTTTACATGTTGAATCATATAGGATAAATTTCTGTGCTTCTTAATTTTAGAAACTTCAATTCATATTTAGCTTCTCACACATATTTCCTCTCAATCTCTCTACATACTCACATCCATACACACCAGGGGTGAAATGCTCCCGGTTCGGACTGGCTCGGGCGAGTAGGTAGCGATGGTGGCGGGCAGTTCAGAGAACCGGTAGCAAAAATCCCTGCCCCAGCCCCCCATGCCCAGCTGAGCCGCGCGATCATCAGAGCCTTTTTTTTTTCTTTTAAATGGCTCTGACCAGCCAAGCTCTGACGATCCCAGCTGCTAATCAGGCAACTCAGCTTGGATCGCCAGAGCCATGTAAAAGAAAAAAGCTTTTTTCCTTTTAAATGGCTCGTAGGAAAAATCCCTCCTCCTCAGCTTGCTTACCTTAGCTGCTGGTCGCAACGCCTTGCTGTAATCCCATTGCAAATCCATTGCATCAGCAAGTAAGTGAATCTCCCTACCTGCAATCAAGCTTTGCTTTGCTGGCTGAGGAATTCTGGGAGTTGAAGTCTACAAGTCTTAAAGTTGCCAAGGTTGGAGATCCCTGTTCTATTGGGTAAGTTTTTTCCCCCTTTGGGAACTTTAAAAAAATAGTTAATTCGGTTTTTTCTTTAATTGTTTTTTTTTAGACCTAGCCATTTAAAGTTTAGGAAGTTTTAAATTTAGCTACTTTTATATAAAAATAAAAATAAAATAATATTTGTGCAGCTTTGTGAGATTTAGTGCGTTTCTGTAGTGTTTCACTCTAACTACACAAACACAAAAATCTCACAATTTGGAATTTTGTGTGTGTAATGTGTGAAAGTTGGTTTTTGGGGCTTTTTGTGGCTGTGTGAGGTTCCTGCTTGTTGCAGGGGCCATTTTGGGTCTAGCACAGCTGCTTTTATATTGTGGGTGAGCCAGTTGTGTTGTGTTGTGTTTTGTAGGTTAAAAAAGGGCAAAGAAGTGACATTGACTTGGCCACGCCCACCTGACCAACAAGCCACGCCCTCCCAGTCACCTTACCACCAAGCCCCACCCACTAATTAAGCCACGCCCATAGAACCGGTAGCAAAAAAATTTAGATTTCTCCCCTGATACACACATATATATTTACTGTGATCATAATTCAACATGCAGTTTTTTTCCAGCATACCGGCTCAGATGAGATTTATTGCAGCAACGATATAAGGCCTTTATGAAAAAAAAATCAGCAGTTACTGTGTATTAAATGTGAGCTCTCTTAATACAATCAGATTTCTTGGCACCTCTTCCAGAGGTGGGTTTCAGCAGGTTCTGACCAGTTCTGGAGAACCGGTAGTGGAAATTTTGAGTAGTTCAGAGAACTGGAAGTAAAAAATTCTGACTTGCCCCGCTCCCATCTATTCTCCCTCCCAAGTCCCAGCTGATCAGAAAGAAATGGGGATTTTGCAGTAATCTTCCCGGAGTGGGGTGGGAATGGAGATTTTACAGTATTCTTCCCCTGCCACGCCCACCAAGCCACACCCACAGAACCAGTAGTAAAAAAATTTGAAACCCCCCACTGACCTCTTCCACCTAAAGAGCTAGAAGAAAAATATTTTGGATGGAATATAATAGTTACTTTCTGTTTCTTGTTTTGATAGTGGCCAGTTCCGAGTTTAGATGGTTTATGTTGATAAACACTAATAGGCGTTAATGCTATTCTTTTGTATTGTCATTCCATTTGGAATAATCTTGTATTGAAATGATTATATATCTGAAGTGTTTTGAGTACTTCATATTCTTTTGGTGTGTATCTAAAAACATATAACGCTTTGAAAATAAAGAATGCCATATACAGGAAATGTATACGGGGGGACAGGTCACAAAATACAGTGCAGAAAAATACTAAAAACCATAGAACTGATATGTGGAAACTCAGAATAAGATGAAGTCAGTGAAGGATACTAATAATATAAAAAAGAATTTATTTAGATATGTTCAAAATAAAAAATAAAAGTAAATGAAAAGAATCAGTAAACCACATGTTCAGTGAAGACAGCAATGCATTAACAGATAACAAAAATAAAAGCTGCTTGGTTCCTATTTTGGTTCAGTCATCTACAACAGAAAGGGTCTTGTGAAAGACATTTGTGAAAAACCAGATTATGAAACATGATTGAAGTTTGAGATTGATAGAAATGCAGGGTGGATAAAAATCAATGGGTTTTTTTAAAAAATCAAAAAAATCAGATTTTAAATCGGATTTTTTTGATTTAAATCAGATTTTTTTGATTTTTATCAAATTTATTTTAATAAAAAACTTTTGGGGTAAAAATCTATCGTAAAATAGTTTTCTATTTAAGATACATAAATAATTTAGTTTATTCAGCATGAAATGGAGCTTAGTTATGTAGCATGAGGCTGTATATTCTGCAACACTGGGACTATCAGTGAGTCAACAGTGGGTCAAAGGAGTAGCAGAGATGACAGTTGCTCTTTAAAAATTATGATTTAAATCAAGTTGATTTAAATCAAGCCTTTTTACTAGTGATTTAAATCATGATTTAAATTGTGATTTAAATCAATTCGATTTAAATCAAATCCACCCTGTAGAAATGTAATCAGAAAATGCCTCCTTATTTGAATGAGTTGAAATCTCCAGGACCAAATTAATTGTTTCTTAGGATACTAAATGATGGTCTGGCCATTATGTATTATCCTTGAGATCTATGAAGTGCTAGTTGACTGGAGAGTAGCATATATCCCCATGTTCAAAAGCAGCAGAGGAAGAAGATTCAGCAAATTACAAACAATTGAGTTAGTCATAAATTCCTGAGAAGAATCTAAAATGCATAGTAAAGTGATAAACTGCTGATGAAATTATCAGAGAATGGCACAGATTTGTTCAAAATAAAGCTTGTCAAAGCAATCATACCTCATTTGTTTGATCAGGTGGAAATGCTGTAAACCTAAGGTGTCTTGTTCAGTAAAGTGGTTGACAAATACCCAAAGTTCTGATCAGCGAGCTATTTATCCATGAGTTGGATGGTTATACATGACAATGTATAACTGGCTCAAATTGTACCAAAAGAATGCTCATCAGTAAATTGTTATCAAATTGGACAGTATTATCAAATGAATTGCTACAAGAAGCAGCCTTGGGTATTCCATTGTTTAGTATTATGATTGATATAGATGGATAGAACCGTACCATATGTTTGATTTATTTGTTACATTTATATCCCATCTTACATTCAGGAGCAGATGTTAACATGCATAGTCGTTCTCCTTTCCATTTTTTCCCATAAGAATCGTGTGAGGTAGATTGGACTGTGAGAAGAAATGATTGTCCCTGTGGTCTCCCCATTTCTGTGACTGAGGATGGACTTGAGTTTTGGTCTGTCTGGTACCAGTCCAACATTTGGAATAGCTAATACTCTAGAAAATGAAAACGCTATTAAAACAACATGGCATTCATAAACAATGCACCTATTAAAACAATATAATGATAAATACAACTAAGTACAGGAAGTGGAGGGTTAGAATTGTAAGAAAACCAAAAATACTAGCAAAGCAAACAAATCATTGCACAGTTTTCACTAGCTTGGAAAAGTCCAGCCATGATAGTTCGGATAAAAGGAGGAGGAAGAACCTGATTCTGCCCCTCCATCTTCTAAAGGTGGGAATCAATCAATCCCAACCCTATGAATATCATTCCAGGAGTCTATGCTATTTTATCAGCCTCCTCACTAATTGTATAGAAAAGCTCCAATAAAGATTTATCAGTAGTATTAATGAAGTTTATTTATTATTTATTTATTTTGTCGCATTTCTATGCCGCCCAACTCCCAAGGTACTCTGGGCGGCTTACAACAGAATAAAACAATGCAACAATATCCCATACAAAGGTTAAAAGAAGACATTAAAACATTAAAACATTAAAACACATACACTCTAATTTGTGGCCGGGTCTCGCAAGATCACTATAACGAGATCAACGGCCCCAGGCCTGCCGGAAGAGCCAGGTCTTCACCGCTTTCCGGAAGGCCAATGGGGTGGGGACGGTCCAGACTTCAGGAGGCAATTGGTTCCAGAGAGCCGGGGCAGCCACAGAGAAGGCCCTCCCCAACGGGCCCGCCAGCCGACATTGTTTAGCTGATGGGACCCGGAGGAGACTGATTCTGTGGGATCTTCCCGGTTGCTGGGAGCTATGTGGTAGAAGGCGGTCTCGAAGATAGCCTGGTCCTGAGCCATGTAGGGCTTTAAAGGTAATAACCAACACCTTGAATTGCGCCTGGAGACCGATAGGGAGCCAGTGCAGCTCGCGGAGAATTGGTGTAACTATAACTCGTGCGGCTGCATTCTGGACCAACAGTAGTCTCCGAACACTTTTCAAGGGTAGCCCCATGTAGAGCGTGTTGCAATAGTCCAACCATGAGGTGACAAGGGCATGAGTGACTGTGAGGAGAGCCTCCTGATCCAAGTAGGGTCGCAATTGGTACACCAGGCAAACCTGTGCAAATGTCCGCCTAGCTACAGCTGTCAGATGTTGTTTCAATCTCAGCTGTGTGTCTAGAAGGACACCCAAATTGCGAGCCCGTTCTGAGCGGGGCACTTTCTCTCCCCCCAGAACCAAGGATGGACAATCGACATAGTCTGCCTTGAGTCTTCAGAGAAAGGCGGCATACAAGTTGAACAAATAAATAGTCGATTTAAGTTGTCCTTAAATCACTGCTATATCATTATGTTCCTCAAAAAATCCCTTGTTTCTAAATCCAAAAGTGCTTTGTACTCCTTTAATTAAAATTTGCATTTAAAACTTCTCTGATTTGCTTATTTTCTAATATTTATGTGCTGTACCTTCAAGCATTTTTGTTAGATATATGCTCAGATGTAATGTCAGGGTGTATATAAATTACAGTATTTTTCAGACTATAAGATGCACTTCCCCCCCCCCCCAAAAGTGGGTGGAAATGTCTGTGCATCTTATACAGTGAATATTGCGGCAGGGGGGAGGGAGGGGGGTTGGTGTGGCGCCGAACAGCTGCTCTAGGAAGGGCCATGGTGGTGAATGGGCTGTGGCGGCAGTGGCGAATGGGCTGTGGCAATAGTGGTGAACAGGTTGCAGCAATGAATGGGTCGCGGCAGCAGCGAACAGGCCACAGTGAATGGGCTGCGGCAAATGGGCCAGATGAATATCAGATGGATGCTGGGAGGCAGAGGCAGATTTTTTTTTCTTGTTTTCCTCCCCAAAAGCTAGGTGCATCTTATAGTCTGGAGCGTTTTATAATCTGAAAAATACAGTAAGTCTGTTATTTTAGATTAAGCAAGTAAACAGTCTACATACATGAGTATTTTTAAAGTTAAATTTTAGGGATTGATTGGGAAATTTATAAAATTAGGACATCTTTGCAATTATATTTTCCTTAAAGTGAAGGAAAGTTGATCATAATATATCCTTTTTTATCTATATGCAAATGAAGAAAGAAGAATAAGAAAGATTACCTATAGCTACTATGATAGCCCAAAGAATATTTTTCTTGTAATGTTGATGTGTCTAGCCAGAATCAGTATGCATTCAGACACTATTCAATGACTGCCAAGCAACAGCACACAAATGGACAAACTTAACTTTCTGAGATTTTTAAAAATTATTTAGTTCTTCTTGCCCCTTCCTTTAAATACACTAAACCTATCCATAGGTGTTATACACTTTACTTCAGTTGTATTTTCATGGAAAAGTTAGGAATGTTTGCCATTGATATTAGCAACATGCTGTCAAAGTTCAGCAAAGATCTAGTGTCCATTAAAAGATCAGGGATTGCACAAGATACAGGCCATGGGTTTTGCTGTAAAATCTGACCAGAGTTACAATGGACTACCTATTCTTGAGAGGAAAGTCCCCCTGCGGATTTTACTTTCTTAGTCATTGCCAACTATAGGGGACAGTTCTGATCTCTGTTTCAAGGCATTGAGCCAACGGTTGTCCGAAGACATATCCATGGTCATGTGGCCTGCGTAAGGTCATGGAGCTCTGTTAGCTTCTCACTGAAGTAGTATCTATCTACTTTCATTTGAATATGGTTTCAAACTACTAGATTGGCAGGAGCTGGGGCCAGAACAGGAGCTCACCCTGTCACATGGAGCTCGGGTTTCAAACCTGGGCTGCCAGCTTTCTAGCCAACAAATCCAGTGTCTTAACCGCTGAGCCACCGCACCATCTTTATTATTGAGAGAGAAAGGAAGTAATTTTTAAAAATTACATTACATTCTCTATGATAAGAATCTCTTTGGTTGGGAAAGATAACTCACTTTTGAGAATACAGTGTTTCAGTCATTCCTACCACATTATTGGGACATTCATTTGCATCCTTTCAAACCCATCGTACTTGACCATTACAGTTAAACATCAGTGAGAAAAAGTGAGCTAAGAAAAAGAGGCACACATTTTTAAAAAGGAAAAACATCTCATTTACACTAACTCATTCACCGTAACTCTTCATACCTTTCTAGTAAACTATCGGATAATTTCCATCATATTAATACATTGTCTCTGATTTTTTACATTTCCTACTTCCTTCTTTTTTAGCATGTAATAAACTCCATCAAAAGGGATGCAGTGGCTCAGTGGCTAAGACGCTGAGCTTGTTGATCGAAAGGTCAGCAGTTCGGTGGTTCGAATCCCTAGTGCCGCATAACAGGGTGAGCTCCCCTTACTTGTCCCAGCTTCTGCCAATCTAGCAGTTTGAAAGCACATTAAAAATGCAAGTAGAAAAATAGGGACCACCTTTGGTGGGAAGGTAACAGTATTCCATGCCCCTTTGGCATTGAGTCATGCCATCCACATGACCACAGGGACGTCTTCGGACAGCGCTGGCTCTTCGGCTTTGAAAAGGAGATGAGCACCACCCCTTAGAGTCGGGAACGATGAGCTCATATGTGCGAGGGGGAACCTTTACCTTTTACCTTTTTAAACTCCCATCAAATCAGTCTCTTCAATGTTTCCCTGCCTGGATATGCTTACTTTGTCCTGATTACTCCTTTTTTATTTAAGCCACATTCATTTGACACCTATTTATTCTTGATGCTATATCTTCTTGTCATGTTTTGATAGAGGAAAACTTATTTCCTCTGTCTCCTGACCAACCCAGTTCCCATACACATAAATAAAATGAGCAGAAGCAGGGCTGAAATCCAGCAGGTTCTGATAGGTTCTTGAGTAGTTCGGAGAACCAGCAAATACCACCTCTGGTTGGCCCCAGAGTGGGGTGAGAATGGAGATTTTGCAATATCCTTCCCCCAGGAATGGGGTGGGAATGGGGATTTTGCAATATCCTTTCCCCAGGAGTAAGGAGGGAATGGGGATTTTGCAATATCCTTCCCCTGCCACGCCCACCAAGCCACGCCCACGAACCGGTAGTAAAAACATTTGGATTTCACCACTGAGCAGAAGCGTATTCTTTTTATACACCCATTGTTCCTTTTTTTATGAAAATATTTTTAATTTACCAATAAACCACTAATAGCACCTACATATTTTAATGTTGTTTTGGAACCATCAGTTAATCGAAATACAATTCCCCCCTCCCCAAAAATCATTTACAAAGAATGAAATTATCCACATATTCTTCAGAAATTTAACAAAGATATACATTCCTTTCATAACTTGCACTATATATGTTCTCATTTGTATAATTTTAAATATCTCAGTCTCCTAGTAATTCTATTAAAAATGATTCTGTGAATCAACCCTATATATATATATATATATATATATATATGTTTTCTCAGGTTTTCGCGGGTGTTTGTATGTAGGTCTTTGGTTATTCGGGTCTTCTCCCACGTAAAATTGGAAGTGTCTTGGCGACGTTTCGACGAAGTCTCATTCGTCATCTTCAGGCTGGTGTTCTCGGCTTCGCGCTTCCATTTGCTCCTGGAAACATGAAGCCGAGAACACCAGCCTGAAGATGACGAATGAGACTTTGTCGAAACGTCGCCAAGACACTTCCAATTTTACATGGGAGAAGACCCGAATAACCAAAGACACACACACACACACACACACACACACACACACACACACACATATATATATATATATATATATATATATATATATATATATATATATTCTACCGTCATTACAAGAGCCAGTTATATCCTGGTTTGGAGTTTTATAGGAAAGATTAAATTCATGTTAAGAGGTATTTTAATAATTCTTAAGAGGATTCTAAGTTTATTGATCAACAACAAAACAATATTTTTTTTAAATAGGTGATCAACAAATAGGATTACTTGGAAAATATATTAATATAGTAATTAAGGAGGAGATCCTTTTGTGTTGCAGTACCCGCCTTTTGGAATGATTGGCCCTATCCCCTATTCGTCTATTTTTAGGCTCCAAATATGTCACCCTGTGTTCAAACCTTTTGATTGGTTATGTTGAATGTTTAAGTTCGCTTTCTGATTTTTTTTTGGCTGCTATTGGTTTTATATTTTTGAATATATTTTTATTATTTTAAACCAGAGTCACATGTGAAATGGGCAGTTATATGAATTGATTAAATACACAAAATAAATATAAATAAGAATTATGCAGACAAATTGAAGACAATGGGGAAAACAGGTTAACTTTGGGTTCTCAATTGAAACAGTTAAAATGGTGTAATGTATATTTGTATACTACAAGTGTGGCAATATGTACCATGTTTCCCCAAAAATAAGACCCTGTCTTATATTTTTTTGAAGCCTGAAATAAGCGCTTGGCATTATTGCCATACACTCAAAAGCTCGATTGGGCTTATTATCAGGGAATGTCTTATTTTGGGGGAAACAGGGTATGGAGCAGCTGAATAATTTTTCAAAAGAAGCAAAGATTTTTCCTCTTCATTCAAAGCATTTAACTGTGTTTCTAATGCTGAGGGAACCATTTGATATAATTAAATCCATAGCATCCAGGAGGCTCCCTGGGCCATAGAATACTGGGAGAAAAAAAACACACGAGGTCTTGACTCCTACTATACTATACTATTTAGAGATATAGGATAAATGTTCTGAAAAAAAGCTCTTGCCTTATCAGTCTGTGAAACATTGATTGATTGATTATACACCATTAAGTTGGCGCTGACTCTTAGCAACCACATAGATTTTCTCCATGACTGTAAAGCATATTTAATTGTTGTACAGTAATGGGAAAGGACCCAACAAATTGTGCACATTATCATCTGGTATCTGTATTATGTGTAGATGCATAAATTCTAACTACAATCTGGCACAAAGATTTCCAAAGATATTACCATCAATAATTTATCCTGCAGTCTAGTTTCATTGAGAGAAAACTGACTTCTTATTAATATTAGATTATTGTTAGATAATTTGACAAGTGTATTTAGAGAATTATGAAACATCTCGAGTGACTTCATAAAAATGAAAAAGCCTTTGACAAGTTATAAAAATGGATTTCCATCGAATTCTTATTTCTTAGATTCAAATTTACGAGTCTAGGTTTTCTGTTCAAGTGGTCATGCTTGCTGGGGAATTCTGGGAGTTGAAGTCCACACAATTTAGAGTTGCTAAAGTTGAGAATACTGCTCCAGGGAGAGTATAGTTTAACAACTCATCAGCAGCAGTGGCGCCCGGTTGGTTTGGCTGCAGAGACAGGGCATAGAGGCTTCTCAGGCTGAACAGCACTGAGCTTTTACAGAATTGCCACACAGCTTGTGGCAGATGCTACTTCTGAGGTGGCACAAGCTTTTCTGAATTGAGTCATTGGGGAAATGGAGCCTTGACTGGGAGGCTGGTGCTCCCCAAGGAAGAAAAGGAAGCAGCAACCAAGGGGGACCAAGGGTGGGAAAGAGGACAAGCAAGCCACAGAATCATAGAATTGGAAGGGATTTTGGAGGTGTTCTTGGCTGGGCAGAAATCCTCATACTATTTCAGACAAATTGTTGTCCCCACTCTGCTGAAAACTTCTAGTGATGGAGCGCTCACAGTTTCAGTATTTAACTACTATCATGTTTCTCTTTAGCCTTCTTTGCTTTGGACCAAACATACCTAGTTCCCTTCACTGTATTTCATAGGATTTAGTTCAAGCTACTCACCTTTTCCTCATTACCCTTCTTTGGAGTTTTTTTTTTTTGTTTGTTTGTTTCTCAGCATCCTTCTTGTATTGGGACAACCAGAACCTGACACAGTATTCCAGGTCAGTCTGATCAGTGCACTAGAAAGTGGAACCGTCACTTCCTGTGATTTTGATCTATACTGATGCATTAACTGTTTTTGCAGCTGAAGCATACTATTGGCTCATCCTTAATCTGTAGTCTATATATTACAGAGAAAGATCTGGGCATCTTGCTTCTGTGCTACTGTTGAGCCAGGTGTCATCTATCTCGTACTGATGGACCAGGGTTGTTTCTCAACCTAAATGCAGAATCCCAAACTCTATATTTCTTACCATTAAACAATCTGTGATATCTATCAAAACCCTCTTGCACTTTGTGCTTGTCATCTGTAGTGTTAGCAAACCCCCTCTTTTTTGTGATTTTCAAGCTGTGTGATGATCAACCTTCATATCCCTTTTTTTTAAAAAAATTGATTTATATGCCGCCCTTCTCCGGAGACTCAGGGCGGCTTACAATGCGTTAAGCAATAGCCTTCATTCTTTTGTATATTTTATACGAAGTCAGCTTATTGCCCCCACAAACTGGGTCCTCATTTCACCTACCTTAGAAAGGATGGAAGGCTGAGTCAACCTTGAGCCTTGGAGAGATTCGAACCAGCAGAAATTGCAGGCAGCTGTGTTAATAACAGGGTGCATTAAACCACTGTACTATCAAGGCCATTGTCTGCCATTCATAAAGATGTTGAGCATCTGACCCCTCCATGTTGATATAGACGTTGTGGATCACATATTGATTATGGTTGGACAGCCACTTGTAAACCCATCTGATAGTGGGACCATGCATCACACATTATTGCATTTTATCAAAAAGAGAGGAATGGTCAACTTGATAGAATGTCTTGTGGTTAAATTCACCACATCCTCAATCTTCCACAGATCTACTACATCTAATAATTCTATCCCAAAAGCAGAATGTAGTTGTCATGCTCTTTGTAAAAAGAATGCTAACTTCTAACAGTTATCTTGTTTCAAATGCTTCATGATATTTTTCTAATTAGGTAGGAAGGACTGATCCAAGCAAGGAAAGAGAAGAATAGGGCAGGTGGACAAGAAAGTACCAAAAGGAAAAAAAATATTTCTTTGTTCAAGGAGAGAGAAGAAAAGGAAAAGTGGGAATTTGACAGATCTTAATGAGATGGATTTCCTAGTTACATCATTCCAGATGAGATCATGAAAGATAACATCATCCCATTAATAAACCTGAATACTGTTGCTCTGGTTAATGAAAAGACTACAGGCTAAAAAGTGAAAAGGAAATGGCTGTTTTGCAGCTCTGATTTGTTTCACAATAAAGTGTATTCATCTATTAAATTTATGTTTAATGGCATCCTGTGGGTATTCTTCAATTCATTTGTCCATTTGTTCACGTTCATTTTATGCTCACTTCTGTATCTGTGTAGAATTGTAGTTGGAAAGACTAGTCAGACCTGCCATTTGCACTGTGCAGAAGAACTATTTAAACCATCTTGAGAGGTGGTTATCCAACCTCTTATTAAAATCCTCCAAAGATGGAGAATCCACAAATTGATAGATTGTTCCACTGATGTATTGATCTTACTGTCTGAATTTTTCGTTAAATAAAGCCTAGTAGTTGCAAGTTAAATAAAGCCTAGTAGTTGCAAGTTGTAACCATTATTGTTTATCCTAGTTTCTATAACCATGGAAATAGTTCAGGATCACCTTTCCTGTACTGTTCTTTTAAGTTCCTGAACACAAGTTGTCTTTCCTTCAAACTGAATATCCCAAGTTCTGTCGACTATGCTTTTAAGGAATGTCCCAATATCTCTGTATAATTTTTATTGACTTCAATATGCCTCTGTCAATATGCTTCTGGAAATGGGGTGCTCAGAGTCATACAGTAGTGTAAGAATGGTCTCATTAGTGTCAAGTAGAAAGGAATATAGTAATGACTTCACATGTCTTTGATACTGTGTTGCTTCCTCTGCAGCCCAGTATTGCGTTCTGCTTTTAATTACTATCTCTCATTTCTGATTCATCTTCATCTTGTTTTTAATGGTCATATCCAAATCTTTCAACTGGTGTTTCCAAGCCATGAATCCTCCCATTTTTTCTATGCATCTTAACTTTTTCCTCCCTAAATGTAGTATCATTACATTTTTCCCTTTCAAATGATACTCTAATTCCTCTCAGTCTTCCAACCTGCCCAGACTTTCAGTTGCCAAAAACAATATAAAAACAGCAATTTATTAGCTGGTAAGGTCAAAGGGTGAGAAAAGGCAGGATGGGTTTCCCAGCTTGATCATAAGGAAACGTTATAGTATAAAGATATTATGTGAACCAACTTGCTTTCAAGGAGTCTTCATTACAAGGACCTACAAATAAGAAATGGGGCACAATACAGAAGAAATTGATTTTGATGGTCCTGTTTTATTTTATTTATTTTGTCTTCTTGCATACAACAGCTTCTTTATGGAGGGGGTGTTGAAATGTACAGACTGCTGTATTATTTTGACATTGGTTTCTTCTTGTTCTTCATTTTTAGACCAGCTAAGACTGCATGCTATCTACTCTCAGTAGGGGACTGCCTGGCATATATTCACATTAATTCCTAAAACAGAAACTTTGTTACATACTAACCGCAACAGATTAGCTGGCAGTGGCTTGGGTTGGCTGCTTCTCCTGAATCCATATGGGCCCAGCTGCATGCAGAAACGCTTCTTCATATAATGAAGTTTTTGAGTCACGCCTCTGCTGCCCTTCTTTTTCGAAGCTGAGATAGCCAATCACAAGTGAAAAGCTTACAGAGAGTACATCATACATAAACAGGATGTTTGTGAGAGGCAGTTCCAAATCCTGCTACAGTTGCCATGGTGCATGGAAAGAAAAGATTTCCCTCATGTAGTGTAATATTTGTTTCTGTCCTGAGGATCACAGATCATCACACCAGATCATCTCTTGTAATAAAAATTTACTTTAGCCAGTCTCTGACAAGTAGTAGATAGCAGAACTAAGGGCGCCATTCGAATGCTAACTCAGGCTCTACTCCAGCCTCTATGGTCATTTTCAGAAGCCAGAAGCCAGTCTTCAAGAACTGCCACTGACTCTGAGATCTGGGAGATTGTGTTTGGAAGAGATTGCTCTAGAACCGTGATGGCGAACCTATGGCACGCGTGCCACAGGTAGCACGCAGAGCCATATTGGTGGGCACGCGAGCATTGCTCTAGTTCAGATGCAGTGCGAATGCGCGCATCGGCCACCTGATTTTCAGACCTTTTGCGCCCACTGGGGGAGTGAGGAAGGCCTGTTTTTTTGCCCTCCCCAGGCTCCAGAGGCTTTCTAGGAGCCTGGGGAGGGCAAAAACAGCCTTCCCCAACCCCCCCCCCCCGAGGCTGGAAATGGCCAGGGACACATTTAATTATGTATGTGGGCACGTATGCGTGCGATCCCTCCACACTCCCCGCTTTTGGCACACAACGGCAAAAAGGTTAGCCATCACTGCAGTCTTACAGGACTGATTTTTTGGGGGGGGTATGGTTTATGCTGAAATATTGGACTCATCTGGGAGAAAGTTCCATTGAACTCAATGGGATTTGATTTTGAGGAGACATATAGGACTGCACTCCGTTTTTTTAAAACACCATAATCTAGTTTGAGACCCATCAATCACCCTGGGGCATTGAATGAATAATGACTCTGACTTCTGAATAAAGGCCAAATATGAGACCTAACTGTAAATTGATTTAACTTAACCTTGCAAGCAAGTTAGTCATGTTAATAATTTATGGTCTTGAAAAACAAGTTTTTACAAACTCTTTGCCTACTTACTTAATGGAAGGTAATTCCTATTTGTCACAAATAATTGAGACAGAATCATACATGAGAAAATGGAAGTTGGATATGTAGCATGGGATATAGCTGAGGCTGCTCCTTCAGCAAGTTATATTATTTTTCAGCCTTAATTTCTGAATCTAAACTGGAAATATAAACTGTCTTGTCTATTGAAATGTTTGTTAGCATTTCAACCACTAAGAGTTCTATTAGTAAAATGGTTTTCTTGGTTGAGTAGTAATGCTAAACAGGAAGTGTGATTATTTTTTTTAATCCTTAAGATAATGTTACATGAAGAAACAAAATAAAAGATTACATCACCAGCGATGCTGCTACTAAAAATTTCTAAAGAAACTATAGCTAGTTAGGAACTGCTTGTAATCATCTTCTGAAATAGGAAATATAAGAAACCACAAAGAACAGTGTCTCAGTAATACTGAAGCCTGGCTAAAGCTCAAAAATAGAATGACTTTTGTTAACTTGAAGTTAAGTTAACTTCAACTTCAACAGAATTAGATGAACTAATTGAAGAGAAACTATTAATGCTTATTAATTAAAACAACTGAGCAAAGCATCCAGATTCTTGTACAGCTTTTTTTTTTTTAATAAAATCAGAAAATGACAAGTCTTTGATTTCAGGAAATTTGTAAATGCAGGCATTTAGTCATCAAGGAGGCATAAATACAATTTGTCAATTATGATTGAATTGCCATACAACGCTACATAATATTGTATAGCTGGAGTGGTCAGGGACCACACCTGGGATCAGAGATCTGCAAAGTAAGTGAAGCTATATCACAGCAGTGGAAGACTAATGATTTTGAAGTTTATTTTAGTGATTTTTGAACTATTATATGCCTAATTTGGGTTCACTCTTAATTGTTTCGAACCTCAAAATGGAGAACTGTGTAGTCAGTTTTTGGCAAACACGAGCTCCTAGGGTTGAAATAAAGGGCATTTGAGAATTGCAGTTTGTTCCTTATTTTTTAGAATTATAAAATTACTATTTATTCATTCCACGTTTACAATCTTGCAACCCTCAACTGTTACAAGGTCACATCAGAATTAAAATAACTTTTAAGCCAAGTTGCAAAAACAAAACCAAAGTAGGAGATAAAAGCAGTGAGAAAGACGAGGCATGGGTAACATTACAGAAAGTCTCTTTGAAAAAGCTTTATTTTTAATAACTTCCTAAAAGCTTTCAAGAAGGGGGCCAGTCTAAGAGGGGAGCTCATTCTACAGAGAAACAGCACCTTCTAGCTTCAGCTCCCCTGACTTCCTGTTAGCATGGGACAATAAGGAGTCCTCCCTACGTCTAACAGACTGAACCATCCAAAAGAGGAGGCGGTCTCATAGGCTTTATAGTTTGTATCTAAATTGATTCATGTCGTAAGCAGCCCATAGAGCTTCATGGCTCTGAGGCTCTGGGTGATAGTCCACTAATGCAATATGAGAAATAAATTCATTCTCCTTTCTTGTTGCCATGGAGTAGGCAGAAAGATGGTCATGTACCTGAGATCAGTCAAATTTGCTTTTTGGCTTTTTCCACCAGCAATCCAGGCACACATCTGGCACTTCAGTTCCCAGGGAAATGTTTGAGCAACCAAGTCATATGCCTCATTCACCTCCCAGGGCCAGTGGTCTGTCAATTAGCATTTGAGCACAGAAGTCAAAGCATCTTCTCCAGTAAATTGGGAAAGGCTATCACTAGGAACCTGGTGGGATGAGTGACTACTACAACGTCATGGGAAACTCTTTCAGGGGTCCTGTGATGTAGTTTAAAAGAGACTAATAGAACCTTTACAGATTCAGATATCTGGGTTTGTTGCCTGACCTGATTCCTTATTTTATCATAGATGATCCGTTAGTTCACGTGAGAGTCTGGTGCAAGTTGGGTGGTTTATGTAAGTAAGGACTTTTCACCCTGTTCAGCATGATTGTTCGGTATGTGTTGTAATTTATTAGTAATATGTTTGAATGAAATGAGCTGTGAATGTAGGTAAAAGCCGATGTTATTCTGCTTTGTTTTTGTGATCTGCCTTTGAATAGATGCTCCTTGGGAATTGATTTAGTTCTATTGATTTTTCCATTGGCAGTAGCTTTTGAGAGAAAATCAAAATGATATCATAGTTTTGGATTACTTGTTTCCATTTATAATTGAAATAAAATACACCTCCCTAGCACTGAACATCACAGGAAATGATTGTTTATAATCAGAATGGGTAAATGTACAAACTTGAGGCTTGGCAAAGTAAGTTCATGTATGTATTTAACATATATGTTAATATTTGTTGGGTATTTGTGTGTCTCCAGTAGAAGAGAACAGGATACTAAAGAATAAGAAGGACTGAATACCAATCCTGGGCAGGTCTTGTGTTTGCTTTTGAAAGAGAAATGAAGAAATTGGAAGGTGGGCTACATTTTGGCCTGTGGCTTCCTCTGAAACATGTCCATGCATGTAATCCTGATATGCAGAAGGATAGAAAACATGCGCTCAAACTTCCTGGAATTCTCCTAATAAAAAACATTATCTGACAGACATTTTCCTACTCGCTGTTCAGACACTCCTCAGACTGGGTAACGATCACTCTCATTTGCGCTGCTGAGTGTCAATCAAATCCCTCTGGAGCTGGATCCACCTCACTTCCTGCTCCTTCCTCAGACTTTTTCACTCAGCCATTGCAATAGCATCGAGTGTCTGTTCTCTAGTTTAAATTTCTTTATTATTTTTGTCTTAGTTCAAGGGAATTGACTCAATATCATTTGTTTTCTGTTTAAAAGTGCTGCGCTTCGATTGCCTTCACTTTGGTGAAGTTTAAAGCGCGTATCGGCGGTTCGGGGCTCCGGCCGCCGCTAGCGGCTTGGCTTGGCTGGCGGTTAATTCTATTCAGCTGTTCCCGCCATTGCTGCCATTGCCGCCATTTTGGCAGTCATTTTGCGAGGTTTTGGACTGCCTTTGTGGCCATTACGTCTATCGGCTTGAGTTTCTGCCGGCTGGCATACTCATTAGCCTTTTTAAAAGGAATAGTGATTATCTTATAGCTGCAGCTTCAGTCCGGCCGCAGGCGCTGTGTTTCGCCTGGCTTAGGACTTCTGAAATGTCGCCTCACGGGCCGCCATTTTGAGCCCTGATCCTCGCCGCCGTTTTGCTCTCTCCGTGGCCTTAGCGACCTGGGCTTTGGTTTCCAGGGGCGCTAGATTGGCAGCAGGTGAGGACGCTGTCCTGATCGTACCTGCACTTGGCAACTGTCTGCAGCACGGTTCTCTGAAAGACATAGGGAAGTATATATTGTTTAAATTGATTTATATTTCTTAAAAAAAAAAAAAAAAAGGAGGGGGCGCTTACCTTGTTTACTGATAGCACGGTTTTGCTTACAAATAATTTTATATATATATATATATATATATATATATATATATATATATATATATATATATATATTAAAAAAACATTTAGATTTAGCTTGCTAATATTCAATTATTTCTATAGAATTAATTCTTGTCTATTTACAATTGATTGGTGAAAATAAATTAATTCATTTGGGTGATTAATCATGGGTGACAGGGAGGAACTTGCTCTTTCCTCTGATCTGGACAAAAGTCCATCTCCCTCCCCTGTACCTTCCCCTAAACAGCTCAGGGGGAAAAAGTCTAAGGCTTCTAGACAGGAGAAGTCCTCCAAATCTGCTACTGCAGATAAGGATGCCCAAAGGAGGCATAAGGCATTAGAAAAGCGGTTTGCTAAGGCTAGACAACAGGCCCAGGACCCTGGTCAAGGTCCAATTCCTGAAGGCTTGAGCCACGAGGTGACCTGTGAGCCCTCGGCCTCTCATAGTGGAGGTTTGTTGGCCAGTGATCTGAGGGAGGATGAGCCATTGGCCTCTCAGGAGGTCCAAAATTCTGCAACTAATCAGCCAGGGCCTAGTGTTAGGTCTCGCTCCTCTAGTTTTGCAAGTCATATTTCTCAAGCTTCCAGGTCAGGTCCTGAGGCTACCTTTACACCCACTGCAGCCGGCCTCCGTCCTGAGACGGGCCCGGGCTTCCTTCAGTCTGTGGATTTTCAGTCCTTTTTTACTCACGCTATGTCACATATGTTCCAAATGGGGTTGCAGCAAGCCACTGGTGCCTCACCCGCTCCAGCGTGCCCTACTACTTCTGCCTGTTCTGTGCATCCTCCTGCTCCACAACATCAGCAGCTATCTGGTGCTTGTAGTCTTGAGCCTGAATCAGCCCGGGAGGAAGATTTCCTAGATGACTTTGAGATGTCAGGGGATGAGGAGGAGATTCAGGACAAGCCGGCCTTTCCGGGACTATTTAAGCCTTCTTTGTTTCGCTCTCTCCTGCGCAAAGCAAAAGCTGCCACTAATATGGATTCCACGCCTCTTCAAGGTTCCTCTGCTTCTGCTCCATCAGGCCCCAATAATAACTTGTTCAATCTGCCTCAGCCTGATGAGGATTTTGTTCCCTGTCCGGATCTTTTCTGCCAGGTTGTACAAAAGCCCTGGGACCGCCCCGCCTCTTCGTCGGGGCCGAATTCATTTGATCGAAAACTCTATGCCTCGGCTCCTGTGTTGGACGCTCTCTTGCAGTTACCTACAGTTGATGATCCGGTGGCGAGTCTCACATCGTCTTCCATCCTGGTAGGTGAGGCGGGGGATGGTCTCAAGTTTGAGGACAAGAGAGCCGAAATGGGCTTTCGTAAAACACACCAAGCTGCGGCTTGGGCTATTCGTGCTGCAACCTCCTCATCATTTTTTAATCGGGCATCGCTGGTGTGGTTGCGCCAATTGAAGGAAAGACTTCCCCCGGGAGATGCATGATTACAGCAGGATCTAGCCAAACTGGTCGCAGCTGCCGAATATTCAGCTGATGCGTCCTTGGACGCAGCTAAGTTTACTTCCCGGGCTTTAGCTTCGACAGTATCTTCAAGACGTCTCTTGTGGCTCCGTAACTGGAGAGCTGACACCAAGTCCAAGTGGCGTTTGACTGCCGCCCCTTACAAAAGCTCTGCCTTATTTGGCTCCTCCCTGGACTCTGTGCTGATCGAGAATAGGGATAAGAAGAAGGTGTTACCCACGTCCTTCCGGCGTCAGGATAGGCGCTATGCACCTTATAATCGACAGTCCTTTCGACAGGAGCAAGGCGCTGGTGGCGCCTCTTACTACAGATCTTCGCAGTCTCAGTACCAGCCAGCTTCGGACAGGGCGCCCTTTCGTGACCGCGGTCGCCGACAATCCAACTTCAGGGGACCCTTCAGGCAGTCAGCGGGCCGTTTTTCCAGGCGCGGTAAGTGACTCACCGCACCTGGTCCCCATCAGGGGCAGGCTCCAGGCATTCTCTCACCTGTGGCCAACTACCACCTCGGATGCCTGGATTGTCCAAACTGTCACCGAAGGGTTACGTTTGGAATTCACCACCATGCCACAGGACTTTTATGTTCACTGCCCTTGGCCACTTCAGCCGGAGAAGCGTTCCCTTCTTTCGCTCGAAATTTATCATCTGTTACAGATTCAGGCCATAGAACAAGTTCCACCGGACCAACTCAAAACCGGCTTTTATTCAACGCTATTCCTGGTCCCGAAGAGTTCGGGCGATTGGAGAGGCATTCTGAACCTTCGACGTCTCAATCATCACATCTTGTACCGTCGGTTCAAAATGCATTCCCTCAAGTCCCTGCTCGGCTGCATCCGACGAGGGGATCTCATGCAATCTGTAGATCTGAAGGAAGCGTACTTGCACGTACCCATTCACAACTCCCACAGACAGTACCTCCGTTTTGCGTTTGGAGACCACCACTTCCAATACCGGGCTATGCCATTTGGCCTTTCGTCCGCTCTGAGGACCTTTACAAAGTTGCTGGCGGCGTTGGCAGCGTCGCTCAGAGAGATTCCTGTTCGTCTGGCATGCTACCTCGACGACATTTTGATCCTGTCGTCCTCTCCAGAACAGGCGACCCACGACCGGGAGCTAGTACTTCAGACCCTTCAAGACCATGGGTTCACTTTGAATTTGGCCAAAAGCCATCCACTTCCCACGTCTCGCATTCTGCACCTCGGGGCAACAATAGATTCCAATCTGTGTGTGGTCTTCCTATCTCCAGACAGACGAGTCAGCATACGGAATCTGGTGTCTCAAGTCTTACTACACAGAACTGTGACCTTACTGACACTCTCCCAGCTTCTGGGGAAATTAATCTCATGCATAGACATTGTCCCATGGGCACGTTTCCATCTACGTCGCCTTCAATGGTTTCTGCTCCCTTACCAGAGACAAGGTCGAGCAGAGACTCTTCTCAAGGTAACAGTTCCAGCTCCTGTGCGCCTTTCACTGAGGTGGTGGCTGTCTCCGGCCCTCGACAAGGGCTCCCCCTTCTTGGAACCAGCTCGGATGGTGTTGACCACGGATGCAAGTCTGCGAGGCTGGGGGGCGCACCTCGACCGTCAGTTAGCCCAAGGTGTCTGGTCGTCAAAGGAACTGCAACACAATATAAATTGGCTCGAGCTCAGAGCGGTCCGTCTCGCCCTGATTCACTTCAAACGCCTTGTATATCGCCAGGATCTTCTGATTCTGACGGACAATGTGGCCACCAAAGCCCATATCAACAAACAAGGGGGCACCCGTTCATGGACACTAATGCAGGAGGCGGAGCGCCTTCTGTCGTGGGCGGAACTTCACCTCTCGTCGATAAAAGCGGAACACATTTCGGGGACTCTCAATCAAGAAGCAGATTGGCTCAGCAGAGACCAAATAGATCACGCCGAGTGGAGGTTGGATCCCGGCCTGTTCCAGGACATGTCCAAGAGGTTCGGCCTTCCCCTAGTGGACCTTTTCGCGACGGCTCGGAACACCCAATTGCCGAGATTCTTTTCCCGCTACCCGTCCCCAGCAGCAGAAGGGCTGGATCCTCTTCGAAGTCAGTGGCCCCGGGGCCTTCTTTACGCCTTTCCTCCCCTTCCTGTCATCTCCAGGGTAGTGCGGAAGGTCATTCAAGAACGGGTGAACCTTCTACTAGTAGCGCCGTATTGGCCCCGTCGAGAGTGGTTCGCCGACCTCAAGAACTTATCGGTCGAACCACCGTGGAGGATTCCACTCGACAAGTTAGTACTAACTCAAGGGGCCGTCCGTCATCCGGAACCAGAATGGCTTCGATTAGCCGTGTGGCATTTGAGCGCATAAAGCTCTTCAAGGACAACCTGTCTGACGATGTTATCTCCATTATTCAGGCAGCTCGAAGACCATCAACAATTCGTATTTACAACGCTTCATGGAATGCATTCACCAGATGGTGCGGAGATCATCACGTAGACCCCACATCTGCATCTGTTCCGGACATTCTAGGTTTTCTACATGCGGGGTTTTCCAAGGGCCTGGCTCCTGCGACTCTGCGCCGACAGGTGGCGGCCCTGGCCACTGTCCTGTCAGGGGAGGCTCGTGTTCCTTTGGCTCAGGACCCCAGGATTCGTTCCTTTCTCCAAGGGGTCTCAAACCTGCGGCCGCCGCCGATCCATCGCTACCCCACTTGGGACCTTACCTTGGTGCTGCAGGCCTTAACGAATCCACCGTTCGAACCCATTGCTTCGTCCAGCCTACGTTACTTGTCTTTCAAGATGGCTTTTTTGTTGGCAGTAACTTCAGCACGCAGAGTATCCGAAATTGCCTCTTTATCCATGAGGAGTGATCTCTGTGTTTTCTATCCTGACCAGGTTGTTCTACGCCTCGACCCGGCCTTTGTGCCCAAAGTGAACACTCGTTTTCATCGAGCCCAAGAACTCGTCTTGCCCAATTTCTGCCCGAACCCGCGTCATCCGGCTGAGAAGCGATGGCATACTTTGGATGTGCGACGGGCATTGAGAAGATATCTTAAGAGGACTGCCCCCTTTCGCAAGACTGAGGCTCTGTTGGTGTCCTTCCTTCCCTCTTCCCTGGGTCAGAAGGTCTCCTCGACTACAGTGGGCAGGTGGCTTAAGGCCTGTATATCTAAGGCATATAAATTAAGTGGGGCCCCCGTCCCGAGTGGGATACTGCCCCATTCTACCCGTAGCGCCGCAACCTCAGCGGCTTGGGCTACCCAGGCTTCAGTAGATGATATCTGCCGGGCGACCACATGGTCATCCCTTTCATCCTTTGTAAGTCACTATAGGCTGGATAAGTTTGCTTCGGCAGATGCTGCCTTTGGCAGAAGGGTATTACAGGCTGTAATCTCTCCCCAAGGCCAGTCTACGGCTTAGTTCCCCCCCTTTTTTACTCTAACTTGGGTATGTCCCAGTCTGAGGAGTGTCTTCACAGCGAGTAGGAAAATGGTCGTTGCTTACCTGAACGACCCTTTTGTACTCGCTGTGAAGACACTCCGTCCCTCCCTTTTTCTGGGCCGTGCCTGGCTTTGGTGGAGGTCTGCTTTTTCTCCCTCTGTAGCTGTCTGCTTCCTGTCTGTCTACTTGGTGGAGTCTCTCACTGTCGATTCTACTGCTATTGGTCCAAGTTGTGTTCGTGAAAAGTCTGAGGAAGGAGCAGGAAGTGAGGTGGATCCAGCTCCAGAGGGATTTGATTGACACTCAGCAGCGCAAATGAGAGTGATTGTTACCCAGTCTGAGGAGTGTCTTCACAGCGAGTACAAAAGGGTCGTTCAGGTAAGCAACGACCATTCTCGATAAAACCACACTGTTCCTTTCTAAAAGAGGAAGGAAATTTCTGGAGAATAAGGAGGAAAAAAAAGTCTGCCTTTTTCTATTATATCTAAGAAAAACACATTTCTTTGGAAAAACTACATCTTGAAGTTGTATGATCAGCCTCTTTTTTTAAAAAACTCTTTTATTTCCAATAAAAGCTAATAGGAGAAATGGAGCGTCTAACTCTTATCTGCCCTTGACATTTTGCTGGGTCTAAGAATAATATATGAATTAATGTCTTGATTAACCTTTTGTTAATTTCACTAAACCATATAGTTACAATTATTCTCTGTTTTTGTTATTCCAGTCCTCAGGCTTAAAGTGTCTGTTTATTGCATTTGTGTATAGTGACAAAAATGCCTTACACTGACTGCCTGTATAAGGTAAAGGAAAAGGTTCCCCTCGCACATACGTGCTAGTCATTCCCAACTCCAGGGGGAGGTGCTCATCTCCATTTCTAAGCCGAAGAGCCAGCGCTGTCCGAAGACATCTCCGTGGTCATGTGGCTGGCATGACTAAAGGCCAAAGGTGCACAGAGCACTGTTACCTTCCCAACAAAGTGGTCTCTATTTTTCTACTTGCATTTTTTACATGCTTCCGAACTGCTAGGTTGGCAGAAGCTGGGACAAGTAACAGGAGCTCACCCCATTACGCGGCACTAGGGATTCGAACTGTCGACCTTTCTGATTGACAAGCTCAGCGTCTTAGCTGCTGAGCCACCGTGTCCCCATCCAACTGCTGTATACAGTTGCCCAAAATTATTCCATTCTTCGTTTTTAATGCATCTTCTGCTGGACTAGCATTTTCTTCTTAGTGGAAAATAGAACACATATTAGAAGCTGAAGTACATTATTCAAAGCAGCATATTCTAGAGACTTTGGGTGGCAATCTCATGTTGGGGAGAGATTGTGGGAAAATCTAGATTTGTACTGCTCGGTGTAGATAAAGGTGGATGATCTTTGAACCACTAGAAAGCCTATTACGTGCTTGATTTCAATTTTAAATGCCTGAGTATTGTTTATTTTGTTGCTTAATTATAATTTCAATAATTTCCTTTGCTTGTAAATAATTTCAATAATTTCAATAATTCAATAATTCAATTTCCTTTGCTTGTAAATGATAAAGGGTTTTAAGCTCATTTTTCTTGTCTTTTAGTACAGACTGTAACTATTTTTATTTTTGTAGTCTGTTCAAGAATAGAAACACAGTATATAAAAGTCTTCAAAGAAATATAGATATATTGTGTATAATTCCATCAAACCAGTGGTGGGTTTCAACCAGTGTTACTACCGGTTCTCTTTGCGTACACGCTTTGCGTGCAATCCACTCTGCCGCGCCTATCAGCTGAGCTAAAAATGAAGGAATAAAGGTAGGAATAAAGCAGGGGCAGGCGGGAGGGCCTAGCTCCAAGTCACAGAGAACCGGTTCGGTGACGTCACATCGTCACCGCTACTGGCTCGGCCGAACCGGGAGCAACCCACCACTGGATCAAACCTAAGTGTGGAAGCAAGATTAGCCTGCTTTTTTAAAATGGGACTTTCAGTTCAAGAAGCTTAATAGCACAATTATATCTTGTATTTTTGATATAGTGAATTGATTCAAGTGTTTGAGAAACATGCATAGACATCAGTGTCGAACATGTAACATTTGTTTTGAGTTTTGCTTCACATCTAACTAGATTTCTGCAGAATATCTTTTCTTGCAGGGTTATGTATTATAGGTAGTCCTTAATTTATGACCACAACTGAGCCCAGAATTTTCATTGCTAAGCAAGGCAGTTGTTAAGTGAGTTTTGCCCCATTTTGTGACCTTTGCTACAGTGGTTAAGTTAATCCCTGTAGTTGTTAAGTGAATCATCCAGTTATTAAGTGAATACTGGCTTCCCCCATTGATTCTGTTTATCGGAAGCCGGCTGGGAAAGTTATAAACGGGGATCACATGACCATGGGACAGTACAACGGTCATAAATACATGCCAGTTACAAGTGCCCAAATTCTGATCATGCAACCATGCGGATGCTGGTAAGTGAAAACTGGTCATAAGTTACTTTTTTCAGTGCCATTGTAACTTTGAACAGTCACTAAACAAACGGTTGTAATAGAGGACTATTTATACTGTACCTCCTTCATTTTGTTTCTGGAGATGATAGTTGAAGGTCTGATAATTTGCAAGGACATCCCTTGAGTTGGGTGATGAGTGTGTTAAGAGTCCTTCCCAAGAGGTTTGAAAATAGTTCTGAATGAGAAAACTGGACATCCAGTTTCAAGAGAGAATTGGGTTCATTGTTACCTGATATGAGTAGTAAAATCAGAGCTACTATAGCAGTAAAGCTGTGATGATAGCTCTAAACTTCTGCAACATGAAATATTAGATTATAGCTTCATGGCAGAAATTGTTTTTTAATTAATTTAAGCATGCCAGAGTATCACTTTTAACTTTATTTCTTTTAATGTAGCAATTAATTATTTGAAGTGGCTTTGGGCTTTGCCCCGCAATCCAGGTTGAGTGAATTGTCATCTTTGACTCTCGAAAGGGTACCGCTCCCCCTGTCAGAATTGGTGCGTAATTTAGGTCGACCTGGAATCATGGCTCCTTCTCAAAGTGCAGGTGGTAGCTGTGCCTGGAGGAACCTTTGCACAGGTTCACTTTGTATACCAGGTGTGCACTTTCCTTAACTAGGAGGCCTTACTAACTTTCAGTGATGCCTTAATCATCTCTTGATCTGTTTACCCCAGTGTGCTCTATCTCAATGGGGCTGTCCTTGAAGACCACTCAAAAGCGTGCACTGGTACATCTGGTCTTCAAGGACACATGTGGGCTCTTCAAGTTTTTCCCACATCAAACTGCTTTTGCACTGGCTCCCAGTTGTTTTATAAGTGTAATTCAATGTGCCAGTTTCATTTTTAAAGTCCTAAATGGCATGAGGCCAAATTATCTATAGGATCACTTCTTCCTGAGGATAATTGCCTATTCTATTAGGTTAGATAGGCTGGGCACACTCCAGGTCCCTTCCCTTACATGTTGCCATTTGATGGGACGTCAGAAATAGATGTTTTTCTGTGATTGCTCCAAGTTGATGAAATTTAGAGGGCCCCAAGCTTATTAGCCTTCAGAGGGCTCTATAAAGCCCTATCTCTTTGCCCAGGCTATTATACACACTGAGTACAGCAAATGTAGAATTAGTGGAATGTTCTGTTTTTATTGAAAGTCATGGCAAACACTTTAGCATTGCCATGTATAAGTTAAGTGGCCATATAAGTTGTCTAAATAAAATAAAATAACAGCTAAAAGATAATAGCTGACATTTAAAAAAGTGGTTCTTGATTTATGTGGGAATAGTTATGACTGCAGGACAGTCTGTATTTGCACTAAATCGAATAAATAAATAAATAAATATAATTAGTTAGAAATTAATATAGTCTTTCTGTTTTATTATAATGATGAAGTTTTTTTTGAGAGAAAAAAGACCCTTACACTTAATGCTGAACTGTTAAGAATCTGATAACATGTTAATTTCTTTTATATTCCCCCCCCCGTCCCCGTTTGGGTTTCATAATGGTTCTTCTGAGGTGATGAACAGCATAATCCTCAAAAATGTTCAGTAGAAATGATATTTAAAATTCTCTCTTGTCCTTGGATCTTTTTGTACTTCTCTAAATCAATCACATTTTAAATATTGTTACTCTTTTAATAAAATGTTTTCAAGTTTTTTATATTGATTTTTCTTTAGGCAACAATTGTTATTGTTATGGTTGATTGCATAGTCAGCCAGATGTTCAAAGTGAGTTTGGCATTCTTGACCACTTATCAAGTCCTTCCCAAGTACCTCGAGTAGACAGATGTGGATGTTTGATGACATTACAGATATTAATCGCAGGATGTAAGTTGTTCCGAGTAAAGTTGCCTTTTGCAATTGACTGATGGGGATTTTGTCACCGGTGGTGTTCAAAAGGTGCGCCACATATTTTGGGATTGCATCCAAGGCGCTTATTTATCACTGTTGTTACTACCTTTGCTTTCTTTTGCCACAGTTGTTCAATTTCTATTTGCAGGACTTTGTATTTTGTTATCTTTTCCAGTCCTTTCTCTTCTATTATTCTATTATTATTATTATTATTATTATTATTATTATTATTATTATTATTATTATTATTATTATTATTATAACTCAAACAACTCTGGCTGGCTCACAGCAATGAAAGAAATTATAAGTTCTAGTTCAGCAGATCAGCGGATCAAATCTCACCAGCTCAAGGTTGACTCAGCCTTCCATCCTTCTGAGGTGGGTAAAATGAGGACCCAGATTGTTGGGGGCAATATGCTATTTAGTATACTGTCTTTGGTGTAAGCCGCCCAGAGTCCTCGGAGAGTAGGCGGCATAGAAATATTATTATTATTATTATTATTATTATTATTATTATTATTATTATTAATAATAATAATAATAATATCATCAATTAAAATACAGATACATGATGGCAAGAATGTTGGAGCAAGGCGTCTCACTCTCCCTTGCCAAAGGCCTGGGTAAAATACATGTTTGAAGCTTTTCCTTTTATTATTTCCTTGATGCCTGTTTTTAAAATCAGTTTAAGAACAGCCTATGGACCCTGAATGGGAAAGCTATTGATTGGTTAGCTGACACTGGATTCACATACAACAGCAAGGAGTGCTTTTCATAGCTTCTGATATGCTAGCTGTGTTTCTTCTTGATCTAGTCAGATTTGATTATACTTATCCACCCCTTAGCAACATCCTATTCTGATGATTACAATACTGTATAGAGCTGTCCTTAAGGAAGAAAAATCTTGAAGATGAACTTACTACAAAATGTTGCAATTCAGAGAGTTAACTGTGTCTAGGTACATGGATCATATGATGCCTGTAAGAAGTCCTACTGAAAGTTCTGTATAGGTTGCCAATTGTTTACCAAGAACAATTCAAGGTATTATGTTTAAGGCTCTGAATGCTTGAGGCCTGAGTATCTTAGGGATGATCTCTCTGCTTACAAACCCATAAGGTTCTTCTTTAAGATTAGCAGCAGAAACCATTCTGAATATACTCCTGCTGTCAAAGGTCATGTTTTGGCAAGCTGGCAAGACCTTCTCCTGCATAATTCCTAGATTGTGGAAAAGATTTTTTTGGAAATTGTAGGTGGGACCCCCATTCTCCCAGTATGTAGGAAATCTTTTAACATATACAGTATCTTTTCCACTAGATTTATGTCTATGGAGATGCTCAGTCATCCAAGTCATGGTTGTCCCAAAGGTGCTTTTTCAAGTGGCAGTTGGACTTTCTGGTTTTTCTTTGAAGACGTTTTGCTCCTCATCCAAGAAGTTTCTTCAGAAAAACAAAGTCCAGTTGCGTCTTGAAAAAGTGCTTTTGGGACATCAGATTTATGCTTGAATTTATTTATTTATATATTTATTATGTTTGAATTTATTTATTTATATCCTGCCTTCTTTCTGTACAACTCGAGGCAATATACATAGTGCTCCTTCTTATTTGCCCCACAATAGTAACCCTGTGTGGTAGGCTGGGCTGAGAGATAGTGATTGGCTCAAGGCCATCCAGCCAATTTCCATGCCTAAGGATTAGAATTCATTCTCCTTCTGTATTAAACTGGTTTTATTTATTAGACAATTTGAGTATTTATGATAAATTTAATCTGTGTGTTTATTTATTAATCATGCTCCCAGAGCATAAAGGTATGATATAAATTATATTTGCTGCAGAAGTGTCTTGGAGATGCAGTGTTGTTAATGGGTGTCTACAACTGCCAATTTTGCAGTTCAACTGATAGTCCAACTCTATCTTTCCCCAACTATCTGCTTTCCAGTATTGTTCAGCTATCATGATTCTCAGTCAAGTATGATATGTATTCCCTTGAAAATACAGGCCAATTCTACGGTACACCATATTCTAGGATTGCTGACATATTAGCAGTGATCACTGTAATGTAATCTTGTCTTTTTTCCTCCTTGGATAAGAAGCTGATTTTCTTCCAGATAGTTTGCAACAAAGCTCAGATATAGAATTTGATAAGTGGGCAGCATATAGATAAATAAAATAATAAATATATCACAAAATGAGATCTTGGATCTGTGGCAGAATTATATGAGCATTTTCTTCTTTGTGGGAATTGTTGTCTCACTTGCCTCCCACCCTTTGAATCTAGATTATCACTAGAATCTAGTGAATTTTACAGGCAACTTAATATACAAACCCAATCCTAATCTTTCTAATCGTTTTTAGTGAGTTTTACAACTTTTGTAAAAATACTTCCTATCTTGATTTTCCTTTTTGATTTAATCAAAGTGCACTGAACTGTTATCTCTCTATCTCCGTGTGTCTGGGCTCAAGTGAACCATTGCATTTTCTCACCCATGCACACCCATGCACACATGCACACAGGTTTACACTATAGCCTACAACCATGGTTGCATCTATTGGAAAACAATATGGCTGCAAAACAATGCTGTTTGCACCATAGCTTACAATAAATATTAGTGTGCAGGAAGAATGGTGGAATCCTAGATTCTTAAGGGGGCATTTTTGCCATCGAGGCCAATCTATTGTTAAATGAAAGAATCCAAATTAAATAATCCCTGACAAATGGCTGCCTAGTCTTCACTAGAATGGAATGGGACAAGTCACCAGAGCCGACTCACCACAGCTGACTTGTCCCACAGCCAAGTCACCATGGGACAATTCAGTGTGGAATAACTTGCAAATTGCAACTCACCCCAGCCTCGAAAACGTCTAACTTGAGAAGGTTCAAACGTAAAGCAAAACAAAGCCTGCTGCAATTCAGTTGTCCCTCTCTTGAGTTATCTCACATTGAATCGTCCCGTGGCAAGTTGTCCCATGGCAAATTGGCTGCAATGAGTTGGCCTAGACCAGTGATGACTAACCTTTTCTGGACCACGTGCCCAAAGCAAGCACACACACAAATACATGTGCATGCCTCCGAACTCCCAAAATGCAATGTGTGTGCAGCCCCCACGCATGCAGCCTGTGCATGTATGAGTGCCCCTGCATGTGCCCCTCCCCCATGCATGCATATGTGCACCCTGCATGCGCCCACCCTCCGCATGTGCATGTGGCACCCCGTACATTCCCCGTCCCCCATGCATGTGTGGGGCCCACCCACACATGCCCTGCGTATTCACAGCAGAGACCCGATGACCAGCGCGGGAGAACTGAACTGGGGCAATGGCTCGCATGCCCACAGAGACGGCGCTGTGTGCCACCTGTGGCACATGTGCCATAGGTTTGCCATCACGGGCCTAGACCTTCACTAGAAAACAGCCAGAGAAAGAGAATCCACCATCCCTTTGCCTGATCCCGCTCACACATGCACACGTCACAAGTGGGGTAAAGGCAGTGGTGAAATCCAAATTTTTTTACTACCAATTCCATGGGCATTGGTGGGTGTAGTGTGGCTTGGTGGCACAGGAAGATACTGCAAAATCCCCACTCCCTCCCCACTCCTGGAGGAAGGATATTGCAAAATCTCCATTCCCACCCCACTCTGGGGCCAGCCAGAGGTGGTATTTGCCGGTTCTCCAAACTGCTCAAAATTTCAGCTACTATTTCTCCAGAACCTGTCAGTACCTGCTGGATTCCACCTCTGGGTAAAGGTTTTATCTGAGGCTTTCCAAGCCCCCAATAGTCTTCCCCAGAAATCTCCATGCCAACAACCACACAACCTCCCAGGAGTTCACAGTTCAGTCCAGGAACAAACCCAACATGAATCCACAGGACAAGACAAGTCCACAAGGCAGAGGCAAGGCTAGAGCATTTTGTGAGGCAGAAACAAATCCATGAGGCACAGGCAAAATCTGGTGAAATCCAGAGGTCAAGGCATGAGCCATGGTCCAAGGTATATAGTCAGGGAACAAGATTCATGACAAGAGGCACAGAGGTTGATGAATGCAAGGCAAGAAAACAGACGCCTTGCTCCCAGCGTTGTTTCACTCCACTTGCTGAAGTAAATAGCTGCTGCCCCGTGAAGTCCATCAAGAGGGGTGATGCTGCCGCCTTACTAGTACCTGTCATGGCCCTATCAGATCCCAATTTGGAGGAGGAGAAGGAGTTGGAACTGGGACAATCTGACGGATATGGCACATCTCCCCTGGAACATCTGGAGAGTCCAGAGGCTGAACTTGATGCTGTCCCAGGCCCCTCCGTCATTGGGGGAAGCCAGATAGGGAGCTGCCTGCCTTCACGAAGGCAGAGGACAATCGGCTGCAGACAGGCAGTGGCAATGAGAAACAACAGATCTCCTCTGTCAAGGAACAGCTGCTCTTGTACTGCTAGTTTTGTTTTTTTGTAACATTCAAATTGGAATCTGCTGCTCTTTAACTTAAATGTTATTAATCAACATCCTTTACCCTGAAATGATGGAAAACAGACCTTGACCTTGTTCTGTGTGATATTCTTTCAAATATTTGAACAGTACCGTCATGGCCACCCAAATCTCCTCAGGGTCAAACATTTCTAGGTCCTTTGATCTTTCTTGATTTTTGAATTGTCAAACTCTGCAAAAACTACTCAGACATGTTAAATAAGAATCATTATTACTGACTAGAATGAAGTTGCTTAGATAGCTTTAAAATGAGAGCATGATCCATTTTTTCCCCTCATCGTCTTCCTGTTTTTTCTTACAACTTTTTTGACCTTGCTTTGCAGTTTTTGGACTTGGTACTGAGTTGGCAGTTGGTAATTAGCATTCTTTAGTTCCCACACCAGCTTCAATTTGTTCATTTTTGATTAAAGGGCCAAGAGTCACCAAGTCTGTGCTATTTGACAATGATGGGGGAACCTTTCCTGAAGTGATAAGCAGCAGAGCTTATAGGGGGCTTTGACACAATCTAACTGTTCTGAAGGAGGCCTCTGTAATGGGCAAAGGCAAGAATAGTAAGAGATGTTGGGTGACATACAAACTGGATGGATGGATGGATGGATGGAGTTTTAAAAGGTGGCAGTTGCAGAGAATAAAGAAGATGACTTTGACAAATAAACACTCACCTGTTGCCAAGACAACAAAAACTAAAACATTTTTAAGTGCAGAATGTCCAGATAACATCTGGAAGCAACTCAGTCACTTCCCTAATTCACAGAATTACAAGGAGGAGAAGGAACTGCACAGCAAAATCCGACTCAATTCTATTTTAGTAATCAGTTCCAATAAAAATATTTGTAGACATCCTGTGGAGTTGATTTCTTGGTGTGGTCTACCTAATAGGGCTCACAAAGCTAGGCTAGGGTGTTAACACAGTTAGAATAGAATAACAGAGTTGGAAGGGACCTTGGAGGTCTTCTAGTCCAACTCCCTGCTTAGGCAGGAAACCCCACACCATTCCAGACAAATGGTTATCCAACATCTTCTTTAAAATGTCCAGGGTTGGAGCAGTCACAACTTCTAGAGGCAAGTTGTTCCACTAATTAATTGTTCTAACTGTCAGGAAAGTTCTTCTTAGTTCTAAGTTGCTTCTCTCCTTGATTAGTTTCCACCCATTGCTTCTTGTCCTACCCTCAGGTGCTTTGGAGAATAGCTTGACTCCCTCTTTTTTGTGGCAACCCCTGAGATATTGGACCACTGCGATCATGTCTCCCCATGTCCTTCTTTTCATTAAGCTAGACATACCCAGTTCCTGCAACATTTCTTCATATGTTTTAGCCTCCAGTCCCCTAATCATCTTTGTTGCTCTTCTCTGTACTCTTTCTAGAATCTCCACATTTTTTTTACACCGTGGCGATCAAAACTGAATGCAATATTCCAAGTGTGGCCTTACCAAGGCATTATAAAGTGGTGTTAACATTTCACGTGATCTTGATTCTTTCCCTCTGTTTATGCAGCCTAGAACTGTCTTGGCTTTTTTGGCAGCTGCTGCACACTGCTGGCTCATTTTTAAATGGTTGTCCACTAGGATTCCAAGATCCCTCTCACAGCTACTACTATTGAGCGAGGTACCACATATACTGTACCTGTGCATTTTGTTTTTCTTGCCGAAAGTTGTTATAAGCAAACTCTGCACAGATATAAATCCAGCCTTGAGGTTAACAGAGAAATGAACAAAAATTCTCATGATGGCATTTTTTTCTTTCAATCAACTGTGGATAATGGATTGAGGACAGGTGCAGTCTAACATTTAGCAACTGAAATAGGGCATCAGAAAGCTGACATTGGCCCAGTCCCCTGTTGAGTGGAGGTGACACCAGTACTTCTCACTTTCAATCACTGTAAAAGATCTCATTCGGCTTCTCTGAATATGTAACCTGAATATTGGATTTAATGAATACATGGGAACCATAATTATAGTTCTTTCTCCGCATTTAATGATCTCTGGATCTGGATTAGTTTTATATTATTGATAGCCTTTTCACCAGATACACCAGAGCCTGAATTCACCAGCGGATGAAGCAGACTGAGTCACTCACGAAGGTATGGCATCTATTGTAGGAGGTACAGGAGAGTGGCTACTAGGATTAAGCCTTGCTTTAGTTTGGATTCGTTCCTGTCTGAAATTGTTAGGGGGAGTTTTTGTTCTGACTTGCCTGCTTTAGAGGCAAATGTAGAGGAACCTGTTATCCAGTTCCTGGATTGTGACTTGGGACAATGTGACCATTAGAATATAACTGCACTGATTTCAAGAGAGAAGCTCTCCATCCCCATTCCCACACCAGAATCTGAAGAGGTCACCAAGTTGGGAAGGGAGGGGAGCATGAACTATTAACCTTTAGGCTAAAGCCAGGTTTGGACTTTTATGTCTCCTGTGTTTTGGGTGAAAATAGGTTGGGAGAGGCATGGATAGTTGCAATAGAGGGTCAGCTGTGTATGGTGTGCAGTATGGAAGATGACATTGTTTTGATGGAGTAATTAAATCTTGTCTGGAGTTGCCTAGTTGAAGATTTCCTGTGTTTGATGGTTAAGGAGTTTCCTGGACGGGAAGGAGGTGCAGGAGGGAACTTCATGAAAAGAGGTTGTGGCTGTAACAAATTAGGAGGATGACCACTTCAGCATTCCTGATCTTGAAAGCCAAATATTGAGGTACTCATGCAAACCTATAGAGGAGTAAGAAAGTTCTTCATCAAAGGTACTGTAAGAGAACATTCTGTTGGATGAACAGTCTGTCTTTTATTTACTATTGTTTTTGGCAAGCTGAACTATGCATTAGTATTGACCAATTCAGCCCTCTAGGGTGCCACTTAGGTCTGATATATTTATCTTATGAAGTGGCTTATAGTTGTTTTCATGTATACCTTTTAAACCAATCAGCAAAAGAACACTAAATATTTAATAATAAAAACATTATTGTATAAAGAGCAGTAGAAAATATCAGTAGCTCAAAACAACAAATTAAGTCAACCTGTTGAAAGCCTGAAAAATTAAAAGGTCTTTGAAGGTGCTCTCTAAGCTTGGTTATTTGCTTGCAGACATTTCATTACCCTACCAGGTAGCATCATCGGTGTTAGTGGGTGTGGGGTTTGTTCCCTGTTTATATATAATATCTTGGCTTGCCATTGTTCGTGTTTGATTTTCTCCTTGGTTTTTCCTTGATTAGGGTATTGTTTTCTGTTTGATTGTTTATCTGATGTTAATCCCTTTTTATCTGGCTGTTGGCTGTTGGAGAGGATATGTTCTCCTCTTTTGATTTCTCCCTTAGCTTGTGTATTCTTAGCTCTTTAGACTGGTGTGTAAATATGGTGTATTTATTTATTATCTATTAATTCAATTCGTATGCCGCCCTTCTCAGAAGACTCAGGGCGGCTCACAATGCATTTAAAATCATTATAAAAATCATTTAAGAATTAAAAACATTAAAACTCATTCACACCATTCATGGCCGGGTCTCGTCGGATTGCAAGAGCGAGATCAACGGCCCCAGGCCTGCCAGAAAAGCCAGGTCTTCACCGCTTTTCGGAAGGCCAATAGGGTGGGGATAGTCCAGACCTCAGGAGGTAACTGGTTCCAGAGAGCTGGGGCAGCCACAGAAAGGCCCTCCCCAGCAGGCCTCTACCACCTCTATCAGAGGTGGTATTCAGCAAGTTCTGACCAGTTCTGGAGAACCAATAGTGGAAATTTTGAGTAGTTCAGAGAATTGGTTAATACCACCTCTGACTGGCCCCGCCCCCATCTATTCTCTGCCTCCCGAGTCCCAGCTGATCAGGAAGAAATGGGGATTTTGCAGTAACCTTCCCGTGGATTGGGGAGGGAATGGAAATTTTACAGTATCTTGCCATGCCACGCCCACCAAGCCACACCCACAGAACTGGTAGTAAAAATTTTTGACTCCCACCACTGATTTCTATGTGCCTTTGCCTAGCCCTGCATAGACAACAAAGTGTCAGCTAAACCTCTCTCTGGTAGAACATCCCATAAGACTCTGTTTCTATACATGAAAGTGTTCTTTCTTTGTGACTATTCTCAGAACAGAGGCAGGAACGCTTCTCAAAATGCTGTACATAAAGAGAGACTTCTGTTGGATCCTTCTGATAGGTCCAAAGCAGTGTAACATTAACATTTTAAAATGTGCTACTAAACAGATAGCCAATATAGCCAGGTTTAATCACAGGCCAGCTTTCTGGCTAATACTGAAGATTCAGCTCAGTGTGGGTAAAAACATGGTGTGCATATATATATATATGGTGTGCATATATATTGAACAAGTAAGGATTGCAGTGGCTGAAACAGCATTTTTTCCATTTGGTGGTAGGAGGCGTGTCATTTCTCAAAGAAGGCTGATGCACTGTTTTCTTCTTTGTCGTCCCCCCTCCAAATCAATAGGAAATTGATCCACTGTTTCTTGAAGTTTGCCCTCAAGATTTTGGGCCTTGGCTCCATGGGATTATAAAGAAGTCTGCATTAGGGCTATGATCTGTGAATAACCAAGCCTTCCATTAGCATAGGCTGCATGCTGTTAAAGCTATTTAAACTTCCAGAATCAAAAGATATACCTAGGAACATAGTAAACCATGAATTTATTCTTTTGAATGGGTGGGCAACATAGTTTATATAGCAGGGATGTCAAACTGGCGGCCCACGGGCCAGATGCGTCACATGTAGGCCACGCCCACCACAGCTCCGCAAAGGGAAAAAACCTCATGAAACGTCACATGAACAGCAACGTGATGTTGCGAGTTTGATACCTGTGGTCTATAGATTTTACATAACCCCTGGTTTCTCTTTTATGTCGTCAGAGAACCTAGAACCTAGAAATCGACAAAGTACTAAGCACTAAATGAGATTCGTTGTTGAGATTTTTCAGTAGGCAACATTGTGAAATAGATATTTAGGCTTAAGAACCACATAACAACAAGATATCTTCATCCTTGAAAGAAAAAAAAAAACTCACCTTCCAGAACCTTTGTCCTTGTCAGTCATGTGACAAACCTTCTTTCACTGGACACTACAGCCCAGCACTCCCTAATAGGAATAAAGTTTTGAACAGTTGTGTTCGAGAGAATATAGGTCAACCATAGTTATAGCCCTTTCTTTTTCCTTTACAGGTGACTAAAGCCGAACAAATATCTTGGTTTCAGTAAAGGCTTTTTTTCAGGCTGGAGTAGAATTCACCATCTGTAAAAAAAAATTCAGTTCTCCAGAATAAGTGGTCAAAAGAATAAAATAGGTTTGCAATGTTTTATTTTTAAGTTCTCTCAGGACTACAATATTTGATTTTTAAATGGTTCTTGCTGAGAGAAAAAGTGCTGAAAATGGGGGATCAGCAGACGTATAAAACAAACCACATAGTTAACAATAGCGAAAATGTATATTACCAGCAGCAGCACTTGAGTCCCCTGACATCTGCAAACCACAACTATGGAACTTCAGCCATGCATACGTCTCCAGAGTCTCCTCTCTCTCCCTCGTTCCCTCATGATGCCAGGGAAAACATATCTTTGAATGTTGGGCCCAAAGGCCTTGGGCTAATGGATTCTCCCAGGCAAGCAGACTGGGCCCATTTGGCATCTGGAAACCACCTCCCAGTAAGAAACAGTCAGCATGTCATGTGGAACCCAATGGCTCAAAGTGAACCAGTTGATGGCTTTGACCATCTCTGTTCCCAAAGCAATGATCTCCGATCACAAAAAATTACCAGTGGAGTTTTGCATAAATTAGACTCTTTCGCCCAGGTGTTTGCTAGCCAAAACTTAAGAATCCAAGTGAACAATGTGTCTCAGCACATTCAGTCGCAGCCTCCAGTGATGGAGAATGCTGGTGATAGTGCACTTCGACAGTTGCTGTCTCAGAAACCTGCTGTGGAACAACAACTTGTGCCGAGATACCAGCAGATGCCACAGCAAGTCCATCCAGGATTTGGAAGTGCACAGCAAAAGCAGCAGATGCAGTTAATGCAACACCAGTCCTCTCTTTATTATGACAACCAGCAACATGTTGCCCACATCCCTATGCACTCTGCCATGCACCAGGGACAGGCCCACTTGCAGCAAATGCATTCTCAACATTTGCTGCCACCGCAGCTACAGCAAGATCAATACTATCTGCAGCAGCAGCAACCCCATCAAGGACAGCACAGGCTCTTGGTACATGAGATGCAGCCTCAGCAGCAGCAGCAACAGAGGCAGTGCCCAATGCAAACAGCTCAGTATTATCCAATACAGCCTATGATGCAACAATTACAACAGCAGCAGCAGCAGCAGATACAAACACAACTTCCTCCCTATCACAGGGATACTAACCAGAAGCCTCTGCACGAACCTCAACAATACTCCCAAGATCGAGGTAATTCCATGCATCTTATACAGCTAGGAGCAGTCCCTCCGTATTTCTATCAAGATCAGCAGCAGTCCTTCAAACATTTGTACCCACAAGGTGTTCTGCAGCAGCAACAGCCACCTGGTGATGCCAGTCAGCCCAATCATTACCAGGGTGATGGTAACACTCAGACATTGATGGATGAGCACCTGGCACTCCCTATGGCAGAGGGGACTGAAGATCCAACACCACAGGGCCTGAATTCTGTGGACAGCACAATCTCCCAACAATCTCTTAGACCTTCAACAAGTGTTCAGATGAATAACAAAAGACCTCAGCAGTTGTCTCCCAGTGCAGTATGGCCACAGGTATGTAGAACTTTATATCTTACTGGTACTTTCTGATAATTAAGTATAGAAACAAGCTGTATCATCTTATAACATAGGGCAGGCATGCATGATTGTTTGTGAAATGTATACTTGGATTTCAATAATATGCTGGGACAACACCCCTGAAAAGTAGGCGGAGCCAGGACAAAAACTTCATTCAGTATCACTCCCATTGAAATTAAATGTAAAACTATGTTTAAAAAAATTAATACTTTCCCTTTTGTTGCATTAAAAATTATAATTCAGTAGCAGGTTTTAGAAGGCTTTGGGAGAGGTGGCTTCAGACCCAGGGTTTCAGACTTTGCATTTTTATCAACGATAGTTGTCCAGTGAAATAGAAGAAGCCTTTTATGGCATCAAAATTTATGTTCTTTGAAACCATGGAGACAAACAGATGCTTCTATTGGCAGAGCCATTTTGTGAATCCCTAATATTTAGCATTTATTCCAATTGTCCCATCTATGATGAGCCAATGAAACTAGGTTAGATGCTTCTAGATATGATTAAAGAGTGTTTGCTTATGGGAATCTGTATAAATGTAGAGATTCCATTGGAAATTTAAAAATGACTCTGTGCATTGAGCATTCTTAGAGGCCTTCCTCCTATGGAGTCTGTTGGATAAGGCCTCACCATCCATTTGGCTAAGAAACACAATAACAGGAGGCCTTTTTGTTTCTTCTCCAAGAGTTCAGTATTGCTTCCTGTTCAGATCTGAACTATGCAGGGTAGCAGAGTGATACTTTATTTATTTTATTTATTTTTATTTATTTTATTCAATTTGTATACCACCCTTCTCCTAGTGGACTTAGTGGATACTTTTAATGCCTTCCCCAATCTTCCCAATATTTTAGACCAGTTTTTTTTTCAAACTATGTTTTGATGAGGTTCCATGAGAAACAACTAAGGACATTAAAAAAAGAACTCATTCATTTGACTGTAATCAATTTCCTATCACTAGAGCTTTGCCTCTTGATCAAGGTATGCATGTGTACATTTGAAAGGTACCTAGACTAGGTAAAGTGGTGCAGACTATAATTAAACAACTTACTGGTTTACTTAAATTTCTCCTATCTTTTTAATAGCAGATCCAGTTACTTGATGGCAGACTTCCATCAGTTTCTCCTGAACAGAGGTATAGTTGTGATTAATTATTGATGCCTTCTAAAAATCCAAAATAATGGCTAAAAATCCAAAAAAGTGTACAAATAATCTTGTAAGCAATCTTTTAGACTGCTATATTGAAATATAGCAATAATGTTGGTGGCCGTTATATTACTCTGTGGTAGAAGACCATATGACAATTGTTAAGAATATAAAACTTAACCCTTAAGGCATGTAAGTTAGGTTTCTTCTACATCTAATCATTTAACTATTCTAGGTCAAAGCCTATCTGGCAAGCTTTCACAGAGCCATCTAAAGATCATAAGTGATTTTAGATTCAGGAGGGAAATTCCATTTACCTCCAGTCATCTTAGTTGTGATCATTCGTCCTCCGCTTTCTATTCTGAAGCTATGCCTTCAGCTTTTTCTTTCAACTGTAGGAACTGTATCATGGATAAGTGTGACAAACTTTGAGGGGCCTCAGGCAGGACCATCTGTGGAATTACAAGAGGTCTTCTGATGATGCTGTAACACCACTGGAAATGGTGATCCAATTTAAGTCAGGCTATAGTTTCATTTTCATTGAATGTTTTTTGAAAGTAGAATTGATACCTAATTCTTAGGTGGTGGTGTCCTTTTTAAATTAGCAAAATTTCATTTTACCTGTGGATGTTTTTTTTTCCTGCTTCTTTTTTAAATATTCCTACCTGAAATACAGGATGCTAGTTAGAAGCCATTGTCTTCTCTTTAGCTGGCAAGAACACACTCTTTCTCTTCATAGCTCATGGCTAGAACACCATGACCCAAAACATCTTCTATTGATGTATGTTTATTCTACTAAAGAACAACAACTTTAGCACCTTTGCTCAAAATAAATATCTGCTTTCAGATATTTACCCTATGCTATGGGTGTTGATGCCACCAAAGAAACTTTTGTGGACAAACTAGTTCAGTGGATTGTGTTTTGTGATGCACTTCTGTCTGTCATATCCAGGAAAAATAATTAAAGAGAAAACCCCAAGTTGTACCTATGCAGATGCACAACCTATTTGTGTTGCTCATGTATTAAAAAATCATATAGGAAAATTACCTTCATTACATAGAGCAAAGAATTACAGAAAAAGCTTATTGCTAATTTGATGTTTCAGATTTGGTGAATTGATGAGGCCCTTTATAAATAAAATATAATTATCTGCATGTTTTTGCATTTAGACCTTACATTTTTATTGTATTTTTTTTTTGTTAAATAGGACTTACCAATTGCTTCAAGGATCCGATTTAACAAACTTCCCTTTCTTTATTATGGTCATGACTTTCAAGTTACTTATCAGATCTTATTTTCTCATTACATAATCAGTGTAATCAGTAAAATTGTTTCATTCTTGACATTGAGTAATTAACTTATCAATGTTACCAGTTTTAACAAATCAAATCTTGCCTATTGTTCAAAAGAAAAGTAAAGCTAGAGAACAGCAAGTAATTTAAAACAGTCCTTGAATCATTACAAATTAATTTAAATACTTTGTTTATATAAACAAGTAATTAAAATGATGCTTTTCATCCATTTTCTTTTCATTACACAGAACCGAGATTGCTAGTTATTACAACATTATTTTCTGTTTCCTTTTTAACTATCCATATTTACAGCATTTGAACTCTACAATATTGTTGCCATGTGTGAATATTGCCTGCTTTGAGCTTGATCACAATGTCAACATCCCACTGGCACATTCTTACAGTCTTCAATATCCAAGTACTGATTCTTACTAAGAGTAACATAAGGGCATAAACTCATAGCTGTGTTTAAATATAACTTAAAGCTTTTTCGATATCTGTTGTATTACATGTATCTGTTGTATCTGTTGTATTACATTTCAATCATTATTTGTTACATTTCAATTGCATTTAGATGCATTTGGTTAAAATGGTTTCTCCTAAAGCCTTTAGATGAATACACAAGTACACTGCTAGTATAGGTCCTGACATCAAGTATACCACTTGTCGTGGATGTCAAGTTGGAATAAATGACTGCACTATCAAAATATATACCGAGGCTTCCATCTGGCAATCAAATCTGCCACTCATCTGGTCTTACATAGGCTTTTACATCTGAGCAAGTGTTGATGATTGAAAGATGGGGCAGTGGTAGGTCATCTAATGGACCACTGAGTAATACATGAAGAGTGTTCCTATATTTTCAATATGACCCTGTATATAATTACTCCCAGTATCTCTCTTAGTGGGAGTTACTTCCCAAGGATAAAACTTTAACCTTGTTGTGTCTTCTCTGCTTTTTGAGAACACCGCTCTGAATATTTACCCTGCTATTCTGTAGATGTTTATACCAGTACTCGTTATAAGTTAGGTCCTATTTGTGTATTCATTTATGGTACCTTAACTTTGACTTTGTTGACTTTTCAGCAAAGGCAGTAGTACATTTCTGCAGAAGTGAAACTTGACCTTCTTAATAGTAACTGAGCCCTTCCAGAAAACACCTCCAGCAACTGTTTTAATATAATATGTGACAGCAAGAACCGTAAGAATTAGGGGATGGCTGAATTAACTCTGAATATTTTGTTTGGGTGTTTTATTGGATTCAACCATTTGAGATTTCAGAGCCCATCCCCCCTTTCCAACTGCTCTGTGTTATTAATTATAATGTATTTATGAGCATTCTTTCTAAAACAGCACCTTCTTTCTCTGTTTTTTGTAACAGCAATGCTTGTGATAAAGAAACATACATTGAAAGATCCGAACCAAAGAGCAAACTGACGTGCTCTGTATGTTTCAAAGAGTTTAAAAGTTTACCAGCTCTAAATGGTCACATGAGATCTCATGGAGGAATAAGGGCATCTCCTATCTTCAGACAGGTATCAACGCTTGTGTATTTCTTTTTGAATATTTGGCTTTTTCCTTTTCTAAAATTTGCTGCTCGCTTAACTATGTCTTTTTTAAAAAAAAATATTCTGGAGCTTGCTATTGTCCCCCCCAAAATGTCTTTTTCCAGCTTTGCTTCCACGTGTATTAATTCTCCATTGTTGTTGATGTGTTAGCTGATGTTATATATAAGAAAAGAACTACATCTGGGCATAGGCTTTGGCTGACCTCCAGTTGAACAGGGTTCCTCACTGAGTATATTTCAGTATCCTCTTTATTGCTTGAACAGTTTTAAGCACAAGAAACTTCAATACAACTATGTTTTTTCTATTTCTTTCTGTCCAGTTTTCTTGTGTTCCTTTTGGACACAGGCTTCCAGTGAGGATATGTTTTTGTAACAGAGGAATCATATTAAATCTTTTGTAGCAACAATACTTGAGGCTAATTCATTTATTCCAAGGTAGCAGGAACTTACTTTAATCCCTGATAATAATTCTTTTAAAATAGTTCTTTTAAAATGCCCTAAAATTTCCCCAATGTTCATGCTGCCTATGAGTATTCTAGTGATGACCAGGCGTTTGAAGTTGTGGGTGAAAGCTTTTAATAATTGTCTGTACAGGAGGATGGGGAGAACCTGCCACAGCAGCACCAGCAGGAACAGCTGCCCTCCGAAGTGGATAGCTTTGCGCCTATCGTCATGCCTGTGTCTGTCCCTGTAAAGGTTCTGTCGCCTGAGCCCAGCAAGCAGGCCAGAGATGGCTGTGCCCTGGTCAAAGACAAGCCTGTCTCAGATGATGAGATGCCTGTCCTTGTGAGGATGATCTGTTCTCCAGCACATTCCCCTAACGCCATCAGCCCGTGTACCTCTTCTGTGAGTGTTCTCTTCTTGCCACTAACTGTGCCGTAGGAGCCTAATAAATCCCTTTGCGTTACATCAATGCTTTGAGGACTTTTCCAGTTATTTCAAAGCCAGTGTTAATTACTCTTCTATAATGGTCCATATTTTTCAAAGCAGCAAACACAATAGAAAACAACAAAGGGATTTGTTATCTTTAATGTTCTTTGTGCTGGCTTATTTTACTGTTGCAACTGGCTGAGAGCCAGTTTGTTTTCTTCTTGAAAATGGTCTACTTGTGTGTTTGTGTGCATGCCTGTGTGCCCATGCATTTTGCCAGAGATTGTTTCCAGATAATAAGCATTGTAAAAGGCTTAAGACTGATGCTTTCTTTTCCTCAGATAAGCATCATTTTTTTTTCAATAAATCACAGTTATAACTGTCTGCTGTCTTAAGTGTAAAATTTGTGTCATGTAGCATGCAAGTCCAGGAGTTGCTACTAAAGCTGTTGAAACCTAAGCAGGCCTGACCTCTGCCTTGGATCTCCCATGCCAGCCAGCTGCCAGTTTAAATTTTCCAGTTAGTTTCTCTGAGAGATTATGGAAAACGCATATTAATAATTGCCCATGAATTATTGGTAAAGACCATCTTGTGCATGGACTTAGTTCTGATAGCTTGGTTCTGATATCACACATGCTTATCCAGAATTACATCATTCATTCTATCCTGCATAGGTTTGTCCTAGAAAGCAGTACAGTTTTATTGAATCCAGAGGAACAATTAAATAAACTCATAAAAGCAGAAAGAATAATGCATGAACTTGTCTACCGCTGGTTTTTTTTCCATAATTCCTCTTTGGGAAACTGATGCTACATAACCGACTTTTGGGGAAGTGCAGTCTGAAACAGTAGAAGCAGACAGCAGATGATCTTTTAAAATCTCTACCCTTCCTAGAGTGTTCAACCTAGGGAGTGTTTAACAGAACTGCAGTGCATTGGTTCGCTCCTTTTTTGTTATTTAATTTAACAGCAGCTTCAGACAGTAGTTTGGAAAGAAATCTGTAAGGGGGAGGTCCTTTTGCATTACTTTCCTAAGAAAATTGAACATGCAATTTTAAAATATGAGCAATAGTAAAAATAATTACAGTCTATCAACAAAATAAACAGGAAGCAAAATCTATGGCACTTATTTTTAAAAAGTGACATAAATGTAAATACAGGAAGTCATGCATCAGTAAGAAAGGCCTGACTACTTTTAATAATGAACGTTTATTACAAAACTAAACCAGCGGATGAAGCTGTACAAGTTTAATAATAGTTTTATATTTTTCAGGCTGTGCTGATGTACCCAAAGAGTGGATCCCAGGTCAGCAGAAAGGTCTCTGGTTTACCACAGTCCATGCTAAGTTTAATTTGGTGAATGTGTCTCACCAATTGAAAAATCCCTCCCTTGATATATCATGAACAAACTAGGACAAGATGGGACAAATGTTATTATATTTTATTTATTTATTATTGTTGTATCCTGCCTTCTGCTAAAATGTGGGGTCATTCCTTATTTTATCTTTGTAATCTATGTACTAGTTTGTTCTGAGAGAAAGAGATTGCCTTAAGTCATCCAAAGTGCTCCATAGCTAAGTGAGGATGTAGATTCCTAATCCAAAATCATTAAGGGTTTTCATAGTGGATTCAGAATATTAAAAAGAGAGGCAGGGACTAAAATGCAGCAGTGAAAATAAATAAATGCTACATTCCTATAAATGCCTTCCTTAGTAAATGGCAACTTAAGGCAGGATATTTAAAAGTTAGGCAATCTAGTCTCCTGAGTCAGGAAATTTCATCATGAAGATAAAGCCATTCTCGTCACTGGTCTTCACTACAGTTCTGGCATAAAAAAGTCCTCTCCATTGGATCTTAAAATGCTGGCAGACTGTCATGAAAGGAAGTAATTTGGGAATTCCTCTTTAAACTTGATTCCCAATAGTAAAATAAGAGTAGATGTATTGCTCTGTTGAAGTCAGAAGGCAGTAAGTTGGAAGATTCATTGTTTAGTCCATGTTTTGATGTTTCACTGAAAAATTGTATTGGGCTAACTGATGTATGATTGAATACACTTACTATTAAAACAACAACTTTTGTATTTTCAGGAGCCCAATAGAAAGCATCACCAAAGTATCACCAACTCTGAAGAAAATATTAAATCTTTTCAAGACAAGAAAAAATACCGCCACAGACCTGAACCACTCTTCATACCACCTCCCTGCTTCAATCTCAGTGCATCTCACTCAGGGGCTACTCTGTACCAAAGCCAACTTCGGTCTCCCCGTGTTTTAGGAGACCATCTAATTGACAGGACTCATAATCCCCCACCTTATACACCACCTCCCATGCTTAGCCCCATACGGCAAGGATCTGGACTCTTCAGCAGCGTCATCATATCTTCTCATGGTACATCTCATCCCCAGCTGCCCCTTACTCCCCTGACACCCACTCCCCGGATTCTCCTCTGTCAATCTAGTAAGTATGTTGTAGTGTAGTATAGATGTTGCTCACATAAGAACTACTAGTTTTATTCACTTCTGAATGATAATAATGTTGGCTTAAATTGATTCTGCTTTGTACTTCTTATAGTGTTCCTGCACATCTAGATATAATTACTTTGTTTCAGATGGGTTCACGAAGAAATGCGGAAAATCCATGCATGCTGATTTGGGCTTCTTCCTTTATCTCCTAAATGTGGGCCAGAAATTCAGTTACAGCAGTGCTTGTTCAGTGACCACAATTCAGTCATTAAGCAAAGTGATTGCTCAGTGAAACTGTGACCGTACTTATAATCTTACTTCAGCGTTGCTTTGCTTTACAGACCTGTGAAGGTCATAAATGCAAGGGTAGGTCATTACGTTAATTTTTCATCACCGTGAACTTTCCATTTTTACTGGAATCAGTTGATGAAAACAACCATGTCCTTGAAACTAGCAAATTTGACAGCATTGCTACACCACATGGAAACATTTTTTTTTAATCTCATCACTGCAGATATAAAAAAAATTCTTGCAGTCTTGAATAATTGTCTTGGGAGTGTAAAATAAAATAGTCTTACAAAGTAGTATATCATGCGAGAATCCTGATAGTAATTGTTTTCTAAACAGTGGGGAATGCATATGTAAATATACAATGAAACGTAAAAAGTAGGTTCTACATGATCTGTTGGTCTGGTTAATAACATTGTTTTTTTTTTTGGACTGGTACTAGCTCCACAGGATGACCTTCCATACTCCAACCCCTTCCAGTTATGGAGAAGTCACAGTATCCCTAGCCAGGCCTTGACTCATTATATTTGGAGGGCATTTGATTGACAAATACCTTCATTAGAGCAGTTTTCTTACACTTCTTTCAAAACTGTGCCCAAAAGTCAACTGCGTATAAATGGGTATTCACTCTATTATTAGGGTGAGAAATATTCTTTATTTAAATATAATGCTGTTTTCTGTAAGAAAAGAAGGCAGACTTCAGAAACTTGGTTAGTGAGCAAAGACAAAAAGGGAAAATTATATTATCATTTTTCTTGCAGATAGCATTGATGGAAATAGTGTTCTTATGACCCCAAGACCTGGAGAACAGACTATTCATATTGAACCGTAAGTCTTTTGTAGAGAGCTGTAATATCCCATGCAACACAAATTGTATTGATTGGGAGTTGGAGGGGAGAGTGTGTGTGTTTCTTTTTAAAAAATGGTTGAGATACAAATCATTCCTGTGAATCTATCAGATTTCTGTGTATGCATCAAGGCTTCTTATCTTATTTGGTTTATGCTCAACTGGTTACATTAGAAGCTACTTTTAAATAGTTTTCAGAGCAACATATTTAAGTATTATAAAACTGCAGTCCTGAACTAAACCATGAAGTATGACCTCAAATATTAGCCATCAGTGGCATTTTGGGAAATGAAAGCTCAACATGGCTCTGGGTCCTCATTTTACTGACCTTGGAAGGATGGAAGATCTTTGAGCCTGTCAGGATCAAACTCCTGGCAGTGGCCACAGTCAGCCTGAAATACTGCATTCTAACCACTGTGCCACCACAGCAATTGGTTGTTCCAGAGGGCAAATGCCATGGAAAAAAGCCTCATCTCTTAAGTACTGTCAGATGGAACTCTTTTGTACATGGGACCTGCAATCCTGCCAGATTTAATGTGGCAGGTAAATGTAATCCAGAAGAGATGGTCCTTCAAATAAATCAGGGCTGTCTAACTCAAACTCAAGGCCTGCGGGCCAGATCCCGTGATGCCTCTGCCAGGGAAAATGGAGCTTGGGAGGGCCGTGTGGCAGAGGAGTCTATCGCAAGTGATGAGCTGGCCATGCCCACCCTGGCCACGCCAGTCTGGCCCCCTGAGATCAAACACAATCCTGATGTGGCCCTCGATGAAATCGAGTTTGACACCCCTGAAATAAGTCATATTGTTCATTCATGATCAGAAGGTGATGCTCTTGACAGACTGTGTTTTCCTGGCTCCATTTTGGATGATTTTGATGAAGAACACAGTATGTCATCTATTTAGCTTGATTCTGTAAGGAAATAATCCACTTTATATTTTATTTTTTATTTTATTTTATTTTTGATTTATATGCCGCCCTTCTCTGGAGACTCAGGGCAGCTTACAAGACGTTAAGCAATAGCCTTCATACTTTTGTATATTTTATACAAAGTCAGCTTATTGCCCCCACAAACCGGGTCCCCATTTTACCTACCTTAGAAAGGATGGAAGGCTGAGTCAACCTTGAGCCTGGTGAGATTCGAACTCGCAGTAATTTCAGGCAGCTGGAAGCTAAATACTACCTTTTAACAGTAGCATTAGTCTGCTGCGCCACTCAGGCTCCTGCTTCATTAGTTTTATCTTTGCCACTTCTACTTTCTGCCTTAATGTCTTTTTTTTTTTTTTTTGCTACATGAGTGATATTTTTCCTGCCATTATTTTCTTCCTAAATTCTTCTCTTTAGGCTCCTCTGAAGAGAAGGATTTAGGAAGGCTCTGCAATAGACTTACATTTTTAATGCTTTAAATATTTTTATTTCTTTGAGGTGTATCAACATTGGCTCAAGATTTCAGGCTGATATCCCTGAACTTAAAGATATAGCAATGGTGGAGAAGGAGGATCACAAGGCAACTTTAGTTTGGAAACCATGGCCAGAACTGGAGGACAAAACTTTTGAACAAAGAGGTACTATATTTTTATACCGGTACTACCTAAAAGAGTGAATTTTTGCTTTGCTATGTTTTATGTATATTGCCACCCACTCTCCAAGGTCACTTTGGGTAGGTAATAGGGATTAATCCAAACTTATAGTTTGAAATAAAAAAGTGAGCGTTTTCAGAATTGCTGTCTGTTAGCTTTAAAAATTTAGATTTTCTTGGTACTTCACTGCAAAAATAAAGAGTTGAATCAAGTCTATGTTCAGTAGATTCTACTGTTAAAGAATGGGAGTAGATAACAGTTTACTCTGATCTCCTTACGCTCATAATTTCTGGAGGTGAATGTCAGACACCAGAGGAGGAAAGAGAACCAAGGAAAAATGGTTTATTTATCCATTGTCTTTAGAAGTAAGTCTCCATCAGATCCTTTTCAAACAGAAACGATACTTGGACCTGACATATAATATAACATAAAAACCTCCAGTATACATTGAACCCTACATTGTTTATGTAAATTCTTCATTGGGCTAGCCTTACACTCCCTAAACTTGTTTTCTCCAAAAGACTCTATATTCACTAAGAATAGTGAATACCTCTATATCCTTTGCAATATTTTGTGTTGGGAATTAACACTCATTTTCACAACATGCTATTGTATACATGTTCATCAGAGAAATACCATAGGAATAAACAAGAAAAGAGTTACAAAAAGAAAAGAATCTCTTCCAGATGTTTTGAAGTGGTATAATCACAAAAATGCTTATTTTCCCCTTTAGCCTGTTTTAAGAACTGTGTGAGAAAACAATAGACTTTCATTTGTTTTACCTTCTTTTTCATTTTAATATGAATGTATTGGTTTCTTGATACTTCCTGTATGTGTTTCTAAAAACTGATATACCACAGGACAATAGAATTCATAATTATACAGCAGCACATAAAATGTGTCTGGCTTTTTTATTTATGAGGTCTGCATTCTTGCTTTAAAATTATCATAAATGCTTCAGGTTCCATTTTAGCCCTTCTGGCCTAAGAATATTTCTCTCTTATCCTCTTCATACCCAAATCTACTTCCCAAACTGTGCATTCCTACTACGTATGCTTTCTTTGTTTATCATTCGATTCGGCTGATTTGTAGAGTGACAATTAATTGCTTTCTTAAACCGGTACTTAATCTTAAAATCATACTATATAAGAAGGGAGCTGAGAATCATCAGTCTTCAGTGCAGAAATCCAACACCATAACATCCCTGACAGGTGATCATTCATCTCCTGTTTAAACATCTCCAACAAAGGAGACTTCATAATCTCACTAGGCAATGTGTTTCATATCAAGCACAAGTTTGAAAGACCGGAAGACTAAACCTCTGGTCCCCGTGACCAATCCAGATTGGTTGTTGTTTCATATCTTTCCATCAATTTAAAACTCCTAATGTCCATGCTGCCCAGTCTGAAAATGGCCCGTAGGAGGCAATCCTGACTGTTCTAACCATTATGAAATATTTTCTGATTCTTGCCAAAATCTGCTTCCTTATAATCTTTTGGGATTTCCTGCCCGATCTTCTGGAACGGTTCTGGACCATTCTGCCTACCTCCTACAGTTGAAGCTAGCTTCCCTATCTTCCCATTCTTTTTCCAACTGCGTGTCTTTCCAACAGATGCACCTGTAGTTAATTTACCTTTGCCACAAATTGGGAAACACTGGTGCAAACAAGCAACTTATATCTTTTACATCATGTTCAATCTTCTGCTACTTTGATACTTGATCTATGTCACCATTGCCTGTTTTTGTTTTATTTTTAAAAAGTAATATTTTCCACCTATGTTCATTTACCCCTTTTAAACAAATTAATGCTGTTCCAAGGATGTGTATTTCTGCATTTGAGGTGATTAAGTAGAGTGTGTGAATGTTTTGGCTTTCCGTGTTTCTGTTAAATCCAGCGGGCAGCATCCAAAGGGAACCCTTCCCCATTTTCAGATTGCAAAGCATGGACAACCTGTAGACTTCAGAATGATGTTTAATAGAAAAGCGTCCTTCACACACGCACACACACACACCAAACAATAAAGCAAGCTAAAAACCACCACAGAGAAAACTTCAAAGAATAGAAAAACAATCACATCTGGAGGAGGAGAAATCTCAGCAAGTAATTAAAATAAACTGCCTCCTATTGTGCCCCAGCTGTCTCAAAATAGGAACTCATACTTGTTAGAATTAGTGTCTTTACACTGGCTTTATGCATTCTTGTTATGTTTCTGCATTCAGCAGCTGAATTGTTTGAGAAATTTAATTTTGTTTTCTTATTACAGTGACCAATCTCTTAAATATGTGCTGCTCGAGCATATTAACTGGTGGAGGAACCAACATAGAATATGGTTTGCATTCTCTCTTTGAAGCTAAAGGAAATATTATGGTAGGTTACAGAACATGTTAAAAATAGTAACAGATTTCATGAAGTAATTGGACATCAAGAAAATGTTTGAATAAGTAATTGTGAAATAATCTCACTTGCCATTAAAGAGATTTTTCTTTCTTTAGTGCAACTTCTGAAAACTTTCGAATATGGTTCTTTATTTTAAAAACCCATATTCAGTTCTTTAAGAAAAAGAAGCCTATGGCTAGAAATGTCTAGTAGCTAATAAAATATCTTATATTTTATATGCGCTCAGAAATAAATTCCAGTTCCTTTCCATTCCAACTGTTCAGAGGATAGCAACTTAAGCAAGGAACAACCTAGTTCAACCAGTCACTGCATAAATAAGTCCAGCAAGAGCTCTGCAGTTTTAAAATGTAGCATATCATTGGCAAAGGAAATAGGAAAATTGGAAATGTATTAAGATAATTAATTGAGAAAAGATTGAGTGCAATTCTAATAATTACAAATCACGTACAATCCTGATTTGCTTTGTCTCTGTTAATATTGCAGGCTGCTCTGGAAATGCTTCTTCTTTTGAAACCAAAAAGAGCAAAATCACACCCTCTAGCCAATTACCATTATGCGGGTAAGTACTAAAATAGAGAGCCTGCCAATTCCACATGGGAGCTTCTGTCAGGGCAGGTGCTGTTGGCTGAGCACTGAGAAGGAAAGTCACTCATTTGACAGTAAAAAGTATAATGGTTCTCACCTGTTCATTTACTTCAGGTTCCGATCAGTGGACACCCTTTGAAAGAAAATTGTTCAGTAAAGCACTGGCAACATATGGCAAAGATTTCATTTTTGTGCAGAAGATGGTGAGCTGTCCCTCTCTCTTGTTTTCATGATCTTCTGAATACCACTTATTACTTATCTGCTAGGCTAATTCCAGTGGGCATGGTTTTTAAGTGAAAGTTGGTGTGTTTAAACTTCGCTGAAGTCCCAACTGCAAGAATTTGTTATTTTTAAAATACCTGACAATTTGACCATTAATTAATTTCATGAATCTGTCTGTCGTTCATCTGTCTATCTGTCTGTCTGTCTATCATCCATCCATCCATCCATCCATCCATCCATCCATGTATCTCAGTTTGTGGAGATTTGGGTTTTAATCCCTTGCTCAGCTTTGAAGTTCACTCTTTGATTTTCAACAATTTACTGTCTGTCACAGTATAATCTGTTTCAATAGAGGAATTAGCCTGGGTTTAAAATGGTTTAACCCTTTAGTCATGCACGTATCATGTTAGTAAGCTCCAAAACCAAAGTCTAAATTTTTGATACTGCTTCAAAATTTTGAAATTGTAATAAACTATATATACAGTACTAATGAATATATCTTGAGAAATTTTTGTAGTGTGTGTGCTGCATGTTCATGTTGTATGATAGCTGACAATGTGCTAATGCAGAGTCTGAATTGTTGTACGGTTATAGGTGAAGTCTAAGACAGTCGCACAGTGTGTTGAATACTATTATACGTGGAAGAAAATCATGCATTTAGGACGACGGCACAGAACTCGGCAGGCAGAAGTAAAAACCGAATGCCCAGTAAGCCTCACTTCCTTTAGTTTTGAAGTACATAAAATTGTATTATCCATAATAATATTTATATTTATATATTTGATTATTACTTCTCTCACTTGTGAAAAGAAACATTTTAGTAAGATAGTTATATATATGCTGTAACCTGCTCCATGCTACAACAGTGTGTATTGTTTTATCCTAAAATAATTGATTTCAGTTCTTAGCAAGCACCACAGTAGTATAGAGTTTTTCTGGGTATAGAAATTGGTGTTACTGCTTCTAGTTTGGAATTCCCAACATTTTCTTGGGAGATCCATATTTACATGATAGACTGCCTTATATATCCAGAAGGAACCTGGAACTTCTAGTTTTAAAGAATCACGAAGCAACTGATAATCAAATAATTCTACTTAAGAGCCATTGCTAGTCGGAATAATATTAATATATATGAATAAGGAATTGAACTTCCTATAAAGCAGCTTACCTTGATTCTTCCAGGGCAGAGAAGTTGCCTTTCTATATAATATAGAACACCTTTAGAGCAATAAGAGGAACTTGAAAGTACCTCATCATATTTAGTTATTCTGAATAATACATTCTGTAAGGAATAATGATGTCAATTAATTTTCTCTCTAATTAAATATGGTTTTGAAACCTGTCTCACACCTCCAAAACAGATTTTTTAAAAAGCAGACCTGGAGAAGGTCTTTATTTTGTCTTTATTTAGTAATTAATAATATTAGATCTATTAGATCTACCTATTGATCTTGAAACAAAGAACAGATAGCTCTCAACTTTGGGCCCACAATTGAGCCCAAAATTTCTGTTGCTGAGCAAGACAGCATGGGATACTACAAAGGTCATAAATGAGAAAAATGGTCACAAGTCACTTAGTTCATTTTAGTGACTGTTCGAAATTGAGGTAAATCAAGGATTATCTCTAGGTACATATGAGTTACTTCAATCCTTCTTTAACATCTCTATATGTGGGCAGTTAAAGTTTCTTATACTGTTACTCCATTATCATCTAGCATGTCTTTGAATTTTAGACAAGTGGTGAAGATGAGGAAATGGAAGGTGAAGAGCAAACTGAGGAAGAAAAAGCATCTGTAAAAGAAGAGGATACAGAAATTCAGAATTCCCCTGACCCACCGTCTATTGCTGTTGCATCACCCATTAACTCTCCCTCTCTGCCAAGCCTTGGGCTACCTGCAACCTCTTTTATCTGTGAAATGCCAGACTGTGGGGCTGTAAGTGTAATTATTAATACAGTAATACACACATAAGGTAACAAAATAAAAAGACCTGTAAATAGAAAGGAGTCAATTGTGGCTAAAGAAAGCAGTGATAGCACAAATAGTAACAAGTGCCTTGGATGCAATCCCAAAACATCTGGAGTACTACTTGGACACCATAGGCATTGACAAAATCACCATCTGTCAATTGCAAAAGGCAGCTTTTCTTGGAGCATCTTAACAATCTGCAGTGATAAATTTAACACCATCAAACAACAACAGCTGCCTATGCCAGGTCCTTGGGAAGGACTTGATAGGTAGATAAAATGGTCAAATTCAGGCTGAACATCTGGTGGACTGCAACCAATCATATTAATAATATGTTAATACACACATGCAGAAGTGTGTTGATACAGATGCAGCTAATCTCTGCAGTTCTCTGATTTCACAGTATGCATTCAGTAATTGATGTTGGATGCAAAATCTCTTACATTGATGCCCAGAGTGGCATAGGCCTTAAGATATAAGATGTAGGACACCAGAGACCTAGGTTCAAGTCCTCACCCTCACCCATGGAAACATATTGGGAGTCTTTGAGCCAGTCACATATACAATCCAACTTGTATCAGAGGGTGTATGAAATAAAGGAAGATCCTTATATAAGCCACTCTAAACTCTTAGGAAAATGTATAACTGTCAAGTATTTGCAAGCCATTGGCACATGTGTCATATAGACACCAGTGGAGGCAGAGAGTGTCTCCACCCCTATGTGGAAAGGAGGGGCTTACCCTGAGTATAAACCCCCCTCCAACCTTTTCCACCTTGCTCTCTCTCCATCTCTCTCTTCTTATGTTTGTTCCTCATGAGACTTGATCTCTGTTGTACATAGTTAATATGATTTATCATATGAATAAATACGTTTAAGACATTTATTTATGCATCTGCCTCTGAACTCTTCTATGCTCCTGGGTGTTTCTACGATCCCAATTCCACAATAACTTTCAACAAGGAAGAAAAACATGTAGTTCTAGAAGACTAATGAATTTATTTTTTAATTAATTCATGTTCAACCAATATGGTACTTTAACTATATTGTGGGGTTCCCAGGACTTCAGTTACTCTGTAATTTGGCTAGACCTGTGGCTTCTAAATTCCATTTTTGTGTCTTCATCTAACTACATAACAAAATTTCAACAGCAGGAGATTTTCCTGCCATTTTGTAATAGAAACATATTTAAATTATTACAGTCATCCTGTAATATTATTCACATAGAGCTGTAAATAAGGGGAATGAGATACAAAACAAAATAAGAATAAACCAGTGCCCACCAATCCCCCAAAGGTGGTCTTGCCCATTCCCCAGTCCTCCCCGCTTAGCTTATGGCGACACCTCACTATGGCCAACTCGCCACAGTCAAATCACACTAGTCAACTTGTCACGGACAACTTGCCACGGGACAGTTTGCCATGACCAACTCACTATGGGACAACTCACTGCAGGACAAGAGTTACACTAACATTGAAGAAATAGTCAAAATAATTTTTAAAAGGATGCCAAAGGAGGGACAAAATAAAATGTGAATGACAAAAATTAAAATAAATGTTTAATTATTTTAAATAATTAAATTGAATTGTTGAATTGTCCCACAGTGAGTTGTCCTGAGGCAAGTTGGCCATGGCGAATTCTCCCACATTGAATTGACCGTGGTGAATTGGCCACTGCGTATTCGCCATGATGAGTTAACTGTGGCGAGTTGGCCATGGCAAGTAGGCTAGGGCAAGTTCTCCCATTCCGCAAAGCCCCCATCAACTGCTCTGTTCTTCCTTCTTTCCTCCAAAGTTGAATGTGGCTCCAAGCAACTAAAAAAAATTGCTTAGGACTGGTTTAGCCTATGCCTGGGATTAACCTTATGAATAATAAAAGTGAAGTATAACTTTGATATCTTCTGTCATGGATATTAGTTTAGAAATTTTCACAGTGATTGTAAAGACATTGTTGGCCATTTGGCTTGACGAAGGTGTGAATGGGTGATTTCTGTAGGCATGTGGTTTTGATCATAGCTGTTAGCCAAGATAGCTAAATGACTATCCGTTCAAAAGCTGTGCTGAGGATGAATGGTGAAGCTGTCTTCATGCATATAACTGGCCAGTCAGAAATAAAAAGTTCAAAACAAATTATCTTTCATTAAGAAAACAGGCAAGATACCATTTGAGGAACTCAGTATCATTGTTACAGATTTTTAAAAAAACTTTAATTCAGAAAACCTATTTTTGACTTATTTGCCCTCTAGATCTTCACTTCCAGACAAGCCCTGAATGGCCATGCACGTATTCACGGTGGTACAAATCCTGTGGTCAAAAGCCGCTGTGGTGGCTCTGGCACTAAACAGAAGTCGAATTCTCAGAATGACTATTGTTCTGTCAAGAGTTCCCCAGCTCATAGCACAACAAGTGGTGAGACAGATCCACCTACAATTTTCCCCTGTAAAGAATGTGGCAAGTAAGTAAAGATGTCTATACAGAAACTAGAATCCGTGATTCTCTATGTAGAAAGCTCAGTGAAAATCTCTCCCCAACAAAGTAAGGAAGTGGCCTTAATGAATAAGATTAAGCCTAATGCAGCCTTAGCCAGGTACCCAATCATACTTGCTGGGAACTCTGGGAATTGTACTTCTAAAGTATCCAGAAAGCAACAAGGAGGCAGAAGACTGTTCCAAATCACTGTATAAAATAGAGTGGAAAAATATAATGTGTACAATTTAGACTGTGTTAAACCAAAGCTAACCCTCTTTTGGCTTGAGATAGAGGTGGAATTTATACTGTATATCATGTGGTTTTAGCTTAACATGACATGTCAATCCAGCCAATGCTATTTCCAAACCACAATTTTTATTTACTGCATACCAGAGGTTTGCTCAGGATTATGCTACTTTAACCTGAGATCTGCATCTTTAGCTGATTGCTAAAGGAAGCTTAAGGAAGCTGAGCAAGAGACATTAGTTTTACAGCCGTACTGAATTATTGGGTGATATTGTAGAAAACTCCTTAGCATTCTGGTTTTAAAGCTATAAATAGAAACAAAGTATGCCCTTGAAAGTTTTCAGCCTCACAGACTTCAAATGTATAGGATCTCCCTATTTGGGCAACAGGATTTGAATGAAGAGAATGTATCTGTGAGTATATGCTTAGCCGGAAATTTCTTGTTTATGCCAGTACCAGATTCTTTCACTTTAAATGTATTTATGTATTTATTGTGTGTGCGTGCGTATAGATAGATATAGATATGTGTGTATGTGTGTGTATATGTATACGTATGTATGTGTATATGTATATGTATATGTATGTATGTATGTGTGTGTGTATGTGTATATATATATATATATATATATATATATATATATATATATATATATATATATATATATATATATATATTTGTTTTCGTAGATTTTCACGGGTACATGTATGCAAGTCTTGGCGTATTCGGGTCTTTTCCTGTGTAAGATTGAGAATATCTTGGCGACGTTTCGACGAGGTCCCACTCGTCATCTTCAGACTGGTGTCTTTGGCTTCGTGTTTGTGCGAGGAAAGCGTGATCGGAGATGCTCTCTCTCTATAAATACTGGTGGGGAGGCGGGGAGTGCTGGCTTTGTTGTTGTAAGCGGATTGGTTGGTTGTGTTGTTACATCTTGATTAGTTGATGGAGTTGATGTTTGCAGATTAGTTGGCTGTTTCGTAACATCCTGTGTGGGCGAGGTCCTAGCCAACTACCCAGGATGTTGCAGCACAGGACTCAGGATGTCACAACAATAGAGCTCAGGATGCTACCACACAACCCATTACCCAGGTCGTTACAACACAAAAGACTAATGGGCACACAGCTAGGACCTCGCCCGCACAGGATGTTATGAAACAGCCGACTAATTTGCAAACAGAACCAGTAGTAAAAAAATTTGAATTTCAGCACTGGCTGGGAGTGTTTATCGTATAACTTTGAATGCTCATATCCCGGGGATTACCTGTATCTGATTGGCAGTGAAGGATCAGTCCCTTCTTCCCCGAGAAAGCGTAATTTTTGGAGAAAATGTAATATACCTCTGTAATTTATACAGATTCCCTTTTCTCCCCTCCCTTTTCATATTGTATTAGGATATTTTTCAAAATCAAAAGTCGCAATGCTCATATGAAGACCCACCGCCAGCAGGAAGAACAACAGAGGCAGAAAGCCCAGAAGGCTGCTGTTGCAGCCGAAATGGCAGCCACAATTGCAAGGACTGCTGGATCACCAGGACACAGCTTGATTCCCCTGGATCATTTAGACTTGATAAAGCAAGTTGAACAGGGAGACGACCTTGGCAGTGATGTTGTACAGGAACTGGGAGAAGTAATTGACAGTGCTGAAGTGATAAACCCCAGTCTCTTACTAGATGAAGAAGAATCAGAGTTGCTTCAGGATGATGTTGAGCTGTAGACAAAATGAGCCACATCTGTAACATTACAGATACCAGATGAAATCAGTTTCCTCCAGTGAAAAGACTATATTTCTTACTTCCCTTTTATTTCAAACTATTTCTATAGCTAGATTCTTTTAAATCCAGAACTGGCTGAACACATCTGTCTTGTGATGTTCCTTCTTTTTTCTTTTCTTTTCTTTTTCTTTTTTAAAAGTGGATGGGAATTGTTGTTTTCTAAAGGAATCTTGTGTAATATATTGGAATCAAATATTCTGAAAAGTCCATATATCTTAAAACTTTCAAAAGAAACATCATATTCTTTCAATTCCTCAGGAGACTTTCTTTTGTTCATGTCTGTTAATTCTGGCTTCAAAAAAGCCTGCAATAGGACTGTGGGATGGCAAAAACAAGTCAGTGATACCTGCATCTTCAATCCAAGATGGACATGGAATAAGTTGTTAGTATCTGGTGATTTTGGACTAGGGCAACCTAATATGGTTCTTCTGCTTGGGCCTATAATCAAGATAATCTAATTCAATTATTTCCTCTCACACCAAAGTTTTGACACCAAATGAAAATTCTGAGGAGGTCTTGATTGTCTTTCCTAACAAGATTTAAATGGCAGATTGATAATATATCCTGTTCTGCTTTACTTGGATCTGGAAGGAAGAAACAACCATGAAACCAGAAGGAATGACTAGATCAGAGGTGTCAAACTCGATCCTGTTGCGGGCTGCATCGGGATTTTGTTTGCCATTGGTGGGCCGAAGTGGGCATGGTCTGGTTATTGCGGCTGACTGGGTGAGTGTAGCCGGGGCCGGGGCCGGGGCAGCAGGGGCCGGTCCCTCACTGTCTCCATGATGGCCCGCAGACTAACTCTGCTGCCTATTGTGGGCCACGTGTTTGACACCTCTGAACTAGATAATTCCTCCAAGCAAAAGTTTTTATTATCACCAAATCTAATATGTATACAATTATTTCTTTTCAAGAGTTCCCATAGTCATAATCCATACTTCAGAGCTTCCAATTTAAGAGATTCAGAAGGAACAGTGAGGTCAGTGAACGTAGGAATATCTAAGAGATTATAGATAGACTTTTGATTTTACAGTGACAGAATGGCTGAAGCAAACTCACGACTTTTTCATATAAGATTCCTGGATTGCATGTAAATTAATGATTGATGTAGGGAAGCATAGCCAATTTGTACAGGAAATCAGTTACTAAACAGTTGTCTTTGAAAGTATAGGTATAATATGCTATGTTTAGCTTCACGGCAGTGTTCTCTTGAAAAGATGCAAGTCAAAATTTTTCTCACAGAAAAAAAGAGAAAAAGGTCCTCTTCGAATAAATCTGCTTTTATATATATATTTATTAAAATTTGTCCAAATGGAAAAGAATGGTTTTATGGTCTCTGATCATAAATTTTATGTGGCTACTATGGCTGTAGAATGCACATACTTTGGAATACGCAAACCTTGGTGCAGTTCCATTCACTTTTGTAAACTGAATTATATATCATCATGAAAGTGTGTGCAAAACCTAGATGGAACCATGCAGGTTTTGGTCATTGCCAAAGAGTTTAAAACTGCCAAGTGTATAATTTGTTGGTGAGGTTAGTGTAAACGTATTGAACATTGCACTTTTTATGCCTGCCAAAATTGTCTTTTATAGACTCACAGGTTTGAAACTAAAAATAAGCCCAATAACATTACACAAGTTTGAGAGACCTACATTGTGTTTATGTATTAAGCTTCTCATTTTAATTGTACAACCAAAATACAGAGCCATAATTAATGTTTTAACAGTTTTCACTTCGATAACTATTTTGAAATTCAGATTTCTTTCATTTTTGTTTTTATGTTGCTATTTTAGCAATACATGAGGCTGCAATTTTAAGTACAAATTTAATCTTATCCAGTACAGTAATTGTGGTTGTTTCTTTCCTTTCCTGATTTTGTTACATTAGTTTTTAATATACACAGAGTAGTGTTTCATGATAATCTTGCGCTAAACCAATAATGACCAAAATCTTCCCCCTCTCCTCCTCTCGTGTTGTGTTTGAGAATGATTACATGGATCAGTTTGGTCAGATTTGGAATATCCTAGCTAAGCAACTCTTTCAACATCAGGAGTGGGTTCAGTTTTTAATATAATTCTGTAGCATAATTTATCAATGAACAAAGAGCTCAAAGTTATGTGACAGCATAAAATTATTCTGTTTGCATAGTCATGGATATTTTCATGAGAGCCAGATTTATAGTATTTGATAATTTGATAAGTCTTAAAGATATTTTTTGTGAAAGTCAATTTTATATGGCCAAATCCTAAAGTTCCTACTCTTCAAAGCTTTGCTAGCCATGGCCACCAATGATAATTGTTCTAGATGTGGCAATTACTGTGTTCAAATCAGTTCTGTGCCCAATTATAGATTACGTGCACCACATGAAAAGTATCCAAGTTGAAATTATCAGTAATACCAAAAGTTTCCTTTAACTAACTAGTCAGTAGGCTGTAAAGTGCAAGCTATCTGTTGGGTTTCTTCTTCTGATGTGTATTCATTCTTTAACAAAGAAATTGAAGAGAGTTGATTAATATGCTTCGTTGCACAATCAGGTAGATATTTATATTGGATTTGGCTTTTTTTTTTTATCTATCAAGGCCTTCCCAAAAACCTGGGATTGGCAGATGTGGATAGTTGATGGTGATAAAGATATTGTTGCAGGATGCAAGCTATCCTGAGTTAAAGCTACTTTTGCAATTGACCGATGGTAATTTTGTCAATGGTGTTCAAGTGGTGCTCCAGTTGTTTTGGGATTGACCCAAAGAGCCTATTGCTATTGGAACTACTTTTGCTTTCCTTTGTCACAGTCGTTCTGTTTCTATTTGCAGGTCTGTGTATTTTATCATCTTCTCCAGTTTTTCTCTTCTATTATGTTGCCTCCAGGTATTGCCACATCCACTATCCAGACTTTTTTCGTCTGTCTTATAGATCAGAATTCCCCAACCTTTCTGGCTTTGCAGACTGGCGAGTGGGAGAGGGATGGTTCCCATGCGCACAGACAGCACGTGTGCTATGCATACAGCTTTGTTTAGGCTCGCAGCATACACATGTGCTCACTTAAATTGAGCATGCATGCATGTGCTTGTCCGCTGCTCACACAAGTGGGGATGTGTGTGCATGCTCACCCATTTCCGTGGCTCAGTTGCAAACAGCTCATGGTCCACTAGTAGGGTGCGGCCCAGAGGTTGGGGATCTCTGTTATGTTGTTATGTCTGAGATGTGGCAGGTTTGAAACTAAAAATAAGCCCAATATCCGTACCCAAGTTTGGGAGACCTATATTGTGTTTATGTTCTAAAATTCTCATTTTAATTATATGACCAAAATACAAAACCACAATTAATGTTTTAACAGTTTTCACTTTGCTAATATTGAAATTCAGATTTCTTTCTGTTTGTTTGTTTGTTTGTTTGTTTGAATTCTGAAGTCCCAAAGCTTCATCATTTTCTATAGCTTTCTCTCTTTTATGGTCCCATCAGTTCTTGCTTGCAGGCAAACAAGCAAATGGTATTTTTTGCAGATCGTCCAATGCACCATTGTTGCTACTTTGTCATGAGGTTATTTGTAGTTAGCCTGTGCAGTTAACCATGTGAGCCACTGTTTCTTCAGTTTCTTTGCAGAAGCAGGACTTCCCAACTTTGGCTTTGAATGCATTTGTTGTATGTATCTGTTCTTGAGGTTTGGTCTTGTGCAGCTAGAATTAGCTTCTAGGTCTCTTTCTTCAACTTTCCTACTCTTAACCATTGCCAGATTTTATTATTATCTGCTTTGTCTACTATTTTTAAAATATTATTACTATCAAATTTACTTGCCACCCATCTTGCAATTCAAGGTGACTCATGAGTGGAAGTCAGATAAAATATACAAATATCTGACAATTATAAATATAAAAGCAGATTAAAATTACAAACATTAAAACAAATTGAAAAACATGAATTTGGAGAGGAGAGGTGGGTTTGCCTTTCCCCTTGATGCATCAACCATCTTCAGGACCTCCTGCCAGCTGGCATAGTCAGGTGTTAAGGCTTTCCCTGAAGGTTTAAAGAGAAGGGTTGGATCTTATCTCCTATGGCAAGATGTTCCAAAGAGCAGAGGCCATAGCAGAAAAGGCTCTTCTGGATCCCACCAACTGAAATTCATTGGCTGATGGGATCTGCCACTGACCCAGCATGAGTGAGGTAAACCAATCCCCCAAAATGGTTCTGCCCATTTTTTTGCACTTTGATAACAGTGCAAAACTCACAATAGATAATTCCAAGATGATCTGTATTATTTTCATATAAAACTATAAGGCAGATTTTTTTTTACCTTCATTAAGAAGCTGGTCATTACCTTCATTAAGCATCAGGCCATTATTCATCTAAATAACATTAGGTTTTAGTATTCCTCAAACTATTTCCATCAGATGAGGTGAGGCTGAGTCTCAAAATTTTCATCCAGCATACTTGGAGGCTTTTTCAGGATATTATAAATTTCTAAATTTCTTTAGAATAAGTCTCTAATATAAAATTGTTCCTGATTATGTCTTTAGATTTATAACCACAGCACTAGTACCATTGGATTGTATTCTTACAATGTACTGGAAGGTATTGGTAAAATTGACAGCATTGCAATTGATCATTGGACTAATTAATGATGAACCTGATAATGCATGGTTTCATTTTAAATTATGTAAAGCAATTACTCTGTCCTCTATCCAGCATACTCTGGATATACAGAGATGTCATAAAATGCACATTTTAACCTAACGGAATTGCAAAAGAATCCTTGAAAGAAAGAATATTGGTACTTCTATAAAAATGTTGTTGTTGAAATATGCTTCAATATTTTGCCAGAAAATCTGTGTGTGGGGAGGTTCTATATACTGAAGTTTTGTGTTTATCACAGCTATTTCAGTAACGAATTAGTTAAAAAGTGCACATAACCTAAGAAAAAAGGAAAATATATTTTAATGGAGAAATCTTATTTTCAGAAGTATTTAACTGCTGATTGATTGTTACAAAAAAGTTGTACATTTCTGAGGTATAGTGTAGTGTAAAAATATTTGGTTTAAAAACATTTAACATCATTTTTATTTTGTTTTATAATAAAATGTTTGCCTGTTATGGCTTAATTACACCTGAGTTGCATGTGATTTAATTTCAGGATGTAATTGGGTCAGGTTTGCACTAAATGCTTAATTTCATAATATATTACATGGGAGGGGGCAATTTCCTTTTTGTCTGATGAGGTAGAATGAGGCATGCATTGTACCTGGTACATAATTAAAAGCAAGTACTGTGTATAGATTATACAGCTTTTTTTTTTGACAGGCAATTGTAAAATCAAAGGGATTCTGTAAGAGTTTGCAGGGAGAAACAGTATTTTATACTTTTGATAAGATATACTTTGTTTAAAAAATGTTCATGTGATGGGAAAAAATCTTTTAAATAAATGAATCAGCATTTTATTGTTTGGTTTCATATTTTCAAACTGCAGAATAGTGAAATTAAGGGAGTCAACACGGCACTTTTCTGAACCTGAACAGGATCAAATTCTGATACAAATAGGGGCAGACTACCCCCCCCCCCCAAAAGAGTTTGAAGTTGGCTAGAAAAAGAAAAAATCCCTATTGCATCCTTAGGGAAAAGACAATAGGGCAGAAACTCAGAAAATTATTAAATACTGTATACCAATCTAAGCACTCTTCCCTCCAGTCATGTGATTCAAATTCCAACACACATACATAGTGAAGTATGGCCATTGTTGGTAAAGTTAGCAAAAAGGATTCCAGAACTTATTTGTTACATCTTATTCTTTGCATTTCGCCAACAGAACTCACACTTGGGCTTTATTTCCCACGGCTTCTTGGAAAACCAAAGCTATAGTGTACAGCGAGAGGCCCTATAAGAAGAATTTGATTCAAGGCCCACCCCCATCATTGAAGCCATGAAGCCTAAGTGAACACATACCCTCTCCCCTTTGGTCCACTAGGTCTCAGTATATACAAGTCATAAAACAGAGAATATAGAATAAGAGAGTTGGAAGGGACCGTGGAGATCTTCTAGTGCAACCCCCTGCTTAGGCAGGAAACCCTACACCACTTCAGATAAAATCAGCTGTCTCATTCATTAACAGATCATGTGTATGTGTGGATCAGGTTTATTACAAGCCAATCTTGTGTTCAGAAGCAGCAGCAGCAGGAACCCAGGGCTACCAACCATCCAATGAACTGGCTTCAGGGGCAAATTACAAAGGACTGGATGGTAGGATAGTTGTCAATCAATAATCCCATCTTTTTTTTTTTATGCAGCCCACCCACAGATTGTTGCTTGTAACTTCAACTGCCAATTGCACCCTCAATGTCTATCCTCAGTTCCTGCCCTCTTTTTTCTCTGCATCCCAGTTCAGTCTACCCTCAAACTTCCAAGGCCAAGGAAGCCAAACATTCTTTCACAAACGCCCCTCATAAACCACCTTACCAATTGCTTTCAATTTGTGCACAGATCTATATAGGATTACGTTAACAGTTTTGGCCTAGTACCGTGATGGCGAACCTATGGCACAGGTGGCACACGGAGCCATATCGGTGGGCACGCGAGCTCAGCTCCGGCACGCATGTGTGCACAGCCAGCTGATTTTCAGGCCTTCTGGGCCCAGCAGAAGTCAGGAAACACACTGTTTCCGGCCTCAGGAGGGCCTCTGGGGGAGTGGGGAAGGTCATTTTTGCCCTCCCCAGGCTCCTAGAAAGGCTCTGGAACCTGAGGAGAGCAAAAAACGGGCCCACCGTGCCATCACGTGCCAAAAGCGGGGGGAAGCATGGAGGGGGTGCATAGAATTATGGATTTGGGCATGCTTGCATATGACCTCACCGTGCTCCCCCCACTTTTGGTAGGCGATGGCAAAAAGGTTAGCCATCCCTGGCCTAGTATAATCGATTCTGTGCACCTCAAAAAGCTGTGTGTGTGTATTGGGATAGGGATATATACATATGTAATATACATAGCGCTTAATGAGGGAGCTGGTTAATTGAAAAAGTAAAATAAAAGATCAAAAGTATTTTTAATGAATTAAAACGTAAAGAAGATCCTCGTGATTATATGAATAAGGAACCTATGCTAAGTGACTTGGTATAGCTGAGTTTCTCAAACCTTGCAGCCTTAAGAGGTGTGGAATTTCAACTCCCAGAATGCTGGCTGGGGAATTCTAGAGCAATAATTCACACGTCTTAAAGCTGTTTAAGCGTGAAAAACATTGAACGTTTGACGTGTTTTTCTGAAGTTACTGGAAAGGTTCTATAAACGCAGCTGGCGGCTTTCTGCTCCACCTTCTTCCGGCGTCCTCGAACTCCACGTGGGCGCCCGTCTCGTACACAGAAAGATAGTTGATCATGTTTTGTGATCTGGTTGCGCGTTCACATGATTAAAACCGATCGCTTCCACAAAGCACTTGGTCGCGTCCCGCATTCGAACGAAGTACAGTTGAATCCAAGCGTTACCAGCTGAACACGAGCGGCGGGAGGAAGACCGTGGCAAGCAGGCCGTAAAAGCGCCAGTTTAGCCAGTTTTCTTTTTTCTTTTTATTAACGCTGCAACCTGAATGTGAAGCTTTTGAGTTCAATACTGGGCGGAAATGCAAGGACGGCACTGTAAAGCAGCGTTCAACAATCCTGATAGAAACATTTCGCCAATCACGGTCGATTACGGGATAATTTCAACCCTTTTATTAAGATGTTGGGATGAGCGACCGATCTACAAGGTGATTTCACTGTGGGGATGTTCACACGAGACCTTCGGCTGCTTCACCATTATCAAGCGCGATCGGAAACGGCAGGCAGCCTCGTCCTTGCCCCGGAGTCCGGGCGTTGGGACATATTAACCTCACGAGCTGCTCTCCCATTTATTATTTATTTTGTCAAGCATATATAAGATAACAGGTAAAACGATAAACATAATTTGAATACATGAAAAGAGTAAGTAAAGGGGAATATTAGGACAGGGACGGTAGGCACGCTGGTGCACTTATGCACGCCCATGGCGAGTAGACTATGCATTTGGTCTCTGCGTGTGGCAAAATGGGGATCCCCTGTCCCCTTTCCTCTTAGCATCCCCTTCTCGGACAGACTCCTTGGAATAGACTCCAGGACGGGCATCCAACCTTGAGTAGCGCTGCCCCGCTGTCTATAGGCGGCAGTCGCTCAACCTGGTCACCGAATGGTGCGTCTCTCAAGCCTCGCCCCATTCCAGGCAGATTTGTGTTGAGACACTCCCTGCAGTGCAGGTTTATTTCTCCTGGAAGCATTTGCAAAAAAAATAATAATAATTAAGAATAGTCCCGTCCCCCCACCCCACCCCCCACGGGCTTTGGAAAGTAACAGGCGCTCTTTGCGTCAATTATCATGTTTTTTACACCGTCTTTTTTCTTGAAAGGGATGAGCTTCTAAACGGCTTAGGAAAAAAAAAAACCTTTCTGGCCCACCAGGAGGACTTACTGCCCCCTACTTTCACTTTTGTAAATCGGCTTCCTCCGGTCCGAAACCGACGCTCTAGTTCTAGCGCAAAACGCCGCTCTGGCTGTCTGAGTAGGGAAACTCCGTGGTATCTTGGCAAGAGGAAGTTGTGGAAGGGGCGGGCAAGATGGCGGCGCGGGCGGCGTTGACCCTTTTAAGCCGGCTATGGCAGGTAATTTTGGCGTTTGAGGGAGTTTCCGGGGATGGGAGTAAATTTATATACCAGCCTTTGCCGGCTACGCGGTTTGTATTAATTTTAATCGACTGGCTGGGAAGGGTAGTTGTAGTTCGGTGCATCTGAACCGGCATCTGGCTGGGAAAGAGTGGCAGGGTAGTTGCCCCTGCTTCTTCACAAAAAGCAGAGGACGCCAAATAGAGTGTTTACATTTCAAACTATCAATTGTAATGTGCTGGCACTTAAATAGCTTTAAATCAGGGGTGGGCAAATGTGGCCCAGGAATTCTGGGAGTTGAAGTCCACAGGTCATAAAGGGGCCATATTTGCCCACCCCTGCTTTAAATAATACCTCTTTGTGCTGTTTATGGGGCAAATTTAGCCTAATCGAACTTAGATTGGTTCTAAAGGCACATTAGCAAAGGGGAAACCTTGTATGTTGCTGTATTAAGTCAAAAGGGTGCAGTAGTTACACTGCTAGATTAGCATCAGAGATACATCCAAGATTTAATTTACTCTCAGACAAGGAAGTTGATTGAGTGACTTGGGCTTGTCTCCCTCTTTCACCCCATTTACACTCAGGGTGGTGGTTGTGGGGAAAAGTGGGGAAGAGGTGCAATATGCATCACCTTGAACTATAAATCTGACAATAATAATGAAAGGGGCTCATGGATTTGAATCTTCAATTGAAATGTTTCAACCTTTTGTTGCAGAATTTTGAACTTGCCAACCTTCAGATTGATTTTAAACATGGTTTATATTTATTTGAATTTGACTTGATTGGATTGGATTGGATTGTAAAATAGTTTAAAGGAATCTAGGGACTATTCTTTCAATGGTCCATAGATTCCTTTTAGACAATTTTGCAATCCAACTTAACAAAATTAAACTGAGTTTAGCTATATGTTTTTATAAAATATGCACACATGCATAATTAATGCTCTCTTATCTACTAACAAGTTCAATGTGGCTTTTATCAGTCCTGGGTGACATTTAGCTTTTTTAAAAAGATCTGTTTATTGACTTTAGGCTGACTTTTTTTTTAAAAAAATGATCTGTTTATTAAAAATGTATGCTTATGCTTTTCAAAGCTATGTAATAACACACCACATATCAAGAGATCACTTCTATAAATGACTACTTAAAGACTGACTTCTATATGAATAGAACTATAAACTCTAAAACTATTGTTACTGTGTATGAAGTAATAATGTTTCACCTCCTAGTGAAAAATTATGTTACTGTAGAAGGAACTAAGCACACATGGATGCCAAATCATGTATTCCTGAAAAAGGAAATCTTTTGGTCTGAATGGATGGTGAGAGACCCATTGGATCTCAAAATGCAAGACTTCAGACTTGTTTAGTTATTCATCTATTCATCACATTTCTACACCACCCATCTCAGCTAAACTCTTGTTGAAGCAGTGTTGACCATGAACAAAATATATTAAAGATTCTATAATCAAGTGAAGAGATGGTTTGTAGATATTTATTGCCTTTAATATCAATAATCTAATCTTGTTTCCCTTTTCCCTTTTTGCCTTTTTAAAAAATCTGTAGATGGAGATCAAATTCTGGAAAACTACCAATGACAAAGTACACTTAATATAATATTAACTATGTACTTTCTATTTTTTTTAGGGGCCAGAAAAATTTCTTGTAGCAGGCAAAGTTCCATTAAAGCAACATACCTTTCTTAAGTAAGTTTGCCACATTGAGTTAATGCTATATTAAAGCTGTGGTTTCAGTTTTTATGACCAATGACAATTCCAAACTAACTCAAACTGATTCCCATTTTACTTTTCAGAAATAATCACTTGATGTGGATTCAGTCTTCAAGGGCCAACAATAATACTCAACAACCCGCAACGAATCAGTTGGTATGTGTGATGATTTTCAGTGTATACTTTTTCAGCAACTAAGAAAAGATTTGGAAGAAAAAAAACTAAACTGTGATCTGAGTTATATTTGTATAACCAGAAAAAACTGGGAGAATGACAATTACTTACCGTATTTTTCGGAGTATAAGACGCACCGGAGTATAAGACTCACCTACTTTTTTTGGTTGTTTTTTTTAAAAAAAATTAGACACACACACATACAAATATACAATGTATTTTCTTTGAACAGAGTATTCGGCTGGTTCACAAATTTAAACAGTGTTTAGTCATTTCAATTAAATTTACAATTTCTATATTTCCCTTTTGCCATATTTATTCCTTATCTATTTTTTTGAAAAAAACAATATTACCCTTCATCCTCATCTCTAATCTTAATCAAATTCAATTTTTCCCTTCTATTCTATATTATACCCCTTCCCATTGTCATCTGTTTTTATATCCATCCTCACATTGGTTAATTATGTAATATTACAATTGTTTAATACAAATTCAACATTTTAATATAAATCAATTAGTTATATAACTATCTTTTTGTATATTAATTAATATGAACATGAATATTCCAATCATTTCCATGCAATCCAATTTCTTACAAATGAATTATATTTACCAATAATAATAAACCAAATAATTTTCTCCTCTTATGTTACTCATTTTCACATCTTAAACTGTCCCAATAACCCACATAGTTTTGCCCATATAATCCTCCAAATCACAATTTAATCATTTCTACTTTCATCACAATATATAATTAAAAATATTTCAATCATTACAATTTCCCTAATTAAATTTAAAAATTTTCTAGCTGTTATCCAAGCTAGAATTGGATCCTAATAATTTAATTAATTTTTACTTTCCTTTAATCCTTTTTACTTTCACCACCATATACCATTAAAGGTATTTCAATTGTTACGATTTATACTTATTCATATTTCTAAAAAAAATAAAAAAATAAAAACTTATCATTGTCTAGATTTCAAAAATACAAAGACAAATATTCCAATTATTATTCATTTCATTTTTACAATCATGATTTCTCATTTATTTCTTACTACCATTCATATTTCAATTGTAAATATGTATAACATTTTTCTCTTTCATTTCTTTTTCTTTTTCTCCTTTCCCATTTTTATTTTTGCCTTTTTCTTTCTCCTTTTTTTTTTTTATGTTTAAAATTTTGAATTCTCCTCTTTTGCCTTAAATTTCCCATTGTTTCCACTTATCTTTTTTGGTGAGGAAAAATAAGAAAAAGAAATCTCCCTCTGCCTAATTTTGCCTCATTGCAGCAAACAGCCTGCTTTACTTTCAGTTTCGTTTTCAGCATAGCTTGATTAGCACAAGGAAAAAAAATCTGCTCCAGCAATTTACCTCTTTGCAGCAAGCAGCAGAGCTCTGCACAAAACGGCTGAGAGCAAATCAGCTGAGAGTCGGGAGGCAGATCTAATCAACTTGTGCTAATTAGTCTATGCTGAAGCTGAAAGGAGTTGTTTTTTCTTGCTGTTTGCTTGCAAGGAGGTAACTGCTGCGAGGCACAGGCCAAAGAATGGGGGGCAGTGGATGGGCGGGGTACATTCGGTGTATAAGATGCCCTATCACCCCCTTTTAGGGGGAAAGCTAATGATTTAATTCTTTTTTAATTATCTTAACTTTTGTATTTGTATGTTTTTTAATTTTGGCTGTTCACGGCCCTGAGTCCCCTCTGGGAGAAGGGCGGTATACAAATTAAATTAATAATAATAATAATAATAATAATAATAATAATAATAATAATAATAATAATAATAATAATTTTATACTCTGAAAAATACAGTAATTTTAACATGTATTGGATAATTTATACTTAAACCATAATAACTGTATTCAGAGTGACACCTTTAGAATGCTGATGCTAAATTATTTCTCTTTGCTTCCAAACTAGGTATCTGTTTCTGATGAGCCAGATATATTATATAAAAGACTGGCTATTTTAGTTAAGGGGCATGATAGAGCTGTGTTGGACAGTTATGAATATTTCATGGTTCTAGCTGCAAAAGAACTTGGTCTCTCCATTGAAAAAATGTAAGTACTGTTGATCTTTATACTTACTCAGTCTTTCTGGAGTTTTATTCTCAAATAGACCAACTCACTGCATTATGTATTTCCAAATCTTTCACTAATTCCACTAGTTGTCCAAAGAACAAAAATCAAACTGGAAGAGCACAATTGTAATGGACCATTTAAGCCATTATTCCATGTTCAGTTGGAGATTCCCAAATTAAAGAATACTAACATATGATTTTCTAGCATGTCCAGTGAAGGACAGCCTGCAACCTGTCAGTGTAATTGATTCCAGAATCAGCTTGGGGCAAACTGCTCCTATGAATTACTTTTTATTTCATATTTATATCCCGTTTCATTCTTTGTAAGACTGTAGGCAGATAGAAGGTCACAGCAATAACCAAAATTAAAATGTTTTTTTAAAGAATCAATAATAAGCACCATGGATGCCTATAAAAGTAAACTAAACAAAGTAAACATGGATTGGAAAAAGATTCGTCTGCTTGTGAACTCCCTTTAAATTCAGGGCTACCTGTATCTCTGGGGGAAAGCTATTTGATAAAATGAGAGAGCCACTGACAAGGTCAGTTGTCTACCCATGTTTCATGAAATTTGCAAGGAAAGTGGCTTCAAAATAGGGGGTTTTCAAGTTTGATGTGTTTGTTTTAATAGCTGCCTTTTGTACTAGTTATAATATCTGTTGTCATCCCCAAGAGTAGCCACACAGACTCCGTTACAGTAATCTAACCAAATAATGATCAGGGCATGGGTTATTGTTACTAGGACATCTTGATCTAAGTAGAGTGAAATCTGCTTTGACTATATTTATCACCTAATATATAGGCAGGAGCTGAAAGTCCAGGGGAGCCCCCAGGTCACAAACCAACTCCTTTGGGATGAATGTGGTCCCATCAGGTGCAACTGCTGAGCCAGTGTTATTATGTTATCTAGATGTTTATGGACAACTAGCAAATTTGACTTGGTAGGATTTAGTCTCAGCTTATTTTCGTCCTATTCAGATCTTTCAGGTACCAATTTAGGGTTTTTATATTACCTCCAGTTTAGCCTAGAGTAAAAATGTATAATTAGTAATAGCACTTAGACTTATATATATAGTCCTTGCCTTACAACTGTTCACTTAGTGACCGTTCAAAGTTACATCGCTGAAAAAAGTGAGCTATGAGTATTTTTCAAACTTAAGATCATTGCAGCATCTCCATGGTCATGTGATTTACATTCGGCTGTACATTCACATATATGACGGTTGCAGTGTCCCGGGGTCATGTGATCCCCTTTTGCAACCTTATGACAAACCAAGTCAAAGGGGAAACCAGATTCACTTCACAACCGTGTTACTAATTTAACAACTGCAGTGAGTCACTTAACAAATGTGGCAAGAAAAATAATAAAATGGGGCTAAACTCAGTAGCATAAATTTGGGGGTCAATTGTGATTGTAAGTTGAGGACTATATACTGTATACTGTATACTGCTTCATAGTGTTTGATAGCACTCTCTGAGTGGTTTACAATGTCAGTATATTGCCCCCAACAATCTAGGTCCTCATTTTATCGACCTTGGAAGAATGGAAGGCTGTGTCAACTTTGAGCTCATCAGGATAGAACCCCACACTGTGGGCATAATTAATGTCATATATTGATGACATTTCAACTCAAACCACTGGCAATTTCATGTAGATGTTTTAAAATATATGGGGAAAGCCCCATGTCCTGAGGTATTCTACATTACTGTTCCCAGGAATCTGAATCCTAACCCATGATAGAAACCACTTGCTTAAACAGGAATAGAATCACCACAGAACAGTGCACTCAACTCCCAGTTCCTTCCATCAATAAGAAAGATATAATGATTGATTATATTAAACCCTGTTGAGAGGCCTAAAAGTGGGACAGTCCTCCCATTTAGTCCCTACAGAGGTCATTGACCAGAGCAACCAATGCTGTTGTAGAGCCAATTTAAACTCCTCTTAAGTCTTAGGAAAGAGCCTTAGAAAGAGTCTTAAGACTAATTAAGCTGTGTGAACTTTTGTTTGCATGCTTATGAGCTAAAATAAAAGTCTTGATGTTATATAAGCGGTTTGAGTAATTGTTTCAAAGTAAACTTTTTTTTTTTTTATTTGATTTATAGGCCACCCTTCTCCGGAGACTCAGGGCGGCTTACAATGCGCTAAGCAATAGCTTTCATCCTTTTGTATATTTTTACAAAGTCAGCTTATTGCCCCCACAACTGGGTCCTCAGTTTACCTACCTTAGAAAGGATGGAAGGCTGAGTCAACCTTGAGCCTGGCGAGATTCGAACCTGCAGGAATTGCAGGCAGCTGGTCTTAATAAAGGGTGCTTTAGACCACTTTAGACCACTGTACTACCAAGGCTCTTAACTTTAAGCAAAGTCAACTTCCATTCTATCACAATTGAGTTAAATAGAATTTTATAAATAATAAAATTGATGTTTGCCAGCCCAGGTATCTTGACATAACAGGTAATCCTCAATTTATACCCTGTTCTTAATGTTATAACTGCTACATGACCCCAGCAATTATGTTCACATTTACGATCAGTTGCAGTGTCCCACAATCACATGGTCACATCTTGTGACTTTTTTGTTGTTTTCCGCCTGTTGGATAAGCTGGATTCAGACTTAAGATCAGATGGCTTGCTTAATGACCATGTGATTCACCTAACAGTTATTGTGGCCTGCTTAACGACCATCATAATGATTGTACCATCAAATCTAGTCATGGGGTGACTTGACTTATAACTGCAATGACTTAAGACCAAAATTCTGGGCTCGGATGCGGACATAAATTAAAGACTACCTGTGTTTGAAGTTTTATCTTTTCATTTATATGCATTGTATGTTGCCTACTTCCAAGATCTGTACTCCAGATGAAGGCTCATCTTTGTTTTTTCTTTTTCCAACTTTCTAAATAATTGCGGTTATTTATATTGTTGGCTGTAATTTCAGAAATAGATTATGTCTACATGATTAAAATGTTATTATTTTTTTAGAGAAAAGCCTCCTAGAAAGATAGAAAGATTAACACTTCTGAAATCAGTACACATTTATAAGAAGCACAGAGTTCAATATGAAATGAGAACACATTATCAGTATATAGAGGTAAGTAAACAGTTGCATGTTCAACTAAAAAATAATAGGTACATAGAACACACAGAAAACTGTTTTGGAAAAGTATATCCTTCTCTCAACAAGTTAGATATTTGTTAACTTATGATAGGCAGTTATAGCCATATCTAAGCTTTATATTTTGGATTTAAGTAAACGTAAAGAAAATACAGGTTGATTCAAGCTAGGAGAAATCTTATTAAGTCAGACACTATTTACAATTGCTACCTAATACTACCAGTACATGCAGATCCCGCCCCCCAGATTATTGTTACCCAAAAAGTATAAGACTGCTTTCTATTTCAGTTAAAGAATTTAACTGGTAGCACAGCCAATGTTTACTTGGAATACATTCAGCGAAATCTACCAGAAGGGGTTGCCATGGAAGTCAAAAAGGTATTGCTAATTTTGTTCTGTTTATCGGGGTATGCAAAATGTTTCATACACAAATTCTATGCATGGAGCAGTTATTTTAGAGTGGCCTGGACTCAAACCAAAAAAAATACCTGTTCTGAGTGTTTTCCTTCATGCACACAATTGCTTGCTTTTGTGTTGGAAGCACAATGCACACAATAAAACAGCTGTTTTGATTCGGGCAAAAATGGTGAGGTGGGGGGAGGAATACAAGTTTGTCAGCAGCTGAGGAAAGGCGGGATGAAGAGCAGTTGTGTGTTTCTATAGGAGAATGCCACACTGAGACAACAACAGAAGCAAGCGGGGGGGGGCAGGAATATGGTGAGAAGATTGGGAGATTGATAAACTATACTAGGCTAGGAGCTGCAGAGAGGGGGGCAGTGCATACAAGTAGTCTTCTACTTATGACCATTGATGGTTCAAAATTACAGTGATTTTGTAAAAAGTGACTGATGATCTATACTTGGGCTTACAAGTGTCATACCACCCCTGCCGTCACACGATCACAAATTCAAGCGCCTGATAACTAACTTGCATTTACAATCTGTTGCAGCATCCTGCGGTCACATGAGCGCAACCCTTTTTTTCCCAATTCTGGGGGAAAATGTCCATTGGGGAAGCTGGATTCCCTTAACAATCATTGCAAACATTGTAAAATGGGATCTGACTTGACTTACGATCATAATAACTTATGACAGAAATTCCAGTCCAAATTGTCGTAAGTTGAGGAGTGTCTATCAACTTCTAAAACAGGACGATTTGCTTTGGATTTGGAAACAAAACAGTCTCCTTGTTTATGTAATATAAAATTATGTTGAATTCTTAAGTTTTAATATTAATCAGCTACTAAAACAGACGTCTTTTGCTACTTTCTTCACACATTGTGTTGGGCTTTTAAAAAATACCTACAGAATTTAACCTATGAACTATTCCAACATGAGCATGTAACTATATATTTCTCATTGTTTTTAGACCAAATTAGAGAAACTTCCTGATCATATTCAGAAACCTGTTTGGGATGTCCTGCCTGAAGTAGAAGAAACCACAATTACTTCATAAAAACCTGGACTCTTTTTGTTTTAATTTCCCTGTGGGTTAATTAAGAAATCAACATGAAATACCATAATTGTTTTATAAAATCAACCGATTTTGAAAGAGCCCTGTATCAGGGTACTTACAGGGAATCTTTATTACTTGACCAAAACAAGTATTTGAACTTTACAATGAAAGCTTATTGGTTCAGAAGCAATTAAAGAAAAAAAAAGTGGACATTTCATCTGCACCATAATTTGGCTGAAGATGTTGAAAATGATCATGTCCCTGTATATTATTAAAACAAATGCTATACCAAATTGTTTATCAACATTTGAAATTATAATTTGCTCCAGTTGTTTCCTATATAGATGCCTTGAGGAGAGAACCATCAAACTTGTAATATTCTTATCACTAACTATAAACACTGAAATATTTTTATGTAATATTTTTGAAAACATTTAGAGCATTTTCAATAGGGAATTAATTGTAATTCACTTACACTGTTAGGAAACTGAGGATGGAAGTATTTGTATGTATTTGACATGTTGAATCATTTAAGTTCTGCTGAAAGGAACAGCCATATATACTTTCTGTACCCATGATTGTATTCATTAAACCTCTATATTCAGCCATTAAAAGCCAAACAATCTGGGGTTTTATACAAATATTTAATTTGCTGCTTAGTTTCTAGATAATTTATTCAGAATAATGTTTTTGTATCATTATTGTATCTTAATATTTTAAAGTTATTTTAAGTGATAATCAAAATGCAAGATTGAAATTTTATTTTAAAAAATGTACACGCATCCTTTACACATACAAGAAGTACCAGTAGGAAGTAAATTTTGGAAGCAGAACATAAAGTACATTTAGAATAGCCATGATAGAAAACTAATAGATTTCTCTGAAACCTAAATTCAACTAATAAATAAAGAAATAATCATATAGTGTCAGAATTGTCAGATAGCATATTTGAACCCATTTTTATTCTACTCTTGTATTATCCTTTTGAGCCCTGGATTAGAAATGCTGTTAATATCTTATTCCAGTACTTGGAAATGTTAAAGTCTAGTGGGGATGGAACAGATTGACATTGAAACCAAGCAAGATGGAGGTGCCACTTATCCATCAAAGTTCTCTGTCAGTTCTCTGTCAGTGTTAGTGCTGCCTCTTAATATATCTTGGAGAATCTTTCTGGACTCCCAGCTCTTGTTCAGAGCAGCAGGTGGAATCTGTGGCCAGGACAGCCTTTGTCAAGCTTTGGCTGATGCACAAGTCGACCTAACACCAAATGCAACATGATGTAGTAATTCATGGCTTTATCACCCGGTTAGGGTAATAGTGACACACTCTATGTGGAGATGCCTTTAAACACCACGCAGAAGCTACCATTGATCCAGAATGCAAGAAGCCATGTGTTAACTGATATTAGTTGTTGAAGTGTGTCTTATACCTTGTACTGGCTTCCAGTCAGCTAATTTTGCTCCACAAAACTATCTAGGTGCAATGTACAAAATCATCCCAAGAAAATCAATTCATACTCCTTCACATCCAGGAATTAAAAGGGGGAATGAAACTAGAAGCACTGCTGACCTTTGGGAACATTCTTGACTATAATACTGTAGTTCCCTGATCACATTTAGGAAAATGACAGTTCCCTGATCACATTTGGATAAACTCAGCTTTTTGTGCTGATTTTGTATAATTCAAAATTGTCTCTTGATGTATGTTAATGCGTTTTATGATATATCAGTTGTACTTTTTTATTAGATGGCTATTTTTTCTATATAGTAAATCTCCAATAGTGATTTTAATTGCAGTAGGATATAAAAGCAGCTCAATAGTCAATGTATGGTAAAATATCAGAAAAAGTTACTCAGTTTAAAGGATCTATTTATCAGCAAAATAATTCCCATTTTATAAGCTTTAAGCCATGGGCAGCAAACAAATACAAAAGAATACAAATGACAGAAAAACGATCACTCTATACTTGCCAAAGGAGGCAATGCACTACCAGAAATATGCCAACAAGTGGGAGGAGAGAGCAAACTTCCTTTCCTGCATTTCAGCCTACAAACCAAACTCCAAAATGGTGCTTAGCCTCTGAAAGCACATCAATTCCAGAAAGAGGGTGGGGCTTGCCACCACAAGCACTACCCCCTGCAGGACACTTGGCTTACCTAGCCTTGGATTGCTATTTTCCTGGCACCTGGTGAATGCCACAAGGATCCTTAATTTGTTTTAGAATGTAAAGGATCTTAATTGTTCTGCCTGCTCTGATGCCCTTCAGACCACTGGTATACAATTATAATTCAAAGGCACTAAGATTTACTATTACAATGGTTAGAATTATGGAAATTGCTGTTCAGCACCTTGCAAGACCTGGGGCTGGAAAACATTGACCTATATACTATCTTTGAAGTCCACTTCTAGTTAACTTTCTTTTGTTTGTAATATTCAGAATAACAGTTGGAAGGGACCTTAGAGGTTTTCTAGTCCAACCCCCTGCCCAAGCAGAAGACCCAGACAAATGATTCTTAGAAACCTCCCCTGTTGGAGAACCCACAACTTCTGAAGGCAAGCTGTTCCACTGATTGTTATAATTGTCAAGGAAATTCTAGGCTGGATTCCATCTGCTACTTATCTTGCCAGCAGGTGCTTTGGAAAATAGGTTATTCCCGTCTTCTTTGTCACAGCTTCTCAAATATTGGAAAACCACTATCATGTCACCACTACTCCTCTTCATTACACTTGACATACCAGTTCCTGCAACCATCATATATTTCAGCCATAATGTCATATAAAATAGCACTCATAATAGCGCACATAACATCATATAAGATAGCACTCACTATTCCAAAAGTGCATTAACTTCTAGTTAGCTTCTTGGACAAGCTCATTCCTCACAAACATAGATCAATAATTAATATATTCTGCCCACACAGAACATCTATAGCTTCATAGCCAGCATTCCCTGAAATATTCAGCTTTTTAGTCTCAGAGCTCCGTTGGGTCGGACCAGATATTCACTTACAACACAACCCTATACATGCTTTTCAATATGTGTGCATAGGCAATTGATATTACTATTAATACTATTCATATTAGGTTATTAAAAGGGTTTAATAAAAGGCAGCATTTTGAAAAGAAAACCCCAATTCTTGTTGGAGAAAGACCCAAGTCAAACTCCGCCCACTGTCGTTGTGGGAGGAGAGCCGGTGTTTCTCAACCTTAACCACTTTAAAAACGTGTGGACTTCAACTCCCAGAATTCCCCAGCAAGCATGACTTCTACGGCAACCAAATCTGGGGAGGAGTCTGTCGCAAGAGGAACCTGACTCTGCGTGGCTAGGGCCGTAAAAGGTTGCAGGAAGGGAACCACGTGGGAGCCGGAGTAGGAAGTTTGCAGAGATGGGGAAGAGGAAAGCTCGCCAGCAGCGCCAGCAGCTGATCAGCCACTTAAGCAAGAAGCAAAAGAAGCATCTCAAGGATTTTGGGGAGGAGCACCCTTTTTATGATCGGTAAGCCGGCCGGGTTCTAAAATCGCCTCTGAGCCGAGAGCTGACGGCGCCCATTGCATCATTTCCCCGGAGTCTTTATTTGTGCCCATTGAGATACGTTCCCTTTCTCCATTCCGCATCCTCCTCTGTCAAAGAAGCAGGCAGGGTTTGTATGAGTTTCTTCCGAGTAGCAAGGCATTAAATACCTGTCTGGACGAGAACACCCTTTCCTTCCCTGTTTCATTATTGGTCTTCATTGCCTTTTCCCCTCTTATATCTATATTTCTGCGACTCATTGTCAGCAGAAGTCTCTGCTAGTTGTGGACCCAGGAATGGCTTAGTTCAGGTAGGCATAAAAAGCCAGCATATTGTGTAGGCTAAGGAAAACATAACTGCACTTTATTAATTGCTACCAACCTGCTTCCATTGAGGACCTGTGTACTGCACGAGTCGAAAAGAGGGCTGTGAAAATATCTACAGACCCCTCGCATCCTGGACATAACCTGTTTCAACTCCTACCCTCAAAACGACGCTATAGAGCACTGCACACCAGAACAACTAGACACAAGAACAGTTTTTTCCCAAACTCCATTACTCTGCTAAACAAATAATTCCCTCAACACTGTCAAACTAGTTACTAAGTCTGCATTACTATTAATCTTCTCGTTGTTCCCACCACCCATCTCCTTCCACTTATGACTGCAATTTTGTTGCTTGTGTCCTTATGATTTATATTGATATTGTTTCCTGATTGCTTATTTGTACCCTATGATGATCATTAAGTGTTGTACCTTATGATTCTTGATGAAGTATCTTTTCTTTTATGTACACTGAGAGCATATGCACCAAAACAAATTCCTTGTGTGTCCAATCACACAAGGCCAATAAAAAATTCTATTCTATTCTATTCTATTCTATTCTATTCTATTCTATTCTATTCTATTCTATTCTATTCTATTCTATTCTATTCTATTCTATTCTATTCTAACCCCAAAGAGCCCTGGGCTCTTTATTTAATGTATTTGTCTACAAAACAATAAATGATATTCCTTTTATTGTTGAATGATACTTGCAAGTATACTCTAAATAAAGTTTGTGATATTTATAGTGGAAAAAAATTGAGAATACTGCTCTATGAAATGATGGCTAAGATATCCTTAATTTCATAGACCACCCACCTACTGCACTCTGGTAATGAGGAGATACACCCCTCCTTCTCTGCCCCAAAACCAACTGCATTGGAAGTTGAATCTTATCTGACTATCGCCAGACTGCTGCAGGTTACTAAGGAACCATCTAACCCTGACCATATAACCCTGGTTACCCAGGGTCTCAGCTTGTGCTCTGTCTTGAAGGTAGTTGAGAAGGTTGGCAAGTAGTGGTTCATCTTTGCAGAAGTAGATTGATCTAAAGCTGTTGAAAATGTATGATCAAAGCATTGGTTCTTGTTATAGGGCATTCATTCCACTATCATTTTGTTCAGGCATTTTGAGCATTTCTCACATTTCAAGAAAGCATTAGAAGCATTATGTTTGTCTTAATCCTAAGAGTTCTTGCCAGGAAATAAAATTTATAAAGCTCACTGACACTGATGAAATAACCATTGAGGTGCAATGATCAGGAACTGGGTTGTTTTAAGTATTGTACACTGCCCAGAGTCAAATTCATATTCTATACAAATATGATAAATTGGATAGGGCAGCAAATGTTCTGGCCACTTGGGAGTTAGGAAGTTGCTGACCCTGACCATGTCTTCCTGAGGCTTCTTTTCAGTGTGCTCTGAATTGTCTGCTTGAGAAGTTTTGTGTCACTTTCATACCAGAACATATGATGCCAATTTCAGATTGATTCAGCAACAGCTAGAGATGAGCTAGTGATAATATTGTGATAATATGTCTTTCAAATGGTTAGTAGGTCATCTTTGCTCCATAGCAAGCAGCATGTGTGAATGAACCATATAGTGGACATCCCATACTTTGAAGGCCATTGTTGTTCAGTCAGAAGATAAAATCATATAATACAGCACTATGCATTTCAATGCTATTAATTCCTTAATTTGCTAAAATATGCATTCTCTTCGTTATTTCAATTATTATGACCTGTAATATTTTTAGGTTTATCAGATAGTGAAATGGAAGTAATTTAAATTATTTCTTTTCAGGGTTTCTGGGAAAGAAAAACCAACTCAGATTTGTGAACTGGTAGGAATATTGCTATCTCTTATCATATTTGCCTGTTTTATTATATTACTAATGAATAGCATTAATAAGAAACTTATAATGCACACTATTTGGGTAATTCTGTAAATAAGATTTTCAATTAATAAAGTAATTCCCGTCTTTGCTTTTTTTGTCTTCATGCCAGATGGCAAAATCTTCTCTTTTTTTGCATTATAAATTGCACTTTTTATTTTTACAGTTTTGTATTTTTATTGTACTAATAATACAGAAATTTCAAAGGGCATTTCTGTTCTCCTCTCAGCAACGTTTGCTATAATCAGGGCTATACATTCTGGGGTTCCAGGATCACATGTGTCTAAACACTTCGAAGTGTATATTTTTTATCATTTTAAATTCTAACAATTTTTAAAAATTGTATTTTTAATGTCAGAGAAAATAACTTTGACTAAATGGAGAAAACTGTTCTTTGTGGCAGCAGAAAAGAGATGCTGAATTATTAATTGTAGAGCTTGCCTATGACAATTAAAAAATAATAGTTACAAATAGATTTGCCTATTTTTGTCTAAGTGCCTTCTTGGAGAACAGCTCCATTATTCTTATGTTGTCTGGGGATTCCAGGAATAAGCAATAGATCCTAGGACTCCTGAGAGTTGATCTTATGCATGATGGTCTAGGATCAGTATTATCATAGTTAATCAAAAGAATTTTGATTTGACCTGCAAATTCTCTGTACTCAAGAATGTTTTGAAATTGCTTGGAAAGGCCAGACATGGCTTCTCAGCATCTCTCATAATTTGTTATTGGCAAGTATTGCTGCTGAAAGCTGAATTTCATCAACATCTGGAACACTACAGGTTATCCCTCTCACAGGCTACTAATCCTGTGAAACTTGTGTAGAATGTCTTGTGTTTATATTGTCTCATGTATGTACTGGAATGTTTTTCCATTTCCATTATTAGAATGAAAATTCTGAGCAGTCTAGCTCAGAAAATGATGTGGAAAGTGATTCAGAACAAATCCCGGTGTATCACAAACTACTGGCCACATTAAAAACATCTGTCTGTTCAGACAATGAGGATGAAGGAGATGAATCAGAAGATAGTTCCCAAGAAGATACAGATATAGAAGATAAAGTGGATGAGCTTGGGGACGAGAAAGAAATGGAGGATGACGACAACAAAATAAAAGTGCCTCACCAAGAATCAGGTATTCTTTGGTTTGGTTTGGTTTGGTTTGGTTTGGTTTGGTTTGGTTTGGTTTGGTTTGTTATATATGGTGGTTTCTAAGGGATTCTAAATGGATGCATAAGAACACTTTCTATTTTAACATATTTATTTCTGTAAAGGGATTAACCATCCCAGAGGAGATAGATCAATGTGTTCTAAGATAAAAATGAAATATTGCAAGAAACAGGAAAATTCTGGATTTGCTTGCAGCTAATTATATGAAACTCCATGGAATAGGGAACAATGAAGTATCTTTGATTCCTATGGTGGTGATTTCCAAATAAATCAACTTTATTAAATCTGACAAAGGGCATTTTCCTTCATTTCAATAATAGGAGGCACTTATTTCCAAGAAATTCCAATAGGCAGGTAACAATTAGCTTCTTCCTTATCAATACTCCAATTGGAGGATTGAAAATTAGTATTTTAAGACAAGCATTGCAAAATAGTGCGTATTTATACTTAAATTGCATTATTTTCAATAAGGTTTGCTTTTTAATATTTGTGCCTATCACTAAAATAGCTTGAAAGGGAGAAATTGGGTATATTATTTAGGAGGTATATATAATAATAGGACTATGAGATCTGTGGTACAAAAATATGGATGACTATTACTTGATAAAAATAAGTTTTTAGTAATTTTTATTCCTGTGTAATAATCACTGGATAGCCCTATATAATAATAATAATAATAAAACAGATTCAATCCCTGTTTAGTTCTAGTTGTTATGGCTTTAAAATCCATTAGATGGCAGCTAAGGCATACAGAAAACTTTAACTCTTTCATACCATGCAGTGATTAGTTAGACTTTTGCATCTCAAAAGTCTGGTACCCAAAGGTGCTTTTTCAAAGGCAACTGGACTTCCTTTGTTTTTTCCTATTGCTTTTTGAAAAAGCACCTTTGGGACAATCATGACCTGGTTGCTTGAGAATCTCCATAGACAAGTCTTGTTAACTTTAGTTAATATGAAGGCGATCTGTATAGCCTGGTTCTTTGCGTTGGACTATAGTTCTTACCTTCCAGAGTCTATAAAGGAAATACTTACAATGTTTGGAATACTGGGAGATGTAGTTCAATTCATTTTTCATATCTCCATTGATGAACATTGGTCTAAAGGGAAGAAGGCAGAAAACGAGGAAGATAATTTCTTAGAGGAAAAGACTTAAGAATTATCACGGTTGCATTAATTTATTGTAATTCACTCTCAACTAGTAATTTAAGATTAAATGGAAGTTTACACTTTCTAAAAGGAACTTCAAGTTGCTGATCTCAAACCAATCATGGACATTGGCTCTTGAACAAATGCAACCTGTTTCTCTTTTTCTTTTTGTTTGTTCTAAATAAAGAAACATCCCTAATGGAAAATAGCGAAGAGGAGCCTACAGGTTCGGATGCTCTTCAGGATTTACAGTGTGAAGCTGCTGAAGAGTGTACAGATGTCCAACTTGAACTTGAGTTTAATCTGGAAACCAATTTTATCGATGAAGAGTGTGCTGCAGATGTCAAAGAAAGAACACCTTCTGCAAAAATAACAGATGGTAATGTCATAGTTGTCTTTGATTTTTTTAAAAAAATAACACAAAGGAAAGACGATTATTTGTCAATTGAGTTGTGTATTTTTTAAACCAAGATTCTGCAATTTATGAATTGGAGCTTAAACATTTGCTAAGTGGTCTAGTCCTTGAGACTTAAACTTCTTCATATAAACCAGACAGTCCTTTACAATCTCTTTATTTACCTTGGGTTACTGTTTTTGTCAGTTTGTCTGCTTATTTCTATTTTAATATAATTGGGAAAGGCAAAGTAAGAGTTGAGCTCTGCTTTCTCTCTAACACCTGTCAAAATTCTATTATCTTTTAGCAGTGGTTCCACCTCTTCTTTCTTTTACTACTGATACAGCCAATAATTCCTTTTGGTTGTTTTTAGCTTCACTTGAGAGTCTAAACCCCCTTTGTATGTTAGCCTTTCCATAACTATTTGCAATAGCTATTTACTGAGACAGTGCTTAGCACAAGTAACCAGAACCACTCATGGATAGACCCAAACAGAGATTTTATTGTTGATCATCTACATTATAAGAATCTTGCCAGACTTTCTATCTTCCCATTGAGAAATGGCAGTCAGAGACCTAAGGATTTAATCTCAAAGATTTCTTCCCCTGCCCGAACAGCTCTAAATTGGAATGTCTCTTTACTCACCTTGGTGGGTCCACTCCACTTCAGCTGGTGATTCTACCCACAGTCACCTACTTGATGATTATCCCCATCTTCTGTTTTCTCTACATATCCCTTTTAACTCTTATCTCAGTTGAACATCTCCTATTTTGCTAAATTGCCACTTGTTCATTTGTTTTACTCTTTGGAATGGTGTATAATTATACTTTAGCATTTTATTTTGAGAAATTCCCAACTCTCTTGTGTTCCCTTTAATTTGAGGATTTCTGTCCAAGAGATCCCACCCAATCCTTTAAGCTCAGGGTTTGCTGCCTGTTCTAAACACTAGCCTGCCCTGCCAGTGTATGTGGGGGTTGGCACACTCGCACTGATGGTGTTACCTAGTTGGATAATGAAACCCTGAGCTATATAATGCATTTTCGGTTTGATAGTTTGGAATAATTGATAGAATCTTCTAATCATCTTTTTCACTTGCTACCTTCTTTTGAGTGCTTGCAAACTAAATCCTAATTTCAGTTTCTGAAATAGTCAGTCAGAAACATATGTTTATTTCTTGACACAGATCCATTTAAATGCCACATGGATAAAGAGCTGGAACAAGAAGAAATAGATAAAAGTGTTGTGTGCTCAAAATTGACCAGCCAAGTTGAGGTAATATATCCTTGAACCTTCTCAAAATCAGGAGAGGATCTCTTATTCTTTGAGTAGCTGCCAAAGCTGGTTCCAGAAAAATAGATGGGACAGGATGGAGGGAAGAATGTATTAAATACAACTGATATGATTAATGCCCTTATTATTTGTGAATGTCCCTGTTCTTCCACATTGTTATAACGTGGAATCTTATTTTGAATATCTTTTGCAGCCTTGGGGCTCAGAGTGTGCACTCTATTTTTGAGGCATGCAGGAAGTTGCAAGGAGATGAATGAGTTCAGGAGTGTCTTACAGGGAGGGGATCAAAAACAACGCCCTTTTTACATGTGTTGGTGAGGCTTTGGATGCTTGGTTGTAGATACTATGTTGACACCCTTGATGTCTTCGACCACTCCCTGTGGATACCCTGAATATACAGTTCAGGGTTTCATCATTCAGGAGAGGCTAAGCTAAAGTTCTGTTGCCTTATATATTTTTTTTCTTTCAGTGGCCAGTACTGGGTCAATTAGTTTTTTCTTCCAAGTTGGAGAAATTTGGAGTGATTAATCCAAGTAAAGAAGTTGATCTGGAACATCTTCATCTTTGCAAGCCATTAAAGTCAACTTGGCCAAAAGTGAACAGACAATTGCTTTCTGCTCAGACAAAATCAAAAGACCAGCTATTTAGCCCGCTGCAAAAAGAGCTCTTCTGCATTATGAATTCATACAAGGATTTGTTTTACCCAGGAAGGACTGCTTTAAAAAATGGGGAAGAATTGCGGCATGTCTATTGCCTCCATGCCTTGAACCATGTCTTGAAGGCTAATACACAGGTGCTTGGCAACAATGCCAAGCGACGGGACCAAGAAGCTGGAGTGGATGAAGATGCCTTCAGGGATCAAGGTCTCACTAGACCAAAGGTGAAAAGATACCCTTAATATATGTTCATCACCTGGAAACCATACCTTTATCAATATCTTAAAATGAGAGTCTCCACTGCAGATAGCTGACAGTGCAGTCAACTAAATAGACTTGCAGTGTCCTTGCAGACCACACTAAATAAGAATATAGCACTTTTTTAAAAAGAAAGTGATAGATAAGAATTTCTACAGTTTCCCCTAACTGTCCCCATCCCCGAAGTTAAGAAAATGTCATGCATTTAAATAATAGAATAATTGAATTTGCATTTTCCTGACAAGGTGTTGATGGTGGTCCCCTTCCGAGAATCTGCTTTACGTGTAGTACATATTTTAATTGCCCTCCTTGAATCGGCAAGTCAAAAGAAAATTGATGTAAGTAATAAAAAACGGTTTAAGGGGGAATTTGGTTCAGACCCAGAAGAGAAGCCGCCAAATCTGAAAAGGCCTGAAGATTATGAAGCCACCTTTACTGGAAACATTGATGACCATTTCAGGATAGGTAATGTTTAATATTTTTATATCTTTTGATATTGCTGTGGTTGCAGTTTTATAGTTTATACTCTGCCGGTACAGATTGTTTCTACTTTGTATTCTGTTTGTTGGGTACAGTAATAGAAGTTACAGTTAAAATGAAATCTGGTTAAATGTTAATAAATAATACATAAAACAAGATTCATAGGTAATTTTGAACAAGATTTTAGAAATCTGGTTTCTGATCTCAGGTTCAAATAACTGAGTTATTTGAGGAATGACTGGCATGCACCAACTTCTTTTATTATGGTTTAAAATACTGTTTGACTACATCCAGGTTTTTTTTCTTTTGTTGGATTTTTCTGAGGGAGTAATCTTTGTGAATCTACCGCATTTCCCCCAAAATAAGACCCTGTCTTATATTTTTTGAACCCCGAAATAAGCACTTGGCCTTATTTTTGGGGAGGTCTTATTATTTTGGGGCGCATGGAGGAAACCAGAGGAAATGGCGGGGGGCCGGCTGCGCATGCGTGTAAATATTTTTGGGAGTTTATTTTCGGGGGGGGGGTTATTTTAGTGTATGCACTCAAAAGCCCAATTGGGCTTATCAGGGGATGTCTTATTTTAGGGGAAAAGGGTAGCTTTGTGTCATTCTTAAAAGGGTTTCATTATAACCTTCATTTTAACATTTTGCCTTAAAGATGGCTCATCCACTGTAAAATTCCTAAAGGGGCATTAATTGGATAAATTAGTAGCTTCTTGAGGACTGGATTCATAACCTGATACCTTCCAGATATTATACATACTTTCCTCAGTTCATTAGGCCATTCTGACCAGTGTAGATGGGAATTGTTCCAGAATGTTTGGAGGGCCTCAGTTTGCCTGTTCCTATGGTAGCTTCTTGGAGTCCCTTTTGCCCATCACAAAATGCAGAAATTTTCCTTAATTCTTATGGGATATTGTAGGGAAGAATCCTGTGGTTAAATATATAATCAGAGACTGGCTGATATGTTTGTATTGCATCTGAACAGGTGTTGCGGTTTTTCAGAAGAGCATGCGGTTGTATGCCCCATTTTACTCCTCGGACATTATCATTGTGTCTCCCCTTGGCTTGAGAACAGTGATAGGAGCTGAAGGGGAGAACAAGCGAGACTATGATTTCCTCTCCTCAATAGAAATTCTTATAATTGATGAAGCTGACATTTACCTGATGCAAAACTGGGAACATGTTTTGGTAATCCCTTTTCACTTTTTTAAAACCAGAATATGCTGTGTAACTATAACAACCAGATGTGAAATGCCTCACACAGATGCTAGATTTTAGATCTTTAACTGTTTTTCGTTTGAATGAAATGCACCTTAATATTTTTCTGAAAATGTATATATTCTTAATCATAAGCATTGCTGAAAGCTTTGGTGCTAGAAAATTATAGGGAGTGGTTTCATGGGGGACTGAGAGGAGGTCTGCATAATACTGCTGAAAATCATAGGAAACATGGAAAAATAGAAAAAGCTTTTTACTCTCCCTATTTACTCTAGATTGTTTTTTTGTTGATTGGTTGAGGATCAATAGCCCCAGCTAAAATGTATTTTGTTACGCTTTCCAAAACTGCATTAACATAAATCATGTTTATATAGCCTAGTGTTTCATGCTATCTGAGGAATTATGGGAGTTGAAATCCACATATCTTAAAAATTACCAACGTTGAGAAACACTACTGTGGACACTAGCATATTTTGTAGAAATAGATGTCTTTAATGTTTTAGATGCCTTCTTCAGTGTTGATTAAGTGAAGTCTGAAAAAAAAATTAAAACATTTTGCAGTAGTACGTGAAGTCTAAACCATCAAAGCAGTTGTTGTGCTTATCTAGTTTAATGTGCCAAACAACTATTCAGATTGTTTTTCTCTTTCATGCAATACATGGACTTTGGGAGAGGTTCTTCATTTTCCTTTTTCTGTACACTGAAATAGAATGATACGTTCTTACTATGTTTTAACCATTATTCTGCTTGCAGCACCTGATTAACCACATGAATCTATTACCTTTGGAATCTCATGGGGTGGATTTTTCACGAGTACGAATGTTCAATCTGAATAATTGGTCCAAGTATTATCGGCAGACACTTATCTTCAGTGCCCTCCATCATCCTCAGATCAGTTCTATCTTCAATAAGCATTGCTTCAATTACAGGGGGCAGGTTAGTTCACTGATGTAACAGTAGCCATTGAAGTGTTTGGAAGAGTATAACCATTAAGTATTGTTAAAAGTGGAAGTAGTAATAAGAAATGTTCAGACCAGTATAAAACTTTCTGAAACCTTGTTTGGTGTAGTGGATAAAAGACACCAGGCTAGAAATGGATGTCCATGAATTCTAGTCCCACCATAGGGACAAAGCCAGTTGGGTGATCTTGGGCCAGTCAACCTAGGAAATAAACAATCACAAGCCACTTCTGAAAACTTGCCAAGAAAACTGCAAAACTTGTGTGCATTGTATTCACGTGGTTTAATGTTCCCAAACAATCTGAACTTTCTGTGAATTGCTACTTTTATTTAGTGTTGCTAAACTGATACTGAATTTTGTGATGTTTATGATTTACTATCTATAAAAGAGATATTGTACATAGGTTTTATGTATCCTCTCTTAGCACAAATATTCTGGTTCAACATCCCAACTTTCTTGTATAAAACACACCTTTGTGTAAAATAAGGATCACAAATAGTGCCCTTGAGATCAAATAATTATTCTACAAGGACAACCATATTTATACTTTTCCACCTAAATTTGACAAGGAGAGAACAAAAGTATCTGTGGAGAGAAAAGCAGTTCTGAGACGTGGCAGCAGCTCGCTATGGGAGACCGGGAAGAGTCCTGCTATTGAATTTCTGTATCCCATAATGGTAACTCATATACATTCAGCCAGATCACACATAGGAATAAAATATGTGATAGCCCACTTTCTTCGTTACTCCCTACGTCTGATATTCAACAAATGCCACTGTGCTGATTGATGATATACAGTAGATCATTTCTTCCTGATTTGATCAGAACTCTTTTAACACCAACTAAATTGATTGCTGTCACCACATCTGAGAACAATAAATTCCATTTACATGTTGCGCAACATTATTTGTTTTGGCATCTTCTCACAGTGGAAAAATAGCTGCTAAATAGAGATGTAAAAAACATTAACTACTATAATATTTCAAGTAGTTTAGTACTACAAGCAAAATAGAAATGTTTGCAAAGAAAATATCTCCTCTTATCTTAGGAGGGAGAAGTAATGAAATCTGAAGCCATGCCTACTATATGTAAAGCAGTATTTCCTACGTCATGGTCTTCAGATGTGAACGACATCAGTTCCTATAGTTCCCATCTAATAGATAATTATTGATCTGTTTTTTGAATGCTATACTTCACCATAACACTCTAGTTGAAAAGGTTGTAAAGAGATTTGACAAATTCTCAGGGAATTATAAATTCTTAGTAATTAATATTCGTGGCAATTCAGTAAAGACTCCCATATTCATAAGCAGTAGTAAACCTTAATACCGGATAACTGGCTATCAGCCTTACCATATTTTGCTGACTTGCTTCTAAGAGATCTAAGAAGTCATTGTTAGATGCCAGTTTCTAAATTAGATTATTCATCAAACCATTTCTTATTTTCTTGACCGAATATTTGGATGTAACACTCCAATCTAATGTTACTTTTATCTCACAGTTTCAATTGTGTCTTGCAGGTAGCTGTAAGGATCGTACCCTTGACAGGGTCAATTAGTCATGTTGTTGTACAGCTTCCTCATGTTTTTCGGAAACTAGAAGCTGACAGCTCTGTTTCTATAATAGATGCGAGGTATGTACTTCTTTAATGCTGAGCAATGGATAGCAGCTACACATTTGCTGGAGTGTACTATGCAAGAAAACATTGATGCTTTAAAATATAATTGTTATGTTGTATAATATAAAGGTCTGGATTGCTTGCATTGAATGCTGCTGGGCTACATAATAATAAATTGTCCTGTACAGGAAGAACAATTTCTAACACAAAAAAATAGGCCATTCACATATTGAAGAGGGTGTTAGCAGATATGGGGGTGGGGTGGGGCATGGCGTTTTCAATTTTGCAGAAGTAAAAACAACCTATTTAAAAAGTTCTAAAGTGTGATCCCTCTGCCTTCAGAACTCATGAGAATGGGGCTTGCATAGTGGACAATGAATGCCAATTGATGCAATTTGGGGAATGGGAGGAAACCTGAACAGAATTCCCCTATACCAGAGCATTTTTTTCTGCCCAGTTACCTCTTGAAGTTTTAATTTCCTGATTCTGCTTGACAAAATATATGGCACTGCATTTGAGGAAAAGTGAGAGGCCTGATGTATAACAATAGGTGGAGATTAAAATATTTGGCATTTGTTCCATATTTGATCTGCTTTTTCTCCAGTCTGATGCCTTCCAGTTAAATTGAGATTTGCTTTGGTACTTCTAGCTGAGAATTCTGAAAATTACATATGAATTAGAAGTTGGGAAGTTAAATTTTGAAACCAACCAGCTTATCATTTGTATTTCTTGATCAGGTTTAACTTTTTCATTGACAAAGTGTTACCTGAGTACCGGGATGCAATCATGACACACACACTCATCTATGTTCCATCCTATTTTGATTATGTGCGGCTTCGGAATTATTTCAAGAAGGAAGAACTCAATTTTGCACACATTTGTGAATACTCCAGTAAATCTGGCATTTGTAGGGCAAGGCATTTATTCCTAAGTGGAGAAAAACAATTTCTAATTATCACAGAGCGATTCCATTTTTATAAAAGGTGAGTTGCATTGACATAGTGTCCATTCTTTCAGAATAAGAGGAAAGTGGGAAATTATAGTTATATTTACTTTAAATAAATTGTCATATTATTTCTCGCTATCTTATTTATACGGCATTTTGTAAAGAACAGACAACTTCCCAAAGGCTCTACAGTCAGTTTCAATTCTTAATGTGTTAAAAGCTAATATTTCTTAGATATAAATCTTCCTTTTTTTTTCAGTGCTAAATAAAATATAGTCTATAAATTATTGCCCAATGATAAAAATACACTGTGTGATTCATTTTTATATCTTGAACCAACATTGTAAATTAGATGAATGTCAGTTTCCTAAAGAGGTTTGTGAATCATAAAGATGATAAGTGATTATTCTGTGATTATAGTACTGGTGTGACATATTATGTATTTGTCACTTTCTAAATCAGTTTGCTGAAAATGGAAGAGCACATGGACAGCATGTTTGAGACTAATTACATCCTGGGGATTTCTCAGTCCTAAATTCTCTAGTAGGAAACATACAATGATAAGTTGAAAATTGTTTTCTTTCCTAAATTGAAATGAAACCTTACTGTTTGACCACCCAGCATAGCAGCTAATAAAACAAAATAAAAACAGAGCCAATAATTAAAACATAAATAACATTAGACACCATAAAATAACAGCTGAGAATAATCAAACACTGCACAATCAGTATAACCACACAGCAGGCTCATCCACAGAATTAGGAACCCAGACTTGATAGTAAAGGCAAGTTTTTAATGCCTTGTGACCAATGGGGAGAGGGAAATATTCTAAAACGTGGGCTCCATGGCAGAAAAGTACTTCCTCCTGTGTCCTGCTAGATGGTACTCTCTTATGGATGGGACCCAGAGATGACTCTCTTGTTGGATCTCAGAGTATGGGTAATTGAGGAAATGTTGAGGACGCTATGCATATCCAATAGATTTGGATGGAAGAGAAGAAACTGATATTGATATAAGCCTATGTTACTCATAGAATATAGACCTCATTTCTGGCATGGAATAAATTACATGGCAAAGATGAGGACCATGTGGACCCAAAACATGTTGAGGTAACAATTGCTGTCAGAACTATAAAAAACGGTAGCTTCGTCTCTGCAGAAAGCAGTGGCAAATTTGACTATTTTGAATGTGTTTGAGGAAGCTAATAGCAAAGTGGTAAAGTGAAGCCTAGTGTAGACTTAGAGTAGTTATTTAACTTTTATTTTGAAAAAAGATGATGAAATGTGTAGCCATATTGACAATATTTTAGTGTATTTTGACAGCAGGATTCAACTGGGTAAAAAGACAAGAGTTCCACAGTTTTCAGGAGATGGGGTGCCCAATCCTGCCAATATTTAGAGTGTAGTTCTATTTTTCGGTGTTGTATCTTTAACTTCCTTAATGCTAAAATGGATTGTAAACAAAACATTAGCTAGGAATGAGGAAGGAAGGGAGAGTTTGTATTTTTTGGAATTGCTGGCTCTGGCATTGTGACCTCTGATCTTTTTAATTTAAGGTGCAGTTATTTTAAATTCTAGAAAAAAATACTGCTTATATTTTTGAGGAATCATGTATTAATTATGTTGTTTTTTTATTCAGGTATTCCATTAGAGGCATCAAGAACCTTATTTTTTATGAACTGCCAACCTATCCACATTTCTATAGTGAGATCTGCAATATGGTAAAATTAGCAAGCATGGAGGGAGAGGCTACCTTGACTTGTACTGCATTTTACTCCAAATATGATGCCCAGAAGTTGGCTGCCGTGGTGGGTGTTGAGCGGGCAGCACAAATGCTTCAGTCATCCAAGAATGTGCACCTTTTTGTCACAGGAGGAACAGAATAAAATAAACAATGAATCCAATTCAAGTGGATTTCTGATCTGTTTAATAATCAGGCTGCATTCCTTTAAAATAGCTGTTGAAAGGAGAAATTAAGAACAAGTTTCTTTTGGTTTTAAAGAGCATATGAAAAAATGTTATTAAAGTGTCCGTTTCTTCATGTTACAGTAGTAATGCCAAATTCATAATACCGTTTTTAGAATTTCAGCTTTGTAGGATAATCAGGAAAGTCGAAAGAACATGGCTCTGTGGCCTTGCTTGGGACACATAGAAAAACATGCTGTCATCGGGCTAGTTAGTGCCCTGAAGGCCTCTCACCATATTTTAATCAATTTTAACATTCCTTACCTCTTTTAAATTTTATATACTATTGTTATGTTTTTAATATTTTATTGTACACTGTCCAGGATTCCTCTGCAAGGGAGATGGATGATTCTTAAATATAAGTTTAAGAATTGCTAGTTTGAATGACTAGAAGAATAGAATTTGTTCAAAAGAAACAGAAGAGGAGGAATTATATTACGTGCAAAGAATTGATACATTTGTAGAGAAATTCACGATGCCAACAATGAAAGCCTTCTTGAAAATATGTGGATGAATATAATGGGAGGAGGAGAGGACCTTCCTATAGGTGTGTACTACAGGCCACACAACCAAGCAGAGGAAATAGATGAACTTTTCGTAAATCAGCTGCATCCAGGAAAAACCAGTGTAGTAATGGGGGATTTTAAATACTCTGATATCAACTAGGAAACAAATTCTGTAGTGGGAGATTGAACAGGTTCCTAACAACTTGTTTCCTCCTCCACCTTTTGGATAATAGCAATAGCAATAGCACTTAGACTTGTATACCGCTTCACGGTGCTTTCCAGCCTTCCCTAAGTGGTTTACAGAATCAGCCTATTGCCCCCAACAATCTGGGTCCTTATTTTATCGACCTCGGAAGGATGGAAGGCTGAGTCAACCTTGAGCCTGGGGAGATTCGATCTAACAAATTGCAGGCAGCCAGCAGAAGTAGCCTGAAGTACTACCTTCTAACCACTGTGCCACACGGCTTTTCCTTTTTTTTAATTTGATTTATATGCCGCCCTTCTCCGGAGACTCAGGGTGGCTTACAATGCATTAAGCAATAGCCTTCATCCTTTTGTATATTTATACAAAGTCAGCTTATTGCCCCCACAACTGGGTCCTCAATTTACCTACCTTAGAAAGGATGGAAGGCTGAGTCAACCTTGAGCCTTGGCGAGATTCGAACCTGCAGTAACTGCAGGCAGCTGGTCTTAATAACCAGCTTAATAACAGGGTGCCTTAGACCACTGTGTTACCAAGGCTCTTAATAGCCATTAATGGCTGTTAATAAAAGTTGTCAGCTATTCATGTCAGGAACCTGCCAGCCCCTTCAGTATACTGGGGTATAAACCATCCAGTCCAGGAGATTTGAACTCATTCAGAGCAGCTAGGAATTTTCTAACCAATTTCTTACCTGTCTTAACCTGAATTCCTCTTCTGTCTCCCACCGTGCTGTTTTTGACAGATTGGACTATTTTTTAAAAAATTAAAGACAGCTGCAAAAAAGGAATTGAGCAATTCTGCTTCCTCCCTGCTGGCTGCTATTTTGCCATCTTCTCCCATTAGTGGGCCAACCATTTCACTGAATTTCCTTTTACTCAAGAAAACCCCTTTTGGGGGGTTATTTTCTGACATATTCCATAGAAACCTTCTTATTTTTTCTCTTAAATTAGTTGATGTCCGCTCTTTTAAAATCTAGAACAGTAGTCTTTATTCAATTACCCTTGCCTGTATTATGGTGAATCCTACTATGACATGGTCATAGGAACTCTCACAAGTTCCTACAATCTCTACACTCTTATTAGTAAATATGAAATCCATAATAGCTGACACCAGTGAGGCCACCTTTGGAATACTGTGTGGAGGTCTATCACCACAATACAAAAAAAGACCCTGGAAAATATGCAGAGAAGAGCAACAAAGATTATAAGATGTCTGGAGATTAAAGTCAATGAAGAATGGCTAAAAGATATGTTTATCTTAATGGAGAGAAACTGAAGGGAGTCATGATAGCAACCTTCCAAAATTTGAAGGGCTGCCATAGGGAGGAAGACATTGATTTATTCTCCACAGCACTTCAGGTAGGACAAGAAGCAAATTTCCTGACAATGAGAACTATTAAACAGTGGACACTGACTGAGGTTTTCAAGAAATGATTGGATAACCATTTGTCCGAAATAGCATGCTTTGGGCAAAGGGTTGGACTAGAAGTTCCCTTTCAACCCTATGATTCTATGAACTCTTGAGTGTTATTTTTCTAGCATGGGAGAAGTGCAATTGTTTGGAAGTCTGAACTCCTTTAGTATGGAATTCCCTTTAGTCACTGCTGTGTTTTCCTTAACTGCTTACAAACCACTGGTAACCATCTGCATTATCTTGCAAGGCTTTAAGCAGCTGGCATTTTATCAACTCCTGCAGCCTTTTTTGTTGCAGTATTTTCACTTACCAGAATGTATATGACAACTCAAGTAAGCAAGCCTTTATAAATGCCATTTGTTTAACAATTTTTTACACGCACACATACACCATTCACAGGTTATGGAACTTAAAAGAGTAGACCTATTGACTGGTCCTGAAAGTTGGTGGTTGTCACATCCATGTAGTCACATGATCAAATTATGAGTGCCACTTGCAACCCATCCATGCTCCCTAGTGCCTGCCTGCAGCAGTCTTCTTCCCATAGCTCTCACCCACTGGCCTGCTTGCCTGGGGCTCCTGCCTCTTCCCGTTTAGTGATCTGCTCAGTTCCAGAGATATGGCAACCAGGACTGCCGGGACTGTTGTTGCTAACATGACACTGCTTTATGACTGTATCACTTAGCGACAGAAATTCTGGTCCCAGCTGCCCTTGTAATTCAAGAATTATCTGTGCAGTTATTCCATATATTTGTACCATCGTTTTATATTTTTTCCATTAAACCTTTGCTTTACTTTCTTTTTTCTTCCCATTCTTATTTCTAAATAAATATCTTGTCCTTCCCATTCGATTGCGATCTCAAAATTTCTTTGCACTGCTTCTTTAAATATAAATCCTTGTCTTTTTAAAATAAATTTCTCTGGCAATCAGCATTAAGATGAACAATTTTTCATCTCTTGCTATTTTGCTTGCTTTCTTCTTAAGCTTATCAGCAAATAGATATTTTGTCGTCTTATTGCTTTGCATTTTGGAATATTTTTATTTGATTCATGTGTCATAGGATCATAAATTTTACTCCAGATGTCTGTTTATCCGATCTAAATCATTACATTTATTCTTTATCTTTACTGCATGATCACAAGGAATATTGCTGAGATTTTTAAAGAATCCGGAAATTATTCTGTGAACCACAAGGGGTATTGCCATAATGGAAGAAATGCACAGGAGGGAGACCAACTTTCTTTAAAGTTATCAAATCTAACTAACATTAATTCTAACAATAACTTAAGAGCAGGGAAGAGAGCTACATAACAGCATGTCATTCAGATCTGAGTGAATATTACATGTCCCACTTGAGGTTTCTCTCTTATTACATTCACCATGAAAAAAACAATCAAAATCCATAGAGAATACCTTTATAAGCTTACATGAGGTAGATAAAATCCCTGAAAGGATTCTGGTTTCAGGAACTGTTCATTGAATGATGTTGGAGCCAGATCGGAAGTAGATCTGTAGTGGTGACAGGAAATGTTCTATACTGTTAGGTGCAGAGTAATGTGTTTGTGATGAATCACTTCTGGTAAGGAAAAATTATTATATAGTAGAAATATAAATTTCAAGTGTTAAACATCTCCATCTTATTGAATTATGCAATGTTTTGCAAAAACATGGGACTTGAATGTTGAAATGCAGTATGAGCTATATGCATTGGAAATACAGGACTTATGAGCAAAAATATGGTCAAGTGTAATGTAGTGAATAGCCCAGGAGTGAGCCAGGAATAAACCAAAGATTTATGAAGTCCCTTTGCTTGTTTAAAGTACTTATGGATAAATATACAGCATATGGGATACTTGCAATGATATTAGTGATACTCTGATTCCCCCAAAATAAGACATCCCTTGATAATAAGCCCAATCGGGCTTTTGAGCGCATGGCAATAAGGCCAAACACTTATTTCAGGGTTCAAAAAAATATACGACAGGATCTTATTTTCGGGGAAACGGTATGTAAGTTAGGATATGAGTGTGCCTGTACTTTGTATGCAGGTGATGCCATCTGTTGGCTGAGAAACTAAATGATCTCCAGAAAATGTTAGAGTGAATGATGCAACAAGGTACGTGGGTCTAAAAATTAATATATCAAACACCAGTAATTGTGTTTGACAATGGAAATGCAGTGAATTGAAAATGAAAAATTAGAACAAATGGGTGAATTAATGTATATACTTTGGTAAAATGTTGATTAAAGATGAAAAAATAGCTAGAGGCATTTTAGCTATTTTAAGTTGGCACAATTGCTCAGAGAAAGAGAAAGCAGACAGCATGTGGTCTGTTTTGAGGAATAAATGTTTCTCAAAAGAAGTACAAATGGCTAAGTAAAAGAGTGTATTATTACCAACTTTGTTACAGTGAAGTAAGAGTTGGGTATGTTCCCAAGAAATGAAGCAAGTTGGATGCAGTAGGGATGAGCTACTTAAGAAATGTGTGTGACAAACTGAGAATTAGGATTAAGAATGAATGGATGCTGCATATATATGAATGAAATACAAAAATGAGTATCAGTAGAAAAAGAGTACACAGAATGAATGAGGATCAAATTGCAGAACAAATATATATATGCAGAAAGAATAAATGGTAAAGGGGAAGGGAAAACCAAGGAAGTTGTGATTGGATGAAATTATCCCATCCTCAAAAAGAGAGAAATGTGAGATTAAAAAACCCAACTGGCAATATAAGGTTGTATATTTAAGCAAGAAATGGTCGTTGCTTACCTGAACGACCCTTTTATACTCGCTGTGAAGACACTCCTCAGACTGGGTAACGATCACTCCTATCTGCATGGCTGAGTGTCAATCAAATCCCTCTGGAGCTGGATCCTCCTCACTTCCTGTTCCTTCCTCAGACTTTTCACGAAGACAACTTGGTCCAAGAGCAGTAGAACCGACATGTAGAACTCCGGCAGATGGTCACACAGGAAGCAGACAGCTACAGAGGGAAAGAAAGCAGACCTCCACCAAGGCCAGACACGGCGAAGATAAGGGAGGGACGGAGTGTCTTCACAGCGAGTATAAAAGGGTCGTTCAGGTAAGCAACGACCATTTTCCTACTCGCTGTTCAGACACTCCTCAGACTGGGACATACCCAAGTTGAAGGAGAAAGAGGGAGGGAACTAAGCCGAAGACTGGCCTCGTGGAGAAATTACAGACTGTAATACTCTTCTGCCAAAGGCAGCATCTGCAGAGGCAAACTTATCTAACCTATAGTGACTCACAAAGGAAGAAAGGGAAGACCATGTGGCCGCCCGGCAAATATCATCTACTGAAGCCTGGGTAGCCCAAGCCGCTGAAGTTGCGGCGCTGCGGGTAGAATGGGGCACTATACCACCCGGGACAGGGGCCTCCCTCAATTCATATGCCTTGGATATACAAGCTTTGAGCCACCTGCCTACAGTAGAGGAAGACACCTTCTGACCCAGGGAAGAGGGGAGAAAAGACACTAACAGTGCCTCAGTCCTGCGAAACGAGGCAGTCCGTTTAAGATATCGTCGTAATGCCCTTCTCACGTCCAAAGTGTGCCAGCGCCTCTCAGCAGGATGGCGAGGGTTCGGGCAGAAATTAGGTAATACGAGTTCTTGGGCCCGATGAAAACGAGTGTTCACTTTAGGAACAAAAGCTGGGTCCAAGCGTAAAACAACCCGGTCAGGATAGAAGACGCAGAGGTCAGACCTCATTGACAAAGCTGCAATTTCGGATACTCTGCGAGCCGAAGTAATTGCCAACAAAAAGGCCATCTTTAAGGTCAAGTAACGAAGACTGGACGAAGCAATGGGTTTGAAGGGCGGAGCCGTCAAGGCCTGCAACACCAAGGTAAGGTCCCAAGTGGGGTAGCGGTGGACCTGCGGAGGTCGTAAGTTGGAAACCCCTTGTAGAAAAGAACGAATCCTGGGATCCTGAGACAACGGGACTCGAGCCTCCCCTGACAAGGCAGTGGCCAGAGCAGCCACCTGTCGGCGTAGGGTAGCAGTGGCTAACCCTTTGGAGAATCCTGCATGCAGGAACCGCAGAATGTCCGGAACAGACGCAGTTGTTGGGTCAACATGATGATCTCCACACCATCTCGTGAAAGCAGCCCACGAGGCATTATAAATGCGAGTCGTCGATGGTCTTCGAGCTGCCTGAATAATAGAAATGACGTCATCAGACAAATTGTCCTTGAAGAGCTTTATGAGCTCAAATGTCACACGGCTAATCGAAGCCATTCTGGTTCCGGATGACGGACGGCTCCTTGAGTCAGTACAACCTTGTCGGGCGGAATCCTCCACGGTGGTTCGACTGATAAGTTCTTGAGGTCGGCGAACCACTCCCGACGAGGCCAATATGGCGCTATCAGCAGAAGATTCGCCCATTCCTGAATGACCTTCCGCACGACCTTGGAGATGACAGGAAGAGGGGGAAAGGCGTAAAGAAGGCCCCGGGGCCACTGGCTTCGAAGAGCGTCCAGACCTTCCGCTGCTGGAGACGGGTAGCGGGAAAAGAACCTCGGCAATTGGGTGTTCTGAGCCGTCGCAAACAGGTCCACTAGGGGCCGACCGAACCTCCTGGATATGTCCTGGAACAGGCCGGGGTCCAACCTCCACTCGGTGTGATCTATTTGGTCTCTGCTGAGCCAATCTGCTTCTCGATTCAAGGTCCCCGAAATGTGTTCGGCTTTTATCGACGAGAGATGGAGTTCCGCCCATGACAGAAGACGCTCCGCCTCCTGCATTAGTGTCCAGGAGCGGGTCCCCCCTTGTTTGTTGATGTGGGCCTTGGTGGCCACATTGTCCGTTAAAATTAGAAGGTCTTGGTGATACACAAGGTGTTTGAAGTGCAGCAGAGCGAGTCGGACCACCCTGAGCTCGAGCCAATTTATGTTGTGTAGTAGTTCCGTCGACGACCAGGCACCTTGGGCTAACTGACGGTCGAGGTGAGCTCCCCAGCCTCGCAGATTGCGTCCGTGGTCAACACTATTCGAGCTGGTTCCAGGAAGGGAGAACCCTTGTTGAGGGCCGGAGACAGCCACCACCTCAGGGAAAGGCGAACTGGAGCTGGAACCGATACCTTGAGAAGAGACTCCGCTCGACCTTGCCTTTGGTAAGGAAGCAGGAACCACTGAAGGCGACGAAGATGGAAGCGCGCCCACGGAACGATGTCTATGCATGAGATCAATTTCCCAAGAAGCTGGGAGAGAGACAGCAAGGTCACAGTCCTGTGAAGTAAGACTTGAGACACCAGATTCTGAATGCTGACTTTTCTGTCGGGAGATAGGAAGACGACACACAGTCTCGAATCTATCGTTGCTCCTAGATGTAGAATGAGACATGTGGGAGTGAGATGGCTTTTGGCAAGGTTCAAAGTGAACCCGTGGTCTTGAAGTGTTTGAAGTAGCAGTTCCCGGTCCTGGATGGCCTGCTCGGGAGACAACGACAGGATCAAAATGTCGTCGAGGTAACATGCCAGACGAACAGGAACCTCTCTGAGCGATGCCGCCACTGCCGCCAGTAACTTCGTAAAAGTCCTGGGAGCTGACGAAAGGCCGAATGGCATGGCCCGATATTGAAAGTGGTGGTCTCCAAAGGCAAACCTGAGGTACTTTCGGTATGACTGGTGAATGGGGGCGAGGAGGAACGCCTCCTTTAGATCTACAGATTGCATCAGATCCCCCCTCCGGATGCAGCCGAGCAGAGACTTGAGGGAATGCATTTTGAACCGACGGTATAAGATGTGTTGATTGAGACGACGAAGATTCAAGATGCCTCTCCAATCTCCCGATGATTTCGGTACCAGGAATAGTGTCGAATAAAAGCCGGTTTTGCGTTGATTCGATGGAACCTGCTCTATGGCCTGGATTTGCAACAGATGGTGGATTTCGAGCGACAGAAGATATCGCTTTTCCGGCTGGAATGGCCAAGGGCAGGGAACATAATAGTCCTGAGGCATGGTGGTGAATTCCAAACGTAACCCTTCGGTGACAGTTTGGACAATCCAGGCATCCGAGGTGGTAACTGGCCACAGGTGAGAGAAGGCCTGGAGCTTGCCACCTATCAGAACCAGGGGCGGTGAGTCACTTACCGCGCCTGGAAAAGCAGCCCGCCGATTGCTTGAAAGGTCGTCTGAAGTTGGATTGTCGGCGACCACGGTCACAAAAGGACGCCCTGTCAGAGGCAGGCTGGTACTGGAACTGTGAAGATCTGTAATAGGTGGCGCTTCCGGTGCCGTGCTCTTGACGAAAAGGCTGTCGAGAATAAGGAACAAAACGCCTGTCCTGACGGCGGAAAGACGTGGGCAACACTTTTTTTCTTATCCCTATTCTCAACCAGCACAGAGTCCAGGGATGAGCCAAATAAAGCAGGGCCCTTGTAAGGGGCAGCAGTCAAGTGCCACTTAGATTTGGCGTCAGCTCTCCAGTTATGGAGCCACAAGAGACGTCTTGAAGATACTGTTGAAGCTAAGGCCCGAGAAGCGAACTTAGCCGCGTCCAAGGAAGCGTCAGCCGAATATTCAGCAGCTGCGACCAGTTTGGCCAGGTCCTGTTGTAAACGTGCGTCTTCCGGGGGAAGTCTGTCCTTCAATTGGCGCAACCACACCAACGATGCTCGATTAAAAAATGATGAGGAAGTTGCAGCACGAATGGCCCAAGCCGCCGCTTGGTGTGTCTTACGAAACCCCATTTCGGCTCGTTTGTCCTCAAACTTGAGGCCATCCCCAGCCTCACCTACCAGGATGGAAGACGATGTAAGGCTCGCCACCGGATCATCAATTGTAGGTAACTGCAGGAGAGCATCCAGCGCAGGAGCCGAGGCATAGAGCTTTCGATCAAAGGAATTCGGGCCTGACGACGAGGCGGGACGGTCCCAAGGCTTTTGAACGACCTGGCAGAAAAGGTCAGGACATGGAACAAAGTCCTCATCAGGTTGAGGAAGATTAAACAAATTACTATTAGGGCCAGATGGCGCAGAAGAAGAAGAACCCTGAAGAGGTGTGGTATCCATATTAGTGGCAGCTTTCGCTTTGTGCAGCAGAGAGCAGAACAAAGAAGGCTTAAATAGTCCCGGGAAGGCCGGCTTGTCCTGGATCTCCTCCTCATCCTCTGACATCTCCAAATCATCCATGAAATCTTCCTCCCGGGCTGATTCAGGTGCAAGACTACAGGGAGAAGCTTGTTGTTGTTGATGTGCACTCGGAGGATGCAGAGAAAATGCAGAAGTATTATGGCATATTGGAGCAGGGAAGGCACCAGTGGACTGCTGCAACCCCATTTGAAACATATGGGACATGGCCTGATTAAAAAAGGATTGAAAATCCACAGGCTGAGGAAACACAGGACCCGCCTCAGGGCGGAGCCCAGCTGCAGTGGGTGTAAAAGTAGCTTCAGGAGCTGACCTAGAAGCTTGAGAAAAATAGCTAGCAAAAGTAGATGAACGGGATCTAGCACTAGCACCTGACTGAATAGTCGTAGCAGATGGGCCTTCCTCTCTCAGGCCACTGACCAGACAATCTGTATTATGAGAGGCCGAGGGCTCACAGGTCACCTCATGGCTCACTCCTTCAGAAATAGATCCCTGACAAGGGTCATTAGCTTGCTGTCTAGCCCTATCAAATTGCTTTTCTAATGTCTTGTGCCTCCTTTGGGCATCTTTATCTATTTTGGCAGATTTGGAAGACTTGGCCTGCCTGGGTTTCTTAGGCTTCTTCCCCCTGAGCTGTTTAGGGGAAGGCACTGGGGAGGGAGAGGGACTCCTGTCCAAATCAGAAGACAGAGCAACAGCCTCCCTGTCCTCCATGATCAATAAGCCCAACAAATATTAACAAATTAGTAAGAAATTGAAGAGAAACACTTATCAATTCCAAATATATATTGAATATTAGTGAAAGGAAGCTTAATATATATATCTATTTTATTTTATTTTTATTTTTATTATTATTATTATTATTTATTTATATATTTTAAATCAATAACTATTTACAGGTAAATATGGGCTGTCAATTATAACAAGGCAACGGCCTTTTCTTTTCTCCTTTTTTTTTTTTTAATAATAATAAATGGAAAAGATTGCAAGCAGTTTGTACTTCCCTGAGGCTTTCAGGCAGTCCTCTGCAGGCCGTTGGAAATTGCAGGTATACTCAGGACAGCGTCCACACCTGCTGGCACCCCAGCGACCCTGGAAACCAAAGCCCAGGTCGCTGTGCCCACGGAGCAGCTTGCAACAGCGGCATTGGTCAGGGCCCAAAATGGCGGCCCGCGAGGCGAAATCCGACAAGTCCTAAGCCAGGCGAAACAAAGCGCCTACAGCCGGACTGAAGCTGCAGCTGAAAGACAGTCGCGATCACTCAAAACGGCTAATGAGTATGCCAGCCGGCAGGGACTCAAGCCGATCAGCCAAATGGACAGTAAATTACTCCACGGCCTCGCACAATGACTGGGCTCAAAATGGCGGCAATGGCGGCAAACGGCGCCTCCGATGCCTTAGAATTAAACCGCCAGCCAAACCAAGCCGCTAGCAGCGGTCGGAGCCCCGAACCGCCGATATGCGCTCCAAAACCTCACCAGGTGAAGCGCAGCACTTTAAAGTGAAAAACAAAGAATTTTAGCCAAATTAGTAAATTGAAGGAAATTTTAAGAGTCAATTTTTAACTGGAAAAACAGACACTCGATGCTCTTGCAATGGCTGAGTGAAAAAGTCTGAGGAAGGAACAGGAAGTGAGGAGGATCCAGCTCCAGAGGGATTTGATTGACACTCAGCCATGCAGATAGGAGTGATCGTTACCCAGTCTGAGGAGTGTCTGAACAGCGAGTAGGAAAAAACAAAATGCACAGGTACAGTATATGTGGTACCTTGCTCAAAAGAAGTAACTGTGAGAAGGATCTTGGAATCCTAGTGGACAATCATTTAAATATGAGCTAGCAGTGTGCTACAGCTGCCAAAAAAGCCAACACGGTTCTAGGTTGCATAAACAGAGGGATAGAATTAAGATCACATGAAGTGTTAATACCACTTTATAATGCCTTGGTAAGGCCACACTCAGCAGCACTTTTTCATACGGCTGTTGACAAAAATAGGATTGCCAACATGATCGCCAACGTCTGATGACGGATATGGCACAAGAAGAAGAAGAAGGCCACACTTGGAATACTGCATCCAGTTTTGGTCGCTATGATGTAAAAAAGATGTTGAGACTTTAGAAAGAGTGCAGAGAAGAGCAACAAAGATGATTAGGGGACTGGAAGCTAAAGCATACAAAGAACAGTTGCTGGAACTGGATATGTCAAGTCTGATGAAAAGAAGGACATGGGGTGATATGATAGCAGTGTTCCAATGCTGCCACAAAGAAGAGGGAGTCAAGCTATTCTCCAAAGCACCTGAAGATAGGACAAGAAGCAATGGGTGGAAACTAATCAAGGAGAGAAGCAAAATTCTGCTTCTCTCTGTCAGAAAACTGACAGAGAAAAACTGTCAGAAAAATTTCCTGACAGTTAGAACAATTAATCAGTGGAACAACTTGCCTCCAGAGCAGAGGTGGGTTTCAACAGGTTCTGACCACTTCTGGAGAACCGGTAGCGGAAATTTTGAGTAGTTTGGAGAACCGGTAGTAAAGATTCTGACTGGCCCCATCCCCATCTATTCTCTGCCTCCCGAGTCCCAGCTGATTGGGAGGGAATGGGGATTTTGCAGTAACCTTCCCGTGGAGTGGGGTGGGAATGCAGGTTTTACAGTATCCTTCCCCTGCCACGCCCACCAAGCCACACCCACCAAGCAATGCGACGCTCACCAAGCCACTCCCACAGAATCAGTAGTAAACATTTTTGAAACCCACCACTGCTCCAGAGGTTGTGAATGCTCCAACACTGGAAGTTTTTAAGAAGAGATTGGATAACCATTTGTCTGAAGTGGTGTAGGGTTTCCTGCCTAAGCAGTGGTTGGACTAGAAGATCTCCAAGGTCCCTTCCAACTCTGTTATTCTATTCTATTCTATTCTATTCTATTCTATTCTATTCTATTCTATTCTATTCTATTCTATTCTATTCTATTCTATTCTATTCTATTCTATTCTATGCTATATAAAGTAATGTATGCATACCATACAGGTAGTCCTCAACTTACAAACATTTGTTTAGCAATCACTTGAAGTTACCACACAAAAAAATGACTTATGACTATTTACCACTTGCAACCATCACAGCATCCCCACAGTCACATGATCAAAACTGAGGCATTTGACAGCCAGCATGTATTTCCAACAGGTTCAGCATCCTGGGGTCATGTGACCTTCCCAGTCGGGTTCTGACAAAGAAAGGGGGAAGATATGATTCACTGAACAACTATAGTGACTCACTTAGCAACCATGGCAAAAAAGATGATAAAATTGGGCACAATTCACTTAACAACCACAAAGTTCTTGTCCTAATTGTCATAAATTGAGGACTACCTGTAATTTCAGAATGTCAGATTGCAAGAATGTATTGGCAGCATTTACATAATGATATTCTGCACATATGTAATTAGCATCATCACAGTTTGCCCTGGATGCTGCTGGCTGTATGGTTTTGCAAACAAGGATGGTTGGTATGATGTTTTCTTTTTCTTCTTGATTGTGCTTTGAAATGTTTGTTGAAATTAAATAGGGAAAAAAACATTGTGGGTTTTTTTTTTCCTAACTCATCCTTTAATTTATTTGGCTTACTATTTTCTGTGCTTTGCCTAATGTTATTGGCTCCAAAAGGTAGAAGCATGATGGGTAATATTGTAAGACTATTGCTTCCATTTTTAATAGCTACTAAAATCACATGATTTTAAGAGGAAAAAAGGTGGGATATAAATTTCATAACTAAATTAACCAATACAATTAATAAAATAGACCATTATTCTTATGCTACCTGCAAACATTTATCAAGCATCTCTGTACTCACTAGAGGAAGAACATGGATTTGCCACAAAATGGGTCAGTAGAGAAAATGCATAAAACATTTCTTATCTTGCAATCTTTAGGGCAATGAGTTGTCTGCCATTATCACCGACCAATCAGTCAATCCCTGTATTTGGTGGAAGAGTTCCAGAAATAAATCTGATCTATTTTGCTTTGAATCTTTTATGCTTCTCCTCTGTTTTCCTGGGAGAGGCAGCAATTTCATCAAGAAGGTTTTGTCTCTGTGGTCCTTGCCAGCTGCTCAGTTGCTTGGCAGCCAAAAAGGGAAAGATTCCAGATGCTTTTGTTTGGCTTCAAAATGAATGGATCAATTAATCACAGATTAACAGATGATGAAAAGCTAAGTCAACCTTTTATTTTTTGGTTTTGTTTGGCTGCAGTTTTTAGGGGAACAAAGGATGCTAAAAATAGTCACAGAGCTTGGTGACTATTGATATTTTTCACATGTGGTATTATGGTTGGTTGTACTCCAGCCAGATGTTTAGACTGGATTTTGCATTTTCATCCACCTATTAATTTCCCAAGGACCTGCGATACATAGATGTTTGATGGTATCAAGTTGGTCTTCCTTCTGCAGTTTTCCAAAGTCATCTTGTCCATTAATCTTTGTGCCTGGAAACTGTTTGGGCAGTTTCCTTTCTATTCAGGTGGAAAACGTTTGTTTTTAACTAGATGTTGTTGGGCTGTGTGGGAAATATACCCCAAAAGGACAGTGCCAGAAACCTCATAGCACCAGAAACCTCAGAAAACAGTGCTAAGAGACTCAAGCCAGCCCTTCTCCCTTTAAGAAAACCCTAGGCAAAAACAACTGCTGAAAGGAACACTTAAGTAGAGCCATTAAGATAAGGGGAATCAGGCTAAAAATAAACTCTCCAAGGTAAACAGAAACTCCCTTTTTCCTGCCTCCCTGACAGGATTAAATCCTAGGACAGGAAAAACAAAAGCCCTGAGACCAAGATTAACCCAAGAAAACAAAATCCAGGGCAATCAGAAACACATCAAAACACATCAAGCTGCAGGAGCTTCAAAGGGGAATTAAGCATAAATGGCTCAGAGTCACACTTCCAAGTTTGCTTGCAAGCCAGGATGGCTTGAGCTGTATCACTACTTTTCTTGCCTTCCTGAATTAAAGGATCCCTTTTCTGGCAGTTGCTTCCATGTCTGTTTCTTCTCAGCATTGGTGACAGGGAACAAACCAGGGACATTTCTTTTGAAACTTAATAATTGAAGTCCTAACCAAGGACATAAGCATTATTAAGGAAGCCTCTAAGAATGTAGACAGTTCCAAACAGGATGGGTTATTTTTGTAAAATTAGGATGTTCTCATCTGAAAAATTCAGTATTTCCAGATATCAAGAAAATCCTTTAGTTATCACTCCAAGGGTAATATATATCAGCTGATTGCCAAAGACGACTCCACGAGAAGTAATTAACATCTGAGGTAACTTCTTTATTAACTCAAACATGAGACCATAACACGTTCTCCTCAGAATAGAACAGAGAACAAACGCTGACAGCTCTTATATACTCGCTGTCAGCGTGGCTAACCAATCAGAATCTTTCCCCCTTCTGTACACTCCAACAGGGGGCTCAAACTAGGGAACCTGCTCAGTACATAACAAAGGGGTCCAACCACAATTGATATAACAACAGATTTCTTTCTCCATAAGTGTTCAACTTTGATCAGTGATTCCCAATACTTCAGGGGTCCCCAGTCCCCAGGCTGGAACCCAGTACCAGGCTGTGGCCTGTTCAGAACCTGGCTGCAGAAGTGGCGGCGGGGGGAGAATGCGCATGCAGCTCCATTTGGGCAAGCAAATGGAGCTATGTGTGCTTGCCTGCCACTTGCATGGAACCATCCCCTTCTCCACAAGTCTGCAAAGCCGGAAAGGTTGGAGAACGCTGCAATACTTCATTTTTTAAAAATCATTTCTCAATTCTAGGAACACTCAGAATAACAGCATCAATAGATCAGCCTGCCTTCTTTTCAATAACTGTTATATCAGGCATGTTATGAACAAGGCAACTATTTGAATCTTAAAAATCCCATAAGATCTTAAAGTAAAGGTAAAAGTTCCCCTTGCCCATATGTGCTAGTCGTTCCTGACTCTAGGGGGCGGTGCTCATCTCCGTTTCAAAGCCAAAGAGCCAGTGCTGTCCGAAGATGTCTTCATGGTCAGATGGCATGACTAAATGCCAAAGGTGCACAGAACGCCGTTACCTTCCCACCAAAGGTGGTCCCTATTTTTCTACTTGCATTTCTTATGTGCTTTCGAACTGCTAGGTTGGCAGAAATTGAGACAAGTAACAGGAGCTCACCCCGTTATACGGTACTAGGGATTCGAACTGCTGAACTGCCAATCTTTTAATCGAGAAGCTCAGCATCTTAGCCACTGAGCCACAGCATCCCACATAAGATCTTAACTTGCTCATTTTCCAAAGCCTTCTCAACTTAATTGTCCCAGTAGTTTTTACTACATTCAAATCCAGTTTTGGTAATTTGGCCATGACGCTGCTTGTAGTCTGAAAATTTACTGCAGCCATTAATCAAATGGTTAATTGTTTCATCCTTTTTCTACAAAAGAAACATTTGTTGTTTTTTACATATTGAATTAATTGGCAAAGCTTGCCTTTGAAGGCTAAAATAAAGCCTTCGGTTTCTTTCTTTAGCACGCCTGACATTAACGAGCTCCGTGTGAGGTTTTTATCAGCTTTTGCTTGTATATCCTTCAAGTATTAACCATGTATTGGCTTGTTCTCCCAATTAACAAATTGATTTTCAATTGTTTCTTTTCTATGCTCGGCCTTTACCATTGTTGTTTTCAAGAGCTTTCCTTGACTGACTTCCTTCAGCAAGTTCTTGGCTTGTTCACTTTCTTATGATCAACAGTATTAAATTGTTCCCAGATTAATTGGGTAAATCCATTCCCCAGGTATCTCCACAGGACTTTCATCATTCTTGGCATCCAACTGGGAATGAATCCAGCCAATTTTATCCTCCGGATACACAGAAAATTCCTTTTTTCAGCCCTGGGCCTCCAGGCTCCCAGAGAATCTGGGTAACCTTAAATAGGGTCACCGGTCAGTATTCTGCAGACACAATGACTGTAGAAAATTATTGGTGCCACTCTTATATCTGCCTTGCTAGTGGTTCTAGCTCATGATAGGTCAGATTTGTTTTCCTCCAGGAGTTCTCTAGGCATCTCTTGATCCTTTTCAGTGAACCATGGGGAGTAATGGAAACAATGGGCCAAGAGAGACCACATGGGTGTGATTCTGTCCAAGGCTCTATCTGCCCTCTTATTCCAGGCAGCCATTATCAGCTCTGAAGGACCATGCAGCAGATCATCATGTTTTTCCCTCAGCTCCCTTTGAAATCCAGTTAAGTCCATCAGTCACCAGGGTCAGACCAATTGAATGAGTCCAGTCTCTCTGTGGAGGGAATTAGCAGAAGAGAATCTCAAGGCACCACAGCATGATCTGACCATGACAGAGGGGCCAATAAAACCTCCTCTCTCGGATCACATTGCCACTGCTTCAGCAAGAAAACCACATCTACTGTGTGACCACTGTCCTGAGTCAAGCCATGGATGACCTCGGTGAGGCCCAAGGCTATCATGGAGGCCATGAAGTCCTGAGCTGTTTCAGAGTCCCATTCCAGGGACAGCAAGTTCAAGTACCGCAGGACTAGAAGTCTGAGGAACTCCACGGCGAAACCCTGAGATTGCTGCAAAGCAGGGAGGCTGTTATAGCAGCAACAATCCAACTGCTGTTGTGAGATAACTTCAGGAACAGGTTCTCATAACCATGCTGTTGTGGCTTAGATCCTCCTGATCCACTGATCTTGAACCATGTGTGATCCGAGGTGAGCTCCCCAGCTGAAGAGGCTAGCGTCAGTTGTCAGAGTTAGACGATGAGGCTCTCAGAACCTGCATCCCTTGGAGATGGCATCAGACGTCCACCATTTGAGGGAGATGAAGACCTCTGGTGGAACCTGCACTCTGGTTGGGGTTGTATTCTTGCGAGTCCTCTGATACAGAAGGAGAAACCACTGCAGAGCCCTGCTGTGGAGTCGAGCCCAAGGTGTGATGCCAAAGCAGGACACCATCTTTCCCAGGAGCTGTGATAGCATCAGCAGAGAAGCTGAATGTTCTGTCCAGACACATCTTGCCAATTACCTCAGACTGGATTGGCGCTCCTGGGAAAGATATACCAAATCTATAATTGCCCCCTGATGCAGCAATCGAGTATAGGGGACCAGATGGCTTTTGGCCAGATTTATGGAAAAGCCATGATTTTTAAAGAAGTAAATAGTGGTATTCAGGTCCTGTCTCACCAGGGATTCAGAACTGGACTGGATGAGTATGTTGTCCAGATAAAACTGGATTCTTATAGGCAGAGTTCAGAGATGGCCCGCTAGTGTGGCCATCAGCTTGGTGAACACCCTGGGGGTGGAGGACAGGCCAAACAGTAATACCCGATATTGGTAATGTTTTCCAAGCAGAAGCGGAGAAACTGCCTGGGGCTAGCAGGATGGGGACATGAAGGTATCCTTCCATCAGGTCCACTGACATGAGGAAGTCGCCCTGTCTGACGCTCTCCAAGATGGTCTGGAGTGATTGCATTTTGAATCGTCGGTAAACAATGTGACAGTTCAGAGCCTTGAGATTGAGAATTGCCCTCCAACCCCCCCGAGGGCTTCTGTATCACGAACAGTTGGGAATAAAACCCCTGTCCGTGTTATCCCTCTGGAACCGGCTATATGACCTGAATGTCCAAGAGTTATTTTATGGTCAGTTCAATGAGATGCCATTTTGTCTGATCCTGTGACATAGGATAGCAGATGAAGAGCCTCAGTGGGGGTGGTGGGGGTGGTAGAGAGGAATTCTAGGGAGAGGCCTGACCTCACCATCTTCCTGACCCAAGCATCCGAAGTGGTGTCCTCCCACTGGTCAGCAAATAACACCAGATGGCCCCCTATGGAAGAATTGGATGAGCAATCATTTTGAGTGTCGAAAGGACAACCAAGAAGATGGGGGCTCAGATATGATCCTCAGCTCGGAATGAGTTGGGTGCCTTGCCTGCGGGGGAGGAGGGGGACCATTGAGGTGGGGGAGGGGATCTCTGGGGTGTTGGAGAGCCGGAGTATTGCAGTTATAACCAGGAGAGGTAGATATGGTGGGAGCCAAGGCCAGTCGCGGGGAACTAGGACTCGCTGTCTCAAAGCAATTACTTGTTCCGGCCCCTCTGGTTCTGGTTCACCGGGCTCGCCTCGTATAACTGGTGACTCGGGATGTCAGGGCCCTGGCCTCAGGCTGCTGCTGTTTAATGCCAGGTCTGTTGTTAACAAGGCCCCCCTCATTCGGGACTTAATCCTGGAGGAGGGGCCTGACCTGACATGCATAACTGAGACCTGGCTGGGCCAGGAGGGGGGTGTGCCCCTCTCAGAGATGTGCCCAGACGGGTTTCAGATATTGCATCAGCCACGACTCTAGGGAAGGGGTGGAGGAGTGGCAGCCATTGTCTGGAAGAGTCTTTGCCCTCGCAGGATCCCTGCCCCTGAGATTGTTGAATGTGAGTTTCTCCTTTTGAGGTTGGACTCAGGGGTTCAGTTGGGCTTGTTGCTGATGTACCTGCCTCCCAGCTGCGTTACAACAGCCCTGCCTGTGCTGCTAGAGGCAGTAGCTGGGCTGGCGGTGGAGTTCCCCAGGCTTATGGTACTGGGGGACTTCAATTTGCCGTCACTTGGTGAATCCTCAGATGTGGCTCAGGAGTTCATGGCTTCCATGACAACCATGGACCTGACCCAAGTAGTTCAGGGTCCGACTCATGGGGGGGGGATACACTTGACCTGGTGTTTCTCTTGGGGCAGTGGAGATATGATCTGGAATTAAGGGATATAGATGATTCTCCCTTGTCATGGTCAGATCATTTCCTGCTGAGGTTAGACTTCAGGACGCTACTCCCCATCGCAGGGAGGCAGAACCAATTAAGTGGTTCCACCCCAGGTGCCTAATGGACCCTGAAGGGTTCCAGAAGGAGCTTGGGGAGATACCTGACTCCCTTGTCCATAGTCTGGCTGAGTCCCTGGTGGCTGCCTGGAATAGGGCGGCATCTGGGGCATTGGACCAGATTGCGCCTTTGCGACCTCTCCATGGCGGTGGATCCAGGAAAACTCCCTGGTTTACCGAGGATCTGATCTCCCTTGTTAATACATTTCTGGCCTGATTTTACAGCATTTTATCACCTTTTCTGCAGGCTTCCTCTTTGGAACGACGTAGCTGCTTAAGTTTAGCTGTGAACCAAGGTTTGTTGTTACTGTATATTCACAAGTTCCTGGTCGGTACACATAGGTCTTCAGAGAAGCTGACATATGATGTTACAGTCTCTGTGAGTTTATCTAAGTCTGCAGAGGTATTTTCGAAAACATTCCAATCAGTGTAGTCAAGGCAGGCCTGTAGCTTTAACTTTGCCTTCTCAGTCCAGGTCGTCACTGATTTAATTGTTGGTTTTATGGTTTTAAGTCTTTGCCTGTAAGCAGGTACAAGGTGAATCATGCAATGATCAGAGTGTCCCACAGCTGCTCATGGTAAAGACTGATAAGCATCTTTTAGTGTTGTATAGCAATATTCTAAAGTATTCTTGCCTCTAGTGGGACAATTGACATGCTGAAAGTATTTTGGTAGCTCTTTCCTTAAGTTTGCTTTGTTTAAATCTCCTATAATAATGGCCAGTGAATCAGGGTATTTGGCTTCAGCCTCCATAATCTGGTCAGCTAGAGTTCATAATGCCTTGTTTACACAGGCTTGTGAGGGGACATAAACAGCAATTAGTAGAAATGAGGAGAACTCGCGTGGATAGTAAAATGGTTTACAGTTGATAAGTAAAGACTCTAAGTTTTCATCACAGAATTTATATATTATAGTTGTAACCTGAGACCTGCTGTTGTTGGTATAAAGACTCAAGATCCATCCCACCACTAAAAGGGCCAAACGGGAAAGACTGTAATGATGAAGCCGTTAAGGCCAACCTCTTCAACACATTCTTCGGTTCAGTTTTTGTAAACAGCAACGGCTCATGCCCCACATTTCTAATCGTACCACAACTAATTGCAACAATCTATTACATGTCGATTTTACAGAAGATGTCATTGAAAAGGCACTATGCAACCTAAAACCATCTCTATCTATTGGCCCTGATGGATTATATGCCTACTTCTTAAAAAAGCTCTCAATCACCGTAGCAGAACCTCTTAGCATAATCTACGAAATATCTTTCAGAACCCGCTCCTTGCCTAACTTATGGTCACTAGCCACAGTCATCCCTATCTTCAAAAAGGGTGACCCCAGCTTAGTTGAAACTTACAGACCAATCTCATTATGTTGCGTCACCTGCAAAGTCATGGAATCAATCATAAACCAATCCATTACCCTCTATTTAGAGACAAACAACCTACTCTCTAACAAGCAGTTTGGCTTCAGAAAAAAATTGTCCTGCAATCTGCAACTCTTACACTGCAAAAACATATGGACTTCACAACTTGACCAGGGTAAAGCAATAGACACAATTTATATGGACTTCTGTAAAGCCTTTGATTCAGTGGTACATGACAAACTACTTCTAAAACTAAAATCTTATGGCATTTCCGGATCCCTGCATAAGAGGATAGCTGTGTTCCTATCAAACAGGCAACAAGTAGTCAAAATAGGAAACGCCCTATCAAACCCTGAACCTGTTGACAGCAGTATCCCCCAAGGTAGCATTTTAGGACCCACAGTCTTTATACTTTACATAAATGACCTTTGCGATCATATTATAAGCAACTGCATTCTTTTCGCTGATGATGTAAAACTATTCAACACCACTGACAACACCCTACAAAAAGACCTTCACTGTGTGTCAGAATGGTCAAACAATTGGCAAGTCCAAATCTCAACCGACAAATGCTCTGTCTTACACAATGGCAAAAAAAATCAGAACACAAAATACAAGCTGGGCGGATACGACCTCGTAGATCACCCTCATTCTGTCAAGGATCTTGGAGTACTCATCTCAAATGTTCTAAGTGCCAGAACTCACTGTAACAGCATTGCCAAAAAGTCATTAAGAGTTGTTAACCTAATCTTGCGTAGCTTCTTCTCCGGTAATATTGAAATGCAAACTAAGGCATACAAAACTTTTGCTAGACCAATTCTTGAATACAGCTAATCTGTCTGGAACATGCACTGCATATTGGACATTAATACAATCGAATGAGTCCAGAGATATTTCACAAGAAGAGTCCTCCACTCCTCTGCTCACAACAGAATACCTTATGCCACCAGACTTAAAATTTTGGCCTTAGACAACTTAGAACTTCACTATCTTCTGTCTGATCTAAGTGTAATACATAACATTATCTGCTACAATGTCCTACCTATCAATGAATACTTCAGCTTCAATCACAACAATACACGAGCACACAATAGATACAAACTTATGGTAAACCGCTCCAAACTTGATTGCAAAAAATACAACTTCAGTAATAGAGTTGTCAATGCCTGGAATGCACTACCTGACTCTGTTGTTTCTTCCTCAAACCCCCAAAACTTTAACTTAGACTGTCTACTGTCGACCTCACCCCATTCGTAAGAGGTCTTTAAGGGATGTGCATAAGCGCACCAGCGTGCCTACTGTCCCTGTCCTAATGTTCCCTTTTATTAATTAATTAGACATCTGAGTTTGTTAAAGAGTCAACTTTGCATGTTGGCCTCATTATTTGGTTTTTTCTTGTTATATATGAGGATCTGCTTTTAAATGATTAAACTAGTGATTCAATGTCAGGTTGTATAGTCCTTGTTGGAAGGAATAATTGGCTCATCTTTGTCACTGTTTTTAAGCCTATACTTTCCATCATTGCTGAATTAAGCGTTTAGAATCTAGACTATGATATGTGAATTGTGATCTGCTTTAGCTAGAAAAAATTATGAATATCAACCAGTCAAATGATAATACAATTGTCAATGTTAGCTTTTTAGAGCTAAATTAAGTGCTTGCTTGGTTTATTTTTACATGACCTCAAATACTTCCAGATATTCCTTCTTTCAGCTGACTTTGCAATTCTAATTAATGTGGGCTCAGCTTCAGCAGTTTTGGATAACAAAGCCAAATGCAATCTATAATCAGCTCTTCCATAGTGCCGGCACAACTTAATTAGTAGCACCTTGTTAAACTTAATTAGAGGAATAATGAGATTTCAAAACCGAATATGAAAGCTCAAAGTGCCATTTCACAAGGTTTGACAAAATGAATGGGAGATCTGCCTGAATAAAGCTACCAGTTCTGATTTTGTGCTAAGAGGGTGTGCGAAGCAATGGTATGTGAAAGTTACAATTCAGCAATTGTATACTGTGTCACAGATATTAGCATTGGATGCTATTGAGAGAGTTCATTAATTTCTTCACAGATAACTAAATTAATGCCAGTACTCTGTAATATCCATGAGATTTTTAAAATAATACCTAAGGAAACAACAATGCTGAATTCCCCTTTAGGAGACTCTTTGAGTTGATGACATTATTGCCAAAAAGCTTTCAAAATAGGCCAGCTATAAATAAGTTATGCGAAATCCTAACTTTTTAAAAATATACCACTAACTGTGAAAGATCCAAAAAAAAAGTGTAATGCAGTGAAATGAACAAATTCCTTATGCTGTTAAATAAAATGATGAAATGCCCAGTAGTTTGAACACTTGCTCTGTTTCCATGGAATTTAGGAGGGTATTTACTGTTCATTCCTTTATAATTTCAGTTTTATCCTTATGGTTATCTGTGGAACATTAACAATGGTTAAATTGGGAGACAGTGAGTCTTCTCAGAGGAAACAGTCTTATTAATGGTGCCACCATGCATCAAGGATAGAACAATCCTTAATAATTCTATCTTTTGTTACTTAAAAAAAGACTAAGTATTTAGGAATTTATTTCCTAAGTAAATAAATATGAGTCGAATAAAATTGTTAAGCCATAAATATGAGCCAGTTGTCATTGTCTGAATTTTGTTCCTGGGAATGCTGCAACAGTTGTAAGTGTAAAAAAATGGTCATAAGTCACTTTTTTTCAATTCTGTTGTAACTTTGAATGGTCACTAAATGAACTACTGTATGTTGAGGACTACCTGTATCTTGAAAACAAGCTATTATGTACTCATATAAACAAGTAATGGTACAATAAGTTGCTTAATTTCAGTTGTATTAAATTTGAAAGCTAAATGTTTTCTGATGATAGATATCTAGCTATATCAATGCCAAGAGAAATGGTATAAATCAGATAGGAAAATAAGAGCAAATTTGTAAAAAGACAGTATTTTTTGAAGTGATTAGGTAATAATAAACAATCACATTAGAATACCTTGTATTTTAATAGGATGTAGAACCTCCTATGGAAAATAAAATCAAATTTATTTTTTACTAGCTTTCATCATGAATTACTGTACTTCTAAATTAACTTATTCAATAAGATGAATGATGTCATTACTTACCACTGAGCCTTTGTTTTATATTATTTAAGGTTTCAATTTAAGTTGAAGGAAGACTGTCATTCATCTCCCTTTTATATTAACTCTATATCAGTTTTATTAATCCTAATGTATGTCCTTTGATTTATCAGCAAATTCTATTCTATCAAACATGCAATTAATGATTGTGGTACATCAAATCATTTACAACTTCTAAGCAACCACCTAAGTAGATTATTCTCCATAAGGATCCATCTCTAAACCGGTCTTTCAAGATTTCCAATGGTGCACTCACCACCACTCGACTTACAACAGATGATTTACCGTGTTTCCCCCAAAATAAGACCATGTCTTATATTTTTTGAACCCTGAAATAAGCGCTTGGCCTTATTTTCAGGGAGGTCTTATTATTTTGGGGCATGTGGAGCAAGATGGGGCTCCTCTTGCCGTCTTACCTGATTTCCAGCTCTGCGTTTAAATATTTTTGGGGAGGGCTTATTTTGGGGGGAGACTTATTTTAGTGCATGCCCTCAAAAGCCCGATTGGGCTTATTATCAGGGGATGTCTTATTTTCGGGGAAACAGAGTAATGACCATTCAAAGTTACAACAGCTCTTTAAAAAGTGAGTTATGACAATATTTTAACACTTTTAACACAAAATGATTTAATAATCTCACCCCATCTTTGTGTTTTTCATTTATAGAGGGTATTATCACCTAGGACCATATCAGGGGTGGATAGAACTGGTAGTAAAACCAGCGGGAGACTCCGCCCACCAACCCCGGCATCATCAAAATGCTTCTACGCATGTGCAGAAGCTTCTGCGCTTGCGCAGAACAGCGTGCGCACGCAGCCCCTTGTGAACCAGTAGTAAAGGTAAGTAGAATCCACCCCTGGACCATATCTCCTTTATTTGGACCCTTAACTACCCAGGCAGGATTAATTATAATATTAGTCTCCTTGGATATCTCCAGGATAGTATTATATGCAGTATGAAGTGCACAAAGAGATGGCAGCATAACAGTACTTTGCCTGCTCCATGTAAGTGCAGCACCCCCCTGCTGTACATTAAACCAGCTCAATATTTCAGCCTTCACAGGAGCTAAGCAAAAGTGCTACTGCTTTATGAATCACATTAATTTTAATAGGGCATTCCTTTTCTTTCTTTTCTTGCTCTCCTTGCTTTAATATTTTTAGCTATAGCCCAACTAACTTGAAAGAGCTTTTTAAATGACGCCAGAGAAATATCCAGTAGGATATGGACACTCTTTATATTAATCCATAACTTGCATGATATTTTCCTACCTAAAATATTTTTATTTATTTAATTGACTATTGTGGCTTGCAAAGACTGAATATTTATATTCACACATATTAAATTCTCTCTTCTCTTTCTCCTCTTCCCCTCCTTTTTTTTCTTTTGTTATATGGTGTGTTTATAATGTACCTGAGGAAATGGGCATTATATAACAGTCAGAATTTATTGTTTTAAAAAAATATATGTCTACCTTGAGGCACCTTTCATTTTGGCACCATTCAACTTGCCTCCAGAAATCATTACTTTTGTTATGGGTAACATAATTTAGGTGAAGTGTTCTGCGTGATGCTTTCTCTCCAGAATTCTCTGTATTGTATTAGCTTCATCCAACAAAATAGCATTTTTGTCTTCCAAAGAAAATTCTGAGTCCTACTGATTTATTACGTCAGTAAATTAGAACTTTCCTTTCCCATAAACTACAAAATGTTATTGTGAAGTAAAACATGTACCTAAGAGGAAAAACAACTGCTCCATTGGCCTTTTAATATGACAATTACTTCAACAGCTTTTATTCTTTTAATTAAACCTTAAATATCAAATTGATACTACTTGTAATCTATACCTCTCTTCCAGAATTTGTTTTCTAGAAAAAAGTGAAACTGGAGTGTTAGTACCAGTGGTGGGTTGCCCCCGGTTAGGACCGGTTCTATAGAACCGGTAATAAAACTGGAGGGAGGCTCGGCTCACTGACCCCGATGTCATCAGAACGCTTCTGCGCATGCGCAGAAGAGTGTGCATGCAGCCCCATTACGAACCAGTAGTAAAGGTAAGTAGAACCCACCCCTGGTTAGTACGGTGATTTTGCTATTGGTAGAGTGGCCATTGGAATTAGATTTATGAGTCAGTGATCATCTCTTAGAATTTCAACATGCTTCTAAAAGATAACGCTACTTTTCAATCATTCTGCATTTCATGTAAAATCTGTATTTGAAATAGAAGAAGCAGAAATACTGAGCCAGAGCCATATTCTCACTAAACATATGTGTGGTATCCAGAGATTCAAGTTATGGTTAGAATAGAACTAGCAGATCTACTGGAAATGACAAGTCTTAATAAGATTTAATTATTAAGTCTTAAGTTATTAAGTTATCCTAAAACTAGGCTTGGGAAAAGATGTATACACATGGCAATGTGTGAGTCAGCCTGTGTAACTGACAGATGTTGTTTTCAAATCATTGTATGGATCAGAGTGTTTTTCTGCTTTTCATGTGCTGCTATTTTTGTGTTTTTGACAAGGCATACAGATTGACTGATATTTAAATCAGACTAAAGCCAATGAGAAGGCTAGCAGGTTCAGTATTTGCTTCAGTACATGTTATGAGAATGATTGAGTCAACCATCTCATTTATTTATTTATTGGTTCAATTTATATGCCGCCCTTCTCCGGAGACTCAGGGCGGCTTACAATGTGTTAAGCAATAGCCTTCATACTTTTGTATATACCTGCTTAGTAGGACTTTCGGCCCCCCCTAAGCTGTGTTCTTTTTTATACAAAGTCAGTTTATTGCCCCCACAATCCGGGTCCTCATTTTACCTACCTCGAAAGGATGGAAGGCTGAATCAACCTTGAGCCTGGTGAGATTTGAACTTGCAGTAATTGCAGGCAGCTGGTACTACTTAATAGCACTTTAGTCTGCTGCGCCACCAAAGCTCATGTATTGGTAGGTAAGCTAATGCAAAAAACAAAAGTAATAATAATGAAACACCTCCTCTTTTGATATTCTGGCAATTGTTCCCAAATATTAAGAACAGAATGACTGATTTGACTAATTGGAATTGCTTAGTACATACACACAGACACACACAAACAACACAAACAAACAAACAACACACACATATAAAATGGAGGCGCACAGACACAAATGTATAAAAAAAAACAAATGTTCTTTAGTTTTATTTTGGTTAAAACTATTAATCTTTCTAATGTTTTAAAGATTTTCTACATTGTACAAAAACAAAAACTGCACCTGAAGAGAACTGCAATGCACATGTCTTTATATCCAAATGCCAGAAATCTCAAAGTTAAAATGAGAAAAATGAATGTGTTCTATACTAAAAGAGGCCATACGTCTAGGGGGTATATCAGAAAATTGATTAAAATTGACAAAATTAATAAAATAAGGAGAACTTTGGAAATAAAATCTATTAAAAAAACCTGGGATGGTGATAGTGGTGTGAAAAGTATGATAAAATTGAATATAATCACTTCACAGAAAAGCTAGTAACAGCTTTTGGGTGATCTTCAAGGAAAGAAATAAAGTGGGGTTCCATGTTAGAGGTTAGGAAATAGCATGAAAAAAAAATGTTTCTGTAGAATTAATAGCTAACATAAAAACATGAATAGCAATACAAAATTGAGACTGCATTATTTAGAATTTTCCATTGCAAGATAAAACACTTAGATAGATTGAACAGATATTCTTTTCAAGGGTAATTTTACGAGTAGCTATGAGGCCAGGTCAAAACTGAGCTACATTTACTTCAAAAAGTAAATCATATTTAAATATAATTCAATATTTTTAGTTAATGAGATTGTTGTGAACAAATTGAATAATTCCTTCTTTCTACCTCATTATATTATATATATTACAATTCATTGGTAATTTTTGAGAAGGATCTTGTGGCTGTGCCACATGCAATCTTGTGGTCTCAGATTATGTTTCTATTTTAAATTTTAAAACTGACTCCTAAGAACAAAGGCATGTTTGGAATAAAATGAAAAAAGGATATTGAAAAAGGACAATGATTATATCTGTTTTGGCAACTTATATTGTTTAGGATCACTTTGTTAAATTTTTTGCAGATTTAATAATTATTCCACTGCTGTCTTGGAACCATCAGTTTAAAGGCAGAAAAAAATTGGGTATATTTTGTTGATTAAAAATAATGTTTTTCTTTGCCTGCTGATTAAACAAGTCTACTTTTCTTTACGTGCTCAGTGGGATGTAAAGACAGAACTCTTCTTAGTGCTTTTTAATACCTTTTCCTCTCTATGCTTAAATAAAGAGTTCCAGTGGGATGGAAATGGAGCTCCACAGAGTACCTTTACTTTTAGGCACCATAATCCCTCCCCTATAGAGCTACAATAATGTGTTTCCTCCCACAACTACTGCATGGCACTCAAATGCCATGAGAAATTCTCTGGGTAAAGTGTAAAAGCTGGAGAAGTGTGTGAATACATTCACCCACCCACAGACAAACACACTTTATATTGTAAAGATTGGAAAAGTTCGAGTTCATCTATTTTTTTTCTTTTTGGTTATCAAAAGGAGAATATTTAAGTGTAAAGGAAGATATTTTAAAAGGACAAACTCTTTAACAGAAGAATTTTCAAAGGTTGAAAACAATAATTAACTTTCTGGGAAAAACAAAACAGAACAACACCTATTTGTGAGCCCAGCTGTCATTGCTACCCTTCTAGAAAATAAATATAGTGCAAAAAGGAAAAAAAAATGTTATAAATAATATAGCAGTTTCTAGGCAACGTATGGAATGAAAACATTCCCTACAAGGTATACTGTAAATTCTTAAATGTTAAACTTTTTTTTAGGGTCAAGCTCTTCAGTATCAGGTTTTCTGAAGAATTATTAGAAAAATGCTTCTTTCAAGAAATATCTATTTGTGAATCCAGTTTTGCAATAAATTGCAATATCTATTTTTTGTTTTGTTGACATACTACTAGTCTAATAATTTTTGAGCAAGATTTTGGAGAGGTTTTTAAATCAGATTTTATCAGATTTAAACACAATTTTTTATCACAATTCATTTCACAGCTTCTCAGTGAAACTGCTTAAGACCATCTTTACATTCAAACTATTGCTTTAAATAATTTACAAAGATGCTCATGTTAACAGAAAGAGGATGGCTCTAGAAACCTTAGTTACAATGTCCCCCTGTCATATGTTAACTTAAATGTAAAGTCTCCCTTAAACTGAGTTTGAATTTGAGATATTATTTTGCCTATTTGTATAACAATATACAAGTAGTTTGCCATTACTTTATGGGATGCTTTTCAATTCCCACTTTAGCCTATAACTCCAGTATTAATCTAATTGAGTTTGAAGAAAATAATTTGCATAAAAGTGATGAATTAATGAACTAACCAATTTAATAATGGAGGGTAATCAACAGAAAGTCTCTGGGGAACTTATCATTTCTCCATCTTTCTTTAAACCTCAAAAAAAGCTTGTTATGCATTAAGTTTGAATGCACTCCGCTAATGATGTAACAGCCTCTGCTCACTTAATAAGCCTAGTGCTAAGGCTAGCATGATACTGCTTACTATTAAGATGAAATTAGTTTGGAAGATCAGAAATTGTGTGTTTCTTATTTATGGAAAACGTTTTTGGAATTATTTTCAATGTTTCCCAAATTAAATAGACATGAACAAGAAATGGATGAAGTATCTCTCCAGCATAAAATTTCATGCAATTTTGTTCCTGTTCTTATAAAACTTTACTTTTTATTTGAAATATTATAATCCACTATTATTATTTATACTTTATCAACCTACAAATAATGAAACCATTTTTGACCATAGCCTCAAAATCCAGTAAAAAAAGAAGCGGAGGAGGGAAGTGAATGTAAATTCAGGAGAACTAGTTTCATATCTGGCCGGTTGTTTCAGGTTGATTTCAGGTAATAGATAAAGAAAGTGCAAAGCAAACTACCAGAACTACTTCTTTACATGTAGGGTTTGTGTAATCTGTTATAATGTATTTCTTGGTCTGTTATAATGTATTTCTTGGTAGACAAAATTCAGATTGCAATGTTTATGGAAATGGTTAAGGCTAGAATGTATTTCTCTATGAGAGTTCTGCACCTGTAATACCATTGCCTTTAACAAAACATAAATTTCAAATGATTCTATAGTAATGGGCAAAAAAGATCAACTATAATTGACAGAAATTATTTCTATCTGGGTATCTAGAATTACTATACTGTATATTAGGCTACTGTCATCTTCCAACAGATAGTAGCTGAAATGTAGCAGTTAAGGTTAGGCCAGGTTGGAGAAAGTTAAATTATATGGACAAGAAACTTGCTGTTTGTGTACCTTTCTATATTTCTTATATACTTTACTAACTGGACGCCCGTGCTTCACTACAAAACAATGTGATCGGGTGTCATAAATTGACACTTAAAGCTGAAACATAATGTAGAATATGTAACTCCATAGCATCAGAGCATGTTAATATAAGGCAACTGGCAGCTGGAACAGAGGGGGAGGGGGAGTAGAATGTCCCAGCCCATTAGGCCGGATGAGTCACACCAACGCCGGTTTACCGAAGGGGTAGCATCAGAGCATGTTAATATAAGGCAACTGGCAGTTGGGACAGAGTTTCTTTCAGGTGGGGAGGGGGAGTAGAACATCTAACTCCTTAGCATCAGAGTGTGTGAATATAATACTGTATATGAAATAGTAATGATCTGATGGTCATTTCAAAAAATCCTTTCTCAGAGAGCACGTAGAAGCCAAGAGGAACATACATGCCAAATTTCAAGTTTGTAGGCTTTACCATTCTGGAGATTTTGTGAAGAGTGAGTGGTATTTGGCTTTTATATATATATAGAAGATTCTCTTTTGGAATGAGTTGACTTTTGTATAGTTTTTTTTCGAGAATTCATAGTGGCTTCAATGGAGAGGGCTATTTGTCCATTGGAGGTGAATACTATCATGGTTTTCCTGTGGCTGTATTTGATATCAAGAAAAATGAAGAAGGACACAGGCTGAATTCCAGCTGCTTTGTCAGGGATTGCGAGTAGGAACTATGTGTTTTGGAAGTGCTATTTGATTTAATGTAGGCTCCAAAGTTTTAGTTCTAGCGACCTAATTCCCTCTTATTTATCTATCTTAATAAATAACTTTTGAGAATTCAAAAATACTCACACTATTTTTTTACTATTACTTCAAGATTTGCTATAATATATATATGATTTTCTTTCATAGGTATCAAGCTATGCTGCATTTATACTTCGTCTAATAGTTCAACTTGTTTAAAATATTCACATGGAGCTGTCTCAGGTCCTGCAACATTCACTTCCTTCTGTTATTAAGCCTTGCTTTCTGAGTCCTTTCTTTTTGAGACATTCTCTTCAGAAACTTTTGCTTCATGTACTGTCATGCTAGACATTCCAGGCAAATGCAGTGCCATTTGACTGATTTTTCATTCTGTTAATAAATAATGTCCAGTGATGTGATTGAAGTTCATGATACGACACAAATGTGAGTCGAGTAGATATTTACTTATTTATTCAACAAATGTATATAACCAACTATTTATCCAAGATGTTATAGGCAGCAAACAGTAATAAAACATAACTAAAGTATATAAATCCAATTTAAAAGATTCTGGGTTGATGGCCCTAAAAACTGGTTTATTATTAAACCAAACGACACCCATATCAGTGCTCCATCAACATCCTGATTTGACAGCTTTCTAAAAGGCCAATAGGATCAGAGCCATTCATATTTCAGGTGGGAGGTGTTCCTAAGACAGACACCATGACAAGGTAGGTGATACTGTTCACCAATGAGACTCAGAGTATGCCTATTCTGCCTATTCTAATGGACTGGGCATATCTATCCTTTAAATGCAAATTATCTTTCATATCTGTAGCTCACTTTGACATATTTCCCTGGTGGAAATATTTTTCATCAATACAATTTAAAATATATACTGTATTGACTTCAATGGAACCGGGAATTATTTACATGCTATCAAAAAGGGATAGGAAATCTATAAACTTTGTTCTGAGCTTGTTGAGCTCATCATATCAAAGCAATATATTGGGCCCTTAATTTCTTAATGTTGACTGTTAAGAATATATACTTTAGTTTTAGTTTATTCTAATTATATTATGGTTACTTTGGCTACTCCTGTTATTTTTATAACTCCAAAGCATAAATATGTCATGTCTGCTTTGACATTACATAATATAAACAAAAAGAAAATATAAACACGTTGTCAGTTGGTCTATGAGTTTCTTTCTGCCTGCGTTACATTCAATCACTGACTATAGTGAATTTTTACTTGATATATATTTTATTTTTTATAGCACTCCCAAGGTATTTATCTTATATTTTATTCTTGTTACTATAAAGTACAGTACTATACTTTGCTTGCAATCACAAAAAAGCTGCACAAAACCTAGGTTTTTTAAGAGGATCGCTGGAAGTTACAGGTAGTCCTTGGGCTACAATGGCAATTGGGATGGGAACTGCCAAAGCTAAGCAATGCTGTAGTAAAGCAGGACATCATGTGACTGCATCACTTAATGATGGCAATTCAAGTAGTCCCAGTTCCTGTCAATAAATGATAACTGTATAAGTGAGGACTTCATGTAAATGTGACTTTTTTCTGGCTTCTCCATTGACTTTGCTTGTGGGAAGCTGGCAGAGAATGTCAGAAAACATGATCATGTGACTGCGAAGACACTTGACAGCTGGAAGTACAAAGACCTATCCTAAGTATCATTCAGGGCCATCATGATTTTGAACAGTTGAATCCCCCTCTCTCAAATTAATTAATTAAATTTCCCTACTGAAAACTATTCCAAATTGGGGTTCTAAAGCATCTAAAGTTTTCTATTTATAACCAACATTTCTATAGTTCCCCCAAACATAATTAGCCAGTGAAACTGTTTAAACAAAGCATTCAGCTGATCCTATAACTAACCTCTACCAATGTGTTGGCAATAGCGTTTTGAATCATCTGAAGGTATTGACCATTCTAGCATTTACTGTGCAAACCTAATGCTGGCCTGGTTATGAATATCCACTTAATTCCTTGGCAGAACACTAGAGGGGTTGCCTTTCCTTCTCCAATGGGCACACTTTATTGGATAATGAAGAAGGCAACAGAATTCCAAAAATTCCATTTTCTTTATTGATTTTGACTATGTAGTACACAACAAATTGTAAATAGCCTTTAAAAACATGGCACTATGTAATCTTAGTTACCTGTTGAAGAATTAGATGACCAAAAAGTAGCAGTTAGAATGGAATGTTGAGCAACTAAATGGTTCAAAATTGGGGAATGAGTATGCTGAAGTTGTATGCTGTCACTTTATTTAATTTATACACATTATAAAATTGCTTGGAGAAACAACTTCAGATATTCCTTTGATTCAATTTGAAGGGTCAAGGTAAAAAATACTTATGGAACCTTTTGTTAAAAGTGCAGGAGGAGTATGTAAAAGCCAATCTGCTGCTCACTATATTTTTTCCCCAAAAAATATTATGTCAAGGAGCAATGCCAACCCAAAGCAAATAGATATGGAGATAAACTAACAATAGACTTTTTCTTCTCAGGCTGAAAAGTCCACATAAATACTTGCAGCTTGGGAGAAAGGCTATGACAAAACAAGACAAAATATTAAATTACAGAGCCATCACCTTGACAACTAAAGTATATTTCACCATTATTGATTTTCTTAGCTATAATAAATGGCTGTGAAATCAGATTATCAGAAAAAATGATATCTTTGAATAATGATGTTGGAGAAAATAGTTTGGACATGTAGAACACATCTTTCAGTGACTTCAGAAAACTGAACAGAAACACAAACACTTCAGTGAAACTAAAGGTTATGTATTTTCAACACATAATGTAAAAGCAAGAATCATTGGAAAAGACACCAATGTTTGAAAAAAATAAAAAGCAATTGAAAAAGAGGCTGTTAAGAAAACAAGTTGGCTGGACGCTATCAATGAAGGCACAAAGATAAATTCACAAATACTATATAATATTAAAATTTTATATACTACAAAAATATTAAATAAAGGTACTGATAGGTCTGGAGAAAGGGTAAGTCACAAAGACTCAGAAACAGCTGAACCACTTAAATATTGGCCATCACACACATAAATCCCTGTGTATCCAAGACAAAAGCTAAATGTGGGAGTACATTTGAATTCTAATTTGCTTCAGTTTCTGATGACAGAGTTTCAATCAGTTTGTTTAGAAGGTAGGCAGATTTGGACATACTGTTGGTTATAACTTGGGGCAAAATATAGATGTTACATAATATGTATCCACAACTCATTGTGTCCTTAAACTCGGATTATTGCAAAGAATGTTGTTAGCTGTAGTTGGATCCTAATTTAGAATATTACTCTTATCTTTTTAAGAAACTGCAGTTGTAACACAGTCATTATATCTTAAATGTTAACAAATCTTAAATATACATCTTACTTTGTAAGTACTTTAAAGAAATACATTTCATTTTGCTATCATTTTACCGGTAGATCCTCAATCCTTTGCTGAACTTTATTCTGTCCTCACATATTCTAGCCTTGCCAATTATAAATTGGAAAGTTCCATATAGGCTACTGGGACTGAAAAAAACGCCACCACTATATAGCATTTAAAATTTGCTGAACTCTATTCCATCTTATGGGTATACAGGTGTTTTCATACGTTTTAAAATCTAAAATCGTGATTCTTGAATTAAGGGCTGAGGGAGACGGCATATTCATAATTCTAACTGTTACTATGTAAGTCAATAATAGTTTTATAAAGTTTATGCAAACATTTTTTTCCAAAAATCAAGTGATTCGACCATCGCTTTCTTTGATGTTATCGGCATCTGCCTGTTGCCTTTCCTGAAACGAGGGAGGCGTAGAGGACGAGAGCTACGCCCGAGAAATCTGAGGCAAAGCGCATCAGATGGAAGGCTGGAAGGCAGAGTTTGGCTCGCGCGGAGCGGTTGCAGCATCCCTAGCACCGAGCCGCTTGACTGAAGGAGAATGGCGTGGGCAAGGAAGAGTTTTGGCGCGGCAGCGGCTGCGCCGATAAGGACCGTTAGTTCGGGAGGCCGCACTAAATGCCCCGCCGCGCGCGGACAGAAAAACAAGAAAGCGAAGAAAGCGGCGATACTTTCGAAACTGGGCGCTCGGAGCGAATAGGAAAAAAAAAAACAAAAACGGGGAGGCAGCGATGGGAGGAGGAGTCACGCGCAGCTTCATAGCTCCAGCACGCGCCACTCAGTTTTACACCTCCCCCAACCGCGCGCGCGCTTCTCTTCCACTTTGCTGCCACCCGTGCTGCCTCTTGCCCCCACCTTTCGAAGCTTTCTCTCCCGCCGCCGCCGCGGCCGCCGCCGCTTCTTCCAGCCTGTGCCTGGCAGTGTGCGCCTCCTACGTGCGTTCCACTTGGTACGGCCCACCTGGAAGATCATGGCGATTGATGGTAAGTAGGCCAATAACGAGCTCCTCTCCTCTCGAATAACCCCCTCTTCACCTGGGCAGCGGGCGCGGGGTGGGGCGACCCCGAGCGGAGGGGCGCTCCTTCAGGGGAAACCGGGAGGTGGGGAGGGAGACAAGAAATAAAAACAAAAAGGGCGCGGTTGATTTGTGTTCTTGGGCTCTTAAGCAGAGAGCTTCGGAATCGTTGGGGAGCGGGGGAGGGAGGATAAGGGGGCGCTTCGCTATTCCCCCCACCCCTCGGGTCTGGCGCTACAACTGTCATAATTGCAGAAAGCGACAATCGGCGCTTTTCCTTCTCTCCCCCCCCCCCCCCCCCCAGCATCCCCATGTAATTGTATACAAGGACGCAAATTATTTTGTTTGAATCGAGGCGGAATTTTATCTATGGTCTGGCTAAATAAGTGCTTATTTTCAGAGGTGTTTAAAAAAACAAAACCTACCGATAAGATGAATCTCTGGGATAGTAGTGGCCAACGGTCATTCATTATCGGTTCTTTCGCGTTTTCTTTGCGAGTTATAACAACCCTAAGCTACAGGCAGCAGAGATCTCGAGGCATTTTTTGACTAAAGGTGCACAGAAAATAACTGGGTAAAGAAGATTCTTTCTTTCTTTCTTTCTTTCTTTCTTTCTTTCTTTCTTTCTTTCTTTCTTTCTTTCTTTCTTTCTTTCTTTCTTTCTTTCTTTCTTTCTTTCTTTCTTTCTTCCTTCCTTCCTTCCTTCCTTCCTTCCTTCCTTCTCTCTCTGTCTCTTTCTTCTCTCTCTTTCTCTTTCTCTTTCTTACTTCTCTCTCTCTCTCTCTTTCTTCCTTCCTTCCTTCCTTCTCTCTCTCTTTCTCTTTCTTACTTCTCTCTCTCTCTCTCTCTCTCTTTCTTCCTTCCTTCCTTTCCTTTTATTGTAAATCCTTATTTTGCTGTTTTAAAAGTCTAAAGTAAATGACGATTCAAGAAGGCTCTGCGTTTGTGTGCTTGGAAAAAACAATATTCAATCCCCCCCTTTTTTTCTCCTCATTCATTTATTCATGCCTGTCTCCCAGAAATGTGACTAAGTTTTCATAATCTGTTTCTAATTCTATATGAATTTGAGGAGGATTGAGAAGAAACTGAAAACATGAATAAAAGCTTTTCATTAAAAGCATTTGTTTGAGTAAGAGTTTTTATCACGTGATTCAAAGCTAACTATTTTACAAGGAAATCAAGCATCATCTGCTTTTCCATAGGCCGTTAAATTTATTATCCAATTCTTGAAATATACTTTTGAACCTGTGCAGCATTTGAATGTTTAATTTGTTGATGCCTTAAGAAACTTGAAAACAAATAAAAACTACTGATAGGATGAAAATGTCATCAGTATCTTGAAGAAAAATGCAACATTTGCACTTCTAACATCTTATTTGAATTTGATTTTTAAATTTAAATTTAATTTAGTTAATTATGTTTAATAGGCTGTCCAACCCCGAATGACACTAGGTAGCTTACAACTGAAAAACCAATGTACAGCAATTCAACCAAGTGAAAGAGAAAAATTCCAAACCAGACCAGTTAAAAAAACGGGGGCTCTCTAGTCACTATGTCCTAAGGCTTGGTCTTTACTGATTTTATTAAATAGTGGAAGATTTTATTAAACAGTGTAAGGGGGAGGAGTCAAGTGAATTTCTGAGAGGAGCTCATTCAGAGGGCAGGAATTGCAACAGACTGGATGCAACTCCTGTGTCCTGGCAAATGACAATTTTTAATTGATGAGACCTGAGCACATCTAGCCTGCTGGGCTGAATTGGACAGGCAGACTTGACTGGAGATAAGAGCTCCTTCAGATATCCCAGTCTTACCCAGAGCTGAATTTATCTGAAAAATTTCTGGGGTGTTTTGGGGGGGAGGAGACTTTGTTCTTACTTTTATTCTTTAAAAATGTGGTTTGGTACAATTGATATAGTATTCCATCTTATATAGTATAGTGGCAGGCTGCATATATGTGCATGGTTGATATACCTAATTGTCTTTATTCCCATCAAAATGCAGCAGATCATAACCTGAAGCAGGCCTATAAATCTTAGTTTATGCATTATACACCAGAGATTTTCAATATTCATATAATTCAATATTGATATAATAGCATGATATTTTTATATAGCTTCTTTAGTTTCTTTGAATAACAGAATAGTAGAGTTGGAAGGGACCTTGGAAGTCTTCTAGTCCAACCCCCTGCTCAGATACGCTATACCATTTCAGACAAATTATTGTCCCATCTCTTCTTAAAAATTTCCAGTGTATATAAATATTTAGCATACTACTTGGTTCTCTGATTTATAACAAAGATTAGTTCTTTGGAATTATATAACAACTATTTACATTAGTTAGCCTTAAAAATAATAACTCTTGATCAATTTAAGTAACAGTTATTACTATCTGCATTATTTTCCTCAATATATCTTTTATGGATGTATTTTATATGTTAATGTTAGTACATTGAATGTACCTCCTGGTTGAAGTGGGCAACACTGTTTATCGATTGTGGTTTGTAAAGGACAGCATGAGGATACTTGGGGCAGAGTTTGGATTAGGTTGCATTATGGTATATGAGTTGAAATACAGAAACTGATCAGCATTGACCTTACTATTAGTATGGAATGCTACATGTGTGACAGATACAACTAAGACTAATAATTTAGTACCCCTTGTAGCTTAGTAAAAAAATGTTACATAAAACTGTATTTCCTTTTCCCATCTCAGTAATTAAACCTCTAATGCCATGATGGTGAACCTATGGCATGTGTGCCAGAGGTGGCATGCAGAACCCTCTCTGTGGGCGTGCCATCACCAGTTGCTCTTCTGGTTTCTGGCACATGCATGCATGCCGGCCAAGTAATCTTTGCGCATGCCAGAGCCCCGGAAACCAGAAGACCAGGTGGCCGGCATCCGCATGCGCACTGGCCAGCTGGTCTTCAAGTTTCCAGGGCTCCGGTGCACATGCGCATGTGTTCCAGTTTGGGCACTCAGTGCCGAAAAGATTCACCATCACTGCTCTAATGCTGTGTTTAGTGCCATGATACGGTTATATGTGATTATTTTTCAGGTTTTGCATTTTTATTATTTGGTGCTGATTGTCATATCTGTTAGCTTTGTGCATTTACTCTTGTGATTATTAAATTCCATTATATAATTCTATTATATTAAGATGTCTCTAGTTGAACTTAATTCCTGTTGTCTATGTAGGGACATTTTTGCTGTTTTCTCGCAACAGTATGTAAATAATTTGTCATTGCCTTCTTTTTGAATATTCTTTGACTTGGCAATATAGCCTATGGCCATGATTTCTCTGATGATCTCTCATTTGACTACCAGCTGGCCTTGATTCTACATAGCCCAGACAAAATCAGCAAGGTGCTACTATGCTAAGATTTCATTGTATTACTTCCTGAGAAAATAATAAGGTGTTTAAAACATTAAATGTTATTTTTTATTTATGTATTAGGATGTAATCTCAGTTTCTTCCAATAAATGGATGTTATTTCTTAAATGACAGCATAATATATATATATAATGCTAACATAATATATAATAAACAACAGATTTAGAAGAAAAGAATGAATATCCTACAGGACAGAAGCAAACAGAGAAAAAAACCACATCTTCGAGGTCCCATAAGAATAACCATATACTAGTTATAGTAATTGGAGAGAAACAGTCCTGCAGATAAATAGTCCATTCAGCACTTGCTCTAAGATACAAAAAGTTCCCATAGTCATTATGAGTATGCCCTTGTGATTCAGGATAGATAGAAACTATTGAGCTTATTCTTCTCTATTGCCAGTTTTATACAAAACTTTGAAATGCTCTCATTACCTTACTTCTGACTGGCAAAATAAGATAAAACAATCAACAGAACAAGCAATTGCTACTTTCTGACATCAGCCCTGAAATAACAAGGTGACCAGGTTTTGCGTGGTGGCTTGAGAAATCAGGCAAAGAATAATTAAGCACAATTGCATCTGCTGGAGTATGGATCGCCAGAAGTGGCTCAGGTTCAGCATTGAACACTGACTTTGAAGTGAACATACTAGGTCAGCTATTGTACTACATTTTTCTCAAGTTTGACAGGAGTTTGTAATTATAAGTTTATAATTCTTAAATCTCTTCTGGATAATTTTATTGTTTTATTTATGAAAATGCATATGTGTCTGTATGTGTATCTTGAGTATGTATGTGTAATGTATGTGCTTATATGTACAATATATATTTGTATAGTATTTGTATTTTATAATGCTATTCCAAGTTTACATTATCCAGATTGATAATTTTAATTTCTTCTAATTATGGCCTGAATAAACCTTTTAGTATATAGGTAATACTCAACTTACAACCATAATCGAGCCTGCAATTTCAGTTGTAAGTCTTGATGTTTGTATAGTGAATCATTACGTGACTGTGCCTGATTCTATTACATGTTTTGTGGTGGCTGTTAAGCAAGGGTTCTAGGATTGGCATGAAAAAAATTACTGAGATACTAAGCATGCGGTGACCCAAGAATTTGGGAACCTCTAATCCATAATTCTCGTAAAATGTTTGCTGGCACTTCCTCTACAGTTTAAACAGCTTAAAGATAATGGATTTAGCTTTTTATTAATATTTGTTTATTGTTAACTAGCTAATTTTATTAATAATTGTATGATTCCTATATTAAAGCAAATGTGAAAATATTGCTTAAATTTTATATGTTAGTACCAGGATGGCAAACCTATGGCACGTTTGCCAGAGGTGGCATGCAGAGCCCTCTCTGTGGGCACGCACGCTGTCACCAGCTCTACTTCTGGTTTCTGGCACATGCATGCGCGCTGGCCAGCTAATCTTTGTGCGTGCCGGAGCCCTGGAAACCAGAAGACCAGGTGGCCGGCATGCGCACCAGCCAGCTGGTCTTCCAGTTTCCAGGGCTTCGGCGCCCACATGTACGCGCACATGGTCCAGTTTGGGCACTCGGTGCCAAAAAGGTTCGCCATCACTGTGTTAGTATTTCAAAATCCAAATGACTCAAATGGCATCAATACCAATGATATTCTTGCTTTTATTTCTTTCTCCATACCCTATATCCAACTTCTCCTGTTTTCTGTGCATCTCTAAGCAATTAAAGGAGGAAATGTGACAGGTCAAGTTAAAATAATATCTATATCAAAGTAAGACTAGCATTAGCAGATTCTCAGATATTTGGGGGTTTTTTTTGTTTTGTTTTGTTTTTGACTGAGGTATAACCTACATGAAACGACTTATTTTGATTAGCTGGGAACTTTTTCTTGCACAGCAAAATATTGTCTGTATTGTAAATGTTAAGCTGCTTAATGCTTGTTTGGGAAACAGATTGTTTTAATATAAGGTACAATTTATATATTTAAAATTCATGTAAAATGTATTCAGATATGGAACCAATAACTACTATAATTTGAATTTTTGAGTTTTCTAAATTATTTTTAAAAATTATAAAGTAATTTTTTATGTCTGAGTATAGACCTCAACAAGAGTATAAATATTATAATCTATTTTATATGGTATTTCTATTTCTCAATGTTTTTTCAACAGGTGGAGAGAGAACTTGTGGTGTACATGAACTAATTTGCATTAGAAAAGGTAAACATAATTTTAAATATTTTTAAAAATTCTACCTCATTGCATGTGATTCATGTAAGAACTGGCTATTATGTAAATTGATAGTTATTAAATCAGGTATTCATATTTTCAAGAATTGAAACCTACATTTAATCCAGTTTTCATTTTAGCATTATAATTACTAATAATACTTCATGGTAAATGGAAAATATTGGCCACCTTGTTAATAAACTACAAAAGAATAGCATGAGTCCCTGCAGACTGCTGACTATAAAGCCTGCTGACTATAAAGGCTGATCTCCTTATGCGGGAAATCAAAAGAAAGGAAGTGTCCGGAAACTACTGTACTGAATGAGTTGTTTATATGCTCATAGCTAGGGGGCAAGTCATATTGAGTCTGCTAGTGTGAGAGCAGAACAACAACCCTCAAATTGTTGCTGTCAAATCCATTTACTTCCTTGGTTTGATATTTTATTTGAGTGCTCCTTTATAAGTTGTTGATTTGTTTTGTTTTCAACTGCTGTCCATGAATGCTCAAGGGATGGGGAGGGATAAACCTTAGTAGATTATCTACATCTTGGAGAGTCCACTTTCGTTTTCTGTTACTCACTAGTCAGCTCAAACTCGATTGCAGAAAATATGACTTCAGCAACAGAATGGTCAGTGCCTGGAATGCACTACCTGACTCTGTGGTTTCATCCCGAAACTCCCAAAATTTTAACCTAAGACTGTCTACTGTTGACCTCACCCCATTCCTAAGAGGTCTGTAAGGGGCGTGCATAAGAGCACCAGCGTGCCTACCATCCCTGTCCTAATGTTTCCTCTATTCTAGGGGTCCCAACCTTTCGGATCTCAGGGACCACTAAATTCATAATTTTAAATCCCATGGACCACTAATATGATCTGCCTAATGATTGGCTGGGTGGATGTGGCTAAGTGGTCATGTAACCTGGTGGGCATGGCCAACTCGATGGCCAACTCAATGTCACTTGCGTCAAGGGGCGCCTAACCGGCCTCTACTCACCCCTGCCCTGCCAGCCACTCCTCGCCTCTCCACCCGGTCTCTTTAGGGCCCCAACAGGAAGCAGTTGTTGGAGCTAAGCAGCCGCCATGAGAAAGAGTTGGCAAAATAGCTGCTCAGTTCAAATTGGATCTGGCCGAGAAAGAGGCTCAGCAGAAGCATCTCACTGAGGACTATGAGAATAGGCTTTCCAAGCGGATGGAAGACCTGCAAGAGTGCAAGGCCAGGTACTGGCACCTGGAGGCTCAGCGGGCTGAGATGGTCAGCCAGTTCCAGGCCATGTGTTGTGGCCCGTCAGCTGCCTGTGCAGCTAGTAGCTGATTCCGACAGGGAGGAGGCTGGTGTGGTGCTGTGCCAGCAGCCTGTGCAGCTGGCACTAGAGTCAGACAATGAGGAGGCTGGAGAAGATGTGCCAGAGGTGGTGATTCAGCCAGGACCTTCAGAACCTCCAGAAGCTCCCAGTGAAGAGGAAGGAGAGGAGGAGCCTCTTCTCGATGCATGGGCGCGCAGAGCTGCCAAAAGGCAGGAATGGTTCCTCAGGAGGAGGTCTCCTCGAGAGTAAGGCTTGGGGCTAATTGGCCACTCCCTTAGCCTATTTAAGGAAGGACGAAGACTGAGGCAATTTGCAGGGAACAACTTCATTCACTCTCCTTCGTGTCTTGATCTTAGTTCTCTTATCAGTGTCCTGCAAATTGCTTCTGGGCTTTCTGCCAACCATAGTAAGATTACGATTATTTATTCTTTGGATTCTTGTAGGCTGTTAAGAAAGTTAATTAACAGCCTTTATTTGAAAAAGACTGATTTAATTTAGTAAACTAAGATTTGGACAGAATGCTTGTGTGGCAGTTGCAGAGGACCTTGTATGAAGCAGATTATCTAGACATTTTCAGTTGGGGTTCAGGCCAGGATTTGGGACTGAAATGACATTGATCGTACTCATGGATGACCTCTAGTGGGAGCGGGATGGTAGTACCAGTACATCCATCCTGGCTCTTCTTGACCTCTCAGCAGCATTCGATACATTGATCATGGTATCCTTCTGGGCTGGCTCTGAGAGTTGGGGATGAGTGTTGTACTAGTTCTCCTTCCTCTGGGATTGGTTTCAGTCAGTGTCAATAGGCAGGGAGAGATCTGGGCCACACCTCCTACTTTGTGGGGTGCTTCAGGACTTGGTTCTGTCTCCTTTCCTATTTAACATATACATGAGGCCACTGTGTGAGGTGATTCATTGGTTTGGGGTGAGATATCAATATACAGATGCTATCCAGCATTATGTATCTACTTCAGGCCCTTTGACTGATGCTGTGGACATCCTATCCTGGATTGGGCAAAATGGGCTCCGACTCAATCCTATCTGGAACGAAGTGGGTATTTGGACCTTCCACAAACAATGTTCTTTCATCTCTAGTTCTTAATGTGGTGGCACTACCCCCACTATCTGGAAGTCTTTCTAAACTCATAGCTCTTACTTGAAGAGCAGGGGGCAGCTGTGGCTATGAGAGTCTTTTCACGCCTTCGGTTAGTATGTCAGTTAGTATATCAGTTTGTGCCGTTCCTGGACCAGGAGGCCCTGCACATCATCACCACCATGCCCATTTAAATTCCTGCTTATGTTCTATAGGGCTACCCTTGAAAAGCATTCAGAAACTTCAGTTGGTGAAAAATGTGTCTGTATGTGTAATAGATGGTGCTGGCTACACCGCCTTATGTAACACTACTATTCCGTGAGATGCACTGGCTGCCAGTGTGTTCCTAAGTGCAATTCAAGATACTGGTTGTTACCTTTAAAGCCCTATATGGCTTGGTACTGGTTTATCTGAGGGGACTGCTTTTTTCAAGAGTTTCTACCCATCCAGTCTGATCCAACATATTGGGCATGCTGCAGATCCTGTCAGCCAAAGAGTGTCAACTGGAGGGAACTAGAAGACAGGCTTTTTCGGCTGTAGCCCCTTCTTTGTAGAATATTCTCCCCTTGGAGATTAAAATGGCCCAAATCCTCTTGACCTTTTGCAAAGTTTTAAAAACATGGCTATGTACCCAGGCCTGGGGCTCAGAATGTATTAAGGGCCCCCTTACTTGGGTTACTATTAGTTGATTAATCAAGGCTGCCTTTTAGCTGCCAAGAGTTACTTGGTTGTATTGGGTAGTTATAGTAATTGAATAAATAAATGAAATAATAAATAAGATTATATTATTATAGCTATTCCAATAAAAATAGTTTTAAACCAATTTAGAATCGGTGTCTTAATCTGGTTTGTTTTATAAGGTTTATAGAATAAGTGTAAAAATAGCTACTATGCAACCCATGATGTGACAACAATAAGCTCAGGATGATTTAGAACAACAGTTGCAGGAATAATCATGCCTATCTGATCGGTAAGGCCTTGAATACTTTTAGCAGTCTTTCACCCCAGGAGGCTGCTGGGAATAAATTGGTTCAGGCTGCAATTTCAGCACTAAGTTCAACTTTCATAAGGCTTATCCAAAATGGTTTCGAGATCATAGGTTTATGGTAGAGGAAGTCAAGAGAATGCCAAGAAGCCTTGAATCAGCTCAGAAAGTTGCCAATAAGTCCTGAAATGTGGACTTCCCAGGAAGTGTATGATTGCATAGTCTTAGTGCAATTTATTACCATTATGTCTGAGACAGTACAGTTTTGGTTGTAGAATACTGTCCGGGTAGCTCTAATCAAGATTTACTACCATTTATTAGCTCACCATGCTAATGTTTCTGGATATGCCCTCGTCACCTCCCGTCTGGACTATTGTAACGCTCTCTACATGGGGCTCCCCTTGAGGAGCACTCGGAGGCTCCAACTGGCGCAGAGTGCGGCCGCGCGGGTGGTGATGGGAGCGACGTGGCGCTCCCATGTAATGCCTCTCCTGCGCGAGCTGCACTGGCTCCTGGTGGTCTTCCGAGTGCACTTCAAGGTTCTGGTTATCACCTTCAGAGCGCTCCATGGCTTAGGACCTGGCTATTTACGGGACCGCCTGCTGCCACCAATAGCCTCCCACCGACCAGTACGCTCCCATAGAGAGGGGCTCCTCCGGGTGCCGTCGGCCAAACAATGTCGACTGGCGGCCCCCAGGGGGAGAGCCTTTTCTGTGGGGGCACCTACGATCTGGAACGAGCTCCCCCCAGAGATACGGAGAATTCCGGATCTGCGTACCTTCCGTCGCGCGCTTAAGACGTTCTTATTCCATCAAGCTGGCCTGACCTAAACCTTTCCTCTTTTTAAAATGGAATTTTAAATTTTAAATTTGGTTTTAAATTTATTGGGGTTTTAAAATGTTTCAGCCAAATTTATTTAATTAGTTTTATCTCCATTTTAAATTTTGTATCTATATGTTTTATTTTATGGCTGTTCACCGCCCTGAGTCCTTCGGGAGTAGGGCGGTATACAAATTTAATAAAATGAAAATAAAATGAAAAGTAGGAAGGGAGCCCCTCTTGGGAAGGTAGCTGTTCACTGACTAAAAAGCAACTAGAAACATAAGCCAAAGAGTCCCACCAAGAGCCATCTCTGCAATAAGGAGGGATACTCATCTCCAAACTGCAAGGCGTGGTTGACCAAGCTTCTGTGCATGCGCAGATCGCCTATGATGACATCCAGGGCAATGGGCGGAGCCTCCCGCCAGTTTTACTACTGGTTCTTCCAAACCAGTCCGAACCAGGAGCAACCCACCACTAAACAGCAGAGCCCTCTTTCTCAATGTGTACTGTTCTATAGAGAAAAAATAGTATACATTTTGAATTTGATAAATTAAAATGATTTCTTTATTAAAATATTTTACAGGAAAAGACGAATTAGTTTGTTTAGTGGTATTTTTCACTCCCTTTCTTCTAATCTTAACTGCCATTGATCTGTTGTGACACTTAGTTCCAAAAGCACAAGCCCCATTAAGCTTTGTTTGATTAATAGAATTAATCATATAGTTGTGTGAATCTAGATCATGTGATACAATCCAAACCCAGCTTTGGTTGAAGTTATTCTTCCCCTTTCAAATATAAATGGAAGTAAGTAGAAATATATTAAAAATACGTTAATAAATCCCAGGTTTTTCAGTATAATGGATTCTATGTCATACTTTGGATGGCTATAACAAATTTAAGTCATACATAAATAAAATAGGGATATCATATATAAAGTTATCTGATAAATTTGCAACAAAGAAAATAAGGAATAAATTCCTTTCTGTTCCTGGCTGTTCATTAATGCACACTGTCAACTCTTTCATACTGTCATTCAGATTTTATGCAAGAGCATACAGTGACTAACTTTGTCATCCTTGTTGATGCTACTATAATAACGGTTTGTTAACATTTTATCTCTTAAAGTTTAGATTTTACTGTTTATTGTTGTTTAATTATTTGTATTATAAATGTTTTAGTGGTAGGTAATAAACTACCATAAATTTTGGTACATTTAACAGTAGAGAAATATAATAAATCAGATTATAGTTATTCATCCCCAGTCCATAGTCATATTTTATCTTTAGTCTAAAGTTTCAGTTTTAACTTAGGCAAACAAATATAAGATTACTAGGCCTATTTTACAATACTAGTAACATTGTATGTTTTGTTGGTCCTTCTCTTTCATTATTTATTTATTTATTTATTTATTTATTTATTTATTATTTTATTTTATTTCTATACCGCCTTCTCCTGCGGGATTCAGGGCGGTGTACAGCCAAGATAAAAACATAGCATATAAAATTTAAAAACATTTAAAAAAACAATTAAATAATTTTGGCCCAAGTTTAAAACAACCCAATTAAAACTGAATTAAAATTAAAAACTGAGAGGATGGGAGCAGCTATATGGAATAAGCTAGATGGAATAAGTGTGTTTTCAGGGCCCAACGAAAAGTCCGGAGGTCTGATATCGTGCGTATCTCAGGGGGCAGGTCATTCCAGAGGGCAGGTGCTGCCACAGAGAAGGCTCTCCCCCTGGGGGTCACCAGCCGGCACTGTGTGGCCGACGGCACCCTGAGGAGGCCCTCCTGTGCGAGCAAACCAGTTGGTGGGAGGCTATTGGCGGCAGAAGGCGGTCTCGCAAATACCCCGGCCCTAAGCATGGAGCGCTTTAAAGGTGGTCACCAACACCTTGAAGCGCACCCGGAAGACCACAGGAAGCCAGTGCAGCTCGCGCAGGAGAGGTATTATATGTGAGCGCCCTGTCACTCCCATAATCCCCTGCGCGGCTGCATTCTGGACCAACTGCAGCCTCCGGGTGCACCCCAAGGGGAGCCCCATGTAGAGAGCATTGCAGTAGTCCAGGCGGGAAGTGACAAGTGCTTGAGTGACCGGGCGTAGGGAGTCTCGATCCAGAAAGGGACGCAACTGACATATCAGGCGAACCTGATAAAAAGCCCCCCTGGCCACGGCCGTCATATGCTCTTCTAAAGACAGCCGTGCGTCCAGGAGGATGCCTAAATTGCGAGCCCTCTCCGTGGGGGCCAGTGATTCGCCCCCAATAGCCAGCGATGGCACCAGCTGGCTATATCGGGATGCCAGAAGCCACAGCCACTCGGTCTTGGAAGGGTTGAGCCTGTTTCTCTCCATCCAGGCCCGCACAGCCTCCAGGCACTGGGACATCACTTCAAGGGCATCGTTGGGGTGGCCTGGGGTGGAGATATACAGCTGGGTGTTGTCAGCGTACTGATGGAACTCCACCCCAAAACCACGGATGATCTCACCCAGCGGCTTTACATAAATGTTGAACAGAAGAGGACCAACCCTTGTGGCACCCCACCAACAAGGCGCCTCGGGGTCGACCGCTGCCCCCCTGTCAACACGGATTGCGACCGGTCAGAGAAGTAGGAGGAGAACCACCACAAATTAATATTAGAAAGAGGATAGATTTGATTTGTCAAGGATATAACATTGGAATTACTTTAGGGTTATCTAAAAACATTTCTACAGTCATGTGGCCAGCATGACCATATACCAAGGCAGGTGGAATGTTGTTACCTTCCCACCAAAGTGGTACCTATTTATCTACCCACATTTGCATGCTTTCAAACTGCTAGGTGGGCAGGATCTGGGGCAAGGAATGGGAGCTCACCCCATTGTGCAGTGCTTGGGTCTCAAACCCGAGGTTTCAGCTTTCCCACTGACAAGTTCAGCGTCTTTAACTGCTGAGCCTATTCCACTACTGTATCATATGCTAAAGTAAGCATGTTTATTATGGATTTTTTTGGAATTAATCATACCTTGCCAATAGAATCAAAGTTCATAATACATAAGGGGATTGTTCATGGACATAATTATTAAAATGCATGAACTGGAAGCAAAGAAATAATTTATTTTTCCTCCTCCTTTTCATCTACTTTGTAGAATTTCTGCTGATTATAAATAGAGCACATGAGAGTATGAACGATGGTAGAGAACATGACAAGCACCTTTGATATAGGTAACATCTTAAAAGATCTCTCCCACAACAGCAAAATCATTAAATTGTGCAGTGGAGTTTATGGGCTATATAAGAAATATAGTTAATATTTCTTAGCTAAACCTGAATATTTCTTTTGAAATTAGTTATGGATTAAAGTTAGACATTATACCTGTACCTGATTATTGTAAAGTAGATAGTTATATAAATATGGATAGATTCCAAAATTATTTGGATAGATTTCCAATTGTAGAACATAATTTTCTCTTTTTCTCTTATCCTTTGCCAGTTCAAATCTATTCAGAAAGTTTGAGAGGACAAGAATAATTCTATTTTATTGAAAAATGTTGTTCTACTAGTCCACAGAAACAATTGCAAAAAATTCTAAATACTTACTGCTTCCGAATATTTCAGAGTAAAATTTTGGAAGATATTGAATATTACAGTTTCACAAATCTACTGTCAAAAAGTTCAGCACTGGAAAAACCCCGCAGCCTAGATGGGACTTTATAAAATCAGTGGAAAATATGGTGCTTTTTTTTTTACATCACATGACTTGAGGATCAACTTACATTACTATTTCAATAATTATGATTTTCAATTATCCCATATGTTTCTTAGAAACAGACATTCCTTCAGTAGTGTAGGGATCAACTATGTAGAACCTCTTCCATCCTTCAGTGTTTTGTAATATATAAACTGTATTGTATTGTTAGTACGGTTGTATGTAATCTAAAACATTTAAACATATTTTAACAAACATTTTAATATGGTTTAATGCAGATGTAACTGTTATTTAGAGTTCTCTGATTAAGTAGCAGTAACTATTTCTTTTCAACATTTCATTTCATTGCATTATATAATTTTATTTTTATTTTGAACACCTTGATAAGCATTGGTGTTAATGCTGTATGTTATATAAATGAAATTTAAGTTTATATTATTATGTATTAGTTTGTTGATTCCTAATGAATTTTTTTTCTTTTTTAATAAAAATTGTTACTTTGTAGCAGAGTTAGAAAGCTAAATATTAATATAGTAAGATACCTGTGTGGTTTAGTGTTGAGTGCCAAGGATAATAAGTAATATTCAATTGTATTATTATTTAGGTTTATAATGCAGGTTTATATAGCCATAATCCATTCAAAATTAAACACTGCAAACTAATAAATCTAATCAAAGTAAATACCGTTGAATTTTGTGGAACATATTTCCAGATAAATTTATGTAGGATAGCAAACATCAAGACTTACAAATGAAGGTGAATATATGTGTCCCAGGATAATGTTGGGTCGGTCACTGGGACCAGAGGTTTTGACTTCTGAACTTTTGAACCAGCTAGAAAGAAGTTCCCTGACGATGGTCTCTAGCATGAGTCCAAAAGCTTGGAAGTCAAAACCTCTGGTCCTGGTGACTGACCCAGATTGAATCCTGCAACATCAAGACTTGTTGATTGCTTAGTGGGATCTAAGCAAATAATTAAATCTTTCCTTTGCCAAAAGGATATTTATTAATTTTAACTTGATTTTGCCCAATATTAAGAGGAATGTTCCAGTAATTTAAAGGAACTGAAAAAAATATTTTTTAAGTGTAGGTTGAAGCCCTTTGAATCACTAGTTGACTTCTAATGCCATCTAATGGCTGATTCCTGAAATGTATAAAACACTTTTACCATAGAAAAACATACCTTTTCATAATGCAAATGCACTTTACATTTTTAAATAAGACATATTGGGAATCCCTTTGACTATTTTCATAATTGCTGTAGCATAAATAAATAAAGCAATAGTGAATGCTATTATATATCACTTGATTTAATTACACACACACACACACACACACACACACACACACACAGACAGACACGGTTTTCTAAGCTGTAGTTTTTCTATTGCTTTTATTCCAAAGTGGTTATTTATTTGATATTTACTGTTCCCTTAGGATTAGAACTGTCTTTGTTTTAATGTTAGTAATTTGCATTTTTGTATATTCGAATTTGATACTTTTTTGGTTTTATTTTGCTTAGTTTTTAATTATGCTGTTCTTACCATTATTATCTATGTATATTGCCAGAGTTGAGAGATTATAGATCCAGAGGGACAAGAAAAGAATGTCTCATCTTTTATCTTGAAATCTCTGCACTGGTTCATTGATATTTAGTACCTCAATTCTCAGTATGACCTGTGAGAAATGGATTTTGGGCTAATGCTATTTTCTTAATGTTGTGAGAATCCTGTTATCTATGGATGGATGTGCTACCACTTTGTTAATAAGGGCTTCTTTAGTTGCAGGTAATGGAGGAAGACATAATAGTTCTTACATTATATCCAGGGAAATAATGACATTTTGCTTCCGTACCAGTCTTCATGACGGGTTGGCCCTTGGCATTCCAACCTTGGCCCGTTATGGAGGTTTTCCTTTCAGGACTGCCTGTTGTGAGCTATAGTATCAAACCCATATTTTCAACCTAGCCTAAGGCTCAATTCAATAGCAAGTTGCAATGAAGCCAGATCAAAGTTAGAAGCTAGCCCAAGACCAGATTAATCACTTACATATCAAAACACAGGTAGCCACCACTTCTTTCCAGAATTGTAATTCCCTCAGCCTATTGATTGCACGGCAAGAAAAATATGTACCAAATTTGAGCTTTGCTCCTGCTATAAATAGTGCTTGCATTTTACACTTGGCAACTGCTAGATTTCTTCTTCAATGATTTCACTAGTTATTTTTAACTTCAAATTGAATTGTCTTTTAAAGCATAAGTATATTAATTGGCTATGATGGGTTTCAGATAAAGCCCATATTGGTTTCATTTGTACACAAGGTAGATAACATTTCACTGACATCATTAATAATTAAGCTATCAATGACATGCAGTGAGATAAATATACAAGGCCATATGCCATTGGAAATTGTGAGTCAACACTTTATGTAAGTTAAGAAAACATTACAGATATAATTGTATCTATTTTATCTTGCTAAATAATATTTATAAGTCTATATTGAAGTATAGTTGAAATTTTAAATGTGAAAGAAATACTGATTTTGTGGTAAAGGAGCACGATTTCTGTTTTTTTAATTTGCAAAAGGAAAAAATAAATATAGTAAAATTCAGCAAATTTTAAAGTAAATCATTCTTTGTATTTCTATATGTAATAACGATGTTAAATCAAACTATTCAGGCTTGATAAAAATGTTTAAAGGATTGATAATAGTTAGAAAATGTATCATTCATTTAAAATTTTAATAGCTTTCAGGATGCAATTTTGAATAATTATTTAGGATGTCACTGTAGATGTCATCTATATAATTGGGATCAATTCCTGGCATTTAAGTTGATGAGGAGTTAATATTCCTTTTTGTAATGAATTAATACTGTTTCTGTTTCATTTATGTCAATTTAAATACTTAACACTGTATTGAGGTGGTATATAGCATAATATAATGTACTGTACCTCATTCTTTATTTGGAAATAGAAATGCTGCTTGATGCCATTTTTCAACTGAATTATAGATTTATTAAATGTATTAATATAAAGTCTTCTATATAAAGGTTGTTATACTTGTTAAAGATGATCCAAGTGGGCAAATTGATACAAGATAGGTAACTTCCAAAGATATCATTAAACTGGTCTAAATGATGCTAAAGTTGCATCCTCTTTCCTGTATTCCCTTAACCCCATTAAATAGCATTAGATAAGGGGTTTATTCAAAGAACAGGTAAATATACTTGATTACAGCTTTGTAATTAATATTCTTATTCTAATATTAATGTTGCTTTAATTTCGGATTGTGATGAACAGGACTCTTGTATTTATTGATAGGAGCACAATCTGCAATAGTGACTATTTTGAAAGATAGTTCAATTGTTAGCTGATCCAAAATATTAGTACAGTTTTTTTGCTGTTTTCTTGCCACTTTCAAAGTAAGATTATCCCAGGGTGTCAGTTTCTCATGAGAAAAGGATTAAATTTAAACTTCCTTCCTAACCTCATTCAAATAAGTGTTACAACTGTTAGTAATGGAAAAATAATTGAGTTCTGGTTAAACTGGAGCTAAGCTTCTAGCAAAAGTGAAAGGAGTGAAATCATATTTGTGCTCTTAATGGTTTTTAAGATAATTCACTTGATTTCCCGTTAAATCAAACTTAAAAATGGTTGTATTCATTTTTTCAATTTTTTAAAATATATGTTACAAACTCTGTAATGTATTCAGATCACTTTAACTATTATTTGGAAAAACAGAATAATATTACAAATAATAATGACTGAAAAGTCCTGCCATTTATAATTTGTCACTGCATGTCTAATAGAAAAAGAATATGAAGCAAAGTTCCTACCTAAATATGAAAGAAAATATCATATGGAAAAATGCATTCCTAGATTTGTAGGGCAGAGATCCATAACTTAAGGATCCAGTATAACATACAGCTACAAAATCTTTGAATATGGCTCTCAGTTATCTTAAATGTTTTTATCAAATTATAACTTGGAATATGACAGAAGAGGATTTTTTGTTTGGAGAGTAATTATGTTAATTATATTTAATTGTAGCTAAGTAAATGAATCAAAATTCAGTTTTGTTGTTCAAATGCCCACAAAAAGTTGACCCCCAGTTTTAAGTGCTTTAAATAATTCTTAACTACCGTACTGCTACCATCTGTATATACAACGGGCAATAGCAGGCCATTGAGTAAATCTTGGATTTATGATCACATAAAATATAAAAATTATTTTTTAAAAAAATGTTGAATTTTTCCAAAAAAATATTTTCACAGTCCAGGAATCCTGTGGCTTCAGAAGCCTTTTCTCTCAGATTGGGAGACATTATACAGTTAGTTGTTTTTAACAAACTATGAAATCACTGATTGAGGAGACTTATGACTGGTCCTCAAAGTTGCAGCTGTTTATGTGATTGCAACCTTGCCTGTTAGCTTCTGAGAAGCAAAGACAATGGGAAGATGGCAGGAGGTTCCAAAAAGGAATCATGTGACATTTTTCCTAATGACCACACAGGACTTGCCTAATGATGACCACAGGAATGCTACAACTGCCATTGTAATTCAGTGTGGTCATAGAGCACTTCGTGATGCAGCCCTAATTGCCATTGGTAAGCAAGGACTAGTTGCATAGGAACTAAATAGCAATAGCACTTAGACTTATATACCTCTTTACAGTGCTTTACAGCCCTCTCTAAGCTGTTGATAGAGTCAGCATATTGCCCCCAACAATTTAGGTCCTCATTTTATCCACCTCGGAAAGGATGGAAGGCTGAGTCAACCTTGAGCCTGGTGGGATTTGAACTGCCAAATTGCAGTCAGCCAGCAGTCAGCAGAAGTAGCTTGCAGTACTGCACTCTAGCCACTGCTTTGAACATAAATTAGCATATATTTCCCTCCTTCCTGAACAGCTCCACATACAGTTTCACATACTGTCTCGTTAGTTCTGGTGGTCCTAAGATTGCTACTTGCTATTTCTCTGATGCTGTACAGTGTTGGGAACTGCAGCAACCACAAAGAAATACAGGTAATTGGGGGGAGGGGGCGTGGCTGGCATCAGGTGATACGGTGTGGATTCTGGGGCTCCAGGAGAACACCGATTTTGGGGATCCCCAGGGATCATAGCTGTCTTGTGGAGACAGCGAAGAAAGAAGATGCTGTCTGGCATGGATAGGGAATGAGCAAGTTCCCTGAAGTGCCAGCATTAGTCTTCAACCCGTCGGCGAAGGAAGGCAGCCATTAAGGAGCTGTCACAAGCCAGAACGGCCACGATCAGAAAGAGGGAATGGTAAGCACTAAAAGGAGAGAATAAATTATAACATAAGAATTAATTGAAATTAAGATGAAAAATGGAAATTAAATGTAAAATTGAATGAAATTGAAATGTAAAAAATGATTTAAATGACATACTTGTAAGAAGTAAAGTAGAAAAAATATATTGTTAAAAGTAAAAAGTCTAAGGGTTGGAAGATTGTTTGAGTAAAGATTTAAAAGAAAAAATGGAATAAGATGAAATATACTGCTAATAATTAAAAAGATGAGGGGACATTTTGAGAAATATACTTGATAAATGAAAGAAAGATCGGGGTTGCCTAGACTCCATAGTGGAAAATATAAAATTGAAAATGAATACGGCAATAAAGAGGGATGAAGTAAGGAGACGAGAAATGGAAGAGAGAAGGAAGGAGAGAGAGGGAAGGAAGAGAAGGGAGGAAGGAAGGAAGGGAAGGTGAATTAGAGTAGGAGTGAGGTTAAGAGGGAGGAAGAGAGGAGGAGAAGGAGAAGGAGAAAGGAAGGGGAAGTAGAGAGGAGAAGAAGAGGAGGGGAAGAGAAAGTAAGAAGGAAAGAAAAGAGAGAGGTGGTAGGTTTGAGGAGAAAGATTGCTGTACAATAAAAAAGATGAAATGGAAGAAAGGCAACCCCGAACAAATATAAAGATATTAAGATAAAGAATGAATTGTTTAAAGAATAAAAGAGAACAAATATGAATAAATAGCAATAATTAGAATTTAATGGCAAATGAAGATGTTGTTTATGTAAGTAAGCATAGAAATATTGAGACATGATTTAAAAAAAGGGGGAAAAAGATTTTGGCAAAAACTGTAATTGAGTAAAATGTATTTGAATTTGATTAATTGTATAAGATAAGATATGGCCAATACTCTGTTAAAAAAAGATGTGGGTGAATGTGTGTGGGGGGGGCAATAAAACTTGTTTAAAAAAATACAGGCAGTTGGTTTGGAGACTTGTCATGATGCAAAAAATTTGACTACAACTACTCTTTGGGATCATTGGAAGAGACAATTTGCCTTCAGTGATAGGTTGATAGAATTGATATGCAGAGATCATTGATGGCATTCTAAAATAAGAGTCAGCAATTTGTCACTGATTGGTAGTGAAGTCAGATTTAAATTTTAAAATTGGACAGTAGATCCTACAGCTAGTTGTCAATGTATGACCAATCACTTAGCTACCATTTTGAAATGGTAGCTCTGAAATGGTAGCTCTGAAAAAGCTACTTATGACCCAGATGTCCTGTCTCAGGCCAAGCATATGCACACACCCAAGAGGTAATTGCAGGCGTTTAATTATAATGGAACAAAAAATCATGTGCCAATGTATGTAACCAAATTCCTATCAGTCTAGTAACTTGGATAAATAAAGAATTCCAAGTTCCAGGGAGTCAGCATAAGAGGGGTCAAATGGTTCTGGATTCCAAGGCATAGAAGAGGTTGTGACTAGTCGGTTCCCAAAAGCACTAGGTAAAGGGATGAGGTGAGATGAGGTGAGGCAAAATGAGGCAAGGCACAAAGAGTTGGAGTAACTGAGGATTGTTTCTGACATCAGTCCTAACTCCAAGCTCCTCAGAACAGCCTGATGTGCCTCATTTGGCACAGTGGGACTGCTTTTTCACAAGTAGCCTCACTGACATCCACTGCTCTTCCCTACACTTTGCTCTATGTACCCTTGCATTGGAAAGGGGTGGCAGTTCATCTTCCTCATTGCATAACAGCAGCAACTGTTCCCTCTGTCTGTCGGCCAATCCCACCCCTTCTGCCTGGTCAATTGGCTGTTCAACTGGCACCAACTGCTCATCTTCCATAGATATCTCAGGAGGTAGCTCCATGTCATTGCCAGACTCAGAATCCAAAGCATGACACTGGATTCAAAGTTCCAATATTTGAGTGCACTCTTATGTCACATAACCACATGTTGAGCTATTGGCAACTGGCTTATATTTATGGCCACTTCCAGTGTCCTGCAGTCATGTGATCACAATTTATAGGTAGTCCTAGACTTGGTACTGTAATGGAGCCTGCCCATTACAGTTGTAGGTCATTGAAGTCACGAAGTGAAGCGTCCATGTGATTGCTTTGCTTAATTACTAAAAATTGCTAAAAATGGAGCAAAAGAGCTGTCTTTTGAAAGAGAATAGGCAGCTCCCTTCCAGGCACAGAACTGGTGTGCTGGGCTGGAGAAAGGAAGCTTTGGATCACAGTGATTCAAGTTTCCTTTTTCTAGCCCAGTATACTGGCTTTCCTCCCCTTTCTTTCTTTCTAGTCCAGGGTAGGGAGCTGGTGTGATGCACTGGATAAACAATATTAGGAGAGTTTCATTTTTCTGGAGCATTATGGCAATTGCCCTATCCTCCCTGGATTTTCTAGCCCATAGTGGGGAGGGGAGCTGGTGCACTATGCTGTAAAAACAAAGCAACTTGAAACCTTCCCTGCTGGCTTCCCAGTTGACTTTCTGAAGAAGCCAGAAGGGAAGATTGCAAATGCTAATCACATTTTCGCAGAGGGTTTAGCAACCTATTGTAAGTGCACAACCACAAGCCAAGAGCCCAGATTGCAATCATGTGGCTGCAGGGGCACTGCAATGGCCATAATTTCAAGTAATAGTTGTAAATTCCTTCATTCACCACCACTGTAATTTAAACAATCATTGAATGTTATTGAGGACTACCTGCATGACAATTTTGATGGAAACTGGCATTTATTTCTGATTTCTGGCAAAACTGCCCCATAATATCAATAGTACTTAGACTTATATACCGCTTTACAGTGCTTTACAGCCCTCTCTAAGCGGTTTACAGAGTCAGCATATTTACAGAGTCAGCATATTGCCCTCAACAATCTGGGTCTTCATTTTACCCACCTCGGAAGGATGGAAGGCTGAGTCAACCTTGAGCCTGATCAGTAGATTTACTTAACAAACATGGCGTTCATTTAATGACTACTGCAAAATATTGTAAGGTTGAGCACGGCCACATGGTGACCCTCTTCATGACCATCATGACTTAGGACGGGTGAAAGGTAAAAATGTTTGCTATCGATTATGTGGGCATGGCTTGATGGTCATGTGACTGGGTGGGTGTGGCCAACTTGACATCACTTACTGTTAGAACCAGGAGCTGTACATTTTGAAGCACATTCTGTCCCTTCTGAAGCCCCCAACGCTTTGAGTTTCCCTCCACCATCCAAGCGAACATCAAAGCCTTCTCTTGCTCCACTCTCCATCCCAGAGGGCCGCACATTCTCCACCACCACCACCAATCCTCCCTACAAACCAGTGGTCAAAACCAAAAATTCCTTCCTCTTTCTTTCTTTCTTTCTGTCTCTCTTTCTTTCTCCACTCGAGACACCAGCTGGGGTGTGTCTCCCCATATTCCTCTTGCCGCCTCCGTGGCTGCTTGCTGCTTTTGCACTTAAATGTAGCACGTTGCACAATGGGGGAGCCGCTGTCCCCTCCTCCTCCTCCTGGAGCCCATTACAACATGGAGCATTGGCTGCAGCCAGACAGCCCAGCCAGTGTCTAGGCACGGAGAAAAGTCATGCGTCTCCCAACAAGGGCTGGAAAAAGAGGCAAGTAGAGGGGTACTACGCTTCCACTCTGGAATATGGAGTGAGTCTCCATCTGCCACCATTGCCCTTCTTAGGACAGGCGAGGAGTGAGGGGGAGGGAAGAGCAAGGGGGAGCAGCCAGCTGACATGGAACCACAGCAGGTGGACGAAAGAGCTTCATTTATCTGGGAACCTGAAATAACTCTTGATTTAAATCATATGGTAAAAAGCACCCAATGAAGAAAGAACAACATCAGCAAAGAAAACCCAAACAAACCCAACCCTTGCCTGTTTTTGGAAATGGTTCAAGAGGGAACATGCAGGTGCGCATGCACGCATCCTCATACACACAAATGAGAGAGGGAGAAAGAAAGAGATGAGGGGCCAGAAAAACAGGCAAGTAGAGGGGCACTTTGCTCCTGCTCTGGAATAAGGAGCTAGTCTCCATCTGCCGCAGTTGCCCTTCTCTTCTCAGGGCAGGCGAAGAGTGAGGGGGAAGGGAGGAACCACCCAGTGGTGGGATCCTCTGACAGGGAGCGTTGGTAAAGCTGACGGTTGCAGCTCTGTCCTCCCGGAACACCACTGCCACCTCCGCCGCCCTTCTCAGCCCCAGAGTAGCAGCTGTGTCTCCACCAAGGGCCGCCTGCCCACCCACAGGCCAGGCCGGGCTGGACGCTGACTTCGGAAGGCAAGCGGGCGTGGGGGACTGCCAGGAAGGCAGCATGGAAGGCAGGCAAGCATGGGAGGGCTACAGGGAAGGGAGTAGGCTCCTAGAAGGGAGTAGGCCCTAGCTCCCTTCCCTGCAGCCCTGCCATGCTTGCCTGCCTTCCATGTGGCCTTCCGCTTACCTGCCTTTGCAAGCTGGCCACGGGGATTCTGGGAAGGCTGCGTGGAAGGCAGGGAAGCATGGCAGGGCTGGGGGCCACGGACTGGTTCAGGGGACGTGGCTAGCCAGCAATTGCTACCGGTTCGGCAAACCAGCCCCAATCTCAGCTACCAGTTTTTCCGAACCGGTCCGAACCAGTAGCATTTCACCCCTGATTTAGGACCAAAATTGTGGGTTCAAGTATGATAAGTTGAAGACTACTTGCATTATGTACTTGGATATAATTTAGGGTGAGATGTGATAATCTGATTATTATAAATTGTATTAGTCTTGCACTCTGATTTAGGTTTTGTTTCTTCTAGTATCTCCTGAGGCAGTTGGATTTCTATCAGCAGTTGGGGTACTTGTCATCTTGCTGTTGATTCTTTTTCTGTATATTAACAAGAAGATGTGTTTTGAAAATATTGGAGGCCTCCCAGACCTCAATTCCCATTACAGTGCCAAAAAAAATTCACAGGACAAACTGCGTAAGTATAAAATTCTGCAACGTATGATTTTGAAAGACATAGGAAACTTCTAGGGCAGTAATATATCATGGAATGAAAGTTTGGTTGAAATAAAAACATATCTGGTAAATTCCTAAATATTTTTATTAATGTATCTGTAGTGATTGGTCATAATTATTTATTTAGGGAAATTATTTCATTTTATTTAGTTGAAGCTTTTAAAACATTTGGAAAAAATACTCTCCTAAATACAATTAATAAACTATATCATCATGTTAATATATAGCAAAACAAATATATTTTCCAAAATATATGAGATTCCTCAATATAAAAAGCTAGAGATGGAAGAGACTATCCAGCTGAAGCTAAGATTAGTTATTGAGTTATTTTCTTTCTGATACATTGGTCTTTCTGACTTCTGAGTGCACCATTATGGCCCTGACCTGGATGTTGCTGCAGTGTATCAAAACATCTCATTGATGAGTAGGGTGGATGGGTTTTGCCTTTTATTTACATTGAGTGCAACCAGAAATTATATAAATACATTAATTTAAATTAGGCTTTTTTGTTTATATTTCTTTAGATCACATCCATTCCTCCAGAACAGTGATGGCTAACCTTTTTGCCATCCCGTGCCAGGAGGGGAGTGGGGGGTGGGGGGACGTTCGCGTGCATGCGTGCCCACAATTTTATGTGCCCTGCCCTGCGCATGTACGTGCAACCCGTCCTCTCCCCCCCTGCTCCTGGCACGTGATGGCCCGATAGACCCGTTTTTCTTTGTTACCTGGCTCCAGATCCTCTCTATGCATCTTGGAAGGGTGAAAAGAGCCTTTCCCACTCCCTCAGAGGCCTGAAAGGGCCCATTTCCCAACTCCCGGTGGGACAGGAAGTGACGTTTTTTGCTGTCCCCAGCCTCCAGAGCCTCAAGTCTCTGGAGGCTGGGGACAGCAAAAAACGTCACTTCCTGTCCCACCGGGAGTTGGGAAATGGGCCTTTTCAGGCCTGTGGAGGGCCTCTAAGGGAGTGGGAAAGGTTGTTTTCGCCTTCCGCAGATGCATAGAGAGGATCTGGAGCCAGGTAACAAAGAAAAACAGGCCTTTCCCCTCCCCCAGACCCTCCGGAGGCAGGAAACAGCCTGTTTCCCTAATTCTGGTGGGCCCAGAAGGCCCGAAAATCAGCTGGCAGGGGCGCGCATGCGTGCCAGAGCTGAGCTGGCGTGCCCACTGATATGGCTACGCGTGCCACCTGTGGCACACGTGCCATAGGTTCGCCATCACGGCTCTAGAATGTTTGCAATCTGGAATGAAATTATGTTTTATAAATTCTTTATGCTAGGAAAAGGCAGGGGATGTATGTTATTGATTATTGTTTTGTACTAGCCCAAAACATATTCATTTTGGTATATTATTTAAATATTTAAATGTTTCCTTTGCAGGTGTAGAATAAAATTCAGCACCTGCTGTTCAATATTTTAAATATCTGGTTATAAGTAGTTCACGTTTTACTATAATATTGTAAGAATCCTAGAAAAGGATTGATTCTGGCTTCATAAAGAAAATATTTGTTCTTCTTTTTTACGTTTAAAAAAATAAAATCAGAGGACTAATATTATTTGCCCTTTAGTTAAAGGAAAATAAATTGCAGGAGTGAGACATTCGCAATATTGTAATTTTCTTGTAATATTAATTTATTAATATAGAATTGAAATATGTCATTTTTCAAACATTTGCAACAAAATCTGAGTCTTCCTTCTGTGTCTTCTCTGGTTGACACATTAAGTAATGCTGTAGATGATCTTACTAGTGCAGTTGGTGATGTCAGCTACACAGTAGCTGACTCCATTACAGAGCAGGTAACAAACATGTTCAGCAATTTTCGGACAGAAAGCACAACTACAGTGCAAGAAGATAAACCTCTATTAGACAAAGATAAAAAAGTAACATCACTAAATAACATTAAAGACAATTTTGTGAGAGAAGAATGTGTACCAGAAGAAAAACACAGGCAAAATGCTTCTTCAAAAAAATGTACAAATGATGGTAGGGAGTTTTGTCCTAATAAAGGCAAAGTAGATTCTCAGCAAAATGTTCCTGAACCAAAGAATGTTTTTAAAGAGACAAAAATATGCGAGACACATGTAAAACATGCTCAGTGCAAAATTAATTACTTAGAAAAACATATATCAAAAAATAATAGAGAGAATTATAGTACTTACAAGCCAGAAGAATTTCTTAATCAAGAACCAGATAGACAGTCACATACTGTATCAAATCAAACTAATAAAAGTTTGTCTGAAAAAATAAAACAAAAACCAACAGAACTTAACTTGAAAAACACTAAAGAAGTACACAGTATTTCATTCAGGAGTTTGAAAAAAACTGAGGAAGAAACACTAGAAGTGCCAGACTCAAGATCTGAAAAACTAAACCGTTTTCATCAAGTAAAAGGAAAGAAATACAAGGCACTTGTGACAAAGCAAGAAGAAAATGTAACATCTGATCTTTTAAAGAAAAGCGAAAAGGAAAAGACTAAGTACTCAGAAAGTTTTTTAAAAGAAGTGAGTAGTAAGAAGACACCAGAAAAAGGTGAGGCGTCATATCATAGCCATGCTTTATACGTTCAACCTTTCCTGGATCTTTTACTACATTCTTCTTAGGTGTTTTATGGAATTCATTTATCTATAAAACAATTCTTTTTATGATATATATATTTTTCTAGAGCTGTAGCTCTGTTTTTATGAATGAAAGTACAATTCATAAAATGTCTTCTTCTCTTCTTTCACCACTTCCAAATTTTATCTCTGTGGCTCAGAAGGGCTCTCTTATAAGACTATGTAATATTTGGATTTGAAGGCAAAAAGGTGCTTCAGAGTAATGCAGCAGCACAAATGTAATATCTGTCTCCTGCCACTCCTCAAAATAAGCAATGTTTTTGTAGAAAAATATGCTGTAAAGCAGTGATGGGCTGCAAATTTTTTAACAATTGGTTCTCTTCCGTAATGACTGGCTGGGTGGATGTGGCCAACTCAATGTCACTTACATTGAGGGGCACTTCACCTTGCCCACCCTCTCATGACCGTGGGGATGCTGCAATGGTTGTAAATGTGAAAAATGGTCATAAGTAACTTTTTTCAGTGCCCTTGTAACTTTGAATGGTTACTAAATGAACCATTGTAAGTCAAGGATTACCTGTACAAAAATACAAAAAGCTTTTTTGCTTGCAAAAAGCTGCCATAAATACCAGTCATTAGATTAGAAATGGGTGAATACACACTGAAGATCAATGAGTCACAGCCATCATGGAAATCTAAACCATTCTGTCTGAATTCCTTCCTTTTCCTCAGCAATACCTGCAACTCGGAGTTACAAATCAGGCAGGTTGCCAGAGCACATTGAGGAATTAAAATAGTTAAAATATAAAAATAACTATCAGCAGCCAAGTTACTCTTGCTCATAAAGTGAAACCCTTTAGCAGAGGTCATTTAAGCTATCCAGAAACTGGGTTGGGCATATTTGGGCTACAAAATGTCCAGCTAAAGAGACAAATTAACAAATTAACATCTTGAGTGAGGGCTAATCCCATTCTGCCTTTGTTCAGACCTTGCTGCAGGGAATTTTTGCCTATGAATATAGCTATCTAACTCTTTATCTCTTTTAAGTGTTGACATTTTCTGTGGGCTATTAAGGAAGGTGGGGGCTGCTTTCTCCCTCTAAGAAAACATGTTTCTCCATTTCTCATTCAGGGAAATATATTCTTCCTTTTTAATATTTCTCAAAATATTTCATTTTTCTAGGAGAGGGGTGGCTGATAACTTTCTACAATTGCTGCCATGTTACTATGCCATATTATCATGACAGAAAATTAAAACAAATTGGAAAGAGGATCCACTTATTATCAGTGAGCAATCATGTGCCTTGCCCACTCCGAAGCAATGCAAGAGACCCTGTCCCAAAGATGCTTTTTCAAGAGGCAACTGGACTTTCTGGAAACCAAGAAAGTCCAGTTGCCTCTTGAAAAAAGCACCTTTGGGACAACCATGACCTGGATAACTGAAGAATCCCCATAGACAAGAGACTCTGTGCTCAGTGAACTGACAAAGCACAGTTTCCTACCCAGGAGAAGCAATCATTAGATCCATTTGAACCACTTAAAGATACCAGCTGGTCTCACTCACCTCACAAGATATCCTTAGGTAATCATCCAGATTTAAGGAAAGATGTGCCCTCAGAAAGGCAGTAAAAAAAATCAGAATGCCAAGCTTGCATCCTGCCTCTCAGCCATTTCTTCTATGGCTATGCCAACCCTTCTGTAAAAAGCTGTTCCAGCCCTGTTGGAAGTATACTCCAAAAAGCTTAAAACAACCCTTTAACAATATTTAAGAAAGTCAAGCCCCAGGAATAAAAGTACCACAAGAAACTCAGGGGGGGTGGGGGCACACACACTCTGGAGAAGCTCAGTCTACATAAAGAAAGTCTGGGCATAAGGCTTACAATGTAACAAGCTTAACCCAGAGGCAGTTTCTGAAAACTTAATAGTAAAAGAGAACCACCAATATAAAAATTATGATGTTATAATGCAGTTCTTTTCCTGCTTGTTAAGAAAAAGACTTGTTTTAGACACACAACTCCTGGAAGTTGTGACTTCCTGGAATCATCCATTAATCTGCATAGCAACAATATAGAACTATTTCCTATTGTTTTCTTGCACTGTATTTTTTGACTTCCCAATCTAACTTGCAACCTTGCAATTTTCTTGTGATCTTCTCTTCAAATATTAATAGGATCTGATCCTACTGAGGTTTTCTGCTCAAAAAGAAAAACATGTTTTCTTAATAAGGATATATATATCCAACAAACAGAATAATGTAAACAGCTTGTTTCAATGTTATTTATTAATCTGATACCCAGATTTTTAGAAAGAAAAATGAGAAATTCAGTGAAATACTTAGGCAAAGAGGCAGTCCCGGAACCAGCAAAATCTGGGGGCTGGGCAGAGGACAGAATGTATCTGCCCTCAGTGTGGAAGGGATTGCCACTCTCGAATTGGCCTTTTTAGTCAAACTAGATGCTGTTTTAAGACCTCTTTCAAGAGCACAATACCATTGCCTCTTGAGATTGAAGGATGCCAATGAAATGACTTAGATGGGATAAAATAAAACACAAATGGAGGAATTAAATTATTGAGCACCTGATTATTTCTTCACTAGACATTTTGTGCTTTCTGAAGCATTAATAGAAATACATTTATGTTGATTGTCCAGTTATTTTGATATTTAAGATTGTCAGTGCTTAACTAAATATAACTTTAGGATGGCACCATCTGTTAATTTTTTTCTCTTTTCTCAAAATAGATAACTTATATATAAATAAAGACCAGCATGGTTCATCATCGGACAGTGAAGATGAGGCACTGGGTAAATACCATGAAGCCTTGTCAAGAACCCAGAGTTCATGGCCACCAGCAGGCAACAGTAGACAACAGAAAAATTATCGTTGGGAAACCAGACAAAAATATAGCCCTTTGTCTGCAGAGTATGATGGGTATAGTAGTGAAGCCTCTGTAGATGAAGGTATGACATGATTTGCTATAGTTCTTGTTTTTCATGTATTGTTAAAATACATTTTATTAAAATGTATTTTAAAGACATTGCTTTTGTAAGTTTAAAAACTATAGATGACAGTACCCCTAAAAATGAGTGTTCTTTTGAAATAGTTTAGGATTTGCAATAGTGGCGAATATCTGTAGCTCGGGTATAGGATGAGGGTGAAGGTTCATTCTCTGAGCTTGTGGATTGGTTTCCGAATGTTTCATTACCAGGCTAGGTAACATCTTCAGCAGAGTTTAGAACAGAAGGAACACTGACACTGACATTCCCTAAACTTCGCTGAAGATGTTATCTAGCCTGCTAACGAATGTTCGGAAACCAGCTCACAAGCTCGGGGAACGAACCTTCACCCTGAGTTTAGGATTTGTGGGTAAAAAAATATGTTGTTTGTTTTCTAAGTGCTTAGCGTATGTAAAATCAACTTTAAAGCAAGCAACAAATGTGAAATCTTGGTTTAAAAGACCAGTTGGTAAGGAAAGATGTCTGTTATTCTGACTGTTCATTCATCATAACAATTTTCTGTCAATTACATGAGGACAACATTATAAGCATTGATGCAATTTACATTATGTCAATTTTTGTCAATTTCATAATTTACACAAATGACAATTTTTCATTCAAATTTTCATTTTCAATATAGAAATGACAAATTTGTGTAACAATGTCATATTGCAAATGACATAAATTGCTATAGAAATCTGCATACAAACTTCATTGTAAAATAAAGGTGTCACTGAATTTTAAAATTACCAATGAATCACTTTCTGCTAGTTTTGGAGCTTATCAAGTTGCCCCTCCTGCAAGAGGAGGGGCAACCTCTTCCATTCTAATTGCCTGAAAGACCTGATAGAATTCCAAAGGAAACTTGGGGTAATTCTGAAGCTCTGGTTTATGCTTCAATTGAGGCCTTAGTCACTGCTTAGCATGAACAAGGGACAGCAGCCTTAGATTGGATCTATTAAACTCTCCATATGGTTGGAGCCCAGATGTACTCCTGGTTCTCAGAGGAACCCTGGGAGATGAAGTAGCATAAGAGATGCCTATATTACCTCTGATGGAAGATGAAGAATGATTCTGATCAGATAGATAAAATAAGAGCCTTTATTAAGGATTAACTTGTGGCAATAAGGGTGGTGAAACATGCCTATTTCTTTGACATTGAACCTGCAGTTAGTTGCCTGGTGACCTTGTTTCAGGTGATCTAGTCCTTTCTGGATAAGAAAGTGGTTAGATAAACCTTTCTAGGGCCACTGTGAAAATTATGCCAAACACCTATTGAAAAATTTTTTTAGGATCCACTCAAAGCTAACTTCCAGCTGTTCTAAACCTAGGGAGATGACCTTAGTCATGTCTGGTTATCTGGGCTCAATTTGATTGTGTGGCTTTTGAAAAGATGAATTGGAGTCCTTGGGACTGTGGGACTGTCTAATACCCGGGTACCAGTGTATTAGACCAATGTTCTTCCTGGCTGATTAAGGCCTCCTGAGGAGACACAGCTGGATTCAAGCGATAGTAAATGCTTCCTTGCTGGAATGGTATTTTCATCTACTTTAAAGGAGGTGATAGTCTGCCCCTCCTAAAAGGCCATGCCTGGACCCAATAGTACTGGACAATTTTTTGCCAATCTTCATCCTTCTTTTGTTCCCCTTTTGGAGGAAATGAATTATCTGCATTATCAGTTAAGTTTCAATCTGGAGCATAATACTGAGGCAAAATTGCTCATGCTTGTCAGTGATCTCTAATGGAGCTGGAATGATGGTGATGCAACTATCCTAGCCTCTTATATCAGCCAGTAGCTTTCATTACCACTGACCTAATATACTTCTGGATTATTTATGTGGATTGGGAGAGACTCCAGTCTCCACCCTAAGGGGAAGAGAGGGGCTAAAATTTTATTGAGAAGGTGGTAGGTCTGTACCTTCAAAAGGTTCGGGAGGAAGTGGGTTATCTGGATCTATACCTAGAAAACCTAGAATATTATTTTTTCTTAGAATACACTGTATTTATAGCAATAGATTATGTCATAGCTTCAGGCTATGAGTGAAGCTCTACTTGTTTATGTTATGGTATGAAATGGAAAGTGGGAATAGTGTTGGGCAAGCATGCTAAGAGTCCGAAGGCAGGGGTGAAATGCTACCGGTTCGCACTGGTTCGGGTAAACCAGTAATAATAAAAGCTAATGGTTTGGGCAAACCGGTAATAAAAAAAAGCTACTAGTTTGTCTGAACCAGTATTTCCGATGATCAGCTGTGCTGCGCAATTTAAATTCGCTAGAAAGCAGGAAAGCCTGCTTTCTAGCAAATCTAAATCGTGCGGTACAGCTGTTCCCCCCCTCACTGTTCTACTTATCTTCAAAAGGCTCCTTTTCCATGCAAAGCGCATGTTTGGTGCGCATTGCGCATTCGTGCACAGCGTGTGTTTGGTGTGCACTGTGCATGCGTAGGCAGCAAACCAGTGACAACCTGCGGAGAATTTCACCACTGTCCGAAGGCCATAACAAATGTTTACTGTTGCATTATTAGGATATAGTAATCAGTTGCAGGATACCAAGCCTGTAGTTTTTTAAGGAGCAGTCAGATATTTGTAAGATAATAGCTGCTCCAGGAGATTGCCTTTTAGACAGATTTTTTAAAATAAACTTTGATTATTATTTTTTGCATTCTTATTGTCTTTTACAGGATTTAGTCATTGTCATGTTTTTTAAGTTAAGGATTGTATTATTTTGTTCATTGTTGTAGACTTCTTCAGAAGGTAGAGCACATAATAAAATAAAAATATTAGTAGCAATATAAACAATCAAAATATGTTTATTTTACTAAAATTAGTTTAATCTGCAATATGGAACCAGTACTTTTTCTAGGAGTAATTTTTGGAAGGCATGAAGTTAGTAAAAGTAGACTGTAAGGAATCACTAACGATGCTGGTAAGAGAAATCCTACTGTAGCTATAAGGAAGAGAGGAAGGAAAGGAAGAGAGGAAGAGACAAATAGCTTAATATTCTTTCTATATCAGTTACTTTGCTTGGGCTGTGCAAAATTTCAACTGCTATTTTCTCTTTTTTTTCCCATCATAGTTTCCATAGTGAAACTATATTGTGGGAATCTGGAAAGCTGATGGACCAGATCTGTTGTCTGTTATCTAAGACACTATGATGTGTCATTCCTAAGCAGTGGAATGTGCTTTCTTAGGAGTTGTTTGGCTTCTGCTTATTTCAAGTCTTTAGAATTGCTTTTATCGTGTGAATATTGTTGTATATTTTATTTAAAAAATCATATTGCTTTTATGTATTCTGTATTTTTAATATATTGTTATCCTTCTTCATTATTGACCTGGTCAAAATGATAGATTTGAAGTAAAATATATAATTGCATAATTATTATTCTTACCAATATCTGTCAGACATAGAACCAGCAATGAATCTCCTCTCTCCAGAAACTTAATATCACACAGTTAACTGTAGAAGCTTCATGGATGTGACATGACTAAATAAACAGCTTTTATTTTAAAAATAAAAAGCATATATTAAAAGCCATAACATCAAGCTTTTGTTCTGCATTTACTTTCAATTTCCTAATCACATTTCTTAACAGAGCTAGCAAGGTTATTTATGGCTAGAAATACAGTAGGTACCCAAACTTTAAAGTACCACTGTACACAAAAGACAGATTACCTCATCCTGTCCTTTTTATTGAATGTATGAGATTTAAATCTTTTGAAGAAAATTGTGAACCTCTGTTTGTTTGGATCAAGGAGCTCCTGCTTCTGAGTTGGGAAAACAATATCTCCTGAACAACTCTGAAAATATAGCTAGAATTGTCCTAAGAAACTGGGTTAAGGTAACCAGTAAAAACAAGCAGAGGAGTTGGCCCTAAAATTCATTTTTTTTTCTGTAGAAATAGATAAATGTTTAGATTTATTTTGATTTGTGCTGATTTATAAATGTTAGATAAGACTTTTTGTTTCTTGTTTCTGTATAACTTGGGGAATAATTAATATATACAGTACTTGGGATGAATTCAGTTTTACAGTCTGTCGTAATAATGTTTCTTTGATAAGAGAGAGGATGATAATATCCTGAACTGTGTATTAAATTAGCAGTTTGTAGCTGACCAGTACCATCTTGTGGTCAAACTGCAATGCTGCATCTTTGTTTTTCTCAGTTGAAAATAGCAGTCAAAACCCTTAATCTACCTTTAATCTATCCTTCTCCACATCAGAGTATGTTGTTCTATGTTAGAATTTGAAGTTAAAATTTGATTTTTTTTAAATTTGATTTTCCCCCCCCTTTCTATCATTTTTATGAATTGGTGTGTCTCCCCAAAAGAAATAGCTGGAGCTTCTAATTTATAGTAACATGTTAGGAAGTGGTTCTGTAGAAATTATTTCATTTTTTCCCTATTTTTACCTCTCATCAGAATAACAGCACCGATTGTGAAAAGAATTTTAGACTAGGGTTAGGGAGAGGTCTACCAAGCTGCTATATGCAGATAGGAAGAGAGAGCCAGAATGTGTATTCCAGGCATATCCAACCCTCAGTCCAATTGTCACATATATTCCTGTACAGCTAGTAATGCAACCCACAAGATTGTTAACTTATAACATTATTATGTGATTTTATATTATAAAACTATATATTTTATATGCTGCCCAAGACAATTCCTCTTCATGCAATGTGGCCAGGCAAGCTAAAAGATTGGCCACCCATTGTGTATACTGTAGGGCTTAAGGGAGAGGATATTTGAGATTTCCAGCTTTTTACTTTATAGGTCAAGCCATAGTGCTAGAGTCCTAAGAGACTGTCTGCATATTTCATGTTTCTATTTTTTCTTGTTGATAAACAGCAAAAATACTGTACATTCAATTTGCTTTTCTCAGCCATTCAAGTGGCAGACCAAAAGCGACATTTTAACAATATGAAATACTAACTTCCCTGAGTCTTCGGAGAGGGGCGGCATATAAATTGAATTAATGAAATTAAATTAAACTTCCATATTGTATCTGATTTTATGACTCATTTTAGTTCTGATAAAATATCTGCAGCAGTGGCCCCCCAATGTCTTGGGCACCAGGGACTGGTTCCATGGAGGGCAGTTTTTCTGTGGACTGGTTGGATGGGGGGGTATGGTTCCATGTGTTGCCTGGATCCCACGCGAGTGCAGATGGGGCTCCACTCCCTTGCACGGCCTGATTCTGGCAGTCCATAGACTGATGCTGGTCTGCAGCCTAGGGGTTGAGAACCTGTGACCTACAGGACATGCACTTTTCATCAATATTTGATTTTTTTTAACAAGGGAGAATAGTAATAATTTTCAAGCAAAGCGGTTGATTGTTTTGGAATTTGGAATTATTTAGCTTATGGTATAAGCAGGCAGGCATCTATTTTTATTTGTTTTGTGTTCAAAAAGAATATAAACACCTTTGGTCACCTTGCAAATATAACATCAGAATATAACATAAAGTATAACATCAGAAAGTTGTTGTTGTTGTTGTTGTTGTTATTATTATTATTATTGTTGTTGTTGTTGTTGTTGTTGTTGTTGTTGTTGTTGTTCATATTTCTGTGCCACCCACTCTCCAAGGACTCTGGGCGGCTTATACCAAAGACAGTATACTAAATAGTATATTGCCCCCAACAATCTGGGTCCTCATTTTACCCACCTCGGAAGAATGGAAGGCTGAGTCAATCTTGAGCTGGTGAGATTTGATCCACTGATCTGCTGAACTAGCAATCAGCTGAAGTAGCTGCAGTACTGCACTCTAACCACTGCGCCACATCGGCTCTTACAAGTTAAATCCTGTATGATCACAATTCCTCTTTCATTGATTTTTTTTGCTATGAAAATAAAAATGGAACTCTGGTTTTCCAAGAATTTGCAATTTAACAACTCAAGTGACTAAATCTTATAATAGAAATAGATGTTTAGCACAATATGGCTGTTGGTATTTCATAAGTACTGATTTTGTTATCAAAAGCCTCAATACACAGTGTCTTAAAATGTTCAAAGCCTATTTAGGTTTATTTCTATTTCAGAGAAAACATGTTGAAATATGACATATTACAAATGAATTTACTTTGAATGCAGGAAAACATTAATGAAGAACATTCAGTTATCCATCTGATTTGCAATGGAGAGATATCTGCCCATCCTAGGACATAATGGTAGAGAGAGCAGTAACCAGTACATCATTAACAAGATGAAAATACCACTAGCCTGTTCATGAACAATCAGAGCTGAACTTCTAAAATTTTTTTCTCACATTAGAAATGAAGTCTATAAAACAACATTTACGCCTTAAATATGTATTATTTTGACATATATTCTGAATAAAATAAAGATTGATATAAAACAAATGTTTAACAATATAGCATCCTTTCTAGCTTTTATAACTATAGATATAAAATAGTGAACTACTTTTTTATTTACCTATTCTTAAGAACAGTGTTTCATGAAAAACAAATTTGTTTCTTAAATTGTTTAGGGTTTTACAGATACTACAGTAGTTTTTATTCTGTGTATATACTGTATCATGAAGGATCTTGGATTTTATATTTTAGGAAGTATATCCACTATGTATTTCAAGGATCTTTTTCCAAATGATAATCAGTACACAGATAAAAAAGTACTGTTATCCTTATTAAAGGAAGTTTATATCACTTCAAGGGAAATTCCAAATAAAAGTTATTGAGAAATGTTTGAAAGTATTAAAATGGTGGATTTGCAGATTAACCTTGGCTGTTGAGATAATGTTTAAAGACAAACTTTAAAAAATTGCATATACTAAGGATCTTGCTTCAGTTCCTGGAAAGAAAAATGGAATATGTCATAAAATTTAAAATATAAGTGATGAAATAGAGATCATTTATTTTTATTCCTGATATGAGCAATCAGATATCCTTTTTTACTACCATCCAAATGCCTCCTTGCTAAATTAAATCAGTAGCAACTTTTCTTGCCGCTTTGGGATAAAAATTGAGATAGAAGGCCTAAGGTAGACTTACCACACTTAGGATAAAAAACTAGCTCCCCAAAACTGCCCAAAACTCAAGAAGAAAAAAATCCAGAATTAGAAAGATGCCTGTATGAATGGCATGCCATTGTCCATTTTGTATCCTGGCCCTTCTGACTGATGCTTTCTGCTCCCCTCCCCCCAATGCAATGCAATACAATACAATGCAGTAACACAGTTTTGTGGTCCGCCAGCAGTCTGTGGAGCTGGCAGCAGAGTCGGACAGTGAGGAGGCTGGGGAGGAACATGGGTCAGTCCTGGAATCTGGGGAAGGCTCGGACGAGGGCTCTGCGTTGGAAGCAGAGATGGGGCCAGGGCAATCTGGGAGTTATGTGCGGACTCCGGAACCTCCAGAGTTGGACATCAGAGAGGCAGAGGAACAGGGGGAGCCTGTTCCTAGTGCACGCATGTGCAGAGCTGCAAGAAGGCAAGAATAGTAAAAACAAAAGGGACAACTCGGGAGTAAGGCTTAGAGATTATTGGCCCCTCCCATAAGACATAAAGGAAGAGCAAAGGCATGTGGGCCTTTGCAGGAAGCAACTTTGTGGATGGTGTCGGTTTTTGACTGTGTTTCCGTGTGGCCTTGCCAAGATAATTGCCAATTAGGTCTTTGGCAGCGTGTCAAAAAAGATAAAGGAAGCCTAGGTCAGAATACACAGTTAATGAAAAATTAATATCTATGTTTTATACAATAAGGCATTTAGTAGCTAATAAAATATTTTTAAAGTTGCTATAATAACAGGCTTCAGTTGAGTTTTTAGTTATAGCACATTATGACATGGTGAAAATTGCAATTTCTCTGTTTAATGTAATCTGTGAATTATATTGTCAGGCTTTCTTATAGAAGATATTCAATGTCTATCAATCTTTGACCGTATTGGAAAGTTGGCTCAGTCAAGAAGCCAACAGTTAAGATAAAGGGTAAGGGTTCTCTGCTACAAAATGGATGTCTATATATAACTGAAAACATATATGTATTACTTTACTATATCTTTTTCCCCCCAATCTGAATAGTCTAATCACATTATTACTATAGAAAGCTTTTGAGATTTTTCTCTAAACTTCAGCGGTTCACCTGACTGAATTCCTCATTCAGACACTCTGGCATTTTGCTTTTAAAAACAAAAAACCACAACCACTAAACTGCAGCCTCCTTGTAAGGATATCTGCTTGGTTTGGATTTTAAGAAATTAATTTGCATGGAGTACCTTCCATCTGCAACTGATTTTATATAACTATACAGTCCTTAACAGTTGGCACATACAAATGAAGAAAAAAAGTTTCCTTTGATGAAAACAAAGTTACCACACTTAGTATAATTTCATTAAGAACAGCTATGTGTTAAAAATACACATTACAATGCAAGATATATATGCTTTATTTCAACCCCACATATTTTTCATGCATAAATGGTATTTGTATATGTGTGGGTGTAAAATAACACATTTTAAACGTAGCTTCAGCCATTTTCTGCAGATAGTGAAGTTGATTCGAGGGGCCTTTGCTATGCCTTGGAAGATAGAATGCTGATACAAGCAATTCTAACAAATGAAAAGGTCTCAGATGGGCTTTTCTGTAAAAGGAGTTGACTTGGGAACAGAGCTGCTCCTGTTCACCACATAGGCCTGCGATTGCCAGCTAATTTGTCTGTTGCACCAAAAAAACCCAGAATTTTATGCCACCTATAATACCTTAAGTGGTTCTGACTCAGATTGTTAAAACACCTGACAGTGTTGTTTTTAATAACATTAGATGGATGTCATGGACTTGTAAGTATCCAATTGTCCCCTCATTACACACTGAAAATTGGCTGGATCATATTTGTTTGTATTCAGAATTTGACAATGAATGATTTATTTATTTATTTATTTATTTATTTATTTATTTATTTATTTATTTATTTATTTATTTATTTATTTATTTATTTATTTTGTCGCATTTCTATGCCGCCCAACTCCCAAGGGACTCTGGGCGGCTTACAACAAAGAATAAAACAATGCGAACAATCCCATAAAAAATGTTAAAATCAAAAACATTAAAACATTAAAAACTTTAAAAATGTTAAAACACATGTACTCCAATTCATGGCGCTTAAAACGTTTTTATTCCATCAAGCTGGCCTGGCCTTATTCTTCTCCCTTTTAAAATTTTTAAATTTAAATTTTAAACGCTAATTTTAATTTGTTTAATTATGGGACATTTTAATATTTAGCCAAATTGTTTAATCTGTTTTAATCTATTTTAAATTTTGTATTTCTGTGTTTTATTTCTTGGCTGTTCATCGCCCTGAGTCCTTCGGGAGAAGGGCGGTATAGAAATTTAATAAAATAAAATAAATAAAAAATAAATGGCCAGGTCTCACAAGATCATTATAATGAAATCAACAGCCCCAGGCCTGCCGAAAGAGACAGGTCTTCACCGCTTTGCGGAAGGCCAATAGGGTGGGGGCAGTCCGGACCTCAGGAGGTAATTGTTTCCAGAGAGCCGGGGAAGCCACAGAGAAGGCCCTCCCCCGCGGGCCCGCCAGCCGACATTGTTTAGCCGACGGGACCTGGAGGAGACCGACTCTGTGGGATCTTACCGGTCACTGGGAGCTATGTGGTAGAAGGCGGTCTCGAAGATAGCCTGGCCCTGAGCCATATAGGGCTTTAAAGGTAATGACCAACATTGGTCCTGTCCTAAAAAATTAGGCCTGTTCTATAAGTAATTGTAAACTCCCCCCCCAAAAAATCAGTTTATAGACTAGGAAAGCCTTGTGCATTATGGGATATTAAGTTAAAAAGAATCCTGAGAATTGTAGTTTGGAAAGACTTTTCAGAATCTGTCACAGTACAATGGACAGCAGTTTGTACAAAAAACATGACAGATGAGCTATCACATATAAGCTGCAACAATATGGACTGTTAGAGGGTTTGGACTTACTTATTTCTTACTTGGCTATTTAGAATTTTGCAGTCCAGATGTGACCTTGTATGTTAATTAAATTGGTATTTAAATAGAGCCAAACCTTGGTTTAATGGACTGCTTAGGAAACAGGTGGCTTAAACTCCAGTACATCTTAAATCCAAATATTTTCCTTTTTTTCCTTTCTCTTTCCAGTCACAGAGGTAGCCTTCTAATAGAACTCATTCTCAGGACTGACTTTAATAACATGTTTTCTCAAATGTCTATCAGCAACAAAGCATTGTTCAGAATAGGAACCAGTTGGAGGAAAGACATTGCTGTTGTTGCTATATCATCCATATATCCTTTAGCCTGCTTTTTAATTGGTTGGTGTTCCCAGCAGCTTACTTACTTTCCATATTAGCTGCTATTCCAACATGCTGCTTTCACCCACATTTCCCAAGATGCTACCTGACCAATTTCCCAGGCTTCTCAGTCTCCTTTTCTTGATTCTTAATTACCACTATCCCAGGATACTACTCATCACCTTACTTCATATTCACAGTACCTTCTATTTCTCCCTACTAATAGGAATATAAACATAAAGTATCAGAATATCTCACCAATGTATCCAATTTTCCTAGCAATTTCCTTTCTTCACTTGGAAATCAAACATGGACTGAAAGATATCCATTTTGTGGGAAAACAAAGTCTATTGTTGAAAGTGCTTCTCCAAATAATGGACAAGTCCATTATTTTGGCATGCTCTCCTGATAAGGATATTGACCGAGTGGCCACAAAATAGACCTCAGCCTTCTGATCTACCAATGATGTATCCATTGGTAGATAGGTTCAGGTTCATCCACCTTGCTGCTGTTCATTCTCTTTTTACTTTTCCTTCCACCTTTCCCAGCATTATAGAGTTCCCAATGCTTTTTGCATCATGTATTTAGAATATAATATGAGTCTAATTTATCTGTGCTTTGAATTGTTTTGAGATTCCTATTTTCCTGAGTATAGTCCACATCTTGACATGATAGACACAATAAAAAGTTTTTCTATAAACAATGAAGTTTATATTGATTCCTTTTGGGGTTTAACTTAAATGATCCAACGTATGACAGCAATTTTGTCTCTTGTTCCCCAGTCTTATTTAAAGATCACTTGAACATTTGGAATGTCCCTTTTCATGTAGGACTCTAAACTGTACTAAATGATGTTGAATGTTATTTTGCTGATATATGAAATTAAGGATATTGTATGATAGTTTGCACACTCTGTCAGGTCTTCTTTGATATTGGTATATTAGCCACTGTTTCATTTTCTAGATTTGCTGACATAGTTTGGTTAGAACTTTTACATTAATCTGTTGTTCTATAGATAGTCCCTCAATGAAGGTATCATTGTGATCTATCCAGTTGTGATCAACTCTAGGGATCGGTGTTGCTGTCTATTTCTTAGCTGAGGGAGCCACCATTGTCCGAAGACTTTTCCATGGTCATGTGGCCAGCATGACTATATGCCAAGGTGCACAGAATGCTGTTACCTTCCCACCGAAGTAGTACCTATTTACCTACTCACATTTACATGTTTTCAAACTGCTAAATGGGCAGCTGGGGAAAATAATGGCAGCTGACTCCGTCACACTACTTTAATTGGGTTTTAATTATGTTTTAACTTTTGTATTTATGTGTTTTATTTTGTGCCTGTTCACCGCCCTGAGTCCTTCGGGAGTAGGGCGGTATACAAATTTAATAAAATGAAAATGAAAAATGAATACAGTGCTTGGGTCTTGAACCCAGGCTGTCAGGTTTCCAGCTGACAAGCTCAGCATCTTTAACCACTGAGCCATCACACCCCCTTCCCTCAATAACTAGCCTTTTGATTTGGTTACCAAGTCTTGACCAAAGTGTTTCATCTTCTAATAAAAGAGATTCTTATAAGTAAGTAATACTTCTAAGTATCTTAGCTATTGATATCTACTGTACAGAATGTCAGTATATACCTTCTACCTGTTTGATTTACTTTGAATCAGTTAATATTTGACTATTGATTTCTCTAGCATAGTTATTTGAGATTGAAATCTCCTTATGAGTTCAGAGATCTTTTGAAAGACTTTCCTTAGATGCCTGTCTCCATCTTCAATATTTTTACAAATGTCATTGTAGTGCTGTTTCTTCTCTCTTATAACAGTTCTCTGAAATTCTTGGTTTTGGCTTTTTGACTTAGCGGGTTTGATTGTTTTGACATAGCTTTACTTTCTTCTTTTTCTTGTTCTTTGGCAGTTTTGTTTCACATTCATCTTTAACAACTTTGATTTCATTCCATGGTTCTTCTGGTACATTATTAATGAGATTCAGGACTAGAAAACAATTCATGATGTTCTCCTTGAAAATGCTCAAGATCATAGCTGGAAATTGGTTGATTTTCTTTTTCTGCATTAGCTTGATTCAGAGCTTCTATATGAACAGTTCACAATTTATTCCATAGTCATCCCCTGGCCATGATTTTGCTGTTGTGACTGAGCTCTTATTTTTCTTCTATCAACAACACAGTCAATTTGACTTCTATGTAAGGTAGTCCTCAATCATAATTGCCCAGAATTGTTTAAGTTGTAAATTATGCCAGTTATGTGATTGACCATGCTTGATTTTATGACTACTTTTGTGGTATCTTAAACTAACACCATAGCCATTAAGTGAACACCAAGGTCATTAGGTAAATTCATTTTCTCCATTGGGTTTTTGTTTTGTTTTTTTGCTAGAAACTGGAAGTCAATGCTGGATTCTGGCAAAAAGCTTTGTAACTTGTGGTCATGGGACTGTGAGATGCTGCAAACGGCCATAAATATGGGCTGATTGCCAAGCACCCAAAACATGATCATGTGACCACAGGGGTAGCTGTTGGAACTTGAAATCTGGGTCATAAGTAGTACTGTGGAGGTCCATCATAACTTTCAATAGTCACAAGTTGAAGACTAACTCCATTCCATCTGGCGATATTTGTGTATATACTATCAGTGCTTAAAGCCTCAATTTGGATAATAGTGGCTGATATTATTGGGTCTTTGGCTGCATTGTACCCAGGTACTGTGTTTGTCTTAATCTCATGCTCAAGTATCTTAATCTCATGCTTACAAGTATTATAGGTTTTAACTGAGTGGGGTAGCCTGCCTTTGCTATCATATCCTCTGGCCACTCCACCCCACTTTCCCAATATTTGGTAGTAGCTCAGTCTTTTTAACTGGAAATGTAGGAAGAATAAGGTTTGCAGCATTGCTGAGTCTCATGGTAGCGCTCTCATTTCAGTATTCTGAGATAATTATTTGTATCTTGACTAGATTTGCTCTTGAACATATAGCCAAAATTCAGCTAACAAAAGTATATTTTTACATCTAATTTGTCTACTGGCATATAATTCAAATGAATGAGTTTAAAATAGCATTCTGCTTTAATTGTTTTGCTCAGTTTGCATTCGAATCCTTAAATGAAATCACTCTTGACAGGCTGCATTATAAATTTGTATATAAATTATATGTTCTTATTTTCACACAAAATCTATATAGGAACATGTATAATAATTAATAAGTACATTAATAAAATAACTACTTTTCATCTTTAGAAACAGTCTTTCAACTGTAGATTTGCCAGTCATTATTATTACATGGAGCAGAAGCAGGCCTGATTAAAAAGAATTGATGAGAATAACAATGAAATGAAAGATCAGACAACAAAGGGATATCTGAAATGCTTTTAAGACATTTTTCATGACAGTTCAGATTTTAAAATAGAAAGACTTGCAAAGAAAAAAAACAAATATAACCATTTCTCATAACCAAGTGTCTTTTTTCTTTCCCACTGTCTTTCCCCTCCTCCTTCAAATAATTCAGCATTGAAGTTTTCTAGCTACAAGCTGTCTTAATTAAAAGCAACAATAGATTGCAGGCTTTTGGAGAACGCTGGTACAGTATTTGTAATGTATTTATAGTTAGGAACATTAGAATATTTCTACTACACTAGGTCACCTTCCATCGGAGTCACTTGCACAGCTCTTATTTATTGTAATTGATCTGAAGATTTTGAAGATTGTTTAAAGCTGAATTGTATTCCAGTCAAGCAGTTTTCATAATCTATGCCTTTATGGGGAGATTAAAGATTCTGTCAGCTTCCATTAATTCTGTGGTAAAGGATTATTATGTCTGCAATCTTTCTTTCTTCACTTCTCTTTTTACTATTGAGCAACTTGTTTGACTTCTATTCATCTCTGCTCGAGGTTATGAAATATATCTTAAACAGAAGAGAACTATAGTGTCCATGTGATTTTTAAGACTCACAAAATCATTTGGAGTTTCAAAGGACTATAGTGTCCATGTGATTTTTAAGACTCACAAAATCATTTGGAGTTTCAAGCACTATACGACTGTATTATGGTGAACTACCATATTTTTCAGACTATAAGATGCACCGGAGTATAAGATGCACCTAGATTTCAAAGAGGAAAACAAGAAAAAAAAAGTTTTTGGCTACACATGTCCAAATTTTGCTCTCCCCGGCCTCCAGGAGCACTCTGCAGGCCTCCCAAACCCTCTGCCCGGCCCATTTTTGGTGAAAACGGGACGCGCGGGGGTGGTTTCGGGAAGCCAAAAACTTATAGACTTATTTGGTCTATAAGATGCACCGACATTTCCAACCACTTTTTTTTGGGGCGGGGGGGAAACTGCATCTTACAGTCTGAAAAATATGGTAGCTCAGGTTTTGGAATTTGTGAGAAATTATGTGGGTCAAAAGAAGCCAAAAAATTTTTGTCCTCTTCACCTATGCACATATATTGGGGACTTAGACTAAATTTCTGTACAGCTCCTCTCTGGGGTTTTTTCCCCCCTATGTCTTTTTCAGTATCCTAATTATTTCTTGTGGTTTTCTGAAATTTTAAAGGAATCCCTGTATAGGAACTGTTGACCAGCATATGAAAAAAGCTACATGATCTGTAAATGGCATCTTTGTCATTCATTATTTACCACAAATGTACCGTATATTTTTTGTTCAGGAAGATACTTGAATGTTTACCACATTCCTTTGTACTCCATTTTAAATTGTTTCTTTGTGTAGAGCAGTGGTTCTCAACCTATGAGTCGGGACCCCTTTGGGGGTCGAATGACCCTTTCACAGGGGTCGCCTAAGACCATCGGAAAACACATTTTTTCAATGGTTTTAGGAATAATTTTATGGTTGGGGGTCACCACAACATGAGGAACTGTATTAAAGGGTCGCAGCATTAGGAAGGTTGAGAACCACTGGTGTAGAGCATTCCAATAATAGTCTATTTCAGGTTCTGTATTTTCCAACAAGTGCTCTAGACATTGTCTATTTGTGACATATATTAATTAATTATATTAATTAATTAACCTTGCTGGACACAAACAGTGTTGTTTAAATAACAACAGGATTTAAATACAGGTAGTCTCAAACTTACAACCACAGTTGAGCCTGGAATTTTGGTTGTAAGTTGTTGCGGTTATAAGTTGAATCACCATGTGATCCAACTCAATTTTATGACAGTTTTATAACAATCATCAAGTGAGTCACCATGGTCATTAAGTAAATGATGTGGTCATTAAATGAATCACATGTTTGTTAGCCTGAATCCAATAAACTTTTTATTGGATAAAGTTTATCCAATAAACTTTTTAAAATCATTTTTTGCTGGAAAACAGCAAAGAGGTCAAAAAATCCAATTTGGCAAATTAAGGACCTATTATACTTTGCCCTAATAAAATGTATTCTCCTTTTGTTGCTTTTCTGTTTTTGTTTTTCAGGCAGCTATCTACTGTTTTGCATTTACTATGTGACTTTTCTGCCTTTGTATCAAGGCAGTTAAGTAATTATTTTCTTTATAATACTTTTTTTCAATATTAGATTTTTGAGTTTATGTTCTTAATATAGTCTCCAGTGCTTGGATCTGTTAATACCTAGGCCAGTGATGGCGAACCTTTTTGGCACCGAGTGCCCAAACCAGAACGTGCATGCACTGGAGTGCCGGAAACCCAAAGACCAGGTGGCTGGTGCACATGTTGGCTTCGGGTTTCTGGCACTCCAGCGCACTCAAAGATCAGGGAGCCGGTGTGCATGTGCATGCTGGAAACCCAAAGCCCAGGTGGCTGGTGCATGCATACGCACCCACCACCTGGTCTTTAGGTTTCCAGCACTCTGGCATGCACAAAGACCAGCTGGTCAGCACACGTGCGTGCCGGAAACCATAAGAGCAGCTGGTGACAGCACGCGTGCCCACAGAGAGGGCTCTGTGTGCCACCTCTGGCACGCGTGCCATAGGTTCGCCATTACTGACCTAGGCCATTAGTATGATAGTATGCTAAATCAAATCAAAGTCCTACTTACTCAAAAAATTTATTTCCACTGCAACTGAAAATAATACTGATTACCTTCAGTAATAAATATCATTTATCTTTTTAAAATAATCTAAATTGATGGTCATTATTACATCTGGTATTCACCAAGTTCTATGTAAAGGTATGTGCCATATGATAAATAATAGTAATAATGTGAAGAAATCATTCCATTTATCTATTGCTATTTATTTTTTATTTATTTTATTTATTTATTTATTTAATTTGTATACCGCCCTTCTCCCAGAAGGGACTCAGGGCGGTGAACAGCCAAAATTAAAAAACATACAAATACAAAAGTTAAGATAATTAAAAGAATTAAATAATTGGCTACCCAATGTAAAACCCCAAATCCATAAAATTTAAAATCCCAATTAAAAACCATTTAGGCTAGGCCGGCTTGATGAAATAAAAACGTCTTCAGGGCTTTACGGAAGATCCAGAGGTCCGGGATCAATCGTATTCCAGGAGGCAGCTCATTCCACAGGGTGGGTGCCCCCACAGAGAAGGCTCGCCCCCTGGGAGCCGCCAGCCAACATTGCCTGACCGACGGCACCCCGATGAGGCCCTCTCTGTGAGAGCGTATTGGCCGGTGGGAGGTTATCGGTAGCAGCAGGCGGTCTCGCAAATACCCTGGCCCTAAGCCATGGAGCGCTTTAAAGATGAGAACCAACACCTTAAAGCACACCCGGAAGACCACCGGGAGCCAATGCAGCTCACGCAGGTGAGGTGGTACATGGGAGCGCCACGTCGCTCCCATAATCACCCGCGCGGCCTCATTCTGCACCAGCTGGAGCCTCCGGGTGCTCCTCAGGGGGAGCCCCATGTAGAGAGCGTTACAGTAGTCCAGGCGTGACATAACCAAGGCATGAGTGACTGTGCACAAGGAGTCCCGATCTAGAAAGGGGCGCAACTGGCGTATCAGGCGAACCTGATAAAAAGCCCCCCTGGCCACGGCCGTCATATGCTCTTCTAAAGACAGCCGTGTATCCAGGAGGACGCCCAAGTTGCGAGCCCCCTCTGTGGGGGTCAGTGACTCGCCCCCAATAGCCAGCGATGGCACCAGCTGGCTATACCGGGACGCCGGCATCCACAGCCACTCGGTCTTGGAAGGGTTGAGCCGAAGCCTGTTCCTCCCCATCCAGACCCGCACGGCCTCCAGACACTGGGACATCACTTCGAGGGCATCATTGGGGTGGTCTGGGGTGGAAATGTACAGCTGAGTGTCATCAGCGTACAGATGGCATCGCACCCCAAAACCACAGATGATCTCACCCAGCGGCTTCACATAAATGTTGAACAGGAGCGGCGAGAGGACCGACCCTTGCGGCACCTCGCAAGCAAGTTGCCTCGAGGTCGACCTCAGCCCCCCTGCCAACACAGACTGCGACCGGTCAGAGAGATAGGAGGAGAACCACCGCAGCACGGTGCCTCCCACCCCCAGTCCCTCCAGCCGGTGCAGCATGATACCATGGTCGATGGTATCAAAAGCCGCTGAGAGGTCTAATAGGACCAGAACAGGGGAACAACCCCTGTCCCGAGCCCTCCAGAGATCATCCACCAATGCGACCAATGCCATCTCCGTGCTGTACCCAGGCCTGAAGCCGGACTGGCACGGATCTAGATAGACGGTTTCATCCAGGAACTGTGGGAGCTGTCGCGCAACCACACACTCCACAACCTTCGCAACAAAGCGAAGGTTGGAGACCGGACGATAGTTTGCCAAAACGGCCGGGTCCAGAGAAGGCTTCTTGAGGAGGGGCCTCACCACCGCCTCTTTCAAGGCGGGAGGCAAGAAACCCTCTCTCAAAGAAGCATTTATGATCCTCTGGAGCCAGCCTCGTGTTACCTCCCGGGTGGCCAGTACCAGCCAGGAGGGGCACGGGTCCAATAAACATGTGGTTGCGTTTAGCCTCCCCAGGATCCTGTCCACATCCTCAGGAGTCACAGGGTCGAACTCATCCCAGATAACATTCTCAAGACCAGCCTCAGTCACCCCGCCGGGATCTACCCAGTCAGAGTCCAAGCCTTCCCGAATCTGAGCGATTTTATCATGCAGATACTGTGCAAAATCATCAGCCTGCCCTTGCAAGGGGTCTTCCCGCACTCCCTGATGTAGGAGGGAGCGAGTCACCCTAAACAAGGCGGCTGGGCGGTTATCTGCCGATGCAATAAGAGCGGAAAAGTGGTTACGCTTTGCCGCTTTTATCCCCACTAGATAGGTCTTAATATGAGACTTAACTAGTGTTCGGTCGGATTCGGAGCGACTGGCCCTCCAACCACTCTCTAGGCGTCTTTTCCGGCGCTTCATCCCCCTCAGCTCCTTGGAAAACCAAGGGGCCGGGCAGGTTCGGCGTCGGGTCAGAGGCCGCAAAGGCACGACTCGGTCCAGAGCACTGGCGGCTGTCCTATCCCAGGCAGCCACCAGATCTTCAGCCGAGTCGTGAGCCAGAGTTTGACCATATTCTACTTCTTCACAGATCTATTATATCAAGTCAATTCCAAACTAAATCAAGTGGACATCCTATTTTGCATGGAGCCTTATCCCTTTCCCCCCTTTCTTATCAGTGGAGTTTTTCATCCAAATAAGGTCTGCTACAGGGAAGACCATGGTAACGCCTTCCAACCTGGACTACCCTCTCCCTCCCACACTTCCTCTGTTAATTTAAAAAAAAAAAACAATCTAGGCTTTTGCAAATTATTTGAATGACATATTGTTGTGCAGAACTTTTGAATGTACTGCTTTTTCTATGGCTATCCAGAAATCTAGGAACTGGTACAGTCCTTTCTTAAAATCTCCTTTTTTGTTTTACTTGCTAAGTTATTTTAAACTTTGAATAGTTAGAGTTCGTTGATTCGTTTTACAGCCATCGTGTTTACTTTATTTTGTAGCAGTTCATCACTTTAACAGAAAGGTACAAATGCACCATTATATGGATACTGCACATTAATGTCAGCTCTTTACAAAATGCATCAATTTGTCAGATAAAGAAGGAAATTAGTTACACTTTTTAATGTTAAAGTCACACCCTACCTAATTTAGAAGCACTTTTTACTTGAAGTTGCAAGCCTTAGGATACTTATTTGAATTATGCATGACTGCCTACTTTGGAGATCCATTAGCCTGCTGTTTGGATAATGTAAACATGCTCAGAATTTTAAGTATACTGTATGAATGGCAGATAAAAATAGAGCTCATAACAGTATATATTTAGTTAGATGTAAATCTGAAAGAATAGAAAGCTGAACACTACCAATATTTTGAATATGGAGTGACTATCCAGGTGACTATTATCTGCTCTATGGTAGTTCTACTAGGATGAAGGGATAATTGTTTCTTGCCTCTGGACACAAGAGAAGTTGGATCTCTTTCCCAAAACCAGAAAAACTAGAGATAAAGATAAGGAGGGGTGATGAGAACAACTGCAGGATCACAGTGAGGATTAAATTGCTCAGATTTGCTTGCAGTTGGACTCAGATTATACAGGTCCTATGAATTGCCTGCTATTTGGGAGGAATTTGAAAATGTTTGTCCTGATAAAGCAGACAGGATCCCTAGAGCTGTGAGTTCAGCTTTTTTAGACCCCTGTTTTTCCTGGATGATTATGTTCTTCTAGGACATAACAGGTGATTGGGTCCAGATAATAGTGAATGCTTATCTGTGGGAAGAGACTGTTACAAATTCCTTGTCAGAGTCGGTTGGTTGTCTTTTCCATAATATGGAAGGGTGGCACCTACCCTTTGGAACAATCTACCCCCAGAGATACGAGTGATCTCCGACCTCCGGACTTTTTGTCGGGCCCTAAAAACTCATCTCTTTCAGTTAGCTGGTCTCTCTTGATTTTATGATTTTATGGTTGGTTTTAAATTTTGATATGGATTTTAAATTGATAAATTTTAAACTATGGGCCAAATTTAATTATTTTAAATCTATTTTTAATCGTACTTTATGTATAAATGTTTTTATTTTGGCTGTTCACCGCCCTGAGTCCGAAAGGAGAAGGGCGGTATAGAAATTCGAATAATTAATAAATAAATAAATAAATAAATAAATAAATAAATAAATAAATAAATATTGCTGGACCTAACAAATCCCTTTTTGGGAAAAGTTGTTGAGAAGGTGGTCATCTTACAGCTATAGTAGGACCTGGAAGAGGCAGATTATCTGGATTCCTTTCAGTCAAGATTCAGGCCTGGTCATAGTACTGAGATGGTACTGTTCAAGACTGGTCAATGACTTTTGGTATGGTTAGGATAGGGATAGTGCATCCATCTTGGCCCTCAACCTGTTAGCAGCATTTAATATCATTGCTCATAGCATCCTCCTGAGCTGGCTCAGGGAATTGGGAGGTACAATGTTATAGTGGTTCCATCTACATGAAGCCTCAGAAGAAAGTTATCTGTTGACAGTGCACTATCATGAGTATGCTGATGATAGCCAACTATATATCATTGCCCTGGGTTACCAAGGTCCTTTCTTGGTGCCCGGAGCAGGGGTGGGTTCTACTTAACTTTACTACCGGTTCGCAATGGGATCACTTCGCTCGCGCATGCACAGATCGCTTCTGATGACATCAAGGTCAGTGGGTGGAACTTCTGCCGGTTTTACTACCGGTTCTATAGAACCAGTCTGAACCGGGGACAACCCACCACAGGCCCAGAGGCTGTGGGGGTCTGAACGGAGGAAAATAGATTTCAGCCTGTCAAGATTGAATGGCTGTGGGTTTCAAGGCAACCTGGTTTTGGAGTTTTTCTATCTTTAATTCTGTTTGACCTTTCACTTCCCCAGTCAGAGCTGGCAGAAGAATTTTAGCTACATGTTCTAAGGCTGACAAACTTCAACTGTATATTAAGTAACTCTAATACAGTCTTAAGTGTAATGTCAGTGTCATCCAAATTTCATATAGTCCTAATAAATGTTCACTTTACCAATCCCTAATATAATAATTATTCAATACATTCATTATGAATCCGGGAAATACATTTACTCATTAGCTGGATGCAGATGATGCAAATGATAACTTCTAAAAATCTGATTGCATTTAGATATGCTCTAAAACTGATTAAGATAAAAACAAATAGAAATTGAAATGGTCTTGAGATCATCTTTATTCTCTGAAAAGTACATTAACTCTTTGATTTCAGTAGTGAGCACAGCACTTCATTATGGTGAACAAATCATTGTACACCTGGCTGCCAATATGCTATTATCCATTTATGGATTAATCAGGTTATTTAACAGAGGACAGTTATACATTCTGAGGCCTTGGGATATGGACATCCATAGTGCAAATGAAAAAAATGTATATGAACACGTGGTAATGCAAACTTGGCCCCTTTTGTACTTGCATCACAATGTACACATGTAAGAGACAGAATTTTTATTGTGCTAGCCTGTTGCCTATTGTGTATTTTGATAAAATCGGCTTGTTGTAGATGTTCCTGCCTGGGACTTCATAGAGCCTTTGATATGATTTCCCAAACCCATCAAAAAGTAGCCATTAAATTTACAGTTCTTAATTTACAGTTCTGGAATCATTAAATACCCTGGAGTAACCAATACCATAGAAATAATTCAATTTTAATGAAATGTAAATACAATTAAATTAACTATAGATTTTGTTTTGTTTTTCATTGTGATTCAGATGCCAAGTGTATCCCTTAGGCCTTAAAATATCACACATTTTTGTATTGGAGAGTTAATCTTGTAGAATACAGTGAGGATTACTATTTAGAGTGCATTCTTAGATATATCAGCTGTTAAATCTGAAAAAAATGATTGCCACTCATGTAACCCTGAAAGAGACAAAGTGTGTGCTTTCTTCACAAATGCTATGGCTACATAAAATAAACCATCTGTTGCAATTTAATCTAGAAGGTTAACTATTCTTGTTTGTTTATTTACAATAAATTCAGATCATCAAATATTCTTAAAATCTGCTTTTGAAGGGTGACATAGAGCATAAATAAATACATAAATGTTGTCTCTTCTTATCCATATTTTATAGAAGATGCATGTAATAAGTAGTTTTAGGATCAATTTGCAAATCAGTATAGGAAGATCAGGGGTTTCCACAAGTGCGTGGAAAAAGGATTGGAATTCAATTGTATGGTTCAGCTACCACCATAATTGTATTGTCCCACTCAGATACCCCTGAGAAGTATCTAACTTTAAGAGAAAGAGAACGAAATTTCTAAAAGATATGAAAATAACATTGGGTAAAACCTCTGCTTTTAGAAGAAAGTTTGGAAGACAAAGAATGATGAAAATGATTTTGGCTTCCAGAATATAGCCTGAAAGGGCAGATTTTGTTGAAGATGAAGATGAATCTGTTAAGTTTGTTCCACTGAATAATATGTAAAATGTTCTATGCTGTTACATTTATAAGTAAGACTGGTGGGTGACCCATGTTCTAAACTGAGTCTTAAATTGAACTCTGCTTGTATTTTACTTGAGAACTTCATTGTTATTTCTGAAATTCACAAATTACTACCAAAAGAAACAGCAGTATTGAAAGTAAAAACTCAATCTCTCATTGAATTGGCACATTAGGGATCAATGTTATCAATTTTATCTCTGAAATCTATTTAATTCTGTTTTTTAAAACAAAAACAGTTACTCATGTATTTAATCTAGAATCTAAGTAGGTATTGTGCAGCTTGTTTCTGAGAGGGGATAGCAAATTTAAGGAGTGGTATCAAGAGAGCAGAAAACCATAGATGGCTCAGATTCCTCCTGTGTGAGTTTCTAGTATTTGATAAGACACACAAAGCAGTTTGGGAGAAAGCATGTCACTGGTATCCATGGCAACTCCAAAGATACTTCAGAACTCAAGGGGATAAAGTGAGCCACAGTAATGGGTCACATTATAAGGGCAAAATTCATAAAAGGCTTAGACATATGCTTGTAATTAATTGTTGTAACAAGAAGATGTGCCAGTTTAAATGGCATTTAAGAGCCTAAAGATATACTAGTTTTAAAAATGAATACATTCATAAATAAATTTAAAATCTTGCTATTAAAATATACTGTATATATTAGAAACAAACCAATTTATTAGTATATAAGATTATATAAATGTGTTTGTACACATACGTATCAGATAAGATGAAGTCAGGAAAGCAAAGGCTCAGAAGAACAAAGACTTGGAACAAAAGTCAAATATAACAATAAAAAAGTTTATTGCAACATTTAAATAACAAGAAAAAAGTCAAGAATACAATCGATCCACTAAAGAGAGAAAATGGCAAGGAAGTAACAGGCAGTCGAGGGAGAGCAGAGCTGCTTAACTCATTCTTTGTATCAGTCTTCACGCAAAAAGAAACTATAGGCCAACCTACCAAAAACATAGACTAGAATACAGACTAAAAATTAAAATTAAAATAAGAAAATGGTAAGAGAACACCTGTCTGTTCTGAATTTAAATCATCAGGACCTGATGGTTTACATCCCAGAATTCTGAAGGAGGTGGCAGATGTTACCTCAGAACCATTGTACCATATCTTTAAAAAATCCTGGAGCACCAGAGGATTGGAAAAGAGCTGATGTGCTTCCCATCTTCAAAAATACAAACAAACAAACAAAAAAACTAACATCAATATCTGGGAAGATTTTTTTTTTGGGGGGGGAATCTATGAATATATAGAAACAAAAGTTATAACTAGTAACCAGCATGGGTTTGTTAAAAACAGGTCATGCCAACCAATCTTATTTCTTTCTTTGGACAAAGTGACTAAATTAGTAGACCAGCAAAATGTTGTGGACATAGTATACTTAGACTTCAGTGAGGCATTCAACAAAGTAGACCACAATCTACTTCTTGGCAAACTAGAAAAATGTGGAATAGACAGCATCACCACCAGATGGATTTGTAACTATCTGACAAATAGCCAACACCTCAGAAGACAAGCTCAGGATCCAAAAAGATCTTGGCAGACTTGAAAAATGGGCCCTATCCAACAACATGAAATTTTATATGGAGAAAAGTAAGGGTTTTCACCTAGGCAGGAAAAACCAAAGGTACTAGTACAGATTAGGTGAAACCTGGCTCAAAACCAATAACTGTGGGATCTTGGAGTCCTAATGGACAATCACTTAAATGTGAGCCAGCAGTGTGCAGTAGCAGCCAGAAAAGCTAGTACAATCCTTGTAATACATTAGAAAAAAGACGCTGAGACTTTGGAAAAAGTGCAGAGAAGAGCAACAAAGATGATTAGTTGCTAACTAAGGGCCTGGAGAGAAAAATATATGAAGAACTGTTGTAGAAATTTGGTATGGGCAATCTGGAAAAAAAGACTAAGAATAATATAGCAGCATATGAGGGGCTGTTGCAAAGAAGAGGGGTCAACTTATTTTCCAAAGCACCAGAAGGCAAAACAATAGCTAGAAACTAACCAAGGAGAGAAGAAACCTGGAATTAAGGAGAAACCTAACAGTGAGGACAATTAACCAATGGAACAGTTTGCTGTCAAAAATTGTAGGTGTTTCATCTCTGGAGGTTTTTAAGAAAAGAGTTGACAGCCACCTATCTGAAATGATATAGGGACTCATGCTTGAGCAGGGAGTTGGACTAGAAGACCTCCAAGGTCCCTTCCAGCTTTATTCTGATTTCAGGCAAACAATATTTCTTGCAGATCTTCAAAAGCACCTTTGTTGCTACTTTGTCATGCCATCTATGCAATCTTCTTGCAGCAGCTACCTTTGTGGTCCACTGTTCTTTCAGCTTTTTGCAGAGATGCACTTGCTGTCTGTTGCTGTCTTCTCAATTCTGGCTTTGTACATGCATGCATTTGTTCTTAAGGCTTGATCTTGTGCAATCAGAATTAGCCTCTCTGTCTCTTTCTTCAATTTTCCTGCTTTTAGCCATTATTATCTGCTTTGCCTGTTATTTTTAAAAAAATGTTCTGGCCATGTAATATTTTACCTTGCCATGTCTCTTTTCTGTTTTTCATTTGGTCTTTCTTGTAGACTAGTTTGGTCTCTCCAGTACTCAGTAAACCCTCAGGGTATACTAGCTTCAGTGCATCTGTCTTTCAGATATTCATCTGAATATCTGTCTTTCAGATATTCATCTAATGCCCTTTTTTCTTCTTCAACTATTGGTGTACACCCACCTATTTTCCTCAGTAAGTAGTGTCTATCAACATTGCTGTGTGGATAAAAGATATGATTTATTGTCATTATTTTTCTGCTCTTGTCACAGGCTTTAGTTCTATTTCAACCCAGTTCACTATTCCAGGTGTATATCTAATTATTGGAATTGGCCAGGTGTTAATTGTCTTGATGTTATTTCCTCCACTGACTTTGGACTTTAACATATTTACTGTAATGATGTATACTCACTTCTAACCTTTTCCTTGATTTCAATGTGCTTGATATTGTCAGTTGAAGGATTCTGAGTTACTGTATTTTCCGGCGTATAAGACGACTTTTTAACCATGAATATCTTCTCAAAAGTCGGGGGTCGTCTTATAGGCCGGGGGTCGTTCTCCTGTAACCAGGCAGACCAGCCTGAAAGGCTCTGACGAGCCTTAAATGGCTCTGACGATCCAAGCCCTGACGATCTGCTAATCAGGCAACTCAGTTGGGATCGCCAGAGCCATGGAGAAGGAAAAAACTTTTCTCCTTTCACATGGCTCTGACGATCCAAACCCTGACGATCTGCTAATCAGGCAACTCAGCTGGGATCACCAGAGCCATGGAGAAGGAAAAAAGTTTTCCCCCTCCAGCTTGCTTACCTTAGCTGCTTGCCTTGCTTCACTTGCCTTGCTTCGCTTGCCTGAATCCATTCCATCAGCAAGCAACTCCCTGCCTGCAATCAAGCAGGCAGGGAGTTGTGAGTTCAACTCCCAGAATTCCTCAGCCAGCAAAACAAAACTGGCTGAGGAATTCTGGGAGTTGAAGTCTACAAGTCTTAAAGTTGCCAAGGTTGGAGACCCCTGTTCTATTGGGTAAGTTTTTTTCCCCTTTGGGATCTTTAAAAAAAATAGTTAATTGGGGTTTTTTTTAGTTGTTCTTTTTTAGACCTAGCTATTTAAAGTTTAGGAAGTTTTAAATTTAGCTTCCATATAAAAATAAAAATAAAATAAAATCTTTGTGCAGCTTTCTGAGATTTAGTATGTTTTTGTAGTGTTTCACTCTAACTACACAAACACACAAAATCTCACAAAGCTGTATATGGAATTTTGTGTGTGTAAAGTGTGAAAGTTGGGTTTTGGGGCTTTTTGTGGCTGTGTGAGGTTCCTGCTTGTTTCAGGGGCCATTTTGGGTCTAGCACAGCTGCTTTTACATTGTGGGTGAGCCAGTTGTGTTGTGTTGTGTTTGTGTAAAGTGTGAAAGTTGGTTTTTTGGGGCTTTTTGTGGCTGTGTGAGGTTCCTGCTTGTTGCAGGGGCCATTTTGGGTCTAGCACAGCTGCTTTTACATTATGGGTGAGCCAGTTGATGTTTTTTAATTTTTATTTGGTGTGCGTTGGAAGAGGGGTAGTCTTATACGACGAGTATAGCCCAAACCCTATATTTTAACAGGAAAATTCGGGGGTCGTCTTATATGGCCAGTCATCTTATACACCGGAAAATACGGTATTTATAGTGATTGACTTAATCCAGTCTCTTGATGTTATTTCCATAGGGCATCTTGATTTCTTCTGTTTTCACAATTCTTTCTTTCTTTCTTTCTTTCTTTCTTTCTTTCTTTCTTTATTTATTTATTTATTTATTTATTTATTTATTTATTTATTTATTTATTTATTTATTGGTCCAATTTATATGCCGCCCTTTCTCCGGAGACTCAGGGCGGCTTACAATGCGTTAAGCAATAGCCTTCATACTTTTGTATATACCTGCTTAGTAGGGTTTTCGGCTCCCCCAAGCGGTGTTCTTTTTTATACAAAGTCAGCTTATACCCCACAGTCCGGGTCCTCATTTTACCTACCTCGAAAGGATGGAAGGCTGAGTCAACCTTGAGTCTGGTGAGATTTGAACTTGCAGTAATTGCAGGCAGCTGGTGCTACTTAACAGCACTTTAGTCTGCTGCACCACTGTTGATGGTGAGGACAGCACATTTGTTCAATCCAAATTCCCTTGCAATATCTTGGCTGTATATATCAACAGTGTTGAGCAGCAATTCTGTTTCAGATGTTCTTTTTCTATGTAACTTTACATAGTCCATGTAAAGGAGGTGAGATAGCTGGCAGATGTTTTTGATGTTTGATATACATGGTCTGATTTGTTCAGTATTGATGACAGAGGGATTAGTGCAATGACAAACAGTAATGATAATAATGTCCTTAAAGGTTCTTTTTATTAGGAACATCCTTTTATTAATCTCTCCTATGTTGTCACCATTGACCAACAACTGTGTCTTCTACTGAGACATTTATCTTTACATCAATGTTTCTGATGTAATACTAATGTTTCTACTAACTCCTGTTATTTGTAATCACTTTATTATCCAATTATGTGATAGGGTGTTAATGCCTTGTAATCAATCCAAGCTACATTCAAATTGGTCTTCCCTCTCTTGTAATTTTCCAAAGTCATGTTGTCAGTTTGGAGCTGATCTTTTGTTCCTCTGGTATTTGGGCAGTTTTCTTTCTGCTCGGGTGGGAAGTTCTTGTTTTCAACTTGGTGCTATTGAACTGCATTGACTACCACACTAGTTAGTAATATGAAAGTTGTTGATAAGTAGATAATTGATCTATAGTTGCCTGATATTGCCACTTTTGTTTCATTATCAGGTAGTTTTTGCCAGATGTTAACCCATCTTCAATTTCACATTCCTGCAATAATTTTGTTAAGCTTAGTAATGAGTTGATGTTTCAATCAAAGACTACATAATTTATCTTCACCTGGTATTGATCAAGTTTTGATTTTCCTTGCTCTTTTTTCCACCATTTCTGCTGTTATTACAAGTTCTTTCATTTCACCTAAAAGAAATATCATCTAAAAAATAGGTATTATTTAGTTCTTCACCTTCTTTTCTTTCATTTGTTATAATTTGCTTGGATCTGGTCATAGCTTGCTGAATTTATTTTTCAGCTTGAATTTCCACTTTGGTGATGCACTAGTTGGCCTCCTCCTTCTTCTTCTTCTTCTTCTTCTTCTTCTTCTTCTTCTTCTTCTTCTTCTTCTTCTTCTTCTTCTTCTTCTTCTTCTTCTTCTTCTTCTTCTTCTTCTTCTTCTTCTTCTTCTCCTCCTCCTCCTCCTCCTCCTGTTCCTCCTCCTCCTCCTCTTCCTCCTCCTTCTTCCTAGGTGTTCAATTATAATTGCAGCTGTGCTATGCATTAGTTAGTTTCCTTCTTGTGATGAATTGGTCCTCATATTTGATATTACAGTATTGGCATCTTTTAACGCTTGTGCTAGCTGAGTTTTTTGGAACAAGGTTCGGTGTAACCAACCTTATTCAATTGTTTCTGCACTGTTCCAGATACTCAGTTATTCTCTTTCAATTCTTCTACTTCTTTAGTTAGAGGGCATTTTAATTAGTTTTCTTTTGTGCCCTGGGTAGATCTTTGCAATTCTTTCTATTCTGTTTTGTTTCAGTGAATTCTTTATTTCTTATTATTAGTCAGCTAGTCTCTGTTCCGTTTTTTTTTTATTATTATTATTATAGATGTTGTTCTTTACAGAACTGGTGCATTCATTTCAAATATTCTCTTATTGGACTTGATTTATTATAACAGATAATTATTTCTTTGTTTTTGGTCTCTATTTGTGATGAGTAAATGCCCTTTCCACAGTAGTTCTGCACCTGCTGGCCCATGTTGCTAAGCCAACAGTCCTCAGTCCTGTAACCCTTTTGCCACCAAATGTGACATACTGGGAACTTGAACACCTACCATCGTCCTTGTTGACCATAGTGATGACTGATCTGTCATGGGTTTCTGTAATTGTATCTCACCATATATATATTTTTTTACAGGAAAGACATTCTTTGTCTGGAACCTCTGATAAGACATGTGCAGTGTGGTTGAACCTCTGGCATTGCTCTCATCTTCTTCAGAAAGCACAAACCCTATAGTCCCATCAAGATACTGCCTCACTAGGGAGGAGGAGGATGTCTTGAATTTAATTGAGAGAAAATAAATTGCAAGCTACTATGTGTGGCAGCTGAACCAGATTTAAAGATCTAAAAGAACTGAAGGAGCTTCTTGAATGAGAAGCAAAAGGTTTTCAAGGAAAAAAATCAAGAAAGTCCAGTTGCCTTTTGGAAAAGCATCTTTGGGATATCTAAAAGATAGAAGAGTAATTTAGAGGAAATATTTTAATGAAAAAAAATTCCCAGCTAAAAATTATCAAAATAATCCTGTTTGTAAAGAACCCATCTTTATACATTACAATGCACTTCATCACATTATTTCTTCTTGGTTGCTATAGAAACTAATTCTGTTGCAGCTGTGAGATCACCTCTTAATATTGTAACATTAACTAAAGTGATATTACAATACGTATTTCTCAGTATAAGTCAAGCAAAGTGCTGTATTCTATGTGGTTAAACCATGGCCTTTATGTTTCAAATGAATTTGAGTGCATAAAGTGTTAATGTAATTATTTTTGAATATTTCCAGAACTATGCTTTTCTACATGTTTAGCAAGTTTGTAAGGAAATTGTATTTTTTTAAACAAGTTGAATAAGTAGAACTGATAGAAACCATAGACATAGTAATCTTATTTTTAATCAGAGTAAAATAAGAGACCAATAAATGTTGTTGTTGTTAGTTGCGAAGTCGTGTCAGACCCATCGCGACCACATGGACAGTTTTTCTGTCCTCTGCCATCCCCCGGAGTCCATTTAAGCTCACACTGACTGCTTCGATGACTCCATCCAGCTACCTCATTCTCTGTTTTCCCCTTCTTCTTTTGCCCTCAATCCTTCCCAGCATTAGGGTCATCTCCAGTGAGTCCTTCCTTCTCATTAGGTGGCCAAAATATTTGAGTTTCATTTTCAGGATCTGGCCTTCTAAAGAGCAGTCAGGGTTTATCTCCTCTACGATTAACTGGTTTGATCGCCTTGCAGTCCAAGGGACTTGCAGGAGTCTTCTCCAGCACCATAGTTCAAAGGCCTCAATTTTTTGATGCTCAGCCTTTCTTATGGTCCAACTTTCACAGCCATACATTGCAACTGAGAAAACCATAGCCTTGACTATATGCATTTTTGTTGGCAGGGTGATGTCTCTGCTTTTTAGTATGCTGTCTAGATTTGCCATGGTTTTCCTCCCCAGGAGCAAGTGTCTTTTAATTTCTTGGCTGTAGTCCTAATCTGCTTGGATCCCAGGAAAATAAAATCTGTCACCAACAAATAGAAAATACAAAACTACAACCTTAATCCGAAAAACCTCACATAGCAGCAGAGAGTATTGTGATAGTATAGTAGAGCATATTTATACCAGAGTTATTCTCAAGGATAATATTAATGCTATATAAGACTAAAGCACAATGAACCTAAGACCATTATAAAATAGACCAAAATCCAAAAATAATGTTTTTTGAAATACATAACTATAATCTAAAAAAGTGCAGCATAATGAAATAGGAAGCAAGGAAGGCTATCATTATAACCAGCTTAGTATTTTGACTGAGGCAGTACAAAACCTAGCTATTGAGTGACTGATGAAGGATATCAAATCTTTTTTTATTTTTTTACAAATTAATTTTTTATTTTTGCTATATAAAGAAAGAGCAACAGTTTCAATATCTATATAAACAGTATGTTGTCTGGTTACAATTTAGTTGGAGCAATCAACATCATTATAGTAATAATGTTCCTTAATAGTAGTCCTACAATAACAGTGTTTTCTCATCATAATAATAATACTTATTAATTGTTAATACTAATTCATATTAATAGTAAACATGTCATAATTCTCTCAAAGTAAATTAGTTCTCTTATAATTTACATTGAAACTTCTGTTTTTGTTAGTTAACCATTGATAAAACAAATCCCATATTTCAGAATATTCCATGTCTTCCTTCTCTTTAATTTCAAGTGTTAGTCTATCCATTTCTGCACATTCTAGTATTTTTTCTATTATCTTCTCTTAAGGGATCTCCACACCTTTCCAATGCTGTGCAAATACAATTCTAGTCGCTGTTAAAATATGTAGTATTAGAAACATAATCCCTTTATTATATTTTTCTGATATAATACCCAACAAAAATATTTCTGATTTTAGATCTATATGTTCCTTTATCATTTTTTCTATCCAAGTATGTATTTTTGTCCAGTATACTTTTGCCTTTGGGCACGTCCACCACATGTGGTAGTACAAGCCTGGAATCTGATTACACTTTAAACATTTTGCAAACATATCTTTAAACATCTTAGCTAGTCTTGCTGGTGGGAAATGCCATCTATAAAACATTTTATATAAATTTTCTTTATATGCAGTAGATATTGTTAATATATAATTTCTATCCCACAGCTTTTGCCATTTATCCAATTCTATAGAATAACCAAAGTTTTTAGCCCACACTATCATTGTTTCCTTTACTTGTTCTTCTTCCATTCTAATGCTCATTAAGTGGTTATAAATTCTTTCAATTAGTTTCTCATCAGTTCCTGTTAAAATCTCATCCAATTCTGTTGGTTCTTTATAAAAACCATATGTTTTAATGTCTTTCTCATATCTTGATTGTATTTGTATCTGCAACCACCATGCTAAATCTATCCCTTGACTATTCAGTTCCTGTTCGTTTTTCAGTTCTCCTTTCTCATTCAAAATCTCTTTACATTTTATAATTTTTTCCATATCAATCATATTTGGATGTATCAATGCCTCCATCACAGAAAGCCAGACTGGTATTTTCAAATAGTATTTTTTCTTCATTTTTGCCGATACTGAGAACAGAGCATTTTTAATATAGTGTCCTCGGATGTATTTGTCTATTTTGTTTTTCCCATACCATAGGAAGGCGTGCCATCCCAGTTGCAGATCATGTCCCTCCAAAATAATTGTCTGTGTCTCAGAGTTATCCATTCTTTTAACCACGTAAGTGCTGATGCTTGGTAATACAATTCCCAATCTGGCAACCCAAAGCCTCCTCTATTATTAGAGTCTTGTAGCAGTTTCAAATCTTCTAAAATAAATTCACAAGTTGCTAGTCCAGTCTTCCAGCATGCTTGCATAACTGGGGTGAACTAAGCAAACATGGCTGACTGTAAGATAACATCTATCCACTCTAAATGAGATCAAATCACCAGAACTAGGTGGATTATATCCCAGAGATCTGAAGGATCTGGCAGACATGACCTGGGAATCACTGAACCATATGTCTGTAGAAATTCTCAGTCATCCAGGTCATGGTTGTCCCAAAGGTGCTTTTTCAGGAGGCAACTGGACTTTCTTGTTATTTTTTTTCTTTGAAGACGTTTTGCTTCTCATCCAAGAAGCTTCTTCAGCTCTGAGAGGATAGTGGAAAATGGAAGGATTTATATTCTTTGCAGACAGCTGGTCATTTGCATCCTTTTAGAGGGTCGTTGAAGCACTTGGAGGTTTATCTGTGTCCTCTGGGTCACCTGAGTAGTGCTCCTGGTTCCTGTAGTCTCCATTCCCCCCCCCCTCTGAAAATCCATTCCTATTCCCATGCCATTCAAAGGATATTCATCCCAAATTGTATAGCTAAAAGTCTGTAGAGATTCTCAGTCATCCAGGTCATGGTTGTCCCAAAGTCATCCAGGTCATGGTTGTCTCCTACTTTTTCAGGAGGCAACTGGACTTTATTTTTTTTTCCTTGTTGTTGAAACATGTTCAAAGAAAAAAACAACAGGAAAGTCCAATAGCCTCTTGAGCTGGATGACTGAGAATCTCTACAGACCTTTAGTTATACAATTTGGGATGAAGACCCTTTGAATGAAGAGGGAATCAACCTATTCTCCAAAAGATCTGAGGGCAGGACAAGAAGTAACAGATTAAAACTGATCAAGGAGAAATTCAACCTAGAACTAAGGAAAAATTTCCTGACAATGAGAACAATTAATCAGTGGAACAGCTTGCTTCCAGAAGTTGTGGTTGCTCCTCTACTGGAAGTTTTTAAAGAGATTGGAAGCCATTTGTATGGAATGGCATCAGGTCTCCTGCCTGAGAAGGGGATTGGACCAGAAGATTTCCAAGATTCCTTCCAAGTCTGTTATTCTGTATTATATCTTTATCTCAAGATCACTACTTGGCCAGAAATGCTCAGTTAATGGAATTTTAGCATACCTGCCTTGCAGCAATACAGGGGGAAGGATGTATCTAAGTACTGTATAAAGAATGCTTTTCTCAGCGTGGGGGAAGGTGACAGTATGTAAATAGTTCACTAGTTACTATACACCCATTACCAGCCAAATTCTGTTATTCTGGGACTTCATTTATTATTTAATTCAGCATGATATTCCATATCATTCATTATTTGGGTGAGTGTTTGCTAAATCTGACACCCCCCTCCACCAAACATTAAAAATAGTACTGAAAGTCCAAATGCTGTAGGCTTTTGTTCTACCACCAATTTCTAGTTTAAAAGTGGCAAGCCTGTTGGGAAGAACTGAATTGATCAGCCTCCAAGCTCATTTTTGAATTGTAGGCACTCTTATCTCCAATCTAATCTGGATGTTGGCTTTCCTGTTAGGGTCACCAGAGAGAGTTCTTAAACATTTCATTTGCACTGGCTCCAGTTTGTTATTTGTTGTTTGAATCAGTTCCCCTCTATTATCCAGCTTTTGTTCTCATGGCAAAAACTAGAAATTGTTTTGAATTGTTTTGAAATTAGGTACAAGATGGTTTTTCTTGCTTATAGCTCTTTTAAGTTTCATAGGGGTCCATGATATAATAGCAGCATTGTCTGCATGAAAAAGTATGGAGATAGTATGTCCTGCTATTTTGGTGAGCGTGAAAATTAGGATTATATAAAATATTCATCAGAATTTGTGTGTGTGTGTGTGTGTGTGTGTAAATAATCAATCTCAGTCCATGGTGGTATATGTCTTCCTCAATCTCTGATCTTCTACCAGAGGCCTGGGAGTTTTAGGGTTCTCTGTAGTAACTTAACTGTTCCTAACACTGTACTCTTCTGAACAGAGAACTCTGACCCTCTTACTGGGATCTGTAGGATCCACTCTGCCAGTTTAGGAGTCAGAGCTCCAACGGCTCCTACCACCACTGGGACCACTTTGATTTTTTTATTCTCCACATCCTTTTTACTTTTTTTTTCAGGCCCTGGTATTTCTCAAGCTTCTTATACTTCTTCCTTATATCTAATATATCTGTTGAGGACAACATTCAGCAATACCTTTAGCAATACCTTATTCCATCTCATTCATATTACCATGTTCTTTCACTTAACTACAATTTTTTTCCTCCCTAACTTTTGAATATATATAAAGAAAAGAGGAGGAGTTTAATGTTCCCCGTAATACTCAGAAGAAATATTGTGAGTAGTCATTATGCCTTTGAGACACTACAGAAAATACTTATCTAATATTGCTTCACACTTTTTGGTTAAATAAGTTTGCGTCTTTGTTGATATTTGCATAGAATTGGCAATGGAAACATTTTAAAATTTGTTAGAGCAGATTAATATATTACTTTGATTGCACTAAGGGAAAGAAAATCCATTTGTTTTTGTCTTTTTGTTGCCAGATTAGTTCCAAAATATAACAATATATTATAATGGAAAAAATAAAACTGGTCATAAGAGACCATTGGAACATTTTAATAAAATATAAAATCACTTAGCTTATAAATGGAATAAAATCTTTTTGTTTGTTTGTTTCAGAATCATTATTCCCACATTTTACAGCTGTAACTATCAGATTTCTTAGCACTTAAGCTACTCATCAACCACCTTCAAATGGCTTGATTTACAAGCTGTGTAAAACAGTAATTTCAATTTACGCATCAAAACATTTTCTACCAATGAAATCGTTTCTTGCAAGTTTAATTGAGGGTTGAGGGACAAACCTACATACCATATATTATTTTACAAAAAAATAAATTTTACAAGAGCAAGTTCTTGACAATACCCTTAATGTAGATTCATATGCTAAGGTTTTTCGGGAGAGATGTTCCCAAGATTCTTTCCCCTTCTTGTTGACTTTCCCTGCTGCTAATTAGCCAATATTAATTAATTGCATTCGTGATGAAGATCCAATTGATTTTGTTTGTAAATATCTGTGAGTGAAGTGGGGAAAGAGTGTGCTAAAATCTAGATGCAGAATAAATATTTTCACATTTAATGCAGAAAGTTTAGGGATAAGAAAATGAACTGGAAATTAAACTGTTTAATTCATATCATACATAGTACACACTTCTTACTGATTTCAATATTTTCACTAATGAGGTAGTTTTTGTATGAATTGCACTGAAATGGCTGTCCTTGTTCCTTTCAATAGAATATTTGTAGCTCAGGAATCCTTGGTGGAATCCTTGGTGCTCTCTGAGGTTGGTGGTTTTCTTGCAGATGTTTCATTACCAAATTCAATGCTAATATGATAATATGTAGTAGCATTGATAATGTTACCTAGTTTGGTACCAAATCTTCAAGAAAACCACCAAGCTCAGAAAGCTCCAAGCAGCCCTCATTCCTTTATTCTCTCTTCCTTTTTCATTCATTCTGCCAATTTCTCTTGTCCTTCTTCTCTCTAGTATAGAATTGATAAGTAATGGAAAAACTTATTATATCATGTCTTTCATAACTAATTTTCTAGCTTTTGATGAAGTTTTTTTTAAAAAAACTAAATTTTAATTTCTTTGGTTAAACAAATAAGAAACTGTCATAGTATTTGTTATACTTTTTACATTTTAGCAGATTTTCCAAACAAAAAATAGCTAAACACATCCCCATTTTGACTTTTATTCTTCTAAGTAGGCTTTTGCATATATTTTATTCATTCACTGGAGTTTCTCCAGAAAAAAAGTGAAACTAGTCACAAGTATATGCAGTAGCCAGGATTTTCTTGTTGTTTTTTTTTCTAACCACTTAAAAGGATTTTGTTGAATATTAAAAATTATCTTATTTTTTAAAACAGCTAAATAATTAAAATCACATAAAACCACATTATCCATGTTTTGTGTTCTCTTATTAAATTTCAGCACCCACATCTGGGACAGCTTTGGAGATTTCAAAAATCAGGTTTGAGATAGAATTTGGCTTGTAATAGTATAGCTTGCCAATGTTGACCCTAGGTGGAACTTATTTCTGGATAATTCTTAAATTGTTTTTGCTTATTAAGTTATAACTACCACAATATTACCTGCTTTCACTTCTCACAACACATATTGATTTTTCTCACTTTGTAAGTTGTCTTTCATATTTATTATTTTCATTAGGAAAATAGATTTTATAAGTAAAACTTTTGCAAGTGGAACCTGAGATAACTCTTTCATTATAAGATATCTGCATATACTTGTGTAATTTCACTTGTATATTTTTTTTGTTTGAAAAGAAAGGGGGAAATAAAACGTTGCATATCTTCATTAAATATTTATCATTGATATCCTGTACACTTGATACAGAGCAGGGTTATTTGGTGAGATGAACTCCAAAAATATTAAAATATGAAAATTCCATTTACACTTAGTACACTGGTGTAGCATAGTAGAAACCTCTGTGGATATTTAATATTTCAGAATAAAGGATTTTGTTTAATTTTTAAACATGTATTTCATTTTATGTTTTATTTAAATTGTTTTAACATTTGCTAGAAGCCCCTGAAGGATTAAAACTTTTGAAACTTAGGTTAGATTAAAAATAGACATGAAGAATGCTGCATAAAAAGAATAGTAGAAAGAGGGAGGTCAGGGGTATCAGAGTATACCACTGAGAATGAAAATAGGCCTGATTACAAAGCATTACTTGCAAAAATAATCAAGCTGTACAGTGCTAAAGAACTGTAGTTGATAGAAACAGGATGATAATAAATAACATGTATGTCTTCATATACTAATTTAAAGAATAAGAAAAAAACCTCTAAATTAATATGCAAAATGGGATTTGGTATAGCTATTCTTTAGCTAAAAGTTTTGACTTACTGGTACTTACAAAAATGAGGAAACAGTTTGCAGATGTTAATGAAACAAAAAAAAATAGTTTGCAAAAACTGAATATTAGAACAAAAATAGGAAGAGATGATAGAGACATTTGGGGCACTGCGAGGCATACAAAATAATTGACATTAATGTTCTGTTTTTGGAAGGAGTTAATATGGAAGATAAAATTAAAGAAAAACTGAACAACTGAACATTTTTAAATTGAGGGGACAGTATGGAGATTACAGTTTAAACATTAATGCTAATAGTTATAGATCATTATTTTTCTCCTGCAGAAAAAATATTTTTTTTTTATACTATTTATTTTTAATGTAATTTCTACCTTTTTATATCTGTTGTTTTTATATGTATGTTTTTATCTGATTGTTGTGCTCACCCAGAGTCACTTTTGGTGAGATGGGCAGCTGTACAAATTTGATTAATAAAATAAATAAACACTGGTTCACAACCCACCGAAATTGGCTAGTATCATTAATAGTTTCTCAAACTCTTTTTTTCTCCAGAGAATGGACGTCTTCTGGAGTGATTATCTCAGGCAAATTTTAGAAAGGGCTAATATTTGTAAAGTGCCAATGATGGAGTAGTTTGAAGCCATTTTGAAAAGTTTAGCCCTCTTTTAGAATGACAGTTAAAACTGCAAGAACTTGAGTCAAATAGGCAGAAAGAGCTGGAAAGTGCCACGGTCATGAAAGTTCATCATTAGTAAATGAACAGTAAAGATCACACTCAGAGGTAAAGAACTTAGATAATGAAAAGAAACTTTTATTATCTGCCAACTGATGTTAAGCAGGGACCTGCTATTTGCATTAACCTATAATAATCAAAGCCATTTATCTTCTTTGCCTAAAACTGTATAAGTATGCTGCAAATTGCAAACCTGCACACTTGCTTTGTGGTACCTGCTCTAATACATCTCTGTTCTTTTGTACAGAATAAAAATTGGATTTTGGTTCCTGTATTTGAATGTATTTCATTGGCAAGTGAATAAACCTAGTGTTGGGCTGGGCCAGCACTAGGAGTCAGTTATTGTTGACAATATATACATTTTCAAAAAATAAACATTCTCAGACATTTTAGTTGACACTCTCATTATATAAATCCTAGATAATGATTTTTTTTAAATTTTTTGTTTGTTTGTAAATGGGTAAGAGAATGGTAAATGTTCTGCATTCTTAAATGGATTTCTCCATATAGATTTGCTTGATTATTTCTTAGAGTACCTTCTGTGACTCCTGCTTTAAACTATATTATGGTACGCCACACTGATTTGCAAACTATAAATTACTGGAAGATTATTTGAGTTTTGTTTAATGTTAAATTGAAGAATTAACTATATCTTTGTTAATGTGCTAATTAATTTGATGAGAAATTTAAAAAAATTAAAAAAGAAATTAAAAAAAAGAGCTTGTAGTACAGTGGACTAAAGCACTGTAATTAACATCTGCTGCTTGCAATTACTGCAAGTTCGAATCTCACCAGGCTCAAGGTTGACTCAGCCTTCCATCCTTTCAAAGGTAGGTAAAATGAGGACCCAGATTGTGGGGGCAATAAGCTGACTTTGTATAAATATACAAAAGTATGAAGGCTATTGCTTAACGCACTGTAAGCCGCCCTGAGTCTCTGGAGAAGACCAGCATATAAATTAAAGCAAAAAAAAAAAAAAGATTTTGAAAGAAATTATATGCTTGTTTTTAGATATGCATATTTGTGTGTAATATATCAAGCGATTTATTTTAAAAGATGCAGCCCTTTTATTGTAATGGAGATAGAAGGTGGAATGCCAGTTCAATGAGTATAAATTTTAAAGTATCTTATTATGCAGAGTTATGTTTTTAATTGGGTAAAAATGTTTCAGTTGATCCATTTCGGTAATTAATTAATAGCATAAATAAAATCATTTATGATAATTTGGGTGTGGGTTTTGCCACAAAGACAAAAATCTTTAGTATACTTTGCAAAATCAAAACTATGACTGAATGTAGGATCAGGACATGCGCTAAATAATAATAGTCAAAGAAGCATTATACATATTGATACCGTGTTTCCCTGAAAATAAGGCCCTGTCTTATTTTTTTTGAACCCTGAAATAAGTGCTTGGCCTTATTGCCATGCGCTCAAAAGCCCGATTGGGCTTATTATCAGGGGATGTCTTATTTTGGGGGAAACAGGGTAGGTGCAAACTTATTATTCAAGGCACAGTTAAAATATATCAGAATGTATTAATGGTTTCTATTTCATATACAAGGTCAAAATATAGTTGAACAAAACTATTAGCAGCAGTGAAAATTAGCAAAGGTGGACCATTTTGGAAGATTGGGCAAACAACACTTATCTGGATCTGTCAGGCCTTAGTAAGTTACATGGAGTAAGTTCAATGCGTTTCTTTTTAAATCAGAACCCCACTTTGAATATGGTCTAGCCAAACAAATCCTTTGCCTACCCTCTAGTCATATTACTTACAAAATGAAAGTCTATGCTGTCATTTCTTCACAGCAGACTGTATTCAAAGAATGAGACAAACACCTCCTCTTGATGAATTGCAGCCTCCACCATACATGGATGATAGTGGCTCTCCGCATCTCTCCTGTACACCTTCTGAAGTTGGTGAGAGCAAATGTGAATTCTCTCAGTGCAGCAACAGCCCAAGATGTTCTTATAAATGCCCAAGTGAAGGAAGTAACGGGCATGAAATAGAAAGTTTCCATAACAAAGGATATGAAGAAGATGTGCCTAGTGATAGTACTGCTGTCCTTAGCCCAGAGGTAAAAAAAAAAAGTTCCCAAAACTGTTTAGCATAAAATGAAGCATGACTTTTTAAAGCTCTTTTCTATTATGTATTGACAGGTATCCATTGATTGACCTACGTATGTGCTTTCTGAAAAACAATTTTAAAAACCCTCATTAAACATTTTTTCTCAGGTTAACAGAGATGTCAAAGGTCTTTTCTGTTTACAAAAAGAAGGCCAGTGTAAAAGCAATGCTCGTAGTGCATAGTAAAGTCTTAGAGTGTTCATATTGAAGTATTAAGGTCTAGGCCCTGTACAAATATACCATAGGATAAGTAGAGCTCCTGAGCTAAGAGTTACATTTCCCTACTTTATGTGCCCCCACTGCTCTACCTCTTTTCCTGGTGCATTTTCTTGCCATTTTGGAACAGGAAACACATAAAAGTTCTTAATTTTATGCCAGATTGTATATTTATCACAATTTGCAACAAAAATAATACAACAAAATTTTGTTGACTATATGGTATTTGTCTTCTTAACACCTGTTAAGACAAGTATTAACAAAATGTTGCTTGCTTCTGTCCTCTTGCATAATATGCAACCCAGTAGGATGTCACACCAGCTGACTTGAGCTATTCTCAAAATGCTAAGCAGGGTATGACTTGGTTAAAACTTGGATAGGAGAGACCTGAAAATCCAGGGTTATAGACTAGAATGGAAATTATAAAATATCCTGTTAGAAGGCAGTGGCAAACCACTTCCCTGTTATTGCCTCAAAATCTATGTAGGTATGTCCACAAAATCACCAGAACTCAAGCTGAAGTAGATAAAACATTACCATTTACATTTACATAACAGGCTGAGATTTGGAGCTCAGCCTTAAGAAGACAAAATTATCATACATACATACATACATACATACATACTCACTCTTTAACTTCACAATATTTCATTTAAAATTAGGCCTATTTTTCTTTCCTTCCTCTAAATGCATATTTTGTAAAAGATACTCAAGGAATTAAGGAAAGTTGGACAATTGTCATTCATACAACTATCCAGAGGCATTTGTAGGATCCAGCATTTGTATCAAAATGGCTTTACATTATACAAAATCTGTCACTTTTGTTTATATATGCAAAATCATGATTTAAACCTGCCTGCCTGCTTCATAGACACAAAATTCAGATTACCACCACCATTAACTTTTAAAAGCTATTCACATAAAAGTTTTATTGTGAATATCATTTTATTTAATTTTTCTTTTAATTTTCTATTTTTGTGGTCCTTGCTCCTATGTAATAACCAATTTGACCAAAGTTTGTCATGCAATTTTCTGTTTTATATTTATATTTATTTTGTTGTTATTGCAATCGGTATAATTTTGTTAAAAAGTATGTTTTGTTATTCCTTATTGCATTTTTATATTCAGCACAAATACTGCAGCTATGTGAAATTTTGATAACTGTGTGGCTTCATGAGAGAAAAATTCATAATCCATAGAAGGGGAATATTATCATTCAGAATCAGAATACATTGATTGCTCTAACCATGGATTATAAAACATAGTAATCATCAGGGCTGTGCAGAACTTTGAGGAGATGTTTTGCATCAATGAATTTTCATAGGAAAAAAATGTTTTGAAGCTGCTTTGCGAATCAACATGCATGTTTCTAACAGTGAAATAGCTGTGTGAATATGTCAGCTAGCAGCTCTTAACTAGAAGAGTCTTCCTGTCTTCCAGCAACTAGAACTGTTAGATAAGGCTTTATGTCAACACAAAAATTACAATATTAATTAATTTCATAAATAATGATATTCCAAATTCTACAAGTTAACTAAAAATCAAGAAGCCCTCATTCTAACTTTAAAATACAAAATAAAAATGCTATATTTCATTTAGAATTTAAGAAAATTGCATTCCCTAGTGCCTAGTACATATCTTTATTAGGATCAAACAAATGGTATGGAGTTTCTGTCCTGCAACAGTTAAGCAACTTAGAATGTACACCACAAATCAAAAGCCATGTGAACAATTGGCAGTGAAATAAAATATATATGCAGATATATTAGTAGAGATGTGCACATGTTTTGTTGTTATTATGTTACAACCCGAAATGTTCTATTCTGTCCTTGGAAACGTCATTCCAATTGTGAGGTTGGAGGGGGGTGCATTTTGATTCTATCAAAATTCTTGAAATGCACTATATTGAGGTAAGAACAATTTATTTTGGATCAGACCTATTCTAATATGGTCAGAATGAGCCATTCCGATAATGGGACAGTTTAGATATTTGGGGAGTGGAACATTTCAATCTCAAAATGTTTTTTCACATTTCTAGCAGAAATGACCAATTTATACATCTCTTTGGTTTAAACACATCTCCTGTAAAACTTTAAACTTTCCCCTCTCTTCTAAGATGCAATAAGACTTTGGATATTCTTTTTCCCATGTCCCATTTTACTTTTTTTGCGATCTATAAAAGTATATTTTTGTTGCTGTGCATATATTGTCCTTAATAGATTGTTTGATTGCTCTATATGTGAAATAAACAAAAACTTTGTATAATGCAAAGAAAGATATTATTTTGATATTTTTGGAATGTGTGTGTGTGTGTGTGTGTGTGTGTGCAAGTTTTGGTGTATTTGGGTCTTTTCCCGTGTAAGATTGAGCGTATCCTGGTGACGTTTCGACGAGGTCCCACTCGTCATCTTCAGGCTGGTGTCTTCGTCTTCGTGCTTGTGCGAGGAAATTCGTGTTTTCTCGCACAAGCACGAAGCCGAAGACACCAGCCTGAAGATGACAAGTGGGACCTCGTCGAAACGTCGCCAAGATACGCTCAATCTTACACGGGAAAAGACCCAAATACACCAAAACTTGCATACCTCTACCCGTGAAAATCTACAAAAACATATGTGTGTGTGTGTGTGTGTGTGTGTGTGTATTGTGTGTGTACACACACACACACACTGAATTATATATATATATGATAGATATAGATATATGAAAATTACTTTTATTCATATATATCAGTAGCAGTATAAATATTTGAAAACATGTTCATGACTGTAAACCTACTTTTTTTTTTGTCTCACTCACTTAGAATCTGTCAGTTCAAGGATCATCATCACAGCTCCCTAAATCTTTTGATCCAGAACCAGAAGCTAAATATGGTACCTTGGATGTGACTTTCGACTATGACTCACAGGAACAGAGGCTTCTGATAACAGTCACAGCTGTCACAGACATTCCAAATTATAGCAAGACAAGTGGAAGTCTGTGGCAAGTACACCTAGTTCTCCTTCCTATCAAGAAACAGAGGGCAAAAACCAGCATCCAGCGTGGTCCTTGCCCTGTCTTTACCGAGACATTTAAATTTAATCATATTGAGTCTGAGATGATTGGGAATTATGCAATACGCTTTAGACTATACAGTATACGTCGTGTAAAAAGAGAAAGAATTTTAGGAGAAAAGATATTTTACTTAACCAAATTAAATCTTCAAGGAAAGATGTCAGTACCGGTGACTCTAGAACCAGCATACAACATTTCTGTAAGTATTAAATCAAATTGAATAAACGTTCAGTCATTCAATTGATTCTGAACAGAGGTGCTACTAGTAAATATAATTAAACACATCTTAGAAATTTGAAGCTAAGTGTTGCTGTAGGGTAGTTGTAAGAACAAGGAAAGGTAATCACCTTTCATTATCTCTTATCATTGATCATGCTGGTTGGAAGCTATGACCATGAAGGTCATAGATTTCTTTCAAGTCAGTGTCAAGGTATTGATTTTGATTTGGAAGCCCTTAAAAGAGACCCAAGTATAAGACAAGATCTCTCTTTTTTTTCCAACTAGCTTGTGTCATCCAACTACTGTGCAAAGCACATTGATAAAAATTTATTATTATTATTATCTTATTGTGTTCTAGTTAAGAGTAATGCTTGCTCCCAAGAAGTGCTAAATTTGCTTGCTAGAAGTATGCCTTATGCTAATCTTAGGGCTGTTTTTGTGCCTGGCTAAAACAAAGGTATTTACCCAGACATTTCAAAGCAATTTGATGCTACTGTTAATGGCTGTGATTAAATCATTTGTTTCTGCTGATTGGTTCTTTCTGTTGATTGGTTCTGGTTCTTTTTCATTATATTGTATAATATATTGATAATAATATAAAAACAGATAATCTATTTCTGATTCAGATGTTGATTCTAACTGAGAGAATGAAATGAGGACAGCTTGTATCCTCTTCTCCGAGGTGAAGAAACGCCAGTCAGGCTGGGGTAATCGGCTCCTTTATCCAGCGATGACCGGGTCTGCACTAATTTGAATAGCTCCGCCCTCTTCCCCAGTGTTTCGACTCAGTCCTTGACTGGATAGTCGTGTCTTCAGCTCTCGCTTGCTATTTCTACTAAATTTCAACTAAAATTCAACTAAAATTCTTCTAATTGATATCTGCCTAAATTTAATCAACTCCTTCCTGGTTGGAGGCTTCCTGGATTGCCGCTAGCCGGGGCTCCGGCTTGAAATCTGTCGGCTGACAGATTCCCTCATTAGCGGTAAAATCCTGCCTCCTTTAATCGGCGCTGCATTTCAAAGGCGATTAGCCCAGCAGCCGCCTTTTGTTTACGATCGGCAAGCTCCCTGCAAAACATCGCAGTAATAGCCTCGAGCTAGCGATCGTGCTTAATTGCTTGCCTGAATGCTGCAGAGAATAACTACGGAGCAGAGCCTTTCGCCTGTAAGTTTCTGAGGCGGTTTATTTTGGCGCGCTTGGGACGGCGGCCATTTTAAAGGGGCATTACTTAATTCGGGCTATGGCTGATAAGCAAAGAGGCCGCAATCGCTCTCGCAAGCCCTCCCCCGATCCTCTAGAAGGGCCTTCAAGCCTGGCCATGCCATCAAGGTCTCATAAGGCCAGTAAATCCTCCTCATCCCAGGCCACGCCAGCGCCTTCCAGAGAAGAGCAGCGGCGCCACAAGGCCATGGAGAAGGCCTTTAACAGGGCTTCCTCCAGGACAAGGCCCACTTCACCGGTTCGCCTTCCTCCACAGGCCTCATCTTCAGGCCTGGCAGTCCAAGACGAAGCCCGCAGTGTCAGAAGCCTTTCCCCTGATCGCCCAGCCCCCTTGGAACCTGCCCTTCCCCTGGGCAAGGAGCCTCTTTCCAGACCGAGGCTGGCTCTGTTCCTTCCCCCACCCCTCTGCAATCCTCTCAATTGCCTGCTCCAGCAGCTCCTTCACTTCCTCAGGATCCAATCCCTCCTCTCCCAGAGGCGTTTGAAGCCCTCCTCATCAGGGCTATGTGACAAGGCTTTAGCCAATGCCTCCAACAGGCAGGCCTTCAGTCTCCTAACCCAGCTCCAGCCCTCCAATCCACAGGAGACCTTCGCCACCTTCCTGAAGCTGATCCTTCTTCGGACATGGATCAGGATGATTTAGAGCTGGCCGCGGAAGAAGCAGCGGTCTCCGAGCCTGAGGAGGCCCCCGACTCCGCTCTATCTGAGGATGAGGGTCTGAGCCCAGATAAGTCTCCCTTCATAGGCCTTTTCCGCCCTCAGATGTTCCGCTCTCTCCTATTTAAGGCCATTGCTACCACCCGACTTGGCGAGGTTCCCCTTCCAGAGTCCTCATCTTCCACTGCTGATCCGGCTTCGGCCTTGTTTGCTGAGCCGACTGTGGCCCCTGAAACCATTCCAGCACCAAAGCTATTTCTGGATGTTCTTCGTCGCCAATGGTCCTTGCCTGGGGCTGGTCCTAGCCCAAACAATCTAGACAAGCACCTCTACAACGCGGCTCCTGCAATGTCTGACCTCCTCCAGCCTCCCACTGTCGACGCTCCAATCGTGGCTTTGGCCAACCCATCACATCCCACAGGACCGCCAGAGGATGTTCTTCGGCCTGAGGACAAGCGCGCAGAAAAGACGCTGATCAAGGGCCATCTCGCAGCTGCCTGGTCTATTAAATCATCCTCTGCGGCCTCATTCTTCAACAGGGCCGCACTCCTCTGGATCAAACAACTCCGGGACCACTTACCTCACTCTGATTCCAGGGTTCAACAAGACATCAACAAAATTACAGCTGCCCTAGAATACTCGGCAGACGCAACCCTGAACGCTACCCGCTTTGCGGCAAAGGCCCTGAGTTCCTCTGTGACTTCACGCCGCCTCCTATGGCTTAGGAACTGGCAGGCGGACATGTGCTGCAAGTGGCAGTTAGCATCCTCCCCTTACTCACCCGGAAATCTCTTTGGTCCGTCCTTGGAACCTCTCCTGATCGAGACACGGGATCGACGCAAGATCCTCCCTTCCCAACATCGACGTTTCGACTCCCGCTACTCACCTTATCCTCGCCTCCAGTCCTTTCGGACATCTGATTCCTCCTTCCAGTCCCGCTTCCAGCGTCCGTTCCAGCCAAGATCATCCCAGCCCGACAATCAGGTCAGATCGGGGGGTCGGTTCCCACTTAGGCGCTCCTATCGGGGGGGTCGGGGTCATTTTCCCCGGAGAGGTAGATAGATTAAAGGGGGACCCTCCAATTGGGGTCCGCCTATCCCTTTTTTATGACCAATGGCGGTCTTCCATTTCTGACGCTTGGGTTTTGTCTTCTATAAATTCAGGCCTTCTGTTAGAATTTTCTTCCCCTCCCCCCTCGTTTTTTCTTTCCTGCCCTCCATCTAAGGATCCAGTTAAACAAGCTCTGGTTTCCTCAGCAATAACCCACCTCTTATCTATCAGGGCAGTCCAACCCGTTCCCCCTGACCAGCATGGACGGGGTTTTTACTCCCGCCTCTTCATTGTAAAGAAGGCATCGGGAGGCTGGTGAGCCATTTTAGATCTCAAAGCCTTGAACCGGTACATAACTTACCGCCGGTTCAAGATGCACACGTTGTTTTCTATTCTGGAATGCCTTAGACCTGGTGACTTTCTTTCCTCCATAGACCTCACAGAGGCCTACCTCCATATTCTTATTCACCCTTCTCACCGCCAGTTTCTTCGCTTCCACTACATGGGTTTCCATTACCAGTACCGTGCCCTATCCTTTGGTCTGTCTTCAGCCCCTAGGGTCTTTACTAAGATTATGGCCTCTTTAATTGGCCATATTTGTTCTCTCCCTATTCGCTTACAATTTTATTTGGATGACATTTTAGTTATGTCCTCCTCTATCTCCTCTGCACGCACTGACCTTTCTACTGTCCTAAACCTCTTGCAAAGTCATGGTTTTTCTGTAAATTGGGCTAAGAGCCATATCACCCCATCCACTCGTATTGTCCATCTTGGGGCTTCTATTGACACCCTTTCCTCCCAGGTATTTCTTTCTCCCGACCGTCAGGCCAGTCTCAAGGCCTTGGCCGATCTGTGCATTACACAGAAATCAGCGTCCCTCCTAAGGTTATCCGGCCTCCTTGGTAAGATGGTCTCCACCTTTGGGATTGTCCCATGGGCCCGGTTACACTGTAGGGAGCTCCAGTGGCTTCTCCTTCCCCATCAACGAGCGGGTCAAAGTTCTTCACGGTCCTGTATTCGCATTCCTCGATTAGTCATCTCTTCCCTCAGATGGTGGACTTCGGACACTATCTCCAAAGGCTCATTTTTCAGAGAACCTCCTCGCCTGACCCTCACAACGGACGCCAGCTTGACAGGTTGGGGGGCCCATCTTCTTCAGCACATGGCCCAGGGTCAGTGGTCCCGGCTAGAACGCTGCAACAACATCAATTACCTAGAGCTGCGTGCGGTTCGACTAGCTCTCCTTCAGTTCCAATCTCTTGTAGAGGGCAAGGACGTCCTGGTTCTAACCGACAACATGGCCACGAAGGCTCATATAAACAAAATGGGGGGCACTCATTCCAGAGCCCTGCTAGCAGAAACGGTCCTCCTTGGTCGGTGGGCCGAGACACATCTCTCCTCACTGAAGGCGGATCACATATCGGGAACAATCAACACCCAAGCGGATGCCCTCAGCTGCTCTCGATTGGATCACGGGGAGTGGAGCCTTCCTCTCCCTCTATTCCACGACATCACGAACCGCTTCGGCCTACCTGTAGTAGACCTCTTTGCCTCGAGCCAGAACAACAGGCTCCCAAGGTTCTTCTCCCGGTTTCCGGATCCCCAGGCTGAGGCCACGGATGCTCTCCGCACCCCGTGGCCAACAGGACTCCTATATGCCTTCCCTCCTCTGCCTCTCATTCCCCAGGTTCTCCGGAAAATGTTGGACGAAAGAGCGGAACTCATCCTCATTGCACCACACTGGCCCCGCAGACCTTGGTATGCGGATCTTCTGTCACTGTCAGTGGCACCTCACTGGTGCATTCCAGACTCCAGGATAACACTCACACAAGGGGCTCTACATCATCCAGATCCCGCTTGGCTCCATCTAACCGCCTGGAGGCTGAGCGGTTCCTCCTAATGGAAGCCAGTGTCCCTACCAGAGTGATTTCCACAATGCAGGCGGCTCGCCGACCATCTACTTCACGTATTTATGAAGCTACGTGGCAATCATTTTCTAAGTGGTGCAAACGCTCCTCCATTGATCCACTGTCAGCCTCCGTTCTGCAAGTCCTTTGCTTTCTTCAAGACGGGTTTGATTCCGGCTTGACTCCAAATACACTGCGACGCCAAGTGGCAGCCATCGCTTCTATTCTATCCTGCAATTCTCCGGATTCCATCGCTCGTCACCCTCACATTCGCGTTTTCCTTCGGGGGGCGGTCAACCTCCGTCCTCCCCCGATTCATCACTACCCTACATGGAACCTCAACAAGGTTCTGAATGCCTTAACTCTGTCTCCCTTCGAGCCCCTCCGTCAAGTGTCCCTCCGCCTTTTGTCGTTCAAGGTGGCCTTTCTCGTTGCCATCACCTCAGCATGTCGAATCTCCGAGCTGGCATCTCTATCAATCCGCAGCGACCTCTGCATTTTTCATACTGACAGGGTGGTCCTCCGCCTTGATCCAGCTTTCCTACCCAAAATCAACTCTAGATTCCACCGAGCTCAAGAACTTGTACTACCGGATTTTTGTCCGCGGCCGGGGCATCGATTGGAAAGATCTTGGCATCTCCTCGACGTTCGTAGGGCACTAAAGATTTACATCTCTCGGACGGCCCCTCTCCGTAGAACGGAGGCCCTTTTCGTATCTTTTCAACCTGCTTCCATCGGTGCCAGAGTCTCCAGTACCACCATAGGGCGTTGGATCAGGGTCACTATCGCCACAGCATATCAACAGCAACACCTCCCAGTTCCGCCTCGCATCACGGCCCACTCAACTAGGAGCGCCGCCACGTCGGCGGCTTGGGCTACCCAAGCTACTCTGGAAGAGGTTTGCCGGGCGGCAACATGGACGTCGATCTCTCCGTTCATTCGCCATTATCAGGTGGACTCCTTCGCCTCCGCAGACGCAGCCTTTGGTCGCCGGGTCCTGCAGGAGGTGCTTCGTACTTAGAAGCCGGCGGGCCAGAGTTCCCTCCCTGGTGACACCTAGCTTTGGTATGTCCCCAGCCTGACTGGCGTTTCTTCACCTCGGAGAATGGACGTTGGTCTTACCTGATACGTCCGTTCTCGAGTAGTAAGAAACGCCAGTCAGCCCCGCCCCGGGTCCGGCCCTCCGGAATGGATGGGAGGGGGGTTTGGATATTAACTCTCTCTCATTTCAGGAAGACACGACGGTCTGCGCCATGGCCCTCGCCGAAACACTGGGGAAGAGGGCGGAGCTATTCAAATTAGTGCAGACCCGGTCATCGCTGGATAAAGGAGCCGATTACCCCAGCCTGACTGGCGTTTCTTACTACTCGAGAATGGACGTATCAGGTAAGACCAACGTCCATTCTCCTTTATCCCCACATGCCTCTGCAATCTACTTTTAAAGAATGAATGACTTGATAAAATAATGTGAGGCTGGGGAACAGAAATTGCCTTCTAATCCTTTCTAACATTGAGAATACTTTCAGGAAAAGTTCAGTCAAGGATTGCTATTTCAAGCAGAAGAAAGTGTTAACTGAAATCCAACATTTAAAATTGGCCACTATTGTAAATGTAATCATAAGATGTACAACATAGAATACTACATGTATTACTAGGCAGAATGTTTGAGCTACCAGAAGTAATAGTATATCGCTTAGCTGAATAAGTGAAAAACTACCACTGAAATCAAAAGCTACTAATAATTTGGAGACAGCAGGAAAAGAAATTGTAACTAATAGTGGGAAATAGTGGGAATAGTGGGAAAGGCATAAAAAGTAGGAAAATGGCTTTTTAAAGAGGAACCTGGTTACATTTTAAACTTCCTAAAAATAATTCCTAGAATTATTTTGAAATTATTTCTTCATATATATTTATATGCCATTAATAAGCTATAAGTAACAAGTTTCTTCATTATTAAAAACTGTTCTGTTCCATGTTTACTTTGAAGTCATAAACTGTCCAATGTGATCATATAGTATTGCTTAATTTTGTGGACAGCCAGTTCTTTTAGGTTTCAGGTTTTTTCTACTGAGAATGGAACATGAACAAAGGTATTGTTATATAAATTAGTTTTCTAAACTAACAAATATTTAGCTTTGAATTATATAGTTTCATTTCTTAAGTGAGATAATTTGTTCTCATTGGTCAACTGTTCCGTTCTTTTTTTTTAATTTAAATTTTTGCACAAAACTCTTACATCAGTGTCCTTTATTAGCAGAAGGCTTTTGATCAAGTTTAAGCATCTATTGACAGGATGGCTGGAGATTATTCTCAATAATTAAAGATGGAGCTGACAGGAAAGGGTTAAGTCCACCTCTTCCAGTTATTTATTTTCTAATTAAGTTCAGTTTCCGCAGGGCTAAGTCTTCTGCATTCTATGGAGATAGCCTGTTATAATTCAGTCTTAGCTCTGCCATCTAGAAAAGAGGGACTTTTCTTTCTTCTCGGCTTCATTTGGTCCCAAAGGCATCCTTTGAAGAATTGAGATATAAGGAAACAATTGAGCAATGACAAGGAAGAAGAGTTTGATTCATAGTAGAAGGGAATGGCATTAGTAGCCTTTAAAGGAAGCAGTGATATTTTTCCTTTCTCCATCTTTGTTCCCTAACCCTTGCTCTGGGGTGATACCCATTTCCCCTAAAGACCCCACACAAGATTACAATATTCATTTAGACAGCAATTTGTGAAGAGAGCTTTTTCAGTAGCAGAACAATGAGTGAATCTGTCCAGTGGGCTATAGGCCCAAATAACCCCAATTGTGGAGTGCTCAGGGGTTGACTCAGCTCATTTTCTGGTCAGCTCATTTTCTGATTACTCAAAGGAAAAAGAAATTGATCTATCTGTGGCCACCCATCTTTCTATGAATATCTGAAAACATGCAATAGACTAAATATTTCTGTTAGAGCTCGCTTCTCTCTGACTCTCCTTTGAGAGGGGTAAGGGCTAACATTAAATACTTCATATGGACTATTCAGATATTTCTAGTCATGAAATGTTTTGTCACAAAAATACATCCATTGAATCAAATGAAACTGGGAGCTGCTGTTTCTAAACATATTGCTGCTTTTCATTAGCATGGAAATAGTGAAGCCTAGTTTTCTGCTATGTGTTAAATTCCCCGTATCAATAGATATGTGAGCTTAATGTTCTTGCTATTAACATTTAGAATAGAAAGCATATGGCACATTCTGAATTACCTGGTCTTGAACTCTTTTCCACAGTGCTGAACTGACATAAAAAAGATCCTTATATAAACATGCACAGTTCCCATAGAACTCCATGAGGAAATCTTTTTCAATGGTCCTAAAGTAAATTCAGATTAGTTATACAATGCTAAACCGTGTAGAATTAGCCCAGCTAAGAAGTTCAAAATGCAGAGCAGGTGTTGGCACAAGATAGATATGCCATTGGGCATACATATTAGCAGGATTTGAGAAGAATGACTGAATCTTCAAATAATCTGTCACTTACATCCTGGTTACTTTGCAATTTGACTGTTACAAAATGTTCTATGTGGGGTTGCCCTTAAAGATCGGGCAGAAGTTGTAGCTGATTCAAAACGTAGCAGTATGATCCATAATAGGTACATCTTGTTATATCTATATGGCATAACTCCTTCCTCTCCGACCGTTCGCAGTTTGTGTTGGCAGGGGGGCAGAAGTCGACCTCGAGGCGCCTCGCATGGGGAGTGCCGCAAGGGTCAGTTGTCTCGCCCCTTCTGTTCAACATTTATGTGAAGCCACTGGGTGAGATCATCCGTGGTTTTGGGGTGAGAGTCCATCAGTACGCTGATGACACTCAGCTGTACATCTCCACCCCAGACCACCCCAACGATGCCCTTGATGTGATGTCTCGCTGCCTGGAGGCCATGCGGGTCTGGATGAGGAGAAATAGGCTCAGACTCAACCCTTCCAAGACTGAGTGGCTGTGGCTGCCGGCGTCCCGATATAGTCAGGTGGTGCCATCGCTGACTATTGGGGGTGAATCTTTGCCCCCCACAGAGAGGGCTCGCAATCTAGGAGTCCTCCTGAACGCACGGCTGTCTTTAGAAGAGCATATGACGGCCGTGGCCAGGGGGGCTTTTTATTAGGTTCGCCTGATTCGCCAGTTGCAGCCCTTTCTGGACCGGGATGCCTTGCGCATGGTCACTCATGCCCTTGTCACCTCCCGGCTGGACTATTGTAATGCTCTCTACATGGGGCTCCCCTTGAAGAGCACTTGGAGGCTCCAGCTGGTCCAGAATGCAGCCACATGGGTGGTTATGGGCGCAACCCGTTGTGCCCACGTGACACCCCTCCTGCGTGAGCTGCACTGCTCCCAGTGGTCTTCCGGGTGCAATTCAAGGTGTTGGTCACCACCTTTAAAGCGCTCCATGGCATAGGACCCGGGTACCTTCGAGACCGACTTCTGCCACAAACAGCCTCCCACCGGCCAGTTCACTCTCACAGAGAGGGTCTCCTCAGGGTGCCATCTGCCAAGTTATGTCGGCTGGCGACACCCAGGGGGAGGGCCTTCTCTGTGGGAGCCCCTGCCCTGTGGAATGAACTGCCCCCGGAAATGCGCAAGATCTCTGACCTCCGTGTATTTCGCTGTGCCCTCAAGACCCTGCTGTTCCGCCAAGCCGGGATATCAATTTATCAATCAATGATTTTTAAATTGGGTTTTAAATTTTTGGGGTTTTAAATTTTAAATTTCAGCCGAATTATGTAATAATTTTAATTATTTTTAACTGATGTTTGTCTTTGTGTTTTTTAATACATCAGTCCTTCGGGAGTAGGGTGTTATAGAAATTTGATTAAATAAATAAAATTAATTAATTAATTAATAGGCTATACACCGCCCTGAGTCCTTCGGGAAAAGGGCGGTATAGAAATAAAATTATTTATTTATTTATTATTTATTTATAACTCATAGACAAATGGCATTGGTTGCCAGTCAGCTTCTAAGTGCAATTTAAAGTGTTGGTTGTCATCTATAGAGCTCTTCGTGGCATAGAACTTGATTATCTGAGGACTGCTTGTCTCCACCTGATATGTTCAGATAGAGTGATTGTGCTCCTGTTTGTGTGTTGTGTGTGTGTGCCTTTGAGTCAGTTTTTGACTCCTGGTGACTGCCTGAATTAGTTCCTGCAGTTTCTTGTCAAGTTTTTTTTCAGAAACGATTTACCATTCCCTGCTTCCTAGGGCTGAGAGAAAGTGATTGGCCCAAGGTTACCTAGCTGATCTTGTACCTAAGGCAGGACTAATTTCACATTCTAACCTGATGTATTAATCACCACACCAAACTGGTTCTATCAAGGAGTCTTATCAAGGACTAATGGACAATGGATTTCAAGTACCATGTTTCCCTGAAAATAAGATCCTGTCTTATATTTTTTTGAACCCCAAAATAAGCACTTGGCCTTATTTTTGGGGAGGTCTTATTATTTTGGGGCACGCGAAGCAAGATGGAGCTCCTCTTGCCATCTTACCTGATTTCCAGCTCTACGTTTAAATATTTTCGGAGAGGGCTTATTTTGGGGGGAAGCTTACTTTAGCACATGTGCTCAAAAGCCCAATTGGACTTATTAACAGGGGATGTCTTATTTTCACAGAAACAAGGTACCTCCACCATGCTTCTAAATTGGGAACGCAGAGCTACCTCCGGTCCCTAGATGAACTGATTTGAACTCTGTTTCATAGGCTGAATTACGATAATTAAGATATCCACCACTTTGATATGAATATTCAGAGTCTATAACCGAGCTGTGTGTTGAGACCGCCTAAAATTTTGGATTTTAGTAGATAGTGCCTAGAAAAAGCTCTAGTTTGTGTTCCTTTAAACAATAGGCAGCTCCAATGCCAAAACATGAAACTCTGCCCCCTGAAACATATACTTCCTCCTTCCTTAGACACATTGCATATAATCCCATCTCTCAGTACTCTGCATATAGGGACCCTTCCTTAAAACGAAGCATTGTCAGACCATTTGTGCTGCTGTAACATAGACCAGTGTTCTCAACATTTTCCACCCTTTAAATATGGACAGGCCATAACTTAAGATTTAAATCATAACATTTCTTCAACCATTTGTGGACCCCCTTTGATGACATTGCGGCTTCCCAGGGTTCCACGGGCCACAGGTTGAGAACATAGACAGTATGCCAGCCTTCCTGCCCACAGTATTTCCTTCTGAGGAAAGGTCCCTCAAAACAAGACATCTGTTAGGTATTTTGAAAAGTAGACCTGCTTTCTTCCTCAGTGACCAGCCTAGAGAGACATGCTGGCTATTTTCCAACTTCAGCATTTTATATACAAAGAGAGCATGTGAGCTATTTAGATCAGTGTTTCTCAGCCTTGGCAACGTGTGTGGATTTCAACTCCCAGAATTCCCCAGTCAATATGCTTAAATATCTTAAAGTTGCCAAGGATGAGAAACATTGATCTAGAGATCTACTCATTTCCTTCTATATGAGAACCTAGTTGACGTATTAGGCTCTTCTGCCTCTGAGGACACTATGCAGCAGATAGATATAGATCAGGAGTGTCAAACTCACGTCGTCGTGGCAGAGTCACGTGATGGATTGGGACTTTTCCCCCCTTCGCTAAACCGGGTGTGGGCATGGCCAGCACGTGATGCATCCGGCCTGCGGGCCACGAGTTTGACAGCCCTGGTGTAGATGGTGCTATACAGATAGTTGTGAGTGCATTCACTGTAATGGATGGTTTGGGCCCTGCTCTTTCTAGTCTCCTGTTTGAGATCCAAAATGTGTCTCAAGGGAGGGCAGGCATTGATTTGGAAAGTTGTCTGTGACTTATAAGTGAAAATTGCAACATATGATAGATGTCTGTCAGGCATCAAAATATAAAAAATAGTTAAGCAGTAATTTCAGTGCCTTGTCACATCACATTCCAGAGAGATTAAATAATTTATCTTCTTAATGTTTATCTCACTATGACATACTATGTAAGTTTTATTGGAAATCTTACAAAGGTATCGTAGATCAAGTATCAAATGAGAAAAGTAGCACAAGGGTCCTATTGTTACCTCATCAAATGTTTATTAAGGAAGTTGTAACACTGATTTACTGCAGTATATCAAGCCTGCTTGTCATTTCATTTTCAACATACATTAATAGTTTAAGTTTGGGAATAAAACAATCTATGAATCGTGTGATGCTTTTGTCTGTAGAATAATTTGTCTATGTATGTATTTTCAATATCACTTATGATTTCAGAAAGAAAATTTGATATAGCTTTATAGACTCTGGAATAATAAATTAAGCCTGTACATAATAATATTGAAATGTTTCAGTCTCCTGGTTATACTCAGTTAAAGAACTGTGTTTTTTTTTTAAATTTGATTTTACCTTAAGTAGTCCTGTATGGGGAAGGGGGAGGTTTGTATGTAAGAATTTCATTGTTTCCTGATAATCAAGAGAATATCTAAAGAGATAGCTATGCCTATGCCATGTGCACTTTAATCTTTTGGTTGGAAGCCTGAGAAAGATAGATAGCATGTCCTTAAGGCTCTTTACTGATGAGTCAAACACATCATTGAAATCAGGTGGAACAGAATTTCAAGGAAGCAGGTAGATATTGATATAAGACATCCCATTAATGGTCTTCTCTGATTTCTTTTATGTATTTAACAACAGCTAGAAGCACTGTGTCTCACAATCAGAGGCATCACATTGGCAAACATGATTGCTCTTGGGTAGGTAGGGTAGGGTATCAAAATGGTGTTGGATCTGGTTAGAACTTGCTTTGGAGACTACCAGGAAAACCTAGGGTTATAAATTGGATTACGTAACTTGTGTCCCATTAAGATATTTTTCAAAGCTATTTCTTTACCTAAACAGAGAAACAGAAAAAAACAGCAGGCAGGAAAAAAAAAAAGCAGTGGGAGTGGGGGCAACTTCCAAATTCCTGCCAGCTTTCCCATTGACTTTCCTTGTGGGAAGTTGGCAGGGAGCTTCAAAAATCTCCCTCCCTCCCTTCCTCCTTCCTTTCTATCCTTACTTCCTTTTTATCTTCTCTCCATTCCTTCCTTCCTCATGTTCCTTCCCTCTTCCCTCCTTCCTTCTTTTCCTCCTCTCCCTTCCTTCCTTCCTTCCTTCCCTCCCTCCCTCCTCTCCCATCCTTCCTCTCTCCCTCCCATCCTTTCTTCCTTCCTTCTTGCTATTCTGTCATTATTTTTCTTCCCTCCCTCCCTAGAATTCTCGCCAGCTTCCCCATTTACTTTGCTTGTCAGAAGTTTTTAAGGAGAAAACCAGTGGGGAAGTCAGCTGGAAGGTCCAAGTCTAAGGCATCAGGCAGGTAAGTGGCTGCTACCAGATAGGGAGGGAGCAAAGGATATGTGGGTGTGTGTTAGAGAGTTGCTGTGCAAGAAGAGTGTGGATACGTGCAAGAGATGCTCTGTGGACTGGGCAAGGCATATGGGTGCAGTGCAGGTTGAGAAGGGTTCAAGAGGACCCCAGAGATGTTAGAGATGTGCCACACAGATTGGGGAGGGCACACGGAAATGGCATAGGTCAGGAAAGGTGCATAGTGGTGATGCAAGAAGTGCCACATGGGTCAGGAAAAGTGCTTGGGGTGTGACATATATCAAGGGGTTCCATGGGGATTCCTTTCTCTCTGTCTGTCCCTTCCTATCCTCTCCTTCACTTCCCTCCCCTCCTCACCTGTTCCCCCTTCCCTTCCTAACACCCAAGCAAGGATTGTGAAACTGATTGTGAAACTGTCACAGACATTGAAAATGAAGATTGTGTGACTGAAGCAGCAACTCAGCAGCATAGTAACAGTAGCGCTGAAGCAGTCACAACTTTTCCAAATTTCATTCAGTTGGGAGTCATGGGTCACAGATTTTGGGTACCCGGGCTCAAAAAGTGTTGCCCTATGATACACTGTTTTGCACACTTAAAGAGTATAGAAACAAGAGTTTTAGTATGTATGTGGGGAGTTAAAAAAATACCTAATTACTAGAAGATGAATTAAGATTGAAAAAGATTTGACTCAGCTCAACTTGACTTTGCCAGCTATGTAGCACCAGTAGCAGACACATGGGTTGTTGTTGTTGTTGTTGTTGTTGTTGTTTGCGTAAGCAGAAAGATAAAGAAAATGCTAAAATGTTGCATCCCGTATTTGAATAGGTGCTGTTAATTAAACAAAAACCAAGTGAACAAAAATCAGGGCTTCTCTTGTTTGTGAAAAAAAATGCCTCACTAACTATATGATTTAATTTCATATGCACAGTATGTACATATGAATGTATGTACAGTATACAAATTAGCAGATATCCTATGTCATGATGCTGTGGATTCCCGCTTTCTGACCTATTTTTTTCTTATAATGTGTCTTTGTGACTTTATATGTTATTTTGGTTCCCCTAAAGGGAAACGCCTTTGTGTACAAAGGCGTTTGTGTGCAAAGTCCTGTTAATGATACCTGAATATTTTCAGTTATATACTTTACATATTTTATTTATTTTTAATCTGATTACTATATTGGATTTGTATGCCACCACTCAGAATCTATTATGATTATATATCTTTAACCCCAGTAAACAAAGAAACAAGCAGATAAACTCATGTCTACTCAAAGAGCCGTGCTAAGCATTTGCCGATAATTCTGTAAGTCTTTGTGATACACCTTTCTTTGGCATATAAAGTGGAGATGTAGTTTGCATTTAATGCTATAAATATGTCTTATAGCATCCCCCTATTCATTCATTTATTTATGTATTTCCATTACGTTATGCACCATTAGGAATGAAAAATTCTGGAAATTAATACTAGGAGCAGATTCCTCACTATTGTGATGACTTAAAATGATTGCAAACGCTGCTTTTGCTTCTAGGGCTGTGAGTCCCAAATGAGTATGTCAGAGGCATCCTGCAGTGAAAGTATTTCCTCTTGTCAATCTTTGGCACATGGCTCAGCTCCCGAAATTCTCATCGGATTGCTTTATAATGCCACAACTGGAAGACTAGCAGCAGAAGTGATAAAAGGCAGCCACTTCAAAAACTTGGCAGCAAACAGACCACCCAGTGAGTAGAATATATATATTATTTCATCTTAATACTTCTGCACGTGGGGGGATTTCACTGGTAGGGACTTCAGTCCTATCATTTAGCCTTACCCAGTCAAACTGAAATAGTATAATCATCAGCTAATCTGTTTCATGTTTTCATTGGGGAAATGGCAGTAATCTAAAATTCTAAATATTGGTTGCGATTCAACAAGATCCTTTTAATTTTTTATGATTGACTGGCTGATAAATTGCCTTTATCTTAATGATTAACTACTAAACTATTAATGTCTCATATAACAAAGCCATTATAGAAAATTATAATGTATTTTAAAAGCTGTGTGGTAAATGTTTATGTAAATGTGTTGCCATTTCTGTGGTTAATAATACTAAAATAAGATGTTATAAATCTATGAGAATTCGATATCAGCATGTGGTAATATACATTTGATATTCTCTGTGGTGATTAAAAGTAGTATTTATTCTTCATTCCAAGTAAATGTGCATGAATGGTCATGTATATTTGTGTGATGTATATTTTTCAATGATAAAATTAAATAATGTAGTAAGATGACCACAGCTAAATAGAAAAATAGTTAAAATTGGCATAATTGATGTAACTTTTTGTACATTTCTAATGACCAGATTCTGCAAAAAGGAATCAGAAGTATATCTGACATCTGGATCCAGACTTCCTACAAAAGTCTATAAAACTACAAAACAGTCTAGCTACCATATATCTACAAAAGTCCATTTGAAAAAGTACAATTAAACAAGACCAATATTTATTTCTTTATTTAGGAAATTTATATGACTTCCTATCTTATATAATATAATCCTAGGTGCTTAAAATAATATTAAATAAAAATAATATAAACAAAACTAACCAAATCCCATTATATACATGATTAGCCTGGTTGCGGTGCTGCAATATCACATAAACTCTTCACAGTCTTAGATGTTCTGGGCTTCCATCTCCCCCTAGTCAAAAGCCTGGTTGAAGAGCCAGATCTTCATAGCCCTCTAGAAGGCTAATAGGTTGGGAGCCCTTTGAATCTCAAAGGGAAGCCTGTCCGGTCTCAGAGGGCAGCCACAGAAAAGGTACACCATAGTTTTATCATGCCTGCAGGTAGGCATGTTTCAGGTGACAAGGTCCCTTCTCAGTAACACAATGAGAGCAAAGGGCGCACTTGACATGATGCTGTTTCCAAAATATTATAAGGACAGAAATATGCCCTTATAATATTGAGGCCTATTATGTATTGCTTATCCATTTTGACAGCAAATATTTTAAAAAAAATATTTTTAATCTATGATATAGGACCAAGAAAATTATACTAATAAATATGCATGAAATGATATGAACATGACATCAAGCTGCTATTTATTGAAAGAAACATATGGTTGTGCTTTAAGGTTGCTATAATGCTCAGACAGGTTGGTCTGAAGAGCAGCTAAATCATGTCTAAAAGTGGCAGTTTCAGCTTTCTGATGTTATGCTTATATTGTCCTAAAAATAACATTTTTAGTTATTTGTTAATCATTTCTGCTTTTTGATCACTCTAGATATTGTTTAAATTATATGGTTAGCAACATCATTACATTTAATGTTAAATGTGGAGAAGTCCAATTTTCATCTTAACCAGAATTAATAAAGAAGGAAGTCCAAATATCTCATTTCCCAGCCATGATCAAAATACAAAACTTATCATGCTAAAATTACTTAGCATAAGGAAGTCCTCATTTGCACTCATGGTTCACCGCTCCCCTACTTAGAAATTATTGCAGAATAGGGATCAATTTCCATTCAGGTTATTAATGGAAGCATTATGGTCATAATGAAAATCTCCTCTCCTCCATAGTTATTGGTATATTTTTAAAAATCTTGTTGAGTCTGCCAAGTACAAAATTTGTAGAAGATGCTTCCTGTTTCTTACACTCCTTATTTCTAATCAAAACTTCCTCAGAATTTCTGAATGTCTCTTACATGCTAGATTGCAGATAGCTGTCTAGAAGACATACAAAAGTGTAACACATTTTTTGGATACAAACTTTCAGAATATGTATTTCAGATGAGAAAGCAACTCAAGAACAGAATAAAAGCCAATAGATCAGTCTACATATTAGATGGTGTGATGCCTGTCTGGCTGTCTACCTGTTTACCAATTACTGGGGTGGGGGGTGGGGGTGGGGGTGGTGTAGGAAGATCTTACATTTCACAGTTCTTCATTACACCAAATCAATTTATAAGGATATTTGCATAGCTCACAAGCGTTCTCCTCTCCTTGAGCCAGCAAAAAATTGAACTGGTATAAGTCTGCAGTCTCATTGCCCATGCCATTTGCCTCCGTTCCAGATTTGAATCAGCTCAGAGTGTTTGTGTGTGTGCGCATGCACTTCCCTTCACAACTTCATAATAGAACAGAATAGAATAGAATTTTTTATTGGCCAAGTGTGATTGGACACACAAGGAATTTGTCTTGGTGCATATGCTCTCAGTGTACATAATCGCTTTTGGTTAGATGTTTCTCAGATTGTTTCAATCACAGATTTATCACTTTTCAGCAAATGCTGAAAATCTGTGTTTAGAAGCAGTCTAAACAGCAATAGACAGGCTTAGTGAGAGAGGAATTGTATCAGAAGTGTCTGAAAATTAATTATCTCTTTGTATACTTCATCATACAGGCATCCCTGGTCAACTATTATTCAGGCCAATCCAAGTTCCTTGAATCAGAGAGATGTGTAGAACATGTACAGAGGAAAGACATAGTGGCATTAGAAAACAACACAGTTGTTTTGAGTAACTCGTTGTTACTCAAAGCTGTATATGAGTACAATGCCCAGGGCCCACAAAAGTGTACATGTACCCATCTTAAGTGGCCATTAGTTCCTGAGCTGATAAAACTCCTAGAAGTCCTCTGACAGCACAACTGACAAAATGATTAGTAAAGTATATCAAACTGTGTCTGTACTAAAATTGCCTGTTGGCTGTTTAAAATACCAGTTTAATGCCAAAACTAGCAAAGGATGACTTTAAGGTGTCACATGTGTGGGTTGAAGACAAGATGAAAGCAATTGTCATGGCGGAGGAAAGAGATTGCTAGGGAATATCCACACGATTTTTAGATAAAGGTAGCAAATGACCTTTGTTGCAAAACCAATAAAAATCTATTTTGATATTCTTGATAGAACTAAGAAAAAATTGCTTATTTTGTTTATTTTCCATTTCATGTGGACTCACACTATAGTAGTATAGGGAATCTTGTGCACAGAGGGCATTGTCTGTTTAATAATTATCATTGTTTATTTAGTGCTATCCCAATGTTACAATTTGAATTGGAAATTTGAACTTATGGGAAGCTTTTATGTGCACTGAAGAAACCATGTAGCTTTGAATTTTTTTAAAAAAAACTTTGATCTAATAAACTTGCATTTTAGCCTAAATCATTTTCTCAAATGAAAGATGCAGCAGAGTAGCATTAAATGAGTAAAGTAGCCAAAGTAAATTAATTTAACCAGATTTCATTATTTTGTTTACAGTACACACAGAATGCCATTCAGCAATCATTTATTTTACTGTAATTCTATTGACCTTCTCTACTCTGAGTTTGTTTAATTGATCCTTACTTAGAAAGCTGGAGTTTGCATGAAAAAGAGGAAGGTCTGCTAAAGAACATATTTGATTTCTAGTTGGTAGCCTGAATTTTTTGCATGAATCTCCATGCACTTGTGTTTTAAACCCAACAGAAATTACTATTAAGATACTACATTATTTGAAACAGTGTAATTTTTTTGTTAAAGATTACACAGTGAACATAACAAAATTCATTCATTAATCTACCTGCCCATTCTTTTGCTCAATTCTTTTCTCTAAAATTGATTTCTTAAGGTGCTGTTTTCTTTCACTCTGGTGAATAGTGTTTCCTCTTAAACTTTAACCTTTGATCCTGTGTCACCCAACTATTGACATCTGGTCATTATTTCTTTTACTGCTTTCCACCCCACCCCCGTTGTCAGATGGACTGTTCTGTTGTCTAAAACACTTGATAGGTGGACAGGTTTATATAATACGAGGTGAGTTCCTGTGGAGACTAATTAGATGTTGTCTTTTTCATGCAAAAGAAATCTGCCAGCTTCAAAGCTCTCCACCACTTTCTACCATGTTGGTTTCTGATGATGTACAGTAGTTATTTCACTGTTATATTGGAGACAGAGCTGATCTCTGACTATGGATGGTGGTATTTCAAAGATTTATAAAATAAACATGTGAATAAATGTCTGGACATTCAATTTCATTATTGCATTTCTTTTTTTTAAAACAATCCAAATTTCTTTTTTTAAAAATTCAAATTCATGCCTATAACAAAATAAACAAAAGACAGAAAATCTTTCTGTTTTTAAATAAAAACAAATATTGAAGTACATACACAATTCAATAATTATGACTGTATTTTCTCAGACAAAGTGTTTCCACACAACAGTAACAATGAAAATTTTGAATATCAATGCTATTTCACTAAATTCATATTCATAGTCTAGTAGCCCCAGTGCGCATATGGAGCTTCAGACAGAGTGGGTTTCTTCCTTTTCCTCTCTGGGTATCGAATGTGTCCTCTGTGCATCTAGGATTTTTTATTGTACTCTGAATATTTTAACTATTATATTTATTAAATCTATTTTATACTGCTTCCTGTACAAAAACATTGCAAAGATTTTGTACTTGAATAGTATGGTATGACATACTATTCATTAGAATTAGTACAAAAGAATTATGTACTAATTATTTATCGCACCACATATCTGCATGCAAAAATCATGCATGGCTTTATTCACATGAGTAAATATAAACTTTTATGTGGATAATTTTATATTTTGGCACTTTAATTGTACAAAGTCCAATAAAAAATCTTGACAAGAAACCACATCCATGCAGAGAGATTTTTAAGCAAACATTTCATCATGAACACTGTGATGTTATCACTGCACTCCACTCCCATTCTTTTACCTGTAATTTCTTTTTTCATGTCATTATACACCTATTTATATGATCTAAAAACTCTGATATGCTTTACAGTGCTGTGCCAGTTGTAGCTTGCTAATGCTATATGTATCTGCTTGGTGCAAATGAGCAAGGGATAATAGTAGGATTATGAGGTATACCTGTAAATCAATTTATTATGAGAGAATAGGTACAATTAAGTAAAAGTTATAATAAAATATTTTTTCTCTGTCACATTATCAAGTTTAGTCAATTGTTCAAATCCAATATGGTATACACCATAATCTTAAAGATAGTCTGATATATTTTGGTAGGTGAAATGTTTTGTCCAATACAACTCATGTATCAAATTGTCTATTTTGTAGATACATTTGTTAAGCTGACATTGCTGAATTCCATGGGTCAAGAGATGTCCAAATGCAAGACATCCATCCGAAGAGGACAGCCAAATCCAGTCTACAAGGAGACCTTTATTTTTCAAGTGGCACTCTTTCAGCTTTCCGATGTTACACTTATATTATCTGTGTATAACAAACGCAGCATGAAGCGAAAGGAAATGATAGGCTGGATTTCTTTAGGTTTGAACAGTTCTGGTGAAGAGGAGCTGAACCACTGGACTGAAATGAAAGAATCAAAAGGACAACAAATATGTAGGTGGCACTCTTTATTAGAATCTTAATGTAGAATTGAAGCTCCACTGAATGTCAACATACAATGAGATTGTTGTTTTCGTACAGCTAAGAGACTCTTACAGAAATTACAAGTTTTTGTATTTCAAATTAACATTCCTCTTTAAAAAAATGCACAAAATGCTGTGAAGAAGTATAAACATTCACATTTTCATTTAATATTACTGATATTTTTTTTAAGCATCAGATACAGAAGACAGCAACCACAAGTCTTTATCATGAAACATTTAGGATTCTCTCACCTATTCTTATTTTAGTTAACATGTAACTTTTATGTAAATCCTTTATTTGTATGAAATTCTCTGTTTTTCCCCCCGTTCCTTTTAGTAGTGTTAAGCTTCATGTTGTAGATGATCTATCAAGAAGCAGATCTAGAGGGGGAAAGAAGAATGGTTAAATGGCAGAAGAAAGCTCAAGGATAGGAGAGAAATATTGTAGGTTTGCAATAGTAGAAATGTTATTTTTTTCAATTCTTAATGATTTAATATTTCTGACAGTTTGAAGAGTTGCTATGCAAGGGAAGCTAGATGCTGACTACTTATGAGATTCTCTCTGGTGTCTGTTTTAAACATGATTTTTCCCCCCAGAGAGCTGAAACTGTTTTGAAAGAGAATTACCATTTATGGTGTAAAGATGCATAACTTTCATTCTTGATAAATAGGCTTTTGTATTATTTCAAAAGCTGTAAAACATGTTTGACCAGACTGTAAATCTCACCTCTTAAAAATTACTGGGATGGTGTCTTCAGTTTTAACATATCTACAATGCAGGATTATTCATTGTGTGCCTTCTTTGGATCTTAATGAAATAGGACCCAGTGTAAGCACTGAGCACTTTTCAATTTTCTGATTCCTCATTTGCCAGCTTGAAAGCACAGGATCCAAAGATTTGCACAAGGGAGCTTTGGATATGTGATTTTGAAAAGCAGAATTCTTTTCTTTGAAACTGTGCTTCCACATAGATGTTTCTAATGGTACTAATCAAAAGATATTGTATGACTGTTCCATCTTTCCTTAATAAAATTTCTATGCTCAGAAAAAAAAAGAAAGAGAAACTGAGGAAAAAAGCGTGGAGGTTTACAAGTAGAAGACAATAATATCTAATTTCTCCATAAAATTCCATGAATGCAGTAGGGCAAAGCAGTGTGATGTAGTGGGAGGTCTGCTCTTCAAAGGAAAAAGGTAAAACAATTCACTGGGCAGCCAGAAGTTCCTGGACATAAGTAAAGTAGTCCCTTTACCCATTTATAAGAGGCTTAGAGAAGCTGATGACAACTTGCAGGCAGTTTCTTCTCATGGATTTCTTAGTGAGAGATGCTTTAGTTTAAGTAAGAAAAAAGGAAAGATTTCACTGATAGATGCTTTTTAATTAAGGTATTTGATCTTTATATGAATTATGATTATTGGCAGTTCAGAATCTGAGAAACACATAAATATTTTTTAAAACAGAAAGTTTTAGAAATTACCGTAGGTAATTTTAGATAATGAATTAATCCCAGAAGTTAATTCGCTTTCTTTCTCACACACACATGCACACAAGCTTGAAAAAGACAGTTTTGTGAATTACAACAGTTGATATATCCAAGGAAGTATTATGAGCTTGTTTATTCAAGAATTCTTGCAATAAATGATTTCACTTCTTTCTTTTCAACAATTGCAAGATTTCAGTTATGTTGAAGGTTAAGATACTGCTTGCCATGAATATAGTATTGAGATCATGATAGAAGAAAGTATAACTTAAACACCCACGATGTTTATGGAGTCTATATTGGTTCTAAACATAGCCAGAACTGATGAATTCTATTCAAGTGCTAGCTTTGGCTCTAGAGAAGCTGAAAAAAAGAAGGATCAATGCATTTCCTTTTATACTTAAAGTAGACTGATTAAGTACATGTTTAATATTCCTACCCACAATAATATTGAATGCTGCTATGTTTGAGATCAAAGATGTTGCAGACTTGCATGAATGGATTCAAGTCCGTCACGTGAAGGTTGTGTAACGTTCCCAGTTTCAAAATTTTTAACAACCTCCTTAAAATTTCTCAGCCGTAGTCTTAAAATTGTTATTCAGTGCCTTTCATGTTTCACCACTTAAATTTGTAACTATAATGTGATGCTGAATTGATTGATTTTAAAAGTTTATCAAATGATTTTTCCTGTGTTGCATGAAATGTATAGCACAAGAAATGTAACTTTGTTAATAAATACTGTTCAGGATCTTTTGCAAACTTAAATATAAATGTTACAATTTATTGTATTATTTCCAGTTCTAAATCTTGTTAATTTGCCTTCATACAAGCCTTGTTTCGTATTTTGAAAATCCTTACTAGGTTGCATTTCAGTTAAAATTTAAGCATTTGGATTTTATTTATGGATTTTAGCTTCAATTCCAAACTTGCTTACCATAAAATATTTACTTCTGAAATGCATGTTTAGAATTACGACTTGCAACATCACAGTGCCTTGAAGAATGGATAAAGTATTTTTACAGAAGAATGAAATGATGAAAAACTGTGATTATGATCCAGGAAACTCCTGATTCTGAAAGTTTCTTAGTCTGAATTGTTCCTCTATATTTTTATTTTTAAAATATAGTCTATCATAGACACAACTATTGAACTGTTTTGTTGGAAAGCAAGATAGATGTGGAGCAATTAAAAATATATATTTGTTTTTCTGCCACTGTCATGTCAATAGTTTTGTCTTAATTTTGAAATGGTATACACCTTGCTTGGAAATTACAATGTATACATAAATAATGTTTGATGGTCTTGTAAACATAATAAACCTTTGATTTGGCATAAAACATTGGATGGGTGCCGGGAATGGAAAACATCTGTTATTTTCTATAGGATTATTCTATAAAACAGCTTAAAGTTTACCACAAGATATTGGGCAGACCTAGTGAATTCAAAACTCAAAAAATGACATAAAATCAAAGCAGTACAACATTGTATAAATGTGATCTTTTTTGTTTCTTTTATTACTGAGGTTTATTTGTTATGGATTTCTACAAACACGTTTCCCTTTCTGTTAGATCAGAGACTTCTGCCAGTAAGGAGGTTTTGTATACAAACTGCTCTTTTTAGTAGTATCATTTTCAACTGAATGGGTCATGAGATCTATTGATAAAGCACACATTTTATACATTTTTGATGTCCTAAAATATTTTTTACATATGGCTTTTTTGATATAGGTAAGCCATACTGACCCATCTGTATCACCTTCCCTGCATGTGTTTACTTCAACTTTCAGAATTGTGCAGCACAATCATTTAGCTGGGACTTCAGCTCTCAGAATTGTGCAGCTTGATTATTTAGTTGGTCATACATGTACTTTTGAAATACCACATCTATCACCCTGGAGATAGAGTCAGTCTTGCCTTTAACCACTTGGACTAGCCCTAATAGACAGTTGTGTGCTTCCTAGTAAAACAATCAGTCTGCAAAACACATAATTCACAACTAGGTGTTTCTTAGTTCAAGACTGAACCTTTTGACGCCGCTTTCAGAGTACTGGTCATTGGGGCAAATGCATAAGAGACAAATATATGATTTATATCTATATATGATTTCCAGGATCAGAATTGGGTTGCACTAACACACAAATTTGGTGAGTTTGATTAAAGATATCTTGTTTAGCTGCCATCATAAAGTTGCTCCTTTGAATTTGGTCTCATAGACCCTCACATAGGCATACCCCATGCTAACATTTAGTTCACGTAAGTATTTTAAATACCTACGTATTCTGGTTTATCTTTCTCCATTTCGATATCTTTCATGCTATTGGATTACAACTTCCGTCTCATTTTATTATTGGATATGCTAACTAGAGATGCTGGGAATTGAAATACTATACATGTAATAGCACCTATTGGTGGAGGTTAAATTGCTTTGTCCAATTGATAAAATATTAATTACATGGCAGGAGAAGCAGCAAATAAAAATGAACAGGAAAATCACTCTTAAAAATAACATATGCATTCTTTGGTAGAGTTTGACAGCTTCCAAAAGTAGATTTCTTGACCTTTTTATAGAATTTCTAGATTTGTAGTATGGCAGAAGAGCTAGTCAAACGGAAGTAGAATTGTGGCCATATCCACACAATAGCATCGTATGGATCAGACCATTTTATAATTTAAAGAGATCTTTTAGAAAGTCATGGAAAGCTCATGTACAACACTCATTAATTTCAGATTCTTATACAAGTCTTTGGGATTGACACATTTTAATGTACCAGTTTTGGATTATTTTGAAACTTTAGATATATGGTTGACTTTGCTTTAAATTTAACTATTTTTTAAAATTATTCTATTTTTCAATCCTGCCATGGGTCCAGGCAGCCTCTCAATGTGTCATTTGGTCCCCTAAACAAGTAACGTTTGTGCCACCAAAAATCTTGAGTTAAAATAGTTGATTTCTGGTGGCACTTTTTTTTAAATTGCTGCCATAAAATTAAGGTTATGTATGAAAGAATGAGACAAACCTCTTCCATTCCGACAAAAAAGCTATCTTCTAGCAAAAGAAGAAAATCTCTTTAATTTATGACATTGAAGTTGGGGTTTGGGGTTGCTTCATATGAGATTAAAGGTATAAATGGAAGTGGTTTGCCTCACAGATTCAATTTCTGTCTTCAAAACACAAAGTTTAAAAAAGCCCCTCGCCCCCAATAATTTCAGCATGTTGCTCCTAATTGAAAGACTAGAAAGCCAAGTTATGGCACTCAACCCCTTGAATATGATCTATCGTTCTTCTAGTTTTAGTGATTTTTGCTATATGCCAATTTGCCTGTTAGAAAGACCATTTGTTTACTAGGAAAGGGAAGTTTTATATGCAGAAGACCCCAGATTCAAACCTTGGTACTCCAATTAAAAGGATCACAGATAGCAGAGAAATCAGGAAATGTCCTCTGACTGATCTAAGAGAGCTAATCTGGGTAGGCTCACATTTTGGTTCAACATCAACTTCACTTTCTCAAATTCATTAAGAAATGTATTTATTTACACATTGTTTAGCCTACCCAACTCAAAAACTATTTAAAAATTATAAAAGTAACAATAAAATAACTTAAAGAGTTAGAAGAGTTAGGGGTGGGAGGCACTGTGTTGCGGTGGTTCTCCTCCTTTCTCTCTGACCGGTCGCAGTCTGTGTTGACAGGGGGACAGAGGTCGACCCCGAGGCCCCTCATATGTGGGGTGCCTCAGGGGTCGGTCCTCTCGCCTCTCCTGTTCAACATTTATGTGAAGCCGCTGGGCGAGATCATCCGTGGTTTCGGGGTGGAGTACCATCAGTACACTGACGACACCCAGCTGTACATCTCCACCCCGGATCACCCCAACGATGCCCTTGAAGTGATGTCCCGGTGCCTGGAGGCCATACGGATCTGGATGGGGAGGAACAGGCTCAGGCTCAACCCATCCAAGACCGAGTGGCTGTGGTTTCCGACGTCCCGATATAGTCAGTTGACGCCATCACTGACTATTGGGGGCAAATCATTGGCCCCCACGGAGAGGGCTCGCAACTTGGGCGTCCTCCTGGATTCACGGCTGTCTTTAGAAGAGCACCCGACGGCCGTGACCAGGAGGATTTTTTATCAGGTTCGCCTGATTCGCCAGTTGCGTCCCTTTCTGGATCTGGACTCGTTACGCACGGTCACTCATGCCCTCGTCACCTCCCGCCTGGACTATTGTAATGCTCTCTAAATGGGGCTCCCCTTGAGGAGCACCCGGAGGCTCCAACTGGCGCAGAGTGCGGCTGCGCGGGTGGTAATGGGAGCGTCATGGCACTCCCATGTGACACCTCTCCTGCGCAAGCTGCACTGGCTCCCGTTGGTCTTCCGGGTGCGCTTCAAGGTTTTGGTTACCACCTTCAAAGCGCTCCATGGCTTAGGATCTAGTTATCTACGGGACCGCCTACTACCACCAATAGTCTCCCACCGGCCAGTACGCTCTCATAGAGAGGGACTCCTCCGCGTGCCGTCAGCCAAACAGTTTCGGCTGGCGACCCCTAGGGGGAGGGGCACCTACCGTCTGGAATGAGCTCCCCCCAGAGATACGGAGGATTCCGGATCTGCGCACCTTCCGCCGCGCTGTGAGGACCTTTTTATTCCATCAAGCGGGCTTGGCCTAATCTCCTCCCTCTTTTAATATGTAAATTTTAATCTGTTTTTAAATTATTGTGGTGTTTTAATTTGTCTGGGCCAAAATGATTTAATTTGATTTTATTTGGTTTTAAATTTTGTGTATTTATGTATTTTATTGCTTGGCTGTTCACCGCCCTGAGTCCTTCGGGAGTAGGGCGGTATATAAATCAAATAAACTAAACTAAACTAAATAAACTTAAAGGTATAAGAACAACAGTAGTGATAAATCATCCGTTGAAAAAAGTCACGTCTTTCCCAAGATGGACTCCGATAAAACATAACCAGAGTTGAAAACCTGGTGAAATAAAATTGCCTTTAAAGATATTCTCAAAAGCACGAAGGAGGGAGACTTATAAATGGGTGGGGTTAAGAAGTTCCAAAGGGTGGGGTTACTACAGAGAAAACTTTTTACATTGCCCATGACCTCTTCACTTGGGGGGGGGGAGTCTTAAAAGCAGTGGTGAAATCTAAAATTTGTCGGTGCCGACAAATTTGGGTGTGGCTGTGGGCGTGGCTTGGTCATGTGACTGGGTGGGTGTAGCTAACTTGATGTCATGTAGGTCACCCAGTGTTAGAGCCAGGAGCTGCACATTCTGAAGCAAATTCTGCCCTTCTGAAGTCCCCAACGCTTTGAATTTCCCTCTGCCATCTGGCTTGACTGCCCAAGCGAACCTCGGAGCCTTCTCTTGCCCAGCTCTCCATTCCAGAGGGCCCCGAATCGCCTCCCTGCCAATCCTCTGTACAAACCGCCCGTCCCCTTTCTGCAAAGGCAGAGCCCCCCCTGCAGGGCGATCCAAAGGGGAGGGAGATGCTGCAGAAAACGCCGCCTTCCACCCATGCCTCTGGTGCCGGCTCCGCAGGGCTTGGGGCTCCAAAGCAGCCCACTGGATTCCCACCCAGCCACCTGCCTACTCTCTTTGACCATTGGTGCCATTCCGGGAACTCGGTCCATGGAGTCCGGCGCTCCGGGGGAAGGAGGCTCAGCCATGCCACTGCTTCCCAGCAGCGAAGAAGTAGAGTCAGAGGGGCAGAAGCCCCCATGTGAGGAGAGGGCAAGGCCCAGCTGCACCACCACGGAAACTGCGGTGCTTTCCCTTTGGCCTGGGTGGCGCCACTTACCCAGGCAGGCCAATGCGGGTAGCCCTTTATCTTGGTGCTCCCTTGCCCTCTGCTGCCATTCTCGCCATTGTCTCTCCCTGCCTGGCTGCAGACATCTGCCTGCCTGAAGCAACCTCCCGAAGCAACCCCATCGCTGTTCACTTTCATTTGGTGGCGGGAAAAGGAAGAAAGTAAACTGGCAACGTGACGGTGGTCCGGGAGGGCAGGCGGGCCATGGACATGCATGTGCTGCACCACCGTCGTTTGCTTTCTTCCTTCTGAGCCTCCTTCCCAGAGCATTGGACTCCGCGGGCTGAGTTCCCGGAGTGGCGCCGGTGGTCAAAGAGAGCAGACAGGTGGCCAGGTGGGAATCCAGTGGGCTGCTTCGGAGCCCAAAGCCCCACAGAGCTTGCACCGGAGGCACAGGTGGAAGGTGGCTTTTTCTGCAGCATCCCCCTCCCCTCTTTGGATCGCCCTGCAGGGGAGGCCTCTGCCTTTGCAGAAGTGGGGCGGGGTGAGCGAGTGGCAACTGGGGGACTGGTTTGGGGGCGTGGCCAGCCAGTGGTTGCTACCAGTTCAGCAAACCAGGCCACATGTTCCCTACTGGTTCTCCCGAACTGGTCCGAACTCGTAGCATTTCACCCCTGCTTAAAAGACTTTCCTTTTAAGATATTCTCACTGGATAGGCACGTTCAATTCTGGCAATTTGCCATTGCTCTTGATTTCCTTTAACAAAGGAAAATGCACACTGTTACCTGGAAAAGTAATAAATTATTTCATGCTAATATGGTACATTACTCTTATTTTTGCAGTTGGGTGTTTCATAAAAATGAAAAAGTGAAACTGAAATTAATAAAACATTACTAATATTGCTGAGATACAGTGCTATTTTTTTACATGAACCGTTATGAAACTCTCCCATCTTCATAATCATTTAATCTATAGAAGGGTGGAATAACTATGTTTATATCCATGCAAATACTTAAAGGAGTTTCATTCAAAGATTGACTGTAAAAAACTTTTAGGAGAGAGACAAGTCATAGATTTTGTCCAGAGAAAGTTAAACTCAGAATGTGCAGAAAACTATTTTTGATTAAGGAATTTAAGTACTGTATACGGGCAGTGCTTGTTTCTATGTTGCTGGAACAACCCTCTAGGACCCTATTCTGTGTTTATAGTCCCACTTTTTAATATTTTGTAGTATTCCTTTCATTTCTATGCTACAGTAGGGATATACATTATGACAAAATGTGATTAAGTGAATTTGTAATTGAGAACCTTTCTACACTACTTAAAATGCCGAAGCAGTTTTTTTCTTAGCTGAGCACATTGATTTCTCATTCAGTTGAAACTCAGATAGAAGTCTGAAAATATATTTTGCAGCACTAATACTGAATTTGTGAGATGGGCTGTTCCTCTTCATGAGAACTTTTGCTTCATCCCCCACTGTTTGGCTCCTGTGCTCTTATTTCTGCCTGCTGAAATTAAATTGTTGCCTCACCTCTCTTTTATTATTCTTTTTACCTTGAGTAATCAAGGTTTTTCCCTCCTCTGAGTGAAAGAAAGACAAAGCCTGGGGGCAGGAGGCTGGTTGGGTGACCTTTTGAGGGGTCCATTGGTAGGATTGGTCAGTACAGAGGCAGGATTCAGCATTGCCAGAACAACAATGATGAGGATAGTTGAAATAATGGTTCTAGGGTTGAAGGTAAAATCAGTGATTAGAAATAACTTGAATTCAAATGTTGGAATGTAAATAAACCCAAGTATATCAGCTCATTCCTTTGTTGCTCTTTGACTTACTGGTGTTATCCCTACCTGTAGGGAAACATGACCCATGTAGGGAAACATGGTCAGTCTGCTTCAGGCAATTGATGGACCCAGTGGGTTTCCAGAGACAGTTTGGGATTTTCTCTGAGGAACTGATGGGTGGACTTGGCTGAGTCCTCATTTTTTGCCTAGAATGAATGAGTACTAGGGTCACAGTTTCCACTATCCCCTTGTGGCTTCTTCCCATAACATGGTCACAGAGTGCATCTTGCTTTATGGACGAGCTCTGAAAGATGAAGCTATCTGTTAGATGGAAAAGCCATAGTTTGTTACTCTTTCCATGGCCAGGAATTTACAATGGGGTGCTGCATAGATTTTGTATGGACTCTGTGAAGGAACAACTTCTCAGGAATTTCTCAGGCACTCTGATATTCATGCAGACCAGGTTTTTATAGGTATAAAATGAAATTAGGACCCAAACCTGGTTTGAAAAGGAGTTAGAAGCCAGCATAATAAAACTGAAAGAAAACCCTAAAGCAAGATAGCATCCTAAAGCTCCAAAATCACAATAGTGGTCAAAGTCAAGAAAGCAGGAATGCACAAGTCAGGGTTAAATGGATTAAGGTAAAACAGTTTTCAACACCAACTATGTACAGACTTTGGGCCTATAACTCAGTCCATTTATTAGAGAATAAGTATTTGTTAGGCAGAAATTAGGGTCATATACTCAAATTCATTGCAGTAGATATTTACTTATTAAGCATTTATTTTCTTCTTTTCGTTCAGGGAGTAGGAACAAGTGAGCAATCCTATTTGGATAGCACATCCACTTTCTTTATATATGAAGCCATCCTTGTCCTCTATGAAAGGCAAGTATATAATTCAATTCTTTTTAATATATATGGATTCAATAAGTTTTAGAAATATTTTTCTCTTAAGATATGTCATCTGCTACAATTCTGTAGCAATTCTGATGGGCAGAATTACATAGCAGATGATACAGCTTTCTATTCATGTAGAGATAAGGCTGCAGCCTCATGGTAAGAATGAAATCATGCTTCTTTGAGAAGGAAAAAAAAGACTGGAACTCAGCCAAAGGCTTGGCTTCCTTGGCTGAATCCTGTGAATCTATGACATAAAGCCAAACTTTTTCTCCCCTAGACAACTTTTCTTCTATCTCCCTTGAATTCAGTTGTGTGTGTGTGTGTGTGTGTGCGAGCATGTGCATACACATGTACATTTGCATGATGAAAAGGACTAATCCACTAAATGTTGTACTAGCATGCCTGCTTACACATTTTTGGCATAACCTGCAACACAAGAAGAATCAAGTCCTTCAGTTTATTAACTGTCTGTGTGTGGTCACTTGGAGGCAAATATTACTTGCCACAGGAAAGGCCCTATTGACTAGCTTGGGGGTGGTCAAGACAAAGAGCTTTGCAAGCATAAAACCTGGTAATAGATAGTTTTTCTTTCATGTAAATCCCTTCCTTTTTAATTATATATAATCTATTTCTGCAAATTTTCTCAGAACACACATTTTAAATGTTCATTCACATTTTAGAGAAGTAAGATCCACATGGTAAATGCCACAATACAAAAAAAGTTGTTTTATGAAGAAAAATCAAGAATAAAATGATATAGAAACACAAACAGTGGTGGGTTCCTCCCGGTTCGGTCTGGTTCCGCCGAGCCGGTAGCGGTGACGATATGATGTCACCGAACCGGTTCTGCCCCCCCCACCCGCATTATTTTTACCTTTTATTTGGCCCCACCCCCAATCTATTGCTACTTCCTGAGTCCCAGCTGATGGCTAGAAGGAAAAAAACTGTTTAAACTCTTGCTGCGGGGCTTCAAAGGGCTGCCCTACAGCTGATCAGTGTTAAAAGAAAACAAATGAGTAGACCAGTGCCTGCAAAAATACATGAGTAGATCAGTGCCTGCAAAAATACATGAGTAGATCAGTGCCTGCAAAAATACATGAGTAGATCAGTGCCTGCAAAAATACATGAGTAGACAAGTGCCTGCAAAAATACATGAGTAGATCAGTGCCTGCAAAAATAATTGGGTAGATCGGTACAGCTCTGCAAGCAGTTAAAAGCCTGGTAGACCAGTACCTCTGCTAAATCCTAAATAATTGTCACATGACCATAAGCCACACCCACAAAATAAGCCATGCCCACAGAACCGGTAGTAAAAAAATTTAGAACCCATCCCTGAACACAAACCTATATAGGGACACAAGAGTTTGTAAACCATATTCCACAGCTTGACAATCAAAGGCCTTTCTATAATCGGTGGAGTACATATTGATTTCTTTAGTAGTCTTTGGATTTCTCAATCATACAGGTGCATCAACAGCAATTTTTCTTGTTCCTTAGCCTTGTCTAAAACCAGCTTAACATCTGGTATCTCTTTTTCCATGTAACTTCTGTTAAGCGTTAAACATTATTGTACTGGCATGTGAAATTAAGGATATTGTATGATAGTGTATGTGCTCTGTTAAGTCTCCTTTCATTGGTATTGATGTATAAACTGTCTTCTTCCTATTTTTGAGCACAAACTATTTGCTGATATAATTTGGTTAAAACTTTTACTAATTCTTTTTTGTTGCTAGCCATATTTTTGTAGGTATTCCATTAGTTCCTGTGGCCTTCTGATTTAGTAATAGCTGGAATATTGATCTAATAACATTTTCTAATACTAGAGATTCTTGTAAATAGAGAGGTCTTCCCTATTCACAATATGTTGACATTTCTGTAGTTCAGAATTTCAATATATTCCTTTGATCTTCTATGAATCAATTATTCTCTGTCTGTTGATATCTTTTAGCATACCAATTCAAAGTTGGAGCCTCCTTCTGATTTCAGAAACATTTTGAAAAATATTACTTGTTTTTCCATGTTTGTTTCTATCTTTCCTTCTTTCTTCACTTAAGTACCATCCCTCAAGCAAAGGTTTGGAGTTACTTTTCCGAAGCAATTACAGACCCTAATATCAAATAAACATCAGCAGTTGTAGCTAGTTAGCTAGTGCAGTCATGTGGCTTGGTCTTTTGCCAGGCATTTAGAAATACTTAAAATCAACCACCAAAGATTCTCTCCTCTTCATTCCACTTGGCAGTAAGTCATGCCAACTTTGATAATAACTTTATTGCCTCTACCAACTTTCTGAGCCTTAATGCATCTTCTTCATTATGGCCTAAAGTGAAAAGGGAAGACACATTCCATATTGTTCTTGAAAGGGAACATAGGCCAATAGTATGTAATAACTTCGGCTGGAATTTTGCCAGGGCATTTGGATTAATTACCTTCATGTAGAAAATATGGCCTCAGGTCTTTAATTAACTGAGGTAATTATCATCTCTTTTATATCTTATCTAACAGATGGCATCTACCAAAAGGGAAAAAAAAATAAAACCAAAAAGATTTTCCTTACTATTCCTCCCTTACCAGAGGCACTGCAGCTTTTATAATACCAAGATGATACATGTAGCTGAGAGAAATTAGGGAGGCTCTCCTTACAGTGGTTGCTCATAAGATTCTCTTAGCTGCATGTGGGGCTTTTTACAATAGAATGACTGAATAAAGGAGCACCACTTTTAATCCAACTGATTCATATATTCCCAGAATTGTTATTATATAGCTTTTGAAATTTATGTGCCAAGATTAAATTACACAGGATGCCACTAAGAAAATAATGATCAGTTATGTTTGAGCTTAGTAGCTTTCTTCCCTCAATTTCTATGTGGAACAGCATTCAATTTTTCATAAAAGGTTATATTTGAGTTTAGGGCATGAAATTGCCAAAGTGGACAGGACCCCTATTTTTAATGCATGATATACCTGCTGAAACTTCTCTCTATACAGCTATTAAAGTAAGAGCCTATCTGGCCACAACCTTTCTCCATATTAAATACTGTACATAAAATGGATTTATTTAGTTATTGCCAAAAGGACTGCAATACCAGGAAATATTTTATATTTGATTGTGAAACATATTAGGTCAAACATTATTTGTTTGTTTATGTCAGGAAATCAATCCTACGGTTTCTGAGTTCAATTTCATTGCAAAAAAATACACTAACTTCCTATTAATTGCAAGCTTCATTTTTCATAAAGTACAGCTGATACTTTATAACAGCTTTATTACAGATACTGAACATGGTTGTTTGCACTTGTGTACTTGTACAATATCCATCCTCCTAAAGTGGTCCAGTGGCACATTATTCTACTATTAGATGCTGACAATGAAATACTTTTGTCTCTGATTCCTGTCAACCTTAAAAAAAAGCCTTGGGTGCTCTGCTATTTCATTACCACAACAAGAATCTATTTATAATCTATTCCAAATCTAAAATCCTAGAGTATTTTCCCCAAACATCCAAAGTCACAGAACTAGTAAATAAATTTGAGCACACCATCAAATAAATCAAAAACCTTTAAATGCTTAGTTTTCCATTCATGTGGCACCTGAAATATCCATCTGAATTATACATACTGAAAGATACCCAGTTATCCGCCTCAGCCATTCAAGCCTCCTATTTTAATCAAGGCACACATTCCTTTTTATAATCCAGTGAATTAGGGAGGCATCTGCCTGAGCCATCTTCAAATGCTATTTTGTTGTTTTGGACTTTAAAAACTATTTCATCCATAACATTTCCTGCAAATTTCTATTGAGGTCATCTTCCTTTCTACGCCTTGTGATGCAGGTGCAATAGAAACTACAGCCAATATTTTGTTATACTACAAGTATAAGAAACAGTTGCTTTCCCCTCTCTTCTTTAAGTTCCTAGGCATTCTGATTTATTTTACTTACATTATTTATGAAAAAATTCTATTTCCTTATGTTATTGAGTTTTGTTATTTAGTATATATACTCCACTCAACTATGAGTCTTAATTGTTAAGGCTCTTCAAGGCTCTTACTGTGGTCTTTTGTTTAGTTTTTATTTTGATCTATGACCATAATAAATTCTTATCTGTCTAACCATCTATCACAGGGTTTGTTTTTATAAAACCGCTTTGTATGTTGAATTCTTGTATATATGAAAACATTCTTAAGTATCCAACAATCACATCACAATCAGTTATATGAGTCCCACTCAAACGTTCACATTTAATATATGAACATGTGTACAATAATTCCTAAACCTACAGAGATTTCTCAAATGACATCAGCTTTTGGAAAACATCTAGTCACATGATATCCACAACTAATAATGCCTTTACACATATGACTCTGCACACAATGGCTTCCACACAAGCAAGAATGCCACGTAACAGCATTTTCCCTGTGCAGAGGCCAGGGTCTATTAAGGTGTCTATGTCCATGCTGGTCATTATGGTAGGTTTTTTGGGATTGGCACACTTAGTATAAATCATTGAAGACGTTAGCTGTTTCTTATTATGATACATTTTGTGTTGTTTGTGCATGATTTTTTGAAAATCCAAAAGGTATGTTATTACTATTGTATTTACATTATACTATGGTATAAAGAAATAATCTATATCATGGTTCCCAACCTGTGATTCGTAGACCCCTGGGGGGCTGCAATGTCAGCACAGGGGGTCCACAAAGTTTTGGAGAAATGTTATGATTTAAATCTTGAGTTAAGTTTTGGTGGTCCATGATCATGATCACAAAAAGGTAGTTAAAGAAAGTCTGTGGTGAAGAAAAGGTTGAGAACCACTGATCTACATTACATACGATAATTTAACAGCAAACATAACAGAGATTTTAACATAGTGAAGGCTTAATTGATGCAAGACAAAGCAAACAGATAATAAAATAATAGAGGAATTGATGTTTATTTTCTGAAAAAAAATGAGGGATTAACAAGAATGAAAGCTGAGGAAATTGGCATGATATTAAGAAACAATAAAAAAATAAAAGGGCATGGATTTGGGGAAGGTAAAAGAAAGCACCAGATCAAAAAGGAACCTGCCTAAACACTTTCTAATAGAAGAGTATGACATAAATATCACAACAGAACTTGCACAAATAAATAAAACCTATTGCCATGCTACCTATTAACACTAGATTAAATTACATCATCAAGTCGCCCTTCCCAAATTTCTTCAGATAAAAGGAAAGATACAAGTGTTTTTGAGATACCACAAAACTTAAAACATAAGAAAACCTATTACATTTCAAATGCATTTTCAAACCTGTCAAGGTCTCAGGTTCAATGCCAAGATTCTATTAATCTGAATTGATTATTTTCTCAAATTAATAAGTCATTGTAAGGGAAATGCAACTTATTGCAAAGCACTTCATTAATTTTTGGACCAATCCACAGAGTCACCATCTTGAAGAGATTTAGCTTCAATTTCCTCATCTAATTTTTTAATATGGCATAACTGCTGTGCTTCAGCTTCTCAGTCTGCATGGAAAATGTATAAATTTATCTGGGTGCTATAACCAAGGTCGTGTTTAAAGGTCTTTGTAGCATGTAAGCTGCTTTTTAAAATGCTCAATGCTTTGAATGCTCATCAGCTTGTTTCTTTACAGTCTGTGTTTCATAGGCAAGCAGTAAGTCTAAATTCATGTTCTTTACAAGAAATACGCTGCAAGTATTTGAAAGATCTCTTACTTCAGACATCTGGAAATATTTGCTCTGCAAGCAACTTTCTAATGTGGCTGCTTTTTGAGTGCATTAGACTAAATTAAAGAATTCCTCCCCCCCCAGCTGATCATTATGGGGTATTGTTTTTGGGCAGTGGGATGGTAACATTAAATGATATTTAGTGTATGGTTAGGTTCAGCAAAACATCTTTACAATTTACACTTCAGATATAATTACATTTCTGAAGTTTGTAAATCTTTGTACGACTTCTTGCACTCTTAACAATTTTAGGCTTTTGTTTGCAGACTTATACAAAATCAGTTCAATTCATTTCAGTTATACTTGTGTGTTCATAAAAGTACATGGTATATTCACAAATACAATTTACATTTACAAAACAGAATCAGCTAGCTCTAAATGCGAAATAAAATAATTCTAAACACCCAAATTTTAAAATTGACTTTTTTGGTGTGCCCTTGAGTCTTTATTGATTCCTGGCAACTGACTGGACAAGTTCCTGCAATGGCAAGATTTCGGAAGGTGTTGCCTCCTTACTAGGAAGGAGAGAGACTGACTGGGCCAAGGTCACCCAGCTGCCTGTGTGCCTAATGCAAGATTAGAACCCATGGTCTTCCAGTTTCTAGCCCAGTGCTTTAAACCACTACACTAAATTGGCTCTCAGACGTCTTAATTATTAAATTAATTTGAAAATAGATAAAATACAATTGTCCTTTTAGTATATAAATAGATATTTTTAGCACTTTGCACTCTGTTGATATGAACAAGCTAGTCAATTTTTGTTACTTGAGATAATCTTGTTTGCTTGTCTGTGTGCTTGCAAATGAAGCTTTCATGTTAAATAACATTTTTAGGTCACTGTTTTCCTTTCCTCTAATTAACATTTTGTAGCTCTATTCTTTTGCAAAACAAACCTCAGTCTAACTTGTGCCATTATGTGTGGTATATGTGTATTATTTGATAGTATCATGATTTAATAATTCATGCAAAATAGTGTCCTCCTTGTTTTATTTGCTTATCTACAAAGCTTTCTAACTGGGTTTGAGATTACAATATTCAGTTACATTTTTCTTCTTTTAAAGTTAATGTAATAAATGGTTTCATATTCATAATCACTATTTTACCACCTGCAGTGCTTTGTTCTGCTTATTCAGTTGAGCCTGGAAACACCTAAGTTTGAAAAGAAAAAGGAACAAAAAGGTGAGAAGATTCACATTTATACATTTCACAGATAGAATAGGATCAAAATATTCTCTTAACATCCTAATAAATCCTTAAAATGGAATTGAATGCTAGTGGTCTTTCTGAAATTCCTTGATGATATTTCAGATATGTTTTAGATCAAAATAGATATTTTAACCTGTCCAGAGTCCTGAAGATAATCATCTAACTAAAGGTAAGATAATCATCTTTTTGAAGCAATTCCCATAGATTGATCAAAAAATAAAGCTGAGCAAAGCAGATTTTACAGAATGTATTAATTAACCACTCATCATTATCAGCGGCAGTTAATTAAGAAGTTATTAGCTCAGACTTTAAAAAAAAAACTGGCAGCTATTCACAGGTTGAAGAGCTCCTGGAAAGCTCATGGTAAATAAAGTCTTTACTAAATTGGACCTGATGTTGAAATTGATAACTAGTTCTCAGTTCCTTATTTGCATGAAACTTTGAAACAGAGGCTGGTATATGGAGCCATCATTCATATAATGCCCCTAATATTAAGCACAGAACTATCCTTTGTCATAAATTGATTTTATTTACTTTTAGAAATCTATAAGGCTGTCTAACTCTCAAAACCCACTCTGGGCCAGAAAGCCCACCAGGTACAAATAGGGCAAAAAAGCAAAAACGAGTCGCCCAGCAACATCTGGTAGCCAAAGAGGCTGTATTGTGCCTCCCAGACCCAGAAGGAAACTCTTATCCTGAGGATCAGCCACCTTCTCTAAAACGCTTGGCCTTCCAGCTCCTCATCTGGTTCCTATCTGCGCTTGCCTTGACTTGAGGAGATGAAAGGACTGCTGGAAAAAACAAAAAACAAAACACACACACAAAACGCAGGGCTCCGTAAACAACAATGGTCTCGTTGAGCCGAGCAAATTCAGCCCTAGCCCGTGCAGCAGCAGGAGGAGCCCTTCTGCACCTCAGGGATGCGGGGAAGAGGACGGGGGAGGGCGAAGGGTCTTAACCCCTCGGGCGCGAGGGCTCCTTTCGTCCTTGCTGGAGGTGGCGGAGTGCAGGAGGTTTCTCGAGAGAGCCTCTCGTTGCTTTCCCTCCCCTTTTGCTTAGCCTGCCAGCTGCGGCGGGAGCCTTTAGAAAGCGCGGGTAGCGTTCCTTTCCCTTACTAACCCCGGGGGCACCCTGAGCTTAGAGATCTCTCTCTCTCTCTCTCTCTGTGTGTGTGTGTGTGTGTGTGTGTGTGTGCGTGCGTGCGTGCGTATGTATGTACAATATCATATCCAGGGGTTGTACATGAATGCGCAGAAACAGGACCGACTGGTTTCACACGCTCCTTCGCTTTGGGAGCGTGAGGCTCTTTCTTCATCAGCATCAACCACAACAGCCTCCTGCACACCAGCGAGGGCGGGAAGGAGGAGACTGTCCTCCTCCTCCTCCTCCACCCCCGCCCCCCCCAACCCCGCCGTCTTCCCCGGAGAAACAGCGGGCACTGAGGGCAAGCCTAAAAGAGGCCGCCAGCGGGATTCTGAGGGAGGGAAGTATCGCCGCCGCTAGCCACGCAGAGCCGCGGGTAAGAAGAAGAAGACGGTCCGGCAAAGCGACTCGGCGTTGGCTGGAGAGGGGAGGCTTTTACGGGGCGCGCGGGGGCGGGGAGTGAGGGTGCGCGTGAAGGGGTCCAAGGGTTGGCCGGGAGGTGGGAGCGATTTTTCTGGCCTCCGCTCCGCTTCTCCAAGGCGGCATCTGCTTTCTCCTCAGGCGAAGGGTGGGGAGGGGGGGACGAAGGGACGGGACATAAAGCGCGCGTCCCTCTTAAGGTGTCGGGGCGGGGGGGAGGGGGACAACGGACGACGGACAACGGGGCGGGGGGGGCAGGCTGAGGGAAAAATCAAAGAAGATGCAGAGTGATCGATCCTAAGGAGAGGGCGGGATCCAGTTGAGGACTCGGCTTGCCCTTTTGGAGCGAAAAGGGGAGACAACGAAGAAGGGGCATCCGGTATGTTTGTCTGGGGTCTTCACCGTGAGAGGCGTAGCCGCCTCTTTTCTCTCACCAGCGCCGCCGTCATCACCAGCCCCCCCCCCCCCCCGCCCCAAATAGTCTTTGGAGATGTGCGCGCGTCTATGTGTGGAATTGGCATCCTCTGACCAGCCGTTTGAGGAAAGGGAAAACCTGGCGCTCTTCTTGCCCTCTTCTCGCGCTCTCCTCCTTCTGTTTGTCTCCCCGCCTTCGCTCGCCTTGGCTAGAAACCGCGCCAGGCTCTCCCTCCCTCCCTCTCTCTCTCTCTATGAAGGAGAAGACGCTCGACCCTTTTCCGGAGGTTATAAATAACCGGGTCGCTCCCTCTCAAACAGCCCTCTTAGTTCAGCCTCCTTTTCCCGGAGGCTCCTCGTGTGCTTAGGAGCATTCCCCCCCCCGCCACACACACCCGCGGTTTCTGCAGCGGAGTGGAGGGCGGAGAGCAGCCGATCGGCCGGTAGCTTCCCTGAGGCTTACTAGGACTGGCTGGCAGGGTCTTCAAAAACCGTGGGTGCGATTTCTACAGACGTGTTTGTGCGTCTGGGATCGTTGATAGGCGCGTGTTTTTGGACAATCACACACACACGCACGCACGCACACTTAATTATGTTTATATTTTATAGAGATGAGGTGCTGGCAAATGGGACTTAGGCAAACTGAAACATTCAGCTAGAGTTTTACTACTGACTTTCAGATACTATAAATGTCTTGCCTATCTCTTAGTGTAATGCAGAAACACAAATAAAAAGCATGATTAATAGATTGTATATAAAGACACAAATACTGTACACTAAGGTAAATTTCTGAAGCCGAGTAGAAAAAAAAATATGGCTTTTAATGTTTGGAAATGAGCTGGTTTAGCTTATTTGCTGCCAGTATAATTCTATTAATCAAGTAAAGATAGAAAAACAATACAGAATACTACTAAAATGGTACACGTGCTAACTATATTCTGTTTTAACTGTGTTCTGCTAATTATGTCCACTGTCACCTTGTGTGCTAGCCAATTTGGGGAGGTGTTTATCTGTAATATTTTGCTGCAGTGCCTTAGCATTTAAAGATACATGATTCCCATTTTCCTTGCTTGCCATGATGACTCAATCATTAAAAATGTACAACTTAAACTTAATGGCATCTTAAGTAAAGCCCCTAAAGTAGAGGGCAGGAATTTAAAAGAATAAAACATTAAAAAGTTGTTATAGTAACTTACTCTATTGATTTTAATTGAAATTAAGAGGTGAAATGGCTGATGTAGACTTCTGCAAAGAATGGATTTGGTCTTGAAAGCCTGTTGCCAATATTTGTGATTCACTTCCTTGGAATCGTTATTTTGGTATTTATTTCTTTTAGTAGGAATCTTCTAAAAGTATAATAATAGCTCTTAAACTTCATGTAAAGTAGCACATGATACAGCAAAGACAACTTGTCTTTTTTCAGAATGCTTAACTTTGGTTTTGTTTGCATTATTCAGTGGACAGAAGATAAGGCAGGAATATAATTAACTCATAAACCATCTAATTTATTGTGTCAGTGACATTTGTGCACTGCTTCATTGGGGTACAAAATCAGTTGGAAAGGCAATTTTAATTGGTACTTATTTTAAAGAGAGTAATTAAAGAATCAAAAGAACCAACATGTGATTTTAGAAATCTTGGTTAAGAAGAGAAGTTTATCAACCCACTCAGGACTCCCTTGACCTGTTTTTTCTTTAAAATTAATATTATCAACATGCCATTTTGAATTTCATGTTATATAACAACAATCTTCTATATGAAACTCAATTGTTCTAGAGATCTATAAGGGATGCTGTATTAAGATTCTTTCCCACAGTATCCATGTGATAAATGTGCCCTTTAAAAGTAATCATTCGCATAAATCATGTAAAATATTTCATAGAGATGATTTATCTATGTAACTTTTCCAAGGATGAATTCAGAGACAAATGTAGTGGAATAAATCTAAGAAGCTTGCTAATAGATGCATCCCAAAGTACTGCTGTTCTATTTAAAAAATTTATATGAAATTGCTTTTAAGATAACTGGTACATTGTGTCAGAAATAACATGTATATATGCAAAGTATCAATTATCTGTATCTGTTATCAGCAGCTTGGTAGCAAAGTGTGGTACATGGAATAGAATAGTTTAGAATCTTGAACATTTTATTATTCTCAAAGTATGTATGGGTTCTTAATTGTTGTATCATATGGAAGTTTTCCTAGAACTATGGGTATACAATTCAAATTCCTAGATACAAACAAAATAGAACTTACAAATTTTCATGAATCTTCAAACTGTGTATCCATTTAAGTTTGAAAGGAGACCTACAGGTAGTTTTCATTTAGCAACTGACTCATTTAGCAACTGTTGCTGTTATGATTGTGATAAAAAAGTAACTTTATGACCAATCCTTGTATTGTTGACCTTGGCAAGTCTGTAAAGCAAAGGAAAGCTGAAGTAAAATAGTAAATTCATGATATTTCACTTAGTGGACACCTGTCACGCACAAACAACCAGAACCTCTCAGGAATAATCTCAAAGCAGAATCTTTATTGTTATTCACCTATGTTACAAGAATCTTGCCAAACTGATTGTATTCCCTGGGGAACAGTCAGATAAGTCAGATTTATCAGGTACTTAGGAGCTGAGGGCATAGTGGCACAAGGAAACAACAACTAATGACTTAATAGCCAACCATCATCACCCTAATTAATAACTGAACAGCTACATGCAACCAAGCACCATATAAATACAAAGAATTTGTAGAACAGCCCAGTGCACATATTCTGGAGAGAGAAGTTCCCTGATAATGGACATATAATTATTATATTATATATGGCATATATAATGGACAGCATGAGCTCGAAAGCTTGAAAAATAAACCTTTGGTCCCAGTGACTGATTCAGACTGGATCCTACGATCCAGGACATTATCCTGGGATATGTACATTTTACTGTACCTTCATTTACAGTCAGATAAGGCTTCAGGATTCTGGGGGAAATTGGGTCTGTGCTGCTCTCTGCAGTATAAGGACCTTAAGCTTGGCCGCCTCTTAATATCTTCCTCCTGAGTAGTTGGAGATTCCATCACATCACTTCACTTAATGACTGAATTGCTGGTCCCAGTTGTTAAATCAGAATTAGTACCTGTACTCTTCTCATTTATTTCACCAGGAGTCATTTTTCAGGGACAAAACTATGTACTGTGGTCATATTAGAACTGAAAAGTGAATGCAACATTTAGATATACTTTGTACCTTCAGTGACTCTGTCCTGATGTAAAAACACTTCAGACTTATTCATTGTAACTACTGCAGTTACATCTTTTTCTGATGGCATATTCTAAAAAACCTGTGTAAAAATAATGCCAGTTAATTGACACTTAATTAATCCCAACATTTTAAAAAGAAACTGCAGGAAATAAAAAAAAATTGAAATAGCTGTTTGTAGAGATTTCAGAAGAATAGTAAGGAAACCTAAGGCTATACACTGAAAAAAGAAGCATAAAATGGAAACAAATAATTTGGAGCTTGGAGGGCATTTTTTTTTTTTTTTGGATAATTGGAACCCTTAAAAAAAGAACTTAAAATCTTTTCTGAATAAGATATAAGATACCACACTGATATTTTATTTTGGGCCTATGAATACAGAGATTGTTTCCCCATTTATCATTGCCCTAAGGAAAAATAAAAAAGTAAGAATGTTTTTAAAAATTTTTTAAACTTTGGAGAACATTGTAATGTAATGTAATTCCATTATTTTTGGAAAGAAACAGAGGAATGATATATTTTTTTTAATTGTCACCAATTCTTTTTAATAATTTTAATGAGTCTATTCATAAAATATTAATGTACTAAACATTTATTATGCACCCAGAAAATACTAATATTCTTGAGTTATTTTTAAGTTTGTAGAAATCTCTATCTCTCGGTATATGTTTCTGCATGTATATAGAGAAGGAAAGAAAGTCTGTAACCATCCAGATGTTGCTACACTACAATTTTCACATTCTTAGTCAGCCTGGTCAATGGCAAAAGATGCTAGTACCTATAGATCAGAAACTTTTGAAGACTGTTTTATATTTCTAATTGTCCATTAAACCATTTCTAGTCCAGCAAACCTGTGAATATTTCTCTGAAAAAACAATAATCAACAATTACCAAGGCTACCAAATTTGTTTAAAAGACGAGTATAGTGTATCAGCACTAGAATGTGATTCTGTACATGAATGCAGAAACTGTTCTATCCCCGTCTCACACACACACACAAACAGACAGCCGGGGGTTAAATAAACTGGCAGACAACCAATTCTTTCGATAAGAGGATTGGCAGCAACCCAGTAGCTGCTTGCCAAGACTTTACTCATAAACAAAATACACACAGTTCAAGAATTGTCAAGTCCAGTCCGTAATTAAATCCAAGGCAGATAATGTTGTTTCCAAAGATGCAATGTGACTCGATAGTAGTTAGTTTTGTCCGTCACAGAGCCTGAATGGCCACCTCACCCCCTTTTATACCCTGTGGGGTGTGGTCCAGTGACTCAGCTTAATCTCTGGCATGCCTCTTCTTCTGTTGTGTGCGCTTATTCTGCGACACTGCCGAGGATCCAGCCAAGACTCATTTCCCTCATTACTGTCCACCTGTGGCTGCGTGGACATGCTTGGCCCCGGGCCTATCTCTTGACCCTCGGCGGACACCAAAGGCATTGCCAGAGAGGAGGGTCCTGGAGAGGGAGGCCTTGCCAACTCCTCTCTTCACTCTCGGAGTCCTCTCCTGCCAATGACACAGGCTCAGGTAATGGAGCCACAACAGAAACCTGATTTAACCCTTGTGCTGTTTTAGGGAAATAATACACCTGTAATGCTATTATTATCTTAATTTCCAGTGTAATACTTAACAGAAACAAGCAGAGTAATAATTATGTTGCCAGTCAGCACTTACATGAGAAAACCATGAACCAGTGAACTAATATATGTGATATCTTATATACTTATCATATATATTAAAATTTCTTTTGTTTTAACTTATTTTTTATTTTACCATTCTGTTCAGCCCATACTAGAAGGTTCTTCCTTTAAACTTGATTACCTGTGGCCACATGTGGCTTCCCAGATCTGTTGGTGTCTTCAAAATTGCTCCTGAATTGGAATTGCATGCATGGGGACATGGATTTCACAGGTAATATAGTTTAGCCTATGAAAAAGTTCATAGTTGTATATTTGGTAGTCCTTTAGATTTGAAGAAGACATGCTGCTATGCAGTTCATCTATGGACACAGTGGTGGTTCTCCTGTTCCAGTCTGAAAGCACAGAATCTATTGCTCATGGTTTTCTATCAGTTTTTGATGGTGCCTGTCTTCAAAGCTGGTAGAGACTTCATAACAAACGACTCAGTGGTGGGTTCTGTCAATAGCTGAAGCTGTTAGTTCCTGTGGCTAGAATTTCTTTCACAGTGTCGTGCAATGCTTGTGCGACTGATCTCAAGACTTTTGCCAGAGTTCAGTACATTATAGAGCAACTGGCAAGGTATATAGTGGTCATCCATTATGATGATGAGTCCTACCCATATTATCTGAGCTCTCATAATTAAGGGCCCAATGCAGATTTACTCTTTGTGAGCCAAGACCTCCAGATTGGAGACCCAATCTTGCCAACACATGCCAAAGATGGAGTGCAAAGTGCACATGTGAAATTTCTCCAGTTGTTTGATGTGCCTTTGGTACAGAGTTGATAACTCACATCCATATAGGGAAGAAGGAATAATACAGTTCTGTAGACTTTCAGCTTTGTGGAGATATGTATGTTGTGTTGATTGAGTACTCTAATATGAAGCTGCCCCAGTGCCTAGCTGATTTTGCTAATTTTGGAGTCAATTTCTTTGTCCAAAGATCTAATACTCAAGATAATGTTTACCAAGTATTTGAAGCTGTTTGCATTTGTTAGCTGGATGTCATTAACATTGTTTTTGGTTCTATGGACTTGATGTTTGACACCAGCTGGTAATGTACTTCAGTCTTGTTCAGGCTGATAAACAAGCTGAAGAGCATAGCAGAATCTGAGAACTTGTTCAGCTGTCAAATGTAGATTGCTGACTTTGTGCACTACCAGCACACAGCAAAGAGGATTTCTTGAATGACTGTAAAAAGGTACTTTGTGTGTTCAAGTGGCAAAAGTCAAAGAGAGAACTGTCCATTAGATATTTGATGTACACTCCTTCAGACCCTGGATAGCACGTAACAGCATGCAAGCAAAGGATAGATTGAATGGGACTGGGACTAGCACAAAATCCTGTTATTCCTCTGGAAATGGCAAATGCAGCTGATGTATCATCATTGTAAAGAACCTGTCCTGTCATTCTGTTGTGGAGTATCTGAATCAATTTTATGAATTTTCTCAGACATTTATTTTAGTATGATCCAGAGAGCCTTCCTATTTACAGTATTTATTTGTTTATTTGCTCATTCATTCATTCATTCATTCAGTTTCAGTAACTGACACCTAAAACATCTGTCTTGGTTCATCACAATTAACACGTGTCACACTATTGGCTAGATGCAGAAAGTAATCAATGTTTCATATTTAATTTCAAAGGGAAGCAATTTTGGCCATCTGAAGTATCTATTAGAGTATTTTACCGGATTTTAACGATTTTCCTCTAATCTTGAATATAAAGATAACTATATTTCTTGCACCCCTACCACTTTATGTCTTATCTGTTCTTTATCTGGTGCCATCCAGATATACTGGATTGTACTTTTCATAATTACATATGAAATAAACTTTTCCAAATCTCCAGTTAGTATGATCAAATCATACATGAATACATTGCCAGACTTGGTTAAAGCCGCATGGTCACCTATTGGTGAAGACGCTCGCTTCCCACCCTGAAAGTTGAGAGTTCAATCTTAGGTAGCAACAGATGTTGCTCTCCTAGGATATGAAGAAAAATATCTGCTGTGATCTCTGTGTGGCATCCGGCCAGTAAATGCTCAGCTCCATCCAGTTGCCCCAACTCTACCCCATATTAAGGGATTACAGGATTATAAAAAGGGAGTATTGCCAGACATTTGGCAATTGCTTTTCTGCTTCTATATTCAATCATTCATTCATTCATTCATTCATTCATTCATTCATTCACTCACTCACTCACTCACTTAATATGTTTGACTAACCACTTGCCGTGTGAGTGGCTAACATTCATTTAAAATATTTAAAATCACCAGCAGAAATTAAAATACTTAATACCTCATATTTCTACATCAATAATCTTACTACAGATAAAAAAACAAGATAAAAATCATGACTACATGAGCTAAACCTATTTTACTGTAAGGGTACATTAACAGAATGTTGCAAGTCAGAAAGTAAAAACTTTCTGTTGCCACTTTTAACTATCTGATTTATTAGGATGGGTCCTTCCAAAGTTTTTTCCTCTGACCATTAAGCTCTTGTTGGCTCCCCACTATTCTTCTCTGATTGTTGATCAGCAGATTGTTGATAGGCAACATTGCTTTCCATTGTCCCCCAACTCCATATATTCCATTACATTTCCTTGCCTGAGGGAAAAAATCAGCACTTTGGGTTCATCTCTTAGTTCTGTAAAGATATATATCAAGTACTGTTTGCCTTTACATATTTTTCAAGTCAGCTTTACAACGGACGGAAGGAAGGAAGGAAGGAAGGAAGGAAGGAAGGAAGGAAGGAAAATTGTGAATACAATAAAAATCCTATACTTATTGTATTGGATGGTAGACATAAAAGGTTTGCGTAAAATATTGCAACTCTACCAATTATTTATTTAATTTATTTAAAACATTTATATAATTACCCATCTTATACCAAATTCTGAGTGATTCCCAATCTTTGACAACAGTTTTCTACTTAAATTAATCATTCCCTCAATGTTATTTTTAAAAAAATAACAAAGAATTCCATATTGGAAGTATATGAATTCAGGGAAAAAATCAGTAAAAACCAAGATTCCCTGAATTTATATGGACTATGAATAGCAGTGCAGTTTCTGCCATTTAAATTATATAGTGGTAGGTATGGTGACAATTCTGTTTTTTGATAAATTGTTGAAGGAATAGCAGTTTTATTTCATATGTAATCTGATGAGAAAATACATTTATTATTTAAATCAATCAAAATATGTTACTGAAAAGAATTCAAGGTTCCACAAGCAAACTAGTATCTGAGATATAACCTTCCTTGAAATCTGTGTATTTGACAGGCATAATGAAGTACTATGTTGTATTACTATAAACTACTGAGTTACCTCAATAGTTTGCAATACATAAAATTGAATGTATAAATAAATGAATGAATGTGTTTGCCTTGTTGTGTAAAGTGTTTTTCAGTGACTTACCTTCATGCTGAATTTACTGGAAGTCCTGCCCTGATGTTTTAAATGCCAAGTTCTAATGCCTTCTCCTAGATGAATGCATGTGGGATTAGGTATATTTGTCAATTATTGAAACATTAGAATTGTTCTGTGTTTGATTTCATTAATCTTAAACAGAAAAGAAATAACAGACAAAGATCCTGGAGGAAACAAAAAGCCAGATTGAAAAAAAGGAAAGAAAATGCTAGGGCGGTTGATATATCCACAATACATCACTTTCAAAATAGAACATATATAGTTGGTTTGTATGCAATGACTTTCTCCCCAATTGACATATGTAATTAAACATTGGACATTGGAGACATATCTCCTTTAGATTAATAAGGTTCTGCATTGTATCAGCTTTTTTTTTTTTACTCTGCATTAGATAAAATGGATATCTGCTTCTACAAATTAATCTTTGATTTATTTGTTTATTTTTATCATATATGTATAGCTGCCCATCTCACATGAAAGTGTCTCTGGGCAGTGCATAGGACTTAATAAAAAAACAATAAATATATAAAACAGTCAATTAAAAATTATAAAAACATGAGAAGATTATATTTTAGTCACTAAATTTAAAATCAAGTAATGCTATTGTCAAACAATTATAAATACACACTTCTTGATCCAAAGATGTAAATTCAGTATACTTTTCCTAAGTACAGATAAAAAAGAATGACTTCTTACAACTAAGAAATCAAAGAGTTTTAGAATTAGTAATGCCACATGCTGTTGCTGCAGAATGTAGGGTAACTAATGAGGCCCTACCAATACCCCACATTGCTTCTATCTCCACTCCACTTTTTGGCCTGTAGGGATTTCAGGAGATTTGCAGCATTGTTGTAACAAGTTTTTTAAATTTAACTTCTGTTTTAGTGGCTTTCTAGAAATGCATAAATACCTTTTTTCCTTGACATTGTGAATGGCATCATTACAGTTCTCTCATTAGCATCATAATGACTCTAAAGGAATAGTAAGTGAAAATAGAATAGTTGAGAAAATGGAACAGTTGAGAAAATGGAATAGTCTATCACCCAACAGAACTGCACACATGTAATGAAATTTTAACCTTCAGGCTGCTTGGTTGCCTCAGGGTGTTTTCTTAATGTATTCACTTGGCTGGCAACATGGAAAGCCTGTGATAGCCTAAGGATTATAAACTGAATTCAATTCATATTTCATCTAGGCTTCCATACCACTGAAGTTCAGACAAAAATTTGCAGTTATCAGCAGAGTTATTGTACAACTTGAAGCTTGCAAGCATGCAAAACAAATATTTCAGAATAAAAATTGAGGAGGTGGGAAAGATCATTTCCCCAATAGTCCATAGAATATGAAACTGAATGATGGAGAGGGAAAATAATAACAAAATGGGAGGCCTGTAGAAGTGGCTAGCTGGATAAGAATAGATATGTAAGATAGCTCATACACTTTGGTGGCCTTAACAAAGCAAGAATCTTATAGTATAGTTACACTACTGAATAATTGTTATACAGTATCTATGTTAATACGACTGGATAATAGCACTGGGTGAGATGATCTGTCACTATGGGTTGAAGTATCTGGAATATGCTGATGATACCCAACTCTATATATTCACCCCTGGTCATCAAAATGATTATGTTGGTGCTCTCTTGTGGTGCCTGGAGGCTGTGGGGATAAATGGGGGACAACAGGCTTTGACTGAATCCTGGCAAGACTGAATGGCTTTAGGTACATGGATCTCCAAGATCCAGGACTTTGACATCTTTAATGCTGCTTGATAGGGTGGTATTAACCCAGATGGATCCAATCTACAAGTTGGGGGTTTTCCCGGATTCATGACTCTTGTTCAAACACCATGTGGAAGTCATGGCTAGGAAAGCTGTTGTGCAACTTCAGGTTGTGTGCCAGTTGTGGCCTCTCCTAGATCAGGAGTCCCTAGATCAGTCATTCAAGCCTTACTCATCTCACAGATGGACTATTGCAATACATTCTACATGGGGCTACCCTTGAAGACCATTTGGAAGCTACAGTTGGTGCAAAGTGCAGCAGCAGTGGCAGTTTGTGTAGCCCCAAATGTAGTGTAGATGGTTTTTATATTGCAAGTTTTTGGCTTGGTAATCCTATAATCATTAGTGGGGAAGTCCCAAAATGCTCCTTTATTGTGGAAAGTTAGTCTACGTTCTCAAGGAGAAGATTGATTTTCTGTAATCAAAGGTACAGCAACAAAATAACAAGAATATCCCACTTCAAGTGCACTAAAGACAATATGCCTCCCACAATATATCAGACATAACATTTATAATTCCCACAATATATCAGACATAACATTTATAAGAGATTTGGGGTGTAGATTCAGATCCAGATTGACAATTTCCTACAATTGAGTGTCTTGCTCACAGACATTATGATATGATGATGTGAAAATGATGGGACATTGTGTTAATGACACAATTGTTTAATTTGAATCATTTAATTTGAATTCATTCTGCTACCTTCCTTTGACATGTAGAATATGCATTGAGGTAAAAGTGGAACACATATTTCATCCTTAGCCCAATAGAAATATTGCCAAACTTTAACCATTCATATTTGGCAATTAAGAGAGATAGACAAACATTAGCCTGTGAATTAAGCTGTAGTCCTTCTATGCACAAGAGTAAATGCAGCCTCTTTTGATTGTTGAAATGGCAAGATGGTCTGCAGGCATGTAAACACTATCCAGGGGAAATCTGGAATGCCCCTCATTTGTAATATTCTTAATCTCTTAGTCTCATAAGAACAATGGAGAGAGTGAGAGCACTTCTTCATTTTCTCAAGGGAAGGATGGAGCTCCAGGTTGATAAAGTCTACAAAGTCTACAAAGAACTCTCCTTGTTGTCTTAAATGAATTGAAGTTTCCAGGACCAGGCAAATTATGTTGTAATTTGAAGGAGCTGGCAGAAGTTATTTCGGAAGAAATGATAATTTTCTTCAAGGAACTAGTATAAGGGCAAACATAGTTCCAATATTTAATTAGGATGAGGTTTGGGGAAATTTTTGAGTTTTAATGTTATTTATTTATTTATTTTATTTTATTTAACTTATATGCCGCCCTATCTCCAACGGACTCAGGGTGGCTCACAACAATAAAATCCACAATAACCACAATACAAAAATAAAATACCTAATTAGACCAGATAAAAGTTAAAAACCCATATAAAATCCCATCAGTCCAGGCCGGGGGACTTGAATAACCAAGTTTTAAATTCGCGGCGGAAAGTGCGAAGGTCAGGGGCCAGCAGGAGCCCCAAAGGGAGTTGATTCCAGAGGGTGGGCGTGCCCACAGAGAAGGCTCTACCCCTGGGGGCCGTCAGCCGACATTGTCTAGCTGACGGCACCCTGAGCAGGCCCTACCTATTGGGCAATGACCGGGTGATGGGAAGTTGTTGCTGGCTGCAGGTGGTCCGCCAAATATCCTGGGCCTAAGCCATGTAGGGCTTTATAGATCATCATTTTAATGTTTTTAATTCTTAAATGTTTTTTATAATGATTTTAAATGCATTGTGAGCCGCCCTGAGTCTTCAGAGAGGGGCGGCATACAAATTGAATTAATAATAATAATAGTTACAGAGCTATTTGTTTAATGGCTATCCCAAAATAAATTGTGAAGCCACATTTCTGTGAATTCTTGGGAAACAGTGGCACTATCACTGAGGGGTCAGCATGGGTTTGTCAAAACCAAGCCATATCAGTTATATTTTCTTTTACTTTGACAGAGTGATTAGTTTACTAGACTAAGTGAATGCTGTAGATATCTTGATTTTAGCACTTGATTTGACAAGTTCAGGTATGATATCCCTGTGGATAAAATGGATAAATGTGAAATAAAAGAAACTTGGTCCACTATATTTGCAATTTGTTGACCAACCCAAGGAGGTCCTATTACTTCACTGCTCTGGAAGAAAGTTAACCCTGGGATTCCATCATCATATGAATGATACTTAACAACATTATAAATAACTTAAAACAAAAGGGAGGGAAGTTGTAGTCTAATATGCAGATGGTATCAAACTAGAGAGACTGGCTACTAACTTAGAATACAAAATCATAATCTAAAATGAGCTCAGTAGGCAAATTTTTAGAAGTGGTTTGCCATTGCCTGTTTCCTAGGGCTGAGAGAGGGTAACTGGCCCAAGGTTATTCAGCTGATTTCATGCCTAAAGTGGGACTAGAACCCACAGACTCCTAGTTTCTAGCCTGGTGCCTTTAATCACTGCATCAAACTGGCTCTCTGACCATTACAGGATCGAAGAGGATGCAGCAGTTAAAAGGCCCAAAGCAATTTTGGGTTGAATTAACAGAATTATTGTTTCCAGATTGCAGAAAGTAGTATTTTTGTTGCAATTAAGCTGATTTAACTATATTTGGGAGTATTGTGCCCAGTTTTTTGGAATCACACTTTAATAGAGATGTAGACAAGCTAGAATATATTCAAAGAAAATTTGTCAGGCTGAAAAAAGATTAGAAGCCAAGCTTTATAAGGAAAAGTTAAAAGATGCAGGCATATTTAATTTGCCAAAGTTCTTACTAGGAAGAGATATGGTAGGGGTCTACAGATATCCAAAAGGCTATCCTATTTAAGAGGGGCAGATCTGTTTTCTGTTGAAACTGAAGATTGGATTAAATGATTTAAACAATCCCTGTAACTCATCCATTCTTTGAATTCCCCTTTAACTTTCATTATTAATTTTGCCAGACAGATTATAATTCTTAACACAATATCAGCTTTTGATTCTTTATTTATTACCAGCACCCGTGCACTCTTACTTTGGAGAAAACATGCCTTTTGGCAATCATCAAATCTCTTCAAAATATTCAAGATGGAAAACAGAATTATTCTTGTTTCTTGAAGAGTAGGAAATAGAGCTGAGGAGACATTTGGCTTGTGTGCCAAGGAGTATACACATTACTGTAGAAAGCACATTGTAATGTGGGTTGCCTCTCCTTCTCAGAAATGCTGCTTCTCCCTCTCCCTTTCCTTCTCTTGCAATAGGATTGGATAGATGGTTTACAGCCTGGCTCTGGCCCCGGAATCCCAGCTCCTGTTTAATATTCTGCTTGCTCCACTGATGTTGTGCTTGGCTCCTGTGGGATTGCAACTCACCGCTTGAAACCAGAGCCAATTTTCTGTCTTAATCTCAGTGTTTTGACTGGAGGCAGATCCAGTTCAACCCAATAGGAGCTGGTGGAAACAACTACCTAAGAGTCTCGCTCTGTTTCGCTTGGGGAGGTAAAGAAGAAGGAAGAAGGGTCGGGGAGACAGAAAGAAAGAAAGAAAGAAAGAAAGAAAGAAAGAAAGAAAGAAAGAAAGAAAGAGGAGAGAGAGAGGCAAAGAGAGGCAGGCCAACCAACAAGTCACTCGTAAGAGACAAATACACAATGCCGTCTCTGGGATCGGTGTATCTGTAGATAATAAAGTGATTCCTCTGCAGTTGGATATATTGCTCAGATTGGTTTTCTTTCTTTCTTTCTTTCTTTCTTTCTTTCTTTCTTTCTTTCTTTCTTTCTTTCTTTCTTTCTTTCTTTCTTTCTTTCCTTCCTTCCTTCCTTCCTTCCCTCCCCCCTCTCTTTTTCTTTCTTTATTCTTTCTCTCTCTTTCTTTCTTTCGCTGTAGAGGAAATCTGAATTAAGAATCGTGAGCGGCAGCCAAAGGCTTTTGGGCAGACGGTCAGTGAACGGGGAGAAAGGGTTGCCTTGCTTGGGGAAGGGCTGCGATTTGAACCATTTGGCTGGACGTAAGACGAGACCCTGGGATCGGCGGCGCTTCCAAACGCATCGCGAAGGAACGGGTGATTGAGTTCTCGGGATCGTCCTCCCCATTTAAGCAATAGGTGAAATACAAGGTGCTGAAGGGAAAATCGGAACCGACGGAGACGTTCTGAGCCGGCTGCGGGAACTGACTGAGGCAATCGGCGTCGAGAGGAGGGTGAGAGAGGGCAACGGGTGCAGAAGGCAAGCGAGAGCGGGAGGCACCGGTCCCTCGGGGCCGTAGGAGAAGGCCAAGGGCTCGGCGGAGATACCAAATGCCAGCTTGACTGCAGAGCGCAGGCACGCAATGGCCGCTGCCGGATAAGGGTACGCCAGGGCAGGGCGAGCTTCGCGGGCGCGTGGCGGGGGAGGTAGGAAAGGCGGCGGCTGCCCGACCTGACCGGCCGCACTATCTTTGTCTCCGTTTGCAGATCGGAGGCGCCGCGATGACTCTGGTGCTGCCCCTGAGCAGCTTCTGCGAGCCCATTGTCTCTTCCGAAGGAGCCGGTGAGTTCCAGCCGCTGTGGGAAGCGCGCTGTTGCAGTAAAAGCAGCCCCGCCTCGGATGCCGTCGCCGGCAGCAGCAGCAGCAGCAGCAGCAGCAGCAGCAGCAGCAGCAGCAGCAGCACCGCCCAGGGGCAGGCTCAACAGCCGCCGCCGCCGCAGGGCAGCGACGACCGGACACCGGTTGGGCAGCCTCCGCCCTCAGGTAACGCTACAGAACAGCTCGCCCTCCTCCCCGGCTTCTCCTGGAGCGCAATGCAGCGAGTGTAGAATTACTCCCGCTGGGTTCCTCCCAATCGTCCTGGGAGGTAGTGGGTGCTCAAGGACTGACTGGTCAGAAATCCACCAGAAATCCACCAGAAAGCTTCCATGATGGAGAAGACGTGGGAACAAGTCCCAGTCCAACGTCTTAAGCACTCCAGCACACTGACTCGGTGGCTGTTGCTAGGTTCTGCTTTCATTTCTCTCTGCAACCAATTTGTCAGGCAGATTTAGAGTGGGAATGTTTAGCTCCGGATTATTACTCGAGATTTAGGAAAGGTCTGAACTGATTCAAAATCTTTCTGCTTCAGGATCTTGTTTGTAAAGGGGGTGAACAAATCGGCTTTCCGCTAATGGAAATTTCACCAGCAGGGCAAGAGGCAAAAACACTTCGGTTTGGGCTGCTGCTTTCCCTCAGTTTCTGGTACTCAGAGGAGAGCTTTGTCCAAACATGGGCATTTCATGCAGTTAACATAGTAAGAGGCCACTGATGTGAAAGGCAGGGGTGGGGTAGGCGGCTGATGAACCAAAAAGAGATGCATTAGGACAAACTGCTCTATGGAAAATCTCTGTAAGGTAAAAGTTAATGCTTTTCATGGAGAAGCTTTTGCTTGAACTGATCCTATGGCTGCTGGATAACATTGGAGGGTGATCTCTGTTCTCTTGGCTGCTTTGCTTTCCATGTTGCAAAAGCAAAAGGGGGCCAATCTGTGTGTTTGTATAGGTGGTGCAGCAATAGTTATGACTTCTGATGATGAATTAGATTTAGTGCAGGCAAAGGCCTCCTTTGCTGGTTCTCTTGTCAATGGATTGTCTCTCTAACATCCTCTTTGTCTTACTCCATTCAAGGGTAATCGTTTGGTTACTTTTTTTAAAAAAAAAGCACTTTTCATAAGTTTCTCAAATTTTCTTTCTTAATTGTTAGATTTTTCTGAGTTCTGGTGAGAAAAATATGAATGGAGAAAAATATGAACTTCAAAGTAAATTCAACTTCTAGTCAGATGCTTGATGGTTTGTTTTTCAAAATGAGAGGCATTTTCCAACTTAATCTCCATTTTCCTATGTGAATGGTGCAGATGAGCTTTGGAATTTACATAATATACCTATATTTAAAGAGAGAGTGGAGAGAAGTGGAGGTGGGTGTCTTTTGAGGGTAGACCTTATAAACCAAGGATGACATGATAAAATTGTGCCTGGATTGTATCACATTAGGCAGTCTGGTGGAGCTCCTTGTATGATGCTCCATAAAAGGTGGACATTTTTGTTCCAAAATCAAACCACAGTCACAGAATTAGATGTCAAGTAGAATTATAGCACATCTTTATTTTTTGTCATTTTGAACTATTTTAGTGTGTATGGCAGTATATTTAATGACAAGGCTCCCCCGGTAAGCTGAAATGTCATGGACTGTTTAGACAAGACTCTTGTTTGATCCCCATTTAAGAATAATTTCTCTCACCCTCCCTCCCTCCCTCCCTCCCTCTCTCCCTCCCTCCCTCTCTCTCTCTCCTTCCCTCTCTCCCTCCCTCCCTCTCTCTCTCTCTCTTTTTCTCTCTGAGTGTGTGTGTGTTTCATCCCATTGAGTTCCTATGGTAAGCCCCATCCCCTCTCTGAATTTAGGATAAATCCTGGGATTTTTAGGGAAGAGGCTTTGACTTCCTTCCAGAGGCAATTTTGAACTGATCTCAGTGTGATGGTTTAGGAGAGTGTTTCTCCCTTCACTGCTTTGTGTTTGTGAGAAGAAAAATCAAATAGTTTATAGAGCAACCCTTAGTTTTGTGTTGGAACTTACTGAATTGAAATCTCCTTTAACCAAAGTTATCCAAAACAAACTGGAGCCAAGTGGTTTTACATCTATGTCAATTAACTAACTTTAATTTAAATGAATATTTGTTCAAATTTGGACATAATATGGATTGCTGTACATTACAGTAAAAGCAGAGCCTTTCATATTACTTTAGGAAGAAAACAGACAAAGCTGAGGCTTATCATGATTTATTCCTGATTACTTGACTATGGTTCAGATGTATGTGTAGAAGAGCCTTTTTCTATAAAAGGCCATTGACCCATGAGGAGAGTCACTGGGGGAGGTTGCTTCAAGTAATGATGAATGAAGTGAGAGCTGCTGGTATATGAACCCAGTGCCAAAAATAAGAGCTTTCTGCCTTGCAAGCTTGCATAGTTCTCTTGCTTTCTGTTTCTGCACATTAAATAAGACCATAGAATGCATTCAGTCACCAAGCTGCAGATTTCCCATCCTGAATTTAAGTAAGCATCTTAACTGGATTGGAGGCCTCTCTGGTTCTTCCTTACCTCTGATTTCAACTATATATGAGCATACTATAGTTGTTTTATGATTCTACACATGCTTAAAGATGCCTTATGTTAAATTTGGCTTTAGAATTACACTAGAAGCATGATTTAAATATATGTTACAAAAGACCTCTAAGAAAGAAGGCTAAAATTTAAAATCCATATTAATAAAATAAACTGGATAGTGATCTATGAAGCATTCCCCTCCACAATGTTGGCGATGGTTTAAATGTTTTAATGTTTTCTTTGTAGTGCTACAAACATTTTTAGTTGCCAAAACAATATTTTAGACATAAATAACTATATATACAAGTCTTATTCCAACTTTGATAGTTAGCATCAAAAATGATAATAGGGTTAAGTCCTTTAGTACCCTCTTTGAAAATGAAGTTTGTGCCCACTTCATTTTGTATAGCTTTTATTTCAAGTTTAAAAAAGCATGGAGAAAATACAATGATTCTCAAACAGGTGCCCATATTAAATGCTAGCAATAATTAAACTTTTACTCTCTGTGGTAGCACACTGTCTGATTGGAATACCATGATTCAGACTAAATTGTGGTATCCATCGGGTTCTAAAGAGTTCAGAGTAATTACATCTTGGTTACCTGTTCCAAATCACTTCCTTTATATCAAATTTAAAGAACATTTCAAATTGGTTTAGAGCAAATTATGTATATTTGATACACAAATTACAAATAAGATTTGTCTACCCATAAGGACATTGTTCCTTCTTGTCAGAAGGGTCATGCAAATCTACTTTATCTTCTACAATAAGAGAACTGTTGTGAAAGAGATAAAAATCTGAAAAAATTAAAAAAAAAGGCAAGCACTTGAGACAATAACAGCAGCATCTTCCATTTGTCTACTCACATTTCAGAGAAAATTATTTATTAGAAGTTTGGCCAATGAGAAATCAAGTTCTACAGACATTATCTCATTTAAAATGCAGTCATGTGGTTTTTGGGGTGGGGAGAGCATAAAATACTGTGCAATACCATTTGTGGTATAAGAGAAGGCTGCTTATGGAGATGGAAGTTGGCTGCAGAGCAGGGGTGGGTCCTAAATTTTTTTACTACCGGTTCTGTGGGCGTGGCTTATTTTGTGGGTGTGGCTTGGAGGTCATGTGACTAGGTGGGCATGGCTAGCTGGTCAGAGTCATTTTTGGAAGGTCCTCGCACTTACGACCAGTCCTCGCACTTATGACCCGACTCATTTGTTTGCTTTTAACAGCAGAGGTTGTTGGGAAAAATCTGCTACTTTGGTGCTTTCAAGGACCAAAAAACTAGGATCTAGACCAAATAGAGGTTTTAGGTCAGAAAAATATACTGCTCAAAAAAATAAAGGGAACACAAGCAGAAGACATCCGAGATCTGAATGAATGAAATAACCTTATTAAATACTTTTTTCTTTACCTACAGTAGTTTATACACTGCTCAAACAACTAAAGGGAACACAAAACTACTGTATGCAATGAACAAAGTATTTAATAAGGCTATTTCATTCATTCAGATCTCGGATGTCTTCTGCTTGTGTTCCCTTTATTTTTTTGAACAGTGTATATATGATAGGTTTGACATGATATGATAGCATCCCAAAACCAATGGGAGGAGACATTTCTAAAAAGTGAGAAATGTTACCACTTTGTCTTTCTTCCTTAGCTGTCGCAAAGCTCAGCAGGTTTTATGAAGTGGGAGTTCCCCTTCCACAGAGGAACTCTAAGAGTTTTGGCTTCCATAGAATTGGTTTATCTCAGCATTACTCATTCATCTTTATTAACATTTTTAATAGCATTGTTCAGGAACATATAAGCATATGATAAAATATGAGATGATGAAAAAGGGATAAAAAAAAGTTTTATTTTCAAGAATATCTGTCATAATTTCAATAAATATATTTCTGGTTAAACCAATCTTGAGGATTATAAATAGCTACTGTTCATTAGCAATGTATTAAAATTATTGGTCTTTTTAAGATGGCATAGGTGCTTATTTTAAAAAAGAGTTCAGTGATGAAAGCTGCAGGGTTTTTTTTCCAGATGGGTTGGATGCATAGGATAAAACTTTCTTAAAGTCAAGTATGTAAAAAATGTCTAAACTGTGACAACTATGCTTAAATAAACATATTTCTTTCTTATAAATCTTTTGGAAAAGCTTCTATTGCTTCAATTTATTTTTCAGATAAACTGTTATTAAATATGATAGATAGATAGATGATAGATAGATAGATGATAGATAGATAGATAGATAGATAGATAGATAGATAGATAGATAGATATTCCTGTTTCTCTTTACTGCATCGGAACACACACATACATATATATGTCCAAAGCAGTAAAGACAAGCTGGAATATTTTCTCTTTTATATTTGTTGCTCTGGTGATGTTACCTCATTTGGATAATGAAATATCTGCAAGAAAACAACCAAGCTCAGAGAACACCAAGAATCCCTCATTTCAACTCTGAGCTACAAACATTCTCCTTTATTGGTCTTTGTACCTGTCAGACACAGTTTACACCATATGTAATCTATTTCCCACAGTATTACACCACAGAGGAAATCCAAACCCTGTAGCACCATCTAAGGTCACATATTTTAAAAGAAAGTATGTGGAAGAAGAAGATTTTCATCCACCACTCAGTAACTGTACACCCAAAGTAAGTTTCAAAAAGCTATTACTTCTGAGTTTCTTATTTGAAATTGTATAATTAGTATTTGCTTGAGTGCAATGCATTTCAGTTTCCATAAATAGTAGTATGTTTTTGAAAAAAAGTATGTGTCCTTTTTCTAAACATGTAATCTGTTAATATAAACAAGTCGATTCTTTAATTTTCTTTATTGTTATCAATTCTGTTTTAGTGAAGAAAATTTGGACTGGGCAATTCTTTTGAATCAACTCAGAAATTAATAGTCTCTTGGCATCATGAGAATGTAACTTTCCCTCTGCTGTTCATAAATGATCATTGAACAAATGGTTTATGGTTTGTTGAGTATAGAATCTTTCTCACTCAAAATATTGAATGCACCTTCCATCGCATGTAAATTTATTTATTTATTAAACATACATGCTGCCTAACTCACTTAGAGATAACTCTAAGCAGTGTACAATCAATAAAAGCAAGAAGATGAAATATTAAAGCATTAACATAATAGAAATGAACACTAAAAAAAATGCACCGTCAGATAGATAGAAAAGGTAAATAAGTTACTGTCTGTAGATTTGTATATATGTGTTTTATATAATCATATGTACTTAGTTTGTTAGTGTAATTATGGATTGAAAATGTAAATTTTAAGAGAGAGAAAATTTGTATATTCTCTCTTTTTGTTTTTGTTTGTTAATATTTTTAAATTCAATAAAGTTTGTTTTTAAATTGAAAAAAAAAAAGAAAATAAGAAATGAACACTAAAATTGACTTAAATCTTAACAAAGATGGCAAGGAAGGAAGCAAGATGCACACGGGAGGCATCAGAGATAAATCAGAGATGACCATTAATACTGGCTATGTTCCTACATTATAGAAAGCCAGAACCCGGAAGAGTCCTGGTGTATCAGGAACAAAAAAACAACAACATGCAGATGTATACTCCTACGCCCCAGAAATGGCTCAGCAAACCCATAGATGCTCTTTCCATGATACATTTACTGTAATATATGGACCAGAGCTGGAAGCCATGGGTTGTCCTTGGATCCCATTCTAGGTTGTTTGGGAGTCTCAAATCAGGGTTTATAGTTGACACATCTTTTCTTCCCAATGTTAGTTTACTGTACCATACCATGTAACATATAAATGGACTCAGTATCTTTGCTAGCTCTGATTATTTTCAAGCTAGGGGAACAGGAATTCAGTATTCTGATTGAGATATAAAATTTGAAGCAAGCAATCTAATTCTATATGTCTAATAATAATTTGAAAAAAATGGCAATTTCCTGTCTTTTAGAAACAAAATAAAATCTAACTTCTAGGCCAAGTTGTCTGGCTTGTATTAGAGGACTGGTCAAACCTTAGCATTCTATACAAATTTGTATTATTTTATAAATCTAACATCTTTTAATTCAGATGTTAATTTTTACTCATAACAAGGGAGAGAAATGGACCAAATAGCATTCTGTTATATGGAGATGATGACACAAAGGTTCTGTCTAATGAACCTGTTGAGCCAATTTAAATCCCATACAATAAGGCCAATTCATTAAACCTTTAGAAAATAATATCCATCTCTCATTTTCAAATAGAGGCACCATTATCTTTATGAAGTTATGAAAATGACAGGAAATCTTAATTATTAGCATGGTTAGCTTACTCAAAAAAACTTGTGCTAGAGTGATGAGTAGCCACAGGGAATAAAGTCCCAACTTCAAGTGGCACAAAATCCTTTCCCTCCAGAACAAGATCCTGCTGTTAAAAAAATACTGCCTCAAATTCACAGAATAGATAAACAGGGTCATGTAAACCATATTGGGGAAAAAATCCTTATTGGATTATTTGTACTATCCAGCGAGTAGTCATAGAGTCCAACCTGCCAAGATCTTAAAAACTCATGACGGTAAACTAAACACATAAAAAGTGAGGAAAAAATATAGCTCAGATCATAAATGACCATCTTGATTTAATATAGCAGTAGGTTGTGCAATTTTGGTTTAATGTAGTCAACCACATTGAGACTTGAGTAGGGGGCACATTGTTTTAAAAGTAAGCAAGTGTTGTATAAAAGTTTGCACTGAATGACAGGAGTGGTCTACTCTTGTCCTGTGATCATATAAACCAGGGATGTCTAACCTTGAGAACTTTAAGACTTGTGGACTTCCAATTTTTGGAATTCCATGTTCAGCATTCTATATTGCTTGAGGAAGTTTCATAGCCTTCCAGAAGGGTGTTTGAGGGATGCAGTGGAAAAAGGTGATAGAAAAGCCTTCTGGGGGGTTTTCCATTCAGATGTTTTTCCTGACAGATTCCAGACGGAGCTTGGGCCATTTCCTGAGGTTCTGGCACACGCCTCGACTGGAGACCTGGTGGCCGCCTGGGATAGGGCGGCTGCTGGAGCTCTGGATTGGGTCGTGCCTTTGCGGCCTCTGACCCGGTGCCGATCTCAATTGGCTCCTTGGTTTACCGAGGAGCTGAAGGAGTTGAAGCACCGGAAAAGAAACCTAGAGAGTAGTTGGAGGGCCAGTCTTTCTGAATCTGACCGGACACTAGTAAGAACCCACATTAGGAATTACCTAGTGGCGATAAAAGCAGCGAAATGTAGCTATTTTGCTGCTCTTATTGCGTCATCATCTAACCGCCCGGCCGCCCTCTTTAGGGTGACCCGCTCCCTGCTCCATCAGGAAGCGCGGGAGGACCCCTTGGAGGGTAGAGCCGAGGATTTTGTTCAGTATCTGTATGACAAAATCACTCAGATTCGGGAAGATTTGGACTCCGACTGGGTAGTCTCGGGGAGAGACAGGGGCAGGTCTTGAGAATGTTATCTGGGATGAATTTGATCCTGTGACCCCTGAGGACGTGGACAGGATTCTGGGTAGACTGAACGCGACCACTTGTTTATTGGACCCGTGTCTTTCCTGGTTAGTACTGGCTTCCTGGGAAGTGACACGAGGCTGGCTCCAGGGGATTATAAATGCTTTGCTGGGTGAGGGTGACTTTCCCGCCGCCTTGAAAGAGGCGGTGGTGAGGCCTCTCCTCAAGAAGCCTTCCCTGGACCCGGCAATGTTGGTAAATTATCGTCCGGTCTCCAACCTTCGCTTCGTGGCAAAGGTTGTTGAGAGTGTGGTCGCGCAACAGCTCCCCCAGCACCTGGATGAAACGACGTATCTAGATCCGTTCCAGTCGGGCTTCAGGCCCGGGTACAGCACAGAAACGGCATTGGTTGCGTTGGTAGATGATCTCTGGAGGGCTCGGGATAGGGGACGCTCCTCTGTCCTGGTCCTGTTAGATCTCTCAGCGGCTTTTGATACCATGGACCATGGTATCATGCTGCACTGGTTGGAAGAGTTAGGGGTGGGAGGCACTGTGTTGTGGTGGTTCTCCTCCTTTCTCTCTGACCGGTCGCAGTCTGTGTTGACAGGGGGGCAGAGGTCAACCCCGAGGCCCCTCATATGTGGGGTGCTGCAAGGGTCGGTCCTCTCGCCCCTCCTGTTCAACATTTATGTGAAGCTGCTGGGCGAGATCATCCATGGTTTTGAGATGAAGTACCACCAGTACGCTGATGACACCCAGCTGTACATCTCCACCCCAGACCACCCCAACGATGCCCTTGAAGTAATGTCCCGGTGCCTGGCGGATCTGGATGGGGAGGAACAGGCTCAGGCTCAACCCATCCAAGACCGAGTGGCTGTGGTTTCCGACGTCCCGATATAGTCAGTTGGTGACATCACTGACTATTGGGGGTGAATCATTGGCCCCCACGGAGAGGGCGCACAACTTGGGCATCCTCCTGGATTCACGGCTGTCTTTAGAAGAGCACTTGATGGCCATGACTGGGAGGATTTTTCATCAGGTTCACCTGATTCGCCAGTTGCGTCCCTTTCTGGATCGGGACTCGTTACGCACTGTCACTCATGCCCTTGTCACCTCCTGCCTGGACTATTGTAACGCTCTCTACATGGGGCTTCCCTTGAGGTGCACTCGGAGGCTCCAACTGGCGCAGAGTGCGGCCGCGCGGGTGGTAATGGGAGCGACATGGCGCTCCCATGTAACACCTCTCCTGCGCGAGCTTCACTGGCTCCCGGTGGTCTTCCGGGTGCACTTCAAGGTTTTGGTTACCACCTTTAAAGCGCTCCATGGCTTAGGACCTGGGTACTTGCGGGAGCACCTACTACTACCAATAGCCTCCCACAGGCCGGTACGCTCCCATAGAGAGGGGCTTCTCCGGGTGCCGTCGGCCAAACAATGCCGACTAGTGGTCCCCAGGGGGAGAGCCTTCTCTGTGGGGGCACCTACGATCTGGAACGAGCTCCCCCCAGAGATACGGAGGATCCCGGATCTGCGCACCTTCCGCCACGCTTTAAAGACCTTATTATTTCACCAGGCGGGCCTGCCCTAATTTTCTCCCTCTTTCATAAAAGATTTTTAATTTTTAAATATCTTTAAGTATTTTATACATTCAATTTTAAAATTGGTTTTAAATAGTTCGGGGTTTTAAATTTGTCGGAGCCAAAATTATTTAATTTGATTTTATTCTACTTTTAAATTTTGTATGGATGTGTTTTATTGTTTGGCTGTGCACTGCCCTGAGTCCTTCGGGAGTAGGGCGGTATAGAAATCAAATCAAATCAATAAATAAATAAAATAAGATGTTCAGCACCCATGTTAATAATAATGATGATGGCAATCATAACAGTAACAACGAATGTACAGCAACAATGTCAATAGTGCAGTTGCTTTATATTTAACTCTGTTTGGGGGTGAGGGTGTAAGTGATTAAAAAAACCCTCAGTAACATTAAAATTTGTTTCTATTCACCTGGCTTTCTTTATTGAGATAGGTAGTAAAATTACTATCATTGTGTTAATTGTGTATAGATGCTAATTTATAACAAAAGCAGAATTTCTGCAAAGAGGAAGCTTTATTTTATGGCTTTGTTTAGGAATCAGTGATACAGAACATGTTTCTGAATGCACTGTCTGAAAACTTTAATATTCAAGAGAGAACTAACACAACACACACACACACACACACACACACACACACACACACACACACACGAGAGCGAGAGAGGGAGAGGGAGGGAGAGAGAGAGAGAGAGAGAAAGAGAGAAAGAGAAATTGCTTCTCCAGAACAGCACTGTAGTGCAGTAATATTTTACTGCATAGCTGCACAGATTTTTACCTGTTCTGTTCTCCATTATCTCTTTCTTTTTCTCATAAGTATCTCATTATGAAATTTGACACCAGGGTAACAATCCTTGGGACTAATTTTTTTCTCTTTCCCGCCTGTAATAACACAGATAAGGAAAACATTGCAAGGTTGTTATGTTGCCTGGACATCTGGAAATTCAAAATTCATTCGCCAAGGAATGTTAGAATTCATGGTTCATTTAGACCATGACTTTTTTGCTAAGTAAGGTTGCTAAAAATAATAGTGATTTTTTTTTGTAAAATAGAAAGGAGTCCTATGGGAACTAGAACAGAGACCAGTAGATAGCTTTACAGCAATCATGAAACAGCCTACCAGATATTTATCAGTTTGTAACCATAAGCAACAGTCATTGCAATTGAATCAGGTTTTGAAGTGAACAATTAATTCTTTTTAAAATTACTTTACCTGGTGCTGAAATTTTATGATATTTTTATATAGAAACATATGAATTAGTGTATGTACATGTTTGAATTACATGTTCATGTGTAATTCTGAATAACACATGGATCCCAAATCCTTATAATCTGTTATTTTTGTTGCTTTTCTAAAATTACAGTACATAATTAATACTAGATTTAGCACCAAACCTACTAATAGTTTATTTATTTATTAATTTATTAAATGTATATACTGCCATATCTGACATGATAACATTTTATAGCATACATTAAAAAAGTATACAATTAAAGAGCCTTGGTGGTGCAGCAGACTAAAGCACTGTTAAATAACACCAGCTGCCTGCAATTACTGCAAGTTCAAATCTCACCAGGCTCAAGGTTGAGTCAACCTTCCATCCTTTTGAAGTAGGTAAAATGAGGACCCGGTTTGTGGGAGCAATAAGCTGACTTTGTATAAAAAAGAACACTGCTTAGCGGTGGGCCGAAAGCCCTACTAAGCAGCTATATACAAAAAGTATGAAGGCTATTGCTTAACGCATTGTAAGCCGCCCTGAGTCTCCGGAAAAGGGCGGCATATAAATCGAACCAATAAATACATAAATAAATAAACTCATGATCAAGACATAGCACAAAGTATCACTAAACAACCAAGGCTCTGTTATAGTCAGTAAAATAATATCAAACTTCAACTATCCTGCACAATAGCTCTGTCCTGAAAGTCTTATGGAAGGACATCAGATTTGGTGCCAGTCAAATCTCCAGAAGGAAGCTGTTCTCCTAAAATTATTATACTTTTTCACATATTGTTCTATTTAGTAGCACATTTCTATTAAAAGGACTCTTCAAAGATGCATTGGTATTGAATTACTAAGCATCAAGCACTGTGGTTTCTTTCAGTTGCTAGCTAAATCCAGTTTCCTTCATTTAGGAAGTCTTACTTTGGTGATAAGGTTGAATATACTCAATATTAAGCTTCACAGCTCCCAATGAGATTTGTGAGAGTTGAATAATAATGGACAATAAACAACAATGGAACCACTTAACCATAAAAATATAATAATTTATTAAACTTGCATGCTGCCTTTTTAATAGGGCAGCTCTGACTCTGGGCAGCTCACAATGATCAAAGAAATTGGAATAAAATGAATAGAAGATAAAGATAAAAGATGATCTAAACTCTCCTGTGCAAAAGAGATTGAACTGCCCAAATATTATATGATGCATGGATGGATAAAATCTCAGTGGCATGATTCAATTAATTAATATTGCATTCATTTTTATTATTATTTCCTCTCTCTTGTTTAGACAATCTCTGTATTTGAGGAGCGGGCACATATTCTTTACATGTCTTTGGAAAAACTGAAGTACATTGATGACCCTGAAGTCTACCTAAGGAGATCTGTTCTCATAAATAATTTAATGAAAAGAATTCATGGAGAGATTATCATGCAAAACAACTGGTGCTTCCCTACTTGCTCTTTTGGAGGTACTTCAAGTCAAGAGTGGTTCATGTCTCATGACTGTCCTTATAGGAAGCGTCTTCGGATGGCACGGGAGGACTGTGAAAAGATCCACACATGCTGTTTTTATCAAGAGTGTGGCAGCCATTATTTAAGTTTACCATTATCTACTAATTCTGCAGTGGGGAATTCCGCCGCTTCTGTATCTTTACCAAGTTGTTCCCAACAAGTGGAATATGGTAGCAACAGTTCCCCTGTTTACAGGAGTGACGAACATATACATGCCAATGAAATTTTTATTACAAATGCTGGGCCACATGGTAATCAGGACAAGTCAATATTCAGTAATGAGAAAGGAGGCCATGATATAGATCGAGAACATGCTTCAGACTGGGAATCTATGAAAAGTGATCATGTCACAGAATGTAAAAACAAATATTACAATTATTTTGAGATGGGTCACGATGACAAGAGCAACATGAATGAATCTTGGAAGAAGTGTTTACGAAAAAGGGAGTGTTTACCAGGTAGCAAAATTTGTTGCAGTAAAGGAAATAAAATATGAGCCATCTTCTGAATAATTTCAGTTTAGAAGCAAGCACAGTGTTGACATTATCAGAAAAAAATAAGTTTGGATCAATTTTCTTATGCTTTTATAGAACTGGTACAATTGTGTCATAAGCTTCATGGATACTTTCAGTGACTGTGGGGCAGATTCCATCAAAGAGTATGTATGGTCTGCATCATGAGCTATTTATAAATACATGGGATCCTTACAAAGAGCACAGTTGCATTGTATACTTCCATTGCTAGAAGAACCAATAAACCAGATGGAGAAAATACAATTCCTTTCATGCATCCCTTTGGGAACCTAGCATGAATTAAGAGGAATCTTCTTTATGCTTATCAATGAATTATACATTTGATAAGCAAATTGTTACCAGCGAAAGAAAGAATGCATTTCACCCATCAAAATAGCTGTGAGAAAGACTGCATAGAAATGAAATGGAATAGGCCCATTTTATGGTCCAGAAGTGACATTATTCTAATGTATTTAAGTCTGGTTTTATTGATAGGGTACAATAACATCTTTTTATGGAGACACAATTTGAAATGCTACACACAGTTCCAGCACATGCACAGTTTTCAGCTAAACTGCAAGAATGAACAAGCCTTATAGTGGTTTATTGCTATAGTGGCAGAGATTTTTTGGTGCCTTACTTTTAATCTTAATTTTTCCATGGTGAAAATTAAGTTTAAGAAAACAGCTACAGCAGGGATGTAACCTAAACAGGAAAAAAATAATAACAGGGTGGATCAAATATTATTAGAATTCTGTCTCCTTTGAAATACAAAGCTTGATTTCCTATTCAATTGCCGCTATTCATTCTTTTTGCTCAGTCGCTTTTTGATTTGCAATTTAAGGAAAGGATTGAAGGAAAAAAACAATAGAGATATGTCTCTTGTAAACAAGCATTAGCTCTTTGAATATTTCTATGGCAACTGTCTGTTGCTTTGATATTTTTTTTCCTTTTTCTTTCTAGTATAATGAAGTTCATGAACCAGTGGCATGCTTTATATTTTACTCTGTTTCACGTCATTTTCTCTTTTCAGAAAAATGTAAAGAGCATGTACTGGGTTTTCATATAATTGTAGGGTTTTTTTATTTTGAAAAAAGCACAATGTTAATAAATGATGTGGTGATATAAGATTTTTATCTGAAATGAATGTAAGAGTTTCAATCTTTTTTTTAAGATTATCTTGGAGAAAGAGGGGGATAATTTTCAATTATTTGGATCGTTTCTGGAATTTTTCTTTTTAAAATGTTCTGTCTAAAATTCAAGATCTTTAATTCCAGGTAAAGCACACAATGAATTTTGTTCCATTTAAATATAATTTTTATAGCTGAAGGAATCAATAAATGGGAATAATCATTATTACATCACGCCTTTTAAAGATCTGGCTGAATTAGGAGCAATCATAGTTCATTATTGCTGCATCATGCTCTTACTTTTTTACAGAAATGAATGAAAAACTTTCATTTGGGTCCAACTTATGCTTTAATAGAATTAATTTAACAACATTTAACCCCCTTAAAACTATTTACATTTTTCTCTACAGCTACATGAATTATTCAAACAATTATAAAACAATTTTCAGTTCTTAGGCTTTACCCTATAACCAATAATTCCTGTTATTCTTTATAAACATCTTTGATGCAATTAATTATGAAAAACATGAATTCTTGAATGGAATGCTGCTTCCTTTATATAAAATATGCTTTGCATAGAAAAATCTTAGATTCATTCCTTACATTTTCTTTAAGATATGAGGTGATAAATTAAGAAAAAATCTGCCAGAAAATTACTGCGAGTCAGAGTAGACAATACAGGCTTAAAATACAGTTTTCTTCCCTTCATTTGGCATCTGATACGGAAGCAATTTAAATTGCAAATACTGGGAACTGAAATATGTACTTTTTAACACTAGAAATTAACTAAACTACCTATTAACTGATGCTAAGATGCTTGTTTTGGACTTAGAATGTGTTAGACCAACATGGCTTAGTATTGTATAAACCCAGTCAATTTGGATAATAAGCTGTGTATTAGTGTAACATAAACAAAAAATCTGAAGCAACTACATATTTGATTGGATAAGAAATAGCATTTTCTAGTTGGGTAACTTCAACATATTTTTTCCCCTTAAGACACATTATCTATCTTAAAAACGTACTATAGAAAGAACATTCTTAATATCCAAAGACAAACCATGAGAAAGAGTTAATTTTCACTAGAAGTACAGATTTAAGTTCACAGCATCGTGCCAGATAATTAGCACAGTTTTTTTAGCCTAACAAATCTAATTTATAATTATTAGCATATCCCTATATCAGGAACCAAGTGTTTCCTATAAGAATCTGGCAAGTAAGGAAGCTATAGATTGGATTAGGGGCAGGAGTGACTGTGTCAGAAAAGTCATGATGGTGTTTTTAATTGCATAGCCAAGGCTGCCATTTTGACTTTTCCCCCTTCCTATTCTGCTATTCTGCTGGGAGGCTGCTGAAGCAGAGTTCAGTTGCTCAAGACTCAACAGGAAGAGCTTAACTTCCTTGGCTATACACCTGAGGACCAGGAACCAGTCAAATGAAGTAGTTGGGAAACATTTCAGCTCCAATAGCCAGGAAAGGGCCCTGCAATGCATTGTATGGTCACCTTTCCTCAGTGTCATTTACATAACACAAGGCTGTACTGAGGAAATGCAAAGATTTCTAGGGCTGGGGCACTCAGTGTGGTATCAATAGTACTCAGAATCAATAGTAATGATTGGATCATATTGTGCTTCTCTCTTCCCTATGCAAATGAATGGAGGCATATCATTTACTTGTCCTGGGAAGGTATAAATTTGCCGCCCTATTAAAACAATGGGAGCCACTAGGAATACTTACAGAAAAGAGTTTTGCCACCACTTGGACTTTCCTCTTTATTTCCAACTAATTTCAAGTGGAGGAGGAATCAATGGACCATTCTACTTCCCCCACCCCATTTTTCTATCTTCCTTCCCTCTGTCTTTGTTTTGTATAGGAGAAAGGAAAACAGTGATGAAGTGAACAGTCCAACTTTTGTGACTGGCTATTTTGACCAAGAGTCTGTGGTCTGTTTTCATTACATAAACAATCATCCACCCCATTTCCCCAATAACAGACCTATACTATGATGTGTCAGCAGCAGCTGAATGAGACTAAATGAATCTGTGCAATGTGGACAATTTTAGAACCCTACTAGCTGCTGCAAAAGGAGTCAAAAGTTCTTGCTTTGCTTCCCCTTCCAGTTTCTCAAAGATTGAGTAAAAAAATGAAAGAAAGAAAAGAAACCCACACAGACTTCAAATCATTATGATTTAGGGTGAGGGAGTTCCTTACCCAGATCCCATCCATTTCTGCTAATTCTTCATTACACATGTGGCAACAAGGAGGTGGATTAAAAGCCAAAATAACTACAGAAATGGAATGTATAGAGAGCCTCCCCCCCCTTTTTTTACAGGACTTCTCTAGACTTTGTCATTATCTTAGGAGAGACAGGAATTAACTAACCATCTGGCTAGCAGTCTTGAACGGTGTTAATTTAACTTTAGGCAAGACTGTGCCTCCTTGTATCTAAATCTATTCCCCAGGGATTAGCTGATTGAGTCAACTCACACATTTTTAATGCTTCTATGACACATAAAATGTCTCGTGTATGAATATTCAAGATTCTCTCTCCATTGTATTGCTATGTCACAGGTATATGTCATGTGCCCATAGGTCCTGCTTATAAAGAATTAAATATAAAATTGATATATGCCAAAATGGGAAATTTTACAAGGCTGACATTTACATTTTAAAAGGTTGTCCCACCTTTTTTTCTCCAAGACAAAAGCATTATTATTGCTATCAATATTAAATATAGGTCTCATTCATACAGTGTATGAGTAGGATCATTTAGTCATTTGTCCACATGGACCAATTTTTTTTAAAGTTGACTTTTCTTGTGTTAGATTCAGTTGAGAACAGAAAGATCTGTTCTTCTTTTTCCAATATATGTCAAACATTGAATGTTTTAAGCTTAGATATTTAGATATTTGTATACTAAGGTGATGTTGTAGTAAAGTGTGTTTTTTTCTTGATATATATTTATTAAAATTATAAAACCTTTTCATTTAAAAACTTTAACTCTGTTTTTTCCTTTTTTGCCATCAAGAAAACATTTACGCAAATATTTGAGCAAGTAAGATGTGACTGGTATGGTTTTAATTGGTTAGATCAGCTAACTACATCAAAGCCCCTTTTTATCCTGGAACATTTTATAATACTGTTTTGCTTTGTACATGAATTGTATATTCTGAAAGCATTGCTAAATATAAGTTGAACTTAGTTTTGCTTTCCTAATTTGAACATTGTTTATAAGCATATTGTATGTTGTCAACTTGCCCATTTTAGATTTACCAGCCAGGTTGTTCCAGTAAAACCCTCCCTCCTGAACTGGAATTGGCTTAGAATCCCCAGGCTACTGTAAGGCTGAATTCCTGTTTTCAGTTTTAAGGAAAATATTTCTCATGTTTATAGTTTGTTTTACTGAGGAGATACAGATGTATTGAATTAAATTAAGAGATTTCCTAGGAGACAATCTGTTCATTGAAACTTCCTAATAATGGAAAATGGGAAAGCATTTTTGTGTAGTCTCTGGAAAATCTTTAAGAGATTGAAAGATTCACTGATATGGTTTAGAACAATTTATCTCAACCTTGGAGATATGAGGATGTCAACTTGCAGAATTGCCAGCAAACATGCTAGTTGAGAAATTCTGGTAGTTGAAGTCCACACATCTTCAGGTCACCAAGGTTGAGAAACACTTGCCTAGAACAATTAAGCCATAGAATACAAGGGGACTTGGTTTTTAAGAGCTATAGCCTCTGTTAGGTTAACAACCCCAGAGAATTTGTTACTAATTGACACAAAATCGTGTTTTCAACTAAAGAGCTCCTAGTACTTAGCTATTTTGTCTTTGCTTGCTTAATGGACTTTCTCTAGGGGAAAAATGAGAGGTCATGGAAGGTGATAAATGAAAGCCAGTTTTCTTTGAAATCTCTTAATGCTCAGTGGATTGGTCAACGTGATTAAATAACAATTACCCCTCCAACTACACCCTTTGTGGTAAATAACAATGTGGTTTGTTTGATTAAGGGCCAGTACTAGTGTGATTTCTAAATGTCATCCACATTCATAGGTTTATAGCTTAGCACAATGTATGAATCTAATTTTAATTTTGTAGCTATTTAAAAGAACAAAAAAGGAATAATTATTCACTCTTCACATAGAGACTAGTATCACTACATTTTAATTATGAAAAGTAAATTGTAGCAAAACAGCCTTCTCTAATCTGTTTTAGATTGATTTTCCTAGTTTTAGATCCCCAGATGATTTTGAGCAAAATAGCTCCAAGTCAGCATTAGCCAGTATCAAACTTGGTAGGAGTTATAATAAAATATCTGCTGACCCATAGTTGAAGAGGAGAATTAAAAAAAAAAATCCAAACATTTCAGCAATGGCGCAGATGAAAAACGTTATGCTTTTAAATATCACTAGAGAAGTTTTTATTTTTATTTTTTTTAAAGAGTGCAGGCACTCAATCAAGTTGTAAAAACTACTATGATACATGATAATAGATCCCAGTATGCATCTTTTAGTTTTTTCATATTTTTAAACAGATAACAAATTAAAACTACTGTATACTGTTTGATTAAATAATATGCCTGAGGATAATAATTAGAAGACTAAATTCCTTGTCGTAAAGAAGCTTAAACAAAATTCAACAAAATTAGAGCAGATAATATATTAAAGATAGGATAAAGATATGCTATGGATAGCATAGCATGGGGGTGAGTTATTGGCCCCCACGGAGAGGGCTCGCAACTTGGGTGTCCTCCTGGATGCACGGCTGTCTTTAGAAGAGCATATGACGGCCGTGGCCAGGGGGGCTTTTCATCAGGTTCGCCTGATTCGCCAGTTGCGTCCCTTTCTGGATCGGGACTCCTTACGCACAGTCACTCAGGTACTCGTCATTTCCCGCCTGGACTGCTGCAATGCTCTCTACATGGGGCTCCTCTTGAGGTGCACCCGGAGGCTCCAACTGGTGCAGAATGCGGCTGCGCGGGGGATTATGGGAGCGAGAGGGCGCTCCCATGTGACACCTCTCCTGCGCGAGCTGCATTGGCTCCTGGTGGACTTCTGGGTGCACTTCAAGGTACTGGTTACCACCTTTAAAGCGCTCCATGGCATTGGACCTGGGTATTTGCGGGACCGCCTTCTGCCGCCAATAGCCTCCCACTGGCCAGTACGCTCCCACAGAGAGGGACTCCTCAGGGTGCCATCAGCTAGGCAGTGTCGGCTGGTGACCCCCAGGGGGAGGACCTTCTCTGTGGCAGCACCTGCCCTCTGGAACGATTTGCCCCCGGAGATACGGAGGATATCAGATCTCCGGGCTTTTCGCTGTGCCCTAAAAACTTTTTTCTTCCATCAAGCAGGGCTGGCGTGAACCCCCCCCTGTTTTTGAGATATTAGATTTTTTAATTGTTTAGTGGGTTTTAGTCATAAGGTTCTTAATTTTTGGCCAAAGGGTATAATTCTTTTAAATTTTTAAATTTTGTATTGGATGTTTTTTACTTGGCTGTGCACCACCCTGAGTCCACTAGGAGAAGGGCGGTATACAAATTTAAATAAAATAAATAATTTTATTTTACTATTTTTGAAATTTCATGCTGCCCAACTCCATATGACTCTGGGTAGCTTATAATATGCCAGAGAATATAAAATACAGTATAATAAAAACATTATATTTCTTGCTAGGGTTAAACAGAAATGACCATTATGCTTTTAATGACCTAACTGGAACTACTTAAATCACAAATGTCATCTGATGTTTTACTTTGTACATTAATTACACTATACATTCTAAAAATACTGCTACATTCCTGGATGCAAGTAGAACTTCGTTTTATCTTCCTAATCTAAAAATTATTTTAGTGTATCTGTATTTTGTCAATTGTTCCCATTTAAGATTTACCAAATAGTTTCAGTAAAATCCTTCCCCTAACACAAAATTTATTCATTTTAACACTGAGATTTCTATCATGGAGGCAAAACACACAAACATGCTCTCTAGCAGACTCTCATTAAAGAACAATGCAAAACACATGATTTATATTAAGCCATATTGTGATTTCTTTAGTTTGGGCATAGCATGTTGAGCAAACCTAGCAAACTGTGTTTTGTAAAACATATTTTATAATTTAGTATAATGTGTGAACTCAGTCAATGGAAATTATTCACGAACATATCTTATGGCTTAGTGTAATATGTGAACTCAGTTCATTATTGAGTTAAATTGTGTTGAATAAAGGAAAAAAATACACAGGGACATAGACATAAAAACGTATATATCAATTTATATTATAACATTTTGCCTGGCAATCTTATCGAACAGGATATCCAGTTTTCAAATAATGTACTAATTTTCCAAACATGGTTAATTAGAATTCTACTGATTTTCACGGTAGCATGTAAATCAGAGATTGAAGGAAGTTGATGGTGAGGCATTAATTTTCTAACAATGATTCATAAGATAGATAACCACATTTTTGCTTCATATAAATTAATGATTAAGCATTTTGCATGCCATATTTCATTTTCTGTTAGTCTGTGATGAAGACATTATGTCTACTTTACCACAGTAATACCAATCAGCAGTGCTGATTCTGTCTTTTGGCATAGAAAAGTTACCCTAATTAGGGCCTAATCCTGTGTACAATCAAATTTGGACCTTGGCAAGAGTTCACTTACTTAGGAGTCATCATGACTAAGCTTTACTTCCCGACAAATAGACTTCCAAGCATGAAAATGACTGACTAAAGAACTTCTCCTTTGTTATTATGATCTCTTTGCTATCATAAAATATGCATATAGTTGTAGAGGAAAAAGAATAACTCAAACAATACAATGAAGACAATTTTTAAAATGTGTATTTTGATAGTTAGAAGCACCATGGAAATGCACACAAACATAGTACTATGAGCCAAGCATACAAGTGAAAAGTTTCCAGTATGTTCAACACCCCTATGGAGAAATGGATTAGCACTTAATATTGTATACAGTCGTATACAATATTGTATGTGATATATACAATTATAAAATTATCCCCAAAAGATAGATAATTATTAAACAATTACAGTTATGCTGACTAGAAATTATGAGAGGTAGCCTGAATTTTTAAAAAGTGAAATTTGTACATGCCATTATCAACAGTGAGTTTAATTAGTAAATTTTGATATAGGCATTTCTAATCATCATCATTATTTTTTTAAAAAAAGAAATTGTGCCTGTTGCTGAAGCAGATGGAAAGCATTGACTGATCTCTGATATCCAGAGATTCCCTTGTGATGTTGCAAAATATCTCACTTAGGTCAATTTTATTTTAATGCATACTTTGTCCTGGCAGTCTGCCCAGATGTGAAGAAGTTAATCCAACTCAAGATTAATCTGAGAATGTAAGAGATGCATCCAAGACCATGTAAGGCTCTGTTTTGGCCTTTGTGAATTAAAAAGCTATAAATGCTGAGTGTGGAACAGCTCATGAAGGATGTCACAATGAGGTCTCCTTGTTTTCCAAGCTGAGATAATACAGACTCTTCAAAGCTAGATGAATTGTCTTTTAAGACTATGATAAATTTGTAATCACATTTATCAGCCCCAATGATGCATTCTGGAATATTAAAAGTAGTCCCACTATTCTAGGAGGCTGTGTTGATTATTGATAATGCAGTGTTGAAAACTCAATACTTTAATTGCCTATCTGCTGTAGAACAGTGTTGCTCAAACTTAACAGCTTGAAGATGGATGGATTTCAATTCTTAGAGCATCCCAGCCACCATGGTATAGAATACAATTATACTGTATAATAGTCCACTGATATATCCCATTCACCCAGTTCCAAAAGGAATACATTGCATTAGAAGTATCAATATTCTTGAAGAATCTGGCAAAGATATCTATGGAGAATGAAATGGAGAAGAGACCCAAATCATCCTCAAAACTATGTACATAAAAGCCTTAGAATGGAGAGGTAAGGAAACGATGAACCAAACTCAAGAGTAGGAGGTATGCCCTCACCACCTCTGCCACCAGCAATCTTCCACTGTTTCCAGGCTTTAGCATCTGCAGCAGCTATTACGAGCTTGCATCCATCAAATGTTTCTAGATGCAGATTTACTTCAGTGATTAATTCCCAAAACTAAAAGCATTCAGGGATCTGAATCTGTGCTGAGGAACTACAATTTTAGAAGTAGCAGAATATTTAATATAAAGCTGCCCTTTCTGACGCCCTCCTCCGCCCCCCTGCCACCCATGTAATGGGTTGGCTGCCTTTGGCTATGATTGCAGGGCAGCTTGAAGCAGCTGGCAAGCAACTATTAGCATAACAAAGAATGGTATTATAGCATTGTTCCATACACTTGTAAGCTTTCAAAATATCTTGATGCTCATGTGCATTTTACATACAGTTAAATCCCTTTAAAACTGGGCAAGTTTAAAATGTGTTTTTGGACATCCATGGGAGAAAAATTACAGCTTTGTAACTTTGTCTCAATTTTACATAGATATATTAAGTTTTGTAATATCTGCAGATAATTATCACATCCTCACTAACTTCTCATTACAGCTATAATGCTGTATGCTTTAAATGGAAGATTCTTTTATATTCTTCGTAATTGAAGATTCTTATATTTTCTTCATATTCTCAAAGTAGAGATAGTACTGAGATGAGACTTAAGACTGAACCACAGTATAAATATAAAGGTGCATACAAAACATTCAATGAATCTGAGAATGAATCCTTGATCGCTGTTTAAATTTAGTGACACTTTAGAATAGCTGAAGGTATCCCTTGTCATGGACAAACTTCCATGCCCTCCATGCAAAGGTGAAATGCTCCCAATTTGGATCGGATCACCTGATCTGGTAGCGATGGCGGCGGGTGGTTCGGAGAACCTGTAGCAAAAATCCCTGCCCCACCCCCCCATGCCCAGCTGAGCCGCACAATCATCAGAGGCTGTTTTCTTTTACTTTTAAAAGCATTTTTTCTACAACCTCTTCAGCCGAAGAGGTTGTAGAAAAAAATGCCTTTAAAAGTCTCTGGTGATTCCAGCTGAGTTGCCTGATCCTCAGAGGCTTCTAAAAGCATTTTTTTCTGCAACCTCTTCAGCCGAAGAGGTTGTGAAAAAATGCTTTTAAAAGTAAAAAAAAAAAAGTTGGCCACACCACCTAGTCACATTACCCCCCCTCCCACCAAGCCATGCCCACAGAACCGGTAGTAACAAATTTTAGATTTCACCCCTGCCTCCATGTATGTTTGAAATTTGATCTTTCTCTCTGCTAGTTAGCATTGACCACAGGATTAGTGATGGCTAATATGGAGTTACAGAGACTTCATAAACTAGCCAGAAAATGACTTCATATTTGAAGGATCTGTTGGCAAGTCTTTTTGGGAAAACTCCTTGTGGGACAATAACTATGATCTGATCAGCAACCACTTTATTTTCCCACAATGTACCTGATGTGGCATTTCTCCAAGATACTGTGGCTAATTGTAAGCTACTTAGAAATGTTTCAGATACAGATGCATCCGGCAGAGTACACACAAAAGGCCTATCCATATTGATTACACAATTTCCATGAAACAGTCTATATTATGTAGTATCCAAGGTGTCTGATAATAAAGGCACACCTTCACTTATGCTACGTAAAAATAATCAAAATTGAAATTACTTTAGCTCAAATTGAAAAACTCTGGTTGAAAGGAAAAGTCGTGATTCCTGCCCTGAAAGTGGAAAGAATTGGGACTGAACATAGTACTGTATTTAGAGATGGGTTTCAGCAGGTTCTGACCAGTTCTGGAGAACAAGTAGCGGAACTTTTGAATAGTTCAGAGAACCGGTAGTAAAAATTCTGACTGGCCCCTCCCCCATCTATTCTCTGCCTCCCAAGTCCCAGCTGATCGGGAGGAAATGGGGATTTTGCAGTAACCTTAACCTGCCACGCCCACCAAGCCACGCCCACCAAGCCACGCCCACAGAACCGGTAGTAAAAAAATTTTGAAATCCACCACTGACTGTACTGCTTGAAAGTGTCTATGAAGATTCTCAGTCATGCAGGTCATGGTTGTCCCAAAGGTGCTTTATTTCAAGAGTCAACTGGACTTTCTGGTTTTTCTTTGAAGACATTTTGCTTCTCATCCAAGAAGCTTCAGAGCTGAAGAAGCTTCTTAGATGAGAAGCGAAACGTCTTCAAAGAAAAACCAGAAAGTCCAGTTGCCTCTTGAAAAAAAGCATCTTTAGGATATTGCTTGGGAGCAACTAAGCAGAGGTCCATCTCTTGCATACTCACCAAATGGATCTAATAAAGTGAAGGCATCATTAAGGCCACATAGTCTTGTCCTGCTAATGTTTCCATTCAGTATTGTAAACTACATGATATGTCGCTTCTTTTTATGTGAATACTTTCAATTGTTAGAAATATTTTGTACAGTTATTGTCTTCAAGCAATGGATCTGTGAACACTTAGAGGCAAACAAAGTCATAACAAATAGAATAATAGAATAGAATAAAAACTTTATTGTCACTTTAAATGTACACTAATCAGCATACATTAAAATAAAATATTGTTGCATTCAGCTCTCAAAAGAAAACCATTATGCATATACCCACACATACCCTCACCTATATGACACAGAGAAACATCAAGTCTAGTTCGAATGTATAAATATACATAGTGGAAAAAAAAGAATCCTGCGAGTTTACAAGAGGAATGGCATAAGGAACAAAGCTGTTACAGAATCTAGCAGTCCTGCTATAGATACTTCAAAACCTCCTTCCAGAGGGGAGCAACAGAAGCAGACCGTGAAGTGGATGTGTGGGGTCTCTAACGATGCTTTGAGCTCTAAGTAAATAGCGTTTATAAGGAGTATCCTGAATAATGGGAAGTGAGCTTCCTATAATCTTCTCAGATGTCCTTATCGCTCTCTGAATGGACCTTCTATCTGAGGCACTGCTGCCACCAAACCAAACAGTGATGCAGTTTGTTAAAATGCTCTCAATTGTGCCTCTGTAAAAAGTGGCCAAGACAGAAGGAGAAAGATGTGCTCTCCTCATCCGATGCAGGAAATGCAGATGCTGATTTGCACGCCACTGCTGTGTCATCTGCATACTTCACAATATGATTCGTAGCAGACTTGGCAGAGCAGTCATGGTCATCAAGGTGAACAGTAACGGACTCAAGATACAGCCCTGTGGGGAACCCATAATCAAGGAGATGGAATTAGAAACTTTTCTTCCAACTTGCATAAATTAGGGCTTATCAATAAGGAAATCAAGTATCCAATTACATAAAGAAGTATTAAAACCTAATAGGCCCAATTTGTTCACCAAATGCTAAGGAATGGTTGTGTTGAATACAGAACTAAAATTGACAAATAGCATTCGTACATGAGTATTCTTCTCGGCCAGGTGCGCCAAACTAAGGTGAAGTACATAAGAAAGTGCATCATCTATAGAGCGGTTCTTCCAATAAGCAAACTGTAACCAGATGCCAACATGGGTTTGTCAAAAAACAATCATGCCAGACAAGTCTTATTGCATTCTTTGACAATGTGACAAAATTAGTGGATCAGAAAAATGCTGTGGATATAATTTCAGTAATGACTTCAGTAGGGCATTTGATAAAGTAGAGCATAACCCACTATTTGGTAAGATAGAAAAATGTGGGTTAGACAGCATTACCACCAGATGGGTTCATAGCTGAGACTAGTTTGTACTTCACAAGTTTGAACGGATTTTTTTTTAAAAAAAGAGTGCTCGTGCTTTAAAACAGATGTGTTGCACATGGACAAAATAATTTATTCACCAAATTTCAAAAATGGTAAGTTCAGATTTTTGACAAAGACAGTGTCCCTTTTCTGGCTGCTAGTAGGTAAAATAGAGAGGTGGCCCTTCCCTTATTGGCTTTGGTTTCACTTACAGCTGGCTTTGCCTTTGCCTGTCACCATTAGGCAACCCTTAAAATATTACTTTCTCCTCTGGTATAAAAACTGCATGGAGCTCCAGCTTTGGAGTCGGAGCCAATGATATCAGAGGAAAGCACCTGGTGAACCCTATGTTGGCATTTGTGTCTTATCCTCTTTCATGTTGCTGTCTGCTCCAGGTTCTGGAGAACGGTATCGGAAATTTTGAGCAGTTCAGAGAACTGGCAAATACCACCTCTGGCTGGCCCCAGAGTGGGGTGGGAATGGAGATTTTACATTATTCTTCCCCTGGAGTGGGGAGGGAATGGGGTTTTTGCAGTATCCTTCCCCTGGAGTGGGGTGGGAATGGAGATTTTGCAGTATCCTTCTGTTGCCACACCCACCAGGCCATGCCCACCAAGCCACATCACGCCCACCAAGCCATGCCCACAGAACCGGTAGTAAAAAAATTTGGATTTCACCACTGGTCTGCTCCCTCTCTTTAATGCATGGCCTGCCAGAAGATCCTGAACAGGGCTACAGTGACGAATGGATTGCGTGCTATGCCAGGATTGGAGGTGAGGGTAACAAAATACAATGACTTCTTTCCAGCTGTGAACTACCTGGCAAACCAGTTATTGAATGGACAAATTTGGAAGAAAAAAGTGATTAACTGGAACAAAGGCAGACTATAACTCTAAGAAAATTAGGGTTACCAGATAGCTGAACAGACGAAGTTGGATGTAGACAACTGGAAAGGTTACAGTGAAAAGGACAAAAAAAAAAAAAAGTACATAGGCTTTTTAGCAAAATACTTTTTCTAGCATCAGAAAGACTGCTTTTTCAATCTTAGTGTTTTTCCTACAGAACATATCCTAGTGATAATATAGAATTGACAACACACTTTTTAAATTTCACCATAGAAACTTAGATGAGTCATGTGATCTACAGACTACAGATAGCATAGATCTGAAGGCTGGATTGGAGCCAACTGCTGAAATCAGGAAATAAATTAAATAATGTAAATATTAGCTATTGAATCTGTGAACGGAGGAGGGAAAGAAAGAAGCAGACACAGGGTCACAATACACAAAAGTTTGAATGCCAACTATTGTAAAATCAGTCCTCCTGATTTTACAATAACGCTACCCCAAGACACTGAGAATATTTGATTTTAAGGGTATGCTTGCTGGACAAGGGACATGACAACAAAAAGAAGGACATGTTCTCCTTTTGCCAGAACTTCTGTAACCCTAAACAACAGCTTCTAGCATATCCAGCCAATCAAGGCCAGGATTGAGGAAGATAGGAAGTAAGAGTTCATAGTTGTAGGGATAATATCCAGAAAGTGATAAACTTCCATTTCTGGTGTAAATCATGCTAAGAGTAAGGCAAGTTCCTTTTTCTTTTGGATAGCAGTAGCAATAGCACTTAGATTTATATACTGCTTCATAGTGCTTTACAGCCCTCTCTAAGTGGTTTACAGAGTCAGCATATTGCCCCCAACAATCTGGGTCCTCATTTTACCAATCTCAGAAGGATGGAAGCCTGAGTCAAACTTGAGCCTGGTGAGATTCGATCTGCCAAACTGCTGGCAGCCGGTGATCAGCAAGAGTAGCCTGCAGTACTGCACTCTAACCACTGCACCACCGTGGTTCTTATAGTGTGCAACCTGGGCCTAGAAGAGGGGTGAAATCCAGCAGGTTCTGACAGGTTCTAGAGAACTGGTAGCAGAAATTTTGAGCAGTTTGGAGAACTGGTAGTGGAAATTTTGAGTAATTCGGAGAACTGGCAAATACCACCTCTGGCTGGCCCCAGAGTGGGATAGGAATGGAGATTTTGCAATATTCTTCCCCAAGGAGTGGGGAGGGAATGGGGATTTTGCAGTATCCTTCTCCTACAATGCCCACCAAACCATGTCCACCAAGCCACGCCATGCCCACAGAACCGGTAGTAAAAAAAATTGGATTTCCCCACTGGCCTAGAAGGAAAAGATGGGTGGATCGACTAGGGCAAGAATGACAAGAAGAAGCAAGCCCTATTCAGGACACTTTTCCCAAATCTTGAGCCAATATCTTGACCTGTCTTCTGCGCATGCCCCAAGATGGCGCTGTCCGGGTGAGATCCGTCCGACGATGGGACGATTTCTGGTCGTTTGGGGGTCTGGGGAGCTGACTTGACCATCTACAGCCCCAGCCCCAGTTGTGGGAGCCTCTGCCCAGCCTGTGGAGGGCTTTTTCACCCTCCGGAGTATTGCGGCTGGGCGGAGCCGACGCGAGAGGCGCTGCGGGAGGACGGCGGCCTGGGTGCGTTTTCTTCTGCGGCGGAGGCCGCGGAGGCCGGGGTGGCCTCGGCCCCAGTTGTGGAGCCTCTGCCCAGCTTGTTGAGGGCTTTTGCCCTCCAGAATATTGCGGCTGGGCGGAGCTAACGCGGGAGGCGCTGCAGGAGGATGGCAGCCTTCTTCTGCGCCGGAGGCCGCGGAGGCCGGAGCGGCGGCGGCTGTGGACGCGGCGGTGGCAGCATGGAGCGGGCCCTTCCCTCCCAGGCCCGGGATGTTGTTCCGGTGGTCCTGGGATGTGTTGAGGGGCCGGTTTCCAGACGACGTCGACGATGGCAGCTGAGGCGGCAATGGCGGCTGTGGCTCGATGGCGAGATGATGGCGGCGGCGGCCTGGTGCTTAGCAGTAAAGAAGGGGGGGAGATATGGCCGCTTTGTTTCTGGCCTTACCATCTATACCATGGAATAGACCATCGGACCTGGGGGCTGGAGTCTGGAAGCGGGAGATACAATCAGGGGGATTTATGAAGTTCTGGGGGCCGGAGAGGCTGGAGAGCGGCCAAAAAAAACTGGTCACCTCGATTGATCTCTCCCCCCCCCATGCCTTTGACTTGGTCTTCGGCTCCCCGCTTCCAGTTTGTACCCAGCTGTGTGTTATCCCTCCCTTTTGAATATCTTCTCTTCCTCGGGCTTAACATCATTATGCCTCTATGGTTTGGCTCCTTTTCCATCTTGTGCCCCAAGCTGGAGGGTGTTTGGACAATTGTCATCCGGGAGCTGAGGGAGTTGTTGCCTTTCACCAACGGAGGAATAGACCATCTAACTTTCCTAAGCCCTTTCCATCTGGGCTAGCCATCGTGAGAGGATGGCTTGGATTTTTACCTCCAATCTCGATGAACTGATACGGGACTCCTTCCACTGCAGTGAGAGGGCAGTGGAGTCCAGCTTACCGGCTTTTAGGTCCATCTTGCTCCAATACCTTAGACTATTCATCAAACTCTTGACCAGACTTACTACCTCTCATCTATGTATGGCTTATACCTCGGCAGACCTGCTTGTGCTGCGAGATGCCCCCCTCTCGCGGCGATGGCCCTCCATGTTATCAAAGGCCTACCTTAAGGACGGGCTTTGGAGCCCCGAGAGGTGGCATGTTTCAAAGCAGGGATTAAGGGGTTTTTTAATTAGGGTTTTTAATAAATTTTTAAGGGGAACCGGGAGGATGACCAAAGGGGATGGGGGGGTTAATCCACCAAGGTCAGAGCCGAGCCCGGCATGGGGTAACGGTTTGGAGGACACTGGACGAGGGAATGGGGAGGGGGCGGAGGGCTATCCCAATGAGGGTAATACCATCAGCACGGTGGCTGGGAGGGGCAGATATGGCGGGAGCAGGGGGCCATATCATGTGTTGGGGACGCGCACTTGCTGTTTGAGAGCAATTGCGTGCCCTGGCCCCCAAAGCTCCCCTCGGATACTAGGTGGCTCAGATACTCGGGACCTGGGCCTGCGGTTGATGCTGTGCAACGCTAGGTCTGTGGTAAATAAGGCCCCCCTCATCCACGATCTTATCCAGGAGGGGGGAGCGGACCTGGCCGGTATTACGGAGACCTGGTTGGGACCAGAGGGAGGAGTCCCTCTGGTCGAGATATGCCCACCAGGTTTCAGAGCATACCATCAACCGAGAGCCCAGGGGAGGGGCGGGGGGGGTGGCGGTTATTATTAAAGAAGGTCTTGGTTCGAGGGAGATCACTGTGCCTCAGATTGCTGGATGTGAATCCCTCTTCGTGAGATGGGGTCTTGGGGTTCAGATGGGCTTGCTGCTTGCGTACCTGGCTCCCTGCCGCGTGGCAGCAGCCCTGCCTGAGCTACTCGACGTGATAGCCACGGTGGCAGTTGATACACCCAGGCTTGTGGTCATGGGTGATTTCAACTTACCATCCGTTGGTGAAACGTCTGGGATGGCTCGGGAGTTCATGGCTTCCATGACGGCCATGGACCTGACCCAGTTAGTTCATGGCCCCACTCACGGGGGGGGACACACTCTAGACTTGATTTTCGTCTCTGGCCAGTGGTTGAGTGATCTTGTTATAGGGGATATAGACATGGAACCCTTGTCATGGTCAGATCACTCACTCCTTCGTCTGGACCTTCGTACCGCTACACCCCGCCGCAGGGAGGCGGACCCAATTAGATGGGTCCGCCCCAGGCGCCTGATGGATCCTGATAGGTTCCAGATGGAGCTTGGGCCAATTCCCGATGATCTGGCACACGACTCGGCCGAGGACCTAGTAGCTGCCTGGGATCGGGCGGCTGGTGGGGCCTTGGATCGAGTCGTGCCTTTGCGGCCTCTGACCCGGTGTCAATCCCTTACGGCTCCTTGGTTCACCGAGGAGCTGAGGGAGATGAAACGCCGGAAAAGACGCCTAGAGAGCGGTTGGAGGGCCAGTCGCGCTGAATCTGACCGAACACTGGTAAGGTTGCATATTAAGACCTACCTAGTGGCGATAAAGACGGCAAAGTTCAATTACTTTTCCGCCTCTATTGCGTCATCAGGGAATCGTCCGGCAGCCCTGTTCAGGGTAACCCGCTCCCTGCTCCATCTGGGAGTGCGGGAGGATCCCTTGGAAGGCAGGGCGGAGGATTTCGGACAATACCTGTATGACAAAATCGCTCAGATCCAGGGGGACTTGGACTCTGACTGGGTAGATCAGGGCAGGGTGACGAGGAATAGTCTTGAGAATGTTATCTGGGAGGAGTTTGACACTGTGACTCCCGATGATGTGGACAGGATTTTGGGGAGACTTAGTGCGGCCACATGTTTATTGGACCCGTGTCCCTCCTGGTTGGTACTGGCCTCCCGGGAGGTTACACGAGGCTGGCTCCAGGGTGTTATCAACGCTTCGTTGAGTGAGGGTCACTTCCCCGCGGCCTTGAAAGAGGCGGTGGTGAGGCCTCTCCTCAAGAAGCCGTCCCTGGATCCGGCAATATTGGCTAACTATCGTCCTGTCTCCAACCTTCGCTTTCTGGCGAAGGTTGTTGAGAGTGTGGTCGCGCGACAGTTTCTGCAATTCCTGGAGGAAACATCCTATCTGGATCCGTTCCAGTCTGGTTTCAGGCCTGGGCACAGCACGGAAACGGCATTGGTCGCGTTGGTCGATGATCTCTGGAGGGCTCGGGACAGGGGTTGTTCCTCTGTTCTGGTCCTGTTAGACCTCTCAGCGGCTTTTGATACCATCGACCATGGTATCATGCTGCACCGGTTGGAAGAGTTGGGGATGGGGGGCACCGTGTTACGGTGGTTCTCCTCCTTTCTCTCCGACCGGTCGCAGTTCGTGTTGGCAGGGGGGCAGAGGTCGACCTCGAGGCCTCTTATATGTGGAGTGCCTCAGGGGTCGGTCCTCTCGCCCCTCCTGTTCAACATTTGTGTGAAGCCGCTGGGCGAGATCATCCGTGGCTTTGGGGTGAGATACCATCAGTACGCTGATGACACTCAGCTGTACATTTCCACCCCAGGCCACCCCAACGATGCCCTTGAAGTGATGTCCCAGTGCCTGGAGGCTGTACGGATCTGGATGGGGAGGAACAGACTCAAGCTCAACCCTTCCAAGACTGAGTGGCTGTGGTTCCCGGCATCCCGATATAGTCAGTTGACTCCATCACTGACTATTGGGGGCGAGTCTTTGGCCACCACAGAGAGGGCTCGCAATCTGGGCGTCCTCCTGGATACGCAGCTGTCTTTGGAGGAACATCTGACGGCTGTAACCAGGGGGACCTTTTATCAGGTTCGCCTGATCCGCCAGCTGCGGCCCTTTCTTGATCGGGATTCCTTGTGCACAGTCACTCACGACCTCGTGACCTCTCGCCTTGACTACTGTAATGCTCTCTACATGGGCTCCCCTTGAAGAGCACCCGGAGGCTCCAACTGGTCCAGAACGCAGCAGCGCGGGTAGTGACGGGAGCAGCATGGCGCTCCCATGTAACACCGCTCCTGCGCGAGCTGCACTGGCTCCCGGTGGTCTTCCGGGTGCGCTTCAAGGTGTTGGTTCTCACCTTTAAAGCGCTCCATGGCATAGGGCCTAGCTATCTTCGAGGCTGCCTGCTGCCACCGACGACCTCCCATCGACCCGTGCGCTCCCACAGAGAGGGCCTCCTCGGGGTGCCATCAGCCAAACAATGTAGGCTGGTGACCCCCAGGGAGAGGGCCTTCTCTGTGGGGGCACCTACCCTCTGGAATCAGCTGCCCCCAGAGATAAGGAGAATCCAGGACCTCAGTGCCTTCCGCCATGCCCTTAAAACCTTCTTTTTCCAACAAGCCGGGCTGGCCTAACTCTTTTTAAATGTTTTTAATTGTTTTTTTGTTTTTGTTTATTGTTTTAATTAATGGGGCCAAATTTATACATATTTTTAACTGTATTTTAATATTTGTATTTGATGTTTTTATTTGCCTGTTCACCGCCCTGAGTCCTCAGGGAGAAGGGCGGTATACAAGTTCAAAAATAAAATAAAATAAAATAAAATAAATAAATAAAAATATTGTTTTGAATGAATATTGCTATATTTTTGTCATGCCTGCAGCTTTTCAAGATACAGCAGGCTCTTACCAAAGGGAAAAAAGGAAGGAAGTCTATTAAGTGGATTGGAACTCATGCCTAAAATTGTAACCAGCCCCCTTCCTTTGCCCCAGTCCTTCAGACTTTCTGCCTAGAGCTGATGGACTGGTAAGAGACAAGAGAGATACCCGAGGCAGGTAAGGGCATGATTGATAAGACTACCTGTGAGACCTGCCAGTGTGAGGTGCTGGCAATGGAAATCTAGGTTATTTTCTTCAAACCGGTTGCTAGGGAAATTATACATACCAGTATTTAGAGTCATTGCAGAAAATAGAGAGCAGTAGAGCAATCAATGGCATTTTCCTGAAGCTGATCCTCCCTTGAGTTTTTTTGCCTGTCAGAGAGGTTTGTTGCATAGAGATGCTCCATGTTTTCAGTAGGAAGGCTTTTAAACTGAAATCCTCATCTGTAACTTTCCTTGCCTACCTCAGATCGAGAGACCTGACAGCAGAAAAGAAAAGTAAATCTCCGATTAAGTTCTGTCAGTGTGTCCTCCCACTAACCCTCATGTATGTGTGGCAATGAAGGAGGAAGACTGAGAAAAAGTTATGGTAGCCACATGTCATTCATTCCTATTAGATATTCTTGTCAAACTGAAATATTTTTAACAAAAATATTAACTGCTTATGTACAGCACTGAAGCAGTATGAGTTCATAGCACATGGTATATGACTAGATTTACAGTAAATTGTAACATTGATTATTAACCAGAATTTTGATTAAAATACTTGGATACTTGCTTAAAGTCTTTTGGTGGTTTGGTTTAGCTTGTTTATAAGCTGCTTTTTCCATTGTTTTTGTGGAAAAATTAGAAATAAATGTTACATATCAATTGAAAATATGTTTTCTTTTGAAGGATGGTTTACTACAAAAGCAGTAGTATCTGCAGCATTGATAACATTTCCCAGTTTGGGGAGATATCCCCCCCCCCAAGGTATTAGAAAAAGATTTGTGAAGAGGGAGAGAACCTCGAATGTGGAGTAAGTAAGGAAGAGGATGAAACTAAAGAGGAGATAAAATGGAATAGAGAACCTTGGAAAAAGGCATAGCTTGCAAGTTGGCTAGAACTGTGAGCAGGAACATCTAAACACTTTTTTTTTTATTAATTTTTTTATTAATTTAATTTGTATACCGCCCTTCTCCCAGAGGGACTCAGGGCGGTGAACAGCCAAAATTAAAAAACATACAAATACAAAAGTTAAGATAATTAAAAGAATTAAATCATTGGCTACCCAATTTAAAACCCCAAATCCATAAAATTTAAAATCCCAATTAAAAACCATTTAGGCTAGGCCGGCTTGATGAAATAAAAACGTCTTCAGGGCTTTACGGAAGGTCCAGAGGTCCGGGATCAATCGTATTCCAGGAGGCAGCTCATTCCACAGGGCGGGTGCCCCCACAGAGAAGGCTCGCCCCCTGGGGGCTGCCAGCCGACATTGCCTGACCGACGGCACCCCGAGGAGGCCCTCTCTGTGAGAGCGTATTGGCCGGTGGGAGGTTATCGGTAGCAGCAGGCGGTCTCGCAAATACCCTGGCCCTAAGCCATGGAGCGCTTTAAAGATGAGAACCAACACCTTAAAGCGCACCCGGAAGATCACCGGGAGCCAATGCAGCTCGTGCAGGAGAGGTGTTACATGGGAGCGCCACGTCGCTCCCATAATCACCCCCGTGGTGATTATGTTTGACTTTGTTGCAGACTCATGTAAATTGAACTAAAGCCAAGCAATTATGTTTATGCACTTAATTTCTGTTCAAGACTACCTACTTCACAATGATTTGTCATTTGTTATTTTGTGGAACTACTAATGCTACCTGGCCCAATAGATCCGAAAGAGTTGGCACATTCCCGATTCCTTGTGTCAGCCAATGCCATCTAATGGGAACCAAGAAATTGTCTTCTTTGTGGTGGCAACTGCCTTGTGAAACAATTTACTCCCTGAAATTTGACAATCCTGATCTTGTTGGCCTTTTGAAAGGTGCTGAAGACCTGGCCATTTCCACAAATGCTGAGCTAATACATTGAGGAAGTCAAACTCTGAGTGAAATTTATTTTTAGAAGTTGAGTGATTGATCTTGGTTGCTAGTTGTTTTGTTGTTGAGATTTGATGATTTTAATCTGGTATTTAGTTGTAAACTGTCCTGACTAATTAAAAGAAGGAAGGAAAGAAGGAAGGGATTATGATTTATGCCATGACAAAACTGTATGCTGCCATATACAGCAGTGCCATATATGAAAAATGGCTATTACTCTGCTGTGGTTATCTAGACATCCACATGCAGTATACCCTTTTAAAGAATTACTGCTTATGCTTTGAATTACCTGGCCATGGATGGTATTTTGCCCAATCCTTACCCACCTTTCCTTCACCTCAGGCGTTGCTCTTTTTTTTCTCCAAATCCTCCCTGAATCTGCAAAAGCTGTGCCTGACAGGTGGTCTTGGCAACAAATTCCCAGATCTATAAGATAGTCACTGTTCAGGGACAATCACCTGAGTCAACTAAGGATCAAAAAGTACCTCAAGACAGGAGGCAAACGGTAAAAGGATGCTGGAAGGAATTTGCAAAAAGCTGCTTTGTTTAAGCCTTCTAAACAAGACTGGACAAGAAAGTGAAGAAAAACACCATAAGGAAGACTTCCGCACCTGCCCTCAGGGAGGAATGGCCTGACCGAAGAGCTTTTTTCTAACTTTAATCTCTGTGATCTCGCAGTTAATCATCACCTGTGAAATCCTTGCTCTGAGGGAATGAGATAATTTCACTTGTGGCCAAAACATTCGTTAAATCTTTTTCTAATAAGAGGAGCTTCACATTCAACAACAAAGAGAGAACTTGGGCATTTTTTTCTCCAGCAAGCTGAAATTATACAGACTACCTGAAGTTAAAACACTGCAGTTTTATTTTTGACAGGTTAGTTTCATTTTACAACGGAAGCCCTTTTGCATTTCAGTCTTGATTTTTACGAATGCTGTTATGCGGGAAAGTTTGTGAAATGAAATAGGGAAGTATTAGCGTTGGTTGAAATCTCGAGGAGACTCACAATACCTTTCACTAGGAAATGAATGAGTGTTGGAAAAGGAGGCATGAAATGATTGATTCAGTTGCTCCAAGTTGTAACACTTTACCTCCCCATTTACAACATACATGCCAGAATGAATCTAGATGCAGAACCTGGAACAGGATTAGAATTCTGCGCTTGGAATATCCTTCTTACTTTTAATAATTTATTGTTAAATGCTCTTAATCCCACCAGATTGGATCATAACCTAAAGATTATTATTGAGGGTTTTTTTTGTTTGATAGGCTGTGTTTGTGTGCCTGTGAGTGAAACTTCAGCTCTAAAGCAAAGGAAGAAATCTAGGGTAAATGTAAAATAATATACATATCTGATGGATTAGCTGTCTCTTGTCCAGAAGTACCACACCTTGTAATTAGAGAGTCTGTTAGTCTCTGACACAGGAATGCATTGGGTGTGGGCCCTCTTAGATTTACAGGCTTTGAGGCTTGTGAAGGAGCCTGAGCCCTTTTGGAGCTGTAAAGTTGATGAGGCCTTTGTTTAAACTACAATGCTGTTTAAAAGCTCTGGCAGTTCCCTGGGCAACACAGAATCAAACATTTTCTTGCTAAAACCCGTGGAAATTTAACATATAACAAATGACTGCTGCAACTTTCTGAGCCCATCATTTATAATTGTAATGACTCTTGATAACCAAAAGTTTTCTGGCCAATAACTTCAGATCTGGGAAACCAACATCTACAGCTAACGGGCATTTTTAATTAGAAATTGGACAGTGGCTTTTCCTTCTTTGGTTATTAAGTTCCCTTTTTGTTTAGTCTCTTTTTTCTATTGTTAACTGGATGGCGCCTTTTCACTGCAATAGTACCAAGAATGATTAGACCTAAAGTGAGTGTAGCCTTCTTGAATGCAGTGCCGTTCGGATCTGCTGAAAATGCTATTTAGGAAATTCTCAGCATACTTGGACAGTTAGCAAAGGCTGGCAAAGCAGGTAGAATAATCAGCCTTCCCCAACTACATATTTTGGGTTACAGCATTATCAAGGTAGCTAAAGAGGATGAGATTTGTTATTTAGCACATCTCCACACTGCAAGGATGAAATTTTGTTATCACTTTACTTGCTATGAAAAAGCCATATTAATAAGGAAAAATAGAAAAATTGCTATCAAAAACCTATAGGCCCATGGTGCCCAATAATATGTACTGCTGAATACATTACTTTGCTGAAATTTCTGAACTGAGGACTTTGGGCACATTCTTAAACATGCAGGTAAACAACAAAGGAAATAAAGATACTAGGGAAATTTTTCCACATTCAGAGGCTCATAACATATGTAATGCCCAGAGGCAGTTTTTTTTAAAAAATAGGCAACGTTTTTCTCCTTGGGAATGATGATGGCAGTGCTCCTAATAATGCCATCTTCCATAGCGATATCTGGGAGAAAGCACAGCTGCTCCTTTCCAACTCATTTCTGGCAAAAAGGTAACTGTATCTCTCCCCCTCCCCCCAAAAAAAATTCAAAAAGAAATTAAGGAAAGGAAGAAGACAAAAGCCACATTGCCCAAATTGACTATATTTTAATTGCCCTACACCTAATAGTGAATGGCATTGTGTGTGTCAAAATCAGCTTCTGGTTTGGCCCTAAATGTCTGTCTCAATAAAATCAAAGCAAAAGCCTTTACTTTGTCTAAAAAAGAAAAAAAAGGAGTAGTTTTCAGCTTCTCCGCTTCTCTTTTGCAATAGCCATTAGTTGTCATCTTGTCAAAAACTTGCTCCATGGTTCTCTGCAAAACTATCCTCATTATGTCACATGGACCAGGAGTTCGATGGTTCTTTTTTGAAAGGATTCTGCATATGACTCTTGTCCTTTATATATGGAAACCTTGCGATAACCATTGGACATTTTACTGATCTTGGTTTTAGCGAACTAGGGTTTGAAAGTTGAAGAATGACCCGTATTGTTAACTGCTTCTTATTCATTATTTCAGGCTTTTAAAATACTTGATTTGCAACTTGGATTGTTATAGCTACTTACATTCAGTGATGGGATTCAAGTAATTAAACAACTGGTTCTTTGCCCTAATGATTTCTTCCAACAACCAGTTTGCCAAACTGCTCAGAAAGTTAACAACCGGTTCTCCCGAAGTGGTGCGAACTGGCTGAATCCCACCACTGCTTACGTTGTAATCCTGTATCCTACATATCTAGGACAATGCCAAATTAAGGGGAATTGGTTACCTACAGTACTCACTGAATATGAAGGCCTTGTATATCTCACCATAATACTTAAATCAGTTTGCTTTTATTTTATTTTAAATTAATTTCCAGAGTTTTGAAGGGTGGTTCATTACAGACGCTCCCATATGGCTAGTCCACCCAAAAAACACACTTTTATTTTTCTGGCAGGCTTTCTTTATCTTTGTACCATAAATGTATGACACATGGAGATTTAGCAGTTGTAGTTTTCCATGACATTTGTTGTCATGCTGGGAAATGTTTTACCAATTGAATTCATGTCTGTTATATTCCTGCAAAAGAAATAGATTTCCTGCTGGGTAAAAAAAGATGGCAACTCTATACTGCTGTGAATTTTCTGTTGGAAATACACCTTTCTCTTCAGTACAGTGTGATGGCCATCTGTGTGAACAGAAGGAATGGAGACAAATTTTACTGGCTTTGCATTTTAATGGAAACTTATCTAATTCATAGTTTCCAAACCAATTAATGAGGTGAAATTGGTTCTCATTTGGTATTCACATTTTGCCAAAGTTTGATGCAGTTTTCCAGTTAAAAATGTATATGAAAATTATCTATTTACTTAATGTATTTGTGGGCCTCTTTTCATTAAAAATAATGCCAATGGGAATTTTTTACAACTCCATTTATCTGTGAACATAATATCTATAGAATGCATGCTGTATGGGGAAATGGGTTGTAAAATGTGTAGGTGTGCAAAATTATGTTTTGCACACCTACACAGATTTTAGGAAAATTGTGCCCAAGAATTTGTATAACTTTATTTTTAAAGAATAAAAATTATGGGCCAAACAAGTATTATAGGAAGCAGAATGCACAGATTGTGGAACAAACCATGAGCGATTGGTTCAAATATAGTTCATATGACCCTTCAAGAAATCAAGGCGATTGTCAGTAAATTTGATCTGGAGACAATATTGTTAAAATATAAATTCTATGTAAGGAAAATAATCCATATACTTTATTTATGCAAAAAACAACCTGGGAAATTATGGGAAGTAATAAGAGACCTAGTAAAACATGAAGAAGAAAACTCTTCCCCAGATTTGAAAGGATAAATGCTTTGTCTTTCAGAAGAAAGTGAAGAGTTAGCCAGGAAGAGACAAAGGATAAAAAGCTTCAGGCAACAAGAAGAATGTGCTATAAATTTGTGCATTTACAGAGAGCATGAAAACTAACATGAACTAATAAAAAGTAAAAACACAAAAGAGAAAGAGAAAAAAGAAAAAAACAGACAAAAGTGCAAAAAAGAAAGAAAAAATAAAAAGAAATAGAAGTTTCTGATTTTCTTTGCAGCAAATATAAGAACAATTACAAATGCTGAGTATAAGTAGCTCTTGCAATGCTGAGCACTGAGACTTCATTCCTTTTGTTTATTGTGCAAATGGTAGAATTCACTGACAGTTTGAAAGGAGGTTGATATGCACAAAAAAGCCTAAGATATGAGATGTTCTTGAAGTGGTTCGGGAATGACGAGAGGCACAAGCAAGCAAGTGACAACAGCTCTTTAATATACGGTGAGACTTCAGCAAAAACTCAGAGGCTGCAGTCCTCCTTATATACAATCCTGGAGAGACTGTCAGCCAATCAGAAACGTAGGCAGGTTTGAAACTCCCGCTTAAAAGTATCAATACATAACACCCCTCCCTTCCCAGAAGGCACTAACACTCAAAAATTAACATATGTACAAACAAAGTCTCGCAGGTGCTTAGGCTGAGTTCTCGCCCTAGTTGACCTGCGCAGTTCAGTGTTTGGTGAGGCGTCGAGCTGGTCGGAGGGACTCTTTGTCTCTCCCGGCTCCGCCAATGGAACCTCCTGGATTTTGTCCGGGGCGTGGTTATTCCCGGCTGGGAGTGGCGACTCGCTGGGGCGGCGCTGGAACCAGGGCTTGTCAGCTAAGTATTCTCGCGGCCCCGGGCTTGAGTTAGCTGTTTTGGAGAAGTGGTCATAGTTAGGCTCGGACATGTCTGCGTTGATGTCTGCCTCGCCAACCACCCGTTTCCTCAATTGGTCTATGTGGCGCTTCCAGAGTCTATCTACCCCCACATCCACCGTGTATGATTTTGGGCCTGTTATCCCCACTATGGTTCCTGCAACCCACAGAGGACCGCTGGCATAATTGCGAGCGAACACCGGGGACCCGACCTGAAACTGCCTTAAGCCACAGGTCTCTCCCTTAAAGTTTTCGTGCGAATAGTTAGGGTGAAGCCTGTCCAACACGCACCGGAGCTTTCTCCCCATGAGGAGCTCTGCTGGGCTTCTCCCAGTTGCTGTGCATGGTGATGCATGCTGAACCGCAAGGAATTGATCTATCCTGGCCTGCCAGTCCCCATTGTCTAATCTGGACAGTGCTTCCTTGGCTGTCCTGACAAATCGTTCAGCCAATCCGTTGGAAGCCGGGTGAAATGGGGCTGATAGGGCATGGCGGATCCCCAGGCCGGCCAAGTAGCCTTCGAAAAGGGTTGCTGTAAATTGGGGACCATTGTCCGATACCAAGGTATCCGGCAGGCCGTGGGTGGCAAACAACTTTCTTAGGGCCTTGATAACCGCTTCGGCCGTTGTGGATGGCATTAATACAATTTCGAGCCATTTTGAAAAGGCATCCACTACTATTAAAAACGTTTGGCCATGGAACGGGCCGGCAAAATCAATGTGGATCCTCCCCCATGGGCCTTTTGGTTTCTCCCACTCTCGGATGGGCGCTACTGGGGGATCGGGGCGAGACTCCTGGCAGGGTCTGCACTTCCCCACCCACTCGGAAATGACCTGGTCCATGTTGGGCCACCAGACATAGCTGCGGGCTAAGCACTTCATCCTAACGATGCCAGGATGCCCTTCGTGCAATAATTCTAAAACTCTATCTCGTAGTTTTGCTGGAATTACCACTCTGTCACCCCACAGTAAGCACCCCCCTTGCGTAAACAGTTCATTTCGTTTGTTGGCAAAACCTTGGTACTCCTCCCCGACCACCTTGTCCGGCCACCCTTTCAAAACCCAACCCATAACAGTCCGGATAACAGGGTCTCTATTTGATGCCTTCGCCACCTCGCCGGAGGAGATGGGCCCCAAGGTTAACGTGTCCAACAACAGGACGGAGGTTTCCGGTGTTGGGTTGTCCAGCAGGTCGGGAAGGGGGCAACGGCTAAGGGCATCCGCATGACCCAGGGTCCGCCCAGGCCGATGGACGAGCTGGTACGAGTAGGCCGATAAGAAAATCGCCCATCTAGTTAAACGGGGGGAGAGGGCAGCGGGGGTTGGCCTGTCGCCTGCTAGCAGTCCTAGCAACGGTCTATGGTCAGTCACAAGTTCGAATTTTCGGCCATAGAGGTATTCGTGGAACTTTTTAACCCCCGCAATCGCAGCCAGAGCCTCTCTGTCCAATTGGCTATAGTTTCGTTCTGTGCTGGACAGAGTTCGGGAGTAGAAGGCAATGGGTGCCTCTAGGCCGTTCGGCAGTCTATGGCCTAGGACGGCACCAACTCCTACGGGGGAGGCGTCGCAAACCAAGACGAGCGGCAGCTCTGCATTGTATTGGATCAGGAAACTGTCCTCAGATAGGAGTTTTTTTACTGCCTCAAACGCGGCCGCTTGCGGTTTCCCCCAGACCCATGGTACATTCTTCCCTAAGAGTTTGTGAAGGGGATCAGCGACCGTGGCCTTATCTCTTAGGAACATTGAGTAGAAATTTAGTAGTCCAAGGAAGGCTTGGAGCTCAGCTTTGGATTTGGGGGCTGGTGCGCTTTTGATGGCCCTCACCTTGCTTTCGGTAGGGTGGATGCCTGTGCCGTCCACCCTGTACCCCAGAAATTCTACCGAGGGGACCGCTATCCTGCACTTGTTCTTTTTAAGTCTTAGTCCCGCTTCTCTGAATCTGGACAGGACGTTCCGTACCCTGTCCCCTAGCTGGTGTTCGTCTTGGGCGCTGACTAAGACGTCATCGAAATAGGGGACTACTCCCGGAAGTCCTTGCAACAGGCGCTCCATGGTGCTTTGAAATAAGCCGGGTGCGACGCTCACCCCAAATTGGAGCCTGGTGCATTTAAATGCACCCCTATGAGTCACGATCGTTTGCGCCTCTGCCGTGGCGTCGTCGACCGGTAACTGTTGATAGGCTTGGGCCAGGTCTAATTTGGCAAAAATTTTTCCGGGGCCCAGGGAGTGTAGTAGATGGTGCACGATCGGCACCGGATAGGCGCTCGGCTGCAAGGCCTTGTTGATCGTGCACTTGTAGTCGGCGCAAATTCTGATTGAGCCGTCGGACTTAACTGGGGTGACTATGGGGGTCTCCCACTTGGCATGGTCAACGGGAACCAACACCCCTTGCTTAATCAGTTTGTCCAGTTCTGCATCGATCTTTGGTTTCAATGCGAACGGCACTCTTCTGGCCTTTAGTCTTACTTGGGCTACGTTGGGGTCTAAGTTTAGTGAAATAGGGGTCCCCACATACTTGCCCAATGTGTCCCCGAAAACGTCCTGGAACTCGGACAGGAGGCTGTCTTTCAGGGTTGACTTGGACATCAGGTGGACGCCGGTGAAGCCCATGCCAAGGGCTCGGAACCACCCCATGCCCAGGAGGCTCGGCAGCTGCTTCGTGACGATGGTCAGCGGCAGGTCTCTTTCGTAGTCTCCGTAGGTGACCCGGAACGTGCCCACGCCTTCGAGGGGGACTCGGTTCCCCTGGTAGTCTAGGATGCGCAGTCTCTGTCTGGAGAGTTGATCCTTCCGGAACGACGGCAGGAGGGTCTTTAGGGTTGTCCACGACATGATGGAGAGAGCTGATCCGGTGTCGATCTCCATCGAACACGGTCTTCCGTTGATCTCGACCACCGTGCTGACTTTGTCCTCGACCGTTGTGCTGGCCTGGTCGATGTGTATGCTGCGGCCATCTCGCGGTTCAAATTCGCGCCGTTTTTTCGCGCCGCCTTCTCTCGTTGGCTGCTTCTGGCGCGCTGATTCCGGTTGGCTGCGGCGCTCACGTGGTTTGAGTCTTCTGGGCAGAGTGGCTCTGCAGACTCGCGCCAAGTGCCCTTTCTTCTCGCAACGCCTGCAAATAGCCTCTCTGTATTTGCAGGACAGTCTATCATGGTGCCCGCCACAGCTGGGACAGCTTCGCCGGGGGCTGCCAGTGTCTTTTCTCCGGTGCTCTGTTCGGAAGACGTCCTCATCCGACTCGGACTCCGAGCTGGATCCGGCGTCTTCTCTGTGCACCGGGGCAGACTTGGGGCTGTCTTTGCTGGTCGGCGGACGCTGTAGCGTTTCAGCGGCCTTTGTGGAGGCTTCGTGAGCCCTGGCCTCATCAAGGGCTCCGGCAAGCGTCAGATCAGGCTTGGCGAGCAGACGCCGTTGCAGCCTAATGTCCCGAACACCACAGATCAGTTGCTCAAGCAACGCATCATCCAAGTCTCTGTAGTCGCAATGAGTTGCGGCTTTTCTCAGGCTGGCCATGTACGCGCTGACCGGCTCTCCCTCTCGTTGGACGCGCTGCCTTAGTTGGTATCGCTGCACGAACTTGGAGGGGACGGGAGCGTAGTGAGCCCGGAGAGTTGCCATCAAGGTGTCCCATGAGACTGTTTGAACCGGCGTTGGCTCACACAGTGACTCGGCCATCTCGAACACGTCCGGTCCGCAGTGGCTTAGGAATAGGGCTCTCTTTCGATTAGCCGAGAGGCCCTGCATGTCGCTGGCTTCTAGCGAGCATTCAAACCTTGTTAGGTACGAGACCCATTTTTCGCGGGTCGGATCAAAAGGCTTGGGCGGAACGTAGGCAGACATGTCCGGTATGTCTCCTGTGGTTCGCCTCGTCGCCTAGCTGAAGCTCGTGGTCTCACTGGTTGGCTTCTTGTAGCCTCAATCCCACCTTCGTCGCCAATGAAGTGGTTCGGGAATGACGAGAGGCACAAGCAAGCAAGTGACAACAGCTCTTTAATATACGGTGAGACTTCAGCAAAAACTCAGAGGCTGCAGTCCTCCTTATATACAATCCTGGAGAGACTGTCAGCCAATCAGAAACGTAGGCAGGTTTGAAACTCCCGCTTAAAAGTATCAATACATAACAGTTCTCTTTCCCTTTCCCTCCCCAGTAAGACCGAATAAGCAAAACCAGCCTTCTTGCATCTGAGATGAAAAATAAAGGATTTTAAGGCTCATTTTTTCAGATCATCTCGAGCCTCAGGAACTCTCACTTTAAATGTCCAATGGTGTTGCCTGTTGTAGTTTTTTACTAGTTAGAAACCACTGCCTCCGTACTAACAAAATCAAGCTCACAATTGTTTGTGCAAGTCTTTCTCCTCCTCTTTTAAAAACAACAACTAGAAGAAATCTGGCTGCAAGCTGGCTTGCGTCTTCTTGGAGCAAGCTTATGCTTTGTGTGTTCTAGTCTGCGTTGAATGCAAATTGATCCTCATATAATAATTCTGTGGGAAAATCCAGCCCTACCGGCATAACTGATTTGGCATGGCACTCGGCTTTAATTGCTTTCAGGTTTTACTTGTGAAGGCCAAAAAAACCTGAAACCCCACATAGTGTTGTGCTGCTTTTCCTCTGCAGATGGAGTCTCTATGGAATATATGACTGAAGATTGAAATGTGCACATTGAAATGCAGTGGGAGGCTTTTAAAAAGCCCAGCAGATGTCTGACTGGTGGGCCTCATGGCAAATTAATGTTTTATTAGGCAGATTCTGTTACGAAGCAGGAGCATTTCCACTGGAGCCAGATCTTTCTCAGGCTTGGATGAACTTAGGAGGCCTGAGTTAAGAATGCAGCTTCAACAGGGGCCCACAAAATAGATCCAACAAGTTGCTTTTCCTCAGCTTTAGTTTCATAACTCCAAAGTGGGAATGAGAATTACCAGTTGGCCCTTTGCTTCTGACAGGAATAAAGGGCCAAAATAGCTGAAGATCTGCGTAGTAGAATAGAAATCTGTAGTTAATCATCATTTTTCTTCACTATGTACGTATTTATACAGACCAAATAATTTTGTTTTACCATCCTGCGTATAGATTTCTGGTGAAATCCCAGTGAACAATGTTAAACAAAGTGGGAATTATTTTTGAATATAATTTGCCAGGTAGTTTATTTAGCATAATTGAACTTTTTTTTTATAAAAAAAATCTAACATTATTAAGTAGGAGAATAAACATTTACAATTCTTTTTATCTAATTGTTCATAGATCTAAGAAATAGTGCTGAGCAGCAGTTAAGGCATTACAGTACATTATATGACTGCAAAGATACTGATTTGAATTCCCACTTTCTAGTGATCTTGTGCCAGTGATCTCAATCAAATCAACATCATGATGCCACAAGGGAGAAGAAGGGACAAGTTAAGAATGCAAGAAATAAAGATCCTGGGAAACATCCATTTGTATACTTAATAGGATGATTCCTTGGGGATGTTTCACATCAAAGTGGTTCCCTTTCTTTTCCCTCACTCCCCCACCCCCATTTAAAACATTTTGAGCCGTTTCCCAAAGAACTGCAGTTTTTCTGCCAGCCACAGAGGAAGTGTAAATTCATTTACACTGGTGTTGGGAATATAGTTGGGAATATAGTTGGGAAATGACAGAATGTTAGATTTCAAGGATGCAAAATATATAATCCACCTCTCCCATATTTCCAAATTTAATCCTTTTTTAATCTTCCCAGATGACAGCAGCTTCAATACTGGTGAGATAAATAACATTGACCCTCTCAAGTTTTGCTTTACTGGTGTGTGTGTGTGTGATATGTGCATGTCTATGTACGTCCTGGAAGAACACTGAGAATGTATATCAAGAATATATAATCTCGGCATGGTCACCCAAAGAATGAAGATCACCCCACCAGTCTCTGCAATGATACACAAAGATGGAGGAAAGACATAATTTGATATTGCATGGAAGAAGTAAACCACCCCTGTATTTTACCAAGAAAACCACATGGTTAGACATTACAGTATAAAATGATTGATAATAACATGATGGATTCCTCAGGTTGAATGGCACTCAATGTGCTACTGAGGAAGAGCTGTGGGTCTTTTGGAAAGTTAATAGTGTTTATGACCTACCTAGATTAAAGTCTTTGGGATGTTTTGTTGCTGATGGTGCCATGCAGGACAAGAAAATGCAAAGCTGCAAAGACAGAATTATAATAAAAAGCATAAACAGCAGGGTTGAAATGCTCCCAGTTCAGACTGGTTCAGCCGAACCGGTAGTGATGGCGGCCGGTGGTTCGGAGAACCAGTAGCAATAGTGGCGCAAGGCTCCACCCACCCACCCGGTCGTCATTACTTCCTGGTTTCAACCAGGAAGTAACCAGTTTTTTACCCTCAGCGCAGGTGCAGAAGGGTTTGCGCATGTGCAGAGGGTCCACGCATGTGGCATGTGCACTTCCGAACCAGTTGGGAAGATAAGTAGATTTCATTCCTGATAAACAGTATTGCTTTCATAGTCAGGAAGGATATAGCAAGGGTAATATTTGGGCACAATGCAATCAGTGCTGAATATTATCAGTAGACTTCACAAATGGCCCGTTAGTATCATGATTATATTCCAATCAATGATGCAGAACAAATTCGGGTTGATGAGTTTTATGACCAAATTCAATCTCAAATCAACATAACGTGCAGGCAAGATTTGTTGTTTGTGATTGGAGATCAGAAGACTAGCATTGGAAATAACATGGAAGAAAATGTAGTTGAATAGCATGGCCTAGAAAAGCAGGAAAATGATTTATCAATTATTGTGAATCCAATGATCACCAAAAGCACACAGAAATCAAATTGAATATATTATTGTCACAATGTCACAAGCAGTGGAACAGCTCAGTTAAGTAAGGTGCTGACTGTGAAACAGATCATGAATTGCTCATGTGCAAGTTCCAAGTCAAAGTGAAAGAAAAAAGTCAACCAATGTCCACAATATGATTCTGTATATATACCCATCACTTTCAAGAACATCAGGAATTGTTTTGAAGCCCTGAACCTCATTGATAGGAACAAGGGGCATTACGTAATTATATCAAAGAAGTTGTTTGAGATAAATGTTGAAAGAGACTTCCAAAGACCAAGTAAGAGAAGAAAGCAAATGGGATGTTAAAACGAACTGTGGAAATTGTCAAGAAGAGAAGACAAGATCAGAACAAAGAATTTCAGATAGATGTTAGAAGACATATAAAGAAATATTACAAACAACATTTACAAAGACATTGAAAAGGGAAACAGATTTGGAAAAGCAAAGATAGTTCTCCAAACTATCTATAGGTTACAAGTATTAATAGGATGTAAACTATAGGTTACAGATATTAATAGAATATTTAGAGAACTATGGCAAGCAACAGAAGGATTAGCAAAGGCTTTGGCCAAACTATGCCAGCAACCCTGAGTTTATTGGACCATGATGTCACTACTTCCTATGCTCTTTTAGTTTTGGTAGAATTGTAACCACTGTGGGATTTATTTCTTTTTGCTTGTGTAACACATGCACTAAAAGATGTCAAAACATGAAACATGTGTATGTGCTCATTTTTCTTCATGTGACTTTCATTTTTAAAGACTTCTATATACTCCAGCTAATCTGGAAACAGCATCTCCAGGAAATTACTTTCTAGTTAAAGGGGACTTGACATCTGCAGAACAGCAGAAATCTGCCAACTATATTTTTGGAGCCTGGCAGTGTAGATACAGTATTGGTGAAGCCCACTGTGGCTCATTCTCAATGCCTCTATTTTCTTGCTCTCTGATGTTCTAAGGCTGACAAGAGCACTCAACCACTGGCACATTTTTAAACAAACAAGTTGGAGCAAATAGTACATGGTTTTGCTTTGCTGACCTACTTAATTAAAAAAACAGTTTCTAAAAATGGAAATGCTGTTTGATTTAATACGAAGACGGGGCTGTGTTTTTCCAACATCTGTGTCCAGAAAGGAAGAAAAATCCTGTTTTGACTGGCCTTCCTCCATCACATTTCCCCCCCCTCTCTTTCAATTCGTGTCTAAAGCACAGTAAGTTACATAAACATTCCATTTCTTTCCATAAATTGGCTTCAGTTTCTGAACAATAGAGTCACTGTGAAGAAGTGAAAAACCACAGACACACCCCACAACTGCTGGTCACACAGCCAAAAAGAACTAAAGATGCATTCTTTGAAAGTACCCAAAAGGAAATCCATGGTCTTAAGGCAAGACCTTTTAATGTTATACTTGGAAGTGTTCCTACCTGCCACCCCCAATCCCGCCTGCTCTTGATTTTCTTCATTTTGGCTGTCTGGTGCAAAATATTTGACAGAGAGAGAGAGGGAGAGAGAGTGAAGGGGGAGAACAGAAGAAAAAGAAAAGAGGGTTTGGAAGCAGAATATTATTCTCTTTTAAAATGTTGATAATAGCTGTCAGTATTCACTAACTTCTGAATGGTGTGTGCCAAAAACTTGAAGCACCTCACAAAATTGGGAAACGATTTACAGCTAATTTACATAATGCAAGCAATGCTGTTGAAAATGCCCCCAACTGTCTGCATAAAATATTTTTCTCTGAAAATAAATTTACCAAGTTTGAAATTTTAAATTTTAACAGTGTGTAATGATATAGCCATAGAGAAATAATTCAAAGCCTTCTGATTTAGACTACAGTAACAATGTACATTCAAGCATTAGGAATATAGCTGCAAATTGATAAGAAATAAATCTTAGAAGAAAAATATGGGGAAATAAAGATTACAGGTAGTCCTCAACTTATAACTATAATTGATAGTTATAAATATAATTGATAGTAATATCTCTGTCTGATTTTATGGTTGCTGTTGTTGTTGTTTTTGTTTTGCAGTGGCTGTTAAGCAAATGCCACAGTTATTAAGCAAGTTCATTTTCCTCAGTGGCAGTTTTTGCTGGAAAGTAAATGCCTGCAAACTGGCAAAAAACACTGAAATTCTTTCTAAACTGAAAATTGTAGTCATGCGACCGATGATGCAAACAACTGCAAATGCAAGCTGATTGCCAAGAGTCAAACTGCAATCACATGCCCACAGGTATGGGTAGGTGGGTGGGTTGTGGCCATTGGAACTTCAAAAACTAGTTGTGAGTAGCTTTGGGGAGGTCCATTGTGACCTTGACTGATCATTAAGTGAGAACTACCTTCAATTTACATTATTTACATATTGTTCTGACCCAGGTCCCCAAACACGACAAACCCTCTGAAGTTAACTCAATGATTCCTTTATTAGGAGTGCCAGCAGCCCTGGCAAAAAAATTCTCCCTCACTGCAGGTTAACAAGTCTGTCCGGCTGGGAGATGAATAGTTGTCTGCCACATCTATTCATTGCCACCCCCTGCCTTTCATCCCCAGAGCTAGGGTGGGGCTCTGCTAGCAGAGGTAGCTCTTTCTTCCCATGTACCAGCCCACAGATTTCCACTGCTCTCCTCTCCTCTGTCTTCTGTGCATCCACACATCAGACACTAGACCCAGCTGTTCCTCCTCTTCCTCATCAGCCACCTCCAGACCTGGGAGCTGTTGACTCTCCATCTGAGAGCTGACGGATGGCTGAGGCTCTGCCTCTCTCTCTCTCTCTCTCTCTGCCAGCTCCTTTCCCTCTTTCCCCTCTAAGCTCTCAGTTTGCTCTTCCACACCTCCTTCTCCTCTGATTCGGCTGCTGGAGGGGCCGGTGGCCAACAGGCCACAACATATACATTTTCCATATTTGTTGCAATGATGATGTTACTGAAGGAAAATCCAGCCTTCCAATATTTAATAAGCCCCGAGGACTTGGTTTTGCCAGCTGGCCTGGATAACCCAGTGTGGGATAGAGCCTATCAAATGGCTGATTTAATCGTGTGTTGTTGCCAGGGGGTGGGGGTTGTTTTTTATTTTTAAAAATTCTATAGTGTGTTTTTATTGTTTGTAAGTGGCTTAGAGTCAGTGTAAAAACATTGTTATTTGAGCAGTTCTTCTACATGAATAACCTAACTTTGCTCTTCCCACAGGCTCTAGAAAATATCCCAGTTCTATAGGCATTGGGCATAGGAGCTGATGGGTACAAGAACTGCAAGAGTCATAGAATCCATTCAAATGAAGCTGTTCTTGCAGCCAGAGCTTCTGGATCAGCAGTTGTGGGTATAACTCACTCTTTTCTCATTTAAACCCGGGGTGAATTATCTTTAATACTGTTAACAGAATCCTGACTAATATTATCACATTGCACAAAGGGGCAAGAAGGGTCAGAGTGATGCATGGATTGCAGCATTATGATGCAAAACCAATCCCTTTTCTATATGGTTGTGATATCATGCAATAGCACTTAGACTTATATACCACTTCACAGTGCTTTACAGCCCTCTGTAAGTGCTTTACAGAGTCAACGTATTTCCCCCAACAATGTGGGTCTTCATTTTACTGACCTCAGAAGGATGGATGGTTGAATCAACCTTGAGATGGTGAGATTCGAACTGCCGAACTGCTGGCAGCTGGCAGTCAACAGAAATAGCCTGCAGTCCTGCATTCTAACCACTGTGCCACAATGGATCCACTCCAGAAGGATGGAGCTTATAAGCACAAGTGCAATAATCATTAATAGTCCACCGGCCCCAATCTATTTGTCATTAAGGCCTCTAGGCTAATTTAGGAGTTATAGTTATGCTCTGTATATAAAAAAATATATTCCAGTCATCCAAGGCATCTACAGTTGATGGTTCTCAAGAAGCAAAGCTGGGAAATACCTCAGTAGATAAATCTAGATAGTAGTTTTCAACCGATATAGAGATAGAGCAATCTTTCAGCTGGCATAGGAAGATTCATATGAGGCAAGTATTGGTACCATCAGCTAATCTGGACTGTGTATCCCATCCCCCACTTTAGATAGTAATATCATCTAAATGCATTTGATTTAGAAAAATAGGTTGATTCCTGATGGTAGCTCATGGTGAAGAGGATGCAAATAGGATAAAGTTAATGAATCAACTATCTTGGTGCTGTGTGCTACTATCTATCAATGCAGAGACTAGACTGTTCCCTGGAGGAAATCACCAATTTCTGCTGTATGAAGAAAAAGGTCAGGCTAAGCAATTTGCGAACTCTACCTAATGAACAGGTCAATTTATATAGCAATGATGAATCTATTGCAAATGAGTTCAGAAAAAACATAGACAATACAGCTGCCTTTTTCAAATGGTATCTTTTGGTGCCAAAGAAGTCCTTCCAATGAGGAATGGATGGAATCCATCTGTGATTATTCAAGGGCAAATCCATCATTACATCAGACATTTAATGTCAGACCCCAATCAGCAAGCCAAATTTATTTAAATTTACTTCATGGAAAGACAAGACAGGGTAGAATTGAGAAAGGAACACTCCACAATGATGTAATTCAATGTGAGATTTTTGAATTATGGGAGAAACTACCATGACAATGAAACCTAACATTGTGTCATTCAAGATTGAAGATACTCCTCAAAGTGAATTAAAATGTTCATTGTAACAGCAGAAAAAAATCTCCAGTACTTCAAATTTGCCTTTGTAAAGTTTCAATTGAAGAAAAACATGCAGCTGAGGAAGGGGACAAGGAAGATAGAATTTCTTATTGGGTGAGAAAAATAAAATTCAGAAACATCAAATGATGAAATAGAATTATCTTCAGGTTTTCAGAATTACCAGCACAATTTATGGAATAAGGTATAGATTTTATCTACCCAACATTTGACAATCCTGCAGAACTGTTCTCAGAGAACTCTATCTTGGTTTCCCTCAATGAAATAATGAGGAAAAATCAATTCCATATGCATTAGATGCTTCTCTGGAATGATGAAAGAATATTGTTAATGCAATGCTGTCAGTGAAGGAGCTAATGCTACTTATTTTCCAGCATAATTTTTTGATTCAGTTTAACTGTCTGGATTTCCAGCAAATACACTGGAATTGAAGATGGGATTCCCATCATTTTAATTAGGAATTTGGCTCTTCGAAGGCTTTGCAAATGGAACATGGATGATTGTGAAAGAATTTTAAAGAATCACATGGTAGCAAATATAAACATTGGTGCATTCAGAAATGATGTTGTCATAATTCCAAAAAATTATGTTAATCTATCAATCAGAAGGTGAAGATATTCAGCTTCAGTGGACACAGTTCCTAAAACAATGATGCTTTGCGTTCACTATGCATAAACTGCAAGAAAAAAACCATGAAGACCTGCTCCGGGTCATTTTATTTCTTTGTTCAGGGAAGGAAATTTCTCTGAAAGGATGATCCAGTGGGTCACCCAAGAGAAACCACTTTAAACTACTCTGTGTGATGGCTGTCACCACATGAGGAGTGTTGATTTGGATGTAGTGGTTGACTATGCGGGTGGAGTCTGGCAGTTTTAGAAAAAAAGTCTTGAGAAAGAGTTGTTCCTTATCCTCCTTTTTTCTTTTTCCCTGAGGAAAGGCATTTGTGGTAGCATACAGAAAAATTCCAAATGCTTGTGGTGAACTGTAGAATACAAACAGCAAACCATGTTTTGACAGCTGCAACGTGGAATAATTATAAGTGGCCTCTGTTGGGTGGCCACAACAGAAGCCCTTGCCTTCACTAAGTATGTGATAGCAAATGTGAAAAAGCAAGTCAGTAAAAAGCCCAGGGAGGTGCTAGCAAAAGTGTAATCACACCCTGAATTTAAGGCAAGAAAAATGCTATTTTCCAAGACAGAATGGGTGAGAAAACAAGAGGATAGGAGGAGTGCCTGCCTAATAAAATGTTAAGTGTGTTTTAATTTTCACAGTCCAGCATATGCTATGAACATTTTCTTATGCATGTGAAGCAAAAGTTATATTCAGAAACCCTTTAGTTAGAAAATTCATCCAGCAAATCTCTAGCTCTCATCTATCTAATCTAAGCCTAAACTGCTAAATATGCTATCTTTTAATTACAAAACAGAATCTCACATCATGCATATTGGCTTCATTGAAGTCAAGTTGGTACACTAATTTAATAATTAGCTAAATCTCTGCTCCAATCAACATTAGAGTAGAATAGAATAACAGAGTTGGAAGGGACCTTGGAGGTCTTCTAGTCCAACCCTCTGCTTAGGCAGGAAACCCGGCCTATACCATTTCAGACAAATGGTTATCCAACATTCAGAGATTGCTATAGATTTGCAATGAATGCATTGGGAACCAGAATAGGTTGGACTTGTATCACATTTCATTATAAATGTATATTTAATAAAACTACTAGTACTGCTATTATTAATCACTACGGATTGAAATAAGGCTTAGTGAAAAATGACTTAATATAGTGCTACAAATAACAGCTTCTAAATTTGGTTTTGTTGCCAGTTAAATTTCTGGACATCAACTATATATACTTAGATATTTGAGGACTGCTAGCAGCAGGATAAAAAATTTAGCAAATATTCTCAGAAGATGTTGATGCTTTTTAATACAGTGCAGTATAGAATAAATTATAGCAGAATTTTCCTAGATGGTAAATTCTATAAAGAATTTAAGTAAACCTAAGAAATAAGCACACAGCTTTCACTGAAATGTATTTGAATTTCTTCTCCTCTGTGTCAGGCTAAGAACAATGAGAGGACAAGCATTCAACAATGAAACTAGTCCAGATACGGAAAACTTGTAGTCCATAACTTTTCATCTTCTTTACCAGTAGTATTCATAGGAGGTGTTTATTTTCTTCTCTGTAATTAAATAATGTTCTGTGTGTCTGTGTTTTGTTCCCTTTTCATGTTACAGATCTCTGTGTTTGTGTGTATGAATGTATGGCATGAGAACCAGCTACATGTCTTCTGCTGTGGCTCACGTGACTAAGATGGAGGAGGCTTAGAATGGAGCAGCTGGCAACATTCTGAACCATTGCCTAGCGTCTTCAGGCTTGGGGCATTTTTCCTAGAATGCTTTTCTTTGCAGCCCCCTTCCAGATCCAGCCCATTTTGAACTTGATATCTTCACTCCCAACTATTTCCACCATGCTGGTTTGGTGTTGTTCTATGTCCTATGACCTATGCCAATTGACAGAAAGACATATATACGCACAAACTCATACTATCACTTGACAAAACTTCTGATCAAGCCAAGGGCCTGGTCTGGCTTGCTTGACCCTGAGAAGGGTGAGGTCAGTGATTATATTTCAGTGTTGCTGAGGCATTGTGGGGATGCTTTAACTCCCATTCATCATCATTCCTTCTTTGTATGTTATATACCATATTCATCTCCCACATCTCACAACAGCTACCGGTAGTAGCAGGACAAATTTGGAAGGTATTTTTATTCATTTATAAAATAACGGACAACATTTCAAAAACATTAAAAGAAACTGCTATTAATAGCATCTTTATAGATTCAGCTTAACTAAAGTGAAAACTTGTAAGATGATCATATAGCTGGCAAAAATGAACAAAGTGGGTTTTTTTTTTTGTTTACCTGCCAAATTGTTCCTTTATTTATGATATCCAGCTTTCTAATCCAGAAGTCAAAATTAGTGGGCCTCAGATAGATTTCTAAACTGTGGGAAGGCATAGCTCAATATGGATACTATTGTTTCCCAGTAACCTTATACTTGGATCTTAATATCTTCAGAAATTCACAAAATGCTCAGGATTGCATTTTGGCATTTATACTTGGGAAATCTTGGAGTCAGCCAAGTTACCTTTTTGCTGAAGTGTTACAAAAGAATAAATTAATCAGTCATTACACAGTTCAATATGCTTTCAGAAGGACGTTTTTCTTTTGTTCTTTAAAGACACGTTTTAATTTGAATATTAGAGTTTGGTTAGTTGAATATTAAAACTTGATCAGATGAGAACTGTTCCTATCATTTTATGCATGTCATAAGATAGTCATAGTTTAATTCTAATAATTTCACTGTGATTTTATTCTGTAGTTCATTTTATTCTATTTTCAGAGTTTGTAATTTTAGTCTTAATGCAAATAAATCTTTTATTAAAATCTTACATTTTAAGGTTAACACGTGGGAATGCTAATCTTTAGGTACATTTTACATTTCATTGTTTATGATTTAAATAGTGTAATATTTATTGATGTCATTTTATATTAGCCTATGACCAAAATTTTAAAAAAAGATTCAATTTAAATGTTAGAGCTATTAAAACAAGATCCAGAGTGCTAAAGAAATTATATGGCCCACACCAGTGAGATAAAGTGCTTATCAAAGGTAGGCTGCAGTTTGACCCTAAGCTGCCTTTCCAAAGGTGTTTGTGTTTGTGTGTGTGTGTGTGTGTGTGTGTGTGTGTGTGTGTTATAAAGTCTAAAAAACATTATTTGTGGAATACATTTATTATTAACCACTGCAAATTGATATTAATGCAGGGGTTTCCAACCTTGGCAACTTTAAGCCTGGTGGACTTCAACTTCCAGAATTCCCCAGCCAGCTTTGAATTCTGGAATTCTGGGAGTTGAAGTCCATCAGGTTTAAAGTTGCCAAGGTTGGAGAACCTTGTATTAATGTATTTCAGTTAACAGTGTCTTTCCTTCAGTGGAAGAGATAATCCTTGTGCGGATTAGGTTCCTTATTGACCATTCCTCTCCCACCCATTGCTCTGGAGAGTTAGGAGGCTTTGCAGAGATTTGGATGTATGAGGGAGGCTTTGGAGGAGGCAGAGTAGGTAAATCTATATTTGACTGACATTGGATGAAGATTCAAAGATCAATGCCAGGTTGAAAATCTCTTTTGCTATCAGTGAAAACTGAAGGCCTTAGTCAGTCTAATATCAGACCTGGTCAGGAGAAGGCTTACCACACTGTGGGAACACAAGACTTTGCCTGCAGTTCTTCATGTCTATGTAAAAAGCTAGTAGGAGCCATGCTACAGGAAATACCATACTTGAAAATCTCACAAATTGTGAGCAGAGTACTCTTAAATCAAAGACAGACTATCTCTTTTAGGTTCGTGGATTGTATAATGTGTATGGAGTAGGCTAATTTGAGCCTAGTCATTTGTGCCTCAAGGGATAACTCTGGATTTATTTATTCAATGACCCATTTGTTTGTTTTCTTGGCTGTCCATGGGATTCTCAGGAGTCTTCTCCAACTCTAAATAGTGGAGATCAAAAGTGCCAATAATATTCCTATTAGACCCCTAATAAAAGCTATCTTTTCTTTCCCTGCTTGAAAGAGAGAAAAGAGAATATTTGGAAAGAGGGAGAATGTGTGTGAGAGAAATATGTGGGTAAGAGAAAAAAGAAGAAAAAAAGGTGTATTGTGGTGATAGTGTACATCAGTGATGGCTAACCTTTTCCGGACTGAGTGCCCCAAGCATGCGCGCGCAAACCCCCCAAATGCAATGCACATATGGCCCCTGTGCATGCGCCCCACCCCTGCACATGCGCGTTCTGCCCCCCACACCCCTGCCTGCATGCATGCCCCCCGCCTGCACCCCATGCATGCACACAGAGGCCCTCGCACTTGCCGTGGCCCCTGCGCATACACAGCAGAGACCCAAAGACTAGGTGACCGGCGGGAGGCACATGTGAATGCGCAGCAGAGCTGAACTGAGGTGACAGTTCATGTGCCATCAGAGCAGACACTGCGTGCCACCTTTGGCATGCATGCAATAGGTTCACCATCACGGGTGTAGATTCTGTTTTACTGCTTGTTCAGATCTCAACCATCGCTTGCTTCAGTGTTGCCTACTGTGTAGCCCCCAACAATTTATCTTTAAAGGAATATGACTTTTTATATTAATTAATCCTCCCTCCTCCCTCCCTGCAAAGAAATAGAAGTTGGTCATTCTTGTCCTTTTTCAGTAGAAGTATAAGAAAAAAAAAAAAGACTCGACTTCTGGTTTGCTGTTTGTCCCCGCTGGATGCTCCTTTGGGATCGTCGCACCCACTGCCTGTAAAGAGCCGCCTTTATAGCGGAATGGCAGCTCGAAAAAACTCCATTTCCATGAGGAAACGGAGATAGAGCAGGCTGGGGTGGGTTGAGTCCTCTGCCTAATCCCAAAAGTTTTTTTTTTTACTTTTGGGACAGAGCGGAAGAGACTCCCCGTATCCCCAGCCGATGCTCCGGGCTCTGGGAGATCTCTGCTACACGCAGAGCTAGGTGGCAAAAGCAAGCCTGTAAACTTGTTAAACTAATTAAAGAAGACGTGAGCTGGACCGCTGACCCTGAGGCGCAAGTATTTTTTTTTCTTATTTTAGAAAAGTTACTGAAGTTGTTTAAGAAGTGAAAGGAAAAAAGATTTTTAAAATGGCGATTGCTGAGGCTTGAAGAGAGGCTGAAAAGGGAAAGTCCTTCCGTTTTCTATTACAAAGTAGCGGAATGAATACTTCTGGTCGTAATTGAGGCAAAACCTCACTCTCACTCTTGCTTTTTTTTTCTTTTCTTTTTTTCCTGGGGATCTGATATTGATCTTGGTTGGAAACAAGCCTTTTTTTTCTTCTCTCTTTTCCACTAAATCTTGTCTGTGTGGGAAATGGCATCGGGACTCACACAGCTAGACAAACGGGGGGGGGGAATTTCCCCCATTAATAAATTACACCAACAAGTTGTAACTCTCCAGTGTCAGAAACCTGATTTTAATATAATAGAATTTCTTCTTGAAGAGATTGTAAGAAGGGATGAGATTGTGAACCAGCAACTCGAAAAATTTAAGCAGGAAATTAAAGAAATTGGTGAATTGGTGAAATCAAAGTTTGACTTTTTGAATCGAAAGATTTTAAATACAGCTAATGGTTTATCAGACTTTCTGATTCGGGTGGATGCAAAGACTAAATTATTAGAGACTAAACTGAAGGAAACTGAGGAGAATTTGGATGACAAGATTCAAAAAATTAAAAAGGATTTGGTAAACATTCAGGATAATAGCTCAGAAGACAAACCTAAAATGGAGGTTGACCAAAAGACTGGTAATGAAGAAAATGTGCAACAGAGGATTGAAAGAGAAGTTTTAATGATTCAATATAATTTTACAGAATATGCAATTAGACTGAGAGGTCTGCAGGAAAATAATAGAGATGACTTAAGGAAAATATCTTCTGAAATTCTGGCTGGGATTTTAAAGGTTCAACCTGATGAAGTGTTTTGCAGGATTGATAGAATTTATAGAATAAACTCCTGGTTGGCAAAGCAAAGGCAATTGCCTAGAGATGTGGTGATCTATTTTACAGATAAAGAAATTAGGAATAATATTGTGCAGAACTCTTTTAATTCTACTTTGCAATTTCATGGAAGAAAGATTTGGATTTTTAAGGAGCTCCCGACTAAGATGCTAATGGAGAGGAAGAAATTTGGCTTTCTAGTGACTGAGTTAAAAAAAAGAAATATCCTATTTAGGTGGGATGCCCCAGTTGGTTTAATATTGAGACACCAAGGAGTAAGATATCAACTGAACACTGTTGAAAAAGCGGAAAAATTTTATCAAAAAATTTTAAAAATGAACTTAACATTTTTAGGCACAATACAGGATAAGCAAAAGGAGTTGGAAACAAAAGGAAAACATCAAATTACAGAGGCTGTGGTGGGTAAATTGTCTTTGGACTCCCTGGATACCCCAGCTGGACTGTCTATAAATAAGAGAGCAGTGTCATCCAACTCCAATGTGATGAACCATCAAGTCACAGACAAGTGCGCAAATCAGCCAGTTGATATACAAGTGATGGAGAAGAAAGATGAGATGACAAAACTAACCCAACAAGATCAACTCATAAAGCAGAATGAAAATCGATCAGCTGACACACAATTGGTAGGCACGAAACGAGGATGGAAATTCAACCCGCAAAAGAAAAAGAAAAGAAATAGATCTCATAGAAACAGCAGTTTCTAAACCAAGCAACAGTGAAGCCAGGGACTTTAAAAAATGAATGAATATCTGAAAAGATAGTGGAGGCGAACAATTGTTTAATACTATCCTGAGGATTGTGGCAGATCTCTGTAATGCCGTGATTTTGGGATGTGAAAAGAGCCTTACCTTGTTGGATTTGAATTATCTACTCTGGATTTCTTTTACTGGTAAATATATTATAATTATTTTGAGTTATAAGGCAAGAGAGTCACGCTGGGGCATGCAGAAGATCTGGATGTTACCCATTAGGATGATGGGAATCAACAATCCTGATGAATACCACAACTATAACTATATGGATATAATTATAATGTCACTCGGGTGGTTGTTTTTACTTTTATATATATACGAGGATATCTACTACTGATGGGGGCAGAAGATGATTGAAGATTTTGAACAAACTGTTGCACCAGCATGTTATTTTACCCTATTATGGGTGATGGATTTAACAATCCAGTGGAAAGATACCAAAGAAGATATTATATGGATTATAAATTTAAAGTTATTGTCTTTTTTCTTTTTACAAAATGGAATGCATATATAGATATGTGTATATCTTAGTAAAGTGGGCAGTGGATTATATTTAGAATTGTATTGCATGATTTTGTAGGAATTGAAGGGTTGAAATAGATTAGTTTACTGATTGATTAGTCTAAGAAAAAGGATCCTTAAGTCATATATTTAGGGGAGTGGAGGAATTGGATAGAACTGAATAAATGTTAAATTTGGATGTAGGGAGAAGGCCGCTTTAAAATGTTATATTAATATATATAAAAGATTAAATGTTAAATTGTAATAATACACTATAAGTTTAGGGGAGGAGAAAAAGGGCAGATTATTGTAAAAATGGGAGTTATAAGAATAATATGCTAAGGGTCAGTATTCTGAGGAGGGAGTAAGGGAAAGGAAAGATATTATGTATGTAATTAGTTATGAAATAGCCTATTGTTGTGAAGAAGTCACAGGGGGGGATGGGTGGTGAGGGGGGGGTTAGGGAAGAGGGGGGGGAAAAGGGGGAAAAACTTGTATTTGAAAACTTTTTCAATAAAAAAAAATAGAAAAAAAAAGAAAAAAAAAGACTCCTGTTTTCACCTATATGTGACAATACAGACTCAAATTTGCCCTTACTTTAACCAATCTGGACAGGCTCAACATTATCTATATTATAATCTTACTTGTGAGAAAAATCCCTTCAGCTCTTTTCTGACTAACATTAAAATAAAAAGCCGCAGATGCTTTGATGGTGGTGCTCCAATTCTTTCAACAGCATGTCATCAGTATGAAGAAGAGAGAAACCCATTTGGCTCTATCTTAACATTAGTTTCCTGAGCCAATATGTCAATGAACACTTTCCTTTGTACTGACAGCTCTCTGAATTTGCAATGCTGTTTTTCCATCAAAATCTGCATTTAAAAATTATACATTAAGGAAAGAGCATTTAAAATGCATAGATTAGTGAACCTATGCAAAATTCATGCTTGCAGAAATACATATTTAGACAAAATATGTATAAATTTTCACATTGACCTCTTTATTTTGACAAACTTTAGCAAATTAATATAGTAGGGGTGAGACAAAATTCAATTAAATTTAGAAAAGTTAAGAAGAAACTGCAGTTGATAAGTTTATCCATTATTGCCCCTATTCTGTGGAGATGAAGGAAAAAAACAGTAAAGAAATGACAGTTGAGCATTTCCATTGTATGAACTGTTGGGGACATAGCATAAGAAAGTTTCAAAATATGATCGAAATGAAGTGATGTAGAAGTGACTGCATGAATTGGCAGACACCTGAGGCAATAACTTTGAGATATGAATAGCCCCATTAATTTTAATGAATGCTAACTCAAATGCCAGTTATTTGGATCACTACTATTCTACTTAATTATTTCAGAGATGGAAAAACTTCAGACTTGATGGATTTGCTTTCTTTTTCAATAGAACCCTAGATATAACAGTCAAAGCCTGGTACACAGAACAGGATACTTCTCAGCACGTTCTTTTTCTATCAATTTACTCACAGAATGGACTTTTCATCCTAAAATCAACTTCTGGGTTTCTCAAGCCAGCCTTCTTCTGTTATTGCTCACTAGATATATTGCAAATATAATTCTCAAAGGTTTGGAAATTACAGCCCCAACATAGCTGGACAGTAGACAGAGTTCTCCAATGCTTTCACATATATCAAGTAATTCTAATATTGGAATTCTGACATGATTGGGAATCAAAGACCAGAGCCAATCTTTTGCAAGTCATCGAATGACTTGCCAATTCCAATCTCTCTACCCATTCTTTCAAAAAAAATATTTTTTAAAGAAAATATTCCATCATCATCATCATCATTTTAAGATAGGTCTTAATAAAAGAATCACAAACATTAAATTAGATGAAAGAAGCACAATTCAATTATTGACATATGCAAACATTTGTGCAAGTAATAATATTTCAGTAATTCCATATTCTTAGTGAACATTAATTCTGATCTCTGGGGTCTTCATGTTCCTTTGTAACTAACAGATTGCGGATAGACAATCTGGAGCCCCCTAAACGTTTTGAATTATAAATTTCCACAATCACTTGAATTGCCCTTCTGGAGAGCAATCAGCTCTTGAAAAACAGAATAATGATATAAACAGTTAGTTCTCTGCAGGGTTGATCAGTAACAGGTAACCCTCTGTTTAACAACCCATTGATTCTTTGGAGAAGAGTGAAGAAGTTGCAGTCCTCCAGATTTTTCTGCATTACTACTTCAAGCCTCTTTGAACTGATCATCAAGCGGGTCAGCAACTTCACAGGATTCCCAATTTTTTCTTAAGCATTAAATTAATTGCCACCAAGATGGTATTAATTCTTAGTGACCGCATGGATAGATTTTTTTCCCCAGAGTTTGTTGTAATTTGACTGCAAATTGCAACTTGACTCATATCCCAAAGTAAGCAACATGTCTTAAGCTCATTACTATGCTTACAGGAAGTGAGAAACAAATCACTAATATGTTTTTTTTTAAAGTACAGAGATCACCCTTCTCTTGTATATTCTTTTTGACACCATTTTGATCCTTCCATCTAAAATAAAGATTATCTGTGACTTTTTGACATATACATACATTTGTACTCTGCTGGACATGTTGATCACCTTCAATGAGATCAACCTGTTTGAAAGCAATTATGTATGTATTATGATGTAAAATAAATTATGCAATCCAAATAATATTTGGATATTTTATATATGTTTATTTCTTTCCTAGAAAATACATGCATATTGTTATATTCATTTTAACAATGTCTTTATCACAAATGGGAAACATTCCTGAGAAAATTGGAATGCACTCAGATATTTCATTGTAAGTGGGAACAGTAGAATTCGGTATTTTTCAAATTGCATTTTTGTAATTGTTCCCAACAGAGCCCCACCTGTCACTGCCAATTATGCAAGTAGTAGACACAACAAAACCTTCAGAAATGCCTGCTGGGATGGTTCTCCTCTGTAACATGGTGTAAAAATGCAGGGGATTTGGGGATTTTGAATCAATTTATCTTACAGCAAACATGTAGAAATTACCATACATGTCCTTTTACAAATAGAAATCTCCCAAGTGCAAATACTTTGTAAAAAAATCTGGTAAACTAAAATAGGTTTCTAAATGACAAGAAAATTTGGTATAGCCGACGCTATTATAATATTAACATTGAATATAGTATTGTGAGTGTAACAGCATGCACTTATTAACATATTAGTATAATGCTGATTATAAAAGGATTTTGAATAGTCAGGACTTAGGAATTTGGCCAACTGAAGTTACAGCATGGCCAAAAATCGACCAAATAGGGAGGGATGGTTATTTTTACCCTGATTGCCAAAAAATTAATCTATATAGATAATGCATACAATACTGGGTTTCTGTATTAGGCTCTGAGGTTGGTTCTGCCTTGGGTGACTTCGGGTCAGTCACACTCTCTCAGCTCTAAGAAAAAGGCAATGGCAAGCTGCTTCTGGTAAAAAACATTGTTAGGAAATCTGCAGGAACTTTTCTAGGCAGTCATAAGGCTCAAGACTGATTCAAAGGTGTGCTGTGTGTATGCGTGTGTGTCAGTGGTGGGTTGCTCCTGGTTCACTCCAGTTTGGGCGAACTGGTAGTGGGGGTGGCAGGAGGCTCCGCCCACACACCCAGACGTCATCAAAAACGCTCTGTGCATGTGCAGAAGCCATGCACTTGCAAAGCGAGCCTGTGCGCTACCAATAGCAAACCGGTAGTGCCGGGATTTGAATCCCACTACCGGTGTGTGTGCACGCGCGCGCACACACACACAAAATACATAAACTGAAAGAGTTCATGAGATTTTTCATCAACGTATTTAGGCCCATACTAAATATGTTGATTTTTCATCAACATATTTAGGCATTTTTCAATTTTGACGACTAAAAAAAATGAAATCATTATATTTTTCTAATTTCCTATATGTAGTTACTGGCCCTTCTCTTTTCTGTGCTCGCGATTAGGAACAAATTCCAAGAAGGAGCAGTGGAACTTTAAGCAACCTGTGCCATTATCAGAAGTGCCCTCCTTAGATGGGCTACTTACTAAAGAGTATGTTTACTCTGTGAGTAAGAGTGAGGGTGAGGCTTTATGGTTATCCCAGTCAGAAAGAAGAGGGGAGCAAATGATTTTTTTTCTTCTTTTGTTCAGTCATGTCCAATTCTTGGAATCTGCCTGGACAAATCTCTGCTAGGGTTGCCAGGTCTGCTTCCAAAATATAGCGGACAAGCGGGGTGGGGGGTGGGGCGGTTAAGTAGTAAAAAAAAAATTACAATTAAATTATATATTTTCTTACAAACATTTTAACACGTATTAAAATAATAACTTCAAAACTTTACTTAAAATTCAAAACATCAAATATAATATTATGTAAAACATTAAATTACATTTTACTTTGCTGTCGTGTATATTTTTTATTTGACTGCACAGCTTTGATCAATTCTTTGTGTTTAAGGAATAATTCTTTAATTTCAGTACAACGTTGAGAAATATTAAAAAATATACAAAGTTCACTTCGAACTGATACAAGCAGTCGGTTACGTTCATCAGTCCACAAATTTCCCATGATGCTGAAAATTCGTTCAACGTTTGCATTTGATACCGGAATTGATGCACAATACTGGAACAGTTTCAGTAAACTCGGAGCTGGCTCTTTCTTGAAAAAGTACGTCCACTTATCAAGGGATGAATCGCCCTGCAGATGAACATAAACTTCTTCTAAGGCAGAAATTTCATCAAAGAGAGTGTTGGGTGGAAGTTCTTCTCGCCATGGTGATAATAACCAGATGTTCGTCATTTCTTCTAAAGTTGGAAGATTATTGTGATCAATTAGATTGAAACAATTTCAACAATTAGTGTCTCATATACTGAATCGGTGAAATTATACCACTTTTCTAGGTACGCAATGGCTCTTTGATACACGTTGATGGCTTCTTTCTTGAACTTTTGCACGGCATTCTCAGGCAAATGTTTTTTACGTAAGGCAAATAAAACTTTCATTCCAAAAAACTGCTCATCGTATTTTTTTTGCAAAGAATCACGCAGCTTACACATGATAATGTGAAGATCACATGCAAGAATTTTATTGCTTTCCAGCTTCAGTAGGGTGTCTTGCATTATTGACATGAAGAAGTGCGTGAAATATAAATACAATTCTGAAATTGTTGGTTCATCGTCCTTTGCGAGTTCATTTTCCTGATCCGAAATAAGGTTCCAGATAACCTTATGGCACTCATCAGATCCAAGAGAAATAAAATATGATTTTAGAGGTATCCAGTTTAAAAGAAGTCTTTCAACCGCTTTAAACAAATTTAACCAACGTGTTGGAACATGGCGCAAAACTTCATGGAATTCTGACTCGCAAAACTCAAAAAATGATTTCAACTCTTCTCGTTTCTTCGCAGAATTTGAAAATTCAGCAAAAACCTTCAGCACTACATTTTCGATATCAAAAGATAACTGCTTTAATGCATTTTTTGCGCTGTTGTGTAAAATGTGATTATTGCAATGAGCATTCGATCTTTGTCTCATTCTAACTTATGAAAAAAAAAGACAAAACGCGATTCTCCTATCCTTATTCTCTTAGACTGTACAGCTTTAGATTACGTACCATTTCATCATAAAGCTTTTGAATAAAAAATGTCCACTATTTTGTGAAAAAAAAATAGTGAACATAATGTGAAAAAAGTGAACTGTCCGCTCAAATAGTGGCAACCCTAAAATCTCTGCAGTTTTCTTGGCAAGGTTTTTCAGAAGTGCTTTGCCATTGCCTCCTTCCTAGGAGCGACAAACAGCGCCTGACCCAGGGTCACCCACTTAGCTTTGTGCCTAAGATGGGACTAGAACTCTTTCTCACAGTTTCCAGCCTGATGGCTGAAACATTACTGGTTCTACATGATGGTATCCTCATTACTTATGCGTAACACACACAGCAAATGGGCCTTGCTAAACAAAATATAAGCTTGTGACATTAACAAACAATGGTTAAAAAACCCATCCACTTGACAACTTACTATCCCTGACCTCGCCAGAACACTGCAAGCTACACAGCACCATGTTATGCATGAAGAGGCAGAAAAAGCAAGATACAGATGCAAGTGGCAATTTACAGTAGTAGCCAAAATTGTGGAAACTTTTTGGGAAAAGGTGCATTTTCTGAAACTAGCTAATAATGCTACTTTTCTTTGCAGTAGTACCATAAAATTATATATCAATGGAAAGATAATTTAATCAAGAATGTAATGCAATAACTTTTATGAAGGATTTGCTATTAGAATAGCGGTTACAGTATAAAGAAGAAAAGTGAAACACATAGAAAAAATGAGATATACAAAAAATATCAGTTAATACTTAGTTGGGTAACCTTTAGCATGAATTACGGCCTTACAACTTCTTCCCATGGAGTGAACCAAGTCTTTTAGTTCTGCAGCTGTTATAATGGGAAACCAAGATTAAATGATTGCTTCTATTAACTGGGTTTTATTGCTGAGTCGCTTCTGACTAACAAGTTTCTTTAGTCAGCTCCATAGATTTTCAATTGGGTTAAGGTCTGGGCTATTCCCAGGCCATTCCAGCAGTGGAATATGATTATTTTGAACTCTCTCCCCCCAAAAGTGGTGTCATTAGCCATCAAATCTCAAAAATACACTTTTCCCAAAAGATTTCCACAATTTCGGCCTTTACTGTAATATTGAAGGACAGAAGCAACAACATCAGTGCTAAGAAGTCAGAGCATAACATGCTTGTGTACCATGGGGAATATTTGTATTTGAGAGTCATGGAAGCAAACATGAATGTCCACCTTTCAGTTTCATAGAAATAAGGAGTCAGTATCACTTTCTCAAAACAGCTTTATTGATAAATGCCAACACAAACCGAGCCAAAATATGACCACTGAGAAACAAGAGGGAAATCATCAGCATGTTTAATAAATTCTGTGGTTTGCAACTATTCAAAATCTGGTTAAAAACCACTGAAGGAGAGAAATCCTTTGGAAAAAAAAAGTTGACATGGATGAAGTAAGCCCAGTAGCCATAAACTATTCAGAGTGAGCAGGACAAGAAACAGGAGAAACCGACTGATGATGTGGAATTTTCTGGTTGGAGAGAATGTCTAGCAGACATCCTGAATAGCACCACCATGCAATCTTTGGCAGCCCACTAAGAAGCCAACCTTGTCCTACTGTTTTAAGTAATGACAGCAAAAGATAGGTAATAAGCGCTCTTTAGAAGTTATGACAGCAGTCAGATGCAGTCAGTCAGAAGAAGAGATTTGCATCTTAATTTGTAAGGTATATTCCTGACATTCACCAGCTCAAAAAAACCTGACAGTATATATACCCTGCTTTCAGAGTGCTTTATTACATGCAAGAAAAACTGCATGAGTACGTGCTAAAATTGACTTTAACATCTACAACAGTTTAGTTTAACATTCACAATCTCTCTTTCCAATGATCACTGCCTTACTTCTGGCTGTCCATTGGGCTATTACAGAACACAGATCAGATCATCCTCCAGCTTCAGTGTGTGCCTCTTCTCACATCTGAAGTTTCTCAGCTGGGTTGTTTTTAGATTTGGCTTTAATATTTGTTGAAAAAGTGCCAGACATTTGTTCAGAAATAGCCTGTTGTGAAAGATGGTGCCTACGCAGGGGGAGCTAGTGAGATGGACTACTGTGAAATGGTAGTTTCCCAGAAAGAAGGAACACCCTACAGAGAGGAGGGGCAGACAAGAGGCAGCACATTCCGGAGCTGGATAGGAGACAGAGCAGAGGTGGTATTCAGCAGGTTCTGACCAGTTCTGGAGAACCGGTAGCGGAAATTTTGAGTAGTTTGGAGAACCAGTAAATACCATCTCTGACTGGCCCCGCCCCCATCTATTCTCTGCCTCCCGAGTCCCAGCTGATCGGGAGGAAATGGGGATTTTGCAGTAACCTTCCCCTGGAGTGGGGAGGGAAGGGAGATTTTACAATATCCTTCCCCTGCCATGCCCACCAAGCAGGGGTAAAATCTACTCACCTTCCTTACCAGTTTGGAAGCACACGTGCTGCGCATCACACACATGTGCACACCTTCTGCACATGCACAAAGCCTTCTGCGCATGCGCAGAAGGTTTAAAAAAACATTACTTCCTGGTTAAAATCAGGAAGTAATGACACCCGGGCGGCGATCGCTATCGGATGACCCGAACTACAGGGAAAAATCGCTATCGGATCAGGTGATCCAGTCCGATCCAAGAACGTTTCACCCCTGCCACCAAGCCATGCCACACCCACCAAGCCATGCCCACAGAATCGGTAGTAAAAAAATTTGAATCCCACCACTGAGACAGAGTATATCCATTAGGGTGAGAGTAGCAAGGGCTATGTAAGGAAGTAAACTCTAGCTGAATTCCTTTGTTGTCCTTGAGTTTAGTCTGACACCAGTTCCATCCAAGCACGGATGAGAGAATGATAAGAGGCAATATTCCTAGCCAGCAGGTGACACTCAGTGGAAGAGGAACTGAAGAAGATAAATCCCCTAATTGTTTTCCTTTATTGTCACAAATTAAAACAATAAAAACAGAAACCACTAGACTCACTGCTGAAGCAAATTGGAGTAAAGCACTTTTCTCTTGGCTCAAAGCACCCTGTTATTAACAAAGCTGCCTGCAATTACTGCTGGTTCGAATCTCTCCAAGGCTCAAGGTTGACTCAGCCTTCCATCCTTTCTAAGGTAGGTGAAATGAGGACCCAGTTTGTGGGGGCAATAAGCTGACTTTGTATAAATATACAAAAGTATGAAGGCTATTGCTTAACGCATTGTAAGCCACCCTGAGTCTCCGGAGAAGGGCGGCATATAAATCAATTTTTTTAAAAACAACAACAACAACAACAACAAAAAACAACAACAAAAAACCACCAACATCAACCACCACCACCTCTGCTCTCTTTGGCATTTTCTTAGAACATCCAGTTTCATATACCAATTGCTTTTGAAGTCAGTATTTATTTATCTGTTTAAAATAAAATCAGACAGAAATGAACAGAACAGAATAGAGAACATGTATTGTAAATGAATTGGCCTAACTGATAAACTATCTGAAGAAAAAAAACAATGCACACAATATTGAAATAGGTATATTATTGTTTGTATTATATTGATAATTTCTTCTACTTTTGTTTAAGATTATGGTAATATTATCACAAATATTACCTGACATACAGATGGTAGTAATTTTTTCAGTTTACTGATTCTGATTGACTGCATTCATACAACACACCTAATGAATTAACAGATTTCTGGGTTTTAATAATACACTGAAGAATGAATTAACCAAATAAACTGAGTACACACAATATGGTAACTTGCTCCCCAATAACCAAGATTAAGACAAAATAAAATTTTGTTAGCCCTCCCAAGTAAACCAGACAGGAAACAAGATCAGATGACTAATTCTTCTTTATTATAAGACTGCATTAACAGAATCTTGCAAGTCTGAAAGTACAAATCTCCTGCCATCCCTTTTTACCGCCTGCTAAATTAGAGATCATATTTTCTAAATTTCTTTCTCTGCTTGTTATTCAGTTACAAGCTCCTCCCTCTTTTATCTGATCGTTTCCTAGGCAACATTTCTTCCTTCTGTCTTCCAAGGCCATTTTCACATTCCATTAGATATTCAAATGTTAGACAAATGTATTTTTCGGTCACTGTGAATTATGACACTATGAGAACAAATGGCATTACTCTTACACCTTTTTCAAAAACAGAAATGGAACAAAATAACGTGCAATATCTAAACATATGCAGCTGTGGTGTGGTTTTTGCAAGGCTCATGCAGACATTTTGAAAGCTATTCTGGGCTTCTTGCCCTGTGTGTACATGTACTGCCATTTTGCTTTGCTGTGAGGAAGCCAGGCTAACAAAAATTTTTATAAACTCCATGGCTGCTGTAACAGTTTGAAAAGAGGGGTTCATTCATATTCCTATGTAGTTGACCACTTCTACTTTGGAAGCTTTGCATAGCCCTATTAGTTACCAATCAACCTGCCACATTAGATTTTATTTTTATATAAAATCTGCATACATTCAAGGATTGGACTTTGAATCAAATGACATATTAATAAAAAAAAAACAGTTGAATTCAGATATAATTATGTGAACAAGAACATAGCCATAAATCACCTTTAAAATTGTCTGAGAAACATTGTTTAGTAGTCAAATAACTTCAGTTCTTCGTTTACTGCTGACAGACAGATAAAATATTATTATATTCTGACAAAGTGGCATAAATGTGTAAAACACTGCTATGAATTCTTTATGGCTATTTTAGTAATGCATCAGGATGTCTTTCTTTCCTCCTGGATTAAAGACATTATCAAGACAGTTGTCAGAAAGCATCAAGTGATGAAATACAGATAGCATACTGTACATTTGTTTACCTTCATGCTTATTACAATCATGTTCCAAAAAGCACTCTATTTAGGCTTAAAGCTCTTAATAAGCTCTCTCAATTATTCAGTTTTGTGTAGTCATAATATTGAAATACACAATCATCTATAGATTCTTTAATTCTTTTTTAAAAAGTGCAAGCTCATACTGGTACTTCACCCCGAAACCATGGATGATCTCACCCAGCGGCTTCACATAAATGTTGAACAGAAGGGGTGAGAGACCAACCCTTGTGGCACCCCACATAAAAGGGGCCTTGGGGTCGACCTCTGCCCCCCTGTCAACACGGACTGCGACCGGTCAGAGAGAAAGGAGGAGAACCACCGTAGGACGGTGCTCCCCACCCCTAACTCCTCTAGCCGGTGCAGCATGATACCATGGTCGATGGTATCAAAAGGCGCTGAGAGGTCTAATAGGACCAGGACAGAGGAACAACCCCTGTCCCGAGCCTTCCAGAGATCATCAACCAAAGCGACCAATGCTGTTTCCGTGCTGTACCCAGGCCTGAAGCCCGACTGGAACGGATCCATATACGACGATTCATCCAGGTACTGGGGGAGCTGTCGTGCTACCACATCTCAACAACCTTCGCAATGAAGTGAAGGTTGGAGACTGGACGATAATTTGCCAACACTGCCGGGTCCAGGGAAGGCTTCTGGATGAGAGGCCTCACCACTGCCTCTTTCAAGGTGGCAGGGAAGACACCCTCACTCAAAGAAGCATTTATAATCCCCTGGAGCCAGCCTTGTATAACCTCCCGAGAGGCCAGCACCAACCAAGAGGGACACGGGTCCAGTAAACATGTGGCTGCACTCAGTCTGCCCAGTATCCTGTCCATGTCTTCGGGCGTCACAGAATCAAACTCTTCCCAGATAATACTCACAAGACCTGCCTCTGTCCTCCCCCCTGAATCTACCCAGTCAGAGTCCAGGTGTTCCCGAATCTGAGCGATTTTGTCATACAGATACTGTACAAAATCCTTGGCTCTACCCTCCTAGGGGTCCTCCCGCTCTTCCTGGTGGAGCAGGGAGCGGGTTACCCTAAACAGGGCGGCCGGGCGATTATCTGATGACACAATAAGAATGGCAAAATAGTTATACTTCACTGCTTTTATCGCCACCAGGTAGGTCTTAATATGAGACCTACCAATGTTCGGTCAGATTCAGAATGGCTGGCCCTCCAACCACTCTCCAGGCGTCTTTTCCAGCGCTTTATCTCCCTCAGCTCCTCGGTGAACCAAGGAGCCAGGCGAGATCGACGCTGGGTCAGAGGCCACAAAGGCACGACCCGATCCAAAGCTCCAGCGGCCGCCCTATCCCAAGCAGCCACCAGCTCCTCAGTCGAGCCGTGTGCCAGAGCCTCAGGAAATGGTCCAAGCTCCGTCTGGAACCTATCAGGATCCATTAGGCGCCTGGAGCGGTACCACCTCAATGGTTCCACCTCCCTGTGGCGGGGTGCAGCGGTTCGAAGGTCAAAGCGAAGGAGGGAGTGATCTGACCATGACAAGGGCTCGATCACTATATCCCCTATCTCAAGATCACTCAACCACTGACCAGAGACAAAAACCAGGTCTAGCGTGTTTCCCCCCATATGAGTAGGGCCATGAAGTAACTGGGTCAGGTCTATGGCCGTCATGGAAGCCATGAACTCCCGAGCCACCTCAGACGCCTCACCGACGGATGGCAGGTTAAAATCCCCCATGACCATAAGCCTGGGGGTGTCAACCGCCACCACGGCTATAACGTTGAGCAGCTCGGGCAGGGCTGCCGTCACGTGGCAGGGAGCCATGTCCATAACCAGCACGCCCATCTGCACCCCTTGACCCCACTTCACAAGGAGGGACTCACATCAAGCCGTCTGAGGAACAGTGGCCTCCCTCCGACCAAGACCTTCTCTAATGACAACCGCCACCCCTCCCCTGTGTCCTCGGCTGATGGGAGACAGGGTAAAGAGATGCTGTCTAGGAAACAGTCAGATAAGAAGCATAGCCTATAGATTAGTGGTGGGCTCCAACTAATTCCAACTAAACAACCGGTTTGCCCTAAAGACCAGATGGGCGCGGCTGGGGTGGGTCATGTGACGGAGTGGGCATGGCCAACTCGATGTCACCCACAGCAAGGTGGGGTGGCGTAGGAGGGCCAAAGCGGCATTGACCGGAGCCTTAGACTTATCTTTGTCAGTGGTGGGATTTACTGGTTCACCGAACTGCACAGAATCTTAATAACCAGTACACACAAACCAGTGCAAACTGGCAGCAGCCAACCTCTGCTACAGAAGCATGTTCAATGGAGCAAAAGGTTCAGGAAGAACCTTTCTTAAGTTTTCACCTGTAAAAGGGATGGCAGGAGAATGGCACTTTCAGACAAGCAAAATTCTGTTAATATAGCTTTACAATAAAGTAGAATTAGCTTATCTGATTGTGCTTCCCATTTAACCTACTTGGTAAACTGACATAATTTTATGTATCATACTTTTGTTGCAAATATGCTTAATGTATTAATTAGGTATTTTTTCCTGATACATCAAAGAGATTGTTCTTGTGTTAACTAAGCAAAGTGTGTCAGCGTTCTGAGTAATGCCAGAGTAACTGTTAACTCTGAAGAGAACCTGGCTGAAGCCATCTTGTGCTGCCTCATAGTTGCCAAAGTGGTTTTAGCACTGCTTCAGTATGCCAATAATCAGATGATATTTTTGGATAGCTTGCTGAATATAATAATAATATTGAGAATTTGGGAAATAATAGAATAATAACATTGGGGAAATGTTAATTATTACAGATAATGAACAATTATTACAATTAAATATTTAGAACCTGATGTATAGGTGAACATTTTTTTAGGCATTATAAAAGCATTAAACATTTTTAAAGGGGGAGAGTTGAGCAAAAATTACGAAGGGTATTTTTTGATTTTGGCTTAAATCTAGATGTTCTGTTTCAGTTTATTCAAAATGTAATATAATGATCAAACTGAAATGATAATGGCTTAATCATTATCAAATTATGTTAAACTCTTCTTTCATTTGTAAAACAAAGAAAGAGTTTAAACTTGATGCTATTTTAGTTGTACAAATTAACCTAAGCAATTTTTCTTCTAGTTATTTTTTTTTTCCAAGAGGCAATTTTTTTGTACCATAAAGTTTTCTGAAGCAGTCTTTCTAACTAGCTTGCTACTGAATAAGGAAAACTGCGACTTTGGCTAACAATATGTTAAAAAACAACTACAAATAATTAAAACAACACACGTGTTTGGAGTGACTCATAACAGCACAATCACTTCCCAGAAAACAGTCTCACAGCTTCCTGGTGGACTGCCCAAGGGAAGAACCAGATCATTAACAACTTACAAAATGCCAGCAGCATTTAAACCATTCAGAGCTTGGGGTGGTGGTGGGTGGATGGGATTATTAAATAAATTTAATTTATATGTACACCGTTCTATTTATTCTCCTTCCTACTCTTTCTTATCCTAGAGTTAAGAAAAGCCTTACAGTATTAGTGGCCATTGTGGCACAGTGGATAGAATGCAGTATTGCAGGCTAATTCTGCTGACTGCCGGCTGCCAGAAATTTGGCAGTTCGATCCTGACCAGCTCAAGGTTGACTCAGCCTTCCATCCTTCCAAGGTTGGTAAAACAAGGACCCAGATTGTTTGGGGGGGGGACTTTTCTGACTCTGTAAACTACTTAGAGAGAGCTGTAAAGCATTATGAAGCGGTATATAAGTCTAAGTGCTATTGCTACAGTATGGTTATTTTTCTTTTCTTTTTCCCAGTGAAATGAAAAGGCTGCTGGTCTTGATCTAGCCAGTGATCTTTTGAACTTTTTTAGGCTCTGTGTCTTTGAATGTTGATAGATTTCATAGCAATCACAAACTCCTCTACTACAAATTTAGCAGTACAAATAATCCATTTTAGAATCAGTAGCCACCCTTCCTCTCTTTAACAACCACTAAAGTTCTTGTTAGCCATTTGAGCTGCTAGACATCATCTCTTTTCCTGGCTGCTTTTTCCCCACCGTCCTCTTGGGTAATTTTTTAAAAAATATTTTCCTCTTTGCCATCCATATCTGCCAAACTGCTCTTATCTCCCTAACAGCAAAGCAAATACAAGCTGTTTTGTTTGGGTATGTTCGTGAATCATGTTTTAGTTAAAGCTTTCTATAAACAATGCAAAATATAAGAGTATGGTCACGTTAAAGAGCTAGATAGACAGTCAGTCAGACATAGATGATAGGTGTTGACTTTTGGCAACTGGCTGGACCAGTCTCTGCAGTTTTCAAAAGTGCATTACTATTGCCTACTTTCTAGAGCTGAAAGAGAGTGACTGGCCTGAGGACCCCCAGTTGTCTTTGTGCCTAAGAAATAGAAAACTCACAGTCTCCCAATTTTTTGTCTGTTGCTTTAACCACTACACCAAACTAGCTCTAAAAAAATAAGCAGACAATATTCCCTGTATTGTCAGAAAGGATACAACAGGGAGAAAAATAGCAGGTAATAGGTTGCATCTCTTTGGTCTCCAGTTATCTGAAACCTGAGAAATTTTCCAATCCGTGTCTTCGCTAATCTAGATCTCTCTAGGTGTCTTGGATTTCAGCTTCCATTGACCTGCGCTATACTGAACTAAATGAACTAGCAGTTAAGGCACTGGACTAGAAGCCAGGAGATTGTGAGTTCTATTCCTGCTGTATGCAGAAAGGCCAGCTGCTGGTAACTTTAGTCACTCTCTCTCAACCCAACTCATTCATCTCACAGAGTTGTTATGAGGAAAACAGAAGGAGGAAGGAGTATTATGCGAGTTTACCTTTATTTATAAAAATAATAAAAGTGGCATATAAATAAAATAGATAAACTTGCTATCTTTATCCAATATATGCAATGACTTATTAGTGTATAATATTTGGTGAGAAAGAAGAACTATGAAACGTAGCCACAGAAATAGTTCTTTTGTTTTTCCAGGAATTAAAACCATGTTTCCTGTCTCAACTGAACTTTCATAACACAAGGAAGCTGTTCAAGTCAAGTCTAAAATGTGTACCAGTCCCAAACAGCTGTTTTAAATCTTTTTCATCCCTGTTTGTACAGCTGTAATGAAAAACTAAGGGCAGACATTATATTCTGTATCTGCTTCTCCACCGTTGTTCTCTTCAGAAGCCCTGGACTTCAGATCTGCTGGCCCTAGAATAACAACTATGCAGCTGGGACTTCCAAGAAGGAAGCTTAAGACACACCTGCAGGGCATCAGGTTGGTAGAGGCTACAACACACAGGATATAATACGGTTTCAAAATGTTAGGCACAAATGTTTTGCATAAATTATTTAAAAACTAGGCATAAATTATACACATTTCAATAATAAATTATACACAATCTTAAATAATAAATTATACACGATTTATGTATACATTTTAGGCAGAAGATAATATGCTATAGCAGCCTCCTCTTTTATTACCAAAAAGTGTGCTATTTGTCCATCATATGGAGGATTCAGGCAGGATAGGATAACAACATTTTTATCTATGTCCAATTGAGATGCCAGATAGTACATTGCCCTATCTTATCATCTTGGAAGACAAAAGCCATTATCTAGTTATTGAAAAAAAAATCCGTCTGCTATAAATAACTTTTCCACAGCTCAGTTCGAAGAATAAAAAAGAAATCCTCTGTTGAATGAAATGTCATTTCACTCTCCAGTTCTCTGCAGCAATAATCACATGCAAAGAAAAAAAAAAGTATAATCTCTTTAACAAAAAAAAAAGTTCATATCTCCATGGGGATACATTTCCCTAGACAGAACTTGGTTGTACCTCAGTATGTCGGTATAACAGCTCTTTTTTGTGAGCTGCATTGGTTACAGGCACAGTTCAGATACTGGTACTCACCTTAAAGCCCTACATAGCACACAACCTAGATATTTAAGGGGTCATCTGTCCCCAATTATTTCTGCTCATCATATAAGATCTAACAGGATTGGAGTCACCCGATGAGACCCTGAAGACTTGCCTTCTCTGTGGCCATATCTGCCCTAAGGAACAGTATCCCTCCAAGATTTGATTGGACCATGTCAGCCTCCAGAAGTTATCACATCTTTCTCCCAGGGGCTTGTCCAAGGGATATATATGCCCACTGTGAAAATAAACATATTATTGTTGTGGTAAGCTCCCAAAGTAGTGTGATTATATTTCTTCATTGTTGTTTGTATATTTTGTGTTTGTGTTTGTGTTTAAAAAAAAAAACTCTGTTATCCCTCTGAGTTGCTCTGCTAGTGGGCAGCCATACAAACAAAAAAACCAGTCTAGAAGAAATAAAGCATGTTAGGTATGTGTGGGTAGAGGTTCTGAAATTCAGATTTGTGATCTGGGTTTGTTTATAAGAAGACTATGTTCCCCATATAAACCTTTCTTTTATATCAATTATCTCTGTTAGTCGTGCTGGTTCAATTTCAACTCTAATTATAGAGTTGAAATTCTAGATAGCAAAGTGAGGATACTGACCAGTGATGGGATCCTTCCGGTTTAACAGCCGGTTTGCCAGATGTGCCTTCTCCATGTGTGCACACTTAAATGAAAAATCACCTTCCGCGGGAATTAAAACAGCTGAGGGGCAGCAATCCGCTCTTCTGCGCTAATCAGCTGCTAAGATAAGGGTAAGTAAGCACAGGGGTGGGGGGTGGGCCCAGCTGATCATGGGAGTGAACCGGTTCGCTCCCAGTTGATTGTCGGAACTACCGGTTCGCCCGAACTGCTCCAAACCAGTAGAATCCGACCCCCGATATAGACCTAGAATTTTTTACATGCTACAGGACAATATGAATATATGTCTTGTACTATGTTTTTATTACCATTTAATTCCTCTCAAATCTTTTCAGCAGTACAGCAGCTCCTCTTGATGCTTTCACATTTTGATATATAATAGCCTTCATGATCAAGCCAAGGGGTATTTAATCCAATATTCTATATTCTTCCATTACCAGTCAATTATATTCAGAAAGCACACAAACCTGGTCCTCTTCAACAGTTCTTCTCAGGTGTTGGCATTTAAGGCGTGCTGGCTGTAATTCCAGAGTTAGTGAACTATTGAGATTATACCATTGATAGTCCCTTCTATCAATGAATTTGTGTAGTCTTTGAAAACCATTTCAACTTGTGACTGCCATATGCTAAGTAACTGTGAGAGGGATCTTGGAGTCTTAGTGGACAAATGACTAAATATGAGCCAGCAGCGTGTGGCGGCAGCCAAAAAAGCCAATGCAATCCTAAATTGCATTAACAAAGGGATTCAATCAAGATCAAGTGAGGTATTAATACCACTCTATAAAGCCTTATAAGACCACACCTAGAATACTGCATCCAGTTTTAGTCACCACAGAATAAAAAAAGATGCTGAGACTCTAGAACAGGGGTGTCAAACCCAAGGTCCAGGGGCTGGATTCAGGGTGCTTACATCTGGCCTGTGGGGCCACCCTGGAAAAAGTGAATGACTGGCCCGCGGTCCGCACACAGCCCTCCTGAGCTTCGTTTTCACTGTAGAGGTTGCAGGAGGCCGTCACAGCCAAAAACAGAGCTTGGGAACCTGTTTTCACTGGCAGAGCTCTCAGGCCACCACAGGGGTCCCTGACACGAGTGACATTGAATTGGCCACACTCACCCTGGCCATGCCCATTCCATCCCTCCAAGGTCAAACACAACCCTGATGCGGCTCTCAATGAAATTGAGTTTAACACCCCTGCTCTAGAAAGAGTGCAGAGAAGAGCAACAAAGATGATTAGGGGACTGGAGGCAAAAATATATGAAGAACGGTTACAGGAACTGGGCATGGCTAGTCTAGTTAAGAGAAGGACCAGGGGAGACATGATAGCAGGGTTCCAATATTTTAGGGGTTATCACAGAAAGTAGGGGTCAACCTGTTTTCCAAAGCACCTAAAAGCCAGACAAGGAATAATGGATGGAAACTGATCAAGGAGAGATTCAACCTAGAAACAAGGAGGAATTTTCTGACAGCGAGAACAATCAATCAATGGAACAGCTTGCCTTCAGAAGTTGTGGGAACTTCATCACTGGAAGCTTTCAAGAAGAGACTGGACTACCATCTGTCAGAAATGGTGTAGGATCTCCTGCTTGGGCTGGGGTTGGACTAGATGACCTATAAAGTACAAATTCTGTTAATCTGTTAATATTATGATAGAAATTGCACATCTGACCCATGTATTGTATAAAGAGTACTTACTTACACTGGTCCCAAATATACTGCAGTTATGTGTGAGAGGAGAAAAAGAACTTTCTCTACTACACACAATATCTGATTATTTACACTACACATTTGCGTTATACTGGGATAGTGCAGTGCTTCAGTTTCAGTTTTAGAAAGGTGTTTTGGAGTCTTCTATAGCTGCTACACACTCCATGAAAAAATGCAGCTACTTTAAGGTGTTCCAGTGTAGCAGTGATATATCCTTCTACACTTGTCAACACTTGTTTCCAACGTGCACCAAAATCCATCCAGTGCAAAAACCCCTTTTGGGGGCAAGTAACATTATTCAGAGCACAAAAAGAGTAATAACTGCTAAGCCCAAGAAATTAAAGACATATATTAAGAAGAAGAAAAGGAAGCATATCTAAAATTAATTTACATCAACATCATTTGCTATTCAATTCCATACCTTTCTATCCTTGCAAAGGATCTCTGCTTCCACCACCACACTTGTGCCATGCTTCATATCTTTGCACATCATAACATTTCTCCATCCATTTTCCCATCATAAAGTACATGCAAAAAAGAAGCAATGGAGTAATAATAATCATAATACCAATAAGAGAAGGTAGTAGAGAAGAAAAGAAGGATAACAATATTACTACAGCCATAAAACATGGGTGAATATACTTAGGCATAAGACAGTATTGTAAGAATTAGGTGTTCAGCAGAGTGATGGCAGAAGAGAAAAAACTGTCCCTCTGTCTAGTTGTTTTAGTATGTAAGGTCCTATAGCAGTGTCCTGAAGGGAAGAGTTGAAACAGATTATGTCCAGTATGTGAGGGTTCTGTAGTTATTTTCTTAGCTCTTCTTCTGATCTACCCAATATACAGGTCTTCTATGTAAGGCAGGTTGGTTGCAATTGTTTTTTCTGCAGTCCTAACTATCTGTTGGAGTCTGTACCCATCCTGTTTCATTGCTATACCAAACCAGACAGTTACAAAAGTACACATGACAGATTAAATAATTCCTCTGTAGAACTGTATCAAAAACTCCTGGGGCAGTCTGAACTTTCTAAGTTGAAAGTTCAGGAAGACCAATCTTTGTTGTGCCTTTTTGATGATGGTTCTAATGTTAGGTGTTCCTTTCAAATCATGGGAGATTATCTTGAAGGATTCTACTGCTGATACTGTGCTGTCAAATGTAGTAAGAACTGTCAGGAATAAATGCCTTGCCTCTGACTCAGAGCTAGGGGTAGGGGGGCTGGACAGGCCAGCTCACAAGGTACACCCTAACCCAATAGCCCCTCCTTACCTTAGCCACGCCCAGGGGGTACTTAAGGGTCAGCCATGCGGTCCTGTTCCAGTTCCGGAGATGTACCTGTATTGACGAGATGTCCAGTCAATAAACAATAAACGATTTAAACCAGAACTGCTTGTTGGAATTATTGGGCACGATCCTCGAACATATCTAACAAAATGGTAGCAGAGGATGGTTCGGCAGCCCAACCCAAACATTCCACAAGCATGCAAAGAACCAAGACGGAAAGGATGAACACCAGAGCGTTCACCAAGGAGATGGCAGAACGACCTGCCCAACCCGAAGCCACCCGAGGAGAGGCATCTGAAGCAAGTGGCCTACTCCACTACCCACGCACCCCTGCCAGGCGCGGAGAGGAGTGGGACGAACACGAGACTCCAAAAGGGGAAAAGCACAGCCTAAAAGGAAAACTCCTGGACCTGATAGATTCATCGCAAAGCAACACCGACCTCATCGCGGAACTACGGAGCCTAATCGAAGGCTGCGAAGCAGCGAGTGAGGAAGATGAGGATGAATCTGAATGCAGCGGCGGAGAAGCGGTAAGGGAGAGAACCCCCCACCAAAAACCCGCCAAGGGAGCCGAAGGGGTTTTCGCGCCTTTTTCACGGCGGCCATCTTGGGAGGCGGCGTCATCAAAAATGGCCGACCACCCACCAATAGATTCCCGAGATTTAAATCTCATGGCGGGAATCGGGGCCTACCCCAAGGTAACCCCCCAAGAATGCCACAAACAAAGTGGAAACCCAAGGCCCAAAGCCACAGGCTCGCCTACCGAGCCCGAACTCAACAAGGCAATCGAATTGATCGCCGCGGCCCTGGGGGACAAGATAAAGCTACCGGACACGCACCCCGGTGCCAGGCCCAAGCGCAAAGGGGACCCTAACGCGAGGAGGCCCGACACCGACACCCATCCCGAGGGACCGATCACCGCCGCGTGGATCCAGAGCCACCCAGGGCCCCCAAGAAGCCTCCCCTTAAAAACGGAACACCGGAGGCGATGGGACTACTCACCGGACCTACGAACTGGACCAGACCCATGGCCCGCGGGGCCATCCGCCGGCAGGGGACGTCCATCGGCGGGCAGGGGACTCGGCCCGACACCCGGAGGCGACACCCGCACGAGGCCGGGCCATCCAGGACCATCCGCGGCACCAACCGGACTCCAGGCCCTCGACGACGATCCTCACCGCTTCCCGAGGCTCCAGACGACGAACCACGACGATCCCAGACGAGCAAGGCCGACCAAGGAGGAACCGAAGGCCCATCCGGAGGATTGGGGCCTATACCAGGGAGCTACGGAGACAAGCTCCTCACTCCACGGCGGCTGGGAAGAAATGAACTTCGCGCACGCGCAATGCGCCCCTACAGGAGAAACGGAGGAAGACATAGAGCTACACCGACGCATGCACACAGAGACAAGTCAGTTCAGACTCGCCACAGTCGTTCCCCTACCTTATTGTGAGTTCCCTTACGTGAGGAACCATGGACAGCGACATAATGTGAGTAACTTAAACTATAACTCAGGGGCTTTGCCAAGTGGCTTCCCCAAACTAAGGCTAGATGGGGAGAATTTCCTGGACTGGAACCAACAGCTCCAGGTCACCCTACTCAAAGAAGACCTACTATCCATAGTCACTGATCCCCCAAAAAAACCATGGACCTTTGAGCTAGATTGTACCCATCATAAAGCATACTGCATTGTTATAGCTAGTATCACCCCCAGTATTTACCCCAGCATCAGGCATCATCTGACTGCTCTAGAAGTAATACAGAGGATGCACAAACTATTTTACTGCCAGAGCGTGGCAAGCACCACCAGGCTATCCAGGGAATTCTATGCCACCAAACACAAAGCAGGGACCCCAATGAGTGAACATCTATTATCCCTAAACGCCACCAGAGCCCAGCTAACACAAAGAGGGGAGGTCATAAGCGAAAGGACCATGATAAGTATCATTGTGAACTCCCTGGACCCCAGCTGGGACACCTTCATTACACAAATAGACAACCTAGGGACAGGAAAGCTCTCACTAGAGTTACTAACGAGCAAACTAATAGCTGAGGATAGCATCAGAAAAGATCGCTCAATAAGCCGCAGGGAGCAAAGGCCCAGTAAGAAGGTCGAGCCACAGAACAGGAACCACAGCAACGCAGAATGTTACTTGTGTGGGTCAAGGAACCACTACAAAAGGGACTGCCCTAGAAACACAGGGGACAGGGACAGGCAACGTAGGAGGGACAGATCAGAGTCAAGGACAAGATACACAAGCAGACACTCACCCGAGGACAGACACAGACGTAGGGATTCACCTAACCCCAGAGACAGGAGAAATCACAGGGACAGCTCCAGGGAAAGTCAAACGGGTTCTCTGTATGGCATAGGAGACCAGGGGCAACACACAAACCAGGATAGGATGGAAGATACATGGCTGCTGGATTCAGGAGCCACAAACCATACCACGTATGACCGTAATCTACTAACATCATTCACAGAGGAGAGTTTCATAATAAAGGTGGCTAACCAGAATAATGTGCAAGTAACAGGCAAGGGCAATGCACACGTGCCGGGGATAGGGGAGGTACAAGGAGTGTTACTGGTACCCAATATACCCTATAACATCCTCGCTACACTAAAGTTAAGCAAGGACAACAATGTTGAAGTAACCTTCAAGGGAGGAAAGGTGCAGGTAACTAGAGGGGGCAAAAACGTAGGGAAAATAGTAATCAGCGGAGAACTCCCCTTCTACCACCCAGTCTGGGACAAGCAACCCAGAGTAAACAACCACCATAAGGCCAGCCCCGATAACACAAGTAGAGAAATAGAGGGGGTTAACCACACACACGACAACAATGAAACAAGTGAGCAGGAGGCAACCAGAAAAGAAAGGCCAGCGATAGGGAAGCCCATACATGACAATTGCGCTCACCTATTACACAGAAAGCTAGGACACATTAGCTTCCCCGTGGTGCAGAAGATGATGGAGTGCTCTGAAGGTGTAAAAATAAAGAATTGTGAGAACTATCTCGAGTGTTCTGTTTGTAAGAGCTCCAAATTAAAAACCAAACCTAGGCCCAAAAAGTCAGTACGCACTACAGACTCAACCTTTCAACTCATACATATGGATCTAGTGGGACCACTAAGGCCCTCCATTAAATACAGGAAAAGGTACTTCCTGACCATAGTGGATGATTTCAGCCGCTATGGCTTCGTGTACACACTAAAACAGAAGAGCGAAGTATTCCAAAAATTCAAGGAATTCTACGCTAGGGTAGAGACACAACATAATACCAAAATCAGGCAAATAATGACAGACCGGGGGTCTGAATTTTTATCGAGCGACTTCTCGCAATGGCTAAAGGCACGCGGGGTAGTCCACTACACGTCTTCCCCATTTTCGGCCTTCCAAAACGGAGTGGCGGAACGAAAAAACGGAATGCTGCAGACCATGATGAAGTGCGCATTAGAGGATGCAGGCCTGGGACAACACTTCTGGTCGGAAGCACTCATTTATTCAAACTATACCCTGAACAGGTTATGGTCCAGCGTACTAAACAAAACTCCATATGAGTTAATGTACCAAAGGAAGCCACAAGTATCGCATTTACACATATTCGGGGTCACAGCAGATGTACACATTCCCAGGCAATTGAGGCAAAAGGGGGACAGGGTATCCCGAAGGCTGAGGTTCATGGGATATGAACCAGGAACAAAGGGATATAGGTTCATAGACAGCAACAACAACTTCGTAATCTCTCGAACAGCAGTTTTTCACGAAAATGCCAACTGGTCCAAGATACACCTCAACGAGGTGTTCCTTAGCAAGGACGGACCGGGGAACACTCAAAGGGGAGTAACACCTAACACAGGAAAGGGTACAGAACAGGAAAGAATCAAAAGCGAGAGGCAGGAAATACTAGTGAAGGAGTGGAAGGAGAACCACCCACACATCAAAGTGGACTCACTCACTGAGAAAGAAGCCAGGTACATGCACGACACAGAGACGCCCCCTGACAGGCCAATCAGAGCAAACAGGGGCAAGGTGCCACAAAGGTTAGGGGATTACGTATTATCTATCCACACTAACCAACTAACCCCCAACACATATGAAGACGTGCTAAAATTACCAGATGAGGAAAGGGCAAAATGGGAGCAGGCCATGGAGAAGGAAATGGATAGCCTGAGGGAACTAAACGTATACACTCCCTCTGAGGTCCCAGCAGGAAAAACGACAATAGGCACCAGATGGGTCTACAAAATCAAGACACTAGAGGAAAACAAAACTCTCTACAAGGCTAGACTGGTAGCGCAGGGATTTGCTCAAAGATACCCTGATGATTACACAGAAACATACTCCCCCACAGTCAGGGCCGAAAGCGTAAAATGTGCGTTAGTCATTGCATCACTGCTAGGGCTGGAGGTACACCAATTCGACGTACAAACCGCCTACCTGCACGCTGAGCTTGACAAAGAGATTTATGTAAGAGCACCCCCCAGTCAAACAACTAGGAAGGGAGAAACATGGATTCTAAACCGAAGCTTGTATGGGCTCAAGCAATCAGGGAAACGCTGGTACGAGTGTTTGTCTAAGACATTGAAATCCATGGGCTTTGCAGCCACCTCAGCCGACAACTGCTTCTTCACCAAGAAGTCAGGTGATTCCCTCGAGTATGTCTTAATATACGTGGACGATATACTATATATCGGTAATCAGATCAGCAAATGCAGTGACTTTGCCAACGAACTAGGAAAGCATTTCTCCCTGAAGATTTTGGGTAAGGTAGACAAGTACCTAGGGGTGCAAATCACAAAAACAGACAAAGGTTTCCAACTGTCACAGAAAGATAAAATTTTGGAACTGGTACATAAGTGTAATATGACAGATGCCAAGGGGTGTGAAACACCAATGCAACCAGACTTTTTGAAGGACATGTACAATGAGGCTGAACCATTCAAAGACAACACGCTGTACAGATCCACCATAGGTTCACTATTGTACATTGCAAACTGGACCAGGCCAGATATCGCCCTACCTGTCAACCTGCTGTCTAGACACGTAGGGAAGCCCACCGTGTACCATTGGGAAGCCATAAAAAGGGTACTGAGATACCTAAAACACAGTTCTGACGCCTGCCTGTCACTAGAACCCGAGAACGCCACAACTCCCACGCTCACGTGCTATGCAGATGCTGACTGGGCTGGAGATGTGAAAAGTAGGAGGAGCACCTCAGGTTACGTGTTCTTCCTCAACAACAGCCCAGTGCATTGGTACACAGGGAAACAGGATCTGGTAGCCACATCTACCACAGAAGCCGAATATATTTGTTTGTCCAAGGCCACCAATAACTTAATCTGGTTTGACGACCTGCTCACGGACATATGGGTCGAACCAAACTACCCCATCACTATGCATGAAGACAATAAAGCAGCCATGGAAATATCAAAGGCTGAAGCGGTTGGCCAAAGGTCGAGACACATTGACATAAAATATAAACATGTTAGGCAATTCGCAAACATAGGATTCATAAGGGTTATACATTGTGACACAGAGGAGCAAACAGCGGACATTCTAACAAAGCCATTACAAAACAAGCAACACACATACCTCACATCAAAATTAGGTGTCCTCCTAAAAATAGCGCCTCAAGTGTACACCACTCAGGAATATCCCGGCCAGGCATTTAGAGGGGGTTTTGTCAGGAATAAATGCCTTGCCTCTGACTCAGAGCTAGGGGTAGGGGGGCTGGACAGGCCAGCTCACAAGGTACACCCTAACCCAATAGCCCCTCCTTACCTTAGCCACGCCCAGGGGGTACTTAAGGGTCAGCCATGCGGTCCTGTTCCAGTTCCGGAGATGTACCTGTATTGACGAGATGTCCAGTCAATAAACAATAAACGATTTAAACCAGAACTGCTTGTTGGAATTATTGGGCACGATCCTCGAACATATCTAACAAGAACTGGTAGAATAGGATGGCTCCTCCTAAAATTTACTCTCATCTCTACAGTTTTAAGAATGTTCAGCTCAGCGGTGAAATCCACTTACCTTCGCTACCGGTTCAGGAATGGGAGCGCGTGGGAATGCGCATGTATGTAGTGTGCACACCTCTTCTACACATGTGCAGATGGTAAAAAACCAGGATGTAATGACGTCCCGGCTGATGGGCGGAGCCTCCTACCACCGGTGCTACCAGTTCGGCGAGCCGGATGGAACCGGGGGGATTTCACCGCTGGTTCAGCTCCAGAATGTTCTGGCTGCAGCAAAGGACCAGTTGTTCAACCTCCCATCTATATGCAGATTCATCACCATTTCAAATGAGATAATGACAGTTGTATCATCTGCAAACCTCAGTACTTTAACAGAAGAGTTCTTAGAGATGCAGTCATTGGTATAGAGAGAGAAGAGCAATGGAGAGATCAAACAGCCTTGAGGGGTGACTGTACTATTGTCTAGGTCCGTGATGGTGAACCTATGGCATGCGTGCCAGAAGTGACATGCAGAACCATCTCTCTGGGCACACCAGCTGTTGCCTGTTGCTCTTCTGGGTTCTGGTGCACCGGCCAGCTGGTCTTTGCGTGCACGGGAGTGCCGGAAAGTGGAAGAGCAGCTCCCTGACACACACATCTGCCAGGGAAGCTGAGCTTCCAGTTTCCAGCACACACATGAATGCTGGCCACCTGATCTTTGTGTGTGCATGTGTGCCAGAAACTGGAAGACCAGGTGACCGGCACGCATGCATGTGCCAGAAACTGGAAGCTCAGCTTCCCTGGCACACGCGCTCCAGGGAGCTGCTCTTCCAGATTCTGGTGCTCCTATGCATGCGCACTGGGGAGCTGCTCTTCCGGTTTCTGGCACTCTCGCACATGCAAAGACCAGCTGGCCAGTGCACCGGAACCAGGAAGAGCAACGGATGACAGTTGGAGTGCCTGGAGAGATGGCTTTGCATGTCACTTCTGGCACATGTGCCATAGGTTTACCCGTGTGTGCGCACTCCCGTTTCGGCATTTGGTGCCGAAAAGGTTCACCAATACTGATCTAAGGTGCTCAAAGTGATTTTCCCTAGCTTCACCTCTTGCTCTCTATCTGTCAAAAGGTTGGTAATTCACCTACAAGTATGGACAGGCACAGCAAGCTGAATCAGTTTAGAGTGAATAGTTCTGGAATGATGGTATTGAAAGCTGTGCTGAAGTCTACAAAAAAGGACCCATGAATAGATCCCTGGGGATTAAGATGTTGCAAGATATAGTGCAGTGCCTTATTGACATCATCATCTGCTGATCTATTTGCACAGTGGGCAAACTATATGGGGGTCTAACAGCGGATCCATGATGATTTTCAAGCAGGCCAGCACTAAGCTCTCAAAGATTTTCATAAGTACAGATGTCAGAGCAACCGGTCTGAAGTCATTTACCTTCCTGAGAACTGGAATGATGGTAGAGCATTTGAAGCAAGAAGGGACATAGCATGTCTCTAGTGGTTTATTAAATATGCAGGTGAAGATGGGGGCCAGTTGTTCAGCACAGGTTTTCAGGGAAGAAAGAGTTACTCTGTCCGGGCCTGGTGCTTTTCCGATCTTTTGTTATGAAACAGATCTTGCATATCTTTTTCTAAGATCACCAGAGGTATTGGGGGGTGGGGGGCAAAGGGAATGGAAATAGGTGCATGAAATTTTGCTGCTGCTGTTGTATCTGAGGTGGGGAAGGTTGACAGTGATCTCCTCTCAGACCTACAGAAGAACACACTCAGGTCATCTGCCAGTTGACAGTAAGGAGGAAGGTCTGCTGTAGCCAATTATATTCTTCAGGGATTTCTACACATTTGTTGGTTCATTAGCCGAGAACTGATTCCTCTGCTTTTTGGATTAGTTTCTCTTTGGTACCCTGATCTTCCTTGTTAATAAAATCCTATCTCGTTTCCTGTAGGCCTTTTCTTTGGCATGACATAGCTGCTTGAGCTTAGCTGCGAACCAAGGTTTATTATTACTACATAGGCACAAACTCTTGGTAGACACACACAAGAGTATCTTTCTTTAGTCCTTTGTTGAAATTACTCCCTTTTATCATATTTTTTCTCATCAACATATATTTCATTTTATTGTTCCACTAAATATCCTTTTTCATGTTTCCCATTACTATAACTTCTGTACATCCTGTAACCGTTCCTTTCATTCTGTTTCAAGCAGCCTTTCCCCCCATATATCCATTTTCAATTTTCTCTTTTGGGAGACCAATTCATCATCCAACACTTGTTTATACACAACACATATTTTCTATTCCAGTACTTGTTCTTCTTCTACTCCTGCTCTTTCACTGCCATTTTTTTCTTGTCTAATCTTCCCTACCCAGATTCACTTTTCACACTCAAAAATGGTCCATTCTACATTCCAAGATCTTCATTGTCCTTGTGCTTTTCATAATACTTTTGATTTTTCATTTTAAACAATCCAAGCAACCATGCTTTTACCTTTTAGACTGATATTCTTTCCTTTGCCATGTGTGTGGAAGAATAGACTGATTCTTAAACTACTTACTTGAATACTTATTATTCACTATACTCATTATTCACTATTCTGATCAGTCTGATGGGTCTTGGATGGTACAAATTTCCTCTACTGCATTAGCACATTCCCACCCAGCCATTCATTCTATCTAGCAGAATTAACTTTTTCTACAGAAGGACACATAATTTTTCCCCCAAGAACCAATCAATAACAATTCTTCCTTTATCTTTATCTACCTTCATTCAGATCTGTTACAGTTTTCATCTTTTTTTTAGTTTTACAGCCAAGAAAGATATTTCTTTTTTGTTCTTTAACTGCATTTATTAAAACTTGCTGTGTTTCCCATACAGTATAGTGAGCTGGCAACCTAGCAGTTCGAAAGCAGGTAAAAAATGCAAGTAGAAAAATAGGGACCACCTTTGGTGGGAAGGTAACAGCATTCTGTGCGCTTTTGGCATTGAGTCCTGCCGGCCACATGACCACAGAGACGTCTTTAGACAGCGCTGGCTCTTCAGCTTTGAAATGGAGATGAGCACCGCCCCCTAGAGTCGGGAACGACTAGCACATATTTATTTATTTATTAGTTCAATTTATATGCCGCCTTTCTCCGGAGACTCAGGATGGCTTACAATGCATTTTTTTAAAAAAAACATTATAAAAACATTTAAAAATTAAAACATTAAAACCCATTCACACCATTCATGGCCGGATCTCACAAGATCGCAACAGCGAGATCAACAGCCCTAGGCCTGCTGGAAAAGCCAGGTCTTCACCGCTTTTCGGAAGGCCAATAGGGTGGGGGTGGTCAGGACCTCAGGAGGTAACTGGTTCCAGAGAGCTGGGGCAGCCACAGAGAAGGCCCTCCCCCACGGGCCCGCCAGCCGGCATTGTTTAGCTGACGGGACCCGGAGGAGACCAACTCTGTGGGATCTTACTGGTAGCTGGGAGCTATGTGGTATATGTGTGAGGGGAACCTTTACCTTTACCTTATAGTGGCATTTTCACATTAAGTTTTCCATTAAGATGAAGAAGCATTTATCTTAGTTGTACAGTTTATTTATTTGCTTATTAAATTTATATACAGCAGATCTCACTATCCAAAGCAACTCTAAGAAGGCTCATCTTCAGCACACTTTGGCCAATGTGCCCCAGATTAAAAGCAAGTCTCTTCCCTGAGTTTTAAATAAGACATATACCTTTATTGACTGTCCTGAAACTTAATATAGTAGGATTCCATGCTGTTTGATTTTATTGCTATGCTGCTGCTTTTTGCTCTGCGAAGTGTTTTTAATTTCAATTCATTGTTATATTTTATGCTGCCACTTTAAATTCTTAATCTAATGATTTTTTTTTGTAAGTGTAGTACTAATAATACTACTCCTGATTCTAACAAGTGTTACATTTAAAAGCAACTCCACATGCTAGAAATACCCCTGTGGTTTGCCACGATTCCCAGCTTTCAGTGTACACAGGTCAGATCCATTCAATTCCTATTACTTCAGGACAAATACGCCATAAAAGCACCTGCTGCCAGGCCCCAAGACAGAACCTGAAGGGGATATTTCCTCCCCTTTCCATTTAGATATGTGAGTTGCACCTAAGCATTCCTGTCAGACGTTTGATGAACAAACCCCTCAATAAGCAGTTTGTTATTCTGCCAAGAATCCTTTACAGTTCTATATAAATAAGGGGCGGGGGTGGAGAAACAGCCATTCCTAGGCAGGGTCTGTCACAATTGGTTTTTCTTTTTTCAAGCAATCACATTTTACAAGTAATTTAATCTGCTCTTTTATATATTTTAAATGCCTAATAATATTGGGCTATGCCAGTTTTTTTTTTAAAGGAAAATAACAAATCTGACTAATTCTCACATTTTAATGAACCCAAACAGACTCTTCTTGGATATCTTGGATAAATAAATATTCATTTCCTTTCTTGCTAACATTTTTTTTTCACTGTTGTCTTAAAAGGTCATTTTTGTGTCATGAACAAACAATGGCCACTACATTTGGTATTTCTAAGAACTGATCTGGAACTTTGGCTCTTTGCATGTGGATCCCACCAAAGGGAAGAGGAAACATTTGATTTATCATTTGGAGGAAAGAAGGAGGGGGAGAACTTACTCCTGGTGCCCAAGGATGACTCAGGGGCTATGTGGCTCTCAGAACCTTACTATCATTTGCAGTGAATTGTATAGAGAGGAAAATATTGATATATAAGGGTATATAAAGTCAATAGTCTGCAACTTTTAAGGACATACTAATCTTTTGTTGCATCTTTTTGTATAATCCTTTAACACAATTCCGGCAATATAAATACTGGAGAAATGGAAAACTCTTTTATCTAGATCCGATAGCATTAATCACACTCTAAGAAAGTTCCTCCTTATTTTCTACATTCAGTATGGAACAATCCTAAGTGGAATCAACTGAGGTAGGTATATTAAGTAAGTAAATAAATAAGTACACAAACCATAGTTCAACATGTGACATATATGCATATGTCTGTGCCATCAGAAAGATTGATCATATTGTCAAATAAGCTCACAGTTGTTAAACTGGGTGTTGATATGAATCATTTATTCTGGGAGATTGGATGTGAGATTTATTTGTTCCACAGTAAAGCTTTGCTTTTTTGTTTACTGTCTATACCCATTGTTTGTTTTGTTTTTATATTGTAGGTTTTTATGCCATCACTTTTTCTGTTCGAAAGACAAATACAAATTGTAGGTCTGTTTAAAGTATTTGAAAAGGAGCATCATTAACTCTGCTGGCACAAGCAAAGGTGCTTCAAGGGTTTTCCCAAGTTCCTTCCAAGTTGTTTCTGCATGTGTGGGCATGATGTTACTTTGCTTTGCCAGAGGTCCCAGGAAAGCATGGCCTCTGCAGGCACATACCTGTACAACCAACCTGGGAGATCCCTTAGATGAACCACACCAAGCCTTCTAGGGGATGCAGCTGCCTCGGTCCTTAGAGGCCGGGGGTGGGGGTGGGGTGGGGGAAGGCTCATGCCAAGTACTTTCCAAGCCTCTTGATATTTTGCATCATTTAACCAATTGGGTCACTCAGTAGAGGTTTCGGGGTTATCTAAATAAAAGCAAAGTTTGCAAAGGTTCACTTATAAATTATTCCTTCTGGAATCATGAATATTTTTGGAACATTTTGGACACATTTTTAATCACCCCAGCTGCCTACTAAGGCAAACTGGCACCTACAGTACACTGGGCAAAAGGCATGTAGGAAAATGCTGGGGATGGAAGATCTCTTTACATTTGGCTGTGAAGTGTAAAAAAGATATTGCTCCTAATTGTGAAAGATCTGTCCTGAGTTACTGATTGCTTATTATAGGTAACTGAATCATCGCTTCATGCTGGGTTAACAGAGACTGCTGAAGTAACTTCAGAAGAATGATAAAGCAGCCAAGTTCTAAGGAGGGAGTTCACATTGGAAGTAAATAGAGTGAGGAAATAGAGGAAATTTAGAATGCTATTTATGACACTCAGTGATAGTTGTATACCATATGCTGTATTAAAAAAACCAAACATGTTAAGAAACAAAAGGAACTGTTATGTAGATTCAAGGATCAAACCCAATAACTCATAGAAGTCATTCCTTTTGTATTAAATATATTTATTGTTTCTATTAAACATCTTAACAGGTATCATGACAGGAAAGAGCCAGGGATGAAGGAGCGGGATGGGCTTATATACAAAGGAGGCGGAGCCAAGGTAAGGAGGAGTTATGAGGGGGTGGTTATTGGAAAAGGGAAATAATATTTACATCCTTTAGATATATACATCAATCAATCACAGGGTTAGTCATTTACATGTGACAGGAACTGACAAAAAAAAGCAACTCTTCACAAGGAAAAGAATCAAAGAGAGAAGCCAACCCAGTGAATAATAGTGATGTACAAAAACAAGAGACTTAGAAGTTATTTTGCATTGCTAGAACCCAAAAACAAATTTCAAATTCCTGCAAGAAGACAAACAGCGAACTATTACAAGGAACTGTAGCAAATATATGCCAACTGGACCTATCAACCCATGAAGTGTGCTGTCTGCCAGGAGCATGGTTCAGCGATTTGACAGAATGAATCACAAGACTTATCACTTCTATAATCCCTTCTTGCTAATCCATGTAGGGACAAGTGCACCATAAAGAGCAAGCACCTTCGACTTTGACATTCTAAGCAGGAAACTGAAGAACCGGGGAATTCAAGTAGTTTTCTTGTTCTTGTTCTTTCTTTCTTTCTTTCTTTCTTTCTTTCTTTCTTTCTTTCTTTCTTTCTTTCTTTCTTTCTTTCTTTCTTTTTCCATGTAAGATGACTAGGAAAAAAAAAGAACAGTACTGGAAATCAGCAAGTGACTTGAAGGCATACAATTGTTTCCTCGGTCCATGTTTTGGGTTATCTGTATGGACTGCTGACATGGAATAACAATAGAAAGGAAGGAGAGTTGTACCGTAGGTATGTACCAGATGTGAAAAGTATCCACTTCTCAGAAATTCAGGTGAGTAAATTTGACAATATTCAAGACCATAGGTGTTAATATAGTGAAAGAATAAATTATAGGAATATTAATGATATCTATAATTGCCTATCTAGAGCGGCGTGGTGACCTAATTGTGAAGATACTCATCTCCCACTTGGAAGGTTGAGAGTTCAATCCTAGGTAACAGGTAGATATTTCTTTATCATGGTGCAAAGAAAAAATACCCGCTGTGAACTCCGCATGGCATCAGGAAGGGCATCTGGCCAGTAAATGCATAGCTCCATCCGGTCGCCCTGACTTTACCCTGACTAGGGACTATAAGACCATAAACAGGGAGGGTTTTTTTTCACTATTGCCTATCCAATGAAGGAGAAGAAATGGGGGATACTTTTGAAAAGCAAACTGGAGATCTTTCAAATCTGTAATCAATAAGCTTCCATGGACTTGAACTTGGGCTTCCCTGTTGTCAGTTTAATATCTTGTCCTTTACACCACATTGTCTCTTACTCTCTCTCCACTTTCTAACTAGTTCTGTTTAGTACATGAGAAATATGCAGTTTGCCTTTTCCACTTTTTCTTCTCATTTTCTCGTTTTGAATATTTTATTGTAGCAATGCTTGTGACTGCAATCCTTTAATATTTTGCCATAGAAGTTAATTAATCCTGTTGACTTGGCAGAGCGGATAGAGACATTGCATTGTCTTGGGCTGCTTGGCTTACTTGTACAACTGAATGAAATTAGAGTCATTCAGTACTTCAGACAGTTTGTGAGAGGATTACATTTTTTAAAGTTCTGCAGCAGAAAAAAACCCCCATTCATGTAGAAGTGCATATATAGGATGCTAATTAGGTCTCCCAATATATTACATTTTCTAAGTATACAAATATCATTTTCATGGGTCAATGTTGGTATTTCTCTATTACTGTTAGAAGTAGAACAGTTAATTTTATTACAGTCTGTTTTCTACGACTTTATTCTGTTAAACCTGTAAACTCAGTCTTGGGCTGTGAGTTCATGGGATGCTCCAATCCATTTTCTTTTTATTAATATTTTGAGTGCTAGTAGCCTTTTCTTCGAAAAGGTTACTTCGAAACCTCCTCCCAAAGAGGAGCAACAGAAACAGACTATAAAGTGGGTGTGTGGGGTCTCTAACAATGCTTTGAGCTCTAAGCAAATAGCGCTTATAAGCAGTATCATGAATAACTGGAAGCGAGCTTCCTATTATCTTCTTGGCTGTGATTACCACTCTCTGTATGGACCTTCTATCTGAGGCATTGCTACCACCAAACCAAATAGTGATGCAGTTTGTGAAAAGGCTCTCAATCATGCAGGGGTGAAATGTAAAATTTGTTACTACCGGTTCTGTGGGCGTGGCTTGGTGGTGGTGGGGTAATGTGAGTGGGTGGACGTGGCCAACTTTTTTTTTTTAACTTTTCAAAGCATTTTTTCTAATGCTTTGAAAAGCCTTTGTCGATCAGGCAACTCATCTGGGATCGTCAGAGAGGCTTTTTAAAAAATACCTCTCTGCCGATCAGGCAACTCAGCTGGGATCGTCAGAGACTTTTCAAAGCATTTTTTTTTTACCATCTCTTCGGCCAAGAGGTTGCAGGAAAAAATGCTTTGAAAAGTCTCTGATGATCCCAGCTGAGCCGTGCGATCGTCAGAGGCTTTTTTTTTACTTTTAAAAGCATTTTTTCGTCCGAAGAGATTGTAAAAAAAATGCTTTTAAAAGTTAAAAAAAAGCCTCTGATGATCATGCGGCTCAGTTGGGCATGGGGGTGGTGGTGGTGCAGGGATTTTTCCTACCGGTTCTCCGAATCACCCACCGCCATTGCTACCGGATCAGGCAATCCGGTCCAAACCAGGAGCATTTCACCCCTGCAATCATGCCTCTGTAATAAATGGCCAGGACAAAAGGAGAAAGATGTGCTCTCCTCATCCAACACAGGAAATGCAGATGCTGGTTTGCACACTTCACTAAAGATATTGTATGTTTATGATTGGGAATACCATAGAGGTAAGAGGGGTGGGAACTGGCAAATAAACTACTTAATTCAAGCCAGGCCTGTGAGAACAAAGGAGAAGAAAGATCTGTTTTTTCTTTTCTTCAATTCATTGGATTAGAATTGCAGCATTCAACCCATATTTAGAATACATCATGACTTTGGATTTATCATCTTGCAGAAGTATTTACAAATCAAGCATTGGGCCCCTTTTTTTGGTCCACTCAGACAGAGCTATATCTTTCCACTGCCAAAGATGGTCATCTTCATCTTATGGACCATGTTTTATGGTGCACTTATAGCCATTGATATACCTTCTGGAGCAGGGGCGGGTTCTACTTACCTTACCTACTCACAACGGTATCACTCATGCGCGCTCGCTTTGTTCACACGTGCTCACTTCGCTCATGCGTGTGCCTTGCTTCTGCGCATGTGCAGATCGCCAATGACAACATCCGGGGCGGTGGGCGGGGCCTCCCACTGGTTTTACTCCCGGTTTTTGTGAACCGGTCTGAACTGGGGGCAACCCACCACTGTTCTGGGGACAATAGAATTGTTTCCTAAATCCACCCAGAATGTATTGTTTAATTTCCAATTTCTCATCTTCTTTTTTTACTTAGTACATTACGTCAGTTAAAAATTTGAAATAAAACTCTAGTGCTGTTTTTTATTTATCAGACTGTCAGCATTATAAACAATTTCTTAATAGTCCCAACTGCAATATGTGTCTGTGGGTCAAAAAAGGCAAAATTGCAAAAATAATATTGTGTTGTAATATGAATCCTGCTACATTTGAGTATGCACACAGTATTGATGGCAGATACTGTATAAAAGGGACAAGGTTTGTATCACAACATCTCATCTACCACCTTGTCTTTTTTAATCTCCTCTCTGAAGAAGCCACTGCATCTCAGATAGATAGCAGTTTCAACTCAGCAGAGAATGCACATTACACACACACACACACACACACACACACACACACACACGGAGAGGGAGGGAGGGAGGGAGGGAGGATTAGTATAAAGGTAATAATATTCACTTATTTACTAGTGAATACTCCACCCCCAGAAAATATTGTAACGGTTACTGGAAACAGAAGGAAAGCATTTGGAAGATGGGAGAAAAATACTGCGTAGATGCTCAAATTAATATTAATAGCAGCACTGAACGCTTGCATCATATTATATAATTATGTCTAAAGATCAAATGTCTAGAGGTTTTAATTTCCCACAGATAATGCCTCAAATTCCCTATACTTATTACCCTGCACATCAAAAGACAATGTGAGAGATGATTTTGGATGGGGGAGATGAAGGCAGGCATAGTATTGTTATGCAAAATATTCCCGTGAGCATCCTTATTGCACAGATACTAAGACTGGAACAGAAAATGTATTTTAGGAACCTTGCATGATAAACCGCAGTAACTGTACTGACCTTTTGCGACTAATTGGAAAGCTATGTCTCTCCCCCTGGCAAACACTGGACATTGAATGTGTTATACTTGCACACTTAAATAAATGATAATTTGACTATTCAGCACTAAAGCAGCATTTACTCCGGCTTAGATAGTTAATTCGTTTGCAAAATAGTCTAGATTATGTGTCAGGCCATAAACTACTGGATTCCCATGGGGGAGGCAGCTGAAAAGGAAATCAGCTCCCTTTCCAGATTTCCACTCTTTCCTATTCCTTGGTTATGGTGATGGCATGATGTTATATTTGGACTGTGTTTACTATGAAATCTGTTTGGCATATTCTCCTTCCTTTTTTAAAAAAACTTTTCCTGCATTATCAAAACAACCACCACAGCAAACAGCAACAACCACATCATTTTATCTTTTTCCCCTCTGTCACTTGGAGTAGAAGGGGAGTAGAATTCACTTTGTTGGGAAAAAACAAAAATAGATCCAGGCTAACAAACAAATCCATGTTTTCATTGTTCCATCAGTGAACCTCTAAAAGGATCAAACCAGTGGTAGGTTTCTATTTTTTTTACTACCGGTTCTGTGGGTGTGGCTTGGTGGGCGTGGCATGGTTGGTGGGTGTGGCTTGGTGGGTGTGGCAGGGGAAGATTACTGCAAAATCCCCATTTCCTCTTGGGAGGCAAAGAATAGATGGGGGTGGGCCAGTCAGAAGTTTTACTACCAGTTCTCCGAACTACTCAAAATTTCTGCTACTGGTTCTTCAGAACTGGTCAGAACCTGCTGAAACCTACCTCTGTACCAAACCCATCTTTTCACCAGTCTACTGGAGAACTTGTAAGAATACATAGAGACCATAGAGGGCAATGACCTAAAACCAGAAGAGGGGGGCACCGTAACTAATTGGAGGTACAGGATTGGACTACAGTGAAATGAAATGCAAGTTAGGCAACACAGCTTTTGACATGTAACCGGAAAAGAGAGGCAGGAATGGCAATCCTGGTGGGATGGGACCTGGTAGAAATCAAGGCTTCCTTGAGAAAAAGACCAACAGCTTGTATGTGTGCTATGACAAGTTGGTCATCTGGTTCAGCCTGCAGAGCAATTGAATTTGCAGTTTCAGTAGGGAAAGAACAGAGAGACACGGGAGCAAGTAATCCCTTTCTATGACCCCCCAAAGCCTTTACCAGTTAAAGCAGACAATGCTGGACAAGACTCTCTGACCTGAGGCCAAACAATGCCTTGTTTAGAAACAAGCAAATCCATCCTAATGATAATTTTTCAGAGATGAAAAGAGTGTTGCTAGGGAGAAGCTCAGTGTTGGAAAAATAACCGCAGAAGTTCAAATCGATATTTTTAAGCAGCCTTTGTGCAGTATGATTAGTTGGCGTGTATAAGATGAATCAGCCACGGTTTCATGCAAGCGTTCAAAAATGAGCTGCTCAGCTACTCAGTGATGCTAACCAGATGTTTCACTTTTGTCTGTAGTTCATTTTCTAAACCCTTGAGAAGCACACATGTAACAGGACCCTTACCAAATTTACAGCAGCTACCCCAATGGCTCTGTTTTCCTCTGCTATGTGGAAGAAAAAGAAAATACAAAGAAGCGACAAAGCTCAGTAACTGGGGAGCTTTTCTTCTCTGTTAAAAACCTTATAAAAGTAGGATTAACATTTGAGGAGCCTTGTAGATATTAAATAGATGGGGTGCAGTCCCATGTGGACACAGTTCAGCATAATATCTTCATATGCAAGATGAACATACACTAACTTATATGCAGAGGTGGGCAGCACTTTCTTTAACAAAGGGTTCTCTGGTTGTGAGCGAGCACCCCTTTGGGAGAGAAACGGAGCTTCAAACAGGCTCCTAATCAGCTCAGGCAGCCCCAGTGAGAACAGCAGCTGGGCCAGCCAACAAGCCAGAAAGTAAGTTATAAATGGATAACATAGAACAGGGGTGGGCCTAGTCAGCGATCAGAGCTAAGGGTTCGCCCGAACCCTTTTGACCATGCAGCAACCCACCAATGCTTATATATTAAATACAATTTGTATAACATTATAAGTGAAGTATGCCTTAGAGTAGGGACGTGGTGGCTCAGTGGCTGAGACACTGAGCTTGTCGATCAGAAGGTTGGCAGTTCAGTGGTTCGAATCCCTAGCACCGCGTAATGGAGTGAGCTCCCATTACTTGTCCCAGCTTCTGCCAATCTAGCAGTTCGAAAGCACGTAGAAAATGCAAGTAGAAAAATAGGGACCACTTTGGTGGGAAGGTAACAGCGCTCTGTGTGCTTTCAGCATTTAGTCATGCCAACCACATGACCACAGAGACATCTTCAGACAGGGCTGGCTCTTCGGCTTAGAAACGGAGATGAGCACCACCCCAGAGCTGGAAACAACTAGCATGCATGTGCGGGGGAATCTTTACCTTTATGCCTTTAGATATAATTCTGAAAAACATATATCATCCCTCATGTGAATACAATGAAAGAAGCAGAGAAGGCTTGAAGAAAAAGGGGACAGAAGGTGGAGATAGGATTGTGATGGTGATAGTTGCCCTTCCCTCCCTTTCTTCCTACTTAGGGCTGCCAGGATGTTTCCCTATGTAATGGAATGGGTGACTTTCTGTCTGTTGTGCAAGAGAGGGAGAGGGAGAGGGAGAGCGAGAGGGAGAGCAGGAAGCTCTAAACAAAGCAGCTCACATGACAAAAGAAGCTATACTGGTACTACACATGAATACTATTCCAAGTCCAAGATCTCCTAGGCAAGGGACTTTTGAACTTTTCAGATCAGTGGACACATTTGGGATTTTTAGAACATATTATGGGCGCTCCAGTGGTGAAATCTAAAAATTGTTACTACTGGTTCTGTGGCCGTGGCTTGGGGGGGGGATGTAATGTGACTGAGTGGGCGTAGCCAATTTTTTTTTTTTTACTTTTAAAACCATTTTTTCTACAACCTTTTTGGCGAAGAGGTTGTAAAAAAAATGCTTTCAAAAGGCTCTGACGATCCCAGCTGAGTTGCCTGATCGGCAGAGGCTTTTTTAAAAAGCCTCTGCCGATCAGGCAACTCAGCTGGGATCGTCAGAGGCATTTAAAAGAAAAAAACCCTTTTTTTCTTTTAAATGCCTCTGACGATCCCAGCTGAGCTGCGCGATCATCAGAGGCTTTTTTTTTTTACTTTAAAAAAGCATTTTTAAAAAGCATTTTTTCGGCCGAAGAGGTTGTAGAAAAAATGCTTTTAAAAGTAAAAAAAACAAAGAGACTCTAATGATTGTGCGGCTTAGCTGGCCATGTGGGGGGTGGGGCAGGGATTTTTGCTACTGGTTCTCCGAACCACCCGCCTCCATCGCTACCGAACCGGGAGTATTTCACCCCTGGGGTACTCTCACAAAATTACTTCTGGGGAGGAGAATTGCTCATTCATAAAAGAGCTTCCGTGTAGGACATAACCAACTTCAAAATACAAATATATGAAGCTTGCCACCCCTCCAGGAACATCTGGAGTCAGTTTTGGAAACAGCTACTAGACTTTTTATCAATCTGAGAATCAGCTCAGAATCAGTTCTCTGGCCAACATCCTGTCCATCCTACTTTGCTCACCATTGTCTTTTCTCTGGGCAGCTGGGCACCCTTCCAAATAAATCTGGAAACTGGGCTCCAGAGAATATTCTCAGAACTGAAGATGGTACTTGAGATTTTCCAGCATGCCAATCTGCCGTTTTTAAGTGTTAAAATTCTGGTGGGACAAAGAGTTATCAAAAGAAGCATCTGCCGGTACTTTAGGGGAATAAACTAATTTTCTCTTTCTTTCCATTCAATCTTTTGGAGATTGAAGTAGGTATGAGTGTTCTTGAGAGCGAAAATCTCTCTGGAGCAAAGATTAGTGAAACAGGTTTATAATTGTAACAGAAAGGAAATTTATTTACTGGAAATATATTATACTGATAGGCAATACGTATCTCCTACCTAACTATATCCTATCAAGAAATGAGTCAGACATGTTCTCGTTCTCATTCTCTCTCTCTCTTTCTCTCTCCCTCCCTCCCTTGCCAAATGCAGAAGGAAGTGAGCTCACATTAGTTTTTCTTGGATACAGAGCAGTGGTGGGTTGCCCCCGGTTTGCACCGGTTCTATAGAACTGGTAGTAAAACTGGTGGGAAGCTCCGTCCACTGACCCCGACGTCATCAGAACACTTCTGCGCATGCGCAGAAGAGTGCATAGGTGGGCGCGCAGCCCCATTGCGAACTGGTAGCAAAGGTAAGTAGAACCCACCCCTGATACAGAGCAGGCAGAGTGACAGAGTAAATCCCTAAATCTCTATCTACACCCTACTGCCCTTTTGTAGTCAGTAAATCATGAGATTATGAAAAGTCAATGCATTAGATTTGGGTGATCAACAATATCTCTTCCTCCTTTCTCTTTTTCTCACTTTGCATCTGAAAGAAGATCAAGCCCATAATTTCCCCTCCAAAATTGATTTTTTTAAAAATTAAAATGTGAGTGCCACATTGGCAGAATATTCAGGGATCACAGAATGCTTATGAGAAGAATTCTTCCCTCCCTAATGTAATACTATTCTCCTGGAAATCAGACTTGCTTGGCAATTGGTCTTAATTGCATGATCAAAATATCTTCCCAACCCCCAACTTAACAAAATAACATAATGGAAGGGACTGTGGAGCTCTTCTAGTCCAACCTCCTGTTCAAGCAGGAAACCCAGTGATGGCGAATCGAGTGTTCTGTCCCCAACCACACGCACACACACCAACAGACGTTCAAGAGTTAAAGACCAAACCAACCGGCAAAATCCTTTTCCTTATGATAATGGAACTTGGCAACAACCTAGTGGCTGCCTGCCAAGAGTTTATTATTTACGAAGAGGAGAGATAACTTCTCCCCACTTCTGATACATCAAAAGAAACAGCTCAATAATTACGGAATTAATCAAATCCAGAGATAATCCTGCAAAGTTTCATAGCAAAAGTCCGGCAATGCAGAATGGCGTGGAAGCTTTCAGCTTTGTTCGTCACAAGGTTTGACTGGCCACCACACTCCCTTTTATATCCTGTGGGGTGTGGTCCAGTGACTCATCCTAATCTTGGGCACGCCTTTTTTTCTGATGTGCGCGCTTATCTCTGCGACGCTGGCATGGATCCAGCCAAGACTCATTACCCTCATCACTGTCCATCTGTGGCTGCGTGGACGTGCTTGGTCCTGGCCCTATCTCTTGCCCTTCGGTGGACACCGAAGGCATTGCCAGAGAGGAGGGTCCTGGAGAGGGAGGCCTTGCCAACTCCTCTTCTTCACTCTCGGAGTCCTCTCCTGCCGATGACACAGGCTCAGGTAACAGAGCCACAAAACCGAGTGCCCAAACTGTAACACGTGCGCATGTGTGTGAAGACCAGCTGGCCAGTCGCTTATGCGTGCTGGCCACCTGGTCTGGTTTCTGGGGCTCCGGCATGTGTGAAGATTAGCTGGCCAGTGCGCATGCGCGTGCTGGAAACCAGAAGAGCATCTGGCAACGGCATGTGTCCCCACAGAGGGCTCTGCGTGCCACCTCTGGGTTCACCATCACAGCCCTATACCATTTCAGACAAAGGGTTGTCCAATCTCTTCCTAAAATCTCCAGTGTTGGAGCACCCATAACTTCTGGAGTCAAGTCATTCTACTGATTTTTTGTGTCAGGAAATTTCTCTTTAGTTCTAAGTTGCTTCTCTCCTTGATTAGTTTCCATCCATTGCTTCTTATCCTGCTTTAAGGTATTTTGAAGAATAGGTTGATTCCTCTTCTTTGTGGCAGACTCCTTAGATATTGGAACATTGCTATCATGTCACCCCTAGTCTTCTTCTTTGCATTAAATTAAACATACCCAATTCTTCCTGTTTTAACCTCCAGTCCCCTAATCATCTTTGTTGCTCTTCTTTGCACTCTTTCCAAAAACTCAACATCATTTTTATATTATGGTGACCATAATTGGATGCAATATTTCATGTCTGATCTTATCAAGGCATTATAAAGAGGTACTAACACTTTACCTATGGTAATCTTGGATTCATCTATTCCAACACAGAGATATTATTCAGGATGACTGCGGGATGGCGTAGTTAACCCTTGTTTTCAGAATTATAGTTCTCTGAACAACCCTAATGCAGGAGAATGGAGCAATGGAGAATCAATGGAAAAGAGGTATGAGACACCCACTCACCCCAAATAGATTTAGGTCTATTTGGTCTTAAGTCTGCTGGACATGAAAAACCATTACTTCATGCACAGCTAGCTAGACTGGGAGAAAATACTCAATGCAGAGATATAATTCTCCTTAAAGCCAGACTAGTTAATAAAATATTAATTCCAGAAAAGCCAAGTCAAACAAGGAGCAGATGGAAGGATTCATAATGTGATGAAACTGAATATTTTCCACTTGGTAGTCACATTTGGATACTCTGAAAGGAAGTGCAAGTTAGCCTTGACTGAATTGTATTTAACTTGGCAGCTAAACTGCCTCTTTTGGTAAACACCACACCTTTTAATGTATATTTTTTCTATCTTATTCATTTGGTATTTTCAATACAAAATACATTACTTTTTTTTAAAGGGAGATCATGGTTGATCCCATCCTGTCCCATCCACATATCCTCTAAGTTTGGTTTTCTGTATAAATGACTAAAAATATACTAAAACATGTCAATGGATATTTGATGAGACTAGTCATTTTTGTTTCTGTGGAATATTAATATTTTTTCTTATTATCTTTGAACTTCAATATCCAGTATTCTCTTGCCAGCCAATACAGACAAAACCAGAGGGAAGAGTTCCATGTATCCTTTGTTGAGCATGTGGAGAAAAGTTGGAATATACATGTATAGAATAATAACAGATTATTAAAATATTAAAACCATAGACTTTGTGTGTAAAAATAGACGTACATGCTTCTTGTGTGTTAATTCTGAGATGAATTACTTTAGCATCGATCCTCCTACGTTATAATCTGATCATCTGCTATAACATTATATAGCATTAGGTGTTTAAAATGGCTTTTCAAGAAAAGCAAAAAAAGGTCACTACAGTTCAAGATTTTGGAATTTTGGTACACATAAGTAACTGAAAATAAGATAAAGAAAATGCTGTCTTTCAAAAAAAAAAAAAAAAGAAAAAGAAAAAGAAAAAGAATCCAAAAGTAAAATAGGAAAAAAGGACAGGAAGTATCCAACCGTGAACAAAAGACAGTGAGAGAGAATGAACAGAAAATAAAATCCCCTCTCATCAAGGAGATTCAAACAGGAGTTCTATTCTCATCTTGAATTGACATTAAGAAATGTGTGCACAACTTGGAATTAAAAATACAGCATTTAGGATATCTGGAGAATCTGTGTAAACCCAGGCTACAAACTGACCAGAGGCAGACTGATAAATCAAGGCTAGGTAATCTGTCCTCTTTCTTCTGGGATGGGCTGAGGGAAATCAGGTTGAACAGGAAGGGAAGAACAATTCTGAGATGCCAAGGGAGTCAGCTCTTCCAGACGAGATCACTGTCAGGGATGATCAATGTACTGACCTACTTAATTTGACAGTACCTCTTTATCTATCAGAAAATGGTGGCTGATGCTGGTATAATAAATATGCATGATTTCCCCAACAATTTCTTCTCATGTGTCAGCTGACTAGATGCCTTTTAGTAGCAACACTGCCTGATCTTAAATCATCTTAAATATGACTTTTACAGGGCACATTTTGTACTCTGCCGCCATCTAGTGGACATGGTCTTTTTTTTTTTAAATGATTTATATGCCGCCCTTCTGTGGAGACTCAGGGCAGCTTACAATGCGTTAAGCAATAGCCTTCATACTTTTGTATATTTATACAAAGTCAGCTTATTGCCCCCACAAACTGGGTCCTCAATTTACCTACCTTAGAAACGATGGAAGGCTGAGTCAACCTTGAACCTGATGGGATTCGAACTTACAGTAATTGCAGACAGCTGGTGTTAATCACAATGCTATCAGTCTGCTGAGCCACCAGGCCCGGTCTTCAATCACAACAGGTCTCCCCCTAGGAAAACGAATGCTGATAGCAGGACCATAGATGGCATTTGGTGACTCTGCTTGAAGTTGTTTGTAACATAAAGTTTAAACCACACTGACCTCTTGTGTTTGCCAGCTGATCAATATTTACTTACTGTTCTCTGAGTAGTTCAGAAAGGTAATGTAACAGTCCAGTTATAGGAAATTAACATTATTAAAAACTACCAAATAATTTGAAAGGGAGCCAAATCTAAATGTCACACTTCATTTTTTTTAAAAAACGAGTGGATAAAATGTGTGGAAAAGACCACAGACAGGGCAGCAGGCAAAGGTTTTTGGGAAAAAAACCCTATACCATAACTAGGGAGTTACCACTGAAGATGCCACCTCTCAATTGCCACCTTTCATTTGGAGAGGGGAGTTGAGACAGGGCCTCTGGAGATGATGTCAATTTGAAGAAAAAGCAGCTGATCAGTAACCTAGTCTCAAACTATATGAGAATTTCACTATCTCTTTGAACTGAGCTTGGAAGCAGATTGAAAGCAGGGCAGAAACAACGTTTGAGCATAAGCATAGGTGGCTTCAGTGAAGGGCCAGCAATATTGTGACTTGGATTGGATGGATGAATATATTGTGATCAAGATCAGTGTCATTTGGCTGAGTTGGGTGGCTATAGAAATGGAATAGACAGACAGAGATAAGAAAGACTTTTTGAGACTGTATTTTCTGAACTATATAAACAGTTCATTAAAATGGACACCTAACATCAAAAACGTCATCAAAAAAGCACAGCAAAGAATGTTCTTTCTGCGCCAATTCAGAAAGCTCAAACTGCCCAAGGAGCTGTGGATACAGAGAAATTATTGAGTCTGTCTTCTGCACCTCTATAACTGTCTGGTTTGGCTCTGCAACCCAACAAGACAGACACAGACTTCAGAAGATAATTAGAACTGCAGGAAAAACAGTTGCTACCAACCTGCCTTCCATTGAGGACCTGTATACTGCACAAGTCAAAAAGAGGGCTGTGAAAATATCTATAGACCCTTCACATTCTGGACATAAATTGTTTCAACTTCTACCCTCAAAATGACGGTATAGAGCACTGCACACCAGAACAACTAGACACAAGGACATTTTTTACCCCTGTGCCGTCACTCTGCTAAACAACTAATTCCCACAACATTGTCAAAACTATTTAGTAAGGCTCTATTACTATTTTTCTTCTCATGTTTCCTATTACCTATCTCCTTTTCTACTTATGACTATAACTTTGTTGCTTGTATCTTTACAATTTATATTGTTTTATTTAGTTTCCTAGTACGATTTATGTTGATTCTACCACTAAGTGTTGTATCTTATGATTTATGATGAATGTATTTTTATGACTATGATCATGATTTATCACTTTTATGCAGTGGTGGGCTGCTGCATGGTTGCAAGGGTTTCGGCGAACCCTTAGCTCTGATTGCTGGCTGGGCCTGCCTACTCACCTCTGTTCTATGCTATCAACTTATAACTTACTTTCTGGCTCGTTGGCTGGCCCAGCTGCATTCCACGCCGCCCCTGCTGTTCTTACCGGAGCTGCCTGATCTGATTAGGAGCCTGTTTGAAGCTCCGGTTCTCTCCCAAAGGGGCATGTGAAGCAAACCCTTTGTTAAAGAAAGTGCAGCCCACCTCTGCTTTAATGTACAATGAGAGCTTATGCATCGAAGACAAATTCCTTGTGTGTCCAATCACAGTTGGCCAATAAAGAATTCTATTCTATTCCATTCCATTCCATTCCATTCCATTGAATTTGATATAAGAACTATACAATAGTGTAAATGAGAGATAATCAGTAAATGGGTAATTGCAATGAAAAAGCCATTTCCATCCATCCAAATCATGTTGTAGTTGATGTATGCCTCTCTGTGGAAGCAGAGATACAGAATATAAACTTGACATCTGAGGAAGAAAAAGTTTCTACTACACCCAGAAGTCTGTGAAGTCCATAGCCTACAAAGTCATGTTCCCTCCTGTTTATCATGTGGAAAATAATATTTTTAATTTAGTCTTTAAATATATTTCTATATTGCTTATTATACAATTACATCTCAAACTGGTTTACTGTACAATAAAATTGTTATATAAAATATTAAAACTATATATTAAAACCATGTTCATTTAAAAGACAGGAAAACAAGTCATGCACCCGATATTACTACCCAATATTATTAATGGAAAGTGTGGATAAAATGGTAAGTTTTTGTGGGTTATGTTTTTTGTTTTGTAATGGATGATGGCAGTGAGGCAGAGATCAGATTTTTATTCAAAAAGGACTTTACAAATGTATACAAAATACTCTAGATCAGGGCTGTCAAATTCTTAGCCCATGGGCCGGATGCGTCACATGCTGGCCACGCCTATGCCCAGTTTAGCGAAGGGGGGAAAAGTCCCGATATGTCACGTGACACTGCCATGATGACATGAGTTTGACACCCTTGCTCTAGATCAGGGGTGGGCAAATGTGGCTCTTTTACAACCTATGGACTTCAGCTCCCAGAATTCCCAAGCCAGACAATTCCCCATGCTGCCTGGGGAATTCTAGGAGTTAAGTCCATAAGTCTTAAAGTTGCCTAGATATTCCCATTCTAAGGACAGTGGTTTGCTATTTGTGTCACCTTACTGTGCATTTCTAAGAGTTTCTTTTTTATATTATACTAACTCATTTTATATTTTACTAACTCAATTATTTTAAGTGAGCTTAAACAATACATCTTTTACTTCACCCATCCTGTTCTCTGTCCTCAATTATTTGTTGCTAGTGAACACTTTGTTATTACAACATACAACTGTATGTGTTAGATACATTTTATCTCTCAGTCTTTGATCGCTTTTACTATCTCTCCTCCTCCTTTCCCCAGAGACTTGCTTCTCCCAATTTCTTCCTTCAGGGATTTGAGTTGGTTGCTCACCATAGAATTATCTCTTCTTTCAGTGATGAAATGTTACCTCTCAGCCTTGACAATGTCCCAACAGACTCTATGGGAATTCTCCTTTGGGTGAATGTAGGAATGTCTCCCGATGGCTGCCTCCTTCTTGCCCTAGGTCCTTATAGATTCCACGGTTACTTTTTTCTGGCCCTGGCAGCCATCAACCCAGGATCTATCAATCTACCAGATTCCATCTCCTCAGGATTCAACCTCTGTTTATTGGCTGAAATTGTCTCATTAGTGCATCCAGTTATTGGTTTCCAATGGGTCAGGGGTCTGCAACCTTAAACACTCAAAGAGCCATTTGGACCCATTTCCCACAGAAAAGAAAACACCGGGAGCCACAAAACCTGGGTGGGCGTGGCCAACTCAATGTCACACACTTCTACCAGTCACATGACCCCCCCCCAGCCACACCTACCCAGCCAGTCATTAGGGCAGAGAACCAGTTGTTAAAAAACACCAGGAACCACAAAATCCTTTCGACATCTCTGTCTCTCTCCTCCCTCCCTCCCTCTCTGTCTCTGCTCTGGCTGCTTCTCCATCCCCCGCCGTCGCCCTTACCTTCTCAGGCCAGGCGAGGAGTGACTGGGAGGGGAGGGTGAGGGGCGGGGCCAGCCAGTGGTGGGATCACCTGACAGGGAGCCATAGAGGAGGGCCCAAAGAGCCACATGTGGCTCCAGAGCCGGAAGTTGCTGACTGCTGCAATAGGTAAATAGGATCCCTGATCCAGATGCTATAGAGCAGGGGTGTCAAATGCACACTGTAACATTGTCGTCATGTGACGTATCACGACTTCCTCCCCTTCACTAAACCGGGGATGGGTGTGGCCAACGCATGACGCATCCGGGCCATGCTCTTTGAATTTGACACCCCTGCTATAGAGAAGCTTTAACACTCCTTAACACAGCTTTGCTGGCTGAGGAATTCTGGGAATTGAAGTCCATAGGTCTTAAAGTTGCCAAGGTTGGAGACCCCTGGTCTAGAAAACTATTTGATTATAGCAATCTTCCTCAAATGGTTACCATCTTTTGTGTTAGACCCAAGTTCCCATTATTACCTCCCTGATCTTTGCATGGTTTTTTTTTTTTTTTTTTTTACCCAAGACAGCTAATTCAACAAGGGACTGCCTCATACCCCCAGAGACGAAAGGGGCTCCAAGCAAAATTAGGCTCAGCTTCTCCAGTTTCCGATTTTAATGAACTTCCAAGCAGCAAAAAAAACCCAAATCCGAAATCGGTTAAAATTTAATCCCCGGAGCTTTAAACATTTGTTTTTTGAGTTCCCACCACCTCGATTGCCAGATGTGAAGGTACCAATTAAAACATGGAGGAACAATGATATTGACGTAAGAATCAATGCTATTTCCGGTTTTTGCAGAATCTTTTTTTTTTCTTTAAAAAAAAAAGCTCTTGGCTTGCCCGCAGGTAAGCAAAGCTAAGCCTGCAGGTTGCAGCAAACCATCGCTCTTGCAATGCAACCACTTAGGCCATCTTGCTCCTCATCGCTGCTCGCCAAATACCTACAGAGAGTGGGGGGGGGAAAAACCGGTGTAAAGGAGCGTTGAGCTGCGTCTCCTGAATTATTCCCGCACATGAAGTGCACGGACGGAAAGAAGCGATTCCCTCCGTTTACACCCGAATAAAACGCCCGCTGAAAACGCCCGCAGTTCGGAGCACGGGAAAACGCCCCGCCCTCAGGCAAGAAACAGGCGGGGTCGCGGCTTATTGGGCCGGAGCCGGAAACGTGAAAGGCTGGGCTCAATGCCGCGCAAGGAGGCGGGCGATGTGGCAGGTCGGTGCGTTTGTTTTGTCTCGCGTTGTTCCTTAGTTAAAGGTTGCTGGCGGCGATCTCCGGTTAAAAAAAAAAGCTCCTTTGTCGGGGAGAAAGGATGCTGGCCAAAGGTTTCGCGCCCGGAGACTTTGAAAGGCCCCGGCGCTGCGTGCCGGATGAGAAGAACAAAGAAACGTGGTTAAAAGATGCATCGTTTCTGTGCAGGGGGCAAGAAATCCACGAAAAGTATGGGAGCGCTGCTCCCGTTTATAGCGACATCAGCTTCTGGAAGCAGGAGTCTGCCCGCGAGTTGCCTGAGGCAAAGCAAACGTGCTTCATTTTTGTGGTTCAGCCGCAAAGTCGCGTCCGACCCTTTGCGACCCCCATGGACTAGAGTCTAGACCAGAGGTCTTCAACCTTGGCAACTTTAAACCGGGAGGACTTCAACTCCCGCTGGCTGGGGAATTCTGGGAGTTGAAGTCCTCCGGGCTTAAAGTTGCCAAAGTTGGAGACCCCTGGACTGTAGCACATCAACCCCCCCCTCCACTGTTTCCCAGCTTTTGCACAAATTCTTGTTCATTGGGTTGATTATCCTATCTAACCATTTCATGCTCTGCCGTCCCCTTCTCCTTTTTGCCTTCAATCTGTCCCAGCATCAGGGTCTTTTCCAGTGAACTCTTCTCTTCTCATTAAGTGGCCAGAGTACTTGAGCTTCAACTTCAGTAACTCTCCTTCCAAAGCACACAGGGTTGATTTCCTTTAGGATTGATTGGTTGATTTGATCTCCTTGCGGTCCGAGGGACTCTCTTTCTCTCGAGAGTCTTCGCCAAAGCCACAATTAGAAAGCAAAATGTGCTTAATATGGCACTCCTAACTAAGTTTGCTTAGAAGTGAGTCTCTGCGTGTTCACGGACACCTGTTTCCTCTTGTGGGATCAGCCTGTGCCACAGTGGATGGACTATCCTCAGGCATCTTTGCGTGGCTTCTGTTAGTATAATGAGTCCCCTGTTCAAATACCACCTGCAATTAGGTTCATCAACTAAGTAGGACATTCTCCTGTTTGTTTGGTAGAAAGTATTGTAAAATCAGAATACATATTGTATACTGCATGTTTTACAAGCTAAAATGCTGAAAAATACAGGGAGAAAATTGCCCACTAAGGAGGATGGCTGATTGTTTTTTTAAAAAAAGATATGAACTGATCTAATCACCAACTGATCATCCATCAGCCCTTCCAGGTAGTCCAGGGCAGGAAATCAAACCCCTGAGCACTACTGCTATCTTTATTGTAAGGTTACATACAGTAACAATGTTGCAAGGCTGGAAGTTTCACATTTCAGACAACTGGAGAGGATAATTTTGGAGGTGCTTTCTCTATCGCCATTCCTGCTTTAGACTCAGATTTCTCTTACTGTGACATATTGTTGTCTAGGTTGCCTGTGGCTCTTCCTCCTGTCTCTGAAGGTTATTCTCACAGACATTACATTGTCTCATACTGCTTGTCTGTGGTCTGGTAGCCTGCTGGGTAATGATGGGGATATTTTGGTCTACTATTAGTCCCCTCAGAGCACCGCACAATCTTGCTTCCGAATATGATCTTTGAGAGGAAAAGGTTTCTTCCCCTCCTACTGTGTAGGAGGTAAGAGGTAAGCTTTGTGGAATTCAGTGAACAAATTGAACATATTCTGAGCTATATTAGTGGGTCCATGTAACACACTTACACATGTTTGGTCAAAAAATTGTGGAACAATGGGAAAGGAATTATAATTTAACTATGTCCACTGCATATAAGGAAAATCAATATAAAATGTTTTATAGATGACATATGCCCCCTGAGAAACTGGCAAAAATGTTTTTTTTTTAATTTTATTTTTTAAATTTGATTTATATGCCGTCCTTCTCCGGAGACTCAGGGCGGCTTACAATGCGTTAAGCAATAGCTTTCATACTTTTGTATATTTATACAAAGTCAGCTTATTGCCCCCACAAACTGGGTCCTCATTTAACCTACCTTAGAAAGGATGGAAGGCTGAGTCAACCTTGAGCCTGATAAGATTCGAACCTGCAGTAATTGCAGGCAGCTGTGTTAATAACAGGGTGCTTTAAACCACTGTACTACCAAGGCTCTTTTTAAAGATAAATCAGCTAAATGTTGGAAATGTCACCAGTTACCAGGTTCTTATTACCATATATTACCATACCAAGAGCCGAAGTGGCATAGTGGTTAGAGTGCAGTACTGCATCTACTTCAGCTGACTTGCTAGTTCAGCAGATTAGCGGATCAAATCTCACCGGCTCAAGGTTGACTCAGCCTTCCATCCTTCCGAGGTGGGTAAAATGAGGACCCAGACTGTTGGGGACAATATGCTATTTAGTATACTGTCTTTGGTATAAGCCTCCCAGAGTCCTTGGAGAGTGGGCGGCATAGAGATACGAATAATAAATAAATAATAAATAAATATGTGGTGGACACGTCCAGAAGCTAAAAATTATTGGAATAAAATTAAGATATGGCTGGAAGAAATGATACAACAATGTATTGATTTAAAACCAGAACTGTTCCTATTGGGTATCCTACTAGAAAAAAAAAATAGCAAAGAAAATATTTATTTGATTATACATGTAATAACAGCTGCAAGGGTTGTTTATGCACAACATTGGAAAGCAGAGAAAATACCTTTGGAAGGAAAAGTAATTAAAAAAAAATTAAATTGTGCAGAAATGAATAGATTGACTATGATGATTAAAGAAAGAGAAGGTTCAGAATACTTTAAGTTAAGGAATCAACTCTACTACTGGTTAGAAAAGAGATACAAATAAGTAAATTAATAATTATGTATAAAAATGCTATAATCAGAATATTTTGTTAGTGATGAATTGTTGTAATTGATTGGATGAGAATGAAGACAGAAGAAATAACAAAAAGAATGATTGGAGACAACACCGAGATGTCACACGGAAGGAATGACTGATATATTAAATGTTTGTTTAAAGAATAGAAGACTTTTAATAAAAAAAAATTGTGGAACAGGAATCGGTTGAATTTAGAAGAGTTTTCTCTCAGGGAACTGGGCATCAGATTATAGTCTAAAATTTAGTGTTTCCATTTTAATATTGTTCTTAACCACATAGTTAAGGATAGGAATGTGGAACGTACGACCTTCGTGATGTTGGTTAAACACAATGGCCTCAGTCAACATAATCTATGATAAAGGATTCACCATGCTTCCCCATCCCTGCCACAGGCCCCATTGTCCAGTTGTGTTTCAGCAGCCAGGAACTTACTATTATACCTTCCTGTGCCCCTCCCCCATATTTTTTTTCACTCAAGAAATTTCATCTTTCTTGAGAGCCAGTTTGGCCTAGTGGCAAAGGCACTACTAGACTAAAAACTAGGAGACTGTGAGTTCTAGTTCCACCTTAGCCATGTAAGCTAGCTGGGTGATTTTGGGCCAGTTACTCTGTCTGTCAGCCCACACATCAGGTTCAGGCAACAAGCCAATTCCTGTTCCAATCAATGGATCAATACAAAAAATTAACAATACATTTCTTCTGAAAAATGATTTCTTAGCTGAAGTTCAGAAACAAGCTATCCTATTCCTAACCAGACCATGATATTATCTTCTTCACTAATTGTGTACTTATCATGGTCATGTTGATTTCCACCATTCCAGAAAGTTCTAAGAAAGGTCAAATTGTTTTGTTTCTACTTTGTGCATTTCAGGAATGGAAAAAGCTGAAGTAAGTTTTGAAGAGGGGAGGCTGATTTTGGCCTGGAATTTAGTTAAAAAACAGTCTTTACTCATATTTTGTAGATATTTTGTCTAGCTATCTAGCTATCTATTTGTGTTGATGCATAGGGCTTCTATTTTTATCTTGCAACATCTCTTCTTAGGCTCTTAGGAACCCAAACTATAAGCCTCTTCCTCTTCCATCTTCCATCTTTTATTTTGAAAAATAAAATTTGAAATTCTTCCTCAAGTTTCGGAGGCCCTGTCTGACATTTCTATGTGGGGCTAACTAACTAAATACTAAACATGTTATCTCATTGTTTTTAGGTGTATTGCTAAGATGTCCTTCTAAGTGTTGAGAAGCCTAAAAATGTTCCTCCAGTCGGAGATTTTGCCTAGATGGGAATTGTGTCTTTACTTGATTCTTTCTTTTGGCTCTCATTTTTATTCTTTCTATGAAGTCTTCCAAGCTTCTCAAGGTAAGTCTCAACTTTAGGCCCATTATCGTTAGGTGTTATTTTTTGCTTTTGTAGTTTTCAATAAATTGAAATAAAAAGTACAAAATATGTAACTATTTTCCTACAGTCCCAGGCAGAGTGTTGCATTGAGTCAGTTTGCTTGTGTGCATTTTTCTTAGAATAGTGAGTAGATACAAGATTCTTTGTAATTCATACGACGGAAAAAGAAAGCAACATAAAATAAGCAACATAAAATAATCTGTATAAGAATAAATGGGTTTGTGATGAATGTGTAGGCTGGCATATCTGGTGCCAACATATCTTTTTTCATGCTTTGTTTGATTCAATTGATTATGTACCATCAAGTTATCTTGATTCTTAGCAGCTACATATCCGGGAAAATGTCATCTGTTGTGGTGCTCATTGGCAACAGTGAGGTGCAGAAATATGTGAAGCCAGTTTACGTAATGAATTTACAACTTAGGTGTTAACTTTCTCCAAAAAGACTAAAAATTGAAGATTTTTTTAAAAATTGCTCCTACAGTAACTTCTACGTGGTATATAGTATATTTTTCCCAAATTGAGTTTTAACTCAAAAGAACTTTCCAGCTAACACGACTTCTGAAACTTTCAGAAATTGGTTCACATTGGAAATCACCCACTTTGAAAAAGGTTTAGATAAGTAGTATCTACCATTGCATCATATAATTCACAATATACCTACCTACTTCAATAACTTCTGCACTACCAGAAGATCCTCTTTGCATAACTTATGACAGGTTTGAATAGCTGCATGCTGTAAATTTTCCTTTCCTTTTCCTGGAATCCCAGAGACCCTGAGATCATATTGCAAAAAAGATTTGTTGAAAGTGCTGTGTAATTTTCTGCCAATTTTCAGTGAGAAATCAAGAGGAAAAGCATGCAAGGTTTGGATTGGCTTAATGCACCTAAAATGCTCATCCCCTCAATTGAGAAAATAGAAAGTAGAAAAGTGGAAATAGAGAATAGAAGTAGAAAATTCTTTCCTCAGTCAGAAGTCATTATGCCAGGTCACTTGAGGACTCCAACTCCCAGAATTCCTCAGCCAACTATGCTGCCTAGGGGATTTTGGGACTTGAGGCTTAAAGTTGCCAAGTTTGGAGACCTCTGCACTATGCTATTGCCCTGTTTCTCAAGCCTCTTGGTTACAAAACAAAATAAAACTTTGTATAGAACAAAATAAAACTTTGTATGCTTCTATTTAGTGATTAAACACATATATTGTCACTTACCAGTTTAGTAACATGAGATATGTGCTAATTCTTTAATGTATATGTTCAATTTTCTCCTCCTTTGGAGGAATTGTTTAGAGTTGGAATTAGGTTACTCAATGTGCTTGGAATAATCTTGATAGTGCTTGATATGTAAAAGAATAAATGTTATATATATCTGATATATTATTGCTCTTATTATTGCTCCACCTCACAGGGAAACAGGGAAACAGGGAAAATAGTAGAGAAGGAGTGTTATGTATGCCACCCTGATCTCTTGAAAAAAGCTAGCATCCAATAAATAGAATTACTTCTGTAAAGTGACTCCTGCTATTCTTCATTTTTTCCACTAGGAGGAGATAGCATAACAGTTTTTAGAATGTTGAAATAATAATAATTAATGTACCAATAACAAGGTGGTTTATATAAACAATTATCATTAGGATGTTAGATGTTTTAACCACTTACATTTCAAATTATTTTTGTCTCTGATTTTTGAACTGATAATCTATCTTTATGTATAGAAAACAAAGGTATTGATAAGAATATCCTTCATTATTTTAATATCCTCATATTTCAACTGAGAACTCAGTCATCACAAAATATGTATAATTCATGGGAACAGATTGAATCTAAGCCTGGTTTTGAGTAATCTGAAACTCCACAAAGTGCTCAACAATAATATTTTAGCACAAGAAGGATTCTATGATTGCTGCTGTTTTGAAAATGACCAGGTGTGGCCTATGATAATAGCAATGTGATTTTGTTCCAGAATAGTTCATAATGTTGAAAGGAAAGCTGAGTTTTCCAGAAGCTCAGTTCAAAAATGTTTGTACTAAATGGACAGCTTCTTGAAAAATATGCTTAGAAGGTATAGTAGAAAATACTAAAATTAAACAGTCAATGAAGTGTAACAGTAGAATTTTGTCTCAGCAACACAATAGAAAGGTGTTAAAATGGAAGAGACAAAATAGAATGAGAAGAAGCTACTGGTAGTAATAAAGAGCATTAATAGAGCATATTTCAGTAGAACATCTATGGGTTATTCGGATCAAAATAGTAATTGTAATAGAATAAGAAACTTGAGAATCCACTTGAAATGTAAGACAATTGGACAATGGTTTAATTTAGCAGATAGATATTAGTTGTTTCTTTCCTCGGCTTATCCTAGGGTTGATGGTACCCATGAAAAGTCATAAATGCCTGCCATTGTGATTCTTATTGCTGTTGTTAAAGTTCTCAGATATTTATGCTCATTTTTCCTCACTGTACTGTATGTGGGGGCATTACCTTCAAAAGAAATCTTTCTGTATAATCTGTATGAGTATATCTGAGGTGGCAACAGAAACTCTACAGAGAGGTTTTCAAAAAACATTTGCTCCAGTATTGCAGATTAGAACTATTAGATTTGACGGGAGAAAAATGATTTGGAAAACGTGTGGTGCCCGTGTACTCTCTCTTGGCACTCATTAAATCAAATGTGTCTGCAGCTCTATAGTCCTAGTGCAAAATCTACATTTCTAGATTAGATACTAGGATGGGCACTTTTTAATGCAATTATTTACTTCCTGGGATAGACACAAGGAAACATATATTTAGTGGGTGGGGGGAAGGGATTGGTTAAAGCTTTATACAGACCTGCCAACATCTACAAACAATTTAGAAAATCACCAATAATTTTGGTGGAGTTTGAATGAAAATCATCTCCGTCTCTGTCATACTGAATAAAAAATTGGTAGATTGGTATTTTGTAAGATGAAACGATCAGTAGTCTTTATTTAACTTTATGTGTTTTGTCCCGCTCATTTTCCTGATGTTGATTTAGTTCACTTAACACCCTGCTGCAATTTTCATTTTTTTAAAATAAAGTTTTTTATTAGTAGTTCAAAATTAAAAACATTGGACATAGATATGACATCACTGGTCCCAAACATCTTCCAACACTTTAAGTTAATACATAATATAAATGATAATATAATATAATAATATATTCCTTGCACCCTATACGTTATTTAAACATAGTATAATAATAGTAATTTACACCTTATTCCTATACAATTATACATACCTATATCTATATATACCTATCTATTCAATTCACATACATATTTATCTATAATAATGTAAATAATTCTAGTCTAACACTACACATTTGTCTCGGCTAACCCCTGCTGCAATTTTCAATTAGGGATGGCTACCAAAGAAATTTACAATTAACAATTAAAGTCAGGCAAAGAGATATGTAATTAGAGATTCTGATCCCTAGTGGTTGGTGATACCGAACTTGATTTTCATCTCTCTCCTCTACTGGATAACCAGGCTAAAAAAAAAAAAAGGAAAGGAAAAATATTCTCAGAAAAGATGATGTTTATTTTGGGCATCAAAAAAATAAGAGGAAAAACTCATTTCTTGAAGAGATGAATTTCTTCAGCTAGATATTAAGAATCTCCTCTGAAAACCAAAGGTGATAAATCAAAAGTTTAGCTCTTCATCTTGAAAGCTCCTTCCCTTCTAAGCGATGCTTAGTTAATAGCTTGAACTTTTGAGGCATTCTCTCTTGCCAGACTTAAAAATGGAAATTGATTTTGTTAAGGAATAATTGTTGGAGAGAATCTATTTGATATCCAAAACGTTAGGCATAAGAAATATTTGTAAAGCATTAATTCTTTTTTCTAGCTGTCTTTGTTGGTCAGTAAGGCAACATAAATATCCACTTATTGGAACCATTGGTTAATTAAGCAATTATTAGCTGATTTGCTCCAGCCAATCAATCAATCAATAAAATGACATGTAATAAATAGCCATGGTTAACCATTTAACAGTGGTTAAATGCAGTACAGGACTTACACCAGTTCATTTAGTGACCATTCAAAGTTACAGTGGCACTGAAATAAGAGATTTATGTCCGTTTTTCACACTTACGACCATTTCATCATCCCCATGGTCACGTGATCAAATTTTGGATGCTTGGCAACTGACTCATATTTATGATGGTTCCAGTGTCCTGGGGTCCTGTGATCCACTTTTGCGACCTTCTTATAAGCAAAGTGAACGGGGAAGCCAGATTCACTTAACAACTGTGTTACTAACTTAACTGCAGTGATTCACTTACCAACAATGGCAAGAAAGGTCATAAAATGGACAAAATCCACTTAACATACAAAATTTTGGGCTCAATTGTGATTGTAAGTTGAGGAATACCTGTATTTCAGACAAATACTGCCTATACTGCCCTCCCCCCCCACCCATAGCCTGGAGTTTGATCCTGGCAGAGCTTAAGTTTGACTCAGCCTTCCATCCTTCTGTGGACCCAGATTGTAGGGGACAATAGGTGAATAATGCTTCTACACTTGTAAACCGCCTAGAGAGTGCTGTAAACACTATGAGATATATACCATATTTTTCAGAGTATAAAACGCACTGGAATGTAAGACGCAGCTTAGTTTTGGGGAAGGAAAATAGGAAAAAAAATCTACCTACTAGGTATTGATCTGGCTAGCGTCCTTAGTCTGGTCAGCTTCAGCACATTAGTTTGCTGGTTTTTATCCCCTGTTTGGGGATAAAAAACAGCTTCTAAAGCACAACTGATCTTTGGAGAGAGAAAAGCAGGCAAACCATGGAGATTGCTTCACTCGCTAGCGCCTCAGGGCTGAAAAAAAAGCTTCAAAAAAGCTTCATTCGGAGTATAAGACACACCCAAATTTTCAGCCTCTATTAGGAGGGAAAAAAGTGTGTTTTATACTCGGAAAATACGGTGAGTCTAAAGGCTATTGCTATCGCTAGAAAAAATATTACAAGATACTATACTGCAGACTCTCATCTTCTCTATTTAACTAACTTTTTTGCTTAACACTTAATATTGAGTCCACATGCCACTGATATCCACTGTTCTTAGAGCTGTTCTGATGTCATTTTAAAAAAGCCTCATTCGTATTATATTGTTGCTGCTGTTTGCAAATTTTTTAAAGATAGAGCATTCTGAGTAGAGAACTTGCTTGCATCAAGAGGTCTATAGAAGGTGGAGTTTTAGTAAGTGGGTTCTCAACAGAAAAAGTTGCCTTTATTCAGATGTATCCTTTTTTACAAATTGGAAACTTTGCATGTTTTATTTTTGTTTCTATTTGCTTATTGACAAGTTGATCAAATTGGACAGGTTGTGAGAGTCATAGACCTAATTGACTGACAATTCCTAATCTATTAACATATTCTGTAATAACTCTTACTTCCCTTAGAAAAGAGACTCACAGGCCTTAGTAGGCTTTCACTGTAATAATACTACTTGGAATTTATTTTTTCTTATGTCTTCTCTTTGTAAGAGAGCTGATAATATTGTGCTATTGCTGTTGAACTAAAATTTTCTTATTTGTGCAGAATACGAAGAAGAACTTGATAGAAAATTTGAACTGGAGAAAAATACACTGGGGTTGAGGAAGGTAAGGTCAATGAGATTAATTAAAGTGCGTTGAAATGTGATTGAGATTGGATGACAGTAAGCAGTGCTGAGCTTTGAGGCCTAGTGTGATCAAGATGAAGGTAGAGCATTTTGATACAAATTATGATAAAACTTCTGTCCATCCAGTGCAAAATGGCTTGTCAAATTGTCATGCTATGACTTGTCAATTAACATGGCCTGTAGTACTTAAAAGAAAAATATAATTAGCACTATGTTAAATTTTGCATATTGTTTGCTGTATAGCAGGGATGTCAAACTCAAGGCCTGCGGGCCACATTCGGCTCACGGGGCTGCCCTGGAAACAGCAAAGGACGGGTTTGCAATGACTCTGCTAGCGAAAACAAAGCTTGGGAGGGGAGCTCGGGAGGCATTGCGCGCAGCTCACCCGAGCTCTGTTTTCGCTGGCAGAGCGCTCCCCAACACGAGTGATGTCGAGCTGGCCACGCCCACCCTGGCCATGCCCCCCCCAGTCCCCCGAGGTCAAACACAACCCTGATGCAGCCCTCAATGAAATTGAGTTTGGTACCCCTGCTATATAGCCTTGAGCACTGTTCTCTCTGCAGGGTGGGTTAAAAGAGGCAACACTGTTCAGTTAGTCCTCAATTTACAACCACAATCGAGCCCAGAATTTATGTTGCTAAGTGAGACATTTGTTAAATGCGTTTTGCCCCATTTTACGACTTTTCTTGCCGCATTTGTTAAATCAATCACTGCGGTTGTTAAATTAGTAACACGGTTGTTAAGTGAATCTGGCTTTCCCATTGACTTAACAAAAGGTCATAAATGATAATCACATGACCCCGGGAAACTGCAATCATCATAAATATGATCCAGTTGTCAGGCATCTGAATGGAAATCATGTGACCATGGGGATGCTGCAACAGTCATAAGTGTGAAAAATGGTCATAAGTCATTTTTTTCAGTGCTGCTGTAAGTTCAAATCAGGATGGATAAAAATTGATGATTTTTTTTTAAAAAATAAAAATAATCAGATCTTTTTAATTGAAATCAGATTTTTTTTATTTTTATCAAATTTATTTTAATAAAATGCTTTTGGAATAAAAATCTATCTAAAGATAGATATTTGTCTATTTAGGCTGTATATTCTGCAATATTGGGACTGTCGGTGAGTCAACAGCAGGTCAGAGGCGGAACCGCTGCAGGACAGAGATGACAGTTGCTCTTTAAAATTATGATTTAAATCGAGTTGATTTAAATCAAATCCACCCTGCTTTAAATGGTCATTAAATGAACTGTTATAAGTCCAGGACTACCTGTAGCTGCAGCATCACAGTTGAAGCCCTGTATCTTTATACATGCATGCAACATTAATATTTATATGCAGCTTGTTTTGACTCCCACTGTAGGTACTAAAGCTTGAGTGTGCAAATAACTGCATAACTGCTGTTGCTCACCTTTCAGCGCATTCTATAATATAAGCTAAAATTGCTTGGAAGGTATTTTTTCTTGGGGGTACCACAAAATATTGAATATTATTATGCTAAAAAGTCTCAGGCTCAATTTCTTTTTTAATGTGTTGCCTTATATCTGAAAACATGCCCATGCTTGGGTATGTTTTCAGATATGTTTTTTTTTAGCAGATATGAGTATGTTTTCAGATACAAGGGTATTTGGGATATTTGAGACTTGTAGGTTTAGATGCAGATGTGAATCAGTTCCAACCTCTTTTTAATTCTTTCTACAAAAAATAGCTTCAGCCAAATTTTCTTCCAGTCAGCATCTTCAGTAATTTTGCTTGTGCTGAGTTGAGCTAAGTTTCACTTTTATAAATTAGTTTCATTTGGAATACTTAGTGACATTCACCTTAGAAGACTGTTTTGGCATAGTAAGCTGAATAGTGGCCTATTAAACTATGCCTATTAACATATTAACAGAGGCATACCTTGCTGAATGTAATTAGGGCTCTTGCATCATACAACTCTTGAGAATGTACGATTTAAAAAGCTAGCTGCTTTTTGCGTATCAGTTCATAGCCCTTCCCTTAATAAAATTACCTAAGTCAAAGAAATAACTTCTACCCAATAGGGGGATGTAATTTTACAATTCTTTCCTGTGAAATTCCATATCTTTCTAAAAACCAATTGTCCACCATACTTTTTAAAAATCATCCATGAGTGTGTGTGTGTGTACATGCATCTTGGGGATGAAATATAATTGTAAGGTTTTAATATAAAGAAACTTTGACAAATTTTGGATGGCAGCCATGAGAGTTTGCCTTTCTTAGAGATGTATCTAGTTACTCTTTCACAACTGTTAATATTCCTGTGCTGTTGGTATGTTATATTTTAAGAAGCTTATTTATGTCAATTTATATGGCTGTAACTCTGGATGATTAACAACTATTAAAATAATGTGATGTGAATATATGTATGTGTGTGTATATATGTGTGTGTGTGTGTGTGTGTGTGTGTGTGTGTCAGAGGTGGGTTTCAGCAGGTTCTGACCAGTTCTGGAGAACTGGTAGCAGAAATTTTGAGTAGTTTGGAGAACTGGTAGTAAAAATTCTGACTGGCCCCGCCCCCATCTATTCTCTGCCTCCCAAGTCTCAGCTGATCAGGAGGAAATGGGGATTTTGCAGTAACCGTCCCCTGGATTGGGGTGGGAATGGAGATTTTATAGTATCCTTCCCCTGCCACGCCAATCAAGCCACACCAACCAAGCCATGCCACCCCCACCAAGCCACCCCCACAGAACCGGTAGTAAAAAAATTGAAACCCACCACTGGTGTGTGTGTTTGTATAATGTCTACACCACTCATCTGATCTAAGTAACTCTTACACACACACACACACACACACACACACACACACACACACACACAAAATACAGTACAGTAACATGTTCAATTGTTGTATAATGTCAAAATTGTGTGACTTCAACTGAGCCCCAAGTCTTGGCTAGTTGTTTCAAACCCATGTAGGAACTTGATTCTATATTTCTGCAGCTCACACCTATGTATACTTTTACTCTGAGTCTATTTTTCAGGCTTTCTTCTCTGTTCCAGTTGAGTTTTTGGAACCACTCGCTTGCTGTTTCCTTTCCTTAGGCTCCTGTGTTTCCCATGGCATGTTGATTTTTCAAATGCCTGTGCATGTTTCTTGTTAGTGACATTCATGTGTTTTTGTGTTCCCTCCTTTTTAGAAGCAGAGTAGCACAATACAAGTAGTCCTTATTTAGTGATCACAATTGGGACCAGCAACCTGATGGTTAAGTCAGGTGGTCATTAAGTGAAACCATGACTGTGCTTACTATCATACTTCAGCTTTCCTTTATGGACCTGTGGCCTGTGTTGTAAATGTGAGGACTGGTTGAAAGTTATTTTTTGTCACCATTGTAACTGTGAACAGTCAGTGTACAAAGCCGTCTCTAAACAAGGACTATCTATAATTGTGGGGGGCAATTGATAGGATTAGGATAGCTCAGCCAATGGTAACTAATGGTCTTTTTTATAGCTTAGCTTGTGAAACTTGTGACAGGCCACCTGCTTCTCTCTGGTAAATAGAAGGAGCCAGCACTTATATGAACATCCTATAGCATACATTTTTGTATTTAATATGAAAGGGCCGTTGTCTGTTGCACAATAGTTCCTTTTCTCATAGGTCTACAGCAGTGGTGAAATGTAAAATTTGTTACTACCGGTTCTGTGGGTGTGGCTTGGTGTGGGGAGTAATGTGACTGGGTGGGCGTGGCCAACTATTTTTTTAAAAAACTTTTAAAAGCATTTTTTCTACAACCTCAGGTTGTAAAAAAATGCTTTTAAAAGACTCTGACGATCCCAGCTGAGCTGCGCAATCACCAGAGGCTTTTTTTTTACTTTTAAAAGCATTTTTTTGGCCGAAGAAAAAATGCTTTTAAAAGTAAAAAAACCACCCTCTGATGATTGCGCAGCTCAACTGGGTAAGGGGGGAGGGCGCAGGGATTTTTGTTACCAATTCTCCGAACCACCTGCCGCCATTGCTACCAGATCGGGTGATCCGGTCCGAACCAGGAGCATTTCATCCCTGGTCTACAGATGTTGAGAAGTATAAAGCTGTTTGTTGCATTATAAACTTTTATGGCAACATATTTTGAGTTTAAAGCAAGAAAGCAGTTCTTGGGAATATATTTGAAATCTGTGCCACACTCCTCAAGGAATAATGGAAGCATAACAGAGACAATCATGATTGTCTGCTTTCTGTTCTAATTTGGAAATTCCTTTTGATCAACACTGTGCAAAGGATGTGTTGTTCTTGGCAGGTTTCCTGGGAATAGATCTCCAAAAGTGAATATTACCTTGCAATTTGAAAGGGAAGCATTAGGGGACAAAAGGCAAAAGTTTTGTTTATCTGTTGCATGTTATCTCCTAATTCTCTGCAGTTTGAAATAGTGACTTACAATAAAATGTAGGCGTAAAGAAGAAAATATGTAACTAAATGCAGCTATCAAATGGCAGTTTGTCAAAATAATTTTGCTCCCCTCTCTGATGCAATATTTAGGAAAGGCTACTCATGCAGAGAGTTTCACCAGCCAAATGGCAATTAGTTGCAGTCATCATTTTGATAGGGTCCCATTTACTTTTTGTGGTGGGAAAATTCTCTGTTTCTCCTTTTCCATTAAATAGATAAATTATCTCATTACACATTAAACATATAAAGACACTGAACATATCTTTTAAAGTACAAAGTATTTTAACTTACTGCACCTGTGTATGGTTTGCCAATTGCACAGTGGCAAATAGGACAGCACTCCAGAGGGTTAACGTCATTGCCCAGAGAATCAATGGTTGCCCTCTCCTCTCTTTGGAAGAGTTTTATAGCTCCCGCTGCCTTAAGAAAGTTCAAAATTTTTTAAAAGATCCATCTCATCCTGGGCACCCATTTTTTGAACTATTACCATCTGGTTGATGGTACAGAATAATAAAAACAAGGACAAATAGACTGAAAAACGACTTCTAAACCAGGGCAGTAACTATACTGAATTCTACTATATAGTGCAGACATCCTCAAACTAGGCCCCACGGGCTGGATATGGCCCGCAATGCAAAATATCTAGCCCGCGGAGTGGTGGGATTCAGCCCCACCCCTCACCGTCGCCTTATCTTCCAGTGAGCATCCACTCCAGCTGCACTTCTGGTTAGTTATTTCACTGATTGAGCTGCACTTCTGATCACACCGCTGCTGCTGAACGTAAGGCCGAAGAGTCCAGGGGGAGGGCCAGCTGACTGAGGGGTGATCTTGCCAGTACAGCCACATGATCCAGGGCTGGGGTGGTGGTGGTGAGTAGGGGAGGGGTTGCTGCTGGCTTGAAAAGCAGCTGCCAGCTTGTAAAGCAGCGTTTTAAAAGTCTTTAAAAACGCTTTAAAAACAGCCTTTCAGGATGTTTTTCACAGCCATATAATCCAGGGCTGGTGGATGAGTAGGGGAGGGGCTGCTTTTAAAGTAGCACTTTAAAAGTGGGTGAGTGGGGGACATGTCTGCTGAAGTTGGCTAACGCTAATTCAAATGCAACCGCGGTATAAATAAATAAAGAAATAAATAAGTTTATTGTCATTGTACAATACAACGAAATTCACTTAACACTCAAAGGCCAGGTCTAACACACATAACAATCCCCAAACATACTCTCACCCACCACAATTCTCCACCCCTAAACCACCCAAACATCCACACAACAGACCAAGTAGTACTATCCAACAGCTCACTGATGGTGGCCCTTTAGTTCATTGTTGAGTGCAATTAAAGCTCTGGGATAAAAACTATTCAGAGAACATGTGGTCCGAGTTTTAATTGTTCTATATCTTCTGCCAGAAGGCAACAGTCCAAAAAGATTGAAGGCAGGATAGGAAGAGTCTCTGAGAATGTTATGCAACTTTCTCAAACAGCGAGATTCGAAGATGTCATCCAGGGCTGGTAGCTGGAATCCGATGATATTCTGGACAGTTTTAATGATTCTCTGTAGAGTGCTTTTGTCCGCTACAGAGCTGCTCCCATACCATGCAAGAATGCCATATGTCAGGACACTCTCAATGGTGCTGCGATAGTAGGACAGAAGTAGATGCTGAGATAGATTTATCTTCCTGAGCATTCTCAGGAAGTACAGCCTCTTCTGTGCCTTCTTCACAAACATGTTAGCATTCATAGTCCATGAGAGGTCCTCTGAGATATAAATGCCCAGAAATTTAAAACTACCCACCCTCTCTACCTCCTCACCATTTATGTACAATGGTAGATGTACATCTCTCTTCCTCCTGAAGTCAATTATAAATTCTTTAGTTTTTGTGGTGTTAAGTATGAGATTATTTTCATTACACCACAATGTCAGTCCTTGTACTTCCTTCCTGTAAACAGACTTATTGTTCTTATTAATGAGCCCCACCACTGTTGTGTCATCCACAAATTTAATAATTGCTTTGGTGTTATACAATGGGGTGCAGTCATGCGTGAACAAGGAATAAAGGAAAGGGCTTAGCACACAACCCTGGAGGGCTCCTGTGCTTAGTATCAGAGTAGAGGAATGGTGAGATCCCATCCTTACTGACTGTAGCCTACCTGTCAGAAAATCCCTTATCCACAAACAAATTCTCTGATTTATACCCAAATTGGACATTTTAAAAAGCAACCTGTTGGGTAAAATGGTGTTAAAGGCAGAGTTATAATCCACAAATAACAGCCTCGCATATGTCCCCTGTTGTTCCAAGTGATTCAATACAGTATGGACAACAAGAGACATAGCATCATCAGTTGATCTATTACCCCTATATGCAAATTGGTATGGGTCCAAAGTAGATGGAAGACTAGCCTTAATATAGTTCAACACCAGCCTCTCAAAACATTTCATGAGAATAGATGTTAAAGCTATTGGTCTATAATCATTAAGGGATACCACTACTGTCTGCTTAGGGACTGGCACTATAATAGATGTCTTCACGCAGGTAGGGATGGAGCACTGTGACAGGGATAGATTGAAAATATCCGTGAACACTCCAGCTTCAATAATAATATTATGCTTGAAGGAGAATTCACCCACTACTTTGATTCTGGCCATATATAAAGTACATCCACCAAATTGGTTGCTGAACAATTTTGGTAATATTCATGTGTGTGTATACACATGCAGAAGTGTGGCAAAAAGCAAATCAGTTTGTGAATTCTCCTCCAGGCTTAAAAGACCTTTAGCCTTGTAATCCCAAATGATTCAAAAAAGGAGGCTGCTTTCCTATCCCTTCCCTGGCTGCCTCCCCTGCTGGCAGGCACTCACAGGTCATCTGAAACATATGATCAGGAGTTATTTTGAAGGAAATACTGTTTGTTTTATTCTTTTTTTAATGGCCTATTTTAAGGAGCCTAAAGCTGCTGTTGTAATGAAGTTAGGCAAGTGGCAAGAAAGTTTACACTCTTTTTCCCTTGGGGACGGGTGTCTTAAGTAAATAGATTTCTTGGGTTGAGCAAGTACAGCAAGGACAAAGACAAAATGGACTGCTAAATTGGCCATGCGCAACCAGTCACATGACCACCCAGCCATGCCCATCCAGCTGGTCCAGCCCCCCCCAACAGTCTGAGGAACCGAGAATCAGCCCACTGTTCAAAAGGTTTGAGGAGCCCTGGACTAGGGCATACAACTGATTGCAAAAGGAGCTGCAATCTCTTTGCAAAAATTTGTATCGGAGCTGGGACCTTGCACTTAGAAGTCTCTAATACAGTGTTTCTCAACCTTAGCAATTTTAAGATCTGTGGATTTCAACTCTCAACATTTCCCAGCCAGTGTTGGCCCAAATGTCTGACTGGGGAATTCTGGAAATTGAAATCCACAGAACGTAAAGTTGTGAAGATTGAAATACATTGCTCTAATGAATATAGGAATGAGGGTGAAGGTCCATTCTCCGAGCTTGTGGGATGGTTTCTGAATGTTTTGTTACCAGGCTAGGTAACATTTTCAGTGTAGTTTAGGGGATGCCAATGTTAGTATTCTTCTGTTTATAAGGGCTTCAGGTGTGCATGTGTCAAGCCTTTATAAACAGAAGAACACTGACATCCCCTAAACTCCACTGAAAAGCTCCTAGAGCCTTCATCAACAACCTTTCTAAGTCTTACTGTTGTGTTCTATGCAATAAATCCATTTGTGTAACAGTCCTGTATTTTTTCTACTTCCTAACATGAAATATTACAGCGATGTGATATGAGCTTCTCCAGGTTGGGTCTCTATAATGTGTATCCAACTTCACTAATATGGCAATGTTTTGGAGATGATAGGAATTTCAGTACTGAACATCTTATATGTTCAATTTCTTTATAAGTAAGCTCATTTCAGAAGAGTTTAATGACAGTTTGGTTCCATTGATGTAGGATCCAGTTGATTTTGAATGGAGTTTCTGGATGGAATGGGGCAAAGGATATATACTGTGGCTTCTTTTTGGCCACCTGGTGGTATCACTGGTATCCAGCATTTATATGGAAAAGGTATGTGATTTTGTTTTCTACATTTTCTCATCTGCGTTCTACTAAAATTATAATAATCTGTAACTAAAATTACACTAATCTGTATTTAGAGTATAAATGCTCTTAAATATAGTGGTCAGTTTTTGTTATTTCTGTTGTATTTGCATCTTCCCTTCCTTCAGTGATGCTTCAGACTGGTGACTGTGTTGGACAGTGGGATACAATGTGTTACTCGTGTGAAAGGCTTTCTTGTGAATGCAATATTGGGTCCTCCCATGAACACAATCTTTGTGTTCATCAAAGATTGAAAGGGATTTAACAATGCTTCTGGATTCTCCACTGCAGCAGGGGCCCCAAACAGTTGAGGCTCCTGATCATATGAAGAAGATCCAGGAATACAAACCTGAGTTGCTTCGATCTTTTCTTCGGCACATAGAATCAAGAGTCCAGCTTTGTTGTCCTTGAATCAAGTTGAGATCTCTCACATAAAAACATGTGGAGAGGGTTACATTTTAAAAGAAATATGAGGAAAGTTTGACTGATATCCCTCATTTCTTCTTTCTGTCTCCCCTATTACTGTTTTATTTGTTTTATTTATCTGACTATCAGAAGAAATAAATGTGTTATATAGAACATCATTGCACTAAGTTTCCCCTAGGTAGCAGTTGTGATATTATAGTGTTCCTTAGAAGAAATATTGTATTTTATTTGCATGATGTCTTGGTAAAAATAGGAACTGAGGTTTTTTTAGGATGAGGCACAAAACATTCTGTTTCCCCTTCTACCCTTGATACCCTTCACTTTGGTTCCCTTGCCACTCTGCAGTCTGCCCTGCACTCCTGTCACCCTGCCCTCCATTGCCTCTGCCATCCTGCCTCCTTGCACTCCCCTGTCTCTGCTACCCTGCAATCTGCTGTCCTGCACCCTACTGCCTCCATCATCTTGTGTTTTGCTCTCCTGCCATCCTTGTGGTCCACTCTGCGCTCTGCCCTGCACCCCCACTGCCCTATGTTCAGCTGCCCCTGCTCTGCCCTACACCCTGGTGCCCCCCCCTCCTATGCTCCACCTTGGCCTCTGCTGCTCCTGACTTTGTGAAGCAGGCACACCTCCTCAGTAGTGGGAAGAAGAAGGCAGGGGTTTTGCAGAACACAGGGCAGGTGGCAGGGGTGCATGGTAGAATGGCAGGAATGGTAGGGTAACGGTGGAGGAGTACAGGGTGGCTAGAAGGGCAGAGATGAGGGAGATAGGCAGATGGGGGGAATGGAAGTACACCTTGTAGTTGTAAAGACAGAGTGAATTTTAATCACCTGACTTCAGGGGTGCTGCAAGGGCCATAAATTTGAGGACTGGGCGTAAGTATAATATGTTTAACACCATTGTAACTTCAAATAGTCACTGAATGAATGGTGGTTAAACTGTATTCTCATTGACAGTGTAGGACAGCAATCTAAATATAGTAAGTCCATCTGAATAATAACACATTTTAAAAATACCTTGTGGACAACTTGTGGGAGGGTTACAAGTAACAGGTAAAACGTTGCTATAATTACAATGAAAGCAGTTGTGCAATTATTTTTAAATGAAAGTAGTTGTTTTAGTTTGTTGAGTTGAAGCCAGTGCTGTCAGGTTGACTTTTAAATCAACAGTATATGCTAGTTCCTACTGATCGTCTTAATTAGGCAAGGCCTGTGTATATTTTTATCTATTTTAATAAGAACATTACTTTCATGTCAGTATGAAAGAGAGAATCCTTGTAGTTCCTCAGTTTCATCTGAAAGCTTTTTAAAAGATTTTCTGTCCAAATGAATAATTTCACTCATACAAAACTGACTGTAGTAGTTATGGTTCAGAGGATTTGTTTTCAAAGGAAGCATGGAGAAAAGCAAAATGGCTTCTATCTACAATGTTTTTTACTTGTCCACAGCAGCATGTCACATTATATTACAACCCTGAGGTCACACAAGCCTGTGAGTTATTTCAGTGTTATGGCATATAGTGTTTCTCAACCTCGGCAACTTTAAGATAGCTGGACTTCAACTCCCAGAATTCCCCAGCCAGCAATAGGAGTTGAAGTCCACCCATCTTAAAGTTGCCAAGATTGAGAAACAAAGGCATATAGTGTTTGGCTGTTGCTCAGGTTCCTGTTTAATCACACTGCTCTGTGGTTATGGGCCCAAAATAAGATAATGTCAGGCATGCTGGTCTGAGTAGAGGCAAATGTGATAAATAAGAGTGAGGCAAGATTCTCTAATGTTAAACCGAGCATCTTTCTCCTTATTCTATGTTTTGGCGTGTTGTATGATTTAGTAAGGAATGTGCCCTAGTTTATGGCAATTATGGAATGCCTATATAAAATTGGTTTTCTAGAACAGCTCAGATAGATCTGAAGGCAGATTCAGCACCGTTTTTCTGAAAAAGCCCATGAATTTTGAAGAAGGCTAGGTTTCCAAACATATACTGTAGTAATAAATCTATTGCTCTATCTCCTAGGATAGCCACCTGATAGTCACTTGGTAGAGACATGAGCAGTATACATATTTAATAAATAATTACATACCCTGTTTCCCTCAAAAGAAGACATCCCCTGATAATAAGCCCAATCGGGCTTTTGAGCGCATGGCAATAAAGCCAAGCGCTTATTTCAGGGTTCAAAAAATATAAAACAGGGTCTTATTTTCGGGGAAACACAGTAGCTGTTTCTTAGGTTTCATCTATTAGCTCTATCTCTGTAGCTTATTGAAAGCGCTTGTGAGTCACCTCCTATTTGATACATCTGGCCTAAAGTAACTCTATAAAACATACTAATGTCGGTATGAGATTTTCAGACTAAAAGATCTTTGAATCCCTCTTCTTCCTTCAAATTGCAGGATTGAAAATAGACTCATTTCTTCTGAAAATTCAGACTTTGGGCCTCACTACTTCTATCTATTAATCTTGGGCCCTTTGAATAGCACTTCAGCTTAGATGTATTGCTTGCCCTAGGCATCCCATCCCACAGTTTTTGGAAAATAGTAATTATCTTCAAGTTGTTCAACAGTGGGAATAAGTTGGCAGGGTCCTCCACATCTTCCTTCATAGTTCACTTCTAATAAACTCCACGCTGAGTAGTGCTGGAAGAATGCTGTGCTTATTAAAATTTGAGGAGTGAAATTATTGAACTATGACAGTAAAAAAGTCAAGCAAAAAAAGATCTATGTGCTCAGTTTTAGACAGGAAATGAACTTATGAGACCCAGGGGAGAACTAATTTTTGCTTGTTTCTAAACAGCAAGTTTCTGTGCTTTTCCTTTGCAGATGTGTTTTTTCAGAACAGCAAAGTTGTTCTTCCCATTTCAAATTTGCATTGGAAAATAATATCTTTATGTGCATTGTTTGCCTAATATATTCAGTTGTTTTAAGAGTCTGCTCTACAGTATTGTGTTTCATAGTTAGAATGATTTGAATAATTCTTGTCTTCAAAGGCAGACATGCAGAGAGGACATGTCTGGATGAGCTTTAAAGGATAATTGATGTACCCTGAACAGTATCTGCAGTGATTCTCTCAGCTAAAACGTCTCTTAGAATCCTTTGACTCTTCTTGAGGCCAGAGAGTTGGGGTTTTTTTTGTTTTTTTTTTTTGAGTGAGCTGCTCATTTAAGCACAGGGAAAAACAGTTTGGTGATGGGATAATCCTTAATTCAAAGATTCATTAAGTGTGTGTATGTATATACATGCAGTATATTTTTAATTTATTTGTCAGCTTGTATACCATCTCAGTAATAGAGTGGCTTGAGGAAACTTACACAGTAGGATTAAAACATCAAAAAATTAATAACTAAAACCAATCAAAACCACTCAAAGAGCATTTCATGCACACTGAGGAAGGTAACGATATAAACAAATCCCCCACAAATTATCATTGGGGAGTAGACCAATCCAGCCCAGCCCAGCTCTGATAAAAGAACCAGACTGTTACAGCTTTGTGGAAGCCGATAGAGTCAGGGCTATACGGATTTCAGGGGCATGCTAGTCCCTAGATCTCATGAGATTACAGTGCTTTTAAGATAAGACTTAGAGTATCAGCTCTTCTAGATCTTATCAGTTAGGCAAAAACAACAGGAGGAGAAGAATCCCATAGGCAACCAGAACCATGAAGAGTTTTATAAGTGAACGTCAATTTGAATAGCATGCAGAAGCCCACCACTAGCTTGTATACCTTGCAGAATAAATGGTATTATATGAGTGAAATGAGCATTCCCATAGTTACCTATGTAGCTGCATTTTGGGCCATTTGAAGGTTCTGAGTACTATCAAGGTGACTCCCATATAGAGCACATTGCAATCATGTAGATCCTTGTGGAATGGTGGAGATCACCAATTCAGTGAGTCATGTCCTCTTAGAGTCTTCATTCTGTTTTGCTTAGATTCTGTTCAAATCTGCTCCTCATTGCTCCTTTCATAAAGAATGAGCCAAATAGATCTGATGAAATTTATATCCACTTCCATTTTATATATCCAAGCATTAAGGCATTTTCAGTTGCCAAAATTCGATTTGTCTGCCTACTAAATGTTGAACCAAGAGTCTTATCATTATTTGATTCCCTTTATTTAAGTTAATATGGCATTTGACATAGGCAACCAGGATGAGTGCTTCTAAATACCCTGTGAACTCTTAAAACCACTCTAGCTAAAACCATATTTTTCTTGCCTCGTTTCTTAATTGTCATACTTATGAGGGTGGGGGAGGGAGACTTATGGCATGTAGAATGTTTTCCTCCAATGTGCCAGACATAACAACGATAAGGCTCCTGAGAACCAAGACCAAATCAGTGTGCCCTAGCAACGACAGAAGGGAGTGCTGAGAGGTTCATCACCTGCTTGGTTGCCTACCGTGACCTGGGGAATTATTCAGTGTTGGTTTTACCTTTGACCATGCCAATATTTTGTACCCAGTAAACCGCATTTTTGAGGAAAACAAGGCCTCAGAGTCTTAAATTGGTTGGGAGCATTACTCGGAATCATGACATTAAACCAACACTGAATAATTCCCACGTTTTTGGTATAATTAAAGAATAGATACTGTCCACCTCCCTTATGTCACACAGGTCACGTTAGCCAATCAAGCAGGTGATGAACTTCTCAGCACTCCCTCCTGTCATTGCTAGGGCACACTGATTTGGCCTTGATTCTCAGGAGCCTTATCGTTGTTACTTCTGGCACATTGGAAGAAAACATTCTACATTCCATATGTCCCCCCCTACCCTCATAAATATGGCAAATAAGAAATGAAACAAGAAAAATATGGCTTCAGCTAGAGTCGTTCTGAGAGTTGACACACCCTTTACGCTGGTTAATTTGATTAGTTCTTACTGTGTTTTGTGAAAGTATTGAATAAACAATATTTCTTACTTGTTTTTCTTTTGTGGGAATATGTTTGTATTTTTGTTTGATTGGTCAAGGACCATAATAAAAATCATTCATTTATTTACTGCTTCAGCCTTAGTTAGCTGTCGCTCATTATTTGATCATATATCTTAATCTGGGCTAGGCAAAATCTGCTGTCATAATGACAAACACTGTTTCAGCCCCAGTTCACTCTCACCCACAGTTCTACAGTTATAACAGTAAAAAAAAAATCAAACTAATTATTGCAATAGTAATATAGCTCCTTTGAGAGAGTTGGATATATTGGTGATAGATTAAACATTCCCTTATTCACGTATGACATTTCATCATCCATTCTCTCTAACATTTCAGTACAAACCTTGGTTTCTGATGGTGTATGGAATTGCTGCCTGTTGGTTTCTACTGGGGTCGAAAGGACTGACTATGATTTTTCTACATGTCACTATCTCGTATTTAGTAGCCCAGTTGAAAAATCCAGTGTTTACATGGTTGACTTCTTTGCTTCTGTTGTCAACTCTGCATCTCTCTGCCATAAAAGAAGTGAAGGTAATTACACATGTAATTTTTGTGTGTGTTTAAACAAATTATTTTATAAAAGTCTGGGATTTTGAGAAATTTAGAGGAATCACCCTTAGAAGGTGTTATAGTATTCTTATAATGTTTGCACCTTAGAAATTTAGAAATAAATATGTATGTACATACATTAGTGAAGATACAAAGTTATTATGTTTATTTTACAAAAGGAAAACAACAACAGTGACAAAACCTGATAAATATTTTTTTAAAAAATCAAGAATTGGATTGATTCCTTCATAGCCACAATATAAGCATTAAAAAAAAATACTAAATGGCCAGTGGCTAAAGTTGGGATTTCTTATCTGAGTAAAATATAGTGTGAAGGAGATGAAAATAACCTGATGAAAAACCAGATGGATTTTAAGTGGTTCTGATGTAGCAGCAAAATCATATACCATTAATTATACCTATATCTCAGTAATGTAAACACAAATTACTACAGTACAGTTGGAAGCAACAGTTCTAGATTTCTGTATATGCTTATTATTTGTAATCACTGTAAAACAGTGTTTCTTAAAGGCTCAGTTTTGCTTATTTGAGAATCTGCAGCAGCATGTATGTATGCAGAGATATATACCATGCATATACTATATGCATGTATGAATGTATATACATATATGTACGTATGTACTGGTGTAAAAAGAAATAAATATTACTTTAAACTGTGGGCCTAAGTTGCTAAGGAAAGGGAGTTTTGGATCCTTCCGAGATTGGCAAAATGAGGACCCAGATTGTTGGGAGCAATATGCTGACTGTGTAAACTACTTAGAGATGGCTGTGAAGCACTATGGAGTGGTATATAAGTCTAAATGCTATTGCTATAGTGCTATAGCTATGGAATAAATTGGTTGGCTTTATTGCAATTTCATCTAATGCTACCTTTCACCAGTAAAACCCATAGGAAATGTTTGGATAATATGAAGCTATTCTGGAGTCTTTCTTTGTATAAATCTGTACACATGCAGATCTCAGGTTTCTGACTATGGAATATTACTTTTAATAGCTATGTTACTTTTTACATAATCTTCAAATTAGTTTCATTTTTTTTTCAGAGAGGCTGGTATGCCAGTGAAAATGAGTATTATCTACTAGTTTTCACCCTGATTGTGCGCTGTCTCTATTATACAAGCTTCAGTCTGGAATATTGTTGGGATAGGACTACTGAGATGATACAGCACTCGTTCCTTTGGATGTTGTCATATACATTCTACTATCCTGTGTTTCACAATGGACCTATTATCACCTTTGATGAATTTTATACACAGGTAACAACACTTCGGGTTGCTTTGATGTTAATAATACATTTTGATATTGCTTCTCATGCCGCTTTTTAATATCTTCATGTTGGAGAAAGAGATAGGAACCAAAATGAATTTGCATGAAAGCTTTCGAATGGTTTCTATCATAGTAGGAGTTTACATTAAATAAAAGCATGGCCATGGTGTTGATTGGATTATATGCATTTAAAATTAACGTTCTAGCAAAACAGAATTCATTATAAATAAATCAAATGTCTGCATTTATGCAAGAGGGAAAAATACTAAAACATACAGAATTGGGATGAGAAATATTGGTTGACAATAGTTTAAATGGAATGAATGTTAAGAATGCGATTAAATGTCAAGCATCAGTTAGCAATGTGATGTTTCTTGAAAAAAAACCCTCTGATGTGATTTTACTCTTCAGTAATAGACCTATAATTTTCAGATGATGATGATTAGCATGTGGTATTGTTACATTAGCCAGGAGACCACAATGCTATTATAAAATAGTAGTTTGGCTGTCAATTTACCAGCTCTGTTGTGAGACACACTCACGCACTTCCTAAGATATGCCACAGGAGGGTGAGCTGGCTTCACACCAGAAAAAAAGGTGAGCAGCTCTTCCTGCAGTGCCATCCAAGTTCCCCTCCCTTCCCTGGAGATGCCTCACAAACGGTTATTGCAACTAGGAAGATTCAGAGCTGACAAGAATCTGATTACTTATACGGAGCACCAATTCTTCTCCCCACCAAAGTGGTACCTATTTATCTACTCACATAGAACATGCTTTCAAACAGCTAGGTGGACAGAAGCTGAGGCGTGTGATGGAAGCTCACTCTGCCACGCAGTGCTTGGACTTGAACCACTGGTGCAGAGACCATCTTCAGCATCATTAAGCCAATGAGCCACTACGCCTTTTATAATTTTCAGACCATGAAAAGTAATAATTTGAATTTTTCTGTGTAAACCCCATGCCATCTTGGAATACTAAATTGGAAACATTACTTTTAAAAATCATGCAGACAAATTCAAACAGTTTCAGAAGATATATTAAAAAATTGTGCATAATGGCCTAGCAAAGTGAATGGGGATATTACTGTGTTTTTCAAATACATTGAGAATGAGAAAGACTTGGTCTGTGCTATCCCAGGAGCAGGGCTAAATCTATTGGGTATAAATTCCAGAAATTTTAACTTCAGTTGACTATTTAGCTGAATCTTGAGAAGTGTAGCTTCATGGAGGGAGATAGGAGATAGCTATCATGGAAGTAGAATATTTGTTGGGAATACACTAACTCTAGATTTCCTGTGTTGAACAGCTAGATTATTATGCCAGGCCCGTTCCTTTTGATTCTGAAATTGTGAACATGTAAATTGAAGCTATGGTGATTTTTAGAATTAGATGTTGCATGTTTGCTATTCGACTCTGTTTTCTCAAAAATAACTTCAACCATGTGAGACATGAAAGGTGCCTGTATAGAGCTGATTGCATGTCAGGGATGGGGCCTGGAGAGTTTTAGGCATTCAAAGAGAGAATTTTTAATAGCTCTGGTACAAGCCCCTTTGGGAATTCATGCTGGAAAATTCCTTTTGAATTTATATTAGATGATTATTCTCATTAGCTATTTTAATTGTATTTTTCTGACTTGAAAAATTCATGTTAATGAGATTTTAAATGGATAATGTTTTAAATATTGGCCTGTTTCCATAATTTATTTTAAACAAAAATGGTCTCTCTCTAGAAGGAGGTAGAGCACAGTTTGCTATTCCGGTTGATAAAAGAGATCTATATGTTTATATAAAATTTGGAAAAAGTATATCAGTACATATGAGCTGGTCTGTTGTGTGGATGTTTGAGTGGTTTAGGGGTAGGGAATTGTGGTGGGTGGGAGTGTGTTTGGGGATTGTTATGTATGTTGGACCTGGTCTTTGGGTGTTAAATGAATTTTGTTGTATGGGTATACTGTGTATACATGTACAACGAGAATAAAGTTATTGATGTTATCATGTTCATTGATCAGAGGGAGTTATTTTGTGTTTTGTAATGTGTCTCGCCTAGTTCTCTCACAACTACCCTGTTTCTTAGATTCTTAATATCCCTCTCACCAGCCATCACCCTTTTTTAGAACTGGGTATTGGACTGAGTTCATCAGGCTGTTAGCAGTTCTGATCAATCCCTGTATGGTTCCTGGAGTCGGGATAGGACAACTTGCTTCAGCCAGATCCCTACGGCCAGCTCACCACCACTAACTTGCTGCTGCCAATTTACAGGACCACTGTGGGTGGCTAGAGGGAAACCTGGGCAGGTGAGTGAGCAGGTGGACAGAGCGCACAGAGCGAGAGAAGGATGGTGGGGAGGCAGTGGCAGCTGGGAGATTCTTATTTTAACACCCTGCTACAACTACTGCACCAGGCTTGAAGTCCTGCGTGATAGTGGCAGCGACTCCGAGCCTGGTGTGCTGCTGCTGCTGCTGCCATCACCACACCGGGCTCACAATTGCTACCGCTTCAATCACTGCGCGGGCTTGCAGCTGTCATCAATGTTGTCATGGCACCGGGCTGATGAACCATTGCTGATGCCATCGCTTCCCCACCTCCCACCTTTACTGCCACCACTGCCATCCCCGGCATCTTCTGCTTGGAGCCTGGTGTAAGAACAGCGAGGGGTGTGAAAATGGGAAGGCCCCAGGCTGCTGCTCCTTTCCGCCGTCTGCCCCAACATGCTCTACGTTCTGCCCACCCATTCGCCTGCCTGCCTGGCTCTCCCTCCAGCTGCCCCTGGTGAGTTGTGTCAGTGGTGAGTTGACTGTGGAGAGTTGTCCTGCGGCGTCTTGGTGGTGGTAAGTTGGCAGAGTTTTGAAACTATGTTGCTTCCTACTTTGCAAGGAAATTAGTCACCCAAGTGGCCTTAAACATCTCAGCTATGCATAGTTCAGTATTTTAATGTTGGCTATATAACAGGAAACAGGTGTGTCTACATGCCTTAAGAAGTCTGATTGGCATGCATCATAACTGAATTGACAACACTGTAGGGGTTTTCTCTTTTCTCCATAGTACTTTGAAGATAGTTTCTTTAAAGTAGTTGCGATAGTGAGATGTTATTAAAGATGAGTCAGTATAGTGAAAGCATCTGGCAAGCTTGCTGAAAGATGTAATAAGAGTCATTAAGCAATCTTCTATTCTTTATGGAGAATAAGCCAATCATCTGTGTAATCACTTCCTAGCAATGAACAGAAGAAAAATAGAGCGGAAAAAAATCAAGTAAAGAAATTGGAAGTTGGCTAAATGAGGAGTTTCCTCATTCCTTTTTCTGCAACAACTGAGGAAATAGCTTCTTAAAAACGCCCCAGAATTCTACTTTATATTTAATAGAACAAAAGCCTACAATAATCTCATGGAAGGAGATCAGTAATCTTGTTGAGCAGGAGATCAGATATAAAATCCTATTAAACAATTTCATAGATGTTGGAAGAAATATAAAATTGAGATATTTAAGTTATATACCCTCCACCTTCACCCAGTTCTGCCTAAATGATCGGAAACATTATATTTCTTCCCTGATACATCCGAGAACAAAAAGTTTCTTTCAGAAACAATTATCTCAACAGGTGATAAAAGCTTGAATGTTGATGATATTCAAATATAGCATACTTCCCTTCGGAATGAGTTCTACCAGCTAGTACATGTTACAGAATGATCAAATTGGTCAGGGAAATTAGCTTACTTTTCATAAGCTGAATTTAGAGAAAATCATAAATGTGAAAAACAATGATCATAATTCACTGATGGTATAAAGTAAGATTTTTTTTTAAATTGTCAAAAAATTTTTTTGAAGGGTTAGGAACTTATCCATGTAATCCAATAGCTAAATGTCGTATATCATTATCAAAATGCCCAAGGCAATGGGATTCTTATACTAAAAATGCTAGATGAATTCATTCTTTTTAGGTAATAATAAAATCATATAACTCATAATGCCGTGTGACAAAGAATTTAAAGTACACACAGAAATATTATTTTAAAAAGAATTAACAATGATAGGTAACTAACATTATTAGTTTGAATTGGCAAAAGTCTTTTTTAAAATCTGATGTTTGACATCAGAAAAAGAATTTTTGCATAAGGCTGCACTCCTGTTTATAGATACTCAATTGAAACTAATTCTGTTTACATATGTTTTTTTCACAAGAGGGCATTAGAAATATATTTTCTTTAAGGAAAACAATTATGTAAGAAACATTATCAGTGAATATAGCTTTTGGGAGCAAGATGGCACATATATTACCTGCTTCCAAATGCTGCTAGTGGAATACTTTTAAAAGTTTGTAATCTTAAGAGATCACAAATTCTTATAAAAATTCAGTGTTCCACAGGAAATGTTTGGTGAGAATGCTACCATCCAGTAAGATTTAGTGTATGACCATTTACATCATTTAGATTACCAGTGTTTCTTGGATCAAAGATTAGGAATCATTGAATCACATTATTTGCTGTATGATGACAATATTAATATGTGGATAGCAAAAGCCCTGAAGATCTGGCTCTATCAGCTGACCCAACCCCTGGAGGTGGTAGATGGCTTGAGGTTATTCCTTCTGCTTTAACTTTCAAAATCTGCCTTTATTATTATTATTTTATTATTGCTTTTATTTATTTTTAAATCTGTTTCTGACGTTGACTTTTAAATAATTTTATTACTTTTATTTGTAAACTGTCCAGAGCCACTCAGAGTGAGTTGAGTGGTGTATAAATTTGATAGATAAATAAAATACCATATGTATGATCTTCACATGTCAGTCATAATAGTCTTTCTGCAACAGCATGTTCATGGACTATGCTCACAGAGAATTCTGGGAGTTGTCTATCACAGATGGAGGACAGCCAGCTGCTCTATAGATTGTTGTTTTGGTAGTGTGGCATGAAACACAGGACCCAGAAAGCAATAATCGAGGCTCACTACAGGATTTGTTTATTTATTTGTTTAATGAGAGGCTCTCTTCCAAAAGAAAAGTGGGAGACACACCCCGAAAACAAATAGATGCATGGGTATTATACATTTCAGACAGGAGGGAAAAGTGATGCATGTGTATGTATTTATAATACATCTCAGGTTATTACTTCCTACCCTTCTGTTATCTACAGAGAACAATGATTGTTTTCTATAGATAACAGAAGGGCAGGAAGTAACCTGATATGTATTATAAATACATATGTTAGAAGAAGTATTTTTATCTTGAGATTCAGCAATTGCTATGAGGATGTTCTGATAAAACCACAGTTGTTGCCAGGACATATTCCTTATGCCTCAATTTGTCTATTAAACAGTCCCATTCATCTGAAAACTGATTTTTCCCAGAATAATGTTTTTTGTATGCTTTATCATTTTTACAAATTTCTTTATTATCTCCCGTATTACAAGTAAATGCATATGTTCTCCAGGTTACAAAAATCCAAGACTATCAGCAAGAACAATATATTTTATATTGTTTACATGTTTTAATTTTCAAACACAAACACTAAATAAAGATTCCAATTGGAATTAAAAAGGAAAGAAAAGATTGTTTGACACAATAGTCAATTAAAATCCAATTCTATATAGTATTAATGTTTAATTTATTCTAATACAGATGAGCAAACAACAATCCTGCAGTTGGAAGTCCAGTCTATCTATTTTTATCTGGGGAGCCATTCGTATTTTGATTTGGTGGTGGTTGGCAGAATTGATGATTCATTTTATGTATATGCATGCCATCTACAGTAGCATTTCGCACCTGGAAGCAGTAACTTACTGGACGTTAGGTGAGTGTATGTCTTTGTGTATTGAATTTATTGTTACAGTATGTATTTATTAGGTGGCTAATCCTAACTCAGTGTAGAATCTATGACCCCAGTGGGCTCACCAATAACAGAAGCAACAGAATGGGTTTCAGCATGGGTTTATTGATTCAAATAATTACCTTTTTTGAACATTGCTTGTTTTCAACACAAATGAATTAGAGATATCCACAGATGATTAACATTGCCTTCTCACTAAGGGAAGCAGTAATGTATCTATATCTTCATTGGGCTACTAGGAATGAGTTCTATTTAAGCTCCCCATGCTAGGGAAGCTGCATGCTTAGGTTAGAAAAAGAGAAATTAAGCAGAGAAATAACAAAGGGAGCATAAGTATTTAATCACCCTCATCAATTTTCATCTGTTTATTCACTTGCTCTACCAAGTGTGGTGCTTGATCAATGTAATTTGCCACTCAAAGAATGGCCCATGTGACTACTCAAGTTCTTATATCATTACACTGCATAGACAACATGAGCCAGCCACCAGTAGTTATCTCAGCAGAAGTGCAATAGATTCTCTACCTCAAAGTGTATCGCTCCTCCCCTTCTCACTTATCATGTTCTATGTTGGAATCCTTTAAGGGCTATATTTTTGGTTCTTACTCATATACTGTATATTGTACAGTGGTACCTTGGTACTTTGGTACTCAATTGCTTTGAAACCCATTGAATTTGATAGTCTATGCATTTCAACATGAAAAATTTGACCCAGTACTCATCATTTGTTTGGTACTTGATTATAACTTGTCATTGTCGTCTGTTTTGTGACTCACTACATTATTCCTTATGGGAAATTTTTTTTTTTTGGTATTCATTATTTTTGGTATTCATTGTGTCTCCCGGAACCAATTAACAATGAATGAGTACCACTGTGCAGGCTGATGTAATCAAGTCCATCCATCTTGCTGATGATCATCCTCTTCTACTCTTCCATTTTTCCCACCGGTAGAGTCTTCTCTAGGCAGCAGGGCTTTTGTAGGTATAGATATGTTATGGCATCTGAATATCTTTTTCAAAGCCTTTATTGCTACCCTCCCAAGTTCTAATATTTGGTCAATTTTTGATTACTGGTCATTTTACTATCAATCCCAAATGGCAGAATTTACCCACCACTTTAATATCTTCATTGTCAATTTTAAGATTGTTTATTGTATCTGTTGTCATTAATTTGATCTTCTTAGTCTCATTTTTCCACAGTGCTCCTTAATTTGTATTACTTAGAGCTTCCAGATAATTTGCATTTTCAGCTGTTAGAGTAGCATCATCTGCATAATGCAGGTTATTGATGATTCTTCTTCCAATTCTAAAATCACACTCATCTTCTTCCAATCCAGTTTCCCTTAATACATTCAGCATATGGATTGAATAAATAATGGGAAAATATGTGGCTTTATTGCAATCCTTTGCTAATCTGGAATCTGCTTTGTTCTGTTCCAGACAGACAGACAGACTGTGGCTTCTGGCCTGTGTATACTTTTTCATGGGGACAGTGAGATGTTCTGGAATTGCCATTTTCCTGAGGATATTCCACAGCTTAATATGTTTGGCATAACCAAATATCTTTCCATAATAAATGAAGCCCATATTGACTTCTTTATGATATTCTGTGACTTTTTCAATTATCTAGCATCCATCAGCATTAAACATAATTACTTTGCTAGCATGTGAAATTAAAGATATTGCAGAGCAATGCAACGTATACAGGTATCAGTTTGGATATTGGAAGATTGTGTTAGTGATTAGGAAATCATTGAACGGGCAGAAGTCATTTTCTTGCTTCATTTTGAATTCCTAGGCCGTGGAATCCAACTATGTTTTCCACCTTAATAACTTTGATACTCTACTCTCCAGCAATAAGCAGCTTCTTGGATGTTCTATTAATTTCAGATTGAACCTGGCCGTAAAATTCATCAGTCTCCTCTTTTCCCGCATCAATGCTTGCTGCATAAACTTGACTAATCATATTAAAATGTTGTCCACAAACTGTAATTGATAAATTACAATTCCCAAATATTTTCCTTGTTATATCCTTCCTATGAAAACTACAAAAACAATACCATTAATTCTTCCTTTTTCATATCTTGAATAGTAAACAGTAAGTTATTGTGGTTAAAAAGGTCCAATTCTAGTCCATTTCACACTTGGTAATATTTCATCTTTCACAGTTTGAGTTTCCCATATTCACTCCACATTTAGCTTCAGATTTTCTTTTCCTACATGTGATGTGTTCCTTCTTCCAACTGTTTTAGCTCTTTCCATAGATGTTCTATAGGACTTTGATTAAGATTCATAGCAGGCTACTTCAGAACAGTCCATTTTTTTTTACTTTTCAACCATTCTTGGATTTTCTAAGATGCATTTTTTTTAGATCCTTATTCTGCTGGAAGATCTATGAGAGGCAACTAAAGCAGAGCTTTCTAACACTGGGCATTACATTTTGCTCTAGAATGCCTTAGTAGTCTTCTTATTTCATTGTATCCACAGATTCAAGGCATGCAATGTAAAAGGTAGCAAAGCAACCATAGCATTGTGGAACCTCCTCCATGTTTCATAGTAGGAATGGTGTCCTTTTTTAAAAAAAGTATAATTTTCCTTCTGTGAACATAGAACTCTTATGACGTACCAAAACACTCTAATTTTGTTTCGTATGTCCAACGGATATCCTGCCAGAAGAATATGCATTTAAAGAAACTCCAGTCTGGCTTTTTTGTGTCTGTCTTCCAGAAGTAGGGTTTTCCTGGGTCTCTATCAGGGAGGTCTTTCAGTCAGACAGTGAAGGATGCTTTGACTTGACATTGTTCTATTTGACCTTGATTTTGGTCCAAAATTTTTGGAGATCAGCCAGAATCTATTTTGAAATTTCCTTGGTTCTTTCTCCATCTTTCAAACTATCCTTCTGTTCAATCTAGAGTCAATTTTCCTCTTGCAGCTTTAGTGGGCTACAGTCCCATAGACCTTAAATTATGATCACAAGAACATGAAGAAACCAACATGGAGATGGTTTATCATGTTTGGCTATTGCCATCTTTTTTTTCCCCTTTGGCAACTCTCTGCTTTTCTTTCTGTGGTCCATGTTGATTTTTTTTTTTTGTCTTTTGATGATCCCATAGTCCCTTGCATCTGGGTGGAGTCGGGGCAACTGAATGGAGCTGAGAGTTTACTGGCTGAATACCTTTCCGGTCGCCAATGCAGATTTCGCAGCAGATATATTCTCATTCTGCCCAGAGAGAGAAATATCTGCCTCTGCTTAGGATCGAACTTGCAGCCTCCTGATTGTGAGGCGAGAGCTCCACCTTTAGGCCACAGCGCCACTCTGTAGTCCATGTTCATTGTGCTGCACAAAATGCCCGAGAGAATACTTTTCTCCATACAGATGGGTGAGTGACTAATTATGAGGTTGGAGACACCTGTGATACCAATTAAACATTCTGCTTGATAGATAACTAAAGTCCAGTTATATCTTTTAGCTTCTAAGGGGAACCAATAATTAAATCAATGCTATTCTCATTTGCTATTATTTTTTATAGACATAAAAACTTGTTCATTATGTTCACTTCATTAAATTAATTCAGTCATCATCACTTTGTGAAAAACGGATCTTTAATAAAAAACTAGTAATTGATGCTTATAGATTTGGAAATGTGGCCATTTGTTGAACAATTGTTATGAGGTAGACTGTACCTCCCATTGTATTTGAGAAATTTTGGAATGCTTTTCTAATCCTTATTAGAAATTTGAAAGCCAGTTTGATGCAGTGGTTAAGGCATCAACCTAGAAACTGGGTGACTATGAGTTCTAGTCCTGCCTTAGACACAAAGCCAGCTGGATAACCAATGGCAAACGTCTTCCTAAAAACCTTGTCAAGAAAACTTTAGGGACTTGTCTAGGCAGTCTCCAAGAATCAGACATGATGGAACAGAAGAAAAAAATTGAGAGTTCAGGATCCTGTTTAGGCAATGAAATTAGTTTAGTTGCTGACATAATTTCAGTTTAAAATGTGTAAATGATGGGATATGTTACATTAATCTGAAGTAAAAGTCAGTATATTTTGATAATTTCTTATCCTAAAGAATAAATCGATGTCTGGGAAAAAGTGGTATAAAGAATACAGATCCAGCCCTCCCTATACGAATGAGGCTGTTTTCAATAGCAGCTTCCAGACTGTAGGATATTTTATTTTCTACAATCCATCAGGATCTTTTTCTTAGTCTTTTCTTTTTCTGCCAACTGATTTAAGGTTTCCTGTTTGTCTTGCCAAACAGATGGTTTTGATATGACACATGCTCCTTTTATGTTTTAGCTGCTTCCGATTTGGGACTGTTACTTTATTTCTTTTATGAGATTCCTTTGCGCTTAATTATTGCAAGCAATAATTGAAATATGTAACTTATCTTGCCAAAAATAATGTCACGTTTTCCAGTTTTAATATACAGTTTTTTATAATTTCTAAAAGAGATAACATATAAATAATTTTGCTTTTCTCCCCTAAATACTGGGCATTCAAATAATTATGGAACTAAGCCCAGTGACTCCCTTGGAGCTAATATAATTAGATAGCAATGTTGTGATTTCGCTTTATTTCTTATTTTATTTGCATAATACTTATAATGAAGGATGAAAAATGGTATTGCTTATTTTCCATAAAAAATAGAGCAAAATCCAGATATATGATAAAAGAAAATGCATCTACTTGGAATTGTAAAGTGAATTGTACTTTTATTGAATCCTCATAGTAACTTCTGTATTAGATTTTTAGTTATCCTTTACAAGGAGCTTTCTATGAAATATTTGGATTTTGTTTCTGTCTCCTTTTTATCCTTACAATAGTATGCTAGCATTTAAAAATATTTGTCCTGCTTTTTCTGTGTTAATAGATCAGAAAGTAGATTTGCCTATGTTAAGATTTGTCTATAGAGATTTTCAGTCATCCAGGTCATGGCTCTTCCAAATGTGCTTTTTTCAAAAAGCAACTGAACTGAAGAAGCTTCTCGGATGAGAAGCAAAATGTCTTCAAGGAAAAACAAAGTCCAGTTGCCTTTTGAAAAAGCACTTTTGGGACTACACTAATATTCTCCAAGTCAGAAGTGATGCTCAGGACAGGTTACAGCCTTGGCATTCAAGAACAAGCTAAAGAAATTTATGTGTTGATTACTAAACAAATTTATAAAAGCAGTCTGGGTGAAAACCAAATTAAGACAACACAGAGTCATCAAAAAAGGATCTCCTCCATCTCTCTCTCTCTCTTTCCCTCCTCATTTCCAATTTGAGTCTTAGAAAATCTGGCTGGTTTCCCAATTTTCGCACAAGTTTTTACATTGTACATGTGCAGATATGGCAAAGAAAGTGGGACACAGGATTTCTTTAAAACATCATTATCAACACCACTAATTTAATACAAGTGCATCTATACTTATATTCACTAATTAGACATAATAGGAATAATGGAATAAATCAAAAGATGAGTGGGAGCAACAGAGATTTTTCAAGTATGAGTGTTCTCAATGAAAAATACGAGTTTGTGCAAAATACATTGCCAAATTAGTATGTCGGCTGTTCGAGATAGACCAGGCTAGGAAATCAAAGTTATTTTTACTGATATTTTATTATAAAACTATGGTAACAGAACCTTGCTATTCTGAATGGGCTTTCCCCCTCCCTCCCTTTATTATGGCGAGGAGGGCCTTATTGGAAGATGCAACAGGTCACAACTCTGTCCTAGACTCAGATTTTCTTTGTTTTGGTTACAGCTCTTTTTCCTGTTCCTCAGCATGATTCCTTCTGCCCAATACACAGTAAGGGAATATTTCAGTCCTTCTATGGATTTTAAAGAGAATCCTCTGGAATACAGAACTGTTCAATTTTGTACTAACACTCTAATTTAAGTGTTCTACTTGCAATATTGTAGTTGTATCCAGGGAAGATCCAAATTCAAATGTATATTGAGATTCTCAGTCATTCAGGTCATGGTTGTCCCAAAAGTGGGACAGCTGAAGAAGTTTCTTGGATGAGAAGCAAAACGTCTTTAAAGAAAAAACAGAAAGTTCAGTTGCCTCTTGAAAAAGCACTTTTGGGACTTCCAAATTCAAACTTACTTTGAGCCATATAAGGTCACTGATGCTTTTAACCAGCTACTATCTCTCAGCAAACTTTCATAAAAGCTATTTTGGAAATGCTATAATAAAATAATCACTGCCTTGCAGCCTATATAAATCATGATGGGATAATTATACAGTATCTATATCTATCTTATCTATCTATGTATCTATCTATCTATGTATCTATCTATCTATCGTATTTTTTTTCAGCAGTTAGGACAACTTTACAAATATAGCTTACGATATGCTAATTAAGTTACTGACCAGCATGATATTATGCTATACCATAAAATGATACATTTGTACCCTTACCCATTTGAAATCATCAATTTGTTTTAATATTAATTTATGATGCCTACCAATTGCCTTTTTTGACACATTACACTAACCAATAAGACAAAAGAACTGTGTTACTGTAAAAAGTGTATGTGTTTGATTTTAATAGATTTTTGTGAGGAAAGAAAGCTTTTAATCAATTTGGATCATGAACATTCACAGCATTCACAGCACAACATTCAAAAGAGTTCAGTGTTTTGGGGTTGAAGATATTATTTGGCCTATTAGCTGGCCCAACCATCCTATCTGAATGAGAAATCTCTCTTCCAGTGTTAGGCCCACCTTTCACTTCTACAGATACTTATAACCATTCATTTAGTCACTGTTTGAAATTACAATGGCATTGAAAAAAAATGACATGACAGTTTTTTCACACAGCCATTGCATCATTCCCCATAATCATGTGATCAAAATGTGGATGCTTGGCAACTGGAATGTATTTATGATGGTAGCAGTATCCCAGGTTCATGTGATCGCCTTTTGTAATCTTTTGATAAGCAAAGTCAATGGGAAAGCCACTTTCACTTAACAACTGTGTTACTAATTTAACTGCAGTGATTCACTCAACAGCTGTGGCAAGAAAGGTTGTAAAATGGGGCAAAACTCACTTAACTGCTTTGCTTAGCCACATAAATTTTGGGCTCAATTGTGTTTTCAATAAAGGAAAAAGCACTGATGATGTTACCCAGGGGTGTGCTTCAAAAATTTTAGCAAGGGGTTCTCTGCCCAGTTGCTGGGTGGGCGTGGCCATGGTGGGTGTGGCCTAGTCATCCTCTTGCACCACGGCGGGTGGGAGCGTTTTTGCCCTCCCCAGGCTCCAGAGGCTTTCCTCGAGCCTCTGAACTGCACAGAATCTTAGCTAGAGGGTCTCCAGAACCCCTGCAAACCCCCAGCAGCCCACCCCTGAGGTTACCCAGTTTGGGTAATGAAATGTCTGCAAGAAAACTACCAAGTTCAGAGAGTATCAAGGACCCTCAATTGTGACTATAAATTGAGGACTACCTGTAATCATTCCTTGCTTTTCCCTTTGGGGGTGGGGGAGGAAGAGAAAGCATGGCAAATTACCCTTGAAGGCAAATAGACTTCAAAATACTTTCCATGGAGTAAGGCCATGGGAGTGAATGAGACTACTTATCTGCTTTATACATTATGAAATAAGTCCCAAATCCTTTTTTCATACATTCCAAGGAAATGAGGGTAAAGACAGAAGACAAGAGTTGGTAACTAGTATCTTTGTCTTTGATAATTATTCTCTGACCACTAGTAAGTTCTATTTGAGAACATCAAAACAAGTAGAAGCCAACCTCACTAAATTCAGGAGTGACATCAAGATAAGCTCGATATTGCCTGTGTCTTCAAGAGAGAAAGGTGCTGCATGGATGAAGTACTAATTTCTCCAAGAATTATCCTGTATGTTTCCCAAATAGAGTAGATGTGAGATGGCTCCTGTATTGGTTCACTGGTCATGTATTTTAGTTCTCCTTTAAAGGGCAGAACATTTAGTCAACTATGTATTAGCGTAGATAGTATCTGGAGAAATGGATGACATCTGGGGCTAGAGCTTCCTTAATAGTTTTAAGAGTTAAGGCTTGTTTTTCCCTCTAACAATTCCCAGTCTTAGGTAGAAGCTAGGGGAGACAATTGGATTTCGTCCTTGGATAACATCTGTGCCTTGAGCTTAATTCTGTGCCTTGAGCTTAATTCCAGCACCAACATCAAGTTGACAACTATTAATTATTTTTGAAATTTGGCACCACTTGTTCCTGATAGTTTGTCCCAAGCACTAATCTAGCAGCTGTCTTTTCAGCTAGTATTGCTTCTTCTTTCATAGGCAGTTTCATGTAATATAGTTTTATGAGATGAAAGCATGAATAAACATGCCTCAACCTACATTTGTTGTACATCTAAAAGTGATTAGCACAACCAGTTGATAGTAATTTGCATTTTTTTAAAAAATTGCATTAAATGCCATAGCTACTGTAGCCCTGTGGAATAAGAAAGTATGAATTTGCATTATACTTTGGTCATATTGAGAAAGGAATGATGTATATCACTGCTTGGAACCCTTTCAAGCATTAAATAGTACTATTCATTTTTATTGTTAAAATTGAAGAATAATCATTCTTGATTCAGAATTAATATGAAATGCTCTGGCTGATATCTTTAATTTATAGACTAATAACCCAGCAAATTATTTTTAAATTCGGTTTTAAAGTTTCTATTTTTTTTTTAATGGAAGATGTTGGTGTCTCTGCATTCATTGACATTTTAATGAACTATTAACAAAGGAATGAATTTGCTGCTGTTGTTCAAATAATGCTGGGCAAGAAGAATTTTGAAATAAGAAAATACAAACTCTGGCACAAGATATTTAATGAGATCTAGTGCAGTTCAAGTACTATGCAAATACTTTTTGCCTAAGGGCTGTAAATATCCTTAGAGTAAAACATGGTGGTTGCTTTATAGAAACAGACTATCGTCATCAGTCCCATCTAATATACTTAAGTTGCGAAATATTAGCTGAGAGATGTGGGTGAAATAAAGTAGTTCCATGACAGCTGGATTTAGACCCAGCTCTTCTTTTTTCCATCACCATCTTTGTGACCCTCAGTGGGTAGGCTTATGAAAATAAAATATATATTTGTGGTATAGCACAGAGAGTATTTAAAATGACGATTTTAAGGTACATTAAGATAGTTATCCTACACCAAGGGTCTCCAACCTTGGCAACTTTAAGACTTGTGGACATCAATTCCCAATCAACTCCCATCAACTCCAATTCTGGGAGTTGAAGTCCACAAATCTTAAAGTTGCCAAGGTTGGAGATCCCTACCCTACACTCTTCTAATTATTATATTTTGTGATTTTTCCGTTAGCTCTTCAACAGCCCTGATGAAATATGTCTTTGAACAGTGTTTGCGTGTGAAATACATGTCAGTGTATTTTTTCATGTACTTTCTAGAGTTCTCCATAGACAGTACTGTCTTCCACCTTTGTTAGGCTAATAGCAAAAAAACAAACAAACAAACAAAAAAACCCCAATCACAGAGGCTATCCTCTGTTAAAAACACCTATGGGAAGAAAGCCAATAGGTTGGGTCAAACTTATATTTGAAAGAGTAAGATTTCTCTTCCTAGTAAAGCTGAAGTGAATTCAGCCAAGCCTATTGCTTTTCATTGTGGGTCTCTAATTCATTTAGGTGACTTATGCACCTTATTTTCATTTGCAAACACTCACAGGGAAACAAGTTCTGAAGACAGATTCTGACGCTGTTATGGGAGAAACTGTGAAAAGTGGGGGTTGAGGTGTTTGGTTTATATAAGAAAAGGCAACACAGTCCAGATGTGAGAGACACGAGAAAATACATTTAAAAAGAGACTCCACTTTAATTTATTCACTATAATTAGGGCTGGGAATTTGTTTTAAGTTTTCAAAAATCTTCTTTTGCCACAAACTAGCATTAAAGACATGTATTTGGAATGGATCTTATTCTTGCTTTTGTGATTTCATAAGGCTTTACACCAGTGTAGCCCATTTCTTCAGGTTCATTCCCTCGTACATAAGATCTTCAGGTCTCTGCTGGAATAATGGAAACCTTCCATTAAGGGATCAAAACTTTTCCTGCCTGATTTCAACCAGAGTAGAAAGATTACTTTTTATAGCAGGCTTAGCCAAAGATTGAGTAACCAAGACTTGGTTGCTTTATTTTGCATTGTCTAGTCTTTATAAGTAATTTTTCTTCTAACTCTAACCCTATCTCCAGCACTCCATGAGCAGACCACTCACAAAATTGTGTCACAAGATTGGGTCCAAAGAGTTTAAGGCAGATGGAAGTAGATGCTTAAAAGAACTGTCAAAGTCACATTGACCTTGATTCTTTGTTTAGATCCTAGAGATCATGAAATATATTCAGAGGGATCCCATAGAACCTTTTTCTCTGTTGCCAACATTCTTGCAAAATTACAAGAAGGGACATGCTGTTGAATGCGAAAGACCAATAAATCCTGACAGTATGAACTCAGCATTTTTTATGATTATGTTAAGAATGGAATCATAATATATATAAGGAGCATGCCAAGAAAAGACTATAGCTTCAACCCAATAAAATATAAAAATCTTTTTGGAAGTAAATCCATCAGCAGCTGGTTTGATGCATAATATTTTAAGCACCATTGAAAATAATTGACTAGAGTAGAATACTGTGAAGGAGTTCCAGCCAAGAGCCACTGTATATAAATATGTCCATGGTGTATCTGACAGCTATGTTTTGATCTTGAATATAAATTACCATGTTATTTATTCCACAAGTAAGAAACATCTTTAGAACTTTAGAATGTATTTAGAATTAAATTACACTTTATGAAATCAATGCCATTTTCTCATAGTGTAAAATATCTGTATCCCAAATTATGCTAAAGGCTTTGTGTACAATAAGATAGTTAGCATATTATACATTTTATAAAGTCTCCATGTCTTGTCTGCTTCAAAATATATCCACAAAGTGCTGAGATCATTTTGGAGAAAGAGGAATTGAATAACACAATCTTGAGTTCTAAAATCTCAAAAACTCCCATTCCTATTTTTTACTGTGCTGTTCGCAAAACTTTTAGAACTTCTGAACTGTATTTCAGAATTGTTTAGGTCATTACAACCTGACCTAAGCATAACTGATGGGCCTTTTCAGACTCTCAATAATTTTCAACATGCCAAAAGTCACTTCAACCTTTTTTTGCACATTGAACAGATATGGGACCCTACCTAGGGAATTTTAAGCCAATATGTCTCAATCTTTTGCAGAGGGCTGGTTCAAAGCAATTGTGTTCTTCATAACACTGGACAGAACAATGAGACAAATAAAACAGATTTGTTGGTTTGAATAAAGTAGTTTTTATATTTTCTGCGCCACAGCTACCCATCCATCCACCCAATGTCAACAACTGATGATGTTTTGTATGTAACTGGAGAAATTCTGGTTAAGAAAAATAATAGTGATTTATCAGACATTTCTCTAAGTAATTGCTGTTGTGCTGATCATTACAGATAATTTGATTCTGTTAAGAAAAAGAGGTTGCAGAAAAATCATTTTTTTCTTTAGTACTATTTTTTACTAGTACCTTCACACATTTCATGTTAAATACATAATATCTTTAATAATGGAAAACCAAAGAAGATACTGGGAAAAATTAGAAAATATTAAAATTACCGGTAAATTAACTAATAAGCTTGCTCCATGTATATTGAGGACAAGGAATCACATAAGAATCTGTTAAGAATTAGTTTTTAGAGATATTCAGAACTGAATTAAGTAATTGGATAAGGAGCAGATTGAGACTTTTTTTAAAAAAAAAGTTTTAATCAAGGCAATAGATCACTTATAAAATCTGAATGTGTCCTTAATATGTGTTATACAAGTACAAATGTATATTCTTCAAAAATGTATAAGACACTAATACAGTCAAAAATTGGAAATGCAGAGATGAAAGTGTTATATGAATTCCATTTTGAGAAGAGAAATACTAGAAGGAGAATTGAAATGAGTGTACAAAAACTTATTCCTAGATTATCCTTCAGTAACTTTATAGGAAACCTACTTAGAGACTACATCGTTGCCACCTCATTTTGTGCGATATAGGATTATTGTGTACTTTTTTTTATTTTAGTGGTTACTGTTGTGACTGTTCAGGATTTATTGTATATAAAATGAGTGGCTATATGAGTAATTAGTAAGTAAATAAAGTAAATTCCACTGAATGTTTCATATCTAACAAAAACAATTAATGTTTTCTGGTAAGAATATAATTCTGAAAAATAAGACATTGTTAATGCTTTTAATAGTGGCTGCTACACTTTAACCCTTGATCCTAAAAAAGAAATCAACTATCTGTATGACTTTAGGAAAATGCAACAGCTGTGAATGATTCAATGTTTATGAAATAGAATATATAGAAATAGAGCCTTGATTTTTGTAAAATGTTGAAAATGAATTGATTCAAATTAGTGAATTGTTATTGCTGGGAAATGTTAACATGAAGTAAAAGTATTTAAAATTTTTTTTTGAAAGATTACTGAATCAGTGAATAGTACTTGAAAATGCAATACTGCTTATCAGCTGTTCCAGGCTTCAGGGATCACCACCGCCCGTCGCTGCCCATTGCTACTGCTGCCTTTTGCCACCTCTGTGCGCCACATTTTCGGCCTCCGCGCATCCTGTTTTTGGCCTGTTCCAGGCAGAGGGGATAGGCAGCGGCAACAGCAATCCCCACCACCTGAAATGGGCATGCAGAGGCCAAAAACTGAATGCATGGAGGCCGAAAATGGGGCGCACGGAGGTAGTAAAAGGCAGCAGCAGCGATGGGCAGTGACAGGCAGTGGTGATCCCTGCAGCCTGGAACAGCTGATAGGCAGTATTCCGGGAGGCCAATCCAATCACCAATCAGCTGCTTGTGCTAAATCAGGCTGTGCTGAAGCTGACCAGGCTGTTTGCTGTTTGCTGCAAGGAGGTAAATTGCTGGGAGGTAGAGGCAGATTTTTTTCCCCCTTGTTAGCCTCCACAAAAGCTAGGTGTGTCTTATACTTCGGAGCATCTTATAGTCTGAAAAATACAGTTTTTTTAAAATTTGATTTATATGCCGCCCTTCTCCAGAGACTCAGGGCAGCTTACAATGTATTAAGCAATAGCCTTCATACTTTTGTATATTTATACAAAGTCAGTTTATTGCCCCCATAATCTGGGTCCTCATTTTACCTACCTTAGAAAGGATGGAAGGCTGAGTCAACCTTGAGCCTAACATTAACTAAGAGGTTAATGTTTTCTATCTAAGTTCCATTCTGAGGTTCTCTAAAGGCCCGAGTTTGAGTTATCTTGTCATGGAGATGAACAATTGGGCTTCCTCTGAACGTTGAAACTTCAGAGATGGCTTGGATAATGATCCATGCAACCTCCTAAAGTAGCAAAGAATGTTTTGTTCTACTCCAGAATTGAAAAGATATTTGGCAATAAGAGAGTTAAGGACCATGGTCCCAAGGTGTTCTGAGCAATTTTGGGCAGGAGCTTCCAACAGTGTGCGTTTCTTTCAAGAGGGGGGAATCTGTCTGTCTATCTGATTTCTGAGGCTTTTCTGAATATAGACAACAAGTCTGTAAACAAAATAAGGGTTTTGGGCATGTTGCCATAATTATCACATTTAATACATGTAAGCAATTCTCATTCATTTCAAGCAGCACAAGCAGCTTGGAAAGGTCTGGTTTATGCATCTCAAAAAGAAAAGCCATCTAATCATTAGAAATATTATAAGATATTTCATATCCATCCAATAGTGTCTGTTTCATGTATTATTCAGCCTTAAGATAAGTGTTGTATTTGCTACTGTTGCCTGAAAGTATTCTTTATGCTTTTAGAAAATGAAGCCTTAGAAAATATTGGGCCTGGTAGAGGGTGGGAAAGATAGTACCTAAAATTGATGAGCACTGTGTTAAAGAGGCTATGGACTTCCTATTCCCTGTTAGGGGTATAACAGTGCAGCTAATACATCAATATTTTGGATAAGGCAAGTGGGGTAGAACAGAATACAATGCAAATACAATACAAATCTGTACTTTCATGACCTTTACCAATAATATCAACAATATATTATAAATGCTGTAGAAGGATGCAAATGACTGACACTCATGCCTGTCATTGCAATTTGTAGAATATACGTGGTTGACATGCGAAGAAACAAGTGTTACAGTAGTCTAGTTTATGTAAATAGAAGAGGCTATCCCCAAATGTTGTTGAACTCCATTTTTTAAGCTTTTGCTGTCATGAACATTGATAGATGTTGTAGACCAATCCCTCAGACTGCAGGTTACTGTCCCATGAGAATACACTGAAAAGGGAACATAGCTGAGTATTTTAAAGATTCTTATTTTCAGACATTGCAGCATTTATCCTGTCCATTCCCCCCCACCCCCCCCGCCCCGGAGTCACATATCTTTGAAGCAGCACAATATTAAAGGCTAAAAGAAATTTAGATGCAGAAGTAAAGCAGTATCTGTAATAACACTGAACATATGAAGTATTGACTTAATATTTAGGGCTCATGAAGATTTATAGTTCTTGGAGGGTAAATATTTATCTTTCAGATCCATGTCTTGATTTACACTGAGATGAAAATCAATATTTACTTATAACCATTTCAATCTAGAAATCCTAGCTATAGTATGGAAGTATTATATTCCTCCTGTATTCTTACAGTTGTTAAACTGCATAATGATGAGTAGAAATGAATAGTTAAAAAAACCTATTACAACTTTTGCATTGATGATTTTAAGATCATATATTGTTCCATAAATAAAATTTCAGCCTTGTTGTAGAATAGCAGTGTCAAACTGGCTGCTCACGAGCAAGATGCATCACACTCAGGCCACGCCCTGCCCAGTTCCGTGAATGGGAAAACGTCACAAAATGTCATGTGACAGCAACATGACATAGAGAGTTTGACACCATTATTTTAGAAAAAGTATTTTGAAAAAAATCAGTAACTGGGCAAATGAGGGTCTGAGCAAACATTCTATTCAAATGAAAAAATAAATTTGGAAATTTATTTTCCAGTTTTCAGTTGGAAAGTACAGCAAAGTAGATGAAGAAGTCTGGATCTTCTAGACAGACTTATGAAATGTGATTCACGTTCCCTCACTTTTTTCCCCTGAAGCTAGTGGTTTGCTGTGAGTTGGCTCCCTTATTTTAAAAGCCAAATGTATTGTGAAACAGACTGTAATTTTCCAAGATGCATGGTAAAAATGGCCTACATTTATCTTCATTTTATGGAAATTCTATGTGTGAACCACTTCAGTTTCACTATGAATTTGCCAAATTCTTCTAAGTGGTTCATCCTGCATCTGTCCAAGAGGTACAGTATTTATAGAAGAGAATATTTGTAGTTTAGAGTTGAACTGTGTGGTCCTTGGTGCTCTCTGAGCTTGGTACTTGTACTCTGAGGTACAGTTTGTGTGTATCTGATGCACAAATGGGCAGAAAAAAAGACATACTATATGCTTTAATAAAGTGCATTTGTAAAAACACAGCAGCATATTTAGAAAAAAGAGGACTGTAAATATTACGATGATATACTAAAGTAGAGCATTTTTCTCTTGCATTCTTACAGGTGGCCTTGCACTAGCCCAGGTCCTATTTTTTTATGTGAAATACCTTGTACTTTTTGGTGTTCCAGCACTTGTTGTTCGCATGGATGGACTCAAGCCTCCTGATTTACCTCGTTGTGTAAGCACCATGTACAGTTTTTCTGGAATGTGGAGGTTAGCTTTATTTGATTGCTGATGTTTATTGCGCGAGCCTTTTTTTTATGAAATAGCAGTTGCGTGCTACAGTAGTCTTTGCATATTCATTACAAATGTCTTCTGTTTTCAGAATAATTTTCTATTTAATAATCACTGTCACCTAATGCACAGAAAAATTCGAACCTGCTGTTGGGATTTTCTTGACGAACTGACACTGATCTGATAATTATTATTTTCCTATTCAGTTCTTTCTGAAATATGATTCATTTTCCATTATTGTCCCCTTGAAAAAAGCACTTTGCCTAGAAAATTCATAAAGTCAGTTAAATAACATTTTATTAGGTAATCCCATAGGGACAGTACTGAGGATAATGTCTTCTTTATCAAGTTAAAAGTAATGGGATCTACCTGAAATGAAGTAACCAGAGTCATTTTGAAGGTGTAAAAATTTGATTGATTTCAGTGCACCTTTGGGTTTCCATTGTTTTTTAAGGTTATTTTTGCTATTGTGGATGACATGTATAATGATGACAATCTACTTTTGCTATCTGGAGAAAGGGGCTAATCTACGAAGTGAACATCTGCTTAGCTATTGTGTCTGCTCTTGATAGCGTGGATTTAGCAGCTATTCCCTGAAATGCTTTATATCATCAACACTGTTTGTCAATTACACTGTCCTCCAGATGGCATCAAGATGGCATCCACCATATGTGTATGATCAGTAACCTCCTTGTAATGAGCCTTACAGTGGAATTGTTTTTTAAAACTGTTTTAGAACTTTGGCTGGTCCAATATCAATGGTCTCCATGCAATTTGTCCATAAGGTAACCCTAAATTAATATGACAAAAATAGCTTTCATACATAAAATTAAAACCTATTTGTTCTTATATTGATCAGTCTGGCATGTCTGGGAAACCCATAAGCAAGACAAGAGCATTGGTTTATTGTTTTCCTTACTTTATATAATGTTCTTCACAATGGTCTAATCCCATTTTAAAGCTGATCCCCTATTATTTAGAGAAAATGACTTCAGTTACATAATATTTTTTTTATCCTGAGATCTGAAGAAAAACCCTTCAGGTCTAGAAACATTTGTTTCAAACTGATAGAAAGGAAATTATAGGGAAGTTATTTTAAGTTTCAGAAAATAGTTGAAAGCTTTATTTTATCATTCCTTGGTGGTGATGGGAAATTGTATATTGTGGCTTAGCTTTTAGGTCATCATTTATTCTAAGAGAGTTTTGCTACCCTGTTTCCCCGAAAATAAGCCCTCCCCAAAAATATTAAAACACACGTGCAGCCAGTCCCATCCATTAGGTTAGGGTTAGGGAGACAGAGCTGGAAATCAGGTAAGATGGAAAGAGAAGTCCCGTCTTGCTCCACGCGCCCCAAAATAATAAGACCTCCCCGAAAATAAGTCCAAGCACTTATTTTGTGGTTCAAAAAAATATAAGACAGGATCTTATCTTTGAGGAAACATGGTATTTAAGCTAATATTATCAGATTTATACATTTTATTTTATAATAACTATTATTATTTTCTTCATGTTTATCTTATTTATTTTGCTTATTTATTTATATCCAATCCTTATTGTTTTTACAAATAACTCAAGATGACGAACACATATAATACTTCTTTCTCCTCCTATTTTACCCACAACTCTGTGAGGTGAATTGGTCTGCGAGAGAGAGGGACTGGCCCAAAATCACCCAGCTGGCTTTCATAGCTAAGGCAGAATGGTTTCCCATTTTCTAACCTAGTGCCTTAACCACCAGACCAAAATGTTACTGGGTTGAACATAAAAATGCTAAACTGGCAAGATGAGAATGAGGAGGAAGAGACTTGCTATCTCTTTGAGCTTTTTCTCATGTTTATTTCCTTCCCATTTTGAACAATGAACAATAATTTATTTAGACTAGCTCTCAAGCTAATGAAGATAACTATCTGGGTTGGGAGTGTGATCTAGTCTTCATCTTCCCCTTTCAGTCATCACCATCCAATGTCCAACTGTCACTGGATTTTCCTATTTGAGGATGGAATCTTCCCTCTAATCCTGGGTCTCCAGGAGTCACAAGATTGCTGCCCAAATAAGCCAGTTTTTCAAATTGTATTTGAGCATTTGGTCTCTGCATCATAGGTAAGAAGAAACTGCATTCACTCAAAGCTCGCTAGGATTCAAACAAGCTTTTCAATAATTAATCAGCAATATTAAAAGCTAGTAATAAATAACTAATTTTCAGTGGGACTGCATGTAGTTCTGATTTAGAAACAGATGCTACCTGACAGGGATGCGCAATGGAAAGACACAAATGTTTTAAGAGTTGCAGAGAAGTGGTGCATTTAGATCCCTGTTCCTGTTTTTGAATTAATTCTGAAGCCCTGCACAGCCCTGCTAATAAGATGATTAATGCTTCCAAATGTAAATGTAAATTATCAAACCTGGGAGGAGGATCCTTATCCTCAAAAATAAATATACTGCCTCAGACCAGCCACACTCTCTCTCAGCTCTAGGCAAACCACTTCTGAAATCTTGCCAAGAAAACTGCAAGGAACAGTCTCGGTCAGGGGTGTCAAACTTGATTTCATTGAGAGCTGCATCAGGGTTGTGTTTTACCTTGCGGGGGCCAGGGTGGACGTGATCAGGATGGGCATGGCCAGCTCAATGTCACTCATGTCGGGGGGGGGTACCCGTGGTGGCCTGAGTGCTCTGCCAACGAAAACGGGCTCCCGAGCTTCATTTTTGGCTGCAACGGCCTCCTGCAACTCTCTGCTAGCAAAAATGGAGCTCGGGAGAGCTGCATGCAGCCCTTGTGAGCTTCGTTTTCAGCTGCAATGGCCTCCTGCAACCCTCTGCCAGTGAAAACGGAGCTTGGGAGGGCTGCACGCGGCCTTCGCGAGCTTCATTTTCTCTGGCAGAAGTACCACAGACTGGTCCTTTGCTATTTCCAGGATGGCCCCATGGACCAAATCTAAGTGCCCCGTAGGCCGGAGTTTGACACCCCTGGTCTAGGTGGTCACCATGAATCAAAAATTAACACAAAGAAGTTAAAACACAGATTAAAATTAAGAATATATATATATGTAGGTTGTTCTGTAGGGGTAACAAAAGAAAACAACATATCTCTAGGACCTGTTCAACTCTTTGCTCCCTAACAGCATTTTGGATAGACTGTGAGCACATCATGTTCAGCCTTGATTATCATCTAGGTACCTAATATGAACTGAGACAGGAAGGAAGGAAGGAAGGAAGGAAGGAAGGGAGGGAGGGAGGGAGGGAGGGAGGGAGGGAGGGAGGGAGGTAGGAAGGTAGGTAGGTAGGTAGGTAGTGTCATCCCACCCCATTTTTTTCTTCCTATCAATCTGTAAAAAGGGGGAGAGTTTGAGGGGAAAAATGTCTGGTCGCAGAATGTTGGTAGTTTTTGCATGAGTCTCTCAAAACTAACAATGATGGTGGGATTTAGCAGCTCCAGAAGGTTAAACAATAATGAGCCCAAACAACGTGGTATTGTTTCTATTTCTCTTTAAGATTATTATTGGAAAACTAATGAAAATTGTTTTTACCCTTTCATTTTTGCTTTTTCTTTCCTTTTTAAGAAACACATGAAGTACTACATTCTGGAAGACAGAATAATTAGAGTTCCTAACAATGTTCCCATTTGAATTAAATTCTCCTTTATGATGTTCTCAGTTATATTTGTGTAATTATTTCAGCGGAAAGTAATTTCTACCAATCTTTCCTTTGATTGCCCAATAACTAATTGAACTCAGTCCATGACTAGATTAAATCTTGCACTCGTTTCTCATGACCATGAGGGGTTTTTTGTCCCCTTTGTAGCATCCCAATTGGAAATTGCCACCCTTAGACATAAATTTATTTGGAAGGATGCACATCAAAAGAAACTTTGAGCTGAGAGTGGATGATTTATTTAATTATTTATTTGCATGCCTATGGGGTTAGTAAAACTGGTATTTGAGCTACATTACTACTTTTATAAAATATTTCTGTGTGCTTTCCCTGCCAGTCATTAATCTATACATTCTTCTGATGTTATAAATTGAAAAGCAGAATTATAAATTGATCTATAACTGGCCTGGCTGGCAGAGCATGAAAGATACTTTCAAAATGTGAGAAGCAAAATTATGAAGCATTTAGCTACAGAGAAATTATCTATCTATCTATCTATCTATCTTCCTTTCTTTATCATCATCATCATCATCATCATCATCATCATCATCATCATCATTTCTCTCTCTTGTCCGAAAGCAATTAGAGACAGAAATTAGTTTTAACAGAGTTTTAAACGATCAATTCATAAAGATTTCTTTAGATTAAAACAGTCAAAAGAATATTAGAACTTAATCTCTGCCCACAAACTTTGACAGTCCTCTCCTCCCCAGATTTGCCACCCCATTTATGACTAGCCAAATTGGGTACAGATTTGTCACATACTAATATAATTCTATTTTTTTCTGATTGTTTTTCAGCTATTCTCATTCAGTTTGATAGGAAAAATGCTTTCATTGTTTTCCTATTGGGAAATTTGAGAAAGTTCTCCTGGTTGCTCCAATTACAAGAATACATTGGTGTGTAAAGCCCTTGTCTTGGGTTATCATTTCACCAATTTGCAATGTACTTCTTCTCTGCATTTCAAATAAATGCAATCCTATTGTTTTCATGGAATTTTTGATTCATAGCAGAGCACACACCCAGAGAGCTTTGTATTATTTGTCTGTAAAATAAAGTCCAGTCCAGTACATATGCAAATCTTCATTAATAATTGTGATTTCATAAGCCACAGGAACTCTACCTTTAAGAATCCTTTTTTAAAAAAGAAACAATCATACTTGATGGGTAGACTTGGAGACATATAGCTGTGAATGGAATTCTTCTGTTTGGCCATGTAATTAATAGCTGTTTTGCTTTCAACACTCCACTCACTCCTACATTACCCCCTTCACTCCTAAACAACAGCAGCTGAGATGTGACTGGTCACTGTTACTGTCCTGACTGGAATAATTATATATACATATATGTATACGTATACGTATACGTATACATATACATATACACAGAACAAAAGGCATTGTTCTATTCTTAGAACAATGGGATGCCACTTGGAACACTTCAAAAGGTCATTTCAGGTCAAAATATTTATGCATCTCTGTGAGGTTAAAAAAAAAACCAGGCATTTTCACAAAGGAAAGCAGAAGATAATGTTCTTCATAATATCAAGCAAGCAATTTGTTTGGGGAAAGTTTATTATCTACCTTGTTGATAGCCTCTATCTTTCTAACCTTTTCTCCCCAGTTTCTCCCCTGGGACCATCCCCGCCACTAAATGACAACAGTCATCGCTTCTCTACGGAAAACCATGTCTTCAGTATTCATTTTGTGGCAGCTAACTCATATGTATTTATTTTTTTCATTTGCTCATTTACTATAGTACGGCATATCTGAAAAGAACAATTGAATATTAGCGGTGCATATGAAACCTGTGTCTATGTTTCTGTATTATGAAAGTTAGGCAGGAGTGGAATTTCCCCAGGGTTACTGGTGAATTATGGGTCAATTTCAATTATCTAAAAATCTTACTGAGCTTGCCCTCCACATCCCTTGAGTTATGACTCCTTCATGCCTTTACAGTTAAAATAATGAATCACAGTTACCCATGGGAGGGAGGGAGAGGGGGAGAGAGGGGGGGAGGGACAGGGAGATTATTTCTTCTCTGCCTTCTGTAGGAATGTTGTCATCTATGTTGAAACGCAGAAAGAGTATAAAATATATATTGAATGTGTCGAAGTCAGGCTGTGCAGTGCTTTGGATTTAGTTGAGAAGAGGGGCTTCAGAATGTGTAGGAGCATAAACACAGCAGCTTTCTAATTCAATAAAGCTCCTGTTTCCATCTGTGTGGATGCAGCAGACAACTCTCCATCACAGCTCTGCAGTCCTAGAAGAGTTGTAGCTTTAATAACCTGTAGACCGGAGCAGTATTTTTATTTCTGCATTCCCAGAACTGCCTCTTGTCAAGTGAATCTGAGGCACAGCAGTGAGTAGCAGGTTGTTTTAATAGGGACTGGCAGAAAGCTGTCTTGTGCTGTCGATTCAGGGGTCTTCTCTGGAGATTATGCCTAGTTTATGCAATTATTTTATTTCTTTGCAACAGAAAAAAATATGCTAGTAAATGTACAGAACAGTAAATGTATTATTATTTTCAACCATATTCTAGAGTCCTATTAAAGGAAGACACCATGCCAGCTATGTCATTTTAGCATAAAAGCACATGGTACATACTCAGCTGCAAGAAAAGGATTCAAGGCATGCCTAACTTCTAAGAGGAATCACCCATCAGTCACTCCAAAAAGAAGTTGATAGAAGATAGGGGAATACATCACATTGGAGTGCAGTGATTACCTGTACAGCAGCATTTTTCCTCGTCCAATTTTCTATGGAAAATCCTCTTCCAAATCTCGAGGTGGAGATGGGGGTTGTGAGACGAGAGAGGAGAATTGTGTGTCTTTCAGAACTATATGTACAAAGTTCCCTATGTTGGAATGCTGAAGAACTTGGTTAAATTTGGGATCCATTAGCTCTCTTCTACTCTGAATTCCAGGATCAATGTGAAAGAGAAGTTGTCTTTGTTGTGTTAGTTTATAGCGTCCAACTACATGGCAGTACTCAGCTTTCTGACATCAGCCAAGATCAACTAAGCAGGATTGAACCTGGCTAATACTTCTTTGGGGAAACAGCAGAACTGTACAATGGATAAATAATTGAAACAAACAAAAGAAGGTTGCTGTGGCAAAATAATTTTGTTTTGTTGACAAGAAAACCACATGGACCTGTTTGTGAAATCACTAGGAATTAAGTTTGGTTCAAAAAGAGGCTCTACACCAATTTCTCAGTGATTATTCCTATAATGATATTGTTGTTGCTTTTATTATAACATGATCCTGTTTATGTCTACAGAAACTTGGCGTAATCCTATTAATATGTTGGGAATGCAGACTTGGTAATGAATCTCAGGTTTAGGTTTAAGCACAAGTACTGATTAACATGTTATTCAAATGTCTGGAAGCAAAAAGGTGTTTCTAAAAAGTCACACACATTGATTTGACCATAGGTCATACAAATCAGAATAGAAGAATAAAGAGATCAATAGGCTATCACAGATGCAAAATTCAATTATAACATTAAGATACCCTTTAGCCTGACTGTGTATAAATCCCCAGATTCTACATTTCCAAAATCATTATAATGTAATAAAGGTAGCCTAGTTACTGTATGTAGGAAACAACAGATTTGTGCATTAGTATTGAACTGCCATAAACCTCTAAAAAAATCAACTATGCAACGGAGAGTAATGGTTAAACCTGTGCCAATTATAGTAGCTGTGGACTATTTTGCTCTGTCTCCAGAATAGAAAGTTAAACTGAACTAATTTTGACTGTCCTTCCCCATTGTGTAGAAAATCTGGGAGGAAGGTGCAGACTCCTAACAACCTTCAGATATGTATTAAAAAAAAAAAATGAAGCTGGTGCTCCATAGATCAATATGCATATGTTGTTGAAGTCTGCAACATCCCTCCCAAATGATTTTGGGAAATCTCTGCTGATTGACCCAGATAAGAATAAGGCTTTTGCTCATATGGAATTCCTACTTTCCTTCCAAAACTGAAGACATTAAATGTAATCTTGCCGGTATTAGTTCTCTCTTCAAACTGAATTTGTCTACTTCCTTTAAACAGAGTTATGGAACTCTAATGGTCTTTATGCAAACTCAGAATTAATTGATCTTGTAACTTCCTGGCAGGAAGGTGACATTCAGGCATCCCGTTTCAGCCAGTAGTTGGAAACTAGTTGGTAAAAGATCGACTGATAAATCGTTATCATTTTGTAGTCTTGAGAAACAAGCAAGGTATACTTGGGTGTTCCCAGAATTAATCTTACAGTATATTTCTGAGCACTGTTGAGGTTGCTTTATTTGTAATTCATACAATAATTGAGATCAATATTTATAATCTGTTAGCTTGATAACAGAGGTAACTTACTTTTCATTAATCCATTGAGCATCTCTTCCACCTTTAGTCTGACTGCTTTTATACACTATTACCACAAACCTTAGACAGAAAACATTGTTACTAAATATCTATATTTCTTAACTTGTTCAATGGCATTTCTACCAATATGTCATCTCTCATCCTCAGTGCCTTTCCAAAACCAATGATTATTTAAAAACTGTTTGGTTGCACAGTAATTATCCAAACTATCTAATAGCCTTTTCAATTTTAGCTGGGTTGGGATACAAAAATCTTCTTACATACATTAAAAGAGCAGGCTGTCTGGGATTGGGAATGGTGCTGGGGGAACTGCTTCTATCATTAGTGCAAAATTTGAACAAAATAGGACCGTATATAGCCTTGTGTGATTCCCCAGGATGTACTTATGGGTTCAGATAAAATTAAGCTAGGACCAGTTTAACCTTTAATGAAGTATTTGTATTTAATGCTCATATCTGATTTTATTCCAAATTCTTATTACCTAACTTTTTCCATAGCAAATCTTGATTAATGGAACTGAAAGGCTGCCTTCAGGTCAGTGACTATAGCATACACTCTGCCTTTTTTGAAGTTTATATATTTCATCATTTGTATATTTACATACTGAATGATCTAAAACAAATCCATTATCAATCATGGGATAACCTTTCCTAAACTCAGCATGTTCTTTCAGAAAACCTACCACTTTGATTTTCTAAGTCTTCAGTTTGGCTATCAGGAATCTAGCATACATTTTTGCCACAATATTGGTAAAAGTGATAGGTCTATAATTTGAAGGCAGTGACTTACCACCTTTTTTAAAAAATTAGGATGCTGCTTCAGGACTCAGTTTTCTCTTCCCTCCTATTTAACATCTACAGGATGTCACTGGATGAGGTCTCTTCATAATTTAGGTGAGGTAACACCACCTAATTGGATGATAGCCAGTTTTACATCTTTATCCTGGGCTGCCTGAGTTATGATGTGGATGTCGTGTCACAGTGGCTGTAAGCCTGAGGGGATGGATGGGGTGCAACAGGCTGCAGCTCAACCTAAACAAAACTGAGTGGCTTTTGGTGTTTGGATCTCCCGGTGCTGACAGTTTTCCACCTTTGGCTCTGAATGGGGTGACATTGCCTCAGGCAGACATCGTGTACAATCCAATTCATCTTGGACTCATGATTCCTGCCAGAAGAGCAGGTGGCAGCCATGGCTAGGAGAGCCTTTACACAACTTTGGGTTGTATGCCAATTGTGCTCATTCCTGGACCAGAAGGCCTGGCTCACTTTCACTCACCTCCCATCTGAATTACTGCAACAGGTTCTACATGGGGCTGTCCTTGAGAACATTCAGAAGCTTCAACTGATGCAAAATGTAGCCACAAGAATAATAGATGATATCAGTTACTTGGCTTATGTAAAACACTACTCCTTCAGCTGCATCGGTTGTCAATGTGCTGCTGAGTGCAATTTAAAGTGCTGATTGTCACCTTGAAAGCCCTTCATGGCTGGGGTTATCTGAGAGACTGTCTTATTGTTTCTACTCATCTGGTCCAGCAGGATGGGCATGCTCTAGAATAGAAATAAAATCAGAATTACTGATAAAATTAGCAAGTATATCTAGTTTTCTTTCATCATTAAAGCTTAAAATAGACATCCAGAATAGGCATAAAGGGGAGTTCATGGCTTTTCCTGGTGAAGGTCCCACTTCACCTTTGAGTGGTATATGAAGCATATCTTTCATATATAATGAATGGGGTGAGTTAAGTATTTAATTTGATTTCATTTACATTTATATGCAAATACAATTAAATATCATTAATCTTCATGTCATGTACTTGAGCACTTCCCTGTTCTTCACATTAAAAATTATATCAGTAATGACTTCTGAAGATTTCTCTTTTTTTAAAGTTTTTTATTTTTTAGACAAACAAACATTTAATACATCAGATTTCTCTTCCCTGTGACATCTCGGTGCTATCTTCCAAAGTTTTTTCTTCTTCTGTATAGTTGACATTACTTCTATCTTGATCCTTATCCAGTCCACAATATCAATTCATCACTAACATAATATTCAACTCATCACATATTTTTACATACTTATATAATTAATCATTTATATCTCTTCTCCAACCAATAATAAAAATCATTCCATATTTTAAAATATTCTGAGTCTTCTCTATCTTTAATCATCAGAGTTAATCTATTCATTTCTGCACAGTTTAAGATGTTTTTATTACTTCTTCTTCCAAAGGTATTTTCTCCACTTTCCAATTTTGTGCATAAACAATCCTTGCAGCTGTTATTACATGTATTATCAACTTTTTGATAATAAAAATAAACTTTTTCCTTGCTAATTTTTTCAGGTAGGATACCCAGTAGGAACAGCTCTGGTTTAAATTTGATACATTGATGTATCATTTCCTCCAACCAAGTCTTAAATTTAATCTAATAGATTTTAGCTTCCGGACATTATCACCACATATGATAATATGATCCTGGCAGTTGATGACACTTCCAACATTTAGCTGATTTTTTGACTTCTGAAGATTTCTGAGGATCCCAGCCAAGTTATTTTTTGGGAGGGGGGCACATGTAATCCTTGGAATTCAGCTTGTACTCCTCTAATAGGAAATCTATACATCAAATAAAACAATCTTTCAGTATTCTTTAATATTGAAAAGTTCTGTTTAATCTGTATTAAAATACAATATTTTGAAATCAAATAACCCAGGGCAGACAGCAAGACAAATGAAAGGGAGCGGGAGAGAGGAAAACACTTCACCTTGTTGCTTTTGCAAACAGATTTTAAGTGGAAAGAAGGGAATAAAGGAGTTACAGCAAATCCAAGGTTACTGCAGAAATATGTGCTTGACGTCTTGTACCAAGAATAGGACTGCTAAGCTTTCTGGAATTGCCAGGATTCAGGTGGCCTCTTGATATAATTCCTTTCTACTAGCAGTGCAAAATCTTTGCCTTCATTCTGTTCAGTGGACATAGAATATGGTTGCTCAACCTTAGATGAAAGCCCAAACGGATTCAGAATCAAACTGGTGAAATTTATAATTAAGTAAAAACGATGGTCTGCCTGCTGTGCTTTGATTCCATCTTCCACATCTTCCTCTATTTCATTTGGCAAGTATGTGGTCCGATGAGTAAGGACCCTCAGGTTCCCATTCTCTGCCTTTGATGGCTGTTTCACATTGAGCTGCTACCATGAAAGGCTGGAGATAGGAAGGAAGCATTGAAAGTGGGTGCTAAGATGTAATCATATTGGCCATTTATTTGTTTTGGTTTGTTTTTTCAAAACGTTTAATGAGGGAAAGCATGAAATGCTGGCCCTTTGTTTTGTTTTTTCTTTTATTTTAATTGGGAGACATTGACAAGTGTTCTGCCCAGGTTTTCCGTTGTGGAAGAACTGTAAAACTCTGGTGCTTTGTCTGCTTGATTTTAAGTTCAGTGGAAGATGGTGTAATGCTGTCCACTTTTTTGTTTTTTAAAAAAATGCATGAGCTTGACAAGAGTTCTGCCAAGTGCCTTGGAGCTCAAGTGACTGGAAGAACTATAAAATTGATATACTTTATTTTCCTCACCACCAGTGCTCAAAAACATGCTTACAAAAGGGAAAATAATTGGCATTTGCTTTTCTGGCAAGAGGGTAGTGGAGGAAGAAGCAAGAAAGCTATCAATCAAGAGTTATGGGACCAAACTATCAGGCCATTGCTGAAGCCAAAGTGGACGAAGGCATTAAAAATTAGAAAAGGATTTCTTCAGGCATATTCATTTCCAGCCAGTTTATGCATAGGACACAAGCAGCAAAGACTGCAGTGAGGAAAAGCCTTTAGTTTACTCCAACACATTAGTTGACTGGTTCAATTATTTTTTTAATAATATGTTTATTAAAAGTTATTGTTAAAATTGAAAAAAAAAAACTAATACAAACTAAAAAAGGAAAAAGGAACAGAAAAAAGAAAAAGAAAAAATATACTAGAGAACAAAAAAAGGAATATATAAAGAAACAACTTCCCTCTTGTTCCAAGAAATTTTAAGTGTTCTTATTTAATTGTAAAATTTAGTTCCTTCTAGTTCCCATTTGTGTGCAACCTTCAAACTCCCATTCTATCCTGTTCAAAAGAAAAGCATTTTTCCATGGGAAGGATTATTATAATTAATTCCAAAGTCTTATTTCAAATCCATCTGGACTCTTAGTCCATTGTAACTTTCCAAAATGAAAGTTCTAATCACCCTTTTGCTGTTTACCCCCTCCCCTTTTAAAAAAATCTTTAAACTTGTATTTAAAATTTCTTTTACTAAGGATTGAAGGAAACCCATTCCCTTGTCTACCAAAGCTCTAAATCTACCAGAAATTTCTGTCTTTGGTCTCCTTGTGAAGCACAACTTTCTGAAACACTTGTGGCTGATCTCAAATCATCTCCTTGTCCTTGAGAGGAGTTAGGAAGAGTTGGCCTACTCAACCACTCTTCATTTCACCGCAGTCGTCAACTCTGCTTTTTGCAGAACTGTTTTCAGTTCCCTAGTTCTTTCCCAGAAGTCCCAAATAGTTCATTTATAATGCTGAACACATACAAACAGCGTGGATCTATGTGGTTTGTATATACCGGTAAGAGGAAAGGATAATGAATGGACTTAGCTGACTGTAAAGTAAACCAGAAGATGCCATCTTGCTGCTGGTTAGATTGAAGTTGGAAAAAGCAAAGTATGTGCCAATCAGCAGTTCTTTCCAACACTGAACATGGTCGGAAGTAACAGGATTGCTGACATTCTATTGTATACAGAGGTAGTATTCAGCAGGTTCTGACCAGTTCTGGAGAACCAGTAGGGGAAATTTTGAGTAGTTTGGAGAACCGGTAAATACCACGTCTGACTGGCCCCATCCCCATCTATTCTCTGCCTCCCAAGTCCCAGCTGATCGGGAGGAAATGGGGATTTTGCAGTACCCTTCCCCTGGAGGGGGGAGGGAATGGAAATTTTATATTATCCTTCCCCTGGAGTGGGGTGGAAATGGAGATTTTACAATATCCTTCCCCTGTCATGCTCACCAAGCCATGCCCACCAAGCCATGCCCACAGAACTGGTAGTAAAAATTTTTGAATCCCACCACTGACTGTATAGCTCACTACTTTTCATGGTCAGTTGTTTGCAGACAACAGTAGAGCATAAAATTGTGCTTTAAAAGTTGGCTTTCAAAGCACAAGGAGATGAAAATATATTCCTCCACTTTCTTATATACTGAGCTGAGCTAGGAAGGGTATGTGTGAGAGAGAGAAGAAAGAGAATAGATTTACAAATCAAGTTATGCAATTCATTACTGGCATGAAATCAGCCATTTTTTCATCAGTAAATCATATTTAAGCAAGTTTTGGCTTGGTACAATGGGTGAATACGATTAATGGTTGAATAAAAAGGCTTTCTTTGTTTATTTCTGCAAATGTGTGTATGAGTGAGAAAGAAAGCACAAATATTTGAGATTCTGGCCTGCCCACTTGCCTACAGCCAGCGCATATATTCTACAACTTGATAGCCTCTGCCCTTATCTCTGTGAAAAAGACTACATACTTTGCAAAACATGGAAAATAACATCATACTTGTGCTGGACTTTCATTGATATGCAATTTATGGTTCTAAGTGATTTGTTTCTACCTGTGGTTAACCTTTTCTCTGCCCTGGCTGTGTTCCCTGATATCTAACAAACAGTGATTCCTTCACCTCTGAGAGTTTGTTCAGCCAGTGAAGTCTGAAAGCAGTGAAGGGGCAGACAAGCTGACATATTCTTTTCTCTTCCTCTGTGTGCCAGCTTCTGAAGAGCTTTTGGTTCCTTTGTGCTAAATGGATTTCAGTTGAGGACATTAAAATCTTGATGAGCCTGTCAAAAGAAGCTATTTTTAAAGATAATTTTAATACTTTGAATATGGTTCTTCAAATTATTTTACATGCTTTGCTCTCCTACACAGATTAGATCAAATTTAATACATGAATTATTCCTGAAGTATAGTGTCTGGGAAATTTGCCTATCAATAAAAGAGAATGTTTGTAGCTCAAAGTTGAAACGAGGGGTCCTTGGTGCTCTCTGAGTTTGGTTGTTTTGTTGCAGATGTTTCATTCCCAAACTAGGTTTAACATCATCAATGCTGGTGGTGTTACCTACTTTGGGTAATGAAACATCTGCAAGAAAGCATTCAGCTTCAGGGAGCACTAAGTACCTCTCAGATTTGTCTATATTTTGGAACTGCCCATGGTGCTAAGATACCGTAGTCCAGTAGTGATGAACCTTTTCGGCACCAAGGGCCTAAATCGGAACGTGCATGTGAGCGCTGGAAACCCAAAGACCAGCTGGACGGCATAAACACACGCTGTTTTTTTGGCTGTTTTTTGGGTCATTTTTCAGACTGTTTTCTGGGCCATTTTCAGGCCATTTTTCGGGCTGTTTTTGGTCTAAAAAACGGTCTGGTTTTTTTGCTGTTTTTTGAGGCGTTTTCAGGCCATTTGGGAGTCTTTTTCGGGATGTTTTCCAGCCGCTTTTGGGACTATTTTATGGCCATTTTCTGGCCGTTTTTCAGCCATTTTCAGGCCATTTTTCAGAAACCAGAAGAGCAGCTGGTGACAGTGTGTGTGCCCACAGAGAGGGCTCTGCGTGTCATAGGTTTGCCATCACGGCTCTAGTCATAGAATTCATTCCTTCAATTTTAAAAAAATGCTTTTGAAATCTAACCTTAAAAGCCAGAAGTCACTTACAGAGAATGTGTCATAAGAACTGGGTGTTTTCAAACTGGGTTTTACATCAGTAGGAAAAGAATGCAGCTTCCACTACTGTTAGAATAATCCATATTATTCTATCTTCTTCTATTAATCTATCTTTTATTAATTACTTTAGTAATGAATTTTCCCCTGTGTCTCATAGAATTAAATGAACTTTTCCCTCCTTCCTCTCCTTATATGTTATATTTTTTAATAATTGTAAACCTGAAAAAGGACCCAAGTTATTGCTGATTTTGCCAACCTCACTTGGAGAATTTTTGACTAAAGATCAAGATAAAAGTGTATACATGCATCTATACATAAATAAATTTGGTGTTGGAAAGGTACTTTGCAAAAATAACGATTTTATTGGGAGGACAATAAGCTGCTTTTCTCATCTTTTTGCGAAGGTAATCCTTTAAGAGGAAACTGAAGCTAGTAATCACCAAGAACTCCTCAATTCATAGCTTCATAATGTAGCAATCAATATGCATGCATTTGGGCTAATACTACTGGTATCATCATTTTCAGGGTTTCCGTAGAAGGAAAATCTACACATTACGCAGTCTTTTAATTCTACAGGAATGTTGATTGCCCAGAAAAGAAATGGTAGGCATAGATGATCTTCACATTTAAAATCAATTCATGGCATTCCCATTTTCTAATCCTGCAATTAAGTAATATAATCTTCAGTACACAGAAAAAGAAAAAAAGAAACAAATTTTATATAATTAATCCAAAATGCAAGGAGGGATGTGCTCAGAAAAATTTATGAAACTCTTATTTTCTGAAATGTCTGAAAATGACATTAAGATTAAAAATATTTTACCCATAACTCATTCTTTCTCTCCTCTCTCTTTCATCCCCCACCCACCTCCCCGTTCCATACTTTGGCTTATAAATAGATCTCCCTTTCTCAAAATAAATAGAAAAGGCTCTTCTGGGTGAAAAGAAAAGGAGAAATTGGAAAGGGTTTCAGAAATTATTCAGTGGAAGGAATCTTTAGTTCTTTGTGACAGTGAAGATGATACCCTAAACACAATATAGTCAGTCAGTCAGTCAGTCAGTCAAAAAAACTAGTGCAGAAAAAAAGTTCGGTCCTCCTTGCTTTACTATGCTCTCTGCATACACATCCTTCCTGAATTTCCACAAAGGTTTTTCACATTTCTTAGGCATCCTGCACAAAGGATTCTAATGTTTGCAAGTTCCACAAGAGATAGAGGCCAAATTCTACTTTCCACTCTTAGTGAATGTTTTGCCAAATTCTACCCTGTAGGACAAAATTGTTCTTTTATCACATATTCTTCTATTCCGAAAGAGGGAAGGAAAGGTTCTGAGAGGAAAGGTTTATTTATCGTAAGAAAATACCATAGTACCAATACAGGCAGATGCCTCATCATCTGTTCAAACGCCCCTCTGGATGGAAATATTGAATATTGATGTTTAAGTTGTTTCTATTACTTCTTAACATCAAGAAAACACAGGAACTCCTCCAAAGTTTAATTGTGTTTGTCTCTGGCTTTGTTTTCATTATTGATTTATTTTTATACACATTTCTCTTTGAGCTGTCCTTTTAGGTTCTTGAGCCAATTTGCTGTGAAGGAACTTTGCTTGACCCCAGTCCACAGTGTTTCAAGCCTTTTAAACCCTTAATTTTAAGGTCAACCCTGATCTCCACAACTATTATTTTCAAATCTCCTGCAGTGTCTCTTTCCTCAGCTGCTCTTGCTTCCTCAGGTTTTCTTTCCTTCAAACCAAAGCCGATTTAGGCATTTAAAACTGAAATTAAAACAAAGTGGGCTTTCTATATGCAAGTATATATTCAGCTCAGTCTGTAATCATACCAGATAATCACCTTCTCATGTGGTTGTTCTACATACTGTAGTTCCACCTGTTTAACATGACTGAATTAGGTAAAAAGCACACATGTCTAAGTTTTCCTTCTATGGAAATCCTGAAAATGATGATACCAGTAGTATTAGCCCAAATGCATGCATATTGATTGCTACATTATGAAGCTATGAATTGAGGAGTTCTTGGTGATTACTAGCTTCAGTTTCCTCTTAAAGGATTACCTTTGCAAAAAGCAATTTATTGGCTTAAATTCTTCAAAAGATTGTGATAATAAACTAGAAGAAAAACTATGTACTTCAGCCATCTCCCATTCCTCCTGATTCTTGGCCATGCTGATTTGTGATGATGAAATCCAGGGGCATCTGAAAAGCAGAGCATCTTTTGACAATCTCGGTATGAAATTGTTTGCTATGTAAATAAGATTTCCTCTAAAAGATATTCTACCTTCCCTTTGCCCTCTCTAGTGAATGTGCAGCCCCTTCTCTTCTGACCAAAATTGTTTCAGTAAATACATGATGGGAGAAAAAGCCTCAGGGGCAGGTTTGAAGTGATATAATCAGACATCATGGAGTTGTGTCTGTTTTTATCAATTAGATCCTGAGGTGTAATAAGCACGATATATCCTACATTCTGTTTTGTAAGCTGCCTGGTAAGGTAGTAACAGTGTCAAACTAAGACTACTCTCAAAATGCTAAGAAATACTCCTGGTGAAATGAGAACCCTTGGCAAATAACTTCAGGGCATATGTGACATTGTAGGACAGTGGTTTCAACATTTTGACCAGTTAGAATACATTTTCATTATCGTAATTTTATCATGATTTCAAACCTGCATCTTACAAAAATTACATATTATATTTATTATAATATTTTTTCTTTCTTTCTCCTCCTCCTCCTTTCTCTTTTCTTTCTTCCACAGAAGTTTTGATGTTGGATTACATAGGTTCCTTATCAGGTAAGTCAAAATGTTTTGTTATATCACTTCTAATTAAGGCCTACAATCCAATGAGTTATTTCTTTTTTTTATCATACTTCCTAGATGGTTTGTAGTACTGTTGAAGTGATCCAGTAATATTTGAGTTCTGTTTTATTGATTTGATTTTATCACTGCCCAACTCCAAATGACTCTGTTAAAGTTATGGAGGGATTTCCTATTTAACAAATATGATGAATTAAAATCCAAGCTTCTATGAGCAGACCTGTGTTCCCTCCAACCTGAAAAATGATTCTGGTGGTATAGAGAATGGGCTGAGTAAACTTTCAAAGTTCTTGACATTGACTTTTTCCTAGCCCCGATTCTGCTAATAGAAGGCTTTGTTCAGCAGAAACATTTCACCCTCTATGTCAAAAAAAACATGTAGAATGATTTAGTAGTAGAACTAGAAAACAGATCTGAATGCAAATTGTTTAGCATTCTCTACTAGACAGCAAATTGATTTATAGGCTCTACAATACAACTCTGAGCATGATTTATTTATTTAAACTTTATTTGATGCTAAGTACACTATTTCATCTGCAGACTGATAGAATAAATATAGAAAGGTGATTCTCTCAATATAAATATACTTTCTCACAGAAGTGAATATATGTAGCTCAGGATTGAACTATAGAGTCCTTGGTGCTCTCTGGGCTTATTTTATTTATTTATTTATTTATTTATTTATTTATTTATTTATTTATTTATTTATTTAAATTTATATACTGCCCTACTCCCGAAGGACTCAGCCAAAAAATAAAACACATAGATTACAAAATTTAAAAGAACAATATAAAACCATATTAAATAAATTTGGCCCGGAACAAATTAAAACACCCCCAATACTTAAGACAGATTTAAAATTTACAATTTAAAAAGTTAAAAGGGAGGAGTTGGGCCAGGCTGGCCTGTTGAAATAAGAAAGTCTTGAGGGCGCGGCGGAAGGTGCATAGATCCTGGATCCTCCTGCAAGCTTGCTTTCTTGCAGACATTTCATTACCCAACTAGGTAACATCATCAATGTATTATGATGTTATCAGTCCATGAGACATTTCATTTGTTTAATGAAATGTCTGCAAGCAGACAACCAAGCTCAGAGTTCACCAAGGACTATATTGTATAATATAATTTCTCAGATTTCTAGAAGATGGGACAAAAAGAAGAATAAGCAATTATGGCCAAATTAGGTTTCTTAGTTCATTTAATATTTATTAGTCAAGAAGTAAAATAAATATGATATGAAAACATCAGTAGGCAGGAAAAAACTGGATATATTTTTAATGATATACATAAAAATATTAATATGCTAAATAAGAAGATAGCAAATACCTGAGAGAATCCCTGATACTTTGCTGTTTCATTAAACTGCGGTATGGGAAGGCATTTTGCTAATGAGAAGAGAGATTGGTGATTTGCAATCTTGCTTCTGTTCGCATTATTATCATTATACCTTCATGATAATGGGATTTGTGGGAATAGTTTCATCAGGAAAGAAGACACTTCATTGTTCTGATGTGTAAGAGGTTGGCATGACTGCAAAGTTGTTTTTTTTCCCACCAGAGATTCATATGCAAATAAGCTTTTTTTTAAAAAAAAATTCCCTGAAACAAGTTCTTAAATCTGTAAAGTTGTTTCTTACCTATTGCTTTTTGTAAGCACTATTTTTCTGTTGTTTGAGGAGGAAAAAAAGTAAAAAAAAAGTGGCAGGTTATGTTTTTGTTTTGCACTTTCTTCATCTGGAAAATGATATTATACTTTATATGCTTTATGATAAGACTATAAGATAAAGTACCTGTTTTATCAGACTTTATTTTTCTTAAATATAGTTCACATTTACATGTTTATAATTTAGAGAATATAGTATATATTTTGCTATGATGTAACAGCCAATGGTTGAGTGTGTTATTGTTAATTATTACAACAGTTTATATCAGTTCAGCGAATACGGATGGGATCACAGCTCTCAGGTGCTTTTATTTTGTGGGAAGTGTTGTATAATTCTGTAAGTATATGAGAAAATAACCCTGGACATATTTTGGCTTAAGAATACTATAACAGGTAGCAGATTGTTACTAATCAGAATGATAGTGTCTCTCACTTATAAAAATGGGGCAGTATCTGAATGAAATAAAGGTTAAGACTCATGTGGTATCTAGCAAACCTTTGGGCCCATAGCAATTGGTTTAACAATATTTAGTTCTTATTTTTCCAGTGTTCTGTACAATTGCCTGCATACAATCATGACTTCCTGCTGGCTGTTCACATACCCATGCAGATACCTAAATACATCGTGCTAGCCAGCTGATCAGAGAAACTGAGATTAGGAATAAATTGCATTTTCCATTAGAAAATATTCACATAAGCAGAAATTTCCTAACAGTGAGAGCAATCAACCAATCAAATAGCTTTCCTTCAGATATTGTGGGTGCTCCACAATGGAGACTTTGAAAAAGAGAATGGACAACCATTTGTCTGAAACGGTATAGGGTCTCCTGCTCAAGTGGGAGGTTGGACTAGAAGACTTCTGAGGTCCCTTCCAACTCTATTATTCTATGTTCACCAAGAGCCATGGTGGCGCAGTACTGCAGCAGGGCTAACTCACTGCTCACTCCAAGAGTTTGATTCTGAGTGGTTCAGGGTTGAATCAGCCTTCTATCCTTACAAGGTCAGTAAAATGAGGACCCAGATTGTTGGGGGCAATATGCTGACTCTGTAAAATGCTTAGAAAGGGTTGTAAAAAAAAAAGAGGTTGTAAGTCTAAGTACTATTGCTATTGCTAAATACTGTATTTTTCAGAGTATAAGACGCACCGGAATATAAGACGCACCTTAGTTTTTGGGGAGGAAAATAAGAAAAAAGCTGATTGGCACATGGATCGGCCTCCCAGAATACTCCCAGTCAGCTGTTCCCAGAGGTGAATTTTAGCAACAGGTTCCTTGGTTGTAAGCTCTGTGCCTTGCTTTTTTTTTTGCTTTTTTTCTGCCTCTGAAACTTCTGAAACTCCATTTCAGAAAAAACTTTATTTCCTGCCTCTGAAAGCCTCTGAAACAGAGCTTCAGAAAAAAAGCCCCTGAAGCTCTGTTTGGGGGCTTCTTTTCTGAAGCTGTTTGGGGGCTTTTTTTTCTGAAGCTCTGTTTGGGGGGGTTCTTTTCTGAAGCTTCGTTTCTGATGCTTTTTTCAGCCTCTGAAACCTCGGTTTGAGAAGCTGGGTGGGGCTACATTCAGAGTATAAGATGCATCCAGATTTTCACCCTCTTTTTTGGGGGGAAAAGGTGCGTCTTATACTCCAAAAAATACGGTAAAATGGACCTACACAACAGTAACTGATGTAAATCGATGGCTTTAATAAAGCATATAGATGACGTAAACCTAACTGGGACTGCTAAAGGTTTGTCTTATTCTAGGATGTTGGTTTAAACGGAGTTTAAAACCTCCAGAGCACAGACTGGAGAAGTAGAGAAACAAAGAGAGAAGAGGCTTTGAGACCCTTTACAATGCATCCAAGGTCCTCAAAAAAGACTTGACATCCTATAATCATACAGCAAAACTCACCTTAAATCCTGGCTCCATATCAAGTTTTTAAAGCTTTTCAGTCCATTTCTAAATAAATATATACAGGATGCTTGTGATAATGGTAGAGGTATGTTGTTTGGGAGTGTGAGTGTACTTTTGAATGCAGAAGTCACTAGGTTGGCTGAGAACCTGAATGATATTCATTAAATGCTAGGTTACATGATGCAGTGACATGGAACTGAAAACCTGTGTATTAAAGACAAATATAATTGTAAATGATAGGGTAAATGGATTGCATAATTGCAAGTCACACATAAATGGCAAAAAACAGAGCAAGTAGATGAATGTGTACACTCCAATAGAGTGTTTATATAAAGGAGGAAATGAAATTTTAAAGCAGGCAATACTGGTAGAAAGAGGGTGGGTAATATGTGGTCTGTTGCAAAGAATGATGAAAGAAGGTAAGATGGCTGTGTCTAAGAGCCTATATCCTTTTGAAAGTGTAAGAGTTATAAGTGTCAGAAGAAATGTAAACAATGCGATGGAGTGGGAACAGGCTACTTATGTAGGCGATAAACTATAAGAGATAGGGCACATGGGTGCTGAAAGACCCTTTGCTGAATATGAAGGTGAATGAACCAAAGGAAAGAAATACATTGTGATGTCTTGTGCATATGAAGAGAATGAATGAGGATCAAAACTCGAAACAAACCATTGAAGGAAGAGCAAATAAATCAAGAGGAAAGGGAAGAGTGAGAAAGTCATGGCTACATGGAACTGAAGAGATCCTGAAAAAAGGAAGAAGTGAAATGTTTAACAAACAAGAGGCGGTGTAAAAAGCAGTGCACTGATGTGATTGAAACAGAAATGGTTTGCCAGGATAGAAAGATACAGGAAAGAGTGTTGTGCTAGAAAGTAATTTTCATTTATGTGCCTTTTTCTTCCTGCATGATTTTAATTTTGTTGGTTTACTATTTCATATGTTTTTTCTGAATTTTGCAGAATATGGTTTATCCGAAAGAGAATAATATTATGGGTATACATATATTGTAATATGCAAGTATGCATTCATGCAACCATATAGTTGTCTGCCACAATCAATTTCCTCATGCTGACAGCTAACCATCCTTTGCCACTACTGATTGATAGGCATCCCTCTCTCCCCACCTCTTTCCCCCGCTTTCTCCCCCCTTCCCCCATCTTTCTCTTCAAACTTGCTATTGTGTTTTTCTCAGCAAGTTTCTGAAAATCAGTTTATTATAAGTATCTTGCAGTAGATACTTATGTTTGCTGTGTTTTGTTCTTGCACAAATAATGCATACTGACAGTTTGCTGGTATGACTGAAGTTCCCAAGGGGTGTAAAAAACCTGGTTCCACAAGGTAATTCTGTTAAAAAAATTGAATTATTCATTTTTAAAAACAAAAATATATCATACTGTCACATGCAACCTTGTTGTTCCCAGTAATGTGTTTTAATATTTTAGATGATGATTTTGCATCTGTTCACTAATCTGGGTTATGAATCAGATGTTTGCAGAATGCAGAGTGAATGCAGCACTGTTATGACTCCGAAACAATTCACAGAATCCACTGTATGAATTGATGCTTTTTTGCCCATTTGTTGCCTGTTATTATATTTGTTTCCCTTTAAATGTCAAAAGGAAAAAATAGCAGTTTTCTTAACACAGTGTTGTCTTTGTTATTGAATACAAATATTATACCTGCAGATAAAGGTAGGAGTTAGCCTATAGGGGAAAAAAGGAATAACATGGAAAGTACATTTTTTCCTTAGCTATTCAAACCAGAAGATTCAAAGGGGAGTCTGTTCCAATCTAGTTATCCTATTTTGACATTCTTTGTGTTTTGAGATTGGCATTCCCACTAGGTCCTGCCTATTCCAGTACTATCCAAAGACTAACAGAATTTGAATAATGAGTCATCTGCTGGGTTACTAAATGCTTTGAGTCTGATACTGGCAAAGCTGGTGAAGAAGGAGGTGCTAACCATCAGCAGTGTACACACCTGTCTTGTAAGTAAAAGGACATTGCAATGAGTTCAGTATAGTGAAGCATTATGCCTTTTTTGAAATATACAAGCCTTGTTGGATTAGGCCAAAGACCCAGGGAGTTGAACATTCTGTAGAAAATAGTGACTGAGCAGGCGTGACTGGGATAGTCCTCTTCCATTGTGATTCCCCTGGCAAATAGAATTTAATTTTTGCTGCCTTTCTGTAGTAAAGCATTCTTCCTTGAATATGTCCCATCCCATTTTAGCATAGCCAGAATTGGTGACCTTTATACATTTGATGAGAGTGCACTCCACAGTAGGTGCATGTTATATTATGAAGCACTCTGTTTTATAGGTTCTTAGAGTCCCTATATTTAGCCTTAAGAAGTAGGAAAAAGTTCAAATATTAACACTTTATCCTCATATCACATAGCAATTTAAAATAGGTGGTTATATAAATAAATCCCTCTTCCTTCTGAATCTTTCTCCACCCCCTTCTTTGGAGAACTGCTGTAACCCCTTAATTATTTTGATTTTCCTATAGCACTTTATATAAGGATTTGCATATTTGCAACTCCACAGTTGAAAAGAATTCAGTCTCTTGCTACAGTCGCTCGGGCAATCACAATTGGGTGATTGTGGTAGCAACTCTCCTTCCCCTTATTCCTGTCCTTTGTTTGCACAGTTAATTTAAAATTGTGGTTTGCTATCTTAAATCATGGAGAGAAAGAGAGAGGGAAGGAGGGAGGGAGGGAGGGAGAGAGAGAAAGAAAGAAAGAGAGAGAGAGAGAGGAGAGGGAGACACACACACAGAGGTTTAGGTTTGTTCCTGAACGTTCAAACCATGGAATTTTTAGGATTGTATGAATTTGGAATTTCAGATTAGTATTAATATGTACATGGATACCTTTTGCATAGAAAGTTTGCTCTTTCTTTATTTTCACTTAGTATCCTTAAATATACTTTATTAAGTTTTATATATATATACAAGACAAAAATTTCATTTCTATTCACTTAGTATCATTTTCTTTTTCCTTAAAAAAAAATCAAATTATGGTTTGCTTTTTTGTTTGTAATGATAAAATGTGGTGCAATAGCAGAGCAGATTTTGTAGGTTGAAAGTTAAAGGTAATAAATGAAATGAAATGAAATGAAAGGTCTAAAACCACCTATCTCTGAACCATTTTTGAGTCTGTAGAATATGGCCTTGCCTCTTGCCTGGTGCAGCAGTTCAGTAATTCCCATTGCCAACAACTGTATTCCAAGCAGCCTCTTGCTGACTCTGTTGTGTAAGAGAAATAGTACTCCCACAGCCTGGGTGCCCCTCTGGCAAGTAAAAGGAAAAAAAATGATTAAACGAAAATATGTTATATAATGGCACCACTCGACCCTGTAGTGTTGTAATTTGTGGCTATAGAAATCAGCCTCTTTTTCTTCCCGTCCTTACTTGTGGAAAGGTAGAAGAATGTCAGAAGAACAAAATAAAATAAAATTTTATTTTAAAAAGTAAAAGAAAGAAGATGTAGAGAGCAAGGGAAGCAACCTTGTTTCCATTGCCAAGGCAACACGGACTAAAGCATTTTTAAAGTACAGAACAAAATAACATTCAGAAGTGGTTCAGGCTGATGCTTCCCTCATTCATTACAAAAAAAAAAAAAAAACCAGTTAGGAAAAGGTAACAGCAAAATCAAAATTGCAAGATTCTGTTGTTATCACCAATCGGAATAAAACTAGCGAGCCAGTTTGATGTGTGGTGATTAAGGAATCATCTAGAAACTGGAACACTGGGAGTTTTAGTCCTGCCATGAGCACAAAACCAGGAGGACTAGTCATTCTGTTTGAGCTCTAGGAAAGAGGCAATAGCAACTGACTTCTGACTTGTGCAAAAATCTGCAGAGACTAATTAACCTTTTGATATTCCAAAAGACTCTTAAGACATGGTTATGTGATCAGGCCTGGGGCTCCCACTGAACAGAGCCTATCCAGGTGGCTAAAATAGCTAGACCATCTTGTAGACAAAATAAAGCACTCTCCCGTGGGAACCAAGTCACCCAACAGGTGGCAGTAGGAGGAGGAGCGGAACTGCTCGAGGACACCCACCAATTGCCTGGATTGGACAAAGTGACCTGTGACACCTGGGGAGGGAAACGTTTGCGCTTTTAATTACATGGTAACTACGGGAAACTTTTAGAGTTGGTTTTCACTGGCTGTGCAAATATGATGTGCCCAATAAACATATTCTCTGAGGAACATTCCTGCCTTGGAGTTCTGATTTCTTTGTATATGTTACTCGGAGTGGTGACAATATAGATATTGACCTATTTGAATGTATCCATGGCTTGTGATTTAAAAACAGTATTGTGATTGTGAGGCAGAATATTAGTTCAGCTGTTATTAATAATGGGACTTGTTGTTTTTGAAATATTTCCTGGAATGTTATTGTAATAGTGGCTAAAATCTAAAGAACTGTGTGGTTCTTCCATGCCTTTCTTAACATTTTTAAGCTAACTTTTGTTTTTTGGATTCTCCCCTCCCATTACAAAGCAACACATATAAAAGTAATGATATGGAGGCAGAATAGGAAATATTACATATATTGTGTTATACTTACTTGCCTTATAAACCTTTGTAATCTGCTTGCTCTGTCAATAGTTAACAATATACATCAAATTAAAATACCCACAGTAAACAAGCAATAAATTATTCATGATAATGAAATACATTAATAAGTAATAATTAATGTGAACATAAAAATAAAACTAAATAAAAAATAGTACCTCCATAATTAACCACAAAAATTGAACAGATGACACCATCTCATTCAACAAATGTTTTCCAGAAGAACTGTTTTCCTGCAGTTTCTGAAAAATAAAGAAAATAATCTGTTCACCAATGTGAGTCTCTTCCAAAGAACCAGCGCTTTAAGAAGCATCATCTCCAATCATCACACTCCTCACTTGCAGATAAAGTGTCCTTTAAGATCAGTACAAGCTCCTATCCTTGGCATTGGTGTCAAGGCTACTTAAGTTCCCCAAACCCTGGGAATCAATTCACTGATGACAGCACCAAACAATATTTTGGTAATGTATGTTAAATTCACCTCTGTGTGTATCGTAAATAATGGATAAAAGTGTTTTTTTTATTACAAATAGAAGTTTGACTATGCATCAGGAATACAGTCATGCCTTATAAACTCAATTGTAAGATTTTATTAATAAGATTTGTCAGTTTGTTAGTTTTAGTTCCCTTAGGGTTTTTTTCATGAAATATTTAAGCAGGATGTTTGCTTCCTTGAATATTAAAAAAAAATCCCTGAAATATATACCATATTTTTCGCACTATAAGATGCACTCTTCTCCACAAAAAAGTGGGTGGAAATGTTTGTGTGTCTTATAGAACGAATATTGTGGCGGGGGGAGGAGGGGTTGATGTGGTGGTGGCCACTGTTTGCCATCGCCACTGTTCACCGCTGCATTTGCCACTGCCACCATTCACCACTGCCATTGCTGCTGCCAATTGCTGCTGATCGCCACTGCCGAATGGGAGGCTGATCCAACCGCCAATCAGCTACTCGTCAGTGAAGGCTCCAGTGCTCGGCAGCGGCGGTGGTGGCAGTTCAGCTCATTTGATCTGTGGTGGGCGCAACGGAGTGGAGTCCTGATGAGCCATGTGCTGGGGCTGCGATAATGTGTTGAAGCTGACCAGTCTGTTTGCTGTTTGCTGCAAGGATACTAGTCAGATGAATACCAGATTGATGCTTGGAAGCAGAGGCAGAGGATTTTGTTTTCTTGTTTTCCTCCTCTAAAGCTAATGTGTGTCTTATGACATTGAGGCCAACTGCAGAACTGCGAAGGCAAGCTCTGCATTTGACAGACTACTGACCAATGTGTGGGACTACCATGGAATAAGCCTTGCTACAAAGCTCAAAGTCTACCGAGCAATAGTGCTAACTGTCCTGATGTATGCCAGTGAGACTTGGACTGTATACAGGAGGCATGCTAGGCAACTGAACTGCCTCACGACTTGCCACACGACCTGCCTCCGTAGAATTCTGAGGATCCAGTGGCAGGACAAGGTGCCAGACACAGAAGTCCTCTCCAGAGTAGGCCTGCCATCAGTTCACACCCTGATGATGAAAGCCCAGACACGCTGGGTAGGCCATGTTGAAAGGATGCCAGACCATCACATCCCTAAACAGCTCCTCTATGGTGAGTTGTCTCAAGGAAAGCGATTGCACGGGGGACAAAGGAAGCAATACAAAGACACGTTGAAAGCCTCTTTCAAGTCCCTGGATATTTACACCACCTCCTGGGAAACCCTGGCACAAGATCGATCAACATGGCGCACCCTGATCCACCAAGGCTGCCAGACATCGGAGGACAGAAGAACAACCATAGCACAAGACAAGCGAGCACTCCGCAAAGCCAGAGTTGCAAATGCTGCAACAATGGTGCCCACATATGTCTGCCCGACATGTGGCAGAAGATGTCATGCCTGTATAGGCCTTACCAGCCACCTGCGGACACATTGTGGATAGCCCACAACCTGTTAGATGTAAAGGTCCTCTTCAAACACGATGGACGAATATCATCATGTCTATTTTAATGGCATATGTTAATCTTATCTTTGGAAAACAGAAGGGAATGTCACTCTAATATCTAATAGCAATAGCAATAGAACTTAGACTTATATACTGCTTTACAGTGCTTTACAGCCCTCTCTAAGTGGTTTACAGATATCAGCATATTGCCCCCAACAATCTGGGTCCTTATTTTACTGATCTCGGAAGGATGGAAGGCTGAGTCAACCTTGACCCTGGTGAGTTTCGATCTGCCAAATTACTGGCAGCAGGTGATCAACAGAAGTAGCTTGAAATACTGCACTCTAACCACTGCACCACCGCCGCTCTTATCTAAATATGAGAAATGCTCTTCCTTGACAATCCAGAGAGCTGATCAAAGTGCAGTCTAAATTGTGGACTCTGTGGCTAAATTTCTGGGCTAAATGGGAGATATTCCAAGAAAAAAAATATTCATTGGAATGGATGCACTAGCATTAAGTCTTATACACCGCAACAATTGCCAGATAGATTTTAACAATTGCTTGTTTTAAAAAATGTTATCAGATGGTAGGCCTGGAAGCTTGGGCTCTGGAGTAGTTGGTTTTAGACAGAAGACTACCAAAGAAAAATCTCAGATTGTAAAATAGACAAAGTAAAAACAATCCTGAACAAGAGGACAGCACATTTTTGGATTTTGCCAAAGGAACTTTGTCATGTCCATGAGGTTAGTGGAATATAATTTTAGTTTGAGGGTATCTTTACTTTTTTACCTATACATTCTTGGGAGTACATCCTACTGAACTTGGATTTAATTTATTTTCAAATAAATATGCATATAATCACATTGTTAAATACTTGCAATTATCATGAGGCATTATATTTTGTATTCACTTAGATGCTATTGTATCTAAAAGGCTTAGTGACAAAAGCTATAAAAGGCATATGGCTAAAATTACTGATCGTTTTTTACCAACTAGAGGGGAAAATATTTTATAGATGAAAGAGAAGGGGGAATGTTTTATTGACATTATTGAAACCACTGTGTCAGCATGAACCAACTTTTAAAGGGCAAAAAAGGACTAAACTACTTCCTTAGAGACGTAACTAGGATATAGAATAGTCCTTTGTACATAAGAAATCTTGAAAGATTTTTTTTTACTCTAGTTACATTTCAGCTTCTTGAACATTCTTTTATATTTAAAATGAGAATGTATAAAACCAGAAAAAAATATTTAAAAACATAGGGAAAAACAGAGAACATTTTGGTTCTATATCTTAAATCATTCTATATAATCCTTGAATGCCATTAACATGTTCACATATTGCCTGTATTGTTTCTTTCCTTGTCAATGTTTTTCTTAAAATGAATACTATCTAGATCAGTGTTTCTCAACCTTTATTTTAAAAACTTTAAGATGCATGGACTTTTAACTCCCATAATTCCTCAGCCAGCATACACACAGTAGAAGTCCACAGATTTTAAAGTTATCAAGGTTGAGAAACACTGATCTAGATGATGTTTTGCAAGCAAAAGCTTCATATTATGTGGAAGTAAGATCAAGTTATATAATTCATTATGTTAGCAAACTTTTGTGGCAAAATCAATGATATATGAGCATAGCTTTTGACAAAATAAAAGAATCTGGTATTATTTATTTGGAAATCATCTCGCTCCTTTTGTGCAAATGGTGAAGTCAGTGTCACCTAAAAATAGTATCAGTTCCAAATAAATTATTTTGAAATTCTTGCCTGTGTAGTGTCTTTTGGGTCTTTCATTTTATTTCATAGTCCTCCATTTCTTATGTGACGGGCTGGAAGGCAGCTTACATTTCCAAATGATTAGGATTCAATTGGCACAAAGCTCATTACTATGCTGTCAAAGCCAGGCAATTGGTTTCCCAATTATTCCATAAGCAGAGATGTGTATGTTTTCTGCGGGCTTTAAAAAGCTGTTCGTCATATTTGCATCATTATCAATTTGGGATAGTTAGATTTGGACATGAGGAGAAAGAAAATGTAAAAGGTATCACATTCAAGAATAACTTTAGTATACTTTTGTGTTAATGTGTCTATCTACTTATCTGGAATTTGTTCCTCTATCTATTTGTTAACAATAGCAGTATAGTTTTCTTCCCTCTTCTCCATTATACTTTACGTTTTGTGTTTTATGTGTGATCTTTTTAATTATTTCTTGCTGCATTTTATTATTTTATCATGGCAATGAAATCTCAAGAAACTCTTCTATTTGCTGATACTTTCTTGAGTGAAGGTATTACAGTCCTATTTATTGCTTATCTCATGAGAAACCAGGCGCTTTGGGAGGCTCAATTCATGCCTTAGCATTATTGGCAGCATGCTGACAAATGGAGATATTCAGATTAAAGTATTCATCAGCAGCTAATCCACCTTTTTTACAGACTTCTTTCTTTGGGCAGCAGTGTCCTCTCTTCATAGGAAAAGCTTATTACATTTCTTTGTTCCAGTTAAAGTCCTGAAATGGAAGATTTTTTCAGCCATTACGTAGGGCAAAATTGGTTCATGAAATCCAGAAGATTTAAAGGCTAATGAGAGTAGCATAATAGCATCCTATATCTGGCAGATTTCTAGTTTCCTTAATTTCTGCTGTCCATGGTACTGAAGATTTCTTAATAGTCACAATCAATAGTATGGCAGTTTAGTGGTTTGAATGTTGGACTTACATCATTGGGTGAAACACTCTCCTAGCTCAACCTAGCTCACAAGGTTGTTCTGGGGATAAAATTAGGACAAGTCCTTGTGTAACTTGGCTTTTGCATTCATAGGTAAAGGTGAGCTAAAAGTGCCTTGGGATCATTGTGATCACAAAGAACCATCATAATTCTTAGCAAGCCAACTATTATGTCTTGCTAAGGTATATAATAAAATAAATTTATAATTTATCATAAATTGTATTTATGAATTGGAGTAGAGACAACTTGCCCTTGAGCAACAATAATTCTAAAACTTCTGCATAAGTGATGAATATGTAGATTGCTGTATTGTCTTTATCATGTAGTACTGGATGTATGAGATAATTTCAACCATGCAATAAATTTGTTGTCACTAGAGGGACACCTTGTATTAATATTTTAGGGAACTGCTTAATAGATTTTCACAGCTGCATACAGAGAGACATTCAGTTACTCAAAGCCTTGCTTTTCTCATGCAACTCCATGTTTTGGAACATTTTACTTTTAACATACATGAAAGTTAACAACATTCTACACCAGCTTATTCTGCTACCTAAAATTAGATTTATATAACCATAAAATATAGCTGAAGTATATTATGCCTGCACTCTTCTGAGTTTACCTGTTTCTTCAGTATATATAGATTGTAGATGGTGAAGAAGTTACTGTCAGTAGGCTAATTACAAGCTCTTCCTCCTGATATACTTCTAACTGTCATTGTTTTCAGAGGCTGAAGAAAAATATGTATTTCTTTGTTTTCATTCTACACATAACCAGTATGTCCTTAGTTTCATTCCTCCCAATAGACATGCAATCTGTCTTGTGGTTTGATTACAATTCATTTAAGCTTTTATATTTTTTTTTAATAACTTGATTCCTTTTCTGTGGATGTTTTTTAAAATCAGTTTTGGGAATACAAGAAAATGAACTGAAACATTAGAAGTGAAGAGAAAGAATAAAATGATTTAATCTATATATAGTTTGATCAGCGCAAACGTATGTTTGAATGATGTATTATCAACCATGAGAGGAAGAATATCAGAACTTATCTTCTCAACTATACAATTTCTTGAGAGGTTTAATCAGTGCTAAATGTTCTATGTGTGAACTGCCTCAGAGGTACAGAAAGTGGTATATGTTTGAAGTAAATGGCTTTGGGCTATGCCTAAATTCACATCTTTTGTTTCTTCTGAGGCAATAATAAAAGTTACTTCTATGTTTCTGGGAATAGGATGCTGCGAGAATATTTTATAGGTACAGGTAACAGCTGAATATCTAAAATTAATCTGTACTTCCATAGAGAACATCGACTGTTCCACTTCATAAAATTAAGATCATAAAGTCTTTCCTTTGATGAAGTTGCATCGGGCTTATGAAAGCATGACAGAAACCAAACATTGTCTTTTTCTCTTTCTTTCTGAATTACAAGAAGAGATTTGAAAGCAGTGTCATGGGCAGAAATTCAGTTGGTCTGGTTTTCCTTGATATAACATTTCAGTGAACAGTCCTCTGCTTATCTCAGCACTCCTTGCTTTAGTGCTGAGTCATAGTAACCTTTATGGATAAAAACAAATACATAAGAACGTGATAAAGATCAGTAATTTTAATTTATTTTGGTATTATTACGTTTTGAAATTTTTTAAAAATGTAGAATTTGGAGTTTTCCCATAATAGGTAAGCAAGGGTTCAATTATAATATATGCTAGAATGTATAATTTATATGTGAAACAGAAATTTTTTGATAGCCTTTGTTGAAATCAAAGACTTAAATCTTTAGTTGCTTTTGAATAATATTTTGCTATCCTAAGCAGATCAGTGTCATTTGTCTTAAGGTTTCCCTTCAGTCAATGGCAGATCTGTAATATTTGAGAGTACACTGAATATTATTATTTTTAATAATAATAGCTGTAGCTGAGTATGTCCCTCATACTCATAATGTAACTCACCATAAAATTTTGCACTGGGTAGATAGATTCAAAGACTACTCAAACATGAAGTATATAAGATGTCCTGGGGACCAGTCATCACCTTTCCCTCTTTGTTTAGTTTTCACTAAAACAACTGTCCATATTATAGCTAATCTATAACTTTAAATTATTGCCAGTTGCAAGTGCAGACTTTGTTTTCTACGATAGCAAAACCCAAATGATTTCTCTCCCAAATTTTTTTTTTATGGAATTACATTCTGGAAGTTGTAGTTCCAACACATTAGAGGTGTCTGATACAGGAAGGCCAAATTAGGTATTGTTCTAATCCAGGATATGATAATGATAAGTATGAGTATTTATGAGATTATTCTGTATGCTATTGTTGCAAGCTTCCAAAAGACAGAAATAGAAAAATCTACTAAATGGCTTCCAAACAGTTGTTATGGACAAATAACCAGCATTATCAGCATAAATATTTACATGATCTTCCAGAAGATCTCATCTTACAAAAATGTATGGCGTTCTAATGTTTTATTCATTTAATAGACAAAAAACCCTCTTGGAAAGAAATTTGTATAGATAGTTCAGTTATTCAAAAAATTATTTAATTCAGAAGCTGTGCTGTACAATTTTGTTATATTCATAATCAAAATTGTCATTCTATCACAAGCAACTGATTAATAGATGGTTGGATTATGTGCCTTCAAATTATTTTTGACTCTAAGTAACCATAATCAATAGGTTTTCTCCATGATGATTTGTCCCTAACCTGGTCTTTCAGATCTTCCAATAGTGTGTTCATTGCCATTGTAACTGAGTGCATCCAACTTTATCCTCTTCTTCTCTTCCATTCCATCTTTCCCAGCATTAGAATCTTCTCTAGAGAAGGGATCTCCAACCTTGGCAACTTTAAGACTTATGGACTTCAACTCCCAGAATTCCTCAGCCAGTTTTCCAGGATGGAGACCCCTGCTCTAGAGACCTGGGTCTTCCTGTTAGGTGTCCAAAGTGGGATAATTTGAGCCTCTTCATTTGTACCTTGAATAAGAACCCTGGTTTGATTTGTTTCATAATTCTTTGGTTTCTTTTCTTGGCTGATCATGGTATTCTCAGAAATCTTCTCCAACACCAAAGTGCAAAAGCTCAATTATTCTTCCTATTCTGCTTTTAAAGTATTTTAAGATACTTATATTGTGCAGATTAGGTATCATTTTTAAAAAAATTGAGTCGCTATCCTTTCCTTCTAACATAGTAGTAATTTTAGTCATAGAAATTCAAATATTTTATTTTAAATCATATTTCCACATTGAGATAGAGCTTGAGGCGGGTGCTGCTGGAGGAGGGGTGGTGTGTTGGTGTGGGGGAGGGGTGGTGCAAATGCAGCAAAGTTAAGATGTGTAAGAGTGGCAGGTGGTAGGAAGGCCAGTGTGAGCATAGCTATGTTCATAGATGGTATGTATGACTTTATGGCTGGCTGGCACAGTGCAAACGCAGAGGGGCTGGGAGAGGGTGTAAGGATGGGGGAGACTTACCAGAGTGACATGTGACCTTCCCTGCTGACTTCCCCATTGACTTTGCTTGTGGGAAGCTGGCAGTATAATTCACTAAACTGAATTGTAGTTTGTGGTTCTAGGATGCTGCAACCGTCATAAGTGTGAACCAGTTACCATGCCCGGATTGCAATCTTTTGAACTTTTTGAAGAACATATTTAATGTGAAACATAAGCTTAAACAAGGGTGGAGCATAACACTCAACCTTTTTTAATTATTTTCTTTCAGTCTGTCCCACATTTTAAAAGAATAATGGAAGCTATTAATATTCATTTCAATTTTTACATTGAAAAAATGTAAAGTATTCCCCCACTCTGAAACGGCTTAACAAAATAATAGCATATTATTTTTGTTCTTTCTGCTTTTAAATATCTGTTCGAAGAAAACAATGATAAACACACACACAGACACACATACAATATCAACAAGAGTAAGTTGTTATAGTACAAAATACACTAAGGATTTTTGTCCTTTCCAAACTGACAATTATTATTTTAAACCTACATGCTTGTGTCTAGACTAAGTGGACTGTTGTCCACAAAAACTAATATCATCAAATATCTTAGTTTTTCAGTTGCTAGGAAACAAATGTATTGTACACCTGGGTCCCATAATGTATTCATTTGCCCCATATGTGTATTCATTTCTGTGCTCATAAAACCTGTTTCTTTTTGGGTGGAGGGTATTCAAGGAGACCGTTACCTTAGTTGCCTATCTACTGATTAAATACCTTTTCTATAATCTCCCACTTACCTCTTTTTAATCACCTTCTCCATACCCATCCAGTTTAGTTTTCCTACCTATTTATTTATCAGAACAGCAGCTTTTCTCAAACTTACCTGTAGGCTCTTACGAGGAGTTGTTACTTCAGTAATTATTTTCAATGGAAATTTGGAAAATTGTAACCCCCACATATCTGGAATAAGCTAGATGGAGAAAGGAGCTGAGTGTGGGAGTTCAGATAATTTTTAGGATCTTGGGCCTTGGTATTTAACTTCCCTTGGTTTGAGTTGACAATTTTAGAACTACCATTTATCTTAATTTTGCCCTAGTATACACCATAATTGTTGGGGGTAATATGCTGACTCTGTAAACAGCTTAGAGAGGGCTGTAAAGGACTATAAAGCGGTATATAAGTCTAAGTGCTATTGCTATAATTCTGGTGTAATAAATTTTAACTGCCTCCAAATCTGTATTGGAGAATTAAGAAACCCCATGGAATAGATTCAGAAATTGCATGAAATTATATGGGGAAAAGAGATTACTCTTCTTATTTCATCAGAGCAAACTGCTTTCCCTGCTGGAAATAATACAGTGGAATCTCACCCACACCATGGATGTTTATCTTCTTACTGTACATTTGAGAAATTCTGTCATGATTTGTTACACACACAGTTTAATTGACAGGCTATTGGTTTAACAAAAAAAAAAAAGTGGTTGGTGTAACAAAAGTGCATTGTTTAAAACAACGAGCGATTGTTAACCATGCATTGTCCTGTTCTATATTTTTATAAATGGATTGACTCAGGCAGCCTTCATGTTCACAATTGAAGAAGCAATGCTAATAAGATTATTTGAGTCAGTTTTTCATTTAATTATACATACTAGAAATCAGTGTGTTACCTACCAGAAGAAATAATATTAATTTCTATTTCTTGGCAAATTTTATTTGCTGAGTGTCACAGTATTATTGAGTCATTGTAAATACTAGGAAAAGATAAGTGATCCCTCTCCTAATTTATCTTCAAATTCCTGCCTATGTTTTTAGAAGAATATTGATCTAATCATATATCTACAGTATATCAGTTTCTGATATAGATATATGATTAATTATACCATATTTTATACCATCTATATCTCTCTATCTAAACAAGACCAGTCCTGAAAATAGGAATGATATACTGATGGCAACTTTTTCACGTAACAAGATGCCCCCATAGGTAGAGTCCTTTTTAGTGTTCATATTTTGTAGACAAAAATAATCTTTTGTTTGGCTCTTATTTATGGATTTCTTATTTTGCAAAGCTGCTTCTCCCCAAGATTTGAAGTATTGAATATATATTGTATTATAATTTTAAATTATATTGTTTTATATATTAAATGTTTCTAGAATTCTAAGGCATGAGTATTAGGTTTAAACAAAGCTTCTAAGTTTGCAGACATGATTTATGACTTGTGTTCATTTGAAATGGTTATACATTTTTGTTTTTAAATTGAGAATTTCCTTCAAGATGTGATTGGTAGCCAATCTTTCAAGAAAAGTATAATGAATTTGCTTCTGTTTAAATTTTTCAGCCTTTTATCATCATTTTCAAAGCAACATAATTTTTGATGCATTCAAGTCTTTTCTTGTAAATTAAGGTGAATCTTTATGCCTTAATAATAAGAAGGGGAAAGAGAGACCAGTTTTGCTACCAGATCACACCTGGATTTCCCAGATGATAAGGAATGACCTTATTTGAGTAACTAGATCAGCCAATCATTGGGGATTGTTTCAGAAGTCACTCCATTGCCTGTTTAGACCTGACACATGCCTGGCACAAGGTAAAAGCTTCATCCTGCTTTGCAAATTAATCCCCAATTTTGCTATGCAAAATGATTTGAAAAATTATGCTATTTGACACATTTCCCAATTCTTGAGCCTTTCTGCAAATGAATGAATGGTGCTGAAGATTGAAGACTTTATAGAGATTTTGCATGCACCATCTCTTTTTCTTTCTTCATGAAACATTTATGTATAATTTGAATTTCAGTTCATTGCTTCTGTGACTTTTGGGGCTGTTGCTGCAAAACAAAAAGATATTAATTAAATATTGATGTAAAGCACCTGGCATCTTGGAATTATACACTTGCCAATGTCAGAAAAACATTCATGCCTTGGCAGCTGTACCTAACAGCAAGAAATTAGCGGGGCATTTTGGAAGAACCTTCTGAACCTATTGGGATTGCATAATATTACCTGTCATTCACTGCTGTTAGCAGAGCACTCTAATAGTTATGGAATGTTTATTTGTGGATATTGTTTTCTTCCTGCAGAAAAAGGGTATCAAGATATTGAATCTTTTCTGGTTGGTTTTTTGTTGTTGTTGATTTATGATCCAGCTAATAGTTCTTGCCATGCTAAAAAAATGGAGGCAGCTCCCTTTAAGAGGTGTTTTAATAGTGCAATATATTTATTATAAATGTACAGACTTTAAGAAATATGCAGATCATAGTCATGATCAGCAACCATATTTTAAATAGTGTTACATAGGTGATTACAACTATGTTTCCACAGTTCATTTAGTGACCATTCAAAGTTCTAACACCACTGAAAAAAGTGACTTATAACCATTTTTCACATGTTGCACAGCCCCATGGTCATATGATCAAAATTCAGACATTTGGCAACTGGCTCATACTTATGTCGGCTGCAGTGTCCCAGGGTCATATGCTCACCTTTTGAAACTTTCTGACAAGCAAAGTCAATTGGGAAGCCAGGTTTACATAACAACCATATTATTACCAAGTTAACGATGGTAATGATTCACCTAACAATTGTGGCAGGAAAGATCATAAAATGGGCAAAATTCATTTAACAACTGTCTTGCTTAGCAACAGAAATTTGGGGCTCAATTGTGATCATAAGTTGAGGACTACCTGTAGTAAGTACTGATAGTTTAATATTAAAAACGCATATTTATTGGTAAAAGATGTCAGTAGTTTGAGTTGGGAAGTCTGCTGTGGTCCATTACAAAATCCCAATTTAATTAAATGACATTGGGTGCAGAGCACTCTTTTGCTCTCCCATATAGATGTGTGTATTATAACACATCTAGAAAATTATAAAAGACTTAATTTTACATCTCTTGCACAGACAAAACTTTCTACTATGGGAGATACAGGGCAGATATTATATTGTGTTCCTTTCGTGTATTAAAAATAGGTGTTTCATCACACTAAGGTAAATTAGATTGAAGAGAGTGATTATTAGATGAGTAATCCATATGAAAAATGACAGGAGAAGTGGATCATTTAATGTATTTAATAGAATAATAGACTTGGAAGATACCTTGGAGGTCTTCTAATCTAACCCCCTGCTCAAACAGGAGACCTTATACCCGTGATGGTGAACCTATGACACGCGTGCCACAAGTGGCACGTGGAGCCATCTCTGTGGGCACGCAAGCCGACGCCCAGGTCAGCTCCACTGCGCATGCCCACACGCCTCTCGCTGCCAGCTGATTTTTGGGTCTCTGCTGGGAGATGTGGGGGGGAACTTGGGGGGGTCACACATGCATGCATGGGGGTGAGGGGCACATGGGGGTGGGGTCATGCAATGCTTGCACTCCCCGCACCCCATTTTTGGTTCCAGGAGGCTTCAGGGAGGCTGCTAGAACCAAAATGGGAGTCGTGTGTGCATGCGCGGGGGGTGTTGGGAGCGCGGGGGGTTATACACGCATGCATGGGGGCAGGGGGAGTGCAGGGAGGTCATGCAAGCATGCGCAGGGGTGGGGCCTGCGGGGGGCATTGCTTTATGGGGGTTGATACAGGCGCTGGCGCTTGTGTGCTTTCGGCACCTGAGGAAAAAAAGGTTCACCATTACTGCCCTATATCATTTCAGACAAATGGTTGTCCAGTCTCTTTTTAAAAACTTCCAGTGATGGAGCACCCACAACTTCTGACGGCAAGCCATTCCACTGATTATTTGTTCTAACTGTCAGGAAATTTCTCCTTAGTTCTAGGTTGCTTCTTTCTTGATTAGTTTCCATCCATTGTTTCTTGTCCAGCTATCAGATGTTTTTTTTAAAGGTTTGCTCTTCAAAGTGAAATGAAATGAGTTGAAGTTTCTTTAAGTTGTAAGAGAAACAACTGTATAAAGAATTTTTTGTTTGATTCTCTTTACTTCTCACGGTGCCCATTTCAGGCACTTTGTTTTTCCTGATTTTCCAACCATGAATTATGGATGGCAAAGTGCAGTATTTTGCCATTTATCTTAATGGGGTCAAACATCTTGCTGCTTTCCCTCCCTCTCCTTCTAGATCAGGAAGGCCACATATGGTTATGATCTTTTCATATATCTTTTCCCATGATTGAAGATTTCATTATTATATGCCAGCATAGAGAAATGCAAAAGTCAACTAAATTCCATTCCACCCTCCTAACTGAAGATAATGATCAATGTTTATCAGTGTATGTAACAGTAACAGAGTTGGAAGGGACCTTGGAGGTCATCTAGTCCAACCCCCTGCTCACACAGGACAGTTATACTAGGGATTCGAACCGCTGACCTTTCTGATTGACAAGCTCAGTGTTTTAGCCACTGAGCCACCTAGTCAGCTCAGTATGTTTGTTTGTGTGCATGTATGGTGTCCCACAAGAAGTTCACTTCAAATACTGTGCTGCTTTGTGATAATTTTTGCCATAAGTCTCTGATCAGAGACCCAGTTTAGTAGTTAAGGCATCAGTTTAGTAACCAGGAGACTGTGAGTTCTCATCTGTCATAGCCATAAAAGCCAGCTGGATAATTGAACCAGTCATATTGTCTCAGCCGATGACATCAAGCTCAGGCAACAAGGTGGTTGGTTAGCTTTTCTCTCAAACAATGAATCAACATTTAGTTGAGCTGGGGAAAAATACTAGGAAGAAAGAAAACACATACGTCTCTGATATATATACTCAACAGTAATATAGGTCTGTAAACACTCTGAAGTTCTATTATACACTTGTATAAGTGAGTCTTTGTAAACAAATGCAGCATGGCGATAGTTCCACCCTGTACTCTATTTTTATGTCCTTACTTATTTGTAATCATTAACATGGGAATAAAGTAAATTGTTGCTTCTAATTTGATGACATCCCTTAACAATAGAATAGAATATTTGGAGCTCAGGGTTCAACTGTGGGGTTCTTTGTACTCTCTGAATTTGATGGTTTTCTTGTAGATGTTTTATTAGCAAACTAAGTAACATCTAACACTGATGATGTTACTTAGTTTGGTAATGAGACATCTGCAAGAAAACCACCAAACTCAAAGAACACCAAGGACCCCACATGATATCCCTTAGTTGGCAGATATAAGCCACTACATGGAATGTGAAGCAGAGGAAAAACTAAGTTTCCTCAAACCTCCCTCCCACTAGCCCCAGATAATGACAGGATAATCAAGTGACTTGGCTGATGTATATAAAATTTGGAATAAATGTTGACAGTTTAACAGATTGGGCTTTTTAACTGGCAGATGGCATTAAAATATCAATGTTGCAATATGCATATTGGAAACAGAAATGGAAATGTTGCAAAACGTCCACAAAAAGGGGTTATTTATAGGAAGCACTTTTTAAGGACATTCTAATTTTGGGCTACTCCATATATGTAAGCAAAGATGAAATTTTCCTTGGCTGACACTTAGAAGTTCTTTAATTTTTGAAGGTTTTTGATTCTTACTTTTGTCAAATTTTTGAATTTCTGAAGCTGCAGAATTTCTTTATTTAAAAAAATCAAGATATTCCAATTATGATGATAACCAACTATCTCCAATAGAACTCCAAAGTGGCTGTTTATAGTCTTAGATTCCAATTGTATATATCAGAGACTCACATACCTGGCAAAATTCAAAGAGGTTTAATCTTTTCTCCTTTCGTAGGTCAACTAGCTGAGTGCCCCAGCTCCGTTTTCACTGGCAGAGGTCCGTCACTGTTTCCACGGCGGCCCACAGGCCAGATCTAAGCACCTCACAGGCCAGATCTGGCCCGCAGGCCTTGAGTTTGACACCCCTGCTTTATATCAAGTGTGGGACATTTAGGGTCCTTTAGTTGTTGCTGAACTATAACTCCTATTAGTTCTAAATCCCTCACTTTCATTTTATTTTAGGTAAATAATTTGATAGATTTCCTTTATTTTTGTTTTTATTTTAATCATGCTAAGTCTACCTAACGATTTATGTGTGACCTTCCACCTCAAAATATATTTGGTCAAGGAATAAGGCCAGTGCCATGCAGGATTTTAAGATTGTGTACAGCAGGTACTTAATTTAAATTCAATGCATGGTGAAATTGTCTTATAATTAATTAAATCAGGAAGACTTAAGCCAGAATACCTTGTATTTTTCTTGATAAATAAAAACAAGCCTTTTTCTATACTGATATATCCACCATCAGTAATAATACCATGTATGGTTGAAAATTCTCTTGAATTGGTCAGTAATGACCAAAAGTTCTAAAGACCAGCTTTGACTGATATTTATGACCTCACCTATTCATGAAAAATTATAACCCATCAGAATAATCTGTGCCTGTATCACTTCAAATCTAGATTACTGTAAATCTCTTATGCATTGGGATCCCCTTAAAATGTTTACAAGCCATTATTGTGACCTGATTTCAGTGTGTCATGAACAAATAGTGCCAATCTTAAAACAGTGTTATTGGCTTCATGGTGGCTTTTAAGACTAATTGTAAAGCTTGAAAGCCAGAATACTCAAAGACATCCTCCTTTCAAAATCTTGTCTTCCTCTCTTGTCTAATATGTTAATCACTGAAACGTCTCTTATGTATCCCACTTCCTAAAATAACTCATTTATGAGTTATTTTGCCAGTGATTTGTGATCGGGCTGCCATTTGAGTTACAAATTTCTTTGTATTCACTTTTAATTTCTGCATGTTAAGCTGTTATAAAGGCACAAAAAGCACCAGCAGGTGCAAGCAATAGAGCTTGTAATAATTATTTTTTGTAGGTTTTGGAAAGCCTCACAAATCAGTGTTGCTTATGACACTCTGTCTTCCTGTTGCCAGTGAGGGCAGTCTTCTGAATCATAATACTAAAGAAAATTTGAAAGTCAAGATTCTAATGTTTGTATTGCTTTTCTTTGAAAACTCTGCAAGCAAAGAGAGATTTTTTTGGCAGTTTTGTTCTATTGCTAAATTGCCCTCATAATGGAATGGAATTTTTTTTCTCTTAAGATTTAATTATAGAACTGTCTTCCTTTATTTTAAATCCATATATGATTCCTTGGAATATCTGTCATTGTCTGTATGAATTATTATTAAAAGTACAACTTAAAGATTTGTAAATTCAACTTCTGCTGTTCAAACCACTTTTGTTTTTATTAGCTCAACTGAACCTATGTAATTTATTTGTTTTCTTGGGTGTAAGAGCTGGAATTTTATATTCTCAGTAAACATTTGTTGTAAAACCCCACTAGAACATTAATTACCATCAACTGATTTATTCAGTTGAGTTTATCTGCAAAATGGCATAGCTATTGTAAGCAGCTAATCTCTCTTTTCTTTCCTCTTTTTCATTTTATTCTTTTTAATCTCTTGGTTTAATATAGTCTTTATTTCCAGACAAAATGGGCTATGTTACAGATGAAAGATTCAACAGTAGAATTTCTGCATCTTTTTACATGTGATTTACATGCCATTTCCCCTTCATTTGTCTGTTATCTCTTGTTCTTTGTGTGTTGTATTGCATTCTGTTTTGGATATTGAAAGGCTTCAAGCGACAGGAAAGCGAATATTTACTGGCTTTTGGCATAATTTTTGACCCAGGATTTATTATTGTTTGAAGTCAATAAATTGTTTGTGGTCTAAATTCCTTTAAATATAATGGCACCAAAACTGACAATTAGATCACATGTTCAAAATGGACAATATAAATTATATTCACTTTTAATTTTCAAAAATTTCATCATACCCCTCTAGTATTATATTTTATGACTGTGGAGTTTAAAGTTTTATTCAGCAGAAGAAAAATCACAATTGTCAAATCACATATATCAAACATGGCGTTTAACATCATTGTTGTTGTTAGTTGCAAAGTCATGTCCGACCCATCGCGACCCCATGGACAACTTTCCTCCAGGCCTTCCTGTCCTCTACCATCCCGCGGAGACCATTTAAGCTCACGCTTACTGCTTCAGTGACTCCATCAGCCACCTCATTCTCTGTTGTCCCATTCTTCTTTTGCCCTCAATTGTTCTCAGCATTAGGCTCTTCTCCAGTGAGTCTTTCCTTCTCATTAAGTGGCCAAAGTATTTCAGTTTCATCTTCAGGATCTGGCCTTCTAAAGAGCAGTCAGGGTTGATCTTCTCTAGGACTGACTTAAAATCATTAGATGTATCAAAACATTTCAGTGCCAGAAGTTTGTAATCCAAATCTATCTTCCTTTGGGCATATTCCTGAATGTAGATTTGTAAGGAAACAGAAGTGCATGTAGCAAAATACGGACAATATAAATTTCATTTGGTTGCATGGAAATCATATGTTAAAAATACAAAAGGATTAAGCAAAAATGTACCAAATGCAGGAAATAGCTAGCATTCTCAAACATTGCCATTTTCCCTCCATTAAGTGCTTAATTTCATTATAATGTACAGATTAGTTAACTAAACTGAAATTTCAGTACAAATGCTTCTATTGAACAGAGCAATTTTCAAATTTAGAAACCAGACAGCTCTTTACTACTTGTTTTAGACTTTATCATTTAGTCTACCAATTTATCAGTAATATTACCAGTAGAGTTTCAGATTTACTTTCTTTCACCTTCACCTTCAATCTTTTTCAATGTTTTCTAGTTAACATTTTTCCCCCTTTGGGATTTCATGTTCCTTGAAGTAGCCTATATTACTTCTCCAGTGTTTCTTGGCCTGCTAGCCTCAGGTTGTGAAGACTTAAGTGGATACAGGCAACAAGTCCAGTGTGTGCCAATTGAGGGCTCAAATCCCTGTCTCGTAGTACCGTTCTCCAAAAAATAGCAAGAGGTCAATGATATTGTGAGCTGCAGAATAGCTCTGCAGATATAAATCATTAAATTTCAATTTAAGAATGCAAATGCACCCACCCCTTTCCTAGAGGAATGAAATGTTTTGGGAAATATTAAAAAGGCAGAATATTATGTTTCCCTGGATGAGAAATGGAGAAGCATGTTTTAAAGACGAAGCGGCTCCCATCTTCCTGCCCCCACTCTTTATCCATGGGCCTGAGGCAGAAACTCAATCTTTGTCAATGGACCATCATCTGCAACACAATAGGACCCATCTAGCAACAGAAACTAACACAATAGGACCCATCTAGCAGCAGAAACTCACCACATGGCACCTGGGAAGATTACATCAGCCAGCAAGGCTAGCTAAGACCCCCACCCCCTGGGAGTCTGACAACCAATCAGGATACTCTTTCTGGGCCCCAGGAAGTTCAAAGCCAGAGAGGGCATAAAACCCAGGGACTCACTGCGTCTCACCCCTTTTCTGTTCAGGAACTCAAACCATGTGATCCTGTCCACCATTAAACCATCTTTCCAAGCAGTCTCCATGTTTCCAGTGTCTTTTTTCCCCACTTGGAACTGAACCCAGAAGGATATTTCTTCCTACACAAACAACAACTATTTTCAAGCATTATCAATTTCTGTTTCCAAAGTGTTCCATATGTACAAATATATGTTCTATATACTCATGCTGAGGCTGTGATTATGTTTCAGCTTGTTTCCTGATGTAGACATTAAGATTCCTGTGCTAATATTGTCTGATTCCTGAAGAGACCTGTGCTGTCCCACTCCCTCCACGTATGGCAAGAGTTCTACAGGTGTTTATTCAACACCTCCCCACCCCCCACAGGTCCACGGAAGGCATCCCTGTTGCACATGTCTGGATTCCAAGCTCAGTATAGCAAGAGTCACTGGGTAACCGAATCCAGTGGGCACACATGAAGTCCAGGAAAATAATCCAGGATTTAACAGTCCAAGATACAAGGCACAGGTACACAAGACACAGAATTGGGCACATTGTTCCAGCAACACTCAAGTCCTTAGAGCAGAGCAACCCTTCATGAGAGGCGAGGTTGCCTCCTCATGAGTAGTCTAGCTGACAGGTTTGTACCTGTCTCCTCTCTGCTTTATGTGTCCTTGAATCAGTAGGATACATAGCCTTCACCTGGAGCTTCCTGGCCGACTTGCTGCAGCTATGGCTCTCCTCCCTCAGCCTGTTCCTTATCCAATTAACCCAGCTGAAGCTGCTCCATCAGGCTAGCATTCTCTGAGCCCCAATCCTGCCCAATACTTGGTTCCACGCTTTCCTCTGCAGATTCAAATGCACCTTCCTCCTCTGAATTTGCATCTGGAGAGGGATCCAGGCAGTGGATCCAAGACAAGACCTGATTTACCTCTACAAAGAACTTAATAACTCATATAACTAAGGTTACAGATGGGAAAATCTGTTTTTTTTTCCTCAATTCATTTTTTCAACTCCATTTAGCTTCCAAATTAGTGTGGTGTTTTGTTTTGTTTTTTATCAGCACAAAAATTAGTATGTTTTTTCACAAGCATTTCCATTTGAATACAAATTCTTCCTAAAATACACCTGATTAATATTATTTTTCCTACTTCTTTCTTCTTAATATAATGCATTTCCTAAATTTCTTAAGGACTGCATTTGCCCTATCTTGAGTTGTTAATTGCATTACAAAGTGTCTTCAAGTTTCTAGAAGGGTTAATTAACATTTCAAAAGAGCAAATACTTTGCCCCTCTGTTTAAACTTGTTTCCAATTCAGAAGTCCTTAAGTAAAAGAGAAAAACAACGATCTTAGCTCAGATCCAGATGTATTTTTGAAGAAAAATCTTGGGAGTCTTCTAGAAACAGAAAGTAGAAGGTTTTTTGTTTTTTTTCAGTTTCCCCTACAGCTCTCTCACCACCTATTGTGATCTGCATTTTCTGCAACTCCTTATAGAATATTATTAGAATATTCTGTTCCATGAATGGGTAGTTCATTTAGAAAACCCAGAATCATCATCATCATCATCATCATCATCATCACCCCTCCTCTTCCTCCTTCTCCCTCTCCCTAACTTCAAAGCCCTTTAAGAACCCATCTGCTTCCTGACTTATCTACCTAAATCTAGATTTTTCTACAGAAGAAGTTCTTGAAAGCTAGTATGATGAATTATGTAAGGGAAAAGAAACACATATAAAAACTGTTTTCTTTAAAAATTTGAACATAAATACCTGAAGACAGTTGGACTACTGTAATAATCTCCCTCTTCTTGATTGTTTTTTTAAAGCTGTGCAACCCTAAAATGTATAGTGACTGCTGTATGTTGACATACAGATTGTTTCTTCCTTACAAGCTGTATCTACACCATTATGTAACTTGCATTACTGTTTATGTTGCTGAGTTAGGAATGGAAATGGGATTATTCCTGTGCATTTACCTTCAGAAGTGGTTTGACAGATGCATTGATATTGAGAAGTAGCTTAAAAGCTTTAGGTTAGTTGTTTTAAGTAATCCTTTCTTATGGCCTCAGATTTAAGAGTGGATTATAATACAGCTGTCAAAAACTAAGAACAAAAAATAACAACCATGGAACATAGTCTGATTATGATATGAAGGTTTACTGTAACTAATTTTTACAGCTGATCATGAGAGAGAATCACTTTGCCATTTTTATTATCTCCAAATTATTCTTATACGTTTGCAGATCATCTTCCAAAGATTTTCATGGACTTGAGCTAAATGAAACTTCATAAATAATTGTGTGGGTTGAGGAGAAGAAATCCACTCCCCTCAGGCCAACTGTGATTTCTCTGTAGGGCATGGTGGAAAAGAAAGCAATCAAAACCCTCTTTATTTTTGTCACTACAAAGTAGGTGCAGCTCTGAATACATATCAGAGGCAGATGAATTGAGTTAAAGGCGCCAATGTTAGAACTTTCTGCACCACAAATCCAGTCTAAACCACACAGCTTTTTAAAGCTTTCATTCTCCTCAAAAAGTATGGATTTTGAAACAATGAAGTTATGTGCTTAGACTTTGAAGAATTAGGCTTGAGGATATTACCATCTTCATAAAAAAATAGAAGATAATACAGGTCATTAACATGATGATACACTTAAATGGTGAATTATTTGATCCCTTAGGAACATTTGCATATTAACTTCTTGATAATGAGATGGGTGGCAAATAAATTTAATAAACTAACTAACTAACTAACTAACTTAGTGGGTTCCAAAATATATTCCAAGATGGAAGGAAATATACTCCATCATAATATATTTAAAAGTCACTACTACTCATAGAGTAGTTATTTTCTTAGTTCTACATTAATAAATCCTGTTAATACTCTGATTCACCATTAATATTTCCTTTAAATCATGTTTGTAGGTTGAGCATTTGCAAATGACTTTAGAGAAAAATACTTTTAGCAGATTTAAGTTTAGTTTAGACTTTTCTATAATATTAGTGAAATGATTATATTGAGGATGTGCAATCAACTCCTAGTTGATTCTTAGCAATCACAGAAATAAAACATATCCAGGATCATTTTTTCCTAGTCTTACAGATCTTCCAATGGTACATCCATCATCTCTGTAATTGAGTCTATTCACTTTGCTACTGGTCCTCTTCCCTTTTCTTCCATCTTTAGCTGTATTATAAACTTACCAAGAAGACTAGGGTTTTGTATCCAAAATATAATAATTTCAGCTTCGTCATTTGTGCTCAGGAGAGAATCATGGGTTGATTTCTTCAGTAGTCTATTGGTTTGCTTTCTTGGCTATCCATGGTATTCTCTCGAGTCTTCTTCAACGTCAAAGAACAAAAATGTCAATACTTGATCTATCCTACTTCTTCAAAGTCTAATTTTCGCTTCCATGATGTCAGAGGGCAAACCATTTTCTGCACAATTATAATTTTTCTTGGGTAGACATATCATGGCATCTTATATTTTTTTCTATGGGCATAGTTTGCAATGTGTTTCATAATTACTGATTCTTTGCTGCTGACAATCAATCCTAAAAGTCAAAGCTGTCATTTACTTCAGTATTTTCATTATCAATTCTAAGGCTAATTGCTATATTTCTTGTCCTTAGTTGGACTTCTTTATATTTAATCTCAGTCCCATTTTTATTGCATTCCTTGGCTTTCATTACTACAGCTTCCAGATGATTTGCATTTTTAGATAACCAGGGAAGCAACAGCTTTCAGTCCAGCTTCACAAACTGTAATAATTGTTTGTGAAGTTATTACATGACCACAAAAACAGAGTACTGTTTGATCAACTAAAGAGGCAATTATTTTAAAAAAAATTATCGCAGGAGAGGCCCACTCTGCATGCAAGCATGGGTCCAGTTGATCTTTTCTCCCTTCATCTCTTCCCCTTAATTCTAGTCAATGCAAAGGCTAAGGGAAGCAAGAAGAGATATCCAATAGCTTATTAATATGTATACTTTTAGAAGATTTTAATTATTGGATGATTTAATTTATGGCCATCTTATCATTTTAAGAGTTATAAATATTTCCCCTGAATTTTGAACTTCATTTTGATTTCTGCTTACTTGCAGTATACTTATTTGTCTGTTCAAATACTGAAGCGTGCTGTCATATTTTTTAAAAATTCACTTAAAAGCTCTGAAATTTTTCATGTACAGTATGTACCATTTATCTTTCTGTTTCACAGGTATCTGGTAGTATAATCTCCACACTGGAAATATTTATATGATTGAGCTATAGTTATTACTAATACAATCCTATTAACACATCTAATCTTAGATTTGGCTTAGATTAACAATTTTCACTTGTATTCATAGCCACAGTTTTGCTGACCTGGGTGTATGCCATTAATCCTTTCATATCTTTCATAGACTTGTCGTCCTTCATTTGTTCTATAATCAGATATAGTTTGAATTGGCTTGTAAAGAATACATCAACACTTCCTTGCATTCTAGCAACACTGTAGCCATGTTCTAATATTACCTTAATATGTTCAGTGTATGTATTATTTATTTATTTATTTGTTTATTTGTTTGTTTCAATTTCTATACCGCCCTTCTTCAAATAGGACTCAGGGCGGTGAACAGCCAAAGTAAAAAACAGAACATACAAAATTTAAAAACAGTTTAAAATAATTAAATATTTTGGCCGTAAATTAAAACAATCCAATTTAAAATCAATTTAAATTTAACTCAAGCCAGCCCAGCTAGTTGAAATAAATAGGTCTTCAGGGCCCGACAAAAAATCTGGAGGTCTGTTATTGTACGTATCTCTGGGGGGAGGTTGTTCCAGAGGGTGGGCGCCACCACAGAGAAGGCTCTCCCCCTGGGGGTCGCCAGCCGACATTGTCTGGCGGACGGCACCCTGAGGAGGCCCACTCTGTGCAAGTGTACTGGCTGGTGGGAGGCTATTGGTGGCAGAAGGCGGTCTCGTAAATATCCCGGTCCTAAGCCATGGAGCGCTTTAAAGGTGGTCACCAACACTTGAAGCGCACCCGGAAGACCACCGGGAGCCAGTGCAGCTCGCGCAGGAGAGGTGTCACATGGGAGCGCCTCATCGCCCCCATAATCCCCCGCGTGGCTGCGTTCTGGACCAGCTGGAGCCTCCGGGTGCACCCCAGGGGGAGCCCCATGTAGAGAGCGTTGCAGTAGTCCAGGCGGGAAGTGACGAGTGCCTGAGTGACTGTACATAGGGAGTCCCGATCTAGAAAGGGGCGCAACTGGCGTATCAGGCCATATTACCCATATTTTTATTCCACCATAACTAAAATGACTCTCAATAGCTCACATAGAAAACATATCATGTAAAACAAGTCCCCTACAAAAGCAAAAGCACAACAGTGCTAAGAATACAAAGGAAATTAAAAATGGTAACATCACATCAGGAGGCTTTTATGTGAATTGGCAACATTAAGTATCTGTCCACATAGAATCAGTTGTAGGCAGATTAGACTTTGTGATGTCAATAATTGTAAGCAAAGAGAGTATTGCTTTATTTGTATCTTCAGCATGGTAGGAGAGAATAGGGGCTGCTCATTAACTCTTCAGGGGGATTGTAATTGTCAACTGAAGAGCATTAAAAGTACACGAAGATGCAGTTGGATAATGATGACTGATAGCAAAAACAAGTTTAGCAAAATTACAAGAATGCACAGTACTTCATAATGAGCTTCTTTGAAAGAACAATGGATTGTGAAGACTAAAATTATAGTTATTAAGCAACAGAGTTTAAAGGTACAAGCAAATTGTTCCAAGAATTATGATGTTATGCTGTTGTTGATATTATTCATCCTTCCTGGATTTTGTAAGAAATTGGAAGAGGTTGTTGAATGTGTAAGTTTTCATTTAATGTCATTCTTAACTTTTTTCAGAAATTAAGTTTGTGATACAGCAGGGATTTGAAGGGTAATATTTACATAATCTGTCCAATTCAGTAATGGGTATCTAGTGAATTAAAATTATGATGTACTTTTTACTTGGAACAGCTTGCTGGCAGGAGATAAAATGTCTTAAAAAGCTGCCCAGTTTTGAAAAAGAAGCAATGTAGTTGTAAAAAAAAGTCCCGTGGTATAGGCAATCGGTGCAAATTCTAGTCTCATTTTCAATTAACACTTTAAAATGTTTATTATTTTTGTGGCATTGCAATTACATTTTAAATTGTCATAATGGCTTTTATTTAGATAAGAATATGTAGGTTTTGTACACAATATGCAAAGATAGCTCCCTAGAGAAGGTTCTAATGTTGGGAAAGGTGGCCAGAAAGAGAAATGGATGACCAAAAATGGATGAGAAGTTGATGAACTCAGTTACAGAGGCTATGAGTGCATCATTGGAAGACCAATGGAAACTTAGGGACAAAGCATCATGGGGAAAATCTATCTAGGTCAGTAAGAGTCATCATGTTGATGATTCATAATCAGTCAGAAAATATGTGGTTATGGATATGACCTCTAATCTTCACTCATATGTTTATACAGAAAGTGATATCAATCTACATTATGAATTATTACAGTTTAAATATTTACAGCACAATTTTTACAACTTCACACACACTGTATCATCATAACACTTGGAAGAATTGGCTTATATTTTCAAATGTTGGTAGTCATAATATTAGACTTCAAAATCAATTTGTCCTTTCAAGGAAGTTCATCATGAAGAATATATGTACTGTGTGTGTGTGTTTAATATAAAGTATATATTTACAATGCACTATATACTATAATTCCAAAAATCTGACCAGATTAAGATTGTGTATGATTTTTATGAATAAATAAAAAATATGAACAGAATTATATCTCCAGAAAAGGTTCAATGTGATACATGGAATTATATTGCAAATATTGTGATTTTGACTTGCTGAATTTATGTGTGAACACCTACTTTCTAGACTATATCATGTATACACCATTTGTTGACAGAAAACTGTGCATTTTTCTGATAACTTGGGTAAGAATTATTAAGTCTAAATCTGCAGCTTAACTTAATTGCTCTGAGTGCAAAAGCTATGCAAAATTTGCTTTCAGAATCTTTAGGCTGGATCCTGCCCTTTGTCAGTGTCAAGAGCCACATTTATCATGTGACTCTTGGCAATAATTTACCCACGTCCCCGCAAGGACCTCCACATTTTTTAAACAAAATAAAATTAAGCCTGCACAATTAATCAACTACATGTATTAGAAATAAAAGTCTGAAATGGATTCCTTTTCCTCTGAGAAGTCACTCGGGGAGGAATAGTCAATGTCATATAAACTGGACCATAATTGAAAATACAGTTTTTAATTAAAGCTGTTTTTAGCCTATTCCCGGGTATAGTCTCATCAGTGCAGTAATAGCAGTGGTGTTCTCTGATGTTAAGCAGGCTAATTTTTGCTATAGTTAGAAGATGTTTTTCATGGAAAATAATGAACATGAATGATCATTTAGGAGCCAAGATTGTACTCTTGAGGGATTTACTATACTAGCTAGTAGCATTAAAAACTTATTGATTTTAGCAGGCTTGAAATCTCTACAATGATACAAAAATGCATAGCATTGTACCTATTTACTTATCAAACATATTACCATATTTGAAGAAGGATCTGCCCTTCCTCAGTTTGAGAAGAAATTAACTGTGATCATCAGTGGGGAAATGTGATATTCATACTATATTTTTGATTCAGGTGTAGGAACACAACATAACAAAATTTATTACAGCTAAGTAACCAGAAGAAAGAGAAAAGTACAACAAAGTACCTGGATACAACAAAGTATCCAGGTATACTGTATACAGCCTAGATAATTTATGTAAATTTAAGATAGCTGATTTAATTAACTAATGCCATAAAAACATTCTTTATAAAAGTTATATACTCTATTTGCTACTATTTTACAGCCTTTGTCTGAGTGCATGTATGAATAAAATAGAGGAAATAAAATGGAAGAAGTAAACAACTTTATAGTATAAAACATTAAAGGACAAAAGGTTTTTCCTTGATGAGCTTGCTGTATGACTTCAGAACAAATTTTGCAACTTGTGGTGCATTATTAATGGGTCAAGATAAAGCTATCTAGACTGTCCTTTATACCTTTTAATATAGGGCGTTTTACTTCAGTGTCTGGCTTGCTCACAGAAAAAGCAGCTTAGAAGCATGTGAGCATTGATTCCATTTCCCACTTTCCGCCCTACAGAGTCTTTCTAGGTATGGAATCTTATTAAATCTGCTTTCCAGTATTGCAGAGGGAAAATATTAATATATGGCCTTGAAAAGATGTATCTACGATGATTAAAAAAGGATTTTTTAAATTATTGACCTGAGCACCATTACAGTAGGCAACCACATATGCCAATGTCTTCATGGATATCTTTCTTGCTGCTAACCAGGCTACCTGTCCCTACCTGCTTTTTAAAAAACTATTTTCATGAATGAAGGCAAATATACATGTTGCAGGATAAACTTGCAGGATCCAATCTGAGTCAGACATCAGGACCAGAGGTTTAGTGTTCTGAGCTTTCGGATTCATACTGGAGCCCATCCTTAGGGAACTTCTTTCTACCAGAATGTGTGCTTCGAACTATTCTATGTGCAGTATTTATGTGGTGCCTGGTTGTGTGTGGCTTTTTATTTGTTGATTGGGGTGTTGATGGCTTCCCAGGCTTCAATCATTTCCCTGGCTACCTTTGTACCCACTCGGCCAACAATCTTAGTAGCTTGAATTTGAAATTGAATGTATGTCCTTGTTCATTGCAAAGTGAAGCTACCAATGAGCTTGGGTCTCCTTGTTTGACCACTCACTTGTGTTCTTGCATTCTGATGGTCCTCCATCTGTGCTACATAGTCACAGAGCCAATCCAAGTGATCTTTGTGTCACTATTTCACTCTTTTTTAACTTGCCCTATATTCTATAATTGTTTTGCTACATAGTTATCCCATTTTTGCCATTCTCCCTGCCAATTTGTTTTAAGACTAAGAAAACGCAGAATGCCATGTTATCAGGATCCTTGATGAGTTACAGAAAGAAAAAAAACCTTAATTCTGCATTCTCATCATCTAGTCCAAATCTGAAGTATACACACAGCACTAGTGAAAAATAATATTTTAAAAATCCAGTTAACAGGTGTTTGAATTATTTGTAATAAAGGAGAGAGATTGCATAATAGCTAGGATTTGGATAAAAGAATTCATTTCCATTGGAATATTCATGCAAAGCAGCAGGATGCTGTAGAAATGAGAAGAGGGAGAGAGGTGTTGGAAAACAGGCAAAAACTATCAGCAAACAAGGAAAAGTGGCGGCTGCTACTTTTGCTAGTGGCACTTTTGAGTGTAAACCTCCACTGAAAACAAGAAATTATACTTAAAAAGAACATTTCTCATAAAAAAAAAATTACCTCCACTTTTCCAAACAAGAAACAAGTAGAGGCTCACAGATCAGTTGTGGGTCCACTGAAAGTGATATAGGACAAGTGCTTGGTGGTACATCATCTGCAGGGAAAAAAGTGTTTTGACATTTGTTAAAAATGTTATGATCCGGTCTGCTTGAGAAACTAGAGTGGATTGCAAATATAACATGTCAAGTAATTAGTCAAGAGAAAACTTTATCATTAATAAAAACAAGAAATTCTTGGAAAGCTTATATCTAATTACTTCTATTTTTAATTTCTCTGGCAGGTATATTTATGTCCCAATGGGAGGATCTCATTGCAGCATATTTAAGATGTTGTTTTCGACTGCCATCACATTTGCTTTTGTAAGTTACTGGCATGGAAGCCATAGCTATCTTTGGTCCTGGGCTGTGCTTAATTGGCTTGGAGTAACAGCTGAAAATGGAGTGAAGAGGATTGTTTCTGTTCCAATTGTCCATAATTTTATTGTAAGTTAATTCTTTTTCATGTTTCTAAGAATCGTATTTAAGTTTAGGATTAAATCTGACGTGTGTTTTCTGAAAACTTCCTGAGCAGGTTGAGTACTTTTTAGAACTGTTTCTATACCTATGAAATTAGTAGTTCTCCAGAGTATATGGGGTGGCGCAGTGGCTCAGTGGTTAAAACACGGCTTGTCATTTGGAAAACTGGAAGCTCTGGTTTAAGACCCAAGCTTCACATGATGGAGTGAGCTCCCATCCTAGCTCCAGCTCCTGTTAACCTAGCACTTCAAAAGCATACAAATGCAAGTCAGTAAATGGGTGCCACTTCAGTGGGAAGATAAGAGCATTCCATGAGACCATGCTGGCCACATGATCATGGATATGTCTTCCGAAAGTGCTGGCTCAATGGCCTTGAAATTGAGATGAGCATCGCCTCCTATAGTCAGGAACAACTAGCTGAGTGAAAGGCTTTACCTTTTTACCAGAGTCTACAAGAGCAGAAAGTTCCACTTTCTGCCCAGAATCTGAAGTAACAATAATAGAAATAATTAAGTATGCTTGCCTACTTAATGTTCTTGGTTGGCTGAGTTCTCCTCAAATGGTGGATGGCCACCTTTTGGAGCTCTGAGGAGGGGAGAATGATGCCTGGGAGAATCCCAGGCATTATCTGGGATTGAGCTAGGCAATTATAGGCTTTGTATTCCATTGATTTACAAATTCTGCGTCTTATTATTGTGATCACTGCTGTTCTTTTATTGGGCATGATCTAGCTATGTGTCCAGGACAATAGTCCTTGCTGTTTTGGTTGTCCCATACTGCCCTCATTGTTCTGCCATGCTGGATTGGGTGGGATTGTATGGGGAAGACATTGTAAGTTCTTTTTTCTTTCCTGTTTCTCCCTAGCCTCAATTCTTCCAGCTGGCCATCTATAATTACACAATGTTGAAAAAGCTCTTCCATAGTATTTTGGGCTTCTTGCTTCACTAGCTTGTCTCTCAGTTCATTGGCCAGCCTTTCTCTGAACTGATCAATTAATGCTAAGTCATTCCACTCTACATCACCATCAAGTAACTTAAAACTGAAATATATGCTCATACTCTTCTCTGTCCCTGCTTGAACTTCCAAATGTCTTGTTCAGTAAGCATTCATAGTTATGATGATAATGAAAAAGTAGCTGCACAACCTTGCATTTGTGACTTCCATAGGACTGTAAAGCAAAGGAAAGCTAAAGTAAGATCATAATTTTCGCTTAATGAGTTATCAGTCCCAACTGTAATCATGAAATGAAGAGCCCCTGTAGTAGTTTAACAGAATAACAGAGTTGAAAGGGATCTTGGAGGTCTTCTAGTCCAACCCTCTGCTCCAGCAGGAGACCCTATACCATTTTCAACAAATGGTTCTTCAGTCCTTTCTTAAAAGCCTCCAGTGTTGGAGCATGTTCAACTTCTAAAGGGAAGTTGTTCCGCTGATTGATTGTTCTTACTGCCAAAAAGTTTCTCCTTAGTTCTAGGTTGCAACCAATCCTTGCATTTATAACATCCATAGGTTGTAAAGCAAAGGAAAGTTAAAGTAAGATCATAACTTTTGCTTAATAACTGAGTTACCAGTCCCAACACTGATCATTAAATGAAGAGTTCTTTGAATGAAAATAATGTGAATGAAAAGTTCTTTTGCAGTAGTGCTGACCCTGTCAAGCCATTAAAGGGAGTGGCTTGGGAGGAGAGTGTTGGAGGAAACAAGGCAGGATATGAGAGCTTCTTAACCTCCTTAAAGGTAATTGGAGGACATGGAAAATAGTTATACTTCAGTTGCCTGGTCCTTTGGCGTCATCATATTGCTCATGTGATACTAGGCAACCGCAGGCAGTCTATTGAATGTGGAGATGGCTGATTCTGTCAGTCATGCTATATGATCACAGCCATTGAGAAAGACCAGGGATAATAAATTATAGCGATAATTTATTTTGCTCTTGAAATGTTTCAAAAGATGTAAAATGGATCCTTGTTTAATCATTTTAAAACATGTAGATGCTGCTTAATGGTGCAGGTGATCAATCAGCATCTTTGTCTTGTGAAAGGAACAAGTAGCAAGTATTAATGGAAAATCTGATGGCTGGCGGGTTAGGCCTTCATTCTTATCCTCCTATTTCTGTGCGGTGAACTGTTTAATCCTGGTTTAGAAAAGAAGAAGAAATAGCTGCATGGCGCCACAAGCAGTACATGCTAAAATTTCCTGGATAGTGGCTGAAAAACTGGAGATGAGGTGAAACTAGACTGAAGTAGGAATTAGCAAAAGAATATATAACACTGTAAAATATCAAGCAAACTAGGAAGAGATTCCACAAATGATATCCAAAGGTGGAATTCAGTTGCTGTTTTTGCATTTCTTTTTTTAGGAGAATCAAGAAATAACCATTCTTTTTGCACCATTAGCTACTCTTATCTGTTGTTGAAACAAGCCATAAGAGTTTAGAAAGGACTACCAGATTTTCAGTAAGCTTGGTGGAGAGTTGCAGTGGGAGAGAAAATTGGCTCCTTTTATGCCCACCGACAGAAGAAATTCTGTAATTGACGAGTTGCCTTCAGCAAGTGATAGAAAAAATGAGCAACAAGCAAAGCTGCATAAAGATGAGTAATGTAAGGGTTGGCTGAAATTCATCTCAGCTGAAAATTCTCTAGAATTCTTTTCATGACTTTTGCTTTAGAGGAAAAAACCCTAAGCCTTTGTCCAATAGATCAGAGTTCCCCAACCTTTCCAGCTTTGCAGATTAGTAGGGGGTGGGGATGGTTTTGCATGAGCTTTGTTATTCTGTTAAATTGCTACAGGTAGTCTTCATTTAGGTACAGTGGGACTGATAACTCAGTTATTAATAGCAATAGCACTTTGAATTATATAGTGCTTCACAGCATTTGCCAAGCAGTTTACAGAGTCAGCATATTGCCCCCCAAAAACTGGGCCCTCATTTTACCGACCTGGGAAGGATGGAAGACTGAGTCAACCTTGAGCCAGTGAAAATCGAACTGCCAAACTGCTGGCAGCTGACAGTCAGCTGACTGCATTCTAACCCTTGTGCCACCACATCTCTTAAGTGAAAGTGTTGGTCTTACTTTAGCTTTCCTTTGCTTTACAGTCCTATGAACCAAGGATTGGTTGTGCAGCTACTTTTTCATTAGTATCATAACTTACTGAACAGGACATTTGGGGATGCTGTAATGGTTGTAAGTGTGAAAAATGGACGTGTCACTTTTTCAGTGCCATTGTAACTTTGAACAGTTGCTAAATGAACTGTTGTAATTTGAGGACTACCTGTGGTTTGGATTTTAAGAAACTACCCATTGCAATGAACAGAGAGGTTGTAGACTCTTAAACTACAGAGATCTTTGCATTTGCTCTATGATCAATTATCCCTAATTACTAGTCAATTACTACTTCTTCTCTGGTAACATAGTCAAAACTAATATTTAAATACTCCAAATATCTTTATGCTTGTCATGTATGAAATGTGGAATCCTAGAAGATAATTAAATGGGTATATTTATGAATTAATTAAAAATGTCCTGCCCTAATCACAAGGCATTCAAACTCATTTTTCTTTTTACAATTTATAAAAAAATGACTGTTTTTAGCATTCCTATATCAACGTTGTTGATACATTGTTCAGGGTTTGGAAAAGAAATCAGTATGTGTATTTGAAATATGACAGCTGGAGAAACTTAGCTAAATTTAGCACAATGATTGAAGATATCATGCTGTTACAGTTCTTGTGCAAAACAAAAGCAGGTAGCACTGGAGTTATTGCACAACTGTGATTTTCATGGTTACAATATTTTGCCAGTACATGGAAAGTCCAGTGGCATTGTACTGATGTAGATTGCTAATCTTAAATCACTAATGTGGCTAGATACTGCACAGCCATCCTTTGTAAACTGGACTGCTTCTCCTTTCCTGGCTAGAAGTCAGCAATAGCTGATAATAAATGTCTGGGTTTGTCTTTTCTTTCCCTTATTAGTGCTTGCTAGGTACCACAAAATATTCTTACATTGGATTAACTAATATCCCCAAAGATTGGATCATAACAATACAGGGCATAGGAGATAGAAAGATGAATTTCTATCTGATGAAAGATAATGTGCTGTTTTTACTCACTAGAGTACCACAGTCTGGTTGTCATTCATTTTTTACCTTAGAATTTGATATTTAAAGAACACACGAAATCATATTTTCCAACAGAAGCTGCCTTTTCTGTTGTTTGTGGAGTTCCCGGAAAACTATGAAAGGAATTTGTATTCTGGCATATCATTAGGCATGGCCCTTTTGAGACCTTTCTCAGAAGTTGGCAGATGATATTCATATGCAACATCTTTTCTATCAGCCAGGCACATCCTTTGCTTAAATTCCAGGTTGCATTCAGTTTGTTTTGATGGAAAGGCTCCATAGCCAAATATTCACTACCATTTCTCATTCAAGCAGTGCTGAGTCATGCTGTACATTGACTTCCAATAATTGCAGACATTCCACATTTGAAGCAAATTGTTATACTCATGTGTTTCTTTCCTATGAGATCCTAAGCCTTCCATTTTCATCACAATTCAAAACATCAGAATGCGTATGATTAAAACAGCTATTTGTGCTCTTTGCAGTTTTTAACCATTTAAGAGCAAGTTTTCTGACATATAAAGTTTTTATCATAGAGGCAGTTATTAAAATTAGCCAAAATTAAATTATCTGTTTATTTAAAAATGAATAAATAGTTATCACTGCTTATGGCACAGGCTACAAACTGGGACCTCTCATAATGACAGTTCTGTTAGAGCTTAGCTTCTATTAGCTCTTTCTCAACAAAGAATATAAAAATGCATATTACAATGTAATTAAACATATAGATAATCCATCCAACAATATAAAAAACATGTCTATTAAGGGGGCCACATCTGCACTACCCCCAAATCTTGGGAGTATATCTAGATTTTCAGGGCCTTGTGGTGTGCCCTGGGGATGGGGATCACAATAATTTCTGTAAGTATCTTATACCAGAGGCCATGACAGAAAAGGAAGGTTTCCTAGGTTCTGTTAGATGGCATTGTTTAATTGAGGGGTTCCAGAGCATATCAACTTGGTTAGCTCTTGCCAAGCAAGTAGATACCATGGAAAAGTTATAGGCAAAACAAGATAGTGAATATTCTGCTATTTGATTTTTGTTATTAAAACTATGTACTAGATTAGAAACAGGCTTATGTATTCCTAAAATTCAAAAAGAATTTATATTTAATATCAATATACATTATTAAGACATATTTGAGATCTATAGCACATCAGATAGGAACATTTGAGAATAATTGTATTCAGGGCTATCTTCTATCAAATAAAAAGTTAATAATAAATTAAAACTGTAATGCACTCAATTTGGTGATTAAAAGATAAAGCAAGTGTTGAAAAAGTGTCAGGAGAAACAGAATGGTGATTCCCTTACACAGTTGTTCAGCTTTAGTCTCACCTGCTCAAGATTGACTCAGTCTTCCATCCTTCTGAGGTCTGTAAAATGAGGAGCCAGATTGTTGACTCTATAGACCACTTAGAGAAGCACTGTGAAGTGGTATATAAAAAAGTATTATTGCTATAGGAAAATGCAGAAAAAGCAAAATAAGACTTTTGCTTCAACAAAGAAAGCTACAAATTTGTAAACTTCCTGCCAAAGAGGAAAAAAAATATATCGTTGTCCCTCTCTGTGTCATACACACACACACACACACACACACACACACACACACACTGGTTGACTTGAATTAACTGCTATTCAGACTAATCTAAAGACAACTTTCAGAACTAGAAGCATTTAAATACAATTCACAAAGCCACTGTACTTTGAATATTACAAATTTTCACCTGAAAATTATTTCTGGAATGTTTTAACACAGTGCCAACATCCAGGTAATATTTAATCTGGGAACAACAAATAGACTTTAGTTAATCCAGCATTAAAATTTTGCTAGATTTTGTTTTAAGCTGTCTTTTAATTTTTATCTTTTTAGAACCGGGTTTTATCCCCAAGAGGGATTCGTCGATTCCATGCAGCAATGGCAGCTGTATCCACCACATTCTTGATTTTTTCCAACCTTATCTTTCTTGGTGGAAATGATGTTGGCAGAATTTATTGGAACAAGATCTTCAAAGAAGGCAAGTCAAGTAATTTTGAATTTTTATTTAATACATTGCTGGTCTATCTTAATTTTGATACTATAACAACAATAATAACATTCATTTGGCTTGTGGCTTTGAAACTGATTTTTGTTTTTATTTTATTTTATTTGAGATGCATTTTCTATCAAAACTGTATTCAGATCCTGACGGTAAAAACTGTAATAAATACTGCTTTGTGCAATTTGAATCTAATTTAGTGAATTTATCAAACAGCAAATTATTTGTTAGTTTAGCATGAAGAGTGAGGTAAAAAATAAATATTTCACCAATGAAGAATATATTAGGATAAGAGTTATATTTTATATAATCGAATTGAAGAAGTGTAAGAGTTTTTATAGTCTTTTGAAATTATAACATTGAATATTCAGAAAGCTATGCAGCATAGGGCTGAACTGCAATTAGGAGCATGTGAGAGCACAACAGCAATAGTTCTGCAGCTGTGTTAGTAGGCACATCTTTTCTTAGGATTTCTTAGCTGCCTCCTTGCAAACAGATGCAGAGTTTGTGTTTCCATATGCTTCACAGCATTTTGTTTTTGAAATAAAGCATTGCCCAGCCAAATATAAAATATTCAGATTGTTCAAACTCCTACATATCATAATTCTTTCTTTTATTTACTGCATTTTACTCTTTTGTAATTTCAGTATATAAGGAATTTTATTACCAGTTTTAAAAAGTTGTGGGGTTGTTTAGTATTCTTATTCCAAGAATTTAGAATTTTTATTCCAATGAATGGCTGATGGTGAATAAAACCTTAAGTAGCCTTATATATGATATGTGCTTGGCATAAACAGTTGGTACCTGTTCAAATGATACACAGTGTACACTCACTTTCTTCAGTTCAAGGTTTCGAGATAACAGGGCTACAATGTGTTCAGCTGTCATGACAGCTCCATATATTCCTGTGATGCTACACTGAAAGCTGTTAGATTAATTAGTGCCTTTATGGAGATTTCTCCGAATCTGTTATTCCAAGAAACTAAATCTGTCCCCCTTGTTGTCCTTCCTGAAGATCCTAAATATTTCCAGTCCAATATATGTTTGTGATATTTATGTCTTTATGAAATGTGTTTGAATCTAGGAACAATTATGACTTTTCATTCGAGTACTTTTATTTCCTTTTGGCCAATTCCTTTTGGCCAATAGACATGTGTTTTTCATGTAATTAGACACATGATTTTGAATGACAAGATTTTGTACAATTGGTGAGAACCTAAGAATGCCCTGTATGAAATCACATATACATATTTTCCTGACATGAAGAGGGTCTTATCTCTGTTGGAAGTCAAGTAGGATAGTTTTATCTCTTTGTCATTATCTTTTTCAGTCCCAAATTGGGCTTGAACTTCTGAGAAATTTCACCAGTCCTATCAAGCCTGGCTTTGCTTTTACAAAATTTATCTGTTAAATTTGACTGACAGAGCCATTCATTTTAACCCAAATTTGAGTTAGAATAAAGAAGCTAGGGAATTGGTCAAGAGCAATTATTATTCTCTGCAAGAACTTGAAAGTAAGGTTAATTGCCCTGTTATTTACTTCCTGCTATGAATTCTTACCTTTCTATATATGTGTAAACCCAATAATGGCTGAACATATATTATAGTTACATATTGCTTGATTCTGCATTTGAGAAATTTTATGCAAACCAATCTGCTGCTTGCTTCTCATTAAGATTATGATTTTTAAATTTTGTTTCTTATTTTTATAAATAATTCAGAGTAACAAACATTGCTAATACTCCTTCATCTTCCTATTTTCTCCACAACAACAACCCTGTAAGATGTGTTGGGCTGAGAGAGAGTGCCTGGACCGAAATCACCAACCAGGCTTTCATGCCTAAAGCAGGACTAGGACTCACAGGTCTCCTGGTTTCTAGGCTTTACCAGTAGACCAAACTGGCTCTCATTGATTTTAATTATTCATTGATGATTCATTGATTCATAATCAATTATTCATTGATTTTAATTATTAAATATTAATTATGTAACCATCATTTAATAATTCCATTATCATTTAATAATTTAAATCAGTTCTCATATATATTGCAATGTAATTCTTACTTGTTTAAATATGGGAATTAAGTAATATTTGGAATAAATAAAATATTTTGTAAAACTAATAAATTAATATTAATACAATACAGTTGGAATGGTTTTCTTCCAAAGGAAAGGCTTTTACAGCCTTTTGAGAGAAGCACTTCCACGTATATGCATTTCTTACAATTTTTGACAGTTCTTTTTTTTTTAAAAGTTTAATAGAAAACAAGCAGAATAGGCTTTGGAATGACTCTGACATGGATACACTGGAAAGAAAATAGTGTATCCCTTGATCTTTGTCACATAGCTTTATGTAACTTGCTCTTTGTTTTGATTCTTTGTATAAAAATAGAAAGCTAGTCATTTTCATGGTAAATTAAGAATAATATTTTAAAAATAATTTACAGACTATTTTTAGAAATAAGACATGAAAGCATGATTTGCTCTGAGATTACCAGAGTGTCTTGGCTGTTCAGGCTTCTGTTGAATGAAATTATTTTGGACAGGCATTGCATTTACAACTGATCTGGAAGACTGCAATTTTAAATCAAGGAAAGCTGTGTAGATTTATAAGCAGCTGTCCTAATCTATATTTATAGATTCTCATTTTGCAGTGGGATTTGTTGATCTAAAGTCTGCAAAAGTTCTGGAATAGCTGCCTTCAATTTTTACCTCAGATTTGGCTTCCTTGTTCCGTGAAGCCTTGTGGCTAACAACTACTATGTATACTAGAAGGGAAGCAAAATGGACTGTTTTGAATTACAATGTTAATTAGCCATCTATTGTTTTCATTGAATAAATTGTGGTGAGGGAAGCTTTGAGATCATCCTATTTAATTCTAGGAGCTGGAGCAGGTTATATTGGAGCACAGGCATTATCATTCCCCAACGTGCAGTTAAGGTGTTCAGAGGTTGACATTTGACAACTGCAGGAGGGCCATAATCCATGATGTACAGATTTTGCTTACCATTAATTACCATTATTTAGAATTGTAATATCTAGTGAGATGGACTGATGCAATAGCATTCATAAGATCTGTAAGAAATCTCCAGTGTTCTACTCAGTAGCAGAAACACTTACTGAAAATATCATTGTTAATTCTGCTCTACTTCCAGGTTTTCTTTTATCTGAACCATTTTTTTTTAAAGATCAGAAATAAAGCATTCATAACCATGATGATCAAATGAGACATTTCAAAGATTATCATTGCGTAATGATTTTGTCCTGGGTTGGCCAGTACATTAGAGAGAATATGACAGCAGCCTCCAAGAGGTAGACGTTACCGCCAGTAAAATGGAAAGCTGTTTTCAGTTAAAATGTACATATTTTTGTTTTCTTATGATTTGAAAGCACCATAGGAATTATCATTTGAAATCTACACCTGGGCAATTTCACGTAATTGTATAAAAGTGGAAGTGTTAGATATATTCATACTAATTATTGTGCTGAGGAATAGCAGTAAAAGGCCACTAAGAGGTTTATGTAAAAGCTAGCATTTTCTTTTTAAGCTTGTTAAATTAAAAGGAGTAATAAATTAGACATTCAGCTGATGTGAATGATATAAAGTTCTGAAAGGATCTGATCATGGACAAATAGCTGAGCTAAGTAAATGCCTGCCACTGGATGAAATCAGAATTGAAATTGAATGTGAGTAATTTGTAAATCAAACTGTGGAAATCAGATCTTCTGAACAGCAGAAAACTGTTCCATGAGTACTTACGATTATCTGAGATGACTAACTAACCTTAGGTAGAACTTCCCAATAACTGACAGGGAATGAATGGTTTTTAGTCTAATCATTTCAGGGTGAAGGGCTTGTACACAAATATGATTTTTTAAAACATTATTTATTTAGACATTTTCTTCTCTAAAGAAATCAAGTGTAAATGTTAGGCACACCTAATAAGACAGATTCTTAAGTGTTGTGTATTGATTCAGTTCATTACAGGATGGATAAAAATGGATAATTTTAAAAAAATCAAAACAATCAGATTTTTTTAAAAAAAAAATTATTTAAATCGGACTTTTTAAAATAAAATTTATTTTAATAAAATGCTTTTGGAGTAAAAATCTATCTAAAGATAGTTTTCTATTTAAGATACATTAATAATTTAGTTTATTCAGCATGAAATGGAGCTTAGTTATGTAGCATGAAGTTGTATGTTCTGCAATATTTACATTTTTGGTAAATTCATTCAATAAATCCAAGTTCTGCAAGCTAAATAGGAAACCTTCATTTTGTTTGCAAATTATAATATTGAAGATTTTAACTACCAGCAAGAATGAGTTCTTACATTTAAAGACCACCTGTCATTTCAGATCCATCATGACAGCGCCTGTTAGCGGGCATCAATTCACCTGCTGCCCGCCACATCCCTCACCTTGTTGTGTCACTGCTGCATCACTAGCCGTCCCATTAAAGTGAATGGGACTGTTGGTGAGTCAACAGGGGGTCAGAGTATGAGCCGCTGCAGGACAGAGATGAAAGTTGCTCTTTATAAGTTATGATTTAAATTGAGTTGATTTAAATCAAGCCTTTTTACTAGTGATTTAAATCAACTTGTAATTTCATTAATGTACTAAAATATTCATTGAAATGGATTTATCAAGTAAAAGATAATCCCCATTAGGGAGTGGGGGAACATCTTACAGTGGTGGGTCATCATATGATAGTGCATAAATACAGAAGGTCTGGAAAATTGTCAGTTCCTGATATATATGTCTGTCAAGTCCTGTTGAATTTGGTAGACTTGTGGATCATCTTGTTCATATTCTGCCTCCACTCTGAGAAAAGAGGGTGGTAGCAGAACATTTATCAGCGCATAAGAATTTCAAAATTATATTTCATTTGGACATCTTATGTATGCTTACTATTTTTCAACAGTAACTATTAATGTGTAATTTTTCTACACTATATAATTTATGTTTACACTATAGTTGATAAGGAGTAATAAAAGTACATTAGGCGTGCTATTTGCAAAGCTGTCTTCTTGCATAGTCTTGAACTACACGTTAACTCAAAGCTTCTTTCCATGTGATTGTCAGTGTAACCAGGCCAGAACTAATTATGTATTCAAGAATGACTAATTTATTCCTGCAAGGCTAGTATAAGATGAAATTTGAAGATTTTTTAGATACAGAGTGAAAATTTATGACCAGTGAAGATTGATTAGAAACCTATTGCAAAGGAAGGTGGGCAGTAGATTAAGAGCAATGGAAATATGTTTCTAATAGGGAATTGTGGACTTTGCCATTAGTAATTCATATTCATTTCCATTCTCGTTGATCCTGGCTCCAGTGGTCAGGATTGGGTAGTGACACGCTCCAGTTATTGATTGAGTCTGCAAAGCTGAGAAGCTCCTCCCCTTTGCCTTGCCTCCCAGCTTTCTGACTCAATCCGGTTGTGAAAGGCACGTTTGAGCCTAGCTCTGGCAAAAGTTTCCCTTTTGCCACCAAATTTCATCTACAGCTCCCAAAAATTTTTGGTAGAGCTCCCAGCGCGATGCAAACATGCTTTTTGCATGGGACAATTTTCAGACTTTTCCTGAGGAGCAATTCTAGAGATCACAGATGAAAAACGTATATAAGATGGTCTTTTGGTGATGGTTTCATTATGCCAGAATTCTTTATTCTTCTGTTTGAGTATATTTAATTTGAAGATAAGCATAAAAACAACCTCGATAATCAACCTTTACAATACCCAGGATTCTCTTAGAAGCAGAGGCAGCCAACTGGTTTCAAGCGATTTACTCCAATTGTGAGTAGTCATGACTCCAATGAGTGAGAAGCTTTGATTTACAGACATTAAAATGAAAAGGCAAACAGAACTGCTTTGTGGGGGTTTTGCCTCATTTTCTTTGCAAACCTTCAGGATAGATCTTAGCACTGACTCTTGATTAACTTAGTATGCAATACTCCATCTACTGATCATATGGAGATGAAAACCTTTTACATAAACCTCAGTCCAAGGATCTGAGTTGTCAGTGTGCCACTGAAGTCTCCTAGGCCATGCTATCTAGGGAGCTTTCTTAAGTTTGTGGGAAACATCTATCAGTTTCTTTAAATAACAGTTTAGAAGTTATACAGAGGAACAGAAAATCAATGTTAGCTTTAGCTCTGTTCACCTCTTGAAAGAAAAGAAATGGAAGGGAATCAAAGTAATCTTAAATTAAAATTATTTTCTCTTATTTTTCTTGTGGTGTTTTTAACATTCAGGTTATATAAGGAAAATGTATATTGAACCCATAGTGGACACTATTCTGGCCTTGCTTTTTTTTTAGAAAAGCATTTCTAAAATATTTTGTTCATTTCTGAGGTAGATTCTAAAATGTTCATTCTGAAATAGATACTGAGTTAGCCACTGTCTGTATAGCCCAATTCTCAGTCTTTCCAAAGTTAACTTGTTTACCAGAACCATGTGGTAAAGTTACAACTGGGAGAAGCAGAAGCATAAATTTAATAAATAAATAAAAATAATTGGATTATCTTAGTAATAACCACATCTTACAAAACCTTGTAATTTGTTTTCCTAATACAAAGAGTCAAGCATTTAGGCTTAACACTTAGGAAAGATTATAGTTAAAAGAAAATCTTTTTCAGATGATGCAGCTAAACAACTAAATAGTAAAAAGTTGGGGAACATTAGAAAACAGAATGAGGGAGGCACAACGTAGACATACATTTCCAACCAAAGTCAATAAGATAAATTTATTGATTAGAGCCTTCATTTTGTGCAGAAGTTTTATGCAGAAAAGTCTGCTCTGCAAATAATCAGGCCAGAACCTTAAGTTAGCCCAGTCGCTGGTTATCTTTTTATGACTGGATCATTTGTGCGGGACACCATGAATTGTTTCTAATTGTTGCATTTTAACTTTTTTATGCCACCCAGAGCAGTGGTGGTTTTCAAACTTTTTTACTACCAGTTCTATGGGCGTGGTTTGGTGGGTGTGGCGATGGCTTGGTGGGCATGGCAGGGGAAGGCTATTTTAAAATCTCCATTCCCTCCCCAATCTAGGGAAAGGTTATTGCAAAATCCCTATTTCCTCCTGATCAGCTGGGGCTTGGGAGGCAGAGAATAGATGGGTACGGGGTCAGTCAGAATTTTTACTACCGGTTCTCCGAACCACTCAAAATTTCCGCTACCAGTTCTCCAGAACTGGTCAGAACCTGCTGAAACCCACCTCTGACCCAGAATCGTTGATGTGAGATGGTTGGCTATATAAGTCTATTAAATAAATTCAACATGTATGCAAGGAACAAAATATTCAGGTGAATCTTCATTACCGTATTTTCCGGCGTATAAGACGACTGGGCGTATAAGACGACCCCCAAATTTTCCTGTTAAAATATAGGGTTTGGGCTATACTCGCCGTATAAGACTACCCCTCTTCCAACGCACACCAAATAAAAATTTAAAAAACATCAACTGGCTCACCCACAATGTAAAAGCATTTGTGCTAGACCCAAAATGGCCCCTGAAACAAGCAGGAACCTCACACAGCCACAAAAAGCCCAAAAAACAACTTTCACACTTTACACACACACAACACAACACAACACAACACAACACAACACAACTGGCTCATCCACAATGTAAAAGCAGCTGTGCTAGACCCAAAATGGCCCCTGCAACAAGCAGGAACCTCACACAGCCACAAAAAGCCCAAAAACCCAACTTTCACACTTTACACACACAAAATTCCACATACAGCTTTGTGAGATTTTGTGTGTTTGTGTAGTTAGAGTGAAACACTACAGAAACACACTAAATCTCAGAAAACTGCACAAATATTATTTTATTTTATTTTATTTTTATTTTTATATGAAAGCTAAATTTAAACTTCCTAAACTTTAAATGGCTAGGTCTAAAAAAGAACAACTAAAAAAAAAAACCCAATTAACTATTTTTTTTTTAAACATCCCAAAGGGGGAAAAAACTTACCCAATAGAACAGGGGTCTCCAACCTTGGCAACTTTAAGACTTGTAGACTTCAACTCCCAGAATTCCTCAGCCAGCTTTGTTTTGCTGGCTGAGGAATTCTGGGAATTGAAGTCCACAACTCCCTGCCTGCTTGATTGCAGGCAGGGAGTTGCTTGCTAATGGAATGGATTCAGGCAAGCGAAGCAAGGCAAGCAGCTAAGGCAGTGGTTCTCAACCTTCCTAATGCCGCAACCCTTTAATACAGTTCCTCATGTTGTGGTGACCCCCAACGATAAAGTTATTCCTAAAACCATCAAAAATATGTGTTTTCCGATGGTCTTAGGCCAGGGGTCCCCAACCTTTTGGACCTCAGGGACCACCAACTTCATAATTTTAAATTTCGCTGACCACTAATGCGAATCCAGTGCACCGCTTGCTGAAGCACCTGGACTCCCAGTATGGGATGGGGTCCTTCAGGCACTCTCCCTCCTGTCTGTCTCTCTCTCTCTGTCTCCCACTCTTTCTCTCTCTCTCATTTTTGCTTTCTCTCTCTCTCTCCCTCTCTTTCTTTCTCTCCCACTCTTTCTCATTCTCTCTTTCTCTCTCCCCCTCTTTCTCTCTCCCCTCACTCTCTCTCATTCTCTTTCTCTGTCCCCCTTTCTCTCTCCCCCCCAGTCTTTCTCTCTTTCTCCCTCCCCCTCTTTCTCTTTCTCTCTCTCCCACTCTTTCTCTCTCATTCTCTTTCTCTCTCCCCCTTTCTCTCTCTTTCCCCACTCTCTGCCTCTCATTCTGATTCTCTCATTCTGATTCTCTTTCATTTTCTCTCTCATTCTCTCTCTGATTCTTTGATTCTCTTTCATTCTGTCTCTTTCTCTGTCTCTCATTCTCTCTCTCTGATTCTCTCTGTCTCTTTCTCTCATTCTCTTTCATTCTGTCTTTCTCTCTCTTTCTCTCTCTGTCTCACTCTGATTCTCTCTCTCTCATTCTCTCTCTGATTCTTTGATTCTCTTTCATTCTGTCTCTCATTCTCTCTCTCTCTCTGATTCTCTCTGTCTCTTTCTCTCATTCTCTTTCATTCTGTCTTTTTCTCTCTTTCTCTCTGTCTCACTCTGATTCTCTCTCTCTCATTCTCTCTCTGATTCTTTGATTCTCTTTCATTCGTTCTCTTTCTCTGTCTCTCATTCTCTCTCTCTCTCTCTCTGATTCTCTCTGTCTCTTTCTCTCATTCTCTTTCATTCTGTCTTTCTCTCTCTTTCTCTCTCTATCTCACTCTGATTCTCTCTCTCTCATTCTCTCTTTCATTCTTTGTCTCTTTCTCTCTCTGTCTCATTCTGATTCTCTCTCTTTCTCTCTCATTCTCTCTCTCTCTCATCTCATGGGCCAGCCAGTGTCTTGGGGCTGAGAGGAAGTCAAGCATCTTCCTGAGAGACTGAGGGCCGGAAGAAGTGTGGGAGCGAAACACTACTTGAACTTGTGCGGCATGAGCATTCGCCTTGGTATATTTGCGCCAGCCAATGGCCAAGGCAGCCCTCATCTGTCTGCTGAAAGTGCAGCATCAGGATTCTGCCTTGCTATATTTGCGGCGCAAGGCAGCCTTTGTTTCCTGCTGCTTGGGATTCAGAGTGGTAAATGGCGTCTGATCCGGAGAGCAGCTGGATTTTGCTCTCTAATCCGGATGCCAGATCGGCCCCCTGCAAACTCTCGTCTCTCGAGGAGCGCTCCCTGAAGCGGGGCTGGAAACTTTGGTTGGATTGCTTGAGAGAGGAGAGCTTGCAGGGGGGCGATCTGGTGTCTGCAATGGAGAGCAGCATCCAGCTTTTTCTCTCCGCTGTAAGAGCGCTGTAAGAGCGGCAGCCCTCATCTCCTAATGCTTGGGACTCAGAGCGGTAAATGGTGACTGGTCCGGGGAGCAGCTGGATTTTGCAGTCCCAAGCATTAGGAGATGAGGGCTGCCACTCTTACAGCGCTCTTACAGCAGAGAGAAAAAGCCGGATGCCACTCTCCATTGCAGACACCAGATCGCCCCCCCTGCAAGCTCTCCTCTCTCAAGCATTCCAACCAAAGTTTCCAGCCCCGCTTCAGGGAGAGCTCCTTGAGAGACGAGATCTTGCAGGGGGCTAATCTGGCGTCCGCAATGAGAGCAAAATCCAGCTGCTCCCCGGACCAGTCACCATTTACCACTCTGAGTCCCAAGCATTAGGAGATGAGGGCTGCCACTCTTACAGCGCTCTTACAGCGGAGAGAAAAAGCCGGATGCCGCTCTCCATTGCAGACACCAGATCGCCCCCCTGCAAGCTCTCCTCTCTCAAGCATTCCAACCAAAGTTTCCAGCCCCGCTTCAGGGAGCGCTCCTCGAGAGACGAGAGTTTGCAGGGGGCCGATCTGGCATCCGGATTAGAGAGCAAAATCCAGCTGCTCTCCGGATCAGACGCCATTTACTACTCTGAGTCCCAGGCAACAGGAGAGGAGGGCTGCCTTGCGCCACTCCTGACACAAATATACCAAGGCGGAATGCTGTTGCCGTACAAATGAAAGTAGTGCTTTACTCCCACAGCTTCCAGCCATCGCAAACGCCGCTTCTTCCCGCTTCTGCTGCCCCCTCCCCCACCGCCACAACAGCACCATTCATTCCGGATGGCGAGGGCTGCGCTCGTTTTTCTGTATTGCACCACCTGCAAAACCCCTGTGAAAGGGTTGTTTGACCCCCAACCACTGAGCTAAGGTAAGCAAGCCAGAGGGGGAAAAGTTTTTCCCTTCTCCATGGCTCTGGCGATCCCAGCTGAATTGCCTGATTAGCAGGCAAAGCTGGGATCGTCAGAGCTTGGATCGCCAGAGCCATTTAAGGCTCGTCAGAGTCTTTCGGGCTGGTCTGCCTGGTTACAGGAGAACGACACCCGGCGTATAAGACGACCCCCGACTTTTGAGAAGATTTTCATGTGTTAAAAAGTCGTCTTATACGCCGGAAAATACGGTAGTTTATTGGAGTTTCCAGCTGGTAAAAAAACCAGTTCCTTGATGGAGTGTTGTTTAACCAAGCATGAAAAAAAATCTCCACTTCTGCCTAGAATTGTTTTTTATCCTTAAACATTTTTACCTTACATTTTATGAGAATCAGTTGATTTAGAATGAATATATCACGATGAAAAAGGGATTAAGTTAAAAATACATGTTTGGGAAGCAAAGCTAATACCTGCTTGTTCTTGATTTCCAGAAAAATGTTGTTAGCAGCTTCTTCATTTGTTCAGGGGATAGACATTTGTCACAGCAGTGATTCCATTCAGTAATCCAAGATAGCAGCATAATACTCTAAACAGTCCCTCACTAAATTTCTAGCAAATGGGATTTGGAACTAATCCTTGTTTGTAATTCAGTTTGTGGATCCTGCCCTGTGGAATTATCTTTCTCCTCCCAAGAATCAACTGCTTCCAGTGCTTGTAACCTTCAGAAAGGTTGTGATGACCTGATATAAGAAGTTTGGTGAGCTCATCCTGGAAAGTGGGGTGTCTGTTGGTTTGCCCCACCCATGCATTTTGTTCTTGATTTGTTGTTGTTGGTGGTATATCGTGATTGTTTTTATTGATCTACACTACCCATGTTTGTGAGTTGAATAGCCATATAATCTCCCTTCCTTCTTATATGACTGTTCATAGTGACAAAGCGTTTTTTGAAAGAATTGTATTCATTTCAAAATGTAACACTCTTTCCTGAAATCAAATTTATATACATAGGGATAGACAAACTATCCCAGGACTAGAACATCTATAAGCCTCAACACCAGACAAATTGTAGACAAATTGTATGGATGAAGTTTTCTCAGAGACTGGGAAGACAACTTTGTTTATCTATCCATTTTTAAAGTTTCACCTACACCACAAGTCTTTTTTTTTTTAAAAAAAAAAAAAAAACAACCTGTCAATTGTAATGATTCCTACAAGCTCAGTTCCTATTGACTTCATGGAAGCATCAGCATAGTTTCTTGGCAGCAACACAGAAGTGATTTGCCACTATCTTCTTCAAGCATGTTTTTCAATAACTTTTTAGTATTAGTGGTTTCCGATATAGCTACAATCCAGACCTGACCATGTCCTATCTTGTCAGAGCTTGATTCCTAGTTGCTATAATTTACTTACTACTTTCTTGTATCTCCAAAATGTTTACATAACCAGGGATTTTGAAATCCATGGATTTTGAGTGAGGTAGCTCTCAGTATGTAATTCAATTTGTCTATTATCATCAGAGTGTATTGAGATTATGTAAGTGTCAAACAGGTATTTTTTGGTGGCATGAAAGTCTATAAACTGAAGTTGAACCCTACTACAGTATATATGCTGACAATATATCAGCATAAACAAGGGACAAGGGGCTTTGATTTCCCTGTCTAGCTACCAGTAGTGGAATTCCCCAGTGATTTCCCCCATTCAGGTATTCACCAGGACTAACTCTGCTTAGCTTCTGAAATTAGGCAAGTTTGTCTAAATGCTGCCATCTGCTGAGAATGAACATGTATATGGCCACACTTTTTTTCTTCTCCCCAGTCTCCTATCTATCATTTTCTCCTTCCATATCTGTTTCACTTTCTCATTTAAAAAAAGAAACAAAATGAAATAGTTATGATGCTTTTGCTGGAATATATTTTTGGATAAAACCCAGGCTTGGAGATGAAATAATGTCAATTAGAAATTTGGACTAAATGAACATTGTATTTCTCAGAACAGTATTCTCTTAATTCAGTACTAAAGTGTTATTAAATACAAATACTATTAAAATGCAGTAATTTGCAATGCCTGAGTAAATAATGAAACACATTACAACAGCATATAGAATAATGCCTCTATTACGAAGCTATTCCTGAATTAGGCATCTTACAGAAAAACTATAATTTTGAATTTGTATCATGCACTTCTATAGACAAAATTTGACAATTTTAGAAAAGAAGCAGATTGATATATAAGAAAATACTCCAGATTGTTGTGCCTTGGCTTTAAAAGTAAACATCATCATCTTGAATTTTGGTTGTTGGCAAGCAAGTAGCTAACGTAATTTTTTTCAAAATTAATGTTGGCATAACTCTGTTAGTCAGATTTCTAGTAGCTGAATACTTTATGAATGTAAGGTTCCCAACTGTTTCTAAAGAGAGCATCTGGAAATTTCCAAAGTGTATATCAAAAAGACCATGCACTATGAACTAATGAAATAAATACTTCATACAACAAAGACCATTGATTAAGAAATTGTTTGAGAAATTTCAGACAGATTGACCTCAGAGGGAGTGCCATCCTTCTAAACTTTAAGCTTTGTCAGCACATATAAAGCAAAAGGTAAAGGTTCCCCTCGCACATATGTGCTAGTTGTTCCCGACTCTAGGGGGCAGTGCTCATCTCCGTTTCAAAGCTGAAGAGTCAGTGCTATCCGAAGACATTTCCATGGTCATGTAGCCAGCATGACTCAATGCCAAAAGTGCATGGAACGCTGTTACCTTCCCACCAAAGGTGGTCCCTATTTTTCTACTTGCATTTTTACGCGCTTTCGAACTGCTAGGTTGGCAGAAGCTGGGACAAGTAATGGGAGCTCCCCCCCTTAGGCAGCACTAGGGATTCGAACTGCTGACCTTTCGATTGACAAGCTCAGGGTCTTACCCACTAAGCCACCACGTCCCTTGTCAGCATATATAGTAGGGTTGAACTTCAGTTTATAGGCTTTCATACCACCAAAAAATACCTGTTTGACACTTACATAATCTCAATACACTCTGATGATAACAGGCAAATTGAATTATATACTGAGAGCTACCTCACTCAAAATCCATGGATTTCAAAATCCCTGGTTATATAAACATTTTGGAGATACAAGAAAATTGGAGGCACTATTGCAATGTCTTTCATTTTGTGAGATTTCATCACAGTAGCCTAGTTTATTAAGTCAAAAGCTTCTGAATCAGTTGACTGTCATGTCTCCTTGTAGTCTTCCATGACAATTACCAAGGCTGTTCCACTAACAAAACTTGGCCTAATTTGAATTAAAATAAGTTTAGGTAACTGGTTTTATGAATAACACCTGGAATTGGGATGGTATCACTCCTTTAAGTATCTAGTTTATCATGAGTTAATCCTCCTCCTCCTAAGTAACTTCCAGCGTTGCTTGACTCCCATCTTGGCTATGGAGAGCTGCCAGATGGTATTTTCACATCGCAGAAGAAGACCCGAACAAGTACTCACTGCTATTCTTGCCTATTGTTTTCTTCCAACTTCTGATGAAGTCCCTTGTGATAAGGAGGCATATGCCCAAACATTAAGCCCTCATGAGCAAAACGTTTTGCTGCCCTAGAGGTACTCATTTTCTGTTTTAAATGGTGAATAATGCAGCATGCGCCCATTTCTCCATATGGTAACTATTTTCTGAATTATTTTTGAGTGGAAATATATGAATTTTTTTTTCTTCCCTTCTTTAATTACGCAAATTAAGGGAAAGATGTGAACCATGTTCTGCATGGTATTGGAAATATTAATATGAACTTGTTTTCTGATTTCAGTATGATATCTTTGCTGCGGCTCATTAAATCAGTTTTTTTCTTGTTGCCAGGCAGTCTTACTAGACTAGAAGATAGTAGTAGGGAATTGATGGAGTATTTCAGGGGTGCTTAGATCTGGCCCATGGGGATCCCCTGGAAACAGCAAAGGACCGGCTCATGGTGCCCCTGCCAGCAAAAATTGAGTTCAGAAAGGCCATGCGTGGCCTTCCCAGGCTCTGTTTTCAGCTGGGATGGCCTCCTGCAGCCTTCTGCCAACAAAAATGGAGCTCAGGAGGGCCATGCGTGCCTCCTGAGCTCCATTTTTGCTGGCAAAGGGCTGCAGGAGGTTTTCCTGGCAGAAAACGGGGCCTGAGGGGGTGCACATGGCCCCTGGGCTCTGTTTTTGCTGGCAAAGGGCTGCAGGAGCCTGTCCCAGCTGAAAATTGGGCCTGGGGGGTGCACACGACCCCCCTGGGCTCCATTTTCACTGGCAGAACAAAACAAACTAAAAGCAAAACCAAACAAAAGGAGAAATGATTCCCCTTTTGCATTTAAGCATCCAGGAAGGTTCAGGAAAGGAGAAAGGGAAAGAGGAAGGACAAAGAAAAAGAAGGAAAGATGGGAAGAGAGCAAGGAAGGAAAAAGAAAGAAAGAGGGGAAGGAAGAAGAAAGAATGAAGAAGGAAGGAAAAGGAAGGAAGGAAGGTCCTTGGCCACCAGCAGTCCTGCTGTCTTTCGCCATCCCCTTGTCTCCTTCTATTTTTTATTTATTTTATTTTATTTTTGAACTTGTATACCGCCCTTCTCCCTGAGGACTCAGGGCGGTGAACAGGCAAATAAAAACATCAAATACAAATATTAAAATACAGTTAAAAATATGTATAAATTTGGCCCCATTAATTAAAACAATAAACAAAAACAAAAAAACAATTAAAAACATTTAAAAAGAGTTAGGCCAGCCCGGCTTGTTGGAAAAAGAAGGTTTTAAGGGCACGGCGGAAGGCACTGAGGTCCTGGATTCTCCTTATCTCTGGGGGCAGCTGATTCCAGAGGGTAGGTGCCCCCACAGAGAAGGCCCTCCCCCTGGGGGTCACCAGCCTACATTGTTTGGCTGATGGCACCCCGAGGAGGCCCTCTCTGTGGGAGCGCACGGGTCGATGGGAGGTCGTTGGTGGCAGCAGGCGGTCTCGAAGATATCTTCAAGCAGGCGGTCTTCTCCTGATATCTCCTGCTGGTCTCCCATCCTATTGCTGAGAATGCTTTGGTTACAAAGCCATGTCTCTTTGTATGGAGAGGGAGTGGGCTAACCTCTGACCCACACACTTCGCCCTCCCATACACACTATGAGCAACTTGACCAAGGAGAGTGAGAACAGTAGCAGCAGCCTCAAGGAGAAGGTAAGCGCAGCCAGTGCCCCCTCGGAGTAGCGGGGCTGGGCCAGGGTCCTGGTGCCCTGGGAGCTTGAGGGCTTGGCCTCCACTGCCTAGGACTCTGGACAGACTGCACCACTGTCCGGGGGTCCTCCGAGTGACAGCAAGGCTCCTCTGGAGGACAAGGGTTGCCTTCGTCTTGCCTTCCTCCACTGGAGACAATGGATCTCCCCAGCTCCTGCCGGACAACCACCAGCAGTTCAAAAGCATGCAAATGCAAGTAGATAAATAAATACCACTTCGTTAGGAAGGTAACAACACTCTGTGAAATCATGCTGACCGCATGATTTCAGAAATGTCTTTGGACAGCAGTGACTCAATAGCCTTAAAACAGAGATGCACATCAGCCCCTATAGTAAAGAATGACTAGCAGAGTGAAATCTGCAGGGAATCATTTACCTTACTTTATTGTCTAGCTGATGTATGTCTCTGAAAGAAACCATTGAGAGGTGATGGTGAGGCTCAAAGTGGCTTTTCCCCCCTGAAATCTTGAATTAAGAGATGACCATGCATAATAAATGATACCAAATGTTCTGTGGAGAAGTAGGGAGGCATCTAGTGCTCATTTTAAAAAAAGCTTTTTCCCGTTAAGGGATGAATAAGATGCTAAACACTCGACAATGTATGCATAAAGATTTAATGTAGTCTCTGACCTTGTTCTACAGCTGTTACAGCAACTTATAAGATTACTTTCAGTTCCAGGACATGAACAGGAGAAGCACCTTGTAGCTGTGAGTGGCTATAATCCAGAAAACTGGTATTTAACCCCAAAAATGTAAATGCCTTGGATAGTATAGATGTATCCTGGGAATCCCTCCATTTAGCCAGGAGATGCTCATTGATAGTGGTATCTTCTTATATCTCTGTTTCACAAGCTCTCCAGCAAGAACTGGATTTGAGCTTGAGTCAGTATTAGCTTTTCTGATCTTGAATGACGTAGTGTATATTGATGGTTGGTTATGATACAAAGTGGTTAGAAGTCAGAGAGTTTCTTCAAAGCCCACTGTAAGAAAGGTGGGGTACACAGAACTAAAAAGCATCAAAATACATCAAAATAAAGCTACATTAAAAAATTACATTCCCACCCCATATGTAGTTCACATCATACACCTAGTCATAATGAGATTTGTTTGCTTGTGGCTCCAGCCATTATGGTAAATGAATCCATGTTAATGGAGTAGGAAAATGTGTAATTTATAGCTTGTTTCACAAGCTATTGTTATTCGTTTTCTGGGAATCTTTTTCCCTCTTCTTATCTATTAGTATATGCTGCATCTGGGATTCTTTTTACAGAGCTTTTTTAAAGAAATAGCAGAATGGAAATTTATAGTTTTGTTCTTGATTACTAACATGGATTAATTTGAGAACAGAAGTACAAATGCCTCTATGTTGCTAAGTTATAGGAACATCTATATAAATAAAAATGTAAATGTCTGTTTGTACATAACCGCACATCTCTGAAAGTTCTTCACCAATTGCTTTCAAATTTTGACACAACGTTGGATTCAATTACGGGCGTGTTTCTATATATCTATATTATATACATGTCACACCTGTGACAGGTAAAACCATGAAAAACATTGGAAAACATTGAAACACATTAACAAACATTGAAAAATATTGAAAAACAGTGCCATCTGCTGGACGTAAAACCAACATGGCAGCCTCCCAGCCCTGATTACGCTCAACAGATTTCTGCTCCTTATATTTAGACTCTCCATATTGCTTCTAAGAAACTGCATTTGGAAGGCAGAGACGCCCGAGGGCCATATCCTGCCACCAGGCTCGGCAGATAGGCAGCCAGCTCCCCCCGGGAAGCCCTTGCAGCTGGCGCTTCTAGGCTGGGCGGTGCCTGCCTGAGCCTGGCTCTCCCCCGGCCACCCGCGAACTAGTCTCGCCCACCGCTGCTGCCCATCCCCCTCACCAGCCGCTCTCGGGGCTCCCTCCAAAGAACACCTGACAATGAGGCTGCCTGGGTCTGCCAAGCGGGAACCCTCCATCCCTTGCCTGGCCCAAATCACGCCTGGCCCAGCGCTACCACGGGTTCCGAGGTCAGAAAGACCAGCTGCTAACCGGCGCTATGTGAATCCGGTTGGTGAGCGGGAGTTGGAGGCAACTGGAGCCCCAGGGTCACCTTTGACCAGTGCCGCCTTTGATTCCCAGGTGGGCGCTCTGGCAGTTCACGGAGCCTACATGAAATTTCAGCTTCTGGCAGAAAAGGGGCTCTGGGGAGGCTTCGGGGGGCAGAAATGGGCAAGAGGGAGGATGGCTGGCCCTCCTTCATTTCACCTGGAAGAGCGGGGGATTTAATCATTCCCCTGCCCTTGGCAGGCGGGGGAGGAGAACTACGCAGCAGGGGTCCAGTGGGGTGTCCTGGCTTTGCTGCTTTCTTCCTTTGGGTGGTAAGTCCCAAACCAGCCTCGAACCCCGGCCGCACCTTCCCTCCCTCCCTTCCCTTCCCTTCCTTTCCCTGCTATGTGTCTCCCCATCGAGCCCCTAGAGAACATCTGTGTAGGGAGGACGGAGGGGGCCCCCGAGTTTCTGCTGTGGTGCGGAGAGCTGCGAAGGCCTGGCCTGAAAAGGTAAGGGCAATGGCGGGGGATGCAGAAGAGGCCAGGCCAGAGACAGAGATAAACAGAGAGAGAGGGATAAAGAGAGAGAGAGAAATACAGAGAGACGGGGGGGGGGAGAGACACATACAGAGCTACAGAGAGAGAGGGGAGGAGGGAGAGAGAGAGACAGAGAGAGATACAGAGGGGAAAGAGAGACATAGATACAGAGAGCGGTGGAGAGAGAGACACATAGAGAGATATGGGGGAGAGAGAGACAGAGAGATACAGAGAGAGGGGTGTGAGAGAGAGACATAGACATACAGAGAGGGGGAGAGAGAACACATAGAGAGATACAGAGGGGGGGAGAGAGAGACATACAGAGATACAGACGGGGGAGAGAGGAGACATAGAGAAATACAAAGAGAGGTGGAGACAGAGAGGGAGGATTTTGTGGTTCCCATTGTTTTTTAGCAACTGGTTCTCTGCCCTAATCACCAGCTGAGTAGGCGTGGCTCGGGGGTTATCATGTGACTGATGAAAGTCGAGTTGGCCACACCCACCAAATGTTCGTGGACAGTTTGGAACTTCAGCCTCGCTCTTTTAGCCCAGCGGAAGCACCAGACTGGGGCACAGCAACACGTGGCCAGGTACAGCTAGTAATAAATAAAATTGCTACTTCCACCAATCAGTTGCACTCCTGGGACTGCCTATTATATGATTCTATTCTACTTAAAAAAAACAATGATGGGCAGGTGACCCCTTCAAATTCATTTCTCATGAGGGTGTTGAATGAGATAGCAGGGCACAATCACTCCTCTTTAAAGACTAAACCATAAATTCCATCAGGCGGTCTTCATAGCCAGCGAGTGGAACATTTTTGTAAAACCAAAACAACACAATATTGCAACTATTTTAAAAGCCATATTATGAAGAAATAAAATTGGAAATTGTTTTCTAGTGAAGAAAAATCGATGTTTATCTCATCCTTTTAAAAGATAAAAATATATCACTATTTCTACTTCCCAACAATGCTTCATTGTTGAAAAATTAATTATAATGACAGTTGACTAAATCAGAAGTAGCTTGTAATTAATTAATTTTATTCACTTTCCAGTGTTAGTTTCTCAGTTTTAGCTCTACTCTTACAATCTTAACCTCAAAAAGCATTGACTGCTAGCTGGATGAAAAATTCTAGGAGCTCCAGATCCAACCCAACTTGGGGATAGATGCTTAATTTTTTTTTCCTGATAATTTTTAAGTTTCTTTGTAAAGATGGAATTCACATGGATAATGCTTGCTTTTTCAGGATAAGCCCTGTTTACTTGCAAGTTTGATGTTGTCCTTCTGTGACAGCAGTATCAGCATTTACCAGGCATATAAAGGACAAAAGATAACCAGAACAGAGAGGAGCCTTGGTAGTACAGTGGTTTAATGCACCCTGTAATTAACACAGCTGCCTGCAATTTCTGCAGGTTCAAATCTTACCAGGCTCAAGGTTGACTCAGCCTTCCATTCTTTCTAAGGTAGGTTAAATGAGGACCCAGTTTGTGGGGGCAATAAGCTGACTTTGTATAAATATACAAAAGTATGAAGGCTATTGCTTAACGCATTGTAAGCCGCCCTGAGTCTCCAGAGAAGGACGGCATATAAATCAAATTAAAATAAAAAAAATAAAAAATAAATAAAAAATAAATAATACTGAAAGCATCTAACTATTTACTCCAAATATTTTGGATTACAATTTATATCATTTCCAGATAGCATTTCTAATGGTAAGAGACTATAAAACTCACTGCTATTTTTTTTTAAATGCAAGTTACATACTTTGGGTAATTGCCTTTTTCCAATAAAAATGTAATTGCATTTGTTGCCACCATTGGGTGGTTTTATTAAACTTTTTATCAGTTGCGAGTTATAATTGATGAATATATACTCAAAATACATCTTTATTTGCAAGGAAACATGAGTATTCATCCAACACTCATCAATCCCAGAACTACTTATAACATAACCAAAATGCTTACTTTCATTTTGTAACTTTTGCTTTGATGCTTCCAATATCACCAGTTTAATTTACCATAATCAAGCTTTTAAAAAGGTATGAGAATATAGCAATGGTGATGTTGTTTGGTTGCAAAAGATAATTTTCCAAGCCACCCCATCCCCAAAGTTACATTTTGTTCAAGTAACATATCCACATGTGCACAAGAACAGTGGATATAAAATATGAAAGTAGTTTAGGTCTAATTAATCTTGTTATTTTACCATAAATAATATCCTTGTCATGGGAGTTTTATGGAGTACAATCTGTCTGTTTCTTGCTACCCATTTTAAAAAAGGAGAGAAGAGGAAACACACCAAGAGGCAAATAATTGTAAATCAGTTTCACCATTTTCATTTATCATGTTTATAGGCATTTGGAAGGAAAACTAATTAAAATCATTACAAATTCTTTTTGGTTTAGCACATATTAAAATCCTCTTGAATATATAATTGGTATCATTAATATGAGAAGAAAAAAGCAGACTGGGTGTTTCCAACATATTTTCCTCCGTGTTAATCACTTCAGGTAGTATAGATACAAGGCCCCAAAACTGTTTTTCAAAAGGCAACTGGACTTTGTTTGTTTTTTCATTGAAGATGTTTCACTTCTCATCCAAGAAGCTTCTTCAGAACTGCATCTTTGGGACAACCATGACCTGGATGGCTGAGAATTTCCATAGACATATAAATACAAGGCCTAATGTTTATTTTTAAGTTGCTGTTGTGTGGTTTTTTTTAAAAAAAGTTTCTCTGTCAGTTGATATGGCCAGCATCTTATGTGTTGACAATCCAACAGGAACATAAAGTTGCAACAATGAATGTGCTGCTTAGCACCAATGCAACTAAAGCTGTATGTCTCTCAGCTGCAGTTTTACTAGAGATCTTTAAGCTAAATGAATTTTTCAAGAGCACAGGATTATCCCGGGGTGAAATGTTCCCGGTTTGGACCGGATAGCCCGATCCGGTAGTGACTTATGACCATTTTTCACACTTTTGACCGTTGCAGCATCTTCATGGTTACGTGATTTACATTCGGATGCATGGCAACTGACTCACATTTATGACTGTTGCAGTGTCCTGAGATCACCTTTTGCAACCTTCTGACCAGCAAAGTCAATGTGGAAACCAGATTCACTTAACAACCGTGTTACTAATTTAACAACTGCAGTGATTCACTTAACAAAGGTGGCAAGAAAAGTCATAAAATGGTGCAAAACTGACTTAAAAAATTTCTCACTTAGCAACATAAATTTTGGGCTCAATTGTGGTTGAGGGCTTCCTGTATTTTATATTTTGTCATTTTTTTTCCAATTAAAGCAGGTTTTTAAAAACATTTCTAAATATTAGTGCCCCGATGAAGTATATATTTTGTTTTTTTCCCATTTTGTAGCAGCAGAGCAAGCATTTAATCTTTATCTTATGCTGCATCCATTCCTAAGCCTTAGGGAGGATAGCCAATAAACCAGTAGCAGGATTTGTTACAAAAAACTGTTGGTTGATTTTCCAATTTGTTTAGAAACATTCAGCCAAAAGAATTGACTAATTGGACATTGCACCAATGAGTATAATATGTGTCAATTTGCTTGTAACACCATTGTTCCTATTTCACTTGCTGAAATAGATTTCAGAGAAATTCTGCGTTACAAAGAGGTATATCATATTTAAATTCTGTATTATCTTCCCAAAGTCTTGTTCTCAATTTTTTCAAGAAACCCTATCATTTTGAATATAAAAATTAAAGGTCGGAGATCAGATATAACTGCTGTTAAATTGAAATGAAATTGGCAGCTGAAGGGAAATGAAGTGTGCCTAAAATCAGTAAGATTCACTTACTTTGATCTACTTCTAGGGACCAAATTAAAGTGAGAGGAGTAGGTGCATTTAAGACTTCTCAGTGTATAAATTAAGTAGTTTCTTTGGAAATATATCTATTATTTTTAAGTGCTGAGATAATTTGTATTAGCAACTTTTTAAAGCTAATCCAACCTTCAAGTTCTGAGTAGTAGGTCTGGCACATAATACACATTTAAATATTGCTTCATCTCATTTTTTTAAAGATAATTGTTATGACACAATTCAAAGTGTTGGTTTTTCCCCCACCCAGGTTCTTTTAGACTTGACAGTATTGCCATTTATCATGGAGTTAATCCTTGACTTTCAACTGCATCTGGGACTAGATTTCTGGTTGTAAATTGTTATGTCCTTATGTTAAGACACCCGTGTGATTGTACCTAATTTTAGGACAATTTTTGTGAAAGTCATCCAAGGCTGTTAGACAAATGTTGTGGTTCTAAGTGTGAACGTATCCTTCTGCATACTAGAACCCATTAAAAAAAAAATCACAAATCGTAGTCATGTAATCACAGGATCCCGCAACTAGTCATAAAAGCGAACCAGATGCCAAGAACCCAAAATATGGTTTGTGACTTTTGTTTTATTTCATTTTGAAATTTAAACACTCATCTTACAATTGGGAGGTTTACAGATAAAATCTATAAAAGCATATTAAAAGGCACATTTAAAAAACAGTTAAAAACAGTGTTAAAAGGCAGAAGGAGCCCCTTCAAGCCACCAACCACCCCCCCAAAATTGCATATCAGTCTCCCATCCCCAATTCCCAGAGCCAATCCCAAAGGATACCATGGTTGATGGTATTGAAAGCTGCTGGTAGGTCAAGAAGAGCAAGGATGGATGCTTACCCAAATCCCACTCTCTCCAAAGGTCATCCAAAAAGAAACCAATGCCATTTGTGTCTCATATTTGCATATTTGACTGAAGGGGTCCAAATAATTAGTTTCATCCATGGTCCTCTGAAGATGCAGCACCACCACCTTCCCTGGACAAAAATTACCCAGAACAATGGAATCAAATGATGGCTTCTAGAGAAGAAGGTAAACCAGTGTGTTTTTAAAGGGAGCCCTTCCCCTCCCTTAAAGATAAGTAAACCATTGCTAGACCCACTCATATGTTCCCACCTGGGAGCATGAATTTAGTTCACAGGTGGCCATATTAATAGTTCCTAGGTCCTTGCCCACTTCCTTAGGTCCAACAGGATGAAATATTCCAGGATAACTAGATAAGTCCATTCCCCAGGCATCTTCAAAGGACCTGCAATACCTTTGGTCTCCAACTGAGTGGATCTGAGTGATTTTATCAGAAAATTCCTCTACATGACCCTGAAGGTAAACCCCCAAGCCCCCTTACCCAGAAGGATCTGGGTTACCCTAAACAGAGCCAATGGGTGGCATTCTGTGGAAGCAATGAGCATGTTTTGCTATTCTTAAAGCCACAAGATAGGTCTTAATATTGACTCTAAATTTGACCGTAGTTATCCCTTGTCTTCTTCCAGAGGCATTCTAGATGTCTCTCTTGATGCTTTTCAGCTCCCATAGTTCCTTCATAAACCACAGTGAGTATCAGGTGATGGACCGAGAGGTTTCATGGGCACAATCCTATCCAAGGCCTTATCCCATCTCCATATTTTTGGCAGCAACCAAGATCTCAGGAGGACCTTGCAGCAGAGCCTATTGTAGAACCCCCAGGAACCTTTGGACCCCTACTGGATCCATCAGTGGTGGAGATGGACCAGTTGAATTAGGTCCTGCCTCCCTGCAGCAGGAGGTTGCATAAGAGAATTTCAAAGTCACCTGTTATCAACACTAATTAATGTTCCTGAGGATTTACTTTAAGATTAAAATATAGGATTTTCCTGTTTGGAAATGTATGGTTGTCCTGCATATTCAGCAGTGATGATAATATGTTGAATGTTCCTTTGGTTTTAATGTAGAATTAATTCATTTTCCAATCTTTAATTATAGCACTTCTATACAGTTATATGGAATTTCCCCCTTTTATTCCCCAACAAAGCAAATCTATTCTGTAGCATAGCTGTATTTCAAATGTTCAGAGGAAGATGACAAGCCATTGAGGTGCCAGGAGAGCCTTATTTATCCAGATATTTGGGGAGTATAAGATTCAGCAACAACTTAGTTCTTGGGAAGATGGGAAAAGTTTATAAGAAACACCAATTTCCTTGTAAATCCACATTTAAAGACTTTTTGGTTGCAAAAAATAAACAGATGTACTACCATTGTTATTGAAACAGCTGAACAGAAATACAGATGGTTAAACAGAACACACTTTTAACATTGACACAGGTTTTGTCTGCTTTAACCTTTATTAGAAATCAATGCCTTCCTCTAAAACAGGAACTTATTCTGCAGAACTGGCATTCAGACTATTTCCTTTCCTTGTGAGGGCACGCACAACACTCTGCACTGACTTTATTTCCTAGAGTTGCTTTTGAAGGTGACTACTGCCAGTTGTCAGTATGGAAGGCACAGTATGTATTAAGCAGGTCATTTGCCTCTCCTGGTTGAAAATAATCAATTTCTTCTCTCTTTTGTCCTTGCACCACCCCACAAGGTTTGATTCTGTTCCTCTCTGGTCCCACTACTCACCCCAGTTCCTCGGGTCAGAACCAACAAGGCTCCTATTCTCCCTGCCAGCTCTTTCTCCATTGATCTGTTTGCTGCCAACCAAACCGCCTTATTTTCTTGGCCGTCCTGCTTCTTTCAGTAGAAGTTGGAATCCCTGCTGAGCCCGCTTTACTATAAGGGGGGGGGAGCCTGTCCCCCGTTCCTCCTTTTTATTTACTGCTGTTGCCAAGAGGGAAAATACCTCCCCATTTTTCTCCTGATACCCCTGCATATCTTTAAACACTCTAAACTCCTTCTTACTTCTTCAATCTCCCTCAGTTCTAGCTTCCTTTCTTTTTCTGCTTTCTTGCCAAGACTCTCTTACCTTTTGGGCTAAAGAACAGTTATCCCTTTTATAGACTCCCTCCTTAACTTTCTCTTTCAGTTTAACACACTTTCTGCATTTTGACTGCTTAGGAAAAATCCTCTCTCATCCAGAATCTCTCCTTGATATTCTTTTTTTTTGGCTGCAGTAATAACAGTAGTGCCTGCTATTTATCCTGTCCCATTTCCAAGGAGCCTTGTTCTCTGATTTCTGTAAGAACTATGACTTTATGGCAACTTGTATGCCATTGCTTTACAGCCAGTTGCTTTTTGTGGGATGGCCAACAAATATTAATCATTTATTAATCATTTATAAAATTTATTAAATTTGATTGATTAATAAATAAATGAATATGTTCTTGTTATAGAACTTTGCATCAAAATGTTAACTCTCTTAGGTGTTCCTAAACTCTAATCACAATTGAAGTGTGTGCATACACGAGAAATGCTTTGGCTTTATTCCCGCAGAATGCTTAAGGGGGGATATGGTATTGTGGGAACACCAAAAGAATGTCAATCCACAAATTAATTAACCACCATCAGATAACATTTAGCCTCAAGCAGATGAAGTGACATAGTCTTTACCCAGTCAATTATGTCATGGGAATCTCTAAACCAGGGATGTCAAATCCTATTGCATTGCAGGCTGTATCGTGACATATCAGGATTGTTTTTGCACTTGTGGAGCCAAGAACGGCGTGACCTGCACAGGTCGTATCTGGCCTGTGGCCGCGTGTTTGGCACCCCTGGTCTAGACCCACTCAAATGACCTATTTTCCAGAAAACAAATTAGAGAGAAAAAGCAGACCCCTTTCTTAGAGAATTAACTGACAAAGTCTGGCAATGTATTTATTTGTTTGCTTTCAGTGACTTTGTGTGGCTTACAAAATGATAAAAAGGTATGAAAGATAATACAAAATGATTAAAATTAAGAAGATTAAACAAACTAAAAACCAAGAGGACACTCAACATGGGGGTCTTAGAAAAGATTTTCCAAATATTGATTATCTGCAAGTGTTATGATGTGAGAATTGCTGATGGTTTGCCAAAAAGGAAAGTTCGAATGATATCTTTCTGTAGAAAGTAAGTGGGGATTTTGCATTCCCAAAAGGGTGATTTTGAGCCCAGTTAGTTTGATCATATGCTGTGGGAATCATCAACAAGGAGAACAGACTAGCTTAAGTGACTCGTTGTTACAGTGGTGCATTGTGGATGAAAATGCCTCCTGTGCAGATGTTACCCACTTTAACTGTTCCAAAGCAAACACCTAAATATCATGTAGGACAGTTAAACTTCACTGTATCTTGCTCCTCTGGAATACACCCTCCTGGGAATCCAGACTACATTCCATCACACGGTTATGATGAAAATTCAGCCCAGGTAGTATTATTCATTTTTTTAAAAATTAAGATGCTTTAAACTATCTGCAGGGTGTGAAAGCAGAAAAGAAAGGACACATTTCAAACTTGGCAGAACAAAGAAGAAAAGCAATAAAAAGAAATTGATACTTTTAATCAAACAGCTCTTGTTTGATGAATGACACCAGCTAAAGTCAGACAGTAAACTGTACAGTCTATTTGCTTCCTACTTACTCTTCCCAAGTATTTAACAAGTAAATAAATGCTACAGAAATAGCTCAAGAATCCCCAGAATTTTCTCATGTGAATTAATAAGCATGATAAAATTAGCTCTGAACTGTACCTTGATCAGAAAGCTAAGTAAATAAATAAATAAAATAAAGTTTGGAAGTTTTTATTTTGGAGACATATACTTCAGAAACAATGTATTTTTATCAAACAGCTCCATAATCTGGGCACAAAAAGACTAGGAGCCGTGGTGGTGCAGTGGTTAGAATGCAGTATTGAAGGCTAATTCTGCTGACTGCAGGAGGTTTGATCCTCACTGGCTCAAGGTTGACTTGGCCTTCCATCCTTCCAGGGTCAGTAAAATGAAGACCCAGATTGTTGGGAAAAATATGCTGACTCTGTAAACCGCTTTAGAAAGGAACTGTAAAGCTCTGTGAAGTGATATATAAGTCTTAAGTACTATTGCTATTATCAAGCAGCTTACGTTTCAATGCAAGAGTTCATTTATATTGCTTCAGCCAGTTTCCATCCTTGGGTTCTCAATATCATCTGACACATCAACATCCATTCTCCTCAGGGAAATGCTTTGGTTGAGCACTTCCTGAGACTAGAGATTCCAATTACAAAAATGGCAAGTTAGACTTTTGTTTGGCTGTTTACTGTTCACTGGTTGCCAGTGCTTATTATACTCAGAATGCATAGGGGCTGCTTGTTTTCAAAGGCAAATAATGAAACTCTGAGATCTCAGGCTCACATTAATAAAATACCCAAACTCTGCACGTTCTCTCTAAATCAATTTTGACAATTCTGTTTCATGCATGATAGTACATTAAATTATAAGGACTTGAGTTAAATGAACAGTTGACTGTAAAACGTGATCCTGCTGTCATTAAGGAAAATAATACTGATTTTGTATTTACTGTGATACAAAAGACATTATATTTTCTTAAGTCATTATAAACTATGGTAGGTGATTGATGTGTTTTGGATAATGCTGATCTAAGCATGAGCATAAATGTTGCAAAATAGTTAGATGTTCTTGTTTTTCCTACTACAGTTGGATTAAAAATGTCTCCTTAGAACTTTTTAAAAGCAAAAATTGACTTTTTATGGCATGTATGCAATTATAATAGAACTGATGTGACTAAAAGATTGAAACTTGAAACTAAAAGATTCAGTATTTGAAAATGTTGACAAATACATGTGTGATTGAGATATAGGCTTTCTTTAAAAAGAGGGGAAAGTCCAATATACCAAGAAATCAAATTCTGGATTGTGCGCCAAATACCAGGACAAAATTTTCATGACAAAATGTGTTGAGTACCAAATTCAACAACTTTCAAAGCAGTTGAGTACAAAGGTATGACTGTACTATATAATGGAAATCATGATAGAATAGGAATGCAATATAGTGATTGGTAAACCTATTTGGCTACTCCACAAGTATAAACTGACCACCGTGCTCCAAAATTGACTCTTTGGCAGACAGTGAAGTATTGAGTGGTGCACACAAGAAAATTTTAGCCCTTTTCAACATCTTAAAAGAGAATAAAGAATGAGCAATGGAGGAATGATTTTATATCATCTGATACTTTGATGCCGAAAGTGTAAATGATACCTATAAGTATGCAAATGTATTTGTGAGATTAAATTAAAAGTTGTACATAGGTGTTTTAATAAATTACAAGAAACAGATATACAGTGTGTCGTGTGTACATAAAGTATACACTTGTATACACTGGAAAGAGAGAAAGCACAATTTGAAGCTGTAAAGACAGCCCAAATTATAAAGATTTATCTGATTAGTGACCTCATGGTCATTCTTCAGTAGGTTCCCGTTTCATTCAAATACCCACAAAATATATACACATAGCAAATAAAACATTATGAAGAAAGGAGAAAGGAGTCATCTCACATTTGCTGTAGACATGCTTTAGGCCTTTTTAGCATAACCTGGATAGAAAATGCCAATAACTGACAAGTTAGAAATATTATGTTATTTGAAACCCAGAAGCCTGTGCAAAGTGTCAAAGTGGCTTTGAAATTGCAATTTCCACATGGAATATGGCCTCATTGAGTGAATATTCTTGGTCTGAGAACTAGCTCTTGATAGGAGAGAGATGTTTGAGATAACAAACAGAAAGATTTCATTTCAGAAAGCCAAGGGGAATTACATATTTCAGGCCCACAAAGGGGTCAACATCTCTTACCGGTTTGTTCTCTCCAAATACGATATAGCTGTGGTTATTATCACAAGATTCTTATTTCAGCATTTAATGGATACATAAATACGCAATTTTACAGAATTTTGTGATTTGGTTTGTTTGCCAGTTGTATCTGGATACTCTTGCATTACAATATGTTTGCAAAGCTTTTTAAAGGAAATAACCACAAATGTGTTCTCTAAAGCATGTTATTTGTTTGACCTTGTAAATTTGAATATATTCAATTGTATTCGATTTTCGGAGACTGCCTGGATGAGTCTCTGCAGTTTTCTTGCCAAGGTTTTTTAGAAGTTGTTTGCCGATGTCTCCTTCCTAGGGCTGAGAGAAAGTGACTGGCTTTGGGCCTAGGTGGCCCCTCAGTTTGATGGAGACAGTGCAAATTGGAGTGATGGCAGAATTCCATGAGTGTTTACACAGATCTTCATAGACAAAGTGCTAAGAATCATACCAGGGCCATGCCATTTGGGGCAGGGCCATACCTTAAGTGTCCAGCATGCTGCCAAATAACTTCTATCCTGCCAATGATTTCTGAAATCCTTAATGTAGCTGTTCAATTTAATAGCTTTATTCCTATTAAATAATTAGTATTTGATTATATTTATGTCTCCTTCTCTGATCTAGACAATTTGAACTATTGGCTGCAGAATGTTATAAATCTCATCACTTTTGGCTTTGCCGTTGAAAATGTTTGAACTAAAATTGACTTAAAATGTCAGTAGCAAATGAAGCAAATGAGCACTTTTGGGCAGCGAGAAGTAAACCAGCTCCTGATGCTAACCAGCTGACTTGATTAATTACTATTATTATTCAATAATTAATTAATAAGCTGAATTAAATTTACATGTTTAATTGAATATTACAACAAATGCAAATCAAAAAACAAATTTTAAAGTATCTGAGTAGCAGCCACTGTTCACACACACACACACACACACACACACACACACACACACCTGTTGTCTGGAACTTTCTCATTCTGCAGAAAAACCATTATTGATAACAGGCTGATGGGAAATAGTCTCCTCGCTTCCATAAATCAATTTACCCCAGCAGCTGTTTAAACCTGAGCTTTATCAAAAAGCTCTGGAAATCTTAATGGAAACCTCTAAGCTTTGTACTCTGCATCCCACTTGGTCTGCAGCCTGTCTTGCATTAATTTGCACATACAAGGCTGGAAAAGAAAAATAATGATGGCAAGACATTGTTCTTGCAAGAAATCTTCTTCTAGCAGCTTAGCTCTCAGACAAAGCAAAAAAAAAACCCAAAACTGATTTGGGGGCAAGCTGAGTGCTGGATTTCAGGCCAGCTATTTCTGAAGTGCTTCCTACCTTAAAACCTCCTGACGATCTATTGCCTGTCACCAAAAAAGGGGAGGGGAAAAAATCCCGCTCCAACTTTTGCAACATCCATTCAGTGCAAGAAATGGTTGTTTTCAATTGCTGGACTGCTTCTAGCTCTGGCAGTAGCACACAACATTTTTGATGGTTTATATAGCTCAAGTAAGTGCTTTTTAATTGTGTGGAACATTAAAACGAGAAAATAAACGTTGGAATCAAACGTCACCTTTAGTCAGCAGCATGAAAAAATGGTTATTGAGTTTAGCAACAGCAACAAAAAAGAATTTTGCTGTTTTATTTAATTGAAGAATAAAAAAAGTAAAGGTTTCCTTGTCCAGTTATGTGCCAGTTTGGGGCATGGATTCCATCTCCATTTTTTGGCAGGGGTGCCAGCGTTGTCTGAAGACATTTTCTGTGGTCATGTGTCCAGCATGACTATACACCAAAGACTGATGTTGTTACTCCCACCAAAGTGATACCTATTAATATAAGTGACAGTTTATACCAAATCCACCGTTATCAACAAATAGAATATCAGATATAGTGTGTATGTGTGTGTATGATTTAACATGAACTCTAATAAAATTTTTCCACATTAAAAATTGCAGCAGATATTAGGAAAATAGTCTTTTTAACATCTACATCTATCGGCAATATTAAATATAAATGCCATGGAACACATGGCATCCCTTCAACTTTAATGCTCTGAACTTAGATTTTGTTTGAAAAAAAATAAGATTTAATTACAAAATTAACAAAATTTCTGTTACAAAATACTATTACTGATTGTCCTTTGGTCCTGTATAAGGTTGTTGACACAGAATGACATCTATAGCTCCAATGGAACAGAACACATGTAATTAAAGGGTTGAACTCTGAAGTCCTTGGTGCTCTCTGAGCTTGGGTGTTTGTAGGCTTTTCATTACCTGACTGTAACATCAGTCCTAGTAAACTGGGTTGCTCCCTGTTTATAAATAGTAGCTTGTTGTTGTAGGGCAATCCAGAATATCAGAAAAATAGATACCCACACAACTTTATTAAAAAGGGCCTGACACTCAATCCATTATAGCACAACTAACCCAAACTATGAAAAAGTAACACTACCATATAACAAAAAATCTCTAAAAAAAACCAACAGACTATTACAATCACATGGCATTACCATACTCACAAACAAACTAAAAACTTTCAGAACATTTTAAGTAAAACAAATGACCTAGTAGTCAAAGTAGGAAAAACAGGAGTCATTTACTACATTGTAAGAATTGTAACAGCCACTATGTATGGCAGGTAGGCAGAAGACTAGCAGAGTGCATCCATGAACACCAACTAGCAGACCAAGCTAAATTCAAAAATGCTAGGGAATTCCTGGAAGCTTGGGATTCAGATAAATCATCCATCAACAGGTATAAAAGAGATAAACCACATTTACACGCTATTTATTTATTTGTTTGTTTGTTTCTTTGTTTGTTTATTTATTTGTTTATTGGTTCGATTTATATGCCGCCCTTCTCCGGAGACTCAGGGCGGCATACAATGCGTTAAGCAATAGCCTTCATACTTTTGTATATACCTGCTTAATAGGGCTTTTGCCCCCCTCTCCCAAAGTAGTGTTATTCCATCTGACTATAACCTACTTTGAGTAAACTCAAAAACATTGCTGTCATTTAACTTCTTATTTGTTTGCTGCCCCTGATGTAATCATAACAGAACAGAATAACAGAGTTGGGAGGTCTTCTAGTTCAACCCCCTGCTCAGGCAGGGAACCCTACACCATTTCAGACAAATGGTTGTCCAGCCTCTTCTTAAAAGCCTCCAGAGTTGGAGCATCTACAACTGCTGGAATCAGGTTGTTGCACTGGTTAATTGTTCTGTCAGGAAATTTATCCTTAGTTCTAAACTGCTTCTTTCCTTGACTGGTTTCCATCCATTGCTTTTTGTTCTGCTTTTGGGTGCTCTTCTTTGTGGCAACCCCTGGGATATTGGAACACTGTTATCATACCTAGTCCTTCTTTTCATTAAACTAGACATACCCAATTCCAGCAACCATTCTTTATATATTTCAGCCTCCAGCCCCCTAATCATCTTTGTTGCTCTTTTCTGCACTCTTTCTAGAGTCTCCACATCTTTTTTACATTGTGGCAATCAAAACTAGATACAATATTCCAAGTGTGGTCCTATCAAGGCATTATAAAGTGGTAGTAATACTTCACATGATCTTATGTATATATCTATTATATATACCTTTCAACCTGATGGATGAATAAACTTCTCAAAAAAAGTGTTACAGTTTGGCTTCCTTGCACAATATCTACCCTCAGTTGGACATCAGACCAAGGCAATATTCAAAACAAAGTGTCTTGGATGTTAATGCCCAAATTGACATTGAATCACTTAAACTTCAGGTCATTGAAATGGCTGGCCAAGAATAAAATTACTCTTCAAACAGAAAAAACCCTGACAAAGGGTCTGAGTCAATAATAGGATGGTCATTACCAGAGCAAAGTTTGCACAGCTGGATTTTGTTTTTCAATATAATGACTCTGCCAAGTGATATGGTAGAGAGAACATGTGTTTGTGGCGCTCCAGAAATAAAAGACATTGTGCACATCTTATTCAAGGCCAACCATACATCCCAGCCAGGACTCAGTAGTTGCACATGACTATTTGACAGAACTACACATTGGGATGATAACTTACCTTAGTTCCTTCAGATACAAACACATATGTAGTAATTAGAACTGCTAAGTTTATAGTCAAAGCTGTTCTGCTATGGACACATTTTACAAAATATATTGTGATTGCTTGTAAAGTTGATGCATTCATCTAAAAACATTGTTTTGTATATTTCTATTCATCTTGTTTTTCTGTACTCTTTATTGCACTATTTCATCTCACTCTTTTATGTTTATCTTATCTTACTTTTATTTTATGTCTTCTGACCTTACATTTAGAATAGAGTAGAATAAGAGAGTTGCAAGGGGCCTTGGAGGTCCTGTAGTCCAACCCCCTGTTCAGGCAGGAAACCCTAATGTTGTCCAATTGATTCGTCTTAAAAACTTCCAGTGTTAGAGCATTCATAACTTCTGGAGGCGAGATAAAGTTTATCTTATCATATTCTTTTATATTGTAGCTGATGCTTCTTCATATGGTCAGTTGACTAATCAATAAAGTTATATTCTGCTAGGCTATTATAGCAAATAATTTAAAAATGGATCCTACCAGTTAATCAAACTTTTAAATTGCACTCCTATGGCTCCCTGGAGAAGTTTTAGTCTCTCCCTCTGAGATCAGAGATACAGTTTGTCAATTCAGGAAACAACATGTAGGCTGAAAGACAATAATTCTGAGCAAGCTTTTCTTTCCTGCTTTCACTCAGCTGGTCTCCTGCTAGCAAGGCTTCCAGAAATGTCAGACAACTTTGATGCTGGAGAGAATTACTTTGCTTGTTGTTTAATCGAGGAACTAAAATAACTGCTAAACCAGTTGAAAAATTTTGTAGCTCAGTGGCAGAGCATCATCACCAGTTAAGATCAGACTACTGGTGATGCAAAGATGTGAGCTTCAAGCCTTGGAGAATCAGTGCAAAAATAGGCAATATTGGAATGAGACAGCATTTACTGAAAAACTTTAGGAGATGTTTAAAGAACAGCATAAATGGTCATTCCATTACTTAGAAAAGCATTTTTTCATGGTTCCTTTCTCTTTCGTTAAAAAAAAAAAACATACTCCTATTGAACCTTGCTTTATGGTTCCAATTCAGAACAGATTTATCTATTTTTTCCATATGTCTTTTATTTAATACGCTGGAAATCTTAAGGGAGAGTTGGGAGTAACCTCCTCTTAAAACAATTCAAAGAGAATACACTTGTACATATTTGTTCCAAAGATGCTGCAGTGCAGGAAAGTGCAAGCTCTCATTCCAGTGCCATACATTCTTTGCCTGTTGCATTCTAATGAGAGCTGAGACTCCATCGCAGCAGTGCTGGTTCTGTTTTTCCTTTGTTTGCTGCATGGCCCACTGACTAGTTCTTTCTTGTTACAAAAAGAGATTAGTGTTGATAGGCAAACAGAACAGGGATATCTGAATTATCTTGTTAGCGTTGTTATTACTAGAATTTTGGGGCAGTAATGAGGAACTGATTCATGCAGATTTAATGGGTCAGCATGTTTCTAGACATGGTTCTTGATGCTTCTGTTCCCAGCACCTCCACTTAAAGGAAATACAATGTGCTGGGGAAAACTTCTTTGAAGAGATGGATATCCTGTGCCCATTTGAGTAGACAGATTGAATTAGGTCAGTAACTAGAATACTGGTTCAATATAAAGCAACTTCATAAATGAACCAGATCTATACCTTCCTGTAGTAATCAGGAAAACAGGAATATCTCGTATTACATCCTCCTTTACTACACAATGTTTGTACCTGTTGGTACATTATGTTTTCTTCTTCCTATCTCATTTTCAGCTGCTTATACTGGAACACTACTAGATTTCTATAATATAGTAGCACTTGATATGTTTGTCTAGTTAACTTAAATAATAGAAAGACAGATTTCTGTAAACCAACAGACAGGGTGATGTCTAAGGTACAACTTTTGTCTACCTTCAGATTTTTTAAAATTTGTTTTGCTTGCCATTTTATTCAAGCAAATTAACAAAAAATACTAAACTTTTAATCAACATAGAATAGGTCATTTGGTATGGTTCATTCATCCATACAGCCTTACACTGCTCAATCTTGTGGTCCTCTTAGGCAAAAATGACAATGTATAGATGTACTTTTTTTCTGAATAGATTTGTACCATTGACTCTGACTGGCCTGATCATTTTTTGGATGAGGGACTGAACTTTCTTATTTCGTTCTAGAAATGATTGTGTGATGTGTTGTCTTGGGCTGTCTCCTGGAGAGGGGAAGGCTATTATTCTGCTAATTTGGTCTAGAGCGAAACAATAATTTGTGTTCCCAGTATCTTTTTCCAGAGGCAGATCGTCTCTCCTAAATATGAATACACATTATCTTTTTAAAGTCAACCTTAAGAACATCACTGCAGACTTAGAGTAGAACACTTGGCTTTTGGTCTTCTACAGATTTTTCTGAATGTAAATCTGGAACCCATTTATGAATAAATACATATATTATGTGTTGCTTGTCTCTCAGATTCTGAGAAACTAAGCCCCATTGCCCTGAGCCCATATTCCAAATCAGGAGAGTCATATTCATACTTCCTAGAAGGGAAATGTTTTTTTCCCAACATCTATCTTTTTACCTGATGGAGGATATGGTTCTTCAGAAGAACCATTACCTTTTAAATAAACAAGGACCTTCTCCCTCCCTCCCTCCCACCCCTCCCTCTCTCTCTCTCTCCCCTCCCTCCTTCCCTCCCTCCCTCTCTCTCCCTCTCTCTCTCCCCCTCCCTCTTTCTCTCTTATCCCCTCTCTCTTTGCTGGCAAAACCAAGAAAGAGAAATTGGACCAAGTAAAATTATCATTCCTGTCATAGCTCAATAATGAGACTCTGTGCTTTACAAGCATGTTTCAAATTCAATCCAAATAGACTTGGAAAAAATCTGATCTGAAACTTTAAAGAGCTCTCAGTCAGTTGAAAATATTGTGCTAAATGAAACAGTTGTCTGACTGGGAACAAAGCATGATCCTCTTGTTCTTCCTCTGCCTCTCCAAGATCTATTTATATTGCTGATTTTGTCACTTTGTCTTCCTGCTGCCTTGCCTCCCACCATGCTCACCAACCTTTCAGTATCATTTAAGGGGAAAATGTACAAAAGACTATTATGAACCCTGCAATTATTATTTGTTTTTAAATATATATGTTCTGTCTGCCGTCTCTACTGTAGAACCCCAATTAGTGAACACATCCAGACAAAGTACCCAGCAAAATACAATCTGAGACTACCTCACCTTCATGTATATTTGCACATTAAGCTGACCACCTACAGCATAATTTGTTAAGGTACAGCCCTTTGTTTGGATTTTGCAAATGAAAACATTTTTAGCATCTCAGGTGGTAGGAGTGTTCTGGTTTTAGTTTGAGGGAAGAACAGGAGACATATGGAGAAGGAAGAATCTTTAATAAACTTAGACGATGTCTCCAAAACATTAATATCTTGATAACATTTGTATGACATCATGTACCTTTCTCCATAATCAGAACACAAGACTGCACGACCCCTGCATCAGCAGCAGTTATTTCAAGAGTGCTTTTGCCATATGCAAAACATTTAGTCCTTGCAGATCTGGGCAAGCAAACCTATAATGATATATTGGTCTAAATGGAACAACATTTATCATCCTGCTGTTTGAGACCCACATCCTCTGTGTGTGTGTGTGTGTGTGTTGTATCCTCTCCCACTCTTTCATCCAGAAAGTTTTTTTTTAAAAAAATTAAAGTTGATTTTGCTTAAGTTCCTTCTAAAGTCTTAGTGGATTGCCAAAGTCAGAAAAGTCACCTGATTGATTAAACCAAAGTCACTCCACACTTAATCTTTTTTGGATGATGTTTTCCATTCAGAGGAAGATGAAAGAGACAACTAAAGAAAGGCTGTGAGATGGCAAGTCTGATGAATTGATCTCATGTCAATTCAATTACATAAATAAGCCTAATGGATCAATCCTATCAACTGATGGGATACTGCCAATCGCTAAACTGGTGGTTTTAACTGTTCTTTTTTGCATACATAGATTGCTACATTCATAACCCTCTTTGCAGTGGTCCTTGGAGCGATTTACAAACTTTCATTTTAATAACCTGAACAATTTGGTAGGATAAGGAACTTTGCCATCTCTTTCTTTTTGTACTATTTTTAGTTCATTGATAAGCAAATTTTAAAAATCAACCATAACATTCTTATTTCTCCTGGGGCGGGGAAGAGCATTTATTCCTATTCTCTACTTCCCATTTTTTTTACTTACAGATCCATTAAAAGGTTTCTCCCTTTCTGCTTTGGTTGCTAACGTCTTTAATGGTTTTTGATAAACGTTTTGGTCAACAGTTTTTAGAAAAGCCTTATATATAATTCTAGCTAAAATGTGGTGGGTCTTCTACAGCCTTGAAGGGAAAAAATGCTGGAAAGGAGGCAACTGGATAAAAACTTAGAATTTGTCTTCATTCTTTGTCTAGCAATTGATTATTTCAATCTGGAGTCAAATTCTGTTATCTATTAAACTTGCATAGGTGAATAAAGTGTAAAGTGAATAAAACAGGCATTGGCAGCAGTTAGTACACAGCGATTCATCTATACTGCCTTCATGCATCTTTCTCATTTAATATTTTAATATGCCAGGGGAAAAAAGACCTCCCTAATCTTGGCTATAATTAGAATGTGAAAACAAGAAAAAAAAATCATAGGTGGAGTTTTTTTCTTTCCTCAAATTCTTTAGAAAGCAGAATGTTTGCTAAGGGGCACACAGCTCATGGCTTTGTGCAATTTTCTACAGCTTTGGGGTAGCCTGAAGACATTCTCCCAAAAGTGCTCCAAATTGATTGTGTCAGGAGGAGAAATTGTTGAAGAATGGAGAGTAATCATATTGACTACATTTGATTAACATAACCTCAGTTTCTTTTAAATTAAATTGAATTTAGTTTTCTTTCTCAACTCACAGGCAAATGACAGATTTTAGTATATTAAAAAAAAAATTGCCTACTTCTAAGTAGGCAGCCTTGAAATAGTTTTAACCTTTACTTAACTGTAAGCACATTAGTTATAAAATAATAAAGCACTCACATGCTTGTCCTCTACAACTTCATTCTGCCTGGTATTAAAAGCAGTCTGGAGGTAAATCATATATTACTGACTGTTCAGAATGTTCAAAATCTTTGCCTGGCCTTTTCTAGCCTTGCTACAAAGATTATTAAATTGGAAATAATCAAAACAATTGAATTAAATAATTTATAGTCCAAAGGAGTCTCATAGCAACTTACAGGATTTAAAACTGTTTAATGAATTATTGGCAGAAGTAGAAAAGGGAATCCAAAATTTAAAGGAACAATTTAGATATTTCAGATCAGATTAGAAATCAAAGGTGGCAACTATGACCTGGATAACTGAGAATCTCCATAGACATTCAGATCTAGAAGTATGATCTTAACCCAGATACTGAAATGACAGTAAACTTCATTCCAGGGAAGCCTTCTAGATGAAGTTTTCAGAGGAAACATACTGTAAATGACTTATTATTTGTCTGTCTGTCTGTCTGTCTTTCTGTCTATCTATCTATCCAGTGGTGGGTTTCAATTTTTTTTACTACCGGTTCTGTGGGCGTGGCCTGGTGGGCGTGGCATGGCAGGGGAAGGATACTGTAAAATCTCCATTCCCTCCCCAATCTAGGGGAAGGTTACTGCGAAATCCCCATTTCCTCCCCATCAGCTGGGACTTGGGAAGCAGAGAATAGATGGGGGCGGGGCCAGTCAGAATTTTTATTACGGGTTCTCCGACCTACTCAAAATTTCTGCTACCGGTTCTCCAGAACTGGTTAGAACCTGCTGAAACCCACCTCTGTATCTATCTACCTACTTACCTATCTATCTATCTATCTATATATCTATCTATCTATCTTACATGCTGCCCAATTCAAGTAGAGGCAATTCCAACTTGATTCTGAATAATTTGATCTAAAGGAAGGAGTATATGATGGATTTTTAAAGGCAAAATCAGGTAGCTTCCTTTGTCTTGTAGATTTATAATTTAACAGCAGCCCCTTTTAGAAAAAATGTTTGGCAGCTGTAATAAGTATTGATTAAAAAAAAATTGAAGGACAATTAATAGTACATTTAACTGGCTTTCATGCCTTAAATGAAGCCTCGCCTGATTTGTGTTATGTAGATATGGGTTTTAGCTTAATTATGTTTACCAGCTCTGCCTTTTGTTTCAAATAAGGACAGTAGGAGTTTATGCATTACTACTCTCTCACACACTCACTCTCACTCTCTCTCTCTTTTCTGTTTTTTACAGGTTGGCCCTGGGCAACATTGTCTGTTGTTGGAATCTTATATTGTTACTCTAATGTTGGGATTGAGTGGCAACACACACACGCCAAAGTTAACAATCCTGTCCTTAAAAGAAAGGATAGTGGAATTTTGACACAAACGTTCATTTCTTCATCAACACAACAACATTTCAGTTTTTCTGGAGAATCAATGTCTGGTCGTATATGAATTCCACAACAAGTAAAACCAGGCAACATAAAATAAAGACATTCTGGTTTCTAAAATATTTGTAAGATTTGTAATATTTGATTTTATATCAATTCTCTAAAATATAACTAGTTTTATATATATTTGTTTCCAAAGTTTCTATTTATAAGGAAATTGTGTTTGTAACAAAGTGATCTGTATTTAGGAAACTACTGTAATTTAGTCATAAGGATGAAAAACAATAGCAATGAATCTATAACATTTGTCTTCCCCCTTTTAAAAGAGTCCCATAAATAACTTTGAAGTAAGAACTTTTAATGAAATCCAAAATTGCATTCAATAATGCTTTCCTTTACTGGGTCCAAATCAGTTGAGTGGTTTCCTCAATCCTTCAAAAAACAAAAACAAAAACAAAAAAACCCTGAAGATATAGGAGACTTTAGAAGAGAGAACACAGCCACTTGTCCTCTCTCTGCCCCACAAAAATCTTGTGCTGATAAAAATTCCAGCAGTAAAAATATTCCATTGGACCTCACCTTCTATTCTAGAAATGTTGGAAATAATATGTTTAGATTTAGTTACCTTTGTCAAGTCACAATTTTACAAATGCTTTTAAGATATTGAATGTATTTGCATTAAAAAAACCTGTATGTGTTACCTGTTCATTCATGTTGCAAGTATATGTATGAATGAATGATTTTGCAGTTGTCAACCAACCCAAAATATGATTGGAACTAAGGATAAGATGAAGGGGAAAATATACATAACAGGTTATTAATTAAAAATAATAATTTATTAAAGATTATTTGAAAGCAAGTTAATGACTTCTGTAAAGCATAAACAAGCAGTCTTTTTTCCATGGAACAAAATTACCAAACCTTCCAAATTCCATATTCCGGCCTAGCAGAATCTCAGGACAACCCTTTCCTCTGAGAGAGAGATAATGGATCTGAAGATTTATTTATTTATTAAATTTAAGTGTTGCTCATCTTACTAGACAGAGTGATTCTGGGTGTCCAAAATGACTCGGTTTTATTCTTTTTATATGTGAATCTCCTTTCCTCACATAACAGCGTAATTATACTGTATATCCAAGAAGGTGAGTGACATTGTCATTCCTCAAGGAAAAATATTAATGGTATTCCTAGAAGTAATACATTGAGCCTATTCAGGCCTATTCACATTAGAGGAATAAATCAGTGCCACCATCAAGGTTGGAAAGGTAAAGGCTCATTATATACACCTTTTGGATTCAAATATGGATATATTTATCAATTTGGCAATAGGTCATCAATAAACCGTAATATTTCCTTGGCATAGTTCTTTGAAAGGATTTGCTTATATTTCTGTTAATGATAGCCCGCACATTCATAACCAATGTCATACCTCTTTCTGAAGGAGACTTCTGCCAAAACAGAAAAAGAGCAAGTATGAAAGTTCTATAGATTCACAACTCCATCTTAGGAACAAGCCATTTCATTCAGTGCCGTGAAATATTATAGGTGGGCCCTTAAAATGTTTTACAGATGTTTGGTTCTTATACATATTATATTTAAACAGATATTCCAAAGTAATAGAACATTAGGAATGTTGTTTTTAAATAGTCAATTTCACAATAGATGGTAAAGAAATAGGAAATAGAATATTAGAAGTAAAAAAAAAATTCACAATTGACTGCAATCATGTACAATAACATTTCTTCAAGGTTCAGGGTTGAGCAATGAGATGCCCACTGTTAATTGATGTCACTTAGCTCCTTTTGCTAATAGGAGTGTATGAACAATAGTTTCTTTATCATGACTTCTAAATCTGATTTCTGTCATGTTCCAGTACTATCAACCATAGCGGTGCAGTTCATTCTCACAAAACACTTTTTGTTTGGCAACTCAGTGTGACATCATTGTGCTTCCATGTTTCTATATTCTCGAAGTAATTCTCATCCAAAAATAATGGAACAAAATGAAAATTAATTAGAAGGCAGAGCTTAGAAAATTGTTCTGGAGAGAAAGTCCTAAATCTTACTACAGCTGAGCTGTAGGGAGCAGCATTTGCTACGATAATTCTAAGTCCTGGTAGGTGCATTGAGGAACTAGGATCTTTCTTGATGAGAAAGATCTATGTATATTACATCAAGACAGAATGGGGCTAAGGCAGAATGTTTGTTTCAAAGTCTATTTCATACTCTACTATGCATAGGAAATTGTACTTCCCAATTTCTGCCCAGAACATTTTCAGCCCTACAGAATAGATTCTTTCCATCAGCTGTAGTATCCTAATGATGTTTTGTGAGGAGACAATACACCAGCCTATGACAAATGTCATTCTGTAACAACTATATCATATTGGTACAATTAAATTAATTCATGCTTTCATGAAACTTTCCTCAATTACAGATGGGTGTCAGGCTTTGCTCCCAGATCACTTTCACCTTGGATAATTAAAATCCACTTAGTTTGACTAATCTGCTTAAAACAGCTCAAAGGAAAAAGGCATATAATCTTTAAAAGTCCTTGAAATACTAATAATAGCATTAAAAACATTTTCCCCCCTCACTGTATCTTCACTTATATACATCCTGATTTTTTCCCCGGTCTGTTTTGCCCTTTAGGTCACTTGATTCCGAATAAATAGAAAAATATTCAAAAAATGGTTTGTGCAAGTCCTCATATTTATCATTTCAATTTCAGCCAGTCTAGCTAAAAAGTCTGTAGTATCTGATAATGGATTTTGTAGCTGGCTAGCACTGAAATATTTTATATTAAACTCTGCTCAGTCACTCTTTGAAGTCATAATTTATTGTGGGAGTGGGGAAATGAACCAGGTTTAAATATAAACTTTGTTTAAACTTAAATATGTGTAAAGGATGCATTTACTGGAAAGGAAGAATGAACGAATCAGATGAACAAAAAAAAAAAAAGCAATACAATAATTCATGGGACTTGTAAACTCATTCCAGCCTCCTTGATTGATGTTGGTCTCTGCATCCAAGAGATTCTTCCTTCCCATTTTGTTTTGCTACAGTGATTCATTTGAAATGCCCTCCAAATCTGGCTATACTCCAAACTGAAGGGAAATGAACCAAGACCTGATAAGTTATTCTGGAGAAGATAAGATAAGCAATAAATAGGTTTTTTTTTTAAAAAAAAAAAAACCAAATATATGTATGTGCTGTTTGTACTGTCAAGTTTAACACAAGGAAGAAAAACCTTCAATGGGAAAAGATGTTGCACTGGACATACAAAAGAAACCAGCTGATGTCTTAATAATTAAAAGGGATATGCAAATAAACCAAGAGAGTGACCTGGGTAATTTCCCTATATTGGGATTTACTAAACATGACATGTTAAAACTCTGGAGAATTTAGTGAGAAGGAACAAAGAAAAAATGAAAATAAATTGAGTTCTAGGACATTATTTGAAGGACCCAAAAATAAAAAATGTTAGATGTCTCTAACATTTTTCCGGCAACAATATTTCTTTCCAAATTATTCCCTAGATTTAAGAATGAATTTTGATAGATTATCTCCTTAACAGTATATTGCTGAAGCATCAAATCTAATTCACAAAGAATGTTTGCCAATTCCTCCCCAGATACAGATTCAATATTGAGTGATGATTATTTTTTATATTACATAAATGAAATGAGATAACCAAAGTCTTAAGTAAGACTTAATTCTTACTAAATCACATCTATCTGATGGCAGGAATAAAAAGGTGGCAACACTCACTTTTAGCAACAAGGCCAATCATTACTCATTAAAGGAAATAACTGGATAATCAATCCAAAATTGTTGAATAAGATTTGATTGATTGCTCTGCTTGAGAAGACCTCTGATAAAATTCACATGCCTGTGAAATCGTTATATGAAATTGTTATTTTATCCCGATTGGTAGCATTTCATTTGTTTTCTAAATCGCAAAATGAATACCTATCAGCATGTATGAAACTGGTATGATACAGGATTGTAGACCGCAGAATTAATGACTGCTGCTTCCAATCATGAACATCCTAATGTATCTGCCAGTTACAGAAATTCAACAGATCTGAAAGGCACTGTGTGCACTTCAAAAATGGCTCAAAAGAACAGCTTTAGACCTGTGAGCACAGCCTTTTTCTGACAGTCATTAAAGTGGCCTGTTCTTTTTAGGTTTTTGTGCAAAACTGGAAAATGATGGTGCAGCTTTAGAAAGCAAATTAACTTTAATGAGTAGATGCTTAGAGTAGCAGCTGTTCTTTCTTCTTTCAGGCTGATGCAGAAGCCCTGGGAGGTTGGAGAAATGCTGTGCATATTTGTGTGGGATTTGAAGCACTGGGTGCAGGCCCCTACTAGATTTCAGGAGGCTGGTGTTAGTCCATTACATTTGTAAATCCACACATTGATAGAACTCTTCTCCGTAAATGTTTTAGGAGAATGATGTATGGATAAATCCTATGACATGAATTTTAATTAATTTGTAAATTAAACATCTGTAGGACACTTGGGATGTTTCATCTCTTCCCTCTTTCCCCACCACAAGGTTGATCAAGTTATTTAGGCACCTGAGGCAGGCAGCTCAACAATACATTCTCTCTTTCTTCATAGCAAAAATATAACATTAAATAAAACTTCTCTACATTTTGCTGGTGTAAATCTAGATGTGTAAGTCAGCTACTTCACTCTGCTTAAAGGGTCTGGTGAATGAGTGGGGGGCGGCACTATACAGTATAAACTGGGAATGCCTAATCCCATCCTCAAGCCAACACACTGACAGAAATGCTCTAAGTATCATTCCATGATTCCTGTTCAAAGCTTCAGAGAGCAAAGTGAGACTTTGCACATTGTGGTAGAGTATTCTTCTAGTCATTTTTAATGCAAGCATCAGCACAAAATATGTTTTGCCAATAACTGGGATTTTCTGTTCATCAAAGCATTTTACTGTTTCCACATTGCTACTGGTGTTGCCACAATTTGCCCCTTGTCTTTTCAGGGAAAGAAGTTAAGGAGGGGATAGTCTACAATTTCTCACTAAGAAAAATCAATGGGCAGTATTAATTTTCACTAATGTCAAAATTTGGCATTTAGTCAAATGTTAGTTTTCCTTTAGTCCTTCTGTTTCTTAATTTCCTCCAGCAGCATATGGCATCATTTCCTAGCCATTTTCAAGACCTGAGTAAATATATTTGAGGTCATGACAGAATAGATTGTGCATGATACAAGTATGACAACATGAATGGTGGATTGGCCAAGTGTTATTATATAATTCTAGGGGTGTTGTATAATTTGCAGCACCGGCTTGTTTATATGTGTTGTTTGTCAACATGTGAAAATGGTTGGGTTTAAAGTGTGGCAGGTGTTTGGGTAAAAATAAAAGGAAAGAAAAACAAAAGCATTTGCATTTGAGATCATTATAGAAGACAATTGGAAGATACAGATGAGACCTTTCTAAAATCTAGATGACTAGTTTTTCAAAGAGGCATGCAATTGTGATAATGGAAGATTTAAATTATTCTGACATCTGCTGGGTATCTAACTATGCCAAGAATCAGAAAACCAGAAAATTCTGATGACAACTTCATTTGTCAGAAGATGGGAAGAAAGAACAAGAAGTTATGTTATCCTGGACTTGTCCTTAGCAAGAGAGAGGAAATTATTGAAAAAATAACATAGAGTGGTATTGGGAAATAAAACTTATAATTATGGCCTTCACGATATCCAGGGCAGGAGGCGATGAAAGGAGCTGACCTTTACATTGGATTTGGGGAAAGAATGGATATCCAGGAAATATGGGAGATACTGAGTGTTAAGTTGGGTGAATGAGGACGCAGCAAGCCAGAGTAGTAAGTGACAACAGCTCTTTATTATAGGGTGAGACTCCAGCAACTGACCTGGGGAGCCAGCTCCCTTTATATACCTTGCAGCTGTGGTGGTCAGCCAATCAGCTGAGGGTCAGTTAATTTGAACTTCCCGCCAAACAAACCTATTTACATAACACTCCTCCCCTCCCAGAAGTCACTTGGGGTGTTATTTGCATACAAAGTCTGTCAGGTGACTAGGGCGTGTGCGAGTCCTAGCTGACCTGCGCAGTTCAGTCGGAGGGGCGGCGTCGAGCAGGTCGGAGGGACTTTCTGTTTCTCCCTGCTCCGCCGATGAGGCCTCCGGGACCTCTTCGTGGGCGGCGACTTCTCCTGCTGTTGGGACTACCTCAACGGGGCGGCGCTGGATACCAGAGTCCTCAGCTAAGTCCTCCGCTCTACTCGGGCTAGTGGTTTGTGCTTCTGGTTGGTAGTCGTGGTCGGAGATGGGGTCGTCTGGTGTGTCTTCGGTGTCTGTGGTTACTCTTTTTCGTAATTGATCAATGTGCCTGCGCCAAACTCTCCCGTCCCCCATGTCTACCCTGTATGACTTGGGGCCTGTGATTTCTGTGATTGTTCCGGCCTCCCAGAGTGGGCCCTGTCCATAGTTTCTAGCATGTACCGGTGTTCCTATGGTGAACTCTCTAAGTTTCCTTTCCCCCCCCTTGAAGACCTCTGGGGAGTAATTGGGGTTTAGTCTGTCTAGAACTCCCCGGAGTTTCCACCCCATTAGTAGTTCGGCCGGGCTTCGGCCTGTGGCTGTACAGGGTGTGGAGTGCTGGGCTATTAAGAATTTGTCTACCCTTTCCTGCCAGTCTCCGGGGCTTAAGCGTGAGAGGGCCTCCTTTGCTGACCTCACGAATCTCTCCGCCTGTCCGTTACTAGCCGGGTGAAACGGGGCAGAAAGGACATGTCTGATCCCCAGTCCCGCTAAGTACCCCTCGAACTGTGTTGCGGTGAACTGTGGCCCGTTATCTGACACTAGGATGTCCGGTAACCCATGTGTGGCGAATAATTGTCTTAGCTCTCTGATGGTTGCGTCGGTGGTAGTGGCCTTCATTAGCTTGATCTCCAGCCATTTGGAGAATGCGTCTACGACGACCATGAAGGTCTGTCCATGGAATGGGCCTGCAAAGTCAATATGTATTCTGGACCAGGGTCCCTGGGGCCTTTCCCACTCCCTCACGGGTGCCGTTGGCGGGTCTGATCTGGACTCTTGGCAGGGCTGACATCTCCCCACCCACTCTGTAATGTCTGCATCCATGCTGGGTCACCAGACGTAGCTCCTGGCTAGCCCCTTCATTCTCACAATCCCAGGGTGCCCCTCATGCAACAACGTTAAGAACTTTTCCCTTAAGCGTGAGGGAATAACAACCCGATCGCCCCATAGTAAACAACCCCCTTGCATTGTCAATTCGTCTCGTTTTCCCGCAAACGGGTTAAATTCCCCGCTCCCAATCTTTTCCGGCCACCCCCTCATGACCCAACTTGCGACTGTCCGGATCACGTGGTCCTTGGTTGAGGCTCTTGCAACCTCGGCTGATGTTATGGGCCCAGAGTCCAAAACGTCTATCAGCAGGATGGGGATGCCGGGTGTGGGGTCTTCTAGGCTGTCAGGTAGTGGGCATCGGCTTAGTGCGTCTGCGTTGCCCATGTTCGCCCCTGGTCGATGTACCAGGCGATAGGAGTATGCTGCGAGGAAGATGGCCCAGCGTGTCATCCTGGGTGACAGTGCTGCCGGGGTTGGTCGATCTCCCGCGAGGAGACCCAGGAGTGGTCGATGGTCTGTGATTAGTTCAAAATCCCTCCCGAACAAGTACTCGTGGAATTTCTTTACTCCCGAAACGGCGGCGAGGGCCTTCTTGTCAAGCTGGCTGTAATTTCTCTCGGCACTTGATAGCGTTCGGGAGTAATATGCGATGGGTGCTTCCAGGCCATTCGGGAGTCTATGGCTCAGGACGGCTCCCACCCCGAATGGGGACGCGTCACATGCTAGAACAAGGGGAAGCATTGCGTTGTATTGGATCAAGAAGCTCTCAGCTGATAGTAGTTTCTTAATGCCGGCGAATGCCCTGTCTTCAGCCTCCCCCCATTTCCATGTGGCTTTCTTGGTTAACAGTTTATGTAGGGGTTCTGCCACTGTTGCCTTGTCTTTGAGGAAGATGGCGTAAAAATTTAATAGTCCCAGGAAGGCCTGTAACTCTGCCTTGTCCTTGGGGGTAGGTGCTTCTCTTATTGCCCTGATCTTGCTCTCTGTGGGGTGTATGCCGGTGCCATCTACTCTGTATCCCAGGAATTCGACTGAGGGGACTGCGATCATGCATTTATTGCGTTTTACTCTGAGTCCCGCGTCCCTGAATTTCCTTAGGACCTCCCTCAGCCTTTCTCTTAGCTGCTGCTCATTGTCCGCGGTGATGAGCACCTCATCAAAATAGGGCACCACCCCGGGGATCCCTTGTAGAAGCCGTTCCATGGTACTTTGGAACAGTCCGGGGGCCACGCTTACTCCGAATTGCAAACGGGTGCACTTGAAGGCCCCTCTGTGGGTTACGATGGTCTGTGCCTCTGCGGTAGCGCCATCTACTGGCAGCTGCTGGTACGCCTGCGCAAGATCGAGTTTTGCGAATATCTTGCCGGGGCCCAGGGAATGCAACAAGTGGTGAACGACTGGCACTGGATAGGCGCTCTGCTGCAGGGCCTTATTGATTGTGCATTTATAATCAGCGCATATGCGCACTGATCCGTCCGGCTTGACCGGTGTCACAATTGGGGTCTCCCATTTGGCGTGGTCGACTGGGACGAGCACCCCTTGTTTGATCAATTTATCCAGCTCAATGTCTATTTTGGGCTTCAGGGCAAATGGTACACGCCTGGGCTTTAAGCGGATGGGTGCGATGTTGGGGTCTAGATTAAATGAAATCGGGGTCCCCACATACTTGCCAAGCCTCTCGTCGAACACGTCCTGGAACTCCTGCATCAGGTCTTCCTTCAGAGTGCTTCGAACGTTCCTTACTCCGGTGAATCCCATGCCTAGGGCTCTAAACCAGTCCATGCCCAGGAGGCTGGGGAGGTTGTCTCTGACGATGGTGAGGGGCAGTTTCTCGGTAAACTCCCCGTACTGGACTTGGAACTCGCCTCTGCCTTCGACGGGTATGCGGTTCCCTTGGTAATCCTTCAGTCTGCGAAGCTGTGGCTGGAGCTGTCGCTTGTGTGCGCTGGGGATGACTCTCTTTAGGGTTTCCCACGACATGATGGATATCGGCGATCCCGTGTCGATCTCCATCTGGCACTCCCGTCCCTCGATCTCGACCGTGGTGTAGGTCTTTTCTCCGGGAGAGGTGCAGGTCCGTTCGATGCGAATGGTGTAGGCCCCAGTGTCTTCAAATTTCGCGCCCTTCCGGTTTCCGCCATCCCTGTTGGGCCTTCGGTGTGGCGCCGTCTCGGATTGGGCCGTTTGGCCACGTGGTCTGTAGCTCCGGTGTGTTTTCGACCTACAGACTCTAGCGATGTGGCCCCTCTTCTCACAGGAACGGCAAACGGCGTCCCTGAACTTACAGTTTTGTCGTGAGTGGGATCCTCCGCAGCTGGCGCATTCGTCTCTGGGCTCTCTGCGGGCTGTGTGGGGCTGCTCGGTGCGGTAGACCTCTTCCTCAGACTCCCCCTCGCTGGCGGTGCTTACAGCCTCTCGATGCACTGGCGCCGTCTTCTGCGTTGTTTTGGTTAGGTGGGAGCTCTTTAATCTCTCGGCGGCCTTTACTGACGACTCTTGCGCCCTGGCCTCGTCTAGCGCGATGAGTAGAGTCAGGTTTGCCCTCGCAAGCAGCCTCCTCTGGAGCCGGCTATCTCTCACTCCGCAAATTAGTTGCTCTAGGAGCATCTCATCCAGGTCTCGGTACTCACAGTGGGTTGCGGCCTTACGCAGGGCAGCGACGTACTCGCTGATCGATTCTCCCTCCTGCTGGAGCCGTTGCCGGAATTCGTAGCGCTGCACGTACTTCGATGGCGTTGGGGCATAGTGGTCCTTCAGCAGGGTCTGTAGCATCGACCAGGAAATGTTGTGGACCGAATTTGGCTCCGACAATGCTTCGGCTGTGTCGAAAACCCTTGGCCCACAGTGACTCAGGAATAGGGCTTTCTTCCGAACGTCCGGTAGCCCTTGCATGTCGTTTGCCACCATGAAGCACTCGAACCGGGACATGTAGGATCCCCACTTCTCTTCCTTGGGGTCGAAAGGCGCTGGCGGGGTGTAGGCAGACATCGTTTCGAGATTCTCCTGTGTTCCGCTCGCTCGCCTGGCTGGATTCAGATGCGGTCTCGGGTCCCCTTTTTCTGAACGTGGCTTCAGCTCCGTTGAGTGTGGCTTCAGCTCTTTTGCGTGTGGCTTCAGCTCTCCTCTGCTTCTGGCCTCAAAATCCCACCTTCGTCGCCAATGTTAAGTTGGGTGAATGAGGACGCAGCAAGCCAGAGTAGTAAGTGACAACAGCTCTTTATTATAGGGTGAGACTCCAGCAACTGACCTGGGGAGCCAGCTCCCTTTATATACCTTGCAGCTGTGGTGGTCAGCCAATCAGCTGAGGGTCAGTTAATTTGAACTTCCCGCCAAACAAACCTATTTACATAACACTGAGAGTGTAAAGAAAAAGGATTTCTACAAGACAGAAAAGTAGAAGATTTCTAAAACCAGCACGAAAACATGCAGAGTTCTCTAACATACCAAAGAGAAAAAAGAACATGCTGGGGAAATAAAATGAGGGGAGCATAACAAAAGAACATTATAAAATGTAGGAAAGGTAAATCTCATAGTAGGCCTAGTTTTGCAGGAGAATCCAAAAGCAACAAAGGGTCCTTTGAGTAAATTGGGATCAAAAGAAAAGGCAAAGAGAATGTAGATTTTTTGCAAGGAGAAAATGATGCTGATGCTGATAATGAATTTAACTCTATTTTTGGTCTGTCTTGCCTCAGAAGAAAATAAAAATCCTAGCTGCTCCTTATGCCAGTGGAAAGAAGGAAGAAGGAACTGCCATTTAGAACAGGTAAAGAGTAGGTAAGGGAGAATGTAGCTGATTCAAGCAAATTCAAGTCTCTAGGGCCAGATGGATTTAACCTAGGATCCTGATGGAATTAATAAAGCAGATACCATAACTGCTTTCAGTAATCTTTGAGAAGTGGGGGACTGGTGAAACCCCAGAAGACCGGAGGAGAGCAACTGTCAACATTATTTTCAAAAAGGTGAATAAAGAAGGCTCACAGACATTTCAGCTTGACTGTACTGGACAAAATCTTCAAACAGCATGTTGTGAGCAGTTGGATAGATGTGTCATAATTAACAAAAGCCAAAGTGGGTTTGTCACAGCAAATTATGCCAGATTAACTGCACCTCTTTCTTTGAAAGGCTTACTAGTTTAGAAGGTCAGAAGAATCTGCAGACATAGTATATCTAGACCTCAGCGAATCAGTGTGCCACATGATTATTTTCTTCATTAAATAATAAAATATGGGCCAGTTGGATTCAGATTTGACTGAATGACCATAGTAAGGGATTCATTGATGGCTCTACTTCAGCTCGGACAGAAGTATCAAGTGGAGGGTAAGAAGGCTTTGTCCGGGTCCTCTGTTGCTCAACATTTTTATTAATAATTTTCTATAATGGAATTAAAGGGGATTTTATAAGTGTGCAATAACAGGAAGCCTATACTTGAGTTGTAAGTAAAAAGATTCAAAAAGATTTAGAGAAAAGGTCTTAATCTTTTTGTGCCAGGGGAGGGAAGGGAAGGGAGATCTTTATGAATCTTTCCTTTCACGCAAAAATATATATTTAAATGTATAAAATAAAATTCTCTTGACACCAAAGCTGTAAAAGAAGAAGAAGATAAAATAAAATGCATAGTTATATACATTTATCCTTTCCCTTGGGGCATAACCAATGGCTAATCTCCATTTCCCTCCTAAGAAAATTTTAAAAAGAGCATTTAAAAAAGAGTTAAGAAGTTCTGCCTTCTCACCCTCCCACATTATCATTTCACCACTTTCTCTTTGCAAATGGACTTACATTTCCATTGGCTTCCATATTTGTTTTAATGTACTGTTTTGTGTTATTTTGATATTACTGACATTACTTTCTTGAAGCATCCACTTATTCTGAGCTTTAGTATTTTGGAGGCAGGAGAGTGGCAAAGTTCCTCATTTCTGGAGACTACCTCGTATTCTTCTTTTACATTTCTTGTATGTTTCCTGTTTCCATTTCTGATACAAGTTTCTCTTTGTTGTTTTAGAGAGCTCTGTATATAACCATGCTGGCCTCTGTAGATCTTTTCCATTTTTTTTCTTTCCTAAGAGAAATTGTTTGTGGCTGCATTTTCTGTGTCCAATTTTATAGAATTTCCCAGCTTTCCTGGACACTTTTTTCCAGAAGAATTTTAAGCCATAATAAGCTTGGTGGGCATGCAAAAAAAGCTTAAAAAGCAAACATTTTACAGGGGATTTTAAAGATTAATATTCAATTAAATCCAGAACCATTTTAGGTTTGATAGCCTAAACAGTTAGAAAAACCATGAAGATTACTCTAGTAAGTTTACTATATGCACAAAGATAGGAAGATGCAGCATGAACGATTGGGTAGTGAAATTGATAGAAGTTGCTGAGATGGACAAAACTGATTTTTGACAAACAAACTTTAATATTAGAGAAAGGATAATACGTATATTTATTGATGATTGAAATCCCCTTATATATTATTTTGTGTGTAAAAATAAATAAGAACTAGATTATGGCTCGGATGATTAGACAGGGTAGATTATAGAACGAAGAGAGGTATGTTGTAACCATAGAGTAATAGGTAAATTAATAATTGTATATTACTGTTGTAAAGAAGCTATTTCTTTGTATTTTTATATTTTCTTTATTTCTTTTTTCCTATTTTCTTCTGCTTTCAGCTTTTTCTGTTATTTCTCTTTTTTTCTTTTCTCTATTCTGTTTTAATTTCTGTTATTATTATTGATTTTAAGACTTTTAATAAAAATTATGTTTAAAAAAGTTAAACCATGGGATTGGACTTACCTTCTTTTATAAATATCCCTCTGAAGCTGTCTGCTTCTTCTTGGTTCCTCATTGTCTGAATTTCACAAATTTCAAGGATAATTTTCCCTATATAAATGAATGGCTTCCTTCCTTTCAAATATCTCAGCTCTAATTGTCAAAGATCTATAAAATGCATTTGTTATTTTCTGAATAAAAGTCCATATAGTATAATAATGTCTTATTTTGGTAGTATCATGTAAGTAGTGCAACTAGCAGCTTTGTGATGGACAGCTGCATAATGATTCCCTAAAATACTCTGCATCACCTAATTAAACTTGTGTGATTTCTAAATGATACCTCAACATAAACTGTGATGCCATTTTATAAATAAATATGGCTAAGTGGTTACCATTTCAGTTTGCAATTAACTAATTATGCTGACCTACTTTAACCTTCCTCAATTATGTTATTTTGTAACTCCCCCTTTGATGTTTGGTTTTAGTAAAACTTTCAGTAACGTTAATGAGGACAGCATTGCTCATACATATTATTACAGATTAACAGATTTGGAAGGGACCTTGTAGATCATCTAGTCCAACCCGCCCGCCCAAGCAGGAGACCCTACACCATTTCTGACAAATGGTAGTCCAAGCTCTTCCTGAAAGCCTCCAGTGATGAAGCTCCTACAACTTCCGAAGGTAAGCTGCTCCATAGGTAGATTGTTGTCACTGTCAGAAAATTTCTCCTTATTTCTAGGTTGAATCTCTCCTTGATCAGTTTCTATCCATTATTCCTTATCTGGCCTTCAGATGCCTTAAAAATAGCTTGACCCCTTCCTCTCTCTGGCAGCCCCTCAAATATTGGAACACTGCTATCATGTCTCCCCAGGTCCTTCTCTTCATTAGACTAGCCATGCCCAGTTCCTGTAACCCTTTTTCATACATTTCATTTCTCTATGTATTTCACATTTTTTCATATAGGAGATGACCAATTTTCTATTTCTCCTAAGGTTTCTGGGAAAAGTCATTCCCTCAAATCTTTACATAATCAATTGATGTGCTCAGAGTTAGATAAGACTGCACTTCATGTAAGAGCACTGTAATCAAACCTAAATTCAGAGGGCCTTGAACTCTGCCTATTGTGAATCTGGAAAGGGGACTTCTAAACCTCTCAGCCCTGCCTGGCCTGCTGAGCAATCATTGTTGGCATCATAAGAAGTGTCTTTCTTAAACAGAAAGCAAACCTCAAAGGCAATGGCGCACAATTGTTTTCAAGCTCATCCACTCAGCCTTTGGAGAGAAACATTAAAAATGCAGTCATTTATCCAAACAGGAAAGCACACACTGCTGAGGAAAGGCATGGTAATGTATAAAATAGTTTATTACTATAATAAATAAAATTAAATTTTGTTTTTACAAATATTCTTTGTGCTTGTTTAAAAATGTCAGTAAGGGAGTATTAATGTTGGTGATGGCAATTTCATCAGAACATTCCAAACAGAAGATATAGGCTTCTCTCTATTGGCAGCGTCTTGGCTGACCACAAAAATAGTTTCTATTTATTTTGCTTTATTCATGCTTGAAAAGACAAAGTGACAAATGCAAATCATCAAAAGAGAGAGGATTCTGGAAAAAAAAAATGAAAACAAGTGACATACATTTGTAAAGTGCCAGAACAACTGCATTACAGTTTATTCGTCAAGTCTCCATGCAGTGGTGGCAATGGAAGAGTTTGACCTGTTTCCAGCCAAGGGGAAAAAAATACAGAGCATATGAAGATACAACAATATAACACATTCATTATGAAAAGTCATATTACTTCATAGAGCAGTTCATCCTGATACAAGATTATTGAAACATACTACCTATTATTCAAAGGGTTATTCTTTTTTTCTTTTAAAAAATGCTCATTTTAAAGTTAAGTAGGAATTATACCAAGGTGGTGGTGAGGGAAGGGATCATTGCCCTTTGAAATTTCACTTTTTAAAAAATCCTCCCAACATGGGACATCCCAAATCCAGTTACAATAATAAGGTGGGATCCCTCATATCAAATCATTTTGTACAACATTCAGGAGTCATGTGGAAAAAGACAATTACAGCAGCAGAGAGAGACGCCCACTTGGTCAAGAGATAATGGAAGGATGGGGTCGGGGGAGAGGCTTTGATCAACATACCAAGACAAGGCCCCGATCTTTGAAAGGGTCCATGATGAGGGATCTAGGGTTTCCCTTTGGGGAAAGGGGGAAAGGCTACAGCAAAACTAGTGCGAAGGCAGTATGTGGAAAAATCTATATAATTACTGACAAGTTATTCTTATTAGATTTTAAGAAATCTAATCAAAGTGCGTTATATCTTGAGGCAACACTGTAGTGATCTGCACTGTACAAAACATTATAAAGGGAGTCCACAACAGCATCACAGTTTCAGTTCTATCACTTACAGAAAGGCTCTTAAGGCTAAATGTTAAAATATCTTATTGCAGGAAGCTTGGTTTCTACTTAGCTTGAATAAATCATCACCACAAAATTTGGGGTGGGGGGGAAATACCCACAGATCAAAGAAACGGTACTAATGATAATGCGACTTATACAACTTGCATTGAATGCTTGGAGCCCACTGAGGCTTCCTTCCTTCAAAATGCTTATTCTTACTTTGAATGTTGGTGCCTGGTCACTATCCTTATAACCTCTGAAAGCTGCCTTCCCTAATGGGTTTCCATTGAGTACATGTTAGCCACTGTGGCACAAAGTTAGAGACTTCAAAGCAGAGAAATACAGCACTGAATGGGTGTCTCTCAATTTAGCATTCCTCCCCCAAATGTGTTTGGATGACAACCTCCAGGCAGCTGTGTATGCTGCTGGAAATCCTACAAGTTGTAGCCCCAGTGCAACATGAGGACATCAGGAATTGGGGAAGATTGCAGAGTGGGAAACCTGAAAACAGCAGCACCCAGAGAGACTCTGTTTTGTGGAAACTGCAGTAATAATAAGCACTTTGGGAGGCCTTCTAACAGAGAGAAAGCATCCTACCTCAGTGGAGATATAGATGTTCTGCTCACAAACCAACTGTGCATTACAGAAATACAGTGGGAATCAACATAACATGAAAGCCCTGCTGTGAACATTAGAAATCTCAATGCAAAACATACAGAATATCACCTGATTATATTGGCACGTTTCAATAAAAGATGGAGGCAGGCCATTCTTGAAGTTACTAATGACATTTTCACTCATGAGACTTAAAGTTGCTCTTGCATCCACTGATCTACTATGCACACTGAAAGCTGTATTTCCAGTTAAGTAACACTTTTCCACAAGTATTTAAATAAGTATAATTAATAATGACCAAGTATCTAAAAATTTGAAGTGTGATTTAGTGCTAAAGTTTAGCAAGATCCGGTGTAAGTTTTCGTGGATTGAGCGACCATAGACATCATTACATTTCATTACTAGACTTTCTTCAGCACTGAAGGATTGCCCTAAGGAAATATAGCCTTGATTCCATAGTTAGGGCTCACTCCTGTGCCTGTTTTTGCAGAGTAAGAATTTAATGTCTTAACCTTTGCTAAACATATTTCAGATTGCAGCCTAAATATTGTGCATTATATCCATTTATAATTTTTCAGGTTCCCCTGTCATCTTTTCAGTTCCTAATTGTTGGGCAAAGATTAGCATTTACAAACTGCAAGTCATAATTTGCATGGTCCAAAAAAAGCATTTGAACCACACGATAGGGAGAGAAATGCTATCAGCAGTTAATCTGACAGGAGAGCAATATTGTAAAGTTTTCCTTAATATGCCAGCACAAGCCCTACAATTCCCACTGACATTCATGCAAACTATCACGATGTAGTCCTTGTAGCAAAAAGATTGGAGATAAAGCAAGAACTTGTTGTAGGATCACGAGGTCATGTACACTCAACCGACAGAGCACTCCAGCTGTCTTTAAATTTAGTTCTCAAAAGCCAAAAGGAACCAATATTGCATGTGTGCATCTGTCTTGACTGTTTTGTTGTTCCAAATAATCAGTACATGATATTTCTAGATGAAAGCAAAGGTTTCATCTGGCTGTCATCTTTCTTATCCATGGTTGTATAAAACCCATGCTATGGTGTACACACACACACACACACACACAAACAAACACACATAAATTTTTTTGGTACTTTCTTATTGCAATCTTGATATATATGTGATATGGAACATTTTAGAACGTCAGTTTGGAGAATCAGAACTTTTCAATACCAAAGCCATCTGATTTGTGTACAGTGTTTATAATTCCTGTCCACTTGATACCACATGCAACAATTCATGGCATCATGCATGCTCCCTTCCATATCAACAAAAGGACATCAACAATCAGATTACAAGGCAAGTGCAAAAGCTCAAACTTGTTTCAGGCTTGCATCTTCACTGCACAGTAAATGGATTGTTGACTTATGACAATACTAAAGATGATATTTTTGGGCCTCATTCTGTATGCTTGCTATCCTACATTGACATTTTAATCTTTTCCTGAAGATGGACCTCAGAGTTTGTTCCTTGTTCTCAAATGGACAAAAACAATCTACTATCCACGGATGGAAAAATGCCTTTGTTTTTGATGCATCAAAGGACAGAAATGATTTGCCCAAAAGCACCTGTTCTAAACTAATACCTGTATGTGTGTGTGTTGCATCTGCAAAATCCCATGACACTCCTTTGTTAATGTAAAAATAACATCCTATGTGGTTTCATGCCAAAATCTCCACTCAGTCAAAACAAGAAAACAAAAATCAGCCAGGAAGTTCACAGCAAAATGCTCTTTCAAGTCCTTACAGTGAAGTACTGTAGGAGTAGAACATCACCTTCTGTGCGGTTAAACTGGATGTTCTCTGGAAAATCAGGACAGCGCTGTAAATGAAATTTAAAGCAAGAAGTGTGTTTTTAATATTGCACATTATAATTGTAGATACAAATACATATATTCCAAAGACACAAAGGGCTTTTAAAAATGATTCTAAGTTGTGTCATTTTAAAAACTAAGCCTGCAATTTAAACAAAAACCAAGTATTTTATCTGAACACCTCCAAGAAAATTTCAAAATATAATTTGTCCAAGTAAGCATCTTTTTACCATTATAAATTTTTACCACTATAAATATCCTGTAAGTCATGAAAACACACTATATTGCTCCCAATGGGGTCAATACTTACAATGGGTTAATGAGTAATCTCTCGTATTTACATGGGGTTGACCAATCATACTTAAAGATCTATTGAAACAATCTGAAATCAATTCTCTTTTCTGACTTTTTCATCATTTTTCACCATTATGCTGAAATTTTTGTCATTATGGTGATTTATCAACAAGTATTCTCAATCAATCCTTTTGTTTGAAGCTGTAGGCATTCCGTGTTACAAGGCTTTTCCCTTTTTCCCTGAGTAGATGGAATTTGTGGTATTTTTGTAATAGCATTGGTGAAAGCATTAATAGCATCAGAACATAGACAAAAGATAGAAAGCAGTAAACAAAATGTCTATGGATATTCTCAATCATCCAGGTCATCATTGTCCCAAAGGTGCTTTTTGTAAAAGTCACCTGAACTTTCTTGGTTTTTGTTTTTGAGAATGTTTTGCTTTTTAACCAAGACCTGAAGACATTTCTTGGATGAGAAGCACAATGTTTTCAAAGCAAAAACCAAGAAAGTCCACTTGCCTTTTGGAAAAAGCACCTTTGGGACAGGAAACCAAACCCAGTCATATTTATTTATTTAGTTATTTAAATAAATAACAGAACAGAACAGAACAATCAATGTTCTGAAGACAGAATTGTGTAATGTGGGACATTAGTGATGGCTGCTTCTATGGGAGTTAACAAACATTTTTTACTTATAGCTGTGTTGCAAAAAATATGCATACTAATCGGGAAAGGGGGAAAGGTTTCATCATATGAAATAAACCCTGATTTAGGAGCTGCTTGGCTCCAGTGTCTTCAAGCCTGTGATGAACAAACCTCAAATATCAATATGTCATACTTAGGAACTCCAAATAACTTGTAGAATATACTCATATCCTTACAATGAAATTAAATAAGCCTTATTCCAAGACACAGGACAGCAGGGGGAAAAGTCTGCTCTCAAACCTGATCCTGCAAGTTGCCATTGTCAGTGCATTAAAAATAATCTGTTGTTGATCTTTGTGATATTACATTTTCCCTTGTAGGGCACAGCTGAATTAATGGAGAATAGGAATAGAAAGGATAGCAATGGTCCTATGTGGCATTGCCGCTATTTTTTTTTCCTGTAAAAAGTTTACAGACTTTATACACTTGCTATGTAGCAAAGCCTGTGGGCAGGTATTCCTGAACCAAATTGACTTCAAAGTTGGACTCCAAAAATGCTTAGAATTTCAATGTCTTGTCTTCCTGCATTATTATTGCTGCTCTGCACAACCTCCTCCCACAAAATATATCAGCCTGCCAATGCCTTGCTTTTGCAATCCTCTAAACTTTTAAAACTCACCGGGTGGCAAAATATAGACAACACAGGATCAGTCGAGCCTAAGACTGATTTAATTACATCCAAAATCTCTGTTTAAATTCCCTTTATAGACTGGAGCTTGAAATTCACAATCTTTGGGGATGCACTGCTCAGAAAACAGAACAAACAGCCACAGTGCTCCTTCCCCATTAGGGTATTTAGCCCTAGAAATTGCTTTTGGCTAACCAACCAGAAATGCAATTAGACAAACCAGAGTTCATGTGGCCGTTGATGATAGTATATCATAATCTAGCAATGTCCCTCTCAGTGACCATAATCCTTCCATAATAAGTGGGCAACTCAGTACATTAGACTTTAGACTTAAGGACCTCAGGGCTTGCGATGCCCATATGTCTTATCAGAACTAAGCACCATTTTGTGGCTGAAAATAATTAAATATTTTAAAGCAAAAAGATAATAAAATGAGCACCAATATTGGCCCATCCCGTCTATGGATTATCAAATAATAAAACGATCACTTGAAATTATGCCCTATTGCCACCCATAAACTATGTCTCATATATATATATATATATATATATATATATATATATATATATATATATATATATATATATATATATATATATATATAAAGAATATTGTGATGAGCAGCAGCAGCAGCCTTTTTGCTATGTTAACATCCTGCAATACGAGGGTCTTCTATTTCACGGATATTAAACTACAGCATCATTTTTAAAAATCACAATGCTGAACAGTATTATATTCTCTCTCTTTCCCTCCCTCCCTCCCTCTCCCCCCCCCATTCTCTCTCTCTCTCACACACACACTTAAAAGCTGATATAAGGCTATCACTTTTAATAACACATAGTACCTATAAAAGCCTTAATATATTAATTACATTTCTAACTACTTTACTCTAGATGATAAATCTATACAAGATTTATCTTCCACATCTTCCTTTCTTACAAATGGCTAAAAGTATGCCAAGGCAATTTTAAAAAACTTGATTACTTTCAGTATACCTTTGGTACATAGTGCAAGAATAATTTCCAAGTTGTACACATCTTAAATTATTAATTATATGGCTTTACACTGATTAACAGATTAATAAATTTAAAACTACACAATTTTGCATATGGATAAATGATGATTTGAAGAGAAGAAAACCTATTTTCAATAATGCACATCATATGTAAATTTAGGATTGAAATGTTTGTGTTCTTGGTATTCTCTGAATTTGGTTGTTGTCCTGCAGAGGTTTGGTTACCAGGCTAGATAACATTATTAACCCAAGGACTGCAGGAAAACATCCAAGGTCAGAGGCCACTAAGAACCTCAAGGCCCATTTTCTTCATTTTTGGTTGCTTCCTATATGACCACATTAAGGCTGTGAGAAATATGGCATCTTCACCTGATTGGATAAAGCAGCAATTTATCTCCTAAGATGGCTGCTCCCACTTACAGTTTTTATAAATTCAGACATTCAAACTAACTACATCAACAGGGATACAAAGTTCTTATTATATAACCAAAAATAAACTTCTGTCTGAAGTGGAGAAACTTTTATTCTTTCTTCCAGCTGGACTCTACACATTTCCAAATGATGCTCTGAAAATACAAGAGGCCACCATAGAAAAAAAGTTAGCAGATACAGTAGGGTCCAGTAGGAAAGAGCTGTATTCATATACCATTGGATTAAAGTTATTTTTAAAATAAAAAAAAAGTCCTATTAAGTAGAAATGTCTTTTAAAATACGTTAAAAGGCCTTTAATTCATTTTGTTTCTAACTAAACAGTCACTAAACACTCCACTTCTAGAACTTATCAATGCAAATGACATGCATGATATATTCAGCAAAGTGGCACTAATGTTTGCACAAAACCTCATGATTTAACTTTGTGATATAACCCTATACAGAAGAGATTAATTTTAAAACTAATCTCCTCCACAGTTACTTCCAGGACTTCAACAGAGTTACTAACTACCAAACATTATGTGATGTATATAATTGGAATCAGTTTCTATTTTCATACAGTGGCTTATTTGACCTGATCAATATATAGGGAAATCTGTATTGTCAGATGGCAATGAATAAGATGCTACTGTATCAGAAAGGCATTATGCCACAGGTCAATTAGCTAAGAGCCTTGGTGGCGCAGCAGACTAAAGTGCTGTTAAGTAACACCAGCTGCCTGCAATTACTGCAAGTTTGAATCTCACCAGGCTCAAGGTTGACTCAGCCTTCCATCCTTTCGAGGTAGGTAAAATGAGGACCCGGATTGTGGGGGCAATAAGCTGACTTTGTATAAAAAAGAACACCGCTTAGGGGGAGGCGAAAGCCCTACTAAGCAGGTATATACAAAAGTATGAAGGCTATTGCTTAACGCATTGTAAGCGGCCCTGAGTCTCCAGAGAAGGGCGGCATATAAATCAAACCAATAAATAAATAAATTGGAATCCCCACCATTATCAACTTCATGTGCCTGCATGGAATACAGAAGTATTATTTCCACAACAGAAATGAATGCTGTGACAAAATGAGAACTCAAAAAATCTTGAGTACAGCTCGAAGGGATTTCCAAAGGTAGTAATATGGTTCTCCTTTTCATGTTAATGAAATCTAAATGTAGAATAACTGTAGTCCTACATTTACAACCAAAATGGGGACTGGAAAATTCATTAAGTGGTGCAGTCATTAAGTGAGACATCATGTGACTGCGTCCAATTTTATAACTCTTTTTTGCTGTGGATAACAATAGCACTTAGACTTATATACCACTTCACAGTGCTTTACAGCCCTCTGTAAGCGGTTTACAGAGTTAGCATATTTCCCCCAACAATCTGGGTCCTCATTTTACTGACCTCAGAAGGATGGAAGGCTGAGTCAACCTTGAGCCTGGTGAGATTCGATCTGCCAAACTGCTGGCAGCCGGCAGTCAGCAGATGTAACCTGCTATACTGCATTCCAATCACTGTGCCACCATGGCTTTTGGTGACCATCACATGACCATAACTTGTGACCTTTCCTGCTGACTTCCCCATTGATTTTGCTTGTCAGAAACTGGGAAGGTTGCAAACGATGATCATACCTGAATCATGATCATGTGATCATGGAGATGCTGCAATGGTCCTAAGTGGATCGGTCATAAGTCACTTCTTTTAGAGCTGTGGTAACTTTGAACAGTTGCTAATTGAATGGTTGTAAATCAAGAACTACCTGTAAATCAGATTTTTTTTGTCCTTTCTCTAGAAAACATTCTGTGCCTCTCTTCCATATGCAAAGAATCAGCACAAATTCTACAAAGCACAGTTGAAAACCAAAAAAAATATTCCTGAGCAATCAAGCTCTTTGCTCCTCAGTCTTCCTCCCACTCTCATTTTTGTTTTGACCATGGTTTAAGATTACAAATGCATTGAGTTTAATCAGGCTACACTAACTATCTATTTAATCTAACCTACGATTACTGCCAGAGTGCTGCTAAACTCTGATTTAGGTAGGCAGAGAAAGGAAGAGAGCTGTTGCATTGTAGAAGGAGAGAGGGGAGGTCAGGAGAGTCAAATCTTAAACTTGGATCGTAGTTTCAAACCATGGTAAACAGGGAGGCACTATATCTGTATTAAATAATGTTGTTTTTATGGAAACCCTGTTCCTGTCTAAAGATACAACAGTGTCACTAAATTTAATTGTTCTGACATAATTATATGCTGGATGTTTAAGCTGGATGTTCCCTGTTTAATTTAGAAAGATTCTTTGATTGAATCTCCTGGCCTCAGAAACAAACACATACATTTAGAATGGAAAGGCAGATACAGTGTTATGTATCTGATCCAGGAAACTAAAGAAGTTATGTCCAACAGCCCATAGACCATTCCAAAAGAAGTATATAGAAAGGAGGAGGGAGAGGTAAATAAAGGTAAATAGACCCAGCTGGCGCTGAAAGCTATGGGTCTTAATTGGCTATAGCTATGTTATCTTTCTTCCTGCAATTGCTGCAGGATTAAATAGCTCAAGACACACTATCTTAGTATTATGGTTGCTCCAATTGTGCACTAGCCCTGCTCTTAAAAACCAATACTATACGTTGCATCAGTTGGCTCCTTTATATGCTTTGAAATTATCTTACGATATTCTACAGATGACAGGTTAGTTATTAATTTCCAACAACCACCAATCCATGGTTTTTCCTTATGTCCAATGCTATGCCAGGAATTTAAAAACATAACTTACTAAATAAGACATTGTGGATTATTTTGTTCATAACACTAAATCATAATGGTGTGTATATAAAACAAAGAAAGCACATTATGGTTTAGTATAATCACATTCTGATTGTAAAAATAATTGTGGAATCTAAGAGAAATCTTGCTGAACCACAGACCATACAAGCAGATTCTATTTCTCCTTGATGTGATTGTATTAGAACCCTTGCATGTCTTCCCCATTATGTTTCATTCATGACCTAATCAGATTATCTTAAGAAAAGATCAGAGAATAATCAGAGCTTTCAGAATAAGAATAAATACTACATACTTCTTCATGAGGTACTGGAGACCATTACAATGAATAAATACATTGAAATGGTTTGTTTGTTATTAATGCATCATTGCTTCTGATGTATAAATATTTCAACATCCTTTGGTGTTTATAGTGCTGAAAAGAAACTCAATGATAAAATAAGTAGTTTTTTTTTTTAAATGAAGTAAGTACAAAATGTAAGTACTAAATGATAAATATTTAGTGTGGGCAAGAAAGCCATTTTTCTTGTCATTAATACCACTCTAAGTAGAAGCTTTTGTTTAAAAAAGCTTCACTACTTCGGACAGCTGAGCTCCTTGGCCAATTAATATTCTATTTTTGTAAAGAGATATTACCAACTATGTGGTAAGTTATAATGCCTGCTATGAATCATAGCTGAAATTAAAAACTATACTTCTTGATAATAAATTCCATAAATGTCATCTCATTTCTGGGTCTTTTCTTGGTTACTACAACAGGAATCCCTAAAAATTCTGATGAAGGGGTGGGTGGGGGGAGAGACAAAATAAGTTCATTTCACCAGGCAAGAACTTATTCAGCTACCCACCAACAAATTTAAAAAATGTAAAGACATTTTTGCAACCTGAAGCTTGGAAAGGACACAGTTGAACTTCCCTGGTCCAATTGCCTAAAACTTAAGTATTTTTAAAGAGGAGTGGAGGAGATCTCTTCTACCACACATATACAATAATATCTCACATGAGAGGGCCACATGAATCTCTCCACTCAATAAGGATCAAAGTTTTCACAAATTGAGTCTTTGTTTTTGTTTTTGTTTTTGTGGAGCCCTTCTACAGATATTATCTTAAGATCAAGGAGAATTGGGTCTCACGCATTCCATTTGAAGAGATTCAACAAACTTGGTAAATATTGTATATGAAGCTAATGCTTGAACTTCAGTTCTATAGTTTTGTTTTTGTCAAAAATAACTTTGAGTGGAAAAGGATGCATGAATAAAGTAGGAAAAACATTATAAACTGTACCCTTGCTGTCAAAAAAGACTTCAGAGTCAGCTGCCATCTTGACATGAGGTTGCAGTTCTTGTCACTGTACCATTAAGAGAGAGGGGACATGGTTAACAAGCTGGCCCCTCAAATCATGATCATCAAAAAAAAAACAAGATTAAATGTTCATTTCCTTCAACACATTAAGTGGGTGTTGGATAGTGTTTTTAGGGATATTCAAATCACTCCTGTTTAAAGAACCACTCAGCTTGCTCCAAACATATCTTTTTCTGATTCTGGAGATTGGGGTCTTGATATTTCATACAGCTCCTGTGGTGTCTGAGAGCTTCTTCGAGAGGCTAATATCCTTAATATCTCAGCAAGCTGTTTTTCTATATTGGTCATTTTTGTATTTAAAGCTTTGATGTCCTCCTTCAATTCATGTTTCACTTCCAGCATAGTTGCCTGGAGAGTCTGTTCAGGGATAGGGTAGAAAGAGTGTTTGACTTCTGCAAGGATGGGACTTCGATCCTGAGGACTTCGTGTTTCCCCCACATTGTCCAAGCGCAGGTCACTTTTTGTGATGCCACTGTCACAAGAGTCTGTCTTTTTCAAAGTAGCTTCACCTGTTGCTTTTGTTCTTTCTGGCAACGTTTCCATGGATTCAGCTTTGGAAACTTTGTTCCAGTCCTCTCCCTTGGCACAAGCATCTTTGAATTTTGCCCAGCCTTTACGCTTTGGATAATCTCCTGCTGCTTTCCCACCAACATAGTCTGAAACTGGAGCTTGAAGTTTGGCTTGATCAGATACACCTGATGTTGAAGCAGTCTGATAGGCAACTGGGGTTGCAGGGCTTTCCCTTACAGTGACAATGCTGGCTTTGACAACTGTGTGGGAAGAGTGGTCTCCTAAAATGTTGCCCTTTTCAACATCAAAGTCTTCTCTGCCTCCTCTTTCTGCAGCTAGTCGGGCTTCCTTCTGTTGCCGAAATCTTTGGAAAAGTCGACGGACTGGATGGTCAGGTGGCAAGACCAAAGGGGCTTCATTCTTCCTTTTCATTCTCTCTTCTTCTTCTCGTTTTACATCACTGATCTTCCGGAATACAATCTGTAGAGGGGGGAAAAAACATGACAAAATAGGATATCCATTCCTGCATTTTGAGCTGATATATATGACTATATATTTAAAAAAAAACATTGCTGTGGCCACTGGAGTACATGAATTTACATCAATGCTAGCATTAGATGAACAAATGAAAATTCATAGCTCAAATAGTTATAGAAAATATATTTATCATGATTCCCAAGAACAAATTATGAGGATCTTAGTTTGCCTCAGAAAATAACTGAACACACAAATGTTTAGTACTATAGACAATCATTTAGTGTTAATCCTTACTGCTTATATATTTTGATGACCCATGAGGCCTTATTTTACAATAAATTGGTAAAAAATTGAAGGGCCCTAGATTGCTGCTATATTTGTTATGTAATATATTCCTTTGGTTCAGAATGTCATAGAGCTGAAACAACCAGAGGTCTTTAAATGAAAATAAATAAATAAATAAATAAATATTCACTTCTTAGTCTCCCATCCAGGGTTTTCATAATACATTGCAATTAACTAGAATTTGTCACTCATTTTGTTCTTACCCATTTCAAAATGCATGACAAAATTCCTATTTTCATCATGCGGACCTAGTTCTGTGACTTTAAAAAAATATTCCTTGCCCAAAGCAATATTGTTCCATCCATTAATGTGGGTATTTGACTACTTGTCACAAAGTAATATTTTGAGAGAAAATTCTTTGCCTTTGTAATGAGAAGCTAATTGGTACTTCTGAGAGGATGAGACAAAATATTTTTAGCTTAGAGACTTCATTAATTAAAACATTACCTACTAGTACTACTGTTGTGTCACCACTTCATCCAAATCACATACTCAAAGAAAAACATGTTTTTGTTTCATAAGTAATGGATTAATCCTGGAACTTTTCATCAGAAACTATACATAATGGAAGTAACTTAGATAAAAAGAGGTAACCAGTTTAGATTTTTAAAAGATAAGTCTTCTTCAAAAAGAAACTGGCTTAGCGACCAATAGACAGTTTTATTAAGGGACAATTTTCATGGAATATGAAATGCTCCATTGGCTAACTTGTTTCTGTGCACATGCATATAGATAGCTTGGTAATCATATGATGATGGAATTTTAAAAATTTCCTCTGCAAGAAGTTTAAAATAAGCAAGTTTAAAATAAATTAAGCAAAGATATACTGCAATAACAACTGGTTGTCTGAGCATTGTTGAGTGAAATGTCTTTATTCAATGCTTTCCTCTTAATTCCAATCTAAACTGATAGAATCAAACTTCTTGAGAAATTGATCTGCCTCCCTCTCTTCATATTCACGATAATGGAACAATTTTTTTAAAAAAAAGTAGAACCAATGTGATGGAATTGTTAAGTTTTAGGTCTAAACCATCAGTCATCCATCAGATACTGAGTATCTTCCTGGCCACTCTGAAGTTCCCTGAAAAGTGTAAGAAAACTGAAAGGTAAAAAGAAGAGGACAGAATGCTGGAATGAAACTTTTTTCTATGGAAATGCATTAATGGAATTTAGTGTCATATGATACTGTAATTATTTATAGCTTTCTTGTACTGAGAGTTCCTAAAATGCCACATGACGTCAGGCTAAACAAAAACAAAAGAACAATGCCCCCAAAAATCCTGCCTAGATGAAATTCTTGAGTAGAAAAAAAAAAACAGCTGGAAGGAAAAGGGCTTAAAGAGTCATCAAAGGCATACAACAGAAAAAGTTGAAAAGGGGGAAATGTTCATATAAGATATTTTTAGATCCTAGTGGACCAATTAGATAAAATGGCATATAGAAATAAAGACAGGAATGGATTGCAAAAAAACAACCCAAAAACATTTGGAACAAATAGTCAATAACTTATTTCCAGGGGTTTCTGGTAGAGAAAAACCCACAACCCCTTAGGTATAATCATATGAACAGGGACTGTTATTTTTCTCCTACATACACTGAATCCTAGAACTCCTGAGGGTGAATGAACAAATGCAGCTCTCTTATTTCCTATAGAAGCTCTGGTGGTTAATATCAGACCTGGGAGCCGAGCTTGTTAACAACAGCCTTATACAATTTTCAGAGCCCAGCCTGACAGCTTTTAGATTTATAGAGAGTTTCCAAGTCCATAATCCAGAGACCACGGTCTTATAATGGCACATTTATTATTATACGTTGCATTCATTAAAATTGTTTTGTCTGCTCATGCACCCTCAAAAGTATACATGCACGGAAGTTCAATGGTGAAATATCATTAAATAATTTACATTGTAGATTAAAATAGTTTTAATAAAGACAATAAACGGCAGATTCTACACTGAAACTGTGGCATGCTTTAAAATCTCAAAATTAAAATGTGTTGAGCAGAAAAATAAGTTCAGTTGTAGCTTCTATGAGCCATCCGCCCCTCTACCCCTCCCACCCTAACATCCTCAAGGGGATATCATTTAGCTTGCAGCTACTCTCTGACACTTGGCACAAGCATCACATTGTAGCAAAGATTGAAGCTATTATGTGGTTGGAAATAGCTACACAGCATGCATTATTTATACCTTTCACTTTAAATGCACTAATGCATTGCCTCTAACCCCTCAGACTCCTCAAACATTTGGCATATAATGGACCGTGGGTGAGGCAGCTTGAAAAGGAGCTATTGAACACCTGGTCCCCTAGGATGAAAACATTCGGGGGTGTACCTAAGTGTGATTACCTGATGCACTTAAGACCAGTCTAGCTGAGAAGTACATTCATCTAATCTAATTTCACAAATCTTTACTGAATCAACTCAGCAACCATGTTTTATTTGTTTCCCATTTTAGCCACATTCAGGTATTTCCAAACCAAGCACAGGCCACAACTGCGATGAATAGTTTTCAAACAGCCTCCCTAGTATCCCTGACTATGGTTTACCCTCAAATTCTGTCATACCTTCTCTACCTGCCATGACTTTGATGGTACTACCTGTCCTCACTTTTTAATCCAGTTCCATTATACCCACAGCTTTCTCTTCCAAGCCAAGGAACTCATGCACCCCACTCATGCAATTTATACTTGCACCAGCTTCCAACTACCCTTGCCCCTCACAGCCACACCCAACAACCTCCCAGACTTGCTTCAAGAGATTGAGCATTAGAGGTTTTAGCAAGTTCCACCAAATATAACCACCATTCCTCATTCACCCTGGTGTCATCCAATTTCAGTGAGTTAAAAATCCAGATGGTTGGCAGATTAACACCACCAGGTCCAAATCCAACACAACAGCGCCAACCAAGGGCAAAGTATGGAGAGCAACAAGCCACAGCAGCTGTAGTAATCTGGTCAAAGTAAGCAAACTCTGATCTGATATTGCCTCTGTTCCTTTTACCTCTCTCCTTTGCCACTCAATACGCCATCTTTATTTTCTTGTTTGGCAAGAAGTATCTCAGGTGTTAAGAAATAGTCATCAGCCACTACATCTAAAATTCCACGTTGGTCCAGAATAAAGAGGGGGAGATCACATAGTCTCCACTATCTCCACCACAGCGCACTAAGAATGTGGTTGCAACCAAAGCTACGAGGATTGCAGGTCTTCCAGGTGATTGGTAAATGTCATTCTGGCAATTCCCAAACCTCCCATTCACCACATAACCAGGGAAGCAATTCTGAGTCCTGCATAGCTGGCATAAACTTCTAGACACCATTTTTATATGCTTAATATCCATGAGTAAATCATCAGAGTTACTGAAATAAATAGAAGCATTTAATAAAGCTTATGGATGGAGTATGTGAAAGACTAAACGAGACCAGCCATGGTTTTAATTAATGGTAATGATATCTTGAATTTTGAGAGGACTCTATGGAGATAATATAAATTAAAGCATAACAAACACGTCTTGATATTCAAATTGATTCCTAGTCCCAAAAAGTAAAATGATACCCTTTATGCAGGTACTTCTTATACTGGTAGCTTGTTTTTAACAGGTTGCCTTCCTCATTTTTTAAAATGGTAAGTTTTATGTACAGAAGAAAAAAAACATCAGAATGGACAAAGTATTTCAGAAATATCCCTTTTAAGCAGGGGTGAAATCCAGCAGGTTCTGACAGGTTCTGGAGAACTGGTAATGGAAATTTTGAGTAACTCGGAGAACCGGTAGTGGAAATTTTGAGTAGTTTGGAGAACCGGCAAATGCCACCTCTGGCTGGCCCCAGAGTGGGGTGGGAATGGAGATTTTGCAATATCCTTCCCTCAGGAGTGGGAAGTGAATGGGGATTTTGCAGTATCCTTCTCCTGTCATGACGACCAAGCCACACCATGCCCACCAAGCCACGCCCACAGAACCGGTAGTAAAAAAATTTGGATTTCACCACTGCTTTTAAGCAGAAACTTGATAGTAATTATCCAGTAGCTTGAAGGACTCTCACAAGGAAAGGGTGTGGATCCATAGAAGCTTAAAATAAAACAAGAATCAGAGGAAGATCCCAAGTTGAAAGGAGGAGAAATTTCCTGACTAATAAGAAGTGGAACAGTTTGCCTCCTGGAGTTGTGAGTGCTCCATCATTGGTTTTCTGTGCTTGCACACCTGTACATTTGGAATGGGATGAGAATTGTTACTTTGGGCAGGGATAGAACTAGAAAATATCTAAGGTCTCTTTTGAATATATCATTCTATGAATATAAATATTTGAAGTGCATTCTGTGTGAGGGGCAGGGATCCACAAGCATTTGGATCTAACATGAGAAAAGGGCTGCTTCCGATCTGGTGTGGGCACATTCTCTATGCCACTGTTTCTCAACATTATCAATTTTAAGATTTGTTGACTTCAACTCCCAGATTTCCACATATTAAAGTTTTTATATGCATCCTTTGTGTTTCCTCCTACATTTTTAATATTTTATTTGTATGAATAGCAGTTTTAACCAGATTGTATTAATAAGGTGAGCAAACATGTTAAGATTGAAGGTTCTAAAATTCTCTCATCAGGATTCCTCACCAATTTTTCACTCTTTAAGGACCTTGTACTTTACTATACACCACATCAGAAAATGGTATATGTAACTTAGAAAAGAAAAGTCTCTTTCTATAAAACAGAAATATATTGTGCTTGTAAAGGTACACACCCATGGAATATAATGTTCTTTGCCACCCCCCATGTATTCCCTTTATTGTAGCCAATGACACAAATCAAATGAAGATCGGACATAGAACAAACAACAAGAAACAAAGGGCACTGGGAGAAAGGTTTTGCATTTAAATGAAAAGGAAGCATTAAAACAGAGAGAAAAAGAGAAGCCACCTTAGAGCTAATACAAATAATAAGCTTTGTAAAGTTTTCACCCTGCCTAGTGCACCTGTAGCAAGCAAAAATTTCATCTAAATGGTGACATGAGCAAGATCAACAACATTTGTATATAAGTTTGATATTGCGATGGCTATATGAAAGGGATAGAATTTAGTTGTAATGTCACATTGTACATTCTGTCCTTTGACTCTGCCCACCATTGTCTAACCTCCTCCAGATGTCCATGACTACTCCCCTTTGCAGTAAAATGTACCAGGAGACGATGAGTTCTAGTCCTGCCTTACATATGAAAACTGGCTGGGTGATTATAAGTCATTCACTCTCAGCCCAACCCATATCAGAGGCTTGTGTTGTGGGGAAAATAGAAGGAAGAAGGAATATTGGATATGCCTGCCACCTTGAGTTATTTATTAAAAAATATAATAAAGGCAGAATTTAAAAAAACTAAAAGAAAATGAAAACCATTCTAACAAAATCTTCCATCATCGCTTACAAATCTAATGATCGATGAAGGTGCGTATAAACCAGGAGAGAATTTTATTTGATATTTCTCATAAGAATATATATACTTTATCGTACATTTATTTGGAGGCTTTTAAAAATTGATGAAGGGAATTTGGAGGCAATTAAAAAACAGCAGATGAGAGTGTGAAGAATAAAAGAAGGACTATGAAATGAGGCTGTAATGATGAAGCTCTTCACTAGCCCAGGGGTCTGCAACCCTAAATACTCAAAGAGCCATTTGGACCAGTTTCCCACAGAAAAGAAAAGAGCTGAGAGCCACAAAACCTGGGTGGGCATGGCCAACTCGATGTCACTCACTCCCACCCAGTCATATGACACACCCCCAGCCCCACCTACCCAGGTTCTGTTGCTCCCAGTGCTTTCTTTTCTGTCGGAAACAGGTATCTCTGTCTGTCTATCTCTGTCTCTGTCTCTCATATATAGGCCAGGCGAGGAGTGACTGGGAGGGGAGGGTGAGGGGCAGGCCCAGCTAGTGGTGGTTCAGCCAACAGGGAGCTACAGCAGGGGGATGAAAGAGCTGCATGTGGCTGTGGAGCCGCAGGTTGCTGACCCCTCCACTAGCCCAACAGAAGACTAAATGACAAGAAGAGCAAATGGAGATACTCCAAATTGGAACCAGTCAGCAGATAATACAACATGGAAGGAAACAGACCCCAGATTAGAAAAGAAAATTCCTCTTTCTCAGGACATACTGGCCATCTCAATGTGTGACATCAGGAGAGATTTCAGAGGATGCTAGTTTTGTTCACATTTAGTTGTAACTTTGGGGTAGTATTTTTACATCTTTTATTTATACAAAGTTCATATTCCGGGAATCTTATTCACTTAAAATATAACAACCCTGCATCCATCTATTTTTTTTCTCACAAGACTGCCCTGATTATAGAAAGAATGATGTCAAAATTCCATCCCCAATCAATCTGGCATCTGCTGCTTGCACTTATTTTAGGAGCATATCTTATTTTAAATACTGAGCCAAAGATGCATTTAATGTTGTTTATTTTTTTAAAAAAAGGGGCATGAATCATTAACATAATTTTGTTCAGTGATACATCAAACAATGAAACGACAAGGAAGGGCAGAAATTAAGCAAGAAAATAAAAAGAATACATATATAGTTTTTTCACTACAGGTAGCCAGGATTTTCACCTCACTGGGGTCTACATGCCAACAACTAGGATGTAGTAGATTATTCCATAATAGTAGTTTACAACAAAAGTAGCATTTATTGCTTGATTTACACAACCTTAACTGAGTCCCAAAATTTTTTTTCACTCAGCCTGATAAATCAGATTTCTGAAATGAATTCAACCAAATTCAGTTAAGGTATAAATCACTGATAAATTATTGAAGCTTTTTTCCCCATAATAGAATAGTGCTCAACTTTATAAAAAAAAAAAAATTATTACTCACACATACAAAATAGGAATAACTTCATATTATATCAAACATATGGCTGCACAGTGGCTCAGTGGTCAAGACACTGGCCTTGTCGGTTGGAAAACTGGTAGATCAGGTTTGAGATCTGAGCACCACAAGATCGGGTAAGTTCCCGTCCTCGCCCCAGCTCCTGCCAACCTAGCAGTTCAAAAGCATGCAAATACAAGTAGATAAATAGGTACCAGTTCAGTAGGAATGTAACAGAACTCCATGACATCATGCTGGCCACATGACCGTGGAAGTATCTTCAGACAGTGCTGGCTCAATGGCCTTGAAATGATGAGAACTGCCCTCTATAGTTGGCAACAAATAGTGGAGTAAAATTTTCAAGGACTTTTTTTATATCAGACATGTCAATTTTAAAATTCGCTTTATATCTTTCTACTTATAGATATGCTGTATTACTGATGAAGTATGAATTTTCTTTAAAATAATAGATCCATATTATTTCTTCTTTTCAGATATTTCTATGGAGATTCTCAATCATCCAGATCTCAAAAATTTTCAAAAGGCAATAGGATTTTCTTTGCTTTTTTTCTTTGAAAATATTTCACTTCTCATCCAAGAATTTTCTTCCATTCTAACTGTATGATGAGGAATGGAAGGATTTATATTCTTTGCAGTCATATAAAGGAGTGTCTATTGAATGTACAGATAAACTCCCAAGTGGCCTGAATGTCTCCCAGAGAACTAATGACCGGCTTTCACACTGCAAAGAATATAAATCCTTCCATTCCTCATCATACAGTCAGAATGGAAGAAGCTTCTGGGATGATAAGTGAAATGCTTTCAAAGAAAAAACAAAGAAAGTCCAGTTGCCTTTTGACAAGCACCTTTGGATCTCTCTTCAGAAAGCTAATATGAGAACTTGGGGACAACAAAGAATACATGTGTTCTATGAAAGAGAGGAATGATAATCACAGAATCAAAAAATAATTCAATTGTATTTTAAACTGAATTTTCTTATTTGTCTAATGTAATTCATTCCCCAAGGAACTAAAAATAGTGTACTGGAAAAGTTAATAGAATTTTATTTAAAATCTTCTTACCATTACTGCTTAAAATCAGCCACCTCTACAGGAAAAAAAAATCCCTCATACTACTTATACCATTCATTAAAAACATGTAAAAACATCAAGAAAATGACAGATTCTAGAGTTAACTAGAAACAACAATGATCAGAGATAATACTTTCAAAGTTTTTGGCATCATTAGTTATCATTATTAGAATTAGAATTAGAATTTTTATTGGCCAAGTGTGATTGGACACACATGGAATTTGTCTTGGTGCATACACTCTCAGTGTACATAAAAGAAAAGATACGTTCAACAAGAATCATAAGATACAACACTTAATGATAGTCATATGATACAAATAAGCAATATGGAAACAATATCAATATAAATCGTAAGGATACAAGCAACAAATGTAAAAATAAAATGTAAAAATTATGTAAAAATAAGAGATCACTGAGAATATGAATGAGGCAATAACCATTTTTTTTAAATAACACAGAAATATTCTTTTATAATGGCCACAGTAGGAGGAAAAAAGTATGTTGGATGAAAGTTTACTTATAATTTATTATTTTGAGTTGGAATAAATGTACTCCCATATCACTGATTAATTACACTGAGGAAAGGGTTTGCATTTAGAAAGGGAAAATACTGTTAAATTCAACTCACATGTATCGTCTTTCAGACTAAAAAGTATGTTTGCTGCCAGATGCTGTACTGCATTTGGGGAAAAAATACATTGTAAGAATGCATTTTATATGATATTAGTGGATAAGTTGAGATCAGAAACAAGCTTATCTCAGGATGTTCATCTTAATACAATGGAACTTATTTTTTGAGAAAAGCAAGCAAGGAGATAATACAGGATTAAAAAGAGACATGGGAAACAGGGGGAAAGGAAAAGAATGTTAAATTTTAATTGTCATAATCTGCCCTACATGCATTCTCCTGCAATAGTATAATAAAGTTCATTTTTTTAAAAAAACCAAGAAAATGAATTCTCGGCATTTTTTGCAGACATTATTTTTTATGGCAAATCTAAATCCAAAACCAAAAATCCAAGACTAAGGCCCTGGAGTGAGTTGCCCCTATGCAACTCACTCCAGGGCCTCTCTCTATGTCCTGGTTTTCATTGATGTGATGCCAAGCTTTAAATTTCAATCCCGAGCTGGAGAGGTGAAGCTATCAATGTTCTGATTGGTGTCTGGAGGCTTTTGATTTCTGGATGGAGCAGAAGATACTTCAACTCACCCCTGACAAGACTGAGAGGCTGTGGCTGTTTGGCCCTTGGAGTTGAGGAAGTTTCCATCTTGGATGGGCAGTACTGCCCTGTTTGAGGCTGTGCACAACCTGGGGCTCCTTCTGGACTCCCAGCTACTCTTTGAAGAGAACTGGTAACTGTGACTGGGAGGAAAAACCATCACTAAGACAATGGTCATATAAAAGAAATTTGAGTTTAAGGCAGAAATATAATTTTTGAAAGCATCTCAGATTGGATCTTTTCTACTTCTCACAAAGATAAAGGGAAGGGGAAAATGTATTCAGACTTAAATGTAATGTAATAAATTAATATAATTAATATGATATATGATATATGATGTAATATAGTAATAATTTATAACTTTGGTTTCTTAGCCTGGTCTACCTTGAAGAACTGACACAATGAATTTAATAAAGAATTTAATGTCATACTGGACATACAAGTATGTTCTCGTTACCATTTTTCCTTTGTGGATCTCTTAATTTCTTCCACAGTATTTTAATTTATAAGGGCTTATTTTTCTCTTTCTGGACTTTGATTGTTATACAGTACATATATTGATATAGTAGATTTCTCACCATACTTTTTTCTCCATCCACACCTTCTTTGTATCTATCAGATACTACTTCATACATTGCTTTTTATTCTTTGAACTTCTCACCTCCCCCTTTTTCATGGTCTCATCAATTCTACCCAGCCCTGCCCAGTCACAGCTTACTCAGTCTTTCCCTCAACCCACTAATTCTTCCTCAATGTATTTGTTTCATGTCTCATTCTCTTTATATGGTCAAACCACTTTAAAGTACTTCTTTCATATTGTTAATTCACATTTGTATTCAATCCACATTAACTGAGCACTTATATAACAGAGTAACAGCACTGGAAGAAATCTTGGAGGTCTTCTAGTCCAACCCCCTGCTTAGGCAGGAAACCCTATACCATTTAAAACTCTATGTCTCCTTCTTTATGATAAACCTCAGTATCTGATTCCCACTGCATTTGACCTGTTTCAAGTTTATCCTAACAGCTCCAACTCACTATTGCATAACATACTGGGCAGAAACTTGCTCTGTTACTCACTTGCTCTCTCATCATCATGATTATCATCATCATTATCGCCATTACCATCATCATCTTTCTATCCACTGCAGGGTGAAGGCTGCTTCTGCATGTTTCCAACCAATACAGTCCTGAGCTTTCCTTTGCCAGTTGGGTCCGACAACACTTGCTGCTGTCATTACTCCATCTTGTTTTACATCTCTTTTGTGGACACTTTTAATCAAGTGGAATCCATTCTATGACTGCCTTAGTCCACCTGCCATCACTTCTTCTTGCTATGTGACCAGCCCATTTCCATTTCAATTATTTTACTTTTATTACGGCATTGTATATTTTTGTTTGTTCTCTAATCTATGTGCAGGTCTTTCTATCTTGTTTTATGATGCCGAGCATGTATCTTTCCATGGCTCTTTGCATCACTCATAGCATTTGTATTGATTGTGAGGTTAGTGTCCATGTTTCTCTTGTGTATGTTAGAACAAGTAACACACACTGATTAAAAACTTTTCTCTTCAGGCATAGGGGGATGTTATTCTTGAAAAATATGCTTAATTGCTCTTTCAACAAACATTTATTCCTTGCAAAGAAGGAATTCCTTCCATTACATCTTATTAATTGCCATTCTATGAACATTTGCATATCTTAAAATGTCTCCATCTATTTCCCCAGCTTCAATAAGTATCAACTAAAGCATACAAATTCATCTACTTGCTTTTCTGCATTTATGTGTAACATGGATCACATTTTTCCCCTGTCGAATATCAGTACTTTGGTCATGGAAACATCAATTTTCAGTTCAAAAGTCCTTGTTGCATTATACAGGTTATTTAACATCTACCGCAAATTATTCAGGCTCTCAGCTAACAACAGGCTGATAGCAATTTCCTTTCTAATAGCCTTGCTCTTTTCTTAAACGAACGGTGGTCTTTCTGGTTGAAGCAGACTCTAATGATGGCTAACAACAAAGCAATACTAAAACTAACCATTAAAACCCACCAGACAAATTTAGACAACAGTCATTAAACAGGAGAGGACAAAACAATAGACAGAATTAGCAAATTCAGAGAGCAACAAAAAGTCCTGAAAAAGTCTTACCACAGTCTGCTATAAAATTGCTAGCATAGATCCAAACTACCTTTTACAAAACTAGAGCTGCCATATTTTAAAGGAATGTTTAATTGGCAGCTTGGGAAGTGATACCCTTTTCAGCAGAATGTGCTCAGTTTTATGGTGAATATTAAAAAGCTAACACCTACTTCCATTCATAAAAATGTGTCAATGCCATAACTGGATGAAAGAGAATAACCTTTTTTCTCCCACATAAAGAAACCTCCTTTCCAAAAACTTTTTTTTAATGGATGTAATTTTAGAAGTACTTCTGTTTATTTCATAAAATGAAACACCAGGGTGATAAAAGAATATGAATGAATAGAGCAGGTGTACACTGCTAACACCTCATTATATCCAAGAATTGAAAACATTTAATTACTCTTCATAGCATTCCCTGCATATTCTGTTGACAAAACAATATGAATTACTCTTAAAAGGACAAAAAATGGATTTTTGCAGGAAAAAGTCAATTTCGTAGAGGAAACGGTGGCAGAAAAGAAATAGCACTTAATGTATAAGATCAGGACCAGCCAGTATTAAAAACTTTGTGGGTTAGTTTTTTTAAAACAGGATTATGGGTTTCTGGATTTTTTTAACTTGAAATGCTGCAAGAATTGATGGATACTTTTAACAATGATGACTTTCAACATCACACAAACCCCTTGATTTTATAAGCAGTTACATACATAATTGTTTTTATTTCACATTATATGTATGTTATTCTGACTGTTCACCACCCTGAGTCCTTCGGGAGAAGAGCGGTATAAAAATTAATTAAATAATTAAATAATAATAATAATAATAATAATAATAATAATAATAATAATAATAATAATACAACAGTATGCCAAAAGAACAGAGCAATTTTTACCAGTCTGATGCTATGATACACAGAGGATACAGTATAGACTTAGTACCAATAAAGGAGAATATTTGTAGCTCAAGGTTGAAATAAGGTTCCTTGGTGCACTCTGAACTTGGTTGTTTTCTTGCAGGTTTCATTACCTAGATAACTTCATCAGTGCTAGTCTAGGAGTTCTTCAAGAAAACAGCCAAGCCCAGAGAGACTCCTCAAGACTTAGTATTGGTAATTTAGTTGATAGAAGCTGATACCAGCAGGTGAAGCTTAGATCTTTTATTTATTTTATTTTATTTTATTTTATTTTATTTTATTTTATTTTATTTTATTTTATTTTATTTTATTTTATTTTTTTATTTTATTTTATTTTATTTTATTTTATTTTATTTTATTTTATTTTATTTTATTTTATTATTATTTTATTTTATTTTATTTTATTTTATTTTATTTTATTTTATTTTATTTTATTATTATTTTATTTTATTTTATTTTATTAGTTTGTCAAACAGGTACAAGATAGCAGGTATAAATATGAACATGAACATGAATGAAGGAAATGAATACAAATAATACAAATAAATAAATCATGAAGATTGTTAACTGCAATTTCCGAATTCAAATGAAATGGGAAACTATAGCTATTGCTAATAGAAGACATCCTTGTTGATTTATTGGCTCACAGGAGAAAAGATGCAAAATGTCTGTGTTTTCTCAAAAGAGCCATCCTATATGTTTCCCCACATGGCTCACAAATCAGTGGTGGGTTTCAAATTTTTTTACTACCAGTTCTGTGGGCGTGGTTTGGTGGGCATGGCATGGCTTGGTGGGCGTGGCAGGGGAAGGATACTGTAAAATCTCCATTCCCTCACCAATCCAGGGGAAGGTTACTGCAAAATCCCCATTTTCCCCCGATCAGCTGGGACTCGGGAGGCAGAGAATAGATGGGGGCGGGGCCAGTCAGAATTTTTACTACCGGTTCTCTGAACTACTCAAAATTTCCGCTACCGGTTTTCTAGAACTGGTCAAAACCTGCTGAAACCCACCTCTGTCACAAATATGAAGAATGTCTAATGAAGACTGCATGATGTAAGACAATATGAAAATGTTGCTCTTTGAACTGAAATATTTGTCACATTAATGTGAGTTAATTAACCAATGGAATAAGTTGCCTTCAGAAGTTGGGGTGCTTCATCACTGAAGGCTTTCAAAAAGAGACTGGACAACCATTTGTCTGAAATGATATAGGGTCTTCTGCTTGAGCAGGGGGTTGGAATAGAAGACCTCCAAGGTCTCTTCCAACTTTATTGTTCTATGTTCTAAATTCTTGATCTGTTGAATGAATGGATACACTCACTCCAGTGATTTAAAACTTCTTCAATAATATAGATTGATATTAGTTTTTGATTGAATTACTAGTACTTAGCTAACCCAGTGTGTCAAATCAAAAGGAATAAATTAACTCAAAAAAGTTCAAAAAAGACAAAAATAGGTAATGCACAAATATGCATTTCCAGAAATTTTGCAAGATGTGCTGTTTATTCAGATGGAAAACATTTAGCTCACAACTTTCATGCTAGATAAATCCAGTGCAATAATGCCTTTTGTTCTCAATAATGTTATCTACCTTCCCAGTGCCAAAGCCTATTTTAATGAAAGAGAGGAGAACACTATGTAATCTCCACAAATCCTAGTTTTGCAGCTCTATGATACTGGCTTCAGGATACATTCATTAAAGGAGATTGCAGCAAAGCAAACAGAAGATACTAAATGGAATCAGATGCTTTATCCTCCAACTCTTTTTGATATTGCACTGATCCAGAAATATACTTCATTTATTATATATAATTTCTATGAAGAATTTTTGTTATAATAGTAAAATCTAATGTAAACTAACTTAAAGAAAGAAAAGAGAACAGAAAAGAGTAAAAAAATTGAAGAAAAAAGAAAAGAATAAAAGGAAAAGAATTATATAACATTTTATATATAAATATATAAAAAATGACTTCAATCTTCATCATAACAAGTATGCAGTAAACAAATGTTATGACTCTTCAACCCCTCTCTTACTTATAAACACATTCGTAAAACATCTTTTCAGTCTGGTGTCAGCAAGAAACTCTATAAGGGGTAACCAGAAGTATCCAGGTCACTATCTTGGTTTGTCATTTGTATTTCTCTTTTAAATTTTAAAACCTTGGTCAGTTTCTTTTATAGATCTAGTGAAACATTCTTTTCTAAGTCATTATTTTGGCCTCTCAGTTGTCAGTTCATTTTCTCTACGATCACTATCTTGTAAGAAAAAAATATTCTGTATCAGTTGTTTCTTCTATGACATCTTTTGAACATAGGCTACACATAGAAGCAGACATCCTTAGTGACATGATTGATAATATTTTGCTACTAATTGCCGATTCCATTCTTCAAAAGTCTCTTTCAATATTTTATTGTTATAACATTTTGCATCGTTTTACAGACTTATAAATCTTTCTCTATCTAAAAACTTTAGTCTCCTCTAATTACAGTTTTTGAAAACATGAAACTGGTTATCTTGATCATATCTTATAAAAACTAACACAGAAATTATTTCCCATGAGTATCAGTTTGCTTTTTATAATTAATTACAAAATCTCTCAAAGTGTAGCTTTCTGCTATTCATTTGAGAGTCTTTCAGATTCTGTCCTGTGGTCTCTTCATGAGGAGCAACCATTTGGAACACATGTAAGCAATCTACTGTCCTTTTATTATTCCGAGGAACTGGTCTACTCATCAGTTCCTTGGTTCCTTGCCATGGTCATTGGCTCCACTTTCACAGAACCATCTTAAGTTTGCCACTCTACCCACAGAAGTCTAGAAATATACTTCAATTAAAAAGATAAAGCAAGGCATGATTGGATGCCAAATTTGTTGTCCATGACTGTATATTTCTTCTAGTTAGGTGACAAAATAAATGGTTGCCATCGCTGCTTTGAAGATTATTGCAAGCACTCTCTTATTCATATTTTACATTTTTGAATTTTCAGGACATTTTTAACAAAATAGGTAGTAGGCAATGGTGCTATTCCACAAATAAATATTTTATGTTGTGCTTGGATTGTCAAAATCTTTAAAAGGAGTCTAATAATTTTACTGAATCAGACCAGATCATCATCACATATGGTTTCAGATCACTCTGTCTAAGATAAATAACCTACAATTTGTTTCCTTAATTTATGTAATTCACTTTTATACACATCTGCATCAGAGCCATCATCACTGTTTGTGGTATTCAAGTTATTTATTATTAGCAAATAATATCTTGGTTACAATCTATGGATAACTGCCAACTCAATTGTTTTCATATTTTAATGCAAAATTCCACATTTTTATCCTGATAAAGCTCTTAGAACAGTTGATCACATATTTACAGATTTATAATTGAAATGACAGAGTAAATACAGCCAGGAGATAGAATATTAAAACCACAAACATCACAGAGGAAGAATCAATTTCAGCACAAACCAAATGCCTGGCAATATTAAATGGCTATAGATTGATAGTATGTTCAATGGTACCATTTTAAGAGAAAATTCCTTCATCCCTATATATAGCATCCTTCTCTGCATGTATACAAAGTAAGATGAACCTGAAGGCAATTCTTTCTGTAATGGCCACCATGTTTTGGAATATCTTGGCCCCAGAGATTTTCCTACTGTGTTTTCCCGAAAATAAGACCTTGTTTTATATTTTTTGAACCCCGAAATAAGTGATTGGCCTTATTTTCAGGGAGGTCTTTTTATTTTGGGATGTGTGGAGCAAGACAGGGATCCTCTTGCCATCTTACCCAATTTCCAGCTCTCTCCCCCTAACTCTAACCAGAGGAAATGACATGGACTGGCTGTGCATGCGTTTAAATATTTTTTGGGGGAGGGCTTATTTTTGGGGGAGGGCTTATTTTTGGGAAAACATGGTAGCACCCTCACCCTCTATGATCTTTAACCTTGTCCATCATCATAACTTTTAGAGATACATGGTAATAAAGAAATATTTAAGTTTGTCTAGTCTATTCTGATCTCCATATTTGGCTGCAATGGCCTCCTGCAACCCTCTGCCACTGAAATGAAGATTGGGAGGGCTACTCACAACCCTACTGAGCTCCATCTTTGCTGGCAGAGGCACTGTGGGCCAGGCCTTCACTGTTTCCAGGACAGCCCCATGGGCCAGATCTAAGTACCTAGCAGGCTTTATCTGGCCCACAGGCCTTGAGTTTCACACCCCTGTTGTAGAATAATCCAGAGCAGGATCTGGATCCTTGTGAGGACAATAGGACAGTATTGTTGCATGAGCAGAAATTCAAGGGATATCACGAGTGCCTCAGTACTTCCAGTTAGATTCAATCTTAGAACGATTTACAATTGTTATCAGAAATATTTTGCATATTGATCAGAACCATCCAGCAATCATTCTAACTGGCCAAAAAGAATGCCAAAAACAGCCTCCTGCCAATGCGGTAACCTACTATATCTCATTTGTCATGTGTGATTTGTGGCAAGGCAAACAACAACAATAGCCTAAACCGAAAATAAAAAAATAAAAACCAATTTAATGAAACACTAGGAAGTCTGGTTTTCTCTGAAAATATATGCATACACTGTATGTATAATCTCATTTTTCTCTTCATTATTCATCTTTGTGTTATCTTCTTATGCAATATCCCTAAAAGACACAGCTACATTTTCTGATAATTCTGCCTTTACTTTCTTTTCCATTATGTATGCTTAATTTATACATTCTCCTTTTTATGTATATATATTCTGACAGCAATTTTAAATCAGATTTTTCTTCTTGTGAATGCAGGGGGAGATTTCTGAAAAGCTAATACTTTTAATATCCTTTTGCTACTTTTTTCTTTTTTGCTAAATAAAAATATTTCATTTTATTGCTAATCTTCTTGTCAGTTTTTGCAAATATCCATGTTGTATCACTGACGCTTATTGAAAAAATGGTACTGGCAACCCTATTTTTTCCATACAGAAGCTTTTTCATTCTAACTCCCACCTATGTTTTTCATACTATTTAAAACCTGAGTTTTCAATTTCATGTGCTCCTTGCAATAACTCACACACAGGCCCCAATTTTTCTTATTTAGCTATTCTAGCTTAATACAGAATGGCTTCAGTTCAGAACAGTCATGCTCCCAATATAGTTTGTCAATTAATTTGGTTTTTAAATAACTAGCAAGTTCAGAAGCTATTCAAAAACTGTGAGCCTTTTAGCTAGGAAATACGATTCAAAGGTGACTGAGTAAGATGATGATGACTAGCAAGTAGTATGGATCCATTTGAAACACAGAATAAATGAGATTTGCACCCAGTTCATTAAAGACCTGCAAGTCATACATCCCACAATCTGGCCCATTAGGTTAGGACATCAAAAGCAATCAGATGTGAAATAGTCTCATGATACCTTTGGGCAGTTTGCACATTTGTGACAGCATAGTCATCTTGGTAAAAGTCTTTTTTTTAAATTGATCCTTCTTTTTTCTTGAAGCAAATGTGCTAGGAATCAGGTACTAATTGATTCTTCCCCCCCACCATCCCAATCACAGCTCCTCCATTTGATTCTGCTCTCAGATGGGGCATTAGTTATCTAAGACATGGGTCTATCCAAGATAGGGGGCTGATGATAAAACAGCTTTTTTAATCACAGCTGCAAACCCCAGCTATACTGACTTTGCTAGTTTGCTGCTCCACTCAACTGTGCATTTGCAGATAACTGGGAAAGACTTGGAAAATAGTTATACTCAGACTTCTGGACAATGCAACAGCCTCAGAGTTAGAGGAAGTGTGTTTTATTTGCTCCAATGTACTTTGTGAAGCACTTTTAATATTTGCTTTCCTATGCTGAGTGTTCAGTTTCTTCTTGTTTATTTTCATATGCTGAGCATTAGAGTAAAGACGGGCTACAAACTTCATTAAATAATTGTCTTTCTGATTTTTCACCTAACAGTTTAATACAGCCCATTAAGCTACATCTCCTCTGTAGTACACAAAGCTTTATTTGATCAGGATTTTCTTCTCCAATCTCTCCGGGATTCAGTTTAAAGCTTTCCAATCAAACCTGTGATGCTTTAGCTAAAACCTTTTATAATGCCTTTTATTGGTGCAACTCATCCTGCAATCCATCCTTCAAACAGACCACTCCCCCCACTTCTTTCTTTCAAGTGGAAACTGTACCATTAGTGTCAAGAAAGCAAAACTCAGAATGAGCTGAGGGTAACAAAAGACACCAAGAATAAGAAGAAAGGCTTTCTTTCCTTTCAAAATAAGAAGAAAACATTCACACCACAATTTATTTATTTATTTATTTATTTATTTATTTATTTATTTATTTTTCTTATACTTATATGCCGCCCTTCTCCCAAAGGACTCGGGGCGGCTCACAGAAAGTAAAACTATGAAAACAATAAAAATAGCTACTAAAACAATCAATTAAAATCTCCCAATTAAAAATTATCCATCAGATCAGCAAATTTGTTGGAAAAGCCATGTCTTCAGGTCACGGTGGAAAGAGCTTCAGGTCACTGCGGGTTACACACGTCCGGAGCCCCATGGGTAACCTATTCCAGAGGGTCGGTGCGCCCACAGAGAACGTCCTCATCCTGGGTGCCACCGGCCGACATTGTCTGGCCGATGGCATCCAGAGGAGAGCAGTCCTATGTGAGTGTACAGGGCGGTGGGAGGCAGCAGAAGATGGTCCTGCAGGTACCCCGGGCCCATGCCATGTAGGGCAATGACCAATAAAGAAGGAAAAATGCTGATAGGTGGCAAAGCAAAGACAGAGCTATCCAACTCCTATTTTGCTGAACTCATTCTTGTTCAGCAAAAATCTGTGTGTATTTCATCAAGAAACTGCAAAGTACTAGGGCAGAATGAAAATGCCGCAGTGAACCTTGAGATTGATAGGAAACATGATCAAAGAAGACCTGTATTTTGAATGAGATTAACAGGATCAGAAGAATTGACTGCAAGAAATCCTGGAGAAACTATTGTCCTTCCTTTAAAGGGGGACAACGGGAAAATCCAGAAAATGATAGACCAGTGAGAGTTTGCCATCATCAACAAAGATTCTACAGCAGCTTCAAAGCTTTTTCTGAGTTCAGGTGGTACAAAATGTTAGGGATGTTTTAAATCAAAGCTGAAAAACCACTTCAAACTGGCATGACTAATATGCTGTACTTATCATAGCGTCCTTAAAGAAGTATCTTTTCTTGGACTTATCCAATAGCCATATGATGTTATTATGGTTCATCACACAGTCCACCAGATGTTTAGACTGGATTTTGCATTTTTGTCCCGTTAAGTCCTTCCCAAGGACATGGGATAGGGCCAGGCAGATGTTATTTGATGGTTTTAAAAGTATCACTGTAAGCTGTTCCAAGCAAAAGTGTATTTTGTAATTGACCAATGAAATACTTGCTTGCAGTCATTCTATCTCTATTTGCAGATCTTTGTATTTTATCCATTTCTTTTTCTATTTCACTGTTTCCAAGCATTGCCATGTCCACTATCCAGACTTTTTTTGTCTTTATTATTGTTAAGCCTGGGCTGTTATTATTATAATTTTAACAGACATACAGAAGAAATCCAAAATATGAATTAAATATGAATTAAATATGAAAATATGAATCCAAAATATGAATATATCCAAAATATGAATTAAATATGAAATTTCAATACCAAAATGAACAAAAAAGAAAATAAACAGAACCGTTACAATTAAAATGCTAATATACATAAATATATACTGTATAATATAATAGCCACATAGTTTTTTTTTTAAATGTCTTTAAGGAGGGCTCTAAAAGGGTGCAACAATATTCAAAGCCTGTTTTTGGCTTAAGATTTCAGGTATCGGGATGTTCTTACAAAATGTCTACTGCATATTCTGCATTCATGAGATCAGATCTGGATACCATATTTCCATAATGTGGATTGAATATAGGAAAGTGATAAAGATAATTCAACATCATGTCTTATGAAGACAGGCTGAAGGAATTTAGGATGTTCAATCTGGACAAAAGAAGATGGAGGGAAACATGATATCTGTTTCCAGATATACAGTATAAAAGTATGCCACTGGGAAGATGGTTCAGAACTTACCACTGTTCCAGGATCAGACATAATGGCTTCAGGTGGCAACTACCTAGATTTCATTCCTTGGACCAGCTCTTTTGTTTCTTTATGACAGTTGCTGGATTTGTAAGTGTCCACAGTAATTCTTCCATTGTTTGATTGAATAAGCCTTAATTCTCTCATCAGAAGAAATATTTATTGATTCAATACTTTTTCTTTAAACATAATTACAGATTTTAACTTGGTGAAGGCTGTTTTGGGCAAGAACACAAACATGTCACAAGCATTACAGAATCCTATTCATTATCTTCACCTTTGTTTCTTAAGGCATCACCAGTACATAAGACTTTTATTTCTTCTTAGTTTCTTTTCAGGCTTTCAGATTAGGCAATTGCACCCTTTCCTCAATTACAGGGAAAATGTATTAGTAATTTCTCATTAAATTCCCCACCTAATTCCACTGGTAAATTCTTTTGTGCTTTACCTATTTGTTTATTCACTTCTGTAACAAAATCACCATTTTTCAGAATAGCAATAGCAGTAGCACTTATACACCATTTCACAGTTCTTTACAACCATTTCTAAGTGCTTTACAGAGTCAATATATTACCCCCAACAATCTGGGTCCACATTTTACCAACCTCGGAAGGTTGAGTCAACCTTGAGCCACTCAGAATTGAACTTCTGGAGTGAGCAGTGAGTTAGCCTGCAATACTGCAATCTAACCACTGCACCAACCATGGCTCTTATGTTAAGGTTCTCTTCATATTTCAAAAATTTGTGCAAACATGTACAGATGAAGTATTATATAAAAACACATTTATTAGAACTGTACATGGAGATGCATACAGATTCTTAAATGGATTTGGGTCTTTTTTTTTTTTCTTCAATAGATTGACATGACTACCTTATCAGAAATCAATTTTGGTATAGCCGCCACCTTCAAAAATTTGCAAATCGATCACTTAGGCTGGAATAATAGCTGGAATTAACAATGTTAAAAAAATATGATACATAGAACAAAATCACAATTGAATCACTTACTATTTCTAACTTTTTCTCATAATGTTTAAGAACATGGAATGATTTCCAGTATGAATAAGAAATGAAAAACTCTCCTCTTTAAGTGAAAATTGCATGACTACACCTGTGAGCTATGATTGTACTTCAGAATTTCTTTGTTTTATAGCAGGGCTGCCAAACTCATGGGCCGCGGGCAGGATGCGTCACATGCTGGCCATGCCCACACCCGATTTACAACGGGGGGGAGTCACTATACATCACATGACAACACCGTGACGACATGAGTTTGACACCCCTGCTTTACAGCCTCAGAAGGATATAACCCCAAATGGCCAGATGAGCCCAAATAGTAGGGAAGGCTTCCAGAACCTAACTCACGAGGAAGCCAAGTAAAAGGGCACAACTTATAGCCTCCTTTCCCCACTCTCCTGGCCTTTGGCATGCTTACCTTTGTGCTGGTATAAAGAAAGATGATAACTGATAGTTGTACTTTATTTAAATTCAATGGAGAGGAAGGGATTTTAAGAGAGTAAGCAGGCACACAATGAGGAATACATATCAAACAGCACCAGCTGTTTGCCTAGTGCACTTGTAACTGTGAACCATTTGCTGCCTAAGCAAATAAAAATCTTCAGTATGAAACGGATTAGGGTCTTGTCGGTGTAGGGCAGCAGTGGTGGGGCGATTCTAATGAGGTCTAATTAAGGTCACAATTGATCTTATTGACTTGCAACTAACATTATTTTAAGGAATGCTATGCTGTGGAGAAAAGCAGCTCAAGAAGTGATAGCTTGTTTAGGCAATTCACTTGAGGTGGGAGGAGGGAGGAGGGAGAAAAAAGTGGGTCAGACATAGGAACACATCTACTAATTGAATGTAATAGCAAACACATAACTTAGAGATACTGCAAAGCTTGTAAATGTGGGCATTGGTTGTAAAATTACTTCTCTATCATCATTGTTGCAAATGGTCAGTGTCTAAGGCAGTTGCTAAATGACAACTATCTGTATCTTTCATTTGTCATCATATATTTGATCTAAAGACAGCAAAACCTGTAGCTTTGTCTCGTCAACTTCAGCAGTACTCCAGCAATGCATAACTGTCCAGAAAACTGCTTAAAAATGTATTTCCTCCAGTTACCTTTCACCAACTTGTCAGCTTCAGTGATTTGCAGCAAGCCATTAATAAAAAAAAGTCTATGCTAATTATGCCAAGTCAGATTTTCTTTCCAGCAGCAGCAGCTTCCTGACTCCTGACCAAAAACTAACAAGACTAATTGATAGAAATATAATAGTAAATCCCAACTTGTTTCTCTTTTGATGTACAAATGCAAAATCATAAACCTCCAATGACATTGTCCAATATCAAAAATAATTATGATTTGATAATGTTTCCTTGGTTCGATATATTTAAAAGAAGCAAAGCCAGTAATAAAGGATAATTTTCCTTAAATAGCAGTATATATATTATTTCAGATAAGGGATTATGTTTCTCTACTGATAGATGCAAAATCAGTTTGTGGGTAAAGAAGAGTCATCAAGTAGATAGCAACTTTGTTAGATGTAGTGAAGTCATGATTAAGCAGAAACATTCATTTGTAAATTTAAAAAACAATTTAACAAATAAGAGAAACTTTAAGACAGCTTAAGAAGAACCCATGGGGTTATTTTTGTTTGTTTTATCAACTTTATATGAGCATCCATCTGATACAAGGTGACTCTGAGAGGGGGTATATAATAAAACCAATTAAAACATATAAAATTACTTAAAACACTTAAGGAATAGGCAGAAGATAACAAGGGGGTTCAATTCAAATTCGAATGTAAAATCAGAATGTAAAATCAGAATGTTATTCACTACAGGGTCCAGCCAAATGTGCAGGCTCCCTGCTGCCAGGGGAGCCCCAGACCTCAAAACTCATTTTGAGGGCTTTCTAGAATGTCATAAGGGTTGGGACTGAGTTCACCTCAGTGGAGGGGTTCAAGTTACAAAGGGCAGATGTCACAGGAGAAAAGATTTATCTCCTAGATCCCATCAGATGGAAATCCTTAGCAAATGGAACCCACACCTTGCCTCTCCAGTCAAATCTAATGCATAGGTTGATGTAATTTGGAGAGGCAGTCCCTCAGATAATCTTGCCCCAGGTTACGAAGGGCTTTAAAGTTCAAAACTAGCAGCTGGAATTTGTTCCCAGAAGCAAACTCGTAATTAATATACTGTAGCTGACAGAGCAGAAGTTTGAAGTGTGTCATCCTTGCATTTTATGCAAACTGAAGCTTCCAGATACTCTTCAAGGGCAGCCCCATGTGGAGTGTATAACACCACCCATGAAGTGTTCATCAGTTACAAAAAAATGGAGAACAAAGAGAGAAAGAAAATTGGGCTGCTTCACCTCTTAATAAGTAGCAAAGGCTGGAAAAGGAGGACCTAAATAGGGATATGTGTGTGGTGGGCCTAGAAATTGCTCTTGCCTTTTTCCCTCTGTAGGATCCACATTAAGAATATCCTCTAAAATGCCTCCTTGCCCTGTTGGCTTTAACAGCAGTGCAAGGCTCCTCCCCGGGAACTTTCCATTTAGATACTGGCTTTATGGTGCCACTTTTTGTGTCAGACCCATACCTGTCATATTACTGTTAAGAATTCTGGTTGTTCCCTGTCAGAGACATGGTTTATCTGCACTTGAAAAAGTCTGTCTGGGGACATATTGGACGAGGCATCAAGAATTGAAATAAAGCGATGCTTTATATAGCTTCTGCTTCTTCAAAGCTCTTTGCCTGTAGCTGTCTTTACACTGGTGTTTAGTGAAGTGGAACGCACTAATGCTGCCCGCCTTCTCCCAGCTGTAACCTTCAGAAGGCAGTTCTGAATGCGGCCAGCATCTAACCCAGTGCACGTAGTTTTCCTGGCTGTTGACAGGTCTCACTAGGTTAGCAGTTAGATTCTAGGCAGCATGAAAAATCTGTGCATTTAATGGATGCTTAATGGCTGGAGTTTATTTGTTTATGATGAGACCTTGCCTTCAACAGTGTTCTAAACAAACCCCTTCCTACCAGCTCCATTATGCTTTCAGTTTATGACTAGGAATTCACACTGGCCAAAAGCAGTTATACCATTCTGGTGCAGTAATTTCCTGCAAGCATGGATGCCCATGGACTTTCCCACCTGGAAATACTGTACTGTTCACTTCATTTAAACAAAAACTCTGGGCCTGAGTTCTTTATTGCATGCATAACTCTTCTCTTGTAGTGGTGAGTGAAGTGAAATCTCGGTTTGATCAGAAACCAGACAAAAGTTTTTCAGAGGAAAAAAATATCTATGACGCCACTGAAGAAAATGATGATGTTTCCTTCAGCCCTTCAATAATATTAAGGGCAGAGATTGATAAACATTATTTTGCATTCGGGCAGAATAAATGGTCTTAAATTGTAATGTAGGAACATAATAGAGAAGTTACAAACTATGGTTCTCTCTTCTGGTGACTTTAAAGTCTAACAGAGAATCTTTAATGATCTATCAATTGAAAAAACCTTGTAAGTCACTTAAAAATCATGAACATGAGTTCTTAAATTGAGCTTCTTTAATGATGGTTCAATAGTTAACAAGAATAGTTGTAAAGAATTTAGATCATTGACTAAAATGTAAATATCTACTTTGTCTCTCATTTACTTGCACTGAATGTTTCCCAGTGAAAATTGGACAGGCTTCATGTAATTTTCATTAATGTCACACTTCCCCTTCTATACACATATTAAGTTCTATATTTCTGTAAGAATATTTTCTCTACCCAGAGTCAAATCTTTATATTAACATCTTCCTTCTAACCAGATCTTTTTCTTACAAGTTCAGAGTTGCTGAACTATAATTCCTTGACAAATGCCTATATTAAAACTAATTAATTTAATTCTTAATTTATAATTGCATTCTCTTGAGCTTAGTCAAATTACAACTGCAAAATAACATCACTGGTTGAGTCAAGAAACAAAAATGCTTCATACTGTTTGCTATACAGCATGTCTTGATTCATAATTCACCAGGACAAGGAGGGCTTTACTTGGAGAAAAATATAAAGTAAAACATCAACTGTCTAAAATCCAGCTCACACCACTGTTAAAAAGGGCAGAATACCAAAATGAGGCCTTCACTTCTGTGAAATTACTAATTAGCACTGAATATTGCTTGTGTAGAGAGGTTGAGAGGGGCAATTTAGTTTTCCAAGACACACAGATGATGTTCCTCCAGAAAGTCTATATAAAAATATTTTAAAAATCAAAATGATTGTACTAGTAGAAGGCAGTAATATAAATTTGAAGTATCATCATACCTTTGCACTTTTTTTATATATAAAAACCTTTCCTAATATAATATAATGGTAACAAGATGATACATATACTGTATTTTAAAGTTGAGAAACTGATTAAACGTAGCTGGTATAAAACACATATTAATGTGTTTAAATATTAAAACATAATTTAAGATTATTACTGTATTTTTACTAAGTTTATTTTCTTTAAAAAGTGTATACTTTATTTTGGAATAACGAAAGCAGCATATTTATAAAGAATACTCCTTATTTGGGGTTTTTATAAAACTTGAACATCATCATACAGGAAGTGGTCAACTTACAACTTAATTTATGTTAATTGGAACAAGAATTTCCATTCCTAACTAATGAGGCCAAAAAGTGTGACTGTATTGCTTAGCAACAGCAATCTTGCATTCCAGAAGTGGAATTCACTTACCTTCCTTACCGGTTTGCAAATGTGAACGTGTGCGCCCACCTCCTGCACATGCTTGGCGTTCCATGCATGCTCTTTGCTCACACACGCACCTTCGGTGCCTGTGCACAGTGTCCAAAACGTAGGACAGCATTACATCTGGGTGGGTGGCCAGGGCTGGGGCCAACCACAGTCGCCACTACCAGTTCGCCTGAACCAGACAGAACCCCACCACTGCTGCATTCCCAGTTTGGTTGTTTTAACCAAATGCCATAGTCATTAGGTAAGGCAACTTCCTGCCAGCCTCCCACAAACCAAAGTCAGTTGGGAAGCCAGCAGGAAGTTGCAAGCATATAGGGGCTGGTGGGGGAGGATGATGGCCCTTCCTTGCCAGCTTCCCTATTGACTTTCTGGTCCTAAGTGCAAACCAGTTGCCAAGAGCCCAGATCATGATTTTGATTCTGTGAGGGTGCTCGGACAACTGGAACTCTAAGGATTGGTTGTAACCAACATCACTTATAACTTTGAAAGGTAGCTGAACAAGTGGTCATAAGGCAATGATTGCCTGTATACCATTACTCTCTCCCAATACAGCCTCCCAAATTCTGTTCACCTCAAAGCCAAATCTGTCAACAAACCATTTTTCTAGGGCTTTCTGATTTACAGAAATGATTGTTTAATGTTATCAAACTTTGGATTTAACTATGACAAACTATATAGATAGCAACAACTTCAATAGCTTCAAAGGATGAGAAATATCTGGGGAATAACCTTATCAACAGTTACTACTTATTGAGGAGACAATAACTTGGACCTTCAAGTTACCATTGATGCCTGGCAACTGCCAGAACCTGTCCTTATAGTTTTCTTGGCAAGATTTTTGAAAGCAGTTTGTCATTGCTTCCTTCCTAAGTCTGAGACAGAATGACTGGCCCAAGGTCACCCAGTTGGCTTTGTGCCTAAGGCGGAACTAGAACTCTCAGCTTCCCAATTTCTACCCTGGGACCTTAATCACTACACCAAGCTAAATCTCATGATGCTTATGTTACAGTATGTAGCTTAAAATCCAAGAGTTGGAAATAGTATGTTCCTAAATACTAATTCCTTTGTGACTCCTATTGTTTTTTGTACTCTGCTTGTGAACATCCCAAAGGCACAGAATCAGCTGAAAAGGATTCAGAAAGCTAAATAAAATGGACTTTTGATGTGATCCATCTCTGCATTTCACATGTCCTTAGCAAATCAGAACAAATTTCACAAGAATTAATAAATGCCGGCTACAGTGCTATCATTGCAGATAGGTAATAATTGAAGACAGCTCTCACATTGCATATACATCAAGACCTGTGACTTCTCCATAACAAGGAAGAAGGGAAAGGAACCTAGATTTTGAAAAGATGACATCTTTTTAGTTAAATGCAGAATATAATTTGCCACAATATTGGTGAAAATAGTAAAGGCAATCCAGTTCTTCTTGTAGGCACAGAAGTTTTCCCATGCAAACAAAACTCCTGATACTCATAAGCAATGGATTTCTTGAGATGAGTAGAACTGTTCCAAGTACAATAGCCAATAAAATGGATTAGGATATATGGCTTCAGAGGCTTGCTTGTGCCATTGAATCAAAATGGCATTTGAATTTTAAAAACTAAAAAGTTTGAATCAAAAAAACATTAAATGTGAACAAATATACTGGTCAGGCTGTTGGAAAGACAACTGTGTTCTAGACAATATACCAAGCATATCTTTTCCCCTAGTGTCTCATAAGATCAAACAGCACTGGGACATTTTGTTAGAATCCCAAAAAAATTTCTAGGACAGTCAAATGTGATTAGCTGCCAATAAAAAAAAAAAAAAGCAGGTGAAATATATACATCAGGTTTTGTTTACAAGATATACTTAATGCATCTTCTGAAAGACTTACAGACAAGTTCTTTTTTCTGATTGCAGCTTAATATAACTGCCTTATGGGACAACTTATGAGATAGATAAAGATACAAAATAATGGTGCTGTCATATCACCACTGTACAGGGGAGATGTCTTGTTTGCGAAAATAATGTTTGGGCTACAGAATCATTATGGTGATTCACAGAATTCTTGATATTGCATAATACAACCAAAAAGGATTGTGCTCAAATTGGCTATTACTTGCGAATGCAATTACAACTCTAAGTAGACTTAGGCAATTTGTAAATGGGCTGTGCTGCATGTAATAAATCAGTACGATGGAAAGCAAATGCAGGAAAGTCATCTTGTTATGTAAGTCAGAGGTTTGACTCAAAAGCCAAAACCAGAATCTGATGATAACAAGGAAGGAAATAGAAAACCCAGCTCTTGATACAACAGTACAAGTCCAAATAAGCATCCTTCTTTTGTCTTCATAATGTTGTGTCCAAGGAAATTAGAAAGAATTTACAAATATGGATGCTGCAAAGCTGTATGGCTTGCTATTTCTTTTGTTGAAAAGTAGGCAGCAATCTTGTAAATATTACTGCAAATAACACAGCATTTTCTGTGCAATTAAATCAATTGTTCTCTTACACTTGCAAGTGAACAGAGCAAAAGCCTCAATTGATTATATAGAGCAATATGCTACAGTCTTGCAGCTGGAGGTCCGAACATTGGTTTCAGACTTCTAACATGCCTTTTTTATGCTCTTAAAACACTTGGTGATATTCATCCATTTTGTCTGATTAATTTGAAAGTAATATAAGTTCTTAAGTTATTTATTAATATTGCTAGGCTGCTCCATTCCCAGTCTACTCTGAATGATAAAAAATAAATAGTACAATTAAAACAACCACCACTACTACATTTACTTTGCAATTAAAAATCAATATAGCAACAGCATTTAGACGTATATACCACCCCACGGTGCTTTACATTTTCTGGGTGGTTTACAATGTCAACACACTGCCCCCAACAATCTGGGACCTCATTTTACTGACCTTGGAAAGATATAAGGCTGAGTCAACTTTGAGACAGTCAGGATTGAACTCCTGGTATGTGGGCAGAGTTAGCCTGCAATACTGCATTCTAACCATACGGTGAGGGACATAATGGATATGAGTTGCATAGGTAGTCTAGAAAACTGGAGACTATTACTGAAAAGATCTGTCCATAATATTTGTTCCTCAGAAAGGCAGGGAACACTCATAAGACCCTCCCATAATGACTGACTCAGAGTGGCACTTTTGATTCTGGCAAGGCATCACCTGATGTATGACTCCTGGTAATAACCAGTAGTTTAAATTGAGTATAGGAGCTTCTGGTCATTTCCAAAGACAACCCCATCTACGTGTTGCTTTAGTTCAGGCAAGCGGTTATTAGGGTTTGAGTTATTATTGTCAGGGCATCCTAGTCTAAATATTGCCATGAAGCTGGGTAAACATGGCCCATACTAGCTTTCATCTACTGTTTAAACAGGAGTCATAAATCAAGAAGATTCCCAAATCACAAACTGACTCTTTCGGGGAGAGTGACAACAATAATTGCTGTTGTTTGAGTACCACGGTTCTTTGTTGATGGACAAGGTGCTTCATGTTGAAAACTAAACTTGTTTCACCCCATCCAGATTCTCAGACCCTCCATGCACTGTTTCATAATATCCATGATATTTCCAACTTAGCTCAGCATAATAAGGTACAACTGGGTGTCATCTCTACATCAGAGAATCTCATCCCAGTCAGCAAATGACCCCCATTAGTAATTTCATTAAATTGACATTTTAAAAAATATAGGGAAGAACCCTGAGCAACTTTGCATGGAAGTAACCAAGAACCAATGCAGCACCAACTGGTATTCTCCTCACAGGTAGAGACAGAACCAACACTCCCTTCCCTGACAAGTGAGCCAAGAGAATGCCACGGCCAGTGTCTCTGAATGCTACTGAGAGGCATTAAGAGGAATGCATTGCCCTATCTATGTCCTGACAAAGGTCACTCACCAGATAATAGTGTGAAATTTGGTATAGGTGTGATCTTTCTTCAATGACATGCAATTCTTGTATTTCTCAGTACTAAGTGAAAATTTTACAGTTTCTTGCTGAACTGCATGTCCAGATAAATGGCTTTATTTTGAGCTCCCTGTTTGTTCTGGTTGCCCTTCATGATGCCATAACTGATAAAATTGGTGACTACAGTATGTCTACCTTATCCTTTGGCAACCCTTCCCACTTCTCAAATTACCCCTGCTTTACTTCAGTGTGCAATTTTATCACATTCATGGTGGAAGGAATCTTGGTGTAGCTCTATAGCAGGGGTGGGGAGCTATGGCCCTTTTATCAGGGGTGAAATGCTCCTGGATCGGACCGGATCGCCCGATCCCGTAGAGATCTTGGCTGGTGGTTCAGCAATCCGGTAGTGATGGCGGAGCAAAGCTTAGCCCACCTGCCCGGGTGTCATTACTTCCTGGTTTTAACTAGGAAGTAATGTGTTTTTTACTTTCTGAGCATGCATAGGTTTTGCGCATGCGCAGGTCTGCATACACACATGACGTGCACGTGAGAAAGAGAGTGAAGCAGGTGTGTGCATGCAGTGTGTGTGCTTCTGAACCGGTAAGGAAGGTAAGTAGATTTCACCCTTGCCTTTTATGACCTGTGGACCTCAACTCCCAGAATTCTGGGAGTTGAGGTCCATAAGCCATAAAGGGGCCATAGTTCCCCACCTCTGCTCTACACAGAGGACTTTCATTGCCATTCTCAGCTTTTGCTTCTGTTGTCCTTCTCAGTGCTATTGCCACCTCCTCTCTTTTTCCTTTCTCCAGTGAGCTTTTTAATTGGACTCCTATGGATCCATCCTACATAAATTTAAGGGAATGCTGTTTGTTTACCAATGACTTAGTTTTAGAAAAACCCATATTATGCACTTCAATTAAAAATCATTGAAACAATAATTTATACAAAACAAAAAACTTCTAAAAGTGTATGGCATAGAAAATGCATTTCTATTCTGTTGAAAACAAGTAAACAGCTATTTGTATTTATTCCATGTGAGATATGAAGATTTATATACTTTTTCATTCTGTATGCCAGCAGTACATTGTGGGATTATTTTAGAAGCACCTGAATTATACATTGAGGCACAAATTGAGTTGTCTTTACACATTCCAAGCCCTTGCACATAGAGAAAAGGGGAGTAAGTGAGTCTGGTGCTTTGGGATGGTGGGTGGAAGGGTTAGATAGATATTTCTCAAACTTGGCAACTTTAAGATGTGTGGACTTCAATGCTAAGAATTCCCCAGCCATCCTTTTCCCTGATGGCATTTCCCGTGGCTGGGGAATTCTTGAAGTCTACACATCTTAAAGTTGCCAGCTTTGAGAAACATTGGGTTAGATAAATGTCACTGGGGGAAAAGTAGCTGACAGATTGCTTTGGAAAACCTTTCAAGGGAGATTTTTAAAAAGCAATTGTAAACATGATAAATATTGACTGCATGCTGTTCTCACATGAAAATGCAATAAAATCTGCTGTTTGCCAATCAAACAAAGGATCCAACAGATATTAAGCTTCTCCAGATGACTTAATCCAGCTCATACAGACTTATGTAGCAAAGACTTTCAAGCTCACCTCCTGGTATCTATGTGAACAGGACCACTGTGTAGTGGTTGATTTTTTGTTTTTTGTTTTTTTAGCAACAAACAGTTTGCCACTCCCGTTTTCAAGGATCCTTTTTCAATTTCTCAGTTCAACCTACAGCTCTGAAATTTCCTGTTTTTGAAGTATCAACCAGGGTTGGTACTGCTTAGCTTAGGTTTGTTAGGAATTGCCACCTGCTAAGGCTACATATCCTTCGAAAGAAGCAATGGAAGCCAGTGGAGGCACTGACGAGACTGCAAAATAATTAATCAAAAATAAAAATAGTTCTTACCTTTGCTCAGAAAGTAAACTTCAGAATAAAGCATAACAAGAGTTTTTCTAATCAAATGAGAAACTTTCATAACCAAAGAGTATGAATTTCCACAGATAATGTGAAACTTCCCAGTGGGTTCTACACATTTGAGAACTTCCTGAAGATAAAAGCTGACCCTAGGCAAATGTAGTTTGCACTTACAAAGAGCCTGAACGATGAGTGATAGAGAGCATCCTCTTGCTCTCTCTATAACAGTGTTTATACAACTTTAAGGCATGTGGACTTTAACTCCCAGAATTCCACAACCAGCATACTGTCTAAAAGTGGCAAAATTTGAAAAACACTGCTATGATATCACCTTTCAGTTTTAGCAAAGGACTAAAATTTGACCTAGAAGTTGGCTGGAATCGACTGAACCTAAGCTTGCCATCTGGCATTAACCAACTAGACCTTGGCATGATTAATTATGTCAGCACTCTTACCCAAAGGCATGTCTCCTGCAAGATTCATTTTTATTGGCATCTACCTAGGTTGTAAGCACAAACAAAGGAGGTCTTGGTACAGTACAGCACATCAAGAACATGGCTACGATTCCCATCATCCATGTCTTAACAACATCATGCTCCTGGCAATTGCATAAATCAGGGGTGGGCAAATATGGCCCTTTTATGACCTGTGGACTTCAACTCCCAGAATTCCTGAGCCAGCTTGGCTGTCTCAGGAATTCTGGGAGTTGAAGTCCACAGGTTGTAAAAGGGCCACAGTTGCCCACCCCTGGCATAAATAGTTTTATATTGGGCATTTGGGGCGTTGCTAGAAAGTATATTCAATCTTTTGGGATGGGAAGCGGAGGAAATGTTGCATTGAGTAAGATGAAAATGCAAAAAACCCCAAAACCATGCATGTTACAAATGGCTGGAATTGTGAAATTCAATATTATCCTTGGCTATGTTTTGCTTCCAAGGTTTCATTTCTTTAGAGTTTCCTCTAAAGAAACCTTTGACCCTGGTGACACAGATAAACCTTCAAGTAGCCTCAATGACTCTCTAAAAGAAGGCAAACGACCAGCTGTCTGCAAGGAGTATAAATCCTTCCATTCACCACCATCCAGTCATAGCTGAAGAAGCTTATTTGGATGAGAAGGGAAATGTCTTCAAAGAAAAAAACAACAAAAAGTCCAGTTGAAAAAAAAAAAGCACCTTTGGGACAACCATGACCTGGACGATTGAAAATCTCCATAGACATTCTAAAAAAACTGTTTTAAATGTTTTACATCAAGTGACAGAAAATTCCATCTACATTATTGATGAGAAATCTCAACGTCAAAAAACAGCAATGAAGTGTCACCCAATTTCAGGGCATGATCAGAGGAGGATGTAGGGCTACAATATAGTTGAGAACATAGGGTATATAAAATACCACCCCCACCCAGTTCAGCTTTAGTATTTAATTTTCAAAAACCCGATTTGGATCAGTAGTATGTTCTTCTAAATAACAATATTTTCTCTGCATTTTTTTTTTAAAAACACCTTTGAAAACAGTTAATTATGATAGCTGTAAAGAAAGCAAATATTTCTTTAGTGCTATAGATAAATGAAAGCAGTTAAGAGCTTGAAAAGTAATAGCAAAGATTAAGCTTCCATATGAAGCTACTAAATTAGCTAAAAGGGATTAACATTCAAAGGTGTGTTGTAGACAGTTTAAATTCACATTTTGAATGGACCAGTTTACAACAGGGAGGATTTTTTTTTCTTACACCCAATGGTTAATGTGCTCAATTTCTTCTCTGCAGCCATCTTACACACACACACACACACACACACACACACCATTCTTTGTGGCTTCAGAGCAGTTTGCAAAGCACTTCCCTATCTTCAAGCTCTGTGCTATGACAACTCTCTGTGGACTGCTGTGCCCTGTGTTTTCTGATAGTATTAACTGCAATGGTAATTTCATACAGTTTCCCATCGTCAGTGCTGCCAACACTGATCTCTAGAAGAAAATTGCAGGCAAAGCAGCAATTGGAGAGCAACAAAATAGTACAGCATTGACACTGGCTGGAAACATTAAGCTTGCCACCTTATCTTGATTTATAGTGTATAAAGAGTCAATCTCTATGACAGGTCACTTTCTATTTTATCAGCAGCAACATGAGAACCAGGGGTGAAATTCAGCCGATTCCTACCGGATTGCACAATATGGTAGGGCTGACTGCACGAAGCCCTGCCCACCCACGCAGACGTCATGACAGCCCTTTTTTGCAACAATTTTCAGCCTCTGCGCATGCACAGAAGGCTTTGCACATGTGCGGATGATGGCACACACACATTTGTCAACTAGTAGGGAAGGTAAGTGAATTTCACCCCTGATGAGAACCACATATCCTTTGCAAGCTTCTGAATTTTTTTGGCAGGATTCAATCTGGACCTCTGTACTAGGTGCAAAAGAAATATCTATTATCAGTTCTCTATTCAACTGTCTATGTAGCAGCTGAAATTAAAGTAGCATAAATCAGTTTGTTTTCACTTACAAAGCTGCCAGCAACCTTGACCCACGCTAACATTGTGTTCAGCTTTGTCTTGACTCCCAAACAGATTTACATAACTGCCTATATAACAGCCAGTGTTCATATGTCCATGGTATGGTGATCCATGGAAATGGATTTTATTTCATAAAGGTATTACAAATTAAATATCATAACAATCGTGGTGGCAGATATAATTGCAGGAAACTGATAAAAGTATCAACATCTCCAGTATAATGAGATGCTAAAAATAACATTGGGAGCCCTGTGAAAGTGGTATAATTATCCAGAAACGGATTATCCCAAAATTATCCAGAAAATTTCCAGCTATGTGAGTTTGTGATAGACAAACAATAGGGACCAGAATATAAGGTAGACCAAATAATACAATGGCAGATGTTATAATTAACCCTGGGTCAAAACTCAACAAAATTTCATGTACTAACAAGACAATACAGTGTTCAACATTTAAAATAGTTAATACAATTTCTCCCTTTAAGCAAATCAAGGAAGAGAAATGCTGAAATAGTCTTCCTCAACCCAGTATTCTCCAGATGTGTTGGCATTGCATTTTAAAGAACCCAGTGAACACATCTGGAATGTACCAGGTTTCAGGAGGATGTAGGAGAAACTGCTTCTAGTAGCAAGTCTACAGTGCTTTTTTATTCAGCACTAATTAAACGTCAGTATCTCCCTTTTTACGACAGTGACAGCATTTATCAGAAGTAAAGTAGTCAGACATCTTGTAACAGGTATCTAATCAACATTCCTAAGAATATATGAACTGCTTTTGTTATGAGCATCACATGTCTGTTAGATCTCTCAGCGGCTTTTGATACCATCGACCATGGTATCATGTTGCACCGGTTGGAAGAGTTGGGGATGGGGGGGCACCATGTTACGATGGTTCTCCTCCTTTCTCTTGGACCGGTCACAGTTTGTGTTGGCAGGGGGGCAGAGGTCGACCTCGAGACCCCTCATATGTGGAGTGCCTCAGGGGTCGGTCCTCTTGCCCCTTTTGTTCAACAACTATGTGAAGCCCCTGGGTGAGATTATCCGTGGCTTCGGGGTGAAGTACCCCCAGTACGCTGATGACACCCAGCTGTACATCTCCACCCCGGGCCACCCCAATGACGCCCTTGAAGTGATGTCCCAGTGCCTGGAGGCCATGTGGATCTGGATGGGGAGGAACAGGCTCAGGCTCAACCCATCCAAAACTGAGTGGCTGTGGTTTCCGGCATCCCGATATAGTCAGTTGACACCATCACTGACTATTGGGGTGAGTCTTTGGCCCCTACAAAGAGGGCTCACAATTTGGGCGTCCTCCTGGATACGCAGCTGTCCTTGGAGGAACATCTGATGGCTGTAGCCAGGGGGACTTTTTATCAGGTTTGCCTGATCCGCCAGTTGCGGCCCTTCCTAGATCAGGATTCCTTGTGCACAGTCACTCATGCCCTCGTCACCTCTTGCCTGGACTATGGCAATGCTCTCTACATGGGGCTCCCCTTGAAGAGCACCCGGAGGCTCCAACTGATCCAGAATGCGGCCATGCGGGTAGTTACGGGAGCTGCATGGCGCTCCCACATAACACCTCTCCTGCGTGAGCTGCACTGGCTCCCAGTGGTCTTCTGTGTGCGCTTCAAGGTGTTGGTTATCACCTTTAAAGCGCTCCATGGCATAGGACTTGGATATCTTCGAGACCGCCTGCTGCTATCAATGGCCTCCCACCAACCTGTGCGCTCCCACAGAAAGGGCCTCCTCAGGGTGCCATCGGCCAAGCAATGTAGACTGGTGTCCCCCAGGGGGAGGGCCTTTTCTGTGGGGGCATCTGCCTCTGGAATCAGCTGCCCCCAGAGATACGAAGAATCCAAGACCTCGATGCCTTCCGCCGTGCCCTGAAGACCTTTCTTTTTCAGCAAGCCAGACTGACTTAACACATTTTTAAATGTTTTTAATAGGTTTGTTATTGTTTTTTAATTATGGGGCCAAATGCATATATATCTTTTTAACTGTATTTTAATGTTTGTATTTATGTTTTTATTTTTGTTGTGCACCGCCCTGAGTCCTCTGGGAGAAGGGCAGTATATAAATCTGATAATAAAATAAAATAAATAAAATTTCATTTGTAGGAAAGTGAATTGAAAATGGCAGTTGTTACCTAACATTTTCAGGAAAAGCATACAGAGGACACACTTTGATCTAAAAGGCATAATCGTTTTCCAGTTTGCATTTTGACACTAATTTTGTGCAAAAGATATTGACGTTTTTAACTGAGAAATGTTCAAGCTGCATATGATAACAGGCAAGCTGTACATGAGTCAACCCAACTAGGTCAACAATAGGTCCAAGCATGGAAATAGGATTATTTCCTGTTTGCAATTTTCTTTTTTTTTTTTTTACAAGTTTTATTTGTTTTATTTATATCACATTCAATTTTCATCAAACAGTGTGTGGTCTGGGTGCAATTATATTTACCAGTAAGTAATCATAATACAACACATCATTGTAGTATTTATCACCATAATATTATTGCAATTCTGTATTCTGTGTGATCCTGTGGTAGAACAAGCTACAACTCGCTTGAGATAAATTGGAACTGGATATCAGAATAGCTGAGGATGATATTTTATGTAAAGTAGCTTTCTGGTTCTCCATAAATTACATAAATATTATGAAGGGGATAACACATATTCCCTAAAAACAATAAAGAAGAAACAGTGATAGCTTTGCTCCAGTTAGTACACATTTAAAGGAAGTTGAAAGTTCTGCATGGCTGGGAATAGCCATTCTCCAATAATGGCAGCTTCTGAAAAGGTACAATTTACACATTGGTTTCTTAAAGTAACAGTGTACTGGATAATCATAGCACAGCAAGGAGCCAAATTTATTTGCTGTCAGATTCTCCTGGGGAGGGATCAGTAGCTTTACCAGCTGTCATACAATATAGAAGCATCCTTTATACCGGGTCAGACTTCTACTTTATTAAGTTAACTATTGCCAGTTGGGACTTGTGGACAGAAAATCTTTTCCAGCTGGAGAAGCTGGGGAATAAAACTGTCTTCTTTTGCAGGTATATGCTCTGCTCTGAATTAAGTTTGCCCCTGGCAAAAGAATGATTAGTGAGGAATTAACAGTATATTTTTATCTTTAGCTCTGCTATACCTCTATTTCAAAGTCTCTTTTTCTTTCTCATCATTCATTTATAAAGATAGACCATAATAATGCTTGATTTTGTATTTCTTTATGGCCTGATTTAGAGATACCTGTCTTTCCTGTGAGTGCTGTTAAGTAATAGTTTTTGAGGGCCTAGCCTAATTTCATACACAATGTTTATCATATAGTAAATATTGTTTTGCAATTTCAGGCTGCAGGTGAGGAATTATATTCTTCAATGATCCCTGTATAAAAGTGTCCTGGAAGCAAGAAAAGTAGTATGCTTGGGCGATATATCCAATCACAAAAAACAAAAATAAAGACCTTCTATGTTCATTGCTGAAATGCTTTGTCTGTGCTTTGGAGATCACAGTCTATTTCATGCTTAATCAAGCACTCCCATCTATGAATGATTTGTGACCAAAAAACCCAAAAAAACCTCTTGCCAGTCACTGTAGCTTTGAGCCTTGAGAATATGGTCACATCTAAACAAAGAGAATTAAATGTACTTGTAAAGATCTTGGTTACTTTCTTAAATTAGACAGGAAATAAACCAGCAAAGGAGAACTGATCTCCAAACTAAGAACTCAGTTACTGTGGCATTCATTCCTTTGGATAGAAAGAGCTAGTAAAAAAAAAAAAAAAGAATAGAATTATGTATAGAATTGTATAGAATTATGGCTACACTAAAACTGCATAGATATTTTGCGTTATCAGTATGCTCATACCCTCAGTTCTTTCAGATTCTTTACACATGGCATTCCAAAAGAGTGTTAAGATCTGGCTTTGCCAATTGGAAGTTGGCAAGATCCAAAAGTGTGGTGCAATCCTGGAGGTGATTGGTGAGCTGAAGATGTTTCCTCTGCATTTTAACTCTTGCGATTGTTCCTTTTAACTTTGTTTTCATCCGATTTTTTTAACTTTGTTTTTAAATAGCTTTTATATGATTTTACTGTTTTCTTTGTAAACTGTCCAGAAGCATGCAAGTGGGATGGGAAGTAGAGAACTCCAAGGCTAACATGGAGCAATGGCAACACTCCTCAATTCAGATAATCTCACCATTACCCTGAGATATTTTTTTAAAGGTATAATATGTCACAGTTACCAAGATTTGTGTTAGGTTCACAGCATGGTGACCAAGAACTCCTGAGCCACCTCCAAGAAAGGAAGATTAAAGTCTTGCAATATCATAACCTTTGGGAATTCCAACACACAGCTAACGATGGCTGAATTTTATAGTGATGGGCAGGAGAAAAGATGCTGGGAGAAAGAGATACACTCGGGAAAGGTGTATTTCAGGGGTGGGTTCTAAAATTTTTTACTACCGGTTCTGTGGGCATGGCTTATTTTTGTGGGTGTGGCTTGATGGTCATTTGACAATTATTTAGGATTTAGCAGAGGTACTGGTCTACCAGGCTTTTAACAGTTTGCAGACCAGTACCTATCTACCCATTTATTTTTGCAGGCACTGGTCTACTCATGTATTTTTTGCAGGCACCGGTCTACCCATTTATTTTTGCAGGCACCGATCTACTCATTTGTTTTCTTTTAACACTGATCAGCTGTAGGGCGGCCCTTTGAAGCTCCGCGGCAAGAGCGGAGCTTTTTTCCCTCTAACCATCATCAGGAGGCAGCAATAGATTGGGGGTGAGGCCAAATAAAAGGTAAGAATAACGCAGGTGGGTGGGTGGGGCAGGGGGGGCAGAACCGGTTTGGTGATGTCATATCGTCACCGCTACTGGCTTGGCGGAACTAGGCCAAACCGGGAGGAACCCACCACTGGTGTACTTAATGTTTTATCTCTATTCTGCTTTCCACCATGATGAGAGGCCTGACTTGGCTTGCATTACCATGACCGGTGGTATCCGCTCTGGCCACAGGAAATCCCCCTCTCAGAAATGGGGCCACCTGAGTTTCAAGTATGGCACCAGCCATGACCCAGAGCAGGAACAGTGGGGTGGCTATAATTAATGGAGAGATCTTGTAAGCTTTAAGATGCAGCATTCCACAGGTAGCCAGTTGTGAGCCTCTACTATTGAGGTTGTATGGATTAGATTGGACCGTTGCCATTATAGCAACCTCCCAGCTGTTTAGTGGCTTCAATACGTGAGTCCCTTGAAGCCACATTTGGAATATCCCAATTAATGGTACTATGGACCTTAATGCGCCTTCCTTAGGCACAGATTCATGGACAGCTCAGGAGTTCATGATCAAGATGGATCTGCCTTCAGCGGCTATCTATATGTTGGTTGGCCTTGATTGCTCCTTTTATTGTTATTTACATTATTCCATTATCTGGTTTTTAACGTTTGGAAATTATATTATATTTTATATTACATTGCATTTTAAATTCCTTGTTTTCATGTTTATTGACATTGTTAAGTTGCCCAAGTTAAATCTAATAAATCAAATATATAAATGCCAAAAGGGAAGAAATCTTGGTAGATTTTGCAATTTTGAAGTCTGATGGTTAGACTTGACAATAAGAAAAGATCAACTGTAAAGTTCAGCCTAGCTCAGAGCCAAATCAAGCATCAAGCTTCAAACTTCCCTGTTCTCTGTGATAATCAAACAAGTGGCAATGACTACAAAGTAGAATACTTCGTGCCAAGCCTTTGCTGAGACACTTGCATTTACCAAGGTCCCAACTCTGGATGGTGATAAAATTCTGCTTATGTTTGTGATGAAGCTAATGTTGAACGATGAGGAACATACTGTTCAGAAAAACTTTAATAAAGATACCTGTAGTCACAATTATTACTTATCACAAGCATGAAGTGGAAAAGCAAGTCAATTTGCAAAGCTATTTAAAAAACCTAATTACATTTGGTCAGGTTGTAAATTGGACAAATTCATCATTTGTGCATTTTGTGATTAAAGAAAAGGTGTATGTTGTATCTAAGATGTTTAATTTGAAAGTGGAGTTGAGTTTTGATTCCTTCTCAGTTAATCAGCACATGAATATATGTATTAAAACATCAGCATTTCCCTATTAACAGAACATTACAACCAATTCATAAATATCTAGTAGCGTGAAATAATAATACTTACAGTAGCTCATACAATTTGATATTTCATAATTGGTTTGCTTTATTTTGGGTTAAATATCAGTGCCAAAGGCAATCTTTGGAGTTTGGCAATTATCATTTATAACTTAATATGTTATGAAACAAGACAAGTGTGGTTTATTCAACTATGGCTTACCCTAATTGGTAAATACAACCTAATAGTAATAATTAGACAAAATTAGCATGTTTAAACATTAACATTTTAAAACAAGGATAAAAAATCAGTGCAGAAGTTATTATTTTCTGCTTACATAAATCATTTTTATAAATCTTATTTATAAAGGTCTCTGACAAAATGAAACAAGTAAGAGCATCCTACTAATTTATTATAAGAGACTATAAAACTATCCCATAGTCAGGAGGAATATTTAATGGGGCAGTTCAGAGCTAGATTCATAGAACAGATGAATGCCGTCATTTGTTTTAGAAACCTGAGTGTATACATTTAATAGACTCAAAATTATTCTCAGAACTTAATTCTGCAAATGACTGTCATTTGATACTCTGTAATGATCTTGAATTTTCAATGGAAAAAATGCACTCTGCACAATGAAAAAATGGATATCCCTTTGACAAAAGTATTATGGAATTTATGATGATGAGGATGAGGATGAGGATGATGATTTTACAGTCTATACTGTCAACCCTTTGAGGTAGGCCAGGTGAGGAAATAGACACTATAAGAGCTATTACTGTACAACTTCATTTTCTAGACCCAGGCTTTAATAACTGAATTTTGAAAATATGACAATATATCTCCTTCTCTCCATCTTATATCAAAAGGAGTCAAGGTGGGGCAATCTTAAGATTCTTTCTTATGTTTTCTTCTTTTTCTGGATTAAATTCTCATTTTACTAATAGTCACTATATCTTTCTCCAATGAAACCCAATTAGTTTATTTCATTTAAACAGTCTATATGGCCAATCTTGTCACTCTGGGCTGCTAACAAAGACAATAATCCAAGTAATTAGAAAGAATTAAATAGGCAATATATAACATACCAGAAGTCCAACAACTGTCTTCTGTCTTACAGATCAGTATGAAACAGCAAATACCAAATAATGAAACCAAACAGGACTTGTCTAGCAATCCAGCTTCGGTTCTTATGGGAAAAGGTTTAAAGCCAGGTCTTTAAAGCCAGGTCCTTTGTAGGTTTAAAGCCAGGTCTTTAAACCTACAAAGGGCCAATAGGGCCAGGACCATGCAGATCTCAGGGGTATGTTCATACTCATGAGGCTCATGCAACCAAGAAGTCATATCCATGAGTTCCACAAGATAGCACTGTTTAACAGAAGGACCACGGAGCTTGGCCACCTCTCAGATCTGGTGGGGTAAGTAAACACAATTCGAGATAAGAGGATCTACAAGTAATCTGGTTCTATACCAGGTAGGACTTTATAAGCAATAATCTATAAAGGAATTTACTGGGAGACAGTGCAGCTTGCCGACCAGTGAGGTTACATGAGCACATTATGACAAGCCCAAAAAGCCTGCAATGCCTAATTCTGGACCAGTTGCAGATTTCAAATGCTTTCTATGCAGAGTGCATTATAACAGTTCAAACAGCAGATAACTACTGTAAGACATGAGAGGCTATAAGTAGTACCTCCTGATCTAAAAGTAGGCATTGTGTCACTTTTATCATTGCAAGGTAATCCTTAAGAAAGGCTCTTACCTTGTTCAATCAAGTACACTGTTCATTTTCTAAGAGCAGCACTCTAGGTATTACTTACACTTCTTCACCACCTGGTTTTCTTTGTGGTCCACATACATCCATAAGAACAATTCAAGTTGATCTTCCGTTCCATGCAGCAAGTATGGCTTTGGTCAAACCATTTATCAGAACTTCAGGGACAGCCCAGGGTCTCTATTGAACCCAATAGGATCCAATGCAGGGGTGAAATCCAGCAGGTTCTGATAGGTTCTGGAGAACCAGTAGCAGAAATTTTGAGTAGTTCGGAGAACTGATAGCAGAAATTTTGAGTAGTTCGGAGAACCGGCAAATGCCACCTCTGACTGGCCCCAGAGTTGGATGGGAATGGAGATTTTGCAGTATCCTTCCCTGCCATGCCCACCAAGCCACGCCCACCAAGCCACACCACCCCCACCAAGCTACCCCCACAGACCCAGTAGTAAAAAAAATTGGATTTCATCACTGATCCAATGGTTGCCTGCGGCAGACTGATCAAATTAATCTTATTCCCTGTAGCAGGGGTTAGAGCCACTGGGAACTCCAAGGCTAACAAGGAGTAATCCAACATGGAGCAATGACAACACTCCTCAGTTCAGATCATTTCACCATTACCTTGAGATTAAAAAAACCAGGTGTAATATGTGACAGTTACCAAGGTTTGTGTTAGGTCCGCAGCATGGTGACCATGAATTCCTGAGCCACCTCCAAGGAAAGAAGATTGAAGTCTCACAATATCATAACCTTTGGGAATTCCAATGCACAACTACAGATGGTTGAATATTAAATTTAGTGATAATGTGTTTCTTAAAACAGTCGTGAAGGTTAGAAACAAAGAAAATGATGTGTGATATTAAGATGTTTGTTTAAAGATTTTTAAGTCAACTGCACAGCAGGTAAACATATGTTTAAACTATCACAGTTCATTTCCCATTAGGCTACAGGTGGGGACAATCATTTAAAGGATCTTTCCAGATATTTTTCTGCATAGTCAAAGATAATAAATTTCTTTTAATCTTTGGACTAAAAGAAACAATAAATTACAGAGCATAAAGAAGGATAGTTAAGTTCTAGGGAGAAACGTATCAAATTGTATTAAATATCACCCAAAGTACAATTTAACTCAAAATGTATTAGTCTATCTCTAGGCATATGGTATCTCAATTATCACCATGTACATTTAAAGCTGAAATACCTTCCATGTTACCCATATTCTTTTCATGAAGTGCTTGTAATTTTAGCACTATTTGTATTTTGAAGGAATAAATGGTGACCAGAGATTCAGATAGATTTCTACGTTTCTCATCAAAAGTCTCTTATCTAACTAATATTTGCCTCAGAAAATATTTCAAATATTGCTCAATGTGATTGATTTTTATCCAGAATTAATATAGCAATTCTTAGTTTGACCCCTTGACTCCACTATGGTCTCATTTCCCATTTATCGGGAATGAAAAACAGCCTTTTGCTTTCTTTTTTTTTTTTATTGAAAAAGTTTTCAAATACAAGTTTTTCCCCCTTTCCCCCCCCTCTTCCCTAACCCCCCCTCACCACCCATCCCCCCCTGTGACTTCTTCACAACAATAGGCTATTTCATAACTAATTACATACATAATATCTTTCCTTTCCCTTACTCCCTCCTCAGAATACTGACCCTTAGCATATTATTCTTATAACTCCCATTTTTACGATAATCTGCCCTTTTTCTCCTCCCCTAAACTTATAGTGTATTATTACAATTTAACATTTAATCTTTTATATATATTAATATAACATTTTAAAGCAGCCTTCTCCCTACATCCAGATTTAACGTTTATTCAGTTCTATCCAATTCCTCCACTCCCCTAAATATATGACTTAAGGATCCTTTTTCTTAGACTAATCAATCAGTAAACTAACCTATTTCAACCCTTCAATTCCTACAAAATCATGCAATACAATTCTAAATATAACCCACTGCCCACTTTACTAAAATATACACATGCATATCTATATATGCATTCCATTTTATAAAAAAAAAAGACAATAACTTTAAATTTATAATCCATATAATATCTTCTTTGATGTCTTTCCACTGGATCGTTAAATCCATCACCCATAATAGGGTAAAATAACATGCTGGTGCAACAGTTTGTTCAAAATCTTCAATCATCTTCTGCCCCCATCAGTAGTAGATATCCTCGTATATATATAAAAGTAAAAACAACCACCCGAGTGACATTATAATTATATCCATATAGTTATAGTTGTGGTATTCATCAGGATTGTTGATTCCCATCATCCTAATGGGTAACAACCAGATCTTCTGCATGCCCCAGCGTGACTCTCTTGCCTTGTAACTCAAAATAATCATAATATATTCACCAGTAAAATAAATCCAGAGTAGATAATTCAAATCCAACAAGGTAAGGCTCTTTTCACATCACAAAATCACGGCATTACAGAGATCTGCCACAATCCTCAGGATAGTATTAAACAATTGTTCGCCTCCACTATCTTTTCAGATGTTCATTCATTTTTTAAAGTCCCTGGCTTCACTGTTGCTTGGTTTAGAAATTGCTGTTTCTATGAGATCTATTTCTTTTCTTTTTCTTTTGCGGGTTGAATTTCCATCCTCGTTTCGTGCCTACCAATTGTGTATCGGCTGATCGATTTTCATTCTGCTTTGTGAGTTGATCTTGTTGGGTTAGTTTTATCATCTCATCTTTCTTCTCCATCACTTGTATATCAACTGGTTGATTTGCGCACTTGTCTGTGACTTGATGGTTCATCACATTGGAGTCGGATGACACTGCTCTCTTATTTATAGACAGTCCAGCTGGGGTATCCAGAGAGTCCAAAGACAACTTATCCACCACAGCCTCTGTAATTTGATATTTTCTTTTTGTTTCCAACTCCTTTTGCTTATCCTGTATTATGCCTAAAGATGTTAAATTCATTTTTAAAATTTTTTGATAAAATTCTTCCGCTTTTTCAACAGTGTTCAGTTGATATCTTACTCCTTGGTGTCTCAATATTAAACCAACTGGGGCATTCCACCTAAATAGGATATTTCTTTTTTTTAACTCAGTCACTAGAAAGCCAAATTTCTTCCTCTCCATTAACATCTTAGTCGGGAGCTCCTTAAAAATCCAAATCTTTCTTCCATGAAATTGCAAAGTAGAATTAAAAGAGTTCTGCACAATATTATTCCTAATTTCTTTATCTGTAAAATAGATCACCACATCTCTAGGCAATTGCCTTTGCTTTGCCAACCAGGAGTTTATTCTGTAAATTCTATCAATCCTGCAATACACTTCATCAGGTTGAACCTTTAAAATCCCAGCCAGAATTTCAGAAGATATTTTCCTTAAGTCATCTCTATTATTTTCCTGCAAACTTCTCAGTCTAATTGCATATTCTGTAAAATTATATTGAATCATTAAAACTTCTCTTTCAATCCTCTGTTGCACATTTTCTTCATTACCAGTCTTTTGGTCAACCTCCAATTTAGGTTTGTCTTCTGAGCTATTATCCTGAATGTTTACCAAATCCTTTTTAATTTTTTGAATCTTGTCATCCAAATTCTCCTCAGTTTCCTTCATTTTAGACTCTAATAATTTAGTCTTTGCATCCACCCGAATCAGAAAGTCTGATAAACCATTAGCTGTTTTTAAAATCTTTCGATTCAAAAAGTCAAACTTTGATTTCACCAGTTCACCAATTTCTTTAATTTCCTGCTTAAATTTTTCGAGTTGCTGGTTCACAATCTCATCCCTTCTTACAATCTCTTCAAGAAGAAATTCTATTATATTAAAATCAGGTTTCTGACACTGGAGAGTTAAAACTTGTTGGTGTAATTTATTAATGGGGGAGATTCCCCCCCCCCCCGTTTGTCTAGCTGTGTGAGTCCCGGTGCCATTTCCCACACAGACAAGATTTAGTGGAAAAGAGAGAAAAAAAAGCTTGTTTCCAACCAAGATCAATATCAGATCCCCAAGGGAAAAAAAAGGAAAAAAAAAGCAAGAGTGAGAGTGAGGTTTTGCCTCAATTACGGCCAGAAGTATTCATTCCGCTACTTTGTAATAGAAAACAGAAGGACTTTCCCTTTCAGCCTCTCTTCAAGCCGCAGCAGTCGCAGCAGCAATCGCCATTTTAAAAATCTTTTTTCCTTTCACTTCTTAAACAACTTCAATAACTTTTCCAATAAAAAGAATACTTGTGCTTCAGGATCAGAGGTCCAACTGACGTCTTCTTGAGTTAATTTAACAAATTTACAGGCTTGCTTTTGCCACCTAGCTCTGCGTGTAGCAGAGATCTCCCAGAGCCCGGAGCATCGGCTGGGGATACGGGGAGTCTCTTCCGCTCCGTCCCAAAAGTAAAAAAAAAACTTTTGGGATTAGGCAGAGGACTCAACCCACCCCAGCCTGCTCTATCTCCGTTTCCTCATGGAAACGGAGTTTTTTCGAGCCGCCATTCCGCTATAAAGGCGGCTCTTTACAGGCAGTGGGTGGGACGATCCCAAAGGAGCGTCCAGTGGGGACAAACAGCAAACCGGAAGTCCCGCCTTTTGCTTTCTTTTAAATAGTTTGTGACAAAGAATTGGCCAGATTATGTGTGAACTGTATATCCTGTATACCTATATATTCATAGGTATCTAGATGTCAGTGACAATTACACAGTTAGTTCACTATGCTTAGATACTACAAATTATCACTGTATTTAAGCAACAGTGTGCCATAATCCCATCATAGGTTTTATAGCTGAACCATTCTGGTTCAGCTGCTTCAATTTTATCCCAATAAAAAGAATTCTAAAATGGGACAGACATGTCAACATACCAGAAGTTAGTCTAATATTGATTTGGGATCAGTGGGGTCAAAGACTAACATTACTCTCATCATATTGAGGACTTAAGTGGAAGAGGTGTCTTACAATCAATTTTACTTCTTTAAGCCCCGCTTCTAGTGAAGATTTGATTTTAGGGTCCCAGCTGAAGCCAGAAGAAGAGATTGACAGGTGGAATCACAGAGGAAAACCAGCTTTTAGGTAAATAGATAAAGCACTAAGACTGAGCACAGCACTCAAATGGACCATTTCATAAAGTATTTCATAAATGTTGTCTTGCAAATTTCCTCTTCATTATTGGGTTGTATGTAAAGGCAAACAGCTGGAGAGCTTTTATGGCTTCCAAGCATATAATTCCACTCTCAAAATCTTGGCTCAAGATACTTTGCTGCCCGATGAAATGCATAAAGTGTGTCCCCTTTTAATGCTGATGGACAAACATTCTAAAAAGTATTGCTGCATTATGTATACATCAATTCCAGTTTTCAATTATTCTCCACCACTCCAAAATTCTACCCTCTAAATAATCTGTTTTACTTGTTATACAGTAGAATTTTTGTGGTGAAGTGTTTCTTTTTATGGTTATGGTAGATAAAAGAAGCAAATGATACAAACTTCATGACCAAGTCAATCAAATGACAGCCTGCTGTTTTACCATACCAAATCTGATAATTAGATAAAACAAGGAACTATCCTTTAATTTCAAAAGTCCATCTGTCATTGCAATGCCATGTTTACTCACCAATTAGCAACAGCTGCTCTGCCCTTATAATAAAACTTAGGAAAGGAAAAATTGTGGAGATTATCTTTAGAACATAATTACCAAGCCATAAAAATCCTTTTGCTGCCATCAAGCAATGATCCCAAAAATATATTTGCAAACTAATACTATTCCTTTCTAACTAGGAATTTGCATTATTTTTGTTTGAGGCTGGCAGTGAAAAATATAAACAGTGAAGATCTTAAGATCACTGCAGGTGGCCAAAGTAATTATCTGCTTTCTAACTAATGCAGAAATTTATTTGGTTCTCCTGGAGCCTAATTACATTTGCCCAACTGGACATTTTAGTCAACTGTAGAGGTTTGAAAAAGTCTACTGCCAAACAATTGTGCACTCTTTCTCTTACACAAATATATCAAGGTAATTATGGCTAAATGAAATTACAGAGGGCCACATGGTATGAAATTACACTAGTTCCTAGATCAGTTGGATCATATGGAGGCTTCATATGGCTACCATGGGAATCCAACAGATACTTTACACCTAGGAGAAATGTTTCTCAACCTTGGGAATTTTAAGACGTGCTGTAAGAACATGCTGGCCAGTGGAATTCTGGAAATTGAAGTCTGCACATCTTAAAACTCCTACGTTTGAGAAAAACTATATAAGAGGATTAGTGCTGAATACTGAATCTGAAAAAATTAAGATATAGTGAAGGGAAGGTTAGCACTCTAAGGTTAGAACTATTAGAATGCTGTTTTGAATGCATAGGTTATTAGGAATTTTTAATGCACTCCAATTTCCATTATTAGAGGTATTAACCCAAACACAGAAAACTTATCTCTTTGGAACATTTTGATCTATTTGTCTGGAGTAGCAAAATGCATGCCTTAAGAACAATATAATCCAGAAGATTTGAAATGAAGAGTTTTTATAGCAACTCATTTCTAAATTATGATTCTAAATTCATGCCTGAAAGAAATATATGTCTTGAATATATTAGTTGCAGCTAATACAATAACTAAATGGACATATTGACTCAGCTTTTCTAGCAATAGTAAGATAAGAGTTTGCTTCCTTCTGGGACTTCACTCTCCAAATTTTAATCAGGCTCAGACCTGCTTAGCTACAGAACCCAGAGAAGGATAGCCAGCTGTTGCCGTGTACTGAGAAGCATGGAAAAAATATGCATCTAATAACAAACATAGTTGCTACACAAATATCTAGTTTCAACAAGCTTGTATCACAAAGTTGACAAAATAAACAGGGAAAACACTATGAGAAAATATATTTCCACTTAAACATTATTAATCTATTCAAAGCAACCCTTTCAATGTTCCTTGGCTGCCAGTCCTCGTGATGTATTCAGGGTTGTTGGGGCTTTTTTTTTTTTTTTTTTTTTGGTATCCACAGGGGATTCATTTTATAAAACTCCTGCTGAATTCAACTGGGACACTTGCTGACAGCTTGAATGGCATATTAGTCCTAAGCAGAACATTGAATAGTTCTAGAAATAGCAGAATAGAAAGTAGCTGCTCAAGAAGCAACATACATTCATAGAAAAGGAAACTCAGAATTGGCAATTGGTTAAAAGGCAGTATAAATTATATGTTTTGATTATTACTTACCTTTATTTATGCCAATAGTGATTGAAAAATGTATTTAGAAGTGCAGGTTTTTTTTAAAAAAATCGATGTACATAAAATTGATCAAACTATTACAAATTAATCAGCACAAACAAAAATTTAACATTCTGTATTGATGCAGAGATTTTGCGCTTCTTTGTACTTGGGATGCTAAATGTTTCATTCATTCAAATTCATGATTCTGAGTTTAATATGTCGTCCTTGAGATTGCAAGGTTGTTTACATTTTATGAGGCAGTTCTCAGCTAAAATAATACATGTAGGGAAGGAGATGGAGTACCAAAATAAAGATGATTCCTGGGTACTAAAGTTAGATAGAACAACTATGCACTGAAAATGTTTACATGAAAATTTACAACCTAATCTCAAACTGATAGATCCTGGTTTCTTAATCTCAAACATGCAATAAATTTCAGGAATATTAATACTAAAGTTGTCATAATCAAACATTATTTGTCTTGTCATGCATGCATCATTAAAATAACCATGGTATAAATTAGTAAGAAGTTGCACATTTTATAGGAGAAGGTACATCTCTGTTTTTAAATATATGAAGATGTCTGTTTACTGTGATCTACAGGAACCTACAGTACATGATCTGTCTCATCCACAAAATGAAAACTCTGGTCTTGAGAAATTGCTTGGTTATAGAAAACATTGGTTGCTGTTTTATGATTATCAAGGAAGTATGAATACAGGAGTTGGTGAAAAAATTAAAGAAGTCTCAAAATTATGCAGCAAAACACTTCTGTATCTATCTAAGCATAGTACATAAAATTATCTGCTACAATGTCCTACCTGTCAATGACTACTTCACTTCAACCATAACAATATACAAGCAGACAATAGATATAAACTTAAGGTAAACCACTCCAAACTTGATTGCAGAAAATATGACTTCAGTAACAGAATATTCAATGTCTGGAATGCACTACCTGACTCCCCCAAAACTTTAACCTTAGGCTGTCTACTGTTGGCCTCACCCCATTCCTAAGAGGTCTATAAGGGGGTGTGCATAAGCGCACCAATGTGCCTACCATCCCTGTCCTAATGTCCCCATTTATTCATACCCATTTCATGTATTTTATTTGTATCCATTCCATGTATTCATAATTATGTTTATACTTATATCTCTTATCTAATACATGCTTGACAAAATCCAATTTCATGTGATAATATCCAAATACTGATTTCCTAAAGTTCAAATGAGTCAGGCAGACATTCAGCCTAGGAATAACACTGAATAATTTTCAACAATACTGAATTTTACAAAACTCCTCAGTTGAGGACATTGTGTTTCCTCTACCCTGGCTAGCAACTGCTCATATTAATTTGACAGGGCTGTGAAAATATGTTGAGAAGCCGGTAAAAGGAATCACTTGTATGGGTGGGTTGCCTGCTCATGAAAAAGAAATGAAGAAAACTCCTATGGAATAGGTAAAGGTAAAGTTTCCCCTCGCACATATGTGCTAGTCATTTCCAACTCTAGGGGGTGGTGCTCATCTCCGTTTCAAAGCTGAAGAGCCAGGACTGTCTGAAGACATCTCCGTGGTCATGTGGCCGTCATGACTAAACGCCAAAGGTGCACAGAATGCTGTTACCTTCCCACCAAAGGTGGTCCCTATTTCTCTACTTGCATTTTTTACGTGCTTTCGAACTGCTACATTGGCAGAAGCTGGGACAAGTAATAGGAGCTCACCCCATTATGCGGCATTAGAGATTCAAACCGCTGAACTGCCAACCTTTTTTTTTTATTGAAAAAGTTTTTCAAATACAAATTTTCCCCCTTTTTTCTCCCCCTCTCCTCCCTAGCCCCCCTCCCCCGTGACTTCTTCAAAGTAAAATCCATATTCATAACAGATTGTATAATACTTTACCATTCCCTTACTCCATCCCCCAAATACTGACCCTTTCTTTCTAATAATATTATTATACCCCTTTTACTATACATTTCAAAATAACATTCTGACTTTAGCAGTAATCTGCCCTTTTTCTCCTCCCCCATACATATATCTCTTAAATCAAACCTTTTATATATATTAATATATATAATATATATATATATATTAATATAACATTTCAAAACAACCTACCACTAAAACTATATAATAAATCCTAATTTAATATTTAATCTTTTATATATGATAATATGACATTTCAAAGCAGCCTTCCACTATAAAACTATATAATAAATCCTAATTTAACATATATTCAACTCCTAGTCTACTCCACTCCCATAAATTTCTCTTTTCTTAATCTAAACAATCAATAAGCTAACCTATCTCCACCCACTTTCCTACAAAATAACAAATCTTAATATCTTTATTCTTCTGCCCACCCAACTAAGAAAAAAAAAAGATATCCCTTATATAGATGAAATCAATGACTTTAAACTTATATTCCATATAATGTCTTCTTTAATGTCTTTAAACTGGATTGTTGTCTCCATCACCCATATTAGGGTAACATCACATCCTAATTCCAACAGAATATTCGGAATCCTCAGTTATCATGCCCCCATCAGTAATAGATATCTTCATATATGTATGTATATATAAAAAAGAAAACAACCACCCGAGTGATATTATAATTGTATTCCATATAGTATCTGTAGTAGTGGCTTTCTTCAAGATTATTAATTCCAACCATCATAATGGGGTAATAACCAGATCTTCTGCGTGCCCCATCATAGCTCTCTTGCCATATCACTCATCATAAACGTAATACATTTATCAAAGAATCCAAAATAGATAGTTCCAATCCAACAGTTTAAGGCCCTTTTCACATCCCAAAAATACGGCATTGCAGAGATCTGTCACTCTCCTCAGGATAATATTAACCAATTCTTCGCCTCAACTGTCTTTTCATGTATTCAATCATCTTTTAGATAACTGGCTTCGCTGTTGCCTAGATTAAAAAATTTTATTTTTGTGAGACCTATTTCTTTTTTTCTTGACTTTTTGTGGGTTTGGTCTCCATCCTAATTTCCTTTCTATGAGTTGTATATCAACTGTTCGATTTTCGTTCTGATCTATAACTTGATCTTGTTGGTTTTGCTTTTGTGGCTTAGATCGCCATTCATGTTTCTTTTCTATGAGTTGTGTATCAACTGGTTGATTTCCATGCTTGTCTCTGGCTTGATGAGTCATTGCATTAGAATCCAACGCCGCTTCTCTCTTATTTATAGGTAGTCCAACCAAGACATCTAAAGGATACAAAGGCAATTCATCTGCAAAGACCTCTGTAGCTCGATGTTTTTCCATTATTTCCAACTCCTTATGCTTATCTTGTGTTGTGCAGGAAAATGTTGAACTCATTTTCAAAATCTTATAATAAAATTATTCGGCTTTGTCAACAGTATTTAATTGGTATCTTTCTCCTTGATATCTCAATATTATTCCAACTGGAACATCCCACCTAAACAAAATATTTTGTTTTTTAAGCTCAGTCACGAGGAATCCGAATTTCTTTCTATCTGCTAAGATCTTAGGCGGTAACTCTTTATATATCCAATTTTTTCTTCCATACAGTTGTAAAGTAGAATTAAAAGATTTTTGCACAATATTATTTCTTATTTCTTTGTCTGTAAAATAAATCACCACATCTCTAGGTAGTTGCCTTTGCTTTGCAATCCAAGAATTTACTCTGTAGACTCTATCAATCCTGCAAAATACTTCCTCAGGATGAACCTTTAAAATCCCAGCCAGAATTTCATCAGATATTTTCCTTAAATCATCTCTATTATTTTCCTGTAATCCTCTGATTCTGATCGCAAATTCTGTGAACTTGTGTTGCATCATTAAAACTTCTTTTTCAATCCGTTGTTTTATATTTGTTACATTACAAGTCTTATGATCAACTTCCATTTTAATTTTTTCTTCTAAACTATTGTCTTGAGTATTTATCAAATCATTTTCAATTCTTTGTATTTTATTATCCAAATTATAAATCTTGTCATCAACTTCCTCCATTTTAGACTCTAATAACTTGATATTTGTATCCAACTTTATAACAATTTCTGAAAAACCTTTAGTCACTGTTGAAATCTTTCGTTGCAAATTATCATACTTTGATTGTATCAATTCTTTAATTTCCTGCTTAAATTTTTCAAGATTCTGGTTCATAATCTCATCCCTTCTTACCATCTCCTCCAAAAGAAATTCAATTAAATTAAAATCATTTTTCTGAGTCTGTAGGTTTAAAACTTGTTCACGTAGTTTGTAAATGGGGGAATCCCCCCCCCGCTGCTTGTTTGTCTGGCTTTGTTAATTTAAACGCCATGCTTCCACACAGACAAACTCTTTTTTAAGAAAAGAAAGCTTCTTTCCAAACAAGATCAGTATTAGATCTCCAGGAAAAAGAAAACATGAAAGTAGAACTTTTTCTTCTCAATTGTAACCAACAGTATTTATTCCGCTACTTTGTGGCTTGTTAAGAGATGGAAGGACTTTCCCTTTCAGCTCTCCCTTCTCAAGCCTCAGCAGTCGCCATTTTAAAATTCTTTTTTCCTTTCTTCAATATCTTTTATAAAGTAAATGAAAATACTTGCGATTTAGGGTCACAGGTTCAGATCTCATCCTCTTTAATTGAACAATCTGTTAATTTTCTTTAAAAGGCTTGTTCTCATCGCCTGGCTCTGAAAAAAGGCAGAGGTCTCCCAAAGCCTGGAGCAGCGGCGAGGAAAATAGGGAGCCTCATCTGCTTCGTCCCCAAGAGTAAAAAAAAACTCTGGGGGCTTCGCAGAGAGCTCTACCTGCCCTCACCTGCTCTGTCTCACATTTCCTTATGGAAATGGAGTTTTTCGAGCCGCCTTTCAGTTGTAAAGGCGGCTCTTTACAGGCGATGGGGCTGGTGGTCCCGAGGGACCGTCTGGCAGCAACAGAGAGCAAACCAGAAGTCCTGAACTGCCAACCTTTTGATCAACAAGCTCAGCCTCTTAGCCACTGAGCCACCATGTTCCCATATTCCTATGGAATATGGAAGCATAAAACTTCAGTTTTATATCAAATAGGTTTTGAGCTTTGAATTTTATATTCAAAAAAACTTGTCATTAAAACGAATAAGCGCATTTTAATTTTTTGTTATACAATGCAAATTTACAAAGAAGAAAGGCTGAAATTCAGTTGCTCTTCTTCTGATTGAACATCTTGGTTTGTCATTGTGTCATAAGAAAACAGAATTGGAAGTGATCAAGACTTAAAATCCCCTATATCAGGTTTAAAGTATTCTCATATTATTACATAAGAAAGCTCAGAAAATAGGAGTTGAACTGATACATGCATCTCAATGATCATTCTTTACAGTAGTTGTTTTGGCATAATTTTTCCAAAAGTATATAAAATCTATGACCAATTCTTGCCCATCTCCAATTCCTTCTATAGATTGTGCAGGTACATTACAAAACATTATCTGACCACAACAAAGCAGGAAATAGCTATCCACAAACTATTGTTAGGAGAGTTGCTTTCTCAGAAAGAAAATATGACTTGTGCTGATAGAAGAAGAAAATGGAGTTTTGAATTAAGACAAGATTTCACTCCATACAGAAAGGAATAAGATAGATGATCAATGAGAAGAGTGGGTTTATAGCATAGCACTATAACCCAAAAGGAAACTTAATAAGGGGAAGAAAGGAGGAAGAGACCTGGTCTCCCAGGTTGATCTGGCCCATTAGTTCCAGCTTCCCTCAGCCTCTGTTCTCTACCTCTGAGAAATCAATGAAGTACAAATGAACAGTGAGAACTCAGAACATCAGAATATCCAAATGCAGAAAAACAGTTAACCTTAGACATACCTTCACAAACATTTTCTTTTACTTGCCCTCCCTCAAATTATGATGCTGAGTTTTATAAACATTTACGAAACATCTAACACCCAATCTTGTAAACTTTTATCCAGCCAAAGAACAACTTGCCAAATGTGGTTTGATTCCTAATTCTCACAATTTACTCAAATAGCCAAGAAAACATGTAATGTGGATATACCACATTAGGTATATTAGGTATTTCACGAGACAAGTACTCCACTCCTCTACTCACAACAGAATCTCTTATGCCACCAGACTTCAAATTCTGGGCTTGGACAATCTGGAACTGTGCCGCCTGTGGTCCGATCTAAGCATAGTGCACAAAATTATCTGCTACAACGTCTTACCTGTCAATGACTTCTTCAGCTTCAACCACAATAATACACGGGCAAACAATCAATACAAACTCAAGATAAACCGCTCCAAACTCGATTGCAGAAAATACGACTTCAGCAACAGAGTGGTCAATGCCTGGAATGCTCTACCCGACTCCATCGTTATAGCTTCAAACCCTCACAGCTTCAACTTTAAACTGTCTCCTGTGGACCTCACCCCATTCCTAAGAGGGGTGTGTGCATAAGCGCACTAGTGGTGCCTACCATACCTGTCCTACTGTCTCCATTTATACTTACTTCCTTTGTTTATGTTTTTGTACTTACTTCCTTTGTTTATGTTTATACCTGTACCTGCTATCTTGTACATGTTTGACAAATAAATAAATAAAATAAATAAAAATAAATAAAATAGATATGAATCATATGATTGCACAAGAAATAAAGTGAATGCGGAATCTCTTAGCAGAGATATTCTGGAAGATCCCACATCAATACAGGGTAAACTGTTCTGGGCTGCCAGTTATATATATAGAGCCAGCATCTGATTAAACTCAAAGTATTTATTATAGCGATAAATCCTTTAGTAACATAAACTTGTGGCAGACTTCAATTTTTCTGTGTAGACAATGAGCTTTTTTTCCAGATAGTCCTGAGGGAAAAAAATAGTTTTACAGAAATTACCCAAAAGTGACCAGCATCTAGTCCAAAGTCTGACCTATCCAAAGCAGCATATGGATAGACTCACAGGCAGACAGAGGTGGAACACTGATTGTCACAAACAATGAATGAAACCACTGTTTCCTTTACTATCAGTTTGCTAATTTGTTGAGTCATGCCTCTCAAGTGGATGTTTGGACTTCCCTTGCTCTTCTCAGTTCATGACATGTTCCTGCACTCTTGCCTTATCTAGCTAAGTAGAGAGGACAACATAGTTCAGGCTTTGGACTTATGCCTTCCTGAGCATAGTCTCTTCAGCTAATTCTTGGTACAGGGTGAGGCTGTCACTGGTCAAGCTCTTCTGAATCTGAAGACTGATCCATAACAAAGAGTAACAAACCCCTAACAATGCAGGACTTCTCAGTACTGAAAAGTTGCATCTGGTGTATGGAACTGACTGACAGGCTTTGGTTGCTAAATGTGGGAAGCCCTGAGGGCTGGGTTATTTCACAGAGGCAGGCTTGACTGACAGACTCTGGTAAATGCTGGATATTCAAAGAGGGACTCTAGGAAGGTTAGATCAACTGATTGACATTGTGTATATTTGAAAGAAGTTAAATAACACAACCAAAACCCAAACCGTGCACAACAGAATGGATTTGAACTTCACGGTTTGTAATCACTATGTGGTACCAGTAAGATTTTTACTGTTTAATGATATTCCTTAAAATCATAAACTATTTATGTGTTGAAGGGGAACCTGTATCATGCAATCTGACAAGTACAGAATTCCTAAAATGTAAGTGTGAATGGTTTTGACACAGATTTTTTTTCCCCATATATTTGAAAATATGTGCCCACTGTAGCTATTGTCATCAAATTATAAGATGCTACAATATAAAAATGGAAGTTATTGGAGCTGCAGAGATATTAATAACATGTAGAAATTGAAGTGGTTCGGGAATAACGAGAGGCACAAGCAAGCAAGTGACAACAGCTCTTTAATATACAGTGAGACTTCAGCAAAAACTCAGAGGCTGCAGCCCTCCTTATATACAATCCTGGAGAGACTGTCAGCCAATCAGAAACGTAGGCAGCTTTAAAACTCCCGCTTAAAAGTATCAATACATAACACCCCTCCCTTCCCAGAAGGCACTAACACTCAAAAATTAACATATGTACAAACAAAGTCTCGCAGGTGCTTAGGCTGAGTTCTCGCCCTAGTTGACCTGCGCAGTTCAGTGTTTGGTGAGGCGTCGAGCTGGTCGGAGGGACTCTTTGTCTCTCCCGGCTCCGCCAATGGAACCTCCTGGATTTTGTCCGGGGCATGGTTATCCCCGGCTGGGAGTGGCGACTCGCTGGGGCGGCGCTGGAACCAGGGCTTGTCAGCTAAGTATTCTCGCGGCCCCGGGCTTGAGTTAGCTGTTTTGGAGAAGTGGTCATAGTTAGGCTCGGACATGTCTGTGTTGATGTTTGCCTCGCCAACCACCCGTTTCCTCAGTTGGTCTATGTGGCGCTTCCAGAGTCTATCTACCCCCACGTCCACCGTGTATGATTTTGGGCCTGTTATTCCCACTATGGTTCCTGCAACCCACAGAGGACCGCTGGCATAATTGCGAGCGAACACCGGGGACCCGACCTGAAACTGCCTTAATCCACAGGTCTCTCCCTTAAAGTTTTCGTGCGAATAGTTAGGGTGAAGCCTGTCCAACACGCACCGGAGCTTTCTCCCCATGAGGAGCTCAGCTGGGCTTCTCCCAGTTGCTGTGCATGGTGATGCATGCTGAACCGCAAGGAATTGATCTATCCTGGCCTGCCAGTCCCCATTGTCTAATCTGGACAGTGCTTCCTTGGCTGTCCTGACAAATCGTTCAGCCAATCCGTTGGAAGCCGGGTGAAATGGGGCTGATAGGGCATGGCAGATTCCCAGGCCGGCCAAGTAGCCTTCGAAAAGGGTTGCTGTAAATTGGGGCCCATTGTCCGATACCAAGGTATCCGGCAGGCCGTGGGTGGCAAACAACTTTCTTAGGGCCTTGATAACCGCTTCGGCCGTTGTGGATGGCATTAATACAATTTCGAGCCATTTTGAAAAGGCATCTACTACTATTAAAAACGTTTGGCCATGGAACGGGCCGGCAAAATCAATGTGGATCCTCCCCCATGGGCCTTTTGGTTTCTCCCACTCTCGGATGGGCGCTACTGGGGGATCGGGGCGAGACTCCTGGCAGGGTCTGCACTTCCCCACCCACTCGGAAATGACCTGGTCCATGTTGGGCCACCAGACATAGCTGCGGGCTAAGCACTTCATCCTAACGATACCAGGATGCCCTTCGTGCAATAACTCTAAAACTCTATCTCGTAGTTTTGTTGGAATTACCACCCTGTCACCCCACAGTAAGCACCCCCCTTGCGTAAACAGTTCATTTCGTTTGTTGGCAAACCCTTGGTACTCCTCCCCGACCACCTTGTCCGGCCACCCTTTCAAAACCCAACCCATAACAGTCCGGGTAACAGGGTCTCTATTTGATGCCTTCGCCACCTCGCCGGAGGAGATGGGCCCCAAGGTTAGCGTGTCTAACAACAGGACGGAGGTTTCCGGTGTTGGGTTGTCCAGCAGGTCGGGAAGGGGGCAACGGCTAAGGGCATCCGCATGACCCAGGGTCCGCCCAGGCCGATGGACGAGCTGGTACGAGTAGGCCGATAAGAAAATCGCCCATCTAGTTAAACGGGGGGAGAGAGCAGCGGGGGTTGGCCTGTCGCCTGCTAGCAGTCCTAGCAACGGTCTATGGTCAGTCACAAGTTCGAATTTTCGGCCATAGAGGTATTCGTGGAACTTCTTAACCCCCGCAATCGCAGCCAGAGCCTCTCTGTCCAATTGGCTATAGTTCCGTTCTGTGCTGGACAGAGTTCGGGAGTAGAAGGCAATGGGTGCCTCTAGGCCGTTCGGCAGTCTATGGCCTAGGACGGCACCAACTCCTACGGGGGAGGCGTCGCAAACTAAAACGAGCGGCAGCTCTGCATTGTACTGGATCAGGAAACTGTCCTCAGAAAGGAGTTTTTTTACTGCCTCAAAAGCGGCCGCTTGCGGTTTCCCCCAGACCCATGGTACATTTTTCCCTAAGAGTTTGTGAAGGGGATCAGCGACCGTGGCCTTATCTCTTAGGAACATTGAGTAGAAATTGAGCAGTCCAAGGAAGGCTTGGAGCTCAGCTTTGGATTTGGGGGCTGGTGCGCTTTTGATGGCTCTCACCTTGCTTTCGGTAGGGTGGATGCCTGTGCCGTCCACCCTGTACCCCAGAAATTCTACTGAGGGAACCGCTATCCTGCACTTGTTCTTTTTAAGTCTTAGACCCGCTTCTCTGAATCTGGACAGGACGTTCCGTACCCTGTCCCCTAGCTGGTGTTCGTCTTGGGCGCTGACCAAGACGTCATCGAAATAGGGGACTACTCCCGGAAGTCCTTGCAACAGGCGCTCCATGGTGCTTTGAAATAAGCCGGGTGCGACGCTCACCCCAAATTGGAGCCTGGTGCATTTAAATGCACCCCTATGAGTCACGATCGTTTGCGCGTCTGCCGTGGCGTCGTCGACCAGTAACTGTTGATAGGCTTGGGCCAGGTCTAATTTGGCAAAAATTTTTCCGGGGCCCAGGGAGTGTAGTAGATGGTGCACGATCGGCACCGGATAGGCGCTCGGCTGCAAAGCCTTGTTGATCGTGCACTTGTAGTCGGCGCAAATTCTGATTGAGCCGTCGGACTTAACTGGGGTGACTATGGGGGTCTCCCACTTGGCATGGTCAACGGGAACCAACACCCCTTGCTTAATCAGTTTGTCCAGTTCTGCATCGATCTTTGGTTTCAATGCGAACGGCACTCGTCTGGCCTTCAGTCTTACTTGGGCTACGTTGGGGTCTAAGTTTAGTGAAATAGGGGTCCCCACATACTTGCCCAACGTGTCCCCGAAAACGTCCTGGAACTCGGACAGGAGGCTGTCTTTCAGGGTTGACTTGGACATCAGGTGGACGCCGGTGAAGCCCATGCCAAGGGCTCGGAACCACCCCATGCCCAGGAGGCTCGGCAGCTGCTTCGTGACGATGGTCAGCGGCAGGTCTCTTTCGTAGTCTCCGTAGGTGACCCGGAACGTGCCCACGCCCTCGAGGGGGACTCGGTTCCCCTGGTAGTCTAGGATGCGCAGTCTCTGTCTGGAGAGTTGATCCTTCCGGAACGACGGCAGGAGAGTCTTTAGGGTTGTCCACGACATGATGGAGAGAGCTGATCCGGTGTCGATCTCCATCGAGCACGGTCTTCCGTTGATTTCGACCACCGTGCTGACTTTGTCCTCGACCGTTGTGCTGGCCTGGTCGATGTGTATGCTGCGGCCATCTCGCGGTTCAAATTCGCGCCGTTTTTTCGCGCCGCCTTCTCTCGTTGGCTGCTTCTGGCGCGCTGATTCCGGTTGGTTGCGGCGCTCACGTGGTTTGAGACTTCTGGGCAGAATGGCTCTGCAGACTCGCGCCAAGTGCCCTTTCTTCTCGCAACGCCTGCAAATAGCCTCTCTGTATTTGCAGGACAGTCTATCATGGTGCCCACCACAGCTGGGACAGCTTCGCCGGGGGCTGCCAGTGTCTTTTCTCCGGTGCTCTGTTCGGAAGACGTCCTCATCCGACTCGGACTCCGAGCTGGATCCGGCGTCTTCTCTGTGCACCGGGGCAGACTTGGGGCTGTCTTTGCTGGTCGGCGGACGCTGTAGCGTTTCAGCGGCCTTTGTGGAGGCTTCGTGAGCCCTGGCCTCGTCAAGGGCTCCGGCAAGCGTCAAATCAGGCTTGGCGAGCAGCCGCCGTTGCAGCCTAATGTCCCGAACACCACAGATCAGTTGCTCAAGCAACGCATCATCCAAGTCTCTGTAGTCGCAATGAGTTGCGGCTTTTCTCAGGCTGGCCATGTACGCGCTGACCGGCTCTCCCTCTCGTTGGACGCGCTGCCTCAGTTGGTATCGCTGCACGAACTTGGAGGGGACGGGAGCGTAGTGAGCCCGGAGAGTTGCCATCAGGGTGTCCCATGAGACTGTTTGAACCGGCGTTGGCTCACACAGTGACTCGGCCATCTCGAACACGTCCGGTCCGCAGTGGCTTAGGAATAGGGCTCTCTTTCGATTAGCCGAGAGGCCCTGCATGTCGCTGGCTTCTAACGAGCATTCAAACCTCGTTAGGTACGAGACCCATTTTTCGCGGGTCGGATCAAAAGGCTTGGGCGGAACGTAGGCAGACATGTCCGGTATGTCTCCTGTGGTTCGCCTCGTCGCCTAGCTGAAGCTCGTGGTCTCACTGGTTGGCTTCTTGTAGCCTCAATCCCACCTTCGTCGCCAATGAAGTGGTTCGGGAATAACGAGAGGCACAAGCAAGCAAGTGACAACAGCTCTTTAATATACAGTGAGACTTCAGCAAAAACTCAGAGGCTGCAGCCCTCCTTATATACAATCCTGGAGAGACTGTCAGCCAATCAGAAACGTAGGCAGCTTTAAAACTCCCGCTTAAAAGTATCAATACATAACAGAAATGATAGAAATGAAAGTATAAATAAAATATTTTCAAAATTATGGTTATGAAAAAATTAACTATGACAGTCAGGTAGAAAATGACAAGTTTAGGCCAAAGTTTACAGAAAACTGCAAATATTTATATAATATGGGAATATACTGTAAAAAAGCCTACCATTTTAGGATTATATAAGAATGCCAAATAATTATATATGCTTTCAAAGGCTGTATGCATAATTATCCTCATATATTTCTTAAGAAACAATTATATTTACTCCAGCTAGATGGCCTAGAAACTCTTTTAATATCTATCCTTCCACCCTCCCCATCATGCAATTCCCTTTTAGGTAAGAAATGGCATGCAAAGCATGAAACTAGTAAGAAACAGGAAGCAAAAATTGATGGCATGTGATAAGAAAAGAAAATCTATTTTATGCCAACACCATTTACTCTGTACTTTCTAAATTGGCAAACCATCCCTGATGAATTTCATAAATTCATATCCTTCACACATTATCTTTTGTCTTTAAACCTTTATCCTTATCTTTTTCTGGCTTTCATTAATACCATCCAGATTTGCCTCTGTCCTCTTAATATAGTTACTCTTGATGCATTTATTTTTGATTAATAGCTCATTCATTCTCTATATAGTTGGAAAAAGGTAAGAGGAAAATATAGTTGGATTGCAGGGTTTACTGAAACTGAAATGAAGCAGGAGACTGACATATCGGTCAGAAGCCCTGATGGTGCAGTAGTTATAATGCAGTATTGCAGGCTAACTCTGCCCACAGTCTGAAGTATGATCCTGCACAATGGAGTGGTATATAAGTCTAAGTGCTATTGCTATTGCTATTGCTATCATTCCATTTCTGCCATTCCAATGATTTTTTCACAGCTAATATTTCAAACAACCAACACAATGCCTTTATACATGGACATCACCAGATGGAATATATAGGGAAATCAAACCGACTATATTATTTCATATTGTTATATTATTGCAATTATTATATATTATTATGTATTGTATATATTGATGCACTTATTAATTTAAAGAAGTTTGTTAAGAATGAATGTGAAAAGAGACTTCCAAAAATGAAGAAAGAGGGGACAGCAAACTTGATGTCAGAATAAACCACAGCAATTGCCAAGAAGATAATAGAAGTCAAAGCCAAGAATGGTGAAAATCTTAGAAAGGAACTTTAAAAAGAATTACAGAGACTAAAAGTAATATTGCAACGACATCAGTAAAAACATTAAATATGGAAACCCATATTCAATGTTTTTACAGATGTTGTTGCAATACTACTTCTAGTCATGGAAAAACAAGAAGAATCTTTCAAAAGATCTTTAAAACTCAGAAGAAGAGTCCAATCTCTAATTGGTATACTATAGGACACCAATGGACAGATTCAAAGGACATGAAAAAAAGATGAAAGGAGTATACAAATACTGAATTGAAACCAATTCAAAAGATTAAACTAAGATAGAAGGCATATTCGGAATTATGGTATGGATGCTAATATCCAGAATATGTTAGAAGATATTGTGTACCTATAACAGGGGTGGGCTACTGGGGGTTCGCAAGGGTTCGGGAGAAGCTCTAAGATTCTGTGCAGTTCGGAGAACACCCAAATCCCACTCCTGGCTGGCCCCGTCCCACCCCGCCCACCCCTCTCCTCCCAGGAGTCCTCATGTGGCCCGTTTTGGATGCAGGTAAGTGCAGAGCGTGTGCGGAGGCTTGGGGAGGGCGAAAAATGGGCCTACTAGAAGTTTGGGAAGGCCAGAAATGGGCCTGTTTCCAGCCTCCAGAGGCCTCTGGAGCCTGGGGAGGCTGTTTTCGCCCTCCTGGAGGCTCGAGGAAAGCCTCTGGAGCCTGGGAAGGATAAAAATGCCCCCCCCCCATGTGGTGTAGGAGGCCAACTAGGCCATGCCCACAATGGCCACGCCCACCCAGCAACTGGGCAGAGAACCCCTTGCTAAATTTTTTGAAACCCACCCCTACCTATAAGTATCTTTAGAATTAGAAGATGAAGTTAAATCTGCATTCTAGCCATTACCAAGACAGAAAACTAGAAGAGTTAATGGACTATTCCCTGAAATATGGCAAGCAACAAAAAAATCAGTCAAGGTTCTAACCAAGCTATGCTAGCATAACTGAAAAACAACACCATGGACAACAAGATTCAAATCATTCAAATACCAAAAAAGAATTTGCAAACTATCATACAATACCCTTAATTTCACATGCTCGCAAAATAATGCTTAGAATCATCCAATGCAGGTTAGAGCCCTTCATGGATGTTTGCATGTTTTATTGGTTATAGAAAAGAATTTTGACCATGCCAAGGGCATGGAATGTGCTCAGAAAAAAATATGAATCCTAGAATGTATCATTGTCCTCATGAAAACTTATATACAAGTCAGGAAGCCACAATATGGACAGAACATTGAGAAACAGACTGGCTCAAATTGGCAAAGGAGTACAACAAGGCTATACATTCTCCCCTTAATAGGCTGTAGATCAGGGGTGAAATGCTCCCGGTTCGGACCAGCTCAGGCTAGTAGGTAGCGATGGCAGCCGGCAGTTTGGAGAACCGGTAGCAAAAATCCCTGCTCCCGCCCCCCATGCCCAGTTGATCTGGGTGATCATCAGAGGCTTTTTTTCTTTTAAATGCCTCTGACGAACCAAGCTCTGATGATCCAAACTCTGAAGATCCCAGCTGAGTTGCCTGCCAATCAGGCAACTCAGCTGGGATCGTCAGAGCCATTTAAAAGAAAAAAAGTTTTTTTCTTTTAAATGGCTCTGACGATCCAAGCTCTGACGATCCCAGCTGAGTTGCTTGATCGTCAGAGGGTTTTTAAAAAACCCTCTGCTGAACAGGCAACTCAGCTGGGATCGTCAGAGCTTTTTGAAAGCATTTTTTTACATGGTTTTACATGTAAAAAATGGTTTTAAAAGAAAAAAAAATTGGCCATGTCCACCCAGTCACATTACCCCCACACACTAAGCCACGCCCACAGAACCAGTAGTAACAAATTTTAGATTTCACCACTGCTGTAGATACAATTTTTAATTCCATAAAAATATCACATTATATATTACTCCAAAGGCAGAAAATATATTTGGAGGATAAAGTGCTCCATTTGTAATATTTTGGACCAACTTGAAAAACTCAAAGGCCCAATGTCAGTAATGTATTTTATAACAGGTAGAAGGAATCAGATGCAACTGAAATGAACGATTTCACAATCACTGGAATAATCCATCTGATTGTTCTCATCTTGTACATCATGGAATATTGGTTTTAAATGAGATTAGTCTCATCTGATCTTAAAGTGAGGTTAATATAACAGAAAGTCTTGCTATGTACATATTGGATACCTCATAGAATATTTAATAAGGATTGGATGCAATCACTTTGCTACTGCAGATGCAATTCAGAAATTGGAACATTAACTCCATAGGATTGTTAATGCAACTTTTGATCATTGCGGCTTAAGTATATAAATGTTTTGCTTGACTGTGTCCCTAGTATTAGAATCTAACCATACATCAAGAATTGCAGATATTGCACATACTGTATGGGGGATGGCCAAAAGATTTATGACATAAAATTGAGAAGTTAAATGTAACTCTAATTTGAAATTATGATTTCTTGAGATTGTTTTTGTCAATATCTGAATTAGTCTTTCTTCAACAAATGGGCAAAAAAACCCCAATGTCCAAGCAAACTGCTCTAGTGAGGTCTTTATATTGATGAAGTAACAATAATTTGATGTTATCCAGTGGGATTTCAACCCAATGTCCATAACCATTGATAGTTGTCGACAAACTGCATAAAATTGTAACAATTTAGTCAAGAGTCCAAATAATTAAATCCTGTTGCAAATAAAAATGGAATTTGCCATGACTTGCTTCTATGAAATTGGTAGTCCAATCCTATGGACATTTAGATCTGAGATTATTCCCAGTGCAGTCTCGCAAACTTTCTCCTTGACTACGTGCATCTCTATTAACATTATTTTTTGTGTGCTGAAAATATAATCATTTATTGTATTCTTTATGTTTCAGACTATATTGGGTTAAATGAGAGAACTCATGAGAGAATATTGTAAAGTTCATATTCATTAAAAAGAATAAGAGAGCAATTTGATTAATTTGCTACACTGTGAATCCGCTTTCCAGAATGAAATGGTGTGATGTCAAGGACCATGGTTATCCTCTAACTCTACTCAGACTGATATTGTATTCTGCTATTACTGAGCAATTTCTCACCCCCACCCCTCAAGCAAAAATAGAGCCTAGCACTAAAGGGAAAAAAAGTAAAGGCTTCATGAAAGATCTTTAGACTTTTTGCAAATTCTCAAGGTACAAAAAAGAACACTCTGTAACACTGAACAAAATTAGACTATTATATTAGCTCTTAAGATATTTTTCTAGACATTCAGGAGTAAGAACCCATCTTAGGTAATACGAGATTAAGGAGACATAATTTTACTATGTCAATGGAGAAACTCAGTCATGCAGGACATAGCTGTCCCAAAGCTGCTTTTTCTTTCTTTCTTTTTTTTTAAATAATCTTTATTAAATATTTACAATAAAATTAACACACAATAATGGTTGAAAAGCAATAAAGGAGGGGAAATATAGAAACACATAAACACAGGACTAAAACCAAACAACAAACAACAAACATGACTAACCGAGAGTTAAGCTCACTCTCCAATTCATATTAACTCATATCATCCTAGCCAAACATTTCAATGCAATCAAGTTCTTTTTACTAACTACAAAACAATTGGTCTGTTTTTATCAAAATTATAAAGAGTTATAAAGCCTAGTAAATATCTAGTTAATCTAATTAGATGATCTTATCACCCTTCTCCTAAGTTTAACCTTCTTTTGAGCCAAACAAAACATCTGTCCCAACTTCTATTATATACTGAATCTTTCTTGTCTTTTAAGATATACTGTATGTTAGCCTGTCCATCACATCGAAGAATCTTATTTATTATCAGATGGTCAGGGGGCGTGTCTGCATCTTTCCACGGTTGAGCAAATGCCATTCTTGCCGCTGTTGAGACATGGACAAATATATACCAATCCTTCTTATCGATGTAGTCCGGTCTTATTCCGAGTAAGTAGAGGTCTGGGTGAAGAGGGAAGCTCACACCTGTTATTTCCAACAGCCACTGCTGTATTTTCCCCCAATAGCGTCTAACTGACGGACAAATCCACCACTGATGGAAGAAAGTACCCTTGGCCGACCCACATTTCCAACATCTATCAGAAGATCCTGGGAACATCTTAGCGATTCTGGCGGGGGGGGAGGAACCAACGGTAGATCGTTTTATAAAAGTTTTCTTTGAATGGGGAAGAAAGGGTCAGTTTCATAGTTTTGTTCCATACATTTTGCCATGCATCAAGCTGAATTGTTGTTCCGATATTTCTCCCCCAGGCAATCATTGTGTTCTTTACAATCTCATCTGCCATAAAATTGGACAGAAGAAGATTGTAAACGTTGGAAATAAATTTCCTTCGGACACCTAGGAGAAGCTTGTCAAACGTTTGTAAATGAAGGGAAATACCACGTTCCTGTTTATCCCTAGCGAATCTAGTTTGAATTTTCACATAGGACCACCAGTCTATGTCTAATCCTCTAGTTTGGAGATCGGCTCCAGGTCTAAGTCTCCCAACTTCATCCAACAAGTCACCATAAGCCCAGTTCCTCTTTATATTGTGCACAGTCAGAAGGGTCACTGCCTTTAACAGAGACACCCACTTAGGAATCTGTGTGTAAACTTGCTTCTTCACTGTTTCCCAAACCCTTAATAAAATTCCTCTAATATAATGATTAGTAAAATGTTTGGATTGTTTGTCTTTTTGAGACCACAAGAAGGAATGCCATCCCCGTTGCAAATCATATCCTTCAATTGCCAAAATGCGCTTTCTTGAGAGGATCACCCAATCTTTTATCCAAACCAGGGATGAAGCTTGGTAATAAAGCTCCCACATAGGGAGCCCCAAGCCACCCCTTGTTTTGTGCTCTTGCAGCATTTTTCTTTTTATATGGGGTTTTTTACTCTGCTAAATAAATTTGCTTAGAATTTGATCTAATTTCCTAAAAAAGTTTTTATCCAATCTTGCAGGAGCCATTTGGAATAAAAAGATTCATTTTGGTAAAACATGGGCTTTTATTGTGGCAATTCTACCCAAAAATGAGATCTGAATATGCCACCATCTTTCCACTTCATTCGCTGTATCTATTAATAATTTGGAGTAACTGAGCTCTTTGATAGAAGAACATCTATTTGTAAGCCAAATACCTAAGTATTTAAGTTTTTTGACACAATTAATCCCCATAATACTTTGGATCTGTTCCTTTTGGGCACCTGACAAATTTTTTGTTAACATTTTGGTTTTATCCTTATTGATTTTTAATCCCGCTACCTCCCCATATTCATCTAATTTAGTAAGTAATTTTGGTCCCGTAATAAAGGGATCTTCTAATATGAAAACCAAATCATCGGCGAATGCTTGGAGTTTATATTCTTCCCCTTTAACTTTTAAGCCCTCAATTTCCGAATCCTGCCTAATCGTTTTAAGAAGTGGTTCAAGTGTTAAAATGAAAAGCAGCAGTGAAAGAGAGCATCCAGAAGGAGCTTGGGGAGATACCTGACTCCCTTGTCCACAGTCCGGCTGAGTCCCTGGCGGCTGCCTGGAATAGGTCGGCATCTGGGGCACTGGACTGGATTGCGCTTTTGCAACCTCTCCATGGCGGTGGAGAAAGCTGCTTTTTCAAAAGGCAACTGGACTTTGTTTTTCCTTGAAGAAGTTTTGCTTCTCATCCAAGAAGCTTCTTCAGTTCTGATTGAAATTGTAATAGTCATGCACAGCACATATATCAAACAAAAACACCATTCGTGTCCAAATCAGGGCTCCTAAACTACTTTAGTATTTAGGATTTGTGTGCAACTGTATTTCAAATATACCTTTTGGCACATGCCATGCATTTGTTTTGGATTAAATAAATAAGGGACGAGATCTTTCACAAAAAGACAAGGAGGGATATAATTTTATTTATGTGTTACATTTATATTCTGCTTTTCTTTCAGGAGCCAAATATAAAACGCCACTTTCTGTGAGATAGGCCAGCATGAGGAGTAATAGCTAGTGCTTTATGACTGTGACTTTGAATCTGTCTTAGTCAAATATTCAGCTATGATAACATACTGTTTCTTAATTTGAAAAACACACCTGTAGGCCATTTTGCAAAAACCAAACAACAAACTGAAAACACTAGAAGAATCAAGATGATTGCTTTTAATAGTACAAAGCATGTAAAAAGCAAATTTAATAAAATTCCATCAGGATTTTGTGCATTCTTACATAAGTTAAGCAATTGGCTTTTGTGGTCTAAAAATGCACTTTCGGAGAAGGAATGTGTGCTAATGGAAAGGTGTGGCCGTCTAATGGTTCAAGGCAGTCTTTCAGAGTTACTTATCAGAGCTGCATATATCTAACTCATGCTAATGCTGCAGAAGGAAACTTGTCAGTCACACATTTGAGAAACTACACCAGGATTAAGGAAAAAAAATATTGCAAAATGTATTTTTGTAGTAAAAGCTAAAGATGGTGTGAAAAATTGGAATGGGCATTTTTTTTTTCAATGTTAATGCCTTACCCCAGGGGTGGGGAACCTTGGTCCTTTTATGACTTGTGGACTTCATTTCCCAGAATTCCCCACCCCTGCCTTACCCAAACAGAAGATAAACATTAAACCAAATATTAAAGAGAATCTCTCATTTGAGATTCAAATGAAAATGTATTTGCTGTTACTAAAGCTATATAAAATACATAATGGCCCCAATACTTGAGAAATGATTAAATAATTGCCCAGCTGTTAAATGAGTAGGCAAGGGCAAGTAGGCAAGTATACTGAAGCTTTAATCAAGTCCTCTGCCAAAGACTCTTAAATAAATATAATTTTGTTAAGAGTAAAAGGAAAAATTTTGTAGGAGCAAACAAAAATATCATCTCTTTAACCTATCGCATCCCAATCAGAAATGGAAAGCAAAGGATTGTAAAAAAATAATTTTTAGGATTGTTGTACTTCATTCATATCTGAATTGTCTAGAACAGCTTCCTTCATCCTGGCCTGGGGAATCAGTGTGGTTGTAAAGCTTATTTTAATAGTTAGAATGTAGAAGTTTTTGGAAATAAATGTCTCAGAAAGGCTAATGTGGAAAGAAATCAATAGTCCATTGATGCTAGGAGGAAGGTTGATTTCTGGGAAATGCCTAAGCAAAGTGGGAAGCAGCTTCTGGGAAGTGGTAGTAGGAACTACTACCATTCTCCTTCTCCAGTGAGGCTACCTGCTAGTTTGGAAACATGGAAAATGACTGCCTCCTTAGAACCAAGAGAAGAGCCTATTTGCAGTCTGATTGGGATAAGAAAAACAAAAACAAAAAAAATCCTTTCACCACTGCTTCCACCTCTAATTACTACCTTCCAAAACTGTCTTTGGCCTTAAAAATGGATAGGGAATATTTCATATACCTAATTTGATGCTCCAGTAGATAGCTTTGTAAACGTTGATAATTACCAAGTGTGGTAAAGTGCTAAGCAGGCCATCAAAAGCTCTCAGATTGGAAGATGGAGCAATACAAGGTAGCACAGACAGGAAAAAACATTCCTGTCCTCCACAGGTTCTCTAATTGGATTGCTATAATTTACTCTGTGTGGAGCTGCTGTTGAAAATTACTAGTAAACATTGGCTGGGGTTAATGTGGCTGCATACATCTTTACTGATCAGACTCAATATTATTTTGTGACATCTCTTCTTTGGGAGCTGCACTGACTACTGATATATTTCCAAGTGCAATTCAAGGTGTTGGTTATTACCCTATTAACTTTTTGCAAGGGATTTGGGTCAGGTGTTGGGTCAGGGTAGAAGAGGTGTCTTCGTATTGATGCATTTTTTTCAGAGAATAATGTTATTGTTTATCCTTAGGCATAGGCATTGGGGGTTATATGTAGTGGGTTTTTTCTATATTTTAATATTTGTAAGCTGCCTATAATCACTTGTGGGTGGCTATAGGGTTATATAATATAAATAAATATTAAAGCCAACTATAGCTTGGTGCCTTTGTATCTCTGAAGCTCTGAATTGTCCTGGTAGATCAGGGGTGTCAAACTGGCAGCCCATGGGCCAGATGCATCATGTACAGGGCCAGGCCACGCCCACCCCAGCTCTGCAAAGAAAAAAAAGTCACAAAATGTCACGTGATGCTGCGAGTTTGACACCCATGCAGTAGATTGTGCCTGGCAAATATGGCCAAGTGAAAACTGGCTAATAAAAAACCCTCCTTATCTTGAGGTGGGCATTCTCTGTGGAGTTTCTCTCCTACCTTATGGTCCTATGGAGATTTGCCAAGAAATGGTTTCTCTGAGAGGCCTTTGGAGTTGATTTTTGATTTTTGTCTGACATGGTGCCAGATTTATATTGTTCATTTGATGTTACTATTTTGGTTTAATGACTAATTATATTTATTATTTATTGTGTAATTTCATTTTACACCTGTTAAGAGACCTCTTGTTAGAAGCAATATATCAACCTTATAAATAAACAATAGTCTATAGCCCATTCAGTCTCAGCAGGTAGCAGCACTTTGCCAACCTCATCCGGGCTCAAAAACAAAGGAGAATCGGGTCTGGTTAACAGCTGACTGGGAGACTTTGGAGGAATACCAGGGCTATAAACTAGCCTGAAAGATGAAAATGTATTGCAGAAAATGCCACATTGTAGACACTTCAGTCCTGCTCTTAAGAAAACAGCATGGATATGTCCATAAAGCCACCAGGAGATAATTGAGCTCTTTTTGAAGACTTCACCATTTATACTTAGGCTATGAAAGGTAATTCTTGAAACTATATGTACAAAAGGACATCATAAAAATGATAGTTACAAATTAAATTAGCAAGGGGAAAATAGTATCTTTCCTAAGAAGAACTTCTATCATAGCCAACATAACAATTCTGCAGTATTATGAAGCCAATTTTTTTTAGGAAAAGATTTTTTTGCAAATCAATATTTGCTTTTCAGAATTTAATATACAGAAGCACCTCTAAAATTATTGAGATCAGAGGTGGGTTTCAGCAGGTTCTGACCAGTACTGGAGCACCGGTAGCGGAAATTTTAAGTAGTTCGGAGAACCGGTAGTAAAAATTCTGACTGGCCCCGCCCATCTATTCTCTGCCTCCCAAGTCCCAGCTGATTGGGAGGAAATGGGGATTTTGCAGTATCCTTCCCCTGCCACGCCCACCAAGCCACACCAACAGAACCAGTAGTAAAAATATTGAAACCCACCACTGATTGAGATGTCCGTTTCAAGGGAAAAAATCTCATGTTTGATGCTGTTATGTAACATCTAAATGGCCTGAAGTTTTCTTGTAAGATTTTTCAGCACAAGGAAAGATACTGTAACTATTCTTTATAGGGAAAACACATAAGGAGTATTAGTTAAATAGAAAGATAATTTTAGTTCTGAAGTTACAATATATAAAAAATGTGAATATTATATCCAAACACAAACAGTTAATACTGATTATTAATGTTTTATAGGTGCTCACACTCTACAGAGAGAATATTAGGACAGAAGGAACTTTGATCTCATTTGCAAGTCAATTTATCTAAGCACTCATCCTCTCATAGAAAGAAGCAGTATATATTATGAAATACCAGTAACTTTTTAAACAAAAGAATCATCTTCCAAGCCGATTTTTGGCAATGGTATTACTGATCAATAGAAGGGTATTTTTATACTAAAATGTAGACGCAAAGATTTTTATTCAATCTCATTAATTACTACAAAGCTTGGCACTTAAATACTTGGAGACAGAACTGCAGCAATAAAACACAAGTTAAATTTTCTGTTCCTCAATGGAATACATGCTCTTCCATTTTTAATATTTCCCTTTCTATATTGATTACAATCACAAAACATAGTTCAAATCTAGCTACTATGGTAGTAATCTTAAAATGAACATCAATGTACAAAATCAGTGTGTTTGTAGATCACTGCATAGCTGCTTGGCTTGTGGAATCACAGAGTTAGAAGGAAACTCAAAGTTCATCCAGTCTAACCCCTGATCTTGTTGGAAATCTGCTATGTAGTATCTTTGATTGGTACTTTTTCAGTTCTGCTAAGAGACCTAGAACAAGAGAGGCATTCTGAAGCCTTTATGCTACAGCTGAAGAATTTACACCAACAGAAAAATTTTATTGCAGTCTAACCTATAATCCTTCTCTTTTCTATTTTTCAGAGCCCAATAAATGAGTTCAGTTATCCAGGTGGCACTGAATTATATAATTTAAGATGATTCTTAAATAGTTTTGCTGTTATCTTTGTTTCCACCTTGCTCTTGGTCAGTACACTTCTCATCATCTCCAATACCTTTCTTCCATTCATGTTTGTTGATCCTTTTTAAATTGTAGGGGTCATGATATTTCAGATGAAGTGTAACCAATCCAGAAGAGAGTGCAATTCTAACATCTAACAAGTTGAATATTATATTCTGTTGAAATAGCTGAGAATTGCATTATCCTTTTAAACTGATATCTATTACTGCTGACTAGGAGCATGGTGGCTCACGTGGTTAGGATACTGGGCTGACGATCGACAGGCTTGCATTCAAGATCCAGTTGTTGATGCAGGATGGAATAAGTTCCCGTTACTTGCTCCAGTTCATACTGATCCAGTAGTTTGAAAGTGGGTAACTGTGAGTAGATAGATACCACTTCAGTGGCCAGCTTAACAGGGACATGAAAGGAGTCCCCAAATGGGAATCCCCCAGGCAACAGTGATGTCATTGGCTAATCCTTTCAACTGGGAAGCACTTCAGTGCTCCCAATATGACTGTAGTAGTAGTAGTAGCACTCCTGACTCATGTCTTGTTAAATCAACTAAAACTACTAAATTATTTTTATATGTAGTGTTGTCAAGCAAAGCATCATCTATCATGTATTTATGAAAGAAATTCTTCCTACCTAAATGCAAAATTTTACCTACTTTTATTTGTCCTATCCTGTTAAAACTATAGTAAATGTTGGTTGGTTGAATTTAAGTTAGCCTACCTGGTCCAGTAATTTATCTGTTTCTTTTTTGAAGTTATTTATAAAGATTTTTAGCAACATTACAGCTAGAATAATACCCAGAGATACCAGATTAGTGACTCAGATGACTTTAAATACAATCAAATACATTCAGCATGCTAAATTATCAGAGATAAGCAATCTTCATGGGAGATAAATACAATTTTCCTCTTCAGAAAACAACACACCTTTAAAGATCATTTGTTAGGTAGTAAAGAGTAGAGAGTTCTTCTTAAGTCCCCACTGAGCTATTCTAATAAAATCATGGTTAAATATTTTGCAAAATCCTATGGGTTATCAAAGTTTTATTCATATTTTCTGGAAATCATACTTGCTGGAAAATCTTGCACATGTTTGAATAAGTTGGTAAGTTAAATTTAGGCAAGTGATTGGACAATGCAATATGGCCACCCTTGTGGAGATCTGGAGAATTCTTATCTGCCTCAGTACAGAGATATTATATCACTGGCATTTAACCCCTCTACAAATTTCAAATACAATACATAATTGTGATGCATGATACTATGTAATCAAAAAGGGATATTTTTTTCATCTTTGATGACAATGCAGTTAAATCTCAAAATTCTGGAGGAAGAATTTAACGATAGCAATGATCACTCTACCGTTATTGCCCCCCCTCACTTTTGAATTCAATCCAGATTAATTTAATACCCTTTCATTCTTGACACTATTTCTTCTTATTTTCATTACATTCAATGCCTCCTTCCCACTGCATTCAACTTCCTTTCATGTTTCTCTTGAGAAATCAAACATTTCCATAATATGTAGTAAGCGGTTCCATACAGCCAATTTAGCTTCATTTGACATTTATTCTGCCTTTTCCACTTCAGATCTCAATAGCTGCTTATCCCTAGAAGTGTGGATGGTTTGCAAGGAGAGAAAAATATGAACAGGTAGAATGAACAGTTTTGCTTAAAGTAGATTTAGTTGTATTTCCTTTCCTATCTTTATCTCATGCCTTTACTTATTTAGCTTATTATTGTTCATTTCTTTACTGTGCTTTAGATAACACTCCAAAATGGAACTATGTGATGAGTATGTAAAGGCTGCCTTTCTAATAGGGAGCATGGAGAATGATAATGTGTCTCATTGATTAAAGTTGCATTCACATTTCAGGGAAGAATAGCTATTTTAATAAGAACTGCCAAAGCGAGGGCTTCGAGTGATTTCCTTTCAGCTGCACATTATTAATAGAATCAATTAGTCAAATTTACACGCCAGGAAAAATATTGATAACGTAAAGGTTAAAGACTGAAGAGAGGTGACTTAAATATGAAAAATGGCATACAGTTTAAATGCACACCAGTAGTATTTTCTTGTTTAATTCATAAGCAGCAGCACCAGGGGTGGGTTTTAAATTTTTTTACTACCGATTCTGTGGGCATGGCTTATTTTGTGGGTGTGGCTTGGGGGTAATGTGACTGGGTGGGTGTGGCCAACTTTTTTTTTTTTTTTACTTTTGAAAGCATTTTTTCTACAACCTTAAGAGGTTGCAGAAAAAAATGCTTTTAGGAGCCTCTGACAATCAGGCAACTCACCTGGGATCGCCAGAGGCTTTTAAAGGCATTTTTTTTCCCTAAACCTCTTCGGCCAAAGAGGTTGCAGAAAAAAATGCTTTTAGGAGCCTCTGACGATCAGGCAACTCAGCTGGGATCGCTAGAGGCTTTTAAAGGCATTTTTTTTCTACAGCCTCTTTGGCCGAAGAGGTTGTAGGGAAAAAAATGCCTTTAAAAGCCTCTAGTGATCCCAGCTGAGCCATGCGATCATCAGAGGCTTTTTTTTTTTTTTGTACTTTTAAAAGCATTTTTTCAGCTGAAGAGGTTGTAGAAAAATACTTTTAAAAGTAAAAAAAAAAAAAGCCTCTGATGAGGTGGGCAGGGTAAGCGAGCAGCGACCGGGCCAGGGACTGTGGGTGTGGGACCGGGGGTGTGGCCAGCCAGTTCTCTGAACTACTACAGATTTTTACTACTGGTTCTTGCGAACCGGTGCAAACCGGGAGCAACCCACCACTGAGCAGCACTGCTAGCTTTTCTAAATTAAGTTGCTGGGGAAAAATGAAAATATACAGCAGAATGATAGAACATGGAAACAACTAATGCATTGTCTCTGATGTATAGCTTTTAGATCCCAGAATTCCACCACCATTTATGAGAATTCTGGGAATTAAAGTACTCACCCCTGAAAATTGTCAAATTTGAGAAACACTTATAGGATTTTCCCAGTTCCAGCCTGTTTGCCAGTAGGTGGCAGACTAGTCAATGCAATCACAGTAACAGAATTGAGCAACATAATTTAATACTTTGTGCATGAGAGAGATTTATAAGCTTTTTGTGTAGAAAGAGTTGCAATCGCTTTGAAATATAGGCATACACACACATGTTTGAATCCCATTTTAGGACATGATAGTTAAGGACTATTTCCAATCTATACCTTCCATCATTTCTGGCATTTAAGGCTCTATTTGCAAACAGAAGATACAGGAGCTGATCATTGACCAGCTCCCTAATGGAAATTAATCCTCCAGTAGATTTTTTTTGCTACTGCTAGCAAAAGCTGAACACTTCCACCAGCCTCTGATGAATGCTGTCACAACTAGAACAATGGGAAATAATGTATGTTTTGCATCTTAAATGACAAGTTGTGATTTAGTCATCTAAGAGTTTATAACACACACTTTAAAGCAGCAAATAAAACCCAAATTCTGAGACTGCAGATAGGCAAGATTATCTCTGTGTGTACAAAGATACTTCAGGCATTTCTCTTGAAGTATTGAGACTGCCTACTGTGAATCTCTTTTCCTCTGGTTCTTTTAATAAAAAAGAGGAGAAGCTGGATGATTGGTGCAAAGCAAAGTGCCAATCTCCAGCCTATCCATTTACAAACCCATCAATTTGGGATAGTGTGATTTTTCATTTTATTCTACCTTCAAAATATAAAACTTGTCTTATTTTTTAAATCCCAGATTTGTGACCCAGAAGAGGTCAGTCACTCTATTTTAAGAAGTACATAGAAATAAAATGATTCTTCTCTCCTACAAATCCAAATGGCCAGCAGAGATAACAGTAGTCATTTAGTTTCTCAAATTATATCTAAGCAATATGCTGGCTGAGAAATGTTGTATATTTCTCTTGGAGTGCATTTTTGCGGGGTAGCAACTTGAGGAAAATTGAGAATTAGACTAGGGAAACTTTCACTCAAATTTCCACTCAGCTAAAACATGTGTTAGATGGCTGTGGACCTTTCAGCCAATCTAACTGGAAAGATTGTTGTAAGGATAACAGAATATTCTGGATACACTTGAGGAAGGGTGGGATAAAAAGGTCAACTTATTCTAGGAACATCTACCACACAACAGACAAAGCTAACCATACTAAAACGGTGCGGATATATCAAAATGGTAATATTTTGATAAGAAAACTGTAGAGCGATGTAATATTCTGGATTTCATTCAAAAAAGCTATTTGGAGTTACATAGAGGAGCAGACATATCTTTTCCTGGAATCATAAGGCAGCTATGAAGGACATCTATAGGAATATTTATTTTTCAGATATCCAACAAGATCTAAACTTACTACATCAAAGTTGAATTTTGGTCACGGGGGCATTTTTGACTTTCTCCTCTCTTTGCATACATATCATGAAGATGATATGGCCCAGCCTCCAACTACATTTAGAAAACTGCATTTCATATTAATCACACTGGAAGCAATTATCTGTACGCGCGAGCCTATGGCATTAATCAAAAGCTTTGAAATGTAAACTATATAAATACACTTCTCTCAATAACTGCACATTTTAAAAATAAATTGGATCTGTACATACACAATATGACCAGTGTTGTGCCCCAGGGTCATCTGATCACCTTTTGCGATCTTCTGACAAGCAAAGTCAATGGGGAAGGCAGATTCACTTAACATCCATGTTACTAACTTATCTACTGCAGTGATTCTCTTAAAACTGTGGCAAGAAAGGTCATAAAATGGAGTAAAACTCACTTAACAAATGTCTCATTTAACAACAGAAATTTTGGGTTCAATTGTGGTCGTAAGTCAAGGACTACCTATATGGCAAAGACCAAGGCACCAGAGAGTAGACCAGGTCCTTGGAACCTCTCTGGAGAAAGAGAGTATGGAAGATCAACCACATGTGCTCCAGGCAGCTTGTTGTGGCTCCATTGCCTGAACCTGTGTCATCGGCAGGAGAGGACTCCGAGAGTGAAGGAGAGGAGTTGGCAAGGCCTCCCTCTCCAGGACCCTCCTCTCTGGCAATGCCTTTGGTGTCCGCCGAAGGTCAAGAGATAGGGCCGGGGCCAAGCACGTCCACACAGCCACAGGTGGACAGTAATGAGGGAGATGAGTCTTGGCTGGCTCCTCGGCAGCATTGCAGAGATAAGCGCGTGCAACAGAAGAAGAGGCGTGCCAGAGATTGAGTTGAGTCACTGGACCACACCTCACAGGGTATAAAAGGGGGTGAGGTGGCCATTCAGACTCTGTGACGGACAAAACTAACTACTATCGAGTCACATTGCATCTTTGGAAGCAGCATTATCTGCCTTGGATTTAATTACGGACTGGACAATTCTTGAACTGTGTGTATCTTGTTTATGAGTAAAGTGCTTGGCAAGCAGCTACTGGGTTGCTGCCAAGCCTTTTATTGGAAAAAATGGTTGTCTGCCAGTTTATTTAGCCCCCGGCTGTCTGTTTGCGTGCATGTGTGAGACAGAACACAGCTACTCTTTACAAGGAGACTGCAAGTAGCAATTTTCTGTGGGTTTGACCACTGGGGAATGACAGGATTAGTCATCCTGCTTGCAACTATAGCAGAAATTTTTAAAGAACACTAAGTTTACAAACCTCCTTTCTAATCACTTTCAGAAATTTCTCATTAAGTATTTTAAAGTTATTAGAGACCTTCAGAACCTCACATTAGAAAACTGAGTCAGTCTTCAATCCTGTACAAAAGAAAAATTTAGTCACAAGCTTAAGAATTTAAAGAATCTGAAATAAACAGCAAAAAATGAAATAAGATTTTAATCTTAGAAAATTATTCATAGACTAAGGGTCCAGGTAAAATTGGAATACTGAATCTTTTACAGTAAGATTTTGGAATTAATTATAAAGTACAAATTGTTTTTCATGGAAAATAGATCCTGTTTTGGATTTTACAAAACATAACATAGATAAGCAGTTTCATGATTTCAAAAATTGGGCACTAAAAGGAAAATGCAAAAGACAAACCAAGAGATATGGAACAACCTCCCCCCAGAGATACGCACAATACCAGACCTCTGGACTTTTCGTTGGGCCCTGAAAACTTATTTATTTCACCTAGCTGGGCTGGCTTGATCCCACTGTTTTCGGTTAAATTGAATTGATTTTAATTGGGTTGTTTTAAATTGTGGCCAAAAATATTTAATTATTTTTTAAACTGTTTTTAAATTTTGTATGTTCTGTTTTATTTTGGCTGTTCACCGCCCTGAATCCTGTTGGACAAGGGCGGTATACAAATTAAAACAAACAAATAAATAAATAAAATAAATAAATATTTCCCTATTGGATTTGCAAAAGAGGTTAAAGCTTTGAAGAACTCTGCAATGAGACAAAGAAGAAATGAAACCAAATCCTACAATAATATTTGAATTAAAGATTAAGACTGTCAGAAATAAAAAGGAGGAATATAAAGTTGGTTTATTTAATCAAGGTTAAAACAAGAGTTGTTACTTCTAGCTAAGCCTTTTATGGACTTTCTGCAGACATCAAGACTGAACATGTTTTCATGGATGTATTTATAGATAAGAGATGGAATGTGACATAACTTTAGTGGTGGTAATCAGTTACTAAATTAGTGAAAACTTGTGATAAAGGTTGGAAATCATTTCTTTGTATGCTACTCTTCTTTTTATTCTGATTTTTCTCTTTTTTCTTTTTCCATGCACTTATTTCTCTCTGTTCCCTTTCTTTAAGTTTAGTTTGTATTAGATTTTACTATTATAATCAAATGTATATATGGAACTCTTATATATGCATTTAGAAGTACACCAAATTAATTCACTGGCACTTCTATCATTTCTTCTTTAACAAAACCATTTTTTTAACAATATGTTTCACATCTTCCAAAAGACCTTACATAAAATATTTTTTGTTTTAATTATAAATGTTTAAGAAGCTGTATGATTTTTAAGCTCTCCATATGCTGGTGTAATGATTAGATTTTGATACATTTGGTACTCTTGCTAATTTCCTGATCATTATTGTATTGGCATAATGGCTTGCAAATACTAGAAACCTTCTGTAATATCAGAATCTTTTGCTGAAACTTTTTTTTTAAATTAAAAGAACAAAAGAAATAAACCAGTGCAGACACAGAGTTCTTGAAGCAGAAGACAGTATGTGACAGTATCTGACCATAATTTTCAGGATGGATACTACTACATGAAGGAATGTCAAAATGATGTAATACTATACAAACATTTAATTTACATCATCTGCCAACTTTAAAGGAGAAACACAACATGAAAGCATGATGGGACAATAAATGGATTGTGTTAAAACCCAGAAATACAGCCTCATGTTTCTCAAATGCAAGAGGATATATATAATTCACTAGCATTTCAATCTGAAATTACAGTACAGCAAGATTATAGTTAAAATAGGACTTGAGGTAAAAAGTCTTTTGCAAATCATGACATGGTTGCCAAAAAAAAAATTACTGTGTTGAATGTGACAGTCAAAGAATGCTAAAATGCCTCCTCTATTGACCACACAATATCTCAAATAATCTATGACACATATTCTAACAGGTTTATCATAAAATGAAAAGCTTTATACTTTATACAAGAGCTGGAGACATACAAAGTACTGATGTAGTGACTTAAACTCAAATTAGGCTAGGGATATGACACACCATGGAGGACCCTCTTGTTTTCGTCCTGGGTTTTTAAAGGAACCTCAATAAAGCGATGCCTAGAATATTCTGGAAGAGAAGAAAAGACGTGATTTATATTTCAAAAGCAATAACTGTGTTGGGACTGCGATACATGAAAAAGGTATTTCATGTTAGGTATGAAATGGAGCGAGACTTGAAAAGAAAGAGAATATTGGATTGGTTTCACAAATCACATATGAGTTTGCAGGATGATTTGCATGTTGATCTTACTCAATTTATAGAAGTTAATCTCATGTTACTTTTTGGAAGTCACGTTTCACTGAATGCCTTGGAAGCAAACATTGCATCACTCTCAAAAGTCAGGGAGCTGCAGTTTATAGGACAAAATTGAACACTTTTGGTGAATGTTAAAAGTTAAGTGAGGTAAGTGGTATGGTAAAGGAAAAATCCCAACTCCCCTGAGTAAGTCACAACAGCAGAGAGTAAGCCACAATATCAGAGAATGAGAATTGACACACTTAAACTTAAAAGCTATCATGATAATGGAGTAGATTCAGGGGTTGGGGAGGAAAGTTGAGGGGGATGGTAAACATTGTAGGTTGACAAAAAGAAACTTAGAAACAATGCACCTGACAAACATGGCTTTTTCAGCAAATTCCCTGATCGGTTATGAGGCTTTTAATTTTGGGGATTTTAATTGGATTGGTTTTAGTATTTATTGATGATTGATGTTGTTTTTATTGTGTGACCCACCCCGAGTCCCATGGGAGAAGGGCGGCATATAAATTTTAATAATAAATAAATAAATATCAATTCTGTACAATTACATTCTCCCATCTTTCTATGTTGTCTAGCTTTGATAAAACCTATGGTCTCTAGACCAGCGGCCTCCAACCTTTTGGGCACCAGGAATCATTTCCATGGAGAGAGGTTTTCCTGTGGACCAGAGAGGGTGTTTGTGTGGACTGATTTCTGGCATTCCATGGACTGGTGCTGGTCCACGGACCAGGGATTGGGGACTCCTTCTCTAGAAGAGAATAGAACTGGTTGCTGAAGCTGGAAAGTCTTAACCAGAAGGAAAGAAAGGAAACCAGAGATTACAGAAATAAGTACTTGCTTATATGTTCATTGGAAGCCTCATTGGGGCTGTTGGTGAGAAAGTAACTCCTACATCTGTAATGGCGAACCTATGGCACCCTTGCCACAGATGGCACGCGGAGCCATATCGGTGGGCACGCAAGCTCAATTCCGGCACATGCCAGCTGATTTTTGGGCCTTCTGGGTCCACTGGAAGTTGGCAAATGGCTGTTTCCGGCCTCCGGAGGACCTCTGGGGGGAGGCCATTTTCTCCCTCCCCAGGCTCCTAGAAAGGCTCTGGAACCTGGGGACAGCAAAAAACAGGCCTACCAGGCCCACTGTGCCATCGCGTGCCAAAAGCGGGGGGAACATGGGGGGTCATGCGCGCATGTGCGGGGGGGCAGGGCACATAGAATGATGGGTGGGCACACGTACACGCGACCACCCACGCGCTCCACCCACTTTTGGCATGCGATGGCAAAAATGTTAGCCACCACTGTCCTACATGCTACTCTCAGAAGAATTTACGTTCTTGGTCAGGCATTTTATTTCAAACATGACTTTGAGCTCTTAATTTGGATAGCTTAGGTTCTAAAGAATCTGTTTTTGTCCTCAAGTCCTGTTCATAAATTCTCAAAGTTTTGGGGAGAATAAACTTCACTAGGTTCTCTCCACTTTTGGAGTCACTGATGTTTGCTTTCTCTTATGTGTTGCCCATTTCTCTGTCTACACGGGTCTCTGAAAAGCAAAAGTCTAAAGTATATCTCCCATTAAGATTTTGTTTCAGTTCCAGATGTTCAGTGAATAGTGAAAAAATACTTTTCAGCATACAGCTTACACTTTAGATATGATCAAGTCTCTATTTGTCATCAAGTGTATATTTAGCATGAGGATCTAACCAATATAACTTTTTACTGTAAATGTAACAGATGTAGGTACTTCTTATTCTCATGCTACATTCACATATGGAAGTTTGCCTCCCAGATATTTTTTAATCAATTAACTTAATCAGATACTCATTCCATGTAATAGTGTTTTATGCATACTCAAGTTGATTACATCAGGTATTTTATAGACAAATTCCTGCCCTTCACTCAAAAAAATAAAAATAACTACAGCTTTCTCCTTTCTCAAATATACAACCAATAGCTCCTTTTTCCAATATTCCAAGTCAGTTTAGTCTCTCATACAGACTAAAAGGCTTACATTTTAAATGGTGGAGTAAAATGTTAAGGCACAAACTGTTCTTAAAGGAGCTAATGCAGTCCTAATAAGTAAGCAGACTCTCTCTCTCTGGTCAGACATGAACAATCTTTTAATAGGATCGTGTGTGCTATGATTTGCATCTGCTTAAGAGAAAGCACATGCACCCAGCCATGGCTGAGAGAAAGTAAATTGAGAGCAATTGAGTACAAGAAGTGTGCACATTACACCAAAGCAAATATTTGCTAAAACAGAAGAGACAAGGTCTTTGCCAATGAGCCAATTAGGGGCATTCCACTGATGACTGTCAAGGAGGTTATTAAGGATCCAAACCAGAAAGAGCAAAGAAAGGAAGTAGGCTAACAGTTGTGTAGATTTTCTCACAGAAACCTCTGTATACTGCTAACTCTTCCAATGGATATAATTATATTCCAGAAACCAGGTAATAGCCAATTATTGCCTCACTGCTGGTGCAACCGGTGACAATAAAAGAATGATTTAGTGTTTTTGATGAGTTGTCTTTCTGCAATGATGCAAATATTTTTTTGGCTGGGTATATACCAAAAAGTTTAAATATATTTATTCTGATTATAATTACTGCTCTTACTGCCAATGCACCTGGTTCTTTACAGAGCACACAAGAAAGTAAAGGAGATTTACCTCAGAAAGCATATCTAAGAGAGATTCCAGAATTTTATCCATTGGGCACATTCATCCCTTTGGCAGCCTAGCTGTTTTGAGGCCCACATTTTTTTTTACTCAATGCTCAACTGCCATGTTCTCTAGAACAACTATATACTGTATTTACCTTGATGCTGTTTTCCTTTGTGAAAGAATCTTTCCTTTCTATTTTGTTCACAGAGAAGTTGAGAATTGCTTTCAAATGATTCTTTATGGTGCCTTCCTATTTATTTTAATGTTGGAGATAAGGAAAGGCACCACTCCTGTTGCTTTCTTTTTTAAAAAATATATGGTTGGTGGTATATTATTTTACATTTTTTCTTCCACCAACCTGAAACCTCCCTGGCCACTTCTACTACTATATTTGAAAAAGTCCAATGAGAAGACATTTTCTCCAATGGCTTCCCTTCAGTTTTAATTGCAGTTGCAGAGAGGTTTCAGAGCACTGAAGAAATGACTGAACAGAGAACGATGGGGCATTCTCCAGCAACTGTTGTCTGTCTCTTAACTAACAATGTACAAGATAGTCCAGTACACATCACCACTGAGAGTTTCACTGACATTTGCTTCTCCTCTGATATGTTTTCTTTTTCACACAGAAAATCAAGGAAACGCTTTCTGCACAGTGGTAGCTGAAATCCCATCATGAGTTTGCACTAAGCCTGCAATCAAAACAAAGATATATCTCAAACAGTGGCATATCCTTCAATGTCTGCTTCCTTTCTCTTCTCTCCTTTACTTCCTTGTGTGCTCTGTAAAGAATCAGGTGCATTGGCAGTAAGAGCAGTAATTATAATCAAAATAAATATATTTAAGTTTTCTGGTATATACCCAGCCGAAGAAATATTTGCACCATTGCAGAAAGAAAACTCATGAAAGCCCTAAATCATTCCTGTATTGTCACCGGTTGCACCAGCAGTGAGGCAATAATTAGCTATTACCTGGTTTCTGGTATATAATTACATCCGGCTTGCAACACTCAGTCTGAATTGTAAATGGGCTGTCATTTCACCAGATGTTTTGCTAAGTCTCTGAAAGTCAAACAAGATTCATAATTAGCACTCAGCATCCCAGGCCCCTAAAATCAGCTGCTTTTGCAGATACAAAAGTTCTTTTATGTTGCTTACTCCCACTGAAGTTTCAGCTGACTGCTATAAGCATGAAGTCTGCTGCTTTGTAAGTACTTGGGCAAAAGTTTTTGCTGACATTCACACTGATTATTGGGTATTATATGACCAAACTATCTGATCAGGCAATCTTTTGTGCATTGGGCATAATCTTTAATTGGGTCAATAATCTTGTTTCATAGCTTTTTTTTTTTTCACAACAGCAATTAATGTAGTTGCCATTTTAGTTCCAGAACTGTTTTTCCAACAATGTGTGTGATTAGTGGGTGGGTGGGTAGGCAGGGGTCTGTAAACGGTGTATTTCCAAGCAACTCCCAGCCGGAGTTAGTGTTGGGGATGATAACTACAGCTTACCATGGTTTTGTGCAATAATATTTACTCATTCAAATAATTTCACATTAAAACATTAAAATATAAAATAAAATAAAACATTAAAACAATTTCACTAACTTTGCAAGCATTGCAATAAGCATTCTACACACACACAAAAATGCATTTTCTGCTTAATCCATCCTACCAGGGTTCATAAATACTGATTTAATTGACTTAAATTTAAAGGATTTGCCTGATAAATACGCTAAAGAAATCTTTTCTTTGGCTAACATTTCAGTTACCACTATGGCTATTTCTCCACATAAGCCACAAATAACAAATTCAATGAAGTATTTGTAAACAAGCATTCCCATTAAGGAAGCTTCTAGACAGTTAATTGCTATGCCAGACACCTTCAGTGACAATTAGATAGGCTTTTGTGAAAAATATAAACACGTTGATACCCAATCAGACAGAGAGGATATATTTCAGATCCTGTTGATTAAAGAATTTCAACTGGTTAGTTCCAGGAAGACAACCTTCTCTACTGTTGCACCTGCCCTTTGGAACATCTTACCCGCAGAGGTGAAGTTGGCCCCCATTATTCTAGTTTTCCAAAAGAGTGTTAAGACCAGGCTCTGCCAATTGGCTTGGAGGTTGAAGAGTGATATGTGATCCTGGGGGCAGTTAGTGATATGAGGACACTCCCTCCACCTTTTAAATCTGTAATCGTTTAATTTTTTAAAGCTCTGTTTTATCTTTATTTTTAATCTACGCTTTTATACCACTTTTTACATTTTTACTGTAAACCTCTCAAAGTCACTTAGCTGAGATATGCAATGTATAAATGAATAAATAAAAGACTCTTAGGGATAAAGGATAAGAGGTACAGTGAAAGCATGCTTACATATTTTTAGGAAATGTCCTCCTCCCCGAGAGCCACTATGTTGGTGCTTATAATTTTATACCCCTTTCTAAAGGTATAATTTCTCATTTATTTATTTCTCACCTGTATTATTTTTACAAATAACTCCAAACATATACAACACTACTTCTTCCTCCATTTTTCCCAATAACAACCACCCTATGAGATGAGTTGTGCTGAGAGAGAGTAACTGGCCCAAAATCATCCAGCTGGCTTTCATTCCTAAAGAGGGACTAGAACTCACAGTCTCCTACTTTTTAGCCTGATGCCTTAACCACGAGACCATGATTTGCTTGTTTCTACAAACACTGTTAATTGTCCTTCGATTTAAAAAGTCCTGTTGAAGTCAATGGGAATTAAGTTCAGTTAATTAAAACTGTGGCAAACCATTTCTGAAAAACCTTGCCAAGAAAACTGCCAGGACTTGTCCAGGAAATCTCCAAGAATGGGACATGACTGAAAGAAAGAAAAAAAATAGCAATAGCACTTAGATTTATATACAATCTGGGTCCTTATTTTGCCGACTTCAGAAGGATGGAAGTCAACCTTGAGCCTGGTGATATTCGAACTGCCAAATTGCTGTCAGCCAGCAGTCAGCAGAAGTAGCCTGCAATACTGCATTCTAACTACTGCACCACCACAACTCTGATGAAGGCTATAGTTTTACAGTCAATTTGCAAAGGTGTACATTAGCCCTGCATTGATCTGGATTTATGCATCATCCTAAACCATTACTTGTTTAAACATAAGTTTGTTGGATAATCCACAACTCTCTAGGGCAGTGATGGCGAACCTTTTTGGCATTGCGTGCCAAAAGCCTGACCACGAGAGCGCTATCCGCTCCTGCATGCCGGCACCCATAATGCAATGTGCACCACCATTTGCGCATGTGCATCCCCAAATATGCCCCCCCTCTGTGTTCCTAATGGAGGAAAACTAAGTACCAGCCTGTTCCATGGCAAGACAGCCATTCTCCGGCCAGCGCATGGCGCTGACAAGATGGCGGGGCCAAGTGCACTGCCGGGGAAGCTCTGAACGTGCTGCTTGCCTGGGCTCCTTTCTGCTTGGAGCCGCCGTTCCCTGCCTCAGTGTGGCACCTCCAACTGACCTCCACCACTGCGCTGCCTGCAGTTGGGCCCATCTCCAGACCCCCATCACACCTGCTGCTGCTCCGCCAGCTGAGCCAACACCAGGGAAGGAGCAGCCGGCGGGGCAGCCAGCCGCCCAGCCAGCAAATGCTGCCCCGTGCACCTGAGTTGGCAGGTCACTCTTGCCCTTCCCCCTGCGGCTCCCAGCAGAGAGGAGCCCAAGCAAGCCGCCACGCAGTTGGGGCCGAGAGCACTTCTGCTGTACGCCACCATCCCTTCTCCGGGGAAGAAGCAAGCTGCCGGAGGAGCAGGGAGCTGGTCAGGCAGCCTCCTCCGACCCAGCTGGCCTGCTCACCATAATGCTGGCAACAGCGGCAGCTTGCTGTCATGCCCTGAGCGCAGTGCACAGACTTTCCCCATGCTTCCCAAACTTTGGTGTGGGGCTGAGGGTGGGCGGGAGGCAGAGAGGAAGGAGCAGGCAGCTACTATGCCTCAGGGCTCCAGGGAAAGGCGGCTGAAAGCTCCATGCGGAGGCCATCAATCACGAGTCCCGGGGTGCCTACTTCCAAGGGAATAGCTCGGCTACTTTGAAGCGAGTGGCTGGGAAGCTTCTTCGTGGAGAGAGGGGCAGACGGATGCTGCACTTGTAGGGGGAGTGGCACCACACACCTCCCTTCCCCCTGGCTGACTCTGATCCTGGCCCTGCCTCTCCTCAGCCTCTTTCAGCTCTGGAGTTTGCCACTCTCCACAGCTCAGCACTGTTTTCAATTGGCGAGTAAGGCAAGAGCGAGCTCAGCATACGTCTGCCTGTCTCTTGGCTTCCTGGCCACTCGTTTTGAAATAGCCGAGCCATTCCCTTGGAAGCAGGTGCCCCCGGGACTTGTGATTGTCGGTCTCCACATGGAGCTTTCAGCCACCTCTCCAGGAAGCTTCCTCACTGAGAGACAGGCAGACGGAGGCCTGAAATCCTGAAATCTTTTGAGACTAAACTAAAACTGATACCTGAAGAATCTGAACCTCTCTCTCTCTCTCCCTCTCTCTCTCTCTCTCTCTCTCTCTGTCTCTCTCTCTCTCTCTCTCCCTCTCTCTCTCTCCCTCCCTCCCTCCATCCCCCCCTCTCTCTCTCCCCTCCTCTTCCCCACCCACCCCTCTCTTTTCCTTCTGAAAAATTGATTTGGGAAATAAGCACCCTAGTCCCGATCTCTCCTGAGAGATTTAAGGTTCTTCTTAGTCTCAAAAGATTTCAGGGCATGGAAAAGAAGAAACTCTGGCTGCCCTTCTGCTCCTTCCCTGGCGTTGACTCAGGGACACAACTGCGAAACCCATCCGTAGTCAAGGGGACTTTGAGACAGGGACGTGATTATCACCCCACGTCCTCCTCGGCTTGCAACAGATGGCTCGGGTGGGCGCAAGAAGGCAAAGCTGGTTGAAGTGGCTGCTAAGCACAGGGTGTGTGTATGTCTCCTTGGGATGCGGAGAAGCCAGAGAAGAAGAGCAACGGCAGCTCCTCCTCCTCCCCCTGCCAGCCTCACCGTAAAACTTGGAGTTTTCTTCAAGGAGAGTGTGCATGCGTGCTAAGAGAAGCTGCCCAGGAAATAAACTTCTGGTTTCAGGTTCATGCATGCACATCAGCCACCTAGTCTCTGGTTACTGACGACCATGCATGTGGGATGATCAGCTGGCCAGCTGATCTTCTGATTTCTGGCACAGCCGCCTGCGTGAAGTCCTGCTGATCGTCGCATGCAACCAGTAACCAGAAGACTGGCTGGCCGGTGCGCATGCATGCACCAGAAATCCGGAAGAGGACCGGGCACCACTGTGCATGCCAGGCAACATGGCTCCGCCATGTTCGCCATCATGGGTCTAGGGTGACACATCATATGGTTGACACAAGTAGAATTGGCAAGCAGTGGTGTTATAAACCAGGTTTTTTTCAAATGTGGCAACTTTAAAATGTGGGCTGGAGAATTATAGCAGTTAAAGTCCACACATCTTAAAGCTGTCACATTTGAAAAGTACTGTTGTAAACCAAAGAGACAAACTAAAACTAAATAAATTTCTCAGTCCAAGTGATAGCCATCAAGACTTCTTAAAAGAACTTAAAGTATGAATTTGTTGATATTATATGCAATTTCTATTTAAGGCTGATATGTTCTCAATAACTGAAAATATGAACCTAGTTTTTTAAAATGAATAAAGGGATGACAAAAGAAACTATAGACCAAGTAAGCTGAACATCTAATCGTGCAAAAATGATTGAAGGAATTATTTAAAGGGAAAGAAGCAAATACATTTTTAAAAAACCAGCCTTGCACAAAAGGTACTAAGATTTCTCTATGGGGGGGGGGGTGGTTTCAATATGGAGAGGAAATCCAATAGATATTGTACACTATGATGTTTAAACTGCATTTGGCAAAGTCCCCCTGTGCAAACAATTGCAATGAGATAAGGGAACAGGTGTTTTATGGATTGGCAATTGGTTGAAAGGCTGGAAACAGAAAGAAGGAATAAATACGCCATTCTGAGTTTGCAAGATATTCAGAGTGAGAGCTCACGGGGACATGAGATGACACTGACTTTGTTTTAATTTGTATATAAATTAAATACACCTTATTTTTTTTTAAAAAAATACAAGAACATTATTGTGTCAACTAATCAGTTTGAAGGTGGTTTAATTAAGCAAATCCCGGATTTGCACACTTTCCGCCGTGCCTTAAAGACGTTTTTGTTTCATCAAGCTGGGCTGACCTGACCATATTTTTTTAAATTGTTTTAATTTTAAATTGCTAAATTATGGGTTTTTTAATATGGGGGTGTTTTAACTGTGGGCCAAATTAATTTAATTGGTTTTTAATATTGTTTTAATTTTTGTATTTTCTGTATTTTATCTGCGGGCTGTTCACCACCCCGAGTCCTTCGGGAGAAGGGCGGTATACAAAATAAATAAATAAATAAATAAATAAATAAATAAATAAATAAATAAATAATAATAATAATAATAATAATAATAAATTCATGTAATTGCTAAATCAAAGTTAGCCCAAATCAAGAGAACAAGAAATCATCTTAATTTTCTATGATGGCACATACTTTCCTCACAATCCTTAAAATATTTTGGAATCAGTGAAAGAAGGTACAATACAAAAAAGTATGTCATTTTAATTAGTATTTTAATTTTCATTATGTACATACTGGATTCTCTAACTATAAAATGTTTTATAGTGCTTGACATTTCAAAGGAATTTGATATATGGGGATTGGGGATTATTAATTCAAAATAACTTTCAGTAATACTTTCTTCATTCACAGGAACTGTCTAACAAATTAACCCAAATATGAAATAAGAAAGACTTAAGATGGATGCCTGTTCCCTTCTTCCATTTTCTGCTAATAGGCCTTTTCTGTAAACTCTGACACCAGGTATTCTTCTTCTTCTTAAATGATACCTCAACTCAATATTCCTGTTCTTTTGTCCTCAAAGCAAAACATTTCAGACTTCAAACCATGAGAAACTAAATGTTTATAAGAGTGCATTACTGTTTCCGACAGGATAATTACTTGAACTCTTTTTTTTCAAAACAAAACCATTTTTCCCCAAAAAGTTCCCATCTGGTATGCTTCATCCAGATTCTTAACAAAACATTTCCATTTTCTCCTATTTACTTTTCTCAAAACATGCCAGAGTGAATCTGGATAACTGATTCCAATTTGCAAACAACTTTTTTTCCACATAAATAAATACTCAATATCAATCAAATTTAACTATGTTCATTATACACCAGCATCATTCACTGCAATCCAATTAATATAATTATCTCAATAATCAGATAAAAATTGTTATTATAGACTCTTCTCCCTGTAATAAATGTTTTATTGGCAATAGATGAAAAGAGGAAAATTGCCCTGCTTAAAAATATCTTCTCAAATCAGTCCCCTGAGAAACTTTTTAAGCTTTAAAGAAACACTAAGATAAACCAATTTATTTCTCCTTTGCATCACTGTTCTGCTGTAAATTTAAAATGTCAGTTTTACTTTTCATATTTCCCTGTTTATGGAGGTCTTGAAGCACACAGGACACATCTATGGAAAGTGGACTTCTGTATTTCTTCTCTGGCATTAAGAAGCTCTTTGTTTTCATAGAAAATTATATTTATAGGACTGACAATACTCCTCGTATTAAGATTAGGTTCATAATCCAAAAGACTAGGGAGGAGAAGAAAGTTTCATTTGCCAGTGGTGGGTGGATTTGTGTTACATATGTAGCTATCTAACACAAAGCTGTTTTGCTTTATAAAGCAAAAACAGTCATTTTTTGTGGCTGCTGTTGTGTATTTATTCTTTTTAGGTCCTCAGGGACAGCCAAAAGCCACAGAGGCATAGTTATGATATAACAGGAAGGGAGGTTGGAATTTTTCAGATGGATTTACCCTCACAATCTCCCCAGAAAAAAAGTCTATAGATACAGTATATTAATTCGCCTTTGGAGAATTAACGCATCTCTTTTGCTTTCCAACTAAACATCAACAAAAGCCTGTGCTTTGTTATTTGGCAATTTGCCAGAGATATTCACCAGTGGTGTGAGGACTTTGGACTGCCAAAAACACAATGTTGGAGGCAATGTAGCCTACAGGCCATTTGTCTCTAAGGTAAAAAAGCATTCTCAGCAGTTGTAACTCTGAAACAGAGTGCTTCAAGAGGTATCAATAATTATTCTACTTCTGGTAACGCCAAAGCCTTTCATTCCCTAGACTGCTCCAGAAGCAACCTGTTAATATCAATCTGGAATCTGTTTGTTTGTTTGTTTATGATAATTCTGGTTAAAAAATAAAAAGTTAAAATCAGACATTTAAACCAGGAACACAGGGGGAGGATGAGGGCTGAATGGGGGCAGATGGGATCTGTTATTACTCAATCAACCACCTCCATTGGGCTGTTCCCTCACTGAGGTCCCAAGCGGACTGGCAGAATCATGTCTTTAGGCCCTTATGGAAAGATAGGAAGGTTGGGGCCTTTCTCACATCAGGGGGCAAAGTGTTCCAGAGGGCAGGAGCAACAGTTCTGAGGTCCTCAAAGAAGGAATAATGGAATAATGGAAAATGTCATCATGATATGAAACCAAAGGAGGAAAAAAATAAAGCTAAATCTTCTGTACAGATTTTTACGAAAAAGTGAAAGTGCAATATACAGTGTGTTTTTCCTATTTCTCTACATTTCTTTATTTCTTCCACATTTTGTTGGTATAACACCAAAACCCCAATAATTTTTCCTCTTTCAATTTTCACAGCATTTACAGTATATACTGCATATAACAGCAGTATATACTGTAACACAAAAGTTCTTCAGTGGACAAGCAAAATGGTACTGATAATTTGCCAATTTGATTTGACTTTTTTGTCTTGTTGCTCAGAAGCAATTAGTCTGCATAATTGTTATTTGTTCTTTTCACTTGTCTTTTTTGGTGTCTTCCAGAATAAGAATAAGAATGGTGAATGGTGAATGGTGTAACACAGAATGGTGTTACAGAATAACAGAGTTGAAACGGACCCTGGGGGTCTTCTAGTCCAACCTCCTGCCTTGGCAGAAAACCCTACACCACATAAACAAATGGTTATCCAATATCTTCTTAAAAACTTCCAGTGTTGGAGCATTTACAACTTCTGGAGGCAAGTTGTTCCACTGATTAATTGTTCTAACTGTCAGGAAATTTTTATCTTATTGTCATTTATTTAATTCAAACAGAATCAAAAGAGTTGTAAAAAGCTATTTAGGCACTGAATCTAATTTACTGCTTGGCCCAGGAATGAAATTTAAAACATCCTTGACAAATGTCTACTTAATTTCTGCTTATCTATGCATTGTACTGAAAAAGGGCACTACGTTGCCAACTTTATGCTGAGTGCAACAAGTTCCCATGCAAGAATTAAAGGGTTGCATCCAGATTACTTCCAATTCATCCATCACCTGATATGTGACCACTGCTATTATGCTACAAAAATAGTTTTTAACCATATTATTTCCAAATAACAGAACAAACCTAGACTATTTTAACATATAAGCAAACCTAGACTATTTTAATATAGAAGCACATAAGAAACCAATCAGACTCTGCAAAGAATTGTATTCATAGATTCAAGCAATATCATAAACAAGATATGTGGGTGCTGCCAAGACTGCCCCAAGTGCAGATATATAAAATAAGAAAAAATATTAATGAAAATACTGTATTGGTTTGCATCCAACAAAGTAGCCACAGAGATATGTTGAAACAGTTTTGCAATATATGTTAGGAGAGAAAAGGGAAGCAATATGTGGGCTGATTAACCTTCATACATCTTCTTCTGAAATGTGCTTGAGTCTTGAAAAAAATGTTTATCTGATGTTATAGCAAACAACTCTATTTGAAATATGTCAGACTTCAATTCTACTCTATTCCATGCTCAATTTAGTGCTCATTCTTTCAGGAAGGCAAAATAATGACATTATTAAATCTGTTTGCTACCAATTTAGTTTTAATAAATGTTAGCTTTTCTCTGGCAGAAGCCTAAAATATACTGTATATTATTGTATAATGATTTTGTTTCACCCAAAGTTGTAAACAAAAGGATAATTAATTCCATGCTGAATTTGAATTTATTGTAAGAAAATGTCTCGCTGAAAATCACTACATATTGCTAATCAAAAGTTTTACTCTTGGAATATTTTTTTCAATATATATATATATATATACTATTCTGGTGGATAAAAATGGCTGCAACAATTTTGTCAGATATGTTTCATAAAACAAAAAGATACATCTTGAAAATATATTTTCCCATTTGTAAGAGCAATTTCAGACCTAATAGAATACAATCATGTCAATATTGGCGCATTCCATCTCTACTCATGAGAATTTTTGCAGAAAGTTATAGAAATATAAATATATATACAAAGGAATAGGATAGTACATCTCAAACTATTAGTGGTGAAGGCTAATCCATTATCGACTGATTCTTTTGTAAAATACCATAACATGAGCATGTAGTTTGTGCCACACAACTTATTCCATGTGTTGAACAACACCCAAACCAATCTATAACTTTCTCCAGTAAGTTGAGTCCAGTAATCAAAAGCTTGGATGTTGTAAAATTTCAAATTGCTACAAAATTTTGTAAACACTCTAAAATTTTGTACTCATTTTATCATGGAGTAGGTACAAAAACTTTGCAGACAAACATTGGTCCTTGGACCACATATTGAATAGCATGTTAAATACAGGACACATGCACTTTATTTTAGTTGCAATTGTTAAATGGTTTGCTCTTGTGAAACTTGCTAAAACTGTCCTGAATGTTTATATACTTAATTTGGGTGTTAAAAATAAATACTTTGGGGAAGATTAAGTATAAACTATTTTCCACAACTCCCAACTTGTGAGATCATTAAATTTTCTGTTCACTGGCATTTGTTCTACTTCAATGAGTTTTACCATTTATTTCTAAATACCATATCTAGATTTTTGTTATTGACAATCCCAAATAATTAGGAAACTCATATAAGACAGGATGGAAAAGCAAAAAAACCCAAACATTTAAGAATGGGAACAATGCTTCTTGGAATTGGTCAGATGAGTGATCCAGGTTCATTATGAATCATAGAGTAAATATGATGAAGTGACTCTAAAAGGATGTATTTTTCCATACACCAATCTCATCAGCATTCTAGCTCTCTCTTGTCGAAAACAGAAGTAAACAGTTAGAAGGAGTGTGGGTGTGAAATACTCACAAAAATGTCTCTGTTTCAATACATTTAAACACCTAGACTCCACCTGATTTTTTTCTACCATACAGTAGATTAACATAACTCTCCATAAAGAAGAAAACAAGTTATCCAAACATGAAAGGCTTTTTGATGGCTGCTGAAAGGACCAGCAAAAGAATCCCTTGCAGCTCAGATTATGTGCATATTTAGACAAAAATAAATCCTGATATGCAGAGGTCGTAATTAAAGAGAAAGACAATACTTTTGTTGTATTTTGCTGTGTACCTCTAAGGCACATGAAACAGTTTTTCCAAGGAGCAGTTGGAAACATTCTAGATGTTTCCCAGTAATTCTCACCTTCAAACCATGCTCTGTCTTTTGCCACCATGCAAATTAGTTGGACACAATTGGAACAAAAAATAAATACCACGCCTCTGATCTGTTTACATCTTCAAAGAGCAAGTCTGAGGCTGGAATCAAGAGTCAACGAACCACGAAAAGGTCAAAGGCTTTTCACATCAAATAAACAATTAAGTTAAAAGCATTATTTTCCCTAGTTCATGAAGTTCAGAGTTCTCAGCAAGGATTTCAATATATAATTTCAGATGGCTGCTGCACTGAGATAATAATGAATTGAAACAATTGTACACCTTTTGGCTTTCCACTCAAGTGACATGATTACAGAAAGTATATCAGGATACATTGATTGATCTGAACATTGATTTTTTTGCTTGGTTCCTGTTGATGTCACTGGTTTTGGTTGTGATTTGGTTTTTCTTTGGTTTTACTAATGTACAGTATACCGATCATTCATGTTGGGCAACCTTACATGGATGATTGGTACAAATCATTCATAAATAAATAAATAAATACTTTCTTCTTGCCAAGAAAACTTGGAAACTCTAGCGTAAAGTCTAAAATCTAAATAAATCTAAATAAATAAATTAATACTTTCTTCTTGCCAAGAAAACTTGGAAACTAGCGTAAACTAGTACAGTTAGCATGCTAAGAATTTTCCATCCATACTGTTTATTATCTAAAACAGGGGTGAAATCCAGCAGGTTCTGGTAGTGGAAATTTTGCGCAGTTCAGAGAACTGGCAGCAGAAATTTTGAGTAGTTCGGAGAACCGGCAAATACCACCTCTGGCTGGCCCCAGAGTGGGGTGGGAATGGAGATTTTGCAATATCCTTCCCTCAGGAATGGGGAGGGAATGGGGATTTTGCAGAATCCTTCCCCTGCTACGCCCACCAAGCCACACCATGCCCACCAAGCCATGCCCACAGAACCCATAGTAAAAAAAAATTGGATTTCACCACTGATCTAAAAGTACAATTCCAATAAGCTCTTAGCTCTTCTTTCCATCCATTCCATAATACCTTACCCTTTTTCGCAAATTGTAGGTCAGGATGAGATTCCTGGAGAAAGAATGTGAAAAGGCTGTGTAGAACTCCAGCACTTTCTGTAAGGCATCCCGTTTAATTACATGAAGGTCACAGTAAGTCAAAGCCCTTACATTCGCACAGGACTGGGCAAGAGTTGTCTCTTTCCAGAAGACATCACCAAAGACATCCCCTTTGCCTAGGGGGGAGAAAGGATCTGCAATCAATTAATTGCTTCCATGTTAAGAAAATTATTCTGCAAATAATTCCAGAAGGTTTCCACTATTATTAAAAGTACATATTAAACACAAAGGAAATCTTTAACTAAAATGAGAGACTGGATACAACCTTTCATCTTTGTAGCAATAAGCAGCCAATGAATATCATTTTTTTAATCAGCACTGTCAGACCTAATCAACAACCAAAAATTTATATAGATTCAATCAGTAGGATTCATTATTAGAATAATTTGCATTCTTTTTTTTAAAAAAAAAACCCAGACTTATTTATTTATAGCTATATTTTATGAACCTTGGAGCTTCACAGCAATTATAAAATATTGCAATAAAACAGCCACAGTAAATTAAAATAAAGTTAAAGTTAAAATTACATAGCACAACCCTGTCAATGTCTTAATTCAGATCAAGAATTGATCTGAAACATTTGGTGGGACAGGCAGAAGAACAAAGTGCACTGGAGTTTGTAGTAGTTTACGGAAGTTCTACCAGTATAGCCAATGTCACCTCCAGAACTAGGATCATCTCAGACAAGTAACCCATCCAGACCCCACATTTCTTATTTCCTAGAAATGGGGTATTACCAAACACTTCTCCCGAGAAAGACATCTTGGGCAGGTTTAACCCCGCTGGAGGATGTGGTGCTGAGGAGATCCAGCTGTCAAGGCTTATTAAGTAATATAATGTATATCAAGAGATTTATATTTAACTCACTCTTCAATATAATAATTTTGACAAAGGCATCTATGTATAGATGAGAAAAATTATAAATACTATCTAACAGCTTGATTTCTTTTCTTTTACTGGGCTTCACAACACAGAAGGCAAAATAAATAAACGTCATCGGAGATTCTTGTCTCACTTATTCTCTTCAGCCATATTTTTGTTTGATTTTAAGATCAACTGTCTTAAAGCATGTCTTTTAAGTTCTTTCACTGACATCTATTTTTTTTTCCCCACCTTTTTAAAGAAACTCTGGAAGTTAGAATGTATCTTAGTAAAAAGATCCAGAGGATAAAAGGATCTTGCCCCCGGAATCTGAAAGAACATTTATTTTGTCAAATGTCTGTTGTGTAAATATATGGAGGTAAAATACAGACTACTGTTGCTAAGTGAGACATTTATTAAGTGAATTTTTCCCCATTTTATGACCTTTCTTGCCACAGATGTTAAGTAAATTGCTGCAGTTGTTCAGTTAGTAACACGGTTATTAAGTGAATCTGACTTCCCCATTGACTTTGCTTATAAGAAGATTACAAAAGGTTACAGTAGATTACATGACCCCAGGATATTGCAACTGTCATAAATATGAGTCAGTTGCCAAGCATACAAATTTTAATCATGGGACTATGGGGATGCCACAATGGTAGTAAGTGTGAAAAACAGTAATTGTAACTTTAAATGATCACTAAATGAACTGTTGTATGTGGAGGACTACCAGTAGATAGTCCTCCACAGATCCGAAACAAATCCAAAACAAATCCTTCAACAGATCCAAAACAAAACAAAATCTTAATCTTTTTAATATTTATTTATTTAATTTCCTGCTTTTATTACTTTTTACAAATAACTCAAGGCAGCAGCACACACAATATTCTTACTGACTCCATACAAGATGTTAGAATGAGGGGAGGCTTTGGTTTACCAAATTGGGAACTTTATTATCAAGCAACAAGCCTGATGTGGATTAAAGAATGGATAACTTTAAGAAATATTAGATTATTGAATCTAGAAGGACATGATTTGTTGATGGGGTGGCATGTTTTTTATGGTATAAAGGAACAAAAATACAAGGATATTTTAGAAGACACTACATATGTGAGGCTCTGTTATTGAATTGGGAGAAGATTAAAAAACAACATTATTTGAAAATTCCAGTCTGGGTATCTACAATTGAAGCATTTTCATATTCAGTAGTATTCAGAAGGGAACAAATTGTTATATATAGTGAATTAATGGATGAAAAGGGTGAACTTAAAACAAAGCAAGAATTAGAAGAACAAGTTTTAAGATGGATTGGTTTTCTTACTGGCAAATACGTTTTAGATATGAAGAAGATTCTAAACAAGAAGGTTTTTATAATGCTATGACTAATTTAGATAAGATTTTAATGGGTTCTGATGACTATGTGATTAAAAAATTATATGGATATTTGTTAGAGGTAAAATTGGAAGAAGAACAAGTTAAAGAGTCAATGATAGCATGGGGAGAAAACTTTGGTCATGGTATTGATTTAGAGAAATGGCAAAAATTGTGGTCGCAGAATTATAAAATGACAATGTCTACAGCGTATAAGGAAAATTTGTATAGGATGTTTTACAGGTGGCACCTACCCCCGACAAGGATAGCCAGAATGTTCAAGAATAAATCAGAGAAATGTTGGAAGTGTCATCAGACTCCAGGATCATATTACCATATGTGGTGGACATGTGTAGAAGCTAAAAGAGATTGGACTAAGATACACACGTGGTTGGAAAAAATGACAAAGAAACATATTGACTTTAAACCAGAGATATTTTTATTGGGGATTTTATCAGAAATATATAACAGAGAATTGCAATATTTAATTGTGAACGTTTTAACAGCAACTAGAATCAAATTTGCTAAAAATTGGAAAGGAGAGAAGTTACCTACTGATGATGAGATTATTAAAAAAATTATGGAATGTGTTGAAATGAGTAAATTAACATTTGAAATTAGAGAACAGGAAGATAAACAATATTATTTGATATGGGATTTGTTTTACCAATGGATAGATAATAAATCATGGAATTGAAGTATGAAATATGGGGTTGATGTAAAGATAAAATATCTGATGTTTTTTTTTCTATAAAAGATATAAGTTTCTGTTATAAATTGGTATTTTAGAAATGGATTTATGCACAAGAAAATATGAACCGTTTGACTCACTGTCTGTAATTGTTTGGAATGATGATGGTTTTATGTTTTGTTTTTGTTTTAAAATTAAAAAAAATCTCAAAAAAAATATATTCTTACTGACTCCTATTTTCCCTATAACATCCACCCTGTGAGGTGAGTTGGGACGAGAGAGAGAGTGATGGCCCAAAGTCACCGGACTAGTTTTCATGGCTAAGGCAGGATTGAACTCATGGTTTCCCACTTTCTAATATCACTCAACCAAACTGGCTCTCTTTTTGGAATCAGTTTAGTTTAATAAGAAATTAGATTTAACTGAAATTGCTCAAAATAATTGCAACTGTAGATAGGGTTTTTGTTAGTTTTTTTTAAAATAAGATGAGTAAATTAACATTTCTATAGATCTTTGCTCTATCACTTTCATATTGCACTCAAACTTGATATAGTAGGGCATGCACTATTTTCTATGGTAGCACAGACCCACATTATTAGGCTCCTAGCTACATGGAACGTCTGGCTACATGAACACCAAAGTTGCTGAGATTGTTTGAGGACACAGAAGAGTAGCTAGAGATTTATCTGGAGCACTTATGAGTTGAAGGTTCAAGTAACAAATGTCTGAATGGTGCTACAGCTATGCCTATGAGGTTAGGAATAGTTATCCATCTGGGTTTAATTCTGGATTAACAAAATTTGAAGAAATCACAAGCAGAAACCATATTAAAACTGAACAGCACTTTCCTAGACCTATGTTGAGTCCCTTTCTCCTTTCCTTTTTCTAATAGAAAATACCAAATTTGACCTTAGGTTTTTTTTTTTTTTAAATCCTACACAAATAGATGGTGTTTTCAGAGGGAGAGCTCTTTTGTTTTCTAATGGAAAATATCAAATTTGAGTTTATTTTTTTAAAAGAAATCCTACACAAATAGATGGTGTTTTCAGAAGGAGAGCTCTTACTGTTATCACTCAAAATATATTATGCAACTATTCCATTTTTCTCTCTGTTAAAAGATATTTTATGGAAAAAGACAGAAACACAAAAGGGTTAAAGATCACAAAAAGGAGAGAACATCCCTGCTCCAAATTCCATGAAGAAAGCAAGATGAGTAAAAAGCCTCTAGAAGCACCCAGAAAATGAAGACCGGGGGGGGGGGGGGATTCCTTTTTAGAAATATGAACTTTGAAGCATCCTATAGCTTTATAATTACACTAATCCTGATATTGTCTTAATTTAAAATTGAAGTGAAAACTAGTTGACACCAATTTTCTCCATAGATATAAACCCCTGGAAAAGAAAAATGTCCTCTCATGTTGGACAATGTCTACTTGCCAGGAAAGGGGAAATCAGAAAGGCAATTGTAAATCTAATGGTTCAAGATGCCAGCTCTTCTCTTGGAAATCAAATCAGAGCAACCAGCTTTATTGCTGGACACAGTGAGCTGGTTGCCTCAGTCTCCAGATGCTAAGTAAAGATTGGATTATTAGAGCTACAATTTGTTGATCATGCTAAAGTACTGTGAGGTATTGTAGATATAATATTTTTATGTGGGGATTTCCTGCAACCTGAACATTTTTTCCAGTTAAAAATGGTGGAAGGGTATATTTTACATGGATTAGGATAATAGCCTAAGTTATGAAACTAGTATGGATTAATGTGCACTATTCAACCGAAATTACTGAGTTGGACTATTGTAACAGCCAAGTTCGATGCTAGTTATACAGTAGTTTACAGTATACTGTGTACTTATATGGTTAGTGGGCTTACTTCCAGAAAAGTATTCTCAAGGAAGAATGGCAGAATTCCAATACATTGTTAACTCCCTGTAACTGGTCCTGCACTACTCATTGCTTGATATAATAAAAATATCAGTCAATATTTTAATATAAAATTATGCAATATATAATTGAAAGGTAACGTTCAGGTGGATTCAATATTCCCCACAATCTGTTTTCCCCAACCTTTCAGATATGTTGAGCTTCAATTCTCAGGATATCCAGCTAGGATTTCCATTTAATTGCTGTTTAGTCATTTGCTCTTGATTTGACAAAATTCCAAGTACTGTTTGTAGATTTGCAGAGTAAGATCCCTTGCTTTTCTGGGCAAAGTTGAGATATTTTTGTGCTTCTCTATAAATCTATTCCTCTGGGATGCAACTAGCATCTCTGGCACCTCTATATAAATGAGGTACAGCAATAAAGCAAAGCCATTTCAGATAAACATTACAAGAACAACTCTATCTAAGATGGCAATTAGATAAAATTAAAGCAGCAGGATTTTCCTTCCCTGAAGCAAATGGACCATTTAACACCCTCCTCATACAGAACAAAAGATACACAAAGTTCTCCATAGGAATAACATTATTTTCTTTAAATTCTTCCTCAGGGATTATGGTTATGTAAATAATAACTTACTCTGGAGATCTGAGGACACAAAAGCCATGCTTGCCTTCAGTGCAAAGTGTTATCTTATTCAGAGTAAATAAATGAAACCACCCGTCCCCTGGTGATGGTAAACAAATTAAAACATTCAGATTTGCGTCACAAAAGTAGGCTTTTTATATGTGCTTATGCCACAGTTGTAATAACCCTTTTATTCATATTTTTTTATATTAAGAGGCATTTCCCAATCTGGCACAACTGGTTCATCTCACTCTAGCCCAATATCAGGATAGCAGGTGAGAAATAGGGCCTTGGCTCCTCTGATAAATCAATTTCAGAAAGTACACATAAGAAGTAAAAGAATCCTATCTCCGTTGGTCTCAGAGGGCCTTTCAGAAGGAAGGAAGGGAGGGAGGGAGGGAGGGAGAGAGAGAGAGTGAGAAGGAGGGAGGGAGGGAGGATGGATGGATGGATGGATGGAAGGAAGGAAGGAAGGGAGACAGAGAGAGAAGGAGGGAGGGAGGGAGGGAGGGAGGGAGGGAGGGAGGAAGGAAGGAAGGAAGGAAGGAAGGAAGGAAGGAAGGAAGGAAGGAAGGAAGGAAGGAAGGAAGGAAGGAAGATTTATGAAATTCCTGAAGAGAATGTGGAGGAATGCAAGGAACATCGGATCACACAAAGCCCGTAGTCCTCCGAATCTAATCCAGGCTGTAATAATAGGCAAACATATCTAGAACTAAGCCTTACTGAAGTTCATGGGACTTAATTCTGAATATGCCTACAACTGGGATTTTATCCTCTTTCCCCCAGTTACTTCTCCCAGGCTTATCTCATGTTATTTAAAAGCTGTTTGATGTTGAGAGAAGCTTTTAGGGGACTGTATGTGAAAGTCAGGATGAAACTTCTTTTCTGAACTTCCTTGATTTATCTTAGGATCAAAGCCAATGTTTATTAAAATAAATGTCACACTTTCCAGGATAATGTCAGTGTAAAACAGACCAGCAGAAGCTAATATTCTAATAATGGAGAGTTATCATTGTTACATTATTTAGAGTATTATTCTAGTTTTAAACAGAGTAACAGAAATCCTGTTTATGTGAGAACTATTTATTAATAACTTCCCTGTGAAAGAAAAGGAAGAAGAAAAAAAAGGAATAGTCTATGGATATTTGCTGATGTTTGACATCAGTACCTTAAAAAGTAGCATGTCACCTTTTCTTCATGCAAGTTCTATCCACATTTCCTTCCGCCTCAGGGTGTCTCCCACTAGCAGGTTCAATATCATTAACAAAAAGTCTCCCCAAAACTCCAGTATCTTCTCTTAAGTGGTGCTTCCTGGCCAACCCTATATTCTTACACAGTGTTTATATATATACAGAGGGAGAGAAAAAAGCCCTTTAATTTAAAAGCCACTCATAAGTTCCTTCACAATTTAAAAAAAATCAACATGAAACATACAAGTCAAAGTACCATGGACTACCTATAAATTCAGCTCTTGGGTGGGTTTGGGTTTTCTTTTGGGGGCCCTTCTGTTACAGGGAACTGTGTGCTTTAATTAACTAAAACAGACTCAAATTACTGCTGGCTCTTGTCTAAGAGAAAATTGTCATGTTTTTTCTTCCCAGTAGCCCTTGGTACATCTTGACATCTGTTTAGCCCTCAGTTTTTTTTCCAGGCAAAAGTCTACATGACTGAGCAGCTGGGTTGTAGCACAAGCAACTTAATAACTACTTCAATAGCATTGAAGGCTATTAACTCATAGCAGAGTCAGTAACCTACCAAAATACATTACAAAATTTCAGCAAGCATTTAAAATCACAGTAGCTTGAGAGTGGAGAGACCCAAGAACTCAACTTTTAGCAAATTTAGATGCATGATTTTATGTGAAGGCAGGTAGCAAAATATTAGAAGTAGTCCTCATTTAATGATTGCCTTGTTTAGCAGTTATTTGCAGTTATGGTGGTAATGGAAAAGTAACTTTGTGACCAATTCTCACATATATGACCTTCACAGGTCTGTAAAGCAAAGGAAAGCTGAAGTAAGATTGTAAGCACAGCAGTGGTGGATTGCTACCAGTTCGCCCCAGATCGGGCAAACCGGTAGCAGCGGCGGCAGGAAGCTTCGCCCATCCACCCGGATGCTTCTGCGCATGCACAGAAGCATCGCAGACATGCGTGAGCATGCGCCCATGAACAAACCGGTAACAACGGGTTTTGCTTCATGGGTGGGTTTTGAAACCCGCCCCTGAAGCACAGCTGTGGTTTCCCAAAGCTCATCCATACTCCATCTCCCATATATTAATATGGGATCTCAATATTATGGGTGAGCTGCATTGGCTTCCAGTTGTCTTCCAGGTGCGCTTCAAGGTGTTGGTTACCACCTTTAAAGCACTCCATGGCATAGGACCTGGGTATTTGCAGGACTGCCTTCTGCCGCCGCTAGCCTCCCACCGACCAGTACGCGCCCACAGAGAGGGACTTCTCAGGGTGCTGTCAGCCAGGCAATGTCGGCTGGCGACTCCCAGGGGGAGGGCCTTCTCTGTGGCAGCTACTGCCCTCTGGAATGATTTGCCCCTGGAGATATGAAGGATATCGGATCTCCGGGTCTTTCACCGTGCCCTGAAAACTTTTCTTTTCCATCAAGCAGGGCTGGCGTGAACCCCCTCCCCTTTTTTTAGTCTTTTTAGTTTTTCAGTTTTAAATTTTCATGGGGTTTTAAATTGAATTGTTTTAAATTGGGCCAGTTATATAATTCTTTTAACTATTTTAAATTTTGCATCTGCATGTGTTTTAGCTCTGGCTGTTCACCGCCCTGAGTCCACTAGGAGAAGGGCGGTATACAAATTGAAATAAATAAATAAATAAAAATAAATATGTGGTTCAGGAAAATCTGCCTGTTGGTCTGCCTCAGCATTCTCTAACGTGGGGCAGAGCTCATTCATCATGTCAGCTCATGAATGCTGAAGACTAGTGAAAGGTCACTTGCTGCTTCTGATCTTATCTCGCCACATGCTGAGCTTCCAACCATCATCTGGTTCCAAGAATGGATCTAACATGGTGTTGGAGCTTGGAAGAGAGCAGAGGTGACTTTTTGATAGATGACCTATCATCCTACTTCAGGCTCCTTGCTAGTGTCAAGCCACCACACAGTGCAGATGTCCAGAAGGAAGGAGTATGTGTACACCAACTGAAAGCTGCTAACAGAAGCTAGGAGATCCCACTCCTACTGTGTCATCAGCTCAGTCACCACAAAGGAGCGACATATTAGAAGGGTTCTTTCAGGAGAAATTGGTTTAGGAAAAACCCCTGGCCTCAGCACCAGCTATGATACAAAGGTTGCATATGAGTAGGTGTTCATCAGAAATTATTAGCCTGGCACCTTTGAGCCAAAGATGGAGGAAGTGTGACTGTGCACAGTGTTCATAAAAGCCCAATCCTTCCTTTAGTTTTATTTTAACTTAATAAAACTTGTTAGGAGTTACATCTACACATCCTCCTTGCAACAGGGAAAAGAACTGCATTTTAATTACTCTAGCTGTATTATCTGTGTAAATATATATCTTTAAAACGCAAAGGACAGTTCACTTCACATGTAAAATGCTACTGCAGCCAACTTTATATTGAAAGTAGGAAGCTGTGCCTCCTAGAACAATATTTCATTTGGTTAGGTTATTCTTCTTGGCTAACTGAATACATTTTGTTCCCTTGTATAATAAACTTACTATAAATCAAGTTTATCCAAAGGCTGAGGGAAAATATGCTTTCAATTCATGGTTTACAGGGGAAACAGAAGTTAAGCTACCAAACCCTCCCACCGCCAAAAGTCTCATAACTCTCCTCTATCATCAAGTTGGACCAAAAGAAGCCACAAAACTTTCTGTGATATCAAAAACCAAAAGAGGAACAACCCCAATTACAAGCCCAACAAACAACCCAATCGCCACAGCCAACTCTCTATGGGATAACTTGCCGCAGGACAAAAATTACATAATATAGAAGAAATGGTGAAATAAAATCATTAAAGAAAGGATGCAAAAGGAGAGACAAAATGAAATGTGAATGACAAAAATTAAAATATTTTTAAAATTATTTTAAATAATTAAATAAAATTGTTGAATTATCCTGCAATTTGCAGCAGTGAGTTGGCCGCAAGTTGGTCGTGGCAAATTGTCCCATTCCAACCCAAAAAGGCAAACAAACCAATAGCTCAAAGGAATCCTTAGCCAGGGATTATTGGCTCCAGAAAACTGTACAGCAGACAAGGCATCCCTAAATTACCTATGCTGGAGTGCAAACAATTGTACCAAATAATGTTGCTTGCTTATGTTTGGAAGCATGTGGAAATGTGGCATATGTTTTCAATTTAGACATTACTCCCTTCCTATTAGCATTATGAGTGTGGAGTCCTTGGTGCTCTCTGAACTTGGTTGTTTTCCTGCAGATGTTTTATTACCTAATTAAATAATGAAACATCTGCAAGAAGACAACCAAACTCAGAGAGCACCAAGGAGTCCATGATTCAACCCTGAGCTTCAAATATTCTATTAGCACTATGACTGCATCAAAATGCAAATAGCCTGACTGAAGCTCTGTGCATGGGTATGTTGTCCATGTGCATGGGTTGTATGTCAGGATTTTGTCAGGTAATTGTTTAATAGAGATCGTAAGTTTTGTGATGGCTGTACAGGTCCAACTATTGACTTTGGAGAACTATGTAAGTGGAGCTGAGCAACTGACGGGTTGGGGAGATGTGTCATGTCTTGCCAGCTTTTCTTAGTGGCTTCAATCAATGGACAGACGTGTGCACTAGACTAAAAGAAGACCAAAACCATGCCAGAAGATATCAAAATGAAAATTTTTTTTTAGCAATGGGAATAATAACAATAAATAAAAAGCTTAATACCGGTAGTTCTTGACTTACAACAGTTCACTTAGTAACCATTAAAAAAAAATGACTTATGACCGTTGCAGTATCCCCATGGTCACATGATTTACATTCAAATGCTTGACAACTGACTCACATTTATGACGGTTGCAGAGTCCCGGGGTCATGTGACCCTCTTTTGTCATCTTCTGCAAGCAGATTCACTTAACAACCAGGTCACTAATTTAACAACTGCAGTGATTCACTTAACAAATGTGGCAAGAAAAGTCATAAAATGGGGCAAAACTCACTTAACAATTTTTTCACTTAGCAATATATATTTTGGGCTCAATTTTGGTCATAACTTGAGGACTACCTGTAATAAAATTAGCACCAAACAATAAAAGTCCAAAAACATTACTACAGTTTTTAAAAGAGCTGAGAAAACTAGAAGGCCAAAAGAGAAGGTAGCATAGGAGCCATACGTTTTTCTACAGAGGATATTTCATAAATAGAGTACCCCCATAAAAAAGATAAATCTGTCCATAAGCTTAGCTTTCCATGATTCCTTTATCATTCATTAAACAAATGTTGCTGTTTGAAAGAGCGTGGAAGGATACTCTGGCCAAATCCAACAAGCAGACATATTGCAGTTCCAATACTAATTATTGCTATGTACACGTTGCTAACATATTGTGAACCTTCTATCAACAGAATTACAGTTTGTATTTTATACACAGATATGCTTACAGATAGAATATAATAGAACTTACCCAAAATTGCAACAACTTCATCATCTTGGATCACCTCCAAGGATCCTGAAACCACAAAGCACAGATTGTCCACGCTCTCACCCGCATGGTAAATGAGATCTCCTGGAGCACAATGCACAGTCTGAAATTCCATTGCAAGAGCTCGCAGGCACCCATCACTAGCCAGTCTGAATGCTGGGTGCTCTTTAAAAACTTTTCGATTCAGATGTACACAGATATCTGCTCTCATGTCCTTAGGACAGATCTGTAAAACCTAGGACAATAGGACCAAAAATAAGAGTGCACAAGCCTTAAAGAATGTGTTAAAACCCTGTCTGAGATTTATCTTTATATTAATTAATCCTTAGTGTATTTGCCAATGAAATTATTCTTTCTTTCTACGGTCAATTAGTTCTAGCTAGAACTAGAAGCTTATTCTCTTCTGTTTATCAATGTAAATGTTAAACAAAGGATTGTCAAAGGATTTAGAGGCAAGTTAAAGAAACAATGCCTGTTTGATCTAGGTTTTTCCACATTTTGCTCAACAATAAATTAAAGTAACTTCAGAATATTATAGTTTTACAAGGCCAGAAAGAAAACAGTGATTTAAGTCAAACTTATTTTCAGATTACAGTAATTAATTATGAAAATAGAATAAATTAATAAAATATTTACTTGTTATAAATACAAATAAGTATAATAAAATAGCAACATTATAGTAAAACTCTTAATCTGTTTCATTTGACCAATAAGCTTGTTGCTATATAACTGATCATCACAGTCTTCCAACTGATATTTTGAACCTGTTAACTATTATATTTCAAAAATTAATTCATAACCACAAAAAGATCAGACTTAATCTTTCTCTTTATTAGCTTTAGTTTACATTCTTAAGGACAAGAGGTAAAATAAAATCTCAGGGTTTAGAGATTCATATGTCAAGGGATATATGAAATTTGAACAGATTTGCTCAGATAAGTATGTAACATAACCACTAGCACTAACTGCAGAGTACAAAACACACTCCTTATTCATTTTGTAACATTTTTCAATTTTTGTATATATGAAAAATCGGCAGAGCTTGAGAAATTGGCTTGAGAATTTGAAGATCTATATTTATCAACCAATAAATTTGGTTGATAAATAAATAAACCAATACTTATTGATTTTCTACAAGAGAAGAAGTCAGGGTGGCAGTAAGATATAGGGTTTAGTTTAGCTTAGCTAAGCTTAGCTTAGTTTACCTTACCTTAGTTTAGCTTATTTTAGCTTAATTTAGCTTAATTTAGCTTAGTTTAGCTTAGTTTAGCCCTTAGCTTAGTTTAGCTTAGTTTAGTTTATTGTCATTGCACCTCGTACAATGAAATTAAAGAGCAGTGAAAAGCTAAATAATGCTAGATTTCTCAAGGGACCTCACCTTTTCAGTATCAATGCCCCTGGACATTGACCAGGTAGAAACAATGTAGTCCATCACACGTTCACTCAAGCCTTTGGGCACTTGATAGAGCTTCAGGAAGTCCCGGACACTGTTCAGCATTTCGTGATATCGGTTTGTATTAGCATACATTTGCTGAAAGATAGTTGTCACATTCCCAAAAATGGTTGCATATAACAGAGCTGCAAATAGAAGAAGGTGGGGAAGGGGGAACAAAATGAAGGTGGGCCTTCTCTGAAAGAGGCAGATGGTTTGGCAACTACAGCAGTTCATTGCAGTATTTGTGGGAGAAAATAGCATCAATTCCATCAATTGCAGTAATAATTATCTTAATTGTTACAACCCTAAGCACTGATGCCATTTATTGCCTATTGGTACAAGCCTTTAGAGATGTCCTTTCAAAATTGCACGTATTACATAAAAGAAGGATGCCTCGTCTTGATACAAATTCTCTTGTTTCAATTAACAGTGCCATTTTCAATTTGTTTGATGTTAAATGACTTACTGAGTAACTTCACAGCTGTGCAATTAGGGAAACATTTTTTAACCCTGGAGGCTACTCATTCAATTCAAGCTTGATGTCACCTTAAATCACTACCTCCCATTCACTAAACTGTACATAGGCACAGCTTCTTTCAATGCTGTAAATAGAATGCATATATTTATTAACTTTTGTAACCTTACCTTTCCCAAACAGAAGTTCATGGAGCCTTACAAAAGTTAAAAATGTCTTGTACAAACAATGGACAGAAAGAAATTCAACAAAAGCCAACTCAACAAAAGCCCTTTAGTAGTTTGAGCATGAAAAGGTCTCTGATTTTTTTCCACTTGGCAGATCAGATTATTTTCAATAAAAGTCAAATAAATGTGCTTAAAGAGAGTGTTACAGTTGAGAAGCCACAACAGGAGAAGCTGAGACTCAGGAAAATGTCAGATCCAGAAACAAGCCTCCATATTCAACAAGAGTGTCTGATTCTTTCATGCAAGAGATGCAATTCCACCTAAAAAGGAATCTCAGGAAGTATTGCTGGGGAAAACTCTGTCAAAGATTTTAAAATATTTCTGCCAGCGATACAGTTCAAAGCTCTCAGGAAACCATGATACTAAGTTGTTCTACCTAATCCAGATAGGATGTGCTGAGAAGACCATTGGGGATGGGCGGGGACTGATAGGCAAACTTAAAATTCTGAAAGCAGGTCTTGAATGCTTTCAGAAAATAATTGCTCAGAAGTCTGCCAATTTACAAAATGTCTACCACAAGAGAGATAGTAATCACAGACCAGTTTGCTGAAAGATGAAAAGGTGGGCTTATTAGTTCATGCTTATTAGTTCTTTTCAACCCCTATTAGGAAATATTAGGACTTGAACCTCAATGGTTTGTTCCTGGGTTGCATTATTCCTACAAGTATATTTAGGGCCTTTGTACTACTGCTATTTGACCCAAGCCAGTATTGGTGCTATGCTTATATCAGTGGTAGGTTGCTTCCGGTTCGCATCGGTTCGCAAGAACCGGTAGTAAAAATTTGTAGTAGTTTGGAGAATTGGTAATAGCATTGGATGGCCACACACCCGAACCGGTCCCCGGCCCAGTCGGCGCTCACTTACCCACCTCATCAGAGGCTTTTTTTTTTTTTTTACTTTTAAAAGCATTTTTTCTACAACCCCTTTGGCCAAAAAAATGCTTTTAAAAGTAAAAAAAAAAAGCCTCTGATGATCGTGCGGCTCATCTGGGATCATCAGAGGCTTTTAAAAGGATTTTTTCTACAACCTCATCAGCCGAAGAGGTTGTAGGGGGAAAAAATGCCTTTAAAAGCCTCTGGCGATCCCAGCTGAGCTGCCTGATCGTCAGAGGCTTTTAAAAGCATTTTTTTTCTGCAACCTCTTAAGGTTGTAGAAAAAATGCTTTTAAAAGTAAAAAAAAAAAGTTGGCCATGCCCACTCAGTCACATTACCCCTCCACCAATCCATGCCCACAAAATAAGCCACGCCCACAGAACCAATAGTAAAAAATTTTAGAACCTACCCCTGGCCTATATGTTCCCAAATCAGTGTCTTCCAAGGGAAGCTGAAGCCATTTTCTTTTGGCTCAGGTGTGCCTTAACTCCATGTAGAATCTTCACTGGGAGGAGGCTGATTTTCTAGTTGTATTGTGTTGGGGGGGGTACACTGAGGGAACTCAACCAATCTCATTGTCAGCTTTGGAAGCCATATTAACAACGGAAGCTTCCACGCTGCCACCTTCTTGCGCTTGGAAAAATAGGAGGGGGGGATTTAGTAGAGTGTTTGTAATTAGACATAATAGCATTCCTCCTTTTGGTCAAGGTCAGGGTGTTTCTGCATCTGGGGGAGGAATGGTTGCAGTGATGGCTCAAGTTGGGATGGATGGTGATTGGGCCATGTGATGGACTGATGGATGCAGGGGGCTGGATTTGGGATTTTGATTTACTGAGGAAAAACCCAGAGCTCTCAGATTCAGGTTTTCTCAGATGTGCCAGTATACCTATTCCATTAAATGGAAGTTTTGAGATGATGCCTGTCTCAGAGTTTTTCATTGGAGTTGGGTTGTTCTGGAATGCTGACAGTAAATATTTGATTTGATTGATTTGAGTTGAGTTGAGTTGAAAACTATTGTCTCTCCCTACTCCCTACTACCTGAGCTTACTTCCTGTGGATTTCATAGGGAACTTTATTGGCAAATCTCTTCTTAATCCCTCTAGTCAGTTTTATAATACCTGTAAAAATGTACTGCCCTGACCACCTCTACTTATGCACAGATCCAACTATTGTATCAATCCAACCTCTGAATACAAGCCTTTACACACACTTTCTGTACACACACACATTCTGGAACCATAGTTAAAATGTTGGGGAAAGTTCCTACTTGGGGTTGCAAATCTTCGATGTCATGCCATCTGAACAGCTTTTAACAGAAATTTATATGCAAGAAAAATATTACCTTGACACCAGACAACTTTCCCCTTATCAACCACTCAGATATTTTGTGGCTTGGCCAAAGACAAACAATATATGCTGAAAGCACAAGGGGGAGCCAGTTATTTATTTTGCTCCTGTCTGTAAGGAATGGGAATTCAAATATCTGAAGCCCACTGATAATTTTGTACTCTCCTATTGGATGATTGAAGGACACACTGAATGAACGTTCTCAACGTTTAGCCCTTCAAATTAGGACAGGTCAGGAAAAAGACTCCACAAGACATGCTGAAACTCCGTCTCTTTATATAGGCTATAGTAACAGAATCTTGGAATCCTAAAAGCCTCTCTTATATCAGAGAATCAAGTTTCTGATGATGTTACCTAGTTTGGTAATGAAACATCTGCAAGAAAACAGCCAAGCTCAGAGAACACCAGGGAACCCACAGAATCAAGTTTACATTTCTTTGCAACATTTGCTTCTTTTCCTGGGCTTAAATTCTGTTTTGCTAACTGTAAATTCCTTCTCCAAGGTCACCTGTCTGGTCCTCAATCCAGAATTCCTTGTCAGGAAGAATGAAGTAGATTGCAAAGTTTACCTTGAAATGCTTACAAGGGAGTGGAGAGTAGAAATAGTTCCACGAGGAAATGCCCATTGACTAAAGTTTTATGCCAATAAGAGGCCATTTTTAAAGTATCCCTAAGATGTTGTTCATGTTATGTGCATTATCAGCATTAATAGAGAGATGGTTTATTATATAGCAATCATGTTCTAAACAACTTAAAGTGCAGCAGTTGGTATCAAAATATCTTCAAACTTTCTTTTTCTGGGATAGGGTTGAAAGGATCACAGGCAATAGATTCTTGAAAATAAAATTAATCTCTGAGATAAAAATAACCAAGAATTAATGACCAGCATTTAAATATCTCAGCAGAAACAGATAGATTCAAATGGCCAATCATTCTAGAAATCTTGTTTTTAAACCAAAAACATGCCTCCTCCCATGTAGAGTTGTCCAATTCCTCTGATCATCAGTAATGTTTATCTTGATTTTGCGACATCCTATGGAACTTCATTTAATCAGAAAGAAATCAGAAAGAAAAAGGTTTTGGTTGGGAGGCTTCTCTACTGAACAAGTAGAGAATTTCTCTCTTGAAATTAAGCATCTACCAACTTTATTATGGCTGAAGATAAAGGATGGCCTTGAATGCGCTCAGCTCTTGGAAAAATCCATGTATTTTTCTTGGCAGAGTGATGGAAGAGATTAATTTTTATCCAGGATAGTGGTGATGATGATAATTTTACATCTCACTCTAGTCAATAGACCTAGGTGGTCCCCCATTAAACAATGTCAAACTTGCTAAGTTTCAGCCAAAATTATCCTGCTGTTACTCCCTACCAAGTTTTTTTAGATTTTAGGTACATGATCTCATCTCAGTGTTTCATTCTTTTAGTTGTATTATTGTGACCAAGTGTGTTTTTTGTACACTCATCAGAGAAAGTAGCAAAGTGCTTATGGAAGAAGGATTAAGATGGGATATTATTTATTTGTACAGTGTTCTTTTTTCTGGAAGAAAACAACATAATGCACAGAGGAAAATTGCCATAAATTGTAAGGAAAAAAGGCTCAGTGGCTGATAAAAAATTTAAAAATGCAACATTAGGTATATTATTACCACAGTAAGCCACCTGCAGTCCCCTATGTATGAGATGAGTGGTTATATAAATTTGTCAAAGAAAGAAAGAAAGAAATAGTTAATGAGTGGAGTTAATTTGAAGCCAGTTTGATTGTGAAGCAGTTATTGCACATGTCCTAGTAAGACTATTGTAAATTATTTTTACACCTAAAAGCCAGCCATGCTTCTCCTGGAAGAGAATTTAATAAACAGGACAGCATTTCCCAAAATAGCTTTCTTTGAGTCAACATTCTACAGGCTAAAATCACAGAATAGTACCAACATCAATAGTTTTATTTTTCAGGTGCCCATAACCAGATGTCATGTGCCCATAACCAAGTCATCCCCAATTTATCATAGTAAAGAATTTTAGGAAAGACATTAGCATCCTTCAATCTCAAGAGACTATGGTATCGTGCTCTGGAAAGAAGTCCTAAAACAGCATCTAGTGTGACTAAAAAGGCCAAATCGAGAGTGGCAATCCCTTTCACGCTGAGAGCAGATACATTCTGTCCCCTGCCCAGCCCCCAGATTTCGCTGGTTCGGGACTGCCTCTTTGCCTCAGCCTGCCGAACAAGTGTCTCTTCGAATTGGAGAAGGCCATGCTGCATCTTTAGCCTCCAAGCTGAACGATCGGAGGTCAAGGTTTCCCAGTTGTTAATGTCCATTCCCAAAGCCTTTAGATCCCTCTTGCAGATATCCTTATATCACAGCTGAGGTCTCTTGGGGAAGACAATCTTTCAAGTATTTAATACATTTACTGCTTTATTAATACTTTTATTATTAAATTTATATACCACCCAACTCCCAGTGACTCCATGGAATCTTGGATAAGAGCCAAAGTGGCGCAGTGGTTAGAGTGCAGTACTGCAGGCTACTTCAGTTGGCAGTTCAGCAGTTCAAATCTCACTGGCTCAAGGTTGACTCAGCCTTCCATCCTTCGGAGGTGGGTAAAATAAGAACCCAGATTGTTGGGGGCAATAGGCTGACTCTGTAAACTGCTTAGAGAGGGCTGTAAAAGCACTATGAAGCAGTATATAAGTCTAAGTGTTATTGCTATCTTTTTGGTAGTGAAACTTTTTTAAAAAAAAAAAGTATATATTTATTAAATTTCAAAAAGAAACATTAAAATACAAATTATCATAAAGGGGAAAAGGGAATAAAAGGATAAATTTAAAAGTGCCAAAAATACATCAAACAAATAGACTAGCATTCTCAACCTTTTTGACATATCTGAAATTTGAGAACATATTTGGCCAAACAACAACCAGACAGCAGCATTCAAATGCAACTCTTGGATCATATTTAAAGGTAGAAGATGTAGCATGAGTGTCAGTGCGGTAATTGCCCAATTGTGAGGGTATGGATCACTAAATTAGAGTATCCTGTCCCTGGAATATATTCATAAATAGATAGCAATGGAGCAAAAATGCGTACTATATTTAGAAGCTTGAAAAGGAAAAATTATGACTTGGCAAAGATAAGAAGGCATCAATAACCAAAAAGTGATAAATAGTCTTGATTTAGGCTCAGCAGCCAATTATTTATACAGATAAATAAAATCATAAACTCATTTTTATGATTAAAAAAATCATAGAAGAAATTGAAGATAAAAGATACAATAATAATAATAATAAAAGAGCCTTGGTAGTACAGGGGTTTAAGGCACCCTGTTATTAAGCTGGTTATTAAGACCAGCTGCCTGCAATTACTGCAGGGTTCGAATCTCACCAAGGCTCAAGGTTGACTCAGCCTTCCATCCTTTCTAAGGTAGGTGAAATGAGGACCCAGTTGTGGGGGCAATAAGCTGACTTTGTATAAATATACAAAAGGATGAAGGCTATTGCTGAGCACATTGTAAGCCGCCCTGAGTCTCCGGAGAAGGGCGGCATATAAATCAAATTTTAAAAAAATAATAATAATTTACAGGTGCTATACACATGCATTCATGTGACGGAAATTCAGAGAAGGAAAACATAAAAGATGCAAATTTTAAGAAATGGTTTAAGAAATTTAAGAAATTTTAAGAAATGGTAGTTGTTAGGTAGCAACTACCTAACCACTACCTAAGAGAAAGCAAAACTGAAAAAGCCTAAATCAGGATCCTTTGGAGAGGATGAGCAATGTCATCTTGCAAAGAAAGACCAATTCAATGTGATCTCAGTTTCAATCCAGATCTCAATAAAGACACTGTCCTGTTTTTAAAATATTTACTCTTCTCGGGAAATGTTCAGAATAGAAGGAGGAATAACAATGTCTGAATTATTTCTCAGCGTGGTCTGACAATGAAGCCACCACCATCTGAACAAGCAGGACATTGAGCAATCATTTATCTTAGGGATCTTTTTAGGATCATTCGCTCTATGATACATCATCACAGCATTTCAGTACCTTTTCAAAGACCTCCACCATGGCTGCTGCACCAAGTGCTAATCTGTGGTATATTTCTTGACTGCTTGTTCCTTAACTGTTGATGGTTGATCATAACAGTCAGAAGCTATCCGCCACTTCAGTATTTTCATTGTCAATTCTAAGATTGGTTACAGGTAGTCCTCAATTTATGAGAGTTTGTTTAGTGACCATTCAAAGTTACAACACTGAAAAAAGTGACTTATGACCATTTTTCACACTTACGACTGTTACGACATCCCCATGGTCATGTGATCAAAATTTAAACACTTGGCAATTGACTCATATTTATGATAGTTGGTCTTTTGCAACCTTCTGATAAGCAAAGTCAATGAGGGAGCCGGATTCACTTAACAACCGTGTTACTAACTTAACAACTGCAGTGATTCACTTAATGGTGGCAAGAAAGGTCAAAAATGGGACAAAATTCTGTTAACAAACATCTCGCTTAGCAACAGAAATGTTGGGCTCAGTTGTGGTCATAAATCAAGGACTTCCTGTGTTGTACATGTTGTTATTAATTTGATCTACTTCCTTTTAATTTCATTCTCATTTTTTCCATTCTGCTCCTGACTTTTATAAATAGGACTTGCAGATCCTTTGCATTTTCGGTTATCAGGATAGTGTTATCAGCACAGCTAAAGTCAAATCGGTCAGTCCTAGAGGAGATCAACCCTGGCTGCTCTTTAGAAGGCCAGAGCCTGAAGATGAAACTCAAAAACTTTGGCCATCTAATGAGAAGGAAGGACTCACTGGAGAAGAGCCTAACGCTGGGAAAGATTGAGGGCAAAAGAAGAAGGGAGCGACAGAATGAGGTGGCTGCATGGAGTCACTGAAGCAGTAGGTGTCAGGTTTCGAGGTGTGCTTAAATGGACTCCAGAGGATGGTAGAGGACAGGAAGGCCTGGACGAACGTTGTCCATGGGGTCGTGATGGGTCGGACATGACTTCGCAACTAACAACAACGACGTTAAAACCATGCTTACCTTCTTCCAATTTGGCTTCCCTGTATTCAGTATATTGGTGAATATATCAACCTGGAGCCAGTGTATTTCACCATGTTCTGTTTGTAATGTGGCTTCCTGATTTGTATCTAAGTTTCTCATGTGGTCAATGAGATGTTATGGGATTCCAATTTGACTGAGCACTTTCCACAGCTTGACATGATTGGCACAATCAAAGGTCTTTCTGCAATTGATGAAGCACAATCTGACTTCTTTTGGATATTCTTTGGCTTTCTCAATTATCCAGTGTACATCAGCATTAATACCTCAAGTTCCTTGGTCTTTTCTAAAGTCAGTCTGAACATCTGGCATCTCTTTTTCCATAGAGGGCTGTTTATGTCCAGGATGAGAGTGATCTGTAAATATTTTCACAGCCCTCTTTTTGACTCGTGCAGTATACAGGTCCTCAATGGAAGGCAGGTTGGTAGTAATTGTTTTTTCTGCAGTTTTAATTATCCTCTGAAGTCTGTGTCTGTCTTGTTGGGTTGCAGAACCACACCACATAGTTATAGATGTGCAGATGACAGACTCAATAATTCCTCTGTAGAACTGTATCAGCAGTTATGGCCAGAACCCAACAATAAATTAGGTATATTTAAGACTGGTGATTTTAATGGCCTTAGTACACAGTCTGTAATAACATTTTCAGCAAAATTGGGCTTAATTGAGCACCTTTTCCACTTTGAGCCTAATATTTCATTTTCATCAAGGCACTCCAAACATGTGTTCCAATTGTTAATTATAATTCCACACTCTACATTATAATTATACTTGCTCAAAGGCATTGTATTCCTGCATGAATGATCTTTTCTTTGCTATTAGTTACTTACTGAAGAGACAGTAAGAGCAGCAAAGATTTATAAGCACACTAAGATAAGTTGACCCACCAATGTTTCTGTGTAAAGTTTTTAGCTCCATGCCTTTGTGATCCACTTCTTCAAGTCTTCTGCATTTATAAAACAAATTATTAAATATTCTTAGTTTTTACCATTTTTAAACAACTAACAAGCAAAAAAAGAAAAAGTAAAAGCACAGTTTACTGATTATGTGTTTTCAACTCAAGAGTAGATAGCCAGGTAGCTAGACCTTCTCCAGGTCAATCTAGGAAAATTCACTCACCATGGTCATCTCACTGACGCCAACTCACTACAGCCATTTCGCCACAGCCATTTCGCCACAGCCAAATTGCCATAGGACAACTCATTGTGTCCAACTGGCAATGGGACAAACTCACTGTGGGACAATTTCACACAGGAAACTTGGTGCAATAAATGTTATCCACCACTGTTTCATCAACCTTGCTTTCATTTTGATCTAGTTACACAATTCAGCACAGTTGAGTTATCCTATGTGGAATTGTCCCGCAGCGAGTTGTCTCGTGGTGAGTTGGCCGTGGCGAGATGACCATGGCGAGTTGGCTGTGGCAAGTTGTCCCATTCTATCTCCAGGATGATCAATGCTTCAGATCTTGCACTCATCACCACTGTAATTAAATTGATCCAATAAATCCCAAAAATACCTGATATTTGATATATTACCTACCTAGCTACAAAATAAAATAAACTGAAAAAGGAAAAGAAGGTATTTTATTATATAGCATTACAAATAGCCAACATAATGGAGAAAAAAACTGTGTTAATATGCAGTATTTCAATATTTATATACTATCACATAAAAAGTTGCGATATAAAAAAATATGTCGCTTATTTCCAGTTGGAAAATGAACAACTGTATATTTTTCTAAGATTGTAACATTTCATATTTGGGGAATGATTATCTTATCTATTAAGTCAGGATCTTAATAGTTTTTCCGCATTTCTTTTCTTTCTGGTAAACTTCCAGTTACTATCACATTATTTACCAATTATTCTTTTTTTCTTTCTCAAAACTCTTTTAATATTGCCAGGGAGCATAAATCCTTGTACGTGAAAAAATACAGCTCCAGGATGACAGGGAATCCTGGCCTCTTTTCCCATTGGCCTTGACAAGAAATTAATCACTGAGTTTTCTACTCCTAATGGAAACAGAAATGTTGCTGTTGGGGTTGCTTTCATTGATATTTCTGCACTGAGCAAGGGAGAGGATAGGACAATGCTTCTTCATGGTCCTGTCCATGAACAGTCATATATAATAGGCTGCTGAGGGGAATGAAATAAGAATAAATAATGGAAGAAAACTGTGTATATCTATTTGACATGTGTAGGTCTTAATTGGGTGGAGTCATGTTTTTTCATAATTTTAAACAGATATTTTTCGAAAGAATGCATGTTGCATGCACAATGTGTCATCAGTGGTGGGATTCAAATTTTTTTACTACCAGTTCTGTAGGTGTGGCTTGGTGGGCGTGGCTTGGTGGACATGGCAGGGGAAGGATACTATAAAACCTCCATTTCCTCCCCACTCCAGAGGAAGGTTACTGCAAAATCCCCATTTCCTCCCGATCAGCTGGGACTCAGGAGGCAGAGAATAGATGGGGCGGAGCCAGTCAGAGGTGGTATTTACCGGTTCTCTGAATTATTCAAAATTTCCGCTAATGGTTCTCCAGAACTGGTCAGAACCTCTGAATACCACCTCTGTATTTCATGTATGATCTATAAAGACATAAATCTATTCTCTTCTAGGACAAACTCACTAAATATGTACAATAAACTCTGATTTAACAGTCCTATATTTACAGTATCTGAATGGAAAAGGTAAAGGTTTCCCCTGTGCAGTCATGTTTACTTTAGGGGTTGGTGCTCATCTCCATTTCTTAGCCAAGGGAACCAGTGTTGCCCGTAGACATTTCTATCATCCTGTGGCCAGCATGACTATATGCCGAGCCACACAGAACACCGAAGTGGTACCTTTTTATCTATTTGCATGCTTTGAAACTGCTAGGTGGACAGGACCTAGTGCAAGTTTGTTTATTTGTTTATTTGTTTGTTTGTTTGTTTGTTTGTTTCCATTTCTATACCGCCCTTCTCCAAATAGGACTCAGGGCGGTGAACAGCCAAAGTAGAAAAACAGAACATACAAAATTTAAAAAACAGTTTAAAATAATTAAATATTTTGGCCGTAAATTAAAACAACCCAATTTAAAATCAATTTAAAATTTAACTCAAGCCAACCCAGCTAGTTGAAATAAATAGGTTTTCAGGGCCCGACGAAAAATCCGGAGGTCTGTTATTGTACGTAACTCTGGGGGGAGGTTGTTCCAGAAGGTGGGCGCTGCCACAGAGAAGGCTCTCCCTCTGGGGGTCGCCAGCTGACATTGTCTGGTGGACGGCACCCTGAGGAGGCCCACTCTGTGTGAGCGTACTGGCCGGTGGGAGGCTATTGGTGGCAGAAGGTGGTCTCGTAGGTACCCCGGGCCCTAAGCCATGGAGCGCTTTAAAAGTGGTCACCAGCACCTTGAAGCGCACCCGGAAGACCACCGGGAGCCAGTGCAGCTCGCGCAGGAGAGTTGTCACATGGGAGCGCCTCTTCGCCCCCATAATCCCCCACGCGGTCGCGTTCTGGACCAGCTGGAGTCTCCGGGTGCACCCCAGGGGGAGCCCCATGTAGAGAGCGTTGCAGTAGTCCAGGCAGGAAGTGACGAGTGCCTGAGTGACTGTGCGTAGAGAGTCCCGATCTAGAAAGGAGCGCAACTGGCGTATCAGGCGAACCTGATAAAAAGCCCCCCTGGCCACGGCCGTCAAATGATCTTCTAAAGACAGCCGTGCGTCCAGGAGGACGCCCAAGTTACGAGCCCTCTCTGTGGGGGCAAGTAATTCACCTCGTTGTGCGGTGCTTGAGTCTCAAATCTAGGTTGTCGACTTTCCAGCTGACAAGTTCAGTGCCTTTAACCACTAAGCCATCACCCCCTCACTCCCATACCTGAATGAAAGACTACTCTAAATTTAAGAAGTTCTCCTTGAAAGAAGGAAAAGTAGACAGGGAAGAAAATTGTAACCGTAGAAGATTATTCTGTGCTATATCCAGCTACTCTGCCTTGCAAGCCTACAGTTGCCAACAGAAACTAATTATAAATATTTTCCCCATCTCCCAATACACCAGGATGGAAAATGGGCAGTGATGGCTTGCTCCCGGTTCTGTCCGGTTCTTTAGAACCGGTAGTAAAAGCGGTGGGAGGCTCCACCCACCCACACAGATGTCATAATTGATTATCTGCGCATGCGCAGAAACTTCTGTGCATGCGCAGAAACATACTCTCCCGTTGGGAACCGGTAGTAATGGTAAGTAGAACCCACCCCTGTAAATGGGTTCAGTTTTCCTTGTGGTGCATTTCTCCTTTTGTTCCTTCTCTCTACAGCAAAGTGGCAGGTAGTTCCACAGATCAGCAGTAGAGGAGAAGGTAGACAAGGAGGGGGCTTCACCAAAACCCTGCTGAGGATTGTGAAAGGAGGGGAAATAGCACCAAATTATATTACACCTGGAAAAATGGATGATTCAATGAGTCGTGGGTTGTCTAGTAACTACAACTGTAATTTGAATGAGGCTCTTTTTTATGCTATACTCAATCTTGAATGAAAAGTTTTTGGTTGTAATATTGACATACTAAAATACTATTAATTTTATAGATTTTTTTAAAAAAATCTTACTCTCAATACTTTAAGCTTTCAAATAATGGAACGTTCATAATTTTTAATCTTATTTCATAAATATTATTGCACTGAAATCTGCATTGAAATAACACAACATATCCGGATTTATAACATTACAATAAAGACGGGGGTGGGGGGAGAGAACTTTGCTTTAAATCTACAAGGGCAAAGTGTTTTTGGAAGCAGCACTACCATTAGGAAATTATTTCCACTAATTTGTTTGTTCAGCCTTTTTGGTGGTCTGTTTTATTTTTTTAAATATTTGTATTGTTTTGTTTATTTCAGCCTTACCGTGACAAGATTTTAATTTTGTTGTTAATATTGCTGCCATATTTTTGTCTTTGTCTATTATTTTATTGTTTTAAAAGATTTAAATTGTTTTTATGATGCTTGATATGTTATTGTTTGGACTCCTATTTATTTGATCAGTGTAAATTACCATAAACCAGCTTCTTGGGATCACTCAAGTACATATACGTAAATAGGTTTAATAAATGCATGCATAAAATAACTGCTAAGTACTTAACTTCTAAGGTATTTTATTGGACTGGCCAAAATTTAAGGCAGAACACGTTTTCATCATATTTAAATTCAATGGATCAATTTTATAAAGCTCTGTGAGTAAAACATGTGACCAAACAGAGGGGCCATTCCAGCATACCGGTAGTAATATGTTAGATCTAATATAACTGAATTCTTTCCAACTATCTTTCTGCAATAAACTTTGAATATGTGCTGAAACCCAGCATCTGGTTTAAAAGTAGGCTGACTAGCTTGATTTCATTTGGACTGATCTATGTGTGATTGTTTCTTCTCCTTGCTTTTTCTATAATTCCCTATTGACAATCAATTGCTTTTTAAATCTAAAGCTTTCACTTCATTGATTTCATAAGGTATTCCTCATTAAAATCTTCCTTGTATGCAAGACTGCATGGTTGCACAGCTGTTCTCTAAATTTCAGGATTTGCAAAAGCTTGACTAACTTCTGTATTTCTGAGCTTTAAGCAGAAAGATCTAAAACAGCTTCCTTTCTATTGTTTTACAGTTGGATTCAAATGAATGATCCTTTGGTTAAAGGCTAAGAATTCCCCAGCTGGTCAGAGAAGGGGATGTTGGGAGGTTCAGCCAAACTAACTTGTAATATCCAAGCATAAACAGCAAAGATTTTGCTACTAAAATTTTAAATTATCCTTCCTTCCAGTTTTAACAGGAGTGTTAAAAATTAATGTACAGAATGTTAAATATGCAATATTAGAACTGTCATTCATCATTATGTTATATCAATTTAATAAAAAACATGATTGACAATCCAAAAGGACACACTCAATCTGTAGTTCTAATTCTGGTGCCGATATCACAACTATATAAAAAAGGGAGAACTTAGAATGCATCCATCACATCTACATCTAGCTGAATGATTTGCTGCAACTGTACTTCAGTAGTGGGTTTGAAGGAGTTATGCTTATATCTTTCAAATTATAGTTACAGCTTTACAATTCCAAATGGCATCCAATACCTAAGCCATCTCGCATACTCCAGCTTGACTCTATTCAACTCATATATATTACCTAACCACACAGCTGTTTCTAACAACAGAACTGGAATGTTGTTGTTGTTGATTCACAAAATATCTTCTGATAGTGCCGACTCAGAAATGCAATCCTCCAAAATTTAATTATTTATAATCTTGCCCATTTTTACAAAGGAGTAAAACAGATAATTCTGTGTCACTCTGAATGGCAAAAAAAAAAAAAGTTTTCCTACAGCTAAGCTTTACTTTTGGTGGCTTCATGGGTACCTCCACATTATGTTCTTGGCAAGAATTTGAAAATAATTTGCCAATGCATATCCTATTGGGATGATTTTCCACTTCCCAGTCTAGATTACAGCCTGAGACTTCCTGATGCTACTGCCATCCAAGCACTACCAGGTCTGACTTCTGAAAATCACCCACATTGGGAAGGACACAATCTAAGGGTGGTTTAACTAGGTCAAAAACTCAAATTTATTTAAATTAAATTAATATGTATTTAATCGTTTCAAACCTCTTCATAGTAAAAAATATACTTCAGCAGAACTTTTGGATGGGCTTGGAACTGCATTCATGGCTTAAGGAGGATATCCATCTGATAGGGAATGTCTCTGCCCATTTATGTATTTCTTTTGGGTGTGCTATGCAGGAAAAATATCTGATAAGACACACCATTATTCTGCAAGCATTCTGATCTGAAAACTAGATCAGCTTCTCCTGGCCTGGTCTGGCATTTCTGCAAGTAATAGTGCTGTGCTTCTGAAGGACTCCAGCAGCAGCAGCAGTAGCAGGAGGAGGAGAAGGAGGAGAAGGAGAAGGAGGAGGAAAATTATTGTTGATTTTTATTTTATTTATTTCCTTTTTTTTTTCTTTAGACTACATTTTCTATGTTCTTTTCTTTATCTGAAAGTCTAGGGCTACAGACATAGTAGAAATAATGAATTATTTAAAAAACAAATACAATACAATAAAAATACCCTGTTTCCCTGAAAATAAGACATCCCCTGATAATAAGCCCAATTGGGCTTTTGAGTGCATGCACTGAAATAAGCCTCCCCCCTGAAAATAAGCCCTCCCCAAAAATATTTAAATGCAGAGCTGGAAGTCAGGTAAGATGGCAAGAGGAGCCCCATCTTGCTCCATGCACCCCAAAATAATAAGACCTTCCCGAAAATAAGCCCAAGCGCTTATTTCGGGGTTCAAAAAAATATAAGACAGGGTCTTATTTTTGGGGAAACACGGTAGCACTCCAGAGCCATAATTGAAATCAACAATTACAACTTTCATTTACAGTTTCAATGATAAAAGCAAACTGCCAAACTATACAAATTGATGGGGAAATGAGTAAAGTAGTAAAGATAATGATTGCCTCAGGTCCAAGGTTCATCAACTCTGATGAATACGATAATTAGGAGACTGGAAGCCAAAACATATAAAGAACAGTTGCAGGAATTAGGATTGTCTTCTCTAGTGAAAAGAAGGTCTAGGGTTGACATGATAGCAGTGGTCCAATATCTGAGGGGTTATCACGAAGAAGAGGGAGTAAGCCTATTCTCCAAAGCTCTAGAAGGCAAGACAAGAAACAATGGATGGAAACTAATCAAAGAGAAAAGCAACTTAGAACGAAGGAGAAATTTCCTGACAGTTAGAACAATTAATCATGGAAGGAATTGGATTGCCTTCAGAAGTTGTGGGTGCTCCATCACTGGAGGCTGTTAAGGAGAGACTGGAAAGCCACTTAACTCTGTAGGGCAGTTTTTCTCAACCTTGGAAGCTTGAAGATAGGTGGACTTCAACTCCCAGAATCCGCCAGCCAGCACTGCTGGCTGGGGGATTCTGGGAGTTGAAGTCCACCCATCTTCAAGCTACCAAGGTTGAGAAACACTGGTGTAGGGTCTCCTGCTTCAGCAGGGATATTGGACTAGAACACCTCCAAGGTGCCTTCATTCTGTAATGCTGAATACTTTAGCATCTCAGCTGTCTCAGGTGAGACAGGAATTCTGGGAGTTGAAGTCCACAGGTTGTAAAAGGGCCATAGTTGCCCACCCCTGGCATAGCCATATATTTTCCTTTACATTGCCACCTTCTAAGTTTTTTTTTTTTTTTTTTTTTTTGTCTTATTACTTCCCAATCTAATCTATAGCCCTGAAATTTCCTGGTCATGTTTCATCCAAGGACCACCTAAGGCACCACAAAAGTGTGCATGCTTTCATATGAATAATGTAATGCCTAAGTAAACAATTCTCTAGTTCTTCAGAAAATAAAACACTATAGATTTCTAAAGTATTTTTCCTACTGAAAACTCATAGTGCTTTTTTTCTTTGGAATGTTTAGTCTTTCCTGATCTAGCACCAACAGAGTTATCATCAACATTAGTGTGTTAAAGTTTGCAATTGAGTTTATCCAAAGCCATGGATAAGATGGCTGGTGTAGAGTTGTGCAGATTCACCATGAAGGGAAGGTGGCAGTAAGAGTCAAAATGTGCAAAAGAGTGGCGCAATAGAAAAATAAGATGTATGACTTGAAGAATTTTATGTATTACAAAATTAAATCATCTTGAACATTAAAATGGATTTCCTTTTCCATTTCACAGTGCTAATGAAAGGTCACTACTTAAATGAAGTCAGAGTCATTTAAGAGTATCATTTTCCTTCTGCAGTTTATAGACAATAATGCATGGGCCATTTTCAATTACATTGTTGAAATTAAATCTCCAATGAGAGATGCTGTTTTGATCATTTGTGACAACTCCTCTAGCTTTTGCTTTCAGGTTGTTGCTTTTCCTAAACTGCAGAATTATAGGGATAGTGTGAAATGCACATTAAGGAATGCTTGAAAGATGTTTTGGTTAGCCATTGAAGCCCCATGATACAGAATTTGCAAGAAAAGCAGAATGGTTTGGAGTATTGACAGAGATTTACTATGGTTCTCCATGAACTTTGCCTTGCCCCAAGGATGAAAGCCTTTTGGAAAGGATCTGGGTGAATATCAAGGCAAAAAGAAACAACATTGTTATAAGTGTATACTACAGGTCACTCAACCAAATAGATGAACTTTTTTGTAGAGCAGTTAGCTGAGGTGTGCAGAAAACACACCATTGTGATAATGGAGAACTTTAATTACCCTGAAATCAATTGGGAAAGAAACTGCAGCAACTGGTAGATTGAACAGTTTCCAAGCTGACAATTTCATCATCGAAAAAAGAGAGGAGAGAAGTAGAGGGTCAGGATACTGGACTTGATACGAACTAATAGGGATGAAATGATTAAGGGAGTAGAAGTCTGAGAGAGTGACCATGTCATAATAGAAGATAAGGGAACTTTACAAAGTCAGACTAGTGTTCTAGATTTTAAGAGACTTCAACAAACTAGGAGAAAGAAAAGGAAAGATTCTATGGATGGAAATCCTAGAGAGAAAAACCATTCAGGATGCTTGGAAAACTCTGAAAAAAAATGGGATACTAAAGGCCCAAACAGAAACAATACCATAAAAAAAGAAAAATCAGAAATACCTGATGGTTGCGCAGAGCTGTCTGACAAGCTGGCCTCTGATGAGGTGGGCGGGGTAAGTGAGCAGTGACCAGGCTGGGGACCGGGCCGGGGCATGGCCAGCCAATGTTATTACCGGTTCTCCAAACTACTACAAATTTTTACTACCGGTTCTTGCGAACCGGTGTGAACTGGGAGCAACCCACCACTGGCCTAGATACATATGTGACAAGGTCTCAACTATTCCACATCATTCCTACACCTACTGTAACTTTTGTACTCTCATAAAAGCTTAAAATAATCTCAAGATACCCAAAGGTGTCCCAAAACTCTTTTAAACCATGATTTGTTGATAAATAAGCATAGTATGGTTTACATATAATGCTAAGCTATGGCTAAGACCACACATGACATTAAGTTAAAAATAACTATATTTTAACATAGTAGAATGGAAAACAGGAGTTATTGTTACACCCTCTTGGACTTCATTTGTTTTAAGCTTCTTATATTTTCCTCCCTTCATCCATTTTACTGAAGAACTTTTTTGTAAATAATCCAGAAACCCCTTTTCTTAGCACAATAATAATGGATTTTTCTTATGACAGTATTGTTTCACTGAATACCTGAATAATGCTCACTGCATAACCTGACAATTTAATATTTTTCTCACTCTTACTTTTGCTTTGGTGTGAGATCTAAGACCCAGCTTCTTTATGACCATTGATGTTTCAAAATATAGTAATATAACTCAAGATTTAGCAGATATCAGCATGCTATAACTAATGAGGGTTGTATGGTAGAATACTGGCTTTTATTGAGTTTCTATTTTTCCTATGTTATTTAGTAATTGTATTTAATTATTATCCTTTTAAAAAATACTTTAGCAAAACTGTAAGTCATTTGGAAAACCAAGATCATATGCTTAATTTACCAAAAATAAAACCTAAAACAAATCAAAAATGCAAGAGTTTATCAGCATAGCATTTCCTGTCTTCAAAGTTAACAAATTGTAAAACCATTTAAAAGTTGAAATATGTGGTAACAGTAATAGCTGCAACTCAAGAGCCAAGAGGTTATAAATTGTTACAAATCATGTATCCTAAATTTTATTTCATTTTTTTAAACTTTTAGAACAACAGATGAAGAATTCCATTGACTGGCAAGAAATGTTTTCTCTTTCTTAATTATGTATATGTATTTGCCAAAAACTGAGTCTAAATAACTTACTTAGATCATATATGATATTGTAATCAAATAGCAACTAGATATAAAAATATTCTTCTACTTTGTTATGCGTTACTCTCAGTTGCCCCAGGAGTTGCAATATATCAAGATAAATGTTCTTTTGTTTTGTACCTCATCATGTGATGTGTTACTTTCTCACATATCAGGAGGAATTTCAGACCTTATATAGGAGAATACTTGAGACATTAATAGAAAAATGTTTATAATAATAAAAAATAATATTATTTTAAACAAGCAGCTTAACAGAAAACAAGACAATAATTTCACTGGTCTTTAGTGGAGATTAGCAGTGAATAGGGACTATAAAGGAATAAAAGACGGTACTAATTGTAGAGTGAAAGGGCTGTATATACTAGTCCAATGATGGCTAACCTTTTCCGGACCGAATACCTAAAGTGCACCCAAACCCCCCAAATATAATGCATGTGTGGGCCCCATGCATGCTCCCCACCCCCACGCATGCCTGCATGACCCCCCGCATGTCTCCCACCCCCCCACATGTGCGCGTGGCCCCCTACATGCATCCCACTCCCGTGCATGTGCACGTGGTCCCATGTGCACCCCGCCCCCACGCATGTGCGGCAGGGATCCAAAGACTAGCTGGCCAGTGGGAGGCACGTGCACATTCGCAGCTGAGCTGCAGCAACGGATCACTTGCCCACAGAGAGGGCTCTGCGCGCCACTTCTGGCACGCCTGCCATAGGTTCGCCATTACGGTACTAGTCCCATATATTACATTCTCCATGCATATTCATCTACTCTATCAGTTCCAAACCTTCTTCTGGCCAACTAAACACAGAAGTGCTAATGAGATGAAATGTCTGCATGAACAAATCAACATGCATGATGTGGTGGGGCCCCTTTCTTGAGTCACACTATAACATTACAAGAACAATCATTTAGCCACGACTACAATAAGGGAGTTCTAGCTCTAAATATGAATGCTTCCATGAGAGGTGATAGCATACAATCACACTGCGTGCATGGGAATTTGGCTCTTGAGTGATATCACCTATGCCAGGGGTGAGCAAATGTGGCCCTTTTACAACCTGTGGACTTCAACTCCCAGAATTCCTGAGACAGCTGTCTCAGGAATTCTGGGAGTTGAAGTCCACAGGTTGTAAAAGGCCACATTTGCCCACCCGACCTATGCAATTACTCTGGGCTGCTCACTGCTCTTCCTGCATTGAGATCTCTACATAAAAATATTGCTGGAAAGGGACTGTTGATTCAAATATAACACAGTAGAATTCTATTTAAAATTATCTTGGCAACTGTGCAAAGAATGTTCCTTTCAGGAAGGAGCCACTATTTTTAAAAAATGTCATTTTGAAACGGCTTTTGAAAGGGTTGAAGCTTGTAGATGCAATCCAATGATTTTCAAACCAGACAGAATCAGTATGGAACATAAAAATGGTATTTTCAATTTTAAAAACCAGATTGATTTCTGCTTTTTACTGAGGGCAAATCTTCTGCCTAGATGTGAATTGTTTCTTGTCTTAAATAAAGCAACTTATCTAGCAATGTGCAGTATGTGAAGCTTTTATTGCTAGTTAATTCTGCTGAAATTTATTGCATTGGCTTGTGTGAAGTCTGACAGCTATTTCCCAGGAAGAGCAAGATGACATCTATAGGAAAGGTGGCATTTGTGCCCCATCTTCATGGCATCTTTCATTTGCTGGCAGGAGTATAGAAAGAGAGAAAGTCTTCGAGAGGAATTCTATCCCCCACTATGTCCTATATGGTTTGTGTACTCATGAGTTCACGCAAATGTCTAAAGAGGATTTGTTAAGTTTTGAGGAGTGTAGCAGTGGTGGGTTGCTACCAGTTCGCCCCACTTCGGGTGAGCTGGTAGCGGCAATGGTGAGGTAAGAGCGAACCAGTTTACTTCGACCGTCAGCTAGGCCCTCTCACCTGCTCCTGCGCTATACCTATCTATATTCCTTCATTTGTAGCACAGGTGATAAGCACGGCAGAGCGGATTGCCGTGCCTCAGCTGTTCTGAAATGCAATGCACTTGCACAGAGCGCAAGTTGCCGTGTATGTGAGTGAAATGAACCAGTAGTAACACCGGTTGAAACTCACCACTGGAGTGCAGCTAAGAACTAGACCATTCTCTCCTTCAAGGCTTCAATGATATAACCTAAGACACAAATCCTTTACTGTTTTAAATTGGTATAATACCTGGAATTTTGAGACCATGTAGCTACTGGTATAAATTGGTAGCCATGCAGTGATTGGGAGGAAAAATGGAGGAGGAAGAAAGAATGGAGTGGAACTTATTGCCCAATTTGTGGGGGCAATAAGCTGACTTTGTATAAATATACAAAAAGTATGAAGGCTATTGCTTAACGCATTGTAAGCCGCCCTGAGTCTCCAGAGAAGGGCGGCATATAAATCATTTTTTTTTAAAAAAAGAGGACGTGGCTGTTTGACTAAAATACAAAATGAGTGTATTTTGTATTGCAACCTTTTCCTTTACTGCTATTTAATTAAATGAAGCTTTCTTGTACAGAATGTCCTCTGCTTGCACTTTTTGTATATATCTATGATGTAAATGTTATAATCTATTACTGTGTTTTAAACAGAATATTTGTTCAAGCAGATGAAAGACAAAGTGTGGGTAATCTGACTCAGATAAAGTTTACTTTATGAATTTCAATAGATGCTATAATTTTAGGGAGTTAATATTCAAGAATTTTAAAGTAACATTTTTTTAAATGTAATTGAAGATAAAGCTTTTCAAAATTATTGTTTTGCTTGCACTTAATACTTATCTTACCTATTTTCTTAACAATGATGGCTAAATTCATATGGTGTAACTATTGTTATACAATTTGTTTGATTTGGCTTAAAATGTGATATGAACCCAGCTTCTCTCTAGGTGTCTGTCCATTATCAAACAGAATCCTAGGGCAATGACTTCTTCTCTGCTCTGAGTTCTAATTTGCATTGTTCTTCCACAGAATGAAACATTTATTTAAGATCTCAAATTAAACTAGGCAGCAATCCTTCTGCTGTCAAATGCTTCTCACTATCTCATTCAATTCTAGGAACTACTATACATAATTTTAACTGCCTTTGACTCAGTTTTCTTATATGTTTATTATTACAAAAATATTTGAAGAAACTACAAACTAACAAATTTGTTAAATATAAGTCTCTTTCCTGCTCTCTCCAGGAAAACTGTTATTTTTTTAAAAACAGTGATAAAAAAATACTCTGCAAAGACCTAATGAGACAATTATCAAATAGAACTAATTTCTTGGACTACCGTATTTTCCGGCGTATAAGACGACTTTTTAACACATGAAAATCATCTCAAAAGTCGGGGGTCGTCTTATACGCCGGGTGTCGTTCTCCTGTAACCAGGCAGACCAGCCCAAAAGACTCTAACGAGCCTTAAATGGCGATCGAAGCTCTGACGATCCCAGCTTTGCCTGCTAATCAGGCAACTCAGCTGGGATGCCAGAGCCATGTTAAAGGAAAAAACTTTTTTTCCTTTTACGTGACTCTGCAAGCTCTGACGATCCCAGCTGAGTTGCCTGCCAATCGGGCATCGCAGCTGGGATCGCCAGAGCCATCGATCCAAGCTCTGACCATCCCAGCTGCGTTGCCTGCTAATCAGGCAACTCAGCTGGGATCGCCAGAGCCCAGAGCCCTGTAAAAAGAAAAAAGTTTTCCCCCTCCAGCTTGCTTTCCTTAGCTGGTAATCGCCACGCTTGCCTTGCTTCGCTTGCCTGAATCCATTCCATCAGCAAGCCACTTTCTGCCTGCAAACATGCAGGCAGGAGTTGTGGACTTCAACTCCCAGAATTCCTCAGCCAGTAAAAACAAAGCTCACTGAGGAATTCTGGGAGTTGAAGTCTACAAGTCTTAAAGTTGCCAAGGTTGGAGACCCCTGTTCTATTGGGTAAGTTTTTTTCCCCTTTGGGAGCTTTAAAAAAATAGTTAATTGGGGTTTTTTTAGTTGTTCTTTTTTAGACCTAGCCATTTAAAGTTTAGGAAGTTTTAAATTTAGTTTTCATATAAAAATAAAAATAAAATAATATTTGTGCAGCTTTCTGAGATGTGGTGTGTTTCTGTAGTGTTTCACTCTAACTACACAAACACACAAAATCTCACAAAGCTGTATGTGGAATTTTGTGTGTGTAAAGTGTGAAGGTTGATTTTTTTGGGCTTTTTGTGGCTGTGTGAGGTTCTTGCTTGTTGCAGGGGCCATTTTGGGTCTAGCATAGCTGCTTTTACATTGTGGGTGAGCCAGTTGTGTTGTGTTGTGTGTGTGTGTGTAAAGTGTGAAAATTGTTTTTTTGGGCTTTTTGTGGCTGTGTGAGGTTCCTGCTAGTTGCAGGGGCCATTTTGGGTCTAGCACAGCTGCTTTTACATTGTGTTGAGGCAGTTGATGTTTTTTAATTTTTATTTGGTGTGTGTTGGAAGAGGGGTAGTCTTATATGGCGAGTATAGCCCAAACCCTATATTTTAACAGGAAAAGTTGGGGGTCGTCTTATACGCCCAGTCGTCTTATACGCCGGAAAATACGGTACTTCTTACAGTTTTTGTCTATAAACTGTCCTATGTATCAGCACTTTTTTTAAAAAAAAACTTACATATGAGAGATAGTTTGTTCTATTTCCAGTTATATATGTGGGTCAAATGCAATAAGTAAAAGCAGAACACTGACTCTATTAAGAGGCAAAATATTGTTGACTCCATTAAAATGTAAACTCTTCTGCCTACTATCATTATCACAGATGTTAGAGAAAAATTTACAAGCTCATGCATGCAAGACACTTTGTCGATTCAGTTCTGCATAATGGACAAATTACATTCTACACTACATTATCTTGGAAAAATCAGCTGGGTAATTGGCCCAAAGCAGGAGAATTAAACTTGTTCTGAATTAATAAGAAACTGGTTAGTTTTGATCTCATGTTTCATACCCCAATGCACAGCATACTTTTAAAATGCCAGTCAGGCATGCAGAATGATTATTCAATAGCAAACAAGATCTAGGCCACCAAAATGTCACTTCCTCCTGCCATTCTTACATCTTGTCTGAAAAGTTACTTAATCCTCTTGGGCAAGGAGAGTAGAAATTCCTATATCACTGTTATTTCCAGACCTAACAAGGGCTTCCCTAAGGAAGAGCAGTAGCTTCACTTTAAGAATAAGTGACCAGATGCCCTCCAGATATTTCACTCACTGGCTTTGTTACTGGTCTCCTGATTGGCTTGAAATCTATAACATATTTGTTCTTTCACATCCTCTATCATATGTTACATCTCACTCATCCATTTTATAGTTTTTATCCCACATCCTGATCAAGATGTCCATTGCCACATACCGTAAAAGCACACATATACTACAAATGCAGGTTACTCCTGAATATTAAGGAGTCCTGGTTGTGCAGTGGTTAGAATGCAGTATTGCAGGAAAACTCTTCCCACAGCCTGGAGATTAATCATGACTGGGCTCTAGGTTGACTCAGCCTTCCATCCTTTCGAGGTCAGTAAGATGAGGACCCAGATTGTTCACATCAACATGCTCACGTTGTAAACCACCCAGAGATTGCTGTAAAGCACTATGGAGCAGTATATATGTATGTGCTATTGCTATATTAACCTGGCTAATTCTTAAAGGTATAGTATTTTCTCAAACTGCTTCATTTTCATTGTGCTGGGGAAAAAGATGTTCAAATAAACTTCTCAATGCAATAAATCTTGTATTCATATATTGCATTTTAAGATGACTGGTACTTGCAAAAGATCTCTCAGAAAATGGAATGATGTGGGAGTTATAAATTACCATTAGAATGAATGGAGTTTTTGTTTTATGACTGTACTAGCCAAATGAGTTCATTCTTTTTCTCTCCTTTCCTTTTGCTCTCTCTGCTTTCTCTTCAGTTTTTCATCTGCCTTCACTTTGTATGCAAACACTGAATGTAATCTGCCCCTAGAGGGTATTGCGTTCTATCTCCCGACCTATAAGATATCGCTCTTGTAAAAAATATTATGGTATATTTTTTACAAAATACAATGTTACCCTAAGCTTGGTACACTTCTCCAACAGACATTTCTGTCTCTAAATCTTAATATAATACATAGGCATTCATGCCTGATCACCTGTGAGGGAGCAATGTAGGTCATAGCCAAGGTCTCATGAATAAATATATTTATTTACACATTTTTAAAAATACACATAAAAATCCCACAGTTATAAAAGTACACATGTTAAATTGAGAAAATAGAGAACATAATAATCATGAAATCAATGCCAAAGTAAAATGTATCATTATTTGATTAGTGGGGAAAATCTTTTCAAAAATGGATAAATTACATATGTCTTAAACATCGTACTTTAATGTGTGACATAAAGTACATCTCCAATTTCTCAAAATAATTGTCTTAACAATTACCTACACTTTCAAAATAGATATATTCCATAGTTTTTGAACATAATTCCACCTCACATTAATGTTAATGTTAAGAAATTCCCAGTAAATCTATTTTATATATTGAAATATGATTCCAAAAGGATGCCATAACTCATAAATCATATAGGTTAACAATCTCTCTTTTCTTTTTACCTCACGTTCAGAGAAAAAATTGATAGCCATCTTTCAAATACAATAGTTGGGGCATCCAATACTCAAAACAGAATCATCACCATAGCTCTTCCTCATCATGGCATCAAGACTACCAAGACTCTTGGCAAACCAGTGAACAAATTTCACAGAGGGCTACATCCTCATCTTAACTCAACCATCTCTTTGCGATGAAAACTAGCTCTCTATGGTCATCCACAACTGTCAGTCTCACCATACCATTACAACCACAGACAGCCTTTTACTACAGACCCTACCCCAAGCAAGTTTAAAACAACATCAGGCAAGACAAAGCAGCATCACAGCAGTCCTCTATCAAGGCTCTCTACCAGCTATCTCTACTGCCTGCTGAATGGCATTCCACAATATCAGGCCATATGTTACTTTCCACCCATCTCTTGCTCCAGTTTTCATCCAACTATGTCTTCTCCTCCATCAGTACATGCCATCAGATTCAGCAATCCATTCCTTCATCCCATAGATCTCTTCTTCTATCAATCACCTATCCAAATCCCACCATACTTACTATCTATTCATTCCAGTTGAAAAATAAATCTCACTTTAAAGGCCACCACTTTCACAGTAAAGACATGCTACAACAGGCTCTGTTATACAAAATGACAATTTTTACATATTAACTATCGATTCTTTTAGGAATAAAGGAGTAGAAAGAGCTTCCATTTCAAACAGAACCTTTTCCAGCTTGAACAGCAAGTTTTTTCTTACTCTCTGACAATCTCATCTCCTTGCTTTCTTCCTTGTTCTTTAGTTCCAGATCCTAGATTCTGGTTTTCCACACATTAAAGACAGCTGCTTACATCCATGGCTCCCAATGAAAAGCATTTTTCTAGAGGATTTCTCAGCCATTTTTAATTTCTCTTTGATGTCTATGGTTAAGTGCTTTTTCCAGAAAAGTTGCCATTGTTTCCTAAAAACATCCTCAAAAGCACTATAAGTCATTTATTTATGTAATATAATTTTATTTTTATTTTTATTTATTTTATTTTTTATTTTATTTTATTTATATACCGCCCTTCTCCCGAAGGACTCAGGGCGGTGAAGAGCCATAATAAAAACAATGTACAAAATAGAATTTAAAAGCAGATTAAAATAATTAAATCATAGGCTGAATTTAAAACTCTCGTTTTAAAACCAATTTTAAAACCCCATTAAAACCAAATTAAAATCATTTATCCCATCAGAGCGGCTTGCTGGAATAACAGTGTCTTCACTGCACGACGGAAGGCGCGGAGGTCGGGGATCCTTCATATATAATGTGTTATCTTTCCCTTATAGTCTTGAGCACAAATCAGTTAAGATCAATAAATATTACAGCATTGCAAAAGCCAGGGGCAGAGAGGAGAAGGAAGGATACATTTTAAAAAGCAGTTATTTACTTGTAAAATGTGATTCATCAGGAGCAGATATCAAGGGATTTTCAAAAATAAAGCTTACTTTATGGTACTTTATATTGAATAAATTAAGATAGCCTTTGAACATTGAAAGTTCTGCATGGAAAGTTCAGTCACTCCTCAAAGAAAGCTCAGTTTGAATTGAAGAACACTCAAGACAAACAATCATTTGTTATTACAAGACTATGCCTGAATGAAAAAATTGTTTTTCTTGTTCCATCCAACACTTACACTATTCATAGCTGTGAATTTGTCTCCTCGAGATGGATCTTAATTTTCAAAATAACTCAAATATATTATATATTATATTTGAGTTCAAAAGAACTCAAATATAATATATAATTCAATTATTTCTAATCTTCCATATAAAGAAAAACCCTAGTGATATTTTGATCATTTTTAAGACTGAAATCCCAGCAATGAGCCAAATTGATTGAAACCAGTGCTGACTGTATTAATCCACTAGCAATTTCCTTTGCAATTTCTGATCTTACTTAATGGAAGAGTATATTTTCCTGAAAGTTAATTAAAAGACACATATAAAATCATTTACTAGGCTGTTCTATAATAAATTCATAAAATTATGGAAAACATGATAGTATTTGTTTCCACAACTAAAAATCAAATTATATCGCAGGAGTGGATAATTTACAACTCCCCAATCCCATTTTTGTGGCATGTGGAATACCATATAACAGCATCATTAAATTTCAGTTTCATGAAATTATAGGCAACATGTAGTATTAGCCTAGTCTGGTTTCAAAAGAGCAAAACAATTCACAACTAACAAACTAAGAAACCTCACCAGAGGCTCCATTTTTGCTTTCCCATTCACTTCTCCTGGTGTTACCTCACCCACCACAGTCCACAGCCACAATAAAAACTACCAAAGTGACAATTACAAAAAAGTTGTCCACTGCATGTATCTTCACTCTACATGCAGATGGGGAAGAAAGCATTTTGTTGTGAACTGTATAAAATTAGCAATGCAGTTTTGGCAAAAATCATAGGCTATATACTGAGAACTGAAGACCAGCAAGAAGTGTACAGCTGTATTAAGAGGCTTCTAATGAATAGTAATATGAGTAATCTCAAAATTGGGAAACTGAGCAAATTCTGCCTAGAGAAAGTCTGAAACATTCAATGAATTTAGGAAATTCCTCAGGGCTCACTTCCCATTAATACTTTCAGTCACTGACTGAGACAATTCTACAAAATTCTACAAAAAAGCATTCAATAACCTGGAATATAATTGTTTTCAATGTTGCAAATGTGGGTACCTCTTAACTAAGGAATCATCTTGAATGTGGGATTTATAATGAAGTACTCCAATAAAGGTTTTTTTTTCCTGAGTTAAATGTGAGATTTGCAGTGGGTCAAGAAATGTCATTAGCTAATGAAACTACATTGCTGATATCAAGGAAGGAATAACTAATGTAAATGCTATCCACATGAAACAGACTGAACAATGGACACCAGGGTCAGCAGAAATTAAGAAATGCATCTTCCACAATGTGCGCAGACAGAGGTAGATGTACAGGTAGTCCTTGGCTTATGACAGTTCATTTAGTGACCATTCAAGTTACAACGACACTGAAAAAGGAGATTTATGACTGTTATTCACACCTATGACCATTGCAGCATCCTCATGGTCACGTGATCAAAATTCAGACGCTTGGAAACTGATTCATGTTTATGACGGTTGTAGTGTCCCAAATCATGTGATACCCTTTTGCGACTTTCTGAGAAGCAAAGTCAATGGGGAAGCCAGATTCACTTAACAACTTAACAACTTCAATGATTCATTTAAAAACTATGGCAAGAAACATCGTAAAATGGGGCAAAATTCACTTAATTTCGCAAGAAAAATTTGGGGCTCAATTGTGGTCATAAGTCGAGGACTACTTGTACTAAGCCTCTTTAGGTTTACAATGGGTTGCATCGGTGCTCTGTGAATAGATTTAGAGAGATGGAATGCAGATTTTGTTTAAAAAGAAGTCTTACATGAACTTTACTGATGATGAAGATCAGCAGGTATATAATATTCAGAATCTCTGTGACAAGAAACCTCTGCAATAGTATCCATCGATTGTCTATGAGATGAAAGTCAATTCTGGACCTGCAGTATTCATAATAAACAAGAATAGTTTCTATTGCATCTTTTCAGGAGTTTCCTCCTATCTAATTGTTGCTATCATGTTTTCTCATGATTACAGTGAAAAAGAAAAGCCTGTTATTATAGCTATACTTTTTTTTTCCTCCAAGAAAAACTTTCAGTCATCATTCAGAAAGGAAACTCAGAAATGCTTTAGGGAGAAATTGGTTCAAAATCCCAGGGGTTCTTCCCATTACTACTGACTAGTAACATGTTATTGATAGATGTCCCAAAGTACTTTCTGGGGAGCTAGGATCTTAAAGAGGGAAGCCATTGTTATTCTAGTTGGCTTCATCTCTTGCAACTATTTGTGTCAAAGCCAAAAATATGCCTTTTGCACAACATTGGGAAAGAAAACTGAAGAATTTGAAAATTTGGTCAAACAAGGACTTCTCGAATCAACAACTATATCAGTTTTGAAATTTAGCAGGAAATACATGGAGAACATAAGTGTGCTATGAAAATAGTATCTTTGTACATAGACAGAGGTCAATCAACTCTTTGATGTTCTTTCCAGAAGGAAAGCCTTTGCATAAGTTGAACTAACCCAAACCTGGCAACAAACGGCTATTAAGGATATTACAGCAGATATCCAAACCATGATCACCTACCATAGGACTTTCCAAGCTTAGGAATTTTAATGATCCTTGAACTTGAGGGTTTTGTGGATAGGACTCTTACTGAAGTTGTCACAACTGCATCAGTGGTGAGTTTCAAAAATTTTTACTAACGGTTCTGTGGGCGTGGCATGGCTTGGTGGGCATGGCTTGGTGGGCGTGGCAAGGGAAGGTTACTGCAAAATCCCCATTTCCTCCCGATCAGCTGGGACTTGTGAGGCAGAGAATAGATGGGGGCGGGGCCAGTCAGAATTTTTACTACCGGTTCTCCAAACTACTCAAAATTTTCCCATTGTCACAAAGATTGGTCAAGCCGAACAAATGATACAGCCAACCAAAGATGCCCTGAAGCAGATTGTCAAAGGAACCCAACCACCACCAATTTTGCCGAGTTTCCATTTCTACACTTACTTCTTACTCAACAATAGAAAATGACTTACGAAGCAATGATAGCTAATACTTATTCAGACTTAATTAAGGACTCACAAGATAAATATAAACATATTCCAGAGACACTGTTCTATTAGTACTATTCTCTGTTCATTTACATCACAATTACAATTCTCCCCCACTGGATGAGGCACTATGTTAGCTAAAAATGAAAGGATATTATGTATTCCATGTTCCTACTTATTAGTAAGAATCAAGCTAAAACAAAGAGGAAACAAAGAGAGAAAGAGCCATCTTTCCAGGAATCTGTTTCATAAAAGTTGTTCAATCAGAGTTTTTTGACCCCTAATTACCACCAGCCATCATGACCTGTTATTCTTCTAACTTGAATCCAAGAGCTGCTGTAATATATTGTATAGCCCAGATTCTGTAAACAAGTTTTTCCAAAGGTATATAATTGGGCAAGATCTCATTTCCAATCCAATGTCTGCTGAAAAGCAGAGATGAGCATGATCTTTTTAATTCTGCATGAATGACTTTTTGGTCTACATACCTGCAGAGAAGAATGAGAAAATGAAGGCTTCCCCCCCCCCCCCGAATTTAGACTCTAGCCCCTTGATGGCGAACCTATGGCACATGTGCCAGAGGTGGCACACAGAGCCCTCTCTCTGGGCACGCGAGCCATTGCCAGCTGCTCTTCCGGATTCCATCACACACATAGAACGGAACCTGGGAGGGTAGCTGGCCACAGCACACATGCGCACTGGCCAGCTGCTCTCTTCCGGGTTCCAGTGTTCCGGTGTGCACATGTGCATGCAGACCCTCCAGTTTTGGCACTTGGTGCTGAAAAGGTTAGCCATCACTGCTCTAGCCCATTGATGCATAGGTATCCTCAGATTTAAAGAGACATACTCAGTGGTGAAATCCAAATCTTTTTACTACCGGTTCTGTGGGCATGGCTTGGTGGGCGTGGTGTGGTGTGGTGTGGCTTGGTGGGTGTGGCAGGAGAAGGATACTGCAAAATCTCCATTCCCACCCCACTCTGGGGCCAGCCAGAGGTAGTATTTGCCAGTTCTCTGAACTACTCAAAATTTCCGCTACTGGTTCTCCGAAACCTGTCAGAACCTGCTGGATTTCACCCCTGGACATACTTGAAAATTCTCGTTGTATATCGAATCTAATGCAGAATTCTGTCATTTGATACAGGGATTTCAATTCCCCAGACACTGATTATCTCTCAAAGGACAAAAGCAGCTCTCTTTTTAGGCCATCCAAGCAAAAGGAAATAATTATTTGCAGATCACCCATTCCTTACTGGTAGCAGTATTGTTTCCAGACCTGATGCTTTGGTGCTTTGTGAACTGTGAACTGTTAGCCACAAGCTGTTTAGTTCTTTATTTATAGTTCAGCCCCAGCTCACACCCTTGGAGTGACATGTAAGATCAAGAGAGGCTGATAGCAAGAGTTGCACTGTATCAGGCAAATGTTAGCTGTCAGAAACAAATCAACTGCAACAATAACAAAAAGAACCCCTTTTTTTGAGAACCCCTCCACACAACTCCACATTTGGACACTCAGTATGATTTCAGCATGGATTTGGCAAGCACCTGCAGAAAACTCCCTTTATACTCCTTTCTTGACCTTGTCTGCAAAATTAATCTGAAATCACTTGAACAGCACCCTGTAATGTTCGGCATTTCTCTCTTCCTGAGAAGAAATGCCCCGTTATCAGGGCCGGATTTTCCTATAGGCTAACTAGGCTTCAGCCTAGGGCCTCAAGATCAAGAGGGGCCTAAACAGTGGTGGGATTCTGGGGGTTCTAGGGGGTTCGGCCGAGCCCTTTGTTAAATTGCTGGCTCGCCCGCCCCTCGCCTCCCACCCGCGCGGCGCCAGCCTACCGTAGCCAGGGGTGGGCAATTGTGGCTCTTTTACAACCTGTGGACTTCAACTTCCAGAATTCCTGATGCAGCTTGGCTGTCTGAGGAATTCTGGGAGTTGAAGGCCACAGGTTGTAAAAGAGCCACAATTGCCCACCCCTTCCCTAGCCTGAGTTCCGCTGCCTGGGATCCACGTGGGCTCCGGATGCAAGAGAGCAGGATGGAGAAAGCAGCTTCCCCACCTTCACTCACCCTCCCTCTCTGCCGTTCGCTTACCCCGCCCACTCCCCATCTATTGCTGCCTCCGATGGCTGGAGGAAAAAAAAACTTCAAATTCTTGCCGCGGGGCTTCAAAGGGCCGCCCTAGAGCCAGTGCTGCAGCCGAACCCTTTGTTAAATTGCTGGATTGCCCCGCCCCTCCGCACCACTATTTATTGCCAATAAATAGTGGTGGGCGAGGGGCGGGGGAGCCAGCAATTTAACAAAGGATTCGGTGTTTTTTTTGTAATTTTATTGGCCCCCGGAGCTTCAGCATAGGCTAATTAGCCCTTGCTTAGATTTGCTCTCAGCTGTTTTGCTCACGGATCTGCTCCTTGCTTGCAAAGAGTGCTGATTTTTCCCCCCTAGCTATACTGAAAAACGAAAGAGAAAGTAAAGCAGGCTGTTGGCTTTGCACGTTGGAAAATTAGGCAGGCAGATTTCTTTTTCCTCACCAAAAAAGGTAGGTGCAAACAACAGGAAATTTAGGGAAAAAGAGGAGATTTTAAAACACAAAAGAAAAAAAGCTCTATTTAACTAGGGAATTGTAATAATTGAGATACTATTAGTTGTATATTGTGTTGAAAGCAGAAATGGTTAAGTTGTGGTTTGGAGGAATATATGGGGGAAATTATTTGGTTTATTATTATTGGTAAATATAATTAATCGATTTGTAAGAAATTGGATTGCATGGAAATAATTGAAATATTCATGTTCATATTGATTAATATACAAAAAAGGTAGTTATATAACTAATTGATTTATATTAAAATGTTGAATTCATATTAAACAACTGTAATATTACATAATTAGCCAATGTGAGGATGGATATAAAAATAGATGACAATGGGAACGGGTATAATATAGAATAGAAGGGAAAAATTGAATTTGATTAAGATTAGAGATGAGGATGAGGGTAATATTGGTTTTTTACAAAAATAGATGAGGAATAAATATGGCAAAAAGGAAATATAGAAATTGTAAATTTAATTGAAATGACTAAACACTGTTTAAATTTGTGAACCGGCCAAATACTCTGTTCAAAGAAAATACATTGTATGTTTGTATGTGTGTTTCTAATTATTGTTATTTATTCATATTTGTTCTCTTTTATTCTTTAAAGTTTAACAATTCATTCTTTATCTTAATATCTTTATATTTTTGGGTGGTTGGCTTTCTTCCCTTTCATCTTTTTTATTGTACAGCAATCTTTCTCCTCAAACCTACCACCTCTCTTTTCTTTCCTACTTACTTTCTCTTCCTCCCCCTCTTCTTATCCTCCCTACTTCCTCTTCCTTTCTCCTTCTCCTCCTCTCTTCCTCCCTCTCTCTCCTACTCTAATTTCCCTTCCCTTCCTTCATCCCTCTCTATTGCTGTATCCTTTTATGCATATGGACTACTCAGAGGGCTGAAAAAGTTATTTCTGACTGGTCCTCGCACTTTTGACCAGTCCTCGAACTTACGACTGTCCTCACATTTTACATTTTTGCCCTATCTTGTCACCATGGTGAAGAGAAGCAGTTGTGAAATGAGTGACATGGTTGTTAAGAAAGCTGCACGGGCATAAATGTGAGGATGGTCATAAGTGTGAGGACCGGTCAAAAGTGCGAGGCCCAGTCAGAAATGTCTTTTTTCAGCCCTCTGGGTAGTCCTTTTGTGCATATGGACTACTCAGAGGGCTGAAAAAGTTATTTTTGACTGGTCCTCGCACTTTTGACCAGTCCTCGAACTTACGACTGTCCTCACATTTTACGTTTTTGCCCTATCTTGTCACCATGGTGAAGAAAAGCAGTTGTGAAATGAGTGACATGGTTGTTAAGAAAGCTGCACGGGCATAAATGTGAGGATGGTCATAAGTGTGAGGACTGGTCAAAAGTGTGAGGCCCAGTCAGAAATGACTTTTTTCAGCCCTCTGAAAAAAGTCTATGCACACAGCCACGCCCACCCGGTCACATGACGAGCTACCCACGCCTACACAGTCACGTGACCAGCTAGCCACGCCCACCCAGTCACATGATTGCCAAGCCACACCCCAACTAAGCCACGCCCACAGAACCTGTTGTTAAAAAATTGAATCCCACCACTGGTGAAAGGGCCTCATAAGTGGAATAGCCTAGGGCCTCTTCCAATCTAAATCCGGCCCTGCCCGTTGCTCAACCCTCTTCAGTGTTGCATCTTATTTTGACTTACGAATAAAAAAGAAACAGCGAGTAGATCACCTTTCCTCTCAAGGGATTTATGTATCTCATAAGAAGTAGAAAGAACAAATTACCACTCGTTTTCTTCTTCTTACTGAGAAGCTTTGGACAAATCTAAAGTTCAATCTAATACCAGCTTTTTCCTTAGAGATCCTAATTTTCATGGTAACAGCCATGAAATACTCCACAAAAAAAGTGCTCACAATTAGGGGGAAGTGTGGTTCATACATACCCAATGTTTTTTTATCATCCTCACTCTATTTTTCCTGTATTTTTTTAACTGTCTCAACTGAGGGAGCATTCTTGAGAAGTTGATCAATTGCAATTACATAGGTTATATACTGACCATTCATCAAATTAAGGTATTCTCCATTAAATGGATTTGGGATATATTTTTTCTCATGGGCAATACAACAGTAAATGGTCTTTATCAATTTTTGAGATGGAGTGAGATGCACTCTGAAATGCTGCGTCTCTTGCATCAACAATACAGCATGACAATCTGAATTATTCCCCATGATATTGTTTCATAGGAGTCTCATAAGGGCTATAACCCCTTTTTAAGGAAAAATCAATTCTGTCCTGAATGTCTGCTCTCCTCACAAGCATTTCTAACAATGAATTGTCTGTGCTTTTCAACAAGATGCTCTAAAAGAATATTCCAGTTTGTCAGCACAAGCACATTTCTGTCTGCAAAAATCTGTGTTTGATTTCATATTTCTATTTCCATCATCATTGTTATTCACAATAAATGGGAAGAAAGACTGCAATGGCTAAGTATGTATGCTACATATTAAAAAAAAAAAAAAATTGTCAGTACTTTAGAAGTTTAAATTCCTGACAATAGATTTCAGTGTGAAACCATGGAAAGCTGCTGCCCAAGTAAATAATACGCTAGACGGACCAATAATCTGACTCGATAAATGCAGCCTTTTGAACACTTATATTTTAAAATCAAGTTCCAAGTTTCATGACTTACATAAACTTAATTTTGCATCAAATACAAACTAATTGATCAAAACCCAATGTGTATTCCATTTAAAATCTCAAAATTTTCTTCGAATTGCTTTAATCTGGTCCTGAAAGGAGAACAAAAGGAATCCTTCCTGGATATATTGGACTTCAATCCTCAGAATTGTAGCTGATGTTTACTTCTAGAGCAGGGGTGTCAAACTCAAGGCCCATGGGCCAGATCCAGCTTATGGGGTACTTAGATCTGGCCCATGGAGCCACCCTGGAAACAGAAAAGGACCGGCCTATAGTGAAAATGGAGTGCACAGCCCTCCCAAGCTCTGTTTTCACTCGCATAGGGTTGCAGGAGACCATTGCAGGCAAAAACGGAGATTGGGAGCCCATTTTTGCAGGCAGAGTGCTCGGGCCACTACAGGCACCCCTGAGACAAGTGACATTAAGCTGGCCACGCCCACCATGGCCACGCCCACCATGGCCCCCAAGGTCAAATACAACTCTGATGTGGCCCTCCATGAAATCGAGTTTGACACCCCTGTTCTAGAGGTATAAACCATAATTTTTAAATCATTGTTACTGAATAAGCCATAGTAGCCTAGTTTACACATCATGCTAAGACACAATGGGTCAATTCATGCATCATTTTATTTACTGATTTAATTTATATAGCTAATTGTGCCAAGTTAAAACCAATCAAAACCCATTACTGTTGCAATAATTCGAGGATCGGACTCAATGAAGGATTCAGAAAAAGTAGTATTCAAACAAAGTACTATTTATTTACAGTAGGCATTCTATATTCTCTGGATGATTGCAGATAGAAGCAAGAAGGAGGAGCATGTATGCTCTTTTATATCAATAAGGCGGGGTTAGGAGTAGGAGTGGTCACATATGAATACATTAAGGAAGGGAGAATAAATTAACCCTTGATGTACTATATACATACATTTCCTATATTTGAGAATAAGGCATTTACCTGTGACAAATCCCCCTCTAAATGCCGATTCGACATACAGCAGTAATTACATTCAGGTTCAGAACAATATAAAACTTGTAATTTTGAAGTTAGATATTTATGTTGTTTAGATTGCAAAGGTTTAGTCAATATATCAGCTATTTGTTCTGTGGTTTCACAATGAATAGCTTTAATGAATCCATCCTGAGATAATTGTCTTACATGTTTGAATTTGATATCTATATGTCTAGATCTTTGACCAATAGCATCTGATCTAGATATCTCTATCGCAGCTTTATTATCTTCATGTATAACAAATGGCAATGAAGGACTTTTCCAGACGTCTGATAATAAATCATTGAACCATACAAGATTATTAGAGGCTTTTGACAAACAAACATATTCTGCCTCAGTTGTTGATGTAGCTACAAGATCCTGTTTTCCAGTATACCAGTAGACTGGACAATTGTTAAGAAAGAATACATAACCAGAAGTGCTTTTCCTGCACTTAGTGTCACCTGCCCAATCCGCATCAGCATAACAAGTGAGAATAGGTTCTTTAACATCGTTGGGTTCTAATATTAGTGAGAAATCTATGCTGTATTTCAAATATCTTAGTACTCGTTTAATGGCTTCCCAATGATACATTAAAGGTTTACTGACATATCTGGATAATAAATTAAGGGGTAGAGCAATATCTGGTCTGGTCCAATTAGATATATACAAAAGGGAACCAATAACTGATCTATAAAGTGTATTATCAGTAAACTCAGGAGATGATTCATTCATGTTTCTTAAAAAATCAGTTTGCATTGGAGTATCACAAGACTTTGCATCACTCATATTACATTTATTCAATAGTTCTATACTTTTATCTTTTTGAGATAATCTAAATCCTTTTTTAGTCTTACTGATTTGAACTCCAAGATATTTATTTACTTTCCCTAATGATTTTAAAGAAAAATGTTCGTTTAATTTTGTTACAAATGTATCCCTTTTTTCTTTATGTTTGCCAATATACAAAATGTCATCTACATAAATTAATACAAATTCTATTGAATCACCATCCCTTCTAACAAAGAAACAATTATCTGCAGCTGTAGCATTGAAGCTCATAGATTTGAGAACGTTGACCAAGCATTCATACCAGCGTTTGCCGGATTGCTTTAATCCATACAAACTTTTGTTCAGTAACCAAGTTTCATTCCTATTTGTGTTTTGGCTATAAGGAGCTCTTACATATATTTCTTTATCAAGTTTTGCATGTAGGTATGCAGTTTGTATGTCATATTGAAAGACTTCAAGACTAAGGGCTGATGCTATTACTAAAGCTGTCTTGACACTTTCAGTTCTTACAGTGGGGGAATATGTGTCGGTATAATCCTCAGGATATTTTTGAGCATAGCCCTGTGCAACTAGTCTTGCTTTATATCAGCGGTTCTCAACCTGGGGGTCGCGACCCCTTTGGGGGTCGAACGGCCATTTCACGGGGGTCGCCAAAGCCCTCTCTCACCCCCCCTCCCCATGCCTTCACTCACCCTCTGCCTCTGCTGGATCGCCCGGTCGCCGTTCGCTTACCCCGCCCACTCCCATCTATTGCTGCTCCGGAGTCCCAGCTGATGGCTAGAGGGGAAAAAAACTTTAAATTCTTGCCGCAGGGCTTCAAAGAGCCGCCCTACTCTCAACTGTTTTGTGGAGGGCTCTGTTGCTAGCTAGATGCAAAGAGGTAAATTCCTGGAGCAGATTTTCCCCCTAGCTATGCTGAAAAAGCAAAATTTAAAGTAAGCAGGGTCTTGGCTGCAATGTGACAAAATGAGGCAGAGAGATTTCTTTTTCTTTTTCCTCACCAAAAAAGGTAGGTGCAAACTGCAAACAATGGGAAATTTAGGGCAAAAGAGGAGGTTCAAGATTTTAAAACACAGAAGAAAAAAAGCTCTATTTAACTAGGGAATTGTAATAATTGAGATACTATTAATTGCATATTGTGTTGAAAGCAGAAATGGTTAAGTTGTGGTTTGGAGGAATATGGGGGGAAATTATTTGGTTTATTATTATTGGTAAATATAATTAATTGATTTGTAAGAAATTGGATTGCATGGAAATAATTGGAATATTCATGTTCATATTGATTAATATACAAAAAAGGTAGTTATATAACTAATTGATTTATATTAAAATGTTGAATTTGTATTAAACAACTGTATTATATAATTAACCAATGTGAGGATGGATATAAAAATAGATGACAATGGGAAGGGGTATAATATAGAATAGAAGGGAAAAATTGAATTTGATTAAGATTAGAGATGAGGATGAAGGGTAATATTGGTTTTTTAAAAAAATAGATGAGGAATAAATATGGTAAAAAGGAAATATAAAAATTGTAAATTTAATTGAAATGACTAAATACTGTGTTGGAAGAAATATCCTTCTGGGTTCTGCTCCAAGTGGGGAAAAAGACACTGGAAAAATGGAGACTGCTTGGAAAGATGGTTTAATGGTGGACAGGATCACATGGCTTGATGGGGCCCATTGTGTTAGTTTCTGTTGCTATTGTGTTGCAAATGTCCTTTGACAAAGGATTGAGTTTCTGCCTCTGGCCCATTAACAAAGGGTGGGGGGCAGGAAGGTGGGAGTTGCTTTGTCTGTAAAATATGCTTCTCCATTTCTCATACAGGAAAATATAATATTCTGCCTTTTTAATATTTCCCAAAATATTTCATTCTTCTAGGAAAGGGGTGGGTGCTAACTTCCTACAACTCTTTAAATTTGTGGACCGGCCAAATACTCTGTTCAAAGAAAATACGTTGTATGTTTGTATGTGTGTTTCTAATTATTGCTATTTATTGCTATTTGTTCTTTTCTATTCTTTAAAATTTAACAATTCATTCTTTAGCTTAATATCTTAATATTTGTTTGGGGTTGGCTTTCTTCCCTTTCATCTTTTTTATTGTACAGCAATCTTTCTCCTCAAACCTACCACCTCTGTCTTTTCTTTCTTACTTACTTTCTCTTCCCCCCCTTCTTCTTCTCCCTACTTCCTCTTTCTTTCTCCTTCTCCTCCTCTCTTCCTCCCTCTCTTACCTTCACTCCTACTCTAATTTCCCTTCCCTTCCTTCATCCCTCTCTATTGCTGTATCCTTTTATGCATATGGACTACTCAGAGGGCTGAAAAGGTTATTTTTGACTGGTCCTCGCACTTTTGACCAGTCCTCGAACTTACGACTGTCCTCACAATTTACATTTTTGCCCTATCTTGTCACCATGGTGAAGAGAAGCAGTTGTGAAATGAGTGACACGGTTGTTAAGAATGGTACAATGGGCATAAATAACGATAACTGCGAAGACCGGTCAAAAGTGCGAGGACCCGTCAGAAATCACATTTTTCAGCCCTCTGGGTAGTCCTTTTGTGCACAGGGACTACTCAGAGGGCTGAAAAAGTTATTTTTGACTGGTCCTCACACTTTTGACCAGTCCTCGAATTTACAACTGTCCTCACATTTTACGTTTTTTGCCCTATCTTATACCATGTTGAAGAGAAGCAGTTGTGAAATGAGTGACATGGTTGTTAAGAATGCTGCACAGGCATAAATGTGAGGATGGTCATAAGTGTGAGGACCAGTCAAAAGTGCGAGGACCTGTCAGAAATGACTTTTTTCAGCCCTCTGAGTAGTCCCTATACACATAGCCATGGCCACTCGGTCACATGACCAGCTAGCCACGCCCACTCAGTCACATGACCTCCAAGCCACGCCCACAAAATAAGCCACACCCACAGAACCGGTAGTAAAAAAAATTAGAACCCACCCCTGGTTGGGGGTCACCACAACATGAGGAACTGTATTAAAGGGTCGCAGCATTAGGAAGGTTGAGAACCACTGCTTTATATAATGAATTGCCTTCTTCTAGATTTTTAATTTTAAATATCCACCTAGTGCCAATAATTGTTTTGTTTTTTGGAGTTGGTGTTGGAGTGAATACATTTAGTTCTCGCAGACTGTCCATTTCTTTGGCCATGGCTAATTCCCATTTTTTTCTTTCTTCTATGGGGAGTTTTAATACTTCCTCGTATGTATTGGGTGTTGATGTATTATCATTTATGTGCATTATATAATCCTTATAGTTATTAGGTGTTTGATTCCTGTTACATCTAACTGTTCTCTCTGGTCTGCTATCATTGTCGTGTAAATATCTTGCTTCCTTTTTTGTTAATGAATCTATTTTGATTTTGGGACAATTTCCTATCCATGTTTTATTGTTGCTCTTTTGTGTATTGTGGTCATGTTCTTCACTTTCTGTCTTATCATGATTATCAATGTTTGATTTTGTACTTGGAAAAATCTCATTAAGATGTATCTTAGACCAATTGGCCTGTTCGTGAAATACAGCTGTTCTAGAAATTATGAATTTATTGTTATTGTCAATAAATCTGTATTCTTTTGTGCCAGTTTCATATCCCATGAATCTGAGCCTTCTGGATACATTATCCCCCTTACGTCTCAATTGTTTTGGTATATGTACGTCTGCTGTAACACCAAATACATGCATGTGGGCTATTTTTGGTTTTTTATTGTATACTAATTCATATGGTGTTTTATTTATGACACTAGACCAAATTCTGTTTAGGGTATAATTAGAATATAATAGAGCTTCCGACCAAAATTGTTTGCCTAAACCAGCATCTTCTAACATGCATCTAATCATGGTTTGTAATGTTGAGTTCTTTCGTTCTACCACTCCATTTTGAAATGCAGAGAAAGGGCTAGAGGTGAAGTGTAACATTCCTTTGTCTTTTAGCCATTGGGAGAATTCTTTTGACATGAATTCAGATCCCCTGTCTGTCATAATTTGCTTTATTTTTACATTGTGTTGTGTTTCTACACGTTTATAAAATTCTTTAAATTTTTGAAATGTTTCATCTTTGTGTTCCAAAGTATAGACAAATCCATAACGACTATAGTCGTCTACAATAGTAAGGAAATATCGTTTTTTGTATGTAATTGATGGGGTCAATGGACCAACTAGGTCCATATGCACCAGGTTAAAGATATGATTTGATGATCTTGTTGCCTTTTTTGGTCTGGGTTTAGTTCTGAGTTTTGAGGACTTACATACTGAGCATTCCAAATAATTTTTACAATCTTTTATTTTAACACCTTCAGCATGTTCAACCATTTTTTGTATTACAGGTAAACTAGCATGTCCTAATTTTCTGTGTAATATATGTGCACATTCGTCATGAATTGGTTTTCCAATTATTGGTCTTTTGTTAATATGTGTATCTTTAATTGATGTGTCTTCATGGTTATGATTTGTTTCATGTTCCTCGTTGTTACTGTCACTGTCATTTTCATTTTCTATGCTATTGTCATCCTCCATGTTTGAATCAATGTTGTGTAGCCATCTTTCTTCAGTGACTAAGTATGGTAGATCTTCTTTGATAACTACATTGCCTAAGTTTGTTTTGTTTTTCTCTAGAGATGCTTTTCCTTTTGAGAACACTATATTTATGTCAGAGTCTCTGCTCAACTTTATTGCACTAAGAATGTTATGGGGTATTTCGGGTATTAATAAAACCCCCTCTATTTTCCCTAGACCAGGTAAATTTACATTTCCCCTTCCAATGACTTGAACTTCTTCTTGGTTGGCTACTTTAATTACAAATTTATCTTCTATGAAAGAAGATAATATTTTCTTGTTATGTGTTGTATGATTTGTTGCCCCAGAATCAATGAGCCAGGCATTATCTTTTGGGTTTTGATTTTTGCTTATGTTATACTTATCTAATCCATTTAATGATCCAGACTTTCTCTCTCTTGAGTTATCTCTGCCCCCTCTATGTTCTCTGAAATTTGGTGAGTTTCTATATCTGTACCTGTCAATAGATGATTGTCTGTTATGGTATCTGTTTCTATTGTCATGGTTTTGTCTTTCTCTGAGGAATTTTGGACAATCTCTTCTATAGTGTTCTTTGGACCCACAGTTATAACATTCAATTGGTTCTTGATGCCTGTCTTGAAATACTATCCTTTTGGTTTGTCTGTGTTCTTTGTGTGTGCTGTAGCGGCTTCTCCTTAAATTATCTTCAGCTATTAGTCTATTTGATAAACTTTCTATAGATAGATATCCTAGATTAATTGTGTCCAAATGTGATATGTAATTATCCCATGATGAGTCTAATGAATTAATGATAACGCTTTTCATTGTCTGATCAGATATTATTTCTCCCCTTAAATGAAGCTCTGCTCTAATTGTGTTTAGTGATAGTAAATGCTCACTTACAGTAGTCCCAGGTTTTATCCTGGCTGAGAAGAAATTTTTAGACATTCTCGTTGTGGTTGCTACACTTTCACTATGAAACAATTTAAACATACAATGAATTATTTCTGAGACAGTTAGATTATGCTTAATACTATGATAGATAGCAGGAGATATGCTAGATATTAGCAAATAGAATGCTCTGTGATGCAGACAGTCCAATTTTAGAGTCCATGGTCTTTTAGGAGGGTTAGTTATGAAAAATAATAAATTCTCTTTTAGGAAAACAACCTGGAGTTGTTGACTCCATTCCTGTAAGTTATTCTCAATTTTGGGAAATCACTAGGCAAGTTTCCAATGTTATTTGTTGCATTACTTACAACTGGAGGCTGTCCATGATCTTGTAAATGTTGATAATTGCAGAATGGTGTAGGTATGCCAGCGATCAGTCTGAATGGTTCTCTCTGTTCTTCACTGTCTCTATATTCGTCTGCGTGAGTTCGCGCATGCGCGTTGCTTATTTTGTTTCTGAAGCTGTCGGGAGAGGTTCTCATCGCTGTAGCTCCCTCGTAGTGCTCTTCTTCTGACGATTCGCTTTCTGGCTCGGCTTTTGGTGTCCAGGTGGGGATCGGAGCTTGCTTCATTCTGTCGTAGTCATCTCGGTTGAGGCCTCTGGCTCCTGGGATCGTTTGCGGTGTGGGCGAGTACTTGCAGGGTCCCCTGGGTTCGGGCGTCAGCGCTCTCGTCGTTTGGGCTGGAGTGGATGGAAGTAGGGATGCTTGTCCGCTTGCTTCTGTGTCCTTGGATTGAGTAGTTTGCTCTTTCTTCGTTATTTGATTTACAGTCTTTGGTACTTTCGCTGATTTTTTTGTGATTTTCAGATTCGGGCCGAAGGCTGCGAAGAGTGTTCTCATAGCTGTTTCGATTTGTATTTCAGTTGGCGTTTCTTCGGTGTCTGTATCACATTCTTCTGAAAAATAGGATTTCTCCTTTTTATTCTTTATGCTGGGTAAAGTCTTTCGCACCAGCCATTTTGAATTCTGTCCTTTGATTGGTTCTGAGCTAGCCATTTTGGTGGGCTGGCTAATCCAAGATGGCTGCCATTCAAAATTTTGCGCGGGACCGTTAGTCTTCCTCTCGGTTATGTTTTCATCTGTAGGTGATTTGCTCACCATTTTGGGTTCTTTAGGCTCCGGTGTGTTGATGTGCTTTTCTCTCGCTGCTCCATTGTCTTTTATAATGTCTTGAAGGTTCGGAATGAGATTTTTGTCATCTTTACGGTTCTTCAGCAGTCTTAATATTTCTGATCTGAGCGTATCGTTTTCTGTCTCGCTCTCTTCTTGATCATCGGATTCATCGATTACCTCTTCTTCGTCTGTGGTGTAGTTTTCAGGTTCTCTTGTTGTCTTAGTCGTGGATTCATCGATCATTTCTTGATCTGTTTCTATCTCTTTATTGTGTGCCCTGGTGTTGGGTCTTTCTCTCTTTTCTTTGGAGTTTTCTTTCTTTTGCATGTTTGTTTCTTATTGAGTCAGCCAACCATCCTCTGCTACCAGATTGTTGCAATAATTCGAGGATTGGACTCAATGAAGGATTCAGAAAAAGTAGTATTCAAACAAAGTACTATTTATTTACAGTAGGCATTCTATATTCTCTGGATGATTGCAGATAGAAGCAAGAAGGAGGAGCATGTATGCTCTTTTATATCAATAAGGCGGGGTTAGGAGTAGGAGTGGTCACATATGTATACATTAAGGAAGGGAGAATAAATTAACCCTTGATGTACTATATACATACATTTCCTATATTTGAGAATAAGGCATTTACCTGTGACAATTACTGGATGAAGCTGGTCTATATTCCTTCCAAAAATTGAGTTTTTCACAGCCACTACATATTGCACCCTTTAAAAGCAATACCTAACACAATGAAATATAACATGATTTGGACTATTGTAATGCTCTCTCCATGGGGCTCCCCTTGAAGAGTACTCGGAGGCTCCAACTGGTCCAGAATGCGGCCGCGCGGGTGGTTATGGGTGCAACTCGTTGTGCCTGCGTGACACCCTTCCTGCGCGAGCTGCACTGGCTCCCAGTGGTCTTCCGGGTGCGATTCAAGGTGTTGGTTACCACCTTTAAAGCGCTCCATGGCATAGGAACCGGGTACCTTCGAGACCGTCTTCTGCCACCAATAGCCTCCCACCAACCAGTCCGCTCCCACAGAGAAGGTCTCCTCAGGGTGCCATCAGCCAAGTTATGTCAGCTGGCGACACCCAGGGGGAGGGCCTTCTCTGTGGGAGTCCCAGCCCTGTGGAATGAACTGCCCCCAGAAATACGTAAGATCACCAACCTCCGGGTGTTCCGCCAGGCTGGGCTATCAATATAATAATTTTAAATTGGGGTATTTTAAATTTTTGGGGTTTTAAACCGGCCAAATTTATTTAATTATTTTAAATTTTAATCATTGTTGTGTCTTGTGTTTTTAAATTGGCTGTACACCGCCCTGAGTCCTGCGGGAGAAGGGAGGTATAGAAATAAAATTATTTATTATTATTACTATTATTATTATTATTATTATTATTATTATTTCAGATATTAGATAGCATCAACATCACCTTCTACAAAATCTTCAGCATAAACTCTGAAATATTTCTTTTTTAAAAATCTATTAAGTTAATGATGCTTTTAGTCTTGATTATCTGGCAAGCCCCCTTTTTCCATTCTTATTTACCCTCAAAAAAGCAGCAGGTTTCAGAACAACCCCTCTCTGAAAACAGGGGGGAAAAAATTACATGGCTCTTGTCAGAGACGAGAATTTAATTAGATGTAATTCAAATCCTAATGAGGTTAATTGCAGCATGCCAGCATCAACAATTATCTCAGAGCTGCCAACCTTGTGCATCCAGCAGTTGCAATGCTTACAATTAACTGCACACTGCTTTCAGTCCTCTGGCAAAACCCAGGAAAGATCAAACACTTTTCTCCAATAATTAGGCAGGGTCAGCAAAGTCAAGAAAGTCTGGTAAATTAAAAGCAAGAAAGAGAAAAAGATGAAAGAAAAATGGCCAGGTTGGCAACCTGAGATGAAAATGCCAGCAACAAAATAGCCAATTTTCCTTCCTTCCTTCCTTCCTTCCTTCCTTCCTTCCTTCCTTCCTTCCTTCCTTCCTTCCTTCCTTCCTTCCCTGTCTGTCTTGCATGGGTACAAGTTTCTACTTTCACCTGTAAACTTCCTCCCTAAACTCACCTTTTTGTCTTTGAAACTCAAGATCACTGTTTCCCGGCCATTCACATTTTGGTCTCACCTGGACCCCACAACCAGAAAAGTTAGGCCTGATGTTGGTTCTGCAATCTCTTTTTCAGCCTGGCCCTGTGCCTTTGACAGCTGGCAGTCATTAGTCCATGAAACCTGAGCATCTCACTACTAACCCCTTGGCAGTTCTATCAACAGTGTTATCAATATCAGAGTAATAGCCAAGCCTGATATTCTTCTTCTCCTCCACCTGAGATTCATTAAATGCACAGCTGGGCCCTGGACCACAATCTGGACAAGTCAAAACTTGGGAAACTGAAATTAAAATTAAACAGCAATCAGTAGAAGGTAGCAAATCAGAACTAAAGCTTAAAACAAATCAAATTCCAGCACAATATGTCAAAGAAGACCTTGATGCAAAATAATACACTGGGTAGCCAGCCCTAGTGTGGAATCTGAAATGTTATTTGCTAAGAATCTGTAGGTAGTCCTTTATGCTTCATACATATGTCTGATGTATGTAGTTTCCCCATACATCAGACAAAGGGGTAGTTCAGCAGTTCTTACGATGGATGGATTGTCTTTACTTGAAAATAAAAGTTATGGGTGAAGAAATCATGCTTAGGACTGTGTGTACAACCCATCATTTTCCTGCTTCACAATCCAAGTGCAAATTACCCCCCTCCCCAATTTTATGCTTCCACAGGGGAACCTTCCATTCATACTTGATAGCTATTCAGAAGGCTTGTATTTCACCATAGACATTCAGGACTTTGAGAAGATGAGAAAAAGATCTGCAGCTTCAGTCCTTCCAGCTATAGTTATTTTAGTTCAAGATTTCAGATGCATGTTTTTTGACTTGAGACCAGCTTTCTTATACCTCCATTCTGAAGCAGGGAGAAAATCTACATTCTTTCCATTTCAGCCTTTGCAAGTAGAAGCCTTATAAATGACTTGCCTACCCAGTTTATTTTTCCAGTGGAAAACTCTGGGAGCCTTAACAAAACATTTCTATGTAGCAATGTATCTAAGTAGACATGAGGTTTCTGCAAAAGCAAGGTTAGCAGTAGGACTACAAATGCAAAGAAAAACCCAGCTCTTTAGAGAAGGCCTGAGCTAGCAAAGGTAAAAAGAAAGAGAAGACAACAAGCAGTTACAGTAGCTATAGGTACTATACAGATTGGGACACATCCTCCTGGAGAAAACATATCTATGTGATTGCTAAATCAACACTAACCTGATGTTACATAATCAATCATGTTAATAAGCATGTATAATGAATAGGTTCAGTAGAAGGGTGAAATCCAGCAGGTTCTGACAGGTTATGGAGAACCAGTAGTGGAAAATTTGAGCAGTTCGGAGAACCGGTAACGGAAATTTTCAATAGTTCTGAGAACCAGCAAATACCATGGTTGCAGGAATTGGGTACGTCTAGTTTAATGAATAGAAAGACTAAAGGTGATGTCATAGCAGTGTTCCAATATCTAAGGGGTTGCCACAAAGAAGAGGGAATCAATCTATTCTCCAAAGCACCTGAAGGCAGGACAAGAAGCGATGGATAGAAACTAATCATGGAGAGAAACAACCTAGAACTAAGGAGAACTTTCCTGGCAGTTAGAACAATTAATAATTGGAAACTTGCCTCCAGAAGTTCCAACACTAGAAGTTTTTAAGAAAATATTTGTCTGAAATGTTATAGGGTTTCCTGCTTGAACATGGGGTTGGACTAGAAGACCTCCAAGGTCCCTTCCAACTCTGTTATTTTGTTAAACCATGATTTATCTCTTAGAGTACTGTATTAATTCAGTAATAGTGTTTTATTTAATAAATCATAATTAAAACAGATATGGCTGAGCACAATGAATAAATCCATTAATAATTTCATTAACATTAGCCTGGTTATTTACTCTACTATGCTGCACATGTCATTTTGTTCAGCAGAATTTATTATCACATAAGAAAGCACAGATTGGAGTCACAATCATTCATTCACTCATCAGTCCTGCTCACTCACTGCAACTGCATGGTCTTATAGACTGGCAAAATATAATTAAGATTTTCCCAAAGTTAATGCTGCTTTAATTTTCTTCTTTCTGCTTCCTGTTCCCTTATAGAGAAACTGAATGGGTCCTTCATGAGTCTAACTAGGCTTAAGTTTTGTCATTCACTATTATTTGCCCCATTTCTTCAGTACTAACAATATATGAATATATTATATGATTCATATATTATATGAATTCAGATTAAGCAAACTTTTTAAATGACATGCTATTCTGTTTTCATCCAGCACATGCATGCCTGTATAACTCTACAGCCAGTGGTGGGATTCAAGTAATTTAACAACCGGTTCTCTGCCGTAATGATTTCTTCCAACAACCAGTTTGCCAAACTGTTCAGAAAGTTAACAACCGGTTCTCCCGAAGTGGTGCAAACTGGCTGAATCCCACCAGTGTCTACAGCTAGTGTGTGATGATTACACATAAGGTGGATGCACTATATTTTAATTACATTACAGAATTGGGCAAATGAAGGCAGAGGAATTATCTTATCCCTCTAAATTTTTGGAACCCTGGGAGAGGAGGTACCATCCATATCTCTGGGGGAATAGGCAGGGACCATTATAGAGAAGGCACTCTTCCTTGGTGCCATAAAATGACAACATTTAATAAAAAGGAGTCGAAGCACATCTACTTTTCTGAATTTATTGGGCAGCCAGAAATGATTGGACCTAGGCAGTTTCTCAGGTATCCAGCCCTATGCCATGAAGAGCTTTAAAGGTAATGGCCAGCATTTTGACTCACTGCACATACAAAAACCAATTTGCAACCAGTGCAGCTCATGTAACAGTGGTGACACATGGACATACCAGAAGCTGTCTGCATTTTGTACTTTGGGATGCTCTTCAAGGGCAGTTCCTTCTAGAGTGCACAGCAATATTCCAATCATGAGGTGACTGGTGCATGAGCAACCATCTATAGTGTTTCCTGGTTGAGGAAAGGGCACAGCTGGTACAGAAGATGAACCTGTACAAAAACCTTCCTGGCCACAGCTACCACTTATTCTCCCAGCAGAAGCTGCAAAGGAATCTCAAAGTGCATACCAGTCTTAAATGGAGAAGTGTTTTTCCATTCAAGATCAACAATGAAAACAATCCTGATTGGGGGTGGGGGTGGGATACAGCCACTAAGTCTTATCAGGACTGAGCCAAAGTCTGTTGTGCTGCATCCAGAACCAAACAACCACTGAGGTAAGAAGCAAACCACTGCAACACAGTGCCTCCTGCTCCCAACCACTGCAACTGGTCCAGAAGTATATCATGGTCAATGATATTGAAAGCCACTAAGAAAACATGGAGCCTCAAGGTAGATACTCCACCCCCATCCTAGTTCTGGTAAAGTTCATCTACAAGTACAACCAATGCTGTCTCCATATTACGTGTGTGTGTGTGTGCGTGTGTGCGGGTACGTGAATTCAATATGCAGATATTATAAACCTCTTATTTCTTACTATTTTTATGAGAAGCTTGATTATTTTTTGCAGAGCTCTATGATAATTAACTGCTAACAAACAACTGCTAAGGAGCTCTGGTGGCGCAGCAGACTAAAGCACTGTTATTAACTGTTATTAACATCAAGCTGCCTGCAATTACTGCAAGTTCAAATCCCACGATGCTCAAGGTTGACTCAGCCTTCCATCCTTTCTAAGGTAGGTAAAATGAGGACCCAGATTGTGGGGGCAATAAGCTGACTTTGTATAAAATATACAAAAGTATGACGGCTATTGCTTAACGCATTGTAAGCCACCCTGAGTCTCCGGAGAAGGGCGGCATATAAATCAAATTTAAAAAAAAACAAAAACAAATAAAAAAACAAATAACAAAATTAAAGTTGAAAAGTTAGTCATTTTTTGCTGTTGCATTCTTTCTCACTTCTAAACTGTAATATTTGACAAAAATGCATTTTCCTGTTGGTCTCCCATTTTTACTTTAGTTGTGAACATTTTAAGATAAATATGAAATGAAACACATCGGTAATTGGGAAAGTAAGATAAACTATAAATAGTTATTCTGAATAAATGTGAAAAATGCAACTGCTTACTTTTTGGCTTGTATTCAATAATATCAAAGAACTGTGCATTCGAGTACAGCCTCTCATTTCTCCTGTTTCAATGGAATATCTGCAAGGTATCAAGTGGACTGAGGGATTTTTCTGTAACTGAAGTAAGGAAAGACTTCAGTTACAGAAAAATCTCCAGTTCACTCAATATCTGTTTATTTAGTTAAGTGATATAGAAAGTTAACATCACAAAAAAATGCATCATTCTAAGAAATCACAGCCTTTTGAGATTGTATAGATTGCATGCAATCAATGGTAGCAATACTATACAACACACCTGATTTGGCCAAATATACCAAAATTAAAATATCCTGAATCATGGACCTCATCAATCTCTGCCTCACTGCCTACTTTCAGTTTGATGGACAAATATAACAACAAATCAGAAGAATACCCAAGGTATCACCACTCTTAAGTCTCATAGTAGAGACTGTAATGTAGAGTCTAAAAACTATAGCACCCACACATATACAACCAAAAATATTGATCTGGTATGTAGATGAAACAACTAGAGAAGACATATGAAACAATTGACAACATCTTCAAAAGAATAAAATTTACAAGGGAAGAGATGAACAGCAATACACTAACTTTCCTGGATATCTTCCTCAGCAATGGTGGGCTGCAACTAGTTTAACAACCGGTTCTGTGAGCAAGCACTTTGTGTACATGCGCCTAACATGCTTGCGTGCAGTGTTTAAAATACAGCAATTTGAAGCTCAGCTGATTACCTTCTAAGGCAGCTCTGGTAAGTAGAACAGTAGAGGCGTGGAAATCAGCTGTGCAGCGCAAATCAGCTGAGCCAGAAAGAAGGAAATATAGGACAGGATAGGGCAGGGGTGGGTGAGTGGGCGGAGCCAGCTGATTGTCAGAACTACTGATTCGCCTGAACCTGTCCGAACCGGCAGCAGCCCACCACTGGAAACAATGGTTAATGCAAGTCTATGAAAAACAACCAACACAACCATGTGGTTCACTATGAACGTAACAAACCAACCTCCCACAAGAGGCGATCTGTAAGAACATTATTCACATGTCCCTCTCTGAGGGAGATGGGCGGAAAAGAAGTATGAAATATAATAAAATAAATAAATAAATTGCACTGCAGCACCCAGGTCACCTATCCAATCTCTTCCAACAAAAATGGATACCCATGCAATTTTATTAAAAAGTGCTGCCCATTCAACCCACTATAGCACAATCAGCCAATCCTATGAAAAGGATAATAGCACCATCCATCAAAAATATATCAGAAACAACCAACAGCCTATTACAGCCACACAATATCACCATAGCACACAAATACCTTTAGTAAACCAAAAGACCAAATTGCTAAAGGAAAAAAAAGAGTCATTTACGACATAAAGTGCACAGCTGCTATGTAGGACAAACAAGCAGAAAATCAGCAGAGCACATCGACTGAACACCAACTAGCAGTCAGAAGATGTAATGAAAGCTCCTTAATTTCATAACACATGCACAGATTAAACCATAATTTCAGTTGGGAAATTGTGAGCACCCCAGGCCAAGCTAAATCCAAATTGGATTTGGGGAATTCCTTGAAGCTTGGCATTCAGATAAACCAATCTTCAACAGACACAGAGAGATAAGCTGTATTTATTTGCCATTCAAAAAAGACAATAAAAAAAAACTAACAAGGAAACAAAAAGACCAGAACATATTATCTCCAGCAGCAACACCCAGATAAGCAGGAATTCACAACACTAGACCAAATAATCAAGCAGAAAACAATACCCTAATCAAAGAACTACCAAAGAGAAAACCACATCCTTATCAATACAGGTAATGCAAGCTACTGTATATAAAGAGGGAGCAAAGCCCACAATCACCAATACTAATGATGTTACCTAGTTGAGTAATGAAACATCTGGAAGCAAACAACCAAACTCTGGAAGCCACCAAGGACTCCATTGTATAAAAATGTATTGAACTTCAGTAAAAAAAAAAAATATCTAAGAAATGATAATATAGCACTACATAAACTGGTCAGTACTCTGTTAAGATTCCTACAACTTTCATAAAATATTGGAACCAATACAGCCTTCAATTCAAAAACTCTTACAGCATTATAGGACAGATATGGACCACTACAGATTTAAGTTAAGCATTTTTAGTTTCAGTGATCTAGAAATTTTCCACAAGTTTTTTTTTTATTCTGCTCCAGTACTGAAGAATCTCAAGCATCAAATTAATTTTCAGTATAAGTTCTTTCATGATGTCTCTAGCATTATCTGCTAATACCCCCTTTTCTCTCTTAGTGAGTCATGAGCTTCATCTTTCAAACTAGCTTACGCAGATAGCCTTTTACTGCATTTGCAATGAATGAGGGAAAACACTTAAATATTTTTTTATTAACAGGATACATCTACTGTTTTGCACACTAGACAAAGGGAACTTGTTTTCATAGTAAATGCTATAATTTGCATTCATCACAACTATTCCCTTCATATTCCTCCCAGCCATTGAAATGTTTCCTCAACAGACGATGGATTATGTGAGTTACTCTGGCCACACATATTAAATGCTTTGAAGTTTTTGATTCAGTTTTATGCCCATTTATTTAAATTCTATAAAAAACCATCTTGAATAATATACAAAAATGTATATTATTAGTTAAGTGCCTTGATTTCACTGGAAATATTTTATGTGATATTATTGTATTTGATTTTCTGCTAGATGATCCCTGAACAAAAACAACTAACCATACTGGAATTGCACAAACAATAGAACTTCACTGGACTTCAGTGAATTATTTGAGAGTTATGTTATTTCTCTTGTCAATGCTGATTAAAAGACTGGAGTTGATACTGTAAGGGGTTGTCAGACACAGAACACTGCTACAGAAAATTGAAAAGGTCAGGATAATTATGAATTAAAGCAAACACACTTAATTGTGACAGATGTGTGCCTTGCTGTTTTATATGCGGCACTATTTGTTGAACAGATTATTGCGTACTTCCCAGGGCACAATAAAGTAACCAACAGCCCAGAATTTCTACTGCTACCACAATCTGTTTTAACAGGACAATTTGGGCATTTGTATTTAATATTTTTTAATGAAAAATTCTCCCTTCTGGGCATACATTTCCACCACCACTATCATTTCAAATAAGATAATATACTAGTGCACTAAATGTTTGCACTTATAGATTTCTTTAACAATATTTAAGGACATTTACTATAAATTAATGCCAGTAAATTAAGACTGTCCCAAAACATTTAGAACTCACTCCAATTAAAATATTTGATACCTACAAAAGCCTCTGTATCCTTGCCAGTATAAACTCAATTAACAAATTTACTGTTCTTTCAGGAAACCCCATACAGTATGTGTCTGAGGAGATTGCTTCATGGTATATAGTGAGCCTTCAGTGCCATCATGGGCATGATTAATTCTAACATCTGTTCGCCAGACCTTTTTATCATATAAAGCCATATTTCCTGCTATTTCAGCAGGAAATAAATGCTGATGGAAAGTGGTTACTAGAATTAATTCTACAATATTCCAAAGTCAACTTACCCTTGTTCCAATCTATCCTCTCACTATTTGCTGAATTCTTACTAAATTCACATTTAGAGCTGTAAATTCACATTTATAGTTGTAATCAACTGTCAGCTTGCCACATGGTAGGTCACAGATGCAAAACATAAACAAATTATCTGCTTGATAATCATCTTTATATAAACATATAAAATTGGACCATTCTGTATTGGCCCTAGAGCTCTCCAAAACCATGCCCAGCCATAGGGACGCCTGCCTATTTGACTGGCCCACCCCGGGAAGCTACAATGCAGTTTCAGAGGAAGCTTGGGTTTTTTTTCCTGAAACTCTGCTACACAGCTCAGTCTTGTCACAGCTTGGAATGAACAGGTGACTAAGCAGATAACTGAGACCATGGAATGAATTGTTCCTCATTACTTTCCTTTTGGTTGCAAAATATGGTGCATTCATCATGCAGCCAAGTAAAATATTGATGTTTAACTTCTCCTTGTTTGTTATAAAAATAAATTGGGGAGGAAATATGATTTATCATGGAGAGCTGATAGTCAAAAATGATTCCTTCAGCTTATGGAAGTGAATAAGATCCTGGGAGAAGGGAAAGGGAAAATTTAAATATTTCCTATAATTCCAATGTCTTGTTATTCCAGGGGATCCCCCAGCAGACTTGGGAGAGAGGACCAGAGGGATCTGTGAAAAGTTAGTGCAGTTTACAGAAAATCATACATTTTGAAAGACTAAATTAAAAATTAATACATTGATACTTACAGCCAATCATCATCATAGCAACAGCAAAGATCTTCTCTCCATCTGTCGTTGGTGCAATGTTCCCAAATCCAACACTTGTCAGACTAGTCATTGTAAAATATAATGAAGAGATATAAACAGAATCCTTGCTTGGTCCGCCTTCCCATTTTCCAGTTGTTGTGTTCAATTGATAAGGTGATCCTATGGATTCCCCTAGCTGGTAGAGCCAGCTTTCATTTCGTATTGTGTTTTTATCCTCATTGATAACTTCATAGTCCCCAATACTGTACCAAATGCAGGCCAGCCAATGGGCTGCAAGACCAAAAACACACACCAAAAGAACCAAGACAGCCGCTCCATATTCAATATAGTGATCCAATTTTCGAGCCACACGACCCAGTCGAAGCAGCCTGACTACTTTAAGGGAACTGAACAGACTACTGATGCCCTAAAGGAACAAAGCAAAACAACCCATTAGTATTTAGTATTATTTTATCATGTAATATTTTTGTGAAGAATAAGTTGATTACATATTTACATAGGTTCAAAGTCCCACTACAATTGCAAAATTAAATTTATGGAGACCAAATAAGTAGTTTACCTAAAGTCAGCTTTATTTTTGATACATCCTATAAGTGAGAATGATGAAGAGTTAGATCCCAAATGTCAGAAAATTAGATTGATTAGTTTTAGTAAATCTGACATGTCTTAATTTCCTTGGCAATTAAATTGCTTCAGTTGTTTCAGCAGAATTTAAGAAGAATTTGTATTGGGACACAAGATGCTGAATAATTATGCAGTTATGTAGTCAACGTTGTTCTACAAATAATGGATTTAAGCTCCTATTAGGATCTCCTATGTCCCTTTTCAATTTTGAAAACATCCTAAAATATCCTAAAAAATTTAAGGATTTATTTAATAAGAAGTTTCTTTGATTACTTTATCATAAAACATATTCCTCAATTTCTCTTAGAAATAGCTTTCAACAAAACTATGATCTACTCTTAAAATACATTTGATTTCACTGAATAAAGATAATTTCATAATAAAAATTACTAATGATACATTAGCCTTCTGCAACCTAGTATACCTGTACTCTCCAGCTATTTTGCATAATAAATCTCATTATTTCTAAGCAGCACTTTCACTGTACATGCAAACTGATGGTTGATGCCCGATTGAAGAAGTCTGCTTTATATCCTTATAATCAATAATTTGCACATTAAAGGAAGACAATGCTATTTGGACTAATTGAAATTACTTCCTCACCATATTTCAAAATACAATATACTTCTGCCAAACAAACAACAGTCTAACAATTTCAATTAAATGATTAAAGCAAGTTTAACAAAAGGAACAACAAATTAAGTATATAAAGTAGTTTCAATGATGCCAGCAATTATTTGAACAAAATTCTTTTCTGAGTTTTTTTTTATCAGCCCTTTTTTAATTTAGATGAAATGGGATCTGGCAAACAAAAATAGAATTGACTGAGCACTTTTAAGAAATCATCATTGTCTTCATTAATTATTTTTAAAGAAATATATGCCACAGAATCAAAAATTCTTTAGACTATTTAATACATCACTAAAATATATGAATTAGAAGCATCTATATATATTTCTATACATACCTATGAAAAAGTAAATTCCCCTGTGACCCATGAGACATATTTTGCAATGGCACTATAACTTCAAACAGACAGAAACACACACACACTTCACACAATATATGAAAAACGTTATAACAGCAATTCAATCTAACATATCAACAAGAACATTTTTCAAAGTTTCCCTTCTGCAAATGCTTATTCTACTTTCACCTTACTGTTAAATTCAACATAGGGTGGATCTGTGCTAAAATTCTATCTAGGGTCCACATGGGGCTCCCCTTCGAAAACATTCAGAAGCTATAGCTAGTACAGTATGTTGGTCATTCCAGGAGAAGGAGCTTGCTGTGAACTCCTGTTGGTCAAGGAGTTTCAGCTCAAGAACAGCTTTTTCCAGTATGGTCCCAGCCCGGTTGAACATTCTGACACCAGAGGTGAGATCTACCTCCACCCTTCTGGCCTTCCAGAAAGGTCTTAAAAGCTGGTTTTTCACTGGATGTGGTTGACAGGGTAGGAAGACCTCACCATCCCCTTGGTTTTAGTTCTTATTTAAGTCTTCCTAGTTTTAACTGTTTTTAGGTTCATCTTTTTACTATTTTTAAACCACCCAAAGTCACCTTATTAGTGAAATGGGTACAGTCCCTAAAGTCAGCCAAAAATGTGCTAAACAACATTGGCTTAAAGCAATGCTGCATGCATTAATTGTGGTACTGAAGCGAAATAGGGCTACACAAGGTTTGTGCAAATCGAGTCTTTCTTTTTCCATGCCTCAATTAGGATTCAGAGAAAAAGTAGTCATTCAAAACAGCCCAAGGAGATAATACATGCAACTGCATAAAAGCTATCACTGACAATAAAACAAAAATGTTTAACAGCATTTCTCAAACTAAAAAAAAGTCAGGACACCTCTTGAGGAAGAAGTTTACATCTGAAGAGCAACCCAGAGTAGGGCTTTCCATGTTCCACCAATTTAACCTTTCATAGTGGTAGGTCACATGGAGGTGTGAAAGGTAGTTGGTCAAAAGTAAATAACCCAATCCTGGATCAAGGCACTATTAAAAAAGGACTGGACAGAAAGTGCACTCTCACAGAAAAGATAATTGTGTCTGGCCATTTACATAGAGGAGGCAGGACAAAGAGGCAAAATAAATTGGATTTTCATTGCAGTAGAACAGTATAAATAGAACTGGAATTCTTTCATAATGGTTTCATGTTCGGCTACAATAAATCTGCTTATCTCAGTCTTCACGTCCTGAGAAACTCTTGCAGTATTTTGCCTTGCCAGCTGAGAAGCCTGATAGGAAGCATCTATAAAGCAGGAAGCCTATACAAAGAAGTAATCCAGTCTCCAGGTTGCCAAAAGAGTGAGACAAGGCTGTATACCCTCCCCTTATTTATTTAGCCTACATACATGCAGAATATATATTGAGGGAAGGTGGGTAGGAAGAAAATGAGTCTGGGTTTAAAATTGGAAGAAGAAAACTGGAAGAAGAAACATCAATAATGTGCACTATGCTAATGATATTACTCTGATAGCTAAAAATGCAAATAATCTGCAAGCTCTAGTGATGAAAGTCAAGGGGCACAGTGGGAAATGGGAGAAGGATTAAATGTAAAGATCAAAATAATCACAATAGACACAGCAGCCAGTCCCAGAATAGACAATGAAAATATCAAAATGATGGATAGCTTCTGCCTTTGAAGATCATCTATCAATAGTAGAACCAGCAGTCAAAAATACACTGCAGACTAGCACTTAGTAAAGTAGCCATGAAGGAGATGGAAAAGGTATTTAGATGCCATGATGTGTCTATACCTACAAAGATCAGAATTGTTCAGACAATGGTTATCCTGGTGACATCTATGGATACAAAACTTGGACTTTGAAAAAGCAAGATAGAGAGAATATTGATGCTTTTGAAATTTGGTGTTGGAGAAGACTCCTGAGAATCCCAAGGACAACCAAGAAAACAAACAAATAGTTCAACGAACAAATCAATCCAGAGTTCACACTTAAGGCACAGATGACCAGGATCACAATATCATAGTTCCTATACGTTATATAAAGACCTAGTTCTTTGGAGACGTTTATAAAAGTGTAACGTTATAGTAACAGAATCTTACAACTCTGAATGCATTCCGCTCTCCCCTTTATCTTCATGAGAACTAGGGAGAGTTCTGTCTGAGACATTTACTCAACTTACATTCTTGTTCTGCACTCAGTCCTCTTTTATCTAAACCGCTATCTTGAGAGTGGTTCTTTTCCTGCCCCTTAAGACCATTCCTGCTGCTCAATACAGGTTGCTAAAAGTTGACACTAATAAGACATGATATGTCAATCAATGAAAGATCAAAATTGTTTTTTTTCCTCAAACCTGACCAATTGTCTCCTGCCCTAAAGTAAACTGGTTTGCAAAAGAGCCAAATGATCAGTTTCCTCCAAAACTTGTGTGATTGCCATTTGCCTGACAGCCCTGAATAAAAAAAAATAAAATCTTAGAATAATGATGTAGTTCAAGGATCATTTCCTCACCACCACCTCTGAAAATTGCCTTATTACATTCCTGTTTAAAGGATTAGGACAGCCTTCTCCAAGAAAGCATTAATCATCAGCATAATTTAGCTCATCAGTCTACCTCTGCAAAAGGCAAGAAGCTCTTCCAGCTTATCCATGTCTACAGGTCAAGGTGAAACTCATCCATTATATTGGACAGATAGCTATCTGAATTTCCACTGTCCAAACCTTCTTTCAGATTATGCTCAGGTTTACAGCGTGAGTCAGAACATGTGCAAACTATTTTTATCATTAATATGTTTTGCAAACTTGTCACAGCAGGTTGTAGGTGTTATGCAGATGTCTTTTTAAGACAGGACAAGGACATGAAAGCCAAAAGGGAGTAATCAAACTGGGAAAAGTGGTTTCCAGCAGGTGCAAATCTTGCTCATGAACATGCTGGTTTATTTGCAATTCTAAATATTGCTTAGCATCACCAGGATAACTATTTTTCTGGTACTTCTTGACACATATACAATCTTACTTATTCCCCAAGACTATGGCTAATATTTTTTGTTTCAAATAAGATTCAGGTGCACACTCGAGATTAATCCTTCAAGGAAGGTTCAAATCATAGAAACACATTAGGCCTAGGAACTAATCACATGACTGCAATGGATTGTTTATAATACACTAGGTCCATTCAAACAAGTTCCAAACTTTTATTTAACACTTCCTGTGGGCAGTGGTAGAAATAATACAGGCGGTGGCTTTGTTCTCCTAATGCTTGCAAGTTTGGGTAGCAGATGAACTATACTAGCAGAGACTGGGCAACCTATTGCTGCATGCTGCCTCTGCAAGATTTTCACAGGACCCTTAAAGAAAAAGATGTGCTAGGCCTCCGGTAATTTAATGGATCTCTTTAAGTAAAACACTCTTCAATCCCATCACTAAAATGTTGGATGCGCGATCCCAATGCGAACCAGTAGTAAAGGTAAGTAGAACCCACCCCAGAGTCTAACCTACCTTACAGGCCCATTGTGAATCATGAATGCTGCCACAAGTTGTTTTTAGGAAAACTGTAATTCAAATGTAATAAAGTAAAATTATAAAAATATAACTGAATTATCTTCAGGGAAAGCTATCTATCTTCTCTTTGTTGTGAAGTTCGCCAAACTGCTATTACCTAGTCATTTCGGTAGATAACTATGTTGAGGCCTGAAGGAAGTGACTATGATATCTTGGTAAATTAGGAAAGGGAAAATTTTCCATATGGTCATGGAGATATACAGGTGGAGATGGTAGAAATAAAGACATTAAGAATCAGGCCATGGTGTCAGAGGGCCTGGGTTGAATTTTAAGTGAATCTAAAAAAAGGCAGACATTAAAAATCCATAGGTCAGGACCAAGACTTTACATTAAGCATTTTGAGTTGATGTCCCTATAATGTAGGGATTAGCAACAATTGCTGCAGACCAAGTGTTCCTTCTGCATCCTAAGCTACTTTGTGGTCTTCAGGCAAAACTAATTCCAGGGCCAGTGATAAAGAAATCTACAAGTGTTTGTCCAATCAAAACCTATGTAGGAGAAGATACCATCTTAGGTCAGACTTTTAATATCTTTGATCAGTACAGGTAGTGCTCAATTTACAACAGTTCATTTAGTGACCATTCAAAGTTACAATGGTGCTGAAAAAAGTGACTTGTGACTGTTTTTCACACTTACAACCATTTCGGTATGCCCGTGGTCTGGATGCTTAGCAACTGGTTTGCATTTATGATGGTTGCAGTGTCCCAAAGTCATGTGATCCCCTTTCGCAACCTTCTGACAAGCAAAGAATCTGGGTAAGCCAGATTCACTTAACAACTGCAGTGATTCACTTAACAACCATGGCAAGAAAAGTCATAAAACGAGGCAAAACTCACTTAAATGTCTCACTCAGCAACATAAATTTGGGGCTCAATTGTGGCTGTAAGTCTACTTATACTGGAAATCCATATGACAATTATTTTAGATAATTGTCTAATTGTCCAGCATTATGTATCTATAAATACGAGTGACTCTGGTGAAGTTGAATTCTAATCTGCCATTATTATGGCTTGAAACTAGGTTTAATAGACATCCTTCTCCTAAAAACATTTACCTTGAATTCTAAGATTGCTATCTACTAACTGAAATTAGAAATGGTGAAAAGAAGAGCTACATATTCAATGGATATAGACTGCAAGGCATTATCTTTTGGAAGTGGGTAAATATGCACAGCTCATTCACTAAACTTTAAGTCCAATTTTAATAGTTTTATAGTATGTGTATATGTATATGTATATGTAAACTGAGTCAGAGATTTGGAATTGACAGGGCTTTATATATATATATATATATATATATATATATATATATATATATATATATATATATATATATATATATATATATAAAGCCCTGTCAATTCCAAATCTCTGACTCAGTTTATTATCACTAGCCATTGACTCTGGATAAATTGTTTTTCCTCTGACTTACTGGTGAAATGCTAAGTAGCACCACCTCTTCCTTCACATTCTGACCTGGTGAGAATGTGTATATTAACGGCTAAATCTTTTTTTCAAAATGAGACTGTTGCATTGGCTCACTAAAAAAAAATAATCTTATAGAAGATTATAGAATCTTATAGAAAAATCAGAGACCCAGAGATGAAGAAAAATGAATTAAAATTGCTTTCTACGGAAGTTGACATTAGCTACTCTATTCAGACCCAAATTTCACATAAGTCGAAACACCAAAACAGATAGACAGCCCAGTCTATAACTAAAACGCACCCTATTTCCCAGCTAGTTTCACTGACTCTACTTGCTACACAATGGCACACACAGAATGATATCAGGTCACAAATTCCAGCTTTATCCTTACATCACAACATCTGTATATTTAATCAGAAACAAAAGTCAAAATGAAATGCCTTTTCTGGCCATTGGAAACAATCAGAACTCAGTATCTTATTCCCTTATTACAGTAAAAAAGGTAGGCAGTCCACACTAATTGCTACCAGTCAATCACTTTTCAGAAAAATCATCTATTCCAAAATTTAAAACAATTTTGAAACCACAAAAATACTCACAGGAAAGAACCCAGTCAAAATGAGTCAGAATGCTGCCCTTCCCCAAGCTTCTCAGCAGAGAGTCTGCCTTCCGTTAATTAAATAAAATAAAATAAATGCTCAGTCAACACACACAGCACAAGGAAAACAAACTATTTATCTACATTATTTCATTAACACCTATTTTAGCAGTTTACAGGCATTAAGCATTTTAAGTGCAGCAGGAAAAGCAAGCCACTGGAAAAAAAAAAAGAGAATCCTAATTATGTAATGTAAATTGCATCATTTGCTATGGGAAGATTTTTTTCCCACTATTAACAGCCAAGCATTGTATTTGCTTGGTTCTGACGTAGGAGAATGAAGTACAGAAAATTAAGCAAGAGGTGCAAAAAAGATCATAGCAAGACTAGGGCTTGTACTTGATCCATGGCAGTCACTGGAATTCTTTCATAACTGCTTTATAATTTTGTAACAGTTAATCTATTTGTCAGATTCTTCAGATCCTGAGAAATAATTTCTTGCAATATTTGCCATGTCAGCAAAAAAAAAAAGGACTGAATTAATTCTGGTGACTCCTTACTCCCACTATATTGGAGGCAAATTTTGTTTTCTGTATTTAAACCATGGCCACAAACCAGTGGTGGGTTACTACCGGTTTTCCCCGGTTTGGGAGTGGAAATCTTGACAAATCTTGATGATCGCGCGCAAAATACATGCACAATGCGAACCGGTGGTAAAACTGGTTAGAACCCACCACTGCCACAAACACTTCTACCGACGCAGTAATCACTGAACAGGTCACTAATACCTTCCTTCAGCAGCATACACAACCCAACATCAGAAGCGGGTAACTGCCCTGGATGAACAGTTAACTCAAACTGTGTACCAAAAGGCACAAAAGTCAGGGCAGATCTAGCAATTACCAGTTGTCACAAAGCTTACTACATTTATTTACTTATTTTATATGGCCACTCATCTCACTTGCATGGATGGCATACAGTTAAACCACAAGCAAAGTCATAATCTTCTACCATTAAGAACAATTAAAAATTTTAAAAAATACATTTAAAATTCAGTAATAAAAAGACAGAGAAGAGTGAACTTTAACAATATAACCATTTAATGCGCTGCATATTTCCTTGGGAGCTCACAGCCCAATGGCATCTTGGGCCAAGTTTTAAGGGCCTTCTGGAAAGCCAGAAGGACTGGGATCAATGTCACCTTGGGAGAAATGAGGTTCTACAGGGCAGGTACTACAGCAGAAAAGGCTGTCTCTCAGGATCCTGCCAAATGAAGTTCCTTGGTTGATGGGACCTGCAATATGCCCCTTCTGCTGGTCCTGATGTGGCAGATTGATGTAAGTGGGACTATGTTGCATCGGTCTCTGGATTCCTGGCCAGATAAATATGATGTTAACTCCAGGGAGAATGAAGTCCTTCATTACTCAATGAGAATAATGTACCCCCCCCCGCCCCCGTGAGACGGGAGATTTTCCTTAGATTACTCCAGGCAAGATTTATAATTGGATTCCTAACTAGGAGGTGGAATGGGTGTCAAATGGAAAATCCACCTCCTGGAAAGCAGCACTCCTGTTCTGGATGATTAAAATTAACCTTTTCCTTAACTCTCTTGTCTCCTTAGCCAAATTTTCAGATGTAGGAGCCAGCAGAATCCAATTAGCCTGCAGAAAGTAAAACAGGTGCTTTGTTTTACTTTCCTTTGTTTCAGATTTGGGGTAAAATTGGCCTATTAAACTTCCTTTCTTTGAATCTATTATGATATATTTGTGGATTTGACTGATTTGAATATATGCTATCAAGTTACTTTCAACACTTAGCAGCCACTAAAATAGGCTTTCTCCAGATTGATGTCTCCCATTCTAATCCTTTGGATCTTCCAATGGTATACCTATTGTAATTGAGTCCATCCACCTTGCCAACGATCCTCCTCTTCTTATTCTCCTTCCAACTTCCCCACTGTGAAATACTTCTAAAAAAAAGCAAGTTGTTTACATAATTATTCAAAGTAGGATAATTTGGGTTTCGATCAAAAGTTCTGGAGTGATTTGTTCTACAATCCGTTTGTTTTCTGGACAACCCATGGTATTTTCTGAAGTCTTTTCCATCATCAGAGTTCAAGGGCATCAATATTCTTTTACCCTGCTTTGTTCTACTTCCACAGAATGTTACATGGAAAATGATTGTCTGCACAATTCTCATCTTGGTAGGTATTCAACAAATCATGGCATCTGAATATTTTCTCCAAGGCTTTCTTTGCTCTCTGCCAAATGCTAGTCTATGGAATATTTCTTGATAACTATTTCCTTTATTATGGATGGTCTATTGAAAAAAAAATCAAAAATCATCTCCCAACTTGGTATCTTCACTATCAATCTGGGACTGGTTGCTGTATCTATTGTCAATATTTTGGTCTTTTTCATATTTAATTTTAATCCCATTTCTTCACTGACTTCCTTGACTTTCATTACTGCAGTTTATAATTCATTTGCATTTTCATTCAGCAGAGTAGTTTCATCAGCATAATGCAGTTTATTGATGTTTCCTGCTCTTGTTTTAAAACCATGTTCATCTCCTTCCATTGATGTGGATTAGATAGGCATTGTTCAAGCAACTGCTGTAAATAATCCAAGCCTGGATTGTTAGGAAATCACTTACACAAGTTCAAAAATGGGAGCATCTAAGAATTAAGTAGGACTCAGACTTACTGTACCTTGCTCAGTATCATAATTTGATTTTTCCTATTACTCTCTTACCACTGATTCTGGCTATGTCATATAGTTTGAAGCCCTGAGAAAATCTGAATCTACAGGCAATTTTCCAAATTCTGTATTTGATGAAATATAAATGCTTTATTCAGAGAATAAAACCAAAATGAGCTTTAAATTTTTTGATGGTAGATTCTTGCTTCTGAATATATGGACACTTTTCATCTCACTGTTTTTGACCATTATGAAAACTTGCAAATTTAACCTCTCCTGTAATGCCTTATAGTTATCTAGTGGTGTATTGAATATGGTGGCCAACCTGGGGGCTAAAGGTCCCCAATTATAATTGAATATTTTTTCAATTATTTATTTATTTGTTTGTTTGTTTGTTTGTTCAACTTGTATGCCGCCTTTCTCCGAAGACTCAAGGCTGTTTACAATGCATTTAAAAACCATATATAAAAGCATTAAAAATTAAAACATTAAAAACAATTAAAACCCATTCACACCATTCATGGCCAGATCTCGCCAGATCGCAACAGCGAGATCAATGGCCCCAGGCCTGCCGGAAAAGCCAGGTCTTTACCGCTTTTTGGAAGGCCAATAGGGTGGGGATGGACCAGACCTCAGGAGATAACTGGTTCCAGAGAGCTGGGGCAGCCACAGAGAAGGCCCTCTCCTGCAGGCCCGCCAGCCGGCATTGTTTAGCTGACGGGACCCGGAGGAGACCAACTCTGTGGGATCTTACCGGTCGCTGGGAGCTATGTGGTAGAAGGCAGTCTCGAAGATACTAAACCAATCCAATCTAATCATGGTCTTCTGTCATGCATCCATAGAACTCAGTCATTTATAGAAATCATCATAATGGGTAGGAGCAGGTCAGCATGTGAAAATGAGTTGTGGGTGAACATGGTAGACAACCTCAAGTGTACTTACTCTGGTGACATACGTGTGTTGTGTGTGCGTGTGTGCGTGTGTGCGTGTGCTTTCAAGTCAAGTGTGTGACTTGTGGGCTTGTGATGACTACCTGGATTAGACTCTGCTATTGCCTCCTTCTGCAATTTAAGGGAAAGTAACTGGTCCAAGTGGCCTTTTGTGCCTAGAATTCATAGTCTCCCAGTTTCTACCCTTACACCTTAACCACTTGCTCTCCCTGCTGGTGCCCCTCCTCTGCTGAGAGATTGTGTGTGCAAGTCTCAAACAGCAGAATGGGTCTCTTCCTTCACAAATATAGCAGCTAATTGCTTTACCGATTGCTGGGCATCATTTGCCTTGCCTTGCCTGACAGCTGCATTTATTCATCTGCACTTATCTTTCAGTACTTGTACTTCTCAGAGCGTTTCAAAGTAATTTTAAAGAGAGAAAAAATGCACGCACACGAGCAGAAAGAGCATTTAAACTATCCTTTAAAAAACTGATTGTAAAAAGGTATAGAGATTAAGCAAAAACATGTACCAAACTGCCTCCGTTCGTTCAAACATGAACAAAACAACATCAATGAATTATGTGCATTTTTTAAGAAGTTACAAACGGAGATGGAAATGACAGGAATGAATTGAGGACAGCTTTGTCCATAGTTAGAAGAGAGATTATGCACTTTCCAGCCATGGACATCTTCATGTGGATGAAAGGGAGAAATGCTAACTCATATGAGATTATGTAAATTGCACAAGGGTGTCGTGATCCACCTGATGCAAATTATATCACTGCATTGTTTGTGCTGTGAAGTCATGATCCATGTGACTTCATTCTGACAGCCCAGTGGGTTCTAATGGCATTACTGCTGCTTCTTATTCAGACGTGACTCTGCCTTCACGCCCAGAATCCACTCAGCTGGGCTGATTCTTCGTGCTGCCTAACTTTTATTAACTTGCCTGAGGTGCTTGTGCTCTATTCTAGTGCCAACTATAGCAATATAAAATGCTGTGCTTGCTGCAGTCATCTATGCTTAGGCGGTTAGATTTTTATTTGTTTGTATCACACACATACAGTACACAAACACACACACCAAGGAGATGACAGGTCCTATTGTCAGGCAATGTCCTCTAGTAGGCATAAATTGTTTATAAGTTATTTTTGGTTGCCACTATTTTGCTTGTGTGGCTTTTGTTCTGTTTATATCTCTATATTTTATTGTTACATTGACACTTTAAACTCTCTACCCAGAGTCACTTTCATAAGATAGGTGAACATACAAATATAATGAAGTAAGTAAATCACTCAAAAAGCAATTAATGTTCAAAATTAAAAAGCGTAATATCTTATATTATGCTTTTTAAAAAGCATAAATCTTATATGTATAAAATGCAAAACAAAGAGCCTCATCTAATACGTTCTTGCACTTGACAGGATGTGAGCAATTTTAAGACAGCATAAAATGCAGGGGCTATTTATTTCTTGAATCAAATTAAAAGTGTCAAGCCCATGATGCATTTCAATGTTCACATTCTCAAAGCACTTTTTGTACAAACTGAATACAGAAACACGTTTCTCATCCTAATGTTCTTCATTGACATCTTCTGCTTGGACTTTGTTGTTCTCCTTTGGCTATTAACAATGCTTAACAGAAGCTGTTTCATCTTTTTGCTTTCCTTGTTCTCACTCATCTTTCATATTTACTCTGCCAGCAAAACCCTTGAGGGACTGCCCCATAGCATCATTACAGGATTAAGCAGGTGCTGAACCTCAATCTTCATATCAAACTCCTCTCTGTCATTTAGTAGCTCAACTGGTCACCGGTTGGCTTCATGCCATTACTTCCTTGACCATTCATAATTTTTTAAATTCATTTTTATTTAAGAAAATGTATATGGCCATCCATCTCACTCTCAGTGACTCCAGGCAGCTTACAAGGATAAAATAGGAATATATTATCTTTTCAAAGTGATGTAGTGATTTGCTGCAAATCTTGGAAATCAATAGCCTCTTATTTATTGATACTGTATTTGGTGAGTTGCTAGATTCCAATCATATTTATAAGCAAAATTGTAAATGACATTTCATAGGTTTGTTTTAAACTTTTCAGTTATGTTGTTTTTCTGGGGATTTGTTTTCATTGACCTGAGCTATAATACAAGATTGGCTACTCAGGTACTAGAACTATAAACCTTCCCTCGCAGTTCCCAAATATTTTATATTTCCCTCAATCCAGAGGCAAACACTGTCATTTCTGAATCAGTCCTAAAGGTGCAGTGACTTATATGTGCTACATAGTAGATTCTCAGATCATGTTGGTTGATTCAATGTCACAACCAGGAGGCCTAATTATGAAGGCATAGATCTCTTAGTTGTATAAAGTGCTGCTTTGGTAGTGAGTTTTCAAAGTACAATAATGTACAACTTAACAAGATCAGCTGCACTTCTTTGACAACTGTTGTTACCATATATAATATTATCCCCAGGATATAATTTTAATCCTTAATTTATTAACCTTAAAAAATCTGTAAAAGGCTGCTTATCTTTATTCTACCATGTGGTTAGTCATGCCAAGCATATTCTTTCAAAGCAAAGGAATTATATAAGTTGATGAAGAAATAGTAAATGCAATCAGTAATATTTACTCAACATACTTAATTTAAACTATTGGATTTAACCAATTTTCTCAGATGATAACACCAGATGATAACACCAGCCACACAAAAACCAGCCCTAATCTATAAGGCATTAATGTTCTAAATTATTTGTTTAAGTGAGCATGGAATCATATCCATTGTTTCCTTCTGCTGTAATGGGAACAGCATGGTATTTCACCCAGAGTTGCTTCCACATTTGAGGTAGTTTATAAATGAATTAATAATCCTTCTTAGCCCATTATTATTTCTCTGATTTGTCTGGGCAAGAAAATGTTATCTGCCACTAAGCCTAATAAGAATGAAATATGGTGCTCAATTTAGCAATTTCAGCAGGCCATCAAATAGTGTGGCTCATGCCAGGACAAATAAAAGAAAACTACAGTTTTAAAATTACATCTTGGCTCAACCCAGATGCAGTTATATTTAGGATGTATCCCACATGACATAGCCAAGAAATTCAACAACCAGGAAGCAGGCACTTCACAGGATAGAGAAGGGGATGGGAAGGCAGCAAAGCCATGTCTATGTGAATTAATGAGTGGCTACTGCAAGGTTAAGAGCCTGTAGTACAGTGGAGTAAAGCACTGTTATTAACATCTGCTGCTTGCAGTTACTGCAAGTTCAAATCTCACCAGGCTCAAGGTTGACTCAGCCTTCCATCCTTTCTAAGGTAGGTAAAATGAGGACCCAGATTGTGGGGGCAATAAGCTGACTTTGTATAAATATACAAAAGTATGAAGGCTATTGCTTAACGCATTGTAAGCCGTCCTGAGTCTCTGGAGAAGGGCGGCATATAAATTAAAGCAAAAAAAAAAAAAAGGTTGGAAAAAAGATGGGCCATGTAAAACCCATGTTCTGCAGCCTTCATCTGGCATGAATGGCCAATGTGTGAATCAGCTAGGCTAGATGCCATGGCTGCCTGTTGAATGCCTACACAAAGAAGTTTAACGTTTCAGGTCAGTCACTCAAAGATCCTGACAGAAGTAAGCTGAAGAGCCTTTTCAGGTTAACAAGGTACATTTAACAGAATAACAGAGTTGGAAGGGATGTTGTCTTCTAGTCCAACCCCCTGCACAAGCAGCAAACCCCACACCATTCCAGATAAGAATTTGAAAGGACTGTCCCTCTAATTAGCATAGCTTTTTACAGTGCTCAACAGGGCCCAAACATGTCTCAAAATTGATGAATCATTGTAGTCAGGTCTAGTGCTCATTTTTCTGATTGAGCTGTATGCTACGAAGAAAGTAGGAAAAAGAGATCCTTTCAACAGGATCAGCCTCATTGGGCATCAACCTTATCCAGTACTGGATTCATTGTGCTGGATACCTGAGGCCAAGTTTGCAAATTACATAATATATATTAACTGGTAAGGTCTCTCCCCCATCCACATACATATATACATATCCCATATGCTTTATATTTCAGGATTCTTGCAGACTGTATAAATGGTGAAGCATTTCTAAAAACAAGGCAACTGGCAAAGATTGTGCTAACATCCATTCTGTATAGGGAATGATTATATCCAAACTAAATTACTCAACTTACACCTGCTGTTCCCTTACAGTGCAAGAGAAAAAAAGCCAAAGGGAACAGAGTGTGATTTTAAGGTCCTTAGCTCATTTGATTAGTATGATTGAAACCATTTCAGTTGTCCCTGTAGTCATATTATATTCTATCTTCTTTTTTGTAAAATAAAAGTATTACACAATATGGCTAAGAGAAGCAGCCTCCAGATTTATCTTTAAAAGACATTTTCTCCTCTCCCCACTTACTTGCCTATAAACCATATTTTTAATTCAATTATCTGATTATTTTGTCTCAAAGTCTATTGGCACTGGTTCTAGCGATTGTACAGAAGCTGGAACAGGAAGCTTCTAGGAAGAAGAAACTGGGAGTAGCAGAATCTGCTCAAAAATTCAAAATAATAAATTCACTGTTTTCATCCTACATGAATGCACCAACATGAATGCACGATTCCAACAGCTGCTCTTCCAATCATTTTCCATAGAAAACTCTCCTCAGGACTTCTGTCATACCCCTTAAAAGACATAAATTCTGTGTTTTCTTCAATCTGCAATTTTCTACATCTTTCAGAGTATATTTCCTTCAAAGCACTGGAGTGGATTATGGCAACTGGAGTCATTTATATAGTTCACACTTGTCATATTCTTGAATTCAAACAAGCTTGAATTCAAACAACCAGTTAGTCTAATCTTTGATTTAGCATGTCATGGGAAATATAACCATAGCTTAATATGTCCCATGTACAATATGCCATATAATGATTTATTTGTTTCAACACATTTATCCATTTACTGCAGCTTCTATGCCAGCCAATTCCCAAAGTCTCTGAGCAACTACATCCACAATTAGCATTGAATAAAAAGGGTGATCAGCCAAAAAAAACAACAACCTCCTATAAAAATACATGAACATAATTGCATCACCAAGAAACACTGATCTTCCATATCCCCAAACTCACTCCTGAACAGCCACGGCTCTTTAGCGCTTCAGATACACATTATGTAGCTACAGCAATTGTGTTTTGTTTTCCCAGGGTTACATTTTTTGTTGAAGCTTCCATAAGGATGCATCCTATGGGAAGAGTTAGGCATTTCATTTTCCCCTCCAGTAGAGGACTTAAGAACACAAACATGTTCCTGACTTGGCCTGAGGACATCTAGCATGGATCTAGCCATTTTACATTCTCATTCATTGTTCTTCTGTTATCAGTGGGAGAGATGCAATGAACGCTGTTTATTAAGGTTTGGTGCTTCCCAGGTAACTCAGGGTTTTTGTTAGTTCTCTGCTGCATCTAGTTTTAGTATATGTGTCGTCATCATCATAGGCCGTACAGTATCTTTCTAGCACTATGCTTATATGTTTGATGCAATGATTTTAATATTCTCACTGTATAGTCTTGGTCACTAACTGAGCAGTATACAGGTAGATTGGAAGAGACGATACATTTTTAAAAATAACTTCTCCTGTAGTTGTCTTCATTGAGACCGATAAAGACTATTCTGGATTTTTTTCCTTTCATGTAGAGAGCTTTTAAAGAATACAGGAAGGCAATACCCATACAGCCTTTGTACTCCATGAAGTCACCAAAGCTAAATCGGTGATGTTTCCAGAGCTTATTTCAATATTTGCTAATTTCCTAGCAGGCTTTCGAAAGCTACTGATTTGATAGCAAAGCCAACTCACCTTATCCTTAGGAACACAAAATATTGTGACAGGAATTTTTAGAAGCAGAATAATGAAACGGAAAGAATATTGAAAGGCAATAAAAGTATAGAATTTATGAACTGAACACAGTAGTATGCTGAAGTATTTAATTTTTAATTTTTAAATACCATATTTTTCAGAGTATAAGACACACCTTTCCCCCCCCCCTAAAAGGGGGTGAAAATTTAGGTGTGTCTTATAAACCGAATGTATAACCGCACCCACCCACTGGCCCCCACCCTTTGGCCTCTACCTCCCAGCAGTTTACCTCCTTGCAGCAAGCAGTAAGAAGAAACAGCTCATTTCAGCTTCAGCACAGCCTAATTAGTACAAGTTGATTGGATCGGCCTCCTGACTCTCAGCTGTTTTACTCTCAGCTGTTTTGCGCAGGCCTCTCCTGTTTGCTGCAAGGAGGTAAATTGCTGGGAGCAGATTTTTTTTTTCCTTGTGCTAATCAAGCTAGGCTGAAAATAAAAATGAAAGTAAAGCAGGCTGTTTGCTGCAACGACGCAAAATTTCTGAGAGGCAGAGGCAGATTTCTTTTTCTTGTTTTCTTCACCAAAAAAGGTAGGTGCGTCTTATAGTCCGGAGCGTCTTATACTCCGAAAAATACAGTAATATTTTTCAATTCAAAATAGAGTGGAAGGGATCTTGGAGGACCTCTAGTCCAAACCCTTGTTCAAGCAGGAAACCATTATCATTACCCTATTTAAACAAGATTCTTAGAACCAAAACATAAATACCTTTAAACATATTGATAAATTATTCAAACTATGTTTAGAAGGTTTATTTAGTATATTGTTAGAATTTTAAGAACAAGAAAAAATATTACAGGGCAATAGAAAAGATTACTTAATATTAATAGTTAATAATCTGATACTAATAGTTATCAGATATAGTGGGAGGATTAGACTAATTGCGAAAAAGCTATAACTGGTTGTCACATGTTGGACATATAATTTAAAAATTATTTTAGACATAATGGGTGAAATTGAAAATATTCTGTAGACTTTCATTCATTCCAGGCCTAGTACACCTTCAACAATCTCTGGAAAGAGATCCTTTTTATTGTGTTATTATAAATTTTGATATAGCAGGGAGCTCTTTCAACCACCACCATCCCTCCAGAGATAAGAGGGAGCCCAAATGCAAGCAGGATTTTCATCCTCTGAATCAAAACACAGTACAGTGTGACTCTGGAGAAGGTGGAGAACTCCTGGGAGGCCTGGCTCAGGTTGCGTGTGTCTCCCTGCTCAAGGACTGAAAATCCGGCTTGGAATTTCACAGGGATGATTTTTGGTTCCTAAACAGAAAGGCAATGCAGGGTGTCTCTCAGAAGGATAGGGGAGGACAGTGAAAGTCACATAAAAGTGTCTCTTTGCTCAGGAGCTGGAAATTTTGTTTGGATATTTATGGAGGGGATTTTCAGTAGCTTAGCAGAGAGATATTATGTGTTGACTGTGCTGGGCTTCCCAGGGTCTCCTCCACTCCACCCCACCCCTGTGCTTCTGTGTTTCTTACCTGGGACTCACAAGATCGCTTAATAACTGCAGCCAGGGGTACTAAGATTATGGCTGTTGAGTGAAGCAGTAATATGGCATCTCACTTAATGACTCCTTCACTCAACATCTGAGATTCCTGTCCCAATTGTGTTCATAAATCGAAGGCTACTGTATAGTACAAATTATTTTCCAAGAAAAATTGATCACAGATCTTCAACACAAAACTATCTTGCCTATGATACTGAACACTGTAAGACCAATTTTGATATAGAATTGTGCACAAATGAGGAACATGCAGTTGCTAAAAAGTATAAATGTTTATTGAACTTTGAAACAGAAGAACAAATGAAAGAATAGTGAAACATGTAAGATAAAACAGGCTAAAAGGTTTGATTATAACAAAGAGATCAGACAGTGGGTAATGTGGTTGAAAGGACTGAAACACTATAGTATGTTATAATCTTAAAGAGAACATTTATAAAATAATGTGTTGTTGTATATGACACCAGAGAAAATGTTTAGAATCAGGGGTGGGTTCTACTTACCTCCGCTACCGGTTCTCAATGGGAGGTGCGCTTCTGCGCATGCGCATAAGCTGTGCATGTGCAGATCATTCATAATGATGCCCGGGTGGGTGGGGGCGCCTCCCGCTGCCGTTACTACCGGTTCGCAAGAACAGGACCGAACCGGAAGCAACCCACCACTGTTTAGAATGTATAAAGGCATTTCAAACTTCCGTAGGAAAATCAAACAAGAAGGGTCATTTTATCCTGTTTTATCATGCTGAACATGTAAAAAACTAAAAATGTTAGATTCAAATATCTATACTGATTCAGAGGATTTTAAAGATTAATATACAATTGAGACCAGAAGTCTTCCTTTTGGTACTGAAGCAGCAGGAAAAGTCATGGAAGTTTGTTTTTCTGTGTGATAACCACAGCCAGATTATTGAATGCACAAAAGTGGAAAGACTTGGCAATATCTACAATGGAGGAATGGCTGGTGAAGATGATAAAACTTGCTGAAATGGCCAAATCGAATTATTTGATTAGAGAAAAGACAATATGTGCATTTATTGCTGACTAAGCTTTTGGCATAAAACAAAACAATGAATGTATGACTTATAGGTTTGATTACTAGATGGGATAGATTATAGAAAGAAAGTCATGTAATTTAAGGGGAAAAGATAAGTGTATAATTGTATTTTTAACTTTTAAGAAGATCAGAATTTTTTCTTTTCTTTTTCTTTTTCTTTTACCTTTTCTTTCTCACTTTTAGCCTTCTCTTCAATATTTTTCTTTTTTCTTCCTCACCTTGTATTTGTTTATAGTAGTTTTTATCTTATTTTTAAGACTTTATTCACACCCACACATGCAAAGAAAGTTTTCTTTTTCAATCACATTCTAGCAAAATGGATGATGCCCTCTTGCCCCACAAACATTCCCATATTCTTTCACCTATGTATTAGTTTCAAGTTGCCTATACATCTTACTTTATTTCAAAATAACAAAAGAAAACAATTGAGCCTAAAAGTAAGTAAATTTCACTTGAAACATAGACTATAGATTTATAAGAAGTTCTTATATATTAATAGTTGTAGTATAGGATGGCAAAACAGCATCAAGGTAAGCATTATAATATGAACAGAGAACAGCTGGTATAAATCCAGAAAACTGGTCTCTTTTCATTCTGTTTTGGTTCATGGTTTAAACTAATATGGAAACAAAAATCATAGACTCACCTCATCAACATTCTCAAATGCATTGATCACATCATATGGCAAACAGGAGAGAAGGTCAATTACAAACCAGGTCTTCAAGTAATTCATGCGGATCAGCTTTGGATCAGAGATCACCTCTCCGGCAGGCCCAACAAATGTAGTGTGAAAATTAAGCACAATGTCTACCAGAAAAATGACATCTACGATGCTGTCCACTACCAGCCAAGCCACATTGTTCTGTTTGGTTTTAAATGAGACGTTGTAAGGGACTAAAATTGCAGTGTAGAAAGTTAAAATCAGAATCACCCAATCCCAAGTAGTCTTGAAAACACAATAATGTAAAATGATATGAGGTGGGGTCTTTGGTGCTTCTTGCTTGTATTGCGGGAGGATTTCAGAGCCCAACTGCAAGACCTATAGAAATGGGGAAGGGGAGAGATAAATAAATAAAGAGTAAAATCATTTTTAAATTGAAACCTAAAAACTAAAACATTTTCATATTAATTTACATGGACCATCTTCCCTAAAAAGTTACTTTCCCTGTAGAGTTTGCCTGATATATCATCAGCACTGCTATTTTTAAGCCAGTGAAATGTGCTGTTCAAATATCTTTAGAAGACTGGAACATATGGGAAGCTATTTATATATTAGTTACTTACCTAATTATTTCCAACATATCTATGCCATTTAGTCAAGCAACTCCAGGCAGTTTACAGGAGGGAGATGATCAAAATAAGAATGCAGGAACTTGTTTCATAACTAATATCTAACCTTGATTTTATCTGTGTGTATATAAATACATACATAAAAGTCTGTATCCTCTCGTAAAACTCCTTAATCACTCTTGGGCAATGCACTTAGATCACAATACAGGAAACACCTATATGCCACAGTGAGAAAAAGATACATTTTGAGGAAAAACAGTTGGCAGGGGGAAAAGGTCTGTCTGTTCTGATCTAGAATTCCTGAGACAGTAAAAAGCACACAATTAGTCCCCAAAACCCTCTTTTTATTTCAACGGCTGTGAATTCTGTTCGTTCCCAGCCCGTGATGAGTCACAAATAGTTTGTAAAGAGTCCGACAGAAGTCTGCCACAGTCCTTTGAGATAAGGCTGATAAGCACCCACCTTTATCTCCCTTGACACGCTGCCAAAGACCTAAATTGCAATTAGCTTTGCAAGGCCACACGGAGCACAAAGTCAAAAATGAAGCTTCAGAATTTAAACCGACCAGCATGAACAAAGTTGCTTCCTGCAAAGGCTCACATGCCTTTGCTCCTCCTTTATGTCTTATGGGAGCGGCCAATCATCTCCAAGCCTTATCCCAAGTCTCCCCTTTGTCTTAACTGTTCTTGCCTTCTGGCAGCTCTGCGCATATGTGCATTGGGAACAGGCCCCCCATTCCTCTGCCTCGCTGGATGTCAAACTCTGGAGGCTCCGGAGTCAGCACATAACCTCCAGATGGCCCTAGCACCATCTTTGCCTCCAATACAGAGCCCTCATCTGAGCCTTCCCCAGACTCCAGGACTGGCCCATGTTTCTCCCCAGCCTCCTCACTGTCCGATTCTGCTGCCAGCTCCACAGGCTGCCGGCGGACCACAACACTGTCAGTCCTTTGAGATGACCAGATAAGGCCCTTCATGACATGGGGCTGGGTTATCTGAGAGACTGTCACTCCCCTATTTCATCTGCCCCGTGCTATTAGGTTTGACAGAGATAGTGTACTGTGGTCTGCCAGAGAATTAAATTTGACAAGTCTGAGGAGATGGGCCTTCTCTGTCTCAGTGCCTGCCTTGTAGTATCTTCTCTCCCTGGAAGTGAGATTAGTTCCATCCCTCATATACATTGACTTCTTTCACAAGTCCCTCAAGACCTGGCTATGTTATCAGGATTGCGAGTACCAGGAGATTGGGAAAAGTATGCAATGGCTCCCTTACTGTAGTTAGCATTATTCTCTCCTGTTTTGTTTGTGTGTTTATAGTTATTCTTTAATAGTGACTGTTTTTATGTATTTGGTTTTTTTAATTAAGTGCTGTACACTGCCCAGAGTCACTTTCATGTGAGATGAGAAAAAAAAGAGGGAGGGAGGGAGGGAGGGAGGGAGGGAGGGAAGGAAGGAAGGAAGGAAGGAAGGAAGGAAGGAAGGAAGGAAGGAAGGGGGGAGGAGGAGGAATAATAATCCCCTTTTCAAGGTTAGAACTAAATTCCTGTACACTATATACTCTACCAGAATAATTCTCTCTCACTGTCAAGGATAGACCAGGCAAGTCATAAGAGAATTATACTTCTCTCCCACCCACTAGGTAGACTCAGCAGTTTGCCCAGTTCTACTGATGAAAAAGAGCCAGACAGAGTCAGGATGTTCCCCATCTCCCTTGTTCATGGCAACTACACCTGAAGTATCCACTGAGGCAGGAATGACCATTTCTTCTCCAACCTGGGCCTCACTGTCTGTTAGTGACATTGGATCATGGGAATGGGGTTTGTGTGGAAATTGCATACTGACATGCAACGTAAGATTTGGGGCATGAACATTGGTTGCCATTTCCCAGGACTGCTCTGGTTCAGTGCAGCTCTTCCAGGGAATCAGATATTCTAATCATCCCCTTCTGCATTTAAAATCCAGAATTATACCAAAAGTATTTCAAAAGAAGAAGTAGTCAATGTAGATGCTGGTTATGTATTTATGGCTTTTCGTGTATTGGGTATTGTTACATTAATTCTGAAAAGGTCATATCATTAAACAATAACAATTAAAACTGTCCAAAATGGTTAAACATGAATGGGTATATCAATGCAAGCAGAGTTCCTTCTTGTTCCTGGGAGTGTTGGCAGCCATCTATTATGTAATGTATTTTCCAATTCTATGAGTGGGCATTATTCTTACATTAGCATTCTTTTTACAAGCTGAACTATAAAGCAGATGAAGTCCACTTGTGAATGTATTTCATTTCCCCACAAATATGAATACATGAACTTGAATCCAAGCAGGAGTGCATTTTAATAAAATCTGTAAGAAAGACAGCTTTGAATCTGAAAGTTTCTATTAAAGGATATTTCCAGATGGCCCATTTCAGCAACATTATACACTGTTGCTGAATTGTACGTTTAAAATGTACACAGTTTGAAAAAGATGCAAAAGTCCTTTGGATTTCACACAGGCACAGCACGACTTTGCTATTCATTAAAAACACTATTTTGCTCAGGTTTCTGCATAATCTTGAAAATAGAGGCTGTTGCTGCTTTAAGGAGTGGAATAATAATTTGACTCTTACTTGCTTAAAAGCCTGAAAAAAGATGGATTTCTTTGATGGCTAGAAAAGAAATGTGATGTTCACATCTTTGTGATGTCTGAAGCACTTCTTCCAAGTCATTTCCAAAGTACGTTAATAGGACCTGGGCAGGTGAATGCACCTGGCTAATTTATTTGGACTTGGAAGCTAAGCAGAATTGTTCCCATTTAATGCTTGGATGGGAGATTAAATATAATTACTATAAGCTCTGTTACCAAAACAATGGATAGATGTGTCCATGAAGGCATCAGAAATGAAGCTTGATTCAAGGAAAAAACCTTTTTTAGAAAAAAATGCAGAACAGTTTGCAACTTTTAAAAAAATTACATAGCATGTATAAATCATTCTCTCTCCAATTTGCATGCTACTTTTTAACAAGGAGGAAAGAAGAAACAGACACATTCAAGGCAAGGCAAAGAAAATGATCACTAATAAAGAAAATTGTTCTTACAAACAAAGGTGGTAGAAGCTAGATATGTTTGGTCTGAAGTTGGACCTTAATTCAGGGTTATGGAAACAATGGTAATGAGTAACTTAAGCAATATGCATTATAAAACAAAAAGAGAAAGAGTTAAAAATGGCTGAGTATTGAATGAATATGGATTAAATAGAAATGTGAACAATCAGATGGAAAGAAGTAGTTGAGGTAGTTAGATCATATAGAAAGTATAAACAAGGATCAACTTGCAAAACAAAAATATGAAGGAAGAGTGAATAGTGTCAAGGGGAAGGGAAGTATTGAGAAAATTGTGGATGGATAGATTTTGATGAGATTCTCAAAAAAAAGTAGGAAATTTGAAGACAAAGGCAAGAAATGAATAAGTGGTAAAATCAAAGATTATTTGAAGGAAAGAAAGGTATGGAGAAACATACTGAATTATATAAACCAGATTACATTATAATAATTATAAATTAAACTTATTTATATGTTCATTTCCCTAAATTTATGCCTTTAATTTCTTTTGCTTACTATATTTTATTTCATTTCTGTATTTTGCATGTATTTCTTTTCTCCAAAAAAGGGAATTGCAAGATTGGTACAATTATTACTGCTATTACTGTTATTAATCATATTTCTTTTGATATCCTCTTCCCCATTGGGTTTTCTTTGCAACATCTGTTGATTCCTGATGAACTCTATTAGAATTTGGCTCACTGATGTTGAAATAATGAGTGCAATATTTAACCGGCAATTAATATGTGCAGAAACATTATCTTGACCTTTATTGTTTATAATTAACTCACCAGCTGTCCTGATTTAAATTCATATGAAGTCTTGTCAGATGTACCACCAGTTAGTACATAGTTGTCAAACAAAAAGCAAAAGGACCCTTCAAGTGAGGTGTCACATACAAAAACAATCTGCAACAGATCTTATTGCATTCAGACTGAACTAAGCAAATAAGCCCAGTTCAAAAACCCATACATATGCCCAAGTTTGTATATAAAGGAATTCTATGTTTATTGAAAGCTATGTTGTATATCATCAATTTCGGCCAAAGAAACATTGCAGCCATAACCAATTTCTCCAGCTAAGTAGGATGCTGTTTCGTCTGAGTTTTTTTTTCCTAGTCATAGCATGAAAAGCATAGCTGAAGCATCATGAGGAAGGAGAGGCAATGTTTCAACATCTCAAAAAATCTGTTGTTATTCATAAGTTGCTCAGTAAATAACACCCACATTTTGCCAAAACAGGAAACATCAATTAACATATGCCAAAAACAGAATGCCAAAATGACATCAGGGAAGACAGCCTATATGTTCTCCCATACAAAATGGCACTATCATATTTCTATTAAGTGCCCAAAATACATCTCATAACACAGTTTATGCTATAACACAATCCAGTCTCAGTTCACAGTTTAGGCAGAATGAAACCAAAATGACACGAATTAAAGCCGCAAAGGGAATAACAAGGAACAAAGAGAAAAGAATCATAACTTCAATCCCAACAGTATTGTAATTCCATTGATCAACAGTCTGGGCACAGAACTACTCAGTTCTAGTAGGATCTAGAAAGGATTCTAGAAAGACTGAATAGTGATTCTGAATGCAAAGTATTTATAACTTGCTTCCAGTATTGGCAAAAAAACAAGTATGTAGGAAGGTTGTACATAAAACAGCTTTTATGGGAAGAATCAGTGCAGCTTGTCTGTTTGTTTGATAATAAAAAGGGAACCAATGGAATATCACTACAGCCTCATAAACGTAATAGTCTGGCATAACAGAATTGTACCTACCTGTGAAATTTTGACTCATTTGTATTCTCTATCAGCTAATCCAAAGGTTAACACATGATTTCAATGGCAGAAACAGCAGCATACATATATGGCAAAACTAAATTTAAATCTAGATTATTCACAGTAGACTTCTTTAACTTTTATAGTGCAAATAGCATGTAGGGCACATGATCCATTACTTTAAAGTACACTTTGAATTAGTTTGAATTACCATAGAAGCGCATCCAATTTGTATCTAAATGGTTTTTATTCATTGAATAAATTTAAGCAGTTCTTTGATTGAAACATTTCAAAACATCAGTTTAATGAACCAGGGAGTACTGAGTGTTTGGGCCCAGCCTAAAGTCTAGGATCATTCATTTATGGTAAGAGACAACTCCCAACTCTCATCTTCAGTTCCAAACTGGCATAGAGGAAAAAGACAAATAGCCCAGGCTTCAGCTGAAGAGAGAAAAAAATTCTTCCTTAGTTACAGAGGGCTTAGTATCGCTCAGAGAGCCCCAGAATTCAAGCCTGTCTTTCAAAGCGGCCCAGCTCCATTTGAAGCTCCAAGGTAAAGTGTAAAACTGTTCACCTTGCCATAACAGGCAGGTGGATCAGTGTTATGGGACCGTGGACCCTTAAATCTCCTTGATTTGTAATATTAACTCTCAGCTGATTCCCTGACAGATTACATTTCTGAGGGAAAGCTATTGGTTCCAAGAGAGTGGGTGGTCTTTAAGTTATCACAACATTCATAACATGAATAGAAACATGAAGCAGACTTTACCTCTGCTAGACGGGAATGCTTGTGAACGTTCTCTCCTTTCTGCACACTGGGAGCAAGTTGCTGCAGGACTCCTCGGCTGCTTGTTAGTGCACGTGTCAAACGAGCAAACTTTCCCCAACCTAAAGAAATTGCACAACAGTTACCACCACTCCAGTTGAACAGAATTTGAGCAAAAAAAAGGCTTCAACCTAAAACAATTAAGTGAATTTACACTGGGTTAAGAAAAGTACTGACATTTAATATTGGAAAAAAATAAAAAAAATTGGTTGCAGGAAATAACTGGAGCTCAACTGGAATATACACCAGAACTGTTCGTTCTGGGAATAATGAAAAAAACTTATGATAAGAAAACAAGACATATGATCCTACATATAACAACTGCGGCAAGATTGGCCTTTGCGCAATGTTGGAAGAATGCAAAGATGCCCTCAGAGGACTTAATAATAGTAAAAAAATCTTTGATTGGAAGATTGTCCACTGAAATGGACAAATTAACATTGGAATTGAAAGGAATGGCAGACTTGGAATATTATGTATAATGGGAGAAATGGTACAAACAGAAAACAGAAAAATAAATGGTACAAACAGAAAACAGAAAAATAAAATAGATTCAGATTTAATAGAATTTGATGAAATGAAGTGCATAGAGTATAAGAACTGAGTAGCGATATGTCGTGTAAAAGGTCACAGTTCTGCACAAAAATTTCCTTCTTTGTATTTTTGTACTTTGTACTTATGCTTTTATTTTTTGTTTGTTTAAATATTAATAAAATATTTTTTTAAAAAAAAAAAAAAAAGAAAAGTACTGACAACAGGGGCCAAATGGCTTATCACTCATCCCCTTAGGGCAATAATAAGCAATGGACAGAATTTGAATGTGGAGATCTGGTCATAGACATTCTCATGCAGCTACCTTTTGCATAATTAACAAGAATCATTCATTATTAGAATGCAGAAAAATTATAAAGTTTTATTTTAAATTGTCATCCTACTGTGTAGATAATTCATTTTAGCAGTTATCCTTTGAGTTACTGCATGTTTCTACTGCCACACTTCTGGACATAGTGTATATGAGAATGCACAGTGTTTTCAAACTGGTTACATATCTACAGACGCAAAATAAGTAAGATCGCTCATTAGAATGAAATATTGCTGTCTGAGATACTACAGTAGTAATAACAGTTGGCGCTGACCATGGTACTGAATAGCACATGTAGGTTTGGTTTTTTTAAAAAAGAAAATTCCCGTACTATTCTTTTTGCTCCCTTATATTAGTTCTATTTTCTTGTGGGTTTTTGTTTGTTTGTTTGTTTGTTTTAGGCATTGTCATGCACTGTTTTCATTGTTCTGGGTAAATTGTTTTTATATACTATGTATTTTATTTTATAAACCAGCTCACTTGATTTTGCTTTGTCTTGTCTTGTTTTGGAGAGATTATATTTTGTTTTATTGTGTTTTGGAGAGATAAGGTTTTAAAGTAATGGAAAAGTGGAGTAAAATAAGTCTATTTTATTGCTGATCTTTCATATATGCACAACCCGTTCACACACATATACACAAAGTGAGTGTGCTAGGGCGTTCCTATTTAATTTTTAAAAGGATCTTTTTGCTCTTTAATTTTTAGGAGGGTTGCAAATATAAGACAATATTTAAAGTGAGAGCTTCCCCTGTGGCAGCCTAGTATCTTTGTACTTTCATCTGACTAAGTCTTGAAAAGCATTGCTTGGTCTAGATAAGAGATTTTACAGAACAAAAATAGACATTATTATTATGGTTGTAAAACAGCAATAATGAATAGAGGAAACTCAAAAGGGAGACCAGAATCAGAAACATTTATAATAGAACCAGGACTGAGAATGTTCCACTTCATCCTCGAATGCAGAATTCTAGTTTACAGCCACTTAATCTTATTGTAACACATCAGGAAACACCTAAGGAGAGACAGAGCCGTCTCTCTTCCACAGAAAATAGACGGGGACTCATTATTCACATTAGCCAGGCAAGATGAAAATGCAATGAACTTTTGCTGTGACATGAAAAGCCAATGTCAAAAAAACCACTTCTTTTTGAAATTTATTTTACGGAAATGATGTCATATTAAAAGCAAACAAAAATTTCAAGAAGGATGGCATTAAAATGTGATTTGGTCCATGAGTTTATGCTACAGAGTGTACCCCGATTCCAAAGAACTATGGAATTCAATTCTTCAATGTATTTCAGGGCACTTTGCAGCCTGATCCTGGCCATATTTATCCTGAAGTAAATCCTGCCAAGGTTTTACAGGGCTTATCTGTAAGTAAATGTACAGGGTAATGGACATCTTTTCCTTAATTAAAAAAGGCTTCCACATCCATGTCACACAAAAGTTGGTTTTGAATCTGAAGAAAGTTTCAAGATCAGATTATAACATGCTTTAGGTGCAGCTCAAGGTAGTTGATGGATAAAAGATAACCTGAAATTATGTGCAGTAAACATAAACCCATTGTGTGAATCTCAGCTACACTTGGATATCAGAATGTAGCATATTGTTTTGTAAAATTAAAAATCTATTCCCAGATTTTCCATTCATAACTCTATGTAACAGCTGTTTTCAATAATTCCTTGAAAAATTCTAATCAGTAGGGAAGGATCTTGGTTCACTTGAAGAGCATGTTCCTAGTCCTCCTTCCACCCATCTTCTCCTAGTACTCCCCCTATCACTCATCTCCTCCCACTTATGATTGTATGACTGTAACCTTGTTGCTGGTATCCTTAAGATTTATATTGACTGTTTCCCTATGACTATCATTAAGTGTTGTATCTTATGATTCTTGATAAATGTATCTTTTCTTTTATGTACACCGAGAGCATATGCATCAAGACAAATTCCTTGTGTGTCCAATCACACTTGGCCAATAAAGAATTATATTCTATTTTATTCTAGTCCTCCATTACCCTTATCTCCCAAAATGTTGACATTTTAAACGTTGATTATATATTCATTCATTCATTCATTCATTCATTCATTCATTCATTCATTCCTATCCTGCCACAATCCAAAAGATTCTTGGTGGCTAATGAAGAATAAATAATACAATGAAAATATCCATTTTGGTATAGAAGTTAAGGTATCAGACTAGAAATTGGGAGATCATGAGTTCTGGACTCATCTTAGGCACAGAGACAGCTGGGTGATCTTGGCCCAGTCATTTTCTCTCAGCCCTATGAAGGAGGCAATAGCAAACCACTTCTGAAAAATTTTGTCATGAAAACTGCAGTCCAGGCATTCCCTGTGAATCAGACATGATTGAAAGGAGGAAAAAAATGTCTAACCAAAATACCTTAAGTTTCTTAAGTAAACAACTTATTCTGCAGTGTCACTAAGGCTTCATGTTTACCCTAAGTGGCTAATTAGAAATTATATTTAATGGTTGATCTAAACAGACTTAACACTAAACAGCCATTCATGAACTGCCATTCAATGCAGATTGAATTTAGTCTTTCAGACAAAGATTAGTTCAGAACCCAGCTCTGCCTATAAGAATTCACCTTAAAACTGTCAACCATTCATCCAAATACTGGAATTAGTATGTGCTTAAGTTGTTAGGGTTCAGCCAATGGATCTTCAGCTCAATAATACTGTCATCACTCAGGAAACTATGTTCATCACTCAGCCTTAAGAAAGTGGCACTATAGCAATAGCAATAGCACTTAGACTTATATACCACTTTACAGTGTTTTACAGCCCACTCTAAGTGGTTTACAGGGTCAGCATATTGCTTCCAATAATCTGGGTCCTTATTTTACCCACTTTAGAAGGATAAAAGACTGAGTCAACCTTGAGCCTGGTGAGATTTGAACTGCCAAATTGCAGTCAGCCGGCAGTCAGCAGAAGTAGCCTGCAGTACTGCATTCTAACCACTGCGCCATCGTGGCTCAGGTTTTTTTAATAGTTGGCAATAAATAATTTAAGCAAACCTGAAATACTCTTTCTAGAATGTCCTTAGGTATTTGTAGAGGATATTTTGGCATGTTTTTGTCTTGTATGAAGCAGACAGCTCAACCTAAAGTGTGGGATATTGAGCCAGGTATCAATAACATGGCACCTCTAGTTTACCTGGTATATACAATATGGTAATCTCCATATTATTATTATTTTAAATTAATGTGTGCCAAAATTTCACAAGGTCTTGCCAAATCTTCTTAGATTTCAATCTTCTTGCTGGAAATATCCCAATATTTTCTCATTTATCATGGTTTTCTTTGGATAATAACATAAAAGTAAATTTCTTCAATTTATAGTTGACCGTATTCATTAGTTTACATAATCTGCCAAGTGTTGGGAGATTAAACAATGATATGTTTGCATGGATTGGTACCAAGTTTTTGTGCTTACTCTGTTAATTGAGTGTATTTTACAGTTTTTAAAATGATTTTATTGAGAACTGTCCAGAGTTGTGTGAAAGATGAGCAGCCATATAAATGTTTTAAATGAATAAATAATATCAGGTAGCTTTTTAAAGCCAACCAATTCATGTTTTATGTAATAACAACAGAAACTATAAATAGAAACATATGATTTATTTAAATGTTAGACTTTTACTGTGTCTGGAATGGATAATGCCTTAGAACAAACAAGCAGATTGTTTATGGGGTCTAATTTCATCCTTTGCTTTCTCATGCCATTTCTAAATAATAGGTTACTGTCATTTTCTATCAAATATCATGTCTCACTTTTGTGATCTATATATGCAACAAAAATAGTTTCTACTTTGACAATAGCATTCATATGAAGCATCCAACAATGAATATTTGTATGGAAATTACAGATTTATGCTAACTGCCACTAGTAATTCCATCAATGTGTCACAGAAAGACCCTACCGATTGCCTAAGACTTACTGGGAGGGCACACCCAATCTAAGCCCCAAGGCTATATATGATTCACAAAGTGTGACAGAAGAAAACAAGATTAAATATTTGGAGATAGCCCTATTTTAGTAGAGTGTAATTTGACCTGGATTACTCATTGCTGGGAGATGTGCAGAGGGCATAGTCTTTAGAAAATATTTTTCAGAATAGATATGTTGCATTTACAAATGAATTTATTAATAAAGGAGAATATTTGTAGTTCATAATTGAAATGAGGGGTCCCAGAAAAATAATAAATTCATGAGGGCCCATGGTGCTCTCTGAGCTTGCTTGTTTTCTTACAGACATTTCATTATCTTAACTAGGTATGATGATGTTATCTAGTTAGTCTGCAAGAAAACAAGCAAGCTCAGAGAGTACCATGAACCCGTCATGAATTTATTATTTTTATGAATAACTCAAGGCGGTAAACATACCTAATACACCTCCTCCTTCCTTTTTTTTCCCCACAACAACAACTCTGTAAGATGGGTTAGGATCATATTATCATGTGTGGTGGTCACGTATAGAAGCAAAAAATTATTGGTCTAGAATACAGACATGGTTGGAGGAAATGTTACACAAACCTATAGAATTAAAACCAGAGTTTTTTTATTGGGTATTCTGTCAGAGAGATATAGTAAAGAAGATGTGTAGTTAACTATACATATAATAACAGCAGCAAGAATTGTATTTGTGCAAAATTGGAAGACAGAAAAAATCCCGTCAGAAGGTGAAGTAATAAAAAAGATTTTAGACTGTGCGGAAATGAATAGATTAACTTTAAGAATAAAAGATAGAGAGGAATCGGTGTATTTCAAGACATGGGGAAGATTTTATGAATGGCTAGAAAAGAAATATGAATAAAATAATAGATAAATGAGGGAGATAATATAAAGGTAAATGATGGAGAGAACAAAAAAGAAATAGAAACCCAGAGGACACCAGAGTAAATGGAAAAGGGGGAGGGGGGGAAAGAAAGAAGAATATAAGTATAAATGTACAATTATAATGATAAAAGTGACAGACTGGGTAAAAATGAAAAGAAATTGAAAAGAAAGTATATATTATTAGAATATTGGAGTTCCTAGGATACCAAAGAGGCAATATATTTCACAACAAAGAAGAAAGAAAGGAGAGAGGAATAGAGGGTATGAAGAGGAGAGGGAGAGAGAGGAATGGAAGAAAGGGGAAAGGAGGGAAAGAAAGGGCAGGGGAGAGGAGTAGGAGAGAAAGAGAGAATAGGGGAGGAGCAGGGGAAAGGAAGGGTGTGTTGGGAAGAGGAAGAAAGGAGGAGGAAGAAAGTAGAAGAGGAGAGGAGGGAGGGAAGGGAAAGGAAGAAGAAGGAAAGGAAGGTTTGTTGTGAAACGAGGGAAAAGAAAGGGTAGAAGAGCAACCCCCAATGCAAGTAAAATGTCTTATTTGTATGCTTTCTTTAAGAAAATATGTATATGTCTGATTAATTATGTATAAAAAATGTACATTTACATTATTTGTATAAAAAGAAATAAAAATTAAAAAATCTTTCAAAAAAAAAGATGGGTTGGGCTGAGAAAGAGTGACTGACTCAAAGTCATTCAGCTGTCTTTAATGTCCTAAGGCAGGACTAGAACTCAGGTCTCCCAGTTTCTAGTCTAGATAGCAAATTATCTAATGATCTCAGCTGTTTTCAGTTATCTCATAATTGATCCTGCTTACATTACCGACAAAAACTGCAAGAAAAAAGTAACATTATATGGGGTTTCAAAGACTGCATAGCCTAACAGAAACACAAAGATAGTCACAAGGAAAAGGTATTGGATTGGGATATGATCTGTTCTAGGGAATGACCAAGAAATGTAATTTTGCCATTTCAAAAACAATCTCAAGGTCCAAGACATGGAGATGTAATTTGAAAAGGATAGTGCACTGTTGCCTCAGCTGATAGCTTTTGAACCTGCTGATCAAGGCTGCAGTTCCTTGATCTGCAAGAAATATCATCAGAAATGTTTCATGGCTTTGCCATTGGTTCCATCAATTGTTAACATCTGAAAGAAAAGAAAGAACCGGAGGCCTGGTTGGTGTGGCCTTGACATGTTGTTATTATTATTATCATATAGAGCACAGGCCAGAAGCAGTAGTTTTCTATGTATTTCAAAAAATGTTTAACCTTCAGAGTCAGTTTGCGCTAGCTACACTAGCTTCACTCAGATTCTTAACAGATCTTCTAAAATCAAAACATCTATGAAAGAGAATTATTCCATTTTGAAATGCAAAATAAATTATATTTCATATGCAACAGAGAAAATAGCAAACCTTTGCACGAGTCATCCTCAATAGGCTGTTTGAAAGCTGTGATGTCACTGAAAGTGCAAAGAAACAAAACAACTTTGTCCTGTTCATTTCGAATTGGAGCAATTTTCACAAAGAACCAAACAGGAGTCCCTGGAGAGAAAGCACCACAGAAAAACTGGTCAATGACATAAAAACTGAACATCATCCTACTATAGCATTGTTTTTGCAAACAAAAGAAATAAAAGAGTGTTTGCAAAGAAAAACCAATGCTGTGTGACATTAATTTTCACTACAGCGGAAATAGGCAAAGCTGGAAAGGTCATATATATATATATACACATATATTTACTATAAGCACATATTTGGACTACCTGTAAAACTACAATAGAAGTCATGTTCAAAAGTTGGCAAAATAATAAATGAAATTCTGCCATTTCAAGCTGTTTAGTGTGGTTTGATTTTGCATAAATTCATCCTGCAAAGGGATTTAGTGATTCCACAGTTTTAATTTTCTCTCCACTTTGACTGCCATTTCAAGTTATTTTTTTAAAAAAACACCATAGTTTCATGTGCAGTTGTGCATGAGTATAATCTTTTTAAACATTAAGCTTATGGGGACAGAGACAGAGCTTATAAAGTGCAAGAAAAACTTATTTGGGAAAAAAAAGAATAATTAATGTTTTACATATCTTTTTTCCACTGGATAAAATCAAGGAGAAATGGGAAACTGATCCAAAACAAATTCCAAAATCACTCGCAGCATAAGAATTTTGTTTTCATGGAAGAAATACACATATCCCAAAGAAACTGGATAGCCATACAGCATAGACCTGGAGAAAAGACTAAGGCAGACAAGGCACTGTTTTTGTGAATGATACTAGTTTAGTCTGAAAGCCAAGGGGAGAATGTCTGGACATTTCTTCCCATGGAAAATGTATCTCTGCATGGAGAAAAAGATATCTTCATATAATAAATTAATATTTTAAACAAATAGCTGAAGGTTTGACTTCTCCTTGAAATACTCATATTTCCTCTTCCATTTTTCCTCAAGCTAAGGATTGATCCAAAATGATTCAGGGAGCTGAGGGTGAACTAAAATTTGCCATCTTCCCACTCCCAGTCCAGGACCTTAGCCATTATAACACGCTGTCTCTCAGTTGTTGTTTAATGGCATAATCCAGGAAAAGGCATAGTAGTTGATTCTCCTCTCTTTTTCAGATTAGCTTTAATTTCTTTAAACAAGAGGATATTCTAGGGCAGTGATGGCTAACCTTTTTGCCATGCCAGGAGTGGGGGTAGGGGGGTGGGGGATTGCACGCGCGGGTGCCCACATCCATAATTCTGTGCACCTCGCCCATGCACATGCGCAAACCCCCCCCCACCGCTCCCACCGCTCCTGGCACGTGATGGCCCGGTAGGCCCATTTTTCTCTCTCACTAGGCTCCAGACCCTTTCTAGGAGTCTGGGGAGGGTGAAAATGGCCTTCCCCTTTCCCCTCCCCCCACCCGGGAGGCCCTCCGGAGGCCGGAAATGGCTTGTTTGCCAACTTCTGGTGGGAAGGTCCATTTTTTTGCTGTCCCCAGGCTCCAGAGCCTCTCTAGGAGTCTGGGGAGGGTGAAAATGGCCTCCCACCCCCCCGGAGGCCCTCTAGATGCTGAAACAGCCTGTTTGCCAACTTCCAACCCGGTCCGGTCTGGAAGCGCCGGAGCTGAGTTCATGGGACCACCAGTATGGCTACACGTGCCACCTGTGGATGGGTGTGTAGGAGAGACATCTTAGTGGAGTCATGATTCTAGAAAATCACTGAAATAAGAAAAATCATGCCTACTGTAATGTTAAATCACAGTCATTTCGATGGCTCTACATTATGTATGATAGATTTGAATCTTGTGTTCATGAAAGCAATTGCAAGCTTTCTCACTGAAAATATGTTGTTTTTTTAAAAAAACTTCCAACATAAAAACAGCCAAGACTTTACTGTTGGAGTTGCAAGAAAAAAGCTACGGTGGCACAGTGGTTAGAATGCAGTACTGCAGACTACTTCTGCTGACTGCCAGCTGACTGCAATTTGGCAGTTCGAATCTCACCAGGCTCAAGGTTGACTCAGTCTTCCATCCTTCCAATGTGGGTAAAATGAGGACCCAGATTGTCGGGGGCAATATACTGACTCTGTAAACCACTTAGAGAGGGCTGTAAAGCACTATGAAGTGGTATATAAGTCTAAGTGTTATTGCTAAGTGCTATTAGCATATACAAAGCTGAATTTAGCTATCCCATGAAATCAAGTCAATAATTTATACAGAGTGGCTGGCATCCTGAACAGAGTTGTCCCACACTACATCATTTACTTGAAGATACTACATATAAAGATTTTTCTAGTGGCACAACTCCTTTCAACAGGATCATACTCCTGCCCTTCAGATGTTCAACAGAGGAATCAAAGTTTGTTTGAGACTAGAATAGGAGATGTTCATCAAGGGAAATTACATTTCTGTCATAGCACATTCAGCTCTCCTAAAATTGATTTTCAATCACAACCATAGACTGCAGAAATTCAGGTCATAAAAGACCACTGCTGAAATACAACTGTTAAAAAGGGGTTTGAGCCAAACAGACACACAGCAAGGGCTATGTATATTCTGTGGTAAACAAGTTGGATTTCTTCATTGAGACTATCTTAATTCTGAATAACATGTATAAATTAGGTCACTGATTCTATACACCTGGCATTGTTTTGCTAGTTACGGAGCTGAAATCTGCCAGAAAAACATTGAAGATTAACTCAGGGAGCTCAAAAAAAAAAAATCTTCTAGAAAGAGGCCAAGAATTATCTTTTTTCTGGCTTGGATTAAGATCCACACCCAATATAAATTTCTGGCTTGTTGATTCATAAATCTGCCTCAACTTCAAGCTCTTAGACTTAAATCATATATTTCAAGCTCTATGATGGATCAGAAGCTCATGATGATGTTTGGGAACCAGGGCAGCTGAAATAAACCAAGCTATTTCTGATTTTTGAAGAAACAACTTTGTTCTAAACTATTTTGGAGCCAAAAACTGAAAGCTCCAAAATATTAGGCATAAACCAGGAATGCTGGGTTTAGAAGTCACACTCCAATGCCCAAACCTACTGCATGCTGAGTATAATGGATATCATCCATTAGTGGGAATGGTTAAACATAAAACTTGCCACAGGTTTCTAAGGGGAACAGTTTGAAAAATCTGCCCAAATAGATATAACAGCATTGAATGAAGTGCACTACTCTCCGTCTTGCTCTGATCCAAAATCCACAAAGGAAAAAATAACATGAAAGAAATACATCTGAAAAAGAAAGGGTAAGTCATGTACAAAAAGAGGGCATTACAAATTTAAATCTGCTTTAAACTGGGAAAATTTATGCAACAAAGAACTTAAGAAAAATTATGCTAAAAGAGATTATAAAGAATTTATATTTAAAAAGTATATAAATTAGTCAAAGTTATGACTGGGAGAGAAAAGTTATGTTAAAAAAAGCTCTTCGTGTATTAAAAAAAAATTATAACCAAAGTTGGTAACAATATTCTGAATGGATCTTTCTATCAATCAACCTGTCTATTAGTTTCCCTATCCCCAGTAGATTGAAATACTATACTATTAATATGGACAATAAAACAGAATACATTTATACTAATCTATGCTTCTCAGCCCTGGGATGTTAGAGGGTTAGTTACTGAGACACCATAATATAGACTGTCCGGGCTGCTAAAAATGAAATTGCTAAAAGTGTATAATATTTCTCTTAATTATATTGGCATAGTAAAGCACAATACTGAATGCTGTTAACATAAGAGATAGAATTTGAAACTCCTAAAGTAAAGCACTGTTGAATTTTAATGTTGTTACTGCATCAAGCGTAGGAGCCCGTATATGGAATTTGCATTTGGGATATGTGATACATCATAGTACTGTCTGTCTGTCTGTCTGTCTGTCTAGCTATCTATCTCTATCTACTTACCTACCTACCTACCTATCTTCTCTACAGCTAAGTGTGTTTAAGGCACAGGAATATCAATTAGGGATTAACTGTTCTAGCATAAAAAAAGCAGAATATACAGGGAAAGAGTATCCAAACTATGATATGGGGCTTCCTGGTATTAGTATTTCACATCATGCCTTCAGTCCCATGAATATCATTTTGGACATCTTAAAAAATACTATGTGTTCTGCCATTGAATCCATTTTGTGGAGTAGCTGGTACAAGGATTTAAAGAGCTCATTGTAGGATTGAAGTCTTTGGAGTTCTTCTAATCCAATGCTACAGCTGAAGTCTTCATACCATCCTAGAACATTGGCTCTCCTGTCCTTGCTTGAAAACATGGAAATATGGAACAGTCATGAGTCCAAGAGGCAGGTTGTTCCATTGCTTAATAGCTCTCCTGGTGTATTCCTGAGAAATCCTTTTTTCTTAGTATGTCATTCCTTGTTGTAAGCAACTATAACTCCAAGCTTATGTTTTGAGCTTGCCTCTGGATATTGTCTTCCTTCTATTCCATATTCAGTTTAAAGACCACCAGATGACCTGAGCAAGATATCTTCCATATATATTCTCCCCAGCCATAGTACTCTCTCCTCTGCCAGGTTATTCTTCAGAATGATTATCCTATGAGGTATGTGGGCTGAGAAAAAATGACTATAATACATACATAACTGTGGAAACTGAATATCCACAGTTAGATATGTATTGGGTAGGTAATTTCTCTAGTTTCCCTAGCTCTTGTCCAATGCACAACAAAATGCATAAACCTATTGTTAAGTCCATAGCTCTTCCAAAAGCTGCCACTAAATTGCAAGTTTTGATATGATGGGATAGGAGTCAGTTTGTTGAGTTGGGAGGTTATAGAAATTGAATACCTAAACATAAATAAATATATTCTTACTAGCTGGACACCCGTGCTTCACTACAAAACTATGTGATCAGGCATGATAAATTGACACTCAAAGCCTGAAACTTAATGTAGAATGTGTAACTCTGTAGCATCAGAGCATGTTAATATAAGGCAACTGGCAGTTGGAATAGAGGGGGAGGAGGAGTAGAATGTTCCAGTCCGCAGACTAGATGAGTCACATGCTGGCCACACCCACACCCGGTTTAGCAAAAGGGTAGTATCAGAGCATGTTAATATAAGGCAACTGGCAGTTGGGACAGAGTTCCTTTCAGGTGAGGAGGGGGAGTACAACATCTAACTCCTTAGCATCAAAGCATGTGAATATAATACTGTATATGAAATACTAATGATCTGATAGTCATTTCAAAAAATCCTTTCTTAGCAAGCACCTAGAAGCCAAGAGGAACATAGTGCCAAATTTCAAGTTTGCAGGCTTTACCGTTCTGGAGATTTCATGATGATTGAGTGGTATTTGGCTTTTATACATATACATGTATATTTTATACATGGGAAGTAATTAATTGCATTTATTTTTATTTCATTTTAAACTTCAGTTTCAGTGGAAGCTTTTGTCCTGGCCCTATCTATTCTTTGTTCAGGCTGCATCTACTTTTCAGCATTCATATCCAAACACAACTTGCAATGGCCAACAAGAAAAACTATAACCATACACATTCCTGTCTTATCCACTGTACCACACTGGCTCTAACTTTAATAGTAGTGGGGTTAAAACTTTGTATGCTTGGTTGAAAAATACTACAACATGGCATCTTCTGATAAAACTGAATGGTACAAAAAGCAAGTCAGATAAAAAGAAGCATTCCACATAATTACATTTTTCTACTCCACATATATGTTGGTCACCAACTTGGATAGATTTCAAATTTTGATTAGACAGATTCATAGAGCAAAAATATAACAACGATTGATGGTTTGGATGGCTATATCTTACTCCCACTGGAAGCCATATACTTCTAGTTAATGAAATCAATTGTGAGGAAATATGATCAGAACAATGTATATGTTTTTGTGCAGCTACTGAGGCTTTGGCAAAATAATACAGAACTATATATATATTTTTGGTGTGATCCAACAGGCCATTTTTAATGTGATGCTTTTGTTATGTTTTGAATGGAGCAATAGATCCAATTCACTTGCTCCGATTTCGTTTATAGCAGCTTTTCATGCTAAGTATGATGTGAAAGATTACTGTCGAGTACAAACAAATCCTTCTCTTGATACTCCTGGACTTTCTTACAGACTGACAATGAACAGGTTTGTGCAATAGGACTGTTGCATCCAGAATCCTGTCTCAGAGTTGGCAACATCTCTTGCTATAACCTGATAGGCTAGAAAGAGAAAAAATTAAATAAAAGATGACAACAGGCAATGATACAATGCTGAGTATTTACATGGTTCTTGTAAGAGTTGTGCTGAGTCTTTGAAAATTGCCAAGCAAATCTAACAATGTATCCAGATTGCCAGTACCAGTCAATGCCATGTGTAGCTTATTTTGAAGTTCCTCACATAAGTATATCACAGCTGGGACTTTATGGTGATCACTGCAGGGAAGCCAAGGACTAATTAAGTTGGAAGGCTGATATACTCTCATTCTTCCTATCCCTAAGCAGTTTTTTAATTTGTAGTTCTTATGCTAGCAAAAGCCAGGAATCTCAATAGTTTCTCTAGGGTTCTTCAGCTAGACACAGTGGTTCACAAATTAGACACAGTGGTTATGCTACTGCTACTGTAAAAGACAACCTGCCTGAGAGGATAAAACTTCTGCTAAAATAAACAGCCATGGAAATCATCAACTCTGTTACCAGTTTATGGAGAGAATTAAAGAGGCTTAACAGACCAGAATTCTCTGGTTCTTTTTCTTAGCAAAAGGTGAAATCAGGATGTTAGGTGAACTAGAATCAACTATTTTTTTCCTTCATGGGACATTCCAAATGGAAATTGTTGTTAACAATCACCCTAACAATAACCCTGAAGTTGTTGTTAACTATCAGGGATCAAGATAAATCCAGACAATGTAACACTCTGTATTAGAGGCAATATCCCAGTCCATTTTTATGTAGTTTTTTTAAAAGATCCATAAAAAAGATTCTCAGCTGTTTTCATTTGTAACTTTTATAACATACATTTTTCTAACATACTTAATTATCAATGTAAGTCCCATAAGATATATGTGGTTTTACATGAAATATTCCAATATTATTTGCTACAAAAATTATCTGATATAAACATTTTAAATATACTTACATATGTAAGTATACATATATTTACATATGTAAGTTCTTTTTCTTTTTTTATATAATGCAGGACAACTTTCAAAAACATATGGATTCTTTTTCCAAATGTGGAAAAAGAATCCTAAGAAAGAGGCTTTTTGTGTAGATTTTTAACTGGAAGTAGACACCAAGAGATTGGAATCTATAGCACCACTGGTCCCTCTGGAAAACTGCTTCCATGCAGTGGTGGATTGCCCCTGGTTCAGACCGGTTCTATAGAACCGGTAGTAAAACCGGCGGGAGGTTCTGCCCACTGACCCTGACATCATCAGAATGCTTCTGCACATGCACAGAAGAGCGTGCATGTGCGAGCGAAGCAAGCACACACACACGGCCCCGTTGCGAACAAGTAGTAAAGGTAGGTAGAACACACCCCTGCTTCCATGGCAAGTATCTTTGATAGCTCTACTAGACAACCGGGGTGAGGGAGCAGGCAGGTACAGAATGACTATGAAAATAGTGTATAATGAGATTGGGTATTTATATTAGAGAATTAAAGTGAGGAATGAATGATTAAGCTACTTTCTTGGGGAAAAGAATTCAGTTTGCTGTGTACATCTTTTTCCCTAAGTAAAAGCTGTTGGGAAGTCTTATGATGGAACTTCTAAGTTCCAGGTAGCCCAGATGTTAGCACATGCCTTACCAATGTTACTCGATCTTCCAGTTTATCATTGGGTATGAAGGGTGTTCCATGTGAAAAATGTATTGATCTTGAAGTGAAAAGTAGAAAAGGCAGTTAGCATTGCAAAAATCATTCCAGTGTAACCTGCTTGTGTTCTTAATAGGACAGAACTACACATGTCATTGGGAAACTATTAATGAAGAAGGACAGGGAGAGAAATACCTACAAGAGCCATTCCTGCAACAGTGGCAAAACCCATTTCAGGGAACATTGTTGAAAAAGAAGCCAGAAAATTAACTTACTATTTTTCTTGTACATCAAGATTTCAAATGAGTTCACCTCATAGTTCTCAAAAGTTTGCCGAACCTTATCAATTGTGTCTTTATCTGTCAGCTCTCCATACATGAAACTGCAAGGAAATAAACAAACAAGACAGATGAGAATCACAGGCAAGACCTCATGGCACGACAGGCTTAAGTTGTATTAAGTATTCTTTGAGGACTCTTTCTGAACTCACTTTCATAGAGAATGGGATTGGCTGGCTTGTCTTATATGCCACTCCAATCAGCAACTGGCATTGAGAGACTTACTAACCTTGCTCAATAATATTTTTTTTTTAAAAAAAATTATAAGAACCATAATAACAATTTGTTGTTAAGTGAGGTTATTAAATGATATTTGTCTGCTACAAAACCACATCCTGTTGGTGGGACCAATTCCCCTTTCTTCCTGTAATTCCCCAAATCTGTTCTAGAGATTGGATGACATTTCAGAAAAGATGTGGATAGTGCAGAGGGAAGGGTAGCATGATGAAATCCTATCCTGAGTAGAAGTCTGCTTGGGTGTCTTTGGATACAGCTGAATTGGAAGAAGAGATTCCTCTCTAAAAGCCATTATACAATGAGAATTTCACAATAAATATTGGCTTCTATATATTATGTGGTTCTTTTTGGTGGGCCAACTTCTGCATGTGTTCCATGTACACTCCTTAGAAGCCATTTCTTCTCGGGGAACTAAGTAATTCGATTTTCAAGACAAAAGACTATGGAATGCTCAAATAGAAGATTGTTGGTAATTCCCAAAAGTGTAATTCCCCAAGATTCTTGGCAACCAGTAATGGCAATTAGCATGCTATAAAACTACATTAAGTTCATGGCAAGAGAAAGGATAAAAACCTGATTGGGGCAAAAAGGGAGATTCAATAGTTGTTTAGCTCAGTAGTGCTACATTACCCACTGTAGAGAAGGGTGGGAAGAATCAAAGAAATGTGGAGTCAACTAGGGCAAAGAGTTTAGCACAGCAATTTCATACTGTTTTATTTAGACACAGGGAATTAACTTTGCCCTCTTCCTTCAAGTGTAGCAAAGATCCCAACTTCTCCTCTTCTCAGAAAACTTATTTTAGAGTTTTAACAGTCACAGCACCTAAATAACCTCAGATAACCTCAAAAAGTGAAAGCAAGATCAAGATGATTAGTACGCTGATTAAAAAAAAAAAAACACCTAGGAGTCCCACAACACTGTCTGGATATTTAATAATAGCTTGGAAGAAAGCAAGAATAAACCAGTTGCAAACCAGTTTGCAAGAAAACAACTCGAATGTGTCCATGTAGATACTATGAAGCAAGTTGGGAGAAACTTTTTTTAAAATATTAACAACCCCACTGTGAAATCTGAATCCAGTTGGTAAAAGGCTAGACTGAACAATATGGCTGCACAACAAACTGAGAAGGGAAGGGAAAAAGGGAAGGAGAAAATAGGAAGGGAAGGAGGGTATGTGGCTATACATGTGGCATTGTTGGCACAATTTCTTACAAAGTACAAGAACGTAAAACCAAAACTGCATAATCAGTTCCTCAATAGTATTTAAAGTAGGAGTTAATTGCAGGTATATCATTCAATAGTATGGTAAAAGGTGGGAGAGTAAAGAAAGAAAGAAGATATGACAATTCTGTTAGGAAATCTAGGTCAAAAGTTCATCTGAATAATCTCAACAGATATGCACTAAGAACCTTATGACACATATGAGCCATAAAATCTGGGAATGTAGGGGGTTGTGATTTAACATATGATGGGCACTAAATTTTGATGGTAGGTTTACAAGCATGACTTATCAGTGGGAAATCCAGACTCATTGTAGATTGTATTTTAAGAAAATTTGGATCCAAATCCTTGTTCAGCCTTGTAGATTGCTACAAAACTCTGGCTGAGCAAATGAGAGCCAATTTGGAGTAGTGGTAAAGGCACCAGGATACTTTGAGTTCTAGTACTGCCATAGGCACAAAGCCAGGTAGGTCATCTTGGGCCAATCACACTCTCTCAGCTCAGAAGGAGCCAAGGTCAAACAACTTCCAAAATCTTGTCCAGTAGTTGCCCGTAGTCAAGATTCACTTGAAGATACATGCACAATTTCCTTTAGATGGGAACACCTTATATATAAGCTTCTTAGAATATAGAAAGGATCCAAAATGTCATTCTTTCCCTGATCTCGACAGTACCCATTCTGTGGTTTAAAATCCAAGGGATTCATTTTGCTTGACCAAAAACACAGAAATATGATCAGTTACTTTATAGAAATATAAGCCAGTAACTCTAAGTAAGCCTGTACTGAAATACCTGCAGGTGCTGCTCTTTTGCATAACTTCTGCTCGGTGGTATCCTGACAGCTTGCAGAATCCATCATTGCTGTATACAACGGGCCAATCCACTATCTGCGCATTACCCAGGACAAAATTTGTATCTGTTTGAAACAACAGTTCTATTAGACGAAGAAGTTCCATGGCATATTGATTATACAATAGACTCTTCCTTGTTCTCTTCTCTAGGTCAAATATTAACTGGCACAAAAGAGTTAGAGAAACCTGGTAATCTTATGTTTATATATGTTCCCCACCTCAGAGATTAAAAATACTCTTTGGCCTTAGAGACTTGCTTTCATTCCAGCAACTAATGGCTAAATTAGATATGACATTAATTGCCTGAACACAATCTCCATATGTGTGCGTGTGTTTTTTTTTTAAAGAACATTAGAGTAACTGCAGAGAGTGTAGAAAGAGATTGAGTCATTCCTGTCTTGGTCTTGATCAGATTGCTATTTGCATCTGCAGTTCAGAGGCTATTTCAATTGTCCTTGTTGGAAACTGAACTGATAATGAATTAATATTTTGACATCGTCATTGTGCTTTCACTTGTCTTGCATCATCTTTACTGTGGGTATTATTGATATGTAGCTTGCCTCACTTCACGGTGCTATGCAGGCATGTGCAATGGGAAAACCTGGCCACTGAGTAAATCATTCTGATACAGGCCAAAAGCCTATCCTAAACTTAGCAGCCCATTGACTCAAACAGGGCATGCATCAAGAAACTGACTTGTATAGCATAACTTTTCCCCTAACAGCTGACTTTATAAACTGTTCCAGGAGATCCTGGAAACTAAGAAGTGGTTCCTCGGTGGGAAGATTGATAAATAGTATTAATAAGAATAATAGGAATAAGAATAAATACAATACATTTCTCTGAGAGAGAGCTGGCCACAAAAAATCAGTCTTCTCCTATAACTAACAATTTATAGGAAATATGGAATCAGAAATTATTTTATTTTCTACAAAATGAAATGAGGACCCACATATACATAAAATATCCCATGCCTCATGGCCAGTTGGAGTCTCCTGCAAGAGCTTCCATGTTCTTGGCCTAAATTGTAGGCTTAATATTTCTGAAGTGTACCCATCCTCTTTTTTGTCTATTCACATAATTACTCATAATTGATTGCAGATGTGTGTATATCTTATTTTAAATGAATTAAAGGAGGCTGGGTAGCAAGTGCAATGATATTATAAGTACAAATTTGATAGATATGCAAGTCCATTTTTGTAGGAAAATAATAGCAAAATTAGGAAAAGGAAGCATACAGAAAACTAAAATCTCTAAAAGCAGGAACAATGAATTAACATATGATTTAATTCATTAGTGATCATTTAACATAATTAATATTAATTACTTTATTACAATAAAATATTACAATATAATTTTGCATATGTGGAACAAGATAATTAACTATGATAATCATCACAGCATTTTTCACTGGTTATTAGTGAATAATAGGATTAATATGAAAATACTATTTTTTAAAAAAAAATCTTTCTTGATCTTGTAATGGATTTCTGATATTTGTAAATCATTGACCTTAGAAAGTATATTTTCAATTTCTTTCCCCAAACTCAAACCACTGTATTCCCAGCCAATTTTGTCAAGTAAATCTGAAGCTGAACTAGCAGATTGGCTGCTTTTGAGTCCAGGTTCTTACTCTTCCAAATTTGGCATGGATTTATATTACACAGTCAAGAAATTAATGCCTTTATGACTGGGATTTAGGCTCAATGTCTAGGGCTCTAAATCACCATTCAGAGAGTAGCAAAATCTTATGGCTATGGCAGGAGCATAGTGGCCTTATGTCAGCACCTGGTTTGCCTTAGATATGCAGATATTCATAAAATGTGAGACTACCTAACAACATCAGTCACTGAAGTCCACAGTGACCTCTAAACCCAGCTGCACCTCTAAACCCAATTATAGTACAATTCTATTTCAACATTCCATGTATTTGCTGCAAAATATTTTCAAGCACTGCCAGAAATTTTTATCCAAGTGATGTCAAGAGTGTTAATAAAGCCATAATCAGCATAAGAAGCAATGGTCAGCAATTAGGCTCAGTCTGTTACCTAACAGCACTCTGACGAGTTGCCCTGTTCTATAGCTAGTCTGAAGAATCATGTGTTGGCAGCATGATCCTCTCAGGAAACAAAGGCAATATGATGTACATCAAGCATGACCAATATTAACCAGTAATGTCATTCTCTAGAGATATTATCTTGAATTTCAAAGTCATAGACAGAATGTAGCACATGATGTCACATTTTCCATGGTTACATCTTTCCCTATCACTGAACCATTATATGCAACATACTAGTGACAGCCTATAAATTATTACAGAATGTGTACCCCCACACTATATCCTTTCATATATGCATATGAAGGGTTTCTGAAACGTTTCTTTATTCACAGGATCAAAAGGGGAGAAGAAGCTCCTCTCAATTAAGACTGCTGTTTTCTCCTCTTTTCCAAATATTTTAATAACTTAAGAACCACTAGGCTACATAAGTTCTCTTTTTTTTCAATGTTGTAATACCTAATAGATAGATATTGATCTCCGCCAAAATCCAAATAAATATTATATTTGGAGGCAAGCTTAATGCCAACCAGTACCAATGATTAATGAAGATCAAACAGTCCTGAGATTTTAAAAAAATCTAAAGACAATTATATTAATTTGTGGAAAAGGTGGAAAATTATTAACAAAGCAAGGCCACTGTTACTTCTGGACAGAAACAAGTAAAGAAAGACTTTATGTATTGTGATCTTTTATTATATTATCACAACACTAGAAGAGGATATGAAACTCTTCCCAAAAATCAAGTCACCATTTCCCACAAATAAGATTTATAAAACCTGTTTTTGCTTTGGTTTGTTCACTGTTCAATGGTTAGGTGATAACTTTGATGTGTTAAAATGCTTCCCAATATCACAAGGCTGATGTTGCTTCCAGAAATAAATCAATACAACCTCACCTTTCTTTTAAATAGATACTGAATGTGCATATATTACTTGATAAATATAAACATTCAGAACCACCTTGACTCATGTAACAATTTATTGTGTTTCAGTGGTAGTCAATATGTGCAGTATGCATGCCAGGAGTTATATTTGTAAATGTATGCAACATCAAGATCTTTGCAATGCAAGAGTTATTCCTATAATTGGGGTGGCATACAAATTGATGTAATTAGATGACTGTAGAATACAAAAAGCTGCATTATGCTACATCAGAATACTTATGTGAGTATTGCTGACAGTATATGATTGCAATGAGTTTTATAGCAAGCAAAAGGAGAGTGTTCATAATATATTGAACCTAGGGTCATTTGTGTATCATCAAGAAGGAGAAAAGGGGAGAAAAGTACAGTAATATCAGAAAAACAGTTGTCTAATGGGTGCTGTTTTTTTTTTTCTAGTAGATATATTTGGCTCTATAAACAGTTTCCCCCAGATACACACTAGATGGTCCCCCCTCCCCCACTTTATAGACAGTGTTAAAAAAAAGTTTCTGGGGATTTCTTTTAGTCAGTTTCAACCCTGATCCCAAACCATGAGTGGAGAAAAAGCAGTCAAAGCCTATAAATGCATCATACTACAGAAAAACTCTATAATGAATCTTTAGCCGAGATCAGTAGGTCTATCATCCACTTAAATCTACTAAAAAGTAGCTCTAAGACCAGCAATAATCAGTTTCATTTAATGAACTAAGGGTAGACAAGCAACTTATAACCTTCAGCCAAATCCCAAATATTGCCTGCAAGAAATTGGCTTTGGCCTCTGGTGACATGTTCCTCTCTCAAAGCCTACTTAGTGAGAATAAATCAAGAAGCAAAAGAAAAATAGGGTGAGAAAGAGGTAAATGAGTAAGAAACCAAGAAAGGAGAAGAGGACCATTGCTCAGTTTAGCTTAGGGCTTTTACCACTATCAACATGCAATTTGAATAGATTTATCAGGGAGAAGTTTTTCAACCAGTCTACTATAGCAATTGGGTTTCATGCAGATAAAACATTTGAAAGCAAATGGCTTGTTAAGCATGTGCGGAGGCTTCCAAATATAGAGACTCAATTCTGAGATTGTAATCTTTCCTGAGGGTGCCTTAATGTGTTTATAGTGTCAAAGATGCATGCATAAGATTTTTATACAGTTCTACATTGCTATTTCTGCATTTCATTTTTGGAAAAATAAAAAGATTATTCATATGGAGTCAGATGAGACATTATTGCTATCATCAGCAACAGAAAGACACAAATCAGGGAAATTGGAACATTCAGTTTTATAAAGTTTCCTCTCACCCAAAACTATGAAAAGTTTTTCTCATGCAAAAAGCATGCAAAATTCAATCAAACACAACTTTAGTGATGTATATGCAATGGTCAAATTCATTTACAACTGTTAGAAATAACTTTATGTACCCTTTGCTGTGAAATATGATGACAATATAGCAGCAGGACATTTTAGCTTCACTCCTGCATTGTTATATCTCTTCACTTTTGCTTAGTTTGTTGCAGCATTTTCCACTAACAGTAAAGTATGTTTAACTTTACTATAATTAATACTTCAAACAATTTCTCCCAAATTGTCTTCATGCAATCCAAATCCTATAAAGATTAAACTCCTACTAGCTGTCTACATGGTTCCACTAATCTAGGCTGCAAAAACTGGAATACTAAAAAGGCAATACTACAGGAGGTCCTTGAGTTAACCTACAGCAGTTGCGAGCAGAATTTCCATCACTAAGTGATGCAGTCATAAAACACAATGTCACATAATCACATCATTTAGCAACAGGAATCCCGGCAGTCCCAGCTGACATTGCTAACTGAATCACACTAATAGTTAGGCAAGGATCCTCTCCGATCCAAGTCATTCATGGACTGATCCCTCCCAGCCCCAAGCCTCAGTAAGATAAGAGACTGCCTCCTCTTTAATTCCCCTTGTCTACCTATCTCCCCATCCATCTGTCCCTTTTGACTACACTCATTTCACCATCTCTGCAGTCCTGCCACCCCTAACTCCTTCCTCCTGTTGCTGCTGAAACACACTAGCTGGCCCTTTGCAAAGCAGCTGTTGGTTGTGTTAGGCCTTCTTTCCAATGTTCAGCCTAGTCCAAATTGCATGCAGCTTTATCATGAGTCTTTGGAAGACTTTGTCTTCCAAAACATCCAAGCAGTGGGAAGATCACAGGATCTCTGTCCTAAGTATTTTTTGCAACTTCATTACAAATTTGGAGGTGGATAGGAGTTTTTTCATTAACTGAACAACATTTAGCAAGATAAAAACACTAAGCAAGGCACTTTTAGTCTCTTAGGAAAATAGGAATAAAGAGGAAATATGATAGAAATCTCCATCTTGTGAGCCATTTGGCCCATTTCTAGATCATCAGACCCTGTTTATAGTCAGGCATGCCCTAATCATCTCCAGACTGGACTACTGCAACATGTTTTACGTGGGGCTGCCCTTGAAGAGTATCTCGTACAGAATGCAGCATCACAGACAATTATGTGCAGTTCTAGAACAGCACATTTTAATTCCTGTTCCACAATCTATATCTGATGCCAATTTGCTTTCAGGTCCAATTGCTGGTGATGGATGGATGGATGGATGGATGGATGGACAGGACAGGAATAAAATGTCTAAAATAATGCAAAATATAGCATGGATAAAGTGATTATGAAGTTATCTCTTTACTGTAATATTAAAATCCATAATCATCTGGTGAGAAATCAAAGGAAGCTTTTCCCATAGTGTAGAATTAAATAGGAAATTTTACCCTACATGATATAGTGATGTCTGCTATATTTGAAAGCTATAAAATAATAGATAAATTTATCAAGGGTTAGTCTCTCAAGGTCATAAATCACAGACATTCAAATTATCTCCATCTTTTGGAAACCCATTCCCTATGAAGTGATATAGAAAAGTAAACCTTGGCTTAAAATCGTAGAATTATAGGGCTGGAGGGGGCTTTGGAGATTTTCTAGTCTAATCACCCACGCAAGATTTTTTTTTTTTAATTTGATTTATATGCCGCCCTTCTCCGGAGACTCAGGGCGGCTTACAATGCGTTAAGCAATAGCCTTCATTCTTTTGTATATTTTATACAAAGTCAGCTTATTGCCCCCACAAACTGGGTCCTCATTTCACCTACCTTAGAAAGGATGAAAGGCTGAGTCAACCTTGAGCCTTGGAGAGATTCGAACCAGCAGAAATTGCAGAAACCAGCTGTGTTAATAACAGGGTGCACTAAACCACTGTACTATCAAGGCTCTTATACTATAAGGCTCTTATACTTATACCATTCTGGTGAAATGGCTTTCCAATCTTTTCTTGAAAAAATTTTAGGAGGAAGAATTGTTCTGTCAGGAAATTTCTCCTTAGCTCCAAATTGGATCTCTTAAACAAGCTTCTACCCAATGCTTCTTGCCCTACCCTCAGGACCTTTGGCAAATAAGTCAACCTTCACATCTCTGTGGCTGCCCCTCATGTACTAAAAGACAGGTATCATGGCACCCCTAATTCTTCTCTTTGTTAGGCTAGAGATACCGAATACCTTTAGCCATTCACCCTTATCAAATTTGTTGCTCTTCTCTGCACACTTTCTAGTGCAGCATCTTTTTTGTATTGTGTAACCAGAACAAGTATGATGGTATTATCCCTTCTTGTGATCTTGATGCTATCTCTCTGTTGATCCAGCAGTAGTCCATCAGGACACCTAGATCCCTATCACAGTTCCTACTGTTGAACCAAATACTGCCTATTCTGTACCTGTGCATTTGGTTTTTCTTGCCTAAGTGCAGGACTTTACTTTTGTCGTCACTGAATTGCATCTTGTTGGATGTGGCCCAATACTCAAGACTGCCATGGATCACCAAAGCCAACCACCGAGAATTATATTCTGGAGTTATTTTCCACCTTAAGCACTGGGGGTCACACTATCTCCCAACGTCATCTAGGTCTGTAGCCTTGGACATACTAAACACTCAGAAATCTCAAGGGCCCATAAATTGACTCATCAGTGTTGTAAAGTAACATAGAAAATGGTAAGCAAAAAGGCCTACAGATATGTCTCCCATTATAAGTCTTACTTGCTGAGGGAGTTCTTATAACCTACAAAACCATCAAAGTTCCCTGAACTCCTTCCAAATCCAATATATAGTTCGAGCAAGGAAATCATTTCTTATGTTGTTCTAAAACTGGCAAATGAAAGCAAACACAAGCCCTATAAGAGAATATGTCTTAGGAAGAAAAACAAGATAAACATTTATTTTACTAGGCGCAGATAGCTTCTAGCTAAAATAGTCACTTAAAATCAACACCCATGGCCTAACTAAAAGGCCTTCAAGAAAAGCCAGCACAATTTTTATTTTGATACCCTTAAGATTTTACTCATCCTTCCCCCGCCCCTCTCTATTACTGAATATGATCCTTTCTTTTTTCTCCTTAGGTCAGCCTTGCTGAAACAAAAGACAAGGAGCACACCGAGAACTACTAGCTTTAACTTTATTGTAAGGTAACATTACCATAACAAAATCTTGAAAGTCTGGAAGTGCATCTCCTATCACCTTTACAGTCCAAAAAATCTGAATTGGGAATGCTGCTAAACAGCTGTACAGAACAGCATTAATAACCCTGTTGAGTTACCAATATCTGCATGAAGCCTGACTGAAGGAATCAAGAACTCCTACAATCTGCATGGTTTGCCCATTTTCTTTTATATATTCCTGTCAGGTGAGAAATGAAGGCTGAGTGTTTGCAGAAATGATTTGAGATAGACCTCAAATAGGTAGGCAGTCTCTGGATCGCTGTGGCTATGTATCTGGGAGAAATGGCCACATCCTCTATTTTCTTTGCTAAGCAGACAATTTGATGGGGAGAAATGAAGGCAAGGAGGATTGATTCTCTCCTCCTAGATTGCTTCTCAGCAGGGAAAACCGCAGTAGCAGAAACCATGATGATGTCCTTCTCCCTCTTACTTATACACACACTTCTCTACCAAGAAAGATGTTGTCAAAACAGCCAGCTCAGTGGTGGGTTGCTCCCGGTTCTGTCGGATTCTTTAGAACCAGTAGTAAAAGCAGTGGGAGGCTCTGCCCACCCGCCTGGATGTGATACTTGACGAGAAGCACGCACACGCTCCCATTGAGAACTAGTAGTAAAGGTAAGTAGAACCCACCCCTCAGCCAGTTGTTGGGAATGAAAAATGGAAGGAAACAAGAAACAATGCACCTCTTGAATACTGCGTTTTCAGGCCACCTCTTACCAAATTAAGAGTCCTTGGGTTCCATAAGAATATGGACTCATATCAATCCCAGAAGTACTAGATTGTATTGTTGCAGTTCTTTCCTTGTCTATAGCAATAGACCCTGGTTCATCCCTTCCTAGTCCATTGTTAATAGTGGGTTGGAGTCTGTTGTCAGGCCATTCAAAAAATAGACCAGCTCAACAAATAGTTTTCCCATAAACAACACAAGTCCCAACCGAACAGGTCAGGACCCAGAAATTAATCATATCTTGAGAACATTCAGAATACATTAGTAGATCCTTGTGCCTATCAACTGCAAAGAAGCACATTCTTGCTAAGCAGCTTCCATGTCATGATAAAGCTTGAAGCACAGCAAGCAGATTGGTCCTTCTGTCGCTGGTTCCATGGAGCTACTTTTCACCATCTGGCTCCAATAACTTGTTTATTTATACAGCCTGCTGCAATCCAAATCAACCCTTGATGCTTACCTAACATACCCGATTTAAAACATTTGTAGTAAAATTTAAAAATTAAAAACAATTAAAATAAAGCCAAACCCCAAAGATCAAATTAATCAGTAAGAAATGTAAAAAAATAATAATAATAAAAGTTGCCCAAGTCTAAATAGAACACTCTGCAAAACTGCTAAAACATAGCATGGCCTAATACAGTTTTCTTTACTTGCCAAAAGTGAGAACTAAGAATATCTTCTTCCAATATGATCTAATAGATTCCTCACTGGAGCAGATGGTCCTGTAGGCCCTCAGGTGTCAAGCCATAAAGGACTATAGAGATGAAAGCCAGCACTTTCAATTTCATCTGACAGCCAGTAAAAGGCCTGTTGCATCACTCTCCCAGAGTTACATACCAGTTAGTAAAAGGATTCCTATAATACTGGATCATCTCACTGTAACTTCCAAGTGGTCTTTAATGAAACCCATGTAGAGCACATTGCGGGTGGTAAGGAGGGCAACAGTTCATACTTCCTACACATGGTGGCCATTTTCATTTCATGGACTGAAACAAACACAGTGACCATGAGGCACAAGTAGATCAAAGGTGGGGAGGAAAAAGATGTGAAGAATGGAGTAACAATGGAAACATGGAGGGCTTAAAGGATTTTGCCTTTCTGCCTCTTTTCCTCTTTCAGTACCATGTATTTTAAACCAGGGGTCTCCAACCTTGATAACTTTAAGACTTGTGGACTTCAAGACTTGTGGAAGTCCACAAGTCTTAAAGTTGCCAAGGTTGGAGACCCCTGTTGTAGACCATAACTAATGCTTTAATAATTGAGAGAAACTAGAATAGTGATAATATCAAGTTGACAAACTTCCCTTAAAATCTTTTCCCTTTGTAGTATTGGTTAACAAGATCTGACACAGAAAAATGGGGAAAGTGATAATTGAAATGGAGTTAACTTAAAAGAATTACACCAAAAGTATTTTAAAAACTTAAATAAAAATATAGGAATGAAGGATTTAATTTTAAAATGTGTTATTGTGTGATTTTGCTGTTCCAAAGAAAACCGTTCAGAAAATACAATATACTATAAACACTGCATTGCTTCTCAGACCTTCCCAACAAGGATAAAAGAGAATATGCTTAGCAAAGCAGTATGGAAACAGGTCCCTCTAGTGTTTGGTGTCAGGTGTCTGCACTATCAAGATGCATGTTAAACCTGCTGTGCTATATTATTAGAAAAACCATATCAGAATAACAGAGTTGGAAGGGAGCTTGGAGGTTTACTAATCCAACCCCCTGCTCAAGCAGGACACCTTGCTTTTTAAAATTCTTTTTAATTGTTTTATTTTTTTGTTTTTAAGTAAATTCTCACTGAATTTACAAAAACATAGATTATCACATAAAAAAGTAATCTGCAGCCTTCAAAAACAAATTAAGATATGATATGCAATCTATTCCTAAATACCATAATTTAAATTTGCGAGTCCCATGGAACAGTTGCATGTATAAACTCTGATTTTTAGGTCAAAATAAAACAAAGCCATTTCAGGATCCATATGAAAGAAATCCACAAGTCATCTAGGCACTTAAGCAAAGATTTTAATTAGTGTTGTATTCCATTAATTTCCAATTAGTTAATTTCCAATTAATGGACATGTACTTATCAAAGAATGATAAGCAATTCTCCTTTAAGGTTAAAAAAAAAAGCCTATTCCTGTATACAAGTGTGAATAGCTTACCAATAGAAGAAACAGAGCTTTTCTTTTAAAAAGTTCCAGTGTTGATTTTGCCCTGGGTATAATACCCTGAAATCAGTTAGTGTTGTTACAGATTACCCAATTAATTCATCTGAGTTCTTACCTACAGAGAACTTTGTCTGAAGCAATGCAAACCAGTTGAGACAGCAGATTTCATGGGGGCATCACTTTCCTGCCTCCTCTTCTATATATTAAAAATAAAAACAAAACAGGATACTATGGCTACAGAACATGTATTTTGCTAGACACACCAGTCTCCTCAGTCACAGATGGCCAGGCTCTTGTTGACAGCTGGCACCATCAGGAACTCTACACTTCAGAGTATGAACCGTATCCATTTTTTGCAACCAGAAAACATAGTTCATTTTCTTTCTAAGTGAAATGTTCAGTAATACTTTGTCAAAAATGGCCCTGAATCTCCAAGATCATATACATTTGGAGGAGAACCCACAGTGGCTCTCTTTGAACATACCTCTTCCATATCTGAAGGCCAGTCTGAGGTAAGAAGGAATATAAAGCTTATTGGGAGAGGGAGGGAATAAATACAAAGGAGTTATTTTATAAGGGAAAGGAGAAACATTTGGGAGGGACAGGGAGAATCTTAAGGCCCCAAAACATGGGCTAATGAAGCAAAAAGCTTCCAAGGATCCATTTCTCACACACACACCCTGAAATAATTACCCCCCTCCCATTCCAACCAACATCCTAATAATGATCAAGACAGCTATCTGCATTTTTTAAACATGCTTGTTGTTGTCAGGTCTAGTCTGGGCTTGAATGTGATCTGAATTCAATTTAACCATGCCCTTGAATGAGAAAGAAGAAGAAAGGAAAGGGCTTTTAGTATATCCCTTGATTTAATTACTTCAAAATTTTATACAAAGTAATAGGTTCTGATTACCCAATCACATCATTTACTGGCACAAATCAAAAAAATAGTTAAAATTGATGATTCACAGGCAGAAATACAAAACTGATTAAGGAAATTGCTTTTATTGTGATTAGTAACTGAATGGTTATCTATAGGTCTGTTGTCGACAAACAACATTTCCTGTCTATACAATTTTGAGATTTAACTGTATTTAGATATTTATCAGTCAACTGGCTATTTTCCAGTTATGTTGAAACTACAACTTCTAGAATTCTGTGGTCCCAAGTAATGTGAGAGCATTCAGTCAGAGGACATAGGACTGATAACAATTATTTGCAAAATAATGTCTTCTTTTAAAACAGCTTGGTCTGATGGTTAAGGCACTAGGCCAGTGATGGCGAACCTTTTTGGCACCGAGTGGCCAAACTGGAACATGAGTGTGTGCACGCACGCATGCATGCGTACCGGAGCCCCGGAAATCACTGGTCTTCTGGTTTCCGGTGCGTGCGTGCATGCTGGCCAGCTGATCTTTGCACACGCCAGAGCCCTCAAAACTCAAAGATCAGATGGCCGGTTTCCGGGGCTCTGGCACGCATGAAGATCAGCTGATGTGCTGGAAACCAGAAGAACAGCTGGCGACGGTGCACATGCCCACAGAGAGGGCTCTGCATGTCACTTCTGGCATGCGTGCCATAGGTTCGCCATCATGGCACTAGGCTATAAACCTGGAGGCCTGAGTTCTAATCCCACTTTAGGAATGAAAGCAAGTGACTTTGGGCCCAGCATTCTCTCTCAGCTCAATTTACCTCACAGGGTTAATGTTGTGGGGAAAAATAGGAGAAAGAAGTATTAGGTATGCTTACCACCTTGAGTTATTTAAAAATAATAACAAAGGTGGGATATAAATAAACAAACAAACAAACATTGGATGGAGTTAGGGTTAGGGTAAATCGTGACCCAAGGTTTTACAAACTGCAATGGCTGGATTCATAGTAACTTTATAGGGCTTATTTGAACCAGACTAAAATTTGTGAGCTGTGGGGAACCCTAGCTTCTCTGAATGCTAAAAATTATGCTGGGTCTCAGTTCATTCAGAAGTGAATTAAACCTCATTCAACAGAACTTCCAGGCTAACAGTATAACAACTTTAAATATGAAGATTAATGGAATTTATAGCAAGAATTTTTATATTTAAAATTTTTATAGTTAAGCTCTTAGTGCTAAAATGTAAGCCGCTAACAATGACTTTAATGGAAAGAAGAATAGAAATGTTAGATGTAAAAGGTTGTGGTTTTTTAAAAAAATTCAGACTGTAGTATAAATAGCTCAAGGTCACAAATAATCCATGTTTGGTTTTTTGCATAAGACAATTAAGTTAATTGCATTAAATGCAGCACTCTTCTTACAGTTCTGCCATTTGACTGCTTTCAAGATGTCGAGCAATCTAGATATATATACTAATATAGATACTTTGTGGTAAGAGCTTATTAAAGCATTTCTTTTATTTTTGTTATCAGTATGTGATCTAATTTGGTATAGCAAGTGATTGGACTGCTTACCGATTCCTTTTTCTTTTGACTAGCCTTGTACTCCAACTTTGCAATAAAAATTCAATTCCAATACCACATCAATACTTTAAAAACCCTATTATAATTAGAATAACTGCAGACCTCCAATTGTAAATATGAAATATTTTACTTATATTGCAATTAATCAATGGTGTATGATACTTAGGAATTTACTGCAAAATGTCACTTGTGTGTTGCAAATAAGCTAAATTGTTTCAGTCTATTGTTCTATGTATAGAATATAGAATAATAGGGTTGGAAGGGAGCTTGGAGGTCTTCTAGTCCAACCCCTTGACCATGGCAGGAGATTCTATATTATTTCAGACAAATGGCTACCCAGTCTTTTCAGTGTGGAATCGGTGCTAGTTCCCAAATTATATGATTAACTTAACAATATTAACTCATAATTTGCTTATCTATGATCGTTAAATAAATCACAATTATCAGGTTTATACACTGAAATCAGCTTTAAACCATTGTTTGCAAAATGTAACAGCTAGGATCAAATACAGTATTTTACCATATGCTGAGTTCAAAACAGGACCTATACCTGAGCCAAGGTGGCACAGTGGTTACCTTGCAGTACTGCAGGCTACTTCAGCTGACTGCTAGCTGCAGTTCAGCAGTTCAAATCTCACCGGCTCAAGGTTGATTCAGGCTTCCATCCTTCCAAGGTGGGTAAAATGAGGACCCAGATTGTTGGGGCAATATGCTGACTCTGTAAACCACTTAGAGAGGGCTGTAAAAGCACTATGAAGCGGTATATAAGTCTAAGAGCTATTGCTATTGCTATACATAAAACCAATTTACAAAGAGGTCTGGCTATAGAGTCAAAGTCTAGTTACCTTATAAGCCCAGGAATAGTTATTGAGGCCTGTGGTGATTGGAGAAAGAAGGAAATACTTTAGACCAGTTTATCTGAACCTTGGCAGCTTGAAGATATATGGATTGGCTGAGGAATTCTAGGAGTTGAAGTCCACCACAAGTTGCCAAGGTTGGGACACATTATTTTAGAGGACTAAAATGATGCCAAATGGATATTAAATCTTACCAAGATTTACCAAAGCCCTCCAAAACACACAATCGTTCCCCTCATGGAAAACCCAAAGATATTTTTATGGAATATAAATATTAGTACACTGACAATAATTATTTGCAGGGACTGTCTTCTAATTAGTCAATTCATATAATTTGTGAAACTGTAGTCACAAAAACACATTATTGCTCCATCTAATCCAAAATAAGCCTTTAGTTGGGTGGGTCCCCATCTCTTTTAAACTTTCTGGTTTCCCTGTGTCATATTTTCTGTTTAAAAAACAGGTAAGTTCTTCTTATGCTTTCGGACTCTTCACCTGAACTTTCAGACTACCTTTTGACTTGGGCCTTCAATTTCAGCAATTTTGCCATTCCTGACATTACCTTTTAACCAGAAATACAGGAAATTTAACTCCACAGACTTATTAAAGGAGAAGAAACATTGATTCTTGGGAAGGCATCTTGGCACTATAGCTTCTTGGGTAGTATCTTGGGAATATCAGCCAATATAATATATTAATCAATACCACTTGAACAAACCTACACACCTTCAAATCTCTTTGAAATATTGAAGCAAGTGGCCCATAAACGTAACAGTTTAATCAGCCAACAGAAGTGCATATTTTAGGAGGCCCTTTTCAAGATGATTTCATTTCTTTGTCTAAAAATGTCTCAGAACTTCAGCAGAATAAAAGCTGCTCTTAATTCTCAGCCCACTGATTTAGATTTTCCCCACTGTGTAGAAAGTTCCACAGTACAAGTAGAACCTTATGGTATCAGTGCAAAATAATAGCAACAGTATTTCAGAAGGATGGATGCAGTTTAATCTCAAAATAATGATAGGCCAAGTGCATTTACCTGGAATTTAGCAATTCGGTAGAATTTTTTTTTCTTCAGAATCAAGCTAATTTCCATATCTATCAGGTGGCTGTCTTGTGGCCATTTGTACAAACTCTCACCTCTTTTGGTCTAGTTTTTTATTCCCTGGGAACAAACACCCTCCCAGCCCAAATGCTGCTTTATTCTTTAAGCTGATTCATAGGCTTTTTAATATTAGTACAAGCACTCAAGCACTCAGGCAAAAGATTGCCTACAGTCCCTTGGCATATTAACATTTCTGCACAAAAATGTAGTAAATCTGGAATTAAGGTTTTTGAGACAAGGAGTCAAAAATCAAAGCCTGTGAGGGAGATTTTTATGATACCAATCAGCCCCTAGAGACTTAGCTGAAATACAAAAGAATCCACAAATTTGTCTTTTCTTAGGTATACATTTTTACATTTTAAGATCTATGCCTAGGGTGGGAGGAGAGAACTATGCAGTCCTGCAATGCTGCAAACTCCACCCAGTTTCATCACTTTCTACTCTCATTGGATCTGACTCCACCAATCAGAGACTCCAGCTTCACTGCCACTGGATGGGACCCTAGCTGGTGGTTCCTCTTGTTTTTCCATTTGTTAGAAAAACATGTCCCACACTAATTAATGCAGGCATTAGGAAGGAACATTTTTCCCCTTTATATGTCAGCTTTTACACTTACACTCTGGGAATGAACAATATTATCTTGTTCAAAGTTGCATTCTTACTGGAGTAATCTGATGGAAGTCAAGTAACCAGTAACCAACAGTAACCAGTGGGCAAAAAGGTCTATGGAGATTCTCAGTCATCCAGGTCATGTTTGCTCCAAAAGTACTTTTTCAAAAGGCAACTGGACTTTCTTGTTTTTCCTTAAAGATGTCTTGCTTTTCATTCAAGAAGCTTTTTTAGTTCTGACTGAAGAAGCTTCTTGGATGAAAAGCTAAATGTCTTCAAGGAAAAACAAGAAAGTCCAATTGCCTTTTGAAGGGACCTTTGAGACAGTGAGCAAAAATGAACAGAAGCCAAAATCAGAGCCAGTATTGGATGGGACCGTCCCCTTATTCTCTCTTCCCACAATCTCCTTCCTCCTTCACACTGTCTTTCCTTCCCATATAAACAGGAGGAAAGGCAGAATGTTCTTTCCAGAGATCAAATTATTACGAAGAGTTTTGGGAATCTGGAAGTTGTCTAATGCTCATGAATTGCCTGTGAATGGTGCCCCCTCAACTAGAGATTTTTATGGGGCTTTCTAAAAAAGCTTTTGAAATGGGAAAAATAGGAGGGTTGTTTGCTTTCCTTCATCTTATGCTAATCAGGTCTCAGGTGAACATTGCCAATTATTTTGCCTCAGAGGAACCACAATATTCCCTATTTCCAAGTAAAGACATCTTCACCATCAATTGAACAACTTCCAGCATTTCAACCCCACTTCCTTGCCTCTTGTCCTACTGGAAAAAGTCCTATTCATTGCAGAAATCCAAATTAAAATATTTCAGAGAAATTGCCTAGCTGACTGCCATTATAGCTCCCACTCTTTGTTTAGAAGGACCTACAGCTACAGTCTAGAAATTAATGACCAGAGGATGCCATAAAAGAAATCTAAAATCAAGGATATGGAATGCTTATATAACGGGTTACAAGATGAAGACTCTCTCTAGCCCATATGTTGGATGTTATACAAATGGTCTCTCATCCAAGTCCTCATTCTCATCTATCCTTTTTCCACTGGCCCAATCCCCTACATCAAGAAAAGCATATGCTTTGCTTTCACACATATCACAAATATTCATTGCACAATAACAATATTCATGACAGTTAATTAGTTCAGTTAAAATTTCAAAACTTAGTTGATCACCTAATAAAAGATCATTTTAATGCAAGGGGCTTTGTATTAAAGATTCTAAAGGAGGGCCAAAGATGGCACTCCTTAAGTGATGGAAATGTGAGAATACTGAAAACAGGCTGTCCGTTAATGACTCCTGGTGATCTTTTACATTAATTGGGAGATCATTTTCAATGTGTGGATCCTCGGGCACTTAAAAGGGTACAACCCAAACATAAGGAGGAAATAGTATCAGTTGGCTTGGGAGAATGCAACTATTTTCAGAACTACAGAGCAGCTACAGTGAATAAATCCTAAACTGGGGTGGAGAGGGATTGAACATGTGCAGAAATTAGTATATCAGGCTGCCGGGAGGAAAAAAAAATGGAATAAAGCCTTCTGGATTAAAGAACTCCAGAATCCCCTCAAGAACTTTGTTGCAGCCACTGAAGAAGTTGATTAAGGGCAATAGCTTTCCAGCCAGCCTTTTATTGGAAAAGGAAATTAGAAGAATAGCCATGCCAATTTCTACTAAGAGCTCTCTTCAAAATAGCATTTTAATGACAATATTATTCAAACACCAAAGACAGCCACTAGGTTGTTTCTTTTAAAATAGTTGGCACTAGCTAAATGGCATATCCATCTAACAACAATGAAATAAACTGAGGAAATATAACCTACTTGCCATTGTTGGGTTGATGACTAATTATATTTTCCCTCTGCCATCATATGAAAACTTTCACTTGGGAAGATAATTGTGGATAATACTGTGAATTTTAAAAGAACATGGAAGGAATTGCTAACATTATTGCTTATGGTTTGCAGGCAGAAAAACCAAGTCTATTTCTTCCACAAAGTAACTTTAAAAAAAGATCATGGCAAAGTAGTTCTGGAAATTATTAAAGTAGTACATCTGCTTGATTACCCCCACTCTTAAATATTTTTCAGCAAATTAGAAGGAGCCTGCCTTCCTACTTAGAGCCCAGCCCTCACTCTGTTTCATCAATATCTGAGCCAAGAATCCCAATTCATTCATATAGCAGCAATTAATCAGACAGGAAGGAAGGATCCTAGTTCATGTTTAGGCTGAGGGCTACAGTACCTTTAAACATTGATGGAAGAGAATTTTGAACAGTTTATCATTCAGGATTGGAAGAAGCTTTTAAAAAAAAAAACCCAAAAATCTATATAGTAAAAAAAAGTACAGTACAGCATCCTTATCCCTCTCTTCCCATCCAGTTCCGGAAGCTGTTTAAGACACTATAGTACATTTGCAATAAACTATTGATAATGGGAAGGGAAGTAGGAAAGTGGAAGATAAACCATCTTAATTAACAGCCTTTTAAAACAGACCTATGCAGAGAGAGAGCCACACCTAACTGTATCAGTCAAGCTGGGAATTGATTTCCTCAGTATTTTTAAACTAGGGTTCAATAAATGAAGCATTGTAGACCATCCTCTATGATACATAAATGAGAGGGAGGAAATGTATTCCCAAATCAGATTTTTTTAAATCATTCCAATCTTTCATCTCCTAGTTCTGCTTCCAAAGATTTAAAATGCAGAGTGGTTATTTGGTGTTGTATAATTAAATATGTTTTTTTAAACTATGTTTTAACATCTCTAGATGCTAACTTAATCCAATATCAACCATTTTTTTGGTCAAAGCTATCTATTTTTTTTTTTTATGGAGCCCACCTGAAGTGTCTGAATAACTTCAGGTCTTTAAAATAACATTTCCCCCCAGAACAAATAAATATGACTTCTAACGTGGTCCAGATTCTGAGAATTTCATTTGAAAGCTGCAAGTCTCACCATGCACAAGAATGGATACTTAGGAAATACAGATAGAAAAGGGAAGAAAGGCCAGTAAGAGATTAACCTGAGTCCATCAAGATCAAACATTCTTGGTATTCAGCTTCAAGAGTATTCCAAGCTTCTCTTACACTGCAGAAGTGTTTAAATGCCATAAAGCAAATCAAGAAACCACGGTGGTTATACTGAATCAGAGGTGAGGGGAGAAATAGGACATCACCAGATTGTTTTCACTTTTTAATGAAATTGCTTTTAGCTATGATTCCGGAGAGCATTCCGGATAGTTTCCGTCTGTAAGAGATATGAAGTCTTAAAGGAAGAGGGTCTCCCCAACCTCGACATCTCCCCTCCTCGCTTTTCTCTTCTTCTCCGAGGATCTCACCACAGCCTCTGCAAAGACTTCCCAGGTCTGCATAGCGCCAAAATCTCGGTGCTAAGGGAGGGGGAAGCCCTTGAGAAATCGGGTTGGGGAAAGTGGAAAGGCTCGGGCAACGGGAAGAGGTCCCCACGAAAAAGGGGGCGCCAAGAGCCCGTTGCGACCAGGCTCTGTGCGCAGCCCTCCCAACGCCTGCTCCGGGGCACAAAAACCGATTCGGGTGATTTTGGTTTCCAACCCAACCCGGAGCAAGAAGCCTGCCCAAAAGGCACCTGCAAGCCGCTCCCGTCCTCGGTTCAGCTACGTTTCGCGGGTTTCTCCCTCCAAGACGTTTCGGGGACTTTCTTCTGCAGGACTTTGAGGCGATGCCTGGCTATGGGAAGCTTTCCCACCCAAAGGCAGCATCACTTCAGCCCAAAGCTCGCCGCGTCCCCACCCCGCTCGGAGCCAGCCTGGCCCAGCCTCTCCCCTCCAAAACGCCCGGAGGAGCCTATGAGTGCAGCCCCGCATTGGAGAATCCCCCTCCCCAGCTTCGGGTTTCGCTCTACGGGTCCTCGTTCCCCCCCCCCACACACACACACATCAAGCCGAGGCGCCCTGGCACCCCCGCTGTCATCCTCCTTACCGTTGGACCTCCGCACGATATTCTCCAGGAAGGTGTTCTGTGGAGCCACCAGCCCTCTCCTTCCCCCAGCCATAGTCAAGCGCGCTAGCTAACCGGGGTCGGCGAAGCTAAGCGTAGCCTCTCCACTCTTCTTCTTGCTCAGCGCTCCTCATGGTCCCCACCGGGAAAGGCGGGCGGCTTTGCAGCATCAGCTCCTCTTGCTCGCCCAGCAGTCAGCAACCCTCCCTTGCGCTGCATTCTTGCCGCTCCGCGCCACCGGGCCTGGACCTGTCCGGCAGCGCCCTCTGCTGTTCCTCTGCCACCTCCCCACGGAATATGCTTGTGCTGGACCGGAGCGGCGAAGGGCCACTCTACTCTGCTCAGTGGCCGGTGGGATTCTGTGGACCGAGGCGCCTTCGGAAAACCTGTGAGCTGCAGCGCCCTCCTTTGGATGCCGAAATCCAAAGCTCCCGAGATTGCGGGACAGGAGTGGAAACGTTGCTTCCCTACCAGCTGCACTTCCAGATTGATTTTAGGCTCCACGCGCATTGGTACCCAGTGTTTACTTCCCGCCTCAAGAATAGTTGAACTTACTTCCAGTATCCCTTTGATTTGGACAGGGTTGCTTCAAGACCTAATTGCTCACATACGAATTAAGCACGAAGGCCTCCCCTTTAAAGTAGCCTTGAACATGTGGTTTCCTCTCCAAATCCCTCCATCCTCGCTTCTGCAGATCTTGTAATGTTGTGAATGTGGGAGGAACATTAGGACTCAGTTAGTTCACTTCTGCAACCAATGGGGGTACACTTATCTGAGCAATGATCCATTCTCTGAACTACCACAGATCCCAAAGGGACAAAAGTCTCCGTCACCATCATTCCACATGAAAGGGAAATAAAATAAATTGCTAGAACCCCATTGCTAATCCATGCGTTGGGTATTACTCTTCACTACAATAAGCAAGGGAAGAAGAGTTGAGAAAGCTGTTTTCCTCTTGCATTTAAAAAGAGCATTCCTCGTTGCTCTTATGACTGCCCTGTTGCTTCCTTTAGGACTCCTTAGCTCAAACTGGAATTTTCATTTAAAGAGTTGCCAAGAGCTACCAGAATGTTATAAGGGATGTGGTGGCTCAGTGGCTAAGATGCTGAGCTTGTTGATTTAAAGGTTGGCACTCAACCAAGTATGCGGCACTCAAGTACACTAGGGATTTGAGTATGCGGCACTCAAATCCGTAGTGCCGCGTAATGGGGTGAGCTTCCGTTTCTTGTCCCAGCTTCTGCCAACCTAACAGTTCGAAAGCATGTAGAAAAATAGGCACCACTTTTGGTGGGAAAGTAACAGCGTTCTATGCACCTTTGGCTTTTAGTCATGCCGACCACATGCTGTCTTCGGACAGCACTGGCTCTTTGGCTTTGAAACGGAGATGAGCACTGCCCCCTAGAGTTGGGAACAACTAGCACATATGTGCGAGGGGAACCTTTACCTTTACCTTTACCAGAATATTCCACCTGTGCCAGCCAGATCCATGTCACCTTTTCGCATTAGGAACTGGATTATTACCCTCCTCTAATTCTGGATGATACAGAAGCCAGTCACCTGCAAGGCCTGCAGAGTTGCAGATTTACAAAAGACAAAACCAGTTTTGGTCTCCTTTCAGATAGTGAGAGAGAAACAGGAGAGAGAGAGAAAACTTCAACTTTGAAATGAGTGAGGTTGTGGGAATGGTAATTAAGAACTCGCACAAGGAATCTGTGTGAACATGTCTTTTTATCTGTCATCATTACTATTGTGATCTGTTGTCTTAAAGGATACATTTTCCATTAGCTGCACACCTAAGTCCTAGATTTGGCTTCTCGCACAGGTCCAAGCCAATAATGAGAACATTAAAGCCTACACAGAAATGTCAAATGAACATGAAAGAAATCTCTCTCTTAAAAACAAGTTGTTCCAAAACCGAAGGGGACCAAAGTCCCAGATCCAGCATCCCACTACCACCAGCCATATGCTTCTGAGCAGTCCACATGTTGAGGACAGATGCATCCATATTATCCTAATTCCTGTTCCTTGGCAGTTGATGATCCTGGAAGCAAACTGATTCTGGGTGCAAATCATATGGAATAGTTATGACAGTGCAATGCTGCAGATTTGAAGAAGGAAATTGGCCAGGGGCACCTGTAAGCAATTCTTTTAATCAAACACATCTTTTTTCCAGAATTGTGTGGCAGCAAAAGTACAGCTGCTTTAAAGTGTCATTTATAAATGTTCTGTACACACCCACTCACACCCCAAATCACCTTTTCCCCCTTCAAAACTAAAGAACTACCTAGCCTTAGTGGCTGCTGGACACTGATAGGTATATCCTCCATGAGTTTGTTTAATACTTTTAAGTTATTCAGGATGACAACCATAATAATATATTATTATAGCAAGTTCACTTTTTGACAAATGCTTGCGTCCTGAGATGACGTATAAAGGGGATTATTTTTAAGGGAGCATAAATCCCCAAAGCAGCCTAGTAAAGACTGGGCAGTAATGTTAAGAATCTGTTAATAAAGAAAGTAGAACAGCACATAATAGGGACAGGAAAAGGATGGATTATCCTGAAAATGGCCACAACTTCCTATTAGATTTGAACTGAATATAAGGGCAGTCCAACCAAATATTTTCTTGTATGTTCCACCTAAAAACTATAACTAGAAAAAAAGAAAATGTTACATTATTTGATAAAATAGCTACAGGTCAAAATAAAAACTGTTTTGTGCAGAGTTTAAAACATGATGATATTGGCAGTATTTTTTTAAAAAATAATATTGTTCCACTCAGAGGAAAAATGATCTTGGTAAATGCTCAGATAGATTTGCCTTCTAACTAAAAATTAGACTCTAATTCAAGACTCTTTTCTGTTGTTCTCTCTTATTAATCAATGGGGAACAATTAAATAATTGCAAGTGTATCACAAAAACCTGGTTTGCATGATGATGAAGCCTCTAGTGTTTAAGCATAGTGTATCCTCCAAGTTTAAATTATAACCAAGATTATGATTAATGTCAATAGCCTTGTCCATAGTCAGAAGTCTTATTTTAACCATGGCTCCAGATGTGAGCCAAACCCAGAGGAACCACTCTTATAGCTTTTAAATATAAACGTGAAGGTCGATATCAGTTCCTAGTAAAGGAATAGCATCTGGTTACTCGTGTCTGAGAAGCCCCAGTAAGAGCAAACCCCACACTCACTAGTTCTGATGAGATTACCTAGTTGGGTAATGAAATCTCTGCAAAAAAACAACCATGCTCAAAGAGCACCAAGAGTTCCACAATTCAACCCTGAGCTACATAAATTCTCTTCTATAAAAACCAAATGGAAAATAATTATCAACCAGCCACTGCAAATATTCCTGGGATAAGGCCAAGGAAAAGGAAAAGGAGGATTAAAAAACACAACAATAGCAGTTTTTCATATGGAATCGGGCTCACAATCAGGTTAAATCTTTGACGCGTAGCTAACACTAGAAATGCAGTAGCTCTTATCCAGAACTGAAGAAACTACAGCTATCCATTTTTAGTTGGGGTTAAATTGTTATTGTTTCTGATAGCCTGTATGGTCAATAATCTACAAAATCATAGCACTTGAAGAGACATCATGATTTCGAAAATATTTAGATATAATGGTAAGCCATAATTAAGCTGGGTAATAGTTAGCTCTCTTCATCCAGCAGACATATGAAAATTGGATATTTCCAACTATATAAATTGTGGTTAATCCTAGTGCAAATTAATTTATTCTAAATAAACATGCTACAGTAGACATAACTTTGTTTCAGTTGACCATAGTTTGACTGGGGTTGGATGTAAATGTAAAAATCAAGCACAAGTTTCTAAACATTATGATAGGTTGCAGGTGCCTCTTTAATATCATAGCATTGTCTAAGTAGCCCCATAAGTGAAGTTCTATATGCTGGATATTATTATTAAAGGCAACCTGAATGAAAATCTCCATGGATTCCTGAGTCCTACTTTTTTTTTTTTTTAAATTTGATTTATATGCCGCCGTTCTCCGGAGACTCAGGGCGGTTTACAATGCGTTACTTCACATAATTGTAATCTCTGACCACTTACACTGTACCACTTTGTCTCCAAATTACATTGTCTGCTTTCAACATGTGATCATACCTCTTATTTCAGTAGATTCATACCTTAGGATCCCAGCAGCTTTCCTTTTCAGCTTCACACCGTCAGTTTTCCCATCCCAAATGCATTCCAACTTCACAGCAAACACTGTTTGGAATTAACCATGTTTGTTTCTTTCTTTTTGTACTCTTTAGTTTATTTGCACCCATGGTTAAACACTTACATAGGCTTGATGGCCACTTAAATTTAGTGTGATACATTGGGGCCAGCTCTCTAAAAAGTAGGTGAAGACAAGTCCTACTTGAGAAAAGGGGTTCAGGGATTTAAGGGTTAAAATGTTGTCTGAAACATCTACAACACAGAAGGAATTTATTTTTGTCCTAAAGCCTGAAAGCCCCCCTTCCATATTTTTGCTTCTCAGGTTTGGGAGGTTTTGGGAATCATAGAAGTATTTTGAAAAATCATACTTCTCACATCCTATTTATCATTTTTCTAGATAAATATCCTCTGCAACAAGCTTAGTTAATATAACTGTATTTTAAATATTTATATTATAGCAACATTTGTCATTGTGAATACGATTTCATAGTTTGTTTGTTTGTTTGTTTGTTTATGTTTATTTGACTTGTATGCCACCCATCTCACCTAAAGATGACCAAAACCCCTCCTTCTTCCAGTGATAAAAAAGTAATGGCTGTTGTAAAACAAAGGGACAGAGCTCTATTAAACCCTGTGGATGCTAGAATATATTCAAAACTAACTACCATCTCTGATTAAAATTTTGCATTTTGAATTTGGAGGAAGTCCAGGTAAATAAAGCAGAGAATCCATGATGTGGATGACTGAGAATCTCTACAGACTTTTAGCTATACAATTTAGGATGAACACTCTTTGAATGGTGTGGGAGTAGGAATGGATTTCCAGAGAGAAAAAAATGCAGACTACAGGACCAGGAGCACTACTCAGGTGATCCTGAGGACACAGATCCAAGTGCTTCAACAATCTTCTAAAACTGGTGTCAAACTTGATTTCATTGAGGGCCACATCAGGGTTGTGTTTGACCTCGGGGGAGTGGGAGGATAGGTGTGGCTGGGGTAGATGTGGCCAACTCAACATCACTCATGTTGGGGGTACCTGTAGTGGCCAAGTGCTAAGGCAGGACTTCCCTCAGAACCTCCTCTCTCTCGTTATAATTTCCTTCCTTCTTTCCTTTTCTTCTCCCTCCTTCCCTCTTCATTCTCCTGTCTTCTTCCTTCCCCTCATTCCTTATTTTTCCTTCCTTGCTCTCTTCCCATCTTTCCTTCTTTTTCTGTCTTTCCTCTTTCCCTTTCTCCTTTCCTGTCCCTTCTTGCATGTTCAAATGCAAAAGGGGAAACACTTCTTTTGTTTTGTTTGTTTTGCTAGCCCTCTGCCAGCAAAAATGGAGGGGTGGGTGGGTGGGTGGGTGGGTTGCGCATGGCCCTCCCAAGCTCTGTTTTCACTGGCAGAGGCAGGGATGAAATGCTCCCGGTTCGGAATGGATCAGGCGATCCGGTAGCGATCTTGGCCGGTAGTTCGGCGATCTGGTAGCAATGGCAGAGGAAAGCTCCGCCCACCCGACCAGGTTTTGTTACTGTGGGTTTTTTTACCTTTTGCGCAGGCGCAGAAGGTCCGCCGGTGAATAAGTGATGTGAGAGGCGCAGAAGCCGCCAGTTGGGAGAGCTGCCAGTGGGCGTTGATTGCTCGGCCAAGGCAGCCTCACCGTTCACTTTCTTCCTTCTACCACTGTGAAACGAAAACGAACGGTGGCAGCGGTGCTTTGGGAGGGCACCACATGTGCAGCATTGTCTGGGACATCAGCTTTTGATTGGCCTTTGGGCAACTGCCGCCCACTTGCCTTCCCCGCTGCCTGCATCCAGCCCATGACGGGGGACTGCTGCTCTGCTGGAGTGTGCATGGGCAGTCTTGGGAGGGCAGGCAGATGTAAGGCTGACACTGGCGGTCAGAAAGGGGGACCCGCTGCACTCGGCTGAAGAAGAACCGCCTTGGGGAAACATGGCGAGACTCGCTCACCTTTTGGACCTGGCGCACTCTGTTTCCACAGGGCCTTTGGGCGACTGCCGCCCGATTGCCTTCCCCTCCACCTCGGGTCCTACTACCTGCATCCAGCCAATGATAAGGGACACATCCAGCGCACCTCACCCCACTACTCCACTCCTGACTCAAGCCCCCAGTCATGCAACTGGTGCACAGAGGCCCCAAGCCTTCATTAATCTTGTGCTGCCTGGGCTATCGAGTCCTGATTACTCATGAGCAAGCTCTGAGTAATCCTGGGCAGCCTAAGTAGCGATGTTGCTCCCGATCAGGCTTGGGGCCTCTGCACAGGCATGGAAGCAGCTGGTGCTGACCCAAGCGCCTGCTGTTTCCTGTCCGCCTTTCAGCTGAGAGGCAATAGCGGGCCGGCGGCAACTAGGAGATCTGAGGTCATGGCAGCTGTCCCAGAAGCAGCGAGGAGAGGGAGCCACCAGTGAGCGACAGGACGCAGGGCTAGCAAGTGGAGGCAGGGTGATGCTTCCTGGGAAGCTGGAATGTGGGACAATTGGCTTCATTGGCTGCCGTCCCTGCCAGAATGACAGCCCCGGCGCAGTGGGGCTGACAAGAGAGAGAGAAGAAATAAAGGAAGGAAGAGAAAGAGAGAAAGAGAAAGGGAGGGAGGGAGGGAGAGAAGAAAGAGTGATGTGAGTGACATCATGTTGACCCCACCCACCCAGTCACACAACCACCAAGCCATGCCCACCAAGCCATGCCCACAGAACCAGTAGCAAAAAAAATTAGATTTCACCCCTGGGCAGAAGCACTGTGGGCTGATCCTTTGCTGTTTCCAGGGTGGCCTTGCGGACCAGATCTAAGCACCCCGTGGGCCAGATCCGGCCTTGAGTTTGACACCCCTGCTCTAAAAGGATGCAAATGACCAGCTGTCTGCAAGGAATATAAATCCTTCCATTCCCCACTATCCTGCCAGAGCTGAAGAAGCTTCTTGGATGAAATGCGAAACATCTTCAAAAGGAAAAAACAAAAAAGTCCAGTTGCCTCCTGAAAAAGCACCTTTGGGACAACCATGATCTGGATGACTGAGAATCTCTACAGACTTAAAGCAGATAAGCTTTTGTTTCTAAAAAATATTATTTCTGTAGAAATTCTCATAGTGAAGAATTTGCACGAAAATTATATTTACTGTTTTCTCCTAAAGCCTCTGTATCTCTCCATAATAGAATTAGGTGTTTAAACTTCAGCCTTCATCCATTCTTCAGGCTGCATGCATGAAGTTACATTTCTTTAGCTTTTATAACGTGCAGTGAAATGTGTGCAGCATCTTCTCTAAGATTTAGATAAATATCTACTGTATATATAATAAACCAGAGCCATCTTGTGATCTATCCAGAGCATTGCATTTTATTTTGGACTTTTTCTTTTTATTTATTTGTAAGAAGTTGGTCACAGTTTAGGCAATTCTGTAATCTCCTGCAGTGTCAAATGTTTGCCTAATAAAATTTAAAGTGAAAAAAGAATACATTTTGCATTTTATTTTTTGAAATAGTTGCATTTTGTTTATCTCGTGAGATTAGGAAGGAATGTCTGAATCCACTAGACCAGTGATAGCTAACCTTTTTGCTGTCGAGTGCCAAAAGCGTGGGGAGTGTGGGGAGGTCGCCCACATGCGTGCCCACACCCATAGTCCAATGCACCCCACCCCCATACTTCCCCCCCACCTTTTAGCATGTGATGGCACAGTGGGCCCAGTAGGCCCGTTTTTCACCCTCCTCAGGCTCCAGCAGCTTTCTAGAAGCCTGGGGAGGGCGAAAACAGCCTTCTCCACATACACCCCCGAGCCCCTCCAGAGGTCGGAAACAGCCCATTTCCCAACTTCCAGTGGGACCGGAAGGCCCAAAAATCAGCTGGCCAGCGCACGCATGCAGGCTGTAGCTGAACTATGACAATGCTCGCATGCCCACTGATATGGCTCCGTGTGCCACCGGTGCCACCCGTGCCATAGGTTCGCCATCACGGCACTAGACCATGTGTTTATTCCACAGAGTTAATCAGAAGAAGACACTTCTTTCTGTCACTCACTGAAGTTAGGTGGTGGATACTAGGTGAGTTACCTCCTTGAAGATATGTGATAGCAACAGGAACTGTGAAGCTGCTACCCCCAGCAAATGAAGAGCCAGCAGACTTAGTTTTGAGATATCCACTTTTACATCATATTGCTTAATTCATGTTATACTTTTATCATGCAGTTCCAGGATTAGAAAACTCTACAAACATTTGTCATATCAGAGTCTGTTCACTGTATCATGTCTTCATAGCACAAATTAAGATAAAATTAAGGAGAAACTGTAGTAATTTGAATGCAGTAGTTTCTGGTGGCTTGATGTTTAGCAGGGAAAGAATTTAAACTTCAAAGCAACAGTGTTTCCTTGTTAGAACCTTGAGCATCTGGCTTCATGTTCTGCAATTCTTGCCCAGAAGCTAGTTATTTATGATCCTGGCTGGCTAATTGACTGAGACTTTATCTCTTCCTTGTCTTGGCAATGCAAATCGTCAGCTTTGCCTTGGACTGCTTGACTTGGAATTCGCCTTGTCCAGCTAAATTCTCATCTGCAAATAATTCTTGTATTCCTGCTTTTGCCTTTTTCTCTGCTATTTCCTACTGCTTTACTATTGAGAAGTGTAGCAACAAATCCTCCTTCTAATACTGTGTATGGCTAAGATCTATGCCAAGCTCCTGAAGTGATGCTAAGAAAGCCAGGATATGAAAGTCACACTGTGGAAGGAGAGTTACTAGGATCTAGAATACAGAGAGATGCATCTGTTGCAGGAGTATTTGTATTCTATATGCTCTATTTCTTCCAGCAAGAAATAGTAAATTGCTTTTGCTGGAAGGAAAAGGTCACAAAAAATGTAACAAGGTGGTGAGACAAAAGATCAAAGGGAATAATAGAAAGCAGCAGGTAGTGCGTCTACTACAGCATTGTCAGGAGCCTGGACCAATGAACCCCAGCTTCTCAGGGAGCTTCCTCTTGCTTGTCCAAAATCAATTTGAGACAACTGATGAGTAGCCAGCCAGAGGAGACACTAGGAGTGACTTGGGTTCTTAAGAGGTTATCTTCCTCACTGAAATGTTGCTTTAACTATGCCACTATTATTGGTAGAGAACAGTGATCATGAGTGAGATTGGGAATAACCTGAGCCATCATTCAGAAAAAGAAACAAACAAAAGTATCTTTCTGTATCTGAGCAAGATGATGTCCTGAGATTCAGAGACCTGTGCTTTCTTGGTGAGCTTTCAAGCCTCAGTGAGGATGTAAATGATGAAAAAAATACTGTACCTGATGTTCAGTTAGAGTGCAGATGCAGCTAATACAGAATCCATATCTGGTCCTCAAATGTAACCTTAGAAACTTAGAATAACTTTACTGTCACTTTGAATGTACACTAATCGGCATACATTAAAATGAAATAAGTTACAAGTGTAGACAGAATAGAGTATGGTAGAGAAGTTTAATTCCTTAAATCTGTGGATCCATCAAAATGGAGGACTTTGCTGTACTGCATGGGTCATAACAAATGAAAAACTTCATGTTCCCCACAACAATAAAAATAGAAATTTCCATCCAATAAATTAGTATGAAATACCCAATAGTTAAAGAGTTAGGCTGCTGCTGACAAAATGATAGGTAGTGTATGCTGAAGCTGTGCAAAATGGTTTGTGCATGACCCATTTCTTGTACAAATAGATAGTTATGGTGATTTGTGTCTTAATAGAGACATGGGTGTTTTGTAAACATATGAAGCTGGGCTGTTTACTTCCAGATACAGACATGGTTGTTCTGTGCAGAAATAATGGAGATTGATGGGAGGGTATAAAAGCAGGAAAAAGTCAAAGTCTTTAACAGGTAGCAAAAAAGGTTGGTGGGGCACTGAGAAGATTGTAGGATGGTAAAATATAATGTGCTCACAGCATCTTTCAAAGTGTAGTGTTGATGGCTGGGTTGATGCTGTGTTCTAGGAGTACATTTAGAAATACCATCTCTTCTAAAATCTACACCTATCACTGATTTTGGAAAGCAATTCAAAATAAAATCATGCAATTTCTACCAACAAAAATTAAACAGAAGTTTGTGACAAATCTGAAGTCAGAAGATTCTACTCTGATCTTCTGGATCATAAATCTGACAGTAGTCATATGGAGCAAATAACTTAAATGATGCATGTTGTAACCAGAGAAACTAGTGAAAATGCCCTTCCAGTGATGATTGTCAGAGAACATTTTGTAGAATTTTTTTTGACATTGATGACATAATGATGAATGTGCTTCTTGAGAAGCTGGAAGATATGGGAATTGTGATAACTGACATGACTGATCAGGACTGTGATAATAGTCCTGATGTTATAAAGATCATTCTGGAAAATAAAGTGTTGACAGAAGAATGGCCCAAAGAAATAGAATTGCTAAATCTTACTGGTGAGATGAGGAGTTCTAAAATATTCTGAAAGTAGCAAAAAAATAAAAATAAATCACACTTATCTCAAGGCTACATTAATAGAATCTTGCAATCCTGAAAGTACAAACTTCCTGCCGCCACATTTAACTGCTTGATCCATTAGGACAGGGTCTTCCTAAATGGTTTATTTTTGAAGAGCTGCAGAAAACTACATCTTCTCACCACAAAATTCTGATATACTTTAATATGCTTCAAAGATTTGTAATTACACTCTATTTTGTACTAGTCAGATATCATCTCAAAGACTTTGTCTAGATGTGGGATGACATTGTAAGGATTCAGACTAAGCAGAATAGTACATAAAACAGCAAAAATAATAATGGGCTTGTAAACTATGTAGAATGATTGCAACCTATGCATTTTTAACGCTGAAAATAGCCAACAGCTGAAGGAGTATCACAAATAAAATCCCAACGTTAGAAAAAAAAGAAGTAAGCATATTCTCAAATTAGTTTAATTTCTATTGATTAAATTACCAGAAATCTGAAGTTTTCTTTACAACAATAGTTATTTATTGGGCTTATATGTTGGTCCAATCATCACCACCTTTGATGCATATTTACATGACCCCTTCTGTAAAATAAGTTTAGGAGATATTCATAAAGTTTAAATAAGCAATAACCAACTTAAAATTTCACACTGGTAACAATAAACAAGTACAGTTAACAGACAAGAAAATTACACTACAACAAAGTAAACCATAACATTAGAATAAAAACTAGTATTTTAGAATGAAAAAAGTGAAAAAAGAGTAAAGACAAAATTGCAAAAATCAAAGAAAGTCAATATAAATTATTGATTACTGATTATAAAGAAATTATTTCAATTTTTTTTTATAGCAGTGATAAGTATAATTATATGTTGGAAAGAAAACCTAGGACTTTGCTTTTATATATGACATCAGCAGCAAGGTTGCTATATGCCCAAAGATGGAAATAGAAATATATATACTCAATGGTAGAATGGGTTCTGAAATTAATGGAGCTAGTCCAATGGTAAAATTGACTATTTTGGTTAGAGACATAATTTGACTATATTTCTTATTCTTGTGACCTGGAGACCACTTTTAGATTGCTTACAAAACAAGGAGAAAAATCAGGTTTTCACTTCAGGATTTGAGGATTAGATTAAACTAGAGAAATAATGTAGCTTTTTAAACATAAGGTTATTTACATTTGACTTATGTTAGATTAAAATTAAGAGAATATTTTATGAATATTGTTATTTTAGAACGTTGTTAGTATTTTGTTTTAAAGATTAGCATTATTTGTTTAAAGCTAGACAAGTTGTTGTATTGTTATTATTTCTGGACTAAAAGAAAGTCAGACGTCATCTTTGTGATAAATTTGGTGTATTTTTTGTCCCTTTAATTTGTTTTGCTGTTCTCTTTCCCCCTTTCTGATATTTGACTGTGAAATTTCATAAACGATATTTAAAAAATAAGGCATTTCCAATCATTATTAAACCTAAACAATATCTTATCTCTAATTAAAACAATTTGTCCATCTCAGCAAGTTCCATCATCTTTACTATTGATTCCTCCATTATGGGTAAAGTTGATTTTTTTTCACCTTTGTGCATTACATAGTCTCACTGCAGTTGTCATATATGAAAATACATATTTTTTTCCAATTGCTTAAAAAACAACTCCAAAATAAAAGTCTCAGGTTTCAATTGTATATGAGTCTTTAGAATTTTCTGTATTATTATATGAAATTGATTCCAACATTTTCTGGCTTTTTTACAAGTCCACCAACCATGATAAAATGTCCCTTCTTGTTGGTTATAGTTCCAGCATAAGTTTCAAGAACATTTATACATTTTGTCTAGTTGTTCCAAGGTATATGTACCAACAATGCATTTTATAAAATTTATCTTTAAGACCATAACATAGTGTAAATTTCAATCCTTTCAGCCATATATAAATTCTCCCACTGATCCATATGTATATTGTAATCAAAGTTTTTAGCCCATTTTATAATTCATGTTCGCTTCTTCGTTTCATATTTTGATAAAAAGTTGATACATTTTAGCAATAACATCATTTGCATACAATTCCATTTCAAATTCAATCTTACATTGTTCAAAACTAAATTATTTTATCTTTCTAATAATTACCAGTGACATGAATATACTTCTACCACCAGCTCTCGTTTTTATTTTACATTCTCCTTAACAAAACTCTAATGTATCAAAGCAAGTCAACCATTTATGTCTAGTAATCATTTCTATTCTTTAAAATACTTCCTGTGCTGAGATCCACCAAGGCACAGCTTAGGTTTATATCTGTTTTGTATTCTCAGCGTGGCACATCTACAAAATGAATTTTAAAATCTACATTAACCTTAGTTTTAATGTATTTTAGATATCCATGCCACACAAATCGCAAAGCATTCCCTTCTAACTCCAAAAGTCTTCTGTTTTTCAGCAACATCCATTCTTTCATTTAGACCAGGGCTGTCAAACTTGCAGCCCGCAGGCCAAAGCCATCACGTGCTGGCCACACCCATGCCTGGTTTAGCAAAGGGAAAAAGTCACGATACGTCACATGACACTACAAGTTTGACACCCCTTATTTAGACCAAACAGCTGGAAGAGCCAAGCTTTCATGGTCTAAACCCCAGGAAAAAATTCCTATGGCTTTCTGGGGAATTCAGAAAGTCAAAGCTTTCATCTAGAATACTTTGCTTTGTCTCCCCAGACTAGCCTCTTACCTTTGCCACTCCTTTGGAGATCTTCTAGACAGGTAATATACGTGGGCCCAATTCTGCTTTAGTTTCAAAGCCTAAACAAGATCAGCCAGGAATTGTCAACTAGTCAGACAAAACACCAAGTGCCAGATTACAGAAAAATGGTTTCAGTTATCAAATGACATATGGAATATTAAGGATAAAATCTGTTCCTAAAACAGTAGCAAGAAGAGTTTGGCAGCGGAAGTACTTACCAAGAAAAGTGGTGTATTCCCCTTATGGGGCTGAGTTCAAGCAGAGGTGGGCATCTGCCTAGAGTACTTTTGAGTTCCTACCCTGAACAGCAGTTGGATCCCATCCCATTTGATTCATTTCACACGTGCTTATCATTCAGCACTGTTGAAATTACAAGTTCTCAACCCAAAGGACACATGCTTAAGCCTATCTTCAAAAACTCCAGAGTATTTTTTATGACGGATTATAACAATTTCCCTGTAAAATCCACCCCCTCCCACCCAAATGTTTCCGACCCCCCACCCCCACTCTTTTCACTACCCCCGGGAATCTGAAAGGAGGGTTTCCTCCTCCTCCTCCTCTTCCCCAATTCTTCGTGCCAATAACCGTATGATGTTCACGCCTAATACTTTAAAACATTGAAGCATAAAAATACAGGGTGACGTTTTCAAGCCATGAAAGAACCGCCGGAACGAGAGCGGACAGAGAACATCAATCCTCGTATGCCAAAGGCAACCTCAACGCTCTGTTTAACCCGGGAGCAACCAACGTGCGCACGGGCGGGTTCACGCGAGGGATCCCCGCCGAGGTGAAGAAAAGCAGCTTCGGAGCTCGGTTACCGAAGACAGCTCTCAGTTAGCCGTGTAGGGACCGGGGACCGCCAACTCCGCGCGGCAGAAGACGAGCAGCAAAGCGCCGCCGCTCCCGCCTTCGCCAAACGTTCCCAACGAGGCTAGATCCGGCTGGGCTGCCGCGGAGGGATCCCCGATCCGTGGGCGGAGGAGTCGAGTAAAGGGGGGGGCAGAGAAGGAAGGAGGCGCCGGCGCCGCGGCGGCCCGAGCCGCGGAGGAGGGGGGGGCGGGGGAAAGGGGCACCAACATGGCGGCTCCATATTAACTTTCCCCCCCTTCGGCAGTGGCTGCCACCGCCGGCCGCCCTTTTCTTGGGTAGCCGTCATGCCGGGCATGATGGAGAAAGGAGCCGAGCTCCTGGTGGGCGCCAAGAACAGGGCGGCCCCCAACGGCACCAAGAACGGCGGTGGCGGCAGCAGCCCCGGTTCCAACGGGAACTTTTTCGAGCCGGAAAGCGGAGGCGGCTGTGGCGGCGGTGACAGCGGCGACGAGCACGGTGCGGGCTTTATCTTCCCCCACCCTTTTTTTTCTCCCGAGCGGGTAGATTTGGGCCTAGTCACGTCGCCCCTGTACACTGGCTGGTTGGTGGCGACTGCACTGAGCTTCTATAGGTCTCTCTGAGCTGGGGTGTGTGCGCGAGCGCGCGCTCGCGCAGAAGGAGTGTGAGAGGTGCGCGCGCGATAGGGTCTACGCGGTGTGCGGATAACGCGAGTGTGTGGGGGGGGTGTTGGGTGCGCGCGTGTAGGCGCGCGCGTCCCCGATTTCCCTCGGGCGCGCGCGCGCTGTGCGTGTGCCTGCTTGTCCGTCTGTCCATCATCCTTCTATCCCGTGGAGAGTGGGTGTGCATTTTCACAATGGGCACACGTGTAATGCAACCGCAGCTCAGGCGCGGTACTGCATGGCATTTTACGTGTGTGTACAACTGTACACGTTTAGTGGCACATAACCTTGCAAACGAGTACGTTGTGGGTGTCTGGACTATGAAAGGATTGCCATGAAGAGTGGGACACGCAGGTCTAGCTACGTGCAGCCCTTTCTGTCTTGTTTTTCTCTGCTAGGAATGCACTCGAGACATACACCCACGCAACATTGTGCTACATCAGCACAATAAAGTAAAGGGGCCGTTTCTGTATCTTTCTAAATTTAATTTAGCACAATTGTTGCCTTTCTGGAAATTAATCCCTACCTGGAATGTTAAAGGGAAGTAGGCATTTCTTTTTCCGGTGTATATGTGGTGGGGGGAGTAATCTCTTTTTTCCTTCTTTCTTTCTTTCTCTCTCTCTCTTCTCCCCCCCCCACTTGTTCAAGGCTTTGAGGCTATCAAAGCAACAAGGCTTGTTCTTATTGGTAATTGTCTATTGCATTGTCTGTGATGCTTCTAGATCACAATCTCCACATTTTAATTTGTAATGACTATACTTCAATCATTGAAGAGAAAGGCGTCCTTTCCCTTCCGCCCCTCTAAGAGATGCATTTATTTTTTCTTCCATTGCAGATGTAGGAATGAGGGTCGGAGCAGACTATCAAGCTCGCATCCCTGACTTTGATCCTGGTAAATATATATCTATATCTATAGTTAAAATGTATTTGTAACTTGATATGTCTGATGTTTTCAAAAATGGGAGTTTATTGCATGTGTTCATTATAATGAGAATAAATTCTGTTGAATATTATGTGAGTGAAAGGAGGAGAGTTGCTTTTGTGAAGGTTAAAGGTGTAGGATTTTCTTCGGCACCCCTCCCCCAAGGCTTTGTGCTGCTTGTTCGTGGTCACTGAAGGTTTGCAGAGCCAGCTTTTGATGTTTGGAAGTTGAAATAAGCAGGCCTTATGTATGGAGAAGGTGGGTCTTGTCTTCTAAGTAAGAAAGGAAAGATTTTAAATTTTCAAAAACTTAACCTGTCTTGCATCTAGTTTGAAAAGAGTAGTTTGAAAAGAGTATTTTATTCCAAGAATATTGAAAAACCATGCTGCCTTGATTTTCCAATATTTAAAAGTGGGGAGTAATGAAGTTTTCAATATAATAAGCAATACTTCTGTTCACCATGTGATGGAATAGACAAACTTGCACTTCTTGATACTGACTTATCTCAGTCTTAATTTGCATGTACTGTATTAGCAGGACATTACTATTATCCAAACATAGTCTTATTTCTAGCCATATGTACAAGGAAGCACTACTAACTCTTCCGTAAACCTGGACAATTTATGCCAATTGATTACTGCTGCCAATAATGGCGCCTTTCTCTTGAAACTATTGCTTCATTCTAAGGTGATTCTGAATCTTTTGTTTTAAAGAAGAAGCAAACTGATTATCTTTTTAAGAAATATTTTATTATTGCTATTAAAATCTTATCAATTATAAATGTTTAATTTTATAGCTAGAAAACTGGTTTCAACCATAAAAAAATTCGGGTTTAGTTTTGTTGTACCTGTCATATGTACTGTTGGCTTTTGTTTCGATTCATCATATTTTAAAATATTGTCAGTGGTTGATAGAAAATTGTTGCTGGATTCTTGATTTTAAAAGTGCTTTGTACTTTTGTATATTTAATATAAATTAAATAATACCCTAAACAATGCTAGTAAAAGAAGAATTTACAAGTTGAAGTATTGTCCATTCTTAGTTTGTTGTGTTTCTTGTTTGTTCCCAGAAGTTTCTTTGATATGCTATTTAGACATTTAACAAAAGTCACGCCTCTTTTACAACCTATTTGCCACTTCACAGCTGTTATTGTTCCTCTATGATGATAGAATCCCCAGTATTTAGTATAGTTGTAGATAATTTGAGAATGTTATATTTGTTTACAGTTCATCCATTTGGTCTCAATCAGTGATACAACTGATATAAGAGAAGCATAAACTATCAGATAGGTTGCTGAGGGCTGAAATGTTGAACACCATCTCATAATCACCTAACTTTGATTACGTGTTCCATAAACCTTCTTGAGTCAAACGATTAATAATTTCACAGAACTGGGTATTTATAGGAAAATAGCAGTAGATGGCAACAACTTATCTAATAGCTTTTTCTCTTTGACCAACTTAACTTCCAGGATTATCATAATGTTTGTCATTTTAAAATAAATGGAGAAAATATTATATCCTGAATTTATCATCAATCTATTCATGTAAAATGTGGTATAAAAAGTGGTTTACATTATCGCATCCAAATTTCCTCTCAATCTTTCAGTTACCCACAGCTATGATTAACATTTTGAACTACCTACCCATACTACAATGCTTCTTATACAGTGCTATTAAAGATGTACAGAATATTTTAAGGATGGATTGCCATTAGTATTTGGTGCCTATAGTGTGCCAGATTATAAGAATTATCTTGATTTCTCATGTAACCTCTTTCTCTAAATTTACTTTAATTTTTTTGCTTAATAGATTAAACCTATGGATGTTTTTTATATATTTTACCTAGTTGTTTTCTTTAATTGAATTCTCCCTACTATTTAAATTTTATCAATTTTACCTTCACCCTGTTTACTTTCTGATACTGAAAAGTATCAGTTGAATAGCAATAACAATAGCTTGTAGACTCATATCGCTTCATAATGCCTTACAGCTCTCTCTAAGCAATTTACAGAGTCCACATGTTGCCCCCAACAATCTGGGTCCTCATGTTACCCACCTTGTTCAGCATTGAACTGCTAGCAGTGAGCAGAGTCAGCCTGCAACACTGCATTCTAACCACTGCATCACCACAGCTTTTATCATATTTTATACGGTAATATATGATATTATATTACTCATATATTTTCTGTTCATTATGGAATTTGAAGTATCAAAGTCTAAACATTTTCACATGAGAAATCACCGTTTGTGTTAGATGACATGTTACCTAAAGATATTTTCTTCATTTGCACTTATCCATGACATGAACATACTCTGGCAATCTTTTTCTTTCTTTTTTCATAGCATTGTGTTCATCTTGACCCATACCTGAGATAGTTAAAGTTGCCCTCAGCTGCTCCTTGACAAAATAATACTTCCTCCTTTAAGCAGACAACAAGCTGTGGTAATTTTGCTGTGGAGTACAATCTGATATGTTTCATCAACTGAGTTCTTTTGGTAGGACTATCAAAAGATACCTATCAGCATGGCATCTCTTGGGCACTTTAGAGTGGTATGGAGTATATGGCTTTTCTCTCTAGCTTTTGGTGTAATTTCAGAGCTATTCTACATTGGGCAGTAGAAAGTGACTATCAAATTGGGCTCTCCTCTGCATCCTTGGGCGGGGAGGGGAGAGCCCAGCTTCAAAGCTTGATGAGTATAACTAGCATCTGATCAGCAGCGAAAGCAGAAAAGTTGCAGAATGATGCAGGATAGGCAAGAAAGAGAGAGGTTCCCAGTCATGCTTTATGGTGAAACTTCTCCAGTGCCTGTTAACTTTTGTTTGGGTTGCTTTTGAACATAAGTGTAGTACTGTGCAGAGCCATGTCAAAACGGAGAGCAAGTATCAGTTGATAGTCAAACTCCTCTTGAATGGTACTTATGCAAAATATATGTGTAGAATCAGAGCAAATTTCAATAAAAGACTAAACCTACCATTCTTACTTTCCCCTCAAAGCCTAGCAAAATCCCATGTTAAGGTGCTTATGCAAAATATATGTGCAGAATCAGAGCAAATTTCAATAAAAGACTAAACCTACCATTCTTTCCCCTCAAGGCCTAGCACCATCCCATGTTAAGGAGAGAATTTGGTAAACAATTTCATGTCAACTGGAGATATAATGGAAAGGAAAAGAACTTATTTCGGTCTCCATTTTAAAATGTCCAACGTGTCATAAAGAGAACACTGTTTGCAGATGTTGTGTCTGTTCCAGGTTAGGTATTGCCTGGAACAGGGGGCAGCAAAATTTATGTCAGGACAGGCATATAGTACTTCAACTTTGTCAAAAGAAAGAATCCAAATCTAACCTGGGGACACAAGCAAAATGCAAAAAGAAATCTATCAGCAATTAAGAACAAATCAAATTATCTGAGTGGTAAAATATATAGAATTAAACTATCATTTGATTTTAAAAAATGGGAAATTGAAGAATTTTTTTGGTGACTTATAAAAGCTTTCACCAATAAGGCTTGCAGGGAAGCTAGGGCCAGGTGAAAGGAAAATCCAGAAAAGAACCCAGAAAATGTGTGGAGAATTAGTTTTTCTGTTTTTTACTGCGCTGTTGCTGCTACTACTACTACTACTATAACATCGTTCTTTGTATTTTTTCTGAAATAGTTGAAGACATGAAAAGATCATTATAAAATGTTTCCTAAAAGGTTCTTTTCAAATTAAGTTAAAAAATGTGTTATACTTGGAAATATATCAAATTAACAAAATACATTATTAACATTGCTTAACATACTTATTTATTAATAAAAGAATTAACAAATTAAGAAACCATGAAAGGAGAGTGAAGCTTATTCCAGACAAAATAGATTTATATCACATGCTAAAAGTTTTTAAAAGGCTCAGAAGTCAAATTGCTGGTAGTATTTTAGATTCAGAAAAACTGAAATGATTAGCTATCACTTTATATAGCAAATATTCCCTCTTTTTTTCTCAGCTTGTTTTGCCTTTGAAATGAATGCTTTTTGTATCAGTGGTATAACAGGAAACAAAGTCCACAATATATAACATTTTTCTTTTATTGTTTCAATTCCTTGTTTTCAGATGAGTTATTTGGTGTCTTTTTTCTGCAATTTGCAATAATAAAATATGCTAAATTCCTAGAACTGCTAGTTTAAGTTGCAACAAAAATTTAAAAAATTTACAAAATGTAAAGTTAAATTAAATTAATAAATGTAATTGCATGATTCAATTATATGTAAGGTTCCAAAAAGAAGGAAATAAAAGACAAACCTGGATGGCTGCTACCTTAGTTTAATCACTTCTTGGCACTCACTGACAATCACAGATGAAATTCTTGTTAGGGCTTCTGCCCTGTGCTTCCCACCCTGTGCTTCCCACCCAAATTTATCCATTAGTTATCACCACCCAACCAATCACACGCGCTGCTCCCTCCCATGTGACCCGGAAGTTGGCTTATGTTTAATTCTTGAGTGTTGAGTTAATCCCCTTGTTATTTCCGGCTGGCCATGATGATGTCATCCCCCAGCTATTCCCTCCCGTCAATCCTGTCAGTTCCTGGGAGGCTTGTCAAAGCAGATGCTGGGCTGAAACAAGGTTTGTGCGTTCCTCCCCCCATGAATGGCAGCTCCATGCCGACAGCACACTGAAGCTGACATTATATTTTTCAGTTTTATTTACTAAGAATATTTTACCTATTTTGCAAAGAATGACTTTATAACTTAAGAATTCTTCCAAACTATTTTTTCCTCAAAATTTGAGAAAAAATGTTGCTTTGAAATTTCTAGAAATGTTCTATTTCTAGATTAACCCTATGCAATATTTTAGCTCCAACATTACCTTATATAATTTTTAGTATCGTATAAAATGTATAAAATGTTCTTGAATTTTTAATACTGGTATTAAAATTTTTACAATAAAAATAAAAGTGTAATAATTCAGCAGGGTGGTGGTTTGGTAATGTTATAGAATAATTACCTTTTCTTTCTATTAAGACTGAATTTTATTTTTATTTGTTATCCTTGTTTTGTTATGGCTATAATTACATAATGCAGTATAGATACTCAGAACCCAGCTGTCTTCTCTTTTAGTAGTTATCTTCAAGGATATTACTTTAATTATTTAATTGGGTTTTAATCATGTCTTAACTTTTGTATTTATGTGTTTTATTTCGTGCCTGTTCACCGCCCTGAGTCCTTCGGGAATAGGGCGGTATACAAATTTAATAAAATGAAAATGAAATGAATTCCTCAGCTAGAATACAGGTAGTCCTTGGGCTATAACAGCAGTTGGGACCAGAATTTGTGTCACTAGGTGACATGGTCAAAAGAGCAATGTCACGTGACCACACTGTTTTTGGCAATTATGGCAGTCCTGGTGGCCGCCATTAAGCAAGGATTGCTCATGAGTGCGACTTCCAACTTCCTGACAGCATTTCCATTGATTTAGCTTGTGGAAAGCCAGCTGGAAATGTAGAAATTGTGATCATGGGGACATTTCAACAGCTGAAACTACAAGGATCCATCATAAGTACCATTCATTCAGTGCCATCATAACTTTGAACAGTTGTTGAACAAATGCTTGTGTTCCAAAAATTACCTGTATTTACCTTTATGTCCTGGTTTTCTTCATTGATCATGTGATCATTTTATTTACTGACTTGCCAACTATGGTAATTTTTAGGTGCCTCTACACAGAAATGATTCTGTGTGTCACTCAAATTTCATATTGTATACCAACTATTTAGTCATTATTATATATATAAATAAATGTATATTATAATACATTTATTTATTGCAATTTATATGGCTGCCATCTCAAATTCATAATTGAGCAGCTAATAATTTAATATACAGCTTTAATAAATATTCTCTATGTTTTCGGTAGTTATGGTGGTTCTAGATTTTATCTCAGTTTGAAGATATTAGTGCTTGTGATACTTTATTTCCTTGTTTTGAAAACATTCTTAGGCTTTTTGCTATAAATTGGATTCAGAGTTAATCTTACTAAAACAGATCCATTTAAATCAGCAAGTCATGACACATCCTTCTGTTTTCAGTTGATCTCTGAATGTGATTCCTTCCATATCCAGCAACACGTATATGAGGAAAGATTAGTGGGAAAAGATTAATCACTGTTCTCACAATCCATGATATCTGCATCTTGGGATAGAAGCAGATTTCATCTTTGATTACCAAATAGTCATGTTTATATAGCATCACAATTGCTTGGACTTTTATTGCTGACTGAATTCCACCTATATTAGATTAGGTACGTGCAACTGAGGTTGACAATCAATTGCCCATGTCTTGTTGACTACATATCCTATCTTAGGCATGCTAATTTTGTTTTTGCTATTTTCTCATCTTTCTCTTTTCTGCCTTGGGAGACTTCTTCAGCTTCTCTTCTGATCACATTTCCGCATCATGCTTATGTAGATTTATTATTAAGCAGTGACTCCTTTCCTTGAGTGAGTATGCTATCTGGGATTTTTGGCCTAGGTTAGCATGATGTAGGAACACAGGACTTTGATTTCATTTGCTTTCATTAAACTAGAGAGTCTTTTTTTTAAACTTTCTGTGGCTTCATTATCAGGCTTCTAGTTTAATGATGCAACAATCAAATGTTTATGTATCATGCCTAAGCTAGGCTAAGTGAACTATAGTCAGCATTTTAATCATGCATATAGAAGAAAGGGGCAGACAAATTAAATGCATAATCATGAGCTTGGATAAACAACGTGCAAATCTACCCCTTTTCCCCCCTATCAAGGGACTACTTGATCAGGAACTTAGTTGTAATTTCTTCTGTCATTTTTTTTTAAATTATTTAAACATTTTATATGGCCAACAATCTTAAATACATAACTTGGACAGCAAACAATAAAAAAATCTATATAAAACTGTATCATCGTCAATACTCCAAAGCAAAGAAAACCTGAGGCATTATAATTACACAAAAATAGACAATGTGAATTGAGCTTGAGCTCCCCAACATCCTAGTCCTAATGCCCTAAGGCAGTGATGACTAACCTTTTTGCCATCGTGTGCCAAAAGCGGGGGGGAGCTCAGGGGGGTTGCACGCACATGTGCCCAAACCTTAATTCTATGTGCCCTGCCCCCATTCATGTGTGCGTAACCCCCCTGCGCTTCCCCCGCTTTTGGCATGCGATGGCTCGGTGGGCCTGATAGGCCCGTTTTTCACCCTCCTCAGACTCCAGAGCCTTTCTAGGAGCCTGGGGAGGGCGAAAATAGCCTTCTCCTCCCCCCTCCCCCGGAGGCCCTCTGGAGGCCAGAGACGGCCTATTTGCCGACTTCCAGGGGGCCCAGAAGGCCCGAAAATCAGCTGGCCAGCACGTGCATGTGCACCGGAGCTGAGCTCATGTGGCCACCGGTATGGCTCTGCGTGCCACCTGTGGCACACTTGCCATAGGTTCGCCATCACGGCCCTAAGGGGGAAAAAAACCCCAACCCTAATGTTGTAGGTCTTCACAGCCTTTCAGAAGATATCAAGGGTCAAAGTGTTCTAAATCTCAGAGATGTGTGATAAGGCATGCCTGGTTAATCCCTCAAGATGACACTATTTAGTAGTGGGAACCTAAGAATGGCCAGCAGTTAGATCATTTTCTTTGCCCAGTCTCTGCTTTTGTCAGTTACCTAGTATGGGAACATTTATTTAGTGAATAATATGAGTGACATATACAAATAAATAAATTCCTTCCCCCATCAGTGTAGCCCTAAAGCTTTCTATTCTGTTAGACAATTTTCATCTCATAATAGGATAAATTTGGAGCTAGTGGTAATCTTCAGCTCTAACACTTCACAGCATTTCTATTAATGATGTGAAAAACTAATAGCAGTCCTTCAGGACGGATTGAATAGTCTTAGAATTGGAAATTTTTGCTTTAAGCTATTTTTTTTCCAGGATATTTTTGATAGCATTTAGTGATATGAATTAGTAATTATTCCATTTTCTGGGATATTTTTTACTTTCCAATCTAATCTAAAGCCCTGGGATTTTCTGGTGGCTTCCCATCCAAGTAGTAACCAGAGGTGATGCTTCATAGATTTTCAAGATAATCTAGAAGATGCTATTAGCTATGACAATAGTTTGAGAAGCAATTCCTTATTAATGTAAAGAATGCAATATATTCTACAAGCTCATAGGAAAATAGATCTTCAGTTTGGATTTCAGATTTAATTTTTTCCTGTTACGCCTCTTGTTAATTATTTTGCAAAGATAGATGATAATAGCTGTCTTCCATATGCATTAGCTATGTCTTCCCTGACATGGTGTTAAGAGCTTTACGTTAAGATATCTTTTTCCTAATAGGGATAAGAACTAAATGCATTATTCTAAATGCTCAGCACATGAAATTATTTTAGTTGTACCAAGATTGATTACTTTTGAAAGCAAAGTTCTCATTGGAGTGAATTCCAGCCTATGCTACCTGAACAAGTTTTCCATTGTTTCTGTTTCATTACTTACAAAGTGAAAAATACAGGATAGTTTTGTCTAATCGCATATTAGCAATAAAACATTGGATCAGGTTATGCTTTAGCTTTGTCTTCATAAATTTTAATGTTTTTATTATCTGAATTGAGTGTTCTTTGAAGTACTGAACATATTAACTTGTCTTTCAGGAGCTACAAAATACACAGATAAAGACAATGGAGGAATGCTTGTGTGGTCTCCTTATCATAATATTTCTGATGCCAAATGTAAGTTTGATAAACTGCATTAAATAGAATCCTGGGAATTAATATGTATAAGGATTACATCACAGATTATAAATCACAACGTATAAAACATTTCACTGTACAGATTAATGTGAAACTGATGTGCAGGTGATAAAGCATAGTTTTTGCTCTCTCTATATATATATGATTAGTCAACAATTAAATTACCTCTGTGAATATTGTATTGATTTCTATTTGAAAATGCTACTTGGAATTTTATAATGTGCAGATGCATGTACTGCTTTCACTAAAAAAAATCATCAATTTTTTTAAAATGTTAAAATACTTTTTAAAAGGTACATCTTGAGTGCTATTACAATTTTGTGTTTTGGCCTCAGTGCAATTAATAAGTTAAATTTTCAGGATGTAATTTATTTGTCTAGCAAAAATTATCCAATCTGGTAAAATACTGAAAATATATCCCTGCATTTCATATGAATACCCTTTCTAGATTGACAGATATATGATGTGACATAAAATCAGGCATAGTGACAAGCAATAAAATAATCTTCAATATTATTTAATAATTTAATAATCTTCATGTTCCAGTGGACATGGACATCCTGCAACAGCAAACCAAATATATATATGTGCTCAGTATTCTGATGCTTCTGAATCTGGAGTTTTAGATGAAGCATTGATTGGTTGAAGTGTATGCTTCTGAATTATAATCAATTAATGATGACTTAGAACAAAATAAAGTTAAATCACTATCAAAATAAATAACTGAAGTAAATAACACATCCTAATAGATAATGATCAAATAAATCTGATTCCAGGTATCATTCAGTTCCCAGGGGTTCTCTGAAAGGATATAGCCTATATTAGCTTCCAGAATAAATAAATGTATTAATCCAACATGAATATATGTGTACATACTGTTATCATCTAGAAGATCAATGATGGTTAACCTTTTTGGTGCCAAGTGCCCAAAGCAGGTGCGCATGCACGTGAATGCACGTGCGCATGCCTGAACCCTCAAAATGCAATGCCAATGCCCCACACACACATGCCCTGCCCCATGCATGCACTCTGCCCCCCCCTCCCCGCACATACGCCAGCCCCTGGCACCCTGTTTTGGCTTCCAGGTTGGTGCAGGAGTCTTTCCAGGCCCAAAATGGGGCGCATGGGCACAGCATGAGACCCACCACACCCCATTTTGGACCTGAAAAGCCTCCTGCACCACTCAGCGCATGCACCCTGCCTCCCCCACGCATGCGTCCCCCACATGCGCCCAACACATACGCTGCAGAGACCTGAAGACCAGCTGGCCAGTGGGAGGCGCGCACGCGCATGCACGGTGGAGCTGGACTAGGGTGATGGCTGGCGTGCCCGCAGAGAGGGCTCTGCGTGCCACCTGTGGCATGCATGCCATAGGTTCGCTATCACGGATCTAGATACTTAGAATTTTTATGCAATTTATCTCTGCCATGGTAACGTAAGAATATTATTTTGGTCAGAGGCTCATATATCTAATATGGTGTCCTTGCATGCTAATATATATAGCCAGTTCCATATATGGCGTGATTGGCTTATGGATTCATGAATCCTTGTTTAATAGTCCCTTGCTTCAAAAGTACTTATAGATTCATGAATCCATGTTGCTATATTTTTCAGTTACCAAAAGAGGAAGGATTCCTAATTGTATAACTGTAGGATTTAATTCTTTTAAGAGTTAGATTTTAAGAGCAAAATGTTTTTTTAAAAAATGGGGGAAATGACAATTGAAACCATTTCAGTTTTGTCCTAGATTGTTGAATATGCCATAGTACCTAATAAGTTTAAATATCTGCATCTCCATTCAGAAAATTAGTTGTTCCAGTGTTAGAGAAATGGCATCAAATTAACAAATATATCATATTTTCATGTTGCATATTTCGGGCATAAGTAAAGTCTGCCTTTCTAAATGAAATATTTTTGCTCCCTGGTTTTTATCAGACTTTCTGAACGTGTCACATTTATCTCTCCACATTAGTTTTATACTTTTAGCTCTCTTCATCTGATTCTTCTCTTTCCTTGCTACCTTATTTAACCATACAGAGATCTAAGCTGTTCTTCAATAAAGATCAACAGTGCAAAAAAGGAAACACTGCATTGAATCTCCTTGTATTGCACTCATATTTGAGTGTAATATTATTTCATTTGAAGCAGAAAAGAAGCTAGAAAGAAGAAAACTCAAAGTACCCATACAGCTGATGAAAAGGTGTTTAAAAGCTCTGGGGTAGTAATGAACTGGATTTTAGACTTTCCATAGAATTACTTCAAGATGGACCTTTTTGTGCTTATTGTTGGATTTTTACTGCACTTGAATCAATGTAGGATTGCAGTTTTGATCAACAGTTTTTTTCCATTCCTATAGAATCTTTTCAGTATATGCATTTTGTAGAGATGCGTATAATTGAAGCAGGATATAAAGATAAACAAATAAAATGATAATTAACATCAGCACAAATATATATTTCAGTATTTAAATAAACCAGAATGGAATAATATGGGTGAATGTAATCAGGATCCATGATCCTAAAAAAAATTTTTTTTTCTGTAAATATATTAGAAAATAATTCTAGCATCCTTCTGTTACACAGTGGATGAATACATTGCTATAGCAAAGGAAAAACATGGATACAATGTGGAACAGGTAAGAGTTTAATTAGTACAAGACAATTTAGCATTTTTCTTTGCAGGACTTTGATAAGTAAAACTATAATCATAAAATAATGTGTATTTTTTGAGAAAACAGAAAAAGTAATGTTCCATCTTCTGTTTCTTGTAAAGGAAGTAAAAGGGAAAAGAGGGACATTCAAATATCCCCAGGGAAGAGCTCTATAATAAAAGGATCACTGGTAAAAGTCTCACTTCTGATATCAGCTAACCTAACTTCCAAAATGAGTGGAATGTAGTGTTAAACTTCAGATTCGATTTAAATATGAAAGGGGAAGATCTTCAAATTATCTCAGTGTCATCTTATTTACAAAATGAATGAAGCCTGTGGCCCTGTGGACAATTAAAATGTCAACTCCCATTAGATCCAGCCAGCATTGCCAGAGATGATGGAGCTAAATATTTTAGTCCCAAATTAGAGTTTTATTTATTTAAACAAGTATAGTTATTTCAGTATAAATATTACTTGAGTACTGTAGCACAACAGATACTCTTCAACAATCTACTTGAAACTTCTTTGTAGAGGAAGAAAGGGAGGGGAAACAAGAGTAGGAGAGAAAGTTAGAAAGGAAGGAAGAGGGGAGGAGTGGGGGGAAAGGAAGGGGAAGGAGAGGAAAGAAGAAAGTGGAAAAGAATAGAAGAAGGGAGGGAAGGGAAAGAGGGGAAAAGGGGAGGAAGGGTTGTTGTGAAATAAGGAAGGTAGAAGAGCAACCCCGAGTATACTTTAAAATTTTAGGAGGAAGACTGAACAAATATGAAAATCAAAAGATAATATGTATGATTAATAATGGCCAAGAGATTGTACATTTGTGTATGTTTATGAGAAATTTAAAAAAAACTTCTCCTTTGTGAGAATAATTCAATAATTAGGAAAAGGCAAAATTCATTTTTTTAAAGTAAACTCTTTGAACTTGATTGTAATTCAGTGCAGGCTACAGAATGTAGAATATAAACAGAAGCAAGGGATTAAATGGCAGTTATGTTGTTTGCAACGATATACTGTACAATGTGAAACTTTCCATTTTTTCTCATCAGAATATATAGTTTGCATTGGAGAAAGTATCAAAAACATTAAGTGCAGCTAGGAGGGTAAAATGTGCCTTCTGACAGACCATGAAACTTACACCTGTTTGGTTCTTTTTTAAAGGCACTTGGCATGTTGTTCTGGCATAAGCACAACATTGAGAAATCCCTTGCAGATCTCCCGAATTTTACTCCTTTTCCAGATGAGTGGACGGTTGAAGATAAAGTCCTTTTTGAACAAGCTTTCAGTTTCCATGGAAAAAGCTTTCACAGAATTCAACAAATGGTAAGGAAATAAACGGCTCCCCCCCCCCCCCAAGTATTTTACAAGGGTCAAGAGAGTAAGTGGTATATGATTGAAGACAGGCAAACTACAGTATGGCATGCTAAGAAGCATATTTTTCTTTCCCAGATAAAAATTAAAAATTCAATCTGTTTTATAGTGGGCATATACAGAAACTAAACTGAAAGGAAAAATTCAAATTCATTGACGTAATACAATAATAATGCCATAGAAAAACAGTTCCCCCAAATTAAAGATTCTCCAGATAGGAGTTCAGAAATATCCATAAGTGACATAAATCTGTAAAATATGGAAATTAATAAAAATGTACAAGTATTAAAAGAAATTTAAAAAAATTACAAAATGGATGAAAAGATACAAAATCATATTTCCTGTTCATTGCGTTTAAGAACATGAGAATAAAAGAAAGGTGAAGTGAAATAGTAAATAAGCTTCTGTTAGGAAAATTATCATACTGAAAGTACTTGTCTCTGTTCTGGGGAAAGGAAGTAGGATCATTGCAAAAAACTGCAAAATCCAAGTGATGCAGGTACACTCAACCAGTCTCTTCTTAAAAGCAGTGTAGAGACAGATACAGAGAGAGAGAGATTATATTAATGTATAATATTTCCAATGATTACTTGTTATTGGTTAAATTGTGCATTTGGTGCTAATTAAAACTGACCATATACTTAACTAATTAGTGGAATACATATTGGTGTGTTATTTATTCTTTTTCATTGATAAAAGTTATAAATGAAATGTTTTCATTCCAAATTTCTTTTTTTCAGTTGTGAAGATTTATTTAATGGTAATATAAATCTGTCTTTCAAGTTCCATCCCTTAACAGAAATTAGAATCTGAGCCAACTTTAGCTTTAAAAAATAAACTTTAGAAGCAAAGGGAAATATTTGTGAGTAATTAGTAATAGATTTATAAGGCTAATGCTATTTCATCAGAATTAATGATTAAGGTAAATTCTGCTTTCTAAGATTAAGAAATAATATACATAAATATCCTATTTTCCATCAAATAAGAAGATGGACCTTTTATGGCAGTGTTTCTCAACCTTGGCAACTTTAAGATATGTAGACTTCATTTCCCAGCCAGAATGGTGATTGGGAAAGTCTGGGATTTGAAGTCCACACATCTTAAAATTACACTTTATGATTTAAGATTTTTTTCACACATACTAAACTATATGCCAATTTTCCCATAGCATTTATAACTAGTGTCTGCATACTCTTACCATGTTTCAGCTTCCGGACAAGACTATTGCAAGCCTTGTAAAATACTACTATTCCTGGAAGAAAACACGTTCTAGAACAAGTTTAATGGACCGCCAGGCTAGAAAACTAGCTAATAGAAATAATCAAGGTGATAGGTAAGTAATGCAATCTGTGTTTTAAACAAGTAATCTGTTTAGAGAGAGTAGGCATTCTGTTTGTTTTTGTTTATCTTTGACTATTTCTAGTTTAAGGGAATAGGTTCTGTGCCAGTTTTGCCAATTTTGGTGCTTTCAAGTTTGTTGAAAGTATAGGTCCCAGCACCGCAAACACTGAAATTCTGGGACTTAAGAGTTCCCAACATTTCTGGAGGACTTCCAGCTGGGGAAAACTGTTCTATTTCTCTCTATCTGTTTTGTTAAGCAGATGGAAAACCCGCTTCCATCACAACATAGAAGCTTCCATCACAACATTATATCACAACATACAAGTTGTTAAATTATAGCCACAGATATTTTTGTGTTATAACCAGTGAAAATAAAATGACATGCCATATACAGCATTTTTGACCTGGTGATCTCACATATATAGTTTTTCTATTGTTAGAAATAGCTGAACAAACACTTTGTAAAGTACCCCCTCCTTCTCAGTTGAGTCTAAAAACTATTTAGACATTTTTAGATATCTTACAAGGAAGACAGGGGTTCTTTAAGATTTTTTAACAGAGCCTGTTTCTATAATTACGTGGATTTGTTTTGATCATTGATAAAAGCAATATAATTTTAAAAACTTCACACAAGGCAATTCACATTTTCTTTCCAATGCATGCCATACAAGACCACAGCAATCAATTGTGACTATAGTGAATGGTAGTCAATATTTCTGTTTCACACTAGACTTCATTTGTAACTAATTCAGATTTCTGAACAGATAACATATCCATAGTTTAGGGAATACTACTAGTACGGGTACTGGTTTTTCCCTCAACCTTTTTGCTAGTTTTCACAAAAGTGAAATGCTTTTTCCTACCATCCCAATGTTTCTGATTGCAGCATGGCACATGACACTGTATTATGAACCAAGTATTTCAATCATCTTTTAGCCATTCCAAAGCAGGTATTTTCTTAGGAAAATTATTAGATGATTGTGTGAAGTCTCTATTACATTTTATACCTTCAGAGAAGGTATCCTTAATTGCAGATTTCTTGTAAAACGAGTAGGGGTTTGAACAGTCTTGCACATGAGACTTGAGATGCTTTAAATAAATAGGATATGTTTTAATTTATTCAGTATGGATATATTGCTTAAAATTATTTTAAAACTAATATTCATGTAATAAAGACATTAAATTTTAATAATTTGTAGTTGTGCATTTAAAAATAACTGAATTAGTACTATTTAAAATTAAAGTGACATTTTAACATGTAGAATACAATAAACATAAAGTCTATTTGAGCACTTTGGGCATTGAGTTGTAAAATTAAATATTGACTAATCCTTTTCAATCCTTAGTGATGATGATGTTGAAGAACCTCACCCTATGGATGGAAATGATAGTGATTATGATCCCAAAAAGGAAAGTAAAAAAGAGGTAATACAAACTGAAGTTAAATTGTCGCCTGAATTGGAGGTCCTGTTTTTATTGCTACATTTTGGTCTTCAGATGCTGCAATCAGTGATAGGGATATTATGACATCGTAAAGGAACTTTAGCAGGGATTTTCGTCCTCTCCCTCACCCTGCATTTATGAGCAGAATTTAAGTTTTATGAGGTTGCTGAGATTTAACGTAATTAATTTCTTTTCCTGAAAATAGCAATAGCAATAGCACTTAGATTTATATACCGCTTTACAGTGCTTTATAGCTCTCTCTAAATGGTTTACAAAGTCAGCTTGGGTCCTCATTTTACCTACCTTGGAAAGATGGAAGGCTGAGTCAACATTGAACCTGGTGAGATTTGAACTGCCAAATTGCAGTCATGGCAACATTATGTTTGAGAACTCCCAATTTACCTGATCACACGTCAGCTATGTGTCCTGTTTTTGCCAAGGAAAACCTATACAGCTGGTTTTATTGTGTTGTCTGATATATGTGATATGAAAAATATGTGTTAAAGATTTTAGAAAAACTGAATAATAAAGTGATACAATTAATGTTGTAATTTGTTTTTAAAATACAGTATCATGCTTAATTTAAATAGAAACTTTTTGAACATTACAGGGGAATCATGAGCAGCCTGTGCAGTCCAGCAAAATAGGATTAGGTAGAAGAGAATATCAAAGTTTGCAACATCGTCATCATTCTCAGCGCTCTAAATGCCGTCCTCCAAAAGGCATGTACTTAACTCAAGACGACGTGGTAGCGGTTTCATGTAGCCCCAACGCCGCCAATACGCTTCTTAGGCAGCTGGATATGGAGTTGATCTCATTGAAGCGACAGGTATTTTAATTATCAGGTTTACTTGGGGGGTGGTTGTGTTTTTAATATTTTAGGTTCTAGTAAACAGGGAAATCTGAAACATGCCTATGGTAGATTAAAAATACATTCAGTATGTGAGTCTCTGGTTATTAAAATAGATTCATGAGTTGAGACTTCAGCATAATTATTGGTTTTCTCAAGACTACATAGCAGTAGCAATAGCACTTAGACTTATATACCGCTTCATAGTGCTTTACAGCCCTCTCTAAGCGATTTACAGAGTCAGCATATTGCCCCCAACAATCTGGGTCCTCATTTTACCAACTTTGGAAGGATGGAAGGCTGAGTTAGCTTTGAACTCATTAGGATCAAACTCCTAGCAGTGGGCAGAGTTAACCAGCAATACTGCATTCTAACCACTGTGCCAAATAGCCCTGATTCAGGGGTGAAATCCTACCTGTTCGGAGTGGTTCGGCCGAACCGCTCTCAGGTTTTACGCCAGGAATTCAAGATCTTGTTGGAAGCCACCATTTTATTTCTTGCTGTTTATTTTATAGTTTCTATATGCCACCTCAATTAATATAGATTCTAGGTGGTACACAGAAAGAAAATACAATCCTAAATCCACATTAAAACAAACAATACTAATAATATTTAGATAATCTCACACATTTTACTAACCAGGTTTATTCTTTGTGTGTGGAAGCAGGCAATTGCTTTGCTCCTTGAAACAAGCTTTGTCTCTTCAGAATTTTATTTTATATAATTTTATTTCTGCTTAAGGCCTTTGATTTAATTTTCAAGTAATCACTTAGCAGTGGATATTTACACTATTTTATAGCAGCTAATTTCCATTCCTGTTTTGTTCATTGCACAAGGTCCAGAATGCTAAACAAGTAAACAGTGCACTTAAGCAGAAAATTGAAGGTGGAATAGATGAATTCAAACCTCCTGAGGTGAGTCACTGAAATGTAGGTGAATTTTCAGTATTGCTATTGTGCTGAGAACTGAAGAGAATTCTGAAAGTATTTTGCTTTGATGAAAAAAAATTGATAAGAACCCCATATTTTAAAGCATGTTTAAAATGTATCTAAAATATTTTATATGTTTTATTGAATGACATTTCATTCATTGCAAGTTCAAAAGCAAATTTCATTCTGTCATAAAACAAAGATTTTAACACTTAATTACAGAATTTAACACTTATTTACATTTTGAAAGGGTTGTTCCAATTGTATTTTTACCCTAGATTGTAGCCATTAGTTGGCATACAAAAATCCAGTCGAAATTTCAGTGTACTTGCCAGTCTGTACGAGTGATTGTCTCATTTCTTTCAACTCTTGAGTGGATTAGGCCTATAAGATCTGTTGCATTAAAAAAGAATGGAGACAGCACCTTCTTACAGGAAGGGCAATAGCTCAGTATCAAATCAGTGCATTGCAGGCAGAGGGTTCCAACTTCCAAATGTCCCTATCATTTTCATATAAGATTTCAAAGAATTCTTGTTTAAACTTTGAAGAATCAATGCTACCTTTAGATAATATGTTTTGGATGACAGTTGTTATTACTTTAGCTAGCATGCCCAGTAGCAAGGGTTTGTGGGAGTTGTGTTCAGAATATCTAGAAAGCATCAGTTTGCCTATCACAGAGATAGACAAAGAATCTAATGTTTTAAAAGATATTTTTGTATTCCTAATTCAGTTCATGGAGTTCTGGGTAAAACATATTAAGCTAATGAAATTGGCAATCTAGGTAATTGAAAGGTGGCCTTGTGGCTGAAAGTTTCACGGTTTTCAGATATTTAATGGTTTGCTATGTGCTGTCATTCTTTGTTTCTTAATAGGCAAATCAAAAAATAAATGCCCGTTGGACAACAGAAGAACAACTTCTTGCAGTTCAAGGTACATTAGTGTTACTAATATTTTCTTTCAGGTTGTAATTCTTGACATTTAAAAAAACATTTTTTAAAAAATGTGGCCATATGTATTTGTGTTTGTTGGGGCAGGAAAGAATGGCAAGTGAGGAAATACATATCATGATACAAATACCACAATATAGATATTTTCATTCAAATTTTGGAATGCTAATAAATAAGGATGGAATTTGCACTGTGACATAATTTCATCATTTTAAAGTCAGAAAATATGGATAATATGACTAGTTTAAAATAGAATTAAGGAGGTTTTTTCTATGCTGCCTTATTAATACAAATGCTTTAAAACCTGTCAGGCATTACAGTTTATTCAAAAAATGTAAATAAAATGAAAATAATAAGTTGCAAGATAAAAGAGAGCATAGATTCAGAGCGGTTCACCCATCACAATTGTGAGGACCCTCTTTGCTTAAAAGGAGGTGCCCAACTGCAAAAAGACGGGATGACTTTCCCAGTGGATAATGTGGAAACGTTGAGGTGTAGACATTGTTTTGAGAAGCAGTCTTGCTAGAGAGATTTCTGTTAAAAAATCGTCACTGAAAGGTTTCATCTTATTTTTAAAATACAATTTAAACATTTATCTGGAATATTGAAGATACTGTCCCAATTCTGCATATACACAAAAAACCCATTGGTTAAATTATTTTTCTTGGCTGAAGTTCTATATTCATTTCCTTAGTAATACACCCCTTTGAACCGATATAATAGTATTGGTCAGTGAACTTATTTCATGGACATTCTGAGTCTCTATTTCAGTATGTTATTTCATTTAAAGGAGTAACATTTCAGTCTGGAATCATCTCTGGAATCATATCATGACTTCCAGTGGATTAGTGGAGTACCAGAACTTTAGAAATGGATTTATAATCATTTCTAAAATGGTAGGCATCAGTAAATTTTTAATCAAGGCTGTTTTGAGCAGGGTATGACATGTCTCTGGAGTCTGCACTGAGCAGTTCCCATTGATAAAGACCATCAGGTTCCTGATATTTATAAGGAACAGGGCTGGCTGAATTAGCCCTAATTGTTTAATAAAATACTCACTCACTTAGCCGTATTATCACTTTAATTGAACGGATTGAACTATTTTAATTGCTTTTTCACACAATGAGATTGCTCACTGATGAATTTGCTTATCAAATAAATGAAACAGGCACCACACTTCGCTGTTATTTATTCACTCAGACTTCTTTTATATATCGGGGCCTATGTGAATCCATGATAGCAGGCCATGCAAAAGTATGCAAAAACTCAAGACACTCCACTGAAAGAAGAGGGCTTTTTTCCCACAGAAATAACTAATGAACAGTTATTCTGGTTGTGATTTACCTAATTAAAAAGCTTTGAGTGAGATAAATGATACAGTGAATGAACTGTGGTACTCTTAGAACTAGTGGTATTCACAATATGACAATTTGATCAGTAAAATACACCAACTACAAACAATATTACAGTTTTCCCCTGTGATCAATCTTTATAGAAGCACTACTGCTTTTAAAATTGGGGTTTCCTGTCATAGAGGACATATATATCATGCAGATTTCTACTTATTAATTTGAATCTTAATTATTCTTTTTTAAGGTGTCCGCAAATATGGTAAAGATTTTCAAGCTATTGCTGATGTAATCGGCAATAAGACTGTTGGCCAAGTGAAGAACTTCTTTGTAAACTACAGGCGTCGTTTTAACTTAGAGGAGGTATTGCAGGAGTGGGAAGCAGAACAAGGAACCCTGGCTTCTAATGGTGATGCTTCTGCTTTAGGGGAGGACACAAAAAATGCTAATGTGTCATCAGGAAAAAGTACAGATGAAGAAGATGAGGTGTGTTTCTGTGTACCAAATCTTAAATAAGCACAAGTTCAGAAATGGGATTTACATTTCCTATCACAAAATGTAATATTTAACTGCTCAATTAACAGTGTCAGAAGCTTAATGCTCCTGATTTGTAGAGCTCTCTCCTCATTGGGATTATGTAAGACAAACACTTCCAATCTGGGCTGCCTCTGGTTCTTCCCAGAGTTCTAGTGATACTACTAATATGAAAAATATAGCTGAATAATCCTGAATAGTATTAGATTCTTTTTTTATATTGAAAATTTTATTTCCTTACATTGCTAAATAATTTAGAACTGGTTGTTTTCAAAGAAGGGTTTCAAGCAATCCAAATTGCATGATTATGAAGAATGGCTCTTTTACATATTTTATCATTTTATTTATAGGCCCAGATCCCACAGACTCCTCATTGTGTAGGGTCTTCTCCACCAGCCCAGGCGTCTATTCCAACATCAGCAACCCCTGTAACAACTTTGAACCAGCCTCCTCCGTTGCTTCGTCCAACCCTTCCGGCTGCTCCAGCTCTCCATCGTCAGCCTCCACCACTACAGCAACAAGCTCGATTTATTCAACCAAGGCCAACCCTAAACCAGCCCCCTCCACCACTCATCCGTCCAGCTAATTCCATGCCTCCTCGCCTAAACCCAAGACCAGCACTGTCCTCCACTGGCGGGCCACAGCCACCTTCACTTATTGGAATCCAGACAGAATCACAGTCCCCGCTGCATTAAACAAATAGGACAGAACTATGGTAATTAAAGTAGTATCAGTGTCTATTTTCCGCAGCTAATGAAGAGGTGAAGGGAGGGAAAGCAAGCTTTCCACAGTATTGAACTGTCACAAAGAAGAAGGTGGAAATGGATATATAATATGTGAATGATCTGAGTGAGAGAAACTTCAGTGCAGTAGATTATTGCAAAGAAAACCATGTCTACAAAGTCAGCATTTTACAAAGCTAACTTCTTTTTAAAAAAGAAAAGAAGAAAATTCACTGCACTATGACTTCAGCTGGTTTTTAGTCTATTTATTTTATAAAATCCTTTGTATTCAACTTCATGGAAGTAAACCATCTGGATAGTGTAAGAGTTTCAATTTAAGATTCAAACAGGGCTGTAAATGTTGATAAACTGGGGAAATTATTTTTACATTTTCCTATGTTAGGAGCGCAAGTATTACTGACAAGCCTGCCATTCAGATTTTGACAAATACCACCACTTCGTACATTTTTCTAGGCTTGTATTTTCTATATTTCTTCATAATGTACTTTTCTTCAGTCTACTTGTTGGAAAAGTCTTGAAGAGTGCAAAGCTAAGGTACTAAAGAGATTCAGCTATATATGTGGTCTTCTGATACTGGAAACATGACTTGCTAGTGCAAACTCTGATAGACAGCAAGTGAGTTACCATTTGCATCCAACACTAGTAGTCAGGCGGCTAATAAAGTCACAGTTGTCTTCTTTTTAATAAACTTTGTAATACTACTTCTTACCTGAAATTTTATTCTATTAAGTTCTGGAAATAATTTAGCAAGGAATTCTGAATTCCATACATATAGGGGCACAGTGAAGCAGTCAAATACTAAGAATGTTTCCTGCTTCATTTCTTGGGACACCTCAGTCTCTTTTTGCTGTTCCTTGCCAGTGCATGTCCCCTCATTTTTTTTCTTGGTATCAAAAAATATGCCAATTCATACTTTACTTAATCAATTGGAGTTTAACTTTACTTAATCAGTTGGAGTTTATAATCAAAGTGACATGCTTTTAATTTTGGGCAAGAAATACCAAGCCATGAAAATCTATTTTCTGAAAGATGTGCATCTCTTTAATAGAATTGACTTCCCCACTTCTTACTAAAGCAACAGTGTTTTAACTTTCAAAGTTAAAATTCAGGACGATTTCATGTATAGCAAAGCTGTACTAGTCTCTTATGTACTGCATTTTACAGCTCAAATATCAAAACTTTTAGATCAACACTTTATCATGATTAAGGTGTTAAAGGGATTTGCCCATTAATTTTCACGTTATTAATTTTTTAAAATTCTTATTTAAATCAAATTTCATTTGTAGTATATTAAATAGAAATTCCTTCAATGGATGTCTCTTGTACATTATCTGTATCCAACCAAAGTGTTTGGTTTTTAATACTGGCTTTTCAGTGGGGAGGGGGAAGCATCACTATTCCTAGAATTCTTGGTACTTCGCTATATTTGATCTTTGGTTCCAATGTCAATATTATTCCACTGGAATTCCTCCAATCTGCCATAGTCCTGTTTGTGCATTTTGGCATAACTCTCTAAATACCGAACTATTAACAATGCATCTTCAGTATTTAAATATGTAGATCAGGTTTCCCAGTGACTGTATTGTCCTTTTTTTTTTTTTTTTTTGACTAACTTTTGTCTCGTCTCTTGTTGCTAGAACTTCAGTATGCAGAAGATTGGGTGCTGCCATTTAAATGGCAATTTTAGACTATCGAAACTATAACTGGGCACTTGTGTGTTTGGGTATGATGGTATGGTATGTAGTATAATACTGCTTTTACATACGCTATGCCACACAGTGACAAAATGTTTAGCATTTGTAGTACTGAATATGTACATAGCAAAATGTTGTCCTTTTAAAAAATTGTGTGCTTTCCAGATTATGTGCATACAGCTTGCACGTCCTGTTTTGGGTAGGGGGTTGTGTTAAGCAGTGTTTTTGCCTGGAGGAGTGAAATGCTTGCTGCTTAATCAAAGAATTAAAGTTTCCAAGGAATCTGTGTCTATTTTTATGTACCTTGTAATGGTTTAAGATACTTAGGCCCTATACTGTGATTCTCTTCTAAATTCATTTATATTTTTTTAAAGATTAGAAATAAAACTATACAATTTTTTTTCATTTCAAAGAAGTTTTCTTTTTGGGCAATATTATAAAAATCTAGTTTGACTTTGTACCATTTCTACAAACCACAATCTATTCATCTTGGTTTATTTTTGTCACTTTATGAAATGTAAAAAAATTTGCACTCCCTTTTAAGTTGGGCAAAAATTTATTTCTTACAGTGGTTATGACAAATGTAACTTTGCATCTTCTTTTTATGTACAGTTTTCAGTTACAATAAAGAAATATAAAAACTTTTAAATGAATGGCCATCTATAAGGCCTATGTGTATATTTGGAAAAAATATTTCTAGGCTAAAGTATTACATGGTTGGAAAAGAGGTTTGTGACTATACATGCAGACTGGATACTTGATAATATCCTTTTTTAATTAATTATGAATTTAAAATGATGGAAAACTAAATTCTTGATATTGCAGTTATAATATATTCTTAAACAGAAAAAAAGTAAGTGCTGTAAGACAGGTATGTGGGGGACACATATAGCTTTTAGAATATAGGATTGCATAATTTTGAAATGGTTATATTTATTCTTAGATCCATCAATCTGTCACAACTGAATAATATAACAATAATAATAAAAATCAAAGATTAGAGAAAAGTATGAACTATTCTGAAGTTAAGCTAATTAATGAAAGTTAAGAATACATTAGAACAATCTTGAACTTTCCAAAGAGATTTTCTGTTAAAAGTGGAGTATAAGGATAGAAAAGGCTTCCATCAAATAGCTTTCTAATACTTCCTGGCAAAATTATTCAGAGACTTGTGGCAATTGGATTTGCAAATTCATTTGTTTTGCTTTCTATATTCTTCCCTCAAAGATGCCAAAGGTAACAATATGTATAATCTCCTCTGATCATTATGCAAATAGATTTAAAAGAGAAGGGAATATTGAAATAATAAAAAAATGTGTTATCAAGAATTTTCTTCCATATTTTTTCTTTCTTTCCCAAGTCCAGTTATGAACATGGTAGATAGCTGGTTGTTTATTCATGCATGTTTGTATTGTTTATATCCTGCCTTTTTATTATTTTTTACAAATAAGGCAGCAAACATCCAACATACCTCCTCCTATTTTCCCCACAACTAACCTGTTGGGTTGAGAGAGTGACTGACCCAAGGTAATCCAGCTGGCTTTTATGGCTAAGGCGAGACTGGAACTCACAGTCTCTTGCTTTCTAGTCCGGTGCCTTAACCACCAGACCATATATAACCTTTATTAATAACAATTTGGCACTTTACTGCTGACATACGTATTAAATTTATATGCTATCCATCTTGTTATCCAAAGCGACTAGGTGGCTTGCAATAGAATTATGAAATCCAATCAAAATGACAAAAATAGTACTGAATGCTGCAGCAGACTCCACCTGTTTTATACATGGGTGTATATTCTATTGCTTTCAAAATAAACTTCACCCTAAACTTCTATTTCCACTATTTATGTGGTAAACAAATAAACTTGGCTAATTGTCACATTAAGATTCTCCATAAAGTTTGACATTATTTGATCATTAACCCTGTCTTTCACATATCCTTCATGTCTATGAAACTAACACCATTGTGAAATGATGCAGACAAATACAAAGTGTCAAAAAAATCGAGTGGGGGAAACCCAACATGCTTTTAGAATAAGTTATGATTCAAGAGGTAAAACCAAGGCTGAAAGTTTTAGGCATGATGCCTGACTATTGAGCAAAGACTTCAGCACCAGGTAAGAAAGGGTAGAGAAAGATGCCTGAATCATGAATACCAACAACTAGAGGAAAACAAAATAAAAATGAGTTGTTTTTAAGAAGAATATAGAAGAGGTACAGATAAAGTAGGACTACTTAAGCCCTACTAGAAAAACTTCTAAGAGGCAAATTAAGGTAAAAGATGGCAGTACTATACTCGACTTACGACAATTGAGTCCAACATTTCTGTTGTTAAGTGAGGCATTTGTTAATTGAGCTTTGCCCCATTTTACGACCTTTCTTGCTTCAGTTGTTAAGTGAATCACTGCAGTTAAATTAGTAATCTGGTTGTTGTTAGTGAATCTGGCTTCCCTGTTGATATTGCTTGTCAGAAGATTGCATGACCTTGGGATCCAGCAATGGTTATAAATATAAACCAGTTGCCAATCATCTGAATTTTGTTCACATGATCATGGAGGTGTTGCAAAGCTGTGAAAAACGGTCATAAGTGATCTCAATGGTGTAACTTTGAACGGCCACTAAATGTACTCTTGTAAGTTGAGGACCACCTGTACTAAAACTTCTGCATAGAGGATTGTAGATTTTCAACATTTATAGAGATAAAGCAAATATAGCATCTGATTCCGCTTAAAAATGAGTTATGACAATCAGTAGGGATCTCAGGCCGAAGGATGTTGTCCACACTGTATTTGCTTCCATGATTGGAACTATATAAATTAAGTGTTCAGTGCAAGGATACTCCATTGTCCATTCCTAACAGCAGGTGGCAATCATCACTGTTTGAAAATCTTAAGGGAGAGGGAGTTCCCCACCGTTCTAGGCAGTCTGTTCCTCTACTTGGGAACTTTTAGTGTCAGGAGATTCCCCTCAATATTCATCCAGATTGACCCACACATTTCAACTCTGACTCTCAATTCTTCCTTTTGATCCAGAGGAAAACGCATCTGCTCTCTTCTGCACCTAAAGAGGCTTTCAGATCCCTGCAGACCATTAGGATACCTCCTCTTAAATTTTAACTTTTGCCACCTATACACGCCCACGCCACACCGTACAGTCAAGGTTTGCTTAAGGCAGGGGTCCCCAAACTTGGCAGCTTTAAGACTTGTGGACTTCAACTCCCAGAATTCTCCAGCCAGCATACCTGGCTGGAGAATTCTGGGAGTTGAAGTCCACAAGTCTTAAAGCTGCCAAGTTTGAAGACCTCTGGCTTAAGGAAACCCGCTACCTATCCCGACTAAGCAGCCTAACGGAGTCGCGTGCGTACGGTACACTTTGGCCGCCCACAGGCTGAACGGGGTCTCGCGCATGCTTACCTTGGGAGCCACCGAAGTAAACTCCCCCGTTGATAACTTCTGAGAAACAATGCCGCCGATTGGCTGAACCGAAGCTTCGCTTGCTGCCTTTTCTTTTCTTTTTTTTTTCCCCCACGACAAAAGGCCCCCAAGCTTCGTGGGGAGGAGGCGCATATTCGCTAACCCGCCCTTTCCGATGCCTCTGACTCGAGCGGGTGTGGAAAAGAAAACCCCCAAGTGTCGGGAGGCGCGCGCCACTCAGCTCAGTTTGCTTTCTCGGGTTTAATCTTCCACGCGCGCCTTGAAGGCTGCCGGGGGACCCTTCGCGCTTGTACCGCTCTGCGGCCGCTGCGGAAGCGAATGCGGGAGGCGGCGCGGACGCTCCGAGACGCGCCGTAGGTAGGCGACCGGAGCGGGTTTAACGCTGTTCAAGCCAGTTACGGCTCCCTTAACTTCGTTTTATAGTTGATAGGCTCGTGTTTTATAGTTGAGCTAGTGGCTTCGCGCGGAGTGTGTGTCGCTGGATGGGGAAGAGGTGCTCGAGGCGTGGCTAATTCTGCGGTTTTGTAGGCTGTTAAGTTTTAAGCCTTTTTTTAAAAAGCTTCGTAGGAAGGACAATCCATCTGGTTCAGTTCCAAACTGGGAAGAAGACGCTGGAAATAAAATGGAGGCTGACTAAAAAAGAAAGTTTACTGATGAGCAGAAGAACCACAGCGTGCAGTTTGGGGACAGCTGACAAATTAGCTTGAGGAGTTCAAGGATTTTTATATACAGCTTCTGAAAATGCTGCAGGGATTGTGCAATGTAGGGAGCCTGATGTCTTCTGCTATTCTAATGGTGGTGGGTTAATCCTATTATGCCCTAAAAGGTCAGGTCCTGTCCTTAGAATCTGGCTGTAAATTTTAATTCCATCACTGGAGGTGAAGGTGTTTTGTTTGTGGGCTGGCCCAGGATTTCTTAATGGGCATCTGCTGTCGGCTATTAAGAAAGACTGGGGACTGCTTTCTACCTCTAAGAGCATGTTTCTCCATTTCTGCTTTGGGGAAATATAATATTCTGCCTCTTTTAATATTCCCTAAAATATTTCATTCTTCTAGAGTGGGGGAGCTTCCCACAGCTTCATCGTTGTTTTAAGAAAAGACTGGGCAGCCACCTGTCTGAAATGGTGGTTTGAGCAGGGAGGTTGGACTAGAAGACCTCCAAGGGCCCGTCCAGCTCTGTTCCGATTAAATCAAGATTTTTGCTCTTGTTTGTGTTCCCGGAAGCGTGCCTGCAATGGTTTGTTAGTTTGGCAGCACAATCACCTCAGCAGTCTAACTGACTAAATCTTACTGAAGTCAGTGGCGTTAAGGTTTCAAGATATAAAACAGACTGGTTAGATTTGGGTGCGCTGAGTTCAAAGGAAAAGTGTATTCTTTCAAATACACCTGCGGGGTATAGTGGATCCGAACTCTTGAATTTTAAAACCATAGGTGTAAAAACCTCTGAAAGTTCAAAAAGCATGGTAGGGAATTAGGAAGATCCTTTGCAAAAAATAGGGATAGACATATCCTATGAATAAACAGAAAATGTACAGTAGGAGACTGTACATCTTTCCTCAAAAATAATTCCACAGAGCTAGTGGGTGCATAAAGCAATAAATAATCCTCACATGCTAATATAGCATTGACAAATAGTAAAGTGATTCTGCTTTCCCAAAGTTATGAACTTCATAGTGTACAACTATTTCTTTCTTTCTGACATGAAAGAAACTGACAAACTGGGTGGAGTGGGTGGTAACCTTCACCCACCTGCCCAGCAATCTTAATGCTCTTTTTCTGCTGTCCAAACAGATCAGTGATTCTTAAACTAGGATAATTAGCCCCAAAATGTAATTGGAGGATATTCTGGAGATAATAGAGCGATTTTGTAATTGATTGTTTGGGAGTCCAGGATTCAGTTTGTGAATGCCACTCCTGTAAAACAACAGTGTTGTTTTTTAATGGAGATAATTATATTATTTAAAACCAGAAAAGGGGGGATTTGGTCAAACAGTTCAAGAATCACTGACTTATGAAATAACTATCAAATCCCCATTGCTATGGTGATAAGTGATCAGCAGGGAAAATGCAGTTATAGTCTTCAGAGCCTGCATAGAGCTTTAAAATACTACTTCTGGAACCAATTTCTGACATACTTACACAAGATTCTTTGTTGATTCTAGAAATAATGTTACAAACATAAGCTTTGGGATGAATCAAGAATCCCTCTCCACTATACAAGATCATTTAATGGAACAAGAGTGGATATATGAGTTTGTTTATTTGTTTGTTTGCTATTCTGGAGATAAAATGTGCAGTCATGCTCCTTGAAAACTACTGGGAGACTGCAATAGGAATATGAAATACTGGGCTACATTAGATTTTTACATTTGTAATATTAGTATGTGAAACAACCAAGCATAAGTTGGCCATAGTAGGTAAGAGGGATGGAGAATTGTTTCTATAGATTGCTAAATTTTCTAGTAGACCTTTTCTTCAGAAAGATGTGCACAAGTTTTTCAGGGACTTGCCCTATCTCAGAATATAAGCACTGCCAAGACAAAAAACTGAATTTGATTTAATTTAAATTAATGTCATTAAATTTAATTGTCTTTCAGAGGTTGAGGTTTTTTTGTTTTTACTTTTTTTTTTAATTTGATTTATATGCCGCCCTTCTCCAGAGACTCAGGGTGGCTTACAATGCGTTAAGCAATAGCCTTCATACTTTTGTATATTTATACAAAGTCAGATTATTGCCCCCACAACTGGGTCCTCAATTTACCTACCTTAGAAAGGATGGAAGGCTGAGTCAACCTTGAGCCTGGTGAGTTTCGAACTTACAGTAATTGCAGACAGCTGGTGTTAACCACAATGCTTTTAGTCTGCTGAGCCACCAGGCCCTTTTGAATCAGTATTGACTCCTGCCAACTTCTTGGACTAGTTTCTGCAGTTTTCTTGGCAAGATTTCCACAAGTAGCTTCCCATTACCTGGTTTCTAGGGTTGAAAGAGTGACTGGCCCAAGGTTACCTACCTAGCTTTGTGCCTAAAATGGGTCGAGAACTCAGCCTGGTTTCTAGTCTGAATTCTTTATTAATCACTACTTCAACCTGGCTCTCTTCAGAGGATTACTTGCAGTTAGTGCAGTAAATTGACTTTGCTTGCATGGAAGCTGCTGCATTAGTGTAAAAAATAATGTATCAATGCAAAAAAAATGTTAGGTAAACTCAACACAATATTACCAATCCTATTATGGTTCCAAATTGTCCTCGGTAATCTACATTTCTTTTTTTTCTCTTTTAGATAAATAGTAGTTGATTTTTAAATTATAGATTTGATACAATACTAAAGTAAAATAGAATGGTATTTTTTAAAGTTAGAAAAGGGAATGGAGAATAGCAATACATTAATCATGAGGAAGATAGTTATGTATGTTTACATATGTGGGTATTTATACAATTTATACCCACAATTTATTTATACAATTTTCTGTACTGAATTATATGATATATTTTTGTACATTTAACAATAATATTTTAATATTAAATCTTGTATTAGTTATTAACTGTCTCTGTAATTCACATGATTTTGCTATGAGAAATCAATATTAATTACAAGCAGTTTCATTATGATGAAAGAAGAATACTGACTCTTTGGAGATGCATAACCAATTAAAATAAACTCCCAAGAGGTAAAGGGGAAAAGTCTGGTTTGTGGTGGATTTTTTTTGCTTGTTTGCAAAAGCAAAACAACAGATTTTAATGCTGTTCTGAAACATTTTTGCAGTTGTCTGAATTAATAAGGGAAAAGGAGCGTTGGTGTGCACTCCTAATTCCAAAACAGTGGTATGCCTTCCAGATGCTCTGTTAAGCAAGAAACAGTCATTTAAATCAATTTATTTTTCCCAAAAGTCACTGCTTTACTTTCAAAATGCATGGGGCTTTTGGTGCAACATCAACTAGTGTTGTAATACTTGTTTGAATGTGTTTGAATCATTTTCTGTTTTAACTTTGTTTTACAAATAAAATAAATCTCAATAGAACATACCCGTGTTTTCCCAAAATAAGACCCGGTCTTATATTTTTTGGGCTCCAAAATAAATAAAGCACCAGGGCTTATTTTCAGAGGATATCTTACAGTGACATTCGGTACAAACAGCGAGGTGTGGCCTACGCATAGGGTGGAGATGCACAGCTTCGAAGCACGGCAGCAATTGGGCCAACCTTGGAGCATGGGGACAGACCGGCTATGAGTTTGGGCCATGTTGGGTGGGCGTGGGAAAGGTGTGGGGGCAGCCAGGAGGAATTAGCATATTTTGTACTTTTACCTGGATATCACATATCGCATCAGATATACAGTGTTTCCCCAAAAATATGACTTACCCCGAAAACAAGCCCTAGCCCGATTTTCATGCCTGCATTTTATAAGCCACACACCCCAAAATAAGCCCTAGTTAAGCCCTGCCCACCATCTGGTTACACGAAGCATGTGTGTACAAATCAAGCTGGGGTGGGGGGTGGAGCTGTCCCACACACCCTACACCCACTTACCTTAGAACCACCGCAGCCAGGCCTCCCATGCTCCAACACCTCTCGTGCCGCTGCCTGAGTTCTTTTGCAGTGGTTCATCGTGCCAGTGCTGCCGCTTGCAGTAAAAGACCACATGGCACATCACACCAGTGCTGCTGCTCAGGGCAGCATGGCATGTTGTGCCAGTGCCACCGCTTGCAGCATGACACCTCAAGGTTCATTGCACTGGTGCCACCACTCACTTGCACAACAGCACAACACACCACACTGCCTCCTGCCACGAGCAGCAGCACCAGCGTAACAAGCCATGCAGTGTCTGGTTGCAAGTGGCCGCAGAAGTCAGGCAGCAGCACCACAGGTGTTGGCGCATGGGAGGCCTAGCTGCGGAGGTCCTAAGGTAAGAGGGTAAGACATCCTCCGAAAATAAGATCTGGTGCTTATTTTGGGGCCCAAAAGAAAATAAGACTGGGTCTTATTTTCGGGAAAACACAGTAGTCTGCTGCTTTTGTGCTTCCTTGCATAGAACACAAATAGAAAAAATAAAATAAAAGATACAACTCATGTGATTATGACATACTTTCCATGTGTCCAGATTAATTTCATCCAGTTCATTTTAACTTCTTGGGGACTTTCCATGGTGGCACAGTGATTAGAATACAGTATTGCAGGCTAACTCTGCCCACTGCCAGGAGTTTGATTTTCACCAGCTCAAGATCGACTTAGCCTTCCACCCGAGGTCGGTAAAATGACCAGATTGTTGAGGGCAATATGCTGACTCTGTAAACCACTTAGAGGGTTGTAAATCATTATGAAATGGTATATAAGTCTTACTGCTAGTGCTAGTGCTAGTGCTATTTTTGCCACTATGCCCAGCTGGAAAAATCATTTTTCATCAAATGCTCTACTGGGTATGAAATTGACTAGGATAACTTACTTCTAAACGTGTGTGTGTTTTATTTCAATTTAATTCCAATTCAGGTAACCTCCCCTGTCTCTCTTCACCCTAGATCGCGATTTGTATGTCTAGAAATCTTGATTACCCAGAGGGGAAATGTTTTCATAATTTTATTTTGTTAAAAAGTTTTTATGCAATTAAATACTGAGGTCCCATGCCATCGCTGTCTGTGTCCTCTATAGAGATAGGTTTTATTCTGTTTGTTTGCTAAGTGAAGAAAGGCAATTGTATACAACATCCAGTTGTATAAGTTTTCCCCCTATCAATTGTGTAGTTGTGAGGAAGCAACAAGCATCTTCAGCATGCATCCTCAAATATGGCCCGCGGGGCGGATACAGCCCACCGACCCAATTTATCCCACCCCTCACCCCTCTCCTCCCAGCCACTTCCTGCATAGCTGGCTTTTACTGGCTGAGGGGGCCCTGTTATCTTTCACTGTCCAGCCGCACTTCCCACTTTTGCTCATTTCAATGGTTCAACGCTCACCACACATTGCTGTTGCAAAGGTAAGGCCAAAGGGCACGGGTGGGCAGGGGAGGCCTGCCGAAGGGGTGGGTGAAAGGAAGCAAAAAAAAAAAATGGGTGAAGATGGGCCATTTTTGGCCACAAAACAAGCCGTTTTTGCCTGGTTTTGGCCTGCAGAATACTTCTGGAGGTGGGGGGGTGGGTGAAAGGAGGCAAGAAAATGGGCAAAAGCAGCCCGTTTTTCACCTCCCCTGCCTCCAGAAGATAGAGAGAGAGAGAAAGGGAGAGGGAGAGAGACAGAGAGAGGGAGAGGGGGAGGGGGAGAGAAAGAAGGAGAGGGGGAGAGAGAGAGACAAAGAAAGAGAGACAGAATTTTCAAGCTCCTTGGGACTGAGAAGAATTGCTGCAAAACATCTGTGTGCAACAGCTATTCTCTCATTTATATACAAACTACTCTCATATGTAAATAATTACCGGTAAATGGATCTCTTATTTGGACGAAGATTGCCCTCAGTTCATAAAAATTTCCCCATGCATTGCAACTGCCTATGTGCGTATATGATCATGCAAAAGAGCTTGGTAATTGAGTATAATATGTTATCTTTCTACCTTATCAAGTCAACAAAAGCCTTAATTCAGATTAATATTTTCTAGAGATAAACGTGTTTATAGCAGACATTGACATTTTTTGGGTGCACTCATCCCCTTTGAGTCATACAGGTGAAATCTCCTTTTCTCTTCATGCCTTTTCTGCTTTGATAAACTGTATTGCTTCATACTGTCTTCTGGTATGAAATGAAAATTATGTTCCACTTTTGGAATGAAAGGTATGAAAACAACTATTTTCACATTCACATTCTCAGCAATATGTGTAATTTGGACAAAATACATTCCAACTTTCATCTTTTCATCTACTATTCAAGTTGATAGACATGCTCCATACAATGTGGTAGTCCTATCTTTATAGTACTTTATTTATTTACTTACTTACTTATAGTACTTTATGTATTTATTTATTTATTTATTTATTTATTTATATTTTTACTACTATCAACTGTTAGCATAAAGCATGTTATAATTCTGAGTACAGTTTAATTATTCTTTGAATACTTTCAGATTGACTTCTTAATAAATATGTACACAATTGGAAATTAAGTTTAATGCTGTTTGTTTTCCTTGTTAGCAAAGAAGTGTAATCCAATGATGCTTTTTACTAAGAATTTATATTCTACAAAAAGAAATAAAAATTCAGTTACAAAAACTGAGATTACATATATGAAAAACATCATGACATATTATATAACTAATGCTTATGATTTAAACTGTTTTGAAAGTTTTAGTAAATGCCACCTTACTATAATTAGGTGCTTTTTTCAAGAACTGAGAAAGTCTTTTTTTTACACTTTCAAAATAATAAAAATGCAACAAAATGTTTTAGATCTATTTCAGGGAGTTTTGAATTACTGGAGTTATATTTGTTTCTGCAATATGAAAATAATCACAGACTTATAAAACCTAATAAGGAATATTAATTGTTATTAATATTTAGGATTGTAGCTGCATATACTTGAATATGTTAACAACTGAATAAAACTAAGTAAAATGCTTCATAAAATGTACTTTATCTTAAAAGCTGTTTTAAATTGAGGCATGGCCAGTGTTAACATACATAGTGAACTAAATAGTGATATGCCACATCAATATATCGTGTTTCCCCAAAAATAAGACCTATCCTGAAAATAAGCCCTATCATGATTTTTATGTGTGCGTTTAATATAAGCCTACCCCAAAAATAGCCCTTGGTTTAGACCCCGCCCACTCCATCCGACTGTCTGGTTGCTCAAGGCTGCAATGGGGCAGGAGGCCGTGCGGCACCAGTGCCGCTGCCACAAGGTGAGGAAAGGCAAGTGGTGGTGGAGCTGCCCCACGTGCCTCGGACCTACATACCTCTGCGTCCCCACAGCCAGACCAGTCCCCTCTCGGCAACCTACCCCTGCCTCTTCCCTTTGACTTCTCTCCTGAGCTGGACTGCCAGGAGGATGAGTAGAGGAGCCTCTATCCCTTTACCAATCCCCCTATGCCGTTTCTGAGCCAGGGGGGAGTGATGGCAAAAGACCTCTGCCAACACTCTGCATCAACCGCATCCACCGCTGGAGGGGCTTTCTTCGGTTCCCATACCCCATCCCCCAAATTACCTGGCCACCACTGCCTCCTCCACCTATCCCACCGCCTCACATCACCTGCTCCCCATTCGTCGCCTACATTTATGGTTTCAATGGAGGCCACTCATAGGAAGCAGTGGTGAGCAGGTCGTCTTTCTCCACATATACATACCATATAAGTCTCACCAGCCCACCCGCCTCACAGTGGCAGCACCCACTCTGCATTGTCTTCAGGCTCGCTAAGCTCTGGTAAAACTACGCTGCCTGGAGCTGGGTGAAGAAGGCCAGGCTCCCCTTCCCCAATGGTTCTGCAAAGAGGTTTTGCATGGAGGAGATGATAGCTTCCCACAGGGTTGCCTTGGCACCCGCTTCTCTTTATCTCCAGGGCCTTTGAATTCCCCCCCCCACCCCCTTTGCTTTTCTGCCTTAAAATCCAGAGCAGACACGTTTTCCTCTTGATCAACTGAAGAGAGATACCAGTATGATTTTTGTAAGAAGTTGAGTGTATGTCTGAGTCCAGCCCCCTTGTCACAGGCTGGCCCTGCGGAAAGAGGATCTGCTCCTCCACCTCTGACTACAAGTGAGTGTAGTTTGTCATTCTGATTGATGTGAAAGAATTGAGCGGAGTAATTTACTTAATAGAGGTCAGGCAAAAGTATTGGGTAGCTGAGTGCAGAACAGTTTTCCAGTTATTCTGCCTTTTATTACACACACACACACACATACACACACACACATCTATCTTTTGATTACAGGTGGTCTTTAGCAATAACTTATAAGACTTATACACCATTTTATAATGCTTTACAGACCTCTCTGAGCGGTTTACAGAGTCGGCCTATTGCCCCCAACAATCTGGGTCCTCCTTTTATCGATCTCAGAAGGATGGAAGGCTGAGTCAATCTTGAGCCGGTCAGGATCGAACTCTTGGTAGTGGGAAGAGTTAGCCTGCAGTACTGTATTCTAATCACTGTGCCACCATGGCTCCTTGACTTAGGACCACATTTGGAACTAGAATTTCCATTACTAACAAGATGGTTAAGTGAGTTATGCCTAATTTTACAATCTTTTTTGTCATGATGTCATCACTTCAGTTCTTAAATGAATCAGGAAATTTTTAAGCATATCCAGCTTCCCATATTGTCTTCTCAGAAGCTGACTGGGAAGGTTGCAGATGGCAATCATATGACCCTAGGACACTTCTAACGATCACAAATACATGCTAGTTGTCAAGTGCCCGAATCTTGAACACATGACTGTGCAGTTTCTGCAATGATCGTAAGTGTGTGGACCAGTCCTTTTTTTCATTGCCGTTATAACTTCAAGCGTTTGTTAAATATCTGTAGTACAATACCACTTGGCATAGCTCAATGTTTCTCAACCTTGGCAAGTTTAAGATAGGTGTGCTTCAATTCTCAGAGTGTCCCAGCCAGCTATGGCTGGCTTCTGGGAGTTAAAGTCCACCCATCTTAAACTTGCCAAGGTTGAGAAACACTGACCATATCTCATAGAAATAGGTTTGCAACCAAAATAATCTGAATACTATAAGGAAATATCTGAACCTGGGGAAATGCTTTAATTGAAATGATGTGAACCATACATAAATGGTGGTGCAGTTAGTAACTGCATGGAACATTTTAATAAAAGAGTTTAAAAACAAAAGAAATACAGTTTATATTCTGTAGGAATGTTAAACGTCACGAGATACAATGGGTTAGAGGCAGGAAACCTTTAGAAAAGTTGCTTCCTGTCTCACAAACTTAAATTTAGTTTCTGACAAATGGAAGCTGATGGAAATATGCATTATGTTTTTAAAAGTACCACAGCTCTGTGTGGTTTTTAAACTTAATTTCCTCCTTACAGTTACTCTTACATTTGAATCATACTGTAAAAAGCAGTTTTATGAATCTTAATTTTAGAATGAAAACCTTTTTAGATTTTAATTGCAACAATTTAAAAAATGGAATGATACATTAATTCAGAGCATATGATTTCTTGATATACTGTATGAAGTCAAAAGAAGAATTTAGATTTATTTTTTGGGTGTGTGTTATGTCTATTATGATGATTTTTGTGTAATTAAAAAAACTGCTCCCACTGACGATGGGATCAAAATGAGCGTACAGTAAATAATTTTCACCTTCCAGAATGTGGGATCTACATCCGTGTTACTCAACCCCAGCAACTTTGAAATGTCTGGAACTGAACTTCCAGAATTCCCCAGACAGCAATGAGTAACTGGAGCTGATTAACTGGATAAGGTCAGAATCTAGACCCGTGTCCAGTTAATCAGCTCTATTTATCAATTTTAGTGTTAGATTAATGTTGGTTTTCTATCATATGGCCAAACTTAACCGTCACCTCATTAAATCACAGTATTTTCAGATTCAGGTTATATATAATTGAGGGTACTATCGTTTTGTTTGTGTTTATTTATTTTATTTATTTATTTATTTATTTTATTTTTCATATTTGTATACCGCCCTACTCCCGAAGGACTCAGGGCGGTGAACAGCCATAATAAATACAAATACATATAGAAGTTAAAAACTATTAAGAAACAGATTAAGTAATTTAGGCTCAAAGATTAAGAACATCCAAATTTATCTAAAGAGGTCTAAAACCCAATTTAAAAGCCAGTTTAAAAGCCAAATTAAAAAAAAGGAGAGTTAGGCCAGACCAGCTTGTTGGAATAGAAATGTTTTCAGGGCACGGCGGAATATGCGTAAGTCTTGGATGTTTCGTAACTCCGGGGGAAGCCCGTTCCAGATGGTAGGTGCCCCCACAGAAAAGGCTCTCCCCCTGGGGGCCGTCAGTCGACATTGTTTGGCTGACGGCACCCTGAGGAGTCTCTATGGGAGCGAACTGGTCCCATAGAGACCAGAGGACAGTTTAAATTTTCCAGAGGACAATCATGATTGTCTCAGTGAAAATAATGAGTTTTGCCATGTTTTGAAGAGAAATGCATTTATTATGTCCTACATTTTTGTAGATGGTCCATTTCATGTAATGCTACTTAGATGTCGGAAGCATCATCCTTGGAAATTTAAAGAAGATACATTTAACTATTGCTGGGAAAGGAGTGGAAGAAAATACCGAAGGAGAGATGGGAAATATCAACAATTTATTGTAAAAAATACTCTATAGTAATCTTTAAAATGAGTGCACAGCATGCTGGCTGCAGAATGCTAGGAGTCACCAGTCCACACATTTTAAAGTTGCCAAGTTTGAAAAGCATTGCTATGGATGAAACAGCCTTAGGCCATCACTAAAGATAACGACATCCTAATCATTGAGCTGCACTGATAATTCCTGTCAACCTTCCTCCCTGCTCAGGATGATGTAATTTATCAAAATAAAAGGAAAATTAATAGAAACAACAATTTTTTTATGGTATGGGGCTTATATTTGGGGGTTCTCAGAAAGTGGGTTGTAATATGATGATAATGAGGGGGAGAGGGAGAATGAAGATGTACATACAATGTGAAATCACAGCTGCCAGTTCTTTAGCTAGTTTTGGCCTTCATAAGCATCAAGTTCTTCCCAGGAACCTAAGATATCATAATGTATTATATGTGTGGATTCATGCAGTGTGTGACGTTTTGTAATTGACAGATGGAAATTTTGTCAATACACAGTGTTGTTCTAAACTTTTTGGTATGGCATCCAGTTGGCCAAAACCACTGGGACCACCATTGCTAATTTATGCCATAATCAATGAACTTCTATTTTCAGATCGTGATACTTTGATACTTTGTAATTTTCTTCCTATTCTTTGTCTTCTATTTTACTATTGCCTGGCATTGCAGCTGTTTACACTCAGTGTTTTGATTTGTAGACAAATTGCTGCCTTTTGTAACATTTTATTTTCCTTAGCAAATTAAGGTAAGGATCTGGATACATTTCTTAGTGCTGAGACAAAAAGAGAAGGAGAAGTATTATATTTCTCTTCATGATTTTATTCATAGTTAAAGTCCATGGCCTCTGAAGATCTTCCAGGCCAGTTACCAAATCTGTACATCCGACAGAACTCCTCAAATGCAGTTTCTCTAGAATTTGACCCTGATGTCAACTATCAGTTTGTGGAAATCTTAGATGAACGATACAAATGTACACGCTGTCACCTAGTCCTCCATAATCCACACCAGACTGGATGTGGACATAGATTTTGCCAGCATTGCATTGTTTCTTTGAGGTATGAATTGCTTCTTTTTCTTACAATATTTGTGCAAATCAATGCTGTCACTGTCTCCTTCATAACAATTATACAGTTTGTGAATTTATAGAATGTGCAAGGGTAACCCATAAAAGGATGCTTATTTAATTTTGCTCTTCTGGGGTGCTATAGAATTCCAGCAGTCTTATGTATGTAAGTGCCCCCTAAAATAAATGAATTTCAGATATATTCAATGCTATCTGGTTACTATTCGTAGTAATTTTCCCCAGTAACTTACAGCTAGCACTGTACCAAAATAAGTAAAATGTGGGCAGATTTTATATCTTGGCTGGATAATGCTGTGAGAAGCACAAGGTAAAGTCCCTAGTGAGAAATGGCCTATATATTCTGAACATAAGATCTTAAAAAGCTGTATTTTTGTTTTTTTCAGCACTTGAAATCATACGTGATTTAAAGAACACAAAAGCATTACAATGATTAAATCAAGGGTAGCTTGGTGTCATATCTTTACAAAAAAATGATAACTTTTTTTTTTAAACTCCAATCTGATTGTTAAAATCCACTAGTTTTTCATTAGAAGATTGCTGTTTTCTTTATCTGAAATATCCAGAAGCTTCTGGTTATATTTTATGAATGAAATGGATATGTAGGTGATAGCTGTTATCTCAAAGTGACATTAGCTAATTAGGGTGTTATTAATGAACATGTGAGGGCAAAGCTGTGTAGAATCATGTCTGGAAATACTGGCCTCACCTGCATCATTTCTTTCCTCTTTTTGTTGAATAAACAGCTCATACTCATATTCATCTTACTTCACTCAGATCATGTGGAAAGCTATCTGTATCTTTGAACTTCCCATAGTACCATTTTGAAACTAGAGAAACACCTCATTTTGTAAGGATATAGATATATGGATATATAGATATAGATAGAGCTATTCTCATGAGATATATATTGCAAACTAACAATGCAAAATAAATGTTATAAATGTTACTATTTATATGCACCAACAACATAAAAATAATAAATACAAATATAAATACAAAATATAAATACAAAAGTTTCAAGTCTATAACCAAAGAAAATTTGTTTCTGTTTTTATAGAGATTTAAACACAGTACCTACATGTCCTATAGACAATGAAATAATAAAACTTCAAGAGGTAAGAAAAAATTGTTTATATGACTTTATTCTTATAGTCATATTCATACAATCAGTATCATGCTATTTGGGGCAATCTGTTTATTGAGTTTTTTTATTTTACTGCTAAATGGAAATTATAGGTAATCAAAGTAAAAGAAATTTAAAACCCAATTAAAAAAGAAATACAAAAATTTGAAAATAATCCTTGCTAAGTAGTATTTTCAAACATGATAGAAAGCTTGAATTGAGACTTATAATTAGCATTATTTCCAGGTATGGGAAATCTTATCTTAATAATGTAATGTTCTTTCCCATTTCTTTCATTCCTCACATAATATTTTAGTTGTCAGAGAGAGTATCATCTATATAAAATGCACATAAATAATATATAAAATGTAATAATTAATTTTAGTAAAGTTGCCAGGCTGTGTCTTACAGGCAAAGGAATGTCATGAATTACTATTTTTTAGCTTGTATGTATATCAAAATCATACTTTTTGTTTTAAATTTAAGGTTTTCAAAGATAATTGCTGCAAAAGAGAAGTACTCAATTTGCAAGTATTTTGTAAAAATTCACCAGCCTGCACTGCAAAGTTATGTCTAGGGCGATACCAGGTTTGTATTCCTGTATTATAATGTCAAGCAAGTTGAAAATAAATGCTTCTAGAAACTGAAAACCAATCTTTCTTCACCTTTTTATCAAATATCTTTTTGAAGAAAATGACAAATGTCAGAAAAATGCAGTTCTTTCTCTATCCATTGCAATTTTTTAAATTTATTCTCAAGATGCACAAAGAAGTTTAGTTTGATACTTAAACAAGTTCTTCCAAATGTATTGTTTAAGAATATGCAAAAACTAGATTTTTTTCAGAAATCTGCTCTGTGTACCCTCCCTTTCCATCTAGCTAATGCTGAAATGAAAGTTTAAGCTACATCATTCTATTCTATTGAGCTAGATGTTTGTCCATTGAGATAATCAGAAACTTAATGCCATTTATTAAGTGTGCCTTTGTTTTGCCTTTGTTTTGTTCTATAAATGAGCAGCTATGTTCCCCACTGACTCTAGGTGACATACTGCATATATAAAATGCAGTGAGATAGGGGTCAAGAATAGCACTCTACTTAACTGTCCAGTCTAGTTTTTACCCACAATTGGTTTGAGCAAGACATACATGCTAAACAGAATAGGGATCTGGTTTGGGAACACATGGCTTCTATAGTAGTTTCAGGATGCAGAAACCCCTTTGACTTTGCAGGTGGAAGAGAAGGTATAATTAGCTGCCCAGGACATCTTCCCTGAGGCCTATCAGTTTCCCTACCCCGAATTTAAAAAATAAACATGACATTAGCATGAAGAAATGCATCATCTTTTCCCATAGACCCCCACCCCAAATATATGTGGCTGCAACCAAAAGTTTTGCTTAGAATAAAGCCCTCTCTAGCTTAGGAAAAAAAAAAAAGTTAAGCTGAGGTAAAAGAAGCATCAAGAAAAGTGGCGAGGAGAAACCTGTCCTTCCTTTAAATAATTTGGTGTTGTCAGCAATTGTTGCTATCTTGGAATGTACTATAAATTAATGTCGCATATGAACATTTTTAACGTTACCAGTCCTAATAAAGGTTCTTAAGGGATCCTTGTATTCTTACAAGAATCCCTTGTAAGGGATCATATGTAGGAATTTTCACACATTCCATATGTAGGAATTTTCACACATTTCTATTGTCGTCTTTTTGTTTTTTTGCCAGAATACAGTTTTGCTTAACAGAATTTAACTTAAAATTCTTTTGCAAAAGTTGAAGTAAAACAATGTCTACTATTCTTAGTCGCATAGATTTGAAATGATGAAAAAACTCTAAAATACATAGAATTGTACTAGGGGTTTTCAAACTTTTTCAGGATACAGAACCTTTTAAATTAAAAAAAAAATCCAGAATTGCTGATCAAGAGAAGGAACTCTAGTGATAGAAAATCAGCTGCATTCAAGTGAACTTTTTGTTGTAGTTAATCTCTTATTGAATGTCTTAAAGTTCTCACAGAAACCTAGAGTTCTGTGGAACAGTTTAAAAGATCCTGAATTCTTTTTTAAAACTGACAATACGCTGAGAATTTTTGAATACTTTGCTTTTTTTTTAAAGGAAGTTGATAAATACCACTTAGACCAAATTGTTTGTAAGACTGAATATCTTCCTTTGCCTCTTTCTAAATATGACAGTATAGGCATAATTATTGCTCTCCCATCAATTGTATAGACTTATGTGTATCTTAGGGACAATCACTTTACTCCATAATCACTGCATAATCATTTTCCCAACTCATTCCTTAATTCTAAATGTATTCAAATATTTTTATGGATAGACCTAATGGTATTAGTGGTATTCTTGTAAAACCTCTTTTTATGCCTTTGTGCTTTTGTTGTTGTTAGATTTTCTATTTTCTGCATGATTATTTTCCTGATTCTAATTCTGTTCATATTCTAAACTGTTCTTTCAAAATTCATGCAATTCCTGTCTGTTTTGAATTTATGACAGTGTTTTATATCTGTAGAAAATATGGTATATATAAATGGAAGCCTTTTCTGCACAAGGGAGTAAGCTTGCTTAACCTGGTGCTAACAGTTACAGCTTTCTCAGCATATAAAAGAAGTAAGGTGATTAATGAGGGTACCGATAAACTGGAGAAGTCTACAGCATTAAGCACCACCAGTTCTATACTGAGAACAGCTTCCTCAAGAAAATAATTAAAAAGAAGTGGTCCAACTATGCAAAATGCTTTTGTTGCGGACTAGGAAGTGGTTATAGTTTTACTTTGGGGCTATTTTAGTCAAAACCTCAAAAGCTTCTATTCTTTGATTTTGATATTTCAAGCAAATACAACTGTTATCACTCACAGGATAATGAGACAAGAAAAAAGAGGTTTATGTTTGCTTGGAGGGAGAAGGATTTATGTCACAATTTGTAAATAGAAACCTAGAGTATATAGCTGCTTTCTCTGTGTAGTATAGCAATCTGTCTAATGAGGGTAAAATCTACAACACATTATTCTACTTTTCTATTTACAGGATCACCTGCAACAGTGTTTGTTTGAAACTGTGCAGTGTACTAATGAAGGCTGTCATGAAAAAATTGTTCTGAAGGATTTAAAAGAACACCTTATTCAGCAATGTAACTTTAGAAAAGAACAGTGCCAGTACTGTAAACAGCCTGTGATATCAATTAATTTAAAGGTTAGATTCAGCTAAAATGTTTTAAATTGTGTATTTTAAATTACACTATAATTTTATTTTTATAATGCTATGTATTATATACGAACACATCCAGAAGATACTATATTGGAGAAAGTTTATAGATTACTGTCTCCCATATGAATTATCACAGTCTTGAAAATAATGAAGGCACTCTGGAATATGCTATCATCTATAAAACACATAATTTTGAAAATGCAAATTAGCAGCATTTTGGACACTAGTTGAAATTCATTGGCTGCTAAAGAGCTACCCACTGTGAGATGCTATCATTTCTGTATCAGAACTTATTAGAACTGCAATGAGTAGTTCATGTTGCCATAAGTTTCTCAGAGATTTCCTGAAATGTTTTTGTATTGCTGTTTCTTAAGTATCAAATCAGTGTCATTTACAGTAGCTTCAGGCTGGGAGAGTAACATTGGTAACATATGCTTGGTTGTTTTCCAATTGACAAGAGGAATACAAACTCTGCAACTTTTATGAAGTAATTTCTAAAAAAATAAAATAACTAGAAACAGATACCAGTTTTCTATTTTATAACCAATTAGTTTATTGCTAGTTGTTTCAACATATTTTCAAATAAGGACCATTCTCCTGCTTAAGCACAGCAGAAAATAGAGGAAAATAAAAGCAAGACAAACCAGTAACTATAATGGATCCTCCCTAGTTCTTTGGAAAGCAAAGGCCTGGAAGATCAGAAGTGCTTTTAAACGTCTAACCTTACGATAAAGGTAGTGTTAAGTAATCAGAGTTTTGGTTTCTTTTATGAGGTATCTTGAAGGCTGATACCAATTTTGCAAATCTGAAACCTCTTCTTTCCTTCCTTGCTGTTATTTTCCAGAGAACTATTGAGTGTCCCTTCTGAGTCACTTCCCACACGTTCATTCCTTTAGTGAGCTGAGATAGCTCTTGTCCAACCACTGACTTGTCTAACTATTGCAGCTCTTCCTCCTCCTCTCCCCAAGTTTATTCTCACAGACCATTACAGTAATATAATGATGAAAAATTAGCAGTTTTAAATTGTCTATCTTTAATATATTAATTGTGATATCAATTCTCTTGACATCTTATTTTTATATAGCCCAAATGCACCACCAAACTAGCAGTGTGTTGTAGTTGTGCAGGTGTTTGAGCAGGGTGGGGGGGAATTTGCATACACCCAGTCACCATTATATGCTAACTATATTTGGGAGGGAAGGAAATGGAATATCTAAGTAGAAGACATAGCTGATTAGCTGGAGCATGAACAGAGACTCCACATTGCCGCATTCTGATATTGTCCATTAGGCAAGTTCAATAAACACAGATAGAACTTTTGTGTTGTGGCCCGCCAGCGGCCTCCACAAATCATGGCTGATCCCAACGAAGAGGAGGCTGGTGTGGTGTCACACCAGCAGCCTGCACAGCCAGCACTCGCGTCGGACAGCGAGGAGGCTGAAAAGGATGTGGTGCCAGAGGCAGAGACTCAGCCAGGGCCTTCAGAACCTCCAGAGGTTCCTTCAAGTGGAGAGAGCGAAGTGGAGAAGCCTCTCCTCAATGCTCGAGCACGCAGGGCTGCCAAAACGCAGGAGTGGCTACTCAGGAGGAGGAGGTCTACTCAAGAGTAGGGCTTGAGGATAATTGGCCACTCCCTTAGCCTATTTAAGTTGCACGCAGCTAGTGCTTTCTTGCTGGAAACAACTCGTATTTATTATCAGAGTATTTTGGTTTATGGTATCTTATTTTCTGGGCTGGTTGCCAACCTTTGCCGGTCTTGTTTATTCTTGCTATTTAATAAATTTGATAAGGACCGTTGATGTGTGTCAATATCCTTGGAAATCCGGAGCTGGGGCAGAACATTTTGAAAAAAGTAGTTATTCAACTGTATTACTTCCGATAATGTCAGTAATCTCCCTAAGGACTGTCCTTGTAGACTGTGCCTGTAATTGATTCTATTAGGACTTTAAATGAGCAGTGGTAAATAAGCATTTATTTACAATCATTTGTATGCCGCCTGTTTTCACTAACTGACAAATCTCTTTGTTGTGCTTGTTAACTGTCATCATCACCATCTTCCAATATATTTTCAGATCCATGAAGAAGTAGATTGTCCAGATTATCCCTGGATTTGTCCCTATGGCTGCATGCAGATGATTCTGATGAAAGAGGTACAATATTATTTTTGGTTCATTAAAAAAAATTAAAATATAATACAATATTTTAATAACAAGCTATGCCTACTTTTGCTAATTTTTATCTGGTATGCAAAGAACTGTATTTAATCTTAGCAAAGTAATTCTATATTTCCATAAACGTATTGCGTAGCATTAAAATTATTATTGAAATTGTAAGTGATCATTAGACAATTTCCTTATTTCTAAGAAATTGTCTAATTTTTACCAGAGTTTTTATAGAATGTTGGTAAAACTTATGCTTATTAACCCTCATTCTCCTACCAAAATATTTCATTAATACCTACCTTAATCTGTGATTTTTACAGGCAGAAGATCATATTTTGGTATGCCCTGAAATGGAAATTGATTGTCCATATAAAATATGTGGCTGTCCTAAAAAGGTATTGCACAATAAGACAGACATAATTGGTACTACAGTAGAAGCAGACTTTCCAAAACACAAAATGGAACCAGTTAATCAGTGAATATTTTTCAGTCCTCTTTGAAGTTTGAGCAATAGTGAAGATATCCCCAATATCCTAATTATTTTAAAACCATGCGAAGAAGAGAATGTACAAATCATGGTGCTTTCTCAATTATCTATTACATTTGATATAACTCATACATTTATTTTTTTTTAGATTAAAAGAAGCAAGCTTTTAGAACACGAGGATATCTTCTTGAGAGAACATATGCTACACATTGTAGATAAGAACTCAAAGCTGGAAGATCAGGTAAAGTGTACATTCTTGTAAATTCCCAAAAATTGTTTTTAAAAATGAAAGCTGTTTTGGGAATAGAGGTAGAATGAGGTCTGAAAAATGACTTCACATCTCATGGAGTACCATCATCAATGTGTAAATTTGCTTTTGTACGTCAGCATTTAACTTTCTCTTTTTATCTTACTTGGGACATTTTAGCGGTTTCCCATTTTGCTACTAATTAGACCTAAACTATTGAATTTCTGTAGGCTGATTGCATCATGTTTCCTCAAAAGCATGTAACACAAAACTGACATTGACATCAGATCATTGCAACAATTCTTTTGAAACAAGAATTTTCAAGGATCTCTCTTGGCCAAAGGATGGACATAGATACTAAAAATGAAGTAGAGTTTTGATATGTTCCAGTGGATGAAAATTTTTGTATCTTTTTAAAGTACCATCAGGGTTTGAGTTACTTCTGACATGTCAAAAGATGCAATTTCCTGAATGATTTTTAGTAATGATTTTTAAAAGTGTAGTGCCATAACAATACATATTCATTTCAGTTCCTCTTACAATGCAGAAATTATGACACTTACACAATTTGGCAGATGGGCATTCATGGGATTCCTACTTCTGAATTCCCCTTATTCTTCCAATCTATATTAACTATTTTCAGTTTTCTGTTCATTAAAAATTACTGTGCTTGTAGCATACATCAGAAAACCTTTTTTTAATTAAATATTTTGGACAATATAGTTTTCCAAGATGTGACTGGAAATTAAAGTAGTCAGCAGTACATGAAAGTGGGAAGTTATATCCTTGCATAGTATTGAACGGTCTGAGTATCTTCTGACTCAGGATCCAAATGCACTCCTTTTTCCAGATATTTTGTTCCAGAAACATTGCTAGGCAGTTAGCAATATAAGAAACTATTACCGATTTAGAAAGCTGCAAGGTGTGGCTTAAGTTTGACAAGATGCTCATAATTCTATTCAGGAAAATGTATGAATGGAGGGCACATAAATACAAGAATGTGAAATGTCCTGTTTGATTCAAAAATAGAACATACGGGATGTTACGACTCTCCCAGGTGAATTTTTCTAGAAAGATGTGAATTACAGGTAGTCCTCCACTTACAAGTGTAATTGAGTGGCAATTACAGTTGTTAAGTCATGAAAGTCATAAAGCAAGTCATGAGATGTGATAAGTACCTTTTCTGAGGTCCATCGTAACTTTGAATACTAGCTAAGCAAACACTCTTAAGTTGAAGATTCCTTGTTTGTTGTTTGATACAGCCAACAGATCCAACAGCCCGTTTTTGGCCTGCAGAATGCTTCTGGAGACGGGGGAGGTGAAAAATTGGGCATGCAGACATCTCAGGAGGCCAAAAACGTGCCCGTTTTAACCTGTTTTTCTCCAAAAATGGGTCCATTTTAGCCCATTTTTGGCCTGCAGAATGCTTATGGAGGCAGGGGAGGTGAAAAATGGGGTGCGGGAATGTCCCAGGAGGCCAGAAACAGCCCCATTGTTGGCCTCCCCCACCCCCAGTAGCACTCTGTAGGCCAAAAACCGAGGGGCAGAGGCTTCCGGGGGCGTCCGTGCACCCCATTTTTTACCTCCAGATAGATAGACAGAAAGAGAGAAAGAGAGAGAGGGAGAGGGAAAGAAAGAGACAGAGAGAGAAAGGAAAGAGAGATAGACAGAGAAAGAGAGAGAGGGAGAGAGAGACGAGACAGAGAGAGAGAGACAGACTTGTTGATTGTAAACTCCTTGGGACTGAGAAGAATTGCTGCAAAACTAAGTTTCCTGAAGTGGACCATTAGAATCCTAAACAACTGAAAAAACTAGTAAAAAGAAAAGTCAACCAAAAGAGCAACATGCAAACAAAAGCAAATAAAACACCCCCAGGAGGAGCAAAACCAGTTTAATTTGTGTGCATTGTTTAATGGACTGTTAAATTGGCCACGCCAACCCAGTCACATGACCACCTAGCCATGCCCATCCAGCCAGTCCGGCCCCCCCAACAGTCTGAGGGACCATGAATTGGCCCCGTTTAAAAAGTTTGAGGACCCCTGCTTTAGACTGAGTGTTGCTCCGTTTGTTTGTGTGTATGTGTGTACACATGTGAGAAAACTGTTTTTAATTGCTTACACTTACAATTTTAATCTTTCATTTTGCAGATTTCTGACCTTTATAAGAGCCTTAAATATAAAGAGAGAGAAATCTTGCAACTGACAGATATGATTAAAAATTGTGAGAGAGAATTCAGACAATTATCTCAGCTATTTTGCAAAAACAGCAACCTGTTGGCAAGCACTCAGGTAAAATCCTAGTACCTTTTTTTTTTTAGTACCTCCTTTCCTAGTACCTTCCTCATCTCAATAGAAAATCAGTGAAAATCTGTTTGTGAGATTTTAGCTTTGCTAAATGCATGAGTTTTTTAAAATTTGTTTAGTTATTATTACATATTTACATTCTGAAAACATTGAATAGTTTTTAATGTTAATAATGCTTTATTAATATACTTTTTTCAAATTTGTGGGGTTTTTTAATCAGGCTCAGATGTCCTAGTCATGTCATTAAATGAGAATGTCCTTGATATAAGTCTGAAGCTTGTGTCATAAATAAAAAATAGTAATTATGCATCTCATTCCTCTATGGAATGTCACAATTTCAAAAATGAACCAAATACTAGATAAACAATTGCCTGCATCCCAAGGAACTGCTACAGCAAAAAAATAAGGAGGAAGGAAAAGGCTGGAGGCTCAATTTTCTTAAGCCTCAAAAAGAGTTGTATGAAAGAAGTCTTGTTATCATGTCACAGTGCTATTATAGAGGGCACAACAGTTAGAGCAGTTGGGATTTAACACTTCTACCTACTCAGCTCATATATATTACATTCATAGATCATTAGGCTATCTGTAAGAGTTCAGATATGGAACGCTACCCTTTCACTATCTTCAATTTTATTATGCAGAATACTAACACAAGTAGGATTTCTATTACATTCTCTCCTTCTGAGGTGTAGAGAATTTTTATTTTCAAGTAGTTAAACATTTTGAACATAGCTTGTGGAAAATGTTGACTACTTGGAAAGATTCCAAAAGTTAGAAATTTTGTTCCTAATAGATTCATTGAAGGTTTAATAAAGCTATTAAATAATGCTAGTTGCTGTATTTTCATTTTATTTTAAAATTATGTTCTTCCTCTTATCATCCATCAACAATGCAACTGAAGACTTTGGCCATTCACATTGATAAAAATACCTTCCTGGAAACACAAGTAAGACAGCTGGTACAAAAGACAAATCAGCAGCAAAGCAAACTGGACCTGAGAACACTATTGGACACCATTGATAACCTAAAGCAGAAAGTTGCTCTTCTTGAATCATATGATCAACGTCTAGGTATTATTGGATTTACTTGGCAACCCCAAGTAAAAGTCAGTAAAGATGGTCATGCAGATAACAGTTCTCAAACTTTTGCTTTTGTCAAGGACAATTCCCAGTTCTTGAAGTATTCCTTCAGTTTTTGTTGTCTGATTGTGTAATATTGATCTGTCTGTAGATGAGGGATCCACTTTTGTACATCTTCAATCAAAGCCAAAAAAGCCAAAATGGGTTGTGCCATCTTCTTTACAATAATTGGTATATCAGTTAACTATATACTAATTCACTTAAATGCACATGTTTGGGATCAGTCCAACCGAATCAATAGGTTTGTTATGAGAAAAACTGCTAGATATTCCCCTTGAGCTCCTATAGAGATTTGGGATAGACAGCTAATAAAAGAAGACACTCTACTCTATCCCCACTCAATTTCCATGTAGGATATGTGTGTTTGTGAGATGGGGGGAGAGAGAGAGAATAAATAGCAGGAACAAATAACTTGTGACTGAGAGCAGCACTTCTTTTCTTGGTGTCCTTTGCAACAGGGTAGTAATAATTACATCATTTTTCAGTTCCTGTAGTAAAGACCCGCTAATGTCTTCCCCGTTGATCATTCCTCCTTGTTTTCCTCTGTGTGGTGGAAACACTAATTGTAACCACTATGAGTTGTCATGGCTAGTTGGTGGTCTACTGACCATCTGCTTTCAACATGTTTCCTTTGGAGTGAAAACATTGCTTTCGTTTGTTCGTTATTTGTGTGTTATTTGAATCCAATCACCGCAGAATCAACCCACAGTTTACCATTTCCCATAAGGCCATTTATTTTTTGTTTATTTAAACAATTTATATGACCACTCATCTTGCTTCTATCTGTGACTCCAGATGGCTAACACAATATAGCTTATCCAATAAATACAATTAAGTAAACTTTGGTTTAATAAAATCTGATAATCCTGCATTTGAGTTTACTGATTTTTTTCACTAAATATGGGATTGTACTCTACGACTTTTTCAGGGGGGACCAATTTTAAGTTGCAGAGCAGTCATATCCATATGTAATTAAAAATTACAAGCTAATTTACTACCAATTTTAAGTACAAAATTGATTTCAATCAATAGAGAAGTAGATTGGGTCTCAAAAAAAGCAAATATTATTTATACAGAAAATTGTATAGCCACAAAAAATTGTAAAGCCACAAAAAGCAAATCCTGAAATGTACCTCTCTTACTCCTCTAGTTGTTTTAGAAGACTTGGCTACCCAACAAGATGCTGTCTTCAGAATGCATGGGACACAACTTAACAAAAATGAAGAACGGTTCAAAATTTTGGAAGGAGCAAGTTACAATGGAAAATTGATCTGGAAAATTATGGACTATAAAATTAAGAAGAAAGAAGCTATAGAAGGGCACACCCTCTCTTTATTTAGTCAACCTTTTTATACCAGCCACTGTGGATATAGAATGTCTGCCAGAGCATATTTAAATGGAGATGGCTCAGGACGGGGAACTCATGTTTCGTTGTATTTTGTAGTGATGAGAGGAGAATTTGATTCATTATTATCATGGCCTTTCAAGCAAAAGGTTACACTTATGCTTTTGGACCAAAGTGGAAAGAAAAAACATATATGTGAAACTTTCAAAGCTGATCCTAACAGCAGCAGCTTCAAAAGGCCAGAAGGAGAAATGAATGTGGCTTCTGGGTGTCCACGGTTTGTTGCACACTCTAAGTTGGAAAATGTAAAAAATACCTACATCAAAGATGATACACTCTTTCTGAAAGTAATGGTAGATTTGACTGATCTTGAGGAATTATGAGAATACCCATTATAAAACATTAGAGTGAAAACTTTTATTGCTCTCTGGATTCTTTCAAACCTGTGAAAGCTGTTCTGTGGTCTACTAAGCTGTTTTTTGTACAGTTTTGAAAGACTGTTGTATTTTTGTACTTTTAAAATTTTGTCTTAATAAAACATGTAATTGGTTCAGTGAATCATGAATATCCAGCAAATTTTGATATTGTGATTATTATTATGCTCTATTATTGTTTCAGTTTAATAACTGAGAAACCTTTAAATGGTTGATTATGTTTTGGCAAGTCAATGTTGACTCATGACCACATAGATCATGTGTCCTCAAACTACGGCCCGCGGTCCGCTGAAGCAATTAATCTGGCCCGCAGAGCACACGAGGTTGCCCCACCCACATCACCTCACCCACCCTTCAGCAGAGTGCAGGGCTTGCCTTCGGGAGACCTGTGGGCTGGAACCATAAGGTAAGCTCAACAATTTTAGCCTGCTGCAGAATGCTTGTGGGGAGGGGGGGGGTTAAAAGAGGCAAAAAACCAGGCAGAAACGGCCTGTTTTTGGCCAAAAAATGAGCCGTTTTAGCCTGCAGAATGCTTGTGGAGGTGGGGGGGGGGTGAAAGGGCAAAAAAACCAGGCAAAAACGGCCTGTTTTTGGCCAAAAAATGAGCCATTTTTGCCTGGTTTTAGCCTGCAGAATACTTGTGGGGGAGAGTGAAAAGGCAAAAAAACACAGGCAAAAACGGCCCGTTTTTCCCTGCCTCCACAAGATAGAGCAAGAGAGAGAGGGAGAAAGAGAGAGAGACAGAAAGAGGAGGAGGGAGGAAGAGAAGGAAAGAGGGAAAGAGAAAGAAAAAGAAAGGGGGGAGAGAGAGAAGGAGAAAGGGAGAGCAAGAGGGAGAGAAACAGAGACAGAGAGAGAAAAAAGAAGAGGGAGAGAGAAGGAAAGAGAGAGAAAGAGATAGAGATAGAGAGAGATTTCTCAAGCTCCTTGGGGCTGAGAAGAATTGCTACAAAACTTAAGTTTCCTGAAGTGGACCACTAGACTCCTAAACAACTGAAAAAATGATCTAGTAAAAAGAAAAGGCAACCAAAAGAGAAACATGCAAACAAAAGCAAATAAAACACCCCCAGGAGCAAAACAAATTAAAGTTTAATTTGTGTGTTGTTCAATGGACTGTTAAATTGGCCACACCCACCCAGTCACATGACCTAGCCACACCCGCCTATTCACCTGACCACCTAGCCATGCCCTCCCAGCTGATCCAGCCCCCCAACAGTCTGAGGGACTGAATTGGCCCCCTGTTTAAAAAGTTTGAGGACCCCTGACATAGATAAATATTCTCCAGGACAACCTGAGCTCAACCTGATTCTTCATGTCTCTCCATGTGCCACTGCTTCTCAGTGCAACAGCATACCTCCAATCCATCACATTCTGTTAACAATTAGATATTAACAAAATGATCCTTTTGAAATAAACCAAATACTCTATATTTACTCTATATTATCTATTCTCTGCATCATTTGAAGCCAAACTCAATTAACAACTACGAAGAATGGAAAAATTACATTTTCTGGTGCCTTCAGGTTTCATTATTTTTTAATCTGTTCCTTCAAGCCAGATCCTTCATAAGTCATATTTTTCATAGCCCAATTCAAAAGTACAGGTTTAATGTATACATCATTGCAATTTTTAAATGGAACCCGTTTGAACCTATTGTCCCAATTTAGATGATTTTTGCCTGCAAGAACAATCCATTTACAGTAGCACATCCATTAATTTTTAGTGCCTTCAAGTTACGGAACCGCAAAAATTTTCTCTAGAATCCATTAATTGCAAATCGGAGATCGCATCCCATGCAGTCACGAATTTGAAGATTATTTGCGCTAACCTTGTGCTAAAACACGGAACCGAGTTTTTTATGCCAAACCCTGCTAGAGATGGCAATGCAGTGCTTGTAATCCCATTGCCCCCCGGATTTATTGCTAGTTTAACTATGGTTTACTCAACCGCAGTTTCCTGAATTCATAAGACACTGAACCCTACTATTCGTAAGCGAGCCTAAAAGGTGAGTGACGGCAAGTGACAATAGTTTGTGCTCCGCCACCTCCTTCAAGCGCAGTCCAAGCGCCTTAGGACTGACGCAAACGCCTCCCACTCCCCGCTCCCTTCTCGGCTTATGCGCTTCGTTCGAAACTGCCAAGAGGCGGCGGGAAGCGAAGCCACATGGTATTTGCTTACAATCATTTCCGGGATGTGGGCGCCGGCCTCGTCCCGACAGGCGGCAGAGCTTCAACATTGTGGTTCCGGGTTCCTGGAGATCACGGGGCCGCAGCGGCTGTTTTTCGTAAATCGCCGCCGCCTCCGCGTTCGCTTCCGCTGTCTGCCAGAAACCCCTCCTGAGAGCAGACGGAGGTGAAGTTGTAGGTGGGCTTCTCTGGATGGTTGGACGAAGTTCGTGCCACTCTCGGTGCTATTGCCTAGTTCTGAGGACGCGTAATGCATCATTCGCAATCCTAATCCTAAGTATTTATGAGCACCGTCTTCCTGATTGAAACGGCGACGGGAGTGCAAATAAACCCCAGAGACTTTGGTTGCGAGGGAAAAAAAGTCGGGATTGGGGTCTCGGGTGGGGAGAGAGAGATCGCACAAGCGTCTACTGTAACCCGGAGCCTTTAGAGACGCCCCGTGTGAAATGAATTAGCCGCGTTTGCCACGACCGCACTGATATTTGCCATGTAGCTTGTTATCGAAGAGAGAGATTACAGTCATAGTTTCTCCTTTTATAAATAAAGGATAGATATAATCGACTTTTCCATGGATTCCCTGCATTGGGGATATTTTTTTTTCCTTTAAAAGAAAAGAAAGGAAAAACGGTGGAATTCATAATACCTAAAAGAGATTTATTACATTATAAACGGGTTGTCATTTGCTATTTAGAAAAATATTTGGTGCTTGCTTTGCTTGTATATATTGGGGTTTGCTGCATCATTTTCTGCCTTCACATGACACAGTGAAGCATAATGACATATACAGACTGGGTTTCTACACTGTTCAACTAAAATTGGTTAATTTATTGCTTAGTGAAGTTTCTGATTTCAATCAGCAATCTCCTGACAAAATCGTAATTTTTGTATAACGTGTCTTTATCTTATTTAATGTTTAACTGAACATTTCTATAGGTGATTCTTCATAAAATGTAATACAAAATGTTCATAAAGTAGCATATGTATGTATGGATTGATTGATTAATGTTTTAATTAATTTTAATTAATTTAATTAATTAATGAAATTAATGAATTAAGTTAACACTTAATGAATGTTGCATCTCTGGAGCCTTTATGTCTTAGCCCCTAAGGAATAGGCTTAGGGTTCTTGGTTTGCTATGATAGATTGATATGGCTATTGGAGGTATCTGGCATCAAAATAAATTCCCAGAACTCAATTCATTAATGTGATTGATTAGTTTATGGTTTGATCTCATGTAATTTCAACCACTTTTGTTTTGTGAACTTAACAAATTACAGTAGTAACAAAACCATTGTGAGATAAAACATGTTAAGTATAGACAGCCAATGTACATCTGGTAAAAGTTGTAGAGTTAATCTATAAGTATTTGGCTTATGTGCAGTATAACTTCCCAAAATTGGGACTGAAGTGTATATTAAGGGCCATTTAATTTGTGCTACTGTGAATTTTTATAAATTCTGTATTAAAGATTCATGCCAAATTGCCTTATGCCGTATGCATATTGCCTTATGCAATACGAAGCCACTTTTCAGAAGCCTTCTCCTTAAATTGCATATTTTATTATGATAGCAGATTTATCCTATAAAGAAGCCTATGAAGTTGATTATCAATTTGAAGAATTATATTACATGTGCATATGTGTAACTGGGTTACTTCATTAATCCAGTTTTTGAGTTCTCAGGACACACTAAATTGTAAATTAATGAAATTGTGTATGTATAGCCTAAAATGTAATTGGTTAGCTTCTGATTTACTGTACTATGAAAAGATAGTCAGAAATTTAAAGCAGCGTGGAGTGTGGACCACAAGCAAGTGCATTGATGGTCTGTTAGAATGATTAGTGTGGTTACATAAGAATTTGATGCTTCCTACAAGTGTTATGTTGAAACTGTCCTTTAAGGAAGCTCTGCAGATCATAATTCAGTAACAGAGTGTATTGGTATTAGAAATGGACAGTGGAAGTTAACAGGTCATTTTCATTTCTTTAGGAAAAATAATATTTGCAACTGTGTGATTATATGATTTATATAATGTCTCACAGATATGGATGACCACCATGAAACAAAAGATGAGATGCGGTGTGCAACATCACAAGAGAAAACAAAAGTCAGAGGTAAGAATGATTGTTGTCCCTGTAACAGTACTGTCAATAAATATATTAGAATTTTAACAAGCTAAACACTACAGATGGAACTTTTAGTATTATTATTTTTTTAAAAAAAAACCTGCCAAATTTGATAATTTTCCATTTTCTATTTTCAAACCTCTGGCATTCAAACATAAACTTAATTTATTTTAAATGTAAAACTGATTGTAAGATGAAGTAATATTGATGTTTGCCAGACAATTATTGTCTGGCAGTACTTGTCTTGCTGAAGCTAACTTGGTCTGGTTCAGATAAGGTAGTAATATTGCTTTTACTATTGGTGTTACTGTTTTCCTTTTATTTGTTTTAATGTTTTTTAAAATTGATTTTTTATTTTTAAATATACATCAGTATCAATACATGAACAGTGGGGCCCCTGGGTATAATTCATTTTTATACAAACATCAAAAATGATAATTGTAATAATTTTCATATTAATCAAACTCATATAATCCTAGAATTGATATACATGATTTTTAAGGCAATTATTCAATATTTCAATATTCCATTTTAATGCCAATTGTGATATAAACGTACATGGTAATACCATCTTTCACCCTCTAGTCTTTCCCATCAAATTGTTACTTACATTCTATTATATAAAAAGAAGGGGGGAGAAATTATCTGCTAATATTTTCCCTAAATCAGGTCACTATTACTAATCCTAATATATAAAGGTGTGTATTCTTATTTGTTTTAATGTTTTAATTCACCATGTGAATTAAACACCATGTGTTGCCTATAATTAATGAGTGATTAAAGTGTAATAACACATTTTTAAAAAATTAGGATCTAGATATATTGTATATCAATCACTATTCTTTGCTTGTATTCTAAATGAAAAAAGGCAGACTATACTAAATAGATCCATGTATTTATTTGTTTATTTTTTATTTAACTATTACTTAATGTATGTTTCAGTCATTCAATACTAAAGTTAGCTGTCAACCATTTAAAGGAAAATCTAACACTAATGCTACTCAATATGTAAAAAGGGAAACCCTACTCAGTCGTCCTGTTCTTTTTGTTTCCTTAGAGGAAAGTAAAAGGAAACGGAAGCGAAGCAGAAGCAGATCCTCCTCCATCTCTTCCTCTACATCTTCTAATTCTTCTACATCCTCGTCTTCAAGGTCTTCTTCCAGATCTTCTGCCTTAGAAAGCAGAAGCAGTTCAAATAGCAGAGGTAGGAATATTTTGCTACAGTTATGAAATTCATTTTGTAGATGCTGCCTTTAGATGTTATATAGCCAATAACAATTATTGACCTCGCAGGAGTAAATATAGGTGGTCCTCCATAAATGTCTATTCATTTAACCACTGATGGAAATTACGATGGTACTGAAAACATGAACTTAAGACTGTTCTTCAAAGTCCTGGCAGCGCCCCCCACGGCCATATTTGAGGCCCACTTGCATTTACGGTCACCCGTCTTGCTGTTGCCACACATACACACATCCCTAACTGACGGTCATTTTTGCTTGCCACTCCTCTTCTGGGTTCACCATCTTGGCTACGCACAGAGTAGACACTGTGAAAATATCCTACAGAGTTGTAGCTCAGAGCCACACTCAGGCGGGTGTGCATCGTACACAACTAAGAGCTGGGATCTTCCTGCTAGTGCAAAAGAAGGCGAGTATGATAGAAAGTTCTGGCCAGCACACAAACCCAGCAAAAGAAAAAAGGACTAGCAAACATGTGAAAGAAGGCAACAGAAAAGAAGGCTCAGCTGTTAGTGCTACATGGTGTGGCAGTCACAATAGCAGGCAAGACAGCAGCATGAAGCAGGCAGCCAAAAGGGAAGAGCTCGGGGCAAGATAGGTGGGTGAAGGGAGTTGCAGTAGTTCTTTATTTTCTTCCAAGAATGGCTTGGATCCAGGTGGGCCCTCGCCTAATGACCGTGTGGGATTCACTCAGTGAGAGCAACTGGGATTGCCCGAATTGCTGTGCTTAGCCATGTAGTCGTGATATTTCACTTAATGACCATTCACTTAGTCTTGGAATTGCCTGTCCCAATTAAGATGGCTAAGTGAGGACTACCTGTAATGGGTTTTTCACAAATATATTCAGCAGTAGACATTAAAAATGAATTTACCAATATATTGAAGTGTACTGGTAAGTACTGTACAGAAAATCAAGTAATGTGGTGAGTTTATGTAATTCATCAGGCATTGCTGCTAACAGTGACCATTTATTTCAAATGGACTTTAGGGGGAAATATCACCTAACCCAGGGGTCCCCACCCTGTGATCCGTAGCCCACTACCAGGCTGTGGGCTAATCGCCATGGGGCCACATGACAACATGGCACCACTGGCGTGAGCATTGTAATGACCCCTCGTGCAAGCCTTATCACAGGTGCTCGCCCCATTCACACGAGCATTGCCATGAACATCATGGGCACTCATGCATGCATGCACTTGACCCTCCCACAAAATCATTCCCTCTTTCCCCGTTCCCCTGCTCTGGGCCATCAACCCAGAAGGTTGAGGAACTCTGACCTAACCCTCAGTGACATAAGCAGCATTTTCCAAGATTATACCCTTGGGCATCAATAATCCAATCCATTACCCTAAGATAGTAATTACTTTTAATTGGGTGAAACAGTTTCAACAAATCATTATGAGAGCGAATTTCATAATAATATGTTGTTCTTTAGCTAACTGGAATGACAGAGTTGGGGAATATCTGTATATGCAGCCCACTCCTTCACATATCACAGAATATACCAAATTATTGTTGTTGTTGTTTTAATTTACATCATGTCTCCCCTTCAGGAGTTTGGGGCAATGTGCATAATACTTCCTTCAGTAATTCTTTACCATAAGAAGAAACCTATGAGGTAGGGTAAACTTAGAAATAATGGCTGGATAAATTTCAGCAATTAAGTTTCTATAGCTGAGTAAGGATTTGAATCTGGATCTCCCCACTCCTGGCCCAATGTACTAATCATTGTGTTACTTTATGTAAAGTTTTCATTTTCTTTCCTTATTTTCTGGAAAGGAAACTTACACATAAACATACGGATGTAACAGACCTCAAGCAAAAAAATCGATATAAATAGAAGACCAAATTATGTTAATCACTGATCATACATTACCCAGATTTGTTCTAAACAAATCATCCTTTTGTAAATTATCCAAGATAATAAAAAGAAAATAAAAATTGTGTGGCAAGCACCTATGTATTAATATCCGAATAATAAATTCCTGAAAATTTTGCATCTCAATTTTAGTGACAAAAATCTATTTAATGTTGTTCAAGCCTTAATATGCATTTGTTATATTTTTAATGCTTAGATTCTTCAAAAGTAAAAGCTAAGAAGAGGAAAAAGGAAAAACACAACAAAAAGGTAAAATTCCTAAAAGTATTAAGTAAAAATACAGCAGTGAAATGAACAGTACTGTCATGTGCATATGATTCACATTATAAAGGAAAGGCTGTTACGTCCCTATTAATTATATCAAAATTATTGTTTTTACTTTGCACTCAAGTATTAATCATGCTGCTTTGGAGCAACTCCCCCTTAACAGATATTGGCAACATGAATGGGGCAGGCTTATTTTTTTCTCTCTCTCAGTTTTCCCGAATAGCTGTGATCATCATTTTGAGCCCCGGTGGCACAGTGGTTAGAATCCATTATTGCAGGCTAACACTGTCCACTGCCAGGAGTTCAATCCTGACTGTTTCAAGATTGATTCAGCCTTCCATCCTTCCAAGGTCGGTAAAAAGAGGACTCAGATTGTTGGGGGCAACCCGCTGTCTCTGTAAGCCACTTAGAGAGTACTGTAAAAGCACTATAAAGCAGTACATAAGTCTAAGTGCTATTGCTACTGCTATAGCTATTGGTCTTATAATGATTATTATAAGTGATGTACTTGCATAACCAAATTCATGCGAACAGAATCTTAATATTCAGTCAGTATCCCAATTACGTTGACTGAAGGTATTCCCATATATGAGTTATGTGCCTTTTGTAATAAGCATCTAGCATTGACCGTGTACTTGACAATGCCTCTAGAAAAGAGTTTCTTGATACAATGTATCATGAGAGACAAAGGAAGTTCCATATGTTATGAATATCATAAAAAGGTTACCTTTAATTCCTAGGTCACAGTTAAAAGAGTTTGTCTGGGGAGATGTTGAGCACCAAACTCTTCATATTATTATTTCTTATAGACTGAAAGATTTAAGAACTCCATTCCCCCAGTTAATTTTTTTTTTTGTTAAATTTGTATTATTTTTGTTCAGAAGGTAAAGGTAACATGCATATTGTTCTCTTGTATTTTTTTTTCCATAACAACAATCCTGTGAAGGTTGGGCTGAGTGGTTCAAAGCCACTTACCCTTTGTTCTTTCTCATTTTGGAACAAATCACAATGTCGGAAGGAGGGAACAATATCAAGGGACTACAAGAAACTAGGTAGGAAAGCAAAACCATTGGGAGTAAAGATGATATTTCCATCAATAAATTCAACTAAAGGGCTTAGCCTAAAGAAAGAATAAAAGATTCTAGAGGTGAACTGCTAGCTTGAAGAACATTGTCATCATGAAAATGTGAACCATCTACAGGAAGGCCTGCACCTTGCAGAGAATGGGAAGAATGGAAGAGATGTTTAATTTAAACTTGGAGGAGGGAGGTCTAAGGGAAGATATGATACTTGAAGACTGTCACAGGAAGGAGAATGTGAATTTAATCTTCTTGGTGCCCGAAGGTAGGTCAAGAATCAGTGAGTGGAAGTTTTACTGGTTTGGAATAAATATTTTGGATATTTTTGAAGATTCAAACTGGAAATAAGGAGGAATTTCCTGTTCACTTGACTCCCAGAATCCAGGAGTGCTCTATCCCTCGAGGTTTTCAAAGAAAGATTGGACAGCTATTTATCTGGAAGAGTCTGAGGATTCCTAGCCTAGGCTATAGGTTGAACAAGAAGACTTCCAAGCAGTGGTGAAATGTAAAATTTGTTACTACCAGTTCTGTGGGCATGGCTTGGGGGGGGGGAGGGGATGGGGGGTAATATGACTGAGTGGGCGTGGCCAACTTTTTTTTTTATCTTTTAAAACCATTTTTTTCTACAACCTCTTCAGCTGAAGAGGTTGTAAAAAATGCTTTTAAAAGCCTCTGATGATCCCAGCTGACTTGCCTGATTGGCAGAGGCTTTTCTTTTTTTTTTAAAGCCTCTGACCATCCCAGCTGACTTGCCTGCTCGGCAGAGGCTTTTCTCTTTTCTTAAAGCCTCTGATCATCCCAGCTGACTTGCCTGCTCGGCAGAGGCTTTTCTCTTTTTTTAAAGCCTCTGACGATCGCAGCTGAGTTGTCTGATCAGCAGAGGCTTTGTTTTTACTTTTAAAAGCATTTTTTCAGCCAAAGAAGTTGTAGAAAAAATGCTTTTAAAAATAAAATAAAAAGCCTCTGATGACTGCGCGGCTCAGATGGGCATGGGGATGGGGAGGATTTTTGCTACCGGGTCTCCGAACCACCCGCCGCCATTGCTACCGGATTGGGCGATCCAGTCCGAACCGGGAGCATTTCACCACTGCTTCCAAGGTAACTGCCAAATATTTGATAAATCATCTAGTGTGCCCTTTGAGTATCAATTTGAATCACTCTGGGAACTCTCCTTCACCTTAACCACTATACCCTATGCTGTCTTGATAGAATGAGAAAATTGATTTATTAATTCATATAATAACTCTAGAACCGTGATGGTGAACCTATGCCACAAGTTTCAGAAGTGGCACGCAGAGCCATATCTCGGGGCACGCCAGCCGTCGCCCAGTGCTCAGCTGGTCTTCGTATATATGGGAATGCCAGAAACTGGAAGAGCAGCTCCCCTGCGCGCATGCACGCACCGGCCAACTGATCTTTGCATGCATGGGAGCTCCAGAAACCGGAAGAGGAGCTTCCCCTCGAGCATGCGCATGCCAGCCAGCTAATCTTCGCGCGGACATGTACGTTGGAAATCGGAAGACCAGGTAGCCGGTGTGATGAGCGCACCGGGGAGCTAAGCTTCTGGTTTCCAAGGCTACCCCACGTGCGAGTCAGGAAGCTGTTTTTCCTGGCACTCCCGCCCATGCGCATCAGGGAGCTGCTCTTGTGGTTTCCAGCACACGCAAGTGTACACGTGCACTCCCATTTTGGCACTCAGTGCCAAAAACGTTTCCTGCCACTGCTCTAAAACTTATGTGAATATGTTTGAGTTTTCCATGGTCCCTTTCTAATATAAACTTTATATTAACAATATTATTCTCATTAGTCAAGTTGCCCTTTTTTCTTTAATTGAGGAAAAGATCTAAATTGATGCAAGCTGGTGATAGGCACTTAGATTTTGGGCCAGGGTAATTGTAGGTTCCTCCCCACCCAAGTCCTGATGTGCTGCTTCATCATGGCAGGATGTTCCTGAATTTTGAGCCACAAACATTGGGTTCTACTGCAAGGAGTACAGTAGGGTCACTCAAGGCCTGAACGGCTGCCCAGGTAAAGAAGCAAACACCTATATTGAGGAGCAGCAATATAAAAAAAAATGCTAGAGGCAGATTATCACTTTAATGACAATGGTAAAGAAATCAATTCATACAGCATAGGAGAAGGCAGTGGAAAACCACTCCTGTATTTTTACGAAGAATACCAAACGGATAAGCAATGATATTCTCTATGGAAGTAAAAGTTGGACTTTGAAGAAGAAGAATTCAAAGAGTATTAGTGCTAGTGTTTGAGAAGACTACTGAGAATATGGACAACCAAAAGAAAGCAAACAGATTATTGAAGAAATCAACCCAGAGTTCCCACTCAAGGCACAGATGAACAGGCTCAGATTATCCTATGTCAGAGACAGTATGCAGAGACCCATTTCTCTGGAGAAGACTCATGCTGGGAAAAGTCGAAGGAAAGAGAAGAGTGCCACCAGCAGCAAAGTGGATAGACTCAGTTGAGTGACAAGGGATGCCATGTTTGAAGAGCTGAAGGGCCAGGTTAGGGACAGATTGTCAAGGGAAAAAATCTATACTGTATGTGGTTGCAAAGAGTAAAAAAAGACACATAATCAAATTTTCAAGTATCTGGGGTTTTTTTTATTTAGAAAAGGAAAAAAGAGAAGATGAAAAGAAAGAAAGAAAAGAAGAGAAAGAAAGAGAAATCAAGTCCTGTACAGCTTTCTAAAGTAAGTGCAAAAACTGAATGCTAAGTGTGTTTTTCATCTTCTCAGAATTAGACAGTCTGTGAAAAGTGAATGGAATGATTTTGATTAACTCTTTTCTGTAATTTTCAGATTGTATTTTACTATTATGCTACCTCATGGTTACCTTTTCTTATTTTGTTTCCTTATATTTTCTTTTCTGGCATATTTCTCCAAGTAATCAAGGATGGCATATTTGAATCTCCAACTCATCCACTTTTAGCTTTCAAAACTAATTAGCAGTTTAGGAAGTTAGACTTAATCAGTAATGATTGACGCAAAGTCCTAAACATACCACCAGTGTGTCAGCAATAAACCAGATTAACACCAGGAAGTCAAGAGTATAATGTCACTTGATATTAGCTTTGAGCTAATGATTTTAATTTTTATTCCAGTTAAAGTTAAATTAATAATTCTATCTAGTCTATGGAAATGATTTATGGCTAATTAAATATATATACGATAAAAGTACTTCAGCACTTAGTATTTAGATGATGGGAGTAAAATTAACAAATTCGGGAGATACTAAATTTCCTATCTCTATCCTGAACTACGCTAAGATCCCCTGTTTTTTCCTATCATTTGAACAAGGTTTTGGAAAGTTCCAATTCTGTGATCACTGAGAGAGCTGGACCATCTATGTTATAGATCAAATTAACTCATTTTGAGGAAGGAGAGAGATCTGCTTTTGGAGCAGGAGATCTGATGATAGAATAACCTTCTAAGATCCTATCGAAATCTGAAATATTTGCCTCTGAAATGTTTGCCTCTGTTATAATGCCTCTGGAATGAGCTGCCCCCGGAGATTCGTAGGATTCCCGACCTGCGTACCTTTCGCCGTGCCCTAAAAACATTACTATTCCAACAAGCAGGTCTGGCCTAAATAATAATAATATTTTTACTATTTTAATGGGTTGTTTTATTAGAATTTTCGGCCAATTGATTTAATTGTTTTTAATTGTTTTTAATTTTTATATTGTCATGGTTTTATTTCTGGCTGTACACCGCCCTGAGTCCTTGGGAGAAGGGCGGTATAGAAATTTAATAAAATAAAATAAAAATAAAATAAATAATGAAACTTGGGAAAGCAAAAAGGTGAAGAATGAAAAGGTTCAAGATTACCCTTGTCAACCCTTGTCAAAAGTGTGTGTGTGGGAAATTAAGACTACCAGTGGAATATAAGTAGTTCTCTTTGCACCAAACAACCCTGAAAACTTCATAGGTATATCCAAGTGTTGTTGGTTTTTTTGGCAACAATATTGAAGTAATTTACCATTATTTCTTTTCGACTTATTTATTAATATCATAATTTTTGTACCACCAAATTTCATACATTTTGTCATACATACAAACATTTGTCCAGGCTTTAACCCTAATGTTTCCTCATTTTACCCACCCAAGAACTAACCAGATGAGGCTTGGGGACTTACATCAACCAAAATGAATAAGTTCAAGTTCATTTTTTTTCCAGTGATGCAAAAAAAAAAAAAGAGAGAGAGAGAGAGAGAGTTAAAATGCTGCTCTTTCTCCTTTTTCTTTTTCCTGCTGTTGGGAGCCATCATTGCTTTGCCTAAAGCAGTTTTTCTATGTTCAGATAGAATTAGTCTCCCAAACAACTTAATTTATTTGTGAGTAGAAGTCATTATTTTTATTGGATTAATTTACATGCCAGAAGGCTTTCTTAATGGTGGCAATATTTGCTAGCACTGTGTGTTTCAGTATATGGAGCTAATAGGATATCCATGTCAACTTCGTGAACATGCAGGTTGGGACTCTGGCATTATCCAACCCAAAGAAAATAGAGGGGCGAAGCTAAAATATACCGTATTTTCCGGCGTATAAGATGACTGGGCATATAAGATGACCCCCAAATTTTTCTGTTAAAATATAGGGTTTGGGCTATACTTGCCGTATAAGACTACCCCTCTTCCAATGCAGACCAAATAAAAATTAAAAAAACATCAACTGGCTCACCCACAATGTAAAAGCAGCTGTGCTAGACCCAAAATGACCCCTGAAACAAGCAGGAACCTCACACAGCCACAAAAAGCCCAAAAAAACAACTTTCACACTTTACACACACACAACACAACACAACACAACTGGCTCATCCACAATGTAAAAGCAGCTGTGCTAGACCCAAAATGGCCCCTGCAACAAGCAGGAACCTCACACAGCCACAAAAAGCCCCAAAACCCAACTTTCACACTTTACAGACACAAAACTCCACATACAGCTTTGTGAGATTTTGTGTGTTTGTGTAGTTAGAGTGAAACACTACAGAAACACACTAAATCTCAGAAAGCTGCACAAATATTATTTTATTTTATTTTATTTTTATTTTTATATGAAAGCTAAATTTAAAACTTCCTAAACTTTAAATGGCTAGGTCTAAAAAAAACAACTAAAAAAACCCCAATTAACTATTTTTTTTTAAAGATCCCAAAGGGGAAAAAAACTTACCCAATAGAACAGGGGTCTCCAACCTTGGCAACTTTAAGACTTGTAGACTTCAACTCCCAGAATTCCTCAGCCAGCTTTGTTTTGCTGGCTGAGGAATTCTGGGAGTTGAAGTCCACAACTCCCTGCCTGCTTGATTGCAGGCAGGGAGTTGCTTGCTGATGGAATGGATTCAGGCAAGCAAAGCAAGGCAAGCAGCTAAGGCAGTGGTTCTCAACCTTCCTAATGCCGCGACCCTTTAATACAGTTCCTCATGTTGTGGTGACCCCCAATGATAAAGTTATTCCTAAAACCATCAAAAATATGTGTTTTCCGATGGTCTTAGGCCAGGGGTCCCCAACCTTTTGGACCTCAGGGACCACCAACTTCATAATTTTAAATTTCGCGGACCACTAATACGAATCCAGTGCGCCGCTTGCTGAAGCACCTGGACTCCCAATACAGGATGGGGTCCTTCAGGCACTCTCCCTCCTCTCTGTCTCTCTCTCTGTGTCTCCCACTCTTTCTCTCTCATTCTCTCTTTGTCTCTCTCTCATTTTCGCTTTCTCTCTCTCCCTTTATTTCTTTCTCTCCCACTCTTTCTCATTCTCTCTTTCTCTCTCCCCCCCTCTCCCCCACTCTCTCATTCTCTTTCTCTCTCCCCCTCTCTTTCTCATTCTTTCTTTCCCCCACTCTTTCTCTTTCTCTCCCCCCTCTCTCATTCTCTTTCTCCCCCCTCATTCTCTTTCTCTCTCTCACTCTTTCTCTTTCTCCCTCCTCTTTCTCTCTCTCTTTCTCCCGCTCTTTCTCTCTCCCCCCACTCTCTCTCATTCTCTCTTTCTTTCTGTCCCCCTTTCTCTCCCCCCACTCCTTCTCTCTTTCTCCCTCCCCCTCTTTCTCTTTCTCTCTCTCCCACTCTTTCTCTCTCCCCCTCTTTCTCTCTCTCTTCCCACTCTCTCCCTCTCATTCTGATTCTCTTTCATTTTCTCTCTCTCTCTCTCATTCTCTCTGATTCTTTGATTCTCTGTCTCTTTCTCTGTCTCTCATTCTCTCTCTCACTCTCTCTGATTCTCTGTCTCTTTCTCTCATTCTTTCATTCTGTCTTTCTCTCTCTTTCATTCTTTGTCTCGTTCTCTCTCTGTCTCATTCTGATTCTCTCTTTCTCTCTCATTCTCTCTCTCTCTCATCTCATGGGCCAGCCAGTGTCTTGGGGCTGAGAGGAAGTCAAGCATCTTCCTGAGAGACTGAGGGCCGGAAGAAGTGTGGGAGCGAAGCACTACTTGAACTTGTGCGGCATGAGCATTCGCCTTGGTATATTTGCACTAGCCAATGGCCAAGGCAGCCCTTTACCACTCTGAGTCCCAGGTAGCAGGAGAGGAGGGCTGCCTTGCGCCACTGGCTGACACAAATATACCAAGGCGGAATGCTGTTGCCGTACAAATGAAAGTAGTGCTTCACTCCCACAGCTTCCAGCCATCGCAAACGCCGCTTCTTCCCACTTCTGCCACCCCCTCCCCCACCGCCACAACAGCACCATTCATTCCGGATGGTGAGGGCTGCGCTCGTTTTTCTGTATTGCACCACCTGCAAAACCCCTGTGAAAGGATTGTTTGACCCCCAACCACTGAGCTAAGGTAAGCAAGCTGGAGGGGGAAAAGTTTTTCCCTTCTCCATGGCTCTGGCGATCCCAGCTGAGTTGCCTGATTAGCAGATCGTCAGAGCTTGGATCGCCAGAGCTTGGATCGCCAGAGCCATTTAAGGCTCGTTAGAGCCTTTCGGGCTGGTCTGCCTGGTTACAGGAGAACGACACCCGGCGTATAAGACGACCCCCGACTTTTGAGAAGATTTTCATGTGTTAAAAAGTCATCTTATACACCGGAAAATGCGGTACTTTTTAGTAGATCGTGGCTTTGTGTTACAGTTTCGTTCTTTCAAGAAAAGTCATGGTCCTATAAATACCATTACTTTAGCTAACTACGCCACAGATATATATAGATAAATATAGAGATGATAGATTAGAGAGAGAGAGAGAGAGAGAGAGAGAGAGATAGATAGATTGATTGTTGGATGCTTATCCTACAGTTGGGTAGATAATATATAGAAAACTATGTTCTGTAATTTTAACTGCTACAAGATGACTAATTGGCTGTGCTAAGCAGACATAAAAGAAGGCAGGAAGTTTAGACTGTTTATTTTTCTTTAAACGTTCAGAGTCTTGTGAGTATCTGTGTGTTTTGCTAAGCAACGTATCTGTTCGCTGTCTGGTCCATTGCACCACTTTGCAGAGGGCAGTTTTACCCTCAATAGAGAGAGAGAGAGACAGACAGACAGACAGACAGACAGACAGACAGATATAGATAGATGAGAGAGAGAGAGAGAGAGACCATCCTCACTGCTTAATATGCTTTACTTTCCATTTCTCAAATTTATTTGAAATTTGCTTAAGGTCAAGCAACTAAACAACAAAAATAGCAGGACGATCCTGTTCCTATGAGGAAAAAAAATTCTCTTTCCTCTTTTTTAAGTTGTTTCCTTGGGAACAGTATTCCTTCGTTTGGGGAACATAGGGTAGCTTTGGTTTCTTGTTCTTTTAATCAAGTTTTATTCAGAACAAATTCACACTTCCTTGTGATTGTTGTGATACTAAAACGGGAAATATAATTTATAAGTCCTTACTGATGTAATTTAAAATGTACATTTTATTTATAGACCACAATATTGTATTGTTTTAGTATCTCAAAGATAAAAAGAAGAATCATAACTACAGTATGATCACAGGAAAGAAAATTAAGATGAAAATAAAGAAGAGTAAAAAGGATAAAGAGGTATTTCTGAATATGAAAAACATATTTCACATCAATATGTTTAACGTTTAAAAATTTTAAACATGTAAAAATGTTTAAAAGTTTTAAACATGTAAAAATGTTTAAAAATGGTATTACCTGCATTTATAATACATTAGCATTTAGGGTGTTCAGTAATTCATTAATTATCCTGAAATATAGATAATTTCTTATATGTATTTCTTATATGTTCCATCTAATATGTTCGAACTTCAACACGTTTAAATTTGGAAATTAATGACCTCTGAAAAATAAAGATCAGTCCTATGTAATAGGGCTACTTCAAAAATAGGCTAGAATATATATGCTTATAAATTAAAACAACTATTTCTAACCTTCAGACACACACACACATTTACAAAATGTTGATGCCACTGAAATTTGAAGGGCGAATCAAAAAATATCAAGAAAGGCAGCAACACAAGTCCATTACTTATTACTGAAATATTTAGTTATAAGCAGTGAGATACGAAATGCGATTTGTAAATCTCCTGTTGGAACAAAATAAAGGAACACAACTGAAATGAGAAAACTAGTCTTCTCAAGGTCATATCATGGAATTGGTCAACTTTAGCTACATTAATCTTATGTCCTTTCTTAATTGTTTGGCTTGTGACCCATCATACCTATTTTATTACCTTAGATTATTACAAATTGCAAGAAATATTTATTTAGAATATCTCTTACCCTCTTTAACTATGCAGTTCCCACAGTTGTTCCTCCCTCTCATATATAGCTATAAGTGCTGACTGCTGTCCTTGTGACCAGAAGAAAGCTAGAGGGGGCAAGGAAAGGGGTATTTTAACTCTCTTGCTGCTGAAACTCCACATGAAAAGAACTGAACAGACCTACAGAAGTTCTGCCAGGGTTGTCTGGAGAGCTCATTATATTGTGTCTATAGAAGCTTCCCCCAGAGGAACTCCCTGCCTTCCAGAGTAGCATTTCTTGTCATTATTCAGAATGGATTGTCATTATGCAGAATGGAGGTGTTTTTTTTTTTCAGAAGAAAAGGTAGTGAATAGTCATTCTCCTTTCCTTCCCTTCCTATGTGGAGGGGGAGGGGGGAAGGGGCAGGGAGGCCCCTGTTCAAGAGTCAAGGAGCGCCCTCTGTTGAAAATGCCATATGGCCCACAGAAGTCTGTGGAATAAGAGAAACTAGTCCTTGGCACAAGTTCCGTTTCCCTCTCCTTTGTTAGGAGATGAGATAAAATATACTAAATATCCCAGAGTTCATTTATTAAATATATGGTGGTTGTATATCATTTCCAGTTTTTAATCTGCAACATTATGTAAAACAATTTTAGGAATACTAATTTGCCCTTGAACGATTGAGGGCAAAAGAAGAAGGGGATGGCAGACAATGAGGTGGCTGGATGGAGTCACTGAAACAGTCGGCGTGAGCGTAAATGGTCTCAGGGGATGGTAGAGGACAGGAAGGCCTGGAGGAAAGTTGTCCATGGGGTCGCGATGGGTCAGACACAACTTCGCAACTAACAACAACAATTTGCCCTTGCTACCCTAGATGCAAAGTTATAGTATCTATTAAAATTTCTTAACTTGATTTATTCCTTACATGCAGCAGTTAAAACTTAATTATGTACCTATGAATAACTGGGCAGCAGAATAATTGGAAAATAGTTAATGGGGGTACAATTTATTGGGAATAGTCTTTGAAAATGATCTGCAAAATGTATTTTTGATCACTTAAAATTAGTTTTTTAATGACTGCTTTTTTTTTTCCAGCGAGATCGGAACCGAGCAGAACTTCTTGATTTCTTGAACTCTACTTTTTAGTGAAAAAGCTGTTAAATGAGGACCAATAAGTCTGTCAGCTTATTCAGTCATCTTGCTCCTTAAAGCACCAAATACAAGCTCAGGGTGAAGCATGAAAGAACATCTTGATGCATGAGGAGTTGAAATTGTCCCACTATGAAGATAATTGACAACTCCTTTAAAAAGGGCAAAATAATTGGTGACATTTTATCAACAAAGAGCCATATTGAAGTTGAAAAGAACCTAGCCAAACTTGGACAAAGGCATAATCATTCATTAAAGTGAAAGGATGTGTTGGAATTTCGGCCTACTGTGAATATCCAAATTGCATGCAGAATGCAACTTTACCATCTGTTGTCCTTGGTTATTTTTCTGATTAAAGCCAAATAATAGCAGAGAAGTTCTTAAAGAAGAATCAGACCCATGTATATAGATATTTTTAGTATTGAGAATATTTGCAAACAGCAAAATACCTCTTTCTGAGTAGTGTACATTCTCTAAAGCATTGAGTAGATTTTTAAAAATCATTTTCTTTTGTAAAGTGTTTTCCTTTTAAAGTTAGTAAAAAAAAACACTATAATTTCAGTTTATTTAATGAGGTGCTAGGCATTTCATTTAAAAACTCTGGCGTGGTACAACAATTAAATGAACATTATGAAATTAGCTTACTGCCCACTGCTGCTTGGTTTTGTTCTTATTTTGGGTATGATGATCATTGATCAGTATTGTGCCCTTCAGAGAGGCATGTATCGAAGTCCACATTATGAAAATCTCAGTGGGCTACCAATTTCAGTAATGGTATGGCTAACAAAGTGCTCAAAAGACTGGTTGTGGTATATAACCTCACAGTGTGTGAAGTTTCATTTTGTGAGAAAAATCCAATAAAATGTACTGCTTCTGATATAAATTGTTTTAGTGAAATATTAACAAGTGTGAAGAAAGCATAGGGTTAGAATGATGCTGTTGAGAACTATACCTACCACATAAGTTTTTCTTTTCCCAAAACCCTTAATAAGAAAATAGTCTAATGACTTAACATTTTGTCTTCATTTTTGCATTTTTTTAATATTACACCCTTAGGTGACTTGTTTACCACAAAACATATAAAACAGTAAATACCTTTACAATTTAAAACAATATTTATTGAAATAATTTTAAGTAAGTATTGTTTAATTTATCAATAATTAAAACATATTATTATTCACTCTCCAAATGGTCATTGAAAGAACTTTGTGAGGTTTTTAAATATAATCAAGGTTGGGGACATCTGGAGCTCAGGGTGAGGGAGAGATAAAAACACAGATGGAATAGTTACCATGAATGTCTGCTTTCAAGTTCCTATCCCCTAACTTTTTAAAGAGGGGACTCAGCATTTTTCTTTGATTGCTTGGATAGCAGAAGCAGATTCTATTTGGAGAGATAGTTCATTACACAACCTAAACCCAAGCCATATATTGCTTTTTATATCATTATCAACCTCTGATTTGAATCAGGAACAGTGCTTGTAATATTGGTAAGTTTTTGGATAGTGTTCAAAGTCATGACTAAGAAGATTGTAGAAATGCAGTCATAAAGTAAGGGGGTGAGTGATTGGGTAAAGACATATCTTTTATAACTGTGTCACCCCAAATCAATGGATGACCCCCCCCCCCGAATGGTTTAATAGAGATAATAAATAAGATGGGGAAAGGGGAGAGCAGAACTCTGAGCTGCCCCGTAAATCAGTGGCCAAGAGCTAAATCGCTTTCAATTTCTATTGCAAAAAGGGGCTTCCAACTCTTCACCCTCACATGTATTCCAGCCTGACCTCTTGATTGCTGGTATCAGATGTTGCTGAGGGATATAATAGAACCAGAAGATAACACTTACCATGTCCTGATAGAGGTCATTGAGAAACCAATATAGTTTCTTTCCCATAGCTGGGTCTGAACTCTGATTACAAACAATCAAGAGAATGTAACTTTCCAGGGCCCATTGGAACTGCAGCCACACCATCTTCTCTTAACACCTCTAAAGTTGAAGGAGGGTGTTGATTGCTTCAAGTCCTGCCATTTACTCATTTGTCTGCCCTAAGGAGCCAATGAAGGGCATAGGTCAAGCCCAGATGTAGAGAGCATATGCTGTTAATCACGCCACTCCACAAGATCAGACTTCCACGTAGGCTTTCGGGAAGTTGTCCATTTGATTCTTCTAAGCTGGGGATAAGATCTGAGCAAATACAAATTAATTTATCTGTGAAATGTTTTGCAAACCTAACACAGCAATATATACATTGGGAAACAGTCTTGCCCCAGTCTGTGCAGATTGCATTGAAGAGTACTGCTAGATGTCAGTTTACTGATGCAAAGACGTTCCAGTGATGGTTGCCATGTGGGAGGGAAAATGGAATATAATTATTTGTGATTGCAATGTTTATAGTCCCCTACTTGTGCATGATTCTGGGCACCCAGTAAAACTGGTGTAATGAGGAATAAAACAGCCATCCAGGGAAAAGAAACTATTCAAATTAATAGAACTCATTCTCAGTGGTAGTGTGCATAGTGTCCTAGGGCAGTACTCATGGAAAGAACCAAGTTTTCAAAGCAGGGTCAGAGCTCTGTGGATTTCTTAGGCCCGTGATGGCAAACTTATGGCATGCGTGCCACAGGTAGCACGCAGCGCCCTCTCTGTGGGCACAAGAGCCAGTTTAGCTCCGCACATGCGCTTCCCAGCGGCCAGCTGGTCATCAGGTCTCTGCCATGTATGCACAAGGGGGCGGGACACATGCAGGGGGGTGCACGCATGTGTGGGGGTGGGGCACATGCGGTGGGAGCGTGCACCAGCACAGGGGCAGGGCACATGCACATTGCATTGGGGGGTTGGGCACATACGCGTGTATTCACACGCACGCGCTTGTCTTTTAGGCACTCGGCCCAGAAAAGGTTCGCCATCATGGTCTTAGGCTCTACAAGATGATGATTATTTATTAAATTTATATGCTACCCATTTCACCGTAAAAAAGGATTATTAGCTTTCACTAGACAGAGAGACACAACAGAAGGCAGGCAGGCAGGCCTACAACGTGATCCATATGGGACTTATAGATGACCACCAGTACTTTAAATTGCATTTAGAAGCTCTGATTGACCACTGGAAGAATAAGCATGGTGAATGACTATTAAAATGCCTTTAAATAGACATTTGGTTGATCCAACAGTTTTCTTAATGTTTTTCCTCTTCTGTGATTTTCCTGGATAATATGTATTTGATGGAATAATTATTATAATTCATAGTGTTGCTGTCCCTAGGATTTGACCCACTTGGTTATAAGATTCACGTTTTGCATTGTTCTTGCTTCAGTTCTCATAGCAAAGCTATCAGCACACAATGCAGTTATTTTTCAGTTGGCTTGTTACAAACTGGCTTCCATGTGACTAGAACATGGATTTTCCTACTCCAAATCCAGCATCATAACCACTACAACATACTGGCTCTCCACAATTCAAATCGGGTATAGTACAAAAGTAATATCTTGGAGTTGAGCTTGGCTCCTGCTGATGCCATGGACTTTGCAATAGTATGAAAAAGGCCAATGACTTCTTTCAGGGTATCTAAAGTTTGATGCAACCCTTAAAGTAACACCAGAGGGCACTCTGTCCACCTGTAAATTTATCAAGGATTGATAATCAACATGAAGAATTTTAAAAACCAGTACAGTATCTTATTATTCACTGCCAATTTTAGCTGTTAAAGCAAAATATTGAGAGGCTCTGTTTTAAGTACGTACGAGTACTTATACAGAATTGGCAATGAGTTTATATATATATATATATATATATATATATATATATATATATATTGCATCCAATATATTTAGAATGTGCATTTTAATGTGTATCTGAATGAATACAACTATTCCTTTATACATCTTAGGGTCATTATGGACTAGAGACTACTGCAACATAAATTTCATATTCCTAAACCCTATAGTTACTCTTATTTTTACAAACAGGAGAATTTTGAACTTTAAATGCACTTAATTTTTTTATACCACACAATACATCCCTATATTCTGAAGTAGCTCAATAGTATTCCTAGTGTCTAGTTCAACTTTTCTCAACTTTGGCAGCTTGAAGATCTATGGACTCCAGTTCCCAGAATTAGGGAATTTGGGGAGTTAAAAGTTCACACATCTTCTAGGTGCCAAAGTTGAAAAACACTGGTCTAGCTTCTGGTATATTGACTCCATGTTACAAAACCTAACTAGATCAGTTTATTCTTTTGTTAGATTTGACTTTTTTTTTTTTTTTTTTTTTTTTTGGTAATTCAAGTGTAGCATCACTGAGAAATTGTTTTCAGCACTAGGTAATTTTCTGATTAGCTGATTAGAAAGCAAAGAATACTTTGCAGCTGGACAAAACAAGACTCTGTCAAGCAATTGGCTTTCACCTATTTCTGATTCCCATAAATGAAATTTTGCTTTCACTCTGCATTAAACAAGAAATTAAAATGGATATTCTCAGATTGTTCTCACTGAAATAAATTCCACATTTAATTTGAAGCCAGCCTATCTACCCATCTAACTACCCATCTATCCATCCATCCATCCATCCATCCATCCATCCATCCATCCATCCCTATTTAAAATATTTATTTTATTCAGGTAACACATAACCAACTGGATGTATTATTTGGTCTTGGTATCCTTCCTTTTGCTATCTCTTTTTTCCTGAATAAACATATTTATACCTGGGTAAATGAATAATCATAAAAATTGCCATGTTACAGAAAATTGCATAGTTACCCCCTTTTTTGGGGTGAGGTGTTAAAAAAGTTTTTTTAAAAAATAATTTAATTAAAAAATTAAAAAGATGTGAATTTCATTTTGGCACACATAAATAGGCTAAAGTAGAGGGTTCCTGGCAGAAGAGCTTCACCCAACAATAGCAAGCTTTCATTTCTTTCCTCTTATCCACCACAAGACACCCTTGGAGAGAAAGATCTGCCAGTGGGAAAATGACTTTTTTTGTGATTTGTAAAAAAATCAAGAATAAAAGCCAGGTAGTATTATAATGAAACCTACTTAATTCCAAATAGAAATCATAATTGTTCCAATGCTTTATATATTTTTCTTTCAAACAAATCTAAATCAACTAGAGAAACAAAAATGCAGGTATTAGCACAATCCTCAGGGTAATGTTTAAAAGGATAAGTGGTGAAGAAAGAAGCTTGACCTTTGGACAATAATTTACTTCACGAATGCAGATAAAATTTGGGGAGGAACTCATGTTGCTCTTCGTATTTCTACTTTCTTAGACTTTCAGTGAGAAACAATTTGAAATATTTTTAAAAGCCCAACTATATCAATAGGTAGATAATCTGACCAAAGAAAATTCAGATAACAAGATTGGCTTTTCTTTGTGAAAGTCATGCCAATTCTTCAGCATGCCAGCTGGTTTTGTGCTTCATAGATATTTATTTATTAAATTGATATGCCTCCCATTTCACTCTTAAACAACTCTGGGTGACCTACAATATCAGAAAACAATAATATAAAACAATTTAAACATTTAAACATTAAAAGGTCATAAACATCAAAAGTTAACAAAAAAACTATGTAACAAAGGAACCAATACATAAATCAGATGAAGGTGGGATCTTCTTCTTGGTCTACAAAACACATCCAGAATGGATGCCTGTTTTTAATCAACCATTTAATAGGAATATTTTCTGCTAAATCAAATTTTAAAGCTTCTCTTTCCACTTTACCAACCCTTCTTCCAATTGTTTAATTTAGCAATTAGCACTGGAATCCTATGTGTAGGTACTAAGATATACAACTCCACTGTCTTATGTGCAATTTTACTGGGGAGGTAGGAATATGGGATACAACCTGACTGATACATAAAATCTTTCAGTCCTGTGTGTGTTTCAACCACACAATTGTTCAATACTACTCACTCTCAGGTAAGCGTGGACACTACATTCAGATATAACTATATGACTCCTGAACACAGTCTCTATTTTGCTTACTCAAGAAATTGCATTTTAATAGTAGTAGAAAAGCATTGCTAGTTGTAGTCAATATATATATATATTGGATACCTAAAGTAACACTGAAACTATTAATAAACAGAACACAGCCAGGGCTGGATTTTCCTATAGGCTAACTAGGCTTCAGCCTAGGGCCTCAAGATCAAGAGGGGCCTACACAGTGGTGGGATTCTGGGGGTTCTAGGGAGTTCAGCCGAACCCTTTGTTAAATTGCTGGCTCGCCTGCCCCTCGACTCCCACCCGCGCGGCGCCAGCCTACCGTAGCCAGGGGTGGGCAATTGTGGCTCTTTTACAACCTGTGGACTTCAACTTCCAGAATTCCTGAGACAGCTTGGCTTGGCTGTCTCAGGAATTCTGGGAGTTGAAGTCCACAGGTTGTAAAAGAGCCACAATTGCCCACCCCTTCCCTAGCCTGAGTTCCGCTGCCTGGGATCCACGTGGGCTGCCACGTGGTTCCCCACCGGCTCCGGACGCAAGAGAGCAGGATGGAAAAAGCAGCTTCCACGCCTTCACTCACCCTCACTCTCTGCTCTGTTGGATCACCGGCCGTTCGTTTACCCTGCCCACTCCCAATCTATTGCTGCCTCCGATGGCTAGAGGAAAAAAAAACTTCAAATTCTTGCCGCGGGGCTTCAAAGGGCCGCCCTAGAGCCAGTGGTGCAGCTGAACCCTTTATTAAATTGCTGGCTTGTCCCGCCCCTCCGCACCGCTATTTATTGCCAATAAATAGTGGTGGGCGAGGGGCGGGGGAGCCAGCAATTTAACAAAGGGTTCGGTGGTTTTTTTGTAATTTTATTGGCCCACGGAGCTTCAGCATAGGCTAATTGGCCTCCCAGCTCTCAGCTGATTTGTCTCAGCTGTTTTGCTCAGGGCTCTTCTGCTTCCTTGCAAAGAGTGCTGATTTTTTTCCCCTACCTATGCTGAGAAACGAAACTGAAACTGCTTTGCTGTTGCTGCAAGGTTGGAAAATTAGGCAGGCAGAATTCTTTTCTTTTTCCTCACCAAAAAAGGTAGGTGCAAACAATGGGAAATTTAGGGAAAAAGAGGAGAGTTCAGGATTTTAAAACACAAAAGAAAAAAAGCTCTATTTAACTAGGGAATTGTAATAATTGAGATACTATTAATTGTATATTTCTGAAAGCAGAAATGGTTAAGTTGTGGTTTGGAGGAATATATGGGGGAAATTATTTGGTTTATTATTATTGGTAAATATAATTAATGGATTTGTAAGAAATTGGATTGCATGGAAATAATTGGAATATTCATGTTCATATTGATTAATATACAAAAAAGTAGTTATATAACTAATTGATTTATATTAAAATGTTGAATTTATATTAAACAACTAATATTACATAATTAACCAAAGTGAGGATGGATATAAAAATTGATGACAATGGGAAGGGGTATAATATAGAATAGAAGGGAAAAATTGAATTTGATTAAGATTAGAGATGAGGATGAAGGGTAATATTGGTTTTTTACAAAAATAGATGAGGAATAAATATGGCAAAAAGGAAATATAGAAATTGTAAATTTAATTGAAATGACTAAACATTGCTTAAATTTGTGAACCGGGCAAATACTCTGTTCAAAGAAAATACATTGTATGTTTGTATGTGTGTTTCTAATTATTGTTATTTATTCATATTTGTTCTCTTTTATTCTTTAAAGTTTAACAATTCATTCTTTATCTTAATATCTTTATATTTGTTTGGGGTTGGCTTTCTTCCCTTTCATCTTTTTTATTGTACAGCAATCTTTCTCCTCAAACCTACCACCTCTCTCTTTTCTTTCCTTCTTACTTTCTCTTCCTTCCCCTCTTCTTTTCCTTCCTACTTCCTCTTCCTTTCTCCTTCTCCTCCTCTCTTCCTCCCCCTCTTACCCTCCCTCCTACTCTAATTTCCCTTCCCTTCCTTCATCCCTCTCTATTGCTGTATCCTTTTATGCATATGGACTACTCAGAGGGCTGAAAAAGTTATTTCTGACTGGTCCTTGCACTTTTGACCAGTCCTTGAACTTACGACTGTCCTCACATTTTACGTTTTTGCCTTATCTTGTCACCATGGTGAAGAGAAGCAGTTGTGAAATGAGTGGCATGGTTGTTAAGAAAGCTGCACGGGCATAAATGTGAGGATGGTCATAAGTGTGAGGACCGGTCAAAAGTGCGAGGCCCAGTCAGAAATGACTTTTTTCAGCCCTCTGAAAAAAGTCTATGCACATAGCCACGCCCACCCGGTCACATGACGAGCTACCCACGCCTACACAGTCATGTGACCAGCTAGCCACGCCCACCCAGTCACATGATTGCCAAGCCACACCTCCAACTAAGCCACGCCCACAGAACCTGTTGTTAAAAAAATTGAATCCCACCACTGGTGAAAGGGCCTCATAAGTGGAATAGCCTAGGGCCTCTTTTCATCTAAATCCGGCCCTGAACACAGCAGATCTGTATCTATCACAATCACTCACAAGGCAGCTAAAGTTAAGGAAAACACTTTTGTAACTGATTGCAATGAGCATTTCACTCCTAGATACAAAAGTGATCGTGTGACTTGATAGGAAATGGCTTTCTGTTTCTGTAGTTTTCCCCAAATTGGGTCCTAATGCAAAAAGGACCATGCATCCAAAACACCAGACACCGCAAAGAAGGAGCCCATTTTAGAGATATAAATATTCACCATGTTCAAAATGCGCTCTATAAAACACAGGTCCAATATAGACAAAGAGGATTCACCAGCAATTTTCTCACATTCTCAGGCTGCCTGAGGAGAAAGAGGGGAGACAGTCTCACAAGTTTCTGCTCTTGGCCTTTAAATCAGCCTTGACTGATATAGTAATAGTACCCTCATCAGTACTACATCATGTTGGGTTTATAACTCAGCATACGGTTAGGTCAGGAGTTGTAATTCCAGTCTATTTAGAGTTCATGAGATTGACCAGACTACTTTAGAGTTAGGGTTACATAATGTATCAACACTGGAGAAACAGTATAGAAATGCCACAATGAAAATAGTTTTCCTACATGGCTTAGAAATATATGATTGTCAAATTTTCAGTATCTCTATACTCCCACTCACACATAACCGAAGCCCTAAATCCATTTGGTATTAAACAATGCTATTTGCTGGTGTCTTTGTCAAATATATTTGAGAAAGAAGGTAAGCAGGAGTAGAGAAAATTCTTCAGTGCAGTACTCTGCTTACTTACAGGAAATCCAACATTAGCAAAAGCATTTTAAAAGAAAGCTGAAGCCACCACAAAATAAAAGAACCCCAACAGTCTCTTTTGGGAATTTCGGTTCTGCAAACAGCACAAAACCCTCTTAAGTGCTCCATTAATTTTCAAGAATTGGTCTGAAGCTCTAATAAAAAACCACCACCTGTTCCTGTATCAACAAGATATCTAGCAGAAACAGAAAAGTATTTTTCTTTAGATAGATGACTGAATTACCACAGTGTACAATTTGCACAAAAGACTATGGCATAAGTAAGACAGTCAGTCCTCCCATCTTCAACACCAATGTTACACATTCTCTGTCTAGGGCTGTAAAACACTGAAAGGACTTCACCTTGGCAGCTTGAGTTGTGCCTCTGGTGTGAAAAGGGTATGCAAGTAAGAAGCCATGTCAAGAACTCAAGTGACCATTGTTAAAGTGAGTTTATGGCTTTTAAATATTACACAAAAATAAGCCCAGTAACATGTCTGACTGAAGTTTGGAGATACATTCCATCGTGGTAATGGCAGCACTGTATTTCATTTTTTTAAAAAAATCCAAAAAATTGTATAAATCCAAGTGACAAATATGTTTCTTCCTGAACCAGTGGTGTAGAAATCTCTGCAATAAGAATAAAAATAAGGGAAATACATTTTGTTGTATCTATTTTAGAAATTTTCAATCCAGGGGAGGGAAAATGGAAGCACTGCCTTGGTGATACACCTTGAAAATGGTGCTTCAAAGCATTCCTTTTTTCCCCAAAGCATAGGAGCCCATTGCTTTTCTCAATTTTTCGGTTTTAAAGAAACATTTTCCCTTAAATGTCTAGATGGAGGTCTCTGTTTTTTTTTGGATAGAGATAACATGGCCTGTCCATGGTAGTCACTGATTAGCCAAGATATATTGTATATAGTTAAGGCTATATAGTAACTAATTACCAAAAAGGAAGAATTTTCCAGGTGCTACAATTTTTCAACCATTTGCCTATGCCTCCCTCCTCTCAAATTTTGTAGCCTAAAGTACCCTGCAAGGCTCACCTTGCTATTTAGGAGTTATTGGCATTCCTCCAGCTGATGATATTGACAGCAATGCCGGATAACATTTTGGCAAAAGAAAAAAAAGGGTAAGCTACTACCATCTCAAATTTAATGCTGGGAAATTCTAAATGAGATATTTCTGCCTTTTTATGCATGGATCCTTGCATATGGCTGGTGGTTGGGTATTATGCAATGTATACCAATTTTTGTGCAATCATGGGCAAAAGGATTGAGAGGAAAACCAAAAAGAAAGCTAAAATAAATAAGCATGCTTTTCACTATTATTCCCTGGGCCTCTCTTTTAGGTGACAAAAAGCGAACTTCTTATAAGATAGGCAGCTATATAAATGTTTTAAGTAAACACATCTATCATCTATCTGAATGATTTTTTTATGTATTTGCCCAAGGAAAACAGGACCCTACAGGCATAAATGCATGGATTAAAAGATACCTAAAAAGAATTCAGGTGAATTCCTCCCAATAGAGAAACAATTGGAAACAGGACAAAAATAATCATCCTGCAAATAGACCCCCAAATAAATAAAATAGTCTGTTTCTTTAAAAAAAAAAACCTAATGTTACAAATAAAGTCAGTAGTCCTTGGTATCCCTGAATTCAGGCATGCTCCACATTCTTTTGGTCGGCTCCATGCCCCTCTCCACGTCTTCTGAAATGGTCTTGATATCACTGCTGAAGGGGGAAATCCTGATGCGGGATCTGAATGTGGTGAGGGAGAGGCTGGTTTTGTTCTTGGTGTTCCATTGTCTTGCAAGTTTCTTAGCCTCCTCTTCCTCTTTGATCTTCTCGGTGGCATCGTGCAGAACAGAACGGAAAAGCCGAGGTATTTCTCCAGGCTCTGGTTCATATTCAGCAATAAGTTGCCGAAATCTAAGAAATAAATGAGCAAAAGATACTAGCCTTAGAAGGGCATATACAGTCCACCTTCACTTAAATCCTCAGAGAAGAGAGATATAGATGTTTTATTTTATTATTTTATTATTTTATTTTATTTTATTTTATTTTATTTTATTTTATTTTATTTTATTTTATTTTATTTTATTATTTTATTTTATTTTATTTTATTTTATTTTATTTTATTTTATTTATTTTATTTTATTTTATTTTATTATTTTATTTTATTTTATTTTATTTTATTTTATTTTATTTTATTATTTTATTTTATTTTATTTTATTTTATTTTATTTTATTTTATTTTATTTTATTTTATTTTATTTTATTTTATTTTATTTTATTATTTTATTTTATTTTATTTTATTTTATTTTATTTTATTTTATTTCCAATTTATATACCGCCTTTCTCCCTGAGGACTCAGAACGGTGTACAGCCAGAATTAAGAACATGAAATACAAATATTAAAAAACAATTAAAATATATATAAATTTGGCCCAAAAATTAAAAATCACAAACCAATTAAAACATTTAAAAATTTCTTCTTAAGCCAGCCCGGCTTGCTGGAAAAAGTGGGTTTTAAGGGCACAGCGAAAGGCACTGAGGTCTTGGATTCTCCTTATTTCTGGGGGCAACTAATTCCAGAGGGTAGGTGCCCCACAGAGAAGGCCTTCCCCCTGGGGGTCACCAGCCTACATTGTTTGGCTGATGGCACCCTGAGGAGGCCCTCTCTGTGGGAGCGCACGGGTCCATGGGAGGTTGTGGGTAGCAGCAGATGTTATCTTATATCAGGGGTGTCAAACTTGATTTCATTGAGGGCCACATCAGGTTTGTGTTTGACCTCGGGGGACCAGGGGGGCGTGGCCAGGAGGGGCGTGGCCAACTCGACATCACTCATTGAGGCTCCATTTTCAGCAGCAATGGCCTGCCCGGACTCCATTTTTGGCTGCAAAGGCCTCCTGCAGCCCTCTGCTAGCAAAAATGAAGCTTGGGAGGTCGCATGCGCCCTGCCCAGGCTTCATTTTCACTAGCAGAGGCACTGCAGTCCTTTGTTGCTTCCATGGTGGGCCCGCAGGCCAGATCTAAGCATCCAGTGGGCCGGATGTGGCCCACGGGCCTTGAGTTTGACATCCCTGTCTTATGTCATTCTCTCCAGTGGTGGGTTGCTACCGGTTCTCCCCGGTTCTTGAGAACCGGTAATGGAAATTTTGAGTCGTTCAGAGAACCGATAAATACCACCTCTGCCTGTCCCTGCCCCCAATCAATTCGCTGCCTCCCGAGTCCCAGCTGATCGGCTTGAAGGAAAAAATCAGGGCTCACTTGACAAAGAAGAGGGGAAAAAAACAAGACACCTTAGCTTTAAATTGAGAAGCCAAGAAGCCTCCCAAATGATCGTCTAGAACCGATCCGCTCCTTGTAAACCACTCGGTGGTGATAGATTGGCAATTGAGGCCAAGCTGCCTGAAAATGGTTTCCGATGCTCTCGGTGGTGGTAGAGCGGCAAAAAACTGTTCTTGCCACAGCACTTCAAAGGGCCACCCTACAGCTGATCAGCAGTAAAAGGCAGTGTGATGATAGACCAGTGCGCTCCAAAAACATATGGGTAGACTGGTACGGCTCTGCAAGCAGTTAAAAGCCTGGTAGACCAGTACCTCTGCTAAATCCTAAAGAATTGTTTGTCACATGACCATCAAACCACGCCCACAAAATAAGCCATGCCCACAGAACCGGTAGTAAAAAAATTTAGAACCCACCCCTGATTCTCTCATATATCAGGATTTACACAACATCTACCACCATCCCTTTTGAAATGAAAGGCACATTTCTGTATTTTTACACAGTGTATATTCTGTATGACGTTTTTATTTAAATTGACCTGTATCTGACTTGTACTGTTTTTAACTTATTACAGTACAGCAGTTATACTTGCTTACTTATTTATTTCTATTTCATAATTCTAAATCACCCATCTCCCTCCCTTCCTTAAACGCACTGTTTCCTTGTGGTCAATATAAATGAAGGAAATAATAGCTCATCATCTATTTCCATCATTTGAATTTCCCCTTCTATATAAACTATGGGTCCTTTTTAAAAAGAATCACTTGGCATTATAAATTATAAGCAGTTATGTTAATTTGGTTAAATTGGTAGCAGGCAGCGAGTTATCCTATCCAAATTCTGCCAAGCTAAACATTATAATAAATAAACTTCTTAATTAAACCCAGTAGACAACTGCAAACTTTTGCATGTAAAGACAGAATATGCACTTGAAGCAACTGATTGTATTTGTGATATATTTCTGCAAATTATTCCCAGCAAGAATATCTAAACAGGCTCTCAGTACTGAGTTCTTCATACATACAAACAGAATGAACAGTCATAATTCATTCTAGACATGTCATTTAGAAAGCCAAGAATCATTTTTGAATTATTCATAAACAGTTTTTAAAAACAGAAAATGATGGTTTACTCTGCTTCTTTTAGTCCAGTTCAGCTACAGGTGAAAATCAATCAAGTTTCAGTGCTAGATATTCTACCCAATTCCCTGCATCTGGTGTTCTCTAAATGTGATGGATTTCAGAATCCATAATCTCCAGCCAGAACAGTCTTTGGGATTAAGTTATTGCTACTTCATGCTCATCCTATATACAATGCATGACAGATTCCAAGCAAATACCTAATAATGATTGGTCCACAATAGGATGGATGTATTTTGGAACAGATATCTTCCAGCTGCAAACGCTCCCCTGGACTGATATCATAACCATGCTTGGGGTAGCTAACCAGCCAGCCATAATCAACTCCTGTTTTGATCCTGCGATACTCGTTTTCTTTCTCCCGCTGTTGTTTCTCAGCTTCTTTGATCTGCCAGTCAAGCTCCATCATCAGGGTTTCAGTCACCATTTCCATTGGGCTTTTTTGAGAAATACGACTAGAAGGTTCATTCCATCCGAACCAGGATGCCAGTGCCATGTTCTCCTTTTTTCCTTCTTTTATCTGCAAAAAGCAAGTGAAAATAAAATGTTTTTCATGTTTACAACAGATAGGGTGGGCAATTTATATGTCTATTCATAGCTATATAAAGAGAGAGGGGGCATTCACATGCAATATATACATGCGCAGCAAGTCTCTGAATTCTTCTGTGTTCTCATAGTCCTCCTATTGACCTCCAATGGACATCTGAGGGAGGAAGGGAGGAAGGAAGGGAGGGAGGGAGGGAGGGAGGGAGGGAGGGAGGAAGGAAGGAAGGAAGGAAGGAAATAAGGAAATCTCTTTAAGGAACTGGAACAGAGCTACTTGGACATGCTTATCCAGAGTCAAATTAATATTTTTTCCTTAGCTCAGACATTATCTACAGAATTATATCCTGAACTAGCAGTAGTTTGCTAATTGGCTTTTCATAAATCATTCCCAATCCAGTTGGGAGATACCTTGATCCTCAATGATAGAGCTGAAATTTCCCTAGTTTTTTTTTTTTAGGATGAATATTTAATTTGATATTTGATTGATATTTCAAAAAGTGGAAACTTTAAAGAAAATGGCCATCCTCACACCAAACATTGTTCCATACTCAACAATACCCTCCCACACAAGTAGCCTTTTCTGGTAATGGATGCACCGATTTTCATTCTCTATACATGAGGATGATTGCATAATGGGCTTTCCCCCCTCTGTTGCTCAGGATTTTTTATGCTACCCTACAAAACAAGAAGAAACTACTTGCAGCTAGTCTCACTTGGGAAGGAAGGACTTGAAAGATCAACCATTCCCTCAAGGTTCAACATTGTCTTAAGGAACTCAAGCGTCTATAAAGTTAAACAATGAAAATTGCTCAGCTACATGAGTTTCTTGTTGTCCAAAATATGAGGTTAAGGCAGATGAAAAGGAATAGGGAATATGCTTTAAAGCTAAATGACTCTAAATAAAATGTTTAGAGACTGCAAATTAAATAATTTGTAGAAACAAGGGATAAGTATTTACAATTCAGAAAGTTTCCAAGTGTGTCTGTTGGAAATAGCAAGCTTTTGGAGGGACAAAACGATTGTCAATTTACCATATCAGTTTTCAGCCGATTCAAACAAATGGCATCTACTATCCATTCAGGAGCCAGAAAAACCTGCACGTTTTCAGCAGCATATAAGGGACTAATGAAAATTTCCTAGTTAATCAATATATAATCATCATAATGACAAAGCAATCATGCCAACACAGAACTTACCTAAAACATAATTGTAAAGTCTTATAATGCTAATATAAACACCTCAAATACAAGTGTTTTTGAGAAAATAAAATATGGCAAATACAGATAGTCCTCAATTTACAATCGCAATTGAGCCCACAATTTATGATGCTAAGTGAGAAATTTGTGAAGTGAGTTTTGCCCCAATTTATGACTTTTCTTGCCATTATTGTTAAGTGAATTACTGCAGTTGTTAAATTAGTAACACGGCTGTTAAGTGAATTTGTCTTCCCCACTGACTGTGCTTGTCAGAAGATCGCAAAATATGATCACATGACCCTGGGACACTGCAACCGTCACAAATATGAACCAGCTGTCAGCAATCTGAATGTAAATCACATGACCATGAGGATCCTGCAACAGTCATGAGTGTGAAGAATCATAAGTCACTTTTTTCAGTGCTGTTGTAATTTTGAACGGTCACTAAGCAAAAGTTATAAGTCGGGGACTACCTGTAAAAATAAAGTCAAATGCATTTTTAGTGATAACAAGAGTAAAAGTGCTATACATTATTAGAGCTTACTTCTGAGACATATCTACTTTAAAATAAGTCCCAGGAAATTCAATGGGAATTATACTCAGGCAGTTGTAAATTTATGGCTTTGCAGTCTAACAAAAGATCTAAAAGGAAACCTATTTCAATTGGTGAAGAAGATAGAGAATTTCAAAACTCTGGCTGTCACACCAAAGTCTTTGTTTCTTGGGAACAAAATAGTGTTAAGGACACTTCTATCGCTCTGGATTCCAAATTCTCAGGTCTGGGATTTGTATCTTGCCACTCATATGTGGTTTTTCCTATTCCATTTCATCAATTCCTAAGCTGCTCCAGGATCATGTGCTAATATTCAGTAATAACATTCTTTTCCCACAGGTCCAGGGTCTGCTTTTAGGATCAATAAACACCATTGCACACGGTCAAAAGCAGCAACCGATCTAACTGGGTGATCTTCATATGTCCATATCTATTGTGTTCTGTCATCTTTGCTTTGATTTCCATGTAGACATTTGCCTGCAATTTTAAAGTGGTAGATGGTACAATGGTGTGAGGTGCTGCTGATAGGGCATGTCCATAATCACTGTAGGTGGTTTTCCCAGATTTTCTGTTATTGGTGCAACACCCATATGCTGCTGGACTACATAGGTGCTGATGTGGTCAAGAAGGGAGATGCCTAATGATGCCAATAGACTGCATTTGCATTTCCATAGTATGCAAAAGGCATTCAGTACTTTAGGTATTTGATCTGCATTTAGCACCATCCTGTGCTATTGGGCAACCATCATTCTATACACTTTCTATTTTAAGTAAATTGACAGGCACCTATTACCAAACCTATTCCAGTAATTACATTCATCTTCATGCACACTTTCCTATTAATGCCACCGACATTTTGCAGATGGAATCCTACATAACGGAAGGAGTTTGATTTCATTAGAACTTTGCTGTTGATCTTGACAGTGGGGTGCTCAGGCTGATCTCTAGATAATCAGTTTTCTTGATCTTAAGCCACAAACAAAATTGACTAAGACTGTCATTCCATGTCTAGACAAAGCATGCAGTTCTTCCCTGGTGGATAGCTGTGAGCAAAACACTGTCAGCATAGAGCAAGGCCCAGGGGATACTATAATGCAGATCTTGCATGATAGTATCCATGACGAGAATGAACAGCAATGGTGATAACACCTTGGTGCAAGCTAACTTTTACAGTAAAGTCATCAGAAAGGCCAATTGTGCATCTTACTCTGGTTCTGATATTCTGATATTCTTTCACAAGTTCACCATGCATGATAAAATGTTTTCCAAATTTTAATACTGATTAAAAGTATCTTTATACAACATAGATAATTTCCCAGGTGTCATATACCAAGGGTACATTATTTTGTACAAGTTATCTTTTAAATTGTAGCAGAGTGTGAACTTTAGTCTTTTAAACAACTCCTCTTCTCTTGCTCCATCTGTATGACCAACATTCTTAGCCCATTTCATCATATACTCTTTAACTTTCTCTTCTTCCACTTCAAATCTCAGCAAAAGTTTATATATTTTAGCAATCACATGTTCATTATCTATACATAACTCATTTTCAAATTCCATCTTATTTGTATAACTTCAGTTATTCTTATCTGTATTACATCTTCTCTTAATTATGCTTATGAAAACAAATGAAAACCAAATCCATCTGCAATCAATTATTACCTTGACTTCATTTTAAGTTTCTCATATTTCTATATGAGCATTGGGGTAGTCATCATGTAGTGACTATTCACTCAGTGACTGTTCACTGAAGAGATTGGAGAGAAAGCAGGGGTGAAATGCTCCCGGTTCAGACTGGATCGCCCAATCTGGTATTGATTGCCGCGGGTGGTTCGGAGAACCGGTAGCAAAAATCCCTGCCGCCCCCCACATGCCCAGCTGAGCCAGGCGATCATCAGAGGCTTTTTTTTTTACTTTTAAAAGCATTTTTTCTACAACCTCTTCAGCCAAAGAGGCTATAGAAAAAATGCTTTTAAAAGGTAAAAAAAAGATTGCGTGCCACAGCTGATCACCCCCCCCCTTGTGCGCTGTTCTACTTACCACATGCCTCCTTTTGACATGCACTGCATGCGCGCGCCTCACATTTGGTGTGTGGTGCGCACTGCACAGCCAGCAAACCGGTAGTAAACCGGTTCAGATTTTACCACTGAGAGAAAATAAACTGTTTGCTCTTCTACACATCTGAAGTTATGCAGTCAAAGTGGCAGCAGATACCTGGCACACTAAGATGAAACTGGGCTGGGGGCAATAAGCCAGAAAAAATACTCCAGAAAAATGAGGGTACTAATTAGAGAAATAAACATCAGCTTATAAACCATCATTGTGCAAGGCAATTCAGCCAGCAATTAGCAAATTATAAAAGGTATGAAAGAAACAATTCCAGCAGAACCAGAGAAACCCCATGCTCTTGGACCACATGTTGGACCAGCTCTGGATGCAAGTCAGGTGAATGAATGCATGAATTACTGCAAAAGTGAAAGTGCATTCAGTGCAAGTTCTACTTCAATAAAACATAGTAATGTCTGAAATTGTGTCCAGTGGCACAGTGACCTAGAAGTGCAAATGCTTGCCTCATGCTCAAGAGGCTGAATGAAGTGGTTCGGGAATAACGAGAGGCACAAGCAAGCAAGTGACAACAGCTCTTTAATATACAGTGAGACTTCAGCAAAAGCTCAGGGGCTGCAGTCCTCCTTATATACAATCCAGGAGGGACTGTCAGCCAATCAGAAACGTAGGCAGGTTTGAAACTCCCGCTTAAAAGTATCAATACATAACACCCCTCCCTTCCCAGAAGGCACTAATACTCAAAAATTAACATATGTACAGACAAAATCTCGCAGGTGCTTAGGACGAGTTCTCGCCCTAGTTGACCTGCGCAGTTCAGAGTCTGGTGGGGCGTTGAGCTGGTCGGAGGGACTCTTTGTCTCTCCCGGCTCCGCCAATGGAACCTCCTGGATTTTGTCCGGGGCGTGGTTATCCCCGGCTGGGAGTGGCGACTCGCTGGGGCGGCGCTGGAACCAGGGCTTGTCAGCTAAGTATTCTCGCGACCCCGGGCTTGAGTTAGCTGTTTTGGAGAAGTGGTCAGAGTTAGGCTCGGAGATGTCTAAGTTAATGTTCGCCTCGCCTACCACCCTTTTCCTAAGTTGGTCTATGTGGCGCTTCCAGAGTCTATCTACCCCAACGTCCACCGTGTACGATTTTGGGCCTGTTATTCCCACTATGGTTCCTGCAACCCATAGAGGACCGCTGGCATAATTGCGAGCGAACACCGGGGACCCGACCTGAAACTGCCTTAAACCACAGGTCTCTCCCTTAAAGTTTTCGTGCGAGTAGTTAGGGTGAAGCCTGTCTAACACGCACCGGAGCTTCCTCCCCATGAGGAGCTCTGCTGGGCTTCTCCCTGTTGCTGTGCATGGTGATGCATGCTGAACCGCTAGGAATTGATCTATCCTGGCCTGCCAGTCCCCATTGTCTAATCTGGACAGTGCTTCCTTAGCTGTCCTGACAAAATGTTCAGCCAATCCGTTGGAAGCCGGGTGAAATGGAGCTGATAGGGCATGGCGGATTCCCAGGCTGGCCAAGTAACTTTCAAAAAGGGTTGCTGTAAATTGAGGCCCGTTGTCCGATACCAAGGTATCCGGCAGGCCGTGGGTAACAAACAATTCCTTAGGACCTTGATAACGGTTTCGGCCGTTGTAGATGGCATTAATATAATTTCGAGCCATTTTGAGTAGGCATCCACAACTATTAAAAACGTTTGGCCATGGAACGGGCCGGCAAAATCAATGTGGATCCTCCCCCATGGGCCTTTTGGTTTCTCCCACTCTCGGATGGGCGCTACTGGGGGATCGGGGCGAGACTCCTGGCAGGGTCTGCACTTCCCCACCCACTCAGAAATGACCTGGTCCATGTTGGGCCACCAGACATAGCTGCGGGCTAAACACTTCATCCTAACAATGCCCGGGTGCCCTTCGTGCAGCAACTCCAAAACCCTATCCCGTAGTTTTGTTGGAATTACCACTCTGTCACCCCATAGCAAGCACCCCCCTTGCATAAACAGTTCATTTCGTTTGTTGGCAAACCCTTGGTACTCCTCTCCGACCACCTTGTCCGGCCACCCTTTCAGAACCCAACCCATAACAGTCCGGATAACTGGGTCTCTATTTGATGCTTTCGCCACCTCGCCGGAGGAGATGGGGCCCAAAGTTAACGTGTCCAACAAAAGGACGGAGGCTTCCGGCGTTGGGTTGTCCAGCAGGTCGGGAAGGGGGCAACGGCTAAGGGCATCCGCATGACCCAGGGTCCGCCCAGGTCGATGGACGAGCTGGTACGAGTAGGCCGACAAAAAAATCGCCCATCTAGTCAAACGGGGGGAGAGGGCAGCGGGGGTTGGCCTGTTGCCTGCTAGCAGTCCTAGCAACGGTCTATGGTGAGTCACAAGTTCGAATTTTCGGCCATAGAGGTATTCGTGGAACTTCTTAACCCCCGCAATCGCAGCCAGAGCCTCTCTGTCCAACTGGCTATAGTTTCGTTCTGTGCTGGACAGGGTACGGGAATAGAAAGCAATGGGCGCCTCTAGGCCGTTCGGCAGTCTATGGCCTAGGACGGCACCAACTCCTACGGGGGAGGCGTCACAGACTAAGACGAGCGGCAGCTCTGCATTGTACTGTATCAGGAAGCTGTCCTCGGATAGGAGTCTTTTCACTGCCTCAAAAGCGGCTGCTTGCGGTTTCCCCCAGACCCATGGTACGTTCTTTCCCAAAAGCTTGTGAAGGGGATCTGCAACCGTGGCTTTATCTTTTAGGAACATAGAGTAAAAATTGAGCAGTCCAAGGAAGGCTTGGAGCTCTGCTTTGGATTTGGGGGCTGGTGCGCTCTTAATAGCTCTCACCTTGCTCTCGGTAGGGTGGATGCCTGTGCCGTCCACCCTGTACCCCAAGAATTCCACAGAGGGAACAGCTATCCTACACTTGTTCCTTTTGAGTCTTAGTCCCGCTTCTCTGAACCTAGACAGGATGTTCCGTACCCTGTCCCCCAGCTGGTGTTCGTCCTGAGCGCTGACTAAGACGTCATCGAAATAGGGCACCACTCCCAGGAGTCCTTGCAACAGGCGCTCCATGGTGCTTTGAAATAAGCCGGGTGCGACGCTCACCCCAAACTGGAGCCTGGTGCATTTAAATGCACCCCTATGAGTTACGATCGTTTGTGCCTCTGCCGTGGCGTCGTCGACTGGTAACTGTTGGTAGGCTTGGGCCAGGTCTAATTTGGCAAAAATTTTTCCGGGCCCCAGGGAGTGTAGTAGATGGTGCACGATCGGCACCGGATAGGCGCTCGGCTGCAAAGCCTTGTTGATCGTGCACTTGTAGTCGGCGCAAATTCTTATTGAGCCGTCGGATTTAACTGGGGTCACTATGGGGGTCTCCCACTTAGCATGGTCAACGGGAACCAACACCCCTTGCTTAATCAGCTTGTCTAATTCCGCATCGATCTTCGGTTTCAATGCGAACGGTACTCGTCTGGCCTTCAGTCTTACTTGGGCTACGTTGGGGTCTAAGTTTAGTGAAATAGGGGTCCCCACATACTTGCCCAACGTGTCCCCGAAGACGTCCTGGAACTCGGACAGGAGGCTGTCTTTCAGGGTTGATCTGGACATCAGGTGGACGCCGGTGAAGCCCATGCCAAGGGCTCTGAACCACCCCATGCCCAGGAGGCTAGGAAGCTGCTTCGTGACGATAGTCAGCGGCAGGTCTCTTTCGTAGTCTCCGTAGGTGACCCGGAACGTGCCCACGCCTTCGAGGGGGACTCGGTTCCCCTGGTAGTCTAGGATGCGTAGTCTCTGTTTGGAGAGTTGATCCTTCCGGAACGACGGCAGGAGGGTCTTTAGGGTCGTCCACGACATTATGGAGAGAGCTGATCCGGTGTCGATCTCCATCGAGCACGGCTTTCCGTTGAACTCGACCACCGTGCTGACCTTGTCTTCGATCGCCGTGCTGGCCTGGTCGATGTGTATGCTGCGGCCATCTCGCGGTTCAAATTCGCGCCGTTTTTTCACGCCGCCTTCTCTCGTTGGCTGCTTCTGGCGCGCTGATTCCGGTTGGCTGCGGCGCTCACGTGGTTTGTGTCTTCTGGGCAGAATGGCTCTGCAGACTCGCGCCAAGTGCCCTTTTTTCTCGCAGCGCCTGCAAATAGCCTCTCTGTATTTGCAGGACAGTCTATCATGGTGCCCGCCACAGCTGGGACAGCTTCGCCGGGGGCTGCCAGTGTCTTTTCTCTGGTGCTCCGTTCGGAAGACGTCCTCATCCGACTCGGACTCCGAGCTGGATCCGGCGTCTTCTCTGTGCACCGGGGCAGACTTGGGGCTGTCTTTGCTGGTCAGCGGACGCTGCAGCGTTTCAGCGGCCTTTGTGGAGGCTTCATGAGCACTAGCCTCATCTAGGGCTCCGGCAAGCGTCAAATCAGGCTTGGCGAGCAGACGCCGTTGCAGCCTAATGTCCCGAACACCACAGATCAGTTGCTCAAGCAACGCATCGTCCAAATCTCTGTAGTCGCAATGGGTTGCGGCTTTTCTCAGGCTGGCCATGTACGCGCTGACCGGCTCTCCCTCTCGTTGAACGCGCTGCCTCAGTTGGTATCGCTGCACGAACTTGGAGGGGACGGGAGCGTAGTGAGCCGGGAGAGTTGCCATCAGGGTGTCCCAGGAGACTGTTTGAACCGGCGTTGGCTCACACAGTGACTCGGCCATCTCGAACACGTCCGGTCCGCAGTGGCTTAGGAATAGGGCTCTCTTTCGATTAGCCGAGAGGCCCTGCATGTCGCTGGCTTCTAGCGAGCATTCAAACCTCGTTAGGTACGAGACCCATTTTTCGCGGGTCGGATCGAAAGGCTTGGGCGGAACGTAGGCAGACATGTTTGGTATGCCTCCTGTGGTTCGCCTCGTCGCCTAGCTGAAGCTCGTGGTCTCACTGGTTGGCTTCTTATAGCCTCAATCCCACCCTCGTCGCCAATGAAGTGGTTCGGGAATAACGAGAGGCACAAGCAAGCAAGTGACAACAGCTCTTTAATATACAGTGAGACTTCAGCAAAAGCTCAGGGGCTGCAGTCCTCCTTATATACAATCCAGGAGGGACTGTCAGCCAATCAGAAACGTAGGCAGGTTTGAAACTCCCGCTTAAAAGTATCAATACATAACACTGAGAGTTCAATCCTAGGCCATGACAGACATGGCCTAGGATTGTCGGGGTGCAAAGAGTAAATATCTGTTGTGAACTCTGCATAGGCATCAGGAAGGGCATCCGGCCGGTAAAGCGCTGGCTGGGAGATTCTGGGAGTTGAAGTCCACCCATCTTCAAGCTTCCAAGGTTGAGAAACACTGCACTAAGTAGATAGTATTTGCTTAAACAATATTTCTTTAGTTTCTGCATTTAGGCCAGTCTTCTCCAACAGGTGCCTTCCAGGTAGGCTAGATTCAGGTGAAAACAAATTGAATTCTAACCCAATGCAGTTGGAGGGCATAAGAGTCTAAAAAGCTAAACTAGGTTACTGTGGAGCACAGAAAAAGCAACAAACTTAGAAGTACAATCACCTTCTGAGGATACATGGATTTATCCATAATATTTAAATTTTCTTTCACTAAAAATCAACTGAATTTATAAAGTCCTTAATCTGGAGTTGGTTTATGAAATGTATCTCACATTCTACAATTTGAGGTTTAGTACTTACTAAATCATTCTTTAGGGATAAAAAATAGTATTGGTTCTTTATGGTCTACCAATTTATCACAAAAATATCCTTTATTTTAACTTATTGTATTGAAAACATTCTACTACATATTATTGCAATTTATATTCTAGAAACCTACCATAGGATCATCCCAATCTGTCATCCATTTAAACCAAATGGTTTTTAAAATAGAATATTCTCAGTGACAGCTTTTTAAAAAATCACTGATTTGGTTTTTCACTAAATATAATAGCTATTAAAATTCAACACTTTCTCAATGCAAATGACATTCTGAAGTCATGTGATAAAGAGAGAACTATTTTGCTCGATAATATGATAAAACATTCCTAGTTTGCAACCTTCTCAAGAAAGCATTGACTAAACCAGGCAAGTTCCTATAAATAGCTTTGCAATAATGCTGCTAAACCTTAATACCTATGGGGGTGGGAGTGGGGGTGGAGAACAGCTATGATTAAAATAATGCTGAAAATCCGCATTTTAAAACAAATTGCAAAAAAAAAAATCCTCTACAGCTTAAATGAAATTGAAGTTAATTCACCATCTAATTTTTAATCTTCTTAACAGATTCCAGATGTTAATAATTGCTGTATGAAAACAATGTATAAATTCAAAATACAAATATGAAACAATTAGAGAAATCTGATGCAATATTCCACTTGGTCTTTAAGTTTAATATAGGAATGGTGTCTTTGAGATTCATTCAAATAAGCTTAAATAATTTTTCTATCTGAATACTTCTCAACTCTTCAAGCCCCAATAGCAAAGATGATTAAGAGGTAAGATGAGGGGAAGGTGGTCCTTTGCACACATGTAGGCTAATTGTGTATAGATTAATGCCTATGTTAAGAGTATTTTCTCCCAACAAATGGCTACTACTTTAAAGTGTGTAAAAAGCAAATTGTATCTTTCAAGTCAATGTCTTCATTATTTCATGGACACAATTGTCATTATCATGACAGCAGCATAAAAGTGTTTTGGCACTGCCTTCCTTCCAGACTTTTCCCCCAAGTTCTCAGTCTATTGAACACCCCCTTTACTCCTTGGAAGCCTCTTCTCCAGGTATTAAACAGAGTAAAGTTTGCTTAGCTTTCAAGAATAAAGTTGGGTAGATGCTTCCACCTACTGAAACCTCTTAAAGGACAATGGTATAAAATAAATGAAGGAAGGAAAGATGGGATCAGTCGTAACTCATAAAGTGCTGAGCAACCAGCAATGTTAGTATTATGTGGACTCCTTGGTGCTCTCTGAGCTGTTATTTGCAGACATTTCATTACCCAACTAGGTAATATCATCAGACCAAGTAATACACAGTTCAACCCTGAACCCGTAATTCAAACTATATATTCCCTTCTATTGGAGGTGTTAGTATCAGTTATAAACCTTAGTATAGGATGTACATTTCCTTCCTTTTCCTGCACTTTTTGTTATGCAAAGTCCTCTGTTTGGACAGGAATCCATGCACATAAGATTATTTCCATTTACTTAAAGGCTAGGAGGTTTCTGCATAATGCACATTTTGGTACTATTTTCATGAGTGTCTCCCAATTGCACGATTCATTTCGTTCCACTTATTAGCTACAACCCTGCACCTGGTCTTCATTAACTTTTCACTTACTAAGAGTTGAACTAAATTCTAACGATAAACAAAATCAGCACCTCCATGGTCAATGTTCCAACTTCTCCCACTAGAATTATTGCTGCCTGAGAATTCTGCCAGTTTTTCTAACCTGTTCAAAGCATTCCAGATTCTGGAGAAATCTACGTAAAGCTTTAAGAAAAGAATAGTCTATGGAAGCTAGACAGATTCTCTCTACATACAATCAAATTAAGAAATTACTTCATGTCTGTAAATTAAAAAAAAAAAGATGTGCATTTAATATCTTTAAGAAGCAATAGAAACTTAAGCTTTCTTCCCTAACAATACTTAAAACTAAAGCAAAGGAAGGAGGTAGTGAGAAATAAAATGAAATAGAGGCACGTGCAACAGGAATGAAAGCAAATACAGGCATGTGCAACCAGCCTCGAATGGGAAAAGAGAAAGTAACTGTTGTTACCCAGGTCACTAACTATACATCGCAAAATTTCAGAATTGTCTCTACTCCTCCTGTATCAGTGCTTCCCTCGTGCCCTTAAAACCCACTTTTTCCAGCAAGCCGGGCTGGTTTAAGAACAAATTTTTAAATGTTTTAATTGGTTTGTGATTTTTAATTTTGGGGCCAAATTTATACATATTTTAATTGTTTTTTTAATATTTGTATTTCATGTTCTTAACTCTGGCTGTACACCGCCCTGAGTCCTCAGGGAGAAGGGCGGTATATAAATTGGAAATAAATAAATCTCACACACCTCACATTTGTCCATTTGGAATAAACGACTTCATTGCAGAATAGTGATGTTCCACCTCCAGTTGGAATTAAGCGCCACCGATCTTCAGTGGGTCTCATTTCCAAGCAGCATTTTATATATGCGTGTGTATATCTCTACACATATACACAGAGAAAGAGCATTTATTTACAACCTGCATGGTCGCACCGTCACCTGCGCTTTACTTCATTAGGAGGACTAGACAGGCAGAAGCAGAAAGCTAACCCTTGCCTCTCTTCCCGTCTTTTCTTCAAACTTTCTGCAAGTTGTCAACTTACCGGATGGCTTGTTCGCCCTGAGAAACAAATCGAAGCACAACTCTAAAAAAAAAAAAAAGTCCCTCGGCCAAGGCGAGAGGGATGCTCCCAGACTGCGCGCCCGCCCGAGTGTCGGTAACCCAATTCACCGCGAGGTTGCGCGCAGCAACTGCTTCTCCACCCCCAGTCCCTGCCTTTGCTTAAATAATCAGGGCGGACTGAATTATTTTCTTCGAAGAACACCCCGCCTTCCTGGCTCCTGATTGGCTGTTGCTATAGTGACCATCCTAAGCTTCTTTGGCCTGTGGCAGGAGGGAGAGCCGGCTGTAGTAGGACTAGATGAGAGGGAAAAGTCGGGGTAGGAGGGCGGAGGGGAGGGGTGTGGAAGAAAAGTAGATGCAGGATGTTTTACCCGCTGGTGAATTATAGCGCTGTTCACCTATCCATGAACGGGCAGAAAATTAAATTGACTTGAAATACTCTCTGTCCATTGCTTATTCCTATTCTGTTTTTATTTGCCAGGGAATCCTTCTAAGAATCCTTCTAAGATAATGGGTGACAAAACCTATGAGATTGTACAAATCTGGAGGCAGGCTGTCCTTGGATGGTTTTGGAATAAGAGGGAAAGTACTTCTGTAAACACTGGCCCAGCTAAGGGCAATTTAAGCCTGTTAAGCCCCTTTCCCTATTTGTATCAAATCAAGGCACAAACATGGCTGTAGTAAATCTTTTTATCTGCCCAAATTGAAATCAGTGGAACAAATAACTCATGACCGAATAAGATTACATGACAGTTCCACACAGTCTTTTTAATTTGTATAGTTTTCATATTTTATACATCGGTATAATATTTTCTGTAACTCATTTGCATTCTCAGCTGACATGGCATTGTCTACATATAAAACATACATTCACATCCTGGTATATTTTTCCATAACTGAATTAAATAGCAAAGGGAACATCGTACATTCTTGTTTTATTCTTTATTTAGTATTGAATCATTGATGAAGCATTCTACTTATTTTCAGACCGGTTATGGTGCATCCATCCATGCATGCATCCATTCATATTTATATGGCTTCCTATTTCACAAAAAAGTGAGTGGCATACAACTTTTTAAAAAAATGATATATGATTTATATTTATAATATAAGTACAATTAAGTAAAAATATTAAAATTAGTATTAAAAAGCAAGGAGAGGACAACAAATATTAACACAGTAGAACCACCTCAACAATTCACCATTCCCTTGAGATCCCCAGGCCTGATGACTTAACCAAGTCATTGCGGATAGTTACTAGGAATGGAGCCAATCTCACCTTTGGTGGGGAGAGGGAGAATGATATTCTATAAGGCAGATACTATGGGATAAAAGGACTATTTCTTGGGTCCCACTAGATGTACAGAAGCTACTTAGCAGATGGAACAATATACCTTTTCTGCTAAACCTGATAGACAGATGTAATTGGGAAGAGATGGTCCCTCAAATAATTCAGTTCTATGAAGGACTTTACTCAGCACCTTGAATTGGATCTGGAGACAAAACAATTTATAACGTAATATAAATGTAATAAAACATTTCCTATGCTGATGTTTGACTGTACTATACAGTTCAACATAGGCTCTTTTCAAGGCAGCTAAGTCTCCAAATGTAGTTCCAGCTTTTCTTGTGAAGGCAGTACATTAGAAGCTCTGTCAACGTTAAAAGCATTGGTAAGGAAATATCTCTGAAAAGATGATCCAGCGAGTCCAAAATTGTCTAGTACACTACTAAAATTCACATATCTGTAACCTTCAACTGGGCAAAATGGTGCATCACAGAACAAAATATTTTGAACCAAGGTTCCTCAAATGAACTAATTCACAGAATGTGTCCAAAATCCAGGACCCATGAAATTGAAATTTAGCCATTTTTAAAAAATATTTTATGACACAAAAACTATCCTAAAACATTTTATGACACTCTTCTTAAAAATCTCCAGTCATGGAGCACCCACAGCTTCTGAAGACAAGCAGTTCCACCAATTAATTGTTCTCACTGTTAGAAAATTTCTCCTTAGTTCTAGGTTGGATCTCTCTTTGATAAGTTTCCATCCGTTACTTCTTGTCTTGCCCTCAGGTGCCTTTGAAAATAGATTGCCCTGCTGTTCTTTGTGACAGCCTCTCAAATATTGAAAGACTGCTATCATGCCAACCTTATCTTCATTAGATTAGACATACTCAGTTCCTGCAACTGTTTGTCATACATTTTAGCCTCCAGACACCTAAGCATATTTGTTGCTTTTCTCTGCACTCTTTCTAAAGTATACTGTTCAAAATGGACTACTTTCAAGGCAGATTCATCACTTAAAATCTATCTGAACTTTTAAGAATTCCAGTTTTTCTAGTATGTTAGAAGCTCTCCCATTTGTTGAAGGCATTGAGGAATCTGGTCCGGAAAGATTTCTATCATCTACTATTTCTGTAGCAACATCACAACACATATTTTGTCAATTGCCTGTTCTTCTGGATGGCCCTGCAATGGCAATGTTTATGTACAAATAGAGAACCCAGATCAGCTGATTTCAATAAAAATACAGTCCTTGGACATTGTACAACGTCTCTGGTTGTTAAATTGTTGTTAAGTGACCTGGCAGTTTCCCTCCATGTGCAAAAGGAAACTCTTGTGCTAGGCAGGCGAAAAAAAGCTCGGATATCCGCAATTTCTGCTTCATTTCTCCAACCCAGCACAGGAGTTCTGTTCCTGCAGGAGAACAGAACTCCTCTGCTGGGATGGAGTATGGAAGTGAGGACCTTGAAGATCCATTCCACATTTCTGCAGTCCAATGAAGGATTTCTGCATGAAAGTGAGATGAAATCCTTTGGCAGGCAGTAGCAGCTTGCAACCTTCCCTGCCAGCTTCCCCAAAGACTTTGTAAGGAATCCGGCAAAGAAGATTATGTTGGGAAACACCAAACTAGTCAGAAAGAGGCAGAATTAGCCTCAAGTCCTTGCCCAGTTGCAAGAGGTGCAGAACCTACCGTATTTTCCGGCGTATAAGACGACTTTTTAACACATGAAAATCATCTCAAAAGTCGGGGGTCGTCTTATACGCCGGGTGTCGTTCTCCTGTAACCAGGCAGACCAGCCCAAAAGACTCTAACGAGCCTTAAATGGCTCTGGCGATCGAAGCTCTGACGATCCCAGCTTTGCCTGCTAATCAGGCAACTCAGCTGGGATGCCAGAGCCATGTTAAAGGAAAAAACTTTTTTCCTTTTACGTGACTCCGCAAGCTCTGACCATCCCAGCTGCGTTGCCTGCTAATCAGGCAACTCAGCTGGGATCGCCAGAGCCCAGAGCCCTGTAAAAAGAAAAAAAGTTTTCCCCCTCCAGCTTGCTTACCTTAGCTGGTAATCGCAACGCTTGCCTTGCTTCGCTTGCCTGAATCCATTCCATCAGCAAGCCACTTTCTGCCTGCAAACATGCAGGCAGGAGTTGTGGACTTCAACTCCCAGAATTCCTCAGCCAGTAAAAACAAAGCTCACTGAGGAATTCTGGGAGTTGAAGTCTACAAGTCTTAAAGTTGCCAAGGTTGGAGACCCCTGTTCTATTGGGTAAGTTTTTTTCCCCTTTGGGAGCTTTAAAAAAATAGTTAATTGGGGTTTTTTTAGTTGTTCTTTTTTAGACCTAGCCATTTAAAGTTTAGGAAGTTTTAAATTTAGTTTTCATATAAAAATAAAAATAAAATAATATTTGTGCAGCTTTCTGAGATGTGGTGTGTTTCTGTAGTGTTTCACTCTAACTACACAAACACACAAAATCTCACAAAGCTGTATGTGGAATTTTGTGTGTGTAAAGTGTGAAGGTTGATTTTTTTGGGCTTTTTGTGGCTGTGTGAGGTTCCTGCTTGTTGCAGGGGCCATTTTGGGTCTAGCATAGCTGCTTTTACATTGTGGGTGAGCCAGTTGTGTTGTGTTGTGTGTGTGTGTGTAAAGTGTGAAAATTGTTTTTTTGGGCTTTTTGTGGCTGTGTGAGGTTCCTGCTAGTTGCAGGGGCCATTTTGGGTCTAGCACAGCTGCTTTTACATTGTGTTGAGGCAGTTGATGTTTTTTAATTTTTATTTGGTGTGTGTTGGAAGAGGGGTAGTCTTATATGGCGAGTATAGCCCAAACCCTATATTTTAACAGGAAAAGTTGGGGGTCGTCTTATACGCCCAGTCGTCTTATATGCCGGAAAATACGGTACTCCCTCTTAGGCTCCATAGAGCATTAGCTATCTGTTCCTAGGCTGGCAGTCTAGGCAGTATAATAGAATATAATAAAGTAGTACATTTCAACTGTACATGTGTGGATCTGGTAGCTTGTACCTGACAGTTTGCAAATGGTGATCACGTGATCACAAGGTGCTTGTCAACCAGACATAAGTGGCTAAGGACCATCATGTGGCTGGGAAGGGGAGGGATTTGCAATGTTTTATGATGGCCAGGAGTGCTTTATGGACCATAAAGCACCTTTCTGAGCCATCATAAATTTAAACAAGTCATTAAATGACCAGTCATAAGTGGAGAACTGCTTGTACAATACGACTGTAAAATAATAAAACTGGGAAATATATAAATTAAAAATACTGAGTTGAATTTCCAATTAATCCTGTTCAGTCATGATTTATTTGCTCCTCTGATTTCAATATGGCTCTGCTGCAAGCATTATTATACTACCCATTATGTGCTTTATTTGATTTCAGTTTAGTCTTACTCATTGTGATTTTTGGTTTAATGTTATGTAAAACAAACATATGGCTTGTTCAATAAATCATGGATAAATATAGTACTTAAATCTAAAATATGTGTGAATATAAACCAATGTAATCTGAAGTAGCAATCATTAAAAAACAAGTATAAACTGCATATTAACCATCTATGGAAATAAACATCACTTAACTTGGTATAAAAATCATTAGAGAGAGAGACCAAGCTGAATCTCTTCTTGGATATTTATACAGCTGCAGAAGCACCTCTGAGCTGGTGTTGTTTCTTGTGTACAATTACAGTCCAAGAGGAAGATGAATAGAATCTAGCAAATTTCTAGGAGACAAAAAGTTCTTAAAGCAATGAATTCCCAATCACCATAATACTGGGAGTCATAGTTCTAGCTCATTTGAACTGTACTGAATTGGGCAATAAATCTGTAAAAGTTATGACTACTACTTTAACTTTAGAAACATAGAGGTAATGTGTTTGATTTTTGGATTAAATTAAATCAAAAGAGTTTATTATCTAAAGAGGCCAGGTTGGGAAAAGTTAAGAGTTTATCCAGGTCTAGCTTACAGTGCTTCCAATAAAAAGCATTGTTCCACATGTGCTCCTTAATTATTTTTTATAGTAAAAAAAAGTAAAATGGAAGAACTGATGAGATAATTTCTAATGTCTTCTCCACCCTTCAATTCTCAGTTTGGGATAGGGAGAATTACACTGTATAAACTTTGTCTTGGAGTAACAAATGGTTGAAATAAAATATAAGACAAAAGTCCACGATTTCATATATACACATCTGACTGTCAAATGTTGCTGGGCACAACAATTTTAAAAGTGTGATTGAAGTGCTTCAGACAAAGCAAATGCCAATTAAGTGCAGCCTAATAAAACAAAGGATATTAAGATATTTGCATATCTCTATTGTTTTCCATTTGTCACTACTCATTTGTTTTTAGTTTATCTCTTCTCCTATTAAAATCAATTAATTTAGGGTAGCCAAATAGCGAAAAGGAGTTACTTTTTAGATCAGAGAAGTTCAGATTTTTTTAGGCACTGAATCTTTTTTTCCTCAGTTGGTTGGTTCCACATTCAACCCTTGGATTTGAAATGGGTTTTTAAAAACACAATACTTATAAAGATGGTAAAAGTGTCAGAGCATGGGAAGTTTCTGGAAACATATAGCTGGAAATATCAGGATGAAAAAATGGAGCACATATGTCTAATTATTTAAAAAAATAAGAGATTTAGCAAGAACAGTTTTCATTTCATGTAACTGAAATTGTCTGTCAAGGCAAAAGTAAAAATGGATTTTAACATTTTTATTAAATGATTCTACTAACTAGACTAACCAAGGAGTTAAGACTAATGAAGAGTTTTCAGCTCCCCATTAATCATGGAAGATTAAGTGTCTGTCGTCATAAATCTCAGCTTTAGTCTGACAGATTACCTCCACTGTCCTGTATGTTTCAAATTATATAGTAATTAGTATATAATCTGTGTAGCATAAGCTTCCTAGGTTTTTAATTAAAAGTGAACTGAACAGATGACTCGGTCTCCATTGGTTGCCATCCAAAAATAATTTATTAGCTCTGATCAACTCAGAAAAATAATTTCTTATGTTCCAAATAATAATTTGGAACATAACAAATGCCAGGAATATTAAGCATCTGAGCAACATTTAATTTGTAGGGATGCTTCATAGTTAGTCTGAAATTTGTTTGAAATGGTATAGGGTTTTCTGCCTGGGCAGGGGATTAAGACTAGAAGACCTCCAAGGTCCCTTTTAACTCTTATTATTCTGAATTTGTAGTCATAAGACCTCTTGATTTCTGCTTCTTATTCAGTTGGGACCTCCATATAAGTTAGCCAGTAGTTATATGGGAATAACATGGTTTATGAAGATTTCTTGCCTAGGGTAACAATCAGACTCAAAACATTCTTGATAGATTTTTTTTTTTTTTGCTTTGTATTAATTAACAGTTCTTCCTTCTGAATCAAATCATGAAATTGTTTTGTTTTGTTTTTAATTTATAGGCAAGTTGGAGTACATTGGTGGTGAGCAGAGGGAGGAGCACATTGCTTGAATCTTGAACTACTTCTTTAGTTCCAATCCATTTGGAACTAATTTTTAGATCAATACAAAGGCTAATTACATGAATGCATATAATTTGCTCAATAACTGCTGTAGTAATAATACCAGTCTTTAGTTATTGGCAGAAAATTGGAGGCTTCTCTGCAAGGCCACCTTTGTTCAAAAAAGATGCACTTATAACCCATGATTCAGTTATGTAATAATTTGCATGTGAAAAGTGTGGGTTTCTTTCATACTACCAACCAACCTAAATTAGTGAGTTAAAAGGCTGCCAACTTTCATAGTAGTGTCTCCTTGTATAAATTCATTAAATTTTCAATTTTATGTGAATGAGGCCAAAATGATTTTCCTCTCAAAAGGGGCTTCAAAAAAAATTAGTGTTGAAATTTTAATGGTGAAGCAGAAATAGGAAAGTACAATAAATAACATATAAAAACTTCTATAATTAGATATGTGATACTAGGAAGCCCTTTATAGTTTCTGATGCCATTCATACAAGATGGACACCATTTATTGTTTTAATGTGATCTGTTTAGGAACCAAGCAAAAAGCAATATAAATCTTATGCAAATAAAATAAAAAATTAATGTTTTCTGATCAAAATTGGAAATATTGACATGTTAAAGTCTTTAAATACTATCTATCTAAATACTTTAAATTCTATCTATCTATCTATCTATCTATCTATCTATCTATCTATCTATCTATCTATTATCTATCACAACTAACCTCCATCAAATCCATATCTGCAGCACTGCCCAAGCTGATATCATCCAGGAAAGTCAAATACAGGGCCTAGCAGTTAAAATTTCTCAGAAAAACATTTTCTTAGAACTTTTACTCTCTAGTTCCTATATCTATTAGTAGGCATCTATATTAGTTCCATTTTTAGCTGTCATACATCTGCTCTCTGTAATGTTTTCTCATTTTAAAAAGCCATTTACACTCAAAGCCTTCACCACAACCCCAAAAATAAATTCAATATATTAATGTTTCATTTGCATAGAGAAGTGTTTTTCATTTGGTTGTTTCGTTTGATCAATTTCATTAACAACATACATGACCCTAATTTCCAGTCAGCTTTGAGAGAGGAAGGGGTGTGAATGAGAATCATTGCTCCCTCTGTTAAATTAGCATTTGCTTCACTATCCAGGTGCAAACAGTTGCTAAGAAACATATTCATAAATCTCTTTTCTTCAGGAGATTTTAAGCACACTTCCTACACTTTCTGCTTGTCGACTTTATATGCTGCCTAGCCAGCTTTGTAAGTGTTCGTAAATCCATAGTCTCTGGAACTATTTTGGAAAGATCCTTATCCATATATCTTGAATGCTATACAAAATAAACATTAGACATATATGATTGTGAATGTTCATATACGGCAAAAGAAAATTCATATTCATGAAGAAAACATTCCTCAGGTTGTGGGTGCTCCATCATTGGAGGTTTTCAAAAATAGACTGGACAACCATTTGACTGGATGGTCTAAGGCAGCGGTTCTCAACCTGGGGGTCGCGACCCCTTTGGGGGTCGAACGGCCATTTCACAGGGGTCGCCAAAGCCCTCTCTCCCCCCCCCACGCCTTCACTCACCCTCACTCCTCTGTTGGATCGCTGGCCGTTCGCTTACCCCGCCCACTCCCCATCTATTGCTGCCTCCGATGGCTGGAGGGAAAAAAAACTGCAAATTCTTGCCGCGGGGCTTCAAAGGGCCGCCCTAGAGCCAGTGCTGCAGCCGAACCCTTTGTTAAATTGCTGGCTTGCCCCGCCCCTCCACACCACTATTTATTGCCAATCAATAGTGGTGGGCGAGGGACGGGGGAGCCAGCAATTTAACAAAGGGTTCGGTGTTTTTTTTTTGTAATTTTATTGGCCCCCGGAGCTTCAGCAGAGGCTAATTAGCCCTTGCTTAGATTTCTCTCAGCTGTTTTGCTCACGGATCTGCTCCTTGCTTGCAAAGAGTGCTGATTTTTTTCTCCCCCTACCTATACTGAAAAACGAAAGAGAAAGTAAAGCAGGCTGTTGGCTTTGCACTTTGGAAAATTAGGCAGGCAGATTTCTTTTCTTTTTCCTCACCAAAAAAAGGTAGGTGCAAACAACGGGAAATTTAGGGAGAAAGAGGAGATTTTAAAACACAAAAGAAAAAATGCTCTATTTAACTAGGGAATTGTAATAATTGAGATACTATTAATTGTATATTGTGTTGAAAGCAGAAATGGTTAAGTTGTGGTTTGGAGGAATATATGGGGGAAATTATTTGGTTTATTATTATTGGTAAATATAATTAATTGATTTGTAAGAAATTGGATTGCATGGAAATAATTGGAATAATATACAAAAAAGGTAGTTATATAACTAATTGATTTATATTAAAATGTTGAATTCATATTAAACAACTGTAATATTACATAATTAACCAATGTGAGGATGAATATAAAAATAGATGACAATGGGAAGGGGTATAATATAGAATAGAAGGAAAAATTGAATTTGATTAAGATTAGAGATGAGGATGAAGGGTAATATTGGTTTTTTACAAAAATAGATGAGGAATAAATATGGCAAAAAGGAAATATAGAAATTGTAAATTTAATTGAAATGACTAAACACTGTTTAAATTTATGAACTGGCCAAATACTCTGTTAAAAGAAAATACATTGTATGTTTGTATGTGTGTTTCTAATTATTGTTATTTATTCATATTTGTTCTCTTTTATTCTTTAAAGTTTAACAATTCATTCTTTATCTTAATATCTTTATATTTGTTTGGGGTTGCCTTTCTTCCCTTTCATCTTTTTTATTGTACAGCAATCTTTCTCCTCAAACCTACCACCTCTCTCTTTTCTTTCCTTCTTACTTTCTCTTCCTCACCCTCTTCTTCTCCCTACTTCCTCTTCCTTTCTCCTTCTCCTCCTCTCTTCCTCCCTCTCTTACCCTCACTCCTACTCTAATTTCCCTTCCCTTCCTTCATCCCTCTCTATTGCTGTATCCTTTTATGCATATGGACTACTCAGAGGGCTGAAAAAGTTATTTCTGACTGGTCCTCGCACTTTTGACCAGTACTCGAACTTACGACTGTCCTCACATTTTACGTTTTTGCCCTATCTTGTCACCATGGTGAAGAGAAGCAGTTGTGAAATGAGTGACATGGTTGTTAAGAATGCTGCACGGGCATAAATGTGAGGATGGTCATAAGTGTGAGGACCAGTCAAAAGTGTCAGAAATGACTTTTTTCAGCCCTCTGAGTAGTCCCTATACACATAGCCATGGCCACCCGGTCACATGACCAGCTAGCCACACCCACCCGGTCACATGACCTCCAAGCCACGCCCACAAAATAAGCCACGCCCACAGAACCAGTAGTAAAAAAAATTAGAACCCACCCCTGGTTGGGGGTCACCACAACATGAGGAACTGTATTAAAGGGTCACGGCATTAGGAAGGTTGAGAACCACTGGTCTAAGGCTCTTGCCTTGAGCAAGGGGTTGGACTAGAAGACCTTCAAGGTCCTTTCCCAACCCTATGATTCTATGTGCAAAAGAACACATCTCTCCTGAGCTTTCCTCTCTCTCTGGGTATCTGGTCATATAATCTGTAATTTTTATAATAATTTTGCTTCCAGTCATGTACTGTATATGTGTTCCCACTTTGCTCCCTCTAATTGCTGCTTTCCCCCTTTATTTCTATTGCTATTATTTCTGACTAAAGATTCCCTTTGCTTCATACCTTCACAGATTAGTAGAGTGGTTAAGGTGCTAGCCTAGAAACTGTGTGTTTCTAGGCCAGACTGTGGTTCTAGGCTTCCCTTAGGCCAGTGTTTCCCAAAGTGTGGTACGCGTACCCCCAGGGGTAAGGGAAGAGTTTGGTGGGGGTACGCGTTGCACCGGAGTTAGGTGGGGATCATGTGGGAATATCCACTGCACCGTGCTTAGCTGTGCCCACAGAACAAGGAAAGAAATAGGCGCGTATCGCAGTTTTTAAACGGGAACTGGGGCCATCGTACATCGTATCGCAACTCATTATGGCGGGAACTTCTGCGCATCCTTCGCACAGCTCGGGTTCGGCCATTTTTAAACTGCGGGAACATTAACAGTTGACGTTGAGCTGCGGAGCTGTTTAAATGCCAGAGAACTGCAGTGTTATCTAAGTATTTCCCAAAGTGTGGTACGTGTACCCCCAGGGGTACCATATGTTTTTTATGAGGGGTACTCAGCATTATGAAAATTATAGAAGGGGTACACATATGTCAAAAGTTTGGGAAACACTGCCTTAGGCATTAAAGCTGGCTGGGTAACTTTGAGCTAGTCACACTCTCTCAGCCGAACACACTTTCTAGGGTTGCTGTTGTTGTAGAAAACATAGGAGGCAAGCATATGACATATATTTGCCACCTTGAGTTGCAAATATACCTATATTTGGCTATATATATGTATATTTACCTATATATATAGGCAAAGATATGAGTTTACCTATATAGCTATTCCCATTCATGTATTTAATTTGCATAAACTAAAAAAGCTCTTGGTACATTCATACTCTTTCTTCATCCCATAATAAGGCTATTGTAAAAAAAACCCTGAGGTAACACTAATCATTTAATGAAATGCAAACATTGATGTATATTATATGTGTATGTGTTTGTAAATAAGTTAGAAAATTAATCTAGGACCCCAGTTGAGAAACATGAGCTTCAGAAATTGAACAATTGGACCTGAGGGTTGTTGTTAGGGAAAGAATAGGAAAAGAAGGGTATTATATGTGTCCACAATATTGAGTTACTTATAAAGTAATATAGGCAGGATTTTAAAAATTAAAATAAATAAAATGAGAAGACAACTTCCACTAAAGTTGTTAGTCATGTTGTACTCTCTGAATTTGGATGCAGAATCTACAGTTCCTGCTCTGAAGCCTTTGCGCCAATTCTGGAATGAAATCAAGCTGTTTGATCTAGTCATTTTGTTTTGTTTTGTTTTGTTTCTTTCATTCAGTTGTGTCTGATTTTCAGAGATTGCTGGGCAAGTCCTTGCAATTTTCTTGGCAAGATTTTTCCAGAAGTGGTTTGCCATTGCCTCCTTCTATACTAGTCTACCCAATGACAAATTATGTTTTACTATTAGTACTATTACATAAATTACTAAGGTAGGCCTCCTGTTGAACAGATTGACTGTAGTAAGAAGAGTGCATGAATGGATACGCAATGAGGAGAAACTTCCAAGCATTCATGATTTGATCAAGGATTAAGCAAATTTTATAACTGTCACTGGGCAACAAGAAAAAGGATTGCCAGTGGATTAGCTAATAAGACATTTTTCTTAGTTGTTTGGTTTCCTTCTTATTTATTATGGAAAGTATCCAGTCAAAAACCCTGGAGAACAACATTCACTGCAGAGTCTTATGGACTGACTCATTATACTCTGACTCATTATAAAGCAGCTTCCTGACTTCCCATATTTATCACATGGGCAGTTCTAATCCCTAAAGTGTTCTTTCATAAAGCAAGAAATAAGAAATAAGAAAAAGATGTTGCCAACACCTATTTCTACTGTGGCACTGAGGAAGTGGAGGAAGAATCTATGGGATGCGTTAGCTAAGCCATTGTGGCTTTATCCAGACACTGTGATTGAAGCAATTTATGGCTTACTGCAACACATGAATTCAGCCAGATGTTTCACCATTAGTCACTAATGGGGTGAGACCAAGAGAAAAATTAAGGAGAAAAGGAGCTGGTGGACAAAATATTGCTCTAAAATCACTTACAAGGAATGTGGGTTCTTTGCAAACATATCCATACTTTCTTAATTCTGCATAAATTGTTGTTGCAGAGGAACAATCTGTTAGATCGGTGCAGGGAAGCAAGACGCGACCAGCTCTGGTCCAATTCAGTACTTTATTTAAGCACAAGAAAAAAGACGAGCGGCTGGGCTGCCGGGGCTCTTTAAATACGCTCCGGCAGGCTCAGCCGCCCAATGACAGTTGTTTAAAGTTCCCACCGGAGGATTAGCCAATCCCCGGCGGATGCCCAAATAAGGACATAACACTCCTCCCCCCTTAGTCCGAAAAATGTCCATCACAGTCAATGTGTGTAACGAAGTCACGCAAGTAGGCGGGACGCCTGCTTGTCCGGGATGACCTGCGCAGTTCAGTCTGAGCTTCGCTGCCGACCTGTGCAGGCGAAGCTCCTGTCCTCTCCAGCTCCCCGCCTGGGGTGGCCGGGGCTCCGGCCGTCGAGTGTGCGGGACCCGTCCCAGCACCTCCAGCCGCAACATCTGGATCTTCGTGCTGGTGTCGCCGGTCCTTCCCTCGCCCGGATTCCCTAGAACCTCGCGGCTGGACATCGCTGCTGTCCGGTGGGTGCCGTCCGAAGCCCGGTAAGTCTATTGGTGTTTCTTTGGACTTCTGTGGCTCCTGTTGTTGTCAGTGTCGGGTGTGGTCGACCTCGCCGGGGTGGTGTTCGTCTCCACTGCCGGGTTGGTGCCGGTCGGCTTCGCAGGGTTGGTGCTGGCCGACCTCGCTGGGGTGGTGCTGTCCGACCTGGCCTGGGTGGTGCTTGCTTCCTCTGCCGGGGCGGCGCCAGTCGACCTTGCAGGGTTGGTGCTGGTCGACCCGGCCAGGATGTCAGTTGTGGTCTCCCTCACCGGTTGGTCGCTGGCCGGCTCGGGTTGTGTGTTGTGTGCCTCCCTCGCTTGGTTGTCCCCGGTCTACTTGCCTGGAGCGGAGGTCTCCCTGGCTGGGGTGTTGTTGGTCGCCTTTTCTGGGGGGGGTGCGATTCTTCCACCCTGGATGGGTCCCGGTCTACCCCTCAGCTGTTGTGGCGGTCCCTTTCCCTGGAGTGGCGGGTGCCCACCTCGCTGGGCTGGTGTTGCCGTCCCTCAGGCCGCAGGTACCGGTCTACCGCTCTGGACTGTTGATGGTTCAGCGCACAGTAGTGACATTGGTCTGCCTCGTCAGGGTGTTGGTGGTTTGCCTCGCCTGGGTGTGGTAGGCCTACCTCGTCGGGGTGTTGTAGGCCTACCTTGTCAGGCTGCTTTCCTTCCAATCCCCTCCACCTTTTCCGGAGCTGGTCGATGTGACGTCTACAGACCTGTCCATCTTCCAGCTCGACTTGGTAGGACTTCGGGCCGGTTGTGCTCTCTATTCTCCCCTTCAGAGAGCCATGGAAGTTTAGCGCAAACACCGGGTCTCCTATGGCGAAGGCACGGAGCGGGCGGCTGGCCGTTGCTGTCACTTCTGGGTTGTACTGGGGGTGCAGCCGGTCCAAGGGTGACCTCAGTCGTCTGCCCATCAGTAGTTCGGCTGGACTTTTTCTCGTGGTGGCATGCGGCGTGATGTGCTGGGTGAGGAGGAAGTTGTCGATCCTTTCTTGCCAGTCACCCGTGCCCATCTTGGTGAGTGTCTCTTTGGTCAGTCTCACCATTCGTTCCGCTTGTCCATTCCCAGCTGGCCTGTAGGGGGAAGAGAGGGCAGGAACTCCTCCATGGACTTGGACGTAAATTGAGGTCCATTGTCCAAGACCAGGACATCCGGCAGCCCGTGTGTGGCAAACAGGCGCCTGAGGGCCCTGATGGTGGCTTCGGAAGTGGTAGATGCCATGGGGATGACCTCTAGCCACTTGGAGAGGGCGTCCACGACAATTAGGAGGTACTGCCCCTGCATTGGACCCGTGAAGTCGATGTGTATTCGAGCCCATGGGCAGCTGGGCGTCTCCCACTCCGACGATTGGGCTTGGGCGGGGGCAGGGCATACCTCTTGGCACAGGTCACATCTGGCGACCCACTCTTCAATGTCCTTGTCTAGGGATGGCCACCAGACGTAACTCCATGCCAGTCCTTTCATTCGCACGATGCCAGGGTGTCCATTGTGGAGCGTTTCGAGCGTCTTCTTCTGTAGAGCGCTGGGAATCAGCACCCAGTCTCCCCATAGGATGCAGCCTTTCATCGTGGACAGCTCCTGTTGCTTCCGTGTGAACGGGCTGAACTTTTCTGCCGGTTTCTCTGCTGGCCAGCCTCACAGGACCCAGGATCTTACTTGTTTGAGCACAGGGTCCCTCTGGGTGTGTGTGGCCACGTCAGCTGATGTCACTGGGCAGTCTTTGTCGGCGTCTATGTGGAGGAGACTGAGGGTGGGTGCGGGGTCTTCTACTGGCTCCCTGGATGGGCATCTGCTCAGGGCATCTGCATTCCTGATGGTTTTGCCGGGCTTGTAGACGAGTTTGTAGGAGTACCCGGCAAGGAAGATGGCCCAGCGTGTCATCCTGGGCGACGTGTAACCGGGGGTGGGCTTGTCACCCGCTAAAAGTCCCAATAGTGGCTTATGGTCTGTGATGACCGTGAAGCTCCGGCCATATAGGTATTCGTGGAAGCGCTTGATGCCAGCCACGATGGCCAAGGCTTCCTTGTCCAGCTGATTGTAATTTCTTTCAGTGCTGGACATCGTTTTGGAGAAGTAGGCAATGGGTGCCTCTGATCCGTTGGGGAGCTGGTGGCTGAGGACTGCACCAATCCCGTATGGTGAAGCGTCGCAGGTCAGCAGCAGGGGAAGCGTCTCATGGTACTGGATGAGCACGCTGTCTGATGATAGGAGTCCCTTGATGGTCTTGAAGGCGGCTTCCTCTTCTGTCCCCCATCTCCACGGAACCGCTTTCCCCAGCAATCGATGGAGTGGCTCAGTGGCTGTTGCCTTCTGTTTAAGGAACACCGCATAAAAATTTAGCAATCCCAAAAATGCTTGAAGCTCGGCTTTGTTTTTGGGGGCTGGAGCTTTGTGGATTGCCCTGACTTTAGCTTTGGTGGGGTGGATGCTGGTGCCATCTATGAGATAGCCCAGGAACTCGACCTCCTGGACCCCAATGATGCATTTGTCTCTCCTAACTCTCAGTAGCTTCTTCTTTCCACACTGTTACTGCTACTTTCCATTACAACATACATTAGTGATTATTAGTGCTGTGTCCATTCAGGATAATGCTTTGAAAAAGCCACCAAAATTATATTTTGAAGAACTGGGGTGAGGTGGGGAGATCTCTGCCTAAGATCCATACATATGGCATTGATATATTAATAGAGTCATTACTTTTGGCAGAAATCCTTTTTTTCCGAGAGTCTAAATCCTGAAAAATCAATCCATTCTGAGCACCTAGAAATAGATAGATGTTATTTCTAACAAGAATCCTGCAAAAAAATTCCTTTGCATTATTATCATTAAGAGTCAAAAAAAAATGGGAATTTTGTTCATTCTCCTCTCTTCAGCATAGGACCAGCCAATATTCAAAGTGGCAGCATACTGGATACCTTTCCTTTCCCATGGACTAAAGAGAACTTTTATTGCTGTGGGACATGTGATGATTCCGCTAATCCCAGAGTTTGGGAGTGATAATAATATCAATGTGCAGCCCCTCCACCACCCCCCTTGGAAAACTAAACAGTCCAACCAAAAGAAGGGATAAATACAGTGGTGAAATCCAAATTTTTTTACTACCAGTTCTGTGAGAGTGGCTTGGTGGGCATGGTGTGGCTTGATGGGTGTGGCTTGGTGGGCATGGTAGGGGAAGGATACTGCAAAATCTCCATTCCCACCCTACTCCAGGGGAAGGATACTGCAAAATTCCATCCCTTTTCCATGTGCATCATGCCTGTGTAATGCGTATTAAAATGTTGTGGGTGTCATCTTGACTTTTTTACAATCCCCACCACCACCGGGTGAAAAGTCCCTGACATCATCATTTGGCTGTTAGTCAGAGTAGAGGTCAAATAGGGATTGACAATGGGAGCAACACATTTTATGTTGATATAATTTTCTGGCAGAATATAACTTTAATTCAGTAATGGAGAAAACAAAACAATGTCCAACCTTTGGGTTTACACCAATATGAGGTACATTACACACCTGAATCTCAAATAAATTAACATCTTCATTCAACACATATCCCTTGTTGTGGGGACATAGAAGTCCTGAACAATTTTTCTAACAGGCACAGAATTTTCAGATGGAAGTAGCCTCCTTTGGAGTCACCAATGGAAGCTGTGCTCTTCTGAGATGAAACTTGCTCTTGTTGTTGCAGTCCATGTGACTATTAACTCTTCTTGGAGAGCTCCTGAGCCACATCATGTCCTGGTATGTTCTCAACTGCTGTTAGTTTAAGGGAATGGTCTTGTTCTGTAATTTAGTTGAAAATATCCCTTGTCTAAACAGTCCCCAGAATAAGAGACTACAATGAAAAATGGAATCATAAGTCTAGAATTTATAAGCGCATGAGATGACTGTTGTGGCTTCTGATGTGGTCCCTGTGTTACCTGTTGCTTTATCCAATTTTAGCATTTATTTGATATCACATGTTCAGGATGCAACTGTAAGCATTCACAGTTAACTAGTCCATTCCAAATCAATAAACCTGCTTAAATATAATTGCTTTATTTTAGAGTAGATGGAAAGTTATGTGCCTCTAGAACAATTCACCTATAATACTAAATAAGTAGAAAAGGCTTTCTACTTTAGGTACTCTCAAAGACAGCTGGAATTGGATTTCTTTATGTAAAAGGAGCAGAACTTGTAAACAAAGCAGTGGTGTGTCCTGTGGGGTCAAAATCTGCAAGATGGTAGATGCAACATAGTAATCCAAGATCCACACCTTTAAAGGCATACCTTTATGAAAGGGGCAGCGTCCCAACCCCACCCACCCCACTACCCATCTACAGAAACCACCGATAGCAAATATAGGATAAAGATATATCTTGCATTCTTCAACTTCAGCAGAGCTTTTTCAGGCTTTTCCCCTGAAATGGCAGGGGAATATTTCCCCTGCCATTTCCCAATGATCCAGCATGGTCTAAACTGCAAGGATACAGTATGTGAGATAGAGAGAGACTTGCTACCAAAGGCATTTTATCTCTTTACTCATTCTTTCACTATCAATTTCATCATACTCCTTTCAACAAATAGCTAGGAAAATGATGTGATGATGACAATAATGATGATGATACAGCTGGAAAAGTATTCAAATACCAAAAAAAAAAAAAAAAATTGGAATGGAAAGTGGAGTTCCTTCTAAGTACATCTTGTGGAACCACCTGTCATTTCCTTCATAGACAGTTGCTCTTATGAGATTTGTTAAGTAAACTTATCTTCTGCCTTTACTAAGTATTGAGTTAAGTAGCCAAGTACAGTAATGAATTTCTGTTGACAGAGCTGACACAACAAAGGCTCACAATAAATGGGTTGTGATTTTTAACATCTAGTAAATGCTTGTCTTTGTATTGTTTATGAGTGCAAGATTGTTGCTATTTTTGTTTTGTTTTTTAATGGTACATTTTTACAGCTATGCAGCTATGTTCCCAATAGTAACCTGCAAAAATGTGGTTAAATAATAATTAGTGCCATCTAATGTGAGGGAATAAAGAACAATTTCAAATTTCCTGTCAGTATGGTATCTCTATCTTTTCCCACACCCCAAGTTTAACAATAAGGATTGGAAAATAATTTTGCTTGAAAAATTCTAGATGTCTGCATCAAACCAGAAGGTTGGGAATCCATGCTTCTATTAGAACTAATGGACATGCATAAGGCATAATAATTATAATGATGGTTTGGTCCCATCTTTTCTGCAAAGCATTCTTGGGAAGAATTACAGTGAGAATGGGCTAAATCTTGACATTTAAGGAGCCCACGTGTATGCACAATACATTCAAAATATATAATCAGACAAGTGCTCTTGTTTAAGACCTGTCAACATCTCTAAAAGGATGCTGATTTGTTAGAAAGGTCTTTTTATGGAAATTAAGAACTTTACAACAATGGTGCTTTAATAACTCAAGTGAATGACAGAAAACTGACAGGGCAATTTTATCTTTCATTTTAGAGCATTACTCTGATTTACAAGAATAATACTTAGTTAATGCATTAGTTGTTTCCCAGGTTTATTAAAGAGCACATTTAGTGGAGGTGGAGCAAAAAATTATGCTACTCTGCATGTAAGTATGGGTTTTTGTATTATGAAATAGAAATTATACTTTTACTTTTGCTGTGAACTGTATAAAAGATTTTGAAGATTGCAAGTCTACTTTTGGAACTGAAGCAGTGTGACATGTCAAAAAAATAATGATTCCTCTTTATTCCATACTGGCCAGACTGCAGCTAGAATATTGCATTCAGTTTTGGACAACGCATTTTAGAAAAAGACATTTTAAAACTGTTCAATATTTGAAGGAGAATGATAGGAGTCCTGGAAGAAACCGCTTATAAGGAAAGATTGGAGGCACTGAAAACATTTACACTGGAGCTTACAAGGAATCATAAGTACCTGAAGGACTGTTATGCAGAAGACAGGTATAAGTGTTCAAAGTTGTTCTGGAAGACAGGAGAAAAACCAGTGGTTCGAATTATAAGGGAATGGAATTCAGGACATTTTCAAAAACCTCATAGGTAAGAATTGTCAACAGTGGAATTGTTTACTTGAAGAGGGGTTGGATTCTACTTCATTGAAGAGGTTGGACAGCCATTTTTCACTGATGTTGTATTGGATTCCGGCATTTATTTAGCGGGAGATGGAATTAGATGAATTCCAAAGTCTTGTGTATTCTATAATGCCACACAATAACTTCCTCTGTACTTCTTTTGCAAAAAGGTTACCCAATCTGGACTGCAAAATATCTGGTTGACAAGAAGATTGGAGCAGAATTTTCTATCTCTCTTTGCTACCACCTCATCGTCATTGGGACTTTTGCAACCCATATCTGAGAAGCTTATTTGCATTACATACCCTGGCATTATTATAAATCTTGTTCATACACATTAAACCGGCTTATACATGAAGTCAATATCTAGTTCAGGGATGTCAAACTGGCAGCCTGCAGACCAGATGCGTCATGCGCAGGCCATGCCCACCCCAGCTCTGCAAATGGGAAAAATGTCACGAAACAGCACAGCACGGCAATGTGACGCAGCAAGTTTGACACCCGTGATCTAGTTAATTTAACCATAGTTTATTTAATCACAATTGGCTGGGTTTGTACAACACAAGCCATAATTCATGGCTTATCAAGCCCAAGAACTGGATTCACAAATCTTTTAAAGTTGAAATGAGGGGCGATTGAGTCTAACTTAAAGTTAAGTTAGACTCAATTGCCCCTCATTTCAACTTTAAAAGATTTGTGACTTACTGTCAGTCAAACCATGCTTTCAGAAAATCCAGGAATTTACTGTTGCAGTGCTAAAGTGTTATGACAGAAGGAGCTGTTGCATAAAAGATGCCTTAATATAAATACTTGATTGCCTCAGTACATAAGAAGGCTTGTTAATACCTAGCCTGCCTCTCCCTTTGGCTTAATGGAAAACAGATCAGAAGCAGGAAAGCAGATCTCCCATCTCCCATCTCTCTGATTAATTTTCCCAGGAAAGTGCCATGTGACAACATTCAAAGCTTATTTCCTGGATCTTGTTTTTGTGAAAGTGACATGACAGCTGTATTTTTCTGCAGAGAACTTGCACATAACACATGCTCTCATGACCACATGGCTTGAGTCGGCTTAATGCGATAAGCAGAGCTTTAAGCCTCATGTCAATGTCACTTCCAGCTGGTTCTAAAGCAAAATGATATATATACTCTCCAGCTTACATTTGCTGTGTAATTCAACTGCCCTGAATTCTCTAAGATGTCTGCATGTACTGAAGTAGATTTGCTGATGTATTTATACTCAGAAATTGTTTCTCAAGATGATAATAATTGAGGTTTATTTATGTCTCATTCAGATACTCCTCCAATCTCAGTATGGTGAATCTCAGTATGGTTTTTAGATGAGATGCATACAATGAAATAATATTATTGTGCTCTTGTTATTTCAGAATAGAATAGAATAGAATAGAATAGAATAGAATAGAATAGAAGTTGGAAGGGACCTTGTAAGTCATCTAGTCCAACCCCCTGCTCAAGCAGGAGACCCTATACCATTTCTGAAAGATGGCTGTCCAGTCTCTTCTTGAAAGCTTCCGGTGATGAAGCTCCCACAACTTCTGAAGGCAAGCTGTTCCATTGGTTGATTGTTCTCACTGTCAGAAAATTATTTCCTTCTTATTTCTAGGTTGAATCTTTCCTTGATCAGTTTCCATCCATTATTCCTTGTCTGGCCTTCAGGTGCTTTAGAAAATAGGTTGACCCCCTCCTTTCTGTGACAGCCCCTCAAATATTGGAACACTGCTGTCATGTCACCCCTGGTCCTTTTCTTCACTACACTAGCCATGCCTAGTTCCTGCAACTGTTCTTCATATGTTTTAGCCTCCAGGACCCTAATCATCTTTGTTGCTCTTCTCTGTACTCTTTCTAGAGGTGTGGTGATCAAAACTGGATGCAGTATCCTAGGTGTGGTCTTACTAAGGCTTTATATAGTAGTATTAGTACCTCACGTTATCTTGATTGAATCCCTCTGTTAATGCAATTTAGGATTACATTTTTTGTCTGCCACTGCACATTGCTGGCTCATATTTAATTGACTGTCCACCAAGATACCTCTCACAGTTACTGCTATTAAGCCAGGTTTATAAATGTGTTTAATAAATTTTAAAAAATTATAATTCCAGATGATAAGATCCATAGGAACACAATATTTCCTCTTCCTAACGTAAAATATGATGAGAAGATGCAAAATTATTCAGAGTAGGTGGTAGTCAGTGAGGTTTTGTTTCCAAGGACATCACCATACATATGAAATAAACAATTCTAACCCTAGGAGTGTGCTTTGAAAGCCAGAAGCGAATAAGAACACAGTTCTTAAGAAAACAAACACTTTTTTGATGTTATTGAGGAATTTCTTCATTCAGTGAAATGATACATTTGTGCAGAAATTAATGGAAACTTTAAATGGAATTTTAGAGTAATAAAAATAAAAACACATAATATACCACATTACTATATACAGAGGCACACATCAAAGTAAGATTGTGTAAAACAGTAGAGATTTCATCAGAAAGCTAAGGTGCTATTTAACTGTTTCTCAAATTCAGGTGATTGTCAGGCTTTCTTGGAAGATCTGGAAAACTGTGGCTCAGCCAAGGTTTGATCCCTTATTACTCAGCTGCTAAGAGAGTTTAATCTTACTGAACTGAACAGGGCAACATATAAACTGGTCTCCATTTCCTTGTTATTCCAGCTGTTGGAATTGCTAATGCTGCATATTTGCAAACTCCAGCTCTCTGTAAATAAAGTCTCTGTTGTAATGTCTTGTCCTCTCTATTATTGAATTGATTAATATTCTCTTTCTTTACATATGTTTTCTGTTAGACCTACTGAAATTTTGGTATTGCTGCTATCATTAAAAAGTGAAAACCAGAATCAAGAGAATTTCCAATATCTACTAATCTATTGCATGTCCATTCCTACTGTGTTTTATATAATGTCACTTTATTTATTTATTTATTTATTTATTTAATTAATTAATTAATTAATTAATTAATTTTTATGCCGCCCCCGCTCCCGAAGGACTCGGGGCGGTGAACAGCCAGAATTAAAAACACACAATACAAATATTAAAATATATTAAAACAAAATTAAATTATCTTTGGCTTCTCCAATTTTAAAACCCCTTACCCATAAAATTCACCCAATTAAAATTTTAACCCAGCCCAGCTTGCTGAAATAAAAAAGTCTTCAGGGCCCGGCGGAAGGTCCGAAGGTCCGGGATTAGTCGTATCCCTGGGGGTAGCTCATTCCAGAGGGTGGGTGCCCCTACAGAGAAGGCTCTTCCCCGGGGGGTCGCCAGCCGACATTGCCTGACAGATGGCACCCTGAGGAGACCCTCTCTGTGGGAGCGTGTTGGCCGGTGGGAGGTTATCGGAGGCAGAAGGTGGTCTCGTAAATAACCGGGTCCTAAGCCATGGAGTGCTTTGAAGATGAGGACCAACACCTTGAAGCGCACTCGGAAGACCACTGGAAGCCAATGCAGCTCGCGCAGGAGAGGTGTCACGTGGGAGCGCCATGTCGCCCCCATAAGTACCCACGCGGCTGCATTCTGCACCAGTTGGAGCCTCCGAGTGCTCCTCAAGGGGAGCCCCATGTAGAGAGCGTTGCAGTAGTCGAGGTGGGAAGTGACGAGGGCATGAGTGACCGTGCATAGGGAGTCCCGATCCAGAAAGGGGCGCAACTGACGTATCAGGCGAACCTGATAGAAAGCCCCCCTGGCCATGGCCGTCATATGCTCTTCTAAAGACAGCCATGCGTCCAGGAGAACACCCAAGTTACGCGCCCTCTCCGTGGGGGCCAATGTCTCGCCCCCAATAGTCAGTGATGGCACCAGCTGACTATATCGGGACGCTGGCAGCCACAGCCACTCAGTCTTGGAGGGATTGAGTCAAAGCCTGTTCCTCCCCATCCAGACCCGCACAGCCTCCAGGCACCGGGACATCACTTCAAGGGCATCATTGGGATGGTCTGGGGTGGAGATGTACAGCTGGGTGTCATCAGCGTACAGATGGCACTGCACCCCAAAACCATGGATGATCTCGCCCAGCGGCTTCACATAAATGTTGAACAGGAGAGGCGAAAGGACTGACCCTTGTGGCACCCCACAAACCAAGTGCCTTGAGGTCGACCTCTGCCCTCCAGCCAACACAGACTGCGACCGGTCGGAGAGATAGGAGGAGAACCACTGTAAGACAGTGCCTCCCACTCCCAACCCCTCCAACCGGCGCAGCATGATACCATGGTCAATGGTATCAAAAGCCGCTGAGAGGTCTAATAGGACCAGAACAGAGGAGCAACCTCTGTCCCGAGCCCTCCAGAGATCATCAACCAACGCGACCAATGCCGTTTCCGTGCTGTACCCAGGCCTGAAGCTGGACTGGAACGGATCTAGATAGACGGTTTCATCCAGGTACTGCGGGAGCTGTCGCGCAACCACACTCTCAACAACCTTCGCCAAGAAGCGAAGGTTGGAAACTGGACGATAGTTTGCTAAAACAGCTGGGTCCAGAGAGGGCTTCTTGAGGAGGGGCCTCACCACCACCTCTTTCAAGGCGGGAGGCAAGAACCCCTCACTCAAAGAAGCATTTATAATCCTCTGGAGCCAGCCTCGTGTGACCTCCCGGGTAGCCAGCACCAACCAGGAGGGACACGGGTCCAATAAACATGTGGTTGCGTTCAACCTCCCCAGCATCCTGTCCACGTCCTCGGGAGTCACAGGGTCGAACTCATCCCAGATAACCGTCTCAAGACAGACCTCGGACAACCCGCCTGTACCTACCCAGTCAGAGTCCAAGCCTTCCCGAATCTGAGCGACTTTATCGTGCAGATAATGCACCAAATCCTCAGCACGACCTTGCAAGGGTCTTCCCGCGCTCCCAAATGGAGAAGGGAGCGAGTCACCCTAAACAAGGCAGCTGGGCGATTATCTGCCGACGCGATAAGAGCGGAAAAGTAATTACACTTCGCCACCTTTATCGCCACTAAGTAGGTCTTGATATAAGACCTCACTAGTGTACAGTCAGATTCGGAGCAACTGGCCCTCCAACTACTCTCTAGGCGTCTTTTCCGGCGTTTCATCCCCCTCAGCTCCTCGGAGAACCAAGGAGCTGGGCAGATTCGGCGCCGGGTCAGAGGCTGCAAAGGCACGACCCGATCTAAAGCGCCAGCGGCCGCCCTATCCCAGGCAGCCACCAAGTCTTCCATCAAGTCGCGCGCCAGAGTCTCAGGAAATGGCCCAAGCTCCATTCGGAACCTATCAGGATCCATCAGGCGCCTGGGGCAGAACCACCTGATCGGTTCCGCCTCCCTGCGGTGGGGCATAGCGGTCAGGAAGTCAAGTCTGAGGAGAGAATGGTCTGACCATGACAAAGGTTCAATAACTATATCCCCTGTATCTAAGCCATTCAACCACTGACCAGAGATGAAAACCAAGTCCAGCGTGTTTCCTCCTATGTGAGTGGGGCCCTGAATTAACTGGGTCAGGTCCATGGCCATCATGGAAGCCATGAACTCCCGAGCCACCTCAGATGCTTCACCAATGGACGGCAGGTTGAAATCCCCCATGACTAAAAGCCTGGGGGTATCAACCACCACCCCGGCTATAACATTGAGGAGCTCAGGCAGGGTCGCTGCCACGTAGCAAGGAGCCAGGTACGTAACCAGCAAGTCCATCTGCCTCCCATGGCCCCACTTCATTATTGTTTGACTCATCCTCAAGTAAAACTGTAAACAAATAGAGACAATGTAATCTACTGATGAGAGACCTAGACTGAAACTGGAGAGACACCGTTTATGTTAGTCCAAAGTTAAATTTTAAAAGGATAGAGGTTTATGAAAGAATCATGCATGTATATATAACTATAATGTAGTATTAGCTGTTAAAAAACTGTCGACATATCACTGGGATCTATTGAGGCTCTTTAGCAAACTTCTTGTTACAGGAAGGAGCATGAGAAATAGCTTTAAATCAAAATCACCCATTGGCTTACCCAGATCTTTATTATAGGCAATTCATATAACACATGAAGAAGTATTTTTTCATTAAATCAGTACTACACTTTTAATGCTAAGAAAATGAGATGACTCCATGCAGAGACGATTTTATTTCTAAATATCATTCATTTACAACTGAGTGACTATTATCATAAATCAATCATACTAGAAAAATCTGTATTAGAGGAGGGTTTTCATGCATGCTACTTCTATGCTATTGGGATAGATTTCTTTTTTTCTTAATATTTATTTTTAGACCTATAGCCTCACACTGCTTAGCAGCTCAACTGTGGTTTCTAAAATTTTAAAAATCAACTGTCCTTCATAGTTCCTTGAGTACAATGAATCATTTGATAAAGCTTTGATTATTCATAATTACATTAATAAGAAAATGTGCATTTGTTTCTGCATTAAGAGCTATCACATCCTTTGCAAATAGAATTATAACAGGCAGTCAGAAAATATATCCAGGCCAAAGAGAAATGGTGGGGTCAGAGATTCATATACTAGAAACCTGACTATAAAGAATTGGCACTTGAAATTCTCATAAAATTATTGTAATGGTTATATCAGACAGATCATTAATATACACAGGAGACAATTTATGGCTAGCACCAGAACCTCCACAAAGGCAGAATTTTGCAGCAGTCCTTGAAATAAACAGATGTTGTGTCCTTAGCTGATGTATCAAAGTACGTTTATATAAAAGTAGCTTAAAGTAATCCATTTGTAAAAACAAATGCAAAAACTCCATTTGCAAGGGGTTATTTTTATGACAAATTACTCTTCTCTGCATTCTCTGCTGTAAGAGCAATCACAGGCTCCTTTAGCAAGCAAGCTCCAGTCACAAGTTGCATAAGCAAAGAATGCTAAGAAGCTTTGGCCCAAATTGTGTTCAAGACCAAAATTTATCAGGTAACATTAAGTAAGGTTGCAATGTACAAATTGAGTGCTAAAAACAAAGTATTGAAGTGCAGGGTGTTATTGGCCACTCTATCTTATTTTCCCTTCTCCCAGAATCCTCAATATCTATGTCCACTGAACACGGAGTTTTTCTTGATAACATCTCCCTCAGCCTTTTCCTCCTCTGAAGATCTACTAGAATATTGGTATTTCCTGGACCTGCTAGAATGACCCACAAGGGCAAGTATATCTGCTTATATAGAGAATTGGGTTGGAGAATTGAGATGACTAGCATCCCAAGAAGCTATTTTGCCTTCCAGGAAATGGTTGGTATGTGACAGGCCATGCCTGTTCTGGCAGCCATCTCATGAATGAGCATGACTCCCAGAGCAGCCATTTTGAACACGGGTCCATGTTTTCAACTTTTGAAATATGTCCTCAATGTAATAAGGATACTGACCTCTGATTGTTGATATAGGTGGTCTTTTCCAAGCAAACTTTCTTTTTCTCTAAGTCCCCACATTTATTATAGCCTTTATTTGTTTGTTTGTAAATTATTTATATGTAAATAAATAAATGCTATTTTTATCTCACCAATCCCTTCCTTTTATTTTCATTTTTGTTTCCAGAATTACCAGTCGTTTTAAAGCATTTTTAGTGTCATCTAGTGGTGAGAAATGGAATGATACAAGGGAAATGGATGCCTATTGAAGGAATAAAAAAAAACAGGCAGCCATCAAGTTACAACAGTTCATTTAGTGACCATTTGAAGTTACAGGAACACTGTAACTTTAGTGACTTATGACTGTTTTCACACTTATAACCATTGCAGCATCCCAATGGTCACGTGATTAAAATTCAGACACTTGGCAACTGGTTCATATTTCTGTCAGTTGCAGTGTCCCGTGATCATGTAATCAGTTTTTGCAACCTTCTGACAAGCAAAGTCAATGGGAAAACCCGTTCACTTAGCAGCCATGTTACTAACTTAATGATTGCAGCGATTCACTTAACGATTGTGGCAAGAAAGGTCGTAAAGTAGGGCAAAATGCACTTAATAACTGTCTCATTAGCAACAGAAATGTTGGGCTCAGTTGCGGTTATAAATGGACAACTCCCTATACTTCATCTTTTTTTCCTTCTTATATTTTTTTTTCTATTTCTTGTTCCTTTGAATTTTAATAACAGTATCAAAACTGCTACACATTATCATTTCATAAGGGAAGCCAATATCATTTGAAGAAAGCGGCTAGCCTTGGCGTGTTTCTTCAGCTTTTCCAGACATGGAGTTAAGGGATCTTCGGGTTAATTACTTATTTCTGAGCATTGCAATCCATAGCAGTTTTTAATAGGGACTGCTTGTTTCTTTGCTGACATTGCTTATTCTTGTCAATCTGAATACAAATCATTTTATCAGGGATGCTTTATTATCCACACAAGCTGAAGCAATCGGTGACACATGAAATTAGATAATTATACCTCCGTAGCCAGTAACATTATTTCTGGAAGGTGTTGAGCACTGTAATGTAACAAAGCCTTGTTTGTGTATTTCTGGAACAACCAAATGAATAGTGTACTTTGTTTCTCAGCTGTTTGGTCAAAACCACCTTAGTTAATCCTGGGTTTTGAGTCAGCAGCATTTTTAAAGAGAGACCAGGCTAGCCACAACTTCCAAGAAATAAGAGAGTAAATTGACATTTGCCGTACCTGCCCTTTTCTATATCTATCAGCTTTCTTCAACTCTAAGAAAACAGTTTTTTTAGGGAACCTCACATGTGGAATAAGGTGCATTGCCTCCAATTCTACCAAATGGGAGATACCCACTAGAATAGATAAAGAAAATTCAGTTTTCTGTATCTTTGTGCTGCCATCTACTGGTCATCTGCAGCTCTGGTAGTCTTATAATGGCTTTTATGCCACAAAGATAACATAAACAGAGGAATTCTAAGATATTTTCCTGTGGATATTTTCACTTAGTTATTTCTAATAATAGGTAGAAAATATTCTTGCTTTCTACATTTTAACAGTTAATTTTGTGAAAATAAATTTACAATTACGAGTTAAAATTCTGATGTTTTGCCTTTCATTATATAATCTTCTCTCCATAATCTAAATCTGTCTTGGATTCTTATGTTTCCATTTAATCCAAAGGGAATATATTAAAAGGAAATTTCTCCCATCTGGCTTTTTCAGCAGTGGTGCTACTGAATTCCACAGTGACATGCCATTGAAGGCTTTTCTATAGTCAGTGGTTACACATGTTAACTTTTTTGTATTCTTTGGCTTTCTCAATTATTCATGGTTCATCAGCAATAATGCATTTTGTTCCTCGTCCTTTTCTAAGGGCACCTTGAATACCTGGCATACCTTTCCATGTATGCCTATAGTCTAATCTCTTTTGGATGATCCCGAGTATTATTTTGTTAGCATGTGAAATTAAGTTTATTACACAATAGCTGGCACACTGTTAACCCCCTTTCTTTGATATTGGTATGTAGACTGAACTTTTTCAATCGTTTAGCCACTGTTTCTTTCTCTGGATTTTCTAGCATAGTTTGGTTAGAAACTTTACAAAGTATTCTTCTGTTGCTTGTCACATTTCTGTAAATATCCCATCGTTTCCTGCAGCCTTCTTACTTGGTAATGGCTGGAGTGCTAATTTAATTTCATCTTCAACTACTAGAGAGTCTTTCAAATAGGGAATGTTGTCTTTATTTCCTTCATTAGATTTTTACCACCCTACCTCAAGATAATGCTGGATGGCTCACTATTTAAAAAAGAAATATAAAATATATAATAGACAACATGAGAGGTACAAAACATCAACATCTGTCTCAAAAGTATAGTCTAAATTTACTACCCATCATCTCCCCAATCTATCAAAGGCTGGGAGAACAGCCATGTTTCAAGGCCCTTCTGGACCACTATGAGAAAGATAGATGCCATGTCAGAAGAGGTATTATTCCAGGGTTGCAAAAGATGGCATTGCTTAATCAAAGGGACCGAGGACTGCTATCTCTACCAGCATTTACCAAATGGTCAAAAATCATGGGAGATAGGCCATCCCTCAAGTAACCTATCCCAATGGCATGTAGAATTTAATATATGGTAACCATCAAATTGAACTGGATCTGGAAACCAGCACAGCTCACATGGGTGTACCAAAACATACCCATCATTGTCCAGGCTGCAGCATTCTGAACCAGTTGAATCTACTGAGTAATCTTCAAAGACAGCCAGGTAGAGATCATTGCAGTAGTTGAGTTGTGAGGTAACTGGGGTATGAGTGACTATCTGAAGGTATTCACAATCCAGACAACCATCCCACAGTCCCCCCTGCCATACAATGGGAAAGATCACAAACAATTAGACAAGAAGAACAACATCCTCTAAAGCTCGGAGAACGGCCCCAGTAGGACACACACTGGAATTCAAAGCAATGAATCAGGCAATGATGCATCCAAATGGCAAGATGAATTCCTTAAATAAATGCAACATTCCCAGATTGGCATTACCAAGCACTCTCCAATTCCTCCCTGCCCCACTCCAGACCAGCCATCTTTGAGAAGATACTTCTAAAATATATTGAATGTTAACATCTCTACTTCAGAAAATTGCAGTATACATCATTTATTTGACCTTTGTTTGATTCAATTTCAATTACTTTATGTGTCCCTTGATGTCTTGTAGCATACCAATTAAAAGTTAGAACCTCCTTCTGAATCCAGAGATCTTTTGGAATACTTTTTTGTACTTTTCTATGTTTGTTTCCATTTTCAAGGTCTTAACAGCTTTTGTAGTAATACTGCCTCTGGTCTCTTCTAACAAGTCTCTGAAATTCTTTATGAAATTCCTTTCAGAGATCTTTATCTTTCTTGACTGGCTTCTCTTCTCTGATTGGCAATTTCCATTGTCTTTTCCGACAGTTTGGTTTCTTCTGCTCTAATTTAATGTTCTGTTTAAAACTAATAGATGAATATGTGAACTTTTTTGACAGAAAAGGATGAAATAAAGGTGCAGGAATGTAATTTATTGTGATGCTATAGCCTGGCATGCTTCAAGTCACAAAAATCTTTGTTTTCACTGACAGCTTTTTTTTTTAATTGTTAATTATAGTTGTAGACTGTTAAGGAGGAGAAGAGTGTGAGAGAGAACAAATGGGATTTTAAGAAAAGGAATAAATGGATTTTTATTTTTCTATTTTTTTGCTTTAAATGAGATGTGTCGTTGGTCTGAGCAGTTGTTCGTTTTCATATCTCCACTTTCATCTCATCATGACAAGCACATACACTTCCAATGTTTTTTTAGTTATATTCTGATACCTTCAACAAGTCTCAGCCTGTAGGAAGTTAGCACCCACCCCTTTCCTAGAAGAATGAAATATTTTAGGAAATATTAAAAAGGCAGAATATTATGTTTCCCTGGTTGAGAAATGGAGAAACATGTTTTAAAGACAAAGCAACTCCCACCTTCCTGCCTTCACACACCCCCTTTTGTTAATGAGCCAGAGGCAGTAACTCAATCCTTTGTCAAAGGACCATCTGCAACACAATAGCAACAGAAACTCACCACATGGCACCTGGGAAGATTATATCAGCCAGCAAGGCTAGCTAAAATCCCCACCCTCTCGGAGTCTGACAACCAATCAGGATACACTTTCGGGGCCCCAGGAAGTTCAAAGCCAGAGAGAGCATAAAACTCGGGGACTCGTTGACTCTCAGCCCTTTTCTGTTCAGGAACTCAAACCATGTGATCCTGTCCATTAAACCATCTTTCCAAGCAGTCTCCATGTTTCCAGTGTCTTTTTCCCCACTTGGAGCTGAACCCAGAAGGATAATTCTTCCTACAATTCTATATATAGGTTAGGCTCAAGCCATACTTAGTTGTACCAGTATTAAAGTAGTATTTTCCAGTTCTGCGTTAAATAAATGTTAACTCTCCTCAGATACAGATAGAAGTCATACAATTAATACAAAATAAAGTTAGGCTACAAGTCTCTTTTATCTTAAGAGGATAAGAGCCTTGGTAGTACAGTGGTTTAAAGGACCCTGTTATTAACACAGCTGCCTGCAATTACTGCAGATTCGAATCTTACCAGGCTCAAGGTTGACTCAGCCTTCCATCCTTTCTAAGGTAGGTTAAATGAGGACCCAGTTTGTGGGGTCAATAAGCTGACTTTGTATAAATATACAAAAGTATGAAGGCTATTGCTTAACGCATTGTAAGCCGCTCTGAGTCTCCGGAGAAGGGCGGCATATAAATCAAATTTTTTAAAAAAGGCATATGGGAAGAGTTTTGATTTGCGTGTAGAATATTTTTACAAGAAAAATACAATAGTACAAATACAATACAATACAAATTATACAAGAAAATTTGGAGATTTGGCAGAAAAATTACTAGGACCAGATATCTTCCAAGGTTTGTGTGGTATAGCTTTAGGAGAAAGCTCTGAGCCAATATTATGTATATATTTTTAATGTAAAAATAGATACTTTAATGATGAGTTAATATCAGCAATTGTTAAACAAACTGCAATCCTATACATGCATCCTGAAAACAAATCCTAGTTTTAAAAAGCAATATTGCCAAATAAAAGTATGTGTCATATAATATTTGTCAATCTGGCAATCTTCAGATTTGTGGGATTTGAGGGTAGCATCTCTGCCTTCTTCCATTAAACCTTAGGATCTCGCTCATGCTGAGGTGCTAATATAAAATGGGTAAACAGTTAAACCACATGTCAATCTATTTAAGGAAATATATATATTTGGATATGGCAAGATTTATCCTTCTCAAATTTAATGTTTTCCAAGCAAACATTGGTTGCATAAACTGAAATTATCCAAATGCAGTGTGGCCTGGGCAACAGGGCAGACAAACACACCCAAATAATTCTGCGAATTCAACTAACTGTTAAAAGGCATGGTCTGTTTGTTAGGGTTGGTTAATCTAATTTTGCTTTTTCATTCTCTGTTGGGAAATGTGCCATTAAACTATACCTCCAGGGCTATGAGCACACACTATACTGGGCATCCTTCCAGAACTTAGCCTATAAATGCTGAATACATATTGGATTTCATTCAAGGATATTTTAGCACCCTGTAAGGGTTCAAGGGAAAACAAAGGCCTCAGGTTTAAGAAACATCACATGCAATTCCAGAACTGATTGCATAACAGAAAAGGCCAAAACACTGAATATCCCTCTCTGACCACCTTTAGAGTAAAAAAATGTCATGTGTATAGGACAGAAAGAATGTCCTTTTCAGCAGTAACTTCCATCATAATACATAGCCATTTTAAAAACATGTGGATTTCTAGGAATATCATTTTATAGTTCTGCACATTATTGAAAAAAATCTAGTTGACTGGAGTTCTACAGCATTTTAAGCCACAACAAATGAGGTAATATAAGAACCTAGGCAGGGTCTCAGAACTGAACATGTGAGCTGATTCTATGTTCTGACTTTTATGCAGCTTCCTATGTTATTCTATGAATGTGGAATGTAACAATAAAGTACTATTTATTTAGTTATTATTTATTTAATATTTAGGCACTATTATTACAGTTTGACAATATGGGTTAAAAAAAACTACTGGAAAGAGACAACACAAGATTCTTTACTGACATGCACATTTTGGCCCTTGTTAGACTATTAAGGATGATAGTTCTATCTATTTTTTAGCCCAACCAAGAATTCTGGATGATTTCCTAAAATTAAAAAGCAATAAGGCAACATTATACAAAAATACCCCAGTCACCCTTAGGGAACAAATAAACACCTTCTATATCACCCCCAAGCCAAAGGACCTGAGAAACATTTTAACCCAATGTCTGAGAAAAGTACCAATTTTTAGGGCTCACTTAAAAGGGTGGGGCATACAAATCCCCAGAGGAATGCTGTTTCAGAGGGCAGGGTCTGTAACAGAAAAGGCCTACTTCCTGGATCTTGCTACATTACAATGCTTGATTAATAAGACCTGAAGCAATCCAGCCTTGAGTGATTAGGCAGGCATTGTGGGAGAGAGACAGTTCCTCAGCTAGGCCCTCTGTCATGTAGGGCTTTAAGCTGTAAGTAAGCAGCATCCTGAATTGGCAACAAAGCAGATATATTACATGAGTATAGCAAGACTTGCTTGTGTCACTGCATTCCAGACCAGTGGTAGCTTTTGAGTGGTCTCCAAGGACGGCCTCATGCAGGGCACATTAGAATAGCCAACCCGAAATGAGACCAAGACAAGGAAGGCTCTTGATCTAGGGATAAATCCAACTGCCACAAAAGATGAACTTGTACAAAGACCTTCCAGGCAGGAGTTGCTTCTTGCTCTTCAAGCATGGGCTGAGAATCCAAGAAGAGAAGACCTCTAGATCCCTTCAATCCATCCCTTCAGTCCATTCACAATCAAAGGTAGAAAATTCTCAGAAATGGAAGGACCAAGCATTCACAGCAATTTGGGTTTACTAGGATTGAGCTTGAACCTGTTCTCACTAATCCAGATCTCAATAGCCTCTAACACCTTGAAGGTGGTCACCAGGATTTAGCTGGGTATCATCCTCATATTGATGATACATGACTCTGAACCTACAAATAACTTTCTCCAGTGGCATCATGAAGATATTAAACAAAAAGATGCTAAATATGAGAACATCAAGTTCTATGACACCTCACAAATCAGAGGCTTTAGCTTCAATCTCTCCAAATTAACTTGCATTTGGAGAAAGAAGGAGAACCACCTTGTCATGGCCAACTCAAACTCAGAAGATAAAGTCAAGATAAAGGTGGGTCATCAACCTGAGGTGATACAACTGGAAGAGTCACAGACAGGGAAAACAGCATTTCCTAGCAACCAGGAGAGGCATCTATTATTGGCCTCAGAAGATGAGGAAGAGCTAACACCTTCGTCCACCAATTCAAGGGCCCACAATGAAGAAAGGACAGATGAATACAGGCATTCAGCAAGATTATTGGCCAAAAGGAACTCTGCCACTCAAAGGAACAAATCAGGATCACATCACCCCTATTTAAAGGGGAGCTATGAACCCCACAGATCTGTGAGCAATAACTCTCCATTTACCTCACCAACATGTTCCTCAGCTCCTCAGCCTCCTTCTCAAGCAGTGATCCTAGATCCTCATACCACTGTTGTTTGATCCTCTAGTACCTTGTTTATGATATGTCTTTAAGTTGGTTGAGTTAAGTTGGTCAAGTTGGTTAATTTTGCTCAACCTTCTTAGTAAAGATATAAGACTTACCTTTAGATCTAGGATTTCCATGGGCTGGGACACAACACATCTTAATACCATGTCCTCACTTCTACTTCCCACAACTAATCCAGAATCCCATAATCAAAAGCTGCTGAGAGATCAAGGAGGAATAGGAGAAGCTCTCATATCCATTTATCTGTTGCACAGAACATCTTAAAACCATCCTGGATGGTTTTTTTAAAAAAAATTATCCAGTTTTCTTGTCATTCTTGGACCACTAATAAAATATCCCACAAATTGTCCTTATTCCCACTTACACAGCTTCCACACTCCATGTTCCATGTTGCAGTTCTTCACCACTGAAAATGATATGACCCCTGCTGAGAATAATATGGCCACTATAGTTAGAACTGCCTGGTCAAACATATCACCACCGATGGAGAAACTTCCATTATACCTTTCCTCTGCTGTTACCAACAACTTTATCACCACCAAGGACAAAATCCCACATTGGACCCCATCAGAGAGACTGAGCCTATAGCCAATCAATCTGCTCAGTTACATCCACAGCTCAATATTCCTAAATTATTCCCAGGAGGTGGGTCTCTGCCTCCAGGTGGCTCTGATTCCATAATCAGGTAGGTCCATTGAGTACTGGTATGACCAAAGTGGTGGGTCATAGACACTGGTAGAGAAGAGTCCATGGTTCTACACTTCAAGTTAGTTATGATGCCCATACCATTTTCAGACAAACTTTGCAGTATTCTAATATGATGTTTCCAAATGTTGACTGTTGGGGGGCGGTTGTTAATCACCATGGGGTTTCCTGGAATGCCTAGGAGGAAAATAGAACATTGTTATGTTATGGAATAATTAATTAAGGAGTTGTGTGCTGTTCCATACTTTTAATTAAAATATTCTTGAGTAATCAAGAAAAAATGTATGTATGTTTATATAATTCAAGGAGAAATGTTAAAGAATAATGATCTGGAACAAACAATGATAATTACTGAAGGGCCATTGGAAGAATGATCATTGCTTCTGTGAGATTTTTTAAAAAAATTTAGACTCAAGCATTCTGTTTTAATAAATATTCCATTCAGGACGTTAAATCCAGAGAAAGTTATGCCACCACAACAATGAGGTTGCATGCATTAAGTCTGCATTTTGCTGCCTTATACTTTCCATCCATGTATTTATACAGACTTTACTTAAATAGTAAATATCTACAATGACTCTCTACTTTTGATGATATAATTACTACCTTCCTTTATTGTTTTTAGCTTTGACTTTGAAATGAAAATAAATATGCAAAGCAAATGTCTCCAGAAGGAAAGTTTTTTCTCTCTCTCTCTTCCTCTCCCTTTCTTTCTGTCTTGCTGTCTCTCTTCTTCTGTCTCTGTCTCTCTCTCTCTGTCTGTTTCAACATTTCCCCCCCACAAACACACATACAAAATTGTCATCTCCTTTTAAAAATAGCAGTTGTAACATAATCTGCAGGTGCTAACTATTGCAAACCCTGGCATACCTGTTAAGATTTCACAGAACAAGTTTAACTCTTGTTTCAATAGGGAGGTGATACTTTAGGCTTCCAACTTCCAACTATCATTATTGTGCAAGTAAGCACCATTGAAATCAACACACTTCAAAGCAGATTCGCAGAGATTTCCCTATTAGTACCAACTATGTTCCTTGCACCAGAAGATGGTTCAAGGACTCTACAGTACAAAGGAATCTGCAGAACTAGATTCAAACTCGCGGCGTTGCGTTGCCATCACTTGACATATCACAACATTTTTTCCCTTCACGGAGCTGGCGTGGCCTGCACATAATGCATCAGGCCTGCAGGCCACCAGTTTGACACTCCTGTACCACAGGTATCATATTATGGATCGGCATTGATTTGGTTTTCCATAGACAACCTCACTATGTTGTCGATTCCCATTTCAAAACAGATGCCTGGTATTGAAAGGATAGCAAACATACTAGATATGGTTGAGGGTTTTTATTCTATGATTCCTGCTTTTCAAATATAGCTGTGCTGCAGAGCTTGACATAGAATATTGGTTGGGTTGCAGATCTCGCATCCAAGAGCAAAAGGGAATCCTTAAGCAAACAGAAGCATGGTCACTGCTCTTGTCCACAATGTGTCATGTGAAGAATACCCATGATATCCTCAGAAAAGATGCAGCTGGGTTAAAAAGATGCAGAAAGACAGTATGCACTTCAAATTATTGGCATCATTTAACAAGGTGGTTGAGAAAAAGCTTGCATAACCAACAGGATCTTTACCACCTTTCAAAATCACTGTTATATAAATTTCCTTTTTAAAAAAGTTGGAAATGATTTATTTCAAAAAGCATCTTCATAACTCAAATAATATTGGAGCAAAAAAAAAAAAACCCAAAGAAAAAATCAATATGCATTTTATATCTCTCAATAGGACAGCCATCTGTACTAAGAGCTTACCCTGTTTTCACAAATTTAATAGCATCTGTTATTTCCTGAAGATATCAGGGTGCGCCTAGATAAACAGCTGGGTGATGAATAATCTTGGGAAGGGCTATATTGTATTAAAAATCATTAATTTCTTCCTCAGTGATGTTTAACTTGATATTATAAAATTGAGTATAAAAATAGAAAAACTGCTGAATTCTTAGAGCAGAGGCATTACATATTTTACTCCAAGCATCCTTGGCAGTGAAATAATATAGTTTATTTATTCATTTATTTAGATTTAGAGTTATACCTCATCATAGAGATTCTAGGTAACTAACACCAGATGAAATAAAATAATAAACTCAAATTTATATTGATAATGATCACCAAGATAAAACTAGTTCTAATAAATTATGAACATTGCATGAACCGCAGTTAATCTCTCGCCCCCAATAGCTGGGAATAGTTCCAGGTCTTTCAGGCTTTTTGGAAAGCTAGAAGGATTGGAGCCAATTTAATCTCAGTATGGTATTCCAAAGTAAGATTGCTTTGGCTGTAATTGTTTCAGGCTAGAAGTTAATAGTTTACAAGATCTTGGAATTCATTTCCAGTGTCTGTGCTTATGTGATTCAATTATTCTCCTCAGCTGACTGCAAAGAGGGAGTTAGATTTCTCTTTGGAAAACATAAATAATTTGATTTGATTTGAGTGAGAGTTGTTTTCCAGGCATGTGCACAAGTTTCTTAAGTGTGTTTTGTTTGTTAATTTTTCTTTTTTCATGAAGCATATGGAATACGATCATATACTCTTGATTGTTGTAATTCATGTTTCTAATCATAAATTATGTCTGTAATATAGACTTTGTAAATTTCATTCTGAAGATCTTTGTTTCCAATACTATTTCCACATCTGCGACATATGATCACAATTTTCAAGCTGTGTAATTGTTTCATATAAATCAATCACCAAGATTTTTATTTCTGTAATTTTTAGATCTAATCTCTGTTTCAGCTTCAAAGGCTTCTGTTTCACATCATACACAACAGTTTTTACCTGTATAGACCTCTGGGGAAGAAATGGGAAAATGAAAACAGTTTTGCAAACAGACCGCCTATTACCAATTCCTCTCAGTATTATTCAATAACTGTAAACAAAATGACTGATACAGCTTTTTAAAGAGGCAGTCTAATGAAAAATTATCAAGTAGGACAGAGCCCATCACAAGACTCTTGGTCCACTACTCCTTCCCACATAGAGCTAGTAATTGTTGCATTGTTATTTTCTTAAGGATGTAAATATGTATTTGAACAGACCAACGTTCCTCTTTACTCTGGGCATTAATTTTCACAGTGGTCAATTTGATGGTGGTGAGAAGTTATGAGAAGAATAAGAATTCAGTATAGGTCTCCTAGTCATGTTTTCCAGAGCAGGATTTATTGACTGAATTTGAAGCCGGTGTTTTGTCTAAAACTGCCCCCTAGTTTAATTAGTAAACATTTCCGGCCTCTGGAGGGCCTCCGGAGCCCGGGGGAGGCCATTTTCACCCTCCTCAAGGAAAGCAGAGAACCAATTGCTAAATTCCAGGGACATCAGAGGGAGATGTGGAGGAATGTCCAGAGGTTGCTGGAGGCTCCGAACCAGGAGCAGTGAGGCCAAGCATAGTGGAACAGTCCCAGGAGGAGTGACCGGATGAGTGGAGAGCTTAGCTAGGGACAAGAGAAGTACAGCTGCAGCTGGGAAGCCCAAAGATGTTAGACTTCTCCAACATCTGCAGCACAGATGCAGTAGACCAGTGGAGATGAGGAAGAATTGCCTCCTCCTCTCAGTCCGAGAGTGCATAGGGCTGAGAAGAGGCAGACACAACAAAGGTCAGCCTGGCTACTCGTGAGGAGGCAGCATTGCTTCTCCTGATGGTCTGCACCAGGGAGTGGCTACTTACTTAGTTCAGCATGTGGAGAGAAAACAACTCTACTGTTTTCCTACTGTGGATTTAGCTGCTGTGATTCTTGCCTTGCTCCCAGTCCTGGATTATGTATCTTGGATTTTGGATCATGCCTGTTGAACTCTGGACATGCCTTGCAGACTTCCTTTGCCCTGTGGATTTGTGCTGGGTTTTTCTTGGACTAAGCTATTTAACTCCTTGAGAATTGCACTGGTGTTGGTGTGCAAAATTTCTGTGGAAGACTATTCAGGGCTTGGGAAGACTTCTAACACTCATAGCATGTGCATGTGTGAGCAAGACAGGGCACTCTGACCTAGAGTCAGCTGTATGTGGCTTGCCATGACTTGGCATGTTACATTAAATTCCTGACTAAGATGGATCATTTTAACCTACTTTTTATATCCTAAACAGATATTATCCTTTCAGCAACTTCACTGATATCAGGTTGAGGCTTGTCATTGGCATGGTGTGGTGCACAGAGCCTGAAAGGATAATATCAGCAGTGGCTAAAGTGTGATTGCATCCCTAACAACCAGGGAGTGGCAAAACTTAAGCTCTCTCATTCTAACAGTGCAAAGGAAGTTGATCCAAGAGGTCTGGCATGCTTCCTGCCTCTTACGAGACATTTGGAAAAGAACAAGTGGTCTATTTGCTTAATTGTTGTGTAGTTACATAATTGGCTGAGCAGCTGGCTGTGGGTAAAATAATTGCCACTGGTTTTTTCCACTCCCTTTTCTGAACTACCTGTTCCCTCATCAGAATTTACATGATCACTTGTCAGATTAGAAGCATCTCTGACTGCCAAATCAGGACTTAGACCAAACCATTTCAAACCCCTTTCCAACCATAACTTAATATCAAACACAGGGGTTATAGTTTTAGGCTGATTCTCATTGGACTAAGCCATGGTTTAACTATGTACTAAATAAACCACAATTATTTGGGGTGTAACCTACTGTACAAAAGTCTTTTGTACAGTAGAAACCTTTTTAAAAAAACTTTTTTTTTAAGTTGCATAAATCACAGTAAACATTTCCATGACAACACTGAATGTCAGTGCCAATGGCCAAAAAATTCTCCCTTTGTTAGAAAGTTCAAGTGAAATGAGTACCTTGCCATGTGTGGATGTCTTGCCATATCTTGCCATGAACATCATTAAGTTTAAAAAAATGACATATATCCTTGTTCTAATCACCTATCCAGCTGGAGAGAGGGAAGGGTGCAGACAGAAGCTTAGAGATACTTAATTTGGTCTTCCACAAGATCATAAAACTCTCAGAAGAAACAAGGACTGATGACGGCTAGAAAGGGTGCCTTTTCCCCACTTGAATAAAACACAGTTTTACATATATCTTGTGTGTTTAGGGTAATCGTTTTAGTTAAACAGTTCTGAGTCTATATCTCTTCCCATGATGGAGAAGATAGTTACCAAGAGAGGCTCATCAAATAGCTATTCTTTTACAAGCAAATTTTAGGCCTCCAGATTCTTCATCTTTGTAATTCTTCCTCTTGAAACTGAATTCAAATGAAAGGTGTCAACCTAATATTATTAGCCATTTTCTCCTATTAGCCATTTTCTCCTATTAGCCATTTTCTCCTATTAGCCATTTTCTCCCATTTTCAGCCTAGAAAATAAGCTGCATGTTGCATTGCAATTTCTCTTACATTGGTGGTTCCCATAGAGTTGGGAATAAATTGAACTGGAAGGGCAAAAGATTACTCATCTGTTTCCCTTCAAACACTACCAATTTCTCTTTAGCTGATTCCTTTCTAGTAAATTGTGAAATGAAAGTACTGCCTTGTGCAAGAAAGGTCATTGGGGTTTATCTTTCAGTCAACAGAAGGCTTTTTCACGTTTGTGTGTGCAAAGAGTGAGGTTGTTTCCAATTAATGCAATCTCTCCATCTTTCCCCAATGACTCTACTGGCTCTGAATTCTGGGAATTGGCGTTATAATCCATCAAGAGGGCACCACATTGGAAAATTGGTCTCTGTTCAATGTTGACTTGAATTCATAGCTCATATCCAAAGAACAGGTGGCAATTGTAGTGAGAGGACCTTTGCATAGGGACATCTAGTTCTCTGGTTGCTCTCTTGTCTGGTCAAGAGGCCCTTCAGAGAACCATTGAAACTTGAATGGATTAGTGTAATGTGCTCTACATGGTCCTTGAAAATAAATCTGAAGTGCATTGCAAGATTCTGTTAATGCTACCTTACAATAAAGTAGAATTAGCTCATCTGGCCTTGCTTCCTTTCTGGACTATATTGCAAGTCTAAAAGTATATTTGTCCCCCACATCCCATTTACACCCAAGAAATTAGGGAGAGTTCCTTCTCAGTCCCTATCCACCAGGGGCGGGTTCCAAATCCCGTCGCTACTGGTTCACTCGAGCACGCTCGTGCACGGGTGCGGCAGTTCTGTACATGCGCAGAAGCATCGGGTGGGGGGGGGCAGAGCCTCCCCACCACTGCCACTACCGGTTTGTCCAATCCGGTGTAAACCAGTAGCAACCCACCACTGCTAGCCACCTTCCTGCTGTGGGCTAATAAGATGCCTCTTATTTGACTGTTCCCTTGGCTGGGTCTCTTTCCTCTGTCTCCCAAGGTCATTCCCACATGCTTACAACCACAAGTGGGTCCAGAACTTCCATTGCTAAGTGATGTGGTTGCTAAGTGACTCATACAACTGCACCTGATTTTATGACCTTTTTTTGCTGTGATAGTTAAGTAAGTTATATGGTCATTTATTTATTTATTTATTTATTGGTTCGATTTATATGTCGCCCTTCTCCGGAGACTCAGGACGGCTTACAATGCGTTAAGCAATAGCCTTCATACTTTTGTATATACCTGCTTAGTAGGGCTTTCAGCCTGCCCTAAGTGGTGTTCTTTTTTATACAAAGTCAGCTTATTGCCCCCACAATCCGGGTCCTCATTTTACCTACCTCGGAAGGATGGAAGGCTGAGTCAACCTTGAGCCAGGTGAGATTTGAACTTGCAGTAATTGCAGGCAGCTGGTGCTACTTAACAGCAATTTAGTCTGCTGCGCCACCAAGGCTCATTAAGTGAACCTACCTTCTCCCATTGGCTCTGCTTGTTGGAAGCCTTCTGGGAAGGTCACAAATCATGATCATGCGACATACACACACAGAGGACATTGCAACCATTGCATGAGCTGGTTGCCAAGCATCAAAATTGCAATCACTTGGAAGGTGCTGCAATGGTCATAAGTGTGACAACCAGTTGTAAATCACTTTTTTCAGCACCATCATAACTTTGAATCTTCACTAAACAATTGGTCATGAGTTGAAGACTGTGCTATTAAATATTTTAATATTTTAAATAAATTTTAAATATGTATTTTATTGAAATATTTTAAATCACAACTGTCTGATGAAGAAGAACCAGTTTTCATTGACTTCCTAAATGCTTTGTCAGGTTTTTTTTTATTTACTTATTTATATTTCCCATTTCTTAACCACCCGTCTCCTTCAGGACTTTATTTGGGGAAGACATTTAACTTTTGACTAAATATTCTTCCAACTACCCAACCAACAACAGCCTCTTCCCTAACATGGTAAGCAAAGTTAACATTTTTCCTATTATTATTACTTTTGTATGAAAATTAGTTGAAATAATGTGACAAACACTGAACTGCTGTTCGTAAACACTACCAGTAGAACCAGTGGTGAAATTCAAATTTTTTTACTGCCAGTTCTGTGGGCATGGCTTGGTGGGTGTGGTAAGGCTTGGTGGGCGTGGCTTGGTGGGCGTGGCAGGGGAAGGATACTGCAAAATCTCCATTTCCACCCCACTCCAGGGGAAGGACACTGCAAAATCCCCATTCCCACCCCATTCTGGGACCAGTCAGAGGTGGTATTTGCCGGTTCTCTGAACTACTCAAAATTTCCGCTACCAGTTCTCCAGAACTAGTTAGAACCTGCTGGAGTTCGCCCCTGAGTAAAATTCATAGTAAAATAGGTATAATTAGGAGATTTTTTAACAGTAACAGAGTTGGAAGGGACCTCGGAGGTCATCTAGTCTAACCCCCTGCTCACATAGGAGACCTGTACTAGGAATTTGAACCACCGACCTTTCTGATCAATAAACTCAGTGTCTTAGCCACTGAGCCACCGCGTCAGGCTAACAAATAATATTTGCTTTCTTTTGAAACATGGTCATTTAGGAAATGATTGGGATGATCTAAGCAACAATGTATCATTACTAGCCCTCTGAAGAACCTATTCCTCTAGAATCCTGAATTTCACATGTATCAGTCTACCTCTCCACTATGTTATATTTTGATTCAAATTCAAAACTGGCTTGCTTGTGAAGTCAGCAAAGAATGAGCAAATATGGTCATTTATTCAGCATGGAAAAAAAGAGAACAAAAGATGGTATCACATTTGCATATCCTAATTACATCTATGGATACAGATTTAGAAATAATGAGTATAATTTAAATATAAATTAGCATATCCCATTTTGAAAGCCTGCTCTGGTCTAATCTTAGTCTGTAGCATTCATTCCCAAAGTGTACACCAGAGAGATGAGAAGTACATTAATAACATGATCAAAGTGACTGTAAGCCCAAAGACCTAATTATAAGTAAGGTATCTACTGGGTGTCTGAATAATGTGAGTCTTGGATCCATCAAATCTGAATATTGTTGCATCATTCACTCACAGCCCAAAGACAAAGCAGAGTCAACCTGCTTCAGAAGAAGATTAGCTCCTTTTTCAACAATACTTGAAAAATCTCTATACTTAAAACAACACCTTAGGGAAGAGGTCAAGGGCCTTAATCAATGGAATCTGTAGGTGATTACTAAAGTATACACTAGTGTACAAATACTCTAAAGCCCGTGTTTATCACATTGAGACAAATTAATGCACAGTACAAACTCAGCAATTGGAGGGCACTGATGGTTAAACCCAGTATTTAACAGTTAAGCTGTTGTACACCATCTACATTTAAAACAATTATGAGTAGAGTAGGCAATTTTCACTTGCATTACAATGTTTGGAATTTCCTCCCAAGGTGATAAATCTAATTTTTAAAAAGTATTTCTCCTTTTCTTTAAAATTTTGTGATGAAACTAATGAAAAAGTCCCCTTGATTGCAATAGGTTCTTTTTCCTAAACCTCATATTAATATTTCTAAGGATAATTTTTTATCAGAAATTTCTGCTAGAAAAGAAAGGTCTAAGCTTCTCCATAGGCCAAGATAGATATGAGTTTCCCTGCAGACATTTCCCTTAGCACTTATAGATTTCTTATTCCACCTGACTTGATTTTTTTAATTACAAGCAATGAAATGATTAGATAGCATATTGCAGAGCAAGCACAATATCATCTTTATTTATTTATATCAACATGGACACTTCAAGAATTTTTAGAAGATAACATGGGTGGTGGAACTGCTGCTAGGAAACAAAGTATCTGAGATAGCATGTGGAGTTATGGCAAATATCCATTTTTAAAGAATGGATATTTATGACTAGGCATGCTGAACATTTTGATTATGGAATCACACACACATATGCTGCAATCTGGTAGCTGTTTTATGGGAACAATAATGACAGGGATGTCAAACTCTTGTCGTCGCGGCAGCGTCACATGACATATTGGGACTTTTTTCCCCTTTGCTAAACCGGGCATGGCCATGGCCAGTGTGTGACGCATCTGGCCCACAGGCTGGGTGTTTGACAGCCCTGAACTATGACATGCTGTACTCTCACCAATGCAGTTCCATCCACTTGGCCCAAAACTTTGCCAAACCTACCATATATTACAGTATGTTCTTTTTCATCATAATTAATTTTTATACAGCAACAATAATTAAAAACATATTGATACAATATATAGTACAGTATGCTAATCATACATTTCATTCTAAAATTATGGAACTGAACAAGGAAGCTCCCTTATGCCAGAGATATTATAAATTCAGAGTGTGGAGCAATTTCTCAGGATCTTAAAGAGACACCTTCTACATTGCTTCCTAACACAGAATGCTCCCATGCTGACAATTCTTCCTTCTGTTTCAAACCTGCCAACTCAAAAACCAATTAGGAATAATCACTGCCTTGCTCCAAACTATCATTAGGAACAAAACATCATCTCATCTCTACCGGAAATAAAAGAAGTGACTTGCATTCCCCTGACCCCCACCCAAATCTATATCCTTATATTATGTTGTAGGTATATGTCAAATTAAAGACAATTAATAAATATCCCAACAGTTCCTTTAAGGGAGGAGGACTGAGAAGCTATCAAGGTTGCTTTGTCTTGAAAGGTTTGAAGCCCAGGAACCATCAGGCCTGATGAGGCCAGAATTCTTGCAAGTTAGGAAACAGACCTTGCACAAGCTTTACTGAATCATAATTCCCCTCCTTTCCCATTACCGCTTCACAGACAGATAAAAGGGAAGAAAGGAAGGTCTAGTTTTACTATGGGTTCAAATCCAATATGGTGAAGTGTAGTGAGAAATAAGGTGGCCTAGCTTTTGAACCCAGCCAACAGGTAAGCTCACAAAACTCAAAAAGGTACATTGAACTAGTGCTGAATCCTCCTAGCCGTCCTAATTACTCTAGGGTTGAACTTGGTGCGTCTTCTAAAAGTCGCTGTGCTTAGCATCTTTTATTGAGTAGACATAGGATTGCAACATATTGAAGCAGGACAATGCCCCTTTGCAAGGACAAGCAATTTTCAGGTATAAGAAAGGAGACCTTCTAATTAATTTCAGAAGCATTGTACTTCAGCTATCAGAAGTTTGACAGTCATAGATTGATATCTAAAGGTTCAAGAATCTGCTAGTCACTTGACCCATTCTAGCTGTATGCCTTAAAACAAACACAGCTGCCTGTTTGGGAAACCCAGCCAGGAAATGCAGCTGCCAGAAAATCATATGAGCTTGGGTGTAAGGAGGTTTCTAAAATACTTGAAACCGCAGATTCCCTTAACCACAGAAACAGAAACTATCTATATCACTTGGGTTATTTTGTCTCATGTGGCATCTAGTTCTCTTTTCCCAAGAGGCCATTCAGGCAATCTTTACTGTTGTGTTTTCATTCATTTAGAAGCAATGATATTCAAGTCATATAAATAGACAAATAATTACAAAGAGTAAGAGTAATTTTGATGGCACACAATAAGAACATGTTGCAATTGGTAAGTTCCATCCATCAGAGCAGAGGTGGGTTTCAGCAGGTTCTGACCAGTTCTGGAGAACCGGTAGCAGAAATTTTGAGTAGTTTGGAGAACCGATAGTAAAAATTCTGACTGGCCCCGCCCCATCTATTCTCTGCCTTCCAAGTCCCAGCTGATCAGGAGGAAATTGGGATTTTGCAGTAACCTTCCACTGGATTGGGGAGGGAATGGAGATTTTACAGTATCCTTCCCCTGGAGTGGTGTGGAATGGAGACTTTATTGTATCCTTCCCCTGCCATGCCCACCAAGCCACGCCCACCAAGCCATGCCATGCCCACCAAGCCACACCCACAGAACCGGTAGTAAAAATAATTGAAACCCACCACTGCATCAGAGGTACTTCCTATGAGGTAAATGTATACAGAATTGTAGTCTAAAGGGCAAAGAGGTGTTAATCAACCCTAATAAAAAAAGAAGCAAATGGAAAACCCACCCAAAGAACGGGAAATAAATGAAGGCTGCTCCTAAAATAACACAGGTAGCAATGAAAATGCTATGATGAAAATATTCAGAAAGTAACACACCCTCTCCAGTGGTTTAACTGACAGCATAATCCTGAACTTTGAGACGCGTGAAATGACAGGTTTGATCACTGTAATTAACAAGTTCAACATGAATGTACGAGGCATGTTTGCACCTACATTGGCCTTTCTGATTGTAAATCTACATCAGGGAGAAAAGTTATTTCACAAAAAAAATGAAATAGTGAAATGAAATAATATATAGAGGCATATAGTGTCTCAATAATCAAAGATCCTGGCCTTGATCTGCAAACGGACTCCCATTACTGCCCTCTAAAACAGAATTTCTGAAAATTGACAGTTTTAAAACATATGGACAGCAATTGCAAAAACTGTTGGCTGGGAAATTCTGGGAGTTGAAGTTGACACATCTTAAATTTGCCTGGTTTGAGGAATACTGCTCTAAAATCTGAATTTTAGGAGTCCCTCAGGATGCTTGTATGAAGCCTAATGGAGTGCCTCATCTCACCTCAAGCCCCCTCATTACAGGAACATGACCAAGGCCAGATTGCTGAATTTTTACATGCTCTAAGTCATGAGATGTATCTCCTTACAGCTTGTGCATGAACTCCAGTTGTGATTTACTAGTAAACTACTATATAGACAAATAAAAATGACTTCATATCACCTGAGTGGCTATCCCTTTTTTTTTTTTTTTTTGCTTCCAGGACTTTCATTCTTTCCTTCTCCTTAGTTCACTGTTTTCTCAATCCTGGAAAAGAATTCTAGATGTCCACACATCTTAACATTGCCAAGATTGAGAAACATTGCTCTACAATCTTCCCACTTGTTTAGTTACCTGGCCTCCAATGCTCTCAGTAGCATTTGAGTTTAGATTGAAGGAAAGACTGGATTTCCTCAGAGGGCATCTACCAACAGAATTCTGCATTCTGAAGCAATGTCCAGTCTTATATTGGCTTCTTCTACTCTTTTAAAAGAGTACTAGACCTGTTCCTTTAGCATTTTTTTTAAAAAAAGCAATCAAAGCAGGAAAGAGAACTATACTTTCTGGTTATCTGTTGCTGGGACAGTCCTAAATGAGTTCATTACCAATTCTCTGCTGCTTCTTCCAAGAAGTTTTGTGTGAAGCTAGTTTTTTCTTCTTCTATGCCATTTTGCCCTCACCACAGGTACTTTCTGGTACTGCTGGCCATGGCTATTAGCATTACTGTTTCCTTGGAATGTATTAAAGTTTGGTGAAATTGGAAAGAATTCCTTCCTTTTATCTCAGTCTGGCGAAGAGGAAATGGCATCTGACATTGATAAACATCAGACATCTGATGTTCATTAATGCCCCCCCCCACTCCCCCACACACACTACAGCTGTGGAATGTTTTTCAGGCTAATGAATTTCTCAATCTGGCTCTACAGCTGTTCTGGAAAAATACTAAATCCACATCCAGTAATCTTTGGCGCTACTGTATTTCTCCACCTGGCTCTACAGCTATTTTAGAAAAATACTAAATCCACATCCAAAACTAACCAGTGACAGGTTGGTAGAGCAACAGAGGCTCATGGGATGAAGTTCACCAATCTACCTTATTCCTTCCCTTCTCTACTGGTCTGTTGGGTGAGTTCTTTATGAACATAAGTTTAGTGTTCTTTCAAAAGAGTGGTAGACTCATGTTCAGCAATAGTTCAAGTCATAAATCATTAGCAATATAAACTAGATACAGCCATTCACTCTTAATAATCGTTCAAAATAAGTTACAACCCATCATCAAAGTTACCATTGCTATACAACTTCCACAGTCACATGATCACAATTTGGGCACTTGGCAACCAGTTTGCATTTAAAATGGTTGCAATGTCTTGAGGTACTGTGATCACAATTTGTGACCTTCCTAAGTGGCTTTCAACAGAATAATAGAGTTGGAAGGGACTCTGTCCAACCCCATTCAAGCAGGAGACCCTATACCATTTCTGACAGATGGCAGTCCTGTCTCTTCTTGAAAGCCTCCAGTGATGAAGCTCCCACAACTTCTGAAGGCAACTTCTGTTCCATTGGTTGATTGTTCTCACTGTCAGAAAATTTCTCCTTATTTCTAGGTTGAATCTCTCCTTGATCAGTTTCCATCCATTGTTCCTTGTGGGGAAACCAGATTCCCTTCATGACTGCAGTAAAAATGGTCATCAATGTGGGTCCAGTCACATGATGATTCACTTAACAACCACATAGCTTAGCAACTGAAATTGCAGTTCCATGATCATAAGTCAAGGACTACCTGTACTCATCCAAACCTGGCTCAACAACACTACATGTTAAGCATAGGAATTGATTTCTTTTCCACTAGCAGATGATAAAATATGGAAGAGAAACAAAGCCAGAGAAATCTGTCAATTATCACCTTTAAAATTGTCCAGCACTAAAACTGAAAGCACACCACTGCTAATAGTTAACAAAGCCAACTAACAAAGCTAATTGGTGACCAGGACTTTTTCATTTTTTAACTATTGTCTTTTTCTTTTTTTTAATAGTTGGGCACATTTTCAAGTAAATCATTGGAATGGGAATGCAACACCACTCCTCATTTATATTTTCTAAAAATTTATGTAGAAAACCAGCTGGGGTAGTGGTTAAAGGCATCAGACTAGGAAATGGAAGGCCATGAATTCTAGTTCCATGTTAGGTATAAACATGAGACTAGCTGGATGACTTTGGGTCAGTCATTCTTTCCCAGTCCTGGGAAGGAGTTAATGGCAAAACACTTCCAAAATCATGCCAAGAAAACTGCAGGAACTAGTTCAGGTAGTTGTTCAGGGTAAAGTCTGACTTGGAAGCATCAAATTAAACAAAAATCACATAGGCTATTTAGCTGATGTTACAAACTGATATTATAGCACCATGGCGGCCTTCTGTTTAATTGGAGGCACCATAAAACCCATTTCTGATTTATGATAATCCTTTCTGTGTGGATTCCTGGTAAAAGAGTGTTTTATTAGAAAAAACAGTCAGCATAATTGCAGTTATTTAAATTGTGTTGGCAGAAAGATGACATAGAACAAATACAAAACCTGTGTAGTTTAACACATCATGTTAGCAAAAAAAAATTCCTTCTAACAGCTATTGATGAGAATTGTGTTCCATTACTCTCTGCAAAATAGAAGCATGTTCATTTGAGGTAAGTTGGTATTTTCTGATCTCATTAAAATAACGTATAAATGTGACAATAATCCTTTAGTTTTACAACACATTTGACTAGGTAGATTCACTTAATGCCAAAGAGGCTGCCAACTCCTGGGTTATGCCTTCACACATGACAAGGAATTATTTGGTTTTAATGCATTAACATATTTATGGTAGATGTATCGGTATATTTCTACTACTGCCCACTCAACAGTGTGAGGACAGTAAGAGTTGTATCAGACATCAGTGGCTTCTAATTAGCCATTGAGACACGTTCAAGGTTTTGCTTATGCCACCTAAAACAAGGCCCTAAACAACTTGGGAACAGGATACAATGGATGAAGTCTTACACATCTGAGATGATTGTGTGGAGATCTTCTGCGAGTGTTTATAGTGTTTAATAAAAAACAATTGTGGATTGCTATCTGATATTTACTTTCTCTGTGCTGCAGCTGGTGTTAGGAATGCTTTCTCTGAACTTCATAAAGTTACATATTCTAGCCCCCTGGCCTTCCCTAGATGAAGATTGGATTTACAGTTTTGTTTTTTCACCTTTGTTTTCCTGTCCCTTGCCTTTATCCTCTGTATCAGGGGTGTCAAACTCCATTTCACTGAGGGCCGCATCAGGGTTATGTTTGACCTTGGGGGACCAGGATGGGCGTGGCCAGGATGGGCATGGCTAGCTTGACATCACTCATGTTGGGGGCGCCTGTGGTGGCCTGAGTGCTCTGCCAGCAAAAACGGGCTCCCGATCTCCGTTTTTAGCTGGGATAGCCTCCTGCAACCCTCTGCCAGTGAAAACAGAGTTTGGGAGGGTCGCAGGCTATATCAGGGGTGTCAAACTCAATTTCATTGAGGGTCGCATCAGGATTGTATTTGACCTTGGGGGGCCAGGGTGGGCATGGCCAAGTTGGGCATGGCAGCTTGACATCACTCGTATCAGGGGTACCTGTTTTTGCTGGCAGAGTGCTCTGCCAGCAAAAAACAGGCTCCTGAGCTCTGTTTTTGGTTGGGACAGTCTCCTGCAACCCTCTGCCAGCGAAAACAGAGCTCAGGAGGGTGGCTTATTTTGGTTATCACATTTTCCTCTATAATTATATGAACACATATAGGAATCTAGCAAAGTGTTTTGTGTTGCTAAAATGGCATGTTACATGTTAACATATTTCTGTACCATAGATATGTTGCATGTTTATCTGAACTAATGCCTGCATAGTGCTTCATTGTATTTTTTTTAGTGCATATTTAAATTTCACGATTTTTCCAAAGAAAGGCAGTGGTAGATGATTCCCTAGCCCTTAAGATAGCAACTAAATAATTAACTTTGTGGACCTAAACAAGAACTGAATCCATGAGCTCAGTCCATAAGGGAGCCCAAAATGCTAATACAGTTATTACAAGTGTAAAGGGTCCAGGCTGTAACTATCCCTAGTCTGCAATAAATGTTTTCATCTTTAAGGAACTAATCAACATGTTTATTATTAGAGAATAGGGGTTTCATGGCAAGCTGGAAAAATAGAATCCATTTCCTTATGCCTGCTGAATGTTAAGTGAAGTTATCTGTTACAAACATCAATACAAAAATCAAAAGAATTCCTCTTTTTCAAATTCTGTTCATTCCAGCCTTAGAATTCATTGTTATATCTGTAGATCTTTTTAGATGATTTGTGACTTGTGCAAAGACCATTTGAGGTGGTCAGATTGCTGGACACATATTATTTAAGGCAGTATTTATAATCAGTTCAAATATAATCCCAGAAACTGTGGGAGTATTTTTGACCTTCCCAAACAATTTCTATTTATTGGACTCTTGACTGTAATCTATAAAGCCAATAGAAGTGGGGGACACGATGAGTGAGTTGAAAGAGGAAGAGCTTAAATTTGCATCTCTCAAATAAGCCTCTCAAATTCTTTAAATGGCCCTGTTTGTCTCCATCAGTATTTTCCATACTTGGCAACTTTACAATGTGTGGCTGGGAAATTATGGGAGTTCAGGCCCACACATCTTAAAGTTGCCAAGTTTAATAATACAGGTCTACTTGGATCCAAATGGGGCAATTTTATACACCTCTGCTCAGAAGTCTTACAATTTATTAATTGGACCCTAAATGAGTGCTCAACTGAAACAATACATACGATCCTGTATAATGCCGTCACTACTTTAGACTCTATCAATTGGTAACTATCAACACTAGATTCAACAACTGCCTCGATCTAATCTTCTGCAGCAGTTTAAACACTATTTATAATCTTCATATCAAAGAACCTTTTTCCAACAGTGACCACAGCATAATGACTTTTGTCTAAATTTACATCCATACAAAGAATCTCATAAGAGGACCCCTAAATACAACTTCAAAAAGGCAAACTATGATAGCTGCTGACCTCTCATCTCTAGATTGGCAAATCCTATTCAATGACTGCAACACTGCAGAAGACTATTATAACACTTTTCTACTTGAAGTTCAAAGAGTCATTAATCTATATGTACCTTTAGTAACACCCAAAGCCAAAAAGAACAAATTACCCATATCAATAAGGAAACGCCAATCAAAAAAAAAATCCTTTTGAAGGAAAAATAAAATTGGCTATGTAACTAACTTCAAAAACCAATACAAAACCACCAAATAAAAACAGAATGTACCAATTACCACTGCAAACAGCAGGAAGAGCTGTTACATACAAAATCCAATTGTGCCTTCTATAATTTTGTAAACGTCAAATTTCAAGACTCAAAAACCATCCCACCTCTAAAAGGGCAAAATGGTACAGATTGCAAAGATGATGCCATTAAAGCTAATCTCTTCAACACTTTTTTCAGTTCAGTTGTTGTGGCTCCGTTACCTGAGCCTGTGTCATTGGCAGGAGAGGACTCCGAGAGTGAAGGAGAGGAGTTGGCAAGGCCTCCCTCTCCAGGACCCTCAGCTCTGGCAATGCCTTCGGTGTCCGCCGAAGGGCAAGAGATAGGGCCTGGGCCAAGCACGTCCACGCAGCCACAGGTGGATAGTGATGAGGGTAATGAGTCTTGGCTGGATCCATGCCAGCGTCGCAGAGATAAGCGCACACAACAGAAGAAAAGGTGTGCCCAAGATTAGGCTGAGTCCCTGGACCACACCCCACAGGATATAAAAGGGAGCGTGGTGGCCAGTCAAACCTTGTGACAAACAAAGCTGAAAGCTTCCACGCCATTCTGCATTGCCGGACTTTTGCTATAGACTTTGCTGGATTATCTCTGGACTTGATTGACTCTGTAATTATTGAGCTGTTTCCTTTGATGTACCAGAAGCGGGGAGAAGTTATCTCTCCTCTTCGTAAGTAATAAACTCTTGACAGGCAGCCCCTAGGTTGTTGCCAAGTTCCGTTATCATAAGGAAAAGGATTTTGCCGGCTGGTTTGGTCTTTAACTCTTGAATGTCTGTTGGTGTGTGTGCATGTGTGACGGGGACAGAACATCAGTCTTTGTCAACAGCAATGGCATCTCCCCCTCATTTCCTAGTCATACCACAACCAATTGCAATGATCTAATCCACACTGATTTTACTGAAGATACTGTCAAAAGAGCACTACACAAACTAAAGCCATCTCTATCTATTGGTCCTGATGGAATATGTGCCTACTTTCTAAAGAAGCTCTCCTCCACCATAGCTGAACCTCTAAGCATCATCTATGAAGTATCTTTTAGAATGAGCTCCTTGCCTGACATATAGTCAGGGCCGGATTTTCCTATAGGCTAACTAGGCTTCAGCCTAGGGCCTCAAGATCAAGAGGGGCCTACACAGTGGTGGGATTCTAGGGGGTTCGGCCGAAACCTTTGTTAAATTGCTGGCTCGCCCTCCCCTCGCCTCCCACCCACGTGGCGCCAGCCTTCTGTAGCCAGGGGTGGGCAATTGTGGCTCTTTTACAACCTGTGGACTTCAACTTCCAGAATTAGGAATTCTGGGAGTTGAAGGCTACAGGTTGTAAAAGAGCCACAATTGCCCACCCCTTCCCTAGCCTGAGTTCCGCTGCCTGGGATCCATGTGGGCTGCCACGTGGTTCCCCACTGGCTCCGGACGCAAGAGAGCAGGATGGAGAAAGCAGCTTCCACGCCTTCACTCACCCTCACTCTCTGCTCTGTTGGATCGCCGGCGTTCGCTTACCCCGTCCACTCCCAATCTATTGCTGCCTCCGATGGCTAGAGGAAAAAAAACCTTCAAATTCTTGCTGGGGTCTTCAAAGGGCCGCCCTAGAGCCAGTGGTGCAGCCGAACCCTTTGTTAAATTGCTGGATTGCCCCGCCCCTCCGCACCACTATTTATTGCCAATAAATAGTGGTGGGCGAGGGGCGGGGGAGCCAGCAATTTAACAAAGGGTTCGGTGGTTTTTTTGTAATTTTATTGGCCCACGGAGCTTCAGCATAGGCTAATTGGCCTCCCGGCTCTCAGCTGATTTGTCTCAGCTGTTTTGCTCAGGGCTCTTCTGCTTCCTTGCAAAGAGTCCTGGAGCAGATTTTTTTTCCCTTTTCCCTGCTGAAACACAAAACTGAAACTGCTTTGCTGTTGCTGCAAGGTTGGAAAATTAGGCAGGCAGAATTCTTTTCTTTTTCCTCACCAAAAAAGGTAGGTGCAAACAATGGGAAATTTAGGAGAAAAGAGGAGAGTTCAGGATTTTAAAACACAAAAGAAAAAAAGCTCTATTTAACTAGGGAATTGTAATAATTGAGATACTATTAATTGTATATTTCTGAAAGCAGAAATGGTTAAGTTGTGGTTTGGAGGAATATATGGGGGAAATTATTTGGTTTATTATTATTGGTAAATATAATTAATGGATTTGTAAGAAATTGGATTGCATGGAAATAATTGGAATATTCATGTTCATATTGATTAATATACAAAAAAGGTAGTTATATAACTAATTGATTTATATTAAAATGTTGAATTTATATTAAACAACTGTAATATTACATAATTAACCAATGTGAGGATGGATATAAAAATAGATGACAATGGGAAGGGGTATAATATAGAATAGAAGGGAAAAATTGAATTTGATTAAGATTAGAGATGAGGATGAAGGGTAATATTGGTTTTTTACAAAAATAGATGAGGAATAAATATGGCAAAAAGGAAATATAGAAATTGTAAATTTAATTGAAATGACTAAACACAGTTTAAATTTGTGAACCGGCCAAATACTCTGTTCAAAGAAAATACATTGTATGTTTGTATGTGTGTTTCTAATTATTGTTATTTATTCATATTTGTTCTCTTTTATTCTTTAAAGTTTAACAATTCATTCTTTATCTTAATATCTTTATATTTGTTTGGGGTTGGCTTTCTTCCCTTTCATCTTTTTTATTGTACAGCAATCTTTCTCCTCAAACCTACCACCTCTCTCTTTTCTTTCCTTCTTACTTTCTCTTCCTCCCCCTCTTCTTCTCCTCCCTACTTCCTCTTCCTTTCCCCTTCTTCTCCTCTCTTCCTCCCTCTCTTACCCTCCCTCCTACTCTAATTTCCCTTCCCTTCCTTCATCCCTCTCTATTGCTGTATCCTTTTATGCATATGGACTACTCAGAGGGCTGAAAAAGTTATTTCTGACTGGTCCTCGCACTTTTGACCAGTACTCGAACTTACGACTGTCCTCACATTTTACGTTTTTGCCCTATCTTGTCACCATGGTGAAGAGAAGCAGTTGTGAAATGAGTGACACGTTTGTTAAGAATGCTGCATGGGCATAAATGTGAGGATGGTCATAAGTGTGAGGACCAGTCAAAAGTGCGAGGACCTGTCAGAAATGACTTTTTTCAGCCCTCTGAGTAGTCCCTATACACATAGCCATGGCCATCCGGTCACATGACCAGCTAGCCACACCCACCCAGTCACATGACCTCCAAGCCAAGCCCACAAAATAAGCCACACCCACAGAACTGGTAGTAAAAAAAATTAGAATCCACCCCTATTTGGGGGTCACCACAACATGAGGAACTGTATTAAAGGGTCGCGACATTAGGAAGGTTGAGAACCACTGCAATAGAGCATTTGCATTTCCATAGTATGCAAAGGCATTTTTGCCCTATCTTGTCACCATGGTGAAGAGAAGCAGTTGTGAAATGAGTGACATGGTTGTTAAGAAAGCTGCACGGACATAAATGTGAGGATGGTCATAAGTGTGAGGACTGGTCAAAAGTGCGAGGCCCAGTCAGAAATGACTTTTTTCAGCCCTCTGAAAAAAGTCTATGCACATAGCCATGCCCACCCGGTCACATGATTGCCAAGCCACACCCCCAACTAAGCCACGCCCACAGAACCTGTTGTTAAAAAAATTGAATCCCACCACTGGTGAAAGGGCCTCATAAGTGGAATAGCCTAGGGCCTCTTTTCATCTAAATCCGGGCCTGCATATAGTCATTAGCAACAGTCATACCTATCTTCAAAAAAGATGACCCTGGGTTTGTTGAGAATTATAGACCAATCTTCCTTTGCTGCATCACCTGTAAAGTCATGGAATCCATCATGAACCAATCCATCACCCTCCACTTAGTGACAAATAACCTACTCTCTAATAAACAATTTGTCATGTAATCTGCAATTCATACACTGCAAAAACATTTGGGCCTCTCAACTCGATCAGGGTAAAGCAATAGATGCAATCTACATAGACTTCTGCAAAGCCTTTGATTCAGTGGTACATGACAAACTTTTGTTAAAACTACATTCTTACAGCATTTCTGGATCTTTGCACAAGTGTATAGCTACATTCCTTTCAAACAGGCAACAAGTAATTAAAATTGGAAACGCTGTATCAAACCCTGCACCAGTTAACAGTGGTGTTCCCCAAGGCAGCATTCTAGGACCAACATTCTTTCTGCTCTATATAAACAACCTTTATGATCATATTACAAGCAGCTGCATCCTCTTTGCCGATGATGTAAAACTATTTAACACCACAGACAATTCTACCACTCTACAAAACGACCTAGATTATGTATGTTAATGGTCAAATAATTGGCAACTCCAAATTTCTGCTAACAAATGCTCAGTCCTGCACATTGGCAATAAAAATCAGAACATCAAATACAACCTGGGCGGAAACAATCTAAAAGATGAGCCACACTCTGTCAAGGACCTAGGAGTACTCATTTCCAAAGATCTAAGCCCCAGAGCTCATTGTAACAACATTGCTAAAAAGGCACTAAGAGTTGTCAACCTTATTTTACGAAGTTTTCTCTCTGGTAACGCTATACATCTAACTAGGGCATACAAAACTTTGCCAGACCTATCCTTGAATACTGCTCACCTGCCTGGAACCCACACTGTATTTCAGACATTAATACATTAGAGAGGGTCCAGAGGTATTTTACAAGAAGAGTACTCAACTCCTCTGTTCGCAATAAAATTCCTTATACCACCAGGCTTGAAATTTTAGGCCTGGATAACCTTGAACTACGTCGTCTACGTTCCAACCTAGGCTTAGAACACAAGATTATCTACCATAACGTCCTACCTGTTAATGACTACTTTAACTTCAACCCCAATAACACAAAGGCTATCAATAGATACAAACTAAATGTAATCCATTCTAATTTTGATTGCAGAAAATATGACTTCAGCAATAGAGTAGTAAATGTCTGGGACACTTTACCTGATCCTGTTGTTAGTTTCTCTAACCCCCATACCTTTTACCTTAAACTGTCTATCGTGGACCTTACACGTTTTTTAAGAGGACCCTACGGAGGTGTGCATAAGCACACCAGCATGCCTACCGTCCCTGTCCTACTGTCCCCATTTATATGTACTCATTTTATGTGTTTATGGCTATGTTTTGCTTATTTATATCCATTTATTTGTGCCAATTTTCGTGTGTCCATGTATATGTCTATACTGATACTTGTTCCTTGTACTTGTTGACATCCAAGCCTCCATATTGCCAATTTAACAAATTGTTAAGACTTTTAAAAAAAAATTCAGTGTGATTTACTGTCACTGTCTACACTGACCAAAGTACAAAGTCAGAGGAAAAGACGCTCCCTGAGAAATCTCTGCTATGAACCATATAACTTAATCAGGCTTCTGTTTACTTAAAGCTCACTGGCCATAGATAAGAGGCTAACTCAGATGTCATCAATTTTATCTCTAACAAATTCTTGACTAAAACAGGCACCAAAAACACTTGTTAGGATGAACCAATTATAACATAATAGCAAGCCAAAAAAAAAAAATCCAAAATAGTTTCAGATTAACTTCTTAAAATTAGGGGCAGGAGGAGAGGAGTAACAGTAATATATCAAACCTTCATTAGGATTAACAGAAACGTCATATAGTAGTTGCAACTATTTGAGTTGATCAGCACTGGTTAAACTGCCAATCGCTGGCATAGTACTGAACATGGCAACAATGTTAATGGAGTATAAATTCTGTAGGCTTAGTTAACTATGGTTTAATCACTTTTTGCGGCTCATATAAATTTTTTATTTAATTCCACTAATATAGGGAGTATCTAATTTTCCTTACCTACTTTTTCCTGACTAACAAGGAACTTGTTGCAGACAAGAGCTATAATTTATACTTTGCCTTTTCAGGAAGGAGTTTAAGGCAGTATACGAAGAACCACATAATTCCTTTTTACAGGGATTTTTTTTCATATAATTTTCTTATAAATCCATCTAGTCTAGCACCCTATTTCCATAGTGGTACAGAGATGTCTATAGGAAGTTGTCTGGCAAGGCATACCCTCAGCCTCACAGCTGTCACAGCTTCTCAGAGCATAGCTTTCTCTGCGGATGAATACAATAGCCTGAGAAATAATGATTTTATAGCTAGGAGGTTGGAAAATATGGTTCTCTTGACATTTAACCAACTCATCTCATGCTGGTTCTCAAGACAGATTCAGCTGCACAAACAAGAGTTGTTACATTTTCTGGAGGGAGAATGGTTGTGGATTTCTCTGCTCAGCACTCTCCAGAGGATTTGATTTGTTTTGTTTCCATTAGCAGCCAATGAAAACTTCTTTTTTTTTTTTACTCACCATGTAGTTTGTTAACTCTGCAAAGTTACATAGGGTTTAATATTTAAATTGATAAGACTAGTTTTCATAGTAACAAGCTCTTCCTGCTTTCCATTTTAAGATCTTTACAATCCATAGGTAGCCATTGTTCTTTCCATCAAACTCAGTGTCTTTTTCCTTTTCCTTGTCTCTTTTTTGAGAGTTAAATTTTCACCCCGTACTAAAGAATTCTAGGGAAGCTGAAAGTCTGCTCTCTCACTCATAAACCTGGTTGCCTCTCTTAAAGTCAGCTGCTTTTGATTAGCTTCCTATCACGGGGGAATCCCTTTTTAATTAATCAGTAGCTATTTTGTTTGTCATAGGGGATGTGGTGGCTCAGTGGCTAAGATGCTGAGCTTGTTGATCAGAAAGGTCGGCAGTTCAGTGGTTTGAATCCCTAGTGCTGCATAACAGGGTGAGCTCCCGTTACTTGTCCCAGCTTCTGCCAACCTAGCCATTCGAAAGCATGTAAAAAATGCAAGTAGAAAAATAGGGACCACCTTTGGTGGGAAGGTGACAGTGTTCCATGTGCCTTTGGCATTTAGTCATGTCGGCCACATGACCACGGAGACGTCTTCGGACAGCGCTGGCTCTTCGGCTTTGAAATAGAGATGAGCAACACCCCCAAGAGTCGGGAACGACTAGCACATATGTGCGAGGGGAACCTTTACCTTTATCTTTATTTTGTTTGTCAGGCATTTCTTTCCCCCAATTACCTTGGGGAAAAAAGGCTTCAGATCAAAGGGGGTGGGATCCCAAAAACATATCTGTGTTCTAAACTGTAACTGCTAGACTCTCAAATGGTAGATTCAGGTAGAGAGTGTTGATTCCAATGGTTATTTAACTGTCAGTGGAATGCATTTCTATCCCCTGCAATCAGCTAGGAAGATTTTTTTTGCCAGTGATTTAACGCATTCATACACTTTCAAAATAATTGGCATCTTTCCTTTTTCCTGCCTTCTTGATCGCTCACTGCACTCACCTTGCAGGTGGATAGACAAATGCAGCTAGTGAGAACCCCACACATCTGGGTCCTGCTTGATCTTGCTGCCAAAAAGCCAAGCTGTGCAATGTTGACACAGCTATGCAGACTGAGGAGCAGAACTGCTGAGTCTGGCTTAACAGCCTAGCCTTTAGACCTTGTACCTGCATGCTCAGCACCTATGAGAACCTGTGGCAGATGAGGAAAAATGTAAAGCAAGTTTTGTAAACGCTTGCCATGTTTGAAAAAGCCCCTGGTTCATGGGTCAGGATCAGAATGTTAAGCTATTGCTTCCTTCAGGACAAACATACTCATCCACCTCAAGGGATTTCCATTTTTAAAAATGTGCAAGTGGTCATAATGTTTGTGAATAATCCAAGATATTTTACTCAGTAGTTGTGGCAAGGATATAATGTTTGCTAAATATTCAAACTAAGTCAGCATATAAATTACTTGTAAGATGGGGGTAGGAGAAGGCAGGATGTTACTGTGTTTTCCTTCTAAGTTTTTCCTCTTCACCGGCACAAAATGACCAGCAATTATCTGATAATTCCAGATGTGAAAAAAAATTGATTTTGCTGAGCTAATGTTTAAGCATACTTGCATACAAGTCAAGCTACATTTCCTTGATCCCTTCGCCCTTGCACTACTCAATAAACAACACTGTTCTTTCCAAGATTATAAATGCAAGATGACTTAATGAAAAACTGCACACCCAGTTTAGAATAGAGTCATTTATAACAAGCATGACAAGTTTCAGATTCCAAAATACATAATTGTAAGTTAGGGTTATGTCACTCTGGATTTTGCAAAGATTGCATAACTAGCTTTGTAGCAAGAGCTTGTGTTGTAGTAGTCTAACCAGCCTTGTAATAGGACCACAAAAGGGTGGGAAGCCCATCCCAATTCATTCCAGGCTTTGAAGTGTGAACTGAGAAAAAATGAAATCCATTTTCTTCTTATATAACATGAAGAAAATGTAAATGCTAAACAATACCCATTATATTTGCAACAAAATGGGGGGAAATGCAGGAAGATTATAAAGCATTTAAAAGGGGGGATTGATGTCTTTTTGAATTACAGGTAACCCTCGATTTACGACAACAATTGAGCCCAAAATTTATGTTGCTAAGTGACGAATTTATTAAGTGATTTTTGCCCCATTTTACGACTTTTCTTGCTACAGTTGTTAAGTGAATCACTGCAGTTGTTAAGTTAGTAACATAGTTGTTAAGTGAATCTGGCTTCCCCATTGACTTTGCTTGTCAGAAACTTGCAAAAGGGAATCACATGACCCCAGGACACGGCAGCCATCATAAATATGAACCAGTTGTCAAGCATCCAAATGTAAATCACATGGGGAGGCTGCAACGATCATAAGTGTGAAAAAAATGGTCATAAGTCATTTTTTTCAGTACCATTGTATATTATTTCCAATTAAACATATTATATAAAAAGTAAGCATATGGATTCTTTGTTTTGGGGTCAGTGGTAAATAAACTAAATAAAACTTGTCAAACTGGAGAAAAATCACCAAAATAAAACACTGGAATAGTTGTGTCTGTGTATATGTAGTGAAAGAAAGAGAAGACATGGGAAAAGAGAGGAATGGAAAGTTGAATAACAAAGTAATTGAAGGAGGATTAAGCAAGAAAAGGTTTTAAGCCAAGAATGAGGAAGTTAAACAAAAAAAAAAAAATAGTTGATTATCAACAGAACTAATTGCTAATATACACAATGCTCAGAAAGAAAATATGGAGTCACCATATAATATAATTGCATTAACAATAAATAAATATCCACCTATATCCTTTTTTCATTTTTCTAATTTACAACCATTCCATTCTTTCAAAAATCTGATTGGAATGACCAATCTCATCTTTTCATCTGCCAAAACCTTAAGATAACAGTCATCTATATTAATAGCTATTGATATCCCAAACCACCATAAACCTGTAGTTCTTATTTAAAACCAACCAAATTGCCTGCTGTTACTACTGACACTTAATTTTACTATTCAGTTTAGCTCCTTGTGAAAAAAATTATTTCATTTAATCCCAGGACTAGTTTCTAAGAAAGACTCAAGTTTTAACATTGTGCATGAGAAAAAAAAATATCTATCCCAAAGAGTGATTTCATTTTGGGCAGCTACAGAACTCTAATTGTGACCCAACTATTCTCTGGTCCAGGGGTCTCCAACCTTGTCAACTTTAAGACTTGTGGATTTCAACTCCCAGTTGAAGTTCTGGGAATTCTGGGAGTTGAAGTCCACAAGTCTTAAAATTGAGAAGGTTGGAGACCCCTGTTCTATACTATCTAGGTGTCAGCCAAAAATCTGTCTTTCCTCACAGTAACTGGACTTGGGCCATATTCAGCATTAAATACAACATCTGAAAAATAGCCCAGAAACAAACTGCTCATTAGTAAATAGCAAAATAATGTGTCCTGGCCTGAAGCCCCAATTATATGAAGGGACCCATCTCCTGGCTTTGTTGATGATTGTTGGGGTTTTTTGGGCAGCTGTGTATTTTCATTATGGTGTATGTATGTTTTTAATTTCAGCATTGTCCACCACCGATAGTCATTGAGGTAGGCAGCTATATAAATTATACATAACTGCCTATAAATTTATATAAAGCTATATAAACCGAAACAGTAGGAGTGAGCTTAAATGGACTCGAGGATGGTATAGGACAGGAAGGCCTGGAGGAATGTTGTCCATGGGGCTGCGATTGGTCAGACACAACTTCGCACCTAACAACAAATAATACAGGCTGGTTCATTTGGCCAAATAATCCCTTACCCATCAATTATAACTTCATTTCAGTTCTACTAGTGAATTCTAACATTTGGGGGAGGGGGTTTGCCTTGGAATTAGTCGACTGCCTGAACAAGTCCCTGGAGTTTTCTTGACAAGGTTTTTCAGAGGTGGATTGCCATTGTCTTCATCCTTAGTCAGAGACAGAGTGATTGGCCCTAGGTCACCCAGCTGGCTTCATGCCTAAGGCAGGACTAGGATTCAGTCTCCAGGTTTCTAGCTTTATGCCTGGCTCTTTCAATCCCTTAACATAGTATTAATATATTATTCATACATAACCACTTCAATCTGTTTTAAACTTCTGTTTAAAGTGTTTGCTTCCTCCTCACGTTATTTAAAATATATCTTATTCTGCAGTTTTGGTGGCAGTTCAAATATCCAAATGCCTTCAGATTTTTTTTTTCAGGGGACGACACACCCAGTTTCTAATGAACTATTAGCCCTTACTTGTTTACTGCTTTCTCATAGCATTGGGTGTACTTTCGAAATCCCAGGAGTCAACACAGTATCGCATTTACAATATTATCACAACTGTATCAAAAAAAAAAACCCATGATTGTGCAATTGAAATTCAAAATAAATATACCTGGTTGCAAATAAACATTACATTTGCATTTGGAATTTCTAAAAACAAATGCACGTCCCGGATCAGCAATTAACACACAGAGGAAATTTAGTATTGAGGATGGGATTGTTGATATTGTAGAGGTGTTTCATAAATCTTTGGGACATCCCCATTTGAAATATTGTGTTTGCTTCTGATCACATCATTTTGAAGCTTTGCTTTAGAGCTAGAAATGATGTGTCAACCTCATGTCGTCACGTGATGTATCACGATTTTTTTCCCCTCACTAAGCCGGACGTGGGTGCGGCCAGCACGTGACGCAGCCAGTCCGTGGGCCGGGAGTTTGACATCCCTGATCTAGGTCAAAAATATCTTCCTAAATGAAGACAAAATTCTTTGTTGGAGCTTTACAGAATTGTGGAGAACATTGGTTTCGTATGATATTTGGAAATATCTAACAAAATAGATAGTAAAAAGTTTCAAAATGATTTAGAGATGCATTATTCTGTTAATTAATATAAGCTCCGGTTTTCACTCTTCAGCTCCCAACTCCCAGAGCATCTGAAAAATCAAGATAATCCTGGTTCCCATGCTAAACTAAAAGGTGTGGCACAAAAAAAAAGGAACGGCAGGAAGACTGATGAAGAAAATAAACTCAAGACACTTCTTTTAAAGTTACAGTCAAAATTTATATTTCCTTGAAATGATATTGAAGTGATTTGTCATGGCACTCTTCTGAGGTTTTTCCCCCTTTATTTCTCAGTCTAATCTATAATCCTAAAATTTCTTGGTGGCATCCCAGGTACTAACTAAGCCCAATACTGTTTAATGTTTTGGATCTACCATCATCAGCTAGATTCTGACATCTTAGACTCCAACTACTGTAAAGGTGACTATATATCTGATTACATTTTGTACACTGACTTGTCCAATGCAATAGTCTATTGAGAGTGCTGTGACTAAATGAGACATCTAAATTTGGGAGTGGGATTTCAGATTCTGTGTATTTATTGCTGTTTTAGATTATATTAATGGTTCTGAAGATTACATTTAATTATTTTTAAAATGTATTGTACATGTACAAAATATTGGATCCAACCATGCAGCCAGGCTTGAATGATCTGTTGTGTCTGCTTAAGCAGAATTGAACCTAGTTATTTGGACGGAAGACAATCAGGAAATTCCAAGGCTTTGGATTAGTTGAACTAAAAAAACTTGACAAACATTCTCCTTCCAGCTGGATTGGTGCTCGAGATGTCAAGATAAAATAAAACCTTGTGTATACACTCATACCGATTCTGCATTTAGCCAAACCTCAATTTAAATAGATACTCACCAAAGGAATTTTAGCAAGTGAGAGAGATGTTAAAGGGGAGGGGGAGACAAAGGACTGTGCCAGTTATCATAGTTATTTAACAACATTTATTTCCTTCTCAATCTTTAGTTTATATGTAAAGAAACACCACAGCACGACTGGCTTAACAGAAGCTCACTGTTATCGATAGTACTGTAATCAATACAGATATACTATCTCAATCTCCCAAACAATGGTTTCAAACACAACCCCTAGAGTGCAAAAGGTTGCCTCCCTCCCTACAGAAGAGCATGTGGATTTGGAGGTTATGCTCCAGAACATTTTAATATATAAATTCAGCAAGTAGAGAAAAAAAAATAAGGCTCACATATTTCTAAAACATGGAAGTGGTCTTCACACTGTCAATTTAATGATGTAACCCAAGATCGTACATATGAAAGCTCCCATCATCAGTAAGGCTACAATTGGTTTAACATAGAAAAATGAGAATATGATCAAATACCTTATTTCAGGCACATGAAGTATTAGTACCGTTCAATCCACCAAGAGGCAATGAGATAGTGAAAGATAGAAACAATCTACATTATAATATTCGATAATTGTTCTGTAAACATAAGCCAGAGTCCCAAAAATGCTACATTGAGGCTGTTGGGAAATTAAAGCAGCATATTTAAATATTCTACTTAATACCCTTACATATGCAATACATGTTTCATAAAACTTTTAAAAAATCAAAATAGGAGATGCAAAGTTAAAATGATTTCCCCCTTCAAGGAGAAGTGTCAAAAAGTGCATTTTTCCCCAGTTTCCCATTAACTCAATGGACTCAGTACTCAGTTCTCTCCAAAACAGGCCTCAACTACAAACTGCTTTACATATAGCAAAAGTTTGCCCAGTGCTCATGGCTGAAAGGCAAACCTTAACAAAGATCTGGAGCAGTAGTTCTTTCAAGTAGTTTTGAAGCATTCTGCAAATTTTCAGTAACACTTTTGAACACATTGTCCTCCCTTAGAAAGACATATCTTTCTTTTACAGGCTACTCCTTCAAACACTTAAGTAGTAAAAGATAATCAAGTCATTTACCATCATTTGAGTATACATGTTACATATCATAGTGTGACACAGCACTTGCTCAATTGTGCATTTGTAATTAAAAACACACTGCACATGATGGATATACACTATAACTTCTGGAGGGGGGAATCATGTGAAATTTTATCAAAATAGATTCACGGAGCAATCTCACATTTATTGTACAACTGATAATTATCACAAAAACACATATTAAGCAGAATGTGTCCGCTATCACTGGTGTAACTCTTAATTGAAACATCCCCCTACATACCGTGACAATCAGAAAAAAAGACTTGCAAAATTGGCCCCATTATTCAATATGATCAAGTTCATAAAGAAAGAAGCATCCTGTAGTTAAAAGATATTCAAGATGTTCAATTTTATTTAAAATATAACTAGGAAATGACCTGGCTAATATTCCTGAAACATTACCTGTGAAAATAGGTATGATACAACATATTCTGCCACAAAAACAATAATTAAAAGGCGGACCAAACTGACAACTATGTAAAATGCTTTCCTATTTTATCACTGTATTAATATACTCAAAATAGTAGCTAAACATCATGCTTTACTGAGATGGTGCAGCAGTTTCTTTTCAAAGAGGAAATAAAAATCAGAAACCGCCCATTACTATATATTCCATTGTGTACACAAACTAACCTAAATAAAATCAGCCAGTTCATGCTAAGAAGTTTAAAAGTGAGGCTTGTAATTTTTAATAAATACAAACTAAAGCATTCAAAAATTACGAAGCTTTAGCTGTAAGACTTGTAATTTATATTTTATAATATTTAGTTTTTTTGTGTATTCATACATACATACATGCTTGCACATTTCTAGTTCTGGCTCTGTGAATATTACATTGTCCATAGAATAGAAAACCATGAGATTTTCAAAATGTTTTTTTTTCAATCAGGCTAGCAACATGAGAATTATATCACACAATTATGTCATGCTTTGGAATGATGTATGGAAACTAATTATGAATATTAACAAGTGGCCTTTAAACAAAAGAAACACAAATGTTTTGCTTATATTTGATCATTTTAGAAGTAAAATGTAACACACCATAATGTTAACTATGCAATGGTTTTATTTTGTAATATAAAGACAGACTGCAACTTACCACACCTGCATCTTTCTTTGTTGGCCTTTCTCTATGTGTTTTAGAATCTTTAACTATTGGGGGGAAATGTTAATAGTTCTAAAATGCTTCAGTACTGATATTGTCAAGTGAGAATTTGTAATCAGCCCTATTTTGCAAATTAAAACTTGTAACCAGTGGAATCATGTTTAAGAAGCTAGAGTATATTATAAATCCATGTACAAGTGACTAACAGAATTGAGATGTTCTCCTCTACTTTATTTTACAAAGTATTTTGTGGAATTGCTTTTAAAACCTTCCAAATATAAAACTGAATTAGGCAGGAATTGTGTCGGACTACGCAAACTGTCACAGGCAAGAGTACTGACTGCTGTTCAGACATCACAATCATTATTCATAGTAGTGTCCAGCAATCTAGTGCTTTCAAAACATTTTGAACTAATTTATCCCATTGCTCTTAACTATTGAGTATATTACTGTAGATGCTCGAAATCATCTGGAATATAGTTGGAGAAAATGGATTTACTACCGTATAATTGGAATAAATATTCTGTCTTGCGTGCCTTCCAGCTCCCTCTCTTATGTGGCCAAAAGAAAACCCAGAAGCATTTGCTTCTCTTTTGATAAATCACTTTTTGGCTTTCCCAAAGCTGACTATGGCTAGCAGTAACCATATTTCTCTGTAACAATTCCATCCAACTCAATCCCGTTCCTTGAATTTTTGAATTCCGTGAATGTTATTTTGAAAATAAATTAAGATAATGGTTTAGGATTTGGGTAGACCACTAAAGTGAAGCTAATAAGCAAAAACTTATAATTAGTTCTCCTGAATGGGCTGGAGACAATGGGTGTGCCCATCAGCTCCAAGTTTGCTGCAATTCATTCCCGGTGCACAAATAAAATGTATCATGATATCTGAACCAATGCTGCAGACAGCAATCTTGTTCCATCGGCTGCTGTCTAGAATTCACTATGAATTGAATAGTTCAGCTAAGTAATTTTATCCAACAAAAAAATAAATGGCTCAGTTAAGTCATAAATATGTTTACAAAAGTAAGAAATATATTAAATTTTTAGCAAATATATGCTGATGAATTTGATCTGTTACATTTTTTCCATTTTTTTACTTAAAATTATCAGATGCAGTATCTCTATTCCAGTATACCACAGATAACACTGCTAAGACAGAGACCAGCTCCGGCTCTCTAGTCCCAGCAAACTCTATTATAGAGTTTAAATTCTAAGATTTATATAATAAGGAAGAAAGGAAAGGAGAAAAGAAGTGTAACCTATTTTTGTCTTACACCTTACAGTCCAGGTGATATGCAAGTAATTTTTCAATTCATATTTAGTAAGCTGATGTCACAGGTCCAATACAAATATGGGATATTTGTCAATGGGCAAATTTTAAATTGTCATTATTAATGCTACATAGTATATTTATTTTAAAATAGTATTCATTTTCATCTAATAGGAAATGTAAACCAATGCTAAGTGGTTAAACTTTTGAAAAGATTCTGTCAAGTTTGGTGTCCTCTCCCAATAGTTGTACTTTTTAAAAAGGTCACACACGCACAAATCAACAAGCAGAAAGAACAATCCCAATAAGAAGCTTAATACAAACTAATTTCAGGGAAAAAGGGATTATTGAAGAATCATTTTAATTTTTAATTCAATCCATCAGGCATAAAGTTGAAACTGGTTCTGCATTAATGTTGTGTCATTTAGCCTCAAGTTAAGACAAACGTTATGTTGTGTCAGGACGGCATGTTCTTTTCAACAGGATTTCACTGTGGTAACAAGGACAGAACTTCAATTACTACATTTCTTTGCAACTTCTTTTTAATAATAGTCTTCTTTTTTTCTTGCGATTAATTTGTAGTTGAAGCCATACTTCATTCAGCATAACTTTAGAAATTACAAAGATGATTCAAACTGTTTGTTGGGGTTAGGCTCTGCTTCTAATTTTACAGCAGGTATGCATTCTGATTTAGTCCTCCGGGCTTTGTGATGTGGAGAGTCAATAACTATTTCGGAGCAAGAAATACTAACTGAAGGGGACTTTTCTAACTTCTTTCCCGTAGCCTTTTCCACAGTCCCACAACACTGCTTCAGAGCACACTGGGTTCTACAGGGAAGTTCACATTTACTTACACCTTCATCAGACCTTACAATGACAAATTCAGGCTGAATGGTTGTTGCATGTATCCCTTCATCATGAAAAATCTCCTTAATATCTTTTGCCACTTTCATGTAGGATTCTGGATCCTTACATTTTATATGAGCAGTGCCAATTATCCTGCTTCCTGCCAGCTGCCAAACATGCAATTCATGGACAGCTTCTACATCTTCCAGCTTACGGAGTTTCTCATTTAAAGAGCGAATATCAATTTGCTTAGGAACAGTTTGCAAAAGAATAAGAGCAGATTCTTTAAGCAGAGGATAAGTAGTATAGAGTAGAATGCAAACCATGATCAGACAAAGTGAAGGATCTAAATACAGAACCCAGCAAGGACCAGCTACAGGGATTTCCTCTACTGGAGAAAACTGAGTCAAGTTTGTACAGGGGTCATTAACACAAAAATTGATGCATTCACCATCCTCCGGGCATGGAGTCCAGTAAGAGTAAAATATTATGGCATTCACTACTACAATAACTGAACCCAAGGCATCTCCAAGAACATGAAGGAACACTCCACGCATATTGAGCTGACCACTGGTGTCTTCGTCCATCTCCATGTCTATAGAGGTGGGACTGCTAATATTTCCATTTGGTTGCAGTTCCATTTGGCTGTCTTTTACTGCATCACCTGCAAAGACAAGAGCAACATTGTTATGCAAATATGAAATCTGTGATGACTGAGTAAGCAACATTACATTAATGTAGTCAGTGAAGGAGATCAATTAAAAATAGTAGTTTTCTTAGCAGAAATCTGGATTCAGAAGTATTTAAGTTATTATGTCTGCCATGGTGACATTAATGATCTCTTCAGGGTTCGAGAACAGGGAGCTTCAACTTTTTCTATAACCTGGGCCTATTTACAGCCATGTAACAGAAGGTTCAATGTTTTAGCAAGTAATCAAAATTATTCTCCTTTCAAAATATTCTAATTTTAAGTGGTAAACTAGAATAGAATGTTATGCAGGACTGCTGATGCAATCCTTTTCAAGTTGGACAATTGGTTCTCTGGGTCCTGACATTAGCTTCAGACCAAAGCTTCAAAGAAGCAATCACCAATTTAGTTGTTTTCAGAATACTTGGCATCAACTACCATAATCCCCAGCCACACTGTCAACTGTCTAATATTTAAGGGAGTCGCTAGTAGTTCTGAAGAATTCCACATTGGGAAAGGCTGCTTTATGATTCACAGCCAATCTCTTTGCTCAAGCACTCATTAGCTTTCCTAGATTTATTAAACTAATTAAGGCAAAATTCTAATCATCATAGTTAGGAATAAAAGGAAAAAAAGAATATCTAGGCATATACTGAAAGTTTTGGAGAAACAGCTGAGAAATTTGCTATTTTCAAAAATCTGTTCTCTTGAGCATAATCAACCATTTATTTTCAAAAAATGAGACATCCACTGTAACATACATAAACAGAAAAACTATTACTGCAGAGATACAATAATTTATATATGCCTGAATGCATACTCACACTGACATATCAAGGATGCAGGGAAATTATCAGGCAAAAGGAGAGAGAATTGTTTAAGGAAAATGAAAGCTAATGCCCTTTACTGTTGACGATTCTAGTATATGAGAGTTCAAATCAAAACATCAGAAGAGCATCAGCTAGCATATCCTGACCATCACTATATACTGTTAAATGTAATAACTGATACAACTGGTATTCCATCACTTTTCACAGGTGAAATGCAAAGTATTCTGGATTTGGTATCAGGTTTTGCTTCCAATCACACTAGCATCCTAAACTAATTCACAACTATCCAGGAAATGATTTCGATCAATATATCTTCTCCTTGTAAAACTTAGCACTACTTCCAGTGAATTCTCCTCCCAGAAGATGGGGTGAAGGGAAGGGAGACAAACTTTTCTATTCAAGGAAGTTTGGCAGTTTCCAAACTTTATTCATGTTTGCTTTTCAAGTGATTTTGAGAAGCAAGAATTCCATGGCTGGCTCCAATGGTTGAAAAAGAGAAGAAGGAGTAAATCAATTTAAAAAGTTGCAGGGAAATTAAAGAAAGTAGTCATTGTTCTTCCCTCTAGCTAGGCCCCATGTGGTTAGGCTGAATTATGGTGGAAAACCACCTGCTATGGATTAAATATATAGCAAGAAACTAGAGGCACTTTCACATGTGCACTATGCATAATCGCATATACTCATGAACCTGGCCTCTCAATGGTTAGTCCCCAAGGATATGCTAGAAATGGACATGATCTGCTCAAGCCCCTGCCCCAGGAAAGCCTTAGTCACAGTGCCTAATTTTTAAAAAGTGACAATTGAAGCCAATAAAAATAAAAAGGAAATTATCAAGTGAAAGTATTACACACACAAAAATGCCAAAAATACTATGAGGATGAAGTAGCATTTGCTACAAAAAAAGGTCCTGAAATAAGATAGGTCATTTACATTACAGAAAGCAAAGAAAAGGACAAAATGATGAAGCACCATCATCATCTGAGAAAAATCTACACTTAGAATCTCACTGTTCTGAGCTTTCCAAAACAGGTTGTTTATTTGAACATCATATAACAGACTAAATTTAATTTCTTTCACATCAAATAATACTGTCCAAATTCAGCACATGCTGACTATAGTAAGATAAAAATGCAAAACATATCGTAATTATTGTACAGGAAAATTTGCATTCAGTATTTTTTTTTTCCAGAAAACCCACATCTTGGGGGAGGAACTATATAAAACTGCAGGTTGAACAGGAGAGAATGAAAACTGCCTTTTTGCCCACACTCTCAGTGACATTCTAAATTTGGATAGCAGCATTCTGCAGGCAAAAAAATAAGCAATTGTTTTCATGCTGAAAAACAAAAATGACAAAACAGCCATTATATCAAGAGAGACCATTTGTCTGTGTGTTGTATTACAAAATGAGTTTTAAGAGTAGTTATGTTGCAGATGCTGATGACAAGAATGCTATTGGCTCAATGATTCCAGCAATGTAACCGGTGGAACTTGAATCATCTCCCACACTCATTTCATTAAATTGACTCCACCTCTATAATGATTTTTACAACTCCCAATGATGGAGCTCTTACATTTATGGGTGCTGAAAACAAATTATGTATGTATTAATATACCAGGAATGCTCCTAGCTAAAAATGTGAGCCTAAAACTTTCAAGCTTTAACAGCCATTACAGGAACTTCTTAAGGAGACATGTTTATTCTTAGAACCAAAACTCCATGAATAGGGTTTGGAAGACAAACTACCATGATGACAATGTTATCTTCAGGCTAAGAGTCATCCCAACAGAACTATTGTCAGGGTACCTTTATGCCTCACTAGTAATATGAAAAAACTAGATTAAATAATCTGGGTTACCCATAAATACCATAATTTTGAAAAGCATTTCCAGCATCATCTTCCCAAGATAGAACTAATTTTTAAGTGGAGGAAGGGGACAAATACAGCTGCAAAATCACACTGGCACAATGGATCTTATTGCATAAATCAGCCAACAATGATCCCAAGGCCAAATGCAAACTTCTAAGAAAATCAATTGCTTACATAAATAATTTATGCCAAGAGATGAACAGTGGCAATAAATCCTACCAGCCAATCTGCTTTAGAAATTATCTCAGAACTGGTTAAATTATGAATAAATCAACATTTCTATATTAAACTAAATTACAATTACATTAACTATAGAATATTGCCAGAGGAATTAATCTCCATGGCAAGGAATAAGTTCCTCATCTGCAATGTAGTCTAGCTCTTAAAGGAACAATTCTGCATTTATTTTATTATATTTATATTCTGCCTTTCATTCAAAAGATAAAAGTGCCATACACAGCACTTGCAATTCCTATTTTTCCCAAAACCCATTCTGTGAAATATGTTGGCCTAAGAGGATAGCAACATCCCTAAAGCCACCCAATTAACTTCCATGGCAAAGAGTGGAGTAGAAATTAAGAGCAAACACACAACACTAGCTCTCAAATAATAATCCATATAATTTTGTCCAAAAAAGTGGATGATTTGATGATTAAATATCTAATGACAACAGACTTAGAAAATTCGGTGACCTGTGTTGATGGCTTATCAATATTTCATGTTGGTAAAAAAATCTATAGACTACAGAATTGGTAAAGAATGACAAATATTCTGTGTATGCTTAGAGAGAACTGCATACCAGATCTACCATGACAGCTGCTGTCTATGTATAATATACTTTCTAGTATAATTAAGTTCTATGTTAAATTTTGCTGCTGTAAAAAAAAATCAACCAATAAGAACCCACATTACATAAAGGCTGCTAGTTGTTGAGATACATGGAAGAAAAGTACAAGAAAAGAGGAACACTGAAGTAATTCTCTTCTATACAAGGCACATTAATAATTTTAATTACTTTAAATTCACTACAGCAAAGTTTTCTAAAACCTTTCCGAATATTTATTATTCTCTTTTAGTGAAAGTAGGGTTCAGGAACAGTTTTGTTCTTGAATAATGACCATTTCCCATATTCAGGGTTTTCAGAATTCAGTCTGATTATAGTAAAATGAAGTACAAGAAGCCTTCTCTTTATGGCCCAATGAAGAATCCTGGAAAGGCCTATAGCAATATTTAAGATCGGAAGATCCAGGAAATGTGGTGAGCAAATGGTATTAATATAACAAATTAGGGGAAAAGTTGCAATCTCCCAAAGCGAAAGATGCTCAAAAGTGTCTGCTGGGGCATGATGAGGTAACAGTAACCATGGCAGTGGGTTGCCAAGACAGTAAATTAGGGTCAGCATGGCACAATCTCAGAGGAAAGACAGATCAGCAAAGGATAAAATCTCTTGCCATTGATCAGCCCAAGGGGAAATTCCCACAATCCAACTTTGGGTCAGAAGGGCTTGGTGTGTCTTATGATCCTTTTATCACCTTGGTGATATGGATTTCAAGCCCAAGGTTTTTCACTGGTTTAAGAAGAGCCCTTTCTGATGCAGGCTGGGATCTGGACACCATCAGATCATCTGCACCCCACCCCACCCATTCCTCAACCTCAGCTCACCCAGCTTCTCCAGGCTGACTCCATTGGAGCTGTTGAAATTGTCCACCAGGGTGTTGGTCTCCTCTTCTTTATGTAGGTCGCCGGGAGACGGCTCCGCCTTGCCGCCTCGGGAACCGCTCCGCCGGTGGCTTCCCCCGCCGTTCCCGCCATGCGAATGGCCGTGGCCGCCGCCGCCGCCGTGCTGGTGGAAGAGGCAGAGCCCCAGGACGTTGATGAGCAGCCCGGCGGCCCCGACGCCGATGACCACCAAGGGCTGCTCGATCTCATGGGGTTCGGTGAAGCGCTCGATGGCTTCCAGAAAGATGGTGAAGCAGAGGGCGGTCAGGAAGACGGCGTTGACCAGGGCGCCCATCACCTCGGCCCGCACCCAACCGAAGGTGTTCTTCTTGGTGGCGCGGGTGCGCTGGGCGAAGCGCACGGCCACCAGGGCCACCACCAGGGCCATCACGTCGGAGAGCATGTGGAAGGAGTCGGAGAGCATGGCCAGCGACGACGTCAGCCGGCTCACCACCACCTCCACCACGAAGAAGCCGAAAGTCAGCGCCAGCATGCACATCAGGCGAACCCGCCGGCGGCCGTGTTGCCGCCGAGCCGGCCGCTCGCCCGGACTCTCCACGCCCATGCTGCCGGCCTGCGGAGCCACTCAGCCGCTTAGCAAAGGCGCCGCTGCCGCAACCAAACCCGGAGCGGGGGAAGCAACACCTCTCGTCAGCCGCCGCCGGTGAAATCACCCTTCTCGACGCGGCTGGTCTCCGCAGTAATCCTCCAACCGTGCCGGGGCTTCTGCTCTCCCCGCGGGCCGAAAGGGTTGCTGCGATCGTCGCTATCGACAAACCGCCTCTCTGAGCCGCCGCCGCCGCCGCGCCGTCTCCCTTCTATATAGCCCGCGTTCCAAGAAGCGGCGGCAACCACCCCGCCGCTCTTTGCAGACGGTTTGAAACTAAACTTTGCACCCGAACCCGCTAACACTCCTTTCCACACGGAACCCCAGAGCCACCCGCCGTTAGGCTCCGCCTATCTGGATCATTTTCATTGGCTACAACCCCGGCAACCGGGCGGCACCGCTCACACCTCCCGGCAGGATTGGCCTCTGGGGATAGTCTCGACAAACCATCCACCGTGCCTCCAGACGGCTTTCCTATTGGCCTGGTTTACCTCAGGCTTTTCGGAGGTCCCGCCTTAAGAGGCGGGGCGATCGTTTTGATTGGAACAAATCCTCGGTCGCGATGTATATCATCCTATCAATCTCTCTCTTTGGGGCCGCCTCCGAAAGAGTTTTTTTTTTCGGGACTGGTGCAAAAGGTGGTGGCGGGTAGCGAGCGGAACGATTCCTTTTTTTTTTTTTTCCCTCCCGCCCTTCCCCCCCAGCCCAGCCTTCGGCCTGGTTTTCCACACGCCCCGCCAAGGGGAGGCGGCCGTTCCTTCTGCAGAAACTGCTTAAGCGCCCGGCCCGAACTTCCCCTTTTCCCTCGGTGACACTGACAGCTCTCCCCCACCTCCGCATCTTGCCACCGCACCATGACGTGGAATAAGACCGGAGGGGGGAAATGGGTGGATGGGGGCGGGCAGGACGAGTTGAAACCTGCCCGGAGTGCACCCGACACGGCAGGCGCAGCCCTCCTCCCGCAAAAGCCCTGTGGTGGGATCCGTATCTGCCGAATTAACCCTGCTTGGGTGTGAAATAAAGAAAACTGCTGAGGTTCGCATCCTGCCTCTTTCCTGCAAAGGAAGCTCAGACCGGGATGCGTAGCTGCCCTACGTGCTATTCTCATGACATTCCTGAGGATGTATTTTAAGATGAGAGAAGAGGAGCGGCCCTCCCCTGAGGCCTCAAGAAGGACATGAATTTAATTTTCTTAGTTCAACTAACTCTGAATGCCTTATGATTGGATTGGTTTGAAAAGGCTTCCAGAGAGACCTGTTAAATTCGGTGGAAAATCACATCAAGCAACAACTACACAGTTTGCAGCCACAACTTTCCAACCCAGTGCTTTAACCACTATCCCAAACTGTCTCCTTAGCCTTTTTGGATGCTATAAGCATTGAACGGGGTCTCTGGGATTGAACAATGTTCATTCACCCAGCCTATGGCAAGGAACGCGTGACGTGCCTAGGAAAGGGATGGGTTTGTGGTTGCAGCTTGGGTTTTTCCTTTCTGGGGTGCTACTTTTTTTTTTCTGTGTCACACCAGGTGGCAGCACCTGGCTGATAGAAAAAAGCTAAGTGGGGTCAGGCCCAGATGGTGGGAGTTCCCCTGGAAATACTGAGATTTCGGAATACATACATACGCTGGAAGGAGACAGACAGACAGACATACCCTGGAAGGACACAATGGAAACAATTTCATTGCTGCAAAGTTGATGGTTGTGTCCAAGATCAGAGATTGAATGCAGCCCTACAGAGTCTTCACCTTTAAAGTTATTTTCTATGCTGAGATAACATTGCAAAGGATAAAACAGTAAAGATACTTGGGTCATAATCTTTCTTTTTTATATAACTTTATTGATTTTCAAAAACAGAATTAGAAGTTAGACAAGAACAGGAAGGCAATTGAAAACAAGGATTCAAGAACATTGACTAGCTGTTAAACAACACACAACACCAGTTCAATTGGGAAGGAACAAAAATTATTGTTCATGTCAACACCCGCCATACACATGAATTTATTGAAGCCTTGTATTTTACTAAAGGAGTAATTAACAAACATTGATTTAGATCCAGCATATGAATACATAAGAAACCAGACCATTCGGATGACCAATCAGCAAGAGAACCAATCAGCTGCTCAAAATTTAAATATAGCGCCAAACGAACAACCAATCACACAACCTGCTGATGTTACCTAATCTAGTAACAAAATGTTCAGGAACTAAATGTCAAGTTCAGAGAGCAAACCACTGCCAAAATCTAAAACCTGAGCTACAAGTATTTTCTATTATTTCAAAGAATAAAAAGAGTTGAAAAATAAGAAAGATTAAGGGAAATAAAAAGTGCAAAAAAAATCTTTTTTGCATGTTCATTTTTCTTTTTCCTTTTCTATTTCTTTTCGCACTTCTATATTCTGTCTTGTTCTTTTCACATAACTTTTATTTTTATGCTTTCTGTTGCTATTACTATCATTTAGTAACCATTCGAAGTTACAAGGGCACTAAAATAGACTTATAGCTGTTCTTTTTTGCATGACCCTTATAGCATCTCCATGGTCACATTTGTACAGTTGGCAACTGGAAGGTGTTTATGACAGTTGCAGTATCCTGAGGTCATGTGATCACTTTTTGCAACCTTCTGACAAGCAAAGTCAATGGGAAAGTCAGTTACTTAACAAATGTTGTAACTAATGTAACACTGCCGTATTTCACTTAATAGGTTTGGCAAGAAAGGTTGTAAAATGAGGCAAAACTCACTTAACAACTGCCTTACTTAGTAATGGAAATTTGGAGCTCAACTGTGGTCATACATTGAACACTAGCTGTATGTGCTTCGTTGATTGCAGAAAGGTTTTTGATGGTATCAATCACATAAAACTATGGAAAATTCTGAAAAAATGGGACTCCCAAAACATCTCATTGTATTCCTAAGAGAATTAATTTAATTTGTACTAATAATATACTTACTTTCTGTATGAGTTAGATACAGTATGAGTTAAACACAGATTTTCACACTAATTACACTATTTAGTTCCCAAGATATTCCTCCTATATGTAGAAGCCATACTGATCTGAAATTGGCTCTTTCCTTCAGTGTCCTTACAATATTGTGGCTTTTGTCTACAGTTTGGGAAATTGAATTAAGTATTGGTGCAAGTGTTACTCTGAAGGAAACACTGAAAAGACAGTTTTTCAATATTTCCTCTCAAACTGTGGGGTAAGCAATTTCCCTCTTGTAACCAAGCCATCATTGTGCTTTGCCACTATCCTTATCCTTTCCAGCTGCTATGAAAGATAACTTTATAACCTGGTCAACAGTAGCCCGTAGCTGATTTTTTTAAAAGAAATATCTGTGAAACACAAGCATGATAGGGAAGATAAGAAGGAAGAAAGTAGTTGGCTGTAATGTTTTGTACTGTTGTCTTGAGGCAGATGGAACAGCTAGCAGTACTGGAGAACAAGAGCCAATAGCGGGAACTATTGCAGCAGGAGAAAACTGCAGAGAAGGATGAGGATGGTGTGGAAGTATTCTTGCATCTTCTGTGTTGCTTTGTTTTTCCTGCACATAAAAAGAACATCCCGTCACCCAGAAATGTCACAATGGGACACCCAGGAGAGTCTTTCTCTTTAGCTGTGTTTCAGTAATTGCATGCTTTACGGCCTTTACCTGAACCTTTAAATTTCTTCACAGATTTGCAAATCTCCTTTTTCATCACTTGCAGTCTTGCCTGTGTCAAAGTTAGAGCAGACAACTGCATTTGGTGTGCGTGTGGAGGGGAATCATTAGCTTTTCTTTTTCTTTCTCTGGACTTCCTTTGCAAAAAACTATGCAGGCCTCATCTTGTTCAAATGGTAAGGAAATAACTTTTATACTAGGAAAGAAAGGGAGTTGTGAGTTGGCCATTTGGGTATCAGTATACTGATCAGAACAAAAGAAAGTACAGTCAGAACATCCTGAAACTGCTTGCTTTTCAATCTGTTGGAAATAATGTTTGAAGGTGTCTTTTAGGAAAGAAGGTTATTGTATTCTACTAGCAAACTTAATCATTTGAAACAAGTAGTTCATATCTGCTGTTTTAACTCATTACTATGTGTCTGAGAAGGCTTAGTAAAATTAATAATCACATATAGAATAATCAGGTAAGCCAGGAAAGTTTTGGAAAGTTAAAAAGGATTTAGATCAAGGGTGTCATACTGGTGGCCCATGGGCCGGATTCGTCACGCGCAGGCCACACCCACCCCAGCTCCGCGAATGAGAAAAACGTCGTGAAACATCACATGACGGCAATGTGACATGGCAAGTTTGACACCTGTGATTTAGATTCAGTTAGCATACTTTTAAATTGTAAAAAAATGGTAAATGGTCTATATCAGGGCTGTCAAACTTCCGGCCCGCAGGCCAGATGCATCATGCACTGGCCATGCTCATGCGCGGTTTAGCAAAGGTGGGGGTTCCAATACATCACGTGATGCCACCTTGATGACATGAGTTTGACACCCCTGGTGCATTCTGGCATTCACAGCTTGATTGAACAAAGCATTTGTTCCCATATGTAGAGCAAAGTCCCAAAGTTCCACCATAAATTAAAACAAGGTACGTACTTCAGCCAGGCATGCCCTTACTAATTTTAGTTTTTCATTTCATATTTTGCATATTTATATTTTATTGTACCAATATATTAATTATATTCATGCAAAGTCAGGGTTTATTTAAATGAGTACCCAGTTTCCAACTGTAGACATCTAGTTGCAATTTAAAAGAAAATTGTACATAAAATATATTAGTCAAGAGTCAAATTTCTGGATCTTATAAGCATCATGTGCTTCAGCCTATTCTATTAAATATATTAAATGATGGGTTAAGATATGCTTATATTCACATTTGCTGAGTACATTAAGAGATTAAAATAAGAAAATTTCAAAATGTATCATATTTCTATTCATATTATAAACTCAGTGACCTGATATCTGAATCTCAGGGTGAAGTAGAAAACTTATTTAAACATGAAAGAATTTTCAAGGATCTTTATTCCTATTTTAGGAAATGCAACTATATTTAGAAACAATTGCCCTTTGATTTTTTTTTTTTTTGCCTACAAATGAATGAATATTATTGTTACTTCCAAATTCTAGAAATTAGATAAAGGCCAATTAAACCATAATCATCAGAGTAGATTAGATCATTGACAGCTGAATGGCATCCAAGTTCTAAAAAACTATTAAAATAGCTGCATAATCAATTTCAGAATTTAAAATATTCACATAAAGGACTTGTAGAGAATGCTAACATTTATGGCATAATAGTAGTCACAAGTTCCCTGTTATGAATACAAGTCAGAATTATATTACTATGATAGAATCTGGGAGCATAAGAAGCAAGGATCTCATTCAATAGAACAGGGATGGCTAACCTTTTCAGGACCGAGTGCCCAAAGCATGCACGCGCACGAATGCACCCGCACCCGAACCCCAAAAATACAATGCGTACATGGCGTCCTCGTGCACTGCACACATGCGCATGCGGGGCCCCTATGCACCCCACTCCCCGCATGTGTGTGTGGCCCCCCACATGCACCTTGCCCCCAGCGCATGCGCTGCAGAGACCCGAAAACCAGTTGGCTGGCAGAAGGCATGTGTGTATGCGTGGTGGAGCCAAGCTGGGGCGACAGTTCGTGTGCCCACAGAGAGGGCGGTGTGTGCCACCTCTTCCATATATCTGAGCTATTGTTTAGCGCTTTGCAATAGTCATACATGATAAAATAGAAAGTTCAAAAATCTAAACTGAAATAAAATGCAGTGTTGGTAGTAGGAAAAATAGCATTGGTTATCCCCTTATTTATTTTTATCTTTCCAGATAATCATCTGCTATCTGGGACGGAAGAAAAAATGATTCATAGGAAGAAAAAAATGCTAAAAATAATGCATACTTGGAAGAAGAAAAAATCTATTTATTCTAATAATGATAATTGTCCAATGACTGACAAATTAATATGCATGTTCAAATTATTTTTGTTATATTGCAAATATTTCTAGAAAATGGAGGATACTCTCACGGCTCTTCCTTATAACCCCTAATCACAGCACAAACACGCTCTAGAAGAGTGGCATGGCATGCCCTCACAATGTTGCCTTTGTCTCACTTCCAGTTGAGGCAACTTAAAGTCATTTTCAGTTGTTATAAAATAGTGCTTTCTCTCTTCTGCCAACACTGTTTTTGCCATGAACACAAGCTAGCACCCTTCATTGACAACCTGGCTGAAGATAAGGTCGGGTTAGAATTTGCCCAGTTCCTTTGGGTCACTTTAGATTCCTATGGGCATACTCACATCCCTCTGATCACTGACTACTACTTGTGGATGTTGAAAGATTCATCACTGCATACACCAGCTTTCTGCCCCCTTAGGGGCAATATATGAAGGGATGATTAACAGCAATTTAACCCTTTCATCTCCATTCCATGTTTAACAACACCTTCTTTTCATATCTCTCTGTAATATGTCTCCAGCTGGTTAGAAAGATATCTTAGGGCTATTGTAATTTTTAACTCCTAGTTCTGAAATGCTCTTTATCTCCCTCCAGTAATAGAATGTGCACTGTGTTACTCATAGATACTGTAAATGTGCTAGTAACCTAAGCTTCACTTCCACAATGTATATCCTGAATAAATATTGTACTATATTCATTCAAGCACCAATCTCTAAAGTTTATTTTTCTAATTTTCATAATTTGTTCCTCTTTATATATGTTATTTTTGTTGCAATAAAGGACCTAGCCATTTGTTTTCTTTCTTTCTTACTATGTAATAGATGTGGAGGGAAATTTTGTTGCTTTGAGATCAGCTGTTCCTCCTGTTCCTCCATGCAACTTTCAACATCCAGTTCTTAGTGTCAGTAGACAGAGATTAAAAATGCATTTCCTCCTTCTCCACATTAACCCACTGTAAAACTTGCAACTGTAATAAAAGCTACTGAAGAAAATGCTTACTTTCAAAATTGCAGATATGCTACCTTTTCACCAACGCTTTTAAATGCAATGAGAAATGGTGGCTAGGCAGATTTGCAGCTAATATCAAGTCCTGTTTTGCAAGCAGCCGCACAATGTGTGCAACATGTTCTGGATACAAAAGTAAGAACTGCTTAAAACTTTACTTTTTTTGCAGTTAGGATGGGGAGATGTTTGTTGCTCTAGGACTTGCAGGTATCACGAGAAAGGACATTGCTCAAATGATAATTCACGTAATCCAGAGGTGGGTTTCAGCAGGTTCCGACCAGTTCTGGAGGACCAGTAATGGAAATTTTGAATAGTTTGGAGAACCAGTTAATACCACCTCTGACTGGCCCCGCCCCCATCTATTCTCTGCCTTCCACGTCCCAGCTGATCAGGAGGAAATGAGGATTTTGCAGTAACCTTCTTCTGGAGTGGGGAAGGAATGGAGATTTTACAGTATCCTTCCCCTGCCATGCCCACCAAGCCACACCCACAAAACTGATAGAATTTACATTGTTAAGCAAGACAGTTGTTAAGTGAGTCATGCCCAATTTTAGGATCTTTTTGCCATGATTGTTAAGCAAATTACAGTGATCATTGAGTAAATCATAGCGATGTTACAATTCACAGAGAGGAAAATGCCAATTTATATTAGCTTAATAATCTTTCATATTTAGCCAGGGCCTCTGGATGTAAAGATAAATAGTTAAAACATCCAGAAGAATAGCAAAACAAAATAGGCTAGGTCTGGCACTTTAAAACTACTTCAGAACAATATATTTAGTAAATAATTCATTGAATTATACTTAAACAAGGACTACATGGCATGAAGCATACCTAGGGTTGCCAGGTCTGCTTCCAAAACATAGCAGACAAGCGGGGGGGGGGGGGGGGGGGGTTAAGTAGTAAAAAAATTAAAAAAAAATTACAATTAAATTATATATTTTCTTACAAACATTTTAACACGTATTAAAATAATCACTTCAAAACTTTACTTAAAATTCAAAACATCAAATATATTATAATAATATGTAAAATATTAAATTACATTTTAATTTCATCATAAAGCTTTTGAATAAAAAAAATGTCCACTATTTTGTGAAAAAAAATAGTGAACATAATGTGAAAAAAGCGGACTGTCCACTCAAATAGTGGACACCTGGCAACATTAAGCATACCAGCACCATTTATGAGTGCTTCCATTTAAGCAAACACTGCACCTAGCCTTTAGAATATTATACCCTAGAAACGCTCTCATTGAAAAAAATATCAGGATTAAATGTACACCTTTGCTTCCTCTAACCCATATTTGGCCATACAATAGGTAAGCTTGTAAGGAAGGAAGAAGCCAGCATCTCCAAAGCTACTGAGCTTTCTGCCCAAACAAGTCCAGGAATATGTGCATGAGTCAAGTCACATTTTCTCCTTAGTTTTCTATTCTTCTTGCTCTAGGATCTCCCTTTGTGCTTGATTGAGATGGTTGCTTGACTCCAGTTAAAGGTGTGTATCTTTTCTGGGCTCTAATCTGTCTTGAACACAGTCTACTATGCTCCATTAATTATTATTTATAACAAATCCAATGAAGTGACTTTCATTTACAAAACCTTATGTGATCTTGAACTGTTTGCTGCTTACAGGAAATTTTTAAAATTATAGAATTCTATCATTATCAAGCAATAACGAAAGTGTCACACAACCTACGAGTATAAGGAAAAAGTAGCATATGGTAACACTGCTGAAAGGTCTGGAAAGCAAACATATAGCACCTACTGAAGCAACAAAGCCTGACTTTATTGTACTCTGTTCCAATCAGTGGTGGGTTGCCCCTGGTTCGGACCGGTTCACAAGAACCGGTAGTAAAACCGGCGGGAAGTTCCACCCACTGCTCCGGATGTCATCATAGGCAGAAGTGTGATCCCGTTGTGAACTGGTAGTAAAAGTAAGTAAAGTAAGTAGAACCCACCCCTGGTTCCAATCTAATATCCTGCAGATAGATTGGAGTTTAATTCTCTTAATCCCTTGCCTAGCATGCTGATTAAGCATTATGAAAATTGAAACTACAACATCTTTGGAAAGAACCAGTTGGGAAGGCTACTCTATTGTGATATTTCTGCTGAGGGATGAATCATGTACAAAATGGAAAGTAGAAGTTTAAAACATGGAATAGATCTTACCTTTGTTCCATTATTGCTTATCGTACCTGAGAGCAGTTGTCTAGAGATTCAGGCAAATGGCATTTATATCTTTCCTGTGGAAAATCTTTTTAACTAGAGATTCCAAGGACTGAACCTCAGAGCTTTCATACCATGTTGTTCTCCTTAAATTGTGGTCCCTACAGAGTTGCCCAGAGACAGTCCAACACATATTGGTAGGGTGTAAAATGCAAGCAGGAGCAGCATACACTGAATGGCACAACCAAGTAGCTGGCATTGTATACAGGAACATCTGCACAGTGTATGGGCTGAACCCTCGGGAACCCAAACCCCAGGGAGAGATTTCACAGGAAGTCATGAAGCGTAACAGAGCAAAGATCCTGTGGGACTTCCAATACTGACAGTCAGGTAACTGTCCAATCAGCCAGACAAGGACCTGAAAACAGTGATAGTGATCATTGTGGTAGCGCCAACTGACAGCAACATCAGGAAGAAGTATGTAAAGCTGGAGAAGTATCAGAGTCTGAAGAAGAAACTAGAGAGAATATGGAAAGTAAAGGCCAAAGTGGCCCCTGTGGCTATAGGGCCACTCGGCTGTGTCTTCTAAGCTGGGAGAGTAGCTCCAATAGATCTCAGGAACAACATCAGAGCGTTCTGTCCAGAAGAGTACGGTGCTAGGAATAGCTAAGATATTGTGCAGAAACTTCAAATTCCCAGGCCTCTGGTAGAAGACCCAAGATTAAGAAAGACACATACCACCCATAGGGGTGTGAAGGGATTTTAGTTTATTTAAAATGATTTTAATTACAATATTTTTATTTATTTATTTGTTTGTTTGTCAAGCATATATAAAATAACAAGTAAAAGTATAAACATAATTTGAATACATAAAAAGATTAAGAGTAAAAAGGAATATTAGAACAGGGACGGTAGGCACGCTTATGCACGCCTATTTATACAATAGTTAAAATCTAATACAAATGAAAAGAAAGAAGAGTAGAAACAGTGTATGGTGCAAAGGAGAAGAAAAAACAGTATGAATATAGTAAAGAAAGAAAAAAGAAATACTGTATATAAAGAAATTATTTTCAGCCTTCATCACAAGTATAAACAATTTTGTAACTCCTCATCCCCTCTTCTTTTACAACCAATGATATTTTCACCCTATATCCATCCATATATCTTCATCACAAATCCATGAAGCATCATCTTTTTCTATCCTAGAATCAGCAGAAAATCCATTGTCAGAAATAATGGCTTGTCTTATCTTAACCTTGATCAAACAAAGCAACTTTAGATACCTTTATTTTACTTCTAATAGTATTAATCTCTAGTCCATTCAAATAATGTAATGGGATTTTATTTTTTGGTTTCTTTTGTATGTCCAGTGAGCCATTATTTTCCATGTCATTCTTGTACTTGTCATTTGTAGATCCACTGTCAAGTCTATCTATGTTTTGTCAAATACAACTTGTTTCTAATCTGCCATTTCTTTCATAATATCTTTTGGACATCGTATATCGATGGAAGCAAATATCGCTATTGACATTGTTGATACTAACTTCTGATTTTGTTTTGCAGTTAACTATTAATCAGGCTTGTGTATGTTTCTTCTTTAACTAAATTATTTCGTTACCTACAGTGTCCAATTTATAAAATTGCTTATCTTTATTTTGTTTTGCAAAAGTCCAAACAAATTTATTTTCCATGGGAAGGATTCTTTACAATTAATTCCAAAATTTTATTCTAAATTTATCTGAATTCTTACAGTAAACTATTTGTAACTTTCTATCAGAGTCTTATTTAGCTTTTTGCTGTTGTATTTCATTTTTTAAAAAAAATTCTTAAGGTTGTAACTAAATTTTTCTTTCATTAAGGATTGGAGACCAATCTACCTAACATTTTCAGACTTGTCAATCCAAAGATCTCTAATAGCTTAAAAGTAGTTAACAAGCAATTTCCAAACATGATTAGAAAAGGAAGTTTACAAACATGTTGTCCTTTAAAGAGCATCAAAGGTTGCAAACAAGATAAATTATTTATTCCCATCATCTAAAACTCAAAACTCTTCAGGGACCACTATTTTGTGGTCTTCTCATGAGGAACAATTGTTTGGAGTACATGTGAGTGATTTCCAGTTCTCTCCTTATCCAAAAAGGTTCTGAAGACCAATCTACCCACTGGTTCTTCGTTCTTCACTATGGTTGTTGGTACCACTTTTTGTGAAGCTATCTCCAGTCTGCCATTTCTTCTTCCCAAAGTCTAAAAGATATCACTTTTTTCCAATGAAATACTTCCCCTTGCTTTTGCTTTCCAATTTCCAATTCATTTAAAAAGGGATTACAGGTGGAAGCCATCTGCTTTTGCTACATTGGCTCCTGTCATCTTTTGAAAGCTCTATTTGGCAATACCAGGCAAAATTTATTTTTTAACAAATCCTTGTCATTACAATCAGTCACAGGAATAATTGTATTGTTAGACTATTTTTCTCTGAGTTAAATTTATCTTATATTTCTTCATATGTTTGTATGTTTGTCTTGTAATTTTATTACGCTTACCTGTATAATTTCATTTATAAGATGCTTGAACAAGACAGACTTCAATTCTAGTTAGTTCCATATGCTTACACTGGATTGCTTTTATATTAATCTAGAATAACTCTTCTAGATAAGGATCTGAACAACAGAGTAAATAGAGAACACTTGGTAAAAGGACTGCTGCTAGGAAGACAAAAGTATTAGAGTACTTACATCAGGAGGCCTGAACAATTAAAATCATTATGGGAATTGAGGTCATGGAAATATTACACTCATTTTGGTCAAGAAAAAAAAATATGTAAATGTATACTGCTCTCTCATTTCTGAATTCTCAATAGAGGTATAATTCCGAGGAGGAGCTCCTGTCTTCTTTCTTCTCAAGAAAATTAAAGGAAAGGAGATTTAGGGGACTATGCACAGAAGGCCTTGGCTTGTCACTTGTCAAAACAGTATAGTACTGAATTTCATCGTGAGTAGTACGTTGTTTCCTCTGCTTTTGAAACACCAGAAAAACGATGGGAGATCCAGAGGTAAGGTTATATTTCATTTCAGTGGTGAAATCCTATTGGTTCTGTTCGGCTCACGCGAATCTGTAGCAGCAGTGGTGCATGGTTCGGTGAACTGGTAGCTGCGGCAGTGCAAGGCTCCGCCCACCCACCTGGACATTTTTACTTCCTGATTTTAACCAGGAAGTAACCCGTTTTTGACCCTTTGCGCATGTGCAGAAGGCTTTGCGCATGCACAGAGGGTCAAAAATCGGACCTGACGATGGCACACGCGCTCGCTCCGCTCACACGCACGCACAGAACACGCACTTCCGAACCAGTAGGGAAAGTAAGTAGATTTCACCCCTGCTTCATTTAGAGGGCATGGGTTGAACTGAGTTTCACACTGGTGATATGGGCATTCATGAAACAAGTTACAGGCATACAAATTCACCATTAAGCCTATGTGAGACAATCTTTATGTGTACATCTAAAAAAATATGGACAAATAATGAAATGTACATGGTTTCCAAATCTAAATCTTTCCATGCAGAGGGTTGACTTACCTATGCAGTTCATAATGCAAAAAAAAAATGGCTGATACCAGTTAGTATTTTGAGACCCATAAATCCAGTGGTGGAATTCAGCTGGTTCGCACCACTTCGGGAGAACCGGTTGTTAACTTTCTGAGTAGTTTGGCAAACTGGTTGTTGGAAGAAATCATTAGGGCAGAGAACTGGTTGTTAAATTACTTGAATCCCACCACTGCATAAATCCCTACACTTATCCCACTTCTGAATAAAGCATTGGAATTGACCCCAATCTGCTAAGCAGCTGTGTGAGAATAGATCCATACTTGCTATGCATGGATAACCTTAGAGTGATGCCAGAATAAAATGAAAGGTCCTAGCTAACATAAAATGAATTGACTAGCAAGATTGAGTAGGAAAAAAGATTTGCAGATCAATAATCCATACTGTTATTTTATCTGGTTCAGAATATGAGCAAAATGAAAGATGTTTTACATGAAAAACTGTGAGTGGAAGTAGGAACTAAAGAATTAAAAGAAATAAATGTATTGAGGGCAGGGGTGGGTTCTACTTACCTTTACTACCTGTTTGCAGCGGGGCCGCGCAAGCGTGCAAGTGAAGTGAGCGTGTGCGCGCGCTCTTCTGTGCAAGCGCAGAAGCATTTTGATGACATCAGGGTCGGTGAGTGGAGCCTCTCGCCGGTTTTACTACTGGTTCTATAGAACCGGTGCAAACCGGGGGCAACCCACCACTGATTGAGGGGTATTATCTGAAAATAAGATATAACATGATTAATTGACTCTGAAAAGGTACTGTTCTGCCCCAGCTCCAGATTTCCAAGGATATTGACACACACCAACGGTCCTTATCAAATTTATTAAGTAGCAAGAATAAACAAGACCGGCAAAGGTTGGCAACCAGCCCAGAAAACAAGATACGATAAACCAAAATACTCTGATAATAAACACGAGTTGTTTCCAGCAAGAAAGCACTAGCTGCGTGTGACTTAAATGGGCTAAGGGAGTGGCCAATTATCCTCAAGCCCTACTCTCGAGTAGACCTCCTCCTCCTGAGTAGCCACTCCTGCCTTTTGGCAGCCCTGCGTGCTCGAGCATTGAGGAGAGGCTCCTCCACTTCGCTCTCGCCACTTGAAGGAACCTCTGGAGGTTCTGAAGGCCCTGGCTGAGTCTCTGCCTCTGGCACCACATCCTCTTCAGCCTCCTCGCTGTCCGACGTCAGCGCTGGCTGCGCAGGCTGCTGGCGTGACACCACACCAGCCTCCTCTTCGTCGGGATCAGACACGATCCGTGCAGGCCGCTGGCGGGCCACAACAGGTGTGTTGGCAGCTTTGAAGATGGTGCTCCACATGATTTCTTTTTTAATCTATGGGGAAACCTTAAATCCTACATTCAAGCAGAAATCTGAAAATAAACATGAAACAGAAAAAGCATTTCTGAGTAATGGGCATGTTTGGATTGTTTATTGTGAGGTGGCAATCTCAGAAAACAAGAACCATTTGGGATTCTGGAAAAATCTTTCTTGCTAGTAGGATGATGTAACTGAATCTCGAAAGCCTATCAAACTAATTACAGGTAGTCCTCTACTTACAACAGTTTGTTTAGTGACCCTTCAAAGTTACAACAGCACTGAAAAAAGTGACTTATGATGATTTTTCACAGTTACGACCTTTCCAGCATCCTCAAAACTGTGATCAAAATTCAGATGTTTGGCAACGGCTTCATATTTATGACCATTGCTGTGCTCTGGAGTCATGTGATCCCCTTTTGCGACCTTCTGATAAACAAAAATCAATAAGAAACCCAGACTCACTTAATAACCGGTGTGACTAACTTATCAACTGCAGGGATTCACTTGACAACTGAGGCAAGAAAGGTCTTAAAATGGGGCAAAATTCACTTAACAAATGTCTCACTTAACAACAGAAATTTGGGGCTCAGTTGTGATAATAAGATGAGGACTCTCTGTATACTGCATAATTTCTGCCAGGTATAATAAATTTAGAGTTATTCTTTTTCGTGCGCTTCCCTTACGCCTGGACTCAGAACCCAGAAGCAATCTGAGAGCATCTTTTCAGATTAATACATTTTATTAAAAACATTGCATGAGCTATAGTTTATTTCATCAGAATGGCCTTGTTTCCTCCCTTAACTTTCCTCCTGCCCCCTCTGTGTTCCCAAGGCCTATTAGGCTTTCCATCAAATTCCTTCATACCTGAAGGACCAGAAATATGAAGTCCACAAAAAATTGAAGTGATCAGAAATATTTAACATTGCGGCAATGGGGACATTTGGGGTTAAAACAGGTTAAGGTTCCTTCAGTCGCCTTGGGCTTATGCAACAGGATGCTAAATGGGTTACAGCACATACTACTTTTGATTCTTTCATTTCCTGGAATTTACACACCTACCCTAATGCAGCTGCCATCAAAATTCTTCCCTTGCATACCAAAAACACACTCTGCAGTAATGTTCACATATTCTATTTCACTTCTAGTTACAATTAAATGGTATTCCCTTTATGTTTTGGTTGCTATAATTTAATTTATTATTTGCTTATTGAAATTTAGTTACAATCTGAAGACCCAAATTGTTGGGGGCAATATGTTGACTCTGTAAACCACTTAGAGAGGGCTGTAAAGCATTGTGAAGTGGTATATAAGTCTAAGTGCTATTGCTATTAATTTATTTAAACGATTTATATTTTATAGAATCACCCATCTCGCAGTAGTGACTCTGGGCAGCATACAAAGATTAAAATCACCAACGTATAACTCATGTCTTCCTGGTTAAATGAAACAGAGATACTTCCAGCATACAGAACAAAATTAATTCTGCTAGTCCCAAAATTAGAAATAGAAATCAAGTCTGTAACACGCCCTTCTCTGAGTCTTTCATTTTATCACTCTTAAACAGTCTTCTACTGAAGAAGGGAGCTAGTTTCCATTGTGATGGATATCTTAGCAAAGTCTTTGGGTGTGCCAACACAATGCTATCTTTAAGACTGCATTGTCAGCCTGTTGAGTCCTGAGTGCTATTAAATAAGCTAACAAAGCCAATGTTTTCATTAAAACTGATCAAATAAATTGCAAATATTCAAGAGAAGAAGAGAAAAAACATATACTGAAGTTTTATCTAGTCACTCCTGTTTTTCTCCTTCTAGTCCGGGGTGTCAAACAGGATTCCTTTGAGGGCCAGATCAGCATTGTAGTTCTCCATGGGCCAGCCGAGGGGGAGAGGGGGGAAATGGGATGGACGCTTCCTGCAGCACCTGCCGGCCAAAATTTTGGCCGGCAGAGTGCTGCAGGAGGCTGTCCAGGCTGAAAATGGGACACATTTTGGCTGCCAGAGGCATCACAGGCCGGTCCTTTGCTATTTCCAGGCTGGCCCCACGGGTCAGATTTAACCACCCCATGGGCCAGATCCAGCCTGTCGGCCTTGAGTTTGACATCCCTGTTCTAGTCAATCAGCTCCTTTTTGTTTCTTTTCTTAACCACAGTATGTCCCCACTAAATGTAAATCGCAATATAACAAGGCTGCTACAGTATGAACATCAACGGGCAAGGAAGAATTAAGAGATTTCAGAGAATTGAGAGATTGAGAGATTTCCACATCTGAAAGAGCAGAATACTGAAACCTTGTCCAACAAATTTATAAAATTCAGAAGAAGAAAGAATAAGAAGAAATTCCAATGTTTAAACTGTTGCCTCTACATCTATAATTTTCATCCCTCTTCTTTCAGAAGAATTATTCATGTGAAAGCAAAATATAGAGCAGATATGTACTGTATAAACATCCTGTGTCAGAGACATGAATATGGAGAATAGTAAAAAAGAAAACAGTTCAAATGAGTACAAAATAGTAACATATCACACATCTTATGGATGATAATTACAGAAGATATGCAATAAGGTAGAATTACAGGTAAAACAGTGAATGTTTTGTTTTTACATTTTACATTTTTACATTGATTCCATCTGTCAGGGTAATCTTTCCTGAAAGTTGTAAATTGAAGCAAGAAATATATTAACGTCTCTCTTACATTGATGATGATGATTTGTAGAAGGATTTAAAAATGATGTTCTCTCTACATTTAGGTAACTTACATACATTTAAATAACTAGAACTCTAGACAATGGGCAGGGTTGGCAGCCTATTTTGCATTCAGAATAATAATGATATCTACCCAATCAGCTCAAATAGGCATAAGGAACTTAAGAGGGATTTTTAGCTGAGATATTATTTACTCCAAAACTTAGTAAGCCAATTTTGCTCCCTTAGTTTACTTGGTTTTCAAAGATCTGTGCCCATCTAATGTCAATAATAGAAACATTTTAAGAATGCATTTAGTGCCACCAATTAACACATTACAGCCAGTTAATAGTTTAGAGTGAAACTTCATTTCAATTATATAACTGGGTCTTTGTTGGCAGGTACCTGTGGCTGCAATGACTCTCTATTGACTTTAGTTCATTAATGTATCTTTTCTGGCAGCAAAAATAAGAATGGAATTTGGCCGCTTCCACTTGATATCTATCGATCTCCTAATTCCATGTCACTGGCTTTTGAATTCCAGGCTGGCACTCCCAGCTTCTATGCTGTCATTTAGGGTAACTAGAAGCAAAGGTAAACAGGGCAGCCATCTCTTAACCATTAAAAAAGACTTACAAATTCAGCTGAAATCCCGGTGAGTGGTCATGAGTTTTCTTGGTAGTGTTATGGATATAGTTTGTCATTTCTTTTTGCAACTTCCCAGTCCCACTAGCTCTAGAGTAGTTTTTCTACCTTGGCAACTCGTGTGAACTTCAACTTCTCTGCTGACTGGGGAATTCTGGGAGTTGATCTGCTTTCACATATTTTCACATATCTTCAAGTTGCCAATGTTGTGACTGTGAGTGGCTTGCGGCATTAAAATTCCACAATGCATTTAGTCTCAACTTATGACTGATTGCTTAGCAACCATTCAAATGTATGACTGACACAAAAAAGGGGAACTTACATCCTGAATTTGACATTCCAACGACTGGGCTCCCTCCGCAGTCATTTGATCAAACTTCAGGCACTCAGCAACATGGCCATATTTATGGCCATTTGCAGAGTCTCCTGGTCACATGACTGCATTTTACAATAGTTTTGCCAAAAACTAGCATTTACTTCTGGCTTTCATCTAAAATGTGCCTATAGCAGACTATTGATTTGCTTAATGCCCGTGATGTTCACTTTATCACCGTGGTGTTCATTTAATGAGTATCCTCAAAAAGTTGTAAAATTGGGTCTGACTGGCCTGTTTTATGATCATTAAAACATTATAGACAGGTTCAATTATGGTTGTATGTCGAAGATTATTTAATTTTCTTCTTCAAGCTACCCTAAATCCCATTCCCATGGTGGTGGCAAGCACAGTCACACCAGCCACTTGATCAGCTCCGTGTCAGCCTAGAGTTCCCAGGCCACTGACAGAACCATGTCTTCAGAGCCTTCTGGAAAAATATAAAGGTGGGGGCCAAACTTATCTCTGTGGGAAAGATATTCCAGAGAAGGGGAGCCACCACAGAGAAGGCCCTTATTCTAGATCCCACAAGATGTACTTCCTTGCTAGATGGAACTCATAACATGCCTTGCTCTGGTGGTCCACTAAATGTAACGATGTCATCTATTAGGACCTTTTCTACAGAAGTATGCCTTTTGTAGCAGCATGACCTCTGAAATCATCCCCCCCCCCCCAAATTTACCCATTTACCCACTCTACTGGCAGTTTGATGGACAAAGAGCCTGAAGATATGGTTTTTCACCCTTGGCAAAGACAGTTGATGCTCATTTTTTTCCTTTCCCTTATTCCCATCTAAGTTTGTTTTCTCTGCCTATATCACTTTTATCATCAGTCTGAATCTATTGTTGTTTGAGTGTCAGTCCAATTCATTTTACAGTTTTCCAGAGAGTAATGCATTCATATCTGATACTGTCAGTTCACTCTGTATCAAAATCTGAAAATTGTGGGAGTCCAGGCAAGAAAATGTTGGGTATAATATAAAACCAATGATAATTACCGGTACTTAAGATATTTATTTCAACAAATATTGTGTCCATTATTATCACAATTTTAACAATAAGTCCAGCAATTATATCAGTGGCAAGCATCATTGCATACTCATCAAGGCCATGTGCCAACAGAGGTTCTACTGCCAACCTGTTCAGCCCCAATTCTGCTGTTCTGAATTCTGTTAGTTCATATCTCTATTGTTATGCTTGTGAGCAAGAACAGGAGCAGAAGAAGACACATTAGTCTCTCTTTTTTACAGATCCTCTGGACTGAATCTCAAGAGAAAAGAATAGTGGACGTACAACAGCAACAAGGAAAGTCTGTCTTATGGAAGGAAATGATGGTCATCCTACCCAAAGGGAGCTCCCCAAACATGAAACCAGCCTGAATAAGTTGCTGCATATTAGTACCGACAGTTAGATACCATTACCACTATTGCTGCAGTTAAAAATAAAGGCTCATTCTACAGATAGTATATGTGCTTCCTTTCACATATTATGGATCAGTTATTCAATTAATATGCAATAATTAAATATATTTAGTCATTCTTAATAAAATAAGATTTGAAGGAGGAGGGGATGGCTCCCTCCTCCTTCAAAGATATATATTGAATTGAACACTTACAGTTGTGTAAATTGCAATGTTTTAAAAACGAAGGGAACAGTTCCCTCAGTATGAAGTTAATTGACATTCTGAATAGCCAGAGACTATTGAATCCACTCAAAAAATAAAAGCAGAGATAAAGTGACAATTAAATGGAGCATCCTGGAGTAGGGCATTACTGGCTGGCGAGCTGGAAAAGAATTTTTCCTAGTAGGAGCTGAAGAAATACAGTAATATAAAATTTTAGTATTGTTGTTATTTGCGAAGTCGTGTCCAACCCATCGCGACCCTATGGACAACATTCATCCAGGCCTTCCTGTTCTCTACCATCCTCTGGAGTCCATTTATGCTTACGCCTACTGCTTCAGTGACTCCATCCAGCCACCTTATTCTCTGTCGTCCCATTCTTCTTTTGCCCTCAATCTTTCCCAGCAATAGGCTCTTCTCCAGTGAGTCCTTCCTTCTCAATAAATGGCCAAAGTATTTGAGTTTCATCTTCAGGATCTGGCCTTCTAAAGAGCAGTCAGGGTTGATCTCTTCTAGGACTGACTGGTTTGATCGCCTTGCAGTCTAATTTTAGTATAGGTCCTACTAATTATTCTACATATTCATTGATGTGTTGAAAAATTACTTTCAAATATGTCAGGAGATAAACAAAAAATGCAGCTCTTAAATAAAAGTGGGAAATAAAAATAATATGCCACACATAACTGAATGGTATCTGTGCATAAAGTGCAATGTGAGGAAAAATTCTGATTAGTATCAGTTTGAAGGGTGTGAATTAAAAACAGGCATAATAGCCAGTTAATTGTTAATCTTAATTTGAGATGGTTACTAATAGAACTGGCTCAAATTACTGATCTATATAGGCTGCTAATTAATGTAGTTTTCATTAAATGAATAGATGTGATTTTAATGATACACTTAGGAAAATAACTTAAATATTTAAGATGCAGCCTCTACTAAATAATCAGAATAAATGCATTTGGGGTCAGTCTAGCCACAGGAAGTTATTTATGGCAGGAGCTAGCAACATATATAATTGCAATTCAGAAAATTGATAAAAACAGAGTTGCTTTTCATTTCAGGCTGCATATAATGTTAAGGTCACATTCTTTTATTTTGTGAAAAATTATTTTCTAACAACGGATCTGACCTGAACTTGTACTTACAAAATTATGCAAGGGGATTAAATTTTGATAGTCATACATTTCTACTATAATCTGTACATGTGAAATTTCTGTTAAAGCAGATTAGAGGAGTTTCATGTGCTAGAGACACACATGCATGCAGGAATATGTTGAGCCTAAGAAATGTAGGCTGGAGATGTAGCTAGAAATGATAGAAAGAGAAAAATGATTGGGTGGGGGGAGCTTTTGCATTCTGTAAAAAGCTTTTACATCCAGAAAACTGGATCATCAATATAACTTATGTAAATGTTATATTATAAAAGGACACAGACAACTTCTGTTGTTGTCTTTATTACTTTGTCTTTTAAAAAATGATGTAGTCTGATGTCTATGGAGATTCTCGGTCATCCAGATCATGGTTGTCCCAAAGGTCCTTTTTTTCAAGAGGCAACTGGACTTTCTGGTTTTTCTTTGAAGATGTTTCATTTCTCATCCAAGAAGCTTCTTCAGCTCTGGCTGGATGGAAGGATTTATTCTGATAGACCGCATATGGCATTTTATAAGAAGTGGTGGCAATACATTTTCCACATAATTCACCATAAAGCTATAAATTCTGGGCTCTAAAAATTCTATACACCATTAGATGGCATATGTAGTCTAATCGATTTGATGCCATGCCATCCATTAATCATCCAGATATTTGCAGCTCAATATGTGGTCATTGTGGTACTGCATACTGCCATTATTTTTTCATGTTGAAGTATTTTAACCCCTGTAAAAACAAACTAACAGTCCTTCACAACAATAAGTGTTTCTGCGTAGTATGAACAACAATGACAGTTCTTCAAGATAGCTTCAGAAAATTTCTTTAACAGATGCCCACTCAACACCACTAAGTGAAGGTTCACGTTACTTCTTTTTTTAAGCATCTATTTTGGTTAGGGAGAAGAGGAATCAATCTTCACTAACATCAGTTTAATGCCAAGTGTAATGTTAAATTAATTGGAGGATATGAGGATGAAATTATCAGTGCAGTCATGTAAATCTTTGGCTCCCAATTTTCCTCTGCCCCATACCATAAAACAGACAATTGAGTTATGTCGCCATCAGGAGCTCAAAAAAGAAAATTAAATAGAATTTAAAAACAGGGTAGATTGAAGGTGAAATTCTTCCATTATAATTTAGGCTAGATCAAATCTAGTACTGTCTTTTTATTTTAATATTCTATTATTTACTCTATAATTTTATGGTTTCAAATTGTTCCAGTAGCATTTGCCAGTTGCATGATGTGTAAACTGAACAACATATTAATTAAACAGCAAACAATATTCATCAGTGAATCCAAAGGTTGCTTTGAAAAATGAAATAACCAAGGTATTCTAAAATACTTCTTCATCAGCCTTCCTTAAGATTGACAAGTCTTTTAGAAGAGACCGTGAAAGACAGCTTTTTTTCTGGCTAATGTTCAGTGAGGTTTGGCTTTCAAATAACAATATTTGAACCCCAATAATGTATATGTGTATAATGCAGACATATACAATCTGGCAGATGGCAAGTCTTAAACAATAGGCCTTGTTGAGAAACTGGTGGTCTGGAATGAAAGGGATACAATAGGCCATATGTTAACACTTTACTATGAGAAAAGGGAATTTCCATTTTAGAACTAATCATAATGTGTGGTGGCATCATACTATTAAGAAAATAGAAGGAAGGGCTGAACTTTAATCTTATAGCATGACGTTTAAGCTAAATTCAGTACAAATATCGTACCTACTTATTCCACCATGTTGGAACATTATTTTTCTCCCTTATAGAGGTATGTACTACTACAAATCTACCTGCACATGTTTATAATCTGTCCAGTAATCATTTTCAAACATCTACAATCATTATATGTGGATTAAAAAAGACTGTGTGCCAAGAAGATTACTTTTCTGCTTCCTTTAGTTGAATACCTGCCATTCTGCAGTGTTTTCTCTGGCGTCGTTCTTAACCTCAGGATGTATTTATTTACCTTTGGAATTGAAAGTCTGTGATTTCCTCTCTGCCTTTAAGGTTACATGCAGTAATTTTATGAGCAAACAGTTGCTCTCACTGATCAACAAATGCTTCTGTAATAGCCATTTAGTTTGGATTGTCATACTACCAGTCCCCAGTTTTTGACGTATATTTCCACGTATTTATGACCACAATTGAGCCCAAAATTTATTTTGTTAAGTGAGTTTTGCTCCATTTTATGATCTTTCTTGCCACAGTTGTTAAGTGAATCACTGCAGTTGTTCAGTTAGTAATACAGTTGTAAAGTAGGGGTGGGTTCTACTTACCTTTACTACCGGTTTGCAACGGGATCGCATGTGCGCGCCTCGCTTCACTTGCACACTCGCCTTGCTTTTGCGCATGCACAGATCGCTTCTGATGATGTCAGGGTCAGTGGGCAGAGCCTCCCGCCGGTTTTACTACCGGTTCTATAGAACCGGTCCAAACCGGGGGCAACCCACCACTGTTGTAAAATGAATCTGGCTTCTCCATTGACTTTGCTTGTCAGTAGGTCACAAAAGGTGATCAAATGAATCCAGGTCACTGCAGCCAATATGAGCCAGTTACAAGCATCTGAATTTTGATCACATGACCATGGGGATGCCACAACAGTCATAAGTGTAAAAATGGTCATAAGTCACTTTTTCCAGTGTTGTAACTTCAAAGGATCACTAAACAAATGATTGCAATTCGAGGACTATCTATACTTCTTTCATTTTTCTTGCTCCACAGAAGCCTCAAACAGGTGACTCTTAGTTTTACTTCTGCATTTTTCTTTCATTATATAAGCAAACTAAATATATAATCTAGTTTCCATATTACTGTATTTTTTTTCTTTTAGAAAAATTTAGTAAGGATCAGTGTGAGTGTGTACACAAGCAGCACATCCTTATTTTCAACCCTTCTAAACTTTTTGCAAAAGTTTTCAGTTTTGCAAACTGAAAGACGTAGAGACTTTGCAATTGCAGAAAAGTACAATTGCGTCATTTTGTCTTATAAGACCAGTCATCAAATAGTAATTACTGCTGGGGAACAAGAGTAGGAGGGGTGTGTGTGTGTGTGTGTGTGTGTGTGTGTGTGTGTGCCTGATTAACATGAAAAATATGTTGCCCAACTAGAATGGCTAGTGTTCTTATATTGTAAGAAAGATCCAAGTTCAAGCCCTGCCACCTTCAAAGCCAGAAAGACTATCTGATTGAAATCGCCAAATCACCACTAGGCAGTTAGTGTTATAACTAATGGGTCAGTACCAGATTCAGTAGGGTAGTTTCATTGTATTTACCATATTTTTTTGAGTATAAGATGCACCTTTTTCCCCCCTTCAAGTGGGTGAAAAAATTTAGGTACGTCTTATAGACTGAATACGGACATTTTTGGCCTCCCAAACCCTTCGTGTGCCATATTTTCGCCCTCCCCAGTCCCCAGAAGCACTCTGCAGTGCTCTGCATGGCCCATTTTTGCCAAAAATGGGCCTATTTTTGGACTCCAAAGCCCTCCGCGCATCACGTTTTCACCCTCCCCAGCCCCCAGAACCACTCTGCATGCCAAAAACAGGTGCGTTTTTGGCCAAAATGGGCCCATTTTTGGGGGCCTAGGTAGGCGAAAATCCAATGCGTGGAGGCCAAAAACTATTTTTTTCTTGTTTTCCTCCTCTAAATTTAGGTGTGTCTTATAGTCCGGTGCATCTTATAGTCCAAAACATACGGTATCTGTCTGTTATATTTAACTTTCCAACAAATGAGTATATCTCAGCTGTCTGAATCATGAAGTCTCAAGATAAACAACTGACAACTAACTGCAATCTTTTACTTTCCAGCTAAGATGCTGAGTTGATCAAGACTATCCTGTATCTTCATTTCTCTCTCTTTTTTTCCAAAAGGATTCAGCCTCTCCAATGTTTTTATCACTATATCCATTTAATAAGTATTCACACATATCATTTTTAAAGCAAACTTAAAACATGGTTAATCCAGAAAGAATAACACTATTAGTACTGTACATCATTCTCTTTAAACAAAGACTATATAGGCACATTATATCACAATGCTAGTGCCCAATAAATAAAATTTCTGATTGTTATGGCAGAGTGGGAGACACTATACTTAAGTTTGGATACAGGAGAGCAGTGAATATTATTATTTCTATTAATTTTAAGTGAGCAAAGTGATTACTTTTTCTTTCCAGTCCTTGAAACATCAGTTAGCCACTTCTTTTCTTCTGGTGTGTGTGATATGGAGTTGGTGTGCATATAGGTTATATGAATTTTAATTTAATCAAGATTTGTTTATTTTAATTTTATTTATTTATTTAACCAGCTATTAACAATTATTGTTTATTATGTGCTATCACGTCATATTTATTTACATTTCTTTCTCCAATTTTAAAATCATACTCATCTTCTTCCTATTTACCTTCCCTTCAGAATATAGGTTGAGTAAACAAGGGAGCATATGCAACCTTGTCTCTCCTATGCCAGCTTGCAATCATTCTATGTCACTATATTCCACCTGAACTGCGATTTTCTGACCTGTGTATGTGTTTCACATGAGAACTATGAGATGTTCTGGTATTCTTACTTTTCTAAGGACATTTGACATGACATTTGACATGACCTGCCTTCGTGGTCTACTCCAAATTGGTGGGTGACTTCAACCAGAGCTTTCATGTAGATGTGGAATGGAGTCCTGCAGCATCCCACAAAGGAGAAGACTTCCCCTCAATCAACACCAACTATAACTGACCTTGAAAGAAGGAAGAGAACCACTGAAAAATGGTGACCTCAATTCCTAACCATCAGAGCCTGTTGTTGTGGTTCAACAGCTGCCAGCAGAGCTGGCAGCAGACTCAGACAATGAAGAGGTTGGGAAGGAACTTGGGCCAGTTCTAGAGTCTGAGGAAGGCTCTGAGGGATGCTCTGTGTCGGACACAGAGATAGAGCCAGAGCCGTCTGACATTTCCCAACCACCGGAGAGACAGATGTCTTTGGAGGCTGATATGAGTGAAGAGGAAGAACAGCTGGGGCCTGTTCCAGATGCACGTATGCATAGAGCAGTTAAGAGAGGTGAACAATGGAGGACAAGGAGTTGACTCGGGAAGCAAAGCACATGTGGACGCTGAATGGCCCCTCCCTGGTTGGGGAATAAATAGAAGGAAAGGGGAGTAGTTGTCATAGGAGACAACAGTTCGTATTTCTGAAGATTTTGCTCATTCTGTTTTGTGCCACAAAGACTGCTTGCCAGAACTTAATTTGCAGCTTTTGGCTGGGAGCTCAGGGCCTTGCAATAATGACAATGAACTGATAAGGTCTGTTACTACAGTTAACTCCTTGTAGGACTCTTCCTGGGACTTTTCGGTGGGTGAATGCAATAAATTCACAAGAGGTAAATAAAGAAGGGTTTTTCGTGACAAGGAGTCTGTTTCTTGCTTCTGCTAGGGCTGGGTCAGAACACCTGTCTAGGATACACAGGTCAGCAATAAGGATAACAAAGGTTATATCCATACAGAGTCCTGGCCTGAAACCTGATCGAAATTGGTCTAGATTAATTTTATTTTAAAACAAAAAAACAAAAAAGGGAAAATGGCACAGAAGATTGCAAAGCAAACCTGAATTTTGGGGTTCTACATACATACATACATACATACATACATACATACATACATACATACACTTGCATACATACATACATACATACACACTCACACAGACAAGGTGTTTAAAATTGTGTACTTTAGTTCACAGTGTAACTATCCTCTGTTGAGTTACAATAAAAATATTTTATAACTAATGCAATTAAAATAGAGATTATAACACTATAATGCAAAGCAAAATGGCTCTCTTCAATTCTTGGCCTAAAACCCTATATAACATTCCTGTTTGTTTGCTGGTGCACATTTAATTCAATAAAATTAATCTAATTTTCTTAATTCTAATTTAAGAAAAAGTGAGCTAAGTAATGGAGATAGGGATTATACAAAGTTTAATTGGTAGCCCTACGTAAATTTCAACCATTGTTATGTATTTTCCATCTGTCCTGTCAAGCAGAAACTGCCCTTTTAAAAAAAAAAGGAAGTATCAAATTGTATATACGTTGCTCTGGATTTATTTCTGTGTGGGTGTAACCCAGTTTCAGTGAAATTAAATCTTACCTTTGTTCTCTGTCTTGACAGCTTAAAAAATAACAAACAATAGAAGTAGAACAACATTAAGATCTGATCCTGCTTTCCCAACAACTGTAGCTATTCAGGTCTTCAGGTTAGCTATTTGAGCTAACTCATTTCTAATTACGTCCTTAGGATGAATGTTAATCATATACATAAGAATTAAAAAATGAAAAAGAAATACTGTCAAGGTAATTCCCAGTTGAAGATGGCTCAGAAGATACAGAAACAGGTGTCTCCATTGATACTTGGATGAAAAGATAGTATGCTGGTTATTGCTATATGGATATCTGATACTACTTTAAATAGTTTGAACTGTAGCAGAAAAGGAGAGGAAAAGGAAACAGTGTATTTTCATGTTAGTTGCATATTCAAAAGACTTTTGACAGTTCCTCATGAAAAACTCCTGACTGAGGGGCAAGATAGAGTCTACTAACAAATCTGCTTAGAAACCAGAGGATATAATTAAATAAGCAGATTTTGCAATACAGAAATATAGTATGAAAGATTTAAGATAGAAGAAGGTTGCATTTCCTCAATAGATGTGAAGTTTGACATCAAAAGATACAATAATGGCTACCAATTTTCATATCTTTGAAAGAAGATTATACCAATTTGTGGTGCATAGAAACTTAGTAAATAGAATGCCCTTTCTGACAAATAAATATATATTGAAAGAAGCTAAAATGGCACTGTAGGAGCAAGTTTCTGCCCACGGTTGTTACTCAGAAATGAAGTTTGATATGTCAGGAGAAACATACTAGGGAGAAAGGGTTTTTAAAAGGTAAAGGTTCCCCTCGCACATATGTGCTAGTTGTTCCCAACTCTAGGGGGCGGTGCTCATCTCTGTTTCAAATCTGAAGAGCCAGTGCTGTCCAAAGACATCTCCGTGGTCATGTGGCTGGCCGACTAAATGCCAAAGGAGCACAGAACACTGTTATCTTCCCACCAAAGGTAGATCCTATTTTTCTACTTGCATTTTTTATGTGCTTTCAAACTGCTAGGTTGGCAGAAGCTGGGACAAATAACAGGAGCTCACCCCGTTACACGGCACTAGGGATTCGAACCACTGAATTGCTGACCTTTTGACCGACAAGCTCAGTATCTTAGCCACTGAATCACCACATTCCTATAAAGGGTATTTACATCTGTATAATAAAAGAAGAATATATAAAACATTTCCTCACATTACTCTAAATGTGGAATGAACATGCCCCAGTAATTACTATTTTTCTGTTAGATCCTTACTAGATAACCTGTGGTCTGTTGGGTCATTTCAGAGAGATTTCCTTATCTAAAGAGAGAAATCACCACGGATGGGTGAAAAGAGGGGGAATGACTTCCAACTTCCCTATTGAGGGATGCTCACTTCCCCATTGAGTTTTCTTGTGGGATGTGTCAGTGAACATCGGAAATCCTTCCTTCCTTCCTTCCTTCCTTCCTTCCTTCCTTCCTTCCTTCCATGGTGACTTCTGAGTCACTTCTGAACAATGCCTAAAATCAACAGATTAAAGTTTCCTAATACCATTAAAACTCCAAGGCTAACACAGTCACAGCTTCAAGCAGTTCCACTGCCAACCCAACTTCACTACACAAAAGGAACAGTACCAACAATCCCATTGGATACCTGGAGCCTAGTTACAACAACAAAATCTCACAACTCAAAGCAATGAAAGCTACCAGATGAATTTAGGGTTGAGGCTGTTGCCACACTTGAAATTCATGTGGGCTTTCACATGTCTAAGATAGGAATTTCCTACTTCTCTGCCTAGGTAGGTCTTGGTAATCTACACTAAATTAACCAGAACTGCAGAAATCTAACCAGGTGCTGAGCAAGGCATAAGTTACTATCACAAGAGCATCATTCATGTGTCATAAATGATACACCAACAAAACTGGCCATAGTCTTTATCTACTCAAATCAAAACTTTATTATAGCCAGAAACCAGCAAATGACCCAGACAAATACAAAAAGACACGCAAATAATTAATATAACAGGAACTTAGTCTTCGGGATGCATCATTATATCTGCTGTACTCTTGAAGATAGTTAACAGACTGTGGTGATGCTATACGTGACTACATCTTCTATCATTACTCACTTTATATGCTAACTAATGATAGAAGATGCAGGTTTAGTTCAGGTTTAGATTTACAATTTTCTTTTGGGCCTTCTGGCTGTAAATAAAATGGATGAAAAAACTTCTGTTAAAGATTACTGCTCCATTTATTTATCCTCTAACTCCCCCTAGTGTCCAACATTCAAGATTCTTTATTATAAAAAGATCCCAAATAATCACCACTTCCTATGAGAAAATTCCTTCTTAATTCAAAGCTATAATTCCAGATCCATTCTAAACCCTTGATTTGTTATTAACTTTCTGAAATCCATATTCTAAGCACCTATTTCTGCATAATCAAAAAAATAATAACTTTACAAAACTTTTTAAAATCAAACTAGACAACCCATGACCTGTTGGTTCATCTTTCAGAAATACTTAGTTACCTCAACAGATAAACATAATGACCAGGGCAGACAAATAAGCAGCGGGAGCAGGAGCAGCTTCCAACCTCCTATTGGCTTCTTCATTGACTTTATTTGTTGGAAGCTGGCAGAAATCAGATCCTGTGACTGCAGTAATGCAGCAGTAGTCACAACTTTGCCAATACAGGTAGTCCTCAATTTACAGCAATTTGTCCAGCTGTTGTTCAAAGTTTCAATGGTAGTTATAACTTGGAGTTTTGACCATTCCAGAAACCTCCCCCCCCAATACTATATAAGTGCTTAGCAATTCATTTGCATTTATGATTGGTTGCCAAACACCCTGTGATCATGTGATCGCCATTTCCAATCTTCCCTGCCAGTGCACCCCAGACAGCAGGGAAGGTCACACATTTTCCCTACCCATGCACCCCCCCAAGCCCCTGTGCTTGCACTTCACTGGCCACTCATACACACACAATCCTCATCACATCTCTCACACACCCGTCCACTCCTACATACCCTCACCAACCCATGCCACACCCCTATGCAACCTTCCCAACCCAAACAATATGTTTTGCGCCCACCCGTCGCCCTCCCTAACTTGTACTACACCTCTTGTACATTCCCTCATCCCCTTGCAGCACCCTCTTGCACACTCTCCCTCATCCAGTAAGCAGCCACCAATGTGCCTGCCAGACTGGGATTTCCAACTTCCTGCCAGCTTTCCCACTGACTTTGCTTGAGGGATGCAAACAGGGAGCATCAGAAATCAAGATCATATGGCAGAATTGGCAGGAGTCACATTGTGCAAATAGAACAAGTGTGAAAAATCTTTGAAATTTCAGTTTTGCAAAGGTAATGAGCCCTGGATTTTTATGCATTCTTTAAATTGGCTTATTTGAGCCAAAAATTGTTGCACTATGACGCACTGTTTCAGCTAATTGAAGGTTACAAACAGACAAACAGTCAGGCTAACGTTAGTAGTATATAGATTTACACAATCTTTCTTCAAGTTGAAGGGGACTTACCTGAGGAACACAGGAAAAATTTGCCAATTCAAAGAGTCTTAATCTCTCCAGTACAATAAAAAAAAATCCAAAAAGTGATTTAAGAAGTGAGATTCAGTCAAGCCTAATGTCCATAAAAGGCTTTGTTGCAGGTGTAAACTTGCAAGCCACTCAACTCATAAGCTGACTGCAAAACATCAATTTCTGCAAGCTACTGACAAGGAGTAGCTATTTGGAGTCACATGGATAATTTCAACATCTCTCCTTCCTCCAGAGATTCTGCTGGTCTGGATCCAGCATCGTACTATTTCTCCTTGCAAATGTGGTCCCACTACTAGCAATATCTTGCCATGGCACTTACAGGAAATTGGGCATGTTTATTTATGTCACAAGTTAAAGTTCACGCATCTAGAAGATGCCTGATTTGGGAAAGGCCAAAATAGCTTTCACATAAGGACTTTCACTATTGCTTCACTCTTAAACATGTTTTGAGTATTACATTATGTATTTAGAAAAGTATTTACAGTATTTATACTGGAGTATATTGTACAGTAAAAGTATCTGATATTTCCAAGACCACTAAGCTATTAATATAGCAGCATTGGCATTTGGCATCAGGAAGAGAAATCAGTCACAATTTCTACAGAATTATATCAGCATGGAAAATCTCAAGTTTCCAGTGTGTCAAATTGCTTGAAAGTTAAAAATTAATCTAGTGTGTGTGTATAAGTTAGTAGCAATGAACAGGGAAAGACAATAGAAAGTAATTTATCTAAAAATGCACTGCTTGTTAATATTTGCAGGCTGCTTCAGATGTATAAAAGTATTGAAAAATTTTTTTAAAAAATTAAACCATGCTGAAATTTATTTAGAATTCACAGACATTCGTTTCTAATTTGTAAGTAAGCATGTCAGTCTCTAGAGTTATTAAGTGAAAACACAAGTCAAAAGCAAATACTTCTCAAGTAATGTTCATACTAAAGGTGGCTAATTTATTTCTGGGTATTAATACATTATATGTATTTTATAAAGGGAGAGAGGGAGGGAGGGAGGAAATGTCTGACAACTAACATTTTTGACTGTACAGATATATAAGCCCAATAAAGAGTTGGCTGAGAGCAGTTTTGAAGTTGGATACTATAGTATGTCAGTAGAGAGATCTATGATCCCATTACTCCAGGGGTGTCAAACACGTGGCTCACGGATCAGTTGTGTCACACGCTGGCCACGCCCACCCCTGGTTTAGCGAAGGGAGAATACATCATGTGATGACGACGTGATGATGCAAGTTTGACACTCCTGTGTTACTCCATGAAAAAAATAAACATAAATGAAAAGAATAAATTAATACTACCATTATGGGAAATATAAACAGTCCTTGTCTTATACAGTATGTTTTGTTTCATTTTTATAATTACAAATACCCTGAAATAGGCATACTATGTAGTTTCATGGAATTAAGAAAGAGAAGACACAGTCCATTTCCCAACACTGACTTCACTCGTTGTAATTACTGGAAACAATGACTCATTAGTGGAACTGTTCTCGTTTTGCTAAGGGGAATTTCAAAAACAGCATAAGGTGCAGCATAAAGGTCAGCTGTTCAAAAAAAATAAAAAATTAATTTGAGCATAGGGCTGAAATATTTCTAAGCAACAGTTTACATCTTGACCCAAAGTGCATTTATTCCATGTTCTAGATGACAAATCTGGGCTGCAAAAAAAATATATTTTCTGTATCTCTGTTGCCACCTCATGGTTGATTTTTGCATAACTGGAAATCACAGCTTTGGTTCAGGTTGCGAAGGACACGAAAGTTAACTCAGTTTTATCTAATGAAGAACACAGATATTTCTTACAGACACAATTTTCTGTGTCACAAGAACATCTCCCGCATCAAAAATAATAACATTCTGTTTCCTAGAAACAGTTGCTTGAAACAGAGCCATGAGTCAGTCCTGACTTCAAGAACCCAGTTGACTCATGACAGGGATAGGACAGGGGCAGCATATTTAGGACAGAAAAAAAAAAAAAACCCTAGCAAAATTTGAAGATATTAGAGTTCAGACATTTAGATTTGCAGAACAAAATTATTTAAACCAAATGTGCTTTCATATTATTTATTATACACTATGAAAAATAGGCACAAGAGCCTATTTAACTGATGCTTTCTATCCCAAGTTGCAGCATTTGTACATCTTGACCACTGAAGAAATCCACATTCTAACTTGCATGGAAACGTGCTTGAGATATACTGGTAATTCCTTTACATATGTAAAACTCACATTGACATGTCTTTAACAGATTTTTTTTCCCAGCATTTAATATATGTAGGGTTAATCTTGAAATGCTTGGGACTACAGTTTCTCAAATCCCCAATTACTGGCCATCTGCTTGGGGTTTGTAGGAGTTACAGTCTATAACCATGATGGCAATCCTATGGCATGCGTACTACAGGTGGCATGCGGAGCCATATCTGTGGGCACACGAGCGTTGCCCTAGCTCAGCTCCAGCATGCATGCGCGGGCCAGCCAGCTGATTTTCAGGCCTTCCGGGCCCACCAGAAGTTGGGAAATGGGCCATTTCCGGCCTCCGCAGGGCCTCTGGGGTGGGGGAGGCCATTTTCGCCCTCCCCAGGCTCCAAGAAAGCCTCTGGAGCCTGGGGAGGGCAAAAAAAGGGGCCTACCGGGTCCACTGGTAACCTTTTTGCCATCGTGCCAAAAGCAGGGGGAGTGCAGGGGGGGCATTGAATTATGGGTGTGGGCACACAGACATACACACACACACCCCGGCGACCCCTGCTTTTGGCATGCAACGGCAAAACGGTTAGCCATCACTGGTCTATAACATCTGACAGATAGACTTGATGATGAAACCTTCCAAGCAAATCAGGCTTTAACAAAGCAAGCTGCTTATATGCACAATTCTGCCAACCAAATGTTGGATATTTCTAAGTTCTGATGACCATATTTTTTTCCTTTTAAGAAATTTATCATTATTTCAGACCATGCTTTCAGTAATCCCAACCCTGAAAAGCCTAATGGGGATAAAACAGATGCAGCCAACTGGCAACTTACACATATAAAAATATCAAAACTAAAATTTAAAGGAAATACTTAAAAGAATGGAAAAGCAAATTTGGAAAGGAGAAAATATTCCCCCATCCTAGCATTCTCTTTTCTTTTGATACACTGCAGCAATATCAGTTTACTCTCATCTTAATCCTAAAACATCTTCTAAACCATTTTTTTCTGCTAAAGTATTAATAATTTCTTGATGTCATTGAGTGCATAAAAGTGCACAATTCCTAAAAAGAGAAATGCTCACAAATCATTAGGTTAAAACATTTTAGAGCTTATTTTTCATCTAAAACTATCTATACAGAGCTTTTCATCACAACTATTACAAAAATATACTTTTAAAACACTATAGAAATGTCACTTTTCTGTACAGGCACAAAGAAACTGTTTCAACGCATTCCCAGTAGCTGACGGCTTTTCAGCTGATAGTGTTTCTCCAGTTCACACAGAGCTTGAGCGCGCAGATTTGCAGCATAAAGACGCTTCTTCAAGTTACAATTTTTTTCTCTTGATTGGGAAAAGTTTTCCAAGTTTTCCTCACCTTGAGCATTTTCTTTACTTTCATCACCAAACTGGACTTTCTTTTTTCTTGCTGTATGGACAGGTAACATTTCATCTTAAAAAGACAAACAAAAACATACTTTTGTAGTATTCATTTAAACTTAAAATTTGCAAAACATTAGAATTCATATCTAGTATCATAAAATATCATATCACAGAATTCATTCATATGGTATGGCAAATGGGAATACCAAGCAATATTAAAGGTAAGACATGTTATTTAATCCAGTAGGAATAACTAACTGTATTTGTGGGGGGGTGGGGGGTGGGGGGGAATTTTGAGATAGTTTTTTTAATAGTTTCTAAAGCCATGGTAAGATCTTCCAGCTCAATTTTTTATTTTGTTTTTTTGTGGAAGAATAGGATTTTTCTCTGAAAGCCATTTGGAACGTATTTAGACAATATTTAAACGACTAACAGCATCACAGTTTCTTTTATGTTTGTTTCTTAGCTTTACTTTCTTATTTTCATAATTATTCCTCCTTTGTAAAAAGAAAATAATATATAGGCAAGAACCAGCAGTGCTAAAAAGATTCGTCTTGAAAAAGCTATCATAATTGGTAGAATTATATAAAATCATTTTGCATAAAATAATCACATAACATCTTCAATAATAGCATGAGCATCCTTTATCATGTACGATTCTTCTTATGCTCATAATATGCTATTCTTTTAATATTTTTCCCCCCTCCCCACCACCTTTGTTTCCCATTTTTCCTGACCCATTTTTCCACTATTTTCATTTGTATTTTATATTTTGAAATGTTTAATAATTAAAAATCATGAACTTTTACAATATATTTTTAATTGACATGCCTACACTTTATTTTTTCTTCTTGACAACACAGAGCATGTGCATACCCATAATTCTTTTATTCCCCATAATTATCCATCCAGGGAGACTGGAGTCATGCATGCCTAGTTTTTGCTGATCTAGATGACTATGGACTATAGTTTCTTAGGTCTGCTAGTATAAGTCCAGCAGGCTGTGTACTCAATCATACCAGCCCTTTGGGATATATATAATGACACATTTACTCCCAATCATCCTGTTATTGTTAGTATCGCCTATTGAATAAATAATGAGAAGGAGCAGTAAACTACTGATTTTTTTTCTTGGAAAATTATTTGGTTCAGATCTGAAGGGAGAAATGAGAGACATAGCAGTAGATGATGGAAGGCTGTAGGGACCATGGGAACACAAAGGAGGAGCAAGACAGAAGTGATTCTCGAGTCCAAATGAAGCATCAGAAAATAATCCAACCCAATGAAATATAAGTTGTGTGAATTTCTGTAGACTTTAATATTGTTATATTATTTGACTAGCAATATTTTTCAGAACTCAACATGGCTCGTTTCCTGAGCCTGCTACCCTCACAGAGGTAGAGTTGTTTCTTGCTTCCATCCCACTCCCAAAATCACTTTTGAAAGAACTGTTTCCTCCTTTCCCTCTCTAGTTACTTCCTGTGTTCTCAAAGTTTGCTAAGCGTGGCATCACAGAATCTTATGGATCTCTCTTCTGTAAATATGCGGACCTTGGGATCTTTGCAGCCCATATAGGATATGCCTAACCTGAACACCCTTGGTTATTCTTTGAACATGTTTTCAATTCTTTGATTCCATCTTAAAATGTAGTACCCAGAACTGGATATAATAGTCAAAATTAGCCTTTCTATGATTTGGAAATTGTTTCTGTTCATGCATCCGAATATTTATTTATAAGTTTCATAAGTATTTGCACCGAAATTATGCTGCTCTTATTTCCCATATTTTTCACCTGTACTAACTCATATCCTATACATGTACATTTAATGTTTTCATAAGAAAATGTATTTGTCTCTATTAAATTTATTCTGTTATTAACAACCTATTCTTCTAATCCATCAAGATCAAACTGAATTTTATTAGCTTCCATCATATTAATATGCTACTCAGTTCTGTGTAAAGTACACCGATTTGATTATCATTTCTTCTCTTTCTTCATCAAAGTCAACAGGAAAAAAAGATAAAGAATACAAAATTGAGATTTGTAAAATGGCACTTCAATGACTAACCATTGTTAGGTATTCTGTGAATGCAATTTTGTTATGCTACTCAGCCCATGCCTTATTAACTAGAATGTTGTACCGGTATTAAAAAGAGGCCATCAAGACGCATCATCTGTGTTTCTACTTTCAGACAGCTCAGGACGATATAACCTTTTTCAGATGAAGGGCCTCTGAATGGTTATCTCAGAACTAGAACTAAGGGTCAGCAAAGAATTAAAGTTTAATTCACAATAATTATACTATAGTTGTTCAATATATTCCAAGGAAGAACAGTTTTCTCTCCTATTGTGTTAAAAATTACAATTTCTTGGTAAATTTTAGATATCCAAAGCATGAGGGGATGCAATTGGCTTCAAGATATGTACTCCATATATATTTAAGAACAGTCAAGTAGAGAAAACTATAAAGGAATATCTTTAAACAAAGGTGATGGAACTGTGGGTGCAGCTGTAACTAAAGATTAGCAAAATGACAGGACAAATCGTCTGAACGATTGAGGCATTCAGACTCTTGCCTGAATGTTTTATTTTCCTCTAAAACCTAAACATTTTACAGAGGAACTAAAAGCTTAATTCTATTTAATATTTAGGGGAACATTAGCAAACAAATGTTTATTTGCACAAATCCTACTGCTCAAAAGAAAAGAACTTAGTGGCATTCAGGGAGAAGAAGAGAATTAATTTTAACTGTATCCAAGTATCCATCCAGCAGATAGACATCACAGATTCCACCCTGACAATGATTAGGTCTGCTAACAGATGTTTACCATGTAGAATAAAACTTGCTTACTGTATGTTAAGTAACACTTTCTATAATTCTAAAGAATAATTATGGCAATGTAATTTTATTGAAGTGGTATCCATGGATTTTTCAGAATTTTGCTATACTCTTATTTTATTGCATTTGTAATTTTTTCATTTTAGAAAAGTATCTAAAATATGCAGCATTTATATTCAATCTGTTCCTTTCTTTAGTCCCTAACCAAGAGCCTTCAGGTTCATATAAGCAAAGCCTCTTGCATCAGCCAGCATAGAAAAATATAACAGTTGTTGTAAAAAAAATTACTATATATGTGGTTATGAGAGAATACAACAACCAAAGCCTACAGAATACATGCCATCCAAAATACAATATTAAGCAGTGTTGGCTTTTTTTTTTAGATTTTTCTTTACTATATCGTTGAATAGTTGAGTATATTTGCAGCTCTGCTTCAAGCAGTGTTTGCACTCAGTGCAAGTAAAAGGAAGAATTTTTGTATAGCACACACAGAAACTAGAAATTAGGTTCCTTTTCTTGGGTAGGTATAAATTAATAAAAGTATAGAATATGCCACTCAAAAACATCTGGTTGATAACTATAGAGACAAAACTGTAAAGAAGTCATTGGAATGATTCAGCACAGCCTCCTCATATATTTTTAGTAATGTCAATTTAATATAGAAGTTATCTATTTGAAGTTTCAATCAAAACCTAATAACAGCAGATTAAAAAAAACCCTGCCTCTTAAAAGAAACAAACAACTTTACAATATGTATTTGGTTGTGGGTTTTTTTTGTAGTGGAATTAGTTAAATGATACCATATGTATGAGCTACATTGTCAAGAAAAATGATTGCTCAGTGACAGGAGCCATTACTATCATTATTTATGTCACCCAGAACCATTACTTATCTTTATTACTGCCCTGTTAGTGAATAAGCATTTTTGAGGTAACTATATTTTCCAGCAATAAATTTGTTGAAGTCTACCGGGGTGAGGGCAGACTAATTACATTTAAAGTGCCTTGCTTAATGTTAGCTATTGTTAGTTTAAATTTCATTTAGTGGGAAAACAGGATAGTCCCTCTTCTAAAGTTGTTCTAATACAGGACCAAGTTCTGTTATTATTCAAGTGAATTAAGGGCAATTGATATTTAAGAGACAACAGTTTCTACATCAAATTTTTAAAAACGGAATGTATTTAGCTCCTGGACAACTAAGCCTTTTATTTGTAATGGCCTTCTTTAAAAAATTTTCATTAGCTAGACAAGCTTTGAAGCTGTCTTTATATGCTCAAAGTGGTGGTTTTCAAGGGCAGCCCCAAATACTTTGTGGGAAACATATTTTCAAGTAGAGAAGCATTCCCAAGATTGCAATATAACTCCTTGTAGTCTGAAAACCAGCCAAAGTGCATTGTTTTGAAATCAGCTACACAGGAATATAGTGGTATAAATAGTAAAACTTAATGACTTTAAGAATGAAGTCCTAATTTTTAAAATTAGCACCACTGAAATATTTCATTACTTTACAGAAATCTCATTTTCTTATTTACAAAGTAGTAAAATATATTTTATTAAGGACTAATTTCACAGTTCAAGAAAGTCAAGACTGAAACATATAAAAATAAAGAACAAAGAGTGGGTGAATTAAATAGCTATATTTACACAATGTCACCCAAACTTAATAACGATATACCAGGTGTAACAGCCAAGGTTCACAGAAAAATAGAAATAGAGGTTGTTTCTTTTATGAATACATACTTTGTTTCTGATCAAATGCACAAAATAATCACAACGCGCAGTAATTTTGAAAGTTTAAGTAGAAGTCATAATTTTCCATATAAGGAAAGCTTCTTACAATCCTAAATCATGTATACTCATGATTTGTGAAGGGCCATTACTGAAATCTGAATTCGTGATTTCACAACTCTTGAAGCATCTTTTATTGTTTCCTATGCTTAGAGTTTCAGATCTTTAGGAATCAGAGAACCATGTGATCAGTATAGGAGATCTCACTTTTCTACATAATTCAACGGTAAAGCATTTTATAATATTCTGGGATTCTCACAAGGCTGATATCAGCCATAGAAATAGAAGAAAGATAATGATGGGAGCTTCTGTATCCCTGGTTAGTAATCCAGTAGGAGCTTCCTGTATCTTCTCCTACCTGGGCAAGTTGCTGGCAGGAAGAATCTATGGTCCTTGAATAAATTGTAATTCTTCATCAAATTCTCAGCCCTATAAAAAGGAGTTGAATAGAACAAACAAAGCTTATATTAAAATGATTTCCAAATGATTTTCCCCATTAATCTAGAGCATTTTGAAGATTAGCAAACATTGTTATATCACAAATGTCTAGCTCTTTAGCCTTTCCCAATCTACACTATGTTCCATCCAAATGCACATGTTTTAATATCCAGAATTCTCATAAAGGGCCATAATGGAGGATAACAGGAATTAAATTTGCCCTGAGTCCCTTCGGGGAGAAGGGCGGGATATAAATTTAATAAATAAATAAATAATAAATAAATTACACACAAAACCTTATTGTAGCAAATTTAAGACATTTCAAACATTTAAGAACAGACCTAGACAATTTGTCTTCTGCTAATCTCTCCCGAACACACAATTCTCGTTCTCTCTCTAGAATAAAAAGGAAAGTATGTTTATAAGATTGAAACTAATACAACTGGTATTTTATTTGACAGAGAGACACATAACATTTCCTTATTTTAATAACATAGGTAGTCCTCAATTTACAACAGTTCATTTAGTGACTATTTAGAGTTACAACGGCACTGAAAAAAGTGACTTATGACTGCTTTTCACACAACCATTGCAGCATCCCCATTATCATGTGATCAAAATTCAGACACTTGGCACTGGTTCATATTTATGACAGTTGCAATGTTCCAGGATCATGTGATCACCTTTTGTAACCTTCTAACTAGCAAAGTCAATGGGGAAGTCAGATTCACTTAACAACTGTGTTACTAACTTAACCATCCAGTGATTCATTTAACATCTGTGGCAAGTTAGGTCGTAAAATGGGGCAGAATTCACTTAAAAACTGTTTCACCTAGCAACAGACATTTTGAGCTCAAAAGTGGTCAAGGACTACCTATAATAACTTTATTCTGTCTATGAGAAAACCTGCATGCAATTTAAATACTTAATGAAATCCAGATACTAGTAGAGGCAATGCCCCAAGACAGTTCATCTGTAAAATTTGCATTGTCTTATTTGTTAAAAACATGTTGTCTTTGCTCAAGGCACTATACATAGCATGCTAGCCTCCAATTCTTCTATAAACAACAGCCCTCTAAGGTAGCGGTCACCAACTGGTGGTCCACAAGAAAATTTTAGTGGTCCGCAGAAAAATTATTTGCATTTTTATATTGCACTAAACACTATTTATCTTTTTTTAAAAAATTCATATTAGTGGTCCGCGGGATTTAAAATTATGAATTTAGTGGTCCCTGTGTCCAAAAGGTTGGTGACCCCTGCTCTAAGACACCTTGAACTGAAAGACCCAGAGACACTCAATGAATTTTCATGGAAGAGTAGATTTCGGCTTTGTGTTATTGACTTAATGCACCACCTTATTAAATAGTTCAGTCATCATTTAAATCCTTAGACTACAATTAACATTGTGGATGTTTAGAATTTGATTGCTGTCAGAGAGTATCAAGTAGACTACTTCAGAACATTACAAGTCAAATTATAAGTTTCCTAAATTCCATGTTATTTTATTGTCGCTGTCGCTGTGTCCTTCAGTTCAAATCTCTATTTCACCTTAGGCATGACAAAGAATCATTTGTTGTGATGATTAAGCTCATAGCAACCAGCGATGGAATACCACATACATGTTTTATTAATTTGCTTACGTTCTAGTCTATGTTCCCTTTCCTTTATAGCTTTCTCTTTCTCTTGCAGCTGTTGTTCTTTCAGTTTTAATTCATTAGTTGGTATTCCTGAAACTCTTTCTACTTTATCCTGGTCTGATCGTCGCCCTTTCCTCTCCAAAATTCTCACTTGCTCCTCAGATACCAAATCAACTATCAACGGATTCTGTAGAATTTCTTCAACTGAAGGCCGGCAATAATCCTTGAAATCAGAAAAATACATATTTATCTTACAAAAAAAGTTCTTTTTAAAAATGCTAGAGAAAGATTACATAGGTATAGGCAGGTGTATATACCTTTCTCTAACAACTGGGTCTAATTTCACTATTGGCACTTAGTTACATTAAAGACTAAGCAGTCACACAAATGCACTTCCTTCTCAAGAGATAGTGAGATAGGGCAAAGGGGTGGGGAATTAAAAGTTAAATGGACTGGGCCATTAGGTCTAGAAAATTTTCCACATAGAGCTCCTTCAATGCAGCTCCTTGCCTCCCCCCCCCCCCCCCAAGAAGTCATCTTACCTTCAGGTTTAACATCTTTGTGATGAGTTCATTCAGCTGTTCCGAATAACGGTATGGGATTCGTCTGAACTTTCCTTCCCTTATCTTTTCCGCTAGCTCTTTCTGATTAAAAGCTGTAAATGGAGGTCTAGGAAAAGTGAACGGCATGCTTTTCAATTTTAAATCTACAAAATGGTCGCTATTAAACTTTCTAGAGAATTGTGTTGTAAAATATTAAGTCCTATTGCTTGACGTCAAGGATCTAGCTATATTGAACAACAGCTCAATATTATTCTCAAATATATGCTTTAAAACATTTGCAGTACAATACTTACGACAGTGCACATAACTCATATAGCAAACAGCCTAGAGACCAGATGTCAGATTTTTCATTATAGGACATGCGATTTATTTGCTCCTAAAAAGGAGATTAAAAGTTATTAAAATACAAATAATTGTATGGCAATAAAATGGCAAATTGCTTGCTAAGAAATCAGTTCAAAGATTTTCCTCTCAGTATATCTGAGAGGGTTCTAGATCAGGAAAACAGAACTATACAGTAAGAATAAAACTTAGTAAATGATTAACTTAAGCCCTATAAATTTCTGTGGGAATACTTCAAGTACAATGAGACTCAATGTAGATACCATTTCATGCTCCATTAGTTAGTTAGTGTTGGTTCAGTTTATTAATAAGTGTAGAAGCAGCATCAACAGCACCATATTAACCCTAGACCTGGATTATACCAGCACTGAAAACACAAAAGCAGATTTGAAATTCCAAGAAAACACTCTCTTCAGTCACTCATTACCTTTCAAGGAGGTGTTAAATTTTTCTCTCCTAACAGTTTTGAAAGGTACTAAACAAGTTTTTCCCCCACAATATTTTTGTAGGTGTTTTTTCTAAAAATATTCTTTTTTGATATATTATATAGATAAGCATTCGATTAAAATTATGCCATTTAATGTTGTTTTGGGTATTTTCAGAAGGATATATAGAATATATTTATTGTTTTCAATGCCTTCTTAATATTTTAAAAATCCATGGAAAAAGTATGTGCTTTTAAAATTGTAACTATTTTCACAGATATGACAAGTATCACATTATAAATAATTCCTAATTTGTTTGTTCTGGTGCATTCCACTTTATTTTTACAAATAACTCAAGGCGGCAAACATATTCAACACACCTTCCTCCTCCTATTTTCCCCACAATAACCCTGTGAGGTGAGTTAGGCTGTGAGTGTGTGTGTGTGTGTGTGTGTGTGTGACTGGTCCAAGATCACCCAGCTGGCTTTCATGACTACGGCAAGATCTGAATTCAGTCGCTTGCTTTCTAGGTTGGTGCCTTAACTACTAGAACAAACTGGCTCTCTAATAGCTTGAACAAAATTCAAAAACCAGTAATCAGACTTCTACTTGCCCAGTAAGCCTTCCCCTTCTTTCTCACAGGGCAAATTTGGAACATATAAAGGGAGGGAGACAGATAGGAAGACTTCTATCAGTGGCACTTTTAATTAGGAAGAAGCCTAGTGTAATGTCAAGTCATTTTAGTTCAATTAATTTAGGCTGTTAAAAAACCAGGTACTTAGTATAGGTTGGCAAAGTACATGTTCAACTTTAGTTTTGTTTGCCGATTGATTATAAATTGACCATGCTAAAGTAGAACAAAACTAATCTGAAAAAGTTTGAAGGACACTTACTGGAGACATATAATATGGTGTACCAACAAATGTTTTTGCAAAACTGGTATCATGATGAAGTATTCTAGCCAGGCCAAAGTCACCAAGCTTCACATTTTTCTTGCTATCAAGGAAAATATTTGCTGGCTTCAAGTCTCGGTGAAGCACAGTGTGACCTCCATCACTCCGCCTGTGACACTCTTTCAGGGCCAAAGTCAATTGAGTAAGGACTCGAAGAACAAAGGCTTCATCCAGATAATGTCTTTTGAAAGAGAAAAAGGTTGTTTTAAGTGCTTTTAGACGAAACTTTTTTCCTTAAACCAATTCTCAAAATTGTATACAGTAGAATGTGATTTAACAATAAGATACTTTAGAGGCTCTTTAAAATGGAGAGACGTTTTTACTTGAATAGCTGAGACAAAAATAAAATTTTATTATTTTGCAGATTATCCTCCCACATATTCTTTTAATTGCTCCCAGAAGAAATGTAAAATTTATACTAATTTATATTAGAAAAAAAACTGTAAATGGGCAAAACTGGCTCTCTAATCCTAAGGGAATGCAGTGAATTTGCATTCTGAATACAGTATAAGGAACAGTTTCACAGGACTTCTTTTTCTGGTGCTCACAAGCCTTTTTTATACATACAAACCAGAGTGATTAACATTTTGTAGTCATGAACATGTTAGCAATTGAAAATTATTTTAATACATATTGGCTTGATTTTTTGTTCTCTCGTATTCTGACTTCTAATTCTGATCTTTTCCCCATTTTGCATTATTCATTCATTTCCCCTTTTTTTAATTTGTACCAAATAAGGACAGAATATATTCTTGTTACTAATCTTCTCTAAACAGTTCACTAGAGATCCTATTTCCCTCTTCCTAACCTCTTATAAATACTTCAAAGAGGTAAAAGTTCGCAAAATTTATGTAAGATAAGATACAGCAAGAATCTATTTTATTATCCAAATCTATTTGCAAAGGAGGAAAAATCCCCACTCAAATTAAAGAAACAGACTGTTTTCTCAGTTGTAGAGTTGTTTTTCCCAGAAATGTGAGTATAAACTTAATCTGACTGTTTGGAACTGTCTTTTAAACAGAAGAGTTTGGAAAGAAAATAATTGTCTCTTAAGTTTGAGGAAGGATCATTTTTACCGTTTTCAACTTTCACACAAAGAGGTTCCTTGGAGTCCTATTTGCTGGAGGACCAGGCAATTTGCCCCAGCATACAAAATACTGGATTATTAACAATCTTTGATCTACTCTGTCCATCACTCTATTATGTATCCTCACTGCCCCTTTTTGGGGATTGTTGTTCGAAGATTATGCTGATGATTTTCAACATTATCTACACTAGTTCAGATTTAAAGGAAAGATGCAAGGTCAAAAGGATTTCAAGTTATCATATTTTACTTTACAACACTGAACAGATATCTCCAATAATAGAGCCAACTATCATTGCTGACTGGTTAATACTATATATAAATACAAACTTGTATTCAAATTTTATTTTGCATCTTCTATTAACCTATGTGTAAATTTAAAGTCTGAGGTTAAAATATAGTAGGGGCAAAGAATTGGGTAAAATATTTCAAATAGAGAACTACAGAAATAAATGCTTAGCTTATAAATTACTTTATAAACCAAACGTTTTGGGAACTAGTACTTGAATTTGAACATACCCTGCTGTATTATAAAAAATAATCAGACCAAGTATAAGGGCATGAATTTAAAAATAATGACTCTACCACAAGTATGTGTATTCTGTCATGAAAGCTGTCTCAAACTTCTGAAATTTCATAGTGGTTGATTTCTCTCAATATGCATAATTTAAATAAATGAGAGCACTTCCAGATGAAAGTGTCTTTTTTTATGTGGTATAAAATTAGACCTTCTCCATTCATTTTTCCATGGACTTAACTTTAGACTCAACACAGTTGCTTTCTACCATAATAGCCATTGGAGAAGGGGAACTGCACAGGAATTCAAGCCTGTTTATTGCTAGATAATTCTAGTTAGCTATTTTAATTTTGGCTATTATAAACCACAGAAGAGTTGCAAGAAAGAAGATACAAGGAAGAGATCAGTAAACAGTACAACTCAGTCTCAAGTACAAGTAGTCCTTGATTTACAACAGTTCATTTAATGACAGTTCAAAGTTACAATGGCACTGAAAAGTAACCTATGACCATTTTTCATATTTACGATAGTTGCAGCATCCCTGTGGTCATGTGATCAAAATTCAGATGCTTGGCAACTGACTCATATTTATGATGGTTGCAGTGTCCCGAGGTCAAATGATCCCCTTTTGTGACTTTCTGACAAGCAAAGTCAATGGGGAGGCCAGATTCACTTTACAATTGTGATACTAATTTAATAACTGCACAGATTAACAACTGTGTCAGAAAAGGTCATTAAACGGGACAAAACTCACTTAACAAATATCTCGATTAGCAACACAAATTTTGGGCTCAATTGTGGTCGTAAATCAAGAAATCTATATCTATATCTACATCTATCTATCTATCTATCTATCTATCTATCTATCTATCTATCTATCTATCTATATGCTACAATAAGAAGGGTTAGAAAGAAATCTGGTATGCAGAAGTGCTCTAAATGATGATTAATTCCAACATACATTCCAGAACCAACATAACATTCCAAATAATCCAGAGGTTTTACATGCCTTTCTTTTGTACATTTTGCAATCAGTGTAGCCAAGTCTCCACCTTCACAGTATTCCATCACAATATAAAGCGTTGTATTTGTCCTATCAATTATACGATCATAATAATGAACAATATTTGGATGTTTCAGTTCACGGAGTAAGTTCACTTCAGAAACAAGCATTTGTTTTTCAGATTCTGTCATAGATCCATAGTCCAGCTCTTTCCAGACTAAAACCTGAAAGAAGACAAATAAGCCATTTCTAAACTATGAATATATATATAATAAAATGATTAAATAGCACATTCATTTGGAATGAAGTCCAATGGCCTAAAAAAAATTTAAGCCAAGAATTAGAAAACTGTACCTCATGCCTCTCTTGTGACAAACATCTTAGCCCTCCATTTTTATAATATCAAGCAATACACTTGGTATTTTATGAGTACAAGCCAGGCTTTTTCCTCATGAAGAGCCTTGCCTTGTTAAATATAGGAATATACTGCCTCTGGCAGGAGGCTGTAAATTCTGTCAGTTCTAATCAGGAAAAAGGAATAACAAACACTTTTATGCCATAATGATCCAAGAAGAAGCAGATAGCAAGGCCCTCCACTAGATCTCATTGAAACTATGCAATTAAGGAGAACAAAAACCTTAGTAAGGGTTTAAAAACATATAATTACCCAAACTAGTCACAAATAACCTACTCTTGTTTGTGCCACAAACATCCAAGTAGAAACAAACGATCCCAAAGGACTGAGTTATAGCAACATTTCTTAAAGTATATTCCCCAAAACACGTTTTCTGAACAATTAGGGACAAGTTGTCAAGTTGGGACAAGTCAATGAACAAAGAGACCTTAACAGATCTATCCTCAAATATTACATTGAATAATTGGAGGGGGGGCATTAAAAGACTGTTGGGTGAAAATTCATAAATAAAATCAAGCTTTTAAGTAAACAGATGCATAATACCCATAATAACTATACTATTAACTTTTAGGAAGGCTGTGAAAGTCATTCTATTCCTAAGAGCAGGTAGATAAGGGGTACATTGGGTCACCTTTTAAAACATGATCCTAAGATTTAGTTTATTATATTTCCGTACTGTTGCTTTCCCCAGATTTACTGCTTTATAAATAACCAAAACCATCCAAATATTGCATAAAACTAACATTTCATAAAATCTTCACATAGCAACGACTCCCCGACAGCATCTTTATACTACTAAAACTCTTGTTATCATTAACTTTAACTTGACAAAACAGTGTAGCACAGGGTAGCAATTTTTGAACCAAGGTACCTCAAACAGGCTAATTTAAATAATGCATTTAAAATCCAGACCCCATGACTCCCAAAGGAAAGAAATTTAGGGAAGTTGTGGCTGCCTCAACGTTGTTGGCTACTGCTGTGATCACATAATCTTCTATACCCAATGCTCCTACCAGGATTTATTTTATTGGTTCGATTTATATGTCGCCCTTCTCCAGAGACTAAGGGCGTCTTACAATGCGTTAAGCAATAGCCTTCATACTTTTGTATATACCTGCTTAGTAGGGCTTTTGGCCCCTCTTAACAGTGTTCTTTTTTATACAAAGTCAGTTTATTGCCCCCACAATCCGGGTCCTCATTTTACCTACCTCAGAAGGATGGAAGGCTGAGTCAACCTTGAGCCTGGTGAGATTTGAACTCGCACTAATAGCAGGCAGCTGGCAGCTAAGTGCTACTTTAACAGCACTTTAGTCCGCTGCGCCACCAAGGCTCTTCAATGCTCAATGGAAAAGCCAGCAGGAAATTGGAAAACATTTCTACTCCCATTGCTTTTTTATCTGCCTTTGGCAGTTTCTCTGCTTAGGTAAAAAATTATCTCCAAAATGATAACACAACAGGGCAATGGTTACCTATTGAAATAAATGCACTAAATATATTTACTAAATAGATTTATATGGCTGCCCAACTCACATTCCAGAGAGTGTACAACATTAAAGGTCAATCTCTAGACTGTAAATATTTTAAATACAGATTACAGATTAAATATCATCTGGAAGGCCATCAGATTTATTTTTATTGTTTATTGCAGAATTATTAAGGCAAAGCTTGCTAGTCACAAGAGCATATTCTTATTATATAAAACACATATGCTGTGTAGCAGTAAAATCCAACTTTTAATTATGATTATAGCCAGACTAATATAGAAGATATTTTCTTAGCACAAATATTCAGGCCCATGAAAATATATTTTTTTAAAAATCCAATTTAATTGTAATTATCAAAGGAACTCCATGGGTACATTTAAGGATAGCTTCTGGAAGTGCATGTGACTTTAGAACTTCAGAATATGTATCCCAGATCAAAAGCATTAGAACCCAGAATTCACGTCGATTTAATGTGTGTGATTAAAAAAAGAAACTACCTACCTATACATTGCCATATTATTAATTTAAAAATAAACCAAATTCACTTTCCGGAAAAAAATTGGGAGTTGGTCTTTTCTTTGTACAAGGCCAACTTCAAAACGGTTTCACTTTGTGAGCTGCAAGGCTTTTCCAGGTGAGCAACTAAAACCACATGAGGAACTACGTAGGACTAGCGAGGTGGGAGTTTTCTGGCTGTCTCAACCTCTCCCCTAGTGGTTGTTGGTGTAATACATTGAAACACAAACTAGCCAATTATATTTTGGCCTAGAGTACTGTGTGAACTGGTAATAACTTATAGTTTCGCATATGGTGCAATTTTGCAACATGGACTAGATTACAAGGGTCTCCAACCTTGGCCACTTTAAGACTTGTGGACTTCAATTCCCAGAATTCCTCACCCAGCCAGGAATTCTGGGAATTGAAGTCCACAAGTCTTAAAGTGGCCAAGGTTGGAGACCCCTGGACTAAAAGATCTTGCCTAAGGTAACAAATGCAGCGTGCGACACACACACCCCATTCCATAACTCTTCAGGCTTCATGGAACCAGCCCGTTGGGATCCCCGCGCAGGAGGGGCAGAAAAAGAGGCTCCGCGGAGCTTAGGTGTACCCGGCATGCGGCCAAGCAACGCCAAGTGCCAGGGGACCGTTGCCCGAGGGTTCCTCCACTCACCTTGCCGTCCGCCTTCCGCCGCACCTTCTGGCATCTGCCGTACGAACCGGCACCAATAGTGAAGAGCACTTCGTAATCCTCGGGGCGGCTCGGCATCCTCGCCTCCTCCGATATCCGACGGACCACCCTCAACAGTAAACACGCCGTTTCGCCACGGAAGATGTTTAAAATGCGCCGCGCCTGCCGCTGATTGGCCTGGCTTCGCGGCTCCGCCCAAAACCTCGCCGTCCGGTTTTCGATTGGCTCCTGTGGCTACGTGCGAGACGCGCCGCGCAACGGTTGCTTCGGCAGTTGCTAGGCGACCACAATTAGTGGCGCTTCAGGGCGGCGCGAGAAGCGGATAGAGTTCGTCCGGATTGGCTCTCCAAGCTCCGCCCCTATTTTAATCTAATGCTTTGATGGTGGTCTGCTTTCCGAATAGCATCCTAAGGTGTCGAACCTAAGGTGGGGAACCAGGTTTTTTATTTCAAACAAACTATCATCGCTTTCATTTCCGTATTTCCTAATCATTTGGCATATAAAGAGCCTTGGTAGTACAGTGGTCTAAAGCACCCTGTTATTAAGACCAGCTGCCTGCAATTACTGCAGGTTCGAATCTCGCCAGGCTCAAGGTTGACCCAGCCTTCCATCCTTTCTAAGGTAGGTAAATTGAGGATCCAGTTGTGGGGGCAATAAGCTGACTTTGTATAAATATACAAAAGGATGAAGGCTATTGCTTAGCACATTGTAAGCCGCCCTGAGTCTCCGGAGAAGGGCAGCATATAAATCAAATTAAAAAAAAAAAGATTACATGGACAGAAAGGTTAGTTTGCTCTCCTTCGTAAACTAAGATTGGATTGTAAACAACTAACCTTTAATGAACAGTCCAATCCTTGATACGTGTGTTCAGAAATAAACCTTACAATAATTATCTTTTTCATCAACTACTCTTGGAATGAAGCTTTCCTGCACAGTTCCATAAAATAAAGCCCATAAAGATAATCCCACAAAAAAATAATTAGACTATCAACTTTCACAACATAGAAACCAATAACTGTGAACTAGCTTTTTAGGAAGGAGATAAAAAGAATTCACATCAGAAAGCAAGGGCATTTTGAGATTTCCATGAAATGTGTTCTGTTGGAATTTTATCCTGTCTTTATTACCTTGCTTATAAGTAACTCAATGTTTTGGGAAACTGCTGAATGCTGTTATTCTTCCAGAACAAGATGTGGCTTCTAATGTTCCAGAAGTGGAATGGGCCAAAGGAGCTCTTTATTTGTAGGTTTAATTATAAGTCATTCTGCATTTAAATAGGTTGAGAAAAACCTTAAATAGGTTTTAAAACATTAAAGAGATTAAAGAGAAAAATGTCAATTTAATGAAGATTAGTTTAATTTTCACAATATATATGGCCGCTCCATTTTCTCTGAGCAATTCTTCACTGCAGCCTAAGCTGTTTGTCCTCCCATGCTGTTCCCATCTGTTCCTTAAACTCACACAGGGCCGGATTTTCCTATAGGCTAACTAGGCTTCAGCCTAGGGCCTCAAGATCGGCCTAGGGACTTCCGGTTTGCTGTTTGTCCACGCTGGACGCTCCTTTGGGATCGTCGCACCCACTGCCTGTAAAAAGCCGCCTTTATAGCGGAATGGCGGCTCGAAAAAACTGGGGGTGGGTTGAGTCCTCTGCTTAATCCCAAAAGTTTTTTTTTACTTTTGGGACGGAGCGGAAGAGACTCCCCGTATCCCCAGCCGATGCTCCGGGCTCTGGGTGATCTCTGCTACACGCAGAGCTAGGTGGCAAAAGCAAGCCTGTAAACTTGTTAAACTAATTAAAGAAGACGTGAGCTGGATCGCTGACCCTGAGGCGCAAGTATTTTTTTTTTCTTATTTTAGAAAAGTTACTGAAGTTGTTTAAGAAGTGAAAGGAAAAAAGATTTTTTAAAATGGCGATTGCTGAGGCTTGAAGAGAGGCTGAAAAGGGAAAGTCCTTCCGTTTTCTATTACAAAGTAGCGGAATGAATACTTCTAGCCGTAATTGAGGCAAAACCTCACTCTCACTCTTGCTTTTTTTTCCTTTTTTTTTTCCTGGGGATCTGATATTGATCTTGGTTGGAAACAAGCCTTTTTTTTTTCCTCTCTTTTCCACTAAATATTGTCTGTGTGGGAAATGGCATCGGGACTTACACAGCTAGACAAACAGGGGGGGGGGAATTTCCCCCATTAATAAATTACATCAACAAGTTGTAACTCCCCAGTGTCAGAAACCTGATTTTAATATAATAGAATTTCTTCTTGAAGAGATTGTAAGAAGGGATGAGATTGTGAACCAGCAACTCGAAAAATTTAAGCAGGAAATTAAAGAAATTGGTGAATTGGTGAAATCAAAGTTTGACTTTTTGTATCGAAAGATTTTAAATACAGCTAATGGTTTATCAGACTTTCTGATTCGGGTGGATGCAAAGACTAAATTATTAGAGTCTAAAATGAAGGAAACTGAGGAGAATTTGGATGACAAGATTCAAAAAATTAAAAAGGATTTGGTAAACATTCAGGATAATAGCTCAGAAGACAAACCTAAAATGGAGGTTGACCAAAAGACTGGTAATGAAGAAAATGTGCAACAGAAGATTGAAAGAGAAGTTTTAATGATTCAATATAATTTTACAGAATATGCAATTAGACTGAGAGGTCTGCAGGAAAATAATAGAGATGACTTAAGGAAAATATGTTCTGAAATTCTGGCTGGGATTTTAAAGGTTCAACCTGATGAAGTGTTTTGCAGGATTGATAGAATTTACAGAATAAACTCCTGGTTGGCAAAGCAAAGGCAATTGCCTAGAGATGTGGTGATCTATTTTACAGATAAAGAAATTAGGAATAATATTGTGCAGAACTCTTTTAATTCTACTTTGCAATTTCATGGAAGAAAGATTTGGATTTTTAAGGAGCTCCCGACTAAGATGCTAATGGAGAGGAAGAAATTTGGCTTTCTAGTGACTGAGTTAAAAAAAAGAAATATCCTATTTAGGTGGGATGCCCCAGTTGGTTTAATATTGAGACACCAAGGAGTAAGATATCAACTGAACACTGTTGAAAAAGCGGAAGAATTTTATCAAAAAATTTTAAAAATGAACTTAACATCTTTAGGCACAATACAGGATAAGCAAAAGGAGTTGGAAACAAAAGGAAAATATCAAATTACAGAGGCTGTGGTGGATAAATTGTCTTTGGACTCCCTGGATACCCCAGCTGGACTGTCTATAAATAAGAGAGCAGTGCCATCCGACTCCAATGTGATGAACCACCAAGTCACAGACAAGTGCGCAAATCAATCAGTTGATATACAAGTGATGGAGAAGAAAGATGAGATGACAAAACTAACCCAACAAGATCAACTCATAAAGCAGAATGAAAATCGATCAGCCGATACACAATTGGTAGGCACGAAACGAGGATGGAAATTCAACCCGCAAAAGAAAAAGAAAAGAAATAGATCTCATAGAAACAGCAGTTTCTAAACCAAGCAACAGTGAAGCCAGGGACTTTAAAAAATGAATGAATATCTGAAAAGATAGTGGAGGCGAACAATTGTTTAATACTATCCTGAGGATTGTGGCAGATCTCTGTAATGCCGTGATTTTGGGATGTGAAAAGAGCCTTACCTTGTTGGATTTGAATTATCTACTCTGGATTTCTTTTACTGGTAAATATATTATAATTATTTTGAGTTACAAGGCAGGAGAGTTACGCTGGGGCATGCAGAAGATCTGGATGTTACTCATTAGGAGGATGGGAATCAACAATCCTGATGAACACCACAACTATAACTATATGGATATAATTATAATGTCACTCGGGTGGTTGTTTTTACTTTTATATATATACGAGGATATCTACTACTGATGGGGGCAGAAGATGATTGAAGATTTTGAACAAACTGTTGCACCAGCATGTTATTTTACCCTATTATGGGTGATGGATTTAACAATCCAGTGGAAAGACACCAAAGAAGATATTATATGGATTATAAATTTAAAGTTATTGTCTTTTTTCTTTTTACAAAATGGAATGCATATATAGATATGTGTATATCTTAGTTAAGTGGGCAGTGGATTATATTTAGAATTGTATTGCATGATTTTGTAGGAATTGAAGGGTTGAAATAGGTTAGTTTACTGATTGATTAGTCTAAGAAAAAGGATCTTTAAGTCATATATTTAGGGGGGTGGAGGAATTGGATAGAACTGAATAAATGTTAAATTTGGATGTAGGGAGAAGGCCGCTTTAAAATGTCATATTAATATATATAAAAGATTAAATGTTAAATTGTAATAATAGACTATAAGTTTAGGGGAGGAGAAAAAGGGCAGATTATTGTAAAAATGGGAGTTATAAGAATAATATGCTAAGGGTCAGTATTCTGAGGAGGGAGTAAGGGAAAGGAAAGATATTATGTATGTAATTAGTTATGAAATAGCCTATTGTTGTGAAGAAGTCACGGGGGGGATGGGTGGTGAGGGGGGGTTAGGGAAGAGGGGGGGGAAAGGGGGAAAAACTTGTATTTGAAAACTTTTTCAATAAAAAAAAAAAAAGAATATAGGTTACTTGCACCACCAGGTTTAATTTCTGGCCAGCAGCCTAATTGTTGTTTTATTTACTTTTTGACAAAAAAACAAAAAAAGAATAAAGACTGAGAGCATGTTCCTACTCTTGAATTAATCTTGCAAACTGTAATCATCCTTGACATCTTTTTAAGGAGTAAAATAAAAAAATCTACTCTGAAAAAAAAAAAGATCAAGAGGGGCCTACATTCAAATTGTTAGCAAAATTAAAATTACACTTTCACTATAAGTGAAAGGGCCTCATAAGTGGAATAGCCTAGGGCCTCTTTTCATTTAAATCCGGCCCTGAACTCACATCATAAATTCCACACCAGATTGCAGTAAATTGGCAACATGGCCACCATGAGGTTCAATCCCTACTATTGCCACTACAAGACTTAACTAGTCATTCTGCTGCTTCTTGCTCTTCCCATCTATGTAAAGAAGGCAGCGTTCACTAATTGACTCCTTGTGGACTGGGAACCAGATTAAATGGACAGATTTAATTTAGACAAAAAAGTGGCACAGATACCTGTATATACTTGAGTATAAGCTGACCCGAATATAAGCCGGGGCACCTAATTTTACCACAGAAAACTGGGAAAACGTATTGACTCGAGTATAAGCCTAGGGTGGGAAATGCAGCAACTACTGGTAAATTTCAAAATAAAAATAGATACTAATAAAATTAAATTAATTGAGGCATCAGTATATTAAATATTTTTGAATATTTATTTCAAAGAAAAACAGTAAACTAGCTCTGTAAGTGCTTCTTTTAAAAGCCTCTGACGATCAGGCAACTCATCTGGGATCGCCAGAGGCTTTTAAAGGCATTTTTTTTCCTCACACGAGTATAAGATGAGGGGGGCTTTTTCAGCATAAAAAAATGTGCTGAAAAACTCAGCTTATACTCGAGTATATACGGTATATTAATTGAAATATTATATTCTCACATGATATGATAAGAGCTATGATATTCATATACTATATATCTCATATTTATTTAGACCAAAGTTTATTTTTTAGTTGCAAGGTCTCTTCAGTTCCTCATTCAGGTTGCTGATGCATTCATGTTTCTATTTAGGAATGAAGAATATACAATATAAGGAATCCAATTTCACTCTTGCTATTGAGCTTCAGTATCTGAACCTTTGCTCTGCATGTTGTAATTTCATTATTTTGAAATAATCTATCTGTACTGACTGCAGGAACAGTCTGTATCAGTAAAATAATGCCAGATTTTTTTTTTTAAAAAAATACAATTCTAAAGGACTAAAATAACACTTAATTTTATACTGGTCTTTGATTTATAACATGGTTGCCATTCTCATTCATCATTTTATCAATTGTCCTGGGAATTATAGAATGGATAAGAAGAAGTATATATAGATATCATATTAAATTAAATATCTGTGAGTGTGTACATAACTACAAATATCCTATACAATCAAAGTGCACCTGCTTTATATCTGAACTTGATGTTTGAAGACTCAGAAAAGAAGTCAAACCTGAAAAACTGTGCCCTTTCTTTGAAAAACAAGACATTTGCAAAAGGCAAACTAAAAATTTAATGCAGCAACTTTGATTTTAAATATCTTGCAACTGAGATATCAAAGATGACCTCTTTCAAACTTGACCTTTTGAAAAATAACTGAAGTGAACCTTTCTGTGTTTATACTACAGACACTAAATATTCCACTAGATGGCACTACTTTATCACTTCTAATACTCAAAGTTTTAAAAAAATCTTTGTACAACCTTAGTTTTACTGTAACATAATGAATTTCAGCACAACTTATCAGATGTATTGTGCTGTCCTCAGTTGCGTGTGTGTGTGTGTAAATGAAAAAGAGATGAAATGCAAGAATAAAAGATTATTTGTGCCTTTTTACATAAAAGGCAACTGTTTAATAAGGGAATATCACCTTGTAAAATCTTTGAATGGTCTACTGGCAGGTAGAGTCCACAAAAGGGATGGAGACAATTTAAGTCAATATTTAATTAGTTAAAAATAGTGAATATAATTACACATATTCTGTAATATTTCTAATTTGTCCTTAATCTAAAATTTACAATTTGACATAAATGCTATGGGGCTGGCCCCAAGTTTTTTTCTTTTTGGGGGAGGTACACATGTGACTTTTGGCTACAGCTTGGACAGTCTTGAAATGTATAATGAGAGCCCAGGGCACATTAAGAGAGCCCAGGGCCATTGGTCTTTACAACTACATTCTGCTGTTTAGCTTTTTAAATAACCTAGCTAGCACAACATTGCTGGAAGGAAAGCAGCATCCTCAGCAATTAGTGTTGTTACAAATTGTTGTATCCCATCTGTTTTCCTTTTGAACTCATATATGAAAGTACTTGGAAATGAGTCTATGCACATGCAGTTTCTATTAGGCAGGTAGTGTTTGTAGCCCACAAACATTGTTTCACAACAATCCAAAACAGGTTTACAATTACATCCAGCTATTTTTTCTTTGTTCTGAGTATGTAATAGGCCTGCTCAAAGATTATAGGAAGTAGTATGAGGATTGTTTTTATGGTAAGAAAAATAGAGTGGAGTGGAGTGGAGTGGAGTGGAGTGGAGTGGAGTGGAATGGAATGGAATGGAATGGAATGGAATGGAATAGAATAGAATAGAATAGAATAGAATAGAATAGAATAGAATAGAATAGAATAGAATAGAATAGAATAGAATAGAATAGCAGAGTTGGAAGGGACATTGGAGGTCTTCTAGTCCAACCCCCTGCTTAGGCAGGAAACCCTATACCCGTGATGGCAAATCTATGGCACGTGTGCCACAGGTGGCACGCGGAGCCATATTAGTGGGCACTCCAGCTCAGCTCTGGGGCGCATGTGCACACCGGCCAGCTGATTTTCAGGCCTTCTGGGCCCACCAGAAGGAGGGAAACAGGCTGTTTCCTGCCTCTGGAGGGCCTGGGGTGGGGGTGGGGAAGGCCCGTTTTTTTTTCTTACCTGGCTCCAGATCCTCTCTGTGTATCTGGGAACGGCAAAAACAGCCTTTCCCACTTTCTTGGAGGCCCTATGGAGGCTCAAAGGACCCATTTCCCCACTCCCGGTGGGATAGGAAGTGACGTTTTTTTCCTGTTCCCAGTCTCCAGAGACTCCGAGAGAGGCTCCTAGAGACTCCTATCTTCTGGAGTGTTGGCTATTCCTGCTAGTTTGGTGTCATCTGCAAATTTGATGAGTTCCCCATCTATTCCATCATCCAAATCATTGATGAAGATGTTGACGAGTACTAGGCCTAAAACAGAGCCTTGGGGTACCTCATTGCATGTAGATACAGTTCCATTGAGGACTACACATTGAGTGCAGTTGGTCAGTCAGTTACGAATCTATCTGGTGGTGATGCTGTCTAACCCACATTTTTCTATTTTATCAAGTAGCAGGTTATAGTCTACTTTATCAAATGCCTTACTAAAGTCCAAGTAAATTATATTGACAGCATTCCTCTGATCCACTAATTTTATCACTTTGTCAAAGAATGCAATAAGATTAGTCTGGCATGATCTGTTTTTGACAAACTCATGTTGGCTTTTGGTTATTACTTTCTTTGCTTCTAGATGTTCGCTGATTCGTTGCTTCATTATCTTTTCCAGAATCTTCCCTGGTATTGAGGTCAAGTTGATTCGTCTGTAGTGTCTTTGATCTATTTTTTCCCCTTTTTTGAAGATGGGAACTACATCAGCTCTTTTCCAGTCCTCTGGCAGTTTCCCGGTGCTCCAGGATCTTTGAAAAATATAATTCAGTGATTCTGAGAGCTCATCTGCCAGTTCCTTCAAGACCTTGGGGTGTAATCCATCTGGTCCTGGTGATTTGAACTTGTCTAGGTAGACAGGTGCTCGCTTACCATTTTCTTCCCTATTTTAGCTTGTGTTCCTAATCTATTTTTTGTGGTACTGTTTTTGATAGGTTGGACTGTTTTTTCCTTTTGTGTAAAGAGAGATGCAAAAAATGAGTTAAGTAGTTCTGCTTTCTCCCTGTTGCTTGTCACCTTCTTGCCACTTTCTCCTAGCAATGTACTAATTGTTTCCTTGACTTTTTTCTTGTTTTTAACATGTTGGAAAAAGCTTTTTTTGTTATTCTTTACTTTGTTGCAAGTCTTTGTTCATTGTGAGCCTTAGCTTTCCTCACTTCATTTTTGCAGGCTCTGGCTATTTGCTGATATTCTGCCTTAGTTATGTGTCCCTTTCTCCACCTTTTATACTTGTCCTTTTTGTCTTTCAATTTGTCAGAGAATTCTTTATGCAGCCATAAAGATCTTTGGTTTTATTTTAAGAGATAGTGATACATTCTTTAAGTTGATGGTACTTGCTGGGGATGAAGGGGGAGATTTCTTTTTTCTTTTTCTATTTTACTTTTTTTCTTCACTTTATATTTTGTTTGCTTTAATGTATCTATTTTATAGTTGTATGAATTTTACTTGTATATCTCTAACAACATTATTTTAAAAAGGGATATCTCCATATGTCCATCTCTTCCTCTTATGCCAAGCCAGCTAACTTTCATTCTCTTATCCAATGTGCAAATAATTCAAAGATGTGCATTCCATCTTCTCCCAACAGAAACTTAATATGTAGTGCTTTGATGGCAACTGAGCTGATCATTGCCAATGGCTGGAATCTGCCCAGCTCCTACTGGCTATTAGGCCACTCCCCTCCAGCTGTCTTCAGTGGATTATGGCTATCTCCCAGGTTCTCCTTGTGATTCACCAATTTAAATCAGTATTGCTCTTCATGTGATCTCTGAAGTGATGCTTTCCCTTCCTTGCATGACAAGCATGTTGGCAGGTTGTGCCAGGTTTTCCCCTCCCAAATCTGTGTGCAAGGAGACTGGGAGAGCACAACAGAGTCTACAACTACAGATCCCCCATGCAGCGTGCTGAAATGATTGCTCAGCAGGAAGATGTCATGTCTGCCAACCCCCTATGTGAGCAGCTGATATGCCTGCAAAATGGACAGAGCAAGAAAGATTGCAAGCAAAGAACCCGGACAGGTAAAGACCATTCCAAAAGAAAAGCCAAACAACATAAAAGTCTGAGACGATTTCAACAGTGAAAGTGAAAAATGCATCTGGCAGAAGTGCTCAGACTAAAAGCGTCAATATGGCAGAGAACTGAGAGCTGTAAATGTTTAAGGACTCAAAATAGAGACAAATACTGCCCAGAGTCACTTCTCAGAATGAGATGGGCAGCATGTAAATTCAATAAATAAACAAACCACTCTGTCAAAACTCTGCGTGGTTGGACCAAGTCCCAGCCCATGTTATGGGGAGCAGTTGGTCAAATGTTTTCTTGATGGCAAGGAAATCACTCAATTGTTGGACCATAACCTGTCTTATATCATTATCAATCACTGGTCTTATTACTGAAGAAATGTAGAGACTGGCAAATTGGCCAGTATACACTTGGGCCATCTCATAGCTTGGAGGAAAGCCCATTAAACCATTGTCTGCATATGCCTATTATATATTAATCCACAGGCCACAATGCAATTGAATGCAATAATTTTCTATTGCAGTTAAATAAATTTCATACAAAAGCTTCACAGTTTATAGCTGAATGGCTCTTTGTGTTTTCATTTCAATTTTTTTTCAGTTAAAAATAACCATATTTTTATTTTGTTCTTTCTGTCATTTTACACTTTTATTACATATTTATGTTACATAAACATGATCAAATTTCTGTTAATGTAAAATACAAAACAAACACAAGATTATTTTAAAATAGATTGTTGTTTTCAGAAAATAAAAGTTAGGTATCCTGTTTGTTCTAAAACCCATTGCGTCAGTTTCCAGATAACAAATATTTATTGAAAGGGAAGATATGTGCAAGTGACTGGATGACATCTATCAGTGGGGAAACATCAAGCAATCATGCCTTTTCTCTTTTATCCTTTGTGCCTGTGCTCCCTTTGCTTACAGATTTCTCAGAAATAGTTTGAAAACATTTGTGCAATTTAGCTTTGAATCCATAATGATGCAATCTGATATGTTTCCAAATGCACAACTCATGTGCTTCTTTCTTCAAATTCTCATTGATTCCCCCTTGATTTTCATGATACCATTGCTCTGGCATTTAGCTGGGGCAGCTTTTTGTTTGTTTTACTTCTTTCGTGGATAATGCCTCTTTCATCATTATTCTTGATTAAATCCTAATCTGTGTGCTGCCTCTTTTGTTAAAGCCAGTGGTGCATGAATATTTCAAGTAAATATAACAATAAAAATAGCAACAACAATTAATTTAATTTTTTTTTTGTAACATAGGAAACGTTACTAGGACAAGATGACTGCAATGCTGAATGTGCTTACTTGGGAAGGAGTTCTATTGAACATTGAAGATTTGCATTATAAACAGCCGTGCTCTGAACTGTGCCATTTGGGGTTTCAGTTTATTGATTATAGTTATGTGTTTCTAAATTTATTTGTCTGGAACTAAGCTTTTGTTTATGCTTAGCTGATGATAATTATTGACATCAGTGAAAAGCTTATAGATTTGTTTTTAGAATATTGCTCATAAAAAACACTGTGCTTGCGATTTCAGGCAAAAATTATCCTGGCTGGAGTCTAAATGCTAGAGAAGAAATTCTAAATAAGCTTTTCAAGAAATAGAAGAATTTTCTCCAAAAAGATTCTTAAAGATGCCAAACATTCATTAACAATAATTGCACAGAAGATAGCCAGAACATTTGTTCTGACCTTAATTGCGGCTCAACTAAAAATAGTCTTCTTTCAAATTTCACAATGACAAGAAAAGGAAACACAAAGTTCATGTTGTCTTTGCACGCATTACAAGAAATGAATGTTTCTAAAAAATCTTGCTTACTGATACTGCAGATAAATAGCCAAAAACAAAAGAATGAATCATCAGCAGTTCTTTATAATGACCTTACAGTAAGGATTCACTTGCATTATTAGTGTCATAAATAAGAATTGCAAATATTATTTGGAACAAACCTGAGAGCATTTAGCAGGCAGATGTAACTAATTTTCTATTTTAAATATATTGATTTCAAATTTCTTTCTCCATGAAATTATCCCCTAAGGTAATGCTCAAAAGAAAGACCCATTGAATTCAAAATACTGACCAGAATCCTTCTATCATTGGTGCCCAGTATTCTGCTTATGATTCATTCATCCACTTTCAAGGCATGAACAGGATGCTGTTATCCAATTATTGCTGCCTTGAATTTTCCCTGTGGTCATCATTTCTCAGATTTAGGAAGCCCTACTTTTTCTTAAAACTGAAAGGGACATGATATCCCTGTATTATTACCCTGTTGTTGCTTTTACAAGGCAAGGCTTTTGCCACTTACACATTTCACTGATAACTAAAAGTTCAATGAGAAGAAATAACAAGATCATAAAATATTTTATGAGGGTTATTGTGAATGTGCTGAGCTTCATATAACATTGTCCACGGAACCTGTGCACATCAACTTGTATGAACAGATCAATAGAGTGCAATTCTCTTAGGTACGTGGTAAGCTAACTGTACTTTGACTTTAGAACAGAACGAACATTGTCTTACCTGAATGTTCCTTTTCAGAGTACTGTGACTGCAGTCCATAGCTGGGTTTCTTCATCATCAGTTCCTTTTGACTGGGTGATCTTTAAGAATATCTCTCTCTTCGTCCTGTGGCCATACCCCCTGCTCCCATAATGCACCAGTCTTTGAACGAAGGCGCGACCACCTAAGACAGTCCAAGAAAAACCACCAGGTTGACAGCAATAGCAAGGCTAGACCAGCACAGACACCAGTAGTCCAATAAAGGAAAAAAACAAGGGAGGGGATGGACTGCAGTCGCAGTACTCCGAAAAGGAACATTCAGGTAAGACAATGTTCGTTTTCCAGAGTACTGCTCCTGCAGTCCATAGCTGGGATATACCCAAGCTCAGAAAAACAAGGGTGGGAAACTAAAGACCCCCGGAGTCCTGCGTCACCAGAACACTCTGCAGGACACAACGGCCAAAGGAAGCCTCAGCCGAGGCAAATGAGTCCACCCTATAGTGTCTGATAAAAGGTGTCACCGAGGACCAGATGGCAGCCCGGCAGATGTCAGAAACAGATGCCTGAGTGGCCCAAGCAGCTGACGTCGCCGCACTACGAGTAGAGTGAGGCAAAATCCCAGCTGGGACCTGCCTGGCCTGGCGTTCATAAGCAGTGGAGATGCACGCCTTAATCCACCTGCCCACAGTCGATGGAGATATTTTTTGGCCCAAGGATCTTGGATGGAAAGATATCAAAAGAGCCTCCGTTTTCCGAAAAGACTCAGTCCTGCGAATATAACGCCGGAGGGCCCTGCGCACGTCAAGGGTGTGCCAATCCTTCTCATGCTGGTGCTTGGGCAACAGGCAGAAGTCAGGAAGGATTAATTCCTGAGCGCGATGAAAGTATGAGTTCACCTTCGGCAAAAAAGCCGGGTCCAGGCGAAGAACAACAGTATTAGCATGGAAAATACACAAGTCTTTCCGGATTGACAAAGCTGAAAGTTCGGATATCCGCCTGGCAGATATGATCGCCAAAAGGAAGGCGACCTTATAGGACAAGTACTTAAGAGACACGGAGCCCAGAGATTCGAAAGGCGGACACATAAGCGCTTGAAGAACAAGGGAAAGGTCCCAGGTCGGGTATCGACGAACTGGAGGCGGACGTAAGTTCATAGCCCCATGCAAAAATTCTCTGAGTTGAGGATGCTGAGACAGAGACGAATAAGGTGGACAACGAACGACAGTGGACAAGGCAGCAGTCTGTCGACGAAGGGTAGACGGCGACAATCCCTTGTCCAGGCCAGATTGTAAGAAACAGAGGATGTCAACGACCTGAGCCGACGTAGGGTCCACCAAGTTGTCAGCACACCAGGTGCAGAAGGCCCGCCACGAAGCCTCGTATATACGCGACGTAGAAGGCCTGCGAGATGCCTGAATAGTGGCTATGACGGAGTCTGGGAGATGGTCCTTGCGCAGGATGACCCGCTCAAACGCCAAAAGGCCAATTGGAGCCATCCTGGGTCTGGGTGGAACACCGCTCCTTGGCGTAGAGAGAGACGGCTCGGTGGAATCTCCAACAGAGGAAGAATGGACAGCGCCACTAAATCGGCATACCACGGCCGACGAGGCCAACAGGGAGCCACCAGCAGGAGTTCCGCCCGTTCTTCCAACAGCTTCCGAATTACTTGAGGAATCAACGGAAGTGGAGGGAAGGCGTACAAAAGGCCGGGAGGCCAGCGGCACCGTAGCGCATTGTGGTCCTCCGCCATCTGAGCTGGGTAACGTGTCACAAATCTGGGAAGCTGGGCGTTCGCCGGGCTGGCGAACAGGTCCACAACAGGTAGGCCGAAGATGGAGGCAGCCTCCTGAAAAATTACGGGATCCAGCTGCCATTCCGACTGGTCTATCAGTTGCCTGCTGAGCCAATCGGCTGTGCCGTTGTCCATGCCCGAGATGTGATCGGCCTTCAGAGACAGAACGTGAGCTTCGGCCCAAGCAAACAGCCTCTCCGCTTCCAGCATCAGGTCCCTCGACCTCGTGCCCCGCTCCTTGTTTATATGGGCTTTGGCAGAGATATTGTCCGTGAGGACGAGAACGTGCTGGCCCTGCAACAGGGACTGAAAATGACAGAGGGCTAGGCGAATTGCTCTCAACTCCAAGATGTTGATGCTCAACATTTATTCTGAAGGTGACCAGCGACCCTGCACCATCTGATTGTCGAGATGGGCTCCCCAGCCCAGGAGACTGGCATCTGAGGTCAATGTCAGCCGAGCCGGGACCAGGAACTGTGTGCTGAGAAGAAGTTTGGGGCTCGTCCACCAGTTGAGGGACAGGGAAATTTGAGGGGGGAGAGAAACCTTGTGGAGCGAATCGCTGCGACCCGTGCGCTAAAAGGGTAGCAGGAACCACTGCAATGGTCTCGTGTGTCTGCGCGCCCATGGTACTATCGAAAAACACGAGACCATTTTCCCCAACAACTGAGACAGATGTAGGAGAGGAACAGTCCGCTTGGAGTGAATGAGCCGAATCAGGTTGTGAATGCTTTCCACCCTGTCCGGAGACAGGGAGACCTGGCCCCGAACAGAGTTGATCACCGCCCCCAAATGTTGGAGAACAGTGGTCGGATGGAGATGACTCTTTGGGAAATTGATCGAAAACCCGTGGTCCTGAAAGGAGCCGATGACGAAGGCCAGGTCCCAAGATGCTTGGCTTCTGGAGGAGGACAGGACTAGAACGTCATCCAGATAGCACAAGACTCTCACAGGTAACATTCGGAGAGCAGCCGCCACCACCGCCACCAGTTTTGTGAAAGTCCTTGGGGCAGATGACAAGCCGAAGGGCATCGCACAATATTGATAGTGGTCCTCCCCAAGTTGAAAACGCAGGTACTGGCGATGGGCCGGGAGGATTGGAACGTGCAGATATGCCTCCTTGAGATCGACAGACTGGAGGAGGTCGCCCCGTCGCACTCCAGCAAGAATGGATCCCAGGGAGTGCATCTTGAACCTGCGGTAGCGGACCGACAAGTTCAGCTGCTTCAGATTTAAAATGGCTCTCCAACCCCCCGAATGTTTTGGGACCAAAAAGAGAGTCGAATAGAAGCCCTTGCCATGTTGATCCAGTGGAACAGGCTCTATTGCACGGATAGCAAGCAGGTGAAGGACCTCCTTCCACAAGAGAGCCTCCTTGTCGGGAGACAAGCTGGACGGACAGCAAACATAGCGAATCGGGGGGCGTCCCAGAAACTCGATGGGCAGGCCTTGAGACACCATCCGAAGAATCCAGGCGTCTTTGGTTGAGCGTTCCCATTGGTGGCTGAAAAGTTGAAGCTGCCCTCCAATGGGGACCTGCAACCTGTAGTCATTTGCCTCGACGGGGCTGGCGGAAGGCTCCCCCACGGAAGGGGCATCTGGAGCTGCTAGCTCTGGACCTGTCTCGAAAACGCTGCCTGTCCGATGACCGGTCGGCCCCAGGAAAGAAACTGCATTGTGAGTAGGGGCCACCGGACCCCGATGAAGCCCGAAAGGGCTGCCATTGAGAATAGGGTGCGTAGCGCCGTTCCGGTCTGCGGTACGAAGACGTGGGCATCACCTTCCTTTTGTCCTTGTCTTCGACCAGGACGGGATCCAGAGCAGGACCAAAGAGGTTCGGAGCCTTAAAGGGGGCCGCTGCCAACTTCCACTTTGCTTTGGCATCAGCTCTCCAATTTCTGAGCCAAAACAGCCTGCGAGACGTCACAGACGAGGCCAGGGCCCTGGAGGCGAACTTCACCGAATTTAACGAGGCATCAGCCGAATATTCGGTGGCAGCCACAATCTTATTTATATCTTGATGAAGGCGTGTGTCTTCCAGTGGTAGTCTCTCTTGAAGTTGCCTCAGCCAAAGCAATGTGGCTCTATTAAAAAACGACATAGCAGTTGCCGTTTTAATTGTCCAAGCAAGGGATTGATGTTCCTTACGAAAGGAGAGTTCAACCTTTTTGTCCTCCGATTTAAGAACGTCCAAGGCATCCGAGGACAATAGCGACGCAGAAGAAAGGCTTGCAATCGGAGGGTCAACCACAGGCAAGGATAATAAAGCGTCCAACTCCGGAGCCCCACAGTATAACTTTTTGTCCAGACTTGTGGGGCCCATCAGAGAACCCGGTTGAGACCAGGGGGACTGTAGAACATCAGCAAAAAGTTGAGGGCAGGGAATAAAATCCTTCCCCAGCTTGGATGACGAAAACAGGGCCTCATGAGGGGCAGAAGAAGTAGAAGGTTCAGCAGATGGGACCCCCATATTTGTGATCTGTCGAGCCTTATGCAGCAGCGATTTAAACAGCGAAGGCCGGAATAAGCCAGAAAATGCGGGAGTGTCCGGTGCAAGGCCTTCATCCTCCGAAAATTCCAATTCCTCAGGAAACACCTCCTCCTGCTCGGAGTCCTCAGAAGAGACATGAGCCAGCCGGGATGGAGCCTTGGAACGACCAGGAGCAGTTGAGTGAGAAGTACAAGGCTGAGCTGGAAGGCTTTGCTGAAGCGCAGACTGGTGAAGTCCCGCAGCCAATATGGATGAAAGAGCATTGGACAACGCCGCCTGTAAGTCCACCTGGGGAGGCATCAACTGACCATCTGGACCTCGAAGACCAGCAGCTGTCGGGGTGAACGTAGCCTCTGCCCGACAGGAAGATGGAACCTGGGGTTCTGCAAGGCCCACGATTGACACATCAGGTAAGGACCTGGAGGTCCTCTTTGCAAGGAAAGGTCCAGCTGGAGTCTGGGAGGTGGAGGCGGTACGAACCTCACCGAGATCAGGAGCAGCACCCAGCGGTGAAGCAGAACGATCTCGCGGGGACAGCTGTTGGCTGGGAGCAAAGACAGAAGCTGCAGTGGCCTGTCTGGCCCTATCGTATTGTCTCTCGAGCGCTCTATGTCGGCGCTGGGCGTCCTTCTCCGCCGCTGATGAAGGCGGGCGCTGGCGAGATTCAGTAGGAGTGACAGAAGGCCTGACTCGCGATTTGGATTTGTGCTTAGGCGGGGCCCTTGATGGACTGGGCTCCCGCTCCGAGTCAGAGGACAAGAATGAATCTGCCATCTCAGGAAGATGAGGCAATATATATATATATACACAAAATTGCTGCTTTATTGATAATTCTGCCATGCTGACACTGAGGAAAAGGCTCAAATAGGAGGGAAAAAAGGCAGCACATGTGCCTGGAATTTTGTTAAGGAGCCTGTTCTTCCACATATTTTAGGGAGAAACTGTAAAATTGATTTCTCTGCACTAGCCACATAACACCACCACCAACAAAAATCTCTATAGAGGATTGCAGTACCTGGAGACAGTAGAATAGAAGAGAAAGAACTGGAGAAAAAGACCTACAAATAGAAGTAGAATGACTATGATAAAAGAAAAAAATAGTACCATTAGTAATAAGCATCATGGATGCAATTCCAAAATATTTGGAGGACCATTCGAACAACATTGGCATCAACAATATCACCATCAATTATTGAAAAGTCAGCTTTACCTGGAACAGCTTATATCCTATGATACCTTTACAACATCAAACAACAGTATCTGCCTATCCCAGATCATAATAATATGCAGAACAACAGCACTGTTGTAAATAATAAAGATACCTTACTTGTTCAAAGACAGCAAGTATGTGCTATAGTTGTCCCCCAGTCAGTCTCTTAACACCTTCTGGAAGATTCATATTTTTGTCAGTCTCCAAAAGGCCACAAGATCACCAAATCCCAGAAACATTTTAGTATACCCATCAGAATATTTGGGTAGAAATTATCACATTTCATATTAGCATTTTATGTATATTGATGAGATTTTGGTTACTGAACCTCATCGATTAGCTGATTGGATCGGTCCTCATATCAGGGATTGCATGTTTCTCCTCATGGATCAACACTGTCCCTCAATCACAGGTTGGGAGCCACTGGCTATAAAGAGCAAGATCATTTCACATTTGTGATGAATCACTTAAAGTCATGTAGCAATCTCAGCTATCCTGCATATAGATGGTTTTAAATTATATCAGAATTTTGCATTCAGAGAGTTCTAGTTTCCTGTCTGGCAAGGAGGTCTATCAACATGATAAAGAAGCAGTCAGAAGGAGCTTTCTGGCCCTTTATCTTTTCCATGCAGTACTTAAATAGGTAAAGTGATGCATTCCTTTTTTGTTTGTTTAAGCCAGCTATGCGTAACATTTGACCCACTAGTTTAGCCATAACTTCCAAATAAAATATTATGGTCTGCCAACAGTCTTCCCCTAGCTTTTTTTTTATTTCTAAGCAAGAAACAAAAACAGATTTCTTGAGTTCCTGCTAGGCACAGCTGGTGGGCCTGCATCCAGATGGGTCAATTTGTTCAGGCTTGGTTTGATAGTCAATTGTGAATTTCCTGTAGGAATGAAATGGGAGGAACAGACTGAGGATATTTGATTATATCAAATTTAGATGGGTGACAAGGTGACTCAGACATCTGACACTGTCTCCCTGGGACTTTGCTAAAGCAAAATCAGCATCGTGCAGGCTAGTTGCCTCAAGCGGCGCAGGTAGCAGTAAGGAGTGATCAGGAGACATTTGGTTCACTACACATTTCGGCCTCAAAGCGCATTCCTGCATCATCTCCAGTATGGAGAAAAATATATTACCATATATTTGCCTAGATAAAAGTCTTCTGCATGTGGAATTAGGCAGCAGTCATGATTTCATATTTCACTGCACAAGAGTGTCCATTCTGGATACATGGCTTAATGCTGCCATGGATAAAATGGAAAGATGCAGGAAGAAGCTACCAAAAATTTTTTTCTATATTTCTCTCGTCCTCTCTACTTCCACTTATAACTTTTCCAATGGAAATGTGAACTGTCTCCTGTTATCTGAGCTCATGTTCTGTACATTTCTTTTCTTTTTTGTGAAAGTGGGAACATGCTTTAGAGCTGAACAGCAGAGTTAGACTGAGGTCTCGGAGAGTTCCATAAAACAGGCCAAACCAATTTTCAGTTTAAAAAAAACCCATCACTTCTGAAAAATAGGGCATGAAGCCACTCCATTTAAAAAACCTTTGAGAAGTCTGGTCTGCTGTTACGTTGTTGAGCAGATAAAGTATATGAATAATGGCTCTGCCACATCTGAATTTGGCCTTTAAGTTGTATTTAGGGATATGTCAGACTGAGACAAATATTTACAAGTTGTCCTGTGTGTTCAGTATTTAGCCCATCTCTGGATGAAATGACCATTGGATCAGTGTATATTTTTTTTTACTTCTGTAAAAGACAACCGAACTAATCGATTGGTTAATAAATATAAAAAAACAACTAGTTAGACAGTTTCCTTTGACACCGGAAGCCACAAAAACAGGCATAATTAATCTACAGTGCATTCTAGGCTATGGAACAAAATGTAATCATAATATAAAATCATTATGGGGAAGGACAGGAAAAAGAAATCAGATTAATTAGGAGAATCTGTGCTGGTACCTACCCACTGAATGCTGTGTAGTGTTATACGCCCTTGCTAACTAGACAGTAGAAATACAGAAGCGGGAAGAACATTCTGGTTTGAGGCCACTTTGAGAAAGATTTGTTCTGATCTCTCTTAAAATTGAAAGATGGAGAATATTTTTTTTTCCATATGGAGAAGATGGCATGATAGAGCTGTTATTGATGCTTGTAGCAATGTCGCTAGTCAATTTCTGTTCTATTCACTACTTGGCCCAAGGCTACCCAAGAAGCAGGATGGCAGCAGATTGTGGCCTCATGTAATTTAAATACATTTATTAAAATATTTATGACCTGCTTTTTGAACTGTCTTCTGTTCAAGGACACATTAAAAATAATAAAATAAATGAAGAACTAATTTAAAATCAGTTGCCAGTTATTAAAATAAATGCTATTAAATAAGCTATTAAAATTATATACATATATATACATATACATACATATATACATACATGCATACATACATATATACACACACACGCACACACATACAAAATTTAATATATTTAATATAAGCTATTAAAACAAAATAAATCTGGTAGAACAGGGGGTTGGACTAGAAGACTTCCAATTCTATTATTCTATGATGTTCTGTGATGTTCTAACATCAAAGATGGAGCGAGAAATGACAAAGGGAATTGAAAGCAGGCTGAAAGCATGGCCAAAAAAAACAGGATTGATGACCTGCAAAGCCACAATGTGAACTGGAGCCACCTGAATTGCTGGTCAACTTTACTCACCAGGAGAGATCATGTCCTTTAGCAAAATATTCAGTACTATTTAAACCAGGGGTGAAATCCAGCAGGTTCTGACAGGTTTTGGAGAACTGGCAGTGGAAATTTTGAGTAGTTCAGAGAACCAGCAAATGCAACCTCTGGCTGGCCCCAGAGTGGGGTGGGAATGGAAATTTTGCAATATCCTTCACCCAAGAGTGGGGAGGGGATGGGGATTTTGCAGTATCCTTCCCCTGGAGTGGGGTGGGAATGGAGATTTTGCAGTATCCTTCCCCTGCCATACCCATCAAGCCACACCACGCCCACCAAGCCACACCCACAGAACCAGTAGTAAAAAAGTTTGAATTTCCCCACTGATTTAAACATTGTCTTATTGCTGGTTTGATAGAAACATTGATTTGTCTATTGGGAATGCTGGAATTTCTTCCTCCAATTGGACAAAACAGTGTTTGATATTTGGTCTTTTCTCTTCAGTTTTAAAGCAACTTCCCCACTCTGAGTCCCTCTCGATGTCTTTCCTAGGCTAGCAATGGGACTTTTATGTTATAGAGACAAGGGCAGCCACAGGGAAGGATCAGAATAACAGAATATCAGATTAACGTTAGTGCTAGAAAAGACCCATGAAGAGCCAAGAAAACAAACAGAACAGAATAGCGTTAGAAGGAACCTTGGAGGTCTTGTAATCTGTCCCCCCTGATCAAGCAGAAAACTTTATACCATTTCAGAGAAATGCTTGTCCAATCTCTTCTTAAAAACCTCTAGTGTTGGAGCACCCAGAATTTCTGCAGGCAAACTGTTCCACTAATTGTTCTAACTTGTCAGGAAATTTCTCCGTAGTTCTAGGTTGGTTCTCTCCTTGATTAGTTTCTATCCATTGCTTCTTGTCCTGCCTTCAGGTGCTTTGGAAAATAGGTTGACTCCAGGGGTAAAATCTGAACTGGTTTGCTACCTGTTTTCTGGCCGCGCATGCATGCCGCACCAAGAACATGCTGTGTGCGTGCATGTGCAGTAAATGCACATGTGTGCACTGTGCACCAATGCATGCTGCATGCACAGTGTGTACCAAACATGCGCTGCACGTTTAAAAGCTGTTGGTTGGGCCAAACCGATAGTTACACATGTGCAGTACATGCCAAAAGGAGGCTTGGGAAAATAAGTAGAACAGCGAGGGAGCGGGATCAGCTGTAGAGTGCAGTTTAGCACTCAATTTGCGATCATCAAATTGTAGCTTTTTTAAACTACAGGTTTGACCAAACCGGTAGTTTTTTCTTACTACTGGTTTGCCTGTGTTATACATGATGCGTTGCCTTAAACTAACAACATATAGTAATCCTAGAATTTTAAAGAGGAATGAAATTATAATGTTAGAAGAACTGGAGTTTTATTGCCAGAAGGTCTCCAAAACAGCGGTCACCAACTGGTGGTCTGTGGACCACTGGTGGTCCATGAGAAAATGCTGGTGGTCCGCAGAAAAATTATTTGCATTTTTTATATTGCAACTAAATCAGGGGTCCTTAAACTAAGGCCCCTGGGACAGAAACATGTAATGAACATTTGTGTTGCTGCAGAGAGTCTCCTCCTTTAGAGTCTTTTTGTATGGGTTGGAGTGGGGCAGAAATTCTGACTTAGGGTCTGCTTCAGCCTCCTGGTTTGGCCTCCTTGGGCAAAGGCTGGGGTGAAGCACCGCTGGTGGCGAAGAGCAGGAGGACCTTGTTCTAGTGGGACTGCATCATGGCCTGGAACTGGCTGACCATCTCAGCCTGCTGAGCCTCCAGGCACCGGTACCTGGCTTTGCACTGTCGCTGGTCTTCCCTCTGCTTGGAAAGCCTATGCTCCTAGTCCTCAGTGAGGTGCTTCTGCTGAGCCTCCTTCTCGGTCAGATCCAATTTCAGCTGAGCCAGCTGTTTTGCCAAATCTTTCTCATAGTGGCTGCTTAGCTCCAGGAACTGCTTCCTGTTGGGGCCCTAAGGAGCCCGGGTGTGGCTCCTTAGGGCCCCAAGGAGCCGAGTGTGGCTCCTTGGGGCCCTAAGGTGAGGTGTGGCTATGAGGGGCGAGTAGAGGCTGGCGAGGCACCCCTTGATGTGAGTGACATTGAGTTGGCCACACCCACCCAGTCACATGACCATCTAGCCACGCTCACCCAGATGGTCATTAGGCAGATCATATTAGTGGTCCACGGGATTTAAAATTATGAATTTAGTGGTCCCTGTGGTCCAAAAGGTTGGTGACCCCTGCTCTAAAAAATTGGCAGGTAATCTCTGTCTAGACTTGATCAGCCTGCATCTTACTTCAGCCACAAAATCTTGGGATTATAGTGTCAGGGTGGAGGCAGCAAAAATATTCCTCTATTATTATTATTATTATTATTATTATTATTATTATTATTATTATTTATTAAATTTTTATACCGCCCCCTCTCCCGAAGGACTCGGGGCGGTGAACAGCCAGAATTAAAAACACACAATACAAATATTAAAATACATTAAAACAAAATTAAATTATCCTAGGCTTCTTCAATTTAAAACCTCGTTACCCATAAAATTCACCCAATTAAAATTTTTTAACCCAGCCCGGCTTGCTGAAATAAAAAAGTCTTCAGGGCCCGGCGGAAGGTCCGGAGGTCCGGGATTAGTCGTATCCCTGGGGGTAGCTCATTCCAGAGGGCGGGTGCCCCCACAGAGAAGGCTCTCCCCCGGGGGGTCGCCAGCCGACATTGCCTGACAGACGGCACCCTGAGGAGACCCTTTCTGTGGGAGCGTGTTGGCCGGTGGGAGGTTATCGGAGGCAGAAGGTGGTCTCGTAAATAACTGGGTCCTAAGCTCTTGTCCTATACCATATTATCTTGAACCTAGCTTTCTAACCACAGGCTAATAAATCTTTCAGCCAATCCCACTATCAATGGAGCATGTCTAATTTATTGAATCATCACTCTTAGTTGGAAAGCATGTAAGTTGCATGATCTCTCCAACATCAGGGTTAGTGAACTTCACAGAGGAGTTGGAGGTGACTGAGGAAATTGAATCAGCAAATGTTAATGAGGCTGATCAGCTGGGGAGTTTCCACACTCCTGAGCATTAGAAATTGAGTGCCTTGGGGAGAATAAACAGCTTCTTCACCAGATTGTGCATATGGAGTCTTCCTATGGGATGAGAGTATGAATTCTGCCTTTTGTGAATATATGATCTAATTAACAAAACTACATGCATGTATCAAGACTGCTTCAGATTCAGTTTGGATCGTGCTTGTATATTGTTGTTTTTTCTCATTGTAATGGATTGTGCCTAGCATCAGAATTCTCACCTGATTTAAATCCATATGATAGAAATAGGTTTGCTCCAGTATTCTGCAACCTGTTGGAGCCCAAAACATGTCATCATATTGAATCCCTTGAAATATCACAATAGCTTTTTGCAAGGGAAAGAGCCTGTAGTACAGTGGACCAAAGCACTGTTATTAACAGATTAACATCTGCTGCTTGCATTTACTGCAAGTTCAAATCTCACCAGGCTCAAGGTTGACTCAGCCTTCCATCCTTTCAAAGGTAGGTGAAATGAGGACCCAGATTATGGGAGCAATAAACTGACTTTGTATAAATATACAAAAGTATGAAGGCTATTGCTTAATGCATTGTAAGCCGCCCTGAGTCTCCAGAGAAGGGCAGCATATAAATTAAAGCAAAAGAAAAAAAAAAGGATGTCCATAGAATATGGTAAAATAAGTCAAAATGGCAGTTGCAATTGAAGCACCATCTGTTTTCTTTTATGAGCATAGATACATTAAAAATTCTGATCACATATTTGCAACTGACTTTTTTAAGCATGCCTTGCAGACATCTTGCCATCTTCTGCAAAGCCATTCAGCAGTAAACCACCACAATAATGCATCGGGAAAAGATGGAATTAAGATGAACTGGGAAAAGAAATAGAAGTGTGCTGATATCTAATGCCACTTACTGCCAATTCTTAATAACTATAAAATAACACTTAAAGATAATTTCTTCTGAACTTAACTAAGAGACCAAATTGGTTCTCTGCCTGTTTTCACAGTTTGGTCCTTGGGAGTCAAATTTAGAAGAGAGAGGGAGGGAAAGAGATTCTTTCTTTGTCTATTTAATCTTGTTAAATACTGTAGTTTTATAGTTTTATATACTCTTCAATGTTTATGAAGAATTACCATTTATTTATTTGATTTTTATATTACCTTTCTGCTTTATAAGTAACTCAAGTCAGCGCACATACCTAATTGTCCTTTCTCCTCCTATTTTCCCACCAATAACAACCCTGGGTGATGGGTTGAGCTGAGAGTCACCCATCTGGCTTTCATGCCTAATAGTCACAGTCTCCTGGTTTCGAGGCAGCCCCTCAATTGAGTCTAGATGTTGTAAGCTACTTGGAGTCAACTTTATGTGAGTCAGGTGATTGTAAGTTTGTTTAGAGATAAATAAAATAAATGTCTTTAAAGCTTCACTACATCCTGAATTTTATACAGTTTGGAAAGGGCATTAAAGCCTCATTTGTCATGATGCCAGGCAATTTAGGAAAGTTTTGGTTGGTGAGAAGAGGGGAAACTTTTCCTGTACTCACTGAAGCTTCCTGCTAATATCTGTCCTCTCCACCAGCCATTTTTCCATAGACAGATTTGTCTATGTCATAAATCCATCCTGGGCTAAAAAGAATCAGGCACTTTTAGCTGGGAATATTTAGTTGTCAGAAGAGGGGTTAATTGCTTACTTCTATTTATAAATAAAAAGTCCCATTTTGGAATATAGATGAATGTCAACTCGCAAAGCATCCCTGGCCTGCTCTTGAGTTACCATAGGCAAGGGGGATGGGAAAACAAACTCTGCAGCTGTGGCGAGGCAGCACGTCAGTCAAAACAAAAGCACATACCAGCCATATCTCTGTCAAGGCCATCTCCATGGTTACTCACAGTGGCCGGAGGGGAGTGATCTCTATAACTTGCGAAATTGCTTCGTTGGAGAATGTGACTGATGACACACCTTGGGGGGGGGGGAAACAGGGTCACAGCTGGAACGTAAATTACATGGGGTCAGAGTTGGCTTGCTGTCACAGTTCCCACCGATGCCCTAATTAAATCATGAGCCTTGAGCCAAGCTTCAAAAGAAATCCAGTTATTTATTAGGAGCTTCATGTCAGCACATTCCAAGTAAAGTCAACTCTGCCCCACATAATTTACGTTCCAGCTCTGACCCTGTTTCCTCCCTCCCCTCAAGGTGTGTCATCAGTCATATTCTCCAATGAAGCAATTTCGCAAGTTATAGAGATCACTCCCCTCCAGCCACTGTGGGTAACGGCGGAGACAGTCTTGACAGAGATATAGCTGGAATGTGCTTTTGTTTTGACTGATGTGCTGCCTCCCAGCAGCTGCAGAGTTCATTTTCCCATCCACTATGGCAACTCAAGAGCAGGCCAGGGATACTTTGCGAGTTGACAATGAAATTGTTTTGGACTAGAACCTATTCCTTTTCTTCCTTTATAACCATTCCTTTCTCCCCATCCCCCCCACCCAAAAAAAACCAGTTGACTCTGCAGCAGTGAGAAATCTCCATTAGATCAGTGACACAGATGAAATGCAATTTCCAGAATTTGTATCCCAAGAAGAGAGCCTGAGAGACAATTTGCCAGATGGGATAAACACAATCAAACAGACCTGCTCCCTTGACAAGGTTTCTCTGGGGCAGTTGTAAACTTAATTTGGTTTGTGGAAGCCATATAGTTTAAAGACAATAGGGCTGATCAGGAAAATAATGAAAAGGTTACTATTTGGGGGGGAAGTCACCTTCACTGAGCCCTTTTCAAATCAGGACATGGGTGGATTCTGCCATCACAATCTCAGGAAGGAAATACATGATGCTGAAGCAACAGCAGATAAAGGAAAAATTGGCCAACAGGACAAAGAAAGAAGAAATTTGGGGTGGGGACACCTTTCAGTACTCAAATTAGCCCAAGCCAACCTTAGTTTCAAGTCAGTGTAGCCTTCTTATTGAGGACATGGAATGGATTTCCTTTATATAGCTTTCAGTAGTTGACACTTGATCCTGCATTGCAGCCCCCACCCCCACCTATTGTCACCTGGGCATGGCTTCAGAGCTCTTCTAGCTAGTAACCGTCAGAAGTTGTTTCAAATTTAGATTAAACCAATCAGGTTTCTTTGTTTTTTCATATATTGAGTTGTATAAACTAGTATCTGTGCAGATGGTAAAATCAGACATGAAGAAAAAAACCACTACATATACATAACTTTCAAAAACTATACAGCTACTAGCTGTGACAACAACATGATTCTCATTTCGCTTTTGATGAAAAAACATAAATAATCCAAAGTATTGAAATTATTGTTTATCCCATTGTATGTTTCTTTAGTTCTTCTAAAAGCAGCGCTTTAAGGAAAAGAGCTTATTCCTACTTTAACCTTTTAAAAAATAAAAGATCAGCTTCAATATCCTAAACCATCTGGAATCCATCTTCTGAAGAAAATGTTCTGGCCAAGGCACAGGGCATGTGTGCTTTGATATTAAATATCTGGATGCACTGTTCTTTCAGCTGAGTTCAAACTGTAGCAACAATGGGGCGAGGATGTAGATGATTAGGTTTAATAAATACATAGAGGCTGGGGAGGGGTGGACATTCTAGGTGTAAGAAGCTGGGCGCTCTGCATGGGCACAGGGATCTCAGATATATATGATTATACATGATGTCTGATTGTAATTTCCATTATCCGTGGCCCAGTGAATAATGCCAAGTGGGCACCAGATTAGGGGAAGCTGACACAAAATAGGAAATCCAGCCTAGAATGGGAAATGAAATTGAAGGAATATGATGAACTCTTAATATATTTTTTTCTGCATTTCAAATCCACAATAATAGAGCAGAAAGTTGTTTGAGGGAAAGGTTTTGGCTGTCTTCCACTGCTGAAATCTCTCACAGTTCTGCATTGGAACAGAGCTTTTATCTGAATTCCGCTTGCAAGTATCCATTAAATTAATAGATATTAAACGTATTTGGCATAGTTATAGCAAAGTGAATGATGAAGAGAATGATGAATTTGCATTTTAATGAAAGAATGTGTAAACTTAGGCACATGGAAGCAAAACAGCCTCCTCTCGCAGATGAAGTCTATCATAGAGTTTTGAGCTAGTAGCAGCTGATATCAGAGAGATGGAGGGGCAGGGATGGAAAGCTTGATGAAAACATGGATACATTGCACAACTATGACAAAGGCTAATTTCTTGTTGGGATCACTAAGAAAGGGCTACAAGATAAAGTTGCTCATTTTGTAACTGTACAAAAAAAATTGTGCAATCATATTTAAAACTTTGTAATTGGACAAAGAGTACTACAGAACTAGAAAAGGTGCGTAAAAAAACATATGATATGTTGGAATGGCCTTGGGAAGGGGTGGGGAGGAGATGCTGCCTATGGAATGATCAGATAAGGGGTGAGGGAAAACCCACAGCTGCATTACGGGCAGAGAAAGAAACTCAAAGAACCCTCCCTATCAGACTACATAAAGAGATGGATGTACTTTCAGACTTGCAAGATTCTGCTAATGTAATTGGTCAATATTGGAAAAGGGATGTTATGCCTACTATTGAAGAATTGACTTTGGGACTTCCGGTTTCCTCGTCTTCGGCGGCGACGGTGCTTTCTTTTGGCACCGCCACCCCCGCCGCTTGTAGAGCCGCTTCCTGAGTGCGAAGCGGCTCGAAATCTTCGAAATCCATAGGATTGAAGAAGAAGAGGCAGCAGGGCACAGGTAGAGCCCCTGCAACCCCCCCAGGGAACTGTTTCTGGGGAGGAAGCAGGCGCGGCTCCCTTACAACCTGCTGAAACTCCGGGCGGCGTGGGACGTCTTCTGCTTGTGTGGAACAAGCCGACCTCAGGAAACCTTTAAAGAGCGAGGAAATAACTCAAATAAACATCCGCAATCCACTTGAACCCTGAAACTTTGAACTGCAAGTATTAGTCCTTTGCTGAACTTTTTTACTGAAGTGAAAGTCTCGGAATGAGTGAAAGTGATTGAAAAAATATGGCGCTCAGCAAATGAATTAGTGGGTGTGGATTGGTGAAGTTATCTTGTCTTGCTACAAAGTTAAAAAGTTGTTACAGAGTTGCTCCGGCTGCAACAGAAATAAGAGGAAAATCTCTCCCTTTTACTTGTCTTTGCTGCATTATAGCTTTGCTTTGAGTAATTCTGGGGGACTTTTTTAGAAGGTATTGTGGAGGTGGCAGAAGAGGCGGACCCTCCCTTTTTAAGAAAGCTAGCTTACGTGGCAGGATGGCTTCAAAAAAGCAGGAAGGCAAAAGAGGGGGGGGATCCCCCCCACGTAAGCAGGATACGCAGTCACAAGCCCAAAAAAAAGATTTGGATATGGGAGAATTAAAAGCATTCATCTCAAATATTTTGGATGAGAAATTTCAAGACATGGATGACAAAATAAATAAAATAGATGAAAAAATTCAAAAGTCACAACAGGAAATCATGCAGGAAATGCAGCAGAGCCAAAAGATGGTGACCAAAAAAATAACGGATGTGGCGTCTGGTCTGGCAGGATTTATTATGAAAGTTGAGACAAAAGTGGATGAATTTAAATTAGAAGTTAATGCTAAGATGAAAAATAATGATCATAAATTTTTTGATGTTGATGACAAGATGCAGAGAGTTGAGAATGATATTGTTATGATGCAATTTCGTGCAATGGAATTTGCTATAAGGCTTCGAGGAATTAGAGAAGAGGAGAGACAAGATTTGAGACAGATCTGTGCTGAAGCCCTAGCTGTGATTTTAAAAGTTGAACCTGAGATGGTTTTTTGCAAAATAGATAAAATCTATAGAGTTAACTCGTGGGTGGCCAGACAAAGACAACTGCCTAGAGATGTGGTCATATATTTTACAGATAGAGCAATAAGAAATGACATTTTGCAAAAATCTTTTCTCACTTCTGTGCAGGTGAGTGGATCCAAGATTACAGTTTACAAGGAGCTCCCACCCAAGATGTTGAAATCTAGAAAAGAGTATGGTTTTCTTGTTAAAGAACTGCAGAATAATCAAATCCCATTTCGTTGGGACGCCCCAACTGGCATAATTTTGAGATATAAGGGAGAGAAACACCGTCTGAATACTGTGGAGAAGGCGGAGCAATTTTATAATGACATCTTTAAAGAAAGAACTCCATCCCCACGCACATCTACAGTTTTGGAGATCAAAGAACAACAATCTAAGCAGGAATTAGAAGAGCTGAAGGGTGCTGAAGGAGGCTTTTTGGATGAGCCTTTGCTGGAACCTTCTCCAATCTCGGAGCTGGCTTGGGCGGCTGAAGTTAAGGATCAGCGTATAACTCGAGCAAAAGCCAAGGAACTTAAAGAAAAGTTACAGCAGGAGAGTCAAGACAAGGCTGGGGCTGTGGGAAAAGCAGGACAGAGGATCTCAGATGACATCCTAAGGTTCTGCGCTTCGCTCCAGAAGGAGAATAAGGATGATTAAATGTTTATCTTGGAATGTGAATGGGTTGAATGCAACACAAAAAAGGAAGAAAATATTTGCATATTTAAAACAACATAATAATGATATAATTTGTTTACAAGAAACGCATATTACAGTTCAAGATCAAAACTATTTGAAAAATTCCAAATTAGGAACACATTTTATATCCTCAACTAACCAAAAAAAGAATGGTGTGGTTATTTATGTAAACAAAAAATTAACAGCCAAACTTATAGAAGCTGATCAAGATGGTAGGTTTGTAGCAATTGAATTACTTTCTGCTAATAGTCAAATTCTTCTGATAGGAATTTATGCTCCTAATCAACAACAGGACTATTTTTATAAAATGCTGCATACTAAAATACTTCAATGGGATTATAGATCTATTTTAATTATGGGAGACTGGAATGGAGTAATTGACTCTAAATTAGATAAAAAGACTTTGGCAAAATCAAGAATTAGATTACCACAGACTTTTTTTGATATGAAAGAAGACCTGGAATTAAAAGATATTTGGAGAATACATAACCCAAAAGAACTGGACTATACTTTCTTTTCTGACAGACATAGATCCTTTTCCAGGATTGATTTTATTTTGTTGTCTGATGACTTACTTGTTAGGACAAAAAGAACAAAGATTCTGCCAAGAACCTTGACTGATCACAGTCCAGTCTGGATAGAAATTGAGACATGTAAGAATGAGAGACGTTCTTGGAGATTAAATGAAAACTTGTTTAGATATGAGAAAAATATAATAGAACTTAAAAAGCATCTGAAAGAGTTTTTTGAAATGAACTTGAACAAAGGCACCCCAATGGAAATTGTGTGGGACGCAAGCAAAGCTTATATGAGAGGGGTGCTTATATATATGAACTCTAAACATAAGCGGATTCGACAAAAGAAAAGACTTGAATTGGAAGCAGAAATAAAGGACAAAGAACAGTTACTTATTAAAAACCCAACAGATGAAAGAATACTTAGTGTTATAAAACTTCTGAAAGACCAATTCCAAATGCTTATAGCGGAACAAGTTGCAACAAACTTACAATATGCGAAGCATAATACATTCTGCAATGCTAATAAACCAGGCAGGTGGTTGCCTTACACATTAAGGAAGAAACAAAGCATACGGACTATTGATAGTGTTGATATTGGGGGGAAAGAAGTTTTTCAACAGAATTTAATAAAAGAAGCCTTTCTTCAATATTACACTAAACTATATGCCAGAGAGGAGGTGCAGAATGGACTTATAGAAAAATATTTGGACAATAAAAGAGTTATAAAAATCACTGAACAACAAAAGGAAAGAATGGATTATCCCATAACAGAGGAGGAGATAATAGCAGCAATAAAACAATTAAAAACAGCCAAAGCTCCTGGAACGGATGGTCTGACAGCAGTGTATTATAAAACTTTACAGGCAGAAATGGTGGAACAACTCAGAGACTTATTTTGCAACATACAACAAGGGGGAAAAGTACCTCCACCGTGGACTACAGCTTATATTTCTTTGATACCAAAAGAGCAAGCAGGTCCCAAAAAACCGGAGAATTACAGACCAATATCTCTTTTGAATACGGATTATAAAATTTACGCAAAAGTATTAGCCAACAGACTGATGCCAGTAATTCAAAAGGTGATTCATCATGACCAAGCGGGATTTATTGAGGGTAGGCACATGAAGGACAATGTAAGGCAAGTAATAGATTTATTGGAATATCTTGAGAAGAATAAACAGATCCCTGCAGTGCTGGTCTTTCTGGATGCAGAGAAGGCCTTTGATAGAGTGGATTGGAATTTTCTATTAAAGACATTAAAAAAGATGGACTTTGGGGACCAATATATACAGGCGGTCTCAGCAATTTATCAAGAGCAAAAGGCACAGATCATTATCAATGGAAGTTTGACAACAGAGTTTAAAATTGAAAAAGGTACAAGACAGGGATGTCCACTGTCCCCATTGTTGTTCATTTTAACACTAGAAGTCTTGTTAAATACAATAAGGGATTCTAACACATTGAAAGGTATAATGATAAGGCAAGAGGATTACAGAATAAAGGCATTTGCAGACGATCTGGTTGTTACCCTAACACAGCCAATGGAATCGATAATCCAGATGAAGGACATTATACAAGACTTTGGTAAAGTTTCAGGTTTCAGATTGAATCAGAGAAAAACTAAGATGGTAGTTAAAAATATGACACAAGATCGTAAACTGGAGTTAGAAAGGAGGGCAGGTTTTGAGATTGTACCAAAGGTAAAATATCTAGGAGTTCAGGTTGCAGAATCAAATATGAAATTGTTTCAAAATAACTATGAGGTGTTGTGGCGAGAGGTGCAAAAAGATATGGAGATTTGGAAAAAACTGCAGCTGTCTTTACTTGGAAGAATAGCAGCAGTTAAGATGAACATTTTGCCAAGATTTCTTTTTTTGTTTCAAATGATTCCGGTGCTCAAAAATGATAAACAACTAAAAGCATGGCAAACTGGTATCAACAAATTTGTCTGGAACGAGAAAAAACCAAGAGTAAAAATGAAAATTATGCAAGACATCCCAGAAAGGGGAGGTCTCAAACTTCCAAACCTACAATTATATTATGATGCAACAGCTTTGACTTTAGTAAGTGATTGGTTTGGAGGAAAAAAGACTGGAATATTGAATGCAGAAAGTTTTGATTTGGAATTTGGATGGCACGCTTACTTATTTTATGACAGCAAAGTGGATAAAGTATTTAAAAGCCATATACTTAGAGATTCTTTGCTGAGAGTTTGGAAGAAGCACCGAAACAACTGGAATTATAAAATACCGCTATGGCTGGATCTTGGTCATACCTTGTGGAATACAAATATAATGTCACTCGGGGGGTTTTTATATAAAGAGGTTCTTTTTACAGATGCGGGCAGATGGCAGCTGAAGACATTACAGACATTGTTGGCTGAAGGGATTAATTTAACTTGGTTACAATATAATCAATTGCAATTGAGATGGAAAGAGGACCAAAAAACTGGTATTATGATGTATGAGGAAGAATTAGTTAGACATATAAAAGAGAAAGGCCCAATGCATATTAAAAGACTTTATAATGTTTTGTTAGAAAGGGATTCAGAAACTGAACTAGTTAAAGACTGCATGGTTAAGTGGGCACAAAATTTTGAGGAACCAGTGATGTTGGAAACATGGGAAAAAATTTGGGTTCAGAATGTTAAATTTACACAGTCGCAGAATCTGCGGGAAAATTTCTACAAAATGTTTTATAGATGGCATTTAGATCCAAAAAAATTGTCGTGTATGTACCCTAGTGCCCAGCCTAAATGTTGGAGATGTGACTGCTTAGACGCTACATATTATCATGTTTGGTGGACCTGTAAGAAAGTTAAGGCTTTTTGGGTAAAAATTTGGTGGGTCATGCAGAATGTTTTGAAGAGAAAAATTCAATTTTCTCCACAACTGTTTTTATTGGGTATAGTTAAGGGTTTTACATTGGGGGAAACAAAAATGATATTGTACATGATAACTGCAGCAAGATTGTTGATAGGTAAATACTGGAAAAATGAAGCGCTGCCTTCGATTGAGGAATGGACTTTGAAGATGGCCAGTTTTGCGGAGATGGCGAAGATTTCAGCATATTTAAAAGATTGTTCTCAAGAGACTTATGAATGGGAATGGAAGAAGTGGATAAATTATGTTCAGCATAAATATCAAACTAGGAAGTATCAAATAGCCTTTATTTAAAAATGTTATATAAGATAGAAACATTTTAGGGTTGAGGATAAAAATTTGTTAGAAAATGTTACATTAAGATAGAAATATTCTAAGGTTAAGGATGAAAATTTGTTAGAAAATGTTACATTATGATAGAAATATTTTTAAGGTAATCAGGATGAAAATTTATCTGAAAATGATATACCAAGATAGAAATAGGTTAATGTAATGAAGATGAAAATTTGTGAGGGGGAGGGAGGGGTTCAAGTTTTATATACAAAGGAGGGTTTTTTCCTTTTATCTGACATGAGCATACTAGGAAGTCTGGGGGGAGGGGAGGGTTAGGGCGGGCTGGGGAGGTTGGGAAGTTTGGGGGGGTAGGGGGGGGAAAAAAGGGGGTGAAAATGTAATTGTAAAACTTTTGCAATAAAAAAAAAAAAAAGAATTGACTTTGAAGGTGGCCAGTTTTGCAGAAATGGCGAAGATATCAGCATACTTAAAAGACCGGACTCAAGAGACTTATGCATGGAAGTGGAAGAAATGGATAGATTATTTGCAGAATAAATATCAAACTAGGAAGTATCAGATAGCTTTTAGCTGAATGTTGTGTAGAAATGTATAGTATACAGGGGGTAGAATAGCTGAATGTCATGTAGAAATGTATAGTACACCGGGCAAAATAGATGGGCAGTAAAGTATGATACAATATGATTTGGATTTGGATTTCATCTTGGGGAAGTCATGGGGGGAGGGGAGGGTTAGGGAGGGAAAAGGGGGGGAAATTTGTATTTGTAAAACTTTTTCAATAAAAAAAAAGATTCTGCTAATGTAGACTTACAATAAAGTAGAATTAGCTTGTCTGGTTTGGTCATTACAGACTGCATCTTTTTAGTTTACGGGGAAAAAATTAAAAATATAGGCAAGTAAAAGAAGATATTGTAAAAGAGTGTAAGATTATGCTTGAAATAGAGAAAATGAACAGAAAGGCATGTTTTAAAATCACATCCTTTAGTGCAGGGTTTCCCAACCTGTGCGTAAATAGCAACCAGGCCATGGAAATGGCCAGTAAGCATGCGCTTACTTGCATGCTGCCACTCATGCAGAACCATCGCCTCTCCCCCTCTGCCAGTCTGCAAAGTTGGAAACGTTGGGGAACACTGCTCTAGCGAAACTGAATTAGTTCCCACTAGGATTTTTTTCTTTCTAATCTTCCTTTTAATGAGCAGAGTTGAATTGGCTTAAATTCAGGCTCATCTTCCTTTTGGGTAAATACAGTAAATAGTAAGTCATTTAGTTCATCAAAGACAATCCTCAGGATGAAATGCAATCATGGCTACAAACTAGGACAACTTTAAAAGGGAAATACTTTTACAGATAGTCCTTGACTTACAACCACAATAGAGCTCAAAATTTCTGTTGCTAAGTGTGTTTTCCCCCATTTTATGACCTTTCTTGCCATAGTTGTTAAGTGAATCACTGCAGTTGATAAGTTAGTAACCCGGTTGTTAAGTGAATCTGGCTTCCCCATTGACTTTGCTTGTCAGAAGGTTACAAAAAGGAATCACATGATCTTGGGACACAGCAATGGTCATAAGTATGAACCAATTGCCAAGCATGTGAATTTTGATCACATGGTCATGGGGATGCTACAAAGGTTGTAACTGTGAAAAATGGTCATAATTCACTTTTTTCAGTGCCATTGTAACTCTGAACAGTCACTAAATGAACTGTTTTGTAAGTCGAGGATTACCTGTAGTAGTTATTCCCATTATTTATCTATTTAAAACATTTATATAGTCACCCAATTTATATCAAAATCTGGGTACTCCTAATAAACAAGTGTATATGTATTACCTCTAATATTAAATGTGACATTCTACTACTCATTATTCTTGGAAAGCATAAGTGAGCAATGCCGTTTACTTATTAGACTGATATTTTGCTGTTCCTTCAAGAGATCTAGGCAGCATAACAACACTCCTTTTTCAAAGTTTCCCCCCATAAAATCCTGTGTGACTGATCACAGTAGACTGAACTGAGAAATAATGAGAGATTCCAAATTACCCATGAAGCTTCCATAAATAAAAGAGAACATGGACTTTGATATCCCCAAACTGAGTCCAATATCATGTTATTTTTGTGCTCACACTGCTGTCACATTCTGTTGTGAGCTTCCTAAGGCTTCTATAGTCCATTTTAGGAAGAAAATGTAAATCTAGATAAAATGTAGGCATGTGTTTAACTAAATGGTGCTGTTAAGCTCAGATGTAAGCAGACAGTCTCCACAACTGTCTGAATGATCATCTAATGAAATTCACCATGAAGAATTATTAATAGAGTGTATTTTTCCTTCTCTCTTCCCCATCTCCTTTTCCTCCTATCTTTAAAAGCCTGAGGCCAGGTACTGTCTGATTTAGTGATCATTGGACGGTTCTGAAAAAAACAGATGTAAAAAACAAAAGTGATCAAAATAAGTGGAACAGCGCTCATTCGTTTAAATTAGGCTTGCACAGGAGACAGGATTGTTGGATTGTTCCCAAGTTGCTATCCTTCATGAATCACAGTTGCTACTGCAGGATCAGCAGGGAAATGCAATTTAAGGTTCTGCGGCAGCATTTAAAGTATAAAATAGCTCCTAAGTACTCCTAGAACCTCTCTATATCTTTGCTGTTTGTACCTTGATATTGGGCCAAACTTTGGTGAGGAGAAATTAATCTACATGCTCCCATTTCCCAGGTTTCTGGAATGAATGGGTGCATCACAACACTTCTCTTACTAACTCAGAGTAACTTATTTGGAATATTTAGATGGTTTATGGAACTGCCCAATCCACATAATCATGATTCCGGATGGTATACATTAAGTAAACAAAAAACAGTAATCACAAATGAAAAACTCTATGAAATGAAAAATGAAATCCATAAATCAGACAATATACAGCTAGATCAACCAAATACCTCCATCTCCCAGAAAATGGGTTCATCTATCATTCTGGCCCAAATCCTGAAGGAAAAACTGTTTTTTTTAAAAGCTTCCCAACAGGTTTAAAGGATTGGGCCACCTGAATCTTAGGAGAAGCAGAAGATCATGCCAGAGAGCATATCAGAAAAGGCACACCTTCTAGGTCCCATCAAATTATCATAAACTGCTTCAGAGAGGAGAAGTGGTCTGCCATCCTGTGAGTATGTGGGAAAGGCAGAAATAGGCAGTCACAGGCATAACCTGATCCTATTCCAAGTAGGGTTTTGTAGGTTGTAGCCAATGCATTGAGGTGCACCCAGAAGGCTAAAGAGAGCTGGTATAGCTTGCCAAGTAAATGTTACATAGGCAGATTCAGGGTGTCCAAACTACTCACACAGCTGCATTCAGGGCCAAATGCAGCTTCTAGTTGGTCTATAAGGACAGCTGCATATAGACAATTTAGTCGTCCAGATGATTAAGGCAAGAGGGCTCACAAGCAAGGCCCTCTGATCCAGGAATGGTGCACAAGACAGAATTGTGCAAAGGTCCTCCAGGTCACGGCTGTCACCTGTTCCTATTGTACTCTATGTAGAATATAGAGCAGGAATAGACAAAGTTTTAGCCACTGGGGCAGGGATGATGGAGAGACAGTTACATTTATATATATGGCCAAGGGGCAAAGAGATACTATGATAAAAAAGCAAGCAAGGCTTGGATTTGCAGAGGAGTGTTCTGGGTTTGGGTTTTTCCCCCTTTCTTTTAAGCAGGTTTAGCCTTTTACGTGAGTCCAGATGCACAGCAATGATAAGGAACAGGACTTTCTCAGTTATGGTAATCGCAACCCCACTCTCTCCCATGGAAATCTCTTCCCAAGAGGTTTGATTTGAGGTGTTGTAAGGTTTCAGATTATATAAAAATGCATGTCACTTGGGCAGTTGTAGTGAAAAAAATTGTTCCAAAACCAGACTGCCTTGGAGGTTATTTTTAATTATCCAGATTTACTGCTCAATAATCTAGTTTTGGTTTGTGGTAGATTATTTTACTGAATAATGGTTTATTGTTATTGCTCCAGTGCACTACTCTGGACAACTTTTAAGAAAGAACAGTATACAAATAAAAGAAATGAAATAAACAATCCCTCACCTCCTTTCAGACACCAAGAATTATGAGAAATCATCCTTACAACTTGGTTTCTTTTAATGGTTTTAAGGGTTGACTTTCGTAGTCCAATCTGCTTTTTGTTTTTGTTTTAATCTAGGATTATATTTGTAATCTGCCCAGAATTCACTGGAATGGGGCAGTTTTATTAATTTAATATTATTTGCTGAATTCGGAGTCTTCTGCCAACAGAATAGAGCTTGGTGACCTGCCACTTGGGGATTTAAGTTGCCTTGCCCTGATCCTATGAGGTTTGTTCATCATTGCAAAATGGCAATCTCTGTGAAGAGCATTATTATGCTCATTATTATGAAAGCAATACTTGTATGTGGTTGCTAGGAGTCAATAATAATTTGTTGGCACACAATCATCAATAGCTTTTATGATAGTAGAATGCATATGAGGGGGTCCTTGGTGCTTTCTGACCTTGCTTGTTTTCTTGCAGACGTTTTCATTACCCTAACTAGGTAACATCATCAGTGCTAGTAAGGAGTGCTGTTTGCTGTCAGTTTATATTCTGGTGCCTTGTCTGTGTGGGTGGGGGCAGATTCTTTGGTTGGGCTGCTTACTGATGGCTCTTTGGCACTTTCTTGATTGGGGTATTGCTTACTTGATTGTTGGTCTGAAGTTAACCTTGAAGCTGGTGTAGCTTGCTGATCTGAGTGCTAATTACTGGTGGAGAGATGGAGTTTTTTTCTCTTTTGTCTGGTTGATTGCATACATTGTGCAATCAGCCTAATGTTGATGATGAATGGATCATCAACATTAATGGAATGGAAATAGTTTGGGATTAAAAGCAATATGGGGGCACGGTGGCCTAGTGCTTAAGACGCTGGGCTTGTCGACCAGAAAATTGGTAGTTCAAGACCCGAGCATTGCTGCCCCAGCTCCTATCAACTAGCAGTTCGAAAGCATGCAAATGCAAATAGATAAATAGGTATCATTTTAATGGGAAGGTAACAGCATTCTGAGTGCCTCAGCATATAGTCATGTCAGCCACATGACTCAGAAGTGTCCTTGGACAACGCTGGCTCTCTCAGCTAGGAAATGGAGATGAGCACTGCCCTCGGATTGGACATGACTAGACAGGAGAAACCCTTACTTTTACCTTTTTAAGAATAATAAAAGAATGTTCTCAAAACTGATGCATGCATTTCTATTCCAACAACCTAATAATGCAAGAGAGGGAAATTTTGAAGCCTCAGAATTTAGTAAACTGAAGTGGATAAATTACAGTAAAAATTATAAATTCAAACCTCAAAAGAATTATAAAAATGTGAAATGAGAAAGCTGGGGGGGGGGGGAAGTATCTAATACAGTAGCTCAAAACTTATCTTAGAAAATAGCGAATCCCAGATAGTCTGGTGATTTTTTATCAATGAAACACTATCAAAAAGTTCAGTTTAACCCAATACTCAATTTTTACCTTACATCATTTAAAGCCATTTGTAATCAGTATTCTGGATGCTATTGCAAAAATATTTATTGATGTTATTTATTGTAGAAGAAAAAAACTGACTTACTTTAAGCAATTTGTATAGAGGAAGAAAGAAATACGAGATCAAAATGTTTCTCCTTTGGGATCTTTGCAGGGGCATCCATAGTTCTGTAGGCTATTTTCATATCTTTGATCTTGCTGAGCTTCTCTTATGCTATTCATATTCATCTTTGACTATTTTCTCTTAGGAGAAATAACCAAAGAACAGCTTTTATAGCCCAATGGAAGGTGTTTTCCTTTTGAAGATGTTTATTACACACAGAATGGAAAAAATAGCAGCAACATCATTACTGTATTGGTCAAAAATCAGCATCTTTCTGGCAGCTTTCTGTTTATCTCAAGAAAAGAAACCACTAGATGAGATGAGTTGGCCACCTAAACCCATTTAATATAGTATTTGCATAATGAGATAAAAGCAGGTGTCTGCATTCTTAAATCAGAGATGAAACTAAGCAGAGCAAGTGGACTTAGTCTTACCAAATGCATCTTTAGAAGTTCAAGCTTTGCATTATGCATGTACAGCCCAACAAAAAAAATACTGAGACAGTTAAGCTGAAAACTAAATGGGAACTTTAATTAACTATATTGAAGCACACATTCTTGTTTTACTTAGAATATTAAGACTCCATCCTCATTACTTAATATGGAAAAATCACCCTTAACAGAATAACAAAATAACGGAGTTGGAAGGGACTTCTTTCTTCTAGTCCAACTCCCTGCTCAAGCAGGAAACCCTACAACATTTCAGACAATTGGTTGTCCAATCTCTTCTTAAAAACCTCCAGTGTTGGAGCACCTACAATTTCCAGAGGCAAGTTGTTCCACTGATTAATTATTCTTAGTTTTGGGCTGGTTCTCTTCTTGATTAGTTTCTGTCACTTCGTCTTGCCTTCAGGTGCTTTGGAGAATAGGGTATCTTCTTTGTGGCAGCCCCTTAGATGTTGGGACATTGCTATCATGTCATCCCTAGTCCTTCTTTTCATTAAATTAAACGTAATTAATTTCTGCAATCATTCATGTGTTGTTAGCCTCATTACCTAATCATGTTGCTCTTCTTTGCATTTTTTCTAGAATCTGAACATCTTTTTTATATTGTGGCGACCAAAACTGGATGCAATATCCCAAGTGTGGTCTTACTAAGGCAATGGGTCTCAACCTTCCTAATGCTGCGACCCTTTAATACAGTTCCTCATGTTGTGGTGACCCCCAACCATAAAATTATTCCTAAAACCATTGAAAATTGCCAAGCGTCCGAATTTTGATTGCGTGACCAAGGGGATGCTGCAACAGTTGTGAAAACCTGACTGTACAGATCTGTACAGTTTACAGTTCTGTTTAGAATACAAAGATTTAGTTTTTAGATTTAGAGTGCTGAAATAGTTCTATTTTCATGTTATTCCAGTTCTTTGCAAACTAGTTTTTGTTTATTTAAAGCATTTGTAACCTGTTCTCAGTATCTGATGTTCCCAGGTCGGTTTACTTATAAGTAGGATGGGGGTTGGGGAATTGCTCGAGTTTCATAGCTGAATGGAATTAGGCTTTTCCAGATTCAAATTAAGGCATGCTGCTTGAGGCAAAGAAGAAACTGTTCTTCCCATCCTTTCATCTATGGAAGTGAATTGACTGGGTAGCTGCATTTTACTCCCAGCACTAGTGGCTCCATGGCATTCTCTTTTGCATCTGAGATAGCTTAGTTGAGGCCTTCAGGGTAGACTATGTGGTCTCATAGGATTCTGTACTTAAAGACAAAAACAGTTCTTGCTGAACCTCCTTCCTCAAAATAACCTGCTTCATTGTCTTTTATGGTGGGACAGCTTGGTCTTACCCACACAAAATCCAATTCTGGTTACCTATGCCACAGTCAGGAATCCCATTGAGATCTACCAATAAGTCTTGCTTACCTTCTTTCCAGCCCTACTACAGGTAATCCTCCACTTGCCATTCATTTAGTGACCATTCAAAGTTATAATGGTGCTGAAAAGTGACTTAGGACTATTTTTCACACAACTGCTGCAGCGTTGCCAAATGATCATAATTCGGACGCTTGGCAATTGGCAGGTATTTATGATGGTTGCAGTGTCCCAGTGTCATGTGATCCCCTTTTGCGAACTTCTGACAAGCAAAGTCAATGAGGAAGATTCACTTAACAACCATGTTACTAACTTAACACCTACAGTGATTCACGTAATAACAGTAGCAAGAAAGGTTATCACAGGGAGTAAAACTCACTTAACAGCTGTCTTGTTTAAGCAATGGAAATTTTAGCTCAATTGTAGTCACAGGTTGAGGACTACCTGTATAGGATTTATTTGGCATCCTGTTTTCTTAAGGACTTCTTGTACAATCAAGAATTATGTAAAGAATGGTTTAATGTTATTTTAAGTAAGTAATCAGTGAAAGCTTGTGACCTTTCTGATAAATTATTGAAAAGGGGGGGGGGAATTTAAGCAGAGCATTAAATTCTCACTTTAAACAGTTAAAAATCTTATTCAGACACTATGTTATTTCTGAGATTCAGCAGCACTGCCCACACACTCCCAAGCATCTTGTGGCAACTAACCAGCTATACTTTAAAAACCAAAAGAATAAAAGAAAAAAATCTAGGACACTTAAGTTTTGTTTCCATTACTGTACTGTATAGAAAATGCTGAGCAGAGAACTCAGTGCCCTGGTTGCTGTTGGGCTACATCTATCCATATTCTTCAGTGCTTGCTGGGACTGCTGAAAGTAGTCATTACTCAACATCTGGCAAACCTCCCAAGCCAAGGCTATGTGATACAGCTATTCATACTCACTAGCCTGTAGAGAGGCAAGTCAAATCCAGACAAAATCCTATCTCTTACAGTATTTCCTTATATATGTATAACCTGGATGAAATATGGGTTCATTGAAAACTTGCACAATTTCTTTCACAAGGAAGCTTGACTTGTGCTTTCCAAACAATGAACTGTTTATGGACATGTAAAAATGTCTCCCATTGTAATAAGTTTGATTCACCTTTACAATTTCTGTCGCTCATAAGAAAAAGGCCTGTGTTATAATAGAAGATATTTGAAAGACTAGATAGGCCAAAGACCACTTCTTTCTTATTCCAATTGCTTCTTTCTATATTCCTATCAATGAGTGAAGTTGTTCATAGAAAACACACAAAGAATTTACTAAAAACAATTGGCGAATATCCAGTCATCTTATTGAATATTGCGAGTTGCTGGACCCTAAGCCTTAGGGAGCAAAGAGTCCTAATGTAAGTTTATTATTAGTGTGTTATTTATATGACATGCACAGTAATAACTATTAGGTCATATCAATTGTTGCTTGTTAATGAAGGCATAATGATTTGCTAACAAGTCACCAAATCCTGAATGTGAAGACACACAAAGGGTGCTTTGGTACACATTGTTTATATTTATTAGGACAGATGTGATAAGTGTATGTTAATGTCTTTGTGGTATTTGATCTCCCAGGACAGGAGCCTTTCTCTCAAACAAAGAATCATGTCCTGAAATGCAGTCATGCCTACTTATACAAGCCCTACCATCTGAATGTTAATCTTACATTTAATAAAACTATATCAATGAATATAGGAGTAGGGCATATATAGTATATTATTGTGGAATCAAATGTATTTGATCAAACTGATTGTACAGTATGTCTGTTTCTAAATCTAAAAAAAATATTCAAAGTGGTATCTTTCTTCTAAGACCAGTGTTTCTCAACTGTGGCAACTTTAAGATAGATGGACTTCAACTCCCAGAATTTCCAAGCCAGCCTGACTGGAGAAGTCTGGGAGTTGAAGTCCGCCCTTCTTAAAACTGCCAAGGCTGAGAAAGATTGTTCTAGACAAATAGTAGACCCAGTTCCCACTGTGGAAAAGCCCAAACAGCCAGCCCTTTCTAGGAACCATTTCAGAAATTCAATATGTATGTAAGTATCTCAAACTAGAGTGTCATTTCAGTACACGTTCAGAAACATCAGAAAGAAATCAGAGACCTACTTGATTATAATTTCCTGAAGAGATTAGATGAATCATGCACGTCAACCAATTGGCAGACAAAAGACTAAAGATTTAAAAGCCAATATATCAGACTGCAGCAAAGCAGGATGTGTAAAATGTGAAGGCCATTTTGGTATTCTGAATTTGGAACAAAATATGCAGTATTTCAGATTTTCATCACAAGATCAGGACAAAATGAGTCCCTTAAACAAAGTTTAAGCCCTAATTTTAAAAAACAACATCCCCAACCATTAAGAATGTATATTAACCAATTAAACAAGGAGCGGTCCCTACCTTTCTGGCTGGTTCTAATTGAGGAAGGAAAGGATGTGAAGTAGTTTTGATCCCTGAGAATACAAGCATTTGAAGCTAGCCCTAGATTCTACAAGGCAGCTTCAGAGAGCACAGAAGCAGGAATGTAGTGCTATACTACTTCTCTGTAACTCTCTAAAGCAGCCGTGTTGGGGGGTGATTTACTAAGTTGCAGATGAGGCTTCATTCATATCTCTCTAAACACTTTTTGGCATCAGATCCAAAGAAGTGCACAGCCCTAATATTTTGTTTTATGCTAGGAAAAATCCTTTCCCTTTCCCTTCCCTCTAATGTAGATTATTAAAGGCATTTCAATTTGTAGTTGTATAAAAGGAGATAATGCAGCATTTTGACCCTGAAAATTCACAGGGCATGCCAAGTGATTACCTAAAACACCAAGCACAAAGAGTTCTGAAATATATACATTGTATTGCTTTCTATGGAGTCAGCATTATTACTGTCAAACTCATCACTTCTGGCCTAAAAATAATATTGTGCTACTCCTATGATCTGAAATTAACAAATTTTATAGGTATATAATTTCAACACAAGGTTTCAAGAACAGCAGGTGACCCAGGCAAGCAGGGAAAAGGTAGAAGATCAGATATGAGCTGCACTTAGTTACCAGCTAAGTATAACATTCCATAGATAGATAGATAGATAGATAGATAGATAGATAGATAGATAGATAGATAGACACATACACATTCCTTCCTACACACTTTTTGCATTCTTAAATTGGATCATTTGGTCCTGTTGAACTCCAATGGATTATTGCCAAATAAACAATTCATATTCTGGGTAGAGAAATACTTTTATTGAGGAGTTCCTGAAACCGCTGTCTTCAGTTTCTTCTGATTCAGCCATGAAGAAAGCACAATAATCTTTCTTCATGTTTTCCACTGCAAATACTGTAGAATAAAAAGTCCAGTGCAGTTTATACCGAAACACCTCATTTGGAAGTGTCTCTTGAAATTAATGGGACATAGCATTATACCATTTTACCAAAATCACAAACATAATTCATAATTAAAGGACCACCAGTGCTTTATAAATGCCTTATAAATGCTTTATAAGTGCTTTATAAATGTATCACATTAAAGAAGTAGTGCAAAATCGGAAGATGTGGAGAGACCTGACCCACAGGATCGCCAAAAATCAGACACAACTGAATGGACATCATCATCATCATCATCATCATCATCATCATCTTAAAAGAAAATAAACTAAAATTAGTGGTTAACCTACATTACACCTAGTGATACCCATTTCTGTTTTAACAAGCCCCCATTTAGAATTTGTAGTATTTTTCTATCAGCAATATCTGCAATGGAGAAGGACTGTATTCCTCATGACAGAGTTTAAAAACAACAGTGAACTTGAGTGTCTACTTATTTTGTTTAAGCCCAGATTATTTTAGAAGCAAATTAATCTAATGTATCTCCAAGCAATGTACATCTAAACAACTATTAGTTTGTATCCACATCAACAAAAAAGTATTTTGAATTATAGCCATATCCATCCAATGAATAGAAAGAAAACCTGTACCTATAACACCATTTTGCTCAAGGAAAATGAAACCTTCTGTTCACCTTAAAACCAGCACAAAAAGGCAAGTGCAATTAAAAGTACTCATACTCAATGCTGCACTTCATAAGAATTAATTTAATGGCTTTATTTTTCTTACATTAGTAAAAAAATGGATCAAAAACTAGTTAAAGGGTACCTGTAATACTCACAGCTGAATGACAGACTAATGGTCTACTGCATGTAATTATGATGTTGAAAATATACAGTATCCTAGAGTGAACTATAGATGTTGCCATAATACATAATAAAAGGTATTCTAGTTTAAAATTAGTATTATTTGCATATTATGGCATTTATATAGATAATATAAAATTTGCTTTTCTGGTTGTATTTCTACCCCATTCAAAACAAAAGATAATAAAATGTGGTTTTATATTTTTATTTTATATACTACTCACCAAAGCTGGTTCTCATGAAATTTGGGAAAACAAAAACAGAACAAAAACAGAAGAATATATATCTCAAACTCAGCACAGACAACTGTTGTTGGTTTGACTTTGCTCTTAGAAAAAAAGTTACAGTCCAGAAAAGACAACATTTGGTAATTAGTGTACAGGCCTGAATGTGTAAATTAGAAACTGGTTTCTAGGAATGGTTTTGTATTATAATGATGCAGTCACACAGTATTGATGTCAAGCATTCAAAGAATGATAATAACACAGAATTCTTCAAAATTATTATAAAACTGTAATGTGATCACCTGGAACCCTGTGCCAAACTGCCTCTTCAGTTAAACTCCCTATGACAGTGACATATTTCAACAAGATGACAGATTTAGTAATGCCCTTTACAGTTCAGAGAATTTTACAACAGCTCTGGTTTATAAAGCAGGTTATCTTCTTTTTTTTTGTTTTGTTCAATGACTAGGTATTCTGTTTGGTGATTAAGCTAACTTCCTCTTATTTTTCCTATAAGCAAAGCATCTAGGTGCTTGGCATGTATGTACATAAACTGTCCCACACACATTTCCAGTGCTTCTTTTTCTCATGAAAATAAAGGCCTCTCTGAAGATTAAAAATTACAACAACAACAAAAAAAATCATTTTGCCAAATTTATGGCAACTCATGTACTTCAATGCTGAAAATCCAGACCTTTCTGAACTGCTAATAGCCCTCCAAAATACTAGCTCTTAGAAACAGCATCTACATTTCTGTCTAGCTATGCTCCTTATCACTTTTTAAAAAGTGCATTTTGAGAAAGAAAGAAAGAGAGAGAGAGAGAGAGGGAGGGAGGGAGGAAGGAAGGAAGGAAGGAAGGAAGGAAGGAAGGAAGGAAGGAAGGAAGGAAGGAAGGAAGGAAAAAGACAAAATGCATTCTATAATAACAACAGGAAACAGATTAATGACATTCCATTTCTGAAGCACCCTTTCAAGAGGATATTCACAAGAGGTTCAAATGACAAAAACATGGTAAAAATAGATTGGTCTATGAGGTATGCACAATTTTTTCAATACTTCATGACACCGCAAGCCTTTTTGCAGTATACTTTTCCTTTTCTTGTCTTACAATACAAGGTCTCTCAGATAGTATTCAAAAGATTTTTTTTTAAAAAAGGAAAAAAGCTACTAAACAGGTATCATGGGGCAGTCACAATACCATAGCCAGGGCTGTGAATTATGTTAAACAGATCCAGCATACTTAATTACAATACAATTTGAGTTGTGCAGATGAAGGATCTCTACCACAAGACTTGCAGTACAGACTACTGAAGAAAGAGTTGCTGAAGATTTGGAGTTTTAACTACAGTGTTGAATACTACAGGTGATAAAAGCATTCTCTGCTACAGATATTCACCTGTGATGGCTGCATAACTGCATTTCCTGTTAAAATGCTGAATTTGCTGACATAGGTATGCTGAAGTCACCCCTTTTAAAAATATGGATAATTCTTAAAATATATCATTCGGTCACTATATTGTTGATCCTTTCTTCTAGCGGAGTTTAAAATCCTCCCCCAAAAGGAGAGAAAGTCCATCCAGTATGCTCCTTTCCACTGGCATATTCATATTTGAACACATAACATGATGCATTCTGTAAAGTACCCAAGTTCCTCATTGTGTCTTTGTGTCCCATTTATTCACCTTTTAAAATAGGCATTCATAAAAATACTGAAGAATGCAGTACCACATACCACCTGACAAAAATGCAAATAACTGTACAAGAATTAGCCACAAATTGCTAAGAGTCATCTCTCGGGAAACAACTTCAGTCTGTCCTTGCAGAGAAGGGAATGTTCCTGAAACAGAAAAAATAAACCCATTTTGTGACAAGTTCAATTTACCTTTCTAATTTTTTTTCTCTATATCATGGATTTAACAAGAACTCAGGGCCCACCAGATATAACCCTGGCTCTCTTTTATGATCATCAATACATTAGGAAGAGGTTGCGTTTCCTATCTGCAACATTTTCCTATCTGGAGTAATTATTGTTTATATATCTTAGTAATGTTTATTCCATTAAGTCTAATTAGTTTTACCAACATTTTGATTTCTTATCAAATCCTAGTCAAGCAATGGAAAATGAATGTATCTTTGTTTAATTTCTGTTTGGGTAAGCATTGGGGTTTAGCTTCAACTCTGATTAGCATCAGAGCTGAATTCTTTGACCTTGAAATAGGGTTTCCTTTTCGAAGAACCCACATAGACAAAGGAATCAGAGTAACTTCAATAATTTTGCTTATCAAGAGACTGTTTTGCTCATAAAGCAAGACACTGCATCAAATCTAAACGGAAGGGCTTTAGATATATACAGTTTAAAAGATTCTCTTTGAATTTTTCTAAAATTAAAGAAGCAAAGATAACAGCATTTCTGAAATAAAACAGCATGGTGAACTAGTATTTAAATGTAAGATTAATGTATTATATGCATTTATTTGAATAATAACATTGTTCAATAACTCACTCAACAAGTGACATTGTCTCTTAACAAAACTTTAAAAGTTTATGGCAACAGGAGAGGCACAGGACAATTTTCAATAACTTATTTTTCTAGCCACCTGAACTTTTTTAGACAAATCTACAAGGTATGAAATAACTCATGGTTTCTACTATAGATTTCTTCTTTGTTCCATGATTAGGTGTCAACAAAAGTCTAATGGACATCAAAGATTTATTGTACAAAATATTTAATGTCCATGTTAAAAATATATATTATCTCAGGAAAGGAGACTAACCCAAACACATATCCATTGCGTAGTGGACCAACAAAATGAGAATATAAATAGGAGTTGTGTAACAGAACAGCAACACCTACATTGATTAAGAAATTGTTCGTGGTGTTGGTGTTAAGCAGACAATTCTTACATAGTACCTGTCTTGTAAAAGTGTGACAAAAGACCCTCCTTTTCAATGAACCGTTGATATAACCAAACAGTGAGTGCTTCAGGATCATTGGGTACATCCTTAATTGGAAAAATTCTGCATTTAAAAAAAAACAGAAAAGTCAATTAGATATATGAAATATTTTTATTTTTTCAGATAATTTTATTTTTGCTTTGAACTCCATTAGGATTTAGTACATGTTCCAATATTTTTTAACAATAATCTATAATATTTAGTATTATTCAAGGGAAACATTTTTAAAATTATTGGGGCGGTTGAATTATCAAATGATAGTTATTCTCCAATTTCAGGTTTAAAAAATAGACATTAATTCTGGCTTTCAGTTCAAACTCTAGCATCTGGCCTATATTTCACTAAAAGCTGCATTTTATTCCTTCAGAGACCTCTACATTTTGTAAACAAAAAATGTAATTTAAATCTTGTACTAAATATCTCGTCTGGATTCTGAAAAAGAGAATCAGCAATTAAATATTCCCAGATATAAATATGTAATACATATATAAGGGCTGATAATTCTAGCTCTGATTTTATTTTCTATTTGCCTCGGTCTATGAAGACAAGTACTATAAAAGAAAAATTAACATATGCAATACTATCTCTACCTAATGTTTCATATGTGACTTCCATTGTACAATTAGTATGATTCAGTCATGGTGAAATATGAAAAAATTATGCCATTTGCTACTTGTGAACTGCTGTGTTTCCCATCACATTTTTCTTTTTCTTTTCTTGATAGGATATGATGGAATATATACTTAATTTTATTTAAATTCAAAATCTGAGACGCTCTCAGCCTGAAAGTACCAACTTCATTCCAGTATTATATACAATGAGCAAGTTTAGGAAAATCAGTATTTAGATGAATGGAATCAACTAAGTCAAGTTAACATACAAAGAGATAAGGAATACTGACTTTTGAACACAATGTTATTTTATTAGATCAATTCTCATAGATTTGAAAATGAAAGATGTTTTCCTTTTGGCATCTGGCATTCCCAAATTGATGCTTTCCTCTCATTTTTATTAATGTATTCCTCTCTCTTTTTGCTTTACAGTATTGTTTTATTCCTCCATTTTGGTTTCCTGAAGATAAGCAGGCTGGGAAGTACCTGAGATTCATTACCTATATTAATTTGAGATCCTTTATCTATGAATATGCATGTTTACATCATTTGCTGCTTATATATTAGTCTCCCTTGTCTTTCTGACAGGCAGGCACAGACCCTATATCAGGTGGGGTCTCCTTCAATATTCTTTGGAAGGAGTCCCACTAGCATGTGTTGTTTAATAAGCACTTCAATAAGCCTTGATTATTTGTTTTGGGTCCTGCATTTTAATTCCAAACAAGTAAAACATATTTTTTCCTTCTGTCATCAGTTTATTGAACCTTCAATCTGCAAAGCAATGATTTCCTCTTTATTTCCAAGTAAATACCTAAGAGTGAAAAAAACCTTCCATGCAATAAAAATCCAAGTTTTTTTTTAGATGTTACCATAATAGCATAGTCTTCAGAGAAACATTTATTGCCCTAGCCTGGTACAAGAAAGCTAATTCACTGAATGAAATATTTCCTGTTCATTTGAACCACTACATATCTGTTTTACTCATTTCACTGCCAATTTCTGATTCTCATCATCCTTGCCAGGAAGATACTGAAAGGTCATGAAGTAGCTGCTTTTGTTAGTAAGCTCTCTAACGCAAGTGCCTTTGGGCTTCTCTTATGCAAGCCTACTGAGCACCAGCCTTCTGTTAATAGCATGAACTGGTGATCTAAGATTTAGGCATTCAGAAACATCTTTCATAATCAGAATCTGTTTGTACTGTCCTTTTTGTTGGTATGATTCTTTATCTCTAAAGCCTTTCTACTTACGATACAATTCATTATGCTGAAAAGTTGTTCAAATTATAGAATAAACTACATTATTGCATTCTGTGTTATATTTCAGATGTATCTTATTTTGGGGGGCAGTTGGAATCATAGATTTGAAGGTACCATTCATCCACAGTATTAAATCCAATATACTGTTCATTACAGGAATCTCAAAAAAAGCATTCTCATGTTAGAAATTATTTTAACACGTAATCATAGAATTGGGACATAACTAATATAGTGTTTTGTTCATTGAGCAAATAACAAAGGTTGCGTGTTTACTCATAATATAGCATCATATTTTGCTATTTAATAAACACAACTGTGAGTTTGCTGCTATGCCAGGAACACTGCAGTACACGGTTTAAGAACCTTTAAAGGCACTGTGAACTGAGAAACTTTGGAACTCTCTTGTAGGATATAATAATCAACTCCTGAAAACTTGCTTCCTTTTTTCCCATTACACCAAAAAGAATCAAAGTGGAATTATTTTAAGTCTCTTTCTCATACTTCCTCCTTTCCCAGGACTCAGTAGTTTACTGATTCTTAATGGCTTTCCTAACAGCTCTTACACAACCTTGACAAAACTATCTCTGCACTCCTCTACAAACAGGGACATGGAGCCGGGAGACAACTAAGGGTCCACCTCAGTATTTATCTACAGGTGTCACACTGGGACCACATATAATAAAACACAATATACCTAATGACTGCCGCCAGACGTTCCGTTGGGATCGTCTGCTTACATTGCCTGTCAGAGCCGCCTTCACAGCGGAATGGCGGCTCGAAAAAACTCCGTTTCCAAGAGGAAACGGAGATAGAGCCGGCAGGGGTGGGTAGAACTCTCTGCAGAGTCCCAAAAGTTTTTTTTTACTTTTGGGACGGAGCGGATGAGAAGCCCCATATCCCCTGCCGCTGCTCCGGGCTTTGGGAGACCTCTGCTTATGCAGAGCCAGGCGTCAAGAGCAAGCCTGCGAATTTAATAGAATAATCAAAGAAAAGGCGAGTTGGAACCTTAACACTGAATCGCAAGTATTTTACCCTTTTTAAAAAAACTATTTAAGAGGAAAGATGAGAGGAAGGGGGGAAAAAGAATTTTTTAAAATGGCGTCTGCCCTGGCTGGAGAAGGGCTGAAAGTTGCGGATTGAAGAGAGGCTGAAAGGGAAAGTCCTTCCGTTTTCTATTACAAAGTAGCGGAATGAATACCTCTGGCTGTAATTGAAGGCAAAACCTCACTCTCACTCTTGTTTTTCTTCCTTTTTTTTCCTGGGGATTTGATATTGATCTTGGTTGGAAACAAGCCTTTTTTTTTCCTCTCTTTTCCACTAAATCTTGTCTGTGTGGGAAATGGCACCGGGACTCACACAGCTAGACAAACAGGGGGGGTGGGGGTGGGAATCTCCCCCATTAATAAATTACACCAACAAGTTTTAACTCTCCAGTGTCAGAAACCTGATTTTAATATAATAGATTTTCTTCTTGAAGAGATTGTAAGAAGGGATGAGATTGTGAACCAGCAATTCGAAAAATTTAAACAGGAAATTAAAGAAATTGGTGAACTGGTGAAATCAAAGTTTGACTTTTTGAATCGAAAGATTTTAAAAACAGCTAATGGTTTATCAGACTTTCTGATTCGGGTGGATGCAAAGACTAAATTATTAGAGTCTAAAATGAAGGAAACTGAGGAGAATTTGGATGACATGATTCAAAAAATTAAAAAGGATTTGGCAAACATTCAGGATAACAGTTCAGAAGACAAACCTAAAATGGAGGTTGACCAAAAGACTGGCAATGAAGAAAATGTGCAACAGAGGATTGAAAGAGAAGTTTTAATGATTCAATATAATTTTACAGAATATGCAATTAGACTGAGAGGTTTGCAGGAAAATAATAGAGATGACTTAAGGAAAATATCTTCTGAAATTCTGGCTGGGATTTTAAAGGTTCAACCTGATGAAGTGTATTGCAGGATTGATAGAATTTACAGAATAAACTCCTGGTTGGCAAAGCAAAGGCAATTGCCTAGAGATGTGGTGATCTATTTTACAGATAAAGAAATTAGGAATAATATTGTGCAGAACTCTTTTAATTCTACTTTGCAATTTTATGGAAGAAAGATTTGGATTTTTAAGGAGCTCCCGACTAAGATGTTAATGGAGAGGAAGAAATTTGGCTTTCTAGTGACTGAATTAAAAAAAAGAAATATCCTATTTAGGTGGAATGCCCCAGTTGGTTTAATATTGAGACATCAAGGAGTAAGATATCAACTGAACACTGTTGAAAAAGCGGAAGAATTTTATCAAAAAATTTTAAAAATGAATTTAACATCTTTAGGCATAATACAGGATAAGCAAAAGGAGTTGGAAACAAAAAGAAAATACCAAATTACAGAGGATGTGGTGGATAAGTTGTCTTTGGACTCTTTGGATACCCCAGCTGGACTGTCTATAAATAAGGGAGCAGTGTCATCCGACTCCAATGTGATGAACCATCAAGTCACAGACAAGTGCGCAAATCAATCAGTTGATATACAAGTGATGGAGAAGAAAGATGAGATGATAAAACTAACCCAACAAGATCAATTCACAAAGCAGGATGAAAATCGATCAGCTGATACACAAGTGGTAGGCACGAAACGAGGATGGAAATTCAACCCGCAAAAGAAAAAGAAAAGAAATAGATCTCATAGAAACAGCAATTTCTAAACCAAGCAACAGTGAAGCCAGGGACTTTAAAAAATGAACATCTGAAAAGATAGTGGAGGCGATCAATTGTTTAATACTATCCTGAGGATTGTGGCAGATCTCTGTAATGCCGTGATTTTGGGATGTGAAAAGAGCCTTACCTTGTTGGATTTGAATTATCTACTCTGGATTTCTTTTACTGGTGAATATATTATGATTATTTTGAGTTACAAGGCAAGAGAGTCACGCTGGGGCATGCAGAAGATCTGGTTGTTACCCATTAGGATGATGGGAATCAACAATCCTGATGAATACCACAACTATAACTATATGGTTATAATTATAATGTCACTCGGGTGGTTGTTTTTACTTTTATATATACACGAGGATATCTACTACTGATGGGGGCAGAAGATGATTGAAGATTTTGAACAAACTGTTGCACCAGCATGTTATTTTACCCTATTATGGGTGATGGATTTAACGATCCAGTGGAAAGACATCAAAGAAGATATTATATGGATTATAAATTTAAAGTTATTGTCTTTTTTTTTTTTTTTTTAAAAAATGGAATGCATATATAGATATGTGTATATTTTAGTAAAGTGGGCAGTGGGTTATATTTAGAATTGTATTGCATGATTTTGTAGGAATTGAAGGGTTGAAATAGGTTAGTTTACTGATTGATTAGTTTAAGAAAAAGGATCTTTAAGTCATATATTTAGGGGAGTGGAGGAATTGGATAGAACTGAATAAATGTTAAATTTGGATGTAGGGTTGAAGGCCGCTTTAAAATGTTATATTAATATACATAAAAGATTAAATGTTAAATTGTAATAATACATTATAAGTTTAGGGGAGGAGAAAAAGGGCAGATTATCGTTAAAATGGGAGTTATAAGAATAATATGCTAAGGGTCAGTATTCTGAGGAGGGAGTAAGGGAAAGGAAAGATATTATGTATGTAATTAGTTATGAAATAGCCTATTGTTGTGAAGAAGTCACGGGGGGGATGGGTGGTGAGGGGGGGTTAGGGAAGGGGGGGGAAAAGGGGGAAAAACTTGTATTTGAAAACTTTTTCAATAAAAAAAAAATATACCTAATGACTGTATTTCAAATACTGTAAGCTCCATTTATTTATTTTTTTAATGGCTGGTACTACACAGTCATGTTAAGTTTTGATTAACTACAATTTCAAGATCCTATTCTAACTAAGATAAACCATCTACAGGTACCTGAACACACTTTAAGTGGATCATAAGTTTCCTAACAAGCAGGAAGCAGCAAGTGAAGCTAAGCAGACTCACATCAGATACCTGTACAATTAGCACAGGGGCCCTCCAAGGCTGTGTGCTCTCCGCACTTCTCTTCTCTCTGTATACCAATGACTGCTGCATCTCTAACGATCCATCTGTTAAACTACTGAATTTCACAGATGACACAACATTGATCGGTGTCATTCGAGACAATGATGAATCCGCATACAGACGGGAGGTTGAACAACTAGCCTCGTGGTGCGACCGGAACAATCTGGAACTGAACACACTCAAAACTGTAGAAATGGTGGTAGACTTTAGGAGAAACCCTTCCATACTTCCACCTCTCACAATACTAGACAACACAGTATCAACAGTAGAGACCTTCTAATTTCTAGGTTATACGATATCGCAAGATCTAAAATGGACAGCTAACATCAAAAACATCATCAAAAAAGCACAACAAAGAATGTTCTTTCTGCACCAACTCAGAAAGCTCAAACTGCCCAAGGAACTGCTGATACAGTTCTACAGACAAATTATTGAGTCTGTCATCTGCATCTCTATAACTCTCTGGTTCTGCAACCCAACAAGACAGACACAGACTTCAGAGGATAATTAGAACTACAGAAAAAACAATTGCTACCAACCTGCCTTCCATTGAGGACCTATATACTGCACAAGTCAAAAAGAGGGCTGTGAAAATATTTACAGACCCCTCGCATCCTGTACATAACCTGTTTCAACTCCTACCCTCAAAATGACGCTATAGAGCACTGCACACCAGAACAACTAGACACAAGAACAGTTTTTTCCCGAATGCCATCACTCTGCTAAACAAATAATTCCCTCAACACTGTCAAACTATTTATTAAGTCTGCACTACTATTAATCTTCTCATCTTCTCATCATTCCCATCACCCATTTCCTCCCACTTATGACTGTATGACTGTAACCTTGTTGCTAGTATCCTTACGATTTATATTGAAATTGTTTCCTGATTGCTTATTTGTAACCTAGGACTATCATTAAGTGTTGTACCTTATGATTCTTGATGAACGTATCTTTTATTTTATGTACACTGAGAGCATATGCACCAAGACAAATTCCTTGTGTGTCCAATCACACTTGGCCAATAAAAATTATATTCTATTCATTCTATTCTATTCACATATATTGTTACTAAGCCAGATATATATTTGATATCTTTCCATTTGATTTATTTTTAAGAAATCTGAATTGGTTCCTATTAAATTTTATTGGTTATTTTCAGTCCACATCTCTTGCCTTAGCTAACCAACGTAATTTTGAATGCTGCTGCAATTTTCTAGAACATTAAATTATGCCCAGTTGAAACTATTAAAGAATGTGTTAAATAGTATGTGACCAAAAATGAATGCTGTAATACCATCTGGAGTTTACCCCCAATTTATTTCCAGAGACTCAAGCAGCTTAAAGAATGAATATATGAAAATAAAGAATAAAAATCAATCAAACCAATACACCACCATTTTGGGTTACATAATCTTATTCATCTCAATCTGAGGAACCATGATTTTATAGGTCTCTGAAAACAGTGTATATTGAGGGGAGGGAGGGGATAACTGAATATCTAGGAAAAAATTGCTCCAAAGGAGGGGATCTATTTCTAAGAAGAGTTCTATAAAATCCCTGAAAGATGCATCTCCTTGTTGGTGGGAGTCTCAGCAGGCCTTCTCTCCCACTTTTCACTGGACAGGAAAATTCAATTTAGAGGTGGTGGTCAGTGAGATACACAAATTGATAAAGAACTTGGTGATGAGCACTGACTGAATTTTCAAGTCAGTTTAATCGATGTGCCACCATTCTACATTCAATCAGCTTGCTAATCAGGATAACATGGAAACTATAAAGGCAGGATGGATACACACACACATCACCTTTATTATAATAAATATATAATTATTAAGTTAAATGCTTTATTGAAGTCCATAGCACTAACAAAAGAAAGCCTGCTCAGAATATCTGGTCTTATAAGACTTATTCTTGATAAATCAAGGTTGACTTCAATTAATCACAGCATTGTTTGGAGGTGTTTTCTTATTTAATAGTTTATAATCTGCTTTAAAATGATTCAAAGATTTAATGTGAGTCTGACTGCAGAATAATTCCATAATACGTTATTTTTCCCATTTTTAATGGCAGGGACATTTGCTGTTTTTCATCATGTAGGACTTTAAGTATTCAGCAAGATTTCTCACAAATAACAGACATATGTTACAATATATTATACCATGATTTAGCATTACATAAACTTCATAAAATAAATCTGCACAAAAGCTTTGGACCTGCTTCCTCTCCTCCAATCTTATGGGGAAGAATGGCTTTTTCTATCACTTAATTTCATTTTATAGAATCCTAGCTTATTCTTACTATTGTTTATCACGTCTGCCCACTATTGAAACATACTTGTTTGAAATTGTGTTCTAAAATAGGGTTAATTGATTATATAAGAATCTGCACAGCATACTATAAAAGCAAAAGTGAAACTAAATGCTAGCAGAGCCCTTCTGGATGCATGGGAAAAAGCAGTAAGAGAAACAGAAGTCTCAAGTGCAGCGGTGATTCCTTCCAGCTCATATAGGTAGCACTATGAAAATCTTCCACAATTTGGTACTGTCCAAAACTGTTGAACTATAATTCACATTATTCCCACATGGGGAAAATCAGTTCTTAGATGAATGGAATTAATTAAATCAAGTTGCTATATAGAGATATAAGGCCAAAATTACAATGGGTAATTTTTTGTGTGGTGACTTGCATTCCCAAAATGCCCCCTCCTCTTGGGTTATGGGAGATGTTTTCCTTCCTGTTTTATCACTTTATTGTTTAGTAACCTGAGCTCATTTGCTTACAGTAACTTGAGGTCCTTTACCTACTACTTAGATTAGTATCTGTTATTTATGCATTAGTCTCTCCCACCTTTTAAAGATATAAATATGAGTGTCCCACCAGTATGTGCTGTTTAATAAAACACTTCGGGTCCTGCACTTCATTTCACACCAACCCTTACAATTGTTGGCAGAAGAGTGATGGAACATGCAATCCTGTATTTTACAAGAGATCAGGAAGAAGAAAACTATTATTTAATGTTAAGTGCAAGTGCTAACCACCCTATTTTTAAATTACTGTTTTGTAAGTTGCAGAAACTGGCAGCTTTGAAAACAAATTTAAGGAAAATAAAGAAATTCACTTTGTTCCATATTCTCCCCATATTTTTAAATTAGCAGCGACAAAGCTGAAAAAGCGATACACTTAGAAACACAAATAATATTTTTTTCTTTTCTTACAAAAGTAATTATTCTCATGGTATTTCAAGTTGTTTAGCTGAGTTGTTAGCAAGTTATTATTGGCAGTTCATTTTGGTTAAGGAGATTTGATTTACCATCCTCATGAACTTTGTTGCTGTTGCAATAAATGTTAAATATGCAAGAAAAAGTGGCAGAAAGAGCTGTTCCAGACAGGGTTTTAACCTGTTTGGGGTCTCCTTTTGTTTTATTCTTGTTTAATACTTATTTAACTCTTAGGAAGTTTTCTTTTTGTGTTTGTAAGCTTATCACAGATATCTTAAATATGTTTACTATTACATGTGCTAAAGCCTAATCATATATACATTTATATAAGGAGGGGCTTCTTCCTCAAGCTCACTAGTTTGGACTTGGAACTGTAATTTATAGCAACCACGATTTAAAATATACTTTCCAGCATTTCCAAATGCAAAATTGCATGCTCAAAAGGTAAAACGCTAACTATAAAGCTGCTTATACTTCTACAGAATTGTATGTTCTGAGATGTCACATTAGGAAAATTTCAAATCCAGGCCTGTTAAAATGAATTGAAGACAAAAAGTGCATTTCATACCTGTAATGTACATGAGTAATTGTTGGCCGCCTGTAGCCAAGAATCCATGTCTGAATGTCTATGGGCTCAGCTTTGGGATATGCAATAGTTGTATCTATCACCCACTGAAGACCTTTTGATTTACTTTCTAAAAAAAGAAATTATAGAAGAAAGAAAACCAAGACAACAACACTTTTAATCACATATATCATAATTCTAATATAAGATTTCATTAATGTTAACATTCTAATAATTCATCCCTAAAAGATACAAAATCCCACATACTATATTCAAAATGTTTATTTCTTAATTTGGATAACAAATGGAGAATTCTCTTAATCTGCAAACTGCTACCTACATACATTGGCTAATTTTAATCAGTACTATATATCAAGTGTTGGATATAAAAAATTGTCCTGATTTCTTAATAAGCCATGAAGTAAATCAATACTGCAATGTAAAAGAAAAATACTTGCCATTCAAATGCTTTAAATATATTATATGGTGGTTTATGTTTTTATTATTACATTATATTATTAAATTTGTTTGCTGCCATTCTTAAGGCAACTCTGTGTTAATGGAATTGTTCTAATATCAAACTTAAATAATAATAAAATTGTGGCTAAAATATGAATTTAAAAAATCCATGAGCACTGGATGTGCATTATTTGGTGTTCTATCAACAAGTGAATGGCTAATAAGCCAAGCACTTAACTCAAGCTATAAATGCTAAGTGCTAAATGTATGTTTGTGTATTCTTTCCAGGCAAAAGAACTGACATCAGGCCAATAAGTAACTTTAAAGTGCTTGCAATTTCTAGTATCACTAGCTTAGCTCTAAAATCTATTTTCAGATCCAATTTCTACACAGGAATATACGAAGTTTGATTCTGGTATTAAGAACTAGAACTCCCTTTCTCTCACTTCTGTTTGCAAGATAATTCTTGTAATTCTTTAATATGCATGGTCCTTTAGTAAATATACCTTTGACACATAGAAACCTTATATTTAATACAACTGTTTAGCACAAAGCTGATTAATGTAAATATACATTTCTTAATAACTATAATATTGTAATCTACATTCCATTTAAATCAGCATTTTCATTATCACCTATATGATAATTAGACAGAAACCTTTACCTTTTACCTACATCACCTTGCAAGTCCTAGAAGGGTGGAGTTGACCCAGAACCTGTTGTTGACCCAGAGCCTGTTGTTGGGGAAGGTATGTGTTGCAATAAAGCATTGTATACAGGTTTGCTATGATGTGATGTGTCAAGTCCTTGGAGAGCAAAGAAGCGGGGCTATAAACATTCCTCAAATTGAAATTTTCATGAATATTCTTGTCATAACATGAGTATAGTTACTTCCCTACACCAGTATTGTACCATTTAGATCTGATGCATATGGGAGGATAAAGCATGTTAATACCACTGATTTAATGCCTTAGCAATAGCTACAAAATCATTTATTGTTATAGTTCAGAATAGATCTATTAATCTCATTTATCAATATTGGAAGTGCTACTGATTTTCTGAAAGCCTGTTCTTGCAGTGCCCAATGACCGAATGCCTATTCAATTCAAAAGCCAATACTGGACTCTCTGAGAGACTTGCTCGGCTGTGCACCTTTCAAAATATTAGCAGTGGGTAGCAGTTCAACAATAAATTAGGAGCAGACAGACATTGTAGGGATTTGTGCAGAAATTAATTAAAATACATTTAAAATTCTCATAAGGTTATACCCACTCTAATTTAAGTATAACTATTTTAGAAACTTTTCAAAATTACAAAAGTTAATTAAATAAAAATTAGTATTAGGAAATATGATGAGGAAGGATATTCAAAAATGGACTACTATCATCATCTGTGGTAAAAGTTCGAGGTAATCCCAAATTGCAAGACTGGTGCCAAAACCAAGTTACATGTTTCTTTTTGATTACCATCAAGTCATTGTCAACTCTTAATCACAGATAGGCCTAATCTGGCCTGCCAAATCTTCCAATGGTGAACCCATCACCACTACAGTATACTTGAATCCATTAACTTTGCTGCTAGTTATCCTCTTTTTTGTTCCATTTTTTTTTTCAGCATTAGGACTTCTCAGGGGATCTGAATCTTTGCAAGATATGTCCAAAATATGATAATTTGACCCTGTTTATGTTTACCTCAGGTGAGAACTCTGAATTGATTTATTCTATAACTCATTTGTTTGATTTCTTGAGTATCCAACGGGAGTCTTCTCCCACACCAAATCATCAGCACTTTTTCTACCCTGCTTCTTCAAAGTCCAATTTTCATACAATATTGCCTACATGATTTTGAACTTTTTTGGTGGAAACATGTCACATCTGAATATATTTTCAAAAGCCTTCATCATTATCCTACCAAATACTAATTTAGGGCATCCTTTTTGATTGCTGCTTCCTTTGATAGTTTGTTATTGATAGTTAATCCTAAAAAACAGAAATTATTCAGTATTTCAGTATCTTCAATTGACAGTTCTAGGATTGGTTGCTATAACTGTTGTCATCAATTCAGTTTTCTTCATATTTAATTATAATCCAATTTTTTCAATGTGCTCCTTGACTTGCATTACAGCTTCCAGATCATCTGCATTTTCAACCAGCATGCTAATATAATCAACTGTAAGGGTCATTGCTGTTTCTTCCTCCAATTTTAAAACTATATCTTCTTCCAGTCCAGTTTCCTCTCAATATATTTTCAACATATAAACTGAATAAATAAACCATGTCTCTTTCCTTTGCCAATTTGGACTTACTATATTTTATCATCTTCTGTCTGGATTGTGGTTATCTAACCTGTATATAGATTTTTAAGATTTTTTAGTATTAGATGTTCTGAGAGTTTCATTTTCCTAAAGACATCCTACATAAGCATCCTGTGGCTTTCTCCACAGTATCTCTAGTAATGATAGTTACTAACATTTATCAGCAAAGATGTGCTTGTTCTTTTTGGACTTTACTAAAGTAATTTGGAACATCAGACATCTCCCTTTCCAAGTAGGGCTCTAATCTTCATTGGATTATCCTGAGCTTTTTTTTTTTTTTTGGTGCTAGTATGCGAAATAAGGATATTGTATGATAGAATGGACATTTGGTTAAGCTTCCTTACTTTGGTACTAGTATGTATACTAACCTCTTCCAATCTTAGCCACTGTGGGTTTTTTCCCCAGATCTGATATCACAGATATTCCATTAATTGCCATAGTTTTCCATTAGGCATGCTCATTCAATGTTGAAAACTCCTTCTCTGTTGGGAGATCTTTTGGAAGGGCTTTCTTGCTTTTCTGTGTCAACTTTATGTAAGTCACTCAGAGAGATCTGAACTGCTAGATGGGCAATAAATTAGACAGGCAGACAGATAGAACACTTCTATTTTCAATGTTTACAGATTTTTTTAAAATTCTGTTTCTTGTCTCTTCTATTTGATCTCTGAAATTCTTTGTTAAATTCTTTCCCATATCTTTGTCTGCTTCAGCTTCTCTTCTTGTCAATTTTCACCATTTGTTTTAGCATTTAGGTTGCTTTCTTCTGTTTCTTGGTCTCTTTTCATACTCATCCTTAACAACTTCTTTATTTCACTCCACAGTTCCTTTGGTTTCCTAGCAATGAGGTTTAGGACTTCAAAGTAATTTCTTAAGTTCTCCTTGAAAATGCTGGGTATAAGATCAATGTTGTAGTATAAAAATGGGCTGGTTCTAGCTAGATTTGGAACCTGCATAAAAACAGTTTGTGATATAGTCGATTTGATTTATGCGTACTCTGGCAATGTAGGCATCATTTTAGTTGTTTTGAAGACTTTGTTAGCAATGAAGAAGTTATTGGATGACAGAAAAGAATGGCTTTCTTCTGCTTCTTTTCTATTTCCTAGGCCATATAGTCCAACTACATTTTCCTTCCGACCATTTCCAACTTTGACATTCCAGTTTCCAATCACAAGCAACACATGTTCTGTTGATTTCAGATTGCCCTTGACCATAAAACTAATCAACCTCCTTTTCTTCTGCATCAGTGGTAGATAATCTTCATATGAAAAGTGTTTTCTGCAAAATCTAATTGATGTTATCTGGTCACTGAATGTCCTGTACCTAAGCACTGTTTTTGTTACAGTATATCTTTCCTAATATGAAAGCAACATGATTTTTTGTTTTTCGTGACCTGACCACTAAACAATATAAGATAGTTCCCACTATAAAACTGTGCTTGCAGTTTTGGATTTTCTTTTCCTGCATGGTAATATCTTCAACTAGACATCCAGAAGGTTTTCATCTAACCACATCCTAAAAACTATTAGTACTCTGAAAGATCCTCAGCAATTCCTCAGAAGCATGTTGAGTGCCATCACCTGAGAGACCCAGCAGCCAGTACTATATCATCAGTTACTTTAACTTATCTCTGTGACTTTGTTAAAATACAGGAGTGGCTTACCATTTGCCTTCTCCCACATAATATGAAATGATGCCTTTGCTGTTGTCATCAAAGTAATTTATTTATTTATTTATATTAAATTTATATTCTGCCCTCTTCCCCTAGGACTCGGGGCGGCGTACAGAATTAAAACATATAACAATAGAAATCCTAAAAGCAGCCAATAAAAACCCCAACAAAATAATCTTGTAGCAGATCAGAGAATTCGCTGAAATAATAATCCAACCCCAGCATCTTCTTATGTTGCTGCTGCTTGAGATAGCTTCCTGTTTGCTTTAGCTGGGCAACTAGAATAATCTTGGTGTAAACTCCTAGAATTTTTCACTTATTCTTTTCAGGAATACCTACCTGCCCTGCTATGATGAGACGCACAATAGGATGTGAGGGTATATGATTGTTTAACTACTATTAAATATGGTAATGTGCTAATAGTATGAAAATATTGCCCATATTGCATATCTTTCCTAACATTTGCCATATAGATACTTCAATAAATATGGCACATAAAATCCAGAGATTAATTAGAGTTTCAGATAAGAGAACAGTAATGGCTATATCTCAGGGGTGAAATCTAAAATTTTTCCCTACCGGTTCTGTGGGCGTGGCTTGCTGGAGGGTGTGATCCGTGACTGAGTGGGCATGGCCAACTCGATGTCACTTATAGCCACGCCCACTCAGTCACAAGACCCCCTTCTACCAAGCCACGCCCACGGAACCCAGTAGGAAAACTTTTTAAATTTCTTTCTCCCACGGCTCTGCCCACCCGCCCTATTCCCTGGACTCCTACTGCTCAACTTTCTCCCGTGGCTGGCTGTCAGGGAAGGCAAGCGCCCGAAAGGTACCGGAGTCGCTCACTCTCCTTCTTGAATGAGCCATTCTGGTCCATGTGCTGGCTGCACAAGCGCACACCCAACCTGCCGCTGAATTAAATAAACGATGTGCGCTTGCGTAGCCGGCACGTGGACCAGAGTGGCTCATTCAAGGAGAGTGAGCGACTCCGGTACCTTTCGGGCACTTGCCTTCCCTGACAGCCAGCTACGGGAGAAAGGTGAGCAGTAGGAGTCTTGGAATGGTGCATTCCCCGAGTCCGGGGAATGGGGCGGGTGGGCAGAGCCTCCAGCTGCCATTGCTACCGGTTTTCCGAACCACCGGCCATCATCTCTACCTACTCGCCCGAGCCAGTCCGAACCGGGAACATTTCACCACTGCTATATCTATTCAAAAAGCTATAGACAAGAATGATTTCAATCGGAATAGAGCTGGAAGTGACCTTGGAGGTCTTCTAATCTAGTTCATACCCCTGCTCATGCAGGAGACTCTATACCAGTGATGGTGAACCTTTTAGACACCAAGTGCCCAAACTGCATGTGTGTACGTGCCCAAACTGAAAGGTGAGTGCATGTGTGCAAAAGTGTGCATGCATGGACATGTGTGAATGTGCACATGCGCAGGAATGCGCAAACATGCACATGCACGGACATGCACATGCACATAAGAGACCTGAAGACCAGCTGGCCAGCGAGAGGCGGGGCTTCCCAACATCGGCAGCACAGCAAAAGATAAGATCTTTTTCTTTCGTGAGCTTCTGTTTCATCTTTTGCAGCGAAACAAAAACTCACAAAAGAAATGCCAGAGAGATCTGACCTGGGACGACACTGTGTGTGCCAGTAGAGACGACTCTGCGTGCCACCTCTGGCATGCATGCCATAGGTTTGCCATCATGGCTCTATACCATTTCAGATAGGTGGCTATCCAGTCTTTCTTTTCTTAAAAACCTCCAGTGATGAAGAACCTACAACTTTTGAAGGCAAGCTGTTTCACTATAGTTAATTGTCCTCAATGTTAGGAAATTTCTCCTTAATTTCAGGTTGTTTCTATCTTTGATTAGTTTCCATCAATTGTTTCTTGTCTTCTGGTACTTTGGAAAATAAGTTGACACCCCGCCCCCTCTTTATTGTGGCAGCCCCTCAAATACTAGAATATTGCTATCAAATCACTCCTAGTCCTCCTTTTCTCTGGACTGGCCATACCCAATTCCTGCAACCTTTCTTCATATATTTTTGCCTCCAGGCCCTTAATCATCTTAGTTGCTCTTCTTTGCACTTTTCCCAAGTCTCAACATCTTTTTTGTAATGTGATAACCAAAACTGGATGCAGTATTCCAGGTGTGGTCTTAGTAAGGATTTATAAAGTAGTACTAATACTTCACGTGATTTTGATTCTAGGCCTCAGTTTATACAACCAAGGATCGTATTAGCTTTTTTGGTTGCTGCCGCACACTGCTGGCTCATGTTTAAATGACTGTCCACTAGGATTCCAAGGGCCCTTCTCACAGTTATTGTTTTTGAGCCAGGTTTTCTCTAATCTGTACTTGTGCCTTTGGCATTCATATTTGGTATTCATACAAGTATTCATGTTATATGAAACTATAACGAAAGCACATTTGTGGGCTTTCAAAAACTGGGCAAAGAACAGGCTGGGCAAGATTGTTATGACTGCTGTCACTTCCATAATAGAGGTAGTCTTTGATTTACAACTGTAGTTGAGCCTGGAAACCATGAGGATCATTAAACAGGTGACCATGTGACTGCACCCGATTTTGTGACCATTTTTGCTGTGGTTAAGCAAATGATGCAATCATTATGCAATCTCCATTTTGCAAGAAATTGGAAGTAAACAGTGTTTTCCAGCAAAAAATATTGTAAATCACAGTGATATGACTGTTGGGCACTGCAAATGGCCATAAATGTGGGTTGGTTGCCCCATCTTGTAAAAGATTTCTTTTGACTCTTGAAATACTACTTCATGGTGGTGGTGGTGGGGTGTGTGTGTGTGCATAGATCAGGTTACAATTCTGATGATACTAGAAAAATAACTAAGTTTTCTTTTTAGCAGTTATGATAGGTTTCAGCTATAATCCCAGCCCATAGAGGATTTATAGTTCTGAATCGTCTAATGACACTTCAGGAAAAAGAAAAAAGGTAAGCACTTATATTTAGATGTTTCTCAAGAAAAACTATAAATGAAGGGGCTAAAATGTTTAAAAGACTCTCAATTTTGTTACTTGAAGAAAATACAAATTTGTATCTAGTTCAGAGATTGCTCCTAATGAGACTTGCAGTGTTGCTCCTCTTGAGAATTCTCCAAGTTCTTGCTTCCTCTGAAAGCAACCAAATTAGCCTATAGAGATTTGAATGGAACCCTGCAGAGTACAGAATGCATGTATCTATTTCTCTGAACAGGTCATTTTTCTCTCATGGCTTTTTGCAGTCAGAGGCTGCCAAGAACAATAGTTTGCCTTAATATTTCATATGAATACACCATGAAGCACAGTTGTTTTCACTCAGTGTGAATACAAATCCTCACAATACCAAGCTTAAAAAAAAAAACAGAAGAAAAAATTTGCAATGCTAAGTGAAGTACCATTACAATTCAAGTATACGTAGTCACAAAGTGTGTATATTTAGCAACGAAATAGAAAATGAATGTAAACATGCACGCTTTGGGAGGGGGAGGGAGAATTAAACAATACAGGTAGTCCTCGATTTACAACAGTTCGTTTAGTAACTGTTCGAAGTTACAACGGCACTGAAAAAGGTACATGACCGTTTTTCACACTTATAATCGTTGCCGCATCCCCATGGTCATGTGAATTACATTCAGCTGCTTGATAACTAACACACATTTTTGATGGTCACAGTGCAACTGGGTCACATGATCCCCTTTTGCGACTTTCTGACAAGCAAAGTCAATGGGGAAGCCAAATTCACTTAACAACCATGTTACTAATTTAAGAATTGCAGTGATTCACTTAACAAATGTTGCAAAAGTTGTAAAATGGGGCAAAACTCACTTAACAAATTTCTCACTTAGCAACATAAATTTTGGGCTCAATTGTGGTCATAACATGAGGACTACCTATATATCTGAATATCATAATTATCAACTGCTTATCATAGACTCTTTGGAATACAGAAAAATAAGTGGATTATTATAGCCAAAATGTAATTTTGCAACCACCTATTAAATTGACTTACATAATAATTTATATACATGTAATGAAGGGTGTGATTCAATTAAACTCCCACATTTTAATATTGCATTTAACATAATATATATTTATTTGTTACAGTTATAATTGTTTTTATGAGATGAACACCAACTGAAATCATGTGCTGAAATGGATGGCTGTAGAAATCAAATAAATAAAATAAAATTAGAAATCTCCAGAAGTATTATGAGTAGAAAAGCAACAAATGAGAAGACTAGTAGTATGGTAGTATATGAGATCCACAGAAACCATTTATTTCCAAAAATGGCAAAATAAATAGCCAAGGCTAGAAAGCTGTTAAGACTAAATGAAAAGGTAAATTGGTTTGATCGTCACATAATTATTCTTTTATAACTTTTCCACTACAAGTAGCCTGCTCGTTGAACAGATATGAAAACTCAGAAAGTATTTGGTCTAACTAAAGGTATGGTTTCACTTAGTTGTACGATTGTTGTTTCCATAGGACCAGTAGCAGTTAAAAGCAATGCCAATGGAATTCGTTTTTCAACAAATTCAAAACACATGGATCCGGTTTAATTTTTAAAAACTAAGCAATGTATACTGCTCAAAAAAATAAAGGGAACACAAGCAGAAGACATCCGAGATCTGAATGAATGAAACAGCCTTATTAAATAATTTGTTCGTTACATACAGTAGTTTATACACTGCTCAAACAACTAAAGGGAACACAAAACTACTGTATGTAACGAACAAAATATTTAATAAGGCTGTTTCATTCATTCAGATCTCGGATGTCTTCTGCTTGTGTTCCCTTTATTTTTTTGAGCAGTGTATTTATTATTAGTTCTATATTAGAATCTCTGTAGCAGCCGAAATACTGTATATATTGTTTATTAATGAATATAGGTACAGGTAGTCCTCGATTTACAACCAGTCACATAGGCCCCAAAAGATACTTTTGACCCAGTTTCATAATTCCAAAGTCACCCTCTCACCCGCGTCATGTGATCACATTTTGGGCACTCATCAAGTGGCCACATTAACAACACCCCATGGTCATATCACTGCAATTTATGGTTTGCTGAAAAACAGTGTATAATTCCAATGTCTGGCACAAACCAGCCATAGTAAACTTTAACCACCACAACTGCTTAATAACTGTGACATTTGCATAACGACTGCCACAAAAAAGATTGTAAGAAGCCCTGGTAGCAGCAGACTAAAGCACTGTTATTAACATCAGCTGCCTGCAATTACTGCAAGTTCAAATCTCACCAGGCTCAAGGTTGACTCAGCCTTCCATCCTTTCTAAGGTAGAGTAAAAATGAGGATCCAGATTGTGGGGGCAATAAGCTGACTTTGTATAAAATATACAAAAGTATGAAGGCTATTGCTTAATGCATTGTAAGCCGCCCTGAGTCTCCGGAGAAGGGCGGCATATAAATCAAATTTAAAAAAAAAAAATCAGGTCTAGTTCCATGGTGATCCACTTTATGACCATCATAATTTATGGCCGTAATTGCCAGGATCAAGTACACTCATAACTCGAGGACTACTTGTATTTTGTGGCAAATTTCGTTCCTAAGAAAGATACTGACAAGTATTATTTTCGTGACAGTTTACACTGAGAATCATAAAGGGGTCCACAGAAATGTGTGGATGTCAAATCTGATCCCAGAACTGAGACTTGACAGTTTGATGTGTTGGGCCCTGGTTGTCATAAGCTCCACTTGAGGCTTGCTTGAATGAAAACCAGTACGAGGGATTGAGGCTATCATTGTCTGGATCCCTTTCTTCCTACAGTACTTTAATCACAGAAGATGCAGCAAGCAATGTTATAAACCTATTCCAGGCAGCTTTGACTCTGCATGTGAGCCTAAGATGGTCTGAATAGTGTTTGTGTTTTGCAAGTTTGCCATTGAACCACAAAGTGTAGATGTCGTTAGTTTTAGATGAATATGAGCTCCTAAACTGACTAAATTTGATCTAAATGGAAGATTATTTTTTTGGTGGCCTAAGTGGAAGTATTCCGATCTTCTGGTATTTGGTAACAGAAGGAAAAACCAAAGAAGTGATGCATGGAACACTTTTGGGTGTAGTCTCTGCAGACATATTTTGTTAGTTTATCCTTTCCAGTAATTGCTATTTGGGCAGCCACCTTCCCTGATGGCAAAAGACTCGCTCTATAAGACCTCCTGGAATTCCAACGGCCTGAGATCGGAAGGGAAATTGTCAGCAAAGACCACCTGCCTTAAAATTGGATCTAATAACCTCCAGAAAACAAATACTTCCATCTGTTTTCTTCCTCCATTCCCTCCACTCCCCGGAAGGACTGAGAATAATCTTTCACCCAAGAAAACAGCACAGGGAACCTCTAACTGCTATGCTGCAGATGCCAAGGGTGGTTCCTGAAGACAGTTACATGGAGAACTGCCTTTAAAGTTCTGTTGAAGATATTATTCAGATTCTAAATCTCCATGTAAGGTCATCTGGTGTAAAGATGATCTTGATGGAAATATGCAAGAATCATTACCTAGGCAAAAGAAGCCAAAAAACTTTTCAAGTCCAGAGTAAGGCAATATCACTTGGAAGTGCCTCAGGGAGATGCCTCCTAATTTGCTGAAGTATAAAAGGAGGAGGTACAGTACAAACAGCCTTGCAAGATTCTGTTAATATTGTCAATTTCAGTAGAGTTTTAGCCTTCCTCTGGAGTTGATTTTCTGATTTGAGGCTGACATTCACCTGTCAGAAAGTTTTTCTGAAGTACCTTAGGAGCTACTCAAGACTTTAGAGGTCATAGCAGCAAAGAAAATTAGAATGAATTTTAAAAAAGAATTATTTGATAGCTTAATAGTGTTGCACAGCTTTGGTAAATGTTAAATTTACAGAATACAATGCTAATTTATACAAATTCTTGTGTAACAAATTATACATGCAATGCAGTACAGAATAAAACCTCAGATTACTTTTAAAATTCTGCTCAGATACCAGCTGTTTCATAAATATTCAAAATGTTCCATACCTGATACAAGAACCTTTTCACTCGCCAAAGTTCCATTTTCTTGCTGAGCTACCAGATTTTTCAGTATAACTTGTGTGGCTCCCAGTCTTGGCAGTGTGACATGTGTAAGAAATGGCAAATTGTTTTTCTTGGCAAATGCCTGACTGGTTTCTCTTCTTTTTCTAAGAAAACCACCTTCTGGAAACAATACAATCCACTTGCGACTACGGCTCCTGTAATATTTTTCTAGATGTTCATGGAGGAGTACAAGCTGCTGGTCACGATAAGCTTTTCCCTAAAATTGAAATGATAAAAATAATACTTAATCAAATATCAGAATAATCTCTACTTTCCTACTCAAACCAGTTATTTTTACTGAAAAACTTCAAACCAATTTGTTTCCGATAAATTGTGAGTTTAGGAAATAAAGTAAACATGAAATTAATATATAATTAACATATTTTACAGGACTTCAATTTCCTTTTTCAAAGCTAGACTCATACACTGCAATAAGGTATAATATACTTTGTTTGATTAGAGCTCAGTATGAAGTATAAATCAAGTATGTATGAATTTTTAAATAAAATATAAAAGAAGCCATGGCTTATTACATTGTATGAGAGATCCTTCATGCTTTCTGATCTTGGTTGTTTCTTACAGATGTTTCATTACCCAAACTAGGTAACATCATCAGTGCTAGTAGGAGTGGGGTTTGCTCTCAATTCATATTCTAGTGGCTTATTCTGTCAGTGTTAGTGGGGATGGTTAGAGGTTCTTTGGTTGGGCTGTTTACTGTTAGCTTGACATTCCTTGATTGGAGTATTGTTTACTTCTTGTTGGTTTGATGTTAATCTATGCACATGTGGGTGTTGATTGCTGGTCAGAGGTATTTTGGTCTTTTTGTTCCCTTTTTGGTTTGTTGATTGTCTCCCTGGCACAGTATAGATTTGTTTATATCTCTCTCTATTAATTACCAATTTGTCAGAGTGCCAGGTTTACAATTCTCTAGCGTTTTGGGGCCTGGCTTGGTGTAGGATGGTCACAATTTTCCAGTTGAAACTATGACCATATGTTGTGAAATTAAAGAGGCTTCTTTCATCATGTCTGGATGATGATGAATGAGTACTTAGAGTGCAGTACTGCAGACTAATTCTGCTGCTTGCCGGCTGCCTGCAATTTGGCAGTTCGAATCTCACCAGGCTTGAGGTTGATTCAGCCTTCCATCCTTCCAAGGTGGGTAAAATGAAGACCCAAATTGTTGGGGGCAATATGCTGACTGTAAACCACTTAGAGGGGGGCTGTAAAGTACTGTAAAGTGGTATATAAGTCTAAGTGCTATTGCTATTCTGCTAGTCCTCTGCCTGTTTGTCCTACATAGTAGCTTTGCAGTCTTTACACTATAGATTGTATATGACTCTTGTTTTTCCTTCTGGGGCTGCTCAATCTTTTTGCTTTGTTTTGAAGAGCTTTAGTTGGTTTGTTTGCTGCATTGATCCCATGTGGTAGTAATTATCTGTTAGTGGTTTCTGAGATGATTTTGATATATGACAATGTTATCCATTTTATGGCTTGTGTTGGATGTGCTATATTGGGTTGAATTTATGCTCAAGCATAAACATATTGCAGCCACGCAGAACAGCAAAAAAAGGAAACAGAACATCTATACAACATATTCCAACAAAATGAATATCCATGCAATTTCATCAAAAAGTGCCTAATTTTGGACTTCCGGTTTGCTTCTTGCCGCCGCCAGACGATCCCTTGGGATCGCTGCCCCATTGCCTGTAAAGAGCCGCCTTTACATCTGAAAGGCGGCTCGAAAAAACTCCATTTCCATGTGGAAATGGAGAGAGAGCTGGCGGGGGTAGGTAGAGCTCTCTGCCTAGCCCCAAAAGTTTTTTTTTACTTTTGGGGACGAAGCAGATGAAGCTCCCTATTTCCCTTTCCGTCGCTCCGGGCTTTGGGAGACCTCTGCTTATGCAGAGCTAGGCGACAAGATCAAGCCTACAAAAATTAACAGAACAATTAAAGAGGACGTGAGCTGGACCTGTGACCCTGAATCGCAAGTATTTCATCTATTTTATAACAATTATTGAAGAAGGAAAAGGAAAAGGAGAAAAAGAATTTTTAAAAATGGCGACTGCCGAGGCTTGAGAAGGGGCGGAAAGGGAGAGTCCTTCCGTTTTCTATTAAGATACAAAGTAGCGGAATAAATACTTCTGGCTACAATTGAAGATAAAGCTCTACTTTTGTGTTTTGTTCTTCCTGGAGATCTGATATTGATCTTGGTTGGAAAGAAGCTTTTTTTTTTTCTTTTTTGCCTCTCTTTTCTTTTTTCTTTTTTAAATAGTTTGTCTGTGTGGAAATATGGCATTAAAGCTTGCAAAGCCGGACAAACAAGCAGTGGGGGGGGGATTCCCCCATTAATAAATTATGTGAACAAGTTCTAAATCTCCAGTCTCAGAAAACTGACTTTAATATAATTGAATTTCTTTTGGAGGAGATTGTAAGAAGGGATGAGATTGTGAATCAGAACCTTGAAAAATTTAAGCAGGAAATTAAAGAATTAGTGCAATCAAAGTTTGATTTTTTGGACCGAAAGATTATAAAAATGGCTAATGGTCTTGCAGAATTTATGACTAAGTTGGATGCAAATACTAACTTATTAGAGTCTAAAGTGGAAGAAATTGAGGACAATTTGGATAATAGAATACAAAAAATTGAAAATGATTTGACAAACACTCAAGACAATAGCTCAAAAGAAAAACCTAAAATGGAGGCTGATCAAAAGACTTGTAATGCAGAAAACATACAACAATGGATTGAAAGAGAAGTTTTATGATGCAACATAATTTTACTGAATATGCGATTAGACTCAGAGGACTGCAGGAAAATGACAGAGATGATTTAAGGAAAATATCTTCTGAAATTCTGGCTGGGATCTTAAGGGTTCAACCTGAGGAAGTATTTTGTAGGATTGACAGAGTTTATAGAATAAATTCCTGGATTGCAAAGCAAAGGCAATTGCCTAGAGATGTGGTGATTTATTTTACAGATAAAGATATAAGAAATAATATTGTGCAAAATTCTTTTAATTCTACTTTGCAATTGTTTGGAAGAAAGATTTGGATTTACAAAGAGCTCCCGCCTAAGATGTTATTGGAAAGGAAGAAATTTGGTTTTCTGGTGACTGAGTTAAAAAAAAGAAATATTTTATTCAGGTGGGACACTCCAGCTGGTATAATATTGAGATATCAAGGAGAAAGATACCAACTAAATACTGTTGAAAAAGCGGAAGAATTTTATCAAAAATTTTTGAAAATGAACTTAACATCTCTAGGCACAATACAGGATAAGCAGAAGGAATTGGAAATAAAGGGAAAACATCGAATTATAGAGGCTGCTGTGGACAAATTGCCTTTGGATTCTTTAGACACCTCAGCTGGATTATCTATAAATACGAGAGAAGTGGCATCAGACTCTAACGTGATGATTCATCAAGTCACAGACAAGTATGGAAACAAATTAGCTGATACACAATTGATAAAAAAGAAATATGAGACCCGAAAGCAAAACCAACAAGATCAAGTTATAAAGCAGAATGAAAATCGATCAGTTGATATACAATTTATAGAAAGGAAACCAGGATGGAGATCAAACCCACAAAAAGAAAAGAAAAAAAGAAATAAGTCTCACAAAAATAGAAATTTCTAAATTAAGCAACAGTGAAGGCAGTTATTTTAAAAAAATGAATGAATATATGAAAAGATAGTGGAGGCGAAGTATTGGTTAATATTATCCTGAGGAGAGTGACAGACCTCTGCAATGCCGCAATTTTGGGATGTGAAAAGAGCCTTAATTTGTTGGATTTGAATTATCTATTTTGGACTTCTTTCTTTTATTGATAAATATATTATATTCATCTTGAGCTATAAGGCAAGAGAGCTACGCTGGGGCACGCAGAAGATCTGGTTGTTACCCATTAGGATGATGGGAATTAATAATCCTGATGAAAGCCACAATTACAATTATATGGATTATAATCATAATGTCACTCGGGTGGTTGTTTTTCTCTTTTTTATATATATATGAGGATATTCATTACTGATGGGGGCAGATGATGACTGAGGATTTTGAACAAACTGTTGCACCAGGATGCTAGGTTACCCTATTATGGATGATGGACTCAACAATCCAGTGGAAAGAGATCAAAGATGATATTATATGGATTATAAATTTAAAGTCATTGACTTTCTTTTATATAACGGAATGTATATATATATTAGCAGAGTGGGCAGTGGATTAAAGATATTAAGAATTGTTGTGCATGGCAATTTTGCAGGAAAGTGGGTGGAAATAGGTTAGTTTACTGATTGTTTAGTTTAAGAAAAGGGATGTTTAAGTGATATATTTAGGGGAGTGGAGCAAATGGATAGAGTTGAATAAATGTTAAATTAGGATTTATGGGGTAGGCTGCTTTGAAATGTTATATTAATATACATAAAAGATTAAATGTTAAAGTAGGATTTATTATATAGTTTTAAAGTGGAAGGTTGTTTTGAAATGTTGTATTAATATACAGATATAAGTATGGAGGAGAAAAAGGGCAGAATATTGTTAAATTGGGAGTTACAATAATATTACAAGTTATAAATTAGAAGTTATACAATGTTACAGTAGAATGTTATTTTGAAATGTATGGTAAAAGGGGGAAGTAACAATATTAATAATACTATTAGCAAGTAAGGGTCAGTACTTAGAGGAGGGAGTAAGGGGATGGTAAAATATTATATAATCTGTTATGAATTAGGTCTTTGTTGTGAAGAAGTCACAGGGGGGGATGGGTGGTGAGGGGGGGTTAGGGTGGAGGGGGGGAGAAAAATGGGGGGGGGAAATTTGTATTCAAAAACTTTTTCAATTAAAAAAAAAAGTGCCTAATTTAACAAGCCAAGTGAACAAAAAGATCAAAACACCTCCCCACCAGCAATCAACACTCCATAGATGAACACAGACAAAGATTAATATCAGACTTATAATCAAGAAGTAAACCTTTTTTTTCTTTTTATGACCCTGTAATTTCTTGTTTTGGTGTGGAGTGACGACACCTACGCAAAGTTTGCAGCAGATATTTTCTCTTTGCGCCCTAATAGGGAAACATTTGTCACTGCCTAGGATTGAATTCTCAACCTTCTGAGTGGAAAGACCTCTAGTCCATCTTGCGACTCAATCAAGAAGTACACAATACCCCAATCAAATAACTGCAAAACAAGCTAAGAGTAAACAGGCCAACAAAGAACCACCAAAACCACTCCCACTAATACTGACAGAGCAAGCCACTGGAATATGAACTGAGAACAAAGTCAACTCCCTACTAAGCACTGATGATGTTATCTAGTTTGGGCAATGAAATATCTGCAAGAAAACAACAGAGCTCAGAGAACACTACCTCTACCCTGAACTACGAATATTTTCCTTTATCAATATATTGTATGACTTCATACAAAGTGTTTACATTAAGAGTATTATTAGAAATTAGATACAAAAGTAAATCATGGAGTTGTCCATTATTTAAGTAATTCATATATTTTGTAGTTACAAACCACACAATACATATTGATGACTACACTTCACTAACAAGGAATGGTAAAATAATAATACTATTCCCAGAACTGAAAGAAAGATAGCTTTCATTCAAGTTTAAGTACTAGGCCTGACCTAGATAATCCTTTATGGCCTGGCACCAAGTTACCTTCAGGACTGCAGTCACCCACTAGAATTGGACTGATCAAGTTGATGTCTCTGAGAAAAGCAGTTTGGGGAAGAGGAAAAACCTCAGCAGTGCTATTTCGGCCACTAGAGATTAGGCAAGCACTTATTTGAATTGCCTTACAGACACATCTGAAAACAGAACTCTTCCAGAAGCTGTTTTGAGATATGACACCAGGAATTTTGCTTTATTCTACATGCGTGTGTTTTTTATTTTTAAATTCCTCCATTCCCTCCACTAACCAAAAGGATTGAGAATGAACTTTTGCTCAAGGAAACTGAAAAGGGAACCTCCTCAGAAGCCAAGAGTGGCATCTGAGGAGAGCTACATGGAGAATGCCTTGATAAGTTGTCACAGGTCCTAGTTATAATACGATTCAGATTCCCAATCTCCATAAATGGTCACTAGGTGTACATACTAGTAAAGATGACTGTACACCAACTGTGCATTAATTGTTGTATTCTCATAAAGCAATCAGAGTTTTGTGGGAATGTGATAGGACATAAATGAAATAAAAATGATTTATATAAATTATGCAAATTTAAAATCATCTCTTTCCTATGTATAGTTCTACATTTCCTAGCATTAAGGTTCAAGTTAGCAGATGGGAAAAAGATCAAATCACTTCTTAAGAAAAGTATCCTATTTCTACAAATGATCTTCCATACATGTACACTGGACTTAAGCATGAAGCTTCAACTTTTAGAAATAATTCTCCCCTTTCCTTACCCTAGAAAAAGCATCCAAAACCCAAAAAAGCATCATGAGATGAGCTTTATGTTAAAAAAATAATACTTTTAATGTTCATTTTAAAATAAAAATAAAAAAGTGAGCACAGAATCTGTTCAACTGGGTAAATAAAATCAATGTAATCAGCCTTATCATTTCATAAACTTGTTATACACTAATCCAGTTAAAAGTAAACTTCCCAGAGAACAGGCAATCAAATCAAATTTAATTATTTGTGAATTAATCATTCTTCAATTTCTCCCTGTAGCCCAACAAGGTAGACCAGATTAAAAAAACAATGTTACATAGATCAAAATTTTTGTTGTAACAAAAGAGCAGGTCCTCCTCTATTTTTATCTTTATGTAAGCTAGGGAGGGGCCTGCCTGTCATGTTTACTCAATTCTATCTTATCTGACCATTGCTATGGTACTTCCTCCTTCAAGGTCATTCCCTATGTCCTCTATACTCCCCCATTGACATCAGCTTACTTATTTGGGGATAAATCCAATCAAAATATGTTCCCACCATTATTTCTTTTGCTGCTAGCTTTATAACTAATTGCTAAGTCTCCCAAGCTCAACAATTTCTAGCCAAGTGGAAATTAATATTCAAAGGCTCCAAATTGTGTTCATTTCTTTTCACATTTTTCCATGACACCTGGAGTGACCAGAAATGGAAGGAAAGAAGTGACAATCTGTTATAGAACTGAACTATACCTAAAGAAAAGCAGGAAATAGATATCAGAGTTTGTAGAGTTATGACCACTCTATTTTGAACCTTGTGATCTGGATCTAGGCTACTTCCATTCTCCAGCTACTTTCTAAGATAATCCATTAAGAAATGTTATTTTTCAACTCACTCTTCTTTCTCCAGGGACCATTTTTTTGTCTTTAATTTATAGCCTACATGTTCACTTTAATCCTTTTGAAGTTTATGGCTGTTTGTCTTTATCACTTTTTTCTGTCTTTCACTTTCTTTATCTGCAAACATTGTTGAACAGCAGGAAACAAGTTACCAAAAAGCAGAATATTGCATCCGCATCAGTAGTATTCTCTCAAATACATAGGATTGATTATTGGCTGTCCAATAATAAACATACTAAACAATTCATTTAGAATTTTCTAAATGAATAATTAAGTAAAGACTATAAAACTACAAAAGTCACTCAATTGGAATTCTTTGCCTACATGTCTACTATGCAGATCAAATTATAAATTAAGAGATTTATATGATTTATAAGGTAGATTTATGGGAGATGAATTTTACATCTTAAACAACACTTTCCACATCTGTAATTCTATGAAGAATATAAATGTTTTGTATATCAAAGATACATTACAATTTCTGCTGCCCTGACATTTAAGGATGCAAAATATTCTGTTGCGCTGCAGTTCTAAAGAATCATCTATATGTGTAAAAACACTAAACTCTTAAGATAAGTATGTTTTACAGTTTTCAAAATGAGTTGCCCAGAGTTGTCTGAAAGGTGAGAGGTTATATAAATGTTTTAAATAAATAAGTATGGGATACCTGGCATATAGAGAAGTCATTCAGACAAAGCCAAAATTTGGATTAATATTTTATTTAAAAAGTTTGGATTCACTTGTTCCTATCTCACATTAGATTAGAAACTTGTGGCAAACCATGTAGTCCAATCCTCCCAAAAGTATAGTTTGCTTTAAACAGAGGTCTTGTATTTCTAAGTGGGTGAACAAAATAAATGACAATGTCTACAGTACACCAAACCAGTATTCTTAATAGTTACTGTGTGTTTCTCCACATTCTGTTAAATTTTTCATTAATTGTTGACACTATTTGAAATGGATTTCAATTTAATATATAGCAATAAAAACACAGTAACACTTAGATTTATATACGGCCCCATAGTACTTTACAGCACTTTCTGTGTGGTTTACAGAGTCAGCATATGGTCCCCAGCAATCAGAGTCCTCATTTTCCCAACCTTGGAAGGATGGAAGGCTGAATCAACCTTGAGCATGTCAGGATTGAACTCTGGGATGTAAGCAGAGTTAGCATGCAATATTGCATTCTAACCACTGAGCCATCAAGAATCTTCATATACATTGACAATTATAACAACATACATATAAATATTTAAGAAAGGAAATTTTACTATTAAAATATTTGTAGTTCTTGCCTGTCTTATAAAGAAGTCTCCATGAATCAGAGATACAATTCCAAAATTTGTGTATTTAAATATATGATCCATCAGCCACATCATCCGACGAACAACCTGGGAAAATTGAGATAAGAAATAGTGTGCATTCTGCATATAAACAAAGCAAAAATCAGAGATAGGTTTTCTGTTCCACAGAAGCAAATTTATAAAAATACAAACATATTTTTGCTATTAAATGGAAAACTGAATACAAATTGCATCCTTATAATGTTCATATAAATGTATGAACATTTACTAAAAGCTTATTAGCTTTCATGAAGTATTTACTAAAGGAACATTCTCTCAATATTCTCTCCTTCTTCCTAAAATCCTCACTTTCACTTTATATAAAATCAACAGATAGCTATTTCTTCACTATCTTGGATAAATTATATTATTTAAAATCCACTTTCATTAATTAACATTTTTAAAGCTCTCACACAATCTTTATTTCAGATAAGAAAAAGCAAGAGAATACAAAGCAAACTTGTAAATGGTAAACAAGATTTGCAAAATTATATTGATTATTCAAAAAATATACCTACCCAATAATACTTTTTAAGATCTTTAAACCTTTCTATTTTAGAGAGCATTCACTTACAATGTTGTCTTAATTTTTATAATTTGTGTAGATGTACAAAGTTAAACTTATTCTTGTATTATACCCATCACATCAGCGGTGTAATGTAGAATTTGTTACTACGGCTTCTGTGAGTGTGGCTTGGGGAGGTAATGTGACTGGGGTGTGTGGCCAACTTTTTTTTTTTTAACTTTTAAAAGCCTCTGACGATCAGGCAACTCAGCTAGGATCATCAGAGGCTTTTAAAAGCACTTTTTTGATGATCCCAGCTGAGCCGTGCGATCATCAGAGACTTTTTTTTAACTTTTAAAAGCATTTTTTCGGCCGAAGAGGTTGTAGAAAAAATGCTTTTAAAAGTAAAAAAAAAAAAGCCTCTGATGATCGCGCGGCTCAGCTGGGCATGGGGGGGGGGGTGCGCAGGGATTTTTGCTACCGGTTCTCCGAACCACCCGCCACCATTGCTATTGCCTGAACTGGAATCATTTCACCCCTGCATCACATTCATTTTGAACATGCCAATATATATTCTCTATTTTATTTGTCCCATTGTGAATGATATAATTTCTCTTGCTACAAAAATGAGATAAGAAAAAACATGAGGACCAAATTAAGGTATCTAATTACCATTGCCTGTTTCTCAATTTAAAAATAAAAAACAAAAGCAGATATGTAAGAGTATAGGTAGTCCACGAGTTTCAACAGCAAGAGAATGAACATTGCTTACCTGAACGTTCCTTCTCAACGCGCTGATGGAGAATCCAAAGTGAGGGTTATTCAACAGTCTAGCAGTCAGCACTGAGTGTATGTGTCTTTAAATTTTCTTCAGACACGCCCCCTTGCACGTCATAGGCTTAGTTTTTGTTCACGAACAGGCAGTAGAAGAATACGAATAGGTCCAAGTCCAGGCAGCCTGACCGGGCGGGTTGGATTCTCCATCAGCGCGTCGAGAAGGAACGTTCAGGTAAGCAACATTCATTCTCCAACGCAGTGATTGGAGAATCCAAAGTGAGGGATATGCCCAAGCAAGTTCTAGTCCGGGAGGGTTGCAGGCCGCGTCCGCGTGTCTGAAGCAGTGTATACTGATTGTAGAACTCGCCATCCGAAAGCAGCATCTGCCGAAGCGTACGAGTCAACCTTGTAATGGCGTATGAAGGTGTTCAACGACGACCATGTAGCCGCTTTGTAGACCTCCTCGACAGAGGCCTGGGTCGCCCAGGCCGCCGAGGTGGCCGCACTCCATGTAGAGTGAGGAAGAATCTTGCCTGGAACAGGTTTCTTCTGAATCATGTAAGCCTTGGAGATACAGGCCTTCAGCCATCTCCCGATGGTGGTGGTGGAGACCTTCCGTCCCATTGTAGCTGGCAAAAAAGAGACGAACAGCACCTCCGACTTACGGAAGTGTTTGGTTCTACGGATGTACCGGCGTAAGGATCTGCAGACATCTAGAGTGTGCCACTGGGTCTCCTGTGGCCGCCTCGGGTTCGGACAGAAGTCCAGAAGAACCAACTCTTGTCCACGGTGGTAAGGAGAGTTAACTTTTGTCAAGAATGACGGATCCAGTCGAAGCACCACCCTGTTAGGGAAGAATACACAGAGATCTTCCTGAACCAAGAGGGCGGCCAGCTCTGAAATGCAACGCGTCGAGGTGATCGCAACCAAGAACACCATCTTCAAGGTGAGGAGCCGCAGACTGACAGAACCCAATGGCTCGAATGGATGTTGCGTAAGAGTCTGTAGGACTAGAGACAGGTCCCAGGTTGGATAGCGGTGGACCGCCGGAGGTCTCAAGTTCGCCGTACCTCGTAGGAATCCCTTAATCTTGGATCATGGGAAAGTGGAGCACCGTCCTTGGTCAACAGAACTGTAGTTAACGCCGCCACCTGTCGGCGAAGTGTGTTAGGGGCCAAACCTTTGTCCAGACTGTCCTGAAGAAAATCCACAACCTCGGAGACAGACGCTGAAGTAGGGTCCACGTGGTTCCTGGAGCACCAGACACAGAAGGAGGACCACGTGGCGTTGTATATGCGGCACGTGGACAGCCGTCTGGAAGCCTGGATGGTAGGTATGGCTCTCTCTGAGATGTTGTCCCACCTCAGAAGGATCCGCTCAAGCGCCAGGCGGTCACTGCAGCCATTGAGGCTCTGGATGCAGAATGACCCCTTGGCTGAGCGATATCTTGTCGTCCAGGATGCGCCATGGAGAAGCGACCAAGAGGTTCAGGAGGTCCGCGTACCAAGCCCTCCTTGGCCAGTGAGGAGCGACGAGTACTACTTCCGCTTTCTCGCGCAGGATCTTGTGGACAAGTTGTGGTATGAGCGGCGTCGGGGGAAAGGCGTATAGCAGTCCTGGAGGCCAGGGAATGGCGAGAGCATCGATTCCTTCTGCCTGTGGACACGGGTAGCAAGCGAAGAATCGAGGAAGCTGAGTGTTGTCCCGTCGGGCAAACAGGTCGAGGGCGGGAGTTCCGAAACGACGAAACAGGTCGTGGAAGATCTTCGGGTGAAGACGCCACTCCGACTCGTCTATCAGCGTCCTGCTCAGCCAATCCGCGGTCACATTCGTCGTCCCGGAGATGTGCTGGGCCCGAAGGGAGAGAAGGTGGGACTCCGCCCAAGTCATCAACAGGGACGCCTCGTTCATCAGTGGTCTCAAGCGTGTGCCCCCTTCGCGGTTTACATGTGCCATCGTGGTCACATTGTCCATCCGGACAAGTACATGTTGACCCTCCACAGTTGTCTGGAAGTGAAGGAGAGCAAGACGAACCACGCGTAGTTCCAGCCAGTTGATCTCGTTCTGACTTTCCGTCTGTGACCAGCTGCCTTGGGCAACCCCGGAATCCATGTGGGCACCCCAGCCCGACAGGCTGGCATCTGTTGTCACTGTGAGGCGAGGCGGTTCCAGGAAGGCACAGCCTTTCGACAGGGCCGGCGAAGTCCACCAGCGGAGTGACTTGCAGACATCTGCTGGAAGCTGCACGCGAGCATTTGAATTGCTGCGGCGGGAGCGTTGGTACGGGAGCATGAACCACTGGAGTTTGCGACTGTGAAAGCGAGCCCACAGAACAATCGAGATGCAGGATATCATCTTCCCGAGCAGTGAGGACAATAGTAGTAGAGGAATGGCCGGGAGTGAAAGTATTTGAAGAGCCAGCGACCGGATGCTGGTGCAACGGTCCGGAGTCAGGAAAACCTGTCCTTGAATGGAATCTATGATCGCCCCCAGATGCAGAATGTTGGTAGTGGGGCTCAAATGGCTTTTCTTCAGATTCAGGGAAAAACCATGTTGTTGAAGGTAGTGATACGCAGTAGCCAGATCCCGTCTGGCCACAGTCTCTGAAGCTGAGAGGATGAGTACATCGTCCAGATAACATAGTACCCTAATAGGTATCTGTCTGAGACAAGCTGCTATGGCTGATAGGAGTTTTGTGAATGTCCTGGGGGCGGATGAAAGGCCAAAGGGCATAGCCCTGTATTGGAAATGACGGTTGTTGTATGCAAAACGGAGGAAGCGACGTTGTGACTGTCGAATTGGGACATGCAAGTACGCCTCCGTAAAATCTATCAATGTCATCCAATCCCCTTCCCGAATGCACCCCAGGATGGATTTCAGGGACTGCATTTTGAATTGATGGTAGAGAATGTACTTGTTCAATTCCTTGAGATCTAGGATACCCCGGCAGCCGCCGGAGTGTTTTGGAACAAGGAAAAAGATGGAATAGAAACCGGTCCCACGGTGTTCTGCGGGAACCGGTTCTATGGCGCGGATGTCTATGAGGTGTTGTATCTCCCTCTCCATTAGTCGCCATTTAGTCGGGCTGAATGACACGGGGCATTGGATGAATCTTTTGTGTGGGCACGAGCGAAGCTCCAACATTAAGCCCAATTGAATGGTCTGGATGACCCAGGCATCCGACGTCGTTGATTCCCATTGAGTCGCGAAGTGTTGGAGGCAGCCTCCAATGGGAATGTGAAGTAGGTAGTCACTTCCCTCCCCGAAAGGCACGGGTCCCCGTGCCTCTGAAGGGGCGCTTGGTTGGTGCCAATAGTCTGCCACGGTCCCGGAACGAGGATCTGTCATAGGAGCGATTGAAACCGTGAGAGTAATGTCCTGTGGAGAAGGATCCACTGGTCCCCTGATCGGCCCAAAAGGACTGCCTCTGGCCGTATGGGACAGCTCTGCTTTCGGTCCGCCTGTATGACGAAGGCATGACCTTACGTTTGTCCTTGTCTTCAACAAGAATCGGGTCCAACGCCTCCCCGAACCGATGGGTCCCTTTATACGGTGCTGATGCAAGTCGCCACTTCGACTTCATGTCCGCTCTCCAGTGTCTCAGCCAAAGCAAGCGCCGGGATGTCACTGACGAGACCAAGGCACGGGACGCGAACTTGGCAGCATTAAGAGAGGCGTCAGCGGAGTATTCCGTGGCCGCCACAATTTTGTTGATATCCTGGTGGACCCTCAAGTCCTCCGGGGGCAAGCATTCCTGGAGTTGGCGCAACCAAATGAGGGTTGCCCTATTGAAGAATGACGCTGAAGTGGCAGCTTTGACTGCCCAGGCCGCAGCATTATGCGTCTTGCGGGCGGTTAGTTCCGCTGTCCAGTCCTCCGTCCGGAGGCCATCGGCAATGTCACGAGACAGGATCGAAGAAAATGAAGTCAAGCCCGCCACTGGGGCATCAACGGCAGGTAACGCCAAAACATCTTGGAGAGACGGGGCTGAACAGTATAGCTTGCGATCAAGACCGGTGGGTGCGGGTAACGAGGATGGCAAGGACCAAGACCGTTGCACTACTTCCGTGAATAGTTGAGGACACAGAATGTAGTTAAGTTCAGCTTTAGGCACATCAAACAAGGATTCATGAGGCTGAGGAGTCGTCGAGGAATCTAAGAGACCTTCCGAGATAGCCAGATGAGTGGCCACCTTCGCCTTGTGCAACAAAGACCAAAACAGAGACGGTCAAAAGAGTCCAGTAAAGGCCGGTCTGTCTGGAAGGAGGCCTTCATCATCGGAAAATTCCATTTCCCTTGGGGCCTCCTCGTCCTCCAGAGATGAGGTGTCTGCTTGTGCCGAATCCAACTGGGAGGAAAGTTGTTCCGCCTGGTCATCGTAATGAAAGACCTGGGAAGACGGAGGAGGGGGTGGAGGCGGAAGTGGCAGGGGATTAGCCTTCAGTTGTGCAGCTCTGTACACCCTAGATTGGTTAGCACTCGCTGCCAATGTCTTAGAAACAGTCTGAGAAATGAAACTCTCAATGTCACAAGGAAACATGACATGTGAAGGTCCCCCAGGGCAGAGTCCCGCAGCCGTGGGGGTGAAGGTAGCCTCCGGAGGCGTACGTGCAGGAAGCCGTCTACACGATAGATCCACCGGAATTGCCATGCTGTGTGAAAAGGCAGCGGAATGAATTGCCACTTCAGGTGGCATAGGGTAACTGGTGGTAGGGACGATACCCTGGTCACCAGGAACCATGCTTCCTGACTGTGAAGCAGGCAGCTCCTCCGGGCTGGCGTCTGAATCAACCGCCTACGAAGCAGATAACAGTGCTTGTCGTTGAGCTAATTCAAATTGATGTTCCAGCGCTTTGTGTCGTCTTTCGGCGTCTTTGGAGGCAGCTGAGGAGGATTTGACCCCCCGTTGAGCTAGTCACGACAGTCGCTACCGCGTGCTTAGCTCGTTTTTTTTATTTTTTCTTCGCAGGCCCCGGGGAGGCTGGAGCCACAGAAGGTTCAGAGCTGTGTTCCGAGTCAGATGAGAGCCCACAGTCTGCCATCTCAATGCTGAGGATACAAGGAGTAAGGTAAGTAAACATCACCAATTTCAATTAATTTCTGGTTTCTTTCTTATTTATTTATTTATTTTTGTATGAAAATATATCTACGCTGTAGAATTCATTAGTCTATTTATTTATTTATTTATTTATATTTTATTATATTTTATTTTATTTTACTTTATTTTATTTCATTTATTTATTATTTCTCTCAAAAGGTTGGTTTGCAGGGGTTTTAGCTAAATAGCTTATCCCCCCTTTTTTTCTTTCCAAACAGAGGTCAAGATATACCCTGTGTGGAGCCAGGAAACTTCAGGTAGGTGGGTCCTGTAACAGGCTTCAGTTATATGGCCAAGCAACACTTAATGTTTTTTTTTCCCACAGTGTAGTAATTCCTATGGACACCTGAGGGCGCTAGAGCGACTCTTTTACTATAGTCGCTGCTTCAGACCCTCTGTCTTTAATAATGCCGGTCCTGCACAGGCAGTTCCTGTGCTGGCAAACTGTAACCTTAAATTTGCCTCAGCACGCTCACGCAGCGCTGTAGCCGGCAAGGGGTAATTTTTTGCCATTCTGCGCAGCCGCGGCCTTGTTACCGGGCAGAAATGCGCAATGGAGGGGACTGAGCACACGCAAGTTCCCCAGTCAGTCAAAAATCGCTGCTGGACACTGCGCATGTGCAGAGCTTCTGCCGGGTGAAAGAAGCATGGCCACGAAAGTGAAACTAACCACGCGGTAATGGCGGCCCCTCTAGCCTTAAAACAAACGGCGTGAAACACACAAACAACCTAGCGCCGATCCAGCCACCCAGAGAAATATAGGGAAACACGTGGCTACTCAGAAGTAGCCCAAACGTGCTTACAGTACCTGCATAGGGGGAGTATACCACTGAGAGCAGGGCAGGGACTCCATAAGCGGCATGACTAATAGCTTCCTAAATGCGAGTGTACCTCTGAGAGCAGGGCAGGGACTCAGTAGCCGCCCGAGCTTGTCAATTAAATCCCCAGATAGAAATTGCTCACTAGCAGGTATATCTTTTGTAAATTACCCCAGACTTAACTGGTCAGCCAGACTGGCAAACCAGAAAGATTTACTTTGATCAGGAAAAATGCTTAAATTTTCACCGTTTTACACCAAGTTCAATCCAAATCCAAAAGCGTAATCAAAATCCAGTCCAATAGTCAAAATACCAAAAGAATCCAAAGTGAAGGTTTATATTAAATAGTCTAACACCAGAGATGAATGAAAACAAGTCTGAATAGCTGACTGAGTGAATAAAAACTAAGCCTATGACGTGCAAGGGGGCGTGTCTGAAGAAAATTTAAAGACACATACACTCAGTGCTGACTGCTAGACTGTTGAATAACCCTCACTTTGGATTCTCCAATCAGCGCGTTGGAGAAGCAGAGAAGTGATATTACACTGATGATACTCAACTTTATGACTTTCTACCATTAAATTCAATTAGTACTTTTGAATTTGCTTAAGTTCAAAAACGGGATGGGTGAAAGAAAAAGAAAAACAACCAGTTGAATTAGATTAAGACAAGATGAAAAGATCATAAACAGGACTTGGGGACTGAGGTTCAACCTCTTAGATAAAATTACATTCTCCTTAACAGATCAGAACCCGTGTAGGAATGTTTCTTGAACTTCAGGTATAAGTGGATTCTTTAGTAATAGCAACAGGCAGAAAGGAGGATTTTGCATAACCTCATCTAGTATACCAGCTGCATCCTTCCTGAGACAGTCAAACTTGACTGCTTTTTCATGCCTTTGTTACATCCCATCTTGAGTGTTGAAATATGCTCTACTAGGAGCTACAGTACCCTTGACAAGTATTTGAAAATTTAAGTTAGTTACCTTAGGTTACCTAAGGGTCAGTTTCACCTATTACAAACTTCTTATATTTGTAAGATCAGAAATATAGGTCCTCTTAAATGTATCTACTATCAAAGGCTCATGTTTTTGATTTGTGGGAGTGGTTCTTTTCTTGCTATGGCACTCACTCCCTTAGCATTTATACCTGGCCCCAATTCTCTCAGGGTTTAGGAAATTTGTAAAGATGCATGCCTTCCATCAGACTCTTAACTGTCCAATGATTTGATTATTTTGTTGTTTAAATGTCTATTTTAGCTTCAATACAGGTAGTCCTCAAGTTAGGAACACAATTGAGCCCAACATTTCCATTGCTAAGTAAGAAAGTTGTTAAGTGAGTTTTGCCTCTTTTTATAACCTTTCTTGCCATAGTTGTTAAATGAATCACTGGACTTGTTAACTTAGTAACAAGACTGTTAAGTGAATCTGTCTTCCCCATTGATTTTGCTTGTCAGAAGGTTGCAAAAGGTGATCAAATGACCCTGGGGAAACTGCAATCGTCATAAATACATATCAGTTGCCAAGCATCTGGATTTTGATCACATGACCCTAGGGAATGCTGCAATGGTCGTAAGTGTGAAAAATGGTCATAAGTCACTTTTTTCAATGCCATTTCTAACGTCAAACAGTTACATATGGTTGTAAACTGAGGATTAGCTGTACTCAAATTTTTATTTTTATTTATTATCATGGCTGTACATCAGAGCAGGCAGGCAGGCAGGCAGGCAGGTAGGTAGGTAGGTAGGGATAGACCAGGGCTGTCAAACTCCTGGCCTGTGGGCTGGATTTGCCATGCGCTGGCCACCCAGTTAGTAAAGGGTAAAAAAGTCCCAATACGCCATGACAATGTGAGTTTGACATCCCTGGGATAGACAGAGAAAGACAGACTGACTGACTTTAATGCTGACCTGAACACTTATATGTCCTGCTTCTACAGCACAGACATGTAAATAATGAAAGTTGAGAAGATACAGAAGTATAAAATATGATTAAAGTATTGGATGGACATATGTTTTATGCACAAGTCTTCTAATGTTGTATTTCTGAAAAAAGTACCCAGATTGTTCAACAAGTACAATATATCAACAATATCTATCGAAGTAGCATACCGTGCCTTTGTCTTGAAGGCACATCATTAGAGTGCAAATATCTCCAGTTGCTTGATGGTTCACCAGCATCAAAGCTTCATCTTCTGAAACTGTTCTAATATCATCTCCCCATTCCATGACTGTGCAAAAACAGAAGAACAGACTTAATTAAAATAACAGTCACTTACACAAAGATGATAGCAACTCATGTTTCACAGGGATTCCAACAAATTACAATACATTGATTTGTAAATTTGGATTACTTCAACTATAATACACAAAATATAAAAAACAAAGTCTTATAAAAACGAGGCAAAACTAAAATGTAGCAATCTTGTAGTAAAATTTCTAAATCCAGGAACAAACACTACATTTTCCATTTTTAAATTTGTAAATTATTATATAGTATATATTGAACATGTATGTCAAAACTATCTTTGAAAATAAGTAAAACAATGATAAGGCAAGAAAAAAATGAAGGCTTATAAAGATGAGGCAAAATGTAGTAATCTGGCAGGTAAATTTCTGAATTCAGAAACAAATACCCTAGATTTTCCATTTTTAAATTTATAAATTATTATGTACTGTATATTGAACATGTATGTTGAAACTATCTTTGAAAATAAGTAAAACAATGATAAGACAAAGTCTGTTTCAAAGTGAACCCAATTTCTGGTGATTTCATGATTATCTAATTATTCTAATTTTCAAAAACTTGAAATGATATACCATTTCATTCTTCTATTATTATTTCCTTAATTTTCTATTCTAGCCTGATAAATTCCATAAGTTTCCTGGTCAAATATCAATAAAGATGGCAAGGATATTACAATGCTTCAGTTTTTAATTCAAGCATTCATATTCTAATACCAAATGCTTAAAGCTTAAAAAACACTGTTGAATGACAAAGACCCGCACATAGTGAAATCTTTTCCTTCACAGGTATATAAAAGTGTCTACAAACATTATTGAATCATACAAAAACAGGGTGGATAAAAATCAATGATTTTTTTAAAAAAAATCAAAAAAATCAACTTTAGTTATCCTGGATAAATGCCATGTGTGATAGTCCATGACTGAGTAGGTCATGCAAGGTGAGCTACAAAACCTAACTTGCTAAAATTATCATGGGGCATGTTCTCGTTTTTATTTTCAGAATTTAATATCCACTCCTGATGATGGACCACTTTGTGACTTTTCCTATGAGCATACTGATACTAGCACTAATCCAATACTGAAGCTGATTAGTTTTCTTGCAGGTAGAGAGAATGATGATTGAACAATTCTGAGTATATATATATATATGTGAATTATCCCATATGAACCATCTGCCTTTGTAAATATTTCTGAAATATTAGCTTCATATGTCATCTTTAAGGAAAGTAAAGAACCCTGGAATATAGTCACCCAATAGTACTCCTAGAGATGTAGAATGATTTCCATCAAGAGTTCCAATAATAATGTAAAGCTGAGTTATCTAGGAAAGTTTAGGAATGTCAATTCCTAAGTGTTATTCTATAAAATAATCTGAACTAATTTTAACTCCACTCTGGAATTTTTAGATCGGATTCTCTTACTACATGTTCTACAGTTGCCTTGATTCCCTTAATATTTCATTTTATTATCTGTGCAGTATAAGGTTACATGCAACACATTGGAGGCTACAAAATGTTCCTAAGAAAAAATACAGTATGGAAAAAAATCATAATTATGCTCTTCCAAAAAAATTAGATTAGATCTTAAGATTGAAGGAGGTTACTACTCTAATTTTTTTTAAAACTGATATAAGAAAATAAATCTGTAAATGATTATCAAGTTTTTTTTACTTAATAACAGATCATGATACGTTATTAAGAATTCTAAATTTCTGAAGTTTGCTATGGAGGGAATAGTCATCCTGAGAGAACATGCATTTCTTCTATTATCTTCAAAGCCTCTGTAATAAGCAAAACTAAAAGTCTCTTATTCTTATACATTTGACAAGACTGGTCAGAGTCTAAATTTTATCTTAAGTTCAAAATACAGATACACATTTTCAATCATAAAAATGTTCAAGTGGCAAGGTCAGGTTAAGGTGATGTTAGCTAATAAATGTGTCATAACTCCTAAAATATGTAAGTTCATATACAAACATAAAGAGATCTATCAATACCTATTCATAACCAGAAATAATTAAGATATTCCTAAAACAATTTTAAATACTTTTGAACTTAACAAATCTGCAGATCCTAAGTTTTTCTTCAAAAAAAACCTGTTTTATTATTTTTATATCAAGTACAGAAAAAACTACTGAAAAAGAAATATACGAAAGAATATATGTAAAAAATTTTTTAAAAGCCCTATAGGAATTCCATCTCGCTCAAATGCTGTAATTAGGGGAAAGACATCAAATGCAGCACCTCTCTGGAAGAAAGGTAACAGCAGCAATAACTACGAAGATGCTGCACCAAGGCCAGAGGAAGAGCTACATTCTGTGTCAATGGTAGAAGATTTCTGGGACAGAAGGTTTGAGACAACCAATCTTTCATTTAATGTTGTTATCCCTGTACAACAGGGGTGTCAAACTCAATTTCATTGAGGGCCATATTAGGGTGGTGTGTGACCTCGGGAGGGGAGGGCCAGCTCGACACTCATGTCAGGGGCGCCTCTGGTGGCCTGAGCGCTCTGCCAGAGAAAACAGGTTCCCAAGTTCCGTTTTTAGCTGCGACGGCCTCGTGCAACCCTCTGCCAGAGAAAACGGATCCCCGGGAGGGCTCGAGCTCTGTTTTTACTGACAGAGGCACTGCCACTACGCTGTTTCAAGGGCGGCCCTGCGGGCAGATCTAAGCACCCCTGCTCTACAGGTATTACAATTATATTTTGTTCCTTTTGATAATTCACCATGATAATACAAATTAATAATATTCTGTGATCAAGCTGTAAATCACTTTGATAATTGAGAAATATTTTGAAAAATAAAAATGTACTTAAAAATTCTGATACTAAAGCCTAAAGGCTTTACAATCCATGAATTGTGCATGTAGCCAGCTATAGAAGTGAAACTTCAAAAAACGTAATATTTGGGTATTTTGAAGCTAATTTCAAAAATAAGGAAGAACAACATATTCAAAGTAATCTTGCCCTCAAGAGATGAAGAAATCGTTTGGCCTTATGCAAAGTGGTCAAACCCTAGCTGCATGGGGAGGATACAAGGGTTCACATAGCCATGGGAGAGAACCCTCCCCTTCCCCATACTATCAACTTCTAGTCTCCCCATCTTGAACCTCTCCATCTTTTGTAATTTTATGTTGTTTTACATTTTTAAAATTTTTAATCTTATTCAGTTTTAATGTCTTATTATGACAATGTTCATAAGACCAGCCTCAAAAAAACTACAACAATGCTGTTCATGGCAAGGGTTACAAAGAGAAAGCTGCTGCTGATGGAAGAGAATATTTGTAGCTCACAATACGGCCCGCAATGAGATAGGGTTTGATATATCTAGTCTAGTGTTAATCTTGATATTAATCTCTGCTCATCCTAGTGATGGCTGGTGAAGATGGTGCTTAGGTCTTTTTGTTTCCTTTTTGATTGTCTCTTTAATGGTATGTAGATGTTTTTTTCTATGCTTATCTTTAATCTGTCATCTATAAGCATCTGATGTCAAATAACCTACTAACCATTTCTTTTTCAGAATGTGCCCTATTTCCATCAGAAAACACAACACAATATCTTAAGAAAGATTGTGATTCATATGGACAAGAGATTGTGAAAAGTCAGCAATCTGCAGGGCTTCATCTGGCCTGCTGAAGAACTGTTCCCTTCCATCCAGTTACAGCTACTTTCTTCCTCCAAGGCCATTTATATATATTTTAGACAGAAGAACAGAGAAGAGAAGCAGTTGAAGATGTTCATTACATTTGATTTTAAAAAAATTAATCCTATTTCTTCAGTGGGAGTGCAAATTTATCTGGAGTCAATTTTAAAATCTGTAAGTGGAAGATGCAAACTATCAGCTCCGAGTTTCTCAATTACATTTAAATTTGTAAGAAAAATAGCTAAATATTACTTTATAAGTTCTTCCATAGGTGATGAATTCTTACTACCAGTAGAAAATGTAGATATACTAGCCATTATCTCAACTATCACAATTCAAAGTTTTAGCAAATAGCTATAAAAAATGTTGACACCTGGGAAAGTCAAATGCTTCCATAATAGGTAGCAGATGATATAACTGTAAAGCACATGATGCAAATGTAAGCAAAGAATTAAAGAGTGGCCAGGGGAGGGGGAGGGTGTTCAATTTTTTTTTCCTCTGCCAGGGCAGTTTTCTGTATCTCGTACATGAAATTTGGTGCTTCTTTTCTTCTAGGCAGAGAAGCACTGAAGAATCTATCATCTATCTATCTATCTATCTATCTATCTATCTATCTATCTATCTATCTATTCAATTTATATGCCCCTCTCCGAAGACCCAGGGCGGCTCACAATACACTCAAAAAATCACTATAAAAACACTTAAAAATTAAAAACATTAAAACCCACTCATACCATTCATGGCCGGATCTCGTCAGATCGCAAAGCGAGATCAACGGCCCCAAGTCTGCCAGAAAAGCCAGGTCTTCAACGCTTTCCGGAAGGCCAATAGGGTGGGGATGGTCCGGACCTCAGGAGGTAACTGGTTCCAGAGAGCTGGGGCAACCACAGAGAAGGCCCTCCCCCGCGGACCCGCCAGCCAGCATTGTTTAGCTGACAGGACCCGGAGGAGACTCTGTGGGATCTTACCGGTCGCTGGGAGCTTTGCGGTAGAAGGCGGTCTTGAAGATAACCTGGCCCTGAGCCATGTAGGGCTTTAAAGGAAATAACCAACACCTTGAATTGTGACCGGAGACCAATAGGGAGCCAGTGCAGCTCACGGAAAATTACTGACTTCAATTCTTTATAAAGAGAAAAATCATTTTACTAATATTGTTTCTTAATTCTACTGCAATTTGTACAACTATATTGTAAAATCAAGAATTCTTAAACATTGTAAGAGAAATGACCAGTCCAAATGCCATAGGTCTGTTACAATTTCAAAGATACCGAACATTCCAGAAACATCCTTTGAAAAAGAACCAAGGGAACCAACATAATTTTCAGAAGCAAGCATATACAGATGGTCCTCAACTTGCAACAGGTCATTTAGTAACCATTCAAAGTTACAACAGCACTGAAAACAGGACTTACAACAGCTTTTCATGCTTACAACTGTTGCAGCATCCCCATTGTCACGTGAACAAAATTTGGATGCTTGGCAAGTGACTCACATTCATAATAGTTGCAGTGCCTCAGGGTCACGTAATCATCTTTTGTGACCTTCTGACAAGCAAAGTCAATGGGGAAGCCAGATTCACTTAACAACCATGTTACTAGCTTAACAACTGCAGTGATTCACTTAACAATTATGGTCAGAATGATCGTAAAATGGAGCAAAACTCACTTAACATCTGTCTCACTTAGCAACAGAAATTTTGGACTCAATTGTGGTCATAAGTCAAGGACTATCTATAACAACATGAAACAACTTTATAAAAACTCTTTTTCCTTAGCAAATTATGACTTCCATATATAGCATCACTGCTCTCAGAATTCTTCCATGATAAGCTTGACATAATTACAGTAACAAAAGTATAATATAAAACCCACTTCTTTTTGCTCAAAGAAGCTTTCTTTATTATGCTTAGAAGTTTCAAAAAAAGCCTAAAACATTTTGCGACTATCTTTGAATAAGTATTTTTTAAAATTAAACCTGAAAACAAGTTATACCTTAGTAACAACTGTAACAATTCCAAATAACTCAAGTAGACTAAGTTACAGGTAGTCCTCCACTTACAACAGTGATCAAAGTTACAACAGCACTGAAGAAAAATCAGTTTTTCATTTATCGCCATCACAATATCACCATGGTTACATGATCAAAATTCAGATGCTTGGCAACTGACTCATGTTTATGATGGATGCAGTGTCCCAGAGTCATATGATCATCTTTTGCAACCTTCTGACAAACAAGGTCAATGGGGAAGCCAGCTTCATTTAACAACTGTTACTAATTTAACAGCTGCAGTGATTTACTTAACAACTGTGACAAAAAAGGTCGTAAAATGGGGCAAAACTCACTTAACAAATGTTTCACTTAGCATCAGAAATGTTGGGCTCAATGGCAGTAGTAAGTCAAGGACTATCTGTAATGTTCAATCATAAAAGAGCACAAACACACACACACACATCCTTGACTCACATCCAAGAGATTTACTTTGTCCGGCTGAGTTCACACATCACACTACTATAAGGCAAAATGCAATTTACATGTCTGTGCTTTAAACTGTTGTATGAACTCAAACTTTATGCCTTGTAAAGCTTGGTTTATGGCCTAGCATAGTTGTTATTTTGTCACTTAATCAACAAGCCAAAAACAAATAGCTTTATAGAACTTGTGAACTAGGTCTAATTACTACTTGGGAAATCCAAGATACAATGAATGCCTTACATCCATTTGATTAACTAATTAAAACATTGTGTGAAATCATTTCACCTTGAAGAATGAATAATCAGAATTTTATGTTAAACAGAGATCAACTTGCAGCCTTAAGTTGCAATGGATATGTTATATTCAATCTCCAGATGCAATTTTTGTGATCCCAAGCACCCTTTAGGTGTGTCACTGAATATACTGAACAACAAAGATTTGGGGTGTATCTTAAGAGATTTTTGGCTGCTAATCACGAAAATAATCCTCAGTTTAACATATCACATATCATTTTATAGAAATCTTCTGGTTTTACACAATGGCAATATCCGCACTTCATATCTATTGGCTATGCTGCACACATTAAAGAAACACATAAAAACATGGAAGTTGTTGAAGCACGTCCACTACACCAAATACAACTGGAATAACTAAGATCTAAAAGTAACAGGACTGGCTACTTGGAACGCAGCTTAGATATACCAAGTTCTGTTGATACATATGCAAATGGGACAGCCAGGCAAGAGAGTTGCATTGCATTAAAACAAATGGCCACTCTGAAATAATTTGCTTCCAAGAGGGAAAAACGTGGCACACAAACCACTTATTGAACCTGACAAAAAAAGTTTGCCTCTGCTTCACTTGAAATTCAGACTAATTAAAAATTTTGTGAAAGCAATGAACAAGTGGAAGTTTTCATTATTTGAGACAGATGTTTGCAAGAATAACTGATACCAATATTAAAGAAGTCATTATTGTCGGTCCAAAGATCAGATGCCATCAATGACAAGCAGTTTAAGGATCTGTTAGTGTGGCCAGAGAAAATCACCTGGAAAGCATCCAAGGAGATAGTTGAGAATGTTCTTGGCAACTCCAGAGCACCAAACTACATTCCACTGGTTGACAAACTTCTTACAGTATACAAGAGCATGAAATACAACATGTCACTGTAGATTCATTTTCTGCATTCACACTTGGATTTCTAGGTGCAGTCAGTGATGAACATGGTGAAAGATTTCACCAGGACATTGCCAAAATGGAAAAACATTATCAGGGCAACTGAAATCTACCAATGCTGGCCAATTTTTGGTGACACTTTACCAAGATACATCAGACACCGAGTACAAACAAAAATCAGCAGCAAAATGCTGTTAGCCCTGTTGAACTCATGCAACATGTCAGAAACATGCAATTAAATGCATTATAGTTATTAAAAATTAATTTCATATTTCTGAAGATTCCCACATGATACAGTCATTCTGAAACTATATCTGTGTTCAGTTTGAAGGGGTCTTCATAATCATCAAACATCTTTCAAGAAGCAAAACTTGGAAAAAAATTGCTGTCCACTGATATTGACATTTCTACCAAAAAAAGCCAACAATGCAGTTTCCCATAATTTTGAAATAACAAATAACATATTTAAACTCTCATAATTTGTTTGATGACCGCTATATATTTGGCAATATGCAAATATTTAAAAACGTAATCCCAGACAATTCTATCATGCTATACTGTAGCATTGGTGTGCCCATACATTTTTTGCCATCAAAAGCCTGTCTGCATCTGTAGCAAAATATTCAGTAAATATGTTTACTAAAGGTATGCAGTAACAAGATACCAAAAACATTTTAGAGTATGGTATCTGGTAATATAAACTTCAAATGGCACGTTTACAACCAGCTTACCTTGTTGGACTCTCCCTGTCATTTGAACTCAGTAGTCTAGACATTTCCAGGTTTAAAAATGGAAACGTGTATTCAAGGTTTTATCCATGTGTATCCAAGGTTAGTTACTAGTACTTTTACAAAGAGGACATTATTTATCCCTCTGTGTTTCCAAACCGAGAGAAAATAATTAGAATATCCATCATACAACATAGGCTTCTCCTATTATGTGATCTCCTTTCTTCTCTCCTTCAAGTACTTATGAGGAACTGGAACTGTGACAGAAGCTGAGTAGAATAAGGCTTTGCCAATCATCTCTCTGGTGGCTCTTATCTGATCAATTTCTGTGAATTTTACATTTTAAATTATACCGAAGAAAGTTATAGTGAACAATCTACTATATAGGTAGCTGGAAGACTATCCAAAATGGCTCCTCCATAGCAAACTGAAACTGTCATCTGTTTCTTGGTATGCATCACTAAGTATAGGTGACTTACTCATTGTTCATATCCGATTCAGTTGAGCATTTTCAAACTGAATTGATTTGAAGTGCAAACCAAAATATCCATGATATATGACTGAATATTTGTGACATATTGTTGTTGTATTTGTTAACATTTGTATTATTTATTTTATTTATTTTTATTTTATTTTATTTCCAATTTATATACCGCCCTTCTCCCTGAGGACTCAGGGCGGTGTACAGCCAGAATTAAGAACATAAAATACAAATATTAAAAAACAATTAAAATATGTATAAATTTGGCCCAAAAATTAAAAATCACAAACCAATTAAAAATATTTAAAAATTTCTTCTTAAGCCAGCCCGGCTTGCTGGAAAAAGTGAGTTTTAAGGGCACGGCGGAAGGCACTGAGGTCATGGATTCTCCTTATCTCTGGGGACAACTGATTCCAGAGGGTAGGTGCCCCCACAGACAAGGCCCGCCCCCACAGAGAAGGCCCTCCCCCTGGGGGTCACCAGCCTACATTGTTTGGCTGATGGCACCCCGAGGAGGCCCTCTCTGTGGGAACGCACGGGTCGATGGGAGGTCGTCGGTAGCAGCAGGCGGTCTCGGATAGCTAGGCCCTATGCCATGGAGCGCTTTAAAGGTGATAACCAACACCTTGAAGCGCACCCGGAAGACAACTGGGAGCCAGTGCAGCTCGCACAGAAGCAGTGTTACATGGGAGCGCCATGTTGCTCCCGTCACTACCCGCACTGCTGCGTTCTGGACCAGTTGGAGCCTCCGGGTGCTCTTCAAGGGGAGCCCCATGTAGAGAGCGTTGCAGTAGTCAAGGCGAGTATTAGTGTTACACATAGTATAAACCTGCCAAATTAATTTATAGAACACTAAACTGATTTGAAGATGAATACTGGTAGATTGCCTTACACAATTCAGTATTATAAAAACTCATTTTTAATTATTAACATTTTCTGACAACACTTATCAGAATAAACTTAGGCAACTTTTGGGTGGCATAAACTATACTTAATTGCTTTGAAAATAGCACAGACACATTTTAGGTTTCCAGAAAAGTTTTTTTTAATTTTCCAACTTAAACTGCACTGCTGAAATTCAATCATTTAGCTGCTAAAATTAATAAAGGTTGCATAAAGTTGCATTTTATAAATCCCTATATTGTATATTAGCCCAAAAAATGTATGATGAAAAACACCAACATACTTTTTATTTTAAAATATCCAGATATCAAAAAGAAAATAGTACATATTTAAAATAGATACAGAATCACAGGTAAGAGTTATATACTTCCATTCAAATATTTTTAAAACACACCCTTTGTTTTAAAAATTAGTTGTCTTAAGCATAAAGAACTATTACCTACAGATCATGCCAACTGCACTGATACCTTGACAATGCTGCATCTACAGAGGAATTTCTCTTTATCAATTACTTATTACCAGGAGTTATATAGATTTCTTTCATGTAGCATCCACTGATCATTCATGAATTATGTTGATTATGTGTGCATATATAATTCACAAACATAATAATTAGCATGGTACAGTTATTAAATATGACCTGGATGGCATGAAAATTACATGGATATAGAGCAGGTATCAAAATCATACTGAATGTGTGTTTATCAACAGACATTCACTATACTGGAATGAAGTATCAGCTAAAATACCATAGAATATATCTATCCTCACATTTTAAAATATTTTTATTTCAGGCTTAATTCAGAAGATAGAGAATACTGGTTATAAGTCCAGTTGACCTATATGATGGAACAGCTGATATTCTAGAAGACAGCAACAATTAAAAATGCTTTTGGTTTATTAGATAAGCGGGCTGAAAATATTTTTTTTTATATAGAGAGAGCAGAAACCAAAAGTAAAGATATAAACTTAGCAATATCTGATCTTGGAATAGTGCATGGGTGTCAAACCTGCGGCATCACGTTGCCCTCACATGACGTTTCACAACGTTTTCCCCCTTTGTGGAGCTAGGGTGGGCATGACCTGTGCGTGATGTATCCGGCCCACGGGCCACCAGTTTCACACCCCTATAATAGTGATTTAAGTGAATGAGTCGATGTGGCTGCAAAAAAGCCAAATGCAATTTTTGAATATATCAACAAAAGTATGGCTTCCAAGCCATAAATAATTCTACTTTAGTCCTACTTATTAGTTCTCACCAGAACTCTATCATCTCCAATCATCATACTTTACAGAATTAGCCAAACTGGATCAAGTTCAAAAAATAGCAATGAAAATTATCATGAGGTTAGAAACTAAATTCTATGAAGATAGACAACAGGAATTAGATATGCTTTGCCATAAGACAACTGAGAGAGGATATGAGAAAACTTTTCTAAGCCCCAGAAAGGGTACAAATACGGAACTTCAAGATCTGCTCTCCATCAACCCAAAATGATACAGAACGATGAAATTAGGTTACAAGACAGCAAATGTCAGCTGAACGTTAAGAAGAAAATCCTAACAGAAAGAGCAGTTTAACAGTACAACTTATTCAAAGAAGCACCTCTGATTCCCCCAAAAGTGGATGACTTCAGCAAATGTATACAACCGATTTATCACTGTTTTCATATGAATTCTTCCTTTGAACAGAGAATTGACCTTCATGGTTTAAAGGGTCTCTTTCAATTCTATTATTATGAGTATCTTTTCCTGTAACTATCCAAGTTATCATTTTAGATATCAACACTATTTGGATGAATATGGCAATAAAACAATAAAATGAAGTAGTAAAGGGTAACATTCACAGAAACATTTCCACAAACTATTTGTGATGGTCATTATAAAAAAAATAGTATTAATTTCAGCATTCACTATGGCTGATTTCATGCCCGAGTCTCTCATATTTTAACTATGATTTATTGAACAAACCTGATTAAATTCACACAGCTCATACACTATAGTTGACAAATCAGTACAGCTGACTTTGCACAACTGATAGGCTACAAATGCAAACAAACCACCTTTTGGTTTAGTGTGCTGAATATATTCAAGCTCTCTAAATTTCCAACCCACAAATTTCAATGCAACCCAATAAACAGCATCTAGGATAACATGCAGATTCAATATAACCTGCTTTTCCATAAAAAACAAAGCTGCTTTTTGTAAACTACTTGCAAATGAATCTGAATTCTATACAGCTTTTTTTTCCTATTCAAAATCAACTTGCCTTTTTAAACGTATCAAATAAAAGCATGTTTAGGCAAGAGTGGACTAAATGAGCTTCAGAACTCATTTATATATAGTTTAATATATATCTTCTGTTGGACCATCACTTTGGTACTGGGTTCTTTAGCTGCCATGTATACTTCACATTAATTTAAGCAATGTACAACAATTTGGACAAATAGACAACTTAATTTGTAATACTCTAACCAATTTTTGTATCTGTGCAAGAACACATGTAAATATTTAAAGAATATACTAATATATCTATATGTAGTTGTTTGTACAATATCCTTAACTGAACTATGGTTTAATCAATTAACCAGAATGTATGGTTTGCATAGCAAACTGTGCCTTAAATTAACAGCATAGGTAGAGTTCATATATTATGTTAGTCTAAATGTGGTTGAGTGCATGCATCATGTAATTACTGCCAGTGATTTATTCCTGTTTATATAAATGTTTCATATCAAGAAAATTTTCTTACCTGTATATCCTGCCCACCAGCCCCAGGATGCCACCATGGCTAAAAGCCATTTAAATAATACTCCTTCGATATACCAAAACCGTTTATTATCCAATAATCGAAGAGGTTGCAGTACTATCATGTACATAATATAGGACGGAATAGCAACAAGGTTATTAGCAACCATGAAGCTAAATCTTAACAGTGCTTTCAGAAATATATAGCTCGCCCTTTGGGCCTTCTCCAAAGTTATAGCCATTCTTTTCACACAGAGGTTTGTAGTCTTTTCCTACAGAATAAGAAAGAGAAAAATTATTCAGCATAAGGTACAGAATTTCATATTTTTTTTAAAAAAATCCTTCTTTTGGATGAAAAATATTTTCATCTAAAAATGTTAATAGATTTTGCAAGTATTTTCATGTTTTTTTTTAATTTTCTAGATGACTACATAAATATTGTTCTCAAATCTTTTTTTAAAAAAACATAATAAAATTCACTGCAGGCTAATAATGAAAATTACTTATCTTTATTGTTGTTATATTCACAACTGCTAGAAGAATTTTACAAAGCTGTTCCTCATATCACTACGGTTTGTATTTTTACAAGAATATACATTTGACAAGATTATACATTTACAAGGACATACATTTTATCTCTCAATAAGATAATTGCATATGAAGTAAATCTTCATTTACAATGTCTTAAGTATGCCACAGCAAGCATACTATGTGCGTTCTATTTGGTATCACAGAAAACCTAATTATGATATACAAAGGGCAGATCTTTTGAGACAAAGAATTCCCTTTGCTCTTCCTCCATAAAAATTGTAATGATGGGTTACACATTAACATCAAGAATACTTATCTGCCCTTTATTTTGCAAGAGGAAATGTAGGTAAAGGAAAAAAAAAGAAAACATGCAGACTATTATGCTTTTAAGTGTATGCCTTGAGATTTTAGTGTGAAGCACTATAGATATACTTTCTCTAAATGCTTTTAAAAATGACAAACCCATTAATTAGCAACATGGTTAAAATTACCTCAACTCCTAAATTAGAAGAAAGAAACAGTGAAATAAAAATACAAAAGCACCAGTTTAAATAACAAATAGGTAGCAAAGAGGAACAAAGACTAGAGACTCCATCCCAAAGGACTTATCTAGGAGTAAGATTTACTAAATTCAATGCTTGTATCTGGAGCATGTAGAATACTAGAGGGTTGGGGAAGGAGAATAGAAGAAAGAAAGGCTCAGCCCACACTATTCACCGGATCACTCACCTTCTGCTGCGCAGAGGAAAGGGAACAGGAGGGCCCAGAGAAGTGGGCCTGATGGCCTTAGCAATAGAGGGGGGTGCCTTGATCGGTGGCTGCCGGTGAAGGAGAAGGAAGTGGAGGCAGTGGCTGCAACTCTGGCGGGATAACGGCGGTCTCATGGACATGGAGGTTGCTGGCCTGGACCCAACGGAATGGGCTGGGAACACTCCCTATTTCCTTTGCACTTCTCTGAGGGGGGGAAAAAAGAAGCGGATATAGACCACTGGAAGAGTCTGAAACAGCACAAATGCCGGGGACAGCTACGTTACAAGGGAAGGCGCCGTCCAGAAGACTTATCACACTAACCAGGTTTGCACAATATTCGGGGCCTACGGCGATTCGCGCGCCTTTCTCAAGGGGAGGCTGAATTCCGCCGCCAATCACTCCGGCTGGTGCATCCGCTTCTCCCCCCGGGAGGAAGAGGGCAGCAAGCGCAACTCCCGCACCTGTTGGGGTATCGGAGCGCCGTGCGCCGTAAGGCAGGAAAAAAGACGCGGAGGATGTCTTAAATCTCAGCCGCCGCTGTCGAATATTTCGGATCACAGGAGGCAGGCTCGAGCTCTCTGGACAGGCACAAGTTTGCAAGGGCTCCAAAGAAAAGAGAAGCTCTACTCTTGCCCCGGCTAAATAGAGAACTAAGCTTACTACTCCGCTGAGAAGACTTTACGCTGTTTCAGTAGAGGAAGGATAGTGAGAAAATTCTCCCTCCAAACCATGAGTTTCACCATATCGTATTAACATTCACTTCCTCCCTGTAGGAGAGGTTGAAAGGGTAGATTTTCACAAGCGCCCCAGCAAGGGATGCACAGACACGGGAGGGAAGCATGGTCATTCAAGGTCTTTTCGAAAGCATCGAGGGCGACCCATTCACCTATATGAAGTGCCTCGAAATACACTATTATCTTACATTCACGAGGTGGGGGGGGAATGGAATTCCCACTCGCGTCCTCTAATGGCGCGGGGAGTTGGAATCCTGAACCTTTGTTCCAATTCGGGGGAAACAGAAAGGATCCTAGCGGGAATAGAGCACATTCCGGGTCAAACCTGGCCACAAACTTTATAAAGGTTGGGAATGGGTCTCTCCCATGAACTTCAATTGGCTCCTTCCTCCCGGTTGAGAACTTCTTTCAAGGGCACTAACGGTGTGCCTCCTCAGCCTCAAGTAGGGGACCTTTCGCAAACAGCACCGCTGCCTACCTAGGACACTCGTGGGTCGCTCTCCTCCTCCTCCTCCTCCGACCGACCGCCTTCGTCTTCCCCACCACCACCCCGGAATGAAAGCCCTGAAAAGGGTCATGTTCCCGAAGAAGGCATCTCCCCGCTTTGGCCAAAATGAGCCCAGAAAGGCAGCCGTGGACATGACGATCCTTGTCTCTTTTCAAGTTCAACCTCGGGTTCCAGGGCAGCCTCAAGGGCGACAGCCGCCCTCCTTCTCCTCCATCACCGCCGCCACGCCGCGCTGCTCACCCAGAGCAAGGGGAGGATCTGAAGAGAGCGCCAATGGGAAGGAAGCGCCCCGACCTGGCCTCGGGCGGCGGCGGCGGGAAGGGGGGTCCTTTCAAGGGCGCCAAGAGCCTGTCCCCAGCTTCTCCCCCAGGAGGGGCTGTTTCCCCGAAGAGCCCGGGGAAGCGAGGGCGGCAGCGGCTTCGAGGCTCCCTCGCTTATCTCGCGCATCCCCCCCCCCCACGCGGTCCCTTCTCTTCCCCTCTCGAGAGGCGCCACTCGCGGGCAAAGGATGGGTGGGGACTTTCCTACCTCCGACCAGGCGGCTTTCCTTCCAGGGCCGTTTCTGAGGAGCCCGTCGGATTCATAACGGTGGCCGCCAGGGCCCTCGCCCACCTCGACTGCCGCGAAGAGGCTGCGCCGTGACCCCTCGACGCCGCCTCTTTCTCCTGCGGCTAACTCGGCTCGCCGGCAAGTTTCGCTGGCTCTCGAGGAGGTGGAAGCGAAGGCAGGAGCAGGTCGCTCCCTGCAGCAAGCCCCGCTGTCTCCGGCCGATAGCTCCCTCTAACGAGCCGAAGCTTAGCAGTCTGGCTTCGTCTGTCCCTCCGCCCGCCAGTCAGCCAAACTCCCGGCGGGCTGGGCCTCAGCAGGCCGCCTCCCTCGCAGCTCCCCTCCCCGGTCCCGGAAGAGGCAGCGAAAGCGCGTCCTTCTTCCCGCTAAAAGGAACGCGAAAGTGAGAATATCGGAGAAACGGCGACCAGAACTGCAACCAGTAAAAATGCAAAGAGATTTAGCAGCCTTTCCCGTTGTCCTCCGGCTTGAATGGCTCTACCGGCAGCAAGAAGAGGATGTGACCGAATGACTGCCTGGGCGACCTGAAAGCGCCACGGCCTTTGCACAGTTCGCGACTAGCGAGTCTTGAATTTAAAAAATCGCGTTAGGAGATTAAGACGGATGGTGCAAAAAAAAAAAAAAAAAAAAAAAACAGCCCCACCGCCCCATGTCTCACGTGTTCTCTGAAAGCCCGGACAGCCTACAAGACAAAACTTGAGCCAGGGCCTATTGAAATTAAAACTTATTATTATATGCAGAAATAGGCAGAGGACTGGAAAAAGGATAACAACCTATGGGGTCTGAGAGGAGGCCTTCAAAGGAAATATTTTTTTAAAAATATGATGAGGTTGAGTTGAGTGGTAAGGAATAAAACCTCTCACTGAGTTTAAGGACAGAAGCTGAATGAGAATTCAGCCTGGTAATCCAGCAAGTGAAATGGGACTAAAAAGTGTACAGTACAATTTTGGATATACCTGTAACACCATTCTACTCTAATTTTCACTGTTGTTGAAGAGTGTTGGGTGCATGCATGTCTGTGGTGACCTGCATTTTTAGCTAAAAATAGGAGTGGTTGTTGCATTACTTTTATTTCTGTTTATTACTTATTGTATTGTCCTAAGCATTTACCTATATATGAGTAAACTGGCTCGTCTACAAAGAAGAGGTAACCCCAAGGAAGTGTTGCAAAGTCTGCAAAACTTTAAACTTTATAAAAACACTAAAATAGGCTATTCTGCAACAACTCAGAGAAGAATTAGCATGTGCCAACAGTTGTTTAGGGACAAAACATAAAGACATTCTGATAGGAACAACTAGCTGGAACCCTGAGTGTATTCTGTATTATAATTTTAAATTGTTTTCTCTATGAATCTATATGCAACCAAAACCACACAACACAAAACAACATAATTGCATGATATATCTTGGAACCATGATAAACTGAACTAAAAGCATCTTATACAACATGCCATTGTTTTACATCTATATTATCTTATGAAATATTGGGAGAAGAAAAATAAATTGGCTGGATTAATTAAGGTGAATTCATTTTCCCTCTGACTATCAGATTTGAATTGAAATTTGCAACAACTTTTAGAGGGACTCTGGTTTCAACTAAGACTTGCAGGAGCAGATGTGACCCTGGAGTCTCTCTCTATATATATATCATTGATTAGAATATATCTTCTAGAACAAGGGTGTCAAACCCGCATAGTCATGGCAGCGTCACATGATTTTTCAGGACTTTTTTCCCCATGGCTAAACCAGGCATGGGCATGACCAGCATGTGATGCATATGGGCCACGGACTACGAGTTTGAACAGCCCTGTTCTACAATATATTCTTCGTTCAGTTATTTAGGCAGATAGTATAGTACTAATTTGGCCAGATGTACTTTGTAAAAATATTTAAGTCAAAATTTATACTGTTTGGCATTTCAGCAAAGCTAAATATTTAATACTTCAGGCTTTAATAATCATTTGGTCTGGATCCGTTACATCACTGAAATCTCAAATTATGATTAAGATCAATTCCACCCACTGTTAAGTGAGGCAACCCTGAAGTCAAGCTTTATCTTGAATTGCAAAATCTGCAAATGAATTAAGATGGGACATTAAATTTTATATAAATTATAAAATATATAAATGTATAAAATATAAGTTATATTCATATTTGATAGTTTGAACAAACAAACTTTGTAATCAAATCTTTATTCTTAAAGTCACAAATATGTGACTGATGTTCATCCATAATTTCTAACTATGTAAAAGTTATTAATCTGATTTTGATAGGGTTCATGGTGTTAAATCACTGTTATACTATTGCAGGCCTGTCGAATTGGCGGCCCATGGCCCAGATGCATCACACACAGGCCACACCCACCCCAGCTCTTCAAAGGCAAAAACTCGCGATACATCACGATACATCACATGACACAATCAAGTTTGACACTCATGTACTATTGTGTACACTTCCACAGAGGCTGTGTTCTCATAATGCTATTAGTTCATTTATTGAATGCATCTCAGTTGATGGGGATTGAGTAATTTTCTGTGCAATAAACAGTTATTTACAGTCACAGGATCTGAGTCTACACAGCATCCCAGCAAAATAAGGCAACCAAATTTTGGTTTAGAATTACATGTGAACCATTACACATAAGTCCAAATTATTCAGTAAACTTCATCTAAAATAAAGCATATCTTAGAACTTTATGCAAGTTCAACTATTTTTATGATTCCTATAGTTAGTCATTAACAATCTTTATTCAGCAAATCTAAATACCATTTTCAGCAACTAAATGCATGTATGATAACAGAAAGTAGGTGCTGCTATAGCCTCTGAATTTTGACCCTGTAATACTCTTGACAATTGCCAAACTGTTTATGTTTTAGTAGGCATACATAGGAATACTGTCAATCCTGGAAGCTACAATATAAACAGTACTGTGCTAGGTCAACTGATTATCTGAATTTGTATAAGATATGGTAGATTTCTAATAGAAATACTACTGTGTGAGTAGCAGTTTGCTCCACCTCTGGGAATTGCCAGCACTAAGATATCAGTGAAACTTTCTGCTTCCCCTATGACTATTTGGCACACATTAAATGACAGTTTTCAGTTACAGCTAAGTGTCAACTTTATATTCCACAACACTGATCTTAATAGACCTTGTATACTTAATACTTCAGCCAATTATTTTTAAATAAAAAGTAAGATTATAACTATTACATAGAGTAAAATCTTCAAATTGTATCATATATGATAATGTGTTAATCCCTTCTACATTTCAGTTTTCAGTAAATGAGGGTATTTACTTTTGAAGAAGATAGCTATCGTGGGGCATGAACATTGCTTATCTGTGGCCTGTCAGTTAATAGGTTTCAAATTATTTAGTACTTGACAATTAATGTTTAACTTATTTTTTCTAGTATTTTGAGTCAAATCACATGTTATTCAAAAGATTTCAAATTATGGTACAATATGCTACAGTTAACATTTTGATACTTTTTTATTCCTGTCTTTCTTGTCAAAACTTCCTCTTGATGACAAGATGATTATCTTTTCCACTAACTCAGTTGTTCCATTATGCCATTGAAAAAGGTGATTTATTTTGCTACAAATAACCAAACACCAGCTTGAGCCAGTGAGTCAAAATCTGAAAGTCCATACCCTTTGTCTACCTGTATATGCAAGATTGTGGATAGGTTTTCATTCACTTGCTCTCAGTCCCAGCTCCCAGTGCATAAAATAAGAATTAAATATTATCCAATTACTCTCATGAAATTTGCCCTTTGTGTTGTTCACTTTCCTACTCAAATTCTATAACATTGGCAGTAGGAGGGTTGGTAGAGGAAAAAAACCTTGATGTCAACCAAGTCTTTCATTTCTACACATTGCATGAGAAAAGAGGGAAGTAAAATACAAAACAGCTAACAGTCCTAAATTGTCAGCAAAATTTAATTTTGAGTTTTCCAACTTGTTGAACTCCAGATGTGCTTAACTTTAATTCCCCAAAATTCCAGCCAGTATCACAGGATGTTATCTTTATTAATCTGGAAGGACACAAGTTGGGAAAGGCTGATCTATCTTAACTTATAGTTTTAAAAATCTGACGTATCACACATAAACAGGAAAATACACTTTCCATAATTAAACAATTATTAATGAAACATCAAATAGGTATTGAAATTTACCGATAATAATACAGAAGACCAGTTGGTATTGGTCAAATTGACACAAATATACACTAAGACTTAATTCAGGAAGTAATTTTATTGAGTGAGCAAGACACCAGCATGAAACAATTATCAGATTTGTTTACTGCAAGTTAATTATATAGTTGCTGAAGTACAAGTTCCAGCTTGTTAATCTTTTTAAAAGAGAGTGTGAGAGAGTGCATAATGCAAAAGTACTCAAGTAGTCATTTGTATGTAGATTAAATCTAAATCTCACTCAAACTTTGTGGAAATCCTATAGTCAGAGAGGTTGGTTTATGACTTTCTAAGTTTTAGCACTTGAATGGCAGGGGCCTATTTTTATATGAAAAGAAAGAATTAGCCCTTACCACATACCTGTTAATTATTCACCATGGTTATTGTGAGTTAATACATATTAACCAGGGAGACAATTTTTATTTATATAATACTATTTTCAAAGAGTTTATCCTCTTCTTTTGGTATAAGTCAGACAGTTAAGTCAAATGGAATGATAAATGATAATAATGACACTAAAGACAGTGTCTACCAGTAAAATAGATTTATGACAGAAAAATGTGAAGTATCTGAAAGAAGTTAACTCCTCCAACAAGGAAATGCTTTTTTGATCTATTGGTCTTCCGCAAACTGAAGCAGGGTCTTTTATGGGAGACTGGTGAAAAAAGATAAAATGGCAGCCATGACTAAAAAATTGAAGTTCCATCCGAATTGAATTGAATTGAATTGAATTGAATTGAATTGAATTATTTATTGGCCAAGTGTGATTGGACATGTAAGGAATTTGTCTTGGTGCATACACTTGGAGTACATAAAAGAAAAGATATATTGGTCAAGAACCACCGACTAGGTGGTTCCGCCCCAGGCGCCTGATGGATCCTGATAGGTTCCAAATGGAGCTTGGGCCATTTCCTGAGACTCTGGCTCACGACTCGACGGAAGACCTGGTGGCCGCCTGGGATAGGGTGGCCGCTGGTGCTTTAGATCGGGTCGTGCCTTTGGGGCCTCTGACCCGGCGCCGAATCGGCCCAGCTCCTTGGTTTTCCGAGGAGCTGAGGGGGATGAAGCGCCGGAAAAGACGCCTAGAGAGTAGTTGGAGGGCTAGTCATTCTGGATCTGACCGAACACTAGTGAGGTCTTATATCAAGACCTACTTAGTGGCGATAAAAGCGGCGAAGTGTAATTACTTCTCCGCTCTTATCGCGTCGGCAAATAATCGCCCAGCCGCCTTGTTTAGGGTGACCCGCTCCCTTCTCCATCTGGGAGCGCGGGAAGACCCCTTGCAAGGGCGTGCTGAGGATTTTGCATGTTATCTGCACGATAAAATCGCTCAGATTCGGGACGGCTTGGACTCTGACTGGGTGGGTTCAGGCGATGTGTCTGAGGCGGGTCTTGAGAATGCCATCTGGGAGGAGTTCGATTCTGTGACTCCTGAGGACGTGGACAGGATGCTGGGGAGATTGAACGCAACCACATGTTTATTGGACCCGTGTCCCTCCTGGCTGGTGCTGGCTACCCGGGAGGTTACACAAGGCTGGCTCCAGAGGATTATTAACGCTTCTCTGAGCAAGGGTGTCTTGCCTCCCGCCTTGAAAGAGGCGGTGGTGAGGCCCCTCCTCAAGAAGCCTTCTCTGGATCCGGCTGTTTTGGCAAACTACCGTCCTGTCTCCAACCTTCGCTTTGTGGCGAAGGTTGTTGAGAGTGTGGTTGCACGACAGCTCCCACAGTACCTGGATGAAGCTGTCTATCTGGATCCATTCCAGTCCGGCTTCAGGCCTGGGTACAGCACGGAAACGGCATTGGTCGCGTTGGTTGATGATCTCTGGAGGGCTCGGGACAGGGGTTGTTCCTCTGTCCTGGTCCTATTAGATCTCTCAGTGGCTTTTGATACCATCGACCATGGTATCATGCTGCGCCGGCCGGAGGGGTTGGGAGTGGGAGGCACCGTTTTACGGTGGTTCTCCTCTTATCTCTCCGACCGGTCGCAGTCCGTGTTGGCAGGGGGGCAGAGGTCGACCCCGAGGCACCTTGTTTGTGGGGTGCCGCAAGGGTCGGTCCTCTCGCCTCTCCTGTTCAACATTTATGTGAAGCCGCTGGGCGAGATCATCCGTGGATTTGGGGTGCGATGCCATCTGTACGCTGATGATACTCAGCTGTACATCTCCACCCCAGACCACCCCAATGATGCCCTTGAAGTGATGTCCCGGTGCCTGGAGGCCCTGCGGGTCTGGATGGGGAGGAACAGGCTTCGACTCAACCCTTCCAAGACCGAGTGGCTGTGGATGCCGGCGTCCCGATATAGCCAGCTGGTGCCAACTCTGGCTATTGGGGGCGAGTCAGTGGCCCCCACGGAGAGGGCTTGCAACTTGGGCGTCCTCCTGGATGCACGGCTGTCTTTAGAAGAACATATGACGGCCGTGGCCAGGGGGGCTTTTTATCAGGTTCGCCTGATACGCCAGTTGCATCCCTTTCTGGATCGGGACTCCCTATGCACGGTCACTCATGCCCTCGTCAGCTCTCGCCTGGACTACTGCAATGCTCTCTACATGGGGCTCCCCTTGAGGAGCACTCGGAAGCTCCAGCTGGTCCAGAATGCGGCCGCGCGGGTAATTATGGGAGCGACTTGGTGCTCCCATGTGACACCTTGCCTGCGCGAGCTGCACTGGCTCCCAGTGGTCTTCCGGGTGCGCTTCAAGGTATTGGTTCTCACCTTTAAAGCGCTCCATGGCTTAGGGCCCGGCTATCTGCGAGACCACCTTCTGCCACCGATAACCTCCCACCGGCCAATTCGGTCCCACAGAGAGGGCCTCCTTAGGGTGCCGTCGGTCAAGCAATGCCGACTGGCGGCCCCCAGGGGGAGGGGCTTCTCTGTGGGGGCACCCGCCCTCTGGAACGAGCTCCCCCCAGGAATACGACTAATCCCAGACCTCCGTACCTTCCGTCGAGCTTTGAAGACCTTCCTATTCCAGCAAGCTGGGCTGGCTTAAAATTTTTAAAGGGATTTTAAGGGTAATGGGTTTTAATACTTCGGGAAGCCAATTGGATTTAATTCTGTTTTAAATTATTTTAAATTTTGTATTGTATGTATTTTAATTTGGCTGTGCACCGCCCTGAGTCCTTCGGGAGAAGGGCGGTATACAAATTTAATTAATAATAATAATAATAATAATAATAATAATAATAATAATAATAATAATAATGTACAACACTTAATGATAGTCATAGGAAACAGTCAATATAAATTGTAAGGATACCAGCAACAAGGTTACAGTCATACAGTGATAAGTGGGAGGAGATGGGTGGTAGGAACGATGAGAAGATTAATAGTAATGCAGATTTAGTAACTAGTTTGACAGTGTTGAGAGAATTCTTTGTTTAGCAGAGTGATGGCATTCAGGAAAAATCTGTTCTTGTGTCTAGTTATTCTGGTGTGCAGTGCTCTATAGCATCGTTTTGAGGGTAGGAGTCGAAACAGTTTATGTTCAGGATACGAGGGGTCTGTAAATATTTTCACAGCCTTCTTTTTGACTCGTGCAGTATACAGGTACTTATTTGTGTGACTCAACATAGATATTATCGGTACTTATTATGATACTGCATAGGGAAGAAAGAATGGCCTTGAGGAATAGGAGAAAGAGCTGTATTAACAATCAGATAAAAGAGGACCTGGTGCAGAGGAGGAATTAGGAATGTAAATGTTTCAGATACAACCCTCCCTCATTCTCACAAAGATAAAAGGATGGAAGCACATTTACACTTGAATGATTCTGTTATTGGAACATTGCAATAAAAAGTAGTACAGTATTGACCTATATGGCACTGGATTCTTAGTCTGAAGTACTTTCAAAGGGCTGACAGTACCAACAAATAATGCAGAGGTAAAAAGTTTCACAAGCTCAAGTAATATTTAATATTTCAAAAAGTCATGGAGTCCTGTCTCTCTCTAAAAAAATAATCCAGTAAAAACTAAAGGCATAGAAAACAGTACGGAATATTATATGGAAAAATATATAAAATTTAAATGTAGGAGGGGAAATTTCTGGAATCTTGAATAGGGAGCATTTATGTTGCAGTATTTTGTTGTGTATCATTTTGGTTAATATCAAATATGCTGTGTGATACTGATTTACTCAGATCTGTACCTACAGACTGCAAAATCAATTGATCTTGACTTCACTCTCTGTACTTTAGTAGAAGGAGGTCATTTCTTAAGCTTTTCACAAACATACAAATTGCATTTCAGAGAGGTCCAAGAGTCCCAGCATGAACACAGCTCTTACAGGGTAGTAGTAATATCAAGAGTTTTTATGAATGATTTTCTGCAAATCTTGGCTTTTCCCACACTCCTGCTCTGTCACTGTGACATCAATTGACTTTATAAATCTCCCATGTGGAATGTTAGATTAGCAGTCTTCCCAATGGTATTGAGAGTTGGCTTGATTTCAAAAGCTTGAGGGATGGGATATCAACAATTGCTATTCTTGCTGGCAAAGAACCATTGCCCTGAGTGATTCTTTTTGAGAAATGAAACAGAAATAGCAATACAGTAGCCAGATTTCATTCCAGGTAAGATTACAGTGCATGAGAAATATAATATACACCAAACAAATGTAGAACATCTCAAAAGACACATCATCTCCATGTGGTGTCTAGTTCCTACCTTGCAAATTCAGATTAATTTAGGAATAAATAATTTGGAATAGTGAAATTGCCTACTCTGGAGTGAAATTGGATACTCTTGTCTCCCTGATCTTTTTTCCACCTCTCCTTTTCTTACAATGGGGTGATTTCAAGTCCAGTTTCCTATAGAAAAAAGGGAGGCAGATAGATGTAATTCACAACTGCTGAATGCCAAATTGGATATGATATAATATTTTTTACATATGTTTAATATTGGGCTGTTCTTATAAATAAAAGCCTGGGGGAGGAAGCAAGTGCAAACAATTCTTCATTATTTAATTAAAAAGAAATTAGATTGTAAAAATCTCAACCATCATATACTATCTAGTTATATTCCTTATAGCAAAATTAAATCTAAATTAAGTTTAGAGGATTACTTAAATTTCAGTGCAGGAATAATACTAATAAAAACAGGGTATTTCATTAATCCAGTAATCTTTACCATTAAGCATTTCCAATAATCTTTACCATTGATCAGGAGTTTCTAAACCTTGACCTTACCATGCCATCCAATTTCATTTTCAGCAACTAAATGCATGTATGATAACAGAAAGTAGGTGCTGCTATAGCCTCTGAATTTTGACCCTGTAATACTCTTGTCAATCGCCAAACTGTTTATTTGCATTCTTTTTCCTGACCCAGTTTAAAAAAAAAACTGAACCATATTTTCCATTTCAAAATCCACAACAAACAAGATCCTAGGAACTCAATTTGCTAACTATTCTCTCGCCATATATTTGAGATATGCAGAGGTATTTTTGCTCCACCCAAAAGTAAAACTGGAATGAAAATAAAAATATGGAAGGCCACCCTCTATTGTAACATACAGAGTAATCCCAACTACCTAAGTCTAATTATGGAAGGCCAGAACACTATGGATTTTTTGCTGCAGTCCTAAAAAACAAAGCCAGAAATCTGGGCCTACACCAGTATTTCTAACTATTAGTAACTTGAAGATATATGGACTGCAGTTCTCAGAATTCTGGCTGGGAAATATCTGAGATTTTATCCTATTCTTTTAGTATAAATCAGATTGTTAAACCAAATGGAATGAGAAATAATTGTAATAACACTAAAGACAGTGACTATCAGTAAAAGAACTTTATAAAAGAAAAATGTAAAGTATTTGAATAAAAAATCCATATAGCTTACAGTTGCCCAGGTTAAGAAACACTGACCTAGAGTCCTAGACAGATGTCATGCCTTATGTCCAACCGATAGGTTGAACTGATTTTGATCTAAATACATCTGAATACATCTGAATATTATTATCCAGTTTTATATATATAATACTCCTTTCTGTAGTACCTTTTAAGTTTTTAAATAGTAGTTCACGAAGCCCTTTTCTCCCCCCCACCTTTCCACAGCCATGTTCCTTCTGTTTTTTAAAAAAACCATCCCTAGTCAGCACACATTAGGTTACGTATTCTCAAAAATGATTTTGGAAATAATGCTTCTGATCTCACATACGAGCAGCACTTCTCTTATTCTTTTGTTCGTTTTATTCCTTTTATTCATAGTTTGGACACACAGAAAATAGATTTTTGTAGCACTTAACCTACAGTCATGGAAACTTCCAGTGAGGACATGGTAAACTAGACATCCCTGAAGGCAGTAGTGGGTTTCAATTTAGTTTGCTACTGGTTCGTTTGTGCATGTGTGCCGCTTCTGCATGCCCAGAAGCTTCTGCACATGCCCAGAAGTGTCTGGGCGGTGGGTGGAGCTTCCTGACACCGCTACCAGTTCACCCAATCGGGGGCAAACCAGTAGCAACCCACCACTACCTGAAGGACAGAGACAGAATTATGGTAGAGATTGGCAGCCAGGTGGTAGGTCCTGCCTGCTGAAGGCTCTCCAGAGAGAGATTGTGAGATTGCCTGCATGTTCCTCAGACAGTTGCTCCTCATGAGTAGACTACAGGAACTAAGGTTTTTGCAGTCAGATGGTGAATTTAACACCTGGAATTTGACTGATTTTACTTTAAATTGACATAATGTAGCATATATGAACATAAAGTTCAGCCAAGCCTCATTTCTTAATCACTTTTGGAATTAATTTTTTACTACTTTTCAAATATTAAGAACATTCAGAACAAGTTTTATGGCAGGGAACAAAGAAAAAAGGGAAGGAAAGGAAATTGTAGGACTGACCTGAAGAAATTAAAGACCGAGATTGTTAAAAGTAAGGAAATATAAAAGTGGTTTATTTGAACAAGGTTAAAACAGATGTTATTTCTGGTAACCTTTAATGGACTTTTCCTGATCAGCCCTCCAAGGTAAACCAAACAGGAAACACCACAAGATGAACTAATTTTACTTTATAGTAAGGCTACAATAAGGCTATTGTAAGGCTACAATAAGAGTATCTTGCATGTCCGAAGGCACAAATTTCCCATCTTAACTTTTAACCGCTTGATCCATTAGGATGAGTACTTCCTAAGTTTCATTCTCTGACCACTAAGTGATTCCAGGCTTCTGCCCCTCTTGTCTGAGGCAGCATCTCCTCCCCTTTTTCCTCAAGATAATTAATCCATTCCATTATAGATCAGGACTGAATGAGGAGTTTTAAGAATCTGTTTATAAATAAGAGATGTTTGTTCTATTTTAAGAGGAGGTGATAAGGTATTAAAAATTGTCCATACTTTTTATGACATATGAAAAAGCTACTTCTTTATATATTTTCTTTTTCTTTACTATATTCTATTTTAATTTTTTAAATCTTACCCTTTGTACCCTTTTCTTTTTTTTCCTGCACTTTTCTTTTTAACTTTTTTGTAGTTTTTATTAGTTTTTATCTGTATAACTGTAATGCTTAATACAATTACTTTAATTGTATTAAAGTTGTCTGGACTTTAAATCCCAGAATTCTCCAGCATGGTCATTGCTGATAACCCTAGGATTTTAAAAAAATGTGACAGAAAAGAGACGTATAGTAGTGGGTTAAAAATAGCCATAATCCAACAAAATATTACCCTGTTATCTATCCAATGATGCACCCTCTGAATTTTTACAAGGATAGCTGCTAGCTGGGAAAGTAGAAAGAAGTTTTGAGTCCAATTGTGTCTTTCTATCTGACTGTAGGTTTTCAATGCTCTGATTATTTGCAATCATATCATAGTACAATAAAAAGAAGAGATTGGGGTTTTTTCCCACCTAGCATGGGACTCATAATCAAAAAGGAGAAGAAATATGACCATGGTTATTCTCCTACAGCATATTCACCTACCAGGAGGTGTGTAAAAGCTACAGAACTAACTTTGGGAAAGCTAGGCATAGGCAGTGACAGTTACATGGGGGGAAAATCATACTTTAAGTCTGGGCTTCAACCAAACATGAGAAAGAACCGCTTATTGATTCCTTCCTAATTCCCTATAATATAGAGAGGGAGGGAGGGAACAATTCAGTCATTCTTTCAAGATTCTGATTTTGCAGTATAACCAACATCAATAATGTATAGTTCCAGTCAAATTTGTGAAATCTGTTTCCTGAGCTGGCCTACACTACACTCAGGGGCTACCTCCTGGCACATTGTGGGAGTTCCCCTTCTTCACTGTGGCTCATTTTTATGGCCTTTCAGAAGCTAGCAAAAACCTTCCTCTTCTTGAAGGCTGGAAGATTAGTTGCAAAGCCTTGTGTGCCTACATTAAGTCCATCATTATTATAATTATTATTTATTCTTGTTTTGTTGTGCTTTTTATCTGTAAACCATCTAGAGTCCTCACATTAGTGCAGCGATAAATCACATGAATCAATCTGAGCTGTCCATATGTTGTGAAATTTAAGAGGTTTTTTTCATCATGTCTGGATGATGATGAATGCATTCTAAATTATGATGGATGAGCCACGGTGGCACACTGGTTAGAATGCAGTACTGCAGGCTACTTCTGCTGACTGTAACTTGGCAGTTCAAATCTCACCAGGCTCAAGGTTGACTCAGCCTTTCAAGGTTGGTAAAATGAGGACCCAGATTGTTGGGGGCAATATGTTGACTCTGTAAACCGCTTAGAGAGGGTTGTAAAGCACTGTGAAGCAGTATATAAGTCCAAGTGCTATTGCTATTCTTCCAGTGTTTTGGGCCTCCATTATCACTGCAAGGCTATCATCAGAGTTTTATGGGAGGTACAGTATAGCCTAACACTTTAATGAAGCAGTCGTATTCAGATGGCTGATTAAGAAGAAGAAAAGATAGAAAGGTCATATCTTGACAATGACTGCTTCCCATCAGCTGCATGGGATTAGCATGCACCTAACACCTCTGAATGTTTGGTGCTGAGCTTCTCATAGTTCGGTGGTTATCACCTTCACAAGCATTTGGCTAGCAAGGAATGGGAGGGGAAAATTGAGTTAGGTAAGTCTTTGGTATGATCCATCAAGGCTTTTCTTAAAATAGGTTTTGCATTAATGGACATCATTCTTTATCTTGCCATTATTGATTTTGGTTGCAAAGCCACTTATGTTAATTTTTATTTCATTATGTATTGTTGGCTTCAATATCAAAGCCGTTTGGCCATAGCAAAGTTTAAGCACTCTAATGTCAAACAATCTTTCACCACTGTCTTTTTGAAAACCTCAAACTTTCCCTAGAAGGAAAGAAGAGATCGGCATCACATCCCATATGGGATCAGTTTATATCCATGGGCCAACTTAAGCCAGCACTCAGCCAGCTGTCACCACCCTCAAGTCATCCAGAAGTGTTGAATTAACTTAGTTCCCAGCCAATACAATCACAGGTTATGGGAGCTACAGAGCAACTTGAAGACAGTATTGTACTGTCAATATGATGTGCAACATTTTTGCCTTTGACTATCTTCCTTCCTTCCTTCCTTCCTTCCTTCCTTCCTTCCTTCCTTCCTTCCTTTGGTAAGTGTCAAAGTGTAAATTGCAAACCCTTTATACAGAAATTTTCCTTTTTTGTATGTTAATTCAGCAAAAGGGTCATATGGTAATTAGTAAAAAAATACCATACCCTTCCCCAAACCATGTAAGAAATCTCACAAATGTACAGTAAATTCTAAACCTGAAACTGATTGAGACCCCACCCACCAGCACCTTCATATAGATCTTAAATATGATGAGGAAAAACATTAGTCCCTGAGGAATTCTAGACTGGAGTAACCTTGAATAGCTGTTCTTCCATAATTGCAACCTGAAACTGCCCAGTCAGGTAAAAAGAGAACCATTACAAAACAGTCCCTTCAACTGTGTAAAGACAGGAAGTGTTTAATACCTCTCTGCAAGCTGATTAGGGTTTCTTTCCTAATTTATCCTCACTGGGTACTATTACTTACTGATTCCTAAGATAATATAGTATGCTTAAAAGAGGAAAGTGTTCATCTTGCCATTGAAAAAAATATGTAAGACAAGTAGTCTTATCTATTCCTTGAACTGATCCCTGTGGAGACTGCAGTAACTATGTTATAACATTGCAGAAAGCCATAATGTACCTTGGTAGCGGCTTAGTATAAATATGTGAATGCAACCATTATGGTTTATGGAATGTGTTATAAGTTCATGTAGCATTCATCAAGCAATGATGTAACTAACCATGCAGGGTACAACTTGAAGCCCCTGCCCAAAGCAGAATGTTTTCAGAAGATTCTAATAAATTGTAAAGTTTAATGAGGAAAAAAAGAAAAAAATATTAAATATATGGGGAACAATTGTATTCTCTATATTTGATTTAAACCATTTCTTTTTTTTTAATCTTGACCTTAGTTTTTGGAGTCTAATACTTAGACTGGAAATAAGTTGTCTATCTGAGATTTCAGAGTGTGTACATTATTTCAATTTCAGCTGCTATCACAGCCACCAGAGGGATTTCCTTGTGCATATTCTTCAAAACCCCCACTTAGAGCATATAAAAGAATGATTGTAAACAATCACCAGGGATATCCATTATCTTCATTCCATGCCACAAAGCGTTTTCTACTTCAAAACATGATTTTTGCTCGATTTGATTGAGTAGCAATTACTATCTTCTGAACATATTGCTTCTGAAAACAAAGTCATGGATCAGATATGTGAAGACCAACACACACCAAAGCATTCTCTGTTTAGCTTCAGATAGTGCTGCTATTATCTGATCACTGTACAGAGTCCCTTCTTTGATTTCATACTGCACTGATTGAGTAATTGTAGCATTGTTTGGCATCTCAGGTATCTGAAAACTATACCAGGCTTGTCACTGATGTCCCTTCAAGGCTTTAATATTGCATAGGGGTACAAATGAGTCATGAGTCGAAACCCCGTTCTGCCGTTTGACCATAAATTATGCTCTTGGGTTTTTTATATTATGATATAAAATAAAGGGGACCAGTTTTGGAATCTACTGAATCACCTTTCTATTATGTTAACACCACAGAAGTTGACAAATTATATACTTTAAAATTTCAAAGTTACTGTTTTTATTTACAAACTACTTTTGCTCCAAAATGGAGCCCTGTTTTGAATTCCATAAAGGATTTCAAATAAGGGAAATTTTATTTTTTCCTTATAAATAGATATTTCCCCCCAAATCTTTTACGTTTTTTCATATGTGGTGCCTGATAGGTAATCTGCTAATGTGAGATAATTAATAAATATATATACATGTCCTTTTCAAAGAAAAAAATGCCACAGTTCAACCTGACATCAATACCTGGGAAGATTCTGGAAAAGATAATCAAGCAATGAATTTGCGAACACCTGGAGGCAAACAAAGTCATAATCAGAAGCCAACATGGGTTCATCAAAAACAGATCATGCCAGACAAATCATTCCTTGACAACATAACAAAATTAATGGAGCAACAAAATGCTGTGGATATAATTTAGTTTGAGTTTAGTAAGGCATTTGATAAAGTAGACCACAACCTACTATTTGATAAGGCAGAAAAATGTGGGTTAGACAGCAACACCACCAGATGGTGTCAGACCTGCCACAACTTAAACCTCTAAGTAGAAATGAAATCTACTTAGATACAACCCGAGGAGATACAACACTTACTTTCTTTTCCCAAAGCATTCCCTTCATTCCCCCTTCCCCTCCCCACAGTTCATGGCAGTCTGTTACCACATAGCAGCAAAGCACAAGCAAGATGGCAGCTGACAAATGGATTCATAATTGGCTGACCAACTGCGCTCAATATATAATTCTTAATGGAACTGCATCTACATGGATGGAAGTGAGGTACCTCGATATCTTAAGCCCTGTACTCTTCAATATTTTCATAAATGATTTAGAAAAAGGGATAGATGGGGAACTCATCAAATTTCCAGATGACATCAAGCTGACCGAAATAGCCAACACTTCAGAAGATATAGGCTCAAGATATAGAGCGATCTCCACTGACTTAAACACTTTGCCTACCTAATAAAATGAAATTCAATGATGAGAAAAGATAGGGTCTACATTTAGGCAAGAAAAACCAAATGTACGGGTATAGAATCAGTGGTACCTGGCTCAACAGTACGGTAGTAACTGTGAGAATGTTGGAGTCCTGGCAATAATCCCTTAATATGAGCCAATAGTGTGCTGCAGCTGCCAAAAAAAGCAGACACAGTCCTAGACTGCTTTAGCAGAGGGATAGAATCAAGATAATGTGAAATGTTAGTATCACTTTATAATCCTTTGGTAAGAACACAGTTGGAATATTGCATTCAGTTTTGGTCATAATGAAATAAAAAAAAATATTGAGACTCCAGAAAAAGTGCAGAGAAGAGGGGAAAAGATGATTAGGGAACTGGAGACTAAAACATATAAAGACCGGTTACTGAAATTGGGTATATCTCGTTCAGTGAAAAGAAGGACTGGGGGGAGGGGGCATGATAGCACTATTCCAAAATCTAAGGGGCTGCCACAAAGAAGAGGGAGTCAAGGTATTCTCCAAAGCACCTGAGGGCAGGACAAAAGCAATGGGTGGAAACTAATTAAGAGATAACCAACCTAAAACTAAGGAAGAATTTCCTGACCGAACAATTAATCAATTGAACAGCTTGCCTTCAGAGGTTATGAGTGCTCCAACACTGGAAGTTTTTAAGTAGATATTGAACAACCTTTGTCTGAAATTGTATACTATAGGGCCATGATGGTGAACCTATGGCATGGGTGCCAGAGGTGGCACACAGAGCCCTCTCTTTGGGCACACACGCTGTCATCCCAGCTCAACCAGCTGGTTGTCGGCTTTCCAAGGCGTGCATGTGCACCGGACAGCTGGTCATTGGGTTTCCAAGGCACACATGCGTGCTGGCCAGCTGGTCATCGTATTTCTGATGCTCTGGCGGGGGTGTGTGTGTGCATGTACACAGACGGGTGTGCGCCTTCCGGTTTGGGCACTTTGTGCCTACATGTTCGCCATCACTGTTATAGGGTTTCCTGTGCGAGCAGAGGGTTGGACTAAAAAACCTCCAAGGTCCCTTCCAACTTTGTTGTTCTGTACTGTTCTCTTCTGTTTTCTTGGCTCTCCATGGTATTGTCAGGAGTCTTTTCCAACACCAAAGTTCAAAATAGTCAATAGTCAATACAAAAATAGTACTCCTGCTTCTTCAAAATCCAATTTTCACTTCCAGAAGTGTCACAGGAAATACAATTGCATTCCTATCAGAATACTGTTAGTCTGTGGTGTACTGTATATATTAACTGTTTGTTTCTTTACTATTCAAGTTGATCCTAAAAGTTAAAAACTATCTACTTGATCAGTATTGTCATTGTCAATTCTAAGACTGGTTGTTCAATCTATTCTCATTAGTTTGGTATTCCTTAATTTTAGTCCCATTTTTTCACTGTACTCCTTGATTTTTATTACTAGTGTTTGCAGATGCTTTGCATTTTCAGCTATCACAGCATAGCACAATTTATTTATGCTTTTGTCTCCAATTTTAAAACACATTTATGTTCCTCTAATTCAGCTTCCCTTATTTTAGTAAAGTCATAGTATATAATTAAACATACTAAGCACAATTAATTATATAATGTAACAAAAGGTCTTATACAATATTTTATGCTATACTATAAAGTGATTTGGCTGGAGGTTTTTTTTTAGGGTAATGGATGTGAACTATTGCCAAAAAAATGTATGAGAGGAAGAGAGAAAGGATTTGTTTGGTTGTGCTCTGGTGCACAGGTGTCAAGCTCGTGGTGTCACGTTGCCGTCATGTGACATTTTGTGATATTTTTCTCATTCGCGGAGCTGAGGCGGGCGTGGCCTGTGCGTGATGCATCCGGCCCATGGGCCGCCGGTTTGACACCCCTTCTCTGGTGTATTGTGTAAACCAAGACACCATAATTTGCAATGCCTTTCCTAGGTTGTAGTCCAGCATATTCTAGGATATTCAGTAAATCATTGTCTACAATGTAATTGTCTGGCCTTGAGCCAGAATTGCTTCTTTTAGCGAACCAAATGTTTTATGGAGTCTTACACACACAGTATGAGAGTACTCCAATTTATATAAAATATACTGTATGTTAAATATAATAGTACCAAAGGAACCTGATTTCTAATTTGTTAAAGATACTACAAATTAACATGAGGTACTGTAATTCTACAGCAATCACAAGGCTTATGAAGAGCAAAACTATTAACACTTATTTCAAATGCTAACAATTCCTACCCACTCTTATATGCTAATATAGTGTTGGATGTGATTCAGATTTTCCACTCAAAAAAGACATGAATTTTCTTTGTTATGCAAGAGAAATATGCCATTGGAATTCTATAAAGAGAAAGCTCTCCAATACTAACCTATGACTTTACATAGTTTTCTTACATTCATAAGTAAAAGCATTTTGTCTTCTTGCTTTGAGAATTTCATCCAATGAGAAGCTAGTGTACTTGATGTTCTACTATAAAATATTAGGCATTTCTTGACATACATGAGATACTATGGATCTCTGGTAGAATATCTAAAAGAGATGCATAAAATTTTAAAGATGATGTAAGGGTTGAATAGTATTGTACAAAATATTAAATTATCACTGAGGTAATTTTTTCCACCTCATCCAACTATGAACCGTGGACATCTGCACATCTACTCTTTCAGCTATAATTCCAAATTAATTAGGCAGCAATTATTGTTGTAGTTCTTACTGTTCCTAATGCCACACCTAAATTGCAATGACCTGTGCTATACATGTACAAAACTCAACATCCTAAAACCAAAACTTTTTGGAGAACACTGCATTTAATGTTCATTCTAGAACATACCACTCTGGCCATTTTGGATGCAGATCAATTTTTTTCTGGAAGTAAATCTTTCAGAACAGAAAGTCATTTACAGTGTTTAGAATGATATTGTCAGGCCTGATAAGAGCATAGTGGCTTATGTGGTGAGGACACTGGGCTGACGATTGAGACCCAGTTGCTGCCATGGGACGGTGTGAACTCCTGTCACATGTTCAAGCTCCTGTAGACCCAACAGTTTGAAAGCAGGCAACTGTGAGTAGATAAACGGTAGCACTTTGGTGGGCAACTTAATGGCAATATGAAAGGAGCCCCCAATTGGACACCCCTTAGGCAATGGTGATGTCACTGCTCCATCCTTTCAACCTGGAAGTGCTTCGGTGCTCCCGACACAACTGTAGTAGTAGCTGTCTGGATGTACTACAACCAGAATATAGCAAGCTACTTATTTTGGAAGATTATTTCCAGAAAACAATGTAATCATTGTTAGAAGGCACAAATATGAACATATTTGGAAATAAAATTAAGTCTGTTAGTGTTCACTGGAATGTTCTCCCCAAATGGTAAATTTTGCAGACAACCTGTCTCGACCATCAAGAAAGGGTTCTTATACTAATTTAAACAATGTACACATCAGCAATATGTACTTGACCTTGCTGCTTGGCTAAGTAAACCAGATAGATTTATTGTCAGGCTCTTGGCAGAAATAAAAGTAATTCTTACAAGCAAGGCTTTTACAGAGCCTTCTTTAACAGGATTTATTGAGAGGAAAGAAATAGGATTACAAGAATTTCATCAACCGAATTACTTCTAATTTAGAAAATAAAATATTCCCCAATGCATTAGGACAAAACCCTTTTTAGTTTCTTTCTATAGGAATGGCTTTTGTGAATGAAAAAAAGGAGAGAGTTCTTTTCACTGACAATAGAGGAGTTTGCAGGTGACTGTTCACAAACCTGTCTTCTGAATCTTTATCAGCTTGTAAATTAACTTTTATAGTACACATCCTCTAGTAATCAGCTGCAACTGAGGTAAAGCTGGATGATAATCCTCAAAATGATCAGTTTCTACTACATCTAAAAATCCAAATCTAAATTACATTTAGGAATAGCTAGTAATAATATGATTAAATCTTGACTTACCACAGTATGCAAAGCCCGTCCTTCTCTCCCTGCTATGGTTTAACAAAAATTACTTCTCTGAAGCTCCTATTTGCATTTCAACTACCATTGATATCAATGCAAAAGGGCTTAATAAAGATTAAATCAGAACCAGATAAGAGCGGAATACGAACTTACTTTTTTAAAATCATATTTTAACTATTTTTATATTCATAAGTGGCATTATTCATAACAGTTTTAAAAAACTCACACAGAAAAGATTTGTCCAACACCTAATTATTATTGATGGAAATCAAACTGAACAAAATATAGTTGCAGAAAAGATACAAGGACAAACTGACTTGTTGAGCGCAGGACAATCCTAATCACCAACCATGGGGTTAAGGCAGAGATGCATCTCCACACATTTCATTTGCTTATATTCAGCTGGCAACTAAATATTTTGCCATGTCCAATAAACAGAGATTTGTCTGAAGAAAATGCTACCTGTTCTGAAGTTTGACTACCAATTAAACACACAGTAAGCTATCATTGCAACGTTTAGACCAGTGTTTCACAAAGGAATGTTTTGTAACGATTACACGTGAACAGGGATATTAGAGACTTTCCATTGGCACCAGATAGTGGTTGCAAGAGAGGAGGTTAAAGGAAATGAGTCAGAAGAATTACTAAAACAAGGAAATACGCCATTCAACACCCATTTCTTGCATTTTATTTTTGTAAGAAAACAAACTGCAAAAATGTTTATCCTGTTCGGCAAGTCTCTACTGAATACACTTCCAACTTATTTACTTATTCATTCTGCTTCCATTGTCCTTGGGCAACCTGAGGATTTAATAATATGAATGTGATTACACCATTTGAGCCATTATTCCCATTGCTCAACTTTTGAACCTTTCAAAAATATAGTTCAAAACCTCCATACTGCCTATGAGGGAGTGAAGTTGTTAAGTGACTCGTGGTTGTTGTTAAAAGAATCCCGTTTCCTCATTGACTTTGTCAGAAGCCAGTTGAGAAAGTCGAGATGGCAATCACATATCCCTAGGACGCTGCCATCTTCAATGTATGCCTGTTGCCAAGCATCCCAATTTTGATCACGAGACTGTGGGGAATTCTGCAATGGTCATAAGTGTGAGGACCAGTCATAAGTCACTTTTTTCAGTGTAGTTGTAACTTCGAATGATTTGTTCTGACCTAGGCTTCCTTAGAAAGTAAACAGCACAAACTTAGTCCAGGCAAACCTCTTTAATTCATACGGCTGTGAATTATTGTCATTCCCAGTCCGAAAGGCTTCTCAAAGTCTTGCAGGGGAGTGTTTACAAACACTCACCTTATCTCCCTTGGAATGCTGCCAGAAAACTAATTGCCACATACAGGGCAAGGCCAAATTTAGCACAGGGTCGAACAGAACTTTTCCACAATTTTTATCGACCAGATGAAGTAATTGCTTCCTGCAAAAACTGCCATCCCTTTTGCTCCTCTTTTATGTCTTATGGGAGGGGCCAATCATCTCCAAGCCTTACTCCCAAGTCAACCCTGTTTTCTTAATTGTTCCTGTCTCCTGGCAGCTCTGCGCATGCACACACTGGGAACAGGCCAGGGGTGGGTTCTACTTACCTTTACTATTGATTTGCAGTGGGGCTGTGCGCAAGCGCAGAAGCTGCTGCACATGCACAGAAGTGTTTTGATGACGTCGGGGTCAGTGGGCGGAGCCTCCTGCCGAGACTTCCCCAGACTCCAGGACTGGCCCACGTTCCTTCCCAACCTCCTCACTGTCTGAATCTGCTGTTAGGTCTACTGTGGGCCACAACATGATTGCTAAATGAATGGTTGTAAATTGAGGACTATCTGTAATATGTATCTGCATAAAACTTCCAATCAGAGCAGTTCAACTGTAAGACCAACCATTTAGAGATGGGGAGCTTTCCTTCACTGGATGTGTGCAGGCAAAGAATGGACATATGATGGGCATGTTTTATGAACACGTTGCAACTGAGGGGAGTTAGGGATTCACTTGCTCTTTCCAAAATTATTATTCTACTAGTGAGTATTTAGAAATAATTAAAAACATAAAAAGGGTTAACCAAAAGCCGAAAAAAAGTTTTCCATAGAGATAAAGCTCTTGAATTAATACCGGTATCTTGAATGGATGCCAATTTTAGAAACACGTTCTGTATTGATGGTTGAAGGCCAAAGCAAATACTAAATCATTTGAAATCTACACCATGAAAGAGATAAATGCACAAATATATATTTGGTACCGGTAATATTGCCTCAGGCTTCAAATGAGTGTTTCATGTACGATATGCTGTCCCTTTGCACATAAGCATTTGAGATTAATTGTGCAGTCAAACAGACCTGTCTAGGCTGGGTGTCCTGAACTGTGAAATGAGGTAAATTAATTACTAACTTATTCAAGAATGAATAAGAATGAATAAGTTAGTCTGAGAGTAATCATGTAGCCCAAATTTATACAATGATCAAAACTACTATATCTTAATCTTGTAAATGTTCAGTCATATTGGATAGGAATTCTGGGAATTGTAGTCCCATCACAGAGAAGGCTCCTCTAGGCTAGACTGTTTGCACAACCCATGGCATAGTTCATTCAATGTCCTGAGTTCACACTAAAACATAAACAAAACCATATCTTTGGTTTTACCATTATCTTTGTGCAACATTGCCTTGTGCCAGCAACAGCAACTGTAGGAAGGCAGAGCTCTTTATGATGATATAAATCTCACCACAGGGCAGGAATGCAAGAGCTCTGGAAAATAATAAACAATCATCCAATGTTCATATCCATAGAGGGCAATAGAAAAAAATAATTGCTTGAATAATCCTAATTACATTGATACATATTGGATCAATGCCAAATAAACCTATTTTGCCTAATGTCCCATAGGTGCTTTTTTTCCAAACGGCAACTGGATATTCTTGGGTTTTTTCTTTGAAAATGTTTCACTTCTCATCCAAGAAGCTTCTTCAGTTCAGAACTGAAGAAGCATCTTGGATAAGAAGTGAAATGTTTTCAAAGGGAAAAACCAAGAGAATCTAGTTGCCTTTGGAAAATCATGACCTGGATGATTGAGAATACCCATAGATATTTTGCTTAATAGAATTTGGTACATATGGTGCACTAACATGTTTATTTTCTTTTATTTAATTATTAAATTTATACGCTGCCTATCTCACTCTGTAAAGCCACTTTGGGCAACTTACAATTAAAATCATAAACATTAAAAAAATAAAAACATTAGAAGTAGAGACAAGATCAGTTCAATGGTGGCATCTTCTCTTTTAGTCCATCAGCCATCTCCAACATAGAGTGCCCCCATCAGGACCCCAACCCAACCAGAAGAGCCTGGTTTTAATGCCTTTCCAGAAGGCCAAAGCGGAGAGCAGACCTCATTTTAGGCAGCAAGATATTCCAAAAAGGGGGGTCCATGGCAGAAAAGGCTACCCTAGATTTCAGCAGCCAAACCTCTTGACGGATAGCGACACCAGCATGTCTTCTGCCTGATTAAGTGTGATAGCTGATACCACTGAGGTGTTGGATGCTAACATTGCTCAGCCACCAAAGGATTTATTTTGTTTGGTATTAAACACTGCAACATGAAAATGGATATTAAATGAGTTAACATCATCTAAAATCTGACTTAAAAGCATTCCAAGTTGTAGAGAATCACCTTGTACTAGTAAAAGAGGTGGTTCAGCACAGCCTCTGCTTAGAGAGTGCATCTTGCAAAGATACTAGCAATCACAAGTACTCAAAGCACATTAAATTTAGAATTTATTTATTTATTTATTTTATTCAATTTGTATACCGCCCTTCTCCTAGTGGACTCAGGGCGGTGCACAGCCAGAACTAAAAGACATACCAATACAAAATTTAAAATTTTTAAAAGAATTACATGACTTTGGCCCAAAATTTAAAACATTCAAACTAAAACCCATTGACAATTTAAAAACTAAGAATGAGGATTGGCATCATTTTGCAACAGAGACAACAGCACTAGCTTGGTTGAGAAATCTTCATTATATGCAGTGAGAAGACATCTTATTTATTTATATAATTTAAATCTTGCTCAATTTATTTACCTGAAAGATTTGTATGGCCGCCCATCTTAGCACACATCTAAGATATGGCCCAAACTACATGAAACTCATGTGCAAAAAGTCTTGACTCTTCCTTTCTGAAGGAAATAGATTTTTACTTTTAGGTGCTCTGTGTTTCAGGTATCTAGCACTAGTGAAACTCTGTCACCAAGGCAAGCTGAACAGTGGAAAAACTGGAAAGATGATAAGCATTTAAAGTTGCATGGTATTAGCACAATGGTCTATTCCAAATGAACATGCTCATTCACATTTTCAAATAAAGGGTATTCCCATCACCTAAGATCTTTTTCAGCTGATGATGGTAAGGAATGACTTTGCAACTTCCCCAAAGGTGAAAAAAATATTAAATCGTGTGGTATAGGTGCAGTATGTCCTAAAACAGAGGTCTTCAAACTTGGCAGCTTTAAGACTTGTGGACTTCAACTCCCAGAATTCTCCAGCCAGCTATGCGTGGTATAAGTTTGAAGACCTCTGTCCTAAAATGAAGAAAGGAAGTTTGCAGTAAGCCTTACTCTTAAGTAGTGGGAATAACTTTCGGAGGCTACTCCAATTAGGGAAGGTCAATCTAGGTCATGCCACTAATGATTTCTTGCCCAGCTATACATAGATAGAATTCACTAGAACAAATCAATCTAGGACAGAACACGCGTTTCATGTTTGAGGCTTACAATAGCATGTTTTGAGTGATCATGTTGAATATTCCACTCAGCCAACCATGGTCTTTCCAAACATGTTCCATTCCATTCTCTATTCCAGTCCTCTGCTTTTACACTGAAGTAAAATATGTACTCACTGATACCTAAATATGATTCAGTCTTCATTAATATTTTTTTTTCTTTCACTGGTGTTTTTCTCTCCAACCCCTCAGTAATTTGGGTACTTCTGCTAAAAGAGGGGGTTCATTTTGTACTGGTCAGTTTTGCCCAATTTAATCAATAGAGTTTAATCAACACAGTAATTTTACACCAAATTTAACCCTTAGTATTTTTAATCCAAGACTGCCTTGTAAACCAACATTGTGTTGCCAAAATTCAACTTATTAGGAGGTATATGCATTATATTGACACACATTTAGTTTACTCAGTATATGTGCTCAGGCTATCACTAATATATCCTTTTTTTTCTTTGTAGAAAAGAAATGTATGCAAAGGGGCTGAATGTTCTCTTTCAGAGTTTATCTTTTGGACAGTCAGCATAATTATTCTGAAGGGTTACTTTACAAATCTTTTTGCAAATTTCCTATAATAAATAACATGTTTCTAATGTGAAAAAGTAATCTTTGAACATGTTACACAATAAAAGTCATAATTCTAAAATTTGGTAGCTGTTGTATGTATATTCATGAAGCAATCCTTCAGTAAGCTTGAAAAGAAACATTAAATAGGTCTTTATATCTGCGCTAGATTTAAACCCCCCTGCCCTTGACTAAAGATTAATAAGAGGATTGCCAGGATAAATTTGTCTCAGGAAAGACTTCCACTTCTAGATAAGATCTTTCTATCTAGAACAATCTTGCTGAACCCAGTTCCCTCTAGACTACAATTGCTGTAGTATTAGGTCCAAATAAGAGTCACATGGAGAACAGAGACTTCAAAAAATTAGTCATTCAAGACATGAGATGAGAACATCAGAACAGTGATGAAGAAGTCTGGATCAATTTATACCATTGTGAGATAGCACATTAGACAGAATTTTTCAGTGACTTACAACATGTGTTTCTGTTGAGGCAATTTCTATATTTGACAGTGAATCATCATGTTGAGAAATCAAGACATGAAAAATAATGTCATATAATAATAAATATCACAGACAAGATTATTAATGGTTGTAAGCTGGTCAGATGACAGTCTGGAATTTATATGGATCAACACTATAGTAGTAGCTCTGGGTCATCTGAAGGAGAAGTCAAAAAGGCCAGGAAGCCAAGCATGACAGTGCAGCTGAAGCCCCACCTTTGTGTACATGTGTGTGACATCAAATACATGCAGATATCAGGGAAGTTGACAGTGAGGAAGATCAACATAAAAGCAATTAACTTTTAAGATACTAAAATATATCATTTTAGGGCATGGTGTTTCAGAAGGAAGGAATTTCATGGGACATGGAAGCTTACTGCAGTGCTTGCCTCTTTGTGATGCCACCAGTTAACAATCTGCAAGTAATCAGTTCTACTGTCAAACTGCTCTTCCTGTTAGGAAGGTTTTTTTTTAATTGGACCATGCCTTCACTTTCAATTTGCTGAAGTTCATCTAGTCCAGCACTGCATTCAAGCAAATGTTTAGGCATACAATAACCATTTTTGGTGTTTTTTCCCCTAGTATCAGGAAATCAGAGCTGGTTGTCAGCAACAGATAATTTAACGCAAATTCCCTCACAAACTACGGTACATGTACCATTTTGCTGTAAATCCACAGAAAGCTACTTTATTAGATTAGCAATTGTAAAATTTCAGTTTGGAAATTTTCAGAATTTTAGTGAAAATTTCAGGGGTAGAGTGTGGTGTTCATGTCCTTATTTAATTACAATACAGCTAAAGGGTGCGTGTATGTTTTTCCTTCTGCTTACATTAATCTCTCCAAAGGTCTGCAGCCTCCTCCTCCCCCGCTCTTTAGTTCATTCCCCAAAACAAGACACCTTGGGGGATTTGCTTTCATTGATTATTTTTTTAAAAGCTGCAAAAAAATCATCCTCTTGCTGTGTTTGTGGAAGAGGTCTAAATGTCTTCTCAAAACAGAATGGAAATCAGTCTAACATCTCGTTTCATGAACCATGAATTATGACAATGCTTTGTCATAAACTAATATCGATACCTCGGTTGGTGGGGAGGGAGAAATGGGCTGGAGACAAGGAGAAAAGTAACCACTGGATCTAATAGAGTGAAGCAACATGGTATAATGGTTAAGGAGTTGGACTTGAATTGGGTGACTCCATTTCTAGTCACCCTCCTCCACAGAATCTTACTGACTTTTGGCCAGTCAGTCCCCTTCAGTTCAATCTAGGTCATAAGGGTGTTATGGGTGGGGAAAGTATCTATCTATATGCTGTGAGCTCCTGAATGAAAGGCAGGATATAAACTGAATAAATAAATACTGGATTTCAAAATAATCATACCAAAGCAGACTTTTTCTGAAGTTATAAAAATTAGGACTGCATTGGCTCTGTCCAGATTCAAGAGTTCTTAGAGCTGCAATATGATTTGGGATGTGGTATTTATTTCATTATTAAGGTGTGTGTACAGGTCTGTTGACTGGATAATGAGTACATCTGTATATAATGCCTTTTTTCTTCACAAAGAATACCATTTTTAATACCCAAATGAAAACTGAAAACAATTTATTAAACTGGCATGTACATAAGAAAAAGGCCACACAATTTAATTAATAAAAACCTATTTGAGTAATTTCTCTACTATCAGTATAAAAAGCTCCTCACTAAAAAAGCAATTACCACACATACACAAACACACATTCCCTAACTCACTTTAACTGATTAAGACAGTGAGGATCTCCAACAACATGATTGTAACTCTCCACAACTGAACAAATAATTATCAGTTGAAAAGAGGCTTAGACCCATTGCAAAGGGCAATTCCTCTTTTGTTACTACCATTTATGGTATATGCCCATCAGTGTTCAGATCCACTCACTTTTTTTTATATCAGCTAGTTTTTATTCATGAAGTAGGTAATGCGAGAATCTTCTCAACAGGATACTTATTAAGCCTGTAGAAGGAAGGAACTAATAATAGCAGGCAAAATGCATCCCCTTCAGATTACAGGTTGGCAGTCATGCATTGTCCTTCTATCACTGTTCTACTTTAGAATGCATTCTCTTTTTAAGGAGTAGTGCCACCTTCTCAATGTGGATGTTTATATCAAAATTCTCCAATTTTTAGATGCATTGTATTATATATTTACTTTAAATCCAGATAGTATTATTTTGAGGGTGAGGGGGGAGTACTTGCTAAGTATAATATTCAAAACCATAGTGTAATAAGCAAAATCATATATAGCAGGAAGTGGCAATTGGATGATTCAAAGAGCTATTATGATTGGAATAAAAAAATCCTTATAGATCTACTTGCTCGCTCACCAAAAAGGATTTCTCACAGGCAGTGCAGATGAAGATGGATGAATTGGGAGACCAATCAAAACTATTCTTATCTCAGGCTCCATAATGATCTTCATAAAGAAATAATTCAGATAAAATGTTCTTTAAGTAGAGCATAGCTGAAGAAAGAAGGGATGAAACCAGACTAAAGTGATTGGCTATGTTATGTAATGCAACTACACTCCAATTATCACATGCACTGAATCTTAGTTAGATGAGCTGCTCTAGCAGAAAGCTACCGTAAGCAGCTTTTAGATAACTTCAGGCTATCCCATTCTTTTAGTGACTGACAACCCTGTATATGAAAGACATCACATGAAACTGGGATTTTTTTTTTAAAGTTCAACTAAGACTTGTTCTATATCACAAGGGCAAAATTGTAATGAAGTGAGATGAAGATGATAACTGGAACTTCAACCAGAACCACTTTACATAACCGGTTTGCCGCATGAATTGCCTTAATCTACTGTCATATTAGTGATCTCACAGCATTTCAAAGATAGAAATTGTGCTTAAGGAAACAAAGAAGAATCAAGACTGCTGCTGTTATAGAGGAAGAAATGTGAACCCTGGGGAAAGGAAAAATTTCCAAACAAACTCTAATGCCTTTGACATAGGTCCTTGACTGATATATGAGAGCTAAAAACGGGAGTATGCTGTCCGTGGCTGTGGTTGCAGCTGCTGTGGTTGTTGAGACAGCTGCTGCCCCTGCTGCTGCTGAAGCCGAATCTGCTGGGAGTATGGATCTTCAAGAGACTTAATCAATAGTGTGGTTTTTGGTCCTGTCTTCCATATAATGCCATTGAGATCTCGAACTGAGGACTCCACTGTGATGCTATGGGTGCCAACAACAATGAAGTTCAAGAGGAATTGTGTGCTGAAGTAATCGTTGTGAGGCTCCACCATCTGTTCCATCTCATTAGTTAGGTTGTCGATGGGTATCTGTGGAAGAAAACAAGCACCAGGCAACCAAGTGTTTAAAGAGTAGTTGAGAGTTTCATTTTACTTACAATAGAGACTAGGTTTTCTGAAGACACTATTAACCAAAAGTGAGTTAAATAAGCAACTAATACTCCCTATATTCATTTAGCATATCTAAACAAAATATATGAAGTTATTTGTCTATTTTTTTCTAAGTTACAGTATTTCAAATCGCTGAGCTATTCTTATGTCTTCTTGCCCACCCCTGGGGAATAGTCCTCTTACATTTGACTAGATTTGTTTCTTGTTGTCAGACAGCTGCACATTTTTAAGCTTGTTGGAATACTAGCAACTATTATCGATTGGTGTTCCTGTCAATGGAGCAAGTGAAGACAAGGATTATCTTCCCAGGGATGCAATGCTCATCATGGGGATTTGAACTTAGCACTACGATCAGCATCTTATTCAAGCGTCTCATTTTCAAAGGAACCAGAATCGTCACAGAAGCTTGCACTCATGTTAAAAGACAAGAACATACTTGAAGTGTAAAAAATTCTTGCTGCCTAGTGGAGTGAAATTCTGTTCTAATTGTGCATGGGTTTCAGGAAGCAGAAATGTTGACAGTTCATGCTGTCATGCTCTCTCTCTCTCTCTCTTTTTTTTTTACCTTGTACTCTTGTCCAGGTTTGCTCTGCAGGGATGATGACACATTTAGACAGATGGATTGAATCTTTCGGAAAAGGCCTGGTTTAGAGCCATGCTGGACTACTCCCTCTATTTTTAATGCCAGCTGCTGGTTATTTTGAACCACAATGGGCTCAGTAGGATTACGTGGAGAGGGTGATAGGGCAAGCTGAAATAGACAATGTTTATGTTTATTAATTGATGTTTTTCAGAAGAAAAGAAAACATATAATACTACCACAAATTAATTAGAACAAGATGCAAGTAAAAGAGAAGAAAGTAAGCACAGTACTGCAAAAGATATTGGTCAAGAGAAGGGCATTAGGGACCCGTTATATAATCAGTGCATTTACTATGTGAGTAATGCCCTATTTAAAAGAAACAGGAGATTCCAATTTGTAAAAATTTCATCTGAATTTTCATTAGATCTGCCATTACATCATTTCAGCCCTGCTTCACTTTGATGACAGCCTGCTATAAACTATAGGGAGGAAGGGTAGAAGGATGGAGGGGGAGCTAGAAGTGCCAACCAGAGGTAACAGCTGAACGACTCAAGGACACAGGCATGAGAACGGAATGCAAACACCCACCAAAAGGCATCAAACTTTAGAACTGTTACCAAAAGAACTAATTTGAGCCTCATCGGACACCAACATGATGACCAGGTGGGAGGGCCTGGGAGAAGGGAAAAATATTGGCTTTATACACAAATTCTCCAATCTAACTTGCTTTGGCTGTAACCACTTGGCATTACTAAAAGTATACCTTTCACTACAAATGGAGTTCTTTCCTAAATGCCCTAGCTGGGACAGGTCTGACATTTAACCAGAATTTCAATAAATCTCTCCATTTCTCTGAATATTATCTCAGCCTACACGGATATGGGAAATAATGAGATCTGTAATCTAGCATGTCTGAGGAGTGCTGAGTTGGAGAGATTGCAATATTTCACATTACGGCTTCCAAAATTATATAATCTATTTCATGAATATTTTGCTGTACATCCATTCAGAAACTATTGTTTATACAGAAAGTGTAATCTAATATGACACAGAAAAGTATCTAGGACATTCATCTTGGCTGAGATAGGGAAGAGAAGGACCCTTCTATTAAATTTAACATTCTCCCCACCCCGATTTTGCCAATTTAAAATATATTTTTGTAGAAAGTGAGAATTTTGGGAAAAGTATATAAAGCAAATAGATTCAAATAGATTCAAATTTCTGTTTCCATAAGTAAAGTATATAATTATATCTTGCCTTAATTTTTTACAGTTCAAGGCAGCATACATAATGCTCTGGCCTTCTCTTTTTGCCACAAAAACAACCCTATAATATGGGTTGGACTGAGACAAGAGTGACCAGCCCAAAGTCACTCAGCTATCTTTCATACCCAAGGAACAACTAGAACTAGTCCAGCACCTTCACCATTACTCCATCTTGATTACCCCTCTCCCCTTTTTTGGGACAGAGAACATATAATCTTAAAACAGATAAGCAACACAAACTTGTCAATTTCTGTGCAGTGAGCAAAACAGAATGAAGTAAATCAATTGTCTTCTTTTCAAGAACTTAGCAAAGCTTTAAGACATCGGCGTTGCATGAGAATAGATTCTTTCCATAGTATTAACAGATTAACAGAGTTGGAAGGGACCTTATAGGTCATCTAGTCCAACCCCCTGCTCAAGCAGGAGACCCTACACCATTTCTGATAAATGGCAGTCCAATCTTTTCTTGAAAGTCTCAAGTGATAAAGCTCCCACAAATTCCGAAGGCAAGCTGTTCCGTTGGTTGATTGTTCTCACTGTCAGAAAGTTTCTCCTCATTTCTAGGTTGAATCTCTCCTTGGTCAATTTCCATCCGTTATTCCTTGACTGGCCTTCAGGTGCTTTAGAAAACAGCTTGACCCCCTCCTCTCTGTGGCAGCCCCTCAATTATTGGAAGACGGCTATCATGTCTCCCCTGGTCCTTCTCTTCACTAGACTAGCCATGTCCAGTTCATGTAACCGTTCTTCATATGTTTAGTCTCCAGTCCCCTAATCATCCTGGTTGCTCTCTTCTGCACTTTTTCTAGAGTCTCAACATCTTTTTTATAGTGTGGTGACCAAAACTGGATGCAGTACTCTAGGTGGGGTCTTACTAGGGCTTTATAGAGTGGTATTAGTACCTCACTTGATTTTGATTGTATCCCTTAAATGTTGAATCATTTAAAAGCCTAGCACTACAAAGATGGTTAACTGATGAACCTCTTATCACCTAATCTCCATCAAACAGGTCTTTGTGTGTGTGAAATCTGACTTGTGCATATTTGAAGCTTTAAATATTAAGTGCAGCATCATGGAATAAAGCAGGGAGGCAGCCAGATTACTGCTCATTCATGTTTTGTATAAAAAATACCTCAAGTATCTCAACTGAAGGAAATACCTGTGCTCTTAAACATGACTCTTATAGCATTGTACACGGTTTTAAGTAAGCTTCCTCAGTTGTCAAAAGCCCTTAGGTTTTGATTCCGATAATCTTAAGTAAACACACTCCAAGCAAATCTAAAAAAAACATGAACTCAACTGTTATTGGCATAATCAACTGATTACCTGAAAGAGACCTCAAGATTTCCCTACTTTCTGTAAAGAGTAACTTTTGTGCTTGCAACTGTGCTCTGGAATTATTTTCTTACGAAAATTTAATTTATCAGCTAAAATTTAAATTTAATTTATCAGCTAAACCTTTGAGCAAGATGCAGCAGGGTGGAAAAAGCTATCCATTTGAGGGAATCAATTTCAGGAAAATTCTGAATTTTTCAGCACGCTATACTGGATTAATTTGTTTTGCATAATCTTTTCCGCTTATGTATTGATTTATTTTAATTTTGGTTCTTTTTACGGTACTGAAATATTTATACCTAACTATCATGCTATTGCCTTTCAGGGGAAGCAACATAATGCAAACACATAAAATGAATAGGAAGTCAAAACCAATAAATAAATAAATAAAGGGATAAAGAAAAAGAAATGAAAACATGACTAAAATTAGAGCACATAAATACTATTCACTATACCTCTCTATTATATTCTATTATTGCAACCCTCATTATTTCTACCACATCCATATATCGTTTCATAAATCTCATCAATTCTATCCAACTTTCTCAATCCTCCTTTTCCTCTCAAACCATACAATTTTCCTTCATGTTATTTCCTTTGTAAATTGATCTTGTTCATTCTCTCTATATAACCATACCAACTCAATTTGCTATTTTCATATTGGTCACTTGCTTTTATATTCCATTTATATTCATTCCTCATCTATACATTCTTGACCTTATCTCTATTTTACCACATATATTTCCAAGTAACTCATTCTAGTGCATTCAACCTTTTTTTATAACCTTCAAATAAATACAAGCATAAGAGAATATGTCTTTTGCCTTCCAAACTAATTGACCACCCAACCTTAACAATGAGAGGTATGCAGGAGTTTTATGCACCATCTGCTACGAGCCAGGAAGTTAGCTTAGAACCTTCTACATTTTGCCATTTACTACTGAGTTTATCTACTGCATAAATTAAAGCAGTATGTAAAATGTATTGCAAGTATTCCCAAACCAAGCACCACACCGATTGTTTATACATACTTTTATGGGTATGAAAGATATTTCTTAGATCTGTTTGTAGTGAAACGTTTTGAATTCACGGGCAGTTGCTTTTTAAAACATCACTAAAACATTCCTAAAGTCTCATCCTCTGTGCATATCAATCCATATGCCAGTGACCTATTTATTGAAACTGTCGCAGAGCACAACATGAAATATTTCTTTGGGAAGGCAAATAGTCTTGCTCTTGGGTCTGCTGGCTGCTCATTTTCTTTAACCATCCTAATGAGACCTGTACACTGACACATTTCTCTCTCTACATATGCAAGCATCACAAAATTTAGAAAGAGGACTGAAGTGTAGCAATTAAAGTAGATATTAGCATTTACTTATTTACTAGTACACCTTTCATTTAGGAGAAAGATTGTCCTATTTCTCAATAGAAATAACACAGAAAAGTGAAATCACACAAAGCAATATTTCATTATATAATCTTCATAAAATACAGCATGGAAAGTAAGCAGAGCATGACTTCAGGAATTTTTTCCAAACCTTTGACATGATGGCCATATGTTTGTGTTTTATGTGTGCCCTGGGAGTCAAGGACTGCATACTGCATATGCTGTGCTCTGGGTCATATGACCCAAACAGAGGAGATGCTTCTTAGAACAGAGCAGCTGCCAAGATTCCACATTGCTGGCCAACTGTTCCTTCCACAAGGATGCTCTGTGGGAATTTTTCAACATTTTTTCCTCGTAGCCCCTGGCCTAATCTGGCCCCGTTTACAGTATCAATCATTCTTTTGCCAGCTTCTCCCCCATACCCATTTGAGCCTTTTTGGTTCAATATTCGAAGAGGCATTTTGTTGACAGACAGAGTTCTAACCCCAGATACTTTCTATGCAATCTCTTGTTGGATTGGGAAAAAAATTAATACATAAATACTTCTTTTACGTGTCTATATCAAACATTTTTTGAAAGATATACTCTCTCTGTGACAAAATTACAAGGTGACTAAGGTCTCTACCAAATGTGGAAAACAAGCTTGCATTGACATAATAATTGGAAAACATTTTTGGCTATATTGTGTCCTGTTGCTCTCCATCAATGAACGATTGCCTTTAATGTATGATCCATTTATAGAGAACATATTTGTCTAGTAGCATGATTATTTTATAAGCAGGATATATGGTTAATATACTAGAGGCATCTGACGCCATCTTATACCAAATGGATAATCAATAAAGCAACCATTAATATGAAACAGCAAAATAAAGCAGTAAAAGAGACCACAAGAATTTAAAAGAGCAACACAACTATTGGAAACTGTCAAGCTTCCAAAAGATTGTATAGCAGGCAGAAATCAAAATCATCTGAGAAATTGTGCCAGAAACTGGGTACTCAAGGGGAAGGAAGGAAAGAAGGAAGGAAGGAAGGAAGGAAAATGATCCAACATCCAATATTAATTCTGTCATTCTTAATTATACAGCAGTCACTACTATGTTCCATCATTTCTTTCTGCGCATCTACTTTCTACTCTATCTCCTTCTTTCACCATAGTTTTCCTGCCATCATCAGCTTGGCATGACAAAAACCCAGAGACAGAGAGAACCAAGATAATTTTCCAGTTTGGAGGAAGCAGAAACACAACCCAACCAATGCCTTGCTTTCTTTCTGTTTGGCAGTGAGACTGATTAGCCTTCTGAAATTGTTTTCTGTTAGAAACTGTTATTCTGTGGGCTAAATTGTGAATATTATATTTTGCATAGGCTTCATTTAGTCTTTCTCTGTTGATTATTACCAGAATTAAAAAAAAAAAAAGTAGGGCAACTCCTCTACTTAAAAAAGAACAAATCAGTGAGGTGACCTAGACCTGAGATACTCATTCAAGCTAAAGAAATCAAATTGCAAAGTGCTACATTGCTCTATTTATGTAAGATAGTTTTATCTTGTTTTATTTCCTCGTATATAGTTTTTCAAATTAAAAAAAATACAATAAAATGCATTAGCAAGCTAACAGAAGCAGCAAAACAAAAACATCCCCAACATCAATACATTAAAAAAGCACTACTTGCTTCAAAAGACATATATTTATTTGCTAGAAAATGTCTGTGTCCATTAAGCCACAAGGCAACAATGAATTGTAACTGAGGATCTTCATAAAACTGTCTCATAACACAAAACAGAACACACATCCTAATTTAATATTATTTTTTAAATCAAAACTTTATTTCAGATATGAATTCTAGTTCAAATACTTCATTAAATGTCTAATCTAACATCTTTAGTAAATCAGAGCTTAGGCAGCAATTGGTTGTCCCCATCTCATTCCAGCCACTTCTGCTAGCCTGCTTGTCTAGGAGTTATAAATAACATTTCTTTTCCCCAAACTGCAATTATACCTAAATGCAAATATAACTTACCTTAATGCTAGTTGATTGTAGCTTCTGAAAAAAATACCTCTGAAATGACAAGGGGACTTTCAGCAAGGCAATGACTGCACTGCATAAACAAGCGGTATGCTAGAACAAAAGAATGGCAAGTCTGATCAGAATTATTTGTTTTACAAAAGGAATATGAAATGACATGAACAAACTGAGCGTTAGTACTTCAGTTCCTGGTGCTTAGGAACCCAAGACACAACATACTATTGATCCAAAAAGCTCCAGAGATAGGAAACTGTAGATGGAAGAAATCTGGAAGAAAATTTGCAAATCCTAAGAATACCCTTGTCCCTATACTGAACTGGGCACACAAGAGAATATCTGATGTTGATAGTCAGCATCAATTTGGTGTTTATCTTGACTTATTTTAATAATCCTCCAATTAGCAAAATTATTTCCTTGCTTGGCTGGAAGATTTTAAGAAATGAGGTCTGAAGCATGCCAGCAAAGGCTGCACTCATGCACTCACTTTCAACAAAAGTGGCCAGCAAGATATGAACCTGAACTGAGACTAACCTTATTGGGTCAGATCAAAAGTCTAACTAATCCAGTATCCTGCTTGGTCAATCTGATGTCTTTAGGAAGTATGCAAACAAATATTGAGATAATTGTCGTCCTTCCTGCTGTTCAGATGTTATTGTAATTTCAGTTTTTCTTCAGAAGTTTATGCTCTTTTCCATGAACATAAAAATTCAAATCTACCTGCACAACAGGCAAAAAAAATATCTCAAAATATATGCTGTCTTTTCCAAGGGATCAAATAAAAATGCCTTGAAGAAGATCTAAAATCTTGATTTTGTTCCAAGTACGGAAAATAGAGTAAACTCAATGCAACATTGATTGTTTGCCACTTTGTTTTTGGAACAAGTATAAATGGCACTAGTATTCATAGACAATTGAGCCAATAAAAGAACTACTAGACTGGTTAAAAACCATGCTGAAACCAATCAGTATTACTGAATAAAGCAAAGATAGAACAATTATATAAGATCTCTGACATGCTCTACAACTAAACCTTTTTACACAATGCCCATCATAGCATGAGAGCTTGAAATATATTTTAAAAATTCAAGTTCTGGAAAATGAAATAAAATTAGGCAGCAAAGAGAAGCAGTCTTTTCTATTCTACTTTTCTATTGAAGAATATTTTGATTAAATATATGTAAATACACGTAAAAGACCATATTTAGCTTTTCAGTTTGAGGATTCTGTTCTCTTATCTCAGGTCAAAAGCTGGAGAGTTTTCCATATAATGAATGATAGTACTTGCCATGTAGGATACTGGTGCATATTTTCGGTTCAGGGCTTCCACTTCTTCTAACACATGGCCAAACACAGACATCATTCTCCTTTCATATTCACTTGCAGCATGGGCCACTCCAGCAGAGCCATATTCCTGAAAGCTGTTTAAAAAGGTAGATATTCAGGGTGTGGTTATTTTATTTCTTGCAGAGCACTTTGTGTACAGGCAGTCTTCAACTTACAATAGTTCATTTAGTAATTGTTCAAAGTTACAGCAGCACTGAGTGACTTATGACTATTTTTCACACTTACGACAGTTGCAGCCATCCCCATGGTTATCAAAATTAAGACGCTTGGCAACTGGCAGGTATTTATGACGGTTGCAGTGCCCCAGGATCATGTGATCACTTTTTGCAAACTTCTGACAAGCAAAGTCAATGGGGAAGTCAGATTCACTTAACAATGATCCACTTAACGATTGTGGCAAGAAGTTGTACAATGGGGCAAAATTCACTTAAGAACTGTCTCACTTAATAACAGAAATTGTAGCTCAATTGTGGTTGTAAGTTGAGGATACCTGTATTTACATATATTTGAAGCATCCTAGTTGAAAGGGTTAACAGAATAAGGAGTATCAATTATATTATTTATGCAAAATTAAGCACAGAAAACACAATATACCAAGAGTAATATTCCTGGATAGTTTCTTGTATTCTCTTCAATATTTGAGTCATTATGTTGCTTAAATCTTCATAATAGTTTCCTTTTTCACAGTTAACATCTCGTTTTCCTGAACATTTAAAATTCTCCAAACCATCTGGGGTGTATCTCCAAGTTCAGCCTTTTAAATAATGAATTGAATAAGTGGTGACTGCTCTCAACAAACCCAGATTTTAGGCTGAGCACTAGATTCGTATGGATTGATGAAGAAGTCTAACAGGATTAAATCAGTGCTGAATGCAATATCTCAAATGTGTTCCAGAACCTTTTCTAATATTGCACAGGAAATATGCAAATGCTCGCTAGCAGAAAATAATGGGAAAAGCACTCCGAACCAGGACATTAGAGCTGTGCTTCTCAACCCTGACAAATTCATCATATGTGAGGTTCAGTTCCCAGAATTCCCCAGTTGCTAAGGTTGAGAAACACTACACTAAACTGGAGATTGGCTGCTCTTTAGATTCAAGCTGAAAAATTGCTTGTATATGTATGAACTTTGGAAAAAAATAAGGCCCATGTCCATTCTAAAGAAACCTGTGCGGCTTTAGATCAAAGAACAGCACATCCCCAGAAGAAATATTCATGTAAGATAGTGTATTTGAGGTCCTAGATTGTAGAGGGCAATATGCTGACATTTATTAACTACTCAGAGAGTGCTGTAAAGCATTGTGGAGCGGTATATAAGTCTAAGTGCTATTGCTATTGCTACATTGCTTTCATAAAGACTTCCAAGAAGCAGCTGTTGAGTGCCCTTTTACAGAAACTTTATATAGCTTTTATTTTATAACAGAACTGCTCAGAGGAGCCTTCCCCAACCTGCTTCTTCCAGATATGCTGGACTTTAGCTCCCATAATGTACAGCCAACATATGGATGGAATGTGAATATTAGTGAAAAGATTAGCAAATAAAAGAAAAACAAAAGGCAATCTGAATTAGGTATACCTTGCAGATTCGGGATCTAAGATCAGAGCTTCAATTGCATGTGATATTAATAAGCAACTTTGCTGCTGCCTGAAGTAACGTTAAAGAATATTAACAAAGAAAAGTTGCAACTTACATTTTATATTATCTTACAGATAAAAGGATTTGAATAATGATGGGAAACTGGCATTTGTTACACATGCAAGACATATCCTATAGCAGTGATGGCTAACCTTTTTGCTGTCGCATGCCAAAAGCCGGGGGGAACACGGGATCGTGTGCGTGCATGCCCACACCCATAATTTTTTTTTTTTTGCTTTAATTTATATGCCGCCCTTCTCCGGAGACTCAGGGCGGCTTACAATGCGTTAAGCAATAGCCTTCATACTTTTGTATATTTATACAAAGTCAGTTTATTGCCCCCACAATCTGGTTTCACCTACCTTTGAAAGGATGGAAGGCTGAGTCAACCTTGAGCCTGGTGAGATTTGAACTTGCAGTAATTGCAAACAGCAGATGTTAATAACAGTGCTTTAGTCCACTGTACTACAGGCTCATACTAATTCAATGTCCCCCGTGCATGTGCACATGACACCCCCGTGGTCCCCCTGCTTTTGGCACGTGATGGCAAAAAGGTTACCGGTGGGCCCAGTAGGCTGGTTTTCCCCCCTCCCCAAGCTCCAGAGGCTTTCTAGGAACCTGGGGAGGGCGAAAACAGCCTTCCCCACCCCCATGGAGGCCCTCTGGAGGCCAGAAATGGCTTGTTTCCCAACGTCCGGTGGGCTCGGAAGGCCCGAAAATCAGTTGGCCAGTGCGCACATGCGCGCTGGATCTGAGCTAGGGCAACGCTCGTGTGCCCACAGATATGATTCCGTGTGCCACCTGTGGCATGCATGCCATATGTTCGCCATCATGGTCCTATAGCATTGAAAAGTCAGTCTTATTTATTTGAATGAGACACAAGTATTCTTATAACCTGAGGACATTTTTCTCTTGTAACAGTGCAACAAAACCTCAGAAGAAGTTGGTGATACAAGACATAAAAGGCCTGAATGAACAGTTCATAGGATATGGCTAGCAGCCCAGGGCAGACATATGTGCAAGCAAGAGAGATCTATGCACAGTTGGAAGTTCATTTGTAGCAGCAGTTCCCATTGCCAAAAGAATAAATGAAGCAAATAAGAGTCTTAAATAACAAGGTGGAAGAAATGGGGATAGTCCTGCTTTCCCAAAGCAAAATTACTGCCTTTTTTAAAAAATTAATTTTACAGTATTTCCCATTGGATTTACAGAAAGCATATTTTGCATATACAAAATTGCCTTCTCAATTATTTGCATATATAGCTAGAGGATAAAGAAACAAATTTCAGAACTAGAAAAGAAATACCCGGGGCTTGTAATGTAGGGTAGAGACAAAATGAAAAAACAAAACAAAAACCCCTTCAGAATAGTTCCACTTCAGACATTACAATGGAACATTCTGAGTCTTCCATATTTTGACTGAATCATATTCAAAACGATATTAAGTATTCTTGCATAAGGTACAATGGGGAGCTCCCTCATGCTCTCTTACTTTTTGGCCTGGGGCTACAACAGTACTGGTAGCTATGCTATGTTGTCTATCAACTTATGTGCAGAAAAAACTACCTCGAAGGTGACTTTCTAAAATAACTTCAACATTTAAAAAAATATCCAGTCAAACAATGACAACTTTTTCCGATTCTAATACAATTAAGCCAAGAAATGAAGCAAGCAACAATAATGGATTCACTTTAAAACAACTGCAATTTTCTGGTAACCTGTGCACCACAACAAAGCAACAGCAGTCTGTTAATGGGCAATCCCAAGGCCCAATTTTTCACTTGGTAACTTATCAACAAAGCCCCCAACATACAAATGAAGAAAGCAGAGTGGTTTTTATATTTGGCAATTGGAAGAAACCATATGTACACTGTTTGATGTACATGTACAAAATATATTTTTTTTGCATTCAGCAACTTATCTCAAAAAGAAAGCATGATTCACGTAGCATGATTCACATAGAAGATATAGCAAAAGCAGCGTGGCATTACTATCTGTAAACTATTAACTTTCTAATATCAGTAATGGAATTTGTGTCTCAAGTTTTAATGGCTTTTGTACTCTCCAACCTTTGGAGAAATGAGAACAACAATATGGAACGGAATGTCTTGTTTTGCTCCCAGCTCAGAACACAGCTCTGAAATACAAAATATTTTGTCCCAAAGGTGCTTTTTTCAAGAGGCAACTGGACTATTTGGTTTTTCTTTGAAGACATTTCAGGAGATCTGAAGAAGCTTCTTGGATGAGAAGCGAAATGTCTTCAAAGAAAAACCAGAAAGTCCAGTTGCCTCTTGAAAAAAGCACCTTTGGGACAACCATGATTTGGATGACTGAGAATCTCCATAGATACAGAGTATTTTGTTCTTGGGAAAAGAAGACACTTGATTTCACAATCCTACTTATGATAATCAAATACAATCACTAATAATAAGAAAATATAGGGACAAGAAGAAACTGGAATAATATAAAGGGAAAAGGGGGAAAATGTGAATATTAGAAGATCATCATGAAATAGCTGTTAAGAGAGCATATATATATATATATATATATATATATATATATATATATATATACACATATACATATACATATACATACATATATATAAATGTTGTATATCTTGTAATGTCATTTTATGTTATAATAATAAAAAATAAAAAAATAAAAAAATATGGGATGGGCTATATCAAATGGGACAGAGCTTAAATTTTAAATTAAATTAAATGGCATACTTTCAGTGATGAATTCTGGCAGGCCAACCGTAATTATGATCTGTTTTTAACTTTAAAAATGAACTCGCATGTGCAAACTGTTAACTATCTAAGAATTGCCTGCATAAATTTACTTCTATCTAAGCTCCCATAATAGATTCAATGGAGCCTCTTTGGGGGAAAAACATCCAAGCTCTGGTTGTTTAAGCAGCAAGATAATTACATTCAAACAAGAATGGCTTCCATACATACAATATATTATATAGCAAGGCAAGGCAAGGCAAATCCAAGCACTTACAGTAGGGTTTTAAGGGGTTAAATGTTTATAAACATTGCAAACTAATCAGGGTACAGTGAAGGTTAAGTTTTAAGTACAGTGAAGTTAAGACACCAAATACCCGTCTACATTTTTCAAGCACCTCTCTATTCTTTTCTTTCAGGATTCATAAATAACAATACAACAGAGGCTCTAGTATTAAATTCCAAGATTTAAACTTCTTTTTTTTTCATATTATAAGAAGCAGGATACAGTTCCACATTTCTCAGAGTTTCAGAGTCTGCATCGAAAGAAGACTGATAGAGATCGCTGTATCTTGCTGCAAGGTTTCTGAATTCTTCCATGGAGAGTTTCATCTGCAGTAGTACAGAGTGGAGGCGAAACAGAAAAAGAAGCAAAAAAACCCTGGTCATGATTGAACATAATACATAGAGAATTCAACTGAGAAGTTTATATTATATTGGCCCGTCCTTTTTCCTATGCTTATCTATCACTTATTTCACTTCAATTATCATAGCATCCCTACACCAAGCCCACCTATTCTTAGATCAAAGGCCAGTCTCTACTGCAGAGGCTCCTACACGCTATCCTAAAATTCTTTCTGTACTTGGCTCTAGTTCTCTCTTATAGCTCCGTATAAAATGAAGCAAGATGATATTATTGGCAGCAGGATCAGACTCAAATCTCAATTCATGCTTCTTCCTGTGGCTGAAAGTACCTTACTTTGCCGAAAGTAGCATTTGCCTTGTCTCCTTGTTTTGATGTTAGCTTGCATGTAAGATTTTCTCTTTGCTACAGACCCCACATGTTGCTTTCCTATTTCACATATCTCTTCCCCTCATTTCAGATGAATAAATAGAAGGGACAGGACTTTTCATATTATGGAACAGTCTGCTCTGGAAGATCTGCTAAGCTACATGCATAATGGCCTTTAAAATAAGTTAGATAGAAACTAATGCACTCTACTGGTTCCTGGCATCCAAGAAATGACAATTTTCTAATCATTTGCTTGTTTCAATGCCCTAATATTTCAGTGATATGTTAATATATACTGTATATGTAAAACTGTATTATTAGGGATATTGCAGGGATCTAATGTCTTTGAACATAAAATAGTTATTGATTTAAAATATCAGTATACCACTTTTCAGTAAATTACAAAACAGTTTAATAATTTTCTATATATAACACCTACTTTTGATTCCATGCAACTTGAAAAATTAAACAAAATTAGATTACACAACTGACAAACAAAATCAGATCACAAAACTATAATGTTTTGGAGTGTTTTAAGAAATTAACTGCCAAAGATATCCTGAGATGGCTAGCATTAACTTGCCTTCTACAGAAAAATGCACGAAGGGGGAAGAAATATTTTGTGGGAGTTCTCCAAATGTTGGACCTGTACCTGGCAAGGTCATGCTTTTAATGGAGGTCATTCCAATTTCCATTTAAAGGGGAATATCCAGCAGGATTTCATTAAACAGATCTTTAAGTGGTGGTGGAAGTAAAATCTAGTCTGAAACAATAATGCCTAAATAAAGATATGAGAGCCCTTTTCACGTACTGCAAGAAATGCACCACAGAAAACAACCATCAGTTTTCTGCTCTCAAAAGCATTGGATATAGAATATTGACCATAAGTTACAAGAAGGCAGATCTCAGTTGACATTAAGAAATTTTTTTGCAAACAACAGGAATTTTATTACAGAGCTACTATAACTCTTAGGGGAGCATCTGTCTTAGATTCCCTTTTTCAGGATCGATTCTATGACTGAAGAGAAGGTGATGAAGACTCAATGAGTGGTGAAACTGGCAGTTACAGATTTGGAGAATGCAATTGTGTGAAAGACCTTTATGGTGCTAGAAATGGATTGGAAAAGTGATAGGCTTTTATTCCTATTTTTCATTTTGCCTTGGTCAGAATAAGGCAAAGCAGGCCTCACAGAACATCTTGAATCCTCAATGTGTCACTTCCTCAGTACCAATAATGACAGCACATTTAAAAACTCTCTGTGGGCAGTGGAACATTTATTTATTATTAGAGTGATGCATATATCTACCCATTTTGTAAATGTAACTACTGATTGATATCTTTAAAAGATAGGGAAGCCATCATACAATTTGTGGGACATGGTAGGAAGCTTAGAGAAAGATAAGTGTGTCCAATCACACTTGGCCAATAAAGAATTCTATTCTATTCTATACTATAAGGAAATTACAACAGCTTTGATTCTGCTTTGATTAAGGCTTGCTCCAACCTGGTGGCTCACAAATTAAAAAGAAAATTACAACAAGCCTCTTAAGTAAACAAGTAGCAATGGTTAGGTAATTAGTATAGTACTTTCAGCAAAGAAGAACACTGTTAGCCTACACTACAGGAAGAAAAATTGTTCCTGTAATGCTACCACTTGTAAAGGGGACTCTTGGAGCCATAAGGCCAAAGATCAGGCAACTGCAGTGGGAAGACAAGTTTTCCTTATAAATCACTCAAGGAACCTGAAGAATTATTGAGAGAAAAATACGAAAAATAATACAAGAATAATTTGTTTTAACAACCATGGTAACACTTTTGTGGTTTAAAATAAATTTTAAGGGGTTTAGTGGGAACTATGGCTAGTGATGTGATACTTGTGGGAGTAAAGTTCCCACCAAACACAGGTACTCCTCATTTAGTAACTACAAATGAGACTGGCAACTTGCTTGTTAAGCAGTTGTTACGTAAAACTGCCTGCGCTTACTTCAGCTTTCCTTCGTCCTACATAACTTTAAAGGTTGTAAATGTGAGGATTGGTCATAAAGTTACTTTATAATTAAAAACAGTCATTAAACGGAGACTACTTGCAATTTCTCTAAACTCTAGAAGGTTCAAAGGGGCTTTGCATAGATGTATAACTCATGTGAGTAATCACAGAGAGTCATTATGAAAAGTATGTTCACACAGTAACAATGCAGGTAGATCAGGTCACTTGCCTGGTTGGAAATACGACCACATCGCTGGAGATCACTGCCTGAAGTCATGGCAATTGTTGTGGCAATGGCAGGTGGGGGACTAGTCTTCAGGCTATTACAGGTGCAAATGAGCTGAGAGAAAGCCTGGAGAAGGTCAATGCGTAGTTTAACAAACCCACACTGAAAGCTCAAAGGGTTAAGTGGTATGCTGGCAGCCTGGGAGGGGAAAAAAATAACTATTAGGTAAAGGCATAACTTGGAGGTTCATAATCTGAGTCCAAAGTAAGTAAGTAAGTAAATAATAATCTAGTAAATGGTTGGAAATGATTTTCCAAAGAGGAAAGGAGGGCTTGTCTAGATAGTGAGGGATTATTTATTAAAAGCGAACCACTTACACAAATGACTGTGCAGATGGTAGCTTCTGTTTATGTTTTGAGATTGCTGCAATTTGCATTGGGGTCGTGGACTATATTTAACATATAGATTACCAAACCAATATCATTTGCACAATGCTCTGGTTATGGTGACTTAGTATAGTAGTTCTTCACCTACTTCACTGAGCCAATTAAATCATCTTCAGAAGAGACGAGGAGGTGGGGAACAGGATGAACAACTAGTGAATGTAATATTTCAAGGACAAGATGGTACAGTGGATTACTGTCCTGTTGTTATGAAATATGTTATGATACTATGGGTTTGTAATATTCTTAAAATCCAATTACCTAATCTGATTCTTGAATAATACTTTGAATTCAAGCTAAGGGAGGCAGGATAAAAGAAAAGAAACACAAAGAAAGAGAAAAAATTCCAAGAGGGCACTTGTAAAGAATATCTAGGCATCAGATCGGATGCTTTTTGCAGTGATGAACATCTTATCATAATTTTGTTAATGTTGACCGCAACACTTTATTTGCCCAGTTTTTAAATATCCTCTTAAAGGGCAGAGCCAAAGACACTCCAAATAACCAAGGAAACATTTGTCCAGTGAGAGGAATAATTATATCAGCGATCCTCAACCTTTCTGGCTCCACTAACCAGTTGGGGAGGTGGAGGGATGGTTTCACATACACAACCTAGATCCCCCATATGCTCAAATGAAGTTTCACTTACCCGCCACTCACACTGCCCGATTGGGGACCCCGGAATTATATGAACACATTTGTATAGTTTCATCAAATAAAAAGCTATTACAAGGTTAATAAAGACTCAACCCGACACTTGTAAAAGCCTTGATTTTCATAATTCTTTCTATTCAAATTACTCCATTTTCATAGCATTATGTAATTAAATACATTTTCCGCTCAATATTAACTGTTTCATTTCTGCTTAGCTGAACTTGACAAATTGCCTTGTTCTGGAGTCAGAAATGACAATTGTACAACACAAGAATGAAGGAATTTAACTAACCTAACAAGTAAGCTCTTTACCCATTCTTTTCTTTCTATCACACCAAGTGACTTGCTTCGAAGACATAATTTCTATACCCAGAAAATCTACAGAATAAATATAGACAGCCTATGTTTGTAAAAGCTCTTGAGCCTGGTCATGTATGACACTTAACAACTATATCCCAATATATTTTGATATTTAGATATCAAAATTCTGGTCCCAATTATGGTTGTAAATTGAGGACTACCTGTGACGCTTATATCTATAATATGGATTTCAATATTTAATCATCACATCTGTACCTCATTTTTCTTTCAGGGAACTTAAGAGCCCAGTAAAATGGGAGTATCAGAGTAAACTTGGGAAGCAAATAATAGGCCCAGCCTCAGAGGTAAATGTGACCACAGGGGTCTCTAATTCAAAATTTGATGTTCTAATTTACAACAAATTGGCTGATGAGTCACTTTGTGAATGAAGCTTTATAAAGATATTTTAAACCTCAGCTTCATTTCTTTACTTTTCATCTCAGTTTTACTAACGCATCTCAAGATTATGTGGCAAATTCAGCATTTCTGAGATGAATAATTAATTAAGTATAATTAATAATTAAGTATAATTCAGTTGCAAATCCTCTGCCTCATTAGAATACATACAGCAGGCACATTAACCTCTCTTTTTAAATGCTTCAGGAATGTGGAACATAGTTGTATTCCTGCAAAAGCCACATTTTTATTAATTAAAAAAAAATAGCTTGTGGGAAGAAGGATCTCTTTTTGCACTTTGGCACTTGACTGATTATACCAAGAATCAACGATTGCTCAAATTGCAGTCAAAAATATTAGTGTTCTGATTCTGCCTCCTCCATACTCACTCTTGGATTAAAAGTTAATGCATGTATCAAAGCAATTCATGGTGTGCTCACACCTACACTCTTACACAGCAGTATTTTGTGGCTGAAATTACTGTGGGAGTAAACTAGCTGCACAATAAATGAAGTTATTGAGAGACTAAACAGTCCTCCCTTCCACATTGCCCACACTGCTAGTTCAATGAGGGACACGCCCGTGAGTTTTCTTTTGCAACAATAAAGAATTTTATTGCTAAAGGTGCAAGATATTTTTCCTGTTCTTTTTTAAACAGTAGATGTATCTGACCTTCAAATAATCCAGCCATAGATTACAGTCTAAAGGGAGGACCAGAAAAGCAAAGGATATATCAGACAGGATTTTCACATGCACCATTGGAATGCCCCACTAACTGTATTTGGTTCTTCTCCAAAAAGGGAGGAAGCTTATCGGAGCACTTGTCCAGGTCTGAGCCTACCAGAGGTCTAGAAAATGATGGAATCTCCAGCTACTAAATAAGAACACACTGAATCATTGCTGAAATCTCAGTTCCAGCCAAAGCTTTTTCTGAACCATGAGATATAAACTTCAATTGGTTTTTCAATGATACAGAAGGCTATAGCTCAAAACAGAAGAAATAAAAGATTGTTACAGGCAGTCCTCGACTTACAACTGCAATTGAGCCCAAATTTTCTGTTGCTAAGTGAGACATTTAAGTGAGTGTTGCCCCATTTTATGACCTTTCTTGTCACACTTGTTATGTGAATCGCTGCAGTTGATAAGTTAGTAACCCAGCTGTTAAATCGAATCTGGCTTCCCCATTGGCTTTCCTCGTCAGAAGGGTTTCAAAAGGTGATCGCATGACCTTGGGACACTGCAAACAATGATAAATATGAAGCAATTGCCAAGCATCTGAATTTTTGATCACATGACTATGGGGATGCTGCAAAGGTCCTAACTGTGAAAAATGGTTATAAGTCACTTTTTTCAGTGCCGTTGTAACTTTGAATGGTCACTAAACGAATTGTTGTAAACCAAGGACTACTTGTACTTTGACTAACAGCTCTGCAAAAGAAAAAAAAAATACTGACCGTTAAAGAAGCTATTCCTTTGTGATAAGATTTTAGTGACTCAGCAATGCAAGAAAGGGCAGAGCTGTAATCGTCCTCTTGCAGCCCGGTTAAGCACTGCTCTGCATGGGAGAACTCCTTCAGACTGTTCAGCCAAAAGTAGAAGTGTTCTGAAGCTACCTGAGTCAGCAGGCTTTGATAAAGCTCCTTGGCCATGCCATGATTGCCCTACAAAGGGTAAATGCAAACAGATGCAATTAGCAGGAAGGCAGCAGAAAATTCTATATACTTAAACATAGGAGATAGCGATAAATATGTATCTGAAGCAGCCTTGCAATGGATAACTCGAGTATAATCAAATTTGCTAGCAATCTTCCCTTCTGTGCTGTAATAGTGTCCGTGCTGTCTCTATCTCTGTGTGTGCGTATGTGCGTAAGTGTTTGTGTGTACATACACACAAACACACACTCTCCCATCAACAGCTGCCCGAATAGCATATACAGCACATGATACTGCACTGTGTTCTCAGTAACACCACATAAATTGCATACAAATAATTTGATTTGCCAAGAAAATTAATGTTGACTAACTGGCATTTGTTACCAGAATTTAATCTGGCACATTTAAGCCAGAAGAGATTCTAGTTGCTTAGAAAGAAAAAGATACATGATGTTGAATGAGGCTTACATTCTCCCTTGAAAGCTGTCTTCACTTTAGATCTGCTCCTGAATCTAGTACTGAAACTGAATGCTAAGATCTCAGTAGAGGTCAAGAGGAAATCTCCCTAGGGAAGATGTAGAGTTCCAGATGTGCCTTTTCCAGGATATATCTTATAAATGTATAATGCATATACAATACATACTGTATACACATACACACACATATAAAATTATAAATTCATATTACTTATAAAACTAATAAAAGTGGGGGGAAACTCTAATAATCTGCTCACATCATTGCTTCACACTAATGTGTGAAGAATATGCCTTTCCTAACAAATCAATCCCACTAATTACCAATTTGTTTGCAGCCATCATTATGACATTGCCAAATATGGGATGTAGCTGTCTAAAAAAAATCATTTGACTATAGAGGCTTGCTTTAGGTTTGCTATCATTAGAAGTATGGCTGATGGAAATGTGAGATAGAATTGTTCTTCATACTGTAGCTATTCCCAGGCTCTGAAAGTTTCTACCAAGTCTCTTTCAGGCCAGTTCTCCCTTTGCTGCATTCCACCAACAGACAAAGCCAATTTCTATTTAGGTAGGTCTCTTTACACTTAGGTGGGTTTCAACTTATGAAGTTGAGAACATGCACAGAAATATTTGAAAGTGTATTTATTGTGCTTTTGATTACCTTGTTTTATCTACTTGTTAGCTCACTGGGTATCATCTATTGGAGGAAAAAAGGATTTACTTTATATAAACTATATAAACTACATGAATTATTTTACAGCTTCAACTCTGCTTTAAATCCTTTTTCAAATAAAGAATAGTCATGGTGGCGCAGTGGTTAGAATACAATATTACAGGCTAATTCGGCCTACTGCCAGCAGTTCGAGTCTCAGGGGCTCAAGGTTGACTCAGCCTTCAATCCTTCTGAGGTTGGTAAAACGAGGACTCAGATTTTGGGGGCAATATGCTGACTCTCTAAACCACTTAGAGAGTGCTGTAAAGCACTATGAAGCCATATAAGTGCTATTATTAAAGTTCATCAAAAATACAACTATTTTACATGAGAAGAGTTGGGCATCTGCCTCTGCTAGATATGATTTCCTCTGAAAGCAAAATTTCTATAAAGCATAGAAAAAAAAAACACAAAAAAATTCATGTATTAAGAAACCTGATTTATAATTATGGACCACATACCATTCTTGATGCTTGCCTGGCTATCCTATAAGCTGTCCATCCATTTGAATCATTTTCAAGCTGTTGTTTGATAACAGCTTTCACTTCAGAAGATAATGTCTTCTGACTGGCAACGAATATCACAGTAGCAAGAGAAACCTAATGAGAGAAAAAAAATCAAAAGCAAAAGGTTGATTAAGAAGTAATCCACATAAAGGTTTGACAGAATGCTGAATTGGATGAACATCAACTATTTGACTACAGGTAGTCCTTAACTTACAACAATTGGGACCGGAACTTCAATTGTTAAGTGAAGCAGTCATTAAGTGAATTGCACCCAATTTTACAACCTTCTTTGCTGTGGTTAAGTGAATCACTGAGATCGTTAAATGAACCACATGGTTGTTAAATAATTTTTTCTTGAGCAGTGAACTGGACTAGATGATCTCTAAGGTCCTTTCCAACTCTGTTATTTTGTATTCTATAAATACAATACCCAGTATAATTTTGACCAAAGTGTGGTCAAACCCAAATCTGAATAAAATCATCATACTGAGAAACACATTAGCATTTTCCATAATGATTCTAATCATTCCTTAAATAATGAGATATAGGACTATTTTCCCATAATGATAGAATAAAACTTCCTTCCTTTGCCGCTGTCAAACATTAGGGCAATTTTCTAACTGAAAAAAAATCTCGTGATCTCAGGATAGGACTGACTGTAGCAAATGTGCACCCAATTACTTTGTATATACAGGTAGTCCTCGACTTACGAACCAGAATGTGCATTCACCACAATCATTTATCGAGTTGGTATCAATTTTATGATGAGTTTTATGATGGTCATTAAATGAATCCCACAATTGTTAAGCAAATCACACTTCCCCAATAGGAAGGAAGGAATTTGTCTTTGGTGCTTATGCTCTCAGTGTACATTAAAGGACAAGATACATTCGTCAGGAATCATAAGATATAACACTTAATCATTGGGAACAAATAAGCAATCAGGAAACAATGAATATCAATATAAATGGTAAGGATGCAAGCAACAAAGTTACAGTTACAGTTATGCAGTCATAAGTGGGAGGAGATGGGTGATAGGAACGATGAGAAGGAACGATGACAAGACTAATAGTAATGCAGCCTTAATGAATAGTTTGACAATGTTGAGGGAATTATTTGTTTAGCAGAGTTATGGCGTTCGGGAAAAAACTGTTCTTGTATCTAGTTGTACTGGTATGTAGTGCTCTATAGCGTCGTTTTGAGAGTAGGAGTTGAAACAGGTTATGTCCAGGATGTGAGGAGTCTATAAATATTTTTACAGCCCTCTTTTTGACTTGTGCAGTATACAGGTCGTCAATGTAAGGCAGGTTGGTGGTAGTTGTTTTTTCTGCTGGAAATTCATTAAAAACTTGCATATCACAATCGTGTGACAACAAGACGTGCAATTGGTTGTAAATGCAAGCCAATTGCCAAGCACTCAAACTACAATCACGTGACCACAAGGGTGTAATGCTCATATGTGTGAGTACAGATTTTAAATCACTTTTTCCAAGGCCATTGTAACTTTGAATTACTATTAAACAAATGTTCAGAAGTCAAGGGCTACATCTAATATAACACAGGGGTCCCTAACCCCTGGACCATGGACGATTACAAGGCCGTGGCCTATTCACAACTGGGCCATCGTGTTAGTGGCAGGCTGGCATGCACACACATATGTGCGCATGTCAACTTGCAGTTGAGCTGCGTGTGCATGGGTGCTGGCCCATCACTCGCGCATCTTGGTTCCCCTCTCCCCTCCCCCAGTTAGGCCACCAAGCTGCAAGGATTGGGAACCACTGATATAATAGTTAGCATTTGGTATCCATTCATCCAGTAATGTTCTTTGCAACCGATGTTCATTTTCCACATACCAAACATCAAATTTATTATTATTCATTTTTAAGCACTAAGGAAAAGTTTCCAAAGAACACAGGACTCATGGAAGAAAATCAGTTATACTTGTTAACAAAAATCCGTATATTTTTAAGTCAGGTTCCACAGCATGTTAACAAGAGATTAGAAGAGTCAGCAACAGTGTGAAGTTCTCACATTTTCCACTACGTTTGCAAAGGCCAGCCAGGCCAACCATGTAAAGGTGCCATCTACTAGGCAGAACAAGGATTGGGAACAGTTGCTTGTTTTAATAAAAAGTTATATTGAAATGAGCTTTTATATTTCCATTGTTGGCTCAATGAGAAAGTTCATGTAACTCTTTATTTTCTACATGGGTATTGCTTTATTACCTTCATTTTAAAATGCTTTGCAGGCTATTATTTTATTTTAACCATCTTTCTGATTACACTCTTTTGTTTCTCATTTGCAAACACATCCTCAAAATTATTTTCTTCTCTTACACTTTCTCAGATTGATTTTTTTTACACTGCTGATCACTTCTTGGGCTCTTCATTTTGCTCTCTGCTGCAGACATAGGCAACATTCCAATGACTGAGGCTACTGAATATGTGAGGAGGATAGAGTACTTCAAAAAGGATGGGGCTATTTCACATATTTATTTATTCATTTGAATTTATTAGCTACTCAAATCCAATGGACATATGTTGGCAGGGCTAGGGTGCGTACGTCTCAGTTGTTTTTCAATGGTGATTTAACTTCTAGGGATTGCATTATATTTTTCATCTGCTTCTAAAGCCTCATCTGCCTCTAAAATGAAGGAAAATAGGCTTTCAGTTTTCACTAATTATTGTCAAAGGAAGTATACCCAAAAGAAGACTCAGGTGGCTACAGGCAGCCTTTGCCTGGTAATATTCCTTCTCCCCATTCATTGCTTCTTCCCTCTTTCTTTCAATGCAGTATCTTTTTGGGCCTCTTTAAGTAGGGCTTTTTAGTTTTGATTGGTTTGCTTTGCTTCCAACACAAAAATCTCCAGTCTGTAGTCACCATGCAAATAATGTTGTTTAGGCGTCTTATTTATTTCATGGAATTTCAAAACATTCAGTGATATCATTCATTAATTTAAGTATTCGCTGATGTTTTGTTTACTGACCAAATGGAATGACTTTTGGAAAATTCAGCACAAAACTAGCCAGTCAGTGCAATTCTTTGCTGTTAATCCTTCAACTCAGTTGGTAAGGATCAACAGTCCTAAATTAAAACTCCTTGTATTCAGTTTCCTGAATAGATCTTCTGGAAGTTGTATTTGAAAAGCTCTAGATTCCTCATGCCTATCAGGTTTGGAAACAGGTTGTCTTTTTGAAGCTCATGGTTTGTAGGAATAATTTGCCAATCTTAGTGGCATCTCTAGGGGTTTTTATCAGCAAAAATCTGTCAATTCTCTCCTGGAAGAACTGGAGAATAAAAACAACCTAGAAAAGGGGTGGACAAAGACTTTATAAGGGTGTCATGTTTTCCACTCCATTTATCAATACAACAGTTTAAGTCAGGGATGTCCAACCTTGGCAGCTTGGACTTCAACCCTGGCTGGGGAATTCTGGGAGCTGAAGTCCACAAGTCTTAAAGTTGCCACCCCTGATTTAAGTGTTACATACTGTACATTGTCAGATAGAAACTAGTTCTGCTGAATGTTCATCAAATGTTTATTCAGTCTGAATCCAGATTTGTTACCCAGAAGAAAAATTCTGAATCAGAGTTTCTTACCAAAAGCTCTTGCTGTTTATTGGCAGCAGAACAGCCAATCACTTTATAGAGATTCATTAGGTCTCCCAGCATTCCATCTCCTAAAACGGGTAACTGCATGGCAATGGCTGCCAAACAATGGCATATGAGAATTCTAGCAGCATCCTGAGCACGAGGCAGCTGTGTCAACAACGACTCCACGATGGATTGGCTCAGATGGGGGCGGCTCTTGGCCAGCTTCACCATACAAGTGAGTACAATCTGCATGAAAACAAAATGGCACTTTTTCAGCTTTCATGATACCTAACTGTTTGTTTTAAAGATACTATCTACTTCAGGTAGTCCTCAATTTATGACCACAATTGAGCCCAATGTTTATGCTGCTATGCAAAACTTTTGTTAAGTCTGTTTTGCCTCATTTTACGACCTTTCTTGTCACAGTTGTTCAGTGAATCTAGCTTACCCATTGACTTTGCTTGTCAGAAATTCGCAAAATGCGATCATATGACTCTGGGACGCTGCAACCATCATAAATATGAACCAGTTGCCAAGCACCTGAATTTTGATCACGGGGATGCTGCAATGGTCGCAAGTGTGAAAAATGGTCATGTCACTTTTTTCACTGCCATTATAACTTGAACTATCATTAAATGAATGGTTTTAAGTTGAGGACTACTATCATAGTTTTTCTAACACAAAATAATCTGAAGCAAACTTATTAATTTCTACATAGTTAGTATTTGGGAATCGATGTATCAATTTGGATCTAATTTTAAACCAAAGTTTAGTGTTATGTTGATAGTTATAAATTGCTATTTTCCCCTTTTTCACCTCTGGCTAGTCAAAAGGCAATTAGAAGACTCCACATTTAATAGTTGGTATAATAGCAATGTCTCTATAGATATTAATAGTAGGTAGGAATGCCTCTGCAGACATTTCCTTGGGTGTGCACCAGCCATGTTTCCCATCTTATTTTTATTTTTTTAAAAGATTCTTTGACATTATGGTCCTCTCATTTATACAATGTCAAACTACATGATCCCAAAATTTGGATGAAGAGCCAGAACACATCTTGGCATCAAAATAAGATCAATATTGGCACCAGTCAGAGCAACATCACTAACACAGTTCTCTCTTGTGCTCTGCAAAACATGCTATTCCCCATGAACAAGACCTGAATAAGAATTTCCTTTGAAAATCCTGATTACTAGTTCAGTCTGTATAGTGGAAAGAGCACACTCTAACATAAAGGACTCAAAAAGCATTAACTGATTTTTTTTAACCTGAAGGCATACTGGGAATAAATGCAATTACTAAATTTTCTTCTAAACAATAGTGTCATTGCTTGTTCACTAACTGCACTTTTTGTGTGATCCAGGACAGCTGCAAATACCAAATACCAAATACCAAATACATCTAAAATAACAAATAACAATCAAAGTAACAGATAATTATAATAAAACAAATATTCAGGAAAATCCACTTACATCAATTAGTATGAGAGACAATGTTAAAAAAACCCTTACAATTTACCTTTAAGGTTGCTTCGGGAGATGAACTTGGTTCTTGGCTACAAAGAACAAGAAGAGATTCAAGGCCAAAGACTGCATCTTGTTCCAATGGCAAAAGTTCTAGGGGAAAGATAGATTATCTTCAATCAGAATAGAGCTGGAAGGTACCTGGAATTCTTCTAGGCCAATTCCCTGATCAAGCAGGAGACTCTATATTTGGCTGTCCAGTCTTTGCTTAAAAATCTCCAGTGATGAAGCACCTACAAATTCTGAATGCAAGCTATTCCATTGTTAGGAAGTTTCTCCTTAATTCCAGGTTGCTTTTCTCCTTGATTAATTTGTATCCATTGTTTCTTGTCTCACCTTCTAGTGCTTTGGAAAATAAGTTGACGGCCTCTTCTTTGTGGCGGCCCCTCAAATACTATCATGTCACCCCAGTCCTTCTTTTCTTTAGACTAGATTATTCTTTATTCTTTACATACTAATCACTCGTCACTATGGTACACAGGACTATGAAAAATTACATTTACAATTATTTATATTGAGGCTCTGCCCTGGAATATAGAACTCTTATCACAGCAACAGAGCAGAGCCAAAATCACTCCAAAAACAAATATATTCTAATTGTTCCAGACTTATTGGCATGTGTTTCCAGAAAAACACAAACAATTTCGTCTGTAAGTGTTTTCTTGCCTGGCATCCAGCCAAAGTGGTGTTATGAAAAAGGCTATAAGATTTAATTAGGAACTGAAAAGCAACATTATTGTTTATAGTTTCTTTTTCATCAAATTAGCAAAGAGGAAGAAGCAATAGAAAACAGTGGAACTTAGGAACATTTACACTGCACTCTCAAAAAAGAACATGACATGCTATACTGAGTGTCACAAACTATCCTGCAAACCCTGCTCCTTCCACACCTTTTGGAATTACCTTTTTCTTGACAAGAAGCAGCTATATTTGTCAGAACACGTACTCCATGTGCTGCAATATTCTGATTATTATGGTAACAGCTTTCCTGGGCAAGCTTGACTAGATCAGATGACCTTGCTGTAGTAGACTTTGCTCCTAGGTGAGAAAGGGTTGTTTTTAAGGAGCATGGTACCATTTATTACATGAAACAGGCTTTTTTCTGTAGTTTTTAGACGAAAGGGAAAATTAAGATGTTGGTCATATTAATAGTGATGAGTAGATGAAAGCATCCAAACTATAAGAATCTCTTGTCAACAGAGAAATAAGAGCAACATGAATCACAATTTTTCAGGGAATGAATGAGAAAAAAAACTACAACTGGATTTTCAAAAGGATTTGCACAAAGGATTTTTCTGGGAGGATCCAGAATGAGTAAAAATGATGCTGATTAATATCCCTGTTTAATGGTAGAAACTTTTTTTTCTTCAAGATAAATTTAATTGACAATAACTGTATTATTGAAATACAGTTATTTCAATCTCTCAGGTCACTCATCATCACGTTTTCTGGACATATTCTATATCTCAACTATCCAAGCTTTGAGCTCTGCACAGTGATATGCCTGAACATTACTGGTATGCCAATAGCTCTATATATGTAAGAGACAGATACACGCACATCCTGTGCGTGTCAGTATATTGACTCTACAGCAGAGTGGTGGAAGGTCAGTGGTGAAATCCAATTTTTTTTACTACTGGTTCTGTGGGCGTGGCTTGGTGGGCGTGGCAGGGGAAGGATACTGCAAAATCCCCATTCCCTCCCCACTCCTGTGGGAAGGATATTGCAAAATCCCCATTCCCACCCCACTCTGGGGCCAGCCAGAGGTGGTATTTGCTGGTTCTGCGAACTACTCAAAATTTCCGCTACCAGTTCTCCAGAACCTGTCAGAACCTGCTGGATTTCACCCTTGTGGAAGGTAGATAACAATATGGTGGCTGGCAGTATAATCTCTACATTAAAAGTCCTATCTTAATTGGGATAGCATGAATTGGAGAAAAAGTGGACATTGCTTATATTTGAGCATACCACTCAAAATCTGACAAAATTGGCAGATATACTTATCAGTGTCAGCTACAAATACGTGTGAAATGGATACAACTAAGGTGATAACCTACTCTATAGATTTCTGACATGAGGCTGAAGTGGGGGAATGGAGCTGGAAAAAGTATTTTAAAGATTTGTTTGGGAACTATACTGAACCTTAAAGAATGAAAATAATGCTATAATTATTAATGTTCAAGAAAAATACATACGAAGAAAATCATGTTTTGAGAATTCAGGAAAATGCTAATAGAGCAAGTATGGATGGTACAACTGGAGAAATATTAAAATATGGATTTGGCGTGCTTATGTATTGGCTGTATAAATGATGGGAATATGTGGAAGAAGTCTTATTCTAAGCCTGGCAATGGGGAGAATATTAATTTCTTTGTTGTTGTTGTCCTCATAAACTACCTATGGGGCACAGCTTGTAAAAAATGAGGGTTTGGTGAAATTCTGTCTGATTAGATACAAGAAATGCAGGGAAATTGATCTGTCCAAAGGAGATATTTCAATAAACCCATAGCTTTTTCTATACTTTGTTGACTGTGGCAATTTCTAATAACAAACAGTGAACCAGAAACGCAGTTGAAAATTTCAGTCACAACCATGGCTGAAACACTCCAGCATGATTAAAATAAACAGGACACTTTTTAAGAAAAAGGACTACTCATTAACAGTATTTTTTATGTTAATGCCATAAATAAATACCTAAATAAGAAAAATACCAGAGGGTTAGGCTGATGTAATCTATTCATACCTGGAGCAATGCTGAAGTACTGTTTGATGGCTATTGTATCTGACAGGGTAGAAAGCACAGATAGCATGCCTAGTTTCAAGCTGTCATAAGGAGTTTGAAGAGCACATTCACACAGGGCCTAAAAGACAGACAAGAGAAAAATGATTTTAAAGAAAAAAAAATCTTACATCAAATCCCAGGCAATTTACATATACCTATTTACTACCTGACAATTCATAGCTCAGTCAGTAAAGTACCTCTATTGACAAGCATTTTATTGGCCACCTTAAACAATACTTCAAGGTCATACAACAACTGAGTGATCAAAGCCCTCCTACACATTATAATTGGGTTTTGTAACAGTTACCTTGTACACAAGGCAATATTGCGATGGCAGGCAAAAGTGAATAGAGCAAGAAAATATGGGTTTTGCCTGTTAGGCATAAAGTGTTCTTCTCCATCCTGGTCTCCTCCAATGTGTTGGATTACAATTACTATTCCAAGCTACATTGGAAAAAACTGGCATGCAGGGCACAGAGTTTTCAGCAAAAACCCTCCATTTTCAAATCTGAGCTCTGCAGAGGCACAAAGCCTATAGATGAAACTGTACCAAGCCACAAATAAATACCCCTTGATTGTTAAATTTTGAAGTATTTTATGTGAATATTTGAATTTCTTTAGTGCAAACGTTTGGTTTAGAAACAGTATTTTTTAAAAAAACCTAATTGGGGGTTTTATAATTTTATACATTAAAATGTATAAAAACTCCAATTAGGATTTTTTAAAAAATCTCTACACTTTTGTAAAATTCTGGTGCTTTTTTATATGCTGCTGATCCAAATGCCACAGCGTAAACTCTAACATCCTCATCTTAAATACTACATTTTATTGGACATTATTAATTATGACCCAACTTCTACGGTTTACCAAAAGACGGATTCTATATCTTATTCTCCCTATTTTCCAAATAAGGTAAAAGTAAGATTTCCTTTCTCATCACAGACAACTGGTCCATTCAGGTAGTGGATTTTTCCAATAATGGAACGAACTGGTCTCTCAGAAGTTTAAGAGAAGAGTTCAAACAGTGGATTCCTACTTTCAAGACCACAGCCTTCTGCAATCTTGAAGTGGGAAGTAAGCCAATACAACCTAAAGTGTCTTATAGATTTTTCCATGAACTTCAGAGGTACAGCCTTACAATATGTTTTAACGATCAGCTGGATATTTTTCATTTTTGCAGCAGCATTCACTCTGCAGCCAAAATACATCTCATGGGAAGTTTCAAGGTTTTCACTTATTTTATATCTTCCCTTCACTTCCTTTTGCTTTCACATGAGCAAACCACATTACAGATACTTTACTAGAGGGCTATAAATACTTAATAAATCTTCAATATAATGACCAAAAGACACAATTACTGAGATGAGTTACTGAAATGAACAAAATGAAGATGGTACCAGTTGGATATGTTTTTTTATAAAACTGAATCTGATCTACATAGTGATAACTTTATGTTCCTCTTCATTACTTATTTGTCATGACAAATCAGTTGTCAGCTTTGTTCCAAGCATGCTTGCTTTAAAAATTGTAATCTATTTTTTTAATCCTTTCCTGACAAAATTTTCCTATTTGGAAACTTAACACAATGGACTGGCAAAAAGTTTTTTAAAAACAACCCCAACTACATGATATTGGCTAAGGAACAGATTCCAGAAATAATGAAACCTTCTTGGATCTCCTATGAATAAATAATAGGAAATATTATTTTAAACAATTGAATTATAAAGGTGAAAAAGGGAAGGCACAAAAGCATGGTAGGGAACCCTGCCCTTTACTTCTAAAATCTGTCTGTTACAGCCACTTATTTATGGAAGAACAAGACTATGAAACCTAGTTGAAATGCAATCTTAGACAACACTTTAAAAAAAAAGCAGGCCATATATGTCTATTTAGTAGACCAGTCATAATATTTTTAGTCATCCATAATTTGCAACACCTAAATGTGCTGTATTGAGAAAGGTTACTTTATATATTTTTCATTAGTTAGGAGCAAAACATGAAAAAATAAATGAGTCCTATGTTTCAATTTCAAATGCAGTACTTAAATATACTACAGAAACTGTATTCAGCCTGCACAGGAAGTTTAAGCAGAAGTTAGTGGCAAATATATACAAAACAATCCTTCTCAGAATCCCTAGTCTATCCAGACACTTAAAACATTTTAAGTGCCACATCAAGGACACAAGGTCACTTGAGGAGTATCTTATAAGGAAGATTAAAAATCTTCCAATCATAATTCTCTCCGTTACAAAATTCAATCCATGAATTTTAACATTGGCATGTTCTCTCTTCCTAATAAGTCTTTATTACTGGAATTGATTCTCATTTGCATGCAGAATTTATGAATCACACATTAGGATCTGCATGACGAACTGTTCATTTTCAGTGTTTTAACTGAACACCATTTACCTCTTCCATGATGCATTCTCCATTACATCCTGTACTCCTGTGCTCACTCTTTAGACCAGTGGTTCTCAACCTTCCTAATGCCGCGACCATTTAATACAGTTCCTCATGTTGTGGTGACCCCCAACCAGGGGTGGGTTCTAATTATTTTTACTACCGGTTCTGTGGGTGTGGCTTATTTTGTGGGCGTGGCTTGGAGGCCATGTGACTGAGTGGGCGTGGCTAGCTGGTCATGTGACCGAGTGGCCATGGCTATGTGTATAGGGACTACTCAGAGGGCTGAAAAAAGTCATTTCTGACAGGTCCTCGCACTTTTGACTGGTCCTCACACTTATGACCATCCTCACATTTATGCCTGTGCAGCATTCTTAACAACCATGTCACTCATTTCACAACTGCTTCTCTTCAACATGGTATAAGATAGGGCAAAAATGTAAATTGTGAGGACAGTCGTAAGTTCGAGGACTGGTCAAAAGTGCAAGGACCAGTCAAAAATAACCTTTTCAGCCCTCTGAGTAGTCCATATGCATAAAAGGATACAGCAATAGAGAGGGATGAAGGAAGGGAAGGGAAATTAGAGTAGGAGTGAAGGTAAGAGACAAGGAAGAGAGGAGGAGAAGGAGAAAGAAAGAGGAAGTAGGGAGAAGAAGAAGGGGGGAAGAGAAAGTAAGAAAGAAAGAAAAGACAGAGGTGGTAGGTTTGAGGAGAAAGATTGCTGTACAATAAAAAAGATGAAAGGGAAGAAAGCCACCCCAAACAAATATTAAGATATTAAGATAAAGAATGAATTGTTAAATTTTAAAGAATAAAAGAGAACAAATAGCAATAAATAGTAATAATTAGAAACACACATACAAACATACAACGTATTTTCTTTGAACAGAGTATTTGGCCGGTCCACAAATTTAAACAGTTGTAGGAGGTTAGCACCCACCCCTTTCCTAGAAGAATGAAATATTTTGGGAAATATTAAAAAGGCAGAATATTATATTTTCCTGTATGAGAAATGGAGAAGCATATTTTACAGACAGAGCAACTCCCACCTTCCTGCCCCCCACCCTTTGTTAATGGGCCAGAGGCAGAAACTCAATCCTTTGTCAAAGGACATTTGCAACACAATAGCAACAGAAACTAACACAATGGGCCCCATCAAGCCATGTGATCCTGTCCACCATTAAACAATCTTTCCAAGCAGTCTCCATGTTTCCAGTGTCTTTTTCCCCACTTGGAGCAGAACCCAGAAGGATATTTCTTCCAACACAGTATTTAGTCATTTCAATTAAATTTACAATTTTTATATTTCCTTTTTACCATATTTATTCCTCATCTATTTTTTTAAAAAAACCAATATTACCCTTCATCCTCATCTCTAATCTTAATCAAATTCAATTTTCCCTTCTATTCTATATTATACCCCTTCCCATTGTCATCTATTTTTATATCCATCCTCACATTGGTTAATTATATAATACAGTTGTTTAATACAAATTCAACATTTTAATATAAATCAATTAGTTATATAACTACCTTTTTTGTATATTAATCAATATGAACATGAATATTCCAATTATTTCCATGCAATCCAATTTCTTACAAATCAATTAATTATATTTACCAATAATAATAAACCAAATAATTTCCCCCCATATTCCTCCAAACCACAACTTAACCATTTCTGCTTTCAACACAATATGCAATTAACAGTTTCTCAATTATTACAATTCCCTAGTTAAATAGAGCTTTTTTTCTTCTGTGTTTTAAAATCTTGAATCTCCTCTTTTGCCCTAAATTTCCCATTGTTTGCAGTTTGCACCTACCTTTTTTGGTGAGGAAAAAGAAAAAGAAATCTCTCTGCCTCATTTTGTCACGTTGCAGCCAAGACCCTGCTTACTTTCAATTTTGCTTTTTGAGCATAGCTAGGGGGGAAATCTGCTCCAGGAATTTACCTCTTTGCATCTAGCTAGCAACAGAGCCCTCCACAAAACAGTTGAGAGTAGGGCGGCTCTTTGAAGCCCCGCGGCAAGAATTTAAAGTTTTTTTCCCCTCTAGCCATCAGCTGGGACTCCGGAGCAGCAATAGATTGGGAGTGGGCGGGGTAAGCGAACGGCGACCGGGCGATCCAGCAGAGGCAGAGGGTGAGTGAAGGCATGGGGAGGGGGGTGAGAGAGGGCTTTGGCAACCCCCGTGAAATGGCTGTTCAACCCCCAAAGGGGTCGCGACCCCCAGGTTGAGAACCGCTGCTTTAGATGGTTTAACTTGAATGCACCACTTCACAGGTCTTTTCTATAGCTTTCTATACTTCTGCAAACCTGGGGATTCCCGCTCCCATCTTCTGATTATGTTTCTCTAGCCAGGTGTACCAACAACACTTTTTTTCTTGCAGTTCTTACAGTTTGAGCTCAGGAAATATTAAAAGCCCATTCCACACTTAAGAGTGTAACAGGTGAAAATCAAGTAACTTCAGAGCATATAAGATTTCAATTGAGAGGAAAGGAGCATCAAATAATTCTACATAATAGTTTCAGAGCTTACAGAATAAATAGGTACTTCCTTCTACAGGTAGTCCTTTCTTAAAAGCCACAGCTGGACCAATAATTCCATCATTAAGCAAAGTGGTTGCTAAGTGAAACCGCAACTGTGTTTACAGTATGATCTTATTTCAGCTTGCTTTACAGACCCATAAAAGTTGTAAATGCAAGGATTGGACACCAAGTTACTTTTTCATCACTGCAATATCTGCAAATAGTCACTAAATGACTAAAGCAGTCATTTAGCAGTGACTAAATGAGAATTACCTATAAGCAAAATAGGACTGAAACCTAAGAGAGCCTGGAAGGAGGAATGAAATAAGAGAGGGACAGTTAAGAGAAAAAAAGGGGGAAAGAAAAATAACAGGATATATATACATATAAGAGAAAAATACATTGGCATTCATTGTGAGAACAGTAAACTAGCATTCCTTAATTAAGCATGGATTCTGAAACTTTTAACAGAAACAATTTATATCCACATTGATACTACTACAGTGTTTCCCTGAAAATAAGACCCTGTCTTATATTTTTTTGAACCCCGAAATAAGCACTTGGCCTTATTTTTGAGGAGGTCTTATTATTTTGGGGCAGGTGGAGCAAGATGGGGCTCCTCTTGCTGTCTTGCCTGATTTCCAGCTCTGCATTTAAATATTTTCTGGGAGGGCTTATTTTAGCGCATGCGCTCAAAAGCCCAATTGGGCTTATTATCAGATGTCTTATTTTCGGGGAAACAGGGTAAATGAAATTGTAATATTTATAAACAACTGCTTCTGTGAGTAAATAGGGCACAAAATATAGTATCCCTCCTGTGTTTAATATATTACATTACACAGAGAAAAATGATTAAGAAATAATAATCTGTATCCCTTTCAGTCAGGATTCAGACTTGGGTATGAGATGGAAATGGCACTGATCACACTTTTGGATGATCTCTGATGAGGGCAAGATGGGGGCTATGCATCCATCTTGCCCTACTTGAGCTCTGTTGCTTTCAATAGTATTGGCCATGATAACCTTCCAGATTGGCTCAGAGGATTGGGGGCGGGTGGCACTGTGTTGTGCTGGCTTGCCTCTTTTCTCTGGAGCCAACACCAGTTGGTGGGGAAAGTGGGGAAAAGATCCTGTCCTCAGCCCCAACTGTGTGGACTGCTGCAGGATTCAGTGCTCTCTCCACTCCTATTCAATATCTACATGAGGCTACTGGGTGAGCTCATGTATTAAAGCTACCATTTTGGATGATGTCAGCAATATTTTAAAGTGTATTTATTTATCATCCCCCCCCAAAAAAATCTGTGCCACTTTTGATCAAATAAACTCAATGTCACTATATGCCATCGCAGTGCTGAAATTGTACCATGCAGGACCTCAGAAACTTAATTCAACAATAATAAAACAATAGCTGCGGATCAGCATAAATAAATAAATAAATAAAAGAAACCTCTTTTTTTAAGAGAAGACCTACATCAAACATGAGCAAAGAAATAGAATATGTTTGTATAGCAAGGCAAACCAAAATACTATGTGCTGAAAGAACACATTGTTGTTTCAAGATTTATATTGATTTGATATATTACCTTAATAGACACAATTCTATGCATATTTATTTCTATGTAAATCAAATCATTTCCTGCCCAATGCAAGGATTTAGGAATGCTTTTAATGGTCAATCCTGAAGCAAACATTTCAGCCTCACTAGATGGACCAGATAAAAAACACAATCAGATGAACCAATTATATTTTATTGTAAAACTATATTACAGAAACTTGCAAGTCTGCAAGCAATTCTCCTGCTCCCCCAACCCCTTTACAGCCACAAAACTAGGGAGGGTCTCTTCTGAGCCTCCTGCCCTCCCACATTCTTGCGATGGATTAAGCTGCCTTTTATCTGACCATTCCCTTGGCTGCATCTCTTTGCCCTGTCTCCCAAGGTCATCCCCACATACCATTACAAAACATGATGCTGTTTATATACCTCAATATTCTCATTGTTCCAAGAATGTGGCGTTTTTTTTGCAAGCAGTTTTAAATCTTGGATAGCAAGCCTCTGTACAGCCTCTCTTCGGTCATTCTTCATGTACTGCAGTAAGAGTTCTATCTGTAAAAAAAGACTTTAAAATGAAATTTCATTTCATTGGATTTCTTAAGATAATTGCAAGTACAAGCAACTTCCCTTTTTGGAACTCTCCATTTTTTTAATTTATTTTTTGTTGTAATTTTATAATGTTGTTTTACACTATATATTTACATTTTTTTTAAAATGTGAAATTATTTGGTTTTTAATGTTTTATTTTACAGTGGTACTTGTTAATTGGTTCTGGGAGACGTGATAAGTACTAAAAACGATGAGTACCAAACCACATGACTCAACACGTGACCCTTTGTTTCAGCTGGAAAGAGTAGCGAGTCACAAGGTAATCAACACCAACATGTTCTAATTTGCACATCAAGTACCAAAAAAATGGCAAGAATCAGGACAAAATTTTCGCATCAAATTGCATTGAGTACGAAATTGAATGAGTTTTACAGCGGTTGAGTACCGATGTACAAATGTATTGATTAAACTGTATGTCGTCCAGAACCCTAAAATTTCTTCAACTTACCTAGGATAAGTTCACTTATTTTGTGCATCTAAAAATGAGGTGCTTTCAAAAGAAAAAACAAATCAGCAAAAAAATAATGAGATTACCTGTTTGGGGATATCAACCAGAGAAGAGGCAGCAAGCAAGGTAAATGTGTGCAAAGTCACAATGACCATCTTAGTAGATGGATAGGATGTCACCAATTGTTGGAGTAGCTGTCGTGCACTGGAAGCCAGGCTAGCATCATGGTGCATATGCTGCAGAATGGGAATCAGCTTCAGTTTCAAGTCTACCGGAGTGGCTAAACCTGTTTAAAATAAAATAGCTTTCTGAATAAACCATAATCAAATTAGGGGAGGGTGCCTGAGGAGGTGTTACAGGACATGTCAAAAACATTAGAAATGTGGGTGGTGCTATTATTACCGGATTGCAGCTACAGGGCAAAGACTATGCAGTTCAATTTTTCAGCCCACCGCTTCCACTGAAATTAGGACTGTAGGGGTGAAACAATAGGTATTCAAGGACACGGCCTACACTGTTGCTTCTATCAACAGCGCACAATGTATACATATTTTGATATAGATAAAACCATAATAATGGGTAATATAAACACCTATTCTAAAATGAGTTGGCAGAGTCAGCCGCTCAGAAAGGAATATGTTAGGGTTAAAACAAAATATTCTATCTTCTATGCTCCCAAGAAATTCAAATGGGAAAGCATTCCTCCTTGGATGCCCTCAGGCTGTGTTTGTATTTAGATACAAGCTGAAGTTACCACATTCCCACTGTAAGACTACCCAATAATTATTTTACTGATAAGCAAGACACAAGCCTTCAAATAAACGTAGTATCCACACAATTTACTATTCCCTCATGTGGTGTTAGAAACAGATAATTTTATCTGTAATTTATTGAAAGAAGCCAGCTTTATAAGCCATACTTTGAAGTTTAAAATGAATTCCTGTTCGCTCAGATGAAGTAAGAAGCTTGCTTAATCAAAAATGGACAATTTTTTCCTCATAGCCATACTGGAGGAAAAGTGAGCATGTGGAAGGTAATTTTCGTTGTAAATGACTTGTGGCATCTGAATCATATTGGAATCTTCTTCTTTCTCTAGGTCATGAAACTAACTTTTGAAACATTAATAAATACAGTTCTAAAAAGGATTTCTACTATACTACCATTTTCCCCGAAACTAAGACATGTCCGGATAATAAGCCCAATTGGGCTTTTGAGCGCATGCGCTAAAGCCCCCCACAAAAGCCCCTCCCCCCCAAAATACTTAGACGCATGCGCGGGGGGGGGAAAGGGAGGGGGAAAATCAGAGCCACTGCCGCCCATGATCAGCAGGCCAGATTCGGTGAGCCTGACGCACTGCTGCCACTCGGGAGAAGAAGAGAGAGAGGAGGTGCTGCAAGAGCGCCCATTTCTCACATTCTTCTCTTCCCAGGTGGCGGCTGCGCGTTCAGCTCCCCAAATCTAGCTTGCAATCTCAGCCGGCGAAGGGGAGTGGCAGATGGAGAGGGGTGGGGCGGTGGAGAAGTAAGAATTCTGCCTCTCGCCCAAACCCCAGATCTCCTGTTTGCCCTGCAGGCTCTTCATGAAGAAGGCAATCGAGCCAGTCCATGGCTTTTGCAATCCAAGCCAGCGCTTCTTCTCCTGCTCCCCTTTCCTCCCCCACGAGCGGTGTGTAACTTGAGAACTAGCACCTTGGATTCTCTCTTTTAAACTCTTCCCGGCCATTCTTTTGTTCTCTGCTTTGGTTCCAGGAGCTGCAACCAACCCCCATCCCACCCCATCCCTTTGGCAAGGCTGGCCAGTTGACCCTCGGGGCAGAGACCCCCACCCCAGCCCCCTTGGCCACTTTGAGAGCAGCAGTGAAAGCCCAACCCAGCCCAGTCCAGCCAGCCTCCTTGGTTGGCAGCCGGGGAAGTGAGGTGGGAGGAGAGAAGGTCCAAGAAAAACCCCGGGCTGCCCCGCCATGCTTCTCCTGCCCCCTCGCCCTCCTTTCACATACAAAGCCAATTGCACAAATCTTGCTTGTGTACAGGCTTGCCAGAAACTCCGCTTCCTTCCCGCTTCGTGCTCCAGAGCCTTTCTTGTCCAGGATGCAGCAGAGCCTGGCCAGGCAGGCCGGAGAGGCGCCAGCTGATGTCAGCTGTGGCCATGCCTGAGAAGTTACGTGTTGTTGGCCTTCATGCCCTGCGCCAGGTGAGCCCCACTCACTTTCTTTTTGACCTGTTCCGCACCGGGCATTGCCTCGGCTTGGGAGTTGGACTTGGGACCCTCCTCCGGGGAGTCCTTTCCCCCAACCGAGCCCTGCCAACTTTATGGGAGGGGGGTGGTGGAAGAAAAAAAAGTTTCCAGACATTGGGGAGCTGCCACAATTACTAGAGGCAGCGGCCTGAGCGGCACCGGCAGAGCAGCTGGTTGGCACTCCAACACCAGTCCCCATCTTGGGGGCGAGGTTTTGAGGTTCTGCACCTCAAAAATAATAAGACCCCCGATAATAAGGCCAAGGCCATATTTTGGGGGTCAAAAGAAAATAAGACCCTGTCTTATTTTTGGGGAAACACGGTATATACCCAACTAGGTGATGAGAAGGTTTGTGAAGCCTTCAGAACTATCAGTAAGCAACGACACTATAACCAACAATATCCTTACTGACATAAAATACTCCAAGTTGATGTGTGGAGTTCTGCAACAGATACAGGAAACATTTTGTTGAAACACTCAGCAAAAGGAGGTGCCACCAGTTACTAAATCTAAAGAAGTGTTTTCTAGTAAAAATGCTAGCTCAGTGAAGATTATTATAGATGCTAATTAAGATATGGTACAGGATACCGTTTCATATGTTCTTTGTTTAACCAGAAATTACCAGTTAACAGGATTTAGGTGAAGCTATGAACAAAGGCAGCACTGCAGTTTATATTTATAGTTTAAGGGGTTCACAAACTTTCCATCACTATTATTGTCAACTTTGGCTGATTTTAAAAGACTAGCAAGGTTCAGTTATAGGTTACTGAAAAGTTATAAAGACTTTCCAGAAGAAGGCAATGCCAAACTATTTCTGTTATGGCCAAGAAAATTACTTGGATGTGTCCATAAAGCCATCAGGAATTTGGCTCAGGTTTTGTATTTTTATACATTAGAAATAAAATAGAATTTCTTTTAATTATAAGGAATCTTTACAAACTAGCACATTTATTAACATTTTATTCATTAATAATTTTATTAATTTATTTAATCTGAAAAGATGCTATCAAATTCCTGATTTTGTTGCCATAAACTAATATAGATGTCCTTTCACAATATCTACAATGAGATGTTTTCTTGAAATACCAACCTCAGAAATACTTTGTGTTGCATTCAAAGAAAATCCAGATATATGATTAAAGTGGACAAAACCTTTACCCAGCAAACCCTCGCCCCTTTGATTAACCTGGCATTTCCAAAATTTTAGTTCAAATTGAAATATACCACTTTTTAAAAAACACTCTCGAAGGCACATATATAAATGTACAAGGAGAAAATCCAAAGGGCATATACCTTGAATCATTTCACTTATTTTGTTACATATTCCTCCTGCAAAATCTCTGTGAAGAAGGAAAAGTATAATGAATCAAAATAAGAATAAACTGTGAAAATTCTGACAGCATCATATTTTCTTTTGCAGCATACTATTAGAACTGATATTATCAGATTAAAGTTTGTATGTTTCTTTATAAACAAAATCAGTGTACATAAAACAATGAATACATCAAGGGCACCAAAGAAAACGGTAAGTCAACCATACCAAACTGTTGCATGAACTGGACTTTGCATGTAATTTTCCTACATTAAGCCTTAAAAAAATAAAGTAGTTGACTATTTAGTTACATTATTCGTTCCATCTCCCTCTCTCTCCCTTTCTGCTTGATCTGGGGTAAAGATAGTCAGAGATTACCAAGCTCCCAAGAATGCTATACTATATTTCAAGATTTGTACTGCTGTCCCAAAGCAGAGTTAAATGACTGTTGCCATTAGTGGTTTTCAGCGTTCAAAAAAACTACAACTTCATAGTTGTACAGTACAAACTAATATGAACTATACATATCTCTAAACATCAGTAAGAACTAGTGTTGTGCAACTGATAAGAAATTAATAAAGCATTTCTATTCCTGATGTTTGAAATATGTTTCACAAAATTTTGTGGGCTTTAGTTCTAAATAAGAATACTATTTCAGTCAAAACGACAAAGTTATTGGTTTATATCTTGTTCATTTCCTACACATGACTCAATCTTAATTAGCAGTGTAATATATAATACAGTATTTTAATTACAAAACAACCTAAAAACAAAGCACCGGTGAGGTTCATTCTTTTAGTCTTTACTCTGCTACTCCTCTAAATTACGGCAGAACGCAGCAGTGAAAGATCAATACTGGCTTCCCCATTGATTTTGCTTCTCAGAAGGTTGTAAAAGGTGATCACATGACCTTAGGACACAGCAACTGTCATAAATATGAGTCAGTTACCAAGTATCTGAATTTTGATCATGTGACTGTGGGGATGCTGCAATGGTCATAGATGTGAAAAACAGTCAGGTCACTTTTTTCAGTGCCGTTGCAACTTTGAACTATCATTAAATGAACTGTTCTAAGCCTAGAGCTACCTGTACTGACATTTTTGCAAAAGTTGCTAAATTTTATTTTATTTTATTGCTTATGTTTCATATGTCTAACCACCCATCTCCCTCATAGAAAATGAAAAGAAAATGAATAAGAAAATAATGTAAGAAAAAGTCTATCAAGATATCAAGGATTGGCTTCCGGTTTCCTCGTCTTCGGCGGCGACGGTGCCTTCCTTTAGCACCGCCACCCCCGCCGCTTGTAGAGCCGCTTCCCGATCGTGAAGCGGCTTGAAATCTTCAAAATCCCTAGGATTTATGAAGAAGAGGCAGCAGGGTACAGGTAGAGCCCCTGTAACCCCCCCAGGGAATCGTTTCTGGGGAGGAAACAGGCGCGGCTCCCTTACAACCTGCTGAGACTCCGGGCGGCGTGGGACGTCTTCTGCCTTTGCAGAACAAGCCGACTTCAGGAAACCTTTAAAGAGCGAGGAAGTAAGCCAAATAAACACTTGAAATCCACTTGAACCCTGAAACTCTGAACTGCAAGTATTAGCCCTTTGCTGATTTTTTATGCTGAAGTGAAAGTCTCGGAATGAGTGAAAGTGACTGAAAAAATATGGCGCTCAGCAAATGAATCAGTGGGTGTGGATTGGTGAAGTTATCTTGTCTTCTATAAAGTTAAAAAGTTGCTACAAAGTTGCTCCGGCTGCAACAGAAATAAGAGGAAAATCTCTCCCTTTTACTTGTTTTACTTGTTTTTGCTGCACTATAGTTTTGCCCTGAGTAAATCTGGGGGACTTTTTTAGAAGGTATTGTGGAGGTGGCAGAAGAGGCGGAACCTCCCTTTTTAGAAAAGCCAGCTTACGTGGCAGGATGGCTTCAAAGAAGCAGGAAGGCAAAACAGGGGGGGATCCCCCCCACGTAAACAGAACACGCAGTCACAAGCTCAAAAAAAAGATCTGGACATGGGAGATTTAAAAGAATTCATTTCAAATATTTTGGATGAGAAATTTCAAGACATGGATGATAAAATAAATAAAATAGATGAAAAAATCCAAAAGTCACAACAGGAAATTATGCAGGAAATGCAGCAGAACCAAAAGATGGTGACCAAAAAAATAACGGATGTGGCGTCTGGCCTGGCAGGATTTATTATGAAAGTTGAGTCAAAAGTGGATGAATTTAAATCAGAAGTTAATGCTAAGTTGAAAAATAATGATCATAAATTTTTTGAGGTTGATGACAAGATGCAGAGAGTTGAGAATGACATTGTTATGATGCAATTCCGGGCAATGGAATTTGCTATACGGCTTCGAGGAATTAGAGAAGAGGAGAGACAAGATTTGAGACAGATTTGTGCTGAAGCCCTAGCTGTGATTTTAAAAACTGATCCTGAGATGGTCTTTTGCAAAATAGATAAAATCTACAGAGTTAACTCGTGGGTGGCCAGACAAAGACAATTGCCCAGAGATGTGGTCATATATTTTACAGACAGAGCAATAAGAAATGATATCCTGCAAAAATCTTTCCTCACTTCTGTGCAAGTGAGCGGATCCAAGGTTACAGTTTACAAGGAGCTCCCACCTAAGATATTGAAATCCAGAAAAGAATATGGTTTTCTTGTTAAAGAATTGCAGAATAATCAAATCCCATTTCGTTGGGACGCTCCAACTGGCATAATTTTGAGATATAAGGGAGAGAAACACCGCTTGAATACTGTGGAGAAGGCGGAGCAATTTTATACTGATATCTTTAAAGAAAGAACACCATCCCCACGCACATCTACAGTTTTGGAGATTAAAGAGAGTGATAAGAAGCAACCTCAAGAATTGCAACAACAATCTAAGCAGGAATCAGAGGAGTTGAAGGGCGCTGAAGGAGGTTTTCTGGATGAGCCCTTGCTGGAACCTTCTCCAATCTTGGAGCTGGCTTGGGCGGCTGAAGTTAAGGACCAGCGTATAACCCGAGCAAAAGCCAAGGAACTTAAACAAAAGTTACAGCAGGAAAGGCGAGATGAAGCTGGGGCTGTGGGGAATGCAGGACAGAAGATTTCGGATGAAATCCTAAGGTTCTGCGCTTCGCTCCAGAAAGAGAATGATGATGATTAAATGTTTATCTTGGAACGTGAATGGGCTGAATGTAACACAAAAAAGGAAGAAAGTATTTACATACTTAAAACAACATAATAATGATATAATTTGCTTACAAGAAACGCATATTACAGCTCAAGATCAAAATTATTTGAAAAATTCCAAATTAGGAACACATTTTATATCTTCAACTAACCAAAAAAAGAATGGTGTGGTTATTTATGTAAATAAAAAACTAACAGCCAAACTTATAGAAGCTGATCAAGATGGTAGGTTTGTAGCAATTGAATTGCTTTCTGCTAATAATCAAATTCTTTTGATAGGAATTTATGCTCCTAACCAACAACAGGATTATTTTTATAAAATGCTGCATACTAAAATACTCCAATGGGATTACAGATCTATTTTAATTATGGGAGATTGGAATGGAGTAATTGACTCTAAATTAGACAAAAAGACTTTGGCAAAGTCAAGAATTAGATTACCACAGACTTTTTTTGATATGAAAGAAGATCTGGAATTAAAAGATATTTGGAGAATACATAATCCAAAAGAACTGGACTATACTTTCTTCTCTGACAGACATAGATCCTTTTCCAGGATTGATTTTATCTTGTTGTCTGATGATCTACTTCTTAGGACAAAAAGAACAAAGATTCTGCCAAGAACTTTGACTGATCATAGCCCAGTGTGGATAGAAATTGAGACATGCAAGAATGAGAGACGCTCTTGGAGATTAAATGAAAACCTGTTCAGATATGAGAAAAATATAATAGAACTTAAAAAGTATTTGAAAGAGTTTTTTGAAATGAATTTGAATAAAGGCACCCCAATGGAAATTGTGTGGGACGCAAGCAAAGCTTATATGAGAGGGGTGCTTATATATATATGAACTCTAAACATAGGTTGATTCGACAAAAGAAAAGACTTGAACTGGAAGCAGAAATAAAGAACAAAGAACAGTTACTTATTAAAAATCCAACAGATGAAAGAATACTTAGTGTTATAAAACTTTTGAAAGACCAATTCCAAATGCTTATAGCGGAACAAGTTGCAACAAATTTACAATATGCGAAGCATAATACATTCTGCAACGCTAATAAACCAGGCAGGTGGTTGGCTTACACATTAAGGAAGAAACAGAGCGCACGGACTATTGATAGTGTTGATATTGGGGGGAAAGAAGTTTTTCAACAGAATTTAATAAAAGAAGCTTTTCTTCAATATTACACTAAACTATATGCCAGAGAGGAGGTGCAGAATGGACTTATAGAAAAATACTTAGACAACAAAAGAGTTACAAAAATTACTGAGCAACAAAAGGAAAGAATGGATTATCCTATAACAGAGGAGGAGATAATAGCAGCAATAAAACAATTAAAAACAGCTAAAGCTCCTGGAACGGATGGTCTGACAGCAGTGTATTATAAAGCTTTGCAGGCAGAAATGGTGGAGCAACTTAGAGACTTATTTTGTAATATACAACAAGGGGGAAAAGTACCCCCATCATGGACTACAGCTTATATTTCTTTGATACCAAAAGAGCAAGCAGGTCCCAAAAAACCGGAGAATTACAGACCAATATCTCTTTTGAATACGGATTATAAAATTTATGCAAAAGTATTAGCCAACAGACTGATGCCAGTAATTCAAAAGGTGATTCATGATGACCAAGCGGGATTTATTGAGGGTAGGTACATGAAGGACAATGTAAGGCAAGTAATAGACTTATTGGAATATCTTGAGAAGAATAAACAGATTCCTGCAGTGCTGGTTTTTCTGGATGCGGAGAAGGCCTTTGATAGAGTGGATTGGAATTTTCTATTAAAGACTTTAAAAAAGATGGACTTTGGGGACCAATTTATACAGGCGGTTTCAGCAATTTATCAAGAGCAAAAGGCACAGATCATTATCAATGGAAGCTCGACAACAGAGTTTAAAATCGAAAAAGGAACAAGACAGGGATGTCCACTGTCCCCATTGTTGTTTATTCTAACACTAGAAGTCTTGTTAAATACGATAAGGGACTCTAACACTTTGAAAGGTATAATGATAAGGCAAGAGGATTACAGAATAAAGGCATTTGCAGACGATCTGGTTGTTACCCTAGCACAACCAATGGAATCGATAATCCAGATGAAGGACATTATACAAGACTATGGTAAAGTTTCAGGTTTTAGATTGAATCAGAAAAAAACTAAGATGGTAGTTAAAAATATGACACAAGATCGTAAACTGGAGTTAGAAAGGAGGGCAGGTTTTGAGATTGTACCAAAGGTAAAATATCTAGGAGTTCAGGTTGCAGAATCAAATATGAAATTGTTTCAAAATAACTATGAGGTGTTGTGGCGAGAGGTGCAAAAAGATATGGAGATTTGGAAAAAACTGCAGCTGTCTTTACTTGGAAGAATAGCAGCAGTTAAGATGAACATTTTGCCAAGATTTCTTTTTTTGTTTCAAATGATCCCGGTGCTCAGAAATGATAAACAATTAAAAGTATGGCAAACTGGTGTGAACAAGTTTGTCTGGAACGAGAAAAAGCCAAGAGTAAAAATGAAAATTATGCAAGACGTTCCAGAAAGGGGAGGTCTCAAACTTCCAAACCTACAATTATATTATGATGCAACAGCTTTGACTTTAGTAAGTGATTGGTTTGGAGGAAAAAAGACTGGAATATTAAACGCAGAAAGTTTCGATTTGGAATTTGGATGGCACGCTTACTTATTTTATGTCAGTAAAGTGGATAAAGTTTTTAAAAGCCATATACTTAGAGATTCTTTGTTGAGAGTTTGGAAGAAGCACCGAAACAAATGGAATTATAAAATACCGCTATGGCTGGATCTTGGTCATACCTTGTGGAATACAAATATAATGTCACTCGGGGGGGTTTTATATAAAGAGGTTCTTTTTACAGATGCGGGCAGATGGCAGCTGAAGACATTACAGACATTGTTGGCTGAAGGGATCAATTTAACTTGGTTACAATATAATCAATTGCAATTGAGATGGAAAGAGGACCAAAAAACTGGTATTATGATGTATGAGGAAGAATTAATTAGACACATAAAAGAGAAAGGCCCAATGCATATTAAAAGACTTTATAATGTTTTGTTAGAAAGGGATTCAGAATCTGAGCTAGTTAAAGACTGCATGATTAAGTGGGCACAAAATTTTGAGGAACCAGTGATGTTGGAAACATGGGAAAAAATTTGGGTTCAGAATGTTAAATTTACACAGTCGCAGAACCTGAGGGAAAATTTTTATAAAATGTTTTACAGATGGCATCTAGACCCCAAGAAATTGTCGTGTATGTACCCTAATGTGCAGCCTAAATGTTGGAGATGTGATTGCCTAGACGCTACATATTATCATGTTTGGTGGACCTGTAAGAAAGTTAAGGCTTTTTGGATAAAAATTTGGTGGGTCATGCAGAATGTTTTAAAGAAAAAAATTCAGTTTTCTCCACAACTGTTTTTATTGGGTATAGTTAAGGGTTTTACATCGGGTGAAACAAAATTGATATTGTATATGATAACTGCAGCAAGATTGTTGATAGGTAAATACTGGAAAAATGAAGCGCTGCCTACGATTGAGGAATGGACTTTGAGGATGGCCAGTTTTGCAGAGATGGCGAAGATTTCAGCATATTTAAAAGATTGTTCTCAAGAGACTTATGAATGGGAATGGAAGAAGTGGATAAATTATGTTCAGCATAAATACCAAACTAGGAAGTACCAAATAGCTTTTATTTGAAAATGTTATATCAAGATAGAAATATTTTAAGGTTGAGGGTGAAAATTTGCTAGAAGATGTTATATTAAGACAGAAATATTTTTAAGATTGAGGGTGAAAATTTGTTAGAAAATGCTATATCAAGATAGAAATATCTTTAAGGTAATTAGGATGAAAATTTATTTGAAAATGTTATACTAAGATAGAAATATTAATGTTAATGTAAGGAAGATGAAAATTTGTAAGGGGGAGGGAAGGGTTCAAGTTTTATATACAAAGGAGGGTTTTTTCCTTTTATCTGACATGAGTATACTAGGAAGTCTGGGGGGAGGGGAGGGTTAGGGTGGGTTAGGGAGGTTGGGAAGGTTGGGGGGGTTGTGGGGGGGGAAAAAAGGGGTGAAAATGTAACTGTAAAACTTTTGCAATAAAAAAAAAAAAGATATCAAGGATTAATTGCTTGCTAACTTGGGAACAAGGAACACATTCCAGGTGCTGTTCTTACTTGGACTGGGCAGAAAAATTGGCTGCAGCAAAAATGGCAGCTTCAACTTCAACGTTGTCATGCGAGTCAAGGCTTTGGCGAATACTGTGATGTGCATTCTTCCTCTCAGGGATAATGGAAGCCATGCTGCCTAGCATCCTGGAGAATAAAACAGAAGAATTCAGTGTAAAACCTTCATAATAATAAGCACTACTGGGGAAAAGTATTTTTCTTAATCCTATCTTAATTTTAAAGTTGATTTTTATATCTTGTTTTATTTATCAATTATACATTGCACACTGGCTAGAACATCTCTTTGAGGGAGACAGGTGGTTTAGAAAGAAAGAAAGAAAGAAAGAAAGAAAGAAAGAAAGAAAGAAAGAAAGAAAGAAAGAAAGAAAGAAAGAAAGAAAGAAAGAAAGAAAGAAAGAAAGAAAGAATAAATAGGCAGTATCTGGGCAGCCTTCCTTGATAAACAGGCATACCTTAATGTGATTGCTCGAGCAACTGGATCATTGCTATGAATAACTGAAAAAATTCTTTTCACAAATTCATCGACGTTCAGGATCTTTTCCAAGTGCTTCTCACTTTGCTGGGTCACTTTCAGAACACACAGCCTCAGGAAGTTGTTACTGTTTTTAAAAATATATTTAATGTGTTTAATTGATGATAATTGTACTGCTCTTTCCCTGATCAATTCCAAAGTATTAGCAAACATAATGAAAGTGTGTACATCAAATAAAACAGTTTCAGAATTAAATATATTTAAAAATAGTCAAAACTGCAAATTTCCCAACGAAGAAATTCTGTACAATAAAGAAGGTGGCTTTCTTTAGTTGCAAACAGTTTCTTCCTAGCCCTATTCAAAGAATAATACAGAGGTCCATGAAACATAGAACAGGACCTCCATTGATAATTTTACAAAGAATTTATTTTTCTTTTAATGACTGTAATTTCTTGCATCGGGGTAGAGTTGGGGTAACTGAATAGAGCTGTGTGTTTACTGATGCCTTTCCTGTCGCCAATGCGGAGTTCGCTGCAGATATTTCTCATTGCTCCCAGAGAGAAAAATTATCTACTGCTACCTAGGATTGAACTCACAGCCTCCTAATTGTGAGGCGAGAGCTCCACCTCTAGGCCACTGCACCACTCATAATTTTACAAAGAATACAAGACTTAAAATGAAGAAGCTGATCTTCCAGCAATCCTGACTCCAAAGCAGCTGAGAAAAGATCACCAGAGGTCAAATAGAAAACAATGCAGTTACTAGGGTACTAAAACTGCACACCAGAACAACTAGACACAAAAACAGTTTTTCCAGAACGCCATCACTCTGCTAAACAAATAATTCCCTCAACACTGTCAAACTATTTACTAGGTCTGCACTACTATTAATCTTCTCATCTTCTCATCATTCCCATCACCCATCTCCTCCCACTTATGACTGTATGACTGTAACTTTGTTGCTTGTATCCTTACGATTTACATTGATATTGTTTCCTGATTGCTTATTTGTACTCTATGACTATCATTAAGTGTTGTACCTTATGATTCTTGATGAACGTATTTTTTCTTTTATGTACACTGAGAGCATATGCACCAAGACAAATTCCTTGTGTGTCCAATCACACTTGGCCAATTAAAAAAAATTCTATTCTATTCTATTCTTCTATTCTATTAAGAAACAAAAAATATTCACTCACCCAACTCTGAAAACATCAGCTAGCTTTAAAAATGCTGAATTAATTAAAATTGGGAATGGATATTTCTGAAAGAGTCTTGGAAAACGGACAACAGCCTCACATTGTTCTCCCAACTTGCCAGATCGAAGACCTATGACAAATAATAACACAGCACAATGCTACAGTCTACAGAATCAACAACAAAAATCCCAAAATGATAAATCCCAATGATAAAGTATTCAAAAACATTTTTCTAAAGGACAACATATATCACTTGAGCATGAACTAAATTTATAAAGCAATATATTCAATTCATTTATTTTAAAAATTCCACATAATGCAGTTCATTCACTGAAGAACCATGCATAGGACACAATTTTCAGCCCCATCTTCCCTGGAGAAGCCCTATGGGTGAAAATAATATATCAGAAAGATCCTTCCACTGCTCCTCCTAGAGAAGGCTAGAAATAGAAATCCGATGTTTCTCCAACTGCTCCCAACTGGATTATTGTCATGATCAGGGCCGGATTTTCCTATAGACTAACTAGGCTTCAGCCTAGGGCCTCAAGATCAAGAGGGGCCTACACAGTGGTGGGATTCTGGGGGTTCTAGGGGGTTCGGCCGAACCCTTTGTTAAATTGCTGGCTTGCCCGCCCCTCGCCTCCCACCTGCGCGGTGCCAGCCTACCGTAGCCAGGGGTGGGCAATTGTGGCTCTTTTACAACCTGTGGCCTTCAACTCCCAGAATTCCTGAGACAGCCAAGCTGTCTCAGGAATTCTGGAAGTTGAAGTCCATAGGTTGTAAAAGAGCCACAACTGCCCACCCCTTCCCTAGCCTGAGTTCCGCTGCCTGGGATCCACGTGGGCTGCCACGTGGTTCCCCACCAGCTCCGAACACAAGAGAGCAGGATGGAGAAAGCAGCTTCCACGCCTTCACTCACCCTCACTCTCTGCTCTGTTGGATCGCCGGCCGTTCGCTTACCCTGCCCACTCCCAATCTATTGCTGCCTCTGGAGTCCCAGCTGATGGCTAGAGGAAAAAAAACTTCAAATTCTTGCCGCGGGGCTTCAAAGGGCCGCCCTAGAGCCAGTGGTGCAGCCGAACCCTTTGTTAAATTGCTGGCTTGCCCCGCCCCTCCGCACCACTATTTATTGCCAATAAATAGTGGTGGGCGAGGGGCGGGGGAGCCAGCAATTTAACAAATAGTTCGGTGGTTTTTTTTTTGTAATTTTATTGGCCCACGGAGCTTCAGCATAGGGTAATTGGCCTCCCGGCTCTCAGCTGATTTGTTTCAGCTGTTTTGCTCACGGCTCTTCTGCTTCCTTGCAGAGAGTGCTGGTTTTTTTCCCCCTAGCTATGCGGAGAAACGAAACTGAAACTGCTTTGCTGTTGCTGCAAGATTGGAAAATTAGGCAGGCAGAATTCTTTTCTTTTTCCTCACCAAAAAAGGTAGGTGCAAACAATGGGAAATTTAGGGAAAAAGAGGAGAGTTCAGGATTTTAAAACACAAAAGAAAAAAAGCTCTATTTAAATAGGGAATTGCAATAATTGAGATACTATTAATTGTATATTTCTGAAAGCAGAAATGGTTAAGTTGTGGTTTGGAGGAATATATGGGGGAAATTATTTGGTTTATTATTATTGGTAAATATAATTAATGGATTTGTAAGAAATTGGATTGCATGGAAATAATTGGAATATTCATGTTCATATTGATTAATATACAAAAAAGATAGTTATATAACTAATTGATTTATATTAAAATGTTGAATTTATATTAAACAACTAATATTACATAATTAACCAATGTGAGGATGGATATAAAAATAGATGACATGGGAAGGGGTATAATATAGAATAGAAGGGAAAAATTGAATTTGATTAAGATTAGAGATGAGGATGAAGGGTAATATTGGTTTTTTACAAAAATAGATGAGGAATAAATATGGCAAAAAGGAAATATAGAAATTGTAAATTTAATTGAAATGACTAAACACTGTTTAAATTTGTGAACCGGCCAAATACTCTGTTCAAAGAAAATACATTGTATGTTTGTATGTATGTTTGTATGTATGTTTCTAATTATTGTTATTTATTCATATTTGTTCTCTTTTATTCTTTAAAGTTTAACAATTCATTCTTTATCTTAATATCTTTATACTTGTTTGGGGTTGGCTTTTTTCCCTTTCATCTTTTTTATTGTACAGCAATCTTTCTCCTCAAACCTACCACCTCTCTCTTTTCTTTCCTTTTTACTTTCTCTTCCTCCCCCTCTTCTTCTCCTCCCTACTTCCTCTTCCTTTCTCCTTCTCCTCCTCTCTTCCTCCCTCTCTTACCCTCACTCCTACTCTAATTTCCCTTCCCTTCCTTCATCCCTCTCTATTGCTGTATCCTTTTATGCATATGGACTACTCAGAGGGCTGAAAAAGTTATTTCTGACTGGTCCTCGCACTTTTGACCAGTCCTCGAACTTACGACTGTCCTCACATTTTACGTTTTTGCCCTATCTTGTCACCATGGTGAAGAGAAGCAGTTGTGAAATGAGTGACATGGTTGTTAAGAAAGCTGCACAGGCATAAATGTGAGGATGGTCATAAGTGTGAGGACCGGTCAAAAGTGCGAGGCCCAGTCAGAAATGACTTTTTTCAGCCCTCTGAAAAAAGTCTATGCACATAGCCATGCCCACCCGGTCACATGACGAGCTACCCATGCCTACAGTCATGTGACCAGCTAGCCACGCCCACCCAGTCACATGATTGCCAAGCCACACACCCCAACTAAGCCACGCCCACAGAACCTGTTGTTAAAAAAATTGAATCCCACCACTGGTGAAAGGGCTTCATAAGTGGAATAGCCTAGGGCCTCTTTTCATCTAAATCCGGCCCTGGTCATGATGCAGAAATAATTCAAACAACAAAGTTGCCTCTTAAGCCACTGTGTAGCTGTACCATTGTGATCACTTTATTCTAGTTGGTGAACATGTATATTTGTTGTTTGCTCTTTATCCTGCTAGTGTATTAATATTTACTAATACTGCTAGTGTATTAATATTGGCTCTGGATTTTAGTCCAGCACAGGCGCATCTTCAGGGAGAGTGTAAATGTGAAGGTCAAAACCTATATAACTACAAATCACTGCATATCAAAAGGGATGGAGCAATCACAACGCCATGCCTGGCACCTTGCAGATTTTGACACCCCCCCCTTCCCTCAGTTTATGTTGCTGCTCCAGTGCATCCTGGGAATGAGAACGAGAGGGAGAGAAAAAGGGAGAGAAAAAGAGAGAGAGAGAAAGAAAGAGAGAATTAGAATTAAATGTTCCTAATGAAATGATTTTGATAGTAGTTGGATAAGCACTGACCACATATGGAAACCTTGGGCTAGATATGTGAAAACTGTCCTTTTTATTGTTTATACTTGTGATGAAGGGGGAAATCATTTACTTATACATTTTTTTCTTTCCTTTACTATATTATTATTTTCTTTCCTCTTTTTTGCCTGCACTTCCTATTCTTCTTTTTCCTAGTTTGTATTGGTTTTTTAATGGAATGTTTAATAAAATTATTTTACAAAGCAAACTATCCTGTTTATATTCTGCTTTATTTTAAAACTTGCGGCTTAAGAATTTTAAGAGTGATGTTATACCTTTAAAGGAGCAGCTCATAAACAGAAAAAAGAACATGAATCCATAATTCTAACACTGAGCAGTGATCTTTTCTGCTACTCTCCAGTGCTCAAAAAATCCTTTAACTCTTTGTATAATGATCAATTCAAGTTTTTAGTCTTTAGCGCAAAGGTCAAAAATGTATTAAATCTTTGTTATCCACGTAACCAAAGTAGAGCTGGCAAGAAATGGTGTGATAAATTAACCATTGCATCCAGATTTATGTATGTAAAACATTTGCAAATTCCTCCCTTCCTTCTGCCACCTGCTACTCAAGCAGGAGCTGTAAACTTAGTATTGTAGTCAACATTTGTCTGCTTATATTGTTGCAAAAGATGGGGTGGAGAGCGTAAGCATCTCTTGTGGTTAAAAAAGGGGGGGGGCAGACCCTTCCCATCATTTGCACTTGCTTAATTTTATCCAAGCATAGATTATGCATTTCAAGTTATGTATTCAGAGGCCCAATGGGATTTAATCTAAATTCCTTCACGGCACGGGGGAGGATTACTTGACTCAATAGGCTCATGCTGCTCTTTGGTAAAACAGATGTGACAATGACATTTGCACCACACAGGATAGCCGTTGGCTGAGATAATTAAATAACTGGGGACGATCAAACAGGTTGGAAAAACTGGGAATTGCCTTGGAATGATGGGAATTGAAGCGACGAGGAACGCTAAGGTGCGGGAGTTGACAGAGAAACTGGTGGCATCTTAAAATACACAATAAAACTGGTGATTTTAAGAAATCACAAGGCTTCCGCTCCAACCTAAAGCAACTTCATCCTTCTGCAAAGCTGCCCCAATACTTCGGTTGCACTCAAAGCCAAGCGAGGAGGGACTTCCTTTATTAAGTGCTAGGGTAATACATTACCCGCGCATGCGCACATGTTACCACGGGGACTTTCTCCCCCCCACCCCTCCCGACTTACCTTTATCCAGTTCCATGAGTGCGGAATTGGCATCCAGTTCCTGCTCCCCATAGCCGGCATCAGCGAGGAAGGATTTGGAAACGGAAGCCATTCCCCGTTATAAAAGGAGTTTCTGAAAGGAATCGTAGAATGACGCTTTATTATTTTTATTTTACACAGACACGAAAGCAAAGTCTTAACGATCTCTCTTTCCCGTTTCAAACATTAATTATCTGCGCCTGTGCAGAACCCCCAGGTTTAGGCACCTGCGCAGTCGCGCTGCCGCCCCTGCTACCACGCGGATTATTACTCTTTCCGGAAGATCGGCTATCTATCGCAACGAGTGAGAAAGTTCTTACGCATGCGCAATTCAAAAAAAGACCGGTTGGTTAATTAAAAACTAATGTCTCAGTATAAGGGCGTGGCATCCGCTTGCGGTGGGATAGGAGAAGCCAATGGAAAAGAGGGGGCGTGGCTTCTTGCCGCCAGGGTAGCCAATAGCGGTAGAAAAATGTCTTTGGCGCGGACTTCAGGTTGGCGGGAGATCTTTGTGGAGAAGCTATTCTTTTTCCCGCGGGCTTAACGCGCGGGGATAATAGAGCTTCCACTGCCGGCGTTGTTGTGATGTTGTGTCGTTCGTTAGTCCGTCGCTGCCAAGATGGACCGCAGGGTAAGTGTTGGGAAGCCCCTCGTTCCTGAAAAGAGCCAGCTTGGTATGAGCGGTTTATAAACCAGGAGACTCTGAATTCCGAGCCTCCCTTAGGTTGGAAACCAGCTGGATCAATTTGACTCGGTCACTCTTTCAACCCAAACCCACCTCATAGGATTGTTGTGGAGAAAATAGGAAGGAATATCAGGGTATGCTCTCTGCCCTGAGTTATAAGGAGACCGGGGTCAAAATATAATAACAACCCTCATTGCTCCTCCACTGGTCTTTTAAGACCAGCTCTCTTTTAGCTCTTATGCTTCCTCGAGGGAGTGAGGAAGGCATTCCTGCTCTTCTCTGTTCTCTTTTCCCCTTGTGTCATTCTGCCATAAACAGAAAATCCTTTATCCGTTAATCATTCATTTCTCAATTAAATTTGTATAGCTGCCCCTTTCACCAAAAATGACAGGACAACACAGCTAAATGGCTCAACTCACATGCCCCAACTTGCCCCATTGAAATGAATCATAATCATAAATTTATTTGTCAAACATATATAAGATAACAGGTAAAAGTATAAACATAATTTGGATACATGAAAAGAGTAAGAGTAAAAAGGAATATTAGGACAGGGACAGTAGGCATGCTGGTGCACTTATGCACGCCCCTTACAGACCTCTTAGGAATGGGGTGAGGTCAACAGTAGACAGTTTATGGTTAAAGTTTTGGGGGGCTGGGGAAGAAACTACAGAGTCAAGTAATGCATTCCAGGCACTGAGCACACTGTTACTGAAGTCATATTTTCTGCAATCAAGTTTGGAGTGGTTTACCTTGAGTTTGTATCTATTATTTGCTCATGTATTGTGGTTAAAGCTGAAGTAGTCATTGACAGGTAGAACATTGTGGCAGATAATTTTATGTACTATGCTTAGTACATAAAATTATCGGTCAGACTGAAGTCAGCGTAGTTCTAAATTGTCCAAGCCCAAAATTTGGAGTCTGGTGGCATAAGGTATTTTATTGCGGGTAGAGGAATGGAGGACTCTTCTCGTAAAATATCTCTGGACTCTCTCAATTGTATTTATATGAATGAATAAAATAAAAATGAAGATAAATAATAGGCAGAATTATGTTGATGTCTCAATGCAGATACTGTATATTGTAGACCTTATAAAGCACTTTAAAAATACAACACTTAAGAGGGATGTGGGAGGTGGATCAGAGAAACCCATGTTTGACTGAATAGTGGGCGAGATAACTTGGCCTACTGGTGCTACGTTTCCATAGGACATGATCAATGGAGACTGAGGATGAGGGAACTAGGTAGGTAGTCAATATACTTGGAAGGCACAGGTGGTTTAGGAGATATTGAGGGAGAATATAATGTCAAGCAGTGTTTAATGGTGATGCATGAAGAAATCTTAAAAACCTGATTGCAGAATTCTTGTCAGCTTTTCACATATCGCTTAAAAAATGCCCTTCGGAATACGCTTCAAGGCATCTGGCAGGCCCTACCGTCCCAACCTTCCTAAAAGATGTAAATACCTGGCTATTCCTGCAAGTCTTGGGGTTATATGAAGTTGAAGTTCAGGAAAGCTCTACATTTATTTCTACTTGTGGGTATGTGATGTTGGGGGAAGTTCTTTGTTGGTGTTTATGCTTATTACTGTTTCATTACTTTGTATTCAGTAAAAAAATTAAAAATAAAATAAACTTCTCTGTCTTATAAACTCTTGATAGGTTTGGCACCAAGATTTTCCTTACACCATCTATTGGGGCAATATCAGTGTATTAAGGAAGATGACCATCCTTCCTATGGAGAAATGGGAATTCCAGTTCCTCCTTTTGGCTGTAGCTTTTCAACAGGTAAAGTGGTGCCTCACCTGTAAGGTTTGTCATTATGTTGGTTTAAAGGTAGATAGACTTTTCTGATGTGATTTCTAATTTTATTTTTCTTTTGTACTATAATACAAAGCCATCATGGTCAATGGAAAAGTAAAAATTAATTTGTAGTCCAAACAAACATACTAGACTAAAAGATTCCCTATAAGGATGAAAGAACATGCTGGATAACTTTTGGTAACATTCAGATCATTTGGGCCTAATCAAGGTGAAGGCTAGTCACTTTCATGCATTAGGGAGTTTAGGATGAGTAGTAAATTTACATAAATTTACATCAATTACTTTTTGAGTGAAAAACATCCTATACTTTTCCTTGCAGTGATTTGCCATTACATTTTTCTGGGATGCTTTTTATTTTTCAGCTAGGCTACAGCCATCCATATATAAGTATTTCCATGACAAAATGAAGAAAATATACACTATCTACCATCAAATTTTCTTTTGCTCGGTAGCCATTTTCCAAATTCAGCAAAGGTAGGAAAGTAAGTAATCTTGGAAAAGTAAAGCAATTAATGCCTAAAGAAATTGACTATCCAGTCCTCTATTGAAAGCAGCTATCAAAAGGATATAGAGAAAGAGAACTTGTTTATATATAATAGGTGAATTCATCTTGCCTAATTACAGTATCTGCCAGTCTTTCAAAGTAGCTTGTTTGTTACTAAGTTAATCTTTCAAAGTAGCCAATGTTTGTCTATTCTTAGGATAATAAAAATAAGGGAAAAGTTGATATTTACAAAAATGCCTTTATATTTTGTGTTTTGTATGATTAACACCTAGAATATATAACAGTAATTTTTTGATGCAGAAAAGTTGTGTACTATTAAAAAGCATACAAAAAGTTTTAAAATACAAATATTGCTACATTATTTTTCAGCTCCAGATGTGCAACATGTACTTGGTGTTGCCAATGAAGAGGGATTTGTTAGGTTGTATGATACCCACACACAATTGAGCAACAAGAAAATTGTTAAAGGTAAAAAGAAAGCCTTGTATTTGGACCGTATAAATTGGATTATTTGATAAAAGCAGTAGCCTCTAGAGGTTTTTTTTAATACTGTATTTACATTGTGGTACTGTTCTTTGTAAATTTGATGAAAGTAATAGTCTTCATTTTTCATATGTGGATGTTTTATTACCAAGAATTTGGTTTATTTAGATCTAATATATTTTACTTTCACTTCAGAATGGCAAGCTCATTTAAATGCTGTGTTTGATCTTGCATGGATGCCCTATGAACACAAAATTGTGAGTACTGTAAATCATCACTGTTTGTTTTATTAGCTATGGATACCACTCAATCTTGAGTTATGCTATTCCCTCTAATTATTTCTGTTACTTGCAATTCATTATGCTTTTTCTGGCTCTTAATATTCTAGCAAGATCATTAAGTGGGCTTAGTAATATAGTACAGCTTAAAAGATAAATGATATGACCAGAAATGATATGATCACGACAAACTTTTTATTGAAATATCCGTGTTCGCTGGGCTCCAGTGGAACAAAACACGAAATACCTTGTGTTTTCTTAGTTCAACCCAGCAAAACATGATAGGAAACCACTGGAAACTAACTGCTGGTTTGCTTACTTTTTATGGAGGTTCATAAAAGTAGGTAAATTAGACTAAAGTTTTCTTTCACTTTAACGAGAGAAGCAATGGGTAAAGACTTCCCTTTAATCTGCAGTGTTGCAGTTGAACCTTGCATTCTAGATCCTGTTTTAAAAATGGGATTCAGCAATATAATTATCCTTCTGAATTTGATTCTTTAATGTATTTGTGTCTGGCACATCTGTTGTTAGGAAGCATTATTTATATTTTAATCTACAGGTTGTCCTCGACTTAACAGTTCATTTATTGACCATTCAAACTTACACAGCACTGAAAACAGTGACTTATTACTGTTTTTCATACTTGCAACTATTGTAGCATCCCCATGGTAATGTGATAGAAATTCAGATTCTTGGCAACTGACTCATTTATGATGGTTGCTGTGTCCCAGGGTCATATGGTCACCTTTTGCAAACTTCTGACAAAGCAAAGTCAATGGGGAAGCCACATTCATTTAACTGTGATGATAACTTAAGAACTGCAGTGATTCACTTAACTGTGGCAAGAAAGGTGGGGCAAAACTTACTTAACATCTGTCTCATTTATCAATAAAAATTTTGGGCTCCATTGTGGTCGTAACTTGAGGACCACCTGTATATGTCTTATACTTAGATGTCTTTAACCTTCTATGTACCTGATACCTTCCAAAACAGGAATTGTATGTACTTTATGTAGGGACTAAGTTCCCTGAACTTGCTGGAGTTTTATTTTTTGAGAAAATATACATAATATTGAATTAATACTTCATTTCATATATCTATTGAAAAAATGCTTTTGTTTCGTAAGCTTATGTTAAAGGTACCATAATTTTTTGCTTCCAATGGTAAACTTGCATTTGTTTTTTCTAAGGTTACTGCTTCAGGGGATCAAACTGCAAAAGTGTGGGATATAAAAACTGGTGAACTCTTGGGAGTGTGCAAAGGACATCAGTGCAGTCTCAAATCAGTTGCTTTTTCTAAATTTGAAAAAGGTAAACTTTAATATTCTGTTCTTTAATGAATTGGGGGGGGGATTACTGTAGAAACTATGGAGCATAGGAATTTGGGACTTGTTATATGCTCAATATCATTACAGTGCCATGGTTACGCCAATGTTCATAGATCATAAATTGTGAGAAAGCTATGTTGCTATCGTATGTTCTTAAATGAACTAGCAAGGATAATTAAGGTAGAAAGCTATGCTGCTATCGTATATTCTTAGATGAACTAGCAAGGATAATTAAAGTAGAAATCCCAGTCTAATACTCCATCTTTACATTTACAAAAGCAATTATTTCTCAAGTATATTTTTTGAAAAGCTCAAGATAGAATTGAAAAATTCCTCAAAAACTGTAGTTTAGACTACTTTGAAGTATACAACAAAACATCTGCGTTTATAAATATAAAATATGTTTAGTGCTTGAAATAGTATTTCAAAAAAGAGACAAAGTTAGAACATAGTTTCTCTACATTTTTCAACTGTGGTCAACAAAGAACTATTAAGAAAAAGAGGCAACCACCTAAACATACTCTTCCCCCACTTTTAAAAAAATGTACTGTATTTAAGAGCCATAATGGTGCAGTGGTTAGAATGCAATATTGCAAGCTGACTCTGCTCATGGCTAGAGGCTCAATCCTCACTGGCTCAAAGTTGACTCCGCTTTCCATCCTGAGGTGGGTAAAATGAGGACATAGTTGTCAGGGGATGCAAGAAGGCAAGGGCTGAATAGATAGACTACGAGTGGAGTGTGAGTGCCTTCCACAAATAAGGCTAAAGTAGCAATTGGGCTCTGGCCCATGAGCATACAAAGGCTGAAGTAAATTTCTACAGACTACTATTAGTTCTAATCAACATGAACTGTTTTAGTGAAGCACTCTAATTTTGTATTTTATAGCTGTGTTCTGTACTGGAGGAAGGGATGGAAATATCATGATCTGGGACACTCGATGCAGTAAGAAAGGTATGTGATGTGTCTGTTTATTCTCTTGAATTATTGCAATGGTATTATGAGATGGCAGTGACCACTAGATTATCCCGGGTTTTGTGGATATGAACTTGGATTTCCTTGTCTTCATTCCAGTGCTTTCCGTTACATAATACATATTAATACTAGGTAAGATACTCAGTTTCCATAAAGTTGGATGAATTTACAGTATATTGTGGGTCATTTACCATATACAAACAAGCCAGAAGAGAAGGTCTTTTAAAAAATGTCTCCTGAACTTGTTTTACAGATGGATTTTACAGACAAGTTAAACAAATAAGTGGTGCCCACAACATCATAGATAAAACACCATCCAAACTGAGGAAGAAAAAACAGAATGTGAAAGGACTTGCACCCTCAGTGGTAAGAATCTGGAATTTTAAGGCTGTATTTTGTCATGTTCTGTTTTGGCCACTGTATTAGTTTGAAATTATTAGGGAGATGGTAGCAATTAAAGAAAACAACTGAATTAATTACATTGATATCTATTTGAGTTCAACCCTCAAAGACTCCTTTGGGGCGACTTTTTCTGCTTTTGAAACATTACGTTTAGCAACAATAAAAAAAAAACTTTTGTAATGTTATTTCTCTTTCCCTCCCTCCCTATCTCTCTGCCACCTTCAGTTTCTCGCTCACCACACACACACACATACCTGCACGGGGAGGAGAAGGAACCCCATAGCTGGTGCTGGGTGGTGGGAATGACGTCCGAAGGCTGACTTATTGTGGCTCCATGTCATAATGGGCTTGAGGAGGAGGATGGGATCCCATCTCCGCCATTGTGAACCACGCAAGTGAAAAAGTTCACCCAATCAGTTCCAACTTCGTAAGATCTTTTTCTTTTGCAAGAAGTTGGAATTGATTGAGTGAAAAGTGATTGGAGCTGGGCTGGGGTGACTGCGCTTGTGCCCACAGAGAGGGATCTGTATGCCACATCTGGCATGCAGGCCATAGGTTTGCCATCACGGCTCTATGCTCTTTGTTTTTATTTGTTGGGTTTTTTCTTTCTTGTAATCATAGCCCAGAATCCCAATGTGCAAGTGATGGGTATATAAATTGATTAAATACATTTTTCTTCACTTATCATAATTGTTAGGCAGATGTGTTATGGATTACCTTTGGAAGGTAAGCTTAGAAATAAACGCACTAGCTACATCATACTTTACAACCTATCTCACAAGGAATCACATAGGCAGGGGATTTTAGAAAAATTGAATTATTCTGGTTAAGTTGCATTCTGCATCCAGATAGGCGTAGATGACGTTAAATCTTGAGAAGCTAGTTTAAAAATTTGTAAAGCATACAAAATCTAATCTCAATTATGCTGACTTAGAAATAAATATATCTGTATTCAGTGGGACTCGGCAGATAAATGTGAAGACAGTGGTAATTAGGTTTCCCTTCCTTTGTGTGTTTTTCTTTATAATTACTGTATCAGCTATTGAGAGTAGAGCCACAGTTTTTGAAACATCAATAAATAATTACCAACTGGGTCAAATAGGAAGCTGTTTATAGGAAATGCACAAATCAGTACTGAAATTAACTTTGTTATAGTATTAGCCTGTTGAGAAATAACCTCTTTTCCCATTTCTCTTTTTAGGATTTCCAGCAGAGTGTAACAGTGGTACTACTTCAAGATGAACATACCTTAATCTCAGCGGGGGCTGTTGATGGGTAATAGTCAATACTTCTATTTCCAGCAATTTTTTAAAAAAATATTTTGAGAAGCATTATGGATTTCTAATTTTGGATTGTTTGCTCATGTGAACATGTAATGAAACTTCATTGAAACTGCATAGAATACCTCTTACCTGGGGAACAAGGACTCTCTTGGGGGTGTGGGGGGACAGCATATTTTCTTACTTAGTTATGTTGTTATAAGACAAACCATTTGTCAAATAAGTATCCATCCTACAGCTGAATCATAGTAGAACATGGTGAAACACACCTCCCATATTGTATAGGCTTTAAAGGCATGATGTAGCTGCTGTCTCTCTTAGCAATTAAATAAATTGAAAAGATAATTTCTCAATCTTTGGGTACTGTCAATTCTTGGAAGGTGATACCCTGATAGTAGTAACATAATGTTTAATATATTTGTATTATATTTAAAATTGGTTAAATCCCTCCAAGGTTGCGTTGCTTTATATCAGCAGATGTCACTGTACTAACATAGGCCATTAGACAGGGTCACATTGCCCCATAAAATGTGATATGTGCGTTGGGGATGTTCTTCGATTCACAGCTGCTTTTAAATAGCAAGTGAAGGCCATTATTGTGGCACCTTTGCCTAGCTTTAGCTGATGCATGAGTTGTAGCCCTCCTTAGATCAGGATACACTGGCCTTGATAATTGATACTTTGATGATTACCTGCTAGGAGTATAGTAATGCACTCAGTGAGAGGGAAGCTTTGTAAATGATTTGGAAGCTACAATTTGTCTACAATACATAAGCATTCTTTATACACAATTGTTATATCAACTGTTGAGATAGAGCCACTGTTATTGATAGTTCAGTTTCTTGCAAGGTAACAACTCTCCTGTTGCTGCACTGACTATCACTAAATTTCCTGGCTCAATGCAAAGTGCTAATAATCGCCTATAAAAGCAATACATAATGTAGCACGGGGCTGCATCATACACAGCCTAATCAGAATTGAAGCTGCCCATTTGGGAAGAACATCTTGGGAAGTACTGTTAAGAATTCTACTTTTGAAGTCAGAGGGGACAAAAAGTCAACAGACCTCTGTGGGCAGCCCCACACTTGTCCTATTCCACCTCTCCCTCATGGCATTTAGAAAATTACTGAAAATAGTTCAATACTTTATTGAAAGTTTATTTCACTGAGTTGTTGAACCTAGCAAAGTGTTAGTAATGTTTGTCTTTGGAGAGGGTTGGCTTTTTTTTTTAAATATCTTGTAGCCCATCCATAATCTTTTGATTTGGGCTAACTATAACTTAAATAAATTAGATAAGTAGACATTCATAGTATGCTTCCTAATACTGTATTTTTCAATTTATATTGTTCCCCTGCTAGCTGAACAAATATGTAAATTAAAGGAATATCCTATCTGTCAATTAGTGTTTTATTCTTGGTCTGAGTATAGCAAGCTTCCTTCACATGTTTTGGGACTATGGTTCACTGAATTCATGTCAGATATATTTGGAGAAGATCAAACTGAGGAAGGCTTGATCATTGTATGAAATTCTGAAGAATTCTGTTTTTTTAATTTTAGTGTGATCAAGATATGGGATCTGCGCAAGAACTACACTGCATACCGGCAGGAACCAGTGCCCTCCAGAGTTTTCAGCTACCCTGGGAACAGTACCCGTAAACTTGGTATGGCATAACTGAATATTCAAGAAGGAAGACAGGGTCATTCCAAAACAAAGCAGATACTTCTTTGCTTTTGCTCTGTTTTATATTTATACATTAGCATTACACTTTGTGCTGAGGTCAGTTACCAAGATCTATCTTAGCCTGATTTCAGGAGTAGCTTTAATAAAATAAGGGAATTAATGACCCTGTTTGGTTACCTGTTTTGAGAGAATGGGCAGGATGAGCTAATTCTCTAGGTGTCAATAGTCTTCAGTGCTGCCACATTACTCTTTGGGATGGACCTTAAAGACACTGTTTCCACGATCATGGAAGATGATTTTTAAAAAGGTGTTTTTGTTTTTGGAGATGATTCTGTGTTGGTCACTTATGCTATAAGGAGCTGTACAATTTATTTTCTGGCCCTTATGAGTTTCAATGTTCTATGATGTCTCTCAGGCAGGTCATTAGGAGTTAAACAACACACTGACAGTATCCAGCTCTTTTATATCTGCTTTAATGGTAGCAGTTGCCATGCTAGATTAGTGTCAGCATTACTAAGGAACTAGATGAATGCAAGTGGACTGAATTTCAAATCCCAAAAAAGCAGAAATTTTGTTGGTGGGTGACCTAATGTTGTCATAGTCAAAACCATTCTGTAAAATAGTGTAAATATGACTTGCTCTGATGTTAATCAGACTGAATAATAAGAGCCTGCCTATATGTGTAGGTCTTCTCAGTGCTCTGCTACTTCCTCTGATCTGATGTAAGCAGAACTGAGAAGATTTTGGAATTTTCTCTTAGGGAACACTTTTCAGACAGCTTTTCTCCCCTGATGCCAAGCAAAGTTTTCCATTTCCCTGGGCTTTTAATTTTTAAGCAGTGTTTTGAAACACTTTTTAGATACTTCTGATTTCTATCTATTTTTTATATTTTCTATCTGATTTACATGGAGCCAGTTTGTTGTAGTGGTTTAAGACGGCAGAGTAGAAGCTGGGAGATTGACAGTTCTAGTCCACCTTAGACACAAAACCAGCTTGATGACCTTAAGCTAGTCACTCTCTCAGCTCTAGGAAGGAGGCAATGGCAGACTACTTCTAAAAAAACTTTGCCAAGAAAATTGCAGGGATTTGCTCAGGCAGTCTGAAAAACAGTCTCAATTGAATGGAAGAAAAATAAAATCTGATTTCCACAAGCTAATATAGAAATGTTTTTACACTGCAATATGAGATGTGCTAAAATATTTTTTTTATATCCTTATTCCTTTTATCAAAACCCACAGACTGACTAAATAAGCATAAGAGGCCAGTTTCCCTAGTTATAAAAAGACTCACATTTACCAAAATAATGAAAAAAATGCATGCTATTCCACCTTACAAAAAAGGCAAGCCTCTTTGTATTGAAAGAACATAAAACGTAGATGAATTTCACCACCATACACTGCTTGAACCGTAATATCTTATTTGAAAGCACTTGCTGGAATTTTTGTATATAATTTTCCTTTAATCTTCCAATAAATACTAATAATCAGATTTCTGCTCCTGGGATTAGCTGTTTCTTATCCAGCCTTTAAGGAGGGAAGTCTGACAACAGAATCTTCTATATTCTAGGATATTCCAGTCTTATTTTGGATTCCACTGGAACCAACCTATTTGCTAATTGCACTGATGATAATATATACATGTTCTGTATGCCAGGTCTGAAGAATACTCCGGGTAAGTACTAATATTTTGGGATACAGGTTTATCTGTACAATACTTAACAGGTTTAGAAAGCTATGGTTGATGTACTTACTATATCTCTGGCAGTAGTACCATATGCATTTCCAGGAAAGGTAGTCCCATATATTTGATAATGGCTTTTGCCAAGCTGAGTGTCCATAGAATTGCAATATGTAGTAAATTATACTTTATATACAAATCTATCAGAACAGCTTCGATTAATCGCAGTATGAAAGTTTATAACCCCTACAGATGTCTCCATTTTCTGTTTTCCTTTAGACAAACAAGCTTGGTTGTCTGAGGACTACCTGTATATCTTTTCTCTGTATTCTTATTGTCATTAGCGGCCTTTTACATTAATCCAGAGTGGAACATTGCATCATGTCAGTGAATTCCTTTGTTAATTGTGCTTATCTCAACCAAGCCTTGTTTATTTATCATCTTCAGAGTCTGCAAAATTACCTCTGAGAAAGATTGACTTAAATATGTTTGGAATAGTGGGTGTTATTAAGTGTTCATTGCCCTTTCCTTCCTTTTTGGGAGGAAATGGAAATAAAATGAACTGTCCATGGAAATTTGTCTATGTTCCAATCATCTACCTTTATGCTATATTCTGTAATTCTGAAAGAGTCAGAAGGTTCAGTCAATTTTGGTAAATTGGTTTGTTTTTGTTTTTTTGGAAGGAAAGATCAATAGAATCTACAGAACTTTAATTGCCTTTTTGCAGGTGGCAATTCCACAATTAGAATATTTTGAAAATGTGGGGGGGGGGGAATTTTTGTTGTTTTTGCTATGGAAGTATCACTGATAAGGACTTAGGTTTTGAGAAAATGGGAAAGGTCAGATAAGGAAGATATTTATATCCATTTTTATTTGAGTGTTTCTAATGGAAAGCTACCAAACAGAAAGAAAATAAATCCATGCAGTATTGGAGAACTGGTTCAATTTTTGCTAGCATCTGTAAAGATTTCTAAATGCTTGGATTGTAATCTAGCCTAAATTGATTGATCTAGCTGCTATGATAAATGGGTGGATCTTGGGTTTTCTCTCTTGTTCTATCTATTTCTCCATTTTTGTTCAAACAATATTGTAAAATGCTGTATGTGTCTTTGGAGTTGTAATTGCGTCTTGTTTTTTAACAACATTTGCATATATATCCACTTGCTTACTCATAACTCCAAAAATATGCAGTTTTATAAAGCTGTCTTAATGGCAGCATGGAGATAATTCTGAATTACCATAGGTGAATTGATATATTTGTAATCGTAATCATCTTTCCTCAACCTGATGCTTTCCATATATATTGCAAATGCAGTCCCCAGAATGTTCACCCTCAAAACACCTACCACAGTGATGGCTAACCTTTTTGCCATCGCGTGCCAAAAGTGGGGGGAGCACAGGGGGGTTGCACGTGTGCATGCCCATACCCATAATTCTATGCGCCTCACCCGTGCATGTGTATGTGACACCACCACCACCACCCCGCGCTTCCGTCGCTTTTGGCATGTGATGGCACGGCGGGCCTGGTAGACCCGTTTTTCACCCTCCCCAGGCTCCAGAGCCTTTCTAGGATCCTGGGGAGGGCGAAAATGGCCTTCCCCATGCCCCTGGAGGCCCTCCGGAGGCCGGAAATGGCCTATTTGCCGACTTCCAGAAGGCCTGAAAATCAGCTGGCCAGTGTGCGCATGTGTGCCAGAGCTGAGCTCGCGTTCCCACTGGTATGGCTCCGCGTGCCATCTGTGGCACGCGTGCCATAGGTTCGCCATCACAAACCTAACAGATACCAGAATAAAGAAAGCTGCTCTAAATGGTCAAGTTCATTTCTTGGTTCTGTCACTCTACTCCTACTAGAAGAAGATTGTTTTGGATTTCAAGGCCCAGATACAAGAGAGACAAGAATTAACTTGAATCTACCTATCCTGACTGTCATCTTTTCAAGCCAGAGGATTCAAACACAGAAGAGCCTGAACTGGACAAATGTCAGCCTAGGAATTAACTACCTGCGGTAAATCTTGCCAATAATCATTTGGGAGAATCAATATGAATCAAATGACAGAGGTGTCAATTCCAAGCAGCACTATCCCTGAGAACATGTTACAAACTCCAGAGAACTAAGAATGGCATGTTCTCAGAAGAATTCTTCTCAACTCATTGTGAAACAAACTAGCAATAGCCTTAATTGAACCTATATTACTACAACTATCAGCAATTGGTTTTTCCATAGGGAGCAACTGCATAAATGTTCTATATTTTCATGACTTTGAATCCCCTATGCCACCCGAATCTCAATTTTTTGGTTCCAGAATTGGCTGACTATCCTGATGCCTAGACCTTTCAACTGCTTCTGGACTTATGATTTACCCATGCTCTGATTTGACTTTGGATTCTTACAGGCAAGATTTTGATTTTCCTGTTTAGCATTGCTAAGGTGTGTGAGCAATTGCACGTGCCAACACTGCCTACGAAAGCCTGAAAATGTTTGCAAACTTGAAAATGCTTGCTTATCCTACTCCGTGTGTGCTCAACCCGAAACAGAACAAAGCAACATGCTAATTGCTCTGACAGATGACAACAAGAAGGCAGATCAAGCATCTCTGTTATGGTTCCTTTAGAAAAGATGAATGGACAATTCTCGGTGTTATAAAACAATAGGAAAATATTCTGCTGAATTTGTATGCTGAGAAAATGGTAGAATTAGTGGCCAATCTCCAGAACTATTGGATCAGCTCTTAGTTTCCATTACTGGTAGCAATTCTGATGCAGGCTTGAAATAACATGGTTTGAAGCCATGTTTAGGCAGCACTATGTTGGAGAAAGTTGGATTATAATATATACATCCGTAAGCATCCATCCATCTACATCTAAATATCAGAATAGGTTTTCCTTTCAATACTGATCAGAGGGTCTCTGTAATTTCCTGTGCTGAGTGTAGGAATCTGACATCCTACTCTCCATTGTAGAGTGTCCATTGCACACAACTCCCTTTGCTAGTGACAACTCTGAGTTCTTTGGGGCTTTCGTTTTAAAGTTGTTTAAAAATAGCCAAGTAACCCATATCTCTGTGTCACTGCACATCCTTCTTAAGAAATAAGATACCGGTTTCAGGAAATGAGAAAAGTAGCAATTTCCCTACTGGATACTGAAACTTTAGTGTCTACCTCAGAAATGCCAAATGTGAAAAGTTGTAAACAATCCACCATTACATTAACCTCAGTTCAAAACTTACATTCCCTGAAGAAAGAAATAAGTGGGGGGGAAAATTAAGTGCTGTGAAAATTTTTAATACCTAGTAGGTCCTTTTTTTGGAGAGTGGGGGCAACATTTTAGAAGTTAGCACAGGAGTCCATGCAGGAACTCGTTGAGTATTTGCTATATTCAGGAAAAAGGGTACAGTGATACTGTTTACAGATGTGTTCTAGCACGAAAGTGGTTTTTTCAAGATTGTACGCTAAATTCAAAGTTAAAATAGTTTCATACAATTGAAACTTGAAACATTTTGCACACCTCGGGTGGCAAGTTTTATTTTGTTACATTGAGTAAACTTTATGCATTCCCTGCTCCTTTTACTTTGATTTTACCTGTTAAAATATTTTAGCTGCTGGTCCTAGTTCTTTAAGAAAATTCCCACAGTTGAAAAAGTGTCTTAATTATTTCTCATATTACTTAACTGTGGTTATATTTTTAGCTTGTTATCTTATTGTTCCTCTTTTATTTTAAAGCAGTGTTTTTCCATTGTGAAGTTATTGTAGACAACCATACAAATAGAAACCACTTAGGCTATTAAATCTAAGCCTGCATAATGCAAGAATCCAAATAACAGTTTTCAGATAGTTCTCTGGCATCAGTGAATTAAATCCAGTGAAGAGGAGTTGTCAGCTCTCTGGGTAATTCGTTTCACTTAAAAATTGCTCTTACTATTGAAAGATTTTTCTAACATTCAGTTGGAATTTGTCTTGTAGCTTAAGTCCATTATTCTGTGCTCTGTAGTCTGAGATAAAAGAGATCTTGCCCTTCTTCTGTATTTGCACATATTGATGATGCATAAACATCTCAAACGCATCTCATAGGTTTTAGTTTTCTAGTCCCCTGAGCTTATCATTCATTAGTCCTGAATGTTTTCTAGTTTTTCTCAGTTCTTAAATATGGCTCCCAGGATTAGACAACATTCTTCAAGTGGAATCTGATCTATATCTCTTCTAAAACATGGAACATGAATAGAAATATTGAAGAGCACAGGACTCAGGTCCAAATCTTCTGGCACTACATTCAATACCTCTATTTCAATGAGCACAAAAGTAAAATTTTTGAGCTAATTGTGTATCCACTTAATTGTCATTCCATTCAGCCCACATTTAATCACTTGCTAATCAGAATCCCATGAGGTATTTTGTCAAATTCTTTGCTGTTATGAAGCTTTATCCTGTCTGCGAGCATTTCTGAGTGTGTTCAAAATGAGAGTCTGGCAAGACTGTTTTTCAAAAAAACACATGCTAATTTCTGATGCTTATTACATTACTTTCAAGTTGCTTACAGATAAATCTCTTTATCTTCCTCAGAACCTTCCCATTTATCATTGTTATCCTAACTGGTCAGTTTCCAGCCTCTTCTTTTCCCTTCTGAAGCTAGGCACGTTTGCTCTCTTCTACTGTGGCGCTTCATCAGTTCTCCAGGATATCTAAAATATAATACATGAGGGTTCAGCCAGACAATCAATTATTTCCTTCAGTATGCTTGGATAAAATTGATCTACCTCTGGAGATTGATATTTATTCAAAATTGAGAAGTTAATTCAAAATTCTCTCACCATGATTCTATCAAGCTTACAATTCAGTTTTACCCTTTTCTTTACCTCCTTGCAACTTCCTAATAGAACCCATGTTTGTTTGTTGGAGAAAACCCAAAATAGCTGAGTTTGTGTTTTTTCTTTCTTGTTATGCTTATTAATAACTTAATAGCATCTATATCAATTCTTTACCTTTATTTTGAATGTATTTAATAGTTAATTCTTGTTAATTGTAATATTCTTTCTTAAGCTCTCCCTCCCTCCCTCCCTCCCGTTTGTTTGTTTGTTTGTTTGTTTTCCTTTCCAGTTCAGGGCTATTATCTATACTTTTTCTTTATGATCTGCCTTATTTCTATAATCTATATATGTCCTATTTATTTTTAAATCTTGACCATTCAAGGGGGGAGTAATTTGTATTTGAATGTTCTAAAATCTCAATTTATATCATTTGGTAAGTATGTAATGTATACAAATAGAGTCATTGACAATAAAACCTTGATTACTCTGCTTGTAAGAGAAATAGTACTAAATGGTTTAGAGACTTCTCTATATAAAATACTATGTGATGTAAAGGGTTTATCCTCAAATTCAACTCTAAGTTGTATATGGTTTTTCTTTGTTTTTTGTTGAATTGCAGTGTCAGTTTTCAGTGGACATCAAAATTCCAGTTTCTATGTCAAATCCAGCATTAGCCCAGATAACCAGTTCTTAATCAGTGGTTCAAGTGACCAGTGTGCCTATATCTGGAAGGTAAGCAGTGTTGGCTCTGACTACAACATTGCTGTTATTTCTCTGTTCGCTTTGTGCAGAAAAGATGGATATGTAGGCACAGAGGGAAGATAATAAGATTCATTGAACCATGTTTCCAGCATACTGTGTCTAAAGTACACAGCTGTCAAACCTGAATACAAGTCCAGATATAAAACAGCTAGGTTCTTGCCTCTACTTTCTCTGTATTTCTAGTTGCTGATCTTAATCTGGTTTTAATAGGCCTTTAAAAATTTCTTTTCAGTTCTGTTTTTCAGCAACTACAACAAGCTGAAAGTTCTTGCTTTATATTTAACAAGAGTCTATACATTAACCAAAGTTTAATAGTCATAATTGGTTTTATTTTTTTTAAGCTAATCATTTCCCAAGGTTTATAAACTGCATCACAATTAGGTTTCTTTCACGTCCCCGATCTCCATGATCCTCAATTTCCAGCAGTTAAGATTTTATTATGATAGTTCAGTCAGAATTTTTAGTAACATTTGCCAGTATCAGCTGGCAGCTCAGAAACTTAGTTTATATGCCAAGCTTTCTGCGGAGAGATGCATATGTTTCAGTGTAATTTCCTCATCCAGTGATACACATTAGAGCATTTCAGGTTAACCCGTCTAGTTTAAATATCCAAAATTAAGTACTTTATATTAATCCAATATGATAAAAACTCATTTAAACAAGGAGTTGGTATGTTCTTTAATTTTAGAGCAACCTCCTTTTGTTCTGCATTTGAGTCTGTTGACTTAGTATTCAGGAAGCCTGGGTGCTCCTTAAACATTTTGTAAGAACCCTGAGAAATAGCTCTCTCAACATTTGTGATCCCTAGGTGTCTTGAATATTAAAATCATCAAATATTAAATTTTAAATGGCCCTAGGATTATTTCATCATCACCTAGTTACCAATGTTTGCATATTCCTTCTTATCACAAAGTTGCCTCTTCAAAACATTTTCCTGAAAAGGGTAGAATTCTCAAAAGTATAATTATTCAGGGCTAAATATAAAGCATGAACTGTTTCATGCTAACATCTACATAATGTTTGAGTTATACAATTTGTTTACTTAAAACATGTACAGTATATCACAGAAGTGAGTATACCCCCTCACATTTTGTAAATATTTAAGTATATCTTTTCATGTGACAACACTGAAGAAATGACACTTGGCTACAATGTAAAGTAGTGAGTATACAGCTTATATAACAGTGTAAATGTGCGGTCCCCTCAAAATAACGCAACACACAGCCATTAATGTCTAAACTGCTGGCAACAAAAGTGAGTACTGGAAAATAATGGTGGCCACACAAAATATTGACACTTTGGGCCCCATTTGGACATTATCACTTAGCAGTGTACTCACTTTTTTTGCCGGCAGTTTAGATATTAATGGGTATGGGTTGCGTTATTTTGAGGGGACAGCACATTTACGCTGTTATACAAGCTCTTATACTCACTGTTTTACATTGTAGCCAAGTGCCATTTCTTCAGTGTTGTCACATGAAAAGATATATTTAAATATTTACAAAATGTGAGGGAGTGTACTCACTTCTGTGACATACTGTATATAGCTGCCTATTTTAAAAATAACTCTGGGCAATTTACAACCAATAAAAATATATATTATAAAACTAACAGCAATAAAACTAAAAACAGGAAAATCTTGTGCCACAGCCACACTTCTCTGATGCATTCACATTCTTGTCCAATCCTGACTTCCCCCATCCCAAAACTTGGGGGGAAAGCTAGGTTTTAAGTGGAAGGATAGAACGGTAGGGGCTGTCAGATCTCGAGGGAAGAAAGCAGTATTCAAAGTGCAGCCTCACTACTGCAGTAAAGAGTAATACTATCAGTTCCCATGATCTTGATGCTATCCCTGTGTTGATGCTACCTAGGACTACATTGACCTCTTGGCAGTTGCAGCACACTGCTGACCCATACTTAAGCAGTTGTCCAGTATGACACCCAAATCTCTCTCATAAGCATTACTGTTGAGCCAGGTATAGAATTCATTTGTGCTACCATATCTTTATGCTGAGAATTTGAAAAAAGATAATCATAAATTTATGTTGATCAATGGAGATCTGTGTATTTTTTTTAGATTGAGAAAACAATACAACAATCTTAAAGTTCATCAGCCTTACATGTCAGGATATAGTGTGAAAGAACAAGAGAAATGGCTTTAAAATTCAAGATAAAAATCTAGAATCAGAATACCTGAACCATATTACTAGTGGCTGGAAGTAGAAGTTCAGCTGCATAATTCATCAATTTACCTTACAAAGAAGAATAGGAAAGGCTATTAACACTGGGTAAAAATGTTCAAAATGTGGACTTGACAGCATTAATCTTAGTTTTACCCATAATCTGTGTTTAGTTTTTGCATATTTTGAATATAGAATTTAGCTTACAGATGTAGCTACAATGTTTATACATTTCTTCAGGATGTGTTTGGTTTCTCTACTTCCTTTTGTCCTTTAACCAACAATACATGATTGAAACTCTTCTTTGATAACTTACATCAGTTCTCTCTAGCCTGAATTGTCTGGATATATTGCACTACGGTGTACAGCTAAGATTGACGGGAAGGATCCAGCCAATTTGGGTATCCTCTAGGGATGGTTTTGTAGTGAAAAGCCAGAGAGTAATGAGAATTCACTGGGTGAAATTGATGGCTAGATGTCTAGAAGTTCAAGTGTCCTACCTTTGAATTGTGTCCCTTGTGCTACTCATAAATAAACAATAATATTTCCTGATACTATTTTTTTAAATTCTTGTGTCTATATAGGTATCTGAATTACAACTTCCTCCAATGGTACTTCATGGCCACCTGCAAGAGGTCACTTCTGTTGCCTGGTGTCCATCTGATTTCACTAAGGTTTCTTTCTGGTGTTTTGTCATTTTTTTTTAGTTTCTATTCCATTTTCTCTTTTCGCAAAAGTAAACACATGACTATATTTTCTCTTGTTTTTAAAACATGGATGGCTCTTTTTAAAAGTTCTTTATTCCAAACATTTTTTTCTTCCTATTTCCTTATACATATCTTCATGTTTTCCCTAGAAATCTTTGGTCCTCAAATGGCTTTTCCTACTCCATTTTATCATGCAGATTAATTATGTATATAGAAATCAGTTCTTGCTATATTGTAAAGTATAATGTAATGAAATGGTTTTCTGATCAGAAGTAAGAACACTGAGTTTGATAGGGCTTCCTAAGTGAATGCAGCATGGCTGATTAATTTTTGTAGGCTGAGGCCTGCATTCCTCTGTACATAAGATACATGGGGCATACTATAAATATGGGCAAGCCTAAGAAAAAAATCTATTTAGCAATATTGATTCCATTAAAGGGTGATATTGATGACTTCTAGGGAGTGGGTTCCTTAAAAGAGTTTCATCCAGTGTGGGTACTGTAAATTGGATAATAAGGGCCATATGCAACCAGTAATTTGCCCACTCTAATCTTTATATTCCATATTTCAAACAGTGCAATATTTGTCATGCTATTTTGCAGATTTCCACTTGTTCAGATGACAACACTATCAAGATTTGGCGTTTGAGGCAAAACACTGCAGAAAAGGCCTTGACAGACAAAACCAGCTTAGTTGGTTGGACTGATCAAAAGACAGTAGTAGAACAAAACAAAATAGGTAAGACCTTGTGAATTAATGATCGCTTTTCTCTAATGTGGATTTAGATCTTAGAAAACTGTTATTTACAAAATAAATTACAAAACATAATTTATTCCTAATTTTCTCTAAATTCAGCCTGTATGAATCATACAATAATCTGTATGAATCATAAAGAACATCACTTTTAAGCTCTTCCCATTATACTAATAATGGGAAGAGCTTAAAAGCTACCTAGGCCCTACTGCAATTCTCATACACAACAAATTTGTTGCATACATTTGCCAAAATTAAAAATATGCAAAACCGAAAAGATGGCAGTAGAAATCAAAAGAATATACAAAAATTGGGTTTTATAATAAAATACTCCAGGAAATAAAACCTATGTTTCAATAAAAAAAAAAAAGTTTCTGAAGTAGTTTTGCTAGAAGCAGTTTAATAATCAATGCAATATTTCAAATACTAAATCTATCTGATGCTGAACATGTTATAGGTTGATAACAATATGTCATGTAACAAATGAGATGATATTTCTCCAGGTTTGTTTGGTTTTTTTTTTTTTTACTAAATAATCATACTTAGAGCATGCTATAAAAAACACACACACCACCACCCAAAGATTTTGGGGATATTAACACCGCTCTATGTTGAAGGAAGGTACTATTTCTCCAAGAATGAAGTATTCTGTTATATTTAAATGATAAGGGAGAAATACAGTGATAAATTAAAATGAGATGCCTTGTAGAAAATTCAGTCTCTGTTAAAGTTTGTGGAATTCATAGGTGTTTGAGAGAACTCCCAGAGTTTCATATATTTTATATCATAGAACTCCAGATACCTATGATGTCATAATAGCAAAATCTGTATTCTGTACATGGTTAGTGTTAATGAATTCTTAATCATGTTATATTTGGTGAGAAAGATTTATTTATATATTGCATATCAAGAACAATCTAAAAATTTAACTGTCAAATATGGTTTCCTGGTTCAAACCACATTCCTATAATAACGGTAATAAAATTATTTTTATCTAATTCTTTGGAGTTTGTCCAAATGTTGGATTATAATTATATGGCATTGCATTGATGGTCTTAAACTAAACTTCTTTAACATTTCCCTCACCTTCAGTCCCACAAAGGACAGAAACAGATAAGCTGAATTCCTGTTGTTATATTCTTATTACTTTATATATTGCTATTGGTGCATGAATAGCATTTAACAGTTGTGGCAAGGATATTTCTTTTGACCTTACGTGCATTGCATAAGAATTCATTCCCAACTCTTAACTTGCAAAAGAGGGGTAAACTTACAGGGTAAAGAGTGCATTGTTAAACATTAGTCTTTAAACTTAGTGTTACAAGAGTGCTTCACTTCTATCTATTGCCTGCAACTCATAGCACAATCATATGTGATAGATCTCTTTTATCTCTCATTTACAAGGAAGTTCCCAAAAAATGAATTATGGTGGTCTCTTTGAGTGAGCATTGCAAATGACATATTTCTAATTCTAGGAATGGCAGTAAATTGTTCTGTGAACATAAAATTCCTATGCAGGAAACTTGCAGAACAATAGGAGGGTATGTGCCAGTTCTCTTTCATGCTGCAAGTATCTCACGTGCACATATACATCATTGTTCTCTTAGAAAACTTTAAAAGAATCACTTCCTATTCCCATAAATAAAGAAGAATGCTGTTTAATCCTTTGGTTTGAAAACTGCAAGTGATGTTCAGCTGCATCTTTATAAAGTTGACAGTAGTATTGTATAAAATATCTCATCTCCTTATTCTCCTTCATTTTCTCCTGAAACAGCTTAGAAATGGGAAAGGAAGTCCATGAACTCAGCAATCATAAGCAGACTTCCTTTTGAGACCTTGATATGTTGAATACAAAGCAAATGCTAAAAACACAAAATTGTTATTTACACTGATTCATATTGTCTTAACCCCAGTTCTGTTTCAGGGCTGTCTAGATAAAAGTATGCAAGAAGTTTGTACTTCCAGCCCCCTCCTGTTCACAATGATACTGTGGCTACCTAGGAATTATATATGCACAGACTTTTTAAGATTTTAATATTTGGAAAAAGGATACAGAGATGTTTACCATTTATTTTTATGTTTGAGAATGTAGAGGCAAAAAGAATTACTTGAGCAGGGCCTTTGTTCTTTGTGGAGTTGCCTGATCTCTTCAGACTTTATCATTTTGTATCTTGTCTTTTACCACAAAAACCCTCTCCAAGATGCATTGAATTTTCCTAGAAGTAAAATATTTCCAAATGACTTTATACACATTTTCCTAAGTAGCAATTCTCACATTGCCTACTAAGAAAACACAGGAAAAAACCCTTCAAATCTGAGTCATTCAGATTCTAAATATTTAAATATGTTTAGTGTGCAACATTGCTGTATTTTTCTCTCATGTTACTTTATCTTCACTAAAGCTGCTTTGTTTTTCTTTTAGAAGTTCTTAGCAGCAGGCATGGTACTCCACCTAAAGTTCTTCAAACAGGCAGCCCTCTTATTTCTTCACCACAGCCAGCTGCTTGTGCTCCAATTTACACGGGAGATCTTCCGCTTCCTACCAACACACCAACATCATCTTCTGTCAAGACACCAACCAACTCAATTTGCACCTTCACTCCTGCAAAGCAGAAAGTTACTTCAAGCACCTTATCGAAACTAGCACTTACTTCAACTACATCCATTCAACACTGGGTTACAAAGACTCCAAATTCATCTCCACCTGTAAGGGAAACAAAGACAGTTTCTCCACAAATAGCTGCAGCAGATATTCCTGACACTGCCTTTGCTTCCACCTCACCACATCTGAGGTCAGAAACACGTGCCAAGAGAAGGTTAGAATCCAGTAAGGAAGAAAATATGATGTGCCTTAAAAGATGTAACTGTATGACTGAACATCACCCAGAGTCTAAGAAATCCAGACAAGAACAGTTCACTTTGGCAGCAGGTTCAAAGCCTTGTAGAGGAGACTACCTTGCTCTTAATGGAGAAGTACAGAATATTCAAAGCTTGAAAGAGCCCTTTTCTCCTAGTAGTCCTTGTTCTTCTGCCACTTGTCTAAATTATCCACAACTTACCAAGACATCTTGTGAGAAGATGATTGACAAGGAGAATGGTTCTAATGACAGAAGAAGCTGGCTGTCTGATTTGGGAAATAAACTACGGACTAACAAAATGAATAACTCTAGTGGGTCATCCTCATTACGGAATCCAAGCATAAAACGAATGGAAGCTAGGACAGGAGCTACATCACCAGGGCCCGTAAGTAAATTACACATGGTTGCTAAACCAGCTTTGTTAATTTGGTCAAAATTCTTCTTATAAGTATTACATATTATAGTAGAAGCACCACCCATGCTAACAAGTAGCAAAATAGTCTCTTTGCTATAAAAAGTAGGGAGAGAGGGCTAAACCAATATCAAATTAAGTCAGTATTGTATAGCCAAAGAGCATCACTGGTGCATAACAGGCAAAGATAAGGAAGTGGCCCATGCTTGGGAGCACACAAATAGTTTGAAGAATCTCTAATACTGACTTATGAACTAGGGATACTCAATTATCAGAAATTGACTTTCTTAGTTTCCAAAACTGAAAACTAAAGTGTATAGAGTATACTTATATATTTTTATATAAAGTATATAGCCCAATTTGCTCTGCAGGCCAGAATTTTTATACAGCACATGTTTGTACATGTAGAAATATGGAGTTTGTGATCTTTATCTACAGAGTTTGGATGAATTTTATACTTGCTGTCTTTTGTTCTATGTTCTAAAACTAATGGCCAGGCTGTATAGCATAAATCTATAATGGTATAGAGATGATGTTTTTCTTTTTCAAGATGTAAGACTAGTAACGATTTAATAAATGTACTGTTGTTGGTTTTTTTAATCCTGCCCCCACATTCCAAGCAGAAATTTGATGTTTTGCTAGATGATTATTTCTTTTGGCCAAGAGGATTGGTTTCCGACTCTCTTTGATAATGGATAGATCAGATAGTAGTACTGTTTACCACATTCACATCTTGTTACTAGAATTGTACAAACAAACAGCGATCAGTGTATTGCTTTAATTCCTGCACTAAGTAGGAAGTTGCCTTCAATAGTGAAATCTATTGTATAAGCCTTTTTAGACTGATTTAGAGTACCCTACTAGACTACAACTGCTTATTAATTTTCTGGCTACATAAGAATTCATATATGATAATTAGTTAACTGCTAATGTAGAGAAATTGATTAGAATGACTATGGAAAGGACGAAATGGTAAAGATGAAACCTTTTATGCTGATAATTATATTTGACTATATTTTTTTTTGTTTTTAATCTTACAGATTACAACTACAATAACAATGAGGAAGATTTGTACATACTTCGAGCGAAAGTCACAAAAAACCTAAAGAACTATGCTTTGAGTGTACCTTAATGCTGAAACATGCTTTTTATTAATCCAGATGGATTTAGTTTTATCGACAAAAAAGATACCCATGCATTTTAATTAAAACTAATACTTCCTGTTTTTATTTTATTTTTTCTATTTACCGTCTTGCATTTAATTAGTTAGGACACGAATTAAATGGAGAAACAAGCTCAATGAATGAAACAGCCAATCCCTTTGATTGTAAAATTTGTGTTTGTTTCTTTTATGGTAAATTAGAGAAAATATTTTTTCAACCCTTTTTTGAATATACTTTTACCTATTTGAATGTACTATTAATTGCTAAATTAGCACATGACAAAACAAAAAAGGAATCATCCATTCAAGAATGTTTTACTTGATCTGCCTTATACTAAAAATGGCTTTATTTTATGCATCACAGTTTCCCATTGTTGTATTGGTGTAAAGATATCTTCTTATAAAGTACACTTTTCTTAACATTGCAGCTCTTTTTCTTCTTTTGCAATGGAGCAGATAATAAGCAGGAGGGACAAAAAGCCTGCGCACTCCTGGAGGAAATTTGACACTTGAATTCTGAGGCAATTCAAAGAAGTGGTGAAAGCTAAACTTTTGGCTCCATGATTGTTTTGTATTGAGCATTTACCTTTCCATAGCACACTCAAGTTTCTAAAATTGACATACCCGTATTTTTCAGAGTATAAGACATTCCGGACTATAAGATGCACCTACCTTTTTTGGGGAAGAAAACAAGGGGGAAAAAATTCTGCCTTTGCCTTCTAGCAATTTGCCTCCTTGCAGCAAACAGCCTGTTTCAATTTCAGCTTGAGCACAGCATGATTAGCACAAGCAGCTGATTGTCGGTTGGATCGGCCTCCCAAAGATCAGCTGTTTCAGGCTGCAAGGATTGCCTCTGCATATCCCATTTTCCGGGGGCCAGCAGGTGGGCAGGGCTACATTCGGTGTATAAGATGCATCCAAATTTTCACCCTCTTATGGGGGGAAAAGTGTCTTATACTCCAAAAAATAAGGTATGTTGCCATGTTCATCACATTAGGAATATATAGGTTATTAAAACTGTCTACAAAAAAATAGTGTAATTTCATATCAAGTGATAATGTTGCATTTCTCTTCAGTATTTTCTTGACATATGAAGTAATCAGGTATGTTGTAGCTAAATAAATGTATAGTCCTAGTGAAAAAAGGGGATCTTTATTTTTCTTTGTAAGCCGCCTAGTCATTTACAAAGGTGAGATGAGTGGCAAATAAGTCAAATAAATCAGCAATTCCCAAGGTCACTCAGTCATTGGCTCACTACAGAATGTAATTTTATCTTTTAACACATTTGTTTTAAATATCTTCCTATATGTATTGGCCAGTGACTGCTAATTCAGATCATATCCATATTAACCGTCTGCATGGATGTGCTAAGATTCTGTATTCACTCGTGCTCTGCTCTTACATAATTGCCACAATTATTTCTGATTAGCATATTTTGATGTTTTCAGTTATTTGGTATGTATATTTATCTACTTAAGCTAATGAATGTACTACATGTGTTTTCTTTAGATTCACTTGGGCCACAGTTTATTAGATGTGCAGATATCAGAGGATCCTTGTATTTGTTACAAGCGGTCTTAACACCAGTCATCCCTCTGAAATTCATTTCCGTGTTGCTGCAAGATGCAGCAAGATTTTGTAATTTAGATCTCTGCAGGCTGTTCCTGTTGTGCAGAGAAGAGCAACAAAAATGATTAGTGAACTGGAGGCTAAAATATATGAAGAACAGTTGCAGGAACTGTGTATGTTTAGTTTAATGAAAAGAAGGACTAGGGGTGACATAACAGTATTCCAATATCCCAGGGGTTGCCACAAAGAAGAGGGAGTCAAGCTATTCTCCAAAGCACCTGAATGCAGGACAAGAAGCAATGGATGGAAACTAATCAAGGAGAGAAACAACCTAGTACTAGGGAGAAATTTCCTGACAGTTAAACAATCAGTGGAATAGCTTGCCTCCAGAAGTTGTAAATGCTCCAACACTGAAAGCTTTTAAGAAGAGATTGGACAACCATTTGTCTGAAATGGTATAAGGCAGGAGTGTCAAACTGGTGGCCTGCGGGCCAAATGCGTCACACACAGGCCACGCTCACCCCCACTCCGCAAAGGCAAAAACTCATGATACATCACGTGGCGTGATTGAGTTTGACACCTGTGGTATAGGGTTTCTTGCCTGAGCAAGGGGGTTGGACTAGACCTCCAAGATGCCTTCAACTTCTATTCTATTCTATTCTATGCCATTCATTTGATTCTCTGATTCATTTGATTTCTGTAAAAGTTTAGATCAGTAACTATCTGCATAGAAATCTGTCCCAAATGCTGATTTTTCTTTTGCACATGAAACAGTTTCTCATACTCCTAATAAAAAAACTTTTAAAAAATGAGACAGAAGTTCCTCTACCTTTGCTGAATGTTTTGCTTGACAGGAGTGTACTAGGCTATACAATCTCTGTTTTAATTGCATTTCTGCACAAGTTTTGTTATATTTGTTTTCTATTTCTCCTCTAGTATTCCAGGAGTATTATTCAATTAAATTGCTTAAGTACTTTAGATTAAACATTGATTGACATTGGTACTCTATTGTAAAAGGTAAACATCTGTGCTAGTCGTTCCCAACTCTTGGGGGCGGTGCTCATCTCCGTTTCAAAGCTGAAGAGCCAGTGCTGTCCGAAGACGTCTCCGTGGTCATGTGGCTGGCATGACAAAACGCCAAAGGCACATGGAATGTTGTTACCTTCCCACCAAAGGTGGTCCCTATTTTTCTACTTGCATTTTTTACGTGCTTTTGAGTGCTAGGTTGGCAGAAGCTGGGACAAGTAACGGGAGTGTACCCCATTATGCGGCACTAGGGATTCAAAATGCTGAACTGCCGACCTTTCAATCTACAAGCTCAGCATATTAGCCACTGAGCCACCGTGTCCCCATATTATGTTATACATTTATATACTCTATTGTATATATACTCTATTATATGTAAATATACTCTTGTACCTACGAGGTAATCAGGTAAAAACTCAACAGTTTTTTCTCACTTTCTGTGTGAGACTATCTGGCAATTTTTAAGGGCCCTCCTATAAGGCCTATGTCATCAAGTTTAAGAAAAAACTGGGATATATTTCTACTGTCATTTAAAAATCCCATCTGTAAGCATTGATTCAACCTTATATTTGTCTGACATTCTCCTAGGCATATTCATTTGTCTACCTATAGGAAGTGGCTGTGTGACAGCTTTATGTGTACTATTGGAAAAATACCATTATTATATATATATGTAGGTCTTTGGTTATTCGGGTTTTCTCCCACATAAAATTGGAAGTGTCATGGCGATGTTTCGATGAAGTCTCATTCGTCTTCAGGCTGGTGTTTTTGGCTTCATGCTTCTAGGAGCAATGTGTGATCACAGCTGTTTCTTCCTTTTAACTGCCAGTGGGGGCGAAGCCAAACAACAGCAATGCAGCTCACCAGCTCAAATCCCCCTGCAACTCAGACTAACACGAGCACAACCAAGCCCCCACCTAAACAGAACACACACCCAGCCAATCAGAGCACAGCCAAACCCCCAACCAATCAGAACACACCTCCACCCAATCAGAACACAGCCAAGCTCCCACCCAATCAGTTCATACCCCCACTGGCAGTTAAAAGGAACAGCTGCGGTCACACGGTGCTCCTAGAAGCACGAAGCCAAAAACACCAGCCTGAAGACGAATGAGACTTCGTCGAAATGTCACCAAGACACTTCCAATTTTCCGCGGGAGAAAACCCGAATAACCAAAGACCTACATACAAACACCCGCGAAAACCTCAGAAAACAAATATATATACATACATACGTACATACATATATATATATATATATGGAATGTTTTGCATGAACATTGAGTTGGCTGGTTGCTCGTTGTTGATTTGATGGAGTAATGAGTCTGACGTCATTTTTTTATTTTTCTAGATTCAATTCCAGTCAGCATGAATTTGCCAGTGAAGTTTGAATGTAGAAACATGTGGAGGCCCACAGTTGCCCAGCCTCTTCTTTAGAATTTACAGGAACTAAGCAAATAGGCAGTTCCCTTACATCAATCTTATCAATGGCTTTCAGTATTGTCTTTTCCAGCACTCCCTAACCATTGGCCTTTCAGATACAATACATATCAGTTTGCATAATTGTCTGCCAGGCTAGAATTAGGATACGATCCCATACATGTATAAGTCACTAGACTGGGGAAAGCTGGTATATTTCAACTATCAGAAACTTCTCAAGGTCTTAATGGAGCTCTTCCCCTTACCTACTGCTTGATTTCTTTCATGGAAGGTTATGGAGATAAAACAATGGTCCTTGAAGCATATCTTCACTGTAGGATTATTGTCAGTTTAATCGCTCTGGTTGTCTAAAGACATATCTATGAACTGATCTTATGCTTACTTCAGTCTCGACAAAGCTTATAGATATCATGAAATGTCCTTGTTGATTATAGCATCAGGGGTTTTTTAGCAATCAGTATTCTACTGAACTTTTGCTATCACTGATTTCAATGGAAGTGTAAATGTTCTGGCTGGTCTATGCTGAACTTGGGTGGTGTTTCCAGAAGAGGAATTTTCCAAGGGAGGCTTCAAAAAAGTTTCCAAGAATGAATTAAGGTTTGTTTGTTTTTTTGCAATTGGATAAGGTAGAAGAGAGAGAGAAGCTGTTGAATCTCTTTTGACTATATTTTTGGTGGTGGGTGGGAGGACATTTGTAGAGGACAAGATTGTAACAGACAAAACAGAAAATGTTTATTATTGATTAATCTCTTTCCCAGAACTTACATTTTTATCAGGCCTCAATCCTATGAGATTAAAAAGATTTCATAATAAATACCTCTGAGCACGTGCAAAATACTTGGTATGTTTCCCATGAGCTATGGAAATTCAGATTCTAATATAGCTTTCCTTATCAATCAGATGTAAAATATATGTTGAAAATCAGGATTGGGATTATGATGATAGCTTCCTTTTCATCCAAAAACAGGACAGAATTCTGAATAGAAGATGAGATGAAGTTTGCACTCACATCAAGACAAATATTGCATGTGATAAATGCTAAAAGAAACTAAATCCTGACACTAAGTTCCCCCGTGGATATAACATTGTGTGTAAATTCTTTCATGTCAGGAATGTTGTCCCACCAGCCAAGCGAGACCTTGCGAGCCAAGCTATGCAAGTTTGACTTATTTACAGGCTCTATTTCAGATCTTTGAAGAAAGAAACTGAGTGTCAATGTGGTCTGTTGCATCTTATTCTTTTTAATACAGATTAATTTGAAATAATAGCTTCACAGTGTTCTGCTCAGCCACGCTTACATGTTCTCTGATCCATCAATTGCATAATATGAAGGTAGCCATTTGGTTTATTGTTCAATTCAAAACTAAGTCAATGGATTGTCTTTTCTTCAAGGTATCCCTTATTTCAAGGGTATAGAATGATGTAAAGAAGCACAGGAAAGGTCAGCAACAGCTTCGGTATCGCCCATCCCATGGCCAACAGTCTGAGGAGACCTATTTGTTTCTTATGACAATCTTAGCCCATATGGTAAAATGCATATTTCCATTTAAATTATTTCTAGCCATGCTTCTCTAAAAATTAACATTGGGTGAGTATGGAGGAGAAATAAATGAACTTTTTTGTGCCGTATATTTCTAATTTTTATCAATGTAGAAGTAGCTACAAGTGACATCAACTCAGGGATCCTTTTCGTCCATCCACAAATGAATTGTTTTCTTATCTATGCCAAGGTCATGTCTCTTGTTTTTAAAAAAAACAATAGAAGGTGCTTTGTAGTGCATGAGGGCATGCACATATCTATCTACCTACCATTCTTTAAAGCAGCCAATTCTTTTTCTGGGATCACATGGCTGTTACATGTGCAATCCTGGGAGAAAAAACAAGCTGCTTTAAAGAGTTGTTAACTGCTTCTATGTTAATATTCCTTCATGTTCCAAAGTACTTTTCCACATTATTTTCAAATCTTTTTTTTTTTTTTTGCTTTGGAAACACATTTGGTGTAATACTTAAGGTGCTGGCTAGAAATCAGGAGACAGTATCTAATATCTCCTTAGGCATGAAAGCCCGGCTGAGGTAACTTTGGGCCAGTTATCACTCTCTGCCCAATCCACCTCACAGGGTTGTTGTAGGGAAAATAGGAGAAAGGAATTTGCATATTGACCACTGTAGGACGTTAGCATCCACCCCTCTCCTAGAAAAATGAAATATTATGGGAAATATTAAAAAGAGAATATTATATTTTCCCTAAAGGAGAAACATGTTTCTAAAGACAAACTCAGAGCCTCAGCTCCCTGCCTGCCCCCAGCAGATATTTTGGTGTCAACCTATCTACAAGACAAAGGCTGGGCCAGCTTAACTACAAAACAAAAGACATGGCCCTCAGGACATGATAGGATTAGCCCTCAAGATCCAAACTAGGACAAAGCCATTAAGCCATAATACAGGGGTCTTCAAACTTGGCAAATTTAAGACTTGTGGACTTCAACTCCCAGAATTCCACAGCTAGTCATGCTGACTGTGGAATTTTGGGAATTGAAGTCCCCAAGTCTTAAAGTTGCCACCTTTGGAGACCTCTGCCAGGCTTGGGACTCAAGACAACCTACAAAGTTACCCCGGCATGGCCCCATGGGAGTCTGACAACTAGAGTACATTTCTTACACAGGAACAGGAAGCTCCAAGAGAGGGTAAAAATAGCTCTTCCCTCATCCATGTGCTCTTTTTGCCCAGGAGCTCAAACTATGTGGTTCTGTCCACCGTTAAACCATCTTTCCAACCAGTCTCCATGTTTCCAGTGCCTTTCTTCCCACTTGGAACTGAACCCAGATGGACATTTCTTCCAACACCACCTTGAGTTATTAATATAATAAATGCAGGATAAAAATAAATACATGATCTAAAATTTAAGACTTGGGTTGCATTTAAAACACTGACCAAACAATTTTAAATTTATAATTGCTGTCTAGAAGAACTTCAGGAGAGCGATACTGGATGAAACTGATAACTTTCTCATTAGTTAGCAAATTTTAAATTATAGGTTGATGGTTACTGTTCACTCTTGACATTTGAAATAAAGTACAATTACTTTTCAGCTTCCTATATAATCTATCAATTATATTGCCACCCATCTCGCAGCTCAGGCAGTTTTGGCAGTTTACATTTAAGCAAATATAGAACAGCCTTTTCTAAACCTAGATTAAATCTGTTGCCATCAAATTGGTTATACAATAGATTTCAAAGTATTAACATCTCTCAAAAATGTCTATGTGATGGTACTAGCCTTAAAATGTTGGTCATATTTATTGCATTATAAATTTTTGTAGGATAATTGTCTGGCCTATTTTAAAATCAAGAGCAGGAAGAGAGATTTCCAAATATATTAACATTTTACACTCAGATAAAAATCCTCAAATAACAGTACTGACAGTCACATTTTAACTATTAATATTATTTATTATTATTTATTTATTACATGTATTTATATGCCGCCATTCTCCCGAAGGACTCAGGGCGGCGAACACAAGTTAAGAAACAAGTACAGTAAAATCATAATTTAATTCAAATAATTAATTAGTAGTAAATAATAAAGCCCGGAATCAGTCTCAGCCTATTTGTTTGAAAAGCCAAGTCTTCAAGTCCCAACGGAAGGAGAGGCTTTTTAATAGAGGCTTTTTGTGTACAATAGTTTCAAAAAGTTCATGACAATAAATACTGCTTTCATTTTTGTTTATTACATCATTAAACAATATATTTATATCATATTGGCATGCAAATACAGCAGATTTTTGTTCCATTGCCATAGTTGCCTTATGAACTCTACCTACAATCATGGGAAAACTATCCTCAAAAGATCCTGATGACAGTATTAGAAATAATGTCAGGCTATAAAGAGCACCTATAAATACCTTCCAGACCCTATACTATAAAGCTAGCATCTTATGATCAATAGCCTCTGCAAGATCAACAAAACCCACTGGCAATAAATTACATTTATGGCTGTGAAATATGATTTGGTAGATGAGTAGCCTGGACTCTGTAGCTACAGATAACAGGGACTTGGCTTTCCCGGAAAAGGTTCCACACATTGGCAGAATTGGCTTTCTTTCTTCTAAATCCTGTTAATTGCTTTTGTCCTTGGTCACAAACCTTTCTACATGAAGTGAGTCTGGATGAGTCACCATTTTTCACTCTGTTCAGGCTTTCCAGAATTAGAATAAAATGAGGACTGAAGGGATGAGGCCATCCTCGCATGACATTCTGATCATGTTGGAAGGATTGCCCATACATTTGTCTTCTCTCATATAAACTCTTCATGAAGTGTTGCCAGAAATAGCCCATGGGGCATTGTAGGCAGGCTGTAAAACATTTCATCTGCAATTGCAGGAAATACATATTTTAGTCAGGGAAATTCAGCCCTACCCACATAAAGAGGCTTTCCTTTATCTAAGGCCTGTCTTGCTTTCCAACACATTTCCTTTTTGTTGCCAGGCAACCATATTCTATGTGGTGAGCGCATGTTGTGTAACCTCTCCAGTTCTGCTTTTATTAGAAGAATATGCACCTTTGCCAAAAATGGATACCCCCCCTTTTTTTTTATAGGCAAATGTACTGGAACATAACAAACCCAGAAATTCTTTTTTTAAATAGACCCTAAACATTTAAAACAACTGTCAGAAATTAGTGACTGTCAGAAGATTTCTCAGTTCCTTCGTGGCCATGTTTCATGCCCTTACTGTCTTTGAATTTCTGTCAATCCAAAAGGACATGTGTTTTTCCTATAATTTGTGCAATTTGTGAAATTAGAATAAATATGTTTAAACATTATATTAGTGTGCTTGGACTCTACTAATTTTGTGCTTGTAAAGATATTTTCCCATTCTATATTAGATGATTGGCATGAAGGAGCAAGTGATTTATTTATTTTTTAAGAATATGAGGAAGTTCTGCAATGGAGAGGAAATTATTTCATATTAAGATTGTGTTTGTAGAACATGCTGGATTAAACTCAGTTAACAAGTACAAACTCCAACTATGTAGCTACCATATCATATGAAGTTAATTAAAAATGGCTACCATTTGGAGTTTCCAGCAATGGAGTGCAAGTCTCAATTTCCAGAAACCCATGATGGTAGTAATTTGGCTTAGACAACAAGATAGCTATAATCACATGCCCACTATTCAGGGGTAGGTTTCACTTATCTTTGCTACTGGTTTACTTGCGCGCATGCCCCGTCTATGCATGCGCAGAAGCTTCTGCGCATGCACAGATCGTATTTGATGACGTCCAAGTAGATGGGCGGAGCCTCCCACCACTGCTGCTACCGGTTCGCCTGAACCGGTGTGAACCAGTAGCAACCCACCACTGCCACTACTCAAGGTTTTTAGTGCCACATTGCTAAAACAATTCATTCTAGCATGATAAACTGATATATGTTAACAAAGATGCGTTGGCAAAATGAAAAACCTAGTTGTGGCAGCCTTAATCATTAGGAATTGAGAAGAAGGTAGACGACTCTGACAGAGATATGCAGGAGCTGTTGGTTAGGCAAAAGGCTAAAGTCTTTTAAAACCCAAAATAGTCAGACAGTATAATATTCAAAAGCAGCGGAGCTATCTCCCCAAAGGTATAAGAGGAGGAAATATACCACAATATGAAATTCTAACATTATGCTATTATAGCCAATCTCAATGTAAAAGTAACTTTAACCTGTAGTGTGATTTCCTGCTGTATTCTATCTAATAGGACTGTCACTGTCATGATAAATGCCTAACTACTATATCTCCCTGGTCACCCAGACCTGCAAGGGTTAACTGACCACATATCCCATAATCCCTGTAACCACTCCTTACCTCTTTGCCCCTCCTTCTGGGTACAAATGGTCCAACCACATGGTCCACAATTCATTCCAGATGTATACCTGAAAGAGAAAGGTACAAGGTCAGTGACCTCCAGTACCATCAGATCTACAATAAAGCTACAGAAAAGAATTGAAGTTTGTCTCTGAGTTATTGGGCTAGATCCAGCTTCTAACAGTCACGAATCTACCTAGTTGATCTGTAGTGGATTTTGTGATCTCAGAGTAAAGCCTATAAGGTGCAAAAGCTGCAGATAGTGTGTGGTGTCAATTAATTAGGTTTATATACCGGTAGTGGTTGTGTGCTACATGTTGACATAATAGAAGGAAATATATCCATTGTGTCTAAGAGGGCAATTAAGTATGATGGTGTTAATACAGTGCACCATTGCCAAGCTTTTTTTCTATAGAGATCTTAAGTGAAATGACAAGATGCTAGGCATGCAGCTATTTATTATTGTCCTTATATTGTGCTCACTTAAAGTTAACCATGCTCTGAAAAAGGAACTATGATGAAAGGCTATTTTGTACAAAAGGATATTACAGTGATGTTGCTTCTTGTGTGTGCTGGAGCGAGAGACATGATAACCACATCTCCAGTTCAGCTATTGTGTTTGATTTCCTCTGGATGATGTGGAGACATCTTCAGCATAACCTCTTTTGATAAACAGGTTGCCAGGGACAAGAGAAAAATAGCTGGCATTTTTGCAGTTTGTTAAATAATTCTTTCCATTTGCCTTCTCCTTCCTGGAACAGCGACCATACAATACTCAATACGAGCACAGAGTTAATTCCAAACCCAGTAGATTTTATTAAAAAAATCTTCAACAGCACATTTCCTATAATAATTCTCAGTTTCAGATGTATTGTAATCCTTGGGAATAAGTGTGTCCCTGGAGAAGGATTTTTTTTTTTCAGAACACATTGGACTTAGAATAAAACTCTTTTCAGTAACTAGATTATGTTATTTTCTGTATGAAACAGGTGGTATCTCATTTTCAGGGTTGTCTCTTTAATAAATTTAGAGCAAATTAAAATTTTGAATAGATGCCAGTTACCAACGGAAAGTATTACTTTCCTTGATAGTTAGTAATCACTCCTGAAAATAACAACTGTGAACAGTGGAGAGTATTGTATTGTATGTGGTATACAATAAATAATTCTATACCATCCATCCAGTTTAGGATATTTTAAAAGCTCTTGTGGGCAATGATGGATTATTTTTGTTTCCAGTTTGAATTACATTTCTTTATATGTAACAAAACTAGTCCATTAGATGATTGACAAATAACTGATTAGATCCCACCTAGTTCCTGGCTGTTAAATTACAAATGGGAGGAGGTAGCACACTTATTCTGTGCTGATCGAATGGCCTATTAGACAGTTTCATATTTTTATTAGCTCACCAACTAATTCCATTTGGTCATTTTCGAATAGGATTTTCCTTCTTTGAATCTCCCTCCATTCTCTTTCTCCTCTGAATGCTTCATTAACTGGCATTATTTTAACATTTTATTTTGTGCTGCATGAACCACAAACATTTACACAAATAAGGCTTATGCTTAGACATTTATCTTAAGCCAATTGATTTCTAATTTTTGCCATTTCACTGTGCTTGTTAGATGCCAACCCTGTGTTCTGACCCAAACACGACAAACCCTCTGAAGTTAACTCAAAGATTCCTTTATTAGGAGCACTAGCAGCCCTGGCAAAAAGTTTCTCTCTCACCTCAGGCTAACAAGTCCATCCGGCACATCTGCCACATCTATTCATCTCCGCCCCTTGCCTTTTATCCCCAGAGCTAGGGTGGGGCTTCGCTAGCAGAAGTGGCTCTTCCTTCCCAAGGATCGGCCCATGGATTTCCACTGCTCTGCTCTCCTCTCTGCCTTCTACGCATCCATGCGTCAGGCACTTGAGGATGTTCCTCCTCTTCCTCATCAGCCACCTCTAGACCTGGGGGCTGTTGACTCTCCATCTGAGGGCTGACGGACGGCCCAGGCTGTGCCTCTGTCGCTCTCTCTGCCAGCTCCATTCTCTCTTCCCCCTCGGAGCTCTCAGGTTGCCTTGATGCTGACTCTGACTCCCACGCCTCCTCATCTGATTCAGCTGCCTGAGGGGCCAGCAGCCGATAGGTCACAACACCCTGGTTATCAGGGTAACTTACTGAAAAAATTACATAACTTTAGATATAAAAGCTCTATCTCAAAAACTAAAACTTCTCTCAGGAACTTCTTAAAAATCCTTATCAGATATTTTGCATTGGTGAATGCTTTCTGGAATTTGTAAATATTCCTTGAAACATGTACCTTAGATCGAGTTCCCTACGGTTATGAAATAGTACAGGATTTCCTGAAGCTGGACGTATCAATCAAATAACATACCTGATCTATAGATGGGAATTCTGAATTCTGTCTACCAGCCAACTTAAATCCATTTGTCTGCCCTTCAATCTAATTGCACACTGTTTCTTTATGGCTGGGTTCATACATTGTTATAATCAAGTTTTTCCTAACTTGGTGCCCTTCGATGTGTTGGGACTCTGGATTCTATAAATCCCAGTCATTTTACCACAATATATTAATATATGATATAGTTTAAAGTTTATGGCTGGGTGCAGTCATAAAGACTACACAGCTAAATCTGTTTTATTTCTTCTAGAGCTGCCTGAAAGTTCAGATGTCATAATTTAGTGACATGATTCTCTGTGGGAAATACATAGAAGAAGAATGAAATCCTTAAATAGGCTTAACATCGTTTTTTAAAAAAAAACATAATGTAAGCTCCCTGCAAAAATACTCAGAAGGAAAAAAAAAACCTGGCCTTAACCACTGTAGAATGTTGCAGCCCTGTAGAATGTTGTGTGAACTTGGTCAATTGCGGTTTTGATGACTCATCTGCAATATCACAACCAACTATGGATGTGGCCCAAATGGTGTAGAAAGAACTAGGGCAGTAAAAAAAAAAGGGACAAAATACTTGAACCTTCTGCATCATCCCAAGGGCCAAACTGAGGTTTGATCAGGATCTTTGAGCAGTAATGCCTTGTGGAATGTTATGATATCCAAGGCATGTCATAGCAAAGACTAGCAAAGACAATTTAGTCTTTTCTTGTTTATTTACAAAGCTTCTTTGCAGCTCAGCAGTTTAAGAAGGAATTGCTGTAAATAGATGACCATCAAGTACTTTATAACACACACACACACACATATATATATATACCGTGTTTCTCCAAAAATAAGACCCTGTCTTATATTTTTTTGAACGCTGAAATAAGTGCTTGGCCTTATTGACATGCACTCAAAAGCCCAATTGGGCTTATTATCAGGGGATGTCTTATTTTGGGGTATATATATATTCTGAGGTTTTCACGGGTGTTTGTATGTAGGTCTTTGGTTATTTGGGTTTTCTCCCGCGTAAAATTGGAAGTGTCTTGGTGACGTTTCGACAAAGTCTCATTTGTCGAAACGTCGACAAATGAAGATGATGAATGAGACTTCATTGAAACATCACCAAGACACTTCCAATTTTACGCGGGAGAAAACCCGAATAACCAAAGACCTACATACACACACACACACACACACACACACACGGTAGAAAATATGTGTACATTTTTTAATTCTCCAGAATTCTTCCTCAGGTGTCAAGACAAAAAAAAATTAGGTATTTGCACTGAGAGAATAGATGTTTATGAGAATTATACAAATATAGAACTGTTTTCTCACAATGACTGCATTCATGAGGTATGATTGTAATCTAATTTCTTCACTCATATAATACTCATTGGATTCATACATCATGTTTAGCCATAATGCAATTTGTTTCCTATTGGCTTAGCACATTGTGTCACCTTTTGCTTTCATTTGTAAATCCTACCTTATTGTATTATGCTAACCAATTGAGTTTAGTTTATTCAGTATACCATAATTAAATAATAGATACCCTCACGTCCATACTTGGTCCAGGTTTATAGATAAAAGCAATGCTATGGTGTGTTTTGTTTTGCTAACTTAAAATACGGTACTCTATAAATCCAGCCTGTGTGATAAATAAACTGTTATATTTTTGCATGTTGGCAAATAAGGCAATTGCAATTTATTCCACATAATATAGTTAAGCAGACCATAGCTTTCTGTAATGTAGCTATTGAAACCTTGTTATTGAAAGAGAGTCTTTTCTAAAGTCTTTCCAGTATCTCTAGCTGGTGACCTCCGGTGAGCAAATTCACGGAAGAGCCTCCACCAACTTCTTTATGGCTGAATGGAAAGTCCTCAAAGACCTAATAAAGCCCAAAGACCGAAAGTCTCCCAAGCCTGCTTAAGTTTATAAGCTTCTTACGTAATTAAGTCCCCAAACAGTACCCAAACTCTTCAGCTCATTAACCCCTTTATGAGGTTTCAGATTGTTCATCAACCCCAAGCATTTATTATATGAAAACAAGATAAATAAATACTACTTTAACAGTACTACAAATAATAACATCAATTATTTGGAGTGTCCCATCAATTCTTGGAAGTCAATAGTCACATTGGAGAACCCTGAATTAAGGAAGGTGAAACAATATTATTTCTTAAAGAGTGTGAATTTGATTGTGGTTGTGGTTATATTCAGCCTGTGCTTCATTGAAGGATGTTACAGCTGAAGACAGCCCACAATATTAATAAGATCTGAGACTGGAGTTTGATTTGTAATTCTACTGCTTTGCCTCCATTATTGATAATTTCATTAAGATTTTCATACTTAATATTTTTAAAAGTTTTGTAAGATTAGAATACCTTTTAACCAACTTAACCAAGATTCCCAGCATTTGTTTATTAAATTTATTTGCTGCCAATCTTGCTATGGGGCTACTCTAGATGGCTTACAACAATAATTAATAATACAATAAACCAGAATTGAAAAGACAGTAACAGATAGCAAGTGCCTCCTCTGCAAAGAAGCTGAAGGAACAGTGGGCCACCTGTTAGGTACTGAAGCAATTGGAGCACCACTTGAAAAAAGCAGCTTTACTTTGAACAGTTTACATCCTGAGACGATATCTGTAAACATCATCCACAACAAATATCCACATCCGCCTATCCCAGGTCCTGGGAAGGACTTGATAGGCAGACAACAATGCCAAATCCAGTCTGAACATCTGGCTGAATATGTGGCGAACAATTATTAGATACATAATAATTTGAACCATTTATATATAATCAGGCATTGTAAATACTCTAGAGCAGGGGTGTCAAAGTCATGTTGTCACAGCATCCTCACATGACGTATCGGGATTTTTTTCCCCTTTGCTAAACTGGGCATGGGTGTGGCTAGCGCGTGATGCATCTGGCCTGTGGTCTGGGAGTTTGACAGCCCTGCTCTAGACTGAGCAAACTCATGGATATTTCTGTATGGAGTAAAGCAGATCAAGTAATTCATTTGGCATCTTCTTAGTTTATAGTCAACTGATTACACATTAACTATTATTACTTTGGTATATTCAGCTGAAATCTGTGGATATTGGTAAGATGGCATGTATCAATTTGTGCTATAAACATCTCTCTATAAATTTCTATCCTATGCCATAATATTTAATTGCATTAGTAAATGCGTGATGTGCAATCAAGGCTTTTATCTGAAAAGTGTGTAAGAATGGCAGAAACTCTCTGTGGAATTGGTATTTGTTCAAAAATTCTTTTATTGAAGCAAAGGTTAAATCATGACTATGTGCTTATATTGATATAACCAGAATATTAAAAGAATATTGACTTCCTTGTAGATTGTCCACATTTCAATCGCAAGTGAAAAATCACTTAGGGGATGGCAAGTAGACAATACTGGAATCAAATGTATTTCTCTACATATGCTTGCCTCTCCCCCATTTTATTTAGTTCCTTATTGTTTTTATACACCAATTCACCGAATTATATTAGGAGTCAGTGAAGGATTACTCATCTCTAGCAGAAGGTGTGTTTACACTGAATATATCTGAAGTTTAAAACCTGTTACATAAAATAGCTAATTAGGAGGCATACCACATGTTCATGAACTCTGAAGGTACCAGTACCATTTAAAGAAAAAAAAGAGGTGGGCTCATTTAATAGTTTGATATATTGAATGTTGTATACTTTATTCAACAAATACTTTTCTAAAAGGAGATAATCTATGATTAATTGAATCTTTACTTCAAGATAAAACATACAATGAAAACAGAAAAATTATATCAATTCTAATAATACCACTGGAATAAAATTATTAAAAGATAGGGCTGTTAACACAATACTATAAAATTAGAACACTAAAACATCTCTATAAAAACCTTAATTATTAGAACAATACAATATACTAAATAGGGGCCTCTGAAAGCCAGCAAAAATGTAAAAAAGACAGTCTACCCATATACCTTATAAAGTTATAGAGCCGTGATGGCATGGCACACAGAGTCATATCTGTGGGTAGGCGAGCTTTGCCCTAGCTCAGCTCCAGCACCCATGCGCGCGCTGGCCAGCTGATTTTTGGGCCTTCCAGGTCCACCGGAATTTGGGAAATGGGGAGGTGGAGAAGGCCATTTTCGCCCTCCCCAGGCTCCAAGAAAGCCTCTGGAGCCTGGGGAGAGTGAAAAACGGGCCTACCGGGCCCACTGGTAACCTTTTTGCCATTGCGTGCCAAAAGCAAGTGGAGCATGTGCAGGGAGGTGGGGAGGCATTGAATTATGGGTGTGGGAACGTGGGCGCACAACCACCCCACCATGCTCCCCAAGCTTTTGGCATGCAATGGTAAAAAGGTTAGCCATCACTGTTATAGAGTCTTACTTCATTTAGTGTCTTCTATAAGTCAAGACTCAATAATGCTTAATGTTGCATTTCAAGTATGCAGATTCAGGAAACCTTTAAATTTTGTTTCCAAATTCTTGTCTCTCTCTCTATGCAAATTAAGTTTATTATTTATTATCTATCTATCTATCTATCTATCTATCTATATATATTAAGAAAAAAGTTTTTTATTTTATGAACAAACAAATATACAATATATAATCAATCATTCATTGTATCGTCTAAGTACATCTTTTCATTTCATTTAATGTAACATTTCCCTCACATTTACTTATCTGTTAATACAATTATCTGTCTCTCTGTTTTATATCCTAACCCAACCTTCAACCCCCCTCCCCACCCCCCACCCCCGCCTTCCCAGAGCAAAAACAGGGTATAACATTTAACAAACATATGCTAAAATATTCTAACTTACTGCAAGATTCAAAGCTCCCTCACACACTTTAACTCCCTTTTTACAAATTATTCATCAACCTTCCCTTTATAAATTCTGAAAATCAATTAAATTAAATTCTTTCTTCCTAAGTATAAAAACCTTTTTCTTAGCATATAATCCAATAACTTTTAGAGTTTTAGAAACATTAACAAACACTGATAAATTTCATTCAAACCCTCAAACACCATTCTATTTCAACATTTAAAATACGAAAATTTCATATTAAACATTCTAAAAATCTCTTAATACATCAATAAAATATTCTTACGTCGTTTCTCAAAATATAAATTCACAACTTTCAGGAAACTATCCATTAAATTTTAATTAACCAGTTTACTCTTCTTCCTTTCTTCCTCCTGCTTTTATTCTCAAGATTCAAACATTTTAAAATCTTAATACATCAATAAAACATTCTTCATTCCTTTCTTTCTATATTTTTTCCAGTCCTTCTTCTTCCCCTCTGCTTTTATTTTGGAGAGTTTTTGAATTTTAATTTGAGATTGATGTATCTTTAAACTCTTTAAAACCTGTTCCCTTCTTAGATTTATTCAGATTTATTTAGATTTATTATCTATATTTAAAGTGTATTTTCTGTATTTCTCATTCTTTAATCCTTTTGTTTTTATTAATAAAAATATTTTACTATTTAAGAATAGTTCCATATCCACAACAATTCTGTTTTTTACTCCTTGCTAGTTAAATGAGAGTTAAATTCCAGCTCATTGCTGGTTGTCTTTGGTGATATCCTGAACCACAAACTAGGCAGCCACATGTTATATGATATAGCCTTAATCTGTTTTACATGTACTAGAAAAAAAGCTGTTTCCTCTGCTTATTTGCACAATGAGCACTTCGAATCATTTGATAATTTTTGAATTCTGGCCATGATTACATTAGTTCGGATAACTTGCTCTTTTGCAGCCAAAATCAAACCTTCAATTTCTTTTTTTAATATTTAATATTCCAGTTGTAAACTATTGTAAGCTTTAATCTTTATCTCCCAGTTGTTTGTAGAAACTGACCATGTCATAATTTTATTTAATAGCATTTGTTTTTATTACAGCATTTTGATATTTATTTTTTGTTTCCTGTACATTTATGTGAACAATGTACATTACAGCTACATTAAGTATCTGCACATAAAAAAATTCAATTTTTAACTGCATCAATGCATACTTTTCTTCTTTGACAGTTTGACCTAAAGTGAATCTCTGCCTTCATTTCTGTGAGGTATGTATAATCTATCAATATCGGTACAGGGATGTAATACATATTGAATAATGATCAGTTTTCTCTTTTTTTGGTGCAAACTCTTCATTTCAGCTTGTGTTCAGTTAATCATTACAACAGGTATGGTCTAGGATGGTGTTGATGGCTTTAATAATGTTTCTCCTATTCAGTTTTGTCTTTAGCACTTTTCTCACTCTTTGGATGTATTCTTTACTAATCATTTTTTGACTTGTCTATTCTTGATGTTATACAACTGCAAGATGCCAAAATACTTGTAGGTTTCATCCTGTTGGTTCCTGATGGTTTGGTCATTTGGCATATCAATCCCATTACTGTTTGCAATTTTATCCTGCTTTATTGCTACTGTAATTTCATCTCATCTCATCTCATCTCATCTCATCTCATCTCATCTCATCTCATCTCATCTCATAAATATCAGAGTTGGAAGGGACCTTGGAGGTCTTCTAGTTCAATCTCCTACTTAGGCAGGAAACCCTACACCACTTTAGACAAATGGTTATCCAACATCTTCTTAAAAACTTCCAGTGTTGGAGCATTCACAACTTCTGGAGGCAAGTTGTTCCACTGGGTTAATTGTTCTGTCAGGAAAGCTCTCCTTAGTTCTAAGTTGCTTCTCTCCTTGATTAGTTTCCACCCATTGCTTCTTGTCCTGGCCTCAAGTGCTTTGGAGAATAGCTTAGCTCCCTCTTGTTTGTGGCAGCCCCTGAAATATTGGAATACTGCTATCATGTCTCCCCTAGTCCCTTTTTTCATTAAACTAGACATACCCAGTTCCTGCAACCGTTCTTCATATGTTTTAGCCTCCAGTCCCTTAATCATCTTTGTTGCTCTTCTCTGTACTCTTTCTAGAGTCTCCACATCCTTTTTACATCGTGGCAACCAAAACTGAATGCAGTATTCGAAGTGTGGCCTTACCAAGGCATTATAAAGTGGTATTAACACTTCACATGATCTTGATTCTATCCCTCTGTTTATGCAGCCTAGAACTGTGTTGGCTTTTTTGGCAGCTGCTGCACACTGCTGGTTCATATGTAAATGGTTGTCCGTTTATTTTAATAAATAAATAAAATTTATTTATTTTATTTGTGTATTGTAGCTGCCCATCTCCCAAATGTGACCCTGGGTTGTTTATTGTTTGAAAGACTAATAGTCTGATATAGTAATATTTCATCTCTATTTTCTGCCTTCACTGATGCCTATTCTAAGCTCCCATAACAATGTTTAACAGTAATTTATTATTTTTTTTCCTTTTGTTCATATTGAAAAATTTTCAGAAAGATTTCTATGGCTTGATTCCTTTATTTTTGTGCAAGTGTATTTTTTCTTTATGTGTAGTGTAACACATCCTTTTTATTTGATCTTTTCCTTTTGAATAAATTGTAGGATCCCAATGCTATGTGCCAATCATAGTATCATCCATCAAGTTTCAGTGATGTCTGTTATATTGTATTTGTCTTCTTCAATTAGAATGTAGTTTTCCCTATTTGCTTCCCATACTCTCTACGGGAATAGCACAGAGCTCAGGTAGAAATATCTGGTTTTGAGCAGAACCACCTGCTGACATCTTTTTTATAGAGATTTACAAAACTCTGGATCCCCACAGTGATGTCTTACTTGCCGTTTTGTGTTTTGCTCTTTAGGACCCAGTCCTTGGCTATTGGTCCTGGATGGGGTTACACTGCCCCAAAAGACCTAGTACACCACCTGAGTATTTTCCTGGACTCACAACTCTTGCTCAAGGAGAAGATGGCAGGCATGGCTAGGAGGTCCTTTGCTCGACTTAATGTGTGCCAGTTAAGTCCTTTCCTGGATTGAGAAGCCCTTCTTTCAGTCACTCATGCACTGTTCATCTCCTGTATAGACTACTGCAATGTGCTCTACATAGGGCTTAAAAAGTATCTGGAACTACAAGTGGTGCAGAATGCAATGGCATGAGCATTCTGGGTACTTCTGGAGTTTGCATGTAACACCTCTACTATACAAGCTGTATTGAGTACCAGTTTTCTTCCAAGTCCAATTCAGGTTGTTGGATATCAGCTTTAAAGCTCTTTAGGGCACGGGACCAAGTTACCTGAACAACCATCTCATCCCAATTTCATCTATCCATCTCACTTAGTCAGGCAAGGAGATATGTTGCAGATCCTATTGATTAAAGAATTTCAACTGGCAGGATCCAGGAAGAGAGCCTTTTTTGCCGTTGCCCCTGCCTTTTAGAACATCTTACCCCTAGACGTGAAGAGTGTTAAAACCTATCTCTGCCAATTGGCTTGTGGGTAAAAAGTTATATGTGATCATGGAGTAGTTGGTGATTTGAGAGCACTCTGTCCACATTTTAAAATCTGTAATATTTTAATTTTGACTGGTTCTTAACTCCATTTTATTTGTTGTTTTTAGTTTTTTTATTGTAAACCACCCAGTCTCACTTAGGTGAGATGGGCGGTTTAGAAATGTGAATAAATAACATAATTGGTATTGGGCTTTTGCCACCAATTCTTTTAGTAATTTAATACCCTCCTAATGAAACTATCAAAGCACCTATGAACCATTTCCTTCCCAGAGTTTGTTAACATATATCCTGTGTTTTCCCAAGTGTTCTTTACTAAGATAACATATGTCAGTCAGAATACAAACTCTTTTTTGGCAATATTATCTGTGTAGCCAGTGGTTAATTTTCAGAATCTGTTGTTCTTTTTGTACCAAGTCAGTTCTAAATATATATAAAAAAACCTATATGCTCATGGTTTATTTTTTTATTTGTAAACCACGTTGACCTGTATGCTACATTAATCAAAATAAATCAAGGATGTTTTCTTAATCTTCCTGCCCAAGAGCATGTAGAGATTAGAAGTTTTTGATAACTGAGGTCAAAACTTTCTCCACACATTATCTTGTCCTCAGCTCCATGACTTCTTAGAGACACTGTGGGATTTTCACATATATAAATCTATTATATATGTCCAAGAGCTATGCAAATTAGCTCTTTCAAAAAAAAAAGAGCTATAATGAATCAATGGAATGTACGTATCATTTACTTAACTGTTGTTGTTAATTAATTATGGTATTAAATTCTGATATGAATTAGGTTAAATTATACTAAGCCTAGGTATTTGGAATTCAAAATGTACAGCATATTTTTGTTTCTCTGAAAGGTTACCTGTGTGTAAATTAATGCAAATAAGGAAGCAACTACTGAAAAAAGCATGGCAGATAAAAGTAAACCTGATTACTTTTTGACACACATTGAACAAGATCTATGTCAGAAATTTTTAAAAAAATTAAGAGAGATTCTAAGGGTTGGAACATCAAATAAAAGTCGCATTGTCTGCTTGTAGATTTTTTAAAAATACACTTTGCTTCTCTGTTTTGAACAGAGGCCCAGTGATATCACTGTGGTCTCTTGTTTAAAATGAGAAGTGAAGCTGGGAGACACAATGAAAGGCAATCAGTCTTCAACGGAGCTTCAACACTCTGGACCTGGAACAAAATGTCCTAATACATCTCAAAACAAACCAGCCTCGTTTCTATAAACACGGACTGGTTGTAACAGGTGAGATTTCTCTCCAGTTAAGTGAATGCTTTATTAACTAAAAACAAGGAAGCAATAGCATTTGGATTAGCATCAAAGAAGCAACATTAGTGGCTTTTAAGATTTGTATGGTAAACATGAATTTTTATAAAAACTGCAGACATTAATGCCCTTTGATTACAGACCTGTCGCATTTTTGAAGGACATGAGAGCTAGGAGAAAAATGAAAAGCAAATACAAATATTCTGAGATTAAACAAATCTGTTAGAAAAATAATGTATGGATGTCCGTCATTTCTCCCATAATCAACCAACTCTTAATCTGTTTTGGGAGAGGAGGACAAAAGAGTTTTAAGAGCTGAACTTGAGGATATCTATCTAGCTTACTGCTGATAGTTGTTATGTTGTTTAATTATGCTTCCCTCCCCCTCCCCCAAAAAAAATCTGTAATAAAACTAATTTATAAAAGAGTGGTTTCTTGAACCTCTGCCTGTTGAGTTTGAATAAGGGTCTGGATGAAGCCTGACAAGAGATTGGAACTAGATTCCTTGAACTCTTGTTTTTGAAACAAAACGTTTACTTTTCTGGAGAACTAGATGGCATTAACAGAAATAATGATAATTTATTAATTGGATTTTTACCTTGCCCTTCCACCAAAAATGAGTATCAAGTTGTTAATTACAGAAAAATTCAACTAAGATCTGCAACCAGTTTAGATATGTTTGGCTCTTTCAGAGAGGGAAGAAATCAAGTGATATAGTGCTTCAAGCATTGGACCAAGATTCAACTTTTCTTTCTGGCCTCATTCATCCACATTCACTGCTTGACCTTTGACTATTCACTGTCTCTCACCTGAGCTACCTCACTGAAAACTGGAGGACAAAATGCTATATACATCTAAAGAAAAGGTAAAGAATTAATCAATTAATCAACCAATCACTTAAGTCATATGAATGCTTAAACTAAGAATTAATCAGTTATTTTTCCCCTACCTTTTCAAGATCTTTTATTTTTATATCATGGCAGGATCTAGTATGTCTTTGACTAATCTGTCAAAGATTACTAATCTTTTTAGGCTTTTGACAGAATCTACAATAACTAATCTTATAAACCTTTCTGGCAGCCATTTTCCATGAAAAAGTGAGGTAGGAATGCTGTGTGTGTGTGTGTGTGTCTGTGTCTGTGTGTCTGTGTGTACATATATACACATACACACACAGTGTGTGTGTGTGTGTATTTTTCAGTCAGTTAATCCTGTTCATATTGCAGTAGAGCTTATTCTACTACAGTGTAACTTTTTTGATCTGAAATATATGTTAATTAATCAGTTCAAACAAAAACAATTTTAATAGTCTGTCAAATTTGACTGAAAACAGAGATAAAGTTCTTTTAAAAGTTTGAGTTATGCTTAATTCAATAAACAAACAGCTAGAATGCAGAAGCACAGGAGAAAACATTTTTTTTCTTTTTTTAAAAAAGCAATTACCATTCTTGTTAATTTCCTTCAGAAATCTTGGCCACAATATTTTTTAAAAAATCCAACCTATGATGTTTCTAACAGAATAACAAGGTTAGAAGGGACCTTGAAAGTCTTCTAGTCCAACCTCCTGCTCCAGCAGAAAATCCTACATCATTTTGGACAAATGATTGTCCAATCTCTTCTTAATAACTTCCACTGTTGAAGCATCCATAACTTCTGAAAGCAAGCTATTTCACTGATGAATTGTTCTAACTGTCAGGAAATTTCTCCTTAGTTCTAGATTGCTTCTCTCCTTGAATAGTTTCCATCTATTGCTTTGAAGAATAGGTTGACCCCCTCTTCTCTGTGGCAGTGTCTTGGATATTGGAACACTGCTATCACGTCACCTTTAGTGTTTCTTTTCATTAAACTAGACATACCCCATTCCTGCAATTGTTCTTCATATATTTTAGTTTTAAATGTGAGCTGAGACCACGTCAATCTGTTATGAACAGTTAAATACCCATTAAGACTTCAATTTATTTAATCTGCAAGAAAATACATTCAGCAAGGAATTTCTTGTTCAGCATTGCAAATGGAAATTTATAAATAAATCCATTGAGAGAGAACACTTATTTAAATAGCACTAAGACTGTAGCTGCACATGGCCCTTTTGGCTAGAAAATCAGATTTGGAAGGTTGAAGAAAGATAATTGTTATGATTGTTATTATTTGGCTTTGTACAAACCCTTACTGTAACTGCATATTAACTAATGAAGAATTAAAATATAAACAGAATTTTAAAAGCCTTTTTAAAGAATGATAAAATACTGTCAAAAAGCAATATTCCAATATCTGTAATATCAAATTAAACATACAGAGTTGTCATTGGAGACTGTAATTATCTGTGGTAACACAAAGCAATGCAAATAAGAAAAGGCCACATCCAGAAGAGAAAGTGGAGTTAAGTAACTGATAAGTGGCTATTTATAAAATCTTTTTTAAACCATAGCTGTTGTGGCCCGCCAGCAGCCTGTGCAGCTGATAGCTGATTCCAACAGCGAGGAGGCTGGTGTCGTGATTCGCCAGCAGCCTGTGCAGCTGGCACCCGAGTCAGACAAAGAGGAGGCTGGAGAAGATTTGGTGTCAGATGCGGGGATTCAGCCAGGGCCTTCAGAATCTCCAGAAGCTCCCATAAGTGAAGAGGAAGAAGAGGAGGAGCCTCTTCTCAATGCACGGGCGCGCAGAGCTGCCAAAAGGCAGGAATGGCTCCTCAGGAGGAGGTCTCCTCGAGAGTAAGGCTCGGGGCTAATTGGCCACTTCCCTAGCCTATTTAAGGAATGACGATGACTGAGGCAATTTGCAGAAAACAACTTCGTTCATATTCCTTCACGTACTGACTCCAGAAACATCTGATTGGCTCTTGCTTCTCGTGTCATTTTTCCTGCAAATTGCATTCTGCCAACCATAGTAAGCTTACAGTTATCTGAAAGACTGTGCCTCAGAATTTAGTTATTATTCCTTGGACTCTTGTCGGCTGTTAATGAAGTTAAATTAACAGCCCTTGTTCAGAAAAGACTGATTTAAACTGCTTGTGTTTGAACAACTACTAAGAAAGCTCATTAGTAGTCCTTAATTAGTAAACTAAGGTTTGTACGGACTTTGTGTGTGCTGCATTCTTTATAGTCCATAGCTGGGGCAAAACACTAGCCTACAACTTTTCAAACTAGAACCCCAGAGAAGGACATACACATTCACTATTCTTAAATTATTAAGTATTATTAATTGTTACTCTTATTAAGACTGAAGTCAGGAATACTATATTTACATATATTAACTTTTCACCAAGAGCCAAAGCAGCATACATTATTCTTTCCTTCTATCCATCTACTTTATCCTTACAATAATCCTATGAGATAAGACAACCTCAACTTTTCCCACTAATTAAATCAGGGGTGAAATGCTCCTGGTTTGGACTGGATCGCTGGATCTGGTAGCGATGGCGGTGGGTGGTTCGGAGAACCGGTAGCAAAAATCCCTGCCCCTCCCCCACCATGCTCAGATGAGCCGCACGATCATCAGAGGCTTTTTTTTTTTAACTTTTAAAAGCATTTTTTCTACAACCTCTTCCGATGAAAAAATGCTTTTAAAAGTAAAAAAAAAAAGCCTCTGATGATCGCACAGCTCAGCTGGGATCATCAGAGGCTTTTCAAAGCACTTTTTTCTGCAACCTCTTGGTTGAAGAGGTGTTAAAAAATACTTTGAAAAGTCTCTGACGATCCCAGCAGAGTTCCTGATTGGCACAGAGGGTTTTCAAAGTGTTCAAAAAATGCTTTGAAAAGTTTTTTTTAAAGTTGGCCACACCCACCCAGTCACATTATCTCCCCCCACCAAGCCACGCCCACAGAACCAGTAGTAACAGATTTTACATTTCACCCCTGAATTAAACTGTCTTATTAAACAACTATACGGATATAATGATTAGAGGCCATAGAGTCTTATTAAACAACTATACGGATATAATGATTAGAGGCCATATGTGTGGACATATGCTTACCTCATCCCTGTAAAAAAACCTGTGTTTTTCTAAAGACATACTAGCAATTTCTTTGATTCTATTTATCTGGCTTATCCATTCCTGTCTTCTGCTGTCAGTCTTGCCAAGCATAATATTTTTTCTAGGCCATTACCTGCTCATATCACATGCCCAAGGTATGCTTGCTGATATTTGCCTCAAGGAGCAATCAGTTTTTATTTGTTCCAGTACTTATGGGTTCTTCTTGCAATCCTTGTTAATCTTAACAACTACTTCTAGAATCATAATTAGTACACAAGTATCTTTTTTCATTCTTTGTCAGTGTCCTTTTTTTCACATTGTGCATTACTTCTGGCAAGACCACCGTTTTAAATATTATATTCTTTGTAGTCAGTGAAATGTTTGTATTCTTCATGATCTGGTTTGTCTTTCTTGCTGGAATTAATCTTTTATTTACTTCTCTAGTACCCGTCTCTCTTTATTCTTGAGTCCTAGAAAACCAAGCTATCTACCTAATACATCCCCATCAACTATTGAATTTACCAAGCATGCAAGCTTAAACTATCTTAGTCTTCACAATATTTAATAATAATCAGTTTTCTCACTTCCTATTTTTACTTCCATAGTGAGTTCTTAATTTTCCCTACTTTAATAAAGTAGTATCATCTGCATATCTCAGTTTGTTAGTGTTTTAATCTCCAGTTTTGCGTCCAATTATTTCATCCTATCCTGCCATTCTTATAATATATTCCCTATAGAAATCAAAGAGGACAATATGTATCTTTGCTGTACTTCCATTCCTATTTTGAATTTTGTTTTTCCAAATTCACAAATTAAGGAAACAAAGCTGGGATCCCTCAGCTTTGTTTGCCCTCTTCCAAACATCACCTGCCAAGAAAAAAGCAACCCCCAATTATTCTCCCTAATGTACGGTGGGGCAAGTCTGGATAAACAGGATGGGAAAAAAATTAAATTAAGTAAGTTAAATAGAACAATCATTAAAAACTCTGGGAATCCTTTAAGAATCAGGCTGATTTTCCTCATTAAATGTCCTGAGATCTCCTCATAAAATCCTAGATCCAGAAAGAAAGGTATGGTCTCATTGGAAGAAATCTTGCCCCATGGACAAAAAAAGCTGCCATTCCTGACTTGATATAATTAATTAACCCAACCATTATGTGTCAAACACTTTTGAGATGCAACCTTAAGAGGTTTTACTTAAATACTATAAACTGCATCAAGCAAGGTTTTTTTCCCCCTCACATGGCACTGGACTGCACTCAGGAAAAGAATTATATAAACAATTAGATTGCTGTGTCTGATGTTGAGCTCTGGTGGTGCAGTGATTAGAATTCATTACTGCAGGCCAACTCTACCCACAACCCGAAGTTTGATCCTGACAGGGCTCGAGGTTGACTCAGCCTTCCATCCTTCCGAAGTTGGTAAAATGAGGACCCAGAACTGTTGGGGGCATATATACAGTAGTATACAAGTCTGAATGCTATTGGGTTTCAGTTTCATATTTACTCTATTTTCTTTGAGACAAAAAGTAGAGAGAGAGAGGTGGATTGTGGCTGTAAAAAACAATCTCTAGGGCAGAAAGCCAACCCAACATATCAAGCAAGGATAGAGAAAAAACAACAACAGTATGTTGTGAAAGCTCTCCTTTAGGACAGTAACTGATCGATTTCACACAGCACATTAATTTTGGTTTAATGGTTCTCCTTAAAAAACACACAAAGTATATACCAATTTCTATCAACAATTGTGCTTATAACACTCATGTAAAATTGTACTTATTGTAGATCCTATATTTGCTAAACCATTTGGGGTTAACTGTCACAAAGGAAATGCTAAAAATAAATAAATAGATGACAAAGCTAGAGAAAGTTGATCTGGCCTATTTTGGTTATTATGTAATGACAAAATGTTCTTACTATATTTATCAGAGAGATATGAAAGCCAGCCTTAATTAAAACTTACTTTTTTCTTTTTTGCTATAACCCATATTCTATAAAAAGAACCGTTAAAAGGAATTTGCCACCTGAGTTATTAGAGCAATTGCAATTGCATTTTCAAAGCAATAAGAGTTTATAAATTACAATTTTATTGGTGGTATTTTTTAAAATGGTAATTGTTAAATGATATAAATGCTTCATCAGATTGGATTTGTACAAAGACATCTTCTATTCCTGTAAAATGGCAGTACATCAAATTATTAGGATTTATAATCTATAGATTTAAGGGAAGAGCATTGGTTAAATATTAATGATTTTAGAATAGAAAAAAATCCAACATTGGTCTTTTAAAAAATCCATTCCCTGGCAATATTTATTCAATGACAGAATCACATGAAATACAAATGACAACAGGTGAAGGCAGCAAAGCCAAGGTTACAGATCAAAATTCAAACTGAAAAGATTATTGGAGAGGATTAACTAAGCAAGGCTGTACTTAACTGAGCAATTCTATACTCTAATTATATTGGATGGGAGCAGAGTGATATTCTCCCACTCTGCTAGCAGAATTGCCATAGTATCTTCTACCTAGTCGTTCTGCAGGAGGGTAGGAAATGTACAGTACAGAAAATCAGAAGCTGGCATTAAATTAATAGAAATTCATTAAACTAAGCACCATAATTATAGTGCTTGTGTCATGGTCCCAGCATTCCATTTCACCCCATGTGGGAGTTAAATTGGGTGCTAGAGCATCTCAGGGTAGAAATGTCAACCGTGCAAACCTCTAAAACTCAAAAACACCTACCATCGTCATTATCATCATTGTCATCAACATCATCATCATCAAATATTGGAGAAAGAAGGATTGTCTCTAAACCCCACTGGATCCGAGGATAAATTTCAGTCTCACATTGAGAAAAGGCAATCAAGTATCTAAACCTAAAGAGGTTTCATTTCAATATGCATTAGACTCAAATTTATTATCCATTTCCTCCCCCAAGGAACTTGACACCATCTGTATATCATAATGCAACTAAATAATTCAGACCATTAGTTCAATTGGGATAGGAAGTTATGACCTAAGGATAGCTCCAGGTAAAGGTCTGGCATGGAGGAATATTTACTTTTTTTTTTTTTAGGATCTGTTTATCCCATGTTCTGTCTCCCCAAAACTTTGCCTCATGATGTCAGTTTTGTAGTATAGCTATGCAAATAGAGCTGATCTGTTTTTTTGACTTACTCCTGTAGCTTGCCTACTTGAGGCAAGCTGTGATATTTGATAGCATACACGATAGATTATGAGTCCTGATTTACACACGTTGCTGGGAAAATTTACTTAGTGGGAATTCTGGGCAGCCAGTCTATGATTTAATCAAAGCATATTGTTGTGCTTTACAATGCAGCATTAACATTTCATCTGCTTTTTGGGAGCTAGTCTGATGTGCCAACACTACTCAGATAACTGCTAGTGGTATAGTTGAAATGATGCCCTAGCCATGCAGGAATGCTATTTCTCGTGCGTTTACCTCCATTCCTAGCGTCCCTTGTTAAAAGACAGGGGAAATGACAGATTTAAAATTTACAAATCAACAAATATTGAACGTGTGTTACAACATTGATATTATATATTAGGCAATTTATTGTTGATGGATGTGGGCTTGACTCTCATTCAGATTGATTAGCTTTGCTAAGTTTTAATAATCCTTTTAAAATACTCATATTTTATAAGCTTTTGTTTGCAGATAAAGTCTTATTTAATACATATAATACAATTTAAAAATAAGTGATGAACTAAAGGCAAAAGAAATAGGGATTTTTAAAAATAGTTTCCTCAGATATGTTTGCTTCCCCCTATACATTGCATCCATACACTCTGTACTCTTTGACTTTTATGAATTAGTTCTCAGAAATAATACAAATTTCACTAACAGTACTTGAAGTGCCACTCCTGTGTTAAGATAAAGAAAGAGCAAAACCATCTGTTTCAGACCCATAATACTTATCTGCATTGTGTTAGAACTGATTTTTCTTTTCATTGAAGAAACAAAGTATCAATATAAAACATAACAAAATTACAATACAGTATTCAAAAGAAAATCTAAACCAGGCCAAAACCAACAGCAAATGAAAACAAACAATAGAAAGCCAATCTAGGATATTCTAAAAATAAACACAATCATTATTTAAAACATTTTTTTAAAAAACTTACTTTCACCATGCACATTTCCAAACGTATTTTCTCAAAAGGATTGTGTTGTTTGGTTTGTGTTTATCTATCTATCTATCTATCTATCTATCTATCTATCTATCTATCTATCTATCTATCACATTCTTTGAACCATCAGATAAACTGGAACTTTTGATAAATATAAAGAACAGCAGACAGTTACAATCTGATTTATACAGACTGTATGCTGAGATACAGATCACAAAAGTGATTACAGTTGAAGCTGACTGCATTCAGACAAGTAGCACACAGGACAACGGCTTCTAGAGCCTTTGGCCAGTCTGTTGAGGGCCTTGTCAGATATATAGGGAAGATATTTATGGAGACCTTGGTATGTAATACTTTTTATTAAGTGAAATGAGCTTTGTTTTAAATTACTCTATAGCTCTGATTAGCATTATGGCTCTGGATGATATTGGACATAGACAAAAAAATTGAATTGTTTTGAACCATTATTTTGTATTATTAGATTTTTATCCCACATTTGTCTGTTTACCTAGCTAGCTAGCTAAAGATGGCACACATTCCTAATTCTTCCACTTCCTATTCTCCCCACAACTCAGGAAGTAGATTGGGTTGAAAAAAAGAGTGGCTCACCCAAAGCTCCCTAGTCAGCTTTCATGCATAAGGGAAACCTAGAACACATAAGTCTCCTGACTTTCAGGCTACTCCCTTAACTACTACATCAAACTGGATTCATTGAAGAAAATATAAGCCCATCCAATTTAAAATACAGTAAAGCATATACATTGGAAAGATTGAAATATATTAAAACATATAAACTAATAGCCATGATACTTGATTGGTATTATAATATGGCAATTGCCATGATTAATCATAATGTTTGGGTAGGGGTCTGAATTTGAACAAGCTGGATAACTATTTATCTTGCAGAAGTGAGAAACTGCTCTTTCACTCTCTCCCTCCCTCTCTCCCTCCCTCCTCCCTCTCTGTGTGTGTGTCCAACTCCCCCTCACTTGAATTCTACTGACCCTCATCTAATGCCTAGCAGGTGCTAACTATCAGTTCAGAATATTCCTGCGCACAGGTGTGAGTAGCATTATTACATCAGTTTAATTGTGGACCTGATCTTTCCCATCTGACAAATCCTGAGTTCTCCTATGTCTTTTTAGTGGGGGGTGAGGGGAGGGGAACCACAGCTGTAGCCACAGTTTAGCTCTGCAAGAACTGCTATCTCATCCCATCCATGTTGGAAGCACCAAGGTGTTTCTGGGGTGAAAGGATTAGCTGGTTACATCCTCATTGGCCAGGGGATGCTCGGTTGGGGGCTCATTTCATATCCCCATCTATATGCTCACTGAAGTGGTACCTATTTATCTACTTGAGTTTGCATGCTTTCTAAGTGCTAGATGGGCAGGAGCTGGAGCAAATGATGGGAGCTCACTCTGTCACACAGCAGCACTTGGATCTCAAATACAGGCTCACTCGTTGTCAACCCAGCATTTTAATCACATGACCCTATGCTCCTTTTAAGAACTGCTATGAGCTGGTGTCAGTATTGAATCTCACAGGCTTGAGAAATCACCAGGCAGAAATGTTAGATACATACCCATTAAATAGAGCAGGGAAACTCACATGACAAAGACAGTCTGAATTTCACCAGTAAATTAAGAGGAAAACAATGAAAGGAAAACATTAAGATTAATGGCAATCAAGTTTGAGATATTTAGTGGATCTACATAATTTTCAGACTAAATTCCTTGACAAGATGGCACTGACCTTTACTAGAGTCCTTTCTTCAAGGTGAAATTTGAGGATTTTGCATGAAAATGCTAGTAAAATAAATGAATTGAATTGAAGTACAGCCTTTTCAGTTTCGGAAAGTTACATTAAGAAGTGTTCCATTAGTGCAACTTCATTGTGATAAATTGAATAACAGGATACCCTGATTGTGTGTTAATGGATATAGCTCAAGTTAGAATCTAAACTAGATTAAATACTGTATATACAGCAAGATATACTTTCTAAATTCACAATATATTTTATTGTCTCTGCAGGAATGTTATCTTTCACTTGCTGCAAACAATATTGATATAGATTCTATCTTCCACAGGAGTTGAGATTATATCTTCCAATTCTCAACCAAGATGCGGAGGAGCAGTGGAACCATCCCATCATTTAGGATGCTGAATGGGGTGTGGGATTAGATCTCAATAAATAAATGCCAATACAGCTTGCCAGAAATAAACCACTGCAAGCTACAAAGACATCGTGCACACATGGTGACATCATCACACAAATGCCACCAAGGATACATTTTAGTATCTGATACAAATACGTATGACATTTGCATGATTATGTCAACGTTGGTTTATTTATTTTATAGGGCTTTTAAAGGCCACTGCAAAAGCCAATTCCAAGATGCCTACACCTTCCCAAATCTGTAAACCGGAATTAAAAACGGAGAAATATTCACATACATTATTTAAGTTTTGTCATTTAATCCCCTTGGCGGACACCTACGGTTGCATAACACATTTAGCTCTTTGCCCATTTACAGTTCTATTGTAGAACATTCAGATGGTTGGTTTCCGTTTTTCTTCTCTTCTCCATGTTTTAGGCTGCTACATGGCAGCGTGGAGCTTGCAAGACCGTCCTTTTGGAGCCCAGATACGGCCCAGCCTTACCCCTTTTCTTGCTTTTTTTTTTTTTACTTCGAGTTTTTGGAAGCAGAGAAATCCAGCGAAGTCAGAGGCAGAGGCAACCCTGGCAGAGTTCACACCGGGCATTTTGTAACCAGCTTTCAGCGAACCGTGGTTTACTCAAATAACCCCCAAGGCAATCATTCTCTCAATCTCAAGAGTATTTCTCAATCTCAGAGCCTTTGAACTGCGTGGAGGTCAACTCAGTCCAAATCAGGGGTCCTTGGCAACTTTACGACTTGTGGACTTCAACTCCCAGAATTCCTCAGCCAGCATGCGCTGGCTGAGGAATTCTGGGAGTTGAAGTCCACAAGTCGTAAAGTTGCCAAGGTTGGAGACCCCCTGGTCCAAATGATCTTCAGCTGGGGAATTCTGGGAGTTGAAGTCCACCCAGTTCTGAGATTGAGAGACGCTGCTCCAAGATCCCGGTCTCTCCCGAACCCTAAACTCAGCGCACGGGCTAGACTGGCAAAAGCAGGCGAAGATGAAACGCCGCCATATAATAGCTGGAGGCAACCACTACATAGCCGGAAAGGGCCCGTTGCCAAAACAAGGGAAGGTTCGGAGTAGAGAGCATTCCACAGCACGCTCAACAATCGCAGAGGAATCTCACCGAAGCGGCTCCTTCGCCAAAAGGCACTGAAAACAACCTCTCTCCCCCCCCCCCAGCACACCACGACTCCTCCCCCATCCGGCTCGGCATCCCTCGCTCTTCCCGCCCCCCGCTGCTCCAGGACCCAATCGCTTTCCTCTTGCGACACCCACCCTCCCTCTTCTCACGTTGGGCCGTTCTGCTGTCAGTCGCTTCGCCTCCTGTAAAGCCGGCGGCTTTCTGTTGTTCCGCCTTCTATGGTAATACGGAGAGCTCGCGTTTCTCCATTGGCTGCGTGCTCCTGTCCGTCGTTCTCCTCTTTAACGGTTGTTCCAACCGCTTCCTTTCCCCCCTCCCCCCACCCTTGTTAATCCCCTCCCCTATTCCCGCGTTCTGGCGCTGCTTCTGGCCCCGCCTCCGCTCCAGACTCGGAACTCTTCTTGTCCTTGTTGCTCGAGCGTTTCCAGCAGGTTGCGCGCTGGTTCTGGAAGCGGGAGCTTTCGCCCTGCTCGCGGTTAAGCCGGGCTGCGCCGCGCCGCCCCCCCACTCCGTCCCCCAGAGCTCCAGGAAAGAGGAAGCGGCGTCTACCCGAGCAGGAAGAAAGCGCGACGGGATGTTGGCCCGAGAGTCCGAGGGAGCTCCCGATGGGGGCTGAAGGGCTGCACCGCCCGGCCTCTCCGGGGCTTCTCCCCCGGCTCTTTCTTACGCTCCGGCTCTTCTTACCCTGCCAGGGCGACCTCTGAGACAGCTCCCCGCGCAGTCGACTCCGCGCGCGCCGCTGCTAAAAAGTTTGCTGCTCGCGGGCGGGCGGCGAAGGCGAGGCGGGTGCAACCGCGGGGCGGAGTAGAAACTTTCCTCGGGATTCTTGTTTGCTGCAGCTCGGCGGCTCCGTCCTGGGGAGCCTGCCTGGTATCTCCCGACCCGTCTTTTGAAAACTTCGACAGGATCGGATTTGGAGCCTCTCTTTGCGGACAAGCCTCGGATTAACCAGCCTCCCGTCAAATCGGAAGCCCGTCCCTTCGGAGGCTCCTGCCGCCTCCCCCCGAGGAAATCCCTCCCCAAGTTTGGACCCCTTGTAGGAGCTTTTCGGGCACCGGCTCCAAAGCGTCTCTCCTTCCCTTCTTCCCCCCCAAACCCCTGGGGGCCGGGGGAGATGTTCCCTTAAGGGGCGACCCAGCTCGATCCGCCGCTGCTTGGCTTTCAGTTTCCGGCGTGGAGTTTATGCTTCGAGGAAAAAACGGGCCCGCCTGTGTCTCCTGCGAGCCCCGCCATGTCGACGGCGATCACCGCCGCGGAAAAAGTGGATGGTTTCACCCGGAGGTCGGTGCGCAAGGCTCAGAAGCAGAAGCGGTCGCAGGGCTCGTCGCAGTTCCGCAGCCAGAGCAGCCAAGTGGAGCTTTTCCCGCTGCCCCAGCTCAAAGGTACATTTCTCCGGCTCCACGAGGCGTCGCGGCGCGCTTGGCCTGGGGCTACAGGTGCCGTGGTGGTGGAGAGGGTGGCTTTCCCGGGCCTTTCTCGAGTGGGCGTCCGCTTCCTGGCAGAGCCCCGTAGTCTCCTTTTGGCGCCTTCCCTGCCTTCCCTTCTTTTTCGCGTTCACACTTGGAGAGAAGCAACTTCTCCACGCTCTTTCCCACCTTTTAATCTCCTTTCCTGTCAAGGAAAAAAAAAGGGAGGAGGGGGAGGAGAAACAGCCTTGCCTTTCAACATTTTGTCGGACGGCGCTCGCCTAAACATTTCATTATTTTTCTCTTGTGTCAAGAACCTTTGCACTTGATAGGATTAAGTGCTCGTTTGGCCCCGTCGAAAGTACCCGCGTTTTCACATTTCTTTGGTCGGTTATACAGGTAGATGCTGATAACAATTGGTTATTCGGGAGGGTTGGGGATAAAAGAGGAACTGGATAGATTTGGGCCTTATATATAGAGCCAAGCCTGCAAAGTTTGTTCAGAGTCCAAGCTGTTCTTTTTTCTCCATTCTGCTTAAGAAATCGTGTGTCTTACTGTTTTCTTCCTGATCTTGCTGGGCAGCTGCTTCTGTTTGCTTAAAAAAAAAAAAATCTAAAAAGCTTATTTGTCTTTAAAACTGGAGCACTATGCTAAATTTATTACCAGAATTCGTGTTCAAATAATCCGTTAATTTCCTACAAGCTCTTATAATTGTTTATTATATATTTCTGCATATTTATTTATTCTTCCTTCATGGTTTATATAGCTGGTGCATTGTAAGACAAAACATAGTTTTATACACTTGTAGGCCCAAATGTGAGATTTTAGTTCTAAATACCAACACATATTTTAATTGAAGTAATTTTAATAAAAGAAATGTGAATTGGATATTATGTACTAAAATAGATGCCATGTACTAATAGCATGTTTTATACTATACAGGTAGTCCTCAACTTGCAACAGTTCTTTCAAAGTTACAATGCCACTGAAAAAAGTGGTTTAAGACCATTTTTCACACTTACAACCATTGCAGCATCCTCATGGTTATGTGATCAAAATTCAAATGTTTGGCAACAGACTCATATTTATGACAGTTGCAGTGTCCCGGGGTCATGTGATCACCTTTTGCAACCTTTTGACAAGCAAAGTCAATGGGGAAGCCAGATTCATTTAACAACTGTGTAACAATGATGGCAAGAAAGTTCATAAAATGAAGAAACACACATTTAAGAACTATCTTACTTGGCAACATAAATGTTGGGCTCAGTTTTGGTTGTAAATCAAGGACTATCTGTAGTTCAGCTGAGCATTTAAATATTGAAATATCTCAAGTGCAGACTTCACTGTTTAGACTTTAATATATGAAACTAATACAGATTCTGTTGCATTTCATGAATTGAAACATTGTTTTGAATAATTTTATTGCTTGTATTGTAATAGGTTATTTGCCATTATAATAACTTACATTTACTATTATGCATTTTATCCGAAGGCATATATAGAATCAAGGGGTCCTTGGTGTTCTCTGAACTTGGTTGTTTTCTTGCAGAGGTTTCATTACCCAAACTAGGTAACATCATCAGTGCCAGTATCTCCATTATTGATACATAGAATCATAATGTATGCATATACTGACAGTTTGTGGGTTGTGCTAGATGATCTGCAGAATTGGCACAGTACTAAAACTGGAGTAGTTTTGATTTGGTAATCACTGTAAGAAGTTAGTAGGACATCAGTTTAAGTTTCATCAGCACTGGTGGTTTTACAAAATAGATTGTGTTTCCTAACGGGTAGTTGGAAACTTCCATTTATTGTAATATATTGTTTTTCCCTCCATGCATTAAGAAAGTGGTAATGGTAAAACATTTAAAATGTAGAGTTCATATTTTTGTAGTGTGGGGAAAGAGGGTGCCTTCAGGGTCAATGTTGACTCCTGTCTGGATAAGTCACTGCAGTTTTCTTGACAAGATTTGAGAAGTGGTTTGCCATTGCTTCCTTCCTAGGGCTAATTGAGAGAGTGAGTGCCCAAGGTCACCCAGTTGGCTTTGTGCCTAGGGGAGGACTAGAACTCATGGCCTTCTGATTTCTAGCTTGGTGCCTTTAAGCATTACATCAAACTGGCTCTCCGTTACTCTCTTTGTAGATGTTATTATAATTATTACAGGATGTAACTCTTTATTTAAATCCTGATAACATTATTGTGGTACATTTACAGTTTAATATTATGTAATCTATTGAGATGCATGCACTTAAATAACTTTTTTGTTGTGTATTTTGGGAGCTGACTATTTTTTATATATTGGCTACTAATCAAAAAAGGAAACAAAAAATGATTGAAGAGTAGGCATAGAACACATGTAGCAATTGTACCCCACTGTAATTTGCTCACCTACCAGTAGATTGAACTAAATTAATATTTTTGATTGATTAAATATCTTTGGATTTATTCTGTTGGAAAGTTCCTAGTATTTTCCCCGTTTATATGATAGTTTACAATAACATATTTTTTTTAATAACATTAACTTGTCAACTATCAACATCCTTTAATAAATATCTAAAGTTAGGAAAGATGGTAGCATTGCAGACTGGCATGCTACAGAGGGACAGTCATTCTGCAGGACAGATATTATTCATACAAGTGGCATAATTAAATCTCCACTTCAGTTTTCTCATTCTTCCTTTTCCTGAAATCCCTTCAGTTCATAGAAATCCTTAGAAGGGATACTTATATCATTCTCAGTAAGCTTCTTTGAAAGGAGCAAGATGGTAGTGATGTTGATACAGTTTCTGCAAAATTGTTTCTTTCTAAAATTGTTTCTACAGACCTCAAAAGAGAGAGGTTAATGGTTTAAAACAGTAGCTGGAGATCACACCAAACCAACATTTGTTTTACCTGAGTATGTTCTCTCTATGTTGAGGAATCTATCTAGAACTTTTAGTTAACACATGGAATAATGTACCATCGTTTTTGTCATTCGGATGCTTGTAAATTAGTTCTAATTGTTCGTTGCATATAATATGTTGTAAAGAAGTATCTTATAAACATTAACTTGGTTTCTATTTAAAAAATAGAGCTGAAATGTAATATATGTTCTATTATGAATATTGATGATTTTATTGAATTGCATCTTTATAATGGTTTATAAATCATGCTAAAAGATAATAATTGGGATTGATAAAATTTCAAGTTCTTCTCAAAGAATATTTTTTTCCATAGATGCAGGAAAGACATGCAGCTGAGCATTTTTAACCTGTAGTTTCCTGTAACAAGTAACTTATAGTTTAAATATGGAAATAAATCTTGTTTGTGGCAAGAAGTCAGAATTTATGATGTATCTATTACATGTACCCCACCAGTCTTAGATAAGGTCTTCTACAAATATTTCATATTGTCTTTTTGCAGTCCTGAGAAAATAACAAAAATAAGGAAGTTTATGAAGTCTGCAGTTAGGTTTGATTTCCCCTACCTGGTGCTTTTCAGGTGTGTTGGAACTATAGTTCCAAAATTTTAAAGTTAGACTCTGCTGGCTAAGAGTAATTAGTAGTCCCAGCTTGATGTAGATTGACCTATGGAACAAGGTAAAGTATCAAATTATTATGTATATACATAAATAGTGCATTGGCACAGGGTTTGGTAAAAATGGAGGAGATAGAATGGGGGTGCATGTTATGGATTTATTATAATGGAGGTGAGTGAGTTTCTAAATATGACTTTGTAACCTTGAGTTTTGCTTGCATTATAAGTTGCTTTGTGGAAACATGGAACTGTTGTCAAGGCACATCCAGTATACCAAGTACAACTGGAATATCTGTGGAGATCTAAAAGTAGTGGCTCTGCTGCTTGGAATACAGCTCAGATATACCAAGTACTGTTTTTACATATGTAAATGGGATAGCCATGAAGAGAATAGCATTACATTAAAAACAAATGGCCATTCTGAAATAATTTGGTCCCAGGCCAGAAAATCATGGCACATAAACCACTTGATGATCTGACAGTTTTTTGGGGGTTTTTTGCCTCTGTTTCACATAAAACTCAGACTGATGAAAATTTTTATGAAAGCAATGAACAAGTGAAGGTTTTCATTATTTGAGACAGATGTTTCTAAGAATAACTGATGCCAAGATTAAGGAAGGCATTTTTGTTGGTCCGCAGATGAGATATGTCATCAATGACAAGTGCTTCGAAGATCTGTTAGTGGGGCCAGAAAAAATCACCTGGAAAGCATCCAAGGATGTCGTTGAGAATTTTCTTGGCAGAACATCAAACTACATGCAGCTATTTGACAAACCTTTTACAGCATGAAGGCCATGAAGTGCTACATGTCACTGAAGATTTATTTTCTGCATTCATACTGAAAATCTAGGTGCAGTCTATGATGAACATGGCAAAAAGTTTCAAGATATTGTCACAAGAACAATAGTTTTATAGAAAAATAATGCAGGCATAAATATGGAATATACATTTAGCTTGTATAATGGTAAAAAAAATAAGAGATTTTAAAATATGTAGGATGAATACTACTGTTTGTAGTAGAACATATTGTGCCATTCATCTTGACCAATTCTGCGTTACATTATTGCTGTTTATTGGAAACCCATACTATATCATTTACTTGATTTGTGGTCATTTAATGGTCATTCCTATATGTATTTATTTACAGTAGATTCATTTTATACCTCTGTGGTATGTAATCAGGACAGTGTAACTTGATGTAAGATGTGGCAATTCTTTTTGACAGAATGTTATATACTAATTGAAATGATGACTAATGTTAGCTCTATCACAAATTTTATCTAGATGTTTGACTTGGCATATTTTCATGAAGTTACAGTAACAAAACAGTCAGAAAATCACTCCTTGCTTGTGATTTTGGCTAGCTGCCAAATGCCAGTTTTGTTTTCCTTAAGAATCTAAATCCATTTGAAGTAGATCAGTTGTTCTTGCCTTAACGAGAGCCTCCCTAAGGAAATGGGATAATTTTACCATGTAAAGCCCAAGCCTTTCCTGACAATTTTTGATCAAACAAATTGCACAAAGTCAATGTCATATAGCAGAGTTAGTTTGGGGATATTGTATTGCTAAAGGAATTGCCTTCCCTAGTAGATCTTTTAACTTTCATGTAGTGGCCTTACATAACCCTTCTCTCTCTCAATTTATAAATGTATTCAAATTTGTCTTCAAGAAAGCAGATGCAATGGTCAAAATCCTAACAGATAAATAATCCCAAGAGAGATAGAACATCTTGAAAAATATGGTACTGAAAGCACAAGCACAAATAAACAATTAACAAAAATGGAAAAATAGAAAGAAAAGACTTAAGAGGTCTATGTGGATGAATAAAAAGCTGAAAACTAAAAAGAAATTTGTAGAAAATGGCAGTTAGGGACTAACAGTTAAGGTGGGGGGATACAGACTGGTAATTTGAAACAGCAGGAATAGAGGAAGGAGATTAAAGTTAAAATGAGATGTGTCTGATGAGGAATCCAAAATAGAATAACAATTTTGGGAAAAGTAGATCCAAAATAAAAGTAAAGTCAACTAGGATTTTCCTGTAATGCAGGAAAAATGGGAAGTAATAATAGGAAATAGGAACTGTTTAATACTCTCTTTGGATCTGTCTTCTCTCAAAGAGAGCGAGAGAGCCACTTTTAATATTCCTCACACAAACAGGAGGAGGAACACAGCTCAGAGAAAAGGATTCTAGGAATTCTCTTTGCCACCTTAAATAAACATATGTCTTCAAGGCCATATGAAATATATTCCAGGCTGTTGAGGGAGCCAGTGGAAGTGTTCTCAGAATTATCATCTAAAACCTTTGAAAACTCCTTGAGAATTGATAAATTGTTGGAGGAATGAAGCAAAAGAAATTAAGTTCCAATATTTAAAGGAGGAGGAGGATCTGGAATACTACAGACCAAGGGTTAACATCTGTATTTTGAAAGATACTTGACCATGTCTGTTAGGAAAAGAATGAATACTAGGAGTCACTAGATTATTAGGAGTCATCATTGATTTTTCAAAAATAAATCATATCATACTGGTACCAGCTTTATTTTTCTTATGACAGAGTGAATGGTTTCATAGACCAAGCGACTGCTGTAAGTGTAGTATATCATTTAACAAAGTCTCTCAACATATCAATATTTTTATGACAGTTCCCTGGTTTTATATACTGTATGTTGTCTACTCATAGACAGCAAACAATTTTTAATAAATAATACCAAGCTTGCAAATGGCAGCATATAGGGGTGAGAAGCAAAAGCTTGATTGTACTTCATGCTTGTTAAATGGCACTCTCTTATACTTCAGAAAGTAGATTCAGAACTCAGTATTATGAAGAATTTTCTGATAAACAGAAAAGTCACAGAAACAGGCACAGTCTGCTTTGAACAATACATTAGTATGTGTCCCTTGCTGGAAATGGAGATGGTTTAGTAGATCCCTACGCTCACCATGTAAAAGTGTGGACTATATGTTTTATCATATTCTTCTTGACTCATTTATCATACAAAAAATAGTCTGATTTGAATGCTTGAAGAAAAACCCTGAAAACATAACAATGGACACTGCTTGATGTATCATATATCACTGTACATTGCCTTACAGAACTATGAATGGCTCTTATTTTCTGGGGCCCCATTGTGCCAAATTTGTGAATGCCTCCTATGAAATAATGGATGATATTACCTAAGTTGGTAATTAAATGTTTTTTTCTAAAGAATTAATAAAAACAGTTTTTGGAAGGTTGACCTATACTTTTGAATCAATATTTATAGAACTTCACTGTAAATTGCAGTGATTTCAATAGAGCCTACTTACTTTTCAGGAAAAAAATTAAACAGGAATCATCTCTCTAGATTTAATCAGGATCTATCATAATTCAGGAACAAGATACTTGTTTCATAAGTATTAAAAGTAGAATACAAATTAGGTGCATTTTGCTGTGCAAGTTTACTTTTTAGTGAACTTTTAGTTTACTTTTGATGTGGCATCCTTCTGGGCCGACTTTGGGAGTGGGAGGCACTGTGCTCTGGTAGTTCACCTTGATGGAAGGGAAGAGATGGTACCCCAATGCCTCACATATTGGGTGACCCAGACTTTTCCGTTGTTGTTTAACATCTACATGCACTTGCTGAGTGAGGTTATTCATCACTTTGGGGCTCAGTATCATCATTATACCGGTAATACCCAGCTTTGTGTTTCAATCCTGGGCTGTTCAAATGAAGTTTTGAGTTACTCAATTTCTGGTGCTGTTTTGTCTGTATAGGTAGAACAGATTTTAGCTCAATTCTGACAAGACTGAATGGCTGTGGCTGTTTGGTAGCCCCCCACTTCACAACCATTTTAATTATAGGTGATTGGTGGGGTTGCACTTCCTTCAAGACTAGGACTTAAATTGTAAAGCACTATGAGCCAGTGTATAAATGCTATTGCTTTTGCTACTGCCCTTCATGACAAAAAACTCAGTTATCTAAAGCAGAGGTCCCCACTCCCCAGGCCACAGACCGGTACTAGTTCATGGCCTGTTAGGAGCCAGACTGCACAGCTGGAGATGAGTGGCAGGTGAGTGAGCGAAGCTTCATCTACATTTGCAGTTGCTCCCCACTGCTAGTATCAATGCCTCAGCTCCACCTCAGATCGTCAGGCATTAGATTCTCATAGAAGTGTGAACCCTACTGTAAACTGCACATGCAAGGGATCTAGGTTGTGGGCTCCTTCTCCTCCTCCTCCCATCCTCCATGGAAAAAATGGCTTCCACGAAAGCGGTCCCCAGTGTCGAAAAGGTTGGGAACTATTGACTGTTTTTCTCCATTGTTTCTGCCCACCTGGTAATTGGGTAGAGTCGGTGCTCACCAGGTCCTTTTGATTAAATGTTGTCACCTTATGCAGCTTGGCAAGTATGTCTTTTTTGTTGTGGCTCCGCCCTCTGAGTTCATCCTGGAGTATGGTGTCTTCTATCCTGAGGTTCCTCATTGCTTTTAAAACCTAGCTTTGGTGCCAGGTCTGGGGTTACTATGTTCAGGGGACAGGTAGTAGTTGTACTTGGTTTTAATGGTTACTCTAGTAGTATAGACTATTTTATTTTGTTTATGAATTACATTTGGTAAACTATCCATGTCTGTTTATATAAAATTAAATAATAATAATCACTACACATAAACATTGAAAATTATTGATACCAAACTCTTATTCTATTTAAATTTGTGGTCATTGAAAAGTCCAAAAAAATAGCGTAATTTCTCAGTGGAACAACTGCAATTGAATGAATTGATAAGAACAACTGATTTTAAAGTCACACTCTTTTAAAAAGCATTCATTGCCTTTAGGAATGTAGCTTCCATTGTGGTATCGGCAGGGCAGGCAAGGATCCAAATGATGAAGAATGTGTAACAATCTCATGCAAATGCCATGTTGTGTCAGAGGTTATGATGCAAGTACAGAAAGTGGCATTTGTGTGATGATACCTATGTTACTATGTTGGGATTGTGTTTTGCGGGAGACACCACTGATTTTGAAATCACAATATAAATTCAGATGTTTATTTTTATTTGTAAAAGAGGTGATTCAAATGAAAAAAAACCCTATGCTTTATAATATAGGAACCAGAAGAATGATAAAATATTTTAAAGTTTGCCTGAGATTATTAGGACTATTTCTTCTAGTTTAAAATTTGGACATCCACATATGGGAAAAGTGTTCTCTCTTTTCTTTGCTATCAAGTTAGATACCTCATTTGCATTCACACCATTTTTAAATCACAGAAGATATTTTTTTGGTCAAAAGAATATTGAATTTATTTGACTTGGAGTAAATTCTAAATTTTAGAATACAGTGGCACCTCAGTATTCAACTGTTTCAAAACATGTTCAGTTTGATACTTGATGCATTTTGATGCAAAAATGTCCAGATATTCATTTGTTTGGTACTCAGTGTGCTGTGATAGGAAAAGGAGGAGGGTCGCAGAGAGCAGACAGGAAGTCCTTCCCAGAAGAAACAAAAGGTCACATGGTAAGTCACGTGGTTGGTTTGGCACTCGTTTTTTAGTATTTTTTGCACTTCCCAGAACCAATTAACAACAAATACCAAGATACCACTGCAGTATATTTCAGTATATTAATGAAACTATATTCTCCCCCGCCACCAAAAATATCCATCAGCCTTATATAAACTAAGACTTTATTTATATGATTTATACAGTCCTCCATTTTTGATAAGTCATTCTGAGCAGTTTACAAGATTAGAGCAAACTTCCCAAACAGGCCACCCCTCACCGACCCTCACTCCTCCCCACCCAGCTACCAAAGATAAAATGTTAACTTATCAACAGCAGTGGAGCTCTCATCTTCCCTTCACCCAAAGGCCTGGCAAAATGCTTTCTACAGATAGATAGATTAATTGCAGGCTCCCTTTGTTCTTTGCAGCTACTCCTTTGCTTTACTCTGGAGAATTCCTTTAGACTTGGTAATAATTTTCTGGGATATGTAGGGTCGTTGTGGTGGAGGTGGAGGTTGAAAAAATGGCTGTTGCTGTGTAGCGACTCTGCGTACCCCTCTTGAGTCTGTTCTTGAAAATTAAAGCCCCAATAGCTATAATATGTATTGAAAATAAATTAACAAATGAATATTCCTTATTGTGAACATTCCAAGTACTGATAGTATTTGCAAGGAGCATTGTAGCTTTATATCTTTACTAGACAACATGTGACCTTTGAGTCATCCTTTCAGAGATATTGTCAGATTCCTCAATGCTTTCAACAATGGCAGCGCTTCTAATGTACTGCCTTTCTTGGAAAAGCTGGGATAGATTCAGAGGTGTGTCTTGAAAATAGCCCACACCGAACTGTATAGCACAGTCATAACATCAGCACAGGAAATACTTTATGACATTTTATGTTATGTGATAAACTGTTTTATGATAATTTTTATGTCATAAAATATAAGATTTGCCAAATTTCAATTCACAGTAATTATAGGTGTCAGATTTGGATGCATTCTATAAGTTAGCCTATTTGAGGTTCAAAAAGTGTTGTCCTGTGATGCACCGTTTCGTCCAGTTAAAGGTTGCTGGAATCAGAATTTTAGTAATATATAGATCAGTGGCTCCCAAGCTTTTGGGCACCAGGGACCGGTTCTGTGGAGAGAGGTTTTTCCCCGGATAGGAGGGGGTGTGGTTTCACATGTTGCCTGCATCCCATGGATGGGGCTTCGCTTGTTTGCACGGCCCGGTTTCTGGCATGCCACAGTCCAGTGCCAGTCCATGGACCGGGGTGGTGGACCCCTGATATAGATGGCTCCATCAGAAAGCCACAACATTGCTCCCTGTTTTTATGTGATTATTTTAATAGGGCTTGTTTTACTTGCATAATAACTAGCCAGTTTTGGCTGGTCTGAAAAAGCTAGGCAAAGTCAATTCTGGTTAGCATTTGGAAAGAAGATTCTGGGAAATACCAAGGCTGCATAGGGCTGGGAAGTTTGAAAACAAAAAACAACCCTGGAAGAAGAAAATGACAAACAACGTGTCTCGTTATTAACATGAGAAATACATATAGTCTCAGTTGGGAATTGAATCCAACATAAGAGATTTTACATTTTTCTATATTTTAGTAATTGATTGTTATATTACTAAATGCAAGTATTACTATATTTCTATGGAAGAGAAAATTATATATTTGTTTTTTAGAAATGAAAAGAACTGTATATGTAATATTTTGAAGTATGATTCATTAAAGTTGTTTTTGTGCAGTAATTTTTTCAGAGGCTGTTCTTAACATGAGTTTTTCTAGAAGTGACCTCCTTAGAACACTTGATTTTTAAAAAATAAATGTCAGTGAACATTAACAACTAAGTATAGTAGCTGCCCATTGGCAATCTTCGTATTAATAACTTCTATTTAAATCTTCAACATCTTGTGTGGCAGCATAGTATTATGTTTCTTTTTCCATGATTATGGCATTCAAGTTGTGCTACAGTCTAACTGTGCAGGCATAAAATCGAATTGCCATAATTTATTGAATAAGATGAAAGTTACTGTTCAAATTTACTGGCTAACTTAAAAGTTTATATTTAGGTTTCTTAAAATGAAATCTAGGAATAGTTGTGAAATCTGGCCAGGTAGGCAGGATGTCCTTAGATACCTAATAGCTATAAATGTGAGTCTGAGTGTTAGCACCCATATTATTCCTCTGTCATTTATTATGTTATTTATTTTAATTATAGTTGCATTTTTGCAGTTCTAGTAGACATAATGTAACTTGCTATAAAATGTTACTTAATGTCAAGTCTAATTATGATTTTTTTATACTTCTAAATAGATGGGTTGTGACTATTAAGTCTAAATCCCTCATAATATTAAGTCAGAAAGTTTGCAAATGCTTTGCTACATTAGCAACAAATTGTTTCATTCTGTTTTCCATTCTTTGTTAACCTGCGTCCTCACCTTAGTTGCTTAGCAGCCCATAATAATTAAGATGAAACACTTGATGTTCCTGTTAGGATATTTAGTTTGACATTTTATCTGGTTTTGCCCCATAGATTATACTACAAGTAGTGGTAAATTATGCTGTTGCAGCATTAAGATTGTTAATAGGAGCCCAAATCCAAACCATCTGGTCAACATCAGCTTACCATAATTGACTCAGAAACTCTAGAAGAAACCTGTTCTATCAACATCATGTTGAGAATAATAAACTTGAGTCACCGAGATACCCCATTTTGTAACTCTAAAACAGAGGTGTGTTCAGAAAACTCTCTAGGTGTAGAATACTCCAAAAATATGTTTATATATGTATAGGGTTGGTTATGTAATTATTTAATATATTTTAAAATAGATATAGGCAGAAATATTAGGAAACTAAAATTAGTATGAAATTAAATCAAATTATTTTCAGTAATTTAAATTATGAATAGGACACATATTAAGATTTTTCACATTAGGGACTTTATTATGCCCTTATGACACACCACAGCATAATTTACCTATTGTGTTTTGTACTTCTAGAACTTGAGTTTTAAAAATTAAAATACTGAGAACTTTTTCTTCAGTTTTGAAAATGAATGAAAATTAAAAAAATGTCAGAAATATGAAACAAATTGTTCAAATTTCTGTGAAAACGGTAAAACAGCACACAGATTATTTAGAAATCCGCCCATAAAGTACCCTATTTTCCCCAAAATAAGACATCCCCTGATAATAAGCCCAATCGGGCTTTTGAGCACATGGCAATAAGGCCAAGCGCTTATTTCAGGATTCAAAAAAATATAAGACAGGGTCTTATTTTTGGGGAAACATGGGTATGTATAATTTAACTAATTGGGCAAAAACAAATACTCATGACATAAAATAGTTACTGTCTTTTCCAGCACTTTTGCCTTTGTTGTATTGATCCTAAGGCTATGCCTAATCTGCTTTAGTTACTTGGATAAGAATCTATGAAAATTATCAGCATTCTGCAAGCCTTCTTAGATGCATTGTGGCATTAATACTTTCTAGATGAAGCAAATATAACCCATAGTATTGTGCTCTTTTGTCAGCATTTTCTTGTACATTTGAATTTATTTATGTGAATGTAACACAAACATGGTCTGGGACTAAGCTTGCGACTGTCTTTAATAACCTTCATGTCAAGAAATCCTGAGCCACTTAGATTTTGCTTTTGTACTGGAAACCACAGTGTGGTTACAAAACATGCACAGCTCAAAATAGGTCATGTGTTTGGCAGCTTGAGGGTTACACTGAAATAACCTTACTTTAAAAATAACATTTTTTCCACTATAGGGTTCTTCTGTTCTTTTAGCATAGACATTTTTGAATATATTTGTCCTGGCTGGCAGTTTCCGTTTCATCTAAATTTATAAAGTTTGTTGTTGTTTACTGCTTCAGGATACTGAATTTCAGTATAGAAAAATCAGCTGTGACGTTTTTAGTCATGCAGGATAAAACGCATTGTTTCAGTGTAAGGATTGTCTTCTCTTAGATTGTCCATATGATATTATTTGTTCAATAAAACTTCCTTACGTATTTATATATTAAAAATATGTCATGTACTTATTGCCTTTTGGTTTCTGCTGGTTAATGTCCATAATAAAGCTATTTGTATTTCCTTTTGGTACAATTCTATGATTCTGATTTCCCAATTTTTATACCATGTTTCCCCAAAAATAAGACCCTGTCTTACATATTTTTGAACCCTGAAATAAGTGCTTGGCCTTACTGCCATGCGCTCAAAAGCCCGATTGGGCTTATTATCAGGGGATGTCTTATTTTGGGGGAAACGGTATTATTTTTAGTTTGTTATCTTAAAATGTGGTATTATAGAGCTTGAGAGTAGTCATTGTCTAAGGTAGTAACTGAACCCTCCAATCATGCAGATTGTTATAGACAATCTTTCATGAGTTAATTAATTTTGAATCCCCACAACAAAAGTGAGAAATTAAATCAGCTATTGTAATGAATAGTTTTAATTTACACTTTCTTTTCCTCTATTAATGGAACTGAGAGTACAAAAGGATACCCTTCCTTGTTGAAGCCTCCCCAACATCATTTTTTCAGCTCTTCTCAAAATGAAATTCGTGCTAAAACGAGCACAGTGGCCACATCTTTCATTTGATAAGATACTTGAGGTCATTTTCCAATAGCCTTGGCATGCACATTGTTACCCTGATAAAGCTTGAACAAGCAGTTCTTTCAGTATCTACAATTATTTAATTTTAAAATGAATATGGTATTGAATCCAAATGGCTTAAGATGGCTTACAATCAAAATATAACATCAGTACCAGCAATGTACATAACAATGCATATGGTATATGCCTATATACCTTAGAGTTGCATGTCTATTTTCAAGAGTGCAAATTGCTGAGTGAACATTACCTCTGTGTTCATTTCAAATAGGCAAAATATTTGGAGAAATTTTGCTTATCTTATTGTGTGCTATGTGTGCATTGGAAATGGATATTGTACATTTCAAAGTTTTAATACCTCATATATACATACAAAATCTGTAGCCCTCCACAATTGTTGGATTTCAGCTCACAGCAGCCCCAGCCTTTATACCCAGTTGTAAGCTGAGTCTGATTCTCTACTCCATTTTGTGGCTTGTGGAGGATTTCACTTCATTTCTTAATCTATTGCTATAATTGACTTCAAACGATCATTTGAGGTCATTTACTTGCTAATTTTAGCCCACAGTCAGAGTCCTTTTCCAAATTTAACTTGTATAACCAAGACTGATGGCAAAATTCAGATTCATGTAGTTTTTGATTGAACTTATTCTGCTAATATGAATAGTTATTAGTGTTTTGAAATAAATCTCATATTTAACTGCCCAGAGAAATAATTTATACAAGTTCTGGTAATGTGATAGATTCTTTTAGAGAACCCCATGAAATAGGTGGAAGTGAGATGAAATATATTGTTGATTATATGATTAAATGTGGATTAAACTGCATCTACATCGAGGGAAGTATGCAGTAGAGTACCCCAAGGCTCTGTTTTAGGCCTGGTACTTTTCAACTTCATCAATGATTTGGATGAGGAGATTGATGGGGAACTCATCAAATTTGCAGACGACACCAAGCTAGCAGGAATAGCCAATACTCCAGAAGATAGGCTTAAAATACAGAAAGATCTTGACAGACTTGAACATTGGGCGCTATCTAACAAAATGAAATTCAGTGGTGAAAAAAGTAAGGTTCTACATTTAGGCAAGAAAAAATACACAGGTACAAGTATATGTGGTACCTCACTCAATAGTAGTAACTGTGAGAGGGATCTTGGAGTCCTAGTAGACAACTATTTAAATATGAGCCAGCAGTGTGCAGCAGCTGCCAAAAAAGCCAACACTGTTCTAGGCTGCATAAACAGAGGGATAGACTCAAGTGAACTGTTAATACCACTTTATAATGCCTTGGTAAGGCCACACTTGGAATACTGCATCCAGTTTTGGTTGCCATGATGTAAAAAAGATGTGGAGACAAAAGAGCAACAAAGATGATTAGTGGACTGGAGGCTAAAACATGTGAAGAATGGTTGCAGGAACTGGGTATGTCTAGTTTAATGAAAAGAAGGACTAGGGGTGATATGATAGCAGTATTCCAATATCTCAGGGGCTGCCACAAAGAAGAGGTACTCAAGCTATTCTCCAAAGCACCTGAGGGTAGAACAAGAAGCATTGGGTGGAAATTAATCAAGGAGAGAAGAACTTGGTGGTCTTCCGGGTGCACTTCAAGGTTTTGGTCACCACCTTTAGAGCGCTCCATGGCTTAGGACCTGGTTATTTACGGGACCGCCTACTACCACAAGCAGCCTCCCACTGGCCGGTATGCTGTCATAGAGAGGGGCTCCTCCAGGTGCCGTCGGCCAAACAATGTCGACTGGCGGCCCCCAGGGGGAGGGCCTTCTCTGTGGGGGCACCCACTATCTGGAACAAGCTCCCCCCAGACATACGGATCTGCATACATTCCACCGTGCTCTTAAGACCCTCCTATTCCAGCAAGCCGGCCTGGCCTAATTTTCTCCCCTGTTTTAAAATTCTTTTATATCGAAATTTTGATTTGTTTTAAATTATTGGGATTTTTAATTGTCTCAGGTTAAATTATTTAATCTGGTTTTAATTATGTTTCTAACTTTTGTATCTATGTATTTTATTTTGTGCCTGTTCACCGCCCTGAGTCCTTCGGGAGTAGGGCGGTATATAAATTTAATAAAAAAACAAACCAAAAACAAAACTTAGAACTAAGGAGAAATTTCCTGACAGTTAGAACAATTAATCAGTGGAACAACTTGCCTCCAGAAGTTGTAAATGCTCCAACGCTGGAAGTTTTTAAGAAAATGTTGGATAGCCACTTGTCTGAAGTGGTGTGGGGTTTCCTGCCTAAGCAGGGGGTTGGACTAGAAGACCTCCAAGGTCCCTTCCAACTCTGTTATTCTGTTATTCTGATTATATTTTGTACTGGCTGTGAGATTTCAAACTTTGTGTCTAGTTGTGTAATTGGAGGAAAAAGAAAGAGCTAAATGTCTGAGGAAGTCAGGAAACCAAAAATAGCAAAACTGACAGACTGAAGGTGTGAAAAAGTTAACCCTATGATACTAGACTGATCAGTTAAAATTCTTTTATTTCTAAACTTTGCTTTTACATTGGGAAATAGTCTAAAGTGGATTAACTTTTAACTTTAACTTTTATTAGACTTCTATACCGTCCTTCTCCCGAAGGACTCAGGGCTGTGTACAGCCATATTAAAACACATAAAATTTACAAAATTTAAAAACCATTAAAATCAAATATACAAAAATTTGGCCCACAAATTAAAAACTAACATACACCCATTAAAATTCATATTCACGTTAAGCCAGCCCGGCTTGTTGAAACAAAAGGGTCTTCAGGGCACGGCGAAAGATGCGCAGGTCGGGGATCAAACGCACAGCTGTAGCTTTCCTTTTCCCCTACTCCCCCACCCTTTCGAATGCTTACCTAAGCCCTGAGATAATTAGCAAGAAGGGAATTAATGTTTGTATTTACATTCATTAGGCAAGCAGGGATTGCAAGAGAAAAAGCAGGCACACAATGGGGAATACACATCAAACGGAATGCACAGCCCAAAGTGTGTTGGACAAAAAGCCTGCACTAACACATTCCTTACAATGAATATTACCCATTATGTGCTTGTTTTCTCTCTTTTTGTCCCTTCCTCTCCAATCTCTCTGTTCTGTAAAAGGGGGAAAAAAAAGAAAACAGTAAATTCTAGCCTAATCTTTAAAATGCTATTCCTCATACTGATAAAACAAATAAATTTCTGGAGAAAAAAGCTATTCTCCAAAGCACTTGAATGCAGGGCCAGAAGCAATGGATGGAAACTATATAAGAAAACCACGCTAGAACTAAGGACAAATTTCCTGATAGTTAGAACAATTAATCAGTGGAACTACTTGCCTCCAGAAGTTGTGGGTACTCCAACACTGCAAGTTTTTAAGAAGAGAGTGGACAACCATTTGTCAGAAATGATGTAGGGTTTCCTGCTTGGACTAGAAGATTTCCAAGGTCCCTTCCAACTCTTATTATTCTGTTATTACAGTCAATTAGTATGTATGCCTCACCGTTCTATAACATTTAGTGTATAGGCCAAATATGTAGTTTATTTAATATCACATTCATAGTATATCTTTCCTCAGGGAGTTCAAGGTAGCAGATACTGGAATCTCATATAATTTGTGCTCAAAACATGCTAAGTTAGGATGAGATATAATGACTATGATCAAGTAGGACATTTTATTCAAATACATAATTTATCTAAACTAATACTAATTGTCCAACAACAGGTCTCATATTCCATTATTCAACCTATATAGTGAAACCATCATATCTATGGAGTCCCTCTATACAGAATATAATTATTCAACAACAGGAACAAAGCTACTAAAAATGCATTATGAATACTGAATTCAACTTTGGTCTTCTAATTGACTTTTTTCCTTTGGTAGATGCTACTTCAAATGAACAACAAGTCCTCTTCTGTCAGAAATTACAGCAGTGCTGTGTATTATTTGATTTCATGGACTCTGTCTCTGACTTAAGGAGTAAAGAAATTAAAAGAGCAACACTGAATGAACTAGTGGAATATGTTTCTACAAATCGTGGTGTGATTACTGAATCAGCATATTCAGAAATTGTAAAAATGGTAAGTCATGTGAACTACTGTATAACTCCTTTGAAAGGATTTAGAAATGAAATTTATTGAAGACTTGTCTGTCTTCTGAATTGCCTTTTTGTGGCGATTAGATAGTGCTTTTGCTGTTAATCTCCTGTAGTTAATCTTTAACATTAAAATTGGTCTAAAGGGTGATTATTTTTTCATGCTAAAAATAGCTTGTTCAATTATTTATTATATAAATGAAACAAGTTTCATACTGATGTTATTTTTTCACCTGGATTCAGTTCAGATATCAGTAGGACCCATTGGAAACTCTGATAATATTAAGTGGGAAACATAAGCATACATTCAGAAAAACAAATAAAAGTGAATATTTAATATACCTTCCCTCAGTTCTGCTGTACTGCATTTTAGTTCTTAGCTTCTCATGGTATCACCTTGGTTCTTCCTTGTTCAATACCTTGTGACATCCAAATCTTTGCACCATCAAAGTTTAGTTTCAGTAGTGTGAAGGCTAAAAATCAATGATACAGTTTATTATCACATTCAGGAGGAAAACAATGAATGTGATAATAAGGCTTATTGTGATTTAAAGAAACAAGGGGCCTTGCTGTATAATTTGGAAATACGAAAATCTGTGGAACTCTCTTGACCTGTAATATACATCATTTTATATTCCATGATTAGGCTTATCAGTCTTCAATTTGGCAAGAAAGAAAATAAATCAAAATACTCCTCCTCCCTCACAATATTTAAGTGTGGCTTCTGGTCATCAAAATGTTGCCTATACTGGTAGATATTAAAGTTTTTCAAGGACAAGATGGAACTTTGCCAAATCCCAGAATTCAATTTTCCCTTCTGGGAGTTTGGTGGCATAGAACTAAACAAATAAAAGTAAAGCTAGCTAGTTAGCTCGTTGTGGGATTAACTAAAAGTTCCTAATATTTCCTTCTCAGGAGTATAAAGAATTTGGATCTGAAGTGCTGCTTGTTTAAGGAACCACTGACAGCTAGTGAACACTGTACCCATACCGAATCTAAAGTACCTTTCCTACTTGAGATCTGAACTGTTTCTTCAGAAACTCTTGTCTCATTGTGGTACCTTACTACAACCAGAACCAGTTCTGTCTCCAAACTGGTTCTGTAAATGACCATTTTGAAAGACAAAGTCATGGAATGATCAAAGAGAATAATCAGAATTGCACTTTGCTTATTTAGTCATCCCACAGAAGTTAAACCAGGATTGGCAGGAATCTAGAAATGGATATTATTAACTTGAAAAAATTTCCTGTCAGCTGCCCATGTCTTTTAGATTCTAAAAGTCTTTTTTTTTTTAATTTTTTTTAAAAAAAAATTTATTTTTTTTTAATTTGATTTATATGCCGCCCTTCTCCGGAGACTCAGGGCGGCTTACAATGTTTGTTGTATTTTGCTACACTAGCCAAATTGGTTTGTAAAGGTACAGCTGACATTCTTTGAAAACAGTTGGCTTTCAGTAGGCAAAGCTGAACTGAAGGACTGCATATCCATGCATAGTTGTATATGTAACAGAATAACAGAGTTGGAAGGGACTATAATCTATTCCTGCCAGCTTGGTGACATCTGCAAATTTGATTTATCCCCTCATCCAAATCATGCAATGTATAATTCCTCTACTAGTTCTAAATCTTCAATGGATTAACTGTTGGTGGAATATTTTGGAAGAAGTGTAGTCCTTAATGGAACTTCATTTAAATAGAAGGAAGCATGCAGTGGGGTATCTCAAGGTTCTGTTTTAGATCCATTATTCTTCAACATCTTCATAAGTGATCTAGCTGAAGAGATTGAAGGGGAACTCATTAAATTTGCAGATGATATCAAGCGGGGGAATAGCCAACACTTTAAACAATAGACTCAAGATACAGAAGGATCTTGACAGTTGAACACTGGGCCCCTATCCAACAAAAAATGCAATTTAGTGGTGACAAAAATAAGGCCTTTCATTTAAGAAAGAAAAACCAAATGTACAGGTATAGAGTAGGTGATTCCTGGCTCAACCGCAGTAACTGTGAGAACGATCTAGGAGTCCTAGAGGAGAACTACTTAAGTATGAGCCAGCAGTGTGCCAAAAAGGTTGTATCCTAGGCTGAATCAATAGAGGGATAGTATCAATATCAATATTACGTTAGTACTTCTTTATACTACACTGGTAAGACCACACTTGGAATACTATGTCCAGTTTCAGTCACAATACAAAAAATACGTTGAGACTCTAGAAAAAGTGCAGAGAAGAGCAGCAAAGGGAGTTAGGGGCCTGAAGGCTAAACTATACGATGAATGGTTGCGGGAACTTGGAATATCTAGTCTAATGAAGAGAAGAACTAGGGGTAATATGATAACAGTCTTCCAATATTTGAAGAGCTATCACAGAGAAGAGGGGTTCTCCCAAACTCCTTGAGAGCAAGATAAGAAGTAACCAGATGGAAGCTAAAAAAGATCCAAGTTAGTATTAAGGAGAAATATCCTGTCAGTGACAACAATTAATCAGTGGAACAGGTTGCCTCCAGAAGTAGTGGGTGCTCCATGACTGGAGATTTTTAAGAAGAGATTGGACAACAATTTGGCTAGAATGGTTGAGCAGGGACTAGAAGACTTCCAAGATCCACTCCTATCCTGTTATTCTATGCTCTATGTAAGTAAGCAGAGTCCCAATACAAAGTCCTCTTTTTTGCACAGGTAGATCTTCCAAGCTGATGTACCTGAACTCAGAACAAACAAAATAAAATAGGTAATATAGAATAAAAAATAAAAAAGGAGAACTATTCTATTCTTGGGAATACTCTCCAGATATTCAATAATTTAGCAGTTATTGTTAATGGTAGCAGTTTACATACTGCTTTTACATAGTTTGGGGAGATTTTGTTTGTATTTCTTTTATCCTGGAAGAGTTATGCCAAATGTCATTGTGACATTCAGATAATAGAATTATATGCAATAAATTTTCAATTTTCTCATGATCCTCATGAGAGACATTTGTAATTTTGGAATGTAACAGAGCAGTGATAGTTATCAGTGTTTTCAGGAATCAAAAATTTCTTAGTAGAAAAATGACAGAACTAAATTTTTGTTGTGTAGTTTAAGTGCTGCTTTGCATGTCTGTTACCAAGTAAACTTGAACTACTCTGCAAAATATCACATTTTCTAAAATTAATTATAAAAAGAAATTTGTTTCATTGATTCATGTTTACAGTAGTTATAATCACCCTACATAATTATAAAGTTTTGACATAGCAGTATTGGATAAAGTTCCTACAATTATAATTAATTTTCAAACTAACTGAATTTCGATTTCTTCTAAATACAGATATTCTGTAGTTAAAATTTTTTAGTCCTTTAGTTAAAAGATCCCTACAAGTAATAATAAAAAATATTAGCAGAAGAAAAGAAATGTTTTAAGTTTCTTGTAAAAAGTCTTCTTGTGGAGATTACTGCTACTAAGGTTTGCTCACCAGATTCAAATTTGCATCACTTTCTCATGAGGAGAAACTGGGGATTATTCTGTAATATCCGTGAAATCCAGTCATTAAAATTCCAATAATTACTGTTAACCTAATGTGAGACATTGTATCTATAATTACTTTCCGTCACAGTGTTGCTCTTGGTACCAGTGAGTTTTACCAAATTCAAGAATGTCTCTTGGATTTCCACATTCTACCTATTGTTATAATGGACTTCATTTATATCATTTTAACAGTTAGGTTACTGAATACTCCTTTCCTTGATGTTATTGTCTTTTGCAGAAGTATGGATATTTGCTCTTGCAATCTCAAATGTTCTTTCTTAAAAGGTAGTTTGATGCATTCAGGTTATGAAAATAGTGACTCTGAATTATATCCTTATGTTCATTATCCATTTCATCCTCACTGTGGCAATTCTGCTTCTAAGATATTGATTAATGCTCTTTTGCTTTGAATAAAGCCTTGCCTAAAGCTTTCTGGCTTTATTAGATACGCTCAGAATAGGGTTAGAACTGTAGAGAGCATACGTGTAAATATGAGATTTAGTTCACAGTCTGCCAATTAGATAGCAATGTTGGGAGAGGCTGTTGCCAATTAGTAGAAACCATATAACCACTTAAATGCTGCAATTGCTTAAAAAAACCAATGTGGTCCTAGGCTGTATCAACAGAGGGATAGTTTCAAGATCACATGAAGTGTTTGTACCACTTTATACTGCATTGATGAGATCACACTTGTAATATTGCATCCTGTTCTGGTCAGCACAATACAAAAAAGATACCGAAACTCTAGAGAATACAGAGAAGAGGAACAAAGATGATTAGGTGACTGGAGGCTAAACTGTATGAATGGTTGTAGCAACTAGGTATGTCTAGTCTAACAAAGAGAAATATTAGGGGTGACATGATAGTAGTCTTCCAATATTTGAGGGTTTGTCACAGAGAAGAGGGGCTTGACCTATTCTCCAAAGCACCTGAGGGCAAGGCAAGAAATACCAGATGGAAGATTATCAAAGAGATCCAACCTAGAACTAAGAGAAATTTCCTGACAGTGAGAATAGTTAATCAGTGGAATGGATTGCTTCCAGATGTTGTGGGTGCGCCATGACTGGAGGCTTTTAAGAAGGGATTGGACAGCCATTTGTCCAGAATGGAATAGAGTCTCTGGCTCAAGTAGAGGGGTTGGGCTAGAAGATTTCCAAGGTCAAGTCCAACTGTGTTATTTTGTATATATTGGACTAGATGAAACAGTGGTCTTAAAAGTATTTTCTAGTTGTGTGTGTATGGATGCAGTCATAAATGTACTTTATGTATTGCATTAAATAAAATCAAATTGAAAATAGCTTTTAAAATGTGATCATGTTCTCCTAGATTAGCTCTAATATCTTTAGAACACTTCCTCCAAGTGAAAATCCTGATTTTGATCCAGAAGAGGATGAGCCTACATTAGAAGCTTCTTGGCCCCATATACAGGTAACTTCTTCAAATTTGTTTGTTGATATTCATGCCAGCTTTTTTAGGATTATAGATATCAGATGCAATTTCAAACGAAGTCATGTTTTCTATGTCTTGCTGCTATATTAATGGTCATCAGGATTTCAGAAATCCAGCTCAGATTGTAGTTAACCCTTTGTCATCTACAATCAGTTCTGCAAATACAATATATACATTTTTATAAGCTCATGAATCTGTTTTCAAACCATTCCATATGGTCACCTGATTTCTATCTTCCAGGATTCTGAAATGTTATTTTTCATCTTTGATTTACATTTTACCATTTCATTCAGTCCTACCTTCTAAAATGTAGGACCCACTTATTGGTAAAGTTACTGGTTTTAGTACTACCAAATTATACCCTGGTTCTTCTTTATCCTTAATCCTTGTTCCTGCCTCAGATGCTACTGATTATGTCCTCTGACCTTAACTAGATTGAATTCTTTGACTTTTAACTTGAATTTAGGATTGACATAGCAGCTGTAAGACGAGACAAACTCACCTCTGCCTAATAAGGCTTAATAAATCTTTTATTGGCTCTTCTAGATTTTTTAAGTGTAATTGCCTTGAGGGTTGGCAGGAAGTTTGTGGGATTTATATTGGGTATTGATAATTGTAACCTTTTGCTTTTGTTTCTCAACCTCAACTGCTTTAAGACGTATGAACTTCAACCCCAGATTTCGTCCCCTCCCCCCCCAGCCAGCATGCTTTAAAGACGGCCTTTAAGAAACCTAATAGTCTGAAAACAACTGCAAACATTAAGCATATAACTACCCCTTTTTTAAAAAAAACGTCTTTTTAAAACTCTTTATGAACTCTGTTCAAAGATACTTTACTTTGAACTCTATTCAAAGATACTGTAACTGGTTAAACTGTTAAACCTGGCGCACTTATAATAATAAAAAAAGCACTAAAAAGGGAATAATTGGCTATGTCATGAATAGGGAGAGAATAAAAATGCAAAAGATCATATACGGTAGGAGAAAATATCATGGAAACCTCAGAGCACATCTGATTTCTTAACTATTTTCTGCACCAGACTTGAGACCTTAAAGTTCCTGCACCTTAAAGATTATAGTAATGGAGTAGGCATATGGGGCCTTAAGAGCCTGAACTGTTAATATGCTAGTTAATATGCAATATTGGCATGCTGAATTTTGTTGAAATGGATTTCTGTTATCTTCTAACGGGCTTTACTAATATATGTGAAATGTATTACATAACAAAATGTTTTTTACAACATTTATTTTATTCTTTCATAGCTGGTGTATGAATTTTTACTAAGGTTTTTAGAAAGTCCTGATTTCCAACCTAGCATTGCAAAACGACATATTGACCAGAAATTTGTACACCAGGTAAATATTTATCTGAAATATATGGTTTTAGCTTAGATTATTTATTTATTTTTTGATGGAAGATTCATTTTATTACACAGAAATACTTTTAGACAATCATATTTATATACTATAGAAAGGAAGAAATGACATTTTTTGAAGATACTCCTTTTGAGTTGCAAAGCAGTTATGTATTTTCCTTTCCATACTGTTGCAAAGTACCGTATTTTTTGGAGTATAAGACACCTCCCCCCCAAAAGAGGGTGGAAATGTTGGTGTGTCTTATACACCGAATACAGCCATTTTTGGTCTCCTGAAGCCGCGCCCCGCTGGTCCCATTTTTGTGAAAAATGGGCTCGTTTTTCTCCCGTTTTTTGCAAAAATGGCGTTTTTGCCCAGCCCAGCCAAATGGGCCCATTTTTGCAAAAAATGGGGTGCACGGAGGGTTTGGGAGGCCTGCAGAGTGCTCCTGGGGCTGGGGAGGGCAAAAACTGTTTTTTCTTACTTACCTCTTTGAAATCTTGGTGTGTCCTATACGCCGGTGCGTCATATAGTCCAAATAATATGGTATATAGAATCATAGGGTTGGAAGGGAGCTTGGAGGTTTTTTTGTCCAACCCCCTGCCCATATCACCCCATTCCCACAGTTGGAGAGTGTGCACATATTTCCCTTCTAACTACTGTTGAAGAAAAAGTTCCGAACAGTGCAGCACAATTTGGGGTGTTTCAAAAGGAGCACAGATGAAAATTGTCAGCTAAAGTGCCCCCATGAGTAGTTTCCCTCAAATCAGAGTTCAAGACAGTATTTTTTATATTGTTAGAGGGAGAAATAGAACAGTAATCTGTAAGATTTGTAAATTTGAACTGTTACTCTGAATTACATTGAAGTGATTTTTAAAATTATGGCAAAGATAACTGTATAGCAGCATTTGCATATCCTATGTAAACATTAATGTATGGAAATGCAATATTACATAAATAATACCAGCTCTTTTCCTTATTTTTAAGGTGAGGCAATACACATTGCATTTGTAATTACGGTGCCACCACACAGTAGCTGTGGTTTGGTTAGTCTCAGTTCAGCATTTCCTTGTTATTGAATTTGTTTGCCTATGACCAGTAAGACTGTTTGTATTTCTATCTAAGCGCTTGCCAATGTTGACTTTTGAAAGATTTATCCTATGAACTCCCTGCCATACATTTGCAAAATGTTTATTGTTGGCATTGTATTATTGAAGCTATTGTGAACTTACCTTAGATTTATGTGGGAAGGTGTGGAACAAATTTGGTTGAATCTGTATATCAATTAGTGTTTATTGAAGTAATAAACTATACTTTATTATTATTATTAGCTGTTGGAGCTTTTTGACAGTGAAGATCCACGAGAGCGTGACTTTCTAAAAACAGTACTTCATCGAATTTATGGCAAATTCCTTGGATTAAGAGCATTCATCAGGAAACAAATCAACAATATTTTTCTCAGGTATAATATATACTGTTTACAATCTTACTTACCAACTTTTGCATATATTTAATTTGTACTTTAAAAAGTACAGAATTAATAACCTACAACTTGTTCTTAATCTACCAATAACATATTTGGAGTTAAACTTCTGAAAGGCTTTGGATAATTAGCTTGCCCTCAACCCTCTAACAGGACAAATTGGCTTAATTACAGTACTTGAGGGTTTTTTTTTAGTTCTAAAGGTTGTAAATGATTCAGAAGGTTAAAGCATCCTTTTTATGCCTGGTTTCTGTGGGACCTCTGGGTGGGGCTGTTTGAGGCCACTTGTGGGCTGTAGGTTTGGAGGTTTGTTGGGATCTACTTTGGATCTTACCCATAATGTGAATATCTATTTTAAAGCAATTTTCTTACATCAAATTGAAGATGCATTCTGCTAATAGTTTTCAAGAAAAATAGTAACCCCTCAACTTTCATGTGGAGATATTTAACTGTATTTTCTTCTTCACTGTTTGATGAAACATTAATTGCAATTTTTTTCAACAGGTTTATATATGAAACGGAACATTTCAATGGTGTTGCTGAGCTACTTGAGATACTGGGAAGGTAGGTTGATTTCTTCATCACAGTTAGGAAGGACCAAGGTTTGCATCTGTTGTTTTTTTTTTAACCAGTGGTTACAGTTATCATCACCAACCCAATTGTTATCACCAACCAGGGAGATAAAGATGCTGTAACTGGAATGAGCTCTTGGAGTTAATATACTCCTGGGAGGACCAAGAGCATTGCAAGAAGATTCCATGTGGACATTGGTACTGGTCTTAGAAAATCAGGTGCTTGAATAAATATGCTTCTACAAAACCTTAAAGAGGTGTACTGTGAAGTTCAGATGACTTGCAGAATTGCTATATGGGGACATCATCTACAAATAAACAATTAAAGTATGTTAGGGAGTATGTAATATCACAGTATGTGTCTGCAATGCAGGTAGTTCTCGACTTAATAACTGTAATTGAGCCCACAATTATAGTTGTAAGCTGAGCCAGTTTTTAACAGGTTATCACATGGCCATCCTGATTTTATGTCTTTTTTTTGCAGCAGACATAAAAAAAGCCCATTGTTTGCAATGGGTGATTGCTAGAAACTAGAAGTAAAGTCTGATTTCCTGTAAGAAACTAGCACATTGTGGATATGTGACCATGGGATGCTGCAAATGGACATTAATGAGGGCTGGTTGCTGAGTGTCCACAATACAATCACATGTTCGTGTGAGAAGGGGTGGATGCCCGAACATTTAATCTGGGTCATAGTAACTTTTGGGAGGTTATTGTAATTTCAACCATTCGCTAAGCAACTGGTCCTTAAACAAAGATTGCCTATAGGACAGATACTGTTAGTCTGATACCTTCCTTTCCCCTTTTATTTCAAACAGGATTTGATAGATTTGACCAGAAAAGAAGGGGAGGAAAGAAAAGGAAATATTCTATGAGATCCATAAACTGCATGTAATTAATTTTACATTTAATGGAACAATTACAATTTTCCTGCAGTTCCAAATGTGTATTTTTGATTTGTAAATTTTTTCGTACAGTGAAAGTCTTAGAAATGAACTCAAGCTGGTGCAAATTGGAGTACTAAATTTGCTGTGATTTAATTTCTATCCTACTTAAAGCACTTTTTTCTCAGTTGGTGGAATCTGCAGTTGGTGCTCATAAAGGGACTCAAGCAGCCAAATTAGTGGATACAAAAAGCAGCATCTAGGATTTGCTTATTTGTAGCCACTAATTTCAGCAAAATTAGTAAATTCAATTTTACTATTTTACTATTTACTACATTCAAAAAGTAACTGGTCCTTTCTACCCTGTGGAAAATACAGCTGGTCTTGTTCAATGTATTTATAGGAATAGTGTTGTTCACAATCTTCAGAATAAAACGTAAACTTTATAATACACATTTATTATATGTATTGCAGTACTGTAATAAGTTTTCATGTTGAATTTGTTTTTTCCCCTTCAGTATTATCAATGGTTTTGCATTGCCACTGAAAGCTGAACACAAACAATTCCTTCTGAAGGTTCTTATTCCCATGCATACTGCAAAGGGATTAGCTTTATTTCACGCACAGGTATGTTGATCTGAGCAAATGTAATATTGCATGTTGAAGGTCAAGTAATGTTGCAGTTATACTTATTTAATTGCACAAGTTGAGTCTTTTAGGGCCAGAGGTCATTATTTAAAGATACATACAGTAACTTTAATATATTTCACACAGTGGAAAATTAAAATGAGTATTTATTTTCACACTGCTGAAGTTTTTTATGAACCAATATTGTAAAATAAATGTTTTTCTTCAACTACTTGTACCTTTGAATTTATTATCTATTAGTGATTGTATGTTGTAATTTTAAAAATAGCTTACCTACAGGCATAGCTTGAAATCTCTGCTTTCCAAGGTGTTTGATAGAAGAATTAAACAGGGTACTAACCAATAATACTAAATAGTAATTATCTGAGGATCATCTGATGATGCACTTGGGAAAGTTTTCCTCTTTGTGCTTGACGACTGAATTTGTGGCATTCATTGTGATCCTGTGCTACATGATGCTTATAAGAGTCTTTATTTTTCAAAACTAAAGATTTAAAATGTTACTTTAATATATAATGTATAAATCATTAAAGAGGTGTACTGTGAATTCAAACTATCAGTGACATCAATTTTTTCTCTTCATCAAAGGGATTGTTATATCAGTCTTTGAAATAAAAAAAAGTTAGGGTTCATGCCCAAATATGTTTGGTATTCAGAGAAGATGGGACATCCATCAAATGTTTGTATAGTCTATAAGTTTCCAAAAGAGGCTTGGTGCAGACACAAAACAATACACATGAATGACAGATGATCATTCAAATAATATGTTACAGATAATCTTTTTTTGAAAATTATGACAATTTAATAATCCTGTAATAAACTATCAATTTTCAAAAACTTTTTTTAAGCTGGCATACTGTGTTGTTCAGTTCTTGGAAAAAGATATGACATTAACAGAGCCGGTAAGTATTGTTTTTGTCTTTCTTTGAATTTTTGCAATATAGCTCAAACGTAGATCTAGCAAATAATAACGATTATCCAAACCTCTGCACCAATGTGGTTCAGCAACTAGAGTTTTCAGCAAAAAAATCATAATTCACACGTAGCCTATATAGAACATCCTGCTTTTATTTACAATGAATCAATAGAATAAGAATGGAAGACTTTTCCATGTGCCTCAGAAATTGATATAAGACACTTGCTTAGTATACATGGCAACCCCTGACCAGAATCCTAGTATCTTCATTTGTTTGACTTTAGAAGTGTTTTGCTTCTAAAGCAAGTCATTGGCTTTCAACTACTTTTTATGAAGTGTGTTTTAATTCTAAAGTTATTTCTAAAACCAGCCTGTTTGTTCCTTGTGCTGACATACTGAATCTACTTAATACAACAGATATACATTCAAAATTTGAAATTGTTTAAATATATAATTGGACAGCCATTTAGCAGAAGTGGCCCCTTACTTTAGAATGCTGATAAAATAATATGTAATAAAAGGGTAAGGGGAAAAGCTGAGTATTGTAAATAAATATTGTACCAGCAATTTTAGAACAAAGTGTATTCAGACACAGCCTTCTCCAAATGATATCATCTATCATCAGTTTGAATCAGGAGAAAATAAAGTAAAATGTAAATGAAATTGAATTCTGTAGTTTATAACTCTGTGAACTGGTTGTACAAAGGTTGTGACCATACATAACAAAAGAGAAGATCGCAAATTGTATAAACATACATAGCACCTGAGCATTTTAAATATATTACTATAAAGTAGAATTGATTAATCATGTGCCTGTTTATTAAAAAGTCCATTTGTGTGCAGTAGTTCATTCCAGGTAATTAATTGTTCATTAAAATTGCTTAGAAGCTTTCCAACTGCCATTTACTTTTATTAAATATTTTATTAAATACTTTTAGAACCCATGTCCCCTTTCCAGAGTCCTACAGAGTAATGATAAGGCTGTGACACAAAACATGGCTGTATTCTTTAGCAGTTGGAACAATGAAGAGATGCAGCCTTTTAAAGTGAAAATACTCTATAGTACTTAATAGCCTTTTTTCTATGAATTGTGTTTTCACAGAAAAGCCTAGTTAAGGAATGATTGAGAAATAGACTTAAATAGGAAAAGGGACAGGTGTTAGAAAGTCTAGAGCAGGGGTCCCTAGCCTTTTTGGCACCAGGGACCGGTTTCATAGAAGACAATTTTTCCATGGACCGAAGGGGGGATGGTTTCAGTTTTGCTTACTTTACTGCTAATGTCCAGCTGTTCTGTCTCATTCCTAACAGCCAAAAGGGGACCCCTGTTGTAGAGAAAATGTAGGCATTTTATTTTTTAAAATGTTACATGCAGGTATTATGTCTGACTGAGCCCTAAACTAATGTGTTTGTCTGCATTTGTTGTATAAATCCAGTCAGTTATCCTTAAATTCAAGAAATCATCGTTAACCTATGATGGTTTAATGTAATGAGTGAATCCAATAATTCATTAATTTGTTACCTCTTGTTTAAAAATGTAAAATGAAAAAAACTTTGCAATATAGTTGGAACAAAATCCATTTTTGAAGATACATCTGTGTCAAATACTTTGAACAAAATGATTGAATTTAGTAAATCTAAAGGCAGTCATACCATCTTTCAAGTATCAGTTTTCATAGATAAGCTCTGATTAATTTTTTGCAACCCAGGTTATCAGAGGATTGCTGAAATTTTGGCCAAAAATATGCAGCCAGAAAGAGGTAAGTTTGATTATTTTTCTAAAGCATTATACTAAAATCAATTTACTATAGCTCAGCAGGTTTATTCTAGCTGTAATATGGATAATGCGTAAAGTCTCCATTTTCATCTTAAGAAAATTATCTTGGCACCCTAAGGAGAGCCTTAAACATGGGCCTTCTTTGGAAGAATCCTGTGGGATTAGAGTTTTTACTTACCTGTCTGTGATAAGGCAGCATGACAGGTTATTATGCAGAATTCAGAAAAGGGTATTCTCTTTGTACCTCCTCCAAATGCAACTTCCCAGGCTGATACACTTCAAAGTGTGCTTTTCAGGGCAGTTTGCAGAGTTTTCATTCCTTTTCTAGTATGCTGCCTATTTATGGACTTTGAGAAAAGAGGGGAAAAAAACCAGATCTGAGATTGGGAGGAAATGTGCCCTGCATATTCTTAAGAAATAAGTATTACATTGTGTTAAATTGGAAATAATGAAATGTTATCTTTTCAATGACTATTGAAATCCTACTGTAAAAAGGTACTTAATGTATTTTTACCTTTTCATTTTATATAGTAATACATAGTACAGTTTTATGTGTAATAATGCCTAGAATATATAAATACTGTTCACATTTTGTTTTACATTATTGTAAACATACTCATGTTGTTGAATATAGACTTTATGAATTATATATTATTTTAAATATAGTTCCTGCAAAATATTTGTGCTTACAACTGTTTAGCTCTGAATCACAATCTGAGTATCTGTGTAAACCAGTGGTGGGTTGCTCCCGGTTCGGTCCGGTTCTTGCAACCGGTAGAAGCTTCTGCACATGTGCAGAAACGCACATGTGCGCTCCTGTTGCAAACCGGTAGTGGAGGTAAGTAGAACCCACCCCTGGTGTAAACCTGTATTTATCCATATAAAATCCTAGGAGTTTTTAATTTAGATGATTTTAAAACCATTTACTAGAGCATCTCAATAGGTGGTTCTAAGAATACTAGATCTGTAGCATTACTGATATTTAAAATTTGAGGAATTTGTTGGTAATCTGGATTGTTTGAGTAATTTATATCAAATTAAGGATATTTAATTTATGTTTAAAAAATCATTGTCAAATAGAATTAGTGTAGATTGCAGAAAATCCTAGATTAAAAAAAAGATTCAATTGTTTTTCTGTATGCTAATTATGTTATTATACAAACCTTTCTTGCCTAAATATTTTTTTCTTTGTAACAGGTCATGTTTTTAGGTGAAATTGAAGAAGTTCTGGATGTAATAGAACCGACACAGTTCAAAAAAATACAAGAGCCTCTTTTTAAACAGATAGCAAAGTGTGTGTCAAGTTCACATTTTCAGGTATAATTTGAGATTTTCAATAACTAAAAATTGGATACTAGCCAATCTCATTGTCCTGATATTTTAAATGTGTATTTCAGATTGCAGAAAGGGCTCTGTATTTTTGGAATAATGAATACATTCTTGGTCTGATTGAAGAGAACATTGATACAATTTTGCCAATTATGTTTGGCAATTTATATAAGATCTCCAAAGAACACTGGAATCCGTATGTACTTCTTACTGTTTAATCTTTTAAAATATTTTAATGTATTGTGGATTAGTTTCAGATTTAAATCCTTTTGGTTTGTAGGGCACAACCTCCATGTTAAAAGAATGCACTTGTGTATATTTTATTTATTTTAACTTTTATATTGCATGTTATTTTAATTCTCGGCTGTTCACCGCCCTGAGTCCCTTCGGGGAGAAGGACGGAATATAAATTTAATAAATAAATAAATAAATAAATAAATAAATAAGACAATGCATGAGAATTGCGTTGTCTGCACAGAACTTCAAGCACTGAATCATTGATACTGCTACTTGAAAGATGTGCTTTGAAATGATTTATTATATACATTGTCATAAAATCATACAATTGGAAGTGACTTCAATTCATCTAGTGCAACCCTCTGCTCAGTACAGGATCCATTAGAGCATTTCTGATAGATAACCATCCAATCTATGTTTGACAACCTCCAGTGAAGAAAATGTCTCTTTATGAGGCAATCTATTCTACTGATTGATAGTTCTTATGATAGGAAATTCCTCCTTATATCTCTCATCTGAATCTACTTCCTTATACTTTTGAACTAGGATTCTGGTAGTTCCCCACAAGGCAAAAGAGAAGAGATATCATCTAATGACATATTTCTCCTCGATCTGCTTTTACTAAATCTATCCGTTCTTTTAACCATTCCTCATAGGATTTCATTTCCAGCCCATATCATCTTCGTACCATCCTTTGAATTTCTTTCAGTTTATGGGTTTCCTTTTTGGAGTTCAGTGTCCAAGCAGGATAGTGTTGTGAGTGGGATCTCATCAAGACCAAATAGAGTGGGACAATTACTCGATCCCATGATCTCTATATTCTTGTGTATATATTCCAAAATAGCATTTGCATTGTCAGCAAATGCCTCAAATTATTAACTATGGTTTACTTTGTGATCTGCTTGAACACCCAGATCCTTTTCATGTTACTTCTGCAAGACAGATCTCCCCCATTGTTTTGTTTGTTTGTTTGTTTGTTTGTTTTATTTTTCTCCTTAATTATAGGAGAAACTTTTGTTTGGACTATTGTTTAAACCTCTGTAGATTTTTTTTAATCTTCCCTTTCTCTTTTGAAGTTTTAGCTAGTCCTAGTTTTTATGCCATCTGCAGATTTGGTAGTCATCCCCTCAACTCCACCCAGTCACTTGGTTGAGTCGGGCAGTCATAGTAATTGAATTAATAAAAAATAAACTCTTTCCAGATCAGTAATAAAAATGATGGTCCCAAGACAGATTTGTGGCACTCCATATAGTGTTTCTGTCCAGGTTGATAAGGAGACATTTATGAATGGCCATTCAGCCAATTATAAATCCATGCAACAGTGATATTATCTAGCCCATATTTTACAGTTTTATTGAGGATTTCATGAGAGGCTTTGTCAAATGCTTTGCTGGGGTCAAAGTACAATTTTTCAGCCAAAATGCAATAAAATATTACTTACAGAATATAGTCAAAACTATGACAGCAACTAACTACTTAAAAATCTACCTAAAACATTTTAAAAGCTCAGTATGGTATGTAGGGTTATATAAACAGGTTTCAAGTCATTGACTTGGGACTCTTTACCATCCCTAAACTCTTTTCCACAATATTTGATGGCAGACATTTTTTTCTGAGAATGGATATCAGTAAATTTATTCTCAGAGTTAAAAATCTGATGCCAGGGAAGCCTTCTTAGGAAGGCATTCTATAATCAAAATAATGTTATGTTAAAATTAATCAAATGTTTGTTATAATTTATAATGGAATTGACATGTTAATGGAAACTCATTCTCAAGGAAATCACTTTACTGGTCAGATAATCTTAACCCTTGATTTTTCATTTATTGTCAAGAAACTTTAATTGAAATATTAAATATAGGAGGCCCTTATGAATATATTTTTGCATTTTGTACTTTGTGTTAGATTGGGCAGCACCTTTTGCACGGGCACTTGACTTTGACTTATATTAGATTGTAACTTTGCTGCTATTTATTATGATAATCTCATCACACTGTTGTTTTAAGTTTGAGTGAAGACAAACAAGTCTAATGTCCATGCTTTGAGTTTGCAGACCCCATCATTTCAAAACTAAATACAGTTGTTTCTTTTATGTGAAATGGTGACAAAACTAAAGCAGAAGCTAGATAATCAGACTAGATGATAGAATACATCTCTTAACAATATTTTTGCAACTTACCCTGTTCTAGGACCATTGTAGCATTAGTATATAATGTGCTGAAAACACTGATGGAGATGAATGGGAAACTATTTGATGAACTCACAAGCACTTACAAAGCAGAAAGACAAAGGTATACCTTTCCAATGTGTTTACAAACATGTGCCTGAAACAGTCTTCCAGATTAATGTTGATTTAACATTAGAATAAAAAAAAATAGTTTTGCAAATGAATCATCTCTTTCTACTATTTACATTAACTATATTTATCCATTTCTTCTAAATAAATGCATCCCTTCCTTAAGCCCATTTCTCCTAAGGGACCTTGCTTAGGATACCTAGCCTTGTCTTGTACTCAGCACCTCTTCCTGCTATGCATCCAGTCCTTTCCTTTTCACTTTTGCTTTTGCAAGGAATTCTGCTTATGAGATTTTCTGATTAAGGGGCTGTTGCAGTTTTTCTCTTTCCATGTAACAAGGTACAAATGCTTTCTTTTTACTAACCCACTGATTATTGTAAATCCGCCTAGCTTTTGCTCTAGGGGCGTCTTACCAACTATATGTTGAGACATCAGCCTGCATATCCATATTAAGATACTTTAATCAGCAGAAGCTTTGGGACATCTCCAGCTGCTATTAGTGGGATAATTAGCAGGCACCTGGGACACAACCTTTCCTATGCTTTCATGCTTTGGCATTTTTTTTTTTCTGTTGAGATTTTGTTGCTCTGTATGGCAATGTGCTTCTGTTAGTTTGTTTTTACATGTCTACAGGTTGGCTTCTGTTGAGTGTATGGAAGGAAATGTTGGTAAGGAAGTAGCCCAAATAGTAATACAGAGCTAATCTATTCAGCATGGGTCTTTTCTGCACTGTAGCTCCACTCCAAATTATTTTGAGAAGCTGTAGTCAATTTAGTTTAATAGTGCCATTATTTTCTCCTCTATCTATTACCAAATTTCTTATTAATTAAAGGAGAAAAGATGAATTTAGGGTTGTGCTAGTAGAACTATAATTTACTAGGTCCCTACCAATCATGTTTCACTTCCAGGAAGAAATGAAATACATTCTCCTGGAGATGTTTCCCTGCTGGGGAAGCCTGGAGCACTACGTAATGTAGATGCTAGAGGAGTGTTTCTGAACCTCAGCAACTTTTAATATGTGTGGATTTTAACTCCCAGAATTCCTCAGCCAGCTACAGAGGATGGCTTGGTATAGGCTGTCAATCTGACCAGCCCTGATCTCGAGAGACTTTGGTTAAAACTGATATTTTAAATTAAGAATTTTCAATGTATTCAGAGTATCTTTTTAAAAACCTTCATGCTTTACTTCCTATTGGGAAAAAAATCAGTGTGGTTAGTGTAGAGTCCTACAATGCTATGGATTAAAGGTAAAAATATGCTGCTGAATGAATAGGAGACATGCATGTAGTCTTGTCTGTAATTCCTTAAACACATCTGTTCCTGGAATCATAGTATAGCTGGATGTTCCTGAGAAGAGATACAGCTCCAGGTAGATCTTACTGACTGACTTTGAATGGAGTGACCATTCAAAGTTATGACAGTACTGGGGGGGAAAAACAATTTTGTAACCATTTAGTTACTTTTAAAGGGTTTCTTTCTTGGTTGTGTGTTTGCCGTTACAATCAGTTAGTATGCATTGCCCTGACATTGGCCCCTTTTTCACCTCTGAATGCTACTGGAGAGGAAGGGGATTGTAAGAGGAGAAGCAGCACACAAAAGGGAATCCACATTGAATAGAATGTACTAGTGCCAGTTGTTTGCCCAGCATACTTGCAGCCCAGTTCCTGGTGTGCTAGGCAAATAGCCAGTGCCACCAAATTCTTTCCAATGTATATTCCTCATTGTGTGCTGGCTAACTCTTGTAATCTTGTCCTCTCCAAATAATGTAAATGCATAATTCCCTTCTTGCTAATTATCCCAGCACCACATGAGCATTCTAAAGGGTGGAGAAGTAAGGAAAAACATAATATTGTAAGCACAGTTGCTTTTCACTTAGTAACTAAGATGCTGGTCACAGCTGTGATCACTAAACAAGTACTACTTGTCTTTAAAGGAGTTGCAAAAAGGTTCTGTTTGAGCACATCTGACACACTGAATATTGTTCTTGAGCACAGGTGTCAGACTTGCAGCGTCATGTTGCTGTAACATGATGTATCACGTTTTCCCCCTTTGCGGAGCTGGGGTGGGTGTGGCCTGTGCATGACGCATCTGGCCTGCAGGCCACTAGTTTGACACCCCTGTTCTTGAGCATCTATAGATAAACTTTTCAACTCTTGACTTTTTTGAGTAAAATATCTGAAAAATCCTACTGGAACAGCTAAACTTTGTATGGGCTGATCAGACTTAGTTTAATTAATGGCAGGTGTGTGCTGACTATTTGACATCAGTTTGAATGTGATTGGTTAATTCTGAACATATCCCTACTTATAAGAGAGTGTGACTTATGGGGTTTGCTGCTGGCCACCGCCAGACGTTCCTTTGGGATCGTCAGCTTCCATTGCCTGTCAGAGCCGCCTTCACAGCGGAATGGCGGCTCGAAAAAACTCCGTTTCCAAGAGGAAACGGAGATAGAGCCGGCAGGGGTGGGTAGAACTCTCTGAAGAGTCCCAAAAGTTTTTTTTTTACTTTTGGGACGGAGCGGATGAGAAGCCCCATATCCCCTGCTGCTGTTCCGGGCTTTGGGAGACCTCTGCTTATGCAGAGCCAGGCGTCAAGAGCAAGCCTGCGAATTTAACAGAATAATCAAAGAAAAGGCGAGCTGAACCCTTAATACTGAATCGCAAGTATTTTACCCTTTAAAAAACTATTTAAGAGAAAAGATGAGAGGAAAGGGGGAAAAAGAGTTTTTTAAAATGGCGTCTGCCGTGGCTGGAGAAGGGTTGAAAGCTGCGGCTTGAAGAGAGGCTGAAAGGGAAAGTCCTTCCGTTTTCTATTACAAAGTAGCGGAATGAATACTTCTGGCCGTAATTGAGGCAAAACCTCACTCCCACTCTTGCTTTTTTTTTTCTTTTTTTTTTTCTTGGGGATCTGATATTGATCTTGGTTGGAAACAAGCTTTTTTTTTCTCTCTCTTTTCCACTAAATCTTGTCTGTGTGGGAAATGGCACCGGGACTCACACAGCTAGACAAACAGGGGGGGGGGGAATCTCCCCCATTAATAAATTACACCAACAAGTTTTAACTCTCCAGTGTCAGAAACCTGATTTTAATATAATAGAATTTCTTCTTGAAGAGATTGTAAGAAGGGATGAGATTGTGAACCAACAACTCGAAAAATTTAAGCAGGAAATTAAAGAAATTGGTGAACTGGTGAAATCAAAGTTTGACTTTTTGAATCGAAAGATTTTAAAAACAGCTAATGGTTTATCAGACTTTCTGATTCGGGTGGATGCAAAGACTAAATTATTAGAGTCTAAAATGAAGGAAACTGAGGAGAATTTGGATGACATGATTCAAAAAATTAAAAAGGATTTGGTAAACATTCAGGATAATAGCTCAGAAGACAAACCTAAAATGGAGGTTGACCAAAAGACTGGTAATGAAGAAAATGTACAACAGAGGATTGAAAGAGAAGTTTTAATGATTCAATATAATTTTACAGAATATGCAATTAGACTGAGAGGTTTGCAGGAAAATAATAGAGATGACTTAAGGAAAATATCTTCTGAAATTCTGGCTGGGATTTTAAAGGTTCAACCTGATGAAGTGTATTGCAGGATTGATAGAATTTACAGAATAAACTCCTGGTTGGCAAAGCAAAGGCAATTGCCTAGAGATGTGGTGATCTATTTTACAGATAAAGAAATTAGGAATAATATTGTGCAGAACTCTTTTAATTCTACTTTGCAATTTCATGGAAGAAAGATTTGGATTTTTAAGGAGCTCCCGACTAAGATGTTAATGGAGAGGAAGAAATTTGGCTTTCTAGTGACTGAGTTAAAAAAAAGAAATATCCTATTTAGGTGGAATGCCCCAGTTGGTTTAATATTGAGACACCAAGGAGTAAGATATCAACTGAACACTGTTGAAAAAGCGGAAGAATTTTATCAAAAAATTTTAAAAATGAACTTAACATCTTTAGGCATAATACAGGATAAGCAAAAGGAGTTGGAAACAAAAAGAAAATACCAAATTATAGAGGCTGTGGTGGATAAGTTGTCTTTGGACTCTCTGGATACCCCAGCTGGACTGTCTACAAATAAGAGAGCAGTGTCATCCGACTCCAATGTGATGAACCATCAAGTCACAGACAAGTGCGCAAATCAACCAGTTGATATACAAGGGATGGAGAAGAAAGATGAGATGATAAAACTAACCCAACAAGATCAACTCACAAAGCAGAATGAAAATCGATCAGCCGATACACAATTGGTAGGCACGAAACGAGGATGGAAATTCAACCCGCGAAAGAAAAAGAAAAGAAATAGATCTCATAGAAACAGCAATTTCTAAACCAAGCAACAGTGAAGCCAGGGACTTTAAAAAATGAATGAACATCTGAAAAGATAGTGGAGGCGAACAATTGTTTAATACTATCCTGAGGATTGTGGCAGATCTCTGTAATGCCGTGATTTTGGGATGTGAAAAGAGCCTTACCTTGTTGGATTTGAATTATCTACTCTGGATTTCTTTTACTGGTGAATATATTATGATTATTTTGAGTTACAAGGCAAGAGAGTCACGCTGGGGCATGTAGAAGATCTGGTTGTTACCCATTAGGATGATGGGAATCAACAATCCTGATGAATACCATAACTATAACTATATGGATATAATTATAATGTCACTCGGGTGGTTGTTTTTACTTTTATATATATATGAGGATATCTACTACTGATGGGGGCAGAAGATGATTGAAGATTTTGAACAAACTGTTGCACCAGCATGTTATTTTACCCTATTATGGGTGATGGATTTAACGATCCAGTGGAAAGACATCAAAGAAGATATTATATGGATTATAAATTTAAAGTTATTGTCTTTTTTTTTTAAATGGAATGCATATATAGATATGTGTATATTTTAGTAAAGTGGGCAGTGGGTTATATTTAGAATTGTATTGCATGATTTTGTAGGAATTGAAGGGTTGAAATAGGTTAGTTTACTGATTGATTAGTCTAAGAAAAAGGATCCTTAAGTCATATATTTAGGGGAGTGGAGGAATTGGATAGAACTGAATAAACGTTAAATTTGGATGTAGGGAGAAGGCTGCTTTAAAATGTTATATTAATATATATAAAAGATTAAATGTTAAATTGTAATAATACACTATAAGTTTAGGGGAGGAGAAAAAGGGCAGATTATCGTAAAAATGGGAGTTATAAGAATAATATACTAAGGGTCAGTATTCTGAGGAGGGAGTAAGGGAAAGGAAAGATATTATGTATGTAATTAGTTATGAAATAGCCTATTGTTGTGAAGAAGTCACGGGGGGATGGGTGGTGAGGGGGGGGTTAGGGAATGGGGGGGGGAAAAGGGGGAAAAACTTGTATTTGAAAACTTTTTCAATAAAAAAAAAAAAAGAGAGTGTGACTTATGCAGTCACATCATTCTAGTTTTTTAATTTCTCCCCTTAACAGATTTCAGTTTGTTTTTAATTGAATTGTACAATGTTATATTAAGGGTGGAAAAAATTCTGAAATATCTTGGTCTGGTTTTGTTTTACATCTCAAAAAACCTAGTATTTTAACAGGGATATATAAACTTTCTATATCTACTGTATATACTTATGTGGCTTATTCAAGGAGACTATGTTTTAACAACAAATCCAATCTTTTAAAATTTTTAAAAAGGGAACAGCAAAAGTATTCTCTTATGCTCAAGACATACTGTTGTTTCTGGTTTAAGCTTGAGAGTTATACTTTGAAAATTCAATATATAATTTTAGTAGACAGCCCTAAAATTAGAATTTGTTAACATAACTTGCTCCATTCTTTGTCTAAGCTGTTTTTGAATAGGAAGATTGGATAACAAGTGTTTGAAAATACCCAAGAAATTGCTGTGAAATCCAGCCATGAAGGCTTTTGATATATTTGGACTTGATCTGATTCTAGCATCTTGTCTAATACCAGTTTTGGACTGGCAAAGACTATGTGGCTGCATTCTTTGTCTAAGCTGTTTTGGGATAGGAACATTAGGTAACAAGCAGTTTAGACATGCTCCAATCAACGTTAAACACCCCTCCCCTGGCCATTGTAATGCCATGAATTGCAGCCTCCTTACTTTAATAGTAATATCTAAGGACAATTATTTGTAGTTTAAAAACAAACTCATTTCAACACTTTTTGATTACTGTATTTTCTAACAATACACCCTGTATTTTCTACAATATACTCAAGGTTATTTATTCACATAAAACTTTACTTACATTTTTTCATCACCTTTTTATTTTTCTAAACTTTAGGTTCTTATGAACACAGAGACTGGAATATTAAAAATTTGTTTTCTAGTCCAACCATGACATTATTTAGCTCAATATTTTCTGTACTGATTGGTACCAAACAGGTTCATGCTAGGATATTCAAGTTAATCTTTATTTATTTATTTATTATTTATTAGTTTGATTTATATATGCCCCCCTTCTCCGGAGACTCAGGGTGTCTTACAGTGCATTAAGCAATAGCCTTCATACTTTTGTATATACCTGCTTAGTAGGGCTTTTGCCCCCCCCCCAGCGATGTTCTATTTTATTCAAAGTCAGCTTATTGCCCCCATAAACCGGGTCCTCATTATACCTACCTCGAAAGGATGGAAGGCTGAGTCAACCTTGAGCCTGGTGAGAATTGAACTCGCAGTAATTGCTGGCAGCTAAGTACTACTTTAACAGCAGCAGTTTAGTCCACTGCGCCACCAGGCTGTTTATGATATATTTAGGATTTCTGATCATCTTTATTAGCTCTATAGCTGCATAATGATTAAGAATCTTTTCACTTTTTTTTTTACAGAGAGAAGAAGAAAGAATTAGAACGTGAAGAATTGTGGAAAAAGCTGGAAGAACTCAGACTCACCAGAACTTTGTCTAACCAGCCAAGTAATACCTCCTCCTCCTCTCTGACAAATATACCAAATGATAGTGCCAAGTGAGTGTGAAAGCCTCTGTTTGTGAGGCCTACCTTTTCTATACAGATTTTTTAAAAAAAATATGTAAAAAAAATGCAGAAGAGAAACCTCATCAGTATCTTTGAAATGGCCATCCCACCCACAACATGTAAATGAAATATTTTTGAATTGAAATACAATAATTGAATGTGATACTATTTACCATAGCATATTGTAAATTTGTCTCTAATCATTGCTATGTTGTCAACTTTTGACATCTCACAGAAAGAAAGTTTATTATCCACGAAGTGTGTGATTTAATTATGGGAATGGTGAAATTTTGACTTGAAGTTTTTTTTTCTCCTTTTTTTAATTGTGTTGCACTTAGGCATAGATGTCAGGTAGCTACATTTTCTCCTTCCTATGTGCTTTTCATAGTGCTACAGCCTTTGGCTGAGACTCAGGAAAAGACTTCTAGCTTTACTGTATTTCCTGAAATGAAACTGATAATCTAGTATCAAGTTGATGGGATTGACTCCCTTGAAGCTTGGTGGGGTTTGCTTCTGAATAAATGTGTATCACTTGAGTTGAATCTGCCCATTACAATATCACAGGTCAGGCTATTTTATAAGAATGTTTAGTTTAGAGAGATTAAGATTCAAAATTATATGAGGGACCTTTTCAAGTAGAAAAGACTTATTACTGAGGTGGTAAAGTGGGCTATATAAATGGATAGAGACAAGGAAAGGGAGTAAGATCAACTTAGCTGAGTTGGGCTTCTCTCTCAGATAATTATAATTTGGACAGGAGTTAGGCTGCATTATGTGTTTTGCTTCAGCAGTTATGTGAGCTCTGAATGAGGAAAGATTGTTAACTTTTAATAAAGAATTATTCATATAGTTCTCATGCTTCCTCTTAGAAAAGATTCTGTAGTCATGTTTCTGTTCCCATAACTAAAAATTGGAACCTATCAATTACACTCTATAGTTTGGCAAATGTTTGTAGAACCTAATTGATCTTGCTTTTTTCCGACGTTTATTTGTGTTTACTCATGCCATGGACAGAGGGTTGGACTAGAAGACCTCTGAGGTCTCTACTAGCCCTATGATTCTATGATTCAACCTGGCCCTGAAGGATGGCCTAGCTGCTCCATTTAAAGTTTAGGCTGTGCAATTTGTATGCAGACATGCAAGACAGCTCTTTGTGTTAAAGAAAAAGCAGTGCTTGAGATGGCAAAAAAATGATTCTTAAAAGTTTTGTCTGTTTTTACTTGATCAGTGGGGTGCTTTTTTGCAGATCTTTATATCAGAGTATCATTCCAATCTCTTAAATTTCAATTGTGTGGAAAATGGTTTTGTATTGAAAGACTGAGGGATTGAGCAGCATTCAATAAAGTCTTTATGTTTGTAATTAGTGCTGTATATTACCATTTTTGTAATCTAATAATTATAAATAGGAGAATGGTTAGATTGATGGGCTATTTTCCAGCAAAATAGTAACATTTAATTAAAAGATTTAAATAATAAAATTAAAGCAGGTAGCAATTATCAAACTGAAATGAAGGTAGTTTGACAAAATAAATGTTGATATTCAAATTTTAGTTAGGCTTTTTGCGGAAAAACAACAACAATGGGTACTATCTGGTGGTGCATGGTCAGTTGTACACATTTGGGTGGGACTTTTGTTACTCAGATCTGCTCCAAAGCCCCCCAACCCCCGCACATTGCAGACTAGTTTTTAGGAGAACGGGATAGACTGGGAAATTACAGGAGAAAAGCCAATTCATTCTACTTAATGGATATTATTCATTTTCGCATAACATCAAATTGTTATGGCCCTCATCTCTTCATTTTATTGACTAAACAAAACAAGATTCTATCTTTAATGCAGAAGGTATGTTCACACTTCAAAATAAAATGGATACCTTGCACATATTCATCTTTATGTCTACAAATACTTGCAATTAAATATAATGATAGTATTTTGGATTTGTATGGGCAACGTTCCAAAATATAAACATGGTCATGGACCTGATCATGCTTCACATGATTCAAAATAACATACTGCAGATTTCTTTACTATATTCTACTGCCTTTTCAGAAGGTGGCAGAAAGCTAATGCAGAATTAACAGTTAACATATCTTTAAGTAATTTTCTTTATCATACCACCATAATCTGCTTGGAGGTTTTAAACAGGAGAAAAATATTTTAAGTAAATATAAAATGTGTATCTAAACTAATCTAAATCTTTCTCATTTAAGGAATAATAATCTTTGTAATATTTCATTATTACATGTGTTTTCTCTTTTTATTGCTTATGGATTTATGAGTAAGTTTTCTATCTATACGTTTTGGAAGATGTCTGATTTATTATGACAGTATTAATATTTTAAGTAAGTGTAACAGAGGTATATTTTATTGAAAAATCTTTAGCATAAGTATTATTTAATAAGAGCGCTCGATAAAATTCCTATTTTCAATGTTTGGTTTTGTTTCAGTAAATAATAACTCTTGCTAAGACAAGAGCTATTTTTAGGTTTATTATACTGTATTCTGTGAACAGAGGAGTAGGCAAACCAAAATTGACATGTGGCACCACATCCCCCCAAATCTGGCAGCATATTGCATCATAGCACTTACACTTGTATACCACTTCACAGTCCTTTACAGCCCTCTCTAAGCAGTTTACAGAGATAGCATATTGCCCCCAACAATCTGGATCCTCATTTTACCAACCTCGGAAGGAAGGCTGAGTCAACCATGAGCCGGTGAGGAGTCCTGGCAATGTGAGCAGTTATCCTGCAATACTGCATTCTAATCACTGAGCCACCACGGCTCTTATAATCATCACAATGCCTCCAGTAGTTATCAGATATCAGTTGTTCTTTTTATAAAAAAGATTGTACCTACTTTTGCAGCTAAAAGTCCAACACATAAAAGAGCTGAAATCCAATAGAGAATGTATTATTTAAGTTAGGAATGGTAAGAAATCAAACTGTTATGTCCTACAGCCATCCAATATTGATCAATCTCTTTAGTCATGCTTTTGGGATTAGTTGTTAATCAGTGGTATGTTCAATATACAGTTAGTGCATATAGCTTTAACAATGTGTTTTCATCCCTTGGGAATATGTTTGTCAGAGCAATAGCTGGAATGTAAGTGATTCTTAATGCTGAATCAGAATCCAATAAAACACTGTTCCCTCTGAATGGCAGCATATCCAGTGGAAGGCCTTGAAGCAAATGTCTTTGTCCCTGAGTTGATTAGTGATTGGACTCAATGTTTGGGAACAGGATTAAAACTAAACCTATTACTGGTAGATAACTATATTTTAAATTCCCATTTAAAAAAAAAAAAAAAAAGCAATCCTACTTCATCCATACAAATTGTTTCTTTTTTACAGGAAGTTATTTTTTTTTCAGGAATATTATTACCACTAAGTAGCAGCTTGTAAAAGAAATCATATTTTTGGAAAAGACTGGATTTATAAAGAGTCAAATCATTTTCTAAAACTTCCAAATGTTAAAGTTCAGTCCAACAAAGCAATTTGTTCTTCCATCAATGCAGTTTTCTTGTGTAACAGACGTTGGTTTAATCATCCTAGTTGAACTTCTCAGTGAAAGAGAAATCTGTGAAGCACATTGTTTTCAACTTATATGGTTCAAGGCTTGAGTTTTTCTCTTGAGATGCCGTTTTCGGATTTTTATCATCCATTTCACACTCAGCTTGGCAAAATCGGCTGCTTTAAACAAAGCCAGGAATATACCACACAAAAGAGCAATCATGTTCCAAGGATTTGCAGTGACAATCTATGAAAATAAATTAAAGGAATCATTTAAACTGTTGATTAAAGAGCTACTGTTTACTTTTTATTATGGAATGTCTTATAATAAAACACTTGGTTTATACCGGTAATAAACATACTAAACTTTTATTTACGATTGCTTCTCCAAACAGACCAAGAGAAAAGGTTGCACTTCAATATCATTTTCCTTGTTACATATTCACATGGCTAAGATGGAGATTTTTTGTTAATAGAGCAATATCTAAAACTGGTTTATTTGTCTTGTCTACAGTGATGCTTAAAAGTTGGTGAACCCTTTTGAGTTGTCAATATTGGTGCATATGACCTAAAATGTTATCAAATATGTGGCTTTGAATCACTTTCCTCAGTAAACAAAAGAATAAGTATAATGTTTTTGACCTATTTGTTTAATTTGGTTCTTTTTAACTAACTTGGGACATGTGTGGAGAGGTGATAACATTTTAGGTTATGCAGAAATATTGAAAATTCAAAAGGATTCACAAATGTTTAAGCACCAGCGGATACACCTACTTTTAAGATGTAATCAGATATAGATTTTCCATGGAATAAGATGCCATGAAAGCAACGAAACTTCCTTCTCAATAGACATATTACTGCTAAAATGATATGTTTCCATAAATGTCTATGGAGATTCTCAGTTATCCAGGTCATGGTTGCCAGAGCTGAAGAAGCTTCTTGGACGAGAAGCAAAATGTCTTCAAAGAAAAACCAGAAAGTCCAGTTGCCACTTGAAAAAAGCACCTTTGGGACATTATGTTTCCATAGTAATTATATTTCAGACAAGTCACAGTGTAAAGCAGCAATCAATAGATCTTCGTCTGGAAGTCTACATAAGGTGCAAATTTCTAGCTATTCTGACTACATTCCAAGTACAGATAGTTCTTGATTTAAAACCATTCATTTAGTCACCATTCAAAGTTGCAGTGGCACTGAAAAAATGATTTATTTATTATTTATGATTATTCTTCACACAACTGTTGCAGCATCCCCATGGTCACATGATCAAAATTCAGATGCTTGGCCAATGGTTCTTATTTATGACAGTTGCAATGTCCAGTGGTCATATGATCACCTTTTGGGATCATATCATAAAGTCAATAGGGAAGCCAGATTCAATTAATGACTGTGTTACTAACTTAACTGCAGTGATTCACTCAACAACTGTGGCAAGAAAGGTCATAAAATGGAGCAAAACTCATTTATGAACTGTCTTGCTTAGCAGCAGAAATTTTGGGCTCAATTGTGGTAAGTCGAGGCCTACCTGTACATCATCTTGAAAATAGTGGATGTCCTATTTGTGCTCCCAATTTATACTTAGGTTGGCACTTTACATCAACAGAAAAATGATCCAAGTTTACTCACATCTTGAACTTCCTGAATAAAAGGATCTTTCCATTCAAACACAACAAAAAATAGTTGGTCAGTGTCAGCTTTTGTCCTTCGTTCAATGTAGTTAACCACGCTAATCTGACAAAGGGAAAAAATAGATGATTATTCATATATAACATACCTGCTGTGGGACTAAGTTGAGGGGAAAAATAGGAACATTACCAAGATTATGTACAAATGAGGCATGCAAATAACCCGGGCTTCTAAAAGATAAAGTAAAATGGGGGAAATTCCAAAAATGGCTGAAGCATGGAACGGAGCCAGTAATAAAACTTTTATTTTTCAAACAAGCAAAATGGGAGAGCTAAAGGACATACAGTACAATGCCTTCAAGAATGGCTACTCCTTTTTTTTTTCTTTTACAGATAAGTGATGGGGGAAAATGCTAGAAAAAATTGAGGAAAAGTCTTAATGATTTAATTCATAGATCTAATTCAGTGGTGGGTTCCTCCCGGTTCGGCCCAGTTCAGCCGAGCCGGTAGCGGTGACGATATGACATCACCGAACCGGTTCTCTTATTCTTACCTTTTATTTGGCCCCACCCCCAATCTATTGCTGCCTCCCGAGTCCTAGCTGATCGGCTAGAAGGAAAAAAACCTGTTTAAACTCTTGCCGCGGGGCTTCAAAGGGCCGCCCTACAGCTGATCAGTGTTAAAAGGCAGTGTGGTGGTAGACCGGTGCCTCAAAAAACGAATGAGTAGACTGGTACAGCTCTGCAAGCAGTTAAAAGCCTGGTAGACCAGTAGCTCTGCTAAATCCTAAAGAATTGTCACATGACCATCAAGCCACGCCCACAAAATAAGCCACACCCACAGAACCAGTAGTAAAAAAATTTAGAACCCACCCTGATCTAATTCTTCAAATGTATTTCATTAGGAGTTTAATGATGGATCATTGTTTTTCTTTCCTATTTGTTACCTTCAGGATGTAGAGGCCAGTAGTTGTCAGGATCAGCTCTACCATTAAGCATTACTATTAATCTGCCCCTTAGGGGCAGATACTGGGGAATATGAGGGCACGTGCTAGTGCATCTGAGGGGGGGAAACTGTAGGCTGTGAGCAATCTGCCTACTATCCCAAGCATTGTGAAAGATATCATTCTATTGTCAGTGCTGAAGATTAAGTTACCAGTTTAGCTAATTTGTAATTCAGAATCTGAGGGGACATCTAGACTTTGGTATCTGTCATAAAAATTCCTTAGGAAATCTCTGAACTCCAAATTAAAATTGTGATTTAAGTATCTAAAGGTGAGCGAAGGGAAAAACTTACCTACCTTAATACTTTGCTGGTTGATACTTATAAATAGCAAAGAAATTCTGCAAAGTCTTCACTGAGTACTTTTTCAACCTTTAGTGGTTCACTGATCCACAAAACTCAAGATGGTATAACAACCAACAGCAACAGAATCCCAGCTATTTGTACAACAATAAAATCTGTGTGGTAAGAAAGCCTCATGAGACATCATTACCTCCTGCCTGAATTCAACTGCCATCAAACCATTTTCTTCTTTAGTTTTCACCAAAGACATTTTGACCCAAGTTCGGAAACCTCCAGAGAATTTCCAACTGGAATAAGAGCTCTCGCACACTTTCATAAATTCCGACTTGTTTGGACTGTAGTGGGAAGAAATGTTATGTTTAGACAGATTATTATGATTTCCTTTGAAGCTTTGTTATGTGCTCCTGGCTTTACAGATTGTTGTTCTGATTATGAGCTTCCTTCAGTCTCTCAGTATGTTCATAATACTTTACGTGGAACCTGTTAAAATCACCTATTATCACCTGATATTTTAAAAAAAAGATTTGTTATTACTCTTTGTGCTATTTGGGAATCTCCATGTTGTAAAGCTTTTCAGTTTTAGCTTTATTTCAATTATATTGTTCTTTAAGGTGAATGAAATGATAACATAATTTTGGTAGCCACTTGCAGCAACAGTCAACACAGAGCAGGTCAATATTATTTGCACCCAGAGGATGCAAAAGTAAAGCCACGGGCATCTATGGGAATGGGACAGCAAGTAACAAAAAAGAATTTCAACATAAACCACAACGTTTATTATATATGTCAGAACACAAGTACAAAAGCTGGTGTTTGTGTTGTGACATACATTTTACCATTTTCTCATCTTCACAGTTTGACCTCATATTTATGGTGAGGACCTGAAGCTAAGAGAATTCTGTCTTGCCCTAAGAACAGCTACTGAGGTTTTAAAGAAATTCAAAATTATTGCATTATTTATCACTTAAACTTCAGTTATGCCTCAAAATCTTTCCTAGGGCTTTCCAAATATTTTGGTCCTACAATTCCTCTTAGTCTAAGGCAAGATGAACTCTGGTGAAATTGAGCCTTTACTCCAGAACCTGTGGAGGAACCCATTCTGTGAAGAGCTGCTATATACACTTATTCATCATCATCATTTTAGCCATTGTCTATCCACTGCAGGATGAAGGCCTCTTCCACATGTTTCCAACCAATACGGTCCTGAGCTTTCTTTTGCCAATTGAGCCCATAATAACTGCTATTGTCAATCCATCTTCTTTTAGGTCTCTTTGATGAGCGCTTTTTATCAAGTGGAATTCATTCTATGACTGCCTTGGTCCATTTGCCATCAGTTCTTCTTGCTATGTGACCAGCCAATTTCCATTTCAATTCTTTTACTCGCTTGATGATATATTTTAGTTTATTCTCTAATCCATGTGCAGGTCTTTCTATCTTGTTTTAAGACTAACTGAATGGTTTTGAATTGCATATTATACTAGTTTGCTGGTCTTTGCCTTTGCTCCAAGCATAAAGACCTATCCTGCTATTGTTTGGGGAAAAATTAAATTCCTCCTTCACAAGATCATGTTAAAAATTCCATTGAAAATAACTTTTTTTTTAAAAAAAAAAATCCAGGCACACATGGATTTAATTTTTCAAATGAATGAATGAATGAATAAATAAATAAATAAATGCTGGAAGGATTAAGACTCCTAGTTCTGTGCAGAGTACATTGGACTATCATGCATTTCAGGTAGAGCATTTCAGGAAGTAGAAGTTTACATAGCATATAATTTAGCCTTTTGTTCTTTAGAATTTGATTTTGTGAGTGTGTATCAAAAATCTCAGACAGAACTTTGCAGTCTTCCAAATACATTAGCAAAATTAGTTCCAACCTCACCTTGGAAAGTGCAATGTAACCATGTTTGTATCACACAAACCTGAGCTTTTCTTATGGCTGCAAAACCACAGTCAGTGTGAAATGTTATTGGGTGAAAAGGATGCAACTATAAATATACAAAGCTGCCTTTCTGAATGTGAACTTGTTGCCTGCTTGAAAAAATATGTCCTCTAATGATGTGCAGTATAGTTTTCAACCCTGCCTGAAATGACATTTAGAGACAAATTTAACTGGTAGTAGCAATTGCAGGAGATAAATTAATGTTCAGTTAAAATTACACATCAGGCACAAACATATGAAAATGAAATGTAAAAATACTGATTTTATGTATTATAAATAAGTTTTGGAATTTTAACATTTTTGAAATCTGCTCAAACAAGCCCAATAGAAGAAGTATGAGGCAACTTTGTCTTTTCACACAGTGATACTCAAAAGTCAGCTGTACAGCTAACAGGGTTACCCCTCACTGCACTTCACCGCTGGAATTTTTCAGGTCGCTTATGGATCATTCTACATTCAAATTCAACACTGTCCCCATTTTGTGATTTTAAAAATAGAGCTGTTACTCTAACTTGCTTCTGACTCTCTTCCCATACCACATTAAATAAATGTTAGCTTCTTTTTTTGTATTCCTAATCTACTGAACTGCTGCTTACTTCGGGAAATGCTAGCAGGCTGGAAGCAAAACGTTTTAATTTGAGAGCCTGGTATTCTTCCTTCCTCATCACTGTTATATTTAGGTTTCTCCAAAACAAGAGGTTTGTAGGCAGGGAATCAAGGTGATTTATGTTTCTTTCATCTATTTTATATCACAATACTATAAAGTTGAGCTGAGACATGATTTGCTGTACACTGGACAGAGCTTTAGATTCCCAATTATTATACCAACAATTTTCCCCCTCTAAAGTAGGTTGCAGAAGAAAAATAGGAAATCAGCAGTGAATTTGCATACTTAATTGACCAAGTAAGACCAATCAATGCCTATTGTATCTTTCCCCAACCAGAGTGCCCCAAGATGTATATAACTATTAATGAGGATTGTGAAAGTTGAAGGCTACAGATTTGGAAGATACAAAAGAGAAAAGATTTGACTCAGCATAAGTAACTGAGGAGCTAGCTATTAGATCTGTATATAACTCTCTTTGGTGAACCTTGGAATCTTATTAAAGAGGTCTTCACAGTCACGAATTTGCCCAATCTTTTTATGTCATACAAGCTTAAGCATATAGTATCTTTACTTTCTGATGTGACTGAAAATTAAGGAGGGCTGTACCTGTTGAGAAATTCTTGAAATGAAGAAAAAAGAAGATAATCTATCGCACTGAAATCCTGATCGGTCTCATTCAGATGAAACTGCATGAAGACCAATTCCCGCTTCTTCACATTTTGGGGTCCTTTGACAATCACAGCATGTTTCTACAAGCACAAGGAGGAAAAAATGGACGTATGAGAAGTTTTTTCTTTTATATGGATGTAAATATTATGGGAATAATCAAGACAGTTTAAGATAGTCCTGACCCTAGAATCTATACACTTATTCAGAAAAATAATACTCCAAAGGATTCCATTGTTTATATTACTTACAACAGGCTAGATCTAAATTTAGACAAATGATACTGGCAGATAGGGATTTCTCCTTGTTTCCCTACCCCATAGTAATTTTTGTAATACCTTCTTCCTATATGTAACATGGTCAGCAAACTAAAGAAAGAGAGAAGGCAGAGGAGGCCCCTTCTCTCAACGGAGTGGTTGTCCCAATAAGATGATCTGCCTTCATTCATTTCTTTCATTTACAGCAACCTCTGATTCTTTGCACAGCATTTGAAAAAGGTGGTGATAAGAACTCCATTGCTATGGCAAAACGTGAGCTTTAAGATAAGGCAGCATTATAGAAAGATTCATAAAATACCCGCTCACAGATGGAGGACATGCATGTGAATTGGCACACCAGCTAGTCATATTCTATAAAAAATAACGTTTTTAGACCATATCCATTGCACATATACTGGTAATACCTACACAAAGCAATATGGATTCTGCACAGAAGAATCTTATTGTTCCAGGCTTATTTTAAATATTAAGGATATAGCTGAGGGAGGATGTGGCCAACAGACACAGCCAGGGAGGAACCAGGTGTTATGGACATTTTGATGCAAATATTTCTATTGCTACTTAGCTTACATCTAAGTAAATGTAAGTCTCAGTTTTCCTATCAGCAGTAGTGAGACTGCTAAGACTGAGTTATTACTATATTTATTTATTTATTTATTTATTTATTTATTTATTTATTTATTTATTTATTTATTTATTTATTTATTTAATTTGTATACCGCCCTTCTCCCAGAAGGGACTCAGGGCGGTGAACAGCCAAAATTAAAAAACATACAAATACAAAAATTAAGATAATTAAAAGAATTAAATAATTGGCTACCCAATTTAAAACCCCAAATCCATAAAATTTAAAATCCCAGTTAAAAACCATTTAGGCTAGGCCGGCTTGATGAAATAAAAACGTCTTCAGGGCTTTACGGAAGGTCCGGAGGTCCGGGATCAATTGTATTCCGGGAGGCAGCTCATTCCACAGGGCGGGTGCCCCCACAGAGAAGGCTCGCCCCCTGGGGGCCGCCAGCCGACATTGCCTGACCGACGGCACCCCGAGGAGGCCCTCCCTGTGAGAGCGTATTGGCCGGTGGGAGGTTATCGGTAGCAGCAGGCGGTCTCGCAAATACCCTGGCCCTAAGCCATGGAGCGCTTTAAAGATGAGAACCAACACCTTAAAGCGCACCCGGAAGACCACCGGGAGCCAATGCAGCCCGCGCAGGAGAGGTGTTACGTGGGAGCGCCACGTCGCTCCCATAATCACCCGCGCGGCCGCATTCTGCACCAGTTGGAGCCTCCGGGTGCTCCTCAGGGGGAGCCCCATGTAGAGAGCGTTACAGTAGTCCAGGCGTGACGTAACCAAGGCATGAGTGACTGTGCACAAGGAGTCCCGATCCAGAAAGGGGCACAACTGGCGTATCAGGCGAACCTGATAAAAAGCCCCCCTGGCCATGGCCGTCATATGCTCTTCTAAAGACAGCCGTGTGTCCAGGAGGACGCCCAAGTTGCGAGCCCCCTCTGGGGGTCAGTGACTCGCCCCCAATAGCCAGCGATGGCACCAGCTGGCTATACCGGGACGCCGGCATCCACAGCCACTCAGTCTTGGAAGGGTTGAGCCGAAGCCTGTTCCTCCCCATCCAGACCCGCACGGCCTCCAGGCACCGGGACATCACTTCGAGGGCATCATTGGGGTGGTCTGGGGTGGAAATGTACAGCGGAGTGTCATCAGCGTACAGATGGCATCGCACCCCAAAACCACGGATGATCTCACCCAGCGGCTTCACATAAATGTTGAACAGGAGTGGCGAGAGGACCGACCCTTGCGGCACCCCGCAAGCAAGGTGCCTCGAGGTCGATCTCTGCCCCCCCTGCCAACACAGACTGCGACCGGTCAGAGAGATAGGAGGAGAACCACCGCAGCACGGTGCCTCCCACCCCCAGTCCCTCCAGCCGGCGCAGCATGATACCATGGTCGATGGTATCAAAAGCCACTGAGAGGTCTAATAGGACCAGAACAGAGGAGCAACCCCTGTCCCGAGCCCTCCAGAGATCATCCACCAATGCGACCAATGCCGTCTCCGTGCTGTACCCAGGCCTGAAGCCGGACTGGCACGGATCTAGATAGACGGTTTCATCCAGGAACTGTGGGAGCTGTCGCGCAACCACACTCTCCACAACCTTCGCAACAAAGCGAAGGTTGGAGACCGGACGATAGTTTGCCAAAACGGCCGGGTCCAGAGAAGGCTTCTTGAGGAGGGGCCTCACCACCGCCTCTTTCAAGGCGGGAGGCAAGAAACCCTCTCTCAAAGAAGCATTTATGATCCTCTGGAGCCAGCCTTGTGTTACCTCCCGGGTGGCCAGTACCAGCCAGGAGGGGCACGGGTCCAATAAACATGTGGTTGCGTTTAGCCTCCCCAGGATCCTGTCCACGTCCTCAGGAGTCACAGGGTCGAACTCATCCCAGATAACATTCTCAAGACCAGCCTCAGTCACCCCGCCGGGATCTACCCAGTCAGAGACCAAGCCTTCCCGAATCTGAGCGATTTTATCGTGCAGATACTGTGCAAAATCCTCAGCCTGCCCTTGCAAGGGGTCTTCCTGTGCTCCCTGATGTAGGAGGGAGCAAGTCACCCTAAACAAGGCGGCTGGGCGGTTATCTGCCGATGCAATAAGAGCGGAAAAGTGGTTACGCTTTGCCGCTTTTATCGCCACTAGATAGGTCTTAATATGAGACCTAACTAGTGTTCGGTCGGATTCGGAGCGACTGGCCCTCCAACCACTCTCTAGGCGTCTATAGTACAGATTGCTAAGACCGAAGACTACCAAGCAGGGATTCAGTTTTTTATTCCCTTTAGAAGCTCAGTTTTAATTCCAAAGAGTTTCCTTTTAAAACATGTATGTATGTATGTATGTATGTATGTATGTATGTATGTATGTATGTATTAGTTAGATTTATATGCCGCCCTTCTCCAGAGACTCAGGGCGGCTTACAATGCATTAAGCAATAGCCTTCATACTTTTGTGTATACCTGCTTAGTAGGGCTTTCAGCTCCCCCAAGTGGTGTTCTTTTTTATACAAAGTCAGCTTATTGCCCCCACAAACCGGGTCCTCATTTTACCTACCTTGAAAGGATGGAAGGTTGAGTCAACCTTGAGCCTGGTGAGATTTGAACTTGCAATAATTGCAGGCAGCTGGCAACTAAGTGCTACTTTAACAGCACTTAGTCCACTGCGCCACCAGGTGTCTGCAGGAGAGACACCTGGTTAGTAAACATCATTTGCCCAGAGGGCAAATAACAAAAGCAGCAATGCAGTATTGTGATACAAGCTCCACAACTTTTGAACATGTGTTGTGTCTTCACACACAGGTGGAATTTATGTCACAATTGTGCTTCTGTCATTTTGATAGAAGTGCTGTGTCCTGCACATGTTTTAATACTAGTAAACAGGTGCATCATACAGACCTATGGGAAAAGACTTTGTTCATCTTAGCTTTATTCAAATCACTATAATTAGTATAGCATAATACTGCTGTAGCAGTTTTTTTTTATAGACAAGTTTTATTGGAAAAAAATTCTTTTCATCATACATATTTTATGAACAGAGTGCTGACCAGGTCACATCCTTATATATCTTATATAACTCTATATAATCAAAATGATCATCATAATATATCTTAATCTTCCCATTTTCTCCAATATTTATCTCTTTTAAGCATCCTTTATCACAAAGCTATAATTTTTCTCATCTCTTCTTATTTCAACTTCTGCCATATTATTTTCTTTCCATCATTTTTTATCCTTTTCAATTTTATTTTTAAATAACATCACTTTACGCTTTGTGCTTCTTCTCTATTACAATCACTCCAATTGTTTACTTTCTTCCTTCATTTCTGGAAGTATCTCTCTAATTCCCTACCGAATCATAAACAATAAAATATTCATCTTAATTTCCATTATCAAAATTAATGATATTCTTATATTACTTATTTTCACCTTTCCATCTGCTGGTTTTTCACCATGTTCTATTCCTTCTTTTTTGCATAAATAGTCACTTTCATAATTTCAGCCTTATTTTTCTCTTTACAATTAACATTTTTTTACATTGATATCAAAATTAATATTATCAAAGTACTTATTTTCATGTTTCTATCTATTAAAATTTAATATAGATAAACTGTATTCATTCATCTTTATCATATATTCACTTATAATCATTTTCCACCATGTGTTATTTTTTTCCACTTCTACCATATTATTCTTATATATTTATCATTTCATTTTCAGTGCTTTCATCTAGCTAATATCACAGTATATCTTAAAATTCTTCTCTTTTACCCCCACTATAACAACTAAAACTGCTGTAGCAGTGTTAATGCTGCAGCATAAAATTATGTTCCAAATTGTTTTGCATCAGGAGCATGTTATGCCTGTGTTGCTTTCCAAAATTTAAAGTGCTGATTTAGGACCTGACATTTTGAGGAATTGCTTAAATTGATAGGAACCTGTGTGGACACTAAAGTCAACAAGAGAAGCCCTCAAAGATGCCTTTGTGTTTTCCTGTTTGGCTTCTAGTTATATGTTCTGTGAGTAGGAAAGTGCAGTATGAGTATCATACTAGCTCCTGCTTTGTACTGAGGCATCTCCACTATGCACACAGTGGACTTTATTTTATATTCTTTTTAATTATTACCTTGGTTGTATTAGTAAATGGATCTGTGTAGTTGATTCTCTGGGTAATGCAATCAATTTTCCCTGGCTGGCCTGGGTTGATCAAAGGTGGAATGTAATCGTAGAAGTGATGCTTGCAGGTTAGCAGTTCAGCCTGGCCTGGGTAGAGGGCAATACCTATTTTAGAAAAACAGTTTTACATTTGAAATCAATGGAACCAGTCCACATGCCATGCCAAGCCCATGCATAACTATGTAAGCAAACAATATTGCCATTATCGCTAATACAAAATGTAATATGGTAAAATCTTTAAGCTAATCTGGAGGATCATAATACAAAATTCAAACTCAGCCAAAACATTTGAGAGGGACCATTCAGTTCAATAGCACAGCACAGACTGTACATCATGAAGGTCCAAAGATTAACCACCTGCATTTCTAAAGAAAACTCTCTGTCCAATATGCTATAGAACTACTGATAGTCTCAAGGGGAGATAAATTAATAGCACGACAGTATGAAGCTGCAATTCAAAAGGCCATTACTTGTCCCATAAGTGAAGATGTAAATCAGTCAAACATAAGAGAGCAAACAAAGGAGTGTACTTGAGAACATTTTCTGAAGTCAAAATCTGACATTAATGGGACCAGCCACTGAGACATAAATCTGCTTTTAGCTATATAGCCCTGTCCAAGATTCTATTGCTTAGTCATACTGAAGTGCAACTGATTCTAGTCAGGTTCTCACATCCAAGGGAGTAAGGCTCCCTGCTGGTCTGGTTTGCCCAAAGCATTACATTATACCAAAAATATAAATCCAACTATGATACCGTTTATTATGGTTAGTTCAACAAATGATGCCATGCTGCTATGGATGCATTTACAACATGAACATGTACTCATTGCAAAATGTTAGTATCCCTTTATGTTGCTTATATGTCAAAGAATTGTATGACTATATGGATCAATTGTGGAAATAGGTACATAGTTTATACATACACTGAATGAAATATGAATTCCCTTAGAATAAAATGGAGTAGAATGTTGGGGATAGGCTTTTCAACCCAGAGAGGACAAAATATTGAGAATTAACATGGAACTTGCATTAGAGAAAGCTAATGAAATGGGATTTCACCACACCAACTTCTGGAATATAGTGAAGTAAGAGTGCAAAGATTATTAAACAGCCTTCTCCTCTTACCCAAGATATAAATACACATACTGGATTTATCCATTGTGCTATACTATGATTTGGTGTATAATGCCCTTGTGTGGAGTGGATAAATGTTACGCTTACAGGAGTTATTTTCTTTTCTAATTAGAAGCTGTAGACTCGATCAAATCAGAATTAAAGAATTCTGAGCATAGGTTCCAATTATCAGATGGAGAGGACAGGAAATCTGCCAAAATTCCTTTACTGGTAAACCTAAGCTTTCTTCAATTCCTATAGTTCAGGGGTGTCAAACCTGATTTCATTGAGGACCGCATCAAGGTTGTGTTTGTTCTTGGGGGGCTAAGGTGAGCGTGGCCAGGGTCGGCCTAGCCAGCTTAACCTCACTCGTGTTGGGGGGCACCTGTGATGGCCCAAGCACTCTGCCAGTGAAAACGGGCTTCTAAGCTCTGTTTCAGCTGCGACGGCCTCCTGCAACCCTCTGCCAGTGAAAATGGAGCTTGGGAGGGCCACAAGCAGACCTCCCAAGCTCCGTTTTCGCTGACAGAGGCACTGCGGGCTGGTCCTTCGCTATTTCCAGGGTGGCCCCGCAGGCCAAATCTAACCCCGCAGGCTGGATTCGGCCCCTGGGTCTTGAGTTTGACATCCCTACTATAATTTAAGATACTTAGTATAACAATTTACAAATCTTTAGTAATCAAGTGGAAATCCCCAGGTATCTTATCAAATGATCCAATCACAGCTGCTGCCTACTCCTTTAATATAAGCACTTATATTAAGAGCATGGCTTTGGCTCCTACCACATCTAATGGCTCCTCATCCAACTCAGACTCTTTGCAGATCATTACACCCAGAGATCACTTGGTAAAATTAGCACAAGTAATTCTGAAGGCTTCACTGAGAGGAAGATGAGATTAGAACACTGTTCTCACCTCACAAGAAAACTACAATGAATGAGAATATCTGAACACGAAGCTGATGGAGAAGAATCTTCTCTTCCTCAATAATCCTGCTCTAGAGCAGATCCAACAGTACATTATAATTCATCTTCCATAAATCTATGGTACTTTACGTGAATTGTTGAAAAAAAGACCAGAGTTTCATTGCTGCAGCTCCCTAATGTAAACAAAGCTTTATTACACATTTCTGCTAAATGGCCTCTGTGCTATTCAGAAGGACAACTCATGACTACAACATGACTTTAATCCAGCAACGTTTGGCACAGAAACTTCTATTAAAGAATTGTTCCACAGGAAGATAATGTGTACATTATTCATTGTTCCTCACCACTGGTTATCTTGACTATGATTGATGGATTGATTAGATTTCATTAGTTCTGGAAGGTACATGTTGCCTGTCCCCAAATAAAACAAGCTGCTTGACCCAAGGAAGAGAAAAGCAATTGTATATGGCTCCCAACCCATTCTGCAGCCCCCAAGTTCCCCAACATCACCCTATCAAAATTCCCATTGGGGATGGGATCACTTCTTCACTCCCCTTAACGAACAAAACCCACATATAGATAGATATGTGACGTTTCAGGCAGGTTGACCAAAAGTACTTCAGTTTTAACACATGTTGGAAATTTAAGCATGTTTGACCAAGAAAATGCCATCTTATTGCTCCTGTGTTTCCAGGAATTTTTGGAGAACTTTAAAAAAAATTAAGTCTATCCTATTGCTAAAATTTTTTTAAAAAAGCTGTGATGGTGAAATAACTTTAGGTTGGATTCAACAATAACACTATGTTTTGGTTTACTTCTTATTGTTGTTATAAATCCATCATGTCAATCCTGTCTTCTGGTGACTACAGGAACAAGTCCATGTGGTTTTCTTGGCAATATTTTTTGAAGTGACTTGCTCTCATCTCCTTCCTAAGGTTGAGAAAGAGTGACTGGTCCAACATCACCTGGCCTAAGGCTGGAATAGAACACACAGCCTCCTGGCTTTTAATCCAACCACTCTACCAAAGTGACTCTTTGACTTTAAAAGATGGGTAAAATGAGCCATTGTGATTTACACTGTTTATGTGTGAACCAGATCATTGTGGCTTGTTCAAGAAATCTTAAATGAAAACCATAGTTTTAACACAATGCATGAACCTTGCCAGTTATTTCTTAACTTCTGAATTTCCAAAGCCTTCAACAGAATTTCAACAACTTCAACAATTTCAACAACACAGACCGAGTGGCTGTGGTTGCCGGCGTCCCGATATAGTCAGCAGACGCCATCGCTGACTATTGGGGGTGAATCCTTGCCCCCCACAGAGAGGGCTCGCAATCTGGGTGTCCTCCTGGACGCACGGCTGTCTTTAGAAGAGCACTTGATGGCCGTGGCCAGGGGGGCCTTCTATCAGGTTCGCCTGATCCGCCAGTTGCAGCCCTTTCTGGACCGGGACGCCTTGCGCACGGTCACTCATGCCCTTGTCACCTCCCGGCTGGACTATTGTAATGCTCTCTACATGGGGCTCCCCTTGAAGAGCACTCGGAGGCTCCAACTGGTCCAGAATGCGGCCGCGTGGGTGGTTATGGGCGCAACCCGTTGTGCCCGCGTGACACCCCTGTGCGAGCTGCACTGGCTCCCAGTGGTCTTCCGGGTGCGATTCAAGGTGTTGGTTACCACCTTTAAAGTGCTCCATGGCATAGGACCTGGGTACCTTCGAGACCGTCTCCTGCCACCAATAGCCTCCCACCGACCAGTCCGTTCCCACAGAGAGGGTCTCCTCAGGGTGCCATCAGCCAAGTTATGTCGGCTGGCGACACCCAGGGGGAGGGCCTTCTCTGTGGGAGCCCCAGCCCTGTGGAATGAACTGCCCCCGGAAATACGCAAGATCTCCGACCTCCGGGTGTTCCGCTGCGCATTGAAGACCTTGTTGTTCCGCCAGGCAGGGCTGTCAATATAATCATTTTAAATTGGGGTATTTTAATTTTTAGAGTTTTAAATCAGCCAATTCTATTTAATTATTTTAATTTTTAATTATTGTTGTGTCTTGTATTTTTAAACTGGCTGTACACCGCCCTGAGTCCTTCGGGAGAAGGGCGGTATAGAAATAAAATTATTATTATTATTATTATTAACTCCCAGAATTCCTTCAGAGAAACTTCACCTTTATAAAGATAGCATTCATACCGCACAAGTTTAGATTTAAGCTACTGAGAATCGCTTTATCGAGATGGGCAGCATTTAATTTAATACAGAAAAAAACAAACAAAAAGCAGTTAAGATGAATAGCAGTAATGGCAAATTTTTAATTCCAAGGATAACTACAGATGCTATCTGATTTCCCAGAAAATATGCTGTCCATCCTCTGGTCTTACCAGGAGCATCATAAGAGTGCACTTCCTTGAATGAGACGGACATCACTGGATGCTTGAGTTTTTCCCTAAAGTCAGCAATGGTTTGATAGGCCAAAAAAATGGCCACTGCCATAAGCACCAAATATATGAAGAGAAGTATTACAGAGAAGACGTTCTTCAGGCAGGACTTGCTGAAACGCACTGAAGGGCTGCTACCATCTAGGACTAAAGATAATATTAATTTGAAAATGAAGTTACTCATTTATTTAGCGTATGGCATACAATATGAGGGAAATCTACAAAGGCTAGACACAATGCAATCCTGACAGCCTAAACTATTTCGTTCGTTCAGTATTTGTGCCCCTAGCCTTGGTGAACTGCAGTCAAACTGGTGAACTTGTTTCAGCTGACTAGCATCGCTCGGGTTGCTGGCTTTTCCTGGCTCCTCCAGACTCTCCTCACCTCCTACCTCATGTTGCGTTTTCTTGCATCCAACGAGGTCCAGCACTTGCTTCTGTTTCCCACACACACACAAATGCAACTACCGTATTTTTTGGAGTATAAGATGCACTTCCCTCCTCTAAAAGAGGATGAAAATTTGGGTGTGTCTTATACACCGAATGTAGCCCCGCCCACCCACCAGCCCCCACCCATTGGCCTCTGCCTCCCAGCAATTTACCTCCTTGCAGTAAACAGCCCTTTTCAGCTTCAGCACAGCCTGATTAGCACAAGCAGCTGCTTGTCGGTTGGCTCGGCCTCCTGACCTTCAGCTGTTTCAGGCTGCAGGGATTGCCATTGCCTATTGTTTGCTGTTTGCTGCAAGGAGGCAAATTGCTGGGAGGCAGAGGCAGATTTTTTTTTTCTTGTTTTCCTCCCCCAAAAAGGTAGGTGGGTCTTATAGTTCGGAGCATCTTATCCTCTGAAAAGTACGGTAGGTTTTTATCTACTTGCAATATTGTATGCTTTCAAACTGCTGGGTGAGCAGGAGCTGAGGAGCAAGCAGTGGGAGCTCACCTTGTCTCACAGAGCCGGGCTCGAACCACCAGAGTGCAGACCATTTCTGGTCCACAGTTCCAGTGAGATTAAGCCATTGTGCCACTGCAGTACCTAATGGACTATTGTTGCCTCTTGTGAAAGAGGCCAGATTCAAAACTCTGAATCTGATGGAATATTTGGAAAGTCAGATCCTATTTTCTCCTTGCATAGCAAGATTGTAGAGGAGAATCAAACAATTGTTTTGCTTTTGAAGCAGCATTTTTCTGCATCCAAGGCCACAGAGAACATGTCATTCGTGCAATTATTTCATTAGAGATGGTGGGTCTAGAAATTTCAGATCTTTAAAAAGAGACCTTTTTAAATATTGGGTTATTTTTAAAACAATAAGTCTGTCCAAGACTTCTTTCTTTAAATCTATGGAAAACCATGCCCTTGCATGCTGAAAAAAGGGATGTGGGGCAGCAATGAATGACATTTGCTATGCAACACTTTTAAATTCCCAAAAGATGTTTCTGAGCATGCAGTGTGTGAATTGTTGTAGGAGGTGTCTACAACAATTTAAAGCAGCTACCTGTTTTCGTGGAATACCATCGCTGCCATACGATTCTAGAATGCAGCTGTTTTAAATAGTTGCTACTCTGGTTGGGCCTTCAAAAGGTCCAAAGCATTATATAATCTTATTGTCTACCACTGATGTAGTGATCAGCTTTCTCCACATTTCTTTTGAGCACCTGAGTACAGTATTCCTGGTGTGTGTGCTACCACAGGCAGAACATTCATTTTAAAGGAGACCCTTCCCTCATCTTATAGTTTACCGGTATATACCTTATACCTGTTGAATAGTGCAGCAATCTACCTGTCTTTCACAAATAGCAACTCTCTCTTGTTACTTTGGAGATATCATTGCTTTGAGTATTACTTGTCAATCGGTAACAATATCTAACAAGAGTGTAAGATGTTCCATTGTGAATTATTCAGTTTGACAAGATCAGAAGGCCTCACCTGGAAGGATTGTTGAACTGGTATCTTCCTGATCCACTTCATCTAATGGTTCAGAATTTGCAGGTCCACACTCCATATCTTCATTTAGCTGCAAACGGAATTACCGCTGCTCAGATTACTGTAGTTGGCATATTACTGGGCTCAAAGGTATAAATATTAGCCATCTCAAGAGACCATACTTATTCTAGCCACTTCATATCTTATAGATCTTATATTATGGCTATTCTATTCATGCCTAAAACATGCACACATTACAAACAGCTTGTTGAAACTAAGCAAACATGGAATGGGTGATCTTGGGTTCTATGATGGATTAACACTGACCCCTGTGGAGGGAAAAAGTTTGTTTGATCCTTAGGAAGTACAAATCTGTCTTACTAAACACGCATCACTTTAGCTACAGTTGTGAAGAGGCAAAACTAGGAAATATTTGGAATTCTTAGATGATACAACTGAGTACACTTTAACCTCATGATATAATTGCTACATCCAGAATTCAAATTCTCACTAAACTACAGAGTTCTCGGTAACTTTGGCCCAGTTACTCTCTCTTCAATGCCACTGCATTTATATTTCATTTCAAATGACCACAATAAAAAAATGGCCAAAGACTTTTTCTTGCATCAATATAGGCTAGATGCTTTCTTGCTCTGTCCCTCAAAGCTCAAGCTGTCAGGATGATTTTTGTCAATGTCTCCAGCTTGTCATGTCTGACAATCCCTACATACTGCACAGCAACCTCAAGAATTGGATGAAAATAAAGGAAGGCATCTCAGGGAAAAAAATCTAGCTTTCTTTTGTTTCTTTCCTCTCTTCAGGTTCTAAAACAACCAGCTGAATCATAATGTAGTATTTTTTTTTCTCCCATTCCCCACTGGAAAATTGGGCCATTTTTAAAATGTTGTTTTTGCAGATGTTTTAAAAGGCTCTACTTACTACCACATTTCAATTTCATTTTCCATGAGACAGGAATAGAAGATTGCTACGTGGATAAGCCTCACTCCAGAGCAAGAGGCATTGTACTCCAACAAATGCCCCACAAAGATTTCATTTCCTTTTCCAGGCTGCTTGCTGGGATTGTATTACTTCTGAGGGTGTCTTGTTCAGGTGAAAGCAGGGATTCTACTGATGTTAGCAATTGTTGGGCTTCCCAATCAGGGCTTGACATTAAATCACATCTTACCAGCATTTTTTCATTCAGCTCATTACCTTGACTTGAGTTGGCAGTAGCTTCATAGACGCAGAGCTATCAAGGCATAAACATATCTAAGAATGATGCATTTTATAGTTTCTGGGGGCCATAACTAGACTGTTTTAGGAACAGTCCATAAGATTGGCCATACCTTCATCTGGGATTTGCCTTGGAGTGTAGAAGTTGATGTATAGGAATCACAGAAGTGATATCTTGTCATGAATAAATCAGTATCTAGTCAAACAGATGGATACTGCAACATGGCCTTCCCTCTGAAGACAAAGTTCAGATTCCCTCCATCTCTAGAAGTTAATGATCTGATGGATTTGAAGTAGCTCTGGGAGATGTTTCTGATATCTGACCAATCATTCTAGCATCAATTTAGTTAAGTGTTCCACATATTGTACTGTGGTTCTGTCCTGTTTCAGAAACAAAAATGCCCCATGGTCTATGGAGTACATGTGGGAAATGGAGCAGAAAGGCCAGCAGCTTAAACAACAATACAATTTTGAAATTGATACAACTGAACATAGCATAAGCACCATTGCAAAGTATGTGGTGAAGTCATCAGAGAGGAAAAGAAGTAAAATACTGTATATAATCCCATGTGCACAGAATTGGCTAGTGGGACTTTTAAGGGCTTCCAGGTAGAAGATGCAGTTTTTGTTGCTGGTAATGTCCTAGTATTGTTTTATGAAGAATTCCCATAGTTCTCCCATGAATAATAGTACAGCTATACTGGGCTTAATAATGCCTAAGTGTCCAATGTACCATCTAATAAGAACTGTGTGAACTTGTTCCACTGCTGATTTGTACAGGAAATGAATAAAGTCCTTCAGTTTATTCACACTGCAACTTGCTTGTTAGATTCCCTCTATAGTTGACCAATGATCTCTTAGATTAAGATCCCTTTACAGCAGAAGAGTTCCTCTTTCTTAGAAGATGGTGAAGATTTTGCTTGAGAAACTACCTCCAAACTGGATTGACTTTAATGACTACAAATATTCCTGGCTTGTCTAATATTCTATATTTAAGCAAGCCAATAGAAAAATCAGTGATCCTTTTGAAGATATGGATTATCTAGATCAGGGGTCCCCAACGTTTTGGACCTCAGGGACCACCAAGTTCGTAATTTTAAATTTTGCGGACCACTAATATGAATCCAGCGCACCACTTGCTGAAGCAGCTGGACTCCCAGTGACGGGATGGGGTCCTTCAGGCACTCTCCCTCCTCTCTCTCTCTCTCTCTCTGCCCCCCCTCTCTCTCCCACTTTTTCTCTTTCTCTTCCCTCTTTCTCTCTCCCCCATTCCCATTTTTCTTTCTCTCTCTCCCTTTCTCTCATTCTTTCTCTCTCCCCCTCTCTCTCATCCCTTTCTCATTCTTTCTCCCCCTCTTTCTCTCTCATTCTCTTTCTCTCCCCCTTTCTCTCTCTCATTCTCTTTCTCTCCCTTTCTCTCTCCCCCTTTCTCTCTCTCATCCTGATTCTCTCATTCTGATTCTCTCTCTCTGATTTTCTTTCATTTTGATTCTCTGTCTCTTTCTCTCCGTCGTTCATTCTGTCTTTCTCTCTCTTTCATTCTTTGTCTCTTTCTCTCTCTGTCTCATTCTGATTCTCTCTCTTTCTCTCTCTCTCTCATTCTTCGTCTCTTTCTCTCTCTGTCTCATTCTGATTCTCTCTTCCTCTCTCTCTCTCTCTCTCTCATTCTCTCTCTCTCTCATTCTCTCTCTCTCTCATCTCATGGGCCAGCCAGTGTCTTGGGGCTGAGAGGAAGTCAAGCATCTCCCTGAGAGACCAAGATGCACGGAGCACCAACAAGGGCTGGAAGAAGTGTGGGAGCGAAGCAGTACTTGAACTTGCGCGGCATGAGCATTCGTCTTGGTATATTTGCGCCAGCCGGTGGTGCAAGGCAGCCCTCATCTCGTGCTGCTTGGGACTCGGAGCGGTAAATGGTGACTGGTCCAGGGAGCAGCTGGATTTTGCTCTCCACTGCCAGATCAGCCCCCTGCAAGCTCTCATCTCTCAAGGAGCCCAACCAAAATTTCCAACGCCACTTCAGGGAGCGCGTCTTGAAAGACGAGAGCTTGCAAGGGGCCAATCTGGCATCCACAATGGAGAGCAAAATCCAGCTGCTCCCTGGACCAGTCACCATTTACCACTCCAAGTCCCAAGCGGCAGGAGACAAGGGCTGCCTTGTGCCACTGGCTGGCGCAAATATACCGAGGCGGAATGCTGTTGCCGTGCAAATGAAAGTGGTGCTTCGCTTCCAGCCATCGCAAACACTTTCTTCCTGCTTGTGCTGCCCCCTCCCCCACCACCACAACAGCACCATTCATTCTGGATGGCGAGGGCTGTGCTCCTTTTTCCATATTGCACCACCTGCAAAAATACGAAAATTTCTCCGCGGACCACCAAAATTTTCTCGTGGACCACCAGTGGTCCGTGGACCACCGCTTGGTGACCACTGATCTAGATTCTTTCCAGTCTAAGTTCAGACCTAGATGTGGCAGAGGGATGGTTTCCATTATTTTGATGGATGATCCTTATGATATGGCAGTGTGATACTATTGCTTGTGGTATCCTCTTGGGATCTGTAGGCTAGAGACCCCAAATTTCTGATGCTTTTAATCTTGCCTAAGTATTTCTAGAAGGTAGCATTCAACACACCTATTCAGTCCCAAGATTTTATCTTGTTTCCCATGTTATTCAGTAACTGTATGAAGTTATTTAGAAGGATCATGCCTGATTTACTACCAGTTGCAACTGGCATGTTGAAGATCCCCAGCTATACTACATTTTTCCTACAAGCTCAGTATTGATGTTTGAGCACCTTTATACAATATCAGGTGTAAGAGACTGAATAGGAGAGAAACACAATTCAGTCAAGACAAGTTGTTGCGGATTCCTGGAATGGATTTCAAGCATTAAGTGAAATACCTGTTCTGGATGAACACACTCCCCCTTATGGAACAGGTTTGCCATCTGGGAATTGTCTTGGATCCAGCATTGACTTATGTAACATTTGCATAATGCTGGAGTTCCCACATCAGTAACCCATGCACTGGTAGCTCAAGGTTGGATTATTACAATAAGCTTTTTATATCTAGCTCTGGAAGACAGTTCAGAAATGGTAGCTGGTCCAGAATGCAACAGCACATATGTAACCTTGCTTGCTTGTTGCTTGTTGAATTCCAACGCAAGACTATCACTTTGCTGTATAAATCTTGACATGATTTAGATCCAGATGGTTAGGCAGAGCCCATTTTTTTTGCAGATCCTGCTAAATCAACATGGTAGAACAATCTGCGCTTAGAATGACAACAGAGCTCCTACTTATAATAGCTTATGAGGAGAAATAACACTGATATCCAATCGCTTTCGATGGCAAAATGGCTGGACCATAAATTTAATATCAACTAAATAAATAAATCTTCTCACTAAGGCCTTTTAGATGTGTAGAATTGTTTTATGCTCTTGGTTTTATGCATGGCAGTTAATTAAAACAAAAAGAGTAAGCTGCCTACAATCATTGGGGAGAGTAACATCTGCTGAATCATTGCCATGAGATGTGGCCAACACAGCCATCAAAATATTGCTCAGTACTGCTTCAATGTAAGAGCAACCCTTGGATTCAGCATATTATTCACTCTATTCCATTTCCCCTCACCATCATCCCTCTGTTTTCCCCTCCTAGCCTCCTTGTGAGCTTCCCAAATGCATCTGGTTAGATCTAGTCAGACCAGAATGCTGAAATTTTAAAAAGTTCTTCGATTCTTGTAAGGATTTTTTAAATCTTTAGTTGGATTTGTGGGTTTATATCAGCACTGTAAATCAGGCACAAATAACGAGTGGCATTTGTATCATGAATATTATTTTTTATTATTAATTACCAATGAGAAGATCTAACAGGGTCTGTAATTTTGAGTTTCCATTTATTTAATTCTCAGCTTCAGTGGAAGAAAAACTGGAATTTCCTTTCAATTAATTATGGATTAGGACTGGTGTTCTGGGAAATTCACAGGAAATATATTCCATGTAACTTGGGAGGCTCACTTTATTTCTGAATAAACCTACACTGGTTCAAACCTCAGCCCACTTTCCCATTTACAAGCATGTGAGAAAAATTCAGATCTCCTTTTATCTTTAAAGGTTTAAAGGGAGAGCAAATGTTATTTCTTTTCCATTCATCTCAGCAACAAATTCAATAGCCTATCGCTTCCCCATTCCATTTTTGAACCATGACTACTTCTTTTTTTTTAATGTTGCCTAACACTACTTTCAGTTTGCCTGGTTCATTCCTTACCCTTCCAGTTATTTTGTTGATTAAAAACTTTAGATGAATTCCAAATTAGCTCTCTTCTTTGCAAGTGTTCAAGAACTAACCTAACCAAAGTTCAGAAAATGATGAGTGTTAGGCCATAAATCTTTTGAATGACATTAAGATGGCTGCTTTCAGTTACCTCACAGTCTGTGCTCTTACGACACTTATATCATTGCTTCTGTAGCCAAAACTTAGGGAAACCTCAAGGTTTACAATAGAAAACTCAAAAACCTTTTCCTTCTCAGGGGCCCTGCTCCTTTGAAAAAGAGCTCAGTGAAGAGAGATTCAATGGGAACAGAACAACAATGTCAGTTGGGGAGAAAACTGAGGATAAAGGAGAGAAGATGCTTGCAACTCATGTGGAATCCCAAACAGGAATGTTCCACACTGCAGCCACAATTTGTTGTAGCAACCTTTTGTAAAAGAAATGAATATTCTTCAACTATGCTCCCGATTAAAGACAATGATTTTTCCTCAGTACGTGAATATAAAAGCTACAACAAAACTGCCAACTTGTTTACGGATTAAATTTATTCTATAAAAATCATCTGGTGTTACAAAACTTTTTCGTTTCCCGTCACAGATTCAAGAAATTAAACTGTTGCTACAGTTAGCAGCCTTTCCTAAGCTGATGCTATCCAGAGACACTCGATTACAACTCCATCAGCCAAGCCAGTCTGCTGATTGACTGATGGAGTGATAATGCAGAGCACCTGGACAGTGTCGTTTTAAGGAAAGCTGCTCTTTATGCTGAAAGAGAAGCAGGAACGCATACAGACTTATGATTGCAGCAGCTGATTTATTGATATGCAAAACAAGAAGCCTAAAGCTCCGACTCTGTCATGGGGACCAGCAGAGAATTTGTCAGCACAACTCAGTCTGACCAAGCCAAGTGAATGCAAACACGCAGCCAATTTCCTGAGCTTTCTAAAAATGCATTTAAAAGTGTCTGTCTATCTGTATAGGCTTGTTTATCTCGACAGCCAGCAGTACTCTCTCACCTTCCTTTTCCTGCCTATGAGCTTGCACACAGATCTGCCAAGCAGAGAAGCAATGCAGCAACTTAAAAGCTGTTCCATGCAAAAGGCAGCACAATGTTTTTTTTTTCTTAAAATATGTGCAGAGAAATAAAACACTAAGCAATCATTAGAATTAAAAAGAAAAGGGAAGCTAAAATTAGTGCTTTAAGCCAGCTTCTTTTATTGTGAAAATCCAAAGGAGAGGGTAAATTTAAATTCTATGGGAATGAAGAGTGAAACTGATGTAAAACAAAAGCAGCCTCAACTACATTAGGTAACATATGGATAACATCTCCTTGCAGTATTACTTGAGCAGTCTTTCCAAGTCTAGTGCCCTCTAGATGTGTTGACCTACAACAAGCCTGTCAAACTGGTGGCCTGCGGGCCGGATATGTCACACGCAGGCCATGCCCACCCCAGCTCTGCAAAGGCAAAAAATGTCACGATACATCGCAATCCGGCCCCTGACGCAATCGAGTGTGACCCCTGTGATCTACAATATCCATCAATCACAGGAAAGGGGAAATGAGTATATAAACTCTTTAAACTCACTGGGCACTTACTTCTGAGTAAACATGACAACCAACAAAGCCAAGAACACGTGACACTTTAGAAACTAACATACAGGAATGGAATCCTTGAATTATTGCCCTATATTGGCAGTTACATATAATTTTCCAGAATGTTCTTCAAATGGAACACATTTGAATGCAGTGCTTAATGAAGACAAATTGAAATTTGCTGACTTTCACATAATCAGAACGTCTATCAGCCCTTGCTTTGTTTTTACTGTGTTCACAAAGCTTCAAGAAGAGTTTTGGAAGACTCTAAAGCCTGGATTTTGGTTTTATTTCAATTGCATAATAAAAACTTGTAATATAATGTTTTAGTTTTTCCTAAACCTTACTCTTTAAGGTTCTTCCTGGAGGAGCCAATATATTAGTCTGATACCACAAAGTAACAACAAAAATCTTTAGGCATCTATAAGACTAATATTTAACTATGACACATAACCTTTTGTAGATCAAAAAAACCCTGTAATCTAGAATTCTCTGGAAGTTGAAGTCTATACACCTTAAAGTTTCCAAGGTTGAAAAAAACATGGCTGTACACTGTATCTTTGAAGAAAGGGTGCCAAAGGCACAGGTACTGGGTCACCCTGGATGGTGAGACAGGCAGCATATAAGTTTAATAAATAAAATTCAAATGCAGCTTCCAGAGCTTTTTAAAGTGCTGTTGGAAGCACTTTAATTCAGAAAGCCTATTTCTGAATTCTTGCCATCTTGCCTAAAAAAACTGCTTTAAATTCTAGGGGGAAGAAAAAAACCTAATACAATCCAGTCCTACTAATCTTTAATAAGAAGAAAAGTTTCCAGCTTTCAGTGGGCTTGTTACCATGGCCTAAAATTCTGGATTAACAGGAGTCCGGTCCACAGTCAGTTTGTTCAAAGGGCATCCTCTCCGCCTGCATGGAGCTCTGCAAGGGCTTGAGCTGCTCTCTCCTTAAATTGCTCGAGCTGGACTCGCTTAAACTCGGCATTCCGATGCAGCCACAGCGGCAACGCTGAGGATACACATACGCATACTTGTAGCGTGAAGGGGACACACCTATGCGTGTCTGCCCCGATGTATCCCTTTGTCTACTACGACATCCACAGGACTGTACTATTACTTTGGAGTAAGTCTCGTTGAACTTTGGCGGGACTTCCTTCCGAAGTTTATATTGTTGTTGTTGCTGCTTGCTTGTGATCGTGCAAAGGCACCGACTTTTCGGTGCAGGCTAATAGTTTCTCGACGCCGCCAAGCTGTAACATTAAGCGCCGATCGCACACAAAGCCTCTCTCCTGCAGGCAACCTCGTATCAGCAGAGTGCAAACACTGCGCCTCCCTCCCCGCTTTTCTCCCAATACCTCTTGATAAGATGACGAGTTCTCTTGTCTAATCATGGCACCGGCGAAAAGAAAGCGCAGGGGAGAACCGGATCAAACAGCGGCATCTATGAAGAGAAAGCGAGGAGCGGGGACGAAATCGAAGCAGCAGCCATCGAAGAGGCAGCGCCGCTCCGCACGCCGCGTTTCAGTGCTCACCAAGTGCGCGGACATGATCCGACCAATAGCGCAAGCGCATGTAACGCACCGACTCCACAAGGTGCCGCTAGTTTATCTTCTTCCACCGCTCTGGCCGTTACTGGTATATTACTGACACCGGTTGCGGAACTGAAGTCGAAGCAGAAAGACTGCTGGGAGATGTAGTTTATTATCGAGTATAGCGCTCTCTGGCGTCTCAAGAAGCTTTACCCTTAACCGGATGCTGTTCGGCCGGGTTAGCCCATTCAGGAAATAGGTTGAAGGTAAGAAGAATGTAAGCGGGAGATAGAACGGTTATATCTAAGAGCTGCAACAAACTGAGTGGCCGGTGTCCGTTAACAGTATATATCTGATAAATTTAGCATAATTTAAATAACCAACAATTTAAGTTAATATTTTTTAAAAAAATAAATGGGATTTAATTAATGTGCACAAGATTGCAGATGGGCTTGGAAGCATGCCTTAGTAAACAGGATTTACACCAACTCCTCAATAAATAGAAAGCAAGTTATTGTTAAAAGGCATCCTTAAGAGTGAAATGTGGCTATCATTAGGGCTATTAAAGTAGGAAAAGCAGGTCCAGCTAGATGATCACTGAAGGGCCCTCTTTGTTCATAGTATTGTAGAAGAGAAATTGTGCTTGCAAATGTATCCAGTTGAAATAAAAGGCAGACACATTCCTTCTTTGATGTAGAACCAGTGAGGAGAGGCCCCTCAGTTGTCAGAGATACAAGCATTTTGGTGATTTACACTTTAAAGGTCAGAGATACAAGGATGACCATATTGTTGTATCAACAAGAGATAATTTGAATCTATGCTTCAGTAATCTAAATGAAGAATTATGAATGTTGGCAGAGAATAAAATGAAACAGAAATTAGAAAGTGTCAAAAATGACAAATGTATATGACCATATGAATTGCTGAGTTAACAGAATCCTTTGTTTGAAAATGTATAAAGACTGAGGTCTCCATTTTATACTTTGCTCAGATTCTTTAGGTAGCAATACCTGTCTGAACCTTATTGCAATAATAAAGCTGACTCTGTCTGCCCAAAGGGATGTCTCTTAATTTCCTCCTTCCATAACACTATCATACATCAATATGTATAACATACCGTAATAACCATACCTGGGCTGCAGATATCCAGATGAGTACCACATGATAGCAAAGAAGTTTCCTTTAATATGACACAGGTGAATTCTGGAGAGTATTGTCAATTCTTTTGATTGTCAGTATTCTTGCTAGCAGTAAGTATAGCAGCTACCTCTTTATTATTATATACCTCACTGTAAAAGTAATGATGATTCATTTTAATCACTTAAAGCCACTTGTTGCACAAACATCTTCTGTGTATACAGTTTGATGGCTTCCAGATCAATCATTTCTGATGCTTTATAGATACTATAAAGGAGAATTTAAGCAAATACAGTACTATGCATGATCAGGCTTGGTTTGCAGTATTTGAAGAGTTAATGAGACAACCAAGAAAACAAAACCACAGCACCTTGTACTTGTAAATCAAGCAGTCAGCACCAGAGCGCAGGTTAAGAAAAAGTGGGCATTTAAATATATTTCTGAAATTATAAGGCATGCTAGTTGGCAGAGGTTTTCACCTATCCACTTTAACAATATAACCCGTTTCCAACACAGAAAACAAAACCCAAGAATAAAAGAATGTTTACAGTTATTTTTAAATGTTGTTTTCAGTTGTAGTAGTTTTTAATTAAATTTACAGCCTTATTCCGAGATAGACAATCTCGAATTCAGAACTACGGAAGAACAGCACCATCTGAGTGCCCGGAGTCATTCATTATAAATCTGCAACTAAACTTTACATTAGCATTGCAAGGTAGAAATTGCTTTAATCCAGGGGAGTCCAAACTTGGCCCCTTGAAGAGTGGTGGACTTCAACTCCCAGAATTCCCCCAGCCAACATGCGCAATAAATATGAGCAAGTTGCTGGCTGGGGAATTCTGGGAGTTGAAGTCCACCACTCTTCAAGGGGCCAAATTTGGACATCCCTGCTTTAATCAGTCAAACAATTATTATTTTTTCCTTCTCTCCTCTCCCACTCCGCCAGTAATTTGATTCTTTGTTTTGTTCTGAATAGCTGAAGGACCCTCTCATCCGGGAATCATCCATGGCTTTTTCGAACTAAGCGAAGGGAAGGGATAGGAAGGACTCTTTCTTGAGTCTGGAGCCTCCGGGATGAGGCGACGTATAAACGGAGTGGGTGAATAGACGAACACCGCAAGCACGAGGAGCCCCGAGAAGGCGTTTCCCTCGTCAGCCTCCTCTCTCGGCCGGGATTTGGAAGCCGCCCGCCGCCCGCGAGCCATGGCCCTAGGCCGCCGCCTGGCGCTGGCCCTGCTAGCGTTGACCCTCGCGGGCCCTCAGGAGGCGCCAGGAGAGCAGGAGCTCCGCTTCAAGCCCCCACCCTCGCAGAGACCGGTGCGGCTCTTCACGGAAGACGAGCTGGCCAGGTACGACGGACGCAAGGTAGGGCAAAGCTTTCGGAAAGGCTGCCCCCCGGGGGTTGCTGGGACGGGGGGCGCTTTCCCGGGGGAAGGGAGGCCTTTTCTCGGGAAAAGAGGTAGCAGAAGCGACTTTTGCGGAGAGAGCCGCTGCGCCCTCTGGACTCCGTTTGCAACAACAGGACTTGGAGCAGTTCTGCGCGTTTCGAATCCCGCCTTGGACCTTTCGGCCGGAACAGACCGAAGTTATTCTGCGGAGGGCGAGGTGGGGACCTCCCGGGCTTGTCATCTCTTTGAACTCGGCGAAATTTGTTAGGCGGCATATTCTGCCTTGTAGTTAATCAGCCTTGATAAGCCACAAGGAAGATTTTTGTACAGCATGAAAACGTGACTGCACAAATTGGGATATGCTGCGCGCTGGGACGAAGCAGTGAGGTTTTCACAGTCTCCAAAACTTTGTTGTAGCACCTTTTCCTTGCTTTTGGGGTATGGTTGGGTAGAGTTCGACTGCAATGCAAAAATAAATGCACCTACGGTCTGTTTGGGGGGGAGTCCTGGCATTTTAACGGGAAAATGAGTGCCTTTAGTGTCTGCAATTTTGTTCCTAAAAATGGCCATGATTAGAAATCCCACTATTCTGGATTGTTTGGGGTCTTTAGAAGGATGCTCATGGCAACATGGAGCTTTGGGTTATACTTATATAATTTTTTAAAAATGTAACATAGATACCCTTATGATAAACTGGACAGAGTTTCTTATGCTTATAAGGACACTTAAGGACAAAAGAAAGAAATTCAAGGTTATTCGTAAATATTAAAGGCATTTCCTAATGTATGCAGTAAATTTTTGCTTTGCTCTTCATTCAAAAAAAAGGGGGGGAACTAATTATACCTTAGCAATCAGAACTTTCATTTGCACATGTTATATCAATGGATATGATAACCTCTATTGTTTTTATTTCATTAACAAATGAATGTGATGTAGAAATTTTCAGAAGCAATGAAACCAGGGCCTTTCAGCTGCATTTGAAGTAACACTGAGCAACATAAACTATCATGGCCAAGAGTAAAGAGATTTGGGTTGTAAAGCTTATCAGCCATCTCTGGAGAACCACAAATTCCTCACCCATTAACAACCATCTAGTCCAGTGGTTCTCAACCTTCCTAATGCCGCGACCCTTTAATACAGTTCCTCATGTTGTGGTGACCCCCAACTAGGGGTGGGTTCTAAATATTTTTACTACTGGATCTGTGGGCGTGGCTTATTTTGTGGGTGTGGCTTGGAGGTCATGTGACTGGGTGGGCATGGCTAGCTGGTCATGTGACCGGGTGGCCATGGCTATATGTATAGGGACTACTCAGAGGGCTGAAAAAAGTCATTTCTGACAGGTCCTCGCACTTTTGACTGGTCCTCACACTTATGACCATCCTCACATTTATGCCTGTGCAGCATTCTTAACAACCATGTCACTCATTTCACAACTGCTTCTCTTCAACATGGTATAAGATAGGGCAAAAAACGTAAAATGTGAGGACAGTCGTAAATTCAAGGACTGGTCAAAAGTGCGAGGACCAGTCAAAAATAACTTTTTCAGCCCTCTGAGTAGTCCCTGTGCACAAAAGGACTACCCAGAGGGCTGAAAAATGTGATTTCTGACAGGTCCTCGCACTTATGACCAGTTTTCGCAGTTATGACTGGTCATCATTTATGCCCATTGTAGCATTCTTAACAACCGTGTCACTCATTTCACAACTACTTCTCTTCACCATGGTGACAAGATAGCGCAAATACGTAAATTGTGAGGACAGTTGTAAGTTCGAGGACTGGTCAAAAATAACTTTTTCAGCCCTCTGAGTAGTCCATATGCATAAAAGGATACAGCAATAGAGAGGGATGAAGGAAAGGAAGGGAAATTAGAGTAGGAGTGAGGGTAAGAGAGGGAGGAAGAGAGGAGGAGAAAGAGAAAGAGGAAGTAGGGAGAAGAAGAAGAGGGGGGGAAGAGAAAGTAAGAAAGAAAGAAAAGACAGAGGTGATAGGTTTGAGGAGAAAGATTGCTGTACAATAAAAAAAGATGAAAGGGAAGAAAGCCAAACAAATATTAAGATATTAAGATAAAGAATGCATTGTTAAACTTTAAAGAATAAAAGAGAACAAATAGCAATAAATAGCAATAATTAGAAACACACATACAAACATACAACGTATTTTCTTTGAACAGAGTATTTGGCCGGTTCACAAATTTAAACAGTTGTAGGAGGTTAGCACCCACCCCTTTCCTAGAAGAATGAAATATTTTGGGAAATATTAAAAAGGCAGAATATTATATTTCCCTACCTGTATGAGAAATGGAGAAGCATATTTTACAGACAAAGCAGCTCCCACCTTCCTGCCCCCCACCCTTTGTTAATGGGCCAGAGGCAGAAACTCAATCCTTTGTCAAAGGATATTTGCAACACAATAGCAACAGAAACTAACACAATGGGCCCCATCAAGCCATGTGATCCTGTCCAACATTAAACCATCTTTCCAAGCAGTCTCCATGTTTCCAGTGTCTTTTTCCCCGCTTGGAGCAGAACTCAGAAGGATATTTCTTCCAACACAGTATTTAGTCATTTCAATTAAATTTACAATTTCTATATTTCCTTTTTACCATATTTATTCCTCATCTATTTTTTTAAAAAAACAATATTACCCTTCATCCTCATCTCTAAACTTAATCAAATTCAATTTTTCCCTTCTATTCTATATTATACCCCTTCCCATTGTCATCTATTTTTATATCCATCCTCACATTGGTTAATTATGTAATACAGTTGTTTAATACAAATTCAACATTTTAATATAAATCAATTAGTTATATAACTATCTTTTTTGTATATTAATCAATATGAACATGAATATTCCAATTATTTCCATGCAATCCAATTTCTTACCAATCAATTAATTATATTTACCAATAATAATAAACCAAATAATTTCCCCCATATATTCCTCCAAACCACAACTTAACCAATTAATAATATCTCAATTATTACAATTCCCTAGTTAAATAGAGCTTTTTTTCTTTTGTGTTTTAAAATCTTGGAACTCTCCTCTTTTGCCCTAAATTTCCCATTGTTTGCAGTGTTGCACTTACCTTTTTTGGTGAGGAAAAAGAAAAAGAAATCTCTCTGCCTCATTTTGTCACGTTGCAGCCTGCTTACTTTCAATTTCACTTTTTCAGCATAGATAGGGGGGAAAAAACTTGCTCCAGGAAGTTACCTCTTTGCAGCTAGCTCTTTGAAGCCCCGCGGCAAGAATTTAAAGTTTTTTTTCCCTCTAGCCACCAGCTGGGAGTCCAGAGGCAGCAATAGATTGGGAGTGGGCGGGGTAAGCGAACGGCGACCGGGCGATCCAACAGAGGCAGAGGGGAGGGTGAGTGAAGGCGTGGGGGGGGGGCGAGAGAGGGCTTTGGCGACCCCTGTGAAATGGCCGTTCGACCCCCAAAGGGGTTGCGACCCCCAGGTTGAGAACCGCTGATCTAGTACATTCAGTGCTACAGACTTCTCTTTTTATTTACACAAATCAGAGATTTCTCTGCTCAAGTTTATTCTGTAGATTTTTTTGTAACATGTCTTTGTTAATGTGAACAGGCTTTCCTCTCTAAAGACAAGAACCTTCAAGTTCTGGTTAAGTGACTTTTGGTTTTCTTGAAAAAAACAATGACCAGGTAAACAGTATGCTATTGGTATTTCTTATCAGTACATTTCATGATAAAGTATATAAACTCTACTTTCAGGAGGATGAACCTATTTATATAGCTGTGAAGGGTGTGGTGTTTGATGTCACTTCTGGAAAAGGTAAGATCACCTTACAAGCAAAATGTCCCCCCCCCTTCAGTATGGTTTACAATAAGAATATCTTGGTGTTGTCACCTTAACCAGATGGCCCTTTTAAAGAGCAAAGGCAACTGCCTGAGGATATGCTGAAAAAAGGTGTTCCTCTCATTTATAAATGCTGCTAGCTAGGTTCCCCCCTCCAGATGTTTATTATCCTTAATTCCCAGAGCTGGATAACCTTTACCTTTCCAGTTGTTGAATTTCAGCTCCTATCAGCTCCAAACATGATTGATGATCAGCAATCCTGGGACTTGTAGTCCAACATCAGCTAAGAAGGCCACAGATTGCTCACATCTGTTTAGAAGGACAGCACTTGTGTATAATGCCAGATTTTAGTCATTCAGCAGCCCTGTGTGCTAATTACATCTGAAGAGTAACCTAGATCTTCTCCTGTCTTTGTCTTTGCAGCAAGCTTGTAGTAACTATGTAGCAATAGTTTCATATATTTGTAAGAGTCTAGTGCTGCTGCCCCAGGGATATTCATTTTGCTACTGTTTAAAATCAAGGGGAGCAAGTTCCTACTTGCTTTCCTCCTGGATTTCCAGTTATTTCTGCCTGGTTTGCCTTTACTCATTGAAGTGTTCAATTTCAAACCAGGGTTCTGAGAGGAATACAAACAGTTTGAAAACTATTGCTGCTTCAAAAGATTCAGCAACCAAATCCAAATCTGAATAGCTTATCTCAAAATCCCATCTGATAACTTTTAAATAGTTTAATGTACATCCCTTCACATAATTCAATAAATCCATAAAGCAGTATGGATGAATAGTCCCCAACATCAATATAGCTCTAGCCATACCTTAACAATACAGTGGTGGGAAAAGATCCGTCATTCATATACTTTATCACACGGTTATTAAAAAGGGACCTAAGTAGCATGTATATAGAAGTATAAGGCAAATAGCTGGAAATGGGCAGTTGTATAAGTAAAGTTTGGGAATCTAGTTATTAGATTCCTACCACTCATGACATAAAGTTTTGGCCAAATAATATTTTTGAGAAAAACTTCTGGAGGTAGTAGGAGAGGAAGATGTAGTTCCACCTTGTACGGCGTAAGACCACATAATACAGAAATCTGACACAGAGTGAAGGTTCCATCTTTCTTACTTTAATTGGAAGTATGTCCTTATATTCTGTGAATGTAGCTTCCAGTGGGCGTTTTCTTTCCCCCAGTTTTGGAATCATCCAAATGTATAGTTGCCTTTTTCAATTTTGTATTTTCCAAGAATTTTGGACAACAGCTCACAGAATGCAGTCAAGCATTGGTTGCTCCCTGGTTGGAGAGACTCTGTACTTCATTTCTATTTTTCTTTATTTCCCTTTCCCTTTCTGATCACCATTTCACTCTGTAAACTACCTCTTAGATTACTGACTGTTTGCAATATGCCTGCTCCTTCTGTGTGTTATTGTTAAGGCTTCAAAATGTTGGATGATTTCGGTAGTTTAGGATATTTATATTGTATTAAAGTTGGTTCAAGACAAGCTGAATCATGGATGTGCTTCTCTTGATACACAGTTGAAGATAAGACAACATTTCATGCTTACTAGTTTTAGAACTGAAGGGCCTGACATCATGCAAAGCCAGGATAAAGTAAACCAATCTCTAGAAGTCTCAAAATATATCAACACTTAATTCTAGGCTTGTGAACGATGAAGTGCCTGGGATGTAATTTACGATAGTTCTTAAAAGAGTGTAATCTTCGAAATACCTCAGACTGTCTGTCTGTCTGTGTGTGAGAGAGATCCTAAGAATCTTAAGTCCTGTATTAACTGCTATTTGTGTTATTTTTCCCCAACAGAATTTTATGGGAAAGGAGCACCTTATAATGTACTAGCTGGCAAAGATTCAACCCGAAGTGTTGCAAAAATGTCCCTTGATCCAGTAGACCTCACTTACGATACAGTAAGAAAAAGATCTTTTCAGCATAGCTTGATCTGAAGCCACTACTAAGGAATGATTTTATTTGCACGTGGCTTTATTGGTCCTAGTGATCTGATCCAAGTACAGGATAATTAAAGATGGTGGGATTTGGGGAGGGATTTAAAAATAGAAAAGTACAGACCTTTGAAAAAACTGGTTCAGTGCAATTAGTAGCCCTTTGCATTCACATTACATAGCATGGAGGTGTACAATAATCATATTTGTTCTGTCTACCCCTCCCCCTTCTTTCTTTTTTTACACAATTGCAATTCATTGAGACGGGACTCACAGAAGAGCAGTTGCGATCTCTGGATGAGACCTTTAGTAATGTTTACAAGACTAAATATCCTATTGTTGGCTACACTGCCCGAAGAATTCTCAATGAAGATGGCAGCCCTAACCCAAACTTTAAACCTGAAGATCAGCCACATTTCACTATTAAGGATGAGTTTTAACAATAACTTGGCAATCACATGACTACTACAAAGAACCAGGAAGGTATCTAAAAACTGAAGAATATAATGGACCTAAATTGGCTTAGTATATTTGAGGATGATTGTTTTCTATTTTATCATGTTATCACCATTGGTTAGTTAGTAATATTGATACGCATGATAAAAGTGTAGTGTATGGGTTAAAACTGTTTTGACCAGCAAAATGTTCTGTTTCAGTGTCAGTGGAGAAGCGGTTAGCAAATTATTTGGCTAACTAAATGGGAAAACTGTCCCATATTCAGTCCCACTGAACATTACTTATTAAAAATCCTCATGGCCATATAAACCATACAGTTTGACAAACCATCCTGCTAATAATTGGCTATTAGCAATATCCAGTTGAATCAGTGATTCTTGATGGATGTTACCTCTGCCCTCTTCCAAGGTAGTGGCTTCTGTCCGTCTGTCTATTTCTTCTACTCAACAGTCAGTTTGAACTTTGTGGGAGTTCCCTTTGAATGTTTTCCCACCAAGTGTGCATTATTTCCAGAAACTGGTAGTAGAAAGTCTGTATCTTTCTGTTACAAAGTTCCCTGCTTTGTAGTAAAGTCCATAAAGAGGAGAGATAGGGCATAAATCTCAGCAGAGGAATATAGAGCTACTGTTTTTAGCAGTAGCAAAGTGACATAGAAAATGTTTACAGGAAATTAATAATACTAACCTATTTTGCATATTGTTTTAAGACTGAATTGATATAATTTTTATGTAGTATCAGAAACATTAAAAGTCTGATTCTTTATTCTTCTTAGTATTCAAATGGATATACTTGCTACGGTGTGTGTTTACATAATACTTCCTAACACTGAATTCCACAAAAACCAGGTCTGCAATTCTGCAGCAGAAGTACAATGTGGACAGCATGGCTTGGGTTGGTTGCATCTATACTGTCATAGCCTTTCACTCGTTCTCCTGATGCCCAATAATGGTTCAGTTAGAAGAAATAATGGTTATTAGATGCACTAACCACTGACTATAATAACTATGTGGATCTGATATTTGGTACTTCGTGTGTATCTGATTGTATTCCATTTGTTACTCCTTTCTTGTGGGCAAAATAAAATAATCTTAAAACTCATTAAGTCATTAAAAGTCTACTTCATTAAATGACTTTGGTCATACCAAAAGAAAATAATAATAATAATAACAACAACAACAATTTTATTTATATACCGAAGGACTCGGGGCGGTGTACAGCCAAGATTAAAAACATAAATATACAATATACAATATCATAGTTAAAATTAATTAAAATCATTAAATAGTTTTGGCCAAATTTTAAAATCCAATATTAAAACCCAATTTAAAATCATTCAGTTAGACAGCCTCACCTGTCGGAACAGTAGGGTCTTGAGGGCACAGCGAAAGACCCGGAGGTCAGAGGTGTTACGAATATCCGGGGGTAATTCATTCCAAAGGGCAGGAGCTCCAACAGAGAAGGCTCTCTCTCCTCCGACATAACTTGGCCGACGGTACCCTGAGGAGTCCCTCTCTGTGGGAACGGACTGGTCAGTGGGAGGCTATTGGTGGCAGTCCCGTAAATATCCTCGTCCTATGCCATGGAGTGCTTTAAAGGTGGTGACCAGCATCTTGAATTGCACCCGGAAGACCACTGGGAGCCAGTGCAGCTCGCACAGGAGAGGTGTTACATGGGCGTAACGAGGTGCGCCCATTACCACCCGCACGGCCGCATTCTGGACCAGTTGGAGCCTCCGAGTGCTCTTCAAGGGGAGCCCTATGTAGAGAGCATTACAATAGTCCAGACGGGAGGTGACGAGGGCGTGAGTGACTGTGCGCAAGGCGTTCCGGTCCAGAAAGGGACGCAACTGGCGAATCAGGCGAACCTGATAAAAAGCCCCCCTGGCTACGGCCGTCATATGGTCTTCTAAAGACAGCCATGAGTCCAGGAGGACACCCAGATTGCGAGCCCTCTCTGTGGGGGGCAAAGATTCACCCCCACTAGTCAGCGATGGGACTAGCTGACTATACCGGGACGCCGGAAGCCACAGCCACTCAGTCTTGGAAGGGTTGAGCTTGAGCCTATTTCTCCCCATCCAGACCCGCACGGCCTCCAGGCAGTGGGACATCACATCAAGGGCATCATCGGGGTGGTTTGGGGTGGAGATGTACAGCTGGGTGCCATCAGTGTACTGATGGACTCTCACCCCAAAACCATGGATGATCTCACCCAGCGGCTTCACATAAATGTTGAACAAAAGGGGCAAGAGGACCGACCCTTGCGGCCCCCCAAGCGAGGTGCCTCGAGGTCGACCTCTGTCCCCTGCCAACACAAACTGCGAGCGGTTGGAGAGGTAGGAGGAGTACCACCGTAACACGGTGCCTCCAATTCCTAACCCCCTCAACCACTGCAGCATGATACCATGGTCGATGGTATCAAAAGCCGCTAAGAGATCTAATAGGACCAGGACAGAGGAGCAACCCCCGTCCCGAGCCCTCCAGAGATCATCAACCAACATGACCAATGCCGTTTCTGTGCTGTACCCCCGCCTGAAGCCCGACTGGTACGGGTCCAGATAGACAGCTTCCTCCAGATACCGGGGTCTCATTTGATAACATACGTAATATATTACTGTATTTTTCACACTATAGGGCGCACTTGCCCCCCCCCAAAAGTGGGTGGAAATGTCTGTATCTTATAGAGCAAATATTGTGGCGGGGGGAAGGGGGTTTGGTGCGGCAGCCTGCCACTGCTGCCACCGGGGTACGCTGGAACCTACGCTGCCAAGCAGCTGACTGGCGGTTGGATCAGCCTCCTGGAATACCACTAATCAGCTGTTCTAAACGGCGGGTATTGCCAATTGCCGGCAGCAGCGATGGCAATTGGCGATGATTGGCAGCAGCGAGTGGCAGTGATCGTTGCCACCTAGAACACTAATTGGTGATATTCTGGGAGGCCGATCCAACTGCCAATCAGCTGCTCGGCAGCGAAGGTTCCAGTCTTCCCTGGTTGCGGCAGCAGCTCCACTCAGTTGACCGGTGATGGGCGCAATGGAGCGGAACCCTGATGAGCCATGTGCTGGGACTTAGACATATATATTGCTTCATAGTGCTTGTACAGCCCTCTAAGCGGTTTACAGAGTCAGCATATTGCCCCCAACAATCTGGGTCCTCATTTTACCCACCTCGGAAGGATGGAAGGCTGAGTCAATTGAGCCTGGTGAGAGTTGAACTGCTGAACTGCAGCTAGCAGTCAGCTGAAGTAGCCTGCACTCAACCACTGTGCCACTTCGGCTCACCTCGGATGGATGCTGGGAGGCAGATTTTTTTTTCTTGTTTTCCTCCTCTAAAGCTAATGTGTGTCTTATGGTCCAGTGCATCTTATAGTGCAAAAAATATGGTAATTATTTCTGCCGTGCCATGTCTTTCCTCTTTTTCTTCTTAAGTGTCAGTCCTACTGGTCAGTTTGAGAAGCACTTTGAAATGGGTTGAATGTTCTCTTTTCCAGGTGATTTTTAGGCATCAGACAGATGTGCTAAAAACTACAGTAGTATATTCTGACAAAAAAAAGCCTCATTTCATTAATTAGCAGTCAATTATGGTTCATACATCCCTATATCTGCTTTAAAATACCTTTTGCAATTATTTGATTACAGCATTTATGAAATAATGCCTTAGCCTAAACAAATTTGCTGTCTCCACACATCACTGGATAGTCCTCCTCTCTGGCAGTGCTACATTTCATCTATTCTGGAGAAATCCCCCCAAAATCTTTCTGGCTTCATCTTCGTAGATGGAAAGAGGTATTCTCTTTTCAGACACTAGGAATATCTTGGAGGTTATTACATCCATGACCTTTTGCAATTCTCCAGAAGTTGAGTGAATGGTTTCTCTGTATTTGTCCAAGAGGAGACAACCAACTGTCACTCAAGGGTGGCAATGTCTCTTAGTGGCAGGGGAGCTGCTATTGTAAAATTTCAGTTCAGGAAAGTTTTCCTATTGATACCTTCCCACAAGATTTAACCAGAAGTGTGGGAAGCCAAGGAGTGTGTGATGAAAGTGCAGTGAAAGACAGATTATTCATATGTATTTCTTGGCTAACTCATACTGAGTGCAAAACCTCATATTCCACCCACTAAAATCTTCATGTAAGTGCTCTTCTACTTCAAATAAAGTTTGAAAGCAAATTTCATTTATCTTTCTTATCCAACTGAATGAAAACTGATATGAAAATATGCAGAGAATGTTGCTGTGATTAATATTTGTACTATTTTAATTTCCATTTTCAGGAAATGAATATGAAGCAACTGTTGCATGTTATCCATTCTCTAAATCCATCCCTTCTATGATATGCATTCTCTAGACCAGTGTTGGTGAACCTTTTCTGGACCAAGTGCCCAAAGTGCACTCACCCAAACCCCAAAATGCAGTGCACGTGTGGCTCCATGCATAGGCGCATGGCCCCTGCACATGCCCTGCCCCCATGCATATGCCCCCACTGCCCGCATGCATCCCACCCCTGTGCATGCACACGCACCCCACACATGTGTGGCAGAGATCTGACAAGCAGCTGACTGCCGGGAGGTACACGAGCATACACGGCAGAGCTGAACTGGGGTGATGGCTCATATGCCCACAGAGAGGGCGCTGCGTGGCATCTGTGGCATGCGTGTCATAGGTTCGCCATCATGGCTCTAGGCTCATTCACTTGGATCAACAAACATGATTTAGGTTGCAAAAATTTCCCTGTTTTTACTATACCCTTCATGGATTTTAATGCTGAGGATTATCAAATTTGAGTAGGGTACTAATATGTTACATAGGGTAAATGGAAACAGAAATTGGAAACAAGATGATAGAGTTGCTACATCTTATTAAGTTAAGTGCTACGTTTTTTAAAAAAGCAAAACTATTATTTGGGACTAGGAACAATGAGCATATATATATTCAAGCCACTAGAGGGCAATGCCACACTATTAGAAACATAGTTGGCAAACACAGTAATTGGCACTTGGTAACTGGAAAGACCGAAATTTCTTCAAGTGTTCTGTTAAAACTGTAGACTGATAATGCATAAAGCCTTTAGTAAGTACTTCCTTGGGCTATCTTAGCCACCACAAGAAATATACCAGAAGAGACATACTTGCATCATTTCAGTTTAACCCAGAGCCCTTAGATGTGTCCCAGAAACCAGAGGTGTAGTCATACTTGTAGCCATATAACGTGCAATCATACAATTTCCTGAGATTTCAAGTAGAAGAAGCCATGCAGGTGGAGGAGCTGATACTATATCAAAGGGTTACCCAATCTCTTCACAACTTAGGCATGTTTACAATAACATGAACAAGGAAAAACACTCAAACATTATAACACCTTTTATCGAGCATGATCTAAAAATATTTCTTGATGATGAGAAAATAAAGGAAAAATTCTTCAGTTACTGCATGTTGCTCTTGAATGTCAAATGATCCATCACACTGTTGAATCACATCTGCTTTCCTTGCATTGGAATAAGTCACAGGGCAGAAAATTGTGGAATGAATAACTTTTTCCAACTTGCATGTTTTTTTCTGATTGGGGACTTTTACAATCCCTCCCAGTTGTGATACACTTTGCAAGACAAAGACAAGAAAATAGGTAGCAATGCAATAATTACAAATACAGTTAATATGTAAAGATACATCCGCATCTATATACCACATTTAAATGTTCATAAATGTTTACTTAATTTATGAAGATTTGTGTACATAATAAATACACACACACTTTTCCAAAATTACAAACTTCCATTTGTCTTGGCAATTTTTAAGATGTATGGACTTCTGGCTAGAGAATTCTGGCTGGAGAATTCTAGGAGTTAAAGTTCACACATCTTAAAAGATGTCAAGGTTGAGAATTATTGGTCTATTTATCTTAAGGGTAAGGCATATAACGAAAATCTAGATGTCCGCGAATGAGAACTTTCTCTTTGCTTCTGCCCAATGGTTTTTTAGATTTTTTTTCAGGTCAGAACTGGCAACCCTAGTTTGATCTAAACTCTTAAACTGAGCCTTGTGCAAAATTCAGTTGCTGCTTTGGAATATTCTTTCTTGAACAGAAGCTCTATCCCTTAGTAGCCCATTATTCATAATGAGTCCTGTATCTTAGGTTGGTGCTCTTGCACCTGATAACACCCTGTGTGTGCATTAGCGCACAAGTGTTGCCTTTTTAAAAAGTACAGTTGGTATTGCCCTGGGCAGTAAAACAAATTATAAGCAAAATCAGATAAAATAAATTCAATCAAAAATGTGCCTATTTTCCTGCACATATTTCTCAGGTAATTAATTATCAAAGAGGATGTTACACAGAAGTAGAAGCCCTGTTCTCATCACTCCAGAATGGCAGAACACAGAGTAATAGATTCAAATGACAAGCTGGCAGATGTCAACTGAATGTTAGGAGGACACCTCTTCAAGAGTATATTCAACAGGGGATCCAATTACCCAGAGAGGTGATGGGCTATCCTAGCTTGGATGGGGGAAGACAAGCATTTGTCTAGGATGCTTTAAGTTGGATTTGTGCTACTCTCAGTGTGCATTGAGCAGGAGCCATACTCCATAGGCTAAAGAACTCTTTCCATCCCTGTGAGTATATAGTATAGTATAGGAACCAGGCCAACTACCAACATTGCCAATCTATTCAGGAGTATAAGTCAACCTAGTTCAAATTCATTTGCCTGGAATGAACTTCTTTCCCCCCCTGTGTAACTTGAAAATGTACGTGCTTCTCTACACAAATATACTTCTTTTGACTAAGCTAGGAACACAGGAAGCTGCCTTATCTATGGATTGTTTGGTGAGTGCAGGAAAGCTCACATCACACATAGTGATCTTTACAAGGGGGCAATTCTGCTAAAATATGTTCATAACAGCATTCCTTCCAAGTCAAGTCCATTGTTCACCCAGTTCAGAAGAATCTACACCATAGATGAGCTGAATGTCGATCATCTCCCAACCCATTTCAGTTTTACTCCTTCCTCACAAAATCAATCAAAATACTCTTTTGTCACTTAACGAGTACAGGTAGTCCTTGATTTATGATTAGCTATTTATGACAGATGCTAAAAAAAGCTATTTATGACCTGTCTTTAGTGATGACCGTCATGTCCCCAGGTCATGGGATTATAGTTTTGGGCATGTGGTAACTGGCTTGCATTCATGACTAGTTGCAGTATTCCATGGTCATGAGACCCACATTTGGTGTCATTTTTTGCCATTTTCCAACCGAAAGCAAAAAAAAAAGCAAGTATACAATGGATTTGCTTAACAACCACATGATTCACTTTACAACTTCAGTGACTCTCCTTACAGCCATCATAAAATCAAATCCATAAAATCAAATCCAGTTGCACTGTGCCCCAATTTACAACCGCAATGACTTACGATCAAAATTCTAGATTTCACTGAGGTAGAAAGTCGAGGTTTACCTGTAGAGAATCAAAGATTATTAAGTCCAGGAATTATCTATTGCTGAAACAGTCACTGGACTTAAAATAGGTTATTATCTGAGAACTCTTCCTTGGTCTCAGAGGTAGTTCTTGTTTTAACCACAGTAATTTGAACCGGAATTTCCATCATTAATCAATGTGGTTGTAAACCTCAACATCATGTGACCACATCACTTGGTGGCACTTTCAGTTGCTATTGTTAAGCGAATCCCATGATGAGAGAGAGAAAGAGAGGGAGGAAGAGAGAGAGAGAGAGAGACACAGAGACTATAGTCTCCCAACTGAATTCTCTGCTGGTCGGCTTTCCTATTCAGTTTCACTGCTGAGCTGCTGAAAGTCATGCAAATGGGAGGGAATAAGAATCTGGAGCGAGATGTAGAGTCTGATGCAAGGGGGGATGACTCGCAGTTTTTGTGTTTTCCTTTTTAAATGCTGCAATATGTACCAAACGTGCAAAACAGATGTAATCCTGTGTAAGGTATTTAGGCTTGATGAAGGTTGATAATTCGAATTCCTGCTTCAGCACTGAGTCACACGGTAGAGAGGGGCCTTCCTCAGAAGTTGGGTGTGGGTGGGCGTGCATGCTTTGGAATGTACAAACACATACATACACAGACTTCAAAAAATAGTCCATCCTGACTTGTTATGAAATCTAATCTTGAGATGGTAATATTTATTGTTTCCTCAAACTGAAAACAATACCCAACTTAGATTTTGAAAGAAGAAAACTCGTGAAGGCAGAGTTGTGCTTTCCAATTTACAGATAACCAAGGAGCGGAAAAAAATTTAATACATTGCCGTTGTATAACGTTCTGCAGAAAATGATACCAATCCTCCAGAACAAGCTGCTTTTGATCCTATATACACATTTACTCAGAAGTAAATCTTATCTTTGTGAGACTTATTCATAAATAAAGATACCTAACTTTTCAAATATACTGTTAACTTGGTAAAAAAAATTACCTTCGTTATTTTATTGCTGATAGGAATTTTTAAAAGTATAATTCTAACTTATGAGTAAAGCTGATTGCTAGTTGGAATTCCTTGAGAATTTGCCATGCAAGAGTTAACAGAATAGGAGACTGACACTCCCCACTCCACCTAGCTAAAGTTGTAAAGGGTGATGCAAGGGCTGATGTAAGAGGTGTGCGTGCATGTATACACATGTATATGTGTGCGTAACAGCCTAACAACTTTTTGGAAATGGGAGAAAACGGCCAGCTGATTCCTGATCTACTTTATAGCCCCCTTCATAATAGCATGGATAAGAAATTTTAGATAGTGGGTGCTGAACATCTGGTTTTCAGTCTTAATTCAGCTCATCAGCTCTGCCCATCCAGTCTGTGGTCTTAGTAGGTGAAGCTCTCCCTCTCTCCTTCACTATCATTGGCCATTTCCAATGAAGGTATCTGGAGCTCAGAAGAGGTCCTGGAGAAAGCTCCTGCTCGTTTTAGTCTTGTCCACATGCTTGATTTAGATAGAGACACTGAATAAGTGATCTCTTCACAGAGGATCACTTGGCGTTTTCCACACCTCAGCATTTCTTGGCAGCTGGCATCATTGCAAATTCTGGCGGGATATCCAGCAGCAACATAGGGTGGGGCTTGAGTCAGCCTGCAGGAACAGAAGAGCTTTATGTTCGGAGGGTTGGATCTTTGGCAAAAGCTGCTGGCTTTTTCTCAGAGATAATATGTCTCTTAGGTTTTTCTTTCCCTTTAGGTCTATTTGCTGTAGTCCTCGACTCATGACCACAACTGAGCTCAAAATATCTGTTGCTAAGCGAGATATTTGTTAAGTGAGTTTTGCCCCAATTTATGACCTTTCTTGCTACAATTGCTAAATTAGTAACACTTCTTACTATGAATCTGGTCTCCTCATTGACTTTGCTTGTCAGGTCGCAAAAGGTGATCGCATGACCGTGGACACTGCAATAGTCATAAATATGAACCAGTTACCAAGCATCTGAATTTTGATCACATGATCATGGAGATGCCATGATTACAATGGTTGTAAGCGTGAAAAATGATCAAAAGTCACTTTTTTCAGTGCCTTTGTAACTTCAAGTGGTTACCAAATGAACTGTTGTAAGTTGACGATTACCTGTATTTTTCCAATATAATTGGTAATCTGAGGAGTCTGCAATGCAAAATATATTCCAATCTGCCTTGCAAAATGCATGTTACAATAATGCATATGGAAGCTGCAAGCTGGAATCAGCTTTTCAATGATATAGGTAAATGGGACCTCTTTTAAGAGAATCAGATGTTTTCTTTTTCTGCTCATCTTCACAGGAATTGATATTAAAATATGGTACTCAGTCTTAATTATACTTATTAAGGAATTGTTGCAAATGACTCTGAACAAGAATCACTTGTTATATTATTCTATGCATTGGAAAAATACATTGGATTCTGGGCATCTTTCTACCCAAAGTAAATACTTTAGACTCCCATTCATAGTCAATTTAAGAGATCTGTATTTATCTCTGTTGACTGAATGCAACAATTCTATGCATTTAACTTTGCCAGCTTGGTGTTCTTGGGTGTATTGGACTTCCCACAATAGGCTTAGTTGGAAGATCAGCCACAGCAACCAACTGAAGGACAATGATCTAAAGAAGCCTGTTTCAGACGAGAAAGAGAGGTTTAGGTTTAGGTTTAGGTTTATTTGATTTGTATACCGCCCTACTCCCGAAGGACTCAGGGCGGTGAACAGCCAACAATAAAATACATAAATACAAAAAATTTAAAAACCAGATAAAATCAAATTAAATCATTTTGGCCCAGACGGGGGGAGGGGGGGGAAGGGAGGGAGGGAGGATTGCACACTTCATTTAATTTTTAATTCAGAGTCAAATCTTTGTCCTGGGTTGTGCTCTCTATTGCTGCAGACAGTTCACTAAGTAAAGAGAAAAATGAAGGTAAAGTCACAATTAACAACTTGGAGCTAATCAATTTGGAATGCAAAAAATCTAGACCACTACTAGATTCAACCATTTCCCTGCTGACACTGAATGGCCATCAACATTTTTGCAACCAGAGCAGGTACCCTAGAAAAGCCTATTTTTGATGGCACGAATAGCTTCTGGGTTGTCAGTTTCTAAAATAAAGGAAGGCAGAGTTTGGTTTGAACCAGAAGTGTTTGAAACAACAATGAAGTCTCCCTTTTCTCCTTTTTAGTGCATAATTTCTAAAAAGCCATGTTGACAGTTTTGACATGCAGTGTGGTAAAAGATGACATTCATCTGTGCCTTAAATAACTGTCACATGGCTCTTCCTTCCTTATTTTAAACACATTTATGAGCATTAATAGAGTTTGCAATAATTCCTTCATTCATAGTGGCTTTTTCCTAACATATTTATAGATTTACCACAGTGCTGATTTTTTTCCCACTTCTCCAATGAGTTCATTATAATGTCTATTATTTTATTTATTATTTTATTTATTTATTTATAAATAAATATAAATAATATATAATATTATAATATATATAATATATAATATATATATAAATATCGCCGAAGTTGCGAGCCCTCTCTGTGGGGGCCAATGATTCGCCCCCAATAACCAGCGATGGCACCAGCTGGCTATATCGGGATGCCGGAAGCCACAGCCACGCGGTCTTGGAAGGGTTGAGTCAGAGCCTGTTTCTCCCCATCCAGGCCCGCACGGCCTCCAGGTACCGGGACATCACTTCAAGGCCATCATTGGGGTGGCCTGGGATGGAGATGTACAGCTGAGTGTCATCAGCGTACTGATGGAACTCTACCCCAAAACCACGGATGATCTCACCCAGCGGCTTTACATAAATATTATAATCTCCTGCTACATTACAAGGTTTAATGAATGACCCATGGCAAGCATATCCTAAAGCATGCAGACTATCAAACTAACAGCCATCAGCTCTTCTTGCCTACCCAAATAACATCTTGCAAGGAAAAGACACTTCTCCTCTGTGGCCCATGCTAAAATGTTGGGAGCAAGGATATTTTTCAACATGTTTTCCGATGCTAGTAGTCAGGGGTTTTCCAAAGAAGCTAGGATTTTCACCCAATGCTGGTTTCGTGAACTCCAACAGAGCCCTTTGTTGATATACTTGTCTGAAGTGCCTTCAAAATGAATCCTTTTTTTATCTACTACGTGGCATCAGGCAGCAAGCCCCTGATTTCATTTCTCTCAATGTAATTTTCCTTCAGGGCATTGAGGAAGTTCTGTTGAGAGGACTACCGCTGGCCACCATTTTGACCAGATAGTCCTAAAAATGGATCTGCTCCTGAAGATCCACAGCTATTAATCAGAAGATCAGTAATGGAAGACTTGAAGCAGGGAGAGAGAGGAGGGAAGAGCAGCTTCTTCACCTATTACCAGTACATTGTTCTACTTTAAATGGAAAGTGTCTAGAACAGTGTTTCTCAACCTTGGCAACTTTAAGATGTGTTGCTTTCAACTCCCAGAATGAGAGTTGGCTGGAGTATTTCTGGGAGTTGGCTGGAACATTCTACACATCTTAAAGTTGCCAAGGTTGTGAAACACTGGTCTAGAATATGTCCATGTCCCATAATGCTTTGCAGTCCACAGAGATTTCTACCCAGACATTCTGGATCCTCTCAGCAAATTTCCCAGGCAGAAGCCATTTCTAAACCATGTTGACCTGTTAAAAATTCCTAAATGTTTGAATTCTGTTTTGCTGGGTATTTCTGGGCTGGGATTCATGTAAAAGTAAAACCAGCCTAGCATTCTTTCTTAAGAGAACAGGTCCTTGGTGTAGAAACATTGTTCTGAACTACAGAACTAAAGTCATACTGAGGAGGCAAAAAGGAAGATCTGCAGCTGAAACTTACCACAAATGAAATACTGTATTGGAGGGAGCCAGGGCTACGTACAGGCATGCCTCCTTGGGGCTGAGTATTGCGTATATAGAAAAGACAAAAAGAATAGTAATATGTCAAGCAAGTTCTGTGAGGTCATTGTTACCTTTGGGGCTTTGAAATTTATTTCAGAGTGACTTCTGCCCTCCAGCCATTTTTTTTAATGAAGCAAAAGACAAGGAAGAGGAACAAGAGGCAAGTGTGAGTAAGCAGAGGCTAAAGGAAGGACAAAGATTGCAGAAGGAAAGGTTGACATCTACCCTTTTATGACACATCTTGCAAGTTCCTTAGTTTTATGCAAGTCTCACAGTACAATCTAAAGGGACAAGGAAAGGCCATAGGTAGACATACATCATCTTAATATACAAAGCTGTCTTACATTGATCCTGAGATATGTGACAGAGATACATGACAGTACTGAGCCAATCTAGTTTTGAATAACACAATACAGGTAGTCCTGAACTTATGACCACAATTGGTCATAACAAAATTTCTGTTGTTAAGTGAGACATTTGTTAAGTGAATCACTGCACTTGATAAGTTAGTAACCTGCTTGTTAAATGAATCTGGCTTCCCAATGACTTTGCTTGTCAGAAGGTTGCAAAAGGTGATCACGTGACCTTGGGACACAGCAATGGTCATAAGTAGAAACAAGTTGCCAAGCATTTGAATTTTGATCACATGATTATGGGGATGCCTCAAAGGTCCTAAGTCTGAAAAATGGTCATAAGTCACTTTTTCAATGCCGTTGAACTGTTGTAAGTCACTTGTAGTTGCTGTGCATTTCTATGCTGTTTCCCCACACAAATTGTTGTCTCTGGAAATGTCATTCATTTGCTTGGTTATTGATCCTGATCCCCCTTGTAGATTAATCTTTAATCAAAGTTAGTTTAAATTCTTGACTGCTACTCTATTTTTTTCTTATCCTGTTCTTTATTTTTAATTATCATTGTATGTTTTTAATATTCAAAACCATTTTGGGGGCTCTGTTGAAAACTTAAAAGATGAAATAACATAATATGTATACTAAATCATCTGTTGAATCACAAGAAACTTAAAACCAAAGAACTATAGCCTCCTATTTTCTCCAGTGGTCAACTAGATGCTTATAATAACTCTCCTATATGGATAGAATGGCTTCTTGCTAGAGAAGAAAGCAAAACGTCTGTGACATTTGAAGATGCTGAGTTTTTCCAACAGATGCCAATGTAGGAAAAAAAATTAGATAAACATTGAGAAAAACTGAAAGCAAATACCTGTATGCCAGTTCAGTCCATATTCTGGTTAGTAATGGGCAACACTTCAAGGCTTCTTCAGCTGTCACTTCTTTACTCTCAAATTGATACATAGTCCTTGAAAACAGAAGGCGTTTCCCAATGAATGCCTTCTGTAAAGTAAGGGATAAAGGTAACCTACCCACTCAGGTTTCCCAGCAACAGGAATGCAGAGGCATGTTGCTTTTGATCCAGAAATAAAAGAGAAGAACACCTTCATGGCTATTAGGCATTGCTGGTCTTCTCAAATTTTGCATATTCCCTTTGAAATTTCTCTTGTGTCACTGCATCCCTGTGGCAATAAACACCTTGGATTATGAGGAGATGGGCATCCTTAATACTATCATTTCCCATCCAATGATCATGGTGCTGGGAGTTCCAAGAGTCATAATCAAATGTATTTTAATGGCGCCAGGTAGGGTGGACATTGATCAAGCCAGGATACTTGTCCTACTGTTGTTTCTTTTAAAGAATCCATTTTTTTTCAAATGGAGACTCTTTAAAAGATACGAAGTGTATAGGTACAGCCTAATGCCTCTTCAGTGTGCTCTCCTCCCCAGAATATAGGAAGGGAAGCGCTATTGCTAGCGGACATCCTGGCTGTTAGGAAGATGGCTCAGAACAATCTTTCCAAAGTGTCTTCTCATAAATGGGTATTTTGTGCTTAACCCAACCAACAATGGCATCTATTCTATCCAATCCAGATGTGCTACTACCCCAAAAAGACTGCTGATCCCTGGTTTCAGTCATGTTTACGACAAACGATAATGACAAAATCACAACCACACACACACACACACATGTATTAACATTAACCAAATGATGTGTCATTATACAATACACTTGATGTGAACCTCCCACATTCTAGGCAGAATAGAGTCTAATTGTCAGGGTGTCCGGAACAAAGTTTTTCATAGCATTTGGAGTCTATAACTAGAAATGTTGGGGGCTGAAGCCATACTGTCAGTAGATTATGGTAAAAGACAAGTTCCACGGGGATTATTAAACATTAACTTTCTAAGAAGAAGCATATTAATGTAATTCGCTGGAAGAAAAGTGTACTTGTGCATTGCTGGCGGCACTTGTGGAACTCTCTGAAAACAAACAGTTAAGGACAGAACTGTAGCTTAGCCACTGAGCCATAAAGGGACTCCCCCGTCAATGGCATAACTCAGGAGATTCTAAGAAAAGGTGTCTTGCTTGACCATCACCTGACAGGACCTTGTCCAAGAAAGAAACTTTGTGTTGCATCACTCTGCTACTAATCCTGTTTCTCTTTCCTCTGTGCAGCTCAGCAGCCACAAACTCTGTTGAAAAGTGAACCTCTCTTTCTCCAGAAATTGAAGATTTTGTAATCAAAACAGGTTCCTCTCTCCAGTAGAAACAGTATGACCTCAGAGTGCACTTCAGTCATTCTGTCACATGTACAGCTAAGGCAACTTTATAGCAGTAAAGCTTTACAAGAAATTGTAAGCAAAAATGAGTCTGATGAGCACGGAGAGTGATGAACAAGCTCTGTGTCATTGCTTAGGCAATTACAAGCTCCTATTACCAGAACTAAAAATTCTGTTTTCAAACTCTATGCAACAATGAGAGTGTCTCCCACTTATTAATGCCTGCATTCATGTTACAAATAGCAAATGTAAAATTACAAGGCTAACCCACATGCGCTGCATTTTATCAAGGCTAAACTATGTTTTCTCAGAAGTCAGAACCACAGTGATTATCTTCAAGCTTTCTCACATTGCTAAAGACAAAAACTCTCTTAATTTAATGAAGAGTTTCACTGCCAGACTAGAGAAACAGAACCAAAAAGTGGCTGCAACAATAAAGATCCCCAGATTGAAGTGGGAAGGGATTTATCCTTTCCCTCTTGTTTTCCAGTAAAAGCTGTCCAAGTTGCTATTGCTCAGTATCAGGGAATAAATTTTGCAGTATGGGGTATTTGTGTGGTATTTGAGTCCATTTTTGACTCCTGGTAAATGTCTTGACTAACCCAAACAGTTTTCTTGGCCAGATTTTTTGAAAGTGGTTTGCCCTTGCCTTCTTTCCAGGGCTGAGAGCGAGTGACTGGCTAAAGGTTACCCAGCTGGCCTGGTGCCTTCAAAGAAGGGGAATGACTTTGCAAAAATAAAAGCAGAGAAGATCATCCCTCTTTTCTTTAAAGAAAGGCAATCATGTTGGTAGTGAATCTGGGAACGTTGTTACAGGAACAACATTCTGGCTCAGGAGTGGGATTCAACTGGTTCGGATTGGTTCAGGCAGTGGCTGGGCCTGTCCACCTGCCCCAGCGCTATCCCGTCTTATACAATCGCCATCTTTTTGACACAGCGTGCATGTGTGCAAGGCACGCGCACGAGCAAAGCTATCCCATCCTATGCAATCGCCATGTTTTTGACGCACGCACATGTGCACACTCGTGCGCTCACATTTTCGATTCTGGGCGAACTGGTTGTTAAATTATGTGAAGCCCACCTCTGTTCTGGCTCCACTGTCTACTGGACTGCATGTCATTCAGACCTTTTACTCTACCCTGCCTAGCAAAGATTCTTTCATATGTAGTATGGCCTGTGACCAGTCTATGCCAAAGCTTTATAAATTCTAGAATCCTGTAGAGTGTAGCCAAGACTGAAAGCAACTTGATCCAATGAGATCTCAGTGTTCTTTGCTTTTAGAAGATGTTCTGAGAATCCTCCCTTTCCAGGATTCACAGGATCAACTATTGTTTTGTATGGCAAACAAATCACAACTTATACACAAGTTGTGATTTCTCTGACAACTATCCTATGAAACCTGGAAAGAGAAGATTCTCAAGACGTCTTCTAAAAGCATATAAACATCACACATCATTGGATCATCCCATTTCATTTCTGCTTTAACAGGATTTGCATCTATTTGATTACATCTACCTATGCTATAAATTGAATGCCTTCAGACTGAATTAGTCATAAACAATAAACTTATTTTGGACTATAAAAAGACCAGGGAATGTTTTGAGTTAATGTCATCTGAATAGTGAGAGTCTAGGTCTTTATTTTCATGAAGTCAGAATAAATAGGATAATTTTCTGGGTCGGGAAGATTATTTATGAATGATCAGATGACTGGGTATATACACATACTCGACTGGTAATGGGCAGTTTCAAGGATTTTGGGCTTCCTTGTGATAGTGGTTTTTGATTTGAACTTGGAGTAAATATCTTTTCTAACAAAGAAAGCTATTCAACCAAAAATTGGCGTGCAAATGCCTTTGCATGGGAATCATACGGTACCTGGTGGAAATAGACATCTTCTTCGCTTCCTTTGTGTCCTATTAGCATGTATCAAATACTGGGGGGGGGGGCGGGGGGCGGGGGGGCGCACATGTCCTCAAAACATCTAAAGGAAACAAAATCCATATACCACTGTCTCTAGAATTTTCTACCAGTTGGATGAAAGAGGATATATAATAATATGATTGTGGGATAGTGCTTGGTCATGGGTTCATTTGGCCTAAAATCTATCCATTTAGCATTTCTAATCTCACAAATTCTTGGAAGGTTGTTTTAGGTCTACACAATGATTGTTGCTTAGTCTTGCCTACCTTATAGGGCTGTTGATGAATTGTAAAATGTAGATTGGCAACAATAGGTATCAGCACTTTAGAGTAATGTTTCACGGGGATTTTCCTTGCATGAGGCCCTTAATCTGCTACATACTATTTGACAAGTAAATCACAGAAGACCTGCCAGGATCAGATGCAGGCTACTTCTAATATTCCTATGCAATTACATGCCAAATAGCACAATTTCTTAAAAGCTGAGGCTGGAAGAATGCTTGGTTCTGTATCTGAGATGTTAAAACATTTTATCTCTTATCAACACACTCTATTAGTTTCTTCCAGGAGGATGAATTGTATCGATTAGTTCACATCACATTTGTGACTTGGCAGCAGTATTAGATACCCGCCCATAAAACATCATCTCCTCATGAATCTTTCATTACCAGTGTGGTCTGACAAGCCAGCGGTAATCATTCCATCCTTACTCTTGTGGATGATGCCACTGCAGAGGCTTCTCCTATTGGACCAGAGTGCTCCATCTGCTTACAATACAGATCCTGAGAGCCTTATCAAATTTCCCCCAGGTACAAGAAGCTTACAAAACAGTCATGTGCTACTTGTTTGGTGAGGACATTGCAGAAATAAACTGAAATCATTTCCAATTAAAACATATGACTTGCAGTACCAAGATGAAATACTGTCATCCTTGCTTACAGCATACTAACCCTTTTACAGAAAGGCTGGGCTCGCATAAATAAGGGGATTCTTAAAACTTCACTTTCCAGTTAATTCCTTTATAAATCTGTTACCGATTCTACATAATGAAATAAAGAAACCTGGATAGCTGGATTGAAATGCAGCTGTATTGCTTTCCAATACTTGTTTTTCAAGCAGAATCATTTTCTAGACAGATGGATGGGCCTGCAGACGTTACTGAATTTTGACATTATTGCCTGTGATGGATGAGGTGGTTCCTGGGAATTGTAGTTCACAATGTTGGGAGATCACTGGTTCTCCTTCCTTGATTAAAAACTGAATTTAAAATGGAAGAGCTTTCTACCGCTTGGCCTTGATGAGTATATTGAGAAGGAAAGGGAAATACAATCATAATTTTCTGAGCTCAGAATTCCAAAAACTGTCAGTCAACTAGTCAGATGTCTTTAGTAACAGCAGTAGCAGCAGCTTGATGATAGAAAATAGTTGAAGATTTTCTCTGAATGGTATTATTTTCCAATGTGTGTGAACTAAGATATGTAGGACCAAGTTAGGTAAGAACAAGGAAATTTGTCTTATACTGCAGTGAAATTATTTCCTTATCCGTTTTTTATCATTTCTCCACTACAACTTATGGCATCTTTTGGAATCACCCAACCACTGTGTTAAAATAACAATAACAAGGACAGGCCTTATATCACCTGAATAATGGCTGGGTAAAGCTATGAAGGCACTATAATTCTCTGAGACAAAAAAGAGCTTTGTCTGGCAGTTGCTGTCCAGAGTTTCTGGCAGTATTGCTTCCTATTCCTTGCTAATAGATCTTTTAACTTGAGATTCAAGAAACTGAAAATGGAATTTTCGGAATGCAAAGCATCCCCTTTTAGAAAAGAGAAGTCCAACATGATGTGCATGCATTTTGAATTCCTAGCTTTGGTGTTATTAGCACTGTGTTCTGAAGAACAAGTTGGTCAGAAACCTAATTTTATTATACTTCTTTGTTTACAACTTATTACACAGTCTTACTATGAGCAAACTTCCCTGGGTAATTTGTCAAACAACTGAAAGTTAATTAGTTATTATCCACTGACTCAAGATTGATTCCTAGAGTCAGTGGTGTCAAACTTAATTTCATTGAGGGCTGCATCGGGGTTGTGTTTGACCTCAGGGTGGGTGGGATGGGCGTGGCCAGCTCAATGTCACTCATGTTGGGGGCACCTGTGGTGGCCCAAGTGCTTTGCCAGTGAAAATGGGCTCCCGAGCTCCATTTTTGGCTACAATGGCCTCCTGCAACCCTCTGCCAGCGAAAACGGAGCTTGGGAGGGCCGAACACGCCCCCCCGAGCTCCATTTTCATTGCCAGAGGCACCGCAGGCTGGTCCTTTGCTGTTTCCAGGTTGGCCCCGTGGGGCAGATCTAAACTCCCTGTGGGCCGGTTTTGGCCCGCGGGCCTTGAGTTTGACACCCCTTGACTAGAGGGACAAGTTCCTGCAGTTTACTGGCAAGATTTTCGGAGGTGGCTTGCCATTGTCCTCTTCTTGGAGCTGAGAAAAAACAATTGGCCCAAAGTCATTCAGTTGGCTACATGTCCAAGCTACAACTCAGAGCCTGCCAGTTTCTAGCCATGTGCATTAAACCACTACACCAAACTGTGTTGAGCCAACATTAAAAATATAAATTACAATATGAATTAAAGGTAAAACAAGCACACAAACTAAAGTTGTTAGGAAAAAAATAGAACAAAACTTGGAGGGTCAATAAATACCAAAAATCCTGAAATGCTGGGAAAATAAAAAGTCTTTCCTTGCCAACAACAATGAAAAAACCACTTAGATATCAGTGAAACGTCCTTGAAGAAATGTTTCACTTCTGGGGAAGGAAGAGTAAATTGAGAGAGCCAACAACAGCAGTGGAATGAACAGCTGACGAATAATTGCTTCTTTGATAAACCCAGACTAGGAGAGGATTTGAGATTGCCCACAAGTATGCCATCCAGTTGTTTCTTATGAGGAATATGAGAAGATTTTGATTGGGAGCCCCAAGAGTTTGTTATAAGATGGTCGGCTATATAAAAGATAAATAATATAAAATATAAATATAATAATAAAATAAAGACAAAAGTTTCCGATTGGTTTAAAGCTCTAGTATATGAGGGAACAATCATCTTGCTCAAACTGTGACCAGCACCTTTGAAAGGACACTGGATTTGCATACTTCTTTTCTAATGTCTTTTGGAAATTGTTCGTTAACTCCTTTTTGGCTATTAGGAACCTCTGGATCAACAGGTTTTACAGAACCAAATTAGTTTCCTTCAATCCTTATTAAAAGGTAAGGTAAGTTTAAGGGCTTAACTTTTTTTTTTGAATAAACAGCAAAAGGGTGATTAAAACTTTAATTTTTGAAAATTATAAATGCCTTAAAGTCCCAGATAAATTTGAAATAAGGTTTTGGAAATAATTATAAAGAATCCTTTCAATGGGAAAATGAATTGTTTTTAATTCTTTAAAAATGTAGTAAGATAAGAATTTAAACATTGGACACTAGAGGGAACTTGAAGGAGAATTAAAGGGGAACACTCAAATTCAACTTACAAAATGAATGAAGCCAAATGTTTCAATATGCTGGACATATTGAAGGATATTTTGAACAATGGCCTTAGTAGTTAATTTTAAGAGTGTCTGCCTCTATAGATAGACTGTGTTTAAAAGATGTTATGGAAGAGGAACTACATTTACCTGACAAGATTGAGACTTTGAAAGTGGATTTTAAAATGACAGGTTAAAATAATGACATAGAAAAAGATGTCACATTGGACATACCCTCTCTCAAAACCTAGTGTTGTATTAATAATTAAAAGTGATACACAAATAACAAACCAAGAGAATGATGTGAATAATTTTTCTATATCAGATTTAGATTTAGACAAGAGGCTTGTTAAAGCTTTGGGAAAAAAGACAAGGAAAAAATGAAAATAAATAAAGTTCTAGGATATTATTTGGAAGGGCTAAAGATCAAAATTGTTAAAAAGAAAAGGAAGGAATATGAAGTTGATTTATTTGATCAAGGTTAAAATAGAGATGTTATTAACTCTGGTAACTTAATGGACTTTGATGACATCAGGACTGAAATAATGAGGTTTTATGGATTTATTTATAAATAAGAGATGAGATATGGGAAGAGACCATTTGTTGTATTTTAACAGAAGGTGATATGTTACTAAAATTGTTTATATTTGTGGTGGAGGGGGAACACATTTCTTTACATATTTCTTGTTTTTATTATATTCTTATTTTTTTCGTACTCTGTTTTTTCTTTTTTGCAGTTTCTATTTTTCTTTTTAACCTTTTAAAGCTGGCATTAGTTTCTATTGTTTTAATTTTTATGTGTGTGTATATAAAAGAAATGTTTTTGTAAATGTGATACCATTACTGAAAAATTTCATTTTTTCTCTAGGCAGTCCATAGCAAAGTACTTTGTAAGATGATCTTAGGATCTGCATTGTAGTAATAATAATACATAAATTATGGCATATAAAACAGATTATTAAGTTAAATGAAATTATTATTTATATACCACCTGACTGCCAGCAGCTCTGGGTAGTTATTAAGACACCTTTTCAAATTACCCAACCCAAACCATTCCGAGTTTGAAAATGAAATAACCACAGGCAGTGCTTTTTACCTATCTATTGCCAAAAAGCAAAATTTCTGTCTCCTACAGAATTCCAAGTTCGTGATATTATTTTTTGATGCTCTTCAATATTTATTGTCAGCACTTCACACTTGATGTCATGTAGCTAAATACTTCCTTGTAGAGATCTACAACAGAAAGGCATTGCAAAAGTTATCACTGAAACTTATGTTTTCATTTTCATCATTTATTAACACACCAGTAACTGGCATGCAAGTGATGTGAGATAGAAGAACTGGTTCGGTTAGGAAGACAGAATAATGTGAAGCCAATTTTCACTTTCCACATCTCTATCTCCCAGACTAAATATATTTATCAAGCAAGATTTACCTTGTAGCAATGAGCACAATGAAATGCAGCGTGTTATGCCTAATGTGGCTTCTCTTCTTTCTATACCAAATTCTGGGAGGGTATTAAATCCTGTTTATGGGCTGCTACTAGTGTATAAGTGAGTCCTGAAGAAGACAGGATCACATTACCAATCTACATTTGTGAAATATTTCCCTCTCTTATCTGAAACTTCAGACATTTTGCTGCTAGGTAGGAACAGCACCACAAGGTCATTAGGAAATAGAGATGTTTCATAAGTAATCACCCATACCTTGTACTTATTAGTGAAATATCCTTGTCTAAATTTTACTTTTCATGTGATGCAAGCAGTGCACAGCATTCCAAGGAGAATGAGGTCAGCAACTTTTGCAGACATCACATCTTTTACCTTTGGGCATGGGACCGATGTATGCAATACCCTTTAAGAAAGTGTATGTATATGCATAACTTTGTGACTAAATTGCTTGTGCAAGAGTTTCTTTCAATGGTAATGTAAAAAAAAAAACCCACCCCAAAACAAAAACCCAACTGCAGAATACCTTCAGTTTTTGAATCCCTGTCCTGTGCGGCAGACTGATACCACATAAAAAGCAGACTTCCCTAATGCCCAGTGACTTCCAGTTAGAATCATCATCCCCAGTTGAGAATACTGGGATTTGTTCTCTCTGTACCTAATGCGCAAATCAGAATGCCAGCATCGGGAAACTTTTCTCTAAATTTTCAGTGGGCAAATTGCAGTTGACCAAGGGTCTGAAAGAACCAGAGTCAGAACTGAAGAAGCTTCTTGGATGAGAAGCAAAATGTCTTCAAGGAAAAATGAAGTCCAGCTGTTTTTGAAAAAAGCACCATTAGGGACAACCTTGGCCTAGATAACTGAGAATCTAGAATAGAATAGAATAGAATAGAATAGAATGGAATGGAATGGAATGGAATGGAATGGAATGGAATGGAATGGAATGGAATGGAACGGAACGGAATAGAATAGAATAACAGAATTGGAAGGGACCTTGGAGGTCTTCTAATCCAACCCCCTGCTTAGGCAGAAAATCCTACACCACTTCAGACAAATGGTTATCCAACATCTTCTTAAAAATTTCCAGTATTGGAGCATTCACAACTTCTGGAGGCAAGTTGTTCCACTGGTTAATTGTTCTAACTGTCAGAAAATTTCTCCTTAGTTCTAAGTTGCTTCTTTCCTTGATTAGTTTCCACCCATTGCTTCTTGTCCTACCCTCAGGTGCTTTGGGGAATAGCTTGACTCCCTCTTCTTTGTGGCAGCCCCTGAGATATTGGAACACTGCTATCATGTCTCCCCTAGTCCTTCTTTTCATTAAATCTCCATAGACACAGCCCCAAAGAACCACATCCCTTGCACTCTGAGCTCTGCTGCTCTCTCTGCCTTATTACCCCTCCTCTTGGCTTCTGCCCATGCATCTCATTTCTCTTTCCCAGTGCTGCTTTGCATAGACGAGCATTGTTTCATTCTGTCCTGCTATTTGACTGCTTTTTAAATCTTTGTTAGTATTTGTACTGATTCCCAGACTAGGGGTGTGGGAATCAGTACAGGAGTGAAATGTAAAATTTGTTACTACCGGTTCTGTGGGCGTGGCTTGGTGTTGGGGTGTAATGTGACTGGGTGGGCCTGGCCAACTTTAAAAAAAAAAAACTTTTCAAAGCATTTTTTCTAATGCTTTGAAAAGCCTCTGCCGATCAGGCAACTCAGCTGGGATCGTCAGAGAGGCTTTTTAAAAAATGCTTTGAAAAGCTTCTGACGATCATAGCTGAGCTGCGCGATCATCAGAGGCTTTTTTAAAAAAACTTTTAAAAGCATTTTTTCGTCAGAAGAGATTGTAGAAAAAATGCTTTTAAAAGTAAAAAAAAAAAAGCCTCTGATGATCGTGCAGCTCAGCTGGGCATGGTGGGGGGGAGGGGGGTGCAGGGATTTTTGCTACCGGTTCTCCGAACCACCCGCTGCCATCGCTACTGGATTGGGCGATCTGGTCCAAACGGGAGCATTTCACCCCTGGGTTCACCTTTCATCTTACTTGCTTTCTGTTTGTTTGCTGTCTTTTTAAAAGATGTTTTAATCTTGCCTTTATTATATTTATAAATAACTCAAGGCAGCCAAGACACGCAATACTCCTTCCACTTCCTATTGTCCTCACAACAACCCTGTGAGGTGAGTTGGGCTGAAAGAGAGTGTCTGGCGCAATCACCCAGTCAGCTTTTTTTTGCCTAAGGCAGGACTAGAACTCATGGTTCCTGGTTTCCAGGCTAGTGCCTTATTCACTAGACCAAACTGGCCCTCAACAGATTCTTATTTTCTTAGTGCTGAGAAAGCCAGATAAAATCATCAGCTACGTTTTCTGAACCATTTCATTCCCATCACAACCATTCTTGTCTCATCAAACAAGATGGCATTTGAGTGAAAGATCATCCTTTCAATCAGGAAAGAACCGTAACTAGAATTCTACCCACAGCCTCTTTGCCAGCGCGAATGGCCTGCCGCCACAGTCTCTTTGCTGGCAGGAGGCCCACCCTGTTTGGGCCTGGAAAGCCTCCTGCACCAACCTGGAAGCCAAAATAGGGTGCAGTGGGGCCTCGCACGGCACCTCTGAGCCAGGGGTGAAATGTAAAATTTGTTACTACCGGTTCTGTGGGCGTGGCTTGGTGGTGGTGGGGTAATGTGACTGGGTGGACGTGGCCAACTTTTTTTTTTTAACTTTTCAAAGCATTTTTTCTAATGCTTTGAAAAGCCTCTGCCAATCAGGCAACTCAGCTGGGATCATCAGAGACTTTTCAAAGCATATTTTTTACCACCTCTTTGGCCAAGAGGTTGCAGAAAAAAAAATGCTTTGAAAAGCCTCTGATCCCAGCTGAGCCGCGCAATCATCAGAGGCTTTTTTTTTAACTTTTAAAAGCATTTTTTCGTCAGGTTGTAGAAAAAATGCTTTTAAAAGTAAAAAAAAAGCCTCTGATGATCGCGTGGCTCAGCTGAGCATGGGGGGGGGGAATTTTGCTACTGGTTCTCCGAACGACCCGCCGCCATCGCTACTAGATCAGGCAATCCGGTCCAAACCAAGAGCATTTCACCCCTGCCCTGAGCCCTGTTTTGGCTTCCAGGTTGGTGCAGAAGGCCTTCCAGGCCCAAAATGGGGTGCAGGGGGCACACATGCAAACCTCCCAAATGCAATGTGAGCGCACCCATGTATGCACCCCGGCACACGTGTGTCCCCTACATGCGCACCATGCATGCGCAGCACAGACCTGAAGACTATCTGACTGGAGGGAGGCACGTGCACATGGGTGGTGGAGCTGGGCTGGGGCGATGGCTGGCGTGCCCACAGAGAGGGCTCTGTGTGCCACCTGTGGCATGCGTACCATAGATTTGCCATCACAGTTCTAGAACAATACATGGAAGAGCATGTGGCTCAGATAGTCTTCCCCATATTCTCTAATCAATCTACGGACAAAATTATTCTAGGGGAAAATTTGGGGAAAACACCTCCTGTAGTAATTACCAATAACTCCTCGGGCAGCTTCTTCATAGTTTGCAAACCACAGTTCTAAGGAATTTGCTTCATATTTATTTAGTTTACATATTTACAAAGAGACAAAGCAGAGAAACAGGCAAAATATTCATGTGTGTTTTTAGCATAAATAAAATGCGTTTATAACTAACTGTTTTTAGTAAGTCCTTATAAATGATCCAATTTGGCTGTTCTTAAGTTCTTTATTATAGCTTTGATTGCTAATCACAGTATTAAAAGGAAGCAACACAAAAGTGCCAGTTTTGGACAAATGCTGAGTCACTGCTCTTTTTCACTATGTCACATAGAGTTCTTTGTGCTTCCCTAACTACAAAAAGCAGGAACTTGAGTAGTCAACAGTCATGCTCAAGAGGCAGGCAATTAGATGATCTAAGCATCTCTCTTAACATATGGGTCACATGGATTTGTGGTCATGATTTGAGGGAAAGTTCTAAGTGTAGAAAACATTGTTTCTACCATCATTATGAGATGGGTACAAACATGAAAGCGTTTTGGAATATTTTTTTAAAAGTTGGTTGGAAACAGAGTAATGATGGTAAAAATGAGTAATTGTGGGGTTTTATGTCAGTTTAGCTAAGCAACACAATTAATACAACATTAAATTCATTTCAATTTTAAGACATAGTCTTTGTGATAGTCGTATAACTATTACAAGAGGAAATTTCACAAAAGTAAAGCTTGCTGCTTTGCTCCCTTCCTGCTGCCATCAGTACCCCCTAAAAGTCTCTATAGACTGATCCAAAGTGTTTTCTCCCATCTCAGTTGCATCTTCCCCAAAGAAGCCATGCATTTATTTATTTATTTATGAAATTTATTTGCCTATCTTGTATTCAATGACTCTGGGCAACTTACAGCATGTACTATCCAAAAGGTGATTGAGCACCTGGCTAGTGGCTCTACATGATTGGAAGCCAGTGCAAGACACAAGCTTTCAGTTTAAAGTGTTATATTAACTCAATCTGTTCGATATATACATGTAATGTATGGCTGCTTTTGAAGAGCATCCAGAAATTTCTGTTGATGCAAAATGAAGTGGAGCGAGCAGTTATGTTCAGCACACAATGCATCTCTGCTCCATAGGCTACTTCCAGATTCAGTCCAAGGTGCTAATAAATAATCTATATTGGGGCAGGGCTATTTGAGGGAGTCTCTTTCCAGGTACCATCTACCCGGAAAGAGGATAGGGAAAGAGGTCTGGCAGAAAGAGTATGTTACAGATCCCGATCATTAAGAAATGTCATCTGATAAGACCCAGGCTCTAAAGGTCTTTTCTGTAACAGCACCCACCTGAACATCATTCCCTCCCCCCAAAAAATCTTGGATCGGACACAGCTCTGTTTGCCTTTTGAAAGGCTCTAAAGACACAGTAATGTCAATGGGCCTGCAGATCTGGTTATGGTTTGGAATCTGTTAGATCATTATACTGATTGAACCATGATTTGTATATGCCTGCTTTTTATGTTGTTTTTGGTTTTAATTAGGTTTTTCATTTGGTTTTAGGGGTTATTGTATTTGTACTGTTTTCCTGTACCTTGTTTATTGGTTGTGTTTTTTAGATGTTTTTAAATATGTGAGCTGCCCTAGTCATATATTTGAGATGGGCAAATATACAAATCAAATGAATAAACAAATGATTAAACAAACCAGGATTTGATATGTGGTATGACCAAAGTGAACATCTCAACTGAAACTTAGGTTCCCAATCTAGATGATAACTACCTTAAATCTGGCCTTCAGGTGAAGTTCTCATGAATGAAAAAGGCCACATCTCAGTCAATATATTTCAACTACTTTATTGATAATATTACTTTGGTAATATTACTTTGTTTTAATTGCCACCTTTCACCATATAATTACTCCTTCTTCTTAAAAGGCTATATTCTCTTTCAGCTAGTGCAAACTCTATTCTGTATTCTCAAAATGATAGGGTTCCTTCTTACTATTATCCTTTTCTTACTGACAGGTTTGAGAAGGAAGGAAACAGACCTTTCCAATCTAAGCTCTAGCAAAGCTAGTAGTCAAGCAAAAAATCTTGTCAATCTTGCAAGTGCGTATGCCAATCACTTTTGAAATTTATAATAGCATTAAGAAGTCTATTGACTCTCTGTGCAAATACCTATAATTCTGAAGAGAGAGAAAGAAAAAGGTTTTCTTTGTTTAGAGTATACATTGGTACATTTTTTCAAATGTAAAAAAGCCTACCCACCCACAAAATATGCAGGAATCTGGAATGCATTTATCACATCAGCTTTCTTTACTGCCATTATTATAACAATCTATAACAAGTTTAAAAACAGCTAACTTTCTTCTGCAGTACATGGGAACAAGTAGTAAGTGAAATTTGTTACATATCACTGACCAACTTCGAGTGCTTTTAGCTTCCCTCACAGGAATTCTAGAGAAAATGACTCACTTATGGACTAGTGTCAAATTCAGATTGTGATATTACTGTACATTCTTCTCCATAAAGTCTACAGGGTGTTCCTGCTTTGAGCTTCACCTATTTTGCAACCTTGATGGAAGTAATTTTAGCTTAAACTTACTACTACAGGGTTCTGAAAAATTGTTAAGGCATCTATTCCATAATTCATTTAATGTTACAATTTGGATGTGTTCTCTCTCTTGCCCTCATATATGACATCAATCTGTATTTCATAATAAAGATAAATGCCTGAAAATGAGGAAAAATAATGACATTATCCAACCTTTGGCTGCCTCCCCAAGTTCCAGTTATCTTCTACTGTTATGCCTAATATAACATACTCAGCCCCAAAGTCTGATATGTTATTGTTGCTGGGATCTGATCATTTGTGGCCCCACAAGACATGCAGAGTGACTCTCTTAGTGTCTCACATTATTCTTTCTAATATTACACTACCAGCTTGCTTTCTGCAATGATTCTCAGGCTGAAGAGCATCTTTTGCTACCTGTGGAGTTAAGGTGGTCTCTACTCTCAGATTGTCTGGAGTGGAAAAGAACTCATTTGCAAATTCTAAGTCAATATTCCAGTTTAACTCCTGATAGCTGAACATGTAGAAATCCAGCCACCAGATTTTGGAAATTAAGAAATGAGTGGGTCACGTGAAAAGACCCAGAGACTGCTTTTGCTCAGTTCTGGTTTTTGCTACCAAATTGAGAAATAAAACTAAATTTAGAAGAATCACGGGTACTCCATCTGTTTATTCTATTTATATAACCAGGAACAGGAAGAGGACAATTATATTAACAGGAACTTGTTGTCCAGTCTTAGAAATGTGGAAAAAAATGCTTGTTCCATGGTGATATAAAAAATAGTGGTTATAGTCACACAACATGCTAAGCTATGATTTGATTAATGATGACTTATTGATTTAAAATATTGATTTATTTAAGCAATTTATAGAGCTACCCATGTCAGAGAAGTGACTCTAAACAGTGTACAAAGATTAAAACATCCCAGAAATTAAAACAATGATTGAATGAATACAAATTGCTAAGATAGCACAATATTCCAAACTATAAAACAGTGGATTACAAGCTACACCTGCTAGGATTCAGAAAACATCCTAAGACAAAATCCAAAACAACTATGTTGTGGTGTGTGTATATTGAATGAAATTGTCAGTCTACAAACTTCAGATACATCTATTCACATGTACACATGGCAAAGGAATTAACTCAAAGAACTAGTGAACTGTTAATATGAAAAATTGAGAGGATTAGAGGTTTTGAATGTGAGACAGAGCATTTTGGTTATTTCAAGAATGAATTTGGGGGGGTGGGAAATGGACAGGAAAGAAAAGGCAAAACAAACTAGAATGATAGTAGAATGACTGCAGAAGAAGAAAATATCCTGCATATAGACCATTTAAAATTTGAGAGGGATAAATAGTAAATGGGCATCAATAAAGATAATGTGAAAGCTACAACAATTATATTAATGGTTTGAACTTTTGAAAAGGATGAGAAAGGATGTTTTGTATAGTAGCAAAATCAAGAACCAGATTAAAAAATGAGAATGAAATAAAGTATAATGTGTATACAAAGAGAAAGGTAAGTTAGACAGAAAGCTGAAGAAATAGTTAACTAGAAGAGGCAAAGAAAATGCAGTGATTTTGATGGAAATTAAAGAAATGTTTTGTAAGTGGGCAAAGAGGGTAAAACCAGGCGTTTCCATCACAGTGAATGGAATTAAAAATAAAAATAATGGAATTAAATGGGACAATTATAAAGTAAGAGATCTACAATGGTACCTTAAGTTGAGTTGAATTTAAACAAATAAATTTAAGTTATATAAGAAATTGCTACTATGAATGTTAAAAATAGTCAGGCTGCAGATGTAGAAAATGGTTAGAGAAATGTTAAAATATGGATGGGATTGCTTACTGAGTAGTATATGACTTTTTTAATGTGTGTTGGGACTACATCTATGCTTGATGGTTCGAAGCATGTCATAATTATTTCCCCATAAAAAGATACACAGCCAAAGTGAGTGGTGGGGATGTAATTTATAAAAAATACCTACAAAATATTTGGCAAAATTCTAATCAAAAAAATATGAGAAATGACAATAAGCAACATTTAAGAAATTCACTGTAGTTTCTTCTCAGGCAAAGAATGTGCCTCAAAAAGGTTTTTACTCTTTAGAAATTCACACAGATATGTATGATTGCAAGAAAAGAAAATTTATTAAATTATTTAATAATTTAAACATATGATAAAGAAAGAAGACTTGAATTCTGGAATGTTTTCCATGAATATGCAGTTGATGGTTGTTTCTACTCTACTTAATTATACTGAAGTGAGAGTTTGATATGTCAGGGAAATGTAAAAATAAATTCAACACATTTAAGAAATGCATGCGGTAAAACAAAAATAATAAGATCTAGAATGAATGGATGCTGAATATAAATTAAATACAAAAATGAGTGATCAGTATGAAAGAAAACTGACTAGTCATATAGACACAACAAATGAGAATCAAGTTGCAAAACACATATGCAAAGGAAGATTGAATAAACTGATACAAAGGTAAGACTAAGACAATGATGGTTGAATAAAGTTAATGAACATGAACTTTAAAAGACAGAAGGGAAAAGTTTTAAAAAACAAAAGTTAATGTTTTAACAGCTATGTGGACATGTGAAAACAAAATAATTTGAAAAAACAGAACAGTATGACGAAGCAATTTAAATGACAACAGCATAAAGTAATTTTCCTTATGTACTTGTGTAAGGCTTTCACAGCTGGTGTCAAGCAAGCAGTGATGAGTTTTCATTCTAAATATCCATGGTCTAGTTTTCTGGTGTTCTGATGTTTCACTGACAATTGTAGCATCTTCAGAGGCAGAGTGAGCTACATTGTAGTGTATTTCTTGGCCCTTCTATTTGAACTTGACAAGCTGCTCTCTGACTGGACCATATCACAGGAGCCCAAGAAAACTGATTCTAGGTCAGGCAAATATTGTAAAATTGGGCACAACTCAACTAACAATTGCATCACTTAGCAACAGAAATTCCAGTCTCAATTGTGTGATCATAAGTCAAAGACTACCTGCAACTAAGACATACTGTATTGAAAACCAACAAACATGAGTCATTATTTATATAAAAGTTCCATCATCCTCCCAGAAGTGAAGCATCATCAAAACTCCTACTGACTGTTCCAGAGTAATCTAGGACACTGCAAGATTATCAGATGACTTCAGACACCTTGTTAATGCTCTATAAACTAATGCTAGTAAGATCAGGTGAGTAATAAATCTAACAGCAATAAATACACTGTGCACGCAAGGCAAACCACTTCTAATAGGAAAATGTTTCTCCCCTATATTGAGAAAGTTATAGATCATATTGGAAAATTATTAGAGAAATACCTATATAAAGCAGACATAACCTAAAAGCATTCTACAAGCCAACCAATCATCATTAGCACATCATCTGATCACTCAAGGATGGCAGATCATTAGGGGTTTATCATCCCTTGTAGTTGTGTAGAAGTGTATATTGGAACCACAAGTCTATTGTGGTATAGAGTATATTTGGCTTAAAGAATATGAAAGGCATTGCTATAATCAATGTCAAAGAACATATTTGACCCACTATCTAATTCAAAGACACACAAGTATTGGCTACCCTGCCAAGCTACCATATACCACTACACAGACATACTATCGAGATCCATAAACATTTCAATAACTTCAACAAGGAGGAGGAGAATTTGGAAATCAATAAAACTTGAGTCCTAGCCTTATGCCACAGCAAGACTTAACAGCCTTAGCTAATCACAACAAAAAGAATGAGTAGTAGTCTGACTCAAAAACTGGCTAAGGAGGAACCGATTTTATTGGATTTCTCCAAAATTGATCAATTGTCATAAGTCTGGATTGATTGATTGCAGGCCACCAAGTTATTGTCAATTCTTAGCACCAGCACAGATAGATTTTCTTCATGCCAATCTGTCCCTCCTTCAGCTCTTGGTCCTTCAGCTCTTCCAACAGTGCACTCATTGCTATTGCAACTGCATGTATCCATCTTCCTACTGATCACCCTCTGTTCTTTCCTTCCCAGCATTAGAGCTTTTACAGAGAGCTAGGGCTTTGCATAATGGGTTTAAAGTAGGATAAGTAGAGTCTGGTCATTTGTGTCCAGTAAGACTTCTACACTGATTTGTTTGGTGATCCATTTGTTTGGGGTTTTTGCCAATCCATTGTATTCTCAGAAATCTCCACACCAAAATTCAAAAGTTATTTGTGTATATACTCTATCATTCATATACCAATCGGCAGCCACATTCAAGGAGAGGCAAATCAGGAACCAATTCTTTTGGAAGTTCTTCAAAATAGAACAATCAGAAATCTATATAGATGAGAAATCAGCTTTCTTGGAATTCCGTCATATAGGCCAAACAGAGCATCTTGCCAATTATAAATACAAGAACTTAGTCCGTTACCAGTGAAGTACACTGCAAAGTAGCTCACTCTGCCCCTGAAGATGCCACCAAGAGATCCAAAAACATAGCTATTCAGTCTGAAAGTTCATAATTGATTAATTTTCTTTTCTTCTTATTCTAAGCTGTTATTATTTTTGAGCTGGCATTTATTACTCCTTTTCATAATACAAATATAAGCTTTCCCTTTGAACAAATCAGATGATCAGATGATGCTTGTGACTGTACTATCTCCAGTTAAAATATCAATTCATACTAAAATCTATTCATAAAATTAAAGGTTGCAATTTACAACCACCCCCTTGAAAAAAAAATGCAGTAGCCACTGCATTTTAGATAGGTTAAAAGAAATCATAATATACCGGTAACCTCACACTAAAGTAAACAGAAGCTTCATTTCACAAGGCTTCTAGAAATTTAAATAGTTTGCTAGATTGCCAGGTAATTCCATTGCACCATGATCCTTCATAGTAGCTTATTACTTCAGAACTGTTACAAAAATAAAATTGCAGCACTCAAGGATTACTACACCCAGAACTGTAAAAGACCTTTGAGTACCTGCTCCTTTCTTAACCACTCCATTTATGATCAACAGGAGGGCAAAAACCCTCAATTTACAACAACTGAGCCCAAAATTTCTGTTGTTAAGTGAGACATTTGTTGAGTTTTGCCCCATTTTACGACCTTTCTTGCCACAACTGTTAAGTGAATCACTACAGTTGATAAATTAGTATTCCGGTTGTTCAATGAATCTGGCTTTCCCATTGACTTTGCTTGTCAAAAGATTGCAAAAGGTGATCGCATGCTCGTGGGACACAGCAATGGTCATAAATATAAACTAGTTGCCAAGCATCTGAATTTTGATCGCAAGATTGTGGAAAGGTTGTAAATGTGAAAAATGGTCATAACTCACTTTTTTCAGTGCCATTGTAACTTTGAGTGGTGACTAAATGAATTGTGGTAAATCGGACTACCTGTATGGACTACCTGTACTCAAACATTAATTGTATACGAATAAATTTACACTGAAAAGGAAACAACTATAAGCCTCTGCTTGGATCCTTGGGTAGGATATATATCATGGGATCCTAGAAACAGAGTTTTTCAAACTTGGCAACTTTAAGATGTGTGGACTTCTTAGAATCCTCCATTCAGTTCTGGGGAGTTGGTAAGTTTGAGAAACATGACTTCGGCTACCCTTAGACAGGGGTCCCCAAACTTGGCAGCTTTAAGACTTGTGGACTTCAACCCCCAGAATTCTCCACCCAGCAGAGCTGGCTGGAGAATTCTGGGAGTTGAAGTCCACAAGTCTTAAAACTGCCAAGTTTGAAGACCTCTGCCTTAGGAGGTGAGCAACCTATGCTGGAAAACGGTACAGCTGCCGTTAAATAACCTCCGCCTCAACCATGTCGTTTTTCAGAGCCCCAAAAAATCCGGACGACCTCTTCTTATACGTCTAGAGACTCCGCCGATTCGGGGATCCATTTGCTGCCGCCTAACGGTCATCCGGGTTCTCGCACCGCACGTTTGATGGCTCCAGGTTCAAAAAGACATCCCAAAAGATTGGGGGGGGCGAGGGGGGGTGCAGCCAAGCCAATCGTGGGGCGAGGCCGAAACCCGGTCACCGCCCACCTACCGTTTGCCTGACGTCATTCTTCAGCCTTTTCGGAGACTATAAATAGGCAGAGATAATGCGCCTTCCTTTGGAGTGGGGCTTCCGCGGCCACTGATGACTCACTCCTCAAGAAGGAGAAACAGGCCGTAGCCCCGCCCCTTCTGAGTCACCACTCTGCAGCGATCTGCTCGCTGTGAACCGAAGATGGAAAAAGGCGATAAGGGCAGGGAGGGAGGTGTGTGACTTTCCCCGCTGCCTGCATTGAAGCTGCTCGGCCCCGACCGACCTACTCGAATGCTCTTGTTCCACGACGTTATTCATGGTTTCACGTCGGTAGCCCACTCGCTATAATCAAGGCTGGAAAGGGACGATACCCATCGGCTTCCCGGTTTGCCAGTGACGTGTCTTGTGGGGCCGGAGGAAGCCTGGGAAGTTGATTGGAGTAGGCGAAGCCTTAAAGAGGCAGCAGATGAGACCCCCAGTGGAAAAAGACACGGCTGTGGAAAAGTCTTAATAGATGGTGGCTGCAAAGTTTTTAATTTTTTCAATAAATGGTAGTTAAGCAAAAATCTCCAGAAACGTGTCACAAACCCTGCCATACCCTAATCATTTACCCAAATGTTTGTATTCTTTGCAGTAGGAAAACAAAAACCAAAATCATTGTTACTCCCATTGATCAGTTATTGGTGAAAGTATACAGGGCTTCTGTTCTAGAGTTAGTCCCTTAGTCCTTCATTATCTACTCTTCTGAATGGTCTGGCCATGAAAAAATATCTAAACCAGTTTACTTATACAAGCAAGTCCTCTTTCTTTCAGGCGGATTCTAGATAGTGTAGGAAGTTAGCACCAGCCCCTTTCCTAGAAGAATGAAATATTTTAGGAAATATTAAAAAGGCAGAATATTATGTTTCCCTGGATGAGAAATGGAGAAACATGTTTTAAAGACGAAGCAGCTCCCACCTTATTGCCCCCCCCCTTTGTCAATGGACCATCATCTGCAACACAATAGGACCCATCTAGCAACAGAAACTCACCACATGGCACCTGGGAAGATTACATCAGCCAGCAAGGCTAGCTAAGATCCCCACCCCCTGGGAGTCTTGACAACCAATCAGGATACTCTTTCTGAGCCCCAGGAAGTTCAAAGCCAGAGAGAGCATAAAACCCAGGGACTCGCTGCATCTCGCCCTTTTTCTGTTCAGGAACTCAAACCTTGTGATCCTGTCCACCATTAAACCATCTTTCCAAGCAGTCTCCATGTTTCCAGTGTCTTTTTCCCCCACTTGGAACTGAACCCAGAAGGATAATTCTTCTAACAATAGTAAGCATAGGATTGTAGTTTGAAAGGTAAACTAGTTCTCCCAAATCTGGGGAAACGTGTTGGAAGATGTATTGGAATACAACTGTTCATCACTATATTTTGAATTGGTGAGAGGGGCCAATGTTTTTCAATCCTGGCAACTTTCAGGTAAGTGCGCTTCAACTTCAGAATGCCCGAGCCAGAAATGTTAGTAGTTGAACTGCACATATCTTAAAGTTGCCAAGGTTGAAGAACACTGATATAGGCAGATTTGGAATTTTGAAGGTAGTGAAGCAATATAACATTGCTGCCATCTTTGCACATACACAGAGTTATCCTGCTGGGCTGTTCCGAGTAGAAAATTTTTTTATAACAGTAACTGTGGAAACTCAAGAAGACATCTCAGTGGCTCACTGGTTTATATTTGCCAGACTTTGTGTTTATCTTCCTCTAACTTCAAGTCCATAACTGTAATTATATTCCTTTAATATAAATTTGTTGGGCTAGTATAGACATATTTCATTTATGCAGTCTGAATATGCATATTTTTTCTGAAATAATGTAATCAATGATATACCTAATTGGTCCTTGTCTTTTCTGGCTGATTTAGACAACCAGGAAGTATGTTCAAGTAGATACAGAGATGGTAAACACACCTTTGGAAGGACAAAGGAATTACACTGGTGTTTGTCAATCTGAAGAAACAGCTAGCTGGGAAATTCTGGGAATTTAAGTTCACACATGTTGAAGTTGCTGAGATTGAGAAACACCTGAATTACACAATTGGATTTTTAAAATGTCATTGTGAACTATTTGTTGGTGAAGCCTCTTGGACTGCTTTGTGTTTCCAATTTGTTATCTTTGGGCAAGATACTTGAACTTGCTATAGTTTAATTTTAGAGGTTTATGAATGAAATGAATTATCTAGCCCAGTTTAATCTGGTTTAAGGCAGGTTTTTGGATAAAATCTAGCAGATCATTTATACTGCCAATTAGATAAAGAGAATTCATATGTGTTGGTTTTGTTGAACTTCTCAGTTGTATTTGCTGTCCTCACAGGATTTTTGCTTGGTGGAAGAGAGCTTTGGTGACATGTTTAGTCCTATAATTCTTTACCTATAGTGACCCTCAGGGTTTGAGCCCATTTTCCATTTTTTTAATATTAATATTTTAATACCAAACAACAAACACTGTATTGATGAAACCGTTAAAGCCAATCTCTTTAACATGTTCTTCGGCTCAGTCTTTGTAAACAGCAACAACACATACGCAATATTTCCCAGTCGTACTACAGACAATTACAACGATTACATGATCTTATACATATTGATTTTACAGAAGACAATGTTGAAAAGACACTATGGAATCTAAAACCATCTCTATCTATTGGACCTGATGGACTATATGCATACTTCTTAAAAAAGCTTTCCACTGCAATTGCAGAACCTCTAAGCATAATTTTTGAAAACATCTTTCAGTACCAGCACCTTGCCCTACCAATGATCACAAGCCAAGGTCATCCCTATCTTCAAAAAGGGAGACCCTAGCTTAGTTGAAAATTACAGACCAATCTCTTTATGTTGCATCACCTGCAAAGTCATAGAATCAATCATTAACCAATCTATTACCCTCCACCTAGAGACAAACAACCTACTTTCTAACAATTTGGTTCCAGAAAAAAATTATCCTGTAATCTACAACTACTACATTGCAAAAACATATGGACTACACATCTCAATCAGGGCAAAGCAATAGGCACAGTTTACATAGACTTCTGTAAAGCTTTTGATTCAGTGGTACGCAACAAATTACTTCTAAAACTAAAATCCTATGGCATTTCTGGACTCCTACATAAATGGATAGCTGCCTTCCTGTCAAACAGACAACAAGTGGTCAAAATAGGAAGCGCTCTATCAAATCCTGTACATGTTAATAGTGGTGTTCCCCAAGGCGGCATTTTAGGTCCAACACTCTTCATACTTTACATAAATGACCTTTGTGATCATATTAAAAGCAACTGTGTTCTCTTCGTTGATGATGTTAAACTATTCAATACCACCAACAATGCAACTACCCTTCAAAAAGACCTTGACTATGTGTCAGATTGGTCTAACAAGTGGCAACTTCAAATCTCAACCAACAAATGCTCTGTCTTGCACATTGGCAAAAAAAATCAAAACATAAAATACAAATTAAATGGACATGACCTTGTAGATGACCCTCACTCTCTCAATGACCTTGGAGTACTCATTTCTAAATATCTAAGTGCCAGAGCCCACTGTAACAACATTGCCAAAAAGGAATTAAGAGTTGTTAACCTAATCTTACGTAGCTTCTTCTCTGGTAATATTGTACTACTAACTAGAGCATACAAAACATTTGCTAGACCAATTCTTGAATACAGCTCATCTGTCTGGAACCCGCACTGCATATTGGACATAAATACAATCAAGAATCCAGAGATATTTTACAAGAAGAGTCCTCCATTCCTCTACCTGCAATAAAATACCTTATGCCACTAGACTCCAAATTTTGGGTTTAGACAGTTTAGAACTATGCCAACTTCAGTCAGACCTAAGCATAGTACATAAAATTATCTGCCACAATGTCCTACCTGTCAATGACTACTTCAGCTTCAACCACAACAATACATGAGCAAATAATAGATAAAAACTCAAGGTAAACCTCTCCAAACTCGATTGCAAAAAATATGACTTCAGTAACAGAGTGGTCAATGCCTGGAATCCACTACCTGACTCTGTAGTTTCTTCCCCAAACCCCCAAAACTTTAACCTTAAACTATCTACTGTTGACCTCACCCCATTCCTAAGAAGTCTGTAAGGGGCGTGCATAAGTGCACCAGTGTACCTACTGTCCCTGTCCTAATATTTCTTTTTACTTACACTTTTCATGTATTCAAATTATGTTTATACTTTTACCTGTTAACTTATATATGCTTGACAAAATAAATAAAAAAATAAAAATCTGCATGAAACCATTAGAAAAAGTTATCAAGAGATTTGGGAATTTGTTATGCTATATGTTATACTATGAGGATGAAGATGTCAGAAAATAATAGGTCTTGTCACCAAGAAAGCTACTAATGTTCTGTAGAGTCAATAATGTCCTGGAAGAAGAGTAACAAAGGTAATCTAGGATAAAGGAAGATATAACTAGTCAGAAAGCAGATGAATTCAAATACAAATGCAATTTGTTTTGGCTCAGAGAATAATTTCCTTGAAGAATGAGTTTTCAAATTGATATCTATTTGTTATTGCAAAGTCATGTCCAGCCCATCGCAACCCCATGGACAACGTTCCTCCAAGCCTTCCTGTCCTTTACCATTCTCTGGAGGCCACCATTGTTGATGGCATTGAGAAATTTGGTACAATAAGGAAATAACTTTGAAATGATGAACCAAGGTTGTCTAGTTATTTGTAAATTCTGCAAGTATGTGGAAACTGAGGTTATAAGTAACTTTCCCTAGTTTAAATAGATACTAAATAGATATTAAATAGATACCTATTCTTGATGAGGTCAGACCTGACTTTAGTGACACAAAACTTGTAATTAATCTGAACTACATTACCTGTATCATGATGCTCATAAAATCTTGTAAATTAATGAATGATGCAAGGGTCAGATAAAAATGCAGATAAGCATTACCAAACCAGAAGAACACACTACTTACACACTACACTAGATTTGTTTTCAGGCACAATTCAGTATAGTATTGAAGACTTTCAAATTTCTCAAAGATTGAAGTCCAAGATATTTTAGGATTGCCTCTCTCCTAAATTAGCTTCCCAGCTCTAACTATGGTGGAGATCCAGATAATATGAATGAGAAAAAGGATTATCTTGTGATTACATTATAACTGTGGAATTTTCTCAAGTTGATACTTTCTTTAATAGTGGTGGAGTGCAGGAGTTAGATTGTTATCAAAAATTTTTTCATGTAATTATGCTATTATCTTACTGCAATTAAATTGTAATTTACTGTGTTAACATAAGCCACCCTAAATAGTGCATAATACAAGCAAGGTAGAAATTATATATTTATAATAAATAAAATAGTAGCCAGTGTTATTTTCTTATCCTATTTGCCTTTCATCTAGGCTCATGAAGAGTTCTGGAGAATGCAAATTTTGATTGGTCTGCCCTAATAGCAATCTTGGGACATTTCATTATTTTAAAGATGTTTTAAATTAAATTGTAATGCATTTTGAGGAAGTTGTCAAATTGAAGTGTTGCTTGTACACGCAGCAGAAACTGATGTATTTGAAAGAAAAAAATGCAGTTCAACATTGATGAAATACATCACCTATAATAATACCCAAATTTCACTTTTTGTTCCAAATATGTAGTTGTCATATAGAGTCATGAGTAGTTTATAACTCATATCTCTACTATGGTTTGAAGTCAGATATGCCAGAGTTTTCTGTAATGAAAAAAAAAACAAGGATCACTTGAGTCATTGCCTAAGGCTATCAAATATAGGTAGCAAAAAGCACAAACAAGGTGGCAGAGATAGTTGTTCAGATTTTTTGAGCTTTGTTCTGCCAGTCCTACTATTGCCACTCTTGATAGTGGTCTGACCATTAGGGTAATGGAATAGGGCTAGGAAGACACGGAATAGGCTTCAAAAAGTGTTGAAAAATGCTTAGTGAAGGAACTCCGTCAATGTCTACCAATCATGCAAAATTCAAGGAGAAAAGTTGTTTTCTTAAGCTTTATTCTGAATTATCAAGGACATTTAGTTGGTCTGACAGAAAACAGATGAAAGGCCTAGGAAAGTGTTTTCTTCTTCCTGCTTATAATAGCTACCTCCTTTGAGCAAAGTTTAAAATTATTTAATAATAGGTGGCTGATAAATTGCCTCTCTTCATCAAATGAGATTATTAATTTTTGTGAAGTTCCCTTTTATATGCTAAATTGAGACCTGTCCTCTGCCTTTGCATCAGTCACACCACATGACTGGCATGAATTACATAACAATTTGCACAATGATGTTATTATGCGAGTGATATCACTTCCCCAGCCCCATGTGGACATTTATATTGCAATGCTGTATATATTGTTTTATATCATTGTATATTAACATTTTCATAACTATATTAACAGTCCCTATCTTATATTCCTATTAGCATAATTTTTTTAGGAATGCATAGTTTATTTATGCCATTTTTATTCATCTTATTTTGAAAGAATTGTTTAGTTTAGTTTATTTGATTTGTATACCGCCCTACTCCCGAAGGACTCAGGGCGGTGAACAGCCAAACAATAAAATAACATAGATACAAAAATTTAAAAAACCAGATAAAATCAAATTAAATCATTTTGGCTCAGACAGAATTAAAACACCCCAATAATTTAAAAACAGATTAAAATTTACATATTTAAAAAAGGGAAGAGATTAGGCCAGGCCCGCCTGATGGAATAAAAAGGTCTTCACAGCGCGGCGGAAGGTGCGCAGATCCGGGATCCTCCGTATCTCTGGGGGGAGCTCATTCCAGATGGTAGGTGCCCCCACAGAGAAGGCTCTCCCCCTAGGGGTCGCCAGCCTACACTGTTTGGCTGACGGCACCTGGAGGAGTCCCTCTCTATGAGAGCGTACTGGCCAGTGGGAGGCTATTGGTGGTAGTAGGCGGTCCCGTAGATAACCAGGTCCTAAGCCATGGAGCGCTTTAAAGGTGGTAACCAAAACCTTGAAGCGCACCCGAAAGACCACCGGGAGCCAGTGCAGCTCGCGCAGGAGAGGTGTTACATGGGAGCGCCATGTCGCTCCCATTACCACCCGTGCGGCCGCACTCTGCGCCAGTTGGAGCCTCCGGGTGCTCCTCAAGGGGAGCCCCATGTAGAGAGCATTGCAATAGTCCAGGCGGGAGGTGACGAGGGCATGAGTGACCGTGCGTAACGAGTCCCGATCCAGAAAGGGACGCAACTGGCGAATCAGGCGAACCTGATGAAAAATCCTCCCGGTCACGGCCGTCAAGTGCTCTTCTAAAGACAGCCGTGAATCCAGGAGGACGCCCAAGTTGCGAGCCCTCTCTGTGGGGGCCAATGATTTGCCCCCAATAGTCAGTGATGGCGTCAACTGACTATATCGGGATGTCGGAAACCACAGCCACTCGGTCTTGGATGGGTTGAACCTGAGCCTGAGCCTGTTCCTCCCCATCCAGATCCGTACGGCCTCCAGGCACCGGGACATCACTTCAAGGGCATCGTTGTGACAAACATGTTTTTCTTCCTTCTCCACTTCATGTTTATCTCACTATGGTAGTATTATGAGACAGGTCAGGTTTAGTTGAGCATCATGACTGTCAAAAATTTGAACTTAGGTTTATTTTTCTAAACCGACGTTATTCAGTTTTTCTCACACACTCATACAGCTTACAAGTAGACCTTGACTTAACCACATTTGAGCCCAAATTTTCTGTTGCTAAATGAGACAGTTGTTAAGTGAATTTTGCCCCATTTTACAACTTTTCTTGCTACAGTTGTTAAGTGAATCACTGCAGTAGTTAAGTTAGTGACACGGTTGTTAAGTGAATCTGACTCCCCATTAACTTTGCTCACTCGAAGGCTACAAAACCTGGGACACTGCAACCATCATAAATATGAGTCAGTTGCCAAACATCCCAATTTTGATCACATGACCATGAGAATAAAGGTCATAAGTGTGAAAAATTGTCATACGTCATTTTTTTTAATGTCATTGTAATTTTGAATGGTCACTAAACATAAGGTTGTAGGTTGAGGACTACCAGTACTTTATAAGCAACTCTTTTCAACCAATTTTGTATCAACACATTACAATGTAATATTTTGTTTTTTAAATTACACTAAATTTTTAAATGCTCTTTTGAAAAGTCTCTGTTCTTCAAAAAATAAACCATTTGAAGTAAATACCAAAAAGCAGAAAATGACTTAATAGAGCAGTAAAGGATCATAGAGAAATATTTATAACTCTAATGGCTTTTAAGCTACAGATCTTGGCTTTAGTAGGCTATCTTTGGAACAAAGGGCACCATTCTGAAATATAGCCCCTCACTCACCTTAAGGTCGAGATGATGCTATTGCTTCATATTTAGATCATGGCTAGTGAAGAATTATAGGGCGCCTATTAGTCACCTATTATGTGACTTAGCATTTCCACTCAGTTTAGTAACAACAGTTGGTTCGTTGGGGGCTGTAGGGGCAAAGGAGATTGAGCTTATTAACAGAAGTCCCAGATCAGAAGGAGAAGGCAGCAAGAAAGATGAAAAGTCAGGATAACAGACATGGAGTTTTCAAAGAGATGGATGATGGCCTCACATTCTGAGTTCAGCTGAATGGCTCACCTTTCCATTCTCTCAGGTACATGTAAACCCTGGTTATGCCTGTGGTATTTTACTCAGATAATTTTTGAGGATGCCTATAAAGAGACTCCCCCTTTTTTCAGAACTATACAAACAAATGTAAATAATCATTTTGCTGTAACAATGTTATCTATTTTCTTTCCTGAAAGTTTAGAGTATTCAGAAAATTTGCTGCAGCTATATTGACAGCAGCTTATTTGTAATGAGTCACCAAAGAAATCTGTACTGTTCCTTTTTTTTTGCAAGTGTAATATTCCTTTGCATCAGCCTACAAAATGTTTTTGCTTGAAATTGTGTTTCTGATGATAAGTTGAATTAAGAGCTCTATATTGCTTTATGTACAAGAGAGGGGTGAGAGGATACTGTTCAATATATGGCTAATTATGTTATAAAAAGCGAAACTCTTTAATTGTCCCTGATTTTAGTGAAAAAGTAAGGTGATTATTTACGTGAAACAAAACAGATTAAAAAATATAAATTTTAGCAGGAATCATACCTTTTGCTAACGTTTTATAGGATACAATTGCTGTTCTTATTTAAACAGATAAACACGGTTACACTTCTAAACTTTCCTCATTCAAGAAACACCCCCCTCATAAAATTTGCATCAAATGTGATTATAGGTGCAAAGAAAAGTGCAGCTCAGATATGAGACCACAATCCTGGAAGTTGTTTTGATCAATTAGTGTATTTTGTCTCTTCTCCACAACTAACCTTTGTAAAATCCCTCTAAATTTGCTAAAGCCCATTGAGGTCAATGAGCAAATTAAGGGGTAGGTATTAATTTTGTTATTTGTAACTGATCATACTAAACTGGGATGTTTAGTATGGATGTTTTTGTTCTTCTTTTTTCCTTGGAAATATTGTCATTTTATTCCTTGGATTATATTGTCATTTTATTCTTTTACTTCATTATATGCTCAGAGAATATTTGTTAGTAGTTGAATCAAAACTATTTAATAAAATAATAACAGTCCCACTTCTGGCTGGGATCCTGGCAGCAAATATTTGCATTTAGGGAAAATATGTATTATGTTCATTTGAGTAAATAATTTCTTAACCATGTCTTTAGCATGGGTAAACTGCTACATATATGTGAATCAAAATCACTGGGACCGATGTTTTGATGTACAAAAAAGTAAAAGAACAAGTTACTTATATCAGCATTCTTGTTGAAAAACATAGAATACATATTAATTGTAGAAATAGCCACCCATTAAACCCAAATTCTGAAAGAAATATTTGAGTAGCCTATAAAGCTCCTTAGCATGACAACATTAAGATTGTACAAGATAAAATGGCTCAAAATAAGATCTACGTATTAGTCCATCTTACTCAAAGTATAGAGTACTTTAAATAAAAAGGTGCTTTGCTTATCAAACAGGTCAGTTTTAAATGAATATATTTCCTTGTAAGAAATGGGGAAACTTCTTTAGAGAGAGGAATTTATTTAGCTACTGTGCATGCCACGAATTTCATTATAACTTGTAATAACTTACTCCAATTCTAGGACCGATATAATAGCTAAACAATGAACTGTCTGCAGTAAAAAAGTAACAACAATCACACCCCAATCCTGCTATCATAAAATGTCATAATATAACAATCAACAGTATACAATCAAGTTTCAAAACATAACAGTAAGACAACATTCATATACATGAAAATTAAGCAAGTAGAAAAAATAGTTGGATAGAGTATGTATGTAGATAGATGTCTTTAGACATTTTTTAAAATTTGCTTTAAAACTACTACTGTTTTCTCATTTTTGAGCAATATTCAAGAGATCCTTTATTGTAGTGGTTGCTAGAGCTATAGATATTTTCTCATAGCCCATTGTTGTTTGTTACAAAACATAGTTTTACACAATTAGAAACCTAGAAAAAGAGAGGAAATACTTGGCCCACCACAAGATAAATACTTAAACTTGAATGCATTATATAATGTTTCTAATCCATAAATCCATTGTGCTAAGTGAGGCTTTATTCTGAGTCAATTTACAAAGGAAAGCACTGTACATGTGACACTTATTGCTGATATCTAGATAGTTAACTATTGTATTATTCAAACCAAAGTTAGACACATCTTCAGTGATTTCACTGGATTTAAACATACTTAATCCTACGTTAGCTTCTCCTTCTCCTGCCTCCGTCCTTGTGCTTAAGAGTGCTCAAAAAGAAAAAAAAGTGTCCAAACTTTCCCTCCATTTAGTTCTAACTTGTTTACTAGAAATAGCTGCCTGCTAGCTTGCCTGTGAAATAATAAACCAGTGACCCTGAATTGCATTAAAATCAACTTTCCTTCTAACCCAGGCTTGTAATTTAACGACTCTCACTACCCAGTAATTCTGTTGCTTACCTCTGATTGGCCCCATCCTTCTGTGGTGTAGAAGTATACACCGCATTCAGAAACTGACCTAGAACTGAAGTCTGATACACAAGAGCTTTCTGTTTCTCAGTGACTCATTTGACATTAACATAATTATGTTATAGTAGTCCAAGTGATTTTCAAACTATGAGTAATGCAAAAATGAGAGAATGTGTATATAGGAGAGTGGGCATATCAGCTGGCTGAAGTAATCACCAGCTGCTGATAGCAGCTGAGGAATGGAAGTCCTGATGTAAAACTATCCATGTCTGAAATTTATATAAAGCCCTGAAACCTAGAGTGCAGGCAGCCCCTAGGAATCAGGGAACATCCAAGGCCATTTTATTTTCTCCTAATGATAATGAGAACTTGTCTAGTCAAGAGTTCCTTTGTTTACTGATTTTTCTCTACTTTCTTTTTCCAAGATCTCAGAGTTAGTTACCGTTTCCAATTCTAACCAAACTGAGTTATAGTTTTTCTAAAACTTCAAATAATAAAATGAAATAAAGGAAAAGGAAAAAAAAAACTTTTGTTACTCAGCACTGCTGATATTTTTCCTTAGAGTTTTTAAAATAAAAACTCACTTTGCCCTACCCAATTCCTTAAAACTCGGGATTTTCTGTCAAGCATAATATGTACTATACTAATAAAGTTAAAGAAAACACAGTTTATATAATAGTTCTTTGTTTTGATTCCTAACAACCTCAAAACCTCACACTCTTTACAATATGGCCTGGACCTGCATCCTAGAATTGTATCAATATCTACTCTGATATAATTACAAATAAAAGTGACAATGTCACAATAATTAAACTGTAACTAACTGACCACATTTGAAGAAATGATATATTCTTATCTATAATTTCAAATAATAACTGAAATTTGTGTTAAATTTGTGGAAATTATTTTGGAAAAATAAACTTTGTTGTTTGCCAGTTCCTTTCTACAATCTTTATTATGATTGTTAACATATTAGTTCTTAATTTGGCATTTTGCACTAACAGGATCTTCATTTAAGAAAATTGTCAAAACAGAATTCTTTTAAAATGTAAAATCTTTAAATTTTATAACTTCTTAAAAAGTTATAAAATTAACTTTCATACTTTTATTATTAGTGTGAATTTAATTCTACATTAAAATTTTATCACTTTTCAATTATAATCATTGTGTTTATTTTTTATAATGTTTTATTGAAATGACGTTTTGATTTTTTTTCTTCTCTGTTCCATTGTTAAGTTTTCATTATATTTTAATTGACTATCAGTTGGCTCCTTTGTAGATATAGAGAGTACGTTCAAAGAAAATCAACAGTTTGTCATGCTGTCCATAGTGTTATCAGTTTCCAACTTCATTCAGGCCTTTAATTTTTTTCCTTTTCTTTAGAAATAATTCCCCTCAAAAGATCACCAAGCAATTAAATTTTAAGTTAATACCCCACCCCACCCCCCAATATCTGGGTTAAAGGAAGAGTTTCAGAGAATTTAAAAACTTACTATTTTTAATGGCATTTTAATAGACTTAATAAATAATTCTTCATGACTTGGATATTTTTTCTAAGAAAGTAAAGAAAAAAATATCTGACTTTTGATTTGTTTCAAAATGGAACATTTCATATTATTCTGCAATTTTTTGGTGAATCTATGGATACCTGCCAACCGAAGGTGACATAATATTTCTTCATATAAAATTGGTTCAAGTTAATTTATTATGTGTGTCATGCTATAATAATTAGGCTAGATTTTAAGGCCCATAATCCATTTTATTTCCATTGCTTTGGAATAGCTAAACTCATATCTTTAGGAATGGGTATCTGTAGTTTTTATATAAATAATTTAGCTCTTTTTAATAAGAGAAGAGGGCATTGATTCATTTCTCACAAATGTCACAGAACTGAATAGTATAAATTGCTTAGAATTAATGTTCACATTTGACTAACACTTTTTCTTTTTTTCTTATTTTACATTTCTTTATCAAACCTACCAGTTTCCATATGCAGTAAATATATTAAAACAGTGGACCAAATATAGTAGTCCATACATTTGATTCTTTTTTCAGCTAGTTTTATCTTCATGCTAAAGCTAAAGAAAAAAACATGGCATCATTTTTAAATATGTAATAATATTTGATCATTATTTTACATATTATTGTAAGATAAATTTGAATATGCACACAACTTACTTAATGTGAAAAATGTTTGAATACAATTTATCCTATTATTTGCACTAAATTGCTCAAAGGTGGAGCAAACCATAATATAAAAACTATATGGATATAATTAAATCAAACGGAATATAAGAAGAATTGAAAAGAGTTATGTAAATAACAGGTGATATGCCAGACAAAGGATTGATCATAATATCAGCATAACAGTAGCTGTCAAATATAAGTGTAACAGTAGCCAGCAGACATATTATGATCAAGTTTTTTTTTAATTGCAATTAATGTAGCAATGCTAAGCATTTTTAGGAAGGAATATATTCAATTGATTGAGAAGGAATTTATTTTCAAGCACTGTAAACTTGGATAGGATTATATTGCTTAAAATCACTTGTTGAAATGGATGATGAATGAATAAGTCAAAAGGACTGGGTATATAGCAAGACAAAATTCTCTGTTTTTCTGTTAATAAACCCATAGTACCATTTTAGTTTGTTTCAGATATGTTGTTGATATGTTCCTTCATCTGGGAATTCTGGAAGCATAATTCTAGCAAATATGGAGGATTACAACTTGAGGAACTGCTATCTTACTGCAGTATAAATTGCTTGAGTTCCCTTCCATTTCAAAAACAAGCTGGATTGTTATTTGACTCTAGGCTAAACATATTAAAGGCGGGTGGTGGTGTTTCTTTTCAACATTTGCATGGAATATTTTAAATGAGATTATTTCCATCAAATTCTTAATGTAATGGAAATGTTCTCAGCTAAAGTAGCCAGATCACAATGTTAAGGAGTGTACCCCTGCAATTTGTCCTGCTTGTCAGTATTACAGGTTCCTCTTATCACTTGCCCAAGATGAGAGAATGAGAAAAACGTTACTGCTAAAATTCTCTTTTTTGGCAGAACTCTCTGATTGATAGTACACATGTGAACAGGAAGATGCAGAATTTTGATTATGATCATCATTGAGATCCATTGTCAGGATGGGTTAAAATGACAGTAAGAGAGAAGAATTTATAGCTTTTTTTACACATCCACAAAACATACTTTATTTAAATTTTTTAGAAGAAAAAGAGGAAGACCCTTAATTTCATTCTCCAAACATGATATTTAAATTATATTTCTGTCAGGTACTTTAAATAAGGTCTTAAATTTCAAGGTGTTGGTTATTACCTTTAAAGCCCTACATGGCTCAGGGCCAGGTTATCTTTGAGACCACCTTCTACCGCATAGCTCCCAGGGACCGCTAAGATCCCACAGTTGGTCTCCTCTGGGTCCCGTCAGCTAAACAATGCCGGGTGGCGGGCCCGCGGGGGAGGGCCTTCTCTGTGGCTGCCCCAGCTCTCTGGAACCAGTTACCTCCTGAGGTCCGGACCATCCCCACCCTATTGGCCTTCCGAAAAGCGGTGAAGACCTGGCTTTTCCAGCAGGCCTGAGGCCATTGATCTCGCTTTGCGATCTGACGAGATCTGTCCATGAATGGTGTGAGTGGGTTTTAATGTTTTTAATTTTTAAGTGTTTTTATAGTGATTTTTTGAGTGTATTGTGAGCTGCCCTGGGTCTTTGGAGAGGGGCGGCATATAAATTGAATAAATAAATAAATAGAATAAAATCATCTTTGGCTCTTTTGACCTTGAAATACAAGAAATACTTTGAGCCAATCAGTGCTCATATCTTTCCTTAAAACTGACAAATTTTTATTTATCTATTGTTTTGTGCCTTTGAGTCAGTATTGATTTTCAGAAGTGATTTGCCATTGTGTTCTTCTGAGGGTTGAAGAAGAGTGTTTGGCAAAAGGTTACCAAGCTGGCTTTGTGTCTAAGATAGGACTTGAGCTCAAGGCCTCCTAGTTTCTATCCTGGTATCTTAATGACTACACGAAACTGACTCTAAAAAGAAAAAGAAAAGAAAAAAGGGAAAAAAAGAAAAAAGCCTGAGGCATAGAGGAATGTAAATAAGTGTTCTGTCTTACTACCTGGTAGCAGATTACAATTACCCTACCCCTTCCACACAAAAAGAAATAGCATTTGATGTTAAGATACCTACATCCATTGTAATATACATATGCCTAAGCATTTTGTTTGGAAAATCAAATAAGAAATTACAATTGTTGGAAGCTATGTTAAAGAAATGTAAACAAAAGTCATTAAACCCTCCATAGCTTCCTAATTATCTTCCCACCATCCTCTATTGCATTTCAAAGCTGTGAAAATTAATGACCAGCAATTTTGCAACCAGGTGTTTTCCACAGTTGCCAAGGCCGAGATTACATATTGCTTCAGCAGTTGGGATTCTTCTTTCTTTTTTGCCTGTCAGTTTTGGTGATTTAGTTTGGCTCTCTTGATGAAAACAAGGATATTTTTGAATGCACTTACAAAATTTATGGAACTGAGTTATTGATTAATATTCATGTACCTAATTGCTGATTAATACATTTGCATAATTTTCCTGAATAAATCTATTCCAAGAATTGTTGGGAGCCTGGCAGCATACAAGTTTTATGAATTATTATTTTTTATTATTAAATGTACCTGCCATTTGGAGAAAAACATTTAGCGCGTGAGATTTTATCAGTAATGGTGATCAAATAAGGAATAACAGCCACATTTGCATTGAGGGGGAAAGGGCAGATATATTCCACAGAAAGGAATATAATCCATACAAAGAAGTAACAAGTTCCAGAAACTGCAGACTGAACTTGGGGTAGGGAGATTTACAGGTGTTGTTAATGGGAAAAGAGGCTGGCTGTAGAACTGTAGCAATTCTAGGAAATTACCAGCTTTCAATAATTTCAAAGAATAGCTCCTGAAGATAGGCCATAGTGTGAAACCAATGAGTCCTGGATCAAATTTCAAAGTGATGCATAATATTAGTGAGATACTGCAATAAAAATTAAAGATCCATTCTTGTTCATTCCACCCTCTTAGTTACTAATTGTGGGGGAGGACTGCCTTGACTTTCTGTTTCGTATTGTTCTTTAAATTCTGCATCAGATCATCTAGTGAAATATTCACTGTTGAGTGGCAGGAGAAAAAAACACCACGATTTAAATATAACAAGATATTCCAAGAGACAAAGAAAAGAGGAGGACTGGGCTTACCTGATTTGAATTTGTATTTGGCAGCTTGCTAGTTCCTTTGGATGATGGTTTGGATGAAAGAGTGGGTGTTATTGAGAAATAGAAGGCTTTTGGAGTTAGAATACTATGATTTGAGATTTGGACGGCATGGATATTGGTGGCATAAATTCAAAATCGAAGTGGATTTTAAAAACTCTTGTTAGAGAAGTACACGGAATGGATACAAATTCAAGTTGTGCCCCAAAATAAATTTTGTGTATCTCGACACAAGAAGCATTTTATAGATGAGGAGCAGGCAAACACAAATGGTTAATTTATCGAGAGGCATTCGAATTTTGTTAAGGCGAGTATAAAATAAAATCAAGAGAAGAACTGGTGACAGAGGATTCAATTATCAATGATTCTCTTATTTATAATTAATAAATTTAATTTAAAATAGATGAAAGACTATATGGTTGTGAATATTGTAAGACTACATTTGAAAAAGAATTGTGTACAAATGATGAACATGTAATTGCTAAAATTATAAACGTTTATTGAAATTTGAAAGAAAAAAGTGAAAGAATATATGACAGTGGGCTACAATTTTTGGTTATAATAGACAGATGGAACAATGGGAGAATATGTGGAAAGGATTGAAATTTATATTACATTATAGACTTAAAATATTTTTTTAATAAAATGAAGTAATATATACCACCAGATACATTATCTTCAGATTTATACTGGAAAAGTGAATAACAAGAAGGGACATTTTATCATGTTTGGTGAACATATATGAAGTTGGATACCAATCATGGAATTTTTGTACACAATAACTGAAGCAAGATTATTGTATGCACAAAGATAGAAAAATTCAATATTACTGTATCCCCAATGGAGGGATGGTTGGTGAAATAGATGGACCTTGCTGAGATGGTTAAATTAACCTCTTTGATCAGAGAAGAGAGAATTACAGTAGCTACATTTATTGCCAACTGCAACTCTTTATAGACTTTGTGTGAAAAGAGAAAAAAATGTATTTATGATTTATGGTTTTGATGATTAGACAGGATAGATTACAGAAAAAATAGTTAAGTTGTAACCAAATAGAAAAGCTTATAATTGTACCTATATAACTGCAATTATATAAAGAAGACTGGAAGCTATTTTGTATCATTTTTCTTTTATTCTCTGTGCACTGTTTTCTTTGTTTTTTTCTTGTTCTTATGTTATATTAGTTGATATTAATTTTTATATTCTTTTCAAAAATTAATAAAAGTTTATTAAAAATAATCAGTGCAGAACATGGGAGGATGACTGGTGTTTGCTATAGTTTTTTTACAGCATTAAGAATAAGATGGAAAGGATGCTTTTAATGCTGATTTTCTTTCATGGTGTAATTATTCGGTTTTGATTCGCCTTTGTTTTTCTAGTACTTCCCTTTTTTTCCTTTCTCCTTAAAAAAACCGACAAATCTGCTAAAATGAGAAAGAACAATATCTTTTTGAAGCATAGCAACCACCCATCACTTACCATTTCATAAAAAAACCTATCAATCATTATTACATACCCCAATTGTGTAATATTATACTGTATTACAATAGCAGTTCAAAGACCCTTTCCCCTATATGTTAATCTGTCCCAGTGCTGAGCCTTCCACAAGCAATTGTACGTCAGAATTTCCGTTTTTCCATGAAAGTTAAAACCTATGCCATTTAGTTCTATGAAAACTTATTTAGAAATGTGTAGTTTTCATTTTTGAAAATTAATTCTGCAAAAAACACAGAGAAAAATATTCTCCTTTGTTTTGGTTTTCCCTGACAACACAATCTTATGCCTGTCTACAATGAATTTATTTCTAGGCAAATTGGATATAGGATTACAGCCCTAATATTCTTAATATATTCATTGTATTATAAAAGTTCTGAGGGCTGCATTAAAAGGTTTTACTATTTGTTGATAACTTCACTACAATACTGAAGTCATCCTCACATTCTATTATAATAAGCACACTGATTAGCATATGATCAAAATCTACGTGATAATAGGCTTCTTGAAACTTTTGAGACTAGAACTAGGCTATTTAATTTGTTGTTTTCTCTTGAAACTCAGAAAATCTCTTCCCCTAATTCAAGTATAAACATTATACTATATATAGCATTATAGGCCAATGCATTCCATCTCGTTTCAGTATAATTATATCTTGGTTAACTCCATGTTCATTCCAATTAACTGGCTTTCTTCCTAGCAAAAAGATTATTTAAATTTCTTCTAAGTATTGAATATAAGTAGTCTTTTACATGAGTGAAATCTACTTACCTTCCTTACCGGTTCAGAAGTGCACGCGCCATGTGCACATGTCCCAGATGCACGCAGACCTTCTGCGCATGTGCAAAACTTGCGCATGCACATAAGGTAAAAAACACATTACTTCCTGGTTAAAACCAGGAAGTAATGACACAAGGTGGGTGGGCGGAGCTATGCTCCGCCATCGCTACCGGATCGCTGAACCACCAGCCAAGATCGCTATCGGATAGGGTGATCCGGTCCAATCCGATCTGGGAGCATTTCACCCCTGCTCTTTTACCTGAGGAAATGTGATGCTTCTCATGGCTAGCACATTATCTACTATTCTGAAACTGCATATGAACTTTGATATAAATTGTATTGTGCAGAATCTTGATTCAGCTAGATAAACATACTTTAGCCAGATTACAGATAATCCTTGGATTATGACAGGAATTGGGACTGGCATTTCCATTACTAAGCAATGCGATTGTAAAACATGATGTTGTATGACTATATCACTTAGCAATGGCAAACCTGCAGTTCAAGCTGCCATCATAAACCCAGGACCATGTGGTTACTAGTGGGTGTTCAGGTGTTGCAGGGGCAGGTCCTTTGAATGTGCGCATGCCATGGGGGTGCTGTGGGCAAGTGCCCTACAGTGTGGAGAGGTGCATACATACATACAGCAGTGGGCGGAGAGGAGTTGCTATGGAGCATGTGCAGGTGAAAAAGCGGGAAGAATCAGAGTGACTTCAGACTTCCTACTAATGTCCCCACTGTCTTTGCTTGTAGAAGCCAGCAGGGAATGTTAGAAATTGCAGTCACATGACTGTGGAGACTCCCTGATGGCTGCAACTTTATAGACGGCCTTAAGTCAGTTGTTCAGTGCCATCATAACTTCTCAGCTTTTGATCCTTTAAGCAGAGTGTTGTGGTCCTCTGGCAGCCTGCAGAGCTGGCAGCAGAGTCGGACACTGAGGAGGCTGGGGAGGAACATGGGCCAGTCCTGGTGTCTGGTAAAGGTTTGGACAAGGGCTCTGCTTCGGAGGCAGAAATGGGACCAGGGCCATCTGGGAGTTATATGCTAACTCCAGAGCCTCCAGAGTCTGACATCAGCGAGGCAGAGGAACAGGGGGAGCATGTTCCCAGTGCACGCATGTGCAGAGCTGCCAGAAGACAAGAACAGTTAAGACAAAAGGGGCGACTCAGGAGTAAGGCTTGTAGATGACTGGCCCCTCCCATAAGACATAAAGGTGGAGCAAAGATGACATGAGCCTTTGCAGGAAGTTACTTTATTCGTTCTGGTCAGTTTAAATTCTGAAGCTCCGTTTTGACTCTGTGCTCTGTATGGCCTTGCAAAGCTAATTGACAATTAGGTCTTTGGCAGCGTGTCAAGGGAGATAAAGGTGGGTGCTTATCAGCCTTATCCTGAAGGACTGTGGCAGACTTCTGTCAGACTCTTTACAAACTATTTGTGACTCATTACGGGCTGTGAATGAACAGAATTCACAGCTGTTGAAATAAAAAGAGGTTTTTTGGGGACTAATCGTGTACTTTTTACTGGCTCAGGAAGCCTAGGTCAGAACACAGAGGTACTGTCAAGGACAGTACCTTTTGCATTGTACAAATTGATAAGAGGAGCCTTTGAAGCAGCCTTGATGATAGGATTAAGGGTGACCTTCAGGGCATAGTCAAAAAAGTTAAGATGGTGGCCATTAGGATGCAATCATATATAAAAACAGGCAGAACTTGTATCATCATGATTTCCATATTGACTTATTTTACCACAACCTGTCAAGCACCGGGGAAATCAGGAGATTCAGGCAGTTCAAATGAGTATAAAGATTTATTGAAAGCTTAAACTCTCTACAAGAATCTGAGTGGGAAATGAGCGGGAATTAAGAAGGCATTCAAGGTGGGCTGGAGGTAGATCTCTCGTGGGCATGCAGGGACTCATGACTGATGATGTGTTTGACCCCTTCCTCGGGCTCAGCCCTGTCATCTCTTAAACAGCCTTCAGATACCTCTGTATATGTCCATTTAAACTAGCATTCAATCTCTCTTCTGGCTGGCAGAGTACTTCTATGACCTGAAGAAGAGTTTGGTTTCACAATCTAGAGCTAGAACCTTTTACTGTGAAACACCAGGGTTTAGTACTTGGATATCCTGCCCTGATATTTTTTATTGTTATATTATTTTACATTTAAGAGATTTCAAAATGGTTTTCAAAGTAAAAATGATCTATAAAAGCAGTAATTAGTACACACTGATAATGTTAAGCAAGTTTGGAAATGAATACAAATATAATTTCATTTTATGAATCCAAATGTTATATTGGAAGGGGTATTTTGTTACCATTTCCCACATATAAATACATAATATATATTATATAAATATAAATATGCAAAAAAAAAAAAAAAAAGCAAAATCTCCTCTGATGAGCTTAGTCACTAATTTTATCTGTACTAGTGAAAATGGTTTGTCAAAGATTCTGGTGTCAAGTTGTTTAGAATTGTATATGTCAAAAAAGTAAACTCTTGACCTGTCTTTGTAGCTAATTGATAGCCAGTATGGTTGTTTTAGCAACATTCAGACATGCACATTGCCTTGTGATGCTCAGCCACTTGATTGCTCCATTCTGTACCAACTCTAGGAATGCTTACGTTAGAGTTGCAAAAATCTGGATGACCACTCATCTTTTAACATTTTGCTGCCATCTACTAATTGTCCTTATTTTTGAGATATGCAAAAATATGCAGAGATATGCAGTAGATATAGTAGCCCTATCACTTGTAGTTCCTCGCCAAGACTCTAGAACAACTGGATAAAACACTTTACAGTAATCTAAATGGGAGGTTATCAGTAGGTGAAAAACCACAGCTAGTTTGCCCACGTCAATACCAGTTGAATCTTTGAAGCCCTCTATTATAAATCTATAGAAGTCACTTGAACTGCCATTAACAATGATGAGTCTAGGAAAATTCTCAAGCCATGTAATTGTTCTGTCCAACAGAGCACAGCCCTATTTAGAATATAAATTCTCCAATTCCCATGCCTTAGAACCAAGGCAAGATTCATCTATTTTCAGTTTTGAACAGTCTGCATTAGGAGTTGGGAGTCCATAGGCTCTTGGATTTGTGTAAGAATTTTGTAGCTATGAATTCATCCCTAACCATGTTTTTTTGTCCTCTCTTAGTTCCCTTTCCTTTTTGTGTTTTTGTATTTTGTGTTTTGTTATGTGCAGCTAGTAATTTCTAATATTTTCCATTGAGCTATTTCTTCACACTGTTGCTCCAGCAACAACACAATACAACAGTATATCATGTTATTATTGTCTTACATTATGATATGCATCTTTGAAGTATATTTTTCATACTTGTCTTGTTTCCCCTCAAAATGATTATGTTCTTTTTCTTACTATACAGCTACAAGATAACTTTCTGTATTGGGGGGGGGGATCTGTTTCTCTAAATCCATCCAAAAGTCAGAGCAATTGATCATTCCGTGGATAGTGAAGGTCTACCAAAAGATCAGCATCAACAAGAGTTGTATAGGTCTGGATGCATGAATATATTGTTTACTATACCATATTGATGGTCTGGACACCCAACCTGAAAGATTCAAGGTGACCTGGGATCCAGAGATTGACTTTCTCAGTAGTGGCCACTTTCCTCTGGAACAGATTGCTGTCCAAGATTGGATGTACCTTTACCCTGTTTTGGAAAATGAGAAAAACAGTCCTCTATTAGGTAGCAACTATGGAATTTACAGTATTTATAAGTTTAAATACTTTATTTATTGGGTTTATGGCTGAATTTCATAATTTTATGAATGCTTGTTCATATGTTGTAAACTGCCTAGAATCAGAATAGGAAGCATATACACTTTGATAAATAAAATATATAAATAATCAAACATGCTTCTTGAATAATTTCTTTTGAAGAAAATTAGTAATGAGTTTCTGCTCTTCTGAGATTCTAGAGTGTTTTGGAAGTGGTAGTAGAGTCTTCAATATTGTTTGTTGTGCAACCATGGTTCAGTAGTTCAATCATATATTGTTTTTAGAAGGTCCCATGTTCAATTACTTCATTACCCCAGGAACAGCTGAAAAAATTTTCTTTTGAAAACTTGGAAAATTGCTCCTCGTCATCTTAGACAATACTGAGTTAGAACAATAGTCTGAGTTGAGTATACCCTAGATTCTTAATAGGTTAAGAACCTCTTAAGCTGATAAACTAAAAAGAGCTTTTTCAGTTAGGAAAGGAAATTATGATTTGAGAACTATATATCAACTACATTCATGATTGATTTCATTTATTATGTCAAGCAAAACTCTACAATCTGTAAAAATTAATGTGGAAATTATTTGTTCTATAACAATTCACAGAAAGAGTGGATGCTTTGAAAAGGCAAGATTATACTTTATGTAGTTATGTACTTTATGTACCAAATGTACTTAATCAAAATTAAGTTTAACTGAATGCTAAATAATGCTTTATAAAGAAAGTTTAGGCTTGCTGCCTTAGGCAGCAGATTTATTTACAGGAGAATTCAATGAAAATCAGTATGATTCATTTGTAAATAAATCAGATTTAGGATCATCAGGTGGATGAAATGGAATAAGTTAAATACATATCAAGAGTTATAAACAGAGAAAAAGTTATACCTTGTATTAACTAACTAGCATAAGTTTGCAGACTATCTAATTCTGGAGAAGCCTTAATGATACAGAATGGAACTTGATTTATTATAAAAATATATAATTAGATATGCAACTTAAATATTTATCTTTCTTTCCATTCTTCTTGACAAATAAGGCTGTCATACAGCAATACCGGTAGTAAATATAATAAATGAGAGCCATTGTTAACTACCCTGTTTTCCCCAAAATAAGACATCCCCTGATAATAAGCCCAATTGGGCTTTTGAGCGCATGGTAATAAGGCCAAGCGCTTATTTCTGGGTTCAAAAAAATATAAGACCCGGTATTATATATATTTATTTCTAGGATCAATATAACAATTTGATATACCATATTATTTTTAAGCTACATTTCCTTAAGTCAAAGAATTCTTAATGTGTTCAAATCTAAATAAATAAATCAGACAAAAATACCTATCTCTTTTTATTAGAATATGAAAAAAGCAATCATGGAACATAGAAGAGCTGACTCCAGCAGAAAGTAAACCAAAACCATGGTGTTTCTCCAACTGTCACCACTACATGTAACCTTCAGTTCCAGGTAATAATCTATTTGAATTATGTATCACAATAATTTAGTCTATTTTATATCTTTTTAATGGAAAATACAAAACTCCTTTAAATGTCATTTGTAAAAGTGGCCAAAAATTTCAAAACTAGCTCATTCACAAGATCGGTATATATACAGTAACTCAACTCAGTGAGCATGCAAGATAGATGCCACTGTTTGTCGTCAGCTACATTCTGTGGATATACTGGTTTTTGTTATTGTTGGTGGGTATTTTTAAACTAACTTTTTTGTTAGTCATCAAGAATCAGTTTCAAGGACAGCCATATATATTGACTAACAATTAAATATTGCACACCAGTTCCTTCCAATCCTATCATGATTTTTCACAGTTTTGCCTATAAATGCACATTACCAAAGAGCAAGAAGCATGGCAGCCATTTTAAAATACAAGTACAGACAAAAGCAATGCTGATTTTATACTCCTATGTCAAAGGCACAGAATGCCAAAAGCGATAGAGGGGCCATTAATTGATAATGCCTTCTACACTTACAAATGTTATAAGTGATTAGTATGAAAATGAAAATGACCCCAATGAAAAATCAGGTTTTGGATGCAATTCTGTCTGTACTTAGAGAGGTTCTCATAGAAATTATACATAAACTTTCAATGCAACCTACAGAATGTCCGATTGAAACCAATGAGTGAAACCAACTTACATTCCTTTCATTTGAAAGGGTCTCCTCTATGTATGATTAATATTTGGAGCCAGCCCTCAATCATGCCTTTAGAGATCTTTAGCTGAGGCCTCTGAGTTTATCCTCTTGGAAACGTGCATGGCAAGTCCAAGACTTCATTTAACTCAGTGGAAGACTAGCTAATGGTATCCACTTTGTAAATAAAATAGGGGGTCCTGGGGGAATACTCTCATTTTTGAAGCAGAGTTACCCAGAAATAACTCTATTAAAGTGAGCGCAGCCAACCAACGAGGAAAGAGAAGAAAGGCAACCCAAAAACTTCTCCAGTACTTTTTGCAAGAGTTCCCACGAGGTACGTTTTGACCTGCACGCGCCCTTTGCTCCACTCCCACGGAAATACGTCAGTGCATCGCTTCCAGCTAACCTACATCCTCGTTTATTCCCTTGGTGGTGCAAGAAAATGGGGAGGAAAAGTATCGAAATTGTCTTCCTCGTGTCACTCTCACAACCTGCAGTAGTTGGGTGGAAAAACCTTTGAAAGTGGGTGTGTCATGTCCACGTGGTATTCAAAGCAAGTCGCTCAAATATTCTCAGACGAGAATTTTGTTTTCAGAACATTCCCGGAGGGGTTGAACTAAGACAGGGTTAGATATTCATCCAAATCGAGATAATGGCTTTTCTTTTAAGAATGGTGTGCAAGGTTTTTGCTGCAATGCGAGGCTGAGAATCTCGTTGCAATTGTGGAACTTTATAAACATATATTGTTAAGAAAGGATCCGGCAGCAGCCTTCTCTTTGTCCAGGACTCAAAGGTGAAGTGGTTCGGGAATGATGAGAGGCACAAGCAAGCAAGTGACAACAGCTCTTTAATATACAGTGAGACTTCAGCAAAAACTCAGGGGCTGCAGTCCTCCTTATATACAATCCAGGAGGGACTGTCAGCCAATCAGAAACGTATGCAGGTTTGAATCTCCCGCTTAAAAGTATCAATACATAACACCCCTCCCTTCCCAGAAGGCACTGACATTCAAAAATTAACATATTTACAAACAAAATCTCGCAGGTGCTTAGGCTGAGTTCTCGCCCTAGTTGACCTGCGCAGTTCAGTGTTTGGTGGGGCGTCGAGCTGGTCGGAGGGACTCTTTGTCTCTCCCGGCTCCGCCAATGGAACCTCCTGGATTTTGTCCGGGGCGTGGTTATCCCCGGCTGGGAGTGGCGACTCGCTGGGGCGGCGCTGGAACCAGGGCTTGTCAGCTAAGTATTCTCGCGGCCCCGGGCTTGAGTTAGCTGTTTTGGAGAAGTGGTCATAGTCAGGCTCGGACATGTCTGCGTTGATGTTTGCCTCGCCAACCGCCCGTTTCCTCAGTTGGTCTATGTGGCGCTTCCAGAGTCTATCTACCCCCACGTCCACCGTGTATGATTTTGGGCCTGTTATCCCCACTATGGTTCCTGCGACCCACAGAGGACCGCTGGCATAATTGCGAGCGAACACTGGGGACCCGACCTGAAACTGCCTTAAGCCACAGGTCTCTCCCTTAAAGTTTTCGTGCGAATAGTTAGGGTGAAGCCTGTCCAACACACACCGGAGCTTTCTCCCCATGAGGAGCTCTGCTGGGCTTCTCCCTGTTGCCGTGCATGGTGATGCATGCTGAACCGCAAGGAATTGATCTATCCTGGCCTGCCAGTCCCCATTGTCTAATCTGGATAGTGCTTCCTTGGCTGTCCTGACAAATCGTTCAGCCAATCCGTTGGAAGCCGGGTGAAATGGGGCTGATAGGGCATGGCGGATTCCCAGGCCGGCCAAGTAACCTTCAAACAGGGTTGCTGTAAATTGGGGCCCATTGTCCGACACCAAGGTATCCGGCAGGCCGTGGGTGGCAAACAACTTTCTTAGGGCCTTGATAACCGCTTCGGCCGTTGTGGATGGCATTAATACAATTTCGAGCCATTTTGAAAAGGCATCCACTACTATTAAGAACGTTTGGCCATGGAACGGGCCGGCAAAATCAATGTGGATCCTCCCCCATGGGCCTTTTGGTTTCTCCCACTCTCGGATGGGCGCTACTGGGGGATCGGGGCGAGACTCCTGGCAGGGTCTGCACTTCCCCACCCACTCGGAAATGACCTGGTCCATGTTGGGCCACCAGACATAGCTGCGGGCTAAACACTTCATCCTGACGATGCCAGGGTGCCCCTCGTGCAATAACTCTAGAACTCTACCTCGTAGTTTAGTTGGAATTACCACTCTGTCACCCCACAGTAAGCACCCCCCTTGCATAAACAGTTCATTCCGTTTGTTGGCAAAACCTTGGTACTCCTCCCCGACCACCTTGTCCGGCCACCCTTTCAAAACCCAACCCATAACAGTCCGGATAACAGGGTCTCTATTTGATGCTTTCGCCACCTCGCCGGAGGAGATGGGCCCCAAAGTTAACGCGTCCAACAACAGGACGGAGGTTTCCGGTGTTGGGTTGTCCAGCAGGTCGGGAAGGGGGCAACGGCTAAGGGCATCCGCATGACCCAGGGTTCGCCCAGGCCGATGGACGAGCTGGTACGAGTATGCCGATAAGAAAATCGCCCATCTAGTTAATCGGGGGGAGAGGGCAGCGGGGGTTGGCCTGTCGCCTGCTAGCAGTCCTAGCAACGGCCTATGGTCAGTCACAAGTTCAAATTTTCGGCCATAGAGGTATTCGTGGAACTTCTTAACCCCCGCAATCGCAGCCAGAGCTTCTCTGTCCAATTGGCTATAGTTTCGTTCTGTGCTGGACAGAGTTCGGGAGTAGAAAGCAATGGGCGCCTCTAGGCCGTTCGGCAGTCTATGGCCTAGGACTGCACCAACTCCTACGGGGGAGGCGTCGCAAACTAAGACGAGCGGCAGCTCTGCATTGTACTGGATCAGGAAACTGTCCTCAGATAGGAGTTTTTTTACTGCCTCAAAAGCGGCCGCTTGCGGTTTCCCCCAGACCCATGGTACATTCTTTCCTAGGAGTTTGTGAAGGGGATCAGCGACCGTGGCCTTATCTCTTAAGAACATTGAGTAGAAATTGAGCAGTCCAAGGAAGGCTTGGAGCTCAGCTTTTGATTTGGGGGCTGGTGCGCTTTTGATGGCTCTCACCTTGCTTTCGGTAGGGTGGATGCCTGTGCCGTCCACCCTGTACCCCAGAAATTCTACCGAGGGGACCGCTATCCTGCACTTGTTCTTTTTAAGTCTTAGTCCCGCTTCTCTGAATCTGGACAGGACGTTCCGTACCCTGTCCCCTAGCTGGTGTTCGTCTTGGGCGCTGACTAAGACGTCATCGAAATATGGGACTACTCCCGGAAGTCCTTGCAACAGGCGCTCCATGGTGCTTTGGAATAAGCCGGGTGCGACGCTCACCCCAAATTGGAGCCTGGTGCATTTAAATGCACCCCTATGAGTCACGATCGTTTGCGCCTCTGCCGTGGCGTCGTCGACCGGTAACTGTTGGTAGGCTTGGGCCAGGTCTAATTTAGCAAAAATTTTTCCGGGGCCCAGGGAGTGTAGTAGATGGTGCACGATCGGCACCGGATAGGCGCTCGGCTGCAAAGCCTTGTTGATCGTGCACTTGTAGTCGGCGCAAATTCTGATTGAGCCGTCGGACTTAACTGGGGTGACTATGGGGGTCTCCCACTTGGCATGGTCAACGGGAACCAACACCCCTTGCTTAATCAGTTTGTCCAGTTCTGCATCGATCTTTGGTTTCAATGCGAACGGCACTCGTCTGGCCTTCAATCTTACTTGGGCTACGTTGGGGTCTAAGTTTAGTGAAATAGGGGTCCCCACATACTTGCCCAACGTGTCCCCGAAAACGTCCTGGAACTCGGTCAGGAGGCTGTCTTTCAGGGTTGACTTGGACATCAGGTGGACGCCGGTGAAGCCCATGCCAAGGGCTCGGAACCACCCCATGCCCAGGAGGCTCGGCAGCTGTTTCGTGACGATGGTCAGCGGCAGGTCTCTTTCGTAGTCTCCGTAGGTGACCCGGAACGTGCCCACGCCTTCGAGGGGGACTCGGTTCCCCTGGTAGTCAAGGATGCGCAGTCTCTGTCTGGAGAGTTGATCCTTCCGGAACGACGGCAGGAGGCTCTTCAGAGTTGTCCACGACATGATGGAGAGAGCTGATCCGGTGTCGATCTCCATCGAGCACGGTCTTCCGTTGATCTCGACCACCGTGCTGACTTTGTCCTCGACCGTTGTGCTGGCCTGGTCGATGTGTATGCTGCGGCCATCTCGCGGTTCAAATTCGCGCCGTTTTTTTCGCGCCGCCTTCTCTCGTTGGCTGCTTCTGGCGCGCTGATTCCGGTTGGCTGCGGCGCTCACGTGGTTTGAGTCTTCTGGGCAGAATGGCTCTGCAGACTCGCGCCAAGTGCCCTTTCTTCTCGCAACGCCTGCAAATAGCCTCTCTGTATTTGCAGGACAGTCTATCATGGTGCCCGCCACAGCTGGGACAGCTTCGCCGGGGGCTGCCAGTGTCTTTTCTCCGGTGCTCTGTTTGGAAGACGTCCTCATCCGACTCGGACTCCGAGCTGGATCCGGCGTCTTCTCTGTGCACCGGGGCAGACTTGGGGCTGTCCTTGCTGGTCAGCGGACGCTGTAGCGTTTCAGCGGCCTTTGTGGAGGCTTCGTGAGCCCTGGCTTCGTCAAGGGCCCCGGCAAGCGTCAGATCAGGCTTGGCGAGCAGACGCCGTTGCAGCCTAATGTCCCGAACACCACAGATCAGCTGCTCAAGCAACGCATCATCCAAGTCTCTGTAGTCGCAATGAGTTGCGGCTTTTCTCAGGCTGGCCATGTACGCGCTGACCGGCTCTCCCTCTCGTTGGACGCGCTGCCTCAGTTGGTATCGCTGCACGAACTTGGAGGGGACGGGAGCGTAGTGAGCCCGGAGAGTTGCCATCAGGGTGTCCCATGAGACTGTTTGAACCGGCGTTGGCTCACACAGTGACTCGGCCATCTCAAACACGTCCGGTCCGCAGTGGCTTAGGAATAGGGCTCTCTTTCGATTAGCCGAGAGGCCCTGCATGTCGCTGGCTTCTAACGAGCATTCAAACCTCGTTAGGTACGAGACCCATTTTTCGCGGGTCGGATCAAAAGGCTTGGGCGGAACGTAGGCAGACATGTCCGGTATGTCTCCTGTGGTTCGCCTCGTCGCCTAGCTGAAGCTCGTGGTCTCACTGGTTGGCTTCTTGTAGCCTCTATCCCACCTTCGTCGCCAATGAAGTGGTTCGGGAATGATGAGAGGCACAAGCAAGCAAGTGACAACAGCTCTTTAATATACAGTGAGACTTCAGCAAAAACTCAGGGGCTGCAGTCCTCCTTATATACAATCCAGGAGGGACTGTCAGCCAATCAGAAACGTATGCAGGTTTGAATCTCCCGCTTAAAAGTATCAATACATAACAAAAGGCAGATTTAAACGGAGGGTTTTTTTGTACGAACATCCTTAATAAAACCAGGCAAGATAGAAATATTGCTTTTAAAAGGCAATACACGGGGAAGAGCACTTTCATATGGTAGGAAACTGGAGTGGGAAAACCACTGGAAAGAATTTTTTTCGGGGGGGGGAGAAGAATCCAATCTGGATAAAAAGAGAGAGGCGGGGATTTTAAGACTTTTTTTTATTTTAACAATTTAACCGGTCGTAGCTATAGAGTGGGTATTATACCGCGCGCTCCCTTCCACTCAGTTGTCCCTCTGATTCCAACTTCTGATCGCTGCTGCTTCTACAAACCTTTTTCTTAGGGCAGGGATGGGAGTGACTCGTGATAGTTACGCCTGAAAAGCGTGGCTTTGAATGACTCAGGTGTACGATTTTATTACACAAACCTCATACAAAACCCAGCGAATCTTAAGAACGTTGATGCCTTATTTACTTGATAAGGCGGTGGAGATGATCAGCAAATTCATCTTAATCTTTCTCTCTCGCGTAAATACCCAGCCTGGCGCCAAGAGACCTCCAAATAAGAAGCGACAGTCACCCATGGCCCTTTTTAAGTAGCGGCACAAAACGGCAGTGTCCTCTCCGGGACTTCCCTTCGGTCGCCTAAGTGAAGAAGGCGGCGAGACCCACCCCCCCCGCCTCTCCGAGGTCACCGCCGACCACCTCCCCAAATGCTCCTCGGCCCCGCTTTGCGGAGAGATGCCAGCGATCAGGAGCCATTGCCTCACGAGCGGCCCCCTCCGCTCCGAAGGGTGTGCGCTTCTGGCGAGCGGCTTCTCAGGCAGCGTGGAGCGGGCGCCGAGGGCCTCCCCCCTCTCTTTCTCTCTCTCTCGCCCGGGGAGCGGGGAAGGCCTTGCGTCACTCGGAGACCCCGCCCCCGCGGCCCTGGCTCCGCCCTCTCACCGAGGATTCTTAGCATGACATCACCCTCGACTGACGGCCAGAGTAAATAGCAGCGCCGTCCGCTGGCTATATAAAGGGGGTGATGCAACCGCGCGGCGAGCCAGAGGTTCGAGGAGGCGCTCAGAGCCAGGGAGTCTCGGCGGCGATCGCTGCCAGCCACGATCGGGGAACGGCGGCGGCGGCAGCGGCAGCGGCGGCACCTCTTCTGCTTTGACTGGAGTCCCGACAACACACATTTCGTAAAGCCCACTCTCACGGTTGCGAGTTCGCCCTCCCTTGTATTTGCCGTTTCACTTTCTTGTGTAGTTCTTTGAAGAAGGAAGGCGCGTAGAAGAACTGGAGTAAAGCAGGTAGGGAGCGAGCGAGATACCGGGGAAGAGTGGGGCAAACGAAAGGCTAAAAGTCCAGAGGGGAAAAAAAAGAAAGAAAAGAAAGGTCTTTGCTTTTTTGTCCAGCTGTTGTGATGGGATATGTATTAAAGGGGGGGAGGGAAAGGTGCTTAGTAACTCGCGTCCTTCCATCTCTTTCGTTCTGTAAGTGATGCGGTGGGTTATTTCGGGTGCTTTTTAGAGAGGACTGAAGACTGGGATGAAAAAAGTTCTGATCAACTTTGAAATTAAAGAGATTTCACTTTTGCCAAAACTGACGAAGTGAAATCAAAACAAACAAAAATCGGGCAATTTCTCTTTCTTTTTGAAATCAGACCAACTGAAAGTAAAAGTTCATTCATCCGAATGAAACTTGGAGCGCTCTTTAACAGGCACGCCTAAAGAAAGAGAAACTCCCAGGTCGTTTTCTCGTTCTGGCACTTTGCTGGTTGCTGTTTTACAGTTCTGACGACGGTCAGGGGTTTCTTCCGGGGGGAACGGGGAAGGTTAGGATGAAAGAAACCAAGTTTCTCCCTACCGCGCGCTCCAGAAGCTACAGGTCCAGGTTGACACGCTGAGATCATCTGTGTAAAAACAATGCGTAGAAAAAAGTTATTGCAGCTAGTTGTTTAAGGTCATCCCCAACTTGTCGTTTCCAACATGTTTTCCGATGGTCTCTAGACCAAATAATAATCAGATGACTGTATCATTCACTCGGTTACGGGAAACTGCGGGGAAGCGGGACGGCAACGTTCAAAGTTTTAAGTTTGTTAGCTGCTGATACCTTCGGTCACCGGTAGGTGGGAGCTGGATGGTGGCGAGCATCGCCTCTGCTCTGACTGAGCAGGATGCTCGGGTTTGAACTGTCACTTTTGTTTTCGTACACAATATTATAATGCGAGGGAAGGTGCTTTTTAGGTGTGTGAAATTTCCTGCATATTTCTTTCCTGGAAACTTGTGACCTATCATCCAAAAGCAAATGCAAAATTCATGATCTATAATAAAATATTCCGATAGTGCCAGATAAAAAAAACAACAAAGAAAGTTAACTTTTTCACATCAGAAATTAATCTGGTTTCTTTATTTTTTGATCTGGGTGGACAGACATTTCCTTCTCCTATTACCTATTGATTAATTGTTCAATTTATTCAGAATATTTCTTGCTTGCTCCAAAGCTCTCAAAAGAGCTATTGTTCAATAACTGGGAGTCAGAAGTCCTTACAGATTTACTCCATGATATCTGGATTCTACCACTCAGTCTAGCTTCTGGTCATTCCAGGTGTTAAAGCAGCTCAGTTTGAAATTATAACACTGTAAAGCACAGGTAGTCCTCAATTTATGACAATTGAGCCCAAAATTTTTGTTGATTAGTGAGGCAATTAAGTGAATTTCGCTCCATTTTATGATCTTTCTCATCACAGTTGTTAAGTGAATTGCTGCTATTGTTAAGTTAGTAACATGGTTCTTCAGTGAATCTGGCTTCCCCATTGACTTTGCTGATCAGAAGGTGACTAAATGGGGATCACATGACCCCAGGACACTGCGACCATCAAAAATATGAGTCAATTGCCAATTGTTTGAATTTTGATCACATGACCACAGGGATGCTGCAACGGTCTTAAGTGTGAAAAATGGTTATAAGTCACTCTTTTCACTGCAATCGTTAACTTGGAATGGTTACTAAATGAACTGTTGTCAGTTGAGGACTACCTGTAATTCAGACCAGTATATTTATTTCAGAGCAAGCTTTCTGATAGCAGCTCTAGGTTGATTTCAGGATTTCAATGTAGAAATGATATTTAGGACCTTTGAGAATTAGATTTTTGTGTCTCATGTTGTGGGAGAGGGGGGAGAGGCAGTAGTAGATCTGCTATTGGATATATTGACCAGAAATTAGGAATAATAAAGTCCAAGATAAGCAAAGGACCCAAAGTTGGAAAAGATGACACAGATAAATATTAACAGCAAATTGCTTGCTTTTACTGAAGTGATATTGTAAAAGGATAGAAGGAAAATATCTACATCTGTCAATTTTATTTATATGAAGATGAGTCATTAGTAAATCTAGGATTTATTCCAACCTAAGCTTGGAAGTAAGTCTCACTGAATTAAATGGGATTTACTCCTATAGCTAAGTCTGTGTAGCATGGCTGCCCAGAAAGCCAGTGTAGTGAGCTTCCTTGGAACCAAGCCCATGAACTTCATAAGAAGCTTCATAATTCACAAGAAAGTATTTATAGGAGTATAATCTTACAGCAAAATCTGCATAATTTACTCAGAAGAAAGAACCAATGTGTTCATTGTCAGTGAGTTGGTAGCACCTTGGTTTATTTTCTGTTTCCCCCCCCCCAATATATATATATGCATAAGCATATACTTTTTAAAAAGGCAATAAATAAAAATATATAAGTAAAATAATAAATGAAATATCGGAACACATTTATTCAAAATTCCAATTCTATTCAATAGGGATTATTTTTAAATAAATGTCCACATAGAATTTCTCCCAAATTCTTTGTAAAAATGTTATTAGCAGCAAAATAAACTGCTGTACATGGAGCAAATGATGGTTAGTCAAAAATATGATTGAAGGATCATATCTGTTTTCACATATAGAACAGTACTTTATTGAAAAAAATTTTATACTTTTGTCCAACTTTCCAACCTAAGCAGGACTAAATAAGGACACTAATTAAAAATGATCACAGTGACCAGTTTCTGGTGTCATTATCAATCACATTTCATCATCTCAACAAGTAGTAATGTTCAAAACACCAGTTAAATGTGACCAGATTGCAGTGTAAATGTCTTAAAAGGTCAAAGTAAATTCAGGGTGATTATGAATTTTAATTACATTTATAATTGTGAAAGTTTATCATTTGCTTCACAGGTCTTATGGCATCAATAAGGAGAAGGAAGATATTCAGGGAAAAAGCCAAAGCTAAATTTTTAATTAAGAACAGCATTTAGTTTTGATAAAAAAAAAGAGGGGGGTTTGAAGAATCAGGTCAGGTGTCTTACCTTAAAGATTTGAATGCCAACTATGTTAGCTGAATGTGACCCAGTTTTGAAGCTTCTGAGAATGGAAGAGAATAAATAGTTTTGCGGATTATAGTAAAATGAGATTTAAATTTAATTAATATTAATATTTTATTTAATATTAAAATAGAACAGAAATGGGACCTAATACAAATAATGATTGTAGCATGTTTAGCAACTTTAAGCAATGTGGGCTTCAACTCCCAGAATTCCCCAGCCAGTTTCCAAAGTTAACAAACATTATATAGTGTGGACTATAATATATAGTCCCCAGCCACACCTTTTAAAAGATATTCCATTCCATCTCTCCACCCAGTTTTCTACCTCTTGGCCTCCTTCCCTCCCCATCATTCCATGGTCATGGAGCCAAGCCAATTCTCACTGGGCTGTTAGGAGTTTCTCTTTCCTCCTTTTCCTTAATATTTGTGTCCTTCTGCAAACATTGCACCTTACCCAGAACTTGTGCTGCCTCCTTCTTGCACATGGTTACATCATGTTGGCTCCATAGTATATGTTTGGAAAGGGATGTTGTTTTCATGTATATAAAATTTACTTAACTGTAACTCCCGAACACAGTTTCAGAAACGTAATAACTTTTGCATCAGAATGTCCACGTGCTAGTCTTACTTGATTGGCCTTCGAGAAAACTCAAGCGTGTCTTTGTTGAACATTGTTAAAAGCGTGAGTTAATTGACTCAGGCTGAAAGAAATGAGAGACAAAGGATTTTCTATTGTTATAGGAGAGAAACAGCAAAAATAAACATTCCCTATTCACCCTCTCCCCATAGCACCTAACCCCTGGAATGACATCCTCCCCAACCCCAACCCCCCCCTTGTTGTTTGTTTTATCTGTAGGATTGTATTGGTTTTTCTGGATGTTTCCCTATTGTGTGGGCTGGGTCACAATTGATAAGGCAGCCTATAAATTTGAATAAATCATTAAATAATAATTTAATGACACTATAAATAAATAAATAAATAAATAAATAAAATTTTTGATGTGGTTTAATCTAAAGCAGTGATGTGACAGTGGGCCCTTTGATATGCCTAATTCCCAAACTGATTTCATTTCTTTTGTTAGAAGACATAAAGTAATGAAGATAAAGTGAAGACCTTTTGATATAGAGAGTTAACAATCCTTGAATCATTTAGGCTTCCTTAATCTGAACTCCTTCATATATGTTGGTCTACAGTTTCCATCAACCCTGGCCTGATCAAAATAGGAAGGTGGCCTAAATTCCCTAATGACTTGTCCATTAAAATTTTACTTTAAATGCTAATTGTTATGTGCTTCTTTCCCCAATCTTGTTTAAAGGTGGGGAGGCAATTGACAAGGATATTGCGGGCTTTTAACATTTCAAAGCATAGGTTTGGCATATCAGATACACTTACAATAATTTGGAAGTAAAACTATGGCATGGCTGTAAATAATTATTCAATGCATTTGTGTGATTGCAACCACCTTGCAACAGTCATAGGAAATATCCAGATTCCTGGTGTAATAAAATGTACTGTTTGTTTCTATAACTTCTTTGACAGTTACGGTATAAGGCTCTGTATTGGTTTGGATAGTTCTATAGAATGAGTGTACTATATGTAACAGTTGTTTAAGTAAAGGTAGTACCAATGAAGACATCTAAACCAAAGAAAACCTGGCAGATGGTTCAAAGTGAAGGTTGGAAACCGAATTAAGAAACTCCAGTTCTTGCTTATTCAGTATAAACATTATTGAATAGTATAATTATCTCAGAATAACAGAATTGGAAGCGAGGTCTTAGTGGTCTTCTAGTCCACCCACTGCTCAAATTGGAAACCCTATACCATTTCAGACAAATGATTGTCCATTCACTTTGATTCCTTAACACAATGTTCTCACCATGTTGATTGTAGAGGCATGCCATTCCCCCCTTCTGAAACAGAATGAATCCTTACTGCACATTCAGCTCTGTTATCCATACAAAATACCAAATAACAGAGTTGAGAGAGACCTTGGAGATCTTCTAGTCAAAATTCCTGCTCAAGCAGGAGACTCTATACTATTCTGGACAAATGTCTGTCTGGTCTCTTCCTGAAAACCTCCAGTGATGGAGACCCACAATTTATGAAGGCAAGTCATTCCACGGATTAACTCCACTGTCAGGAAATTAGTTCTAGATAGCTTCTCTGCTTGATTAGTTTCTATCCATTGCTCTTTGACCTGCCTTCAGGTGCTTTGAGGAATAGGTTGACCCCCCTCTTTTCTGTTGCAGCCCCTTAAATATCGTAATACTGCTATCATGTTACCCCTAATGCCATCTCTGGGGTGTAATGTACATCAAATGCCTTTCTTTCCACCATCCATGACAAAGCTTGGAGTTGTAGTAGACATACAAAAAGGCCAGTGTCAAAATGCAGGACTCAATATATCTTGGAAACCTTCCCTGATTCAGGAGGTGCTTTATTTTATTTATTTATTTATTTATTTTTAAATTTGTATACCGCCCTTCTCCCTGAGGACTCAGGGTGGTGAACAGCCAAATAAAAACATAAACTACAAACATTAAAATACAATTAAAAAGATATATATAAATTTGGCCCCACGATTAAAAACAAATTTACCAAATTTTAGATGTGAGAACCTAGTTTGGGTTACCTAGAGTGAGGAAAGATCAGTGACTTCAACCCACCATCTGAAACACAGCTGAGAATGTGGTCAAATGCAGTGTGGTTGTTGGGATGGCATTACTATAGCCTTGAAGTTGTAGTAATTCTCTCGAAAGTGCTGTTGTATTGCCAGAATTCTCAGCTGTTTCTCTACCACAAGATTGATGTAATGAGACCCTGGCTAGTCCCCAAATTCCCAAGAAGTAGTGATGAAGCCAACAATACAGTTATGGCAATATAAGGAATGAAACATCAGGAAATGACATTCTTATGAGATACCTATAAACCACAGTTAATTGTTATGCAGTTAATCCCTGCATAAAGTTACCCATTCTTTATACGAAAGTAAATAAATAAATCTTGTTGTCAGCATCAGGTTTTTTTTAAATTTTATAAGACAGGTTCCTATCCCTACAAAGCTAAAACAAATATGCCTTTTCTGTATATCCCATTCAGAATTATATACTCTTTATGATAAATGAAAGATGCACATGTTTTTTTTAAACAACTAGTGACTAATGCTAGGAGCAGCTTATTATTGCCATCTGAGTTGAAAGTTTAAATAATAAACCCGAGCATTGTAAACCTTTGTTGGGTTGGTATTTTGTGTCTCTTGAAACCATTAAGGAGTATCAGGATTTTGAGCTGTGACTCATGGTTTAGGGGATTTCTTAGCAAAATTACATATTTTTCTCAAGATCTATGTAAATTACAATTCCAGGAAATCATTCCCCTGATGACCAAGAGGTCTGAAACCATTGGGTTTTCTAATTTTCTTGTTTGAAGTTAGGTCTATACACCATTATATTGTTACACAGAAAATACAGTGGTGCAAAGATTAATATAGACAGTCTCTCTATATTGTCAAATGCTTACATGTCTTTTTCAAGTAGCAATGCATGTGTCCATGTTGAGATACATATTTAATTTTATGTGGAGATGCTTTCTTTGTTAATTACTGGTGTCTATTTTGAAGGCCTAAAATTGTGTGGACATAAGCATTAAAGAAGTAAATAAAGACTGCAAGTCTTTATTTTATTTCATAAATAAATTTGGACTTGATTTGAATTTGATCTTTAACATGCCACTTTAAATAAAACAATCAATATTGTGTGTTTATTCATAATTGGACTCTATTACCTGAAATTGCAAAAGATAATGCATAAATTAAATTCTATTTAACAGCTTATTGGATTTGCTTATGTATATAAATTCTAAAGGCAATAATTTATCTATTGTTTATCTATTGTGAATTGTAATATTGCTGTGATTATACGGTAGTTATATGCAAAGTAGATTTCCTTTCCTACTAAAGGAGACAAATAAATAATTCTGTCCTTATATGTCCCTAATATATTTTTTCCAATAATGAATAAGGAAGATAGTTGATTTTATGTGTGAAAGGCATACATTGTTTTTTTAAAAAACACCTCACTCCAACTACTTGACTATTCACCGCAGTGATTTAGTATATTTAAAATTCATAGACAACATAGGTATAAGATAATTTCATGTGCAGATTCTAACTACCTAAACAGGATACAGGAATATTAATTAGAAATCAGTTGTTTGAATTATTGCACAAGTACTCATTCACTTACATTTTTCAATGCACAATATTCCTTAACCCAGGGGTGTCAAACTGGCTGCCTGCAGGCCGGATGTGTCACGTATAGGCCACGCCCACCCCAGCTCCGGGAATGAGAAAAACATCATGTAATGGCAACATGATGCAGCAAATTTTTCACCCGTGCCTAAACCTGTATTATTATTAAAAGTTATTTATACTCAGTATTTTCATCTAATAAGATTGCTACCTGATGGTTTTGTGAAATATGTCCTCAATTTCTAGTTGAATTAAATACATTTAGCCCTGATTTACAACCACAACTGAACCCAAAATGTCTGTTGCTAAGCAAGACATTAAGTGATTCCCCCCCTCCATTTTACAACCTTTCTTGGTTGTAAGTGAATTTGTTAAGTGAATCACAGCAGTTATTAAGTTAGTAACATGGGTGTTAAATGAATCTGGCTTCCTCATTGATTTTGCTCGACAAAAGGTTGCAAAAGGTGATCACATGACTCCAAGACACAGCAACTGTCATAATGATGAACCAATTGCCAAGCCTCTAAATTTTGATTACATGACCACGGGGCAGCTGCAATGGTAGTAAGTGTGAAAAATGATCATAAGTCACTTTTTTCAGTGCCGATATATGGTCACTAATCGAATTGTCATAAGTCGAAGACTACCTGTGTGGTGGTGATAATGATGATGGTGGTAGTGGCTGCCTTGTGGTATAACATCCCTCTGAGATCTAGGCAGCCCCAACCATGTCAGGCCTCTAGAAAGACTTGGAAGAGCTGGTTTTACACTTAGCACTGGGGCAAGGTTATTAGTTGAGCCCAACATGAACGAATGAGTCTCAGCTTTATTATAATATAGTTTTACTAGGGGTTTTTTAGGTTTTACATTGAGCATAAGCTGCTCAGAGTCACAAGACTGAGATGGGTAGCTATATAAATACAATAAATGAATAGAAGCTGTTCTGCATGTAAATTTATAATCGTTCTATCAATATCCAGTTATGAGCCAGAATCTCATTATTCAGTGATTGGTTTTCTGAATTCTGTATTAACTGAATTAACCATGCTTTAGCCAATATTTATTTATTTTTTTGCTTCATCAAATGTTAGAAAAATTAATTCTTCTCTCTCTCTTGTTCCCATGCAGCAAAATGATGCTCCAAAACCTGGGCCAGGTGTCTGCTTCAGAAGTCAGTGCTTCTGCAATTATTCCATGCTTGTCTCCTCCAGTTTCCCTGGGCTTTGAAGATTTCACAAATCTGACCCCATTGGTGAAAGAGGAATTAAAATTTGCCATTCAGAATAGGTGCCTTTCGCAGAGGATGCCCTCCACCTTGGATACGGTCATGGTTTCTGATAGATCTGATGAAACATCTATTTTAAAAAGAGAGGTACTTTATTTTTATTTTTAAGCTATGTTCCACTAATTCTAATATGCTTTCTAAAAACAGAAAATGTCTTCCCTCTGTATTATTATTTATTATGATCATTATCATTGTAATAATAATGTAATTAAACTTATCACAATATAAAATACAAATGAAAATAGTTGGAAAATGGGGAAGGGAAAGGAGGAAAAAGTGTAAAGGGGAAAAAGAAAGAAAAGAAAAGCATTGACTTCCGACTCTTTTTATGGTAGTGGAATAAAATATTACCACCTCAACTTTTTATTTTTTACATATTTAATATATATTAGCCATATCTATTGTATAACAACAAACTTATCTAATCAGCAAAACCCAAAATCAAAGTTTGATCCTCCCCCATTTCAACATAAAATCCAGAAGCGATTTCCAAGTAGAAACAAAGTTGGATGTGTTTTTTCTTTGATTAGAGTACGGGTGTCAATCTTGCTGTGTCATGTTGCCATCACATAATGTTGCGGAGCTGGGGTGGGTCTAGCCTGTACGTGACACATCCGGCCTGAGGGCCGCCAGTTTAACACCCCTGGATTAGAGCATTTAATTTAGCCGTCTCTGCTAGTTCCATTAGATTTTCCATCCATTACAGCATTACATAATCAGAATGTTTATTATTATAAAGTTATTAGTGACAGTGACTTTCTGTTGAATCAAAATTGACTCTACTTGATTAGATGAAAGTACAATAGTGTGCTACTGCCTTCTTCCAGAAGATAGATAGGTAGATAGATAGATAGATAGATAGATAGATAGATAGATAGATAGATGATGGATGGACAGCCAGGCAGCCAGCCAGATAGATAGATTTCCCAGTCTAATATACAGTTTGGGGTTCCCTAATTATTTTCCATACAATAACTAATGCGATCCAAATCTGCTTATGTATTTACCTTATCTAACCATGATGACATCAAAATGATAAAGTAGTGAAGCCACACACTAGAACATAAGGTGCAAAGTTTGTCTCATAATAAATTTTGACATTTGCTGCAGTGGTGAGTTCTACTTACCTTTACTACCGGTTCACATCGGAAGTGTGTGTGCACGTGCTTCTGCACATGCGCAGATCACCTATGATGACGTCCAGGTTGGTGGGCGGAGCCTTCTGCGGTTTTACTACCGGTTCTTGCAAACCGGTCCAAACTGGGGGCAACCCACCACTGATTTGCTGCCTTCCTGGACACCTATGCCTGCTTAGCTTTCAAAATCAGACAAAGTTGGATAGGTGCTGCCACCTGTTGTGACAAATTGGTTAGTCCCTTTGGCATTTGCATTAATGATCTTCATGTGCTTGAATGGGAATGCCTTCATGAAATACAAGCAATTTTGGAAATGTCTGAATCTGGAAGGCATCAGGAAAATGAAAGGTCCTGTAACTATTACTGGTTTTATAGTTATGCAATATAATTCAGTTCATACATTCTTGGATCACATGCTTTTCAGAAAGGACTATATCACAATGTAATTCATTTTGCACATAAAAATTCTTCATTCCCTGGCATCTTTTTTTTTTAAAGGCAATGAAAAATATATCAGCATGAGATTTTAATGGAGAATTGATAATACTCACTTCCTACTCTTTTTCTCTACGATAAGAAAAGACATTCCATCCTGCTCAGAGGCATCATTTTTAGTATTCTAGGATGTAAGGTTGTGCTCTGGCAGAGTATGGTTTCTGAAGATAAGCCTTATTAGGACTTAAACCTGCTTAGAGAAAAAAATTCAGAATGAAACTACCCTCTTTAGTAGATCAGATAAATCCAAGTATATTTTCTGTTATTTGGAAACTGTAGGGAAGCTTCTTCAAGGTTTTCTGATTTACCGTACATCAACCTTCCCAGAGGTTTTCTGAGGTTTTCTGACTTACTGTACCTCAATCTTTTATGTTCCCATGATCTTCTAAACATGCAAGATAACTTCTATTCTGTTTCATACAAGGTTAAAGGGCCAAACTAACCAGTTAGTCATTTGGTTGGCAAGGAACAAATCAGACTTACTGCTATTATAACATCTGTAGGAAACATAAAGAGTTTCTCTTTTGCACACCCCTGCTCCCTTTTTGACTGATCCAACCCTTATCTCTTTGGATTCTGTTAGTGCGCACCCCAAGAAGATGAAAGGAAAAAACGTCGGAGAGAAAGAAATAAGATTGCAGCAGCAAAATGTCGAAACAAAAAGAAGGAAAAAACAGAATGCCTGCAGAAAGTAAGTTAACCGATGCTTTCTAATTAATATCTGCAAAATATAAACACATCTATGTACGGTGAAAAGGTCCTTAAAATTTCATGGATAAAATAACTGTGAAGATTTTCACTGTGAGTTGCTGATTAATTATAACATTGGTTAACTTGTTAATGGTGAAATAATTCAGGCTCATCAATCTGGAGAGAAAATGTAATCTTACACTAAAGCTTTAGAAGTACTTTAGAAGTGCTTAATTAATTAAGGTTTCCATTATATTTAAAAGGATCAAACAAACCCTCACCATACTTACAATTAAACACAGTAGCAGAAAACTGTATTTTTTTTCTCCCAAGTAACTGATCTTTAAAATGGGATCCTTCCTTCCTTCCTTCCTTCCTTCCTTCCTTCCTTCCTTCCTTCCTTCCTTCCTTCCTTCCTTCCTCTGGTTGTGTTGGACTGTATCTCTTATATTCCCCAGCTATCTCAAAAATTAATAGAGAGCATTAGATTGCAGAAAATAGAGGTAGCAAGTGATAATAATAGAAAATATATCTATTCATTAAATTTATATCTTCCTTCTCCTTTAGATTGCCTCCCTTAGTTGTTTTCCCGGCTCACCTATCCTACAAGTTGAGATATAGTGACTGCCTACCCTATAGGTTGAGATATAGTGACTGAACTATAACTGATCAAAGGGTTGGACTAGGGTACTCCCAAAATCCATTCCAACCTTATTATTCTGTGTTCTGTATTATAATTATCATGAATTCCACTCCACTTCCTTGAACCATTGTACCACAAGGCAGGAATTTGTTTGGTTGAGTTGGAGCTGCAACTTCAAGAAACAGAAGATTCTTGTGGGAAATTTAAAATTGGAAGAGTAAAAAGATATATTGTGGATAGGAAGATAATAGCTTGTAAAAGGAGTATGGAAAGGAATGAGGAGGCATTTAAAGTGTATGAAAAATGTACTGGATAGTCTAAACATGGGGGAAGTGAATAATTTTAGCTGCAGAATTTTGCATAGAGATAAAAAGATTAAAGCTGATATACAAGGAAAAAGATACAAAGAAGAAGCCATCATAATCATCTATGTAACCTTGACAGAAAATGGGTTTCCATATTTCCCTGTACGTATTATCATGTGAATGAGTCCTAAGCTACATATTTTTTTGTTTTTCCCTTGTATTTTTAAAACTATCACTTCTATGTTTACACCTTTCTTTTGTTGCCAGGAATCAGAAAAACTGGAAACAATCAATGCAGAACTGAAAGCTCAGATTGAAGAGTTGAAAAACGAGAAGCAGCACTTGATTTACATGCTCAACCTACATAGGCCCACCTGTATTGTCCGTGCCCAGAATGGTAGGACCCCAGAGGACGAAAGGAACCTTTTCATTCAGCAGATCAAAGAGGGAACCTTGCAAGGCTAAACAATAATGAGGCAGTGCTCAATGTTCTCACCATTAAAACATCAGAAGCCACGGAGAAGAAATTTCAGCATTTGTGGCCTCCATTGACTCAAGAGAAGATGGATCTGATATGATTCTGCTGAGAAGAAAGGACTATGGTAGCTTATCTTCAGCTTTCCCTAGCAAAGACTCTGTTGGGTGGAAGAGAGCCACAGCCTTTGCTCCAGGTCTAACCAGCTGCCATACTTGCTATCCTAGAAGCAATATGACTCTAGACTTGTTAAACTCCTGGTGGCAATCATGCACTTGCAATGTTTCTGGTAGGGCCAAAGGGTTCTCTATGATGCACATTTGATGAACTGCCAAGCTGAAAGGATTCCACTTGCTAGATAGGGAATGTAGGTGAACTGGGTTGTGTTTTGTTTGTTTTGTTTTATACTTTCAAAGAAAAGAGGTTAGCAACTTCCAGAACGCTATTTTCAGTTCCAAAAGGCATTGCAATATAATGGGAATTGCTGTTTCTACAACTAATACAAGATTTAACTTGGGCACTGCACTTTGTTAAAAAATGTTTTCATAAAAGCCCTTCTGTGGATTTTTGATGACTCAACTTAGAGGTGATTGTGGGACAATGTGACAAGCTTCAGTGTATTGCAGAATTGCCACCGAATTAAGACTCAATATATCAAACTGGAGCATTACCATTCTTGGCTTACTTTAAGAAGGGGGAATGTCCCTTTCAAAACTCAATTAATGAGTCACGTGCAGTATTCAAAAGACTGTTATACGATCATGGTATAATCACTAGAGATGTAAAATTGTATGCCTTCCTGACTTGTGATTTATCTTGTCCTTGATCTTCATCTTACAAATGTTTCCTTGGCACAATCTTTTTCAGAACCAGAGAATGTAATTGCTGGCAATTTACAAATATTGATTTATATATAGACATTGATTAAGTGAAAACATTGTCCACTGATGAAGATTATGGCTCAGGTAGGAATAGGGATGAAAAAGTACAGTAAAGGTGGGCTCTGTGGTTTGGATTTGCTTTGATGGAATGTTTCACATCACAAAAGCAATGCTATTCTTTTCATGAGGCAAGGTGAGGCAATTCTTCTTGGTGAGCCTGGACTTGGGGTTGCCTTGAATCCTTGCCTGGCAGATCCATGAGTCAGAAGAGACTTCGAGTCAGCTCCTGGCAGCACCAGAAGAAGCTTGTACATGCACAGAAACGTCTTTCATCTAGTGAACCTGTCAGAGTCAAAACCAATAAAATGATGTAACATGGCCTTTTTGCTTTTAGAAATGGGTCAGAGGAATGTCACTTTAAAGGGATATTTTATTGACAGTATCCCTTTGAAGGCTGGTGAAGAAGTAGTCCAAGAACCTTGACTACTTCTTAAGAACTTCAAAGTAAGCCCAGGAGATACTTCTTTTATCATTCTGTAAAGTAGTAGAAGCTAGTACTGGAGGCTTCCTAATTGTATTTAAGACAGCTGCTGAGTCTCAATCCATGTTGGGCTGATATATGGACATCTGGATCTTCTTAGAATTATGGGAGCATATCTTAAAACCAGCACTGGCCTTCCATATAATCAAAAGTAAATGTTAAACAACAAAGATAATAGTCTGTTTAACTGGCAATGTTAACTTTTAGCTTAAACTTCTTAAAGTGCTCTTCTGTAGGTCATTCTTCTAGATATGTAACAGCTAAATTCTCCAAATTCCCAACCAGCATGATCAAGAGACAATGCACAGTAGGTGTTATGGGAGTTATGGGAGTTATGGGAGTATTTCTTTTGGATGACCAATGCATTATTTCTAAGGTTCTCCCTGGGAGGTGCTATGATTGTATTATTCTTACTGTTTTCAGCTGGAGGAATGACTGGTTTAGAGCAGTGTTTCTCAATCTTGGCAATGTTTTGATGGGTAGACTTCAACTCCCAGAAGTTGAAGTCCACCTTTCTTAAAGCTGTCAAGGTTGGGAAATACTGGCTTAGAGTGAAACGTATGGTGAAATGTTATGAAGCTGTAATTAGATGAAACTGTAATTTTGATGTGGGAGACTCTGTCCTGATGGATTATAGCAACAAAGGACTGAGGAGGAGAATGTTCCCACTTTTGCTCCTTCACACTCTTGGTTAAACTGAAATGCAGAAGGTTAAATTTGGGACCTCTTGCATAGGAAGCAGATGCTTTGATTCCTCCCTTATTCCCAATAGATTTCTTCACAGATGAACCTTCTGACTGAAGTCCTGACTGAGATAAAACCCCAAGCGCAATCCTTCAGTTGTCTACACATATGACTAATTTGAACAGTGCCAATTATTATTATGCAGAAGTGATGGGAAGGGAGGATTAATTCCAGATACCATATGCCTTGTTCAAAAGGCCAGCCTCAGTTCCCAGGCTTTTCAGTGAGGATATCTACATATTCCTAAAGAGAACAAGAATATTGTGTCTCAGATTTTAACAATTCATATTTATAATAAAGAATAAAATTGAATTGGGAACTCTGTACGATGTTGAATATCATTTTAGATCTCAAATTCTGGAAAATTGAAGGGTTTGTTTTCAAAACCTATATTCTTCTTTACAAATTTCAAAATAATACAAAAAGAAAATTACAAAAATGAACAAAGGTTTAAATGTTTTCTGAAATATGTTATAAAATTTAAATTGGAGAACTCAAGTTTTTAATTCTGCAATTTTTGCTCTGGAAAAAACTTGATTTTAAAAAATGGCACATACAGTAGAACCTCTGGTCATGAACGCTTCTGACCACGACCAAAAAATTAGCAATTTTTCCCCCATGGCCGATTTCCCCTTCCCTGCCATTTTTTTTGTAAGCGCCAAATTTCCAAAATTAGGTTCAGGTCACAACCAAATTGGTTTGCAACCAAAGTTATGGAACAAATTATGGTCATGACCAGAGGTTCTACTGTACTTTAAAAAAAAATTGCTCAACTCTTTTAGGGAAATATTACATAATTCCTACATGTTTTAGTCTTTGAGATCTATTTTATTTAATGACAGAATTGAAGCAGTAGACTAAATAGCTTGCAAAAAGAATACTTTGTCCAAGCATTACTTCTGTTAAAATTCATATGCATGTACAATCCTCAAACAGAAACATCAAAATGTAGACTCTTGGTCTTGACTAGCTTATTTCTTATCTCACACTAATTTTTACATTCTGCAACAGAAGTATTTGATATGCTTTCAATAATCTGGATATAATGTTATGTCCATTACATTACTGTGTTCCAAATATATATATATATTTCATGTAACCAAAATACAAGGAAATGGGCCAAATTCTGTGTCTTTAGAGAAATATTTTTTCTTCCAGCATCCAAAATTGCTTTTTCTGAAGGTTTTTTTATCACCATATTTGACAATATATTCCAGTGGCCTTTATATATCAATTCATTGACTAAACTTTATATGGAGAGATATTATATAACTGCTAACTTCTAGCAGCTGAGCAAATTGGGTTTATTTAACAATGATTCTATGGACCTCTGCAATTATCTATGATTATACAGCATATAACCTTCTGTAACTGTTGTCTCTGAAAGCATTCTTTCAATGTAGATGCTGTGAACTGGATCCAAAAATGAAAAAATATAGCCTGTGCTTCAAAGGGCACAGAAGAATATCCCAATAGGCTCCGTCATTAGGGTAACACGTTCCTTGCTTTAGTGAAAGTTATCCTTAACATGAAAGTTGAGAAACATGGCCAGAGCAGAGAGAGTCAGAGAGTCACTTTAAAAAAAGAGGAAAGAGACCTGGAAATTATCCATGCCCAATTAATCCTCAAGCAGCAGACCAAGCTACTAATGAAGGAATTAGTTCAAATCTTCCCCATTCCAGTGAGATGCACTGTATTATTACTTACATGCTAGGAATGGGTTCCAAATGTGTACTTCTGCATGTAAATTTGCATATATGTCAGCCAATCTTGTAAGCTCCTTTGCTCTTTTTCTTGTTCGTTTGGGTGGGAGTTGAGTTGATATATTTGCTTTGATGAATTTTCTTGTCATCCTATCCCAGTTTTCACAATTACAGTATATTTCTTCTACTTTGGAAGAACATCTCAGGATTTCCTTTCATTTTGTTTAATTAATGATCTAGAATCTCATAGATGTATGGAGTAGATCTTTTGTAAGCAGAAGATAGCTTCCGCTTATACAAGGACTCTCTGACTTCAAGGCCCTTCCCAAGATAATAAAAGTTACCTTCAATGTTAGCACAATATAATACTCCCAAAGGCATTTACAGACCCACTGTCCATATATTTCAACTGTTTCCAAAAGCCATCCAAAAAACCAAGTAATTTCTGATGCTGTTTTATGTATCATGTTCTATAGACCATTTCATGAGAGAATTAAGATTTTTCTCTTAAATATTTTTCTATGCGTGTTTGATATCCTATTTAAAATGACGCAGGCGTCATGTTGCTGCTGCTGCTGTTGCTTCAAGTTACCCAAATGTTGTTATCTAGCATGCAGAACGTTTACTAAAGCGCTGCTACCTTTGTCAAAGGTATTTTTTTAGCTGTGGCTGCACGTTAGTTCATTTGAGTTTGGAGACAGCATGTGCCTCAAGATGGTACAATGGTATATTTTTTTCATAGCTTGAGAGAATAATGGACAGAAAGACTGGGTGTAAAATATTCTGTAATCTATTTTCAGAACTGTACTCTGATGAGCTCTATGTCAGAAGAAAATCCACCATGCAACTTTGCCTGTTTGTAATGACTGTAGATGTGATCATGGTGGAATTTTCCCTTATTATTCTAAAGCATATGCAAACCCCTACAAGATCAGATATTGTTCTTTGGGGTGGTTAGGAGATATTTGAATGGGAGAAGTGCATGAATGTATTTATTTTTATTTGAACATTTAATAATACAATAAAGATGGTTTGTTTGTTTTTTTTATTAAGTTTTATGTTTTGATACTTTCATAATAATAAAAACTAATGTGTGTTTTCCCCTATTTGGCTTAATTTGTCTTGTTTGAAGGGCCAATGTTCATGTAGAACTTCTAGTTTTTTTTCAGTGTGTCCTAACTAATGCCAGTTCGCTGCATGACCCTTAGCTAGTGCCCATGTTAAGCCAACATCATACCTCACTTCCCCCTCTGTGCCAATGTCATCATTTTTTACCTGGACTTCTATTGCCTTCACTCATCATGCTATTGTAGGGTATGCTCTGCACCTAGAATAAATTGTCCAATTAGTCATCAGTCAAACTAGCCTGAATATTAAAAAAGATTTTGCAGGTTCTGTAACTGATACAGTACTAATGATCATGGCTCTTCCATTATGTTATGAATAGGATCTCCATGATTGGCATTAAATTGATTTCCCTAGAAGCATCTTCTTCAATCCTCCAAATGTATTAGGAGTATATTGCCTAGAATATTCAGCTCATAAAATTTGTAGAATTAGATAATTCAATAGAATTTAATTAATAGAAATTCAACGTATCTGGTAAACCTCTGTTTAGGGAAGATTTCTACATCATTACATTTTTGGCATTTAACTGCTATCAGCCCTAATATCAGGCTCATTGGATTTAAATAATTGCTAGGGGAGCCACATGATTTCTAATACATACCAAGCTATGAACAAATATCTCTTCTAACTATGCTCAAATAATGAGAAAAAAGGGGCAATACTTTCAGAATCTAATTCAGATCATAAATTAATCAATCACCAGTTACACTGAGATACTATAAGGGTACAGAGATGATAGATAGATAGATAGATAGATAGATAGATAGATAGATGAGAGATAGATAGATGAGAGATAGATAGATGAGAGAAAGAGAAAGATAGATAATAGATAGATATGGATTTCAGGATAATAAATATAGGACCTTCATATTTCCAGTGATAGGATCTAAATAATTGTCCTTGTCTTTTCTTCTTAAACTTGAAAGCCCCAAATGTAACTTAAATGTAACCATTTTTAAAAAATCAAATGTATATGTCTTACTCCATTTAAGAGCATATTCTCACTTCCACATCTCCAGTTCTGCTTTTTCAGTGGCTGCTCAGCATCTTATCTGAAAGTGAATTTTTGGACACTTAAAATTTTGCAACTATTTTGCAAACCTTCTGTTGACTTAATTGCCTCTTTAAAAATGCTTTGTTCATTTCTACTGCATTTTAATCAGTTTGGAGTAATCTATTGGAAAATACAATAGACAAATACAAGGCAATGGTAAGAGATCCAGATCCAAAAGTGACTGCGGCCATTTTTTTTCCCCTGTCAGCTTCTCTCTTGCTTTATCACTCTTTCTTTCTGAGCTATCCTCTAGTTGATTTGGATTTTTCTTTTTTCTTTCTCCAATTGCAAGCAAGTTCTGGGGGTAGTTTCTTCCCATGTTGCTCTTGGCTGTTCATGAAAACAGCTTCGAAGAGTCCAGTCTGAGTTGCAGTGATTTGGCAAAAGAGCTGGGTTGGTGCTCACTCTGGACTATGACTATCACACTCTGTGACTGAGTCTTCTCCTGATTCTTTCCCTTCTCATCCATGCAGGAAAGGCAAGTCTCATAGGCTGGCTTCTGTCCAAGGATATCTTCCAGTGCCTGTCTTTTCCTTTTAGGGATGGTTCTCACTAGTCTTAAAGATTTAGGGGAAAACAAGGAAAGGGAGTCTTTGTAGCAATGAGAGAAAGGGGTGGGAAAGCAAGGGAGCATGCTTCTTGCAGTGCAGACAGAAACGGAAAGGTGTCTGTTGCAAGATCTAAGGATGGAATGGAGGGATGGGCTTCTGTTGGGGATGGGGGAGCCACAAGAATAAGGAGTTAAATTGACTTGGTATTTGAATCAACCATACAATAAGAAACGATATTTGCTATTTGTTCTATCCATTCCTTGATGTTCGACCAAAAGTTTTTTGCTGCCGGGCACGTCAACAAATAACAAATAACAGACCAACAAATAGAAAGGAAACCAGAAACATTTATGTTAGGAATTTTTACAAGTACATATTCCAAAGAAATAAAATATTTAATGCTACATATCTTGACTGCAGCACGAAAAGTATATGCAAAAAATTGGAAACAGAAAAGAACTCCAAATGAGGAAGAATTGATAGATAAGATTTTAGAATGTGCTGAGATGGACAGATTAACAAAAGAAATTAAAGAAAAAGAGGAGACAGACTATTACAGAATATGGAATAAATGGTATAAATGGCTTAAGACTAGAAATAAAGAATAATGACTATTAGGAGAGAAGATTACAATTAGAAAAATGTATATATAACAAATGTATGGAGTGGAATAAAAATGTATATAACAAGAATGTAGAAGTGTATAATATTCAAGATATAATTAAAATACATAGATCTCGATAGGGGGAAAGGAGAAAAAAAAAGACAATGATGGGAAAAAAAAAGAATGAAATGAAGACACAGGGGAAAAAAAGATAAAGTAATAGAAGGAAGACCATGACGAAACAATGCTTAAAAATGATAAGATATTTATATGTTGTATGTTATGTGAATGTCATATATGTGTTATAATAAAATTACAAATTTTATAAAAAAAGAAAAAGAAACAATATTTGCTGACTAAGAAGAACATAAGACTCCATTATCCTAGGAGGAAAACAATTCCATAGGGCGGTGATGAGGAAGGAATTATGTGGAGCACTCTCATCAGTTGGATCTGAGGTGATACTAGTTTGGAAGGGAATATTGCAGATCATCCACTCAGAGGAGGTTAAGATGTCATAGGACCAAACCAGCAATTATGAAACAGGACTTCAAAACTTGGGTGATGTAAATGGCAGAGGAAATGACCTTGAGGGACAGGAGAAAGAGCTGTTACCAAGGCAATGGTCAGTTAAAAGCAGTAAGAGACCAAAGCAAGAATGTAGCATGCAGATACATCTCAGACAATCCATCCCTAGTTTTAATGAAGATAAAGGGAAGAAGTGGGAGAAGCAAGATTCTGTTGCTACAATATAGCTTTACAATAAAGTAATATTGATCTACATGACGTTGGTTTCCTAGTCTGGTGTACCTTGAAGGGCACAGGAGGGGGTGCATTTGAAATGGATTGGGAGAGGGTAGAAGATGACATAATATGTTTCTTTACTCATGAAATGGTGGGTGGACAATACTGGCAATAGGGCAAGCAGAAAATGCATATCTTCCCTCTTTCATTCTTTCTAGCCTCCACACATCTGCTCAACTTTCAATAGATCCAAATATATCTTCTGCCAATTAGAGCAAGTATCTTGCAAAATAGAGCAAGTATTCTCTAGTTCATAGGAGTATGACTATGTACAAAAATCAATACTCCCTGGAAAGATATTTCTGCCTCTAGAGGGCTCAGTTAGGGTTACTAAATCACTCAGTAGTGTAACAAAGCTATCTGTAGCAGCTTCCTATATAAAATAAATTATTCTCAGTTTATTTGGGGGATGGCAGCAGTGAGACAATTTTATTTCTCTGACTCATGTTATTAAAAATCCAAACTTGTAAATAGTATGAGCTGCTCACCAGCATGGGATTTGATGGATGTCCGTATAATTGAAAGTTCAATATCAATAAATTAAGATAAAATAGTGCTATATTTTTGTTTGTAATTCTCCAAAGACAAGTCATTCTTTGTAATCCAAGCAGAATAATTGTCTGAGACATTAAACCGCAAATCATGAAGGTTTTAATAGGTAGAGCTGTTAAACCTGCATGACGTATTCACTCAAGAAGTTTAAACATTCCAAGGGAAATAAAAGCCAGAATAATGAAAAACAAGATGGCTTCAGAGCAACTTCTAGATCTGGTAAAATCTTTGCGAAGTACCCTCAAAAGTATAGAATATTTTAAACCTCTTCTCTGAGATCAGAAAGAGAGCTAAAAATATAAAAGGGGATTGTAGATTTTGCTGCCATGCCTTTTGCTGACAGAGAAAGTGTCTCAGGTCCTATTTATGACTTCAAGGAACTTAAATTTTGAGAGCATCTAAACCAGTGGTGGGTTGCCCCCGGTTTGGACCAGTTCGCAAGAACCAGTGGTAAAACTGACAGGAGGCCCCATCCCCCGCCCCGGATGTTGTTATCAGTGATCTGCGCATGCGCAGAAGCAAGGCACGCGTGCGAGTGAAGCAAGCGCTCACGCGAGAGAGATCCCATTGCGAACCAGTAGTAACGGTAAGTAGAACCCATTCCCTGATCTAAACCTCCAAAGAGGTTTTCCTCCAGGTTTGGATAGGCCAGTGGCTGGAGCATCTCTAGGAAGAAATGTATATGACATGTAAAAAGGATGGCTTTAGATGGCTTTAATTGCGTATTTATAACGATCTTAACTTCTTTGATTCTTTTCCCCTGTAGATGCTCTTGATTAGTTGGTGTTGTAGATAGCATGCTTACTTTTTTACTGTTAAAGAGATGGATACTGCACTAGATATCAAAGCTTTTATTATCAATCACACTTCATTGCAAGCTCCAGTGGACTTATAAATGTGGCATTGGAAGCAGGAAATTGATGGTAGTGGAAATTGGTCTCCACTCAGTCTTCAGCTTCACTTTCTGGTCATACTAATTCTTTTGGACTGTGCTATATATGCCAAGCTTTATTTTCATGCTTAAGGTCCATTTTGTATACTTTCTTACTGGAAGGAGAAAGTCCAATTTTAATTATTATTCTGATTGTCACCTTTAATAAAATCAGGGCTGCTTTTAGTTTTCATAAAAAATTGGGCATGTAAAGTAGGAACCTTAGAAATGTTGATCAGGCAGCTTCTACGGGGCCAGACACTGATAGTTGCAGAACTGTGTATCATAGAGTAGGTAGCTCACTAACTTAGCTCTTAAGATATTTGTCAAAGCCATGAAATGCTTATGGTTGTTAGTAGAGAATCAGAGGATGTTCCTTGTCACAAAATCTTGTAAAGATAGATCGGTATCTATCTTGTTCAGATGAAGATGTCAAGGCTCAAATTGGAGTTCTTAGACCTGATTTCTTTGATGCTAATGTTGATAATTTCCAGGAGTGACAGATCTCTAATTGCTTGAGGTATAATTTCCACCATTTTTTTAAAAAGTCTGGTTGTGCACCATTTTATTAATTACTGGATAAATGGTGAAGTTGTGCACTAGTGCAGGGGTATCTAACTTGATCCCATTGTGGGCCGTATCAGGATTTTGTTTGCCCTTGGGGACCCGGGGTGGAAATGGCCTGGTCATCACAGCTGACTGGGTAGGTGTGGCCAGGATGGGCTGGGGCGGCATGGGCCGGTCCCTCGCCAGTTCCTGGATGGAATTGCAGGACAACTCTGGGTCTATCGAGGGCCGGATTCAGGCTATGGACCACATGTTTGACATGTCTGTACATGATTTATTAAACACACACACACACCCATCATATACTAGAGAAGTAGTTAATTCCTAGAAAGAAAAATAGTAACTTAAAAAATCTGCTGGGTCTCAGACTCAGACCTATAATATTCTAAATGTTAAGCAGATATAACTACAATGCCTTTTCTTAAAGGTTGTTACGGAAGACATAAAGAGTAACAGAGACAAGAAAAGAGTGTTTAGTTAAAAGTTGTTGTACCTGCACAGACAGGTATGTGTATTTTCATGTTCTATGTGTATGTGCGTGCTCGCTAATGAAACTATATCTGTGCAGTAGGCAGAGCAGACAGTAATTGTCTAGTGGGAAAGGCTGATAGTTTGCAGTATGAACCGAATACCTTGCAAACTGTTACCGAAGTGTTTCTGTCCAAAAAGCATTTATTAAACTGGTTTGCAATGAAACTGGAATGAGCACAGGAACAGTGTAAGGGTGCAGTGTGAACTGACTTTCAGTTACAAAACCTGAAACCTCTTCACATAGCACATTCATTAATAGATAACCACTAGAGGACAGTATGAATCAAAATATGTTCCCTTATGCTGCTCTACCTGAAATCTTTTAATGTCATTAGGTTTGCATCATTCTATGAATGCATCCATTTCCTATCAGCAAAAAATACAACTATATACAGGTAGTCCTCAACTTACAACAGTTCATTTAGTGACCATTCATAGTTACAATGACACTAAAAATATGACTTACAACCATTTTTCATACTGATGACCATTGCAGCATCTCCATGATCATGTGATCAAAATTCAGACACTTGGCAACTGACTCATATTTATGACAGTTGTAGAGTCCTGGGAACACATGATCTTCTTTTGTGACCTTCTGACAAGCAAAGTCAAGGGGGAAGCCAGATTCACTTAACTAACTTAACAACTAACATATCAGAGCCTCGGTGGTGCAGCGGACTAAGTGCTGTTAAGTGCTAGCACTTAGCTGCCAGCTGTCTGCAATTAGTGCGAGTTCAAATCTCACCAGGCTCAAAGTTGACTCAGCCTTCCATCCTTTCAAGGTAGGTAAATTAAGGACCTGGATTGTGGGGGCAATAAGGCAGCTTTGTATAGAACAACACCGCTTGGGGGTGGCTGAAAGCCCTAATAAGCAGGTATATACTTAAAAGTATGCATATAATGCATTATAAGCTGCCCTGAGTCTATGGACTCTACGGAGAAGGGCGGCATATAAATTGGACTAATAAATAAATAAATAAACTGCAGTGATTCACATTAACAACTTTGGCAAGAAAGCTTGTAAAATGGGGCAAAGTTCACTTAACAAATGTTTCACTTAAGAACAGAAATGTTGGGCTCAATTGTAGTTGTAAGTCGAGGACTACCTCGACTAATTACAGTATTTAGAGATACTGTTTCTTGACTTGACTGTTGGATTGGTTGGTTTGTATTGCCATTATGTCACATAATACTTACTATATAAGCAAGACAAACAAATTCCTAGCTTTTGAAAAATATATTCTAATCTACATCAACCGTCCCCAATCTTGAACCTCCCAAATATATTTATGTATATCTCCCAGAATTCCCAACTGTGATGGAAATTCTGGGAATTGTACTATAACCCATACAGAGAATTCTAGGCTGGTTGAGGAAGGCTGATCTACAATAGGAAAATGTAATGCCATTTACTTTCATTACACATGCTTAGCTCAAGGTCTGTCCAAACGACTTGTATGGTGTCTACATATTTAAACAATACTCAAGATTATTTAAACATCTTGGATTTATTCTCTTTTAAGCAATCTTGAAAAATCCAGACTTACATCTGGTTATGATAGCATTTCATTTACGGGAGAAACCTACATAAGCCCTGAAATGCCAATTCATGGTTGAGGAAACCACATGATATTATGATATGCATGACATTTGCAATCACAATGAATGGTGATAAGCATCATGTTTACAATAAGTATGAGTAGAATTATCAAGTTTATCTGGAAACTGAATGTTGCAATTGATGTGAGGAACTATGAATGATGGAAAATGAAGTCTTTCAGTTTTTCTTTTTGGCTATACATGTATACCTTGGGGGAAAGATATTTGACTACCCCTGAAATGCATTATGTTAAATTGAGCATTTGATTTCCCAATGAAAAAAGTAACCTTATCTGAATTCAGTATTTTCTCAAACTACTATCTTGGCTTAACTATGTTAAACTAAAAATATTGTTATATACAGTGTAACTGAAAGTTAACGTTTTACAACGTTATGACATTTGTTATATCCTAAACTGTCTTTTATAATGAAATCCAGTGCTTGTCTATTCAGACTCCTCACTGAGGTCATAGGGACTAATTTGATCAAAATGTGTAAAAAAAAATGGCTGCCTAAGCTTGTAGAATGTCTTTGGGGAGGTCATATGGTTTAAGGCCTCATTCGGTGTGTGTCAGAACATGATTACATTGTCTGGACATGGAAGTTGGATAGTTAGGGAAGTGTTGATATTTGGGTGGGAGACTACAAGAAAATTCCAGGCTATAGGCTTACTTCAGCAAGATAGTATTAGCCGTTATATTTAAGACAGAGAATGATAGTAGCCTATTTAAGGAAATCCAGCCAGTTACTGCTGTTGCCTTTTTTTCCCTTGTAACATCTGCTGACAGATATGATATCTGGTATCTTCAGTCTTCCAATATAAATTAGTATAACCATTTGCATTAGATGGGTTTAAGGATCTGATTAAAATAGGCAGGGCCACACAGGTTCTGTTTTTCTCCTTTTTACTCGGTTTGCTAAAGCAGAAAGGAGTTTTATTAGAACAGACAGGCACTTTCACTTTTACAACTTCAGCTTTGCTAATTGTGCATTTTTTTCCCTGTGTGCCAGTTTGCTCTTCTTCTCTAATGAACCATAGAGTAACAGAGCAGGTTGCTCTTTATCAACCACAATATCAACCTAATATATACTTTTTTCTATCTATGCCAGCAATTACTGGAACTAATCCTGTTTAATCATCTGTGTAACAACATGAATTAGAAATTTACCATTCATTTAACTCTGCAGAGCTGATAAAAAGCCATGGATTGCCTGCCAGATGGACAGACCTACTTATCTTCAACTCATGGCATTCTATGGTAGAAGATTCTTATAGAACTTTTTCTCTACAACATATTTCTCCTACTAGTTCATGCCTTCAAATGCTCTCACCCAGGATCCCATCAATTCTTATTAGTGTAAATTGCTCACTGGATTTCAGATTTACCATCCAATCTAGAAATTATTTAGAAACCAACAGACAATAGCCCAGGAGCCATTGGAACTGCCTAATCTATGTTAGTTATCATAGCATCTACCCAACCCAAGATTTCTTCACGACACAGCTTCTACTTCCCTAAATCTTCTCTGATGATATTATGACTTCTAATCTAACACTGATAGAAATCCCTCGGAACCTCCTTCTTTTCCTATAAAAACCTCACAAAAGTTCCCATAAAATCTAAATTAGTCCCTACTCTTACCTTCTGATCAGCGAGTGAGTGTATTGTTTCAGTGTCTGCGTGGATATACAAAAAGCCAGCAAGACTCTGAGGAGGAAATCAAGCTCACCACACTGTCTCTTCCTTTGACTTCTGTTTTAATGAGGTATTGCCTCCTTTTTGGCATGGTAATAAGCAGTTGCTGCTATATAGAGCTGACCTGAGATTAAATTCACAGAAGCCGTAAAGATAGGATAAGTTTTATGAAGCATGGTCCAAAAACCCAGACACAGTTATGTGTCTGCAGAGAAAATAAGTAGGTAAATATGGACTGATACAAACTCTTGCCTTATTTTTAAAGATAAGCATGTGCATATCTCAGAACTTGTAATCAGTTCCAGGACCAAACTCTCCCCAGTATAACACCTGGCTTTCTCCTGTCCCCAGCAGCTGCATAAATATAAATGCAAAATGTGTATTATGCATGGAACTTGAGTAGATCAATTGCTGATCTACTCACTCAGATATCTGTCAGTAGATTCCAATTTTCCTTTTGCCCATTTTTGTTCTAGAAGTTTATGTAGCTAGAATACATTTCACAAAATATCTGAGAACGTTTCTATTTCAGTTTCTCAAAGTGCATGCAGAGGACAATGAATACTTACCTGGAAATGAACTTCCTTCATTGTCTCAGAGAAACAGGCATCGAAATATAATTCTAAGAAGTCCAAATTACCGTTTTTATCTGTATTGTGGTAAACTAAGGAAATTTGTGGTTGCACATTTACTACTACTATTATACATGCTTATGGCCAATAGTTCAGCTATTACTAAATGAAAATTACAGGTAAAAAGCTCTTATTTGCAGGTATTATTTAGTGCTTACTGATGTATGTGTGCATGTGCGTATGCAGAGGGTATTCACTGAAAAATTGAACAACAAAATTTTATTTTGAAATTCTATTATGCCATACTCAGGCTTATTAATGATAGAAGAACTTGATGTAGAATCCTAGATCATTGGGGAAAATTTTATCTGTGATGGTTTCTGGACTGTAATTAGTAACTTTCTGGAGAAACTCAGTTGGCTAATCTGAATATTCAGAAAGTTCTAGCAACGTGTCACTTGTTCAGTTTTACATTTAAGAAAAGTTCCACTATCTGTTTTCATATATGTATATTACATTGCAGTTCTGTCAGATTGTCAGCACGCAGTGGTTTTAAGTGTAGCAGTAGCAACAAAAACAATACTAAAATATTAGTCCTACCAAGAGTAAACTTTTACTTTAAAACTTTTATGAAGAATGTTTATGAATGACTCTTACTTACAAGAATTAAGAGCATTTTACATAATTAAGTAAATGTTTAGAATAGCACATATTCAGAGAGAGAGGGAGGTAAAACATCCAGACCCGCATATATCTTCACATGATCATAGTTTATAAGCAAATAACTGACTGCATTGCAAAGTTCTGGAATAGCTAATAGGTTTTGAAAATAATGGCATCACAACATTGGCTCAAAACTCAGTTTTTCCATCTGTTGTGTCAGCATGTGTATTTCCATCATGCCATCAAATCTGAATATTCAGTTTGGGCCATTAATTAATTTGAAATATTATTAATCAATTATATTATTTCAATTATATTTAAGTTAATAATTGGCCTTTATCAGAGGTCCATGAAAAGGAAATACAAGTGCACATCAAACTTTGGAATAGTAATGACAGCTAGCTTATATCAATTTTTACATTTTTAGACAAAATCATGAAGAATAAAGCTATTGATTACTGGTCATGATGACTAATACATTATTTCTGGTATCAGAGGAAGATAATATGCTTCTGCTTAAATCAGGGGCAGTAATATGCTATTTCTTGGGTCAAAAACAGTATGGCTGTGAATACTTGTTATTGGCAAGCAAAGTGAAGGAAGTCTTCCTTATGTTCTTTCCACATACAGTATATTAGGTTAGCTCCTGTTGGGATGTTTGATCTAGATAGGCCTTTGTGTTATATAACAACAGTCTTCTATGTTCCTATTTGAGCTCCATTGAGCAGTAGCATTAGGGAGCATTAGGGATGATTTCAATGAGACGCCCATGAGAATTTGCATCCCTGCACTGTCCAATTTGCAGTATAGATACTCATCCAGGTAATCCAAATAGTCTTGTTGTAGGCTAACTGAAATAGCTCTAAGTAACATCAGGGTGCACATTTATCTTAATTCTTACATATGCTTATTTATTACAATTTAGATATTATTCCATATACTATTTGGATGAGTATGAATGAGAAAAGTAGAGTATTAATTCTAGTAATTGCCAGGAAATAAATAATACAGTACAATACTGAATAACAAAATAACACAGTTGAAAAGGACCTTGGAGATCTTCTAACCCTACCCCTGCTCAAGCAGGAAACCCTATAACTGTGATGGCGAACCTATGACACAGGTGCCACAAGTGGCACACGGAACCATATCTGTGGGCACGCGAGCGTTGCCTTACCTCAGTCCAGCACGCATGTGCACGCTGGCCAGCTGATTTTCGGGCCTTCCGGGCCCACCAGAAGTCGGGAAACAGGCTGTTTCCAGGCTTCTGGAGGGCCTCCGTGGGAGTGGGGAAGGCTGTTTTTGCCCTCCCCAGGCTCCTAGAAAGGCTCTGGAGACTGGGCAGGGCAAAAAAAATGGGCCTACCGGGCTCACCGTGCCATCATGTGCCAAAAGAGGGGGGAGAGTGGGGGGGGGTGTCACACGCTCATACGTGGGGGGACGGGGCGCATTGAATTATGGGTGTGGGCACGTGCGCGCACAATCCCCCCCACTACCCCCGCTTTTGGCACATGATGGCAAAAAGGTTAGCCATCACTGCCCTATAATATCTCAGACAAATAGTTGTCCAATCTCTTCTTAAAAAAACCATTTTGGAGCACCCACAACTTCTGGAGGCAAGTCATTCATCATTATCATATACCAAGAATTTAGGGTGATTGGAAAATTCTAAGGTCCTGGGGGGTAAAGTACATTATCAGTTAATATTTTAATTTTAAAAGGATTTTAGTTCCTACTTTAGGGTTAAATTTAATCTTTTTGTTTGTTTGTTTGTTTGTTTTTAAATTTTGTTAGGCAAGTTGGAGCTGGTTAATCCTTGAATGAGAATCGGGAAATAACAGGACAGGAAGTTAACAAGGAAACAAAGAAGACAGCGGATATCATTTCCAAATTGTTGCCAAGAATGTGGTTACTGAAGTCACCAAGAGTTAAGCTTGGCTTGAAGGAGACATTATATCTTTTAGCTGTCTTGGATGCAGTACTTTCCAGAACAACAGGGCAGGATATAGAGATATAGAGATACCGGATAAAGTGTTGTGTAACATTGCTATTAATAACTATATCTTCTAAACACACGTATTGCTACTGAATCCTATTAAGCTATCCTCTCAACAATTCCTATTCCTTTGAGCCATGAATATATTTTTACTCTAGTTTTTAAACCAACAGTTTAGTTTAACTTTGTTCACTAGGTTTGGAAACACAGATCCAGACCTTGGAGAATGCTGAAAAGCAATGGAAAAGTGGCCGCTGGAAAGGTATCTCCGATTCCATAGTAGTATCTCTATTTACACAGATCACAAATGATTTGCTGCCAGTTTTAGTAGCTAAAAAGGTCTGAATGAAGCTACCTTTGACTCAACTTCTTGTGGTTGTTAGCTTAGTTTGTGTGGCAGATTGCCATCAGTGAACAGAAAAACAGTAGTGAATTGGGAAACTCAATTCTTTTAGGCTTTTCATAAGGTTTATGTCTTTCACAAACCACTCTTTTGCATTCCTGAGCTACTTTTCAGGGTTGCTGTTGGACTACAACACTTCAAGAACATTTCTCAAGTTCTCAGTAGGAGTCAGCCATAAAGCATGACTTTACACAGCAGAACCTCTTTATTTTTTTTTATTTATTTATTTGTCAAACACGTATAAGATAACAGATATAAGTATAAACATAATTATGAATACAGGATAAGGATATGAATAAATGGGGACAGTAGGCAGGGACTGTAGGCATGTTGGTGCGCTTATGCACATCCCTTACAGACCTCTTAGGAATGGGGTGATGTCAACAGTAGACAGTCTAAAGTTTCCTGGCTGGATTCAGGAAACACCTTACCAACCCAGTTCTTTAAGAATCTTTATCGTCATAAAGCCAAACTAAGCAGTCACCTTCCTGCTGCCAATGTAAAAACACAAGTGTTCGTTATTCTCAGGCTGATTCAAATCCACAGCTTTGTCTACAGTATACACACACACACACACACACACACACACACACATGTATGTGTGTGTCTCTTTGATCATTTTGTTTTCATTCAATAAGTGGCTCTTTGTTACTCATTTTGCCATTTCACACTTACAGAAAACTATTCTAGGATTTTCCTTATTGTTTTACACATACACACAAATGCACAGAAAGATTGAGAAGGTGGCGACCTGACATTTTATGGGATGAAACAAATCCTAAAAGCTGTTCTCCTTCAACTACCCAACTAAGAGCTGCTGCAATTTCTTTTTCTCTTCCTTTCCCATAACATTGCCTGTAGCTAGTTGATTCACCCCATGCATGGCGGGGCTGATGGACGTATTTCTGGCTCAATGTTTCCATTGTATAACACTACATTTTTGCCTGTGGGGAAAGGGTGATTTAAAAAAAAAAGTCAAGGTAGTGGCCCAGTGGTGGGATTCAAAATTTTTTACTACCGGTTCTGTGGCTTGGTGGACGTAGCAGGGCTTGGCAGGGGAAGGATACTGTAAAATCTCCATTCCCTCCCCACTCCAGGAGAAGGTTACTGCAAAATCCCCATTTCCTCCCGATCAGCTGGAACTCAGAAGGCAGAGAATAGATGCGGGTGGCCAGTCTGAGGTGGTATTTACTGGTTCTCCAAACTACTCAAAATCTCTGCTACCGGTTCTCCAGAACTGGTCAGAACCTGCTAAATACCTCCTCTGTAGTGGCCATAACCAAACTTGCAAACCCTGGCTCTTTTTACATGCATCATGTTCTCCACCTTGTCTTTCTTAACTCTCTCTTTAAATGTCTTTGCTCACATCTTATTATACATGAGCACTCAAATGTGTTCATTTGCTGCCAATGCTTCCAAGTAGATTAACCATTAAACACCCTAAGAAAGGAGAACATGATCAAAGAAAGTCAGGCAGCAATGGAGTAACTACTTTTTTAACAGTGAATTGCACCTTGAACTGAAAAAAGTTAATAATGAACAGCTAGAATAGATATATGCTTAAGGTTGATAGGTATTGTTTAGCAGCTTTCTATCGTCTAGCACAGGGGTCTCCAACCTTGGCAACTTTAAGTCTGGAGGACTTCAATTCTCAGAATTCCCCAGCCAGCTTTGCTTGAAGTTGAAGTCCTCCAGGCTTAAAGTTGCCAAAGTTGGAGACCCCTGATCTAGCACCCTTTTCCTGGGTGCTAATGTCTACACTGAACCACACAGTACAATATGCCTATTGGTCATCCTTTCTACCAGAGGTGAAATGCTCCCGGTTCGGACCAGATCACCTGATCCGGTAGCGATGGCGACAGGTGGTTCAGGTGGTCCATGCCCAGCTGAGCTGCGCGATCATCAGAGGCTTTTTTTTTCTACAACCTCTTCGGCCAAAAATGCTTTTAAAAGTAAAAAAAAAAAAGCCTCTGATGATCGCGCGGCTCAGCTGAGATCGTCAGAGCCTTTTAAAAGCATTTTTTCTACAACCTCTTCAGCTGAAGTGGTTGTAAAAAAAAATGCTTTTAAAAGCCTCTGATTATGTTGACTGAGTTGACTGATCGTCAGAGGCTTTTAAAAGCATTTTTTTCGGCCGAAGAGGTTGTAGAAAAAATGCTTGTAAAAGAAAAAAAAGCCTCTGACAATCAGGCAACTCAGCTGGGATTGTCAGAGCCTTTTAAAAGCATTTTTTCTACAACCTCTTCAGCCAAAGAGGTTGTAGAAAAAAATGCTTTTAAAAGTAAGGAAAAAAAAAGTTGGCCATGCCCACCTAGTTACACCATCTAGTTACATTACCCCACCACAACCAAGCCACACCCACAGAACCAGTAGTAACAAATTTTACATTTCACCACTGCTTTCTACTCTTCATTACCCATGTATCTCCTTTCCTTTATTTAATGAATTAAATGAAGTCTTTTATTTTGGTATTTTAAATAAGCTAGCTAACCAACGCTAGCACAAGTTCCTTTGAGTCTCTGGCCATAATCCTACAGTACCTTCCTCATTTTTCGTTCAAATAAGTACAGTAAGCAGCACCCTTTTCTCTAAAACATATATTGTTTCCTTCCAAATTTGGGGTGCAAAATCCACTAGATTGATGAAGAGGGGATGAGTTTTCTGTTTCTCTTTGTGGCCATTCCAGGACAAAAAAAGCAGACAAAAGGTCAATCTGCCAGATGATGGAGGTAGATGTCAGGCCAACCCACCTCACAAGGTTGTTTTTGGGAAAATAAAAGGAACGACTAGTAGATACGTTTGCTGATTTGAGTTATTTATAAAAATAATAAAGATGGGATTTTTTAAAAAAATCTAAAAAACTTGACAAATATCCATACTCTTTGAAATAATTCCAGATGGCCTGCCACTATATTCCAAATGCTATTCATGAAGTTGGTCATTCCCAAAAAAGAGAGATGTTAATTTAAATATGCATGACCTAATTAAAAAGGATGGCTGCCTATGCCCATTTGTCTTCTAATAGAAATGCACATTTAGAATTAATTCCTTATCTATATACACAGTATAAAGAAGTCATTTCACTATTGTAGGGAGGTTACAGCAATTAGGTAAACATTTAATTAGATATTTGAATTGCATATACTTGGTATATACTTGATTCCTCAATTTTCCTTGTATTAATTTACTTTGTTGTTGTTAGTTGCGAAGTCGTGTCTGACCCATCGCAACCCCATGGACAACGTTCCTCCAGGCCATTAATTTACTACAATATTTCTAATTTAGTAATGACATGAATGTAGGACTTCCTTTTTGTTTAGTAATAAGACACATAGTAAACATTATTTCCCCCTTCTCCCTCTCTTGTTCTCTTTTTCTTTCTGCATATATTTATTATTTATTTATTAATTTTCTGTGCCAGCCATACCACCATACAGCGAATCTGGGCAGCTTATAATACATTAAAAAGTTAAAAGTTATTAAAATAAAAAACAATGGTTAAGCACAGTGCTGTGGACCTACACAGTATGCTGAGCAGGGGCTACATGGTAGCCAGCAAGTTTGAGAACTCATGAAAAGGAAAGGGATATCGATTTCTAAATTTACCTTGACTTGGATAATTTTTTAAATAGATAAATGACTAGAAGACTATCCGCAATCACTGTACTAATATGTGCATAGAAGATTTCCTCTAATTCAGCAGAGTACAAGTGCTAGAGTCAAGCTCTGTGAAACTATACATACATACATATATGTATGTGCATGAATGTGCAAATAAATGTGGCAGAGCTGAGCTGCAGGGGTTGTGCGCTCACAATTATTTCTGGTCAGGAAATCAATACTGGGATTAACAATTTAGCTATAGGAAAAAGTGAAATGACATTGATGACTCTTTCTTTTCACTGCATAAGTGATAGGCATAAAACCTCCTCCATCACTGGAACTATGTGTCTGTAGGTCCTTCCAGTTGTATACAATATTCATGACATGTGGCTAGAATATTCAGCATGTTCATTTCTTATGTTAAAACTGATGAGATGTAAATTTTGAAAGAAAAACTTCCCTCTGAGCTGAGCAATGAGTCTGTTCAAAGCCTGAAATAACGCGTTTGGTCATCACAGCAAAACTTGAATGATTAGGCAAGGTTGGGATTCTACACTTACTGGCGAAGGATCCTAATATTACACATAACATGAAAATGACTTTAAAAATTCTTGTAGATAAGCAGTAAGACTTAAAATAGACTATGTGAGACCAAATGCTTATAAAGACTGAGCAAGTAGCCTTACTAACTGCTTTTGGTGAGGAGAGAAAGAAGGAGAAACAAAAATATTTAGGGACGGGGCAGAATGATATAATGAATCCTGAATATTCCAGTTTCTGAATAATGCAGAATTTTTTGGAGACGCCGAGTTCTAAAGCAAAGCATGCTAACTCAATTCATTGGACCATTTTCAATGTACTTAGCAAGTACAGCATAATATAAACTGAAACTTTAGTATGAAGCCTGAGTATCTGAGCCATTTCTAGTAAACAGAAAGCAAAATAATGTTATACTTTCTATTCATTCTGTCCCTTCACATGAAAATACAGTGACCTTGAACATTACAAGGCCTCCTTTTAAATAAAAAAGTCCAGCAGAAAACTTTCATAACTGAAATGAACCAAGAAGTTTTCTGCACAAACTTTTGAAATTCTGTTTCTCTCCCCTACCTTGACAATGAATTTCATTTGATGATGAAGGAATGGAATCGTGAAGTAGATACTCAGCTCTATTTCACTGAAGAGTCACATTTTCTATAAAAAAGGTTGGCAAAAGAAGACGGGGAACAATGAGAGAGTATCCATTTGTCAAAATAAACACTGGAAGAGGCCTGAAAAATAATATGAAGGATGGAATTTTCCTTCTCATGACTGGACAAAGGAACAATCTTTTGAAGGAGAGCTAGATTAATTAATAGAGGATAATCAGTAATGCTTGTATGAATTATATGTTGAAGCTCTTTTTTATCTGTAGCATAGGCAGAACCTCTCGCTAGAGGTTGAGATCCAACAAACTCAATCAATCAATCAATCAATCAATCAGAATAGAGCTGGAAGGGACCTTGGCGCTCTTCTACTCAAACCCCCTGCTTAAGCAGGAGACCCTATACAAATTGAGACAAATGAGTGTCCAGTCTCTTCTTAAAAACCTCCAGTGAAGAAGCACTTACAACTTCTGAAGGCAAGCAGTTCCACTGGTTAATTGAACTCACTGTTAGGAAATTTCTCCATAATTCCAGGTTGCTTCTCTCCTTGATTGGTTTCCATCCATTGTTTCTTGTCTTGACTTCTGGTGCTTTGGAAAATAAGTTGAGCCCCTCTTCTTTAAAGTGGCCCCTCAAATGCTGGAATATTTAATGGTCATTGACATGATTAATTATCACCTTGTTATCTTGTTATTAAAAGGAATAGCAAATTATATTTGGTTGTTGGCATTCAATGATAGCTAAATGAAATATTAATGTTTGGAGATAGTGTACCATTTCTGGGGGACTCATATTTGACTTGTATATTTCCCAGAAATACCTTGCTGAAATGGTAATCTGTTGCAATCCTCTACACGTCTATATGGAATTACTCCCAGATGAGTTGGTAAATGCTTCAACTGAAGCCATAAATCTGCAGTCACCAGTATGGTGCCTAAAGTTTCCTTGGCTTATTGTGACTGAAAAGGGGTTTTTAAATGTTGATATTTTGTTCATTTTAATTGTGACAGCTAGATTGTGGCAAAGTGAGGGACTGCGATACAGATAGTCCTTGACTTACAACAGTTCATAGTGACTGTTAGAAGTTACAACAGCACTGAAAAAGTGATTTATGAACATTTTTTACTTATGGCCATTGCAGCATCCCAATGGTCCTGTGATCAAAATTCAGATGCTTAGCAACTGACTCTTGCGGTGTCATATTTATGATGATTGCAGGATCCTGGGCTCACATATTTTTTTGTGCCCTTCTGACAAGCAAAGTCAACGAGGAAGCCAGATTTATTTAACAACCATATTACTAACTTAACTTCAGTGATTCACTTAACAACTGTGGCAAGAAAGGTTGTAAAATGGGGCAAAATTCATTTAACAAATGTTAAGTACAACAGAAATTTGGGGCTCAATTGTGATCGTAAGTCGAGGACTATGTGTAACATCTTGGTGGGCAAGAAAATATTTTATTTTTTGGGGGGGTCTTATTCTGAACTTTCACTCTGTAGTCTTATTCTGTCACCTGTCCCTTCTTCCATTTCCCTTACAAATCTTCTTTCATTTTCAGATCTTCACCAAAATCTATGTAGCCATGTGGGCTTCTGCTGTCATTCCCCCTCCCCTCCTTTGGAATTGTGTGGAGTTGTGCTTTTTAATATGTTCTACTGCTCATTGTATGTAAACAATGTTTTGGAACCAGAGGGCAAGGAGTTCTGGAGGCTATGGTCAAAACATCATGATGGGCACAAAATCATTAAAAACAGGCAGAGCTTTAATCCTACTGTCATGGTTGCCATTATAATTTTTAGCACACACACACACACATTCCAACCTCTTCTCTTCTGTTGGTTTATTGTTCTCACCCTTTACTACCTATTGGCTGATGTCTACATTTACTAAGTCTAAAAGTAAGTTTAATAGCATAGCTGTGTTTATTTAATATTCTGTGCCCAAACAAATAAACATAAAATATTTTAGCTTAATGTCACATGATCCACCCAAAAAAACTTTTTAAAAGGTTAGATTCCTAGGTTGTTCTAAACTAGAAACTATCCTATTCCATTTTCACCAAGTCTAGTATGTTGTATGAACTACTAAGCCATGGATCCCTTGTGCCTCAGGTCTTCAAATCTTCCTGTATCTTCTCCTTCTTATCTTTACCAATGCCTGATATGCATATCATATGCATAGCATTTGAATAAGGCTTTTTGGGCTTCTGTTTTCTCGAGTTACCTATGAATCTATAGTTTAATTAGATTGGGATTTTATTAATTTTACTGGTTTTATACTGACATAACCCAATAAGCCATTAACAGAGTGAGATCTTACTAGTAACTCTCATAGTTCCCCAAAGTGCCCAACCACATTATTCAGGATTTATAGAATGACCTGATCAGTATCTTTGTTTCAAGATATGTGAGAAAAAATAAATTCCATTCTAAATAATGAAGTTTCTTAATCACTGTGCTTTACTTATTTTCATTTATGATTGATTCCTAATATTGTCAGGTGATACATATAACAGTTCAACTTCCATTCTCCTCATAATAAGCGGGTGAGGTAGATTATTCTGAGGAACAGACTGCTTTACGGTCACACCAAAAACATTATGGATAGGTGGGAATTTAAACCTTGGCTCCAATAATATCAATCTAACTAGTTCAATTCAGTTATTCTTTGTAGAAGAGCTATAAAAAACGAGGGAGGACAATTTCAAAGAAGTAACATTCTCGTCAAAATTATCAGAAGCAGGAGACAACATTGTCCCACCCTCAAATCCATCTTCTTCTGAGTGCAACGTGGAATAAAAGCAGCAGAACTTAGGATAATGTAGCCTGGAACCAGGAACATGTGGTTCAGATATTACTGAATTTAATCAATCCTATTTTTTGCAGGGATTAATAAGGTAAAGGTCAAGATTTCCCGCTGGGAAATCAACAATTTCTGAAAAACAGTTTTCCGCCTCAGGAAAGATTTTATCTCCAAGAAGTAAGTTATCATTGTTTTGTCTTTTACACATAGCATTAAGTTCATAGCTCTCTTGACTAATTTCTCAAATTTTAATATGTCTATGAATATTCTCACTCATCCAGGTCATGGTTATCCCAAAAGTGCTTTTTCAAGAGGAAACCAAACTTTGTGTTGTTTTTTTGAAGACATTTTGCTTCTCACCCAAGAAGCTTCTTCAGTTCTGATTGAATTCTGGAGGATGGAAGTATTTATATTCCTTGCAGTCATCTGGTTGTTAGCACTCTGAGAATCGTTGAGGCCACTTGGAGGTTTATCTATTTACAACAAAGTCCTTTTGGCAGTTCCAAGATTCCACACCCATTTGCACTATTCAGCTGACCCTGGGAACACAGATAAGCCTCCAAGTGGTCTCAATGACTCTCAGAAAGAGTGCTAACAACCAGATGACTGCAAGAAATATAAATCCTTCCATCCTCCAGCGTTCAGTCAGAACTGAAGAAGCTTCATAGATGAGAAGCAAAACATCTTCAAGAAAAAAGGAAGTCTAGTTGCCTTTTGAAAAAGCACTTTTGGGCCAAACTTAAATAGCTTTCCTGATATGTTAATTCCTACCCAGGCCAAACTATTATCCATGATGGCTGATAATTTCAGATTTTTATTCCAATGGCTCTGGAGAGCATCACATTGGGGAAAACTGATCTACAAGATACTGCAAGTGTCCCATGGGATGGTGTGTTTTCTTCTCTCCTTCCTCTTTTTCTCACACAAATTTCCCCTTCCTTCCCCCTTGCAGCATGAATGCTGGTTGAGAAACATTTTTACTGAAAGAGTAATACTTACTGAAAGTTGACTGTCAAAGTCAACCATGAGTGGGTTACTTTTGCTGTAATGCTAATGAATACTTGGGAGTGGGGAAAGTTGTATAACACAGAGACTTCTTCAGATCTCTTAATGGTGGTGAAGCACTCAGGAAACAATATATCTAAAAATAACCTTTCTAGTATCAGACTTCTGCCATAGTTAATACTAGTCAGTCACTATTGATTACAGCAGCACATTAAAAAAAGATTTAGGATTTTCATTATTCTGATTGGCCCTCTCCTACACACCACAGAATTTACCACTTTAAAAACAGGAAATGCATGCTCTTCATCTAAAAATGGAATGGGCATCCTGTACTCCCCTTTCAGAAATTGGCAGTGTGTTTCTAGGGTAGGAGTTGAGCACCCAGAATTTTCCCCAACCAGATGTTCCTCAGATGAGTGGGTGGGTCTCTAGAGCTGGACAATATATTTAATTTAGGCTTTGGTGTGATGAAGTGTTCAACTTCTTCTTTGAAACATAACTTTGAACTTTTTCACAGAGTGGTGTGAGCAACATAAAGAAGAAATTGCATCATACCTCAGATATGAGGTCACAAGTTTTCTCTAATAGATTTTCCTGAAACTGAAACAACCACCCTTTGATTAGCTCCTATAACTGTGATGACAAGAGAAAAAGACCGGATCTTAGTGATGGAAAATAAACATCTGTTTAGTGAAAGATATAACCTTGATGCATTTGTGTGGTAAACTACCACTTAAAAGGAACTAGTTCAATTACTGTTTTTTCTTTTCAGGAATTCTGGAAACTATAATTTGGAAGAGACATACGGAATATCTATAGAACTCTTGCCAACTCATAAATTCTCAGGATTTTTTTTTATGAAAGCAACAATAATTAGAATAGTATTAAAGTAGGAAAAGTGGATAGAATGGATAACAATAGGGTTCTACTGAATACTTCTAATTTCCCCAGAAACAGTCAATCATCCAAGAGTAAGAATCATATGAAATTGTCTGTCAGACCTGGAAGCCATCAGACCTGCCAGAGATTCTACTGTGGGAAAATGGGAGGGAGGGATTGTATAGAGTGAAGAAAATATGTAGTCAAAACAGAATTCTTTTAGAAAGTCAAGGCCATTGCGCACAGCTGCTCAGCTGTGCTAAGAAGAATGAGGAAGTATCTTCTGTTCCGGAGGATTCCTGATTGGTTCATGTGATGGACATGTGGGTGAGGGGCAAAGACTTGAACTTTCTTTTGGGTGAGGAAAACCCGGAAGTTCTCAGATTTTCCCAAATGTGCCAATATGACATCTCTAATAAAAGTTAGCTTTGAGCCTCGGAGTTGGGGGTATTACTTGGAACCCTGACATTGTCCTTTATGAAGCAATTCTGCTTCCATTATCAGGTCCCTGAAATATATATTTCACAGCCACAATTATTATTCCTATGATAATGAGAATCTAGGTTTTGTCAAAAAGGGGAACATCATGACTTTTATTCAAATAATTTACTGGGTTCTTATTTATGTAAAATACTTGCATTTTAGTTCCTAAGTACATGTTTTGGTTTGGATATTAGAACACTTAATACCCTTACCACAATTCTGGAAATGGTATTTGGTGGATATTGGAGTCAGATTTACTAAAGTCTGGTTTTGCGGAACTAACATTCTGAAACTTCCCTCAGGCAGTATGATAGTGAGCCAAAGTAGACGTATGATAGGAAATCACACACTTTTTAGCTATTTTTAACTGATTTGATATAAATGGGTATGTTTTCTTTCTCTGTCCCTTGCTACCAATGGAAATAGATCAATATTTCTGTTGATAACACTGGGCAATATGACTTTATTCAGATACTTTGGATCGCCACTTCTATACTCTGAACCACTAGCGATCTTGTTTGGGACCTATGGATTGCTTCCCAGTGCATACAGCAAACTATTGAAGACTTGACTGTTTTCCTAGGCTTTGGGTCAAGGGGTGTGTGTGTGTGTGTGTGTTGTGTCTTTGCTTGCTTTAAGTCGCTTGTGGTCCCTTGTTTTTTGTGGAGTTTTTTGTTGTTGTTTGTTAATTGTAAACTGTCCAGAATTGTCATCCAGCAGCCTTTAAATTGTACAAATAAAATAAAATCAACAGCCAAGGATCACAGCCTGAAATAAGAAATGATCAGAATGTAAAATGAATAACTGCTTTACCATCAGCCAGTGAATCAGTGAACTATAAACCAATGGATTTAGGCACAAGTGTTTTGAGAAAGATTTAAATACTATTTAACAGTAACAAGGAGTATGAGTTCCCTGTCACTAGAGCATTGTAAAGCAAGAAGCAGTATCTCCTGTCTCTGCAATTAGGGTACTGAAAATCAGGCCTTGCTTCTTAAAGCCAGCTCTGGCTTTCCACTGGCATCAATTTCAGGTTGTAAAAGGCATATTCAACTTTAGCAATCTATGAGCACCCGTAGCTGCTAAGAAACCCTTACCAGTCTGAAGACGACCACATTTCTCTGCTAAGGCAACATTTTTCCAACATATTTACTAGGAGGTTAAACACCACTTAATAGAATTACACTTAGGGCTTGATAATAATAATAATATTTACAATTAATAATTGCATTACTAGTTTTCCCGATATAAACATTGTGCAGAAGTCCTGCATCATGGGTGCAGAAGTATATCAAAAGCAAAATTTATCAAGGATGATAAGGTAAGGGCATGAATGATGAAGTATATTCAGGACCCCACAGTGCTTCCCAAGGAAAAAAAACAGTGCAGATACTCAAACGATTCAGAAAATTCAACGAAAATACAATTAACTTTAAATTTTGAACTGTAAGGAAACAAACTCACTATTCATGTAATAGACTGTTTTTAAAGTGGGTTTTTAAGGGTTTAAAGTAGTTTTATTATTATTATTATTGTAATACCTTTAAAAAACTACTTTAAACCTTTAAAAACCCACTTTAAAAACAATCTATTACATGTAGCAAGCAAAAGGAGAACCTGTATGTATGCAGGAAAATAAGTTGTACAGTATTAAGAAAAAAAGGAAAGATTATTTGGAATGGCACTGCCAAGAAAAAAATTCAAGTCAAAGGCAATTAACTATAAAGGCACAAAAACAAAGGTGTGAAAATAAGAAGAATTTTCAGCTGCAATCTTATTTCCTAAAAAGCCTGTTTTATGTCTCTTGGAAATCCGGAAAGAAATTAGAATGTGGACTGTGGCTGTTAAATCAAGCACAGTTAGGTTTGGGTAAGTGGGCGCTATACTTCCACCATACACCCAGAGAAGCCATGGGTATCCATGGGAGAAGCAGATAGGGAGAATAGAATTGAAATTCTCTCCTTGTCAGTTATTTTTGTATTTGGCTCTTTTCATTCATTCATTCATTCAATCAATCAATCAATCAATCAATCCAACTGATAGTCTCACATTTGTGATTCTGAGTTGGTCCTAGGATTAAATTCAATCAAATAACACAACCAATAAATAAATTTTTTTTAAAAATCACTAAAAATACAATAGACCCCTTTGCTTCCCCACTAAACTCCTCAAACTACTTGGAAGGATGCGGGTTTGTGTACTTCTTCAGGAAGTGTTACTTCAACTTAATAGCTGTGCTATTCTTTTAATGAACCTATTGTTCTTTCATATGTTCTGTGGCACATCTTGCATACTAGCTATTCCCTGACAACGGGATTGGGAGAAAATAAGGGGAAGGAGAGAGACCATTTCCTGTGGTCCAATGTGTTTAGATACCAGAGTTACGTAGAAAATATTAGAACATATAACAAGCAACCTTTTAACAGTGGAATAACTGCCATGGAAAGTGACCAATTCTCCTTCATGAGGAGTTTTCAAAGCAAACTCAGGATGCTAAATTAAAACCTCCCGTGCCACATCATTTTCACTTCCCAATTGTCAGAAACAGTTTCAAACCAACTTGCAGTTGTTCTCACACTGCTGACCTTGAGAAGTCAGAAAATAGCAGATCACTCATTCACAAGCTCTGCCCTCTGGTGCTGTGGGTCCTGCTGCTAAAAACAATCGGTCAATTCCACTCCACAGAAAAGAGAAATGAAAACAACTGCTAGTAACCACCATTCATGTCCTTACTTTATGTTGTGTACATTTGTTTGGTCATGTGTAAAGAATCTTGCCAGAACTGCTGCAAAATTGTCCAGCCACCATCAGAGAAGAAGACAAAGGAATGTGAGAAGGAGTTTCTTCCCAGAAGAATTGGGCTCCATGGGCTTCATAGAGTTACAGCATTTAAAAGGGTCTTCAAAGAAAATGCTAGCTTTGTTGCAATTTCAACTCCATTGTGGTGCAGCTGGAAATATATGTAAGTTGATAATCATTGCAGAGAATCATACATTGAAGCATGAAGATATGCTTTCCAACCCTCATATGCCGCACAATATGTTCACACCTAAAAACAATCCTAAAGTTATATCCAACAATATGGTAATCAGGTTTTCACAAAACTTGAGGAGTTTGTCACCAAAGAAAATGGAAGAGAGAAAAACAGACAGGGAATCAGAAGTAAAAGCAGTTCCTGCCTTTGATTACAGATTGTCATATCTATGATCCTTTTGGTTTCAAGCCGTCTTCCCCATTTCCTATGATGGCCACCAAATCCTCTATTACTATAAGGACCGTACATCATGGTTAGGCCTGAACTGAAGTTAAAATATTTCATATTCTAGCAATTCCAGCACACAACATTTCCTATTCCATGGTGAGTATGGAATGCATAGTAGAAACACTCTGAAAATATCCTGCTTAGCTGAAAATGGCTCCCATAAGGCTACAGTTTGTGGTTTTTAAACATCAACATTGATTCTTGATGGTTGGAGGACTCCAAGTTAACACTAGATGTAGCATATGCTGCTCTAAGAATGTGTGTAGTCATGCAACATGATGGCCAAAATGACAATAGTGGATGGTCTTTAAATCTTCTCATTCTTTCAGGTTTCTCAGGAGGAAGCCTTATCTTGGCAAGGGACCAAGGAGGGTTTCATGTCTGGGAATCAACCCAAAGTTTAAAGCACAGTGTAACAAGGGACAGATTTTCTCATGGTTCCTCAACACTTCACTCAGATGTTTCACTTCATCTGTCAGCTTTCCAATCTCCCTTTTCAGAGAAGTATTCTCTTGTTCAAGGCATTCATATTCCTGAAATAATTGATAAAAATAAGCAGATCAAGCATGCAAGCAAGAATCCATGATTATTTATTGTTTTTGCTAAACTATTCTTCATGAAGTGCTTAAATTCTCAAAAGGAAGTTTAAAAATAATCAAAAAGACAGTTAAAATGGTGGAATTATCTGAAAAATATATTTACTTTGAAAAGTACATAGCTCCTAACTTATTTTCTTAATTTAAATAAGACATTTTTTCCCAGTGGGAAATTAGTCTATCTTAATTTTACCTACCTAAGTTATAGCTTATTTATATTGTGCTATTTAAAATATTTCTATAGGAAATTACCAAACTAATATCTAAGTAGCAGTATAGAGCAAAATCAAATAGAATAAATCATACAGTGGATATTTTTTCCAAGACTTTTAACATAATTTGTATAATAAATATTAATACAATCAACAGAAGTCCTCTCAGAAGACCTCAGCCGAGACAAATGCTTTTATCTGTTCTCAGAAGTGGAACCATGTGGTTGGACAATCCAAAGAGGAGGAACCAAAGGAGCTGGGAAAGTCCTTTATTGGTCAGTATCTAGAGAAGGAGCTCCCATAAAGGATATCTCCCTTCATTATCTTTAGCATCCAATAAAGGAAATAGCTTTGGCTGTTCTTTTCAACTGCACTTATAACTTATCATTTTATCAGTGTAAACAAGGGGTGTAAAATATGAGATTTCTGATTTCACATTGCTTGCTGTAAAAGTTGCCACCCAATTGTACTTTTTAATTCAACAATGGTGGAAATCACAAAATATATGGAGAACAATTTTACAGATAATTAAACTAAATTGGTTTTACTTACATCTCAACATAAATTACAGTAAATCAGATCAAATTCTGCTTTTGTTTTGTTCTCTATATTTGGAGGGGGCACTTGGCTATTACCTGGATTTCCCTGGGTTTTGTGCTGTTTCATGAGCCTCATGTGACTCAGCCAGGTCTTCAGGCTCTTTGAAAGGCTAGGAGAGTGGGGGTCCTCTTCCTGAACCCCACCAATTGAAAATCTTTAACTGAAAGGGTCCAGAACATGCCTTCCTTACCTGAGTGAGACAAACTGATGTGATGGGAATGAACAAGTTCCTCAGGTAATGTGGGCCCATGAAAGAATTGCTTGGGTCCTGATGTAAACCACCAAGGGCAATTTGTAGAATTGAAAACAGGCATTAAATATGATGATAAATAAAACCTCCATATTTAGAGGCATTATGTTGTAGCTTTAAATGCCAGGGCTGTGAGGCAAATTGGGAAGAAAAACTGGCCGTAGGTTTTAACTTGGAATGACCTAGCAGACTTTTCTGATTTATTTCTGTGGGAATATAGCACTTGAATCAGCTCTCAGCAGCACACAGGTGGTTACAGCTCAAACTGCAAAACTCAGGGATGCAAATACTGAATGGCTATTTGACATTCTCAGTCCAAAACATTTGTGAATCCAATCATGATGAAGGCTCTTAATACATCATTCCAAAAGAATGCAAAACCAAAGAGGGACACAGATGTCTTTTTTCTTTTAAAAGAAAACATGCACTAATTTACATGTAGGGATATATAGTTAAATGACAGTAATTTAAAGAGACAGGGGAAAGATTATGACCCATCAACCTCAGAGAAAGGACTATTTCTGTGAAAATCATCTCTTGGCCATCAAATGTGGGTTTACTTCAATACTTGGGTATACACCAAAAAAGTAGAAGGTAAATCCACTGGTTGAACACTAAACACTGGAAGTTTTGGATAAGCAAGGATTCCTGATTCCCAGTTCTTTAAGAAAAGCAGAACTAAATGTATCTCTCATAAATTATTCTGATAGAATGAAACAAAGGTGAAGATGAAACAAACTCAGAATGGATATATATGTTTTCAAGATGACAGCGCTTAGTGCGGTCCAACATGCTGTTATTCTACCTTGTCCTAGCTTATTTTCCTGATAAGCAAAAAGACTGATGAACTGGAAGGAAAAGACAGAATTCCAAATCATAGATATGGATTCATGCACCTTGCTAAGCCATTATATACTTAGGCAGGATTTATAGCAAGAAAGTGAAACTTGCCACGCTAAGGATATCTTTGAGAGACACTTGGGGGACTACCCTTCAGAGGTAGGTGCGACTGGATTTAAAACATGGTCAGAGCTGAACTTTAAAAATTCCAAACATGCACATGTGAACATGCACACACATATGCATATTCTTAGGGACCAGGGGTACTGGGGAAGTAGGACAGCAGAGCCAGAAAGTAAGGGGACAGAAATGTACCTTTGAGCTTTTGGAATGATGGCAGGGGTCTGTAAGAAAGCCAATGAGACATTATAGGCCATGCCTGGAAACCTGGTCATTCTGGTCTGCAGTTGTAAACATACAGTTTTCTGAGTAATCCATAAGTGGCTGAATTTGCTCAATCTTCTCATCCATAAAGAGTGGATTACAAATCACAATGAAAGGATCTGCATGCCAGGATAAACCAAAGCGACTCTCATTTGGAAACCCTAAAAAAGGACCAGATGAACCAATGATCAAAGCACCCTCAGAGCTCCTTCAATGAGCTCAATTTTCTTGCATGGGAAGGATGGGTCTTTGGTACCAGACTTCTAGCAAAAAGAGAAGTTACTTTTACAAGCAACGAATTTCCCCATGCCTGTCTGATGTCAATTTCAATCAAAGCATGAATGAGAAGTCATCTTTTGAGTTTCAGTAAAAGAAGGGAAAGCAAATGGGACTCAGAAAAGAATTGCTTTACAAGGCAAATGTGCATCAAGTGGCTAGTTTCCCCCTTGATTTGAATGTGGCTGAAACAGAAATGCACCAATGTCCTTAACCAAAAAAAAAAAAAAAAAAAAAAAAAAAAAAATACGAAACAAAAGCCATAGCTGCTCAGCCACCATGACCAATATATTCATTAACTGCCTTAACTTCACACATGAAGTCACAAGAATGGATGAATAATGTGCTTTCTTCCATAGAAAGGACATGTTGGACTCTGGTCCATCACTTATTCATCATTTTACTCAGGTATATTCATAATTGCTCATATGAAACCTTTGAAGCATTGATAACAATCTCAATCTTGGCAAACACCCTTGCTATTCTACACTTAAGCTCTATTCTTTGGAAGCCAACTTATAAGCATCAATTGTTCAATTGGAAAGGAGAACATGAAAAAATGTTGCAACGATTAAACATGCAAGAAAGTGGGGGGAAGACTTTTTTTTTTAAAAAAAATCACAATAATATTACAAATTGCTTCCCCTGCCCAGTTGTCTGATGATCAGTTAGAATAAGACTGTTTGGAAGAAGTTTCTGGACATAATAAGATATTAGAATAAGATTCCAATATCCTGATTCTGTTTGCATAGTTTAGGCTGCTATCCTAAAAATGGTCTGGAGCAAAACACTAAACTGTATGAAGAAGAGGATAAAAAGGCACCCACACATGGGATATTCCATATTCATAAGCTCTGACAACTGACTTCAACACGCTGATGGCAAGATAGGGGCTCATTGACACAACCTCCTTGCCCTGAGTGCCAAAATGGTGTGCTAACTGTTTGCTGAGGAAAGTGTGTATTAGATCACATAGTTTTGAAGAAAAAGATGAGCAACAGGAGACACGGTAGGAGTTTATAAAACCATAAACCAGGGAGAGTTAAAAAAAAAGGAAGGTAAATGCTTCCTTTGTTCAATCATGTCTGACTCTATTGGGTAGTGATCATCTCCATTTCTTAGTCGAGAAAGAGGGAAAGTTAAGAGAGAAAATAACTTGATCCTGATTCAGAGCACCATAAAACTCCACTTCCTCAAATTTACAGTGCGGGTAAATCCAGACAAAGCTGTACTTTTTCATGAGCTATATCCTGTGCCTCAGGTGTTTGTGACAATCAATAGCTTAAGCATCATCAAAAAAAGTATTAATGGACAAACAACATCTAAGTATGGATGCTCTGTGATTAGAAGCAGCGTACTGCCAATCACAGCATGTTATATGCAACCTGCAGGAGATGGTGACTTCCTTTGTGATCTTTACCTAAGCATCTGTCTAGCTCAGCCTTTCCCAGACTTGGGTAACCAGATGTTGGTGTAGGCCATGAGACTTGATCCATCTAGAGCAAGGGTGTCAAACTGGTGGCCCATGGGCCAGATGTGTCATGCTCACTTGGAAAGGCTGCCTTTAAAGCTAAAACGTCATCGCACAAACTTAAATCACTGCTCTGTTTTTAACTGCAAATCCCATTTTGCATCTGACAAAATGGGATTTGGTCCATAAAAGCTTATTAAACCAAGAGGATCTGCATGAAGGTTAAAAAAAGAATCTAGATGCCAAATAAAGTCCCATCATTTTTATGTTTGTTGCATATATGACACACATAAAAGAGGTGGATCTTTGAAACACACATACTCCTCCCACTGTGGATGCCTTTAATTAAGGAACTAACACTCTGTTAATTCTTAAGGTGACCTAGGACTTGTTTTGCATTTGATAATTATACCAATTGTTGATCCTAAAGAAGGCCAATGCATCAGTCACCTCATGGAGTTTATCTGCTTTCTGAGTTTGTTTCTTTCGGCTTCTCTGAGCAGCGACTCTGTTCTTCTCTCTCCGTCTTACTCGTCTTTCATCATCATCATGGCTCTGGTCAATAAAATCAGAATATACTTGTTTAGTTAATGACTTCCCTTCCCCACCCCCACAAAAAACACTCAGCATCCAGAAAATCAAAGAAGCTATACTTTGACAAACACACCACTGGCAATCTTGTGAGCCCTGATGACATATTCCAAGAGTGATTGATATTGATATTTCCTTTATATTGAATGTAAACATAATTTACAGATAGTTTGTTGGTATACTGATGTAAAGATTGGTTACAAGAACTCTGTGGCTGTATCTGGTTCAGATAGTATTTTGAGGGAAAGGTAGCTAACTGTCTTCTGCCACACAATAAGTTTGCAAGAGTTCCCATAGAGGATGTGAGTGAGCCAGAATTTACTTTCTTTTTCCTGGGAAATTTGAACTGTTTTAAAAAATAAAACAGAGGGAAGGAAACCAAATCATCAAGGTTTTGGAATGTGTTAATCAGACCTGGATCCTATCTTTCCTCCAAGAAAGATAGAAAATAAGCAGAAAGTCTTTTATTGTATCCTCTTGTGAGGTCAGGTAAGGCTGAGTTGAGTTAGTAGTGTTGCAATAACATAGCAGGCATAATTAACTCAGTTAAAGATGCAATGGCTTGCATTTGCACAGTGTTACATTTATGAATGTTATGCAGCTTAACATGCTGTGTGAAGTGAATCTTTTTGTTTACAAACAGGCTAGTTCAATTCAAATTAAGAGTGTCATGTGACTGAAGCCAATGCCAGTCTAATCTGTCATTACAAATAGTCAATTAAGTAAATTAAGTAATTGTTAAAAAAGAACTATCTATAACAAAATAGTCCCATTATGCTTTTTTGATCATTCTAGGAGTCCTTATGTAGAAGCACTTGAAAGTTGAGTCTAGTACAACTAGAAAATATAAAATTACTTTTGAGTAAAAAGACACTGTCTACAAACAGAGCTGTTCAGTTCACTTGTTAATTAATTGGATTTACTTGCAGAAGAAGTGCATGTCCTAGCACTGTGCAATACCCTTTGCTGATCAAAGTTAATTTCATTAGAAGTAGTCATTGACACAACATTTAGGCACAAGTTCCATGTGTGCAGTCCTTGTAGACATATCTTGAGAGGTCTCTCTCTCTCTCCCTCCCTCCCTCCCTCTCTCCCTCCCTCCCCTCTCTCTCTCACATACACACACACAATTTTGAATCACAGGAAATCATGTTCAGCAGCTTTGTTGTATGGTTAGAACACATCAGGATCAAGTTTGAGTTAGTGCTGTGAAAATCATTTGGTGCATGAAAGAGCCAGGTCTGAGTGGAGAATGCCTAGATGAAACATATGAATTTGGTCCTAATGTAGGACTGAAATATGCAAGTGCAACAGAGAAGCATTCGGAAAGAGAACAGGAAAAAGAAATCAAGGACATATCCCTGCTCTTCCCAATTTCTTCTTTGCCTACCTCCTTAGCTTCCACTGTTGATATGCTTCAGGCAAAGCAGATCCAATTGCCTGCCTGCCCCATTTCTCTTAAATAATGGTAGAGAAAGAAAAGTAAAGGGGAGATCAGTAGGCAGAGTAGTGATGCCAAAAGTGGAAGTAGAATTGAAACCTTCAGGCCTTTTAAATGGGAGAGATAGAAGTACGCTGGTTAGGAAGGAAGGAAAGGCATTTTGCTATCCAGTTTCTAACGCATGATCCCAGGCTTTTGGGGCAACAAATATTAGGGGAAACTGGGCTCAGAGTTTGGCATAATTAAATCTAAAGTCATGAATCAAACACAAAATGTCTAGATCATATTTGGGGTAGCAGATCAGACAAACTGCCATATGTACCGTAATGGTGTTTCTGCTCTACTAAGATGGTAAATGTTTTTCATATCCAAAGGGAAATCCCCATATGTTGAACATTCCCAATTTAACTCATGATTTTGTCCCTGTTTTATCTTTTATCTTTTATTCTTTTATCTCTCCTTGTTTCTCTGCTTCTTTTAAAAAGGTTTTTTTAGTATGAAAAGGAGTAGAGCCATAAAGTGATGCCTAGGACATTTCAGTAACACAAGATCCATTCAAGAGACCACAACCACAGTTAGGAGAATCATTTTAATTTACCCTTGATGGTAATAAAAGTTTTATATTTGTGAGATGGATGGATGGAAAGATAAGCAAATTCTGTATGATATAGTGGTATTTAAATTATAGTGAACAACATGCAATTCTGGTTTCAGAAGCAGGCATGTGTGTTTACAGTGTAGTTTGATAAAACTGAAGTTTGAATTAGCTACATCCGATACACCAATATTCTTGTTTTATTTTATACTTTTGTTTTGAAGTCTGGGAAATTCTCATAATTCATGTGTTGCCAGTTTACAGTCTGATTTTAGTCCAACAAAATATCATCTTGTCCATAACTGTGTCCTGTAAGAGCAATGCCACCATTTTTATCTATATTTAAACTGCTTGTGGAATCCAATTCAAAATATCTTGGATTTGAGAAACTGACTTGACAAGCATAGGCAGATATATTTTGATTTAAATCTAGAAGAAGGGTATGAGATAATATCCGCCTCAAGTGCACTAAGACATCTCAAGTACCAACAAACCTCCTTGTTTTACATTTAGGCAGGAAAAACCAAAGGTATAAGTACAGATTAGGTGAAACCTGGCTCAAAAACAGTAACTGTGAGAGGGACCTTGGCATCCTAATGAATGATCACTTGAATATGAGCCAGCAGTGTGCAGCAGCCGCCGCCAAAAAAGCTAATACAATCCTGGGTTGTATAAACAGAGGCATAGAATCAAGATCACGTGAAGTACTAGTACCAGTTTTCAAATGTTACAAGAGAGCAATGGTTGAGGTAGGGGGAAATAAAATTCTTCTATGTAAGTTGGAGTTCTTACTCTTATCTTAAGTATCTTAAATGACCTAACTCATCTTATACTCTGCAATGCTGTGCAATCTCCCTGTCTACTGATCTTTAGTATTGGCGGGGAGGCCTTCACCAATATCCTCCTTTTTTATATCAAACAAGTGCAAGAGAGACAGAGAGTTTGGCTGGAAGTGGGAGACCATGAGTTCTAATCCTGGCTAAGTACATAAGGCACACAAATCAACAGTGACTTTGGGCCACTCCCTGTTCTTCTTTTTAAGAAGGAGGCAATGGCAAACCACTTCCAATTTTTTTTATTTGCCAAGGAAACTGTTGACTGAAAAGCACACACAGAAGTTCAAAAATAACAAAATGCATTTAAAGAATATTTGCAGCACCATAAAGAATGAGAGAGAAAAAATGAGAAATTCCTTTTGCATAAGAAAACTCTTGAGAAATTGAATATCTGTCTGGATTCAGCTACATGTTACGCTCAGTTGAGTTTCCACATCCCCCTGCAGGCACTTCCCAAATCATGAAGATTAATAGTGAACCTAGCAATGTTACACCCTGTATTATCCTGACCCAATTCAGAGTGGTCTGTGGCAATCAGGGTGGATAAAAATCAATGATTTTTTTTTAAATCAAAAAAATCAGATTTTTTTTGATTTAAATCAGATTTTTTTGATTTTTATCGAATTTATTTTAATAAAAAACTTTTGAGGTAAAAATCTATTGTAAGATAGTTTTCTATTTAAGATACATAAATAATTTAGTTTATTCAGCATGAAATGGAGCTTAGTTATGTAGCATGAGGCTGTATATTCTGCAACACTGGGACTATCGGTGAGTCAACAGTGGGTCAAAGGAGTAGCAGAGATGACAGTTGCTCTTTAAAAATTATGATTTAAATCGAGTTGATTTAAATCAAGCCTTTTTACTAGTGATTTAAATCATGATTTAAATTGTGATTTAAATCAACTCGATTTAAATCAAATCCACCCTGGTGGCAATATAGAGAGTAAATAAATAATTAAACAAATCTTTAGCGTACTGCCCAAATGGGGATGATGTATCCTGGAAAGTCTTTCTGTGATAACATAATCCTGCAGGAAGCGTGTGAGAATGGCAAAAGTGCAAAGCCACTATTTGACTTCATAGACAAATTGCTATGGGAGACCACACAACTGCTGTTCACAGCTCTGCAGCGGTAATTTTAATCAGTTATGCTTACATCTAACACTTCAATCTGTGTACTGTACATCTATCTTTCATGAGTTGAAATGCCACTTTTAGCTTTTTGTTAGAGTAGGTAGCCTTAAAATCGATTAAGTACATAAGCAATCAAAAGATCTCATAAAGATTATGATCATTTAAACATATGGAAGAGTAGGAGCCTCATGAAGGAAAAGGAAGATGGATCTCTGGTCCTGCTAGATCATTTTATTTCATCTTTGACTTCTTTCTACTAATCTCTCCCACTTCAACTTGTTCACTACATGCAAGAACAAAGAACACCCATTTGTTATTGACACTGTAGTAAGTGTTATAATTTTTCTGGCTCAGGGGACACCCTCCCACCCTATTTTTTCCTTCAGTATAAACATTTAGTCTTGCAGTTTCAGTATATTCAATATAGTTAATAACCTTATTAGCAACTTGCTACAAATTAGTATATGTGCTTGGTTCCACCACTCCCTTCTTCCAACTGGCCTCTGAAAGACATCCCTGCTGGTTAGTGGAATCCATTTTTTCTCAACTTTCAATTGGGAATGATGGGAACTGGAATCCAACACATATAGAGTGTTGGATCAACAAGATCAGTAGCTGCTGCTGCTGAAATATTAATTGTTCAAAAACACCTTCCCCCCCAACTGCAGCATTTTAAAGTCATTTCAAGCAGTGGGAAGTTCCATCCTTTTCTCCCTTCTTCTGACTAGAAGTTCCTACCTCCTCCGTTTCTCGAATCAAAGACAAATTCTGGTAATAAGGAAGGGAAGGGAAGAGGAAATGTGGGGCATGCGGCGCGATCCATAATTTTACGCACCACTTTTCTCTCCTTCTGTGGTTTTGGTCTCTTCTGCTACCCGAAACTTGCTTGAAAAAGCGCCTTTTCCTCCGAAGAAATAAGGCACCCCCAGCAATTTAGAGGTGCCACCGCTCCAACTTCGATCCCCGCCGCTGCCCGCGTGTGACCGTGAGAGCGAGCGCGTTCAAACGGCAGCGACGAAAGAATTCCTGCCCCGCCAACGCCGAAAGAAAGCCGGCTGGGAGTCGTGATTTGAAGAGCGCGATCCCAGGCGATCCTCTGAATGGCGGAGGAAAGTTTCTTGGAGGCGCGTCTGTCTGTCCAACTTTTCTATTCTTTCCCCCCCGACACACACACACACACACACACACCGTCACCCCTTCCCCCTCCCTCCCCGGGTTTCGGTTTACCTGCAGGGTCCCCTCGGACGAGGAACTCCGTTCCAAAATGCTTCCCGCGGCGGGGATCCCCTGAGACATCTTGGCCGAAGAGAAAGAGGAGCTGGGACAGGCCGGTCAGGAGGCCAAAGGGCGCCTAAGGTCCCGGAGGAAACAGCGTAGCCACAGCAAGCGCCGGGGACGCGCGTGGGGACGGGACTGGCTGCGCCCGCCGCCGCCTAAGCGGAAAGCCCAAAGAGCGGCATCCCGGACGCGCGTGCTGCCCTCGGCGCTTCCCCGACACCTGCCTGCTGCCGCAGCGCCTCGCTTGCTTCCTCAGCTGCTCTTCTCTCTGAGCAGCACTGGGCGGCCGGGAAAACCAGGAGCCGCCGCTCTTGCCCTGCCCGGCGACGCAGATCTGCTCAGCCTCAAGTTCATGGAAATCACGTGGCGGCCTTTGAAACTTCAGGAGGGAACTGGCTGCGAGACCGGGAGGCGGCCTTTTGGCGGAGCCAGCCTGATGGGGAACTGAAAAGAGAGGGGCTTTTCCCTTCCTCCGCCCCGCTCGCTCGTGGGCTGTGGGCTTTTGGGGGGGCTCCAGAGCCGGAATCCGCTCGGCTGATGATAAGTCCAAAGCTTCCTGCTGAAAGTGGGAGCTCTTCGTTCACTCGCCCGTCTTCTTTCCCCCGTTTGAAAGGGCCGCGCTTGTAGAGATGGGGGTGGGGTGGGGTGGGGGGTGAGAGATCTGAGGAAAGAGCTGTGCTTGCGGAGAACGGGAGGCGGAAACCGGGAACAAATCCTGAAATATTATATATAATAACTATTTCGATATTTATATATAGTTATTCATAGATATTTATATATATTTATTATAAATAATAAATATAACATTTATATATAATTATTATATAGTTATTATATATATATATATATATATATATATATATATGTAGGTCTTTGGTTATTCGGGTCTTCTCCCACGTAAAATTGGAAGTGTCTTGGCGACGTTTCGACGAAGTCTCATTCGTCATCTTCAGGCTGGTGTTCTCGGCTTCGTGCTTCCAGGAGCAATGTGAGATCGCAGCTGTCTCTTCCTTTTAACTGCTAGTGGGGGTGTGAGCTGATTGGGTGGGAACTTGGCTGTGTTCTGATTGGGTGGAGGTGTGTTCTGATTGGTTAGGGGCTCGGCTGTGCTCTGATTGGATGGGGGGTTGGTTGTGCTCTGATTGGCTGGGGGTGTGTTCTGTTTGGGTGGGGGCTTGGTTGTGCTCAGCTTAGTCTGAGTTGCAGGGGGATTTGAGCTGGTGAGCTGCGTTGTTGTTGTTTGGCTTCGTGTTTGTGGCCGTGCGAGCTCTTCATGGTGGGTGTCAGTCTGCTTCATGTATGGATTGGAGAGGTTTAAAGTGGCTAATGATGCAGCTGCAGTCTGGCTTCTGGTCCTTGGTCGTGGCTCATTATCAGTGTGGGTTTGAGTCTGCTTTCTGCGTGGATGTGTGGTGGTGACATCCTGTGTGGCTCTCGTGAGTGTGGGTCTGGTGTCATTCGTCGTGTTAGGGACCCGTTTGTCAATAAGGGCGGGTTTCCAAATGGCTGGTAGGCGGGAGGTATCGTCTCGTTTGTTCATGCTGTGTGGGCGTTTTTCTATCTCGATGGCTTCTCTGATTATTCTGTTGTTAAAGTGTTCAGTTTTGGCGATAGTTCTGGTCTTTTTAAAGTCAATATCATGTCCTGTGGCTTTAAGGTGTTGGACCAGGGAAGAAGTGGGTTCTTCTTTTCTGACTGAGTTCTTGTGTTCTTCTATGCGTGCACTTATTCGTCTGTTGGTTTGTCCGATGTATGTGGTGGGGCAGGCGGTGCATGGGATTTCATATACTCCTTGATTTTCTAACTCAATTTTGTCTTTGGGGTTCCTTAGGATGGTGGATATTTTTCGGTTTGTGCAGAATGCTGTCTTGATGTTATGTTTGTGGAGGATTTTGCTTATTCTGTCTGTGGTGCCTTTTATGTATGGGAGGAGGGCTTTGCCGTTTTCTTGTTCTGTGTCTTGGATTTTAGTGGGGGTTTCTTTTTGGATTAGGTTGGTGATCTTATTTCTTTGGAATCCATTGGATGTTAGTACGTTAGTGAGGGTGTGTAGTTCGGTTTTTAGGTGTTGTTCGTCAGCTAAGCGTTTTGTTCTGGAAATGAGTGTCTTGGCTACAGAGTTGATCTGGGCAGGGTGGTGGTGTGAGAGTGCGTGCAGATAGCGGTTTGTGTGTGTTTTCTTCTGGTAGATAGTGTGTCCTAGGGAGCCATTGGATTTTCTGTAGACTAAGACATCCAGGAAGGGAAGTTGGTTGTTCGCTTCTGTTTCCATGGTGAACTGTATTTTGGGGTGTAGGCTGTTGAGGTGTGTGAGGAAGTTGTCCAGTTTTTCTTTCCCATGTGGCCAGATTATGAAGGTGTCGTCCACATATCTGAGCCAGAGTTTGGGTTTATGATCAGATTTTTCTAGAGCTTGGGTTTCAAAGTATTCCATATAGAGGTTGGCAATGACAGGTGAGAGGGGTGATCCCATGGGTGCTCCTTCTGTTTGTTTGTATTTCTGTCCATTATAGATGAAGTATGTGTTGGATAGGCAGTGGTTGGTCAGATCTAAGACGTGCTTGGGGGGGTTATATTTGTTTTGGATAACTGTCAAGGCTTCTTTGATTGGTACTTGGGTGAAGAGGGATATGACATCAAAGCTCACGAGTAGGTCACTGGGCTGTAAGTTTTGTTGCTTTATGATGTCTATGAACTGGAATGAGTTTTTTACGTATGAGGTGATGGATTCTGCATAGGGCTGTAGTTGTTTGGCGAGAAATTTGGCTAGGTTTTGTAGAGGTGAGCCTATGGAGCTGACTATGGGTCTAAGTGGGGTTCCTTCTTTGTGTATCTTGGGGAGACCATAAAGCTTAGGGCATCTGGATGATTTCTCTCTGGGTATGATTCTTTGCTGAATCTCTTCGCTGATGGGGGAGGCTTTTATTTTGGATCTGGTGGTTTTTTCCAGGTAGGTGGTGGGGTCTGTGTTTAGGGGTTTTTGTTCTTGTAGTCTTCGGAAGAACGCCAGAAACAATCCCCTCCACCCTCACAGCCACACATGAAACAAACAGTGCATAACATCTCAGATAGGATCATCACCAAAGCCGAAACCAATGTCCTTTCCAAAGGATTCAACTTTGCAATCGCTCCCAAAAGCATCCCCACTGAAACCATTATATGCGGAGTTGAAACCAGCCTGACCAAAATCAACCCCCACGATGCAAACAGAATCAGACTCGAAATCACCAACATCCTCTGCACCAGCAAGCCACCCAAAAGTAACTTACCCAAAGAGGAACAGACAGCACTACTTAACCTGAAAGAAGACACCAGCATAATAATCCTACCAGCAGACAAGGGCAATGCCACGGTGGTTATGAACTCATCTGACTACCAAACCAAATTAAACAACCTACTCCAAGACTCCATATACAAACCCCTAAACACAGACCCCACCACCTACCTGAAAAAACCACCAGATCCAAAATAAAAGCCTCCCCCATCAGCGAAGAGATTCAGCAAAGAATCATACCCAGAGAGAAATCATCCAGATGCCCTAAGCTTTATGGTCTCCCCAAGATACACAAAGAAGGAACCCCACTTAGACCCATAGTCAGCTCCATAGGCTCACCTCTACAAAACCTAGCCAAATTTCTCGCCAAACAACTACAGCCCTATGCAGAATCCATCACCTCATACGTAAAAAACTCATTCCAGTTCATAGACATCATAAAGCAACAAAACTTACAGCCCAGTGACCTACTCGTGAGCTTTGATGTCATATCCCTCTTCACCCAAGTACCAATCAAAGAAGCCTTGACAGTTATCCAAAACAAATATAACCCCCCCAAGCACGTCTTAGATCTGACCAACCACTGCCTATCCAACACATACTTCATCTATAATGGACAGAAATACAAACAAACAGAAGGAGCACCCATGGGATCACCCCTCTCACCTGTCATTGCCAACCTCTATATGGAATACTTTGAAACCCAAGCTCTAGAAAAATCTGATCATAAACCCAAACTCTGGCTCAGATATGTGGACGACACCTTCATAATCTGGCCACATGGGAAAGAAAAACTGGACAACTTCCTCACACACCTCAACAGCCTACACCCCAAAATACAGTTCACCATGGAAACAGAAGCGAACAACCAACTTCCCTTCCTGGATGTCTTAGTCTACAGAAAATCCAATGGCTCCCTAGGACACACTATCTACCAGAAGAAAACACACACAAACCGCTATCTGCACGCACTCTCACACCACCACCCTGCCCAGATCAACTCTGTAGCCAAGACACTCATTTCCAGAACAAAACGCTTAGCTGACGAACAACACCTAAAAACCGAACTACACACCCTCACTAACGTACTAACATCCAATGGATTCCAAAGAAATAAGATCACCAACCTAATCCAAAAAGAAACCCCCACTAAAATCCAAGACACAGAACAAGAAAACGGCAAAGCCCTCCTCCCATACATAAAAGGCACCACAGACAGAATAAGCAAAATCCTCCACAAACATAACATCAAGACAGCATTCTGCACAAACTGAAAAATATCCACCATCCTAAGGAACCCCAAAGACAAAATTGAGTTAGAAAATCAAGGAGTATATGAAATCCCATGCACCGCCTGCCCCACCACATACATCGGACAAACCAACAGACGAATAAGTGCACGCATAGAAGAACACAAGAACTCAGTCAGAAAAGAAGAACCCACGTCTTCCCTGGTCCAACACCTTAAAGCCACAGGACATGATATTGACTTTAAAAAGACCAGAACTATCGCCAAAACTGAACACTTTAACAACAGAATAATCAGAGAAGCCATCGAGATAGAAAAACGCCCACACAGCATGAACAAACGAGACGATACCTCCCGCCTACCAGCCATTTGGAAACCCGCCCTTATTGACAAACGGGTCCCTAACACGACGAATGACACCAGACCCACACTCACGAGAGCCACACAGGATGTCACCACCACACATCCACGCAGAAAGCAGACTCAAACCCACACTGATAATGAGCCACGACCAAGGACCAGAAGCCAGACTGCAGCTGCATCATTAGCCACTTTAAACCTCTCCAATCCATACATGAAGCAGACTGACACCCACCATGAAGAGCTCGCACGGCCACAAACACGAAGCCAAACAACAACAACGCAGCTCACCAGCTCAAATCCCCCTGCAACTCAGACTAAGCTGAGCACAACCAAGCCCCCACCCAAACAGAACACACCCCCAGCCAATCAGAGCACAACCAACCCCCCATCCAATCAGAGCACAGCCGAGCCCCTAACCAATCAGAACACACCTCCACCCAATCAGAACACAGCCAAGTTCCCACCCAATCAGCTCACACCCCCACTAGCAGTTAAAAGGAAGAGACAGCTGCGATCTCACATTGCTCCTGGAAGCACGAAGCCGAGAACACCAGCCTGAAGATGACGAATGAGACTTCGTCGAAACGTCGCCAAGACACTTCCAATTTTACGTGGGAGAAGACCCGAATAACCAAAGACCTACATACAAACACCCGCGAAAACCTGAGAAAACATATATATATATATATATATATATATATATATATATATATATATATATATATATATATATATATATATATATATATATAATATTATATATAATAACTATATATATATAAATATTGTTATATTATATAACGATATAGAAATCGCTTCTAGCGTTTCCACTGTCAATTAAAGGGGGAGGGAACCGTTGTTATATTTGAGCTTGGAAGAGGCAGGATGGCTGTGCCCTGCCTGTCTGAATCTCACCTTTTCGTGAAAAGTACCACTCAAGGCAGCCTAGCCTGCATTTAAAAACCCTACAAATTTAGCTTACAATTGATCCAAACATTTTATTATGACCTATCTTTACTTCTGTAGCAAGTTAAACTGTAAATTAACCTTCTAAAATATCAAATGGACAGGGAAGGGGATAGTTTTGATTATTCAGAATCCCCCAGCCAGCAGTGCTGGCTGGGGGATTCTGGGAGTTGAAGTCCACCCATCCTCAAGCTTCCAAGGTTGAGAAACACTGAATTAGACGTATCTCCTTTCCTTCAGAAGCTCAAGATGAAGCACTCTCTTGCTTTTCCTCTCACTCCTCTCTACAGGATAAAGTTGAGTTGAGAGAGGGTGACTATTCAGTTGTGGAAACTTCGAGCTTTGATCTCTGTAATTTAGTCCATCATTAACCTATACACTGATTTGCATTTTATTAGATGCACAGGCTTGCAGGTGAAATGTCTGATGGACAAAACATGCTTTGAAAGGCATGAAATTTGAAAAGGTGTCATAAAAGGGGAAAAAAAAACAAATAGAAAAAACCCATACATCTTTGACTTGCTCAACTACCCCTGGAACCTTCAAAGGTTGCAGAGTTCTTAAGTTGCTTCTGAACCAATCTTAAGAGTTGTTGGAGAGCCTAGAAGTACATTCAAATTCTACATAGAAAATTGCCTTATACAGTAAGGTTATTAGACATTTACTTCTGTAATTTATATTAGCATGCAACAACACTGCTGAATTTCAAATGGGTTTCTCACAACCCTACTTTAAAGGTGTCAGAGACTGAACTGAGCAGCTTTTGCATGCCATGTGGATATGCTGTGAAAAATGCAGTTCACGTTGAGCTCAATTCCTGATTTCATGGGCCATATAGTTTTCTTGGCAGAAATATGGAAGTGGTTTGTCACTGCCTCCTTCAAAAAAGTTTTGAGTTTCTAATCCCACCCTACCAATTCGACTCATATGCCTGATTCTATCTAGGCTCTGTTCTTCCCAGACCGAGAAAAAAGGACCACTTCCACATTTAGTTAGAATAACTGAATTTTAAAATGTCACAACCGTGTTTCGTAAAACACAACCGTGTTTTGCACTTAATCTATAACCTTAAACTAGAAAAGCATTAATATAAAAGACAACTGTTTCTTAAAAAAAACTAAGCTGCAATAGATTTTGAGAGCAGAAAGGACTATTCTCCTTTGTCTTTTACATAATAGAGATCTAGGTTCTATTCATCACAGACTAGCACTGAGATAGACTTTTATGGGACACTTGATAATTATCACTCCATGTTCTTAGTATCAAGTACCTTGGAGAGAACCTGCATGTCTCAAGGTTCAACATCATGGACAAATAAAATTTTACTCGTGAATATTGTCAAGAAGCCATTAAAAACTAAATTCAGTTAATAGGATACTGAAGTTTAGTTAGTAATGGAAACCAAATTCTATACTCTTGTTCTATTCACCATTAAATTTCAGTATTTTTGTTGTTGTTGACGCTCCGTGTACCATAACAATGAAGACTTCATGCATATAGGGATTAAGCAACCAGTTTTATTATGTATCCATCTGAAAACCTGAGCTATATTAAGAAAACAACCAGACGCCTTCTGATGCAATGCCAGTTTACAGTCAAGTTAAAAATATAAAGTTGAATGTTGTGACATTTCAAGTGAAGAGATATTTTTAAGCCTTAAAAAAAGGACTGACTTCTTCTAAGTCAGCCAAATAGTGAAACAGAATTTTCTTCTATAAGACATTTAAAACTGTACTGATTTATCTTTCCTGAGTTTCCAAGATCATTACCTATCTGCAGTTGGAATTTATAGTGCTCTCCCAACCACAGGCAACATTACTCATCTCAAAATGATAGATACACACACACATACACACACACTTCCTTGTTCAAATAGCACTGCCTTGCTTCCTCTTACTTTCTTCTCCCAGTTTTGAAATTCCTCGTTATACTCTACAAAACTTAATATATGCTCCCATACTCCTGCTGTTACAAAAACTAAAACAGAAAGTCATCCATCGAGGTACAATTACTCTTTTACATTCTTCTGAATTTTACAGTCAAACTGCAATGCTTCAGAGTACAGTCATCTGAAAGGATTTACATTAAAAAAAATTCAACATGTATTACTGTACTGAAATACAATACAGTATGTAACCTCATTCTTAGATAATTCAGTGACAATTACTTGCAAGTATGTTTAGGACAGCAGAATGATTGATACAAAGAGAACTTGATTTTAGAACTCAAAACTTTTAAGGTAGGCTAACTATTGTAACACTTAAGTCATAAAAGATCATTTAGCTGTTTAGATTTAGACAGCTAAGTTTATTTTTTATTTAAAGGAAACAGCATGTTTACTGCTTTACAAATAGAAAAATGCATTTCACAGTTGTAAGCTAATAGAAGATTCAGATTTTAACATTAAATTTAATGCGCACATAGTGGGGAAGTCCATCAGTTAAGAAATAATAATTAGTCAGTTTCATTTTCAAATAATCTGAATATTTTGGAGAATTAACTAATTCTGTTAATGGTAGCTTTATTATTGTCTCCTAATTTCAGGAAAATTAGCAAAATTGAACAGCATTTAAAGCAGCAAGAAGTTCTGAATGATACAGTCACAAAATACTAAAATCATCTTCATTTTTGTGCACATAGTAACAGAACTAAACCAATTTAGAAATAGAGATGGGAGGCCCAGAGGAATGGAGATGGAGATGGATCCCTCTGTTAAAGTACAGAAGTTTGCTGATGATAGTCATTGGTCATTGGTCTCAGCCAGAACAATCTGGAGCTGAACATGCTTAAAACTGTAGAGATGAGAGTGGATTTTAGCAGGAGCCCTCCTATTCTACCACCTCTTACTATATTAGACAACATAGTATCAACAGTAGAGTCCTTCAAATTTCTGGGTTCTATAATCTCATAAGATTTGAAATGGACACCTAATATTATAACCATCATTAACAAGACACGACAAAGAATGTTCTTGCTGTGTCAACACAGAAACTTCAGACTGCCCAAAGAGCTGCTGATACAGTTCTGCAGAGGAATTATTAAGTCTGTCATTATTAAGTTTTATAACTGTCTGCTTTTGGTACAGCAACCAAGCAGGACTGCATAGTTAGGACTCCACACCCAAAGGTGCTTTTTTCAAGAGGCAACTGGACTTTCTGTTTTTTCTTTGAAGACGTTTCACTTCTCATCTAAGAAGCCTCTTCAGTTCTGACTGGATGGTGGGGAATGGAAGGATTTATACTTCTTGCAGACAGCTGGTCATTTGCATTGTTTTAGTAAGTCGTTAAGGCCACCTGGAGGTTTATCTGTGTCATCAGGGTCACCTGAGTAGTGCAAATGAGTGTGGAGCTTTCCTGGAACTGTTGAAAGGACTGTGTTGTAGACTGGGGATAGATGATGTCGTATCCCTCCCCCTCTGTTGAGAGAGGGCTGTTCAATTTTGACATAGATGGCTTCTTTGGCCCCTTTCAAACCAGCTGTCTTCTCTGTCCAAAATGTGGAGTTTGCTGTCTTCAAAAGAGTGGCTTTTTCCTGTTAAATACAGATGGACTGCTGAATCTAGTCCTGATGGGTTTGTTCTCCTATGTTGTGCCATGAGTTTATGAAATGATTCTAAACAATGAAGCGAAACGTCTTCGAAGAAAAACCAGAAAGTCCAGTTGCTTCTTGAAAAAAGCACCTTTGGGGCAACCATGAGCTGGATGACTGAGAATCTCCATAGATATATTGCAAGAAAAAACTATTACAACCAGCCTGCCTTCCATTATGATCTGTATACTGCACAGGCCAGAAAGAGGGCTGAGAAAATATCTACAGACCCCTCACATGCTTCCATTAGGATGCTGCTATAGAGCACTGAATGCCAAAACCACTAGAGTTTTTATCTTTGTGCTACCACTCTACTGAACACTTAATTCCCACAGTACTGCCTTATGTTTATTTAATTTGGCTGTATTACTTTTATCCTTTTCAACTGTTCCATTACCTTCTTATTGGTATGATAATTATGATTATTACTTTGTTGTTTTGCACGTACACTGAGAGCTTCAGTACTGGAGACAAATTCTGTGGGTGTCTATCACACTTGGCCAATAAAGCTATTCTATTCCATTCCATTCCATTCCATTGATGTTTTAATGGTTGAAATATTTTTCAGTTCATTTTGCAGTTATGAAAGAACTAGTTTGGTATAGATTTCCCTTCTTTCATCCTTTGATCAGTAGACCATTGTAACTAATCGGTAAGTTTCCTGTTTAAAATTAATGGAAGGTCCCTGTTTTTGAGAAACTTATATTTGTAAGTGCCAGGATAGCTAAGGCACTGTTTGAATCCTAGCTACTATATTGCATTTTTATTAAATAATTTTGTGAAATATATTCATTAAACTTGATTACTCTTATGATAACTTAGTTATACTTGATTCTGAACTCTAAGCCGTTTTGAAAAGAATAAATCATCAGACGTTTTAAAAAACTAAAAGCAATATATTTTTTACATGTATTTCTGCCATTTTCTTTCCTTCAAGATGTTTTTCTTCAAGAAATAATGAATTCCTGAGGTTTTCTTTTCATTTTTTTATCAACTTACAGTTCTTTTTACCCTTTTTTATATTAATTTTATTTTATCCGAAACATTAAAGTACAAACTCCAAAAAAGGAAAAACGTAATACAAATTCAAAACAAAACTAGGTAAGTCTACACAAAAATGTGCATTTAAAGAATAAAAACCCAAAACAGACATATGTAAATTGTCCCCCCCTGAATACTGATATATTTCAAAGATTATACCTCCTTCACCCTTGTGAAGCAGGCACACAATTTATAAATTTCTAGAACAGTTTATCCCCCACTTGGCCTGACATCTATTCACTATGTGGAAACATAGTTAACAGGTAAAACGAACAGCTAAACTTCAAAACCCTGACTTAAAAGTCTAGCAGAAAGTCCACAACGACTTATGATCTACCATAAATGACCACAATCATCTCTGGTCTACTGGAATCAAATACTCTCGATTGATTCTTAATAGTAACATTTTTCCTTAAGTTATTAATAGGGATCTTTCCTAACAGTTGGATTTTATTCCCCAAAGTCATGTCTTTGTTGTGTATATCTCCACAGCATTTCCTGTTCAAAAAGTCTCCTGTAAGTTATAATTCAGCACCTCTTAACATTTGTTTTCCGATTGAATATAATAAATCCATTCCCCAATCTCCATCAATCTTCTTGAGAAAATTGAGTTCATCCCTGGACAATTCTATCCACTTTGTCTTTCAAATCCACACCTCTAACTAACTTGCATTTTCCGAATCAGGTGTGCTGGCAGCAAATTACATTTGAATCCATCTGGTTGCAACTGCCATTACCTGCATTTGGTTATCTTCTTCTAGGTGGTTGAAAATTAGTTATTTTATCAAACTTTTTATCCAAATATTCAAATTGGGCTTGTAAATTGAAAAGTATTCTTTTCCCCCCAACTTTCCCCTAAAGTTTCTCTTGATATATTGTTTGCATTTTGACTATATTTTGATATAGTCCAGGATATTTCAGTAGTTAAACTTTTAACAGCTGAACTTTTACAGCCGATTATAAAAAGCCCTTCTCAAAGACAGGAAAAGCAACATAGCAAATTAGCCTTGAAAAACATAGAAAAGAACTTCCCCAGCATAAAAAAGAGATTTTCATTAATTTTTTTTAAAAAAATTTAAAACCAGACCTTTTAAAAAAAATTACAAAAGAATGAAATCCCTAGTGAAAGTTTGATACAAATGTAAATCAAATCAGATCTTTTTCACTATCCAGAATATGCTTTGGAAGAAGCGGAAGTGATTTACAACTACTAATAAAACAATAAAAATAATATTTAAAAAACACTTTAAAATCCAGCAGGGGATTAAATTAGATCAGCATTCAAGCAGTCGATTAACATTTAAAAGTAAAAATCAAAAGAAAATATCAAAACGTGCTTTTAAAACCCAGGCGTTCTTACGACAACAGGCAGCTGGAAGGAAAGGCAGCCTAGCCCTCCAACATCTCCCACTGAAAATTGCAACCTTCTGGGATGGTCCCCTTCTCAGGTAGGTCCAAAGTCATCTGAGGGTCATCTTGGGCGATTCCTAAGTAGTTCCCATTCAAATCTGGGAAGCGTGCTGCCAAAGAGCCAGCTTTGGCGGTGAAACCAGCTGTCTGTCAGCAGGGGAGAAAAAACTCCTGCTGATTCAGAACAGTCTTGGGGGGGAAGGATGTCAACTAAGCGTTGATCCATTGGCTGTAACAGGATTTGACTGAATGGCTTCTTACCTGAGCTGTCAAAAAAACCACCAAAAGTTAAGAGAGAGGCCCAAAGTTACCAAGCTGGCTTTAATAGCTAAAGTAAGATTAGAATTCAGTCTCCTGGGTTTCTAGCCCGGTATCTTAAACACTATCTCGCTCTCATCTTTCAGAAACAATATGTTTGCAGTAAATTTAATAAAAAAGAAAATGGTATAATGTTGATTTTGAAATTTATACATCACAATTATAAAATGAAAAGGTATTTGGAGTTCAGAAATCCTGGAGGAACTGAGTTTTTTAAAAATTAAGGGAAAATACTGGTAATTTACAACACAACTCAAGTAATTCCCGGTCCAGAATTGCTTCTGTCTCGCTTTCCTTGAATATATATTGCTTAAGCAAGCCTATTAGAATCTATCACATTGTTGCTTAGTGTACGCAATTCAAATTAGTCTCATTTGAATTAGAAAAAGGATATCTAAATATTCAAAGATCACATTACAAAATTATTTACTAAGATTACTATTACAAAAATATTTTTACTTTACACAAGAATATGGGCAAAGTGGTTTTTAAGTAATATATAGATTAATAATCTTACAATTACTATATCTTCCTGAGGTGTAGATAGAAGGCCAATTCAGTCAGCCCTCTTTTAATTTGCATACCATGGAAATCAGGAAAATAAAATAAAACATCCATTATTGATAGTTTCTTGAGAGCACAAAACTTGGTATTTCTTTGCAACTTGAATATTTATTAAATGGTGATGTGGAAGTACATTGTACCCCCTGCTCCCAATCAAATTATCAGAAGACTTGTCATGGCTCAGGGAAAAGAGAAAGAGCAGGTACAGGTAGTCCTTGACTTACGACCACAATTGAACCAAAATTTGTTGCTGAGACATTTGTTAAGTGAGTTTTACCCTATATTACAACCTTTCTTGCCACAGTTGTTAAGTGAATCATTGCAGATTTAAGTTAGTAACGTTGTTAAATGAATCTGGCTTCCCTGTTGACTTTGCTTGTCTGAAGGTCCCAAAAGGCGACCCTGGGACACTGCAACTGTCATAAATGTAAGCCAGTTGCCAAGCAACCAAATTTTGATTAGTGAGCAACAGTCATGTGAAAAATGGTCACAAATCATTGTCAGTACCATTGTAATTTTGAACGGTCACTAAATGAACTGTTGTAAATCAGTGATTACCTGTATATTAGCACCAAACAACACTTTTTTCTCATTAGTTTTTAGACTGTAGTGAAGACACAACCTGCAGCTAAATACTTTAATCTTTAACCCCAGCCTATAGCTACAATGAACATATATAGAAGTTGAGCTCATTTAAAAATTATACTGATCTAGAAATCCACAAACAGTTATAGGGAACTAGATACCCCTCTATATGCATCTAAAGGATTTCAGTTCTTCTCTGAAACTCCAGTTGCAGTTGCTCTGCTCATAGTTCTTTTAAAGTTCCACTCAGCAAGAATCTTTGCTAAGGAAATGTACAACTTCATGGATCAAGAGCATACAGTAGATAATGCTCTTACCTAATGTTTGGAGAAATTACCATTAAAGGAATTAAGCATTAAAGCAATCATAAACAAGTCAGTCCTTGTAGAAGATCATTCTGCTGTAATATATTGTAAGAAAATTTAGTTTCAAAGAAAAATGTTCAGATTTAATAATATGCTTAAGTATTTTACAGAGTAGCCATATAAAGAGATCCAGTATCCAACTTCATCACTATCAAACAAAATTTGTTTGGTTATATGGATTCCAGGGAATCACTAAGGATGCTATATAAACAACAACAAAAAATATCAGAAAACTGAATGCAATGATCTCTTCAAAAAAATGTTCATGTATCATGACTAAGTTTTCTTTGTCGGAGTGGGTAGCGTCTCTGTGGAGAACATGATGATCTCTTTATTTTGAGTAGAACAGAATTACTGATAGCAGTTTGTGAAGGTATAACTTCCACTTGTGATGTAAGGTTTTTGACATCGTTTTTATTCTCTTTTTCAACTTCAGAGACAAACATGATTTCTTGATGGAGTCTGCACTGTTCCAAAGTTTGTTGTAAAGACAACGCTTTTGAGAAGCCTTCTGCTTTTTCCACAAGGGATGACAGGGACTGGAGATGGCAGGACAAAACAAAACAAAACAATTCCAGGTTATTCAAATTGAGCTATTATATATCCTGGGAGTACCAGAATTCCTAAGACGCTTTAATGAATTCTAGCAATAGTACATTAAACATCAATTCAGACGTGATATGTATTACAAACCTTCCCTAAAACCACTTTGTAATTTCAATACACATTTAAAAGGACTGAAGTTGTAGATTCTATTGGGAGTTGTAGATTCAAAACATACCTACTGTAGATGATTCTATTGGTAAGTACAGCAGACAAATTCTGAATAGATCTATTCAGTTGAAAAATATGAGACTCCTAGTGTCTTTTTCTTAAAATAGTTAATGAATCAGGTTTTCACAAGTGTCCTATACCATTGCTTGACAGTAAGTTAACGTTAGGAATTTGTAAAATTATGCATTCCCTGAAAACCTGAAAATGGATATTTGGAGATTGGACTCTATATAGGACATCATCAACCATTTCCTATCCTGGAAAATACACTTCTGGAAAGACACAAACCTTTCTAGAACTAGCATATCATTGCATTCCACAGAATAGTAAAACATTTTGGAATGTGTAATTTTTCACAGAGTTATATTTCCAGCTTATGAACGCTACTAATTGGACCAGACTTTGTTGTACTTACAACTATCTTATGTTAGTCATTAATGCATTTGCAACTGACCCATTATGTAAATTAATCAACTAAATTTAGATACAACCCATTATATCTTTAGAAATCTCACCTTAAATGATTCTCCAGTATGTCTAGACATAGTTTTTGTTGAAAGTCTCAGTTCTACCATAGACTGATCTGGGGGAAAAAAGATTCATGTATTCTCTTAGAACATAAACCAATCTGCTGCATTGTAATGTAAAAGAGAGAAGGAGGAATGATATAGTATCATGGGCAATCTACTATTCCAAAGAGGCTATTTTATTCAACATTTAAAAAGAAAGGTTTCAAAATGTAAAAAAGTACAAATGTTTTGTGGACAATGTTACTTCATTCTGCAATTTACCAATTTATATTTGATAAGGAACTATATACTACGACATTCAATGTGTTAAATATACAATCACTTCTGAAATATACAAAACTAAAAATAAACCCTTTTCCTATCACATCTATAACTACTCAGATGATATAGTGAGATTCTAAGGAAACTCAGAGATACTTCATTCAAAATCCATATTCAGCATGCAACTCAATTTATCATTGCTTTAGATTGGTCATATTTCCTCCTAACCTAAACCATACAGTGTTGCAAAGGGATGACAGAAAAATAGCTGAATAAACTAATCAGAACTTCTTTGAAGAAATGAATAATTACACTATAAAACAAACAGAAAAACAACAGCAGACTTGTAAATAAACATTGCTTTCCAGGATTTCACAGTCTCTAACCTGCCAGTTTCCCCCACAAATTTCTAAAACTTCTAATATGTATGGCTGGATAAATAAAAGCTCTTGTGTACTGCAATTTCATAGTATTTTTAAACAAAGCTATACAAAGGAGCAAAAATCTTCAAGTTGTTATTAATTATCCCATTTTAGCTTAATATTTATTTTAAAACTATATTTTAAAACAGACTTTCTGACAGAAACCTCTGAAATTAAACTGTTACACATATATATTTATACTGTCGTAAGCTATTTATCTCCTATTCTTCCATGGACAAATTTTTCATCACTATTGTATCTAATGTCATAAATGCTGATTTCCAGTAATTCAACAGACATGTCTTTTCTTTTTGCAGCTCCTAAACCCTAATAATCAGAATTCTGAGAGGGAAATTCCTAGAATTATTTAATACAAAACTGCATAAACCCTAGATTAATCTATCTGGAAAATACTGTGTTGCATTCTGAACTATACGGTCTATCAAATCCACTTCAGTAATGAAGAACAGTAAATAGTAGTTGTAATTATAATCTCTATTAGAAGAGATGATATAAAGTGCAGGCAGTCCTCGATTTACGACAATTGAACCCAGAATTTATGTTGCTAAATGAGAAATTTGTTAAGTGAGTTTTGTCCCATTTTACGACTTTACTTGCCACATTTGTAAAGTGAATCACTGCAGTTGTTAAATTAGTAACATGGTTATTAAGTGAATCTGGCTTCCCAATTGACTTTGCTTGTCAGAAGGTCGCAAAAGTTGGTCACATGACCATGGGACACTGCAACCATCATAAATATGAACCAATTGTCAAGCATCCAAATGTAAATCATGTGACCATGGGGATCCTGCAATGGTCATAAGTGTGAAAAATGGTCATAAGTTCAATGCCTTTATAACTTTGAACGGTCACTAAATGAACTGTTGTAAATCAAGGATTACCTGTATGCCCTGATTATAACTGCAAAGCGTAATATACATTGAGTTTTTTTTAATGCAATTACATACAGGTTTTGAGGCAACAGTGAACTTTCAAGCTTTCTCTTTATATTTCTTAAAAATCACCCGTACGAAATTGTCTGCTTCTATACTACTACAATATGCAGTAAATATATGAGCTTGAGGAGTATATAGGTCAACACATGTCTTCTAAAAACTTCACAATACAATATTTTCCAGGAAGAGGGAGGAATAATCAAGTAAGTAAATTTCTAAGTTACCGGTATCTAAGTCTTTCCAAGTATTTGTGTCCTAGGACCAATCTACATGTTAAAGCGAAATACAAATTCACAAAATCTGCTTTGACTCAAAAGTAATCTTTCTCAACTCAAAAAATTTGGGAAATCACTTTTCAGATAAAGACAAGCAGTGTATCTTGAGCAATGTTAGGCCCTAGGAAGGCAATGGCAAATCACTTCTGAAATCTGTAAGGACTAGTTCAGACAGCCACCAGGAGTCAAAGGCACAATCCAGTCTCTCCAAAAAACCCCTGCAAGTTTCTTCGCCGGCTATAGTTATTTCTTCCTTCTATAAGTATCTTGTTTATTTTGCAGGAAGACCCTCACAGTAGAATTGCAACTTGGCTGAACAGGGTTTTTCCTCCCAAATTTTGAATTCAAAATTTTTATAAGCTGAAAAAATTCACTGCTGTGAGATGTAGCCATATCAATTATTCCAAATAAATATGCAGACAAATAACCCTATGGCCACACCAAATATTCACTTTGAGCCCTTTAAACTTTGTTGGTGACTATACCGTCCCCCCTTCAGCCAATATCAATAAAAGCAAAAATTTGCAAATAGTGGCATTTAGTACTGCTTTTTGCAGGTACAATTAAAATGTACCTAATAATAAAAAAATTAAAGCTAGAAACAAATATAATGGAAAGCCTCTAGGACCATGCAGTTCTTCGCCTGCTAGTCTTACTGATCCTAGGGTGGTGTTTTTCCATATATCTTCACTGTTCTTGTTTCCTGATTTGCTTTCCCAAGCATCTGTGTAATGCTCCAGCTTTTGCTCTTTGAATCTCTTTCCTAAATCTAATTTCTATTTTCCTACTGTAACCAACCTTAAGTAATTGCAATCCAGCAATTGGGTGACCATGGGCCAGTCACTCTTTCTCAGCCCTAGGAGAAAGGAAATGGTAAACCACTTCCAAAACATTGCATAGAAAACTTCAGAGACTTGTCCAGGTATTTGCCAGGAGTCAACACTGACTCAGAGGCACATTAAAAAACGAGTCCAAATATACAAATAAAAATCTTGACTCTCTTTACATTTGCTACCTTTTATATTAAAAACTCATCGAGCTGAGAACTCTCCTCTTGAACTTTCTAAAACTCAAGGAAAACTGAAAGTATTGTAACAGTAATAAATTCTTTCTGGATGACTTATGGTCAACTTGACTGAACTTGGACAAGTTATTGCCCTTTACTTCTGCATTCCATCTGTAAAATAGGAATAATGGGAAGAGTTACAGCATACTATGTATTGTAAAATCAGTACAAAACAACTGCTTGCGGGTTTTTCCAAGGTCAATTAACTTCATTTGAAAAGAAACTAGATTATTCCAATCAATCTCCCCCAGCAATCCTTATAAATATGTTTGCCCTGGTAGACTATTACATGATTGTACATCAGAAGTATTTAAAAAACTAGATGTTTACAATGCTTCAAAAACATGGGAAATTAAATAAGGAAATGAAAGCATATTAATTCTATCTTTCGTTTCTGGTGACTGTAGTTATTACACAAATTGTGCAAATAAATTAATTCACCATGTATTTGCACAATGTTTTCCTAAACATTATTTCCACTTTAGATTTTTTAAAAAATTGTGATTGATCAGATAGTTTTACTTTATAATCCAACCAGTGTGTGGAACTTGTGGTACAAATTTGTATGCAATAATTCTTCATTGCAAATAAATTACCATAAGCAATGTTTTCAAGTTAGAAGAAATGCTGCCTGAAGACAAGTTAAACTTGATAGTAAAATGCCTTATTTGCCTTAATAAGTGTGCGATTAGTGATTCATATGTTACGCTAAAAATAAAATTAGGGATATGGTTGGTGTTTTTACTATTTTTTACTGCTATATTTGACCTACTCCACATTTTCATAGCCTTATCATAAAATGCATTCATACTAGTAGCATCTAATAAAATGTTATCATTTACTGCGTGTTTTAAAGCAATAAAATTAATATTGAGCAGAATTAAGTTCAGCCTATTGTCCCAGTTTCTTATGTGGTCCTTTGGGAAAATTAATTGCCACCTCTAGTCTAAACACGATGGCATGGAAGGTGGTAGAATTTAAACCATAAACATTATATGGCATTCTGTTTTTTTCCTGCAAAGCAATGGATCCAAAACCATAGGTTTTTTAAAAAATCTTAAGTCGTTTTTTTTTTTTAGGCTCAGGGTTGTGTGAAAGCATGACTGAAAAAAAATAAGCATCACTGTTTAAACTTTGCACACACCATGCTAGTGCTCACAGTGATTGGTGACTTTTACACACCCCAACTTAGCTGCAAGCCCACCACTTTGCTGTTCTTTTAACATTGCAAATTGTGGGCTGTGAAGGCTAAAAGTGAGTTTTATTGTGAAGTTTTTGTAATTTCACAATTGTTATGCAGGAGTTCCCTGAGACCTGAATATTATTTCAAGGGTTTTTCCAGGGCAAAAAGGTTGGACAAGGCTATCTAAACACTTTGTACATTATGCTTTCCCCTCCACTAGAATTCACATCAGAAGCATAAAATGTTCCCACATAATGCCAGATTTTATCCTGTCTCCTTTTCCTCTCTTTTTTTCTTCCTTCCTCTTTCTCTTTATTACACAGCACTTTTATGTACTTGCCAATTTTAGGGTACTCTTTCCTTTAACTACAGGCATGCTGTCTAGTCCACAAAAACATATGTCATATGAATAGGCTAAGTTATAAGGTATTTGGTTTTGGTCTTGGTGATGAATCAAGAGAGGTCCTCTCTGGAAAAGAACAAGGAGTTATGGAGTGTTTAAAAGATACAATTGCCAAATTCTATGAAAAGAAATGAAGCACATCATTTCAGAGAATTACCTTGAGAAGGTTCCACTTTTATGTCTTGACAATTCACAAAAGGTTGATAGCCCTAAACAGACAGACAAATGCATTTAAAATCTTTCTTTTGTTCGCATGATAACTTCTAAAATGTGACTTAATTTGTGGTTAAAACGTTTGAATCTTAAGCAAATAATATATATGTAATACATCTCAGTAAAAGCAGTCATTATTTGATTTGTAAATTTAGCATAAGCAGGTTTTGCTGTCTCATCCCATACAGTCCTGTATAGGGTTTCCTGTTTAAGCAGGGGGTTGGATTAGAAGACTTCCATGTCCCTTCCAACCCTGTTATTCTGTAAAATCCTCACTGATCTTACAGTGACCTTCTGAAGTTACGGTGCTAAACAAGGGGCACTTATAGCAGGTCTTTATAGTTGTGACCACTGTGGTGTCCCTACGATAATGGGATAGCAATTTGAGGGCTTGGCATCTGGCTCACAATTATGATGTTGCAGCAGCCCACAGTCATTCATGACTTTCACTGCTGGCTTTTGGCAAATGGAATCAACAGGGAAGCTGACAGGAGGTTGTAAAAGGCAATCATATAACTACAGGATGCTGTGTGACCACTTAGGATTCTCCTAACAATGGCAACTGGGACTGCTGTCATAAGTTACAATCGCACTGTTTAGTGACAAAGTTCCCACTCCCAATTACTGCTAGTAAGGGAGGAATACCTGTAATAACTAGATGAGTTAGATGCTGTTATATATTTTATATTTTAATCTGAATAATCAATTTTCTGTATTATCTAACTTTACAGCAATTTGGATGACTAATAAAACAGTGCCCCCTGCTGCAAGATGTAGGATAAGGTAGATTTCTTAATTTAAACATTCAGACTTTTATTAAAAAAAATTATCAGTGATTGTAACCGAACCGTCACTTCTCCCATCTTACTGGTTTCCTGAAAATGTTTTACAGATATTTTTCTTTTACTCAAAATCTTTTTTTGGGAGTTCTGTATTTTGTTTTTTAATCTTGTTTGAAGCAAAATAAATATATATTTAAGAAAAACCTGCAAAGCAAGTGTTCTCAAATATGCAACTTTGTGCCCTCAGAAAGCCAGTAAGACAAAACTAGAATGAGTATCTGCCCCAAAACAAACAGCATATAGAGAGAAAGGGGAAAATGCTAGAAGACATATACGCATATATGTCTTAGCTACAGATTATAAAAAGAGCAATAAAAAGCAGAAGAAAGTATTATTTTTTAAAAAATAACAATTCAGATACTGGAGGACATGCTGCTATAGAGGATGTCACTTGGTAAATGTTCAGTAGAGTACAGCCTGCCAAGTACAGAGATTCTGATCCTGGGACAAGAAGTAAGATCCAGAAGAAAATGTTGGACTGACTTGAAAGAGTGTGGAAAGACCAGGAGGAGAGATTGTGATGTGTGTTTGAAGATTCAGAAGTGAAACAGTGGAACTATGTGAATTAATGCCTTTGTTTGTTAGCAAACAGCAGGGAGAACTTATGGGCATTTACAGTCTCAATAATTGAGATAAGGAGGGGAGGAAAAAACCATAATAGAGTACAAATGAACAGTGAAAGAAAAAGGGAGGAAAGCTAACTGGTTAAGATTTATTATTGTATCATCTTATGTACATACTGATTTTGTAAACATTTTCCCTTTGTATAACACTAGATCCCACTACTTTATTAACATAGAAATCATGTCCTGCTTAAAATCACTCACGCCTTGGTTATCTTTCATATGGATAACTGTAATACTTTCTACATGGGGATGCAACATGTGTCTTTGTAAGCACTTATGTGCACCCCTTGATCGGGCTATATTACACTTTTCCCTGTGGATTGTATTAGTTGCTAGTTTGCTTCTGGGTATAATTCAAGGGTTATCTTGGACTGCTTCTCTCTCCAATTACGACTTATTCCATCAGGTCTGGCAGGAGGGAAACGGTTTGGTCCTGTCAACCAATGAGTATTGTCTGGAAGAGCTAAGAATTTTTGCAAGGTCCTGAAAACATGGTTTTGCCAAAAGACATGGAGAGTGAGCTAGAGCCTGTGCAGTGGCTGCATTTAATGCTATGGATGGTTGTGGTCAACATAAACGTGTGTGTGTGTGTGTGTGTGTACCCGTGTTTTCCCGAAAATAAGACCCTGTCTTATTTTTTTTTTGAACCCCGAAATAAGCACTTGGCCTTATTGCCATGCGCTCAAAAACCCAATTCAGTTTATTATCGGGGATGTCTTATTTTGGGGAAAACAGGGTACACACACACACACACACACATGCATACATACATGTTTGTAAACCCAGAATCATGTATTAAAAGGGGTGGCTATATAAAACTAACAGTGTCCACAATAAAATTCTTTAAGTACTGGCTGTATATGTGTCTATACCAGCTTCTATCCTGAACCTCTCTCCAATAAGCATCTTTTTTAAAGCTTTAAGTAAGTAGGCATATATATTTCCCTGCATCACAATAATTATAATAGATTTTAGTGATCACAACATTACCTCACCTTAGTAACATATTAAACTAGGCTCCTACACTATAATCTGGTATTCATAGACATCTGCTACTGCGGTAAGCAAATCATTATCTGATTCTCTCAAAGTAAATATTTTCACCCAATGACTTAAGAATTCAAATTACTCACCAACAATTTTTGTTGCATTTTAATGCCTTTAACAACATTTATTTGTATTTTTCTAGGATATTGATTACGCTTGGAAGCCACTTCCACAATTAATTCATCAAGCTGGTCTTCAAGGAGTTTAATGTCTGTGTCTATTTTACAACAAAAATAGAAATGTTTAATATTTGAAAAGTAGAGTATGTGGATTTATTTTTAATTCCAGTTGGCATAGAAAAAGATACATATATATAATCATCTTGACCAGGTATACATGAAAGTATAAAGGGAAAAGATTTATTACAGTAAAATTTTTATTCATTATTAAAATTAAAATTGTGAAACAAATTTGAATTTATGTTAAATGACAAACCGTATGATAAACCTATAAAAAGCCAACTAACACAAAAGCAAACCAACTAATGATTTACTGCATTGAAACCGTAAGAATTAACTGTTTAATAAAATTTTGTTTAGAAATTATTGCTTGGAAACAGACTAGTTTCTTGACATAAATCATTTTAACTGAAAAAGAAACAAAGAATCATGTGCAACAAACTGACTGGAATTCTTATCCAAGTAAAATGCAGATATAGGTAGTCCTGTACCTTAATGACCACAATTGGTAATGGAATCTCAGTCATTGAGCAGAGTGATCCTTAAGTGAAATGCCCATGTGACTGCTTCATTCAATGACTGCAATTCCTGCACTTCCACTTGCAGTTATTAACCTGTCTCCTAGGTCGTTAAGAAGAGCGAGTGAAAGGTCTGCTTTCTGGCAGATGAAATCCATCAGAAGGCAACTCGTTGGCTCTCAAATGTTCCTGCAGCCAGGTGAAGGATTTCAGCTCCCCTCACTGCGGGGAAGGGGGAAATGCTTTGGTAGGCTATGGTGCTGAAAACTTCAGTACCTCGCTCTGTTCCTGCTGGCCATGGAAGACTTAAACTCCCTTCTGTTCCTTCTGCTTGCAACCATCTCTGCCGGTATCTGCATTGACTTTCTGGGGAAGTCAGCAGAGAAGATTGCAAATGGTGTTCACATTTTGGGGTGCTTGGCAAGTGGTCATAAATGTGAACCAGTTACAAAGTGTCCGAAATGGGATCACTCGACCAAAGGAGGGGGTGATGTAGGGATTTCACCACTAGGGTGGTGAGACATTTTATGACAGGTGATAAATAGGGTAATAAAGCACTCTTTCCAAGGTTGTTGTAACTTTAAACAGTCATTAAATGACCTGGCATAAATCAAGGATTACTATATTGGTATTATGTTACTAAGTATTTTGAAAAGCCTCAATAGTTAAATATGAGTTACTTTAAAAAAATTCTGGAGAAAGAAGTGTTTTTTGTTTTTTTTAAATTTGATTTATATGCAGCCCTTCTCCAGAGACTTAGGGCGGCTTACAGTGCATTAAGCAATAGCCTTCATACTTTTGTATATTTTTATACAAAGTCAGCTTATTGCCCTCACAAACTGGGTCCTCAAACTCACAAAATAACCAACTATACCACACCATTCATCCATCTTTCTATATGAGTCATTTAAAATTTAAATATATATATACACTCATTATTTAAGTTTGCTTGGTATCTTGAAATCAGGACACCTCTCTCCAAAAGTGCATATATCTAAGTATTCAGTTTCATAAAAATATATGTTCACATCGGGAATTCCAAACATTCCTCAGTTCCTCAAAGTTGTTTTAAATTATAAGCATAAGTGTTATTGAGTATGGATACCAGATATGGGCTGCAAAAATCTAACCAGGTGTTAAGAAATATAGAATGGTGTACTGGTTTGCTACCATCTAATAATCTGGTAAGAATTTTTATTTTTAGTGCCTTTGAGCCAGTGTTTACTCCTGGCAACTGCCTGGACAAGCCCTTACAATTTTCTTGACAAGATTTCAAAGTGGTTTGCCACTACTTCTTTCCTAGGGCTGGAGAGAGAATGACTGGCCCAAGGTCACCCAGCTGTCTTTGGTCTAAGGCAGGATTAGAACTCATTATCTCTTAGTTTTTAGCCTTGTACTTTAACCATGATACCAAACTGGCACTGTAGAATTCATAACTGCTACTTAAAATAAAATACCAAATTAAAAAAAAAAAGAATCAATAATTCAACTGAAATGAAATATAGTACAACTTTTCTACAAATGCTCTGTTATTAATTCACATCATTTTAAACTACTAGAGAGTGTTATATAATTATAAACTGTTATCTACAAATTATAACAAGCCAACAGATGGCAGTAGCAGACCTTTTAATCTGAGATGACAGGAAAATAACAGAAAATATTTTTGCATATAAAGTATATGATCTATTATGTTACAGTCTCCTCACTATAAATGGAGGTTTCTCCTATACTGTATCTATAACTAATATTTTTAAACCAGACTAATATTGCAAGCAATTGTACTGCAAAAGTGATTGAGTAATTCTGTTCACAATAAAATACAGGTAGCCCTCGATTTACGACTACAACTGAGCCCAAAATTTCTGTTGTTAAATGAAACATTTGTTAAGTGAGTTTTGCCCCATTTTACGACCTTTCTTCCATAATTGTTAAGTGAATCATTGCAGTTGATAAATTAGTAATACGGTTGTTAATTGAATCTGGATTCCCCATTGACTTTGCTGGTCAATAAGTCACATTTTTCAGTGCTGTTGATATGGCAATGTCTGCCCGAACTTGCCGTGTGACATTTATTTATTTATTCAATTTCTATACCCGCCCATCTCAGTCAATGAATCTGGGCACTTGCAATTCAAAACGAAAATGATTATTAGGTGAAAATATATATATTGGTCCTATCAGGGGAGAATACACCAAGGATTTCCCCAAAGATTGCAAAGATTTGTGGATCCTCTGGTTATACTATGGAGCAGTGGTGAAATCTAATTTTTTTTTACTACCGGTTCTGTGGGTGTAGCTTGGTGGGTGTGGCTCGGTGGGCGTGGCAGGAGAAGGATACTGCAAAATTTCCATTCCCACCTCACTCCAAGGGAAGGATACTGCAAAATGTCTTTTCCCACCCCATTCTGGGACCAGCCAGAGGTGGTATTTGCTCCAAACTACTCAAAATTTCCGCTATTGGTTATCCAGAACCTGCTGGATTTCACCCCTGCTATGGAGGCATATCTTCCTGACTCTACTTAGGGCTGATAAGACTGCAGAAATCTGAATCACTTCTAAATGGATACAGTGAATAATGAAAGCAACAGAAGAACATGAGCCGAGGTGGCGCAGTGGTTAGGGTGCAGTAGTGCAGATACTTCAGCTGACTGCTAGTTCAGCAGATCAGCGGATCAAATCTCATCGGCTCAAGGTTGACTCAGCCTTCCATCCTTCCGAGGTGGATAAAATGAGGACCCAGATTGTTGGGGGCCATATGCTATTTAGTATACTGTCTTTGGTGTAAGCTGCCCAGAGTCCTCGGAGAGTGGGCGGCATAGAAATATGACTAATAAATAAATAAGAAGAATCTATAAAAGTTCTAGCCAAACTATGCCAGCGTATCTGGATAAAGACACAGTAGTCAACAGATTGGAAGAGATCAATCTACGTTCCAATACCAAAGAAAAGAGTTTACAGGTAGTCCTCGACTTACGACCACATTTGAGCCCAAAATTTATGTTGCTAAATGAAACATTTGTTAAGTGAGTTTTGCCCCATTTTACGACCTTTCTTCCATAATTGTTAAGTGAATCATTGCAGTTGATAAATTAGTAATACGGTTGTTAATTGAATCTGGATTCCCCATTGACTTTGCTGGTCAATAAGTCACATTTTTCAGTGCTGTTGTAACTTTAAACAATCACTAAATGTACCATTGTAAGTCGAGGACCACCTGTAATTTCTTATGCATAAGATTTTCCAACAGTATTAGTCAAGACCTTGCATATTAACTCTAAAGATACTTTTAGATTAATATACCATTTTGAAGATCTGATGATTCCTGCCACAGCTGCCCATTAACAGTGATATTCTCTTGTACAGCTGTTTCAAAGTTCTGTACAAAATATATAAAAATATATACAGATAAGAATATATAATGTAAGAATTCTTAAAAAGATACCTTTAAATGCCAATCCTGGATCACAAAATGGATGAGCCAAGGAATGATATTGATAAACAGCATTCTGACAAAGCACATCCATTCAACAAAACATGTCCACAATATTTACAAGCACAATGATGTTCTCATGTTGCTAGATATATTACAAAATAGTTTCCAACCTTCAGCACATTCTAATATTCAGCAACAAGGCTTCAAACATTTTGCATGACAATGCACAGAATTATGGGGAATAAATGCTCATTACAGATATTAGTATTTTCATAAGAAGAAATGAATGCAAAATTCAACTCTATTAATATATAGTCACAAATACCTGGAAAAAACCCCTCTATATTGCTCAAGGCAAATTAATGGATGTAATAAGTCCACTGCCCTTTCTGAAACAAATTGGCTACTTCAGATTGTTCTTTATATACAGAAAGATACTATTAATTTCTATCAAGGGAATAATTGCAAAGAACCTTTGACTTCTCTTGTCTGTTTTCACAATTAATTTTACCAGTTAAAAGAAAAGTTTTTTCACAAAAAATAAGAGAAGGAAAACTCTGACATGTGCTCTAGAGAAAGTACATCCTAATGGTAGACAGTCTCTAGCACTCAATTGTCAGAAATTTTTGGGTTTTTTTGCATGCAAAGCTAGAGACAGAGTCATTATCAATCTGAAAATCAGTCCTTTTCAGATCTTTTTGAACTCATTAGATGACCACAATCAAGCCAGTCTTGACGTATACTATGCAGAGCGTACTAGTTTACTTTATTTACTATCATAATTACAAAATCTAAATAAACTTACTAAGGGAAGATCTCAGGATTTCCAAGTATAACATAACAAACACATTTCAAAATTTTAGGAAAAAAACTTTGCATGACAAATACATGTAAATACAGTACACAAGAGCAACTTTCCCTAACAGAATGATCTGTAGAGTTTTATTTATTCAATTATTGACCAAAGCTTCATTTTAAATACTATTAATAACTTTTAAAGATATTAGCACATAGTTACCAGTCTAGCTTAGTTTCTATTGGCTACTTCTGATTCAGGTTTTTTTAAAAATTAAGATCAGCGTCAGAAGTGTCAACTTCTACAACAATTTCTGCACTAATTGTGAAATCTCTTCAGGGATGCTTAGCAACCTTCCTCTTGAATCTTTGTTATGTATGTAAACAATGCATTTCTTCTTATGAAAATACTTGTTTCTATTGCTTCCATATTGCTTTTCAATGTTTTTACAACTAATAGTTATTTGCTTTTCCTATCTTCACAGAAAAAATATCACAAATAAATAAAATGGTTTGCTGTCATACTGTATTTAAAAATCAGCAACATTTATCTTACATTTATAATTTCTGGGGTTTAAGGATGAAAAATGGTTAAGACCGTATCATACAGCACATATCGGTGGGAGAGGAAATGTAAGGTTCTGGACGGTTTCTGATAGTTATGCTTATTTTAGAACTTATATGACAGCTTGTGTGTGCTTCTGACTTAAAAAATACATGAATCAGAAATGTCCTTTTTTCCCTTCTCATCCAAGAAGCTTCTTCAGCTCTCCTTCTTCAGAAAAAGAAGCTTCTTGGATGAGAAGAAAAAGAAAACCTTCAAAGAAAAACCATAAGTCCAGTTGCCTCTTGAAAAAAAGCACCTTTGGGTGCGCAGTCCTAACTATGTAGTCTTGTTTGGCTGGCTGTACCAAAATCAGAGTGTTATAAAAGTACAAATGACAGATTTAATCACTCCTCTGTAGAATTTGTATCAGCAGCTTCTTGGGCAGGTCTGAAGTTTCTGTGTTGACACAGCAAGAACGTCCTTTTGTTGTGCCTTTTTAATGATGGTTCTAATATTAGGTGTCCATTTCAAATCCGATGAGAATATAGAACCCTGGATTATAGAAGTCCAATTGCCTCATGATTTAGGGCAGGGCTCTCCAAACTTGGCAACTTTAAGACTTGTGGACTTCAACTCCCAGAGTTCCTCAGCCAGCAAAGCTGGCTGAGGAACTCTGGGAGTTGAAGTCCACAAGTCTTAAAGTTGCCAAGTTTGGAGACCCCTGATTTAGGGCAAAGAATTAATCCCTATTCAACCAAACAACGCCCCGCAATCAATTCAATATTTATTTAAAATCTCCATCTGGTAGAAGTGACCTTCATGAAAAGCAATTCAAATAAACCTGCCGCCATCCTTCCTTAGCAGCCCAACCCTCACCCCTGTCGAGCCCTCTCAGCCTTACCCAAAGCGCTTCCCCCATTGCCTGTTCCAAGTTCTCGCTCTCCACAGCCTGACCGGCTCCGAGTCTGCGCACGAAAGGTCTGCAGTGATCCAGCAACTCGGACGTCCGTCGGCACGAAAGGCACTGCACTCGGGGCTCCTGACGTGGCTCGGAAGGACAAGCCGCCGCAGCCGCGGCCGCAGCCGCGGCCGGCGGCAGCGCCTCCATCTCGGCTGCCCGTTTCCCGCTCTCTTTTTCAAAGCCGTTCTGACTTTCCCGCCCAAACCGGAAGTAGAGGCAAGCGATTCTCATTTAACGCTTTGCCATCCCCCTGACGGTGGAATCCAGAAATAGGTCCGGGTAGAAACAGCAACTGGGACAGTTGCAGTTCCGAGTTGCCAGGATGGGAGCGGTGGATTGTCACTGCCATCTCGCGGCACCCGAATTTCAAAGGGTAAGTGAGTTTGGATGAAAAGGGGTTGGGGATACCAAAATCCTTACTGAAAGCTCTTATTTAGTCACCTTAAACCTTTGCAAAAGAATCGCGAGTTTTCTTCATCTGGAAATATTGTTATTTAAGGGTTAGGAAGGATTTAGGTTACTGTTTGATATGGCAATGTCTGCCCGAACTTGCCGTGTGACATTTATTTATTTATTCAATTTCTATACCCGCCCATCTCAGTCAATGAATCTGGGCACTTGCAATTCAAAACGAAAATGATTATTAGGTGAAAATATATATATTGGTCCTATCAGGGGAGAATACACCAAGGATTTCCCCAAAGATTGCAAAGATTTGTGGATCCTCTGGTTATACTATGGAGCAGTGGTGAAATCCAATTTTTTTTTACTACCGGTTCTGTGGGTGTAGCTTGGTGGGTGTGGCTCGGTGGGCGTGGCAGGAGAAGGATACTGCAAAATTTCCATTCCCACCTCACTCCAAGGGAAGGATACTGCAAAATGTCTTTTCCCACCCCATTCTGGGGTCAGCCAGAGGTGGTATTTGCCAGTTCTCCAAACTACTCAAAATTTCCGCTATTGGTTATCCAGAACCTGCTGGATTTCACCCCTGCTATGGAGGCATATCTTCCTGACTCTACTTAGGGCTGATAAGACTGCAGAAATCTGAATCACTTCTAAATGGATACAGTGAATAATGAAAGCAACAGAAGAACATGAGCCGAGGTGGTGCAGTGGTTAGGGTGCAGTAGTGCAGATACTTCAGCTGACTGCTAGTTCAGCAGATCAGCGGATCAAATCTCATCGGCTCAAGGTTGACTCAGCCTTCCATCCTTCTGAGGTGGATAAAATGAGGACCCAGATTGTTGGGGGCCATATGCTATTTAGTATACTGTCTTTGGTGTAAGCTGCCCAGAGTCCTCGGAGAGTGGGCGGCATAGAAATATGACTAATAAATAAATAAGAAGAATCTATAAAAGTTCTAGCCAAACTATGCCAGCGTATCTGGATAAAGACACAGTAGTCAACAGATTGGAAGAGGTCAATCTACGTTCCAATACCAAAGAAAAGAGTTTACAGGTAGTCCTCGACTTACGACCACATTTGAGCCCAAAATTTATGTTGCTAAATGAAACATTCGTTAAGTGAGTTTGCCCTATTTTACAACTTTTCTTTGCACAGTTGTTAATTGAATCATTGCATTCGTTAAATTAATAACATGGTTGTTAAGTGAATCTGGATTCCCCATTGACTTTACTTGTCAGAAGTCACAAAAGCTGATCACATGACCACAGGACACTGCAACCGTCATAAATATGAACCACTTGCGAAGCATCTGAATGTTAATCATGTGACCATGGGGATGCTGCAAAGGTCGTAAGTGTGAAAACGGTCATAATCACTTTTTTCAGTGCCATTGTAACTTTGAACAGTCACTAAATGAACTGTTGTAAGTTGAGGACTACCTGTATTATGTTTCCTTTTTTCTCCTTTTGGGGGGTGTTTTTACAATATTTATTCTTTTTAATGTATTTTCTGTATTATGTTTTTGTATCTATTTTATCTGTTCATAATAAAAATCATGGGGGGAAAAAGAAAGAAATGTTAGGTTGCATTACTCTTTATAGGTAGAAAGAAAAGCATGCTGAATCATGGCCATAGCAAATATGCTATGCTTAAACACAGTGATCTGCCAGCATAATAACATTTTAACCTTTTCCAGGACATTGAAAATGTATTGGAAGATGCCAAAAAGGTTTGTAATATTTTTTACTTTATCAAACTCTAGAAAGAACGGATGCAATAAGGTTTCCTGCCTTGGGTAGTGGGTTGGACTAGAAGACCTTCAAGGTTCCTTCCAGCCCTATACTTCTATGATTCTTTCCTGAGAACTCCTAAGTGTCAGAAGGCCTTTTTTGAAAATTGAAAAATGGAGTGCATGGGTGGAAACTATTTACGGATGACGCAAATTACCAAAATTGGAACTTCTATGGTTTAAGGAAGTCTCAGAAAGGAAATGTTTCTCCATCTCCTTTCCTCAGCTGTTTTCTTTTCAGCAGAATGAACCTGCAGATCTATATCCAGGTTTTGTGAGACAGTCAGAATTGCCACAGAAATAATGTGAGATGCAGAACTTTCCTTTTGTAAACTTTCTGTACACAGATTACTTTAGAACAGTGGGTCTCAACCTAATGCCGCGACCCTTTAATACAGTTCCTCATGTTGTGGTGACCCCCAACCATAAAATTATTCCTAAAACCATTGAAAATATGTGTTTTCCGATGGTCTTAGGCGACCCCTGTGAAAGGGTCATTCGACCCCCAAAGGGGTCCCGACCCACAGGTTGAGAACCACTGCTTTAGAATCAAGTCATTGTACCATAATTTAAAAGTGGGAATAATATTTTTGGATAGATTTACTTTGGAACAGTTTTGTGATTTACTGCTTTTAATTCTATCTAATTTATTTCCTGTTTCAGTCTAATGTTTTGGCCCTGGTGGTAGTTGCTGAACATTCTGGAGATTTCACAAAAATTATTCAACTTTCAGAAAGGTACTAATGTTTCCAGTCTGTACTGAATGGGATGAAAATAGTTACAATTTAGGATTTAAAGAATTAACCAGTTAGGTATATCCATTTAACAGGCTTTTGGAATAAACATCTTCATTTGCACTTTTATCGTGCTTCTTTTAGTTTCCAAATTAAATTGGGCTATGCTGTTGTTCAATAAATATCTACGTTCAGAGAAAATGTTAAAAATGTATTGAATTTTTGGAGTATTTCTTTTGGAATATTAGATTCACCCACAGTATTTTACAATAAAATTTTAACAACTGGGTGTAATTTGATATAATGTGCAGGAGAACTTCCCAAGAATTCATTTAACATTGGAGACTAGCACTTAGTTGCACTGAGAGATAAATTGGTTTGTTACGGTCCTGAACGCGAAAGACAAGCCTATAAATGGAAGGAGTACAACCTCTTTTTATAGATTTATGCAAATTGCAGCATACATTTAATCAATAATTGATTGGGATATGACAATATCTGTGTTAATGAGACGGTGGGAAAACGAGAATTAATACAGTGGCTTTTTTTGAGTTGTATGAAGGGATCTAAGCCTGTGCATGTTAACAGGTTATCTTTTTCTAGATGTTATCAAATGCTTGTGCTTTCCAGCTATCGCAGTATCTGAGTCCGCATTCCATTTGTATTTTATGGCTCAGCAGGGTCTTCGGGTTGGTTAATCTGGCATTGTGCTTTTTCCTTCATCCATTATTCAATATATACTGTATGAAACTTGAGATACTTTAACTCAGTGGTGTGCTGGAACTGGCTTGCAAGAGCCACCTGTTAAATTTTCTGGAATTTTGTGTGTTGTTTGAGAGTAGAGTTGAGCCACTATGCCTAATGTGCCGATCATCTGTTTTTCAGCTAGTAGTGAGGCACAGCACCAACAATGGAGCTAGCGGAATCAATTCTTAAACATTTATAAATACACTCCTGCCTAGATTGATACTCTTTTGCACAAAACAAGTAAAGTTGCAGTTGTTTTCAGATGGTACTCAGAGAAGGAATGCATTGCAAATGTAAGAATTAGGAACAGAAAACTAATTTACTTTCTTTTATTTATTTTGTCTGAAATAAGTATTGATTTATTTAACATTAATTTTATTGATTCAGTATAATATGCACCTGACTTAATGCCATGCCTTAACAAATGCTTATGTCTAGGTATCCAGGGTTTATTTTTCCATGCTTGGGCATCCATCCAGTTCAAAGTATTCCAGGTGGATGTGAACGCAGTGTTACTTTAAAGGTGACATAAAATAAAATTACAACTTTACGTTCTATACATTATTAAGTCTATATTGTGTCTTGATTTGTTATATATTTTTCTTTATTAAACTGTAGTCAGGAGTTCTTTAATCTTACAAATAAAGAATAAAGTTCAGTGAATAAAAACTTGCCTAAGATCACAGAATAAATCCATTTGAGAATGGGACAATTTATTAAAAACCATCACATTTCTAAAATAAGTTTGGTTTAATTGACTCACTGTATCAGTGAGATGGATGGCAAAAAAACTAAATGCTAGACAAAAAAGAGTAAGGCATATATTCATAGCTACCATCACAAAAGACTAAACACATACGGTAAATAAGAGAATAGCTACAGTAGATACGGTACAGACATAAAAGCGTATCATTAAAATGCCCCTTATTGATTTATTTACCGTATTTTCCGGCGTATAAGACGACTGGGCGTATAAGACGACCCCCAACTTTTCCTGTTAAAATATAGGGTTTGGGCTATACTCGCCATATAAGACTACCCCTCTTCCAACACACACCAAATAAAAATTAAAAAACATCAACTGCCTCAACACAATGTAAAAGCAGCTGTGCTAGACCCAAAATGGCCCCTGCAACTAGCAGGAACCTCACACAGCCACAAAAAGCCCAAAAAAACAACTTTCACACTTTACACACACACACACACAACACAACACAACTGGCTCACCCACAATGTAAAAGCAGCTGTGCTAGACCCAAAATGGCCCCTGCAACAAGCAGGAACCTCACGCAGCCACAAAAAGCGCAAAAAACAACTTTCACACTTTACACACACACAACACAACACAACACAACTGGCTCATCCACAATGTAAAAGCAGCTGTGCTAGACCCAAAATGGCCCCTGCAACAAGCAGGAACCTCACGCAGCCACAAAAAGCGCAAAAAACAACTTTCACACTTTACACACACACAACACAACACAACTGGCTCACCCACAATGTAAAAGCAGCTGTGCTAGACCCAAAATGGCCCCTGCAACAAGCAGGAACCTCACACAGCCACAAAAAGCCCCAAAAAATCAACCTTCACACTTTACACACACAAAATTCCACATACAGCTTTGTGAGATTTTGTGTGTTTGTGTAGTTAGAGTGAAACACTACAGAAACACACCACATCTCAGAAAGCTGCACAAATATTATTTTATTTTTATTTTTATATGAAAACTAAATTTAAAACTTCCTAAACTTTAAATGGCTAGGTCTAAAAAAGAACAACTAAAAAAACCCCAATTAACTATTTTTTTAAAGCTCCCAAAGGGGAAAAAAACTTACCCAATAGAACAGGGGTCTCCAACCTTGGCAACTTTAAGACTTGTAGACTTCAACTCCCAGAATTCCTCAGCCAGCTTTGTTTTTACTGGCTGAGGAATTCTGGGAGTTGAAGTCCACAACTCCTGCCTGCATGATTGCAGGCAGAAAGTGGCTTGCTGATGGAATGGATTCAGGCAAGCGAAGCAAGGCAAGCGTGGCGATTACCAGCTAAGGTAAGCAAGCTGGAGGGGGAAAACTTTTTTCTTTTTACAGGGCTCTGGGCTCTGGCGATCCCAGCTGAGTTGCCTGATTAGCAGGCAACGCAGCTGGGATCGTCAGAGCTTGGATCGATGGCTCTGGCGATCCCAGCTGCGATGCCCGATTGGCAGGCAACTCAGCTGGGATCGTCAGAGCTTGCAGAGTCACGTAAAAGGAAAAAAAGTTTTTTCCTTTAACATGGCTCTGGCATCCCAGCTGAGTTGCCTGATTAGCAGGCAAAGCTGGGATCGTCAGAGCTTCGATCGCCATTTAAGGCTCGTTAGAGTCTTTTGGGCTGGTCTGCCTGGTTACAGGCGAACGACACCCGGCGTATAAGACGACCCCCGACTTTTGAGATGATTTTCATGTGTTAAAAAGTCGTCTTATACGCCGGAAAATACGGTAGATCAGTTTTATGAGAGAAGTTTGCCTATTACAAGTCTTGTTGAGAATACTTATTAATGAAAGTTTAGAATTTCAAGTTTAAAAGTACAGTTCTAAGACACTTCTTGTAGAAGCAATGGGGCACATCTTATATCAATATTTTTATAAAGAGAACAAAGGAAGAAGCAATGTTTCCCATTACAAGTATAGTATATGAGTACTAAGGATTTAGATAGGAGTGTCCTATAGTGTGCCAGGAAGAAATCTTTGTGAACTTGGTTGATCCTCACATATATTTGAAAGTAAAATTCAATCTTTATAAGGTAAGATATAAGTTATCTCCAGCTACATTTTGGTTCCATGCACAATACAAAGTTTTAATGTAGATTAAGATATTCAATATAGCAGTGCTTTCAACCTTTAAGAAGTGTGGACTTCTGTTTTTAACTATGCTTTTATAGTACTGTTGTTTTTATTTTAAACTGCCCAGAGTCACTTAAGTGAGATGGGCAGTGTAGAAATTTAATAGATAAATGAATAAATAGAAATCAAGAGAAATATGAAACTAAATGAGCAGAAGCAAACATGTACATTTACTTTAATATTCATTTCATCTTGTTAAATCTTTTTGCAGGATCTAGAAGAAGCATTCCCACTCATTGAGCTGTATCAAGATCATTTGCTGGCAATCGGGGAGGCAAGTAGAATCATCGTAACATTTTTATTAGGTCTTTTTCATATGTAATTTTTCCTCTGCCAAAAGCAGTGTGTATCACTTAGAATTAAGCCCTAAAGAGTTGAATGAAATTTGTGTCTAGATAAAAGTTTCTAGGACACAATACTGCAACCCAACCTGTGGTGTTTACACATTACACAACTTTAGATTTAATTTTTGCAATACACTTACCTGGAACTAAATCCTATTGAATAAAATGGGCTTATACTAAATGTAAGCGGACTCACGCAGAATTCTACAGACAGAATGGAAAGTAATATATCAATGTACAGTATGTCATGACAAAAACATCCCTGTATATTCCTTTGTGTATATAATTGTGTGTGTTTTGGAAACTGTGCAATTGCTGAAATATTTATATCTGTGAAAATACATACTAATTTATATATTTTGAATAGTTCAAATATAGAATCATTTAAAATAAATAAAATGTATGTTACATCCCCATTACATATCTATATAGTTATCATAAATGAATACATATGGATACGTATGGATTGCATAGTATTTGCAATATATCTAGGAAATATTTTCCATGTAAGAAATTTTTTCCATGTTGGAAATTATCTTTAAACAACAAGCATCTTTTTGTTGCTTTTGATCTCACAGAACAGACATATTTTTTGTGATAAGCTTCATTAACTATTTACATTCCTGAATAAATGATTAAAGATTGCAAGTGTTCCATAAATAATAATAATTATTTGATAGATGCAGATCCTTCTCTTTCTCCAGAAGGACAAATTTCCTCTAGTTTTTTCTCACAATCAAAACCCATCTTGTGTTTTTCCCCCTATAGATTGGTTTGGATTTTACTCCCAGATTTGCCAGCAGTGATGAACAGAAGGAAGGACAACGACAAGTCTTGATAAAACAAATTCAACTGGCAAAACAACTTGACTTACCTTTGTAGGTCACTTGTTGCAAAAATATAGCTGTTTTTATAAGTTACAGAATTAGAGTCTCTTTGCGATACTTAGTTTCTTTAAATGAACTTATTTTTCTAAAAATCTGATTGCATTTTGCATAGATCCTACGGTTAATTCATGTACTGTAATTATAATGCAACATATTGCATTATTGTATAATAGTTATATAGTGATTTCAAATGTTTTCAAACATTTTATTATTCTGTTTCATATCCTCCAATTTTGTAAAATCAACAGTTCAACAAGACAACATATGTAAATTTTAGAAAACTTCAGGATGGGAATGATGTTCCATAGGGGCAGTGCCACAGAACAGAAGGTGCATGCATGTTACATGGGATGGTTTCATGGAAGGGACTCTAAGCACACCCTTCCTTGTTATTGTGAGAACTCTTAGAGTTAGAGAATTCTAGATTTAACTGAACTGACTATGGCACCCATTTCCTATGGCACCGATGTGAAATGGGTGGCTATACAAACAAATTAGATGCTATGATAGAGAATAGACCCATATGTTTATTTTTTAAATATTGTGATATTTATTATAACTTTACTATAATAATTACCCTATACTTAAGTCCTAGTACAAATTAAAGGTAAATTAAAATATCTAGCTGAAATCCAAAAGCTTAGACATGCTGCAATCTCAGTCAGATATAGCTGGTTTATCTGACCCTGAACATCATACTAGTTTTACCAAAATCTCTTGCAGAGTTTTTGTTCTTTTTATTTATTCTAGAAATGTTCATTCCCGCTCAGCTGGAAGGCCAACAATTAACCTCTTAAAGGAACAAGGTATCATTTATTTTACTTAATGATTTAAGTTTGTTTAGCTTTCTTGTTAAAATATGTGTGCCCCTGATACGGGATCTCATCTCCATGGGAGTCTAAGTCAACTTTTCTTCTTTAGATGTTATATCAGAAATATGAGGAATATATCCCTAAGTAGTTGCTTACTCATCTGCTTTCACTGCAATTTTCAAAACCATGCTTTATTATCGGAAGAAGCACAGACATTTGAAAATCTGGGACTCTTACATTTTAGCAAGATATGAGTATTGGCAGGATTTGTGATGAAATCCAAGGCCCTATTTAGCAGAAGAAACTGGAAGATCCCCAAATCTTGTCACATTTGCCACATTTTGAATTAATGTGTTTATTAGGGCTAGTTTGCCAAATTTTGCAACAAATCATGTAGTATATCAGGTGTCAAACTGGCGGCCTATGGGCCGGATGCATCACATGCAGGTCACGCCTACCCCAGCTCCACAAAAGGAGAAAATGTGAACCGTCAAGTGACGCAACGTGACACAGCGAATTTGACACCTGTGTAGTATATCTTGCAGACTAAAGTGCTGGAGAGATATAACATCACAGAGCCCAAAGTCTAAAATTTCCTAACTACTCTAATGAGTATAATATGTATTCTAAAATTAAACAGCACTTCAATACAGATCATATGATATAAAATATTTTTTGCAAATGGATTTCCCAAATTGAATACATATTTATTTTTGCCTTTGAATGATTTTTGCAAGAAATTCCTAGACCAGGGGTGTCAAATTCACAGCCCGTGGGCCGGATGCATCACATGCTGGCCACGCCCACCCCCAGTTTAGCGAAAGGAAAAAAGTCCCGATACCTCATGTGATGACAATGTGACGACATGAGTTTGATACCTCTGTCCTAGACTATTAGAAACAACCGCATTCTTGAATCACATAAACAATATGATAGGAAGTTGTGTGTCTGAATTTCTAGTTTTAGTAGCTCATCCTTCCGTAAGGAATTTAACAATAATTTCTGCCTTTGGATTATTGTCAGACAAGTTAAGCAATTGTGCAGAAAAATATAATATCACTATATGAAAAGGGAATACAGGTGATCTCACTTTACAAGAGGGCATTAAGCTGTTTCTGTTGCATAATATGGGTTTTGAAACTTCCTTGGTGTGTATTTGGCTGCATATGTTAGGTTCTGACATTATAATTCTACTGGTAATGTGACTTATTTCCTGGCTATTGGGATACTCAGGTGCTGAGAAAGTGTTGCTCCATGCATTTGATGGCAAACCAAGTGTAGCAATGGAAGGAGTGAAGGCTGGATATTTTTTCTCTATCCCTCCCTCAATTGCAAGGAGTGAACAGGTAAGGATCAAGGAGCAAAACCTTGAACAAAAGTTCTTTATTTATGGCATTGTGTAATACAAACCTAAATACATGTAAGCATACTTATGAACACATTCTAGGACAGGTAAAAAAGGTCTAAATCAATCTTGATTCTTGGCCACTACCTAAGCAAGTTCCTAGTTTTCTTGGCAACCATTTTGGAATAACTTGCCATTTCTTTCTTTCTCGGGCTGACTGGGTTGAGAGAGTGACTGGGCCAAAATTATCCAGCTAACCCCATCTCAAAGGTGGGATTAGAACTCATGGTCTGGTCTCTAGCTTGATGTCTTTTACATTTACAGTACATCAAATTAATTGTCAGTTATTAATTAACTGAAGAATTCAGTTCAGTGAAATTGTATAGGTTCTCGTGTTTGAGCAGGGGGCTGGACTAGAAGATCTCCAAGGTCCCATCCAGCTCATTCATTCTATTCTATTCATTGCTTAAACAAAAGAAGCAAGGTTTCTCAATGGATCTTGGACTTTTTCAATTTTTAAAAATCTGAATATACTGAAATAGGAAATAAAAATTGTTTGGACTGTATAAGTATATAAAGACAAAATATTCAGCTTCTGGCAAGGTGCATCTTTCAATTGTTTATATGAAAATTATCAACTGATTAACAGCCTTTTGTTCAAAAGTTTGCCTTTTCAGCTTAAAAGCTATAGTTGTTAATTCCTTTCTGTGATTTCCTTTAAGAAGCAGAAACTTGTGAAACAGCTACCTCTAGAAAGCATTTGCTTGGAAACTGACTCACCTGCCCTAGGACCTGAGAAACAGGTGAGGACCCATCAGTGATTCTATCTTGTCAAGTTCAGCAATAATACACACAGTGTAACAGTAGAATTTATTGTATCAATTGAAGTCTGTTAAAATGACAGACTAAATGACTATTAAAAAGACTCCCAAGTGTAAAGAAAGGGGGAGGTTATCTCAGTGAAATAAACTGCAGGTGTTGTTTGCCCAAAACTGGTGGACCAATGGAGCAGGGGTGAAATGCTCCTGGTTCGGACCGGATTGCCCGATCTGGTAGCGATGGTGGCGGGTGGTTCGGAGAATCGGTAGCAAAAATCCCTGCCCCCCCCCCATGCCCAGCTGAGCCGCACCATCATCAGAGGCTTTTTTTTTTTTAACTTTTAAAAGCATTTTTTCTACCACCTCTTCCAACAAAAAAATGCTTTTAAAAGAAAAAAAAAGCCTCTGATGATCATGCGGCTCAGCTGGGATCATCAGAGGCTTTTCAAAGCAGTTTTTTCTGCAACCTCTTGGCTGAAGAGGTGGTTAAAAAAATGCTTTGAAAAGTCTCTGACGATCCCAGCTGAGTTGCCTGATCGGCAGAGGCTTTTCAAAACATTAACTTTAAAAAGTTAAAAAAAAAAAACTTGGCCACGCCCACCCAGTCACATTACCCCCCCTACCAAGCCACACCCACAGAACCGGTAGCAACAAATTTTACATTTCACCCCTGCAATGGAGTGCTTGAGCGTGCCACCTAGTAGGAAATATGGAAATTGTTTCTAGGTTGTGATATTGTCTTTGCACATCTCAAACGCTGAAGTTATACCTATGCTACTCTGTTACTCGTGTTTGGACCAGAGATACATTCAGGTAATTTGTACTTATTTACAAGTCTGAACATTGTGTTAGTGGTGTACAGGTTGTGCTTGGCACATTTGCTCAGAAGCAGCAGACTGTTGCAATTTAATTTTTCCACCAGATGTCTTAAGGGAGATCCCTTAAGGGAGGAAGATAAGAAGGAACTAAGTCATTAAGGAAACAAAGGAAAAATGTCATCTGAACGAGACAAAAGAAATTGAGCCTGAGCATGTGGGGAAGCCCCCAGATCTTATCAATAGCAATACCCAGACTTATAAATTAACAAGGCAAGAGTAGCTGGTAGTCTTTCAATCAACAAAGCAAAACAAGCAAAGACTTTGGGAGATAAAAGGGGTCCTGAAGCCTTCCCACTCTTTGGATCCAGACTTGGCAGCTTCGGTCTGAAGAACCAGTTCTGCCTAGTATTTGGTTGAAAGTGACTTGAGTGTACAAGTAGCTGTTTTCTAGGGCTTTGAGTGTGTGACTAAGTGACCATAAGTCATACTTGTAAGCACTTGTAGCACCCATGATCACTGTCTGTTGCCATTTTAGCACTGAAATTGGCCAAAACGATGAGTTTGTCACTGGTGGGGGGTTGTTTGGACAATCTGGTCCAGGACCTTGTAAAAAACTTCCTTGTCTTCACCTGGACTTGTGAGAGTTGCTGCATAGGTGCTGACAATGATGATATACAAGGCTTGCTGAGAGAAAAGCAGAATTTCCTAATCTGTTCATTTATTCCAACTAGCCAGATATTGTAGGACAGGCCATGTTTAGGGTACCTTTTCTAATCTCCCTCATGTGAGGGTGGGTAGCATTATTCTAGGAGGGCTGCCCAGTCACCCTGGATGCTGCTGGACATCTCTGCTGTCTTGGTTACAGAAACAAATTTATTTTATTTTATTTTATTTTTATTTTATTGAATGATCCAAGAGCTGGTCCAAGGGCCATTCATGTGTAGATTTATGACAGCAACTGTCAGTGATCATATCTACCTGTTCCTTTATCACACCTGCGTTACTGCAGGACTCAGGTTTGGACTGAGAAGATTTGCAGATGAGTTGTAAATGAAAAAGAATTGCTCAATAGGAACCTGTTATATACTTTTATAAATGTTTATAAACTTTATAATTTTCTTTATCAAATTTTTAATAAATTTTATAAACTTGTAATTGCATTTCAGGTGAGAAATGAGCCAAAGAATATCTTCATTGCTGCAGAATACATTGCTAAAATAAAAGGAATTTCAGTGGAAGATGTTTTACAAATAACAACACAGAATTCACTGAAGGTCTTTCCTAAACTGAAAAACTTCCTCAGGATCTAGATGATGTTCTATAGTATTTGACATTAATTCAGATTATTTAAATATATGTAATTACATCAAATAAATATCTAATAGAAGAGCATATGTGTAGCTCAGAGTTGAACTGTGGAGTCCTTGGTGCTCTTTAAGCTTGGTTGTTTGCTTGCCGATGTTTTATTACCCAACCAGATAACATCATCAGTACAAGTGAGTGTAGCTTTCTCCCTCTTTATACACAGTAGGTTTCTCTGGAGGCATGATAGCTCAACAGTTAAAAATGCTGAGCTTGTTAGCGGGAAAGCTGACAGCCTGGGTTCAAGACACAAGTGTCGCGTGATGAAGTAAGCTCCTTTTACTTTCCCCAGCTCCTGCCCACCTAGCAGTTTGAAAACATGCAAATGCAAGTAGATAAATAGGTACCATTTCGGTGGAAAGGTAACAGCATTCTGTGTGCCTTGGTGTATACTCATGCAAGCCACACATGACCACAGAAATGTCTTTGACAATGCTGCCTCCCATGGCTAAGAAACAGAAATGAGCACCACCCCCTAGATCAGCGGTTCTCAATCTGGGGGTCGCGACCCCTTTGGGGGTCGAACGGCCATTTTACAGGGGTCGCCAAAGCCCTCTCTCTCCCCCCCCACGCCTTCACTCACCCTCACCCTCTGCCTCTGTTGGATCGCCGGTCGCCGGTCGCTTACCCCACCCACTCCCAATCTATTGCTGAGTCTCAGCTGATGGCTAGAGGGAAAAAAACTGTTTAAATTCTTGCTGCGGGGCTTCAAAGGGCTGCCCTACAGCTGATCAGTGTTAAAAGAAAACAAATGAGTAGACCGGTGCCTGCAAAAATAGAAAAAAACAGCCCCTTTCAGCTTACGCAAAGGTTAATTGCCATAAATTGATTTGATCAGCGTCCCGACTCTCAGCTGATTTGCTCTCAGCTGTTTTGCAGAGGGCTCTGTTGCTAGCTAGCTGCAAAGAAGTAAATTTCTGGAGCAGATTTTTTCCCCCTAGCTATGCTGAAAAAGCAAAACTGAAAGTAAAGCAGGGTCTTTGCTGCAACGTGACAAAATGAGGCAGAGAGAGATTTTTTTTTCTTTTTCTTTTTCCTCACCAAAAAAGGTAGGTGCAAAACTGCAAACAATGGGATATTTAGGGCAAAAGAGGAGGTTCAAGATTTTAAAACACAAAAGAAAAAAAGCTCTATTTAACTAGGGAATTGTAATAATTGAGATACTATTAATTGTATATTGTGTTGAAAGCAGAAATGGTTAAGTTGTGGTTTGGAGGAATATATGGGGGAAATTATTTGGTTTATTATTATTGGTAAATATAATTAATTGATTTGTAAGAAATTGGATTGCATGGAAATAATTGGAATATTCATGTTCATATTGATTAATATACAAAAAAGATAGTTATATAACTAATTGATTTATATTAAAATGTTGAATTTGTATTAAACAACTGTACTACATAATTATATAATTAACCAATGTGAGGATGGATATAAAAATAGATGATAATGCGAAGGGTTATAATATAGAATAGAAGGGAAAAATTGAATTTGATTAAGATTAGAGATGAGGATGAAGGGTAATATTGTTTTTTTTAAAAAAATAGATGAGGAATAAATATGGCAAAAAGGAAATATAGAAATTGTAAATTTAATTGAAATGACTAAACACTGTTTAAATTTGTGAACCGGCCAAATACTCTGTTCAAAGAAAATACATTGTATGTTTGTATGTGTGTTTCTAATTATTGCTATTTATTCATATTTGTTCTCTTTTATTCTTTAAAGTTTAACAATTCATTCTTTATCTTAATATATTTATATTTGTTTGGGGTTGGTTTTCTTCCCTTTCATCTTTTTTATTGTACAGCAATCTTTCTCCTCAAACCTACCACCTCTCTCTTTTCTTTCATTCTTACTTTCTCTTCCCCCCTCTTCTTCTCCTCCCTACTTCCTCTTCCTTTCTCCTTCTCCTCCTCTCTTCCTCCCTCTCTTACCCTCACTCCTACTCTAATTTCCCTTCCCTTCCTTCATCCCTCTCTTGCTGTATCCTTTTATGCATATGGACTACTCAGAGGGCTGAAAAAGTTTTTTGTGACTGGTCCTCGCACTTTTGACCAGTCCTCGAACTTACGACTGTCCTCACATTTTACATTTTTGCCCTATCTTGTCACCATGGTGAAGAGAAGCAGTTGTGAAATGAGTGACACGGTTGTTAAGAATGCTACAATGGGCATAAATGATGATCAGTCATAAGTGCGAAGACTGGTCAAAAGTGCGAGGACCTGTCAAAAATCATTTTTTTCAGCTCTCTGGATAGTCCTTTTTTATTTTATTTTATTTTATTTATTTATTTATTTTTATTTGATTTATATGCCGCACTTCTCCGGAGACTCAGGGCGGCTTACAATGCGTTAAGCAATAGCCTTCATACTTTTGTATATTTATACAAAGTCAGTTTATTGCCCCCACAAACTGGGTTCTCATTTAACCTACCTTAGAAAGGATGGAAGGCTGAGTCAACCTTGAGCCTGGTAAGATTCGAACCTGCAGAAATTGCAGGCAACTGTGTTAACTACAGGGTGCATTAAACCACTGTACTACCAAGGCTCTGTGCACATGGACTACTCAGAGGGCTGAAAAAGTTATTTTTGACTGGTGCTCACACTTTTGACCAGTCCTTGAATTTACGACTGTCCTCACATTTTACGTTTTTTGCCCTATCTTGTCACCATGGTGAAGAGAAGCAGTTGTGAAATGACTGACATGGTTGTTAAGAATGCTGCACGGGCATAAATGTGAGGATGGTCATAATTGTGAGGACCAGTCAAAAGTGCGAGGACCTGTCAGAAATGACTTTTTTCAGCCCTCTGAGTAGTCCCTATACACATAGCCATGGCCACCCGGTCACATGACCAGCTAGCCACACCCACCCAGCAACATGACTTCCAAGCCACACCCACAAAATAAGCCACACCCATAGAACCGGTAGTAAAAAAATTTAGAACCCACCCCTGGTTGGGGGTCACCACAACATGAGGAACTGTATTAAAGGGTCGCGGCATTAGGAAAGTTGAGAACCACTGCTCTAGATGAAAGACTGGACAGGGGAAACGTTTACCTTTATCTTTAGGTTGCCCTGCCAATTTTGTTGGGGATGTAGTTTTATTCTTGGTAGTTCCTTGATTAGAGTATTGCTTTCTGCTTATGTGCCTGTTGTTAATCCCTGCTTTTATGGATGTTGGCTGCAGGAGAGGATGTCTTCTGCTCTTTTTATTTCTTTCTTAACTTTTCATTTTGTGTGAATGTGGTTTATCTCTGTGTCTAGGGATTCTTCCAGGAATTTTTTGGATCCAGCTTGGTCTAGGATGCTCAGTTTCCCAATTGAAACTATGGTTAAGTCTGTACATGTGTTGTTAATTGCAACACACATCAATATATGTTGGTATAGAAGATGCATAATTATCCATGAGACTTAGTAGATCACTAGAATGTATGTGGGAAAAATTGTTGATAGTCTCTCATTGCCATGTTATTAGACCCAAGACTAGGAGATTTTGCTTTTCTATTGCATGTTTTATGGAATAGCCTTCAGGTTGCTTCAGATTGCTCTGAGCTTCAGGTTGCTCTGATTATACTTAATTGATACAGTGTCACTAGCTGTTAATTGTCATTTGAGCGTTCCTTTAGAGCACTTTTTATGAATTCTATAAGAATCTGCCTGATAAATAACAATACTCATGCATCTGACTACATTCAATGTATAAAAACTTTAAGAAGCACTAGTGCTTAAGGGCAAACAAACAAAACACAGTCGGTTTGTCTTTGTATGACAGGCCCAGTCCAGGTGCCCTACCTTTCATGCCCAGTCATGTTTCAGAATACAGATAACCTTTGTGCCATTTATAGTTTGAGAGATTTTGTGCTGACATGTTAAAAGCAGAAATGATTAAGATTGATCTGTGATGCCACAACAGCCAAGGCTCTGAGTTCATTGCTACATATAAACAGTGCTTTGCTTTGTGATCCAATGCAGATAAAGCATGGAAACAGTATCTTACATAAATAGAAACCTACCAGTTATTCAGACAATAGCATTTTCTTTCTATAAGGAACGTTGTTATTGTTCATACACAGAATTGCAACTTCTCATTTCTAGCCAAAAGCATCAATAATGTAGAAATCTAAATATTTTAGAGGCATGTATTGAACGTATGTGGTACCATGTTTTCTTGTCTCATTTTTAACAAGCCTTTATTATTGTAGTTTAAAAGAGCTTTTAAGGTTTTGAGGTCCAGTAAGGTTTTTGCTTATTTTGGTTGGATCTATGGACTCTCATTTTAAAAGCACAATAATAATCTGGTGGCTATTACAAGTGAAGAATGTTTGTATTTCTGCTATTAAGATTTTCTTGGCTTAAGTATTACACTATTAATCAGGGCACATGCCTTTTGTTTCTCTGCATTCCAAAAAATAATATTTATGGAGATAAAACGTTTTGAGAATGACTGCCTCACATGACATTTTCTTAAACTTGGAGCTAACTTGTTCTCAGGAATTTTTTATTGTTATTTCACCTTGCTTAAATTATGGGCCAACAATGGGAGTTATATTTTCACAGAACCTAAACCTCCCTGGCATAATAACCATTCCCTTTCTCCAGGGAACTGTAGTTCTGAAAGGAGACTACATGGAAAATAACTTTCAGCAGAACCTTCACCAAATCTTAATAAGCAATCCTAATTGTGGCTCTAGGCTTCATATACCACAGATGTAAATTATGTCCCTCCATATTTTTTTAATCTTCATTTTATCCCTGGAGATGGATCAGTATTTTTAAGATCATTTTCACCTTCCAGAAGAGTGAAGGCACTTAAAGGTAAGATGTAAGAAACAATGACTGTGCCAGTATCTAAGGATAAAAAAAAGCTAAGTTTTCAGTGACGTATCAAATCATTTCATTAAGACTGATATACAAGACTGAGATGTAGCGGTAAGCATATAGTGGAATTTATCTGAGAGGCTGGAAACATTTTGCTATCATAACATCAGAACAGTTTTTAAATAAACAGAAGGAACTTTATCTTCAAAGGGCTATTTTTGGCTTGAAAGGAATGAGATTCCTGCCCAGAAAAATCTTTGAACTTGTTTCAATGTAGTTCAAACGTTTTTATCATGGTTAAATGGCATACATACCTCTAAAAAAATACATTACTCTGAAATATATATTAGTTGAATATTAGCTGTGCTCAGCGAAGACAGTCTAAGCTCAAATAAAGTAAGTTTTTGAAAAAATGACATGAACTGGGTTGCAGATGTCCTCTGGTGCAAACATTGGGAGAATGGGAGGCAAGAAATGATGCTTTACTCTGCCTCTCTAGCCTGTCTTTTTTTAGGCACAAGAATGGGCGAGCCTATTAGTGGAATGCAAGGTCTGAAGTTCTCCCAGAAACCCTTTGAGTTTTCACACCAACCATGGACCCTACTTTATGGTTTGAGTTAGCAACCTGATAATTTCTGCTGCCATAGATGTATCTACTGGGGATGGGGCAAGGGGAGCTGTGTTTATCCCTCATAACTGGGGTTTGATACACCAGTGCTACCTTCCACCTGAGGGGCAAATCTGAACTTATTGTTTAAACTGCTCCTGCCCTCTGCTTGTGGCAGCTAGACTTTAAACTAATTTAAGACTGAGACACTCAGGACTGAAGGCTACGATGTTCCCCCATTGGACAATTTTCCTGCTGCTCTACCCTCTCTATCAGAAAAACTGACATTCTTGCTGGCAGGTCTTAGTGCATGTACATACTTTTGTGTGAAATAAACACACACACACACACACATCTATATGAAGTAAAATAAAATTCATATAGACAAAGTTATATGCAAGCACAACAAGCAATTTCAAAATTAAAATAAAATCTTGGTAGCTATTTTGCATTCTAATGACTTTCATATCTTTCATCAGTGCTAAAAAAGCACAATACCCAAAAACTTTATGGAGCATAGAGGAGAATAAAACTTAGTAAAAATGTGATTTTTTTTTAAAATGCTATCACCCGGCTTCTTTCATTTTATCTCAAGTGAATGGAAAAAATTACGTAACTGTAACCAGATTTTTTTTAAAAAAGTTCAGATGTCAAAAATTATTCTGTTCAGGCATGGTAGAACTAGTGCAGACAACCTTTAAGGAAACGTTGGAAGATTACCATGTGAATAGGCTTTGATAGTGTAACATAATAATACATTAAACTGAGAACTAATCTGTGACTCCAATTTTTTTCTGTATGTTCCATTAACTTGGGGAAAACCAGCATTATATAACAATACTGCCCAGCCTTATATGATATTATGGAGAATGTTGAGAAAATACTTCTGAAACGAAGGACATTTATTTCAGCATACTGTTTTATTTTGTATAATCCATACAAATCCATTTTAAAAATTAACCATAATTGTGTAGCTAAGTTCATTCTCAAGAATGAATATTTGTGTATGTATGTGTACATGTGTACACACAGACAATACAGTTGTTTTTTCTATTAGGCAAAATGCACACAACTTCAGTACTTCAGCAGAAAAACTGCTTCTAATGAGACCTCATCCAAAAATTGCGTTGTCTGAAAGATAAAATAAATTCAAAGTGAAAAACAGAATCACCTGGTTATATATATAAAAAATTAATCATTAGTTAACAATATCTTAGAGCATGTCATGATAGTTGAAATGTGTATAAGCACAAGTTATACAAGACTTCTGAAACCATCTATAATGTCTGTTTCATATCAGAACAATCCAATTCACTCTGCCAGGGAGTGATGTAGTGTTAATGGGACAATGACACACATTTCATTACCTAAATTAGGTAACATCATCAGTGCTAAACTACTTTGTAATGTTTGCAAGAAAACAACCCAGCTCAGAGAGCACCAAGGATCCTCCCCCCATTTCAACCCTGAGTTACAAATATTCTCCTTTATTAGTACACAGAGATCAACACATATTTATCAAATATATATAGCCACCCCTCTCAGAAGAATATAGATGCAGATTATTTACCATTGATTTGATATCTTTAAATATAAACATTCTAAAAGACATTTCATATAATCAAGACCTTATTTTCAAGGAATCTGGGTGCTGTTTTATTCTAACGGGATGAAAGTTCCAGTGTCTCTTTTCTTGCTGTCTTTTGAAAAAAATCATACAAACAATGGTACGACATAGTACCAACAATGATGCATTGGAATATCTGCAAGAAATAGTATTTGCCTTCCAGTAGGAAGTGGCAGGACCAAAAATAGACAAAGCAATAGAAGATGATGCTAACGTAATCTGAGACTTTGGAATTCAAACAGGTAAACATCTGCCACATAATTCCTCAAGATTTAGTAATTGTTGATAAGAAAGGCAAAAAAGTTTGGATAGTGGAAGTGGTAGTGCCTGGAGACAGCAGAATAGAGGAGAAAGAACTGGAGAAAATCACAAAATACAGTGATGGTGGCAAAAGAAAACAAAGATAATACCAATTGTAATAGACATCATGGGTATAATCCCAAAACATCTGGAGTACCACTTGAACACCATTGCAAAATTGCAAAAGGCAAATTTCTTTGAAATGGCTTATATCTTGGAACAATACCTTTAGTACCATCAAACAATACATCTATTTATCCCAGATCCTTGGGAAGGACTTGATAGGTGGATAAAAATGCCAAATCCAGCCTAAACATCTGGCTATGTGCAACTAACTTTAATAATAATGCTTTTGATTTTTACCCCATTTTTCCTTTAAGTATTTTTTTTCCTTCTGTTCTATCATGTCCAATTCTTAGAGACTGCCTGAACAAATCCTTGCAGTTTTCTTGGCAAGATTTTTCAGAAGTGGTTTGCCACTGCCTCCTTCCTAGGGCTGAGAGAAATTGACTGGCCATAGGTTACCCAGTTCACTTCATGCCCATGGTGGGATTGGAACTCACAGTCTTCCAGTTTCTAGACTGATGCCTTAACCACTACACTAAACTAGCTATTACAGTTTTAGAAGCATAGGCAGAATGCGTAAGCAGATTCTCTTTCATTTTCTCTATGATAGCCCTGTGAGATAAGCTGGACTTAGAAGGAATGGCTGTCTAAAGGTCACCTAATGAACTTCTGACTGTCAGGAGATGTGAACTTGGGTTCCCCAGGTCCTATTCCAGCACTTTAATTACATTGCGCTGAACAACCCTTCAGAGAACAGAGCAAAGCCTAACTAGAGGATGGTCTTTACTGAGGATTCTTGGCCATTTTACTTGTACATTTTCTGGGTTCTCCTATATTTCATTGAAACAGTTATGAACATGGATTCCTGAAAACAGATAGGCTTCTGAATGGTCAGGTGATAAGGTTAAATCAAGCCAACAAACTAAATGGATTTCATAGCTCACAGGATGCTGAACTGAAAGAATCCATGAGGTAGTTCATAAATTCCCATATTCTACTCTAGCATTTATTTCAGGTAAAAAGTCTTAAGTCTTTTTCTAAATGAAATCAAAATAACCAAATGATAAAAATTATTGCAAGGCTATAAAATCACATTTGAACGTTTGAAAGTGAAAAGCTACTTCAGCAGGATTTCCTCTGATCATAAAAATGAATTGTGTAATTATGAGCCAAGCGAGATAAAATTATGGCTAGAAAAACAAGCACTGGGTTTCTCCATAGTGTTCTGAAATATATTGAATAGGAATAATGTAGTAGCTTATTCTTCTACCATATTATATATTCAACATCAGTATTCCTTTTACAAAAAAGTTGGCGACTAAGACCAAAGAGTTCTCAGTAAAATAGAATACCTGTTTGCCTCATCATAAGATACATTAAGTCATATTGGGTGACCACTGGAATTAGGCAGCCAATAAATTTATATTAATCAATAAATAAATAATGAAAGCAGAGTGCATGATTATTTCCCCATCACTGAATATTTTGGAGCACATGCTAAAAGCAACAGTAATGATATTGACTAACGCATTGGCAGAATAACATATAATATTGATCCTTAAAAAATTAATTGGTTCTTTTGTCATAGTTTTAATGTGTGAAAATCAGTGTGATATGATGATTAGACCAGAGGAGCCAGGTTCAAGTCCCAATTCAACCATAGACCTCTCTGAATAATTCTGGATCAATCATTCTCTCCAAGCCTAACCATATCCAAAGGTATGTTACTACAGCGATACAATTAGGGAGCACCCTTATTTAATCTGTCTTGAACTGCTACAGGATGAAGATATAGAAACAATAGTAACATAAAGGAAAGAAGAATAACAGCGCCAGCAATCACATGGTTTATAATCTACAGTAGCTAGTTAAAAAGCATTTCTTCCTGTATTATCAGGGCCTATGATGTGCTGAGGAAGCCATTTTGATTATATGTCTAGAAATGGGCACTTAGAGGAGGTGCCAGAGTTTTAAGGCATTCTTGAAAGATGAGGGATTGGGATCATGTGGACCTGAGGAGGTAACCACAAGCATGATAGAGAAGGGTGTCTGTTAGATCCTATTAAGACAGCGGTTCTCATTCTGGGGGTCGTGACCCCTTTGGGGGTTGAACGGCCATTTCACAGGGGTCGCCAAAGCCCTCTCCCCCCCCACGCCTTCACTCACCCTCACTCTCTGCTCTGTTGGATCGCCGGCCGTTCGTTTACCCCGCCCACTCCCAATCTATTGCTGCCTCCGATGGTTAGAGGAAAAAAAAACTGTTTAAATTCTTCAAAGGGCCTCCCTAGAGCCAGTGGTGCAGCCGAACCGTTTGTTAAATTGCTGGCTTGCCCCGCCCCTCCGCACCACTATTTATTGCCAATAATAGTGGTGGGCGAGGGGCGGGCGAGCCAGCAATTTAACAAAGGGTTCGGTGTTTATTTGTAATTTTATTGGCCCACGGAGCTTCAGCATAGGCTAATTAGCCCTTGCTTAGATCGGCTCCCGACCCCCAGCTGATTTGCTCTCAGCTGTTTTGCTCAGAGCTCTGCTGCTTGCTTGGAAAGAGTGCAGATTTTTTCCCCCCTAGCTATACTGAAAAACGAAAGAGAAAGTAAAGCAGGCTGTTGGCTTTGCACCTTGAAAAATTAGGCAGGCAGATTTCTTTTTCCTCACCAAAAAAGGTAGGTGCAAACAACGGGAAATTTAGGGAAAAAGAGGAGATTTTAAAACACAAAAGAAAAAAAGCTCTATTTAACTAGGGAATTGTAATAATTGAGATACTATTAATTGTATATTGTGTTGAAAGCAGAAATGGTTAAGTTATGGTTTGGAGGAATATATGGGGGAAATTATTTGGTTTATTATTATTGGTAAATATAATTAATTGATTTGTAAGAAATTGGATTGCATGGAAATAATTGGAATATTCATGTTCATATTGATTAATATACAAAAAGGTAGTTATATAACTAATTGATTTATATTAAAATGTTGAATTCATATTAAATAACTGTAATATTACATAATTAACCAATGTGAGGATGGATATAAAAATAGATGACAATGGGAAGGGGTATAATATAGAATAGAAGGGAAAAATTGAATTTGATTAAGATTAGAGATGAGGATGAAGGGTAATATTGGTTTTTTTACAAAAATAGATGAGGAATAAATATGGCAAAAAGGAAATATAGAAATTGTAAATTTAATTGAAATGACTAAACACTGTTTAAATTTATGAACCAGCCAAATACTCTGTTCAAAGAAAATACATTGTATGTTTGTATGTGTGTTTCTAATTATTGTTATTTATTCATATTTGTTCTCTTTTATTCTTTAAAGTTTAACAATTCATTCTTTATCTTAATATCTTTATATTTGTTTGGGGTTGGCTTTCTTCCCTTTCATCTTTTTTATTGTACAGCAATCTTTCTCCTCAAACCTACCACCTCTCTCTTTTCTTTCCTTCTTACTTTCTCTTCCTCACCCTCTTCTTCTCCTCCCTACTTCCTCTTCCTTTGTCCTTCTCCTCCTCTCTTCCTCCCTCTCTTACCCTCACTCCTACTCTAATTTCCCTTCCCTTTCTTCATCCCTCTCTATTGCTGTATCCTTTTATGCATATGGACTACTCAGAGGGCTCAAAAAGTTATTTTTGACTGGTCCTCGCACTTTTGACCAGTCTTTGAACTTATGACTGTCCTCACATTTTACATTTTTGCCCTATCTTGTCACCATGGTGAAGAGAAGCAGTTGTGAAATGAGTGACACATTGTTAAGAATGCTACAATGGGCATAAATGATGACCAGTCATAAGTGCGAAGACCGGTCAAAAGTGCGAGGACCTGTCAGAAATAACTTTTTTCAGCCCTCTGGGTAGTCCTTTTGTGTACATGGACTACTCAGAGGGCTGTAAAAGTTATTTTTGACTGGTCCTTGCACTTTTGACCGGTCCTCGAACTTATGACTGTCCTCACATTTTACGTTTTTGCCCTATCTTGTCACCATGGTGAAGAGAAGCAGTTGTGAAATGAGTGACATGGTTGTTAAGAATGCTGCACGGGCATAAATGTGAGGATGGTCATAAGTGTGAGGACCAGTCAAAAGTGCGAGGACCTGTCAGAAATGACTTTTTTCAGCCCTCTGAGTAGTCCCTATACACATAGCCATGGCCACCTGGTCACATGACCTCCAAGCCACGCCCACAGAACCGGTAATAAAAAAATTTAGAACCCACCCTTGGTTGGGGGGTCACCACAACATGAGGAACTGTATTAAAGGGTCGCGGCATTAGGAAGGTTGAGAACCACTGTATTAAGATGACAGATATGGAGAGATCTCTATGTATCATATATTTATATATCCAAATTTATTTATTAAATAATATATAGTTCTCTTCCCAGAGAACATGTTTTCAGACACATTTGCTGGGGCAAAACTGCCGGTAAATGGTAAAAAATGCTAGAATTGTTTATTGATTACAAACCATTTATGTTGCAAGGACTCTAAGGAAATAGCTGGAGAATTTGTTCTTATTGTCTCCTTTCAACCAGAGAAACAATAGAAACAATGTATGCTACAAGCATTTGGAGAGGAAGCTTTTAATCATACAACCAACTTGGAATTTGTTTACAGTACTGCATTAGGTCTAATGTCATCTTTAATCTCCATGTATTCTCACCATTGCATCTGTTGAGAAGTGTAATTTAAAATGTTTTCTGATTGTTTTTGGAAGGAAAAGGATGTCTACACCTAGAGATCTTAGCCTTTCAGGAAAAGTACCGTATGTGATCTTGAGAAAATACTTTTCAGAGAGCTGCCTCTAGATACTTACCATATACCTGGGTTTGATTGTATATACTGTACATATAGGTCATCTTTGCTTACCAACTTCCTTGTTTAGCAACAGTTCAAAGTTACATTTGGAAAAAATGGTTTTGCAACTGGACTTTCTATTTTTTTTCTTTGAAGACATTTCACTAAAGCAAATGAGAAGTGAAATGTCTTCAAAGAAAAAAAAAAGTCCAGTTGCCTCTTGGGACAAGCGTAAATGGAGAAACCAGCAATCAAATTTCAAGTTGTGGTCATGTTATATCTTATTTAATGAGCCATGCTGATTTGCTTAACAACAAAAGCAGAAGGGATGTAAGTATATACATACATACACACACACTCAGTACACTAAAATATTTGGACCGATAAAAAATTAGTTTGAGGCAATAGGGTAATGGACCCATCACAACTGAATTACTCCTCTTAATTTTAAGCAGAAATTACAGATGTGTGAAGTTCAGTATTTATTTGAAGTGCAATGTATGCAATCTTACTTTTTTCAGGAAAATGCCTTTTTTCTTTAGGAGGAGGAGTAATTTTTATCCAGGATGTTCTGCCACTGTCAACCTCCTGTTTTTCTTCTTTGTAGTTCTCTACTGAAGCCCGATTACTTTGAGGAAAATGTTTTTTCTGGGGCCTTAGCCAAGAAGTTTCACTCCTTCCTTCTAGCAAGCATTTTGATTCCCTCATCTTATTATATTCAAGCAAGCGCTTTTTCACACTTTCAGCCATGATAGTGAAATGTGCTTCTTGTTACCATGAGACAATTTCCTGTTTTTTAAAACAACAATGCATAATTTAATACAAAATATTCAGGCCTCATTTGCTTAACAATTTTTATCACTAAAAACAGGCAAAACTGATCTGTTCTTATAGAGATGAAGCCTGATATATATTGGCTAGAACATATGATGCAGCTGATCTCAAGGGAGAAAAATATTCATTTCCAATGCGGATAATTCATGTACTAATCTTCCTGAAATCCATTCCTAACAACAGCTAGTATACAACAATGGCCCTATTGGATGAGGCCAAAACTAGTCCTGCACTGTTTTTCATAATAATAAACCAGATGCCTCTGAGGAGATAAAGATATAACCATCTCCCACCACTATCACCTGCAAATGGTCTTGGATTTTTCAAACCCAACAGCCTTTGTTAGATCTGTCCTCCATGTATTTAACCAATTTGCTGTTAAAGCCATCCAATGTTACAGACTACTAGGGTTTTGTGGTAATTATTTCATCAGTTAATACATTTTGGGGGGAAAGCACTCTTTTAAAGACTGTTTTGAATCTCCCTCTAGTCAGCTTCATTGGATGACCCACCATCATTTTGTGACAGAGGAACAGAATTCTCTGTTCATTTTATCCATCATGTTTCCTCTCAAGAACTTTCCATCTCAGTGGCTATTTTTTTGTAGGGAAGAGATTCAAGTGTTCCAGCTGGATAGATAATGACTTATCAAATGTATATGGCCACTTATCTCAGAAATGTGACTCTGCATGGTATACAAAAAACCACTAAAACATTCTTCAAAGACCATTGAAAACAAATTAGACATAAATAGAAAGAAGATCAGGAGACAGCAGTTCTAATTCCCAAGATCTAGAAGATCCAGGATATCCATCAACTGAATAGTAGAAGTTTGGTTCTGGAGAAGGCTGCCACAAAAATATTGCTGGATAGGATAATGTAAAATCCTATTCTATCAAAGATGCTGCATTAGTCCTCTTAACTCAGCTATTGAAATTCTCTGGCCAGCCAATTCATTTGATTAGAGTTGGTCCACATTTTTTCTACCCTATTTATTTTTTGAGCACTTTTTCAAATTCTGCATACATGTACTTGGTCAGCAAGGGCTCTTTGGAATTCTTCAAGGTAGAATGAATCATATATAGTTCATGTGCATAGTTTTTAAATCCATATTCCACTCTTTCATCCCTTGCTCCCATTCTGTGATTATGAATATATCCTTCATGTGGGTAACCTGATGGCCCTTTTAAAATCTCTCCTTCCTTCTGGATAGTCTGATGTGATTTCCCATGTTAAGATCTTTCTCCTTCCTTTTGTGTTCAGTTTTTCCTATATAGTAGATTCTTATTTACATGTCCTGTTCATTAGACAGATATACAATGCTAGGAATAGTAAGTACAACTGTAGCTCTGAAGAATATCAGCCAAAAAGTCCATGTTCCAGTTGGTATTTCTAGCTACTTGTAAAATCTCTCCAGAGTTTACTTTTCAGGATAGTCACCTGAGAGTGATAAATCCTGTAATGTTTCTTTAGAGTATGTTAGTAATTTAGGGGGCATGTATCCTGTTTAGAAAATATTATGAAAGGTGTAGACTACCTCTTTTCCTGTCTTGTCAGATAAAGGTTCAGGCATATTTACACAGATGCCTATCAACAATATAATTAATTTTTTCCTTTGAAAATTGTTGAAAAAATTGTGAGAGTAATCTGATCTGGAATATATATTATTATAGACCACTGTTTTATTTCTAGAGATATTGACACTTATGAGATTATGAAGATTATCAGCCTCTTGCCTGGAAATGTAAGTCTTAACTTTTTTCCTGGTCAAGGAATAAACATGATGTTTTTTCCCTCTTGCAAAAGATAATTCACACCACTGTAACTTCCTACATGACCAAATTATAATAAAAGCTATTTAATAGTCTTTCTTATGCCAACATATTGAAGGATTATAGGGGAATGATCAAACATTAATTTAACATGTGATTGAGTACAGTATGGTATAAATATAAAGTTCAGAGGGGCATTTCTAATACAATGGGTGCAGACCCCACATCTTCAACATCAGAAGTTGTGTCACACCATTTTAGTTTAGTAGTTTAAAAAGATTTGTAGAATTTTTAAACTCTTCTTTAGTATCTGAGGTGCCATCTCTTGACCTATAGGCTATTATTTTTCAAAAGCACAAAGAAGTTTAAAACACATGGCTTCTGCCCAGATATGCCAGGAGATGTCACTAAGACCCCCTTTAAGAATGGAAGTATTCAGATTTGCAAGATTCTGTTAACTTCACAATAAAGGTATAACTAGTATACCTGGCTGTGCTTGTTGTTTGGATACCTTGCAAGGCTAACATCAATCTTGCAAGTCTCAAAGTACCTCTCCCTTTCACTCTCCAGAAAACTAGGAACACTTTCATCACCCCTCCTCCTTCGGAGTCAAGTTTTGTTAACTGATCATTGTTGGGGGCTCTTCCTCCTGGTCTCTCAAGATCATTTATCATATACCATTGTTGCTTATGGTTTTATGGGCAACACCAACACAGCTTGTTTACTCTAATATTGATTAAAACTACTGATAACTTCAACTGTCAGAAACACTATAATTATTGGTGTCTCCCCTAGCAACTCACCAAGACAAATAGCCATTAATAGCCCCATCCTTCACAAATCTGTTTTTTTAAAGCTATAAGTGTCTATTATACACTTGGCAGCACTGCATTTAATAGTTTAACCATTTATTTACATTATTTAAATTGTTAAAATTGCTGAAGAACTTTTTATTGGTCTGTATAAGAGTTCAAGCCACTGATCAGTAATTTAACATATTGTACATTGGCTGAGTTGGCTCCCATTATTTGTATAATTCTATCCATTGATATTTTTTTTTACTTTCAGACTTTTGTTGTTTAACAAAAGAGGAAGTTTGCTTAGAAATCTTTGAATAGAGGCTTCATTAGCCTTTTGAAATCCAAATAAACAATAATTCCTTGATCTTTCTAATCCACATGCTCACTGACACGTACCTATGCTTTTTTTTTCACCGAAATGGAAGTTCCCAAGTTTTAATAGATGTTGAGAAACGGCCACTTTTCACTAAGAATCTTAGAAGGTTCCAAAAATGCTTGGCAACCAGCAATTCAAATCATGGATAAACCAGTACACAGGCATCTATTTTAATTGATTGTTGGTAAGTTGAATTATATGTTGCACAATAAAGCAGAGGACCTACGTTATCACAAGACACAAAGACAAGAAACATCAGCAGACAAATGAAATTTAAAAAAATCAGGGAGATCATTTGCAACTAGTCAAGAAATTAATTTGACCTGGACTCCTGACAATCTCTTTATTCAGCCATGTCCCATGATAGTGCCTTTATCTCATTCTTAGCTCATGGCTGAAAGAAACTTGTCAGTGTTGTTTTAAATAAGTATCCCCACCCAAAACAAAACAAAGCAAAACTGGCAGAAACCCATAGCAGATCAGTTTGTGGAATATTCTCAACTGAATTGCAGGAAAGGGGGTCAATCCACTCCTGTTGGCCGCTTCAGGTACACTCTTCTTTACAAGTCCTGAGCCCAGTTCTCTATCACCATAGTTGCTTTGCTCCAGATAAGGTGAGCTAACACAACAGCCAGGGGTGGCTACACCCACAGCTCCCTACAGTCTGACAAACAGCTTTTGGTTAGGCTGTGGGAGCTACACAGCAAAGCTTTCCCACTTATCATGCAGGTACCTCAATACTCCCAACAACAGGGAAGGGAAGCTGCTGAGGTTTGGAATAGGCAGCTCTCCTGTTTTGTTTTTATCGCTTCTGCTCCATCTTTGTACAATTCCTATTTTGTCTCACAGGGTAACAGGAGAGGTGAGTCAGCATCTGTCAAAACTTGCACATTGTTGCATATTTCTTCTTAATAGTGAATACTGTTCCTGTGGTGATATTTAGGGCAAATACAGCCAAGGAATTTAACCACTAAAGTTTGACTTTACCGTATACACAACATACACAGCAGCTGGTAGGAAAGCAAAATGGAGGAGTTTGCTATAGCTTTGGGATTAACAGATCAGACTGGAACTTTTATTGCTTTTTGCCATGTCAAGAACTGATGGTTAGTACTTTAATGTGATACTGCAAAATGCCTTAAGTAAAGTTAAATTCTTAAGTTAAATTCTTTAACCCAGTAAAAATGTTTCCATACATTAGTGATGGTCTTTACTAATAGATCATAAGAAATTTACATTGGGTTAATTGATGGCCAATATATATAACTATCATAGCAAAACTATATCTCTTCCACTACTGTAGAAACTCAAAGAATCCCAGTTCTGTATTATTACAAAAATCATACAGAATCGTTTTCAGTTTTTTAAAGAAGCAAAAAGAAGTTAAAAAAAACATAAAAAATGCTGAAATTGCTGGTTTTCCCAGTGTACTCCGGAATAAAATCTTGAGGACTGCAAAAATTGTGGTTTTGGAGAATTTGCCCAGAAGTGATAATAATTTGCATATCAGGTCATCGGGATAAAAAGCTATTTAGAACTTTAATTGGGTTCTTTAATTTTTTTTAAAAAAATATGCAAGCCTGAACCCAATGCCCTTCAAGAGCCAATTATATAAATTAAAAAGCAGGAAACAGTACCATTTAATAATCAGAAAGGAAATAAAATTATATTATTTAAGACTGGCAGGGCAAGGGGCTACATATAAACACTGACAGAAGAGACTGTGGAGTCCTTGGTGCTCTCTGAGCTCAGTCAGTGAACCCCACTCCTTAGCAACGATGTTACATAGCCAGGTAATGAAACATTTGCAGAAAGCAACCAAACTCAGGAGAGGAGGACCCTCAATTCCTTCTTCGCCCATTATCTCTACTGAAGACTACAACACTGCTTATCGGCCCCTAAAAATGACTCTCAACCCGATGAGGGTTTTTCTCAACGTGAAGCATTTCAGCCCAGACCTCTTAATATCTTTTGTAGCCTGCCGTCTCCATAAATTGGGATATTCCCTCCCAGTGTCTGCAATACCCTGAGCTGGTTTAGATTGCTAGTAATTGTAATCCAACAATTTTTCTAGGACAAATCGGGGAAGGCGGAGGCAAAGGAACAGCTGCTTTTACATAAGCCAAGAGAAGCCAAGGTCTTAACCGTAACGTGTATCTCCCTCAGTCTTTTCCCCCCAATCCAACTACCCTCCTCTTAATTTTCTAGAAACAGTTTGGGAACCTTTTTTAAAAAAAAAAAAATCAATCCGCCGTCGAAACCTAGGAAGGATGCTACGAATGAGGAGCGCATATATATTCTCCTGCCGCCCTCCTCCCCCGATACACCACGAGTGGCGTCTGAGGGTGATGCAGCAATCTGTGAAAGGTGAGAGCCGCCCCAGATGACAGCCGGGACCAGCTGCCACGCCAATCTTTCCACGTGGCCGAAAGGGAGGCCTCGGCGAAAGAGACGCACCACAAATCCCAGTTCCCTAATCGAAGCCAGGCAACCTGGGAGCCCTTTCGGCGCAGGACTCAGCCCGGCCTCGTTTCTCCACGATTGGCGGAGCCGTGATAGCGCAAATATCTCTCCGTCTCCTCATTGGCTTAGAACCTCTCCTTTGGAACGTCTCCCGATCGAAGCGGAGACTAAGTGCGCATGCGGAAGCCGGCATCGATTCTTCGGCGCCTGAACTGAGACGCGCTCTTTCTTCAATCTCTCCCCGGAGTCTCTGGGATGAGCCGTTGGCGGGTGGGGGAAGCGAGGCCGGAGCTCAGCCAGTCTTAGTGGTTGGGGGAGGCAGAGATGAGAAGTGAGGGCTAAATGCAAAGCGCGCCGAGGAGAGCAAGCCAAGCATCCCCAGAGCGAAGGCCGGGCGGGAAGCGCTTGGCCAGTATGTGAGAAGGCAGGCTGGAAGTGGCTGCGGGCACACCTGCGTGGGGAGGCGGACGGGAAAGGGGGCGGCGGTTGTAGCGGTTCTGATTGCGGTAGACAAGGGAGGATCCTAGTAGTAGTAGCGGGTCCGCCGGCAGGTAGGCTTGGGCGGGGCGAAAGCCTCAAGTCGGGGAAGGGAGAATGGGCGGCGAGGAAACGGAGATGGCTGAACCCGGGGAAAGCAGCGAGGCTAACGGCGAGGTTGGGGAGGAATCCACGGTGCCTGCCTTCCAGCCCAATGGATACCTGGCCGGCAAAGAGCCGGACAACAGCGGCAGCTGCATGCCTTTGGTGACCGAGAAGGATAGGGAGGTTGGAAGAAGCGCCGCTTCCTTTGCTGATCTCGAAAAGTACCCAGAAGCGGAGGCGATGCTGTCTGACTGTACCATAGGGGTGAAGCTGACCCCTCGGCTTTCCAAACGGAGGCTGGTGGTGCTGGCCGTGTTCAGCTGCTATTCGCTAGTAAATGCCTTCCAGTGGATCCAGTACAGTATATTGACCAGTGTCTTCACTCGCTACTATAATGTTTCTTCTTCTGAAATTGACTGGCTCTCCATATCATATATGGTGGCATACGTGCCTCTCATATTTCCGGCCACTTGGTTGCTGGACACGCATGGCCTCCGTCTCACTGCCTTGCTGGGATCTGGGCTAAATTGCTTGGGGGCCTGGATTAAGTGTGCCAGCGTCCAGCCAGATTTCTATCTGATCACTCTGCTGGCTCAGATTGTGTGTTCCGTAGCCCAGGTCTTCATTTTGGGCTTGCCCTCCCGCATTGCTTCTGTTTGGTTTGGACCCAAGGAAGTATCCACTGCTTGTGCTGTAGCTGTTCTGGGCAATCAGGTGAGTGGATAAAGAGGAGAAAGTTTGCGGTAAGAGATGCATGAGATAGGGATGTTGGTGGATAACTTTGGTGAGAAAAAAAATAAATGCATTTGGATTTAAGAAAAAAAATCTAGTTTCCATTCTAAATATTTAGATGAGCACGGATCATGCACAATCTTGTTGGCATTGATGATTGAAGCAATTAACTTGAATAAGCAAGGACATTTACAACTGAATAATTAGCCTTCATATATTTAATCCAAATCCTTGCTAATTAAATTTGTATCTTCTGTCTGATGCTGTGATGTCAGTAGGGTATCAAAATATAAGTTTTCATGTTTCAGTTATAACCTAATAATTACGGAACTAATAATCTAGAAATATAAGCATATTCCAAAGAAAATGTTTTCTGCAAGAGTTTTAATATTTCAATATTCAGAAAATCAGTTAGGAAAACAAATGAGTATAAAAAGTTATTGTAACATTCTTGCATTCTAAATATAGTTCTGCACCTTAATCCAGAAAAATCACGTCATTTAAATATAATAAATTAGAACTTTACTAGCTGTTGACTTCCTGATGAAAAAGCAATGTTTTTCCATTTTCTTTACTTGTGATAGAAACTTTCAGGTTTATGTTGTTATTAATACTGTTTTTAAGGGTATCACCAAGTGTGTTGATAGAAATATATTTGGATTTCAAAAAAAACCCCACAACATTCATGCAATCTTTTACCAAACACTCCTGAACAACTATAACGGCCATAGAAATATTAAGAGTATTCAATTTTTCAAGGATTGGTTATTGGTTAAAAGATAAAGGAGCAGAGAGAATAAGACAATTTCATGTTGAAATTTGCAAATCAGTCTCTGGGATAGTTCAGTGGGGTGGATGCTATAATATTGTGTTCTAGAAATGAATAGAAAGGAAACTGAAATATATAATTGCCAGTATAGTATAATTATTTTATAATGTGTCTGTAAAAAGTATAAAAGGAGTACCTCAAATGATTAGGGGATTATATCAATTTTTCTGTTACAGCATTTAAAGCTTTTTTTCTTAAAAGCAGAGAAAAAAGGTTTGTAAAGAGGTATAAAACACGTATGATGGATAAAGTTTTCTTCCTCTCAGTATCAGAATGAGTCATTCATTATAAAACAAAAATGCTAAAGAAAGTATGTCACCATATAATGCATAATTAGATATGGTGATGGCCACAAATTTAGGTTGTTTTAAGGGGAATTAGACAGGGTGTGGGGGGGAGTTGATCTGTTTATATCTATAATTCTTAATGGCTGCATACTATTCCCAGACGCTTATGTGTGAGAGCTTAAATACAGACTCTTGAGAAAAACAGTAAATCAAGGCTACTGCCTTACTGTTTGTGATTATGCATTTGAATGTATTTTGGATTGTTGTATGATACCGTGTTGGCTAGATTGACCCTATGCTAGTCTAATAGATTTCCTATGTTTTCAAATTTATTCTAACACAATTTTCTTTTTATTTTAATAGCTAGGCACAGCAATTGGCTTTTTACTGCCTCCAGTTTTAGTTCCAAACACATATGATGACCTGGATCTTATGGGACATAATATCAGCATAATGTTCTATGGCACAGCAGGAATATCTACTTTCCTCTTTTTAATAACAGCGGTTGGTATGTAAAACATTATTTCAGTCTAATACCAACAGCAATAATAATAAATAATTTGTAAATTGAAGTTGAGCGATTATGGAGGAAGAAATCAATGGTTGTACCAACAGTAATAGCCCTTGGAGCAATACCCAAAGGGCTGCCCAGATACATGGAATTTTTGAACTTATTAGACCTGAATATCCTGACTTTGTAAAAAACCACTCTGCTCTGAACTGCCTATGTCAGGAGTGTCAAACTTGCAGGTTGGATGTGTCACATGCTGGCCAAGCCCACCCTCGTTTTAGCGAAGGAGAAAAAAAGTTGATAAGTCACATGATGACAACATGATGACACAAGTTTGACACCCCTGGCCTATATACTCAAATGTTACCTTAACAGCTCTTATAGGTCCTTGGTTAGGACTTGAGCTAGTTTTTACTAGTACCAGACTCTGAATCGAATTGAAGATTAACCATAATAATACAAGAATTATATCAATGCATTATAAATAACATTTTGCTTTGTTTTTCCTAGAATTAGCTATAATTACAAATTATAACATACCTATGAGACGATAGTAAGAAAAAGTATAATGGGATGTTTAGGTTAAGAAGCAAATTGAAGGAAAAGTAAAAGAAGAATTACTAGAATTGTACTAAAACATGACTAGAAAAATTATGGAGTTAAGATAAACAATGAAAAATACTATAGTAACTAAGGAGGGATTGCAAAATCTGAGATCCTATGAATATAAGAATTTGCAACACTTGATAAGGAATGAGAAAACCTCAAGCAAAAAAAGGAAAGATTGTATCTGATAGTAATGAAGAAAAAAACCTGATACTAGCTGTGGAAACATAATACGGCATTAATGCTACTTCTAGTCACTGTAGTTCTATCAAGTAGATGTATTGAATAACATAACTATGGTGCAGTTCCTTTGCTGAGCTTTGGCAAATTCAGGACAATGAAGTGACACATTATATTCTCAGGTTTCAAATGATCATTAGAATGCATAGTATGTGAGCAATTGACAATCAAAATTGGAAAAATAAATGACTGTTAAATTCTAGTAAGCAAACTAAGTCATAAAAGGTTGGATGCTGCAGCTTCTGACAATGTTATAAAATCTTGTTTGTTTTAAAAGGGTAAGTTCTACTTTCAAGGAGGGGAGTGGTTCAGCACTCTTTGTTGTTTTATCATCATTCTCAAGACGAAGAGGATGACTATACATCAGAAAATTTTAGGAACCCTCAGTTGGGAAGGGAAGCTTTGTGGACAAAGATCCTTTGCTCGTTACATATGAAAAAGTTGAATTAGTTCTGTGATACATACAGGTAGTCCTCGACTTATGACCAAATTGAGCCCAAAATTTCAGTTGCTAAGTGAGGCACTTGTTAAGTGAGTTTTGCCCCATTTTATGCTTTCTTTCTATAGTTGTTAAATGAATCACTGCAGTTCTTAAGTTAGTAACACAGTTATTAAGTGAATCTGGCTTCCCCATTGACTTTGCTTGTCAGAAGGTCTCAATAAGTGATCACATGACCCCAGGACACCTCAACCATCATAAATATGGATCAGTTGCCAGGCGGCTGAATGTTGATCACATGGCCATGAGGTGCGGCAATAGTCATAAATGTGAAAAACTGTCATGTCACTTTTTTCAGTGCCATTGTGACTTTGAACGGTCATTAAACAAACTTGTAAGTCAAGGACTACCTGTACTTCTAACACATTGACTTTCAGGATTTATAGTGACTGAAATCCCAAATTATCCCAGGATCTGCATTTATGGAAACATACAAACATGCTTCCTTTATTATATTGATAATTTATTACATATGAAGGTGCATGTAAAACCGTTCCATCATGAGAAAATGTTATATACATAATACGTTTTTGTTTTCTCCCTAGTGTTTAAGGAAAAACCCAAATATCCTCCAAGTCAGTCTCAGGCTGTTCTCCTGGATCCATCTCCAAACGATCACTCCTATAAACAATCAATATTCAATTTGTTCAGGAATATTCCTTTTATTCTTTTGCTGATAAGCTATGGTGAGCATTATTTAACTTATTTAAAGATGTGCGTACTAAACATTGTATTGTTTTTATAACCTGGCTTTCTTCTTGTACTTTAGAGATTTATTTGCTAAGAGATATTAATTAAATTGATATGCCACCCATCTCTCTATTGAGTTATGTAATTGTTATTATAAATTCTTATATAAAATTTTAAATTATTAATATTCATGTTAGAAACATGAAAATTAAACATTCACATCTAGTTAATTTTGTCATAGAGATATTATTCAATTTAAGCATGTACTGCTTATACATTCTATTTTGAACCTGTATTAATATTGTTGAACTTTTTCATTCTGTGGTATAGAGTGTTTAATTGTTCAAAAATAAGGTAATGGGTTTTGAAATACAATGTCTATTTATATTTACTTAAATATTTGTGGCACTAAAAGACAAATGTAACAAAATTACTTCCTCCATTTGTAGCATTTTTCAAGAAACTTCAATAAGTTGTTGAAGTTTCATTTTATTCATACTGAGACAGCAGTAGTTTTTGCAGCTTAGAGCATAATGTAAATTCTGAGGTTTGTCCTGATACCTTTGGGCTATTGCTGGTGAAGGAGTAAATGAGCCATAAGAATGATCCCTAAATGAGCAGTGATGTAGCTGTGTTTATACAATTTTCTCATATGAGGATGGGGAGCTCTCACTATTCTGTATAATTTGGAATATTGTGGTAGACCCGACAAGATCAACAGTCATTCCATGCCTCCTCTCTTTTGATCCCATGATTCACAGAACCCCAGCCAAAGATTTATTGAGGAGCTGGTGAGTAATGTGAAACGAGCTGACAAATATCATGGGGCATTAGATTCTTGAAACTAATTTCATGTAGCCATAAGGCCATTTGAAGCCTACTTTTTTCAGTGATCCCCCCCCTCCAGATTTTGCCTATGGCAAAAATGATGAATGACATTTAGATTTCACTTCTACTTATTCACAGCCCCCCCCATAGTTCACTGACGGTTTGGGTATCTCCCTTTCAATGTACTGTGCAGTGCTTCTGTTTATGCCTGTCTTGATGGCAAGCAGGAGTTGAGCCTATGCAGGGCAAAAAGATATTCTGGGGTCCCAGGTTTCATTTCATTTGCAGGTAACTCAATTTTCTGAAGGGTAACTTTTTCTGTATTTTATGAGTTTGGCTTCATTTATTTTGTGTAATAATGGCAGTACTTTTGATAACTTCATTGTAGGAATTATGACTGGAGCCTTTTACTCAGTGTCAACTCTACTAAACCAAATGATATTAGCTCACTATGAGGTAAGTTCTTACAGAATTTGTTGAATCAAAATCAGTGCTGTCCTTGTTTTGTCATTGCCAATTCTGATTTGTACAGGAGTTAGCCTACAGGATGTGGGAGATCTTTCATCAGGTAAAAGAATAATAGCTTGATATGCTATCTGATTATGGATTATCTTATTTTTACCTCAGATAAAAAGAAGGATGAAATTTGTAGAAGGAATAAAAGATGGGCTTGTCACTCTGACAATCATGAAAAAAATGAGCATTTCATCTTCAGATCTTTGAAAGGACTGTCTAAAAATACTGCAGTTTTGTAGACTTAGGTTGCATCTATTTCATTATTTCTTTATAAATTCTTGTCTTAATCAAAATTGGTAATAGAATAATCTTTGTTTAATATTGTTTTTTTTATAATTGGAAAGCCTACCTATTTACACTATCTGAAAATGGGCTATAAGCTAAAATTATGGTTATGCATATATAGTGTCCACTCCCAGACTGCAACATTTCTTTTACTATTGCCTTATTTTGAATTTACTTATGCTTGGTATTCGCCTACAAAAATGATTTATAAATTTTACTAATTTTTTAATAGATTAACTTTTTTGAAAAAGTGAATTAGAATGAACGTAATTATTCATTTCATAATTATGTGATTTCATGATTATATTACATAAAGGGAGAAGAGATAAATGCAGGTAGGATTGGCCTCACACTTGTGGTAGCTGGAATGGTTGGCTCTATTATTTGTGGTTTATGGCTGGATCATACCAAGACATACAAGTAGGTATATGAATGGGAATAGCAAGTGTTTAAATTCATGTTATGCTGTAGTTACAATATGAAGGCTGAGTAGTTTAATAGAAGTCAAAAGATTGTTTACAAAATATATGGAGAGCATAATTCTGTCTTTTGTTAATTAATTGAAAGTGTGCATGTGTGAAGAGAGAATTATGTTTATGAGGGGTCCTTGGTGCTCTCTGAGCTTGCTTGCTTTTTGCAGAGGTTTCATTACCCAAACTAGGTAACATTATTAGTGTTAGTCACTGTCATTGACTAGCATTGATGATGTTACCTAGTTTGAGTAATGAAACCTCTGCAAAAAGCAAGCAAGCTCAGAGAGCATCAAGGACCCCTCACATCAACCCTGAGCTACAAATATTCTATTTTATTAGAATTATGTTTAACCATTTTTGGAAAGCTTCTGGCTATAGCTCAGTTTTTGGTCTTTGGCAAAGAACCAGAATTTCTTGGTTTAGTTCTAATAGAATCTTGGTTTTATCAAAGCCAGGAACTTTGTGCTAAATATCATGCCACAGGAAAAATAGAAAAGATGAGAGAAGATTGCTTGACACTCCCATTGATAATGTCAGGGTTATAGATATTTTGCTATGTATACCATTTTAACTAGACTCCTAAAGCATTTTGTGTTTCTTTAAAAACAAGTCATGTGTACAGAAATTTCAAGCTGTTAAGAGTAAGACTGTTTCAGGGGGCAATAGTCTGTGTCCTGCAGTCCATATTACATATCTGTACTGCCTGTATTTCTCCAGGTTGTTATAGTTTTATAGTAATAAGCATCTTTTGAGTCTTAAAATCTGAGAAAGCTGTTTTCACAAATTTTAAAATAGATGATAAAGCTCAGATTACATCTAGTTCAATGACTTTTCAAAGTAATTTCAAATTTGGGCTGTGTGATGACTAGTCATTGAAGTTGTGGCATTGCAGTGTTCCTATAACCACATAATTGTGATTTGGGTGCTTGTTGTCAGTTGGCTTGCATTTATGATGGTTGCAGCGTCCATCCCCATTTGTGAGCTTTCCTTCCTGCTTCCCACAAGCAAGATCAATGGGGAAACTGGCAGGAGATCGCAAGTAGTTTTGGGTAAGTTGCTTCTGCTCCTAGTCCCATGGAGCCTCTAGGTGGCAGGGCAAGTGGTACCTGCTCAAACTTGTGCCAGGCTGCAGCATCCCCCTTCCTTATTCGCACTCACACCATGCCACAGTATCTACCTCCCATCTGCACCGCAGCACCTATTCACTGCCTGTCCACATGCCATACAACTCATCGGCCTGCCTGCAAGTTATCTAAGGAAAGGCTTGTTGTGAACTTCCTGCTGGCTCCCCATTGACTTTGCTTGTTGGAAGCCAGTGGGCAGTTGCAAGCTGCGGTCACATGAGGTCCTTGCTTAACAACCTGCAATCTTCACTTAATGATAGCACAAGGATTGTCAGGATTGGTGCTGCTAAGCAATGAAGTCACACAATATCACACTATAGGAGTACATCATAAAAGTTTACAATAGAAATTCCAGTCCCAATTACCATGGTAATCCAAGGACGACTACTACTCTGTTAGGTGGCAAAAGAAGGCAATGACAGATTGCCACTGAAAATGTACATTTTTATTTGTGCTCTTTATTATAAAGTTATAGCAAATATAATTCTTTTTTTTTTCTACAGACAGACCACATTAGTTGTATACATTCTCTCTTTTGTTGGGATGGTCGTATTTACATTCACCTTGAATTGTAGAAACCTTCTAGTTGTATTTGTGACTGGTGGAGTACTTGGGTAAGGCTTTTGCCATAAAATATACTACAATGTTAATTTAGGAACATTAAATTTATTATATTTTATTTTATATTATTTTATAGTGGAATATATTTCTATCAAAGGTGGATTTTTGTAACTGGATTTTCAAATTATTGGAATAAGATAGAAAATCTGTTGTAGGTTGCCCTAATAGTAATAAATACTGAAGAACAGTTTTGATACAAATAGTAGGAATTATTGCTAATTTGGCTTTTTATGTCAGTTTCTTTATGACAGGTTATCTGCCCCTTGGTTTTGAATTTGCTGTGGAAATTACATACCCAGAGTCAGAAGGCACTTCATCAGGGCTTTTGAATGCTTCAGCACAGGTAATGAGGAATATTTTACTAGAGTCTTGGAGTTTTGAGTTCAGTTAACTTTATCACTTCAGTAATGCTGTTTTCATAAATAGGTTAGTAGCAAAGATTAAAGAAACAGCTTTCAGAAAGCCTTGCATATCATATTAATTATACAGAGCTTTCCTAAAGCTTGCAGCATCTCTATTGAAAGTATTTAGAAAATAGCATATACATTGTAACAATTGCATTACTATGGAAAAAAATAATAATAATAATCACAAAATAATATTTGTCCTTTGCTGAATTTATAGATACTGTGGAAAAATGAATTCATGGCTACCCAGTCCATTCTAACTATCTTTTCTCATATCTCTGTTTATGCTTGGAATCCAAAATAATACTTTTTTTAGAATAAGCTATTTTCTATTAGAATGGCAGGGTAATTCTGTGGTGGGTCCTCCCCCACAATTGAACAAATTTTCAGGCCATGAGTAGTACACTTTTAACATGATGAGAACTCGCTGTTCTTTTCTGAAAGTAATACGTAAACAAAATCCCACTTATGCGGCACAGTAGGAAATAAAACAGGGAGAGTTCATGGATCCCAAGGAGAACTGGCAGAGTTAGATTCTGATATATATTCTTATAAATAATTACAGATATTTGGGATCGTCTTTACATTGATCCAAGGGAAGCTTACAACAGTTTACAATCCTCGTGCTGGAAATATTTTTCTCTTTGTGTGGATGTTTATAGGTATCATTTTAACAGGTAACATCTCAAATTATGTTTTTGTTTTTAATAGAAAAATAGTGTATATGAAATCTGTCCAAAGTAGGGGTATCAAATTCAATTTCATTGAGGGTCACATCAGGGCTGTGGTTGACCTCGGGTGGGGCGGCAGGCGTGGTGTGGCCAACTGGGTGGGTGTGGCCAGCTTGATGCTGCTCACCGGGCATAGCTTGGGGGCGGCCGTGGCCAGTTTGATGCTACTCCCCAGACTGTGGGCAAGTTTCCTCTTTGCACTGGGTAGACTGGACCGAAGCCACGCTGACCCAATGTTTCCTCTTTGCATTGGGTAGACTGGGCTGAAGCCATGCTGGCCCGATGTTTTCTTGGTAGACTGGGCCAAAGCCATGCTGGCCCAATGTTTCTTCTTCGCACTGGGTAGACCGGGTCAAAGTCACACTTTCCTGATGTTTCCTCTTCGCATTGGGTAGACCAGGCCAAAGCCACACAAGCCATCCCCTTACATTTTCCAGGACAGCCCCATGGGCCAGATCCGGCCACATCGCGGGCCGGATCTGGCCTGCAGGCCTTGTATTTGACACCCCTGCTCCAAAGGCTTAACTCATCTTTGTTTATTTGAAACTGTAAAACTCCTTTTATTACCAAAAAACATACACAAATCTTAACAAGAATAAAAACACAATGCCTTCATAACAGTAAAGCAAATAAAAATTTGTAAACATTTTAAATATGTTAACAGCAAAGGAAGAACAGTAAGACACAAGATTGGTTAAACAGGCTTTGCCCCACAACAAAAGCGGATTTGCCTACTTTTTTGTTTCTAAAGTGTCTATTACAAGCATTTGTTTAGTGATCTTTCAAAGTTACAATGGCACTGAAAAAAGTCACTTATGACTATTTTTCACACAATCGTTGCAGCATCCTTGTGATCACGTAATCAAAATTCAGATGCTTGGCAACCCACGTACTGTGTTCCTCAGAAAATAAGCCCTAGCATGATTTTTCTGGATGCTCATAATATTAGCCTTACCCCAAAAATAAGCTCCAGTTAAGATTGTCAGCCAGATGGACCCATTTTAATACCGTATTTCTCTGAAAATAAGACCTAACCAGAAAATAAGCCCTAATGCATCTTTTGGAGCAAAAATTAATATAATATCCAGTCTTATTTTTGAGGGAACACAGTTATGATGATTGTAGTGTCTTGGAGTTATGTGATCACTCTTTGTGACCTTTGAGGCAAAGTTAATGGGAAAGCCGAATACAATTAATCATGTTACTAACTTAAGAACCATGTGATTCATTTAAACACTGGCGAACAAGGTGGGCCATATGATGGACATGGCCTCCATGTCTGACACAAGATGGCCTCCAGGGCTGACACAAGGTCGTAAAATGGGGCAAAATTCACTTAACTGTCTTGCTTAGCAATGGAAATTTTGGTCTCAATTGTGGTCATGTCAACAACTAACGGTGTCTTTGATGAATGTCTTTCATTACTATGTGTGTTCATTTTAACCTGGATTAAAGCCTAAACTGAAAGGTTGATTAGCATGTGGCTCAGTCATAAGATTTTCCTCAATAATTTGTGCATAGTATCTAAGAGAAATCAATATTAGGATCCTTCTTAAGATATACAGTATTGCAATGGTGGTGAATAACTCAGGTGTAGGATGAGAGTAGAGGTTCGTTACCAGGCTAGGTAATCCCCTAAACTCCACTGAAGATGTTACCTTGCCTGGTAATAGAACATTCAGAAATCAACCCACAAGCTTGAAGAACAAACCTCCACCCTCATATATGATATTGTACTTTGATACATTGTGATACATTTTAAGAAATATCTAAATTCAGATATTGCCTGAGGCTCTGAAAATCATTAGAGTAACATTAAATCATTAAAGAGAGTTAAAGAGAGTACAGAGAGTTACTTCTAAGCAGTTTCCTTTATTGTTCCTCATCTATAGACAGAAATCTTACCCAAATAAAACAACTACTACCTCATTAAAATATTTATTTATTATTATTTATTTATTTATTTATTAATCAAATTTCTATACTGCCCTACTCCCGAAGGACTCAGGGCGGTGAACAGCCAAGATAAAATACAAATAATACAAATATTAAAAATCCCTTAAAATTATTAAATATTTTGGCCGAAACACAGATTAAAACACCCAATTTATAAAATCACGAATTAAAAAATTTAAAAGAGAGTTAGGCCAGGCCAGCCTGCTGAAATAGAAAAGTTTTGAGAGCACGGCGAAACGTGCGCAGGTCCGGGATCCTCCATATCTCGGGGGGAGGGGGGGGCTCGTTCCAGATGGTAGGTGCCCCCACAGAGAAGGTTCTCCCCCTGGGGGCCGCCAGTCGACACTGTTTGGCCGACGGCACCCTGAGGAGCCCCTCTCTATGGGAGCGTAGTGGTTGGTGAGAGGCTATTGGTAGCAGAAGGCGGTCTCGTAAATACTCCAGTCCGATGCCATGGAGCGCTCTAAAGGTGGTAACCAAAACTTTGAAGCGCACCCGGAAGACCACCGGGAGCCAGTGCAGCTCGCGCAGGAGGGGGGGTCACATGGGAGCGCCACGTCGCTCCCATAACCACTTGCACGGCCGCATTCTGGACCAGCTGGAGCCTCCGGGTGTTCCTCAAGGGGAGCCCCATGTAGAGAGCATTGCAGTAGTCCAAGCGGGAAGTAACGAGAGCATGAGTGACCGTATTTAACGAGTCTCGATCCAGAAAGGGACGCAACTGGCGAATCAGGCGGACCTGATAAAAAGTTCCCCTGGCCACGGCCGTCATGTGCTCTTCTAAAGACAGCCGTGAGTCCAGGAGGACACCCAAGTTGCGAACCCTCTCCGTGGGGGCCAATGACTCGCCCCCAATAGTCAGTGATGGCACCAATTGACTATATCGGGATGTCGGAAACCACAGCCACTCGGTCTTGGATGGGTTGAGCCTGAGTCTGTTTCTCCCCATCCAGATCCGCACGGCCTCCAGGCACCAGGACATCACTTCAAGGGCATCATTGGGGTGGTCCGGGGTGGAGATGTACAGCTGAGTATCATCAGCGTACTGATGGTACTTCACCCCGAAACCACGGATGATCTCACCCAGCGGCTTCACATAAATGTTGAACAGAAGGGGCGAGAGGACCGACCCTTGTGGCACCCCACATACAAGGGGCCTCGGGGTCGACCTCTGCCCCCCTGTCAACACGGACTGTGACCGGTCAGAGAGAAAGGAGGAGAATCACCATAGGACGGTGCCCTATATATACTCTGAGCACAAATATACTCTGAGCACTTCTAGGGATGAGCTATTTTGATCCTTTCTTCCAACCAAACTTCTGGTATCTAAACTTACTGTCTCTTGGTCTTCTGGAATGCAGCTTTTCCCTTCTGGGAATCCAGACTATATTTCACCACAGATATTTGTAGAATCTGAGGAAATTGTAAATCGTAACCTGTTATAGTAATTATAGATATAATAGATCCCAAAGGTAATAAATTATATTTATTTAATAGTATAATAGAATATAAAAGCCATATTTCTGCATACTTTCAATAAGCTTTGGTCATGATATTATATATCACCAAGATAGATAGACAGACAGACAGACAGACAGACAGATAGATAGATAGATCGAACTTTCATTGGAAAGAATGAATTAAATTGTATTGAATAAGAATAAAGCAACTTACTCTAATAATTGCCTTTAAATTATTTTCTTCCCTGAAGTTAGCAATAATTGAGCTTTCACCAAACTCCAAAAGGATCAGCAGTGGGAGTATCTGGAGTATCTTCTACAAATGGAAAGTTGTGTAGTAGAATGAGTTCTCAAAAAATGTTTTTATTTAGTTGTTCAATCAGTTTGAATACTTATCTGCATCAGTTCTACTTTCATTGCATTACAATGGCTGCTGTTCAGTCCCCATGTTATCTTGATAGCATCACTCCACCCATCACAAAAATATCCTCTCCCTGATCTAGATTTGCACTTTTGATTAATATGTTTTAGTATTTACTCATATAACTATTTCTCAATTCAGAAATACCTGAAAAACATTGCAATAAAGCAAGTATTAGATATTCTGCAGAAAACTGCTGACATTAGTGTGTTGGTATCTGTAAGACAATTAACAAAGCCAAACTTAAAAAATTCACCAGAGTGAAATGTATTTGAATTGATATTTAATACTATCTCTTTTTTTTTTAGCTTTAATTAAATCTGATTTGCGAAGGCATAATATAAATTCAGGCATTGTAACTGTGGACATTAAATCTGTAAGTAATTTTAATCTTTAAATTTATTGTGATATGTTTAACTCACTCTCGTTATATTGTCAGTTCTTTTGAGTAAATTTCAGAAAAGATTTTTTGTGAAGTTTACATTTTTTTTATTAGACGTTTCAAAACCCAATGTATTATTTGCTGTTTCTGAAGAATCTTCCAGTTTGTCCAATTTTTTCCCAAATCTGTCTGCAGCATATGAGGAAGAGGGACCACTGAGAAATTGAAATCATGCAGAATAATAAAACTCTATAGAAAGCACTCTCTTCCATCTGCATTGGAACTTAACAAATATTCAATTTCCTCCTGGAAATTCAGTAGCTATCATGTTGCATATTTTAAAATGACAGAAACTGCATTGTAATATTTCCTGAAGTTATTACCTATTCTTTCATTTCTATGTACATATTTAAATTGCAATTATATAAGTGATTATCAGTGGATTATGTTCCATAGACAAGGGCTCTAACCCACTAATAACTCATTTTCTATAATTATTTATATTGAAGTACATAGTGGTCCCCAAAACCAATAATTATTAGGTTGTTTAGTCTAATATACAAAACAGTTTCAAGTAATATGATACATTTATGGAAGATAAATGCTCATTTCTGTATCAAATGAATGTGTATTCATTTGTGTATGAATATTAGGTATAATATGCTAATATTTAAATGTATGGTAAAACATGACTTGGAGGTTCTCAATATAGATGACAATATGACACATTTGTATTTACACATTCCTATCAATTGAACTTTTTACTAATTAATGTTGGTTCACCTCATTTTCAAAAGGATTTGGACAAAACATAAGTATAGTGGTACCTTGGTATTTAACTCCTTTGAAACTCATCGAACTTGGCACTCAATGCATTTTGACATGAAAATTTTATCCCAGACTTCTCATTTGTTACTTGACATGCAAGCTAGAACTTGTTGTTGGCTGCCTTGTGACTAACACATTATTCCTTATGGGTAAAATTTGTTTGGTACTTGTTATTTTTGGTACTGGTCGCATCCTCCCCAAAACAAGTACCGAGGTACCACTGTATACATTTCCATTTTTTTGAATGTTTAATTGGAATTTAGGGATCTTTTTTTTTACTCTGATAATATTCCATGTTAGCTTCTCACTAAATCTGTTTTTTAAATCTCCTCATATGTTCTGAATTGCCTTTTATTTCTTTGACAGATACCCACTGACAGTCCTATTGGAGATGAACAAAACAAAACATCAAAAAACCAGTCAGAATCAAAAATGAAAAATGAAAAAACACTAGACTCACAATTGGCAGCTCTGATTCTATTAAAGAATCTTAATAGAGAATCACAAGAACTATAAGCCTAAAAATTGTGCTGAATGGCAGCAGTTAGCAGTGATTGTACACTAGATAAAGGAAAGATTTGTATACACTTAATGAACACATTTTAACTTTAAAATGGTAATTTTCAACAATTGTTTTAAGTTTCAGTCATAAAATTCCCAGGAAATCTTCCATTTCTTATTTGGAAATTGTGCACCTTCATAAAATATGTTATGCTATAAATGATAAATTAGAATCTCTTTTATCAAAATCTGTGCCACTAGCTATTTTCCCCAAAATTAGACATCCCCTGATAATAAGCCCAATCGGGCTTTTGAGTGCATGGCAATAAGACCAAGCACTTATTTCAGGATTCAAAAAAATATAAGACAGGGTCTTATTTTCGGGGAAACATGGTAATCCACATTTGGAATTCTCATATAGAATGTGTGCAGTGAGCAGTTTGAAATCAATGAAATATGTGTTTTAACTTGTTTTTATTTGAAATATTCAAAACTGCCCTTCCTATAGGAGGGCATTGTCTTTAGCACAATAGACAGTATAAGAAATTCATTTTTTTTGGATGTGATATACTGTAAATCTTGGATTTTGCCATTTTTTTGGCTTTGAAAGAATTGTGGCTTACGAAATCTCTTTGTTTTGAAACACAAATGAGTGAATGGTAAAGCCCCAATTTCCAAGAAGTATTTTATATTCTAAGTTATTGAAGAAGAAGGCTTTCTGAATTTTTGATCACAGAACTAGATATTCATGATTCCTGGATTTTTTTTTTACATTCTGAAAATGAACATACATCTTTTTGTATTATGTGAATCACAAAGTATTGCCAGATCATACAAAGGCATATGCATGTCATTGTGTTCTTTGCATCAATTTTGTGAATTTGTGAAAAGTAAATGAAGATAATTTCTGGCAAATAAAATATAATAAAATAAGGTAGAGCTCACAATGGACTCCCTACTATTTCATTAGTTAGGAATATGTGTAGATTTAAAATAACTCTACTGCTTAACAAAAAATGGATTTACATGATATGGAAAATTGCCAGTGAATGTTTTCAGCCTATTAGTTTGACAGAAGTATGACAGTATTTTGTGTACATTTAAGAAGAATTACCATATGTTAAATGTTCACATCGTGTCCTTTGTCTTACCTGGAAGTAAATCAAGATAAATCTTTAGATCTTTTTCACCTTTAGAAGGAGGGTGAAAGTGAATGATTTGCTGCTTTGCTGAGTCCATTGATCCCGATGTTCTTGTTTTAAGCATGGTAATAATAAGTCTTCATTTTCACATGAGGAATAAATGTTGCTTCAAGACTAACATAGTATATGTACATCTGTGCCTAATAATTTATAAGGAAAAGCATAATCAAATCACATTTCTATCCCAGATATCAGAAAAAAACCTAAATCTATCCTCTTTTTCTTTCTTTAAAATTTATAGGATGTAAAAGTACTTAAATTTCACAAGATCATACCAATATTTGCAACAATCAGTATCAAAATGGCCAACATTTGGTGGCATTAGAAGTATTTAATGAAATAACGGTGGCATTAGAAGTATTTACTGTTCTTTTCTGCATTCTTCTTTAGTGAGACAAATGGAACAATTATCCCAAACTCCTAAATAACTATTCTGTTGTTCAGCAATGTGCTTTTTTTATCTTGTTGAATGTTGTATTTAAAGATAACCTTATTTTAGATATTGAACAAATGAATTGTATGAAGAGTAGATTTATATAATTTATTAGAACAGTTCAGTGGTTGTTTGGTGGCTAACTAGCTTGCTTGCTTATTTATTTATAATCACATTTCTGTGATATGAACTCCAGCCACTCAGCTGGACAGCTTAATATACACAAACAGCAAAATAAAACAAAACTGCGAAGATAGCATCATTTGGAGGGAATATCAAGCAACTCTCTCCCCCATCAGCAGAGATGGCCCTCAAAAATCATCCTAACCCAAGGCATAGGAAAAACTTTACTTTTTAACACAGTATAACACTCAAGGGCTAATATTGTTAAAACTGCTGTGCTGTGCTAAGTAAGAGTTGATGAGCAATACATCTGCCCTGCTTTGCCTCATCTAGGTGGATTCACAGTGCATTTAAAAGTCCACAGAGCTGATGGAACTGACTGCCTCCAGTAAGATTGTCATGGTCTGCCTGACACTTATGCCAATGACATGGTTCAGCAATTCAGTTCAAGAGGAATTGTAGCAAAGATGTTTGTGGATGAGAAATTTCATGCTGGCAATTCGCATTGGGGACTGTAGACTGACATGAACATAAGTTGACAGTATTAATGATTCAGGTGCTACAAAGCAAACTTCTCAAATAAAACGTCAGTACTAACCCCAATCAGTGGATTCCTTGAATAGCCATCAAGTTATTTTCAACTCTTAGCAACCACAGATAATTTTTTTTCATAACGATCTGTCCCTAATCTGATTTTCAACACTGTTATTGTCACAAAGTCGTCCTATCATGCACGCCTGGTCATCTCTTTCCTCTTTCCTTGTCTTTATATAATGTATTTGAGGTAGAATAATTTGATTCTGGTCATTTTTGCCTTGACTGAGAACTTGGGCTTGATTTGTTTGATGGTCCATTAATTTGGGTTTTTGGCAGTCCCCACAATTCACAGAAATCTTCTACAATACCAACGTTCAAAAGCATCAATACTCCTTATTAGATTTTTAAAATCCCATTTTTATTACTTTATAAGTAACTCAAGGTAGCAAATATACATAATATTCCTTTCTCCTATTTTTCCACAGCAACCTTCTGAGGTAGGTTGTACTAAAAAGGAGTGACTGGCCCAATATCATCTAGCCAGCTTTCATGCCCAAAGCAGGACATGAACTGTAGAATCCTGGATTGTAGGCCAGCATCTTAACTTATTACGCCAAACTGGCTCTCTTACTATCCTTCAAAATCTAACTTTCATATCCATAGAGTGTCACAGGAAATATCACAGCACAGTTTTAAATACCTGAAGGTATGGAGACATGGCATTTGAATGTTTTTTTGAAGCCTTCATGGCTGCTCTACCAAATCCTAGTCTCCAATGTATTTGACTGCTTGTTCCTTTATGTTTTTTAATCCTAAAAGGGAGAAGCTGACCACTGTTGTATCCAAACTCAGGCACCCTGAGTTTGGCATGGAATTGATAAGAACTTGATCCCTGAATTTGAAAGATAATTTTATCTTTGCAAAAGGGCTTCTTTGTCCGCCTGAAAATATGCATCACCAAGTAATTTGGGCAAAGCAAAAATCATTAAGGGGTGAGTCAAATAATTTTTTAGGGTACAGAAACAATAGATACATTTGGTATATGTGATATGTTAGAGAGCAAGTGACCAAACAAAAGACATTGATTACATGTGAGTCTCGAAAAATAGAAAACATTGATTCTAGAAGACATTCCATAAGTGACAGATTTATGGTTTACATTACTCTTTCCCAGCTGGGTTTGTATTTTTGTTAAAGCTTGCAAGTGTATTCAAGGACTTTCAGAATATGCTATCTATTGTGTAGCTGTTGAAAAAACAAGTTCTCACATACCAAAGAAATGGCCTTCACTAAGAACATGTTTTCTTCCAAGTTTCAAAAAAAAACCCTAGACTGTCATGCTAAAAATACTAATATCACCTTTGAAAATGCTAACAATGAAGTCTAAAATCTGAAGCAACACCACCATTTTGATATTTTCATTGCAGTTCTAAGGCTGATAGTTCTACTTATTGTCATTAATTTGATGATCTTTATATGTAATTCTAATCCCATAGTTTTCACTTTTACAATATTTATTGACATCTAAAAAATTCTTATTCTGCACTTCTTACAAGAAATGGCATATAGATAATGCTGTGCTGAAATCTGCTTACAATTGCTTAAAAGTTTTCTTGCCCTAAAGAAGAGAGTTTCTTGTTAGAGATGTCTCAGAGTGCTAATAGGAGTAGATAAACTGCTTATGATGAGGTCAATCTTTCAACTTAGTTGATGTTTCCCAATGGGAGAGACAGTTGGGAATGTTGCCAGCTATTCCATGAGCTGGAGTAAACTTTTACTTTTTAATGGCTGGCTTTTTCTGTTCTTTCCGTAATAATACAAATTTTGTATTCATTTACATCTAGCAATATCTTCCCCTTTTTCTTAGTGTGAAGCCTCTGGCCCAAAGCTCATTTGTGCATGGAGACCATGGTGAATTACAAACATGTAAATAGCTGAATGTCTAGATCGTTCCTGCCAAAAGGTTGGTATCGTAGTTAGCTGTACATAAACAGCATTATGGGAAATTAAGTGTATTTAGAGATTGGGCTACACACTTGCTACTAATCAATTTTATCTTCATACACAGATGTCTTCCCTTTGTTAAAGCTGAACATATTCTGGAACTGAAATATAACACTGAAAAGATTTTTTTTGTGAAAAAGAACACCAGTTCAAGTTATGCTTGGAATGTTAGGACTTCTGTGAGCTACAGGTGAAAGGATTAGTGCACTTAACATTACCAAACATATGTCTACTAAAAAAGCTGAGCATGACAGGATTTACTATCAGGGTGCTTTAAAAAGAACAAGTTCTAATAGCCCCACCCAGCTATTCCATCTTTCCTTCTTATGGATTTAAGTTGGCTAGAAAACAGAAACAAAAGAAGATACTGTACAGAAAAACTAGAGCTATAATTACTGTATATAATTCTTTCTCGCTCTACACACACATGCACACTGTGGATAAAATGTCTACACAACCTGTTAAAATGCCAGGTTTTTGAGACATTAAAAAAAATCAGACCAAGATAAATCACTTCAGATTTTTTCCCTCCTTTAATATAACACATAAACTGTAAGATTAAATTGAAAAACAAACTGAAAATGTTTGTTTAGGGTAATAGTTATTGGGCCATTTTTGTTGAAAGGTGAAATTCCTCTTAATCTTTAGCATTTTAGGAGACGCCTGAAGGTTTTGTGCCAAAATTGACTGATACTTGGAACTATTCCCAATTCCCTCCACCTTGACTAAAACCCCAGTTCTAGCTAAAGAAAAGCAGCCCCAAAGTATAATGCTACTGCCACCATGCTTCATTGTGGGTATGATGTACCTTTGGTGATGTGCACTGTTATTTTTGTGCCAAACATACTTTTATGGCCCAAAAGTTCAACCTTCGTCTCATCAGACCATAAGACATTTTCCAACACATCTTTGTTGATGTAGGCTTTTACAAAATGTAGCTGGCCTTGGATGTTCTTTGTAAGAAAAGACTTGTCTTGCCATCCTGCCCTGCAGTCCAGATGTATTCCTGTAGCTCTCCTTTAATGTTGCTGTAGGACCCTTGGTAGCCTCTCAGACCAGTTTTGTTCTTGTTTTTTCATCAATTTTGGATGGACATCCAGTTCTTCATAATGTCACTGTTGTGCCATATCTTCCCCACTTGTTGATGACTGTATTGACTGTTTCAAGGGTATATCCAATGCCTTGGAATTTTTTTTTGTACTTTTTTCCTAACCGATACCTTCCAACAATGAGATTCCTTTGATGCTTTGTAAGACCATGCCTTCGATGCAGGGGTAGGTTCTACTTACCTTTACTACCGGTTTGCAACGGGGTGGTGTGTGCGCTTGCTTCGCTCACGTGCACGCTCTTCTGTGCATGTGCAGAAGCGTTCTGAAGACATCGGAGTCAGTGGGTGGAGCCTCCCGCTGGTCTTACTACGGGTCTATAGAACCAGTGTGAACCGGGGGCAACCCACCACTGCTTCTATGCCCTTTGCAAATTATGGCTTTTGCTGAATAAATGTAAGAAAATCCCACTAAAATAGCTGAACTTTATGTGAGCTTGATCAGTCAGTTTAATTGATGGCAGGTGAATACTGCTACTACTTAACATAAGTTTGGATGTGATTGGTTAATTCTGAACACAGCCATATCCCTACTTATAAGAGGGCGTGCTCACACTCATGCAGTCACATTCTATTTTTTTAATTCCCCCCCTTAAATATTTTTTTCGATTAAATTGTACAGCTTATGTTATATTAAAGGTGGGAAAAATCAGAAGTAATTTTTTTGCACTGATTCTTTTACATCTCAAAAACCTGGCATTTTAACAGGGGTGCATAATTTTTTTATATCCACTGTGTGTGTGTGTGTGTGTGTATCACATTTAGAAACCACTCATCTCACTCGCAGCTATTCTGGGCAGTGTACAAGACATTAAAACAAAAGCTACATATAAATGCTGTTGAGCCTGGATAGCTCAACAGACTAAAAGCCTGTTATTAACATTCAGCTGTCTGCAATTACTGCATGTTCGAATCTCCCCAGGCTCAAGGTCGACTCAGCCTTCCATCCTTTCTAAGGTAGGTAAATTGAGGACCCAGTTTGTGGGGGAATAAGCTGACTTTGTATAAAATATACAAAAGTATGAAGGCTATTGCTTAACGCATTGTAAGCCGCCCTGAGTCTCCGGAGAAGGGCGGCATATAAATCAAATTAAAAAATAAATAAATGCTATAATAGGAGGCATTTGAAACAAGTATAGAATAATTAAAATTAAACAGACAGGAAGAACCTTCAAGGCCTTAACCAGCACCATGAGTGCCTTCTCCTCTGTGGCCCCAAGGGGATCTGGCTCTCTATATATACACTGGAGAATTCAGATGAATTAATTGCAAAGTAATGAAGTGGGATATAAATAATCAAATAGTTTACTTAATTATTGATGTACCTCGTGGGGTGCAATGTCACCTATAAATTCCTGAGGGAAGCCCCCTGTCCGAGCTTGTATTGATATGACTGAGGGGCTTGAGATGTTAACCGATTAGATTTCCCGGGCTGGCCTTGTTAGCCTGCCGAGCTTCCGACCAATCAGAAGTGTGCAACGCCTCTATGAGCTGCTTCCCGACTCTCTTAAGCCCGCCTCTCTTTGTTGCGGTGCCCAATGGGGACGCTCCGAATCTCGGCAGCTGCCGGGTAACATGGTTACATGTCAGAGAGTAACACTTGATCATGGAACATGGACTAAGGCGAAGGCGTCCGAGTCAGCTGCAGGAGCAGCATCAGCCGCAGCCGCCTGGAGAGGCTCCGGTGCAATGAATCCTCTCGCGATCGGGTGAGACTAGCGGCGGCGCAGCGGGATCGGGAGAATGGGTGGGGTCCTCGTAGCCGAGCGATGGAAGGAAGGAAGGAAGGAAGGAAGGGGGGGGGGACCCTCTCCTTGAGGAAAAGAAAAGGCTTGCGGTGGCCGGGCCAGCCAGCCAGGCAAAAAGCCCCCGCCCCCCCTTTGGCATCGTTTCACACGCACGCATTCCAGAAACTCAAACCATCCCGCCTGGAGGTTGCCAAAACGATGTGGAAGCGTGCGTACGTTTTCCTTTACAGCAGTCCGACCTTGGTTGCTGCGCGCCGTTGAGCTTTCCAATCTCCGAACAATAAGGAGTAGGGCTGGTGAACGTGGGAATGCGCACGGAGATCTCCTGGAATCTCCTCTCAGGACTCTCTTTGTGAGTGTGCGTTTGTGTGTGTTTCCCTTTGTGGGTCCCAATCAAAAACTGAGCCGGGATGCGGCGCCATCCGTCCTCTGTGGCATATTCTCATTTAACCGAGCACCTGGGCTTCGAAATCTAGGCGCTATATAGTCCGCAACGGCGAGGCGTCCCGTTCCTTTTGTGAGACATTTCTCAGACTGAAAGAAAGGCTTTTTGGCTGGCTGCTGTCGCCGCCTGCCGAGAGGCAGCCGGAGGATTGCTGTAGCAGAGCGAGCTCTTCTAGTGTCCTTTTGTTTGACAAGTGAATAGAGTAAAATCGGGCTTTTGAGGAAAGGCCCTTCTGTCGTTTGCTATTTCCAGCTGATAACAAGGATACCCGGTGGCTGTCTTCACACCACCCGCTTAATCGGGTCAAAGACCTCTCAGCTGCATGTACACAGCATGCAGCATCCTAAACTTGGTTACTATTAACCTTGCTGGGAATTGGGATTGGGGGTGGGGGGGGGGCGAGGCTTGCCCTGTTTTCTTTTGCTCATTTGGTTAGTAGAGGATTCCGTGTAACATGCAAACCAAGCGAGATTTGTGAGGGAGATGGGTGGTTTTAGCATTTTGATGAATAAAAATAAAAACCATGCTAAGGAAGGAATGTGACCATCCCTGCAAAGTCTCTGAAAATGGATTGTTTTCTCTAACCCTGTCTTCTCCAACCTGATGCTCTCCATATGTCTTTGATTGCAGTGCCCATCATCCCCATCCACCCTGGATTGTATCACTACACTGGGGATAATAGAAGTTGTAGTTTGACATGGCTGGAAGGCACTTGGTGGGAAGGTTGAGCTTGGCTGCTTGATGCTGCTGATACCATGTTCTCCATTCCTTGTGTCTTTGTAGATTCTGCTTCTATAAGGAACAAGCCCTCCACCACCTGCTTGGTGGCTGCTAGCAAGCGATTTCATGTCAGCCTCATTCATTTGGCGGGAGCAGGGGGCAGAATGGAGCAGGCTTGCTTGACGGGACACTGACCAGGGTCTGTCTTCTGTCGGACTACTGGTTCCTTGAGAGCTCACAATGACTGGCTCTGGCTCCAAAGCTTCCCACAATTCCCACCCCAAGGGAGACAAAGGGGGCCGTTCCAGAAGCTCCCACACTCGGACGCTCAGTACTGCCAACAACGGAGGCTCAGAAGAGGAGGACAAAGATGGAGGAGCAGTATTCCTTGTCAACAAAAGTGGTTTTCCAATTGATGGGCACACCTGGGAGAGAATGTGGGGACATGTGGCGAAGGTCCACCCTTCGGGCAGAGAGATGGTGGAAACTATAAGGAGTGCTACTTTGCTTACAAAAGTAAGTTATGGCTTTTCCCCCAGAGTCCTTGTTTTCTACTTAACAGTGTGACCAGGATGCGTGAAGGTTTCTTTGCTTCTTTATGTGTACTTGTTTATGTGGCTATTTCTACTTTCTACTATTTCTGCTTTCCACAGGGGGTGGGATAGGTGTTATTTTCTTTTATTCTTTTATATTCTTTTTGCAAGAACTTATCTTCCCTGCTTTCTTTTTGCAAGAAAAGAAATAATGGTGTACACTTGGAATTTTATTAGCAATTGGTTAACTTTGGTGAAACTTGGAAAAAGCCAGAAATAGTCACACCTGGTTGGCATTTGAATAGGATACGACTTGGAAAGAAGACTTAAGTCAAAAATTATTCCAGAAGATAATTGGGGTATGTGTATATGTGAATACTACTACTGCGAAATTATATATAAGTATATGTGGAGTTTACCAGTAGTGAACTCAACCTGGCTGGGAGGGGGGAGCTACCTATAGAAATGGAACTAAATAGAAATAAAAAAGTGTCTAGTAACTACTAAAATATTGTTCTGGATTCTGAGAGCTGTTGATATGGTTCAGATTTTTCTGTTCAGCCTCAAAGGCTAGAAAGTTGCTCGAAAAATAATTGAGCCCTACTCATTTAAGATTCAGAGATTCCCTTTATTTTTGGAGGGCTAATTGTCTCTTAGCCTTGGCTGTACTTGCTTTCATAAACCCTTGAGACATGTATGAATGTAGTTCAACAGCTGCTCATTCTTTTCCTTGGAGGAAGTATTTGTAGTTGCAACCAAAAGTGCTAACAGTTAATTGTCACCTGGGCATTTCTATACCAAGGGCTTATTTTGAGCAGCTATTTGCTTTCCTCACATTTGAAAATGTGCAGTCTACTTCCTTATCACCAGAAACATTTGTGAAAGTTTACAACTCTATGATAAGAAAGATGGGAAAAAATCTCAAGTGGCACAGCAGCTGAATTTGGCAGGAAAAACACCACTTTGCTGACAGGTGCCAAGATGTTGGATTTAACAGGATGGAATTAGAAGCTTGCACTAACATACAAATAGTTGGTTTTCATACTCCCCTTTCTCACTCTGAACATCTGCATTATTCGCCTGTCACACTAGTTGCATGTCATGGCAGATTAACTTTGTCTAGACCAGGGATGAACAATTTTGGCACTTTAGAATTGGCTGAAGTACAGTTCGCAACATCTCTTGCCATTGGACACATGGGCAAGATTAATGGAAATTTGGCTCAACAGTATCTAGCAGGGAACAGGTTGCTCACCTCTAGAAAGACTGTTTATTTCTGCGAAATCTTCCAAGTCCTATATGTCATCGAGTTGCTTTCAAATAGTGTTTCTCCATGACAATCTATTCCTAACCTACTGAGGTTTTTCGACTTCTTGATTCTCTAGGATGAACTAGAGTCCTATTGACTGTGTGTGAGGCAGAGTGTGTGAGGCAGAGAAAAGTGTGGCAGAGTGACAAATGCAGAGTTATGGTGCCAGCCCTATCCCTCTTCTATATGTCACATGATGTCACCCATCTCCAAAGTGGTGGAAATTATGACATGACACCATTTTCATCATTCTGGCAAAAGCAGTGAGAGCCTGTAGATGCTGCTATGGTTGAACCTATGCTTTCCAATCCAAGTCAGCACCTGATTACTATGTTGTCCCAGCTCTGAATGGTAAAACACGTACCAAAATACAGTGTCTCTGGTATATGTCATCTGAAAGAAATAGTCATTAGTGACATTTTCTAATTAGAGTATTATGGGGCAAGGTTCCTGTGGCTAGGTTTCCCTTTGGCTATGAAGAGATAAGAATCTGGGCTGAAGTAAGTGAAAGCTATCAAAACAGGTGCTGCCTTTATGTGTCATCTCCTTTCATTTGCCATCCTAATTCTGCACCACATGACCTGTGACTGGAGAGCTCTGATGATTGATAAAACAGCTGGCAGTCAAAAGAGGGAAACACTTGCAATGGATACTCTTCGGAGACAGCAGCCCTTCCAGCCACCTGTCTTGTCTGTAAGCCCAAATGCTGAAGAAGAGTCTTGGGTGCGGTTCTTCATTCTTTCCTCTTGTGTCTTAACAGCTATAGGCAAGGGCAGCATTGCTGGGAACAGCCTGCTGGGTTTGTTTTCCTCCTGTAGGATTGCTCTGGTGATGGGAACCAGACTTGGGGAAATCTTGCTGTGTTATAGGAAGCATATATTATACCAATGGAGAAACTAACAATGGCCAAATCAGGATCTTGGCATTTTGAAAATTCATTTGTGCAATAGAAGTATCCTTTTCTCTGTTTTATTCATAGGAGCAAATTAAAGGGAAAATGGGGAACTGAGTTATGGATGGCATGTCATCCTTTTCTTTTAACAAAGTCCCTATTGTAAGCAGCAAGCACAAGAACTGTGATAAAGAATTACAGAATTGAAACAGAATGATGTTGCAGCACAACACTACTAATTTTCTAGTTGCAATACATCTGCTACATGGACATCTCAGGCAAGACAAAACCATCTTTGTGAGTCAGTGAATCTGACAATAAGGCCTCACAATATGGTGGCATGACAGTTGGTGGGCTTGTTCATAAAATGAATGTAATGATGGGCACAGCCAGTTTCACAATACCAATTTAATGTTAGGCAGACTGGTGGGGTTGTTTCTTAGTCTCCTTTTCAGCTTCCCAGGATACACTACCGTGCCAGTTTAGCTTACTTTCTTTCCTAGGTAATGGGAACAGGCCATAGGATTGCAGCCATTGGGTTCCAGAGACACTCTTGAAAATGATAATAAGACAGGATGGTTCACACTATATAATTAATATATTCTAAACCCAATCAAATCAGGTGAGGTAGGGATTCTGGGGAGAGATCCAATGGCATCAGTAATTCACTTCAGTATCAGCTCTTTAATAGCACTTACATACCGCTTCACAGTGCTTTACAGCTCTCTCTAAACGGTTTAGGAGTCAGCATATATTGCCCCCAACAATTTGGGTCCTCATTTTACTGAACCTGGAAGGATGGGAGGCTGAGTCAACCTTGAGCTGGTAACTTGTCCTAAATTAGTGAAGATGGTCTGCTTTTGTTCTGTTTATCTGATACTTCATTTTTAAATGTATGAAGGTGCTTCTGAGTGATTCATTGTGCTTCTTGCAACAACTACAGATTTTTGGCAGACCCTCCCCTCCCCACCCCTGTGGTATAGTTGGGATCTGCAAAAAGGGGCATGAGGGGAATCATAGAGTCACAGGGCAGAAATTATCCACCCTTGAATTAAAAGATTGAGGGAAAATGCTGGTCTACTTATAAGCCATGCTGCTGGAGTAATGACTGGCAGCATCTACATCATTTACACTGACTGTGACTATGTGACTACTACAGGAAGAAAGTGACCAGCACCTTTTATCAGTATAAACCGGCCTCTGGATATTTGCCTTTCTTGCCAACCCGATAATCTCCTAGTATATTTGTACCAGTCCCATCACCCCCAGCCAATATGGTCATTGGTGGCCATGTACCTAGGAATGATGAGAATTGTACTATAACATATCTGAAGGATCATGGCATGCATGGCAATGAGAACTGTACATTGAATAGAACAAATGCTTGCTTCATAGTTACACTGATAATCCCTGAATGTCTAGGACCCACCATTGAGCCCAAAATATTACGTTTGAAGATGAGAAATATGAGTCTGAAAGCCCTCCTGAACAAAACGTTGTGCAGTGGGAGAACAGGATTGGATAACAAGACATAGATGGATAATGCATCCAAGAATCTGAAACACATTATAAATATTTGGAGGTTAGCATCACATTTAAAGGAATAGGCTTTCTCCAGACAGATAAAACTATTGTGCTTTGTGTACCTATATCAAATTATGAGTCTGCACATATACAATTTTAGTTATTATGTTTTCCAGGTACAATAATAGTTTCTAAGTTGCTCTTTAAAGATTTACTCTTTATTCTTTCTTAATATTTTTATGCCAGAGAAATTGGACAGTATGCTTTTGCTTTAGATGCTCAGCGCAGTACTTGTTAATAGACAATGTCGCTTTGTTTCTGTTCACTTGTCAATTGCTAGCATGGAATTGTGACATATGAATCTCAGAAGGCACTTCTTTCTTCACTTGCATGAACAGCTGTATGAATATTCTGAGGTTTGGAGCAGGGAGGATGTTGAGAGGAGGCAAATGGTCTTCTGTGGATTATACCTTAATTTGGCAAAATTGGCTTGAAACTAATGGAAGACAAACCTTAGCAAGTCAGGTCTTCTTTCAGACAATGAATGCTCTGGCTACACATTGCACACCTACCTGGGAATAAATCCCATTTTGCTCAGTGGGTCTTAATCTGATAAAATACAGGGACAGGATTTGCATTAGTAGAGGGTCATTCCAGTTTTCTCACATTGCAGTCCAGCCTTTCTTCTCTGCTCCACTAAAATAGTTTTGGCTGTCTACCTCAAATAATGACCTCTCCCAACTTGTCTCTGTCTCATTTTATGCAGCCTTCTGTGCCGTCGGTGCCAAATTACAAGGCTTCCATGGCGATCCCAGACTGGCTTCAGGCAATACAGAATTACATGAAGATGCTGCAGTATCCTTTATTTTTGTTTTTTGTTTTTTTTGTTTTTTTTAAAGAGCTTCTTCTATTAAGCTTATTTGTTGAGGAAAATGGAAGGGAATGGATAATTTAGTAGAGAACCAAGATGACCTGAGGAACAATAAGAAATGAAAAGTGCTGTTGCTGTATTTTCCAGCATTTATGTAGCTTTATGAGATTACTTAAGCATGAGGTATTGCCCTTGGCCTTTGGAATGCCATATATAGCTTTAAAAGCACATAAGAGATTGTAATTGATGGAGGAGATTGAACAGCTATCAGACTTTTTTGTGTGATCATGACACATAGAGTGTCTAACCTCAGGCAGAGAATATCTACCTTTGATGAACCCAACCCTTCCTTCAGGAGCTAGGTAGCACCAGTGCCAAGGACTCAATGCTGCAAGATAAATTGCCTTATTGCAGACAAGAAAGAATTCATGTGTATGAAGATAATCTGACTACTACAGAACACACAAGTGAAGCCTTTATATATACAAAATAAAGGTTTTAAATTTTAAGCTTTGTTCTTCTGCCCTATTCAGTCAATGGACCAAAGCCATGGTTTTCCCATAATTGAGATTAGAATGCTCCTGCTCTCTATCTAGCCTAAACAGAACTGGTTCCAATCTGATTAGCTTCAACCCTGACAGGCTCATTGGGATAACAATGCAGCGGCATCTAGGGCAATATATTGTGGCAGCAGAAATAGGTGATATGCATTCTTATAGCATGAGATGTGGTTGGTGGCCTAAAAAAAAGGATTGGACCAATTCATGAAAGCCATGGGGATCAATGGCTATCAGTCAGTGTTTCTGTCTCTGAAGGTCATATGCCTGGAGATTTCCTTGGGCAGTTGATTGGCCATTGTGAAAACAGGTTGCTGGACTGGATGGGCCATTCATACGATCAGCACGATACTGCTTATATTATGTTTACTGCACAGTAATAATTCTTGCAGAAAAGGTTTTAGAATAATGATTAATTACAAACTAAATATGTCAGCAACATGATTTGGCTAAGGCAGTTTTAGGCTGCATAAATACTAGTTTCCAAATCACAAAAATGTAATTATTCTGTTCGAATTTACTTTCATCAGAACCCTGCTCAAATATTACTCAAATTTTCAACACCATAATTTAAGAAGGATTCTAAGAAATCGGAGGAGATTCAGAAAGGGCAGCAAAGACATGGCGGAAAGTATGTTCATATAGAAAAAGGTTTGTTTGTTCTCATTGCAGAGTGCAGGATACAAAACAGTGGGTTTAAGTTTTAGGAGGATAGATTCGGAATATTACAAAAAAATTCTGCACAGATCAAATCACAATCCAATTGACTCAGTTTGTAGGTTCTCCTTCATTAGATATAATCAAGGGGAGGCTAGGCAGCCATCTGGCTGAGATGCTTAGATTTGGATTCCTGCTCTGAGCAGAAAGTTGAACTTAATGGCCTAAATAGCCTCTTATGATATCCGCTTTGGATTTAGACTGGAGAGAAATCCTGATTTTTCAATAATTGTAGCAATTTGGATAGCACTTCCAAACATGCTGTTAGAAAAGCATCTATATGTGAACAAGCATGCAGAGACAATCTGAGTAACTCTCAAAGTAGTTTCATAATGCCTTCTGAAAGATGTAGGCTTTTCAGTATTTGGAGGAGTAATTCTTTGCTTATAACATTATTCTTTGGAAGGGAATGATTTTATAGCCTATTAGATTATTTCTTAGGCCCATCAGGAAGAAAGTTGCCAAAAGACTAAGTCAAGAAACACGGTGAAAGAAAAAATTGAAACATATCTTATCAAAGAAGACAATACTACTGAAGCAAAGACCTAGCCCTAAACTCTGTGTGTGTGTGTGTGTGTTGTTCCATGGAGAGATGCGTTTAGTACTGAAAATTGTGCTATAAAGGTATGGACAAAGGATGATCTGGTGGTGTCTAGTGGTTCAAGTGAATTAAATTATTTTTCTTACTTATATTTCAGTGTATATATTGTATTTCTTTGTATTTCTTGAAGAGATTATGATAAGTTTATTTATTTGAATCTTATACATGTACTATTGCTTTCTTCATTTTTGCAATCACTTTGTCTTAACAAATGAAATCCAGATATAACCATACGGGAACTCAATTCTTCGAAATTAGGAAAACAAGACCTCTAAGTGGGTATGTAACATTGTGCAGAAAGAATGATTTTCTAACTGACTTGTGATTTTTACACAGGGGCTTGCAAACCCAATAAATGGCCCCAAGAGATAAAATAGTGCAATGCTTTTTGACAGCATGTATCACAGACTCTTCTTGAATATTTCATCATCTCTCAAATTACACATCCAACCCGTCTCTATTCCCAGTCTTCAATGATGCATCACCATCAAGCCACAAAGTCAACAGTTTATACGTCTTTTGTTGCATGTATTGTCTGCGGTTTTCCTTCTGCTGCACAAGAACGAAAGAAGAATCCATCTAATATAAATGTAGTTAACCTGTGGCCAGGAGGCCATATGTAGCCCCAAAAAGCACAGATCTCAAATTTTAGATCCCCTTTTCCATTTGGAGTGGTGGTGGTGGGGAGGCGTGAAAAGGCTAAGAATTAACTGAATGCCTTAAACCTTGGGACTTCTTAAAACACCTACAAAGTCCCCAAAATGGGGGAAATGATTCTGAAAATGTTACTTCCTCTCATTCTCTGGTGATGCAACAGTGACACTCAGCATGCTCTTGTGTCGCTAAGGCAGGACCGAAGGGGGAACTGCAGCATGTCGGAAAAACATTTTCTTACTTTTGGTCTAGAAAAGTCATGAACCTAGATAGCCTTTCTCAATCTTTCAGATATTTAGACTTTAACTCCTATAATACTCAGCCATCATGTTTATCAACACCCCAGGTACAAACATTTGTACTAGAGACATAAAAAACCAATTGATATGGAGTCCTGCTATTGGCTTGCCCCATTGGCTGTGGTGGTAACTTTCCAACATCTTAAATAGACTGTTTGTCTCACTTAGAGCTGTGAAGATTGGACTCGGACAGTGTTTCTCAAACTGGCTAGTATGGATGGCTGGGGAGTTCTGGCAATTGAAGTCTACGCATCATGAAGTTGCCAGGTTTGAGAAACACTGGATTAGGACCTTTGTCCACAGTAGGTGTGTGTGTGTGTGTATGTGTGTGTGTGTGTATTCATTCTGAAAACAAAGGGAAAGAAAACAAAGATTATTTGTACAAGCAACATTTGCACAGAACTTCACAGTTGTCTTCACTGAAAAATGTACCCATTGTTATTGAATGCTTTGCTGTGATGAGATGCATATTAAAGTTTACATGCTGCTTTTTCTATTGACAATGAAAGTGGTCCTGGTACAAACCATCTAACTTGCTCAAAAAGCTTTTTATTAAGATTTGTCGCATAGTTGGCCAGATGGTTAAACTGGATTTGGCATTTTTATTTACCTATCAAGTCATTATTATGGTTGGTTATAGAGTCAGCCAGATGTTTAGACTGGAGTTGGCATTTTTATCCACTTACTGTGTCTTTCTCAAGGATGTGGGATCGGCAGATAATGTTGTTTGTTGATGTTAAAAGTATCATTGCAGGATGTACTGTAAGTTGTTCCAAGTAAAGCTGATTTTTGTAATTGACCATAGTAATTTTTTCAGTGCTGATGGTGTTCAGGTGGTACTCCAGTTGTTTTGTGATATTATTAAAAAAAAACTTTGTATAGTAGTTAAAGTGCCCTCCCCTCCTTCAAAATAAACCACACATAATGAAATTATTTCACACATAATGAATCATACATAATGAAATTAATTGTTACCTTGCAATTTACATATGGAAGAACCAGCAACATCTGACGACATGGAACAGAGATAGCTAGTTTCTTTTCAGTCTTTCAATACTTAGCAGGAAGAATTTACCCTTCATTTATCCCATACATGACAAATGTAAAACTAAATAATGTTTAACTTTAACAAGCGTGATGTAGGATCATTGTAATTAGGAAAGAATATAAATTTGCTGAGGTCACATTTGAATATGAACATATACTCTGAATGTATCCTAAAATATGCCCAAGAGAACTCATGTTAGTTTCTTGCCCATGGAAATAATTCAAAGGATTATGAGTTCTAGTACTTGCAGCCTGTAAAATGTGTTTGCAAATACGGAAGGGTCCTCTTAATGCAGCCCTATATTTTTAATAATATAATATACCATATTTTTTGGAGTATAAGACGCACCAGAGTATGCGGTGAGGAAAAGAAGAAAAAAAAATCTCCCTCTGCCTCTGCCTAATTTTGTGATGTTGCAGCAAACAGCTTGCTTTACTTTCATTTTCGTTTTCAGCATAGCTTGATTAGCACAAGGGGAAAAAAATCTGCTCCAGCAATTTACCTCTTTGCAGCAAGCAGCAGAGCCCTCAAAACAGCTGAGAGCACATCAGCTGAGAGTCGGGAGGCTGATTCAATCAATTTGTGCTAATTAGGCCGTGCTGAAACTAAAAGGAGCTGTTTTTTCTTGCTATTTGCTTGCAAGGAGGTAACTGCTGTGAGGCACAGGCCAAAAGGTGGGGGCCAGTGGGGCTACATTCGGTGTATAAGTCTCACCTAAATTTTCACCCCCTTTTAGGGAAAAAGGTGTGTCTTATACTCCAAAAAATATGGTAAAATGACCTGCCTCTGCCCCCAAGTAGGATACCACAGAGGTACAGCAAGAGAAGCAGGGGTGAAATGCTCCCGGTTCGGACCGGATTGCTCGATCCGGTAGCGATGGCACCGGGTGGTTCGGAACTGGTAGCAAAAATCCCTGCCCCCCCCCCCCGCCCAGCTGAGCCGCGCGATCATCAGAAGCTTTTTTTAAATTTTAAAACAACCTTTTCGGCAGAAAAAATGCTTTTAAAAGTTAAAAAAAAAACTCTGATAATCGTGCGGCTCAGCTGGGATCGTCAGAGCCTTTTGAAAGCATTTTTTTACAACCTCTATGCCGAAGAGGTTGTAGAAAAAATGGTTTTAAAAGTAAAAAAAAAAAGTTGGCCATGCCCACCCAGTCACCTTACCCCACCACCACCAAGCAACGCCCACAGAACCGGTAGTAACAAATTTTAGATTTCACCACTGAAGAGAAGCATATATACTTGCATCAGGGAGACGAATAAGACTTTAATTTATTGATATGTGGTAGGTTACTGGTAAGTTTCCACATACAATTTAAAGTGCTAGGTTCAGTTTATAAATCCCTACATGGCTTAATTCCAGATATCATCAAGACAATCTCCAAGGAAGAATGGCTTATTCTTAATATATTTCTCCTAACAAAGATAGTTAAATATCCCTTTCTAGGGAGAGTGCCTAGAAATCAAGTTTCTTAGTGGCAGCTTCTTCCCTTTAGAATACTCTAAAATTCCTCCTCCAGAGATCTACTTGATACTCACCTGATACAGCTCAGGAAGGCTGTGAAAATGTTCTATGGAACCTGTAGGAGAAAAGCAAGCTGTGTCATCAGTTTGTAGTCATTGTATTGCTGCAATAGACCTAAGTCCAGCCCCCTGTGAATTCTGTGAGGGTGTGCGTCTTTATGTATGTGTATCAGAAGTGGGCTTCAACCGGTTCGGATCGGTTCGGGCGAACCAGTTGTTAAATTTTTGCACAGAACCGGCTAATCTCACCACTGGCTGGCCCTACCCACCCCGCCCCTCCCCTCCCAGTCACTCCTTATCTCACCTCGCCCGCCTTGGCCACGGCATAGCAGCTGCTGTTCTCTGGCTCCTTTGCTCGCTAGCTTGCTTGCCTTGACCATGTGGCCCCCGTAGCCCAGCCCACTTGCCTGCTTTTGCCCCAGCCACCCACGCAGCCCAGCTACCTGCCTGTCTGGTGAGGATTACCTGTATAATGAGAGGGAGGGAGGGTCTCAGGGAAGCCCTGCCTTAGTACCACATGAGTCCCATGTCATGCCCACCCTGGCCAATCACCAAGTCACATGACCACTCAGCCACACCTACCCAGCTGGTCATTAGGGCAGAGAACCAGTTGTTAAATTATTTGAATCCCACCACTGATGTGTATACATACATACATACAGAGATATAGATACTAATACATGTTTATATATAGACAGAACTACTGATAAAACTCCATATCTATATAAACAACCATCCATCATAAGGAGACATAGACATGAAGTGATTGTATTTGGAGGCTTGTACGTGTGCGCGCACACACAGAGAGTGTGTACCTTTTATTACTACACATATTTCAGATCATTTGGATGCCGTGGTTCAGCTTATGGTTTATCTTGAACCATTTGTTTAGTGATCCCAGGCAGAATATGGAAAGATGTTTGAAGGTAAGATATACAGTGTTTGGGAGATTTGGCTGGGGCAGCAATTTTTAGCACGGCAGCCTGTGTGTCTGTATTTTTACAGTTGTATTTCTTTAGTGAGAATTGGAATGGTGGTGAAGCTTACAATTTAAAGTGTATCCCATAAATAACATCAGAGATTGAGGAGGTAGGATAGAATAGAAAACCAGCATGATAAAATTTAATATACTTAACTTTAGCTGCAATGAGTTATGTACACGAACAATGTGAATCAAAAACTTCATGGAAAACAAGGATTTTGAATAATTTTAAAGGAAGGTTAAAAATTAAAGTCTATACATGCTACATAATTATTATATCATGTATTTTGAGCCTAGAGATATACAATAATATATTTGTAGCATTTATTTAAATAGGAATTGCAAAGATGTTCTCAATCATGGCTATCTTTCTTTCTAGTCCATTAATGTTTAGAAAAATCAATATACCAATTTTAAAAAAATGCTTTTTCCAGTTTTTTTAAAATGTTACTGGATCATACTTTTATAACATTTAAAAAAAATGTTAAAAAATGTTTTTTAAAAAGTTAATTTAAAAAAAAAAGAGTAGAAACCTGGATCATACTTTTATAACATTTTTTAAAAAAATGTTAAAAAATGTTTTTAAAAAAGTTAATTTAAAAAAATTAAATTAGTAGAAGCCTTTCAAATAATTGCTGTTATAAGAACCCATTTTATTCCAATTAAAAGGTTTCAGTTTACACTTTGGATCTCAGTTGTTTTGATTTTTGTTATTTCATGAGCAGTAATTGGCAATCAGTGTAAATAAATACAGGCGTAATACTAAATATTCTTTTAAAGAACAATTTGGATTATTTTTTAGTGATCACTTAGATGAGTCGGTGGGATGAACACAATAAATCTTCAATATCTGTTAGTGTACAAAGTCAGTTGCAGTTCCTTTTTTAACCTGCAGCAAATAAGCTGTGATTATTAGCACTGGGGAAACTATTGTCTTAGTTAGATAACAAGTAGACTTCAAATTTGTACTAAAGAGATATAATTAAGCACAGTAATGTCAGTTTACTCTGGAACTCCCCCAGAACTCTGGATTTTGCTCTGCATTTAACTACATATATTTTGGTAGACTATTTGCTGTGTTCCTTGACATGAGGTCTTCAAGGTACCCAGAAAAATGTTGGCACTATTTTTAGTGTTACCATTTCCCTTTTAATTTAGAAAAGGGTGCTCTGTATTTATCTATAGCAGTTTTCATGTACTGCTGAAAAAAAGGGGATGGATAAGGAAAGTTTTTTTAATGGAAGGGCATCTACAAGATTAAGGAGCTGCAGCAGCCAAACTAATTTAGTCCCCTTCATTATCTCAGTTCCTTGAATAAAGATATTCTCAGAAAAATGACTCCTGTTGCTAGGCAGGTAGAATTCATTTTTTCTTCTAATAAAAAGAAAAAGAGAATCATAAGAAAAAAAATAGGGAAGTTCCAAATACCGTAGAAGACAGTGGCTATTTCCAGAATTTAGATAGTGATCTAAACTCTTGGCCAAATGGTTAACAGAACGAATGGGCATATTCCAAAGCAGCTGCTTCTTTTGCTGCTGCTGTCACGAGGTTTATTTATTTTCATATATTTTGTAAGCAAAAATTATTTGCACAAAATCTGGCAATCAAGAAAAAAAGCCAAAAGGCTGATTATTTGCATAACACCATACTATTTCAGCAAGAGGAAACTGGAATCTGGTATGATGCACTGTACCCGGCCATGCTGTCAACCAGTTTGGCAATTGCATAATAAAACCTTCATCTGGAAACGTTCTAGGATTTGGGAAGTTGCAATAAAGAATGGAAAGAGAAAATGGTCTGAACAGACTTGTCCACTGAAAGGCTCCTTTGTGCCAGGCTTCATAACTGTAACTTAAGTGAGTTTAGACTCTGGATTTAAGGTTGCATAAATTTTTAGTGGTAAAATATATTACTTTATTTCCTGTAAAATGTGATAAATTGGCCCTGCTGCCTTTGGAAGCTGTTCTACTCATTCCAATGAACGGGACCCTGGAATGTTGCTGTTGTGACCTAGGCTTACTGAGTCATTACAAGACACAATTAGTCCCAAAAAACCTATTTCATTGTAACAGCTGGGAATTACTTTCATTCCCAGCTGAGTTCCAATTAGTTGCAACAAAAGTCCTTTGGAAGAAGTCCTTTGGGATAATCACCAACCTTTATCTTCTTTGACATCCTGCCAAAAGGCCTTACTTGGCAAAGCCCCATTCAGAGTTCAGAAACAAACGAGATGCCGACTGGAAACAGAGTTAGCAACATTGTTTTCCTGCAAAAGGCCCAAGTGCCTTTGTTTCTCTTTTAAGCCTTATGGGAGGAGCCAATCATTTCCTGGCCTTACTCCCGAGTCATCCCTTTTGCTTTAGCTGCTCTTGCCTTCTGGCAGCTCTGCGCATGCATGCACTAGGAACAGGCTCCTCCTGTTCCTCTGCCTCTCTGCTATCCGACTCTGGGGGCTCCGGAGTCCGCGCATCATTCCCAGATGGCCCTGCCCCATCTCTGCCTCTGACGTAGAGCCCTCATCCGGCCTTCCCCAGGCTCCAGGACTGGCCCATGTTCCTTCCCAGCCTCCTCAGTGTTCGACTCTGCTGCCAGCTCCGCAGGCTGCTGGCGGACCACAACAGTTGCTCCAAGACCATCCATTCCTGAAATAAGGGCAGAACGTAGGAAAGGGAGCTTGCTTCTTAAATAAATGGGGGTGGGATTCAATTTCTATATGTAAACAAGGCTAAAGAATATGAAAACTGTTTTCAGTTACAATTGTTTGTTTAAGCCATATTTTATTTCCAAAAATTTAGCTTGTTTTCTCTTCCTTTATCATGTTTTAGGCTAATGGAATCTGCAAAAGAAATGACCAGGGAGTCTTTGCCAATCAAATGCCTTGAAGCAGTTATCCTAGGGATGTATCCTTTTGTTTTTAATTCGTTTGTTTGACCTTCTTTTAAAATTAGAGAAGCAATAGAATTACTAGCTTGCTTGGTTGCTGTGTCATCATCAACATTAGGTGAGTCACTCTTTCCTCCTTTATTAAGGTTGGGGTAGTGGGGGAGGAAAATATAGACATGAGTTGTAGGACATTTGAGATTCCTTGCAGGATACCCGATACAAACAAATAATATTGGATTTAAGTGCTGGGTATATTGGATAAATAAAAAAAAAGAAAGGAAAGGGTAAAAAATATTCTTGAAGATATTCTAGACTAATTCGGGGAATGTGATTACATAGCAAAAATATATATTTTCATTTGCAAAAAATTACCTGCTCAAATTGTAAGAGAAATCAGATATAGATACATTTTCTGAACAAAATTGAAGAAGCAAAGTTGAACAAACACTTACAATTATTTTGGGTAGGAGTTTTTGCCCCACAGTTATGCTTTTAAACAAATAAAGAAAAACATTTGGTCTTCCTCAATAGAGGAATACAAGGGAAGGGTTTTGCACATTGCTATTACAAATATGATTCCAAATTTGGTGGATATTTCCAAATATGGGATATTTGTGGCAGTTTGGAATCCGCTCCAGATCCATTCTCACAATTTTGACAGAATTAGTGAGTGGAGTCAACGTATTACTAAATCTGTTGTGGTTTATATGAAACAACAACAAATCAGTGGCAGGTAAATGAGGATTCTCTGTAGTCTTTCCGGCACTTCTTTCCTGTATTATATCTTTTGAAATTATCTTATGTGGTGAGCAGTTCATAAGCAAGATTGACCTGTTGGCTAAAGGAACAGCTGTTGACTCCTTATAAGAAGTTTTGTTCATTTAGATGCATATTCAGTGGTGGGTTGCTACCGGTTCAGTCCGGATCTTGCTAATCGGTAGTAATGGTGGCAGGAGGCTCCGCCCACCCTCCCGGACATCATCACAGACGTTCTGCGCATGCGCAGAAGTTCCCCATGCACACTCCCATTGCAAACCGGTAGCGAAGGTAAGTGGAACATACTCCTGTGCATGTTAAATTCTTTATGAATAAAGCAGAGGAAAATATACAGTCAGGTCCAGAAATATTGGGACATCGACACAATTCTAACATCTTTGGCTCTATACACCACCACAATGGAGTTGGAATGAAACAAACACAATGTGCGTTAACTGCAGACTGTCAGCTTTAATTTGAGGGTATGTACATCCAACTCAGGTGAACGGTGTAGGACTTACAGCAGTTTTCATATATGCCTCCCACTTGTTAAGGGACCAAAAGTAATGGGACAGAATAATAATCATAAATCAAACTTTCCCTTCTTAATACTTGGTTGCAAATCCTTTGCAGTCAATCACAGCCTGAAGTCTGGAACACATAGACATCACCAGACGCTAGGTTTCATCCTTGGTGATGCTCTGCCAGGCCTCTACTGCAACTGTCTTCAGTTCCTGCTTGTTCTTGGGGCATTTTCCCTTCAGTTTTGTCTTCAGCAAGTGAAATGCATGCTCAATGGGATTCAGGTCAGGTGATTGACTTGGCCATTGCATAACATTCCACTTCTGTCCCTTCAAAAACTCTTTGGTTGCTTTTGCAGTATGCTTTGGGTCATTGTCCATCTGCACTGTGAAGTGCCGTCCAATGAGTTCTGCAGCATTTGGCTGAATGTGAGCAGATAATATTGCCCAAAACACTTCAGAATTCATCCTGCTGCTTTTGTCAGCAGTCACATCATCAATAAATACAAGAGAACCAGTTCCATTGGCAGCCATACATGCCCACGCCATGACACTACCACCACCATGCTTCACTGATGAGGTGGTATGCTTAGGATCATGAGCAATTCCTTTCCTTCTCCATACTCTTCTCTTCCCATCACTCTGGTACAAGTTGATCTTGGTCTCATCTGTCCATAGGATCTTGTTCCAGAACTGTGAAGGCTTTGTTAGATGTTGTTTGGCAAACTCTAATCTGGCCTTCCTGTTTTTGAAGCTCACCAATGGTTTACATCTTGTGGTGAACCCTCTGTATTCACTCTGGTGAAGTCTTCTCTTGATTGTTGACTTTGACACACATACACCTGCCTCCTGGAGAGTATTCTTGATCTGGCCAACTGTTGTGAAGGGTGTTTTCTCCACCAGGGAAAGAATTTTTCGGTCATCCACCACACTTCTTTTCCATGGTCTCCCAGGTCTTTTGGTGTTGCTGAGCTCACTGGTGCATTCCTTCTTTTTGAGAATGTTTCAAACAGTTGTTTTGGCCATGCCTAATGTTCTTGCTATCTCTCTGATGGGTTTGTTTTGTTTCTTCAGCCTAATGATGGCTTGCTTCACTGATAGTGACAGCTCTTTGGATCTCATCTTGAGAGTTGACAGCAACAGATTCCAAATGCAAATAGCACACTTGAAATGAACTCTGGGCCTTTTATCTGCACATTGTAATTGGGGTAATGAGGGAATATCACACATCTGGCCATGGAACAGCTGAGAAGCCAATTGTCCCATTACTTTTGGTCCCTTAGCAAGTGGGAGGCACATATACAAACTGCTGTAAGTCCTACACCGTTCACCTGAGTTGGATGTACATATTCTCAAATTAAAGCTGACAGTCTGCAGTTAACGCACATTGTGTTTGTTTCATTCCAACTCCATTGTGGTGGTGTATAGAGCCAAAGATGTTAGAATTGTGTTGATGTCCCAATATTTCTGGACCTGACTGTATAAGTTGCCTCCTGTGACAAAGACTTGCAAAAGGTTCCAATCAGTTTTCATGCAAAGTTTTTTGTGCCCCCCCTAAACTTTTCAACATCTGAATATGATTTCTTAAATCCTTATAGTTAGAGATTCTCTGCATCGTATTAAAAACAATTGTATGGTGTTGGATTAAAAAAGATTGATGAATTTCTTTTTGATGTATGTAGGGTTCTTTATGCTTTCTTTATGGCAAATGTACAAGTTGATATGAAGAATCTTGAAAAAAAACAGTTTACATTGTCACCTCAATGTCCTGGCAATCCCAATGTTAATCCTGACCCCTAAGGTAGCCTTGGTTATTTAAAGGGTTCTATGCTTGTATCAGCCTTAGCAAAACTTTAGCAACTACAAAACATAAGAGGACTGCAAAGAGGGTCAGGACAAGGTACATTATGTTGGCAATTTTTTATTATAATTACAATTATAAAATTATAATTTAGCTTTCCTGCTAAAGGTCCTTTTTGTATAGAGGCATATAATATAATTGGAAATAATAAGAGAAACCTGATAAAGAAGGTTTAAACATGATTTTAAGAAGTCTTTTGCCTATATAGGTAGCCCTTGACTTATGACCTCAATTGAGCCCAAAATTTCTATTGTTAAGTGAAACATTTGTTAAGTGAATTTTGCTCCATTTTACGAGGTTTCTTGCCCCAGTTGTTAAATAAATTACTGTAGTTGTTAAGTTAGTAATAAAGTTGTTAAGTGAATCTGGCTTCCCCATTGACTTTGCTTATCAGGAGGCTGCAAAATGACTCCGTGACACTGCAACCGTCATAAAGATAAGTCAGTTGCCAAGTGTCTGAATTTTGATCATGTGAGCATAAGGATGCTGGATAACAGTTGTAAGTGTGAAAAACGGTCATAAGTCAATTTTTACAGTGCTGTTGAAACTTTGAACTGTCACTAAATGAATTGTTGTAAGTCGAGGACTACCTGTATTGATAATATGCAACATTTTTAAATTGGCTCAGAAATGAACAGAGCTTTTAAATCATTCTTCCTTCCTTTGGAAGATTACTATGCTTTAAATTGCTGCACTGAAATCAAGCAGCCAAAGCCTGTTGGCCAAGGTGAGCTTTCCTTACTCTGCAAAGGGAGATGAAGCCTTAGGCAAGGCATTCCAGATGGTGGAGCAGCTGCAGTCAGTATTCTATTTCAGAGGCATTGCAGAGGAGGTAATAAGAAAAATTCTCCAATGAACCTGGTTATGCAAAGGATCATATAGATGAAATAATTTCAGACATATAAAAAGCCTGGTGCTTTGAATCATTTCAACTCCTTTGTATTGAAGGCAGAATATAAAGTAGATCAGTTCAATACTCCCAGAATTTAATAGACACTAAGATAAGGCAGAGCAATCTAGCAGTCCATTGCGTAAAAGAAAAATACAAGCTTTAAAATTCAACTTCTACCTTGGCAATATATCTTAATGTACATCTAGAGTTCTGTATATCCTATTTAAAGTGTAAGCTTAAAAGGTGCTATGGGAGAAGATAAAAAAATATCATTATTTGAAAATTCCAGTCTGGGTGTCGATGATGGAAGCATTTTCACATTCAATAACATTCAAAAGGGAACAAATTGTTAGATATAGTGATTTACTGAATGAAAAGGGTGAACTTAAATTGAAGCAAGAACTGGAAGAACAAGGTTTTAAGATGAATTGGTTTGCTTATATACAACATGTTCTAGATATAATAAAAATTGTAAAACAGTAGATTTTTATAATAATTTGACTAATTTGGATAAAATTTTAACAGATTTTGATGACTATGTAATTAAGAAACTATATGGTTATTTATTAGAGGTAAAATTGGAAGAAGAACAAGTTAAAGAAACAATGATTGCATGGGGGAAAAACTTTGGTCATGGAATTGATTTAGAGAAATGGCAAAAACTGTGGTTGCAAAATTATAAAATGACAATGTCAACAGCATATAAGGAAAATTTGTATAAGATGTTTTATAGGTGGCATCTACCCCCGACGAGAATAGCCAGAATGTTCAAGAACAAATTGGAAAAGTGCTGGAAATGTCATCAGACACCGAGCTCATATTACCATATGTGGTGGACTTGTGTAGAAGCCAAAAGATATTGGACTAAAATCCACACATGGTTGGAAAAAATGATTAAAAAGCATATCGACTTCAAACCAGAGATTTTTTTATTAGGGATTTTACCAGAAACATATAATAGAGAATTGAGTTACCTGATTGTGAATGTATTGACAGCGGCTAGAATTGTTTTTGCTAAAAATTGGAAAAATGAGGAAATACCTAAACAAGATGAAGTTATTAGGAAAATTATGGAATGTGCTGAAATGAGCAAATTGACATTTGAAATTAGAGAACAGAAAGATAAACAATACTATAAGATATGGGATTTATTTGATCAATGGCTAGATAATAAAACATGGAAATGAAATGAAATATGAAATGGATGTTATAATACAATTTATGGAAATGATTTTAATGGGATGAAAATGCCATTGTTAAATGAATGACAAATGAGAATAGTGATATAAAGATATATGTTAGATTGATAATATGAGAAATTAGAGAATTCGTAATGATGAATATGAGATGAAGCACAAAAGATTTGTAACCGACTGACACACTACTTGTAATTGGAATGGATGTTTTTATGTTTTGTTTAAAAATAAAAAAAATATTTCAAAAAAAAAAGGGTGCTATTTTAATTTCCCAGGAAAATTAATACTGATGTCCTGGAAATTTTGAATGAAAGAAAAACAAATAGGAAAATACTAGAAATATCCTTAATCCTGGAAAACTTTTTCATTTGCTTCCAATTAAAGTTGGAGCTTTGACCAGGTTCAGATCTGGTGGAAGACTAAGTGACAAATGACGATGAGAAATGGTGTAGATGTTGAAATGGCTTGTCCTGTTAGTGTCTTTGTGGGATGTGATCTTAGTTGTTTAAGGAGAATGAAGTAGGAAGAGCAAGGAAATAACTGCAAGTGCTGTAGAAGCCAGAAACTTATAAGGCTGTGAGCAAATACCTCTCACCACCTTATTTTAAAATAACATTTTTATGCCTGCTTGTATCATGCTTATCCTTCATGCAAATATCAAACAATACCTTTCCTAAGTAGCATTGGGGCATTTGAAGAGTGTAGAAAGAAGAATTGCTTGGCTTCTTTTTTTTTTTTTTGAAAAAGGAGTGGATAGAAATATTTTGAGATGGATTTCTTAATCTTTCAATTACATAAGACCAATTACTTTGGGAGGAGAAGAGGAATCTTGAGACTGAAGTGTGGAGATTAGGAGAATTAAGTCAAGAGTGTCCTTCAAAACAGAAATAGGGGGCTGATCTATCAGAACAGTGGCTGTATCCTCTTGCTTCGACAATGAATGAAATGATAATGAAGCTTTCTGGTTTTACCATTGTTTGCATCTTGGGACGAGGAAAATAGTTAAACAGAGGCTGGAGATACTTTTCCTTTACACTAAGGGAATTTATATTGTGCAGTGAAATGGAGAGAACCATTTGATTGGAAAGTTTGCAAGATTGGAATGTCTCATAAAAAGCCATACACAGTGATGACTGTGGGCTATGTGTGTGTCTAAACCTGCTGTCAGATGGAGCATTGTGATACAAACTGCCTTTTTTGAACATGGATTGTGATTTCAATATGAACAAAATCTGAATATGAAACAATAAGGCTTGCATCGCAACTCTCTCTTTGTCATATTGCTGATTTAGACACAGACACTGCTTGGCTTAAATATCAGGGCCTTCAGCAACTCCAATATTCATTCATTCATTCATTCATTGGAATGAACCCCAATATTCATTCTTTATTTTTGAACTGGACTTGGATTGATTTCACACAAAATATATCTTCAAGGGGTTTAAGCACATGGCCACACTAGAAAGACCTTTTATCTGTCTTGGTTGGACAACAAAGAGAGGGGTACATGGAGGAACAATGGGAATCAGTGGAAAAGAGCATCAAATTGGAGATAGTGACCTGGAAAACATTTTCTATTATTTGGAGTCTTTGCTTTGTTGTTGCCTTGACCTGGCCCTTACCAGATACTTAACCAACGGGCAGTCTTCTGTGGAACGATTCCCAATCAGTTTTAAATCCCACTTCTCAGGGAGCAATTTTCATCACGTGGTGCTTGGAATTTATTTCAATGGCCGATATGGATCACTGGGCATGAGCCGAAGGTCAGAGTTGATGGACAAGCCCTTAATCTACCGAACTCTGAGTGACCTCATCTTTGAATTTGAAGACTCCTATAAAAAGTACTTACACTCGGTTAAAAAAGTGAAGATTGGATTGTATGTCCCTCATGAGCCTCACAGTTTTCAGCCCATCGAATGGAAGCAGTTGGTGCTTAATATGTCAAAGATGATGCGGACAGAGATAAGGAAGGAGTTGGAGAAATATGCCAGGGACATGAGGATGAAGGTATGTACTGTTTCTGTGACATTTGGAAAGTAGCAGAAGCTTAGTTCTCACAAATGGTTCTCAGTAGGGTGAGCATGGGAAACTCTTTTGCTTGGGAAGGTTGTAAATAAGGCAAGCTCCTGTGTCATTCGGCTGATTTCATCAAAGATCAATGAATATGACCTGATCTATCTGGTTACTTTGCCATACTCCTATCCCATCCCAGAGCTAGCAGTATCTTATGCTATGCCTGGAATAGATCTCTGCTGTTCTGCTTTCCATTCCGCACTCATGCATAATGTTCAAAGAAGTTTAGGCAGATTTCTTCACTGAAATTCCAGCCCTGACCATTGTCATCCAGTATGTAGGGGGGGAAAGCCCTCCAGCTGGCATAGCACCCTCTGGTTATTTGATGCCGTACACGTTTTTCTCCAGTTCCATTGATTCTTTTTCTTTTTTTACCAGTTGAAACTATTAATTGACCAAGAGTAGCAGCAAAGCCCTTGTTGGCTGCCCCCTTAAAAGTTGTCCAGATTTATACAATTAGGATGCAGCCAGTGGATAAATAACTGCTGCACTGCTGGATTTTGAAACCAGGGTTACCTGTGGGCAACACTTTCAATTGCATGCATTAAGCCAAGCATGACCCTGTCAGTTTGAAAGCTCCAGCTTTCTGGAGGAAATAATGCCAGATATTTTGACCTTATAACTATTGTTTCCAATGGAAGTTTGCATGTGTGAGTTCTGCAACATTTAGCAAGCAGCCCCCCCTGAATTTGCTCAACTCTTGTTGAGCTATTTTCACTTTTCCTTTTTATTGGTGCTTGATTTCTGCAATCTTAGAGTACTCCAAGGATTTGCTTTGTTGTATTGAGGGTGCTTCAGAGAATAATTTCATTATTAGTTATGCTTGTGTATAGACATATATCTAAATCTATTGATGGAGAAGCTTTTTCTGTGCAGGTTGATTTCCCCTAATATTTTACATCTTTGACAGCAAAGCAGTGGTATTATTTCTTAGATGTATTATTACCCTTTGCAGTAATGAGGTTTCTTCTCATTTACATGTTTATGCTTAGAAAAATCATGCACTTCTTTGCATGTCTCCATCCTTTGTCTCTGGGGTCTAATTTCCTGCCCATGGCCCTGTCTTCCAGCCTGTTGAATGCAGGCCATAGCAATTGAAAATGACTCAGCAGAGCTCATTCCCTCTCTTTATCGGCAACTTGCAAATCCTGTGGGTTGTGGGATGTGTAGGTGTGTGTCTACTGTATGTATATTCTCTTGAAGAATATTTGTATAATGCCTAAACAAATAATTCCTTAGTAATTCTACATTGATTTAGCACATGGCTCCCATAAATATTTTCTTCTCACAATCAGCTAATAGAATCAATGCAAACTTGAATTTTTGGCTTTCAAACTTCACAGAATTTTTGCTTTTATCTCTGGGACAATGACACTGCGACATAGATGTTGTAGAGTTGAGTAAGTGTCTTTCTAATTTATTGAAGATTAACTTTCTCAATCAAGAGGCTAATTTCTACACTTCTGTTCCTATGCACAAATACTTCTTCACTTATAATCATTCATTTAGTGACTATCCAAAGTTACAATGGCACTAAAAAGGTGACTTGCAGTCAGTCCTCACACTTACAACCATTGCAGCATTCCTATGGTCATGTGATTAAAATTTGAGTGCTTGGCCACTGGCATGTATTTATGGCAATTGCAGTGTCCTACCTAGGCTCATGTGATTGTCCTTTGCAGCCTTCCCAGCCGTTTTCTGGCAAGCAGTCAGTGAGGAAGCTGAATTTGCTTAACTATCATCTGATTAATTTAACAATTGCAGTGATTTGCTTAACAACCATGATAAAATAAGCCATAAAATTGGACACATCTCACTTAAAAACCACGTGCTTAACAACATAAATTCTGGTTGTGGTCATAAGTCATGGACTACTTATGTAATAATTTGGAATAAAAATTATGTGAGAAAAATTATGATTTTTTCTCTTAGTAGTGATGGATTACTGGGAGGTTATTATAGGAACAGTTTCCAGGGGAAATATATATTACTGGCATCATTTCCTAACATTTTCAGGAGATAATAAAAAGAAATTCCTGATAGCTTACAGGTTCTGGGTTTCTATTCCTTTTCTATTTGCTTTTCAGTCAATGCTTTGAACATGAAAGATCTCAAGAGATAAACAATCCTCTGATACTTCAGGCTATGCCGGAAAACACCAGGCTCAGAAGCCCTAAAGAACTGTAACAAATCAATGTGGACCAGAGACTGGCAAACATTTGATATTCTCAAATGTTATGTCCATCAATTTGTGTCAATCTGGATCCAAAAAGTTCATCAGCATGAGAATGTGGGAGTTTGCTTTCAAAAAGCAAACAAATAAAGAAATAAAAAAGATTTGAAAGGGAGCTTTACATCCAACTTTCTAAGCTAGCTGGAGCAACCATTGGACATGATCAAAGGCAGTGTTTTTCAGCCTTGGCTACTTTAAGATGTGTGACTTCTATCTCAAGAATTCCCCAGCATGCAGGCCAGGAATTCTGGGAGTCCACATGCCTTAAACCTACTACGGATGAAAAATCCTGGTCTAAGATTGTTTTCCATTTATCTGTAATAATAAAGTGAAAAGCATAACACAAATTCTACATATTTGTAACGGAGAAATCATGATATACCTTTTATGACTTATTACAATATAAAAACATTGTGAAAGCCAGCTATTGTGAATAAATACATCCGGAAATAAAATCATTTTTCTCTTTGAAGATTTTGAAGCCTGCAAGTGCCCATTCTCCAGTCAAGCAGAGATCCCGAGGAAAGTCCTTATCCCCTCGACGAAGACAAGCCAGCCCTCAGAGGCGGACCTGTCGAAGAGACAAATCGTGAGTGTTGCTATTCTGAGTGATTCTGTGACATGATGAGACATGGGTAGTATGCTCTAGGACTTCAGAGTCTGTGTTTGCACTAGGAAATATCCGAGTTCTTTGGAAATTTGCATTTTTAATAAATAACCAAGATCAGCAATGTTTGGAATTACCTTCCTTGGAGAACAACATGTTTAACATAATTAATTTTATTTCATGCTTTTATTTTTTGTTATCTGCCATGATGGAATTCATGCTAGCACACATAGATTTCCCAAATATTTTATGCGTGCGTGCGTGTGTGTGTGTGCATGCATGCTTATTTGCATATGTATTTCATAGAGATGATAGAAATAAAAGAGATAGTTCCAGATGATATGAAACAGTTTAAGTAAGTTACTATGGTGTGCATTTTCAATCGAGTTTTCGGATATCAAATCTCTCTAATCTACAACTGTCAGAGTGGAAAACTGGGTGGGAGGTAGCTTTGCACTTCCTGGCTGATGTTTGGGCAGTTTGCTGAAAACCAGGAGGGGTTTCTGGCTCCCAGACATAATTTCCTATTGCTTCCAGTGTTGAAACTATGAATCAGTAAAATGGCTCTATGTATTTAAAAGAAGGTTGTGTAAACAGGCTGGGGGTTATTTCAAAGTTTGCTAGTCTACGTAGAAAAGCATCCTTGTGGAAAGGAATTGTTTAAGTTGCCCAGTGAAGACTAAGGCTAGGCTAGGCTAGGCTAGGCTAGGCTAGACTAGACTAGACTAGACTAGACTAGACTAGACTAGACTAGACTAGACTAGACTAGACTAGACTAGACTAGAATAGAATAGAATAGAATAGAATAGAATAGAATAACAGAGTTGGAAGGGACTTGGAGGTCTTCTAGTCCAACCCCCTGCTTAGACAGGAAACCCTACACCACTTCAGACAAATGGTTATCCAACATCTTCTTAAAAATTTCCAGTGTTGGAGCATTCAGAACTTCTGGAGGCAAGTTGTTCCACTGATTAATTGTTCTAACTTGTCAGGTTAGAACAATTAAGGGTGTCAATGGCCATGGAATGCTGACAAATGATTGGAGAGGAAACAGAAAACCCCATTGAGGAGGTATGGATTGGAATGGGATTCCGAAAAGCCAGATCTCCATCTTGTAAATTAAACTTATATATTATTCTCTGATGACAATGAAATGGACCTGCATGTTGATGAATCTGAATAGGTATTAAGAAAGTTGGGAGAATGAATAGAATGATCAGCCTGATTGCTGTCTGCTGGGAATAAAGAATGGAGTGTAGTATCCAGAAGAGTACAGGCTGGCTGTCTAGAACAGGGCTCTCCAACCTTGGCAACTTTAAGGCTGGCAGACTTCAACTCCCAGCTTTGCTGGCTGGAGAATTCTGGGAGTTGAAGTCTGCCAGACTTAAAGTTGCCAAGGTTGGAGACCCCTGGTCTAGAACACTGATCACGAGTGTTTCCCCGCTCTGTAAAACAGGCTGCTGGAATTAGGAAAGGCTGGGCCAAGATTGAGATGGACTTTTGTATGAAATAATTTTGCATTTGGTTCTGGAAACAAGCCACTCATGAATTCAAGAGATCTGCTTCCCTAATTTTAAGAGCATGTTCTTGCAACTTCCAAGACCTGGTACTTATACCAACCACTTGTTGGTGGGTCTCAGGCTTCCAGTAAAAAAGTTAAATCTACAAACAGAAATCTGGCCATACTTGTTCTAAGATGCACAGTTAGTGAGTAGGTAAAAATCTGAGAGATGAAGCAAGCTCCAGTGGAAATGAAATGAATACCCTAGATTTTGATCAGATTTGCCAGAGCTGCATTTTTCAGTCTCTTCAACTGTAAGATGTGTAGCTTCAATTCCCAGAGTTCCCTGCAACCCTCTAGCTAAAATTCCCATTATCCTGGCATGACCTTTTCCCTGACTGGGGAAGTCCACCTTTGGGTTCATCAGCAAACGGATGAATAAGGAAAGTGGTTCTTGAAGATAGAAATGTAGAAAGTGAAATTAGACATATGCTCATTGTTTAAGATATTTGCAAATGGAAAATGTAGTTAAATTTCCAAAATAAGTTGACTGTAGTGCTGTGATGCTAAATAACTTTAATGGAACTTGCAAAAGAAGGAAAACTGAAGAAGAGAATTGTTGAAATGTAGTCAATATTTTAAAGTATATATCTTAGCAGATTTTGCTTTCTCAATCTTTTTAGGCAGAAACTGAGTCCTATTCGGCTATCAGGAGTCTTCAGGTATCAATTGAATATTCTTTCATAGTGAGAGTATTCTGAAGTTTGGAAAATAAATTATATATTAATTGACCAAACTTTATTTCTAAATGAAAAGTGCTAGACATGTCAGGAATTGCGTGCCAGATTGGATAGTATTTATCACAATAATTTCCTTTAAGGATTTTTTTTCTCCCATTAACTCCTCCTTGGACATTATGGGAAATTTATGTTTGGCTAGATACATCTGTCAAATATTTCTTGAAGCATCATCACTGTAGTATACATAAGTAGCTCTACAGATATTAAATGTATTGAATAAGGTTACATTAATAAACTTAAATTGCAGCTGGAGTGGGCAAAAGTAAAGTACCCATACTTATGGGCCTTACGCCTGCCAATATTTCTGCTGCCAAACTTTTTCAAGTAAAACCTTTTTCAAATAAAAGAAAAGCAGAATGCCATTCCCTACCATTATAGGAATCTCTAGGATCACAAGGCATTCTTTAAAAAATGTTAATGGTGAATTGGTCCCTTTGAAAATAGAGCCATCTGTCCAGGAAAAAAAGACAAGACAAGACTAAACTAATGTAACTGAGAGCAGAGCAGGGACATCATTCACCATTGGCAGCCACGTTGTCAATAGACAAGCCCCTGTATGGCAGCCATTTTGTGTGAATATCCAGAAAACATTTCCTGAATTCCAAATCTGTCCACCAAATCAAATAGAGTGGCCAGTCTCTGGAATAAAACATCAGTGAAAAGTTAGTGACAACATCCACAAGAACTCCATGCAATGTAATGATAGTTATATCCTCCTTTAGCTGAACTACTGTGAAGGCTTTTTATTTGTTCCTTAAACAGGCAAACATTTCTCTAAGCTCTCTCTCTAAATATAATTTGGCATTCATAGCAGCTGCTCAGTTAACTGCAGGTTGCTATTTTACACATAGATTCATAGTGTAACATTCTTGGGAGCCTCTTGGTTGGAATTCTCCATGTTTAGTGTCTTGATAATTATAGTTATCAGAGGTTACAAATCTCTGTTCAATCTCCTTCCTGCCTTTTTAGGGAATATTTTCAGCCTCATGTATCTGGGGCTGTTTCACAGGTGCTAGGATGACACATATGCCTGGTGTGTGCGTGTGTATGTGTGTGTGTATCTCTTTGACTAACATGTCAACTGAACAAGCAGCCTCTTTTGGAATGCTAACTACGGCTTCCCTGTTGTTTGGAATTGTCAAGGCTGCCTAGAGGTTGGGGTCTTGAATCTCTTCCAAACCCAGGGAGGTTCTGCAGATTTGATCCTTTATTTTTTTAGCACATTATTTGAAAGGAAGAGATTTGAGTTTCTCTATCAGGACTGAATGCCCACAAGGCGTTAGCTTAAAGTGCGTAATGGTCTATGTCTATGAGAAAGACTTTGAGGGATTTGGCAAGGAGACACTGTCAAGGGAAAGATCAGAGAAGAGACAGTGTAGCCCACAGATTAATAGTGGATGGGACAAATGGTTCAGAAGGAACCATCCCTAGTTTCTCGGGCTATAAAGAAAATGGGGTAGGAGGGTGAGAACAGTAGTGTATGTACTGATTCCTATTTGGTTTACCCCATGAAGCTGGGGCTACATCTTGCAAGTACACAATTACAATCCCTTCTCATCTCCTTTAGAAAAATCTTCCTGGATTATCTCTTTTAGAGAAATGGATTATTCTGTGTGGCCTCCCTGATAGTGACCTCATTGGGGTTAACCAGATAGGAATCACAACCAGTTGAGCTAATTTTACTTTATTCTAAACCTATGTTGACTCAACCATGCATGTCTGAAAGTACAATTCTTCCAGTTTTTCCTTTACAGCCCAAGAAACTAGGGAAAGTCTATTCAGAGCCTTTTGCTCTGCACACCATCCATGTGTGGGTTATGCTGTCTCTTATCTGACTGTTCCCTTAGTAACATCTCTTTACCCCGTCTCCAGAGGTCTTTCCCACATACTATTACAAAGTATGTGATCATCATAATATGGTATTGCTATAATCTATTAGTAGAGATGCAGAACAATGGCCCTCTACATATTGCTGATCTTTAGGACCCTAGATGTTCATCTCAGGATAGGTAGAGCGTTCCAGTTCATTGATGGTTGGAAGCTGCAGTTTCCCCATCCTTAAATCATGTTTCTTTAAATGTACTTAAATGTACTTATATATTATGATTCTTAAAATATGGTGCTACTTTTGATTAATAGGCTGATGCTTAAAAAAAAATGTTCTTAAAGCATTAGTTATGTGTGTGTTTTGATTTATAGCACATTGACTAAAAGGTTTCTTAAGTATTCTTCTGAGCCCAGCAATTTTCAAACAAAAGGTCACCTAAAGCTACTGAAATTGATTATCATTTTTCAACTTAAAATTCAGAATAAATCCCTTACATGCAATAAGATTATTTTAGTAAAGTAAGTAGAGGGTTGCAACTTCTATTTCTGAACAATTCCTCCAACCTCCTCCTCTGCTTGCTGAAATAACTTCTGCCAAGTGCTTTGACTTGTGCATTTTTGTGCATTTTTTTATTTGAGCAAGGTAAAGATAGCTGCTGAAGTGGCAGGGTATGAAACAGGCTCTCACTTAGCCTGCCCCTGGGCTGCACGGTTGGTCTGGCAAGGTCTGAATAAGCAACTTGGCATACACAGTGGGGAAACCTCTTTTCCTCCATAGCAAACTATGATCAGTTTTGTGTCAAATAGCCATGAGTTTCAGTAAGTTTCTCCCAGCCCCAAAGTTCACATTAGATTTCCTTTTACCCAAATACAGCATTACAAGCTACTCTCAAAATGCTCAGGGCTGTATGTGTAACAAGCAATAGGTTATCTGGCACCCCACCCTTGGCTGGTTTTTCCCAGTGAAGTAGGGAAGATCAATCCTCATCCTAAAAGTCTCATGTGACCCCCACCACAGCTCTTTTGCCATTCAAATTTGGTAGCCAAACATTGACATTTGGTGATGCAAACCAATAAACCAAAATCTAAAATAAGCAAAATAACACTGTTAACAGCAGCATTTAATGCATTTTCCTTATTTAATATCTATTTGTTTACTTATTTACAAGGCTTGTATGCTACCGCACCTGAATTTATCCCTGAGTGACTTACAAATCCTATTTATGTAAATGTGATTAAAAAGTATACACAATAAATCACAAATAACTATACAGGTAGTCCTCAACTTACAACAGTTCATTTAGTGACAGTTCAAAGTTACAACGGCACTGAAAAAAGTGACTTACGACCATTTTTCACACTTATGACCACTGTAGCATCCCCATGTTCACGTGATCAAAATTCAGACTCTTGGCAACTGACTCATATTTATGACAGTCACAGTGTCCTGGGGTCATGTGATCCCCTTTTGCGAACTTCTGACAAGCAAAGTCAATGGGGAAACCAGATTAATTTAACAATCAGATGACTAATTTATTAGCTGCAGTGATCCACTTAACAATGATGGCAAGAAAAGTCATAAAACAGGGCAAAACTCACTTAACAAATGTCTCACTTAACAACAGAAATTTTGGGCTCAATTGTGGTCATAAATCGAGGACTACCTGTATAATATAAAATACAGTGTCAGAGATAAATAACATTCTAGTTTAAACTCCAGATTACAGGAGGGAGCAACTCACAACATATATAATCTTCCCAGCATGTTTTAGTTTCCAAAGCATCACAGAGCTGTCCTTCCTGAATTTGAGATGTTAAAAAAAAAGTGTAGGATGTTTCAATACAAAAACTTGTTGAACAAACTAGCTGGGATTTGTTGGCTTCACTGCAGATTCTGGCTTATATTCTGGCTTCCTGATTTTAAATCAGGCAATTTTTAAAATTTATCTTCTGAGACTTGAGAAGTAGTTAAAAATAATAGTAACTTGCAATATCAAGCATTGCTTCAAAAATGTCACAAATCAGTATCACCACATTTCCCAATTAGTTTTAAAATGACAACTTTGTGTGTGCCAGAACCAAAGGCTTTAAATGGCTTTATTCAGAGGTGGGATGTCAAATAAGATGTTTTCCCCATTGTGGCGGGAAACAGCTGTAACTGCAGATAACTAGGAAGCAATAGTTGATCTTGACAAATTAAGCAAGGTTGGATTTATTTATTTGGTTGACTAGCAGATTATTAGGAAATCTCAAATTGCAACTTGGATTGAAAAGTCTGAGAAATATCCAGGAAGAAGGCAATACCAAACTGCTTCTGGGTTATTTTAATAAAATTATAGGGCTGATCCATGAAGGCATCAGGAGATGAACTCTCCTTGAGGAAGATTTTATCAATCCTAAAATCCATGGGAAGTCTTATCTGGTGCCATTTGCTGAAGATTTGAAATTAAAATTACAGCCTTTCCCTTGTATTGTGAGACCGCCCAAAGGAAAAGGCTCAAAGGTCTTTCAGTCATTAAAGCTGTGGTTAAAGCTAGTTGGGAAGGATGAAAGTTATAAAGGAAGTCCTTGATTTACAACCACAATTGAGCCCAAAATTTCTGTAGCTAAGCAAAACAGTTAAGTGAGTTTTGCCCCATTTTATGACCTTTCTTGCCACAATTGCTAAGCAAATCATTGTAGTTGTTGAGTTAGTAACATGGTTGTAAAGTGAATCTGGCTTCCCCATTGACTTTGCTTGTCAGAAAGTTGCAAAAGGTGATCACATGACCCCAAGACACTGTAACCATCATAAATATGACTCAGTTGCCAAGTGTTCACATTTTGATTATGTGACCATGGGGATGCTGCAATGGTTGTAAGTGTGAAAAATGGTCAGAAGTCACTTTTTTTTAGTGCTGTTGTAACTTCAGGAGGTCACTAAATGAATGGTTGTAAGTAGAGGACTACCTGTAGTCCAAACCCTCAAATGGTGAAATGTGGTAATAGTGGAAACAGTTCATCTTCGTTTTGTAAAGCTGCTGAGGCTGCCAATGTCAATAGTCACACAGATCAGTGGGAACTAATTGCTATGTGTTGCGTGAGGGAGGGAAAGGTTAAACCAGTCGTGGTGAAATTATCTCTTCATGCAGAGTATCTTGTGTTTAAAAATCCCAATCAGAGTATCTTGTGTTTAAAAATCCCAATCACAGACTGTAAGGATATCTACTTTGATACGTAATTTTAGAGTATTTCTTAATTTTCTTAGAGTAGTTTTTGAACCGTTTTTATGAGAAAAACAGGACATCCACAGTGGGAGTCAAGATGGTAGTGAGACTGTCCAATCAAAGTCCTGCCCCTTATTAAGGCCCTAGCCCTTAATAAACAAGGGCTAGGGCCTCCATATATTGAGGCCATTATCTTGACTTTTTCACTCCTACCTGGATGCCCCTGAAAGTGATTTACATTGGTTTAGACCAATGCTTAAAACTTGGCAACTTTAAGATGCTATTTCTGGCTGGGAAATTCTGGGAGTTGAATTCCACACTTCTTAAAGTTGTCAAGTTTGAAAAAGACTGTATGGCTTAGCAAACATTAACACGAATGCTGCATTACAGGCCAATCACTAATACAGATGCAATTGTTGGCAGTGGTCCTGTTCTGATGTTTCATGTTGTTTAGTTCTAAGCTTTAACTTTGATTTCTCTCTCTTGATTTTAGGCCAGCTGTTTTGGATAAAAACGTGGGTGACCTTTCTACGTTGAATGAAGTCGGTTACCAGCTACGCATCTGAGAAAACCAGAGGCCAAACCACGTGGCTTCTGGAGAGTTTCTTGCAGCACTTTACCCTGTGATACGTGGGGGGTGGGGGTGGGGAACTATGACTATTTATTATGAACATGTAAGGTTTTTATTTATGATTTCACCAGGAAAGTAGGAATCCTAGAAGTGACTATGGTGGTATTTTTGTTTTTGTTTTTTTTTTTTATTTTTCAATTCAGGAAGTGGAATCAAGGAAAAGAGAAATTAGAAACTGTCTTCAGCTGTGATAATACTGTTATTCTCCATCAAGTTGAAAAATGTGTGTGGGGGGGTGATACTAGTGTGGCTTGGTTTTCTTTTGGATGGAAATTACTGTTTCTGTGGTGGCTCTCTCTTCTGTTGGCTTGGAGCATTGTGTGGTGTTGTAGGAATTAGGAAAGACAATGCTGGAAGTATTTTTCTCCATGGTATTTAAAAATGCTGGGCAGGGGGGTGGTAAGCTGCAGTCAGAAAAAGGCCTGGCCTGGCATCAACTTTGCTTGTCCGAGTCCCATTGAAAAGAATGAAGTTTGCAACTCTATGATCCCTTTCAGTGGACTTGACATAACAGAAATTGCTGCCGGACCTCATTTAATGTGACATTCAGCAATAAAATAGCAAGAGTTTATGTGATTGGGGTTTCTTTTTTTTTTTCCTTCTTCAAAATATCAACATTACCTCAAGAATCTTTACTACAAATATGCAAAGCTAACAGTATTTTGATTTTGTAATGAATTTGTACTGTGTTTCCAGTTTTTCTGGTAGCAGAGCCCACCCCTTCTGCCTTATGTGCATGTGTACAGTGAAGGAATTTCAAGTATTATGATAAGGAGGTGTCTCTTTAAAAGCACTGAAGCCTTCTGTTAAGGATTGAACAAACTGTTGAAGTTAATTGTCTACCTTAAAAAAAATCCCAGATTCAATAATGATTTCAAAAGAAGCAAATAGCTAACGTTTTGCAGTATTTTGTCACATAGTCTTAACCTCCATGTTCAAAGCACAAATGGTTCTGGTGTGAATCCATGTGGTCTTGTGTATAAAACAAGCCCAGAATCTGCCAGGACTAATTCTGTTCTCTGTATGTTACCGGTGCTTCACATGTATAATAGGCATTTTCCATTCTGCTTTGAGAGCATTCTCCAGAGTAGAAAAGAAGGAAACCTTTGGATCATACTGAAGACTAGTTTTCATTGTTTTGTACAGATGTCGTAAAAGTCAATTTGTGTGTTTAATCCTTTAAAACAATACCAGAATCTTAAGAATGCACTATTCTTTATGTTGTGCAGATGTCTTGACATCTTTTATCATAATCAAACATTCGACTTGAATTTACAGTCAATGTGCTTGGAGAAAACAACCATCTATAGGCATTGTATTCAAATCAAAATGAATAAATAAATCCATGCCCAAAAGGAAGTATCCTCACAATGCAGCAAGGATATGTTATTTTGGATAAAAGATAAATAACACTAGCCTGTTCATTGGGAATGGGGGGAAGCTGCTGGATAACTGTGAATTGATGCAGATTCAACACTAGTTACCACATCTGGTTTGCAAAATCTGGATGGCCATCAGATGGCTTCAAACTGATGTTTGATGCCATCTAATGGTCATCTAGATTTCTGTAACCCAGATATGATAATCCTATCCTCTTCACTTATTCTTATTGTAATCGGGTAAATAAGTAAAGAGGCAAATAGGCAAGAGCATAGTAGCTCAACATAACCCACTAGTTTTGTTACAAATATCCCAAAGCAATTTTAATTTAATGCAACCAGGTTCCCTCAAAATGTATAATGTGAGTGCATTTCTCAACTAGCAACTCATAGTGTCTTCTAGAATTGGCCATCCCTTGTACCAAATTAACAGCAATAAGGACAAGGCTTTCTATTACTTCTGTGATGGTTGCTATGAAGACAAAGCAAAGAGCAACTAGCATGAAAATAGTTAGGTCTGGGTAAGAATGGAAGGACTTCATATTCATAGACAAAGCCATATCCAGCACATGATAACTACCCTGCTAAAAGTGAATGGAGCAAAAGAATAGTTCTCATGTAGTAGAAGAACTGGATTCATGTTTCAGCTTTGAGATTGGGTTCCTGGTAAATTTTAACTTAACCTAAAGCAATTTTTAAAGTAAGTGTTTGGAATCAATTGAAGAAAAAATGCTAATTTAAAAAATAGCATTGCTTTTGTAATCAATGCCTATCTATTATGAAATCCCTAAAGGTGATTTTGTTTTTTTAAATTGATGTTTCTTATATATTTGAAGTGTTTGAAGCATAAACCTTTATGGAATTTGCTTGCACCAGTTCTCTCAAGATTAATAGGAATGATGCAGAAAAAGATGACCAGATTTTAGCTCTTTCCAAACCCGTTTCATCCTTTGTATCCAAGACCATGGTTTTCCTTCTGTACACATACATTCTAGAGCAACATGTACCTATCTTTTTTTTTTAATCTTAAAAAGTGTGAGTTTGGTGACTAAGCTTGTATTGTCATTACTTTGTCAAATGGGATTCTGTTTAAAATACGAAGCATGCATGATTTTTTTCTTTTCTTATCATATGTATGTTTTGTGCAGCATGAAACTTTAATAAAATGTCTTAGAAGACTCTTTCTTAAAAACAAAGTCTTCGCAAATGTTTTAAGGTAAATGTAACTATGCAGTTTATATAACCTGTTTGTGATGCAAAACAATTCAATAGTATGTGTATAAACTAGAGCTTCATGTGAGGAATTCCATATAGAAGGAGTATTTACTAGAAGATACAGAACAACAGACTGAAAGGTAAAAAGTAGAATCTAATGTTTCTTCACTTATGAATCAGAGAATAAGGCTTTCCTATCTTCCCCTTCATTCTCAACAAATTCTTCGTGCTCCTCATTTGTTCCTGGAAACTGGGGATTATTCAGAATTAGGGGAGGAAATGTTGCAGATCTAAGTAACAGTGGCCAAGAAACACGACCCATCTTTATATAAACTGTGTAGAGGACAGCCTCCTAATTCTTTCAACAGCATTGCCTTTATCTCTGTTATTCCATTTTGTTCCGCTCAAATAAGAATTAATAATATTCAAAGCTATTTGGAAAGTCTCCAGCAAAAATACTTTATTTGAAATCTATACCTTCCATTTGTCATCTCAATTCAAGAATTCTCCAAACCAATAATGGTACACATATTGCCACTTAATTGCACTGAGTTGAATTAGGCATAAATGACTTTTTTCAAAGATGATAGAATATTTGGAGACGATGAGGCTTAAAACTAAAATCCGCTGAGATCTTGACCAAAAGATTGAAGATCAGAATTGTCCATGTACTTTTCTCAGTTCTGAATTATGTTATCCATAAAGGTTTTAGAGTGAACTTAATACATTTTGAGCTGCTTCCATTTACAAGTCATACAATCCTCTATATTTTGTTTTGAAATATTTTATATTTGATGTATTTGTAAACATTCTGGGAGAAAGGAAGACCCTGTTAAACTGGCTCTTTTTTGCAAACTTGAGCATCAATATCCTCCTTAGTGAGGAAGTTGCTGGTTTGTTAACATTTCTTCAAATCTCATTTTCACCCAGTAGTTTTTGATAATGGAGTCATAAACATTGATTTTAGCCTGAGGCACTATGGATGTTCTAAGGTTCTTTGAGACATCCTGGTTGATTTTACCTGGTTGAATAACAACTCTTGAGAAGATCCACCATTTCCCCAAATCACTTCTATATTTTTAAAATACAGGTAGTCCTCCACTTACAATGGTTTAATGACTGAAATTACGACACTGAAAAAAGTGACTTTTTCACATTTACGACCATCGCAGCATTTCCATGGGCATGTGATCAAAATTTGGACACTTGGCAACTGGCTCATATTTATGATGGTTGAAGGGTCCCAGGTCATGTAATCACCTTTTGCGCCCTTCTGACAAGCAAAGTCAATGCATTCTCGTCTAGAGTAGTCATCCAGGACACATGTGAGTGATCTCCCTCTTTCTTTCTGGAGAGATTCCAAGGAACCAGTCTACTCACTGGTTCCTTGGTCTTTGCTGCAGCCATCAGCTCTTTCACAGGCCCATCTTCAGTTTGTAATATCTTCCCCAAAAGTCCCAAACCTCCATTTCAAGACTGCACCTCTAGCACAGTGGATCCCCAAAGCATTAGAAATGACTTCACATTTTTTCCCTAGACTGATGGTATCAATAACTTTTCTCAGAGGTCTTCAGAAACTTCAATGGGACATGACATTTCTCTAGTATCTCTGCAGGAAACTTCAATATGAGAGGAGCCAAACTTTGTGGGTAGCTAAAACACGGCTGGCTCAAACAATCCATGATTTTATTGGTTTAAACAACTATCCTTAGTAATCATTTTAGTTAAGTTTTTTTAAAAACTAGAGTCCAATTACTTTTTCACGTTTACAAATCACATAGTGGAAGAATTGACTTATGAAAGAAATAAGCTCAAGCCTTAGTGTTAATTGTTCTTCCTTTATAAATAAGATTCATTATGCTATGAAATTTATTTGGAAAGTCATGTAAAAAAAAATCCTAAAAGTGATGAATATTCATGGAACAGGAGTTACCAGATTAACAGTTTGATTCTACTTATAATTCTATACAAAGGATCAACAATTTAATAGGACTTTCTCCCAGGAAAGTGGAATACGATTCAGCATAATGTATCAGTGACTGTGGGTTAAGTGTGAAAAGCATAAAAAGTGACTTAAGTATGAAAAGATAAGAGCAATAAACTCTTACAGTACTATTTTGCTGAGCAAGGCAGTACAAATAGTTTTTTTAAAAAATACTTTTTATTAGAGTTTAACAATACTACAAGTTATTACAAACTGGAATTGGAAAGAAAAAAGGAAATTTAAAGAAATACAAAGTTCAGAAAAAAGGAAAAGGAACAAATAATGAAAAAGGATGCTTAAAGAAGTAACTCCTGATCTTGCTTCCAGCAAGTGGTTCTGGCCATACTATGGACTCCGCTTCTCTGGAGGCATCTTAGTTTGCCATCGTCTCACCCAAAAATCTAGGACAAATATTTCCAGGCAAGTTTTTATGTGCTAGTAAAATCAGTATTTATGCAATTTGCTTGTATCGTGCAAATATGCTTACTTTGCATCATTAATTTTCTTTCTGCCAGCCACAGCAAAACGTAAAGAACAAGTGAGGACAATTATACTGTACCTGCTAAACAAAGATTGTTGCATTCAGCACATCTCTTTTCTGCAGGTTCACTAAGCACATTCAGAAGAACTCAAGTATGTTATCACTTAACTTTCTGCTCATCCATCATCCATCAGATGTTTCAGTAATTGAAACATCTTTTGTAAAATAGCTGAGGGATTTTTTTAAAAAAATAGAACAGCTCAGTTATTACTGTTGTATTTACAAGGGCAGATCATATATTCTGGCCATTCATGAAAGACAGGGAACATGGATGGGCAATAAAGTAGCATTTTGCAAAATTGTTTTTTTGTAAAATACTAAATCTTAAAATGAGAGCCAGTTTGATATAGTGGTTAAGACACTAGATCCGAAACTAGGAGTCTGCGAATTCTAGCCTCACCTTGGGCAAAAAGCTAACTAAGTGATTTGGAGCCAGTTACTCTTTCTCAGCCCTAAGGAGAAGGTAACAGCAGAAAAAATCTTGCTAAGAAAACTGCAAGAACTAGTCCAGGGTGTCATCAGGCATTCAAAACTAAGCTGAAGGCACACAAAAAAATGTCTTAACACTAATTTCATGTACTAAAATTTTAAAACTTCCTTCAAAACAACACTACATATTACATTACAGCCTATTTATTAGTAATTATACAAAAAAATTTAGTCCCCGATGGAAAAATATTGGTTCTCCTTGACATATAGGAAGCCAAATAGTCCCAAATCACCCAGTTAGCTTTTTGCCTAAAGGTGAGACTAGAATTCGCAGATTCCTAGTTTCTAATCTAGTGCCTTAACCACTATATCAAACTGGCTCTCATTTTAAGATTTACTATTTAAAAAAAAAACATTTTTGCAAAATGCTACTTTATTGCCCGTCCATGTGTGTGTGTCTTTCATGAGTATTTAGATTATAGGATCTGCACTTGTAAATTCAAATCTATATCAGCAATGTTTATACTGACAGCAGCAATTGGTATCTCTCAGGGATGCTAAAAAAATGGAAATTAGGTCTGCTAAGCATATACTTAAGTGCTGCGCTATTGCTGTTCCATACCAACATGTTCATAGGATTGCTTCAGCAATTAAAGCAGTAAGTCAAAAATTCTTCCATAAGGGTAGGGAGTAAAGTTTAGGTTACAACCCGAAACAGAAACAGCATGAGGGTACATTCAGTACAAATAGGTTGTGCTGAAAACATGCTGCCTTTTATCAGTGAGCTACACAATCCAAAGTGTATTTGCATATGTTACATGTGTCATATTAAGCCTGCTAGCAAGTATCTTCCCCCAAGGTGCATTCAGAGTGCAGAGCGATAATTATATTTGGATAATTAAACTAATGAATTGCATTTCCATCTGCTCAACCAATTCTCTATAGGGAAGAACTGAGTCTGGATTTTATTTTTAATGTAGCAACCTTCATAACAAAGATATCAGCTACATCCTTCTCATTGCTGTAAGTATTCAAATGCAGTTAGTTAGCTCTGCTCTTTGTAAAATAAAATATGTGCATATCATCATAATCTGCTGGACTCTTGTCGACCAGAAATACTGAAACTTGGCATCCAAGAGAGTATCTTTATCAGAGAATAATTCAGGATAACAGTTTTTTTGATAAAGATTTTGTCTAAAATCTCCAGTACTTAGAAATATTTTATTTGTACATAATTATAATGTCTTTTAAATGAACAGAGCATCCATAGTTGCCTTCCTATTTTCTAAGACAGGTGTTATGTGTCCAACAGCTGTCTCACGTGCCATGTTTGTAAACCATCCCTCAAGTGATGTGACCAACAATTGGGTCTACAAAAAAAGGCTAGGCTGAGATGCTATTATAGTAGTGGTGGGTTGGCAGTAAAAGTAGTCCCAGACTTATCTGTAATGCTAACTATCAACACAACACATCATGATGTTGTTGTTTGCTGCCTTTCCTTGTCAAGGAAAGCAGTACCATTTTTGTTTCTACTTGCATGATCTATGGCTTCCTCATAGGCCAAATTAAAGATACCCTGAGATTTGTTTCCATAGTAGAATATAAGCAGTGGTGGGTTGCCCCCAGTTCGGACTGGTTTGCAAGAACCGGTAGTAAAACCAGTGGGAGACTCCGCCCACCGACCTGGATGTCATCATAAGTGATCTGCGCATGTGCACTCCCGATGCAAACCGGTAGTAAAGGTAAGTAGAACCCATCCCTGAATATAAGGATATGTATTCTTATATTATTCACCTTGAAAATTAAGAAAATTATGCTAATAAAACCCCAGCATAGCAATATTTTTTATTTAAAAAGTAATTTATACCACTTCTGTGAAAACATATACATTTACATTTTTAAATACAGCACAAATATTTTCATTTATTAAAAAAGAAATCCCTCTGTAAAAGTAGCTTGCTTTTTTTATGTGAGAGATACCGATAATTTACAGCAGATCTTTTAAAAAAGATTTTCAGTCATTTTGGCTGGGTTTGATAAAAATTAAGATGAGAGAAGGAGAGAGAGACACCAATTATTTTCATCCAAAAGTTATTCTTCCAGCCTAAACTTAGCCAGGAGAGGAAGATGGTCAGACGAATTGCTTTCATTAGGAAGTCCATTGACTCCCCACAGATCTTGCTCAGTTACCAATGACAGTCTACCCAGAAGACTCAGTCCTCCACTGAAAAGAAGTTCAGTTCCTGTCAGGAGAAAAAAGTCTTTTTAGAGATATATAGTGTGAACACATAGTTACTGCTTGGCAGGCAATTCCATTTCTGCCACAGTTCTGGCCAAATGTGGATATATTACAGTGCTATTACTAAACCTGATATGAGTAAGAATTGCATTTACTATCATGGGTACTTTTCTCCAATGTGGGCATCCAGATGTGTGGAACTCATATGATAATATGAGAAAAGACTTTCCAATGAAGGTGTGATGTTGGAATATGCACAAACAACAGCCAAGAGTTTTAGCATGCTTACTTGCCAAAAGATGGTCAAATGACTGGTAACATTTTAGCACCATCTAGTGAATCATTGTCATATATATATATATATTGTTGCTAGATTACAATATATATATATATAAATTTTCTGAAGTAGCAAAACCAGACCATATTTTATGGGATATATTATTTGTTAAAAGATATGAGCATGCAAGAGCATGCAGGAGTCATAACATTATTTCCAGACAAAAACACTATCAGGATTAAAATAGAACCTGGGTGCAATTTTTTTTCAAGCCACTATTATTTTATGTGTTCACATTTGCAGCTTAAATTTAAGCAAAATAAATATGAATGAGCCAGCTATATTTATTTTTGATCACTATCATTCTGAGGATAGTATTTATGCAAAGAGGGAATTCACTACAATAAAGATAAGAAAAAAAATGCTGGCAAGTTGAAAGCATTCATGCGAGGCTAGGATGTGGACCAAGCCATCTGTTCAGTCAATACAAAAAATTCAAATACAGTCTTGTGTATAAATCAACTCTCTTCTATGTCTATAGGATACTGTAAGCCAGGGGGGTTCAAACTCGTGTAGTCATGGTGGCGTCATGTGACGTATCAGGACTTTCCCCCCCTCTTTGCTAAACTGGGTGTGGGCGTGGCCAGGGTGTGACACATCTGGCCCATGGGCTGCAAGTTTGACAGCCCTGCTGTAAGATGTAGGGAGCTGAAGATACTACTTTCTACTTGGTCCACCATGGATGAAAATGTACCAAATTGGCCACAGGTTTGGTACTAGATTTAGTTACCTGGTTCCTGAGTAACATTGTCCCTTGCTGCAGAATAGAAGATGTAATCTACAGTCACTGCACTTCTGGAGTGGCAGGTTGTTACTTCTGGAACTCCACTGCCAGGCAGATAATGAGAATAGACTGAAGACAATTGAAAGCTGTGATGTAAATCTGTGGGCAATCTAAAATGGAAGAAGTGTGTTCAAAAACCTGAATATTCCCTGTAGCACACAATTAAAACAAATCTATCTTTCTAAATCTAAGTTATCAATGTATAAAGCTACCAATGCAGACAGTCAGGAACATGACTATCTCCCTCTACTCCAGGATTTAAAGGATCATCTGATCTTCCTTTTTTTGGCTATCAAGTTGCCACAGAATAAACTAACCTAGGTTTTGTTTTATAAGATATGTAAGATTTTATATATTCCTGGGTACAAACCTGAAACACTTTTAAGTGAAAACCTTCCCCATACTGTTTAATCAGGATTTAATAAACTTGAAATGGAGAAAGCCTATCTTTTTATTCTTTCCTTCATTGCAGTTTTAGTGTGATAATATTAACCCCAATTACACAAGGTCTTAAATTACCCTTGGTGATTAAGGTGAATGAATATGCTACTTTCCCTTCTCACAAATCCTTGTCTGTGTTCAATGATTCCTCTGGAATTATTTTTGCTTTAGTTTAAACTTGCATTTATAAAAATCCAGCTAAATCTGGGTGCTTCAAGTATTGACAACTGAAAAGCAAATTAATAAAAATTGACAAGAATTACCTTTTTGCTACTATTAGGATCTCTTCTGACTGTTCTAAATTTGCATCTTTAGTGTCTTTGCTCTCTAGAAAAAAGAGATGCTGATGATAGGAATATACACTTGATATTAGAACCAGATAGTTTAGTATAGGGTTGGCAACCTTAAACCCTCAAAGAGCCACAAAGGTCCTAACCGGAAGCCCCCCGTTCAATTTTGGAGGCGACCAAAAGTCCAGTTCCCCCATCATAGAGTCTCCTCCTAGTGTGATGTCCTTTTTCCTCTAATTGTCCTAACCAAAAGCCCTATCAATTGTGGAGCCGACCAGAAAACCCGCCCCTTGCCAGAGTCTCCTCTTGGGACGCCATACTCCCCCCGCTTAACCAGAGGCTCCTCTCCAAATTGTGGTGCCGACCAGTGACAGGGAGCTGCAGCAGAGGGATGAAAGAGCCATATGTGGCTCCAGAGCTGCGGGTTGCTGACCCCTGGTTTAATATATCTATTTGGTTGAACATTCACTTTTTCAGAACCTCAGGTAGATTTTTTCCCCAAAACTTGCTGTTTGATTATTTTAATTGGAAAGGTCAGTTTCTACAAAACTATATGCCCCAAGGGTGAGTCATCTGTGGCCCCATTGCATCAGAAGCCATCTCTAACCATGATGGCTTCCCTTCCCCCTTCACATTGTTTAAAAGGTCCCTTGAAATCTGTCTCCTCTCCCTGGCCTTAGGCTGGAGTGTGTGTCAGGCTATGGTTCTTTTCAAAGACTGGCAGTTTTCTTCTGGATGCCTGGGTTTTTTTTTTTTTGTTTGTATTTATAATTGTTTTAAATTTGCATGCCACTAGCCATATAAATATAATCAATGAGATGAAACGTAGATGAAATTTTAAGGTAGAAATAGATGTAAACTGCATTACAAGACTACAGAAAAGCATATGAGTGAGACTGTATAAAATAACATCTCTTACTTAAATGTTTCGCCAAACATTATTACAGTTAAAAAAAATCCCCAAAATTTGTCACAAAAATCCAGTCTTTCCCACCCACTCTGTGGCCCTCAGACCCCCTCAAAATATTAAGTCCTGTCCCTCAAACTCTATCCAACTCTGATCAATCCAATATTTTGCTTCTGTGGCAGTGGCTCTCCAAAGTCTCAGGTAGATTCCCTCCCCAATTTTATCTGATTCTGATATTAAAAAAAAGAATAAATCTAAAATTCATATAACGGCCTTCAGTAAATAAAGCAGATACTCTATTATGAAGCTACAAATATTGTGTACATGTTCAGATAGACTAATACAATATTATGGCTTCTTCACTTCCACTCTGTCCAAATGTTGTCCATACCTACAGCTGAGCACTTGGAATAACTATCAAAATCAACAATCCTGGTTCTATTAAATTTGCTTTCTAGGCTCCTGTACAAACATTCGGCCTCATAACAATCATCTTTGAGAGAAAAAGAATGTTCACAAAGCCACTCCCTAGTCTCAAAAAATAAAATAAAAATCTACCTCTTTCTTTTACTAGGCGTTTCTGATGTTCCTCATACATACAATCCTGAGAAATGCCAAGGCTTTGAGGCCAAATGGGAATCTTAAGTATCCTATTGCCCCTTGGGGACTGTTCCTGGCCAGACACCTTAAAAACAAGACACAAAACAAAACAAGATGTAGGTATATTCTTAGAAATTATAATGTAAGTCTGCTCTCTGAAAACAATCCTTCATAGCTTTGTGTTCCACCCACCAGAATAATTAGTGTCACATATAAATTTAGCTGTTCTATTATTCATTCCTGACTATTATTTTAAGAATTAATTTGGAATGTAAAAATGCTTTGTCTGTTTCAAAGTATAACGTGTAAGCTCTGTAACACAGCTTTCCTCCAAGAACTCATAAAAGCATTCATACGATTAAGATCTGCAGGCATTACTGAACCAACCCTTTAATGCCCTGTTGTCATTCTCATTTCTGCTTTCAAATGATCCTTTGTACATATCACCCTCTTGACTGTGGCAATCCTCATGTCATAGATCAGGATAAGCCAAAGCATGGTATACAAACTTTAAAGTGTATGCCTGCTTATTCTCCATTAGAGAGGGGAAAAAGGGATGAAAAGTCCAGAAACATTGGAAGAAACCAATTCCGGGGGTTTTAAATCATATACTGTGTGTGAGGGTGGGTGGGGAGAGGAGAGATTCCCCATTTTTTCCCCTTAATTTTTCCATTTCCTCATCTCAAGCCTTTCAATTCACAGAGGCCTTAGTGTAATCTCTACTCCTACAGTTGCTTATTGCAAGAAATTAATAATTGTTGCTGACTAATTTCCAGGGACACTTGTTTATCTACCTTTGTTTTCACAGCAGCTTCACAAACAGGTACTTACTTTTCCTATTGCCAGACCTTCATAATTCAGCTTTCCTTCTGTCAAGAAATTGTACAGAGGAGAATGAGGGACAGAATTGAAATCACCACAGATGACAAGGGGACAAAAACACCCGTCTTCACGAATGGCAACATTGGTAATTTCTGCCAGGAGCATGGCTAGCTGGGTTAGCTTAATGTCTCCCCGCCTTGGATTATACAGGAGATGTGTATTGGCCACACAGATAGCTGTGGGGGCTTTGTAGGAAAACCGAGGCTGCAGGAGCAGAACTAGCCCCACATTATCTCTATCCAAAAGTGGGATATTGTGACGGAAGAATTCCACAGGATTGGAGGAAAGAAGACTGAATTTGGAGGTCTTGAAGCATATGGCACAGCCATCAGGCTTTCTTCCTGTCCTCATTTTGTATTCACAGTGATAGCCTAGAAAAAAACCAGAAAAGGACAAGTTTCATGATTCCCAAGAACTAGAGCATAGAATATGAGCAAGAATTATGCCTCATGCTAAGCTGTAATGCAGTTTACTTTTGATATAGGGCACCAGGTGAACATTACTAAATGATGATAATAAAGCATGGATAAAGAAATCAGGGGTTAGCACAATGTGACAACTCAACATTTATGATTTAACAAAAGTAGTTAAGCAAAACAATTTAGCATCATGATTAGGCAGGAATAATTGGGCAGAATACATGTTTCACAATGAGCAAATTCTGAAGAATTAATGGCACATAAAAGAACTTATATATGTTCACATACTTAAAAGCATTTGTTGGTTTGCTAATAGGATTATTTATTATGTTTATATTAGAGTGGGTTAGGAAAGAGAGCAAACCTATTAGGTACTGCTGCTTTCTTACAAATTGCTCACTTTTCAGTACTAAAACTGAGCTGGGGGTAAGTAGAATAAAGGGGCGTAAACTAAGGAAGAGTACTCCATATAGTTTTATAATTAAGTAAATACCGTATTTTCCAGCGTATAAGACGACTGGGCGTATAAGACGACCCCCGACTTTTCCTGTTAAAATATATGGTTTGGGCTATACTCGCCGTATAAGACTACCCCTTTTCCAACGCACACCAAATAAAAATTAAAAAACATCAACTGGCTCACCCACAATGTAAAAGCAGCTATGCTAGACCCAAAATGGCCCCTGCAACAAGCAGGAACCTCACACAGCCACAAAAAGCCCAAAACCCCAACTTTCACACTTTACACACACAAAATTCCACATACAGCTTTGTGAGATTTTGTGTGTTTGTGTAGTTAGAGTGAAACACTACAGAAACACACTAAATCTCAGAAAGCTGCACATATATTATTTTATTTTATTTTATTTTTATTTTTATATGAAAGCTAAATTTAAAACTTCCTAAACTTTAAATGGCTAGGTCTAAAAAAGAACAACTAAAAAAAAACCCAATTAACTATTTTTTTTAAAGCTTCCAAAGGGGAAAAAAACTTACCCAATAGAACAGGGGTCTCCAACCTTGGCAACCTTAAGACTTGTAGACTTCAACTCCCAGAATTCCTCAGCCAGCTTTGCTTTGCTGGCTGAGGAATTCTGGGAGTTGAAGTCCACAACTCCCTGCCTGCTTGATTTCAGGTAGGGAGTTGCTTGCTGATAGAATGGATTCAGGCAAGTGAAGCAAGGCAAGCGTTGCGACTAGCAGCTAAGGTAAGCAAGCTGGAGAGGGAAAACTTTTTTCCTTTTACATGGCTCTGGCGATCCAAGCTGAGTTGCCTGATTAGCAGGCAACTCAGCTGGGATGGTCAGAGCTTGGCTCGTCAGAGCCTTTTGGGCTGGTCTGCCTGGTTACAGGAGAACGACACCCGGCGTATAAGACGACCCCCGACTTTTGAGAAGATTTTCATGTGTTAAAAAGTCATCTTATACGCCAGAAAATATGGTAAGTTAACTGTTTTACAATGCAGGATTTTTTGGTTTTATATATAATGGAAGTATAATACCTAGGGCTTCTAAGCTTGGCTTGATCTCTACTCCATATTGATCTTCTTGGACTTCCTGCAAACAAAGTACCTGTGTAGAGAAACAGGTGATCAACAGTGGAAGATCGATGACATCACCTAACATTATTATGACAATTTTAGAAGTGATTTGAATTCTAATTAACACTGTAATAAAAATTAATGCAGATAATTTAACACTAAATAAAAGGATTGATGAAAAGGACTGTATACAGTCCAAGCAAAGTTAAGAATTTCCAAGTCTTACTGATTTCAAAGTGAGAGAGTTAATATACATATAGCTTTTCCAGGGAAAGCAATGGGAGGTTTACATGGTCACAATTCAGTGCACATTTATGTAAATACTACTAGGCTCATACTAGGTAGCATACAATGCTAAAAGAAACACATTTTCTGCAAAAGTGTTGGTTTTTTCAATGTTCTTCCACTTGAAAGGGATCCACTTCTAAGTAAACATAAGTAACAATGCCCTGCAAGAAAATAAGTCAAGATTCAGGAAGAAAATGTTCATTTTGATGTCAGATTTGTCAGAGAGAAGTGTATTTTGAAACACCGTACCTCCTGAGATTAGATTGACCCTGACCCTGCTGGCTTTTTGAAAAACCTTGAAGGCCTGGGATTGTTCCTAGACATGGGAGTTGGGAGATTAGTTGGAGCACACTGGGTATTCTTATTGATTGCATTTATTTTTATTCTAGCAGTTATTGTACATTTTATATATTGTTGTTATTTTATACAGTGTCTTTACCTTTTGATAGCCACCAAGAATCACTAGGGCAAGTTAGGGGCCATATACAGTAAATCTAATTAAATGAATAAAAATAGTAAATAAATTATATCACATATTATGTTCAATTTTATTTAAACTTGTAATATGTGAAATGCACCTGTGTACATTTATTATCAGTAAAAACAATACCATGTATCAATGACCAGTTTTCTTACTGGCAGATTTCTACTTACATCTGCATCAAGTTGTTTGATATCGGCAAGAATGTTGGGAAAGCGATAATTCCAAGCTAGTATTTGCTGCTGGCAGTGTTTGTAGAGGTGGGGATTGTATTCTAATAAATCCTGGGAAAGAATGTTGTATGACATTACAGTAAAATCAAATGTTGCCTGTGGGTCTGCATCTTGGTTGATCTGCATCTTGTCTCCAATAATTGTTGTTTTTTTACTTTGATGGCGAAAGTATTCCCAATGTCTCTTGATCAATCCTGGCAAAATACAATAAATCATGGGATGGAAATAAGGTTTAAATTAATATATATATATTAATTTAAATTAATTATAGATCTAGGACGTTAATATGAATCTACTCAAATTTGGACCTATTTATCAGATGCCTAGCAGGAACAGTACATAAACAATAACCAAGAAGAAATGTAGATGATACCAAGTTATTTTTTTCTTATTGTATAATATTGCTATTTTCCATTAGCACTGACTCCCATTTAAAAAGGTGGGGGCATCTTTATTGTCAGAATTGTTTATTCATAGCATAGCAAGATTTCATAAAAAATTCCTCAGGGTATCTTTAAGAAGAAATAATTTCATATACTTAGATCCCCAAAAATGTGCTTTGGGATATCTACACGATTCTAGTAATTAGGATTCTTTGGAGGAGAGGTAATAAAAATATACACATTAATGAGGTAATTATAAATAGTTTTAAGTATCTGAATAAATGCCAGTCAGTGTACTTGAAGAAGAGGGGAATTAAAATCAGATGATATCCTGTTGTTCCTCCAAAGAACTTACAGCAGGCATCGGGCAACAACTTATCTTTTTCAAAGTCTCGCTCAATGTGTTGGATTAGGGACCTGTTTACTTAGGTTACTTATGGGACTGCCAATCCATTGATCTCTGCCCATCCCATTCAATCTAGCAATGGGAATGTTCTGGATCTTCTGATGAAGCAATGTCACCTGATGGATTCCAGGTAGTATACCTTTCCTCTCATAGGCACCTGTACCTGCTCTAAGAAGCAACCTGCCACCCAAAAATGCAGATGACCCAACCCAATTGGCCTGTAGGAAGACTGTGAAGACTTGGTTCTTTGCTCAGGAATGTTACTTATGGGGGCTCTGGTATATGTGTATGTGCATTGTGTATGATCTGACATTTTCATCTTTTCTTGGTGTGTGTGGGGGGGTTCTTTTGGGGGCGTTCTTGGTTATGTTTTTATTCTGTTCGTCATCCGAAGTTGGGCAATCATAAAAATTAGATTACCCAAAATCCCTCTTTACACTCCAGCTAATTATCCATATCCTATGAAGATCAATGATCAATATAATAAAATGCCATATTACTTTTTAGTTTTGGAGTGTTTTCTTCTTTAAGCAGAGATGATGATTTTTCATTGAAAGAAGATACGTTTATCTTTTTTTCAACAGTGCAACTAATGTCCTGCACTTCGCTCTCTCTTCTTTTTTTAAAAACTGGTTCATAGTCCTCGGATTTCATTTTCGCAGTACAAAAATGAATGGAATAGTTTTGCCAGAGATTGGGAGAAAGTTGCAAATTCCAGAAAAGAGGAAGTCTCCAATTCTCCCCAAAATTCTGAAGGTTCAAGTGTGGGTAGCAAGCCCAAGAATAGTACTCCACACACTTTAGGCACTGAAAAACTTGAGCATTCTGGAGGTATCTTTGAAGATGATTCCGGTAAAAGACCCAATCTCTAAACAGCCTGTGAACATGGCGGGACAGCATGGGATATCTAGAAAAAAAGCAAGAGTAGTTAAGATTTCTGTAATATAAAATTTAAGATGGAAAGGAGGAAGAATAAATGGAGAAGGAAAAGAGGGAAAAGGTTACAATAATCTAAAAATTTAGATTGGTGACATTTGCGTAATGTTTAAGACAGCTGTCCATAAACTGCATAAACATCACTTACTGGCACCAATATTTCAGTATTAGAAAGTATAGATAGAAGCCAGTTGCTGGGTCACGAGTGGTAGGATACTTCTGCTTTCACATACTTTTTGTGGTACAGGCACTCCTTGATTGACAATCATTTGTTTAGAGATTGTTCGAAATTACAACAGCACTGAAAAAGGTTATTAACCAGTACTAGCAGTTCTTGCACTTACAACCATTGCAGGATCTTTACAGTCATGCAAACAAAATTCAGGCATTTGGCAACTGGCACATATTTATGATGGTTGCAGCCTTGGCTTCATTCAAGGCTTTGTGGGCCACCGACCAAATGGCTTGCAAATGACTGATCCACTGTTTCAAGGAGGGTATATCTGGTTCATGTGAGGGTAACTCAGACCTTAGCTGCTAATTGGGAGGTCGGGATCATGGGCTTAATTACTTCTGCCTTGACACTGTTGTATTGCAGTAGTCTGGACAAGGCATGTGCCAAAAAGTTTTTCCCTCCCATGAAATATTTCAAAATGAAATTAAAGCATTGGAAATACTGTGCCCGCTGGATTTGTTTTGGAGACATTTTCTGTGGGGTTTTGAGTGCTTCCAAGTTCTGTGGTCGGTCCATATTTGGAAAGGTATTTTACTTCCTTCCAAGAAATGTCTCCAAGTTAGGAGTGCCCACCTAACTGCAAAAGCCTCCTTTTCCCATATTGCCCATATCTGTTCAGTTTCAGTTAACTTCCTAGAGGTGTATGCACATGGTTGTAATTTGCCTTCTTCATTCTCTTGGAGTAGAACAGCACCGACTGCCACATTACTGGCATCGGCCTGGATTACAAATGGTTTCTTTGGGCCTGGGTGTTTTAATACAGATTCAGCCAAAAAGAGTTTTTTCAGTTTTTCAAATGCCACTTGGCAGGCCATAGTCCAAGTCAGTGGTTGAATAGGTTTCGGTTTATCTACCTCCTTGGTTTTCAACAAATTTGTAATCGGTAATGTTATTTGGGCAAAAGAGGACATAAACTGCCTATAAAAGTTAGCGAACCCCAGGAAGCTCTGCAACTGTTTGCGAGTATGGGGGGTTTCCCACTCGAGAACTGCTCTGACTTTTGCGGGGTCCATTTCCATCCCCTGGTGAGAGATTCTATGTGAGTGCCCCCTGCGCAGGCGCCCTGGGCCGTTTTGGCTTCCAAGTTGATGCAGGAGGCTTTTCAGGCCCAAAATCGGGTGTGGGGGAGGTAGCTAGGACTCAAAGGGGGTAGAAACTGCAAAGATCGGAGAAGGCACGGAAGGCAGGAGGCAGCTAGGACTCGATGAGGGAGAAACTGTGGAGATAGCATCTTAGCTTTCTCCTGCATTCCTGCCTTCTCCAATCTTTGCAGTTTCTCCCCCATCAAATCCTAGCTGCCTCCTGCCTTCTCTGATCTCCAAAGTTTCTCCCCCATCGAATCCTACCTACCTCCTACTTTCCACGATCTCCAAGTTTCTCCCCCCACTGAGTGCCTCCTGCCTTCCTTGCCTCCTCCGATCTTTGCAGTTTCTACCCCCATCGCGTCTTAGCTTTCTCCTGCTTTCCTGCCACGGAGAGGCATCTGCAGAGGGTGGAACCTGCAGAGATCGGGGAAGGCCCTGCCTCCGTGCATGCACAGCAGAGACCCAAAGACCAGCTGGCCGATGGGAGTTGCATGCATGTGTGGTGGAGCTGGGCTGGGGCAACGGCTGGCTTGCCTGCAGAAAGGGCTCTGTGTGCCACCTGTGGCACGCGTGCCATAGGTTTGCCATCACGGTCCTAGGTAATCTATTTTATCTTGGTGAAAATCACATTTGGAGAGTTTGGCAAACAACTTAGCTGCCCTTAATTTCTTCAAAACCTCCCACACCAATTTAACATGTTGCGTCTTAGTTTCAGTATAAGTCATTATATCATCAAGATAAACCAAAACTTCCTTATACAAGTGCTCATGCAGCACCTCATTAATTAGCTGCATGAAAACGGCAGGAGCCCCTTAAGAGCCCGAATGGCAAAACCTTGAACTGAAAACATCTAAGCGGACAATTAAACACTGTTTTCCATTCATCCCCTTCTCAGATCCTGATCCAGTAATAAGCCTCCTGCAAGTTTAGAAAAAAATTCTCCCTATGAGGGTGGGGAGTTCATGTGAGGCCTCTTTGTTGAAAAGATCCATCAAATCCTGGTATTCCCTGGGGACATCCAGTAGTGGTCCATTCGCCACAGCTGTAGCTAATTCCTCACTCATTTCAGTCTGGTAGGGTTCCTCGTTCCGAATTAATTCATCATTAGGGAATTGGAGGCTCCCCCCTGTCCAGTCCACCCTTGGATTCCACTTCTTTAACCAGGTTAGCCCCAGAACTAGGGCCCAGTCCACCTCTGGAGTCACAATGAAAGCAATGGTTTCGAAGTGATTTACCATTGTTAGTTCAAGTGGTTCAGTGGCAAACATGGCTGGGGCACCCCCTGCAATGGACCCATCAAGTTGCCAGAACGAGACTGGGGTTTTTAATGGTCTTAGTTGAATGCACAGTTCCCCGACCAGAGTTGGGCTTATTAGTTTTCTTGTGCACCCCGAATCTGGCAATGCCTTAAGTCTCACTTTTCTCCCCGTTACTGAAATTAACAGTTCTATAGGGGTTGTAAAGGGTTCGACAACCCCACTCACCAAAAGGTTTTGTAGTCGCTCTCCAACTGACTGGGTTTCTCCACCAGAGGTGTTGGAGTTCCTTGCACTGTAATTGATTCCAGCGGGAACTCAACGACCACATGGGTCTTCAGGGTGATATCTTTGGCACACCATGGTGGCTTTGAGTGTTTCCCTCTGACCTGCTTCTTTCCCTTTCGGGTGGATATTCTCACACAGCACTCGTTTGCAGTGTGACCTTCCTTCCTGCAATGGAAGCAGATGACTGAGCATTTCCGCTTCCTCAGCCAAGATACATCAGTTGTGCAGGCGGACTGGGGCTCCAAGGGCAACACAGGTGTTGTACATGTCATCATTTAAGCCATCTTTGAACCAACTCACGAATATTTCCTATGGCCAATCTACGTGGCAAGTCAGATCACGAAACTCTTTGATGTACTCGGTGACTGGACGGCATCCCTGTCTGATGTGCCTTATGCGATCTCTAGCCTTGCAGTCAGCTAGGGGGCCTCCATAATGCAGATGCACCAGAACTCCACAACTTCAACCATTTCATGACAGCCCTGAGACGGAGATTTGAGGACCATCAAATGTGCAGCTGATCCTTCTAGAGCCAGCGTGACAACCCTGACTTTGGCACCTTCTGTAGGGAGATCCCTCCCATACTCCTGCATGTAGGTCAGTACGTGTGCAAGGAAAAATCCCCAGTGATTCCTGTCGAATTTGATGTCAAGAGGGGGCACCTTCCGTTCTAAGGGTGGAAGCCCTCTCTCATTGAGTCGCAAGCCTTGTTTTGCATTGAGATATCTCCTGGGCGGATCTTCCATGGTGAAAATGGGTTCATCAGTAGACCCCGTGGTTTCAGTCAATGCCCCTAGGGTTGGGGATCTCTTTTGTTTATCAGTAGCTCCTTTTGTACTCCTAACTGGCCTACAGCACAAGCCTGGGTGTCGTGGATCCACATATCATGAATGGCCTCTCTCATTACGTTCATGGCTTCCCTCAGGAGTTGGTTGGGCTGGTCTGGGGCTCCTTCAGTTCATCATTGTTGTAAAGGTCTCCCATCTCCTGCTTCCAATCAAGTCATTGGGTGAGAGTGACATCTTTGGTTCTGCCACCCCAGCTTTCCATCTTCCCAACATCGATGGACCACCTCAGCTTGGCAGCGGTGCTTGTGGCAATGTTCTCCTCAACCCAGACATTGAGGGCCTCAATTGAGATTTTAGGGGATGGGGTTCTCCCCGAGTCTTCAGCCTCTTCGTGGTTACTGCACTGGGCAGACATGGTATGCACGGTCCCCATGGTAGGGCTGTTTCCTCTCCGGGTTGACCAGTTTGCAGTTCTTGCCTAATGCAAGGTCTTGCCTCTCCAGTCTTCCCAAGAAAGCAGGACTCTTGAAACTGCAGTTGTTCCAAAAGGAGCTTTTATTGGAAGGTTTGTGATAACAAGATATCTAGGCAAGAACTGAAGCTTCTCACATACAACCAGTTATTTAAAGCAATGCTAACCAAACCCCTCCCACACGACATCATTGCAGGGAAACAGAAACAGAGACTTCATATAGAGCAGTGTTTCCCAAACTTGGGAACTTCAAGATGTATGGACTTAAACTCCCAAAATCCCACAGCCAGCCATGCTGGATGGGGAATTCTGGGAGTTGAAGTCCGCACTTCTTAAAGTTCCCAAGTTTGGGAAACACTGATATAGAGATTAACACAGTAATGCAAAAAAACAAAACAAAACAAAACAGAAAGAAATTAGCACAGTAATGCAGGAAACAGAAACTGGAAACAGAAACTTCATATACAGACCACTCCATTCTCCCCCCCCCCCCCGCTTCCTCCCACAAAAATGCCAGTGTCCCTGTAGAAATATCTGGGACCTGATATACATCTTTCCATTCCCCACTATCCTCCAGCTAAGAAGCTGAAGAAGCTTCTTAGATGAGAAGCAACACGTCCTCAAAGAAAAAACAAGAAAGTCCAGTTGCCTCCTGAGAAAACACCTTTGGGACAACCATGACCTGGATGATTGAGAATCTCTACAGGCTTTTAACCCAGCCTCTCTTTATATGGAATTGCTGCTTGGTTAATGATTGTCTGTTTCACTATGGATAAAGGAGAGTATTTGCAGATCAGGGGTGAAATGAGGGGTCCTTGGTGCTTTTTGGGCTTGCTTGTTTTCTTCCAGACACTTCATTACCCAAACAACGTAACATGCTAGCACTGATGATGTTACCTAGTTTGGGTAATGAAACATCTGCAAGGAAACACCATCCTCCACATCCTATCCCGAGCAGGTTAAATCAGAAGGGGCAGTTCTTATCCTTCTGGCCAGCGTTCCACGGGGATGCTCGACTACAGTGACCATACATATCAAGGGGGGGAGTGATGTGAGTTGTAGTCCAACATATCCGACGGCACTAGGATTTGGGGAGTCTGTCTAAGCCACGAGGGAGCTCCGTATCTTTACCTCCAAGCGGGCCGCTTCCGCTCTCCCGGCCAGACCTCTGCTGCTCTCCACCGTCACTCGCCCGACGGGTCATCTCAGGCCGCCGCCGCCGCCGCCTCTTTCATTCACCGCGCGCGATCAGGACTCAGCCCCGCGCGTGCTCCAAACCAGCCACTCCTCCCGCAGAACAAAGCCCACCTGCTTCCCCGACCCTCTTTCTCACCACCTCTGCTTTCGCTTCGGCGCATGGGACTTGTAGTTTTATGTTTTTTTTCCCAGGGCCGTAGACTCACGAAAAATAAACCGCTTAAGAAGTCTCTTTGGGCTCTTTTAAACCCCTCCTATTTCCCCCGTTTAGGGAACTGCTTGGGAATCCCAGTTGTGCTGAAGGATCAATGAGGTGGCTAGAGTTGAACTCTTGAGTTCTTTTAGGCGATCATTTCGTGGCGGGCGGATTAATTGATATAAGGGTTTGGTGCGAGCCAGGAAGTTCGAACTGGAAACTGCTCTTCATTATTTTCTCTCTTTGGTCTTTCCGATGTCCGAATCTCGAAGAAGTGGTTGGAGAAGGGAGGGGGAAACCGGAAGAGGAAAGCGCGCTCAAAAAAAAAAAAAACCCTCTTGGTTAACTAACGGAAACGTCGCTGCCGCCATCTCAGCGTTGGGCGGAAGCAGACATGATAGACCGAGAGGTTTCCTCGGGAGATTGAGCGAAGGCGGCGAGATGCCGTTGGTGTTGCTCTGCGGGCTGCCGGGCAGCGGCAAGAGCCGGCGCGCCGAAGAGCTGCGCGCCTCTTTGGTCTCTGAAGGCGAACGGCGCGCCTTCGTTGTATCCGAGGCGGACGTGGCCGGAGGCCGGGCTGCCTTGAGGGCGGCGGCCGAGCGGCTGCTGAACCAGCGGGACGTAGTAATCGTCGACGCGGGCAGCGAGCTGAAGAGCTTCCGTTACGAGCTCTACTGCCTCAGCAAGCACGCGGGGACCCCGCACTGCCTGGTGCTCTGCCCGGGAGGGAGCGCGCTCCCCGACCGCCCTCCTTTGGAGCCGCCGGACTCGCAAAACCGCTGGGACTGGCCTCTCTTCCTGGCGCCCCAGGACCCGGCCGAGCCCCTGCCGCTGCCCGAGATCCGCGCCGCCCTCTTGGAGCGCCGCCCGCCTCCTCCCAACCAGTCCACGCGCTCCCAGCCGCTCCAAGCCGCCGGCTTCCTTCACCAACTCGACCGCCTGACCCAAGAGGTGCTGGCCGCCGTCATGGCTGCTCAGAGGGACGGCGCCCAGGCCGGACAGTTCATTCCGGTGGCGGTGGATGGATTAGCAGGAGGCGGCCGAGAGCCTCCGGGCTTGCTGCTTAACAGGCCGGTCAGCCTGGCTGAGCTGAGCCGCCTGCGAAGGCAGTTCCTCAGTTATGCCAAGATGCACCCGGGAGAAGGCGAACAAAATCTTCCTCAGCTGGGCGGCATGTTTCTTCAGTACCTGAGTCAAAACCTGCAGTGAGCTCAGCAGGTTCCTCTGAGTAGCAGTTGCTGGCCCTGCTCTGTGCATGGAGGATGGACTTAGGCAGGACGCTTCATTTAGATAACTTTTTGCTATTTAGTTTTGGACAGGAGTTCTACAACTTGCCGAATTTATCGACTGCTTTCGAAACTATTTGATGAAGACCGAGGTTTAAAATAATGGTCTTCAGTATACATCTATTTATATTTGAATTGCAATTGTCATTATTTTTATACTGTGCCTTGTTTAAAGAAGTTCATTGGTAGATTTCAACATTCATAGTGATTCCCATGTGGTGAATTGGCAGGAATAGAGTGACTGAATTGAAGTTCATAAATTCAGCTTTCTAATCAAAGATTCGGTGCAATCCTGAAAAGTGTGTTTATCAAATACATTTGGACTTAATATGATTAAAAAAAGTTTACATAAAGAACATTACATACATTACATTGCTTATAATATCTGTCTCTCTGTGTGGTTAACTTATTAAAGAGCTGCAAGTTTGGATTGATCTTCACTGATCAGGCACAAAGCTGCATCCATGAGTTTGCACTTTGCTGGATAAGGCCCATTGTTGAAGTCTTTCCTTCTGGATATTATTTCTAAATGGTTGGCTATTCCTTCCAGCTTAGTTGTTTACTGTTGACTAGATTATGTTTTGATGATTTTATAGATTATAAAAATGTCTTTGCATTTTTTCTTTCTTTTCTATTTTTCTTTTCTAAACATTTTAGCTTTCTGATTTCTTTTTTTACTTATATTTATTTGCATTTTTATCTTCCCTTTTAAAACTTTAAAAAAAATTATATCCATGTGCGTATAGTGCTACATAGCTTCAATATCGATACTAATTTGGGATTTAGTTCTAAGTTTTAGCATAATCTTACTCAAGCTATTGTGTTAAATGTGCGGAGCTGGGTGTAATTAAGCAAAACAACTATTTTAATGTTTGCTTCTCAGTAAAGAGAATGAGTGCTTTGGTACATGGCAATTAAATGAGTGTTAAATATCTAACAAATTCATATATTACAAACCTTATTGTCATGATGGCATTCTTCATCTAGTTTTAACTGAATGAAGCAGAAGTCACTGAACAATCAAAACAGATTCTATCCTTTTAAAACCAAATACAGTAAGAATGCTCATGAAAATCTATACAGTACTGTAGTGAAGTTGTCATGGAAATACTGGCTGCTATACCTAGAACATAGAAGCGGCGTCATGATCTCACAATCTAAAATGAGGAGAATCTCAAGTGCAGTTGAATCTAGCAGAAAAATCCCAAGTGTTATGCAACCTTCGGAGAAAATAATCAGATGTATATTCTGTATTACATTTGGCAGCAATACAACATTGTGGCAACATTTTCAAACAAAAGATCTTGCCCATTTTCTTATCAAAAATCATCTGTAGTACTATTTACTATTTTTATTTGTTTATAAGTTGTACAGTATATAGCCTGCCCAAATTTATAGATTTTAACTGCAGATTACAGCATGACAACGCATTAATGAAGAATGGTTTTGGTCTGTATTTGGCCCTAGATGTATAAGCAAGACTCACAGAAGCTAATGTAACACATTTGTTAGCTTTTACAGTCCTACATTTCTATTTTTTATTTATTTTCCCTTTATAATGTAACCATTTTCAGAGAACTGACTGTCAGTAAATTACAGACAAAGGCTATCTTAATTGCACTAATTTTATTTCATTTCATTTATTTCATTTCATTTATTGGATTTATATACCGCCCTACTCCCGAAGGACTCAGGGCGGTGAACAGCCACAGAATAAAACACATAAATACAAAATTTAAAAACAGAATAAAACCGAATTAAACAATTTGGCCGAGACAAATTTAAAACACCCAATAATTTTAAAAACAAATTAAAATTTACATTTTAAAGGGGAAAGATTTAGGCCTATCTGCACATTGTGTAGGATTCTGTTCTGCAGCATGTTGTAGAAAATCCACACACGAAACACCTTGATTATTGATCCTCATGATGAAATGGATACAAAGCAAAACACTGAGTCCGGATCCAGGAGGAAGTTACAAATTTTATATTAAATTCGTGACCAGATTTTATTGCTTTTGCTGCTATTATAAGTATTTTAATCTGCTTCCAAAATATACCTTGAAAATGAAGGGAATGTGAGAGTAAAGGCACTAAAGTTTCCCCAACCGCATGTGCTATATGGTACTTGGCACCAGGGTGCATAAAAATCAGATTTTTAAAAAAACAAATAAATTGGATTTTTTTTTTATTTAAATCAGATTTTTAAATTTTTTTTATCATATTTATTTTAATAAAATGCTTTTGGAGTAAAAATCTAAAGGTAGTTTTCTATTTAAGATACATTAATAATTTAGTTTATTCAGCATGAAATGGAGCTTAGTTATGTAGCATGAGGCTGTATATTCTGCAATATTTACATTTTTGGTAAACTCATTCAATGAATCCAAGCTCTGCAAGCTGAGATAATATGCACTCTAAATAGGAAACCTTCATTTTGTTTGCAAATAATAATATTAAGGATTCTAACTACCAGCAAGAATGAGTCCTTACATTTAAAGAGCACCTGTCATTTCAGATCCATCATGGCGGTGCCTGTTAGTGGGCATCCACTCACCTGCAGCCTGCCATGTCCCTCACCTTATTGTGTCACTGCTGCATCACCAGCCATCTCCTTAAAGTGAATGGGACTGTTGGTGAGTCAACAGCAGGTCAGAGGAAGAGCCACTGCAGGATAGAGATGACAGTTTCTCTTTAAAAATTATGATTTAAATCAAGTTGATTTAAATCCACTCCGCTTAGCACTGATTTCTGCAGAGGTGGGGATCTGCAGAGGTGGGGATGGAGCATACTTTTCCAGGCATGAAAACTTATTCTGCAGATATTTGCCCTTTAAATATTCTGCCTGGTGGAGTAGTTATTCCCTATGTTTTGTATCAGTATTTTCCTCTCCTCTGTGCTTTAGCCCATAAAATAAAGGAAATGTTTGAAGACTACATATAATGTATATGTGTGTGCATGCACACACACCATATATAGTTCGCTAGTATAACACAGCAGAGTCAAGATTAAACAAAGAGTCAGAAGGTTTAACTAGTCTTTTTATTTTGATCATGAAGTTATATCTTCTAAAAATTGATTTCTTAAAAAATCTGAACAGAAGGTTGATTCCATCTTCAGATTGTAATCTCTCAAATATACAGAAAACACAACACAAATTATTGCAGTGTTAATAGAAAAATGTGTTGAGATATGATAAAGCGAGCATGTGATCTCAGGAAAAGACTTGTATTAAAGTGTTGCAGATAAGATTATGCTCACATCCTTTTATATTGAAACATATTTTCCAAATCCTCGTTAATTCAATATTTGTGTATGAAAATACAGTTCTTATGTTTCAGTTACTGTTTGGAAAAGCAATATATACAATATATAAATGACATTCAATATTCACTGGAACTATGCTTTAACTTTCTAACTTTTTTTAAAAAAACAAAAAGTTTTATTATTTTTTAAATTCATTATTTTTTAAATTCATAACATTTTCACTTATCTATTTAAACATTTGTTAACCCAACCTTCAACCCCCCCTTCCCTCCCCCTTCCCCCAACTTCCCAGAAGAAAAACAGGGTATAAATTTTACCAAACATACGCTAAAATATACTAAGTTAATGCAAGACATTAAAACTCTCTAGACCCCTTAACTCCCCTTCTACAGATTATTCATCAACCTCCCTTTAAACTCAGAATAACATATAATCCTTTAGCCCTAAGAGTTTTTAAAAACCATTAACAAATACTAATAGATCATTCAAAGCCTAAAAATCTCGTAATATATCTGTAAGATATTCTTAGTTCATTTACTTAATCATGTTACTCTTCCTCCTTCAAATATTTTTAAAAATCTTAATACAACAATAATTAAACCTTAATTAATCATTAATTGAACTCTTAATTCATTTACTTAATCATTATAATTAATCATTAATACATCAATAGTTAGATCAGAGAAAGTTAATCTTCCATTCTTCCTTTCTTTCTGTATTTTTTCCAGTCTTTCTTCCTCCCTCCTACTTTTATTTTGAGGAGGTTTTGAATTTTAACTGGGGTTGATGTATCTTTAAAACTTGTCCCTTTCTTGGAACCATTTCCTCTGATTTAGAACCCCCATATCGACTCTTCTTGCTTATATAATCAGTCAGTTCATAGAATGAAGAATTAACTCGATCAGTTTGCAAAGAAAAGTCCAGTTGTTGCATTTCAATTAATTGTGTGAAAGCCTCTGCCAAGTCTTCTTTATCCTCTGAAACATCGTAGGGCTGGTCAGTTTCTTCTTCTTTCTGCTCAAAATTATATTTTTGAAAAGTTCTGTCAGTTAATTCCAAAAGGGCACGAAGAAAGTTTGAAGATTCTTGAGAGCCAGCCATTTCCAGCTTCTCTGTTTTGGTCAAAATGTCTCCTACATTGTCATTGTGCTTTCCTTCAAAAACATCCTCAGTTGCTTTTATATCCTCCACCGGTTCTATAAATTTTTGTTCTATGATTGGTGTTAGGTTATTAATAATTACAATTTGGTTATTCATGGCTTCCTTTATAAATTCTGTAAGGTCTCTAAAAAAATCCTCCTGGCTCTATAATTCAGTTCTCTGTGTTGTTTCTGCCATCATTGGAGAGCCTCCACCACTTTCAGAAACTCCTTGCTTGGAAGCCATATTATTTTAAAAGAATTTTTCTTTTCACAGCCATAAAATCTCTTGAACAGCTTTCTCAGATTTATTTGTAATTTATCAAGCAAGATAGTCTTTTCTACACCCAGCTCTCAAATCCCAGCAATTTAAATCCAGTCTCTGAGCACAAATCTGTTAACAAGCACTTTCATTTCCAACTTTCACTTTCACACCCACAACGAAGAACTTTCTAACTTTCTATAGTGATATAGCTAATTAGTTGTCATCAAATTCTTCCTGATCTCTGATGATTGTATGAAAAAATTCTAAACATTTAAACCTAAATGGCAACAGTCCCCAGCTCTTCCAAAGACTTTATAGGGATGTTATCTGTAATGATTTGATCCTATCCTGTTTTTTACCCTTGCTCTACTTCCTTCAATCTTGTTAAACCTAAATAATGTTCAAAGGACTTGATATTAATTTTCAATTGCTGGACAATCCTGTCATATAGGAATTAGGAAATAAAAACAGATTTTAACAAAATCCTGTAAACTCCAGAAAGGAATGGTAGTATGAATCCATTTAAAATAAAATGATTTAAATAGTGGGATATGTTAGGGAGAAATAACTATTTTAAGAAAAGCCACTTCTAAACCAAAGCAGAACTTCTTAGAATTCTAATTTTCTAGCTAATTTAAGTACCGTGTTTCCCCCAAAATAAGACCCTGTCTTATATTTTTTGAACCCTGAAATAAGTGCTTGGCCTTATTTTCAGGGAGGTCTTATTATTCTGGGGTGCATGGAGCAAGACGGGGCTCTTGCCATCTTACCTGATTTCCAGCTGTCTCCCTAACCCTAACCAGAGGAATGGCGGGGACTGGCTGCGCATGTGGTTAAATATTTTCAGGGAGGGTTTATTTTGGGGGGAGGGTTTAATTTTGGGTGACGACTTATTTTCAGGGAAACTAGACTATAGAATAAAAAGACCTTGATGCAAAAAGTGCCAATATTTCCTTGTGAATCATATTTCACTATTCTGTGCAAAAATATTTGTCTGGAATGTTTGCTTTACTGCCAACCAACGTCACTCTATACTTATTAGAAGACCCTGAAGAAAAATAAACAAAATGAACAAGAAGTCCTTTCCTACCTATTCTGGTTATGTTTTCTGTATACTCAACATGGTTTGGAAAGTCCACTTTCCCATTATCCAAACTTATCTATTGTGTTGAACATAAACTCTCCAAAAGTCAAAACTTGGTTACTTTGGAGAGTTGATTTTTTAAAAATCAGGATCCCCTAGTAATGCCAGGAATTTGGTTGGCTGAATTGGTAGTCCCGAATAGTAACCAATTGGTAATGGTTCCTGGGGAAAATTTTAGCTTATTTTGCATCTCATTGTACTTTGGTGAATGTAGTTGGTTAAATTGACATAATAGCATTCTGCCATTATTTCTACAATAGTCCATTGTTCATCAAAGTTCCCTAATAAGGACTCATTTTTTATTTTTATATTACCTTACTTCAAGTGTTTTGTATAATTGCAATGCCCTTCACATCACTGAAACAAGTACCAATTTTGCATAATCGGTTAAACTGCAATACTAAGGTGACCAGACGTCCCGCTTTTGGCGGGACAGTCCCGCTTTTGAGCAATTTGTCCCGCATCCCGCGGCGTTTTAAAAAAGTCCCAATTTTTCATTCTGCCTCCTGAGTCCCAGCTGATGGCTAGAGGGAAAAAACCTGTTTAAACTCTTGCCGCGGGGCTTCAAAGGGCCACCCTACATTGATTAGCTGGGCTTCCCCACTCTCAGTCTCTCAGCTGATTTGCGCATGGCTCTGCTCTTGCTAAATTGCTCCAGCAGTTTTTTTTTCTCTTTGTGCAAACCAAGCTCAAAACGAAACTGAAAGTAAAACAGGCTGTTGGCTTTGCTGTTTGCTTGCAACGTTGGAAAATTAGGCAGCAGATTTATTTTCCTTTTCCTCACCAAAAAAGGTATGTGCAAACAATGGGAAATTATTTAGGGCAAAAGAGGAGAGTTCAAGATTTTAAAACACAAAAGAAAAAAAAGCTCTTTTTAACTAGGGAATTGTAATAATTGAGATACAATTAATTGTATACTGTGTTGAAAGCAGAAATGGTTAAGTTGTGGTTTGGAGGAATATATGGGGGAAATTATTTGGTTTATTATTATTGGTAAATATAATTAATTGATTTGTAAGAAATTGGATTGCATGGAAATAATTGGAATATTCATGTTCATATTGATTAATATACAAAAAAGATAGTTATATAACTAATTGATTTATATTAAAATGTTGAATTTGTATTAAACAACTGTATTACATAATTACATAATTAACCAATGTGAGGATGGATATAAAAATAGATGACAATGGGAAGGGGTATAATATAGAATAGAAGGGAAAAATTGAATTTGATTAAGATTAGAGATGAGGATGAAGGGTAATATTGTTTTTTTAAAAAAATAGATGAGGAATAAATATGGCAAAAAGGAAATATAGAAATTGTAAATTTAATTGAAATGACTAAACACTGTTTAAATTTGTGAACCGGCCAAATATTCTGTTCAAAGAAAATACATTGTATGTATGTGTGTTTCTAATTATTGCTATTTATTCATATTTGTTCTCTTTTATTCTTTAAAGTTTAACAATTCATTCTTTATCTTAATATCTTTATATTTGTTTGGGGTTGGCTTTCTTCCCTTTCATCTTTTTTATTGTACAGCAATCTTCTCCTCAAACCTACCACCTCTCTCTTTTCTTTCCTTCTTACTTTCTCTTCCCCCCACCCTCTTCTTCTCCTCCCTATTTCCTCTTCCTTTCTCCTTCTCCTCCTCTCTTCCTCCCTCTCTTACCGTCACTCCTACTCTAATTTCCCTTCCCTTCCTTCATCCCTCTCTATTACTGTATCCTTTTATGCATATGGACTACTCAGAGGGCTGAAAAAGTTATTTTTGACTGGTCCTCACACTTTTGACCAGTCCTCAAACTTACGACTGTCCTCGCATTTTACATTTTTGCCCTATCTTGTCATCATGGTGAAGAGAAGCAGTTGTGAAATGAGTGACATGGTTGTTAAGAATGCTGCACGGGCATAAATGTGAGGATGGTCATAAGTGTGAGGACCAGTCAAAAGTGCGAGGACCTGTCAGAAATGACTTTTTTCAGCCCTCTGGTTAGTCCTTTTGTGCATATGGACTACTCAGAGGGCTGAAAAAGTTATTTTTGACTGGTCCTCGCACTTTTGACCAGTCCTCGAACTTACGACTGTCTCACATTTTACATTTTTGCCCTATCTTGTCATCATGGTGAAGAGAAGCAGTTGTGAAATGAGTGACAAGGTTGTTAAGAATGCTGCACGGGCATAAATGTGAGGATGGTCATAAGTGTGAGGACCAGTCAAAAGTGTGAGGACCTGTCAGAAATGACTTTTCAGCCCTCTGAGTAGTCCCTATACACATAGCCATGGCCACCCGGTCACATGACCAGCTAGCCACGCCCACCCAGTCACATGGCCTCCAAGCCACGCCCACACAATAAGCCACGCCCACACAATAAGCCACACCCACAATGGTGTCCTTCTTAAAAAACGAAATATTTTATTTAGGTGGGATACTCCAGTTGGTATAATATTGAGATATCAAGGAGTAAGATATCAATTAAATACTGTTGAAAAAGCGGAAGAATTTTACCAAAAAATTTTGAAAATGAGTTCAACATTTTTATGCACAACACAAGATAAGCAGAAGGAGTTGGAAATAAAGGAAAAATATCGAGCTACAGAGGCCTCTGTAGATGAATCGCCTTTGGATTTTTTAGATACCTCAGCTGGATTATCCACAAATAAAAGAGATGTGGCATTGGATTCTAATGTGATGATTCATTAAGTCACAGACAAGCATGGAAATCAATTAGTTGATACACAACTTATAGAAAAGAAATATGAGTCACAAAAGCAAAACCAACAAGATCAAGCTATAAATCAGCATGAAAACCGATCAGTCGATATATAACTCGTAGAAAGGAAATTAGGATGGAGATCAAACCCACAACAAGTCAAGAAAAAAAGAAATAGATCTCGCAAAAACAAAAATTTCTAAATTAGGCAACAGTGAAGCCAGTTATTTAAAAGATGACTGAATACATGAAAAGATAGTTGAGGCGAAGTATTGGTCAATATTATCCTGAGGAGAGTGACAGACCTCTGCAGTGCTGTAATTTTGGGATGTGAAAAGGGCCTTAAATTGTTGGATTGGAATTATCCATTTTGGTTTTTTTTTTTTTTGATAAATATATCATGCTTATCCTGAGCAATATGGCAAGAGAGCTATGCTGGGGCATGCAGAAGATCTAGTTGTTACCCCATTATGATGGTGGGAATTAATAATCCTGAAGAAATCCACTACTACAGATATTATATGGAATACAATTATAATGTCACTCGGGTGGTTGTTTTCCTTTTTATACATGAAGATATTTACTATTGATGGGGGCAGATGATAACTGAGGATTTTGAACATTCTGTTGCAATCAGGATGCTATGTTACCCTAATATGGGTGATGGAGTTAACAATCCAGTGGAGAGATATCGAAGAAGATATTATATTATATGGATTATAAATTTAGATAAGATCTTATCTATATAAGGGAATATTTTTTTCTTAGTAGGGTGGGCAGAAGAATAAAAATATTAAGAATTGTTATGTATGGTAATTTTGTAGGAAAGTGGGTGGAGACAGGTTAGTTTATTGATTGTTTAGTTTAAGAAAAGGGATGTTTAAGAGATACATTTATGGGAGTGGAGGAAATGGATAGAGCTGAATAAATGTTAAATTAGGATTTATTATATAGCTTTCTAGGGGAAGGCTGCTTTGAAATGTTATATTAATATACATTAAAGATTAAATGTTAAAATAGGATTTATTATATAGTCTTAAAGTGGAAGGTTGTTTTGAAATGTTATATTAATATATAGATATATGTATGGGAGAGGAGAAAAAGGGCAGATTATTGCTAAATTGGGAGTTATAATAATGTTATTATGTTAAACCACAAGTTATTATACAATGTTACAGTAGAATGTTATTTTGAAATGTATGGTAAAAGGGGGATGTAATAATATTATTAGAAAGAAAGGGTCAGTATTTGAGGGATGGAATAAGGGGATGGTAAAATATTATATAATCTGTTATGAAGTTGGATTTTATTTTGAAGAAGTCACAGGGGGATGGGTGGTGAGGGGGGGTTAGGGAGGAAGGGGGGAGAAAAAGGGGAAAAATTTGTATTTGAAAAACTTTTTCAATTAAAAAAAAATAGAATGCTGCACGGGCATAAATGTGAGGATGGTCATAAGTGTGAGAACCAGTCAAAAGTGTGAGGACCTGTCAGAAATGACTTTTCAGCCCTCTGAGTAGTCCCTATACACATAGCCATGGCCACCCGGTCACATGACCAGCTAGCCACGCCCACAATGTCCCTCTTTACCAATGTTAAAATCTGGTCACCTTATGCAATACTATTATTATTTTTTGGTTCAACATTTGAAGTAAGGTAACATCTGTCTGGAAATTACTAATTGGAATTAGGAAAAAAAACCTCTTTCTCTCTCTTAATTCTGTCTTACATCCTTCCCATTCAGAATAGCAGACGGCAACATTAGAAAAATGCCACAAACATTCATTTACCCTGCACACCGAGGACTACGATGAAAACAAATCGTAAATGAGTCTAAACCTCACTGAATTCAATTCTTGAATTCCATACTAGACTGGGAAATACCAGGCAAAGCCGAGCGCTTTTTCCATTTTTTTTCCCCGATACCAAAAAAGCGCCATAGTTGTTTTATGCCCCGACATTTATTGTTCGATTTTAACATCGTTGCGAAGATCCTTTTCCTTGTCTCCAGCCGTTAAGGGTGGGTGGTTGGGTGGATACGGATCGATCTTGCCGTGTTTCTCAACCTTGGCCGCTGGACGACGTGTGGACTTCAACTCCCAGAATTCCCCAGCCAGCAGAGCTGGCTGGGGAATTCTGGGAGTTGAAGTCCACACGTCGTCCAGCGGCCAAGGTTGAGAAACACTGTGCTAGGGGGAAAAGTTACCACTGGCTGAATTACCACGAGGGAACCGGCACCGCCACACTACTTCCGTAGCTGCTTCCGCCTCGAGTCCGGGCCTGACCCGGGAGTGGATCAATTGACTGACAGCTCTGAGAGGCGGCGCCCACCCGGCGCCGGGGAAAGCGGCAGCCTCGGCATCCCCGACAGGGCCGCTGCACCATCAGCCACGGCGGCAAGGATGATCTCCCCGCGGAATCGAGGCGGGGAGGTGGCCCGATTCTACACGGTCACCGAGCCCAAGCGCCACCCTCGGGGATACACGGTATATAAAGTCACCGCGAGGGTGAGTTGCCTTTGGGGGGGAGGGTCAGAAAAACGAGCGGGGGGGGGGCTCCCGGCTCCCCGATCCTGGGGGCCGATCTCCCTCCCACAAGATTTCCGAAGCTTGTTCTGGTTTTCCGTGAAGCTGCGGGTTTGATCTCCGGTAGCAGGGCGGGAGCAAACGGCTGGCGCTCCCAGCTGTCTGGACTAGGCGTCCCTGAGTCCCGTGCGGCACATCCAAGGGAACACGAGGCTGTTTCTTTCGCCCAAAGCGTGTATCAAGCTCTGGCATCTTTCCCTGGTTCTGTTGTCCGCAGCCTTTGAAAGCTGAAGGCAGCAGGATTTGCACCTGAGGCTCTTTGCAGTCAGCGCATATGCTTTTTACTACTGAGCTAAGATGTTTCCCTTCCTCCCTTCAGCAGATTTTTAGCATACCTCCCCCAAGTCTTTTTACAGCGGGGAAACAGCACCGAATCTCCATCTCTTTCTATAAAAGTTTCCCATCACATAAAATGTATTTATTGCATGTCTTCTTAAAGACTTCCTTGATTATGAGAGACTGTGATGCCCCTCCATCTCCTATCTCCCTACGGTAGAAAATGGAAGAAGTCCCTCATCCATCCACCCACCCTTCCTTCCTTTGTGGAGTGAGGAAAGAATATGTGCAGAAATGGCATTGCTTGTTTCAGGTAAACCACTGCATATAAGGGATCTTACTTTTGAGTAAAGGCACAAAAGATTTTCAGAATGGCAGGTGTTCCCCTGGTAAAATGTATTGGGAGAAGAGCAAGTCAACATTTTGCACTGTGTAAGACTAGTTGGAAGGAGCAGCTGTCATCACACCTCCAAATAGGATGAAAGAACCAGAACAACAGCCAGTGTATACTTGATTTGTGTTTGCAAAGGGCAGCAAAAGGTTATGGATTGTTCTGTGTGTCTACCTTGAAGGGCAAAAGGTGATTAAATTGCAAGGCCCATGTTCCCTGGAGTTCAGTGTAAGAATCATATTAAAAATAATCTAAGGGGAGGAAGGTTTTGTTCTGTGCACAAATCAAACCAGTCCCATTCATACTTCAAATAGCAGATTTTTTTGGAAACTTATTCCCAGTCTGGATTACAAAAAATACACCCCAAACTGCTATGTTAATCACTACACGGTTATTTTGAACATTGGTAGAATTGGTAGAAACATTACAAGGGGATCTTATTTCAGATAGGTCCTCTTTGAATTTCCAAGCTCTGTCCATAATTAAGAGACCTTACCTAAATACTGCATTTATTAAGTATTTTGGACCCTCAGAATAATCTTAACTGTTGGAGAAAACTTCTGTAATTAAAGATCCTTAATGTACTTTTATTTCGTATAGCCACTTCATTTCTCCATTTTTTTAAAGAAAAAGCGTGGACATTCAACAATAGTAATCACAGGGCAACAGAATAATAGCCCCAAAACTCTTGATGCACACAGGACTGTACTGGATTAGTTTCTGTTGATGATAAGTGGGAGAATACTCCCAATACTTCTTATTAATTTGAGATCTTGAATTGTTTTCATTTACCTGACACTTTGGGGAGAAGAATCTTTTAAAAATGTGTTTTCTTGGAAGAAAGGTACAAGAAGCCTTCTCTGTGATTTTAACTTATAGCATTTTTCTGTCAGGATTGCCCTTAATGTGTTCTATAGAATATTCCTTTGCAGATGTTAGTTGTAATAACAATAACAACAACAACAACAACAACAACAATAATATTGATGTAGCATTATACTGTAGAATGCCCAGAAAGCTTCACATTCTTTAAAAGAGTCTTCTCCAAATGTAGTGGCCTGCAACCCTCACAACTTCTTAGTATTAACCATGCTGGCTGAGCACAATGAGAAATGAAGTCCACATTTTCTCAAGCAGGTTTTTCAATTTTTTTCCAGTTGTGAAATTTGTTAGTTAAAAAAAAATCTTTATCAAGAGGCAAAACTTTAGGGATAGAAAACTGAAAAAAATGAACAGGCACATATTCATTTACACAGATTTATATATTACAGTTATTTAATATTTTTTGGGTTTAGTCTCTTGTGGAATCCCATCAAGTGCTCATAGAGCCTGAGGTTCTGTGGAACCTGTTTTGAAAAACCCTGCCCTTGCTTGCATTCCTGCTCTAGTAATGCGAATTGAAAATCTAACTAAATATTGCTGTGAACATGGTCGTTACATGTGGGAAAGATGCCTCATTGAAGACAGCTGCTAGGTGGCAAGCGAGAAATCTGCACTAAAATAACTGAGAGGAAAGAGAAAGCAATGAAAACTTCTACTCCCTCCCAGTGATTGTGCCCAAGATTGCACAGTTCTGTTGATAATCTGACTGTGTGAAAAGATGTGGTGTGTAACAATAGTATGTCAATGGAGAGGTTGAAAATGCTCTCCATTCCTGACCAAAGTTGGGTAATTTCAGTATGAGAAGAACAAATTGCAATAATTTTATCTCCAAGAATTACAAAGTTGGCTTAATTTGGTGTAATCTTTCTCATGAGTTCTTTGGACATTACAAAGTAATTTGAAGGCATAGAAGGGGAGAAAACAAGAAAATGGGGTAGATATATATTGACATAGAGATAGTGCAAATCATGTGTCATAAACCAGTGAAGTGAAACTATTTCGCAATTGAAAGTTAAATTCTTATAAACATACAGTACAGAAGATACAGAACAACAGACTGAAAGGTAAAAAGTAGAATCTAATGTTTCTTCACTTATGAATCAGAGAATAAGGCTTTCCTATCTTCCCCTTCATTCTCAACAAATTCTTCGTGCTCCTCATTTGTTCCTGGAAACTGGGGATTATTCAGAATTAGGGGAGGAAATGTTGCAGATCTAAGTAACAGTGGCCAAGAAACACGACCCATCTTTATATAAACTGTGTAGAGGACAGCCTCCTAATTCTTTCAACAGCATTGCCTTTATCTCTGTTATTCCATTTTGTTCCGCTCAAATAAGAATTAATAATATTCAAAGCTATTTGGAAAGTCTCCAGCAAAAATACTTTATTTGAAATCTATACCTTCCATTTGTCATCTCAATTCAAGAATTCTCCAAACCAATAATGGTACACATATTGCCACTTAATTGCACTGAGTTGAATTAGGCATAAATGACTTTTTTCAAAGATGATAGAATATTTGGAGACGATGAGGCTTAAAACTAAAATCCGCTGAGATCTTGACCAAAAGATTGAAGATCAGAATTGTCCATGTACTTTTCTCAGTTCTGAATTATGTTATCCATAAAGGTTTTAGAGTGAACTTAATACATTTTGAGCTGCTTCCATTTACAAGTCATACAATCCTCTATATTTTGTTTTGAAATATTTTATATTTGATGTATTTGTAAACATTCTGGGAGAAAGGAAGACCCTGTTAAACTGGCTCTTTTTTGCAAACTTGAGCATCAATATCCTCCTTAGTGAGGAAGTTGCTGGTTTGTTAACATTTCTTCAAATCTCATTTTCACCCAGTAGTTTTTGATAATGGAGTCATAAACATTGATTTTAGCCTGAGGCACTATGGATGTTCTAAGGTTCTTTGAGACATCCTGGTTGATTTTACCTGGTTGAATAACAACTCTTGAGAAGATCCACCATTTCCCCAAATCACTTCTATATTTTTAAAATACAGGTAGTCCTCCACTTACAATGGTTTAATGACTGAAATTACGACACTGAAAAAAGTGACTTTTTCACATTTACGACCATCGCAGCATTTCCATGGGCATGTGATCAAAATTTGGACACTTGGCAACTGGCTCATATTTATGATGGTTGAAGGGTCCCAGGTCATGTAATCACCTTTTGCGCCCTTCTGACAAGCAAAGTCAATGCATTCTCGTCTAGAGTAGTCATCCAGGACACATGTGAGTGATCTCCCTCTTTCTTTCTGGAGAGATTCCAAGGAACCAGTCTACTCACTGGTTCCTTGGTCTTTGCTGCAGCCATCAGCTCTTTCACAGGCCCATCTTCAGTTTGTAATATCTTCCCCAAAAGTCCCAAACCTCCATTTCAAGACTGCACCTCTAGCACAGTGGATCCCCAAAGCATTAGAAATGACTTCACATTTTTTCCCTAGACTGATGGTATCAATAACTTTTCTCAGAGGTCTTCAGAAACTTCAATGGGACATGACATTTCTCTAGTATCTCTGCAGGAAACTTCAATATGAGAGGAGCCAAACTTTGTGGGTAGCTAAAACACGGCTGGCTCAAACAATCCATGATTTTATTGGTTTAAACAACTATCCTTAGTAATCATTTTAGTTAAGTTTTTTTAAAAACTAGAGTCCAATTACTTTTTCACGTTTACAAATCACATAGTGGAAGAATTGACTTATGAAAGAAATAAGCTCAAGCCTTAGTGTTAATTGTTCTTCCTTTATAAATAAGATTCATTATGCTATGAAATTTATTTGGAAAGTCATGTAAAAAAAAATCCTAAAAGTGATGAATATTCATGGAACAGGAGTTACCAGATTAACAGTTTGATTCTACTTATAATTCTATACAAAGGATCAACAATTTAATAGGACTTTCTCCCAGGAAAGTGGAATACGATTCAGCATAATGTATCAGTGACTGTGGGTTAAGTGTGAAAAGCATAAAAAGTGACTTAAGTATGAAAAGATAAGAGCAATAAACTCTTACAGTACTATTTTGCTGAGCAAGGCAGTACAAATAGTTTTTTTAAAAAATACTTTTTATTAGAGTTTAACAATACTACAAGTTATTACAAACTGGAATTGGAAAGAAAAAAGGAAATTTAAAGAAATACAAAGTTCAGAAAAAAGGAAAAGGAACAAATAATGAAAAAGGATGCTTAAAGAAGTAACTCCTGATCTTGCTTCCAGCAAGTGGTTCTGGCCATACTATGGACTCCGCTTCTCTGGAGGCATCTTAGTTTGCCATCGTCTCACCCAAAAATCTAGGACAAATATTTCCAGGCAAGTTTTTATGTGCTAGTAAAATCAGTATTTATGCAATTTGCTTGTATCGTGCAAATATGCTTACTTTGCATCATTAATTTTCTTTCTGCCAGCCACAGCAAAACGTAAAGAACAAGTGAGGACAATTATACTGTACCTGCTAAACAAAGATTGTTGCATTCAGCACATCTCTTTTCTGCAGGTTCACTAAGCACATTCAGAAGAACTCAAGTATGTTATCACTTAACTTTCTGCTCATCCATCATCCATCAGATGTTTCAGTAATTGAAACATCTTTTGTAAAATAGCTGAGGGATTTTTTTAAAAAAATAGAACAGCTCAGTTATTACTGTTGTATTTACAAGGGCAGATCATATATTCTGGCCATTCATGAAAGACAGGGAACATGGATGGGCAATAAAGTAGCATTTTGCAAAATTGTTTTTTTGTAAAATACTAAATCTTAAAATGAGAGCCAGTTTGATATAGTGGTTAAGACACTAGATCCGAAACTAGGAGTCTGCGAATTCTAGCCTCACCTTGGGCAAAAAGCTAACTAAGTGATTTGGAGCCAGTTACTCTTTCTCAGCCCTAAGGAGAAGGTAACAGCAGAAAAAATCTTGCTAAGAAAACTGCAAGAACTAGTCCAGGGTGTCATCAGGCATTCAAAACTAAGCTGAAGGCACACAAAAAAATGTCTTAACACTAATTTCATGTACTAAAATTTTAAAACTTCCTTCAAAACAACACTACATATTACATTACAGCCTATTTATTAGTAATTATACAAAAAAATTTAGTCCCCGATGGAAAAATATTGGTTCTCCTTGACATATAGGAAGCCAAATAGTCCCAAATCACCCAGTTAGCTTTTTGCCTAAAGGTGAGACTAGAATTCGCAGATTCCTAGTTTCTAATCTAGTGCCTTAACCACTATATCAAACTGGCTCTCATTTTAAGATTTACTATTTAAAAAAAAAACATTTTTGCAAAATGCTACTTTATTGCCCGTCCATGTGTGTGTGTCTTTCATGAGTATTTAGATTATAGGATCTGCACTTGTAAATTCAAATCTATATCAGCAATGTTTATACTGACAGCAGCAATTGGTATCTCTCAGGGATGCTAAAAAAATGGAAATTAGGTCTGCTAAGCATATACTTAAGTGCTGCGCTATTGCTGTTCCATACCAACATGTTCATAGGATTGCTTCAGCAATTAAAGCAGTAAGTCAAAAATTCTTCCATAAGGGTAGGGAGTAAAGTTTAGGTTACAACCCGAAACAGAAACAGCATGAGGGTACATTCAGTACAAATAGGTTGTGCTGAAAACATGCTGCCTTTTATCAGTGAGCTACACAATCCAAAGTGTATTTGCATATGTTACATGTGTCATATTAAGCCTGCTAGCAAGTATCTTCCCCCAAGGTGCATTCAGAGTGCAGAGCGATAATTATATTTGGATAATTAAACTAATGAATTGCATTTCCATCTGCTCAACCAATTCTCTATAGGGAAGAACTGAGTCTGGATTTTATTTTTAATGTAGCAACCTTCATAACAAAGATATCAGCTACATCCTTCTCATTGCTGTAAGTATTCAAATGCAGTTAGTTAGCTCTGCTCTTTGTAAAATAAAATATGTGCATATCATCATAATCTGCTGGACTCTTGTCGACCAGAAATACTGAAACTTGGCATCCAAGAGAGTATCTTTATCAGAGAATAATTCAGGATAACAGTTTTTTTGATAAAGATTTTGTCTAAAATCTCCAGTACTTAGAAATATTTTATTTGTACATAATTATAATGTCTTTTAAATGAACAGAGCATCCATAGTTGCCTTCCTATTTTCTAAGACAGGTGTTATGTGTCCAACAGCTGTCTCACGTGCCATGTTTGTAAACCATCCCTCAAGTGATGTGACCAACAATTGGGTCTACAAAAAAAGGCTAGGCTGAGATGCTATTATAGTAGTGGTGGGTTGGCAGTAAAAGTAGTCCCAGACTTATCTGTAATGCTAACTATCAACACAACACATCATGATGTTGTTGTTTGCTGCCTTTCCTTGTCAAGGAAAGCAGTACCATTTTTGTTTCTACTTGCATGATCTATGGCTTCCTCATAGGCCAAATTAAAGATACCCTGAGATTTGTTTCCATAGTAGAATATAAGCAGTGGTGGGTTGCCCCCAGTTCGGACTGGTTTGCAAGAACCGGTAGTAAAACCAGTGGGAGACTCCGCCCACCGACCTGGATGTCATCATAAGTGATCTGCGCATGTGCACTCCCGATGCAAACCGGTAGTAAAGGTAAGTAGAACCCATCCCTGAATATAAGGATATGTATTCTTATATTATTCACCTTGAAAATTAAGAAAATTATGCTAATAAAACCCCAGCATAGCAATATTTTTTATTTAAAAAGTAATTTATACCACTTCTGTGAAAACATATACATTTACATTTTTAAATACAGCACAAATATTTTCATTTATTAAAAAAGAAATCCCTCTGTAAAAGTAGCTTGCTTTTTTTATGTGAGAGATACCGATAATTTACAGCAGATCTTTTAAAAAAGATTTTCAGTCATTTTGGCTGGGTTTGATAAAAATTAAGATGAGAGAAGGAGAGAGAGACACCAATTATTTTCATCCAAAAGTTATTCTTCCAGCCTAAACTTAGCCAGGAGAGGAAGATGGTCAGACGAATTGCTTTCATTAGGAAGTCCATTGACTCCCCACAGATCTTGCTCAGTTACCAATGACAGTCTACCCAGAAGACTCAGTCCTCCACTGAAAAGAAGTTCAGTTCCTGTCAGGAGAAAAAAGTCTTTTTAGAGATATATAGTGTGAACACATAGTTACTGCTTGGCAGGCAATTCCATTTCTGCCACAGTTCTGGCCAAATGTGGATATATTACAGTGCTATTACTAAACCTGATATGAGTAAGAATTGCATTTACTATCATGGGTACTTTTCTCCAATGTGGGCATCCAGATGTGTGGAACTCATATGATAATATGAGAAAAGACTTTCCAATGAAGGTGTGATGTTGGAATATGCACAAACAACAGCCAAGAGTTTTAGCATGCTTACTTGCCAAAAGATGGTCAAATGACTGGTAACATTTTAGCACCATCTAGTGAATCATTGTCATATATATATATATATTGTTGCTAGATTACAATATATATATATATAAATTTTCTGAAGTAGCAAAACCAGACCATATTTTATGGGATATATTATTTGTTAAAAGATATGAGCATGCAAGAGCATGCAGGAGTCATAACATTATTTCCAGACAAAAACACTATCAGGATTAAAATAGAACCTGGGTGCAATTTTTTTTCAAGCCACTATTATTTTATGTGTTCACATTTGCAGCTTAAATTTAAGCAAAATAAATATGAATGAGCCAGCTATATTTATTTTTGATCACTATCATTCTGAGGATAGTATTTATGCAAAGAGGGAATTCACTACAATAAAGATAAGAAAAAAAATGCTGGCAAGTTGAAAGCATTCATGCGAGGCTAGGATGTGGACCAAGCCATCTGTTCAGTCAATACAAAAAATTCAAATACAGTCTTGTGTATAAATCAACTCTCTTCTATGTCTATAGGATACTGTAAGCCAGGGGGGTTCAAACTCGTGTAGTCATGGTGGCGTCATGTGACGTATCAGGACTTTCCCCCCCTCTTTGCTAAACTGGGTGTGGGCGTGGCCAGGGTGTGACACATCTGGCCCATGGGCTGCAAGTTTGACAGCCCTGCTGTAAGATGTAGGGAGCTGAAGATACTACTTTCTACTTGGTCCACCATGGATGAAAATGTACCAAATTGGCCACAGGTTTGGTACTAGATTTAGTTACCTGGTTCCTGAGTAACATTGTCCCTTGCTGCAGAATAGAAGATGTAATCTACAGTCACTGCACTTCTGGAGTGGCAGGTTGTTACTTCTGGAACTCCACTGCCAGGCAGATAATGAGAATAGACTGAAGACAATTGAAAGCTGTGATGTAAATCTGTGGGCAATCTAAAATGGAAGAAGTGTGTTCAAAAACCTGAATATTCCCTGTAGCACACAATTAAAACAAATCTATCTTTCTAAATCTAAGTTATCAATGTATAAAGCTACCAATGCAGACAGTCAGGAACATGACTATCTCCCTCTACTCCAGGATTTAAAGGATCATCTGATCTTCCTTTTTTTGGCTATCAAGTTGCCACAGAATAAACTAACCTAGGTTTTGTTTTATAAGATATGTAAGATTTTATATATTCCTGGGTACAAACCTGAAACACTTTTAAGTGAAAACCTTCCCCATACTGTTTAATCAGGATTTAATAAACTTGAAATGGAGAAAGCCTATCTTTTTATTCTTTCCTTCATTGCAGTTTTAGTGTGATAATATTAACCCCAATTACACAAGGTCTTAAATTACCCTTGGTGATTAAGGTGAATGAATATGCTACTTTCCCTTCTCACAAATCCTTGTCTGTGTTCAATGATTCCTCTGGAATTATTTTTGCTTTAGTTTAAACTTGCATTTATAAAAATCCAGCTAAATCTGGGTGCTTCAAGTATTGACAACTGAAAAGCAAATTAATAAAAATTGACAAGAATTACCTTTTTGCTACTATTAGGATCTCTTCTGACTGTTCTAAATTTGCATCTTTAGTGTCTTTGCTCTCTAGAAAAAAGAGATGCTGATGATAGGAATATACACTTGATATTAGAACCAGATAGTTTAGTATAGGGTTGGCAACCTTAAACCCTCAAAGAGCCACAAAGGTCCTAACCGGAAGCCCCCCGTTCAATTTTGGAGGCGACCAAAAGTCCAGTTCCCCCATCATAGAGTCTCCTCCTAGTGTGATGTCCTTTTTCCTCTAATTGTCCTAACCAAAAGCCCTATCAATTGTGGAGCCGACCAGAAAACCCGCCCCTTGCCAGAGTCTCCTCTTGGGACGCCATACTCCCCCCGCTTAACCAGAGGCTCCTCTCCAAATTGTGGTGCCGACCAGTGACAGGGAGCTGCAGCAGAGGGATGAAAGAGCCATATGTGGCTCCAGAGCTGCGGGTTGCTGACCCCTGGTTTAATATATCTATTTGGTTGAACATTCACTTTTTCAGAACCTCAGGTAGATTTTTTCCCCAAAACTTGCTGTTTGATTATTTTAATTGGAAAGGTCAGTTTCTACAAAACTATATGCCCCAAGGGTGAGTCATCTGTGGCCCCATTGCATCAGAAGCCATCTCTAACCATGATGGCTTCCCTTCCCCCTTCACATTGTTTAAAAGGTCCCTTGAAATCTGTCTCCTCTCCCTGGCCTTAGGCTGGAGTGTGTGTCAGGCTATGGTTCTTTTCAAAGACTGGCAGTTTTCTTCTGGATGCCTGGGTTTTTTTTTTTTTGTTTGTATTTATAATTGTTTTAAATTTGCATGCCACTAGCCATATAAATATAATCAATGAGATGAAACGTAGATGAAATTTTAAGGTAGAAATAGATGTAAACTGCATTACAAGACTACAGAAAAGCATATGAGTGAGACTGTATAAAATAACATCTCTTACTTAAATGTTTCGCCAAACATTATTACAGTTAAAAAAAATCCCCAAAATTTGTCACAAAAATCCAGTCTTTCCCACCCACTCTGTGGCCCTCAGACCCCCTCAAAATATTAAGTCCTGTCCCTCAAACTCTATCCAACTCTGATCAATCCAATATTTTGCTTCTGTGGCAGTGGCTCTCCAAAGTCTCAGGTAGATTCCCTCCCCAATTTTATCTGATTCTGATATTAAAAAAAAGAATAAATCTAAAATTCATATAACGGCCTTCAGTAAATAAAGCAGATACTCTATTATGAAGCTACAAATATTGTGTACATGTTCAGATAGACTAATACAATATTATGGCTTCTTCACTTCCACTCTGTCCAAATGTTGTCCATACCTACAGCTGAGCACTTGGAATAACTATCAAAATCAACAATCCTGGTTCTATTAAATTTGCTTTCTAGGCTCCTGTACAAACATTCGGCCTCATAACAATCATCTTTGAGAGAAAAAGAATGTTCACAAAGCCACTCCCTAGTCTCAAAAAATAAAATAAAAATCTACCTCTTTCTTTTACTAGGCGTTTCTGATGTTCCTCATACATACAATCCTGAGAAATGCCAAGGCTTTGAGGCCAAATGGGAATCTTAAGTATCCTATTGCCCCTTGGGGACTGTTCCTGGCCAGACACCTTAAAAACAAGACACAAAACAAAACAAGATGTAGGTATATTCTTAGAAATTATAATGTAAGTCTGCTCTCTGAAAACAATCCTTCATAGCTTTGTGTTCCACCCACCAGAATAATTAGTGTCACATATAAATTTAGCTGTTCTATTATTCATTCCTGACTATTATTTTAAGAATTAATTTGGAATGTAAAAATGCTTTGTCTGTTTCAAAGTATAACGTGTAAGCTCTGTAACACAGCTTTCCTCCAAGAACTCATAAAAGCATTCATACGATTAAGATCTGCAGGCATTACTGAACCAACCCTTTAATGCCCTGTTGTCATTCTCATTTCTGCTTTCAAATGATCCTTTGTACATATCACCCTCTTGACTGTGGCAATCCTCATGTCATAGATCAGGATAAGCCAAAGCATGGTATACAAACTTTAAAGTGTATGCCTGCTTATTCTCCATTAGAGAGGGGAAAAAGGGATGAAAAGTCCAGAAACATTGGAAGAAACCAATTCCGGGGGTTTTAAATCATATACTGTGTGTGAGGGTGGGTGGGGAGAGGAGAGATTCCCCATTTTTTCCCCTTAATTTTTCCATTTCCTCATCTCAAGCCTTTCAATTCACAGAGGCCTTAGTGTAATCTCTACTCCTACAGTTGCTTATTGCAAGAAATTAATAATTGTTGCTGACTAATTTCCAGGGACACTTGTTTATCTACCTTTGTTTTCACAGCAGCTTCACAAACAGGTACTTACTTTTCCTATTGCCAGACCTTCATAATTCAGCTTTCCTTCTGTCAAGAAATTGTACAGAGGAGAATGAGGGACAGAATTGAAATCACCACAGATGACAAGGGGACAAAAACACCCGTCTTCACGAATGGCAACATTGGTAATTTCTGCCAGGAGCATGGCTAGCTGGGTTAGCTTAATGTCTCCCCGCCTTGGATTATACAGGAGATGTGTATTGGCCACACAGATAGCTGTGGGGGCTTTGTAGGAAAACCGAGGCTGCAGGAGCAGAACTAGCCCCACATTATCTCTATCCAAAAGTGGGATATTGTGACGGAAGAATTCCACAGGATTGGAGGAAAGAAGACTGAATTTGGAGGTCTTGAAGCATATGGCACAGCCATCAGGCTTTCTTCCTGTCCTCATTTTGTATTCACAGTGATAGCCTAGAAAAAAACCAGAAAAGGACAAGTTTCATGATTCCCAAGAACTAGAGCATAGAATATGAGCAAGAATTATGCCTCATGCTAAGCTGTAATGCAGTTTACTTTTGATATAGGGCACCAGGTGAACATTACTAAATGATGATAATAAAGCATGGATAAAGAAATCAGGGGTTAGCACAATGTGACAACTCAACATTTATGATTTAACAAAAGTAGTTAAGCAAAACAATTTAGCATCATGATTAGGCAGGAATAATTGGGCAGAATACATGTTTCACAATGAGCAAATTCTGAAGAATTAATGGCACATAAAAGAACTTATATATGTTCACATACTTAAAAGCATTTGTTGGTTTGCTAATAGGATTATTTATTATGTTTATATTAGAGTGGGTTAGGAAAGAGAGCAAACCTATTAGGTACTGCTGCTTTCTTACAAATTGCTCACTTTTCAGTACTAAAACTGAGCTGGGGGTAAGTAGAATAAAGGGGCGTAAACTAAGGAAGAGTACTCCATATAGTTTTATAATTAAGTAAATACCGTATTTTCCAGCGTATAAGACGACTGGGCGTATAAGACGACCCCCGACTTTTCCTGTTAAAATATATGGTTTGGGCTATACTCGCCGTATAAGACTACCCCTTTTCCAACGCACACCAAATAAAAATTAAAAAACATCAACTGGCTCACCCACAATGTAAAAGCAGCTATGCTAGACCCAAAATGGCCCCTGCAACAAGCAGGAACCTCACACAGCCACAAAAAGCCCAAAACCCCAACTTTCACACTTTACACACACAAAATTCCACATACAGCTTTGTGAGATTTTGTGTGTTTGTGTAGTTAGAGTGAAACACTACAGAAACACACTAAATCTCAGAAAGCTGCACATATATTATTTTATTTTATTTTATTTTTATTTTTATATGAAAGCTAAATTTAAAACTTCCTAAACTTTAAATGGCTAGGTCTAAAAAAGAACAACTAAAAAAAAACCCAATTAACTATTTTTTTTAAAGCTTCCAAAGGGGAAAAAAACTTACCCAATAGAACAGGGGTCTCCAACCTTGGCAACCTTAAGACTTGTAGACTTCAACTCCCAGAATTCCTCAGCCAGCTTTGCTTTGCTGGCTGAGGAATTCTGGGAGTTGAAGTCCACAACTCCCTGCCTGCTTGATTTCAGGTAGGGAGTTGCTTGCTGATAGAATGGATTCAGGCAAGTGAAGCAAGGCAAGCGTTGCGACTAGCAGCTAAGGTAAGCAAGCTGGAGAGGGAAAACTTTTTTCCTTTTACATGGCTCTGGCGATCCAAGCTGAGTTGCCTGATTAGCAGGCAACTCAGCTGGGATGGTCAGAGCTTGGCTCGTCAGAGCCTTTTGGGCTGGTCTGCCTGGTTACAGGAGAACGACACCCGGCGTATAAGACGACCCCCGACTTTTGAGAAGATTTTCATGTGTTAAAAAGTCATCTTATACGCCAGAAAATATGGTAAGTTAACTGTTTTACAATGCAGGATTTTTTGGTTTTATATATAATGGAAGTATAATACCTAGGGCTTCTAAGCTTGGCTTGATCTCTACTCCATATTGATCTTCTTGGACTTCCTGCAAACAAAGTACCTGTGTAGAGAAACAGGTGATCAACAGTGGAAGATCGATGACATCACCTAACATTATTATGACAATTTTAGAAGTGATTTGAATTCTAATTAACACTGTAATAAAAATTAATGCAGATAATTTAACACTAAATAAAAGGATTGATGAAAAGGACTGTATACAGTCCAAGCAAAGTTAAGAATTTCCAAGTCTTACTGATTTCAAAGTGAGAGAGTTAATATACATATAGCTTTTCCAGGGAAAGCAATGGGAGGTTTACATGGTCACAATTCAGTGCACATTTATGTAAATACTACTAGGCTCATACTAGGTAGCATACAATGCTAAAAGAAACACATTTTCTGCAAAAGTGTTGGTTTTTTCAATGTTCTTCCACTTGAAAGGGATCCACTTCTAAGTAAACATAAGTAACAATGCCCTGCAAGAAAATAAGTCAAGATTCAGGAAGAAAATGTTCATTTTGATGTCAGATTTGTCAGAGAGAAGTGTATTTTGAAACACCGTACCTCCTGAGATTAGATTGACCCTGACCCTGCTGGCTTTTTGAAAAACCTTGAAGGCCTGGGATTGTTCCTAGACATGGGAGTTGGGAGATTAGTTGGAGCACACTGGGTATTCTTATTGATTGCATTTATTTTTATTCTAGCAGTTATTGTACATTTTATATATTGTTGTTATTTTATACAGTGTCTTTACCTTTTGATAGCCACCAAGAATCACTAGGGCAAGTTAGGGGCCATATACAGTAAATCTAATTAAATGAATAAAAATAGTAAATAAATTATATCACATATTATGTTCAATTTTATTTAAACTTGTAATATGTGAAATGCACCTGTGTACATTTATTATCAGTAAAAACAATACCATGTATCAATGACCAGTTTTCTTACTGGCAGATTTCTACTTACATCTGCATCAAGTTGTTTGATATCGGCAAGAATGTTGGGAAAGCGATAATTCCAAGCTAGTATTTGCTGCTGGCAGTGTTTGTAGAGGTGGGGATTGTATTCTAATAAATCCTGGGAAAGAATGTTGTATGACATTACAGTAAAATCAAATGTTGCCTGTGGGTCTGCATCTTGGTTGATCTGCATCTTGTCTCCAATAATTGTTGTTTTTTTACTTTGATGGCGAAAGTATTCCCAATGTCTCTTGATCAATCCTGGCAAAATACAATAAATCATGGGATGGAAATAAGGTTTAAATTAATATATATATATTAATTTAAATTAATTATAGATCTAGGACGTTAATATGAATCTACTCAAATTTGGACCTATTTATCAGATGCCTAGCAGGAACAGTACATAAACAATAACCAAGAAGAAATGTAGATGATACCAAGTTATTTTTTTCTTATTGTATAATATTGCTATTTTCCATTAGCACTGACTCCCATTTAAAAAGGTGGGGGCATCTTTATTGTCAGAATTGTTTATTCATAGCATAGCAAGATTTCATAAAAAATTCCTCAGGGTATCTTTAAGAAGAAATAATTTCATATACTTAGATCCCCAAAAATGTGCTTTGGGATATCTACACGATTCTAGTAATTAGGATTCTTTGGAGGAGAGGTAATAAAAATATACACATTAATGAGGTAATTATAAATAGTTTTAAGTATCTGAATAAATGCCAGTCAGTGTACTTGAAGAAGAGGGGAATTAAAATCAGATGATATCCTGTTGTTCCTCCAAAGAACTTACAGCAGGCATCGGGCAACAACTTATCTTTTTCAAAGTCTCGCTCAATGTGTTGGATTAGGGACCTGTTTACTTAGGTTACTTATGGGACTGCCAATCCATTGATCTCTGCCCATCCCATTCAATCTAGCAATGGGAATGTTCTGGATCTTCTGATGAAGCAATGTCACCTGATGGATTCCAGGTAGTATACCTTTCCTCTCATAGGCACCTGTACCTGCTCTAAGAAGCAACCTGCCACCCAAAAATGCAGATGACCCAACCCAATTGGCCTGTAGGAAGACTGTGAAGACTTGGTTCTTTGCTCAGGAATGTTACTTATGGGGGCTCTGGTATATGTGTATGTGCATTGTGTATGATCTGACATTTTCATCTTTTCTTGGTGTGTGTGGGGGGGTTCTTTTGGGGGCGTTCTTGGTTATGTTTTTATTCTGTTCGTCATCCGAAGTTGGGCAATCATAAAAATTAGATTACCCAAAATCCCTCTTTACACTCCAGCTAATTATCCATATCCTATGAAGATCAATGATCAATATAATAAAATGCCATATTACTTTTTAGTTTTGGAGTGTTTTCTTCTTTAAGCAGAGATGATGATTTTTCATTGAAAGAAGATACGTTTATCTTTTTTTCAACAGTGCAACTAATGTCCTGCACTTCGCTCTCTCTTCTTTTTTTAAAAACTGGTTCATAGTCCTCGGATTTCATTTTCGCAGTACAAAAATGAATGGAATAGTTTTGCCAGAGATTGGGAGAAAGTTGCAAATTCCAGAAAAGAGGAAGTCTCCAATTCTCCCCAAAATTCTGAAGGTTCAAGTGTGGGTAGCAAGCCCAAGAATAGTACTCCACACACTTTAGGCACTGAAAAACTTGAGCATTCTGGAGGTATCTTTGAAGATGATTCCGGTAAAAGACCCAATCTCTAAACAGCCTGTGAACATGGCGGGACAGCATGGGATATCTAGAAAAAAAGCAAGAGTAGTTAAGATTTCTGTAATATAAAATTTAAGATGGAAAGGAGGAAGAATAAATGGAGAAGGAAAAGAGGGAAAAGGTTACAATAATCTAAAAATTTAGATTGGTGACATTTGCGTAATGTTTAAGACAGCTGTCCATAAACTGCATAAACATCACTTACTGGCACCAATATTTCAGTATTAGAAAGTATAGATAGAAGCCAGTTGCTGGGTCACGAGTGGTAGGATACTTCTGCTTTCACATACTTTTTGTGGTACAGGCACTCCTTGATTGACAATCATTTGTTTAGAGATTGTTCGAAATTACAACAGCACTGAAAAAGGTTATTAACCAGTACTAGCAGTTCTTGCACTTACAACCATTGCAGGATCTTTACAGTCATGCAAACAAAATTCAGGCATTTGGCAACTGGCACATATTTATGATGGTTGCAGCCTTGGCTTCATTCAAGGCTTTGTGGGCCACCGACCAAATGGCTTGCAAATGACTGATCCACTGTTTCAAGGAGGGTATATCTGGTTCATGTGAGGGTAACTCAGACCTTAGCTGCTAATTGGGAGGTCGGGATCATGGGCTTAATTACTTCTGCCTTGACACTGTTGTATTGCAGTAGTCTGGACAAGGCATGTGCCAAAAAGTTTTTCCCTCCCATGAAATATTTCAAAATGAAATTAAAGCATTGGAAATACTGTGCCCGCTGGATTTGTTTTGGAGACATTTTCTGTGGGGTTTTGAGTGCTTCCAAGTTCTGTGGTCGGTCCATATTTGGAAAGGTATTTTACTTCCTTCCAAGAAATGTCTCCAAGTTAGGAGTGCCCACCTAACTGCAAAAGCCTCCTTTTCCCATATTGCCCATATCTGTTCAGTTTCAGTTAACTTCCTAGAGGTGTATGCACATGGTTGTAATTTGCCTTCTTCATTCTCTTGGAGTAGAACAGCACCGACTGCCACATTACTGGCATCGGCCTGGATTACAAATGGTTTCTTTGGGCCTGGGTGTTTTAATACAGATTCAGCCAAAAAGAGTTTTTTCAGTTTTTCAAATGCCACTTGGCAGGCCATAGTCCAAGTCAGTGGTTGAATAGGTTTCGGTTTATCTACCTCCTTGGTTTTCAACAAATTTGTAATCGGTAATGTTATTTGGGCAAAAGAGGACATAAACTGCCTATAAAAGTTAGCGAACCCCAGGAAGCTCTGCAACTGTTTGCGAGTATGGGGGGTTTCCCACTCGAGAACTGCTCTGACTTTTGCGGGGTCCATTTCCATCCCCTGGTGAGAGATTCTATGTGAGTGCCCCCTGCGCAGGCGCCCTGGGCCGTTTTGGCTTCCAAGTTGATGCAGGAGGCTTTTCAGGCCCAAAATCGGGTGTGGGGGAGGTAGCTAGGACTCAAAGGGGGTAGAAACTGCAAAGATCGGAGAAGGCACGGAAGGCAGGAGGCAGCTAGGACTCGATGAGGGAGAAACTGTGGAGATAGCATCTTAGCTTTCTCCTGCATTCCTGCCTTCTCCAATCTTTGCAGTTTCTCCCCCATCAAATCCTAGCTGCCTCCTGCCTTCTCTGATCTCCAAAGTTTCTCCCCCATCGAATCCTACCTACCTCCTACTTTCCACGATCTCCAAGTTTCTCCCCCCACTGAGTGCCTCCTGCCTTCCTTGCCTCCTCCGATCTTTGCAGTTTCTACCCCCATCGCGTCTTAGCTTTCTCCTGCTTTCCTGCCACGGAGAGGCATCTGCAGAGGGTGGAACCTGCAGAGATCGGGGAAGGCCCTGCCTCCGTGCATGCACAGCAGAGACCCAAAGACCAGCTGGCCGATGGGAGTTGCATGCATGTGTGGTGGAGCTGGGCTGGGGCAACGGCTGGCTTGCCTGCAGAAAGGGCTCTGTGTGCCACCTGTGGCACGCGTGCCATAGGTTTGCCATCACGGTCCTAGGTAATCTATTTTATCTTGGTGAAAATCACATTTGGAGAGTTTGGCAAACAACTTAGCTGCCCTTAATTTCTTCAAAACCTCCCACACCAATTTAACATGTTGCGTCTTAGTTTCAGTATAAGTCATTATATCATCAAGATAAACCAAAACTTCCTTATACAAGTGCTCATGCAGCACCTCATTAATTAGCTGCATGAAAACGGCAGGAGCCCCTTAAGAGCCCGAATGGCAAAACCTTGAACTGAAAACATCTAAGCGGACAATTAAACACTGTTTTCCATTCATCCCCTTCTCAGATCCTGATCCAGTAATAAGCCTCCTGCAAGTTTAGAAAAAAATTCTCCCTATGAGGGTGGGGAGTTCATGTGAGGCCTCTTTGTTGAAAAGATCCATCAAATCCTGGTATTCCCTGGGGACATCCAGTAGTGGTCCATTCGCCACAGCTGTAGCTAATTCCTCACTCATTTCAGTCTGGTAGGGTTCCTCGTTCCGAATTAATTCATCATTAGGGAATTGGAGGCTCCCCCCTGTCCAGTCCACCCTTGGATTCCACTTCTTTAACCAGGTTAGCCCCAGAACTAGGGCCCAGTCCACCTCTGGAGTCACAATGAAAGCAATGGTTTCGAAGTGATTTACCATTGTTAGTTCAAGTGGTTCAGTGGCAAACATGGCTGGGGCACCCCCTGCAATGGACCCATCAAGTTGCCAGAACGAGACTGGGGTTTTTAATGGTCTTAGTTGAATGCACAGTTCCCCGACCAGAGTTGGGCTTATTAGTTTTCTTGTGCACCCCGAATCTGGCAATGCCTTAAGTCTCACTTTTCTCCCCGTTACTGAAATTAACAGTTCTATAGGGGTTGTAAAGGGTTCGACAACCCCACTCACCAAAAGGTTTTGTAGTCGCTCTCCAACTGACTGGGTTTCTCCACCAGAGGTGTTGGAGTTCCTTGCACTGTAATTGATTCCAGCGGGAACTCAACGACCACATGGGTCTTCAGGGTGATATCTTTGGCACACCATGGTGGCTTTGAGTGTTTCCCTCTGACCTGCTTCTTTCCCTTTCGGGTGGATATTCTCACACAGCACTCGTTTGCAGTGTGACCTTCCTTCCTGCAATGGAAGCAGATGACTGAGCATTTCCGCTTCCTCAGCCAAGATACATCAGTTGTGCAGGCGGACTGGGGCTCCAAGGGCAACACAGGTGTTGTACATGTCATCATTTAAGCCATCTTTGAACCAACTCACGAATATTTCCTATGGCCAATCTACGTGGCAAGTCAGATCACGAAACTCTTTGATGTACTCGGTGACTGGACGGCATCCCTGTCTGATGTGCCTTATGCGATCTCTAGCCTTGCAGTCAGCTAGGGGGCCTCCATAATGCAGATGCACCAGAACTCCACAACTTCAACCATTTCATGACAGCCCTGAGACGGAGATTTGAGGACCATCAAATGTGCAGCTGATCCTTCTAGAGCCAGCGTGACAACCCTGACTTTGGCACCTTCTGTAGGGAGATCCCTCCCATACTCCTGCATGTAGGTCAGTACGTGTGCAAGGAAAAATCCCCAGTGATTCCTGTCGAATTTGATGTCAAGAGGGGGCACCTTCCGTTCTAAGGGTGGAAGCCCTCTCTCATTGAGTCGCAAGCCTTGTTTTGCATTGAGATATCTCCTGGGCGGATCTTCCATGGTGAAAATGGGTTCATCAGTAGACCCCGTGGTTTCAGTCAATGCCCCTAGGGTTGGGGATCTCTTTTGTTTATCAGTAGCTCCTTTTGTACTCCTAACTGGCCTACAGCACAAGCCTGGGTGTCGTGGATCCACATATCATGAATGGCCTCTCTCATTACGTTCATGGCTTCCCTCAGGAGTTGGTTGGGCTGGTCTGGGGCTCCTTCAGTTCATCATTGTTGTAAAGGTCTCCCATCTCCTGCTTCCAATCAAGTCATTGGGTGAGAGTGACATCTTTGGTTCTGCCACCCCAGCTTTCCATCTTCCCAACATCGATGGACCACCTCAGCTTGGCAGCGGTGCTTGTGGCAATGTTCTCCTCAACCCAGACATTGAGGGCCTCAATTGAGATTTTAGGGGATGGGGTTCTCCCCGAGTCTTCAGCCTCTTCGTGGTTACTGCACTGGGCAGACATGGTATGCACGGTCCCCATGGTAGGGCTGTTTCCTCTCCGGGTTGACCAGTTTGCAGTTCTTGCCTAATGCAAGGTCTTGCCTCTCCAGTCTTCCCAAGAAAGCAGGACTCTTGAAACTGCAGTTGTTCCAAAAGGAGCTTTTATTGGAAGGTTTGTGATAACAAGATATCTAGGCAAGAACTGAAGCTTCTCACATACAACCAGTTATTTAAAGCAATGCTAACCAAACCCCTCCCACACGACATCATTGCAGGGAAACAGAAACAGAGACTTCATATAGAGCAGTGTTTCCCAAACTTGGGAACTTCAAGATGTATGGACTTAAACTCCCAAAATCCCACAGCCAGCCATGCTGGATGGGGAATTCTGGGAGTTGAAGTCCGCACTTCTTAAAGTTCCCAAGTTTGGGAAACACTGATATAGAGATTAACACAGTAATGCAAAAAAACAAAACAAAACAAAACAGAAAGAAATTAGCACAGTAATGCAGGAAACAGAAACTGGAAACAGAAACTTCATATACAGACCACTCCATTCTCCCCCCCCCCCCCGCTTCCTCCCACAAAAATGCCAGTGTCCCTGTAGAAATATCTGGGACCTGATATACATCTTTCCATTCCCCACTATCCTCCAGCTAAGAAGCTGAAGAAGCTTCTTAGATGAGAAGCAACACGTCCTCAAAGAAAAAACAAGAAAGTCCAGTTGCCTCCTGAGAAAACACCTTTGGGACAACCATGACCTGGATGATTGAGAATCTCTACAGGCTTTTAACCCAGCCTCTCTTTATATGGAATTGCTGCTTGGTTAATGATTGTCTGTTTCACTATGGATAAAGGAGAGTATTTGCAGATCAGGGGTGAAATGAGGGGTCCTTGGTGCTTTTTGGGCTTGCTTGTTTTCTTCCAGACACTTCATTACCCAAACAACGTAACATGCTAGCACTGATGATGTTACCTAGTTTGGGTAATGAAACATCTGCAAGGAAACACCATCCTCCACATCCTATCCCGAGCAGGTTAAATCAGAAGGGGCAGTTCTTATCCTTCTGGCCAGCGTTCCACGGGGATGCTCGACTACAGTGACCATACATATCAAGGGGGGGAGTGATGTGAGTTGTAGTCCAACATATCCGACGGCACTAGGATTTGGGGAGTCTGTCTAAGCCACGAGGGAGCTCCGTATCTTTACCTCCAAGCGGGCCGCTTCCGCTCTCCCGGCCAGACCTCTGCTGCTCTCCACCGTCACTCGCCCGACGGGTCATCTCAGGCCGCCGCCGCCGCCGCCTCTTTCATTCACCGCGCGCGATCAGGACTCAGCCCCGCGCGTGCTCCAAACCAGCCACTCCTCCCGCAGAACAAAGCCCACCTGCTTCCCCGACCCTCTTTCTCACCACCTCTGCTTTCGCTTCGGCGCATGGGACTTGTAGTTTTATGTTTTTTTTCCCAGGGCCGTAGACTCACGAAAAATAAACCGCTTAAGAAGTCTCTTTGGGCTCTTTTAAACCCCTCCTATTTCCCCCGTTTAGGGAACTGCTTGGGAATCCCAGTTGTGCTGAAGGATCAATGAGGTGGCTAGAGTTGAACTCTTGAGTTCTTTTAGGCGATCATTTCGTGGCGGGCGGATTAATTGATATAAGGGTTTGGTGCGAGCCAGGAAGTTCGAACTGGAAACTGCTCTTCATTATTTTCTCTCTTTGGTCTTTCCGATGTCCGAATCTCGAAGAAGTGGTTGGAGAAGGGAGGGGGAAACCGGAAGAGGAAAGCGCGCTCAAAAAAAAAAAAAACCCTCTTGGTTAACTAACGGAAACGTCGCTGCCGCCATCTCAGCGTTGGGCGGAAGCAGACATGATAGACCGAGAGGTTTCCTCGGGAGATTGAGCGAAGGCGGCGAGATGCCGTTGGTGTTGCTCTGCGGGCTGCCGGGCAGCGGCAAGAGCCGGCGCGCCGAAGAGCTGCGCGCCTCTTTGGTCTCTGAAGGCGAACGGCGCGCCTTCGTTGTATCCGAGGCGGACGTGGCCGGAGGCCGGGCTGCCTTGAGGGCGGCGGCCGAGCGGCTGCTGAACCAGCGGGACGTAGTAATCGTCGACGCGGGCAGCGAGCTGAAGAGCTTCCGTTACGAGCTCTACTGCCTCAGCAAGCACGCGGGGACCCCGCACTGCCTGGTGCTCTGCCCGGGAGGGAGCGCGCTCCCCGACCGCCCTCCTTTGGAGCCGCCGGACTCGCAAAACCGCTGGGACTGGCCTCTCTTCCTGGCGCCCCAGGACCCGGCCGAGCCCCTGCCGCTGCCCGAGATCCGCGCCGCCCTCTTGGAGCGCCGCCCGCCTCCTCCCAACCAGTCCACGCGCTCCCAGCCGCTCCAAGCCGCCGGCTTCCTTCACCAACTCGACCGCCTGACCCAAGAGGTGCTGGCCGCCGTCATGGCTGCTCAGAGGGACGGCGCCCAGGCCGGACAGTTCATTCCGGTGGCGGTGGATGGATTAGCAGGAGGCGGCCGAGAGCCTCCGGGCTTGCTGCTTAACAGGCCGGTCAGCCTGGCTGAGCTGAGCCGCCTGCGAAGGCAGTTCCTCAGTTATGCCAAGATGCACCCGGGAGAAGGCGAACAAAATCTTCCTCAGCTGGGCGGCATGTTTCTTCAGTACCTGAGTCAAAACCTGCAGTGAGCTCAGCAGGTTCCTCTGAGTAGCAGTTGCTGGCCCTGCTCTGTGCATGGAGGATGGACTTAGGCAGGACGCTTCATTTAGATAACTTTTTGCTATTTAGTTTTGGACAGGAGTTCTACAACTTGCCGAATTTATCGACTGCTTTCGAAACTATTTGATGAAGACCGAGGTTTAAAATAATGGTCTTCAGTATACATCTATTTATATTTGAATTGCAATTGTCATTATTTTTATACTGTGCCTTGTTTAAAGAAGTTCATTGGTAGATTTCAACATTCATAGTGATTCCCATGTGGTGAATTGGCAGGAATAGAGTGACTGAATTGAAGTTCATAAATTCAGCTTTCTAATCAAAGATTCGGTGCAATCCTGAAAAGTGTGTTTATCAAATACATTTGGACTTAATATGATTAAAAAAAGTTTACATAAAGAACATTACATACATTACATTGCTTATAATATCTGTCTCTCTGTGTGGTTAACTTATTAAAGAGCTGCAAGTTTGGATTGATCTTCACTGATCAGGCACAAAGCTGCATCCATGAGTTTGCACTTTGCTGGATAAGGCCCATTGTTGAAGTCTTTCCTTCTGGATATTATTTCTAAATGGTTGGCTATTCCTTCCAGCTTAGTTGTTTACTGTTGACTAGATTATGTTTTGATGATTTTATAGATTATAAAAATGTCTTTGCATTTTTTCTTTCTTTTCTATTTTTCTTTTCTAAACATTTTAGCTTTCTGATTTCTTTTTTTACTTATATTTATTTGCATTTTTATCTTCCCTTTTAAAACTTTAAAAAAAATTATATCCATGTGCGTATAGTGCTACATAGCTTCAATATCGATACTAATTTGGGATTTAGTTCTAAGTTTTAGCATAATCTTACTCAAGCTATTGTGTTAAATGTGCGGAGCTGGGTGTAATTAAGCAAAACAACTATTTTAATGTTTGCTTCTCAGTAAAGAGAATGAGTGCTTTGGTACATGGCAATTAAATGAGTGTTAAATATCTAACAAATTCATATATTACAAACCTTATTGTCATGATGGCATTCTTCATCTAGTTTTAACTGAATGAAGCAGAAGTCACTGAACAATCAAAACAGATTCTATCCTTTTAAAACCAAATACAGTAAGAATGCTCATGAAAATCTATACAGTACTGTAGTGAAGTTGTCATGGAAATACTGGCTGCTATACCTAGAACATAGAAGCGGCGTCATGATCTCACAATCTAAAATGAGGAGAATCTCAAGTGCAGTTGAATCTAGCAGAAAAATCCCAAGTGTTATGCAACCTTCGGAGAAAATAATCAGATGTATATTCTGTATTACATTTGGCAGCAATACAACATTGTGGCAACATTTTCAAACAAAAGATCTTGCCCATTTTCTTATCAAAAATCATCTGTAGTACTATTTACTATTTTTATTTGTTTATAAGTTGTACAGTATATAGCCTGCCCAAATTTATAGATTTTAACTGCAGATTACAGCATGACAACGCATTAATGAAGAATGGTTTTGGTCTGTATTTGGCCCTAGATGTATAAGCAAGACTCACAGAAGCTAATGTAACACATTTGTTAGCTTTTACAGTCCTACATTTCTATTTTTTATTTATTTTCCCTTTATAATGTAACCATTTTCAGAGAACTGACTGTCAGTAAATTACAGACAAAGGCTATCTTAATTGCACTAATTTTATTTCATTTCATTTATTTCATTTCATTTATTGGATTTATATACCGCCCTACTCCCGAAGGACTCAGGGCGGTGAACAGCCACAGAATAAAACACATAAATACAAAATTTAAAAACAGAATAAAACCGAATTAAACAATTTGGCCGAGACAAATTTAAAACACCCAATAATTTTAAAAACAAATTAAAATTTACATTTTAAAGGGGAAAGATTTAGGCCTATCTGCACATTGTGTAGGATTCTGTTCTGCAGCATGTTGTAGAAAATCCACACACGAAACACCTTGATTATTGATCCTCATGATGAAATGGATACAAAGCAAAACACTGAGTCCGGATCCAGGAGGAAGTTACAAATTTTATATTAAATTCGTGACCAGATTTTATTGCTTTTGCTGCTATTATAAGTATTTTAATCTGCTTCCAAAATATACCTTGAAAATGAAGGGAATGTGAGAGTAAAGGCACTAAAGTTTCCCCAACCGCATGTGCTATATGGTACTTGGCACCAGGGTGCATAAAAATCAGATTTTTAAAAAAACAAATAAATTGGATTTTTTTTTTATTTAAATCAGATTTTTAAATTTTTTTTATCATATTTATTTTAATAAAATGCTTTTGGAGTAAAAATCTAAAGGTAGTTTTCTATTTAAGATACATTAATAATTTAGTTTATTCAGCATGAAATGGAGCTTAGTTATGTAGCATGAGGCTGTATATTCTGCAATATTTACATTTTTGGTAAACTCATTCAATGAATCCAAGCTCTGCAAGCTGAGATAATATGCACTCTAAATAGGAAACCTTCATTTTGTTTGCAAATAATAATATTAAGGATTCTAACTACCAGCAAGAATGAGTCCTTACATTTAAAGAGCACCTGTCATTTCAGATCCATCATGGCGGTGCCTGTTAGTGGGCATCCACTCACCTGCAGCCTGCCATGTCCCTCACCTTATTGTGTCACTGCTGCATCACCAGCCATCTCCTTAAAGTGAATGGGACTGTTGGTGAGTCAACAGCAGGTCAGAGGAAGAGCCACTGCAGGATAGAGATGACAGTTTCTCTTTAAAAATTATGATTTAAATCAAGTTGATTTAAATCCACTCCGCTTAGCACTGATTTCTGCAGAGGTGGGGATCTGCAGAGGTGGGGATGGAGCATACTTTTCCAGGCATGAAAACTTATTCTGCAGATATTTGCCCTTTAAATATTCTGCCTGGTGGAGTAGTTATTCCCTATGTTTTGTATCAGTATTTTCCTCTCCTCTGTGCTTTAGCCCATAAAATAAAGGAAATGTTTGAAGACTACATATAATGTATATGTGTGTGCATGCACACACACCATATATAGTTCGCTAGTATAACACAGCAGAGTCAAGATTAAACAAAGAGTCAGAAGGTTTAACTAGTCTTTTTATTTTGATCATGAAGTTATATCTTCTAAAAATTGATTTCTTAAAAAATCTGAACAGAAGGTTGATTCCATCTTCAGATTGTAATCTCTCAAATATACAGAAAACACAACACAAATTATTGCAGTGTTAATAGAAAAATGTGTTGAGATATGATAAAGCGAGCATGTGATCTCAGGAAAAGACTTGTATTAAAGTGTTGCAGATAAGATTATGCTCACATCCTTTTATATTGAAACATATTTTCCAAATCCTCGTTAATTCAATATTTGTGTATGAAAATACAGTTCTTATGTTTCAGTTACTGTTTGGAAAAGCAATATATACAATATATAAATGACATTCAATATTCACTGGAACTATGCTTTAACTTTCTAACTTTTTTTAAAAAAACAAAAAGTTTTATTATTTTTTAAATTCATTATTTTTTAAATTCATAACATTTTCACTTATCTATTTAAACATTTGTTAACCCAACCTTCAACCCCCCCTTCCCTCCCCCTTCCCCCAACTTCCCAGAAGAAAAACAGGGTATAAATTTTACCAAACATACGCTAAAATATACTAAGTTAATGCAAGACATTAAAACTCTCTAGACCCCTTAACTCCCCTTCTACAGATTATTCATCAACCTCCCTTTAAACTCAGAATAACATATAATCCTTTAGCCCTAAGAGTTTTTAAAAACCATTAACAAATACTAATAGATCATTCAAAGCCTAAAAATCTCGTAATATATCTGTAAGATATTCTTAGTTCATTTACTTAATCATGTTACTCTTCCTCCTTCAAATATTTTTAAAAATCTTAATACAACAATAATTAAACCTTAATTAATCATTAATTGAACTCTTAATTCATTTACTTAATCATTATAATTAATCATTAATACATCAATAGTTAGATCAGAGAAAGTTAATCTTCCATTCTTCCTTTCTTTCTGTATTTTTTCCAGTCTTTCTTCCTCCCTCCTACTTTTATTTTGAGGAGGTTTTGAATTTTAACTGGGGTTGATGTATCTTTAAAACTTGTCCCTTTCTTGGAACCATTTCCTCTGATTTAGAACCCCCATATCGACTCTTCTTGCTTATATAATCAGTCAGTTCATAGAATGAAGAATTAACTCGATCAGTTTGCAAAGAAAAGTCCAGTTGTTGCATTTCAATTAATTGTGTGAAAGCCTCTGCCAAGTCTTCTTTATCCTCTGAAACATCGTAGGGCTGGTCAGTTTCTTCTTCTTTCTGCTCAAAATTATATTTTTGAAAAGTTCTGTCAGTTAATTCCAAAAGGGCACGAAGAAAGTTTGAAGATTCTTGAGAGCCAGCCATTTCCAGCTTCTCTGTTTTGGTCAAAATGTCTCCTACATTGTCATTGTGCTTTCCTTCAAAAACATCCTCAGTTGCTTTTATATCCTCCACCGGTTCTATAAATTTTTGTTCTATGATTGGTGTTAGGTTATTAATAATTACAATTTGGTTATTCATGGCTTCCTTTATAAATTCTGTAAGGTCTCTAAAAAAATCCTCCTGGCTCTATAATTCAGTTCTCTGTGTTGTTTCTGCCATCATTGGAGAGCCTCCACCACTTTCAGAAACTCCTTGCTTGGAAGCCATATTATTTTAAAAGAATTTTTCTTTTCACAGCCATAAAATCTCTTGAACAGCTTTCTCAGATTTATTTGTAATTTATCAAGCAAGATAGTCTTTTCTACACCCAGCTCTCAAATCCCAGCAATTTAAATCCAGTCTCTGAGCACAAATCTGTTAACAAGCACTTTCATTTCCAACTTTCACTTTCACACCCACAACGAAGAACTTTCTAACTTTCTATAGTGATATAGCTAATTAGTTGTCATCAAATTCTTCCTGATCTCTGATGATTGTATGAAAAAATTCTAAACATTTAAACCTAAATGGCAACAGTCCCCAGCTCTTCCAAAGACTTTATAGGGATGTTATCTGTAATGATTTGATCCTATCCTGTTTTTTACCCTTGCTCTACTTCCTTCAATCTTGTTAAACCTAAATAATGTTCAAAGGACTTGATATTAATTTTCAATTGCTGGACAATCCTGTCATATAGGAATTAGGAAATAAAAACAGATTTTAACAAAATCCTGTAAACTCCAGAAAGGAATGGTAGTATGAATCCATTTAAAATAAAATGATTTAAATAGTGGGATATGTTAGGGAGAAATAACTATTTTAAGAAAAGCCACTTCTAAACCAAAGCAGAACTTCTTAGAATTCTAATTTTCTAGCTAATTTAAGTACCGTGTTTCCCCCAAAATAAGACCCTGTCTTATATTTTTTGAACCCTGAAATAAGTGCTTGGCCTTATTTTCAGGGAGGTCTTATTATTCTGGGGTGCATGGAGCAAGACGGGGCTCTTGCCATCTTACCTGATTTCCAGCTGTCTCCCTAACCCTAACCAGAGGAATGGCGGGGACTGGCTGCGCATGTGGTTAAATATTTTCAGGGAGGGTTTATTTTGGGGGGAGGGTTTAATTTTGGGTGACGACTTATTTTCAGGGAAACTAGACTATAGAATAAAAAGACCTTGATGCAAAAAGTGCCAATATTTCCTTGTGAATCATATTTCACTATTCTGTGCAAAAATATTTGTCTGGAATGTTTGCTTTACTGCCAACCAACGTCACTCTATACTTATTAGAAGACCCTGAAGAAAAATAAACAAAATGAACAAGAAGTCCTTTCCTACCTATTCTGGTTATGTTTTCTGTATACTCAACATGGTTTGGAAAGTCCACTTTCCCATTATCCAAACTTATCTATTGTGTTGAACATAAACTCTCCAAAAGTCAAAACTTGGTTACTTTGGAGAGTTGATTTTTTAAAAATCAGGATCCCCTAGTAATGCCAGGAATTTGGTTGGCTGAATTGGTAGTCCCGAATAGTAACCAATTGGTAATGGTTCCTGGGGAAAATTTTAGCTTATTTTGCATCTCATTGTACTTTGGTGAATGTAGTTGGTTAAATTGACATAATAGCATTCTGCCATTATTTCTACAATAGTCCATTGTTCATCAAAGTTCCCTAATAAGGACTCATTTTTTATTTTTATATTACCTTACTTCAAGTGTTTTGTATAATTGCAATGCCCTTCACATCACTGAAACAAGTACCAATTTTGCATAATCGGTTAAACTGCAATACTAAGGTGACCAGACGTCCCGCTTTTGGCGGGACAGTCCCGCTTTTGAGCAATTTGTCCCGCATCCCGCGGCGTTTTAAAAAAGTCCCAATTTTTCATTCTGCCTCCTGAGTCCCAGCTGATGGCTAGAGGGAAAAAACCTGTTTAAACTCTTGCCGCGGGGCTTCAAAGGGCCACCCTACATTGATTAGCTGGGCTTCCCCACTCTCAGTCTCTCAGCTGATTTGCGCATGGCTCTGCTCTTGCTAAATTGCTCCAGCAGTTTTTTTTTCTCTTTGTGCAAACCAAGCTCAAAACGAAACTGAAAGTAAAACAGGCTGTTGGCTTTGCTGTTTGCTTGCAACGTTGGAAAATTAGGCAGCAGATTTATTTTCCTTTTCCTCACCAAAAAAGGTATGTGCAAACAATGGGAAATTATTTAGGGCAAAAGAGGAGAGTTCAAGATTTTAAAACACAAAAGAAAAAAAAGCTCTTTTTAACTAGGGAATTGTAATAATTGAGATACAATTAATTGTATACTGTGTTGAAAGCAGAAATGGTTAAGTTGTGGTTTGGAGGAATATATGGGGGAAATTATTTGGTTTATTATTATTGGTAAATATAATTAATTGATTTGTAAGAAATTGGATTGCATGGAAATAATTGGAATATTCATGTTCATATTGATTAATATACAAAAAAGATAGTTATATAACTAATTGATTTATATTAAAATGTTGAATTTGTATTAAACAACTGTATTACATAATTACATAATTAACCAATGTGAGGATGGATATAAAAATAGATGACAATGGGAAGGGGTATAATATAGAATAGAAGGGAAAAATTGAATTTGATTAAGATTAGAGATGAGGATGAAGGGTAATATTGTTTTTTTAAAAAAATAGATGAGGAATAAATATGGCAAAAAGGAAATATAGAAATTGTAAATTTAATTGAAATGACTAAACACTGTTTAAATTTGTGAACCGGCCAAATATTCTGTTCAAAGAAAATACATTGTATGTATGTGTGTTTCTAATTATTGCTATTTATTCATATTTGTTCTCTTTTATTCTTTAAAGTTTAACAATTCATTCTTTATCTTAATATCTTTATATTTGTTTGGGGTTGGCTTTCTTCCCTTTCATCTTTTTTATTGTACAGCAATCTTCTCCTCAAACCTACCACCTCTCTCTTTTCTTTCCTTCTTACTTTCTCTTCCCCCCACCCTCTTCTTCTCCTCCCTATTTCCTCTTCCTTTCTCCTTCTCCTCCTCTCTTCCTCCCTCTCTTACCGTCACTCCTACTCTAATTTCCCTTCCCTTCCTTCATCCCTCTCTATTACTGTATCCTTTTATGCATATGGACTACTCAGAGGGCTGAAAAAGTTATTTTTGACTGGTCCTCACACTTTTGACCAGTCCTCAAACTTACGACTGTCCTCGCATTTTACATTTTTGCCCTATCTTGTCATCATGGTGAAGAGAAGCAGTTGTGAAATGAGTGACATGGTTGTTAAGAATGCTGCACGGGCATAAATGTGAGGATGGTCATAAGTGTGAGGACCAGTCAAAAGTGCGAGGACCTGTCAGAAATGACTTTTTTCAGCCCTCTGGTTAGTCCTTTTGTGCATATGGACTACTCAGAGGGCTGAAAAAGTTATTTTTGACTGGTCCTCGCACTTTTGACCAGTCCTCGAACTTACGACTGTCTCACATTTTACATTTTTGCCCTATCTTGTCATCATGGTGAAGAGAAGCAGTTGTGAAATGAGTGACAAGGTTGTTAAGAATGCTGCACGGGCATAAATGTGAGGATGGTCATAAGTGTGAGGACCAGTCAAAAGTGTGAGGACCTGTCAGAAATGACTTTTCAGCCCTCTGAGTAGTCCCTATACACATAGCCATGGCCACCCGGTCACATGACCAGCTAGCCACGCCCACCCAGTCACATGGCCTCCAAGCCACGCCCACACAATAAGCCACGCCCACACAATAAGCCACACCCACAATGGTGTCCTTCTTAAAAAACGAAATATTTTATTTAGGTGGGATACTCCAGTTGGTATAATATTGAGATATCAAGGAGTAAGATATCAATTAAATACTGTTGAAAAAGCGGAAGAATTTTACCAAAAAATTTTGAAAATGAGTTCAACATTTTTATGCACAACACAAGATAAGCAGAAGGAGTTGGAAATAAAGGAAAAATATCGAGCTACAGAGGCCTCTGTAGATGAATCGCCTTTGGATTTTTTAGATACCTCAGCTGGATTATCCACAAATAAAAGAGATGTGGCATTGGATTCTAATGTGATGATTCATTAAGTCACAGACAAGCATGGAAATCAATTAGTTGATACACAACTTATAGAAAAGAAATATGAGTCACAAAAGCAAAACCAACAAGATCAAGCTATAAATCAGCATGAAAACCGATCAGTCGATATATAACTCGTAGAAAGGAAATTAGGATGGAGATCAAACCCACAACAAGTCAAGAAAAAAAGAAATAGATCTCGCAAAAACAAAAATTTCTAAATTAGGCAACAGTGAAGCCAGTTATTTAAAAGATGACTGAATACATGAAAAGATAGTTGAGGCGAAGTATTGGTCAATATTATCCTGAGGAGAGTGACAGACCTCTGCAGTGCTGTAATTTTGGGATGTGAAAAGGGCCTTAAATTGTTGGATTGGAATTATCCATTTTGGTTTTTTTTTTTTTTGATAAATATATCATGCTTATCCTGAGCAATATGGCAAGAGAGCTATGCTGGGGCATGCAGAAGATCTAGTTGTTACCCCATTATGATGGTGGGAATTAATAATCCTGAAGAAATCCACTACTACAGATATTATATGGAATACAATTATAATGTCACTCGGGTGGTTGTTTTCCTTTTTATACATGAAGATATTTACTATTGATGGGGGCAGATGATAACTGAGGATTTTGAACATTCTGTTGCAATCAGGATGCTATGTTACCCTAATATGGGTGATGGAGTTAACAATCCAGTGGAGAGATATCGAAGAAGATATTATATTATATGGATTATAAATTTAGATAAGATCTTATCTATATAAGGGAATATTTTTTTCTTAGTAGGGTGGGCAGAAGAATAAAAATATTAAGAATTGTTATGTATGGTAATTTTGTAGGAAAGTGGGTGGAGACAGGTTAGTTTATTGATTGTTTAGTTTAAGAAAAGGGATGTTTAAGAGATACATTTATGGGAGTGGAGGAAATGGATAGAGCTGAATAAATGTTAAATTAGGATTTATTATATAGCTTTCTAGGGGAAGGCTGCTTTGAAATGTTATATTAATATACATTAAAGATTAAATGTTAAAATAGGATTTATTATATAGTCTTAAAGTGGAAGGTTGTTTTGAAATGTTATATTAATATATAGATATATGTATGGGAGAGGAGAAAAAGGGCAGATTATTGCTAAATTGGGAGTTATAATAATGTTATTATGTTAAACCACAAGTTATTATACAATGTTACAGTAGAATGTTATTTTGAAATGTATGGTAAAAGGGGGATGTAATAATATTATTAGAAAGAAAGGGTCAGTATTTGAGGGATGGAATAAGGGGATGGTAAAATATTATATAATCTGTTATGAAGTTGGATTTTATTTTGAAGAAGTCACAGGGGGATGGGTGGTGAGGGGGGGTTAGGGAGGAAGGGGGGAGAAAAAGGGGAAAAATTTGTATTTGAAAAACTTTTTCAATTAAAAAAAAATAGAATGCTGCACGGGCATAAATGTGAGGATGGTCATAAGTGTGAGAACCAGTCAAAAGTGTGAGGACCTGTCAGAAATGACTTTTCAGCCCTCTGAGTAGTCCCTATACACATAGCCATGGCCACCCGGTCACATGACCAGCTAGCCACGCCCACAATGTCCCTCTTTACCAATGTTAAAATCTGGTCACCTTATGCAATACTATTATTATTTTTTGGTTCAACATTTGAAGTAAGGTAACATCTGTCTGGAAATTACTAATTGGAATTAGGAAAAAAAACCTCTTTCTCTCTCTTAATTCTGTCTTACATCCTTCCCATTCAGAATAGCAGACGGCAACATTAGAAAAATGCCACAAACATTCATTTACCCTGCACACCGAGGACTACGATGAAAACAAATCGTAAATGAGTCTAAACCTCACTGAATTCAATTCTTGAATTCCATACTAGACTGGGAAATACCAGGCAAAGCCGAGCGCTTTTTCCATTTTTTTTCCCCGATACCAAAAAAGCGCCATAGTTGTTTTATGCCCCGACATTTATTGTTCGATTTTAACATCGTTGCGAAGATCCTTTTCCTTGTCTCCAGCCGTTAAGGGTGGGTGGTTGGGTGGATACGGATCGATCTTGCCGTGTTTCTCAACCTTGGCCGCTGGACGACGTGTGGACTTCAACTCCCAGAATTCCCCAGCCAGCAGAGCTGGCTGGGGAATTCTGGGAGTTGAAGTCCACACGTCGTCCAGCGGCCAAGGTTGAGAAACACTGTGCTAGGGGGAAAAGTTACCACTGGCTGAATTACCACGAGGGAACCGGCACCGCCACACTACTTCCGTAGCTGCTTCCGCCTCGAGTCCGGGCCTGACCCGGGAGTGGATCAATTGACTGACAGCTCTGAGAGGCGGCGCCCACCCGGCGCCGGGGAAAGCGGCAGCCTCGGCATCCCCGACAGGGCCGCTGCACCATCAGCCACGGCGGCAAGGATGATCTCCCCGCGGAATCGAGGCGGGGAGGTGGCCCGATTCTACACGGTCACCGAGCCCAAGCGCCACCCTCGGGGATACACGGTATATAAAGTCACCGCGAGGGTGAGTTGCCTTTGGGGGGGAGGGTCAGAAAAACGAGCGGGGGGGGGGCTCCCGGCTCCCCGATCCTGGGGGCCGATCTCCCTCCCACAAGATTTCCGAAGCTTGTTCTGGTTTTCCGTGAAGCTGCGGGTTTGATCTCCGGTAGCAGGGCGGGAGCAAACGGCTGGCGCTCCCAGCTGTCTGGACTAGGCGTCCCTGAGTCCCGTGCGGCACATCCAAGGGAACACGAGGCTGTTTCTTTCGCCCAAAGCGTGTATCAAGCTCTGGCATCTTTCCCTGGTTCTGTTGTCCGCAGCCTTTGAAAGCTGAAGGCAGCAGGATTTGCACCTGAGGCTCTTTGCAGTCAGCGCATATGCTTTTTACTACTGAGCTAAGATGTTTCCCTTCCTCCCTTCAGCAGATTTTTAGCATACCTCCCCCAAGTCTTTTTACAGCGGGGAAACAGCACCGAATCTCCATCTCTTTCTATAAAAGTTTCCCATCACATAAAATGTATTTATTGCATGTCTTCTTAAAGACTTCCTTGATTATGAGAGACTGTGATGCCCCTCCATCTCCTATCTCCCTACGGTAGAAAATGGAAGAAGTCCCTCATCCATCCACCCACCCTTCCTTCCTTTGTGGAGTGAGGAAAGAATATGTGCAGAAATGGCATTGCTTGTTTCAGGTAAACCACTGCATATAAGGGATCTTACTTTTGAGTAAAGGCACAAAAGATTTTCAGAATGGCAGGTGTTCCCCTGGTAAAATGTATTGGGAGAAGAGCAAGTCAACATTTTGCACTGTGTAAGACTAGTTGGAAGGAGCAGCTGTCATCACACCTCCAAATAGGATGAAAGAACCAGAACAACAGCCAGTGTATACTTGATTTGTGTTTGCAAAGGGCAGCAAAAGGTTATGGATTGTTCTGTGTGTCTACCTTGAAGGGCAAAAGGTGATTAAATTGCAAGGCCCATGTTCCCTGGAGTTCAGTGTAAGAATCATATTAAAAATAATCTAAGGGGAGGAAGGTTTTGTTCTGTGCACAAATCAAACCAGTCCCATTCATACTTCAAATAGCAGATTTTTTTGGAAACTTATTCCCAGTCTGGATTACAAAAAATACACCCCAAACTGCTATGTTAATCACTACACGGTTATTTTGAACATTGGTAGAATTGGTAGAAACATTACAAGGGGATCTTATTTCAGATAGGTCCTCTTTGAATTTCCAAGCTCTGTCCATAATTAAGAGACCTTACCTAAATACTGCATTTATTAAGTATTTTGGACCCTCAGAATAATCTTAACTGTTGGAGAAAACTTCTGTAATTAAAGATCCTTAATGTACTTTTATTTCGTATAGCCACTTCATTTCTCCATTTTTTTAAAGAAAAAGCGTGGACATTCAACAATAGTAATCACAGGGCAACAGAATAATAGCCCCAAAACTCTTGATGCACACAGGACTGTACTGGATTAGTTTCTGTTGATGATAAGTGGGAGAATACTCCCAATACTTCTTATTAATTTGAGATCTTGAATTGTTTTCATTTACCTGACACTTTGGGGAGAAGAATCTTTTAAAAATGTGTTTTCTTGGAAGAAAGGTACAAGAAGCCTTCTCTGTGATTTTAACTTATAGCATTTTTCTGTCAGGATTGCCCTTAATGTGTTCTATAGAATATTCCTTTGCAGATGTTAGTTGTAATAACAATAACAACAACAACAACAACAACAACAATAATATTGATGTAGCATTATACTGTAGAATGCCCAGAAAGCTTCACATTCTTTAAAAGAGTCTTCTCCAAATGTAGTGGCCTGCAACCCTCACAACTTCTTAGTATTAACCATGCTGGCTGAGCACAATGAGAAATGAAGTCCACATTTTCTCAAGCAGGTTTTTCAATTTTTTTCCAGTTGTGAAATTTGTTAGTTAAAAAAAAATCTTTATCAAGAGGCAAAACTTTAGGGATAGAAAACTGAAAAAAATGAACAGGCACATATTCATTTACACAGATTTATATATTACAGTTATTTAATATTTTTTGGGTTTAGTCTCTTGTGGAATCCCATCAAGTGCTCATAGAGCCTGAGGTTCTGTGGAACCTGTTTTGAAAAACCCTGCCCTTGCTTGCATTCCTGCTCTAGTAATGCGAATTGAAAATCTAACTAAATATTGCTGTGAACATGGTCGTTACATGTGGGAAAGATGCCTCATTGAAGACAGCTGCTAGGTGGCAAGCGAGAAATCTGCACTAAAATAACTGAGAGGAAAGAGAAAGCAATGAAAACTTCTACTCCCTCCCAGTGATTGTGCCCAAGATTGCACAGTTCTGTTGATAATCTGACTGTGTGAAAAGATGTGGTGTGTAACAATAGTATGTCAATGGAGAGGTTGAAAATGCTCTCCATTCCTGACCAAAGTTGGGTAATTTCAGTATGAGAAGAACAAATTGCAATAATTTTATCTCCAAGAATTACAAAGTTGGCTTAATTTGGTGTAATCTTTCTCATGAGTTCTTTGGACATTACAAAGTAATTTGAAGGCATAGAAGGGGAGAAAACAAGAAAATGGGGTAGATATATATTGACATAGAGATAGTGCAAATCATGTGTCATAAACCAGTGAAGTGAAACTATTTCGCAATTGAAAGTTAAATTCTTATAAACATACAGTACAGTAAAAGGCATATAGAATCTGCACATACCCTTACCAGTTGTGAAGCACTTAAACAGAAAACTGAAACAAGGGTTGGATTTTTTTTTTTTTTGACTTGCAGAATCTAATGCACATTGCATCATGTTCTCTGGGCATTAGATGGCTCCTATGTAATTAACACCTCAAGCTTGCAATGCCTTAGGGAAAAGAGGTGTTACAGGAAAGATGTAACAATATTATCTACATCCATCTCACTCTTCATACTTCAGAGCAGAGCTACTGTAAATAGTGCATTTGATGCTCAACCTTGTGAATTTATAACCATCAATTTAGCATACATGTGAACACTTAATAACAGATTTTAACACTTCTACCAAGAAGGAAATTGAGTTTCCATAAGATGTTTGCACCCTGTTAGTTGTTATGTTCAGCAGTAAATGGGAATCATTACTGGCAGAGTCATTCTAATGATATAAACCAAATCAATCAATCAATAATAAGTAGATAAACAAGTTAATAAATGTTATATATATCTAAATAATAAAATTTATTAACTTGCTTATCTTCTTCTTCTTCTTCTTCTTCTTCTTCTTCTTATTATTATTATTATTATTATTATTATTATTATTATTATTATTATTAGTGTGTGTGTGTATGTGGTTTCCTGCACAAAAAATGCAAGTGTGGTTATCCCATAAGATTACAGAAGAACATCAGGATAATTCCAATTTTATTTCTGATTTCTTCCCTAGTCCTCTCCAATGTGAAATTTTATCCTTTTCAGTGTAGCCACTTAAATTCTCATATTACTAATCCATCACAAACGTAAGACCTATTTCTGGTTTCAGTCACTGCTAGCTGAGATCTTTTAAGTGGCTGTGTGAAGTCAGGATTTTCCTTTCTATGCATCCTATTATGATAATTAGATATGAGAACTGCCATGCAAAGAATCTTAATGTAGGGTGCCTTCTACAAGTATATATTCAGGAGGGAATGAGAAATGATAGAGAGATATATAGAAGGATATGGGTGGAAGAATGGGTCTGAGAGAAGCTCTGAGTCCTAGCCCTAGGGTGATTTCAATCTGTCACAGTGACAAATTTATAAATATACATTTAGTCCTGGGGAAAACAAGACTTAACAGCCAATAGATAAGTAGTAAAAAACTAGTCCCTGTCTTGTTTAAATGTTTTTAAAATGGGTATACTATTTTACAGCTTCACCATATTCCATGAAATCCCATTATCTCAAAGATGAGAGATGGATGGGTGTTCAAATCGTAAAGGGTTTGATTAAGGGAATAAACCAATTAATATTTTTAATCCCAGAGTTAATGGGATAACATTTTGGTTTTGAAGCCTCTGTGACAGAAAGACTACATGACACATTTTCTTCCTATTATTTCGAGCAACATTCACCGTTTTAAAGCTCATTCTGCAAGTTTATAGACTCCTTTTGGACATCTTTCATCTTTTTACTTTAATTATGTAAAACCATTTGATATTTGATATTGTTACAAAAATTTATAGCTCATTGGTCACCCCTGCCTCTTTTGCTCAATTTTTAATGACCATTATGAAATGTCCTAGTTCCAGTACAGAACTCTGGGTCCTCACCATTTAGATCCATCCATCGCAAGAACTGCCCATTTTTATTCTTTGCTTTCTCTTTTTAACCAGTTACTGCTCCATAAGAAGATAGTGCTTCGTGAATATTATGTTTATTTTGAAAAGGTATTGTGTCAGAAATCTTTTGAAAATCCATGTGTCCCTGTCAAAAGACATATTGACTTTAAAAGGATAATGAAGTAGGATTTATCTTCATAGACCCTCTGATACTCTTTAGAACATGTAGCTTCTTATGTTCTTCATAACGTAGTTGTCAGTAATACTTCCTTTCAATTTATTCAGTAAAAAATTAAACTATCTGGATCTTTTTGAAAACTTGGGACTCTGACTGGAATCAGAGGTGTTGGTGGCTTGGTTTTGCATGATTTGGGATGAGTTTGAACTGGTGATTCCTGAGAAAGTGGACGGGTTTCTAAGTCCTGTTAGCTCAGCCACCTGTATGCTGGATTTAGATCATTCTAGATCATGAAGGTGTTATGTGGTTGGGTCCATGCTGTGATGTCCAGTTCTTTGAAGGAGGGGGTGATGCCTCCTGCCTTAAAAGAGGCAGTGACATGTTTCATTTTCAAAAAGCTGTCCTTGGACCAGAGGCTTTACATAACTCATACCCTTGTCATCAACCTTTCCTTTTGGGGAAAGGTTATTTAGAAGGGGATTGGTTTGCAGTTGCATAAATCCCATCTAGACTTGTTTCAGTGGAGTATCACGCTGGGATTTAGTTTGGGGATAGTTTGCTTACATATGTAGATGAACTGTGGTGTCCTTTGGATAGATGTGATGCACTGGTTCCAGGGGTTGGAAATTAGGGACATCTTTTTATGGTGGTTCTATTCCTTCCTTAAGATGGTTCTGGATGGAGGAGAGAAGTCATTCCCTGAGACCACCTCTCTGTGGGGTGCCATGGGGCTTGTCTGTCTTTTCTATCCTGCTTAATATCTACATGGAGTTGCTGGTTGATATAATCCACTTATTTGAAGTTCAATATTATCAATACATTTGCTTTATTGGCAGCCATTCTCACTTCTGATTGGCATTCAGATTCTGATCTATTCCAATTCAAAGATTGTTTTACATGTACTATTGCTAAGCTAAAAATCCTGCATCAGGATTTTAAAACACCTCTGTGTTTTAAAGATGTTTATATATTGATTTTATATTCTACTGTAGAATTTTCCTGGATATCAGCACTAGATTGCCTGAATCCTTCTTTTTCTACCTTTTAAAATATGGTCAATATTGCCTGTTCTATAAAATTTTGCCTAGTTTTTGAATAAAAGTTCAGTTAGACCATCAGTGCACTCTCTCTGGCCATGGAGATCTAACTCATTCAAGGTCAGAAGATAATCCTTGATTGTGTTTGATAGAAACTCAGCCTGACATATTGCTCCTTCTGTCTGCTATTCACAAACTGTCTGGTGGAAAACATATCCTCTTCTTGGACGAATAGGAATAGAGTAGTTCATCTTCTTTTCTATTTGCAATTCTTTTGTTGCCTTCATTCAGCAGCCATATATCATTAGTATGATTTCTTTTAAAATAGCTTCCATCAACAGAAATTGTCCTTGAAAAGTCATCATCCTGTGTATATTTAGAAGTCAGAAGTTAAATTTAAACTCCACTATTTTCAATGTAGACAGAAAAGAAAGAATGAATGGCAAGTTTATTTATTTATTTAAAACATCTATAGAGCTGCCCATCTTATGGGCTAACTCTTATAACTAATTCTGGGCAGCTCCCAATCAAATATACAGATTCACAGATAAACTATGTGTACTTTTTATGAATAACAGTATATAGTATGTGAGAAGCCATATGATACTCCTCCCTTATCTGTGGCCCTATTTATGCTAATACATGACCTGGATGCTCAGAGTTAATTTGGCTAAATCCAAAAATACTATGGAATTCCTGGAAGCTTGACACCAGACAAATCAGCCAACAATAGACACATAGAAGTAAATCATATTTACAAATCATTAAAAAGAGACAATTAAAAAAAACTAAGAAGGGAACAAAACAACAGGAACATATCCTGTCTACCAGCCAACATCCTGATAAGCAGAGATTTAACACCAGGCAAACAATCAAACAGAAATCAGTGCCCTATTATTTACATATATTCTAACTTTATCTTAATCTACTTAAATAATCTAATTTCCTTTGTGTCGACTTTTCTTTACTTTGATCTTCAACACATACAATCCATATTATCACAAAAATAAGCAATAGAGTATTATTTCTGTTTCCCCCTTTTTCCCCCTTTATTTTCCCCAAAGAAGTTTGCCCACTTTTTGGATCCAGACCTGATGGTTTCCCTAATTGAAAACAGTGTGGGTGAATGTATATGAATGTCTATATGTGTGTGCCTGAGTGTCTAAGAAAGAGCAAATGTACATTGAAATCAGTAAAGTTTTGCTGTTACTTTAAATTCACTGGGTCTCTTGTGTATTCCAAAGAACTTGTGGTGCCTCAAGCTCTTGGTTGAAAGTGTTTTGAGCATGTCCCTAATTGTTTCCTGGCTGTTGAACAGGGCTGTGAGTTTCTGACCATAAACTGAACCTGGGAGCATGTGTAACATTTTTATTGGTATTGAGATGGGATGCATGGATTTGACCCTCTGAATGTTTTATTCGAGTGATTAGTTATTCCTTGAGAAAGTCTGGAGACGACCAACAAATGGATGCTTTGTCACTGCCTGGGCTCCAGGTGACAGCTCTGCTAGATAATCTTGAGGGGGAAATGGGTTTGGCAGCCCTGGGGTCACCGTGGAAGGAACCACACAGAGTTGATGTAATTTCATCCCACTTAGCGTACCTGGACATAAATGGATAGTAATACCACTCTCATGTTATATCTATATAAATGCTTGATTACTTTTGTCTTCCTCTCCCGCTTTTGTCCCCGCCCTCCCCCTATTGCGTAAGGTGACTTTTTTCGGTAGGAATGTCATTCCCTCTGCTTCTTTGGTATACCCTCAAGTCTAAAAGCTGTTACTGCTTTAAAAGATTTTACTAATAACTCATGGGAGGGAATGCTTTTTTTCACTTTGGACCACTCCAGAACCAAAACCATGGACAAACCAGAAGAGAGTCTCCCTACATCTTTTAGATGCAACCAATAGGAGTCAATATTTCACTAACTTGGAGAATCATAAATATCCACTGCCCTACAAATCTCCTGTTTTTTTAATCTGTGGAAAGGTCTACAGTATCTGCTATGATTCTACCCCTTTATTTATAGCTAAATATTTCTTTTTGTTATGTGAGCATGGGGGTGGGTGGGATTCTGCCTTTGGGTGCTTCTATATGCCCTGTCTCCCACACAGGTAAGCCGAGCACCCCAACTTAAGTGAGAACTATCATAATCTTGCTATTTGTATTGTTTTCCTTTATATTAATTTCTTCAATTTTTCAATGTGTTAATTTTTTTTTTTTGAAATAATATATGTCTATGCCGATTGGATAGCAAACCTATTGTCAAGAATACATTAAAAAACCTGTAATGCTCTGGGTGATGAGTGAGCTCCGTTTGGTGGCATCTCCTGTTTAACTCAATGCCAAAGGGAGGAATGTGTGAGGCTAAGCTGAAATTGCCATATCTACAGTTGAAGTGTCTAAAGGTTTCATTGGGGAAGTAGTTAAGAAGGAATCAAGTCCTTGAGAAAACAAAGGAAAAGACAAAAGAAATTGGCTTTGAGCACATGGAAACCATTCCCCCATCTCCTCCCATCTCCTCCCTCTTCCTCCTCCATCCTCCTCCTCCTTATAAATGAACAAGGACTGAGTAGTTGTGAGTCTTATGAATCAGTAAAGCAAAGACTTTGAGGGATTAAAGGGATTCTAAAGTCTGCCCTAAGGGCTTTGAGTTGCTTTCGATCCAGACTGGCATCTTCCATCTCTTTATTTAGTGTCTGATAGTCTAGTTGAGAAGGACCTGGAGGGTGTGTGTGTACGTGCATATGAGAAAGAGCAAATGTACATTGTAACCAGTAAAGTTTTGCTGTTATTTTAGATTCAATGGATCACTTATGAATTCTAAAGAACCTGCCATGCCTCAGTTTTTGGTTGAAAGTGATCTGAGGTAATTGTTTAATTATTTTCTGGTTATTGACCACCAGGGCTGTAAATATGTGAGTGAGTGACCATAAATTGGATCTGGGAGTACATGTAACACCCACACGCTCTCATATTGATGATGTTAACTGACTGGTTAATGAAACATCTGCAAACACACAACTAAACTCACAGAGCACCAAGGATTCCACAGTAAAACTGATTTCCTAGTTCAGTCTGTGTTAATTGTATTATTTCATTTGTTATTTTTTATCCTTTTAAAAGCCTTGAGCACTAAAAAGACCTTGCTTTTGTTTTTCAGATTGTTTCACGAAAAAATCCAGAAGATGTCCAAGAGGTAATGAAGGCTCTTTTGTTTACATTTGTGCTAGTTTGTCCTTTTAAAAGCAACATTGACTCTTATCAGGAGATATATAAGTCTCAACATCTGCATGATAATGCCATCACCCCCTCCCCCCCAATTAGAAAGTCTCAGTAGCTGCCTACAAGTCATAACAATGCACTGTCAAGTTGAGATATATATTTTAAAATAAATACAGAAATATGATTTGAGAGACAGCAGAGTGTCAAAAATTGCACAGATTTTAAATGTGATTCAGCGAGTTACAAGATGAGAGGAAAGGAATGCAAAACAGATTTGATAAAAAATGAAGGAAATGTAAGAAAGTTCTTTATTCTAGACCAGACTCTCAGATCATTCAGCTCAGTATTTGTCTTCTCTGGTGTCAGACTCTCAGGTAGAAGTCATTCTTACCCCTGTTTCCTGATCTTTTTAACTGACTGGAAGGCATTGATTTTGGCTCCTTTTAATGCAAATATGCATTAATGCAATGTGCTAATTTCTGAACCAGTATCTGCTCCTAAGGAGAAAATAAAATGGGGTTGACAGCAGACAAAGCAGAGTGGTCAGAGCAATTATGATAACACTAAAAACATTCATAAAAAGAACAGAGTAAGACAGCCAAGAGCAGCATCTTTGGTTCCACAGCTAAAAGTTGGTGAAATTGGTGATATGTATTCCTGAGGGCTTTCAATAGTGGTGGGGCTGGGGCGGACTGGTGACTGAAAAAAATAGTCTCTTTTATACACATATACTGTATAAGTAGTTTACTTGACAGTTGTGTGGACATAACATGTATTTTTAGGATGACTTTTCAACTTCTCATTTTAGAGTACAGCCTTGGGTATTCCTTGTCCAACCCAGTTTAGCTTCTAATCTCAGAGAAGGCCAGTCTGTTAAGACAGGATGCAGTAGAGGACACATTTTTCCTTCATTGCAGTCTCAGTGAATTTCATCAGCAACCATCTCAACATTCAAAGAGTTTAAAGAACATCTTCTTGCAGGCAGAGTATTTACCAATTCCAGTGATAAAGAGCCGAGGTGGCGCAGTGGTTAGAGTGCAGTATTGCAGCTACTTCAGCTGACTGCTAGTTCAGCAGATCAGCAGATCAGCAGATCAAATCTCACCGGTTTAAGGTTGACTCAGCCTTCCATCCTTCTGAGGTGGGCAAAATGAGGACCCAGATTGTTGGGGGCAATATGCTAATGCTAATGCAATATGCTAATATGCAATATGCTATATGCTAACTTTGTAAACCACTTAGAGAGAGCTGTAAAGCACTATGAAGCGGCATAGAAGTCTAAATAATTATAAATAATAAATAAATGCAGCGCTGAGGAACAGAATCTTCCTCAGAATCAGAACTTAGAAGGGAAGAATTAAAACTCCATATACTATGTACAGAAAGAAAAGGAACTGGAAGAAAAGTCAACTAAAGGACAGTGGTGGTGCAGATTAGAGTTGGAGGAATCTTGGGAGAAAATTAGACTAAAGACTATTGGAGACAAGAGTGGGGAAGATGAAGATGGAAAGAATATTATAGGTAGGAGTTGGGGTGGAAAAAGAGGAACAGGAAAGATTGCTTGAAGTATATGGAAAAATTGCATGGGTCTGTGATTGGATAGGAAATGGAAGGGGGACATGAGCAGAAGGTGGTTAGGTGGAAGAAGGGAGGAATATTGAAGAGGCTTATGGTCCACCTCCTGAGTGAGAGAATAGGATGGTGTATAAGGAAAGTCATATACTCACCCCACCCTGAAGAGATCTGGAAAGGAGAAATTGACCATGGACCATTGCAAGGATTACAGGGCCCTTACAACATATTCCCCCAACTATCTTCCTGCTTACTTGCTTTTTTACTTACAATATTTAAAGTGCTTTTATTGATTCAGTCCTTCCAACTCTAAAAATATAATATGTACAATAATATCAAAAATATATCAATGCCACAAACACTAGCCTCTCAAATTCATGTAACTTAATGTAAGATAATTAATATTATTTATCTGTATTATATAATGCGACTTCATCTAGATTTTTAGAATGATTTGCCTTGTTAGATTTAGTTGGTCTATATATTCATGTTGAATTTAGTAGTGTTTTTTAAAATACATATTCAAAAACACTTAAAACAACTTACTGGCTTGTTATTCAGTGGAGACATTTCATTTAGCTTGGCAAATGTGACAATTGGTTAATATCACTTGATACTGGCAAACAGATAACTTGTAGACGATGTAAGGCTGAAACTGGAAACCTATGTCTTCTGGCTATTTATTTTAACTTTTTAAAAACAAGTTTAATGTTTACAACTGTAAACAGCGCTTTGATGTTATTATAAAAAAAAATCTAGCCTAGCCAAAAAGCTTTAAATTATCTGTTCCAATTTTAGCTGAATAAAATACATATATCTCTGAACAATTTGTTTACCTTTTTTTGTCATTCTTTTGAGAAAATAGTCATAGATGTTTCTGTTGAGCTTGGTAGGCCTTTCTCCTAGCTGTACACTTTATATAACTAAGTATAAAAAGTTCTAAAGCTAGAAAAATATTTTATATACAGTAGTAAAATACATAATATACAATCATGCTTTTTTAGCATTTTAACATTTCTTGGTGTCAGAAACAGCATCAGAGAAATAGAAGAAAGGCAGAATTGCCAAGGGAATTTCTTATTCTTTCTGATCTGAATTTTTATCTGGAAGATGCAAATTAGTCACTTCTAAATATGTACTGAATAAAATCTTTTCCAATTATTCCAATATTTCCAATACCTGGAATAATGTTTAATTCTTACACATGCTACAGAAATATTAAAAATAGTTCAATACCAAGTGGTGGACAACAAGGGCACTAGGTTAAGACAGAAGGACATTAAAATATGCATTATTCTGGTAGAAAGATAATAGGTAGTTGTAGTCTGCTGTTAGGAATAAATGTTTATCAAAAGAAATGAAAAGGGTCAAAGAGTATACTTCTGTCCATTCTGCTATAGGGAAAAGAGATTTAAGTACATCAGGGCAAAAAGTAGACTGAAGGCAATGGGAATGAACAGAACATGTTAATAATAACATGAGTGCTGAATGAATGTGGATTGAATGCAAAAGTGATTGACCAGAATGAAAGAAATACACAGAGTTGCTTTGGTCATATACAGGTAGTCCTCATTTAATGGCCACAATTGGAACTTAGTCATTAAGCTAAACAGTCATTAAATGAAACTGTGACTGTGCTTGTGATTTTATTTCAGCTTTCCTTTGGTTTGCAAACCTGCAAAAGTCGTAAATGGAAGGATTGGTTGTAATGTTATGTTTATCACCACAGTAGCTGAGGATCGTTGTTAAATGGGACTCTCTGGGAAAAAAATTGGAAAAGGGCTGAATTACAAGACAGGTATAAAAGAAGAGTGACTTGGGCAGGAGGAGGGAAAGACCAAGAAAGTAAGGGTTGAATGGAGTTGATGAGATGTCCAAGAATAGAGGGATGAGAAATTTGTGGGACAAAATGCAGTGTGTGAAGTGGTGGAAACAAGCATGATTTGCAAGGCTAGAAAAGAATGCAAAAGTATAATGAGAGAATTGTGTTGATGTATACTAATTTTAACCATGATACCCTTTTCTTATTTCATAACTCTTAATTTCTGTGGTTTCCTATTTCCTACTTCTTTTCTGCATTCTGTGTTACTTATTCCAAAAGGGAATGATGGGATTGCTAAATATGCCTGTGAATTTATAAATTCTGAATAATGTTATCTTTTTAATAAGTTGTGTTTGTGCAAATGTATGTGTACATTATGGGGTATATGGGATCTTGATGCCCCTAAAAAGAAAAAGCAATTCTTAAGAAACAGTTAAGAATTCCAGGCAGGCACTGGATTTTTACAACAAATAAATCCATTGGAAAACAAGGTTAGGTTGCAGAAAAGGAATAGGGTTATGTGGGTAGCTTTGCAAAAGAGAGAAAGGGGGGGGGGCGGTGAGGGAAGGAGGGAGAGAGAGAGGGGATTTGCTAATACATGAAAGTATTTTTGTATCTTTCTTTATTTGAGCCGTGGTGGCACAGTGGTTAGAGTGCAGTACTACAGGCTACTTCTGCTGACTGACTGCAATTTGGCAGTTCAAATCTCACCCGGCTCAAGGTTGATTCAACCTCCCATCCTTCCGAGGTGGGTAAAATGAGAACCCAAATTGTTGGGGGCAATATGCTGACTCTGTAAAACCGCTTAGAGAGGGCTATAAAGCACTGTGAAGCAGTATATAAGTAAGTGCTATTGCTATTTGTAAGAACAGATACACAAAGCCATTGCCTTATTTTGTGATTATCTATTTTTATAAAAATATTGTCTAGGTTAATATTTACAACCCAGTTTAGATTATCCTGGTGTATTTAATAATTATTTAAGTCTTCTTCATTTGTTTCCCCATTTGGGCAATTGGTAAAGATTTAATGGATGTCTTAATCATATTTTAGAAAAAATAATATTGACCGAAGAAGTTATAGTCCTCAGTTGTGTAGTGAAGGTTTACAGTTGCATGCAAATGTTTAGGCACCTTTGGTATGTTTCAATGAATGCCTAAATAAACAAAAGCTGGCCAACCTCTAGGTAGGAAGTTATACAATATCTTTTTGCAAATATGAATTTATACATACTGCATGACATTCAAAAGCAGTAGAAGTTCAAAAGCATGCAAATGTAAGTAGATAAAGAGGTACCACTTCGGTGGGACAGTAACAGCATTCTGTGTGCCTCAAAATATAGTCATGCTGGCCACATGACCATAGAAGTGTTTTCAGACAATGCTGGCTCCCTCAGCTAGGAAAACAGTGCTGAGCATTGACACGACTGGACAGGGGAAACCTTTACTTTTTTTTTTTAGCTATTTCTGTGCAGTTATTTACAGATTTAAAATGGCCTGAAACAGTACATTAGAAATATATCTTACATGACTAAACTGAATTTAAATACATTATTAGGGAAGAATTCAATTAGAATTTTCTCCGTTAGTTTATGAACAAAACTAAGTATGAAGTGATTTCTTGGATTAAAATTCTTACTTGATACATCTTAGTAGATCTGTTCTTCAGGTAGAAAAAGGGAGAGAAGGAAAAATGATATCACAACAAAATCTAGGTTTATACTGTTAGCTAATATTTTTGGTGACTGTATTGGTTTCTGCTATTTTTTTTATAAATGCTTTATTAGAAGGACTAATTGCCTCATGGGTATGTTTGTTTTCTGTTTTGTTTTATTTTGTTTTGCTTCAGATAGTCGTTTGGAAGAGATACAGTGACTTTAAGAAATTGCACAAAGAACTCTGGCAGATTCATAAGCACTTATTCAGGCATACAGAATTGTTTCCTCCTTTTGCTAAAGCAATAGTATTTGGTAAGCATCTTTTTCAAATAATTTGGGAATATATTTTTGTTCATCGTGAAATAGAATAATTTGCCAAGCAATGGCAAACCACTTCTAAAAAATGTTCCCAAGAAAATTGCAGGGACTTGTCCACATTATTGCCAAGGATCAAGAGTCACACTGACTTCAGCATATTTAAAAGATTGTTCTCAAGAGACTTATGAATGGGAATGGAAGAAGTGGATAGATTATGTTCAGCATAAATATCAAACTAGGAAGTATCAAATAGCCTTTATTTAAAAATGTTATAGCAAGATAGTAATATTTTAGGGTTGAGAATAAAAATTTGCTAGAAAATGTTATATTAAGATAGAAATTTTTTAAGGTTGAGGATGAAAATTTGTTAGAAAATGTTATATTATGATAGAAATATTTTTAAGGTAATCAGGAGGAAAATTTATTTGAAAACGTTATATTAAGATAGAAAGAGGTTAAGGTAATGAAGATGAAAATTTGTAAGGGGGAGGGAGGGGTTTAAGTCTTATATATAAAGGAGGGTTTTTTCCTTTTATCTGATATGAGTATATTAGGAAGTCCGGGGGGGAGGGGAGGGTTAAGGTGGGTTAGGGAGGTTGGGAAGTTTGGGGGGGGGTAGCGGGGGGGGGGAAAAAAGGGGTGAAAATGTAATTGTAAAACTTTTGCAATAAAAAAAAAAAAAAAAAAAAAAGAGTCACACTGACTTGGGCACAAAGTAATAATATATCCCATATGTATTACATATCCATTGTATATCTCATTATGGATTCTAATTACAATTAGAATATCAAGATAACTTGTTACTGTGTAAACCTCACTTGTACAGATTCCATTCCTGATTCTGGATTTAATTGTGGGCCAGCGTTATACATAAACCATTTTGTTAGCCATGATCAGTTCCAAATCATAATTTGTCTTGCATTCCTGACATAAATAGAAGGAACTGTTGAAAACAAACAGTTGGGTCAGAGTGAGATGTCTGCAGTGATCACTGCTGAAAAACTTGACTGCCTCTGAAGATTAATCATCATCTGAGGATTGCTTGGTTAGCTAAATTGACTTGTTCAACTGTATGGCCTAAGCAGAGATTGTATTCTTTTGTTTTGTTCTCCCTCTAGCTAATTTTTGTTTTCATAGCTTCTCCATCAAATTTCCCCTTTGTCTTCATTCTCTTCCTGCTGCAGCCACTTTTTCCTCTTGCTGTATCTTCACTCTGTTTTTTCTTCTGTTTTGCTGTTTCTCTTGGAAGGAGGAAGAAGTACATTTGTGTGCCTGCAAAATGTGTTTTGTTGTGAGAGTGGTTCTGTGTGAGAAAAAATGGTTACTTGTTTGACATTAATCATGCTAGGAAAATGCGGAATATTTTATTTACCTGCTATACTTTAGTGTTCTTTTCAAATATTTTCTTATAGCTGAATGATAGAAGAAAACATGCTTTCTAACGTTTTTGTTGAATTCCTTCCGTACAATTTCTTGTAATTCTTTAGAGACCCCTGTAAGGTCCTATGATGCTTTTCTGATTAAAATTTATTTTAAAAGGACTTTGATTAGTGAAATTATGAAATATACAGGTAATACTCACTTAACAGTCACATTTGGGACTGGCAACTCTGTAATTTCCCCAGTGTTCATTAAGTGAATCAGTGCAATGATTGCAGTTAGCCATCACATGACCACAGTTTGTGATTTTACTGCTGGCTTCTCTATTGACTCTGTTGGAAATCGGATGTGAAGTACACAAATGCTGATCATGTGATCATGAGATGCAACAATAATTACAAATGCTCACTGGTTGCCAAGTGCCCAAATTTGCCAAATGACTAGGGGTTCCTCTGATTTCCAGTAGGAGGCTGTTCCAAAAGACTTGGGGTGACCACCGATAAGGCACGCCTCTGAGGTCCCATCAGATGGCAACATTAAAGGGAGAGGACCTGGAGTGTACTCAGGGCAGATATCCTCAGGGAGAGGCAGTCCCACAAGTAAACTGTTGGCTGTCCCAATAGCATATTTTTATTATTTGGATAGAAACTTTTTTGTTCTTGAATTTCCTGAATTTATTAGGCATGTTGACATTGAAAAACGTCTTAAAATACATGCCTGATACAACTTTAGACAAGGTGTCTCCTTCTGAGATGCTCAAGTGCTGTTGTTTTTTCTGGCATTGGAAACACTGAGGAGAATACAAATTGTAAATTATTACAGAGCAATGCTGAGAACATTTAATTGGGATTAGGAATACTCTGAACAAAATCTCAATTTGATCAAGAAGATGACTAGTTGAAATTTTGCCTATCATTGTCTTTCAGTTTATCTTGCCTCTTGGGACTGTTGTGAGGTAAAGTGTGTATATATATGTCTGTGCATATTTTGCATGTTTTTCAAGAGATATTTATCACACTACTCTGAGCTCCTTGGAAGAAGAGATGTAAAGGATAAAGATTGGGCAATAATGGAGGACATTCAGATATGTCTGTCATTTTACTGTCATCCATTGCTGATATGCTCAGATTGGCTCCATGATTCAATCATTGAAATACGTAATCTTCCTGAAAGGACAATAATTTCCTCAATTTATAATGTGATGGTGATTATTTTCATTCTTGATCCTGATAGATTATCCATATCTCTCCCTTTTAAAAAACATACCCCTCTAAAAAGCAAAAAATAAAAATATTTTTTTTCCCTGAATATGATTTGATAGTTATGTATTTTGATGTCAGTGGTGCTATATAACTTTTGTTCTATTCCTTATTCTTGGATTAAAAAAAATCTTTTCCCTTAATTTCTGGTGACTGCCTTCCTGTAGTTTTCTTGGCAGTATTATGGAATAGATTGGAGATACTAAGGAAAACATTTTTCTGGAATGTTTTTCAACTTCAAGTCTCAACTGGAATTCTCAGACAACTTCCCTTTACCTGACCAAGACTGATTCTGCTTAGTTTCTGTCTAGTAATGATGCCTTCTCTTGAGGCACTGTTCTTAGGAACACAGGAAGACATTCATCATAATTTATCTACTTCAAGAAGCCATTGTATCATGGCTGCAGTGCAGGGGTGAAATCCAGCAGGTTCTAACAGGTTCTGGAGAACTGGTAGCAGAAATTTTGAGTAGTTTGGCGAACCGACAAATACCACCTCTGGGTAGGTGGGGTGGGAATGGAGATTTTGCAATATCCTTCCCCTGCCACGCCCACCAAGCCACACGCAGAGAACCGGTAGGGAAAACTTTTGGATTTCACCCCTGCTGCAGTGGTGAAGTTAAACTTTTAGGAAGCTGAGTATTGAGTAAATGGATGTTTACTGTTGGATGTTATCAAGCAGCTCTAAAACCTACATGTTTTCCTGTAACATGCCTAGAAGCCCAAATCATTTGTAGTGTCTTCCAATTTTACAACTGGTACAAACCATAGTTAACAATGTCCAAACTGAACTGGTAATCCAATATTGGATATAATAAAAATAGATGTAGTCAAGGTTGCTTATTTAAAATGTGTATACCCTGTCTTTCCTCGGTTTTGTTCAAGGTAGTCAACAATGGTAAATTAAAGCAATTGATAAAATAGTAGTAAAACACTAAAATAGCAATACAAAAGAGAAATAAGTATAGTAAGTCTTTAAAAGAACAATGTAATGAAGTAGAGTATGCTAAACTATAATATAGTTGGTTTGAGCTTCATAATGTCAGCCAGGGCTGACACATAAGATGTGTGAAACCACCAATTGTGGCTTATGTGCCTTAGCTTGATCTATGTATGACTAAAAAGGATTTTTAGTTTCAAAGCCTTCCTGTGAAAACATATTTTAATAACCAGCAAAATGAGAAGGACAAGAGACAACTTCCACTTGATGGTGTTTTAGAGTCAGAATTTGCAAAGATAGAGTTAAAAAAATCCAAAAAAACAAGGAATAGCTACAACAATGTAATTGAACTCTTGCTTCCTGCCTCTTTTTAAATGAACATTACATTTGCCAGGCTAGCTGATCTTCCCTTTTTGAGGGTCATTATAAGAGAGAAATAAAGCAGCTGTCAGTAGACTGCTGAAGGGCAGCCTGCTTTTCCCTTTTGCTTCACTCATTGGATAAAAGCAGTTGGATGAATTGGCATTTATCTGTACCCAGCTGAAATGGCATCCTCTCTCTCTCAAATAGAAACATTGCCAGGAAACATGAGATTTGACCGTGGAGTCTGTTAAGTATCTAGTCTTGCTTTTGTTATTTAGAAGTAAGCCGAAAGGTTTAATTAAAGTATTCCTAGATAAACATTAATAGTGCTAGTTCATCTTTTTAACACTTCATAATAAATCCCTTTTAAACTGCTTAGAAATAAAAGGATCTCAAAAAAACCTGCATACTGATTGTAAGCATTTAACCCACTATTTAAGAACAGTTAAAGCACCAAGTAACACTTAAAGCCCCTAAGTCAGTGATCCCCAACCTTTCTGGCTTGGTGGCCCAGTGGGGTGGGGGAGAGGGGATAGTTCCTTGAATGATAGCTGGGGTAAGTGCGAGCACATGCAGCCATCTTTCATGCAATGGGAGCTTCGGATGCATTCACATGTTCGGCCACCGCCTATGTTGCCCAGTTTCAAACAGGCTGCAGCCCCTGCCCTAAGTCATTTGTAATGCAGTAGAGTCCATGCCTCTCTCCCTATGCTAAAAGCCTTTTACAAAATGCACATCTTGGCCACTTTGCTAATTGAAGAAAATAAAATGACCATATATTCTGTGCTAGTGCACAGTTCTTTTAATTCACAGTTGCTGTAGCAAATTTTCCCCAGGCTCTTGACCTCTAGATATAGTGGATGGTCTTCTTCATTCTAACCTTGTGACTTAAGGTTGATAAAAGATGTGCTTAATACATCTGGAAATCCTACCTTGGAATTGCTTCACCGTCATCTATTTCTAACCATGATGACATCAAAATAGCCATAGCAATAGCACTTAGACTTATATACCACTTCACAGTGCTTTACAGCTCTCTCTAAGCGGTTTAGAGTCAGCATATTGCCCCCAACAATCTGGATCCTCATTTTACCTACCTCAGAAGGACGGAAGGCTGAGCCAACCTTGAGCCTGGTTAGATTCAATCTACCAAACTGCTGGCAGCCGGTGATCAGCAGAAGTAACCTGCAGTACTGCACTCTAACCACTGCGCCACCGTGGCTCAAAATAATGAATTGTACATTGCAACACAAATTTTGCCCATTTGCATTTGCATTTGCATTGCGATATGGCATGCAAGTATGTAAGGGACAGAGAAATATGTATCATAGCTTCACAGTACCACACTGTAATTTTTTAGTACTCAAGATATCCGATACTAAGGTAATGCCATCAGCATAATGGAGATTATTGATGCTATTTCCTCCAATTTTAAAACCTTCCATCTTCTTCCAATCCAGGTTCCCTTAATTCTATATATTAAGGTAATAAAAATAATTATTTTCTGTTAATCTGCAGATAGGTTGAATAAATAAGGTGAGAATATGCATGTTCTGCCCCAGCTCCAGATCCCAAGGAGTGTGACACACACAAAGCTCCAAAAACTCCGTTTAATACAAACAGACCCTTTTCAAAATGCAGGCTTTCAGTGCAAATGTCCTTATCAGCCTGCTATGAATTACAGAGAATAAACAAAGTCCGACAAGGGTTGGCAACCAGCCCAGAAACCACGATGTAATAAGAAACTCACTCTCTAAATGCTCTGCGTAGTAATTAAACGTTGTTTCCAGCAGCGTGTGAGTGAATTTAAATAGGCTAAGGGAGTGGCCAATTAGACCCAAGCCTTACTCTCGAGGAGACCTCCTCCTGAGTAGCCACTCCTGCCTTTTGGCAGCCCTGCGTGCTCAAGCATTGAGAAGAGGCTCCTCCACTTCACTCTCTTCACTTGAAGGAGCCTCTGGAGGTTCTGAAGGCCCTGGCTGAGTCTCTGCCTCTGGCATCACATCCTCTTCAGCCTCCTCGCTGTCCGACTTGAGCGCCGGCTGCACAGGCTGCTGGCACGACACCACACCAGCCTCCTCGTCGTCGGGATCAGCCACAATCCATGCAGGCCGCTGGCGGGCCACAACACTGCAGCCTTGTTTCACTCCTTTGCCAACCTGGAGCCAGTCTCTATCATGTTTTATCTTACTGTGGCTTCCTGGATCCCAAGAGTCCTTTTGGGGAGTGGAAGGCCCCTCCCATTGATAATACAGTCTTTTTCTGGAATAGTCTTTTTTCTCATTAAAGTTGTAATCCTCCTTCACTACCCCTTCCCACCGAACCTAAATAGAAAAGACCTTTGGGAGGAAGGAAGAAAACTTGCCTTCTTTTTCTTCCAGTAGCAAGATTGTTCTGTGCATGGTGTTCAGTAAAGAGAAATTCAGAATCCAAATCTTTGTTTTTAGCATAAACCAAATAGCTGAAGTCTGCAACCATAAGGGATTAGGCCTGAAGTAGGCACAGTACAGAATAGATACCTATAATGTGGCTAACTCTCTCTCATTTTTTTTTTACATTGAGGGTATATATTTAACATTTTATTGGCCAACCAATGTGTTCTCATAAAAGATGGAGCTTTACATTCCATTAGGGCTGCCAAAGGTATATATATCTTCAATAGGTGGTAAAACATTCTGGGACATTTGAGCCCAGATATTTGACCCTGTCTCCTGAAACAGTTGAAGATGCAAGGCTTTTTTTCTCCCTCATAAAGGATTTTTGTCTGAAAAAAAATGACTTGTTTCTCAGAATGTTGATTTTGTTCATGTTTCAGGGAGATTTGAAGAAGGTGTGATTGAAGAGAGAAGACAGTGCGCAGAAGATTTGCTTCAGTTTTCTGCCAACATCCCAATGCTCTACACTAGCAAGCAGCTTGAAGATTTCTTTAAGGTGAATCTTTTTCAGCTGGCCGGTCTAATAGATTTTTCATTTCACTGTGTGAGTGAAGTACTTGTTCATAGTGCTATTGCTTTGTAAAAATTAGTACAAATGCAGTTTACTGTAAATCTCAGGAAAACATAAGCAATCTTTGTCTATTTGATCAAGGACAGCTATTCATAGCCTCAATTTCCCATCTAAACAGTTGCAAATGATAGGTTTTCAGGATTGGCCTAAGGTTGAAACAGGTTCTCTATAATATACAAACAAACAAGCAAACAAGCAAACAAATGTGTATAAAATCTCCATTCTCTCATACCCCATATGCAACCATTTACTCGGGAAATTATGCCTGTTTATAAATAAGAGTTCTGGGTGATGTAAATAGGCTAAACTGATAGTTACTATTACAAATCATTCACTATATCAGGGGTGTCAAACTCAAGTCGTCACACCGGCATCATGTGATATATTGGGACTCCCTCCCTTTTGCTAAACCGGTGTGGGTGTGGCCAGCGCATGATGCATCTGGCCCGCAGCCCGCGAGTTTGACAGCCCTGCTCTATATGATATAAAACAGAAAGGCACTTTATTAGAATAAGAACACCCAGAGAATTTTGGATTGGGACAGTATACAAATGTTGCAAAACAAATGAATAAAAGTACCATATAGATTATATTATATAGACAAACAACTTCTACTTTGCTACTATTTTATGCCTTAAATATATTATTGATGCAGTGGAAGGAAAGAGACTGTCTAATAGTTAGCAGTTAGATTAGTAACTACACATTGCTGATATTCTATTAAGTGGTCTTTTCAGCAAACGGAGATGATGTCAGTGTGGCAATGCACATGCAATAAAGTGATTATGTCAAAATAATGTAAAAATATATTTTGCATTAGATAAGTCTGTAGCATTAAGCACATGTCATTTGTTCCTCCTTGATCTTCCCTGCAGATACCCAAACTTCTAGATAATAGGCATATAGTACTGCCAGATAGGGCTGCAAATATCCAGGCATCACTAAGATGGCAGCAAAATATATAAGTATTCTGTACCTCTTTGCTACTATTTATAGCCATGCAGATTTTTGCAGCCCAGATCTGATCCTTTTGGCTTTGGCTAACTTCACATATCATGCCAAACTGTGGTCAGGGAAGCTTGTTTATGTATATCCAGTATTTCTTCCATGAGGGCTTAGGGAGACAAGTATGGAGAACCCAGGCTTTGCCTAGGCACTAAGCAGATCCAGATGTGCTTAAGCTCAGCTGTATCATATACATTCCAACTGTGCTGGGAAGCCAAAATATGTGTTCTATGAACCTGACTGAGAAACCACAACTTTTGTGTGACTGGTAAACATTATGGTTTGTGGCAGGTTTACAATGGGGTTAATTATGATTTATAATTATGGTGTAACAATTAAATTGGTACAACAGGAATAAGGCTGCTAAGCTGATATAAAAACCAGCAAAGATACTTTCTAGAGGAGAACCATTCTAGTTCGAGAGGTATCAAACTAAAACATGGTCGAAAGTTAATTTAAGATAAGACAGCTTTTTTTCTTTTCTAGCAGATGGGGCAGGGGATCTGGTGGGTTATTAACTCTTTGATGTATCCATGCAGATTGTTTAATGAGAAAGTTCTAAGCCTCTTTGAGGAATTTTATGCATAGCCTGAATGCCTCTCAGGTTTAAAAATCTATTTTATCATAAAAGCTAATATTGCTGTTTTAAAATAATATCTTGTTGAAAACAGATGGCACTCTTCAATATCATTTTTCTAGGATGGGAATATGTGTCAGCTGGAAGATGTTGCAAATCAGCTACTTTGATTTAGGAATACTACTGATATTTATTGACTATTCTTTCTTTCAATGTATACTTAGACTGAATCTGGATCTTTACCAACTTGGAATATCGATTTCAACTACTGGAATTCTCAATAGTGCTTGTATTGGCCCAGCTGGGGAACAGTGTTCATATTGTTATTTTTCTTGTAACTTTCTCCACTTGGTGAAAGTTACATTAATCCCTAGTGAAAAATATATATTGTTTTCTGTCTATTTTAAGGATGGAGAGGTGCATGATGGATCTGAATTGATTGGTCCTGCAGAACCTCTGGTGGACTCTCTGACAGACAGCTTATCTACCTGCAGTTCTGAAGGTTGGCTCTCTCTACTTACTTTTTGTAATCTAGTTCCAGTTTTTTTTTAAAACTGTAGTTTCTTTTGGGAAAGGCAGTTGAGGAATTTTAAATAGCATGTTTGGGCCACTTGATCTCCATGGTGCGCTGATATTGAAACAATCCTGATTTAGTACATTATCCAATTGTTTCTTTGGCTTTTGAATGGCATGCTGGACACCTATTTCTCCAAAATAGGATTAAATCTAAATTGGAATTTTAACTATTTTGATATATTGTTTCTTTATTTGTTTCCCCAAGTGACTAGTGGGCAGAAAGAAAGGATCGTAATAAGAAAACAATAAAATATGTCAATACTTTTCAGACATGCCTTAACATTTCCCATCTTTCTGTCACATGTAAATTAGATTTGATAACAACTTCTTATGGTCTCTTCATCTTCATCTCCTGTAGATGGCAGCATTATATTTCAGTTCTAATTTTCTTGACTGTGCAAATAGTAAATTTTTCCTGGTTTGGTTTTCTCTGTTATGCAGAAACCATGATGGAATAACACCTATTGTAGCAATAACTGTTCAGGTAATTTTTAATCTAAATGTTCTGATTGTAAACTATGAAATCCTCTTTATGATTGGCTTTTTGGTGCATTTCTAGATCATCCAATAGCCATTGCTCTTTAGGGGGATTCACCAAATGAGGTTTATCAGGTATAAAATTCACAAATGGGGTAGAACATAATGTAAAATCTGAAAAGAAATAGAGACCGGATGAAAACTAGAACACCAGGAGAAAATACAGGTCAGGTATCTGAACATTTATGGACTTGTGGTGCATCTTCAATATAGGCTGTTGGTCAAGTTAGTTGGAAATCCTACATATCTGAAAGGTGAATGGTGGAAAGAAGCTGGTTTAGGCTTTTAGAGTAAAACGGTTTATATTTTTCTAGAGTGCATATACCCAACAAACCGTGTCCCTCCCCCTGTTATTTTTTTTAGAATTTCCTGGCTACAGTGAGCCTTTCCTATTTCAAACCTATGTGTAATTAATGTTGGCTCCATTTTATTTTTGTTTCTACAGCTCGGAAAGATGTCCTTGATGAAGTGACACTTAGCCAGTCAGAATATGGAGGTAAGAAAGAATGGAGTAAATTGAGCGGTGTTGGGTTAATTCATTATTTAATTGGAAAAAAAGAGGTTACCCATAATGCACCGTCCACTTTAAGGTGAACTCCCCTTGCAGCATACAGTTTTGAACATTAACATTCCAAGCTAAATGGTGCTTTTTAAGGAACACCAACACAATGGATTGGTGTTCCAATGCAAGCAATAGATTGCATTTGGATCTTAATGGCAATCAAGGCAGCTTCCACAGTAACAATATCACATAGGGAATACAAGGCAGAACCCATTAACATGCAGGCTAATAATTTCTGAACAGTCTTCAAGGGCAGCCCCGTGTAATGCAAACTGTAGCAATATAGATGAGAGGAATGAATGACCATAAATAATTCATCCTGATTTGTTGTAGTGTCAGAGAGAGAGAGTGAGCAAGCTGCTAAAATCTGAGACATTCTGTGTGCAAAACATTGGCCTTTCTGTTAAACTATTGCTCATCTCCTCCAGCTTAAGATCACCACATGCATTTTTGGCAGAAGTAAGACTTGAACTGGAGGGTTACCAGATTTTGACCTCAATCTCAAACTGTGCCACTTCACTGGTTCTTTTAGTCTGAGTTTTGCATAATGCTCAACTGGTTAACACTTTCAGTATAAGAATTTTTGGAATGCTAGTTCTATTCTGCAGCAATAAAATAAGTTGTCCACTGAATATGAATTGGTGTACAAATCAGCATCTTATTCAAATCCTCAGTGACTTTTTGACTATTCTACAAAAGCGCTCTAAATAGATGCAGGAGTAAAGATTATAAATCTCCAACAATGGGGACTATTTTAGTGTTAGTGTTTAGTGTTTGCTTACTGCATTTTATTTACTTGTTAAAAGAAAGATGAGTGACTATTAAATGTCGTTATGTACTTTGAGAAAAGTATGTTACTCAATAACCTAGGAGCCAAATCTGTTGGAGAAACACTGAAGAAGAAGAAATATGAGCTATGGGTAGGTTCAGCACTCTGAAATACTATCAAAACAACCTGGACAGCTAATATAGATAGATCAAGTATATTTCTACCAACTGTGCTTTAATTGTTCAGACAGAAATTGTAATAAAATGAATCTATCATTCCTTTATGGGAAATATTGCACTGAGACTTATCCTAAAGATGCTGTTCAAAAGGCAACTGTACTTTCTTGGTTTGTTTTCCGTTGCATACGTTTCACTTCTCCTCCAAGAAGCTTCTTCAGTTCTGAAGAACTGAAGAAGCTTCTTGGATCAGAAGCAGAATGTTTTCAAGGGGGAAAAACCCCAGAAAAAGTCCAGTTGCCTTTTGAACACCTTCTTTGGGACATCCATGACCTGGATGATTGAGATAGATATTTACACAGACTTATTAGATTAGGTTAAAAAAAAGGATTTGGCAGCAAGTGTATGCTCTGCATAATATAAACAATAATGAAAATGGACAAAGAATATTGTATTCCTTTCCCGTTGAATTGGAACTTGGATTCATCCAATAAATCCAATGTTAGGAGGTTTGGGACAGATAAAAAGAAGCATTTCCTCACATGGACCTATAGAAGTGACACTCCAACATTTTTTTTTGATAATCACTGACCTAGAATGATTTGGAAGAAAATTAAATTCAGACAGGAAAAATTGTCACTGATTGCAAGACATATTGCCTATATATGGTAGTACCTCTTCCTCTATAGCCATACGTTTCTCAAAATTAATTGCTGGGCAGCTTGAGTGATAGTCTCCAGTGGGCTTTTCTTGAACCATAATATGAATTAAATACTCAACTAGATGGATTTTTCATTTAACCTGGCAGAGTACTTATTTTTTACTCACCAGTGGAATTGATTATATAATTTAGGTTGAACAAAAACAAGTTATAAATTGTATGATCTTCATCAAAATTCTTCATCATGATTAGAGTTTAGGATATAGTTTACTGGGTGCTTAAAGTACATCACATCTATTATCCTAATCACCCTATAAAAGAAAGACCACTATCTTTTTTTAGAGGCTAAAAAAAGTTAATCTGAGGCTAAAATAGTTAATATCTTTCATGAATACTTCTTGTACTCACCTTCTAAATCAAGACTTGCTAGTAGGGCTTCTTTAGAGGGCAAAGGGAGAAGACCATTAATTCCTTCGCTTGCCATTCTTTTGTTGCACTACAGGTTTATCCAGTGACAGTGACTTGATTTCCTTGACCATTGATGCAGATTCTCTTGTTGAGTTAGATGATGGAATGGCATCTAACCAGGATTCCCCCAGCACATCACTTGGTCTCAGCTTTGCTGCTGAACCTCCAGTATTGGCATCTGCCATTTCAGATCATGAATGGAGCAAATCTGAAAGTGAGAGGGAGAGCCGGGGTTTATTCACTGGGAGCTTGAAGGCCAAGCTTGGCAGAAGAGATTACTTGGACAAAGCTGGAGAACTGATAAAGCTGGCCTTGAAGAAGGAGGAAGAGGAAGATTATGAAGCTGCATTTGGCTTTTATAGAAAAGGAGTTGATCTGCTTTTAGAAGGAGTTCAAGGTATGACCTCATTTATTTTAACACTTATTTTAATTGATTTAAGCCTTTATCCTCTATGCAGCAGGTTTGAATTGTAGTTAAATAATTGGATATTAAAGGAAAAAGAAAAGCCATCCTGGGTCACTTTACATTTCTTTCTTTCTTTCTTTGTTGAAATAGAAAAGCTTATAAAAAAACAGAAATGATACTTTACTTATAGGCTTGCAGGCTAAAAGTCAGCATGCAGAAAGAAAAGAGAAAGCAAGCAAGCCATCCAATGCATTAAAATGAGGTTTCTTAGTTACAAAATTTAGCAGGTTGAAGATCAGGATGCAATAGAACAGGGTTGTCAATCTCACATTGTCACGGTGGTGTCACGTGACGTAGCAGGACTTCCCCCCCTTTGCTAAACCGGGTGTGGCTGTGGCCAGTGTGTGACGCATCCAGTCCGTGGGCCATGAGTTTGACAGCCCTGCAATAGAAGGACTTTTCCCTCTGATAAGTTTGGCAGTACTAGCTAATAAGAGAAAAATGTGGTTTCTACTTATGGTGAAATAATACCCCATTGCTGTTTGCTCTCTGATCTATACCTCTGAGGCAGGTTTAGCAGATGAGGCTTCTGGTAGATTTTTTTGTTTTCAAATCAGTCCAGTGGCTTTTGCTAGGAGCAAGGAACTTCTGACCAACAAGTTTATTTCCATAACTTCAATAGGTAAAATTCTAGCTCTGTTTGTTTTTGACATACCTTAAAAACTCTTGTTTGCATATGATTCAGTCGACGCTTTATTTGCCCCCAATGTTTGCATTTAGATATTACAATGAGAATTTCAAAGCTTTCATTTCCAATTTTATTTAACCACAACTTAGCAATAGTTCGGAGCCTATAGTATTATTTATCTCTTTGGTTTGTAGAAACAAACCACCTTATAAACCATAAATTGAAGTTACTTTATTTCATATAATGATTATTTCACACGATTAAAAACAAATCTCCAGTATGAATAATCAGAAATAGAAGTAAAGCTTAACATGAGAAGTACACAACTTCTAGAGGGACGCTACATTGTTCCCAGCATATAAAGCAAGATTTATTATGACACAATATAGAGAACCCTTTCTTGAAGTTCTAATCTGAGCCCACAGGGGGGTGCTCAAGGCAAAGTCTTCTATTTTTCTCTAGGGGATAAGAGAATCCTTTCCACTGAATAGGAATTGATAACTGAAAGGTAGTATTTTTGGATGTCCCAAGTTTCTTAACAATCAAATTGTGCCAGAATAGTTCCCATCCTCTGCACCAGGCTTTTACATTAATTAATGAGTGAAACTAGTATACTTTCACAAATAAAACTGGAGACTTATGTACTATCATATATGGATCTATCTATCTATCTATCTATCTATCTATCTATCTACCTACCTACCTACCTACCTACCTACCTACCTACCATCCATCCATCCATCCATCCATCCATCCATCCATCCTACCCTACCCTACCCTACCCTACCCTACCCTACCCTACCCTACCCTACCCTACCCTACCCTATCTTCTGGGCAGCTTAACATACAAAACAATACTATAAACAATAAAACCCAAAAGATAGCATCACACAAAGAAATAACCAAACTCTCTCCTCCACCAGCAGAAAGAGAGAGGAAGATCTATGCAACTACACTAAGTTATGAACCAGTATAATAAAAGTTATAGAAGATGCTTTAATGCTTTTTTTAAAGGCTGGAAAGATAGACATCATAGAAATATCTGGAGGAATATTATTTCAGAGGACAAATTTACAGCCAGTATTTGTTCATATTCTGGAAGTGTATAGTAATGGTATATTGAATTTGTTGATACTACCTAGAGAAATACTATGCTGTACTAATAGTCGTCTTACTTGTTTGCCCTGCATGATTGCAGGGCCTGCTTTTTTAAGACTGTACTCACCTAGTTTTTGCAGTGAAGCTATTAAGCCATGAAACAGTGATGAGAGGGTTTGTTTATCAGCTGCTTATTGCAGAGCTTGGCATTGATTTAAGCTGAGAGGAAATGGCTGGACCAAGGTCAACTTGATTTCACAGCTTGCTTCCATGCCTAAGGGGGTACTAGAACTTGAATCTTTCCAGTCCTACTCCAGCACCTAAGCAGTTCTAGTTTTCTGTAACATTATGTAGCAATGCAATTACAATTAATAATGCTGCCTTAATAATAGTAATAATGAGAGCTAACATAGTGTGTTAGTTATAGTGTGTATTTGGATTGAAGATTCACTGGTTGAAGTCTACTGTCAGCTGAGAAATCTCACTAGGTGACTTTGAGTCAGTAACTCTCTTATTTCAGCCCCCCCCTCCCCCCAGTTGTGTTAAAAACTGGAAGAAAGGCTGAGACTTCAAATGACTTTCTCCATTCTTGTTGCATTTTGTTGTGAGGAAACTATCTTCTGGTACCTCTGTCCTTGATCTTTCTAAAATCCTTCTCTCCAGTCTCTCCCTTTAACTTCTAACCAGGATACTATTTTATAGCTGAACCTAATTTGGGAATCACAAACATTACCTAGGATTGTGTGCTGATGTCTTGAAAAAGAAATAGGGTTACATTTTCTACTAAAGACACAAATACAAATACAAGCTATTGCCACATGGTGGCATCAAGCCCGTAGAATAGGCCTATCCCAAACTTTATCTGATATCTATATTTGAACATAGATAATCCGTCCTCTCCCTCTCCTTGTTTTGTTTTACAATTTGTCATATTTTAACAAGTCATGTTGTTTCACTTTTCTTGGTATAGTCTACACTAGCTAGAAATTGAATCTTCTCTTTGGTGATGGTAGTGTCCCAAGTATGTGTCCTACTAAAGAGCTACAGTTTTTCTTCTTCATAGACATTTATCTTGGACTGATTCTTGGACATATGTGTATTGAACTTGCTTTCAGATATAGAAACGTTTGTTTTTTTAATAAAAGAAAAAACTGCTCTCCAGTGCCAGCCTGCTTTGGGATACTTGAATTGCAGTTGCTTCCAGAGGAAAGTATTTTATAATCCTTTGTGTCTTCCTGAAGATAACATTAGTTAACAGTGTCCTTTTCTAAAACAACATTTTTTATGTTCTTTAATTCCCATTCAAGATGGTGGAAGTGGTTTTCAGACGTTTTATCTTCAGAGGATCTTCCTTGTAGTAATGTATATACCAAGAAGCTCTGATCTATTAAGGAAGATTTCTCCAAGCTGACACCCTTCAGATACGTTAAGCTTATAGGTCCCAAATTCCTGATCAGCTTTGCCAATAATTTAATAGTGCCTTCACCAAGCCTATATGCGCTCCATCCTCTGCTGATTAACAGTTCTCTGTGCCTTCGTGTGTCAGAAGTAAGTTGGTAGCAGTGAGCAAGATGTTGTTCAAGGAAGCTCTTGCCAGACCATTGTAGGACTTTTTGTTCCTTAAGGCAAAAAGTTAAAATGTATATGAAATGGGAAGAACAGTTTGGACCAGTTTTATGGCCACATTCACTGTATCTGTTGACAGGTCCTTAAAGAAGCCACTTCTTTTCTTAGGTCCACATGTTAGCTGTCTAATTATCTAATATAAGCTGTGTAATGTTTTCCTTTTACTCTTCAGAAAACTAGGGACAATCCCTTTGAAACATTTCCCCCAAGTCCTACCTTCTATGGCCTGAAATATCTTTTATGCACTGGTTGGCCAGTCTGCAGCTCTCCCTCTTGTCTCCTGCAGTCATTCCCACATACCATTACATCAATCCCAGGAAACTAAGTATTTGAGTTAAGGAGATATTAACTCAAGGGGATGTTTCTGGGCCTTTCGTTCTCTCACCTCCTGAACAGGAGAGGTTATTAGTAGCTTTCTTGTAAGGAATGCATTGGATATTTGTGGCAGCCAAATACAAACAAAAGTGCCTTTACTACTCCAAATTCAGGGGATAAATATGTCCTCACCACCCCTTTCTTTAAAGACTACACTTTATAGAGTTTCTGGTAAAAAATGTCAGATTTATTTGGGAGTGTTATGAGTAAAATCAGTCTCTGATTGAAATTAAGAGAGATTTTGAAGTCCAAATATATTTTGTAATAAAATTTTATTAGGAAAAAAGAAAAAAAAACAAAAATGGATACAAGTAATACTTTCATGAAGGAGAATAATTGGATGAAGCAAAACAATGCACATCTGTGGCAAAAGTAAATGTGCTGCATGCACATTTATTAAAGGAGCCAGCTGTGATCAGAATTTCCTCATCACATAACACTGCCCATTGATAAACTCCTGTGTTTTTATTTTACTCTCTTTGCATAAAACATTTTTTCAACAAAAAATTGCCCCTAATCCAATAAGAGAAACAGAAAAGTAAAGAAACATGGTATTTCTTTAGTTGTAACCTTTCAACAAGGACTGTGCTCTACCAGGAAATGTTGGTCATGAAGTTAGCTAACTGAATATTGCCAGAACTGGCTCTCAGGACTCAAGAAATTTACTCTGAGTTATTTGAAAACTATAGCTGTGTTTTGTAGATGTTGCTTACTCTCCCTTGTCACTTTTTCATTTAGAAACATTTCCAAGAAAAGTGACCGGCCTGTCACTATAGGGTGAAATGCATCATATATTAAGCTTTGGTTGAGAACTGAGAAGCTGCTTTCTGAGTCCTAACCACTTCACCCAAATTCTTTTCATTAGGGATACTCTAGAAAAAAGGAGGCTTTATATATCAGTAAAATAAGTTAGAAGTAGGATTAGTCTGATTAATTTGTTTGTTTTGTCATGACAATAATTGTTCCTTTAATATATTAAATGTGTCCTAATTTTAAATCATAGGATATGTGTGTGTATGTGTGTGTTTGTGTGTCTGAAGAGAAGGACTAGGAATGACAGGATAGCAGTTTTCCAATATTTGGGGGGCTTCACAGAGAGGAGAGTGTCAACTTATTTTCCAAAGCATCTGAAGGCAACACAAGAAGTCACCAATGGAAACTTAACAAAGAGAGAGAGAAAAAAAGAAAGCTGTCTAGAATAGCCTCACAGTGAGATAGGCAGCAAATAAATTTAACAAATAAATAAATAAGAGAACTCCAACCTAGAACTAAGGAGAAATTTCCTGTCAGTGAGATCAATCAATCAATCAATCAGTAGAATGGCTTGCCTCCAGAAGTTGTGAGTATTCCATCACTGGAGGTTTTTAAGAAGAGATTGGACAGCCATTTATCTGGAATAGAATAGGGCTTCCTACCTGAGCAGGGTAGGTCCCTTCCAAATCTGTTATTCTGTATTCTGTATTTTAGTAGAAAGTTACACATGCTGCAGTGTTAAATGCATAAAAATAAATTTCAAGCTAAGTTTATTTTGTCTTCTTCCACGAGCATGTAGATGTCTTTGGAATGCTCCCAAGGTTGCCAGAAATGCTTCAACCTTCACAAGATTGATATTAATAAAATTTACAAATAAATACACTTAGAGAGGGGAACTGTCCTGGGAGATTCATGAGGTTATCCTGAAGGAAGCAAAGAAAAAATATATAATTAAAATACATGGATGGATGGATGGATGGATGGATGGATGGATGGATGCAAAAATTTTGTAAATGCCTATATCAAAGAAGTTAATGATCATTTTCAAAATACTTTTTGCTGCTTAAAATTTTAATATCAAAACAACCTTTCCTTTATAAGCCAGAATGTTAAGATCTACCAAAGAATTATTCTCTGCATCCTCCCATTGGGAATAGTACAGTATATGGAGATACAGCAGGATTTCTTGGCTGTAGCACCTCAATTATGAAATGCTCTCCCTGCTCAGAAATCAAAGTGTTGGTTTGGAAAGGCCTAGCTATTCATCTGGACTTTTGATTTTTGCTGACAGCAAGGTTAAGGTTTAATCAAGGACACGCAGTAATCCTTCAGGCTAATGAAAGAACCTAGTTTTGTTGTTCCCAGAATCTATGCTGCTTCCATTAGCCTACTTCTGGCCCTCTTTTTTTGATTCTGTAAAAGGAGTCGGAGAGCCTATGTGCTACATGTACGTGCTGCATGTATCTTTCCTGGCTCCACTCAGATTTGGCAGCAAGATGACAAAATTTTCAGCAGTGTTGTGTTTTGGGGTTTGTTTTTTCTTTTCAGAACCAAGTGGAGAGTAATTATGTGAACTGTATTTAAATAATTTAATTTTAATTAAGCTTAAATTCAATATTTCACCAGGAGTACAGTCCCTAGCACGGTATTAAAAAGGAAATATGACGTCTCCTCCCCACAAACTCCCCCTCCTTATCTAGCAGGTAGTGAAATTCTGGTGTACAGTATGCAAAGGTATTAGCTAAAATATTTTTTAGTATCAAATCTGATTCAGGCCTCTGTGTTTCTACAGAATGGTTTTCTAGCTGCCTGCATGCCTCCTTCAAACTGATGCCCTGAATCAGCCGTCACCAACTTGATGCCTTCTATGTATTTGGATGTCACCTGCCCCTTAATGTCTTGCCCACACTAAGAATCCTGGGGATTAAAATCTCAGCACATCCAGAAGGCATCAGAGTAGGGAAGATCGCTATAAAACCTTATGGATTCTGGCTGAAATTTGCTACACCAGTTGTAGAGAAGGACATGATCTAGACCATCTGTAAAACTGATGTTGGAGTTTATTAATATGAAGAGCAGCCTAAGGTTGGTACAATCCTCCAGGCCCATTTATTGCCTTCTGATTTAGCGAATACCCTTTTTGTTAATTGATTCTTTCTAGTAAGTCCTCAAAATGAACTGTGCATCACATCAATCCCTTCCCCACTTTTATTGATGGGTTGGAAAGGAGGCCAGAAGCAGACTTTGAAAATTCTTTCCAATGAAAGAATTTTCACTGTTGGTATTTTCTTACTATTACTTTCTGTATGGATGTTGTTGGTTTTTTTTTTTTAATCAATTGCCTTGTGTGTCATCATGCAAAACTGGAAGGCAAACATTTTTATTAAGGACCAGAAGACCCTTGCTTCTCACAGAGCATTCTGGACAGTGGTGGGTTGCTACTGGTTTGCCCCGGATCGGGTGAACCTGTAGCAACGGGGGCGGGGGGAGCGTCCGCTCACCTGCTTGGACATTTCTGCACGTGCCCCCACGAGCAAACCAGTGGTGACGGGATTTGAATCCCACTACTGTTTCTGGAGTATACCCACTCTCTACAGATTACAGTTATGGTTTATGAAGCACACGCATGATTTTCTTGCAGTAGGTTTCCTTTTATTTCTTATATAGAAGTGCTTTGCATCAAGTTATATCTAGATTGAAACGATAGTTATTTAAAGTGGTTGTTTGAAAAGGAGGAAAAACTACAGGCTTTGCAGATACAAGAATAAATAAATAAATCAGGCACTGCAATATCTTCCAGGAAATGTGTAATGCAAATATTTTTCCTGAAGTCCCTGTATTGAACGTGCATTCCCTGTTCAAGCTGGTTTCCCAGGATCAGGCGTCTGCTGGGTTCCTCTTTGTTGTCTAATAAGTTCCTCTTATGCTACTTTGTTTCTTGGCCATTTTTTCTGTGCTGGGCTGAAAGCGCTTCTTCCAGAACAGAATGCAAAGGGGACTGGAATCCTTCTCATTCTTCTCACTTGTTCTCTGCCGCTGTGATTGGGGCCTGGCTGAGCAACCTTGGAACATGGATTTGAAAATAACCTCCTCTTGTTTACTCCAGAACTTACTCTGGAAGAAGAAGAGGTTTGACACATTTTTATTTCCTTATCAAAATAGAGAAACTATTTCTGAGGAGGGCTCCCCCCGCCCAAGTTGATTAAAATCCCAGGGACTGAAATTCAACAATAACTGCAGGCAGCCTTTACAAAGTTATCTCGTGCCAGTTTAACTGTGTTTGTTAAATAACAGTCCAAATAAGAATGCCTTATTGTTTCAGAAAGCTAATTTTACTTGTATCTTGAGAGATGCTAAATGAAAGGAAGAAGCCCCTGTGACATACATTTTGTGATCTGGTTTATGGCCACTCACCAATTAGGCAAACACTGAAATCACTTTCAACCAAACATGGAAGCACATTAGGTTCTTGTGAAATACATGGAGACCCAATGAATTTCAAGTAGCAGCAAAACATTACTGGTCACAATGAACAGAGAGAGAGAGAGAGAGAGAGAGAGAGAGAGAGAGAGAGGGAGAGGAGAAGAGGGAGAGATATCCCTGCTTACCTAAATCCTTAAACTGCCAAGCACTAATTAGGGCAGGGGTTCTTAACCTTTTTGCCATTACTCCTCTTGTAAGTAAACACTTCTCCTAAAAATCCAACACCAAAATGAACAATGAAAACAATACAAAGAAATTTCGGGAAAGGTGGATTGCAGGAACTGGGTATGTCTAGTCTTCCAAATAGAAGGACCCAGGGCAACATGATAGCAGTCTTTCAATATTTGAGAGGCTGTCACAAAGTACAGAGGGTTGACTTATTCTCAAAAGCACCTGAGGGCAGGATAAAAAGTAACAGATGGAAGCTTATCAAGGAAAGATCCAGCCTACAACTAAGGAGAAATTTCCTGACAGCTAGAATAATTCATCAAAATGGCTTGCCATCAGAAGCTGTAGGTGCTCCAATCCTGGAGATTTTAAAGAAGAGATTGGACAACAATTTGTCTGGAACTGTATAGAGCCATGATGGCAAACCTATGGCATGTGTGCCACAGGTGGCACGCGGAGCCATATCTGTGGGCACACGAGTGTTTCCCTAGCTCAGCTCCAGATGCATGCATGCACCAGCCAGCTGATTTTTGGGCGTTTCGTGCCCACCGGAAGTTGGGAAACGGACCATTTCCTCCTCCAGAGGGCCTCCGGAGGGGTGGAGAAGGCCGTTTTTGCCCTCCCCAGGCTCCTAGAAAGTCTCTGGAGCCTAGAGAGAGTGAAAAATGGGCCTACCGGTCCCACCATGCCATCACGTGCCAAAAGCAGGGGGAGCGCAATGGGGTCGCGCGCACATGCGTGGGGGGCGGGGCGCATTGAATTATGGATGTGGGCACACGGGCACATTACCCCCCTGTGCTCCCCCCTGCTTTTGGCACGCGATGGCAAAAAGGTTAGCCATTACTGGTATAGAGTGTCCTGATTGTGCAGGGGGTTGAACTAGAAGACCTCCAAGGCTCCTTCCAACTCTTGTTCTGTATTCTGTATAACAGTGTAACTCAGAGGTTCTTCCTGGGTCTCTATTTGCACCTCCCCAAGGAAGGAGAAACCCTGAGTTAGAGTGACAGAAGCCATCAAGTCTTGATTCAGGATAACTCAAAGACTGGGCAGGCTTCAAGACTCTTGAAACAGTCTCTACAGGAGAATGTCAAAGAAGTCAAAGCTTCCATTGGTTTTTACTTGACCTCTGAGCCCAGTTCAACATGCTGGTTATCTTCTATAAAGTTGTATATAGCATGGTTGTTGTTCAGTTGCTAATTTGTGTCTGACCCTTCACAACCTCTTGGACCATAATAGCACGCCAGTCTCCCTTGTTCTCCACTTTTCTCTTGGACTTTGCCCAAATTCATGTTCATTGCATTGATGACACTATCTAACCATCTCATTCTCTGCTGTCCCCTTCTCCTTCAATCTTTCCCAATGTCAGGGTATTTTTCAAGGAGTCCTCTCTTCTCAATAGATGGCTAGTATTTGAACTTCAGCTTCAGTATCTGTCCTTCTAAAAAAACAATCATGATTGATTTTCTTTTTTTTTTATTGAAAAGTTTTATAAAAGATACAAACATTTTCTCCCCCCCTTCCACCCCTCCACCCTCACCCCATCCCACCCCCCTTGCCTACCCACCCACCCTCGACTTCCCAGAACAAGCACAGGGTATAGCATTCACAAACATAAAACTAAAATATGCTAACAATTTGTTGACTTCAAATTCTCCTAGGTCTTTAACTCCTTATAACTCAAACCACTGTAAACATAAACTAAAAATTAACAATATTTCATTCATAAGCTATATGAAACTTCTTAGTCTGATACTTGTTTTGAATATAGTCAATCCATCTTCTCCATTCCAATATATATCTTTCGTTTGAATGATCTTTAAGATATGATGAGATTTTCGCCATTTCTGCCAAATGTGCGACTTTTAGTGTTCATTCCTCAATAGTAGGTGGATCTTCTTTCTTCCAATACTGTGCCACCAGTAGCCTGGCTATGATTGATTTTCTTTAGGATTGACTCATTTGATCTTCTTGCAGTCTAAGAGACTCACAAGAGTCTTCTCCAGCACCAGAATTCAAAAGCATCAATACTTTGGCTTCAGACTTGCCGCTTGCGAAGCCCCGGCCAGGAGAGTGGCCCACTGACAAGTGGCTGGTTGGTGCTGGCCTGTTGTGTCCTGCCGCCGCAGCCTCGCCCGTCATTGAGATCGCCGTCCCCGATGTGTGCTGCTCCATGCCCTCCCCACCTCCACCACCCCTAGGTATGGCGAGCCCTGTATTGGGACTCGACAGGCGGCTCCCCCCTACCAGGACCGCACCTGGAAGATAGGAGATAGATGGGTTAAGCACAGCACCCTGACATGCATTCCCACCATCTGGTTTGCCAGGATAGTGCTTGTGGAACTTGTTAAGCAGGCGCTGGGTCTGCACATCCTACTCCGCCACCCATGAGGCGTCAGTGGCAGGTTACCCCTTCCACTGTATCAGGTACTGCAGTTTTCCCCTATGGAGGCGTGAGTCTAAGACTCTTTCTATTTCGTATCTCTCCTCCCCTACAGGCCCTGGTGGCTGGAGAAGGGGCCAGACGTTGGCCTCTTCTACAGATTTCAGGAGGCTGCTGTGGAACATGGGGTGTACCTTCCCCAGCAAGGGTGGAAGTTTCAGTTCCACGGTTACAGGATTGATCAGCTGCACAATTGGGAAAGGCCCTAGGTACTTTGGGCCTAGTTTCTTGCACGGTACTTTTAATCTGAGATATTTAGTGGAGAGGTACACCTTATTCCCCACCCAAAACGGCTTGTGGGACACCCGTTTTTTGTTGGCCTGGGCCTTATGGGTTTCGGCTGCCTTCCACAGTGCTGTGGCGGTGGCGGAACATGTCAGGCTGGCGCCAACCAGCTGCTCGTCAATGGGCTGCTCTCCTGGCCAGGTTGTTGAGATCGCCGTCCCTGGTGTGTGCTGCTCTGTGCCCTCCCCACCTCCACCACTCCCAGTTATGGTGAGCCCCAGATGGGGACTCGACAGGCCTCTTCAGTAGTGGCCTCTACCTAATGGGGATATACTTTGCTGTTATTCTCTTGACATTTCAAAAAGCACAAAGACATTTATTTCAGTGATATTTGGCCATTTGTGAAGAATGATGGGTGTTGGTCTAATATTTGTTTCTGCTTTTAGTTTATAATGTTATATTATGATGTTATTATAGATAAATCATATTATCATAAATTATATTATAATCTTGTCCATGGCCCAAAGTCTTTTAGATTGGAATGGTATTAAGGTAAAGTAAAAACAAAACAAAAAACAAAAAAAAAATAATATTAAATATTTTGTGTCATCTGCTTAGAGAAACAACAACCCCCAACACTTTATTATATCATTGACACTTATTGATGAGCAAATTAACCTTGGTCCCTCCTGAATTAATGAACTTCTGCACTGAGGATTCCTGGTCCCACTTGCCATTGTTGAGCCCTGAAGCTTCTGCTGGGAAATTAACAAGCAGAGACCTTCACTGATAAAACAAACAGTTTTTCTGATTTTCCATTGGCTTTTAAGCCTTCTGAGGAAAGTCGTTTGACACATACACACCAAAAAAAAAAAAAAATTTCATTTAGGTTTCAATTGTCTTGTCACGTTTTTGCTGGCTGTATAATAATTTTAAAAATTAATATCTCTTAGTTCCATTGGTAGAATGAAGGTGCAAAGCATTAAATTGACAGTGGTTGTAAAATATATATTAACAATTCTAAATAAGTGAGCATTTCATATTTAGGTTTACACATCTCTTAAATTTTTTAAGCTACTCCATAAATAATATATTATGGACCAAGTATATGAATGTGACAAGAATGCATTGTTGACATATACTGTCTGACAACTTAAAGCTATATTGCCAGATAAAATGTCATCATAATGGATATTCATTAGCTTCTCTAAAAGCAGAACTACTCTAAACTTGTTGAGCTTCATACATGGTGAGCATGTCCATGTGTTAGATTATTATTTTTCTGAGTTGTATGAGTATCACACTATATCGGGGTGGGCAATCTGCACCTGCAAGAACCCCACTTAACCCCGTCTTGCAACCTTCAAAGTAGTCTCAATTTGGGTGGCTGAATTTTAGAAAGCAAAAATGCTCATGTTTGGTGGTATGTTTTTTTCCTATGTTTTGCTAAAATAAAATGCAAATAGATGAATTAATTCCTTGTTTGCTCCATAAATTTACCCTTTCATCAGATGGGCTACACATTTTCATCCCTCACCCAGTGAGCCCAATGCACTCTTGCCTTCGCTGCTGATAGCACTTCGGGCCTGATTTTAATAAGCATGACCTCAGCAATAGAAAGTTTGCTTGCTCCACTTTACAAATTCAGTTACATAGTACCATCAATTTGGGGTTTAATGACATAATTTTTATTCTATATTTTAATTTAGCTACTCTAAATAGTTAACCAGTCAAACTAATTTTACACATTGCTATTAATTTTCAGTAATGCTTATTGTATGCTGAGTTCAATTTGATTAAAAAGCAGTGTATCTTTATAAACAAACAATGGGAATTTAAGGCATGATGCTATGTCTTAATTTAATTCTACCCTTCTTTTTCATTGGTGGACTGTACAGATAATATTTTTATTAATGATATTATTTTGTTACTATTCGTAATTTATTTAATGATAAATAATGTTTAATCCCTAGTAAAAGTCAGCAGAACAAATCTAGACAAGCTTTATCCTTGCATGGTCTCCTCACCTTCTTCAACACAGCAGCCAGCCAAACAAATCCATAACCTTTATTTTACATTTCAGATTAACTGCCGCTTGCTGTGCTGTCTGACCTTGGAGGAACAATATAAGTCTTAACTTGGATAAATGGAAAGAAGCCAACTTCATTTAAGAGTTTATCACTTTGTTTTATTTTGATTAACCATAATTACAATCAAACATAGTTTACAGTTTGGACAACAAGCTAAACTGGAGATAATTTAAAAAAACAGCAAACTTCATTAATCCCTTCTGAGCCACATGTTGTTATTGTTTTTTAACTTTGGGGCCAAATTTATATATATCTTTTAAAATTGTTTTTAATGTTTGTATCTATGTTTTTTACTTTGGCTGTATACCGCCCTGAGTCCTTCGGGAGAAGGGCGGACTATAAATTGGATAATAAATAAAAAAAAATAAAAAAAATGAGAAGTATATTCACAAAGTAAAAGAAGACGGAAGTTCAAAATTGATATGAATTCAATTTTTTTGTTTTTCATGACACAGATTGGTATTTGCTAACTTCATGCGTGATGATGGCTACCCATTAAGACAGTTTTAGAGGAGAATTGGAACAGATTCATGGAGGGTCAGATTAACAGTGGCTACTAGGCTTAATGACTGATTTTAGAATCCTAGGCAGAAAGCCTGGAAAACCAGCTGCTGGGGAAAAAAAACATGGAAGAGGTTTATAACTTTTCTGTAACTCTTGGTAAGTTTCTCAGATACCCATGGTTGGGTCCATTCTGGACTAGACATGACTTTGGCTTAATTCACAAGGCCCTTCTTATATTTTTAGAAATGGAAATTAGCCCCAGATGTTCAGAATACTTTTGTCATCAACATCGCATATATTCACCAATATTCACTGAGAAGATTGTGGGGCCTTTTCACACTTGAAGCTGGCTCAGGTGCCAGGCTAGGAGCCTATATTTATCCTTTCTACGATGCGAGAACCCAAGTGTTATGCTAGCATAGCTGCAGTAAATATAAACCCACTCAGCTGCTGATGCAAATAAAAGAAAATTCTCCTTTTTTTTTTTTTTAAACATACAGGATGATTTGCAATGGAAGCAGCAAATACCTTAAAATGGCTAGAAGCCTATATGTGTTGCTTGGTAGCAGTATAGTTATTTTTCATCTTTTCTTTTTTAATATTCTGTTTGCAGGAATGGCGAACAGAGCATCTAAAATAACCACTTTCACATTGCAACAAACACATCATCATTTGCTTAAAAAGAGTTATAATTACAGTTGACGAAGCATGGCCACCATAAAAATGCATTAGTTTAGCTTGACACATTAATTACCTGTTTTTGCAGATGTTTTTATATATTGTTGTGCGAACAGATTACAAAATAATTACAGGAAAGTCATATGGAAAACAAGCTAAGGGGGTGGTTTCTCGCCTAAATATTTTCATTCATGTGAATTTGTGCGAGGCACAGCTGCAGTATAGCAAATGGGCAGAGAGAGAGAGAGAGGGAGAGAGAGAAACGGAGGAATCTCGAAGGGTTTTTATTTGAAGGTCTCTGTCATCAGCATTATCACACTTTTTATATCTTTCTTCAGAGGACAATCTTTTTTTAAAAAATAAACCAACATTGCCTTATTTATAAAAGTCTGATTCAGGTAAAAAAAAAACCTCTGATCGTCATCAAATGAAACACAAATATCTGCTGGTATCAAGAAAGACATCTATATAGGAAATGAATATTTTGTTTGAAGAAAGATGACCTTGCTTGATTGTGCTATAAAGACTAATTAAAAGCTTTAATATACCTAACACATATTCCTGATGTTTTTTTAATGTTTTAAAAAAACCTCAAAAGCATAAAAATCTCAAGGATTATTCAGAAGTAACATGACTTCAAATTCTGTTGAAAATCTCAGGACACATGAAGGCAATGGGAACTTGAATATTTGAAAATCATTAGTTTTGGCTTTTAATGTTTTTAGCAATATAATTAGAGGTGGTTGTTTTTTTTAGCAGGGATGTTATTGTTATTACAGGGCCAAAAATTGTTATAAAGAATTGGTATTATGGTTCTTTCATTTAAGGAGAAACAAATAACTGAAAATAGCACATTAAAAATATTTACATTGTGAGATATTAACTGATTAATTATGTATAACATTCAACACATGTAAGAGATAATAAAATGAAAATCTAAAATTTGGCAACACTTCTAAGTCCAGTGAGTGAGTATCTGAGAAAAGTAGAAAGGAGGAACAAAAGAGGATAGAATTCATTAATTGAATTTGGTGCTATCATAACCTAGTAAACATTATATAGGTAATCCCTAGATTTTGGAATGTCTTTTTGTTTCTGGGTATATGAGTGCCTATTTTTAATCTTTTAAATTTAAAAAAGTGCCATAGGAATTGGAGGGTTTAAGCCACCCGTTAGAACATCATAAAATCCTAAAAAAATTAAAACATACTTTTTATTGGTTATATCTATGTGTGAAGGTCTTCTCCCCTCTCCCTACCCCTCTATGCTAGGTGGCTAAATTTTGTGAAAATTTGTTTTTATATAGGAGTGTGAGTTTGAAGATTGATTGGTTTTATATATTACAGGCAAGATTTTACGGAAACACTGGGAAACATTTCTCATTTATCTCATGGGGATGTATTTGTACTAACATTGGAATGGAGAGGAAAATAAATTGCAATAGCTCAAGGCAAGAGCCCACTCTCCTTTTGGAAGAGTCTGAAGATTTGTCTCTGTTGACTTGCATGGGGATCTCAGAGGAACACGGAACCTTGGGATTGGTTAACGCTTGGAGAACCCTCCCCCTCCCCTTTTAACTTGGATTATTCTATCCTTGTTTTAATGGCCCCCTTTTATTGAAATACAGGTTGTCCTCGACTTATGACCACAATTGAGCCCAACATTTTTGTTGCTAAATGACACATTTGTTAAGTGAATTTTGCTCCATTTTACGACCTTTCTTGCCACACTTGTGAAGTGAATCCCTGCAGTTGTTAAATTAGTACCACGGTTGTTCAGTGAATCTGGTTTTTCCATTGACTTTGCTGGTCAGAAGATCGCAAAATGTGATCACATGTTCCCGGGACACTATAACAGTCATAAATGTGAGTCAGTTCGCAAGTGTCTGAATTTTGATCATGTGATCCTGGGGATGCTGCAAGAATCATAAGTGTGAAAAATGGCCAAAAGTCCCTTTTTTCAATGCTGTTGTAACTATGAACGGTCACTAAATGAACTGTTGTAAGTCGAGGACTACCTGTATCAGATTTTAATATGTTTTTTTTTCTATAAAATTTAGAGACATATATCAAATTCACATCTCTGTGAGATGTGAGCGATCTTACAGATCTGAGTGAGATGGGTGGGTTCTAAATTTGATTGTTGTTATTAATTATGAAGTTATGTCTGACCCATCGCGGTCCTGTGGACAATGTTCCTCCAGGCCTTCCTGTCCTCTACCATCCTGCAATTCCCTCTACATGGGCCTGCCCCTGAGATGCATCCAGAGACTCCAGCTGATCCAGAATGCAGCCGCACAGGTTGTTACGGGAGCCCCTCGTTACTCCCATATAACACTCCTCCTGCGTGAGCTGCACTGGTTACCAGTGGTTCTCCGGGTCCGCTTCAAGGTGCTGGTTCTCACCTATAAGGCCCTACATGACTTAGGTCCGGGATATTTGCAGGACTTTCTCCTGCCTGTCTCTCACCGTCCTGTTTGCTCACATAGGGCCACTCTCCTCAGGGTTCCGACGGCGAGCCAATGTCGTCTAGCGGTGCCCAGAGGTAGGGCGTTCTCTGTGGGTGCTCCCACCCTCTGGAATGAGTTACTTACCGAGCTCCGGACAGCTCCTGATCTTCGCTCCTTCTGTCGGGACCTGAAGACTTGGCTGTTCAAGCAAATAGGCTGACTCTGATTCCGGATTTTATTATTTATTATTAATTAGTTATTTGGTTTAAAATGGGATTTTATTGTACATGTTTCTTAACTTGTGTTTGCCGCCCTGAGAAGGGCGGCATATAAATACATGTAATAAATAAATAAATAAATCCTCTGGAGTCCATTTAAGATCATGCTAAATTTGATATATAAACAAATAAAAATAAGGTGGGAAGAGAAAACACTTAAACGGGATCTAGGATTGGAAGGGCTATAGTGGATCATATTAGGGAATCTGTAGAACAGTTCTATAGAAAAAAAGTGAAGGCTGGGATAAGTAGATCTTGCATGATTGGAGTGGAGGGTGAAAGTGTTTCCATAAACTTTCTGTGAAATAGGATGCTATTACAGAAAAAAAATGGGTTCAGTAGCATTATTTGGATTTTTGGTGTTCAGAAGTTGTCACAGATGTTTGTCTAGTGATGTAATATCTTACTACAGTAGCCAATTTTTGATGAACATCCTGTGGTAGCCATTTGGTGATAGGAGCAACAAGGCATTAAAACTTCTAGTGACCACTTTTCTCAGACCATAACTGAAAAAGAAATTGTTGCAGAGGTTTCAGGCTTATAAATATATTCCTTTATGGTACACAGGAGAATCAAGTCCAACTCGTCGTGAAGCAGTGAAGAGGAAGACTTCAGAATATCTGATGAGAGCAGAAAAAATTTCCAGCATTTACTGTAGACCCTCATCAGAAGATGGCTCAATACTTGGTGTAGGTTCTTTTTATTTCTAAAATAATTTAATTTTCTTGTGTTGGTATACACATATGGACATATGTTGTGTCTCCTTCACAACTGATTGAATTTCTTTATGGTTAACAGTATCAAAAATATAAATGTGATAGATAAATAAATGAATATGGTTTATGCTAGATAAATAAATGCATGCATATATGGAATAAAGGGCTAAAAACATAGTGAAGGAAAATATCCCACAGTCTTCTGGTCCTAGCTGATTCTTCAGAAATGTTACATATCCATTATTAGTTAAGAAAGAATACCACAGCCAAGATCAGCATTAGCATCATTATACATAGCTAAGGAAAACACTTTTTAATTTTTTCCTTGTTAGTGAGATAAGAACAAGTAAATTGCTAGAGAGATTTATGTAACCTTGAATTTAGAGAAGATGGATGTAATCCTTAGATCTTATTTGTGAGGATCAGGCAATCTGTTATCTTGACTACAGATTATGTGTGTATTAAAGAAATAATTAGGGACGGGATTGTCTCAGATTGGGATCCTGGTGTGGTAAGCATGGAGTGTTAATTCTTCTCTTGCTGCAATCCAATCTGGAATGTGTTCTGTGTTCCTGAAATTAACATTGCTAAGCAAAAGATTAACAGAATAACCAAATTGGAAGGGAACTTGGAGGTCTTCTAGTCCAATCCCCTGCTCAGGCAGTAAACCCTATACCATTTCAGACAAATTGTTGTCCAATCTCTTCTTAAAAACTTCCAGTGTTGGAACATCCACAACTTCTGGAGGCAAGTTGTTCCACTGATTAATTGTTCTAACTGTCAGGAAATTTATCCTTAGTTCTAAGTTGCTTCTGTCCCTGATTAGTTTCCATCCACTGCTTCTTGTCTTCCCTTCAGGAGCTTTGGAGAATAGGTTGACTCTCTCTTCTATGTGGCAGCCCCTTAGATATTGGAACACTGCTATCAAGTCACCCCTAGTCCTTCTTTTCATTAAAGTAAACATACCCAATTCCAGCAATTATTCTTCGTATGTTTTAGCCTCCAGTCCCGTAATCATCTCTATGGCTCTTCTCTGTGCTCTGATTCACTGATACCAGTGGGGACTTATTAAACTCCTCTCCTCCTGGGAGGAGAAGGAGAGAAAGCATCAAAACAATGCTTTGGTCCTGATCAAATTGAGCTTTCCATGAAGTCAGTTTGTTAAAACAAAAAATGCTGCACTTAGAATGCAAAACAGTGCAGAAACATGTAATATGAGATAAAGTGAAATGATAACAAGATCAGATTTGGAGAAAGCAGATTGGGAACATTGAAGAAAAGACAGTATCCTGTAGAGATGTGATAAAGAATGTCTTGATGGTCATCTGAATACTGAAACTTTCTGGTGCTATGATTTTTTTACATGGATTTTTTTTAACAAAAGAGATAGAACTAGTACAGCATTTGTAGTATTGAAATTGCTGTATTTTTTCGAACTCCAAGCCCAAGAGCTTTTGACAAATCTTGGTTTTACTCTACCTTAGTAACAGCAACAATATAATAAAATAATACAATGAACCTCCCTGAGACCATTTTCTTCTTACTCTTGGAATCTTTTCTACAGCTCTTGTGTGATTGTTGATGACTGCACTGGTGAAGAAATGTTAAAATTTCAGTTCCCCATTTGGATCACAAAATGACCACAGAGTCTTTGGCTTTACTTTAAACAATCCTGATAATAGTTCAAGCTCTTCAGTGGAGATAGGGGAATGGTGCAGGGTGAGCATACAGAGGAATAATCTATTGAACTGAACAGCAATTAATCTGCTTTTTAAGCTTGTTTTCATTGAGAGAGAAAAAAACTGGGGGAAATCTCTTCTGCAATAGAAGTCTTCATGTAAGCTTCGAAGGATTCGTCAGTCCCCCCTATTCCTGTGGACTGCTTAATTTAACTTAAATTGTAGACGTGCATATGTGTGAAGGGGGACCCAGTCATAACAGAGACTGAAGTTAAAATTCTCTTAGGGTTCTTTCTAGCCTTATAATACTGATCTGCTTAATGAAAGATAAATTTCCTAATCAGCCATTAGACTGGCCTCCATATAAAAAGAACCCATACCCCACTTTTAAGCTGCCATATCAGAAGGAATGTTGCTACTATAATTAATTTCATATTTACAGGCAGACTTAATTTATATTAGTTTTCTTCATTCAGATTTTACCTCACTTTCATGAAATGATATGTACAGAGTGGCTTGTGATAGTAGAACAAAAATAGAGCAATTTAAATATGCGAAAAACATCAAACCTGGGTTTTCTCTGATTATGGCCCTGAATATGAGTTAGAAAATACTTGTAAAGCATATTATCGGCCTTAAACATAATTTTAACAATTGTAAACAGTTCTGTATCACCTAGTGAACTATATTTGGGCATGAATAGGAGTATGTGAGTTTTCAATCTTTTCCTCTGTATTTTGAATGATCTTGAATTTTGCTAAATGATGTTTATACCTTAGGTGCACTTTTGTAAGAAAACCCGGGAAAGAAAATTGTTCATGAGAGTTAGTCATCTGGAATGGCTAATTTGCATTAGCAGTACCAACTGTACTTGTGGTCTTTCTTTTGCAAATTAATAACAGTGATTCTGCTATACAAAATAAAATAAAATAAGATAAGACTTTCTGTGATTTCACTGGAGAAGTTCTCTAGTGTGTTTCCTCAATACTAAACCTAGATTTAGGACATATCATAAGCTCTTATGACTTAATGAGAGCCTGCAAATTCTTGTCTACATAAGTTAGTCCTTAGTTCTGGAAACTGGGCAACTTATGTAGAGGACTGAGGTGGTAGTGCCCAGAAGTGTAAAGTAGCCTATTCTATTTCAGATTGCAGTTTTCAGTGGCATGTATTGCCATCAGGTTGGTGATTATAAAGATGATAGGCAACTGAAGATGACAAGGAGAAAGAATGCTTCCATTTAGATGAGGAAAATGACAGTCTGTAATGAGGAAGATTAATATTCAATTATGTGGCTTTACTTATGGGTCATTTGTTGTATTCATAGTGTAATACATTCCTTGGAATTCTGTAGTAGATCTCATCAAGCTTGAACACTTAAAAATAAATTTATTTGTTTAGTAACAAGTGTACTTCTCCTCAAACTTTCTTCCAAGTTAAGGCATCGCACACAATATTATTTATGCATATGCTTTATTTTATGACCCTGTTTCTGTTCCTTTAGAATTTGAGTAATAATGTGTATGAATAACTTCTCCAGCATTGTACTCGAGTTTTCCTGCTTGCACAAAGAACTAGGAACTGTATGAATTGTGAATATTTTAAAAAATATTAATATTCCTTTTTGCCCTATATCCATTTTCATCTCTTGCAAATTATTTACTATCAACTTATTTTCCCCTCCTTTGCATTAAGGACAAACAGAAAACTTCTTTCATCTGCCTTCCCTCTGATTTATGATAAATTTAGTTTCCTTCAGCCTGGCATTTGCTTCAGCAGGCAACCTTCCTTCAAGTACCACCCTGATTGATGTTGTAATCTTTGATATCTTCCATTAGCCTCCAGGATCACTAAGTTCAAGGCCCTCTTGGAACCTAAGGAGCCCTGCCGAGGAACTGAAGGCCTTTCGAGTCCTTGGGGTGATTGACAAGGTAATTCTTCAGTGTCTCTTCAAGAGTTCAGTCATAAATCGACTGCATGCTGACATTCTGTCTTTGAAGCTGCGGTTCTTAAGGATATGAAACAAAGGAGGAAAATGACTCAAATGCATCTGCACTTTAAAATAACAAAAGTAGAAGGAAAAGAAAAGCTTTTATCTAAGCAATTCATGTAAGGTCATGCAAAATATATTTGAGTAAAAGAATTATGTTTGGTTCCATTCTGTGAGAAGGGCCTTGATTTTAAAAAGAATTGCTCTGCGCACTTTCAGAAAGTTGCCAAGATGGTACCAGGGGACAAACAACTTTGAAAGAAGGCAAGTTGGAAAATTCGACAGCCACTGAAAAGCTGGCAGCCCTAACTCAAAAACTAAGGTCAAGTACCAACAAATAATTTCTTCAGTATTGTTTACTACCTTTTTAGTAGAGCCAATTATTTAATCTTTTTTTAGGTCTGCTGGTTCTTCTTTCCTCAAATCTCCAGGTGACACAAATAATGAATGAGATTTGGATAACTGAAATACCTAAAATGCAGCTGCTATGAGTTTGGTCTAGTTGTTAAGGCACAAGGCTAGAAACCAGGAGACTATGAGTTCTAGATTTGCCTTTGGCATGTAAGCCACGAAAGCCAGCTGGGCGACTTTGGGCCAGTCGTTTTCTTTCAAACCATGAAACAACCACCACAGTCATCATCTATTATTTATAAAAATAATAAAGGCAGGATATAAAAGTCTAAAAATGGTTGTTGATGTTTAGCGGTGCTATATATTGTGTTATCAAATGAAACTGGGTTAATAATAGGTTATAAAGAAAGATACTGATGGCAAATATCGACTTATCTAGATCCGTTCCAGTCGGGCTTCAGGCCCGGGTACAGCACAGAGACGGCATTGGTCGCATTGGTTGATGATCTCTGGAGGGCTCGGGACAGGGGTTGCTCCTCTGTCCTGGTCCTATTAGATCTCTCAGTGGCTTTTGATACCATCGACCATGGTATCATGCTGCACCGGTTGGAAGGGTTGGGGGTGGGGGGCACTGTTTTACAGTGGTTCTCCTCCTTTCTCTCCGACCGGTCGCAGTCTGTGTTGACAAGGGGGCAGAGGTCGACCCCGAGGCCCCTTGTATGTGGGGTGCCGCAAAGATCGGTTCTCTCGCCCCTTCTGTTCAACATTTATTTGAAGCCGCTGGGTGAGATCATCCATGGTTTTGGGGTGAAGTACCATCAGTACGCTGATGACACCCAGCTGTACATCTCCACCTCAGACCACCCCAATGATGCCCTCGAGGTGATGTCCCGGTGCCTGGAGGCCGTACGGATCTGGATGGGGAGGAACAGACTCAGGCTCAACCCATCCAAGACCGAGTGGCTGTGGTTTCCGACGTCCCGATATAGTCAGTTGGCGCCATCTCTGACTATTGGGGGCGAGTCGTTGGCCCCCACAGATGTGGTTCGCAACTTGGGCGTCCTCCTGGACTCGCGGCTGTCTTTAGAAGAGCATATGGCGGCCGTGCCCAGGAGGACTTTTTATCAGGTTCGCCTGATTCGCCAGTTGCGTCCCTTTCTGGATCGGGACTCGTTGTGCACGGTCACTCACGCCCTTATCACCTCACGCCTGGATTATTGCAATGCTCTCTACATGGGGCTCCCCTTGAGGAGCACCCAGAGGCTCCAATTGGTCCAGAATGCAGCCGCGCGGATGGTGACGGGAGCGATGTGGCGCTCCCATGTGACCCCCCTCCTGCGCGAGCTGCACTGGCTCCCAGTGGTCTTCCGGGTGCGCTTCATGGTTACCACCTTTAGAGCACTCCATGGCTCAGGACCAGGGTACTTACGAGACCGCCTTCTGCCACCAGTAGCCTCTCACTGACCTGTTCGCTCCCATAGAGAGGGGCTCCTCAGGGAGCCGTCGGCCAAACAATGTCGATTGGCGGCCCCCAGGGGGAGAGCCTTCTCTGTGGGGGCACCTGCCGTCTGAAACGAGCTCCCCCCCGGAGATACGGAGGATCCAAGACTTACGCATCTTCCGCCGCCCCCTAAAAACGTTTTTATTCCAACAGGCTGGTCTGGCCTAACTCTCCCTTTTAAATTGGCTTTTAAATTGGGTTTTAAATGTTTTTTAGATAAATTGGATGTTTTTAATTTGTTTTTTGAGCCTAAATTATTTAATCTGTTTTTAATAGTTTTTAACTTTTGTATGTCTCTGTATTTTATTTTGGCTGTTCACCACCCCGAGTCCTTCGGGAGTAGGGCGGTATACAAATATGATAAATAAATAAATAAATAAATAAATAAATAAATAAATAAATAAATAAATAAATAAAATAGTTGGCATTGCTTAGCCAGCTTTTTGAGCTGAATGTTGAAAATCCTGAAAATGGTTCCAGTGCCAATTCATTCATAACTTTGATTAGTTATTGATAGACAATCAGATTTTAGGATTGCTTGAATTTTTGAAATAGATTTGCAAAATTCCTAGGACAAATATGGAAGAAACTATAGAAATATTAATGTATAAAAATCCAAGGAATAAATATACAATGTTTATGTGTTGCTATCATCTTCCATGAGTTCCTTAAGAGAGTTAAAATGCCTTTTCAATATAGTTGTATAAAAATATATTTCAGTTGGATACTAAACATTATTAGTCTTCTTAAAAATATTATACAATGCCTGATGGTATGTGAACTAGTATCAGAGACTAAGTTCTAGTGGAATCTGAACTTGGAACACATTTGTTAGAAGTGAGAAGGGAGCGGAATGGATTAGAGTGACTAGGATAGAACCAACCACTTTACAGTATATTTGTTTTTTTTCTTGTTAATAAAATGAAAAAAAAAATGCAGCCAGCCTGTGGGATTTTGGCTGACTCAAGGTAATCCTTGTAGCAAATGGGCTAATCAAATCAGGAATGGCCAATTGGTTGCTGAAGGTGAACTAGTTTAATCTAAACCCTAGCAAACTTATTATATTATAATCTGTATGTAGCAAATAGGAAGGGGGTTCCAATTTGGGTATGTATGTGCATCTGAGAGAGTAAGACTGTCTTTTATGTTAAAACTGGCTTTAGATTTATGACAGTGGCCATAACGTCCATGAAAAGAATGATTTGTGTGGCAACAATTTATATCTAGCCAAGTGTCTGGGGGAATAAGATGTCCCTCAGAATAAATGGATACATACCTCTACTATTGTTTTATATTACAACTTTGCACTATTATCCTTGTGATTAATTATCATATTAATCAATCATTGTCTATAGGCCAGTAGTACACAACCTTTTTGGGGGCCTTGGGATGTACCTGACCACTGAAGGGCTATAATCCAAAACTGGCATTGCGAGGGTTGGTGGAAGCAGGAGAAAAATGAGGTTTGATTTAAATATTGTATATGAAATATGTTCAGTATGATCACTTGTTACCAATATAACAATTCCCCTTTCTGCTGCTACATTCATATTACAATTTGGTAGAAATCTTTGGCTCAGTCTTTCTCAACCTTGGCAACATGAAGATGTGTGAAGCTTAGCAATTTGAAGACTGACTCGGGAATTCTAGGAGATGAAGGCCACACATCTTCAAGCTGCCAAGGTTGAGAAACGCTGGTCTGGATTGGAAGTTGCACTCGGTATGCACCTTTATTACAGGTGGTTTACAACCGCGGGATCTAGACTATTTAAACAATTAAAATAGCTGAAGCGTTACAAACAATGAAGACACCCTTTCAAATTGAAGCTTAAACATGGAATTGTGTTTATTTTTAAAAATCTTAATAAGGTTCCATGACTTAGCAACAAGTGCTTAAACTTGTATTTATAATTTCTTTCATTAAGAATTGGAGAAAACTCACCCAAAAGGTTGTCAATGCAATAGCTGAAAAGCAATTAGCAAGCACCTTCCAAAGTGATTAGAAAAGGAAGTATGCAAACTCAGTGTCCTTTTGAAGGCACCAACTGTGGTTTGAGCAAGAATTTTATTCTCTCATCTCCCAGAGTGCTAAACCTACCAGACACCACTGTATTGTGGTCTCCTCACAACAATTAAATATATGGAGCACTTGTGGATGATCTCAGGTTCTTTCCTTCTCTGAAGAGGCTTTACAGAGAGAGTTATTTGTTGGCTCTTCATTCTACCGTAATCATTGGGGCCATCTTCAGTTTGCCATTTTTTCCATGCAAGTCCAAAACTCTTCAAGTTCCTCATATCCTGTGAAAAGAAAGAGAAGCCGCTAATGTTGTGGCATCCCCTCCTGCCCCCCAGTCTCTTGTTTAAGCAGCAATTTTTCTTTCCTAACCAGGACCCCGTTCTTCTTGGTCAAATGCAAAACTGATTATTTAAAACTAATTTCCATAATTTGAAAGAGGAATCGGAAAAAGTTATCTTCTGGGGGAAAAAACCCCCAAGGAAACAACATGGGTAGTGTAGTGGGGGTGGTAAAGCAGTTGTCCCAATTGGTAGGCCAGTGGAGATGGAAGGTTTTATTCTAGACTCTTAATTCATCCAGTTATGTCCTTGTGACCTTGGCAAGGAGTTGAATAAGGTGACTAATGGCTCGCCATATTCTTTGCTTCTGGTGGTTTGCCTGTTGCCTGCCTCTGGGCCTACGGCTGCCTTCTGCCAACTTCTGTATTCCTTCGGCCTCTAATCTTGGCACTTTGATGCATATGTTCTGAAGGTGGCCACCATGACTTGGGGTGGAAGCAGATGGTAACCCTTCAGGCTGCCACCAGCTATGCGGGTGTTAAGTTGGAAACTTTGCTTTTGATGAAGAGTCAGCAGTGCATATGAAAGAGCTCTTGCTGCAGAAGTATCTTTTAATTAAAAAATTAGCATACTGAAACAGTTGCTAATGTCTATGTGTTTAAAGGCATTTAAAATCAACTATTTTCTTTAGGCTAAAGAGTGATTATTTACCAGCATTTTGCTCCTATTTTTTTTTCTTTTTCTTTTTCCAGTGCATTTATTTGTAAACCCCTTTTTTTTCTTTATAGCAGACTGAACTGCTGGATCCCAATCAAAACACTCAGAATTTTATGTGTAATTTTGTGAAGTGGGATAAAAGTAATGTTGACTTCACCTCTCCCCACATAAGCCCTTTGTAGGGAAACAAGGTTGCAATCTGTGTAATACTTAACTGACAACAAGCCCATTAAATTCAGTGGGAATAACTGTGCCGTAAACTACTATGTATTTGTGCTTTCTATCAGCATGTATCTTTGCTCAATAGGACTAGAATCACAGTATGTTTAACTTTTGAAATCCAGAAACTAAAGAGCTCTTAATATTTTGGAGTCCTCCCATCTTCTAAACTTACTCAGTGCTATCATATATTCTGTTCCATATATAGCAATTTGTCCTAATTTACATACATTTTTGTACCTTTAATACTGCTCTTGGAGACTGAAAGTACTGTCAAAGCACAAAGACTCCTTTGAAGGGGCTGATGTGGTTTTTCTAGTTGTTGTTTAAAAAAACATGATCTGCATATTTGTCTTTAATGCATTTCTAGGGCGTTTGCCATCGTTATTTTGAAAAACTGGTACTTTTTTGAAAGACTGGTACTACTTTGGCTATAATATTATTTAAAATAATCTAGGGAAACTGGAGCCACCTGGGCCAGGTTTGTCTCCTAAGAAGCACTGCCTGATTCTTTATTTATTAGGGAAGTAATCTGGTAATCTGAAGTTCTAGTCTAGTCTTATCCCTTTGGTTAACTCAGGAAAACATTAACTGACTTTAAGCAGGCTGAGCAAAAGTTAGCTCTTGCTGATTTGCAAGTCAATCTTGTTGCATGATTCCCAGTAGCTTAATAATATCAATAAAACAATGCAACAGCATGGCATTGGGTGGGGTTTTCAATTCCAGTAAATTGTTATCTGTTTCAGGATAAGGACTAGTAGTGGTTATGGAAGTTTCTTCAGAGAGATGTGTTGTAGTGGGGGCTAATTGTAGAAAGGGACTAGAGGTGAATTATATGTTATCTGCTTTGCATTTAAATTTTTTTTTAGGTAAGTTGTAGCATCTTCACTTAAAACAGCGGTTCTCAACCTGGGGGTCGCGACCCCTTTGGGGGTCGAACGGCCATTTCACAGGGGTCGCCAAAGCCCTCTCTCGCTCCGCCTTCACTCACCCTCACCCTCTACCTCTGTTGGATCGCCGGCCGTTCGCTTACCCCTCCCGCTCCCAATCTGTTGCTGCCTCCTGAGTCCCAGCTGATGGCTAGAGGGAAAAAAACTGTTTAAATTCTTGCTGCCGGGCTTCAAAGGGCCGCCCTACAGCTGATCAGTGTTAAAAGAAAACAAATGAGTAGACCAGTGCCTGCAAAAATAGAAAAAACAGCCCCTTTCAGCTTCAGGATAGGTTAATTAGCACAAGTTGATTAGATCAGCCTTGACTCTCAGCTGATTTGCTCTCAGCTGTTTTGCTGAGGGCTCTGTTGCTAGCTGCAAAAAAATCTCGAGCAGATTTTTCCCCCCCTAGCTATGCTGAAAAAACGAAACTGAAAGTAAAGCAGGGTCTTTGCTGCAACGTGACAAAATGAGGCAGAGAGAGATTTCTTTTTCTTTTTCCTCACCAAAAAAAAGGTGGGTGCAAAACTGCAAACAATGGGAAATTTAGGGCAAAAAAGAAGGTTCAAGATTTTAAAACACAAAAGAAAAAAAAGCTCTTTTTAACTAGGGAATTGTAATAATTGAGATACTATTAATTGTATATTGTGTTGAAAGCAGAAATGGTTAAGTTGTGGTTTGGAGGAATATATGGGGGAAATTATTTGGTTTATTATTATTGGTAAATATAATTAATTGATTTGTAAGAAATTGGATTGCATGAAATAATTGGAATATTCATGTTCATATTGATTAATATACAAAAAAGAGTTATGTAACTGATTTATATTAAAATGTTGAATTTGTATTAAACAACTGTATTACATAATTATATAATTAACAAATGTGACGATGGATATAAAAATAGATGACAATGCGAAGGGGTATAATATAGAACAGAAGGGAAAAATTGAATTTGATTAAGATTAGAGATGAGGATGAAGGGTAATATTGTTTTTTTTTAAAAATAGATGAGGAATAAATATGGCAAAAAGGAAATATAGAAATTGTAAATTTAATTGAAATGACTAAACACTGTATAAATTTGTGAACCAGCCAAATACTCTGTTCAAAGAAAATACATTGTATAATTATTGTTATTTATTCATATTTGTTCTCTTTTATTCTTTAAAGTTTAATAATTCATTCTTTATCTTAATATCTTCATATTTGTTTGGGGTTGGTTTTCTTCCCTTTCATCTTTTTTATTGTACAGCAATCTTTCTCCTCAAACCTACCACCTCTCTCTTTTCTTTCCTTCTTACTTTGTCTCCCCCCCCACCTCTTCTCCTCCCTACTTCCTCTTCCTTTCTCCTTCTCCTCCTCTCTTCCTCCCTCTCTTTCCCTCACTCCTACTCTAATTTCCCTTCCCTTCCTTCATCCCTCTCTATTGCTGTATCCTTTTGTGTACATGGACTATTCAGTGGGCTGAAAAAGTTATTTTTGACTGGTCCTCGCACTTTTGACCAGTTCTCGAATTTACGACTGTCCTCACATTTTACGTTTTTTACCCTATCTTATCACCATGGTGAAAAGAAGCAGTTGTGAAATGAGTAACATGGTTGTTAAGAATGCTGCACGGGCATAAATGTGAGGATGGTCATAAGTGTGAGGACCAGTCAAAAGTGCGAGGACCTGTCAAAAATGACTTTTTTCAGCCCTCTGAGTAGTCCCTGTACACATAGCCATGGCCACCCCTCACATGACCAGCTAGCCACGCCCACCCAGTCACATGACCTCCAAGCCATGCCCACAAAATAAGCCATGCCCACTGAGCCGGTAGTAAAAAAATTTAGAACCCACCCCTGGTTGGGGGTCACCACAACATGAGGAACTGTATTAAAGGGTCGTGGCATTAGGAAGGTTGAGAACCACTGACTTAGAATCAGTTGTTTTATGATGTGCAAGATGTTTGCCCAAGATCTTGGACAGTTGCTGATAGGCATTAATAGAACAGTTCGCCCTGATGTAAGGAAACTTCCTCTGTCATTATTTTGATACATGTAGCACTACAATAGGTAAATAATCTGTGTCATCCAGATATTGTAAGTCTACAGTTAGTTTGGTTGTGCTGGTTAGGTGGATGGAATTCAGAGTGCAAATTCTTTTGGGGGGGGTTGGGAGGGGAGATGGGCTACAAGTTCTCCACTGTACCAGGATATGTGAATACACCTAATAATGCATGTAACAATATGTTTCCACACTTCTTTGGTAAACAGTGTATTCATTCATTAAAAAAATGAAATAAGGAAAAGATGAACAATCTACTCAATTCACTTTTTCTCATTTGCTGTCTCTGGCAAGGGCATCCTCTTGGCATCCTATTTTTTAAAACACTATGGCATCCACCGTTACAGAGAAATTGTATCAAACTATAGACTGGCAAACCTACCGTAAATGGTAACTCTACATTTGACAAGAATAGGATGTGCGAGCTACACTCAAGGTTATTTACTGGGATTCTGAAGCAGCTAAGAAAAATTACCCTGATATAGTTTATGATCTGTTTGTGAGTGGCTCCTGCTTAGACAACATATTCAATTAAAGCTTAGCTGCATAGTAGGTAAATGTAGATAAACAAATACATGGAATTAAAAGAAGATTTCTTTTAATTGTAACCATCCCAATAATGATATGCTTATCAAAGGTAATTATTTCATGACGGCTTGGTTATAGCAGTTGTATTATCCTGAAATGAAAGTCCGTGTTGGGTGCTTCTGATTGGGAAGACGGTCATATCAAATTAGTTCAAATTAGATTTTTGTCTTTAGAAAGGTGAGCAAAGCCATGAGCAGTGTTATTAAATTGTGTGTTCTACCCTATAAATGATCCAGCCCTCTTGAGGGTTAAAGAAGTGATTATTCTGTCCTTTATGCTGATGGCTTCACTGCCGATTAGCCTAGTGTTGGGTTTTTTTTTTTTGTTTTGTTTAAATGCTTGGCTCCTTATGATCTTTTGTGTATGCAATGATAATATTAATGCAGAGTCGTAAGCCCATTCATTAAGAAATGACTCTAAAATGAGGTTGCTTCGTGTAAATTTGGAGAGCTGCAGATGCTGTGTACAGACGTTTCTTCATGCTATTAGCCGTATGGCTAATAATTTCCAAGTGGCTAAAGCTCTTGTTAGCAAGAGTGCTGGGGTATTAAGAATGGCTCTATAAATAACTTTAAGAAGGGAAGTTGAAGGTGCTTCTTTTTAAAGACTATTGTTAACTAAATATTATTGCCAAACAGATGGAAAGCATTCACCAGCCTGATGTTTTTACTCTAATTATATTATCTCCAGTCCTGTACGGCTCAGTTGAAGAGGTGTATCCAGGGGCCAATTTATAATCATTTAACCAACACCTGTTTGGGAAAAATTGACAGTCAAAGGGCACATTAAAAAAAAATCACATATGTTCTTGTATTTACTACCTCAATGTGAATGTTAGCTAGCTGCAAATAAACTTGGTTGAAAAGACAAAGTCCCTAGGAAAATTGACGCATCATTTTAAACCATTTTTATCTATTTTAATTTGGCATGTCTTCCACCCCATCTCTTGTGACTAAAGAGGGAAACTACAACTCAATTGTCTTCTTATGATTTATCATCAGTTCCTAGTCCGTTTTTAAATTGCCTTTAGTTACTGTCTTGATGAAAATTTCTCAACTTATGACATAAACACATGTTTAAAACATGCTTTTTTTCCTTGGCCAGGCGTAAATTCATATTTATAATAGGCAGCATTATTACAGAAATATTTCTTAATTCTACATATGTGTGCAGCCCAGGGCTGGGATTCAGCTGGTTCAGACTGGTTTGAGCGTATGGGTAGCTCTGATGATCAGCTGGGAGTGAACCGGTTCGCCCCGAAGATCAGGTGGGCCTGCCTGCCCGCCCTGTGCACTTTACTTACCTTTATCCTCTCAGTTGATTCACGCGGCAGAGCGGAGTGCCACGCCTCAGCTGTGTTAGTCCCCAGAAGTAACGCAGAAGTTTAACTTTGTCAAAACTGTGTATGTGTGCGCAGGGTGCGTCAGGTGTGGGTGTGCGCGAAACACATAATCACCGAACCGGTTGTTAAACCAGCAGGATCCCACCACTGGTGTAGCCAGATGTGTGTGTGCAATTCCGCACATGTGTGTGTGTAATATACATATATTGGTTTGAAGATCAGATTCGCCTTTGTCATTCTGCTAAGTGTAAACACAAGACCTACTCTATAAGTGAGATGGGCGGTTTACAAATTTGATAAATAAATAAGCGAATTAAGAACTCTGAACTCATGTTCAGAGCTAATTGTGATTTTTTTTCTTGTGATGAGTTTATATTACAGGTACTCAGAAAATACAAGCCTAGGTTAGATTTTATCACTCTTTGGTCCTATTCCACAGTATGCTTCACCTCTGATCTAGTCAGATATCCTTAGCAATGTTCTGGCAACACATTGTAATCAGATCAGAAACCACTGTTAGGGGTACTGTACTTCCTGGAGCAGCGTGGTAGACTCTTCTCTATTGCTCACATGCAGGCAGCACTAGGAGCAGCTTGGTCATTGTAGCTAATCAGTGTTTTGAAAGAAACTAGGCATACAAGATCTGTACTGCAAAACATCCACTGTTTACTGATTTTTATTGCTGCCGCCTAGTGATTGAATGGATTTTTGCCAACCACATATATTAACCTTAGAGATTAATTCTGGGCTGTCAGGCATCAGAGGGAATTCTGTAATAAAGTAGCTAGTTCTGGTTTGGGTTATATTTAATCCCTTGGAAGTACCAAAAGTGCTTTTTCAGGAGGCAACTGGACTTTCCTGTTTTTCTTTGAAGAGCCTGAGGATACAGATAAACCTGCAAGTGCTTCAACAACCAAAGGATGCAAATGACCAGCTGTCTGCAAGGAGTATAAACTCTTCCATTCCCTACCATCCAGTCAGAGCTGAAAAAGCTTCTTGGATGAGAAGTGCAATGTCTTCAAAGAAAAACAAGAAAGTCTAGTTGTCTCCTGAAGAAACACCCCTGGGACAGCCATGACCTGGACCCTTGTCATTGATCCAATAAAATACATTGTGGGAGCAGTATCGATCACTTATCATTATTTCAGTGTGTGTTAAATTAAATCAGAGCATTAGAAATGAGAAATACTTATGTTGGCTGGGCTGATTTGAGGTATTAATGGCTGATTCTACATCCCAGTTCCAAGCATGATACAATTGCTGTGTGAGGAGAAATGTGGGGCTAAGGGTGTTCCCAAGTTATACAGTATGTCCTTCACATATAAGGCAGTTGTAGACAAACACTTTTGCATTGTGCATTGATGGCTTCACTGTGTGAACTAGGTAAAGTGGAGCCTACAACTAAGCAGGGCAAGTGCTAAAAAGAAAAACAGTGCTGGCTTAATTGCCAGAGAAACTCTAGGTGGTTTGTAAAGATAAAATAACAGTTTAAAATAGCAAACAAAAACCATCCACCTTGGGAAGCAATAATACAAACAATACACATCAGCAGGCTTATAAATTGTCTTTTAATGGGGATTGTTGATAAAAGCTAGATCTTAAAAACTTTCCTAAATGTCCACATGGTCAGAATCATAAGGGCTTTGGGGGGAGTGTTCCAGAGGGCAAGCATAGCCTCAGGAAAAGCCTGTTTCCAAGGTCCTGCAAGATGCCATTGCTTTGCGCATGTGACTGGAGCATGCTGATCCTGCCAGATCTCAGTGGACAAGCAGAAGCAATCATAGTCCTGCTAGTGTCTAGGCCCCAAGATGGGAAGAGTTCTTTAGGACAGTGTTTCTCAATCTTAGCAACTTTCAGATACATGGATCTCAACTCGGAGAATTCCCAGTCAGCAATTCTTGGAATAAAGTTCACACATCTGAAAGTTGCCAAGGTTGAAAAGTACTGCTCTAGGAGACAACCAACACACTGAATTATATCTGAAACCCAACTAGTAACTAGTACAGCTCATGCAGTAAAGGTATCAGGTGGATGAAATGAGATATATACCTATGTAAGTACTTGCTTATTGCATTCAGGACTATTTAAAGCAGGTGTGTGCAACCCATGGCCCATGGCCTGCATGTGGCCCTGGATAGCTAGTAATGCGGTCCCACAAGATTGTAAACTTTTAACACTATTGTGTGATTTATATACAGTGCATTAGCTATATTATATATTTTATATACAGCCCAAAACAATTCCTCTTCACTCAATGCAGCCCAGGCAAGCCAAAAGGTTGGACACCCATGAATTAAAGCTTCCGCATGGTTTTAAAGGGAAGCCCCATGTCGAGTATATTGCATATAGTAGCTCAAATGAGAGCTACCTAAAGTATGATTGACTATGAATAGGTCTTCCCAATTGATAAATGAGCATAAATGCACCAGATTGTGCAAAGAATCTCGGAGGCTGCCACTTGCTCATTGTCTTTCTAAGAATGAATCTAAGCCTATTCCACCTCAGTCAGACTCCGTTAGACTCCAGACATTGGGACAGGATTTTGACTAGGAAGCATGGTTAGCTCTTGACCATGAATTAATCTAAGCTGTTCTAGAGACAAGTAAGTTGACAGTTCTCCCTGCATCTTGTTTACATTTAAAAGTTCTGCATGAAGTGGGTCAGTATAAGAAACTTCAGTGCTGCTTGCTGTGCCTTACAGAACAGTACATACCACTTTGATTCTGGTGTGGTATGTAAATTGGATCCAAAAAATAGGGATAGCAAACATTGAGGGCTTTCATGCATTTTTTCTAAATTGACTAAGCTTACGAGTTTTGTCAATGAACTGTTCTTGGAACTGCATACATTTGCAGGTGAAAATAATTTTGAAGGTAAAAAAACTCTTATTTTCATGTCATCATTTTGTTTTTAAATAACGTAGCAAAGTGCTATTGTATGCAATTACAAGGATGGCCATACCTTTTCTGCCTGCCATTTTTAATGCCTATAAGTATTTCATTAAAAATAATTAACTGCTTAAAATATGCTTCTGCTAATTAGAGATAGATTTTTAATTGACAGTATTACTGATTTATTTTTAAATAATCAGTCTAATTGATTCATTGATTAAGTATTGCAGCTATCACATCTTATAAAAAAGAAATTAATTGTTATCTATATTCCTCCTGTCAAGTCCATTTTAGAGACTTATATTTCTAATCATTAGGAAATATTAATACCGATAACTTAAAGTTCCAACAGATTGGATTAATTTCAATTACTTCTTCCATTTAGGTTTTGCTTGTAATGGATACTAGGACACAACAGACATATATATTGAAGGTAAGTCATTATTTTTCCTAAATCATTCACTTTGCCAATGGCGACTGGTTTCCCACTGCTTACAGTTCAGTCCACAAAATCCAGGATGCAGAATGTCATCAGTCAGGTTTATGGAGTTTGTGTTTTATTTGTTAATCTTCAGTGGCAGGCTACAGAACTAATAAATGGTTTCTGCTATTGGCAACACTTATTTCTGCTTTGACCATCAAAGGAAAGGGAATTGTTACAGTCAGTGTCCCATGGCATAGTTTACATTTTCTTCACTGAAATATCTAGGTCAGTTCAATAGTGGAAGTAGTAAATATTGACATTGAAGTAATTATTCACTCTCTCCCAGCACTTGTAGTGCTTAGTTTGCCATGATTCATGTTTACAATGACAGGGAGAGGTTAATTCAGGGGCCATTACTGTACTCATTTATGGGGTTTTGTACATAGTTGTTGTTTTCCTTTGTTTCCCCAGCCCACCTTATTTTGCTTTCTTAGTATTCCTCACTGTTGGCCATGTTGGCTGAGACTGCTATAAGTTGTGGTACTATAATATCTGGGAGATCACTTTCCCGTCTATAGGATATATCACAAAGCTCTCCCCCTTCCTGATGCCTTTGCCAATATGTTGGGGCCTCCACTGCTTTAGAGTTTACTATTCCTATTCATCTAATACTTTTCCACTTGAAGAAGCCTTTGTTTCATTTGCAAATTTGGAAGCGGCATGAAGATGACAAGGCCAGCCATAAACAATGTATGAGATGAGAGAATGACAATCTCGCATTTCTTTCTCCATTTCCTAATATCATCTAATAAAGCTGAATGAGCACGGTTAGGTCACTAAACAAAGCGGAGGGTTAGCTGGAACATTTGCATAGTAGTAATGCATATTTTTATTTTATTGCATTGTTTTATTACATTCCTCCTCTTGACATTGCCAAGAGATGAAGAGAATCAGGGCTGGTTTTTTTTCCCCCCAGCAATAGCTGGAGGTCATGTGAAAACTAATTGTGATCTTCGGTAATTCAGCCACACTTTATTTATCCGCAGTGCTTTTTTCATAAGGTTTTTTTTTTTTTATGTGTGCCATCTTTAAAAATCTATAACACCTTCAGGAAATAAATCACATTACCAGTCTATCTTCCATTCGACCCAATGGAAATGTATGCAGACTCGACTCCATCAAATTGAAGGTGGGGCAAGACTTGCCTTTGGAATGTGAATGGATTTAGCAGTTTGCTTTGATCCTTAAAGCACGGCCCCTGCCCTCCCTGCCCCTCCCCACAAGAGATATCTGGGGGAAAAAGGTCATAGAGAAATAACTGAGTGTCATTCTGATGACTTGGTTTGTGAGAGATTCTAATGAAAACATTGACCCATGTAATTGATTTTAATGGCAGCTTTGTGCCATCTTCTGTTCTCTGGATGTGCGCCAGATGCCATCAGCAGGGCCTCAGGGGACTGAGGGGCACAGAACAGCAGATGAGTGGTTTCTCTGAAGCCTGGAGTAACTTGGATAGATTAGTTTGGTTGATAAGCACAGAGCACAGCATGCTCCAAAGGCAACTGAGGGTATAACTGACCTTTCTGTTCTCTGTCAGGGTCTAAGAAAAAGTAGCGAATGCAGCAGGAAGAGAAAGACCATCATCCCCCGCAGTGTGCCCAACATGGTGGCTTTGCACAAGTACATCATCTCAGAGGAATCGGTCTTCCTTGTGCTGCATCATGCAGAAGGTTGGTCTGTGGATTCAGATGAGCTGTGGGAAGGGGAGGGGAGGCAGGGGAGATGGTGTGTGTGTGTGTGGGGGGGGAAAGAAAGCCTCAACTCCTTCAGGTGATACCATCCAGATGTTAGAAGTTTATCTTTTGAATCAAAATTTTGGGGATTGTCTTAAACACTGCAGCAAAGGGTGTTGAGGCATACATGCTCTTTGTTATGCTACATTATTGCTTTTTACAGTTTACATCCTATTAAAGTTCTTGTAGCTCCACCATTCAGCAAAGCAGCTGCCTTCCCCTTTGGATCTAAAGCTTTAGGTTACACAGGCCAAACACTTCCTTAAGGTGCTTTTTGAGTAAAACACTGAGGTAAATATTAATCCCATGCCCTGATAGGCTGGTCTGTTTATTCTGTTTGCAAATCCTTTCTGTTTCAAGTCATCATTCCGTATGATGCTCCTAGAACAAGTGACAACTGTAGGGAAATTGTCTTTAAAAAGGAGCCTATCTGGCTGAGTCTTGGTTGTTGCTGCAGTGGACATGATCCAGATGGAGAAAGATGTTAGTATGGCTTCTGTATGTGTCAGGCAGAAACTCCACTGGTGTTTGTGAATGCATATTGCCAAATCCATAGACCCAGCCTGTACATGAAGGGCAGGAATGGTCCACTAAGGTACTGTTTTCTTCAGTGAGACCTATGGGTCACGCATCTACATGGCAAGCATGTTCAAAGAGGTGGAACTTTGATTGTGGAGTTTCAGACTAACCAAATAGTTTCTCAGGAAAAGGTGAGAAATATTCCAAAAGGGCTTTGCTTGCACTGAAGTAAACAATATGAATTGAAGAGAGAAGCCTATTCATTGTCACCAGTTTCTTTTCAATGCCTCCCTGCGGATGCTGCTGGTTTACTTTTTTAACAAAACAATATCTACTTTGTAAGGGTAATTTGCCTATTTGGGCTCAGTGGGAATTTTGAGATAAATTCCTTGGCCTGGGTTATATAAACATTGATTTACCTATAGGCAAAAAACCCCAACTCCTTTGCCTGTGTGCAGTCACATGTTAAAAAAATCACCATGAATGAAATTAAGCCTAGTTTTGGCTAGTAATAGCTTCTGGAGTGATCTCCAGTGCTATTTCTAATTTTGGGAACTATGTTTACACGATACAGTTGACTCACTCAGTAGCCACTTCATGTAAATACAGTGGTGAGTTGGTGGCAGATTCTCAGAATTTGACAGGCCTCCAGTACCTCAGAAGTTTTTGAGAGGTTGTTGTTTCCTGCTACCTTTTATTTTTAAAAATGCATTTGTTTAAAATTCATAGTGGCCCTATTAGGATGGGCACTGGAACTTGCCTGTTCTTTGGCACTAGCATGCCAGTAAAGTGATGTTACTTATGCCATTGCAACTAAAGCCAGTATTTAAATTTTTAAGGTACCAATTTACCATGATGAGCTTTACCTCCACGCTTATTTACAGAATTACCATCTGGAAAAAAATTGTATATGGGTAGGAGATAGAGAAGCTTCAATTACATGTCAAACAACTGTACATTAATTCCTTCTACTTTCATCCATCCCTCAGTCTTTTCACAATTGCAGAAAGTATCTGTTCAGTCTAAATATTAAATTGGATTTATAGGATCTAAAAAGTTAACATCTCCATTGAAAATAAGGATCAGTAATGAAAAGTTTTCCTCTTTTTTCCAAGCATTAGCGTTGAATCCAGTGCAAGCCTCCTCCACATTACAATGTAGTAAATGGTTTGTTAAAGGTGAGAACATTCATAAAGCATCTGTTAGTTTTGTCACAAAGCACTTGGCAAGACATGTTGAAGCTTCACTACTACTTAGTGGCATCAGTGCCAGAAATGGTAAAAACAGATGCTTCAAAGAGAGTCTTCAGGGACATTGAGGGAAGATTTTGATGGAGATCAAACTTAAACTTGAGTGGCTGCTGGGAAGTGTCAAATCTTTTTCAGCATAAATGTGTTGGAATTCATATTCATCTGGAAAGCACACAAGAAACTTTGAAATGATGATGTTTCCTGTTAATGAACACTAATTCTATAGCAAGCAATGTTTAGTAGCCCTCCTCCCTGAGCCTTAATGATCATATGTTGCCCTAAGAGCAGGAAACAGAGAACTATTCCCTATTCTAATTTTGTCAATGCTATAATTCTTTAGTATTTAAATTCTGAGTCAAATTCTGAATCAGAAAAGGTAGCCCAACTTCTTTTCCGTGGTTCCCAGAAGGCACCCCAAATTATGTCACTAAAACCTGGCAGCAAGGTCATTTAAACATAAACAGTACAGTAAGTTTGTTAAACCTCCACATAGGCTTCACACAGCTGTTCTATCAAAAAGCTGCCACCAATAGTACTAACCTCAAATTTCCTCGCAGTCATTAAAAAGTGCTTTGTCATTCCCCTATTCTTATAACCTACAGTGCCAAAAAAAGTTTGCCTACTTTCCCAACCCAACCATTGTTGAAACAATGGTTTACCTCTATCAGAATTTTGCCAACTTTTGTTTTGGTGTGCTAAGCGGTCTATAACATGCTCTGTGTGCCAGTCAAATTTCTCTTTATGCATGATGTTGGACATATGGCACTGGCCTGGGCCATTCCATGTTTTTTATCAATAATTTGGATGAAAGAGTTGGGATGCTTAGAAAGTTGAAGATGACATAACATTGGGAGGGACAGCTAATACTTTAGATCAGGTGTTGGCAAACTTTTTGTAAAGAGCCAGATCCTGCCCCATCTCTGTGAATGCAACTGGCTGGTCTATCGGCAAAGGGCCACCAGCTGGGAAACTGCTGATAAACTGCTGCTGTTTCCCAGAATGCCACACCCCTACCTTTGGTCCTGCCCATCACCTTGGCAGTTTGACTAAGGCTCAACCCTAGCAATTAGTTGCCCACCCATCTTACTCATGGGTTGGAATATCCCATGCTTTGCATACGTGGGACCTCATGTATGTCACCAAACAATACTAGATTAAGATCTAGGTTTGGAGGATGAAAGTGCCAGGAAGTGTCAGCCTCAGTTTTTCATTTGTAAATAGAAATCAAATCTTCATAGATGGGTTGTGATGTTGAAATTAAATAAAGCAAGCTTGAGAACCACATGGAAAGAAGCATGCCTCAAACTGGTTCTTGTTAGAAATTTTATTGTAAAAGAATACAAATATTTGAAAGGTAAGATTTATTGAAACTCTTTTGAATCAGTTGATTTCCCCCTCTCTAAATATGGGTAATTTTACATGGTAATGGATGGCCAATAATCAAATACATTGGCTAATGCATTTACTCAGTCTTAGCTACAGCAGTATAAGATGAAAAAGATTATTAGTGTGTCATTTATAAAGACCTAATAATATACCCAGATGAAAATATTGCTCCTCTGTGACCTAAATTGGACATTTGGAAAAAAAAAGAATAGTATTGTTGATTCACCCTTTCAATATGTAAAACGATTAAAAAACATTTATTTGCATATTTACATTTTATTGCTATTGTGTGCATACATACACGAAAGAATACTTGAATTTTGATGATTATTCGTGGTTTACATCAGCGGTCCCCAACCTTTCCAGTTCTGTGGACTGGTGGTGGTGGCAGCGGGGAGGAGAGGGAATTGTTTTGCGCGTGTGCTGCTTACGCAAATGCAACTTTGCGATCTCATGCACTTGTCCACCACTTGCATGGCCTGGTTCCTAACAAACCATGGACTGGCAGCGGGCCACAGACTGGGAATTGGGGACCCCTGGTTTACATCAAGCTATGTACCATATACTAGTGAATGTTTCTTTTAGTTAAACATGGGTGTCAAACTGGATCGCGTCACAAGTCGATCGTGACGTATCGCAATGTTTTTTGTCTTTGCAGAGTCGGGGTGAGCGTGGCCTGCACGTGACATATTGGGCCCATGGGCCATCAGTTTGACAGGCCCGAGTTTTTTTTTTTTTTAATTTGATTTATATGCTGCCCTTCTCCGGAGACTCAGGGCGGCTTACAATGCGTTAAGTAATAGCCTTCATAGTTTTGTATATTTATACAAAGTCAGCTTATTGCCCCCACAAACTGGGTCCTCATTTCACCTACCTTAGAAAGGATGGAAGGCTGAGTCAACCTTGAGCCTTGGAGAGATTCGAACCAGCAGTAATTGCAGGCAGCTGTGTTAATAACAGGGAGCTTAGACCACTGTACTATCAAGGCTCTACATGTTACATTGTAGAGTTACAATTTATTTATTATTTATTTATTATTCGAATTTCTATACCGCCCTTCTCCTTTCGGACTCAGGGCGGTGAACAGCCAAAATAAAAACATTTATACATAAAGTATGATTAAAAATAGATTTAAAATAATTAAATTTGGCCCATAGTTTAAAATTTATCAATTTAAAATCCATATCAAAATTTAAAACCAACCATAAAATCATAAAATCAAGAGAGACCAGCTAACTGAAATAAATGAGTTTTTAGGGCCCGACGAAAAGTCCGGAGGTCGGAGATCACTCGTATCTCTGGGGGTAGATTGTTCCAAAGGGTAGGTGCCACCACAGAGAAGGCTCTCCTCCTGGGGGTCGCCAGCCGGCATTGTCTAGCCGACGGCACTCTGAGGAGGCCCTCTCTGTGGGAGCGAACTGGCCGGTGGGAGGCTATTGGTGGCAGAAGGCGGTCCCGTAAGTACCCTGGCCCTAAGCAATGGAGCACTTTAAAGGTGATCACCAACACCTTGAAGCGCACCCGGAAGTCCACCGGAAGCCAATGCAGCTCGCGCAGGAGAGGAGTCACATGGGAGCGCCCAGTCGCTCCCATAATCCCCCGCGCGGCCGCATTCTGCACCAGTTGGAGCCTCCGGGTGTACCCCAAGGGGACCCCCATGTAGAGAGCGTTACAATGTTAATGTTTGCAAATAGTTGTATGAGCACTTTCTCAAACTTTGGAGGATGCTGATAAAATAATGGCAGGCTTCAGAAAGCATCTCAAACTTAGAGCTTAGAAATAGGAGACAGTTTATTTCTTTATACACATACACATAGGCAGTACCAGAGGTGAAATCCAGCGGGTTCTGACAAGTTCTGGAGAATCGGTAGCGGAAATTTTGAGTAGTTCAGAGAACCAGCAAATACCACCTCTGGCTGGCCCCAGAGTGGGGTGGGAATGGAGATTTTCCAATATCCTTCCCTTGTCACACCCACCAAACCTACCAAGCCATGCCCACAGAACCAGTAGTAAAAAAAATTTGAATTTCACCACTGGGCAGTACATATACATATTTGTGCTTTCTAGTCAGTGTTGACTCCTGGCAACTGCCTGTTCTAATCCCTGCAGTTTTTCTGGCAGCAGTTTTAAAAGTGGTTTGCTATAGCCTCCTTTCTAGAGCTGAGAGGGAGAGAGAGAGAGAGAGAGAGAGAGAGAGTGAGAGTGATTGGCCCAAGATCATCTAGATCAGGGGTGGGCAAATATGGCCCCTTTATGACCTGTGGATTTCAACTCCCAGAATTCCTGAGCCAGCTTGGCTGTCTCAGGAATTCTGGGAGTTGAAGTCCACAGGTTGTAAAAGGGCCACAGTCGCCCACCCCTGACCTAGATGACTTCACACCTAAGGTGGGATTAGAATTCATGATATTATGGTTTCTAGCCTGTTACCTTAACCACTACACCAAAGTGATTCTCAATAGAAATACATTTATAATGGTAATAATTTATCAAGCACAATCACTTTATGGAACGAAAAATAGTTCCCTTACCTCCAGGAACTTAAAACCTAATTTTAGGTTGGGTGGGACAGTAAAAAAGATTGCTATTTTAAAAAGGGTGTATGGAAAGAAAAGGCCAGAATAAACAACAGCTGGATAAAAACAGATGTAACTGCAGGTAGAACTTTGTTATCTATTGGTGTAAGTCTCATAGCTCAGTTATAAACACATTTTACATTCTGATGGCCCTAGCTTTAAGCCCTAGCATTTCCAATGAAAAGCTTTAACATTTCCAGTAAAAACTATCAGGTAATAAGAAAAATCTGTTTTGAAAAGCTAGCGAGCCAAAGCCAGCTGTAATAGATAACACTGAGCTACATGACAATTATGGCGATTTTAAGGCTCTTTTATTATTGTACCATAAGAATTCCAAAAGAGCTGAGTTTTAAATGCAACCACCACCATTTTAGGCTCATTCTGTTTGTCAAAGCACAGTGCTAGATGTTATGGACCTTGGGTCTTATCCAGTCAGCTCTTCTTATGTCTTAGCTGCTTAAAATCTATTTGATAAATATGTGTGTCTGCATCTGAACTGAAAGAAGTTCAGATGAAATGGAGTTCATGTCCAGTTTAATGCTTTTAGCTATTTTATGGGGTTTTAAAAAGTTTTTTATGCTATCCAGAATGCATTAAAGTTGGGTGGCCAATAAATTTAAATAAATGTCACATTTTTAATTTTAGTAATTTATTAGCAACAAACAAGGCTGCCATTGGCTTCCATTTTGAGTTCCACTTCAAGCTCATAGTTTACTTAAAATATATGGTAGATCTAAATTGAGGTGATAGTCAGCTGACCTATGGTCTCAGGATATTGACAGGTACTTGCAGCAATGTGATTGATAAACAATATTTAGTGATCTTTATTGGCTATGGATGTCCTTCCTGCCATGGTGCTTATATGTGAATGTGATACAGAGATGGAGGATTATTTTTCTTTTTATAACTGGGGGAGGGCTAGAGAGAGAAAAAAAAGCAGCAAGATCCCCACAAAACTATTATTATGGTTCATTGCGCAGTCAGCCAGATGTTCAGACTGGATTTGGCATTTTTATCCACCTACAGTAGTGGCCAAAACTGTGGAAACCTTTCATTTAGTCAGCTTGTAAAACATAATAAAATTAAAATAATGGTGCAAAGAGTTGACTGGTCGCCCAGAAAGCGATGTAAAATAGTATTATTAAGTGAACAAGACTACAGTTATAAAGAAATTAGAAGAAAAATTGGTGGAAACTTAACCAAAGGTGGCATTTCTAAGTTTTTGAAGAGGTATAAGGAGACTCAGTCACTACAAAACCACATTGGTAAAGGCAGGAAAAGGTGCACAATAGCAAGTGATGATAGAAGAATTAAGAGACTGTGCCTACGTGACAAAAGAAAATCATCTGAGTGTATACAAGATGAAATGGTGCAATGTAATGTGAAGATGAGTGCAAGGACTGTTCGGCGCAGACTGCAGGAATTTGACCTAAAATCTAGAATTCCATGAAAAAAGCCACTATTATCTCTCAAACAAAGATCTAAAACCATTACATTCTTGATTAAATTATCTTTCCATTGATATATAATTTTATGGTACTACTCCAAAAAAAGTGGTGTTATTAGCCATCAAACCTCAAAAATACACTTTCCCCAAAAGATTTCCACAATTTTGACCACTACTGTATCCAGTCCTTCCCAAGAATCTGGGATAGGTACAGTGGTGAAATGGAGCTGGTTCAATCCGGTTCGGGTGAAGCGGGCAGAAGCCTCTGCCCACCCGCCCGGATGTCATCACGTCCGTTTTTGACCCTCTCCGCATGCACAGAAGACTCAGCGCATGCCTGGAGGAGGCGCATGTGCACCTCCATTTGCATACACATTTGCAAACTGGTAGCAAAGGTAGCATTTTACCCCTGGATAGGCCGATGTTGTCTGAAGGTGTTAAAGGTATCACTGCAGGATGTAAGCTGTTCCAAGTAAAGCTGCCTTTTGCAATTGACTGATGGTGATTTTATCAATGCTGATGATGTTCAAGTGAGGCATCTATTACTATTGGCACTATTTTTACTTTTTTTTGCCATAGTCATTCTATGTCTATTTGCAGGGTTTATATTTTGTGATTTTTTTTATTTTTTTCTTTTGCTTTAATTTATATGCTGCCCTTCTCTGGAGACTCAGGGTGGCTTACAATGCATTAAGCAATAGCCTTCATACTTTTGTATATTTATACAAAGTCAGCTTATTGCCCCCACAATCTGGGTCCTCATTTCACCTACCTTTGAAAAGATGGAAGGCTGAGTCAACCTTGAGCCTGGTGAGATTTGAACTTGCAGTAATTGCAAGCAGCAGATGTTAATCTGTTAATAACAGTGCTTTAGTCCACTGTACTACAGGCTCTTTTCTTCATTTTTTTTCCTTCATTTTCTTTTCTCTTCTACTGTGCTTCCTCCAGGTACTGCCACATCCACTATCCAGATCTTTCTGTCTTATCAACAGTTGTTAAGTCTGGGGTGTAAAGTGGCAGATACTTGTTTTGAATTCCAAAATCTTAGATCATTTTACCTTCTTCATTTTCTATTACTGTATCATTATTTTATAAACAAGAATGTGAAATAAGAGCTGCCTATTCTTTAGCAGATGTTGGCTTTTATATGTGTCGAGTTCTTCCTAAGAATTTAGGAGGTTGTAACTGATCAGCATAATATATGTTGGATGGACATTTTGTCAATGGGCAGATTTTCTAAGTGCTGTCCAAGTCCTTTTGGTATGGCAAAATGATAACCACCATGACTAGATTATGCCATAATCTTTCAAGTTTGACTTTTAGATCTCGATTTGGGCATTCTGAACACTTTTCAACTTGGTAGATGTGAAATGCATACTTTGTGTTATTTCTTGACTTTTTTCCCCCTGAGGTCATTTGTTACTTTCATTGCAAACCATTTAGAATGTTTAAATATTATTCTGCTGTTGCAGATGATGGATGGTCTAAAAATGCAGAAAAATCCAATCAGTGCTATTATAATGCTAGTACCTAATTGTATCCTGTTAGAGGATAAGTGTGGATAGCATCTTCTACTAATGTTAATACTTACCTATAGTTTCACCATCTGCCATAGTTATGCATTAATGAAATACAATTAACTTTGGTTACTTTGTTATTTCCTACAGGAGGCAAACTTTGGTCCTACATTAGTAAATTCTTGAACAGGAGTCCTGAAGAAAGCTTTGAAGCCCCTAAATCCAGAAAATCCAGCTGTACCAAAATACATTTGCATCAGGCAAGTCCTAGTCCTCAGGATATCAGCAGTAACCTTGGCTCCAGAAGAAGTAATGGGGACAATGAATTAAAGGTTTTACCACTGCAGACCAGTCTCACTCCAAGTTCTCAAGATGGTAGTAGTAACCAAGAAGAAGATCAGGAAAGTTCTCCTAAGTGGATTGACTCTGGGTCTAGTTCAGAAGAGGAATGTACCACAAGTTATCTAACATTATGCAATGAATATAGTCAAGAAAAAATTGACCCTGGATCATTAAATGAGGAACCTGTCCTGAAACCAGATGATAATGTTCTCATTACGAAAGACCAAAGAGGCCTCCAAGATCAAGGTGAAGTTGCCACTGGGAACTTGGAATCTGCATTCACATGTCAGGAAATAAAAGAGTTTGCTGATGATGTGGATCCAGAAACTGCCAATCCTACTATGATATCAGAATCATTAAATAAATCCAAGAACAGCCCCATGGAATTTTTCAGAATTGATAGTAAAGATAGCACCAGTGAACTTCTGGGTCTTGATTTTGGAGATAAACTTCATAACTTAAAATCAGAATCTTTCAAGCCATTTTTTCCTACATTAGATCAAGATGAGAGCCTTGAAATAATTGAAAACAAATTAGGCTTTGCATCTCAGGATACTATCAGCAGGGGCTCTAACGACTCTGTGCCTGTGATATCATTTAAGGATGTAGCCTTTGATGAGGTTGGTAGTATTGATGAAGGAAGACCTGACCTTTTGGTCAACTTGCCAGGCATTATGGAGCAAATGAAAGAAACTCCAGTGGATAGACCAACAAAACTGATGGAACAGAATGGAGACATTTTGGAAAGCAAACTTTTGGAAACCCCCGATGTCTTGCAGTTGAATAACAGTGCAGAACAAAGCAGAGTGTTTGAGCAAAAGGTAGAGCGTCTGAAGGAAGAAAAATCACAAGGACTATGCAAAGACAATCAGGAAACAGCTAGGATATTCCATACACCTGCTAGTGACTCAATTGGTTTTGGGGACAGGATGGCCTTTCAAGGACTCGGAGACGCATCATCATCATCATTAGATATTTTCAGCGTAAAGGATAATGTCATGATTGCCAGTGCACAAGTAGTTGTTACAGAAGACAGCTTAGATGTGGACAGTGAAGCTGTGTTGCTGTTTTCTGATCATACTGAAGAAAACTGTAAAGAGGGAACAGCCCCCTCTTTGTCACACAAAGCAGAAAGCAAAGAGTTGGATGTGAGGAGCAGAGGAGAGAATGAAATACATCATTTTTTTCAGGACTTGGATGAGAGATTAGCACTAACCTCCAGATTTTACCTCCCGGAAGGCTGTGTTCAAAGATGGGCAGCTGAAATGGTGGTAGCCCTTGATGCCTTGCATCGAGAAGGAATTGTGTGCCGTGATTTGAACCCAAACAACATCTTATTGAATGATCGAGGTCAGGAACTTTTGCAAATGCATTTCTTTTTATTCGCTGTTGCTCCCAATTAACTGAGAAGGCGTTTTATCTTGTAATTAGTATCTTCATTTCCTGTCTAGAGCTTCATTATCAGTGCAGCAAATTCACCCCCAGTAATAGCTTCTAGTACTTAATGATGCCATTATTCTTAATGATACTGTTTTTAGCTACAAAAGGAGTAATTACAGTTCACTTCTGCATAAAATGGAAGGGAAAAATGTTTTGATTTCTCCTGTCGTTTTGTTTTTAGGACACATTCAGCTAACGTATTTTAGCAGGTGGAGTGAGGTTGAAGATTCCTGTGACAACGATGCCATAGAGAGAATGTACTGTGCCCCAGGTTAGAGCAATCACCTCAAATGTTTCACTTGGAAAACAGATTAGCAGCTTTCATTTTCTCACAGAACTTTCGTTCTTGGGAATACAAACTGTTCAGTATCTGCTAACATTTCATATATATATATATATATATACACACACACACACACACACACACACATGTTATTTTGGAATATGATATTCTAAACATATGAAAAATGGTTGCAGGAATTGGGTATGTCTAGTTTAATGAAAAGAAGGACTAGGAGTGGCATGAAGAGGGGGTCAGTCTATTTTCCAAAGCACCTAAGGCAGGGCAAGAAGCAGTGGATGGAAACTAATAAGGAGAGAACCAACCTAGAACTAAGGAGAAATTTCCTGACAGAGCAATTAATCAGTGAAATGAATTCCCTCCAGAAGTTGTGGCTGCTCCAACACTGATGATTTAAAAAAAAACATTGGATAACTATTTGTCTGAAATGGTATACGATTTCCTGCTTGAGCAGAGGGTTGGACTAGAAGATCTCCAAGGTCCCTTCCCAACTCTGTTATTCTGAATTCTCCAGTCAGCCATGCTAGGGGGTAATTCTGAGAGTTGCAATGTTGACTTCTTAAAGTTGCTAAGGTTGAGAAACACTGGTTTAAAAGAATTCACTATCAAAGTTTAAATTTGAAAAATGAATGATTGAAGGAAATGAATGAATAAATAAATAAAGTTAGATGTAATAGATATGCCTAAAGATTTATGAAATCTGCTTAAATATAGAGAGTTCTTGAAACTTTTTATTGTTGAAATGAAGAGGAGTTAAATGTATCACATTTTGAAAAGGTTTTCCTTTGCATGTACATATTATGGTATCTTCCCCAGAAAAATAATTCAGTAAATTTTAATCTAATTGTGACTATAAATCTACTATGGATATAAATACTGAATATGGACAAATTAAATGGGCATTCCAGCAAGCGATGCATAAGTAACATATTTTGATTAGCTTTAATGTTAGTAGCAGGAATTAAGATTATATTAAGTAAAAGTATCTGACCAAAACTGATTACAAGAAAAAGTAGATAATTTATCCCTCAGATTGAATGTGATACGTGGAGACTATATGGACATATTCATGTTTCTTGGTAACAAGGACAAAGTGGTTGATCATTTAAAAAAAAAGCTTTCTAGTTTAATCTACAGCCCTAAGATTCCTTTGTGGTCACCCAATCCAAATACAATTTAGATCCAATTATCTTGTTTTTGAGTTTAGTTAAGGCCACTGAGATGCTACCACTTGCTTTGACTCAAAAGAATGAAGTCATATATAGTGATTTCACTTATAAAGATTTCAGAAGAAATGAGGTGCAACAGTTTAGCCTGGACCAAACCCAAGATAAAGAGAATATAACTATAAATCATTTAGGCTTCAAAGGACTAGTGCTGTTTCTTAAAGTATTTTTTAATTATGAAGATATTATGGAGGAGCCCCTGTGGTATCAAAGTCCTAGTTTTGATTAAGATTGTTAATCTGTCTCTTGCATTGTATTGTTTTAGATTGTAGAAGGCTGGAAGCTAATTGGCTCAGAGGCTAAGACGCTGAGCTTGTCAATCGAAAGGTCGGCAGTTCAGCAGTTCGAATCCCTACTGCCGTGTAACAGGGTGAGCTCCCGTTGCTTGTCCCAGCTTCTGCCAATTTAGCAGTTCGAAAGCATGTAAAAAATGCAAGCAGAAAAATAGGGACCACTTTTGATGGGAAGGTAACAGCATTCCGTGCGCGTTTGGCATTTAGTCATGCTGGCCACATGACCACGGAGATGTCTTCGGACAGCACTGGCTCTTCGGCTTTGAAACGGAGATGAGCACCGCCCCCTAGAGTCGGGAATGACTAGCACATATGTGTGAAGGGAACCTTTACCTTTTCAAAAAGCTGTCTTTTTATAAAAAACTACCTGAAAGGCTATTTTTTTTTGTGCAGAGAAAATTTATATTCATAAGGTGTCCTCAAAGCCCCGATTTTACTGAGAATAGATCTTTTTCCTGAGAGGGGTACAAGTGCCCAGTTATGGAACAGTCTATATTCTGTCTGAAGACAAACCTACCCTCGGAAGCTTCTTGGCTGATACTGTAACAAGTCTTTGAAGAGTTAAGTGGGGTGTTTATTTGCCTGTATCATAATGTTTAAATGCTGGTTTCTGAGAAAATTTATGAGTAAGATCTATGAACTCTTTATATTTTTTATAATTACTTCAAGCAGGAACATTTTTAGAGGCTATCTTGAGACTGTTGTCCCCAAATCCTCTATTGGCTTCTTGTTCACTTCCAAGACCAAGACAAAATAATTTTGAAATCTTAAGTGTCTTGAGTCTATATAGACTGAAGGACTACTTTTCTTGTTGAGAATTTATCACTATTTGGGTAATCTAGATCAGGATGTTGGCCTTGGCTCCCCTGGGAAGCTTAATTGACTTAACAAAATTCTGGTGAAATTTTATCATGTAATTCAATGAATAAGTAAAATTCAGTTGCTTTTATTTTTTATCAAATTGTTTGAATTCTTCTGTAAAGTGAGTCGATTTTTAAATTTTATAAATTTGCAATGCAGTACTTTATTTAAAAATCTATAAAATGTAATTATAGCTCATTAGCCATTTTTTAAAAAAGTTACTACATATAACTCAGAGTATGCCTGAACACATGACAAAACAGTGTGTATGTTTCTGGGTGAATGAGGTCATTAAATTTTTAGTTTAGGTAATTTGTTTAAGATGAAAAATATCCAATAGAAGTGAATCAATACTGCAACAATTAAGATTCTGAGAACCTTAAAATCCCATAAATTAAAGAAGTCAGACAGAGGAGGAATGTAAATTCATTTCTCTCTTAGAGGTCTGTTGAAATAGGCAAGCTTTGACTGCTTTCCTAATCCCAATAATGTTGCTACAAGTTTAATCTCCAGGGGAATGCTATTTTAGAGATGGAGGTGGGGGCAATGGTGGGGAAATATTTATTATTTTAAGTAATATTCATTATTTTAAATATTACAGTGCATAGATATATACCTAGATCGATCGATCGATAGATAGTATATAACTTAAATTAATGGTGAGAAAATACTCTCTCTCACTTTCTAGATAAACAGTATGTCACAAGAAAGCTGAATATGTTATTGCATATTTAGGTTTAGTAGATTTCACACCAAATCCTATTTTTTAATGTGATATTTTGGAATATTTCACCACATGCTATAGAAAACATAATAAATCTCCTACATACAACATTGGACAAAGTGAAAATGAATGAAAGGGATGAAAGCAACTTCCAGCCCTCACCCCTCACCCCAACAAGATCTATGATGAGGATACTGAGAGTTGTATAGTAGCTCAACAAACATTTAGAGACTCACAAATTCCTCACTCTCTGATCAAGAGCTAGGATCAAGAGCTATTAAGCAAGGTGTGCTTCTCTGTTCTATAAGCCAAAGTTTTGTAAATCTGTATATTTCACTTGATGGACTTTGAAATAATAAGGAAGAAGACTAATAATATTTACTCTGATTATTCCTAGTTGTGGTACAAGATGCAGTCCTGTATCTATTGCTGGTCTCTACTGCCCTGGCGTAATCTAATAGTGATGTGTCTCTACAGATCCTCTTTAAAAAATAGAACTGTGTGCTGGATTAGAGAACCACTATTTGAATTCCTGACAAGGAAGGTAGTATAATAATACTTGCTGAGATAGGCGGCTATAGAAACCAAACAAATAAAATGTTATTTTCTTGACACCAATGCAGGGATTTGCTATTCCTTTCTGAATTTTCAGGCTAGTTTTCTATAGCCCAGCAATTACCTGGTGGTCTCCAGGTACTACGTGACAGGAATAAGAAAACGTATATTCATTTTCTTATGTTAAATGTATATGAATGGAAAATGTATGACATGATATTTGTTACCCTGCATATTTTCCCCCTCCCAAGCAACCATTGTCCAAAATATGAATGGGAAAACATAAGTTTTACTAAAGAAGAGATAAGTATATTTTAGAGTTTCTGGAGTTAATTGCAGTTATGCATCCAAATATCATGTAAGTAGCAAACCAATAAGAATGATCGTGCTGGGATGATCATGCTGGGATGCAATGATCAAATTTGGGGAGTGATTCTGCTCCAGCTTTCCCCAATCTGGTATTCCTCAGCGTACCTGAAGGTCAGCAGTTAGAAGATTGGATTATATCAGGATCTCCATCGTACTGGATCTTCCCGTGGTGTTTGTGGGAATCCAGGTCTGACAGATAATTTCAAGTAAAAAAAAGAGAAGTGCATGAAGCAGCCAGTAAGGTCACCAAAAAAGAATGATGCTTCTGTTATTTTTCATTTGTAACAAGCAAGGAACTTTTCTATTGGAACCAAGTATTGTTTTGCAAAGACACACAATTTTCCATGATACATTGATTAGGATATACAAAACGAGGCCAGATCTATATGCTTATGGCTGTCAAGACTATACAGAATGGAAAGGTTGTTAGGAAAGACCTTGCCTCTAGTTACATTAACACAAAATATACCAACCCAGTTATAACCCTCTTCACAACAACTGCTTCTGCTTTTGTTTTTGATAATTAGACAGAAAAATACCAGTAATTTTTCAGCATTTTAAATGAATCTTTTAATTGAAAAGATCTTTTGAATCTTTTAAAAAGACTAGACGAAGCACAGCTTGTTTTGTTCCTTTTAGATACAGCATAGGCAGTCCTCGACTTATGACCACAATTGAGCCCCAAATTTATGTTGCTAAGCGAGACAGTTGTTAAGTAGGTTTTGCCCCACCTTTTGACTTTTCTTGCCACAGTTGATAAGTCAATCTGGCTTCCTCATTGACTTTGCTTGTCAGAGTTGCAAAAGGGGAATCACATGACCCTGGGACACTGCCACTGTCATGAATATTAATCAGTTGCCAAGGATCCAAATTTTGAACATGTGATCATGGGGATGTTTCAACGGTCATAAGTGTGAAAACGGTCATAAGCCACTTTTTTTCAGTACTGTTGTAACTTTGAACGGTCACTATAAATGAATGATTATACCCTGTTTCCCCAAAATAAGACATCCCCTGATAATAAGCCCAATCGGGCTTTTGAGCGCATGGCAATAAGGCCAAGCACTTATTTCAGGGTTCAAAAAAAGATAAGACCGGGTCTTATTTTCGGGGAAACATGGTAAATAAAATGTAGTTAAAATGGACACTGTGTCAAGATAAGGTATATCTTCCAATATTAGATCTGGGAAGGTCATTCCCTCAATGGTCATCTTAAGAACATTCTGTTGTGGCCCGTCAGCAGCCTGTGAAGCTAGTAGCTGATTCCGACAGCGAGGAGGCTGGTGTGGTGCTGCGTCAGCAGCCTGTGCAGCTGGCACTCGAGTCGGACAATGAGGAGGCTGGAGAAGATGTGGTGCCAGAGGCGGGAATTCAGCCAGGGTGTTCAGAACCTCCAGAAGCTCCCATAAGTGAAGAGGAAGAAGAGGAGGAGCCTCTTCTCGATGCACGGGCGCGCAGAGCTGCCAAAAGGCAGGAGTGGCTCCTCAGGAGGAGGTCTCCTTGAGAGTAAGGCTTGGGGCTAATTGGCCACTCCCTTAGCCTATTTAAGGAAGGACGAAGACTGAGACAATTTACAGGGAACAACTTAGTTCACTCTCCTTCGCGTCTTGATCTTAGTTCTCTGCAAATTGCTTCTGGGCTTTCTGCCAACCATAGTAAGATTACGATTATTTATTCTTTGGATTCTTGTAGGCTGTTAAGAAATTTAATTAAAAGCCTTTGTTTGAAAAAAAACTGATTTAATTTAGTAAACTAAGGTTTGGTACAGACTTTGTGTGTGCTGCATTCTTTGGGGTCCATAGCTGGGGCAGGACACATTCAAAAAACACCTGGCCAAAGATTATTGGAGACAGAAAAAAAAATGGAATGAAATCTTGCTTTAATACAACAAAAGTCTTAAAAGAGAGGCAAATACCTGAGTAAAGCGGTTTTTTTCCTTAGCGGCTAATGGTCACCCCCCCCCCTTAAAATCTATGTGTTGGAGTACAATGCTTAGATGCTCTGTCTTATCATGTACCTAATGCTATTTTTTTTTAATACGACACTCTGAAGAAAGTATGTTGTTTTTCTAACTGCAGGGGGAAACTAACGTAATCTTGTAGTCCAATTCATTTTAAATCTGTATCCTAAAAACACACCTTTGGAACACACTTTCTGGCAAATAGAACAAATTCTCCCCTTGTCAAAATAGAGCCACGTGCTGCTCAGAATCTTCTTAAGATGATTTGAATCTGAAGAGCAATCTTTTCTTGACCCTGCTATTTTCCACTTGTATATTGCCACCTCCAGTGGATGTTGAGACCTGTATTCCTGAAATTCTGCCTGGTGATAATAGTAGGAGCAATTAAAAATGGAGCAGGATGTTTGGAAGAATTAAACCCCTGAAGTTGAAAGCTAGTGCTTGGTTTAGAAAACCTCCATCACAACTACCACCAAACATTTGCCCAATTGTTCCTTTTTGAAGGAACTTTTTGCCAAGGGAGATTTCTCAAAGTTGGCCAGTAGGTGGCAACCTACCATTGACTGTTGTCTACAATCAGACTCAGCTAGCAGTTACTTATATTATGAGAGAACCCTAGATAAAGAAGAAGCTATGTTATAATTAATTATAATTGTACTCAACTGCTTTTTCAGCAGTGCAAGTTGCTGAGTGTTTTAGTATTACCATTTATCAGGCTATTCCCTTGATTCCTAATGAAGGTGACTTCATAAACTTTAAGGTGATACAAATCGGGTTTTTCCAGGCTTCAGAAACTGTTAGTTTACAAGAAAAGTTCCCAGAACTCCTGATGAAGAGACAATGTTCTTGTGATAGAAAATTGTCTGTCTTTAAATGAAATGTACAGAAAAAAGGTCCTTAAACTGTCAAAGAATCCAATCAAGTTCTTGGAGAATCCAAAGGTTCTGTGGGACATGGTTTGAAAATATAAATGACTGTCATGCTATTTCCAAAACATAATGCTCTTACCCACCCAAAGATCAGAATTCATGAATTCAGAGAATGATGATAATAATTAAAATCCCTAATAATAATAAATATAAAAAGTCTGTACAATATAATAAAAATAAAACACACCTGTTCCAATGAAGCAGAATATCTAAGGAGAAATGTCTAAGTAGTTGGATGAATCCGTTAAGAGGGCAATTGTTAAAATGTGGAGTCTCATGCTGCTCTTACTTCTTGGTGCTGAGAGTTTTCTTATTCTTTGCACTTGTGGTCAAAATATGGAGTAGAAAGCTGGAAGGATGAAGTGCAATTGGGGCTGCCATTTTCTTCCATTAATAATCAAATGCACAAAGGAGATGAGGAAAAAGAAAGGAGTCAGAACCTCTAGTTAGGCCCAAATAATTAAAGAGATGGATGCCATTGGAGGTTGTAGGCTGTAGAAGAATAACCACTATCAGAAATGTGAAATTGGGAAGCACATCTTTTGCACATGGACATTTTAATTCCCAACTACTTCAAATAAAGCTAGGAAAGATAGTGCTATCTGAAAGTTAGAGTCAGTATTATAGATGGATAGATGCTCTGATTTGCTATAAGCACTTCCTAAATAGCAAATTTCTTACCAGTTCACAATATTTCATAGCCCATTATATGTCCAGATTTCTCAATGTCTGTTCATGTCATTAAAAACATTTTCTTTTCTTTTTTTTTATTACTAGACAAATCTTAGGGTAAAGATTAAAAATAAGGTTATCCCCAACTCATGATGCAAATGTTTCACTTCTGTTGAAACATCCTTTTGCTTCTAGCTTCCCCTGGGAATCTTATCAGATATTTGTGCTAAAAAAAACATTAACCACCTGCCCTGCGCTTTGTAATATCAGCAACCAACCTTTTTATCTTTTGGTTAATGTGCCTTGGTATTTTGAAAGGGGGAGGAGGGGGAGCAGGGAAAGCAGAGGGAAAAATTCCAGCAACAGATTTGATTTGCAGGGACAAAAATTTTGAGCAAATGCCAAGCTAGCAGGGGGGCCATTATTCTGTCTAAAAATAAGTTTGAAAAAAGAAACATACAGACACAAACCTTTTAAATCAACATGTTTTGGACTAATTGAGGAGAAAGCAAGAAAGATTCAGTTTGAAATTCAAATGATCACCTTCTGTTATGGACATTTTTTTCCCCTTTCCAAATTTATGATCTTAGATTTTAAAGAATAACTGCCGCTGAAATGAGGAAAATGTAAGTAATACGTGGTAGTTCACAAACAATCTGAAAAGTATAAAGTAGATATTAAAGGGAATGTGTAAAAATTAGCCATAATGTCTTTTTAAACTGCAAAAGGTAAGAATCACATAAGGAATATAGGAATTGATTAATAGAACAATTTCATTCAATGTAGAGTTACTGTCAGTAATGTATGAACGTACAACATTCTGACCCATTTAATTCCATGTTGCCTGTTCAAAGATTAGGCTATATGGTGCTCTATAAATGTTTTAAAATACAACTTCCACCATACTGTGCTATTGATCATGGAAGCTAAATCTGGAAGATACCAATTATGCAACTGGTTTATTTTTGTTGGCAGAATGGTCCAGGGTTTTAAGCCTTTTGTATCTTCCAGCTAATCCTTTTAGATTAGGATCTCCAATGTAATCATTTCAGATTGCATGATACCTGAGATCTGCCTGCAAAAACAATTGCACGAATTAACTGGGAGTCTTCCTATGTCATTATCAAACATCTCCAGTTCTAGCAGATTTCCCCCTCCCCTGCCATTTGACTGAAGAAAATTTGACTATCTGCAGTTTGCTTCCACAAATGCAGAATGGTGGAATAGTTTTTTCAGATCAGATGATTTTTTTTCACCCCTTATGTTTGTAAACTGATCCATCTTGCCAATATCAGTCTCTGGCTTTCTGAAAACTCTTGAAGAACATTTTGATAAAAATATTTAGGACTTGTTGCTGTTGAGCAACAGCCTTGCCTGTCTCATTATCACACATTATTTCAGCTTGTGCATTTGAAAATTTCTGAGAAAAAGGCATTGTAGAAAAAATAATCATAAGGAATAAGGAAGCTTGGTGAAGCACCGAAGCTTTCTGTGATACTTGGGAGTCTCCAAAGATCAGTTGTGAATGCAGAGTTCTAATCTACCATATGTTCTTAATGAATAAGCAAATGATTTTGTTTAATAAGAGTAAAGTTCAGCTTATACTTGTTAGTGACACCCGTAATTCTCAAAGGAATCTCTTCCATTAGACCAGGAGCTCTAAACATCATTCTGTGTACATATTGGGTGTGTATGGGAGAAAATTAGTTCCTTGTCCATGTAATTGGAAAAGAAGTGAGACTAGGAGTGATTGTTTACCATACTTGATGGAATTAAAAAACCTGTTCACTCTTTATTAGTAGATGGATTAGAGAAAGTTTAAGATTAAACTTTGTCCTGGAGGTAGCTAACAAGAAAAAAACAACCTTTCCATTTTCTTAAAGCTTATATTATTTTAAATTAAATGTGTAAATATTGCCTTGATTCTTAAAGAAAACCCAATATGGAGGTTGCTATAAATCCTTTAATGGTTAGAACTAGCTGTTAAAAAGAATCATTATCATCATCATCTTTTGCTAATTGGGCCCACAATACTTGCTGATGTTGTAGATCCATCTTGTTTTAGGTCTCTTTCGTGGATATTTTTTATTAAGTGGAATCCATTCTATGACTGCCTTGGTCCACCTGCCATCAGTTCTTCATTCATTCATTCATTTCATTCATTTATTAGATTTGTATACCACCCTACTCCCGAAGGACTCAGGGCGGTGAACAGGCACAGAATAAAACACATAAATACAAAAATTAAAAAACATAATTAAAACCAAATTAAATAATTTCGCCTGAGACAATTAAAATTCCCAATAATTTAAAAACAAATTAAAATTTCAGTTTAAAAAATTTAAAAGAAAGGCGAGAAAATTAGGCCAGGCCAGCCTGCTGGAATAGGAGGGTCTTAAGAGTTCTTGCTATGTGACCAGCCCATTTCCATTTCAATTCTTTTATTCTCTTGATGATATTCATTTGTTCTCTAATCTATGTACAGATCTTTCTATCTTGTCTTGTAATGCCGAGCATCTATCTTTCCACGGCTTTTTTGTGCCACATATTTTGTCCAATTCAGAAAGAAAAAGAAGCTTTAAGAAACATGGTTTGTTGAGACAGTTTAAACAGTGTTGTGATAAATGCCTTATGACAATTTTAGTATGATAGGACAGTAAAGTAAGCTTAAGTATTAGGATTGTAGACAGAGAAAAGGCGGAAATCCTAATAATGGGATTGTACTAATAATGTACTAATTTATCTTAATATTCAGTCTGATTCTTATGAGGAAAACAAAACAAAAACATTACCCAGTGGCTTTTTTTTTTAAAGAGCCAGAACAGTTTTCTGATATTTCAAACTGCAGATAGTTTTGTGACAATGACAATTTCACAATAGCATGAAAAGTGTTGCCTCTGTTATTATAACTTTGGTTTTGAAGAAAAGAGGAGAAAGTTGGAAGTGCACGAACTTAGATGTTGTTTGAATTGGGTTTCTTGCGCATATACATGCTTGTCCACAAAAATATTAGAATAGAAATATCTTTTTAATAAAGAGGTTAGATTGACAGGCAGAAACCATTTTTTGTTAGCAGGGATTCTGAAGAAGAATGCTTTTCCTTAGTTTTAACATTTATATTAACGCACAAGTTTCCATCTTTTCTGACAAAAAAAAGTTAGGGAAGATGTAAATCCTGACACTAAATTAACAGGAAGATTGTTCTAGATGTGGTGAAAAATTTGTTTGAGTTGGTACATGTTTTGTATAGATTTCTGCAGCTACACATTTGCATGTAGCCTTTTCTCAGTGAAACTCTTTTGTAAAGGGTGAATTGATTATGCCGTAAATTTATCATCAGAGTATATGAACCGATATATTATATAAATAGGATTCTTTCATAAGGAGAAGATTGAGAATTAGTTAAGAAAGAATTATTGCTCAGTGGCTAAATGCATATTCTGGGAGTTGAGCTTCTGATATTTCTGGAACGGCTGGGAAAAATACCTGCTTGGAATACTTAAGATGCACAGTCAGTTGGCAGACAATATTGAGCAGGACAGTCTATTCTTCTGACTTGATATTTTATTTATTTATTAGATTTTTATCCCACCTTTAGTACTTTATACTTAACTCAAGATGATGAGCATAAATAATACTCCTTCCTATTTTCCTTATAACGACTCTGTGAAGTGGGTTGGACTAAAAGAGAATGACTGACCCAAAGTCACCCAGTAAGCTTTCATACTTAAAGTGGGACTAGAACTCTCAGTCTCTTGGGTTCTGGGCCAGCGCTTTAACTACTACACAAAACTGGCTCTGTATATATGTATAAAATCTTCACATAGTGCTAGTTAGTACAAATGCAGATATCCTGAAATTCTCTTCTGAATGAACCCTACATAAGTAAGGCAGAGAACTGTAAGAAATACAGTTCTAATAGCAAAGCAAATGGTTGCTTAGGTTTATAGGCTACCACTTTTTATTATATAAATGTCTTAGCTGATATGAATGAGATGGCTTCATTATTGAGAACTGGCATTTGGGTAAGATTTATTGCAATATTAAAACTTTTTGATGGTTGGAACGGGGAGAGCTTTTTCGCTATGCAGAATTACATTAGCTTGTTGGGCTTTAAATGTATTTTGCAATCTATCGTTTTCTTATTTTTCTCTCTATGATGTATTACTGAGAGTAAAGGTTGCTTTATTGATGTGATATACAAAGGTTATTATATCAATATGTTGCAGAGAAAATGCAAGTGAAGGGGAGTGCAGAGGAAAAATTTATCTGAAGCTTTTTCCAGTAAGTGGTGCCATGGTATTCTGAAGTGGGTATCTCCATCCCACTCACTAGTTAAAACGGTTGCAATGGCTGTTTGTTTTTTCTCAGCCATTCACCTCAGCAGTACCAATGGCCAGCAAGCTAACTTTGTGCACATTGGACTCAGATGCCTTTTCTCAGACTAGTCACAAAGGGAAGAGGAAAAATTGTTCCTGGGTGAGGGAGAAGATCAGCATCCAAACTTCAAATCCACCAGACCATTTAAAAAGTAGAATTTCTACAATTATTCAGGAAATATATAAACATTATATGCTACCTATATCCAAGAATCTGATCTACCAACCGTCAAGTCAAATTGGCGCTAGATAAGATACAAAAGAACTTAAGTTCACTGGATTTAAGTCTCTGAGCTTAAAGATTCTAAACTACTGATGCATTTGACCCTGCCTTCAGGCTCCCCCTAGTTATATCCTACACTTTGTAAGGCAATATAGCTCTTCTACCTGAGGTGAAGCCTCCTTTGACTGGAGGTGATGGTGGTAGTGTTCACATAAGTGGCCTGTAGAAATAGTTCATAGTAAAAATTAACCTTCCAACAGACTCCCACCCCCATAGCCAGCTCTTGTATATCCCATTTTAGAATGCCCTGGCTCTATTACCATAGGACATTGGTGTGCGGGACATTTCATTAAGGTCTTTTTTATACAGTGGAGATAATCCATCCAGCACTGTTAAAAAAATGGGAGGCAATGATGGATGGCATCAGTATTTGCAATTTATGGGGACTAATTGTGTCTTTCTGAATTCCTACCTTATCAAATGCTATTTTGCTTTACGACTTGCCGTTCCAAAGCTGGGCAAGGGGGCAATTATCTCTCACAGAAACTGACAACCTTTTTGAAAAAGGACTTTCATACTAAATTCGGCAACTATTCTTGATTAAAGAAAATATGTTTCCTTATTGTAAAAACAATCAGATTTAAAAGGAAACTAAACATTTCTGAAGTTCTTTTCAAGTAGCATAAAGACATTGCGTGTACTTTGGCTAAATTGCTTCTGTATTTTATTCTAACTGAACTTATTTGTTTGGTTCTGGCTTTTCTTTTTTCCAGGAATTTAAGGTGGCATTCTTAGTCCTCAACCAGTGGCAGCATCTGCCCAACCTTGCTGGGTTTGGAAATTAGAATGGGGCCTACACCACCAGAGCTGGGAAGTTTTTTTCCAATTAAAAATCTTGGAAAAAGGTTATAGCCAAGACATTTTATGGATATGTTCATATAGTTACCAGGGTATCCTTAACTTTTTACATGTTTGTCTCTGTGAAAGAAAGACTGCACCTCAGTCAGTTCATGATTGAAAAGTAGTTAAATATAGATTCTATACTAATTTTTTAATAATTACACATTATTTACTCTTGATAGATAGGTAGAATGTGGTTGTGTAATTTATCAGTTCTCTAGACTAGCCAACTTCACAATGATATTAGATGGCTTCACATTTTTTAAAAAGCAAACACAAAACAAAACAAAACAAAACATCAAAACAACAATTATCTAAGGGAATAATCAATTAAACTTCAACATTATTCTTAACTTAAAGGATTAGTCTGCTATGGTATAAGTAGTATAAGTTTGAATGGCTTATAATTTATTGTATTAAGAGCCTTGATAGTACAGTGGTTTAGTGCACCCTGTTATTAACACAGCTGCCTGCAATTTCTGCTGGTTCGAATCTCTCCAAGGCTCAAGGTTGACTCAGCCTTCCATCCTTTCTAAGGTAGGTGAAATGAGGACCCAGTTTGTGGGGGCAATAAGCTGACTTCGTATAAAAATATACAAAAGAATGAAGGCTATTGCTTAATGCATTGTAAGCCGCCCTGAGTCTCCGGAGAAGGGCGGCATATAAATCAAATTAAAAAAAAATAAAAAAATTGTGAATATGGCTTTAAAAAAATTCCAATAAAGTATGTACAGTAGTATTGTAAATAGTATAAGGATACTTATATTTAAATGTATTTTCCCTGCATGCTGTCAGGTTCCGACCAATGCCCTAATTAAATCATGAGCCTAGAGCCAAGCTTCAAAAGAAATCCAGTTATTTATTAGGAGCATCATGTCCTCACGTTCCAAGTGAAGCCAACTCTGACCCCACTTAATTTACGTTCCAGCTCTGACCCCCTCCCCCCAAGGTGTGTCATCAGTTACATTCTCCAATGAAGTAGTTTTGCGGATTGTAGAGATCACTCCCCTCTGGCCACTGTGGGTAACCGTGGAGATAGTCTTGACAGAGATATGGCTGGAATATGATTTTGTTTTGACTGACGTGCTGCCTCGCCACAGCTGCAGAGTTCCTTTTCCCATTCCCTTTGCCTACGGCAACTCGAGAGCAGGCCAGGGATGCTTTGCGAGTTGACACATACATTACAACACAAAGCAGCACAGATTTAAATGCTTCATTTTATTGAACGTATCTGCTTTTGAAATATATAGTCAGGAATTTTAATAAAACAGAATTCTAGAATATCTTAGGCGGGAGAGGGCCTTCAAGCCAGTGTTGACCCCTGGAGATATCTGGAGAAGTCCTTCCAGTTTTCTTGAAAAGATTTCGAAAGTGGTTTGCCTTGCATCTTTCCTAGGACTGAAAGAGAGTAACTGGTACAAAGTATTTAGCTGAGTTCAGCACTAAGGCAATATTAGAATTCATGATCTCCTGACTTCTAGCCCAGCACCTTTAACCACTATACCAAAGTGGCTGTTCAGAAGATCTTATTCTTTCTTTCTTTCTTTTTTTTTTAAAAAGCAAAATGTTATCTAATTAGGTGTTTAGACATTAGCCTTTAGGGTTACAAATACATGCACAAGGCAACTTAGGTAAACAAGAACTTCCTAATTTTTAAAATCGCTTTTTAAATAATGGAATGTATCTGGATGTATGATCACTGCAAGCTCAGAGATGTTCCTCACGACTATGCAGTAAAATCTTAGGCTGCCTAGACCCACCTAATATTAACAATCATAATGAAGTATGGTGAAGAGATGCAAAATCATGGCTTAAAATGGATTTGCAAATTGTGCCTTGTAATCAAAATTATATTACACCTGTCTTCTTGGTGGGGGTGGTGGAAACATTTTTAGCAGGTTCCTTGTCCTTGAAGGTGTTCTGCATGGTTGACAAGAGGTATTCTTATTACCGGCTTCCTATACTAATTTCATTCAATTTTATAAAAGTCACTTCTTTAAATTTTATTTACAATTTACTTAAATTTTAATCAAGCAGCTGAAATTTTACAAAATTAACAAATGTTAAATTGCTTTGTATTTTAATTAATTCTGTGGGTACAATCTAGTGGTTTATCCAACTCATAAATAAACTATAAGTACTTGCCATGGACAGATATGCCTGCAACAAGGTATTGAGCAAAAAAGTGAGTTTGGTATGAACCTCAACATTTCATAATGCTTTTTATTAAATTAATACATTACTTTAACAGAACAATAGAATAACAGAGTTGGAAGGGACCTTGAAGGTCTTCTAGTCCAACCCCCTGCTCTAGTCCAACCCCCCCCTACTTTGATTATGGTCAGGCTTTATTAATAAGATCTAAATGTGTAAAATCTTCTAGCGATAAAACAAGTGCTACATTTGTTGATTTGAGAACTAATATCAGAGAAGGAATATTGTATATTTCTGTTACCATTGGGTGTTGGAAGTGTAGAAGTTGAATCATTTTTATACACCTTTATATACCATTGTTATATACTTTGGCATCAGTGGTGGGTTTCAAATTTTTTTACAACCGGTTCTGTGGGCATGGCTTGGTGGGCGTGGCATGGTTTGGTGGGCGTGGCTTGGTGGCTGTGGCCGTGGAAGGTTACTGTAAAATCTCCATTTCTTCCGGATCAGCTGGGACCTGGGAGGCAGAGAATAGATGGGGGCGGGGCCAGTCAGAATTTTTACTACCGGTTCTCCAAGCTACTCAAAACTTCTGCTACCAGTTCTCCAGAACTGGTCAGAACCTGCTGAAACCCACCTCTGTTTGGCATGCCCATGAGCTGCCAAACCCTTTAAAGCTTCGCAACTCTAAAAACACTTAAGAATATAGAGTTCCTTGCAAAGCCTATCCTGCTTCCTTCAATCTTAGGTGCATTATAGAGAAAGCTCGATCTCATCATGGAAACTCCTACAGTTCAGCCCCTGTGCTGTATCAGCACCCAAAGGTTCAATGCGTGAAGAAATTCCATTCCTCATCTCTTTCTGATTCCACTTCAGGCAAAATATGCCAGAAATCCATTACAATAGCCGTGGTTGTTTTAAATTTATAGTTTACCTCCGCCCTAAAAACAACAGCACTTAAAAATAAAAGGCTCTCATTATAGTGCTAAATCCACTGCATTCTACATTGCTGAGAGATAATTACTTTCTCAAGGCTACTCAGTGAATTCTATAATCCTGTCCTTTCACTAAAATAGGAGGAATGGCTGCCTTTTTTGACCTCGAGACCTCCAGATGTAAATGCCCAGAAAAACATCTTGCATAATTCCTTGCCCTGGAGGGCACCAGGGTGGGGACAATTGGCTCTAGAAGCAGATTCCTGTTTACTATATGAAGAGGAGACCTATCTCCTTTCAGAATGAAAACGGCAGGTCCTGACTATGGAATTCCTTCCCTGAATACACCAAAGTGAATGAGAAATATCAACCTGTGTGGGTTTCACTGAAATTGCTGTGCCCGTTGCGGTGTTTCCATTGTCACCATTGTGAACTTGTTTTGAGTTTTGTCAGTTGTTATTGGTGTGTTTTATTTTTCTTTGGAATTATTGTTTTAATTCAGCCAATTAGATTGCTCCTCCAGCCAAGTGAGGGTGGTGATAGTGACTGAAAGCATGCATCATAGTTCGCTATGGCTTGTTGTAACAACAATTTGTTGAAAAAGCCACAGTCACTGGCTACGGGTTTTAGAAACCACAATGGCTGGTTCATGCAGCATGTTAAGGTGAAACTATTTATAGTTTAGCATGATGGGTGAACTCAGCAGTTGTATTGTGTTTAGATAGAGGATAAACATTTGACAATCCTGATTGCTGTGTCAAACTGGTGTGCCTAGTGATGTCTAGATAATTGGGGAAAGTTGTTCTGTTATGGTCTGAGCCTTCTCACAAATGTAAATTCGAAAGGGTATTTGATGTTTGAATTTTAACTGCGCTCACCTTTCATTCAGAAGTTGGTGTTGTTTTTGAAGAAACGGAGGCCTGCGACTGGTGGAGTTTGGGTGCCCTTCTCTTTGAACTTCTTACTGGAACGGTAGGGTCTACCTTTAAAGAAAAAAATATGCCATGTCCTGAATCCTACAGAAAATTAGGGAATTAGTTCTAGATTGTAAATATCCAAAGGCAGCTAAGAGATACAGAAAAACTAATGTTTTGCTCCCATCTAGTGGACATCAGGATTTTTGTCGCCTAGAGAGCTTAGTAATATCATACTATAGAGCCGTGATGGTGAACCTATGGCACTCGTGCTAGAAGTGGCATGCAGAACCATCTCTCCGGGCATGCCAGCCATCGAACGTTGTTCTTCCGGATTCCGGCATGCCAGCCAGCTGGTCTTCACGCATACGGGAGTGCTGGAAACCGGAAGAACAGCTGCACAGTGTGTATGCACGTGCTGGGAAGATGATCTACTGGTTTCTGGCACGCACATGTGCACCAGCCAGCTGGTCTTCATGCATGCATGCATGCCAGAAACCAGAAGACCAGGTGGCCAGTGTGCAAGCGCACACTGGAGACCAGAAGATCATCTTCCCGGTGTACACATGTGCACCAGGCGGCTGCTCTTCTAGTTTCCAGCACACATGCACGCTCCCGTTTCAGCACTCGGTGCCGAAAAGGTTCGCCAACACTGCTATAGAGTAACAAAAATATAAGATAGAAACTTTCATATTGAAAGAAAAAACTTCAGAACAATTGAAGATATTTAATTTAATTTAATTTAATTTAATTTAATTTAATTTAATTTAATTTAATTTAATTTAATTTAATTTAATTTAATTTAATTTAATTTAATTTAATTTAATTTAATTCATCACATTTCTATGCCGCCCAACTCCCAAGGGACTCTGGACGGCTTACAACTAAAGTAATGCGACAATGAACATAGAAAATTATTAAAAATATTATGAAAACATTTTAAAAACATTAAAAGCCCATGCATACCATTCATGGCTGGATCTCGCAGGATTGCAACAGCGAGATCAACGGTCCCAGGCCTGCCGGAATCTGTGTATTTATCGCCCGCCTTTATTATTTTTACAAATAATTAAACGCAATGAGTTATTTGTAAAACACCTTTCTTCTCCTATTTTGCTCACAATAACAATTTGATGAGGTGGGTTGGGCTGAGAGAGTGATTGGCCCAAAGTTACCCAGCTAGTTTTCATGGCTAAGGCGGAACTTGAATTCATGGTCTCCCACGTTCTGGTGCCTTAACTACTAGACCAAACTGGCACCCAACAGCATACATCATTTGTTGAATAAACCACAGATGGCCAGGTACTTACAATATGAGAAGCCATAAACAATAGCCTATACCACATTACTAGTTCACATAGTGTTTCAAACTGAAACTGAACATTTTATGACTTAGCATGGTGATTAACCCAGACACTGAATATGCATTTTTCTTACAAGGAAAAAAAAACTAGTGCTGTCAATAGGGCATGCTGTTGGGATTTAGAGTACATAATGTGTTTCTGGGGACAAAACAATAGATGGTAAAGAAGTAATCCCTTTGAAATGTAACACTGAGGAACAAGAAGTAATTAACAACGAATGCAAGTTGCTGGGGTACACTGTGGAAGTGAATTCATGAAAAAGATGTATCTTATTTCATTGTTCCTCATTTGAATAGAACAGATATTTAACCTTTTTGTATTTGGCCCATCATTATAGATCTTCAGGAAGATAAACTAAGATGCAAAGGGAATTTTTTTAAACAACAATTATTTGGAATACTTGCTTGGTTCAACGTAGGACCACATTTTTTTGTTCAACAAATCAATCCCCCCCCCTCCAATTTCACCTCCCTTCTTCCAGCCAGGTGAAAGAGTTAAATTATGTAGGAAGAAGGCATGTCTTTTTGTTGGAAGGAGGGGCTCATTGGCTTCTTCCCCTTTGCTTCTTCTGAAAGAAAATGATGTTTCGTAAAGCAGCATACCCCAGCCTCTGGACCATAGCCTACTAGTGGGCTGTGAGCTATTTGCAACCTGACTGTGGAAATGGAGGGTGAGCGCACGTGCATCCCTACTTGCATGAGTGGCGGGCACACATGCACGCCGCTTATGCAGATGGAGCTGCACAACAGTGCACATGCATGTGTGCGCTTGCCAGCTGCTTGTGCAGAACCAACCCCTCCTCCCTGCCAGTTGCAAAGCCAGAAAGGTTGGGGAACTCTGCCCTAAAGCAGGGGTGTCCAACCTTGGTAACTTTAAGATGTGTGGACTTCAACTCCCAGAATTCCCCAGCCAGCCATGGGAGTTGAAGTCCACAAGTCTTAAAGGTGCCAAGATTGGATACCCCTGTCCTAACATGTTTCTGAATTATTTCCTCTTGGTAGCCTTGGTATATGTTGAAATACAATTTCCACTATCCCTGAAGTTGATGAGAATTAGGGTGGGTTATGCCATATAAAAGAACATAATTAGGCTGGGTAACCTGCCTGAGAAATGGAGCGGAGGTTTGTACCTCCTTGATCCTTGTGCCCCCGTTCACATTTTCAGAACACCTTTAGGAACAACCTATCAGCTTGTTTTCCAGATTTTTTTTTGCAGTGGAAATGGATAGTATGTGTATGCACAATGCAAAATAACTCCACTTACAATTTTTGGTGAGGAGATACCCACTGTAATTGCTTTGTGTTTTAATGAGATTTTTTGTTCCATTATTGTTAGGGATTTTCACAGAGGTCACAATTACCTGTCTGAATCCATATACCTTAGCTTGCACCTCCATTTTTTTTTTCATCTCACAACAGGAATGAGATTTTAGGCATGCATAATGAATATTCAAAAGGTGAAGCTTCCAAAACAATGCAAGCCTGCACTGTTCTGTTCTGCTGATAATCAGTTCTATTACACCTGATTAACTAGATCAATTAGTTGAACTACAAGCTCCTTCATTTCCAGTCAGAATATCAATCACTTTCTGATTAAGAGTTATGGACATATTGGCATAAATTGAGGAAGATTACTTTAAGTTTGTGAATATAGTAACATGCATTGCCATTCTTTATCATAACATGAACTTTAATATGATGCATTTCTTGTTGGTTTGCCATAGACTCTCTTGGAGTGCCACCCAGCAGGAATAAATACTCATACCTGTTTAAACTTGCCAGATCACATTTCAGAAGAAGCCGGATCACTCCTTCAACAGGTAAATTCTTGATGAATGTGTATAAATGTTGTACTCCTTGCTATGGTTAAAGTCAGACTAACGTATGCTATATATTTTACTGAATATATCAAAAATGTTCCGTTTATTATATTACAAAAATGTAATAAATGGATTTTTTTTCATTCAGTGGAAATGACAGCCTCTTATCACCTTACAGTGTTAATAAAATTAGCTTTGTTCTTTTCATACTTGATGTTGTAAAGCGTTTCCTATCTTTCCTATTTATCTTTAGAAGCTTTTGTAAAAGATTTGGGAGTAATTCAATGTCTGAAAATGTACTAATAGGATTGTGGTTTATCTTAGTGTCCCCAATAGCTACATCTTCTTAGCAGTAAAATTCTGTGTAATATAAAGAAACTAAACTATTAATGTGTAGGGTAGAAAAGTCCTACAGTTATACCATTATAGAAAATAGGAGCCATTTTTGTCAGGAAAACGTGAATTAACACTAAATTAATTATTTAATTTTGGAAAGGAGGAAAGGAATGATAGAGAAGTATAAAAGACCTATTTACCTATTGTCACCAAATACAGCTAGGGCACAAAATTGCTGCAGAAATCCATTGATTTAATTATTTCTCCTGACATAGACGATTTGGGAGTAAAGGTACATTTTTAATATTAAAGTGAGCATAATCTTTTAGGATTTAGAAACATGCTAAAACGTGGTTATTTTAACAAACTTTGACGATGCAGCCAAGCTGATTTAGATCTGTCCTGTTGTATGAATGTTATGGTTCTTATGTTTCGATCAGATCTAGTTTTTAAACATTGTTAAAACTGTGGTTATTTTTATTGTTTTAATCTACTTATGTAGACAGGATTATAAACCTTTACAGTCAGTATTCGGTGGGAGTAGTAGAAAAGTCTCCTAAAATAAGTAAATAAGAATAAAAGTATACATGTACTATTAAGATCAATGACTTCATCTAGTTTTTAGACTCATAGAATAGAGGATATTTTATATTCCACCCCAGAAAGGAGACTGAAAATGAATGGAATTTTACCACTGGCATCTTTCGGAGTTTATTAAAGCAATACATAGCAACATCTAGCATTTTATGCCAGACCCTTTGTTATTTTCCCTCCTCCCCCAGGTTCAAGGTTACCCTTGTCCAAAAGGAAGTGTTTCATCTCTGGGCTGCATGTGGCTGACTTTACAGTTGAAGAGTCTGCTCCATTGGCTAGTAAATCAACTTTCTTTTGTGTGCCTTTCTAAGGAAACTACCATTCATTTTTGAGGAAGCTTTGTCAGGAAAAGGAAAAAGGGACTCTTGGCATAGCTAGTCATTTGTCATTATGATTTTCCTCTTCCACCCCCCTCACAGGTTGCTTGGGTCAGCCCATCACAGAATGTCTAGGAGAGGAACAGTGTGCAGATACATGCCAAATGTGTCCCATGACATGGATTTCAAAATCCGTGACCTCACTGAAAAAATAACACCCCACCCCGATCTAGCCAGCTAGGAGCTACGTACTTCAGAGGCATTATTCCTTATTTTGATTACCTGAAGATATAGATGGAATTCTTAAGGCTCTCTTAATTGACATCAAATTTCTCGAAAGCTGTCCCAGTTAGCATAATAACCAGTCTCTTTTTGAACAATGCAGCTTTAATGCAGTTTATTTTGCATTTCCTTTCTCATATTAAAAGTTTTTTTTTTCTTGTAACAGGGAAAACCTTCAGAACATAAATGTCTTTGTACTTAACTTTTCCACCTGGTATCAGCTGTTATATTTTCCAGAAGACGGCCGAGTGGCTGTTTTCTGACTGCTTATCTACTAACTCATGTATATTCACAAAGAAGGCTTGTTTTGTTATCTGAGTTATTTTACTAAGTGAGGTTAGAGCAGTTTTAAGTGGCAGAGCCAACTTAAGATGTGCAAATGAATACATTTTATGGGTAAATTTCTCACTTTGATTATTAGATGTATGCATATGAAGGCATGTGCCCCAAATAATACCAAAGACAACTGCATTATGCTATAGTTCCCTTTAAAGGAAACTTAGAAATGAAATTATTCTTTTGAACTGCTTATTTAAAATGTGACAGACTCATAAGAAGGAAGAAATGTAAACTTCAGTTCCTTTATCCTTTGTAAATATTTTTATGCTTTGCTGGTTACTTCCTTTCAAACATTTTCCATCAGAAGTTGCAGATAAGAAGAGTTCACTTCACTTTCTATGTATATATTCACTTCCCTTTTGACTTTATTGTGAATTTTTTTTTAAAAAAACACCCTACTTAGTATTATTACTATTAGCAATCAATCGTACCATTTCTTTACATTTCATTTGTGAGTCTTTAGCTGCCAAAGCTCCTTGGGCCTTTTTGAAGACTTTTTTAGATAAATATTTTAATTGTCTGAAAAGCATCAGTTCCTTTTAGTTTCCTCTGTCTGATCTGATCACATTGGTTTCCATTGAAAACCCGTGCTGGGGCTACCCATCAAGTAGTATTTTTATCTTTTTCCATATGATTTAAACAAATACATTTTGCATGTAGTGCAAATAGGGATACATTCTGTGATATACCTTCATTGTGCATCTGTGTCTCTTTGAGACTCCTAGCAACTGCCTAGACTTAGTCCCTCAATTTTCTTGGCAAGATTTCAGAAGTGCTTTGCCATTGCCTCCTTCCTAGGGCTGAGAGAGAATGACTGGCCCAAGGACACCTAGATGGCTTTGAGCTTAAAATCTACCTGGTTTCTAGCCTGATGTCTTAAAGCCTGGCTGTCTCACACACCTTCATTAAAATCAGGTAAAAGGAAATTTAGTTTTCATCCAAACGAAGTGGAGACAGTCCATCTTTTTCCCTTGTATTTCTTGTAGGTTGATAAATATAAGAGGCAGTATAAAAGATAATACTCTAAAAATGACAACAAGGTTTTTAATACCACAGGTACTTGCTGACATACTCTTTTTTTTCCCTCTTAATCTGTATTTATGAAACAATAAGTGGAATATTCAGGATTATTTCAGAAACAACTAAGGCTTAAAGGAGGCAATATTTGATAGCTTGAAACAAAATTACTGATAGTTAATTGCCATTAATAAGTCTTACATATAATATAATAGGTTCTTGTTGCAGATAATCATTCAGATAAAAATACATATATACTCAAGCACTGGTTTTGTCAGCAGCAAGATAGTCTTCTGGAAACAGAACAGAATAGAATCAAATTTAGTGTTATGGGAGAAGCTGGCAAAAGAAGACCTAGTTTGAAACAGGCTAGAAGCAGTAGAGGAAAAAAAAAAGCAGAAGAAACTCTCATATATATATCCATATGGGAGAGGTCATGGACAACAGCTTGAAATCCTGCTTTTCTCACTCCACCTTCCTCCTCCTTCATCATTTTATTCAGAGCAGAACCTATGCAGTTCACTCTGTGCTTCCTGGTGTACATACACAGAGATGCAACACGAAGAAGAGGATAAACGTACACTTAAATAAGTGCAACATGTTACTTATAAAATTAAATAAAAGAGCCTTGGTAGTACAGTGGTTTAAGGCACCCTGTTATTAAGCTGGTTATTAAGACCAGCTGCCTGCAATTACTGCAGGTTCGAATCTCGCCAGACTCAAGGTTGACTCAGCCTTCCATCCTTTCTAAGGTAGGTAAATTGAGGACCCAGTTGTGGGGGCAATAAGCTGACTTTGTATAAATATACAAAAGGATGAAGGCTATTGCTGAGCACATTGTAAGCCGCCCTGAGTCTTCGGAGAAGGGCGGCATATAAATCAAATTAAAAAAATAAAATAAATACAGATGCCCCCTATGTCTATTTTTGGTAAAGAAAAGAATTCCAGAAGCCATGCTGTACCTTCCTTACTACATTTACATAACAGCCAATATTTTATCTGAAATACTTTAATTCTGCCCGCTTTAATGAGCTGTGACAAGTAAAGTTTTCATATTTCATTTTTATTACATATTTATTCAGATAAATTTCTAGGGTTCTAATTAAAAACTTGTGTATTCTCCATTAACTTAAACACATTATGTTTCAGTAGTCTAGGCCTTACAAGCAAAGTGCAAAGATCCAGTACAGCTTAAGTTTCACATGTAATCAGGTTTAGTAAAAACAAATCTAAATACGACAGGAAAGCTACAAGAATAAAGTTACTGGTCTACTTAAATATACTGTATAATAGATGACCAGGTATAATTATGTTTAGAGATTGGGATAACATGTAGATATTGTAAAATTAATGTCAGTCAGTATAGGTAGTCCTTGATTTATAACCATCGGTTTAATGACAAAATTACGATGGCCTTGTGGAAAAGGACTTTTGACCTGTACTTCTACTTATGGTGATTGCGCCAGCCCCATAGTCATCGCAATTTGGGTGCTTGGCAGTTGGCTCACATTTATGATTGGTTGCAGCATCCTGCAGTCACATGATCACAATTTGCAACCTAGGCAGTTGCTCAGGGCACGTGAGAAATAGCAAGGATATGGCCAGTCCTTTCTTGTCAAATCATCTTGCAGATTTGTTATACTATTTAGAGAAGTCTATGGAATATTCTTTATTGCCAATTAAACATACACACAGCTTCAGATAACAAATTCAAGATAAGTTGCAATTGTAAATCTTTCACCAAAATAACATGAAGCATATTGTAAACTCAAAAGTTTCTGTGTAGAAAATATTCACAAGAGCTTACAAAAGAGTCCAGAGAGATATCTCAAGTTCAGGAAGATTCAAATATAGTCTTTTTCTGGTCTAAAATAACAATCCAACAATAACATATAGTCAGAGTCACAGGTAGGAGATAAGGTTGCATCAAATAGCCATCTCTAGAAACTATCTTTCAGTTTGACTAATAGTCAATGGTTCTTTCTTTCAAGCAGAACACTTGACTTTCTCTGCAGTCTCTTAATTTGCAACATGTTGCTGGGCTTGGGACTTTTGACTGTATTGTTAATCAGCTGACTGAGGGGTGTTCTCCTCAGCTAATTCTTGTTGCAGGCTGAGGTTCAGACTGCAAAGTCTTCAGTTTATGAATCTGAAGATTCGGACTGATCAGATTATACTTAGGGTAGGTGACTCTTCAGAAGACATGCTTTATGAATCTGGAACTTTCTTACATCAACGTATCCATCTTGACAGGTTAGGAAAGGGTTCAGTAAAGGGTAACCCTGACAAAATAGAATAACTGATAGTGTTTTGTATGAATATGATATGGACAAAAGAAAATTTGTGATTGGATGCTGATATTTTAAAGCATTTTTACAGATTTTTTTTTTAAATATAAAAGGAATAATAACCTGTGAGAGAAGAAGAGAATAGAATTTGTGTGGATTTCTCTACAGGAAAGAGCATTTACCTTCCTATAAAATTTATGCAGACATCCTCATTATTTCCTATATATAGTGGCTATCAGGGAGGTAATTGCCTTAAACTATGTTTCCTAGGTGAGGGCATTTGTAGCAATACATAGGGTTTGTTGAGTTCTTTAGGAGAAGATTGCTCAGAGAGTGAAATAAATAAATCCAATTACATTTCAATAATAGAATCAGTTGCTTCAGTTTACTATCTTGACCTCTGCCAGATGTTTCAAAGACTGTTATTCATGTTTGTTGTACAATTCCGATAATTTACACTCTTCTATAGCATTGGCATTGCTTACCCTCACGTCAGCAAGGGAAATCAACCATAATATCAGGCTACACTTGGTACTTATTTATAAAAGCTCTAAAAGAGAATGAGTTTTGAAGAAATAGAAGTTAACAGTACAACATTTGTTTTTGTTTTTGTCTTTCAGTCTCAGATATTTAACCCAGATATTTAAGTTGATCAGTAGTATGGAAACCATTTCAATATGGTTGATCACATGCTGCTGTGTTCAGTCTGCATGTTCTCCACATAATGTCAGGTGATGTAATTAGCTCCAAGATTAGTAATTGTAGAATTGCTGTGGAAGATGGAAGAAAACATGTTCTCAAATATACCAAAACCATCCTCCTAATCCACATTTCCAAAGTAACGTGTAAAAACAGGTTCCAACAAACAGGCTGTTATATTGCAATAATAATGTAGTAATGATAAATTTCTTAGAGAAAAGAGGATGGCCAACTATATGGTAAAACTAGGGCTGTAACTATGAGAGGCCACTATCTTGATCTTTTCCCATTTTTTAATGTGCTAGTGTTTTTTAATAGCCATATGGAAAAAAAGTTAAGTTTATTATAAATATTACTGAAATGTAGGCATTAACTCCAGAGGATGCAATCCTCTATGCCGATGAGTTATAACCGGAAAAGCTTGGGTTGATTTGGTGTGTTCTTTTCTTTTCAGCTTTTGCAATTCAATTCTGTAGAACGTCTTGGTGCTGGAATCGCTGGAGTTGATGACATCAAAGCACACCCTTTTTTTGCCACCATTGATTGGACCGAATTAGCTAAGTGAAAAACTGTGCAAGTTGTCTATGCTTAGGCTGCAGACTTCCAACAGACAATACTCTTGGCTTGCTGCCATTATGAAGATTTTAGATGTTTCCAGACCAGGATGAATAAATTGGAAATTGGAATCCAAACACCACATGAAGTGCTTAAGCTTGATTGGACAAAAGAAAGGTGTGGTTCACACTGCTAGCGATTGACTTCAGTTCTTCTTTTGTGTTGGAATCATGTGCAGTGCTAATTGCAGGGCATTACAAGCAGTTGCCATTGCATGTCATGTATTTCCTTACCCCCCCATTTTAAATCATGGGAATCTGGATGGAAAAGATTTGGCAACATTTTTGGCAGTAGCCCTTTGACTGAAGTTACATCTAGCTCTGGTGTTGGTGGGGAATTATGCAAATAAGAATGGACTCCTTGTATTTTGTTTTATTTTAAATGATGATGAGTTGTGGACTTTCTGTTGTACATTCCAGTATCTACTGTCTATGCCAGTTGAATGGAGCTCCTTTTTTTATACTTCGGTAGCCTTGGCACAGTTGAATTTAAGTAGACTGGAGAACAGGGAGAAAAATAACTTATCAATAACATATGCTAAATAAAATATTATGGTGCTTCTGCAAAACTTGACATTGAATATGTCTAATTTGGAGAGGGGGGATGGCAGGAGAATGAAAGCTAGTATCATGCAATGTAATTCCAAAATGGTTAAGTGTCATCTCTTAAAGGATGGAAAAATGTAATCTAGATATAGCTATTTTGCGCTTATTGGTTGCAATGCAATGTTTGTTTTAAAGCACTAATTTTAACCTCAAGTTTTAAATCACTACAAGATCAGAAATCTCTCATCCAGATAATGATTACTTTAGTAATTTAAATGGATCAAGAAAATAGAATGCAGAAAAATGTATGGATGTATGGGTATATGGATATATGGAAAACTACCATTTATTGTATGGAAAATCATGCTTTCATATAACTCTAATATTTTTATGGTAGGCAGGTGTTTTTTTTTGCTTACCTAGAAAATGTTCAAGTTTGCAGAATTCCACTTACATGTGCATGTGTTTTTATTTGTCCATGTGAATTCTGAAAATGTTTTAGCTTCTCAATTTCGTTACAATTTTGTTTCTTTGTTTAGAAACATTATTTTATGTGTTTTATCATTGTGAATCCCTCCTAAGGAGGAGAGTCTTCAAAAAACTGTTCTGAGAAAATTTGGGAGTTTTATATTAAAGTGCTCTATCAGAAAGAATATTTGGAAATCTTTCACAAGCACTGTGCTTCACAATTGGAATTCCATTGTATGTGCCATGAACAGGCCCAACTGAAAAGGGATGGATGAGATGTCTACATTGCTTGTACTTTTAATGAATATTGTTTTCTTAATATATTTGCCAAGAAGCTGTGTCAGAAGACTGCTGACTTCTGATACAATTGGAATAATGGTGATTTGGCCGTTGGTCCCTAATCTGTTGATAATTTTGTCAAATGGAAACACAAACTCCAAAAATTGAGAATAAGACAACCTAAAGTTAATATGTACTTAAAATAAAGGCTCGCTCTTTTAAAAGGTCATTGTGTTAGTACATGTAAAAATCTTCTGTAATAACTACTTTAAGATGACTCATTAAGATATTATGCTCTAAACACATATATTAAAATACCATACAAACATGTGGCTTGTTACTTCCTTAAATTCATCCTAACACTGGCAACCCTTCCCTCTATTTGCACCTGACACTATGCCTTTCCCACTTGTTATCGCTTGTGAACAGTCTACATGGCTCTGAAATACTTCCCAGGGAGCTTAACATAGGTTAACTCCTAAGAAATTTAAGGAAGACTGCTGTTTCAGGATTACAGGAGAAGGAGTAAAATTTTTATCTTCAACTGTAGAAATGAAGAACTTTTTACTTAAAATGAAGGCAAAGTTCCCAAAGTTTAAGAAGAGTTAAGCCATTTCCAGGAATATTGATCAAGTTGGCAATTCCCGAATGGGACATATAACAAAAAGAATCAGATGATCTGAAAGTGATAAACACCAGTATTCTTTTATCTGTGTAAATGTACACAACCTGGTCAGTTATAGGGTGCCTATACACTATTGTATAGTACAGTCTCTGGCCTGTTTGTTTCTCTTAGTTTTATCTGGAGACCAAAGGGTAAATTTCTTTGGTAAAGAAATATTTAGGGTTTTTTGTTTTTCTTTTAGTAATTCCTGCTATTCCTAGTTCATGCTGGAAGCTAAGATTTTTACAGGCCATTCCCTATGTGCATCTGACAGGCTACATCTGTTGGAAGCTAGAACTGGTGCTACTATAAAGTGGAAAAAGGAAAAGACTTCATTGATCCAAAGGAAATCTGGAAGCTCTGTTTTGTTCCTTTTGAAATTATCCTGCTCCTGTTTTCCCCCACCCTCCACCCCTTGTGATAAAAACACAAACCACGGGACTGTAATAACACTGTAGGCTGTAACCAGGTCACCAAAAGAATTACTATTATGGAGGGCTATCTGATATTACATCATTCTCCAAAACTTCATTCGAACAAAACTCTTCCACTGCTACATAACAGGAACTCCCTCAGGTGAGCTGCAACAACAACTTCCTGTGCTGAGAGGTGAGGAAATTTCTAAAGCTGAGAGAAATGCAGAGCTTCCTTCCAGCAGTGGCCGTGTGATGGTTTTGGAAGAGAAGAAAACTTCCAGTTGTGACCATAAACCTTTAAGCCATTCTTTATTGTTGGAGTTTTGAGTCTTTCTAGGACAGTCTTCTCTCCAGCAGAATGTTGGGAATTGCAGACCCAAAGCAAGTAGAAGGAGTAGCCTATTGGTATATATGTCCTTCTAGCAGAGATTTTTAAGATTACATGTCAATTCTGAAGCAGATAATTAACCATTTTTTTCCTTTCCCTGTAAAAAAATAATAATAAATGAATGAAAATAAATGACTAAGACAGCAGAGGGGAGAATAGCACCATATCCAAAGATGTGCTATGTGCTGGGGAACTTGATGCCTCTTTGCTCACTCTTGAAACCTGCTGTGGAAGATGGGATACCCCTGGAACAAAGGGAGAGGAATATAGCAGGGTGGGAAGGGACAGAAGCTTTATTGCATAGTCAGAGGCTCATTTCTTAGCCTCAGATATAACCCAATGTGTGCCTTCATAGTTGTCTCGGCTGGTAACTCACCAGTAGGATTTACAAGAGATCTAACCAGTGGTGGGTTGCCCCCAGTTCAGACCGGTTCATAAGAACCGGTAGTAAAACTAGTGGGAGGCTCCGGCCACTGACCCAGACATCGTCATAGGTGATCTGCGCATGCGCAGAAGAGCGAGCAAAGCAAGCACACATGCACGGGCGTGATACAAACTGGTAGTAAAGGTAAGTAGAACCCACCCCTGGATCTAACTACATTGTCAAAGCTTACCGCACCTTACAAAGTGTCTGTAAACATATACATGTCTTCCAAGGAAAAATAAGGTTTCTCTGCTTTGGTGGGACTTTAAAAAACGCCTCTCTGACCGCCAACAAAATTTCTAGTACAGGTTTCCTGCGTCAGCAGGGGGTTGGACTAGATGACCTCCAAGGTCCTTTCCAACTCTGTTACTGTTATTTCTAGAAACTAAAAATGAAGAGAATGGTTTGTTGGGAAAAGTTGATGGAGAGGGTACCATGTATAACTTATTGATAAATTTTAATTACGATGGAAAATATTTGTAGCATGATAACTTTAGTGGGATAATCTGAGGAAGTGTTAATGTGAAATGCGCGCATAAAGTTTATTCCACAATCATCTGGAATTGGTAGCTTCAATTTGGTTTGGAATAGAATCTTAAAAATCTTTGTCAGAAGCAATTTGCTAAAATGGCTTACAAGGATGGGGAAATGTAGGCCTTTGGAGTTTATGAAGTCAATCAACTATAGAGTGTAGAGCAAAGAAGGGCATTTTAGAAGATCAACACCCTCTACTAGTCTCCTCAGCTTTCCTTGTCTTCAGAAGGAAGCAAGAATTCTTCCATGACTTTTCCACTTTGGTGTTGGCAGTGGAACAGGGGTAGTCTCATTCTTTTGTAGAATGGCTATATTGAAACCTATCTGTGTGAAAAACTGGACTGGAAATGCACAGAAACAGAGATTGCACTCCTCCATTCAAAATGACACTGCATCATTCCTTTCTTTCACTATGAAAAAAAAAATCTAATTTTCATATGTATTTTACTGAAGTATGAATGTTGTGATGATCCAATTTATCTCCCATATATTTATCAAAAGGACAATGTTAATAGTGCACTTATTTTCACAAGTGAAAATAAAGCAGAAATCATGCACAACAGGGAGAGAGCCATAGGTTCACAGAACCCCCTATACAGGGGTGGGTTCTAAATTTTTTTACTACTGGTTCTGTGGGCGTGGCTTATTTTATGGGCGTGGCTTGATGGTCATGTTACAATTCTTTAGGATTTAGCAGAGGTACTTGTCTACCAGGCTTTTAACTGCTTGCAGAGCTGTGCCGGTCTACCCATTTATTTTTGCAGGCACTGATCTACTCATGTATTTTTGCAGGCACTGGTCTACCCATTTATTTTTGCAGGCACTGATCTACTCATGTACTTTTGCAGACACTGGTCTACCCATTTATTTTTGCAGGCACTGATCTACTCATGTATTTTTGCAGGCACTGGTCTACCCATTTATTTTTGCAGGCACTGATCTACTCATGTACTTTTGCAGGCACTGGTCTACCCATTTATTTTTGCAGGCACCGGTCTACTCATTTGTTTTCTTTTACCACTGATCAGCTGTAAGGCGGCCCTTTGAAGCCCCGCGGCAAGAGTTTAAACAGTTTTTTTCCCTCTAGCCATCAGCTGGGACTCAGGAGGCAGCAATAGATTGGGGGTGGGGCCAAATAAAAGGTAAGAATAACGCGGGGGGCAGGTGGGGGGAGGTGGGGGGGGCGGCAGAACCGGTTCAGTGACGTCATATTGTCACCACTGCCGGCTCGGTGGAACCGGGCTGAACCGGGAGGAACCCACTACTGCCCCTATAGTAGAGGAATCTTTCCCAATGCTTTTGGGTAAGAGCTAAGCAAAATCCACTGAGTAATAATAACTGAGTAAGATCACTCATATTAGTCAAAATGAAATTTCAATGATCTAAAAAAATGCATATGTTTGAGTTTCAGGACTCAATTAAGAGATGCCCCTATCCCTAACCTAAAGTTATTTATCTGTTTATCTATCTATCTATCTATCTATCTATCTATCTATCTATCTATCTATCTATCTATCTCATTCATTCATACATTCATTCAATTTCTAAAGCCATCCAGCTCAGTCAATGCCTCTGGATGGCTTGCTTTCTTGCATAACTACTCAAAATCTTTTGGAAGGAAAACCTAAGGACGCATTCAAGAAAAAGACAAGACTGAGTAAGAATCTGCATTTGGAAGGAGGGGATGAAAAATGCATGGTGTGAGGAAGACAGAAGGGAGCAGTATATTACAAAAAAGGGCCTGGATAGGATCCTTGAATGCTAGCACTGAATGTTATGCACTCCCAACTTACATCTTCTTTATAATTTCCTCTCCCAAGAAGGTAGGGTGCAAGGGGAGAAGGGCTGGTGGCAGTGGAAGATTTGTTGGGAAGTCTGAAGAAAATATCTGGACTACAAAAATCCAGACAACCCATACATGGCAGTAAAGATGTTTTCTATCTGTTGTTACTGCTATCCAGTGTGCACCGTTTTGCAATCTCTATAGCAGCAATCTCTGGCTGGAGAATTCTGGGAGTTGAAGTCCGCCAGGCTTAAAGTGGCCATGGTTGGAGACCCTGCTCTATAGAGTAATCCTACTAGAAGTGAAGATTTAACCTAGTGAATACTCCAATCAGGTAGAAAAATAATTTAATCGATATATATGTTTTATTTTATGGCTGTTCACCACCCTGAGTCCTTCGGGAGTAGGGCGGTATACAAATTTAATAAAATGAAAATGAAAATGAAATGATTAAGGGCTGTTGTTTTTGATGTCAGCAAATAATATTTATTCCCTCCCACTGTTGAAAGAAAGAAGGAAAGAAGGAAGCCCACCAACCAGTCATATAATTGTAGGTATAGTTAATTATTTGCTGGAAGGGGATTCTAATCTATTTGTATCATATGCTGGATTAAAATCCCTTCACACCCTGATTAAAGTGGGAATTTCGATCTAGCATATGATACAAATAGAGCATAATAGCAATCTGTAGACAATCTACAGATATCTCTCACCTGGCAATTCTAAAGTGAGGCAGCTCCTTCCTTCCCAAGACTCCACTTCGAATCTAAATCAAATGTAATCTGTGTCTGATTTTATACTAAGAAAACAATATCTTCAATTATAGAAAGGTAAAATCTTATGAGTCTGTGCTCACAACTGAGCCTCTGGAGTCCCAACCCTTGGATCAGGCTGGAAAACTCTGCTAGAGGCCCTCATTTGACTATGTGATTTCCCCAAGAAGGGCCATGTGTGCTCCAGGATCCTCTGCAATCAATGGAATTAGAACTAGGCAAGGCATATTTGCAAATAACTCTCCAAACACATGATAAAGCATTTAAGAGTCCCTGGCAAAGAAAATCTGGAGGGCAACTACTGTAACAAAGTGGACCTGACCATCAAATTCATGTGCAAAAAAGTGATGTAGACTAAACAAGAGCCAAAGGCATGGGAAGTATTACCAATTGCAATTTCTTGTAATTATCGTGTCATTTGTTTTCTCAAGGACACTGAAGGGGAAGCTGAAGAAACAGCAACTTCCTCTTTGATAAGATTTATGATAGTGATTTAAGTAATAAAATGAGCACTTATTTGCTTTCAAAGCCCTCAATGCCTTGTGAGAAGAAGTTCAAATATCAATTGAATCCTGCTGTTTAGATGGAGGTGGTGGAGAATATTTAATCAGGAAATGCTTGTAATCTAAGTGAGAAACATTTTAGGCTCATTTTCTCACAATTCTGAAGTATGTACATTTCCAAGAGGAGAAAGGAAGCAACAAAAATCCAATACAACCTATCAGTCTCAGAGTCTTAAGTACACTAATATTTAACACCTTAAATCCTTTCACATACGATGGGGGGGTGGGATTTGTAAAGAAAAAAACAACTCTGCTTCCCAGAAAAGCAGCTTTTCTTCCACTTCCTACAAATGCCCAAGATGACCACCTTCTCTCCTGCTTGGCAACAGATGGAAACCGTAGGAGAAGTTCAAAACAGTGAAATCTTTCTTGATGACACTTTATATCGACTTGGTACATAGGCTCAACTGGATGCACTAAAGCAAATGTAACCAAGCTTAGCCAAGCCTCAGTCCTGAGTATGTGTACATTTGCAGAGAAAAACAGAATGGTATCTTTCTCCATAGTTCATCTTTTAAATGCCCATGCCAGGCAATGGCCACACTGCTTGGGAATTACAGTTAGCCCTGCATGGACAGTCCCTAGTTAACCTTAGCTAATTTCTGGTTAGCATTTGAATGGGAGACCAGTAGGAACTCCTAAGACTGTAAGAAATATAAGCTAGACCGAGAATTCAAAAATACATTTCAGAGAAAGGCAATGACAAACCATTTCTGCACCATTGTTCTGAACAAACCATCCATATGGCCACTGGTAGCTGAACTCATTTTGAGGGAGCCTTTCCTTTTATACCCCAACATACCCAGGAGGGCTGGAATTGGGAAAGAGGCCAGAGCCAGCTCTCTGACAAACATTTTGGTAAAAAGATAAGCACCTGCAATCACAGCTATCAGGGTAGCTGTGGGTGAGAACTCACAAAACAGGAACAAGTTTTGATACAAGACAAATATAACCAGAGATGCTTCTCTGAAAGGCAGGAGGTTAAAGTGAGGTCGAGAAGCGTTGCATTATTTTGTGCAGTGCAAGACGAATTGTGCCCCTGTGTCCTTGCTGCTGGACAAGCAAGTGCTGATGCAAAACGGAGGAGACAGAAACTTGTTTTAGAGGACCAGGTTCTGCTACCGGGTGACACTTAAGGCAATGCTCCAGCTGTTGGGGACCACAGGCAAAAATTCTCCAATGACAGCTGTATCTCTGTCTTCTTGGCAAGCATAATGCCCAGTGAGAATTAAAGTGTTTCTGCTTGTGAGATGATATAGCCTTATACTGGGCATCAATTGAAAGATGCAGAGGAGGGACAATCACCCTGATTCTTTTGCAGCTGTAAACCCTAGATCCTGGGTTTGGCTGATCTGGGAAAAGCCCTTCTGGGGGAAATAAACCACATTGGCCAGCTGGCAAATGATCTGGCTAGGGAAGCTGAAAACTGAATTAGGGGAGGGCTGGCCAAGAAAACAACAGATGTCGTGATGGTCAGAGGCTCTTTCAAAAAACCGGCAATGCAAAACCTCTTTCTAATTTGACTGGGGGTTAATAAGCGGCGTATTTCTGAATAGTCTTGCCTTGGCACTATGCAAAATTCTGAGCAATTTTCTTCCCCAAATATGATGGAAAGGCAAATTAATTGAATTATAGGCGCTAATATACAGGAAACTGTTTAGCTCATCATTTTGTCCAGCAAGGTTTCACAGAGTAAGGGCAAAAGGCTGCCCTTCTGAACATCAGCTATTTATGTTTCTCATTTATATTGCACTTGCGAATTATTTTATCCATCACTTTATACTTCTTACCAGTACATTCCTGATCATATTATGTCTTCAAATATGATCTGCAACAATTATTGCTGTCTCTCTTGGGAGGAAAAGACATCATAATGAAACTTTCTGCAGAGCCCCCAAATTACAGTCAATGATAAGAAAAAAAGATTGAGATTTATTTGCCTATTATTCTGAGTTTTGATTGCTACGTGTTCTCTTTATAAGATGTGACACTGGATCAGTTCTCCTTTTATTCTAGCCCAGAATAAAGCCATAATACTAACAGATTGGATTTTATACTGTATTACCATGGTTAGCTTAACCATGATAGTTGAACAAGCCACAATAATTGGGTTGATGCTCATGTAAGCCACAAACACTTCCCCCCACTAAAACATCACTTAGAAGGAAGATGCTAAGATAGATGAATTTTTCATTTTTCTACTTCTGTACATGGAAATATCAGAACGCTTGAGGTTTAAAGTATTGGGGCAGGAACCTATGCAGAAATTGGTTCTCTAGGACCATAAGTGTTTGGCCACTTCCCTAGGAGTCAGATGGGGGACAATTGACTTATGCTTAACCTATCTATAAATGCAAATGTTTCCATTATTGGCCAAATACAGGGAAATACTTCACCCCTAGAACTTCTGACTGCTCAGAGGAAATCATTTTATATTCCATGCAATCTCTGAAATAGTAAAACAAGAGACCAATGAGATTTCTGAATGCGTTCAAAAAGTGGCTCTCCATGGGCTAAACTGAAGAACTGAGTTATTCATTTCAGATTTTTAATCAGCAGAGGCCCATTTTAATTTGTGAAGACAATAATTATCCCCCTTTCTATTTTATCCTCAAAATGACCTGGTGAGGGAATTGAGGCTAAAAGGTAATTGGCCTACGGTCATCTGGGTTCATTGAAAAAAAAAAACTTGGATAAATAAATAAGGTTTGTGTTATTTTTTTTTAAAAGCTGCATTGATGGTTATACAAGACTCTGCCTGGAGCACTTATATTCTCCTATTTTAGCCATATTAGGGACTGGAGGAGCGCTAATGTCCTCTATCATGCAAAATGGTTGACATTCAACAAACACTGGGCTGAGGTCACCATATCTGGCCTGGTTAAAAATAACAGAGAAAAGCCACATAATCAATTTTACTTTAGAAGCCAATGCTAAGGGAATTGTTATCCATTGCCAGGAAGTACGAATGTGATAGCCATTAGAAAGGAATACTTTTTCCTTGGAACAGGCAATTATATTTATTTAGATGTGCTATATATTCACCAAACTCCACAGTGTTTACATCCTTCACTGAATGTTTAGGATTTCATCCCGAAGTTCACATTACAGACCCTGATGCCTGGTCCTCTCCTCTTGACAGATCAGTACTAGAAGAGAATAAACATGGCCTCAACTTTGAAGACATGTAGTAGTTTATGAAGATCGACTGTGGTAAACGAATGCTTCTGATTTCTGAAGAGTTGCCAATTCGGCAACTCTTTTGTTTTTCATGAACACTGTTACATGTTATAGACGAGCAAAGAAGAAATAGGAGCACATATAAGTCAGTCCCATGAAATCTTTAGATGATTTCTCCTTCTCACCCTTTCTATTTTCTTTCTTTTGTCTTTTGTCTCCTTCAGCAGTCTGGATCAGAATACCCGGCCAAACCAGGGAGAACAGGCTGGATATTCCAGATCCCAGATGCCAATATGTGGCGGCATCTGGTTCATTGGCAGGCATCACAGACAGTTGTGCTGGCTGCTTTTGAGCCTGTCATGTGGCTTATTTTGCTGTTAGGCACACTGATTCTTTGAGACTGTGGTCCCTGACTGAGGGAACAAAGAAAGGAAGGAGGCGGAGGGAATACATGTATTAAAGATGCAAGTTACAAGCTCAGGTGATTGTTGTTGAATGCTTTACCTGTATTTGCTCTTCTGGATGTTTCATCCTGGTGTTTCTTTAGCAACCTTCTCTTATTGTGCAATTACAGTTTTCGGGCGCCTTAAGGGATGGAACTCCTTGAAAGAAAAATACAGATGTTTTAAAAGTCAGGAATAGAATTCTTTCCTTAGGGGGCATATATGTGTGTGTGTGTGTGTGTGTGTGTCTTCTACCAACTTGCTTTAGAAACGAGAAAAATCCATTGAAGAACAATAGCAGTAGCAGCAGCAGCAACAAGATGATGATGATAATAATGATGATGATGATATAGACTTAAAAGCAGCTTGTTCATTTATTCAGAGAGGGATGAGACTGTAGTAACAGAGATAAATCTTTTGTTGGATGACATACACTTTTCCCTTGAAACAGTGGCATTTAAATTTCTATGACCCAGCTGGATCCAAAGAAGGTACTTATGAAAATTGGGGACGGGGTTTTATGGCACAAATCAGAAATGCCATAGCTTTAGGGGCTTTCTGATGGAAGGGGGGGGGGTACTTTTCCTTTGCTTTGTTCAAGTCTTGGCTGCTTAAAGAGCTGCTCTGAACAATAACATAGCAAGGACTACTGAGGGACACTTTTAAGGTTATTTGCAGGAAGCTAGCAAAGAGAAAATGAATTTATTTAACAGATTTTTGAGAGGGAGAGGGAGATCTTACTCTATTACTACCAAGTGTTGGATATTAGTTCACAGAATAAAAACATGTTTACTCTTTATTCTTGAAGATTATATTACTGCTACTCCAGATTATATTCAGTAGTGCGGTATCAATAAATACAGTAGATTAAAAAATCAGTGCACTTTTTCAGACATATATTTATTCTACCATTATTAATCCCCACCAATATATATATATATATATATATATATATATATATATATATATATATATATATATATATATATATATATATATATATTCAGAAGTAGAACAGGGGCTGCCTTGTTAAATTGCCCCACAACATCAGATTACTGAGTGGATAATGTCATTATAAATGCAATCACAAGAGGGCACCTGGCTTAGTTTTAGTTGAATGATATTAAAGATTTTCTGAATCTGTTCTTTTATGTTAAAATAGTATTCTTGTCTGCCATATCAATCAGTTCCTCCCATTTTAATATAGTGTGGAATCCACAATCAACCCAGTGGTGGGATTCAAATAATTTAACAACCGGTTCTCTGCCCTAATGATTTCTTCCAACAATTAGTTCACCAAACTGATTAACTTCTGATCAGTTAATCAGAAAATTAACAACCGGTTCTCCCGAAGTGGTGTGAACTGGCTGAATCCCACCACTGAATCAACCACACTAAGAGCTGTAGTAGTGCCGACATTTCTGCAGAGCATAAAGTTAGGAAAATTGAATTAGGATCTCTGGTTAATGGCTTTCAAAGTTTGGAGTGAGAAAGTAAGAAAATTGGATTTAAACTTTATAAAAGAAAAAAAGCAACGAGCCCAAATTTTTGAGGTGCATCTCCTGTCTATGATATACAAAATACATTAAACTTAACTGTTCAGAAAGGATACGGAGATTAGTTGGCATATACTAATCTCCAAATAAATCCTTGGACAATGGATTTATGTATTTATTTATGTATTGTATGAATAGAATAGAATAGAATAGAATAGAATAGAATAGAATAGAATAGGTATTCTTTACTGGCCAAGTGTGATCAGACACACAAGGAATTTGTCTCCAGTGCATAAGCTCACAGTGTGCATATAAACAGCAAGTAATAGGTCATTATTATAGTGACAATCATTAATCATAAGTTACAAAAAACGATTGATAAATCATAAGAAATCAATAAGAGAAGATTTATTTATTTATTTATTTATTTAATTTATATACCGCCCTTCTCCCAAAGGGACTCAGGGCAGTGTACAGCCAACATAAAACACACAAATATAAAATTTAAAAACAATTTAAAAATATTAAATAGTTTGGCCCATATCTGATTAAAAATAAGATAGTAGAAAAGATAAGAAAAGATGTTCCAAAGGTGCTTTTCCAAGAGGCAACTGGATTTTCTGGTTTTTCTTTGAAGATGTTTCGCTTCTCATCCAAGATGCTTCTTCAGAGCTTCTTGGATGAAAAGCTCTCATCCATGAGAAGCGAAATGTTTTCAAAGAAAAACCAGTGGGTTTTGCTGTGGGAATTAAGTGTTAATTTATCTGAGGTAGTAATATGCAACTGATGTTACAAGGATTTGTGGGAGAAAGGGCAGAAAAATATTCTGCAGGAGACATTGGACTAGATGAATCAATGCCTCTACTGAACATAATTTAGCTCATTGACATTGGGAAATAATGGGAAAGGATTCACCTAATTATTTAGCTCCTACTATGCAAAGTTCTTATGGCATTTAACCTCTATACTTAATTGTTTATGCTTGTGTGTGTGTCTCTGTGTATAGGGGATCTGTGTAAAAGAGAAAGAGATTGAACATTAGCAAACTTTCTTTGGAATTTTCAAAACACAAATCAACTTTAACACTTGGCAGGTTCTGTGCTGTCCATGTGAGATAAGCTTGTCAGAGTAGCGAATGATCCTTTCAGGAGCTCCACCCACTACAGTGCAGGGGTCCACGTGAGCCTTTTGTCTGTTTTGGTTTAGAGTTTTTTTGGCACAGTGCATGGAATTTCTGGACTGTCTCGTGGCCATAATTCCAGGACTGGCTTGGTGACCTTCCCTACCATTTCAGAGCAGCATCAGTTGCAATGCAAGCAGACCCTCTTTCTCCCTCTGTCACATTGTTGGCACAGTCCTTGGAAATGTAGTATCTAAAATTAAAGATTTGTATCCGTTTTGGAAAAATCAAGCTGACCTTTCTCACTTAAATGAAGAGAGGGTGGTGATGAGGAAAGACTTGGCTCAGACCAGAGCAATTAGGAAAAATACAATTTGGAGCAGGCAGTACATGGTAGTCTTACATGGTAGTCTTTTTCAGAATGCAAGTTAAGGTTCTAATATCTTAAAACAAGCTATTTATCAATCAAGTACTTACTGATCTTGATTTTCTTCCAAGTCCAGGGCAACACAGAAGAACCCCATTTCATCCTTACCGCGGTTTTCTGAGATAGTTCAGAATGAGAGAAGAAATGAAAGAAAAGAAAAGGAAAGGAAAGGAAAGGAAAGAAAAGAAAAGAAAGCCTTGCTGGACAGGCCTATCAGTTCATATAGTATACTGTGCCATAAAAATTCACAGCCTAAATATGTCTACATCAGTGATAGATCAACTCAGTGATGTCTGGGTGATGTTTTAAATTGTTAATGTAGATATCTTCTATAAGTGAGGAAAAGAAAAATGTTTACCCTGCCCATTTTGTCCATGTTTTGGTGACCCTTTGAGAGCTGTATGCAACAAAATTTCATTTTAATGTATGCCGATGATTGTACATTTAAAGTGAAAATAAAGTTATTCTAAGTCTAAGTCTAAATCATACCAAGCCTAGTATTATAAACCTCCATTGTCTTCCTGATCTTGCTTGCTTTTTTTTTTTTTTTTTAAATGAATTATTATTATAATGGGTATTTGCATGGAAATTGCTCCCGATGTCCTGATCATTTTAGCTGCCCCTTTAGCAGCTTTTTAGTTCTGAAATACTGTTTTTGAGTATTGTGGCAATCAAATGTATGCATTTATACTTAGGTGTGATTGATAGAAAGATAGCATCTTTGGTAGAATAAAATAGATATGAAGCAGTGTTGGGAAATTGAAACTTTCTTGCTTACCTTGCTGGAATAGTTCTTTCAATGATTCTAGTACTTTACCATGTCATCTCGGTTTCTTTTTTAAAATATTATGTAAATTGGCATGATTGCTAGTGGAAGGGCAGATTACTGTTCTAGTTGTGGAATAGTCGAAAGGCAGGATATTAATCTTATGCATTCAATTTTAAAATGTTAAAAGTCAAGGCTAGGTTACCAGAAAAGGTTGCAACAATCCCAAATGCTAGCAGTAAAAAGTTAGTCATCTGTGCTATATGCTGCCATCTAGTGGACATTTGTATTTTTGCTGACCATATATGGTAGTCCTGGTCTATAGCGATCTGATTGCCATGAGAGAGAGATAATGGAAAGATGACCCTAATATTCTACAAGACATAGTGATGAAGTGGACACCAACTTTTCATGGGTCTCATTCTTCCAAATCCAAAATTATATTATACTTTATCCACTCTTTTTTGGTTTGCTCATGATTTTTTTTTTCTGTTTTAGAAGCACAAACTTAATTATGTCGATCAGACACAAAAGGGAAGCTTATGGTCATAAAATACACAGCACAACCATTTACTACGCATTTCATTTAGAATTTATTGTTATCTTTGCTCCAGTAAGATGAAGGTGCTGTGGGTGGGTCTCAGGCAAGATGAAACAGGAAATTCCTGCCTCTCATTCACTTCTGCTGGCTGGGTTCCAGTTACTGAGGAATACTGTAACTTTCCAGGAACCCAGCAGCAGTGGAGAGTGTTTGGATATTGTAGTTATAAGTGCCACATCAACATTTCTGAAATAAGGCCAATGTGTATCACAGCATCTGTATTGGAAACAAAGTCCGTAATGTTTTGTGTTAGAATTTGATTTTTTTTTTTAAAAAAGGAAGGACAATGCAACTTTCTATCTGTCTGATGCCTTCAAGGCAGCTACTGTAGGTGATCTAGATCAAGTTACGGTAAATTCTTGCCTCAGTGGATCTCAGAGTAATGGCCTTCAGATATAATGAAAACATTTACATTTAGATGGCATCCTGAAATAATAGACCTGTCCATTCCCCCCCAAAAAACGATGCATGCGTACTTCATATTTGAATTTAAGGTTGGGGAAAGGGAGAAGGAAAGTTGATTGAGCCAACAAGGTAGGTAGGTGGGTTGCAGGAAATAGGTTGGGTTAGTGATAGCAATGGTGATCCTTTTCTCCCATCCTGGTACCTAGCACATCCTGACTGACAGCTAGAGCAGGTAAAGAAAGAAGAGCAATTCTCAAGCTTTAGGAAGCTGACTTTGTGAGTGCCTGGTTTCCTCAAAGAAAAGGGGAGTATTTTTGTGGTAGCTGACCTCCCAGAAAGGAAAGAAAGAAGTGTGTGCGCGCGCGCAAATTTGTGTGGTGGGTGGATTTTAAGATTTAATGGAGTTTCAGGATTAACGGACACCCTTCCCAACAAATGATTTGTTAAACTGAGATTATATCTGAATTTGAAATTTACAAATAAACACAAAGACCCCACAATGACTTTTATGTCAGGGTCCCCACTCTGTGGGCCTTGAAGGTTTGCCATGGAACTGGGCCACAGAAATGGCTGGTGATGCACATCCTCACTTACTGTATGTAAGTGCAAATGGAGCTGATTGTGCACTTGCTGGCCACTTGCATGGAACCATCCATCTTCCCCCCCCCCCCGCCCCGACCAGTCCACAAAGCTGGAAACATTGTGGGACTCTTTTTAAGTTAATAACTGGGTCATGCATCGCATGAAGCCAGAAGCTTAAGTTGCATGCTGAAAGTATTTAGTTCTGTCCCAAGACTCGGGAACAGCATGGGTATCTTTGGAGGAGGGGTAGAGATTGGGGGAGCAAACATGGAACTACTGATAAATGCATCATGAGACTGTGATTGAAATGAAGCAAATCACTGTTAAACCAGATGCTAGGCTCCTTTACATAACGACATCATGGTTGTCATTTTAGTGCCAATGAACCTGGTTAAGGATAGTCATAGTGCTGAGATACTTTGCTAGTCCAAGTAGACAATTCTGTGCAAGGTATAAACAAAGGACATGACCTTCCATGAAACACGTTTTGTCGTATTCAATCATATACTACAGAAAAACTGTGACCTGGTTCACACTTTCCACTAAAAGCATAATATGGTATTTCTTGTTTGTGCCTTAGAATAATGTATGACTTCCTGCCAATTGTAGCTCAGCCCATTTCAGAAATCTTGCAGGTGTATCTATGGTGGTGGTGATGGTAGTAGTAGTAATGGTGGTGGAGGGGGTGGGTTAGGAAACAAATTCAAGAGGGCAACTGTGATATTAAGAGGGGGCAGATTTCAATCTGGGCCCAGGCAATATATTTTCTGTAAGAGTTCAAAGGCAGCATTGTGCTTGTTCTGTTATTGCCCCTGATCAAAAGGATTTTAGAAAAGCTATTATAAAATATCATGAAATCTGCACAAAAATTTACGACATCATTTTATGATTAGTAAATTAGATTAATTTTAATAGGATTAAGATTAGATTAGTAAAAAAGATTAACTTTTCATAAGTGGATAAACATGTAACTTGAATTCAATCCTTAAAAGCCAGAATAATATTTTTCCAATTACAATTAGTCCTCGATTTACAACAGTTCATTTACTGACCATTGAAATTTAGAACGGCACTGAAAAAAGAGATTTATGACCATTTTTCATACTTGCGATCATCCCCATCATCAAAATTTAGATGCTTGGCAACTGACTCATATTTATGATGGTTGCAGTGTCACATTTTGTAACCTTGAAACAAGCAAAGTTAATGAGGAAGCCAGATTCACTTAACAATTATGTTACTAACTTAGTGACCACATTGATTCACTTAACAACTGTAGCAAGAAAGGTTGTAAAATGGGGCAAAACTCACTTAACAAATGCCTCATTTAACAAGAGAAATTTTGGGCTCACTTGTGGTCATAAGTTGAGGACTACCAAAATAATTCTTAAAAACTGTCCATACCCAATACATCTAGAGTTCCTCCAGAACAATCAAATTCTGCATTTTTAGAATGTAATTCAGCATAATATTTAACGATAAGTTTTCCCCTTAAATCTATTTATATACATTAAAACATTATTCCAAAAGAATGCCAATCACTCACAAAAGCAAATCAGTCAACGAGCCCTCACATTTTGTTACTTGTTTATTGCTAACAGAGAAAATCTGATATCCAACTTTCAATTTTCATTGTTTGGATTATCTAAGAAACTTGAAATAGAATCTTTTGATGAATCAGTTTCAATCATAAATCTGATAAAATCAATTTAATATTTTTTAAGCCTTGCAACCGTTGTCATCTCACTGTTAGACATTCCAGTTCTTCAAGCCATGCATCATAAAAATAAGTAATTGTAACTTTAAAAATGTTGTTTAATTTTTGATATAAATTGTTTTAGCTTCAGAAATGTGCAGCATCAGAAGAAAAAACATCTCAGGTTTTTCTGAGGCAGTTAAAGCACATGGTCCACATTGAGCGGTCAAATGATATTGCCAGCTTTGTCAAGAGAAATCCTTAAAATAATCATTACAAATAATTAACATAAAATAATTATTTCAGATCCGTTTACGAGTTCTAATAGAATGTTTTGTTGCCTATCTTTAAAGTTGAACTCTCCTATAAAGTTAAATATGAGCCTCTCCTCCTTCTGGAGGATGTTCCATCTTTTCCCTGGTTGTCTTTGCCCCTTTTTCTAGGCAGGTGGATTCAATCCCAGGCATGACTGGACTACTGGCACCATCTTCTTTATTTTCTAAAATTAAAAGGGCTCAGTTACCACGAATTCTCTGGGCATTTGTGTGTTCCCAGACTGAATGTTAAATTGGGTACCCCTCTTCCCTTCCCTTCCCTTCCCTTCCCTTCCCTTCCCTTCCCTTCCCTTCCCTTCCCTTCCCTTCCCTTCCCTTCCCTTCCCTTCCCTTCCCTTCCCCTCCCCTCCCCTCCCCTCCCCTCCCCTCCCCTCCCCTCCCTTCCCTTCCCTTCCTGCTGGGTGATAACTCCTTTCCCTTCCCTTCCCTTCCCTCTGGGTGATAACTACTTTCCCCTCCCCTCCCCTCCCCTCCCCTTCCCTCTGGGTGATAACTACTTTACCCTTCTCTTCCCTCCCTTCCCTTCCCTTTCCCCTTCCCTTCCTTTCCTGCTGGGTGATAACTATTTTTGCTTCCCTTTCCTTCTGATGTCTCTAAAGTTTACAGGCTTTCTGTTATGAAGGAGTCAATGACCTGAAGCAATGCAGAAAACAACAACAAAATAACGAGCCATTCTCCCAGTAATCCAGCACAGACAGTTGAATTCTTATTGCTGTTAGCAACAGAACATAAGTGATCCAGTCAAGAAAAATGTCAGGGTGCTTTCCCCACCTATCAACTTGCTCAACCTGATCAGCTGACCAGTATGACGAGCTCACTATCTCCCAGTTGCAATGATAACGATCAATAGTCTACTTCCAGAGGACCAGCAGATCATGCTGATTAGCTGACTGGTGGGAAAAATACTTGACTATCTTCCCCATCGCCACTCATAGAAATAATCGTGGCCTTTTCTGTGGCTTCGGACTGACTGCATCCAGAGGCCAGTTCTTACACTTTGTATCATAGTGGGGCAATAGCATTTACTTATTTATTTATTAAATGTGTGCACTGCCTAATCCTCAGAGACCCTGGGCAGTTTATAAGCAAAACAAGCAAACAAGCCCCACAGGAAAAAAAAGAGAGAGTAAAACATTGCAATAGTAAACACAAGAAAAAGAGATAACAGAAACCAGGCAACAATGAGAAACAGGTCCACACTATCCAGAAAAGAGATGGGGTTCAGTTGACCTTGCCAAAGGTTTGATTGGAAAAAAAACCCTCCAAGCCTGCAAACCCTCCAAAAAACCAGCAGGGTGGGAATCACCCACATCATGAGGGCAACTTCATTTCAGAGGGCAAGAGATAAGAAAAAGCAGAGTTTTCTGCTTTTGAATAGATGGCAGTATTTAATTGAAGGATTCTGGAGCATGCCAACCCTGCCAGATCTGATTGGCTGGGCAGCTATTACAAGGAGGGAAGGAGACAGGCAGTCCCTCAAGTGACCAGGCCCTAGGCCAGGTAGAGTTTTATAGGTCAGAATGAGCACCTTGACTCTTGACCTGGAAGCAAACTGGCAACAGGTACAAGGCTGTTCACAAGGCTGAGGAGCCCCATGAGCACTCCAAAACTTGTCTGCATTCTTAATCAGTTGAAGCTTCTGGAGGATCTTCAAGGACAATCCCATATAGATTGTGTTGTAGGAGTCAAGCTGCAAGGAGATTAGGGTGTAAGTGACTGTTTAATGCAGGGGTGTCCAAACTTGGTAACTTTAAGACTTGTGGACTTCAATTCTTAGAATTTCTCAGCCAGCTTTGCTGGCTGAGGAATTCTAAAAATTGAAGTCCACAAGTCTTAAAGTTGCCAAGTTTGGAGACCCCTGGTCTAATGGACTGCCATTATTTATTTTATCTTTATTCCATGCTAGTCATATTCCCTAGAATATTATATTAACTGCGGCTTGGCGATATGAAGCATGGTTGTTTCATTCCCTGGAAACTCTACTATAAGAAGTTTGGAAGTAGCATTGATAAAAGTGGCTCCTGTGGAAGAAACCCTCACTTGACCCCAAGTTTGAGTAGCCAAGATCAAGCAGGGGAAGCAATTGCTGATTCATCGGTGCCTTGTAATCTGCTTCCTAAATTCCAGTTAGGTGAGAGGGGTTCCCTCCCCTGAGATTTCTTTCTTTCTTTCTTTTTTTCAAGTTTGCTTCAGGTTGAGGTGTTTTGAACCCACCACTTTTTTCCCCTTGTTTGACAGACATGACAGCCTGTCCTCATTATTATGGAAAATATAGGGTTGGCAGTAATTACTATCTGAATATGAATGGGTGCAGAAGTGGGCACTGCCAGCACTGGCCTTTCTTTGACAAGGCATAACTTTCTTCTGAATTTCAGTGTTAATTAATGCTTATTTTAAAAAGCCAGTTTAATTGGCAGTAAACACCTCAACTTTTTGTACTCATTAAAATGCAGCCATTGATGTGTGATGGATTTTTTTAAAGCTTAATTAACTTTTCTTTCTGTATATATAACCTATAATAATGACAAACATTGAAAACTGCCTCCCCTCCCTCCCAGATTGGGCCACTTCAAGAAAAACTGCAGAAGCAGAAAAAGCATCGCAACTTGGTTAGGATCAAATGCCATTTGGGAGATTAGCATGGAGCATTTTGCCAATGCTATGTGAAACATTACTGGATCACACGCGGCCTCTGTATAGGTGACACCTGCCATATCATGCTTTGGAAAGGAGACCTCCAAATTTCAAAGCATAAAATGGTTGCATGTTTGAATTATGGCACCAGGAATCAGAAGCTATCTAAAAACGTTAAGCCACTGATGTAAAGAGTTCCTAGACAACTCTGGGAAACAGAAATGGAGGTGAAGAGGAAATGGCTTCCCAGAAGATGAATCTGAGCCTTGATGAGCCCCTGTCATGACATTGCTGACCAAAGATAATGCTTAATTTGATAGATGGGGAAACTTTTACACTCATAGGACATGACTTTATTTGTGGCGGTAAGTCATAGTTACCTTAACCACCATTTGTGGAATAAGCTACACCCCAGAATTAACCCCAGAATAAACCATGATCAACTAGCCCAATAGCTGGGTTCACACAATGCCTAACCCAAAACCTAATAAGACACAGCTTAACATAATATTTGAACCCTGCCACTGAATAAACATGTGATTTATCTTTAATGAATCCAATAAGATGCAAAGGGTGTTAGGTTGTACTTTGCAAAGAATATGGGCATGAACTACATGGCCATGGCTACTTTGTAGGCTTTTCCAGGTTGCTTAAGCATAGAGCAGATCTGCCCTGGGATTGTTAACAAAGTCATTTAGCTACATTTGCACAAGCTGGGAAAAGCCTTGAGATTCTGATGCTCTTTCTATTAAATGTATGTTAATTTAAATGATTTTTTGCTTTGGTTTTCCATATGCGTCCTCTGAGTATGCACCATTTGCAGCCTTTGGGCTGAGAAGTTACCAATCTGCAGATCAGGGCTACTCTTGTACAAGAGTACATTACTCGTGAGACAATAAAATCAGTAATATTAGCTTGATCATTGTCTGTCTGGACCAAATAGCTGGTTTCTAATGGCAGTGGGAAATAGCAACCTATTTTGCAGCATTCCAGTGGCTCATGAGAAAAATGGGCAAGGTTTCCTAGAGCTCCTAATTGTCCATTTCTTATCTAGAACAAAACTGGATCAGTAGTTCAATATTGGCTCAACATTGGCAAAAGGACAGGAGTAGCAGACTAGTTTAGCATAGGTTGAGTGTTGGGCTTTGCTATGAGATCTTGTCAAGAGAGTGTATATCCCGATCCAAAGCAATTTGTGATCCCTTACTTGGATGCAAGCCTTAACAGATGTATAGTAATATCTGATTCCTGAAATTGAATCTAATTGGCTTAAACCCCTTTCAGTTTCTGATACTGATGCTTGTTGAGAGCCATGGTGGCATAGTGGTTAGAATGCAGTATTGCAGCCTAATTCTGCTGACTGCCAGCAGTTCGATTCTCACCAGCTCAAGGTTGACTCAGCCTTCCATCCTTCTGAGGTTGGTAAAATGAGGACCCAGATTATTGGAGGCAATATGCTGACTCTGTAAACTGCTTAGAGAGGGCTATAAAGCACTGTGAAGTGGTATACAAATCTAAGTGCTATTGCTATTGCTATTGTGACTGAGGAGGCAGTACAAGTCTTGATTTAAGAGCTCATCTCCATCTCCTCTAACCACAGCATAAAGATGATCTGCTCATTGCTTTCAGCATGTCATGCCATTCATTCTATCCATAGACAAATGAGGAGCAACTTATATTTGTCTTTAATGTTCCAATTTAAAAGTAATGTTGTTACTGTTCTCTCCATACAAATTCGGAGATTTGTATGGATACTTGTAGGACCATTCATCAATGACATGGTCAATTAGGTGGTATGAATTAGGAGCTGACCAGCTCCCACTGGCCATTATAGGCTACTGCAGACACACCACAATTCCTGCATTGTCTTCTATGCCTTTTCTTCTTTTTAGTAATAGGAAAGTTGAGTTGAGTTCTTTCAATCCATAGTCTGTCCCACAGACCTCTCTGACAGGTCCCCAGTTGCTCAGAGCAGTGCCACGGTGCTGGAAAAAGGAGAGTAAAATTCCAGCTCTTTTATGACACCTGCCATCTCTCTCAGATGTGGCAGCAGATCAAGATTTGAAGTCATGGCAACAGATGTTGGAGTGGTGGAGGCAGGCATAGCTAATGATTCCCAGGCCAAGGACTCTGATCACACAGAACTATTCTATGGAATAGGAGACCTGACTGTAAGGAGCCATAATAGGAAAACGTGGGAGCAGGAGGAGTCAATAGTTTACATGTAAGCTGTCTGATGCCATGGGTCAAATCATGCAATTGGAGTCTTGGGTAAAGAATTGGTTGTTCACCTGTCAGACAGATCCTGCAAAACTGATGAGTGCTCTGTGTGTACGGGTAGGAGTGTGTGTGTGTGTAGGGAGAGGTAATGACCTTTCGTACTTCACAACCCAGCACAACCCATATCTTTCAAGACCTTTACCAAGCTTCTTTCAAACAGTTTACTGTTTTTCTTAAAGTGTGATAAACTCATGTATGGGGAAAAAAAAAACCTTTAAAAAGAGCAGACAGGTGTAGTGGTGACATCAGTACTGAGATGAAGTAGGAAGGAGCTCTCCCACTATACCTCATTTCCATGTTTTCTCTCTTATTTTAAAAATTATTTTAGATACATGTTTAGTGCTCTCAGTGGTGGGTTCTAACCGGTGTTACCACCGGTTTGCTTCACACACGAGCATTGAATTTCAGTATAGCTGAGGCATGGCAATCCGCTCTGCCACACCTTACAGCTGGGCTAAAAATGAAGGAATAAAGGTAGTTATAGTGCGGGGGAGGGCGGGAGGGCCCAGCTGATGGTCAGAGCAAACTGATTCGCTCTCACATCAAGATTTTCACTACCAACTCTCCTGAACCGGGGAGAACCGATAGTGACCCACCACTGAATGCTCTTCAGAAATAGCAGTAAATCTATGTTTAGAAAACATAGATGGGAGGGCTGTGTGGTTAAGCAGGATCTTTCATGTTCTTCACTTTGCCACCCCAACAGCACCTGTCAGTGGTTAAGTTGCCACTTCTCCTGCCCCCCCCCGGGAACTCTGTTAGGTGGGTTGGCAGGAGAATCTCCAAGATGTTCAGGAGGTCCCCTGCTTTCCCAACAAACCTAATTCATTCCACAGATCAACTATTTAGATACTGTGTTTCACAGAAGACTATCCACCAGTCTAACTATCTATTGAAACCTGCTACCACCTCCAGTCCCAGATAACTCCAGAAGACCAAACGATGGGTGCCTTTCCGACTGGTAACATATGGTAAGACAGGAAATCTCATTGGGGAATTCATCAATTGCTTTCCTTAAGTTGTCCCAATTGGAGTCCTCCAATAATGAACTTATAGTTCCATATGTGCCCACTACCCCAAATTCTTGCCCATCACTGAACTGAGGGCACATGATGTGATAAAATTTGTTGAAATTAAAAAGGTCTAGCACAGTGGTTGGCAAACCACGGCTCACGAGTCACATGCGGCTCTTTGGCCCCTTGAGTGTGGCTCTTCCACAAAATACTGAAAAGTCCACAAAGTGCCAAAAAGTCCTTCAGCCGGTGAGAAGAAAGCTGCACATGCGCGAAGATGGCAGTAGTGACCGGAGGTCTTTTCAGTGCTGTGTGCCAGTGGCTGGGTAGAAAGATCAAAAGGAGCGGAGCAGCCTTTAATTAGGTAAAAGAAAACAAACCACTGAGGGAAGGAGCCCACTGAAGCTGCTGGCGTTGCAGCCGCCCCCCCCTCCCCGCAGCTTGGAGCTCCAAGTGGAAGAAGTCCTCGGCTGTTGCAAAGAAGCGGCAGCTCTGGGTGAGCCATGCCCGCTTCTTTCTCTTTGAGAGCTGCTTTGCAACAGCTGAGGACAGAAGAGTTTGCTCAGGAGCGACGCCAGCAAGGAAGGCGGCTGGGTCGGAGGGAGGCGTAGCCCGAGCTCTCTGGGATGGGTAAACAAGTGTGGGGAGGTGAATGGGAGCGGACTTGGCCCTCCGCGTGTTGCATTCCCTTCCCCCTACTTTTTAATTGTAGTTAAAAAGAACTAATTAAGTTAATAACAATGTACCTACCTATATAGTTTAAGTTTAAAAAAATTTGGCTCTCAAAAGAAATTTCAATCGTTGTACTGTTGATATTTGGCTCTGTTGACTAATGAGTTTGCCGACCACTGGTCTAGCCTATTGTAAATAGTCTTCAGCTCCATAAGACAAGAGAAATAAGATATAAATTGACTAAATAAACAAATGAACATTACGTTTAGATTAAAATACTTAGTGGTATGCAATCAATTGGACATAAAAGAATTCACTAGGAATTTTATTATGATTTATGTTACCTGCTCAGTAAACTTATATTCAAAAACCTAGGTTCATGTGCTGTTGGGCTAGACAGAGATTCCATTAAGCTAATTAGTTATTTCGTTTGTATTGTCATGTGTTCAGATGCTCGTTCATTTCTGCTTTTACTCAGCTGGATGACAAGAAAAGACACAGTTGATGTGCAAATGCCTACAGACATTTCTATGGATGCCTTTGAAGAATTTTAAATTTTTTACAATTTTTAAATTGAGTCTCTCTCTCTTGTTTTCTCTCCCTGTCATCTTTTTTGATCTATTGTCCTTTTGAGGAATTGGGTCTTAAATTCAGGATTGTTTCTTTTCAGATGCATATGCATAATATTAATAAAACCTTTAGCATTATAACTTTCCTTTCTTCCAAGAGCAAAATAGCCTATCAGGAAAACTTGGCTGAGAGAGAGAGCGGCTGACCTAAAATGATCAACTGTCATCCAGGAAGGATTGAGGAAGGACTTCAATTGACTCTCCTCACTTCTAGTTTAACATCTTATCTTACCACATCTTCTACTTTATTTGTCTGTATTTTGCAGCAAGGGAGAGCGACCAGGTAACTCTATATCCGTTCAGCAGGATATATGATTTCTACTGAGTTACCTTAAATTGAATTTAGATAAGATGATCAGAATGAGAACTTGCTACCTAGAACTACCATAACTGGTTTGCAAAAAGCTACGTCAGACTTTGTTAAAGCTCAGGTTCTTTGCTCTTTTCCTTGACTTTTTTCTTGTTCCTTACATATTGAAAGATTTTTTATTATTATCTTTGGTATTTGTTGCAAGTATTAGTTCATTCTTAGGTTTAGCCATGCTGACTCCATCCCTGCAGATTTGGGCTATTTGCTGCTAGTTATATATGGCTGTTTCCATTTTTTTATACCATTCCTTCTTCTCCCTTAGTTTGTCAGATTACTCTTTGTGCAATCACGCTGGTCTCATTTGCTGTCTTATTTTTCTTTCTCTATGGTACTATTTTAGTTTAGGTCTTTATATCTCTTAGATATAAAAGACACATTTTGAAACACAATGTTTAAAATACATTCTGATTTATTTTTTTAAGCCAGGAAGTATATTACAACTTCTGGAAATGGTTAGATATATTTCGCTCTCTCTCTTGGTCTGAGAGATATAGAACAGGTAATATCAAGGTTCACAAGAATAAATACCTCCATCATCTGCATCCTGGACTTTTTAAACATCTTGGGTTGGTATGTAAAGAAAACAGTATTAGCCTTACTATGCAGAATAGATTATTGCACCACAGGTCTCTTTGAAGACTGAATGCAGCTGCTTGAGTACTTTGCCTGTGTGACTTGGTGGTTCATTTTTCTCTACCATCAAGTCTGATGTTAATATGGATCCTTCTCTGATCTTCTTTTCAAGGATGCCTTCATATAAGAGGCATCCCGGGAGTAGGAATATTTTTCATGCAGGAAGTGCAGGTCCTTAGCTTTCTGTGGTCTTTAGTTTATCAGTTTACACTATGACCTCTACAGTCAGTATTTTATTTATTTATTTATTTCTCTTTCATTGACTATCACAATTGCTTCCTAGAAGGTTGGATTGTGTTTCCATCAATGTTAGACTCATCACTATATCTCACCGCCAGCCTATATGGAGGAATTTGCTTTTTCTATTCTGATGGACATAAATCTGTGCATTCATTGTGCAATTCTGCAAAGTGCTTGGCTAAGAGAAGTAACCATGTATAAATCAATATCCATACCTTGATTCACAACTGCTCTTGTTCACCAAAATATGTCAATGTCTATTACATACGACTGAAGTCTGCATTAATAATGGAATATGTTAAGTCAACGGTCACCTTGGCCTGCCTGGGGCTACCTTGTTTGTCTTCTCCCAGTTTACATCTTGTCATTATCCTAGACTGACACCATTCAGGACAAGGACTGAAGGTGTGTATGAAAATTTTCTCTGAGCAAGGTAACTTTAATGTCATAGGAACCCCTTTTGACCCAAAACCTTGGATTAGAGCCCTTTGCCTAGCATATTGCATACTGCAAACAGTAGCAAGAATCTGAATGCAGAATTTGCTTAGAGCTCAGCCTGTTATTCTATTCTCTGTACAGATTATGTTTGAATGTATGCCATCAACACCTGATTTCACAAACCACACCAAGAAAGGTCCACTGCAATATATGCAATACAGAGATCTGCTGGTATATCTCTTGCGAGAATTCGCTCATATTAGTGCATGTGATTCCATGTATAGTTTTTGTTTTTAGAAATTCTGTAAGAACTCTTTAAAAATACTTCTGAAATATAGAGATGGCATTGATCTAGCTTGTCCTTATTTTTTATTTTGTATTCAAATTTGTGTTCTGAAGATCAAGAAGTGCCAGATCTATTGCAGCATTCCTTGATACCCCAAATGGCCACATTGACAAAATACTGGGCATTTTTATTCTGCTCCTCATCCACTTGTATTTTCTACTCGTCTTAAATTTGAAATTATTATTTTTGAGTCTGTATCATTCTTCTCTTTTTATTGAGCTAGGCCACTTTGCAACCGTATTCTCAGCTTCCTTAAATTTGCTTTATATTGGCTCAGTGTGGTTTTTAATAGACCGATGCTGCTGCTCTGTAATTATATCACACCAAAGAACCAGTGGATGTTTCCATACTTACAGTACATCCCCCAAAGCAATTATAACACTTGCTTTACTTGGAGAAAATAGTACACTTATTAAGCACAAAAGACTGATTTCTCTGTATTCACCACATTATTGTCAGTGAAGTACGGTACAATCATGATGGCAGTCAGACAAGCCATATCCAGACCTTGAAAAAATTGTAGAACAAAAACCAATAGTGTGGGAAATAAATGAATTTCTTTTTCAGACACTCCACCAACTAAAAGCTATGATAGTTTCAGTTCCACATATCCGGGGTGGAAAGCCGAGGTTGAAAAAACTGATGCAGGTGAATGTGCAAAACATTATGTGTAGGCATTCAGAATAAGATATTCCACTGGAGAACTATTCTAGACTGGGGCAGCATCTGCAGGTGTTTCTCAAAACAGGGAAATAGTGGTTTAGAAAAGCAAAACACTGACCCTTTGACACCCTCTTAGGCACAAACAGGCTGTCGTAATATTTAGCTGTTGTTGAATTTTCCTTCTAATGCAAAATGAAGGAGAGTTGGCCACTTTTCTCAAATTTCTCCTGTGATTGAGAGATGACAAGCCTAGTAACTACAATATCCCACAGCTCTGGCGATTCAAGGATATGATGACTGGGTAATAATGCCCAATTTTACACACTTCAGATCCATTAGTAGCAATTACCTTCCCTGAGGTGTTTTGAGTTAGTTTTAGTGTGGCATTCTTGCAGTTGGTGGATAATGAGAGTCATAATGTATACAGCATTTTCAAGTCTCTCTGTTTTTAGCTGCAATAATGTCATTAGGATGCCTATTGAACAAATGTGTTTCAGAGTCAAAGTTAAGAATTTTGTTAACAACTCTCTGCCCCTGCCCTATCACCTCACCATGTTGTTTTACGTCTAGGTTTTTCTTTCAAAAAGCAAAGTTTACAGACTGAGATATGTGGGTTTTTTTTCTATTTGTTTCTTTTTGGACAAAATTGCATGCCCACCCAAAGGGCATTTGATTTTTATTTGAAACTGCACTTTTAAGCAGGAGAAAAGATATTTTATTTAAAATGGAAGAAACTGAACTGACATGTTAGACAGATGCTCATGTGAGTTTCATGCTAAATGGCAAAACTGGTTTACTTTACATGGGACTACAAACTGCACTAAGAAATGAGGCATCTCCTACTCAATACTGAATTCAACTTATTCCATAAAAATATGACTATCATTAAATTAGTCCCCAAATCTATATAGTTTGCTGTCCTTCCCAGATGCTTCTTGGAAGATCTACAACAGAAGCAGAATACAGAATGGCCATTAATTCTAATTTACAGTTGTCCAACCAAAGGGCAAATTGTCCATTTGAAGGCGTTTTCTATTTGAAAACTATCCAACTCCATCTGATTAAGCAATGGCAAAGTATAAGAAGAAAGAGCCAAGAGACATTTCTTACATTTAGCGTCAGCATGAGCAGGCACAGAGGTTACTTCATCAAAGACTTTTTAATATGAGCAGTATTATATTTTTAATTTAAGTTACAGTAACTATTACTATATTCTTAAATTTGCATTACTTCATATGCAATTGTCATGTACCTCTCTATCCTCTCTTTTGATAGTGCATTTAATATTCTTTGGCAATGCTGTAAGTGGTCATCCTTTAATCAGTCTCTAGCAGGTATATCCCACAACTGAGTTTCCTTATAGTTAGTAGGATGTGCAGCTTTTATTAAACTTATCCTCTATCAACACATTTAATCCTTTTTTATACATCATTCATGCTAATTATAATCACATCTGGTAGTGTAATACTGGTGATCATGCACACCTTGGTTGACATGATTAATAACTGATACATTGATTGATTCTAATAATTTATATCCCATATTTGGATTTACCAGCATAAGCTATTAAGGAACAACAAAACAGTAGTTAAGTAATTGAAAGCCCAGAGAGCAGAGAGCATAATATACAGGTCACTAACACGCACATTAGAATTTAGAGAGTATTTTATCAGCAGGAAATATTTGCCATGAAGGGTTTATCCATTCACAGAACTGCTTACTCAGGGCAGTTGTATTTACCAGTTATAAAATGTTAGAGGTTGGCTCTGTTTTGCAGAGTAACAGCTTTACATTTAAAAAATAATTAAAAAGAAAAAAAACCTAAAGGTTTTTTAAAGCTAAAAAAAAAATGCCTGAGGAATTCCAAAGAAGATTTCTATGGATACATCAATACTTGTAGGAACCATTTGGGGTACCCCTAAAATAGAAGTTGATTTAAACATCACAGTCATCTTAAAATTCCAAAATTACTAAAAGAAACTTCAGAACAACAAAAATCCTCTTCCAATTATCCACTACCTAGTTTCCTAGCAGATGGCATTCAAAGGCAGTCACATGGCCATCAAAGCTGATAGCCATTGATCTCCATGATTTTCATGAATTGGTCCAACCCATTCTTGAAGCCAGCATTGCATCTTCTTGTTGCAAAGGCAAAAAGAAAAAGGCACTGTGTTCAAAAAAATGTTTTTCCTGATTCTTCCAGGATTCAATTTCAGGAGTCACATCTGGTTCTTGTTTTTGGAGAAGAGGAAAACAGCTTTTCCTTGTTCACTGTATCCACACCATGTAAAATTCTGTCCATTTCAATCATGTCTCCTCTCATTTGCTTCCTTTCTAAATTAAATGTCCCCAAATATCACAGCTTTCCAGACTCTTCATCATGTTAGTTCCTTCCTCTCTAGCACCACTATATCCTTTTTGAAGGTTTTTTTTTTAGCAGAATCACACATAATTAATAGGTCAGATGTGATCACATCAGGCATTATGATATCGGCACCTCTGTTTTCAATATCATTTCTTATTATCCCTAATAGGGGTGTGTGATGGCTCAGCCTTAAAGATGCTGAGCTTGTCAGCTGGAAAGCTGATAGCCCAGGTTCGAGACCCGAGTGCTGCGCAATGGGGTGAGCTCCTGTTACTTGCCCCAGTTCCTGCCCACTTAGCAGTTCAAAACCATGCAAATGTAAGTAGATAAATAAGTACCACTTTGGTGGGAAAGTAACAGTGTACCATGCCTTGGTGTATAGTCATGCTGGCTACATAACCAAGGAACTATCTTTGTAGAATGCTGGCTCCCTCGGCTAAGAAATGGAGATGAGTACTGCCTCTGAGAGTTGAACATGACTGAGCAGAGGAAACCTTTATTATCCCTAACAAATGCTTTTGCTTCCTTGAATTATTTATAAAAATAATAAAGGTGGGATATAAATAACTAAAGTAAATTAATATAAATAAATAAATATGTTGTTGGCTTTTTTTTTTTCTCACAGCAGATATACATTATGTCAATACTGTCACTGAACTGTTTATCGTTATTCCAAGATCTCTTTTCTCATTAGACTTTGCTAAATTCTGATCCCATTATTTTGTATGGGTAGTTAGGATTTTGTTTGGCACTAATGTGCACCATTTTATAGTTGTTCATGTTGAATGACATCTACAATTTTGATGTCCACTTCCCTAATATGCAGAGATCCATTTGAACTCTTCTCAATCCATCATTATTTTTACTGCTCCAAACAATTTAGTGTCATTAGCAAAATTGGCCACTAGTCACATCCAATTCCAGATCATTTATACATATGTTAAAAAGCATCAGATCTCAGAAAGAACCCTATGGGACTCAACTACTTACATTCTACCCTTGCTGAAAATGTCCATTTATGATTCCCACTCTTTGTTTTCTATTATTTAATCAGTTGCTTACCCACAAGAAAATTTGTTCTTTTATACCATGGTTAAACTTATGAGAAGCCTTTGATGAGGAACCATTCCATTCCATTTTAAAATCTGAGCAAGTTAATGTGGGATGCAAAAAAAGGTCAAGCTTCTGGAGTAATGGAATTGGCCATGGAAATAGCCTGGGAGCCAATGCAGGTATCCCAGCATACTCTAAATTGTTCATATAGCCATATTCCAGTGAATACAAATAACACAGTATAGTGTAGTGTAGTGTAGTGTAGTGTAGTGTAGTGTAGTGTAGTGTAGTATAGTATAGTATAGTATAGTATAGTATAGTATAGTATAGTATAGTATAGTATAGTATAGTATGAGCTGTGGTGGTGCAGTGGTTATGCAGTAGAATGCAGTACTGCAGGCTACTTCTGCAGACTGCTGGTTGCCAGCAGTTCAAATCTCTTTGATTTTGCTCTCTAAACAAATGTTTTTGTGGAGGGCAAAATTTATGCTTAGTCAATATTTCTGTATTCCTGAATTTTACTGATCACTTTTAAAAGATTAAATCCACATTTATCACAACAGATGTTTCTGATATGAGAATGGCAATCATACATGAATGTATGCTTTACAATTTTATTATGAAAAGGGAAATTTGCATTCTTTTGTCCATTTTTTATTAGAATAATTACTTGAAGGCTTGGATACTCACAGTATCTATTATTCCTGGTTCATATTTTATATTATTAATTTTTTTAAAAATTTTTGATTTATATGCCGCCCTTCTCCGGAGACTCAGGGCGGCTTACAATGTGCTCAGCAATAGCCTTCATCCTTTTGTATATTTATACAAAGTCAGCTTATTGCCCCCACAACTGGGTCCTCATTTCACCTACCTTAGAAAGGATGGAAGGCTGAGTCAACCTTGAGCCTTGGCGAGATTCGAACCTGCAGTAATTGCAGGCAGCTGGTCTTAATAACCAGCTTAATAACAGGGTGCCTTAGACCACTGTACTACCAAGGCTCTTTATCCTTACATACCATTTTTTTTGCTGTGTTGAGAATAAAGTGGTTATTGTAGAGATGTATGGAATCATTGTGGTCTAACCTGTCTCACAGAATTATTATGAGGACAAAGACAAAAAATAAAAGGCAAAAATAAATTAAAAACTGCACTACATTGGGTCGAACTTTAAAGGGGTCATGTTTAAGAATGAAAGACCACAGTCAACATGTTGTAAAAGGTGGTATTAAAACCGTATTTCTTACTTTTAGCTTAATATGCAATATTAAGACAGGAAACTCACAGGTTTTTTATTTATTTATTTTAAAGCAGTATTTCTCAAACTTGGCAACTTTAAGATGGGTGGACTTCAATTTCCAGAATTCTGAGAGTTGAAGTTCATTCTGGCTGGGGAATTCTAGGAGTTGAAGTCCATATATCTTAAAGTTGCCAAGTTTGAAAAAAACACTCTGAAGTCTTATTTGCCTTAGAACATTATTTGTATAGTGAAATGAGGATGGGAGAAATAATATACACCATCCTGAATGTTGTAAATAATAACATAAACAAGACTGAATATGTGCCTTGGTCCCAGATACTGAGAATCTAATCTAAAGACCGGCTAGGTATGACTTTCTGCCATGTGCCTCTTCCTATGATATCTTTTTTAGAAGGGAAATTCACTGAAATCAAAAGTTCATCATCACAAAATACTAGATCTCACCACAGGAGGGGGTTTATTCAAATGCAATATTGTAAATTAAGAGAAAGGGCATGCTGATTTCAAGAACATCAAACTCAGATTTCTGAGGTATGAACCCAGTGCCCAATCCATTAAATGAAATGACTCCCCCCTCTCTTATTTAAAAGTGCTTAAACTGTATTTCAAAAATTCTACAAAAAGGGGCAATGAAAAGGTTTTGCTGCTGTGCTTTTGAACTCAATACACATGGAAAAGCGAGAAAGGTTGAGTGTTTTTTCTTTTGTTTTTGCTAACCCACTGAATCCCTTGCTGAAACCGATGCCTTGATGTTCCAATAGGGCTGATGCTTTCACCTGAGGGAATCCACTTATAACTCTATTACCTGGCAAATTAGCAGAGTGATTCAGTCAGGTGTATTTATCATGAAGAGAACGGAAGATAATTAATACACTGCATTGAATGCAAATTGCACCCACAGCACTTATCTCATTTTCAATTAGCATAAATGTTATAGCACTGCAGGCTTGTTATGGTTTTACCACGAGCTGGGTAATTAATTTCTGTGAGCGACATATCAGACATCTGATAATGTCGTTTATTAATAAATGTCACCCCAGGTATCTGTTAGGAGCAGTAAATAAATTAAATGTTCACTTGTCTGCCCTGTGCAAATCTCTCCTTACACTTCATCGCATCTTTCCCTCTGTTTGTTTACCAGCCAAAATAACTGCAGAGATTACAGCTGAAAACAAAAGGGGTTGGACTAGGTGTTAAATGTGGAATTTCCTCTTTCTGCTGGCAGAGATCCTCTGGTTGCATGCTAACAGGTAAAAACTTTTTGGTGGAAGAAAAGTACCATGAGAGAGGAATAGTTGTGTGTTGAATATCTCCATGCTACGCAGCTATTCAAAGTATTGAAGAGAGTCGGTTTGATATAGTGGTTAAGGTGCTGACTTCCAAATCAGGAGACAGTAAGTTCAAGGCCTCCATCAGGCATGAAAGTTGGCTGGATGACTTTGGGCCAATCCCTCTCTCTCAACCTAACCTACACCTCATAGGATTGTCATTGTGGGAATGAAATTAGGTGGGACCACTATGCCTCAAGGTATCATAGAATCAAGAGATTGGAAGGATCTGTTTCTCAACAACATCCTTGAATGCTTTCCAGGCTATTTTCTCTGGCCTTACTAACAGATCTTCAAATCATTTGTCATTGATGAAATAGCTGATCTATGGACCATCAAAAATGTATTCCTAAATCTTGGCAGCAGTTATTCTTGGAAACATCTGTCTCAAATAACAAAAACTTCACCTTCCTTGTTCATAACTTTCACAATTTTTTAATCTGAGTTTTATATGACATGGAGCCAAAAATATTTTTGTTAGGTTAACAAGTGGTTCAGGTGCCATGTTTTTCTATCCTGGAACCAAATTCTTTTGGAGTAACCATCTCTTTTTAATTAATGTGACTCTCTTGCATGGCTGTCCCATTTTCGTATGTATTAACAGTACTTGGTATAGCCAGGCTACATTCCAAGCAGCAGAGCCATTACTTTTAGATCTCGGTACTTGATATGTTGGATGTCCTTCAACAACGATTCCATGTTTTCATATGTTTCTTTCATGTCTGAAGCATAGCCAACAGGTACTGAAAGATGTACTTCTCCATTGTGTAAAAATGGAAGAGTTCTATAAAATAGTATGTGGAAACCTATAGATTATTTTCGTGACTTATAGCCAAAAGTCTATAAGATACAAAAACCAAAGATTGATAAGATACAAAAGTGTTCAGGAAGCAAAATCTTTGTTGTCCAGAGGAACCTTATGGTTTTTTGAGAGTCCCATAAGAATGCTGGAAAAACCCAGATAGTGGCAAGCTGGAGAGAAATAAGGAATAAATTGCTTGATGTGTTTGAATTACAGATCTATTGCTTCTATCTTAAGCAGCATTAGATTTATTGTAAATTTAAACATCCCATTATGCATTCTTGAGTGTTTTTTTAAAGGCAGCTATTATGATTAGCTACTTCAAAAGTCAGTGCAGGACAGTCAATTGCAGTGTAAATAAATGCATCATGTGGGTAGCAGAGAAGACTGTTGGATAGTTCTGGTAAAATGTAATTATTTTCTAGCCTCTTTTGTATGACCTCTGTTACTCCCTAATATGTGCTGATATATCATCCTGGAATTGCATGTGGTATGGTATGTCTGGTGGCAGCAACTTGTTATCATATTATCACAAGATTTTGAAAGAACATTTGAATATATCTCAGGGAGGGGGGAAAATAAGAGTGTCACTAAAGGCCAGAGTTATTATGCTCTCTGCAGACATGAAAAACATTCTCTAAGACCTTTAACAGGTCCCGTGGAAAAGAAACATATGCAACTATTCTGCAAATAACTGACGCTCTCCTTGCAGGGCAGAAGTAAGCATATTGTAAGGACTAGACTTTCACAACCAACAATCTTGAGCGTCCCTAGTCTGGAGAAGATAGAAGTAGGGTGCTTAATTTATAGGCAGCAATTAATTTACCCCAGCTGTCTGCAATATGGTGTCCTCTAGATATATAAAAAATAAAGGTTTCTCATGTCCAGTCATATCTGATTCTGGGGGTCGGTGCTCATTTCCGTTTTTTAACCAAGAAAGCCAGCACTATCTGAGACAAGATCGGGAACTCACCCCGTCACACGGTTCTTGGGTTTCTAGACATAAAGGTAAAAGTTCCCCTCGCACATATGTGCTAGTCGTTCCCAACTCTAGTGGGCAATGCTCATCTCTGTTTCAAAGCTGAAGAGCCAGTGCTGTCCAGACGTCTCTGTGGTCATGTGGCTGGCATGACTAAATGCCAAAGGCGCACGGAATTCTGTTACCTTCCCATCAAATGTGGTCCCTATTTTTCTATTTGTATTTTTTACGTGCTTTCGAACTGCTAGGTTGGCAGAAGCTGGGACAAGTAACGGGAGCTCACCCCGTTACGTGGCACTAGGGATTTGAACTGCCGACCTTTCAATTGACAAGCTCAGCATCTTAGCCAGAATTTCCAGAATTCTCAGTCGACAAGAGCATCACCTGGAAAAATCTGGACTAGACTTTATGGAAAAATATTGTCCTGCATTTTATTCATTGCTAATAACCTTGTTCCAGGTCCAAAAACGAGGGCAAGGCAGGCAAACTCTGGCTGCTGAGGAATTCGATCTCATATTCATCTTGCAAACTGATCTCGAAAGTGCTATAGCAACGTATTTGCAGTTTTCTCCCAATCTGGCACTCTCCAGAGGCACTACTCAGATTATTGGATAATTTTTTTCAACAGGCTATTTCCTCTATTATGACATGCTTTTATATATTAGGTTTAATAACGTGAAATAAATTAGTATATACATTTTAATAACATTTTGCATAATGGTGTATGGCATTGGAGAAGTAGATGTGTCAAAATTCAACCATGGTTTGGTTTGAAACTGAAAATTACAGGATACATGACATAAAATGTGAACCAAATTAATTTCTCCTCACAGTACTTTTATTGGACATTACAGGGCCCATTATTTTCACTTAAAATAACTTGGATAACAAGAAAAAAACATTAATTAGTGACTGTGTATAAAAGAAGGTAGAAATGACATCTCTATACAAGCAGTGTTGAATAAGGCACAAAGAATGCTTTTGTGTCATGAGATTCTGCTAGTATTAATTTCAGGTCTAATTTCAATGTTGGCTAGGATGATTCCTACCTTCACTCACTTAAATACTTCTCTGATAAAGGCATACAAGCCTTCTACCTTCTGGTATCATAGTCTACAACAGGCATGTCCAACGCAACCTGCAGAGCCTCGATGGTGCAGCGTTCTAAAGTGCTGTTAAGTGCTAACACTTAGCTGCCAACTGCCTGCAATTAGTGCAAGTTCGAATCTCACCAGGCTGAAGGTTGACTCAGCCTTCCATCCTTTTGAGGTAGGTAAATTGAGGACCCAGATTGTGGGGGCAATAAGCCAACTTTGTATAGAACAACACCGCTTAGGGGGGCCCGAAAGCCCTAATAAGCAGGTATATACAAAAAAGTATGCAGGCTATTGCTATAATGCATTGTAAGCCGCCCTGAGTCTACGGAGAAGGGCGGCATATAAATTGGACTAATAATAATAATAATAATAATAATAATAATAATAATAATAGATTTATTTATTTATTTATTTATTTATTTATTTATTTATATTTATTTTTTGGATTTCTATATCGCCCTACTCCCGAAGGACTCAGGGCGGTGAACAGCCACAGAATAAAAACACATAAATACAAAAATTTAAAATAGAATAAAACGAATTAAATAATTTGGCTGAACAAATTTAAAATAATTTAAATAATTTAAAAACAAATTAAAATTTACATTTAAAAAGGGGAGAAGATTTAGGCCAGGCCAGTTTGATGAAATAAAAAAGTCCTAAGCGCGCGACGGAAGGTGCGCAGATCTGGGATCCTCTGTATCTCCGGGGGGAGCTCATTCCAGATCGTAGGTGCCCCCACAGAGAAGGCTCTCCCCCTAGGGGCCACCAGTTGACATTGTTTGGCCGACGGCACCCGGAGGAGCCCCTCTCTATGGGAGCGTACTGGCCGATGGGAGGCTATTGGTGGTAGCAGGCGGTCCCGTAGATAACCAGGTCCTAAGCCATGGAGCGCTTTAAAGGTGATAACCAACACCTTGAAGAGCACTCGGAAGACCACCGGGAGCCAGTGCAGCTCGCGCAGGAGAGGTGTTACATGGGAACTCCACATCGCTCCCATAACCACCTGCGCAGCCGCACTCTGCACCAGTTGGAGCCTCCGAGTGCACCTCAAAGGGAGCCCCATGTAGAGAGCGTTACAATAGTCCAGACGAGAGGTGACGAGGGCATGAGTGACTGTGCGTAGGGAGTCCCAATCTAGAAAGGGACGCAACTGGCGGATCAGGCAAACCTGATGAAAAATCCTACCAGTCACGGCCGTCAAGTGCTCTTCTAAAGACAGCCGTGAATCCAGGAGGACACCCAAGTTGCAAGCCCTTTCCGTGGGGGCCAATGATTCGCCCCCAATAGTCAGCGATGGCACCAGCTGACTATATCAGGACGTCGGAAACCACAGCCACTCGGTCTTGGATGGGTTGAGCCTGAGCCTGTTTCTCCTCATCCAGATCCGTACGGCCTCCAGGCACTGGGACATCACTTCAAGGGCATCATTGGAGTGGTCCGGGGTGGAGATGTACAGCTGGGTGTCGTCAGAGTACTGATAGTACTTCACCTCGAAACCACGGATGATCTCTCCCAGCGGCTTTACATAAATGTTGAACAAAAGGGGCGAGAGGACCAATCCCTGCGGCACCCCACATATGAGGGGCCTCGGGGTTGACCTCTGCCCCCTGTCAACACAGACTGCGACCGGTTGGAGAGAAAGGAGGAGAACCACCGTAGTACGGTGCCTCCCACCCCCAACTCTTCCAACCGGTGCAGCATGATACCACGGTCGATGGTATCAAAAGCCGTTGAGAGATCTAACAGGACCAGGACAGAGGAGCAACCCCTGTCCTGAGCCCTCCAGAGATCATCAACCAACACGACCAATGCCGTTTCCATGCTGTACCCAGGCCTGAAACCTGACTGGAACGGATCCAGATACGACGTTTCATCCAGGTACTGGGGAAGCTGTCACATAACCACACTCTCAACAACCTTCGCCACAAAGCGAAGGTTTGAGACTGGATGATAATTAGCCAATACTGCCGGGTCCAGGGAGGGCTTCTTGAGGAGAGGCCTCACCACCGCCTCCTTCAAGGCGGCGGGGAAGACACCCTCACCCAATGAAGCATTTATAATCCCCTGGAGCCAGCCTCGCGTCACCTCCCGGGAAGCCAGCACTAACCAGGAGGGACACGGGTCCAACAAACATGTGGTCACGTTCAATCTACCCAGAATCCTGTCCACGTCATCTGGGGTCACACGATCAAACTCATCCCAGATAACATTCTCAAGACCTGCCTGTCTCATTTTAGAGAATGAGAAACTCATTCTAAGTTTTAGAGAATGAGAAACTCAAGATCTTGTGGGACTTTAGGATTCAGACTGACAGGCACTTGGTCCACAACACACCTGACATAACAATAGTTGAAAAGAAAAAAAATATGGTTCATTGACATTGCAATATCTGGTGATGCACGGATTGAAGATAAGCAGCAAGAAAAAATCACAAAGTACTGGGACTTGCAAATTGAAGTTGAGCGACTGTGGAAAAAGAAATCGTTTGTTGTCCCGATTGTAATTGGAGCCCTTGGAACAATACCCAAAGGGCTACCCCGCTATTTAGAAATTCTAAATTTCCCGGACTTGAACATTTTGACTCTACAAAAAACCACCTTACTCAGAACAGCTTACATCCTCCGACGATACCTTAACAGTTCCTAGGTCCTTGGTTAGGACTCGAGCTGCTGAGCTATTAACCAGCCTCAAAGGCTGTGAATCTCACTAAAGATTAACCAATAATAATAATAATAATAATAATGTGGACTTGGACAGCTAGTAATGCGGCCCCACCACTGCAACATTTTTTCAGGCCTGAAAACCATCTTTTGCATTGGGCCTTCAGGCCTGCCACATTTACTGCTGTGGGAAACTGGGAGGGGGGATTGTATGGCGCATGGGTGATATGTAGCCATGATAACATTTCTTTCTCAGAGAGTCAAGGACATCTTGCCCTGTACCTGGAGGGATGTGACTGAGAGGCATCTCCAGTTGGTATGGTGCTTTGATTGGACCATGTGATAAGCATGTGGGTGCTGGGCAGGGACTTCAACTTTCTTTTGGGTGGAGAAAACCTGGAAGTGTTCAGATTCGGGTTTTCCCAGATGTGCCAATATGACATCTTTAATAAAATGGAACTTTCAGGAACTTCAAGCCTCAGAGTCTTCTTTCATTGGGGGTGTTACTTGGAACCCTGACACTTTTAATATTATTATGTGATATGGGTTTTTTGTGATATTATTCATGGTATTTAAGCATGGACTACATAGGCAACAACAGAACACTGTGTAGGGGAGGGCGCATTGCAGTGCTAACTTCACTTCCTGCACCCACCACATACATTTGAATCAAAACCCATGTGTATCAGATGTTATATGCGCTTCTGCAACTTGATATGTAAAATACAACAATTACTAATAATATGTGTTTGATAATATATGTGTGTGCCCATGAAGACAGGTGTTTATTATTATTAACCCAGAAAAAACATGCTAAGTGTTTTTAGTGGGAAGTAGACATAATTGGTAAGATTATAAGAGTGGTAAATACTTCTTTATATGAAGCAACAGTGACTGATATCAGGAAAGAGTCAGCCAAGCAGTTTTTCCTGGACAGAATTCCTGTATCAAAATATTCAGACAATTGCTTTGATACCATTCATTATTGTATGGTATCTTATTGGACTAGCTTTGCTGAATTTGAGTTGGAATAATGATGTTGCAGTAGTACCAGAATTGTCATTCAAGGACTCCACTGAAAATTTCCTGTTTTACCCTACATTTATTGAGTTATGGACTTCTGTGGGGTTTCAGTCTGTCCCTATTTATTTCTACAAAGCCACTGAATGAGATAATTAAGGAATTTGGAGTTGATAATATTCAGCTCTATTACTTCCTTGTCATACTTCATTTGCTGAACTGCTATTTGAGTATTGTCAGTAAAATGAACGTGGAGATTTCTGTGGCTTAGTTTTTCACAGATCTGAGAACTGGGTAGACAGCCTGTCCTAAAGAAAATTGTACCCTCTTGAGGTACTCTATTGGAAATAGTCTTGGAAGTTAAAGTGACCGTAGTTGCTCAGATTGAACAACTTGTTTCTGAACAAGCTATAATAGTTTGGTTATTGTTGGTAAGCTGTTTATGATTACAACAGAGCTGTTTTTAAAAGTAATTTAGAAGCTACCGCTAGTGATGTTAGCAAGTAGCTTTACCTAATTGCAAAACGAAGAGAGAAAAAATAAAATTAGAAGATTATATTATATTTCTAGAAGGAAGGTTGAAGATTCAGTGCTTACATGAAATAAAAGAATATAAACTTTACTAGGAAACAATTTTGTGATAGGAAACCATGAATATTGTTTTACAGTAGATCCACTCCTTCCTCAACATGTGAGTTCCTTCTGTAGTGGAATGAAACAGGAGGTTGGCTCAGTGACCTCTGACTTAATGTGTGCCATAGGATTTAGTAGAGGGAAAGTAGAAAATGTAAATATCCAGTTCCAGGCCAGGGCAAATTGAAGGACCGTATCTGTGTTTACTTAGGGATATAATGGTCTCCTGGTTCTATCTGAACCAAGGTTGCTAGGATTCAGCATGGAAGTCAGTTTCAGAGACAACACTGACACAAATCACAGTGCTGGATGACCTATATCTGTGGAGCTTGCTGTGGTCAAACTGAGTCTCTTAGTGGAAAGGCACCTTAAATATTTTAGGTTTAAAATATTTAAATATGGTAAGGAGAAATTGCACTTGAATATTAGCTATTTAACAGAAGCAGAGAATAATAACTATAGATTGAGCCAATACTGTAAGGCAAATCCCTAGGAAATTTTACATATTCATGCAATAATTTAAACTATCCATTTCCATGGAGGACTTGAGCAGATTTTCAATTAGAAAATAACAAAGCCAAGAAGAGCAATATTTTCATAAAATCTAATTTAACTAAGGCAGTCCTTAGTACCATCATATGTCCCATAGAACATTAAGGTGTATTGGAAAGATGGGACTGTTCCTTAAATTAGGAAGCAGGTATTCCAAGAGCAACAGTAGCCACCAAGAGGCCATATTGTTGATTGCCCAGCCAGCTTATTTCCAAAATTTCAGCAAACTTTCTCACTGAGATCTGGGTGAGAAAAAGTGTCCCGTAGCTATCTAGGTGGTAAGGTAAACAGAACTTTAAAGTAATAAACAGCACTTTGAATTGGACACAAACTGGTAATGCAGTGATTGTAGCAGAGGTTTGGCTCTACTAAATATGCTACTCCCAGTTAGCTATATAGCAATAGCACTTACATATATACCGCTTTACAGTGCTTTATAGCCTTCTCTAAGCAGTTTACAGAGTCAGCATATTGCTCCCAACAATTTGGGGTCCTCATTTTATCCACCTTGGAAGGATGGAAGGCTGAGTCAACCTTGAGCCTGGTGAGATTTGAACTGCCAAATTGCAGGCAGCCAGCAGTCAGCAGAAGTAGCCTGCAGTACTATAGCCTGCAGTACTGCACTCTAACCACTGCACCACCACAGCTCGTATATCTGGACCAATTGAAGCTGCTGAGCCATCTTCAAAAGCAGCCTCATATAGTGGGTGTCACAGCTGGCCTCTATACCTTATTTATAAAATGAAGGATATCTAGATGACTGATATTCATGAAATTAGCTTTAAAAACCCTGACGGTTGTGATTAGGAGAATTTTGAGTCCCTGATATAACCCACAAGAGAAATCAATTTTTGTCCTGAGAAGTGCTTGAGTTCTGTTAATATTTTAGTTATTGTAAGAAGCGTCTGTATTTTATCTATATTTGACTAATTATATTCTAATACTACAGGAAAGGAAACAGATTTTCCTCAGTAAGTAATTGGAACATAATAAAGGTTACCTGTTTGTTTGTCAACAGGATGAAATAAAGAATAGTACAAGAAGGAAAAAAAACTCTTCGGAGACATAAGTCAAAGGCAAACAAATATGTATTTAATTAAAGCAAACATAAAAATTAAAGTTACATGTTGAATCAATAAACAGGATTTTTTTACATGCATTTTGAACAAGACAGATCAGAATCTTGTGTGATGAAGACATAACGTGTCATAATAATTAGAAACACAGACAAAGGAACAGCTCATCAACATGCAAATGTATGCAGTTCTGGTGATTCAGATGAGGCAGATTTCTACCTCCTTTTTTTTTGCTTGATTCATCTTCATTGCTAATCATCTGAAGGCTGCCAAATGTTCACTGACACTAATGTATTATAGGTCAAGAGAGGCAGGTCTTCACCTATTACCCCCACAAACAATATGCTTTCCTTCCCTGTTTCCTCTTCAGGATTTTCAGCAATTACTGCCAGATGCAATCAGACTCCTTGAATAGGAGCAACTGGGGCTTGTTTGTGGCTTGGATTCATTAGAATCAGGAGGAAGAAGAAAGGAATAAATTACTTAATTGCACAAAAAAGTTGCAGCCAAAGTGTTGGTGAGAGAAGCTGATTGTGTGGATGTGTATGAGACTACTCTTGGAATGGAGGATCTTAGAATAGCTGGTAGTTTGGCCCGGCAGATTCAGACAGACTTGGGTGTCCTCCAAAACAGATGGCTCCACATACCATCTATTCTTCCCTTTGTCAGGTTTTACCATTTATTTGATCTTGCTCGTCTATGAAGCTGGTTGTATTAGATGTAACACAAATATGCATTCAGATCATACCCATTTACTCCTGCCTCCCAACTTTCATTCTTTATCTGTCTCTCTTTTTGTTTTTTTTGATGAGATGATCAAGTTGAACAAAGCCCTTGTTGTCTTCTTCCTGAATGGCAGTAGAAAGAAAATGATGGAAAATGTAACTATCACAGCCCATGCATGCAGACAATTTCCCATATGTTTTTGTACACTTCTTCATCTTCCACTTTCTTTTCTTCTTCCTCCAGACAAATTCAACAAATGTTCCAAGGACTCCTTTGAAAATTAATAATTGCATCCACCTCTGAGAATTTTTTCCCACTCTCAGGTTTCCTCTATCAAGATCTTTCTCCGATATTCTTTTCAGGTTCTAGGCCATGTGTGATACCTGTGGGTGGTCTTAAGATCTTTTTAACACATATGTGTATACAAATGCATATTGCTCTGTGAAATTATCACTAGAAATAATCAAGTTTAAAAGTTCATTTATAAATACAATTTCTTAGCACTCTTTACTTTTTTAAAGATTTTCTAGGACTTCATTAAAAAAAGATATCCAATATTAAAGGTAATAGCAGAAATCCTCATTTTGTCAATTATCACAGACAAAACAACTAACTTTAATTTCTTAATGACAGAAAATTGACCTTTTACTACAATTTTGAAAAAAACATTTAGGGTTTGTTTTTGATTGTTATTGTAGAATGTAGCAATGTGACCGAGGTTAGGCTTTGGTGGCAGGAAAAACTGTAGTTTCCCCCCTCTTTACTGATGCAATTAAATTTAAAATAGTAAGAAGAACCCTGAAATTGGCAAACATATATACTTATTTGAAGCTATAATTAGAAGCTTCTGTGACAAAAATAAACATTCCTTTTGAGGAATATTTGGGGAGCTCTAGAGCAAGGTGTCCTCCATAGGCCTCTCCATTAATCCCCTCAATTTCCCTCCTGTTCTTCATATAGGACAGATCTCCATTGATGACTAGAGATGAAAAGAAAACAAATGCCTGCCTGCTCCTTTCCCAACTGGGATAGAGGGACAGAAGAGATGAGAAGGTAAAAATGGCAAAATGGCAAGAGAAGCAGACACATGGCTAAATCCTTCTGGTAGCCATCAGAGGAGCCTGCTGAAGTATGGGTCTCAGCTGGTACTCAGTGATGCCAACTTCTGGCTCTCTCCTTACAATCAGAAAAACAGTCTGCTCTAATCCAGTACTGGAATATGTTCTCTATTATGAAAGTATAAACTTCATATCCCAGAGTTCCACAGGACATTAATGCTTGATTTTTAAAAAAATAACTACTGGTTCTCAGGCTATATATATATATCACAGAAATTTATCTTGCTGCTTAGAAGGATCACAACCATTTAATAGTACATCCCCCGCCCATTTCAAAAAAGTCTTACTGTGTCTTCTTTCAGAGGTTTTTTCAAAGCTGGAATATGTATGTATTCTGTTTTACCTTTTAGGAACATGCTTTAGTTTTGAGGAAAAATATCCTGGACAGATTCAATCCCCCATGGATCTATTGGCCCAAATATATTTATATATTTTTAATAAAAAGTTTTCTATTCCAGTCAATAAACCTTGCAGCTGACTCTAAATGTATTAATTGGCTAAATGTTTTTATCAGTGTTTCCTGGAGTCATATAGGAGTCTCTTTGTATGATCTACAAGGGATCCAGGCAGGAAAACGCACTTTCAAAGTTTGAGTGGCTGTTGATTGGTCCCTGGGGTTTTTCCTACCAAAGAGCGTGACTGCATTGCAAGAAGAGAATATCCATGTTCCCCGCCTTTCACACTTGTATAATGGCACAGATGGGATTGCCAGGCTGAAGAATAGCAGGTGGGCTTTAACACAAGGCAGTCTTACTTTTATCATTGTGCTGAAAATGTTATGTGGCTCTGACTCCAGTGTTCATTAAGTGTTGAGGGTCCCCATATTTAATAAGAAAGTTGTTGGTATAACCAGATATGACATCAGTGGTAATATTCCAAGTCCTTAACTACTGTGTGACAGATATGAATGAAAACAAGTAGAAGGATGCTAGCTTAGTCATACAGGAGGTACAATACTTTGCATGCTGAAAGCCATACAGTACTTGTTGAGATCTTCACTTAAATGATTGTCAAATATGTGATAAGAAAGACCTCTGGAAGCCAACTGCTAGTCAAAGAAGACCATAGAACTGGAATAGAAGACATAGTATAAGATATTCCAATACATAGTAAATGAGTTCACATAAGGAATAATATTGTAAGTTGCCATATGAATAATGTCAAAATTTATGCTTGAGTATTCAGAAACCAAGCAAATCTGAACCATTTTAATATATTATACTGAAGGTTTATGTTTTTCAGGGTCACAGAATATGGCTCAATTATGTAGTTCTTTAAAATTGGACTGCATATTTTCAAACTAGTTTCAAACTTACTGGCATAAAATGAGTCCCCAAATTCTCTTCACACTGTTAAATAAGTGAAGAGTTATATTATGGGAAACATTATGATGATGAGGTAACAAGAAAAGGGTTACAAAGGGTTTTTTAAAACCTATATATGGATACTGCTAGTTGTGGATGGTAGACATTGTCTCACTAGTCTCGGAAGATTCCTCAGGAACTTATGTTGATGGGTGAACTTATTCACTGCGGCTGGTTCTATTACCTCTTTTGTTTTCACATAGTTAATGCTTCCTGTTATCATGAATCTTCTCTTTGGCTGTATTTTCCTGCCGAAGTTTTATCTTCCAGCTGTCCAGCGGTTGACTATTTTGGTAACTCTTAGTGTACATGCAGCCGAAGAATATTTGTTCCACAGTTCATCCATTTTATCTCAATTATTATGAAAAAGATTGCTGTTTATTGAATGAACTGATGCATCAGCTAGGTTGATTAATAATATCATGTCTTTGAATACAGCTTGTCAGGTGAATCCAAGAGTTTAAAGGCAAGTATATGATTTCCCACTATGCCTGAAAAGAATAGAATCTTGTTTTGAATTAGTACTGTGATTTTTTCTAAAAAAATATATTTAATTTTTACTAAGGAAGGAGCTCCATTAAATTCAACGGTTCTTTCTTCGCAACAAAATGAAAGAGGGAGCTAATCTTTATTATGCCATCACTTGGAGTGAGGCATTAAGTACCCACAGAGTTTACATGATGTATATTTGATTGTTAAAATAAAGGAGCAGGAGCATTAAAATAAGGAGCAGGGATTCTCTTGATATAAAATAATTATGCAGGAAGAATCACCCCACTAATCATTTTGTTTCTAGGGTGTCCTTGGTGGCCTGTCTGTTTTCATTCCAGCTATTTTTGGCAGGCTATCATGTTAGAGTTCCCAGTATGAAAAGAACTTTGAAATTACATTTCAACTGATTTTTGATAACATTGCAACAATGTTACCTTTTACTGAATTTCATTGCCCTCCATCATTTATCTAACCCTCTACCAGAACTGATCAACAATTGATTTCCAGTGCAATAACATGGGAAGGCCCAAAGGCTGTATTTTGATGCATTGCTTATCCGATCATAAAAATATAGTTTTGGAGACCTCTGATGAAACATATTCCATGACACACCTATCAAATTCTAGGAAACCTCCCTTTATTAATAGCTGGTGCTGCTGATAGTATTATCATGATAAAATGGATGTTTCCACCACTTCTCTGATTGTAAATACAATCTAGTCAAAGTGGTGGCAGTGCGTTGTTATTTTATGAAACAAGTACTTAAAGATATCATAGACATTATTATTCTAGGCCAAACCTATACAACTTGCAACCTACCAGCCAAACAGAAGCAACTATCCAGGCATTATGAACTGGCACTTGAAAATGTTGTTGCTGTTACTGTTAGTCCCAGGTGCATTCATGCTAGAAATTTTATAAAGAGTTATGAAAACGGCACTTGACTCAATAAATCGTATTTGGTTTATGTTGATTTGTTTTGTTTTAAGTGCTATAACATTTTGTACTTAGGGAAGAGATGCCCCCAAGTTTAGTTTTTGAAGGAGACCTATCTGATTGCCAACTCATGCATATGAGAATTGAATTGCGTGGGATCCTTGAGAATATTTTTGACATTGTGTGGCATAGTCCATTTTTATTTTAGAGTTAGAAACAATGCTAAATGGTGCTGGTGTAGCCATTTGTCATAATACTGTGTGAATGCTTTCTAAAAAAATCCTCTGTCTCATGGTTTTGTTTTTCTTGGGTTAATGGTTTTCTATTCTTGCCCTCCTCCCAAGTTACTGCTACTATTTCCTCCTGAAATATACCGTATTTTTCAGAGTATAAGATGCACCTTTCCCCCCCCAAAAGGGGATGAAAATTTAGGTACGTCTTATACATCGAATGTAGCCCCACCCACCCACTAGCCCCCACTCTTTGGCCTCTGCCTTGGAGCAGTTACCTCCTTGCAAGCAAACAGCAAGAAAAAACAGCTCCATTCAGCTTCAGGACAGGCTAATTAGCACAAGTTGATTGGATCGGCCTCCCGACTCTCAGCTGATTTGCTTTCAGCTGTTTTGCGCAGGGCTCTGCTGCTTGCTGCAAAGAGATAAATTGCTGGAGCAGATTTTTTTTCCTTGTGCTAATCAAGCTATGCTGAAAATGAAAATGAAAGTAAAGCAGGCTGTTTGCTGTTTGCTGCTTGCTGCAATGAGGCAAAATTGCTCAGAGGCAGAGGCAGAGGGAGATTTCTTTTTCTTCTTTTCTTCACCAAAAAAGGTAGGTGCGTCTTATACTCCGAAAAATACAGTACATCCGAGGTGGCGCAGTGGTTAGAGTGCAGTACTGCAGGCTACTTCAGCTGACTGCTAGCTGCAGTTTAGCAGTTCAAATCTCACCAAGCTCAAGGTTGACTCAGCCTTCCATCCTTCTGAGGTGGGTAAAATGAGGACCTAGATTGTTGGGAGTAATAGGCTGACTCTGTAAATTGCTTAGAGAGGGCTGTAAAAGCACTATGAAGTGGTATATAAGTCTAATTGCTGTTGCTATTGCTATCCAATAAAAGATGATATCATCACCAGAATGTTGCAGTGATGTACAATTATTCACATTTAATGATGTTATTAAGTCATGAGGGCAAATAAAATGACTGGAAAGAGGAAGAAACAGGTGATAGGAAGACCACTTCACAGACTAAGAAAGAATATAGGTGCAAAAATGGTTTCCAAAAAGATGTAGTTTTAGCTTATTTTTAAATATTTCTCTTCTCACTTTTTTGTTTTGCTCCCCAATCTTTTCTTAGAATTATGCAAAAACAACAACAACTAGAGAAGAAAGAATATTTTGTGGGATATGTTGTCTCATATTCTGTGCATCTGTGCAAGAGTTTAGGGGAGCTGGTAGATTAAAAAGAGGAGCAGTCAGGGTTTTCAGAGCTACATCCAGAATTAGAATATAAGATAGAAACCTTAAACAAAAATTAAACAAAGGAAATCTTGCCTTCCTCATGTTCAATGGCAGAAGTCTTTTAAATCCATAGACAACAGAAAGCACATCATTTGCTTCTACACTCATCCAGTGCCTCTTTTTTCTCAGTTCTCAGTCCAGCAACATCCATTCAATCTAACCTATTCTTTATTGCAAAACAATTGACTGTCAGTTGGAGACCACACAAAGGGCAGTCACACCTGACATCATGCAAGTGGATAGGGCTGGGCTCCCCCCCCCCGTTTTATGGTTTTATAAGAGTTTTGAATCCCCTTTCCAATTGCTTACACGTCTATTTTTGGGGGGCGGGGGGAGGGCAAGACCTGAACATTAGTGGGAAATAACACTTTTGATGGCTTCCTACTGACTGTTAGTAGTGGGATTTCAAGGGACTCAGGAGGATCTAAAAGGGTACATATGCATAACCACCCAGAGTTGCCTTGAACTGTGAGATGGGTGGCCTATAAATTTAATAAACAAGTAAATATGTAAATAAATAAATGGATGGTAGTTTTCCTATTCCTATTTTATGATAGTGGAGAAGAAAGGGGCAATTAGATTAGAAGGAAATACACCCTGATGCTGTGCCTCGTAGGATCTGGTTTTGATTGCTACTATTAAGTATAATCTAGAACTGTTGCTAGTTGGTGAGCCTTGGTGGCGCAGCAGACTAAAGTGCTGTTAAATAGCACCAGTTGCCTGCAATTACTGCAAGTTCAAATCTCACCAGGCTCAAGGTTGACTCAGCCTTCCATCCTTTCGAGGTAGGTAAAATGAGGACCCGGATTGTGGGGGCAATAAGCTGACTTTGTATAAAAAAGAACACCGCTTGGGGGGGCTGAAAGCCCTACTAAGCAGGTATATACAAAAGTACGAAGGCTATTGCTTAATGCATTGTAAGCCGCCCTGAGTCTCCGGAGAAGGGCGGCATATAAATCGAACCAATCAATAAATAGTGGAGAGGAAAGAGGCAATTAGATTAGAAGAAGATACACCTTGATGCTGTGCCTCGTAGGATCTGGTTTTGATTGCTACTATTAGGTATAATCTAGAACTGTTGCTAGTTGGGCTTGAGTGGCTGAATAAGTACATTGTGCTAAAACAGGTTAATTAACTGTAGTAAACTGAAGAAGCCATACTAGGTAGGAAACTCTTTAGCATCCACATGCTTGAATGAGGCATATGTGAAGAATTTTCAAATATTCTTATCTATGTATTCTTTTTCTGGGTAGTTGACTGGCCAACTCGGTTTGTGACTAGAGTAGAGCCATCTTATTATTTCCCAAGTGAGTTTGTTTTTGTACAAGAGTTCTAGTCTGAGGAAATTTAGTGCTACTGCTATCAGCTAGCTCTTTCCCGCTCCATACCTGTGTTTTCCATCTCCTGTTGAAAGATAATGCCACCTGGGATGCCTGTTATTTCCCTGAGAGAACATTTTGTGTCCAAGAGTGATAATGAGGCCCACCAAGTTTGCTGCTTTGTTCAAAGCAAGATGTCATCCAGTGCTTGTGGTTGGAGATGGTTACTCAGGAAGGTTTCTAATTCAGGGCCTTAATTTTTTATAAAGCATGAATTACAAGAAGTCAAAAGAATGATGCAAAGAGCATTTAATAATGCACATTCACAAAAGAAGTGGTGTAACGACATTAATTAGGCAAGTCTTGCGTAAAGATGCAATGTAATTATATATTTGAGACAGTTAATTAGGGAGCTACTTGGAAATTTCAGTGAATATTAAGGTAATTATACATAAATACTATAACCATTAAGACTGCACCCATAATGAAAGCAATAACTAATTACATAAATAACAGCATACTTATGTTTTTACATTACAAAACCTAACAATACTTCCTCTTTTCCCATCTCCCCCTTGCCATGCATATGACAAAAACTTCAATTTCTGCTTCAAATATTCTTGCAAATTGTTAGGGAAACAATGAACTTTATTCTCATTTTCTTTTTTCCCTAAGATACTCAAAACACCTGTAGTGCGAACACTTACTGCTTGGAATAAATATATTTATCTGAAGAAGGGGTAGACTGGCTTTACAGAGAAGTTAAAATAAAAGCAATAAAATCAATAATAACTAATCCTAAAAACTTTCATCTTGCTTATAGCTGGTCTGATCCAACCTCTTGCTTTCCTTAGTGGTCAACTAATTCTAGAAAGCACAGAAAAGGCCTCTAAGTACAATAGCATCATCTTATTTTCTTCTCCCGCAGTTGACATTCCAAGTCACAATATCTCATATCTTGAAAATTGCATAAGATTATGATAATGAATACCTATTGAGATATGCTGTGACCTAATCTCAAAGCAAAGAAGACCAGATCAATATTGCAGAACTTTGATTTCCTGAAGCCCCAGCTCTATAAATAAATGTTCATATTTTAAGTAACTTAAAACAAAATGAACACATTTAGTTTTGCTTGTTAGTCCTAAAACAATTATACTTACCTTTTCCTCCCTTTTAGTGCAATAAAGTGGTATAGGACCACTAATGGTTCTAGAGGATATTCCTCGGTTAGGTATATTTGGGACGTATGAGAATGGAAGACCAGATAGAATGGAGACATGAAGTTGGGAGAAGTTGTATCCAAATTGATATATAAAAAAAGAAGAAAAAACCCCAACAACCTCAGTTAGAAAGACTCCACCATACCAGCCTATTTACCCAGTGTACACCAAATTGCCTGGTGGCTCAGCAAACTAAAGCATTGTGATTAATACCAGCTGTCTGCAATTACTGTAAGTTCGAATCTCACCAGGCTCAAGGTTGACCCAGCCTTCCATCCTTTCTAAGGTAGGTAAAATGATGACCCAGTTTGTGGGGGCAATAAGATGACTTTGTATAAATATGCAAAAGTATGAAAGCTATTGCTTAACGTATTGTAAGCCGCCCTGAGTCTCCGAAGAAGGGCGGCATATAAATCAAATGTTTTTTAAAAAATTGCTGGGGCTTCTAGGACACAAGGTGCTTGTGTCTATTTTACATTGATATAATTCCATTAAGTTCAATGGAAGTTGCTTTTGATTTAACTAGGGTTGGGTATGTTTAAAAATTATAGTTGTGCCCTTCATGGTGATATATAGGCAATACTTAACAGTGTTCAGGGTTGTTATAAAGAAAGCAGAAGAGCAAAGGCACATAGACAGCCAATAAAATTATTCAGTAGTGCTTGTATGTTCTGCGGTAGCTTTTACAATACAGTAAATCAGGTTTAGTCAGCAAGTTGAAAGAAGACTAACTTGGGCCTTTTATGATTTGATGGAGCAATTGCCATAAAGCTATGTAGGAAGGAGATGGGGGATTGAGTTGCCACCTGAAATATTAACATCCTTGAACTCTGCACATAGAGGTATCTTGATTATTTGTTATTTAGATTGTAGAACAAATTGTGAATTTAGGTTTCTAAAGCAAATCATTCTTGTTAGTATTGTTTTTATTGCAGTTTTTAAGGGGTGTCCAATATGTTCTAGACTATCCAAGAAGTTGAGGGGATTTTGTACAATTTTTCTTGGAACTCAGACAAGGGCCATTCTGGAAATGGAAGAGCCGTGTGTTGGATTCAGTCCATGACTTTACCAATTGCTTGTCTGAAATGAACATATTCTTAAATCCTAAGCATATAGTATATTAGAAAATATTTACCTAAAGCTCTGATGCTGGTTTGTTTCTTCAAATTTTGTATCTTGTCTCAGATAAAACAGATGGTATGGATTAGTGGCCGATTTCAGGAATGCTCTAGCATTTTCATAGTCTGTCTGTGCATCTGTGGTGAACAATTTAAGGTGCCTGATTTTTGACACACAAACCCTGAATACCTTGGTTTGTACTCTAGTTTCAAACTGAATTTATAATTTGGAAGATTCTGCCAGCGTAAGTGAAGACATGGATCCTCAGATATCTTTATTCATTTAGACATGAGTCTGAATTAATACAACACATAGTTTACCCTTATTTTCAACCAGATTAGGAGTTGCCTTTGAAAGCAATGTTAATTGCTTAGAAATAATTAGATGTTTGAGCCATTTAACATTTATTACACATCATGATCCTTCAAGTGCAATATGGTATGGGACCAAGCTGCTGAAATATAGTCTTTGCGCATATGAATTTGTGAGAGATAAAGAGTGGAGGCCTGCTGATGTGCCCACTGGTAGCTGGCAGAGATGAAAGACAGGAACTTCTTGGTGGCAAAATGGAACCCTTGGAAATCCCCTTCGGAAGATATAATTTGCACCCTTCTGGTGTCTTTTAGGCAGACTCTTAAAATATCTTTGTTAACAGTTGGCTTTTAATTGAAGTAAGATAGGTGTTGTTTTTCCATTGACCACTCTAATAAAGTAGCTGACTGAAACAGATGAATTGATTTATTTTTTTTGTTGATCTTTCACTTTATGATTTTTATATTGGAAAATATATTTTGTATATAACTTTAAAAATACTGATTTTGAGCAGAATTGGAAGAGAATTTCACTTTTTTCTCATTTTCATTATAGTGGCTTAATTCACAGAGTGAATTATGAATTGAAATGAAAAGGATACTTATTTTTTGGAGTGTTCACTTCCCTTGGTGCCTCCAAAATTTTAGGAGCCAGACTAGATACTGGGAGACCATGAATTGTACTCCTCTTGTAGGAATGGAAGCTGGCTGGTTGACATTGGGCCAGTGGCCCTTTCTCAGCACCCAGGATTGTTGTTTGAGGGTGGACTGTTGTTTGAGGAGAGAGTATTATAAACACTGCCCTTATTGTACAAAGTAAAGATGGGCTATACATCAATTGAATAAATTAATAACATACAAAAAATAAAAGTGTGGATATTAAACAAAAAGCTCAGAATGAATATTTGTGTAACTGATGGAGTAAATGTGAAGTGTTATGAATGAGCCATTCCTAATTTGAAAGGCAGTTTATAAATCTATTCCTCCTCTCAGCAGACCCGCTATAATTTTAGATCAATTATACCAATATTTTATTTGAATATATATGTGAGGCTGGTGTGAGTGTCTTAGATTATTGACCTTGTGACCATAGGGTGCATGTAGTGAATAAGTAGGTTGGTGATTGGACTAACATCCATATCGGAGTAGCATAGAGCTTGGAAGATAGGGAGTGCAGCTTATTGTGGCATATCAATGGGCAGATGGAGACTGTGTGTGTGTTAGGCTGTTTTAAGAAGGGGGTCTCCAACCTAGTGGTAATCTCCTCTTCTGATTTAGCAGCTCTATTGTGGGGACTTGGTGATTGGATGTTGATTCACCTGGCCTTAAGGGGCTAATGTTAAACACCAGCTTTGTTTATATAGAAGAATGAGGAGACAACTCTGAAGAAGGGTTCCTTCCTGGCCCAAGCTGTTTCCATGCATAAGGTAGAACAAGAACTTACAGTCTCCTCATTTTTTTACCCTGATGCCTTAACCAACTAATTCTCTGTAACAAGATTGCATCTATTCATAACCTAATGATGGACGAGCAGGAGGATCTGGCAAGTATTACTGAGATCTAGCTGGGCAAGGACAGCAACATTGCCCTCTCAGAAATCAGTCCAACCAGTTTATGGGTTCTGCATCAGCTTCAAGGCCATCGCTGTTGAGAGGCTAAATGTAATAAATAAATAAAACTTGTAAACAACATTCAGATGAAAATAAGCATTCTATGTTTTACAGAAACCGTGTCCTGGTTTTCATTAGTATGAATAGATGTATTGAATTTTTCCTTCAGAACTGTGAAATCTTTAATGATGTAAATTCTAAGCTTTGATACATTTGAAAATCCAACACAGTTTGTGACTGTTCCACAATATATTTTTCAGATCCAGTTTTTTGTAGGTAGCAATGTATTACAAACACTGAGAAAAAAAATGTAATCTATAGCTTTCCTTAATTTCTATGAAGCAGGTAGATTTTCTCACTTCCTGGTACCTGAACAAATTCTAGTTGATTGTATCTCTCTAAAATGTTAACTGTACAGAACAGTATGTCTTCATATCAAAGATGAATGCCAAGAAAGTATGAAAAAGAATGGCTTGTCCTAAATTACCTGCCAAGGAAAAAGATGCCGAGTGAAAAGGAATTATCTCTAATACTGTTTTTGTGGTCGTTTTTTGGCTGGTGATGCATTCAAAGGTCTACAGACAGATTTCTTGGACAGTGATTGTATGGAATGGCCCGGGTGTTTTGCCAGGTAGAACTCAACCAAGAATTATGCATATTCTGACAGTTTTAAAAGAAATGCACACAATAAAGCTTTTGGCAGTTCCAAATTCAGGCTGCTGCTTTTTCCAGTGGAGAATAGGATGATTGCTACCATTTCTTTTTATATTGTAATGATCCAACTTTACTTAATTAATTTTCTTAATTTTCCCTGTCCGGAAGGAAAGATCATTTTTCTGGGATTATCTATATTTCATAATTTTATTTGGTTGCTGCACGGCCTGTCTTCATGATTGTACCTTGAATACTTTATATGAGACTGATTCACTGTTCATTAAATGTACTGCATTTCTTGTATATTTGTAAGGGGTGATTGTGGTTAAACTGCTATTTTTAATGATCATTTCAACAAAGAAAGGAGGGGAGTGAACTAACACGTCTACAACTTGCAATTGACAGTAATTATTATTACAAATAATTGAAAGGAAAATATAATTTCTACATACTTAACAAATAAATGCTGGTTTTATTTGTCAGGTTTAATTTAATTGTAAAAAAAGAGACAGATGCAATTGGTGGAGAAGCATGGAAAGAAAGAAAAGAACTTTATACAGATCTGTTGTATGTTTATTAACCAACTAAGCATTGTTTTACAAGAGAATCTTAATTCTACTCCAGCACTGGTGCTAACTGGACCAACATTATCAATGGACAAAATATAGAAGCCTGCACAGAAACAAAATGTATGAATCTTTCCAGTTATTGATTATAGTATATGTGTTTGCTTTAATTCTATTCCTGATTAATCAATCACATTTTGCGGTTTAGTTGAGCACTTATCCTGAACAGGTATTCCAGTTCAGGTTAACAACTAATGGTTTTGGTTCAGGTCCAGTTCAAGCAAAAAATGTGTTTATTCTGTTTGTTTGGATGATTTTCAATTTTGTTTTGACACCTTCTATCTAAGAAGTCTTTTGCAAAACTGCCTTTTCTTTTCAAAGGGAAATTGGTATCTCTTGATCAACTTACATTAGATAAATTTTGCAAACTGACGAGATTGTACCTCAGCAGAATGTTTCTCATTCTTTAGTGGTTTTTTGGAGGAAATCTAAACACATTTTAGGGAAATTTTTGGTTATGTTTTGTTGGTTTTACTTATAAGAAAGGAAGTGACAGAGCACAGGAGAAGGAACTTAATTTAATCTTTCGTTGTTCCATAGTGGAAAGCAATCTCTCCTATTCATCACATAAGTTTCATATAAAGAAGAAAGTAGACAGTGGCATCTGCAGACAAGATGATGGACATAGCATTGCAATATAAGCCCCACTTCTGTAATGCGTGTGCAAACACTCCTCATGCATGTAGCTAGTCCTCAACTTAGAACCACAATTGAGACTGCAATTTTGATTGTTAAGCTATGCAGTTGTTAAGCAAGTTATCACATGACTTGATTTTACAACTACTTTTACTTTGGTTGTTAAGCAAATCATCATGGTTGTTAACGCTATGCCAGGGGTGTCAAACTCGATTTCATTGAGGGCTGCATCAGGGTTGTGTTTGACCTCAGGAAGCCAGGGTAGGCATGGCCAGAGTGGGCATGGCTAGCTCTATGTTACTTGTGTTGGGGGTGCCTGTGATGGCCCGAGCACTCTGCCAGAGAAAACAGGCCCCCTAGCTTCATTTTCAGCAGCGGTGGCTTCCTGCAACCCTCAGCCAGCGAAAATGGAGCTCCATGTTTGCTGGCAGAGGCACCACAGGGTGGACCTTTGCTGTTTCCAGGGTGGCCCTGCAGGCCAGAGCTAAGCACCCCCCAGACCAGATCTGTCCCCCAGGACTTGAGTTTGACACCCCTGACCTATGCCAACCGTTTCATGACTTCAACATTTCACAAATGTTCAGAAAGAACTAGGCAAAATCATTAATAAGAAATATCTGCACATGAAGCTGCGGTGAAAGAGGTGGTGATAGAAGAAAGCTGAAGAACTGGTCCATTCAACAAATATATATATATATATATATATATATATATATATATATATATATATATATATATATATATATATATATATATATAAAATTTCCTGCTACCCTCTTATGCTTTTCTAAGACAAGAGCTTGTTAAAACTGTAGGCTTTTATTGGAAAGAAGGAAACAGCTTTATTCTGTGTATGAGCAATGACTAATTCTTGTTTATGGGAAACTGGAGGCTTCTCATGCAGGAAGTTAGAATTAGAAGAGGCTAACATACTTCCACTTTGGAAGGATGACCATTTGTCATGTAAGACAAGGGGAAGTTATATTAGCAGTTTCAGCTGGATGAAGATAGGATGACTATATAGATTTTAAAAAAGTAATTGAAAATGAACTTAATTTTAACAATGAGTGCAAAGGGCAGTCATAGACGTATTGTTTGGCTCACACTTAAATAACTTCCTGTACTTGACTAGAGGAGCTAGGAGTAAAACAAATGTTAAACCTAAGTAGCTACAAAAGGTAATTTTATATTAATCCCTTTCCCTAGATGCTGATTCTTAGATAGTGATAGTTTTTTTTAAAAAAATCAAATTTGTAAAGATGTCTGTTTATCTGACAAAATTCTGGGTAGCCAACAATCCATATAAAACATCAACAATATTAAACACACAAACACAAACAAGTTGAGACCGTCTCTTTAAAAATACAAAGTACCTATACTGTACATTCTCACTGGAAGTCAAACAGACTGGCCCCTAAGCCAAGTCTTCATGTCCTTCTAAAAAGGCCATGTATGGTTGTCCATAGCTCAGTTCAATTCTTTCATTCTTTAAAAAAAGTTTTTGGGATAAATATCAGGAAAAGGAATTTTGTAGGGAGATCTCTCTTAGATTGTTCCATTATCCCCTTACTCTGTTAATTTATTACTTTCCAGAGGAGTAGCATAGTCATGGAGACCTTATAGCAAGGTGGAAACACTTTTCAATGAGCTTCTTCCTATCGAGCATGCTAAGAAAGCAATTTCTTACAGAGAAAATTGAGATTTTTTAAGGAGGAATTTGAGAAGTTACATTGATTGTGAGAAGAGGCCTATTCTTGCTATGTCGCATCCTTTCATGGACTATTCTTTTTGTCCTGCCTTCTTGGCTTTTCCTAACCCTGCCAGTGTAGCTGCTTATTAGCGCCACTTCTCTAACATGTTCCTTGCATTGGGGCAGTCCCCAGGATCCTCAGGTGGCCACCATTGCAGCTTATTCTCAATGCCTTGCTCAGAGAACCTATTAGAACCTATAATTTGCCATGGTCTGCTCTTTTTCAGCTTGATTATTGAAACAAAAAACAAAATGTACAAAGTAGATGGCAAGCATAAAGTTCTTTCTCTGGCAAAAGGCATTGGGAGAGTTCAATTGTTTGGATGTCTTCTCAGAAAGGCTACAAGCAGGGTGTCATGAAGAGTATTAATCCTAGAAAACTTCAGCTGTAGATACCTTTGTTTCCTCAACGAAGTCCTATATAGGGTCAGAATTGCATGATGGACAGCTGATGTAAGGGCTGTAACTGGAGAGATGGGTGTTTTAGAGATCACTCCAGACAGAAGTATTTTGTAAGCATGAAATCAATGCCTTAGAATCTTCAAGACTAGGAAGAGAATGGCCAAAAGGGAGGAAAGAAAAGTATTTGGCATTAAATCCCAGGGCAGACATATATACATAGGCTTGCTTCCTATTTCTGTGGTAGCCAAATGTTCATTATGCAAAATTAATACTGAAAGAAAAGTTTCACATTTATATGTTAAGAAAAAAGGGATTAAGAATTTCACTGCTTTTCAAGATCAATGTCAGTATTCATTTCTACAATTAAATGAAAAATCAATCAAGGAGAATTTATCAAAATCTTAAAATTCTTTAAAAGCAGAATCACAAGCAAATGCAATTAATGAACACACTTTGGATGCACTTTAAACTAATATTTCTTCACTTTTAGTGTTAACAGTGAATGGATTCTTAGTCCAAATGCATTGGCATCAGTTGAAGGAAAGAACTCATTTGTTTATTTGTGTGACTGTCCCTGGAAGCGGTTTATTAAACAAAAACTCTTCGTGATTCAGGGGACTCCACAAGGGGTGTGTGTGTTAAGATAAGTGAAGATGGTGGGCAGCACCATGCAATCAAAGCCTTTTTTACATGCATTGCATGGCCAATGTAAAGAGGGCAGGGCTTCAAACTTAGGGTGATGGCCAGTGATGGGTTTCAAAATTTTTTACTACCAATTCTGTGGGTGTGGCTTGGTGGGCGTGTCATGGCTTGAGCATGGCATGGCTTGGTGGGCGTGGCTTGGTGGGTGTGGCAGGGGAAGGATACAGTAAAATCTCCATTCCCTCCCAATCAGCTGGGACTTGGGAGGCAGAGAATAGATGGGGGCGGGGCCAGTCAGAATTTTTACTACCGATTCTCTGAACTACTCAAAATTTCCACTACCGGTTCTCCAGAACCGGTCAGAACCTGCTGAAACCCACCTCTGGTCATGGCCACCTTCTTGACTTAATTAACTAGTGGACATCCTTGTCTTGAATGGACTCTTTTTCATCTTAACTAACTACATGAATTAGCAACATCTTCTATTTCAATATTTCCACCTACTCATGAGAGGTTTTCAAAATCACCCCCCCCCCATGTCTTCATTCTGTGTTTTATTGGATTTTTGATAAAGACTGTGAATTCAAAATGTTTCCTTGGCAATATATTTCCTGGGAGGAAGGTTTGTGAAAGAAGTGTAATTGAATTAATCCTGCAGGAAATATTAATTTTTTGCCAAGGGCACGCAGATCAGCTGACTCAGCCAGTTTGGAAAAGTCCATATGAAGCCAATCACTTTCACTGGAATCACATAGGAAAGTTTCACTTTTCTTTCTTTTTTAAGAAGACAGTTCTTTTTCCTTATTTGTGAAAACAAATTGATGGATTTGTTAGCACATTCAGGACATTTGCATTCCAAATAGCATTTTGGTTTTGATGGCTTTCTGTACTCACCGGATCATTCTGTGTGAAAGATTACACATCATCGGAAGTGATGATCTTTGTTAAGTTGGGCGATTGAGGAGATAGAAGCCAGGTCATGAACAACAGCAGCTAATCCAGCAAAAGATGCAACAAGATAGCTCCCTTTATATAGTTTGCTGGCCAGGGTGCCAGCCAATCAACAACGTGTATTTTCTCTCCTAAAATTCCCTCCAAAACTGGATACATTACATCTCCCTTCCCAGAAAATACTTGGTTCAATTATTTACATATATAATCATGCAGGTGACTAGGGTGTTCCCGTATCCTAGTTGACCTGCGCAGTTCAGTCTGAGGCGGGACATTGAGCTGGTCGGAGGGACTTTTTGTCTCTCCCAGCTCTGCCAATGAAACCTCCTGGATTATTTTGGGGGTGTTGTTTTCCTTGGCTGGGACTGGCTTCTTGAGAAGGCAGTGCTGGATACCGAAATCTTCAGATAAGTCTTCCGACCACTTCGGGCTTGAGTTAGCTGCCATGGGAAGTTTTCGAGAGTTAGGGACTGGTATTGTTACTGGGTGTTCTATCTCAGTTGTTATTCGTTTTCTGAGTTGGTCTATGTGCCTACGCCAGATCTTCCCATCTCCCATGTCTACGTTGTAAGATTTGGGACCAGTGATTTCAGAGATTGTCCCGGCTAGCCAAAGGCTCCGTTTGCATAGTTTTGTGCAAACACTGGTGTTCCTATTAAGAACCTTCTTGTTTTTTTATCTATGTCCCTGTACCCATCAGGGGGATAGTTAGGGTGTAAGCGGTCCAGGATGCACCTTAGTTTTCACCCATTAAATGCTTGACTGGACTCTGCCCTGTGGCTGTGCATGATGTGAATGTTGGGCAGCCAGAAATGTGTCAACTTTGGCCTGCCAGTCCCCTAGGCCTAGCCCAGATAATGCCTCCTTGGCCGTTCTCACGAATCTTTCAGCTTGTCCGTTACTAGCTGGATGAAAAGGTGCAGTGAGTGAATGTCTGATCCCCAACTCTGCTAAGTACCCCTCGAATTGGGTTGCAGTGAACTGGGGCCCTTTGTCTGACACTAGGGTGTCCGAAAGCCCATGTGTGGCAAAGATTTTTTGTAGCATTTTGATTACCCCCTCTGCATTGGTTGAACGCATTAAGACAATCTCCAACCACTTTGCATAAGCGTCCACTATTACAAGGAAGGTTTGGCCGTGAAATGGGCCAGCGAAATCAATGTGGACTCGTGACTAGGGACCCTGGGGTCATTCCCATTCCCTGACAGGTGCTGTGGGGGAAGCAGGTCTGGATTCCTGACAGAGGTGACACTTGCCTATCCACTCGGCAATATCCTCGTCCATTTTGGGCCACCAAATGTAGCTCCTAGCTAACCCCTTCATCCTTATGATCCCGGGGTGCCCCACATGCAATACCTTCAAAACTTTTTCCCTTAAGCATAAGGGTACAATGATACGATCACCCCACAATAGGCAACCCCCTTTCATTGACAGTTCATCATGCTTGGTTACAAAAGATTTAAATTCCCCGCCTTCAGGTTTACCCAGCCATCCCCTTGCTACCCAGCTCATGACAGTTTTTAATAAATAGTCTTTAACAGAGGCTCTCGCCACTTCAACAGAAGTGAGAGGCCCTGAGTCCAAGACATCGATAAGCAGGACCGGCACTCCTGGGGTTGGGTCTTCCAGAAGGTCTGGTAGCGGGCATCTGCTGAGGGCATTGGCATGCCCAAGACTCTGGCCGGGTCAGTGGACAAGGTGGTAGGAGTATGCAGCCAGGAAAATGGTCCATCTAGTCATTCTTGGGGATAAGGCAACAGGGGTGTGCTGATCCCCTGCCAGGAGGCCCAGGAGAGGCCGATGGTCCATGACCAGTTCAAATGTTCACCCAAACAAGTATTCGTGAAACTTTTTTACTCCTGAGATGGCTGCCAGAGCCTCCCTGTCCAACTGGCTGTAGTTCCGCTCAGTGCTGGACAGGGTGCGGGAATAGTAAGCAATGGGCGCCTCTAGCCCATTCAGTAGTCTGTGGCTCAAGACAGCCCCTACGCCAAAAGGGGATGTGTCACAGACTAACACAAGGGGAAGTGTTGTATTGTACTGGATGAGAAGGATGTCTGCAGACAAAAGTTTTTTCACAGTGGCAAATGCATTAGCCTCAGCCTTCCCCCAGACCCACAGAGATTTCTTGGCAAGTAATCGGTGGAGAGGCTCAGCAACTGTTGCCTTGTCTCTCAGAAACATTGAATAGAAGTTTAAGAGACCTAGGGGATTGGCGTATTTCTAATGGCCCTTATCTTGCTTTCGGTGGGGTGAATGCCAGTTCTGTCCACCTTGTACCCCAGGAATTCTACAGAGGGTACTGCTATCCTGCACTTGTTTCTTTTTACTCTGAGATCCGCGGTCCTGAATTTCTCTAGTACTCTTTGTAATCGGTCCCCTAGTTGCTGTTTGTTTGCTGCAGTAACAAGAACATCATCAAAATAGGGGACTACCCCTGGGAGTCCCTGCAGCAGACATTCCATTATGCTCTGGAACAGGCCGGGGGCTATGCTGATTCCGAATTGCAATCTAGTGCAGTTGAAGGCACCTCTGTGAGTTATGATAGTCTGTGCCTCAGTGGTAGTGCCATCTACCAGCAGTTGCTGGTATGCCTGCGCAAGATCAAGTTTTGCAAAAGTCTTGCCAGGGCCCAGGGAATGGAGCAAATGGTGTACAACGGGGACTGGATAGGCGCTTTGTTGGAGGGACTTATTGATTATACACCTATAGTCCGCGCAGATGCACACTGACCAGTCTGGCTTGACTGGGGTTACTATTGGGGTTTCCCACTTTGCATGGTCTACTGGGACTAAAACCCCCTGTTTGATGAGCTTGTCTAGCTGGAGATCAATCTTTGGTTTTAGCCCGAAGGGTACTCTCCTAGTCTTAAGCCTGATTGGGGCTACATTTGGGTCCAGGTTAAAGGAAATAGGGGACCCACATACTTGCCCAGGTGGTCGTCGAACATGTCCTGGAACTCTTTCATCAGGTGTCTTTCAGGCTGCTCCTTGTATTGTTGATTCCGGTGACCCCCATTCCCAGAGCCTTAAACCAGTCCAGGCCCAGGAGGCTTGGGAAGTGTCCGCTGACCACAGTGAGGGGTCTTTTTGTGCTGGCCGAACTTGACCTGGAACTTGCCATAGCTTTCTACAGGAATGCGGTTTCCCTGGTAGTCTCGTAGCTGCAGTCGTTGAGGCTTTAGTTGTCGCTTTTTCAGGCTGGGCATTGCTGTTTTTAGATCGGCCCAGGACATTATGGATAGAGATGAGCTGGTGTCGATTTCCATTTTGCATGGAGCCCCCTTGATCTCGACCACAATGTGCAGCTTCTTTTCGGGAGATGTACTCACTTGGCCGACCCTGGTGTTGCAAGTCTCTGGACTTTTGAAAGTCACGCCTTTCTTTGGGTAGCTGTATCTGTCAGATTTCTTGTACTGTGGTGGCTCGGTCTGACTAATGACAGCTCTTTGCTTATGGCTGAATGGCTGACTTGTCCAGCACACCCTTGCCAAGTGTCCTTTTTTGTCGCAGCGCTGCAGACTGTGTCTCTGAATCTGCAGGTTTGATGTTGGTGGGACCCTCCACAGCTCACACAGACCTCTCATTGGTGCCTAACATCATGCTTGTGCTTTTCGGTCTTGAAGACATCTTCGTCAGACTCTTCATCACTGTCAGTCTGGGGCACTTCGCTGTGCACTGGAGCAGACTTTTGGGTTGTCTGGGATGGCGTCAGTCATTGCAGGTTCTCCACAGCCTTATTGGAGAACTCGTGTGCCCTGGCTTTGTCAACTGCGATGTGTAGGGTTAGATTTGATTTGGCTAGAAGTCGTCTCTGTAGGCGAATTTCTCTAATGCTGCAGATTAGTTGCTCTAAGAGCGCATCATCGAGGTCTCGGTATTCGCAGTGCATAGGGGCCTTATGCAGGGCGGCCATGTAAGCGCTGATCGGTTCTCCCTCTCTCTGCAGTCGCTGGGAGAATTCATATCTCTGCACAAACGTAGATGGTACCGGGGCATAGTGTGCCCTCAGTGTGGTCTGTAAGACCTGTCACGGTACTGACTGAACCGGGGTCAGCTCAGATAGTGACTCAGCCATGTCAAAGACCTCGGGGCCGCAGTGGCTCAGGAAGAGGGCCTGCTTCCAATTATCGGAGAGTCCTTGCAGGTTGTTGGCTTCGAGGAAGCACTCAAATCTTATCATGTATGATCCCCATTTCTCCTTTGATGGGTCGAAAGGTGCTGGCGATGCGAAAGCAGACATCGTGGTTGTTGTGCTTGGCAATTTAGGCTCGTCCGCCTGGCTGGATTTGTTGCTGTCAGCTCTTTCTGTTTGCTACCTGTCTACCTCAATCCCACCTTCATCGCCAGTGTTAAGTTGGGCGATTGAGGAGACAGAAGCCAGGTCATGAACAACAACAGCTCTTTATTTTACAGTGTGAATCCAGCAAGAGCCTGATAGTACAGTGGACTGGCAAGAGCCTGATAGTACAGTGGACTAAAGCACTGTTATTAACATCTGCTGCTTGCAATTACTGCAAGTTCAAACCTCACCAGGCTCAAGGTTGATTCAGCCTTCCATCCTTTCAAAGGTAGGTAAAATGAGGACCCAGATTGTGGGGGCAATAAGCTGACTTTGTATAAATATACAAAAGTATGAAGGCTATTGCTTAACGCATTGTAAGCTGCCCTGAGTCTCCGGAGAAGAGCGACATATAAATTAAAGCAAAAAAAAAAAAAAAGATGCAACAAGACAGCTCCTTTTATATAGTTTTCTGGCCAGGGTGCCAGCCAATCAACATTGTGTATTTTCCCTCCTAAAATTCCCTCCAAAACTGGATACATTACAATCTTTACCTGCATTTATGATGCCAAACTTCACAAACTCTTCAAAATATTTGCAAGCCTACAAAGTCTTTATCTGCTTAGTCTCTCTTGTATTAAGATGGACACTATTTGAAGCTTTATTAATTATGTTTCTAATAACATTTTTCAACCGTTTACCCATATTCAAGATGAAAATGAATGGTTATGTGATTAAACAAACAGCAAGCTGTCTGCTGAAACAGGGTGACCTGCACTATTCTTGCATTTTGTGTATCCATGATTTTGGTCTATTTTGTGCTCTTTTACACATACAGAAAATGGGCTTTTGCAGAGGCAAAGAGTAAGATTTGGAGGCTGCCTGATTGCCGGCCCTTTGCCTGAAAGCTTTCGTTTTCCTCCTTTGACTAGAGCACTGGAGAGAATGTGGCTGAAACGCAGCATTTTGGCCAGAGATATGTTTGGTACATTATCTAAGGACTGTTTGGTTTTGTCTATTATCACGGACCAACTCCTGGGTGATGCACCCCATTTTGAGAAACATAACAGTTCACACATATCATCCCCTATTCATCTCTTTGATTCTAATTGAACAATTGAACAATTGCATATGTAGGTGAAATTAGTGTTTATATGTGCTTGTATTCTCATGCTTGTGGGGGATGCGTGTGGGTCACTTTATTGTTCCGGTGTTTCAAATTGCTCCTTAAAACCAAGACAGACACCCTGATGAAGATATCAGCTGGGTAATACCTCTGGTATTGTCGTATCAAACAAAGTGCGCTCCGATGTGCCAACTCTCCTTTTGTGCAGCCACAACGTGTGCTGCCAAAACATATTTAAAAAGCATGTGTGAACTAGGTGACGGCAGCTATGACTATCTAAGTTATTGCTTGGCAGCTGAAGATACTTCTTTGATGCTGTGGCTGGCAGAGATCTCTCTCTATTTGCCTATTCTTGTTTGAGAAACTGAAGCCACCCAAAGCAATGCATCATGCGGCCATTTGCGAGAGCAGCTTCAGCTTTGCAAAGTCAGTCTCAGGCAGCAGCTGATATAAGTCATATTTCTTTTGGATTGTGTCCCAATATGTTTCCTCCCCCTCCCTCCCTCCCTCGGATGGGTCAACATGAATCCAAGAAACCTTAGACTAGCGGATGACAAAATGGCAAATATACACACGCGCAGAATAACATCAACAAAAAAACAGTGGCTTTTCTGTGCTATTTCCATGTTGGCTCCAAATGAACAAGTGCAATATAGCCAGCTCCTAGCCCCTGCCAATCCTACATCTGCTCTCGAAAACCTCCAGCAAATAAGAATTACTGTGGGATTGTTTAACCAACGCTTACAATATACACACTTTACTTCTTGCTTTTTTTTTTCTCCCCCTGCTTCTCTCTGCATGCTGGTGGCAAAGGTTTGGGAGATAATGGGCAACGATACCCATCAGGCGCTTGCTTTTTCTTTTTATTTAAGGGGGAGGGCTGTGTTTCGGGATGGGGGCAACAATAAGCTTGCTTTGTCTGCTGGCAAGTGAATCAGAGATACAAAATTTATTTCATTGTCTGTAGCTTTGGGGAAAGAGTCCACCCTGGGTTTGGTGGTTGGCTGTGGATTTTAGTTGCCGTGGAGTTTTTTCTTATTCAGCTGTCTGTTAAATAATTCATTTATCTCATGAATGTTGTGTTTTAGGAGACATTTTCTATTCTTTTGTTTCCTTGTCTAATTCAACCTGTGTGGATATGTGCTCTAACCAAGTGGGATAAGACCACCTTGTTTGAACTGCAATTAATATTGAATTATTACATCCAGAGATCCCCTCCCAACACATACCGATTTAAGTTCATGTGTTCCACATTATTATTACATCCATCACACGCGCATCTGACACAGAATCAGAAAAACACACACTCGCACCACAATATATTATTTTATGGTGCCACATTTTATATATAAATACCATACACATACTCACAACATATACAACGAGAGAGGGGTGGGGACAATTTTGTTAGGGCTGCCTTGCACAGACAGCAGTGTAGTTTCTGTCCAACCAAAATGTTTCTAGGATTTGATTGATTATACCATACAGATTTCCCCCTGAATAACAGGGTTGATAATAGAGTTAATTACTCCAAGCACTTTATTGGGGAGTTGACTCCATTATGATCAAAACAATACTTGGTCAATTCCAAAACTTGTTTTTCCATCAAAGGAAGATTTTTTTTTAAAAAAAAGATTAAAATCCAAATTCCTAGTTCTGCACTTTATTTTGGTTCTTGGGAAAGTTACTTTTAAAAGTAACTTTAAAAGTTACTTTAGCCTTCTACCTCCCACACCATAGAAATTAATATTTCTTAATGTTTACCCCCAATTATCCCCTGACTTGCTTTTGTTTTGTTCCAAACCATTTTCATGGAAGGCAATATAAGAAGATACTAGACCTGGAGGGCACAATGTGCTGGTGAGGCCCATTCTTGTGAGGCATGCTAGGGATGCTAAAAACAAGAGATGGGGCCGGAATGAAAGTGTGTTTAAGTTTATGTTTAGATATAATTAACATTAATATTATTAATTTCCAGTGTAATGCTTAATAATTGCATCCCTTCTACCACACGAAACAGTTTGGTTAGGAAATCTCTAAGTGAGTAAAACACCCTTTTCCTAACTTCTGGATTAACATAGCCACTTCCTTTCTGTTTTCACTAAAATATATCTAGTAGGCAATGATGTGAAAATGAATTAATTTGAAGTTACTTGAAATCAAACTGAAATGTTTTTGTTTCATGCTTTGGTCTAGTTTGACATTTAGATCAGATTTGAAAAAAATAGTAAGGAATTCCTACAACTTTGTTAAGTGTGCAACGAGTACTGAACTAATGATGTGGAACTGACTCGCCTCAGAAAACCTTTTTTTTAATAAGTATCATCTGAATTTCTGTAAAATAAGAAGGGTCATTAATGGCTGAAGTGAACATGGAAGTTGTCCTCACACTGCAAGCATGTAGAGGGATAGTTAAAATCTGATTCTATGCCAGACACTTGGATCAAAATGAATACAGTTCTCAGTTGGTGAGTTGTAATATATTTTAATTCTGACTATTACTTAATTGTTTTAGTTTGCATTATGAGTATGTATTATTATTCTTTTCCATTTTTTTATTTTTTTGTATGCCACCTAGAATAATTTATTAAAGTTAGGCGTGTGTGTGTGTGTGTGTGTGTGTGTGTGTGGAGGTGGAGGTGGAGTCGAAAGAAGGCCTAAACCCATGATGGCAAACCTTTGGCACGTGTGTCACAGCTGGCACGTGGAGCCATATCAGTGGACACGTGAGCTCAGCTCTGGCGCACTGATTTTCAGGCCTTCTGGGCCACCCAGAAGTAGGGAAACAGGGTGTTTCCTGCCTTTGGAGGGCCTGGGTGGTGGTGGGGAAGGCCCGTTTTCACTCTCTCTAGGCTCCTAGAGGCTCTGGAGCCTGGGGAGAGTGAAAACGGCCTTCCCCACCCCCCGAAAGGCCCTCTGGAGGCCGGAAACGGCCCGATTGACAACTTCCAGAAGCCGGCAAATGGGCCATTTCTGGCTTCTGGAGGACCTCCTGGGGGATGGGGAAGGCCGTTTTTTGCCCTCCCCAGGCTCCTAGAGAGGCTCTGGAGCCTGGGGAGATCAAGTGCCAAAAGCGGGGGGACCGTGGGGGGGGTTGTTGCACATGCATGTGTGGGGCACATAGAATTATGGGTGTGGGCACATGCCCCCCTGCGCTCCCCCCACTTTTGGCACGCGATGGTAAAAAGGTTAGCTATCACTGGCCTAAATATAATTTTGTGCATATGCTTTCTATAAAAAATGTGTAACCTAGGTCCTTCATCAGACGTTTAGCATAATCTGATATATTGCATATAATTTCATATAGCAGTAAAAGTATATATGATCTATATTTCTGAAATTTCATTAAAATCTGCATCTGTAATTTTCAACTGGAGTTTGTGCCAAATTTTGTCTGCACTTTTTAAATTTTTGCATTTGTAATATCAGGCCTAAAGTGCCATGCAAACTTTGTATCCCTTGAATGGCTTCTGAACAATGTATTACCTTGTCAATACTTTATTTTTTTTTATAAAACAGTAACAGTAAAACTGTAAGCATTTTATAGATAAAATTTATTCATGAAAACTTTATTTTTGTTTTTTTTATTTTCTGGAATTATCTCCAAAGAGGAGATCAGTGCCTAGATCCTGTATTGTGCATTACTTTTTTTTAAAACTGCTTTTCAAATATTGAAAACTTTTGGAATGGCATTTTTAAAATTGCCATCACTAGGTGAGTGTCCTTTTCTTTAGCAAAAGTAGTTTTAAGTATATGTTTAAGGATTTAAACTTTTTTTTACTCTTTTGAATAAACAGCAAAAGGGTTTAGAATGTTTTTGGAAAGTCAGAAAAAAACTAAGGTCCACAGGGATTTGAAATAAGACTTTACACTTAATGATAAGAATCCTTCCCTAGGAACATGCTGCTGTTTGGAATCCTTAGAGAGAGCAAAATGATAGGAAGGGACATTGAACATGGGGTCTCCAACCTTGACAACTTTAAGACTTGTGGACTTCAACTCCCAGAATTCTGGGAGTTGAACTCCACAAGTCTTAAAGTTGCCAAGGTTGGAGACCCCTGTACTAGAGAGAACTAGAAGAAACTAAAGATACAACTAAAATACAAGAACACTTAAAGTTGAGTTATTAATACCGAATGGAGCAAAATACTTTAACATTTGATTTGCTGAAGAATATTTATGAATAATGAAGTTAATTTAAAAATATCATCATAGATAAATGGCGTGGCAATGATGTTCGGAAGAAGACAACCTCTACTGGACAAGACTGAAATTGATCTGAATATGGATTTAAACATGATAAACTATAAGGAGGTTATGGAAAGAGCAAATACTGGATATACAAATGAGACTGTTTGATATTTTCAAAATTAAAAGCGACAGAGTAATAATGTAACAGAGGAATGGGTATCTTTTCTATAGTAGATTTAAAAGAGAGACCTCTTAAAATTTTGAAGGATTTCCTGAGAAGGGACATTTTTTTAAAAAAGAAATCAATTTCTAGGAGATTATTTGAAAGGATTAAAAACCAAGATTGTTAAAAGTACAGGAGAGGAATATAAAGTAGGTTTATTTGATCAAGATTAAAATAAATATGTAGTTATCTCTGGCAATCCTTAATGAACTTTTGCTGATAGGAATGAATGATGAGTTTCTAAGATTTTGTTTATTGTAAGAGGTAAGATATGGGAAGAAGAGATTATTTGTTGTATATTAAGAGAAGATGATAAATTATGAAAATTGTACTTGTGTTAATAAAGGGGAAAGTTATTTCTTTATTTTTATTTTTATTTCTTTTCTATTTTTCTTTCTATACTTTTTTCTTTTCTTAACTTTATTTTTTCTTTCTGCACTTTGTAATTTTTCCTTTTTCTCTTTTCTTTAGCTTGTATTATTTTTTATCTTTAAATTCTCACCTTTGTTAAAATTATTACTTTAAAAAAAATTGGAGTTGGACCACCTGTTTGTTACTTCAGTTCTAGCACTGAATTTTATTGATTCCAAAGAGCCATTATGTTTATAGAGGAAAGTATTATTGACTGTTTCCCTATGACTATCATTAAGTGTTGTACCTTATGATTCTTGACGAATGTATCTTTTCTTTTATGTACTCTGAGAGCGAATGCACCAAGACAAATTCCTTGTGTATCCAATCACACTTGGCCAATAAAGAATTCTATTCTATTCTATTCTATTCTATTCTATTCTATTCTATTCTATTCTATTCTATTCTATTCTATTCTATTCTATTCTATTCTATTCTATTCTATTCTATTCCATTCCATTCCATTCCATTCCATTCCATTCCACTCCACTCCACTCCACTCCACTCCACTCCATTCCATTCTATTTAATAATCAAGTGGTCGTTAAAAGGAGCCACTTGGGGATTATTACATTAGTCTATTACATACAACAGACACATCTGAAGTTGTATTATCAGATCATGTCAGTCACAACAAAAGAAAACATAATATACAGTGAATATATCTCCTACCCTGCTCTTTCTTTCTTTTCTGTGGTCAAGGAAAAATAAACTTCAATTAAAATCTGTGTTAGCAGATTTCTGATTTCAGGTTACTTGCAAACCAGGATGGTCCCAAAGATGCTTTTTCAAAAGGCAACTGAACTTTATTTTTCCTTGAAGTCATTTCGCTTCTCATCCGAGAAGCTTCTTCAGTTCTGACTGAATGGTGGAGGATGGAAAGATTTATATTCCTTGCAGTCATCTAGTCATTAGCGCTCTTTCTTAGAGTCATTGAGGCCACTTGGAGGTTTATGTGAGTCCTCAGGGTCACCTGAATAATGCAAAAAGGTGTGCAACTTTTTGGGAACTGCTGAAAGGTTTAAGATCAAAATTAGTTTTTTAAAATATGTAACCAGTTCTGATTGACTTAGCAAATGATAATTGTAAAGCATAGTTCATAGCTTTAATGTAATAGCAAGTCACTAATCTTTTAGAGTGAAGCTTAATTCTGCTTTATTTGGGGTGGGGGGAGGCTTGAATCTTGTGCTTTGGGGCCAGCTTCATTTTCTTTTTAAATTATGGATGCAACATTAAACCTAAATGACTGTTTACCATTGCATACAAACTTACCTATTACTTTTAAAAAATAAACAATGGTAACAGCATTGTAAAGAGAAGAAATTGGGAGACGGAGTAGAAACTGAACATCAATGCACGATATACATCTTCTTAACTTCAAACTCACACAGACACATACAACTCTGAACAAATAAGACTAACAACAAGTATAAAGAGTGCTGATACCAACCCATACAATACAACATGTGCATCATATTTCAACACAAGTTTTTGATTTTCTTCCCCTCACAGACTGAAAAAGCAATGCCTCCTGTTTGGCAATGCAGATGGGTGCCTTGCATGTCAGGGAAATGCTGACAGACCTTCACTGTTGTGGCATACGAATGGCACCAGTAAAATAGCAGCGGAACAGATGCTTCCACCACTGCCCTTGGTGGGGGAATGATGATGAAACAGAAGGGGCATTAGAGTTGGTCGATGGCAAATTAATCCTATTGTACTAGCAGCTGCATCTAGCGAGATGTTAGCATTCGTGCTTCAGCTCTTCCAGTACACCAAGCCCTGGTAGAGATGGTTGGAAGAGATGAGACAATGAAAGGTCACCAGTTTCCATAGAATAATGGAATAATAATGACAGGGGGAAGAAAAGGATATTCATGAATGCATTCTCTCAATGTATCACTTTTTCAGGAGATAAATCCAAGCTGGGTTCTTAACACAAACTTAATTTTTTCAGGTATAAGTTCTTGCCTTATTGGTAGGAAAAACAAGGTTTTACTTACTGCTTTTCTTGTTTTAAAAGCTCTGCCAAGCCCATTTGCAAATTTAGTATGGAAAGGTCTGATTCGATTGGCAAAAAGAAGGGGGAAAAAGAGAATCCTCTTGTTTATTTAGGGGAGGCATAAGGAGGCCATTCAACTGTTTCTTAAGAAAGTGGTGATTCTGGCATCAGATCAGTAGAATGGAAATCTCATCTTCGGGTTCCAAATGCAAAGCATCTAATTTTGAATGAAGACTGAATGAGATGATAGAAAGTGAAAGGTTTTGCGATCTGTTTATATCCAATTTTTGTCTGTATGCCTATGTAAACTATACCTGGCATGTTGCATGTACCAAGTTGGAGTCTAATGGTTAAATAAAGGCCACTTTCTCCCCATCCTTACCCTTGTCACTGCCTTTTTTCAACCTGAGATGCTGCCAAAAAAAAAAAAAAAGTAGATTCTCTGAGCATTTACAAATGGTAATGCACCAACAATTGGTCTCTATCCAACCCAGCTATTGTAGGGATCTTTCAAAGAGACAGAACAGAGTTTGAAATCTCCTGCCAAGCTGCTTTGCTGAGTTGAAGAACATTGTACTAAAGCTGAAAGATGGAAGGGCGGGGGGGGGGGGGGGAGGAGAAAATTGGTCTTCAGCTCCTTCATTTAAAAACAACAACAACATAGGGCAGGTCTTTTCTGAAGCCAAAACTTCTCCAGCATACAATTGTTTTGTTGTGATCAGGCTCTTTAAGGTAATGTAATAGACCCTTAATGGGACAACTGAGAAACGAAAGAAGGTCCAAGATAGGGAAAAAACAAACAAAACAAACTTAACCCCCCCCTCAAATTATAAGGGAAACTCCCTTTTCCAAGAAAGCTATGAAGATAGAGCATGCTCAGTAACTACAGCATGTTGAATACAATTTGGAAAAGAAAAATGGAAACTTTGGGGGGAAGGGAGGAAGATTCTGAAATGGACTGCTGAAGGATGGTCTGGTTGGCTGCAGGAAACCTGAGCAGATACCCTTCTATCAGGAGGTGAGAATATGCAGCAGAATTGTGTTGCAAGATACATAATCTTTAGTAGTGCAGCCTCCTGAATGCTTAAGTGAGTCTTAGATTTATATTTTGGGGCTCTTTAATAGATCACACTGTAATTGCCAGCTAATTAAGAACAAAATTGACAAATAGTTTGATAACTATGGATAAATGGATGAAAATTGGATAATTTTGGATGGATAAATGGATAAAAATTAATGTATTTCAGTGCAAATTGAATTTCAGGATCTCTTTCAGGAAAATAACATTCTCTTTCTTGTAAATGGTACCATGCTTAAATGCATTGTGGGGGAAATCAGATGAATCAAGATTCTTGGCAAGAATATGAAAAAACATTTTGGATAGCATTTTTAACTACTTTCTGACACAAAGGGAAAAAACCCCCCACTGTAAAACTTTTTTTGTAATATTTTAAATGGAAATACAAAAACACCTGTATCTGTATGCCAATAATAATTGTAAGCTATATAATATAGCCATAACAGAATTTTAAAAAGGGGGAAGGATTAATAATGAGCCAACATATTTGTATTTTGCCATGTTGTGAATTCTGATCAAGGAGAACTCCTTTCTGTCTCTAGAGAAATTTCAAATATATTCAGCAAATCTTGTTGGCCTGTATATTGATAATATTGAAAAATTTTGATGAAAAGATTTAAAAGAACAAAAATAGCTTCATAACTATTAGGGGTATAGGTAACAAAAATTATAGGAAAATTGGATATTGTAATACTGTATATTGTTATCTGTTTATGGAATACTTTTAAGTAGGTGAACATGTTGCAATCACCCTGATTTAGGAATACTTTATTTATTATTTGGTAGTATTATTAGACAAACAATGCAAATGTCAAATCTTATCTATAGATTTAAACATGGTCAATATTTAAAATGTATCTGTCATGGTCATGTTCCTATCTAAATTGGTAATTGTAACAATCTGATGACTAATTTCAGACTGCTATATACTGTTCTCAGCTCTCTGCATGCTTATGTGTTGTACTAGATTATAAATCTACATTAAAAATGATATTTGCCAATGTAATTGTTTTTCTTTCTCTCCCTTCTAGAAGAAGGTAAGAACACTTATTTCTAAAAGATGCAAGAAGTCTACAGCTGTAAGTAGAACAAGAACACATGTAATGTAACATTTAATAAAAGCTTATGGCTGTAATTCTATAGGTATAATTCTAAAAGTTTCACACTTAAATATTATATTCAAATTGCTATAATCTGTGCCAGTAAAATATGCATAAAACAAAAATACTTTCCCAAGCAAAATCAATAAAAGAGTCGCAGTGCAAATACACATATTAATAACATTTAGGATGAATCATACAGATCAGTAAATTTATTAAAGGCTTTTATTGTTTTCTGTTAAGGTAACAAAAGTTAAAAACTGAGATCCCAAGAGAATAATAACTAAGTAAGGTTTGCCTCCTTCCTTCCCTCTTGCTTTTTTTTTTTTTTTGATTCTCATGCCACATTAAAAAAAAGGTATATCAAATCAATGCAATTTATGCTTGCAGATAATGTGGTGTAAAAAATTATGAACGACCAGTGTGCAATTTGTTACATGGAAGACTCATGATAACACACTGAAGCTGTTCATAGAAAGCCTTCACTTGCAATCTTTACAAAATAAATGGTTCGGCTTTCTAGGGAATATTTCTGTTTTTGTGCCTGCTGTTTTTATTTTTAAATCTGAAGGAATTAAATATCAATACTCCATTTCCTGAATTACAGGGTACTTTGGAACACTTTTAGGAATGATAGCCCTGGGATATAGCTACAAGATTGTTTTACACAGCCATCAAACAACTTAGAAGCAAAATAACAGTGCATTAGGATTTCCTATTTTAAGTTCAATTTGGAAGAATTGTATGAAATATGTGTTAAAGTAAAATATTTAATACTTCTGGGAACAATTCATAATTCCACCCTTCAAAATGATTCAAATAGCATGAATTTTAAAACAGATTTGTTACTATGAATTACAACAGTTCAGTTTCATTACATCTAAACATGATGATCTCTGATTTAAAGGAGTCTTATAAATATGTTTTAATTTATTAACTGATTAAATTGGCATATATTTACAAGTGTGCCAAGTATTTCTGAAACAAAAGGCATTTTTGTCTTATTTAAGACTATACATGCATCTACTATAGCTAGTATCAATTTGTAAAAGGCTGTTCACCTGCATGCAACTGAATGTATAATATCTCCTTTAAAAATGGTATTTGCCACCTGCTATTTTTCTAAGTATTAGAAACTAAATTGATTGCCACTTTAATTGGAAGAAAGTTTTGAAACGCTTTAATTAACCTAATGATCAAAATAGCCATGTAAGAATTGACCGAGTTAGCTTTACAAAGAAGAATATACGTATAACATTACAATCTGATTAAAAAGCTATCCATATTTAAAATAAAAACAGTTCAAACATTTCTTTTAGTTGAGTTCTATACAATAGTTTAATTCTTTTTTATAACAAAATTAAATCTTAAAATTAAACCTTAATTTAAAAAAAAATTAAGATAAAATTTAGAAAAGCATTTCTTTGCAAGGTCCATTTCCGAATTGGCTATGCAGAACACTGTTTGTTTGTTTGTACCTAAATTGCACTCAGGCTTTCTCTTGGTTTCCAGCATATGGTGCATTACCCATATTCTTTTGTTGCTTCTCCATCTCTAGGAAATTAAGAAGCTAAAAGGATGTTGTGTAGGTAAATATAATTACTGATGTATTCTGTTTGTGGCCATTGCACCGTATGGAATGGAACAAGAATTAACTGAAAGCCTTAATAAGCATTACTGTTGCTACAAGCTGGTTATTTTTCCTGAATGAAAACTCGGTATTTGGTTTTTGTTCAGTCTAAAGATAGATGATTATATTTATTGATATATTTTTTATTTCAGCTTGACATTTATGTCAAACTTTCTAAAAGGCATATTAATTATTTAGAAAGATAAGTAAAGGAGGGGGAAAATGGAAAAGGGCATAAAATAGCCTGTACATGTTCCCCTGCTTCTCTCCCCAATGCCCGTCTTAATAAGGTATTTGTATTTAAAAGATGTTCACAAATAGTGGCACACTGCCTGCTGGCACTCAGCTACCACCCCCCTTTCTTTAACAATCATATGGCTTGATTCTGTTTTCCAGATCTTTTCCAAGAGCTGCTATTTGAAATAAAAATGTTTGTATCCATTTCCCTATTAATGGCCTCATTGTAATACAACCTGCTGCAGTTAAAATGGTGAAACAGATGCAACAATGAAAATTCAAAGTGATGGACACTCAGCTTTGCCTGTAAAAGCTGCTAACAATTTTGAGAATTGGAGTGGCATTCGGAGCTCTATCAGAAAGCATCAGTGAAAAAACAAAACAAAATAAAAGTGTCTATTTTTGAACCTAAGAATGAGAAATATGACACAGGCCCAGACGCTTCTCTGCCTTAAGAAGCTAAACTTCTTCTATCAATTAACATTAAGTACGGAATCATTCTCCATAATAATTCAACAGATTTTTCTTTGGGTTTATGCCATTGCTGGTGTTTCATGCAGTATTTTAAAATCAGGGTGCTGCTGACCCTGTAGAAGTTGGCATGGCTGTTCATTCCCTCTACAAGGAATTTGGATCCATTAAAAAAAAAAGAACTTGGGCAGGTATTGACCCCAGAAAAAGCAACATCTGCATTATTTTGAATTCTTCTTCTTCTTCTTCTTCTTCTTCTTCTTCTTCTTCTTCTTCTTCTTCTTCTTCTTCTTCTTCTTCTTCTTCTTCTTCTTCTTCTTCTTCTTCTTCTCCTTCTCCTTCTCCTTCTCCTTCTCCTTCTCCTTCTCCCTCTCCCTCTCCCTCTTCCTCTTCTTCTCCTTCTCCTTCTCCTTCTTCTTTTTCATCATTATTTGAAACCACTACCTCCACATTTCCCGAACCGTGTAAAATGTTTTCTGACCTTCACAGAAGCAATATTTGTTGGAAAGAGTGAAGGTTTCATGTTTGTTTGGAAAACTGGTTGACAAGGTATAAACAGTGAATGGTTTAAACTTTCCAAGATGAAATAAGATTCCAGTTCAATTTGCTATCAGTCCCTCCCTTCAAGGGTTAGTGATGTCAGAAGGAGAGCCTAAATAGAGATATTTGGTAAGAAAAGGAGCAGTTAGCATGTGAAAGTTACAGAAAAACCAAGGAAAGCAGAACATGAAATATTGCACTTTCAAAGCACAGAATGACATAAATGTGGCAAACAAACTGCCTAAATGCTTGCTTGATTAATAAATAATCGAACGGATTAATTGAATAAAAATGGACTTCAGTAATTCTTACTCAGGATCAATATGTAAATCTCATTCATATTTGTTTCAGTTTTATGTACATTAAATAATCAGTCTATTCTATCTTATTTTCACATTATTCTGAGGTACAGTGTGCGTGCTGGAATGTAGTGTGCGCCAGCGGTGGGTTTCATATTAGATTACTGCCGGTTTGCCATGCATGCGCACGCTCGCTTCATGCGTGTGCGTGCCCTGTTCGCATGCACACCTTCCACACATATGCCCGGCCTTCTGCACATGTACCCAGCCTCAAAAACGTGCCTAAATAGCATGGCATAGAGCTGGGATGGGGACGGGCACCTGCGATTTCTGCTACCGGTTCGGGTGAACTAGTCCAAACCGGCTGAATACCACCTCTGGTGTGCGCGCGCATGTGCATGTGTGTTTATTTATTTATTTTCTGCCACTGGCTCACATGTATATACAAGTTTGAGCAGTGTCATTCAAAACTGGAAGAAGTATGCTATTGATAAAACAAACAAGAACAAAGACAGAAAATAAGAAATAGAGAAACAAGAAATGTTTGGTTTTTTTTTTTTTTAAAAGGAAAAACATACAATTGTGCCTTCCATCCTTCTTTCTATCGAGTAATTATCATCCCAAACTTCCCCCCAATCTCTTTGTCTAACAAGATAATGATCAGTCTGAGATCTGCAGATCATTCTGGGAAGAATGTTCTTCTTTTCTATCCTGATAGGTCTGTCCCTACCCTGCAAACAAATGCATGCATTAAAATATCTACATAAAATGACATTTTAAACAAAAATACCACTAAAGCAAAATAATGAGGAAAGGGGGCACCTGCCATTGTAGTAAGTGTAGTGGGTGTGGCAGGGGAAGGATACTGTAAAATCTCCATTCCCTCCCTAATCCAGGGGAAGGTTACTGCAAATTCCCCATTTCCTCCCAATCAGCTGGGACTCAGGAGACAGAGAATAGATGGGGGTGGGGCCAGTCAGAGGTGGTATTTACTGGTTCTCCGAACTACTGAAAATTTCTTCTACAGGTTCTCCAGAACTGGTCAGAACCTGCTGAAACCCACTTCTGGCACATACCCCTAAGAGTTTAATAGGAGACCCTTCTTTAGATGATAAGGTATTTCAAGGGGCAAGCTGTGTGTGCTACAATGGACATTCTGCTGGTTGTTTTGCTGAATTAACCCAGGATTTTTTAATCCTTTCCACGTGGAATGATTTTAGTCCTGGCTTTGGCTATTTATATCCTCTCTCCCATCTTTTGGGCACTTCTTCTTTTCATTGTATACCATGTTTATATTTTTCTAAAGCTTTTTTGCATAGGCTTTGTAATTAAACTTTTGACTCTCCATTTTTTAATTAATCCAGCAGCAATCCAGAAGACCAAATTAACTAGCCAACACAGTGAAGATGCAGATAGCGAGATATGGAGAGATATAAGAAGGTGGAGAGATATAAGAAGGTAAAACCATTGATTTTATTGATTTATAGTAATGTTGCCAGAAACCAGGCAGTTTACAATGCCTAAACAAATAAAATATAAAAATCCAAACTCATACCTCAAATCTCATTTAAAAATCACAAACCAGAAAAAAGCTCCATTAACTTCCAAGATCCAAATGCCTGGTGAAATAAAATCATTTTGTTACCTTCCTGAAGACAGTGTTGTTGCCATCCTGGCCTCTGGAGGCCAGCTCTAGTAATGCAGGGATGACGAGAAAGCTTTCCTTTGGGTCCTCACCCATTTTACTTCTCAGGAGAAAGGAATCCAAGGCTTAACTGTACAGAATCAGGAAAAGAGATAATTCTGTGATTTGCTAGGAATGAAGTCATTTAGGATTTTGGGAGATAACACCAGCAATGACGCAATAGTAACATCATCGATCCAAATCATTGTATTTTTCTGTTCTCCATCAAATCACTTCACGGATTGCAGATTGCAAATTATATGGCAATAGTATCAGTGGTGGGTTGCTACTGATTCCCCCTGGATTGGGCAAACTGATAGCGGTGGCAGCGGGAGGCTCCGCCCACCCGCCCGGATGCTTCTGTACATGCGCAGAAGCGGTGCATGCACACACAAGCGCATGCGCGCGCATGAGCAAACCAGTAGCAAACTAAATTGAAACCCACTACTGAATAGTAGTATATGTTTTAAATACTATTTAATAGTAGTATTTAATACTACTAGCCTTGATATCAAAGTGGTCTAGAGCACCCTGTCATTAACACAGCTGCCTGCAATTACTGCTGGTTCGAATCTCTCCAAGGCTCAAGGTTGACTCAGCCTTCCATCCTTTCTAAGGTAGGTTAAATGAGAACCCAGTTTGTGGGGGCAATAAGCTGACTTTGTATAAATATACAAAAGTATGAAGGCTATTGCTTAACGCATTGTAAGCCGCCCTGATTCTCCGGAGAAGGGCGGCATATAAATCAAATTAAAATTATATATATATATATATATATATATATATATATATATATATATATATATATATATATATATATATATATATATATATATATATATATATATATAACAAGATTGGACACCTAGACTTGAAATTCAAGCAGGAGGCAACCCACACCAATGGTGGGTTTCAAAATTTTTTACTACCGGTTCTGTGGGTGTGGCTTAGTGGGCATGGCATGGCTTGGTGGGCATGGCATGGCTTGGTGGGCGTGGCTTGGTGGGTGTGGCAGGGGAAGGATACTGTAAAATCTCCATTCCCTCCCCAATCCAGGGGAAGGTTACTGCAAATTCCCCATTTCCTCCCAATCAGCTGGGACTCAGGAGGCAGAGAATAGATGGGGGTGGGGCCAGTCAGAATTTTTACTATCGGTTCTCCAAACTACTCAAAATTTCCGCTACCGGTTCTCCAGAACTGGCCAGAACCTGCTGGAGTCTACCTCTGAGCCACACCCATAGAACCAGAAGCAAAAAAATTTGAAACCCACCACTGGTATGTGCATATGGCAGTGATGGTGAATGCTTTGACTTGATATTTCAAAAATACAGAAAATGTCTACCTTAACTCTGCTGGTGTATCACACACTCCCCTCCCTGGACATTGCCAGAGTAATAAATTAAGGTAAATTCAATTATTTAAATTTATTATTTAATAAATACTTACATAATTGTAAATATTTTTTGATTTGCTGGAGGCCTGGAAACTTCAGAAAAATTTGGCCTTGTAGTCTCAAAAAGACTGGGGAAAGCACTTTCCATTTTTCCACACCTTTTGGAGGCTCAGAGGCTGCAGTAGGCTGCAGGGCCCTCTTGCACAACTTCTCAAGTGTCTGTCACCTAAAATGACATGATGTGTCACCTGTGACCCATTTAGACTTAGACTTAGAATAACTTTATTTGTCACTTTGAATGTACACTAATCGGCATACATTAAAACGAAATTTTGTTGCATACAGCTCTCAAGGGGTCTCCTTTGTGATATGTTTATCATTACGGGCATATGGGAAGGGGAAAATAAAAATAAATAGATTTAAAACAAAATCATCTAGCTACATTGCATTTTATGAGAAAGTAGAAACGTGATTTGTATTTATTTTTATGAGCAAATTTTCATTCTTTTTTAAAATGAAAAGAAAAGGAAAATTTTAGAAAGGAAATATCATCAGAGAACTCTCATATTTTGAGATTGAACATAGTATTTTAGGCTTAACCTGTTCTAGCTTTGTTCTTTAAGCTCTTAAATTGATCTTGTTGGAATAACATAGTAGTAGGATAGTCTACTAACCTTTAATCCTCAATATTTTGGACAATACATACACTTTCTTACAATGGCATAATGGGCAGGGGTGAAATGGCAACTTGAAGTGGGCTACGGGTGAGCTTCAGTGAATACTGATTAGAATGACCCACTAAACTGCTCATCATTAGCTGATGCTTGAGAATCAATACACCAATTCCTGTTCCTATTCAGGTCAGCTAGTTGGTAAGGGCAGAAGGTCTGTCTCTTTTGGTTTTCATACCTGACTTTAAAAAGCCAGAGGCCTCATTTGCCAGTGTTAATTCCCCATTTCCTCTTCTGCTGAAAGAGTTGACTGAGAACTCTGTTCCGGAAGAAAATGCTAAGAGTCTCATTCTTTGACAACATGAGAATCCCAATTTTGATTCAAGAATCTCTGAAAATCCCACCTTTCCACTCAGAAATATCTTTGTATTTTTATAATATACTGTACCAAGGATTTGCCAGTATAATATATGACTTTAGTGATAAGTGTAGAACTTGGTTTTCAAAATGTGCACAAAATAGCTGTCATGAGAGGCACAGCCAGTGGTGGGATTTAGCCAGTTCACACTGGTTCGGCAGAACCAATACCTAATTTTTTGTTGAGTTTGACGAACTGGTTACGATAAAGCTGTGTTTTCTGGAACAAGTCTGGTTTTCATTCAACTTCCTTCCAGGTGGGGAAAAAGAAAACCAAAAGTACAAGAGAGGAGCAACGGAAACCAAACGGAGATGCGGAGGGCTAAAGCAGGGGCAAAGTACCGTCGGAGCTCCAGAGGGTCAGGGAGGGTGGTGAAGCAAGCAGGCATCCTGCCTGCAGCCCCCATGCTGGCTGCCCCTTTCCGTCCAGAGTTGGAATTCCACTGTGTTTAAGTGCAAGTAGATGCTGGCCTTCCCTCCGGCAGGCCTGGGCAGCTGCTAGAGAAAGATGGGTGCATTTCACTGCATGGCACCCAGATGCCCTTGCTTCCCCCAAGCATTTCTTTGCTAATCTGATTTCCAGCTCCATTGCATTTTTCCATGTTTCTCGCCATCATGTGCAGGGAAACAAAAGTTTGTGGGACTAAAAAACCCCCTTCAATCAATCAATTCCAACTTCTCACGAAAAAACGTGACGGAGAAATGTGATGGAGCTGGAAATTGGGTTAGTAAAGAAATACTTGGAGGAAGCGAGGGCATCTGGGTGGTGGTGGGTGAGGCAAGCTCTGTGGTGCAGCACTGCGTTGCAATGGAGAAATGGGAAATGGAGGGGCCGGTGTGAGGGAAGGAAGAAGCCGCTTTCCCTCTTTCTTTTCCCTGCTCCTCTTCCTTCCCTCATGCTGGCTGCTCCCTTTCCTGTTTCTCCATTGCAGCAACTGCAATGAAGTAACAGAAAAAGGAGTGGCTGGTGCGAGCGAAGGAGGAACAGGGAGAAGAAAGAGGGAAGGTGGCCTCCTCCTTCCCTTGTGCCCGCTGCTGTTTCCCATTTCTCCATTGCAGCGCAGCGCCCAGGATCCAGGCAGAGAACCGGTTTTTAAATTATTTGAATCCCACCCCTGGGCACAGCTAGTCACAAAACACCTATTTATTGGAAGGAACAGGAAAGATTGCTTCTATCTTCTTCAAGTTATATTTTTTTCCAACAAAGCTTGCCTTTGCCTTTATTTAGGGGCAGTGGGTTGTAGTCACCCAATATCTTTTGTAAGAAAGTTTGTGAGGCATTTTTAGAACAACAATGTTGGAGACTCATGCTTCCCAAATATTCTTTGTCAGAAAGCCAGAACAGTTTCCTTCAGCTTTTCCAATATGTGCTAGAGTGCAGTCTTTTCTACTGCAAAGTTCATAGCAATAGTATCTGGTGATGTTTTGTTCTCATTTATGTAGGATCTGAAATTGCTATTGAAGTCTGTTAGATTTCAGATTTATTTGGAAGAACATTGGTGAATGACCATTGTGGAACCCAAAAGTTTGCCTTGTTTCTCAGGTCTTCTGTGGATGGGAGAATCAGCTGCATCATATTTTATTTTTATTTTTTATTTTATTTCGAATTTATATACTGCACCTTCTCCCGAGGGACTCAGGGCAGTGTACAGCCAGATAAAAACATACAATACAAACATTAAAAACAATTAAAAGGATATATATTAATTTGGCCCCAATTTAAGATAACAAACCAATTAAAAATTTAAAAATATGTTAAAAAAATATGTTAAGCCAGCCCAGCTTGCTGAAAAAAGAAAGTTTTAAGGGCACGGCGGAAGGCACCGAGGTCTTGGATTCTCCTTATCTCTGGGGGCAGCTGATTCCAGAGGGTAGGTGCCCCCACAGAGAAGGCCCTCCCCCTGGACAGACAGCAGACAGCATTCTCCATCCTCATCTTGGAAGGAGCAGTGCAGTTCTGCCTGCGTCAGAGTCTCTATTGTACACAGCAGAGAGATGGCACTGATAATATAAAACAGCACTGGGGGGAAGGGATGCCTGGGCAGGCCAAGATGGCAGATGGCTTTTAGTGGCCTGCTGCTTTCCGTTTCTCTACCTTTTAACATTTGTGCTGTTTAAAAGCTCTGGGTTATTCCCCCCCCCCCTTTTTTTTTTACTTCTGTTATCCATGGGCTCTTAATGGGAGCTTTGTAGTTGAGAACAAATGGAGGGAATTTTTTAGTGGCAGGCCATAACCAGCTGCATGGAATTCGGCTATCTGGATAGCCACAAACATGGAGAAAGGCTTACCAAGAAAGGATCTATCAACTTAGAATGTATGCAGAGATGATGCCCATCTTCCTCTGTGAACATGAAATGTTGGAGTTTTAATGGGCCTTAATAAAAGGGACATACAAAAGTTATGTTAAAACATATGGGAGATCAGAAATGCTGGTTGCCTCTTATGCATTTCAACATTAAAACTCAGGGGCCAAACACTGTTTTTTCCTGCAGAAAAATCTGATACCCTGGAAAACTTTCCTTTCTATCTTTCCTTACTATCTTTCCTTTCATCCTTCTTCTTTCCTTTCTATCTTTCCTTTCATCCTTCTGTAACATAAATATGGTAGACTGCAACACCCATAATCCTCTAACCAGCAGAGCTACTATATCCCATAGGCTCTGGATCCTCAGGTTTGCTGTGTGTGATTTTGATTTTCTACACATGCATGCTCATGTGAGTGCTTGCATTCTTCATAAAGTACATATATTTTTCTATTTATTTATTAAATAAATTTATATGATTGCCTATACAAATGGTGACTCCCGACGGCTTACAATGTTAAAATTTCACAATGTAAGAACCCAAAAACCCACCAGAATCATTCCACTGGCAGCAGCCACACAATCATTCCAGCCATTTGATTGGCTCTATAACAACCTAGAATCCCCAGGCCTGCTGGCAGAATCACCTCTGATCTCCAGGGCCTTCTGGAAAAGTATTAAGGAATGAGCTAATCTTATCACTGGGTAATGGCATTGAAGAGGGAGGGAGCCACCACAGAGAAGGCCCTTTTCTTGGTCCCACCGGATGTACCTCCCTAATAGATGAGAGTGTATTAGTATAAAATTACCTTGCAGTTGTAAGGCAGAAGAGTGGGAGTGGTTGTAGAGATGCTGCTGGCATTGCTCAAATCCAACTGAATTCTGCTCCATATCCCTCAAATCAAATATCTAGTGTTTGCAGACAAGTTTTATCCATATTTTGAGGCTGCTGTTAGGAGAAAGTCACATTGCAAGGAGGCTCTGCATAGAGGTAGAAGTGCTGAACTTCAGGCATCTTTGGGGGTGGAAAGAAGGAGGGAAAGCAGCACATTTATACTATAAATATGAAGATACCTGAAGAGCTAAAGTGGAGGGGGGATCCATTTCACAAACCAAGGAACTCTCAAAGAACAGACAGCTGAAGGATTTTTGTAGTGAGCACCAGGGAAAAGGAATCAGAGGTACTATGACACGTCTCCTTTGATGATCTACTACTTCTGTTATGGTGGAGGAATCACAGCAAGTAAGCAATAGTTCTGGGTTTGGGTAAAAGTGATGTGGCATTATTCTGAAGGAACAGCAGATCTAACTGTACTGCAGAAATGATTTGAACAGAGTGAGATCAAAGGATATGTAACACTTCAAGTCTGCACCTGAACCTGAGAAGACAACATTCTTCATTTCAACTTTCATGTCAGGTAGCAAAAGCTCACCAGGGGAGTAGAACATTAGGATATAAATATGGAGTTTATCAGTTCCACCATAAATCACAAAAATCATAAATCAGTGGAAGTGCATTTTCTCCAGGTATTCATTTGTATATTGTACTTCTATTCTTCCTTGCTGCCAAAATTGGTGCTCAAGGTAGCTAGAAATGACAAAAGCAAAGTTAGACATAGAATTATTATTAGGCACAGATGGTGACCATGATTGCTTGATTAAAGCTCTGCCACTTTTTACATGGGTTGGTCACCCCTGATTAATCATAAACAAATGAATGATAAACAGAATTAAAAGCAGAACGGAAACAACTTGAGTAAAAAGAAGCAACCAGCATCCAACTATGAATGACTCCTTTTCTCAAAGAAAAAGATCTTGTTTCTCTGTTTATGAGCCTTGACCACATTTAGGCTCTTCCTTCTCTCTTCATTGCTCATATCATAAAATGCCCTCTATTTTTTGCTTTCCTTTTTGTGAGTATCTGCTAAGAAGTTGTATTATGTCAGGGAAAGGAAACCCTCTAGAAAGCATAGCACTCAATGGGCAAAAGATGTTAATTGCATAGACTCTGCCCTGATTTGCTCTCTGCAGCATGCTTAACAGAGTGGATACATTGGAAAGCTTCATGCTATCCATGTAGATCTTGCTTACTGTGCATCCACTACCTCTCCAATTTGGGAGATTTCAAGACTACCACATTCTTAAATTAAAGGAGAAGAAGTAGTTTTATTGGATGTTATTTTGCCTATTAATCTGCAAGGGAGGTCCCAACATTGCCTTGAAATGTGGACTACTCCTGGACATGTCACCCTCACTATGGAGTCCTTGGCTGAGTCCTGTGTCACATGCATAGAACTAAGAATATATAGATGAGTCATACATGAGTCAGAAACCATGTTTCCTAATTACAAATACCAATTACAAAACATAATTATCTATTTAAGATAAGGCAGATTTTTAATACCCTCTGGCAGTCCAGATATCACTGTAATAGAATACAAATGTGAAATTCAATCAATCAATCAATCAATCACTCACTCACTCCAGGATCAGCAATTCCCCCCCTCCATTTAATGGAATTTATGTTGACTTTCAGTTGAATTTTAATCTTAAATTACACATACATGATCACTAGCTAAGTTTCACTAGCTAAGTGCCATGTCTTCCAGATGATTCTACACTACAGGGCTGCCTGCTACTATTGTTCATCTTTAGGTTTGTTTACTAAAAGGTTGTATACTGAATTTAATGTTCATTTATTGCTTATAGATCAAATCAGTAGAGGAAAGAGAAGCTAATAAATATTTGTTTCCTTTCAGTCACTTCAAAATTGATTTTTGATGACACTAGGACTTGATAACCTATGTTTGTAATTTGATAAAATGTTTACCAAACCTTGGTATTCAGTTTTAAATACTAATATGGAAGATCAGAAGCAATTAAACAAAATCAACACACTTAGGATTCCTCAAAATAAAGTATTCCATGGGAATAAAGACAAAATAGCTGAATATTATTTGAAGTTTCCCAGTCCTACCATTCAATTACTTCTCTTTCAAAATCAACAGCAATCCCAATTTCCTATTGTTGGATTTCTAATTAGTCATGTATTTATAGATGGGCAGAAAAAGGAGACATTGGCGAGGGCGGGTCAAGAATCCCAAACAATTACACCATCACGAAGAGGAAAATCTGTGGGAAAGTTGTAGCTACATTCCGGTATATTTAGTGCTGGCTTTTCATTATCTGATTGCACTTCACACACAGATACATTTATTTAAATAGGAACCAGAACTGAGTAACTTTTTTTGTTTTACTGTCCTGGATTTTGGTTTTTAGGTTTGATAGATCCATAATGAAGTGCTCTAAGCCCAACATAAGCCCCTTGTTCACTGTTGCAAGTTTATCATGTTGGGAAAAGCAGTCTCTTTCACTTTCATAAAAATAACCCATTTCTCACACTGAAGTAGAATGAACTGCAAAACAAAGCACAGACTGAAGCAACCGCTGCCTATCATGTTTCTTTTATTGAACATCTCTGGTGAATAATATAGTCCAGGAATGTAAATAGCCTCCAACAGCCTTCCTTGCAGTTGACACTAAATTGTAATTTTTAATATGATAGAAAGGATTTTTAAATACACAAGGAGTCAGCACATTAACTGTATTTCATTTGATTTACTTCACATTTCAATCTAATAACATTTTGTTTTTCCCTGACCCCATCAATTTTGGAGACTTGCCCTTGACATAACACTTAAAGGTCAAGTGTGACCTCTGACATGAAAAATAATGCAGTGGGACTCCTGATGTAGGAAGTCCCAAAGATGTTCTAGAGAAATAAATGTGGTCAGTAGCTGGAGCTATAACCCAGCATTTCTACCGTTAAATATTAAGGAAGGAGAAAAAGAAAAACACAATAGCAGTTACTAGTTTAGCTCTTATAGCTATTCTGGTCCCTATAGAGCCCCAACTTTTGCCCAACCAAGGTGGATACGGATGTTAATTGTTTAGTGATGTTCTACTGGGTTTGAATGTACATATGCAGAGAAACCATCCATACGTAATGTGAAACAAAAAAATTTGGCACTTATAAGCCTAAGACATACACACACATGTACACAAAAACATACACAGTGAGAAAAACCCACACGGTTCAGCTCTCTTTTCTTTTTAGCAGACTAGGATAGAATGTGCAGCTCCAGAGTACTCTTCTAAAATGATGAAGCAAGCTAAGGTTCAGAGCAGTAGTGTGGGTACATTTTAAAAAAATATTGTATACTGTATTTCCATTCACAATACTTGTGACTGTTTCTTGAAATGTTTCGACTTAGGTACCTATTTGTTCAGTTCAGTCCACCAACAGCTAGCTAGGCATCTCCAACTGTACATCATAAATAATGAAACAGACCTTGAAAATATAATATGAATTTTTATAGCTACTGTGTGATCCATAAACTCAAATAAAAATAACCTCAGAAAAATAGAGCTGAAAATCCATTATCAAATTCATGCTTCTTGCTCAGCTATAATCCTTACTAGGGGGGAGAAAATTAATAATAATAGCAACCCTTGCAATAAATTTGTGTCCTGGGTGCATGGAATCTGATAAAAAAAATATAAGAGGCTTAACAATCCCATCCTGTATTTTATAAATGCTAACCTGGTCTCAAGAATGTATATGAGACCTAGATTTCATTCCAGATGTGTGGATGAGATCAAAGAGCCAAGGAATATCAACAAACTCTCGCATCTGTGAGTCAGGAGATCAAAGTTTGTGCCAAAACACAATGGAAATCAGATGGCAATCCTGTCTGCTTGTGCAAATGCTGCTGCATCAATTTATTTTCATTATAAAGAGGCCTGGGTTTGGAGATGGGAGCACACAAATGTAAATATATGTGGATTCCATACAAACAGGTGACAATGATATTAGAGGCAATGCTAAATACACCTCCTGTGTAACAGCTGTACTGCAAAAACCGAGGTCTTATAGTCAGTGGTATGTCTTAGTAGGCTTGGATCCAACCTATCCTGGCTGGGCTGATATGATACTGCTATGTAATTGTACAGAAGAAGCATTCAGGTGAAACATTGTCCATTATAATGTTGCAGGTAATATTAAGAACACATGGTCACGAGACTCATTTGTTTGCTACTAATTTAACTTTGGATTTCTTTGTCCTCCCCAAACAATCTTGGAACTTATAGTTTAGTGATATGTAGTTGAGACTTTTCTGTTATGGGATGTTACACAATTAGGTAAAATTACTGCTACTTGAAGAACAAATACAAGTAGTCCTTGACTTTCACCACTCATTTAGTGATTGTTCAAAGTTACAATGGCACTGAAAAAAGTAATTTATGACTATTTTTCACACTTATACCATTGCAGCATCCCTGTGGTCACATGATTTATATTCGGATGCTTGACAACTGACTCACATTTATGACGGTTGCCGTATCCTGGGGTCATGTGATCACCTTTCGCAACCTTCTGACAAGCAAAGTCAATGGGAAAACCAGATTCACTTAACAACCGTGTTACTAAGTTAACAACTGCAGTGATCCAGTTAACAAAATGTAACAGGAAAAGTCATAAAATGGGGCAAAACTCACTTGACAAATTTCTTTCTTAGCAACAGAATTTTTGGGCTCAATTGTGGTCATTAGTCGAGAACTACCTGTAGTAGACCATTCAGAAATCTCTATGGTAGGATTTAGGAATCTGGTTTTCTCATTATTGCTGGGTTCTGGCTCCTTCAGTCTTAATCATCATAGCCAATGACCTGAGATTATAGAATTTGTGGTCCAGCTACATCTTGAGAACCATGGGCTTCCTAATTTATAGGGCTGTGGGAAGGGGTCTTGTTATTCCAAGTTAAATTGGGATAAGGTTTAGCCTGGGACACAAGTATCTGTTTTGAATCAAACTAAATAGGAAATTGCCTAATTCAAAAACCCAAAGTTTTCTTTCCCTTTATATTTCACTGCGATGAGAAAAGCTACCAGACTCAACTTTGTTTCCTTTTTAAGAGCCTGGGATGGAATGGGCAGCTCCAGAGGACTCATCTGAAAGGCTGAAGCCTGCCAAATTTCAGAACAGAAAGCGCAGGTATATATATATTTTTTTTATAAAAAAAAAGACCTAAACTTTCCCTCCATTTCTCTGACAGAATTAGAGGACATCTGCAGGCATAGCCTGCCAAATGTTAAACAGATATGCACTGGGACTTTTTTTGTAGGGGAGTCTTTAAAGATGGAGGGGGTTGGGAAGTCACTAATCCCAGTCCTGCTGTTTTGTGCAGTGATATTGAAAAGGAAGACATGTTTTTTATGGTTGGCTTTAATATTGTTTTATTTATATATTATGTTTTAAACTGATGTAAGCACCATCCAGAGAACTGCAATTATGCTCTGATTCAGAAGTAGAACTCACGTAAGCACTGCCCAGAGAAATGCAGTTATACTGTGGTTCAGAAGTAGTCATAACATTATATATCCAGGCTGCAGAGACAGGACTTAATGAAAAATACAGCTACATCTATTTACGTAAGTTTTGATTGCAAGCCTACAAGAGAGGACATATTCCTGAATAAACATGGATAGGATTGCATGGCATATATTTGGGTAAAAAGTTTACATTTATAAATTTTGATAGAGTGACACTACCCACTTGTTCTACCTGTGCATGAAGAACGGATCCTGAATGGTGGTTGGAAGAATGTCATTCTTATTTTCCTACACAAATGGAAGAGTAATAATGAATAGAAAAAGCTGCAGGGTGCTAGTTTGTTAAATGTGCGTGAGTGTTTGGCAGAATTCTGATCGAAAGGGTATGGGAAGTGACAGTCAACAAAATTTGGAAATGTACATTATTATGCCAGGCTAGACCAAAGTTTTGGTCTTCAGCTGGTCACTGAAAAATGTAAGAATCTGGGAAAGCATATTCTGTATTTATTGATTTAGACGAAGTATATGATAAAGTGAATAGGCTGATGTTATGAAATGTTTTACATGAATATGGAGTTGCTGAATGCACGGTTTGCTTCCATCGTGGGCAGCAGTACATGATGAAAGTAAAGCCTGGCTGAGAATAATGGAATGTTTAGCAAATGATTCAACATTGAGCCGAGAGTAAGGCAAGTTATATAATGTCACCTTGGTTGCTTAATGCATTTATACATATATGTATAAATGTTTAAGGTGATGCATAGAGATGTGTTGCCAGGGATATGAATATTAGTGTAGTTTTGTATACACACAATGCTAGGTTGTTGGCTGAGAACCTGAACGATTTGCAAAAAATGTTAAATTGTATGATGCAACCAGAAATGAAAATTAATATCTGAAAAAAAACGTAATAGCTGTGTTTGACAGAGTAAATGGAAGCAACATGAAAGCTGAGTGACATCGGGCCAGTCACTCTCTCTCAGCCCAACCTACCTCACAATATTATTATTTTTATTTTTATTATTATTATTATTATTATTATTATTATTATTATTATTATTATTATTATTATTATTATTATTTATTGGTTAATCTTTAGTGAGATTCACAGCCTTTGAGGCTGGTTAATAGCTCAGCAGCTCGAGTCCTAACCAAGGACCTAGGAACTGTTAAGGTATCATCGGAGGATGTAAGCTGTTCCGAGTAAGGTGGTTTTTTATAGAGTCAAAATGTTCAAGTCCGGCAAATTTAGAATTTCTAAATAGCGGGGTAGCCCTTTGGGTATTGTTCCAAGGGCTCCAATTACAATCGGGACAACACACGATTTCTTTTTCCACAGTCGCTCAACTTCAATTTGCAAATCCCGGTACTTTGTGATTTTTTCTTGCTGCTTATCTTCAATTCGTGGATCACCAGGTATTGCAATGTCAATGAACCATACTTTTTTCTTTTCAACTATTGTTATGTCAGGTTTGTTGTGGACCAAGTGCCTGTCAGTCTGAATCCTAAAGTCCCACAAGATCTTGAGTTTCTCATTCTCTAAAACTTTCTCAACCTGATGTTCCCAGTGGTTTTTGCTGTACTCAAATCCAAACTTCTGGCACAATTTCCAGTGAATGAATTTAGCAACCCGGTCATGGCATTGTAGGTAGTCAGTTTGTGAAATTTTGCTGCACCCACTGATCAGGTGGTCGACTGTCTCATCTTTCTCATTGCAGAGGCGGCATTTGCTGTTGGTGGTAACATGTTGAATTTTTGCCTTCATGCAGTTTGTGGCTAGGGCTTGTTCTTGAGCTGCCAAAATAAAGCTTTCTGTTTCTTTTTTCAGTACTCCTGATCTTAACCAGTTCCAAGTTAGTTTCTGGTCAGCTTTGCCTTCAATACTTTTCAAGTATTGGCCATGCAGAGGTTTGTGTTTCCAATTTTCAGCTCGCTGCTCAGTTACTTCTTTCTTATATTCTGCTTTTGTTTTAGTTGTCTTTAAAAGGCCTCCTTTATTTACTTCCTTAATCATTGGTTCTTCACTTTTCTGGATGTAATCATTCAAGCTGCATTTTTCTTCTTCCACAGTCTGCTTTACTTGTAGGAGTCCTCGACCACCCTCTGCTCTTGGTAAATATAATCGGTCAACATCACTTTTAGGGTGCAAGGCATGATTCATTGTCATAAGCTTCCTTGTTTTTCTGTCCAAATTGTCTAACTCCATCTGGGTCCAGTCAATTATTCCTGCAGAGTATCTAATCACAGTTATAGCCCAGGTATTTATGGCTTTTATGATGTTTCCTCCACTCAATTTGGACATTAATATCTTACGAATTCGCCAAATGTACTTGGCTGAAGTTAATTCCTTGACTTTATTATGCATTAAGTCAGAGGCTTCTAAAATCCCCAAGTACTTGTAGCCTTCTTCTGATTTTACTGCCTTTATCATTTCTTCATTCTCTAGTTCTATTCCATCCTCTTCTATGATTTTGCCTGCTTTGGTTGCTATTGTTGCACATTTGTCAATTCCAAACTGCATACCGATGTCTTGGCTGAATTCTTTTGTGTTTTCAATTAATAAATTCAGTTCAGCTTTTGTTTTACCAAACAGCTTCAAATCATCCATGTACATCAAGTGCGAGATTTTCAGTCCTTTCTTTGCAAGTTCGTATCCACAGTTCATCTTCTTCAAAATGATTGTCAGTGGTAGAATTGAGAGTATAAAGTGGCCGCCGCCAGACGTTCCTCTGGGATCGTCAGCTCCCTCTGCCTGTATAGAGCCGCCGTTACAGCGGATGGCGGCTCGAAAAAACTCCGTTTCCAAGAGGAAACGGAGAGAGAGCCGGCAGGGGTGGGTAGAACTCCCCGCAGAGTCCCAAAAGTTTTTTTTTTAACTTTTGGGACGGAGCGGATGAGAAGCCCCATATCCCCTGCCGCTGCTCCGGGCTTTGGGAGACCTCTGCCTATGCAGAGCCAGGCGTCAAGAGCAAGCCTGTGAATCTAAAAGAATAATTAAAGAAATGAAGAACTGGACCCTTAATACTGAACCGCAAGTATCTCACCCTTTCAAAAACTATTTAAAAGAAAAGAGCAGAGGAAAAGAGGGAAAAAGAGCCTTCTAAAATGGCGTCTGCTGTGGCTGGAGAAGGGCTAAAAGGGAAAGTCCTTCCGTTTTTCATTATTACAATGTAGCGGAATAAATATCATTGGCTACATTTCTAGAGAAACCTCGCTCCTGTGCTGCTCAGAAGTTTTTTTTTAATGAGGGAAAGTCTTTTTGTTTTCTATTTCTTCTCTTATTTTTGCTAAATCTTGTCTGTGTGGGAAATGGCATCAGGACTTATACAGCTGGACAAACGGGGGGGGGAATTTCCCCCCTTAAGAAATTGCGCCAACAAATTTCAACTCTCCAGCGTCAGAAACCCGATTTTAATATATTAGAATTTATCCTTGAAGAGATTGTAAGAAGGGATGAGATTGTGAATCAGCAACTTGAAAAATTTAAGCAGGAAATTAAAGAAATTGGTGAATTGGTGAAATCAGAGTCTGACTTCTTGAATAAAAAGATTTCAAAAGTTGCTAATGGTTTATCAGGCTTTCTGATTCGGATGGAGGCAAAGACTGAATTATTAGAGACTAAAATGAAGGAAATCGAGGAGAATTTGGATGACATGACTCAAAAAATTAAAAAGGATTTGATAAACATTCAGGATAATAGCTTGGAAGACAAATCTAAAATGGAGACTGACCAAAAGATTGGTAATGAGGAAAATGTACAACAGAGGATTGAAAGAGAAGTTTTAATGATTCAATATAATTTTACAGAATATGCAATTAGATTGAGAGGTCTGCAGGAAAATAATAGAGATGATTTAAGGAAAGTATCTTCTGAAATTCTGGCTGGGATCTTAAAGGTTCAACCTGATGAAGTGTATTGCAGGATTGATAGAATTTATAGAATAAAATCCTGGTGGGCAAAGCAAAGGCAACTGCCTAGAGATGTGGTGATCTATTTTACAGATAAAGAAATTAGGAATAATATTGTGCAGAACTCTTTTAATTCCAATTTGCAATTTCATGGAAGAAAGATTTGGATTTTCAAGGAGCTCCCACCCAAGATGTTAATGGAGAGGAAGAAATTTGGCTTTTTAGTGACTGAATTAAAAAAAAGAAATATCCTATTCAGGTGGGACATCCCAGTTGGTTTAATATTGAGATATCAAGGCGTAAGATATCAATTGCACACTGTCGAAAAAGCGGAAGATTTTTATCAAAAAATTCTAAAAATGAATTTAACACCTTTAGGCATAATACAGGATAAGCAAAAGGAGTTGGAAATAAAAGGAAAACATCAAATTACAGAGGCTGTGATGGATAAATTGTCTTTGGACTCCTTGGAGACCCCAGCTGGACTGTTTATAAATAAGAGAGCAGTGTCATCCGAACCCAAGGTGATGAATCATTAAGTCACAGACAAGTGCGCAAATCAACCAGTTGATATACAAGTGATGGAGAAGAAAGATGAGATGATAAAATTAACCCAACAAGAACAATCCACAAAGCAGAATGAAAATCAACCAGTAGATATACAATTGGTAAGCAAGAAAAGAGGATGGAAATTCAACCCGAAAAAGAAAAAGAAAAGAAACAGATCTTATAGAAACAGCAATTTCCAAACTAAGCAACAGTGAAGCCAGGCGCTTTAAAAAATGAATGAATATTAGAAAAGACAGTGGTGGCGAACAATTGTCTGATACTATCCTGAGGATTGTGGCAGATCTCTGCAAGGCCATGATTTTGGGAAGTGGAAAGAGCCTCACTTTGTTGGATTTGAATCATCTAATTTTTTCTTATTTACCTTTTTTTTCTCTTGGAAATATATTATAACTATTTTGAGTTATAAGGCAGGAGAGTTTTGCCGGGGCATGCAGAAGATCTGGATGTTACTCAGTAGGATGACGGGAATTAACAATCCTGATGAATACCACAACTATAACCATACGGATATATTCATAATTATAATGTCACTCGGGTGGTTGTTTTTACTTTTATACAGGTGTGAGGATATCTACTACTGATGGGGGCAGAAGATGACTGAAGATTTTGAACAAACTGTTGCACCAGCATGTTATTTTACCCTATTATGGGTGATAGATTTAACAATCTAGTGGAAAGACATCAAAGAAGATATTATATGGATCATAAACTTAAAGTTATTGTCTTTTCTCTTTTTACATAATGAAATGCATATATAGATATGTGTATATCTTAGTAAAGTGGGCAGTTGATTATATTTAGAATCGTATTGCATGATTTTGTAGGAATTGAAGGGCTGAAAGAGGTTAGTTTACTGATTGTTATAAAATGGGATGCATATATAGATATGTGTATATTCTAGTAAAGTGGGTAGTGGATTATATTTAGAATTGTATTGTCTGATTTCAAGTCATATATTTAGAGGAGTGGAGGAAGTGGACAGAATTGAATAAATTTGGTTGCAGGGAGAAGGCCGATTTAAAATGTTATATTAATATATATAAAAGATTAAAGGTTAATTTGTAATAATACTCAATAAGTATAGGGGAGGAGAAAAAGGGCAGATTACCGTAAAAATGGGAGTTATAAGATTAACAAGTTAAGGGTCAGTATTCCGAGAAGGGATTAAGGGAAAGGGAAGATATTATGTATGTAACTAGTTATGAAATAGCCTATTGTTGTGAAGAAGTCACAGGGGGGGTTGGGTGGAAAGGGTGGGTTAGGGAAGAGGGGGGGGGGGAAAGGGGGAAAAACTTGTATTTGAAAACTTTTTCAATAAAAAAAAAAGATAAAAAGATAGCAAAATGAAAAAAAAAAACAAATCAAAAAAAAAAAAGAGTATAAAAACTAGGGGTGAAAGGGAATCGCCCTGGAAAATGCCTCGTTTAATTTCAACTTCACCCAGTTCTTCTTCATTAGCCATAAGTTTTGTTTTCCAGAGGTTCATTGAAGATTCCATGAATTTTTGTATGTTGCTGCTGATGCCTAATATTTCCAGGCATTTCTTGATCCAGCTATGGGGAACTGAATCAAATGCTTTCTCATAGTCTATCCAAGCCATGAACAGGTTGGTTCGTCTTTTCTTTGAGTTCTTTAGGATTAGCTTGTCGATCAGCAATTGATCCTTTGTTCCTCTTGAGTTTTTGCAGCATCCTTTCTGTTCTACAGGAAGCAAGTTATTTCTTTCCAGGTATCCATAGATTTGGTTTGCAATGATACCAGTAAGAAGCTTGTATGTTATTGGCAAACAGATGATTGGCCTATAGTTTCCAGGGTCCTTTCCTTTTTCTTTATCTTTTTGGATCAAAAATGTCCTTCCAGTTGTCATCCATTCATCATTTTCAGGTGTTTTTAGGATCTGGTTCATCTGGGTTGCCAATCTTTTGTGCAGACTTGTAAGTGCCTTTAACCAGAAGCCATGCAGCTCATCCGGTCCAGGTGCACTCCAGTTCTTCACTTTTCTTGACTGTCTTTGCACCATTGCTTTTGTTATTTTCACGTCTTCCATTTTATGCACTTTAATAGAATCCTCAACCTGTTTGATCCATTTTGCATTTCTGTTGTGCTTCCAGAATTTCAGAGCTTTCGCTTTATCAGGCTTTTCATTTGTTGTTACTCCGTTTCCATTTTCTAAACTCTTATAAAACTGGTGCTGATTTGCTCTGAACTGTGAGTTTTCCTTGAACTGAGTTACTCGGTTTTCATACTTTTTAATCTTTTCAGCGATGGCAACAACCCTCTGCTTCAGCTCTTCAATTACTACCGCAATCTCCTTATTCCTCAGATCGTATCTTGCTTCTAGGCTGCTTTTGACTTGCTTGTTCTTTAGCTGACCTTGCCTTAGGTTCTTCAAGTTGCTCAAATCTCCACGTACTTTTTTGATCTTCGATTCTAACCGAATTTTCCACTTAGGCTTCCCCTTCTTGCCTCTTTGGTTCTTTTGTATTTTCAACCCCAGTTCTTTGGTGGTTATGACGGCTGCTGCATACATCAGTTGGTTTGTTTCGGCTAATGTAGTGGTTCGAATAGTTTGCACAGCCTCATTGACCTTTTTTAGTACATTTCTCAATTCTTTCTGGTTCACTTGGTTATTATTATTATTATTATTATTATTATTATTATTATTATTATTATTATTGTTTATATTTATATACTGCCCCATTTTGGGCCTGGAAAGCCTCCTGCACCAACCTGGGGTGCGGGGGTGGTGGTGCATGTGCAGGGGGGCAGAGTGCATACACAGGGGATACGCATGCATGCACGGGGCAGGGCACATGTGTGGAGGCTCTGGCATTGCATTTTGGGGATTCAGGCACATGCAGGTGCATTCACATGCATACGCATGTGCTTTGGGCACTTGGCACCAAAAAGGTTAACCATCCCTGTCCAACCCAGTGTTGATAGGGAGTGAGAGATAGCAATAGCAATAGCACTTAGACTTATATACCGCTTCACAGTGCTTTACAGTCCTCTGTAAGTGGTTTCCAGAGTCAGCATATTGCCCCCAACGATCTGGGTCCTCATTTTACCAACCTCAGAAGAATGGAAGGCTGAGTCAACCTTGAGCCAGTGGGAATTGAACTCTGATAGTCCCCAGAATTAGCCGGCAATACTGCATTCTAACCACTGCGCCACCACAGCTCAGATTCCAATGGGATTAAAAAAAAAGTTACAATGGAACAGAAAAAAGTAATTTATGACCATTTTTCATACTTATATCATTGCAGCATCCCCATGGTCATATGATTTACATTCGGATGCTTGACAACTGATAACTGGGTGCATCACGCTGGTGGTGGCTGACGGATCAAGACAAGACCCCATTTCCCCCCCCCCATGCACATCCTCCCCATCTTTTTAATTGTAAAGTATTACTATTATTATGAATATTTATTGTTTCAACGTTTTATTGGCTTTTAATGTTTGTAAACTGCCCAGAGTCACTTACAAACAAGTCAAATGAATGAATGAAAGAATGAATGAACTGATTGTAAAAGCAAAAAAATATGGAGAGCTACTATGTCTGATGTGGTATACTTTTTTTTTGCTTGTGACTTCCAGTTAGTATGACTCCCGGTGACTGCCTGGAAAAGTCTCTACACATTTTGGCTGCATTTCAGATGTGGCTTGTTGCTTTCTTCCTAGAGCTGAGAGAGAGTAACTGACCCACAGTCACCTAGTTGGCTTTGTGCTTAAGACAGAACAAAAACTTGCAGTTCCTGCTTCATTAACCACCACAGTTTTCTTTTCCTTTTCCCCATCTCTTTCTTTTAGTTTCTTTTGCCCACTTTTTAGTCTTTTTTAAAACTCTGTATAATATTTACCCCCAAAAGAAAATGATATGAATACATTATTATTGTTTTGCTTACAGTTGGCTGCACCACAGTCAGATGTTTAGACTGGATTTGGCATTTTTATCCACCTATTGAGTCCTTCCCAAGGACCTGGGATGGGCAGATGTTACTTGATGGTGTTAAAAATATCATTGCAGGGTATAAACTGCTCCAGTTAAAGCTGCCTTTTGCAATTGACTGAGGGTGATTTTGTCAATGCCAATGGCATTCAAGTGGTGCTCCAGGTGTTTTGGGATTGCACCGAAGACATCTGTTACTATTGATACTACCTTTATTTTCTTTTGCCACACTCCTTCTTCTTCTGTTGGTTGATCTTTGTATTTTGTGATTTTCTTTAATTATATTTTTTTTCTATTCTGCTGTTTCCAGGTCTAAAAAATTCCTGATCTAGGTTTTTTAAATCTTCATTTTCCATTTGTCTATTTTGTAATCTTAATAGTTCTTGCTTGTAAGCAAATCATATTTCTTGCAGAAACAGGTTGCCCTCGACTTACAGTTACACAATTGAGCCCAAAATTTATGTTGCTAAGCGAGACATTTGTTAAGAGAGTTTTGCCCCATTTTGCGACCTTTCTTGTCACAGTTGCTAAGTGAATCATTGCAGTTGCTTATTTATTTATTTATTTATTGGTTCGATTTATATGCCGCCCATCTCCGGAGACTCAGGGCGGCTTACAATACTTATGTATATACCTGCTTAGTAGGGCTTTTTCCCCCCCCTCCCCAAGTGGTGTTTATTTTATACAAAATCATCTTATTGCCCCCACAATCCGGGTCCTCATTTTACCTACCTCGAAAGGATGGAAGGCTGAATCAACCTTGAGCCTGGTGAGATTTGAACTTGCAGTAATTGCAGGCAGCTGGTGCTACTTAACAGCACTTTAGTCTGCTGCGCCACCAAGGCTCTTGGTGTTAACTTAACCATCTTAAGTTAGTAACATGGTTGTTAAGTGAATCTGGCTTCCCCATTGACTTCGCTTGTCAGAAGGTCACAAAAGGGGATCACATGATCCCAGGACACTACAACTGTCATAAATGTGAGACAGTTGCCAACAGTCTGAATTTTGATTACATGACAGTGGGGATGCTGCAATGGTTGTAAGTGTGAAAAATGGTCATAAGTAATTTTTTTCAGTGATGTAACTTTGAACAGTCGCTAAATGAACTGTTGTAAGTCGTGGACTACCTGTATTTTAATGAGCCATTGTTGCTTCTTTGTCATGCCTTTGTAGTCAGCCTATGTGATCTTCTTGCAGAAGCTAACCAGGTGGTACATTGTTTCTCCAGCTTCTTTGCAGAGATGTCATTAACTGTCTGTTGCTTGCTTCTCAATTTTGGCATTGTATCAGGGGTGAAATGCTCCCGGTTCGGACCGGATCACCCAATCCGTTAGCGATGGAGGTGGGTGGTTTGGAGAACCGGTAGTAAAAATCCCTGCCCCACCCCCATGCCCAGCTGAGCCGTGCGATCATCAGAGATTTTTTCTTTTAAATGCCTTCTGACAATCCAAGCTAAGTTGCCTGATCGGCAGAGGCTTTTTTTCTTTTAAAAGCCTCTGACGATCCAAGCTGAGTTGCCTGATCAGCAGAGGCTTTTTTTCTTTTAAACTCAGCTGGGATCGTCAGAGCCTTTTGAAAGCAAAAGTAAAAAAAAAAAATGGCCACGCCCACCCAGTCACATTACCCCCCCACCAAGCCACGCCCACAGAACCAGTAGTAACAAATTTTAGATTTCACCACTGCATTGTATGTATTTGTTCTTAAAGCTTGGTTTTATGTAGCCAGATTTAGCACAGTGTCTCTCTCTCTTAAACTTTCCTGGTCTTAGCCGTTGCCAGGTCTTCTTGTTATCTGCCATTTTTTTTTAATGTTCTGGCCATGTAATAATTTCCTTTGCTGTGTGATTCTTCATTTAATCTTTCTTGTAGGCCAGTTTGGTCTCTGCAGTACGCAGTAGGTATTCCTGGTATACTAGCTTCAGTGCATCTTCTTCACTGGCCTTCAGATACTCTTCCAATGCCCTTTCTTCTTTTTTCAACCATCTGATGTACTTGGAACATTCCATACCCACCTTTGCTCCTTGGTAGTTAGATTCTGTCAACACTGTGTGGAAGAAGGGCATGATTCATTGTCATTATTTTTTCTTGTCTTAGTACCCAAAGCTTTTAGTTCCGCTTGAGTCCAGTCCAGTATTCCAGCTGTGTATCTAATGATTGGAATTGCCTAGGTGTTAATTGCCTTAATGGTCTTTCTTCCACTGATTTTGGACTTTAAGATCTTCATTCAATGAAAATGTGTGATTCGTGGAACCTTGGGTACAGATTAAGTTCTTACAGATGTTTTAATCATGTAACAAATAGTTTTCCCCCGTTATTGAATTGGAAATTGTGTATTTTTTTCCAAGACAATCTCTCAACAGCATAAGAACGGAGCTCATATTAGTGTAAACATATCTAAATAATACAAGGATATCTAATGCACCTAATTAAATAACACAATTACGTTTCAATACTTCCATTTCCTAAATTTTACAGTACCATTGTGTAACATTAAAAATACAAATATGTACACATTAATAAACACATCTCTGGGAAAAACCACTTAATGTTTTTCTTGCAAATCTGTTGGTTGAAAGGACGTTTTCAGGTAGATTTGTAGGGAAAAAGACTTACAAATGATGAAAAGTAGGGCAGCTCATGAGACACTGAGTTAAAAATGTCCATTTTTTTTGTTTGGTCTTCTTTGGCCTGGTGCATTATCTAAACAGGAATAGAAGCATTTACCTAATTCCATTTAAACTTAGAAGGGGAAAAAAGAGGGGAGGGTTTCACAATATATTTTTTATATTGAAGTTTTTAAAAGTAAAAAATGTTGTTTCACCCTATCCATATGAAGAGCATATAGTGCCTGGAGTGATATGGTAACAAGCACTTATGGGGGAAGAACAAGCAGAGGGGGAAGAAAGGAAGAAGAGAGATGGACAAAATTTCACACTATCCTTTGCAAGAGTCTGTTGAAGAAAGCTTGGGTTAATAAATATATTCTAGGTCTAGGGATACAGAAGTCTAATTTGACTTTTAAAACGCATTCCTGTCTGCCTGGAAATACCTAGTGCTTTGGTGCCACACTTCTAAAATGTTTGTCTGAGGAATGTTCCTAAGACATTTGAGCTTCAAAAGTTGGGAAATGAAAATGCTACTTGACTTCTGAGTTGCACCAATATTATGGTGAAAAACTGAATATATACAGCATTTAAAAATCCCTTCCTAATGCCTTTTAGAAAGTCCTTGTATTTAAATTATGCTGAAAAGGAGATGATGATGGTAAAATAGCATAACAGCCTAGTATAAAAATATAGTCAAAAGGAAATATATTCCTAAGATTTTCAGTTTTTTAGTATGTCTGTTCCATATCTGCTATCTATCTTGAAATAATGGAAATAAGCATAAATTGGGTGGCTGGATGAATGACCAAGTCCATTCCTTGGAAATCTGTTTTTAGAAGGCAAAAAGGTTGTCCCTGTAATGTGTGATTTCAATGGTCTTCAAGAACAAATGCTTTTCAACTGGTTTGTATGGTGTGATGAATTGATCAGGAGAGCAATGGGAATGGTGAAGAAATTGTGCATTGGCTTGACACACATCTTCAAAATGCACATGAGTATGGAGTTTGGGTGACTTCCAGTTGCAATTTAACTTATTTATATGAAACCAAAGAGATGAAGGATGCTGGAATCACATCTGTTAGTATGTATACTAGTTGACAACTGCAATCTGTTTACTATTATTGTTATTATTTGTTAAATAATATCTGCTCAGTATCTGCTGCCTAACTCCAAGGAACTCTGGATGGTTTACAAATTGTTTAAATCATTAAAAACAACAAGCATTTAAAAAAAAAAGATGGAAAGATGACAAGCCAGGTGGAAACAGAGGAAAGCAAACTAGCTGGGTGAAAGGTCTGGGTGAAGAGCCAGAGGAAGTGTTACATAGGCATGTTGAGGCATGTACTGTCAGCACTACTGCATTTTGGACCAGTTGAAGATTCTGGTTGATCGTCAGGGATAGCCCCATATGGAACTCATTGCAGTAGTCAAATTTTAAGGTGACCATGGCATGAGTGAATGGCCTCCTGATGTAGAAAAGGGAAAAAAATTGGCACATCAAATTAATCTGTGCAACAGCCTTGCTGGCCATAGCTTCTGTCTGCTCATTGAGCAGGAGCTGCAAATCCAGGAAGACCTGGATACCACATTTCAAAGGGGAAGTGCAACCCAATCCAAAATCAGAGATGAAATATCAGCAGCCCAAACACTTATAGCTACTTACCCTTCAAATAGGATTGACTTGGAGACAGTTTCTTCCCATCCAAATCTGCATAGCTTCCCTCTTTGGGGCATAACCTCAACAACCTCATTAGCTGGTCCAGAGTTGAAACAAATAATTGGGCATTATCATCAACCCCCAAACTAGCCGATTATCTCACCCATAAGTTTCCTGTAAATATTGTAAAGGAGGGGAGAGATCATAGAACCATGCAACCTCCCCCCAGAGGGATACCATACATGACGGTATTGAAAGCCACTGGGAGACCAAGAAGCACAAGGATAGATGCATTATTGCTATTGCCCCAGTTCATCTATAAGCGTGACCAAAGCTGTACCCCAGCCTGAATCTTGACTGAAATGGATCTTGGCAATCTGTTTTCTCCAGGGTTCTCATCAGCTGTACACTGACTACCTTTTCAACAACCTTCCTCCCAAAGTTCAGACTGTCCTGTCCAATTCTCCTTTTTCTTTGTGGAGTGGGGAAACTGATATGTGTGGAAGGTAGCCTGTCCTTTGGCCTTATCTTTGTTGAAGGCATTTTCAAAAATTTTTTGTAGAGCTCTCTGGAGATCTTCCACATGGCATATCAGATCCATTGTAACAGATGCCTCTAGATTCAAGAGATTATTTATCTGACTACAAGAGAATGTACTTGAAGTGGGTAGTGGCTATAAAGTATACTAGGCAATGTCAGATCTTGCTGCTAGGGTCTACAAGAGATGAAACTGCACAGCCACTGATTTAGAAAGACGTTTCCCATAATTTGTCAGAATCATCAGGCCATATAATTTTTCCTAAAAAAAAATGTTGGGTATCATTGCATTGTCTTTCAACATTTAAGCATGACAGACAGTTGCAGAATCACCTATATTCTCATATTTACAGCATTCAGCAATACTAGTGGGATATCCTGCACTCAGATTGCTTTCATTCTGGGACAAAATGTGTCAGCCTTGCTTTTTGCCAGTTTTTATTGTTTATGCTTGTTTGGATGACTGAGGTCTTTTGACATCATCCAAAGTTCTGTTCTTTTCTCTTTATTCTAGCTCTGCCCTTGATTCCTCAACATCTTTATGCTTTTACTTCTAAAGTAAAAGCAATTTTCACAGGGATAAAAATTTGATACTATCCTAACAGATTAAGTTCCTTCCAGGTACACAATATTCATCACAAATGTTCCCAAGAAGTTTCTTTCTTGTAATGATAGCAAAATCAACAGTTATTCCTGTGGCTCCATGACATCAATGAACTATAATATATCTAGATTTTTTCCCCTTGGTTCTGCCCAATTCAGCATCAAAACCTTAGTTGTTTAAAATAAGTAAATTCTTCAGTCTTCTTACAGTGTTTGATCTGTTTTTTTCCCTAGTAGAAATATAGGGGAAATATAGTCCTTCCAGTTACTGTCAGGGGTGGTGTGGAGTGGCATAATCCTGCTGTGTAGGATTATGCTTCTGAGTTGTACTGACAATTTGGAGACCAAGATTTCTGAAGCTGTAGCCGGATTTTCTTGTCCAACTGGCTGGCTTTTTGCAGTTTCTTGTAATTCCATCTACTACTCCTTCTATTAGTCCTTGATGTACTATATAGCTAACTGCATTTCAACAATTTTAAAAGGCACATATGTGCTTCAAATATGTGTGGAGAAGATCAAGGCTTTTGCTTCTGTGGGTGCCATTGAGTTAAGATGTCCTGCTGAAAGAATGTCCTCTTTATTTCAAAATTTGCTTCGGTGGGTTGAGAATGTGAAACTTACCAGGTAATGGTGGAAAGAGAGTTATGTAAAAATTACACCACTTGTACTGTGGTGAATTTAGGTTTATGTATTTCCCAAAGAGCAGTATGACTTTAATATTTTCTTATTTAATTTTAGTACATGGTGGGTGACTGAGAAGAAAGGGAATTGTAGGCTATGACTGTCTGCAGGTAAAGAATATATGTAATTAAGAAGATATCTCTTATGAATCTAATGCATAAACACAAATACTTTCCACATCAGATTTGTTGATATACTATATTTGGATTTATTGTTTCTCAACTTTTTGACTACAGTTTTTGATACAAGTGTTGTATGTTGGGATTTGTATTTCTTTCCAAATATGATTCCAAGAAATCAGACCAAGTTAGTATATTTATGGGATATTTAGAAAAAAATGACATTCGTGTAGTATATATATATATGTAACAGAGTGGAAAAGGTTATTTAGCTTTGTACCAGCCTATTAAGGGACAATAGGTACATATACAAAAAAGGATGGATTACCCTATTGACTCTATTTATTTTCACAGCAGGTGCAAGTAGCTTGTGCTATCAATAGCCACCAGCAATAAAGACAATTAGAAGTATGAACTTGCTTTCACCTCTTACAATTCCACAGTGGTATCTGAGATTACGGCAAAAAAATTTGGGATACTGTGGCTTAAAACCAGTCAACCATAGAAGTCTTCTTCAGAGCTGAGCAGGTCTCAGAAACAACCATTTAAATCCTTTGTCAGCCTATGACTGAAGGAACTTAGATCAGCTTTGCCCACCAGTGAGTTTTTGCCACCAATGGGTTATGTCTGCTGTGTTGGTGTCCCAAGCTTTTTTCTCCACTGCCAAATGGTTTAGGGTAAAGTTTAAAATTATCAATAGATGGTTGATAGTTACCTTTGCTAATTGATGATGTTACAATAAGAACATTGAGCCAAACTATTTTGTTTGTGGCAAGCAAAACCCTTTTGTACGTGAATTTTTAACACTCATGGTCAAAAAAGGAACAAGAGCCTAAGTCAACCCTGGTCTATAGTTTGTCTATAAAAGATATAGATTCACAAATAATTTAATGTACCCATCTATAGATAATAATGGAATTGTGTGTATGTGTATGGTATATACTGCATGCATATTTTTGTAAGTTTTAAAATATTTCAACATAATTGGCATAATTCAGCAAATGAGCCGAGGTGGCACAGTGGTTAGAGTGCAGTACTGCAGCTACTTCAGCTGACTGCTAGTTCAGCAGATCAGCGGATCAAATCTCACCGGCTCAAGATTGACTCAGACTTCCATCCTTCCGAGGTGGGTAAAATGAGGACCCAGATTGTTGGGGGAAATATGCTATTTAGTATACTGTCTTTGGTGTAAGCTGCCCAGAGTCCTCGGAGAGTGGGCGGCATAGAAATATGACTAATAAAATAAATAAATCATGCATATATTTAGTCTTGCTGATTCTAAGGACTCCTCCCCCTCCCCCAGCTAAACCAATCAGGATGACAAGCCCATAGCCTTGGATGGGTCATACCTTGTTTTTGATTAGCAATAGCAATAGCACTTAGACTTATATACCGCTTCACAGTGCTTTACAGCCCTCTCTAAGCGACTGACAATCAGCATCTGGCTCCTCGTTTTACTGACCTCGGAAGGGTGGAAGACTGAGTCAATCTGGAGCCACTCAGAATCAAACTCCTGGAGTGAGCAGTGAGCTAGCCCTGCAGTGCTGCATTTTAACCACTGCGCCACCCTGGCTCATGTACATGTAGCACTGCCTACAATATTGTCAATTCGGAATAAAACTATGCAGCATGCCTTGGGATATTCCAATGAGTGTCCTATGGAAGGACAAGCTTCTGTGTGGATGTTTTGCAGGGTATATTATCTATCCCCCAGCTATCTTGTCTTCTGTTCCGAAATTAATCAACCCTCCTTTAAAAGATTTGACTCAGGGCCAAATGAAAGCAGCTGTGAGGAAGGTGAAGGGTTAACCTAAAGCATGCAGCTGCTAATGTTAGTTTTGGAGGCAAATTCAAGTCTTCAGGGATAATCCACCCCAGCAAGATCTGACATGAGATGTGATTTTTCAAGCATATTTGGAGCCGTTGGGTATGTTGACTGAAATTACTGAAGACACTTCTTGCCTCTCTCCCTCTTTGCTTTTCTAAATGAATCCATTCTTGACTGATTACAGAAATTGTCCATGGATTGTTTTGCTTGCTGTGTTACAGGTTTTCAAAATTGTTAGGGTAGCTCAAGAACCCTAAAGTATTATGAAAAATGGACAAAGAAGCATCTAGGAACTTGGTCCAAGAGAGATGAGAATGTTCATTCACCATCTCCATAACATTCAGAAAATTAAAATTTAGTAATATGTTTAGCTTAGAAACATGTTTACTCAAAAAAGGCCTTTGGAGGAAATCATTTTAATAAATTTGCTTCTCAGAAGGACAGCATGCACAAAGTGTTTTGCAACACAAACCCTTCCAAATAATCAGAAAAGTTGGAATTTAGTACAAATACATAATCAAACATGCCTCTGTCAAAAAGGAAAATGCAAAACTCCTTCTCCTCTAGAAAAGTCTCACAATGTATCTTAAGGAATATGAAATGATCCTAGAATAGTTATAACATTGTCAGTAGGAAACCAGCTTAAGAAAAACTCACAAATTCTTCCAATATATTAAGCCTGATTATGGAAGTCAAACAGGGGTGGGTTCTAAATTTTTTTACTACCGGTTCTGTGGGCGTGGCTTATTTTGTGAGTGTGGCTTGATGGTCATGTGACAATTATTTAGGATTTAGCAGAGGTACTGGTCTACCAGGCTTTTAACTGCTTGCAGAGCTGTACCGATCTACCCATTTATTTTTGCAGGCATTGGTCTACCCATTTATTTTTGCAGGCACCGGTCTAGTCATGTATTTTTGCAGGCACTGGTCTACCCATTTATTTTTGCAGGCACCAGTCTACTCATTTGTTGTCTTTTAACACTGATCAGCTATAGGGCAGCCCTTTGAAGATATCATATTGTCACCGCTACCGGCTCGGCGGAACCGGGCGGAACCCGGAGGAACTGGGAGGAACCCACCACTGAAGTCAAAGGCCTGCAGATTTTAAAAGAAGCTTTCAGTTTCTGTGTTCTTAAATATCAGCATTTACTGGAAAGCAGAGATGACTTATTTCCAGCTCAGCTGTGGTTTACTTGAAACTACTGCAGGTTTAATTTTCCTTTTGAGATGCCATAGCTCTATTTTCCCATTGAAATTTGTCCTCATCTCTCATTCTTGTAACTCACTTTCAGGTCTTATAAGGGAATGGTAGCTTGAGGGCTTTGTAGCTCTCTTTCAATGGCCTGGAGAAAAGGGAGTTTTGTCAATTTCCTTTCAGTTGAGGAGACTACAAAGTGCCATATGATTTTCTTTTCTTTTAGCATAATGCAGGGGAAGGGAGAAGGTTTATGTAGCAGTAATAGCTGCACTAGTTCAAATCAGTGATATTTGCTTATTTTTCTCCTTTCAGGTCAGTTAAATGGCTTTCAAATATCTTCAGAAGCTCAAGGAATGAAAACAGCAATGAGGGAATAAGGACCCTGAATGATTCTTGAAGTCTTTGGTGGACAGAAGTTATTAGTTGCTATAACCAAGCAGGTTTTACCATCGTACCATCCAGGCACTAGTGACATATAGGCTTTCCAGAGTAGCTATGATGAAAACATTCATAAAGCAAACCCTACAAGTTCTGTGGGTTTCTTTTTTAATCAAATGATTGAAAGGAAATGAAGGCTAATCTGGATATGATTTTCTCAGCATTTCTAAATTAAGTCTGAAAATTTTGATGTGTCTTCATATTTACTAGTTATATGGCTGAGATGTCTATTGTGGCTTTTTCAATACTAGAAAGAACTTTCTCCATCGTTGTGCATGGAACATTTTGCTCCCCAGGGTGAGGTTGGCCCCAATCCTCCTGACCTTTCGTAAAATTATTTTTTTATTTTATTATTATTAGTTCAATTTATATGCCGCCTTTCTCTGGAGACTCAGAGCGGCTTACAATGCATTTAGAAAACCATTATAAAAACATTTTAAAATTAAAACATTAAAACCCATTCACACCATTCATGGCCAGATCTCACAAGATCACAACAGCGAGATCAACGGCCCCAGGCCTGCCAGAAAAGCCACGTCTTCACCGCTTTTCGGAAGGCCAATAGGGTGGGGGTGCTCCGGACCTCAGGAGGTAACTGGTTCCAGAGAGCTGGGGCAGCCACAGAGAAGGCCCTCCCCCTGGGCCCGCCAGCCGGCATTGTTTAGCTGACGGCACCCGGAGGAGACCAACTCTGTGGGATCTTACTGGTCACTGGGAGCTATGTGGTAGAAGGAGGTCTCGAAAAGCCTAAAGACCTGGCTTTAACAGTCAGCTTGGGGACCCAGTGGAGGAATATCACAGTGGCTGATTGGTTAACAACAGATCCCACCTCCCCACCACCCAGTCCCCACCTTCCCCATCTGTAACTAGATCCTAGCATTTGTTGCTATTAATTTATTTTGTTTTTAGTACACACACACACACACACACATCTATCTATCTATCTATCTATCTATCTATCTATCTATCTATCTATCTATCTATCTATCTATCTTTTCTGATTGTAAGCCACCCAGAGTTACCCTGTGATAAGATGAGTGGCAAATAAATAAATAAATGGCAAGAAGTAACTTGCAAAAAAGTGATACAGAACAGCTTCATCCATCCGGCCACTTCCATATTCTAGTAATATATTCTGCCCTATACTGACAGATCAGGCCTTCAAGCTGGTATTTCCAAAGTCAGCCTTAGAGACATTGGCAAGCAGCATTGAGTAAATGTATTGCATGCCTGAATAAAATCCAATTTTAAATAAAGCTCTTTTAGCTTGTATGACATTCATGTAGGAGAGAGTATCAACACCACTGTTAAAAGCTACGAAACTCTAGCAATTGGGGCTGGCTTTCTGTTTCTCCTGATGTGCCTATAAACTCCTAGAACTGAGTCTGTGATGTTACAATAATTTCTTTGCCAAGAGGACGTGCTGAAATAAACATAGGATTATGACTCTCCCCATAAAAAAAAAAAAATCAAGTGAAGAAGGGGGTGATGGAAAGGTTCTGGGGACAGGGGGAAGAAAGCTTCCATGCAAATATTGGCAGTATCCTTAATTAGCAAAAATAATGAGGGGAGAGAAGAAAAAAAATAGGTCAAGTACTAGATTTTTTATTTTAAAAGTCCATTCACATGGCAGTCAGAAAAAAAAAAGGCATCTTCAGCAGGAACAATTCAACAAAATAATTCTCATACTACATTTTTGGAATCAAGGACATGTTACCTTTTTTTTTTTTTTGCTTTAATTTATATGCCACCCTTCTCCGGAGACTCAGGGCGGCTTACAATGTGTTAAGCAATAGCCTTCATACTTTTGTATATTTATACAAAGTCATTTTATTGCCCCCACAATCTGGGTCCTCATTTCACCTACCTTTGAAAGGATGGAAGGCTGAGTCAACCTTGAGCCTGGTGAGATTTGAACTTGCAGTAATTGCAAGCAGCAGATGTTAATAACAGTGTTTAGTCCACTGTACTACAGGCTCTTGTCTTAAGGCAGTTGAACTGGATCTTTGGCTTGTCCAGAATAGAAAGTAAAGTAGGACCAGAGCTGGTTAATATTTAGGTGGGAGCCCAACAAGCCCGCCCCCCTCCCCCGAGATTTTAATATCGAGATCTCCATTTATGAGAAACAAATATAGGCTTAGATGAACAAATGAGGAAACTTCTCTGGTAATGTCTATACTAGGCCTTTAAACTACTCTTTCCTGTTCACATGCTAGCTTGACCGAAAGTAATTTAAGAAAACATGCTAGACTCAGACAGCAGCTTGCAACGTATTTAGTCCGAACTGCAGGCTTCTACGTCCTTCCATTCTGTCCCCCACCCCCAGAATAAAAGACTTGGAAGGGACCTTGGCTATCTTCTAGTCCAACCCCCAAACATCGTTGATTTTTGGTACTAATGATGAAGCAGCCTAGGAACACAGAAAAGCTTGAGAAGATTTTCCATTCCTTGGGGTACCTATTTGTATATAGGCAATGTGTATTAACTTACACATACAAAATTAATCTTAGTGTTTAATGCGAGAAAAGGAAATATTTGGAACATTGGGAGTCATACTAAGTGTATTAATGTCATTCACTGCAATGAAATGTACAATTATTTAAATCAAATTTATTTCTTCTGCTGACCCCACCCACTTTGTCCTGATAGCTATTTTTTTTTTTTTGCATCTGCCACTCAAAGCAAGGGTGGACTTTATGAATTTTTAACCTAGACGAGATATTGTTGATTGAGTTGATAGTGGGTCCTCTCAGTTAACTAGGAAACTGACAACGTAACTGTGTCCTGGCTTATTAAAAAATAAGACATGCTGATTTCAGTGTGTTTCTTCCTGGGTAACATGGCTTCCATGTTTAGAGCTTGGCAACACGGAATGGAAAGAGATGCTAGTTTTCATGTTAGTTTGGAGAATGATGGACAGATGAGAAGAAAGCATTGAGATGGATCTCACGGGAAAGGGCGGAGGGAGGGGGGAAAATATTCTCAACATGTCTATACATGTTCCTGGATGACAATACAGAAGAACAAGACACCTGGAAACAAAATAGCTCCAAAAAGGAAAAATGAGAAAACCTGAAAGAGCTTCAATAGAACTTGGACAGCTCCCTAGGGCTGTGGCAAACAAAGGGGGAATGTGTTATTATGGGACACAGCTCAGTGGAACAGATTCCCCTAAAACAAATTCTAAAATCTTCTTTTCTAATAGACTGCATTCCCACATTGCAACGAGCCAGAATTTACTTGGTTTTAGTTGGGTTTGTCATGTGAACTGAGCCATTGTGGTTTGTGAACTATGCTGCATGTTGGCATAATATGAAACAACTCAGGCAGTCATGGTTTATTCAATAAACCATGTCTAAAAACAGACACTTATTGTTATGAGTAAAATCAAAGTTATATATGCCCACGTGAGTGTAATTACAATATAAAAGTAAAAAAAATCTGAGTTCTGAAGTAACAGAGCTTTGCTATAACCAGAATCTCATTATAGAATGATAGAATTCTGAACGCATATTCTGACTTACGTAGCCTGATGGATGACCAAGATGGGAGGAAAAGGTATTGCACATATCCATTGACATAAGCTCATTGGTAACCAATTCTATGATGATAATAATAATTGCAAAAGGCAGTTTTACTAGGAAGAGCTTACCTCCTGTGACAATACCTTTAACACCACTGAATAACAACATCTGCCTACCCCCAGGTCTTGATAGGTAGGTAAAAATCCAGTCTGAACATCTGGCTGAGTGTAACCAACTCTAATAATAATCAGCTATGCTGCAGTGTAGACAATAGCTGTGTTTTTGCCAACTTACCAAATCAAGGCTATTGGAAGGGTCAATTTGTTGTCTGAGGCTTCCATTGCAGCTCTCTCACATGCATTCAAAGTGCTGCAGCATTGCTCATCGGTTGCTATAAATGCCTGTGAAGCTAGCCATATGGCAAGTGGAAAACAGTGCTGGAAAGGCTTCCATACACGATGCTCTTGCTGCTAAATGAGGATTTCATTCCTGAGATACAGATTTCACACGCACAAATCTCTGGAGAAGACTTGTCAGCAAGGCTACAAGAATTTGCAGCAGCCTGTTTTAACTCACAGGAGAAGTCTGCTTACACCTTTTAGCAACTGCGCTGTTTTTAAACCCTTCTAAACTCTGTACTTCATTTGTTTAGAAAAGGGTAAAAGTCCCATTGTTTGGCTGCATCAGATCTAAGCTCTTTTATCAACCCATTCTCCCAGCACGGTCTATGTGGAATTCCTACTCACTCCCTGGCCCCAGATAATGCTACTGTGTGCTTCTGGAAGCTTTAGATGAAATTTCCCAATTTACAGATCCGTGTTGTGTTCTTGTAAATAGTCCAACACAGCTAAGGCATCTGCCAAAGTGTGATTTTTTTCCCTGTCAGATAAACTCTAGTTGTTACTTATTTCTTCATTATTTTATAATGAAAGTTAACTTTTTCTGTAGTGAAGTCAAAGGATCAGAAACTTTCCTGAATTTGTAAGCAACATTCTGGGGATTTAAAAACAAAGGTTGTTTAGAAAATGCCCTTGAATTTCACATATATTCCCTGACCAAGCCCTCCCAGGATGGTCACAGAATTACAGAAAAAGCTATCATTATTATGAAAATACAAAGATGTTTTCTCCATTTGTCTTCAAACTAGAATTGATAATCTCCAAAGAAATTGACTGGTAGCAAAATGAAACACACAACTCTTCCTACAACAAAGACGATTTATTTATTTGTTTGTCTATAGTTTGCTTGTGTCAGAGGTGGAAGAACTAGCTCAGAGGATTAGCTCTGGACCAGAATGCTAATCATTCATGATTAGTGACCATACTGGTTGGAGTTGGAATTACCTTATGTCTACTGGTATCTGAAGGACCATAGGTTCCTTCATCCCATACTTGTGGAACTCAGTGCCAATACCTGCAGTGAAGACTGTTAATTTTCAGATATTAATTGATAAATGTATTGGGGAAGGCCTATATCATCAACAAAAGCTAAAGAATATCCTAGAGTAGTGATGGCTAACCTTTTTGCCATCATGTACCAAAAGCAGGGGAAGCGCGCTTTTAGAACCGGCACATTCTAGAAGGTTCTAGAATGTGCCAAAATGAACAAATTAACATTAGAATTAAATGAGAAAGAAGACTCAGAATATTATATGGTGTGGGATGATTGGCCCATACCCATAATTCTATGCACTCTGCGCATGTGTGTGCAACCCTCCCTGTGCTCCCCCTACTTTTGGCATACAATCTCCCCAGGCTCCAGAGCCTCTCTAGGAGCCTGGGGAGGGTGAAAACGGCCTTCCCCATCCCCCCGCAGGCCCTCCGGAGGCTGGAAACAGCCCATTTGCCAACTTCTGGAAGTTGGCAAATGGGACGTTTCCGGCCTCCGGAGGGCCTCTTGGGGGGGGGGAGGCCATTTTTGCCCTCCCCAGGCTCCTAGAGAGGAGCCTAGGGAAAAAAACCAGGCCTTTCCCCACCCCCCAGGCCCTCAGGAGGCAGGAAACAGTCTGTTTCCCTACTTCCGAGTGGCCCAGAAGGCCTGAAAAATCAGCTGGCGGAGCAGAGCTTGCGTGCCCACCAATATGGCTCCATGTGCCACCTGTGGCATGCATGCCATAGGTTTGCCATCATGATCCTAGAGCATTGTGTTTCAGTTGCTGGAGACAAAGAGAAAGGAAAACTTTCCAGTTCAATGTGCAACTTCATGCACATCGAAGGGACCATAACTTCTGAAAATAGAATGTTAAAGAAAATATCTTTTCTCCATTTGATCTTGGATGCAGTTGATCTAATCACTTCAAATGAGATCCAGTAGCAGAATAAATGTAGGCTGGATTTTGGTGTTTATAGACTCACTTGGTTACTATATGGAAGATAGTATATGGAGGAGGTTTTGATAAGCTATGGGAGGAAGCCAGTAACTGAGACTGAAAAAGAAATCAAGAACAAAGGATAATCAGGATCCAAAAACAAGCCAAGCAAAAAGAATGAAGACAAATGTTGTCAGCATTAAGGGATGGGGGAACATTCAAAGGCTCATAAAGAAGAGGCTGTTGCTGAAGCAAAGTTTAGCTGGTGTAGTGTCTTCCTGTCTATGATGGTCCAATGGCCAACCTGAATATGTATTCACATATAATTAGTTTGGATTTCTTTCAGATAGACTCCAGGGAAGTGACCTGTACTTTCCCAGTCATTGGCCTCCACATTATTTTAAAGCAATTCTCATTTCATTCTACAAGAGCATTCCATTTTGAACTAGCCTAAAGCTGCTCCAGATTCTCTGCCATATTTATACAGATGTATTAAACCAGTTCAAGGAAAAAGAAATGTTTGTTTTAAATTAAGCTTTACAAGAAATATGCGGAGAATAGCATCCTTTTTGGCAGCTATCTCTTTGAGATCTTTAAAAAGGAAGGAAGAAGTTGCAGAGAAGGAGGAGGAGGAGGGAAAGAGCTGGAGGGGAATAAAACAGACTCTGCGGATCTCACACTCAAAAGCTCTCCTGCACAATGAGATTAGCATGATGTGATCATTTTGATGCCAAGGTGCTAACACAATAATACATGTAAGTTTGCCAACTTTTTAAATGGAATGTATTTGATTATTTGCTTTTAATTAGGGTGAATTTTGGAGAATATACAGGACAATTTGTGATCTACACAAAGCTTGCTGTGGAAAGATGATGCATTCTCCCTAAAAGATGGTTTAGGCATTGTTCTTTTTCAAGCTGTGGTGAATGAGATTTATCGGTACTGTTAAACGTTTTCGTCTCATTGCTCTTCTGCCATTCTGTTTCAGCTGGCTGGCAAAACTCAGCAGGCATGAGAAAATATGGATACAATTCCAAATTTACTTGCTTGGGAATGAGACTCATCGAAATCAATATGACTTAACTTCTCAGTGGACTACCAATCTTTTATCAGTGAATGATCTTAATATTCTAATGCTGAATTGAGCATGAGCTCCAGGGTATTATCACCTTTGATGATAACATCAACAAGGGAGGGATGAAGCTAAACATAATTCATAGAAGCAGTGACAGCAAGTGGGCCTTTGTGAGCAAAGGAAGATAACCAGGGGTGGGCTGCTACGGGTTTGCCCGGGTATAGGAGAATCCGTAGCTAACATTATGGCTGGTTTGGAGAACCTTCAAATCCCACCACTGGCTGGCCCCTCCCACACTCCCCTCCCCTCCCAGGAGTCTCCACGGGGCCTGTTTTGTATGCGAGTTCAGTGCAGGGCCGCATGGAGGCTCGGAGAGGGGGAAAAATGGGCCACCCGGAAGCTCTGGATGGCCTCTGGAGCCTTGGAGAGGCAGTTTTTGCCCTCCCAGAGGCTTGAGGAAAGCCTCTGGAGCCTGGGAAAGGCGAAAACACCCCTTCCCTGCTGTGGTGCAGGAGGCTGACTAGGCCACACCCACCATGACCACGCCCACCCAGCAACCGGGCAGAGAACCTGCTGCTGAAATTTTTGAAGCGTACCCTGAAGATAACTTAACCAGGAAAAAAAGGACTCCAAAATCAAATCTGGAGGAAGGCAAAGGAAAACATTTATGTATTATTACTAAGAAAATTGTATAGACATTGTTGAAACTTGTAGACAAGTTTTCATGCCAAGTGATGAGAAGCCCAGTTTGGCTGGCATTTATTTAGAAGAATAAAAGACCACATTTTCATGAATGGATCGGCAGTTGAAGCCATTGGTCAAACCACAGTTGCAAGGAATTCTGCTCATTAATGGTGCCAATACTAAAAGAGGGGTACAAAGAGACATACAATTGGAACATAGAAAATAAGAATCAGGAACAAGGAAATTGGAAAAAGTTGAAATGAAGCATATTCAGTTGGATATTTTAGGAATAAGTGAACCTAAGTGGACAAAAATGAGCAGTTTTAAATTACATGTGTACATTAACAGATGGCTAGTAGATTCAGGGCAGACAGATAATAATGGTATTTGGAAAAAAAAAACATACCGTATTTTTTGGAGTATAAGACACACTCCTTATACACCAAATAGAGCCATATTTTGCCTCTTAAAACCCCACACTGCTCATCAATTTTTCCGAAAAATGGGCCCATTTTTCACAAAATGGGGGTGTTTTTGCCCTTCCCCAGCCCCCAGGAGCACTCTGCAGGCTCCCAAACCTCTGTGCACCCCATTTTTCACAAACCGGTAGGGAAGGTAAATGAATTTCACCCCGAGTATATGCACCAGCCATAGATGCAATGGTGGGAAGTACTGAGGAATTCCAGGCAAACTATAGGAGGTTTAATGAGAAGAAGGACTGGGGGGTGACATGATAGCAGTGTTCCAATATCTCAGGGTCTGCCACAAAAAAGAGGGAGTCAAGCTATTCTCCAAAGCACCTGAAAGCAAACAAGAAGCAATGGATGGAAACTAATCAAGGAGAGAAGCAATCTAGGACTAAGGAGAAATTTCCTGACAGTTAGAACAAATAACCAGTGGAACAATTTGCCTCTAGAAGTTGTGGATTCTCCAACACTGGAGGTTTTTAAGAAGAGATTGGACAACCATTTGTCTGAAATGGTATACGGTTTCCTGCCTAAGCAGGGGGTTGGACTAGAAGATCTCCAAGGTCCCTTCAATCTATTCTATTCTATTCTATTCTATTCTATTCTATTCTATTCTATTCTATTCTATTCTATTCTATTCTATCCAAAATTCAGTAAATACTGTAGTACTAATTATATATAGAGGGAAAAAAGAAAGTTGTAGAAATGAATGAATCTGGGAATTCAGGAAGATTTGGATTGGATAAATGCAATAATTAAGAAAATATATTTAGGGTTTTTGAAGAAAATTCTTCATTCATTGCCAACACTTGCCTCAAGAAACATAAACAGAACTCTGCACTTGGACATCAGCTGATGAATATCATTGCTGTTGTAGCTCACCAGCTGCCAGCGGAGACTTGGACAATGAGGAGGTTGGGGAGGAACTTGGGCCAGTTCTGGAGTCTGGGGAAGGCTCTGATGGAAGTTCTGTGTGGGATGCAGAATGTGAAAGAAAGGAGGAAAACTTCAAAGAAAATGAGGCAAAAAATAAAAACATGAGACACATTTTTAAGAAGATCAGCCAAATTATAGGAAAAATGTACAGTTAAAGGAGTATTTTACAAGAATAATCATAGAAGTCTAATAGAGGTCAATGTAAGGATATCAGAGCGATTACAGAAGAGTTATCCTTACTAGAAGTAGGTTGAGATGATGAGTATTCTTCTATGCAATTTACAGGCATTGATCTAAACTCAATGGCATCTAATTAACTAACATAAAGAAAGTGGAAATAAAACTGCAGGGACCTTGAGGAATACTGAGTGGCCTCTTCAGATTGGTAGTCATTTTCTTAAGTGATACCTGGAAAAACAAAACCACTTCTTGCTTTCTCTCCTTTTTTCACTATTCTTTTATAATTTTTCTTTAGCAGGGGTGAGAGATAGGAATTCATTTATTTATTTACCACATTTGGAAACAGCCCATCTCCCTCACAGAGGGACTCCAGAGGAATGGTTAACAAGCAGCTCGTGCTGAAGTTTTTAACCAAAGATAAAGGGTTTCTGCTCTTGGTTTCAAACAAACACAACGACTACAATTCTAAACATCTAAAATTGCAACATAAGCCACTTTTTCAGTGTCACTGTAACTTCGAATGGCTACTAAGAGAACTGTTGTAAGTCAAGGACTACCTGTATTCCTGCTGCAAAAGTCTCACTGTGGTGACAAATATCTATTGAGGAGAACACCTGCCTCTGTCCTGTGTAAGGTGCTCCATAACCTCCTTTTTGCAGCCTTCAGAAAATTATTTTATTTATTTCATTAATTAGATTTGCAAGGTTGCTGAATCATAATATGGATCCAGTATATGGTATACATTAAAAAATTAAAAAGAGGATATAGGAAAAAAAATGGAGCAATTACTAAAGTAATAAAAGAACTTAAAAAATACCCACACCAGTCAGATAAGACAAAAGTTGATTTCAATGCAATTGGGGTTTTTTTTAGTCTTATTTAGTCCCAAAACAAAGCAGGCATGAATTATCATTCCACCAGACATCTAATTTGTAGCCCTTGGAAGCAGAAAACTGTAAAAATAAAAATAAAGTGCAGCTCTCAGATGGAGAGAAAAAAGTTTTGTGCCCCTGCTAATATGGTCTGGGAAGCAAATTGGCCAATGAGAGAGGAATCCTCCCTTCAGGCATGAAAATATGGGCTTGGCACACTTTTTACACTTGGAACCGGGCATAGGGAGATAGCCATTAACATCTTATAGCAACCCAGGAAATTGCAACTCAGACGAGAGGTTTCCAATTTATTGTTTAGGGATGTGTGGATGAGTAAAATTCCAGTCCACTTTACTACTTGTGACAGGAGAGTGGTATTCAGGTCCAGCAGTTTTTGAATAAAACTTTAAAACTTTACATTTGTAACATTTTCTTATGGGTATTTCTCATGAATTTAGGTACTGAAAAAATTTAAAAACAAATTGGCTGGATTTTAATTTTTTTACAAACACAGTTCATGATGTAGGTTTCTTTAGCATCAAGTTCCTTGATGTAAGCTCTTTTTTCCCTCCACTTTTTTAATAGAACTTTTAAGAAGTATGCTTGATTTTTTTTAAAAACCAGAGAATGGCAAATGCCAGTTAGACTTAGATGCTAGTATCCATTGGAGTGGAGAGCTTTAATCTTCTCCCTATGAAATCCATGATGGACTTCTACTACATTCATCTATCTATCTATCTATCTATCTATCTATCTATCTATCTATCTATCTATCTATCTATACACTGCTCAAAAAAATAAAGGGAACACAAGCAGAAGACATCCGAGATCTGAATTAATGAAACAACTTTATTAAATACTTTGTTCGTTACATACAGTAGTTTTGTGTTCCCTTTAGTTGTTTGACCAGTGTATAAACTACTGTATGTAAAGAACAAAGTATTTAATAAGGCTATTTCATTCATTCAGATCTCGGAGGTCTTCTGCTTGTGTTCCCTTTATTTTTTTGAGCTGTGTATATATATATATATATATATATATATATATATATATATATATATATATATATATATATATATATATATATATATATATATATATAATAATATAATAAAAGAAATAAATTTTTCTTTTCTTTAATAAAAGAAAAACTTTAAAGAAAAAATAGAGTTTGAGTGTATGGAGAATGCTTAACACTGGGCAGCTAGGTTGCTAAAAAAAAGAGTGAAGACTTCCCAAGTCTAAAAGAGGAAGAGGTTAAAATGTTTTTTCAGGGGAAAATAAAAACTGTGGAGAATGGCTGCTACTCATAAGTAAGTTCCAGTATATGTAATTTAAAGACAGTAGTATGTGAGTAAAAGCTCCCACATCCACTTTAATGCAGAAAAGGCATGTCTGGAATCCTTCCTTCCTTCCTTCCTTCCTTCCTTCCTTCCTTCCTTCCTTCCTTCCTTCCTTCTTCCCTCCCTCCCTCCCTCCTCCACCCACCCATCCACATTCCTGTAATTAACAGAAGATCAAGTCTAAAATATACTGCCTAGAGAAGTTGATAACATTGCTATCATATAGGCATAGCAAATCAGCATCATTTTCTCCAGCATTTGATGAAGGTTATGATTTGTCTTTAGAAGAAGAAGGTAACAATCTAATTATTATTAAAATTAAGGTACATATAGTATTTAATATTGGGGTTACTTTGCAGCTTGCAAAAACTTGTTTCTTCTCACCCACCAGAAACCAGGAGGCAAGACATACGTTGTGAGCAATTGTACAAGCCTTTTTACCTACGTACTTTTTCAAATGGACATGTATATTTAAAATCCCCCACCTCCTTAAACAATAGAAGGAAACAAATGGTTGACAATAACAACGGCAGCAGCTCTCCAACAAAAGCATGCAATTATTACAATTATACTATCCTTGATTAGACTCCCATGCATTGCATTTCAATGTAATTGATGTTGTAGGTTGACACATTGGACACCAAATATTCTCGCCTGTCCCTTTACTCTTTTGTTTCAGAGCCTGATTTGCATTTTCTATGCTTTTAGTAATAAAGACTTAGCACTTTTCCTCCATTAGAAAAAAAGAGAGAGAGAGACACACACACACATACATACACACACACACACACATACAATAATCTGCAACTCGGCACTTGTTTAAGGATTCTGACCCCCCAAAATACCACTTTGCTTCACACATTAGCTGCTTACAAAGAAAGGAGCTAATGTATCATCTAATTGGGCAAACCACTGCATCTGATTTCTCTCAATCAGACTATTAGCTTCGTAATTACCCATCTGCCTCATGTGGAAAAACGGCAAGGCGAACACCCAGCTAATAACATTCTCAAGAGCTCTCCAGTATCCTGAGAGGAGAACAATGTTGTGTGATAGAGTCCCTAACCATTTAAGTGCCAAGAAGGTCTCTGCAATATGGGAGAGTTTGTTAACCTTCCCAGGATGAACGGGGTTAATGATTTGTCTTTAATTAGTTTGAGTTTTGTGGGTCTGTTTGGAGTTTTTGTTTGGTGTGTGTGTGTTGGGAAACAAATGATAGCAAAGAAACTCCCCGAAGTATCTTCTCGGCTTGTTCCAAAATATATTTGTTGGAGAGCAGGGTAGCCTCTCAGAGCAAGGTGGTATTGTTGTTTGTAGCAAAACAAAAAGATTCAGATGCCTTTTTATAGCTAATATTTTTTCCCACTAACCCCCCTCCTTTTCTGTGTGGATGGATGGATAAATAGATAGATAGATGCATCGCTATATGCATTTTGTTTAGAATGGGATGGGCAATATGTATCTTTTATCAATAATAGTCATCTGTATCCCCTGGTGTGTAACATCTAGTAAAAATGTGTATGTTATCTTTCTCATCTCCATTTCATTGGCAATGGGAAAATGGGAAAACTCTCAATGAAATGCCATACTGAAATTTGTGCGCTGTTTTACTAGATGTGATGGCAGACAGAACTATAGTCCACTTCTAAGTTAACCACATGACATTTCCAAAAGGAGGAGAGAAAAGTCACTATTATTCAGCGTAGGCTTTGATGAATGACCGAAATGAACCTGTAATTTGATTCAGTTGAAAAGTGCTTCTCATGATTATTCCATCTACTGTCCTATTTGAAAATTATTTTACATTTTTAATAGAATCAGATGCATCAGAATTGTTCCATAGTTAAATGTATAGACCCACAGACACCCATATTTATCCTTGAGTATGGCAATCTTGTTATAAATTGGAATCAAAGGGGCTATTTAATCAAGTATGAAAGAACCTGAAGAGACTGGTGATCAGATGAGTCAGAACCATAGACAGCTCACCAAGACAATAATTCAAAGGCAATAAATTGCTTGAAGGATTGCTCCAGCAATAATCTCTTATAAATATTGACTTTAAGTAGTTCAGCACCCAAACAGTATCTTCAGCACATTAACCTTAGAGAAGAATGTTTTGGCTATAAAGGAACTTTGCTTATGTTGGAAGTCCTTTGACTGGCTGAACTTGAAAGTATTGCTAGAGGAACTTATAAAACTGTTTTATTTATGTCTAAAAATTACCCATTGTACACAAGGAATCATAGAATAGCATTAATATAAAGCAGGGGTGAAATCCAGTAGGTTCTGACAAGTTCTGGAGAACCGGCAGTGGAAATTTTGAGCTGTTCGGAGAACCAGCAGCGGAAATTTTGAGCAGTTTGGAGATCTGGCAAATATTACCTCTGGCTGGCCCCAGAGTGGGGTGGGAATGGAGATTTTGCAATATCCGTCCCCCAGGAGTGGGGAGGGAATGGAGATTTTGCAGTCTCCTTCCCCTGGAATGGGATGGGAATGGAGATTTTGCAGTATCCTTCCCCTGCCAAGCCCACTAAGCTAGTAGTGGGTTGCACCTGATTTGGACTGATTCTATAGAACCGGTAGTAAAACTGGTGGGAGGCTCCGCCCACTGACCCTGACATCATGAGAAGCGATCTGTGCATGCGCAGAAGCGTGATCCCGTTGCAAACCGGTAGTAAAGGTAAGTAGAACCCACCCCTGCACTAAACCATGCTCACCAAGTCACACCACACCCACCAAGCCACGTCCACAGAACCGGTAGTAAAAAATTTGGATTTCACCACTGATATAAAGTAATATATGCATAAATGCAATATAATAAAAATGATAATATCAGTAAAAAGGTATAAATACTATTAGAACAGCAAGTCAGCAAAGAAATAGAACAATTAAACATAAAAATATTTAAAAAATTATTGAGAAAAAAGGAATATTTTGAATTTGCTAATCTCATAATTTGCTAATGTATCATGAAGATGATAAAGATGAAGATGAACCTTTACGAGATCATTTATGAGATCATCCCACGACACGGGGTGAGATATCAGCAATACGCGGATGATACCCAGCTGTATATCTCTACCCCTCGTCAATTCAGTGATGTGGTGGATGTGATGTGCCGGTGCCTGGAGGCTGTGAGGGTCTGGATGGAAGTCAACAGGCTCAGACTTAACCCAGACAAGACCGAATGGCTGTGGGTATTGCCTCCTAAAGACTATGTCGATTGTCCATCCTTGGTTCCGGGGGGGGGGAGAAATTGTCCTCCTCAGAACGGGCTCACAATTTGGGTGTCCTTCTAGACTCACAGCTAAGATTAGAGCAACATCTGACTGCTGTGGCTAGGGGGAACTTTGCACAGGTTCGCCTGGTGCACCAATTGCGACCCTACTTGGATCGGGAGGCTCTCCTCACAGTCACTCATGCCCTTGTCACCTCACGGTTGGATTATTGCAATGCGCTCTACATGGGGCTACCCTTGAAAAGTGTTTGGAGACTACAGTTGGTCCAGAACGCAGCCGCGCGAGCTGTCATGGGTGCACCTAGGTACACCCACATTACACCAATTCTCCGCGAGCTGCACTGGCTCCCTATTGGTCTCCAGTCACAATTCAAGGTGTTGGTTATTACCTTTAAAGCCCTACATGGCTCAGGGCCAGGTTATCTTCGAGACCGCCTTCTACCACATAGCTCCCAGTGACTGGTAAGATCCCACAGAATTGGTCTCCTCAGGGTCCCGTCAGCTAAACAATGTCGGCTGGTGGGCCCGCAGGGGAGGGCCTTCTCTGTGGCTGCCCCAGCTCTCTGGAACTAGTTACCTCCTGAGGTCCAGACCATCTCCACCCTATTGGCCTTCCGAAAAGCGGTGAAAACCTGGCTTTTCCGGCAGGCCTGGAACCGTTGATCTCGCTCTTATGATCTGGCAAGATCCGGCCATGAATGGTGTGAATGAGTTTTTAATGTTTTTAATTTTTCAATGTCTTTTTATAATGATTTTTTAAAAGTATTGTGAGCCGCCCTGAGTCTTCGGAAAGGAGCGGCATATAAATTTAATTAATTTAATTAATTTAATTAAATTTACAATCTTATGGCTGCAATTTCCTATTATTTTTGTAGTAGGGTCTGAGGTAAGGATGAGTTAGTAGAATAAAACTTTGTAAAGAAATTAATGAATCTGAGTTGAAAAGGAGTTTATTAATTGTAGTTTTGCTAAAAGAAAAAACTCTTTTAAATTGAGAGGAAATACAATTGAGATCCATGCAGCTTGTTTAAAGCATTATATATATTTATAATGGACCCATTATTTTCATAGGAGATACATGTAAACATTAGGCTACACATTTTATCAACTGCAGAAAGTTTTTCTATAACAAGAAGATATATTCTATAAAAAGGGTTAATAGGAAATGGATCTCCTGAAAGTTCCCTGGATAATTTGGATTGAATCAGTCACAACAACAGTAGGGTGTTGTCCATGTAAAGTAAAATGTTGAAATGAAGAAAAGATTGACTTTTCTGGGAAATATTGTCAGCTCAATTAAGTCTGGGTACTTAATATAATAGTGATTATCTATCTATCTATCTATCTATCTATCTATCTATCTATCTATCTATCTATCCATCCATCCATCCATCTATCTAAACATTTCTATGCTACCATATTCCAGGAGGCTCTAAACACAGATCTATAGTATAGCATCTATAATTATTTCTTTGTTGGCATGTATTTTCATTACAGAGATAAATGATTAAGGTGATTAAAAACTTCGATGAATGCCACTACTGTGATATTAAATCACCTGTATCAAGGAGTTTCCATTCTCTTCTTCTCCCTCCCCCCTCTCTCTTTCTCCCTCTCCCCCCTGTCTCTACCATTTGTCTGAAATGTGAAGGGTTTCTTGTCTGAGCAGGGGGGTTGGATTGGAAGACCTCCAAGGTCCCTTCCAACTCGGCTATTCTCTCCCTTTCTCCCTCTTTTTGTGTGCATGCGCGCATGTGTGTGCGTGTGTGTGTGTGTGTGAGACAGAGAGAGAGAGAGCGCACAAGTTTTGCATATGCATAAATATCTGTAGAGGCTTATGTCTTCTCTGTTCAGTTTTGCGGTTAAGATAGATGTTATTTATTTGTTAATCTTTCACTTATGTATATTCAGGTGTAAATTATTCCAAGATGATTTCAAGTAGCATTAAAATTCATTTTAAAATAAAATATAATAAATGCATCAGCACACAATAAATTATCAAGATCTTTCTTACAAGGGAACTGGTGCTAGAAGAAAAGTTTAATCCTAGTGATTTCTTTATTTGTTCCTGCTTCTTAATTTTTCTCTTCCTGGCCATTGGTGGTTGATGAATTTTGTAGAATAGGGTTAGAGAGCAAATCAGACAATAGCAAATAAAGAATTAAGATGCCTGTACATTAATGCTCAGAGTATGGGGAACAAACAGGAAGAACTAGAAGTCCTAGTATATAAGAACAGATATAATAGTGTTGTTTTTATTGAAACTTGGTGGGATGGAAGCCATGATTGGAACATATTGATATAAATTGCTCAAAAGAAACAGATCCAACAAAAGAGAGGACAGAGTTGTATTGTATGAAAGAATTACTATACCTCTACAGAATACACAATAACAAGGATGAAAGCTTTCTTGAAAGTACCTGAGTATTATAGACCACCCAACTAAGCAGAGGAAATAGATGAACATTTTCCTAATCAGTTAACAAGAAACACACCCTTGAAATAACGGGGGACTTTAATTACCCAAACATCAACTGGGAGACAAACTTTGCAGTGAGTGGGACGAGTACCTAATGTGCCTAGCTGACAACTTAGTCATACAAAAGTTTGAGGGGGGAACTAGAGGGTCAACTATAGTGGACTTAATTCTTACCAATTGGGGTGAAATGGTTGGAGGAATGGCCATTGTAGGAACTCTGGGGCAGAATGTGTTGCATAAATTTGAGGATCAGACTCAATAAATGATCAGGAACAAAGTATTCAAAACAAAGTACTATTTATTTACAGTAGGCATTCTATATTCTCTGAATGATTGCAGATAGAAGCGAGTAGGAGGTGCGTACATCCCCTTTTTATAACAATAAGGCGGAGTTATAGGTAGGAGTGGTTACATATGAATACATTAAGAAAGGAAGGGTGGATTAACCCCTGATGTTCTATGAACATATATTATCTCCATTTGAGAATAAGGCATTTACTCGTGACAAATCCCCCTCTAAATGCCGATTCGACATACAACAGTAATTACACTCAGATTCAGAACAATATAAAACTTGTAGTTTTGAAGTTAAATATTTGTGTTGCTTTGATTGCAAAGGCTTAGTCAGTATGTCAGCTATTTGTTCTGAGGTTTTGCAATGAATAGCTTTAATGAATCCATTTTGAGATAATTGTCTTACATGTTTGAATTTAATATCTATATGTCTAGATCTTTGACCAATAGCATCAGACCTAGATATCTCTATAGCAGCTTTGTTATCTTCATGTATAATAAAAGGTAATGAAGGGCTCTTCCAGACATCTGATAACAAATCATTAAACCATACAAGATTATTAGAGGCTTTAGACAAACAAACATATTCTGCCTCAGTAGTTGATGTGGCTACTAGATCTTGTTTCCCAGTATACCAGTAGACTGGACAATTGTTAAGAAAAAATATATAGCCTGAAGTGCTTTTTCTGCACTTAGTGTCACCTGCCCAATCTGCATCAGCGTAACAAGTGAGAATGGGTTCATTAACATTGTTGGGTTCCAACAGTAGACAGAAGTCTAAGCTGTGCTTCAGATATCTTAGTATTCGTTTAATGGCTTCCCAATGATACATTAAGGGTTTACTAACGTATCTAGATAATAAATTAAGGGGTAGAGCAATATCAGGTCTAGTCCAATTAGATATATACAAAAGGGAACCAATAACTGATCTGTAAAGTGTATTATCTTTAAATTCAGGGGATGACTCATTCATGTTTCTTAAAAAATCAGTTTGCATTGGAGTATCACAAGGCTTTGCATCATTTAAATTACATTTATTCAGGAGTTCTATAATTTTATCTTTTTGAGATAATTTAAATCCCTTTTTTGTCTTGCTGATTTGAACTCCAAGATATTTATTTACTTTTCCTAGTGATTTCAAAGAAAAATGTTCATTTAGTTTCATTACAAATGTATCTCTTTTCTCTTTATGTTTACCAATATATAAAATGTCATCCACATAAATTAACACAAATTCTAGTGAATCACCATCCTTTCTGACAAAGAAACAATTGTCTGCCGTTGTAGCATTGAAATTCATAGTTTTGAGTACATTGACCAAACATTCATACCAACGTTTGCCGGATTGTTTTAGTCCGTGCAAACTTTTGTTCAATAACCAAGTTTCAATCCTATTTGTATATTGACTATGAGGGGCTCTTACATATATCTCTTTATCAAGCTTTGCGTGTAAGTATGCAGTTTGTATGTCATATTGAAAGACATCAAGATTAAGTGCGGAGGCTATAACTAAAGCTGTCTTAACACTTTCAGTCCTTACAGTGGGAGAATATGTATCTGTATAATCCTCAGGATACTTTTGAGCATAACCCTGTGCAACTAATCTAGCTTTATATAATGTGTTACCTTCTTCCAGATTTTTAATTTTGAATATCCACCTGGTGCCTATAATTGTTTTGTCCTTTGGTGCAGGTGTTGGTGTGAATACATTTAATTCTCGTAAACTATCCATTTCTTTGGCCATAGCTAATTCCCATTTTTTTCTTTCTTCAATGGGAAGTTTTAATACTTCCTCGTATGTGTTGGGTATTGATGCTTCATTATTTATATACATTACGTAGTCCTTATATTTGCTTGGTACTTGATTTCTGTTACTCCTAATTGTTTTTTCTGGTTTACTATCGTTATCGTGTAAATATCTTGCTTCCTTTTTAGTTAATGAATCTGTTTTTATTCTGGGGTGATTATGCTCTTCCTTTTCTGTCCTATCTTGGTTTTTAATGTCTGTCTTTGTGATGGGAAATATTTCATTAAGATGTATCTTAGACCAATTGGCCTGTTCATGAAATACAGCTGTTCTAGAAACTATGAATTTGTTATTATTATCAATAAATCTGTATCCTTTTGTACCTGTTTCATATCCCATGAATCTAAGTCTTCTGGATACGTTATCTCCTTTACGTCTCAATTGTTTTGGTATGTGTACATCCTCTGTAACTCCAAATATGTGCATGTGGGTTATTTTAGGTTTTTTATCATACATTAATTCATATGGTGTTTTGTTTATGACACTAGACCAGGTTCTGTTTAGAGTATAATTGGAATATAATAAGGCTTCTGACCAGAATTGTTTTCCTAAGCCAGCATCTTCTAATGTACATCTAATCATGGTTTGTAGTGTTGAGTTTTTTCGTTCTGCCACTCCATTTTGGAATGCAGAAAATGGGCTAGATGTAAAGTGTAACATTCCTTTGTCTTTTAGCCATTGGGAGAATTCTTTTGACATGAATTCAGATCCCCTGTCTGTCATGATTTGTTTTATTTTAATATTGTGTTGTGTTTCTACACGTTTGTAAAATTCTTTAAATCTTTGAAATGTTTCATCTTTGTGTTTTAAAGTATAGACAAATCCATAACGACTATAGTCATCTACAATAGTAAGAAAATACCGTTTTCTATATGTGATTGATGGGGTTAATGGGCCAACTAGGTCCATATGTACCAGGTCAAAAGTGTGATTAGATGATCTTGTTGCTTTTTTTGGTCTGGGGTTAGTTTTGAGTTTTGAGGATTTACATACTGAACATTCCAAATAATTTTTACATTTTTTTATTTTAACACCTTCAGCATGTTCAATCATTTTCTGTATTATGGGAAAGCTAGCATGTCCTAATTTTCTATGTAATATATGTGCACATTCATCATGAATTGGTTTTCCAATTGTTGGTTTTTTGTTATTGAGTGTATCACCAATAGATGTATTTTCATGATTATGATTTGTTTCATGTTCCTCATTGTCACTATTACTGATGTTTTCATTCTCTATGTTAATGTCATTTTCCATGTTTGAATCAATGTTGTGTAGCCATTTTTCTTCTGTAATTAAATATGGTAGGCCTCCTTTGATAATCACATTACCTAAATTTGTTTTGTTTTTCTCTAGAGTTGCTTTTCCCTTTGAGAACACTATATTTATGTCAGAGTCCCTGCTTAGCTTTATTACACTAAGTATGTTATGAGGTATTTCGGGTATTAATAATACCCCCTCTATTTTCCCTAAACCGGGCAAATTTACACTTCCTTTCCCAATAACTTGGACTTCTTCTTGATTGGCTACCTTGATTACAAATTTATCTTCTATGAAGTAAGATAGTATTTTCTTGTCATGTGTTGTGTGATTAGTTGCCCCAGAATCAATGAGCCAAGCATTATCTTTTGAATTTTGTTTGTTGGTTATGGTATGTTTATCTAATCCGTTTAATGATCCAGACTTCCTATCTCTTGAGTTATCTCTGCTCCCTCTATGTTCTCTAAAATTTGGTGAGTGTCTATACCTGTATCTATCAATAGATGATTGTCTGTTGTGATATCTGTTTCTATAGTCTTGTTTTTGTCTTTCTCTAAGAAACTTAGGACAATCTCTTCTACAATGTTCTTTGAATCCACAATTATAACATTCAATTGATTCTCTATGTTTTTCTTGAAATACTACTCTCTTAGTCTGTCTATGTTCCATGTATGTACTTCTGCGGCTTCTTCTTAAATTATCCTCAGCTATTAGTCTATTCGATAAGTTCTCTATGGATAGGTATCCCAAATTAATTGTGTCTAAATGTGATATGTAGTTATCCCATGATGAGTCTAATGAGTTAATGATAACATTTTTCATTGTTTGGTCTGATATTATTTCTCCCCTTAAATGAAGTTCTGCTCTGATTTTGTTTAGTGATATTAAATGTTCACTTACAGTAGTCCCAGGTTTTATCCTGGCTGAGAAGAAATCTTTAGACATTCTCGTTGTAGTTGCTACACTTTCACTGTGAAACAATTTAAACATGCAATGAATTATTTCTGAGACAGTCAGATTATGCTTAGTACTATGATACATAGCAGGAGATATGCTAGATATTAATAAGTAGAATGCTCTGTGATGCAGGCACTCCAATTTTAGAGTCCAAGGTTTTTTGGGAGGGTTAGTTATAAAAAATAATAAATTCTCTTTTAGGAAAACAACCTGAAGTTGTTGACACCATTCCTGTAAATTAATACCGTCTATTCTCAATTTTGGGAAATCATTAGGCAAGTTCCCAATATTATTCGTTGCATTACTTACAACTGGAGGCTGTCCATGATCTTGTAAATGTTGAAAGTTGCAGAATGGTGTAGGAATGCTTGCAATTAGTCTGAACGGTTCTCTCTGTTCTTCATGGCCTCTGTAGTTGTTTGCATGTGTTTGCGCATGCGCGTTGTTCATTTCATCCCTGAAGCTGTCGGGAGAGGTTCTCGCCGCTGTGGCTCTTTCGTAGTGCTCTTCCTCTGATGACTCGGTCTCCGGTTCGACTTTGGGTGTCCAGGTGACGATTGGCGCTTGCTTCCTTTCACCGAAGTTGTCCTGGTTGAGGTCTCTGGCACTTGGAATCATCTGCGGCCTTGGCGAGTATTTGCAAGGTTCTCTGGGTTCAGGAGTTGGCGTTCTTGCCGTCCAGGTAGAAGTGGGTGGATTCTGAGACGTTTGCTTGCTTGCTTGCCTTTTCTTTATTTTTTGATCGGCAGCTTTCGTTGATTTATTTATTATTTTCAGATTTGGGCCAAAGGTTGCAAAAAGCGTTTTCATGGCTGATTCTATTTGCAGCTCAATTGGAGTTTCTTTGATGTCTGTATCAGATTCTTCTGAAGAGTAGAATTTTTCTTTTTTACTTTTCACACTGTGCAGGGCTTTTCACGCTAGACATTTTGAATTCTGTTTTCTGATTGGCTCTGCTTCGCTCATCTTAGTGGTTTGTTGAAACCAAGATGGCTGCCATTCAAAATTTTGCGCGGGACCGTTAGTCTTTCTCTTTGTTATATTTTCATCTACAGGCAATTCGCTCACCGTTTTGAGGTCTTTAGATTCAGTTGCTATGATGTGATTTTCTCTCGCTGCTCCGCTGACTTTTATGATGTCTTGGAGGTTTGCGATGAGGTTTTTGTCGTCTTTTTGGCTTTTCAGCAGTCTCAGTATCTCTGATCTGAGATCATTGTTTTCTATTTCGTTCTCTTCTTGGTCATCAGATTCATCGATTACCTCTTCGTTGTCTGTAGTGCAGTCTTCAGATTCTTTTGTTATTATAGTTGTAGATTCATCGATCATTTCTTGATCTGTTTCCATTTCTTTATTATGTGCCCTGGTGTTGGGTCTTTCTCTTTTGTTTCTGGAGTTTTCTTTCTTAGGCATGTCTATTTTTATTGTGTCAGTTAACCATCCTCTGCTACCAGCTTGTTGCATAAATTTGAGGATCAGACTCAATAAATGATCAGGAACAAAGTATTCAAAACAAAATACTATTTATTTACAGTAGGCATTCTATATTCTCTGAATGATTGCAGATAGAAGCAAGTAGGAGGTGTGTACATCCCCTTTTTATAACAATAAGGCGGAGTTATAGGTAGGAGTGGTTACATATGAATACATTAAGAAAGGAAGGGTGGATTAACCCCTGATGTTCTATGAACATATATTATCTCCATTTGAGAATAAGGCATTTACTCGTGACAGAATGACCATGTCATACTAGAATTCATCACAATGGAAACACAGGTAATGAACAAAGTCAGACAAGTGCTTTAGACTTTAACAGAGTTGATTTCAGCAAATTAAGAGAGAGATTAGAAAGGAATCCATGGATGAATATCCTAGAGGTAAAAATAGTTCAAGATGCTTGGAAAACTCTGAAAAATGAGACAATAAAGGCACAAATAAAAGCATTATCACAGAGAAAGAAAAACAAGAGACTCCAGATAAGACTAGCATAGTTGCACAAAGAGCTGTCTGACAAACTGTGGGACAAAAAGGACAAGTGTAAAAAATTGAAAGAGGAGCATGTAACAAAAACAGAATACCAACAAATAGCCTGAACCCATAAGGACTGAGATAGAAAAGCTAAGACACAGAATGAAGTAAGACCTGCAACAAATGCCAAAAATAATTTAAAAAGTTTATTTCAATATGTAAAGAACAAGAATAAAGCAACAAAATTATTGGTCCACTAATGAGACAAGATGGTAAGAAGGAAGAGAGAGAGATGGAGAAGTTGTAAGCCCCCCAGAATCATGTTATAGGAAGATGGGCAGCAAACAAATTTCATAAATAGTAATAAACTTTATTGCCTTCTTTGATAAAATGCCTAAATTAATGGATCAAGGAAACACTATGAATATAGTATACTTAGGATTCAGTAAGGCGTTCAGTAGCCACAACCTGTTTCTTAATAAAAAATAATAATGTGGGATAGACAGTGCAACCACCAGATGGATTTGTGGTAGGCTGGCCAATGCACTCAGTGTGTGGTTCTCAATGGAACTACATCTACACAGAGGGAAGTATGCAGTGGGGTACCTCAAGGTCATGTTGTGTAGTCAGTATTCTTCAACATCTTTATAAATGATCTAGAGGGGATATAAGAGGAACTCACCAAATTTGCAGGTGACACCAAGTTGGGGTAATTGTTAACACTTTGGGAGATAGACTCAAGATTCAGAATGATCTTGACAGACTTGAGCTTTAGGCCCTATTGAACAAGATGCAGTTCAGTCAGTGGTGAGAAAAGTAAGGTACTGCATTTAGGCAGGAGAACCAATTGCATAGGTACAAAATAGGTAGTACCTGGCCCAACAGTTGCAACTGTGAGAAGGATCTAGATGCCCTAGTAAACCACCATCTAGCCAGCAGTGTGCTGCAGCTGTCAAAAAGACCAATGCAGTCATAGGCTGTGTCAGCAGTGGGATAGCATCATAATCACAAGAATTGATAGCACTGCTCTCTACTGCACTGGTGAGGCCATACTTGGAACAGTGTGTCCAGTTCTGGTCATCATGACACAAAACAGATGTTGAAGTCCTAGTAAGAGTTCAGAAAAGGACAACAAAGATGACAAGAGGTCTGGAGGCTAAACTGTTCAATGAATGGCTAAGAGAATTGGGTAGAAGAGAAGGGTTAGGGGTGACATGATAGTCATCTCCCAATACTTGAAAGGCTGTCACAGGGAAGAGGGATCAATTTCTTCTCCAAAGCACCTTAGGGCAGCACAAGAATCAATGGATGGAAGCTCCCCAGAGGGAGATATAACCTGGAACTAAGAAGAAATTTTCTAAGAGGGAGAATGATGAATCAGCTTGCCTCCTGGGGTTGTAGGTACTCCATGTTTTCAAGAAGGGTTGGACAACCATTTGTCTGGAATAGTATAAGAACTCCTGCCCTGGTCAGGCAGTTTGTCTAGAAGACTTCCAATGTCCCTTCCAGCTGTATGAGTCTACAATTCTCAACACATTGGGAGAGCATGAAATTGGGGAAAATAAATTGTTTTATTATAAGAATTTAAGATTTTTGCAGAGATGCTAGGTAGATAAGTCCACAGGTTGACATCTGGGGACCCCTAGCCACATAATTATTTAAATGTTAGTCTTAATTGATTGGCATATTCAAACAGAAGAAAATACTCAGGAATTTGGATTTCATTGCTTCTAGAGAAGAATAATTGGACATGTAGACTTAACTGAGTTCCATGTAAGAGTGGAGCCAAAGAGCTTAAAGCTATCAAGTGCTCAGGTTCTGTAGATTTTAGATAAAACAATAGCCTTCCAATGTAATGCAAGTGAGTTATATACATCAAAATAAATAAATTACTGTTGGAATTAGGATGTGATGTTACCCTAACATGGGTGATGGAGTTTACAATCCAGCTGAAAGACATTACAGAAGATATTATATGGATTACAAGCCTAAAGTCTTTTTAAGAGGATTTTATTTACATAAGGGAATATTCTTTAGTGGAGTGGGCAGAAGACTAAAGATATTAAGAATTATTAAGTATGGTAGTCTTGTAGGAAAGTGGGTGGAGACAGGTTAGTTTATTGATTGTTTAGTCTAAGAAAAGGGATATTATGTTTAGATATGAATATATGTAAAAGATTTGAGTTAAGAGATATAACGATGGGGGTGAAGGAAATGGGTAGACTATGAATTGAATAAATGCTAAATTAGGATTTATTATATAGCTTCATAGCGGAAGGTTGCTTTGAAATGTATATTAATATACATAAAAGATTTGACTTAAGAGATATATATATATATATATGGGGGTAGAAAAAGGGTAGATTATGAGCAGAAATTGCTAAACTAGGAGATATAATAATATTATTATGCTAAATTAGGAGTTATTATATAATGTTATAGTAGAATGTCATTTTGAAATGTATAGTATAAGGGGGATATGATAATCTTATTAGAAAGAAAAGGTCAGCATATGGGGATGGAGTAACGGGATGGTAAAGTATTATATAATCTGTTATGAATTTGGGTTTTATTATGAAGAAGTCACAGGGGGAGGGGAGGGGGAGGGGGGGGTTAGGGAGGAGGGGCAAAAAAAGGGGGAAAATTTGTATTTGAAAAACTTTTTCAATAAATAAATAAGGGATCAAGAATCCAATCCCTCATGTAAATACAGTCTCAGTGTTCCTAGGTAAACAGTAATTGTAATATCACTATCTTCTTAAAAGTGGCATAACTGGTTGTTTTAATCCTTTCATTTTTCTGCATCACTGTCCAAAAGGAGAAATAAGAAAAAATAGATGCATTTCTTTCTTTCTGATTGCTGTTGTCACTGCCTATATACCTGGAAATGAGATATGAAAAGGTAGGGACATGAAGAGGAAGACCAAGTATGGGAGCAGGAGTTTTTGGACTCAGGATGTCTTTCTAGATTAAAATGTTGATGTTGGTATCTAACAGTGGCACCTTCAGATGCTGGGAAGGGATATAATTAATATTCCATGAAATATACACTCTTGGAATTTTGCTGTTCACTCATATTTTAAAACATTGTGGGAAAGAATGAAATACTGTAAGACTCTGATTCATTTCTTTGTCAAGTACTTAGACCAAGGGTGAAATCCAGCAGGTTCTAACAGGTTCCGAAGAATTGGTAACGGAAATTTTGAGCAGTTCGGAGAACCGGCAAATACCACCTCTGGCTGGCCCCAGGAGGGGTGAGAATGGAGATTTTGCAATATCCTTCCCCTGCCACGTCCACCAAGCCATGCCCACAGAACCGGTAGGGAAAATGTGGATTTCACACCTGACTTAGACAAAATATTATAAGAGATGTATAAGAAAAACAAGAGGGGAAGATGACCATTTGGGAAAGTAACAAACATGATCTGGAAAGAAAAATAATAAAAATAGAAGCCTAGGCCCGGGGTACCTGACGGACCATTTGCAGCCAATGACAGCTCCCCATCACCCAGTGAGTTCCCACAGGGAGGGCCTCCTTGGGGTGCCGTTGGCCAGGCAGTGTTGGTTGGCGACTCCTAGGGAACGGGCTTTCTCTGTGGGTGCACCTACCTTATAGAATCAACTCCTCCTGGGGCTACGGATGGCCCCTGATCTTCGCTCTTTCCGCCGTGACCTTAAAACATGGTTATTTCGCCAGGCCGGATTGGACTGAAGGGGTTTTAAGAGGGGTTTTAATGGTTTTTAACATTTTAATATTGAATTTTATGTGTTTTATTGCTGTGAGCCGCCCTGAGTCCTTTTCGGAGAGAGGGCGGCATATAAGTTTGATAAATAAATAAATAAATAAACAAACAAACAAATAAATAAATCTCTCAAAACAGTATCTGTTCTAAAAATATTATGGCTAGTGATATGATGTCTATGGAGATTCTCAGTCATCCAGGTCATAGTTGTCCCAAAGGTGTTTTTTTCAAGAGGCAGCTGGACTTTCTGTTTTTTCTCTGAAGACGTTTCACTTCTCATCCAAGAAGCTTCTTCAGAGCTGAAGAAGCTTTTTGGATGAGAAACGAAACTTCTTCAAAGGGAAAAAAAGAAAGTCCACCTGCCTCTTGGAAAAATCACCTTTGGAATTAGTGATGTGATAAACATTCATAGGTAAAGGCAACAGCTGCAAAACACAGTCAAATCACTTCAGAAGTTCATTGATTTTGCAGTAAAACTGTAAGTACTTCACTTAATGATTTTTATGCTCATGTTCTCAAATCTTGTACTCAGGCTACAAGTGCATTTAGGTCAGGGTTGCATTGTAAAGAAAAAGAAACCTGAAAACAATGAAGCTTGACTGGAGAGACACTTTAATCATGAGCTAATCTACAAACTAAAGCAAAACAAGATAATCTAAACAGAAGATTATTAGAAGATGCTAATTCTCTGTTTAAATTATTTAGACTGGATTTAAAAAAAACCCTTTTATTATGTTTTTAATGTTTTCATTTATCTGAGTGGCTCTAGTCCCCATCCCGTTTCATTGGGTCATAACCTGGAATCTAATTCTTTGCTTTCTGTATTTTCATAGGAATATTGGATCAAGCCGAGTGAATAGTGGGGGCTCTCTGCAAACATTTTCTTACATTTATTTAAAATCAGCTAGCAGCTTTATGAAGGAGGCACATGTGGGAAAACGGAACCCTGCTAAGCACAGACTGCCCAGCAAAATCAAGACAGACTTTTAAAAACAAAACAAAAAACCTTCTGCTATTGCAAAACCTAGAATTAGAGAAGGAAAATGTTACTATGTGAACATTTGCTTCATTAAAAAATATTTTTAATAATCCTAGACTATTTTTATATTTATGAATATTCATAGGAACAGTCACAAAAATAATGGTGTATTTGCATGCAGCATTTTTTATAATGGAGCTAATAACACTTTTAATAGTGCAGCAGATTAATGTCGGATATAAAGTCTCCTTAATCAAGGAAAAAACTGTATAGGTAAAAAAAGAGATAGCTATCTACACTGATTTTTTCGGATTATGCTTTCAGTGTCCTCAAACAAATTCTTTACATTCTTTATAGCCTGAAGGCTATATATTTCAAATGGACAAAATATTAAGAACGTTTCTAAATTTTGGGAATTAAGGGACAAAGAGAATGATTAAAAAGTTAAGGTGATATTGAATAGAAAGAAGGGCTGGAAGCATAACAGTATATTTTCAATTCTTATTATTTCTGCCTCCCCATCCCATTTCTTATTTTCTATCCTTTCCATTTTGTTTTGTTCTGCATACTTCTACTGTATTGAAAAGTTCTAAATATATATAATTTCTAAATTGAACCTGGGACGGAAGAGCTGCAACCTAGTGCTTTGCATAGAGAAGAGTTCTAATTCTGTCTCTAGGATCTTCAGGGACAGTTAGGATCTTCTACAATCTCTACAATCTTCTGTAGAGTTAAACCCAGCTTTCCTGGGTCGGCTGAGATCTGAAGTTCCAACTGTTGGAGAATTCTGTATAGATTCTCTATCTGTTGATATGTTTGGGATACGAAGTATTCAGATTTCAGTAAATATAGATACTGTGCATCTGCTAGAAATTGATGACAAGCTGTACAAAGGTGCAGTCATCAGTTGAAGGCATTTGCAATGATTTCAACTCAAAATAACCTTGGAATGCCATTACTATATCTATCAGACATCTATACTCTCCAGAAAGTCTGTTCTTTACAAACCGGAGAAAGTGTCAACAGACAATAGTGGAAATGTCAGCTGAAAGCATTGTAACTATTTATGATTCAGTTCTATTGAACTGAAATATAAAATTATTTATAATTTTATCAAAACAAGCTCAGCAAGGTTAGACTTGGTTAGTACATCAGTGGGAGACCATCAGGAGTTGTGCTAAAACACTTTTAACCATTATTTAATATTTCCTAATATTGTTTGGCCATTTAGAAAAGTTACAGCACTTTGAAAAGCCATTATTTAATTTATCGTTCCCTGCCCCCCCATGATGAGAGTGACTAGAATTTTCTAATGGAGCAGTGAAAATTTTGCAGAAGCTCCTGATGATAATCTACTTAATTATATTATAATCATTCTGCACAGATATTTATTATGTTCTATTCTATTATGTAAACTCCTTTATACAATATAAACAACTGAATCACTAATAAAATATTTTAAATCAGATCGAGGTTTGAGATTCAGTCTCCCGCTCAAAGAACAAATGGCAGTCCTAGCTCAGAAGTCTTTATATGGCATCGTGTTGAACCTGCTCCTAGATCAGGGGGCCTTTCTCATGATCACTGATACCTTAGTAGCTTCCAGTTTGGTTTACTACAATGTGTTCTACATGAGATGGCTTTTGGTGACTATTCAGAAGTTTCATCTGGTCCAAAATGCAGCAGACTGATAGCTATGGGTGTATTTTGCTAATTGCAAATAATACTTCTATTTTGTGAGTTGCATTGGTTACCAGTGTGCTGCTGGATGCCATGGAAGATCCCTTTGTGGTACAGTGCCCACATCTAACACACCTGGCATGCTTTGGGTCTTGTTCCTCAGACATTGTCATCTGGCAGGGACCAGGAAGATTGCCTTCTCTGTTGCTGTTTCCATTCTTGGAATGATAGCTCCAGCTGAGATTTTTCTTAGGTTCAACCTTTCCCACCTTTTGGAAGGCATTAAAGATCTGGTTATTTTCCCCATTGGAATTGGGTCTGGGAGTGGTATGATTTTGGATGATTTTTTTTTCTCCCCCAGCACTTATGTGTTTGTATGTTGCTGTTTTGGATTGTGTGTGGATGTTGTACATTTTATTATATAGTCCTTATTGATTATTGCTGTAATTGATTATGTACACTGTCCTTAATTGTGTTCTGACTATGACAATTAATTAATTAATTAAATAAATAAATAAATAAATAAATGATTATTTCCGCTAATTACCACAAACAATAATAATAGTTGAAAGCCTCATTATTACTTTGTTTCTGGGCCAAAGCAAGATGATCCGTCAATTAATCTATTGCTCATTGCTGCAAAGTATCCAAAAATTGCACTCAGAATGTTTCCCCGAATTACACTATTGGTGAGAGATACAACAGCACTACAATATCTGGGCTGGAGTACCTTATTCTGAGTCCATTCACTGTTTAGTGGCACTTATGTTAAAGTCTTTACCTTGCAAAGTAAGGCCTAGTTTATTATACAAATTAAATTATATAAAACATCATCTATGAAACTAATGTGAAAAATATGAGAGGGAATACAATGGCCATAAATACCACACCCAGTTGGAAAAACAACACAACTTCTTTTACAATTTAGAAATTCAACTCACAATCTTAATCATGAAGCTAAATAGCTTGTTTCTGATTGTATTTTTATGGTGGCTATTTGGACACATTTTTAAAAGATCCACAACCCAGGGGTATTAGAAAAAAAAGAGAGAAATTCTGAATCCATAAATTCTAAATTTAACATCTCACAGGCTTAATTTGAAAGGGCACGATTGATTGATTGATTGATTGATTAATTAATTAATTCACTCATTCATTCATTCTGATTCTATCTAAGAGAAGGAACTCTGCATGCAAACAAGCATGCAGAGTTCCCCTTGGGAGTTGGGCGGCATAGAAATGCACCTAAAAATAAATAAATAAATAAATAAATAAATAAATAAATAAATAAATAAATAAATAAATAAATAAATAAATAAATGTAAACCCCAATACAGTTAGAGGAAGAACTATTTAAAACAAGCAACTTTAAGCCCACAATACAACATCCATAATTCACACATTACCAGTCAGTCAACATCTGGTCCCAGCCCTCTGTTCTTTTTAACAATCTTTGTATATGCTACTTTCCTTAAGAATTCATCCCTATTGGTGACAATTAAAATCCCAGGTTTCCTGCTGATATAGAAGGAAACCAAAACATTTAATAAGATAATGTTTAAAAATCCACCCGTTTAGTCAGTCATCTATTATGGTGATCAAACAATGCTCAATCTGTACTGCAAGTGGATGTCCACCTACAAAAATGGTTACTTAGCACTGACCCTTTCCCCCCTCCCTTCCATTCAATCGTATCCAATTCTCAGAGACTGCCTGGACAAGTCCCTACAGGTTTTTTTGGCAAATTTTTTCAGAGGTAGTTTGCCATTGCTTCCTTCCTAGGACTGAGAGAAAGTAATTAACCCAAGCCACCCAGTTGACATTGTGCCTAAGGTGGGACTAGAACTCACAGTCTCCCTGTTTCTAGCCTGATGCTTTAACTATTACATACATAGGCTCTCAGTGCTGAATATTTGATGAATAAAGTAAAATTATCCATAAGCACTGTTCAATATTATTATATAAAATAATAACAAAAGATAAGGTAATTGACACAAAACCAGATTTCACATTGCCCTTTTGATACTCTTGAAGGATGCCATGCTGTAAAGTAATATACGCACCTGGTGGACTTCGGGTGTGCTTCAAGGTGTTGGTGATCACCTTTAAAGCGCTCCATGGCTTAGGGCTGGGGTACTTACGGGACTGCCTTCTGCCACCAATTGCCTCCCACCGGCCAGTTCGCTCCCACAGAGAGGGCCTCCTCAGGGTGCCCGTCAGCCAGACAATGCCGACTGGTGACCCCCAGGGGGAGAGCCTTCTCTGTGGTGGCACCTACCCTCTGGAACAATCTACCTCCAGAGATACGAGTGATCCCAGACCTCTGGACTTTTCGTCGGGCCCTTAAAACTTACTTTTTTCAGTTAGCTGGGCTGTCCTGATTTTATGGTTGGTTTTTAAAATTTGATATTGATTTTAATTGAAATGTTTTAAATTATGGGCCAAACTTTATTTAATTATTTTAAATCTATTTTATCTTTTGTGTACAAATGTTTTATTTTGGCTGTTCACCGCCCTGAGTCCAAAAGGAGAAGGGCGGTATAGAAATCTGAAAAATAAAATAAAATAAATAAAAAATAAACTGATGCACATTTATTATGGATAGCTGAGCTTCCCTGAATTTTATCTTGCTTGTCTTTCTTTTCTATGCATTGTTTACAACATTGTGTTGAATTTGTGCTCATGGTATAATGTTTCCTTTTAAACACTGCCCGAGGCAAAGATGGTCCAAGACCCTGTACTTGCTGGCTGAACTGTGTTTTTTGGGGGTTTGTCTTCTAGGTTTGTCTTCTCCAATTTGTTTTGACTGTTTTGCTGCTGGAAGGCCTAGGGATGCATTGCACTGATGCCCTGCCTTAAAGAATATTCTCCCCTTTGGTCATAGCTGACTAATTAATGCTTTGTGGATGTTCTTGTTTCAAGGCTCATTCCAAGTCTTTGGCTTTGTCCTTTCACCCATATTTCCATATGATACTTCTAACATTTAGAGGTTATTGGCCTGCTGTAATCTGCTGAACCACCTTGGAAAGAAATTGGTCATGTTCTTCTTCCCACTTGTCAAGGCTTTCCAGAGGACGGGACACTCTATAATAGCCTGGTTCATTATTATATTTTAGGGATCCCAAACATCAGCACATAATGTCAATAATGCTTGCTGATATCCAGCATGCAGCTACATCACTATCTCATTACAGAAACCAGAATTTCCTTTATGGTGAAGGTTCACAATGACATATGACAGCACATCTCTCATAAATGATGGTTGCTGCATCCAGGTAGCTTTCATTTGGTTTGTCTCTTGGCGTGCCATGTGCTTTTTAAACATTTTAATGATGATTTTAAAAAAAACACATCTTATTCCTTTATTTATGTATTCAATTTATATGCTTTATATCTTTGCTGCATACACTGCCCAAAGTGACTTCTTAACAGATTGGTAGTCTGGCTATATAATTTTGATAACAAATAATGAATGAATGAATGAATGAATGAATGTTCAATTATTTCAGAACTGATGGAGGCATAAGTTGTATTCCAGAAACCCATGCTCCAAATGGATGTATCTCCTTTTCAGTGCTCAGTGGAGGGAAAACATTCATTCTCCACTATTTTACTAAGGTGATTGTTGCAGAATACCAGTTGAAAAAGAAACAGTCACTGTATTTGTTCTGCCTAAGGCAGTAAGTAAGTCCCCGCCTAAAAAAAATTCTTCCTCAAATGATGAAACCTACTAATAAGAATCACAATTAGTATCTTATTCTTAAGGTTATTTACAGAATAATGTTTGTGTTCTTGAAAATGCTTAGGGGAAGGGACAAATACCTATTTTGGCAATGCCAGGAAAAATGTTTCACTAATACTACTCCAACTAATTTACAGTCACCTCCTCCTGATTTCATGAGTGCAGAAAATTCCTTCCTTCCTTCCTTCCTTCCTTCCTTCCTTCCTTCCTTCCTTCCTTCCTTCCTTCCTTCCTTCCTTCCTTCCGGTGGTGGATTCAGCCAGTTCGCACCACTTTGGGAGAACCGGATGTTAACTTTCTGAGCAGTTTGGTGAACTGGTTGTTGGAAGAAATCATTAGGGCAGAGAACCGGTTGTTAAATTATTTGAATCCCACCACTGCTTCCTCCCCTCCCTCCTTCCCTCCCAAAATGAGTGAACTGGGAGAACTTCAGATTCTGTCCAATGGCCATGCTGAGTAGAAAGATGGGCTTTATAATCCCACATTTCTGGAAGGCTGACTAGGGGAGACTGTTTCAATTCATCATCTCTAATTTGGCATAGTAGGTGGATTTCCCAACTAACTGAAATTCCACCCATTATTCTTTTCTGTTGGCAATCATCCTTCACATATTTTTTTCTATGCATGTCAAAGAAAAGAAATCATGATTTTCAGGAAAGTAAAGGAACAGTTATCAAGCTGTTGATTTTGCAGAACTTTTTATGTGGCTGAGTGGCAAGCAAACTGAGCCAGGTACTCTTAAATGGAGTGATACTATAATTACATAACCAGAAACAGAGAATTCTGTCTCTTGTATAGTTTTGTTTTTGTCTGGCTTTTGTTGTTTCAATAAATACTTACAACAAAACATAGTGTTCAAAGCAAAATGCTATTGAAATCAATTGCTAATTAAACTTATGTCTAAATTAATAAATCACAACTATCTAGATTGTGTTCCTATGAATAATTTCAATTATGGTGAACATAATTATTAGATTTTGCATTTAATGAACCATATTGTTCAATGGTAGTCTTCTGACAATTGGGACTAATAGAATATGTTAACCTTTATTCTCCTCAGCTTGACACCACATTAGATCATGAATTAATATGTAAGCACTTTGGAGAGTTCCATAATTAAGTAGCCATTGTGACTCTTCTGGCCTATGGGATGAATTATGTTCGCTAAGGAGAAGCAGTTGAACTAAATCAATAGAGGCCCACACAATCAGGAGAATTTCAACATCCTATTTATTATACCTGGCTGTTCCCACTTTCCTAGCTGATTTCTATATATTTTGCTATGTATCAGAAGTACAATTTGAAGAAGCAATTCTCCTCAATTCATTAGATATTATGCTTCTGAGACTTCTTATCCCAAGAAATAAACTCCACAAAATCTGAACTAGATAACTTTTTAAAATAGTTACTTGATATTTCTCCTAATTGGGTATCTGAGGCCAGATTTCTCAATTCAAATATTTCCTTTGATAACCTTTCAGTAAGGAAACTCAGATACATATTATATTTGATACCACTTTAGAACATGTGATACCACTTAATCAAACTCATTCCGTCTGGTTATTCCTTAAAAAGAAAATGTTAATTTTTTTGGATAAGTACTCCTTGCAAAAAGTACTCCTTGCAAAAAGTTTGAAGAATAGGTGATTCATGTAAGAAAACTCTTGCTTCCTCTCACTTGGTTTTCACTCATTTGACACCATGATCACTGGTGGCCATCACTGCTGCCATAATTCCTGATTATAGTGTTTTGATTAACTTCTTTTTTGTGAGAGAGTTTTTTCACTCAGTATCTATTTCTGACATGTATAATATCTAACACCCATTGTTTTGTCACAGAAGATGCAAATCTATCCTATGTCCTGGCTTGAGAGACCATCTTACCCCACTGGGATTCATGCCGGCAGAGGAGGCATTCTGTGAGTCCCATCAACCCAATTATTCTGGCTGCTGGTGTCCTGGAGGATGGCCTTCTCTGCTGTTATATACACATTTTTATGACTGTAAGCACCCAGAGTTATCCTACGTAAGATGGGTGGGCAATAAAATTTGTAAATAAATAAAAATAAATAAAAAATGTCCAAGATACCTAGAGCTTAGAACTGCTTTTCCATGTGTTATAAAGATGTCTTGGAAAATATCTATTTAGCAATGTTATTCTCTCCCCAAAAAACCAAAGTGTATGCATGTCAGAATCCCCATATTAATAACTGGGTATACACTTACACATTTGTCTGTGTGTTTGTTACATCATCTCTCACTGCAGATTGTTATCTTGTAAGTCCTTGCCATGTGACTGCCCATTTTTCAAGTTTTTCATTCCTAAATGATCATGGACAAAAGATAAAATCTGACACACACAGGTAATCTTTATTATCTTAACATTTGTTAAGCTTTGTGATTTACCGAGACATTAAAGTCATTGCAAGTCATAAGACCTGCACATTAGATCCACTTCATAAATAATAATTTTTGTCTCTGTCCTTAAATCAGTGTAGTTGAATAACTTCTATAATTAAGGAATTCTTAATTTTGATCCCAGATAGAGATGGAACTGTAATCAGCCAGTTCTAATAATTTTGTACAATTGTAGAAGGAGCCAGTAAGATGTGTTGCATAATATTGTCTTGATCCTGATGAGGCTTGAATTGAAACATTTGACTCTAAATATCCTTTGACTATTGTTAACATATATCCAAGGTGACTTGTGAATAGTCATGGATATCTTCAGTGCCCAACCTTACTTGAATGAGGCACATTCTTTCTTCAATCTTCAAGTTCCTACCTCATTTAGATTTACTCATCAACATACGCAGACACACAATTCTGAAGAAGTCACACAATCTGTTTTGAAGAGAATCTGGCAAGTGTGGAATTTGAACTGCACAAGAGCCCCCTACATCTCATAGAAGGAGTATCTACTTCTACCTTAGAGTTGTGTTAGGTATGTAGCTCAAGTTTCACATTTGCTAGCTTTTTTGTACCATGAGGATGTTTTCAAGGGCAGGAATAGATCATTGATGATGGAAGTAATAGTTCTAGTGAAACTGGAGAGAAGGTGAAAAGAGGCTTCCACAAAGATATATTGGTGTCACTCTGTCTAGCAATGCTTGACCTTACCTGCAATCTGTGAAGTATTTTCAATAAGATATTTTTGAAAACAAGTGAAAGTGAAAGGAAGGTTGCTCTTTTAATCATATCAGAAGGAGGTATGATGTCTACAGAGGGCTTTGATTTTTGGAACCAGTGACAATCATTTGTATTAACCACTGAATATTGCACTGGCAAATCATAAAGAAGTGATAGATAAAATCAGAGTGCATGCTTTTTTTAACCTCCAAAATGGCTGACCACCAAATGCTTTTCCCAAAGGACAATATGAACTTATTCATATCCCCAGTGTTTGCCATTTTCTCTTTTTCTGTTCCATAAATCAAGGACAACATTGTTATGTGAGGTTTGGTTTGTTGCCTAAGTTGTTGTTCAAAGGACCAACAGCACCTTGGCTCAGAAATAAATCTGCAGTGAGATTTACACCTATGGAAGTTTGTATAGGAAAACAATCTAAGTAGCACAAAATCATACATGCCTTGACCCAGTGTATTACTTATTGCTGAAGTAAGTCAATCAAGGAATGCCTACAACATTCCTATATTTACTGATTTTTTTCTACCAACAGTAGCAAGATTTCTTACCTATTTATGGAATAAAGTTGCTTCCAAAGTGAGTGGATGAAAGATGATCTTCCCTGTATTTTATTTTTTTTTAAAGTTTTTCTTAAAGATTTAAAAGATGCAGGATTTCTTCTAAGAACTACATGGAATTCTTGGGACAGGCTATCTTAATTAGAAATGATTAGTGTTTTGGATTCAGCAAAAGGAAGTTATGGATGACATTAGAATGCAAATGTAGCTGTAGCTCCTTAAACCAGAGTTCCCCAACCTTTCCAGCTTTGCGGATCGGTGGGGGGGTGAGGGTGAGGGGATGGTTCCATGTGAGCCGCCAGCAGCCAAGTGTGTGTATGCAGCTCCATTTGCACAACAGGCATGCACGCACGCCGGCTGCTCATGTAAATGCACACACTTGCCTGCCGCTCCCACAGGTGGGGATGCACGTGCCGCTGTTTCCACGGCCCAGTTGCAAACAGTTCATGGTCCACTAGTGGGCTGTGGCCCAGAGGTTGGGGATCATGCATGTTTTCTCCTGGCATCATGTAGCAGTTTGTAAGAGTGGTATAGAAAATAAGCAAGATGACCTTCATTGAGATATGTAGAAACTATTACCTTGGTAAAAGGTGCTGAATCAGAACAGTCAGATATATTTTGAAGTGGTCCAGACAAATGCTTTCCTACTATACTGAACTCTAAGAATGAGGAGGAGATTTGCTAGATTCTGCTATTATAGGCAATCTCAATAAAAGTAGTTTTAGCCTTCCTCTGAAATTGATTTCCTGATCTACCTAGTGGGACATACAGTCCAGAAAAGGCACAGCTGATTTAAGGGAATACAGAGAATTCTCTGAAGCACATTTTTGCCTTTGAATCCAAAGTGCTGGACAGCCCTAATTATAACTGAACATACCTTATAATAGTAAAAGCATATTCTGATGATTAAATTAAATTGCAAGTTTTGTCACACAGTACATGTAGTATATGTTGCATAGACTCTATGCAATAAATTAGCTGCAACATGTTACACAGCAAAGAGACAAAAGACCATCTGCTGTGCTTATGCCCACTTTTAAATTATTATTTTACAAGCTAGGTTTTGATACTGACACAATGTTCTTGGACTCTCAAAAGTTAGTGGACTAACATTTATGCATGCCAGATAAAGAGCAAGGGCTATGCAAAATGATACAATTTATTTGGACATTAGCCAGCTGTCTCAATAGCTGAATAATGTTCATTGTCTAACTATATCTATAGATATTTCTAGCTTTGTTTAAAGCCAAGTATTTTGCACAAAGATTTTTCTATTAAGCATTCAAATTCCTTGTCCCCTGTATTTAGATGTAGGTTGTCAGCGTTACTACTCTTCCCCCCACCCCCCAGATCTCTGAATAAGACATTGCCCTCAGGGTTTTGAATTACTTGGAAGGCAGTCTAAAACACTGGAGCTTCCACCTTCATTTTCTATTGTCTTTGATGAGAGATTCTTTGCTGAAAATGCCTGTTCTTATTTGTAAGATACCTCCTTTGCTGACAAAATGTTGAGAAGTGGGTAATGGCTAAGATATAGAATTGTTCTGTAACCTTTTAAATGCTAAAAACTGCAGGGCTTATAATTTACTGAATACATTTTAGAGGATGTTCTAAAAGTTCTTTTTTTTTTTTGCTGTAGGTATATAGAAATAAAGAGGACAGCTTATTTATTTATTTTATTGATTACATAGGCGTATATGCTACTTCAGTCCAAAGATTCTAGTGATCTCCTGATACAGTCATTAGGTGTAAAAACAAAAACATCAAATATAATAATATCCTAAACAGATTGACACAGTGGCTCAGTGGCTAAGACGCTGAGCTTGTTGATCAAAAGGTTGGCAGTTCAGCGGTTCGAATCCCTAGTGCCGCATAATGGTGTGAGCTCCCATTACTTGTCTCAGCTTCTGCCAACCTAGCAGTTTGAAAGCACTAAAAAAATGCAAGTAGAAAAATAGGGACTACCTTTGGTGGGAAGGTAACAGTGTTCCGTGTGCCTTAGGCGTTTAGTTATGCCGGCGACATGACCACGGAGATGTCTTTGGACAGCGCTGGCTCTTCGGCTTTGAAACAGAGATGAGCACCATCCCCTAGAATCCGGAATGACTAGCACATATGAGCGAGGGGAACCTTTACCTTTACCTTTATATAGAAATAAAGAGGACAGCTTATTTTTTAATTAATTACATAGGTATATATGCTACTTCAGTCCAAAGATTCTAGTGATCTCCTGATACAGTCATTAGGTGTAAAAGCAAAAACATCAAATACAATAATATCTAATCTGTTTAGTGGCCTCTAATCAAACTTCAAGCTCGCTCAATATTCTTTCTCCATCCCCAAGGTCCTGTGGAACTTCTAGATCTTGACCAGATAAAGGCCAGGAGGAAATGGGCATGAAGGAGAAGGCTTCATGTTTTTATTTTGACTTAGAGTCACAGTCACCTATAATTCATCTAAGGTCAATTTCCAGGGAAAAATGCTAATTATATAATCTTCTTCCAGGGAAAAGCAATAAAATGGTAAACTATTCTTTTAGGTCATAATCAACTTGACTGTCTGGGAAGCCAGGTGACAATAGAGTCTCTTGTATCCTGTTGGTTTGACAAGGTCACAACTGGGTGACCAGTCTTCATTCAGGCAGGCTGCCTTAATTCTTGTGGAACCTGCCAAGCTCAAGTGTGGACCTCATTTCACAGCAGGCAAAGAAATTATTCTGAAAGAGCTATTTTGCCAGACAGTCCAGGATCTGGGTCTATCACTCATTTCTGAAATAAGCTTGCATTCCTGGTCAATTTTCTACATATTTTTATGCAACCATGTCATACCAGAAAGATGGAATTTTTCTTCTGCATTGCCTTCTTTGTTATGGATTGTTGAAACTCCTGAGGTTACTTGAAAGGACACCCACTGCAGTTCATAAGATATGCTTACAAATAACAGTGGTCTTGAACTATTAGAACAGGAGCAGAAAACTTATGGTACCTCAAATATAGCTAAACTACAATTCCCAGAACCCCATCTCTCTCCCCCTCTTTTTATATAAGAGGTTGATAAGCTAGCAGGCTATCTGATAGATCTATTTTAATATTTCCTTGGGATGGCAAGAACCCTTAAATGAGAATTCATATTTATGTGGGGAAAGGTCTACTCCGATTATTTTGATCCTGTGTTATTTAGAATACAAATTGCTTTGTGCAGACGTTATGTGACATCTGGAGTACCTAATAATATTAATCAACAACAGCAAACCTCCTATACTTGCATCTATAACCTTGCAGATAAGTTATTGCAACTTTGTCAAAACTTTCATCATTATTGAATCACTGTATATCACCATCTCTCAGCCAAGGACCTAGGGAAAACAAAAGATTGATAAATAGATAAGCCCTAGAGAAACTTGTCAGAAGAAACTATTCTGAAAGTGTTACTAGATTCTTGATTAACCAGTATGTCATTTTGTGGCTAAAACATTCAGAAATGACATTTTAAGATGTTTCTTAATTGTCTCCATCCTACCTAGGGCAGGGAGGAGCAATCTTGTAATCCTAAAGCTCAGAGTCCCCAAACCTCTTAGTCATCTGAAAGTTGACCTTGCCTGTCAAAGAAAGATTATTTAAAAAACCTGCTCAAATTATCTACCTATCTGAATATGAATGGAATATTTAAATATTCAATTTTGTATTGACATCTGGTTAGGTTCTGTGTTGTCCTTCAATAAGTGTTTTTGTGCACAAAAAAAGGCTAAACGGGAATATAATTATGCACTACTGTGCAGTCAAGGTTTTCTCCAGTCTCTTGTATAAGGTCTTGCTGAACATCTTCATGTGCAAGCCAGAATGAGAAGTTGCACAAGGTCTCACACAATGCCATTGTACTCTTTCAGAAATATTTCATGGAACAGTGCCATGCCATAATTTCTTCTACTAACACAACCATAAAGTTCTGATATTAAAAGAGACTTTACACTGTCAGTACCTTAAAGACATGCTTGCGTTTTATAGATTTGTTCTTTTTTAAATACAGTTTACAAGATTAGGACAAATAAAAGACATTCAAAGTCCCTATGTTGTGACCTGTATTTATACAGTGAACACCACAATTTTTTTCTCCCTCTCTGTGTACATATATATGTATGTGTGTCTGTGTACCCTTGAAAAAGACTGTAGAATTTAGTTATAGAATTAAAATGCTCTTGCAGAATTATGACAATATTCGTGGCCAAGGGACCCCAATGTTTTGGGCCCGATAAGAATGGGAAATTGAAGAATAGAATGCACATTTACATGTACATTTTTTTTAAAAAAATCCACTCAGTTCATGGGAATTGGGATTTCTTTTTTTCTTTACAATTATTTGCAAACTGCCCTAATCATACTGACTCTGCTGATATACAAGAAAATGAACATCTTAATGTGGAAACAGGAGGTATAATTGCCTATTATTATATTTCTACAAATATATTCATCTATATTACAACAGGATGGCAGTGTTCTTATCCCATTTCAGGATTACTGCATTTTTAATACTATTATTGAAAAAGCTGACATAACTACATGTATGATAACTGGAATATTTAACTTGCTTGTTTCATTTCATTTCATTTCATTTCATTTCATTTTCATTTTGTTTTATTTTGACAGATTCCTTTAGATACTGCCAAAGGAATTGTACAAAATTCCAAGAAAATAATTCAGGAATTTTTTTTTAAAAAATTAGTTGTCAAATTCAAACTGATGGAAAGTGTGTGTGTGTGTGTGTGTGTGTGTGTGTGTGTGTGTATCTTGTATTTTAAAGTAATAATATCAAAGCAGAGACAAAGTGCCTTTTAAAGTATATAGAGTATAAAGTATAAAGTATATAAAGTAACAAAATTTAGGAGAAATTAGTGAGGGTTAGTTTAACACCCGCTCACCTCAAAAACATCTGGAGTTCCTTCCCTTGTCAGCCATGCCATATAAATACTACAGAAGAGAGGTTTAATCCTTTATTATATCTCTCTCAAGTGCTGGCATAGAGTCAAGTGCCTAGAGTAGCCCCACAAAAATGGACCACTTTAGTTATTTTATCTTTGTGGTTATTTTGGTTTTTACTCATGGGAGAACTGACAACACAGTGGCAGAAAAGGCTACTTCCTCCCCCACTCTGTTTTCAGGGGCTCTAACTCCACACAGTAACAACCTAGAACAGCCACAATTTATACACTATGTGTTCCTAAGAAGTATAATCTTAATCCAATATTTATTAAAACCGGACAGAGTTTATTAAACTGAATCAAGATGATCAAATAGGAGCAGATCTTTACATATATTAGCTTAATTCTCTTTCCAAATATTTGCAAAATGTCTTATGTCTCTTTGAAGGATAATTTTTTTTAGAAAAGTCCAATGACACAATGCTGATGTTGGCTTGTCTCATGAATAATATGCATGTTTTTATGAATGTGCATAGAGGCAACTTTTGTTTTATAACTTAATATAGTGATATGGACTGCTTTTGTCTGGGCAGTTCTTCTTTGTGGTTATGTTTTTAATTTCACGTTGAGTGTTGTTAGCTGTACAGAATCTTTTACAGTGGGGTAGCTGTAATGCAGGTAGTGATCAGTTAACAACCACATGTTCAGCAACTATTTGAAGTTATGACAGTGTTGAACAAGGAGACGTATGACTGGTCCTAGAAGTTGCAGCTATTGCAGTAACCCCATGGTCAAGTGATCACAATTTGGACACTTGGTAACTGGCTTGCAATTATGATGGTCATAGTATCTCATAATATGGTTATGTGAGCAACATTTGTGACCTTCACTTCAGGCTTTTGACAATAGGAAAGCTGGCAGGAGGTTGCAAATGGTGATCATGTGATGTTGTGCCTAATAACCCTGCAGATTTGCTTAATGACCACAACTGCTGTCATAAGTCAGCCCAATCAAAACATCATGCTTTATGACAGCATTGCTTAGTTTCTGGTCCCAATTACTGCCATTAATCAAGGACCACCAGTAAATATACGCAATAACAAGTATTTTGGAGGCAAGACTATAGCTCAGGCTAGGCTGATATATTATATTTATTGATTGATTGGGGGTTTTTTTACATTTCTGAACCACCCATCTCCCTGAAAGAGGTATTTAATGACCAAATTTATATGCCACCCATCTCACTGACAACTGACTTGATATAGATGATGGAAACAAAAAAAGAAGCGATTCAAAAAGTTGTAGGAGATCCACAGATTCGATTCACCACCTGTTGTACACAATCCTTATTGAAGGAAACAAAAGGTTAGCAGCTTCAAAAACATCAGAACCAACACTTCCTCTACTGGAAGCTCAAAGGATGCTGGAGACATTGCCAGGAGAAAAGAATGTAAAACACTCCATCGTTCCTAGTTTCTTTGGGCATGAATGATGGAAAAGTAGCATCAACTCTTATCAAAATTGAGCCTGGGATTTATGGGCTGTTGCAAACAGGACAATGGCATGAAGGCTTAGGTGCTGCTACATGTGTAAAAGAACTCCTCCAAATCCTGAAGTCTATTAAAGACCAAGAAGACATTTCTGACTTTATTCCCCATTTCCAGTCAGGAACTACATTTTTGTTTCAGTTGAAAAATAAGATGACATCTCAAAAGCAGATTGATTTGCCTAATATATATTTGTTCAATTTATAGACAAGGCCTATTCCTCCACTGCATTGGAAGGCAGAAATCAAACTAAGGCAGTACTAACCCTCACTTCTGGGTGGCATGTGTCTCATAATGCTTTCATGCTCCTTTTTCACAGGAGTAAAGGATGAATATTACTACTAACTTTCATAGTTTTAATTCCAACTTAATTTCTGAGGACTTCACCCCATATTTAGGAGGTCCTTAAGGAGGCGGCTTGCGTAAGTGCACTAATGTGCCTATTGTCACTGTCACCTTTTAATTTCTTTGATTTTGCTTGTTTGAATTTGTAATTTTTGTTTGATGAATATACATTAAACAATCTGAGGGAGAAATGAAGGTCAATTAAATTGGAATTATCTACTATGACTATGTTAGTGGATCTGTCTTTCACATTTTCTACAATCACATTCAACTCAGTAGTGGTTTTCACTTATCTTCGTTACTGGTTTGGAACTGTGGGCACGCATGTGCGCGTGCTTCAGTGGTGGGTTTCAAATTTCTTTACTACCGGTTCTGTGGGCATGGCTTGGTGGGCGTGGCAGGGGAAGGATACTGTAAAATCTCCATTCCCTCCGCAGTCCAGGGGAAGGATACTGTAAAATCTCCATTTCATCCCAATCAGCTGGGACTTTGGAGGCAGAGAATAGATGCGGGTAGGGCCAGTCAGAATTTTTACTACCGGTTCTCCGAACTACTCAAAATTTCCGCTACCAGTTGTCCAGAACTGATCAGAACCTGCTGAAACCCACCTCTGGCATGCTTGCTTTGCTCACATGTGAGGCTTCAGTGTATGCACAGAACCATCTGGACATGTGCGAGCATCTATGATGATGTCCAGGCAGGTGGGCGGATCCTCCCACCACCGCTACCGGTTCGCACATACCAGGGCGAACCTGTAGCAACCCACCACTGATTCAACTCCCCCAGAGGGGAAAGATTAGTTGGTTAGCTTCCCTATTGATTTCCTAAAGACATGGCATACTGTTTCAGATCACTGTGGCCAGGAAGAAGGCTTTCTTGTAACTGGTAGGAATTCTTCATTATGAATCTAATAATTTGTGTGAAGTTGGTATAAACTTCCAGACATGCTATGCAGTTTACAACTTCAAGAAAGTTCAAAACCATTTAGGGTTTTTTTGAGATAGTGAGCTTGACTAAATAATAAAAATGAAATAATTGAGGTGCACCATTTTATCTGTTTTCATACAGAGATCATGCATTAAAAAAAAATCTGTTAAACTTTTGCTGCTGGGGAACATGATGAAAATAGGTGTTCATGATTGCTGGCATGACCTAGCAATTTTTTTTGCCCATATATACATTGGTTTGGATGGATCAGCCTGGATTATGATATGAAGATTTGCTTCTTGTCCTTGACATAACACAGTATATTAACAGCAAAGCTATTTGGTATCTCTGTTTAAATATACATTCCGTTCCTTAATAAATGGGGGAGCTTGTGCTCATAAATTTGTAAGTTGTTTACACTGTGTGTGTGTAGATGGATGGATGGTTAGATAGATAGGCTGATAGATAGTCTCCTCTGAGTTGAGCTCAACTCCAGGTCACTTACAAACACACACTCACACACACACACAGAGAGGTGAAAGCTTCACTTGTTTTGTTTTGAGAATTCTCACCTCTGTTTTTCTTTGCATAAAAATGATAAGTGTTTTGATCACCTTGAGTGACTTACATGCAGTTGAATAGCACTTGTTGTGTTTGAATGTCACATTATATGTATTGTGACTGATAAAAAAGTCATTTTCTCTCTCTTGGTACTATCTTCTGAGGTGCTCTTAGAAACAAGATATTTTGACTCAAAACATTTCTGGGATAAAATATGTTCACAATAATGGCATGACGTTTGCTAGCTGAAAGCAAACTAGATTTAGATTTCCATTTGTTTTCTAATTGTCTGCAAAACAAAAGAAGGATAAACATTCAATATAATATATTATAGAAAAATGTTTTGATTTAATTTTTGAGATGTACATTAGAAATTAGAATATTTGTTCTACTCCGGGGTTATGGCCATGTTGGCAAGTAATTAGAGGGATTGTAGTTCAACATACCTAGAGAAAGTAGGTTCTTCAAAGCCTCTGTGTTCAGTTCCTTTATTGTTCTTATTTGATTAGTCCTTCATTTTGGTTTGCTAAAACACTTGTAGATTTATAGGCCTTTAAACAGAGGAAGAAATTTTGAAGGTCATTTTGTTTGTGAGTGATGCAGGAACATAGGTCTATTGATTAGTGCAGGAGCAGGACTTCCCCTTGACTCCCCTTCATGCTATGCTCCTCTCTAGTCATCTCCTCAGTATTTCCATACTACATGTTTGTCAAAGATCTGGAAGAGATGCTGGTGATAACTTGCCTAAGCTTTTCTTTACAACTGACAGCTCCAGATTGCCCTGAGCATCTGTCCCATGATTAGCTGTTGCTTTCTTCAGGACTTTCAAACCAAATTTACAAAGGCAGAACTGTTTAGGAAAGTCATATGAGATCTTTGGGGTATGAATGCATGACTCCATTCTCCATGAGAAGACAAGAATGTTTGGAATGCAATGCCCCAACTGGGTTTAGGACAATTTCTGAAGGAAGCATCTTATAAAGTAATAAAGCCAGGATTTTAAAAATCACTCAATCATTCAATCAATCACTCAATCAATCAATTAATGAACCAACCAACCAACCAACCAACCAACCAAACAAACAAAAGGACTGAGATCAGGATTATATTTGACATCAAGACTCAAACAAGACAAAATATTTTCCAAAGTTCTCTTTACTAGAATAGGTAACCTGGCACATCTGGGAAATCCTGAATCTGAATATCTGGATTTTCCTTTAGTAAGTCAAAACTCCCAAAATCACCCCCTGTCTCCCCAATCAATCACATGCTCCAATCAACGTCCATTCCATCTCGACCCAGCCCCCTGTCCACTCCTTCTCCAGATGCTGGATCGCCCTGATCTTGACCAACAGGAAGAATGCTATTATGTCTACTAACCCCCTCTCCTAAATCCCCCCTCCAACTTTCCCACACATAAGGCGGTGGCAGCATTGAAGCTTCTGGCCTAATATGGCTTCCAAAGCTGACACCAAAACTGTTTCATTTAGTAAAGCTTGGCCTGAAACCCAACTGAAATGGGTCTAGATAATAGCAATAGCATTCAGACTTACTGTATATACCACTCCACAGTGCTTTACAGCACTCTCTGAGTGGTTTACAAATGTCAGCATATTGCCACCAACATTCTGGGTCTTCATTTTACCAACCTCAGAAGGATGGAAGGCTGAGTCGACCTTGAGCCAGTTGGTATTGAACTCCTGGCTATGGGTAGAGTTAGCCTGCAATACTACATTATAACCACCGGCCACCGTATTCCCTAATCCATTTCCTCTGGGGTTCTCCTTAGTTGCAGACTGAGAATCTTTTCAACTTTCCCCAAGAAGGAAGGTTTGATATTGATCAATAGATTTGGGCTTTTTGAGAAGGAGGTACACCACCTCAGAAGCTGGGTGCATTACCTCTCTTTCAAAGAGGCCAACACTAAACATGAATCATCTCCCTGGCTGCTCTTACCACCCAGGATCCAGTAAATAAGTGGCCAAATTGACAGCAGAGAAACCCCAGTTTAGTACTGCAGGAGACACTGCCACAAACATATCCCAGGTTATTCCACCAGACCATATCCCAGGCACATGAGCCTGCTCAGCCCAGTCAGAGTCCAAGGTAGAACTGATCTGAATAAATAATCTTAACAGCCCAGCACATGCTTTGGGGTGGAGCTTTCCCTATCCAATAGGGATTGAGTCATCCTAATAGTGCTGCTGGAAGGCAATCAGACACAATAGGAGCAGAGAAACATTGACAGTTCACTTTTCTTATCACCACAAAGTACGGTAATTCCTAATATGTACTCTTAACCCATGTCCCATCAGAGTTGCTTTGAGTCTTCCTCCAACTGTGTTCTAGATGTCTCTTCTGATGTTTCATCTCCCAGAACTGCTCAATGAAATAAGGCACACTCTGGAATAGGCACAGAAAAAGAGATGCAATCCAATCCTCCAACCATCTAGGTGGTAATGAGAGTCTCAGTTGAACTGACTACCAGATCCTCAGGGAAAGCTGTCTCTGGGTCCATCAATCACTGGTCAGCACAGAACCAAATCTTCATCAAACCCTAACAGAGGTATGTTAAAAAAGAATTCTAGTATATCCTAAAAATACTGTAATACTCTATCTTGATTTCCATTGCTGCTATCAGTACTGACTGTGGATTTTGTGGAACAGTTTGGGTGACTTTCTTGCAAAATTTAGATTTTCTTTTTGAAGTGCAATGATAATAATAAATGCAATTATTGAAATGCAGAAACACATGGTTGAAGTTTCACTTTCGCTTTTCCCAAAGATACTTTTCATGTGACATAAAAAGATCAGGATTTTAATGAAAACATTAGAGAGATTTTCCACTCTGATTTTTCCATTGCATTTCTCTACTTTGAAATTGTCTGGGATAGAAATACTCATATTTTGAAGATGTATCTGGACCCAGCATAGAAGATAGAAGAGAAGAAAAAGCAGAAGGAGGACAACATAGAAGAAATGTCTTACTGGACAGGATTTTTTTACCCTTACCCAAAACCAGAAACTGGCCTCTGATTACAACATGACATGAACTAGAAACCTAGCATTGAATACATATAAACATACTATATATTCATCAAGTAAACCCTTATCTTGAGCCTGGTTAGAAAACAATACCCATTTAATTTTTTTTTCAAGAGGCGGCTCAGAAGTGCTGCATTGTACCACAAATAAAAGTGGTGCCACAATGCCTGTAAATCAGAGCTTTAAACTATGTTTCAATTATCCTTCTATTATCCAGCTGGTGTTTAAGTATGTTTATTATTCAAATCAGCAGAGAATGTGTGGCTGTTGTGTAAACAACTGTCAATTGCTGAAACAATGATTACAAGGCACCATCTCTTTCAGGTGTACTTAGAGGTACTTATACCTCAGCCACTTGTATTTAAATATCATGCAAACACAATGCTTGAGTGACTACTTTTGCTGCTACTCCCAATACCTCTTGCCAATTCTATTACATTAAACAGGAAAACCTATTACATTTTCTCCCCCATTTAGAGACAGCCATCCTCTGTTTTTAACCACTGTAGCACTAAAGCTCGAGTTAATATAATAGATAGGCTAAGGAGTACAGGCAGTATAGTTACTGAGGGAAACCAGAAGAAAATCCATGTTGATTGCACCTTATTTCAAGCATTTGAAAGCTTCTGTTAAAAAAAAAGAAAAAGAAAAAGAGAGGGAGGGAGGGAGGGAGGGAAAGAGAGGATATATATATATATATATATATATATATATATATATATATATATATATATATATATATATATATATATACACACACACACACACACACACACACACACACATACATATAAATATACATACATACATACATATATATATATATACATATACACATACACATACACATACACATACACATACACATACACATACACATACACACATACATACATACATACATATATATATATATATATATAGAGAGAGAGAGAGAGAGCGAGAGAGAGAGAGCGGGGGGCGGGGGACAGATGGAAAAGGATGAAATACTGTACTGAAAAAGTAAATGAATCACACCAAAAGTTGTTCAGGAACAGGTTGAAGAAATGTCTTGGCTGCTTTACAGTGTATTCGACTGTATTCACTAGGATTGTTCTCAGATGGGCTATGGTTTACAATTTTAGAAAACAGTTTTTACTACATTTGGAAAATGTATTGAATAAGACTATTATGTATACCTGGGCTGAAAAAACACAGGATGACTGCTGGAAGGCAGGAAGAAGTTGTGTTCTATATATCTTTGCTGCCATCTAGTGGTCATCTGGATTTTCACAGCTCATTAAAACTGGAAGGAAGCGGGAAGGATCACACTGCAGAAGTGGTACTAGCTCATGATTTATCGATTGCCACATAGTGACTAAGACTGATGGTGAGAAAGGATTTGCTCTATTTCTTATAAGGCATTGCTTTTTGATGGCAAGAGACAGATTTGGAGCATGGTATATAGCCTAAGTTTCATATGTGTAGAGATATCATTGCAAGCAAGCTAGGCCAAAAGTCACTCTTGATTTAAATTTATGTTGGATTGTGTTTCCTATGTTGGATTAAATATTCCTACTGATATTTAGCTTTTAAATATCAGTTGATGAGAAAAATATTGGTTATCAGTTCTAAAATATATCCTATTTTTGCCTTCTTAAAGCATCTAGTTGACTCTGGAAGGAGCAGAGCAGTAAACTAAATAAGTATTTAGAATCTAATAGCAGTTTGAGTGGTAGAGGAAACTATTAAAGAATCTCCACACAGATTTGTTTATTTATTTGTAAACTTTATTAACCATCTATTTTACTGCATGAAAACTCTGAGCGGCTTACAATATTAAAGATAGCAATATGGGGAGTCTGGAATATTTGAATGTTGACCATATATATGAAAATGCTTTATTTAAACATTCAAATAGCAAAATAGTTCATTGTTCAGTCAATAGCCAACTTAAGTGAACTGAATGAATGTTTATACAGAACGTGTTGACTCCAAGCTCAAAGCTCTGGTATAGACCTGAGAAGCTTCCTTGACTTCTGAAGTCACTGCAGTTACAAATAAAATGATGGAGTTAAATGTTTCTGTTTGAGAGAACACTGTGTTATGCCTGGATTAACAGGCAACAATGGCTTCTTGTCACATTTATTTAAAACAAGAAATTGTGAAATTAAAAGTAGCATGCAGGATAAATAATGGATTGGGCTTTAAGAAGAAACTGTGCAGTGTGCTTTTTAAATGACACCCTTTCCCCAGAAATTCATGGAGATGCTGTGCCTGTTTTGTAGTCAATAGTGCTGGTCTAATTGGTGGCCTTGGAAACAAAATCAGGTCATACCAAGATCAAGCATATGTAGATCTTCTTGTTCAAATATACATTAGAATAAGAACCCTTTGTAAGAGTCCACATTGAAAAGCCGAAGACAGATGCTCCCCTGCACAGCTAATGTTACTTAGAATTGTTTACCTGTTTGTAACATTAAAATCATGTTTTTTCAGAGCAGGACGGAAAGAACCCTTCACAGTCTCAAGAAAATACATTAATGTTGTGTGTTTTTTTTAAGTCATAAGTAGAATGTTTGCATATGAATGGCTTTATAGTACAGCATAATGGTCTTCTTTGAGTTTGCAATGTGCAGGCACACATATATTTAAATGTAATTAAGTAATCAATGGTGTACGTTGTCAAATGAATGTTTAGGCTGCTGAAGGATGAGTTCCCAGCACAGTCATTGCAGCTGCGCAGTCATCCCTTACTTACCCATCCATGCCCCCTCCCCCACACTTTCCCCTGTATAATTATGTCTGGAGTTATTTACATAGTGATGATACTTTATGGAAACAAAACTGTAATGCTTCAGCAACTGTTAGATCAAATTGCATAGTAGTAACAATCCTTGGATTGCTGTTGGTTACCTAAACATTGTTAAGAAACATAGCAATTGTTTTGGAGGTAAACTCCTTGTTTATCTCTATCTCTATCTCTATCTCTATCTCTGTCTCTGTCTCTGTCTCTGTCTCTGTCTCTGTCTCTGTCTCTGTCTCTGTCTCTGTCTCTGTCTCTGCCTGTCTCTGTCTCTGTCTCTGTCTCTGTCTCTGTCTCTGTCTCTGTCTCTGCCTGTCTCTGTCTCTGTCTCTGTCCCTGTCTGTCTCTGTCTCTGTGTCTCTCTGTGTCTCTCATCTCCCTCTGTCTCTCTGTCTCTGTCTTTGTCTCTGTCTCTCTCTGCCTCTCTCTTTCCCTATCTCTCTCACACACTACCCTACCCTACCCTACCCTACAGCACCTAGAACTGAATCATTCTAGGAGCTACATATGATCTGATTAAGAACTTCCTATCCCTTTCAGGGGATGACTACTTTGACATAGTCTGGGAACTTCTCTTCAGCTGAATGATCCAAGCAATGTTTCTTATAGGTCATCCTTCCCAGTCACATCAAATAGGAAGAGGTGAACCTCCCAGCAAGTCATAACAGGTGAGGCCACCAAAGCATGGGGGAATTGAAACTATCTATGAGGAGAAACTCCAAAATCAAATCCACAGGAAAACAAGGACAACTCACTTATGTATTGTTGTCAAGAAAATTGCATGTGCACTTGAATATTTAGATAAATTGGGTTACCAAATGATGACAATTCTAACCCTTGAAATGGAAGGTACTTCTCTAGTTGTTATAGAAGAGTCATAATCTTTCACTAGTAGACCTGGACTGGTGACATGGCTAGACCATGCCTACATGGCATTCTGATAACTGATGCTACTCCTCATTTTCTAAGGGCATGTACAAATGGAAGGTGTATTATGGGAAGCACAAATTAAGTAAGCTTTGAAATTGTCAAAGTGGAAATGAAGTGTAATAAATTGGCTGATTAAGCAGTGACAGATTATTACATTCAGAGGAAGAAGCTGCATGAAGAAATGGAGTAGCAATAATATTCCAAAAGGACTTACTATGTATGTGCTTGGCTATAAAACAAAGAATGACTAGAATTAGGGAAACCCACATTAAAATTGTACATTATTATGTACTATATATTCTTACTAGCACAACAGTGGAAAATTCTAAGGAATTCTCTGCAAACTGAAAGTGAAACTAATTTCAAATTTTGGAATAAAGTTGGAAAGATGGAGGAAGTGAAAATTATAGGAAGATTTGGACTGGGTACATACAATAATGGGAGAGAGAATTTTGGGGAAAATATTTGTTCATTAGCTAATATTTTCCAACCATCCAAAATCTAGAATCAATACCTGGATATTATAGAACATCAGAATTAAACTGATAGTGTAGAAATGGAAACAAAGATGGAAAGGTGTAATTCAGCTAGGGCATTTTCAGGTGTACTTTGTAGAATAGGACCATGAATGATTGGTATAAAAAATATGGGTTAAACTGAGAAAATTAAATAGAATAGGTGGGCCAGCAAGATTTATCTGAAGAAACATAGTCAGAATACAAGACTGATATAAAGATCTTATTCAATGCACCTAACTTTTATGAAATAAAAGACACCTAGGAAGATGTAAGAGATAATATGAAAGCTGAAATGAAAAAAAATCCCAAAACTTCAAAGAGGGAAAGATCCAAGTAGCTTTCAGAATACCTATCATGATATGAGAAAGATCTAGGATGAAAGCCTTGGACAACAAGAACATACAACACTTGAGTGAAGACTTTCAACATCAAGCTAGGAAGGACAATAAAGACATTTCAGTCAAGAATATCATCAAATATAGAAATATAAGAAAAGGAGAATAATGGGAGATGATTTTCAGATCAGTGAAATTGCATAAAAATTATAATCTAAGGATACTCAAGAGTAATAACAGAAAAGATCAAATAGAAGCAAATGATGTTGAAGTACGTTAACAGCTACTAAATGGCATGCAAAGAGCTAAAATTCTGGATTTTTGCAGCCCAAATCTGAAAGATCTAATTAAAGAAAGGTAGACATTCTTCACAAAAAGAACTGTGGAATGACAAAATTTTTTTGGCAAAGATAAAATAGGAATTTCCTTCTATCCTTGATAGACAGCTTTATTCAAATTAAAGGACTTTAAATTTTTTGAATAAGCAGCAAAAGAGTAACTAGAATGTTGATTTTAGAAAGTTATAAATGAATTAAGGGGCCAGATGGACTTGAAATAAGATTTTGAAATTAATTACAAGAATACTTTCTGTGGGCTGATTAAATTTCTACAAAAATGGATATATATGAAGGTTTTGAAACCAACTGTAAGAAACCTTCCCATTGGAAAATGCTGTTGATTAGGAAAAAAAGACACAATTAAATGAAAATTTGAAGGTTGACTAGAGGATAGGGGTTAAGATTATAATTGACTTTGTATAAATATACAAAAAGTATGAAGGCTATTGCTTAACGCATTGTAAACCGCCTTGAGTCTCCAGAGAAGGGCAGCATATAAATTAAAGCAAAAAAAAAAAAAAAAAAGAAAATATCCATAACAGCCATGGTGGTGCAGTGGTTAGAATACAGTATTGCAGGCTAATTCTGCTGACTGCCGACTGCCAGCAACTTGGCAGTTGGCACTCATTGGCTCAAGGTTGACTCAGCCTTCCATCCTTCGGGAAAAATGCACTCAGAAATCACTCTTAAGATTGTCTGTTATTATAAAATAGATTCAAAAGAAATTATGGAAAAGAAACAGATTTTTCTGAATAAAACAGTGAGTAAAGCTGGCTTGAATGTGGATCTGAACATGGATTTAAAAATGCCAGGCTACAAGAATGATATGGAAAACAATGTTATGCTGGATTTACAAATGAAACCGGATAATATTTTAATTATATTAATTAAAGTAGACATACCAATAATAAATCAGAAGAGTGACTTGGATAGCTTTCTTATCTTGGATTTACAAAAAAGGTGTGTTAAATATGGTTCTTTGGTTCTAAGAGGAACCAAAGAGAAAATGGTAAGGAAATCAATTTGTAGGATACTATTTGAAGGGATTAAAGATCAAGATTCTTAAAAGTAAATGGAAGGAATGGGTGGGTTTACCTGACCAATGTTAAAATATATACATTGTTTCTGATAGCTTTAAATAGAGTTTTCGTGACTAGGTTTGAATGTTGAGGCTTTAAAGATTTTATAGACAAGAGATAAGATATGGGAAGAACAGTTTTTTCTTTTATATTTTTTTAAAGAAAGTGGTGCTATGGTGCTAAAAGTAAAGGAATGTGAAATTGATTTACTTGATTAAAAATAATATATATATGTTGATGTTTCTGGTAACTCTTAATAGACTTGCTGATTAGGATTGAATAATGATGCTTTATAATTTGTTTATAGATAGCATATGAGATACAAAAAGAGATCTTTTGTTGAAATATCAGAGAAGTTACCAAAATTATACGTATCTTGATGAAGTGGAAAATATCTTTTGGGTTTATTTTTTTCTTTTAGTCTGCATTTTTTCTGTTTTCTTTTTACTTTTCATATTTTTTCAGTTCAGGTATTCTATTCTATTGGGTAGACTATTCTAAACGGTTTTCCATCCTTGCCAAGTTTCTGGATACGAACAATCTGCATTTTGACCAGAAAGTTATCTGAATGCTGCAAAAGACAGTTGTCTCTATCCTCCATATTCAAATCATTTCTCATCTGTAAAAAACAGAACAGGTATGTGTAATCCCACATATGTAAAGGATACAACTACCTGTGATAAACCCATGATAAATCCATGCAAGAACCCTTTAGAATAGTCTACCATAGGCATTTGGATTCTATGGGACTGTTAGATATTTCTTCATCAATTTGGCAGACAGACAATCTCTGGCATGCAATTAGAGGCAACAAGAAAGGCAGTATTCATCCCCTGTACTTACTGAGTCTATGGATTCAACGCTGAGCTTGTCGATTGGAAGGTCAGCAGTTCAGCGGTTTGAATCCCTAGTGCCGGGTAACGGGGTGAGCTCCCGTTACTTGTCCCAGCTTCTGCCAACCTAGCAGTTCGAAAGCACGTAAAAAAAAATGCAAGTAGTAAAATAGGGACTATCTTTGGTGGGAAGGTAACAGTGTTCTGTGCGCCTTTGGCGTTTAGTCATGCTGGCCACATGATCACAGACATGTCTTTGGACAGTGCTGGCTCTTCGGCTTTGGAGTGGAGATGAGCACTGCCCCCTAGAGTCGGGAACAACTAGCACATATTTGCGAGGGGAACCTTAACCTTTATCTTTACACCTTCTTAAGGAAAGATTTTCAGGGTACGATTCTTGCAGTCTAACCAGCTAACAAGAACAACAGATTACATTTTGTTTATATTTTTATAAAGTTAATGTTTTAACTTTAAGGCTCTGATAATAGCTTATTTCTTAATTTAATTTTACCTAACAATATTTAAAGACCACTCCTATCTAGCTAAATCTAAACAGTATATACAGTATGAACAATTTATTTGTGAAATACTGAATAATTTAAGGAATAAAAACCACCAATGACAATGATATTTATATTTTTCTAAGGGTATAACTTCTTTAATTTTTAAATTCTGTATTATAGTGGCATATCTCAATGACAATAACTTTTCAGATTAAACAATACCTCATCTTGATTTCTCTGATTATCCTTTCCACCCTTGATTCTGTAAAGAATGCAAAATGATTAAGCTGTTGCTTTTAACTAATACTAATTTAAATCCCTTTAATGTACAGTATTTTATCTGATATTTTTCTTGTTCTAACTTCATGTATGAAATGCTTCATTTGCTTTGTAGTTGATTTAATAGACAACCAGGTCTTTCTGAGGCCTTATCTGTGAAACTATCCAAGCCAGATGTTCCTATTGGTGAATTAAAAAGGTATACTTAGAGTTTAAGGGACATAACCAGGGGGGAAATGATAGAAATTGCTGTTGATGATAGGTTACCATGGGCTAGAGTCTTCTAGAGTCCTAGTGCCAGGTGAGATTGTTAGTGATTAATCAGTGATAATGCTTGTAAGGTTAATGTCTTCCTCATTTGGCTTATTCAAATATTTCTTCTTCTTTTTCTTCTCCTCCTCCTTTTTTTTGGCATGGAAATGTCAACAGGTGTAAGCAAGTCTATGGAGATGAAAAGTGCCAAGGCTTCATTTCTGGCGGAGGATGGCCTTCATGCACAAGAGACAGCAATTGCAGAGTTCTGCAGACTGCCCATCAATCCGCATTGTTGCCTGGCACCTATATATCATCCAACATGTGTGTAGGCACTATGCCATCGGAACAGATGGTAAAGACTGGAAGCAGCCAAGCTACTATGTACAGTAGGTGTGCTGAAGTAAAAGTGGGGAAGGTGTGATTTCCATCCAAGAATGCTGGACTCACTCTCTGTGCCTTGGATTTTGAAACCCAGAGTTAAGGGGATGGGCAGAAGCCATTTAGCTGAACTCCCTTCTGGATTTCATTTACCTTCACACAAAAGCCTCTGTTTCAGTTCCAAGGTGCCATTGGCCTTGTTGGTGAATTAGGTGGAGCAGTGGGAAAATGCATCCTTAAATCATCTCTATCTTAGCTGGCTTTCTGCCTGAGAATTTTACAGATGAGCTAAAACACATACTCATCACAGTTCATGCAAAATGTGCAGAGAGCTGAAACAAGTTGTCGTTGCTGCTGCTGCACTCTGCCACCATCTGATTCTTTTTTAGACAAAAACTTTCAAAATAAAAATGGTTATTAGCAAACAGCTCTCCTTTGAGTAACAAAGTAACTGAAAAGATTGGCTGGGTTTGTACCTTTTTTAATAAGGGAAAATGCACTCCTCTTGCTGAGCTCAGTGTAACACTGCTGCTCCTAACACAGTAGGGCAAATGGGAAAGTGCCCAAATTCAGCTACCAATTTGCATTTCAACTTTCATGCTTTCTTAGATAGGGCTGTGCATAGGTTTAAATTAAAAGTAAATGGAATTTGGGAAGAGATTTGGCAACGCAAGGGCCCGTTTTAAAATAAAATCCACACAATTTTCATGAGCTGCATTTTGATGTCAAGTTTGCAAAGAACAATTGGCCAAGATAATACTGAACTTCAAATGATTAGCAAAATAGACTTGCATAAACATTATCTGTTCTTAAGGTTTATTTATTTTATTTCTTTATTAAATTTATTGGCTGCCTATCTTACCACAGGGTAACTTTGGGCTTACAATATTAACAATTACCTTGGTTGCATGTTCCCCCTCTTTTTTTTAAGCTGGTGCTCTGTGAGTTCCACCATTGAACACATTGAGTAGAAAGTATGTACAGTATGTATGTATACATTGAAAAATATATTATTTTCCAATGTATAAAAATATACAAAACAAACAATACCAAAGTCCGTAAATTAGAAATAGAAAAAAAATCTGCTCTTCTTTCTATCAAGTAATTATCATCTGAATCTTTTCTCCAATTTCTTTGTCCCTTTTTAATTCCTGGTATTTTGAAGATTTGATAGGATGTATGAGGGAGATTATGTTGGAGTGAGAGGATTTGCGAGATATGAGTAAATGAGTTGAAGAGGCATAGCAAATAGTATTGGTTGATGGAGTGAAGGGAAGAGAAATAGATCATGGTTGGAAGGACAAAGAAACAACAGATTGATCTTGTAGCATAGTCCATCACTAAACAGCGATGGAGGTGGCAAAACAGGAGGAGAGTAAAGCCTACTACTTACTGGATTACTGGGGCTGCTGTGGAGAGGGCACTAATATGTTGGTCACCATTGGACTTTGTATGGCCAAGAAGGTAAGGAGAATGAGGGTAATATGGCTAAAAAAAGAAAAGAGGACCAGAGGCCGTACTGTGCCTCCACTAATTGACATGTCTGTTTGTCTAATCAGGACTATGTAGTTGTGAGATCTCGGATGGGGGGTGTTGAGAAGATGAGGAAGGAGATATCCTCAGTAAGTAGCAAAGAAGATATACCAAGAGGAGCAGGCCATTACAGAAGATCTTCAATTTGATGCTGAGATACTCTTAGAACAGTTAGTTATGTGCTCTTCATGACACATTTAGACAATTGCAGTGTTTTCTATATGGGGTACCCTTGGAAACAACTTGGAAACTGAAACTGATTCAATATATAGCTTTCCAGCTGCTAATAAGGAGAAATAGGTTTAGTTAGGTATGTTCTTCCAGGAAGACTGCTGAGGGCATCTACCTTATGTAAAGTGAAGGGGATATTTGGCAAAGACATAATTTTATTTGAATTTTTAAAATCTAATCCTGCATCTATGCTAGTTCCCCATTTTACTTACATAAATAACTCCTTATATATTCCTTAATTTCAATATTCTTGTATACTAAAGTGGGAACAAAACTAATCTTGAAAATTACTGCTCTATCAGTCTCTTAATTGTAATCAGTACACTGCATGCCATATTTTTATATTATAAACATTTGGACTGAATGTTTTCTGAGAACACCTTGGTCCCAGAACAGGCAGAATCTAGATATGGTAATTCAACATAGACCAACATATTATATCCCATCAGCTAGCCAACAAATAGTATAGTCTTCCCAAAGACACCCTTTATGCTGCTTTCAATAACCTAAAGATGATCTTTGAGTCAATATCATGTGAAACTATAGAGAAAATTATCCACAACATCAATTGATCATTGTTATTATTTTAAAATTATTCTAAAATTGATGTAACTGTACCTTGACATCACCATGTTAAGTTAAGGGAAACTGTAAAAAGTCTTAACTGAATCTATTTCCACCTTAAAGAGTTGTAAAACATGGATGTTTAATCCATGCAATAAAGATATTGTTGACATTTTTGCTAAACCAGAATTTCAGTTCCCATCTCATTCTCATTCTTCTCTACGCTGATGATGCAGCTATTTCTTTAACTCTGGTGGCCTACGGAGAAACCTTGAAGCATTAGCTCCTCATTGCTATATGGATTATTTTGAGATTAATTATTCTGAAAGAAAGGTTCTCATATTTTCCAGAAATCCCCACAATAAGCTAAAAAATCAATGGAAGACCTATTGAACAGGTTACAATTTTAAGTATTTAAGCATTCACTTTCAATCTTCTATCTATGGACTAGTAAACATAGTCGTGCCTATGCCTATAAAATTTCCAGAACACCCATTGCAATTATTAAATTGCATGTTAACATGTCAACAACTATATATAAGCAGTTATTTAATGTTAATGTTTTGGGTTTGATGATACATGTGGCATGCAGACATGTATCTGTAAGGAAATGTCCAGCTTAGAAGTTATCCAAGAAGTTATCTAGAAGAGCCTTCTAGTACAGGGGTTTAAGGCACCCTGTTATTAAGCTGGTTATTAAGACCAGCTGCCTGCAATTACTGCAGGGTTCGAATCTCGCCAAGGCTCAAGGTTGACTCAGCCTTCCATCCTTTCTAAGGTAGGTGAAATGAGGACCCAGTTGTGGGGGCAATAAGCTGACTTTGTATAAATATACAAAAGGATGAAGGCTATTGCTGAGCACATTGTAAGCCGCCCTGAGTCTCCGGAGAAGGGCGGCATATAAATCAAATTTAAAAAAAAAAAGTTATCTTAATTGTTAAAGGATTTTTATTCCCCCATTGACTGGAATGAAACATCATAGTATTCTGATGATATTCTTAACTTTTTTATTTGGTTACAGTTAAGATGTATCTCCTTTCAGCTCATCTGAGATTATGCTGCCTCACATACTGATTGAAGCATTGAAAATGCTTTGGAGAACGTCTTTGGTTCACTTTACCTTATTATATAACCTTGAGTCTTCCTTCAGAAGACAAATCTGCCTTGGTTTGTCTTATTGTAGCTTTTCCTTCCTGGCCTTCACTGATTTCATGCATGACAAAATCTTAGCTAATTTTAAGCAGAGGAATTAGGACTTAAAAGGATAGAATTAGGGTTTTCCACTTGCAATATGGCTCAGTAATTACTCCACCCTGGTCCATTCCCTGATAATTTAAAAACATTTTTCATAACCCACATGGAAAACTTCCTACTTTGTCCTAAATGGTTAATTATCAATTAGAATGACAACCAACCATATGTCAGCATGATATAGCATACATATCAGTGGTAGGTTTTTCCTGGTTTGCACCGGTTCGGGAGAACCGGTAGTAGGGGCGGCGGAAGGCTCCTCCCACCCATCTGGAAGTCATCAATTACGCTCTGCGCATGCGCAAGCGAACCGGTAGTAAAGGTAAGTAAAACCCACCACTGATCCATATAGTATCAGTATATGTTCCAATATAACAGTTGAGTCTGTATCTTATGTATTGTTAAAATGTCCACTAGAATAGAAGACAGAATTAGAAATCTTAATTCTTCCTTTCCTCCTATGAGATCAAACTTTAGCTATTTCCAGAAAGGTTGCAAAATATCTAACAATAAACTTGTAAATAAATAAATAAACAATAACTTATAAAAGTTCTCTGTTTGCCTCTCTTTCACTAAGGCAACTCTCTCAGTGTTTCCTGTACAACTGATTTCCTGTACAAATTGATGGTTACTTTATATTTGCTTTATATTTGATATAATGTCTTATTGTTATGTTTTTAAAAATTGGTCTTGGGCTGTAAATAAAACCAATCAACTACTAAGTTATTATTATCATCACAATGACCACCAGAGGTCTTTCTTAGGGGCAGACTATGGAACGTAGCAAGATTCACACGCTTCCTCCATGCTAGCTTCTTGTAACACAGTGAAGGCTGTATTGTTCTTGCAAATTTTTGGTGCTAAATGAGACTATAGTCTGCCTTTTGGAAGGTTTCTCTCTCTCTCTCCCTCTCTCTCTCCCCCTCTCTCTCCCCCTGTCACACGCCAGGAACATTCTGATGACTTTAAAAAGCTCCCAAGAGAGATCTGGGTGTTCATATTTAACACATAATCGAATAGGGTGACTATTCAGACTCAAAGTGGGGGCTAGCTGAGAAAGGAGGCATCTATGGCAAAGCTACTGGAGTAGTTGGCTTTCTGATAGATGGGTAACAATGTCACTTTCTGATAGTGGGACTATTTTGATATTTCGATCTGCATCATCTACTCTCACATTTTAAATATACACATTTCAACTTTAGCTTTGTATTTTATAATGAGACATTAATAAACATTTTACTCTAGGAAAAACAGGATGTGTGTGCACTTGAAGCTATTTTTAAACAATTTTCATACTTCGTATCTAAATCTACAGCTTCAAGTTTTTCAAAGGCTGGCTTGGGTTTTCGCACTGGAGGATCTCCATCTCAAAATAACAATATCGGAGAATAAGTGGAACATATTCAGCAACTAGCTGGCATCTGGCAGACTGATGCCCAGTAAATCGTGCTAATTATATGCAAATAAAATCTGTAAATTAGCTATGCTTTCATGCTCATGATACATTTCTGATGTGGCCCTAAGTGTTAAATATTTTGCTCCCCCCATATCATTAGCTGAAATCTTGCAATTTAATTATCAGTTATCCGAAAAACAGCATTTCACTTTCCCTGTATCTTCTCTTTCCCTAGTCAAAAAGTTTTGCTTTCATGAAATGTCTTCTTGAAAATAAATACATAGATTTTTGTATTTTAAAAGTGCTCATTCTGATTCTGGGGAAAGGGTTGGATGGCAAAACTGAATTGGATGCAATCTAATATAGTCCCTTCAACCTCCCATTGAAATTATAGTGAATCCAGTGATTTATGTTAGTGGGAAATTGATTGAAGATCACCTAAGGACATCTAGCTTAGTCTAAAGATTACACTGGGCATCCCTAGAGTTTTCATAATCATCACATGGGAGGGAACTTTATACACATATGATGGGTGTGTGCTCTTTTTCCTCCCCAGGTACAGCTCTGATCAACAACTTTATCATTGAGAATGATATCATGGAGTTGATCCTTTTCTTTTTTTTTAACCACAATTCACATCAAAATGAAAGGGGAAACACAAAACACCTCTATTCCTTATATTAATTACAGTAACGTTGTCAATAAGCAAGAGTGAAAAAATGTGTAACATTCAGCATTTGAACTCCAAAAGTCAAAATGGATATGTATCATTTCTTTCCACATAAATAAAACCGTTCTTTCTCATATTAAAATGATAAATATTACAATTTCAGCAAAGATGGAGATAACTGCAAAAGATAGGATGTCTTTGTTACTCCTTGTTATTTACTGCTGAACTTTCCCTTACCTTTCTTGACAGGAATAGTTCAGTGCAAACTTATGGAAGGATTTTGATGTCATAGCCTTGATGGGACACAAATGGTCCTTTGGTCTAAGTTGTATATGTCTTATAGGGCAAAGTAGCTCTTTAGTAGCAACCTCATGGAGATGAGAATGAAACTTGATGCTTCATCTGGATGGAAGTCTTTTAGCCAGCTGGTAATTCTTCTCAAGCTCTTACTCATTGAGTATTGAGCTTCCTAACAGTCAAGCTCAACTTGTCCTCATTTATTCTAGTACCTTTCTCAAACTGATGTTGTCCAAATAAATTGGATTGCAGTTTCTACTACTATACAAACCATATATACAGTATGAAGGATACAGACTGAGGAAATCTTATACTACAGATTGGCAATTAATGCATGAAATACAGAGCATAAAAGTTGGGGTTCTTTCCCCCCCCTTTTATAAAAACAGCTGCAAAGAGCTGCCACCTCTTCATAAGAACTTCCCAACTTCATTAAAGGAAGTTTATTTATGGATTTAGTTCCTGTCGGAAAGCTGGCCTTCCGCTGTTTTAGAAAGGCCTCTTCTTAATTCTTTATTTGAAAAACACAAGCATGACAATATATATTGCCTTTGTAAATGACTTCCTGTATACTAAACTTCCTATTTTTTTTAATACCCAAAGGGATCATTAAATAAATATTAGTTTTTTATGAATATTATCTTTTTACATTGATATAAGGAAGGGGAAAGGAGACAGGAGGTCTTTAGCTTTGGTTTAAAGAAATATTCCTGGATGATTCAAGAGAAAATAAACAACCTGGCTGTTTAAATGTTTGTTCTGTATTCTTGCTGAATTTATTAGATGTATTGGATATAACATAGAAAAGAAAAAAAAAGATACAGATTGCAATTCATTTTGAAATTGTAATGCAAACGCTATTCAAATTATCTGTCAGAGGGAAGTGTGTTGTTTGGGAAACTGCCTGGAATAAAATTATTTTAAAACTAGGTTAGTGATCTTGTGATATAAAATATAGAACACTGTTCCTTAGACCAGCAGTCAATATCTGAATTCATAGGAAGTATCTTCTAATTATAATTCCACACAATTAAAAGCATCATTTCCACCACAGTGAAACAGGAAACAGACAACAGCCACAATTGTAACATAAACTTTTAAAAATCCTCTTCCCAAATCAGGAAAATTATTCTATCGATTTTGCTTCATCAGTTCAATTGCCGCAGCCTATACCTTCCCTCAAACAGGGAGTTATTTCCATTGACAAATCTGTGGCTGACTTCTGTTTTTCTGAAGACAGTGTTTTTTTAATCAATGTTAGTTAGAACTGTGCATATTTTGACGGATGATTTGACATCTCATGTCTGATCAACAAGCCAGTTCTTTGGCTTGTGCAGCCCAGGCAAAGAAGCTGTTGATTGCTTGGCAGATCAGCAGATAAAAGCAGATTTATCTTGTTTCAACCTTTTTCCCAGGATGAAACATTTTTCTGAGGCAGGTCACCTGTCATTTACTTTGTGAACAGCAGCTTAGGTTCATGTGCTGCACATGGTCAGACCCTGTTGTTTTGGAGAAAAATGGGCTAGCTGGTCTGCTGATTAGAAGCAAAATCCCTCTTTAGTTTGTGGATGTTTTAGTTACAACTCCATTGATTTCCATCTCCATTGATCCACATCGCCATCTCCATTGAACCATGTGTGTTCTTCTTACATTATAATCTGTGTTTTGGATTCCCACAATACATTGAACCCACATTAACCAAATGGTTAGGGTTATGGTTGCTTTGTGAACATAGCCAATAAAGTGGCTGACTGCCACTAAAAGGCATTTGAAAGACAAAGTGAAACACACCCTTACAATTGACCTATGGGAAATAGTAATGAAAGTAAGAGTGTGAAAATGAACAAAAATCTTCAATACATTATATTGCAAATACTTACTGCAGCAAGAATCACATTAGCAAAAAATTGGAAACAAAAAAAAAAGTAACCTCAGATGAAACAGTAATTAGGAAAATTCTAGAATGCGCAGAGATGGATAAAATGACACTGGAATTGAAAGAGAGAGAGGATTCGGAATATTATGAAATATGAAATAAAATGTACAGTTGGCTCGAAATAGAAATCAGAACAAGCAATGTTTAACTTAAAATTGATGAAACTTAAAGTAACTGAACAACATTAAATAAAGAGATGTAAATATAAATGAATATAAATGTGTAGATAAGAACAATAAATATTATAATGTGTACATATATATCTTGGAGTAATGCGATTATCCTACTATTGAGTAGTAAATAGAAATGATAGAACAGAGTACTACAAAAACAAAATACCTAAGTCGATACGAAATGTTGTAAAATTACCATTAATAGTTATGTAATGTTCAATACGTTATGTCTTGACATGTTTTGTTTATATACATGTGTGATTGTTTTTTGTGTTGTTTTTAAAGACAAATTGTTTAATAAAAATTATTTTTAAAAAAAGAAGAAAAAAAGAAAGAAAGTACGACTGTGAAAGAAAGAAAAGAAAGAAAGAAAGAGAGAAAGAGGAAGATTAATGTAAGTAATTAATGAACACCCAGGTCACCTAGACTGATTATATTGATTTTATTTCTAACTTTGATTGTATTGTATTTTCTGGCATATAAAATGACTTTTTAACACATGAAAATCTTCTCAAAAGTTGGGGGTCATCTTATACACCGGGTGTCATTCTCCTGTAACCAGGCAGACCAGCCCGAAAGGCTCTGACGAGCCTTAAATGGCTCTGACGAGCCAAGCTCTGACCTTCCCAGCTGAATTGCCTGCTAATCAGGCAGCTCAGCTGGGATCGCCAGAGCCATTTAAAAAAACAAAAACCTTTTTTTCTTTTACATGGCACTGGCGATCCAAGCTCTGACGATCCCAGCTGAGTTGCCTGCTAATCAGGCAACTCAGCTTGGATCGCCAGAGCCATGTAAAAGAAAAAAAGTTTTCCCCCTCCAGCTTGCTTACCTTAGCTGCTAGTCGCAACGCTTGCCTGGCTTCACTTGCCTGAATCCATTCCATCAGCAAGCAACTCCCTGCCTGCAATCAAGCAGGCAGGGAGTTGTGGACTTCAACTCCCAGAATTCCTCAGCCAGCAAACCAAAGCTGGCTGAGGAATTCTGGGAGTTGAAGTCCACAAGTCTTAAAGTTGCCAAGGTTGGAGACCCCTGCTCTATTAGTTAAGTTTTTTCCCCCCTTTGGGAGCTTTAAAAAAAATAGTTAATTGGGTTTTTTTTTTTTAAATTGTTCTTTTTTAGACCTAGCCATTTAAAGTTTAGGAAGTTTTAAATTTAGCTTTCATATAAAAATAAAAATAAAATAAAATAAAATAATATTTGTGCAGCTTTCTGAGATTTAGTGTGTTTCTGTAGTGTTTCACTCTAACTACACAAACACACAAAATCTCACAAAGCTGTATGTGGAATCTTGTGTGTGTAAAGTGTGAAAGTTGGTTTTTTGGGCTTTTTGTGGCTGTGTGAGGTTTCTGCTTGTTGCAGGGGCCATTTTGGGTCTAGCACAGCTGCTTTTACATTGTGGGTGAGCCAGTTGATGTTTTTTAATTTTTATTTGGTGTGCGTTGGAAGAGGGGTAGTCTTATATGGCGAGTATACCCCAAACCCTATATTTTAACAGGAAAATTCGGGGGTCGTCTTATATGGCCAGTCGTTTTATACGCCGGAAAATACGGTAATTGGTTTATTTTCTGATTTTTCTATATTCTCCTTTTCTTAACAAACTTGTATGTGCGAGGGGAACCTTTACCTTTACCTTAAACTGAGCATGGGCATGGCCAGCACATGATGCATCCGGCCTGCAGCCCACCAGTTTGACAGCCCTGCCTTATAGTGAAAGAGGAGTTTCATTTCCTTCAATTCTACTTTGTTTTTCTTACTGAAAATGTTAGGGAATGACAAGAATAAAATAAAATCCTTATGGAAATGAGATATTTCTTTCTTTGCAAGCAGTGGTGTCCCCCCCCCCCATCTCCGTCCTTCCATTACATTAAATGCTACATCAAGAATAATAATATAGTAGTGTAGTAACATTAAAGAAGAAATGTTCATTTTATTACTCATGAAGTGAATGCAAAATTGATCATTTATGCAAACACACATAAACATATCAGAATCCTAATAGCCTATAGTTCACAGAAGGGGGAAATTACTATGTTTCAAGAGGTACTTTCTTAGAAGTTGTCTGATAAAAGACTTTAATTAAGATTGTTTCCATATGCAAATGTAAGCTGGGCATTCAAGAGCTCTAATGCTCCAGCTGAAAAAGAACACACCAATCTAACAGCTACATTTCTTCCATGATTCCAGCTTTCTGTAAAGGCAGTTTATCTGAAGCAATTATCTTATCCAAATAAAAATGGAAATGGAAAAGTTAAATAAAAACAGAACATTTTGATGGAATCATTATAATATACCTCTTGGTTAGCAGTACACCTGACTTTGGCAGAGATAGCTTTCTAAATGCACTTCTGTAGTTTTTACCTTCTGCATCAATCTCACTAAATCTTCTTATGCAATGTGATGATGGATGCCAAGCTATCCTTGTTCTATTGTACAAATCAGCTCTTTAGAAAACCCCAGATCAGGAGCAGGATCTGAAATAACCTCACCTTGCTCTTGTCTGCTTCTACCTTCAAAATACGGTGCCAGCATTTGCACCAGAATCCATATTAAACAAATATAGACAATGCATTTGACTGCACGGAAATGTTGTTTCTCATACCTTTGTCACAGGTTAACATTTTTTAAACCAGAGAGGTCAACATTCCTAATGATTGGTGGATCGTCAGGAATGTTGACAAAGTGTCAAAATAATCTGGGTAGAGGGTTCCCTATTTCTGGAATGGCTACTTAGTGAACCTAATCAGTTACAGTAATAATGGCAATTAACAGAGATGAAAAATGATTTGATTGCCTTTTCTAATCTCCTCTATCCCCTAATGATGGTACCCACAATTCTACCTTACTCTGTCTTCTTTCTCTAAAAGCGAGCATATTTTTAAACAAAGTAGCAAAATTCAGTTACTTATCATTTTATTTCTTGAAAATTCTCAAACAAAGTAGAACCTGTTGGCCCTACAGGTATTCTTATAAAAATATTTATTTATTGATTGATTGATTTGATTTGATTTCTATACCGCCCTACTCCCGAAGGACTTAGGGCGGTGCACAGCCAAATAATAAAATACATATGTACAACATTTAAAAGTGGAATTAAAATCAAATTAAATAGTTTTGGCCCAAACAAATTAAAACCCCAATCAATTTAAAACCAATTTTAAAATTTGAATATATAAAATACTAAATTTTTTAAAAAAATTTAAAAATCTTTTATAAAAGAGGGAGAAAATTAGGCCAGGCCCGCCTGGTGAAATAGAAAGGTCTTTAAGGTGCGGCGGAAGGTGCGCAGATCCGGGATCCTCTGTATCTCCGGGGGGAGCTCGTTCCAGATAGTAGGTGCCTCTACAGAGAAGGCTCTCCCCCTGGGGGCCGCCAGTTGGCATTGTTTGGCTGACGGCACCCGGAGGAGCCCCTCTCTGTGGGAGCATACCGACCGGTGGGAGGCTATTGGTGGTAGTAAGCAGTCCCGCAAGTACCCAAGTCCTGAGCCATGGAGCGCTTTAAAGGTGGTAACCAAAACCTTGAAGCGCACCTGGAAGACCACCGGGAGCCAGTGCAGCTCGCGCAGGAGGGGTGTTACATGGGAACGCCATGTCGCTCCCATTACCACCTGCGCAGCCGCACTCTACGCCAGCTGGAGCCTCCGGGTGCTCCTCAAGGGGAGCCCCATGTAGAGAGCATTACAATAGTCCAGGCGGGAGGTGACGAGGGCATGAGTGACTGTGCATAACGAGTCCCGATCCAGAAAGGGATGCAACTAGCAGATCAGGCGAACCTGATGAAAAATCCTCTCGGTCACGGCCGTCAAGTGCTCTTCTAAATACAGCCGTGAATCCAGGAGGACGCCCAAGTTGCAAGCCCTCTCCGTGGGGGCCAGCGATTCGCCCCCCAATAGTCAGTGATAGCGTCAACTGACTATATCGGGACGTCGGAAACCACAGCCACTCGGTCTTGGATGGGTTGAGCCTGAGCCTGTTTCTCCCCATCCAGATCCACACGGCCTCCAGGCACCGGGACATCACTTCAAGGGCATCGTTGGGGTGGTCTGGGGTGGAGATGTACAGCTGGGTGTCATCAGCGTACTGGTGGTACTTCACCCCGAAACCAAAGATGATCTCACCCAGTGGCTTCACATAAATGTTGAACAGGAGGGGTGAGAGGACCGACCCTTGTGGCATCCCGCATATGAGGGGCCTCGGGGTTGACCTCTGCCCCCCTGTCAACATAGACTGCGACCGGTCAGAGAGAAAGGAGGAGAACCACTGCAATACAGGGCCTCCCACCCCTAACTCTTCTAACTGGTGCAGCATGATACCATGGTCGATGGTATCAAAAGCCGCTGAGAGTTCTAACAGGACTAGGACAGAGGAGCAACCCCTGTCCCGAGCCCTCCAGAGATCATCTACCAACGCGACCAATGCCGTTTCCATGCTGTACCCGGGCCTGAAGCCCAACTGGAACGGATCCAGATACGACGTTTCATCCAGGTGCTGGGGGAACTGATGCGCAACCACACTCTCAACAACCTTTGCCACAAAGTGAAGGTTGGAGACCGGACGATGGTTTACCAACATTGCCGGGTCCAGGGAAGGCTTCTTGAGGAGAGGCCTCACCACCGCCTCTTTCAAGGCGGCGGGAAAGTCACCCTCACCCAACAAAGCATTTATAATCCCGTGGAGCCAGCCTCGTGTCACTTCCCGGGAAACCAGCACTAACCAGGAAGGACACGGGTCCAATAAACAAGTGGTTGCGTTCAGTCTGCCTAGAATCCTGTCCACGTCCTCAGGGGTCACAGGATCAAACTCATCCCAGATAACATTCTCAAGACCTGCCCCAGTCTCTCCCCCTGAGACTACCCAGTCGGAGTCCAAATCTTCCCGAATCTGAGTGATTTTGTCATACAGATACTGAACAAAATCCTTGGCTCTACCCTCCAAGGGGTATATGCTGGAAATTCTTATTCAGTATCCTGATAATATTATTACCATGTTTCCCTGAAAATCAGACCTATCTCAAAAATAAGCCCTAGTCTGATTTTTAAGCGTGCACCTAATATAAGCCCTACCCCCCAAAAAAGCCCTAGTGAAGGGGGTGGGCACAGCAGGAGGTGAGCGCACATGGGCTAATGGTGTTTGGCAGCAGCTGCAGCCTGTTCAGCGCAGGTGAGTTGATTACCTGTCCAAGCAGCAGGCAGAGGCAGGCAATCCGGATGTGCCGCACAGCTGCAGGAAAGCCAAGAATGGGTTGGCTAGAGTGGGTGGGTGGCTGGAAGAGGCTCGCCTTCTCATCTCTCGGCTTGCCTGTGGCCCAACATCAGGATTGCCGGCCTTCTGATTTCTTGTCATTATAACCTACTGTTTTAGAATTAGTTAATTTTGCAGTTAGGGTAAATTCTAGAAAGTTTGTTTCCTTCTCTGTGGTTCAAACAAAAAGTATAATTTAACTGTGCATCTTTTGGTTGCTGCTGGTGAAACAAAGAATGCATAATTTTAATGTACAGTTTCCGCAATTCCTGGAGGAAACATCCTATCTGGATCCGTTCCAGTCTGGTTTCAGGCCTGGGCACAGCACGGAAACGGCATTGGTCGCGTTGGTCGATGATCTCTGGAGGGCTCGGGACAGGGGTTGTTCCTCTGTTCTGGTCCTGTTAGACCTCTCAGCAGCTTTTGATACCATCGACCATGGTATCATGCTGCACCGGTTGGAAGAGTTGGGGATGGGGGGCACCGTGTTACGGTGGTTCTCCTCCTTTCTCTCCGACTGGTCGCAGTTCGTGTTGGCAGGGGGGCAGAGGTCGACCTCGAGGCCTCTTATATGTGGAGTGCCTCAGGGGTCGGTCCTCTCGCCCCTCCTGTTCAACATTTATGTGAAGCCGCTGGGCGAGATCATCCGTGGCTTTGGGGTGAGATACCATCAGTACGCTGATGACACTCAGCCGTACATCTCCACCCCAGGCCACCCCAACGATGCCCTTGAAGTGATGTCCCAGTGCCTGGAGGCTGTACGGATCTGGATGGGGAGGAACAGACTCAAGCTCAACCCTTCCAAGACTGAGTGGCTGTGGTTCCCGGCATCCCGATATAGTCAGTTGACCCCATCACTGACTATTGGGGGCCAGTCTTTGGCCCCCACAGAGAGGGCTCGCAATCTGGGCGTCCTCCTGGATACGCAGCTGTCTTTGGAGGAACATCTGACGGCTGTAACCAGGGGGACCTTTTATCAGGTTCGCCTGATCCGCCAGTTGCGGCCCTTTCTTGATCGGGATTCCTTGTGCACAGTCACTCATGCCCTCGTGACCTCTCGCCTTGATTACTGTAACGCTCTCTACATGGGGCTCCCCTTGAAGAGCACCCGGAGGCTCCAACTGGTCCAGAATGCAGCAGCGCGGGTAGTGACGGGAGCAGCATGGCGCTCCCATGTAACACCGCTCCTGCGCGAGCTGCACTGGCTCCCGGTGGTCTTCCGGGTGCGCTTCAAGGTGTTGGTTCTCACCTTTAAAGCGCTCCATGGCATAGGGCCTAGCTATCTTCGAGACCGCCTGCTGCCACCGACGACCTCCCATCGACCGGTGCGCTCCCACAGAGAGGGCCTCCCCGGGGTGCCATCAGCCAAACAATGTAGGCTGGTGACCCCCAGGGGGAGGGCCTTCTCTGTGGGGGCACCTACCCTCTGGAATCAGCTGCCCCCAGAGATAAGGAGAATCCAGGACCTCAGTGCCTTCCGCCGTGCCCTTAAAACCTTCTTTTTCCAACAAGCCGGGCTGGCCTAACTCTTTTTAAGTGTTTTTTAATTGTTTTTGTTTTTGTTTATTGTTTTAATTAATGGGGCCAAATTTATACATATTTTTAACTGTATTTTAATATTTGTATTTGATGTTTTTATTTGCCTGTTCACCGCCCTGAGTCCTTAGGGAGAAGGGCGGTATACAAGTTCAAAAATAAAATAAAATAAAATAAAAAATAATGTACCTAAAATCTAACTCCTTCTCCTCAGTGATCTATATCTTAGGCAATCTAGTATCCTTTACATGTTTTGTATTACTAATTCCAAAATATCAGTCAGTAGGGAGGCATTCAGGTTGAGAAGGCTGCCTTACCCTTCCTTGAAAAGGCATAGCATCTCTTGTGTCAGCAACAGTAAGACTCATTTTGGTAGCAAAATTCTCAGAAACGCAGAATGCTTTCTATTATGTATGCATGTAGTGAATAAGTCAAACATTCATACATTTATTCAACCTGAGCAGAGGTTTAGTGTCAATCACATTTACAAACACTATGGTCTAAAATAATTAAAACAAACAGGAAACAAAAAGCCTCTGAGTTGATTTCCCATTACACACTGCCAGTAGGACTTATGCAAACAAACAAAAATCCTTTGCAAATGCAAGGCTTATAGTCATTGGCATCATTCTGTAAGAATTTGTAGCAATCTATGACTGGGATACTTATCCACAAAAGTAGATACATAAGCAGATATGGGGTTTTCGGCATGATTAACTTACATATTTCTTCAGTGCCAAGTTACGAGCATGAGAATCAGAGATGTCTTTCCATGTACCAAATGAGTTCAAACATCTTCCCTTTGATACTTCATGAGCATGTTTGATGCTGAATATTAAATTGTTACTTATCACTATTCATAATGCAAATATTTGCCAAAGTCTATTGTATATAGTAGCTGGTCTAATGTCCTATCCTCCTGTTTTTATAAATCTATAGGTTTCCTTTTTAAACTATATGAAATTATTAGCGTCTGCCTGAAGAAGAGAAACCAAACTTTTGCAATTTTAAAAGTCCAGATGTAGGAATAAAGGAAAAAGTCATGGAAAAAGTGTCATCCAGGATCTCCTGTATGGTAAAAAGAAATTTCAAAATGGCAACTGTCTTGATATAGAACAGAATAGAAGTAAATTCAGGGGTGTTTGTATGCACTTGCTTAATTATTCTTAACAAAGTGTTGAGACAAAGGAGTGTATGAGAGAAAATTGAAAGTTGAAAAATTTGACCCTCCCCAGAAATGAAACAAACAAAATGTTAAAAAATTGTGATATTTATGTAGTTACTTACCAAGCACATCTAAATTATATGAAAGTAAACAAAATAACTTTACAATCCCCAAGGCATGTCACAACTTTTGAGCATCCCTAACGTTTGGAAATTGAAAGTTGAAAAATTTGACACACCTTATGTAGACAACTAAGTAACCTAATGGTTTCTCGTAAATGAAGAAAATCGGGCTGATTGGTTTTGTTAAGCAAGGGCAAGCTTATTGTGTGACTATACCCACTGAAAAGAGGAGCAGCTGGTAGACAGGACAGCAAAGTTTAGAAAGTGTTTCAGGTCATTCCAGCAATTAGTTTCACTTAGTTTGTACAGTGTTTGTACATCCGTCTCCAAGATGATGGTTGCATGTTGGCTGCCATCAAGAGACTGATTTTTGATGCATGCAGAACACCCTGCTTTTGAGGAAGACCTCATGAAACCAAATTAGGAATGTGATACTATGTGAGTTGAGGACCAAGGGTCGCATACTGCAAAATAACTCATCTTCTGTCTCTTCTCCTCTTTCAATGAAACACCTTGGGATGTGCTATCCCTGGTGTGTGACCTTCCTCATTACCAACTTCAAAAAAAGTCCAGTAAAACACTGAGGTGGCAGGCACAGAGGATAAAATGGTGTGAAAGCCAAAACATGAAAGACAGGAGTAATGGTGCAAAAGAAAAGAAATGGAAGGAACAGAGGAAAAGGTTTCTTTTTTAAAACTTCAGACACATATACAGATGCCTGCATATACTATGCACTTGGAAAAAAAAGATATGGGGGGGGGAAGAGAGGAAAATGGGTTAAAGCACAGAAGAAAGAATCAAGGTGGAAGAACAAAAGATGAGAAACAGAAAGTGACATAAAAAAGGGGTTGAAAATATAATCAGAAGTGGGAGGGAGACCTGACATACAAGAATATAGAAAAAGAACTTGGAGACAGAAGGAAAAACCACAGGGAAGAAGATGTAAGAGGAAGAGAAAATCCTTGGTGTCTGTATAATGGATGGCGTGCAGATTTATTTATAAAGATTTCCTACCCTACTAACTCAGCTGTGACCATTCCTAGGTGGAAGGTTTGTGACACTGATGGTTAACAGCCATGCTGCTTTTGTCTTCCTCTGAAGAGCTTCTTGTGTCCCTGACAACTTGCTTTAATTACTTAAGTTCAAGCACTTCTGATGTTTGATGTGGTTGCAAGTACTTTAAAAGAGGTTGCTGGGGCAAGGCTTTCTCTTTTCCGCAACCCTTGTCCTTCTATCTTCTCAAAATGCCGAGGGATGTTTTTTGTCTCCTGTGTGCAATGAGGAGAGATTGCCTCCATTTGATGGGAGTCATTCTAAGCAGGACTGGCATAAAAACCTCGAACCAGAGAACAAGACAATTGATTCAACATTGCTTTCACTATAGTCTTTACTTTTTTTTCTCTCTCTCTTGAATTTTTTTTTTTTAAATACCAATTGTTTCAGTACTTTGTCTCCTAGCACTATAAAACAACCTTCTTCAGGCTATATAAGATTTGTGTGTGTGTGTGTGTGTCACAACATCCCCAGACATTGTGAGGCACCAGGTTGGGGAAGGTTGAGTTTGGGCAGGGCTGCACTCTTTAAATTAAGGGGTAGTCCTGGCATTGTGGCATCAAGGGGCCACAGTCCAAAAAGGGAGGAGGGAAGATAGAAAGAGGCCACCAAAAAGTGAGGATGGGGGAGTGCTAGGAGAAAGCGAGAGTGGATTTAATTCAAATACAAGAAAAGAAATACAGTTGATTTTGTGATCCCTTAGGTACTTTATTTATATATTTGTTTTATTTCTTAATCATGTTTCTTAAGTGATGTATTTTTAAGTACAATTTCATCCTGACTGTATTTCCACTAAAGCTAGTAATACTATTATTAAATTTGCAGATGGTACAAATGGAAACCGAGTGGAGCAAGTGGGCAGTTTTAAGTTTCTGAGTGTTATCATAAAAGAGGACCTGACCTGGGGCACTCACATTGCAGCACTAGTCAAAAGGGCCCAGCAGAGATTATACTACCTGAGACTTCTCAGGAAACAACAACTGAATGAAAAACTGCTGGTGGCCTTCTACCGCTGCATCAAAAAGAGTATTTTAACTTACTGCATCTGTGTACGGTTTGCCAATTGCACAGTGGCAGATAGGAAAGCAGTCCAGAGGGTCAACGTCATTGCCCAGATGATCATTGGTTGTCCTCTCCCCTCTTTGGAAGAGCTTTATAGCTCCTGCTGCCTTAAGAAAGTTCAAAACATTCTTAAAGATCCATCTCATCCTGGGCACCCATTTTTTGAACTATTACCATCTGGCAGACGGTATAGGTCAATAAAAACAAGGATAAATAGGCTGAAAAACAGCTTCTATCCCAGGGCAATAACCATATTGAATTCTATGGTATAGTGCAATATCGGGTTTTCAATATCAATTATATAGAATGTAAAAGATGTTTGTTTGGGTTTAAGTTTTATAATTATAATGTACACTGAAGACGGCATTTAATTTAGTTGTACCATGTGCAATGACAATAAAGTAAACTATACTATACTATCCTCATATTGAAGGATCCCAGAGGGCTCTATTCAAGACTCCAGGGACACAAGTTATATATTTTTCTGTTAGAGAAATGAAAAATGTAGATGACCCACGCATAGTGACTTCTTTTGCTCATAGGAATGCAGCATTTCTAAGAGACTTTAGGGAAGTGCAAGGACAAAACTTTCATTGATGACATGATAACTACAATTTCCTTTCTATCTTTATTATCTCTAGGAATAAAATCAGTTTGGTGTAGAGGTTAAAGGCACCAAGCTAGAAACCAGGAGACTGTGAGTTCTAGCCCTACTTTAGGCATGAAACCATCTGAGTGTCCTTGAGCCAGTTATTCTGTGTCATTCCTTAGAAAGCAGGCAAGAGCAAACCATTTCCAAAAATGCCATCAAAAGAAGTGCAAGGATTACTCCAGCCAGTCACCTGGGGGTGGGGGGAGGAGGAGGAGGAAGAAGAGGAACTAAATAGAGCTACATTGTGAAAAATGTGCAACTGACCTATGAATTTTAAGATTTTTAAAAATATGTAACCTGTTTTTTTAATTGAATTTTATTTGTACTGGACTTTGATTGCAATAAGGATACATGACTCCTTTTTATGCTTTGGTTGAAATCATCCAATATGTACAACCTATTAACAATTAATTTTCTGGGTTTGCCAATATTTAGCCAGTTTTGATCATGTGATGTCATCACTAAGGCAAATGAATCACATGATTAGAATGACAATCTTTTTTGTCTCTACCTTTTCTTCATAACATATTTATGATAAGGCTGTGGTAACAGAAGATGAGATGAAGAAAGAGTTATAGGGGCAAGTATATGGGAAACAACATCTTTGAGAAGTTAACATGTAGTTTAGGATCTTTTCAGTTACTCATAAACTCTAAAGATACTAACATATATTTTATGTATGTAACATGTTTTTCAACCTCTTCACATATTGTATGTTGCTAAAGGTATTTCAAAGAAAATATCAGTGGAACATTCTTACAGTCAACAGGAGTTAGCACATGTTTTGCTAATTAAAAAGACTGAGGTAAGCAAATAGCAGTAACAACAGACAAAGATGCTGAGCACCACACATGCAGTACGAACACACCTGCTTACAGATTGTTAAAAGGTACTGTCCAAGTAAGGGTAGAAGAAATAGGAAATCAAATATAGTACAGGGACTTTCCTATATAAATGGTATTGTTTTATTGTTAAAAAACAATCAGATGTACTTTGCTTTCTTAAGACACTAATTAGTTCCCCTCCCCCAGCATCCTTATCACATTGAAAAGATGTGTATAAAGGAGAAAAGGGACTACTTTTTCATTACATGCAATAAACAGCCCTAATAGACATAATAGCACTAGCACTTAGACTTATATACTGCTTCACAGTGTTTCAAGGTCCTCTCTAAGCATTTTACAGAGTCAGCACATTACCCCAACAATTTAGGTCCTCATTTTACTGACCTTGGAAGGATATCTGAGTCAACCTTGAGCCAGTCAGGATTGAACTCCTGACTATAGGCAGAATTTGCCTGCAATACTGCATCCAGGGGTGAAATGCTCCCTGTTCGGACCGGCTTGGGTGAGTAGGTAGCGATGGCAGTGGGCAGTTTGGAGAATCAGTACCCAAAATCCCTGCCCCTGCCCCCCATGCCCAGCTGAGCCGTGCGATCATCAGAGCCTTTTTTTTCTTTTAAATGGCTCTGATGATCCCAGTGGCTAAGACACTGAGCTTGTCGATAGAAAGGTTGGTAGTTCAGCGGTTCGAATCCCTAGTGCCGTGTAACAGGGTGAGCCCCGTTACTTGTCCCAGCTTCTGCCAATCTGGCAGTTCGAAAGCACGTAAAAAATGCAAGTAGAAAAATAGGGACCACCTTTGGTGGGAAGGTAACAGCATTCCGTGCGCCTTTGGCATTTAGTCATGCTGGCCACATGACCACAGAGACGTTTTCAGACACCGTTGGCTTTTCAGCTTTGAAACAGAGATGAGCACTGCCCCCTAGAGTCGGGAATAACTAGCACATATGTGCAAGGGGAACCTTTACCTTTAGGGAATTAGTTTGAGAAGACCTTAGAAACATAAAAGCAGCCTGGCAGGGTCTGTCTACAGGGGTGGGTTCTACTTACCTTTACTACTGGTTTGTAATGGAATCGCGCGTGCACGCTTGCTTCGCTCGCTGGCGCGCCTTGCTTCTGCGTATGCGCAAATTGCCAATGATGACATTGGGTGGGTGGAGCCTCCCGCCGGTTTTACTACTGGTTCTTGCGAACCAGTCTGAACTGGGGGCAACACACCACTGTCTGTCTAGTTTATCTTCTGCTCCCATGAGGCCTTACCAGAGATGTAAAGGAAACCACAAGACACAAATACAAATAGTCTTTCCTGCTTGTGATGCAGCCATGGGTGTGAATCAGTGGTGGGTTGCTACTGGTTCGCCCTGGATTGGGCAAATAACAGCAGTGGCAGGAGGTTCCACCCACCCACCTGTGCATGCGCAGAAGCGTTGTGTGCGTGAGAGCGCGAGAGCGTGAGCGTGCACCCACAAGTGGACCAGTAGCAACGGGTTTTGAAACCCGCTCCTGGTGTGAATAACTAGCAGTTACCAACAGCATCCTTACCCTTCATGAATTGCGAAGTTATCTAAGCTAGCAGTCATCACTGTATTTTGAGGCACGCATAAAAGAAGACAGAAAAGGAGTTATACATAAAGATTTGTGACTCTCCAAATGCTGCAGAACTACAATTCCCAGCAATTCCAGCCAGCATAGCAAGTTCAGTTGGGAGCTCATTTAAAGGCCCTTGCCCAAAGATTCCCTTAATAATGAAGGATGCTTCAGACAATTGTGCCTAAAATGGCCCCTTTTGAAAATCTCCCACTATTCCAAAGGAGACTGTTTTTGCACCTCTTTCTCTTCCATTATTGGAAACCTAACCATCTTCCCAGGAGAAAGCATGTGTGGTTTCTCAAGACCAAATTGTATATTACAAATGAAGCATGTGTCAAACAGGGCAGTCCCGGACTGGTTTGCTCAGAAGTAAGTCCTGTTATAGCACAGTATGTAGCACACAACACTAGCAGCCTTCCTGCCTCCTTTTAAAGTGGGGTTTCCTGAGGTCAAATGTAAACCCCCATTTTCTGATAAATTTTTTTTTGCAAAAGAGTTGTAATCACGAATATCCTGTGGAATATGAAGTTTGCTCCTTTGCATCTCACATACTTATTTTATCTGCTGCATGCTACAAAGTGGAATATGTTCTCTCCTAATTTGCCCTCAAGTTAAACATTCTTTTACACACAACTCTTCAGTAACGAGCTTGTTCTGATACATATTTATCCTCTCTTGACAAGCTCTGATTACAAGGAAGATCTTAAACCCATTCATTATGGCTTTTCACAGTCATGTTCATGAAAACGTTGAAAAACTCTCCTATTGAACAAGCGCTTTGCAAAGTACATATTAATCATGCCATTTTATGAACCAAACCTCCCGGGGAAGAAGAAGTGAAAGTAAAATGCTGACAATACAACCTATTGTACAATACCTGACAATACTATTTTTTGATCAATGAAAATAAGTTTCAATATTCCAGCCACTACTTATCATTTTTATAAGTGACCATAACACTCATATAATGCCATTGCCACCCACATGCACAGGGACCTAGCAATCTTATGGTCTTTTGTTGTGAATATTTATTTTCATCAAGCAATCTGGGAAGCCTTTGGTTTACATGGGTGCAAAAAGATAATTTAAATGAATGGATTATTCTGTCTTGTGCATGGACAGCCATTGAAGTTCTAGAGGGGAACTCGATTGGCCTCATGGTATTTCAAGAAACATGGATTGTTCTTGTCTTTTTTCTAATTTCCTGAAATGATTTTCCTGCTTCTACATCTAATAGATTAGAATTATCCATCCAGGTGATATTATACTCCTCCTTAGTAAAACCTATGATTGGTTTTGTTTTTAGGCATTTTAATGCCTTGATAAATAATGCCCATGTTATCTGTAAACCCCCCTCCCCCAAATATTATAAACACATATGGCTGGGCAGCTTTGCTATATTTTGATGGAAAAATGGCATGCAATGCTTGATAAACACATCACACCTAATATCTCCTAATTAGCCCAGGTTGATTTAAAATTATTAAGTCAACCTCATTACCGAAAGGAATCTAGATTTTGAAAAAAGAAGTTATAGAATCTGAATCTGCATGCATATATAAAGTATATAAAATATAAATATATTTTGCACATTTTCTTTTCATGTTGTATAATTTCAGGGTGAAGATGAAATTATTTTATTTACTCTTCAGCTGTAATTTACATTGATATTTCAATGGCATTTCAAGGGCTGGAAATAAAGGAAGTTATTTTATACTCTGACCAGATAAATTTTCATCATGTATGAACACATCAATTGGTGTTTATGGATATATTCAGCCAGCCTTCTACCTGTCTGCAAGAAAACAACCAAGCTCAGAGAACACCAAGAAAAATAAAAACACAGTCAACTGATTCAGGACATTGGTACATCTAGTTATCTAGTTTTTGGAATCCCGAGAGATGGCATGCAGCGAAGAGGGGGTTGAGGGGTTTTTTATTTAAATTTTTAAAGAAAATTTTAAGGGGACCCGGGAGGAAGGGAGGGGGTTGTGAAAGTGGACCTGGGGGGGGTCCAGATAGCTACTGAGCGGGGTGACAGGTTGATTGGCTGCAGCAGAGGGGTCAGGAAAGAAAATTTATCCGGGGAGCAGGGGGATAACAAGATGGGCAATGCAATTGAAATAATGAGTGGGAGGGGCAGGTATGACGGGCGCAGGGGACCATATCATGCGCCGGGGGTGCGCATACGCTGTTTACGAGCAATTGCGCACTCCGGCTCCCAATGCGCATCTCGTGGCCTGGGTTGTGCAGAGTCTCAGGCCCAGGGTCCACAGCTGATGTTATGTAATGCCAGGTCGGTTGTCAATAAAGCCCTCCTCATCTGTGATCTTATATTGGAGGGGGGTGCGGACCTGGCAGATATTACGGAGACCTGGTTGGGCCAAGAGGGGGGGGGTCCCCCTCGTTGAAATGTGCCCACCAGGTTTTCGTGCATTTCATCAGCCAGGGGCCCAGGGGAGGGGTGGGGGAGTGGCGGTGATTATTAGGGAGAGTCTTTGTCCGAGGGAGACCACTGTTCCTCAGATAGCCGGATGTGAGTCCCTCTTTGTGAAGTGGGGCCGTGGGGTGCAGATGGGTTTGCTGACTGCGTACCTGGCTCCCTGCCACGTGGCAGCGACCCTACCCGAGCTACTCGACGTCATCGCCGGGGTGGCGGTGGATACCCCCAGACTTATTGTCATGGGGGATTTCAACCTTCCATCCGCGGGTGAGACGTCAGAGGTGGCTCAGGAGTTCATCGCTTCCATGACAGCCATGGACCTGACCCAGTTAGTTCAAGGCCCCACTCACATAGGAGGACACACTCTGGACTTGATTTTCATCTCTGGTCAGTGGTTGAATGATCTTGGTACAGGGGACTTAGACATTAAACCCTTGTCATGGACAGATAATTCGCTCCTCCATTTGGACTTTCCTACCGCTTCCCCCCACCGCAGGGAGACAGAACCGACTAAATGGTTCCGTCCCAGGTGCCTGATGGATCCAGAAAGGTTCCTGACGGAGCTTGGGCCATTTCTTGAGATCCTGACACACGACTCGACTGAAGAGCTGGTAGCCGCCTGGGAGAGTGCGGCCGCCGGAGCTTTGGATCGTGTCGTGCCTTTGCGGCCTCTGACCCGATGCCGATCTCAATTGGCTCCTTGGTTCTCTGAGGAGCTGAGAGAGATGAAGCATCGGAAAAGACGCCTAGAGAGCATTTGGAGGACTAGTCATTCTGATTCCGACCGGACACAGGTGAGGTCTTATATCAAGACCTACCTAGTGGCGATAAAAGCGGCGAAATCTAACCATTTTTCCGCTCTTATCGCATCTGCAGAGAACCGCCCAGCCGCCCTGTTTAGGGTGACCCACTCCCTTCTTCGGGGGGGGGAGTGCGGGAGGATCCCTTGCAGGGTCGAGCTGAGGATTTTGTGCAATTCCTGCATGATAAAGTCGCTCGGATTTGGAAAGGCTTGGACTCCGACTGGGCAAGTCCTGGGGAGGAGACGAGGGTAGGTCTTGAGAATATTATCTGGGAGGAGTTTGATCCTGTGACTCCCGAGGATGTGGACAGGGTTCTGGGTAGGATTAGTGCCGCCACATGTTTATTGGACCCGTGTCCCTCCTGGTTGGTACTGGCCTCCCGGGAGGTTACACGAGGCTGGCTCCAGGGGATTATAACTGCTTCTCTGAGTGAGGGTGCCTTTCCTGCGCCTTGAAAGAGGCCTTCCCTGGACCCGGCTGAATTAGTTAACTACCGTCCAGTCTCCAACCTTCGTTTTGTGGCAAAGGTTGTTGAGAGTGTGGTGGCACGACAACTGTCCAGGCACCTGGATGAAGCTATCTATCTAGACCCATACCAGTCGGGCTTCAGGCAGGGGCACAGCACAGAAACGGCATTGGTCGCGTTGGTGGATGATCTCTGGAGGGCCCGGGACAGGGGTTGCTCCTCTGTCCTAGTCCTATTAGATCTCTCAGAGGCTTTTGATACCATCGACCATGGTATCATGCTGCAGCGGTTGAGAGGGTTAGGAGTAGGGGGCACCGTTTTGCAGTGGTTCTCTTCCTTCCTCTCCGGCCGCTCGCAGTTCGTGTTGGCAGGGGGGCAGAGGTCGACCTCGAGGCATCTCGCATGGGGAGTGCCACAAGGGTTGGTCCTCTCGCCTCTTCTGTTCAACATTTATGTGAAGCCGCTGGGTGAGATCATCCGTGGTTTTGGGGTGAAGTGTCACCTGTACGCTGATGATACTCAGCTGTACATCTCCACCCCAGACCACCCCAACGATCCCTTGATGTGATGTCTCGCTGCCTGGAGGCCATATGGGCCTGGATGGGGAGGAACAGGCTCAGACTCAACCCATCCAAGACCGAGTGGCTGTGGTTGCCGGCGTCCCGATATAGTCAGCAGATGCCATCGCTGACTATTGGGGGTGAATCCTTGCCCCCCCCACAGAGAGGGCTCGCAATCTGGGTGTCCTCCTGGACGCACGGCTGTCTTTAGAAGAGCACATGACAGCCGTGGCCAGGGGGGCCTTTTATCAGGTTCACCTGATCCGCCAGTTGCAGCCCTTTCTGGACCGGGACGCCTTGCGCACGGTCACTCATGCCCTTGTCACCTCCCGGCTGGACTATTGTAATGCTCTCTACATGGGGCTCCCTTTGAAGAGCACTCGGAGGCTCCAACTGGTCCAGAATGCGGCCGCACGGGTGGTTATGGGCGCAACCCGCTGTGTCCGCGTGACACCCCTCCTGCACGAGCTGCACTGGCTCCCAGTGGTCTTCCGGGTGCGATTCAAGGTGTTGGTTACCACCTTTAAAGCGCTCCATGGCATAGGACCCGGGTACCTTCGAGACCGTCTTCTGCCACCAATAGCCTCCCACCGACCAGTCCGTTCCCACAGAGAGGGTCTCCTCAGGGTGCCATCAGCCAAGTTATGTCGGCTGGCGACACCCAGGGGGAGGGCCTTCTCTGTGGGAGCCCCAGCCCTGTGGAATGAACTGCCCCTGGAAATATGCAAGATCTCTGACCTCCGGGTGTTCCGCTGCGCATTGAAGACCTTGTTGTTCCGCCAGGCAGGGCTGTCAATATAATCATTTTAAATTGGGGTATTTTAATTTTTAGAGTTTTAAATCAGCCAAATCTATTTAATTATTTTAATTTTTAATTATTGTTGTGTCTTGTGTTTTTAAACTGGCTGTACACCGCCCTGAGTCCTTCGGGAGAAGGGCGGTATAGAAATAAATTTATTATTATTATTATTATTATTATTATTATTATTATTATTATTATTATTATTATTATCTAATACTATGATGTAGTAGTACTCCAAAGTTTCAGATTGGAGTATTTCTAGGCATACAGGAAACTTTTGGTATGTAACTAGGTGTTCCATTTGGAGAGTCCACTTAAACTTTGTGAGTTATGTTGTCTATCTATTGAATGGAATGGAGTTGAGACCAGATATTCTCAAACAGTTGACTGGAATAAATATTGTTTTGTATGTGATGACGTTGCAGATGGCCATCTGAATCTGAACACCTAATTCTGTATTTATCAAGGATATACATTCCAAAACAGAGTTTAAATGCAAATTTTATTTAATTTGATAGACTCAATCAGCTACATATTTTTCAACTTTTTTTGTTTGTTTGTAGAACTTCGCTTAATTGAAGATTCTACATAGCAAAAGGCAGTTACAGTATCATTGCTTCAGTGAAAAATCTTCAGGAATAAGGCAAAAAGGATCTTATCAAGTGTTGCATTTTAGAGCTCAAATTTCTGAAGTTTAGGATTACTTCAGCTACAAACATACAATTAAACTACGAAAACAGTATGCTTTGTGGTGTAATTCATAATACTCTTCTTTGAACTATACTATCACTTGTTTAATTAGCACCATCAAATTCCTTTAAGCTGAACCAAAACTAGGCCCTGGAATATTTGGGAGGGGACCCCAAGAGATATCAAATGTTAAAGTGAGTTTTCTCTTGTGCTGTTTCTATGCTCTTTGAAGGAACAGTGCCTTTGTTCTAGAAAATAAAGCCATACAATCATATACATCTACAGAAGTCTTGAATGCCCTATCTTTCAATGAATAAACCTTGGAGAACAAAGCAAAAACCCTTCATCTTTCATCTGTCATAGGTTCTCAGAGAGACCAATGGCTCTCTTTCTTGCTCTCTGTTTAATTATTATTAAAGGCAGAATTTCTAAAGGATTGTTTTGAGCACACTCCAAGCAGTATTTGGGTCATCAAAAGAAAATGTAGTCTCTTCACAAATTAATACTTCACTCTCTTAAATTCCATATTTTTCAATAAAACTGGATTAAAGAATATACACACACAATCCCTGCAGCAATTAAGTTTCTGGTCTAGGAGCAGTGAGATACAAGTTCTAGTATTTTCTCTAGATACAGAAGCTGTTGGGTGATTTGGGGTTAGTTAGTCATCCCTAGACTGGAAAGGTGAAAACTTTCTCTCCAGCAACTTTTTTTTCTGCAGTGGACTGATTTCAGTTGATAATAACAATAATAATGATTTTGACAGACTCTACTTACCAAGGAAAATAGGTGGGGGTCGAATGTTGCAAATACACCAGACAGTTGAAGAAGGAAAAAGAGCATTGGAAGAATATATGAAGGACAGCGAAGAAGATGTACTAAAACTAGCATACCAGGAAGGTTTAGTAAGTAATGAGAGGCCAAACTGGACTACAAGGAAGACCAAATGAAAAACAGAAAAGAGACATGGCAAGACAAAATATTACATGGCCAGTACTTAAAAAACTAACAAACAAAGCAATAATAACAAGACATAGCAATGGCTAAGAGCAGGAAAACTTAACAAAGAGCTAAAGGTAAAGTTTCTGCTCGCACATATGTGCTAGTCATTCCCTACGTCTCTGTCGTCATGTGGCCGGCATGACTAAACGCCAAAGGCACGCGGAATGCTGTTACCTTCCCATCAAAGGTGGTCCCTATTTTTCTACTTGCATTTTTTTACATGCTTTCGAACTGTTAGGTTGGCAGAAGCTAGGATAAGTAACGGGAGCTCACCCTGTTATGCAGTACTAGGGATTCAACCACTGAACTGCCGACCTTTCAATCGACAAGCTCAGCATCTTAGCCACTGAGCCACTGAGCCACCACATTCCTAACAAAGAGCTAGAGAGGCTAATTCTGACTGCATAAGACCAAGCCTTAAGGACAAATGCATACAATACAGCATGGACAGCAAATGATGCCTCTGAAAAGAAGCTGAAAAAACAGTGGACTACCTGGTTAGCTGCGGCAAGAAGATCACCTATAAACAATGGAATGATAAAGTAGCAACAATGGTGTATTGCAAGATCTGCAAGAAATACCATTTGCCTGCAAGCAAGAACTTGTGGGACCACATCACAGAGAAGGTAATAGAAAATGAAGATGCTAACATGTTCTGGTTCTTTAGAATTCAAACAGACAAGGACCTGCCACATAACACCCCACTTTTAACAATTATCAATAAGACTGGATAATGAACATGTTAGTTTCTGGAAACAGGAGACTAGAAGACAAAGAACCGGGGAACTACAACCTGCAAATATCTGATATCTGAATATCTGCCAAATCTAGTCTAAACATCTGGCTGACTGTGAGATCAACAATAATCAATATTAATAATAATATAACATGCATGTAAAATAATATACAACAGTAACAATGTAATAAATAGGAATGTTAAACAACAATAATAATAAAAATTAAAAAGTATTCAGAAGACCTTTTGGTTAAGATCCCTCATTGGGTGCCTATTAATTGATATACCATAGTACATTTTTAAAAAGATTTAATGCTTTAAATTTGTATTTGAGATGCTGCTGCTGCTGATATTTTTTAGTTTTATTCTTCAGTATTATGAGTCCATGTGGAGAATGCTAAAATTGGAATAACTAATTAAGAAAACCTAATGGAAACTTTGCCCTGATTGGGAATAACGATTATATTTTTCTTATTAAAACTAAAGGGTAGACATTTACTTATTTTTTAAAAGTCACCATATAGATATATTAAATATAAGATTAAAAGTCAATTTATTTTAGTACATACAGTAAAGCAACCAACATCAGGAACCTTTGTCTGTGTCATACATTTAATTATAACAATGACTGAAGTGAATGATTAAAGTGATGATAATGACTGGGTGGTGTGATACCCACCATAAGGACATTTTTGTAAAACAAAGCCTATTTCATCATTTATTTGGAATTAAACAGTTTAGTATAACATTAAAACATGTTGATTAATGGAACTGGAATCTGAATATATTTTCCATACATGTATTCCACATTTGTATTCCTTATATACAGCACAATAATATATGGCTGAATTTGAGTCTGCAGATCAGCAGCTTTCTAGATTCAATTCCTCTTTCTAAATATTGACCGAAGTTTAATGTAATAAAAATTGTTCTATACTCTATAATGAGAGTAAAGTATGTCAGGAATGTCACATGTATGTGTCTGTAAGTAAGAAAGATTTTCTAACTAAAAGTTAAAAAGTTCCTGAAACTTCGAATGCTCTGGGGGGGGAGGGGGGGATTAAAAGAAGAATCACAGAAGAGGAAGTTAAATGTAAATGTATAAACTAGTACACTATGTCAGACATATTAAAAAAATAAATATACAGATCTGAATAAGTCACAGACCTGGTTTGCCTTAGAAATACATGCTAGGGGTTGGGAAATTAGGTCCAGACCTGGCCTGTTATGAGGCCAAAGGCACTCAGCCAAATTGAACAGAAATGCTCCAGCCCTGCCAATCCCTAAAGAATGCAGGTGTTCGCAGACTGAAGACCAAAGACAGAGTGCACACCTAATGAACAGATCTCCTCAGGAGTAACAGCTTACTTGGAGCAGTGCCGTGCTCATAAGAAGCAGCTTCTTTTTCAGGGCTTAATGGTTAGCTGCTGGAGCCCGAATAGGAACCCAGGAAACCTGGCATTAGAAGTTCTGAGTTTGCAGGGCTGGAAACTGTCTCACTACTACCAGTTTTTTTTCCATTTTTTGGCGACCAAAGACTAACTTACTCTTATTTATTAACACCTTGGCTCTGGTTTCTGACATTAACCCTGGATATACTTCTGGGACATTGCTTTTGCTTGATGCCTCACGTTCTGCTTAAATCTTATGATGAACCATACCCTGGCTTTTGATTCTGTTGTGAATTACTGGCTTTCCTCAGTACTTATTGGTTACTACCTTGCTGGGCTAATAGCTTGGCCAGATCCTCATTTAAGAAAGTTACCGGTGGCTGACCAAGTGTAGGGCTGACTGAAGTTTTTTATCTTCTGTTCTGGACTGAATAGCTTACAGGTTTTAATCTCCAGCGATTGTCTTTGTTTCTGCAAGTAACAGAGAAGAAGTGGCAATACCCACTTCTTTATCTCTTAGTAGATTGGTCTTTGTGTTTCCAGAAGGACAATAAAAGAAATGGCAGGAAAGAAGCCAGTGGTAACTTTCTTGAATGAGACAGCTTGGCATCACACTCTGGGCCACACTGGGAAACTGTTGATACAAATAGCCCACATGACTGTGAGAAGAGTTTTGTTTCCCCGGGTGTATACTTAACATTAATCAGAAGTTCATAGCTGTTGAGTGACTGCCTCTGTTTTTTTCTTGGGTTGAAACATATTTTTAACACTTCATCCCTCCCCAGCCCCAGGTTTATCTATAAAATGTACTTGTGGCATATATACATCTGATCTGAATGTACTCATTCCTTAAGGACCCCTCTTTTCCAATTTTGCAGAATGTTGTAAGCCAGCTCTCTCCCTCTCCCGCCCCTTGACTAGTTTGGCAAATCCAAGTGACCTTGGCATGTCTTCTTACAAGACTTGATATCAGGATGCTTCATAAAACTCATATCTCAGAAGTGTCTGACATTACATTACAAGAGGATCTGTAAACCTCAGCAAGATGACAAATGTCTTTTTTAAACAACAGACCAAGACTTCATTTAAATTAGTAACATGGAGATTAGAGGAGCTCTCCCAGGCTGAGCAGCAGCCACGCTGGGACTCGAGGAATATCAGTCACATGAAAGCTGTTAAATCTGAGATGGAAAATAAATCAAGGAGCCTGTAAAAACTGTCAACGGGTCAGAGAAGTTTATGAACTCTTGCTGTATCTCACCATAAATCATAAGAATAAGCTAAAACTGAGAAGAAAAATGTTCTCTTTTGTAATCTAATGCTGTCTGTTAAGGCAATAAAACTCAAATGAAATGCATGCATTGCAATTTTGAGCTGATACTTTACATTATTACCAAAGTGAAGGGAAGAGTCTCAAAGTTATAAAAGTGAGATAGATGAAAGGTGGGCCTCCATCTTTCCAAGTCCCCAGACCAGGGTCTTTATTAATGTGTATCTAAGAAACAACAGGAAACTTGATGCTAACTATCTCCTTCACACTTCTGAACTTTGATGCTTTCTGTGAACCTGATGATAATCATTGTATTGGAAATATGAGTACTAATTTAATTCTCCTACAACCCTCCCCTGCAATCAGGTCTGATCTTAAAACTGGCTGATTCCCTAATAGGACTTCTCAGATGCTGCTTCTGGATTCCTGCTTTACATGTCCACAGAGCAGGGGAATTATAAACAATCCCCCCCTCTACTGACAGTACTGCTGGTACAGCTGATACACCTCCTCCTGTCTCTTCCAGAAAATAACTTGAGGCTGATAAGTCTGGTCTTTACCACAGGCTGGATGAATGAACTCTTGGAAAACATCTGTAAGCTGCTAAGAGATTTTGGAATAGGGGACAAACATAGCAACCTCTAAGCTTTAGAGATACTGGAGAAAAATAATAGTCATTGTACTCTGAGGCCTTCATTGCTCTTTTGCGTTCTGAGTATTACACTTATACTGATGGCTATGTCTGCCTTTGTGTTTATCGAATTCCTAAAGTCTTATGAATAAATCTATTTTCTTTTGCTGTCTGAGCTTATAGCAAAGCCTTTAGCCACTGTTTAGCCACCTTCAAGTTTGTTGGTTTCTGTCACTGTCAGCTGCTGTTCTGATCTGCTGCTGAAATGTTGACTTGGCCGTTTCTCAGTGCTGTGCTGGGGTGGGAAAAAGACAAAGAAGTTTACCAGCTGTTGAGTGGCTGTAGCCTCTCAGCATCTCCCCTGGTCTGGTACAGCTTCTGAGCTCTGCTTCCCTTTTCCGTTTGCCCACTTTTTGGTTCCTCCAAAGCACAACTATATTTATGTTATCAGCATTTTTCTTTTATGATTGGAAACAAGTGTAGTCCAATACTGTTTGGGCTACCTTAAAATTAAAGGGGACAAAACAAAAGGAAGGAAGTGCTCATGTGGGCCAGTGCATGTCTGTTCAATTTTTTCCAGTAGCTTCCTAAAATGCATTTCTGCATACTGGAAAGAGCTAAGGATCCCAACATTTCTGGGGTACAAAATAATTTTTTTTAAAAAAAATGGTTGGACTTTTTGTGCATCTTATTTGATCCATAGCTGATTTTCTTGAGTGTCAGCAATAGTCTGTCAATTTCTTTCTATCCTTTGTGCCTTTCCTTGCACCTTTTCTGCAATAATCGCCTGAGTTCAGCTTGATCCTGGCTAGGTTGAAGGGCCTGTGGGAATTTAACCCTCTACTTCTCTTCCAATGCTGAGACTGGTTCCTCCTGTTGTTTTTGTTTCTTCTGCTGCTTTTTCTTTTTTCTCTTTGGGAAAGTTTGTGGCATTGGTATTGACAACTTTTCTTTTTCTTACATGCATATGTAGATATATAATATATCCATCCTGCTGTTTCCTTTTGGAGTAAGCAACATCAATTATTCAAAATGCAGAGAAAAATTAGAACCAGAAATTGAAAGATATAGTAGCCAGATGACACAAGAAGAAGGCTAAGGAAATGTTGGATAATCATTTGTCTGAAGTGGTATAGGGTTTCCTGCCTAAGCAGGGGGTTGGACTAGAAGACCTCCAAGGTCCCTTCCAACTCTGCTATTCTATTCTATTCTATTCTATTCTATTCTATTCTATTCTATTCTATTCTATTCTATTCTATTCTATTCTCTAGTTTATATCAATACCAATTCAAATGGTTAATATGTATATCCACTATTGTTGTTATTATTATTTGTAGGAATGTTAATAAAGTAATACATTTTGGGGGTCATGAAGCTGAAGATAAACTGCAGACTTTGGGAATCTCTGGTCTATATATTGAGACTGTCTCCACAGACTTCTTAGATATACTGTCTTTGTTACTCAGTCCACATTCATTTATTATTCATTCTTCATCCTCTGTCTTTTTGTTTTACTGACAAGCTTCTTAATGACTTATTTTCATGACCTTGAACATTTGCGTTTCTCCTGACATAGTATAGTTTCATTTCCACATAACAAAACAGGCAAAAGTGCAGTTTTATATACAGCACCATTTTAGCTTATTTTGACTAAATGTATTCCTTATAACAGACCTTATACTATCTATTGTCTTTGTACTATTGTTTGCTCATCTTAAAATGCCTACGTCCATTTTCCCAACTGCAATACATTTCATATATATATATATATATATATATATATATATATATATATATATATATATATATATTCACTGCCCTAATGTTTACTTTATTTTTAACGTCACACACACATCTATCTTTCTATCTTACCATCTATCTTACTATCTATCTATCTATCTATCAATTATCTACTCCAATGTGCCTGTCAAACACAATTTTCTTGGTTTTTGAAACGCTAATTTCCAATTCTTTACTCCTCGTATCATGCTGTCTAAACATCAGTTACAAATCAACAAATAACTTAGTATTGTTTGCATACAAAAGTACATAAACATTGATTTCCTCAACTAACACAATACTAGCATAACCACAAGCATTTCTTCTACATTTATTCATAAATACATTAAATACCCAGGGGACATCATACATTTTTGTCTCGCTCCATTCACTAAGCACTCCATTTATTCTCTAGGACACTTTACTATCATGTGCTGCTCTTACTGCATTCAACTTGCAGTTCCATATTCATACAAAATATTCCATCTAATTCTAAACTGTTTGGAGAATATTGATGCAGAATTCTTCCTTCTAATTTTTAATAGAGTTTGATTAATTACACAGAAAAACTAAAAATATATCTGGCTTCTTTGTTTCTCTAGTCTCCAGGAAATAAATCAGCCTGGGTCACTTCAATGAGATGGGCACTATAGAAAAATAAACAAACAAACAAGTAAATAAGTAAATAATTATTGGGAGAGATGGGACTCCATTATGTCAAAAAGATGTGTGGGGCTCTAGACTGCTTGTGTTCTTTGTTGAAGGAAACAGAAACACATTTATGTTTCAACAAAGAATTACACAAGTTAATTTACAAATATGAACTTCTCATCTCAGAACGTTCAGAGTATCAGAAGGTATCAGAGCCTGATAGTACAGTGGACTAAAGCACTGTTATTAACATCTGCTGCCTGCAATTACTGCAAGTTCAAATCTCATCAGGCTCAAGGTTGACTCAGCCTTCCATCCTTTCAAAGGTAGGTAAAATGAGGACCCAGATTGTGGGGGCAATAAGCTGACTTTGTATAAATATACAAAAGTATGAAGGCTATTGCTTAACGCATTGTAAGCCGCCCTGAGTCTCCGGAGAAGGGCGGCATATAAATTAAAGCAAAGCAAAAAAAAAAAAAAAAAAAAAAAAATCACCCCTTCCAAGATGCACAACCTGAAAAAAAAAATCACCCAGCTTTGTGATCTTATTTTTTTTAAATACCAGTATTAATGGTGATAAAAAATTATTTAATGCAGACAAATCAATTTAATTAATTAGATCTGCAAAAACATACTCAACCTGATACCCTGATTAGCTCTTGAATTGAAATCATTTGTAGAAATTTTAAAAGCTGTGGGTTTTTTTGTTTTTTTTTTGGCTGTTCTCAAATGACATTTATGGATTTTTTGTTGTTTAAAGTTTGGATACCACTTCTCATAGCAGTATGTAGAATTCTCAGTCATTGAATATGTTCTCAAGTGTGTCTTTGCATCAAAGTATCTTGAAATAGACTATGAAAAAAAAGGAAAATCAGAAATTTTCAGTGGATATATATCAGAAGATATAAATCTCAATGTTCTGAAAGTTCTATTTTCCATAGCACCTGTTGGTTTTTGAGATCAGTTTTATAGCCTAATGGCACATGAAGTTTGTAGGAAGTACATAAGGAGCCTTTTCATGGTAGCTCCTTTGTCTAATTCTTTCCAAAGAGAAAGAATTAGAGATGCCAAGCAGGCATCACCACTGGTAGCTATTCAACATCCAACAAATTCATGTTTATTGCTTCAAGCTTTTAAATTTGAATCCTATGTATTTTGTTATTTTAAAAATACTACAGTTTGAACTACAACACAGTCCTAACTGGACCCATTCTAGACGGTCAATGTAATTTATGTTTCTTCTTATCTCTCAGCTGCAAATCTGAAGGAAGCAACTTTGCAGAAGTAAAAAAAATATATTTGATACAAATGTCTTTAGGGAATGAAAGTGAAGTTCTTAAATATAACTATGTTCATTATTAGGTGCTGTCCTCGGTAAGCCCCTCTATCCAGGGGTGAAATCCAGCAGGTTCTGACATGTTCTGGAGAACTGGTAGCGGAAATTTTGAGCAGTTCAGAGAACCGGTAGCAGAAATTTTGAGTAGTTCGGAGAACCGGCAAATACCACCTCTGGCTGGCCCCAGAGTGGGGTGAGAATGGAGATTTTGCAGTATCCTTCCCCTGCCATGCCCACCAAGCCACGCCCACCAAGCTACACCACACCCACCAAGCCATGCCCACATAACTGGTAGTAAAAAAATTTGGATTTCACCACTGCCTCTATCTAAGCCCTTCAGTGCAAGTTTCAGTTGATATAGTGTAGCTGTCAAAAGAAAAAAATAGTTTCTCCATTGTTAATTTCCAAGGAATGGAAGACCCAAGATTCAGAGCCTCCATTGCTAAAAAATAGCATAAGACACTTGCTGGATCAAAATAATCTGGGCTGTTGCTCTACAGTTAAGATAGTTGAAGAAGCCTTCTATAGTAGCTGGAGGTGAATATGATAGTAGTTTCTTGACTTCTTTTCTCTACTAGAATATAGAGCTTTGAGTCTTATGGTCCCTTCAGTCTCTTTAGGAAACTTGTACATTTTCTTCGGCTATTTGTTAACCAAATGTCCAATTCTTATAGGAGTGGACTTTTGTTGCTGTTGTTCTTTTAACATAGATATATGTATGGAATGGGGTGGGGGAGGAAAGTTCATAAAAATATTTTTGTAGGATAATAGTAATTTATATATCAAGAAATCCTTTACACATTCCACAATAAACTCTCTTGATATTATGTCCATGATTTCTATTATAAATATGGCTGTCATATTTCAATAAATCATTCTACTCTATGTTTCAGATGCTTCCTTTAAATGCTTCCAGAATTCTGCTGCAGATGATACATCCACAGTTTATGACTGTGACTTTTTGAGGTGGGCTTTGCATTCTAATATGAATGCATTGGACACATCGTCTACTACCAGTATTTAAATCCTATGATGCAAGAGCATATTCAGCATATCTTGTAAAATGTAATGTTTAGAATTGTGCATTTTTAAAAATTTACATTTTAAAATTAATATCATTCTTTTAAAAAAATAATAGATTACTAAACAATTCGTGCAAAAGTACTATAATCAAGAAACATTTGGTCTTTGGTAAAATGAAGTAAAACTATTGCAAGTTGAATTTATTTAAATAAAATAATTCCCCCCCTCCCCCCCCCCGCCCAAATCCTTTTTACAGCAATCTTCCCATCACAGGTTTACACAGTAGAACCAGATAACCAGAACAGGATCCACTGGAACGCAACTTCTCTATTACTTGAGCCAGAGTTTTTAATCCTACCTATTCTACTGCTTCAGCTACAATAGATTGAAATGAAAACATGTAGAGAGTTGATATATATGTATATTTTTTGCTAGATATGAAATTGGTTTTGCATTGTGAAATTCATGTATTGATAACCAATTTGGGCCATTCTGAAAGGCAGGCTGTCAACTCTTTGGTAAGGGAGTGGTGAATACACAACTAGGCCAGACGAAAAGAGTTCATTCTTTGGCTTTTTTCAGAGGAAGTTTGATAATAAAAATGTCATTTAAAAAAAATAATTTGCCTATTTTCTTTGCTTTCTTTCCCATGCAGATTTGCGTCATTTCACACCTCCCACTTCACTCTCAATTATGCTAAACTTCTCTATGTGCAGGAATGTGCAGTTTTTTTGAAACATCACAGCTCTTTGCTTCAGGACCAGCTGCATGCCTGATTAATCTTCTGTGTGAGTTGTCGGCTGAGTCCTAATTACTTATACTTCCTTCTGCGACTTGGAAAAACATGTTTTATATTTGCCCTCTAGACACAGACAGGACATCGGGACTGGGAAAAGCTCTTCATCAGCTTCTCCTCATTGTTACCACTTGGTGACCTTAGTGACATCACTTCCTCTTTGTGCGGGCCTTTGAAGACAGGTACACAGGTGACCAGGCTTTCCGCTTCCTCCACACTGCTCATCCTAGTCTCCTCCATAACAAGCCAATTTCAGCCCCTTTATTTTGTTTTAAAAAGACTTCAGTTTTTATGACATCATCTCTGATGCCCTCTATAGTCCTGCCTCTCCAGCTTTCAGTCCCTTACTTGTTCAGGGGATAGAATTACTTTAACCAAGATACAATGCTAAAAAAGATGAATTAAGATAATGCCGTGTTTAGATTCCTGTCTGTGATTGGTGTTAGAAAATAATGTGATCTCAATGTATACTTCACCAGTGAAACACGAAAAGAGGATTTTAGCATTTAAAAAGAGCTGAGGCAAAAGAACTGGTCTAATCTTGAGCTCTTGGGTTCAAGGTGGAAAGGGGGCTTGGCAATAAAGAGAAGAGTGACATTTCACATCCTCTACATTTTCAACTGGCCTTCAAGACATCTCAGATATGTCTATTAGAAATTTATCCTTTAGCTTTTATGATCGGTACTTTTATCTTCTAATTCTCCTAGACGTCTTTTATGTCCTTAGAGTCTGTCTCATTTCAGATTCTAAGCCTTTGGGGTAAAGTAGACTCTGTGCCTCTGTCATTTCCCTGGGGTTTCTGACAAGCCAGGATCATAGGGAGCTTCATAAGTGAGTAAGGATCTGAATCTGGGTCACTCTGAGCCTACTCTAGCCATTACATTATACTTTGTCTATACTATCAATACAGCTGCAACAGGCAGTCCTCTCAGAATGCCATCAACAGGATGGTAATTATTTTTTAAAAGAAAAAAAAAATGAAACTATCTGTGTCCCCCAATGTGCAGAGATTTTACACACCATTTTCCCTAATATGCATAGATTTTAATATAACATTTTCAATACACTTAGGAGATTTCTACATTGGACTCTGATATTATTAAAGCAATTGTAGCATCCCTGTTCTGCTGCAGATCAGGGAATTGTTTACTTCCAAATTATTCCAGATGCTAAAGCTTTGGATTTGAGAGGTCAGGTTCCTTCCTGGAAGAAATACTTCACCAAGTCCTGTCTTCACCAAGCACTGCCTTCCCTGCACCTGACAGCCTCCCCTTAGAAAGAGAAGCAAGGGGTCTTTTGAGCTTGGTTGATCTGCTGCTGCCCCTAAAAAGACAGCTCTGGAAAAACATTTCAAAGTGACTTCCAAAGAGACATTTATTAAGAAGTAGATGTATTGGGCAAATCCATTTTTATACTTCAAGAGAGCTAAAAAAAAGGAAGCAAGTGAGTTGAAAATGTCCTAGACGTATGGAATTCTTCAGCTGAAGTGGTACTACAGAGAAGCTCTTTGCTCTGAAATATACCTCATGTAATAACACGGCATATAAGAGAATCTCCTCGGGCAATCTCAAGGAGCAAACAGAATCATGTATGAAGCAGTCTGAGTGTTAGCTTTAAGGCAATAATTTGAATGGCACCCTGAAAATGAATGGTAACTAATACAAATTGAATGAAGGAGCTCAGAATTATTGTATAAAACATTTTTACAAGAAAGAACTGTAACAAATTGCTTCCATGTAGAATTTATAGATAGCTAATGTCATTCCCTTCCAGGAGTCTTTATTTTATCCCTAACAACTAATTGTCTATTATTTAACCATCAGGTAGTATTTTTGTGACTTCTGAGCATATTTAATCTTCCTTCCTTGATGGTTTTTTGTTTTGTTTTTTTTGCTAACAAGGTTCTTTCATTCTCGCTGTTTTCTCCCTTTTATGTATAAAAGAAGCCATTGGTCTTTCTTTCTAAAGGGCCTCATGCAGGATGAGTTTGTCCTACAAAAGAAAACACTCATCATTTTATTGTGAGGGCTTTTTTGGAGCACATGCTGGAAACATCATTGAAGGGTGAATTAAGCCAGCATAGGATAACTAAGAAACAGTTATGTTTAGGTGTCAATATGTGCTGGAAGCCTGATTCTAATGGCAAAAATAGGCATTTTTCTTAGGTAAAATGTAGAGGGATATGAATTCCCAATGTATTTCTGGCCTGTCTGACATCTTGTTTAGTTCTTTGGTGATGTGTGGAAATGATTCTCCATTTTGGCTATGGTTGTGCAGAACCACAACATGATAGGAGATTCTAATTGGGATGAGCTTTCATGCTTCAGGACATAATAATGTGATCACCAGATGTGCCCAGAAGAAATTTGTCTTTGGGGAATAATAGTGCAAAATTAGGTGCTTTGAAATGGCTGGTTTATGGCTTTCAGTGATTTGCCCATTTGGATGGGGCTGAAAGAGAAGTAAGAGTTACGGTTTAAGGAATGGTGTGCATCAAGAACTGCTAAAAACATAGATTATAGAAAGTTACACAGGAAGTTATGCCCCTGTAGATTCTATGAGGTTCAAAAAGTTAGAGTAAAACTTGAACTACATTTAGGGGAATTTTAAAAAGAAATAATTAAAAGCACAACGTACACAAATGGGATTCCTCCCATCTGTTTTAATTTATAACATGTAAATCTCTGAGAGGAATGTATTGCTTTGTCCTCAGTCCAGCAGGGTTGGATCAAGATACTTTTGGATCTGAGAGCAATGGACACACAAGAATGAGTTAGTCTTTATTACAAAGCAGTAGAAGATAATAACATGGTAATGGAACATGAGACAGCAATCAAGGAATATTTAAGAATGCAAGAAAAGACTTTAAAATTTTCTGCCACTCAGGGAACCCCCAAAAGATGATGGTGGGCAGGCTTCTTCAAAGCTGGCAAATATGCAGCATCTTCTGCCAATTAGGTCTGGATTGAAGTTATATTTCATAGGGGTATCCAACTAGTTTATACAAGCTCTGAACTGTAAATTAAATATGTCTGTTTTCAATGGTCTCATCTCACTGAAGTTTGCCAAGGATAAGGAGGACAAACCTATCTTGGAACACTTTGCTGATTTTTGCCAAGAATGAGATCATCAAGGTTAAATATTTGTTTATACCAGGTGGCAATGAAACCATCTCAGAGTAAAGGAATATTTGTTTCTCAAGGTTTTTGGATTGAAGATGAAAAACATCAACCTTCTCTAGACAGATGTCTCACCAAGGACAAGGCAAAACAAAATATAATTGAAGTATAACGTTTAGTAACTAAAATAAATGCTTGCTTAATTCTGTATTACATTCTCAACCATTACAGGGAAAATATAAAGTTTTATGTACCATGCAACGAAGAGAAATAAGTAAGCACAATCTACTATCCAATTGTTCTTCATCAATCTTCTTGTGAAATACTACAAACACTACACTGCAAGGAGGCATTGGCACAGATTTGCTGCTCATGCAGCAGGTGATTTTCTGAACAGCAGAAGGATAGATTAGAGCAGCCTTCTCCAAACTAGGTTCCCTTCAGATGTGTGGACTAATTCCCAGAAATTCTTAGTTGATATGGCTATTACTGGAAATTGAAACCCACACATCTGGAGCAGGATAGTCTAGAAATTAGATTAACTTTAAAACCAACTAATGATCTCCTGTTGCAAGTGTTTATTTGTATGAATACCAGATTACTCTGCACAACAAGAATAGAGACCACAGAATTCTAAATTATCCTCCACAGGAAGCTAAGCACTTTCTCAGTTTTACACTATTCAAAAAGAAACCATAGTTTAATGTGTAGACTAAAGGGTCAAGTCCTGGAATATCTAATTTTTGTTTTTACAGCAAGTGATGATGAGGAAGAAATTTGCCTGAAACATTGGCTGATCCTTCAAGTCAAGAAAGTCTATACTAGTCTGATTTAATATAAGCCAATTTGTAATGATCTTCATTGCAAAGGGAATATTTGGTTAGATATATACATTTTTGGCCACACTTCACTTCCATAAAAGGACTATGACTCTTTAGAATTCAAGTGAGAGAGCAGGTGCCTCATCTTTTTAATGTTCACTTCAATAGAAGAATCTCTGGAAGCCCAAGTGTCCATTACATTCTTCTCAATTATATATACCAGTTTCAGGATTGGGACCTGGCAGGATCAAACAGTTCCCAAGTGCCAATTAGGTTTGATATCCAAGAATATGTGCCCCAGAACAAATACGTCCTTTAGAATGGGGATTATGGGAAATTAATGCTTAGAGTGCAGACAATGACTCCATGTAGGCATACAATGGGATATGGGAAGATGGCAATTTTGTACCACTCATCACCAAATAAAAATGACACAGCTGACAACAAGCTGTAGGCAGGTGAGGCAAGTGTATTACAATATCACACAGAAAGACTACATGGAACTATTGTGGAAAAATTAAAACAGATAGTATCCTATGTTGCCTCATTGTGTTCATTAGCCAGTATCAATACTATTTGCAGGGAGGATATCTGCTGATATTGGGAGTGAGCAGTAAGGATAAAGGAACATGGAGATTCCTGGTCTAAGAAGCCTGAAAAATAAAAGTTGTGCATTTGCAGTTAGTGTGGGATACATTAGAGAGCCCAAGTCCTCTAGTCACTCAAAGTCAATGCCTATTATTAAAAATTGAAGGCCCAAATTCAGGATGATCTCAGTCCTCTTTGTAACTTAGCAAGCTATCCAGTGGATTTCCCATCTATAAAACATTTTTGGGCCTAGAGAAAGTTGGATATTTATAGGTACCTAAGGGGTTTCTGCCTCTGTATTACAACCTCTGGTTTTCTGCCTGTGAAGTCTGAGTGGCTGGTATGGACAAAGAAAGAGCAGCGAAGAGTCATTCAGAGAGACATGGGGTATAAAATCTGCAGGAGAGGGGAAAATGGAGAGATTGCATAATTGAAGTTCAGTGCAAGAGAACGATAAGGAAAGCCAATGCAAAGGGGGAACAGAAGATTGCACAGGAGGCTCAAATAGATAATGGGGCAGTGTTTGCAAGCACAGAAGGAGCAGGAGGTGACCGAAGGAGATGGGAAAGCTGCTTAAGACACAACAAAGGTAATAGATTGACAAAGAAAAGGTGGCTAAAATATATCGTCCTGCATTCTGAACCTTATTATAGTCACAATAGGAAAGGCAAGGGAAAGACATAAATTTTCAGAGGAAGGGAAAGGGAAGAACGAATGAGGGAAAAGAAGCTAACATTAGACCACCTTTTGACCTCCCAGTACTGCCAAACAGTGTCAGTGAGTGAGGTAATAATGGAGGGAAAACAATGTCTTATCAGTACACCAGCTAAACAGAAAGGCAAGGTGGGGAAACCACATTTCATTGCTTGCCATTATTATTAACCCAGCAAGCAGAGTGGTTTGCTGTCTTGCTGGCAGCTGGTATAAGCGTGTGAGTGTCAGGCTGTGTATGTACAGTATGTGCGTGTGATAAGTAATCTTTTGGTGCATTTATGTGGAGCAAAGATTGCCACTAACTTCTTTTTGAAAATGTTGTGGCTTATCAGTTGACACAGTTCAACATTCCTTACAGAATGTTCTTCTGTCAGCTTTATAAAATTATGAGCAAATGTTGCTAATTTTTAATTTGTTTAAAGTAAAAATAATTCCTCCCAAAGGAAGTCCTCTCTTGCCATATAGCATGCAGAGATGAAAAGCCTCTAGGGTGAGGGGCCTACTGAAGAGTGAATTAACTGGCAAACTTAATTTGGAACATAAATACACTTGGATGGCAAGAGATTCAAATGTTTACAGGTGACGCATTTAAGTCCTCTACCTGGATGCCTGGATGATAAATCCTTCATTTCAGCATTAAACATTTGTATATCTCCTGCTCTTTCCTATAACCAGAAATCAAAATAGAGGCCAAAAATAAATCTGCTAGATTCTGGTGACCAAGCAGGAAGAAATGGCCACTGCTAGCTATAACATGGAATCTCAGCACAGGTCATAAATATATCTGATACTTGAAGGAAGTCCCTTGGATTTTGGAAGCAGTTCTACCATAGATAGGCAGTTCTATAGTTATTCTTCTTATATCAATTCTTGTTGGGCCAGAAAACAAACCCATTAGGATGTCTTTGGTCATCCTTGGAGACAATGTCAAGACACAACTTCAGTACAATGGCAGTGGAAAGTGAATGAAGTGGCGGCAGTGCATGAAAAGAGCAGTCTCAGCAAGCCTGTATTTCCTGGGCATGGGATACAAATGTAGCATCCTTCCTATGTTCCCTGAACAATAAGTTCAGGATGCCTCTCTTTTATTTGGGAGGGGAAATGAAAGACGGTGTTTTTGAAAAAGACAAAAATCCCACAACCTTACTTGGCTTATTTTCTTTGATGAGCTTATCTAAGGAAGATCACCTCTTATGTTTGATTGTAAGCCAATTGACTTTTTTTAAATAGATGGAGCTGATAGATTAATAGCATTTTGTGTTTCAAGGGAGAAGTGTCAGCAAGACTTTTGTGTACTTATGTCATTATAATTAGAAGCAACAGTTTAGTGGAGACCCAGGGACTTAGGCCAAATATGCTTGAGAGCAACCTGTCCTGTGTCTGTTTTCTGCTAGGAGATAGAATAGGCATATATACATATACATATACCAATTTACGTATAAGTATATGTATACATACATACATACATACATACATACATACATACATACATGGAGTGAAATTCACTTACCTTCCCTACTGGTTTGTAAATGTGCGCGCGCCACGCATGTGCAGAGGCTGAAAATCATCACAAAAAAGGAACGTCATGATGTCCGTGTGGGTGGGCGGGGCTTCACACAGTTGGCCCTACTGTATCACGTGATCCGGATAGAACCGGCTGAATTTCATCCCTGATACATATATACATACATACATACATGCATACATATATACATACATACAGGCTAGGGTGATGCACTATGCAATATGTTGTAATAATAGATAGCTCACTTGGAAACTAAATTACTTATAATAAAGTTTGGTTTGTGGAGGTAAGAATTAAAGGCATTTCTTTTACTCAATTACAGAATGCAAAAATACAGCTACAGAGAATTTCAGCTGTGATGAAGAAAGAAGAGTGGAGCTGATGCCATTTCAAGACAACATATAAAGCAAGAACATTTGCAATTTTCTTGGGGAATTTAATAATTACATTCAACATATGAACAGTCTATTGTCATGTCTGCAAATGCTGTTGATATGTATACTCGTTTGCACATTTACATTCACTTGTAATGTTCACAGTCTTGAACACAGAGCCCTATATGGGGAGGCAAGGGAAAGCCTCACTGTGAGGCTTGTTAGTCCCCAAATTATTTATTTATTTATTGATTTGATTTGATTTGATTTGATTTGATTTGATTTGATTTTTATACCGCCCTTCTCCAACAGGACTCAGGGCGGTGAACAGCCGAGATAAAACATAACATATAAAATTAAAAAAAACAGTTTAAAAGACATTAAATAATTTTGGCCCTCAATTAAAACAACCCAGTTAAAACCAATTTCAAATTAAAACCAAAAGGATGGGATCAAGCCAAAAGGCAGCACCATGGCAGAAAAGACTTTTCTCCTAGACCCTGCCAGTCAAAATTCCTGCTAGAGTCCCAGTTGGCCTCTTCTGTTGGAACGCATGAGATGGGCCTGTCCCATTGGGGCAAGACAGTTCTTCAGAATGTATTATTACTTCATTGTGCAAGTGATGCAACCATATACTTGTGTCATGTCATCTCTTGCAAATACATAAGACAGGGTATTTGTGTGATAGTGTCATCCCAACTGTTGTCATTTGATCCCTATTGACCCTCCCTCCCAGACACTCATAATTCAAAACCAAAAAGCTGCTGCTGAGAACATTATATTGGCGAGCAAGGCTAACACTGTGTGATACTGTGTGATATTCCATAGCCAATAGCCACTCCTAAGAAGATGATATACAGTATCTTATGAACTGTGCAGATATGGCCTAATTATCTCACTGATAGGGATGTTGAATAAATTTGTTTTTATGTGAACTTACTTAATTTGCATTTTTCAAAGCATGGCCACTGTCATGTACATACTTAAAGCCATAATCAACACTTTTCAATGTCTACAGTTTTTTTTTTAAAAAATTTCAGCTAATTATGTGCATAAAAACATGCATAACATAGGCGAATGTAAGGAAATCCTGTACAAATCCTTACAACTCCCCATTATGTTGGGGAAATTTGCTTTGAAAAAATGATGTACCAGGAAACATATGAATAAAAATACATCTATTTGAATAAATACAAATGTAAATGTCTAAGAAAATTTTAGGCAGACTTTTAAAAGATTGCAATAAAAATGTCATAAAAAAAATGGAAAGACATGCAATGTACAACAACACAACTTTGTAATGTAGGCTGTTTATTTTAAGGGCTTTAACTGGTTAAAGCATGGTTTACTTCATGGTATATATCCCTTTTCTCCTCTTACACTGGTATTTCTTCCATCCATTCCATCATAACGAATTTTAATGGGTGTTTTAGTTTTTTAATATAAGGGCCAAATTATTTAATTTGTTTTAAAATGTTTTTAAATTTTATGGATATATGTGTTTTATTGTGGCTGTGCATCGCCCTGAGTCCCTCGGGAGAAGGGCGGTATAAAAATTTAAATAATAAATAAATAAATAAATGTGGTAGCAACTGAGCAGTCTCTGTCCTTTGGGTCTCCCTTTCAACTCTCCCTCCCCCTATTTCCCCACTGATGTAAATAAGAAGTGCTACATCAGGATTATCCAGAGCTTGTATACTATAAAGTGATATTGAGCAACACTAGAGGATAGCTTAAAAATGGGTCACAGTTTCTATGGTTGGCAAAAATAGGTAAGTAGCTTAATCTCAGGCTTAGTACAAAATAAACTGTGCAGTCATTGGTCCATTTAGGTTTTATATTGTCACACATGTATCCTAGAATAAGACCTTGCATTCCAAAAACACTTTCAGAAAATTTAATGCATGCTAGCAAAGCAGGTGAGTCTATAATAAAAGATAGAGTATAACATGATTCTCTTGAGATTTACAGTCTGTTAAGAGTCGGTCCATCTTTGATTTCTCATTTTCTGCCCATTGGTCAACTCTTCATACATTGGCAGTACCCAAATATCATTAATTTTTGTGAGTCCATTTGAATTCATCCATTTTGGGGAGTAGGGATAGTTCCCTAGAGATTACCTATGCTTCTCCAAATTTGGAGGTTCTCTAAAGGTGCTGATATTACTCTCTTACACATAGGATGACACCAGTGGTGGAATTCAGCCAGTTCGTGATGGTTCAGGCTAACCGGTTGTTAAATTGCTGGCTGGCCTCTCCCCGCCCGTTCCAGGAGTCCCCACGCGCCCCAGTGCCCCATTTTTACTCTCAGGAGGCTGCAGGGAGGCCTACTAGACCCAAAATGGGGCATGGGGGGGCAGTGCAGCCTCCCTGTGGCCCATTTTTGCTCCCAGGGAGGTGCAGGAGGCCGAGTACTGCCTGTCACACCCCCTGGCCATGCCCACCATGGCCATGCGCACCCAGCCAGTCATTTGGGTAGAGAACTGGTGGTTAAATTATTTAAATTCCACATAGATGACACCATGTTGACTCCATTATTTTATAATCCAATTACTGTAAAAGAGATGGTCATTTCTAAAGATACGAGCAGCGAGTATGCCATTAAATGGGCCTGGTGGCTCAGCAAGGCCTGGTGGCTCAGCAGACTGATAGCATTGTGATTAACACCAGCTGTCTGCAATTACTGTAAGTTCGAATCTCACCAGGCTCAAGGTTGACTCAGCCTTCCATCCTTTCTAAGGTAGGTAAATTGAGGACCCAGTTTGTGGGGGCAATAAGCTGACTTTGTATAAATATACAAAAGTATGAAGGCTATTGCTTAACGCATTGTAAGCCACCCTGAGTCTCCAGAGAAGGGCAGCATATAAATCAAATTTAAAAAAAATGACATCATTTGGTATTATCTTGCCAACTAAGTTATATTTTAGAAGACTTTTTTTTCACATAACCACCAATACAGTTATTCCAAAGGCATTTCTAGTTGGTGGGACTCAACTTTCTCTTTTAGCACTTTCTTCAAGCACGTACATTTTGCCACTTTGATATCTTTTCCCACTTTGGGGCAATAGATGCCCTTGACCTTATGAAATGCGTGTTGTACCTCAGATAAACTGCTGAATACAAACATTCAAAACCACTCTTTCTTTATGTATTTTTAAAAATTTAATTTACTCAGATTTTTATGCTGCTCCAATCAAGAAACAATGAATAGTTTAGAGTCTGTATACAGAGTTATACATCACAGAAAACTCCAAAAAAAGTCATTTGTAAATAATTTGCCAAGTATTGCCTCAGAGGAAAGTTCTGACAGTATAAGCTGCTAAGTTCCTCTTGATTACTTAAATTCATTTGATTTCCAAGAAGTCTGCAGGTTTATAAAAGTATATTCAGGTTACAGAAGTAAGCTGTTTGTAGTTGAAAATACCAGGTTGACACAAAGCTGGGCAAGGATAGGATGATGGAATACACTGCTGCTAAAATAGGCAAACACTGGAAATTTCAGGGTTTAAAGTACAAAGTTACAAGGGAGGGAGACTTTAGTGATTTCTCTTTGTGTATGGTCTATGTTTGTTGAGCCCTAATTAAAGAAGAAGCTCCTCCTTCAGCACAAAACTGATATTTGTATTAGTAATTTGACAGTAGGAAGAACTCAGCAAAAGTCAATGGAAGAGTCACCTTGTAAAATATTTTGTGTGCAACCTTAGAGTTATTTTGCTGTTGGATCTTAAATGTACCTCAAAGTGGCTTCACTTTGATTAGATAGATAGATAGATAGATAGATAGATAGATGGATGATGGGTGGATAAATGGATGGACGGACAGATAGACGGACAGACAGATAGATAAATAAATAAATAGATGGATAGATGGTGATAAATAAAGTGAATTGCAAGAAATAGTTATTAAACTTAGTTGTCCCTGAGATCAATTAAAGGTTACTAATAGTCTTGTAAGATCACTTGGCAAATTCATCATATTCTAATGTGATTAAGGTTTCTTTTCTTTTCTTCCATCCTCTCAATAGCAGATCCAGGCACACTATTAAATGGGAAGGCATAGTAAGAAAATAAGGCCTCAATTTTATTCAAGAAATTGCAAGAAAAAATGGGCTTATTCTGGGGCCTAAACATAGCCCTAGCATTTCATAGAATAACACTGGTTTCTAATGAGGGTGATATTGCACAAAGAAGACTGACTCTCCTTACAAAAATGGAAATTCAAGGATAACCCTACCATTATTCCTCCATAGATATGTCTCAAGGCTGCATCCTGACATAAAGATTTACATAGACATAGTACTTTCCATCCCATTTTGCCAAACTAATCATCCCAATGAGTTCTTCAACTTAATATGACAACCTAAGTTAACTGAGGGCAAAGACGTACGCACTCATAGTAAGGGTGATGGTTGGAAGCTGTACATAGTTGTTTGGAGAAAGAGACTGAAAAAGCGAACATCCAAGGGTTTATAAATTCTTTGTTCCCTTCCTGCCTCAATACATCAGCCAAAGGGGAAATCCCTGCTGCAATTAAAATGAAAGCTTGATATCTATGGATGAGAAGTCATAAAAGTCAAGATGGCAGGCTTCTTCATCTGAGTCACACACATTGTATGCATATATGCAAGGGGACAGGGCTTTAATTGCACATTTCTGCTTGCCATCTTGATCTTTTTGACTCATCCTGCAGATGGCCCTGATTTTCACACAAAGATCTCTTGGCTGGCTTATCACTAAATAAATGTTTAACCACCACTCTACACTTTGGATAGCTGCACCAATTTTCTTTTTTCCTTGAAAAATTTAGTAAACCAGTTTCTTATTCTCCAAACTAACAAGGACTGATAGAAACAAATGCAGGAGAAATTCACTGCATGTCACAACTTCTTAAAAAAGAGTGGAAATCCAATCCTAAGTGGCTATGAAGGGCCCAATGGAGGAATGGCAAGCCTGTCACTTTAAGAAAGGTTCTGGCAGCTCCAGTATTTCACTCTTGCTTCACTGAACTCCTAAGTTCAACTTTTCCTTTCTCCCCCCTCCTCTCTCTGCCCGTTTCTCCTCTTCTGTCCCTTTTTATTTGGTTCGACCTTGGTCACTGATGACAAGGCTGCTTTTCCTGCCAAACCAATCAATAAGCTAAACAGAGAGAAGATGAGTATTTAGAATATGGGAAGCCAAACTCAAACACAGATAGGTTATCAGCCTAGCCCAGAGCAGACTTCTAAGCAAATATTTCATTAACAAATTTTTCATGGCAACTTGCATGTTAAAAAAAAAATGGCAACGACAGGCAAGAGAGAACAGAGAGGGGAATAATGTAAGGGGCGGGGGGAATAGGGCTAGAGGATTAGCTGTGGCACAGGAAAATTTGTGATTACTCATAGCACATACTGTCCTGCAGTCCTCTTAAATGATGGCTCATATCCACAGTCAACATGTCCATTGGACATCTTATGAGGAATTATGGACGTAGAGTAGTACAACTTTAGACCAATATATTGTAGAAGGTTAATTCAGGTAGCTAGGTAAATTATCGTCCAACAAGGTAAGATGTCATTGGTTGGGCAATCAGAACTTTGCAAGAAAATTGACACAGTAGATGTTATTTCTGCTACTGGTTTCTTTTAATCAGAAACAAAAACTCTTGGATATAATTTTGAAGTTCTGTGATCAAATGGACATGGGAGGTTACATATTTACCAGACTCTCAAGTCACTTATTTTGCAGGGCAAGTAAAATGTAGATTCTGATCTACTTCTATATTTCCCAGTGATATCTACTGGTTCAGAAATGATGGAAGATATAACAGGAGAGATAACAGAAAGTGTTTTTCTCTGTTAGCTATTTAATCAAGGAAAGAGAAAAGCAAGTTGGAATGAATTTCTATAAAAATATTAATATGGAAAATAAATTCCTGGACTCTTAAGCTATTATTTTGCACCTGATTTCTGAGGGTGAATTCCACCCTCATCAGATAGAACATCAGACAAATCAAGTCAATAGAACAAGGCAGCTTTAGTAGACTTGGATAGTGCAGCTGTGCCCAACTTCTGTTTCCCTGCATAATATTTACAAAGGTAAATGTGGTCATTTTCCTCTTGTATTTCATCACTGTTTCTACTGCCATTTCTGACTAGCCAGGAGATACTAATTTAGAAGCTACTGCTGAGATTTCCACATTCAGTATAGCAGAATTTCTCAATCTTGATAACTTCAAAATGTCTGGACTTTGACTCCCAGAATTCCCCAGCCATATGTGTGTGTGTGTGTATGTAATTCATATATATGTGTGTGTGTGTGTGTTTTCTTTCTTAATATAAAATAGAAACAAAAATGGAGAAAACAGAAAATGAAAGGGAATAGAGGATTTAAATGAGAGAAGGGGGGAAGAGAAATAAAAAAGAAACAAGAAGCAATGACTTCCAATTTTTTGTGGGGCAATAAGATGCAACATAAAATATACACTTTTTAGTTATGCCAAATAGTAACCACTAGCCATTTCTATAGTAATAATCCACTTAATTCTCAAATCCCAAAGTCAAGTTTCCTTTTTTCCCCTTTTATGCAAAAAGTCCAGAAGCAGTTTCCAAATAACCACAAAAGTTTATAAAAATTTATTTTCTTGTCCTAGATTAATGCGGTCAGCTTTGCCATCTCTTCTGGAAATTCTGGGAATAAAAGTCCACACATCTTAATGTTGATAAAACTGAAAAATACTGCAACAGAGAATTGAACAGAGAAGTGATACCTTCCCCCATGTAAAGGTTTTCAGCTGTGATCTTCACATGATTATATGGTTTAGGAGAGACTGTAAGTGCACCATTCAGTGAGATTCAATTTTTGAGAAGGTCCTTCTGATGATTTTTGATCTACTTTCTATCATAGTTTGTCTACAGGCTAATTGATTAATTTAATTGTATATTATAGAGTGATATTTTTAAAAATTAATGGAAACTCCTTCCATTTTCCATATTAAAAGTTCTGCCCTAGTAATTTTATATCATATTTTTTAGCATGACTACATGAAATGATAAAATGCTGATATACTATTCTTGTAAGGCAAAGGGAGAGGAAATTATATATATACCAGGAAGCTATATACTTGGCAGAAGTCAAATAGTTCCTTCTGGTAAAGGAAGATTCTGAATTGCTATCTACCTTTTGTTCAAATAAAACCAAAATCCAAATCCAACATAAAGTATTACAGCTTTAAGTACTGAAAGTATTTATTATTTTCCATACCAGTAATCCAATAGCATAATCTGAAGAGCTTCAGTGCTCCTGGAATATCTGAAAACCTGGTGGATTTGTCATTATTCTTTCATGCAAGTTTTATTTTATAAAATATCCTGCATGCTAGGAAACTGTAAAAGAAATGATTTTTAATAGTGAAAGAATCTTGAATTTCCAATAGAGGGTCCTTTAAAATATTTTAATTTGCAGATATGTTGTTTCTAATCTCCTGGTATTTTCTCTATTTTTCCCCCATATCTGTTCCATGACTTGGGACAAACCATATTATTTTTTATTTATTTTATTTAACTTATTAACTAATATTAACTATTAATTCTTATTGAGCTGCTAATCACCACATTTTTTTAATCTGATATAAATGAAAATAAAACGAATAACTAATTTATAGCAATTGATTTTACTGATTCAAATCTTATTAATGTAGGTATTATTTATAAAGTGCACCATGCCACCAACCTTCAAGGTCATTTGGTGATTTAGAACAGGGGTCCCTAATCCTTGAGTCGTGGCCCATTACTGGGCTTTGACCAGTTTGGAACCAGGCTGCAGAAGTGGTGGTTGAATGTGTGTGTATTAAAAACAACTTTTAAACCATAATTTAAAATCTTATTTTTTTAGAAAATTGTTTAATATTGTTGAATATTGTTCAAAAGTAAAGAATCTACATATCCACTCACAGGTTACATTGTTTTCTCTGCAAGTGTAAACATAACCATATTTGGCTGAATTTGTTGCAGGCAGGAATTTTGGCTTAGAAGGATGTTTGCTCTGGTGACTGGTTTCCACTTCAGGCAAATATAAGGCAGTCACAGATGACAAGACTTTTTATCCTTTATAGATACACATTTTTATTTTTATTTATTTATTTAAAGCACTTGCATAGCTGCCCATCTCACATAGTGACTCTGAGAAGGTGCATAATAAGGTAAAATAATCAGAACCATTTAAAAATGCACCTAAAATTAAAATAAAAAGGTGAAGAACAAGGGGAAGAAAAAGATACAATGGGGGCAAAGAGTGCATCCAGTTACCTGTCAGGCAGCCATCTAAAGGCTCCACTCTATCATGGGTTCCCCAAGCTTGTTTGCAATCCATATGTTGAGGATATTTGAGAAGGTCAACAGGGTAGGGGCCATCCTTCCTTGGGAGAAGTATAGTATACGTAGGGATTACAACAGAGTGCTAGAAAAGGCCTCAAGTTTGTTTAAGAATGTAGTACAATTGCCATCACCCAATAAACATTGGACTATGATAAATAAATGCTGTTCTGAAACTGCTTTTATGTGGTGAAACATTATATCAGATAAACAAGTAATAATAACAACAAACCCCATCAGAAATACATCTAAAACATTATTAGAGTTCATAAAATTCTATAATCTCAATTTCTTTTCCCAAGAAGGAACAGATAGAGGTAATGTTGTAAGGCTTTTTTTTTTTTTTTTTTTTTTTTTTTGCTTTTGGGCCTAAGAGCTTAGCTCTGAACAACAAGAAATGACCAGAGGCGAAACAATATATTCCTCTTGCTAACAGAATTGTAAAACTTACACTTCCAATTGCTTCCCCCCCTCCTGTGGATGGTATATTGATCCTTTTTATTTCTCTCCATTTTAAAACCACTACTTTAGATCCTGTTCCACTGTAATGGGCAGTTAAGATGAATTTCTTCTGTATCTCAATAGTATGTACACTTGTGCTTACACTGATCCAGAAGTATTCTGTAAATTAGATCAATACTGACAATTTTGTCTGACCACAATCAGAAGCATTTTCCAGCCATGTCACCTGTCTGAAAATGCCAGTCAGCAATTTTTTCCTCCATTTTATATAACTTCAGAAAAATAAATTAAAAATATGAAGAAGAACTCATAGGTGGGGAGAAGATTCAGAAAGCAACATGGGCTCACAATCCTTTTCCCTTGTAGATTTCTATAGAATTCTCCATAGCATGGATGGATATGAAAATTAACCAAGCATTGATAGGGGATGGATACAATTGTCCTAAAAGAAGTACAGTAGAACACTTGAACGATTCCCAAATTAAGTATATTAATGATGTTATGAAGAAACATTAAAATAGTAGAAAAGGTAAAGTGCATGACGAATTGAAGAGGCTGTATAAAAGATTACAAAGACTTTTTTCCTCCCAAATACACAACTAGAAAAAAACAAAACAAAAACAAATTAGTGTATAGAATCAAAAGGCTTCTAAAGATGGTTGAGATAATTTATTGAAAGAATGGATTCCTAAGCATTGCTGGAAAATGCTGAGAGAATGTTTGCCTTTGTGTTCTCCACGGAGGATAGTTGCAGACAGATGTTAGAGATAAAACATGCATTTCTCAAGGGAGGAAGACAAAAGGGAAATAGTGAAGGAAAACATGACTATGCCAAACTAAACAATCAACAAATTAAAATATCTAAGGATATACTAATCTCATTAATCAGACTGGATGCAAAGTGGCCATTTAGACTGTCATGCTGTCTATAGATGTGGGAGCACAATATTTGGTATTGCACAATCTTTTTCAAAATAAATCATATATTCATGCACAGACACACATATTCACCCACACAGACACAAAGAATATTACCCATATACTCATGCAGTCTGAAGGCTGAATAAAGAATCGGTATTTTTCTATGTATAAAGAAAAGATGGTTTCTTTCATATAGGGTATAATCATTGAAAAATGTCAGCCCTGACTGCAGTTAGAAAATAGGATAAAGTCCTTATTCTATAAGATAAGTTGAATGCCCTGGGAATTGCGACATATGTTATACATTGAACATAACAGTTGAGAAAAAAAAAAAGAATGACTACAGGGACAAGACCATTAATCTGTGGGTACACAAGGTATAGCCACATCAAGGATCCATGTTAGAGATGTCCAAAAAAATGAAGTTTTCACTGTGCGGAAAAGATAGGAGAAATACATTTTAGATAGTAAGAATCAAAAGCACATTGGAAACCAAGTGGGAGGAGTAGAAATAATACTGGCTTCAGATTTAATGAAATAATAATAATAAAAAAAAACACTATCTTCAAAGAGGAGGTTGAGCCAAAAAAACCTGCGGGATTTTTTTTTTTAAAGTTAAGTTGAAGGTTGAAAGGGGACAGTTACTGATATGATTTCTGGCCTTTGCTAATCCTTCTGAAAGCATATCAGACAAAAGATGATTTCCCAAGGTCAGCAGGGATGGTGTGGGGTTGATCTACCTCCACAGATGTAAAGATCCAGCTGGGATGGCAAAATCAGAAAGAAATTCATCAATGGGGTCTACAGGTCAAATGAAGAAGGTGTTACATATGGATCCATGTTGGGTTTGATTTTGTTCACTTTACATAGTCCCAAAACACTTTGATGGAAAATGGTATAGCCACAGAGACTGATGATATAAAGCTTGCAAGGGTACAAAGGGGGTGTAATAAAAGGGAAGTGAGGGTGGTGGTACTTAAGTAGGGTCAAGAAACCATCCAGCCCCAACTGTGTTAGGCAGTAGGGAAGGAAGAACCTGGGGATGATATGATTGAAAGCAAACCTTTGAAAAGGCTTTATGGAAAAAATAAATCTGTTCAGAGAATTCAGATAGAACAATAGTGTCCCCTTCCCTTCGAGTCTTTATCAGGCTTTTAGTAGAGAGATTGGTTTATATCAGAAACGTTACTGCAAATGCTAAGCTGCAGACATTTTGATTTTCTCATTAGCTGTCTATGGAAAAGGACATGCAGGTATTTTCAAAACAAGAAGAATCACCTGCCTGTTTTCTAAATTCATATCACTACTAACAAACTATCAAATAGGAGATGTCATAGATTCAAGTGCAACAGAATGGATGTTTATACATAGTGGCTTGATCTGTAACACTAGACCATTAATATGCAAATTGATGCCTATAAACATGTTTAAGTGCATTTTTCAGAATAGAATGTATGTGAAAGCCATCTATATTATCTCAGATTATGGTTAAACACTACTATGCATATGACTCATTAATGTGAATTACAGGCTAATAAAATAAGGATATCCGATAGGGCAGCAAACAAACAAAAATGTGACGTATGTACGTACGTGACAAAAATGTGAATGAATGTATGTATGTATGTATGTACGTACATACGTATGTGTGTATGTTTATGTGTGTATGTGTGTGTTTCTCAAACTGAAACTACTCTTTAAAAAGAGAAGATAAAGTGAAGTCAGCCAATTGGAGGCATTCCAAAGAAGATATTTATTTTTGAAGAATGTTAAAATGAAACCTTGTTTCTAGCTACTTTATATTTCTTTATAAGTGTACGATCTGCTCTTACTATCTTTGGAGTTTCCTTGTTTTTACAACTTCCTTGGCTAAAGAGATGAACATTGAACATAATATAATTATATTCTTCATTAGATGCTACTGAGGAAATGCCATTAAATTGATGTACTTTGTTGATCATATAAATATCAATAAGGCAATAAAATGGAATCACTTGCACTCTTCAGACCTCCACAGTTACTGTTTTCCTTTTGCATAATTTTTCTGGCATTTGCATATTAGATGAACCTGTGCCCAAACAAGGTTCCTTGTCTCATAAATAAGAGCATTCTCTAGATCTTTTCCCTATTGAAATACTTTTGCTGTGATTTTCATAGAGAAAGAAACTTGCATTGACATAACCTCAGCCTATTTAATAATTATCTCTTCAGTTTTATTTAGAATCATTATGTGAGCAGCTTTTGTTCTTGGAGGCAGACATATCAAGCCAAGTGAAAAATGTCATTTTAATTTTATGGAAGGATCCCTCTTGGTCACCCTTGCATTATCCTCTCAAATTTGTATCTTCTCAAATTTCAAGGAGTACAAACTAGACTGATCTCTGGCTGCTCCGGTAGCGCAGATCATTTTTTTATTTCATTGATTAAACTTAAGTCAAAATCAGATCTACTGTCAACCTGTTTTGATTTTATTAGCTTAGGAAAGGAGCAGCTGATCTGTTTTTATTCATCTGTAAACATTCATTTTAAACAGAACAAAAGTAATGAGAAATTGACTACTTTTACTTTCTGTAAAAGTAATCTGTACTAATTTTAAAATCTCATTCTCTCCGCATATATCTCCCTAATAGTATTTGGTTTAAATATCTATTCATAGCTAATGATAATATATAACATACTAAAACTGACAACAAAGTAATTTAATAGGATGATTGTTAATGTGTACAGCAGCTATGAATATTCCATACTTAATTCCACAAAACGAATGAATGTAACTCACCTCAAAAATGTACATACTGTAGGCAGATCTTCTTACCTTACATGAAGATAAGAAGAACAGAGCTAGAGTTCTTCATCTCATCTTCATAAGATGAGGAATTCAAACTAAAAGTGGGGGGAGGGGAGTCTACCAGGAGAAGATATCTCTGAAATATTGGTTCCAATATCTTGAAATATCAAAATTACTATATCAGATTAGATGCCACTCTTTATTAAAAGCATTGTTGTTCCCAAATAATAATCTGAACAGATGGAAAAAGTTATCTTGAGTTTTTACAGCTGGGATGAAGCTCTCTAGATGTAGCTGGCAATCTAGCCCCAATGGCTAATTCTGAGGGATGATAGAAATCATATATTATAAAAAAAAGTATAATAATCAGAAGAATATATCAATTATCAGATTTTTGTTCACCCATAAGCAAGATATTGATTCCTCTATTTCTCATGAAATATTAAATTCAATTACAATACCTAAGTGCATATGGAATTAAAAAATCAATTAAACTATGATGAAACATGTGATGACAATTTTATTGTTGACTTATTACAAAAATAAAATTGTGTAGTTGGGTCTTATAGGCAATTTATCCCCTCACAGTATATACTGTGCTTCATCATTCTCTAAAGATGCCTGTCCACTATCCCATATGAAAATCATCAGTAAAGAATAGCTCACAATTTCCTGGCTTTACAGATGCTATCATTAAAATAGTCTGAGTGACTAGGTAATTGAAGATCCATCCCTTTTTACATGCATGCAATGTGTGTGATGCACGTTAAAAGGGGGTTGGGCTTTGATCATCCACCATTTTGATGCTAGTGACTATTGCAAATGTTTCTACCTCTGGCAATCCATTCTGTTACTGGACTATTCTATCATCAACAGAATAACAGAACAACAGAGTTGGAAGGGACCTTGGAGGTCTTCTAGTCCAACCCCCTGCTCAAGCAGGAGATCCTATACCATTTCAGATAAATGGTTGGCCAATCTCTTAAAAATGGCCAGTGATGGAACACCCACAATTTCTGAAGGCAAGTCATACTACTGATTAATTGTTCTCACTGTCAGGAAATCTCACCTTATTTCTAGGTTGCTTTTCTCCTTGTTTCCATTCATTACTGCTTTCAGGTGCTTTGGTGCCCCTCTTCTTTATGGCAGAGATCAAGAAGTATCTCTTGAACTTTAATCAACATCTTTTCATACCAATATGTAGTTGATAATACTTTTTCTGTGGAGATGTGACCCTCAATCATTAAGAAGATTATCTACTTGTGTTACTAATTCTATTCCATTTTCAGCAGCAAACCATGTGAATTAGAGTATTTAGTCAGTCTGCTGCATCTGGTGTTGAAATTCTTTGAACCTTGAGGTTCAATATATCCTGGGATATAGGGTGGATTACTATATCCAGGCCAATACTAAGAGGTGATGAGAGGAATTTAGGGGTAGATCCAAGAGTAGAGTAGCTTGTCTGAGTTGCTTTATAGACTTCTATTTTGTACAGTCACTGAACTTTTGTCTAATTTTTAATTAGAAATGGCAAAAGAAATTTATTAGTTAATAAACCTTTAAAGGATTTATCATATATATTGTGAAATGATGGCCAAATAGCAGGAAGGTGTGAGAATTTCATTCAGTCAAAATAATCTTACACTTAACACCAAAAAAACTAAAGAATTTATAATTGACTTCAGGAGGAAGAGAGATGTACATTTACCATTGTACATAAATGGTGAGGAGGTGGAGAGGGCTGATAGTTTTAAATTTCTGAACATTTATATCTTGAAGGATGTCTCATGGACTATGAATGCTAACATGCTTGTGAAGAAGGCACAGAAGAAGCTGTACTTCCTGAGAATGCTCAGGAAGATAAATCTATCTCAGCATCTACTTCTGTCCTACTATCGCAGCACCATTGAGAGTGTCCTGACATATGTCATTCTTGCATGGTATGGGAGCAGCTCTGTAGCGGACAAAAAAGCTCTACAGAGAATCATTAAAACTGCCCAGAATATCATCGGACTCCAGCTATCAGCCCTGGATGACATCTTCGAATCTCGCTGTTTGAGAAAGTTGCATAACATTCTCAGAGACTCTTCCCACCCTGCTTACAATCTTTTTGGACTGTTGCCTTCTGGCAGAAGATACAGAACAATTAAAACTCGGACCACGTGTTCTCTGAATAGTTTTTATCCCAGAGCTATAATTGCACTCAACAATGAACTAAAGGGCCACCATCAGTGAGCTGTTGGACAGTATTACTTGGTCTGTTGTGTGGATGTTTGGGTGGTTTAGGGGTGGGGAATTGTGGTGGATGGGAGTGTGTTTGAGGATTGTTATGTGTGTTGGATCTGGTCTTTGAGTGTTAAGTGAATTTTGTTGTATGGGTATACCATGTATACATGTACAATGACAATAAAGTTATGATGATAATGATGTCTGACTTTTTGATATAAACTTATGAAACCCAGCAAATCGGATAGAAAATAACAAATTGAACAAGGGTAGAATAGTTCCTCTTTTTCTTTATGTATTTAAAGACTGCTGTCATATCTGATCAATCTCTGTTTTAGATTACATATACAAAGTTCCTTCCCCATGGGCTTCCTTGCCTCTATGCTGATACTTTATCATTATCCTCCTCTAAATCTGCTCCCATTTTTCTTAAGGCATAATTCCCAGAAGTAGACTTGATACTTGTATATTAGGCCTAATCAGAACAGGAAAGTATTCTATGCATTATTTTGTTTTATTATTGGGTCGCATCTGTAATGTATTGAGTCTGCTCCGAGAGTGGGCCCCCTAGGGGCCGTGGTTGAAACATTCTGTAAAAGGATTGGTTAGCCGTTTTGACAGCTGCATATATTAGAGCTGTCAAAGCAGAGTTCGCAGTCTTTTCTTTTTACCTCAGCTGTAAATGAGACCGCCTTCTGCCGCTGATAGCATCGCACCGACTGGTTCGCTCACACAGAGAGGGCCTCCTCAGGTTGCCGTCGGCCAGGCAGTGCTGGCTGGCGACCCCCAGGGGGAGAGCCTTCTCTGTGGCAGCGCCTGTCCTCTGGAATGACCTGCCACCTGAGATACGCACGATATCAGACCTCCGGACTTTTCATCGGGCCCTGAAGACACACTTGTTCCATCTAGCTGGGCTGGCTTGATCCCACCCTCTCAGTTTTTAATTGAATTTCGGTTTTAATTGGGTTATTTTAAATTCGGGCCAAAATTATTTAATTGTTTTTAAAAATGTTTTTAAATTTTATATGCTATGTTTTATCCTGGCTGTACACCGACCTGAGTCCCGCAGGAGAAGAGCGGTATAGAAATATAATAAAATAAAATAATAAATAAAATAACAAGCCATTGCTTGGACTTTTGGCAGGGAATCGCCTAACTCCATAGATAATGATGACACGGTGGTCTGTGTTCCTATCCGCTTATACTTACACATTGCTCCATGTTCCAGGCAAGAATTTAGCTCATGCGGATGCTCTTAGCCGTTGCCCACTACCTTCATTGCTGTGCGACCCTGCTCCAGTTTCGTCTGTGTGTTTAATTGACTGTTCTCCTTTTCCGTTGACTGCTATAGAGATTGCTTGGGCAAGAGATCCTGACATTTCACAAATAATTGACTGGGTGACCAGGGGTTGGCCTAAGGGTTCAGTACGGCCGGAATTATAACCCTATGTATTGAGGAAACTGGAATTATCAACCCAAGGCAGTTGTTTATTGTGGGGGAACCAAGTAGTAGTTCCCCCCTCTTTGAGGAAGTCAGTCCTCAAAACCCTGCATTCAGGCCATCCCGGGATAGTGCGGACGAAAGCCCTGGTGAGGAGTTATTTGTGGTGGCCTGGCTTGGATAGTTGCATCACAGAGTGGGTGGCTACCTGTAGTAAATGTCAAGAATCACGGCCTATTCCCCCTAAGAAAAAGGCCTGGAATTGGGAAGACCCAAAGGGATTCTGGTCCCATATTCATATCGATTTTGCGGGACCGTTCTATGGTCAGATGTTCCTCATAGTAGCCGATGCCTACTCAAAATGGGTAGAGGTTGTATTGATGCATTTCACCACTTCAGATGCAGTGATCAGGGCACTCCGCAGGGTGTTCGCCACTCATGGTTTACCTGATCTGTTAGTATCAGATAATGGACCACAATTAATGTCCCACACATTCGAAATGTTTTTAGCGAGATTGGGTATCCGGCATTGCCTGATCTCTCTGTTCCATCCTTCGAGTAATGGTTTTGCAGAACGTGCTGTATGATCTGCCAAAGAGGTGCTAGGAAGAATGAGGTCCAGGGATTGGCACGAGTGAATTGCTGAATATTTGCTAGTAGAACACACCACCCCGTGCCAATCAATGAATCAGAGCCCAACAGAGCTCCTTATGGGACGCCGTTTAAGGACCATTTTGGACCAGCTCCACCCACAATATGCCCCTAGCATCCCTCTAGATTCTACTAAAATGCATCGGGCATTCAAAGTGGGGGACACAGTGTACGCCCAAAATTATGGAAGTCAACCTTTATGGTTGCCGGGTACTATAGCAGATGTCACGGGTCCCTGCTCATACAGGGTTGAACTGGGGCACGGCCACATGTACCACCACCACAGCGATCAGTTACGAGCCAAGTGGTCAGTGCCAGTCCCTGTTCCGGAGGGTAATGAGTTGGCGCTGGAAATGAGTTTAAGGGAGAATACACGTCTAGGGGTGGGGGAAGAGTGCCGGGTTCGTGAAAGGGAACTGGTGGACTTACCTAACGATGTCAGAATGGATCCAAGTTCAGGTGAACAGCCCTTGCAGGAGTCTGTTGTGCAATGCCCGGAAGAAACTAATGTTCCGGATCAGCTGGAGCCAGTGCAGAGCAAGAGCCCCCGGCGGTCAGGCCGCATACGACGGCGACCAGCATACTTGCAGGATTTGCATGTGCGATCCAGGGGGAAAGGGGTGTAATGTATTGAGTCTGCTCTGAGAGTGGGCCTCCTAGGGGCCGTGGTTGAAACGTTCTGTAAAAGGATTGGTTATCCGTTTTGACAGCTGCATATATTAGAGCTGTCAAAGCAGAGTTCGCAGTCTTTTCTTTTTACCTCAGCTGTTTGTGTTCAAGTTGGTTGTGTTATTAAACAGTTACCTGAGAAGTATTCCTCACCAGTTGCCATCCTTAGATGACTGCCCAGTATTTATTAGCATCAATGATTGCACTAATTTTATACAGCATAGTATGATTATACCACTCAAACTGCCAAAGTAAATATTTATAGATATCCTATTTCTAGAACATGGTTCTTGTTATAGGTGGCATAGTATTTATTTATTTATCAAATTTAGATAGTACCCATCTCACTAAGTGGTGAGATAATCTGGTGGTTAAAACCATAAAAATACACTTCAAAACAGGGTTAAAAAAAGACTTACTCTGGCAAGTTCTATGCAAATCCATGAACAGACACACACACCCAATTAAAATGCAAACACCACTCATATTTCCTAATGGATTAGATTCTGCTCATATTTCTGTAGTTGTCTAATAGTATTTATTTATTTTCAAATCATTATTTCAACAAAAGAAAGAAAGCCATTTGGAAGAGTTTCTTCATACATTTGCATCCTTTTCAAGGTTTTGATGTGAAGCTTGGGAACATGATCCCATTCCCAGAGCATTTTAATATTCTTGGTACCAAACCAATCTTAAATTGCTGGAGTCTAACAGTGGCTTAGCACAGTTCTGAACCCAGGGAAATGTTCTGAAAGAGAAAGATGAAATCCAAATGTGGCCAGAGTTTCTCTTTTTGAGAAGACAGTCTAATCAAAAGACTGCTTCACTGGGGATCCAGATGAAAAGGTTGGATCTCAGGACCCTAATGGGAAAGCTGTGCTTGCGTATGAAATCAAAAGGATAAACACAGGAGGTGGAGCTAGATAAGGAAAAATGATTGCGTCCTTGTGTAGAAGTCGTTAAGCTGTTGTCCCTAGCTCACTTTATCTGAGTTATAGCTGCCCATTCATAATAGTGCTAAGCAACAGATGCTCACCTGGCCAAACAAGGCTCTTGAAAGGAAAAGATCCATATGCTTGTAGGGAGTATCATCAAATAGAAGCAAGCAAGCAAGCAAGCAAGCAAGCAAGCAAGCAAGAATTTTATTGAAGACTGATCGGATTGGTTTTCATTTGAATGAAAGAAGGAAGAGAGAGAAACAGAACAGAAATGAACATGAATCAAAATGAAATTAGCATTTTTACAATTGCTCAACAAGTTTTACTTTTTCCCTCCAGAGAGAATACTGAATTATGTACCATCTAGGTTCAATTGGTAGGGTTAATGGTAACGTTTCTTTGCTACACATTTTCTTCCTCAGTTCTCCTTCGCTGTTCTCTGTTGATCAGTGACACAGTGATGCAGGTGATCTGAATGGTAGAGAATGTTTAAAATCAAAAGGCCAGGCCTGCTTTTGAACCACTTATGGGGCAAACATCAGCAAATGAAGCATTCACATCATAGAAGTTTCCTATTGTTGGCATACTAAGCACTGTTACTTGCAACCAAAATTTTAAGATGTTTACTTTGCCTTATTTCAGCATTTGTGATTTCTTAAGAAAAAGTCTGTCTAAAAGTTTAAATTACTTAATACCAGAAAGACCAAACTGGCTTGCAAGAAAAACTGAATGAAGAATAGAAAAGAGACATGGTAAGGCAAAGTATTAAATGGCTGATACATTAAAAACCTAGCAAGCAAAACAGATAAGAAGAAGACCTGGCAATGGCTAAGAGCAGGAAAATTGAAGAAAGAGGCAAAGAGGCTAATTCTGGTTGCACAAGACCAAGCTTTAAAAACAAATACATATAAAACCAGGATTGAAGAGATTCTGAAAAGAATTGAAAAGAGAAAAACAGTCAGCAAATGCCATCTCTGCAAAGAAGCTGGAGAAACAGTGGGCCACCAGGTAAGCTGCTACAGGAATATCGCACTGAGTGACTACAAAGGCATGACAAGGCAGTAACAATGGTACATTTGGCAGATCTGCAAGAAATACCATTTGCCTGCCCTGCAAGCAAGGACTGGTGGGACCACAAAATAGATAACATAATAGAAAATGAAGAAAATAAAGTTGCCTCGGTCTTTAAGATTCAAACTGATAAGCATCTGCCATCTAACATGCCAGCAAAGATAGTACCAACAGTACTAGGCATCTTGGGTACAATCTCAAAACAACTGGAGCACCACTTGAACACTATCAGCATCGACAAAATCACCACAAGTGAATTGCAAAAGACAGCCTTACTTTGGAACAATGTACATCATGAAACAGTATCTTTAACACCATGAAACAACATCTCCCTATCCCAGATTTTTGAGAAGAGTTTGGTAGGTAGATAGAAATGCCAAATCCAATCTAAAGAGCTGTGGTGGTGCAGTGGTTAGAGTGCAGTACTGCAGGCTACTTCTGCTGACTGCTAGCTGCCTGCAATTTGGCAGTTCGAATCTCAGCAGGCTCAAAGTTAACTCAGCCTTCCATCCTTCCAAGGTCAGTAAAATGAGGACCCAGATTGTTGTGGGCAATATGTTGACTTTGTAAACCGCGTAGAAAGGGCTGCAAAGCACTGTGAAGTGGTATATAAGTCTAAATGCTATTGCTATTGCTAAACATTTGCCTGACTGTGCAATCAACAACAACAACAACAACAACAACAACAACAATAATTGCAAATAGTAGCTTTACCTGAAACAGCTTATATCCTGCAACAATACTTTTAACACTCTTAAATAATAAATCTTTCTATCCCAGTCCTTGGAAGTACATAATAGTTGTATGAAAATGCCAAATCCAGTCTAAATATCTCTCTGACTGTGCAACCAACCATAGTATCTCATTATCAAGTTACCAATAATAGCTCAAACAATTCTTGAAATAGCAATTTCTTTCAGCCAAATCTATCCATTATAAAATCCTGACTGTTCTTATGAAATACAAGAGACTTATTTAAACATTCTGGGGTTATGAAAGCAGTGCACTAAAAGCTTTTCATATTATTGGAGCTTTCTCTATATCAGATGTGATAACAAGAATGGATTTTGTGTGCCTACTTTAGTCACCACAGATTTGGTGGTAAAATCCCTGACTAAAATTTGGTAACTTATTTCATTTATGTTTAAAACATACTTGGGGTCCTTTCTGTTTTTTTCTGACCTCATACACTCTTTTGCACACGACCCTCCTCAATGTTGTCTGTAGGGTATGTTAAAAGTCAATATGGTAATCCCAACTGTATGATCAAAGCTTTACTTTCTTTTAGATATGCTACACATGCACAGAAAATCAGACGAAACTTTGATGGCACCAATGCAGCTACTATCTTGACTTTTTTGACCACACTCAGACCATACTTCTGACATTGGAGATACAGAATGAATGCAAATCTTCATCCCCAAAAGGTATCCTACCCATGCTTGCAGCACAGTTTAATGTACATGCAGCTTTTAATATGAATTCAACAAACTTAATGCCACATAGTTTTAGAAAATCAACTGTTTCCCCAGTTGATTTTCTAAAAAGATGCAACTTTAAAGTCTGCTGCTAGAAAAATCCTAGCCCCAATTTCTTGAGAAAATGAAAGATTAAGTCAATGTGGTAAATGCCTCCCTTTTATTGGCAAATTGCGCAAGAATATAAACAGAAAGCCATTTGAAGCATATTTGCAAGACAGATGTTATCCAGACTAAGAGAATCCCAGCATCAATCTAATACTTATCTCATGCACCAAAATATATTATCTTAGCCTTAATGCTGTTGTGGTATTTATGTATATCCTGCATTACGTGTAGCACAGAAGGGCAGGGAATGTATTTTTGTGAATGATAATCTTTTACAAGACCCAGCACCATGTGACAGACAAAATGCAAGATTCTACCAGTTCAGATTTAGCACAACCACATTGCCTTTTTTCCCAATATGAAAACATAATTATGTCTCATCTTGGGGCAATGCCACAAAGCAATGCTATATCTCTCTTTCATTACAAGTTCAGCATCACCTTTCCCATTTTATCCTTACAATAATCCTGTGAGATAGGAAGGGCTAAAAAACACAACTGCCCAATGTGAACTATGAACTTTCATGGCTGAGTGATGCTATAAATTAAAAATTCTCCTAGTCCTATTCCAATATATTAGCCACTACACTGCACTTGCTGGCAATCTGACCATTTTTTCATGTCATCCTGTTTGGAACTTGTTCTCAGAAACTTGGCTGAAAACTTGTTGAAATTTTGGTGAACATCATGAATTTGGTTTTCTGTTGCTCCTGATTCATTTAGCTGCTTTGCACGTAACATGTATGATCCATGCTGCAGTCAAATACATTTGTCACATGGTCCTGCCTTCAAAACCTCTGGTGTTAAACCATCCTTGCATCTTTGCATCCTTCCATCCTTCCATCCTTCCTAATAGATGAGCAGGCTACTGAAGCAGTCATATAAGAACCATATTACTAGCACTTTGTTTCTGGGCACAATTTACTGTATTGGGGATGGTGTTTAAGGCTGTGGAAGCTTAGATTCAGACTACCACTGCCTTCTATAGTAGATTGACTGTTGATGGAGAAACATTTCTACCTGTTAAAACAGTGGCAGAAATACAATTGATTTGAACAAGAGAAGAGGCCTTCTCATTAGCTTCATCTAAATGCCAGAACTGTCTTTCTCAGGAGGTTAAGACAGTTCCCTCTATAGCTGTGATGGCGAACCTATGGCACGCGTGCCAGAGATGGCACACAGCACCCTCTCTGTGGGCACACGAGTCATCGCCCCAGTTCAGCTTCGCTGCGCATGCGTGTGTGCTTCCCGCCAGCCAGCTGGTCTTCAGGCCTCTGCTGCGCATGCGCGGGGGAGGGCATATGCGGGGTGGCACATGCAGGGGCACGCACATGCACAGGGGGGCACATATGGGGGACACACACATTGCATTTTGGGGGTTCGGGTGTGCGTGCGTGCATTCACACGCTTTGGGCACTCGGCCTGGAAAAGGTTAGCCATCACTGCTCTATAGTAGTTACTGATTAATTCTATATACATACTTACATACATGTGTGTGTGTGCAAACAATATAGGTTTTACTTGAAATTATATATCAGCCATTGCCTCTATTTCTTTTTACTATGCAACCTTTCTTCTTTGCCATTTGTCATTCCCCCCCTACCCCTTTTGCCTCCTTTAAATGCTGTTGCTTGGAACTGTGATATGTGATATGAATAAGCAGTAGAGGGGCAACATTCAAAATTTTTATATAAATGTGCAAGATTTTATTTATTTATTTGCAGATATTTGTATGCTGTCTCATATTAAGTAATAATCGAGCACTAGCTGAAATGGTTGTTTGCTACTTCATCAAGCCAAAGGTAAGGGCCGATGAGAAATGACTTCATCTTGCTTAAAATATTAACATGCCATTAGCATGAAGTTGGGGCCTATTATCTTGGAGGGAATACAAATAAGTTGGATTTGATTTACAGCTCATCTAATGGGGACTTTCAGAGGCCTTCTAAATTCCTCCTAGAGTTCAGGCCAGAGGATGAGAAGCTCTTCTTTTCAGGTCCTCTTCCAAATGAGCAGCAGAAAGTAGTGGCTGGCAGACACCAAAAGGCAAGAGAGTGAAAGAAGCTAACGGGATGTTAAGTGAGCAGGATGAGAGGCTTGACAAGTTGTCAGTTTCACTTGAGCAAGATGAAAAGGAAGTGTGTAGACAGGACATTCTTGATGTATCTCAAGGCCTGACAATTCCCAGTCGATGCATCTGGCTGATCCCCCCCCCTCCTCTTTTCTCTTTTTCGAGCAGGGAGGATCCTATTTGTTTTCTTAAGACTATTAAGATCTTCTAAGTACCACAGTCACCATCCTATGATTGAAAGTGACAAATGTAGGCAACCCTATTTAAAACCTGCCTCTTTGCATTAGCAGAAGTATCAACTCAAGTTCTACAATATTTTACTACTCTGGTTTCCCCCGCCCTCCTTTCTTCTTAAATGCTGGTTTACATAAGAAGGACTGAATAGATATCAGGGAAACGTCTCTCCGCCAGGATTCCCTCGCTCCCTCTGCCCCATTAGCTGCTGTCTTAAAAATGCCAAGCAAAACAGAAAATGACAGCAGTGCGGCAGCAGGCACAAGGGCCAAATACCCAAACAGCTGAGCCAGGGTTGTTTCCAAGAAGCCTGCTGCCCTTGCAGGGAGCTGAACATTAAAGACACACAGATGCGCATATTGACTTAGATCAAAAAGAGCTGCATTTTGAGCCAGGATTCAGCCTTACAAGCAAGCATTGCTGCATTGAAAATTATTTCTGCATATATATTTGTTTGGGGGTGGGGTGGGGAGAGAAAATTATATTTTTGTACAACTTGCTGAAAAAGACACTGCTTTTGAAACGTTTAAGATGACAGACATGTGTTTATTGGCCTTTTTATTTTTTTTTTATATTTTTTTATTTGCTTAATAGATGTATAGGGCAACTCAACTCATACAATAGGTCTTTGGGCAACATGGTAAGCATGGTGTTGCACATTTGAGTCTCCTGCCTTTCATTGTAGTATAGTCATCTCTGCAGCTTCCTGGGTTCTCCACCTTCAGCTAAATCTCCAATAAAGGTATCATGGGAGGATTTTTTTCATGGGGCTTGTTCAAATCTGGAAGAACAAGTAGTCAGGGAAGATTAATAAATATTTAATAGAAAGCGAACATTAACATGTAATAAAGTAAGTTCAAACTGCAAAGTAAAACAAAGTGTTTTAAATAAAATGCTTTAAGAATGGGAGATGGGAATAGAAACTCTTTTTGGAATGAAATGTTGGGGAAATTTGAAAGAGCAAAATTACTAGATGTATTCTGTTTAAGGCCAGCCGGCTAAAGTATAATGGAGGATGTGAAATCTGGGCAAACAGTGGGTCAGGTGAGCCCAGGTGGTTGCTTGCTGTGTATTCTGAGCTAAAAAATACCAAGAATAGATAAAAAGAGACACAGAAATCTCTCTTTCTCTTGGAAAGTTGTGGAACATACAACTGAATGTCTAGAAGTAAGTGAGGTTTCATATTTAACCTAACAGGGTTGGAACTGAAATTAGATGCATGCACAAAGATTGTTAGAACAGTTTTCTCCACCTCTCTAATATATAAAAGTATCTTCTTGTTCTTGAGAATGCTATCTAGAGTAACGGCCTCCAACTTTTGGGGCACCAGGGACCGGTTCCATGGAGAGAGTTTTTTCCGTGGATTGGAGGGGGCATGGTTTTGTTTGCTGCCTGCATCCCATGTCTGCATGGCACATCCACGGTCCAGGGGTTGGGGACCCCTGATCTAAAGACTCAGAGAGGGGATCCCTCAATTTAGCAGAAGTTAAGCTTCATTGATGAGTATGTATCTACTCAGGGAGATCGTTCCACTGAGATTCCCCTTTTACTCAGTCTCCCTGTACCATCCCACAAGTGCCCTTCCATTTTTATGCAGAGATGGCCATAAGGAACTGGGGGAAGGCCACAACAGTTGCATGTGCTTACATATGGTTTAACCCAATGTGGGCTGTTTTAAAAACTCTCTGTAGAAGAACTGGCTTCCTATTTTATTTTCCATGGAACAAGTTGGCCTAAAACACTCTGTTTCTTAAGATAAAGGCTGAGATGGCGACATCTTATTTCATATGCAGAATCTGGATGGATTGGAACTTGAATCTTTTTTTCAGATCAACGAAGTGACAGCGTCCTTCTATGTAACTGAGATCAACAGGTGTTTGGGGGCTATAATATGCCAAATATACATTTGAACTCCAGTAGAAGAAAATAGCTTTTGTTGTGCTCAAAAAGAACATTTAATCTTGGAAAAACCTGCAGAATCTGCTGCCTCTGCTGACTGTCCCACTTTACTGAATGGTGGGGTCATCTGTATTAGGGAATTTGAACCAGGATGAAGCCATTAGCAGGACATTTATCAACTATTGGCTAATTTCAGACCTATTTAGTTCCAGAACTAATACTATAACTATTGTCTTCAAATTGCCCCAGCCCCATACATAATAAACCCTTATTCCCCAAAACTGAACATACCATAGAGGCATTATTAATCACCTCCTTTTGAAAATTAGCCACATTGTTTATGCAACTTGGGTGAAGGGCATCAAAGAAGATGTCAAGGGGCAGTGAGAAGCCCTGCTTGGCTCATCTTATTTAGAAACCCTTCCCTATTGTGATGGCAGAGTAAGGAATTTTTGCTTTCAAAACAAAGCTGAATTTGAAATCTTTGATCTTCCCTTTGTAGTCTTTGGTTTGCATAAAGAAAGACCCAGATAAAGCCTTGCTTGAAAAACAGGTTATTTATAAGACAGCTTGAGTCTCCATTAAATCTTAAAGGCTTTATTAAACTGATTTTCAATGCTCATGGAAAAGTAGCTTTTCTTCTTTCTCACACAGCTTCCAGAGGGCCAGATGAACAAGTTGGCGGTGTGGCAAGGGGTATAAAGAGCAGCTGACATACATTTTCTAGCATCTGGGCAGAGCTTATTTAATGATGTGCCTAGTAGAGCTTTTAAAAAATGCAGGATAAATTCAAAATATTCCTACATTCAAGGACGGAAAAAAAGTAACACTTACTAAAATACTATCCAGAACATATTTGTAGACAGAGTAAAAAGCAATGCAGAAGTTGAAATTTATGTGATTCTTGTAGGAATAGGCTTACAAATGTTTTTTTCTACCTCACTTTTTAGCCCAGCAGGAAGAAATGAAGCAAGTGATTTGTATTGTATTGTATTGTATTGTATTGTATTGTATTGTATTGTATTGTATTGTATTGTATTGTATTGTATCGTATCGTATCGTATCGTATCGTATCCTCTCCTCTCCTCTCCTAACCTAACCCTAATCTAACCTAGCCTAACCTACCTTATCCTGTCCTATCCTGCCCTGCCCTGCCCTGCCCTGCCCTGCCCTGCCCTGCCCTGCCCTGCCCTGCCCTATCCTATCCTATCCTATCCTATCCTATCCTATCCTATCCTAGGATTATCACATTGTTTTCTTGGTCATGCTCCTGTATTTCATTCAACTAGGGGAGAGTGTTATAATTGATTTATATGCCTATAAAAGTGTTACAAATGCCATGAGAAAATATTAAAAATATGGAGGCAAACATTAGAATTAAAAAGAATCATTTTAATTTTAATATTAACAGCAAAAAAGTCTACAATCAAGAAAATGACTGATTAATGTTGCTTTTAATGGCATATCCACAATTCTGGATTGCCCCATTGTGAGTCAGGTCACCAACTGTTATTAGAAAGCAGGAACTGATAACATCATTCTTAGACCCCCAGCTTTCTTTTAAATATGACTACTACGTGTGTTTTGTTGCTCCACGCTGAAAATAGTGCTCGTCAGCTTCTGCCAGGTAAAGCATTGCTGTCTGGTTTGCCTGCTGCTTCTTACTTTCTTCTAGACAAATCTCTGTAGTTTGATTGGCTCCTGCAAACTGTGTCTATGTGTCTCCTGTGACATACAGTGGCAGAGAAATCTCTTCACATAGACCAGAAGTTATTGCCCCACAGGTCTCTAATCTCTGCTGTGGTTACTGTTAACAATGTTGTTCCAGAACAACTATGGTTATAACATTTTCCTGACATGTAGAAGGTCACTTGTGCACCCAAAAACACACTGGCAATTGAAGCAGTGATGTTACATATGTCATATATCTGTTATTCTTTGCTACCGTGCAGCCATATTCTGTATCAATTGAAGCTTCTGGGTGCTCTTCAAGGGCAGCCCCATGTAGAGTCCATTGTAGTAGTCCAGATAAGAGGTTATGAGGGCATGAGTGACTGTGACCAAATTTTACTAATTTTCTTCTCCACTTTTCTTACATACTCACTTTTCATTAGCCATAAAAAAAAAAACCAACCTAATTATTGCAATGTTAAATTCTAACCCTCCCCACCCCCCCACCCCCCGGTTCTCTAAAAACTCTTCCCAAACTGGGAGGAAAGCCTTCTATATCAAATGACAGGAAAACTGATGAAATAGTCAACTTGTTAAAACAAAAGCAATGCAGATGAGTAGGAATAGATTATGGAAATAATAATTAATCAATAAATAAATAGACTTGATAGATGGATAAAAATGCCAAATCCAGTTGTCAACATCTGGCTGGCTGTGCAACCAAGAATAACAATAATAATATTTGCTGAGTTTCAGATTGGTGAATGCCAACATCTCAGGCAAGTGAGCGATTCTTATAGCTGCAACGAACATTATTTAGCTAAAGGTGTAAAAATTCATGAACGTTGTCTGCATATATGTACTCTGATGCTTTAACACTGCATATATATGCATTTAAATTTAAATTTCCATGCATATACAAAGGAAAGCAAAGCAATTAGCAATTGCATTCATGGCACAGAAAACTGGGAGGGCACAGCACATGGAAATTGAACAAAGGAGGGTCAGGGTAGCTGGCAGTCTGGACCAAATACCTGACAAATTGGTCCCAAAGTATCCCAATCTAGACAAAGTAGCCCATCCAGATTTATAGCCAGCTAGCATTAGCATGGGTTAGGAGCATCTTAAGGATACAGTGAGGATGCTATATGCAGTTGAGACATGACCTTGCCATTTTCCTGCTTCTGAATAATTTGAGCCACCTCTGAATATAAGTGACTTATGGTGTTTTTGAAATAGTGTGTGGAGAAACGGGCAGGATGTCTGAGACCCACTTTGTATAGTGTTTTCTTTTATCCCGAATTTAAAAAGTTTGGCATGTCTGAGAAATTCTTCATGAATTGAAATGCCAGATAATGAAAAGGTCCACTTTTATGTCTGTCTGCTGCAGTTTCTCCTTATTGGTGGTGTCTTAGACTTCTGCATTGGGAAGAATGGATGTATTGAAAAAAATATACCAAAATCTGTTTCTGTGGCCAATAACTATGACAGTTATATGCAGTTGGTGGCTGACAGAGAACTTCCTAATTCTGTAACATCATGCAGGGAATGAAGTTCAGCCAGCCTATTCTGCATGGGATCTTCCACCGTAAAAATATTCCTTCCTCTTTCTCCCACCCACTCTTTTGATTGGAAGATGCAGTAGGAATATTCTCATCACTTAATGAATGAGTTTTGGTTTAGGACTTCCCAATGTTCTCATTTTCCTTTTCTGTTTTTCCCCCTGATTTATATCAAGACCAGAATATGCTGAATGCTCCTCTCATCTGGACTTAAATAGCTCATCCTGAATCTCTTTTGACAAAGGACAGTATTAAGACCAAGAATCTAGTGAGAGGGCTGTAGAATGGCTGAGTATGGCAAGGAGATAGTTCTCTTCTGGTTACATTCCCTGGGCTGACAGCACAGAGCCAGGTTGTCCTCTGCCTCTCCTGCCACTTGACCAGATACACGGCTCTCTATTGGCTGTCTCTGAGGCCAGGGTTCCTTACCAAACAACCATTTTCAGTGTCCTGATGTTATTTAATGGACAAGTCTGCCACACAAAGTTGTCTTGGCATGTAAAGGCAGCACTGAAGTAATAAAATGAAACAAATAAAAGCGTTCATTCCTCATATGAAAGCATGAGGAAATAAAATCTGGGTTTCAGAGTGGCAACAAAGTCAGGAGGAGGAAAAGAAGAGGCGCGTTTTAGAGGAGCTGGGCAGGAGGGCATAGCTTTCATAATGAAAATATCTGGAAACATTTGTTATAGAGATGGGGAGAAGAATGATCCATTAAAATATTGTTAGAGGTTTTGACTATCTGTCAAAGTCAAGATACATGCTGTCATCGTTTCATATTACTTTTTCCTGTTCTTTGGCATTGACATCTTCTTATCTATTCAGTGTTTTGCAAATGTTATTGCCTGTTTCACAGTCTGTTGTGTTTTTCTTTCTTGCTTTGATTTCTCTTGTCCATTCTCAACCCTCTTTACCATTGTTTGCCTTGGCCTGTCCATTTCTCAACTCCTCCTACGTTAATCTCTTCCTGCTTCATACCTTCCAAATACAGAGTTTTCTGCCTGCAATCCTTGCTCTTCTCAGATCGGAGGAACCAGGATACCTGTTAGTCTCTGGATACTTTGTTGCATGATATAGGGATATTTAGCTGATAATATACTGATAAATATAGCTGGACAACCCTCAGCCTCTAGGCTCTGGATTGGCATTTCTCACAGTGGCTAGCTAAACAGTGTGATCAGCTGGCTGGCAAGGAACTGACTGTTGTTTTCCAGGTGCCAATAGAAAACCAGCAGTTTATTCCCCTCTGGCCAGTTGATCAATTGCCCAACAAGAATATTATCCTTCCATAGACATTAGGAGAAGGGGAGGCTGTTATTAACAGCAGGAAACATGAGTAGACTTGCAGAAAGGAAAAGAGCAAAACTTTCATCTTTCCTATTAAATATTTCTGGTCTCACATAGTGAGAAATCATTAACTGAATCACTGGACATGGGGGCACTTGCTGCTTCCCATCCCCCCATGACTATTTCAAGATAATAGTGGGAGGGAGATGAGGGATGGAGAAAGGTCAAAGTAATATGTTTGTGTGTGGGAATGTGTGTGGGAATAGATATACCCAGATGTCCCAAAGCTTCTTAAGCTTCTTGAATGAGAAGTGAAACGTCTTCAAAGAAAACAAGAAAGTACAGTTGCCTCTTGAAAAAGCATCTTTGGGACAGCTATGACCTAGATGACTGAAAATCTCCATAGATGATATACCAGATGCAAATGGACATGGGTATCTGCTTAGCCCCTTCCCTATCAACTTTGTGAGCCTCATACTAAAATAGTTGTCCTCCTTTGTGTTACAACCTAAAAGGCTGTAAATTGTCAGTTGTCAGCTATTTATTACATTGCTATTTTTTAAAAAAATACGTACATAATATATAACATATCCATCTGAATGTATTAAAATAGTTGTTGTATAATTATGGGAATAGAATTAACTTTTTGTGGACCTTAATTAATTGAAATTAGGAATGCTTTTTATATTACCAAGGAACACTGTTAACTTGAAGGTATGAAGCACACAAAACCCCACCAACTCCTGTGTTCCCTTAATGTAATTTTTAGGCCCAAATCCTGTCTCACTGAATCTTACTTCAAAGTCGATGATCAAGTTGTACCTTTTTATATGACAGTGATTCCCAAGTACAGCAAATGATTCTTTTTCTCAGTCACCTTTCAAAAAGAGAGAAACACATGCAGTCAAGGCGATCATTAAGATATGACGTAAAGTTGTTTTCTGTTCCTGCTAATACTAATGTCCAATCCTGTAGACACAGTTGGGCTTGAGGTGGCCAAACTGTTTAATCACTTTTTTGCATTCAATTAAGCAAGTGAGACCTCATATCTGCAACTGCAAGTGTAATTGTCCCATGTGGCCTTCTGTTTTATTCATTCTCTTCCATCCCATTAATTCTCTCCCTGGTTTTCTGTCATCTTCCCTCATATCCCAGCAGTATTCTATACCCCAGTGAGTGTGTTCAGCCTGTATTTATCCTTCCTATGCTTTTTCCTCCCTAAAAATAATTTCTGCTTCTGTGAACAATGATATTCTCCCCAGCCTGTGATCCCTCTCTTTGTGCATTGATGGTGCTGTTTTGGTAACAGAAGAATGTGCAGGGAGAGAATAAATCCATTCTTCCAATGTAAATTTCTGGAGCTTCGTTATTGCTTGTCCCTTCAGCTTTCCATCATACATTTCTGGCTATGGGATGATCAATTAGTCAACATTTTCTTTGTCCCTTAACATTCAGAAGTGAGGGGAAGTGAGGGGAAAATCACAATTTGAACCAGATCTTCTCTGCACTCTGTCCTGAATTCTATTGTGGGCCCATTGTGACTGACAGAGAATGATGGTTCATTTGGAGTGAGATCTGCAGACCCAGTACATAGCGATACTACATCAATTATTTCTCTTCATCTAGAACAAAATGAATTTTCAGTGTAGTAAGTATCATCAAAGGAAAATTTATCCTTTATATAATAAGTGAAAAAGAAATCACTGCAGCAAAACAAAGTACTTGAATGTTCAGAAGAGTCAGAAGTATCAACTTTACCTAGATTCTTTATGTATATACTTATGTTGATGTTACATAATAAAACAAAAGAATTTTATTTATTCTACGCTGCTTTAGATAATAGATAAAGGAACTACTTTATGGAATCTACCATGTAATTCATTTCTTTATTTGTTCTTACCCTGTTATTGTTGTCTTGAACTTTTTCATCAAATACTTGCATACCTTAAGAGATGCTTGCATAATAAGAGATGATTCCAATAATTGAAGCAAATACTTGAATAATAAGAGATGACTCCAATAATTGTAGAAAAAGTCAAGGGTTTTCAATGGAAGGTCCTTCAGAAAAAAGGTTTGGGGACAAGTAGATTGATTTCTTTCCAGGATAGTAATACTGTTTGCTGAGGAAGGAGATCAAAAATGCTCTATCTGTCATTTGCTCAGGCAAACTAATACTAATATATCAGATTCTGTTAGGGATACCCAGTACACCAAGCCCAGAGAAAGAGTTTGCTTTGGAGTCATAGAATTCAATGGCATGAAGTTACCTCAGGGCATATTAGCACATTCTTCCTCTAATCATTTTCCTAATAATTTTTCAAGGAAAAAAAAAAGAACAAATAGGCTGCCTGAACTGGCCACCAAGCTCTACTTTTGTCATTGAAACTAACAATAGATTCTACATTCATTTGTACCTTTGTTTCGGACTGAATGAACATTTATAGAATGCGCTGGGTTTCTTTTTTGTGTTTCACCAAATACCAACCTATATTTAAAATAGGACATACCTCAAAATAAATATTAATACAGTTGATAGCTAATCTAGTTTCCTCTACACAACCCCACAGATGCCATATAAGTGTACTTCTGGAAAAGCATACCACAGTACTGTGTGTAATCTCTCAACTACAAATCACCATGGTGGTGGTTGTGAAGATTTCCCCCCCTCTCCCCATGGACAGTATTTACATGAGTTATATGCCATCTTCTATTCATAAAGCAAACTGACTAAATGTATCATTAACAGCTGAGATAATGTGTTTTGTATTAACAGAGAATTCTGAATATTCATCAAGAGTAGCCTTAAGTAGAGGATGTTACAGTAATGAAGTTAGGGCATAATCAAAGTAGGAGTAATTGTTTCCAGGTGCAACTGACTCAAGGATGGTTGCACTAGCTTCAATTGTGCAAACAGGCTCTTTACTTCTAGAATCATCCAGGAATCTAGATACAACCTGAGATTCAAGGATTACTCCAGATAGTAAATTTTCTTTGAGGACAACTCTAGCTAGACATGTTCTCACACTCATACCTCAATCAGACAAACACACAGTTCAGAGTTGATTTTCTTCTCTCATGAGTTTCTGGTTTAATTTCAGATTGTAACTTAAAGTCATTCCTGAAAGTTGTTCCAGCCATCTTACCCTTTTGGCTGTGAAAAAGGCAGGCCACAAAATATTGGTGCTCGTCCACTTTCTCATCAGAGTTCAATAATTTCTGGAAGATTAATAATAGTGCATATTTAGTTTACAGGAGGTTCATTGAAGAAAATGATTCATGCTTGGGATTCTTGGAATTGTTTTCACTTCTAAGGTTGTTAGTGTTTGAGTTTCTTTTACAGTGGTTTTTTTAATCAAATGTTTTGGGGAAATAGAATAGTTGAATCGTAGTATAAAGGCAAATCAGTTTTGTGGAAAGCATCAGTCTTCTCTGTTATATTCCTTCTCTTCCTGGGAAGGATGAAAGGGGTCGACAGATAGCTCCAAATTCAGTGAGTTGTGGGAGGAAGAACTGGCCAAAAAATGGAGGTGGGGGGCTATAGTCCTTGGAGAAAAACTAGTGTGATATCATTTGTGTCCTGAGCATTTATCAACTATCAATCTGCTGATCATAACTCCTCCTCCAATAAGTGCATTTACAAAGTTCTTTTACATCCCTATCTTTTAGATTCATGCTATCTTATCGATATCACCCTCACTTTTCAGAATACTGTATTGTGGAGTAGCCACAGTAGTTGCCCATGCAGACAGAATCATAATCAACCCACAGTACATTCAGGTCAGGTGAGATCCATTTACATAGGAATGAGGAATGATAACAATGTCAAGGAAAATCAAGTCCCACTCAGAGTAGGGGAGGGGCCAAGAGTCATAGACTTCCCAATTTCTGAAGTTGGAATTATAACATTTCCCTGATTAATAGGCCCTCCTTCCCATTTTTCTTCCTCGTGGTCCTTTCCATTTTCCCCCACAACAATAAGAAAATATTGTAATTATGGAATTTAACCAAGATTAGTCCATCATATGCTTTGTTCAGTTTGGGGATTTCATAAAAAGTAGAGGAGAGAAAGAATCAAACAGACAAGATATAAGAGATTTAAAAACTAATCAGCCACTATTTATGTAAATGCCGTCCACAAAAATGTCACAGGGATTTATGTTACAATAAGATTGCGCTCACGTGCAATAGGGAGATTGACACCAAATCATTTTACAAGTGCTATGAAGTTGCTCACTTGATTTGTTGAAAGCTGTACTGTTGGTTTTAATGAGTGTGATGTTATCTCTTCTAGAAAAGTACCAGACTTGGAAATCTGTGGCATGACCAGATAGTTTTAGAATGGGGTATGCCTTCAATAGATGGTATATTATTTGATTTATTGTCTAATGTGGCTCTGCTGCATATGGGGGTGGGGGGCTTCTGTTAAATGGAATGCTGTACTTCTTCCCCAGTGTTTAACCTCACTGGAAACAAGAATACAACATTATTATTTCAATTTAGAATAATAGTTTTTCATGTAGGTTTTCTGTATTCACCTACCTAATCTTCCTTTAGGGCAGGGGTCTCCAACCTTGGCAACTTTAAGCCTGGAGGACTTCAATTCCCAGAATTCCAGCAAAGCTGACTGGAGAATTCTGGAAATTGAAGTCTACTAGGCTTAAAGCTGTCAAGGTTGGAGACCCCTGCTTTAGGGTATCTCTCAAACCTTTCTAGCATTTATCAATAATAGTAGATTATCTTGCCTGAAAAGATCACTTTTATTGTGCTACTTCTCTTTCAAGAAGCCATATGGAAATGTGGATTGAATTCTTGTGTACAGATTAAGTTCATTCAGACCTGGGAGGTTTATTCATCCTTTTAATATATTGAAGTCCCCTGAATGAGCAAATGAAAAGCACAATGGAAATTAAAATTGTGGATGGTGATGTTTGGAGCAATGAGTTTTCGGTAAACGATTAAGTTTGGCTCACCTGTTTAAAAGGAAGTAGTCTCTGCTATGAAGGCTCATGAAAAATCAAAGCTTATTGGCAGAGATGTTATCTGCAGACTTGTTTTATAGGCTATCTTATCCAATGTAGCTTCTCCCCATCATTAACACAAAACAGAACCAATACTTTTCTGTGCATTTAATTCAGAATATATATTTTTTGTCTTGCCTGGCAGAGATGGCATAAAGGCTTACTGTACCTCCATTATCAGTTAGTTGTGGCACTTGGAGATTAGATTATAGGATTACACAGACAAGTTTATATCCTGGGGAAGATCCATTGGTATGAGAGGTTCATTGATGAGAGACAACTGATTTCAGGCAATGAAGGAGTAGCAGAGAAGGAAGAGAACCAGCTGTGAATGAGCTGCAAGAAAAGTGTGCCAGACAGGTGAAAGAACCTTGTTGCAGGAAGAGCAGCAGGATTTTCATGGTGGACCCTACAAAGGACAGTAAAAGAATATGGAACATAGAAATAGAATAACACAATGGGAAGGGACCTTGGAGGTCATCTAGCCCAAACCCCTGTCCTACTACTCCTGGTATATAGGTCACTATGAAATGAAATGTGGACATAAAGTTTTCCCAGTCATATATAATTTATATCAACAGTCATTTTTAGTTCCTACTGGGAGAAAGTGTATTGGAATGTGTGGATGGCCTTGAGGAATGAGGGGAAGGGATGCTGTTTAGGAAACAATCACACAGGAGAGGCAAGAGCTCCCAGTGGCTTAATGGTGAGAAAAAGAAACTTAGGAAGGTCCCATGCTAATGGATCAAACAGAGTTGATCCATTAGTTCAGTTGAGATCGGATATTTGTACTTTGAGACTTGCAAAATTCTGTTAATATAGCCTTACAATAAAGTAGAATTAGTTCATCAAGTCCTGGTTCCTGTCTGTTTTAGTAGGGAAGATTGACAGAATCTGCAGCTGATACCAGAATATGGAATTTACTTTTATAGCTCAGATTCCCCTTCTCCTCCCCTTCTACAGCAAACTCACAGCTCACCCAACATGTCAAGAATTAAAAGGTAAAGTTTGAGATTTGTGGATGCACAGGCTATGGATTTTTAATGAGATTGTTGGCAGGTTAAAATTCTTACCAAAGAGCCTATGATTGTTGGTATAAATGAAAGGCTGGGAAAGAGTCCAGGAATAATTGAAAACAAAGCTTCACAGCCTTTGCCTGAAAATGAGAAGCTGCATGGCAGTGCTTTCCAATATGCACAAAGGTATTTCCATAGACAGATTAACTATCCTGGGGAGAGCATGGAAAGAATCTGGGAGAACATTCACTACCAAGCAAGCAAAAATGAAGATGGGCTCATCTTAGAGTCAGTGTTCTTAAAACAATGAATTCCCAATGCCCTGATGATCCCCAATGGTGTTGCTGGCATAGGATCCGGTGGCATAAGACTTACCAGTAGATGAGTCTTCAAACCCAGCATGGCTGGCATGCCGCATTTTGAACATAGTGAAACGATACATAATGCCATGTAACGAATTCCCCTTGTTACGTGGGGAATTGCCTAAGACTTAGCTACTTCTTCCATAGACAGCCTTATCAAGAACAAACATTAGAGGTTCTTTTCAGATTTTATATATCAGTAATTACCATTCTTAGGCAAAAGTATATTCACTCAGCTGTTTCTATATATTAGAACAATCTTCCTGAAACGTATGTCTTGAGATAATTAAAATTGTAGCTCAATATATTTGGACCATATCAATCTAAGGATGGATTAAAATTACAGTAATAATCAGCCAAGGAATGTCATTGGGCAGGGACCAGGAGAACTGCTTTTGCCCTGCCTTCTGGAACCCCGCCCCCGCTCTTTAGAGATTAGGATGATCCAGACCAGTGGTGGGTTTCAAAATTTTTTACTACCAGTTCTGTGGGTGTGGCTTGGTGGTGTGGCATGGCATGGCATGGCTTGGTGGGCGTGGCAGGGGAAGGATACTGTAAAATCTCCATTCCAACCCCAATCCAGGGGAAGGGTACTGCAAAATCCCCATTTCCTCCCAATCAGCTGGGACTTGGGAGGCAGAGAATAGATGGGGGTGGTGCCAATCAGAATTTTTTGGGCTTTTTGTGGCCGTGTGAGATTCCTGCTTGTTGCAGGGGCCATTTGGGTCTAGCACAGCTACTTTTACATTGTGGGTGAGCCAGTTGTGTTGTGTTGTGTGTGTGTGTGTAAAGTGTGAAAGTTGGGTTTTTGGGCTTTTAGTGGCTGTGTGAGATTCCTGCTTGTTGCAGGGGCCATTTGGGTCTAGCACAGCTGCTTTTAGATTGTGGGTGAGCCAGTTGATGTTTTTTAATTTTTATTTGGTGTGCGTTGGAAGAGGGGTAGTCTTATATGGCGAGTATAGCCCAAACCCTATATTTTAACAGGAAAATTCAGGGGTCGTCTTATACGCCCAGTCGTCTTATACGCCGGAAAATACGGTATATTTGCTATCAAGAGATGAGCTAGTGGGTACTACACTGAATGTATCCATATTACTGTATGAGTGGATATTGCAAAAAGTGTTCAGGATAAGCAAAGAGAAAGTAGCTTTCATGTTTTCTTAATAGGTATAAGAAAATCCCACAAAGCAGACAAGAAAATTAACCATGGAGGATTTTAATTTGGAAATAATCTATGCAAAAGGGAATGGATTTCTTGGAAGAATGCAATATTTCCATCTTGTACTGTTTGTCGAATAATGTCTCATATCTACTTTGAGGTACTCAGGTCTGAAGTCTAATGAGCATTGTAGCCCTTTTAGAAGAGCAGCACTACTGTTCTCACTGTGAAATATGCCAAAGTGGACACTGTTTTTTATGCATATAAAGCTAAGATTGAAGTGCATCATTGCCATGTATTTTGCTTATCCAAGCAAGATGGTTGCATATTCAAAGCAGAAGTTATTGGCTTTGAAAAGTCACTTCAGTATATTTTTTGAAAAACTATTTGTAAATTATGGTAATATTAATTTCAACAAGATGAGATAAAATTAAATTAAAATGTATCACTTGCACTGCATCATGCTTTTAGTTTTCAACTAAAATTAATTCAGGTTTCTAAAGACAACTATGGCTACTAATGTCCTCACCATTGTCATGGTACACCAAATTATTCTGGCACATCATATGATGTTCTCTGTTATGTATCTAATTTTGGAGGGAAATTAGAGCAGGGAAAATCTCAATGCTCATTGGTTAAGACACTTGGAGAGTAGCTATATAAGGAGAGCTGTTGAACTGTAAAATTGCTGGATTCTCACTGTACATTAAAGAGTTGTTGTTCACTTTGACCTGTCTCCTGTCTCCTCACTCACCCGATCTAACATTCTCCACTTGGCTGTGCCACGGAATATGGAGCAAAAGGCTCCAATGACTTTTCTCTCATCCATGGTGTCTTTCCCATTTCTCTGCAATGCCGAAGAATGAGATATTTCTGATTAATATAGAATTGAATCATAATAGATCAGTGAAAGGCATCTGCAATTCTTCTACAGGGAGAATGACTGATCATTATTATCTATGAAGAATTTCTAGATAGAATTAAAAAAAATAGTAACATTCAGCCTAGATACAACAACGGAATAGGTCTCTCTCTCTATTTCTCTCTTCTACAGAAAGTTAATTGATTGCTTGGGAGAGGAGAGAAGAGACAGTGGGAAAAATATTTTAGGAGATGGTTCCAGGATTTGGAGATCATTCAAAAGTGATTCTTTCAGAGGGGTTCTAACTTGGAAAAAATGAACTTGCAAAATTGCAAATTAGTGCAAAATTCTATTGTATGCTGGTAAATGAAATTGGTAGCATTGTTAGGATGACAGACTTCTGTAGAATTTGGGAAACTGGCAAATGTTCAATCTTGCCATCCTCTGAAACTGGCTTTGATATATGCTTAAACTAATGCCATGCATAAAATCTCCTGCATTTTTCTAACAGATATTCAGTTTGATGGAAGAGAATTTATTTTCAAACATTATTTCAGAGGAGATGAAAAATTTGGAGAAATTCTTATGAGTGCACTCATTTAGTTATGAAGTGGCTGAGAAGTGTCTTTTGTTTTTCATTGTGCAATAATGTCTCCAGGGATCTACAGTTTCCCCTGCTTCCAATGATTTGATTCAATACTAAAATGGGATTTTTCTAAATTGGCCATATAATTAACATGCTTAATTCTCATTTATTTCATGCTACATTAGAGACTTCCTCTCTCTGTAAGATAGATTTGGTCTTATATGCCCACTTGGAATGCAAGAATAAACATATATACCTTGCCATACTGTACCAAATTGCAAACTTCAAACTTGCAACTTCCTGAAGAATCCATGTTCTGGGACCTGTTTCTTTATTGCCTCTAATGGTCTTTTCTCCCAAAGAGTCCATAGGCTTTCTGATCATGCCAAGTTATTTCATTGCTAGAACAAGATATTCAACAAGGCTGATCATTGAAATACCCAAGTCTATTGCTTAGGTATTCAATGAGGGTCCAGAACTTTCACATCAATTTTGAACACTGAATTTGGACAAACTACTTACTGCTCATTTTGGCTCCTTTCTTTTAAAAGGCCTTTGTGGTCTAAATCTGGGATGTTGCAGTTAACAGTAATGGGGGAATATTCCAGAAAAGTGCAAACTGAAAGTTAATTTATTCTCAGAATATAGTGGAGGGGCTGGGTTCCATGAGCATGTCACTCAGGAACTGTGTGGTTTCATTGAAACTTGCTTCTTCATTTGGGTTTCTAGATATATTAAAAAGGAATTTTAGTATATTCCATGCTAGTATTTGTAATTCTAGAAGCCTGGCTCGATCCACTCTGCTACTTAGCCAAGGGATTATTTTTTTGGGACTGTTGTTTTATAGCACTTTTGTTGTTATAGTTTTATTGAGCTTGCGCATACCTTGGTAAAGTTTGTAGGGCTCATAAATTTCCTAGGCATACTTTGCTTTGGCTGAGAGGGCATCTGAAATCATGTGAGCTGTGAACCTCAAACCTTTTACAAAGCCCATCCCCTCTCACTTCCCACAGCTACAGATATGGCAAGGTCTCCTCTAGGGTGGCATCCTCACTTACAGAATTGTCTTGCCAGAGATGCATGAGTTGCTATTATTTTGTAATCATGTTGGTGCCAGCAACGTTTTCATTGATATTGGACACTCGAAGAGTGTTTTTAAAAGGTTGGCTGTCCATTTCATTATGCTGGGAGTGGGAAATGATGGAGTTGATTCTTATGCACATTGCCCCGCAATCATTCCATTTTGGTTTAAAATGCTTAAATGAGTTTTTATAGTTTGGGGAAGAATGTTATGGCTTAAAGATGTAAATGTGATATGGAATTTTATACCAGAAATTAAGAATTTAGCAATGTATCTAGCATGCATGGCATGTGGTGAAAGAAAGAAAGAAAGAAAGAAAGAAAGAAAGAAAGAAAGAAAGAAAGAACACCTTCTCTTTTCCAAAATAAAAAAAAAGTTTTTCCCCTAAGTACAATATATGTTTAGGTTTTTTCTTATTGTTTGTTACTTTGTTTGCAACTAATTGTCAACTTTTTATTCAGACAAAATATTTCATAATTCAGGCCAATTTGCTATCTCTAAATCGATAAAACTGCTACACACATTCTAACTTTCAGTCTCTCAATGACCCTCAGAAGCAACAAAATATGGGCTATAGATCTTTGATATTATCTGCCATCAAACCTCTCAAAGATTATTCATTCTCACCTCTTGTGCGCTTCCAGAAGATTTGCTTCCAGAAGACTTTGAAGAAATGTCCACCTAAGTAACCATTTCACAGTTTTTGTATTTTTCAATATCTTGAAATATTGTCTTATTCAATGTTCCTTTGTATGGGGAAATAATGTAAGCTAATCAGAGTCATTTGGTATTGGGCAGCCTTTAAATCAATCAATTGGAATACAGTCTTTACATGATCATTAATCAAATTCCCAACCATATTTTAGCATTTCTTCATATATCCCTGCAGCCTCACTATTGTCATACAGCATTTATGATTTTTTTTCTTTCTTAGACCTGCTTGTTATAGTGTTCATTTCAATTCTACTTCTCATGTTATCACAGCCATTCTCAAAACTCTAAACAGTTCCTTCTAGTGTCCCATGAGTTCAGTTTTAAGTAAAAACATTTCATTACTTTTATTTTTTGATGCCATTCAGTCCACTGAAGTTCCTTGCTAAGCAATCTTCATCTTACTTGCATATTTTTATTGCCATCGAAATGGGCTCTGCACTTTCTCTGCTTCTTGTAATCTGAACCATTCCTTGTTCCCTTTGACTCTATTTTGGTTCTATTTTTTTCCACATGTGTATTATGTAATTTTTTTCTTTCATCATTTTTGTAGCAAGCTTTCTCTGACATTTATTTGCCAGAGCATCTTTGCCTTCCTCATTCCAGCAAGCAGCCTTTTTATGGCTCCCATTGGTACAACATTTCTGTGGCACTTCCTAAGAAATTCTTTCCCCTTAGTTCCAGTTCACTTTTCTCTTGGAAGATTAGTGTATTTTTAAATATATTTCATCCCAGAATTTCGATCTTTTATTTCTTTCCTTTGCTTCATGCCCATTTTTTACAAGATTGACTCCTGACACTATTGAAAATGGTCTGTTTCATATTCAGAATCTGACTATCTTTCAGTATGATGTAAGGTATATAAATGACTGCACTATATAGATTTTATTCTTTCCAAAGGTGAAAATAATTCCTATCTGAAGAAAAAGAAAATAAATCCAGGGAGAACATATTTTAAAGTTCCAAATGAGCATGCCTTGTTTCATAAAGACCTTATAGTCCCATTTCCCCTTAAACTCTGTCTGAAACCTCAAATCAAACAAAAATTGAGCTGTTAAATATCAACTGTATCCTGTGACGTTTTGCTAACACATTTTCAGGATACATCAATATCTGTATATGATGTGGTGAAACCAAATAAGTCCCAAAGAGTTATCCACTTCTGGTCAGATCAGAAGAGAAAAACTATTCCAGTCTTAGAACTAACATAGTTCTGTCTTTCTGATGGCAGGAAATGTAAAGAAATAAAAAAGGAACCAGTTATGACAACTTAACAAAGAAGTAAGAATCCTTCCTCCTCTGCACACGTTTTGCCCTGGGTGTTTTGCAGCTTGTATAATTTTCTGTGATCTTCTAACACTAGTTTTTGCTGTTTCCTGCTTGCTCTTCTTTTAAGTCTGTTTATTTTGCACATGTTTGTGTTATGATGACACATTTAATTTTAAGAGGGCAACAGACTTTGGGATTTCACTGACAATCTGTGTTAATCAGTGGTGTTAAGGATGTTCTTGGCTCATAACCGATGTTGTGGATTATTGAGCAGAGTACTCTTTGAGTATACGTATGAAAAGCAACTGGGAGTGGTTGTGAAATCACAGTTAATATACAAACACATTGAGTTGTGGTAGTCATTTACTTTTAGAAAAAAGTAAAACAAAGTCCAAAAACAATCCAAGTCATACACAGATAAGATGAGAGTTAAAATATCAATCCAGGGATATTTCAAGTTCAAAGTCTTCTTACCAGTTGTAGTCATACACAATAAAACAGTTCTTCTTGAGTTTCAAAACAGGAACAAGTTCAATATCAAAACATTCAATAAATAGCAGAAAGCAACATGTAGCTATGATCAAACAGTGATCATGCAGAGAGATCAGGTAGAGAGTTACAGCAAGTAAGCAGGTAAAATGGTGTAGTATCCATACAAGCCATGATCCAGACTTTCCTTTTTTTTTTTAATTATTTATTTATTTATTTAAAACAGTACATCAAACAAAAAAGGAATAGTCCAACAAACGATCGCGACAGAAACTTTACATAATATTTACACTTTCTACGGTATGTAGGCTTCAGTCAAATTTAACAAAAGTTAAACATAGTCCTGGCTATACTTGACTTTTTGGGTGTCTGTTGTTCAACCAAACATACCATTTGTCCCAACATTGGAAATATACGGAGTCCTTTTGATCTCGCAATGCTTTAGTCAGTCTGACGGCTTCCGCATAATCCAAAATTTTCTCCAGAATCAAATCTTTAGCCGGCAGGTCTTTCCCCTTCCAATGTTGGGCGAAACATATTCTTGCTGACGTGGTGATAAATACACACAGACACCATATATTTGTGCCTATATTATCTGGCCTAATGTTCAGTAGATAGTACTCTGGTTTCAGAATTAGGTTATAACCTGTGATTTCCATAATCCATACCTGTATGGTTTTCCAGAATTCCCTTGTCCTGGAACAGGTCCACCACATGTGGAAATAGGTGCCGATCTCCCCGCACTTCCAACAGTTTGGTGAGAGATTTGAATACATTTTAGAAAGACGAGCAGGTGGAAGGTGCCATCTATACAGCATCTTGTACACATTTTCTTTATATGATGTTGCCCACAGGAGTTTCATATGTTTGAGCCAGATTTCTTCCCATTTGGTCAAATCAATTGGATAACCAATATTTCTCCCCCAGGCAATCATAGAATCTTTAACTATTTCATCCCCTATCCAATAGTCTATTAGAAGTTTATATATCCTTGATAACATTTTATCCTCTTTTCCTAGAATAATATTGTCCAGATCATGCTGATTCAAATTAATACCAACTTGTTCCCTATCTTTTTTAAATTTCGAGCAAATTTGGGCATAAGCCCACCAATCCAGTTGTCTTCCCTGCAACTCCAACTCATTTCTTGTTTTCAGATTGCCATGGGGGTCCAAAAGTTCCCGGTAAGAGAGGTGATTTTCTTTGTTATATAGAGGCCTATACGTTATAGCTTCGAGTGGGACCAGCCAGGAGGGGACTGAAAAGTAAAATTTATCCTTAATTTTCCTCCACGACTCAATTAGAATATTCCTTACATAATGTCCTGCAAGGCACCTGTGCTTTGGGATTTTATTTTGCCAGAGAAAATAATGCCATCCTTGATGTAATCCCTCACCTTCCAAAATCAACAACCTCCTTCTTCTCAGCAATATCCAATCCCTAATCCAGACTAAATTTGCGGCCTGATAGTAGTATTCCCATTTTGGAACACCAAATCCTCCTCTTTCTTTAAGTTCTTGAAGCATTTTAAGTTTAATTCTGGGTTTTCTATTTTGCCAAATGAATTTAAGGACATAGGAGTTTAATTTTTTTTAAAAATTGTTATCCAGTCTAACTGGTGCTGTGTAGAATAGGTATATCCATTTCAGAAGTATATGTTTTAATAATTGCTATTCTACCTAGTAGGGATATCTGCATGTTCTTCCACTTCTCTAGATCCTGACCTGTTCTCTTGAGAAGGTTCAGATAGTTGTCTTCTTTGATCGTGGAGCATTTGGCTGATATAATAATGCTCTGGTTTCTCTTCAGATCGTATAAATTTTTCGCCTGATCCAGACTTTCCTTAAGTACATTGGCTACATAGCTTAGCCAATCAGGATACAGGATGATGCAAGACAGTCTTAAAGCAATGTAATACTTTTCTGACTGCAAACATACATTGTTGGTTTATATATTGCCCGACCAACTAGTTAGACAAATAACCATTTCCTAACAAGTGGTTTTCCCTTTGTTTTTATTCTGAAAAAGGCCACCACTCATTCTCTGAATTGGCAATGATTTGAGACATATAGCCGGGGTTTGCAATCTCATGCGGGGGCCAAAGGTGTATACAAAATAAATGCAAACAGGATTTGCAAAAATTTATTGATTCAGAAAGTGGCTCTTCCTTGACTTAGACACAATATATCTTCTGTCCTTTTGTAACATTCAACCTCACAGAATGCAGAGCGCTGAGGACCAGGAAAACAAAAGCAGAAAAAAGCCTCAAAAAGCTGAATGAAATTTCTTTCTCTATTTTTCACATCTAAATACAATGTTTATAAAAAGGAGAAACTACAGGGCCAAATTGTAATGAAAGTTGATTTAAAGGATTTCTTAGCAGAGGTGGGTCTTTCCTCTTCCCTTTCTTTTAAAAGGAGAAATTTAAATAACCGAACAGTCAACCTCTATTAAAAGTTTAGTTGATTCAACAATGGAGTTTAATTTCTACAATCGCACACCTCTATGGATTGATATCCCCAAAGTCACAGTTTTGGAAAAAAGTGAGCTGATGGGTTGATTATTTATTTTGGCAGTAACTAAGTTGCTATGAGCAGAACCGTGGATTATAAGTAAAACCTACTGATAGTAACAACATTGTCCTTCATTTTTATAATTATGGGTTGCCCCTATTGAATACTGGAATAAGTTGTGTAATAACTTGATTTTAATCTACATTTTTTCTTAGATTGTAAATATAAAACTTTTATATTATAAAATTATAATATCATCCATAAATTAATAGTGTGGTGAAGTCTCTCTTTCAAATTTAATTATATAACTCAGTATTGCAGAATGACACAACACAAACACTCTTTGTTCCTCCTAATCACCACTCTGAAATTTGAAAAAAATAATAAAAGCGGGATATAACTAACTAACTAACTAACTAACTAACTAATGGAAAACTCTGCCTATCATCCACCAGAATTTCAGTCAAAAGGAGTTAATTGAAGAAGAGTAAAGTTGCTATTGAAATGATCTACATAATCATCATTGGTACAAAATTAAAACAGGAGGAGCAAATCACTTCTCACTTTAAAATTTCACAACTTCCAAGTTTCTGCCTTTCCAGGTTTAAATCCAATCCTATCTGACAGATATTTCATTTCTCATAATTCTCAACATGTATGACCAAAGTTGACTAAAAATTATGACAGCTAGTATCTAGTACATCTGGATAACAGGTTGCATCAAGAATTATTTTCACAATCATTAAATATCACAGTAACAGGAGTAACAATAGCTAGGAATAGCACTGAAATGGTAATAACATTAAAAGTATGTGTTTATGTGTATAAGTAGAATGCTTCATGCATATACAGTACTGTATGTGTAATTGCTAGAATTAGAACATATATTCTGATTTGAAATTTCAAGAAAGATAGGAATTGGAGAATTCTCTGTAAATTTCAAAGAACAGGAGAGTTTAGAAAAGCACAGATGACCAGCCTCAATTGATTCTGGGTAAGTTGTCAATATTCTTATATAACCCCATACCTATAGAGTAGAGTAACAACCAATGGCATCTGGCATCTGCCTCTGGAGTAAATTTAGTACAATAATTTTACTCCAAAAACATCCTGTAACAACAGGATGGAAAAACTTAATTTGATTTTAATCAGAATTACAGTAAGTCTGACAGTAAGAAGAAATCACTCATGTTTACCCCTTCCATCCCAATGTTGGAGTACTGAAATTCAGCCACTGTTGATGTGTTTGGGAATGTAGTGACATCTGAAATCTTTCCTACCCACTCTTCAATCTGCCCCACCCTTTTCCTGTCACTGAAAGGAATAGCAGCAACAGTAAGTAAGTAAGTAAGTAAGTAAGTAAGTAAGTAAGTAAGTAAGTAAGCAAGCCAGTCATTCAAGAAAGACAAGATTAGAAAACCAAGTCATGCATGTTAATATTACTTTTATTATAACAGTAGTCCCCAACCTTTATGGCTTAGCAGCCTGGCTGGGAAGAGGGAAGGGGAACTGGGCTTCATGAGAGGTGGGTCAGCTCAACTCACATGAGCGACGGGCTGGAGCGCATGCTCATGTGCATGCAGCTTGAGTGCAAGTCAGCTGCACATGCATGTGCATGTACACCGCCCGCCACTTGCGTGAATTGAACTGTACACGCACATGTGCACACCAGCCCACTACTTGCATGGCCTAGTTCTGAGTAGGGGACCCCTGTATTATAAGGTTACAAACCAGAAACTTGTAAGACTAAGTATATTTTCCACCTCCATACTTTTATCTTTATGACAACTAGGGAAGCTCTTGAGGGTCTGAGAGTTACTTAGACTACAATTCTGCTTGGATTCAGAGTTCTTTTACCTGGTTATTGTCTTGGTAGCGATCTTTCCTCCTGATTCTTAAGGTTGCTTCTTCTGCCCATTACGAAAGAGGGAGTACCAAAATAAAGCCTCTTGGGTACCTTGGAATTGTACAGTAATTGGTGCACCCTGAAATGTGAAGCCCTGAAATTTTACATTTTTTCTAAAATGTAAAAGAAGAAAAAGTGGCATAAATATTTCCTCTTTTTGTTGTACTTATGAAAGCGGAATCACTTATGAAAGTGGAATGACTAGCTATAGACTAATGGCTGTCCAAGTATGTTTATTTGTCAGGTCAAACCACATCAAAGAGCTCCAAACCAAGAGGATAAATCTTGGGCTGAGAAAGAAAAAGCAGAAATCTTCATTATTCTTGATGGTAAGACTACTCTTAGATGAAATCTCGTTCATTTTGCCTGCTTTTAGATACTACCCCAAAATCACTGTATTTGTTCAAAAGAAAGATAAGCATGTATTTAAGACAATGGCCAGTTAAGGAAAAATACACACACTCGCACAGATACCTACATACACAAGGATATAAGCTAATACTTAATTTTCTTCATTGGTAGCACAGAATTGTTAACTGCAGTTGAAACCAATTTTGAAGGTTTCTCCCCATCCCATTACTGAGTGCATGTGATACATTAATAGATTTGCTTGGATGTATGCTCATATATTCAGTATGAGCTATACCCAGAGGCCACACTCCATAAGGTTTATATTAAATGGATTAATAATCACTGATTAAAATTATCATTGTTGCAATCTTTTTGTAAAAAAAAAAGACATCCTTGTCTAAATAGGCAAATGTGAGAGAAAGGACAAGAAGATCAGGTATAAATGTGATGAAGGGCAGTTGCACTTTGGAGGGAAGAGAAAACAGAAGCAAAGTTGAACAGGGAAGACAATAAAAGAAAATGCAGAAAGTTAGCTATTGCCACTAGGTACAGCAAGTATAAGATATACAGGCTTACTTTATATTAAGTTCTCTTGAGTTCAGTAGCACCTACCAACAATGCATTATAGTTAGGATTGTTAAATTAGGAAAGTCAACAACAAAAGGTGTCAAGGCAAATACATTCTTCACTACCGCTCCTTCTCATCCCTTTTAGAGAACAATGAAGCAGGAGAGGAGAAGAATATCTGGATTGCCATTGCTTTTCTCTTACTAAAAATAATTATTCTCAATAAAAGTGGAGAATCCTGGAGGTTTTCCACTCATGAACAGTCACCACAAATTTCCTCCTACAAGTTCTGTCAGTGAATTTCTATAGATAAGGCTTACTTCCATGAATGTAAGGTGACCCTTCACAGCAATGGTGAAGGTGAATGTAAAATTTGTACTACTGGTTCTGTGGGCGTGGCTTGGTGGTGGGGGTAATGTGACTGGGTGGGCGTGGCCAACTTTTTAAAAAAACTTTTAAAACCATTTTTTTCTACAACCTCTTCAGCTGAAGAGGTTGTAAAAAATGCTTTTAAAAGCCTCTGACAATCAGGCAACACAGCTGGGATCGTCAGAGCCTTTTAAAAGCATTTTTTCTAAAAGCCTCTGACGATCCCAGCTGAGTTGCCTGATTGTCAGAGATTTTTTTTTTCTTTTAAAAGCATTTTTTCTACAACCTCTTTGGCCGAAGAGGTTGTAGTAAAATTGCTTTTAAAAATAAAAAAAAAAGTCTTTGATGATTGCATGGCTCAGCTGGGCATGGGGGAGGGGAGCAGTGATTTTTGCTACTGGTTCTCCAAACCACCCGCTACTGGATCGGGTGATCCGATCTGAACTGGGAGCATTTCACCCCTGCTTTATAGGTAAATATTTGGAGATTTTTTCATTTATATGATTTACTTGACTTCCCATCTCACAACAGTGACTTCTGCATGGTACACAAACATTAAATGAACAGCTACAACCAGTGGTGGGATTCAGCCAGTTCGCACCACTTCAGGAGAACTGGTTGTTAACTTTTTGAACAGTTTGGTGAACTGGTTGTTGGAAGAAATCATTAGGGTAGAGAACCAATTGTTAAATTATTTGAATCCCACCACTGGCTATAACCATAATCCACGATGCCGAAAGCTAAATAATACAGTAGTAATCAACCCTCCATCTAAAATGAAGTACCATAATACATACATGTTAGGTAAAGATAATTGATACTAATGCAAAAGAATTAATTGTCATCAGGCGATTAATTATCACACACGCCAAGAGCACTTTTAATACTGCTGGGCATTTTTAAGAAACACTGTATACCATTCCCAACAGCTTTATTATGCATTTGTTTCATATTGTTAAAGATATGTTTATCAATTATTTCATTACATTGAAGTCTGAATAAAAGAAAGGCAGACAGACCAGAGTGGGGAGAGTGAAAGAAAAGCCAAAAGTTGTGAAGAACAGAAGCAGAAGTTTTCTCAGAGTTGGACGCCCTGTGGTTGAATAAAAGTTTTATCCTGACAGCCGTTTCTAATATCAAAACCATTTTCAAAGTTGATTTTGATGTGAATCACAGGAGGAGTAACTTTTGGGATTTGCATCCAAATAGGAACCCTGCAGACTTCTTCAACTTCTGGTGACAAAAGTATGACATTGATAACTTGTGACGATTATGCTGTGTGTTCTAGTTGCCAACATAAAATAAAATAAAAAGGCAGGAGAGGGTTGCTTGCTGCAACAGAGATATAAAAAGAAAAGGGCTGATGTTTGCATTGTGTGTATCTTGAGCCCTGGTATACTTTACAAGTATTAAAATGATCCATCTTGATGGCTGACTGGGGATTTCTGGGAGTTGAAGTCCACATGTCTTTACCCAAGCTTGAGAAACACTGCTCTGTCATATTAGGCCATGACTTAGTGCAGAAAACAAAGGCCCTTCAAACTCTTCTAATAATTCCAGGGGGTGAAAAACTAGAAATGAGACCCTCAAACAGATTCATGACAGTACCCCTTTGGCGTGGAGATTTTGTAGACCGTAACCTTATCCACTTACAAATGCACCAAACAAACAAGTGAGAGGAGTTTAAAATAAACTAGTTTAATAAAACAAACAAAAAATCTACAAAAGAATATCAGTAGTCATCTCCCTTTCAGCAATGTCCATTCAGCTCTTTTTGGAGTCGCTCCATGCGGTCTTCCTTCCTCAGAAGGAGGCTTTTGTGACTTCAGCTCTTGTCTCTGACCCGGGAATGGCAGCTAGCAGCTAGGTAGGCAAGGTAAAGGCGTTTTCCCGCTGGAGAGCAGTTCCTTATATACCGTGTTGGTGTCAGTTACAAAAGCCCGGGAATTCAAAGTCAGGAGCTGTGCTCTGATTGGCCAATTCGAATATCCAAACCAGAAGCCAATCAAAGCCAATCAATAGGCACAGCAAACCCTGAGAGAAGTTTTCTCTCACACCCTTTTTTTGCATTATTGTCCACCCACTGTGGAACTGCTTCTTAAATATCAAGCACAGATCCTGGCTACCAAAATATTGTCAAGCCCTACTTAAAACAAGATAATATTTTTCAGTTGAGGACAGTGTATATCATTATCATGATTGATTGCTAGAATTATTGATTTTCAACCTCTGAGAACTGCAGGGTACAGTGATTTGGTAATATTACTGAAGAAGGCAGTGTTATATTTTTTGACCCTTTTTATTGCTTAGGGGAGCAGTTGGAGGATTCAGAATTGTTTGTGAAATAGTTCTTAAACTTGTATAAGCATAACATACCTGACTTTACCGTGAAATGGATGCATTAACACACTGCAAAATCTATTTTGCTCATTTGGTTCCTATATAGCAAAAATGCAAACAAATGTCCCCATTTTTAAAAATCACCATTTTGGGCAGCCCCAGGGGCCACAGACTATATGCTAGTGGCCACATATTAGCTGTTGAATTTTGGAGACCCTGGAATTTGAACTTTATTACCTCATTTAGGTTCATGATAATATGCACAGAACTGTCTTTTGCAGGCATCACACTTAAAATGTTCAAGGACCAAATAGCAGGGACTGTCTTGTAGATAGTGGTGTGAGTAGAACAATCAAGAGTGATTGAGTTAACATATTTTTGGAGTGCTTGAAAGGGCACCCATAAAAATTATTTTAGCTGACAGTTAAGTGTCCCATACTCTACCACATACATCCTCATATCTACATTTTTAACTAGAAAGAAATCAGATCTGGGATTTTTCGTATTGGGGGTTGGGTGGGAAGCATTTTTTCCATTGTAAAAAGATTTAGGGAATAAAGGAATAAGAAGCATATTTGGCAGATCAAATTCTAGCATTACACACCCACACCCACACCCACACCCACATCCACACACTACAATTAGCCTTTGTTAATTCTAAAACATATATTTATGGTAAAGCTTTTGTTTAATACAGAGACATGTCTGCAAGCATATAGAGGTTAATTTGTATATGCATTTTATAAAGTTTTTCACTTATTCTGTTAAATAGGAAGATGAATCCCCCTTTTCCCCGCTGACCTAGCTTTAATCTTTAGTAACATATTGTGGATTAGAACGTAATTCCTCAATAAATCTCAAGGAAAAAAAACCCCAGCCTTTCCAAAGAGAGGTATTTCTCGTTTATAATGAAAATGTCATGGATGCAGGTTATATAAAATGAGTATGAAAACATTTATGTGAGGAATGATTGCATTTGAAAACTTATCACAAATAAAAGCAAAACCAGCACAATCTGATTTTTGATTTGCAGATCACAGTTGGAAAACCAAGAGCTGTAAATTCTTAAATATAAATGTACTCTTGCATCATCTAGCTCAAATCCTACTGATTTCAGTGACTCTACTCTATTGTATTAGGACACTTCAGAATCAGAATAGAGCTGGAAGGGACCTTGGAGGTCTTCTAGTCCAGCCCCCCTGGTCAAGCAGGAGATCCTATACCATTTCACACAAGTGACTGTCCAGTCTCCACTCAAAGACCTCCAGTGTTGGAGTGCCCAGGATCCCTGGAGGCAAGCTACTCCACTGGTTAATTATCTGAAAGAAAGAAAGAGAGGAAGAAAGAAAGAAAGAAAGAAAGAAAGAAAGAAAGAAGAAAGGAAGGAAGGAAGAAAAGGAAAAAAGAAAGAAAGAAAGAAAGAAAGAAAGAAAGAAAGGAAGGAAGGAAGGAAGAAAGAAAGAAAGAAAGAAAGAAAGAAAGAAAGAAAGAAAGAAAGAAAGAGTAAGGTTTGTGGGATGTTCTGCCTCAAATATCGAAATATTTGTCCTTGGGTAATAGGCCCTGTGACTGAAGAGGGGCAATCACTTGTGAGTTCAACCGGATGTCTCGAGTTAGCCTGGTCATACATCCAGTATGTAAACTTCCCCTTTATGCTCTTGTTTTATCCATATTTATTCTTTTAATGGGTTTACAAAAGGTCTTAATTCTTGGCTTTAACATACATCACCCGGAGTCACTGGGTGAGATGGGTGACTATATAAATTTGACAAATACATAAATAATTATAAATAAAATAAATATCAGTTTACATGCTGTCCATTCCAGGACCCAGCTCCTGGTAAAGATAAAAGATAAAGGATAGTAAAAATGAGAAAGCCCACAAATCAAAATAAAATCTGAGGATTTGGAAAAGCTACGCTCTGCAATTTATCATGAATCATTTTATCTGGTTCCTTCTGCTTTATTATGAAAATTGATCTGAATTATAGTTCCTGAGATAAAACATTAGAATCCAGTTCTTTTTCGGTTATTGCATCACTCCAAATTTTAAGGGAAAGTTTTTCATTTGCAAAATGTCCTCAATGCATATACTGTACAGTAAATAATTTGGACTGCAACAATTGCAGGAATGCATAGGGTAATCTAAAATGTGTATGCAAAAAGTAAAATTACATACTAAAAAATGGAAAGTTTGGTGAAAATATTTTTCAACTTTAATTTAATACTGTAGTATCTTTCCACAAGCATTATAAAGTGATACCCAATAAATCTCATAAAATATAAAAGCAATAAAACCCAAAGGAAATATTAAACACATCAAACATGCAATTTTAGAAAATGGCATGTATACAAATAATTTTGTACAGGCAAGGATTTGATTATAAGTAGAAATAAATGAATGAAACTAAAGCAGCAGTTGCAATTGCCACATAAAAATGAGAAGCAGATTTTAGTCTTGAAATGGTGGAATAAATCTGTAGCACACAATACTGAACTATAAACTACAGTCAGAAAACAGAATTTAAAGACTAGAGGACTAAACCATTGAACAGTCATACCAATTGAACTGTTAATTCCCATTTAATCTCTGAATACCACTTTACAGACAAAGGCCGTCTTTAATAAAGCATAGATGTAGGTATAACTTCTACACAGGAATACTGTATGCAGGTAATGATCTCAAGAAAAATAAGAAAGTGGTTTATTGTTGCCATTTTGTCAGATTTTTTAAAAAAAATGTTCCCAGCATAATCTACAGCCCTGGGATTTCCCAATAGTCACCAAGTCAGATTTTGATTTTTTCCCCCTCAGCCCACATTTATTTGATCTGGGCAAGCCCCATGTTGCTTTCCCTACTAACATACACACACACACACACACACACTTCAAGTGCCTTAGAAGTTTTCCTTTGTTTTAGAAACTTTGGAATGAACTCAATTCCACCCAGTCCTGAGTTTCCACACCCTTCGGAGCTTTAGCTCAAGCTAGGGAAGTTACGTGTGTTGATGTGGAGTTAAATGAACAGGAAATCCATCAACATTGATATGATTCTGGCAGTGCTTTCTATTTTCCCAGTGTCATTCTCTCTGTTTCTTGCTCAACGTCTCTAGAAGTAAAAAGACATAAAGGCAGATAGACGATCCCTTCCATCCCCCTCCCTCCCCCACTCTCTCTCTCTCTCTCACACACACAGACACGCACACACGTACAGGTAGAGTTTGTAGCAATCATTGCATGAAGTGAGCAAAATTGAGCATCAGACTTATTTAAAGTCTATGGTACTTTCAACACGAGAAGTACCTTGTCAGTTAAAGTGGCTTCAAGAGACACAGGCATGGAATAAAGTTTATCTTTCAGAGAAGAAAAGAAAAGCCTATTGTGAAAATTATATGACTCTGGGTCTAACCTATAACTAGCACTTCTAGAGTCAGCTGTGCAGCCTCTTTAATCAGGAGGAGATGGAAAGTGGAGGATGAATGATCACTTCCTGTAGACTTGCCAGACATCCTGTATTTTAACAGATGCTTTGCCTTTCATGGCAGTGCAGCATTCTTCATGAAGCTCCACTGAAACTGTACTCCAGTTCCTGCCAATCACTCAGTTCCACATTATCAACAATTTGAGAATTCAAGAGCCACAGGGATAAATGCACAGGCTTGCTGCAATACCAAGAAACTTGTTCACCAATACTAGTATTTCATGAGTGGCAACTATGTCAGTATAACTAACTGAGACTCCCATTCTTTTGTCTTCAGTGTGAGATTGATTTCTCTGGCTCCCTTATTTCTCTTGATCTAGTCTATTTTAACACCAGTTTACCTCTCACAGTCCCTTTGGCTTTATTACTGTTATGTAGTTATTACTTTATTACTGTAATGCCGCAGAAGAGTCAAAGAGCTTTTAATGTAAATCCTGAGGTCCATAAGCATTTTCCTTTTTTTCCCCTTTTTTAAATGGAAAAGAAATATTCTTTGATAACTTGATTAAATTTTAAAATAGAAAGATACATCTCCTTTTATATATAAAATTACTGCTTTGCAACTTGTAAATGCAAACTAAATGGACAATCTGTTGTATTTGCCTGGCACGCTCAGCTAGCAGCCTTGGTGGGTGAGCAAGCATGGAATGCGACTTTAGACTAGTCATACACAGCTCATTAACCAATACAGGTTTATCATGTTATGTGGACCTGATTTGGCAAGTAGTTTCAAATACCCTAAATCAGAGGATGTTTCTGTAAATTATAGAATCCAATTCACAGTTATCCAAAGTGGTGCATCATGTCTAATACACATGATCTTATAGAACTGTAACATTGGATAAAGAACTAAGCATGGGGGAAGAAGATACATATTTTTGCACATATTTCCTGAGCAAACTATGTACCTAAGTATGTCAGGTAAACATGGCCTCTGAGTTTACTGAGAAACCTAATCAAAGAAGTCTTAGTTTCCTTTTCATGAGGCAATCATTTCTATTTTGTTCTAGCAGGCACTTTGGTTCATGGACTACGTTTTATGGTTGAATGCTTTTCCAGCTGCTGTGAATTGGAAATTGATACATTTTACCATTTGTTTTTTAAAGTTGCTTTATCTAGCATCATGGTCCCCCTATTGTAACTGCTGTTGAATCATTGCCCATAATATAGCACACTGACCTCTCATCATTATACAATGTGGGGGAATTGTTCATAAATGACATTGATGGGATGCCCCAAATTATAGATGGATTGTAACAGAACTTATATCAAACCTAAGTCAAGCTCTGCAAAAACAGCTTAGCTATAATTGTTTTAAATTTACTTTCAAACCTCAGGTTTCCATTTCTGCAAGTTTACAACAGCTAGATGCTCAAAAGCTGCTTTGAAAAATCACTGAAACAAGAAATGAACTGCAAAAGTTAATAACCAGAAAATTCATCGTGAAGGATCCAATTTGTGGAAGGATGAGGAAACCTCAAGCACAGTTATGAATGTAGGGGAGCCTCTTCATCACCCAGGGACACATATTTTCTTTGAAAAATACATTCAGTGTTACTTATGATGGGAAACAAATTGTGTCTCAGAAATGCATGTGCCAACAGATAGAGAAATAGACAGATAGACCAATAGCTGTGAACTATGCAAGTGGCTTGATTTATCTAACCCCTTCTTATGGAAAAGAAACAAATCAGGGGTATCCCAATGGGTCAAAAAAGTCAAGATGGCACACAATCATGTAATTCATGCTCCATCTTGACTCCATCTTTCCATCTTGCTGCCCCTAGAACAAATTATATCTAAGCATCATCAAAAGTGGAGAGGTATAGTTACTCAAGCCTACAAGTTTTCGCAAAGTCACCTGGCTTTCCAAAAGTGATGTTCGCTTGCTACCAGATATGCTGTACTTAAGACTGGAATTTAGAAAGGTGTTGCAGAGGCCTGATTTCTGAAATGAAGCATAGATTTGGGCAAAGTGCTCAAAATGAGGTGGTCATGCCTAATTTTTTAGACCCAGTCCAGACTGTTATCAAGCATACAGTAGGAGGTGGACATTAGAAAGTGGAGTTTATCCAATCCTAATTACCTACAAGTTTATAACCTTGAATAAAAATAACCTCTTTTCATTTGAGAACCTTTTTTTAATATTATCCTTAGAGTTCTCATGTGTTTTATTCTAAATCAAAGAAAATACGATTTTATGATAACACATTTCAGCATTCACTGGTCTTTAGCAAGGTGTGTGCAGAGGGGGGCGATGAGAATAAAAAGCTGTTCCAAGGTATATTTCATAATTCATTTCATTTTCAAAAGCTTTCAATTAAGCTCCTTATGTCCCATGAAATAAATGTACAGTATGCTTCCCTGGCAGCTGGCTCCAGAGTAAACTTAGAGCACCTGCTTTCTTTTTCTTTTGTTGAGGTTTTATTACTAAGTGTGTAATACTTCATAGTAAATAAAGGTGAAGAGTGACCATGGCTACAGAAAAGATTCAAAGGCAGCCGCTGTCTTGCTTCTAAAGGGCCTGCCTGTGAGTAGAGACATTGTAAGCAGTTAGAAGGGTAATGCATAATAAGTTGGCATTCATTCCTATTCAATGCCATCCTTGAATCTTCAGAAAATTCTGAAGGAACAGTATTGTCTGAGGCACCCACCCCTTTTCCCCCCTCAAGAAATGTATTGGGGGAGGGAGTAGGAATTTTCAAAGGATGGTCAAGGGCCCTCCGAGTATAAGCCGTGTCCTTGAAAAGTGGCTGAGGCAAGGAGAGCTTCTGTTGGCTCCTCCTGCAGCTTAGGCTGTGGAGGGGAGGGGGAGGCATTCTTGAGGTCTTGATTATTTTATTTGTAAATAACCATCTGCTTCTTTCTGAACTGGGGCCAGAGACACGAGGTACAGTATGATCCCTAGAGATGTGATGATTGATGCTCCTTTACCTCTGTTAGCAAGGGTTCTACACAAAAGGTAGCCCATAGGCTGAAATGAAAAAGAGGATGGCTTCTTTAGGAAAATAAGAGGTTAAATTTTATGAAGGGGTGGAGGTGGCAGAAAAGATGGTAGGAGAGGAGGAGAGACCATAGTGTCACCACTTCTGATGTTCACTGTCTCATCTTTTTTGCCATAATGTTCTTGGCTATATAAATATAGAGGAGATAGCTAGATATAGATATAGATGATATAGATATATAGATATAGATAGATATAGAGTTGATATAGATATAGATATATATAGAGATGATATACTGTAGATAAATACATCTCTGTGTCTTTTTGTGTGTATATTCTGTCTTTTCACAAGATACCAGAGACAGATCTATTCTCTGTATGGGAAACTTCTGTGTTTCTGCTGTTTTCACTGCAACCATCTCTTCTATTGAAGAGGTAAGCTGTGTTTTAACATGAAAGGCAGTTTCTCTTTTCCTTGCTGTCAAATAAACATAAAATGACATTCCAGAATAGCCAGTTCCTACTTATATATTGTACATCCAACAAGTGTGGATGTGGCTGGGACTGTTGCTCCCCTCCTTTAGCATGACTCATGCAGATTTTGGGTGCTGGAGTTATAGGACACAGCCAGAGAGTTTACGTTAAAGTGTTATCCTCTAAAGCCATGAACTGGCAAAAAACATATGCTGACATAAATTGTGCTGCCTCATTATCAATCCCTATTCTGCCTCAATAATAAGGCCACTGAGTGGTGCTGTCTTTACTGTTTTAATGCAGGACAAGTTAAGGAAAATGATTAGTAGATCCTCCAGCTTCATTTCCCTTTCATCTGAAAATTACTTGCTGGCAGGCAAAGCATCTGCCAATACCTCTTCTTAATATTGTGAAGGGCAGAGATGGGCAAATCTAAGGCAAATCAGAATGCCTGATTTGACAGTTTGCCAAGTTGCTCAAGAGGCTTCAGACATGGGAAAGGAAGGTAGATGAAGTGGGAGGCAGGTAAAGCAAGCTCCATCTTCAAATAGCACTGTGAGGAAAGGATGGTGCTGGCAATGGATGGTCTTGGCCAGCAGGACCCAAAACATGACCCTGCCCCTCAAGTTCTCTATTGTACTGCCCCTACAATACAATAGAGAACTTGTATGGCAGTTATTGGTAAAAGAATCACGATCACATATCTGTCTTTCATTTCTACTTTAAATAGCAGAACCCTGATGGCGCAGTGGTTAAAGTGCAGTATTGCAGGCAAACTTTGCCCACAGCCTAGAGTTTGATCCTGAGGTTGACTCAGCCTTCCGTCCTTCTGAGGTTGGTAAAATGAGGACACAGATTGTTGGGGGCAATATGCAGCTGCATTACAAACTGTCCAGAGAAAACATTTGGCTATTATTATTTATTATTATTTTGTTATAATTCTGTTTTTATAACCTTGCTAATGCTCCTTAAAAGGAGACTAAAACATTATTTAAAATAATAATAATAATGCTGCACTCTTTCAAAAGAACATTAAATTCTCCTATGTAAGAAGCTGGTGCAACAGCTGACAAATACTTCAGAAAGTACCAGACTGGGATTAATCTGGTCTCTCTTGCAGCCCAAACAGAATAGCTGCAGAGGGCAGGGATCAAAGAGCTACTGCTACAGCGGCCTTAAGAAGGAGCTGGTCTGCCCATAGGAGCTGGGCTGTCTTTGACCACATTGTTTATGCTAGATCGTGTCCATAGCAAAAACTGTGTTGTAAGGGGTGGAGAAAACCTGACTTATACTTACAGTATTTAAGTGACTTACACTTACAGTATTCTACGCTGCCTCAGCTATGGGCTAGTATGGCATATTTGTGGAAAAGAAAAGATGACTATTGATTTCATCATTAAATCCGTCCAGTTAAAATCAAGGGACTCTTCTTTCTTTAGGCTATTAAATTTATTTGCATTGCTTCCACATAGAAACAGATTGCATCCTGGGTTTAACAGTATTGTATTAATTATGCTTCAATTATTGAAATATAAGGATAAGAAAAGAATTATTCATTTAAAAGAAAAAAAAAAGAGAATGATATTGGGCTATAGCTTTCCCCGCTGAAACAGGTCGCAGTTTCACAGTTAATAATAATAACTGATAATAAAAAAGAGCCAAGCCGCTTCTTGTATTTCATGCTGGGCTCTACCATTTTAGACAAAAAGTGAAGAATGTCTTTCAGTTTGATTCCTATAATTCTATTTTCTGGAAATTTTTCTGTTTATTGTTTTAAAATATGGAAAAAAATGTCCAGACAACCAAATCTGTAACCATCCATGATATTATATACCGGCTAGATCTGTGTTGCTTCTGGAGCTTAAATCACAGATAGCTGCAGTGAAGCACCAAAAATTTATCTTTGTTGAATTTGGCACCTGATGCCCTTACATGCCTGTTTGAAATGAAACTCTAACTGATAGGGGATGAGCAAATCTATGTAAGCTCACAAGTGTAAATTTAGTATGTGTGCTGTTCATTAGGATATTACTACTTTTACTACTATCTCAAAAATGATAATATGAATATGAATAAACATCCCATGAGATGCTGTGTTAAGACAGAACAAATATGTTTTAAATTTGTAATCCCTTGAATATCAGGCACTGTGAGAGAAAAAATATCTTTGTCTATGATAACAAAAAATTAGAAGAAAACTGGTAGCACAGTTTGCATCGTCATGGAGTCATCACGTGACATATTGTGACTTCCCCCCTTTGCTAAACTGGGTGTGGGCGTGGCCAGTGCATGACGCATATGGCCTGCGGGCTGTGAGTTTGACACCCCTGTGGTAGCATCTTTTCAGAGTATCAAAATTTACTAAGAAACATAAGCTTTTGTATGCTATACCTGACATGATCTGATGCAACTACTTTATGCATCTGAAAAAGTGAGGTACATTTCATAAAAACTTAAATCCAGAAGAATTCAGAATGATTTTTCAAGTTGAGGGACTGGAGTATCTTGAAATCAGGAATGTTTAAAAGATCAAAGCTTTCCTAGATAAGTAAACAATTCCCTCTCATTCTCTGCTACTCACCACCCTCTGTGTTTCCACTGTTACATATGTTCCTATGGCAAAGAAGTGAAACCTATTGAAAGCTGCTTCTAGTTCAGCATTAGTATCCTCACTTTAAAACCTTTTAATAACTGTTGTGAAGCATTGTTTGGATTGAGCCACAAACTAAACAAGCATGCAGTTTGGTTAAAATTTATTTGGGAGCAGCACTGGAGGTATGGACAGGGGCTATAAATTTATTTTTCAAAATAAAATTGAAAAATTTTACCAACTGGTTCTCTGCCCGGTTGCTGGGTTGGTGTGACTATGGGGCATGGCCTAGTTGGCTTCCTGCACTATTGCAAGGGGGTGGTGTTTTTGCCTTCCCCAGGCTCCAGGGGCTGTCCTTGAGCCTCTGGGAGGGCAAAAACGGCCTCCTCTGGGATCTGGAGACCCCCCAGAGCCCAGAAATGGGCCTGTTTCCCGACTTCTGGTAGGCCCATTTTTCACCCTCCCCAGGCTCCAGAGGCTTTCCTCGAACCCCTGGGAGGGTGAAAATGGCCTCCCCAGGCTCTGGAGACCCTCTGGAGGCCAGAAATGGGATCATTTCCGGACTTCTGGTAGGCCCATTTTTTGCCCTCCCAGAACCTCCACACAGGCCCTGCACTTACCTGGCATCCAAAATAGGCTGCGTGGAGACTTCTGGGAAGGGTGGGCAGGGTGAGGTGGCCGGGGTCAGCCAGTCCTTGCAACTGCCGGTTCAGCGAACCAGATTAAAATTAACAAACCTGTCCAAACAGGCTATAAAGATGACTATTATATACATACTGTAAATTAGGCCTCTTGCTTTTATTGTCATTCATAGATACATCCCAAAAGTCCCATCAGTTTCCTCCTCCTCCTCCTCCTCCTCCTCCTCCTCCTCCTCCTCCTCCTCCTCTTCCTCCTCCTCCACCATCAATATATATATATAGTATCCCAGAAGTGACTCTAGGAGATGTATAACAAAAATATGCTGTATAGTATTATAAATGGCAGCAGCAATCAGGGGGAAAATTGGTGACTTTTCCCATTCACTTGAATGCAACCTGTGATGACATTTTAATGGAAGCAGCTGTCTCAAATCTGCTTGGTTCTTCAGCTGCCATGTCATCCATGTTTTCTTGCTGCTGTGGACTTTCCATCCTGTTAAGATGTCCATACCCAAGGTCACCAGGCAATGCAGCTGACAGTGAAATCTGTAATGCTGAATTTTTTTTTCTGAGAATTGAGACAATTCTGAGAATTCTGAGAATTCTGAGAAAACAGAGAAAGAAAGAAAGAAAGAAAGAAAGAAAGAATTAAAGAATTAAATACACTCCAGTTAGAATAAAGATACCAATGGTTATCATTTGTAACATTTAAAAGTCATTGTCAAATGAAAAAGCTCTTAAAAATGTTAAAATACATATCTTTTTTTAAAAAAATTGATTTATATGCCGCCCTTCTCCAGAGAATCAGGGCGGCTTACAATGCGTTAAGCAATAGCCTTCATACTTTTGTATATTTATATATTTATATATTTCTTGTAGAGGAATCATTTCTGCTATTAAAGCTTTTTGTGGTGAAAAATGTATATAATTAAGAAGAACTTTATTAGCTGCAGAAATGATACACTGGGTTACAGCAACCAATGGGGAACCTCAGTACCCTCAGTTTGATAATTTAGTGGAATGCCATTTATCCAGGCAATTTTTTAATGGTTGAGTTTCTGAGTAGGATTTCTTGCTGGGCTGAAATAGTGATTTTGGTAAGCTCCTAAGTATTAAAGAGGCATCCGCTTGATAAAAATTGCTTTCCATTTTTACAGGAGTGTTTTCTCTTGAAAAGCTGAGACTACACAAAAGGGTAGCAGTGTGAATTTTCACATTTCAAAAGGGGTATATCTTTAAATGTGAAAAATGGGTGTAATTTTTTTGTTTTTTAAAAAAATCACTTGCAATTTTTCTAAGGAGAACAACCAGATTGTGACTTGAAATGATGGTGGTGATGGTGGGGTTTCTTGTTTTATTATTATTAAAATACACATTGTATGTCAAAACAAGACTTTATTACAGCCTTTTTTGTCTTCTGTGAGGTGAAGACTTGTTCTGCAAAGCATGAAGCAATGGATGGTCACCACTATTATTACATATTACATTCTTGAGAAAAACAGATATGCTGCCACCCTTAAAAATAATAGTAAAAAATTGGTATAAAGAACCCTTCTTACCATAAGGGGAGTTTACTTTCTGAAGGGGCAGCTATGGACCCTGCTATTTTATTGCAAGTCTTTGACTTCCAATTTTGGGGAAATCTATTTAGAAAGTGATGGGGTACAGCTACAAAAGGCTGAGCAGATGTGATTTATCTGGATCCTTTTTTGTGAGTTCAAGCTAAATAATGGGTCAATGCATTAGTCACTCTCATGAATGATCTGTGATAGGACTGGATTGGATACTGATTCTGCTTCTTGGCTTGATGGCATTCAGTACTCTGGGACTCCTTTTTACAGTGGTTCCACTTCTTTCTGAGAGGGCAGTTTCAGACAATGTGTTTAGATGAGAAGAATTCAAAGCTTTTGAACACTCTGGTATAGGGTGGTATAGGGTGCCACAGGGCTGGAATTCTCACCTATTTTGTTTAATATCTATATGAATTAGATAGAGAACTAGAGAAGGTTATCTAACTGGAGAAGCTATTTATTGATTTGGGTTACAATATTATTAATATGCTTTATTACATTTTTGGTTCTATTTTTTTTAAATAAAGCACAGCTTTCCTTGCTAAAGATACCACATATATGCTATACCACATAATATCCATCCAAATCCACATATATGCACAGATGCACAGTGTAATGTATATAGTCTTGGAGGGAAAGTTTGAATGTTAACTGCTCTCAGCTGATTGTCTAACTGCCAGGACTGTAAAGTATATAAAGGGAGCTGTTTCCCTGTATCAGTTGTTGGATTCACACCATGAAGTAAAGAGCTGTTGTTATTCACGACCTGGCTTCTGTATCCTCATTCACCCTACTTAACACACAGTGTTTCCATGATGCCTCATTGCCATATGATTAGTGATAGCCAATGGTTTAAATAACTTTTAGAGAATGTTAGACCCAAGATGGAGAAATTGTGATGGCAACTACAAGGAGTCCCCTCCTGCCTTTTTGAAACTGATAGAGCAAAATAACTATACAGCAAAATAGCCATATAGGTAGTCCTCAACTTGGGGGCTACTTATAGTGCCAGAATTTCATCAAAATGCTGTTAAATTATTACTCTTAGCAGCAACTCCTGTCAGCATAGCTAGTAATGATGGACACAGAACGTGGCAATTCAGCCACATCTAGAAGATTGTTAGATTCTCAGCTCCAATTTCCTCACATAATATCCATCCAAATGTGGTCCATAAAACCACAAGTAAAGGACATATTGTGCATGAGGAGGTCCCAGTTTTAGTCAAGCTCAGATCCAATAAAAAGGAATTCTTAAGTGGAATTCCCGAAGATCTTCATTTTCCCACCAGATATTTATAGCAATGTTAAGCTAGATAGCCATTAGTCAGATTGTGCATAAGACAGCAAATGGTAGGAGAGAGATGTCCATATTAATGTGCAGCAATGTACATTTTTTTGTATACCTTTTTCTGAGCTATTGACCAGATCCTTTTCTTGGCCAAAATCAAGAATAAATCAATTGTATGATCAAGGTTGAGTATACACAGAAAATCTCAAGAGTGAATGTTTTACACAAATCATAGTCCATGAAGAGCTTCATTCCAATTTGTGGTTTATAATTATAGTCAGATACTGGCTCTGCATTTAAAGGTCTGTGACAAATTTTCTGATAAAAACTGAATGTTAAATTTCATAGCTCTTCCAATTAGAGTCTCATGCAGATTCTTTCTCTTCTTTGCTATGCTTGTGCATACTTAAATGAACTGAGTTTGATTGAATAGGTATTTCTTGGTTATTATTTACAGCTAATCCAATTATCATAAGTCATAACTAAGATACCCAGAAAGCGTACATAAAGACCTTCATTTATGACAAAGAACCTAATGACAGCTTTATCTGGACATTCGGTCCTTCAGAACATTGCTTTCACATCACTCTCATTTGGTTCAATTGTTGTCCAGCCACTGAAAGAGAATGTCTGAAGGACAGAGCCTGCATATATACAGTACACCCTACCTCCAAGTGTCAGAATAATCTTCATATGTAATAACTCCCTGTGGATCAAGAATGGGAAGAAAAAGTGGAATTTAATAATATAGTCCTATTTTCTTAGGAAGACCCCCTTGCTTCTGTTTCTTAATAATTGCTATGGTTTCATTTATGTTCAGTATCTGCACGATTAAGATGTCTAGCCCTGGAAACCCTTTCTATATAGAACAGGTCTCAGGCTTCATATTTTTTCTTCCAGTGAATGGATAGTGGCAAAGGAAGAATAGGAAAAATGAATGCAGTCTTAATTTCTGTATCTAGTAATAATCATGATAATTCACTATGAAGGGTTTAGATTTTACTTTAAGGAATTGCTACTTGATTATAGAGTGGCGGCCCAAATACTTGGTATGCTTCATTCCAATAATAGAAGTTTTTAGAAATTCTGCCCAATATAGTCTCAATGTCCAAAGTCTAAGCCTGTGAAAGAAACTTATTTAATACTAGGCTGCTGCAAGAAACTCTTTGCTTTTGGAAATGCAACAGTTGAATATATTCAACTGTTCAGTTCTGCTTGCTAAAGAAGAGTGTCATTGCCCAGCTTTTAGAACTTGATATACTCTGCTGCTAATTGATTTTGACATATAAAGTTTAAATAGTTTTAGTTTCCTACATTTATAAACTACACTATTTCTTTAAAGTATTAATGAATTAAATAATATGCCACATCTTTTAGAAAGCTTTGCTTTTTATTACAGTGTTTATTTTTTTCACAGGTCAGCAAGGTTGAACCTTATTTGCAATAGTGGCAAATATCTGTAGTTCAGGTGTAGGATGAGGGTGAAGGTTCATTCTCCGAGCTTGTGGGTTGGTTTCTGAACATTTCATTACCAGAATAGGTAACATCTTTAGTGGAGTTTAAGGGGTGTCAGTGTCAGTGTTCTTCTGTTTATAAGGACTTCAGGTGTGGGTGGGTCAAGTGAGGGTCTTGTGATGGGTCAGGTGTGAGTCTTCAGTGAGAGTCTTGTGATAGATAGGTTACATCAGGTCAGGGTCATTGAGAGGTGAACTGCTGGGAGGGGTGTTGCATGGGTTGGTTGAGGGTTGGTGCTGTCTCTGGTTGGCTGTGCGGTTGATTTGGATTCTGAGGGGTTCGTAGGCTGTTTGTAGGTCAATGTGTCTATTAATGGAATTTGCTTATTGAGTTCGACAAAGCTTGGCACTCCACTAGCAATTACCAAGAAAGATCTGGGCCTAGATAAGAGAAATTCAAAATGAGTTATTAAAGTTGTCCTCAAATATGTAATGATCTTCAGACAGTACAAGAAGTAATGAGTTAAAACAATAGATTAGCAATAATACAACTGCTTTAGGAGACTATAAACTCTTTTTCATTGGAAATTCTTGAACAGAGACTGGACAGTAACTGCAGTTTCTATATTGCATCCCTGCACATAGAAGTTATATGTTCTTTACTAATTACTATTTCTAATTCTAATAGATGAACATCTTATTCAGGTTTGGTCCAACACTAACAAATCCCTTTCTTTGTGTGTTGTATCACTTGAGACATTTGTACATCTCTGTCTTTTTTTTTTTTTTTTTTTTTTTGAGGGGACAAGACCAGTGGTAGGTTTCAACTTTTTTTACAACCAGTTCTGTGGGTGTGTCTTGGTGGGCATGGCATGGCTTGGTGGGCGTGGCATGGCTTGGTGGGTATGGCTTGGTAGGCATGGCAGGGAAGGATACTGTAAAATCTCCATTCCCACCCCACTCCAGGGGAAGGTTACTGCAAAATCCCCATTTCCTCCCAATCAGATGGGACTTGGGAGGTAGAGAATAGATGGGGGCAGGGCCAGTCAGAATTTTTACTATCAGTTCTCTGAATTACTCAAAATTTCTGCTACCAGTTCTCCAGAATTGGTCAGAACCTGCTGAAACCCACCTCTGGACAAGACTATATAGATGTCCTCCTAGTTGCCAGTCAGTTTACATTAGACCTAAAAAAAATCCCTCACATAGAAGATGCATATTCTCTCTATCTCTCTCTCTCTGTATAAATTTATATTTATATCCATAGAGACAACATTACTCTATTTTTAACAGGGTATTGAAATTTGCCCTTGAGGCATCAGGTGGAGTAGTCAGATTGTCAAATGGTCTCCTAACTGAAATTAACATTGGTACAATATTTACCTCCTAAAATTAAACACTACAAGGGAAATTATAAGTTTACCACACATAATATGTATACTTTGGGAAGATTTAGAAAGAGTTCATGGAAGCATGTGGCTAATAAAATACAAAAAGCAAAAGACCAAAACAAAACCCAGCACTTCGATGGAAATTGCAAAACATTTTGAAAATAAACATACTATCAATGGAAACTAAGATAAAAGAGTTGACCAATCACCAAAGTAGATTGTTCAATTAAAAAAAACCCCCATGTAGTCAACATATAAGCAGAAACCAGACAAAATTAGTTGCATATTGATATCTAGAAAGAATCAGGAACAAAACCAAGAAATCAGTAGTTCTTTTGCTTTGTCAGATTAATCAGTAATTTAGTAGTCATGCTTATATTCATGAAAACACACTGAAAAGACATCACATGCATCCTTTATAATGACTGACTCGTGACATTCTGAGTGGACTTGAAAAGATCAGCATTTTCAAGCATGAGTGAGACTTTTAGACTTCTACCTAGATAGGTGTAAGAAAGGACCCTGTCAGATCTGACTGTTTGTCCTGTGCTATTGTGCAATGAATCATGGCCTGTAAAATATATTAATCCAGATTACCATAGTCTGTTTGGGCACAAGTTTTGAATGCCTTCAATTCAATATCCAGATTAAAAGAGCTAGACCGTTGATAAGAGATTATATTTAGTGGCACTTCCAAATCACCACTGAAGAGGGTTTTTGCTTTAAAATTAGTACTATTATAGACAAAGAAAAGTCATCCAAAGGACCTTTTTTTAAAAAAGTAACATTTCCCATCATAAACACTGATCCTGACAGGAGTGAACCATCACTGCCAGTATTTCACCCTTCCAGGCAAGGGATGGATGGATGGATGGATGGATGGATGGATGGATGGATGGATAAATGAATGGATGTCTAAAATACTGTAAACAGCAATTGCTACAATTAGTTCGTTTTATATAATAATGATGCCCTTGTACGTTAACAACAATTATAATATTGTTATATGCATATTATATTATAAGCATTGTAAGCTGCCCTGAGTCTCCGGAGAAGGGCGGCATATAAATTAAACAAACAAACAAACAAACAAACAAACAAACAAACAAATAAATAAATAAATAAATAAATAAATATAAACATTATTAAATACAACAATAATGACATTGCAGAACATATATTATTCTGAAATGACATTAAGAAGAGGGTATTGTCACCTTAGGGAGAAGTTAATTTCTTTGATTTATAAAACATTAGGTAGTTTTTAGTCTTAGCAACAATTTCTCCAGGATGACTGTTCTCAATTTGGTCCTTTAGGTATTCTGATGGTGCATCTATCAGCATTTTAACTGAACCCATCCATCTGGCCACTGGTCACTCTCTCAGTCTCTTCTTTGCACCTGTCCCAACTTTATAGGTCTTTGCATAATGTGCCTAAAATGCAATAATTTGAGCCTAGTCATTTTATCTTCAGTGAAGACTCTAGGTTGATTTGTTGGATGATCAATTTGTTCATTTTCTTGACTATCCAAAGTATTCTCAAGGTTCTTCTCGGATACCAAAGTTTGAAAGCGATTGTGCTCTTTTTCTCCTACTTCCTCAGAATTCAATGTTCACTTTCATAGAATGTCACAGGAAAATTGCCTGCTCAATTCAGATTTTTGTAGGCACAATGTAGGAGAAGGAGTGGCAGAACTAGGGGCAGAGTCAAAAGAGGAATCAGCTGAGAGTCTCTACCTAGCCACAACTGGACTAAACCCAACCCCTCTTGAATTCCATAGACCCTTATCTAACCACAAGATAGTGCTAGTTGAATAGATTCTTGTGCATAGGCATGATTAGTAATAAATCAGTTCAATTGGAAGCTCATACGTGGTTCTCATCTGAGCCTGACACAAAATCACATCTTGTATCTGAATTTCTTTTCCAAAGCTTTGATGGCTGTTATACCAAGTGCTAGTCCTGGGCATATTTCTTGACCAATGGTTCCTTTATTGTTGATAGTTCCAAGTAAAACATGTTAAGTAATTTAGATGAGAAGCATGAATGACAGTTGCCAGAGTCTCCTGTTCTCAAAATGATTGCACATGTTATTTTAGCTGTATCTAGGCAAAGTCTTCTTTGGAACAGTCTCTGAGTCAACAGAACCCCAGATCCCAGATCAGATTCTTCCAAGGGAGCATAACATAATTATTCCATACTTTTGGAATTTAATCTGAGATGTTCTGCCCATCCAAACCATTCAGTCTTCAGATATCAGGTCAGATCCCCAGCTGTTGTTGGACTATGATCCTTAGCAAGATCCTAATAAAGACTGTATTCTAGCATCAACTGGAGATATCAGATTGGGAGATGCACCAAAGGTCATCTTGTCTCTAATGATGATTTAGATAAATGCTTATGCTGGGTATGGTGACATAACACAAACTGGCTTTTCCAAACTGAAGACACTTGGCCACATATGGTAGGACAATGAAGGGATTATAGTTTTTTATACCATATCTTAATTTTATTAAATCAAAAATGTTCTTAATTTTAATTCAGTATTGAACAGATCAAAAACAACAAACAAATTATATAATACAATGTGTGTAACTACAGGTGTGTGGTGTCCACAAAACGTTATAAGAAATGAAGGAAGGAACAATTTTAAAAATGTTTCTATTTTTGTCTGTAAGATGTTTGGAGTACAAAAGTACTGTATTTCTCAAGATGCTTTTTAAATTAAAACAGAAATCTACAGATAAAATCAATAAGAGGTCCTTGAGATGTATGTACGTGTATGTGCAGACGCACATGCATTAAGATGCCCTTGCACTTTAAACACACATAGACACACAGATGTACTGAGATATATACATATGATTTTACATTTTTGCACAAAACAAATTGCTTGAATAAATAATTTACAGAAAAATCATTTCGAGAGAATATTAGTAAACTCTTTCAGTGGGACAGAGCCATCAAAATAGAAAAAAACCCAACTTTTTTTCTTTCTCCATAAGAGCCATTAAGTGTGATTAAATCTTTAAATGGAAAGGACAATGGCTATAGCCCTGTATTTAGCAATTCCATATCTTTAATGGTGCAAAGATTTCCTTAAAAGCATGAGCATGAAAGGAAGCTGAACGTTGCAGTATTTGCAAGGGGGAGGGCAAAGAGAAAGACAAGGAAGAATCGTTTGTTTGTAAATGAAGTGCAGCCCAGTCTTTGGGACATTTATGGGACAACAACAAAAGATGGAAGGCTGTTTCCTTAAAGGGCATATATAAAAGAGGAGTTCTAAAAAGGCAGCAATTCTTGATTGGCCTTCCACGTGCACAATGAACACGATTACTGAGTGAGAGTGGTTTTCAGCTATGGCAAAACAAAAAAGAAAAAAAATCATAATGGCATTGCAATTAGACAAGCAGTAGATTCAAATGAAGGAGACAGTCAAGAAGTTGGGAAGGCTGGTGGACAAAATGAAGAAAAGCTACCCAGAATGATTAAGTACAGGACTGAATGATGCACTTAACTTCATTTGTGACTCTGTTCAAGAGCTTGTGAGCTTACCAGCTAGGTAGCAGAAAAGGTACCCATCATGCATAGGGCTTACCATAACCGCCTTAAGGGTTAAGTTCCTTCTTTAGGATGAGCATATTTAGCAAGCACTATGATAACCACTACAGGTTTCTCCCTTTTCTAGTGTCAGAGAAGAAATTTAAAAGTGAGTTCATTGCAATGTGACAACCCAGCTATTGTTTCCAAATGCTATGTGACCCATTAACCCATTATACGGTTTGTTTGTTTGTCTGAATATCATGTGGAATATGAGCACAACAATTATATTTTATTAGCCCAGTTTGTAGGACTCAACATGTTTGTTTATTGTTTATTTATTTATAAAATTTATTGGCCACCCATCTTATCACAAGGTAACTCTGGGAGGCTTACAATCATGAAAGATTAAAAAAAATACTAAAAACATATTTTTTTAAAAAAACAAACCAAATGCTATGATCCAATTAAAGATGGGTAGGAAGTGGCCAGGTTTGTTGGGGGGGGGGAGGGTTCAAATTTTTTTACTACTGGTTCTGTGGGTGTGGCTTGATGGGCGTGGCATGGCTTTGTGGGTGTGGCAGGGGAAGGATACTGTAAACTCTCCATTCCCACCCCATTCCAGGACAAGGATGGTATAAAATCTCCATTCCCATCCCACTCCAGGGAAAGGATACTGTAAAATCTCCATTCCCACCCCACTCCAGGGGAAGGCTACTGCAAACTCCCCATTTCCTCCCAATCAGCTGGGACTTGGGAGACAGAGAATAGATGAGGGCGGGGCCAGTCAGAATTTTTACTATCAGTTCTCCGAACTACTCAAAATTTTCACTACCGGTTCTCCAGAACTGGTCAGAACCTGCTGAAATCCACCTCTGGGGTGGGGGTGGGGAGGTAGGTTCTATTGTTAATCGATCAACCACCTCCATTGTGATGGCAGAGCCAGGTCTTTAGGCTTTTGGTCAGGAGGGCTGAAGCCGATCTCACACTGGGGGGCAAGTTGTTCTAGAGCAGGGGTTCCCAAACTTGGCAACTTTAAGACTTGTGGACTTCAACTCCCAGAATTCTCCAGCCAGCTATGCTAAGTCCACAAGTCTTAAAGTTGCCAGGTTTGAAGACCTCTGTTCTAGAGGGCAGGTGCAGTGGCAGAGAAGGCTCTGCTCCTGAAGCCTGCCCAACAGAATAATATTGGTAAACCCATTTCAATATATTGCTGTAGAAAACTCTGTTGAGATACGAGACTAACCTGTTATTTAATCCATGATTATGGCATTTACAAAGCAATCCTATTGGACTGCAGTGGGGAAGTTCAAAGTTCATTCAGGGTTTCTGCCAGTTCAGGAAGTTGGGGGTAAAATATTTTTCTCCTTTCCCTATTTTTTCTGAAAGTTTTCCCAAAATAAGAATCGGTCTCATTGATTGATGCACAATCTTTTCCAAAATGAGCTATAGCATAGCTGCCTGTCCTCCTTTCTAGTATCAATTGTCAACACCACTGCTAGGATTGGTAGAGAAAGGGGGATCCAAAAATCTTTTGACCTTGGGAATGTTTTCCCAAGAATAATAAAATTTCCGCCTTAGAATATTATTACATTGTATTGTTCAGTTATTCTGAAATGTTGTTTTTCTTAACATCCAGATTATTATTGGATTTCTTCAATTTGTTCTGTTCTTCCTATCTACAACATTTGTAAACTGTTTCTTGTTTTCTGTTTCCTGCAACAATCACCAGCCTAACATTTTTTTCTATCTAGCCTAAAATACATGCCATTTATTTCACCAGTCTTGGAATATACTAGAAATTCAGATTATGAGTGCTAAAAGAGCTCTAATTTTGACACATATATATGTTGAAAACTGTAAGATTTGAAAACTGGCCTACAAATAAATTTGTTTGGCATAATGCATGTTTACCGATTGGACATGAAGCACCAATACTCCATACTGAATTTGCATTTTGATAAAGGGTATAACGTAAATGTAAAGAACAATAATGTGAAATAAAAACAAATTAAACTATTTTGCAGTGCTGCCGCCTTTAATAATGGCTGTAAGGCAGGAGAGGCACTTATCCTGGAGGAAGTATTGTAATTATAGTGCAAAAAGTAAATCCTTGTGGAAAACAAAATTATGAATTGATCCTTACAACCTAGTGCACTGTAAATTTGTATCATTTTTTTCTGCTGATAGTTTGAGGCCATCACTCTCTATGGATAAGGCCCGAGCCGCTGGGTATACAACAACATATACATTAGCAAAACAGATTTGATGTGTGATGATGCTTCCCTCTGCTAACCTGCAGTGACCAGAAGCCCATTATTTCCACAGGACACAATAGATACCAGAAACATTAACTTCTGCATTATTGGAAAGAAGCAAAATGCATTATCATGTGACCTCTAAGAAGATAAATGTGTGTTATTGATGTGTGTGAGATGAAGAGAAAGTTATTTTATAAAATGGTTTATATGTATGACAACTCTTGGGAGTTGTTTGGCTTGACCTGCAAGGAGAATGAGGAGTTCACAGATACTGTATTTAAAGAAGTGACTACAACAGGAATGGAGTGATCTGGCAGATTGGCATGAGAATAATTGATTGGTGGAGGCGGGGGATGAATTGAATAGGCGAGACAAAAGAAGGCCTAATCCTGCAAAGCTGGAAGCTGAGAATGCAGAAAGCCATTGAGTAGGAGCAGACAATGGTGAATGTGTTTTATTTATTTATTTATTTATTTATTTATTTATTTATTCCACTGGTGTCCCACCTTTTCATTAAAAGGTGCTTCATGCAACTAACAGTAATAAATACTAAATGAACCCAAATCAAATCAATGACGATGAGATGAGATGAGATGAGATGAGGAAAGAGGAAGAGGAAGATAAATCAGGCACTGGGCATCAGCAAAGCCAAAATTTGGTAACAGGTTCAGAGAGGTTCAGTTATTGTGTAAATTCAAAATTGCCTCTAGTCAGAGGACCTTGAAAACTATTTGGAACCAGATTATATTGTAATCTGACCCAATATCAGAATTCCTACTTTAGAAAAGTGGATCCTTGTAGAAAATAGGTGTGATGACCTGGGGCATGGCACAAAGGCAACACAGCCAGAGAATAAGTAAAAGTCCCTTTATTAGCTCCAAACTTTGCCCCCAACATCCCTTTACTCTCCGGTCTGGAGAAAAACTCTTCCACAAACCTGTAAACAGACAAAACTTCCAACTATAAATCCCACAGGGCAAGATAAGGTAATTAATCCAGCAGGGCAAGCAAGATAAGAAGTCCAGACTTGAAGTAGCACGACAATAAATCAAACCAGTTGGGAGGATGTCAGGAACTCAGATAAAGCAAATAACACGAACTCAGTGTTTGTTCCCGACAACCGCCCCTCCCATTTGCCTCCCTTTTAAACTCCAGCTCCAGGTGTATCTTGTGAAGGGAGTCGAGGCCCTCTCCTCCCTCGTAAGCCACGCAACCTACAACCCATGTTGCTCTCTTCTCTGTTCTTCCTCCGTGCCCTAGGATTAGGAGGGGCTGGGCCTTGGTCTTCATCAGAACTCCTCTCCCTTGTTCTATCTCTCCACTGCTCTGCTCAGCCTGACTTTGCCCTTCCCCAGTTTCCTCCACAGCCAATGGAACCACTCTCTTGCTCTCTGTCAGCTGTTCCTCTTCTATCTCAAAGTCAGACTCTGACAGGGACGTGACAATAGGCAATTTTCCCTTTCCCACTCCAGTTACTCAGGGCTTGAATTCTGAGACCTGTGGACTCTGATTCTGGCACTAAGATTAGCCAATATTTATCATGATCACTATCTATTAATAGCCTTCCCTCCATTAATTTGGGTAGTTGTTTATATTAAATTGCATGGTTGCAAGAATCATGGTTAAGAATATGCTTTCTAAGTCAATATTTGCATTTACTTTGGTACATTTAGTAGTCTGGTTGTCTGGCTTCTGCTTATGCCACCACTTTGCTTCAGCCATAGCAGACAGTGTTCTGAAGAAGTCCTATGATCAAGGGAAAACCCATAATACAGGGGTGTCCAACTGGATTTTTTTGAGGGCTGGATCAGCATTATAGTTCTCTGTGGGCTGGCAGGGGGAGAGCGGGTGCGGGGAGACGGGACAGATGTCTCCTACAGCACTTTACTGGCCAAAATGGGGCCCGTTTTCAGCATCCCTGGTTTCCTGTGGCATTCTGCCAGTCAAAAATGGGCCACACGGAGGCTTCCCGAAAACGGCCCATTTTGCCCGGCAGAGGCACCATGGGCTGGTCCTTTGATATTTCCAGTCCAGCCCGATGGGCCGGATTTAAATATCCCATGGGCCAGATCCAGCCCGTGGGCCTTGAGTTTGATACTCCTGCCATAATAGATCACTGGATGCAGATTGTATAATCCAGGCAAGCAAGAAATAGAGGCTGCACAATTTGATCCTAATTACCTGCAGATGTTTCAAAGTCCCTTCCATGTGGCAGATTTCTTGTCCATTTGGTGTCGGTGGCTATCATCCGATGGAAATGAACTGCCTTTAAAAATGAACTGGGGTCAAGATCTCTTACCAATTTGGCTAGTATTTTGCTAGTGGTTGCTTTGATTTGTCTGAGCTTTGATTCATCATCAGCAGAAATTATTATGGCAGGGCTTTCAAACTCCCAGCCTGAAGGCCAGATGCGTCATGCGCTGGCTACGCCCACACCCGGTTTAGCGAAGGTGGAAAAGTCATGGTATGTCACGTGATGATGCCGTGATGACACATGTTTGACACTCCTGTATTATGGTGATTGTGTCAATGTTTTATGGGGCTTTCTTTGGCTTGTAAAAGCTGATGAATTTGATTGAGTGCTGTCTAGAATATTGAGTGTCCCTCCAGGTTTGATCCATGCCAGTCTTGCTTCCTTTCTGAAGCTGAAGGGTTAAATGTGTGTGCTCACCTGAATCCAAGAGACTGTCACTATCTCATTATGGAAGGTTGTGATGCCTATAATCTTGAAGAAAATGCCCTTCTAAAATCTTCACTATATCCAGTACAGGTAGTCCTCAACTTACAACAGTTCATTTAGTGACCGTTCAAAGTTACACCACCACTGAAACAAGTGACTTTTGACTGTTTTTCACATTTACAACCATTGCAGCATACCCATGGTCATGTGATCCAAATTTAGACACTTGGCAACTGACTCATATTTATCACAGTTGCAGGGTCCTGTCTCACTTAACAACCTAAATTTTGGGGTCAACTGTGGTTGTAAGTCAAGAACTAACTACTATTCAGTCTCCAACCATTCATTTTTAGGAACAGTTATTGAGAGAGTGATGGTGGGTGAGCTACAAAACACCTTGCTAGACAGGTGCAATTCTGCTAAATCACCCTCCATCCTCTGTCAACGGTAGCGTTGTCTCTTGATGGGGGAGCATTATTCATGAAAGAACAGATCCATGACCTGAGATCCTTCTGGACACATAGTACTTGCTAGAGGGCCAAGCAGAGGCTATGATCAAGAGATTTTTATCCAGATCTGGTTGCTTTGTCAGTTGCCACTGTAGCCAATATATAAGAACCTAGGAACAATAATTCATGCTCTCACTGTCATTCAATTAGACTAGTACATTGTGATCCATTGGTGGCTGCCATTCAGAAGCGTTAATTGATCCAGAATGCAGCTTCCTATGTGCTAATAAGCACCTGTCATTGGGAATATATTCCATTTGTGCTTCTCTCCTTGCCTGGGTTTTCAGGTGGAATCTGAAGTGCTATTTTATCTACCAGACCACTTAATTCTACTGAAATTGTCTCAACTGATAAGGTCATCTCAGGAGAAACAGTGAATAGTTCTCCACTCCCAGGAAACAAAAGGGGCCGAAATTAAAAGATGACGCTTTTCAGTAGTAATGCCTGCCCATCTGAATTAGTGAATTCCAGTGAAATTAAAACCCCACCCTGATTTCATTTAGGAACACATTGAAAAATTGAGCTCTTTGACAAAATGTTTACCTCAGATCTTAGAAGTAATCATTGGTGTATATCTATAGTTTAACAATGGGGCATGTTTTTATCCATTGTGTCTGAAAGTCTTTGTAAAGATCTTTGTAAAGTTTATTTTTTTTTAGTATTTTTTTAAAGATTTACTCTTGTTTATTTTACATAACAATAGTTATTTTTTATAACAATAGTTTCAACTGTAACATTTCAAGTTCAAAATCTTTAGCATTCCAAATGTGTTATACAGTCCACTGTTTTGTATCTCTAGGTGCGATAGAGGAGTTATCCTGGCACTGCCCATGTTTAAATACTTACAATCTCCATTTATAATAAATAAAATGCAATTTGCTTGCAGGAATTACAAATGCATTTTTATGGACTGTTTGTTATCTGCTTCCTCAGATACCCAGTGGAAAACTAAGAAATAATTTTAAAAAGGCACAAACTCTTTACTTAAGCTTCATTTTTAGAATTCTCTATCCTTCCCTACCTCTTTTACTTTTGTTAATTTGTCTTTTCTGTGTTGCATAAAAGTACAGAAACACAAAACTGGTTATTCTGGGCCGCTGATCCACAGCTTTTAAAATAAATGTTAGGGTGAAAAAAAAATGAAACGAAATGAGAAAAATGGACAGAGCAATTTTCAGTGAGCAGGTGCAGAAACCTCCTTTAAGTTAAGGTGGGTTTAAGAATGTTATTAAGAGGGGAAGAAGGCACTTCAAAAAGTAAATGTGATGTGATTTTTAACAAAAGTCATTTTAGGCACATGTTTGACTTATACATATCTGGGACATGCTTGCCAGAATAGTGGTGCCTGAAAGAAAGTCAGCTGTGAGTTGATGCAGAGAGGACAAATATTTGGAACTAGAGCCTGCTTGATGGAGTATGTTCAAGGGCTTTTCAGGGACTTTGCCTGTTAGCTCTGCACAGAGTCATCATAAGAAAGCCATGAGAAGAACAGGAGGGCCTGCTGAATCAAAGAATGTACATGATAATCTGTAGCTCTACTCAGCATTGACCAGCCTCTTATAAGAACAAAAGTTTACAGGGCTAAAGCAAAATTGTACAACCATAGTTGATAGACCTCCAGAATCTCTAGTCCTGGAGTTGTTATCCCTGAAATTTGATAACAAGCTGTCAAATAGTGGAGGGATCACTTTCTGTCTTGTTTACAATAAAAAGGAGATGAAAAGGATAAGACTTCATATAAGCTGAATACTATTAAAAATGTAATATCCAAACTGTTCATTTCCCCCCTGCAATTCTATGACTAAATCCAGATTCCATGACACACATGTGACAATATTATGTCGCAGCTCTACAACCTTTGCTGGTTTTTTTTCAAGCCATTAAACAGTTGCTAACTTTCTGTCTATAGTATGAAAAACTGTAGCATCTGCAACTGTAGGAACTGTGAATTATTCCTAAACTAGGTAAGTACTCCAAAAACAAGTCAATTTGGAGTTTTAAGTCAGTAGGCTTGCATTCCTTCAGTCAATACATTTCAAATTTGTGATAAAGGAGATGAATTAAGGACTTCTGATGTCTTTCCCTTCCCTAGTGCTTTATTCTAATTAACTTTTCCTAACCAGATGTGTGGGGATGGCAATTCCCAGAATTCCAAATTGTTATAAACATTTGTTCATCTTTTCTGGGAACTCTAGGAGTTGCAGTATCATGTAGGGCTTGTAAATATTCAGTTTGGAATTTTTATTTAAAGGCTATTCAATCAAATCTCTGAATCAATTTCCCAGTTGGATTTCCAAATGCAACTGAATTGTCAGATTGGACTTCTTTGAACTAATTGGGACATTTGTGCATGTGCAGAAATATTGTTTTTCCAAATCAAATAGATTTTCTAAAGTAAACAGATGCATTGGAGAGTCAGTTTGGTAGCTCCACTTGGGAGTACAAAATTGAGACTAGATTGGGGAAGACTAGTTCCCTAAAACACAAAGAGATATGGCTATGTAATATAACTACAGTACATAAATAGGGAAAGAAAATAAAGAGAGGAAATTCTTAAAAATAGTTGATGCTCATCTCCATTTTAAGTAGCAATTTGACCATCCTTAAATATATTCATGAAGCTTAAAGCTTTTCATGCGCCTATTTCAAGCTTTAGGCATTTGTCTTACCTTGAAAACTACAATAAAGGGGCTTTAAAACATACGAAGCTTTCTGATCCCGACAAATATGTCCTGGATAGAGCACAGTTAAACAGAGGGACACAGTTACACTTTTAAAAAAAATATTTATTAAATTTATATGATGCCCGTCTCATTGTTGAAGTGACTCTGGGTGGCTTACAAAATGATAAAAAAATAAACATAAAAAGAGTTAAAAATTAATGAGACTTAAATAGGGAAAAAATTAGTGTGTCCTCTTGATTAGTTTTACACATTTCAGATGGTCAGTTAAACAACTGATATATATTACAGGGATATTCTGATAAAAAGCATATATAGAGAAAGTAATATTTTGTGATTAGCTGTACACAGCTGGGCAAAACAAGGAAAGAAAGCTGATACCTCCATACAGTTTTTAATACAGGAATAGCGTATGTAAAGAAACAAACTAAAATAATAAAGCATTCCATTTGCCTCTCCCATATAGAGAGAGTATTGACTGATAAGGAACAAATGAAACAAAACTGTATTGTATATACATATAACTGTTCATGCAGATGGACTTACCATGATGGGTTTCACCAAGCTTTCCTCTTGGGCTAGAATATCTTATTCTTCTTGCTAAATGGTATTTAAGAGCATAAAATACTTTTTATGAAAATGCTTTTCAAGGCTAAATTACATTGAAAGCCTTTTCTATAGCCCACATTGCTATTTAGGAGAGCATGTTATTTCTTTTTAATTTGCTCATTCATTCCTGAATAACTTTTCATAGGACTCTAGACACTGCAGCGTGACAGCTAAACCAAGGAGCATCGGATGCAATGGAATTGCTCTACAAGCAACCTTGCCAAAGGCCCTTTTTCACTGCACAAAGCTGGCTCCATCTTTGTATATTGAGAGAGCTAAATCAATGTTAAATGCTTGGCTCTTTTTACAGGACAATGACCAGGACCTAAGCTGTGTCCTTCCTTGTTTGATTGACACTTGAAACGTTGAGTCGGAATCAGCCAGAGGCACTGCTACAAGCTTGATGCCTCTGCTGGGGATAACAACTGGTGACATCTGCAGAAAGGCCGACAAAAGGCAGTTGAAAGCTGTGTTTGTTGCCTTCCCCTCTCAGATCTCGGCTCTTTCATGGAGATCCTTCCTTGCTTTAATATTATGATTCAGCACCTGGCTCTTTTGAACCTTGCTTTAGACTTCAAAAGACGAGGTGGTATTAACAAACATGAAACAAAAAAGTGGCAGTAGTTTGATTTACTCTTGTTGTCTTATCAAGGGGGGGTGGGTGTCACCAGCTGCCACTTTCTGTCATCTTTGGAACCATTATCATTTCTCTAAAATCTAAAAGACTCCATTTAATAATAGCTTTGAATACAAGCGAGATCAGTAACATATATGGTTCTTGGATGGCGAGACCATCAAGTGAATAGAAAGATGTTGCCAAAAAGAAAAAAAGCATAAAACAAAGCAAAACCTAAGCAGATTTTTTTTCAAGAAGCTTGTAGTACTTTATGTGTATTGACCTTGATTTCAGCATTAAGCAAATCAAACCCAGTTGAATTTTCTTTGTATACGCACACGTGAGTTCTATTTTGCATTTTCCTTGAGACCTTTCTTTTTTGTTCTGTTGAGGACTAAACTGTTCCAAGGCAAAAGGGGAGGGGAGAAAAAGCTTTCAGACAGAAGTTAGCATAAATTATCAAGAAGTGAAGACTTGCATTCTCAGTGAAATGTAGGTCAAATATTCCAAATGGAAACTAGTTTCCTTGGAAAAGGGAAAATGCAAGCTACCTGAAACCAATCATTCATTTGGTACAGGCTGGCAATGGCTCAACAGATGATTAAAGACCTGGAGACAAAAACATATGAAAAATTGTTATGCCCACACCCATAATTCAATGCCCCCCATGCCCCGCCCCCTATGCATGCATGCATGACCACTCCGCATTCCTCCCGCTTTTGGCACACAATGGCAAAAAGGTTACCGGTTGGTTCAGTAGGCCCATTTTTCACCCTCCCCAGGCTCCAGAGTCTTTCTTGGAGACTGGGAAGGGCGAAAACAGCCTTCCCCACTGCCCTGGGCCCATTTCCCGACTTCCGATGGGCACAGAAGGCCTAAAAATCAGCTGGCTGGTGCATGCATGTGCACAGGAGCTGAGCTAAGGCAATGCTCACGTGCCCACAGATCTGGCTCCATGTGTCATCATGAGTATAGGGTTTTCTTCTTGAGCAAGGGTTGGACCAGAAGACCTCAGCTCTATTGATTGATTGATTGAAAGGGCTATTTCCTTGATCTGAATGAAACTGAGATTTTTGCAAACAGACAGGTGCTTGATCACTGAACTAGGCTCAAAATAGGCACATTCTTATTGGAGCATAATTCATACCCATCCAGAGAAATTTCAGAAATGAAGAGGGACAATTAAGTGACTTTATAAGAAAGGCAAGAACACCTTCAATACACTCTTTTGAAAACACTTATGATTGTTTTTAATCAGAAAGATGCCTTAACTTCTTGAAACCTTGTAAAAACATGTCAAAGGTATGTACCAGAGATAGCCTTTTCAAAGTTGCTTTTAAAGTTGTTGTCAATCATTTAAGCTTACCGGTATTGTCCAGTGGGCTATTCTCATGTTTAATATTTTGTATTTTACTTTATTAAGTGTTTAGAGGAGATATGCTGCATATTTAATATATATTTATTCTGGGTTGTTGTATAATCAGCCAGATGTTTAGACTGGATTTGACATTTTTATCCATTTATTAAGTCCATGTAGTTAATCTTCACATGGTCCTCACCAATTGTTGATCTTCCTTGCTCTTTTCTCTACCATTTCTGCTATTATTGCAAGTTCTTTCAATAAAGTCCCCCCTCTTCTCCACTTCCTTTACCCAACCTGCATTCTTCTATTTCTTTGGATTACCCCTTAGCTGCCTTCAGAACTTGACTGTTTCTTTTTTGTCAGATCTTGACTGGTTCACTGTCTCTCTTTTGATGGATTGTAGAAACGTTTCTTATATTGACTGAAACTGGAGATTTTACCTATAGTGATGCTAAGTTAGCATGCAATTCGAGTTTTGTATCTGTTGATCTTCTTGGCTATAGCTAATTTGGTACTTTATTATTTCCCATGCTTCCTTAATCTTTCCTGTTTCTAGGTGAGATTTCTTGATAGGTACCAATTACCATTGGTATTATCTTTGCTTTCTTTTATTACTATTGTTATGGTTGGTTGCAAAGTCAGACAAATGTTTATTTATTTATTTTATTTTATTAAATTTTTATACCGCCCTTCTCCTGCTGGACTCAGGGCAGTGCACAGCCTAGAATAAAAAACATCCCAATACAAAATTTAAAATTTTAAAAGAATTAAACAAATTTTGGCCCAAAATTTAAAACCTCCCGACTAAAATCCATTTACAATTAAAAATATCTAAGGGGGGGGGGGGTACGCCAGCCCAGCTTGATGAAATAGAAAAGTTTTGAGGGCACGGCGAAAAGCACAGAGATCTGGTATCCTACATATCTCTGGGGGCAGGTCGTTCCAGAGGGCAGGTGCTGCCACAGAGAAGGCCCTCCCCTTGGGGGTCACCAGCTGACATTGCCTGGCTGATGGCACCCTGAGGAGTCCCTCTCTGTGGGAGAGAACTGGCTGGTGGGAGGCTATCGGTGGCAGAAGGCGGTCCCATAAGTACCCAGGCCCTATGCCATGGAGCGCTTTGAAGGTGGTAACCAACATCTTGAAGTGCACCCGGAAGACCACCAGAAGCCAATGCAGCTCGCGCAGGAAGGGTGTCACATGGGAGCACCCCATCTCTCTCATAATCCCCCGCGTGGCCACATTCTGCACCAGTTGGAGCCTCTGGGTGCTCCTCAAGGGGAGCCTCATGTAGAGAGCATTGCAGTAGTCTAGGCGGGAAGTGACAAGTGCCTGAGTGACTGTGTGTGAGGAGTCCTGATCCAGAAAGGGACGCAACTGGCGAATCAAGTGAACCTGATAAAAAGTCCCCCTGGCCACGGCTGTCATATGCTCTTCTAAAGACAGACGTGCATCCCGGAGGACGCCCAAGTTGCGAGCCCTCTCCGTGGGGGCCAGTAACTCACCCCCAATAGCCAGCGATGGCCCCAGCTGGCTATATCGGGATGCCGGAAGCCACAGCCACTCAGTCTTGGAAGGGTTGAGTCGAAGCCTGTTTCTCCCCATCCAGACCCGCACAGCCTCTAAGCACTGGGACATCACTTCAAGGGCATTGTTGGGATGGCCTGGGGTGGAGATGTACAGCTGAGTATCGTCAGCATACTGATGGAACTCCACCCCAAAACCACGGATGATTTCGCCCAGTGGTTTCACATAAATGTTGAACAGAAGTGGTGACCCCTGCGACACCCTTTACACTGGATTAGGCATGTCTTTATTTTTAATCTATTTTTATTTTATTAAAAAAAAGTTAAAATAAAACACCAAAGGTTTTTTAAAGAAAAAACAAAACAAGACAAAACAAGCAAGGCATTAAAAAAGAAAAAAAGTGCACTGAAAAATTAACACTTATACACATATTGTCCCCCCAGTTGAATACTGGTTAATATATTACAACAATATTAGTTTTCCCCCTTGTGAAACAAGCCCAAATGATTTTAAACTACTAAACTACTAATGCTATTTGCAAGTTAACCTGTCATCTATATACTATGTTAATGATAAAATAGTTAACAGGAATAATAATAATAATAATAATAATAATAATAATAATAATAATAATAATAATAATAAACAAGTGTCAACTTTGAACCGAACCTGGCATTTTCCTTTAAAATTCCAAAATCCTCTGTTAACAAACTGTTATTTTAATCAACTCATAGAAAATTTACCATGGCTTCTTAACTATCCCAAATTATCCCAAGAATTAACACTGATTGGTCCTCGATCAAATATCCATGTTTGTTTCTTAATATCTTTTCTTATCAATTGTTGTCTGATTAAATACAATAAGTCCAGTCTACAAAGCTAGTCTATCTTCCCCCCAAAAGATGAAATGACATTGTTCCCCAGTTAAATGTGATAAACCCATTCCCAAATCTTCTTCAATTCACTTTAAAAAGTCCACTTTATCACTTACCACTCAGACAGTTTTCTGTGTATAAAAGTGCAGACCTGAACTTCAGGGAGGCATATGGAGTAGATTCTATTATTTCTAATTCTATATTTCCATATTTTTCCCCAGCAAATCTACTCTTTCAAATCACATTCTTTTGGTGAGTTTAATGTATTTATAGTCACTTGCCTCTGAATGTTTTCCACAGCCTTTATGAGTTCATCAAATTTTTTATAAAAGCTTTCAGCTGAGAATTGCATGTTGCCAGTCTTCTTTTGTGTCAGCCTCCTTCCCTTGTCTGTAATCGGATACATTGTTGTTCTACATAGTAATAAAAGAGTTCTTTAAAGCTGAATAAGAAAAAAGTCAAATGACCAGGGAAGATATTTTGATATTTCAATATCAAAAATTAAAAATTAAAATAAATTCTAAACTTTTTGCAAATTGATAAAACACAAAATCCCTGTACTGAATGCCCAATAAAAATGTAAATCAAATAAAAGCACTTTCACTATCCAAAGACATGCCAAGTTATTCAAAACAGCAAAAATCAAAGGAAGTAAAAAACCCCAAACAATTAGAGCCCAGCAGGAGGTTAAAATTGGTCAACTTTTAAAAAGTAAAAAGCAAAGTAAAACAGAGGATTCAAAAAGTGAAGGTAAAACCCATGCCTACTTAAGAAAATGAATTATTATAGAAAATAATTTTTTACAGATTTTGAACATGTCTTAAAAGAGATGGCACATGTTGAATATAGCTTCCATATTTTAATGTGAAAAATATTACTGAATTTTATTTGTCCAAAATTTATAAACGTGTTAACTTTTCTGATCTTATGTGCAATCCTCAGCAATATAGTGCCAGTTCTGCTCTCAGAATATGATGCTTACAAGTACCATATTCACCTGAAAGATAAAAAAAGTTATAAAAAATAAATGGCTTTATTTCTATAAAAAAGAAGAAAGAAAGAAAATGGACTGCTGAGACGAAGATATATGCCTAGAACTGCGCATACATCAAAACTCCCCTTCCCGGGGAGGTCCATAGTCACCCAAAAGCCATCTTGGGTCATTCCTAAGTGCTCCCATTCAAATCCAGGGAGCAGCACTGCCAGAGAACTAGCTTTGGCAAGAAAATCAGCAGATCATCGGTAAGAGAGAAAAATTACCTTACCATTCAGCAGCCATCTTAGTGGGGAATTTGGCATTTCTAGCTATTTATCAAATCCTTCCCAAGGACCTGGAATAGGCAGATGTTATTATTACTGTATACACAATATTTAAAGTCATATTATGGTTCTTTAGCTAGGGTTGATGCCCTTTATATACATTACATTTTTCGCAAGAATCTAGTATGTCTTAATGTATCAGCATAGTAAACACTACGTGCGGATCCAAGCACTATGGCTTTTTGTAATTGACAGATGGAAATTTTGTCAATGAGTAGATTTTCTAAGTCCAAATTTTTTAGTATGGCACCCAGTGTGTTGATAACCACCAGGAACTGGTTTATGCTAGTTTTTAAATTTTCAATTTTATTGATTCTGGGTTTTAAATTGGAAATGCCGATGATTTAATTTATGTTAGTTTTTTCTTAACTTTTGTATTATATGTGTTTTAAATTTGGCTGTCCACTGCCCTGAGTCCCCCTGGGCAGAAGGCAGTATATAAATTGAATTAATAAATTAATTAATAAATGCCATAATTTTTCATTTCAGTTTTCAGATATTGATACTTTGTGATACACCAATTATTGGTCCTCAGTTCTATTATTCCCTAATACTACCGTATCAATTATCACACTATGATTATGATTGTTACGAATGCCATCCATTGGGAGCCTATAAAATTCCCTTCTCTGTCACAGTGCCTGCTTTTTGGAATGAGATGCTCCGAGACTGAACTGCCCCCACCCTGCTGGTGTTTCAACATGCCCTGAAGAAATGTTCTTTGCCCAAATCTTTAGTGAGGATGACCACTACTACCACCACCAAACACACAAAGTTTTAAATTATTAAAGTCCCAGTTCTTATCCTTTAAAAATAAATATTCCTGAGTCTGGTAGCTGCTCTGGTTTTAAGAAAGTCTGAAATAAAGATGGAATTGTATTAGATTCACATTTCCATGCAAATCTACCAAGTTTTGTTTAGTTTAAACTAAACTAAACTACCAAGTCTATATTCTCCCCAAACAATGACTTAACTAAAAATATCCTCTGGTATTTACACTTCTCCAATTTTTTGTGAGGAAGTTGTTTTAGCCGCATTGACCTATTAAGAGGAATTGCACAAAATGTGAACTTAAGGAAAAATGTGCATAAAAATATGTAAAATGCACACAAAACTGATACAGAAATGAAGAAAAATAAACTAAAATCAAGCATAATAAATGTTCTAATCATAAGATAGGATAGGACAGGGGTGTCAAACTCAATTTCATTGAGGGCCACATCAGGGTTGTGTTTGATCTCAGGGGGTCAGGGTGGGCATGGCCAGCTTGACATCACTCGTGTCGGGGACCCTCCTGAGCTCAGTTTTCACTGGCAGATGGTTGCAGGAAACCGTCACAGCCGAAAATGGAGTTCGGGAGCCCGTTTTTGCTGGCAGAGGCACTGTCGGCTGGTCCCTCACTGTTTCCAGGGTGGTCCCACAGGCCAGATCTAAGCACCCCATAGGTGGATCCAGCTCCCAGGCCTTGAGTTTGACACCCCTGAGATAGGATGTATTTAAAAAAAAACAAACAATTTGAACAGTTCAAGCATTACTTGAATAAATAATGCTGATGTAAAAAGTTATCTATGGCTTGAGTCTGCAACCAATAACAAACTTTCTTAACTGCCTTCAAATTCCTAAAATTTAAACAATTGTGGGTGTTGATGGAATCTCTCTGAACCATTGGTAATTTTTCGCTTTCATTTCCTCATCTTCCCAAGAGCCTTGAAGATTCCAGGCATCTGCTCTTCTTAATGCAATAAACTTAATTATTGACATCAGCCGTAACCTCAGTCGACATCCAGGTTCATCAATGTTTTCCCAGTAGATTTCCTATATTAGCCGATTATTTTGGTCTATACTTTTCTACTCTGATTATATGATTTCCTAACAAGCAACAAGACAGTGAAGGAATTTGATTTTAAATGAATTGAAGTTGTGCATGTATTATGCCCTTTGTGATTTTGGCAGGTGTTCTGTGTACTCAGCTCAAGCTTTGGACTTTGTGATTGTGACACACCAGTTTGTACTTGGATATTGCACAAAATTGGTATCTCTGAGATGACTAGAGGGCAACTTTCTCTTAAATATTCTATTGCCAAGACTAAATTTCTGACTGTTTAGTTTGGAAGAAAAAAAATATCATCAAAGAATTGTATTATTTAGACCTAGAAATGAGGAGTCAGCAGAAGTCTGAAATCAATTAAAACAAGATATATTTCCAACAAACCAATGAAGTAATTCATATTTTTGTAGCATTAAGCTCAAATGTCTTTATACAAATAGATTTCTATTTAGAAAAGTGTTACCCTGAAACAAGAAAGATGATCAGATGGTCATCCAGGTCTTGCTGAACTACAGTTCCCAGAAGCTCTAGCAAGCATGGCAATAATGAGTTGAATTATTTGGGTGCTCTGGAAAAAGTTTGGACATAGAGTTTGAGAGGAGTTATGTATTAAAAAGGAAGTTTTTTCAATTGCACTTTCCCCATTTTCATGTTTCTGAATTGCAAAGGCAAACATGATATATTCAAACAGGCCTCTCTTCATATTAATTGCTGGACATTAAGGCATTAGACAACCAACTATCCTTTCTCCTATAACAATTCCTTGTGATTTTCCATCAGTGTTTTTCTTAATTTCACATTTTTTCCTTAAAACGAATAGCTTCACCATTACATGTAATGGAATATCCATCAAACAAAGTTCCTGAACTGAATGGCAAAGTCAGATTAAATCTGATAATCAAATGGAATAACTTCTACTAAATTGAACAATTTGTATATTCTTGGGGATGGGTAGAAATGAGATTTTTCTACATTGATTCAAAATCTGATTCTGCACTGCAGCCTTAATTGCTTTTCTCCCTTGTGGCTCTTGTTTGTTTCAGAATAACAGAATTGGAAGAGGTCTTCTAATCCAACCCCTTGAAATGGGCATATCATTTCAGACAATGACTGAACAACTGTCCATTCTCTTCTTAAAAACCTCCATTTATTGAGTACCCACAACTTCTGAAGTCAAGCTGTTCCACTGATCAAATATTCTAATTGTCAGGAAATTACTCCTTATTTCTAGATTGGTTGTCTCCTTGATTAATTTCCATCCATTGCTTTTTGTCCTGCTTTCAGTTACTTTGGAAATAGGTTGACCCCATTTTCTTTGTGAAAGCCCCTAATATATTGGAACACTGCTATCATGTCACCCCTCATCCTTCTTTTCATTAGAGTAGACATATCCAATTCCAGCATTCATTTTTTTCATATGCTTTAGCCCCCAGCCCCCTAATCATTTTTGTTGCTCTTCTCTGCACTCTTTCTAAAGTCTCAAAATCTTTTTTATATCATGGTGATTAAACCTGGATGCAATATTCCAAATGTGGTTCTTACCAAGGCATTTTAAAGTGGTACTAACACTTGAGGAGATATTGATTCTACCTTACTGTTCATGCAGCCCAGTGGTGGGTTTCAAATTTTTTTTCTGCTGGTTCTGTGGGTGTGGCTTGGTGGGCGTGGCATGCCTTGGTGGGCATGCCTTGGTGGGCATGGCAGGGGAAGGATACTTTATTTATTTATTTATTATTGGATTTCTATACCGCCCTTCTCCCTGAGGACTCAGGGCGGTGTACAGCCAGAATTAAAAAACATGCAGGACAAATATTAAAAACAATTAAAAGATATATAAATTTGGCCCAATTAAAACTCACTACCAATTAAAACATTTAAAACATTTAAAAAACATTTAAAAATTTCTTCTCAAGCCAGCCCGGCTTGCTTGAAAAAATGGGTTTTAAGGGCACGACGGAAGGCACGGAGGTCTTGGATTCTCCTTATCTCTGGGGGCAGCTGATTCCAGAGGGTAGGTGCCCCCACAGAGAAGGCCCTCCCCCTGGGGGTCACCAGCCTACACGGTTTGGCTGATGGCACCCCGAGGAGGCCCTCTCTGTGGGAGCGGACAGGTCGATGGGAGGTCGTCGGTAGCAGCAGGCGGTCTCGGAGATAGCTAGGCCCTTTGCCATGGAGCTCTTTAAAGGTGATGACCAGCACCTTGAAGCGCACCCGGAAGACCACCGGGAGCCAGTGCAGCTCATGCAGGAGCGGTGTTACATGGGAGCGCCATGCTGCTCCTGTCACTACCCGCGCTGCTGCGTTCTGGACCAGCTGGAGCCTCCGGGTGCTCCTCAAGGGGAGCCCCATGTAGAGAGCGTTGCAGTAGTCAAGGTGAGAGGTGACGAGGGCGTGAGTGACTGTGCACAGGGAATCCCGATCAAGAAAGGGCTGCAACTGGTGAATCAGGCAAACCTGATAAAAGGTCCTCCTGGTTACAGCCGCCAGATGTTCCTCCAAAGACAGCTGCATATCCAGGAGGACTCCCAGATTGCAAGTCCTCTCTGTGGGGGCCAACGACTCGCCCCCAATAGTCATTGATGGAGTCAACTGACTATATCGGGATGCCGGGAGCCACAGCCACTCAGTCTTGGAAGGGTTGAGCTTGAGCCTGTTCCTCCCCATCCAGACCCGCACAGCCTCCAGGCACTGGGACATCACTTCAAGGGCATCGTTGGGGTGGCCTGGGGTGGAGATGTACAGCTGGGTGTCATCAGCGTAGTGGTGGTATCTCACCCCAAAGCCACGGATGAACTCACCCAGCGGCTTCACATAAATGTTGAACAGAAGGGGCAAGAGGACCGATCCCTGCGGCACTCCACAAATGAGAGGCCTCGAGGTCGACCTCTGCCCCCCTGCCAACACAAACTGCGACCTGTAAAGTCTCCATTGCCACCCCACTCCAGGGGAAGGATAAAGTAAAATCTCTATTCCCTCCACAATCCGGGGGAAAGTTATTGCAAAATCCCCATTTCCTCTCGATCAGCTGGGACTCGGGAGGCAGAGAATAGATGGGGGTGGGGCCAGTCAGAGTTCGGTTCTCCAAACTACTCAAAATTTCCACTACCGGTTCTCCAGAACTGGTCAGAACCTGCTGAAGCCCATCTCTGATGCAGCCTCTCCTAAGGGAATTTCTGAAATTGCAGTCCATGTTGTAGCAGGTTGGTAGGGAGGCTTGGCTGGGGCTCAGCCTGAACTAGGGCCACCGCAAGAACTAATTGGCTGTTCCTCTACTTCTTTCCTTTCTCATCATGGAGAGAAAGCAAGCCAGGGTGAAATGCTCCCGGTTCGGATTGGATCGCCCGATCCGGTAGCGATGGCGGGTGGTGGTTCAGAGAACCAGTAGCAAAAATCCCTGCCCCCCCCATGCCCAGCTGAGCCACGCAATTATCAGAGGCTGTTTTTTTTACTTTTAAAAGCATTTTTTCTACAACCTCTTAGGCTAAAGAGGTTGTAGGAAAAAAAATGCTTTTAAAAACCTCTGACAATCCCAGCTGAGTTGCCTGATTGACAGAGGCTTTTAAAAGCATTTTTTTCTGCAAGCACTTCGGCCAAAGAGGTTGTAGAAAAAATGCTTTTAAAAGTAAAAAAAAAAGAGCCTCTGATGATTGCATGGCTCAGCTGGGATCATCAGAGCCGTTTAAAAGCATATTTTCTACAACCTCTTCGGCCAAAGAGGTTGTAGAAAAAAAATGCTTTTAAAAACCTCTGACGATCCCAGCTGAGTTGCCTCTTTGGCCGAAGAGGTTGTAGAAAAAATGCTTTTAAAAGTAAAAAAAAAAAAAAAAATTGGCCACGCCCACCCAGTCACGTTACCCACCACCACCAAGCCATGTCCACAGAACCGGTAGTAACAAATTTTACATTTCACCATTGAGGCAAGCCCTCTTGGCTGGCTGCTGTGAGGTCTGGTTTACTAGTTCCTGTTGTTTTCCTTTAAGGAGTGTTCTCATCTCCAGGTCTGGATGCCTTTACTTAATTTTCCTTAATGTTCACACAGTGGAGGCCTTCATTCCTCTCCTCCTGATTTATCTCCTTTGACACTAACATAGACTTTCCTTTTTCTCCTTCTTGTGGTGCTGTTGTTCTGCCGCTGCAATAATCAAGAAATAGGAAACAGGAACTTGTTCTATGGCTCTTTGGAGGAATGTAGGATCAACTCTGTAACAAGGAATAGCTGTTAGTTCAGCTTCATGGGGAAAACAACAATATTCCTACACTGCAACCTAAAAATGTTAAACAAAAAAATAAAAGGAATCTTTGCAGTTTTATGGGCAGGATGAGAAAGAAAGGTTACTGATGGAAAGGGTGATCACTGAAAGATATCAGGGTTGCATTTGGAGCATGGGCTTTTAGTGTTGAGGACAGTAGTTTGGCTTACTGGGCCATCATTGAATCAAGTGCAATTTAGAGTTGGTTCAGCTACTAGAATGCTGTGAACTGGTAGAGACCATCCCATCCGAAGAGCTTAAAACAGCTTAAGTCAGAAATCAGCAGTTTTGAATCAAAGTTGGAAAAGATCAGTGGAAGGTGCATTTGCAATGGCCTGGGAGTGAGAAGAAGACAATACTATTCCTGTACTCAGGATGTGGTAAGTGGCCCATAGTGGCAATGGGCCAAGCAGAAACAGCAAATCTGCCCTTAATCAAATTGACCCAATTCACTGATTAAATTTAGATGCCCAAACTGAAACTGATCGATTTTCTGAAACCATTTAAATTGTCAAATCATGTAGGGCTGATTTTCTGCATTGTTTGTGATTCCAATCAAAGAGCCGTTGATTTGTATACTATATCCATGTGTGAATTGCTGTTTTTGTTTACCTGGAGTCAGTGTACACATTCAGTTACCAGGGCATGATAAATGCTTCTGTCACATTAACCTATTTTTTCTGTAAATCCATTATAGATTCCCCTATCCCGCAATTGCACTAAGATATGATAGGATTCTTATGAAAATAGCTTCATGCAAATACTCAGCCATTAAATAGCAGCAATACATCATGTGCATAATTGTAAATGTTCATATCTCAAACTGGGCCCTTGGTACTAAATGCATGATAATGAACTCAGGTTCAGACTATAATGTAATGAATACACTTGGGACCAAACTTTCATTCGTTGCCATGTTTGCCTTGGGCTACATTACCATGGAGCATCCTGTTTGTTACCAAGTGTTAATTAATGTGTGATATAAAATTGAGGATTTAAAAGAAATGTCCATAGAGAACCTCAATATATTGTCTACTGATGATCTGTGGCTTACTGAGGCTTTGTGAGTGAGTCACAAGGATGTTAAAGGCTGGATTTGGGGCAGATGAAATCAGATTCAAGTATAACAAACATCCTGAAGCATGCGGCAAATTATCTAGATCATGAAAGGTACTGGCAGATGGATCTCTCTAATCTCTCTCTCTGTCTCTTTCTCTCTCACACACAGAGTCGTACACATTTTTGCTTTGATCGCTTCTTTTCACTGAAAAGTTTGGAGGTACTGTATCACCAAGGAATAAAACAGATGGAAGAAAGATGATTTTAAAAAATACTTTTGTGTCATAGACAGACACATTGCCCATGTAACCAGGACAAAAAAGAGTCTGGAAATCTTGCTGTAGCTGATGAGTTGGGTTTCATTTCTCAGAAGGAGGTCAATCAAGGATCTAGTAAGGATCCAGCTGCTTTGAGGCAAGCTTACCAGCAGGAGGCTAACTCAGGCCAGATCCAACTTCTTTGAAGCTGGCTACAGCAAAAAGATAAAAGATGGCATAATCAGGCAAAGAAGCTGTAGTACTTGTTCTAAGTCTAAGCGATGGGTCTTCTCATTATACCTTCTTGTTTTCAAAGTGATGCATAAGAGTATTTCGGTATTATTTCCATGAATACTTGTAGGGAAGAGGGAAGATGATGGAGTACAAATGAAGGGACTCTTCAGCCTATTATACAAAATAACTATTGAGCTCACAGACCACAGCTTTGCATTTCTAGCGTGCAGATATTTTATATGTTATTTGATATTAGCTGCAAGAAAAGAGAAGGAATTAAAAACATCCCAAGATCTTGCAATCATGGATATTTACAGGGGGCAAGATGGGCCCAGGATAACATATGCATCTTGATGTAACTTACATACTTGCACTGGATGCCATGATGCAAAGACCAATATATAATTGCATTACTTGCAATGACATTATGATGCAGTTGTTATCATTTTGATATCATTATTATGGATGGCCATGCCTGCAAGCAAACCTTATTTACATTTCTATCATTATCCAAGGGTTCCAAAGTAGCTCCATGTTTTGTTTAAACCCTGGGCTAGCCAATTCAACTGGAGAGGGGGAACTTGAAGTTTGATGAGCCTCTGCACCATGTAGTTAAAAGTGTTGGGTTCAGACTGAGGTAACTCAGCCATGGAAACACTGAGAACTAATCATTCTCAGACTACTTCCCTCACAGGGTAGTTTATGAATAAAATGAAGAAACACTCCCTTATATCCTGCCTTCAGATCTAAAATAAAAGCAATATCACTTAGATATACTACTTCATAGTGCTTTATAGCCCCCTCTAAGTGGTTTACAGAGTCAGCATATCACCCCCAACAATCCAGGTCCTCATTTTACCGACCTCAGAAGGATGGAAGGCTGAGTCAACCTTGAGTCAGTGAGGATCAAACTCCTGGCAATGAGCTGAATTAGCCTGCAATACTGCTTTCTAACCACTGCGTCACCATAGCTCCAAAGGGGGATTATACCATATCTAACAATAATTACAAACAAGGTAACCAATTCAATTTTTGACATCATTCATGAAGGCTAGACATCTTCTTAAACACATATGCTTTAGATTCCACAATAAATGCTTGGCCAAATGGATTGTTGCTTCATTCTGCACTCCAAAGAAGGAAAACCTAGGAGAATTTTTCCTAGGGCTTCAAGTACTCTAGTAAATATGTATCCAAGATTTTGTTTAATTCTCAAAACAAACTCAATTTTTGTTTCTAAGAGTGCAACCCTTAATGGACATATAAGTGTCACCCTTTCCAGGAAGGCTACTGACAATGGCATGCTTCCAGCTGCAACTTGGTACATACTACAAAAGGCATTAATAATATGCCACTTGTGGCAAAGAGCATGTTCATCTAACATGGTCCAGGGCTCCCTTGAATTCCATGACCATACAGAATAACAGAATTGGAAGGGAGCTTGGAAATTTTCTAGTCCAACCCACTGCTCAAGCAGGAAACTTTATATCATTTCAGACAAATGGTTATCCAATTTCTCCTTAAAGATCTCCAGTATTGGAGCGCATATAACTTCTGGAAGCAACTTGTTTCACTGATTAACTGTTCTAACTGTCAGGAAATTTCTCCTTAGTTTTAGGTTGATTCTCTCCTTGATTAGTTTCCATCCATTGCTTCTTGTCCTGCCTTCTGGTGCTTTGGAAAATAGATTGAACCCCTCTTCTTTGTGGCAGCCCCTCAAATATTGGAACACTGCTATCATGTCACCTCAGTTCTTCTTTTCATTAAATTAGACCTACCCAATTTCTGAAACCGTTCTTCATATGTTTTATCCTTCAGTCCCTTAATCATTTTTGTTGCTTTTCTCTGCACTCTTTCTAGAGTCTCAACATCTTTTTTATATTGTGGTGAGCAAAGCTGGATACCTCGCACATGCCCAAGATGGCGACTCCCGATGGAGCTCCGGTTTTACGGGGGTAATGTCCTGACAGTTGGGGGTCCTTAGGGCCAATTACCCATCTATGGCCCATGGTGTGTTGAGAGGGCTGATTTGCCAATCTGATGGGAGCGTTTTTGGCTCCGGAAGACCTTCTAGGAGAGCAGTTTTGTGGCTTCGCTCTCTGAAACAGCTTATAATGAGACGGGCGGTGCTGGTGGGATTTGAGTCAGCGAATTTGAGCCGATAGCTTCGTGACAGCCGGCCCTACATTCATCAGAGGCTACCGGATGGATGGCGATATAAGGCTGCGATGACTGTCTGGCACCCTGGGCTGACTTCTTTAGACACTTGGCAAGATTGGAGGTTGCCTGCAGAGGCCAACAGTGGGCGAAATCAACGCGGAGGAGGCCGATGGTGGTGGCAGTTTAAAATTCCAAAATGGCGCCCGAAATAGCAGTTACAGTTGGCGGTTACAGGCAGCAAAAACCAAAGCAATTTAGAGACCAAAGAGGCCTCAGAAAGGAGAATAGGGACCTTTTTTATTTATTTTCAACTGATCTCCTGGGCAATGGAAAGATGCCAATCCTTCCATTGTTGGGCCAGCTCTGGATTACCTCCCAGAGGCCTCCCCCCTCTCTTTCTATAGGGGGGGGGTTAAACCTTCATGCATAAAAGACCTAAAGAAAGCTAAGGAGATTAGAAATGATTGTTATGTCTATCATGGGGGCTTTGCTTCTACAAAGTGACTGCCTTATTCCATCTCCCCTCCTGTATTTTTATCTCCTATTGCCCTTTTATGACCGGATATTCGGCTTTTTTGTGAATCATTTGCTATCCAGGTTTGTTGTTTCCTGTATATCAGGATGAGAATTTCCTTACTTTTATTTCATCTGAGTCTCCCTGGATTTTCGCCTACTATATATATTTCCCACAGACTATCCGTATCTCTAATCTCAAGGATTGGCTATTCCAACAATGCCTAGGTACAACATTGAAAGAACAGGACTATAACTGCTGTTTTTCTCCCTTATATCTGGTTGCTGTGAGAGGGTGATCGATGTTCACATCTGAGTTCAAAATGGCTCTTTCTACCGCTGATATGAGAGTTCAGCGGGACTAAAATGACTTGTACCTCTAATTGATACTCTCTCCACAGGACCCTGTAAAACTAGGACATGCCTACCAGCTACAGACTATCTAGCTACAAAATGTACTCATTGGGAGAACTCCTCAAACTGCGAGATGCCCCCCTCTCGCAGGTCTGGCCCTCTTCTTTATCGAGGGCCTATCTCGATGACGGACTTTGGAGTCCGGAGAGATGGCATACAGCAAAAAGAGGGTTATGGGGTTTTTTAGGGAAATTTCTTAATAAGATTTTAAGGGATTTTGGGAGGGGGGTAGATTACGTGGGTTCGGGGGAAGACCTGCGGGGGAGGGTATCTGGGCCAGCCGTAGGGCGTGCATGGGAGGTGTGAACTCTGGGGTCAAGGAGATGATTAGATCTTACGATACAGATGCCCATAACATTGATACTGTAGGTGGGAGGGGCAGATATGGTGGGGGCAGGGGGCCACATCATCCTACGGGAGTGCGTCCTCGCTGTTTACAAGCAGTGGCGCGCTCCGACCCTCAAAGCTCTTCTCGTTCCCCAGGTTGTACGGAACCTCGGGCCCCAGGCCTTCGGCTGATGCTGTGCAACACCAGGTCCGTGGTAAATAAAGCCCCCCTCATTTGTGATCTTATTCAGGAGGGGGGTGCGGACCTGGCGGGTACTACGGAGACCTGGTTGGGCCAGGAAGGGGGAGCCCCCCTTGTTGATATGTGCCCACCAGGTTTCCGTGCTTTCCATCAACCAAGGTCTCAGGGGAGGGGCGGAGGGGTGGCGGTTGTTATTAACGAAGGTCTTGGACCAAGGGAGGCCACTGTTCCTCAGACGGCTGGATGTGAGTCCCTTCTTGTGAAGTGGGTTCATAGGGTGCAGTTGGGCTTGCTAGTCATGTACCTGGCTCCCTGCCATGTGGCAGCAGCCCTGCCTGAGCTGCTTGATGTTATAGCCGCGGTGGCTGTTGACACCCCCAGGCTTATGGTCATGGGGGATTTTAACCTGTCATCAGTTGGCGAGACATCTGAGGTGGCTCGGGAGTTCATGGCTTCCATGACGGCTATGGACCTGATCCAGTTAATTTATGGCTCTACTCACATGGGGGGACACACACTGGACCTTGTTTTTGTCTCTGGACAGTGGTTGAGTGATCTCGAGATAGGGGATATAGTGATTGAACCCTTGTCATGGTCAGATCACTCCCTCCTTCGCCTGGACCTTCGAACTGCCACACCCCGCCGCAGGGAGGCGGAACCGACCAGGTGGTTCCGCCCCAGGCGCCTGATGGATCCTGAGAGATTCCAGATGGAGCTTGGGCCATTTCCTGAGGTTCTAGCACACGACTCGGCTGAGGACTTAGTGGCCGCCTGGGATAGGGCGGCGGCTGATGCTTTAGACCGAGTCGTGCCTTTGCGGCCTCTCACCTGGCTCCTTGGTATACTGAGGAGCTGAGGGAGATGAAGCGCCGGAAAAGACGCCTAGAGAGCAGTTGGAGGGCTAGTCGTTCTGAATCCGACCGAACACTGGTAAGATCTCATATTAAGAATTACCTAGTGGCGATAAGAGTAGAGAAGAGTAACTACTTTTCTACTCTTATTGCATCATCAGATAATCGCCCAGCCGCCCTGTTTAGGGTGACCCGCTCTCTGCTCCATCAAGAGACGCGGGAAGACCCCTTGGAGGGTAGAGCTGAGGATTTTGTACAATATCTGTATGACAAAATTGCTCAGATTCGTGAACAGCTAGACTCTGACTGGATTGATCCAGAGGAGATGACAGGGGCAGGTCCTGAGAATATTATTTGGGAAGAGTTTGATCCTGTGACTCCCGAAAGCGTGGACAGGATACTGAACAGACTAAATGCGACCACATGTTTATTGGACCCGTGTCCATCCTGGTTGGTACTGGCCTCCTGGGAGGTGACGCGAGGCTGGCTTCAGGAGATTATAAATGCTTCTTTGAGTGGGGGTGTCTTTCCCACCGTCTTGAAAGAGGCGGTGGTGAGACCCCTCCTCAAGAAGCCCTCCCTGGATCCAGCTGTATTAGCAAATTATCGTCCTGTCTCCAACCTTCGCTTTGTTGCAAAGGTTGTTGAGAGTGTGGTTGCACGACAACTGCCTCAGTACCTGGATGAATCGAATTATTTAGATCCGTTCCAGTCGGGATTCAGGCCCGGGTAAGCACAGAGACAGCATTGGTTGCATTGGTTGATGATCTCTGGAGGGCTCGGGACAGGGGTTGCTCCTCTGTCCTGGTCCTACTAGACCTCTCAGCAGCTTTTGATACCATCGATCATGATATCATGCTGCACCGGTTGGAAGGGTTGGGGGTGGGGGGCACTGTTCTACAGTGGTTCTCCTCCTTTCTCTCTGACCGGTCGCAGTCTGTGTTGACAGGGGGGCAGAGGTCGACCCCGAGGCCCCTTATATGTGGGGTGCCACAAGGATCGGTCCTCTCGCCCCTTCTATTCAACATTTATGTGAAGCCGCTGGGTGAGATCATCCGTGGTTTTGGGGTGAAGTACCATCAGTACGCTGATGACACCCAGCTGTACATCTCCACCCCAGACCACCCCAATGATGCCCTCGAGGTGATGTCCCGGTGCCTGGAGGCCGTACGGATCTGGATGGGGAGGAACAAACTCAGACTCAACCCATCCAAGACCGAGTGGCTGTGGTTTCCGTCATCTCGATATAGTCAGTTGGCGCCATCTCTAACTATTGGGGGTGAGTCGTTGGCCCCCACAGATGGAGTTCGCAACTTGGGCATCCTCCTGGACTCGCGGCTGTCTTTAGAAGAGCATATGACGGCCGTGGCCAGGAGGACTTTTTATCAGGTTCGCCTGATTCGCCAGTTGCATCCCTTTCTGGATCGGGACTCGTTGCGCACGGTCACTCACGCCCTTGTCACCTCACCCCTGGATTATTGTAATGCTCTCTACATGGGGCTCCCCTTGAGAAGCACCCGAAGGCTCCAACTGGTCCAGAATGCGGCCGCGCGGGTGGTAATGGGAGCAATGTGGCGCTCTCATGTAACCCCCCTCCTGCGCGAGCTGCACTGGCTCCCAGTGGTCTTCCGGGTGCGCTTCAAGGTTTTGGTTACTATCTTTAGAGCGCTCCATGGCTTAGGACCAGGGTACTTACGAGACTGCCTCCTGCCACCAATAGCCTCTCACCGACCAGTTCGCTCCCATAGAGAGGGACTCCTCAGGGTGCCGTCGGCCAAACAATGTCGACTGACGGCCCCCAGGGGGAGAGCCTTTTCTGTGGGGGCACCTACCATCTGGAACGGGCTTCCCCCGGAGTTACGAAACATCCAAGACTTACGCATATTCCACCGTGCCCTGAAAACGTTTCTATTCCAACAAGCTGGTCTGGCCTAACTCTCCCTTTTAAATTGGCTTTTAAATTGGCTTTTAAATCAGGTTTTAGACCTCTTTTAGATAAATTTGGATGTTTTAATCTTTGAGCCAAATTACTTAATCTGTTTTTTAATAGTTTTTAACTTCTATATGTATTTGTAATTATTATGGCTGTTCACCGCCCTGAGTCCTTCGGGAGTAGGGCGGTATACAAATATGAAAAATAAATAAATAAATAAATAAATAAATAAATAAATAAATAATATTCCAAATGTGGTCTTATCAAGGCTTTATAAAGTGGTATTACACTTCATGTGATCTTGATTCTATCCCATTGGCTTTTTGGTAGCTTCAGCACACTGCTGACTCATATTTCAGTGATTGTCCACTAGGGCTCCAAGATCTCGCTTGCAGTTACTACTATTGAGCCAGGTACCACCTATTCTATACCTGTGTATTTAATTTTTCTTGCCTAAATGTAGAACCTTATTTTTCTCACAATTGAATTTCATTTTGTTAGATAGGGCCCAGTATTTAAGTCTGTTAAGATCCTTTTGTATCTTAAGCCTATATCGGGAGTGTTGGCTATTCTTGCCAGCTTGGTATCATTTGCAAATTTGATAAGTTCCTCTTCTATCCCCTTGTGTAAATTATTGGTGAAGATATTGAAGAGTACTGGGCCTAACACAGAGTCTTGGGTATTCCACTGCATACTTCCCTCCATGTAGATGTGGTTCCATTATGGACAACATGTTGAGTGTGGTTGGTCAGCCAGTTATGAATCTATCTGGTGGTGATGCTGTCTAATCCACATTTTTCTATTTTACCAAGTAGTAGGTTGTGATCTATTTTATCCAATGCCTTACTGAAGTCCAAGTAAATTATATTCACAGTGTTTCTCTGATCCACTAATTTTGTTCACTTTCTCAAAGAATGCAATGAGATTTGTCTAGTATGGTCTGTTTTTGACAAACCCATGTTGGCTTTTGGTTATGATTTTGTTTGCCTCTAGGTGTTCACAGATTCATTGCTTGATTATCTTTTACAGAATGTTCCTAGGTAAACATCCTAGAATGTTCCTAAAGACATATCAGGCTGATAGGTCTTTTTCCTGGATCCATTTTCCCTCCTGCCACCTTTTAAAGATGGGAACTACATCAGTCCTTTTCCAGTCATCTGGTACTTCTCCTGCGCTCCATGATTTTTGAAAGATATGGTTCAGTGGTTATGAGATCATGTCTACCAATTCCTTCAGAACCTTGGGGTATAATCCAATTGGTCCTGGTGATTTGAACTTCTAGGGTGGATAGGTTTTCTCTTACCATTTTTTTTAAAATTTTGACTTGCATTCCTAATCTGCATTTTACAATACTTTCTTTTTTGTTAGGTTGGACTGTTTTTTCCTTTTGTGTAAAGACAGGTGCAAAAAAATGAGTTCAGTTCTGCTTTCTCCCTGCTTCCCATCACCTTCTTGCTATTTTCTCTCATTAATGGACCCATAGTTTCCTTGAGTTTTTTCTTATTTTTTACATGTTGAAAATAACTTTGTCGTTGTTGTTATTTTTGACTTTTGTTGCCAGCCTTAGTTCATTTTGAGCCTTAGTTGCTTTGACTTCATCTTTGCAGGTTTGGGCTATTTGCTGATATTTTGCCTTAGTTATCTGCCCCTCTTTCCACTTTTTATACTTTGTCCTTTTTAATTGTTCAGTTACCAAGTAATATCTGAAACATCTTTGCAGAAACACACACCTACTCATTGCATCCTCTCTGAACATCATACTGGCAGTGCATTTTAACCAGCACTCTGAAAAAAAGTGCATGAAACCCATCTGGAAGAAATGGCAGGGTGGATCCCAACCTTGAAAAAGAAATTGGTCATCATAATTTTTTATGCAGTTTGACAGACACATTATATCAGCTTTGATTCAATTGATTCTTTTTCCTATGGATTTTTCCTCCTCCAGCTGCCTTATTAATTGCTGCAACTCAACTGACAAAATCAATGGCTCAGAGGCCGGGCTATTCACTTCACAGCATTACCATCTCTACCTTCTTTATTGTGTTCCTTTTGGTGACATTAACAAAAATAATTGACAAGTTAATCAACACACTAATAGATATGAACTTTAAAACATCCAAGCAGCTCTTCTATGTGCCAAAGGCACATTTTAATACCTCCTTTTACTTACTATGGTTTAAAGTAATCTCTGGCCATGTTATGATTGTTCTGTCTCTTAATGTCCATTCAAGTCAATGGAAAAGCTCTTATTGATGTCATGGGTGTTGCATCTGTCTTTTGTTAGATGAAGCCTCAGCTGTTGAATCAAACATAATGATGCATTTTTGCATATCAGACATCATTAATCCTTTAACTAGGTAAGGCTTTCAGCCCTCTAAAATGCCACAGTTCACTTGGATACCTCCTGCATTATGTCTACTTCATTTTGTGACACTACAAATATTTCATGAGCAGCATCTCAAAAATTTCACCAATTCCCTCACTCCACCCCAAGGTCAGACCTGATTATCTGACAATTACAAGACCACTGATAGATGTAAAAATATCAGGGAACTTTCTCTGCAAAACAAGGTATGGAGGTGACAAATAGGCACAATGCTCTAGAGAATTCCTAGTTCCTTTTGCTTGACTGATGTATAACAAATGTCAGGAACCTTCTATTCCCAAACAAAGCCCTGCCTAGATTCCTTTCACTAGAGTAGAAATGAATCACAGCAAATGATTATGATTGCCCTCTTGTAATCAAAATGCTTGATGTACCTCCTAGGATGTTGGCTTTATTGAAAATAAAGTTCCAAATTAAAAAAAAAAGGAAAAGAAAGGAAAAGGAAATCCTTTATGGATATACTTTTGACATATAAGAGATTAGTTTAGCCATAACAATACTCTTGTTGGATTAGATCCAAGGCTCACGCAGTGTAGCATGTTGTCTTACTCTTCAGGTGCTAAGGGAAGCTTACTGGCAAATCAGAGAAGCTGACTCTGGGTTTGTATCAGAACATAACTCTCATTTGTATACCACCCTTGAATGTGGAAAAAGATCCATACTGGAGAAGATCACAGGCCTATGTAAGCAAAAAAGGCCAAGTCAAGGTACATGTAAAGATGTACACATACAAGACACAGAGGCAAAACTGTTATTCAGAAATATGTTTCCTTCTGTTATAGACATTTAAGATACAGGCATCCTGACTAATATTCATTGCCAACCTTATCTTTCATGGACTTGTCTAATTCAGTCTCTTTTTAAAGTTCTCTGAAGTGTGGCCTTCACTACATTTTATGGAAGTGAATTCTACAAGTTAATTATACTCTGCGTGAAGAAGCATTTCTGAAAAAGAAAGGGATTGCAGCTTGATGTGTTTTGCACATAAAGGATTCCAAGATTTAGTTCAAAGATTCAATCTCTGGTATCTCCAAGAAAGCCTGATAATTTGTCCTTGAAATTCCAAAAAGCTCCGCCATTCTCTGTGGACAATACTGCACTAGAGAGACCATTGATTTGATTATTATAAGGAATCTTCTGTATTTCTGTTGTTCTGTCCTGAATCTCTCAATATTCAGCTTCATTGGATGACCCTGGGTTTTAAAATTACGAGGGTAAAGCTGTTTCTTTGCATTCTTTGATGCTTCTTTACTTTTATTTTCCATAGATCTGTCAGTCAGTGTCAAAATGAATGCATGAATCAAAACTCATATTCTGATACAATTATATAAACTTGCAGGAGAGGGGGGATTCAGGAGAGAGGGAACCCCAAAGGTGAAATTGTGTCAAATGCAAGTTTAACTGCCTTTTAAATTGAGATGTCTGTCTAATCTTCCTACTTTCAAGTGAAAGAATATAGGCACCACTGAAGCTTATCGGAGCCTGATGTTAAAGAAACACATTTCAATTGACATATTTGCACCTGTCAGGATTTAAGAGTTTGTTCTCTATATTAATGTGACTGACACTGAATCTTTCAAATAAATGCTAATTTGATTTCATCAGACTTTTTGCCAATTTTAAAAAATAGGAATCCTGTCTTTAAAACTAAATATATATGGATCTGATATGAAAAATTAATTTTACAAATGACCATCCTTTATAATGCATGAAGGATGAGTATTTAAGAAAGCTATTATTGGATTAGACCATCTTGTCCAGTTTGTAGTTCCAAGTTTACAGCAATGCTCAACTAGATCTGCAAATATGAATTCTTCTCTCTATCCCTCCCTCCCTCCAGAATCCTCTAAATTTGATCTTCATCAATATGTAGGTGTGCTTTTTATCTTGCATCTGGGCATAGGTAATTCATTCTCTAAACTGGTTTGCATGACATGCTAATCCATGGCATGGTTATTTGCAGCATGAACGACAACTCATGGACTTGCATATTGGTTTTGATCCTGATTGGACTGCCACAACTTTTAAAATGCCAATTTGAGGGAGGGAGGGATGGAGGGAGGGAGCATGCATACTGTCTGATAAAAGAGGTGACCTGCAAAACTTGGCTAAATCTCTGTTAGCCAAATAAGGGAGTTTGTGATTCAGTGCCCTATAAGAACTTTACTATAATCTTAGAAACTTGCATGAACAAGGTCATCACATTAGGTCATTATGTATGATTTGCACATCTCAGCTTTTTATGTGAACCTATTAACTTGGGTTTAGAAATGTGTGGATCTAGAGAGATAAAGAATAGACAGCATTTTGAAGGTCTTTTCTCCCCCCTCCCATGGCATTAATTTATGGCTCTTCCATGCAGACAAGGAATAAGACTGTTCCAAGATCTACAATCAGGCAGAAACAGATAGGCACATGTGCCATGCAAGAGACAGGTTATTTTGGCTTTAATTATATGCCGCCCTTCTCCGGAGATTCAGGGCAGCTTACAATGCGTTAAGCAATAGCCTTCATACTTTTGTATATTTTATACAAAGTCAGCTTATTGCCCCCACAATCTGGGTCCTCATTTTACCTACCTTTGAAAGGATGGAAGGCTGAGTCAACCTTGAGCCTGGTGAGATTTGAACTTGCAGTAATTGCAAGCAGCAGATGTTAATTACAGTGCTTTAGTCCACTGTACTACAGGCTCCATTTTCACATGTCTATAAATGGGTTTTTTCCCCAGATACTACTATAAATGTCTAAAGACATAGAGAATAGAATTGTTGCATGCAGACTGTGGCTACTGATTTCCCTTCCACACACAATCAGAAAATAAGTGAACAGTGCTTATATGTTTTGCCAGTGCACCTGGCCACAAGTCTCTCTAGTATACTCAGTTGTCCCATCTTTTCCTGCTTGGCAGTTAATGTTAGGTGCCAGCTAAGCCTGACTTTCCTGTGCCTGTCATCGTTTCAGCTCTTGAGCAGTCCAACTCTGTTCAAAGACTTCTCAACCTTGACATTCTGTTTTCCTTTTGTAAATCCTTCCCTCCTGTAGAACACGGTTTAACTCCCCCTTACCCCCCAGCATGCTCCCACATCGGGCACAATTATCAGAATAATAATTAACAGGCTCTCATTAATTTGGGATCAAAGACTAGCCCCTAATGAAGCTGAGTGCAGCCAATGAGATCCCTTAAAGGGAGGTATATGCTTTCCTTACACCTGGTGGCACATCGGCTAATGCAACTGTGAGGCGTCGAACTGGCCGTAAAGGTCTGGATAACATTGAGTCAAGGACAGTTAATGGATGCCGGAGCACAAACAAGAGTGCTCCAAGCATGTCAGTCAAGACTAACCTGAGGCAAAAACATCAAAATGCAGGTTGGAGTTTTGACATTCCTGCAGGCTCTGTGTGCCTCGCCAGTGAATTTTTAAAGTCAATAGATCCCCCTTCTGCTTGTGAACATTTTCTATCTGATGAGTAGCGGTAAAAATGTGGACCTGATTGAACTGTGTCTATAGTATTACTTAAAAGATGGCTTTGAATATGTGGGCACATGTGCTTCTCCCTTCTCCTCCCCCTCTTTCCAAAGGCCTTTGATAACAATAAAGAGAGTTTACACAGATTATCACAGGCTGTGTCTTTAGACTTCAAGGTTATGTGATTAGGAAATTAGAAAAGAGATGAGATTAGAAAAAACAGAGAACACGATTTGAAATTTATTTTTATTCTTCCTCTCTTCTCTTCCTGCCCCCGCCCCCAAAGAAAAGCTTTTTACAAATTATCTGTGTACCGAATTTACACAGGATCTGATAGATAAATCTTCTAATATTTGAAAATGGATAAATGTGGTAATGTAAATAGGAGAGGAACCAGCTTTAGAGCTCAAGGTTGGCAAAAGTTCAAGAAACATATTAAGTATTCTAATTCGCTTAAAGCTTACTTATAAAAACACGCATACAGTGATCTAATAAAATGTAATGATTCATACACAGAACAGTAATGAACAATAATAATTGCTCTAGACTAACACAACCCAGGCTATTATATAGTAACCCATTTTACTTCCACTTTTCAGATTAAATTATTGCCTCTTTCTCATTCTTGGCCCAGCAGTTGGTAGTCTTTAAAGCAACATGTACATTATACAACAGTAAAATAATATAAGCAGCAGCACAATGGAATCAATTGTTCTTAAGAGCCATTTGATAAATCTGGATAAGGTACTGAAGCTATTTGGAACATAAAGAATTTTACACAAGGTTTGTGTATATTTGTCTGGTACCTGCATATAACTGCCATGAGCATGAAGTTGGTCGGCTCCTTCAATTCCCATTCAAAAACATGAAAACTAATGAAGTATATGTGGTTCAGAAATGGGGTCAAAGGGGAATTTAATGAATGGAAAGATCCACCTCCTTTCACTTCTATTATGAACTGTACTCTTTAGGCCCAGTTTATAATGAGCTCACCTCTTCCTTTTCCAAGAAATTTATCTTTGGGTAACAGAAGGGAAATGCTAGTAGGAAAAAACTGGCTGGGAATTGAGAGGCCTTCCAGGCCAAACTTTTCCAGATGGGAAGGCTCTCCTTATTGGAAGAGGCACACAGCCCTTTCACCAATTAAAATTAGTGTAGCACTGGAGAGATTCACTCTCTGGTAACAGCTCATACAGACTATGACAATGTGCAACACAGACAGCAACTTTCAGTACCGATTAAAATAGAAATAGATATGGAATACAATAGTGAAGTTAGTACATACTAGGACAGGCAGGGTTATAAATATTTGCAGATTTGAAATAAATTGCTCCCTTTAAGCACAGTTCAAAATGTTTGGTCTTTGGATGAGTTACTCGGAACCCTGATATTGGGGCAGATTGAGATCTGAAAGACAGTCCTCTACTGAATGAATTTGCCTAGGAATTATAAGAATCATTGGATAGTCATTTCTCGGTTATCCTGCTCTTTATTTGTACTTGGGAGATGACCTTTTCAGTTCTTTGCTTCAGGCACTGAAAGTGCATATGAAAGATATTTGAAGCCTCGATCCTATAGTGGGCAAGCACATACATGATCCTCAATGTCTACATCTTCAATCACACAATATGGAAGTGCTGTACATACATACAAAGTGATGTGAGTCAGAGGTGGGTTTCAGCAGGTTCTGACCAGTTCTGGAGTACCGGTAGAGGAAATTTTGAGTAGTTTGGAGAACCAGTAGTAAAAATTCTGACTGGCCCCACCCTCATCTATTCTCTGCCTCCCAAGTCCTAGCTGATTGGGAGGAAATGGGGATTTTACAGTATCCTTCCCCTGCCACACCCACCAAGCCATGCCCACCAAGCCACACTCACAGAACCGGTAGTAAAATTTTTTGAAACCCACCACTGATGTGAGTATGGCATCCATCCATATGCTAATTTATGGATAGGGTATCTTTTGGTGATTAGGGGATACATTTCAAGGAGCCAAAGGTTTCAATGGGAAGGATGTTATGCAAACTAGTAGGATCATGTTGTTGAGTAGTAGGCGCAGACAGAGGATGCAGGACATGTTCGACAGTTTAAACAGCTTTATTCAGCTCCAGTAACAGCAATGGCAATGCGAACCATGGCAGCCCCTTTTAAACGGTGTGTTGTATGCTTACTAATTTGTCTATCTTTGCCTGTATGTCCCCTGGGCCCAGTCTAGCTAGTGTTTCCTTTGGGGTTCTCACCATCCATTCAGCCTGTCCGTTAGTGGAGGGCTTCCCCGGCGCGGAAAATGCATGTCTGATCCCCTGGCTAGCTAGGAACATCTCAAATTGATTGGCGGTAAACTGCGGCCCGTTATTGGAGACTACCACATTGGGCAACCCATGTGTTGCGAACAGTCTCCGTAGGACTCGGATGACTGCTTCTGTTGTTGTCGATGGCATGAGATTGACTTCTAACCATTTAGAGTATGCATTGACAGTGATCAAAAATGTGTTTCCCTGGCAGAGACCCGCAAAATCAATGTGTATATGGGACCATGGTATCCTTGGGCTTTCCCAATCATGTGTGGGTGCTGTGTGCGGTGCTAGGCGAGACTCCTGGCAGGGTGTGCATGTCGCTACCCATTCCTCTATTTCCTTGTCCATTCCCGGCCACCAGACATAACTTCTAGCTAGCGCCTTCATTTTAACTATCCCTGGGTGTCCCTCTTAACAATTTTGGAATAATTACTCTATCTCCCCACAGTAAACACTCTTTTAATCCCTATAGTTCGGTCTGTCGTGTCTTGAATGGTTTGAATTCCTCATCTGTCTCCATCTCTGGCCACCCTTTCCATACCCAATTCAAAATGCGCACCAAAGTCCTGTCCCTTCCTGTTGCTCTCACAATGTCTGCAGCTGTGAGCTGTGTGTTCGCGAGAGTCTCTATCAGCAAAGTGGTTGTGGATGGCGGTGGGTCTTCCACCGGCTCCGGCAGCGGGCATCTGCTGAGGGCATCCGCGTGGTCGATCGTCTTTCCCAGTCTGAATAGTAGCTAGTAATCATAAGTGGCGAGGAATTCTGTCCATCTCAGCATTTGTGGAGATAATACAGAAGTGGTTTATGGTCCGTAATTAGCTCAAACCTTCTCCCATAGAGATATTCGTGGAATCTTTTGATTCCCGCTACGGCAGCCAGTGCTTCCTTGTTGAGCTGACTGTAGTTTATTTCTGGTTTGGAGAGAGTTCGGGAGTAGAAAGCAATGGGGGCTTCTCTTCCGTTTGGCATCCAGTGGCTTAAAATTACCCCTATTCCAAATGGTGATGCATCACAGGTCAGTCTCAGTGGTAAAGTCTCACTGTACTGTACTAGTATGCTGTCTGATGTCAGCAGTCTTTTGATTTGTTCGAAAACATTTGTTTCTTTGCATTCCCATGTCCAGTCCATCTTTTTGTCCAGTAGACGGTGTAAAGGTTCAGCAATCGTGGCTTTCTATTGGAATATATTGTAGAAATTTAGTAACCCCAGGAATGCCTGTAGTTCTGTTCTGTTGGTTGGGGTGGGGGCTTCTCAAATTGCTTTTAGTTTACCCATGGTGGATTGTATTCTGGTACCATCAATCCCTAAAAACTCAACTCTCTCCACTGCTAGCTGGCACTTGTCTTTTTTTACTTTCAACCCCACTTCTTGGAATCTGGTTAATACTGCCCTTAGCCATTGCTGCAGCTGGTTCTGTCTAATGGCTGATATCAGGACATCATCAAAATAAGGGACGACTCCTTCAATTCCTTGTAGGAGGTGCTCCATGAAGCTTTGGAACAACCCCGGGGCCAAGCTTACCTCAAACTGCAATTGTCTGCATTTGAATGCTCCCCTACGTGTGACTATTGTTTGTGCCTCTGCTGTGGCATCATCAACTGGCAACTGTTGGTATGCTTGAGCCAAATTGAGTTTTGCGAATATTTTCCCTCTACCCAGGGAATGCAAAAGATATTGCACGATGGGTACTGGGTATGCGCTCTGTTGTAAAACCTTATTCAGGGTACTCTTGTAGTCACCACACAGACGCACTGACCCATCTGGCTTTGTGGGGGTTGTCTGTTTATACAGTTGCTCATCAATCTTGGGCCGTAGAGCAAAAGGAACCCTTCTGGGGATTCCTGGGGATCTAGGTTAAATGATATAGGGGTGCCCGTGTACTTGCCCAGCTTCCGGTTGAAAACGTCCATGACGTCCCTCAGGAGCTCTTCTTCCCAGCTGTTGTCTCCGACCTGGTTGATTCCCATCACTGCCAGTCCCAAAGGTTCGAACCATTCTAGCTCCAGTAGGCTAGGTCTGTGCTGGTCTACTATGGTTAGAGGCAGCTGTCCTCTGAAGTCCTTGAATTTTATATTGAACTGGCCGATGCCCATTACTGGAATTCGGTTTCCTTGATAGTCTTTTAGGGTGAGTCTTTGCGGCTTGAGTGCTCTGGTTGTGATTTCAGGTATTAGCTGTTTGATGGTTGTCCAGGAGACCATGGACAGGTAGCATCCTGAGTTGACCTCCATCTTGCATGATCTCCCTTCGATGTAGATGGTCACCGCCATCTTCTTTGCTTTTCCCATGCTCGAATGGCTGACTAGTATGGTCTGGTGGATTTCACCTCTCTCTGAGCCATGGTCTTCGTTTCGGTGGTTTCTTCCAAACTGTTGTTTCCTGTTGCTTGTTTGGAAGTGTCTGGCTCTTGGTGGAGGGCTGGATTGCCTGGCTCTGTGGAATACTGGTTGGGATGCTCTTCAGGCTCTTGCAATGTGTCCTTTCCGGTCGCAACGCTGGCAGATCACATCTTGGAACTACATTCCATTCGGGGGTGGTTCCCTTTGCATCCTGCACACCAAAATTCTTTTTTTCCTTTTTCCCGGGGTCTCCCTTTCTGTTCCGAATGGAGGTGATGTACTTCATCCTTGTCTCTGTCCTCAGATTCGGTCTCTACATCCTCATAGTGGATCGAGGATTCTTCCTTTCCTTACGGTCCCTTATTCATTTTTTTCATTGCAGCTGCAGACTTTTGGGATGCCTCGGTGGTAGTTGCTCCCTCCATAGCTTCTTGGAAAGTTATTCTGGGCTTAGCAATCAGTCAACTTTGTAGGGTGAGATCTCTCAGTCCCAAAACCAACCAGTCTCTCATTGCCTCATCCAGGTTGGAGAATTCACATGCGGTGGCTATCTCACGTAAAGTTGCCACAAATTCACTAATTGACTTGCCCTCCTTTTGGTCTCTCCTGTAGAACTCGTGTCATCTCACAAGGGATGAGGCTTGGGGGGGGCTAGTGTGCTCTCAGGATACCTTGTAGTATCGACCAGGTCATGGTTCTCAGTTTTGCCAGGGAAGCTCGCAGTGTGTGAGAAACAGTGCCTTTTTCCTCTGTTCCGACAGGCTCAAAAGGTCGTTTGCTTCCAGGAACATGTGGAACTGCTCCATGTAGGATTCCAGTCTTCTCTCGCTGGGTTGAATGGTGTGGGTGGAATTATTGAAGACATCTTGTGCTGGCCGATTGTAGTATCGATGGCCTTCTGAAGATCCCACCTTCATCGCCAGTGTTGAGTAGTGGGCGCAGACAGAGGATGCAGGACACGTTCGGCAGTTTAAACAGCTTTATTCGGCTCCAGTAACAGCAATGGCAATGCGAACCATGGCAGCCCCTTTTAAACAGTGTGTTGTATGCTTACTAATTTGTCTATTTTTGCCTGTATGTCCCCTGGGCCCAGTCTAGCTAGTGTTTCCTTTGGGGTTCTCACCATCCATTCAGTCTGTCCGTTAGTGGAGGGCTTCCCCGGCGCGGAAAATGCATGTCTGATCCCCTGGCTAGCTAGGAACATCTCAAATTGATTGGCGGTAAACTGCGGCCCGTTATTGGAGACTACCACATTGGGCAACCCATGTGTTGCGAACAGTCTCCGTAGGACTCGGATGACTGCTTCTGTTGTTGTTGATGGCATGAGATTGACTTCTAACCATTTAGAGTATGCATCGACAGTGATCAAAAATGTGTTTCCCTGGCAGAGACCCGCAAAATCAATGTGTATATGGGACCATGGTATTCTTGGGCTTTCCCAATCATGTGTGGGTGCTGTGTGCGGTGCTAGGCGAGACTTCTGGCAGGGTGTGCGTGTCGCTACCCATTCCTCTATTTCCTTGTCCATTCCCGGCCACCAGACATAACTTCTAGCTAGCGCCTTCATTTTAAATATCCCTGGGTGTCCCTCTTAACAATTTTGGAATAATTACTCTATCTCCCCACAGTAAACACCCTTTTAATCCCTATAGTTCGGTCTGTCGTGTCTTGAACGGTTTGAATTCCTCATCTGTCTCCATCTCTGGCCACCCTTTCCATACCCAATTCAAAACGCGCACCAAAGTCCTGTCCAGTAACAGCAATGGCAATGTGAGCTGCGGCAGCCCCTTTTAAACGGAACTGTCCACGGCTTCAGCCACTGACCCGCATTTAATTCTCCCACTCTAGCTACTGGCTCCTGATTGGTCCTGGTGCCCGTCCATTCAGTACGTAACACATGCGATATACAAGAACATCAGTTGGATTCTGCTTGATTTCTAAATGTTAAAGAATAGGTTAATTTTTTATTTTAAGGTGTATTGCTTTTTTGGGGTGTGCACTGCAGCTTTCATATATTCCTTGCCTCTTAATGGAAGCAGTGCCAAGCAAATTCCATAGAATAATTAAGGGGTGAAGGGGAGTTTGATTTATGTGTGAGGTTTTAGAACTGCAAATGGTCCACTTCTGAATTAGCAGATTATTTGTTCTGGAAAAGTAGTATGGTATTTCTCCCACATTCAGCATGGGTGGTAGTTTGCTCATTGGTTTGAATACTACTATTTTCTTCAGTGGTTTTGAAATACTTTTCTCAGCAAAATTCATTTGGCATCTACCCTAATCTTTTTCCATACTGTTTTTTTTTAATTGTCTAGAAGTTTTCAATTTTTACCATTTCAACTTTTAGTGCTGTTTTAATGTTTTGTGGTTGTATTGCCCATTTCATAGTTTTGATTAGATTTTACATAAAATGCTTTGAAGTGGCTTTGAAATCTTTGGACTGAAGAGTGAACTGGAAACTTCTGCACTTCTTCACATACATACACAATGATTGCAATGATACGTTATAATTGAAAATACATTGCAATCATGCTTTTAACTGTATTTTAGTTCATTTTCCTTTTCTTTTAGTCAATATTGTGAGGTATCTTTTAAGCAGATGTAGAGCATAATTTAAATGCCATCTGATTTGTAAACAGCTGTGTAAATAATGACTAAGGGTATTCTAAATCTTTATTCTTCATGAGGACTGTTTTTTGTTTGTTTGTTTTTTTGTTCGTAGAGATGATAGCATCTTCAATGAATCCCCGTATTTGGTCTCACATGAATATGAATTACTTGAAAATTTGTGGTTGTGGTGATATGGGATTTTTAATCTATGCTGTTTCTGTGCAAATATCATAATGCTGCAGGGATCCAAATCATACATTTTTGTCCCTGGGACCCAAGTGTTCACAAAGGGCATGAGAAAAAGGTAAGAAATAAAATGATAGCAATGAGACACATTTTACTTCCTGAGCCTTCTTAGTAGCTGCATGGAAGAGAAGTTGCCACATTAACCCAAATGGTTGCAAAATTAACAAATCTCAGCGAGCAACCCATTATAAGCCTTACCTTTTGCTCTGAACATCTTGATCTTGTGTCACGTTGCAATGGCTCCAAAGAGAAGAGGCCATATTAAGATGTCATAATGATGACAAAATGATGGCAATTCAAGCCTGTGCAGACCATGTGACAATGATGATGGCAAAACAGACTCAATGCAAACCTATCAGAGCACATTATCATGTCAAGAGAATGGGACCTATTAGGCCTTTTCTTATTTCATGAGTAGCAATATTAATAGCTGCTTGGGCAAAACAACAATGTATCAAAACAACAATAAAATAATGCCTGTAAGTAGTAAATTATCATCAATCTGAGAACATGTTTTCTTTAAGAAGACGTTTGATAGGGTGTGAATTTATCCTAAGCACTCTTCACATACTATATACTGTATGTTGATATTGATAGATCTCTTTGTCATATGGCAGGGCTCAAATCTTCAGTGACCTATCTATATTACCACCCTCCTGCCTGAGAGTCACACAGCCTACTCAGTATTTCTCTGCAGCATTTAATGGGTTAAAAGTGCAAGTCTGGATGACAAAGAATTAATGAAAGAGATGCATCTCAAACTCAGAAGTGAGAATGACAAGACTTTGTCTTTTTACCATTTGCTGATTATTCTAGAAGCACAGCTTACACTCTTTGGGAAAGAGGAAACAGAACTGCCTCTGGCAGATACATCAAAGAGATGGCTCTTGACCCCAGATTTAAATTCCCTTGCCTTTTCCTACTATACCTTGCACAAGTGGATATCAGAGATTGGAGGCCTGCCTTTAATCCAACATATTCAGGTAGAATCCTAGGTAATCACAATGGAGGAATTCGTCCACAGCTTCATCCATATCCAAAGGCAGACATAAAGTTCCATCAGAAATTGGAACCATTTTTTCTTGATTACAAAGAAAATACAAAGAGGTCCTTGGAAATATTCTTAAAATTCTATGCATTCTCTATGCAGATTCGATAAGGCATTGAGACTAACTAATACAGAACCATGCAGTGCTGCTAATAGGACAGGCTTCTTAAGTAAAAGCAAAGGGACCCACTAAATAGGGTTTAAAAATAAATAAAATGTCTTTGACTATTCCTGTCTGGCCTAAAGGAGGTTGACTGGAAATTAGAAATCAAATGTAAATAAATGCGTTTCAGAGGGCAGAAGAAGAAGCCGAATCAGATCTGGCTCTGCACAGTCACCACGTGCTCCTTCAGTCGGCTAGTGCCGCCATGTAGCCCTTTTGGAAAATTAATTGCCCATCCCTGCTTTAGAATAATGGACAATGGACAATGCAAAATATAAGTAAAGATTTATTGATAGCATGCTTGCAATTCATAAAGGCCCCTATTACTCCTCAGGGAAACTACTCACGTTCATTGCATCTGACATTCGGATTCTCATGAAAATTATAACAAGGGCAATCCAGTCAGTACTGCATGGAATAGAAAGGATAGAACAGAATGATAGAACATCTAGTTTGTATACTGGAGAATCTTAGGTTCAATTCCAAGTATCATCAAGTAGATCTGAGCAAGAAACTTGGTTTTGAAACCAAGAGAAGTCAATATACACAGGGACGGGCAAACGTTTGAAGGCATTCTGCTTTCTGCAGGGGAATCTAGGACTATTTAAAAAGTGATTGGCTCCAAGCCTGAAAAGTGGATGAGGCTGGAGTAAAAAGTAGAAGTTATCTAGGCAAAAATAAACATCCCTAAAAAAAGGGAAGGGAAGGGAAGAGAAATGGAGAGAGGCGAAGCGAGGCGAGGCGATGTTGATAGCGGGGAAACATTATAAGCTTTTAAAGACCCTAAAACCACTCCAGCTGAATTCACAGACCACAAATGGCCCCTCTTAGTATAAACATAAACTAGATGAAGTAGATGGATAGTCTTCTGAATCAGTATAAGGCATATTCCATATATGTAATAAAAACAGTACTTTACTTGCTAAGTTAGAAAATATTTTCAGCGTGGAAAAAAAAGGCTTTCTTTTATTAAAATGAGGCTTTGATCTGATTCAACTTTGATGCTTACCTTATAAAGATAATCGTGTACAGCCTGCTGCTAGATTATCTACTATATTGATGGTTGCCTTGAACTTTGGAAGTGCTCAGTTTGACTGGGAGGCCTGAATTCCCAGATGGTCATTAGCTGCCTTCTGAAAGACCACCACATCCCCCATAATTACTTAACATCTTGCCTATGAAAACACATTAGACAAAGTGGGTTTTTAAATATTTAGATCTAAATTACATTAAGTAAATGTTATTCTTGATAAATAAATTCAGTGGTGGAAAGTACTTTCTGGAATTAGAAAATCATTTTACACTTTTCTTCTTAGCAGGGTGATACAAATTAATCTGTGCTGTATAGGCCATTTTCTAGAGTGACATTTCAAATATCCACAATTCATTTAAACTTCACGTTGCTATTAAACAATGTCAATGAATACAGGAAGCAGAGAGCTTTTAATAAATTTGAATGGTGAACTCCTTAATTAAAAGGATTATGAAAAATAGGTTGGGGCACATCCCCTTGTCTATGAAGTGACGTTGGTTCACATATAGATGTAAGGAAGAGGGGAAAAGTGATGAATCAAAGCCATCCTTCCAAACCTATCTTGTATCTGTATTTCTGAATATTGTCTCCATTTCCCTGCACTGTTCACACATCTCTGATGCAATTCAGTGAAATTCAGACCAGATCCTGCCATCTTACTAGATAATTTTCAAATCCTGGGATATAATTTACTGAATGTCCACATTTATATTGACAGGCTCACATAACAGTCAAAAACTCAAGAGATAGATATAATTGTTAATAGGCAACACTTTTCAGAATACACCTGATATCAGACATTTCATGTTTATTTCTCTGGCATCCTCAATACTCCTATATGGTACATTTCATGAATATTCTTTGTGGCTTGGCCCACAACCCTATAAAGCAACCTTAATCTCACACTGTCCACTCATGTCAGAGTATAAGTCTCATCAATGAAAGGTTGATCATGGATGGCTTCTTTCACTCCTCTCTGCTTGTGTCTTATTGCTACTAGTTCAATTTGCTGGGGAATCACAAGGAATGCAAATTCCTCTGACAAAGGATAAGGAGAAAAGGGTGGCTATTGGTAAGTCAATCAAGCTGCCTTAGAGGGCATACAAAATAGTGACTCTGTATTAGCCTATGTATGAGAGAGAGGCTTAACTTGCAACATAGGCTTACATCACTCTATCAAAAAGCCCTTGATATATAGGAAGCTTCTTCAAAACCTACTGTTGAACAGAAGTTTTTTTATGGCAAAGGGAAAAAATACTATGTGTGTTTAAATATAATATATATAAATATAGGTAATCCTTGACTTGCAACCATTCATTTAGCAATTGCTTGAAGTTACAATGGTACTGGGAAAAAAATAACCTTAAGACAGATTCTCTTAATGACTGCATAATTCACTTAACAGCTGCAATGAATTGCTTAACAACTGTAGTAAAAAAAGGTTGTAAATTTGGGTATAAATCACTTAACAACTGCCTTCCTTAGCAATGAAAATTCTGGGTTCAAATTATGATAATAAGTCGAGGACTACCTGTATATACCAATGTCTTTAACCATTACATCAAACTGGCTCTTTGTACTTTATATTAATTGATTCCCCCCTCCCCTTTGTTTCTTCTAGTGCTTTTACATACTTTTTTAGTATGCTATTCAATGGCTAACTATGATCCTTGACCCAGAAAATGGTGCACATCCTCACTGTCTCATTTTTGGAAAATCGCTTCTTACAAAACGAAGAGAAAGATATTACTGAGATTGCATGAATCTTTATACTTGTAGAGCAACCCAGATAAAAAGGGAATGAGAAGCTAACTCATAAATTAGAGTACACCGACTTATGAGTAGATAAGGAGTAGACCAAAATACCTTGAGAACAGGTATAATTAACTAGCTAAAAATTTGGGAAGCTTCTTCAATTTGCAATAATCTGGCACATATTCTGCATTGGAAGTAATTTTCAAATGCAGAAATATTTTCCCCCTTCACTTACTTGGCACCAATTCAGTCAGTGGCCTTGAAATGTAAAGGTTTATAGTCTATTCCCAATCTGCTTGAGCCAGTAAGTTTCCCTCTGATTACCAGCTTATTAAATTTCTATTAATGTTAACAACAGGATATAGCTCCACCTAACATATTTTAATAGCCTTCAATTACTTGATTAAGTTTTGAGGGAGACAGGAGGGAAATGTGTCTAGATTTACTACTTCAAACACCTGACTGTTTCATTAATAAAAATGGTCTCATGGGTATCCAACAAATCCGCTTTGGAAAATGGCCCATTTTACTGTACTTGTGTTTTTATGAAGGTTGAATGCAAAGTGATGCCTCCATGTGCATAACTTTGACTTAAATAGAGGCATTTTCCTATATGAAAAAGGAAAATAATTCTTGAAATGAGCTATTTTGTTACCTGTATTTGCTCCTCCACATAATTGCCACCCTTTGCTACACACTTCTGTGAACAAAACAGTATGTTTTGTCTCTTCAACTGTATTCTGGCAATTCTTTTTACTTCTTTGAGTCAAAAATATGCCCATGGAAATATTCCTTCAGTTTTGAGAAAAGTTAAAATTATATTATACAAAGTCTGTGCTGTATGGCAGGTGGGGTAAGATGGTGATAGTCACCTTTGTTATTGTGTATTGAGTGACTTGTGACATAGCAAGATTTCTTTCTTGTTCTTCCAAATTCTGCTGAATCATTGCTTCAGAGTTTTGAGTGCTCCAAAATATTTGGTTTGATAGTGGTGTCAGATTCAAAGAAATATATGTGAATAAAGCTATCTGTACCCACAAAAACTGTAGCCATGAGATTTCTTGCCAAAACCTGGGTTTTGAAATTTCCTTTTACAGATGAAGATTTATGATGATAGTTTGTGGGCTCACTCTTTGTTTCTGAGTCATCCACATTTTTTCAATTATTATGATGTTGCACACAAATTCCTCACCTTCATTCTCATGGTGTGACAATAATTGCTGGCAAATTTTAACTCATGAAGTTTTCATTACTGCCATCATCTTATGAAGAACTCATGTTGCATAAACTTTGTGATATTGAACAGCATCAATGTAAGCCACATGTTCAAGTTAAATGAAAAACTAGACAAGTTTTCTTTGAGTGATCCACTGATTATCCTTAATCAGTTCACCAGCCTTTTCATATAAAATTCATCAGTTGCTATCACTAGACCATTCATTGTGTTCTTGATCACACAAATTAGCTTTTCCTGGGTTTAGTGTCTTTCTAGTTTTTTGGCCCAGTAACACTCAGTGTTCATGTCAACATAGTCATCATCTATTTGGTATGAAAGAACAGATACTAAAGATTATGTCAGAGTTGCTAGGCAGCTAAAGCAAGGGTCCCCAAACTTGGCAGCTTTAAGACTTGTGGACTTCAACTCCCAGAATTCCCAGTAACACACAGTGTTCATGTCAACATAGTCATCATCTATTTGATATGAAAGAACAGATACTAAAGAATATGTCAGAGCTCCTAGAGCAGGGGTCGTCAAACTTGGCAGCTTTAAAACTTGTGGACTTCAACTTGAAGTCCACAAGTCTTAAAGCTGCCAAATTTGAAGACCTCTGTTCTAGAATGTCAGTACTGCCATCTGTTGGCATTTTACAACATCAGAGGCATTACATTTCATTCAGAACTTGTAAATACAAAAGAGCATTGAAAAGTTTAACAAAAAAATGCTGAAGAGAAACTGTAAATTGGCTACATTCTCTCCATATCTCAATAGATTGAATAGAAAACTGGAAATTGATAGGTACAAAATACCTATTTGGAGCTATATTGGGGAAGGAAGATGTCATATATTATCCTCCCTGCCACACTTACATTTGGATGAAGGGGTATCAGTTCAGTTATAAGACACCAGTAGTTCAATGAGTAGTCCTCAGAAATTTGTTAAACTTGCCTGAAATTGGTAAAGGGAAGGTAAAGGAAAATTAACTCTAAACAATAAATGTACAGGTAGTCCTCGACTTACGACCACAAAACTTCTGTTGCTAAGTGATACAGTTGTGGGTTTTGCCCTATTTTACAACCTTTCTTGCCACAGTTGTTAAGTAATCACTGCGGTTGTTAAATTAGTAACATGGTTGTTAAGTGAACCTGGTTTCCCCATTGACTTTGCTGATTGGAAGGTTACAATAAGTGGATTTACATGACCTTGGAACACTGCAACTGTCATAAATATGAGCCAGTTGCCAAGCATCTGAATTTTGATCACATGACCATGAGGATGCTGCAATGGTTGTAAGTGTGAAAAAGGGTCATAAGTGACTTTTTTCAGTGCCATTGTAACTTCAAACAGTCACTGAATGAACTGTTGTAAGTTGAGGACTACCTGTACAAACTCTGAGAGATTGGAAGCTGATGCAGATTGTAGTATATCTTCCTTACTTTCAAACTGAAGTGAAATGATTAATCTGAGCCGGGGTATCCAAGAGAGGAGGAGGAGAGTGTTAAGAAAGAATTCCATCCAGGGGAAAACAGAGCTCTTCAGTAGGTTGTGGAAACATGACAAAGCATTGATGTAATAACAAGACTGGCAGTTGTGCAGATTTTGAAGACACAAAAAAGGTTCCTCATTAGGAAAAATAATTCTGAGAAGGAACATACAATGGATAAGAGACAGAGCGGCTTCTCAACCATGAAAACTAATACTAAGTAGGATATTCAGCTAGATGGAAAACGTATCTGAGACTCCCCTGAGGGATGGGTGGATGGATGGATGGATGGACAGACGGACGGATAATATGATGAATGGATGGACTGACAGATGGACGGATGGACAGACGGATGGATAGATAGATGATAGGAATATTCAATAAATGTCAATAGTGATTGCATTTGCAAGATTGAGCTATTTTCTACAATATGCCACATATCACAATGAGAAACCATGAGAAAAATGATCTACCATTCCTTCAAACCTGCTAACTGACTAGAACTTCAGTCAAAGGATGCTTAAGTCCCCAACTATTTCAATGATTTTCAAGTCAGCCTGTTTTGTGGCAAATCTTTCTCAGGTCCATGAATTTTTTTTAAAAATCATATATATCATTTTTTAACAAGGCAAATGTTGCCTTTAAAGCATATTTCAGACAGCTACCAATATTTGGATTATATTACATGTTGGAAAATTGGAAAATCTTATCTTCAAAACTGGAGACATACCACTTGGTTCAGGAGGAAATATAAGGACAGTGGTAGAATTTATGCATTGTATGCAGAGGCTTGTAGGTTTAGTCCCCATCATTTTATTAATTTATTTATTTAATGGATTTATAGGGCTACCCAGCTCAAAGAATGTGACATTTTGTACAACAAAAAGAAATAATAAATAGAGAGAAAATAGCCAAACTGCATTAACCTCCCTCCCACAATATATAAAATACAAATGCCACTTGTACATGATAATTAAAGGGAACTCCACTCAATTTGACCCAAACCCCCAAAATTTGGGAGAAAACCCCAGATCTTAGTAGCTTTTCTAAAGGAAAATAGAGTTGGCATCTGTTATATATTTTTGCATATCATCTCTAGATGGGAGAGCCAGTTGTGTGCAGTGGTTAAGGTACCAGGTAGGAAACCAAGGGGCCATGAGTTTTAGTTCAGTCTTAGGTACAAACTGATAGATTTGGGTCTGTCTCAGCCCTGGGAAGGAGGCAATGGCAAGCCCAAAAAGTGAATGGACTAGTCCAGTCAGTCCCCAGGAATCAACACTGACTCGAAGACACATACACAGTAACCTACTTTCATATAAGAGTATGAATAAATTCTGTTACGGAACTTTCTGTGTCCATACAAAAAATGAAAAGCAATTTTTTAAAAGTTGAATTTATAATAGTTCTTGAAAATTGTTTCAAAAATTTCTTTTTCTTCAGAAGCAAAGAAAAAGTTACTTCTAGACTTGACCACTACTCTTCAATGTCATTAAAACTGTTTTCAGTTGGATGAAAACTGTAGCCAGTGTTCTGAATAGCTTCAGTTTTAAATTGGATCAGCAAATGACTTCATCTTTGAATTTTTCACATCTCTGAGATTTGTCATTTACTGCTGATAATCCTTTTTTGCCTAGGAGGGTCAAAAGGTGAAAACAACTAAGGTACCTTTTGCTATGAATATTTTACAAGCTGCCTGTCCCTTTTTCACTGAGATCTTAGTGCTGACGGAGGACTTCTTCAGGATGAGTCCTTAGCTGACTGATGAATACAAAACACCTTTTGAACAAAAGGCATTCAAGATTACTGGAAGACAAGACAGCCTACTTTAGTTTCTGTATTTAATATCTGGCGCATCAATGGAGATTTTTTTTTAAAAAAAAAATCATGCAGATATTATACTGAGTGACAGGCTGTTGAAAATTGGGGCACCGTATATATTGTTTCTCTGAGAATTGCAGAAATAATAGGGAAGTTTGCAACTCACTATAATGTCATGAGCAAATGATGAACTTTGAAGAACTCAAGTACCCCAAAGTAATATGAAACAAGGACTAAATTGAAGATAATATTTGGTTACAGCGCAGTTCTCAAATTGTCCTGAAACACATCCTCTGTTCTTTGAGGCTGGGTGGCTTTTAAAATGAAGACAATGGGAAGAAATTGGTGGCTGAAACAATATAGCCATTTTATTTTATGGCTGCCAGTAATGTGAACTTCTTGGAAGACATCTTCTTTCAGCACTTTATTGCAACAGAGCACATTCAGTGGCAATAATTCAAAGCCAAGCTACCTTAGGGAACTTTCTCCTACAACTTGCTGGAAAGAATTGGAGATGCCCAGCACGGAAGTGAGAACTTTCCCAGACATAGTTTTGAAAAGTGTCAGGAAAAAAAAGACACCGGCAAAGAAGAGGTGCAAGGGAGACATTTCACACAATTATAATCAATTTGCTATTTGATGTACTTTGATGCCCAAATAGATTCTTACTAAATCTACACATTCTGCTAACCCCACAACTTACAAAGTTATAGAACTTTAATTGTCCATTTCCTTTGCCTCGTTTTTTAAAAACACATCTTGTTTCAGAAGCGACCTAGTATGTGACACTATTTTTGAAATATTATTTCTTATTTTTAATCACATGAACAATACATATAGTATCTAGGGTTCCAACCGATTGCATGACTTTATTTGTTTGTTTGGCTGTTTTTTCTTGTAAGATGCACATAAGCAAAAACGCTAAATCCATTTCTATTATCAAACCATTGCCATAAAAACAAAATTAAAATGCACTGCATCTCTTCTCTTTCTCTTATTTCAAATGCCCAGGCTAAAATCTTGTCTTCACTTGCTATCTGAAACTTGACAAAGTGGGGATCAGTTATACTTCCCCCAAGAGAGACAGCTTCAAAACTGTCCTGTCCAATTGTTTTATTGTTTTGTTTTATTGCTATCAAAGGAAGGACAGCAACCACTCCACTGATGAGAACCAAGGTGCTGCTTAGATTCACGGCATGGCTTCAAAAGGCCACATCACTCAGTTCTACACACTAAAATTGTTAGTGTTACTAAAGTTGTTACTGTACCCAGCTGACCATTGGAGGAACCTCGTGTTGAGGCTGAGGAACATTATCCTCAGACTTTCTTAGTCTAGCATTCAGTTTCCCCAATGGTCAACTAGATATTGAAGCTCATAGGCAGGACTTAAAAACAGGACAAGATATATGGACCAGTTCCTGGAATGTCCCAATCGTCAAGAGGTTGAGAAGCACTGCCCTAATGGGACAGAAAAAATATACTGCCTTTCTTTGTGCCCCCCTTCTTAATGAACCTTTAAAAAGATCCAATTATAAAAGCTTAGCCTTTTAAAAAAATCATACTCTGATAATTTGTGGTTAAGAAAATGTTCCTGTTCTTAGCACTAGCAATAGCACTTAGACTTATGTACCACTTCATAGTGCTTTACAACCCTCTCTAAGTGGTTTATAAAGTCAGTATATTTCCTCCAACAATCTGGCTTCTCATTTTACCAACCTCAGAAGGATAGAAGGCTGAGTCAACTTTGAGCTGGTCAGGTTTGAACTGCTGGCAGTCAGCAGAGTTAGCCTGAAATACTGCATTCTAACAACTGCACCACTATGGCTTTTCCCATTCAAGATATGCACCCATATCTTTCCCTTCAAAGATATGTACCCGTTTCAACTGCTGCATTATCTCAGGAAAAGATGCAATACTTCAAAGAGTTACAGACAGGTACACAAGTTCTGAAGGACCTTTTAGTATCCAAAATATTGCAGTTTTCTATTGTGCAGAGCACAGGTGCTAGTTACGTAAGATGAAGTTTACCTTATGAAAAACTTGATTCAAACATGTCTTTATCCATACAGGGTAACATATAACTAGCTATCCAGGGTATTGGAATGTCAAAATAAACCCAATCCTACAAGAGTATCACCTAACATATTTTCATTAAAAAAGCCTTTTCCATTGGCACAAATCAAGGCTTTTCTTCAGAAGAACAATTTTTATCCAAACAATATTTTTGTGTTGTTATCCTGATTGTTCTCTTTGAATTTTTGCAGCACAGATCTGGTAGCCCTATTTTAAAAGAAAAATATGCACATTGAATCTAAAGATACATTTCATATTACAGATGTTTCATCTTAATCATCTCAGATTGTATTCCTGTAAACAAAAGGACTCTGCTTAAATGCAAGTGAAGCAGGTTGCAAAAGTTTCATTCCTAAAACTAATGTCTTTGTTTTCATTCTTTTGTGATATATGTCCTTAGCACCCGGCATCTACACATGTAATTGTACAGACATAATTACTCTGAACCTTAGATCTTGTGAGTTGATACGCACCAGGGCGGCATTGTACTCTCCCGTAAGAGAAAATTAATAAATGCATGCCAAGGATTCAATCAAAACAATATATTATATTTTATTACAAAATAGAGAAAGATTGATTAACATGTGTCTTTCACGCAGAACACAATTAAGTTTGGCCCGCAGCTATTCAGAGCAGCAGAGGGTTATTGCTGAGCCACCATTCCCAGTTCCATGCCTTCTGCCAGAGAGAGCTGAGTCCCTTGCTGCAGGGATGGAAGACGACTCCTTCCACAGGTACTATCAGAAACAAAAGGAACTGGGTGGCATAAAGCAGCTGATGAAATCTTGCCATAGAACAGTGGGGAAGAGGAGCTGCAAGGGGAAGAGGCGACAGCTGGCAAAAGCAAGAGTGCCAAGTAAAATTGGCGCAGCCACAGCTCCTACTACATTCAACCAGACAACTCATTCCAATCCATGTATCTTTTCAGGAGATTGCAGTTTTGTGAGCCACAACTTCATGACTGCTGGGGACCAAAGCATGAGCACCATCCATGGTTGAGAACTGGGGAAAAAAACCCTGTGTCTGCATTGCAACAAGACCACAGTTAAAGAAGTGGGTTTGGAAATATTCTGTAATCTTTCAATTACATTGCAACTGTGTATTATTATACTGCCTATTTGTCATGTTGCTTCCAACACAGTTCAATTTAAAATATTTTTCTCCAAATTTAAGGAATTTTTTAATCTACTAGTCAAATAATACAAAATAGGCTAGATTTAATAATGTAGACGAAATACTTGAGATGAATATGTTAATTTGAATCATACTCATTTGCACAGGAATTTTTTTTTCTGGAAGAATGATAGTTCTTCCCATAGTACTACTTATTCAGGCCTTCTGCTCTCCTCCCACCAACAAAGGAGGCGAAGGATAAGATAATTAGCCTTGACTTCTTTGTTGAATCCTCTTCTCCTGCCCAATCTCTTCTTCATGTATTGTAGGAGTGATTTTTGATGTGGGAGGCATTCTGCAGTAATGTAACATCATAGAACAGAGAGGTGGAAAGGATCATGCCAAACCAATCTTATTTCATTCTTTGATGATGTCACTAAATTAGTAGACCAGCAAAATGCTGTGGACATAATATACTTAAGATTTCAGTAAGGCATTTTACAAAGTAGACCACAATCTACTTCTTGGTAAGCTACAAAAATGTGGAATATTATTTATCTTTATTTTTTATTATTCATATTTCTATGCCGCCCACTCTCCGAGGACTCTGGGCGGCTTACACCAAAGACAGTATACTAAATAGCATATTGCCCCCAACAATCTGGGTCCTCATTTTACCAACCTCAGAAGGATGGAAGGCTGAGTCAACCTTGAGCCTTTGAGATTTGATCCACTGATCTGCTGAACTAGCTGCAGTACTGCACTCTAACCACTGCGCCACCTCGGCTCATAGACAACATCACCACCAGATGGATTCGTAGGTGGCTGACAAACAGTATTCAATGAGTAGTCCTTAATGATACTACATCCACATGGAGAGAAGTAAGCAGTGGGGAACCACAAGGCTCTGTTTTAGTCCCAGTACTCTTCAATATCTTTATAAATGACGTAGATGAGGGAATAGAAGGGGAACTCATCAAATTTGCAGATGATACTAAACTGGCAAGAATAGCCAACACCCCAGAAGACAAATTCACGATCCAAAAAGATCTTGACAAACTTGAACAATGGGCCCTATCCAACAAAATGAATTTTAATATGGAGAAAAGCAAAGCTTTACATTTAGGCAGGAAAAATCAAATGTATAAGTACAAATTAAGAGGGACCTGGCTCAAAAACAGTAACTGTGAGAGGGACCTTGGAATCCTAGTGGATGATCACTTGAATGTGAGCCAGCAATGTGCAGCTGCCGCCAAAAAAGCTAATACAATCCATAAAGAGGCATAGAATCAAGATCATGTGAAGTATTAGTGCCGCTTTACAAAAACCTAGTAAGACCACTCCTGGAATACTGCAACCAATTTTGGTCACCTTACTACAAAAAAGATGTTGAGACTTTGAAAAAAGTTCAGAGAAGAGCAACTAAGATGATCAAATGAGACTAACTTGTATGAAGAACTGCTACAGGTTTTGGGTCTGGCTAGTCTAAAGAAAAGAAGAATTACGTGTGACATGATAGCAGTATTCCAGTATTTGAGGGGCTACCACAAAGAAGAGGGGGTCAAATTATTCTCCAAAGCACCAGAGGGCAGGATAAGAAATAATGGTTGGAAACTACCGGTAATCAAAGAGAGAAGCAACCTGGAATTAAGGAGAAACTTCCTAACAGTGCGGACAATTAACCAGTGGACCAGCTTGCCTCCAGGGATCATGGGCACTCCAACACTGGAGGTTTTTTAGAGGAGACTGGACGGTCACTTGTCTGAGATGGTATAGGTCAGTGGTGGGTTGTCCCCGGTTCGTACCGGTTCTATAGAACTGGTAGTAAAACCGGTTGGGAGGCTCCGCCCACCAACCCCGACGTCACCAAACGCTTCTGTGCACGTGCAGAAGCTTCTGAGCATGCGCAGAAGAAGCGTGTGGCCCCACTGCGAACCTGTAGTAAAGGTAAGTAGAACCCACCCCTGGTATAGGTTCTCCTGCTTGAGCAGCAGGCTGGACTAGAAGTCCTCCAAGGTCCCTTCCTGTTCTGTTCTGTTCTGTTCTGTTCTGTTCTGTTCTGTCCTGTCCTGTCCTGTCCTGTCCTGTCCTGTCCTGTCCTGTCCTGCCCTGCCCTGCCCTGCCCCGTCTCCACTCCATTCCACTCCACTCCACTCCACTCCACTCCACTCCACTCCTTTCCGTTCCGTTCCGTTCCATTCCATTCCATTCCATTCCGTTCCATTCTATTCTATTCTATTCATATGAATAAAATTTCCATAGTCATTTGCTGCCAGGGTAGATTAAAGAATACTTCCCCTCTCATATCAACGTATTCAAGCACGATCAAACTATATGTGCACTTGAGGATTAAAAATACAATAATAAACAAATAGCAATCTTCTATTTTGTTATGACATCCCAGATTAACTTGCCTGAGGCATGACAATTTTATAACATATACACTGGTATGGTTGCAATATTAAAATTTCTATCTGTATGTGAAAAGACTAATGTGTACTCAGAAGTAAGTTAATTTTGTGGGTTCCCAATATACTGTTCGAGGGGGGAAAACATGATACTCTTTTTTTTTTTTTGTAAAGACAAGCTGCACTGAAATTCAGGTAAGCAGTATAAAATTGCAGCTTCAATTTACAATCATTTGAAAATTCTATTTCAGAATAGATCTCATAGGGTTCTGCTATTATCTCCTCTATCCACTTACTTAGGCGTAAATCCTACCCAAAATCCCAAGAACCAGGGTTTGTGGTTCATCAAACATATCATGGGATTGAAATAAAAATCTGAGATTCTTCTCTTCATGTGAGTACAAACACTGTCCAGGTTGGTACACAATGCTCAGCAGAACAGATGCTGCTTCTTGAGCCAAAGAAAACTTTCAGACTGGCCTGCTGCGTCAAGTAAAGATAAAATGTGCCACAGATAAATGAACACGCTGCGACCAAAGACTGGTGCACTGTGCTAGTCCTATGCCTGAAGGATGGTCCCCTGGTCAGAGTTATGTGGAGGTTGCTTTCCATGAGTCATCCGGCATCTCCTTCCTCTCAGTAGCATTCAAGCTTTCAACTTGCATTTACACTTGAAAGGTTGCCCAGTGGGGGATTTACTTGACAAATTACCTTTCTGAAGTGACAAGAGAAGTTGAAAGAAACTCTCTTTTTCTACCCTGCCAAATTTGTTTTATTATAAAATCCTTCAAAAATGGAAAGACTGAGGAGTTGTTAGATTTTACTCTTCAGAATTGCAGAATGGGAGTGGGGAAAAGTATACAGAAATACACATGTAGGCATATAGATCAACACAACAGCAACAGAAAATATCTCCGTATTTCAATTAAAGTCTCCAGGGCTACCAATTTGTTAATAAAAAAGATGAAAAGAAATTGATTACAAATAATTTGAAATAAGGACATTTTTCTCAACTCATCCAGGATTAGTATTTATTGAGCTGTAAGCAGATGAATTTATGGGCCACAAACATTTGCTGAGCACTTTCTACCCTTTTATAAAGAGAAAAAGAAGCAAATTTGTCATCACAGGATTGGCATCTCGTGTCATTAGATTACAGCATTCATCAAATCATGCTCATGTAACTTGGTTTTAATTGTGGGTTTTACTTCTGGCAGTTTTTTGAGGTTATAATTTGACTGAAAAGTATTTGCTAATTTGTAAATGGGTCCTAATGGATTATTTTGCTTGAATCTTTCATCTGGTGAGCTGTTCATATTTACATGGTGTTGCAGACTTCTTTGATCCAATTCCTCATAAAAAAGAGTCAAATCAGTGTAAGACAATAACCCCCATCTCTTAGCTCTTGTAGAGAGTCCAGAAGGATCCCATAGTTAGTGGTATCAAATGCCATAGTCAGATCAAATGGACCAGGAGAATCAATTTATGCATTCCAAATCCTGATGAGATTATCCACAAAAGAAATAAATGCCATTTTTATCTCATGGATGCCTTGCCTACAAGTGCTTTGGAGAATAGGTTGATCCCTTCTTCTTTATGGAACTTCAACCTCAAATATTCGAACATTGTTATCATTGTTATCCAACTCAACCCCTCCAAGACCGAGTGGCTGTGGCTTCCGGCGTCCCGATATAGCCAGCTGATGCCATCGCTGGCTATTGGGGGTGAATCACTCGCCCCCACGGAGAGGGCTCGTAACTTGGGCGTCCTCCTGGACGCACGGCTGTCTTTGGAAGATCATTTGACGGCCGTGGCCAGGGGGGCTTTTTATCAGGTTCGCCTGATACGCCAGTTACGCCCCTTTCTAGATCGGGACTCCCTACGCACAGTCACTCAAGCACTCGTCACTTCCCGCCTGGACTACTGTAACGCTCTCTACATGGGGCTCCCCCTGGGGTGCACCCGGAGGCTCCAGCTGGTCCAGAATGCGGCCGCGTGGGGGATTATGGGGGCGACGAGGCGCTCCCATGTGACACCTCTCCTGCGCGAGCTGCACTGGCTCCCGGTGGTCTTCCGGGTGCGCTTCAAGGTGTTGGTGACCACCTTTAAAGCGCTCCATGGCTTAGGGCCGGGGTATTTACGAGACCGCCTTCTGCCACCAATAGCCTCCCACCGGCCAGTACGCTTGCACAGAGTGGGCCTCCTCAGGGTGCCGTCCGCCAGACAATGTCGGCTGGCGACCCCCAGGGGGAGAGCCTTCTCTGTGGCGGCGCCCACCCTTTGGAACAACCTCCCCCCAGAGTTACGTACAATAACAGACCTCCGGATTTTTCGTCGGGCCCTGAAAACCCATTTATTCCAACTAGCTGGGCTGGCTTGAGTCAAATTTTTAAACTATTTTAAATTGGAATTTTTTTTAATTATGGCCAAATTATCTAATGATTTTAATCAGTTTTTAATTTTTCTATGTCTGGTTTTTTACTTTGGCTGTGCACCGCCCTGAGTCCTATATTGGAGAAGGGCGGTATAGAAATTAAAACAAATAAATAAACAAATAAATAAATGTCATCCCAATCCTTCTTTTCATTTCATTAGATAAGACATACCCAATTCCTGCAACTGTTCTTCATATGTTTTAGCCTCCAGTCCCCTAATCATCATTGTTGCTCTTCTCTCCACATTCTAGAGTCTCAACATCTTTTTTATATTGTCGCAATATTCCAAGTGTGCTCTTACCAAGCATTATTGAGTAGCATTATTCTACTCTTCCTGTGGAGGATTTTTTTTTCTAGTGGAAATGACAATTACACAGAGTTTCAGATGCACATCAAGGCCCAGATTTACACAAACACACACTGAATTTTTACAACTGCACTGATTTTTACAGATTTGTAAAACTTTTATACTTTGCTTTTAAGCACATTTTGCATTGTAGTTGGTTTTACTATGGCTTGCTAAATAAGCTATAGTGGTTGACTCACCTATAACAATATCTATATTATAAATATTGGTTTCCAAACAAGAATATTTTGGATGTTTGGGCCACACTAAACTAAAAAACAAACACCTCTGTGTTAAACACATGTGTGAACTCAATAAAAGTCTTTGAATATAGCACAATTGATCAAGAAGCATTTCTGGAACTATTTTATTATTATTATTATTATTATTATTATTATTATTATTATTATTATTATTATTATTATTATTATATTTATCATATGGCATATCATACATGGATATATATAATAAATATTATATATATAATATATATATAATAAAAAATAAAATATTGTTTTCATAGATTTTTACGGGTAGAGATATGCAAGTTTTGGTATATTTGGGTCTTTTCCCGTGTAAGATTGAGAGTATCATGGCGACGTTTCGACGGGGTCCCACTTGTCATCTTCAGGCTGGTGCCTTCGGCTTCATGCCTGTGCGAGCAAAGTGTGATTGGAGCTGCCGTCTCTCTATAAATACTGGTGGGGAGGTGTGGGGTGCTGGCTTTGTTGCTGTGAGCGGGTTGGTTGCCTGTGTTGTTACATCTTGATTGGTTGATGGAGTTGATGTTTGCAGATTAGTCAGCTGTTTCGTAACATCCTGTGTGGGTGAGGTCCTTGATGTGTACCCATTAGTCTTTTGTGTTTTAACGACCTGGGTAATGGGCTGTGTGTTAAGATCCTGAGTTCTAGTGTTGTGATATCCTGAGTTTTTTGATGTAATGTCCTGAGCAGATGGCTGTGATGCCACATCCCAGGCTTTGGTTTGGCTACAAGTTTGGGGTCTTGCCATGTGTTCATGGAGTGTGTCAGTTTGCTTTGTGTGGGAATTGGAGGGGGTGCAGCAGCTGGTGATGCTGCCATAGTCTGGCTTCTGGATGGTGGTTGTATTTTGTCTATGGGATGGGTTTGGGTTCAAATCTGGTGAGGATGATTGGTGGTGGTGGCATGTGTTATCTTGGGTCCGGTGTTAATCTTTGTGGCTGGGACTCTTCTGTTGACTAGGGCTAGTTTCCAGATGTCCGGTAGACGATACCTCCCGCCTACCTTGCATATGCAAGTTTTGTGGGGTGCTGGCTTTGTTGCTGTGAGCGGGTTGATTGCCTGTGTTGTTATATCTTAATTGGTTGATGGAGTTGAGGTAACCAACCCACTCACAGCAACATTTCTAGATGAGTAAAACAGAACAAAATATAAATGTTAAAAATATCTCTGTTCAAATACCAATATCTAGGCCATCTAACCATTGAAACTCAACATCATTTATATGAAAAAGAGTCAGATACTGAACCAGTATATGCTATGGAACTATTTCTTCTAACTTTATTATAAAGTTACATTAACAAAATCTTGCAAGTCTGAAAGTACATAATTCTTCCCTTACATTTACAACCCAAGAAACTAGGGAGGGACTCTTCTGAGGCTATTGCCCTACCCTCATTGCTCTTGTGAGCTAAACTGCCTCATATCTGACCATTGTCTACTTGAGGCTTTTTCTTCTGTTTCCCAAGGTCATTTCATTCCCCCATACCATTTTATGAGGTTATTATAGGCCTGTAGTCAATTGATCTTAAGAATCAATTAAATAATTAAAATTGCATATCTTGCACTGGAGGGAAAAAAAAACATCATATCAAAGGAGGAAGCAAATAACTTTTATTTTTAGTTGATGCACAGAGTCAACTAAATCCCATCCAAATAGCACCATTTCTCTCAACTCATGGTGTAGCACAACAAAGGAAGGCTAAATTACTTCTTAAAATAGAATAGACAATTTCATAAGCACCGTGCCTATGCAAAACTTCTCTTTGGGGATTCCGTTTGATTCCAGTGAATTATGGTATCAGATTGAACATTCAAATCAAATTTGATGCCTTCAAATGAATATAAATGATTCAGATAGTTCTGCATGTGCACAGACTCTTCAAAAATGACTGTTCATTGTTCTTGGTATTGGTGGCTTATACTGTCTGGATAAGGTGATTGCTGCTCCTTCCAGCTAAAGAACAAGGGAATGCCAAATGCCTGTTCTCGTTTTTAGTTCCTGCAGTTTTTGTTTTTATTTTTAAAGGGACTAGTCAGTATGAGGATAGCTTGACACTAAGGTGGCCTGTATGTGTTGGGAGTTGGAGAGACCAAAAGGCAGGTGTTGGACAAGGGGGAATGTCTACCAATGAGAAATTCGGTCCCAGCAGCTGTGTTTGCAACAATTCTTTCTGCATCACAGCAGACCTGGAAGTTAATCAGATCTACAGCTCAATAGGGGTGAGGGTGAGCCTTCTTCCCTTTCTTCATTTCAGCCTTTTCCAATGTGGTATTTTCCAGATGTGCTTGATTTAAAACTTTTAGAACAAGCAAATAATTTTCCACTAGGAAAACTGACTTAGGTGATTGCTGGGCTTATTGAATTTTGTGGAGCCACCATGAAAGAGGCCAAACTAAGAAATATATTGGGGAATCTGCTTAGGCCACGTTAGTTTTGGTCATCAAGTTGGTGTCTGATATTTAAAACAAACAAAAACTGTTTTAATTCTATATTATTGTTAATGCGTCCTACAGGTTTTTGTTTGTTTTGTTTGTAATCAATTGGATATTGCCATTTATTTATTTTATTTTATTTTACTTCGAATTTATATACCGCCCTTCTTCCTGGGAACTCAGCCAGATAAAAACACATAATATAAACATTAAGAACAAATTAAAAGGAGTATTCAAATAGAAAGAAAGACATTAAAGAATTAACTGATCAAATAAAGCCTTCTTCAATAATTTTACAGCTAAGCAGGAATGATTCCAAATATTTTGTGAACCATAATTTTACTATCATAATTTTAATAATTGATTAAATTTATATGCTGCCTGACCCCCAGGGAGTCTAGCCAGTTTAACAGTTTTAAAAATATTTAAAATCAAGAAAACAAAACAACACAACACAAAGACAAACAAAATGACAGTGAAATAAAACCAAATGGTGAGATGGAAAAAGAAGAAAAAGGCAGGGGTGAAATGCTCCCGGTTCCGACTGGATCACCTGATCTGGTAGCGATGGAGGCGGGTAGTTCAGAGAACCGGTAGCAAAAATCCCTGCCGCCCCCCCATGCCCAGCTGAGCCACACAATCATCAGAGGCTATTTTTTTACTTTTAAAAGCATTTTTTCTACAACCTCTTCTGCCGAAAAAATGCTTTTAAAAGTAAAAAAAAAAAGCCTCTGATGATCGTGCGGCTCAGCTTGGATCGTCAGAGGCATTTAAAAGAAAAAAAGGGTTTTAAAAGTTTTTTTAAAAATTGGCCATGCCCACCCAGTCACATTACACCCCCCCCCACCACCACCAAGCCATGCCCACAGAACCAGTAGTAACAAATTTTAGATTTCACCACTGGAAAAAGGGTGTCAGTTACACTCTCCAAGATCGGATGAAGAGCCATATCCTTGGAACCCTTCAAAATACCAATAGAGTGGGGCCATTTGAATCCCATGGGAATCACATTGCACAGGGCAGGCACTGCTACAGAGAAGACTATTACAGACTTCCAACAGAAAACATTGCTTAACTGAAGGAACTTGGAACATGCCAAACTTTCCAGAATGCACCAGCTAGGCAAGTATTATGGGAGGTAGGAGGTCTTCAATTAATCAAGTCCTCAGCTGTGTAGGTTGAATCACCCTAAAAGGCAAAGTGGCAATACCTGCAACTTGCAAAATAGAGGTATTACATGGCCATCACTCAGTATTACTGAGGCATGCTGATGATACCAAATCCCAAACTGGCCGATAATCTCACCCTTTAGAAATTGAAGTGGAGAGATAGAATAGAACCCTGCGTTACCTCACAAAGGAGCAGTCCAAGGAGTAATTTCTCCCACCCCCATTATTGACTGAAATGTGTCCCAGAAAAAGGAAGAAAACCATTGTAGAGTGGTACTTCCATTCTCCAGCTCACAGAACCAAATCACAAGGGATATCATGGTGGATGGAATTGCAAGTAATGATGTACCATCACCATCAAGTCTCTACCAGAGGTCATCTACAAGCACAACCAAGCTATCTCAGTACTACATCCTAGTTTGAAACCTGACTGAAATGGGTCTAGATAATCTGTTTCTCCAGGGTTCTCATCAGTTGCAGACCAATCAATTTTCAACAATCCTTCCCAGAAAGGAAAGGTTGGAGATTAGTCAACAGTTATTGAAGACTATTGGGTCCAAGAATGGCCTCTTGAGGAAGAGCAAATTACTGCCTCTTTCTGACACTAGGGCATGTATACAACTGGGGTCATCTCTCTGGCTGTTTTTTTGACTTAGGAGATACGTAGATCTAATAAACAGGTCATAAAGCTGATAGCACAGAGATCCATGCCTACTTCCTCAGGAGTCACTAGCTCAAACTCATCTCAGGCTATACCAAAGATTGTACTTGTTGGCCTACCCTGCCCAATCAGAGTCAAGATGGCTACTGCAACTCGTGATCAAAGTCCTGCCTTTTTTTTAATGTGCATGGCACAAAGGGCTTTTATGGCACATCATGGCTGGCCATCTTGGCTTTTTTGACATTTACCTCCCCCCCCCACTCATGCCCCTTAATATATCAATTGCATTGGCCAAGAGCTTCATTGTGTCTAATAATAGAGTAATTTGATTAATCAGAGCTTTGAAAGAGGCCCAAATCCATGTGGCATATTGATCTGGGACCAATCTTTAATTACTGGCCTGATAAAAGGAAAAATCCATTTCTCTCAGGAGTTAAATCTAGTATAGGGCGGTGGGAGTATGCTAAAGCAGTCCCATTGACAAACAACCAATGTGAGATAATATTTCATTAGAGCAACTAAAGGTTTACAAAATAACTGCACTTGTTGGAATTTCTAAGAATGCTGTCTTAAAAAAATCCAGGAAATGAAACAAGTGACAAATACCACAATGTAGCTAACATTCAAGCCAAGTGCAAAGTTGTCTGGAATGTCTGAATAATCTACTGATATTGGTTTGGATCTAATATAAGATTACATTGTATTGATAGTCTCACAATGTTTGCTGGTAAGAAGAATTTATAGTTCATCTCCCTGTGTTGGAAATAAAAAGTCAAACCACACCCACTGTAAGACTGGACTACCTAGTTAATTGACAAGATGTTTGTACTCACCCTTTCAAGCTAGAACGAGGTGAATCTCTCCTACTAACAGCATTCCCTTTAGTCTGACAATCTTCCAAATGTTCTCCTTGATCCATGGCAGCCTTTTTGTATAAAAAGAATATAGTCATCAATGTTTGTAACATAGCATCTCTCTCTTATTCCTTTGCAAGGCCATCTACCATTAACATTAATTAAAGGAATCTTTATAGAAGTGTAGGTCAGTCTAAACCTATTCCATGTCACTGTGGCAAGTTTTGTATATCATATTTTCCAACAATGTTTGGATTTTGTTTATGTATTGAGAAATCCACATCTGTTTCCAATTTTGCTAATATACAGTTGTGTATGCAGTTTCATATATAAAAAAATATAAATAAATATATACTCTCCAAACTCATGCTGCTTTTTGGGATGCATCAACGATAAATGTTATGGGGAAAGTGTTTGCAGATTCCATTACATCAAATGCATGCAGTATTATCTTCATTTGACAGATATATTTGCCTATATTAATATGTAGAGGGGGAAACCTGCACTACTCTTAGCCCACTCTGTTATCTTTTCCATTTTTTTTTGAGAGTTCAGCATTATATCTAAGAAACATTTTTCTTTTTAAATCAACTTTAAGTTTCAAAAACAGATAAAAAACAAAAAATTAAACATTGGGGGAAGTCATCAAAAAGGGGGGAAACTTAAAAAGTGACAAGGAAAAAAAGGAAAAAAAACACTTTTGTCTTTCTTTAGTCAAGTAACCTTTAGTATATTCTAAGATAAAACAAAAATACAAAAATATTCTATAAAAATATGAAAAGTAAGCAATGAAAATACCATTAGAAATATATAACAAAAGAATGTCTTCCTCTAAGCTTAAAAATAAACCTAAAAGAACACAGTATACATGTCTAATAATAAAAAATAAAAATGCACAATATTTCTATAATTCTAACAGATCTAATCAAATCCCAAAATTAAAACTTCCTTTTTAAGAGCCGTGGTGATGTAGTGGTTAGCATGCAGTATTGCAGGTTAATTCTGCTGACTGCGAGCAGTTCGATTCTCACAGGTTCAATATTGACTCAGCCTTCCATCCTTCCGAGGTTGGTAAAATGAGAACCCAGATTGTTGGGGGCAATATGTTGAGTCTGTAAACTGCTTGGAGAGGGCTGTAAAGCATTATGGAATGGTATATAAGTCTAAGTGCTATTGCTATTGCTTTTTAATCTTTCTCAAGCAAGAAGTCCAAAAGTGGTATCCAAAAGTAGAAATGAAGCTAAGTAGACTACCCCTAAGGATATTTTTTTTCAAATGATTAACATTTAAGTAGAATTGAACATTCCAACAAAAAAACCCTCTTCATACTTTGATAAAATTACAATAATTCTCCAGTTCATAAGAAAAAAACTGCCTATTTCATGAAAACAAAAAAATAGTCCTGTTTAATACAATTCTCATAGTTTAAGCAAATGGATAAATGTTCCTGAACAAAACAGATGACTTCTACTGAATGGTATCATTATTTTAAGAGACTTCACATCGAGAAGTAAATAATTGTTCATGCTTTGTACTATTTTGTATATTATAAAAATAGACCATGCAGAGTGACTTAATATCTCTTACAACAACTTAGTAGTGATGGGGAACTTCCTAAGCCTATTACTATGTCTTTCTTGATGTACCTTTTGGGAAATCTATCTTTCCCCCCCCCGCCCCTCCCTTTCACAGTGACTCCAGGCGACTGCTTGTACAAATCCCTGCAGTTTTCTTGGCAAGGTTTTGGGGAAGTGGTTTGCCATTGTGTTCTTCCAAAGCTGAGTGACTAGCCCAAGTCATCCAGCTGGCTTGGTACCTAAGGTAGAATTAGAGCTTACAATAATGGATGATGCCTTAACCACTACACTAAACTGCTCTGCTCCTCTAGTACCTTTTCATTACTTCATGCTATTTTGTACAATTTACTAACAAGACTAACAAGTAATATAAAAAACTGTTTTAAATGCATACATTGGATCAACCATAGGCTCAAACTAATTATAAGATCATGCGTGTGTATGTATTTGTGCAATATTTTAATCAGGATTGTAGCATCTGAATTCAAACTAGCAATGTGACAGAGTGGGTTAAGCTTTAAGGCTAAAATGGGGAGACTTAGATTCAAGTACATCCATGGCCGTGAAAACTCACTAAGTGATTTAGGGCCAATCATTCTTACTCAACATTACCTATCTCATAGGGTTGTTGTGAGGATTAAATGAAGGCAGAAAAAGCATATTTAATACCTTGCTAGAAGTGAATCTAGCTGTCCAGTCCAGTCATCTAGAGAGGCGCTGCTAAGAATATTCTCCCCAAAAAGTACATGAGGAAATGGAAGCATGCCTTCTCTGTGATAATGCCCATTTTCTGGAGCACAAGGTTGTCCACAAAGCATGATAAAAATAGCCAAGGTGGTATCCTGACAATGCAATCAAGGTTGCATCTGTTTTTTATATGTGAGTCACATGTATAATGCACATAAAAGTCAGGTGGTACTTCTAACATGGCTGCCACCTTGATTTTTGTGAGTACATCGTATGGACATCTCTGCTGGAACAGCTTCCTTTCATAGGTTTATATGATGTCTACCTTGTTAACATTCTAAAAAGAAGTAAGATCTGTGCTATTTCAGTGAGTCTTCAGCTCCAGTTAATAGACTGGCTGATGGCACCAATGATAAGTATTGATTTGAAGGCTGTATTTTGTGGATTTTATTATCTTGTCTTTATATTTTCATGATTTTGCTCCATTGTGTCTCTGTATAATATTTGTACCTCATGATGCCAATACATTCCAAGTTCAAGGAAATATAATCAGCAAGATTCTCTTAAGAAACTTTGGTGAGAAATTATTTTGTAATCAGGAAAACAGTTTTGCTCAATTTCTACAGGTTATACTCCTTTGCAAGTATTTTTACCTATTTATTTCATACATATTGCAGATCTTCGTTTCAAGCTCTCTAAAAACAATTCTTCCAACCATCCCCAACAATAAACCAGCCATGATCTTTAGATTAAACACCTTTAACCAGTAATTTTTAGGAAGCAAGCAAATGAATCCATGTAATGGGAATCTGAAACGATAATGGCTTTCTACCCGCCCAACTAAGGTATGACACCATCACGGCCTCCTAAAGCAAATCTGAATGAAGGCTGGCATATCTTTATTTGAAAAGTTCTTTGCTATTTTTGCACTGTTAGTGTTTTATAGAGTGGAAAGCAATTAGTTTTATAACAGGGGAATAGGTTCAAACCTTGTTTAAAAGTCAATGAGTGCCTAATTGTTCGGTTGCTTGGAAATACCACCCAATCATTGCTGTTTATGAATCTTGCCGTTTTGATGAAAGCCTACAATTTAGAACCTTTCCACCCCATGGACACCTTTTTCTACTGTTTCTTCCATCACAAAGAAATCTATTACAAACGTGCTGTATCTAATTATGAGTGAGTCTGCCGTCACAGCTGAAGTTGCAGAATTAGCACTAAATTTTCAAGAATTAAAAAAAAAAACCTCCAACTTACTTAAACTGTTTTAAACAAAATAGGATCATACATAGGGATATCTCCTGCAGAACAGCAACATATGTGAGAAATAAGGACTAGTAAAGACAATCAGACTTCTTCTCAAGTTAGAGGTTTCAGAGGGCCCTACCATGTCATAGCAGTTTCATCACCATATCCAGTCCCCAGTCCCTCAAAAGCCTGGTGAATTTAAATTGTCATTAACCTCATAATTTCATCTAGCTGAAAATGTGAAGAATGATGAAGCCAAAGGAAAGGAATCAAGGCATTTCTGATCCACAGAGGAATGGATCATCCAGAGGTTCTGCAGAACTGCACTCATTTTTTTTCAAAGAACTAGTTTTGCCATAGGGGATTGACTCAGCTCTCAGACATGGCTCTAGTGAGAAGAAGCAATTCCAAAGCTGATTTTAGTCTGGTACAAAGGTCCCATGTGGAAGTGTCCAGGATGAGATGAGGTGATTTGGCAGAGCAAAGTGATATGACCCTTCAAACTACAGATGGTATTCATGATTTTTTAATGTTCCCATAAAAGTTTTTAAACATTTTCTCTGAAGAAAAGTAGCATACAATGAAAAGAACTGGGATAGTACTTTGCTTGCTGTTTTTTTCACTCTCCATATAAAGGAGCGGAACAACTTTATTTATTTAAAGAAACATTTTTTAAAAAAGTATTTTACATTTGTAAACTGGAAATGTATCAGTCCATTTTACCATCTGAAGAGTCTATCATCTCAATTTATTTTATTCCACTTCTTATTTAGAGCCCCTTTAAGGTCTCTGTAATCTGCATTTCTAATATAACTGGTTTTATTACCATTCTTTTCAGACCAAAATGCCAATACAGAAAATTGCCCCAAATCATGGAACAAATATACATGTAAGGGATTGTGTCATTGCTCCATTGTATAACCAAACACACTTTCTGTGTATGAATACTGTAGGAACTAAACGTTCAAGGCATTGGATGACAGTGGTTTTATAGCTCACAAATTGTACACAGCATCCTCTTGATGCTTTGCACTCAGGTGTAGCACCATTGTGGCCCCCTGCAAGTTGTGAGCAAATCTTGAGCATGATTTATCTGGGAATTTAAAAACTGCAACATTTGGGGATAGCAAAAACCATGCCGTTTGTCATCTTAAACAGCAGAAATTTGATGGAAAAGTTATTTCCCAGCCCATGGAGAAATAAATGAGGAATGGCAGGCAACAGACAGGAAAATCAGATTGTCTTCTTCTTGACTTCATTCTCTCTATCCCACAAACAAAGAATTTTTTTTTCTTTCTGTCATCCTCTTTCCTTCTACAGCTAAATGGAGAAACAAAAACACAACACCCTCTTCTCCTGCCCCCCCCAAAAGAAAAAGAATTTTTTTAAAAAAATCAAATGGGCAACAAATAATTTTACCATTACCAGGTAATACACGTTAATTGCTCAGTTTATATACTCTGAATGACATACCATTAGAGACTGTGTATGCATTGTAACTAGAGCATTAATAAATTTAAAATGTGCCTATTAGAATGACAGCTTTGGAGGTGCAAAGGAATAACAGTTATCACTTGGCAGAAGCCGATCTCACCCCATCTGCCGAGACTTTGCATACATTTTCAGCTTCCTGAGCAATGATTAGGGCTGTCAGAACCTCTTTAACCTTCTAACTGCTGGTCCCAACTGGCCTTAATTAGAGACTAATGAATTCAGAAGATGCAGGCCGTGAGGAAAACTGCCTTGACAGTTTGTGTACAAATTAAGCCCCAATTACTTCATGCATCTTTTGCATTGCTGATACAAGTCTCTGTTATTATTTTTTGAATATGGTCATTTTAGCATAAACCGAGAACTTTGCTAATATATTTTGTCATTTTTATGGCTCATCATAAGGAAGAGGAAGAAAACACACACACACACAAACGCACGAAAGGGATACCAGGAGGGTCATGAATATGTGAAATGAGCTACTGTAGATGATAAAAGAAATTAATTTCCCTGCAGGGAATATCAGCAACTTTTTTTCCTTCATTCTTTGTGTCTTCCCTTCTTTTTTATAAAGAAGAAGACAAAAAAAGCACTGTCCAGATATTATTAGTACTAGTATTATTTGGGTGAATCAGAATATCAGCATAAGACCTAGGTTGAATCTTGCACTCTGAATATTTTTATTAGCACTGTAAACACTGCCATTAACACAGAAAACAAACAAAAGAGAAATTATACACAATGGGAAAAAGGGGTTGGCAGAAAATTTTTCCACCTAGCTGCTCCAGAAGGAGGCCTCTTGTTGGATCCCTCGTGCAATGGCTCCTACATGTTGAATAAAGGGCTCTCTCCCCAGAAGGCCTTTCCCTCCCTCCCAAATCATAATTAAGGGCATTTCCCCACTTGTACTCAATCATGGTGGAAGCAGATTACAACAGTATTTTTTTTTTCTACTGCCATGTCCGTATTGCAATGATATCTGGATAGTTTGGGACCTGTGGAGGAAGAGAATCATATTCTTCATAATACAACCTCAGCCAGGGAGGACAGCATTTCTCTTGGCTTCTTTGAACTGCTAAAGAAGAGTTTCAGGGATGTCAATGCTTCTTTAAGCATTGAAGTTATCTAGGCCATCTTGAAGGAGATACAGTGGTACACTGTAGTTTTTGCGGTTAATTTTATAATTGAGTGATTGATGAAGCATCCTTGTATTTTGGGTTGTTACCCAATTTCCTTGAGTTGCTTCTGTACATTGTAAATAACTGAGTTAGTTCTAGAAAAAAAAATAGCTCCTGACTCTAATGTTTGATCCGTAGAAAAATAACCACAATAATTATAACAAAAAGGGATGATAACAAAAAGCCTTGTCTTATCTAGGGAGGTGGAGGAAGAGCAACAAATTACAAACAGGAAAAAGTGTCCGTAGCCTCTTACAGCTAGCAAAGACAAAAAGCCAAAGAAGGCAACATTTAATGGGAAGATTAATGTGTTTGATTGTGCCATAGATGACAGAAAAACTTCAACTTTTTAAAAAATTGCTAAAAAAAAAAGAAGGAAAAAAGTTCCTGTTTTGCCAAGTGTTATAGGAGGAAAAGAAAACAATTTATTAAGGAGCTTATCTGCTTTACAAAACCCTTGTAATTCAGCCTTGCAGAACTCATCAAAATGTAGAAACATTGGGCAGCAAACTCACTGTTGATTATAGAGTGTTTTCGGTTTCATAAGTGTAAAGAAAAAGAGTCCACTGCAGTAATGTCTGAACATTGTATATTTGGTGAAGAACTGAATAATGCATTGAAAAATCAGTTTAATGGAATGTTGAAAGAAAGCTTTTGAAAAAGTCTCTTAACAGAAGCAGATATAACATATAAGAAAATGTTTAGAATTGCTATCTCCATGCAAGCTGTAACAACTGTAGTATTCTGTAGAATGGCAATTAGGAGTAGAAGCTCATAGAAATACATACATACAAGGGATAACAAAATGAACTATGTTCTGTTGTGGCAGAGGTTCATACAAACCATTTTAGTGCAGATTTAAAGGAAAAACCTGCAGAATATGAAATAAAAGGGAATCTATTTAGAGAGGCTGTCACTCAGGAAAAGCAAACCATTTGTGAAAGCTAAACTACCAAACAATTACTTAAAAGGAGCATAGTAGTACATGCTACAGATGAAATATTTGATAATGAAAGTGAAGCAGATATGGCTCACATCATAATTTATAGTCTAAAAAGTGAAATGAGGCCAGCAGTATGGTTCACACTAGAAGTGAGGAAAACCATTTAAGTGCAAATGGATATTGGTTCTCTTGTATTAGTTATATCTACCTGAGCAGCATTTCAGAGATGATAAACTAAATCCATTAGAAAATTAAAAACATAGTGGACAAAAGACGTTCCCACTGGAATAGTACTGTAAACCTAAAATACAATACTTAGCAAGATACATATGCCTAGTAAGATATGTGGACTTCAACTCCCAGAATCCCATACCCAGCACACAGGATAGGATAGGAATTCCATCAATAATCTACAGGCTACACATCACGTTCGCTCATAACTTCAGATAAAAAGTATGCACAAAGAGACTTGGAAATGGCTAAGCTTGGTCTAGGGAGTTAAACATTTCAACCAATTGTACAGAAGGCACTTTAACTCGTCACTGATCATCAGCCACTACCATCAATCACAAATGAAAGCAAATATACATGTTCCTGGATAATGATGCAGGATCCAATCTGGGTCGGTCATCAAGACCAGAGGTTTTGTCTTCCAAGCTTTTGGACTCTTGCTGGAGCCCATCTTCCTACCAGCTACTACCATCAATCTTCAACCCACTTAAAGGGATTCTGCTTAAAACAGCTGCTCAAATGCTGTGATTGTATTTGTTGGCTTGAAGGACACAGCTATAAAATAGAATTCAAAAGGGCATACAATCATGCAGATGTAGATAGGTTATCTCATCTACTTCTACAGGCTAAGCAGTCTGAAAAATTCACATCAGATGATAAGATTTTTCCTCCCAGAGATGGAGAGTCTTGTCATCATACCTGAGATGATTCAAGAGAGAGAGAAACTAGGAAAGATTCAACATTGTATCAGATATTCATAGCAACTCATAATTACTTGAATACATGGCAAAAAAACTTGAGGAAATTTAATTGGCATTGTAAGAAATTTACACTTGAGAATGCTGTGTTATACATATTATATGAAGACTGGGAGTTATGATACTATCCAGGCTGAGAATTAGTGCTAAATGGACATCTTGGAATAATAAAGATAAAGGTACTAGGTCACCATTTTGCTTGGTGGCCAGGAATGGACCAACCTGTTCAAAGCTTGTGATGAATTGTTTAGGTTGGAGGTAGATTTGAAGAGTATACAGTATAAATGGGCCAAATAGCCTAATTCATTCAAATTGGCACCTCTGAGTTTTAATAGTTCATGTAATAAAACAAACCATGTCTCAAATTCAGTCTCTGATACATTCCAATCAGAGGCTACCTGTCTGAAAAGTTAGAAAACTAGTAGAAGTAGCTTATGAAGTTTTGCTATTTGAAGCAAACATAGCAGTGAAATCTTATTGTAGTGCATTGTCCATTACCATTAAGGGGCTGGTAGAGGACATTTGAAAAGCTCTTCCTTTGACTCTGTTCATTAGTATATATTTTTTGAAGTAGCCAGATGGACCTGTTGCCTAATTTGGTGTTAAATTGCATTCTAGTTTCCTAGTGTAGAAAAAAAAGAAAAGAAAAGCCAATAGGATGAGCCTTTCTCTAGGATATTCCATGGAAGACACAGGAAAGGAAGTTAGCTCTTCCATTGCCTTTCCTATTCCTCTAACCCACTATATGTCATGATTGATTTATCAGTAGAACCACAAAGTAACTGTTCACCACTGAGCAATTTGTGGGAAAAGAGGCAGAAGCTGGAATATAGACTAAGGCAAGGATGCAGAAAGATGTTTCTAAAGTCACATTCTTAATTTTATTGGATAACAGTTGCATTGATTTTTATACAAATATAATAAACATGTAATCTCATTTTTCCTTCCAAATATTTCATTGAGAAGGGCCGCAACAGGAAGAATGTTTTAGTTATGGTTTTTTTTTTTTTTTTTGTTATACATTTTAGAACAATTAACCCAATTCAGGAGTGGAGAATGGGGGAAGAAAGGGAGGCTTATCCTTCTGTTAGGTTGGTTCCAATGAAGCCTCTGTGGCAACTACATCAATGTAGTTACACTATAATCACACTGTACAATGATATAGCACTGTATCTGCTATATCTGTTCTCAGAATAATCTGCTCTCAACTCTGTACAGGGATGTAGGAGTTACATTTCTGACTTTATCCAGAAATAATATATTTTATTAAGGAAATATAATCAATCAAACAAACCTGTAGACTTTATGACTGAGATTTTTTTTTTAAAAAAATGATAGTTTGTTAAACTTTTTTTAAAAACACACATAGTGAAATGCCTTCCTGCCCTATTTGCAAGATGTTAAAAAAGTTTCAGGTATTGCCTTTCCTTTCTTAACTGTACATTTTTTTTCACAAACTTACACAAAAATATTAGACCATATCCAAATTTTCATTCTCTTTAAGAGCAGAGGTGGAGTGGAAAGTCGATGAAATTGGAGAGATAGACATAGCTTGTGTTGTAGGACCTGAATAGATAAGCAAACTTTGGTTAGTGGTAAGTCAGAGAGCATTGTGTGGTCCATTGCTGTAGAAGTCATATTTTAGTTAATTAAACAATAATTAATGCCTTGCATTCAAGCCCATCTTTGTGCTTGTAATGTCACAAATGACCTCTTGAGTCAACCCTTGTCTCGTGCCTGATCTTTTCTTACACTTCTATCACATGCATCTTATCCAACTATTTTTAAACATCCCTAATGATGATAACTCACCTGCTTCAGCATTGCATGAGGTTATTTCCCCTGCCTAATTGCCCTGATCATTAAACACTGATTTCTTAGTTTACCTAGATATTTTTAAGTGTTTCATTTTAGATTAATATGACTGATATGCATAAGTTGTAATCACACTCCCAAACAATTTATATTTTGATTGCTATTGTTCTTTCCTAAAGCCAACTTAACAAAAGTTTAATTACTATTATGACTATAATAGTAATTACTATCTGTGCAAAAACTACTGTTTGTCCAGTTGATAATATAATAACTTGCACACAGAACTGTGATTTGCCTTTAGACACATTCAGCAATTGATTTACTGATCATAGTGTCATAAAACATGTTCCAATTTCCAAGCATGTGATGAAATTATTAAGAATCTGTTTCCCAGGCTTCTTATATGGATAAATAACATAAGCAATAAAACACAGTTGGAAAGGCTGGTTTCACTAAAGACCATTGCTTTTATGTTGAGAAGAGATCGGCATATGATATCCCATTTTGAGATGGAAGAACAATGAAAATAAAATAAAGTTTCTCCACAATTCAAGAATGTCTTGTAATTGTGGGCAACCACCAAGAGCTTTCTCAACCCCAATTACAGAATGTCTTTTTCACAGAGGCTTGCTGGTTGCTTGCCTTGATATTATTTGAAACCAGAGGAAGACCACTCCAGAACATTCATAATGTGGATTAGAAACATTCAGATGGATTTTGAAATTGAAACCCTAACCCTTTTAATGTTTGTTCTACACATGGGATACACATCTGCAACAAATAGAGAGTGTGGCTGGACATACTAAAGGTCAAAGTAAAGGTGTCTCCTGTCATGTCTGACTCTAGGGGGTGGTGCTCATCTCTGTTTCTTACCCGACGGGACCAGCATTGTCTGAAGACATTTCTGTGGCCATGTGGCCAGCATGACTATATGCTGAGGCATACAGAATGCTGTTACCTTTTCACCAAAATGGAACCTATTTACTCACTTTTGCATGGTTTCCAGCTGCTAGGTTGTCAGGAGCTGAGGCAAGCAACAGGAGCTCACAGTCCTCAGGGTTTAGAACCCGGGCTGTCAGCTTTCCAGATGACAAGCTCAACAGGATCTATGACAATTTGCCATGGCCAACTTACTTCAGGACAATTCACCATGGCCATCTCTCCACAGGACAACTCGCTGCAGTATAAGAGTTACACTAATAGCAAAGAAATGATGGAATAGAATAATTAAAGAAAGGATGCAAAAGGAGGGACTGAATGAAATGTGAATGGCAAAAATTAAAATAATTTGTATTTGTTTTAAATAATTAAATAGAATTGTTCAATTGTCCCACAACGAGTTGTCTCGCAGTGAGTTGACCTTGGTGAGTTGTCCTGCACCAAGTTGCTGTGGCAAGTTGGCCACAGTGAGATTGCCGCAGCAAGTTGGCTATGGCAAGTTGTCCCATTCCCACTCAGCATCTTTAACTGCTGAGCCGTAGTGCCCTGAGGACATTAATTTTACTTTTTGACCCATCTTGTGGACACTCCTGGACCTCTCTTTTCCAGAAGTTTTAACTGTTCCATTTCCAATCAGTTGTACAATTTTCATTTTTGTCTCTTATTGGTGAACAATTTTATTCAACAATGGTGAACAAAATATACAATATATTTATTGTATATATTTCATATTTGGCTTTATTTTTGAAAACATATCAGGAGGCAAAGAAATGCTCAACCTGAATGTTTAATGAATGAATAAAATATATGTCACTTGATTTCATCTATGCTATACTTTCCATAGGTCTTACTTCAGAGTCAGATATTTAGCTGAGGGTGATCTGTTTTTTTACATGATTATCTTGAGTATGACAATGGCATATCTAGAATTACTATTAAAAAGGTCTGCAGCACATAAATTATAGCATGCAGCAGCATTGAGTATTATATTGGCCTTAGCAAAATGATTTTTTTTAAAAAAATAATAACAGTTGTTCTGAATACCCATTTTGTTTCAATGGCATAAATTGCTTTTTGTTCCTACAGTTGTTGCTTTGGCACATATTTTTAGTCTATATTTTTCCCTTCATTCTATGGTGATTTTACATATTAGTATGCATAATACTAACATGTCAGCATGGCTTATAAATGTATTGATAGAGCTCCTTATGTATAAAAGTTTCATATATATATATATTAAATGTATTCATAGAGCTCCTTATATATAAAGGTTTTCTATATACATTCAATTTTTAGTAGCTTAACATACCTATAAAAATGATATACTGCCCAGAAAATGTATTGGAGCAATTGTAAATTCTGGTGATTTGTGTCTATGTGATCAGATATATAAAGACAGTTTCCTGATCTGCATAATCTTTGAAGGTTATTGAAATGTCTGTATATTGTTTCTAGCATATCCATGCCAGGACTATGGTTTATGCCAACCTGCTCAATTGTCTATATCCTTTCCCTACTGCTAAGCTGAAATGCCATCTATCATCCTTGAACCTACTGAAAATTATAGTTTCATAAAATTTGATGTCCCCACTGTCAGTTACTCTCCTTTGCAGTAGTCCTAGTAGTCACCTATTTTTTTTTCAAATGCTATAGATTGTCAATGGATGGCAAAATCTAACAGAGTCTATAGATTTGGAGATTGTCTTTAGATTGTGTGCCAGAATTATAGGGAAAATACTGTTTAATTAGGATATAAGCCTGTCTTGGACATGGGATGAGTTGAAAGAAGGTTGCCTATGCTTCCCCTGATAATTCATCATAAGGTCTGAACCAAGGAATACATGATTTTGAACTCAGTGTTCAAAGATGAACTTATATGGTATAATGGGAAATAGAGAGAAGAGGCATATTATATATACAATATCAGGCAGGTGTTTCCTTAAATCACAACAATCCTCTTGACAAGACTACTGTTAATCATCCCAATCATAGCATTTTAAGGTGGGGAAAAGGAATTTTAGGAGTTTAGAGAGAGTCTTAGTTTAATAATTTTAACTCACTGTTATGCAGACTCTCATCTTTAGTGAAGGTGTTGGGATAAGAGACTGACCTGTTGGCCAGTCTCTTACCCTAAGAAATGTATGAATGAGTTTTGCTAGTTGGGTTTGTCATCTGATCTGGCCTAGTAAGCTACCAATTTTTATAAAAGTGAGTCAAAAGAAGCCCTACACTTTAGTTGTAGCTCTAGTCTTACAGATACTCTCCTCTTAGAATTAAGGTTTACTCCGTTTCTCTTATTATTCTTAAGATAGAACTTTTTTGAAGAGTGGATAGTTGATTGTTACCATTTTTATCCTTATTTTAGTTTAATTTAATTTATGTTGTTTTACTTCTATTTATATTATTGCATTATTATTATCTTATGTATTTTCAAAATACATAATGTGATGTATGTTTTCAAAATGTGATGAATATGTCCATTATTTCTTATTTTTTATTTTACACTTTACTGTGGCGATTTTAATTCTGATTTTGTCCTCTGACTACTTTTATAGCTACTGGTTCTGTAAAGAGCTATGAGTTGATTTGGCAATTGATAAGGAGAATGATTACCCTAATCCAGGGGTGGGTTCTACTTACCTTTATTACTGGTGTGCATCACACAGAAGCGCATGCGCAGATCAACTATGATAATGTCCGGGTCAGTGGGCGGACCTTCCTGCCAGATTTACTACCAGTTCTTGCGAACCGGTCTGAACTGGGGGCAACTAACTGCCCTAATCCACTTCCATAAAGTGCTCAGGCACAGCAAATGACTACACAAGTCATCTTGATTTAATACAAATGAGTTCCATGTATATGCCCTCTTATATATACCCAGAAGTTACTCATTGAGTGAAAAAAGACAAGGCAGCCACTCTACTCCTAGAGGTGTTGTTATGCTTTGCAAAGTTCCTTTAAACAGTAGTTTGATAAACCAATAAGCAGAGCAGAGCAGAGCAGGAAATTTCTTGTAAATTACATGTCATTAGAGAAGACCATTGAATTAATCCTTTATATTTCTATAGTAAATCCACCATGTTCAAGAGAGGACATCATATTTCTTTACAAACCTGCCTGAAATTTAACATTAGGGCTCCCTACTCTAGGAGCTACTATCATACGAATCGTGTCACATTCTGTACCTTTAAAAAGATGCTGAGACATCGGTCTTAAAAAAGTTAATCTGAAAAGTTGGTCTAAATTTCCCGTTAATTTTGTCTTATTCTGAACACTAAGAAGTTGAAACCATTTTTTTTTCTTATACAAGAGATACATCTCTAAAATTGTTTTTAAAACTCCTTTACTTTTATGCCATATCCATATCCAAGACTGAGATTGGAAATTTGTACAGCCATCAATTTGGACCCCAAACCAGATTTGGGTGGTCTCTACACACTTAGCTGCAGGGGGTCGTTTCCAGAAATTGTAGCATGGATTCTTTTCTTCCTTGATGGAAATAAAACTGGCTGAAAGCTTCAAATCTCTTCTCTGCTTTCAAGCTTTAGCATTCCATCTGGTAAAACCATTCAGTTAATCTATCCCACCAGGCCAGCTCGAAAGGGGGGAAAAGGATTAAATAAACAGCAAATTAGAAATCATGCAGTCGTTAGTATGCCTCCTCTCCTATGTAAAACATTTATATTTAACAGGTCTGTGTGACCGCAGAGTATCTTAAAAAGAAAAAGAAAACCCCAACATACTCTACATATGAAAATTTAAAACCTCATTGATAACCCCATCTGGCATACCCCTAATTATGAATCCTGTAGTGACCTAATATTCCCATCAGAAGAAATACAGTAAATATGGAAAGGGAGTATGATTATTAATTTCATTTCTGTTTCTTTCTTGAAATAGGTATTCATGTCTACCTTTTTTAAAAAAAATAGTGATATCTTCTAAAACAGAAAAAAATGCATTTTTTTTATTTTAAGCATTCTGCTCTGATATGACTTTAGGAGTTTGATTTTAAGACATAACTAATGTTAATTTAAATTTTCCATAGGGTAATCCTTTTAAAAAAACATTACTGTACCAACTTCATTATTTAATTAATCTATTAATTGTGTCTGAATATCACAAGAAGCTGTGATTGAATGATCAACTATTATCTTAGCCGTGCCAATAATTTATTAATACTAATACTAATATTAGTTCAGCTCAGCTTTTGATTGCTGCTATGAAATGTGAGGATGCACCAGATTAAATTCTATGTGCCAGATAGCTGTTACAAGAACAATCATGCCTCACCAAAATGAGTTATCTCCCTTCTGATGACATGATAGCATTGTTCCAATATCTAAGGGGCTGCTACAAGGAAGAGGGGGGTCAACCTATTCTCCAAAGCATCTGAAGGCAGGACAAGAAGCAATGGGTGGAAACTAATCAAGGAGAAAACCAAGCTAGGACTAAGCAGAAATTTTCTAACAGTGAGTACAATTAACCAATGGAACAGCTTGCATTCAGAGGTTATGGGTGCTCCATCACTGGAAACTTTTAAGAAGAGACTGGACAGTTGCTAGTCTGGAATGGCATAGAGGGGCTCCTGCTAGTGCAGGAGGTTGGACTAGAAGATCTCCATGATCCCTTCCAACTCTGTTATTCTGTTATTCTGATGCAGAGATATAAGGAGCTTATCATATGACAGATATTATTTTTTTATTTTAATTTCGTTTTGCTTTCCTTAGTGTCAACTTTTGATGGGATAGCATATGGCCAAAACCTTGGGCACATGGTGGTGTGATTAGATGTGGCCATCTTCTTCCCTTCACATGTAGGGAGAGCATATATTGGATATCCAGTTAAATGAAAGCATCTCACTGAGTACCCTTCAGCTTTACAGGGACAAAGAAACTATCCAGTGGGGTGACATCACTGGTGGATGTAAAATGTAACCTAGTTTGATCTAGACCCACATATGGATTGTAACTAGGATAGGCAGCTCATGGAGCTACATCAGTTTGTTGAACATCTCCAAGCAAATCCATAATACTGTATAAATACTGTATAGTATGAATGTAGGTTTTTTCCTTGAGCTTGTTTGGAGGTTCTAGCAGGGGAGCGCAGCTATCGTATACCCTTGACCGAAGATCGGTACACTCCTTCTATCTGGGATGGTCATCCTCTTCCACCGAGCGCGCAGCTTCGGGAGGGACGCACATGGAGCGGTGAGGGAGGAAGGGGACACCTGCCTAGCCAGCCAGATCAGCTGAATCAACCCTGGCGATCAATGGGGTGACAGATGTCGCAGCCAGATCGCCCTCACATGTTTTTTCATTTATACAGTAGTGCATCCTCCACTGTTTGAGTTCCTTATGGCCATACTTTGACAACACTCTTAATACCTCCAGCTGTGTGGCTTCCTACTTTCCTGTACCCATTGTTCTTGGTTAGGAAGTTGGACCACTTAGCCTTCCTGGGTGCTGAAGTATTTCCCATACTTTACTCCATACATTGATTTCTCATTAAGAGCTGTGTTAACAAAGATTGGGATCCTTAAATTTTAAGAAAAGGAGAAAAAGCAAACAAGCAAAGAATCCTTTAACCAAAATGATGCCACATTTCACTGATAATTCTTGTAAAACATGACAACTGGGAAGGAAGAATAGAAGATCTGGAAAATTTTGCGTAAAGTTTTCAGAGATCAAGAAGCAGTCTTGTTCTGTTCTGGAAATCACAATTGAATATATCTGGAGAGCAAGCAAATGAGGAACATCTTCTCACTTCCTTGTCCAGATCTCAAGAGATAACAAGATACCTATCTTAGAAATAGCAGTGTAGTAGGGCATCTTGCTATTAGCAAGGGCAGGATTGCAAGGCAGTCCACTTACAGTTGATAAAAGTGGAATTGAAAGCTAAACTACAGCTTCTATAAAGAATTCAGAGTAAGCTAGTATTGGAACATCAGACATACCATAACTCAAGGTTGAAAATAGTTTCCAGAATTAATTCAAGGGTCAAAACGTAGAGCTTCAGCAAGTCAAAATAGATACAGCTTGAAAATCATAGCTTGTCAGACACTTATTGCTCAGCATTTGCTGTAGGACAATTCCTTGGAATCAAACCTTCAGGTAGTGATCTCTGAACATTGATGGAGTATCACCTCATTTCTTGAATTAGCTGAGAGATCTTCTGTATATTAATGGCTTGAGTCAGAGCTTTTGTCTCTGTTGCTCCTGGAATACTGTTCAAGGCCACGAGAACCCCATCTGGTGGTTTAAGCTGATCTTCAGATAAGGAGATTTCTAGGAAAAATATGTTAATAAAGGCCAAATAAAAGGCACACACACCAAGTCTTATTTCTGTACATTCGGGGGAGGGGAGGAGAAGGTTATTTCCTTATTATTGTTGTATTATTACAGCTACCTCCAACTATTTACAAAAATAGTTTAATTTGAAAACATTAGCATTACCCTTCTCTCAAAGTGGCAGCTTTATGAATGACACATCTCTCCCTCTCTGTGTGCATTAAATAAACAAGAGAATTGCAATTACAGTAAATCATATATCCAGTAGCATGTATTTGTAACAAAAATGCACTTCTGCCTCTTAACTTTGTTCCTTTCCCATCTGTTTCTGAGATTTGATTGATTCTAGCAATACCCCAGGGCTCTTTTAAAATAGCCTTTTTAAATTTCTTCTTTCCACCCCACTGGATCCACCTACACAAACCTTATTCCCACCACCACCCCATCTACACTGATCTTGCCATTCCCAGGTGGTGGGCTTACTTTTTCTGGAAAAGTACAATTCTATCCCAGGTTGAAGTTGCATCTTTGAATCTGGTTTCCTATCTTCCAGCATCATCCGAGTCTTATCTAGATTCAATTCAACCTAGCTGTTCCTCTGTTTCCCTATCCACCTCACTCAACTTAAGAGCATTGCTTGCTTCCCTATAGTTACATGGCAAAAAGCAGTGGAGCTAAGTGTGTGTCATCAGCATCCTGATGGCATCCCACTCCAAAGTTCCTAATGATCTCCCCTGTAGTTTCATATAGATGTTGAACCACTTTGTTGCCTCCACTGCTGTGTAACAGACTTTCAAATGGACCTCAATTCATGCTTGATCTGATTCATCCCAAGGTCTTTTTTTCCCATTTGCACTTCAGCTGTCTTCCTGTCTGCTCCATTACTTTTGGTTTCCTAGGAAAACAAGGGGCTGATTTGGCTCTGCACGAAAAAAGTGGCAGGGGGACAAATAGCATCAACTAACTAGGATGTTTCTGTATCACACAGCTCAAGCAGACCTGTTGGATGAGGTGAAAAGCTCTCTAAACAAGTTCAGGAACTATTTGGGAGCTGTACTCTGAACTGCCTGGCTGCCCGGTTGGCTGGCTGGCTGGCAGGCAACAAGAGAGGGAATTTCCTGTTGTTTCTTCTTCTACTCCTGGGCAAGATGGCCTCTACCAATTTGTTGGGGAAGCATGCTGGTAATGACAGGTTTCAAGACAGCTTTCCTTTAAAGCACCACCCCAGCACAACCAAGGCTCTTGTGCTGATCACAAAATCTCAGGTAGATTCCAGGTTTGTAGTTCATTTCAGTCATGTTAGATACAGCAGGCTGCCCAGAAATCTGTCACACCTAAGAGGAAAAGAAAACCCCAAATCATCTAACTTGGATCTTTTCCTTGCCAAAAGGTCCGGAATGCAACCATGCCCACACGATCAAAATCCCACTCTTGTGTAACGTGCTTTCATTGGGTGGTCACAACTATTGTATTTAGTTTTCACACCCCTCCCCACAGAAGTGGCAGTATCAGTCATGTAAATTCGTTGGTGCTTTTATTCTTTTTATTATAATCATTAAAGAAATTCATTAACATCCTAAATGTGGAAATATTTACAGTACAATTGCAACAGTTCTCCTTGTGCTCTGTTTTCTTTTTTCTTTTGGCATGGAAAAGAGATTTCTTTTGAAATCCACGACCCAATGTTGCACTGAGAACAGACCTCAGTCTCTTAATCTAATGGCTGTTACTGAGGGTAACTATTTTAGTGAGGATGGTTGGAAAATGAACTTTGCAATAAGTGACCTTCAGAGGAGAAGACTATTCATGTTAATTAGAAGCTCTTTTCAAAATGAATTCATCTATGCATTAGGCCATGTCATTTGTGAACAATGTGAGCATTGTAGTAAACATTAAGACATGACTCAAGTATTGTTATCAAAATTTTAGAAAACTCATCCTTGGTGTTGCTTCCCCACTCCCTGAAAGATTACAACTGGTTCCTGCAGCAGCATCACACAATAGTATCTCTCCTAATGGCTTTTAGCTTTTGCCACTGCCAACTTTTATATTTAAAATCCATACAATTATGGACAATTTGTAAGCATTATGAGGCTTGCCATTTTTCCCCCTGCCCTGAGTCTTCATCAGTGAAGACTGCTTTTATATCTAGCAAATGATTTTACTTATAAACCTACATTCATCTGCCCCAATTTCCACTTTATTCTTATTATTGCCATGACTTATTATGCATTTTTAATTTAAGAACGCATTTTCTCCATTAAAAAATTAGAATATTTTCAAGTACCGGAAAGTGATTATCCGTGTTGGTTTTCTTTAATTAACCATTACAGGGTGAATATGTTCTTTCTAAAGTGCCTTAACAAAAGAAAACTAGAAAATGAGAGCAAAAGAGTAGGGTGGAGGTGGGAGTGAAATTATCATGCAAGATTGGCAAGGGGGAAAAATAAATAAATAAAACATCTTGCCTGACAGCCCTTACAGCAAAATAACATTTTTGTTACTTCTCCGTGTCTTCTTTAAAGAACCAGAAGAATACGTTGGATTGCAACAATAGGCCATCTAGATTAGTGTTTCTCAACCTCAGTCTCTTTATGATGTGTGAACTTCAATTCCCAGAATTCCCCCACCTGCTTTAGACTACTGATGAACAATTTTTAAATTTACAATCCTTTTAGTATCACACTTGCCTCCATTGCATGAATTTATCCCATTTATTATCTGGATTTTGTTCTTTAATCAGTTGCCGATCCAGCTGGGCTCATAGACATGCACACATGTATTGATTGCTGGGTAGGAGACCCTCATCTATCTTATGGCAATTTTGCTGCAAATCACACTTTCATTTCTACCCTCATTTATTTCACCAATTCATGTGCAATTCCTCTGAAATTCTTTTTAAATGTTAAATTGGCAGGGTATAATATATATAATTATATTATACTATAAATATATATATAGTAGATGATCAACCATCATCAAAGCTGATAGTAACCAGAACATACAAAAACTCAAAGAAGTAGCGTAAGATTGGAAAATGTGGAGAATTCTGCCCATAGAATTGCCAAGAGTTGGACATGACTGAATGGATAACATCATCATCAACAGTAGATGATCAACAGTTTCACATTTCAGTGCTTTAAAATCTCTCAGGTATCATTTGAATCTGGCAATTAGCTTGTTTGCAATTTTTCAATAAGATCTTGAAATGTTTCTCTTGTCACCAGTAGTTGTTTTATTTTTTGGCAAATCTTTCCTGAAAATATAAATTCATCATGGTTACCTATTGATCAATTTTTTTGAGGTAAACAAAGTATTCATTCAGACTTCCTATAATTTCATTATTTTTCTTTCATACTCCTTGGAACACCCTACATCATTCATTGATTTATTCATTGACGATTGATTGATTGATTCATTCATTCATTAATTCATTCATTCACTCATTCACATATCTTTTGATGATTGCATTGCCTTTGTATAAGTTTTTCTTCCATTCTGTATTCTTCATTTGGCAAACCTTCAAAATACTCTACTCCTTCCCTTTTTCACTTCAATTTTCCTGTCTTCAAAAATGAAGAACATCACTTGCCTATTACGTTGTTGGGGGCAGGGTCTTAAGATTTTATTTTCGTTTTAGAATAACTTTGTGCTTCCTCATCCTTGAAAATAATAATAATTTTTAATAATAATAATAATTTTATTTCTATACCGCCCTTCTCCCGAAGGACTCAGGGCGGTGTACAGCCTATTTAAAAACACAGACAAAACAGCAATTAAAATTTAAAATAATTAAATAAATTGGTTCATTTAAAACCCCCAAAAATTTAAATACCCCAATTTAAAACTATTATGTTGATAGTCCGACCTGGCGGAACAACAGGGTCTTCCGTGCGCAGCGAAACACCCGGAGGTCGGAGATCTTACGTATTTCCGGGGGCAATTCCTTCCACAGGCTGGGGCTCCCACAGAGAAGGCCCTCCCCCTGGGTGTCGCCAGCCGACATAACTTGGCCGATGGCACCCGGAGAAGACCCTCTCTGTGGGAGCGAATTGGTCGGTGGGAGGCTATTGGTGGCAGAAGACGGTCTCGGAGGTACCCGGGTCCTATGCCATAGAGCTCTTTAAAGGTGGTAACTAACACCTTGAATTGCACCCGGAAGACCACTGGGAGCCAGTGCAGCTCGCGCAGGAGGGGTGTCACATGGGCACAATGAGTTGCGCCCATAACCACCTGCGCGGCCGCATTCTGGACCAGTTGGAGCCTCCAAGTGCTCTTCAAGGGGAGCCCCATGTAGAGAGCATTACAATAGTCCAACTGGGAAGTAACAAGGGCATGAGTGACCGTGCGCAGAGCATCCCAATCCAGAAAGGGCTGCAACTGGCGAATCAGGTGAACCTGATCAAAGGCCCCCCTGGCCACGACCGTCATATGCTCTTCTAAAGACAGCCGTGCGTCCAGGAGGACACCCAGATTGCGAGCCCTCTCTGTGGGGGGAAAGATTCACCCCCAATTGTCAGCGATGGCACCTGCTGACTATATCGGGGCGCCGGAAGCCACAGCCACTCGGTCTTGGAGGGGTTAAGTCTGAGCCTGTTCCTCCCCATCCAGACCCGCACGGTCTCCAGGCAGTGAGACATCACATCAAGGGCATCGTTGGGGTGGTCTGGGGTGGAGATGTATAGCTGAGTATCATCAGCATACAGATGGCACTTCACCCCAAAACCACGGATGATCTCACCCAGCGGCTTCACATAAATGTTGAACAGGAGGGGCGAGAGGACCGACCCTTGCGGCACTCCCCATGCAAGACGCCTCGAGGTCGACCTCTGTCCCCCTGCCAACACGAACTGCGAGCGGTCGGAGAGGAAGGAGGAGAACCACCACAAAACGGTGCCCCCTATTCCTAACCCCCTCAATCACTGCAGCATGATACCATGGTTGATGGTATCAAAAGCCGCTGAGAGATCTAATAGGACTAGGACAGAGGAGCAACCCCTGTCCCGAGCCCTCCAGAGATCATCCACCAACGCGACCAATGCCGTTTCTCTGCTGTACCCCTGCCTGAAGCCCGACTGATACGGGTCTAGATAGATAGCTTCATCCAGGTGCCGGGGAAGTTGTCATGCCACCACGCTTTCAACAACCTTCACCACAAAACGAAGGTTGGAGACTGGACGATAGTTGGCTAATTCAGCTGGGTCCAGGGAAGGCTTCTTGAGGAGGGGTCTCACTACCGCCTCTTTCAAGGCGGCAGGAAAGGCACCCTCACTCAGAGAAGCACCTATAATCCCCTGGATCCAGCCTCGTGTAACCTCCCGGGAGGCCAGTACTAACCAGGAGGGACACGGGTCTAATAAACATGTGGCGGCACTAATCTTACCCAGAACCCTGTCCACATCCTCAGGAGTCACAGGATCAAACTCCTCCCAGATAACATTCTCAAGACCTGCCCTGGTCTCCTCCCGTGGACTCATCCAATCGGAGTCCAAGCCATCCCGATTCTGAGCGACTTTATCATGTAGGAATTGCACAAAATCCTCAGCACGACCCTGCAAGGGATCTTCTCGCACTTCCCCCCGAAGAAGGAAGTGGGTCACCCTAAACAGGGTGGCTGGGCGGTTCTCTACAGATGCGATAAGAGCGGAAAAATGGTTAGATTTTGCCACTTTTATCGCCACTAGGTAGGTCTTGATATAAGACCTCACCTGTGTCCGGTCGGAATCGGATTGACTAGTCCTCCAAATGCTCTCTAGGTGTCTTTTCCGACGCTTCATCTCTCTCAGCTCCTCAGAGAACCAAGGAGCTAATTGAGATCGGCATCGGGTCAGAGGCCGCAAAGGCACGACGCGGTCCAAAGCTCCAGCGGCCGCCCTTTCCCAGGCGGCCACCAGCTCTTCAGTCGAGTCGTGTGTTAGAGTCTCAGGAAACAGCCCAAGCTCCTTCAGGAACCTTTCGGGATCCATCAGGCACCTGGGACGGAACCATCTAGTCCGTTCCATCTCCCTGCGGTGGGGGCAGGTGGTAGGAAAGTCTAATTGAAGGAGTGAATGATCTGTCCATGACAAGGGTTTAATATCTAGGTCCCCTCTACCAAGATCATTCAACCACTGACCAGAGATAAAAATAAAGTCCAGAGTGTGTCCCCCTATGTGAGTGGGGCCTTGAACTAACTAGGTCAGGTCCAAAGCCATCATGGAAGCCATGAACTCCTGAGCCACCTCTGATGCCTCACCCGCGGATGGGAGGTTGAAATCCCCCATGACAATAAGTCTGGGTGTATCGACCGCCACCCCGGCAATGACGTTGAGTAGCTTGGGCAGGGTTGCTGCCACGTGGCAGGGAGCCAGGTACGTAGTCAGCAAACCCATCTGCACCTCACGGCCCCACTTCACACAAAGGGACTCACATCCGGCTATCTGAGGAACAGTGGTCTCCCTTGGACAGAGACTCTCCCTAATGATCACCACCACTCCCCCACCCCTACCCTGGGCCCTTGGCTGATGAAATGCATGGAAACCTGGCGGGCACATCTCGATGAGGGGGACCCCCCCTCTTGGCCCAACCAGGTCTCCGTAATACCTGCCAGGTCTGCACCCCCCTCCAAAATAAGATCACAGATGAGGGGGGCTTTATTAACCACTGACCTGGCATTACATAACATCAGCCGCGGACCCTGGGGCTGAGACTCTACACAACCCAGGACACGAGTCACGCATTGGGGGCCAGAGTGCGCAATCGCTCGGAGACAGCGCGGGCGCACCCCCGACACTTGATATGACCCCCTGCACCCGTCATACCTGCCCCTCCCACTCATAATTTCAATTACACAGCCCTTTCTATCGTCCCCCTGCCCCCCAGTTAAATTTCCTTTCGCGACCCCTCTGCTGCAGCTAATTGACCCATCATCCCACGCAGTCGCTATCTGGACCCCCCCAGGTCCACTTTTACAACCCCCACCCACCCTCCCCGGTCCCCTTAAAATTTTCCTTAAAAATTTGGCTAAAAAAACCCTCAACCCCCTCTTTGCTGCATGCAAAGTGCTCTACCTTCCTCTTTTAGTTAGTTAGTGTGGTTTAGCTCCAATCTTGTCTGCTTTATTTGAGAAACTAATGCCACCACCTTCAATAATAATCAGAATTTGGCAATAGCTGAAGGTAAAACTCTGAAAAACTCAGTAGGATCCACAATGGTCTAACCTGGAAGGCTTATAGGATGTGCATGTGATTTACATCATGTAGGTGCAATGGGTCCCATTATGTTAAAAAAATCTCCAGGATACCTCTTGTTCTGGTGAATTCAAGCAAAGAAATTAAAATTACATTAAAATTGCAAGTCTGAAAAAGATTCCAAAGTAGAAATGGGAGAGTAGAAATTTTTGAGCAGGCTTTGATGCAAAAATGAGGCTAACCCCTTCTCTTTTTCAAAAACCCACAAGAAATCAGAATGTTCAATATGGTGTTTCTTCAGAGGACAGTATTTAGCTCTAACTTGAACTGTAACCCTTTGCTGGCATCTATTGGCCATCCTGATTTTTGTCTACCAAAATTTTTGTCTACCAAAATTGTCTACTAAAAAGAGCCTTGGTAGTACAGTGGTCTAAGGCACCCTGTTATTAAACTGGTTATTAAGACCAGCTGCCTGCAATTACTGCAGGTTGGAATCTCGCCAAGGCTCAAGGTTGACTCAGCCTTCCATCCTTTCTAAGGTAGGTAAATTGAGGACCCAGTTGTGGGGGCAATAAGCTGACTTTGTATAAATATACAACAGAATGAAGGCTATTGCTGAGCACATTGTAAGCCGCCCTGAGTCTCCGGAGAAGGACGGCATATAAATCAAATTAAAAAAAATATATGATATGATATGATATGATATGATATGATATGATATGATATGGCTAAGAGAAAAAGATGTTCAGAGGATTAAGAATAACTAGCTCTTCTGATGGAAGAAGGCATGAGTATTGTGTGCATGAACAGCTGTATTTGGAAAGAGAGAGGAAGTCCCCCCCCCATTGAGTTTAATGATTAAGTCAGGGGGCTATGCATGATCCATGGAAGGTTTCGCCCACTGATACAGCAGTGGGCGAAAAGTTGCTGTGTGGCCCTCTTCCCATTCTCTGGTTTCCTCTCAAATTGCGGTGGTCAGCATTCAAGCTCTCTCACTATTGGGGAAACCACATCTGGGAGGTTTCTTTGGGCCTAGAAAATTCAGCTCCTATGCCAGATTAGTTCTGCTGTTTCTCACTATCTTTACTCATCCCAGAGGATTTGTCTTTAATTCTTTACTTTGTTTTAATGAGGCGTCACAAAGTTTGATTGGAACAACCAAACAAAAGAGCAGCAAAAGCAAAATAAAACAAACAAACCCCAGAATCTTATACATGAACCCTTGGCACAGTTTAGGAATCCTGTGCTTTTATGATGAAGTGAAGCATCAAATTGGATCAGTGATGGAAAAAAGCAGCTGGGCTATAGTTATTACACAAAGGCTACATTCACATAATATGTTCAACCTGGTTACTGAATTCTCACAGTTTTGAGGTTTGGAATCATAAATTAATCCAAGAAGCTGAATTCATTTGCAGAACTTGCTAAAACCCGAAATTATATTGACCAAGCATTGCATGCTGTGTAACAGCAACTGCTGGAACTTTAAATATAACTGGGTATTAATGTTGTGTGAATACATCCAAACTGTTTACCTAACAAAAAAAAATCAGTTTTGGAACTGATTTTCTGATCTTTACATAGAAATTTTGGTATATTTTAATATTATTATTTAAAAGGGAGCTTTCTAATTAGAGAGCAGATTCTATCTTGGGGTTACCACATAGATCAAAATACATTTATTTCTGTTCCCTTTACATAAGATTGCAAGACAAATATCCAGAAGTAAGTTTGATGAGACTTATTCCTAAGGAATGTGCACAGAGGTACTTAGCAAAAGTATATTAGTTTAGGCAAATTCATAGGAAGTGAGTTGAAAAATCAATGCTTATTTGGAAAACAAACCTCTGAGTACAAATATGTTGTAGATTTCTGGTTAGCATAATGGCTGTCTAATAAGAAATATTATCACTTTGCTTCTGCATTTTTAAAATTTATATTAACTATGTTGAATCATCACCTTCTTCAAATACCTATTTTCAAACTCTGATAAAAAGTGCAGAACCTCCCTTATCGCTTGCTTGTGCTTTTATATTATGTGTAGCGCTTATCTTTTCTAAGAGAAATCAGGTTTTCTTTAATATTGAATATGAAGTGAAAGAACGCTCATAGGTCAAAGCAGGATTGATCTGAAGCAGTTAGAGTTTAAAATCCCATTAAACAGCGGACAAAGAATCACACACTATTAAAATAAAATGCTTTAAAATTTGAAAAGTATTATGCATGCCACACAGCAGAAGATCAGATTTTTATTAAAGCAAGTTTTAAATGCTGATTAATCCTCTTGAGAATCAGTTTCCCAAAGCTTTGGCCAGCATTCAAGTTTTTTTTTCCAAAGGGGCCCTTCACTTCCATTACTGGGAATATTAATTGAGGGACATTATAACTAAGGAAACTAAATTACAGCTGTCATTGCTTACATCTAAATAAGCCATTGGAAATTTAATCAGGGCAGTCACACTGAAGAGTTCTCTCTCATCTGAATGGTCACCCATTCCTCATTTTCTACACACAGGCAGATCAATATGTCCCTAACAAGTTTTTCTGACGACTTTTCGTTCAGTCAGAGGACAGCTGGTCAGTGGTCAGTCCACCAAAGAAAGGATATTGTCACTAGGATCCTAGCAATCCTAGGATGACTATTACAAATTATATGCAGGGAGAATTATTCCAACTATTTTCCAACTATTATTAAGTGAATATAAATGTATTCATTTGGATTGTGATGGTTGAATAAGGGATTTCAAAGCAATTCTTGGAAAATATTAATTGTCTAGATCAGGAAGCCTTGGGGACCTTTGAGTAAATTTTTCAGTGCTCTTAGCATGTTAAGGAATATTTTTATTGTGAGGATTTTGAGGACTTGTTATATCCCTGCTATGAGAAAGGTGCTTCACCTTTCCAAAACGTTTGTTCTAGTCAACTAAGCCAGTCAAAACAGCCAATTACTAGAAGGCAATTAATCAACTAGATTCCCACTACATCCAATTCCTCCCCACCTTTGTCCAGGGGTGAAATCTACTTACCTTTCTTACCGGTTCAGAAGTGCATGCACTGCGTGCGTGTGCTTGCGCATGTGCATCACATGCGCATGCAGACCTCTGCACATGTGCAAAACCTTCTGCGCATGCCAGAGAGTAAAAAACACATTACTTCCTGGTTAAAACCAGGAAGTAACGACATCTTGCGCACGGTCACTCATGCCCTTGTCACCTCCTGGCTGGACTATTGTAATGCTCTCTACATGGGGCTCCCCTTGAAGAGCACTTGGAGGCTCCAACTGGTCCAGAATGCGGCCACGCGGGTGGTTATGGGCGCAACTTGTTGTGCCCGTGTGACACCCCTCCTGCGCAAGCTGCACTGGCTCCCAGTGGTCTTCCAGGTGCGATTCAAGGTGTTGGTTACCACCTTTAAAGCGCTCCATGGCATAGGACCCGGGTACCTTCAAGACCGTCTTCTGCCACCAATAGCCTCCCACCGACCAGTCCGCTCCCACAGAGAGGGTCTCCTCAGGGTGCCATCAGCCAAGTTATGTCGGCTGGTGACACCCAGGGGGAGGGCCTTCTCTGTGGGAGCCCCAGCCCTGTCGAATGAATTGCCCCCGGAAATACGTAAGATCTCCGACCTCCGGGTGTTTCCTTGCGCATTGAAGACCCTGTTGTTCCGCCAGGCCAGGCTATCAACTTAATAATTTTAAATTGGGGTATTTTAAATTTTTGGGGTTTTAAATCGGCCAAATCTATTTAATTATTTTAATTTTTAATTATTGTTGTGTCTTGTGTTTTTAAATTGGCTGTACACCACCCTGAGTCCTTCGGGAGAAGGGCGGTATAGAAATAAAATTATTATTATTATTATTATTATTATTATTATTATTATTATTATTATTATTGTTGTTGTTGTTGTTGTTGTTGTTGTTGTTGTTGTTGTCTGGGTGGGCGGAGCCTCATGCAGCCAGTGCTACCGGTTCTCTGAACCACCTGCTACAATCGCTACCGGATCGCCCGGTTTGGTCCGAACTAGGAGCATTTCATTCTTGCCTTTGTCTCTTTCCTGACTAATCAGGTGTGCTTTGTGAATTTCCCTTAAAATCCAAGAAACATTTCAACTTCAGAGAGAGGATTTTGTCCTGGCTGCACTGAAACTATATCTTCATTCCCACATTCTCAAGAAGTACATACAAATTAACACTTTTTAAACTCATGATAATCTAAAACAATATGAACAGCAAAATAAAATAAGAATAAGGAGCACTAATCAACATGCTCAAATCTTAAAGACTTTATTTAAAATCCAGATTTCATCACTTGTTTACAGCAGAGCCATGCTAATTTCAGGTGTCCCTACATTAAATGAAACTTTCTGTCCTGAGAATTTTAAGGCTTTCAGACTGAGTTATCTATTTTATCTTTGACTACAGTTCTGCAACATGAGTGGTTGGTACCAAGACCTGCACTAAATATTTCTGACTCATTGCAAACATTCTGGGTACCCAGACTTGACTATTTGAGATCACTGATGAAAAGCCATCAAATTTGGATTTGGTTCCCATTGGCTACCAATGACTTATGTGAAAACATGATCCATCTATTTTTGGAAGATTGTCTCGGTCTTTTCTAACTCATTCATTATTTATTAAGTTTATTTGGCCACCTCAAGTTAGTATCTTGCAGGGACAAAAAGTTGTAGGTAGGCAGGCAAGTAGGCAGGAAGTAAGGACTTTAAAAAATAAAACCCTTCAATTTTTCTCCAGAAGTAAAGAATTTAACTTAAAAAATTGACTGAAGCCAACTGTTACGATATTTTTCAGGATCAGACTCAATAAGTAGAATAAGAATTAGATATTCAAATAAAGCACTGTTTATTTACAGAAGGCATTCTATATTCACTGAATATTCACAGATAGAAGCACAGAAGGAAAGCATACAGCTCCTTATATATACATGGGGTGGAGCTAGATATAGGAGTGGTTAAGTATGAATATATTAAATAGAGAAGAATAAGTTAACCCCTGATACCCTGGTCATATATTATTTACATAAAGGAGAATAAGGCATTTACTTGTGACAAATCCCCCTCTAAATGCCGATTCGATATATAACAATAATTACATTCAGATTCTGAACAATATAAAACTTGTAACTTAGAAGTCAAATATTTGTGCTGCTTAGAGGGTAAAGGCTTTGTTAGTATGTCAGCAATTTGCTCTGACGTTTCACAATGGACTGCTTTAATAAATCCATCTTGAGATAACTGTCTCACATGTTTGAATTTTATATCTATATGTCTGGATCTTTGTCCAATGGCATCAGATCTAGATATTTCAATAGCAGCCTTATTATCTTCATGTATGATAAATGGTAATGAAGGTTTCATCCAGGTGTCTGACAACAAGTCATTAAACCATACGAGGTTATTTGAGGCTTTAGACAAACAGACATATTCTGCCTCAGTCGTTGATGTGGCTACTAAGTCTTGTTTACCAGTATACCAGTAAACTGGACAATTGTTAAGAAAAAATATATAACCAGATGTGCTTTTTCTACATGTGGTGTCGCCAGCCCAATCTGCGTCGGCGTAACATGTGAGGATGGGCTCTTTGTCACTATTGGGTTACAATAATAAACAAAAATCTAAGCTATTTTTCAAATATCTTAATATTCTTTTGACAGCTTCCCAATGATATACTAGTGGTTTGCTGACATGTCTAGACAACAAGTTGAGAGGCAAAGCGATATCGGGTCTGGTCCAATTGGAGATATATAGAAGGGAACCGATGACTGATCTGTAAAGAGTATTATCTTTAAATTCAGGGGATGACTCATCTGTGTTCCTCAGGAAATCAGTTTGCATGGGAGTATCACAGGGTTTAGCATTGTTTAAGTTACATTTGTTCAAGAGTTCTATAATCTTATCTCTTTGAGAAAGTTTGAATCCCTTTTTTGTTTTGCTAATTTGAACTCCAAGATACTTATTTACCTTACCTAATGATTCCAAAGAGAAATGTTCATTTAGTTTTGTTACAAATGTTTCTCTCTTCTCTTTGTGTTTACCTATATACAAAATATCATCCACATAAATTAACACGAATTCTAAAGAGTCATCCTCTTTTTTAACAAAGAAACAGTTATCAGCAGTAGTGGCATTAAAATTCATAATTTTGAGCACTTTTACTAAACATTCATACCATCTTTTGCCAGATTGTTTCAGCCCATATAAACTTTTATTTAGTAACTACATTTCATTTTTGTTTGTATATTGACTGTGAGGCGCTCTTACATATATCTCTTTATCTAATTTTGCATGTAGATATGCAGTCTGTATGTCGTATTGGAATACATCAAGGTTAAGTGCTGATGCTATGACCAGTGCAGTTTTAACACTCTCAGTTCTTACTGTGGGAGAGTATGTATCCGTGTAATCCTCGGGATATTTTTGTGCATAACCTTGAGCAACTAGTCTAGTTTTGTATAAGGTGTTGCCTCCTTCTAAGTTTTTGATTTTATATATCCACCTAGTACCAATAATAGTTTTATCTTTAGGTGCATGTGTAGGTGTGAATACATTTAATTTCTGCAAACTATCCATCTCTTTAGTCATGGCTGATTCCCACTTTTCCTTTTCTTCGGGGGGAAGTTTTAGCACTTCCTCGTATGTGTTTGGTGTTGATGTTTCTCCATCCATATACATTATATAATCTTTGTATTTGTTTGGTATTTGGTTTCTGTTATTCCTGATTGTCCTTTTTGGTCTACTATCATTGTCATGTAAATACCTATCTTCCTTTTTTGTTAATGAATCTGTCTTTATTTTGTATTGACTGTTTGTCCATGTTTTGTTTTTGTTTTTATGTATGTTGGGTTTGTATTCTTCTCCAGTTCTTTCCTCTTGGTGTTTAGTGTTTGTATAGTTGTTTGGGAAAATTTCATTAAGATGTATTTTAGACCAGTTGGCCTGTTCATGGAATACAGCCGTTCTGGAAACTATAAATCTGTTATTATTATCGATAAATCTGTACCCTTTTGTGCCTGTTTCGTAACCCATGAACCTGAGTCTCCTAGATACGTCCTCACCTTTACGTCTTAATTGCTTAGGTATGTGTACGTCTGCAGTGACTCCAAATATGTGCATATGAGCTATTTTGGGTTTCCTATTATACATCATTTCATATGGTGTCTTGTTAACAATGCTGGACCAAGTTCTATTTTGTGTATAATTGGAATATTGTAAAGCTTCTGACCAGAATTGTTTTCCTAAGCTAGCATCTTCTAATGTGCATCTAATCATGGTTTGTAATGTTGAGTTCTTTCTCTCTGCCACTCCATTTTGGAATGCAGAGAAAGGGCTAGACCTGTAATGTAACATCCCTTTGTCTTTAAGCCATTGGGAGAATTCTTTTGACATGAATTCACATCCCCTATCTGTCATAATTTGTTTTATTCTAATATTATGTTGTGTTTCTATACGTTTGTAAAACTCCTTAAATTTCTGAAAAGTTTCATCTTTGTGCTTTAGTGTATAGACAAAGCCATAACGACTATAGTCATCCACAATGGTTAGGAAATAACGTTTTCTATATGTGATTGATGGTGTTAATGGACCAACTAGGTCCATGTGTACCAAATCAAAAATTTTGTTGGTTGATCTTGTTGATTTTTTGGGTTTGGGGCTAGTTTTGAGTTTTGTAGATTTACATACTGAGCATTCCAAATAGTTTTTACAATTTTTTATTTTAACACCTTCAGATGTTCAGTCATCTTTTGAACTACAGGAAAACTGGCATGTCCTAATTTCCTATGTAAGACATGAGCACACTCATCATGAATTGGTTTACCAATATTAGGTATATTGTTGTTGTGTGTGTCTTTGTGATTGTGAATAATCTCATGTTCCTCATTGTTACTATTACTACTGTTTTCGTTGTCTATGTTATTGTTATCTTCCATGTTGGAATCAATGTTGTGTAACCATTTTTCTTTTGTCATTAGATAAGGTAGACCTCCTTTAATAATCACAGTACCTATGTTTGTTCTGTTTTTCTCTAATGTTGCTTTTCCTTTTGAGAACACAATATTTATGCCAGAATCTCTGCTTAGTTTTATTGCACTAAGTATGTTATGAGGTATTTCAGGTATTAACAATACCCCCTCTATTTTTCCTTGGCCAGGTAAGGTTATATTTTCTCTACCTATGACTCGAACCTTCTCTTGATTAGCTACCTTAATTATGAATTTATCCTCTACAAATGAAGATAGTATATTTTTATTATTTGTAGTGTAGTTGGTTGCTCCAGAATCGATAAGCCAATCATTGTCCTCTGTCTGTTGTATGTTAGTGTTGTCATGTTTGTTTAACCCATTCAGTGAACCAGATTTTCTATCTTTTGAGTTATCCCTGCCCCCTCTATGTTCCCTATAGATGGGTGGACTTCTATATCTATGTCTATCAATTGATGACTGTCTGTTTTGATACCTATTTCTGTAGTCAGGATTTTTTCTATTTCTGAGGAGTTTTGGACAGTCTCTCCTATTATGTTCTTTGGATCCACAGTTGTGGCATCCTATTGGTTCATGATATCTTTCTTGAAAAACTACCCTCTTATATTGTTTATGTTCCATGTGATTGTTACAACGACTTCTCCTTGAATTATCTTCAGATATTAGCTTGTTAGATAGACTTTCTATGGATAAATATCCTAAATTGATTGTGTCTAAATGAGATATATAGTTATCCCACGATGGGTCTAGTGAGTTAATGATAACACTCTTCATTGTTTGATCTGAAATTATTTCCCCCCTTAAATGCAGTTCTGCTCTAATTTTGTTTAAAGATATTAAATGTTCACTTATGGTAACCCCTGGCTTTATTCTAGCTGAGAAGAAATCTTTAGACATTCTTGTTGTAGTGGCTACACTTTCACTGTGAAACAATTTAAACATGCATTGAATAATTTCTGATACAGTTAGATTTTGTTTAATACTGTGGTACGTGGCAGGAAATATACTGGAAATTAATAAGAAAAATGCCCTATGGTGCAGACAGTCTAATTTTAGAGTCCAAGGTCTTTTTGGGGGATTAGTGATAAAAAATAATAAGTTTTCTTTTAGAAAGTCAACCTGGAGCTGCTGACACCATTCTTGCAAATTAATGCCATCTATTCTCAGTTTTGGGAAATCATTGGGTAAATTCCCAATATTGTTGGATCCATTACTTACAACTGGAGGTAGTCCGTGGTCTTGCAAATGTTGAAAGTTACAAAATGGCGTGGGTATGCTTGCGACGATTCTGAATGGTTCTCTCTGTTCTTCATGTCCTTCGAAGTTGTCTGTGTAGTCTTGCACATGCGCGTTGTTCATTTCACTCCTGAAGCCATCGTGAGAGGTTCTCGCTGCCGCAGCTCCCTCACATCGCTCTTCTCCTGAGGAATCGGTCTCCGGCTTGATCTTGGGAGTCCTGGTGATAGCAGGCGCTCGCTTTCTTTGGTTGAGAACGCTGGTCCCTGGGATCGTCTGTGGCGTGGGGTGGTATCTGCAGGGCTCTCTGGGTTCAGGCATCGGCGCTTTCGTCGTTTGAATAGAAGTGGGTGGATTCTGAGATGTTTGTTTGCTTGCTTGCCTTTTTGTTGATTCTTTAGTGATTTTCAATTTTGGTCCAAAAGCAGCAAAGAGCGTTTTCATTGCTGATTTTACTTGCATATCTATCGAAGTCTCTTCAATCTCTGTGTCTGATTCTTCTGAGGTGTAAATTTTCTCTTTTTCATTTCTTGCATCGAGTAAGGCTTTTCGCGCCAGGTATTTTGAATCTAGCTTTCTGATTGGCTCTGCTTCGCTCATCTTAGGGGTCCGTTGAAACCAAGATGGCTGCCATTCGAAATTTTGCGCGGGACTGTTAGTTTTCTTTTTCGCTGTATTTTTATTTTCAGGCAGATCGCTCACTGTTTTTGAGTCTTTAGATTTATTTGTAACGATGTGCTTCTCTTTCGCTGCTCCGTTGTTTTTTAACATTTCTTGGAGGTTCGCGATGAGATTTTCATCGTTCTTTTGGCTTTTTAAGAGTTTTAGTATCTCTGACCTGAGTTCGTTGTTTTCTATTTCGTTTTCTTCTTGGTCATCAGTCTCATCCATTGTTTCTTCATTGTCAGTAGTGCAGTCTTCAGATTCTCTCGATATTGTATTCGTGGACTCATCGATTATTTCTTGATCTGCTTCCATTTCTTTGCTGTATGCCCTGGTGTTGGGTCTTTCTCTTTTATTTCTGGAGTTTTCTCTCTCAGACATATTTAAAGTTTTATTGAGTCAATTTAACCATCCTCTGCTACCAAATTGTTACGGTATTTTTCAGGATCAGACTCAATAAGTAGAATAAGAATTAGATATTCAAATAAAGCACTGTTTATTTACAGAAGGCATTCTATATTCACTGAATATTCACAGATAGAAGCACAGAAGGAAAGCACACAGCTCCTTATATATACATGGGGTGGAGCTAGATATAGGAGTGGTTAAGTATGAATATATTAAATAGAGAAGAATAAGTTAACCCCTGATACCCTGGTCATATATTATTTACATAAAGGAGAATAAGGCATTTACTTGTGACACCAACTTAACTTCAATCTTCAGCCTTAAACACAACTTTAAATATTTTTGTCTGACTTTCTGCTGATTTCCTTTTGCGTCTGACAAACTAGGTTTTTGGACTAATCACTGCTATTTCATGCCAAAGAGAAGTGAGACTCTAGTATTCTATCTATGAGGAAAGGTTATATTCTTTTGCTCCTCCTAAGGAAGAAAATTCTTGGGTGGCAATGGGACATTTAGGGGCACAACTGTTTTGTGTCATGGCTTATGAAAACGTGACATCCAATCCAGTGATGGATCTACCGGTTCTATCGGTTCTCCCTCTCCTCTTGCGAACCGGTAGTGGAAATTTTGAGTAGTTCGGAGAACTGGTAAATACCACCTCTGCCTGGTCCCACCCCCAATCTATTCGCTGCCTCCCGACTCCCAGCTGATCAGCTAGAAAGAAAAAAAAAACTGTTTAAACTCTTGCCCCAGTGCTTCAAAGGGCTGCCCTACAGCTGATCAGCGGTAAAAGGCAGTGTGGTGGTAGACCAGTGTGCTCCAAAAACAAATAGGTAGATTGGAATGCTCCAAAAACAAATAGGTAGATTGGAATGCTCCAAAAACAAATGGGTAGACAGGTATGGCTCTGCAAACAGTTAGAAACCTGGTAGACCAGTACCTCTGATAAATCCTAAAGAATTGTCACATGACCATCAAACCATGCCCACAAAATAAGCCACGCCCTCAGAACCAGTAGTAAAAATTTTTAGAACCCACCCCTGATCCAATCTGTCAAAAGGCAGCCAGGGACCATTTGGCATTCATCAACAAACCTTTTTCTTTGGCCATTGATATAGATTTTAGAATTTCTCATACTCCTTCTCATACTCCTTCCTGATATTGCTGTCACCATGCTGTCTTCTGTTCCTTATATACTACCATGATATCTGATTGATTGGTCAGTACCTGCCTATCTGTCTGCATCTAGAAGTCCCACAGGATCTTAGCTTTCTTGTTCTCCATGATATTCTGTGGAATTTCCCATTTGGAGTTTGGAAGCCCATACACTGTGCAGCTGATCCTGCACACAATGCTAGCTACTTAGCTGTGCCACTCATTGTAAGCTTTTCCTGACCTCATCTTATACCTTGCCACTTTGTATTGGACTGTCCCTGAGATCTCTCTGCATAGTCTGTACCTGGGGTTCTATCTAGGGTGATAGATTTCTGCTTCTATGTATCTGGTCGCTGTTTTTGTGCTGCTGTGATCAGTGTTACCTTTTAATCCAGCTCTTTCCAGCTACTGATAGGATTTCCCAATGTCTGCCACCTCAGCACTCTGTGAGATGTACATCCCATACAGGGCCTTGTTTTGCCACACGCTTCCTGTGTTTGATCTTTCTTCTCATGTCTGCTATTGCCTCAGGCATTCTCTCAGCACCTCAGCTTTGGGTGCCATCTTGCTGATGTAGTCCTGGATGCTCTGGGTTTGGCATATATATGGCTTTGATTCTCTCCCTCCCCCCCCCCTCTCTTTCACTCTCTCACACATACTCATTCTTATCAGACCTCAATGTTTGCTAAATGTATGTGTATATACAATTAAAATGAAGGGTTTCCCCACTTGCAATAAATGAATGAACACGTAAATAAGTATGTGTACTGCTGTGATGTTAAAATATTTGCAGATTCCACAACACCAGGTGTCTTTGGATCTGATGATTTGGTAGTGAGCTGAGTAAGTTCCTGCTAATTTTGCTGTCACTTCAGTATTTCCTTCACTGCATGTGTGTGGCTGATTAAGACTTTTGCTGTGATAATTTAGGAAAAGAGAATCTTGGTGAATTTTCAATGCCAAATTCATAAAACACTTATGGAATGATGTTTCTGTGACTACATAGAGACAATTACTTCTCCTACTGATTAGGCACGCCGCATTATAGCAGGATGATTAAAAATGTATAGTCTCTTGTTTTACTCAGCTTATTTGTCAGCCACAGAAGATTGACTCTTGCATAACATTTTTTAAAAAGGATTGAGTTCTAATTATGAAAAAAAAAAAATTTTTTTAAAAAAAGATAATGGTGCAATCATAACATCTCTCTGAGTTTATACATCTCGGTTGCTGTTTGGCACAAGGCACGACAACTTCGTGCCAAGCTGGCACAGAACTGCAGTATGTTCATGAAAAAGGGGCTGCAGTTTAAGAGGAAAAGCTAGAAGTGTTATCTATACACTGTCTAATTATGCAACCTTACTGTCCCAGAATGAGATTTCTCAAACCATTTCTGACATATGGGAAGAGGGGAGAACAGCTGGTCATTAAGGTTTTCTCAAGACTATTTAGCAACACACTTGAATGTAATTAAAGTGCTACATTAAATACTGCACTTGCGTACAATGTATTTTTAATCTTTATGGCATGCTATAAAAGGAAATACATGCAAAGCACGGAAGTCTCCTCCTTCATCCTCTTTGCTCTTAAAAGACAGCAAGGGATTCCCTTCTGCCCTTTTTGGATTGCCTCGAGGATGATTGGACCCTTTATGGGCATTTTACCTGGCAATTTAAAACCTCAGAACAAGCAACATAGGACAAATTTAGCTGCATTTTTAAAAGGACTCTGCTAATTTTTAAAATGGAAACTGGTTTGAATTATGATAGCTCAATTCTTCTTTTCCCTCCTATCAATATATTATTTAATGTTCTTAAAGTAACATTAATGGTAAATACAGTCTGAACTTATGACAACCAGAGAGCAGTTTTTACCAAATGTTTTCACTCTTCAAAGACTGAAAGGTGAAATCATGGCTCTGTTTCATGACTCAGCCTTAACTAAGTCATGGGCAAGAGAAAGTGGGTCATGAAAATTTCAAAACCCAGCCAACCCCCCAAAATTAATTTTAACCCTAAGCAGACCCTTCTTTCTGGTATAATAAATTCCCCAAGTCAACTGATTCCATGCAAACTATTGTCTCTGTGGCCATTTCAATTGTCGTGGCCTGCAACCACAAGGGCCAAGGTGAACAAGTTAAAGAAATGTGTGATTTCATGATGGCACTGACCCTAACTTGCCCCACAATTGATTTTAACCCTCTAGTGTGTAATAAAATAATGAAAGCAGGAAGTGGAGAAGAAAGAGGCAAACTTCCAGCATCTCTGCAATGGTTGGGAGGATAAGAATTCAGCCATATTTTGCTGCTCCATCAAGGTGACTGAACTGATGGTGAGCCTGGTAGAAGTGATGATTAGATCAGCTATCTCATATGAACAGGATCTATATATATTGTAAGAGGTAGGAAATACTGTTCTTTACCTTAATGCAATAGAATAGAATAGAATAGAATAGAATAGAATAGAATAGAATAGAATAGAATAGAATAGAATAGAATAGAATAGAATAGAATAGAATAGAATAGAATAGAATTTTTTATTGGCCAAGTGTGATTGGACACGCAAGGAATTTGTCTTGGTGCATATGCTCTCAGTAAAACATATAAGAAAAGATACGTTCATCAAGAATCATAAGTTCAACACTTAATGATAGTCATAGGGTACAAATAAGCAATCGGGACACAATATCAATATAAATCGTAAGGATACAAGCAACAAAATTACAGTCATACAGTCATAAGTAGAAGGAGATGGGTGGTGGGAATGATGAGAATATTAATAGTAGTGCAGACTTAGTAAATAGTTTGACAGTGTTGAGGGAAATTATATTTCCTGAGTAATGGCATTTGGGAAAAAACTGTTCTTGTGTCTAGTCGTTCTGGTGTGCAGTGCTCTATAGCGTCGTTTTGAGGGTAGGAGTTGAAACAGTTTCTGTCCAGGATGTGAGGGTTAAGGTTAAAAATACCAACCAGATATCAAAATAATCCTCCAGTTTTGCTACATTTTTACTATAATTGATAATTTTCTACTCTGATTTATTCCTGAGCAAACTATTCATAAATCAAGGATATAAGTAAGTGCCTATTAAAGAGAGGGAGAGGTAAGAGGAGGATATAAATTGTGATACATAGATGAATACATATGGATACTGAATACTATATGAATCCTGATAATGTAATGGTTTAATGTGCTGTACTTTTAGTACTGTGTTTCCCTGAAAATAAGACATCCCCTGATAATAAGCCCAATCGGGCTTTTAGCATGCACTAAAAATACCCCCCCCCCCAAAAAATAAGGTCCCTTGAAAATAAACCCTCCCCAAAAATATTTAAACATATGTGCAGCTGGTCCCCGCCATTTCATCTGGTTAGGGTTAGGTTGACATAACTAGAAATCAAGTAAGACGGCAAGAGGAGCCCTGTCTTGTTCCATGCACTCCAAAATAATAAGACTTCCCCGAAGTCTTCCCCGGAGAACCAGTAGCGGAAATTTTGAGCAGTTCAGAGAACTAGTAGTGGAAATTTTGAGTAGTTCGGAGAACTGGTAGCGGAAATTTTGAATAGTTCAGAGAACTGGCAAATATCACCTCTAGCTGGCTCCAGAGTGGGGAGGGAATGGAGATTTTGCAATATCCTTCCCCCAGGAGTGAAGTGGGAATGGAGATTTTGCAGTATCCTTCCCCTGCCATGCCCACCAAGCCACACCACGCCCACCACGCCACACCCACAGAACTGGTAGTAAAAATTTTTGGATTTCACCACTGAAGACAGGGTCTTATTTTCGGGGAAACACAGTATTCCTTTTCCAGGAAAATGGCATGGCATGTACCATTTAGGAAAAGTCAGGATAGAGAGGATGAAAGGGTTTGGAAAAGCTAATAAGGATTCAGAAGAATTTGAGTTAATCATATTAAGCATTCTTTTTCCCAATGGTTGACCCACATGGAGTCATCAAATCATTAAACCTGCTCTGATATTTTCTGACAAAAGATACTATTCATTCTCACTACTGTGAAAGCCACAGTGCAAATGCAATCAGTAGTTTAGCAGTCACCATTTTCCCCACTGGCCATTGTAGAGTGATGCTATCTAATGATGCAAACTCATTCCAGGAATTTGTAAGGGAGAGGTAAGAGAGGCTCAATTGATGGGAAGCCATGGAAGATGCTTTTTTCTCAAGAGTTGCTGTATATTTTTTTTAGCACTGAGTGACACTCACTTTACAACATAGAACTTTAGTTTGGAACATTCTGACAAAGAATCATGATAGTGACAGAACCAATGTGATGTTTTTGTGGTTAAAAGATGCCAGACTTCCAGAGCTTCATGAGGGTGAAGCTTCCAGAGCTTCCAGAGCTTCATGGCCCCACCCCCATGAAAACTCATTGGATGATTTTGGGTTGGTCACCTCCCTAGCCATCTTACCTCATGCATTTTTTGTTGTCAGGAAAATTTGGAGTGGGGAATACTATGATGTTCTTGAGCTCTGGAAGGATAGGATATCATGAAGGCAAGTTACCAATTAGTCAAGTAAACCATCAAACTAACTTCTGCAAGCAAACTGAAGTCTGACTAGTGTAAGAATAAGGCTGCAATATAGGTAGATCACTTACCCACCATTAACATCATACTACATAGCATAACACTGCCAACTACTTTTTTCTACTTTCAAGTAAAAGAGGAAAAATGGGATGTGCAAAGAACTGGTTCTCCTGTTACATACATACAAATGACTTTCACTAATATCCCCATAAAGTGCAATATTTATACCAGAAACGTTTTAACTTTTCTAGATTCCCAATCCATCCAGACACCTCTCTTAATAAATCAAGGAATTAGAATGAGAGATTCTCTATTTCAAGCCTCATTCAACAACCAACGCCCAGATCTTCTTGCTATTGTATGTGTTTGTGTGTGTGGATTGATATATGAATTGAGATCTTGAAATTTGCATTTTTGTCTTTATTATGTTTTAAGTTTGCAAGGTGAATAGAAGCCTATTTTTTGTCGAGTTTGGCTCTGAAAAACTTACTTTATTGGTTCCTGATTAATCCAACACTAAAGCAGGATATTGTCCTTCTATCCAGTTTCTCAACCAAGAAAAATAGAAGCATTAACTGAACCAAGGTAGAAAATATATACAATGGTTGTGAACACCAGCTCATTAAGAATTTGCTCATTTAGGAAAATTATGTGGTTTTAAGGCTCACCTCTTCCTTGAGTGTCATGTTCCTTTTTGTAACTTGGTCATAGCATAGTATTTCACAGAAGCTTTGGCAATTTGGAATGAATTAAAGGTAGAAGGATAGCTATTTATCCCTCTCATTTAAAGTAGCCAAATGCAAAATATAAATGAAATGATATAATGATACTATCCAGCTCACTCCTCTCAAAACCTATCAATACATCAGACTTACTGAAATATACTAGTGAAGAGTCTGTTAATTTTTCAAAAGAGAAAAAAGCATATCCAATAAACAACCTCTGCAGCATTTTCTTCTGATGTATCTAATTCTCAGGCTAAAGCCACAGCTGCAGAAAACTATTGTGTATGTGAAATGTTTTCCCCATGGTATTGAAACAACTAGAAAACTACAGAGATTACATACTGTAAATCAGATCTACCCATTATGGATTTTAAAAAATCCTGCTATTCAATGTTCAATATTTATTTATTTGTTTGTTTGTTTATTTATTTATTTGTTTATTTATTTATTTATTTATTTATTTATTTATTTATTTATTTGGCTTGATTCCATGTTAGTTTTAACGTTTGATACTGATTTTTAATTGATATGTTTTAAATTATGGGCCAAATTTCATTTAATTATTTTTAATAATTATTTTAACTTTTGTGTACAAATGTTTTTATTTTGGCTGTTCACTGCCCTGAGCCCAAAAGGAGAAGGGCGGTATACAAATCTAATAAAAGATAAAGATAAAAGATAAAGATTTATTTATTTATTTAAATTTTTATACCGCCCTTCTCCCGAAGGACTTAGGGCGGTGCACAGCCAACACTAAAACACACATATAAAAAATTTAAAACCATTTAAAAATATATTAAATAATTTAGCCCCAGTCTTATTAAAAAACTAAAACAAAATTCATGTTTAGGCCAGCCCAGCTTGTTGGAACAATAAGGTCTTGAGGGCACGGTGAAAGGCGCGTAGGTCAGGGATCATCCGTACCTCCGGGGGTAATTCATTCCAGAGGGCAGGTGCCCCGACAGAGAAGGCTATCCCCCTGGGGGTCGCCAGTCGACATTGTTTGACCGATGGCACCCTGAGGAATCCCTCCCTGTGGGAACGTATTGGCCGGTGGGAGGCTATCGGTAGCAGAAGGCGATCTCATAAGTACCCAGGTCCTAAACCTGGGTACTTAATTAAGTACAATTTAATACAATATTAAAATGTAATCAAACCAATCAATGAAACTGTTTCTCAGAGCACACAGATAAATAAGATTCATCCAATTTAGCATCTCAGACTGTAGGGATTCTCCAAGAAAATTACCACATTAACCTACAAACCTTCATAACCTATTGTTTTTTCAGAATCTTCAGCATGGCTACAACAACCCTTTTGCTCAAATCCTTAGTTGAATTATCACAATTGCCATCCATTCACATGGTGAATATTTATATATGATGAGACTCAGAGGGGGGGAGAGAATAGAGGTTGAGATTATGTTGAGACCAGTGGCACTATGGTTCAAAGGGAAAATAACAAAGTTCACTAGGCAAGAGCAGTCCATGAACTTTCACTATAAACCTGGCTGGATTATTGTGAACAGGACATAAAAGATTATCTTCTGTAAGCCACCCAGAGTTGCCCTATTGAGATGGGCAGCAAACAAACAAATAAAGGCTAGCATACAGAATCATCTTAGTGTAAAATTTTATCAGACAGTCTTTGCAACATGCTCAGCCTGTGCAGAATTCCATGTCACAAAGCCACAACTGCTATGTTCCCTAGATGAATGGTCAAAACTACTGGAACCCTCCTCTCCTGCTCCCAGAAGAACTTCTGCAGAAGTTCTCATGATATTCATATACAAATCAAACTAGTGAATCCTAGAATGAGGGACCTGCAACCTAAGTTTAATTTTGTGGAACCTTGTGGATTGCCTGGCTCTCTGGACACCATAGGCTCTAATCTACATAATGTATGTGGCTCTTCTTTATTTCTTCCTCACACAACTGCCATTTTATGTGAGGATTAGGAACTGATTCTGTGTCACCCATTGGGCTTCACGGTTTAATGGGAATGTGAACTCAAGCCCTTCCGTTCTCTAAGCAATACTTCCTAAGAACTCCTCTCTTCTCCACCATGGGAGTTCTGAGGAAAATACCTCCTTCTGGAATATCATTATACATGGAAGCAATTCCTCCTTAGCATCAGAAGGGGTCTAAGAGCTTCTGCTCTTGCAGACAGTAATTGAGAAAGGATAGAAAGAGAAAAAGACAGCTCAGAGAAAACAGGAAATCACTTGCAGCAAACCCTGTTACATATAAGCACATACATCACAATTTCAGGAAACAGAAGCAGAACCTTTCAGGAAGATGATTTCTTTGACCATCCTTTTAAAATAACAGGAGGGCTCAGGAATAGGAAAGCAAGTCTCAAAGCCAAAGATTCTCTTGTATTTTCTATCTCCATGTTCAAGACAACATCTGTTTTTAAAGAATTTTGAATAAAGATGTTTCATCCCCCCCCCCATGAAAAATATGTGCTGCTCTGAAAAATTTGGAAAAACATCTCCCCTCCCACTCCCTAAAGTTACCCAAGCAGCCAGTGTATTTTTGTCTGAGACCAGCTGATTTCAGTTTAAAATTATTTTAAGCCCTTCTACAGAATTGGCTATTATCATGCATACCCCCTGGAGAGAAGGGCAGCTTTAGAGGGATGAAGAATGGATGAGATCACTTCTCTGGTCAGGGAATTTGACTATATAATCTTCGTTTTCTCTTATTCTAAAACAAAAATACATTAGTAGAACGAGATTGACTTGAAGGACCATAACAACAATAATATGCTATCCAAAATGACATTATTCAGTGGTGGCAACATACTGCAACATTCATGAACCCTAGGTCAACCTCCTAAGATAGTGGCCATAGTCATTGAAAATTAAATTAAAATTTAGAATGATTAACATTAACACTTAATAAATTACCAAATCTTGTATTTTTTAAAAAAATCATTTCAATGAGAATATCTGATGTCTCAGGTTAGAACCAGCACAATATAAAGGATAAAATCGTGAAAGATTGGGAAATCCTATAAAAAGGCAATCTTTTTCCTGACCATTTTTGCTGTCTATAGACAATCTTTGAAAAGGTTGCCAATTCTTAGCATCGTTGGTCCAGCAGCAGCCCTCCAGATGTTCTGACTCAGAAGTTCAAATATAGCACAAGAAAGTCAACTTTATTTTTCATCCCTAATTTTCCATCTCAAAATAGAAAGTTTGTATCAGTCAGAATCAGAGGTCCTTTCATGCCGATCTATAGCGGTTGGAACTTCCCAGCAGGTATAATACAGTCTGCCGAGAAGGTTAGCTGAGGTTCAGGGTCCTATGCTTTGCAACATAAGCGTGGCTGATGTTTCAGTTCCATTTTTCCTTCAATAGAATTATTGCAGAACACTTTGAACTGGTCTCTAAACACAAATAACCAAGTTAAGTAATGAAGGTGTAAATTATATAAATGTGTATCAAGCAGTGCAGTTTTACTTTTACAGACATTACAGTATGCAAATGTTCGTTTTCCTCTTTTTGTAGTCATTTCTCTAGGTTATGTACAGCCGCTAATATTATTTTATGTTGAATTATGAACTGCCAGTTCTGCGAGAGATCAGTCTCAAAAACAAGGTGCACTTAACACGGGCAGTTTCTGAATCTTGGATCATGCACTATGCTTAGGAATAGTGATGATCTAAAACAGAAAATTGCTGGTACCTCTCATGGGGAATGCTGCCCTCAGACAGAGCCTGATACCAGGATCCAGATTATAAAGGTATTGCAGTAGCAATAAAAGGTATGCATATCCAGATGTTGCTCTTCCTTTAAAATATGTGAACAGAAAATCCAAGGCTAGTAGATGTTGGAGAGATAAAAAATGACAAGAGATACTGTCAAGATATTTAAAATTTAATAACTGGAGCAGAGAAGGATTGGACAATGATTAAAAATAATGCAGTTATAGTTAATTGGTTAAAGAGAGCTGGTCACTGCATGTGGGAATCTGAGTTGTGATTGGTTGCTGTGAATGAAAAGGGCGACTTTCCTTGTTCCCTGTGTGTGCTCGCTGTGATTTACCTCATGATGTTCCTGCTGTGTTGATTTACCTGACGATGCTCCTGTTTGCCTATCTTATTTACTGTGAATGTATTTATTTATATAAAACTGCTGGTTTGTGTCAGCATCTCTGACTCCATTCGGATACTGGCTACGCAATCCCTTGACAGATACCTCAGAACTTGACCAGAGGTGGCAACTAATCTTGCACAGCAAAAAGGGGACAGAATACTTAGCACTCCGGGAGCAAAAAAGGGAATCTAGGATTCACTTTTAATACTGCAGTTCAAGGCTGACCCAGGTTGTTGTGCTGCTTTAGAATTAGAATTAAAATTCTTTATTGCCAAGTGTGATTAGACACACAAGGAATTTGTCTCCGGTGCATAAGCTCTCAGTGTACCTACAATAGGTGATAGGTCATTATCATAGTCATTGTAAAAATAGGCAGAATAGCAAAGGATATACTTTTCCAAAGCTCACAACCATAGCATGCAATATAGTTGAGAAGTCACAGAATGGTGGCCTTTAGCACCCAAAATCAGTAGCCAGAGATATCCATTCTGCCCAGTGGTGGTGTTGGTTGTGTCTGATAGCTCTATAAAACAGGAGACAAACTCCAAAGACAGCCAGGTATAATTCCATAGGCATCAGAGGTCTTCTATTAGAGGTCAGATTGAATAAAATGGAAGTAGTTTGGGAGCAGGAATGGCAACTCACTAATCTGAATGTGGATGGCATTTCATTGATTCACGGGTTGCTTGGCTGTCAGCCCTTTGAGGTAGTCCAGACAGGAAACCAAAATTATGAGTACTAATATTGCCTTTGTTGTAAAGTTATAGTAACAGAATCTTGCAAGTCTGAAAGCATTTCTTTGCTCCCTTTCCTTTACTTTCCAGAGAACCAGGTAGACTCCTTTAAGAGATTCTTTCACTGCCCTTATTCCTGTGTGGGTTGAGACACCTGACTTTTGCATAGGCTGCAGCTTTTCCTCCTGTCTTCAAAGGTTTTTCTAACATCCCATTACATTGGGATTCTATTGCAACCTGGTGATTGTGAGAAGCATTGGTGTATTGGTTTGAGAAGCTACTCAGCACTTCAGTTCATCGGCTAAACATCTATTTTGTAGGCTGCTAGAAAGAGTGCACCTTCAATGGGGAACAGGACAATACAAGACCCTGGGGGACAGTCATGGAAAACTGTTCTCCATTCTGGCAGAATTTTCAAGAAAGAGGATATGCCTTATACCTCCCTGCAACAGTACTTTAGACTCTAGAGAAGCAGGAAATAATTTGTTATGTGTTTGTTATATTGTTATAATCTGAATATATGTGAAGGAATACTGTATATGCAGGCAACACAATTATCCATTTCCCCTCCTTGATCTGGTGCACAGATTGCATGCCTTTGTTGTAGAGAATGAGACAGGGAGGGAGAAAAACAACCACCTGTGGAGTTGTCACATGTGCATTCAGATATGTTGCTAGAAAGTTGTTGTTTTTACAAATGTGATTGGATCAATGTTAAACTCCTCTGAATTCAAGAGAGCTTTCTCCCACATCATTGTGCAGTCGATTATAGTTTAATGTGAAAGAATATTGAAATAGCATACAGAAGATCCCAGATTCATTCTGCTAACATTACCATTTAAAAAGTCCTTAATTTTGTTTGGAAATGGCATGGTTTTTCCTTCTTTTTCCAATTTTTATTACATACCACAGCAGAACACATGAAGGACTAAATCCAACATCATGTTTAATGCATCACTGAAAGCCATGTGAATATTTCTTTAAAAAGTACTCAGGTAAGAACATGTATTTTGATGAAATCAGTTCATGCTTAGGAAGAGTAACTCTTTCATTTTCCTATAGTGGCCCAGATGTTCAGAATTTCCATAATTCATAAAGAAAGAAAAGAAAAGAGAAGAGAAGAGAAGAGAAGAAAAGAAAAGAAAAGAAAAGAAAAGAAAAGAAAAGAAAAGAAAAAAAAAGGAAAAAGGAAAGGAAATGCTGTTAACTCCAGGTGAAAGCTTTCCATTGGTTAGTCATGAAATCTTTCTTGCCAACATTAGTAGCAGCTTTGGACAAATTATTTTCTCATTAATCAATTTCTTAAGTTAACGTGGCAAGGTGATGCAGAATATATTAGTGTCATGTACAAATTCTCTGATCATTCACATGATATATACTGGGTATTATAAGTAACTTATTCTGTGGCTCCTATCATAAAGAAGCTTCTTCAGCTACTGGCTGGAGTATTGGATTCAGAGGGGGAAGATTGTGGCTGAAATATGCTGCTTAGTTGCAAAGCTCACTGAGTGACCTTGGGTCAGTCACTGTCAGTTGGTTTAATTTACTTACCAGGGATATTGTGAAGATTGGAGAGGGGAAAGAGATCCAGGAATAATGATTCTGATTTCTTAGACATTTCTGAAAGTGAGATGACAATATAATAAATGCATAAATTAAAAAAAAATCTTTTATCTCATGGAAAGTTAATGCTGGAAGCAGGGCAGAAACATCCCCACTTTGGTGAAAATAGTCTATATTTTCCATAGTCCATAGGTCTGTTGTTGATTGATGAGATTTTACTTAGAAGTTTTATTTTTGCATACAGGAGATACAGCACATTGAAATGACCATAAAATTGCAGAATGTTTCTGGAATTTGGAGCTACAGAATACAGAAGGGAAAGGAAGTGTCCTCACTCTATAGGAAAAAACTTTATTCCCAGCAAAGCAAAACAAACAAACAAAAAGACATTGGTATATGTGTAATGGGAAAATGGGATAATATGAGTGTTTTTGCGTGTGTCTGATCATGCACACAGGGTGTTTAAATTCTCATTCAAAGCCTTCCATCTCTAGTAGAAGAGCCTGCATCCTGAGGTTGAACTAGACAGATCTTTTAAGGCCCTCGTGGCCATTCCTGGGCTGGTAATGAATGCCTGTGTTAATAGAACACCATGCTGATGCATTTTTTCCTGCCATTGTATGTAACATATTTTCTAATTCTTCTGCTCTATTCAGCGTTTGACCCCAACGATAGGGGATTATAGCATTAACTCTCAACACAGCACACATTCTTTACAGACTTTCACTAAATACTGTAAGCCTGCTGCAGAGAGGAATAAAAGTGAAAGCAGACCGTCTGGTCTTAAGCTGTGCACACAGAGGGCTGTGATCCAATTGGAAGAGAAGCAGAATTTTAAAAAGAAAGAGGTTTGACAAAATTTTAATCCTTGTCATTTTCATTTCTCTTACCCTGTGGATTTGGGTGATTTTATTTACACTGTCAGCTTGAGCCTAGGGATTGGAAATCAGGCTTTTATGGAGATTATTAAAAGTACATACAGTACACTCAAGGTTGGACTACCAGTATATGCTACTAAAATATGAATATGGAATCATTGTGGGTTAGATGTTAAAAAAGGGAAGGGAAGAAAAAGGACAATTTGGAGCAGCGTTATTAAAAAAATAAAGAGCTTACTGTCCTTAAAGTTTCTGGGTGAGAGCTTGGGTTACTTTGTTATAAATATAAGTATTATTAAATGAATAAACGATGGACACTGCTTTGATCATAAATGACTCAGCAACAGGGCTGCCAATTTATTTCTGATGGAATCTATTGGCAGGCTGAAATTGAACAGTTCAGTATGGGAAAGGGGAAAACATCATTGCTGAATTTTGGTCAATCAGAGAGATGCTTTAACCAGCCTCCAAAGCCTGGGCCTAGCATTAATCTGAATAGACATCTGTATCTCCCCAGAAAGAATGGAGAGATGTAAATCTAAGGTGATTTTTTAATCCCTCAGGAATGTTTGATACCATCCTTTGAATGGATTCTATATATCACCACAATAATAGATGACCTTTCAGACTAAGCTTTTGGTACTTTACAATGGCTGTATACTTAAACACTTTGTTTAACTTTATGGAATCCAACCAGGTTCCACCTTCTTTTCCCTTTTTCTTATTATCACTGTGTAGCAGCTGGCTGAGATCATCCAAAGGTTTGAAAATGGATGCCATAAGCACTCTGATAACAACATGGCTCAATTTCTCCTTGTCATCTGAGTCAGCCGAAGCTGACTTAGTGCTTAACAAATACTGGATATGGGTGATGGGTTAGATGACAACCAATAACTGAAGCTTGATCTCAACAAGATTGCTCTAAATGGGATTGCACTCTGCTGGAAAAGGTCAGGTTCTTAATGTGAAAGGTTGTCCTGCATCTTGTTTTGTCACAAGATGCACAAGTAGCCACAGTGATAGAGATTTCCTTCTAGCAGCTTTTGCTGGCTTAGCAGGAGGTGACACCACAACATTTAAAGAGACAAGAAACACTTCAAGGCACTTTCCTCCCCCCACCCCCATAATCTCTCTCTCTCTCTCTCTCCTAGGTATTTCCTCTTGGTTCTCTTCCTCTCCTTCCCCCACTTATACTCACTCTTAGTCTTTTCTTCCCAGACCACGCTGACAGTCTTTCTCTCCTCCAGGGATTGCATTTTTTTTTAAAAAAAAAATAATTTTCAGTGATCATGACAGATCGTTATTATGTTGGGAGATTTTCCTGTTGTTTTAGACATGCCAAGTCTACCTGTAGGCATAGTGCCTTCACTTGACATATTTAATGTGTTGTTGAAATTGGTGGGAAATCTGTGTCACCAATTTGTGATGATTTACCACTGAATTTCACTTTCTGATGCCAGAAAGGGATTTAAGGGACATGTGTGATCCATTCCTAATCTATGCTAAGCCAACTATGGGGGTTTTTTGACCTCAGGTAAACTGTTTTTAATTATCTTTGCCTTTTTAGTGCAATGATATTGTAAAATTAACTTGCTGATAGCTTGGTTTAGTCTGAGTTTTAAAGATTCTGTGTTTCTTCTGCTATATTTATTGCATAAATGAAACTCAATTTGACAGCTTTTAATGAAGAAATGCTTAATCGTTTACTGTTGGATCATCCACCCAGACATGTTAATGTGTTTCCCCCCATCCTAGAGAAGAGAGGAAAATATGCTAAAATAAAAACTGGTGTCCTAGAACCGTACCACAGCAATGAGGCCATTAGTATTGTTGCACTTGCACAGTTCAATTTATAATATTTTCAGGCAGCAATTAGATACATCACAAGACCCTTTCCTTCATCTATGATACCTTCATCCTAGCCATTTCCATGGTCACTCCTAGAGCATGAAAGGGGGCACAAGGGGGCAGAGAGAGGAAGAGGAAGAAGAGGCAGAACCCACCTCAGCTAGACCTCAGCTAGACAGGAGACACTCATGCTCATGTCTGCAACTGCATCTAAACCCACTCAGTTGTACATTTGGGTCATTGCATACAGCAATAGTGTGCCAACTGTATAAATTTAAGTTAATTAGCCCTTCAACAAGGCTAGAGCAGACCAGGAAGGGAAAATCATATGGGATGTTACAGGTTCTCATTTGTTGCTGCTAGCAGAGATGGCTGTTCCCACCCCTGCAGCATGTCCATTCTCTTCCCCCAAGTGAAAGAAGTGGCTGCATGTCGGAAGCTTGACTTGGTGCCAGTTTTTTGTTTTTAATGTTTACAGCGTTTAATGTTTTCCTCCCATACATACACACAGAGACACAAAGAGGGTATTGCTATGGTGCTCAATATGGAGGTGCTGTTTGCAGCTTCTCTTTGCTGCCCACAATTGCTGACTCTGCTTTCTGCTTATCAATGGTCTTCCACAATGGACTTCCACAAGATCCATATTCTCCTAATCAAATGATGCACACATACTAAAAAAAAGAAAAGAGCTGCATTGGGCATAAGCCATATGTGGTTTCTCTAGCAGTCGTAACACAAATGGCCAAATAAGAGAAGGGTGGTCCTGCAACAGGTCAGAGGCTTCTGAAGACTTCACTTTCACACAACTCTGGAAGTCCACACAGGAATTTTTTTACCATAACAGCTTGGAAAACAGTACTTCCTTGCTGGAACAGTTTGGATCAGCTTCAGCCGACCTTACCGGTTGGGCTATCCATAAAATGGAGGCTCTATTATAAGGCCATGTGTCATTAGCAAATGGTAAGCAGGATATCTTTGCAGGGAGTGTAAAGCACTCCCTTCTCCCTTTGTAAGGGAGAACCCTTTGAACTGTCACATTTTATTCTGTTTTTACTTCATTTTCTCCTGAAAAATTTTCAGGGTACTTGTGAAACACTTTGGAATTTTATTATATAACAAAAAGTATCATTTATGATTTTCTAAAAATTTAACATTATTAACATATGCAATCAACAAAAAAATAAAAAAAAACTTTAAAGAATTGGGAAAGAAATAAGCCAAAACAATAAAAAAATACTAAAAAAAGAAATCTTATATTTTATAATTATTGGTTTATTAATAAATATACTACTATAATATACTTGGCTCAAAATATTACTGTTAAAGATCACAAAATCTCTGCCATAATAACAAATATTGCCATACCCTTTGATTAGTAGAAACATAGCCTTTTCTAAAATAGATAGATTTCATCTTTCCGAAAACCCCTCCTTCTAATGAAAATGGTATAGAAATACAATAAAGAAATAAATTCCAAAATGTTTAGCCCTGGACTAGAGGAGAAAGCACTCTTCTTAAAGATGAATTACTCTAGGACAAAAAATAAAAGCATTTCCTAAAATATCAGATTTCTACCATTTAAATTATGCTTTGAAAATACTGCTTAAGAGATAATGTTTCTAGAAATGATTTAGCAAAGTGAATATACTCTTTTGGCATTTCTGCCTACAAGCCCAGTGTTATACACCTGCTCGGAAATGAATTAAACTGAATATACTGAATATATAAATGGGGCTTATTCAGACAGAGGTGCATATAGGATTGCAGACTAAATATTAGTTAGAACCGGTAAAACCATAGTCAAGATTAAAGAAGCATCACAGTATTTACCAAACTTAAATAGTGTTTTAAACAAATAGTTTTAAGCAATTGCTTTAATCCAAGGCTCACTTCATCTATTTTCTTTTTTTAAAATTAATGTATCATTTTTACTGCTTTACTGTTTCTGTTATATTGCTAATTTTATCTTTTATTTAATTCTTTAATCTGCCTGGAGAACACCATTAATTGGCAAAATTAAAAATGTAATAAATTAAACATATTGAGTGCTTGTTGTCTAAAATCTTGCATTAATGCTGAAACATTATGATACATTTTGTTGAAATGATCCCCCCCTTTACCTACTCTTGTATCTTGTCTAATCAAGGAGAGAACAACCTAGAACCAAGGAGAAACTTCCTAACAGTGAGGACAATTAACCAGTGGAACGGCTTGCTTTCAGAAGTTGTGGATTCACTGGACCCATCACTGGAGGTTTTTAAGAAGAGACTGGACAGCTACTTGTCTGGAATGGTATAGGATCTCCTGCTTGAGCAGGGAGTTGGACTAAAAGACTTTCAAAGTCCTTACCAACTCTGTTATTCTATGTTCTATGTCTATTTTCTATGTGTGTGTGTGCTTCATAATTCCATATGTGGTACCTATATGGAAGAAAGTCACTTTTATGCTACTAGAATGACAATCACAACTGTAAAGCTTTTCAGGAAAAAAATCAAAATGTAGATGTTCAAAAACAGGAAGAAAGGGTATGGCAAGCAAGTCTTGAATATAAAACTTTCATGTAAATATTGTCAAACCCTGTGGGCTATATTAGTAGAACCAAGTAGAAATCGGCCTGCATCTACATGCCAGTCTTCAGCTAAGAGGTCTAAATTGATATCTCCTGAAAGCTAAGGATGAAACTGTTGCCCTTAATATGGGATTCCCTGTTTGTGGGCCATATCCAACACAGTGCTGAGGGCATTCAGTTCCCACAGACCTTACCGAAAGTCTTTTTCTCTGCTTTCTAGGGACTGTTTGCCATGTCACAGGATTTAACCTTTTGTCCTTAATACTATCTCATTCCCATTATGTTCCTTTTTTGCCCACAGATAATCCCATGGCATTATTCTCATTATACCACTTTGCTACTCCCATTATGCTCTTTACCACTGATCAGCCCATCTTTTCTATTTAACTTCCTAGGTAAAAGTATGCAAATGTTTAAAAAATGTTTATGTTGTGAATCTTCATGGGCTTCTGCAGGATACCTTTGTCAGGCTTGTGGTTGTCTTTTGTTAACATCCTATAGTTGCCACCTACTGCATAACTATTTTATCAATGAGTCCTGAAATAATTGCTATTAGAAAAACTAACACTATGGCTGCTGCTGCAACTATTGCCGGTTATAATAATGTATAGTCAATGAGGATCCTGTTGCAATCTGTACTTAAAGCAATAACATAACTGTATTTTAATAATTTTGTTGTTACAAAATAGATTTATATATATATATTTGCATTAGTGTTACTAATGCATATATATATATATATATATATATATATATATATATATATATATATATATATATTCACTAATACAAATGCACTAATACATATTATTGCATTAGTGTTAAGTGAAAAGAAAGCATTGTGGTGGATTTTTCCAAGTAGCCCCTCCCTGCCTTCCTCATAATAGAATAAATTATTTAATAAATCCAAACAAACAATTGTCCAACATTGTATTATAATCAATAAAATTAACACAGTAACACAAGCTACTATATCTAGTGCATTTTATTTTTCCCCACTAAAGGTATCAGCCAACTCTATTTTTTCTCCTTTCTTCTTCTTTTTCTTATGGATCAACATAGCTATATTTGTTTTTCCTGTTCCTCCTAAGAAGCATGTCAATATTTAAGTACTATTATTATTTGGTTTCTTCTTGGTCTTCCATATTAGAGTGGCCCAGAGAGTAAGATGCTGAAAATGAACTTACTACCGGTATACAGATAGATTAACGAATGAAGACAAATATAGCTGGATTAATCTTTTTACTCTTCAAATACTTCCACATATTTTACACATAATACTGTTTTGCTTTTGCTTTTTTTTTAAAAAAAATATCAAAATGTATATTTTAAACAAGTTTTTGTCTACCTCAAATATATACATATACGCTCATATTTTTTCTGGGTATTCAGTGCAGTGTTAAATGATTTGTGTTAAGAATGACCAAGGGATGCTGACTCTATTGCTTATATTGGTCCTCAATGAATATCATTGACTATGATATGCTTATAGGCCACCTACAGTAGGTGGGATAGTACTTAGAGACACTAGATTTCCTGGAGTAATAAATTTCAAAAGAGGCATGATGGCCATCACATAGGTCTATAGATTTAGTCCCAAAGGTATTTTTCCAAAAGCAACTGGACTTTGTTTTTTCTTGAAGATGTTTCACTTCTCATCCAAGAAGCTTCTTCAGTTCTGACAGTTCTGAAGTCAAAACTGAAGAAGCTTCTTGGACAAGAAGCGAAACGTCTTCAAAGAAAAAAAAAAGACCTGTTGCCTTTGGAAAAGTACCTTTGGGACAACCATAATCTGGATGACTGAGAGTCTCCATGGACATCTATAGATTTAGATCTCACCAATAGGGTTGTTGTGGTGAAAATAGGAGGAAGAAATAATATTGGGTATGTTTGCCACCTTGAACTACTTATAAAAATAATAAAGGCAGGATATAAATAAATAAATTGTACAGGATTCTGTATCATTTCTTCTGCCATTATAAATATCAGTGCATGTGAGGGCCTGGATGGGAGTCAACAGGCTCAGACTTAACCCAGACAAGACCGAATGGCTGTGGGTACTGCCTCCTAAAGACTATGTCAATTGTCCATCCTTGGTCCGGGGCGGGGAGAGAAATTGTCCCCCTCAGAATGGGCTCGCAATCTGGGTGTCCTCCTAGACTCACAGCTAAGATTGGAACAACATCTGACAGCTGTGGCTAGGGGGACCTTTGCACAGGTTCGCCTGGTACACCAATTGCAATCCTACTTGGATCAGGAGGCTCTCCTCCAGTCACTCATGGTTGGATTATTGCAATGCGCTCTACATAGGGCTACCCTTGAAAAGTGTTTGGAGACTACAGTTGGTCCAGAACGCAGCCGCGCGAGCTATTGTGGGTCCACCTAGATACACCCACATTACACCAATTCTCCGTGAGCTGCACTGGCTCCCTATTGGTCTCCGGACGCAATTCAAGCTGTTGGTTATTACCTTTAAAGCCCTACATGGCTCAGGGCCAGATTATCTCCCAGACCGCCTTCTACCACATAGCTCCCAGCAACCTGTAAGATCCCACAGAGTCGGTCTCCTCCGGGTCCCGTCAGCTAAACAATTTCGGTTGGCGGGCCCACGGGGGAGGGCCTTCTTTGTGGCTGCCCCGGCTCTCTGGAACCAATTACCTCCTGAGGTCCGGACCGCCCCCACCCTATTGGCCTTCCAGAAAGTGGTGAAGACCTGGCTTTTCCAGCAGGCCTGGGCCTGTTGATCTCACTACAGTGATCTTGCGAGACCCGGCCATGGAATGGAGTGTATGGGTTTTTTATGTTTTCTTTTTTAAAAAAATTATGGGATATTGTTCGCATTGTTTTTTGCTGTAAGCCGCCCAGAGTCCCTAGGGAGTTGGGCAGCATAGAAATGTGATTAATAAATAATAATAAATAAATAAATGAAAGTGAAAAAGATCTTCCAGATTTTTAAGACTTAATGCCAACAGTATTTTGATGACACACACAAATATTTAACACTTTTCCCTCTAAATCTAAATTGACTATTCAATAATGAATAGTCTCTTTAGATTAGGGTTAATCAACTGGATGAGGGCAGACAAACTGAAGCACAATAACTGACAAGGCTGAGGTGCTTCTGATTTACTGCAAAACAAATCAATAGGAGTCAAGTAGAGTTAGGATGGCTGGATTAAACTCTTGAGCTTGTATATGAGGTATTCACCCATAACACTGGATGCCTGATTTTTCAAGGATTGTGTTTTCATGGTTAGCCTGGTTAACAGTGGAGGTGTTATAATATCACTGGTCATAGTGACACATGGTTCAGTAATATTCCATTTGAACTACACTAACTATAGTAACTACAGCTATTTCTTAATTCAGCAACCAGACTGTTAGGTGGAATTGGTAATATACAGTATACAACTGATTACAGATAGTCCTCAATTTACAACAGTCCGTTTAGTGACTGTTCAAAGTTACAACAGCACTGAAAAACGGGACTTGTGACCTTTTTTCATATTTATGACTGTTGCAGCAGCCGTATGATCACATGATCAAAATTCGGATGCTTGGCAACTGGTTCATACTTAAGACCGTTGATGTGTCCCAAGGTCATTTGATCACCTTTTGCAACCTTCTGACAAATAAAATCAATGGCGAAGCCAGATTCACTTAACAACCAGGTTACTAACTTATCAACTGCAGTGATTCACTTAACTGTGGCAAGAAAGGTTGTAAAATGGGGCAAAACTCACTTAACAAATGTCTCACTTAACAACAGACACTTTAGACTCAATTTTGGTCTTATGTCAAGGACTACTTGTAATCATATAGGAACTGCCTTGGGAATTGGACTGTCTCTGTCACCTGACATGATTATGTCTTACGATCAGGTGGTGTGGTGGTTTTGCATTCTCTCATAGGAGTCTGCTGACTTTAGCAAACTTTGAAACCAGCTCTTGTCTTTATTCCGTGGTCCCAAGTTATATTGTAAGAATGTAAGTAAGGACCTTCTCATTGGTTGCTGTCTCAAGGGAAGTTACATTAGTTTCATCTCAATTCTCCTTTCAACAGCAATTAAAAACACTTTCTTCAGACAGATTTTAGTATTAAAAAAAATTTGCTACTAAAATAGAATGTAACCAGTATTTGCTATCAATTACATAATTAAATACATATTATTAATAAATAAACAGGATGTACTAGTTAAAAGCTACTTCCATAGAAAATCAGCTTTGCTGCCTCATCATAATTTTAATAATAATTCTTAATAATTACTCACACATTAGTGAAAAACTAATGAAAAGGCTTTGGAAAAGAATTATTCTACAATAATTCTTACTCAAGTACCCTAAAACTGAATACTCTGACTAATCACTGAACTGAAATGCATGTCCAAATAGTTCAATCCAGGTTCAGAAAACAAAATTGTATAATTGGTGCACAAATGGTATAATAATTATAATTATAGCCCAAATACAAAATGAGCTATAATTCAAAAATCCATATATGCATCTTTTGTTCAGAAGTTTCCATAACGGTTCATTTCTTATAGCCTTATGGACAGAACATCAACTAAATACTTTAGCATTAAATCTAGTATGTTGTTTCCATCCTTTCGCCCAGAACGATGAATGAATTTATTGGATACTGTACCATTTAGAAAATCTCTATATAACCTTTTGAGTCTACCATACAGCGTGGAATAGGTGGAATAATTAGAGAACTGGTAGAAATGAGAGTAAATGTAAAATTCTGTACGATAATAATAATTTTAAAATATGCATCGTTAATAAGACAATGGACATGAGACCAAAGTCACTTTTTTTCTTTATGTATTCTTGTCTGTATTAATATATGTATTTTGTATATACATGATATAACATTTTACTTTTTATATGTTTAATAAAGTTTTGTTTTTAAAAGAAAAAAAAAGAAAATCTCTGTGGGGAAAAAAAATCTACCCCAAGAGTGTTTTGTTCTCAAATATATGATTAGGTATCACCACTGAATAGTATAAAATCTGTGTACGAATGTTTTAATGGTTAAAAAGTAGTGATGTTTAGTAAAGTATCATGAAAAAGCATTATCAAAAGTCTCCTATGGACATATGGACTTCTCTAATATTGAGCATGGAGCTTTCTGCATAGGATGAAGTCAAATATAAGGGGAAGAAAATCTGTTCTCTCATGGCAAAATATGAAGTGATGGATACAACCTGAACATTGTCTGTCAGTCCGTCCGTCTGTCCGTCCGTCTGTCTGTCTGTATACATCCATAAAGCATGAATGATTCTTTTAAAATGAGAACATACTGTAAGAGCAAATATCATAGAAAATGGGACATAGTGAATGCTATGAATCGATGGCCATCCTGAAAGTATGGCAACAGCAATAATTATTGCAACAATTTGAAAACTTCTGACGTTTCTAGAGTTGTCTTATTTCTTTAAATTATTCAGGTGTCCTTTGAATAACCACATGGAAATTGCCAGTTTTGCAAACTCTAATGCGCATATGTGCAATTTTGCATTTTCCAATGGTTTTTATATGAACTGATAATGGAAATGTAATAGTTTAATATCTTTTAGTATTATTATTGTATAATGTAATCTGTTCTGAAAGTGTTCTTCACCTCTCCTGAGGGATCAGTTAAAAAAATAGATATGAATTTGCATGAGTTTTAAAATATTTCCTAATTTTCTCAATTATTTTTTCCAGTCCCAAAATGGAGAACCACTTTTATGCCACAGGCTGCCATGAAGGCAGCTTGTGTGTAGAATTTGGAAGAAGTTGCAATACTTTTGGCGTTGAAGTCATGAGCCCATATGCGCCACTGCTTGCAAAATGTTGCTTTTTTTCATACCAGGAGAGGAAGAGATGATGGTACATTTATTTGATTTCTTTGGTGCTATTTGTTTTTGCCAGAATGCTTTCCCCACCCGCTTCTATCATGGAACATCTTGTCCCATTTGTTCAGAAGCAGAACACTACACAATTAATATCCAAATCAGTGGCTCTTACCAAACTGCTTCTCATATCTTCCCAGTCCATGCAGAAAGGTCCAGCTCTATATTTTAACAAATGTGACTTTCTAACATTGCACTTACTTTCTAAACATGCTGCCAACATTAGAATGACCACCATATAGATGTGTAGGTAGAAGCTTCCTTGGTTCATAGTACTTCCCACTAGTACCAAGTTAATGGATTGCATTTAGTATTAATTTTGAAGAAGGCAAGGCTTGCTTACTTCAAACATCTGATAAGATCAATTACCACCATCTTGAAGATGTCTCTGAATGCAGATTACTATTGTGATTTTTCCTCATATAAATTAATGGCTGTCACTTGCTGTGGTAGCATATGATTCAGTAACATAGTAAATACTAGTTGTCCATATTATAGTATAGTTGGGCCCAGATGAGAGATCATTCTGGAAATGAAAATGTTCACTAACTTGGGTTTCATGAGATAGGGAAGACAGATAAAGTTGTAGTTTCCATGTGAGTTTTCTATTAAAACTAGCCCTCACCAAGAATTAAAATAATAGTGCTGCAACAACAGACTAAATACATGTGAATATGCTGAAGCCTGTATCAAAACATTTTTGTACTTTCTCTACAGCAAATGATCTGGTTTGTAGAAGAATGGGATAAAATAGCACAATAAAGGGATGGGAAGGATCACGATCAAGCAATTGGGTCATGGGGTAATCACACAAAACCAGGAAAAGGTTTTTAAGGGGTTGCAGACAGATATCACACTTGTGCCCCCACACATTGTGAAACAACACATTGCTTTGATGATCATTCTGTTGTACTTTCAAGATGGCTTTAAATAAGACATTCAAAAATAAAAAAAATAATGAACTGTAAAATAAGCATGAGACTGAGGAGGAACATTCTTGATTACAGATTATAAAACATGTAAGCAGAGTGTCAAGTTTCCAAAAGATGCCCTAATTAATTCATGAGCCATGATCCAAACTTCAAAGGAAATATAGTGATTTATTAGGAGCAACATTCCGGCAATACTCGGATGCATTCAGGACTGATCCCACGTAGATTTACGTTCCCCTATGACCCTGTCTCTCCCCTCCCCCCTGGCCATGTCATAAATCACATTCTCCAATTAACCACTTTGGCTGGCTGTGAAACCTAACACCCTCCTTCTGATTGCGGTCAGAAAAATGTATGGAATTCACTTCAGTTCTCCCTCCCTCCTGCTCATGGCAACTTGAAAGCTTTGCAAGTTGACACAGAGTGGTTATGATCAGAATGGTTCTTCCAAAGTAGAGAGATTGATAGCAAAGTAGATCAAGTATCTCTATTGTGGTCAGTTTTGTTTGACCATCTGGAATATGATATACAGGAAAATTTATAATGGAAGAATCATGCCTTCTCACACTAAAATTAAATAGCAAGCATTTGATATGGAATCATCATACTATCATGACCAGAAAAATGCAATGTTCTGAAAAAGAGAAAGAGAAGTGGAAGTGGATCCTGGCTGCAACATGGTAGAGATCTAACTTAATAGTAGCTCCAGAAGAAATATGATAGGAATTGGCTCTTCCATATGTAACAAGAGAGAAGAAGAGAATTATTACAGAAAATGCATATGTTGATTTGCCACCTCTCTGGAGTGATAGATAATGGAAAGGAGGAAGCAGAAGAGTCATCAATACCATCTAGTGCGCCACATTTCTGGACATTTGAATGCTACAATGTCTGAAGATTTATGCATGTGATTCAGAGAAAAAGAAGGAGGGAGGGAGAGTGTGGAATAACTGTATTGGCCATGTCTGTGGAGATTCTCACTCATCCAGGTCATAATTGTTTCAAAGGTGCTTTTTCAAAAGGCAACTGGACTGTTTGGTCCTTGATGTTTCAGTTCTCATCGAACAAGCTTCAAGGGTCCTGGCAGGATGGTGGGGGTGATGGAAGGATTACTTGTAACAGGATAGAGGGGGGAGTTTGGAAGGATTATATTTCTTTGCAGTCATCTGGTCATTAGCACTCTCCCTGAGAGCTCTTGAGGCCACTTGGGGGCTTATTTGTGTCCTCGGGGTCACCTGTATCAGAGTGCAAATGGGGATTGAATCTTCTTGGACTGCACTGTAGACAGAAGATAGGTGGTCTCTTATCCTCTGTTGAGAAAAGGCTGCTCAATGTTAATGGTCTTTTTTACCCCTCTTTCAAACCAATGGTCCCCTCTATCTAGAATGTGGACTTTGCTGTCTTCAAAAGAATGACCTTTGTCTTTCAAATGCAGATGGACTGCTGAATCTGGTCCTGATGCTTTCATTTTGCTTTGTATTTTCTTTTTTTATTTATTTTCTTTTATTTTTATTTTATTTTCAATTTATATACCGCCCTTCTCCCTGAGGACTCAGGGCGGTGCACAGCCAGAATTAAAAACATGAAATACAAATATTAAAAACAATTAAAATCTATATAAATTTGGCCCAAAATTTAAAAAACCACAAACCAATTAAACATTTTAAAATTTAAAAAATTTCTTCCTAAGCCAGCCCGGCTTGCTGAAAAAAGTGGGTTTTAAGGGCACGGCGGAAGGCACCGAGGTCTTGGATTCTCCTTATCTCTGGGGGCAGCTGATTCCAGAAGGTAGGTGCCCCCACAGAGAAGGCTCAACCCCTGGGGGTCACCAGCCTACATTGTTTGGCTGATGGCACCCTGAGGAGGCCCTCTCTGTGGGAGCGCACGGGTCGCTGGAAGGTCGTTGGTAGCAGGAGGTGGTCTCGAAGATAGCTAGGCCCTATGCCATGGAGCGCTTTAAAGGTGATAACCAACACCTTGAAGCGCACCCAGAAGACCACCGGGAGCCAGTGCAGCTCGCGCAGGAGCGGTGTTACATGGGAGCGCCATGCTGCTCCCATCACTACCCGCGCTGCTGCGTTCTGGACCAGCTGGAGCCTCCGGGTGCCCCTCAAGGGGAGCCCCATGTAGAGAGCATTGCAGTAGTCAAGGCGAGAGGTGATGAGGGTGTGAGTGACTGTGCACAGGGAATCCTGATCAAGAAAGGGCCGCAACTGGTGAATCAGGCAAACCTGACAAAAGGTCCCCCTGGTTACAGCCGTCAGATGTTCCTCCAAGGAACATATCCAGGAGGAGTCCTAGATTGCGAGCCCTCTCTGTGGGGGCCAAAGACTCGCCCCCAATAGTCAGTGATGGAGTCAACTGACTATATCGGGATGCCGGGAGCCACAGCCACTCAGTCTTGGAAGGGTTGAGCTTGAGCCTGTTCCTCCCCATCCAGATCCGCACAGCCTCCAGGCACTGAGACATCACTTCAAGGGCATCGTTGGGGTGGCCTGGGGTGGAGATGTACAGCTGGGTGTCATCAGCGTACTGATGGTATCTCACCCCGAAGCTACGGATGATCTCGCCCAGCGGCTTCACATAAATATTGAACAGAAGGGGTGAGAGGACCGATCCCTGTGGCACTCCACAGATGAGAGGCTTCGAGGTTGACCTCTGCCCCCCTGCCAACACAAACTGCGACCGGTCGGAGAGAAAGGAGGAGAACTATCGCAATACGGTGCCTCCCACCCCCAACTCTTCCAGCCGGTGCAGCATGATACCATGGTCGATGGTATCAAAAGCCGCTGAGAGGTCTAACAGGACCAGAACAGAGGAGCAACCCCTGTCCCGAGCCCTCCAGAGATCATCCACCAACGCGACCAATGCCGTTTCCGTGCTGTGCCCAGACCTGAAACCCGACTGGAATGGATCTAGATAAGATGTTTCCTCCAGCAATTGTGGAAACTGTCACGCGACCACACTCTCAACAACCTTTGCCATAAAGCGAAGGTTGGAGACAGGACGATAGTTGGCCAATATTGCCAGATCCAGGGACGGCTTCTTGAGGAGAGGCCTAACCACCGCCTCTTTCAAGCAGCGGGGAAGTAACCCTCACTCAACGAAGCGTTGATAACACCCTGGAGCCAACCTAGTGTAACCTCCCGGGAAGCCAGTACCAACCAGGAGGGACACGGGTCCAGTAAACGTGTGGCCGTACTAAGTCTCCTCAAAATCCTGTCCACATCATCGGGAGTCACAGCATCAAACTCCTCCCAGACAACATTCTGAAGACTATTCCTCATCACCCTGCCCTGATCTACCCAGTCAGAGTCCAAATCCCCCCGGATCTGAGCGATTTTGTCATACAGGTATTGTCCGAAATCCTCCGCCTTGCCTTCCAGGGGATTCTCCCGCACTCCCGGATGGAGCAGGGAGCGGGTCACCCTAAACAGGGTGGCTGGACGATTCCCTGATGACGCAATAGAGGCAGAAAAGTAATTAAACTTTGCCATCTTTATCGACACTAGGTAGGCCTTAATATGCGACCTTACCAGTGTTCGATCAGATTCAGTGAGACGGGCCATCCAACCGCTTTCCAGGCATCTTTTCCGGCGCTTCATTTCCCTCAGCTCCTCAGTAAACCAAGGAGCTGCGCAGGATCGGCACCGGGTCAGAGGCCGCAAAGGCACGACTCGGTCCAAGGCCCCACCAGTTGCCCGATCCCAGGCGGCTACCAGGTCCTCAGCTGAGTCATGTGCTAGATCCTCAGGAAATGGCCCAAGCTCCATCTGGAACCTATCAGGATCCATCAGGCGCCTGGGGCGGACCCATCTTATTGGCTCCACCTCCCTGCGGCGGGGTGTAGCAGTTTGAAGGTCCAGGCGAAGGAGCGAATGATCTGACCATATCAAGGGTTCCATGTCTATGTCCCCTATAATAAGATCACTCAACCACTGGCCAGAGACAAAAATCAAGTCCAGAGTGTGTCCCCCACTGCGGGTGGGGCCATGAACTAGCTGGGTCAGGTCCATGGCATCATGGAAGCCATGAACTCCCGAGCCGTCTCAGATGTTTCACCGATGGATGGCAAGTTGAAATCACCCGGTCGTAGATGATCAAACTGACCCCCCCCGAAGCCCCCTTTGACCAGGACTTCGCCCCCAAGAATCGGAGCTCTAGCGTTGAAGCGCCATCTTGGACATGCACAGAATAATTTGATTTGTGGCCTTCTCTAAGACCTCTTGGTCGATGAAGAAGCTATTCTATCAGCTTCTGCTATTTTTCTTCACAAATAACTCATTAAAAATATGTCATGTATTTAGACAAATAAGATAAAACGATAGTAAGATATGATGCCTTAAAGCTATTGAGGACTTTATAACCAAAGGTCAATAGTTTGACTTACGGTGCACTTAGAAATTCATATTCTACAAAGACATATTTAACATATGGCATGCATTTTCTACCCTTAAATGAAATCTATTTGATCATTTTTATCATCAAGTATATCAATGACGTGGAACTTTCCACTGTTCCATGGGCAGTCGGCAAAACACTAAAACTGGCACTTGCCTGTTCTAGTGCTTGCATTTCCATGGAAATCAGTGAAAGAGCAGCAATGAGAAAGCTCCCCAATAATGACGATATCTGTGATAAAGTACGCAAATAAAGTACAAGGCATCTGGAGTATTTCAGGAACACTACTAATTTGTGAATATTGGGATTAATAAAAATGATTGTGCTTGTTTTTAAGCATGATTTTATTATTATTTTTAAATAAGCAAATGCCAATAAATAGGAACACCATGTCAGTAATAATAGCAACATGAAGGTTTCACATCTGACTATTCTAAAGGATTACAATTAGTCCAATATGGAATGTAAAAGAATATATTTTCACTCTTTATAACATATAATTCCCAACTTCTTTTCTGATGAATTAAAAAAAAATTGACCTTTCTACTTCTTTCTGTAATTCTAGTCTGTAACAGTAATAAAATTCTATTCTAGTACTAGGAGGGGGAGAAGGGTGAAAAAAGAGCAAAGGATTTGGTTGAAAGTCTGGACAAAAGATAGATGGAAGGGAGAAGAGGACAAGAACTGATCTACATGAGCCTATTTAACCAGTGTGCCAAAGATTGGGATGACATTTTGGGGAGACAAAATTGTACAAAGTGAGAGGTGTGGGTTTTGGGAGGAGTTTCTGGGAAAGCTCTTTGCTTTAAACTATGATTAATTATTTTAGGACTTACACTACAATTTGTAAGAGCCAGTTTGGTAAAGTTTCTAGTCAGCACACTAGAAACTGGAAGACTGACTTCTAGTCCTGCCTTAGGTTCAAAATCAACTGACTGACATTGGGCCAATCATTCTCTCAGCTCTAGAAAGAAGGCAGTGGCTAACTCCTTCTAAAAATATTGCCAATAAAACTTCAGGGACTTCTCTAGAAGTTGTCAGTAGTCAATACTGACGTGAAGGCACCAAGAAACACCAAACTTGTTACAATTTTCACATTACATCACATTACAATAGTGAAAGTTCTACTATAAGTGTTCAAGAGAGATTTAGAAAGATGTCCACTTCTTTGGGACTCAAAAGATCTTTGAAGCCCTGAAGCTGCTTGTTGACCATTCCACCGAAGAGGAACAGTTTCTACAACAAAATCTTCTCCACTGTAGTATTTTAATAGGAAATAGCCTCATATACAGTAGCTTGGAATCATCTTGGCAAGACATTTCAAACTGTGAAGATGGCATAATTCTCATCAAGACCAATGCTCAGCCTTGATTAAGACTCACAATTAAATGACACATGCTTCTCTGTGTGCTTAAAAACCTCTTTCAGAGCTTTCCATAGCATAATAACCCAGTAGCATAACAGTATATTGTCCCGATGCTTGTCACTATCCTATGTGTTTCTAAGCTGGTTTAAAAAATGTATTTAAACTGCAGTTGGCAGGTGAATATTTTGAAGGCAATGGTTGATGGTAGCCAATGGCATGTCTATCCCATCCTCTTTCCTATACAAACCATAGTTTAGGCATGAGACAAGACTAGGGTAATGAATTCTGTGAACAAAACTGTGATTGTCCTACAATATTATAATAGGACCCCTTTCCCTAGGGTCAGAGATATAATGTCATATATTTATTTTATTTATTTATTTATTTATTTATTTTTCATATTTGTATACCGCCCTACTCCCAAAGGACTCAGGGCGGTGAACAGCCATAATAAATACAAATACATATAGAAGTTAAAAACTATTAAGAAACAGATTAAGTAATTTAGGCTCAAAGATTAAGAACATCCAAATTTATCTAAAGAGGTTTAAAACCCAATTTAAAAGCCAGTTTAAAAGCCAATTAAAAAGGGAGAGTTAGGCCAGACCAGCTTGTTGGAATAGAAATGTTTTCAGGGCACGGCGGAATATGCGTAAGTCTTGGATGTTTCGTAACTCCGGGGGAAGCCCGTTCCAGATGGTAGGTGCCCCCACAGAAAAGGCTCTCCCCCTGGGGGCCGTCAGTCGACATTGCTTGGCCGACGGCACCCTGAGGAGTCCCTCTCTATGGGAGCGAACTGGTCGGTGAGAGGCTATGGGGCAGGAGGCGGTCTCATAAGTACCCTGGTCCTGAGCCATGGAGCGCTCTAAAGATAGTAACCAAAACCTTGAAGCGCACCCGGAAGACCACTGGGAGCCAGTGCAGCTCACGCAGGAGGGGGGTTACATGAGAGCGACACATTGCTCCCATTACCACCCATGCGGCCGCATTCTGGACCAGTTGGAGCCTTCGGGTGCTTCTCAAGGGGAGCCCCATGTAGAGAGCATTACAATAATCCAGGCGTGAGGTGACAAGGGCGTGAGTGACTGTGCGTAACGAGTCCCGATCCAGAAAGGGATGCAACTGGCAAATCAGGCGAACCTGATAAAAAGTCCTCCTGGCTAGGGCCGTCATATGCTCTTCAAAAGACAGCCGTGAGTCCAGGAGGATGCCCAAGTTGTGAACCCCATCTGTGGGGGCCAACAACTCGCCCCCAATAGTCAGAGATGGCGCCAACTGACTATATCGGGATGACGGAAACCACAGCCACTCGGTCTTCGATGGGTTGAGTCTGAGTTTGTTCCTCTCCATCCAGATCCGTACGGCCTCCAGGCACCGGGACATCACCTCAAGGGCATCATTGGGGTGGTCTGGGGTGGAGATGTACAGCTGGGTGTCATCAGCGTACTGATGGTACTTCACCCCAAAACCACGGATGATCTCACCCAGCAGCTTCACATAAATGTTGAATAGAAGGGGCGAGAGGACTGATCCTTGTGGCACCCCACATATAAGGGGCCTCGGGGTCGACCTCTGCCCCCCTGTCAACACAGACTGCAACCGGTCAGAGAGAAAGGAGGAGAACCACTGTAGAACAGTGCCCCCCACCCCCAACCCTTCCAACCGGTGCAGCATGATATCATGATCGATGGTATCAAAAGCCGCTGAGAGGTCTAGTAGGACCAGGACAGAGGAGCAACCCCTGTCCCGAGCCCTCCAGAGATCATCAACCAATGCGACCAATGCTGTCTCTGTGCTGTACCCGGGCCTGAATCCTGACTGGAACGGATCTAGATAATTCGATTCATCCAGGTACTGAGGCAGTTGTCGTGCAACCACACTCTCAACAACCTTTGCAACAAAGCGAAGGTTGGAGACAGGACGATAATTTGCTAATACAGCTGGATCCAGGGAGGGCTTCTTGAGGAGGGGCCTCACCACCGCCTCTTTCAAGACGGTGGGAAAGACACCCCCACTCAAAGAAGCATTTATAATCTCCTGGAGCCAGCCTCGCGTCACCTCCCGGGAGGCCAGTACCAACCAGGATGGACACGGGTCCAATAAACATGTGGTCGCATTTAGTCTGTTCAGTATCCTGTCCATGCTTTCGGGAGTCACAGGATCAAACTCTTCCCAAATAATATTCTCAGGACCTGCCCCTGTCATCTCCTCTGGATCAATCCAGTCAGAGTCTAGCTGTTCACGAATCTGAGCAATTTTGTCATACAGATATTGTACAAAATCCTCAGCTCTACCCTCCAAGGGGTCTTCCCGCATCTCTTGATGGAGCAGAGAGCGGGTCACCCTAAACAGGGCGGCTGGGCGATTATCTGATGATGCAATAAGAGTAGAAAAGTAGTTACTCTTCTCTACTCTTATCGCCACTAGGTAATTCTTAATATGAGATCTTACCAGTGTTTATATATTGTTGTATATCCAACTTAAAATTATTTCAATAAAACAATTATGTATTCAGTAGGGATCCTGATTAAAGTCTATAGAAGGAATAACAATAAGAGTAATCCTAGGAGGATGGCATGTTTAAGCTCCCAATTTGGTTTTCTTAAGCAGCTCAGAAAGATATATTTATTAATGATATAGTGACAACTAGGGAGGGTCCCAATATTTTTCTCTACAAGGTTTCCATAATCTTATCTGTATCCATGTGAAGTCCTGAGAATAGGACAACAACTGAGGACTGTATGCCCAGGGAAAGCAGTTCAATAGCCTCTTTCCTTTGCTACTCCCCTTCTTAAGACAACTGTATCCAATTGTTATTTTGTTGTATTTTTAAGAGAGCAGGACTTTGTTACACACAACTGCATGATTGTAATATCCAATTTGACCGAGAATTAACAGTAGTTCAAGAGAGCACCTATTGAAAGCTAAGAGTTCATCGTCTGGTTTGTAATCATTTCCTGTTACAATGAGGCACTTTGGTTTTCTCTTCAGATCCTGGGATTGTTTTTGTCTGTAATATATATCTTTTCAGCCCAGAAAAAAAACCCTCATAATATTTTTCTGCCTGGTGAACATCCAACTTGATGAAAGAAGCAATAAAAACAATTGTGTTCTCCAGGTTACAACCAAAGCTACTTTTGTGTGATCAACTGGTATGGAAAATTTTGGACTCAGATAAAATCATTGGATTTTTTTTTCTCTACCTTTGAAATGAACACTGCTGTAAAGGAAACCTGCAATAATCAGATAGTACGAACGAAAAATAAATATTTCACTTGTTTTCATACAAACGCAAGAAGCACAAAAGCACCTGCTGAAGCAGGAGTTGATATTTGTATTACTTTGGAGGTGGAGACAGTATTTGTGATTTTATATGGACTCCAAGAGGGAGAGAGGATGAGGATTTTAGATAAGATGGGAAAAGCTCAGTATGTGATTGTGGTATTGAACAATTGTTTTCTGAAGTGTTTTGAAAGTACTTTAAAGCTTTGATTATGATTATAACTGCACCAAAACCACAATATTTTTCATCTGGATGAGACATCTGCAGGACATGTCAAAAATGTTAAAAATGGATCTTCCCTCTTGGAAGATCCTTTAAAGGGAACTGAAACATCAATGGGAAAACTAAAAGAATTTGATGCGGTAGCAAGTTCAAGATGAAGATGTTAACAAAAAAACATGAAAATAGAAGATCAAATGGAACTGATGAATTAAAAATGGGTTTTTAAATTGCAAAGAAAGTAAAATATTTGGTTATCACCATGAGAAAGATGAATTGTATGTTATTTTAAAATAACTATATTAAGACATGGACGGAGGCTTTAAAAACATGTTTAGATGTGAGAAACTATAATTGTCATTGCGTTCAGTGATAAAAGTTTTGCTTTAAAGTGAAATGAACAGCAAACAAGTATATTAAAAAAATAAAATGAATAATAAAAATGAATGTCTTGCCTAGAATGATGTTTTTGTTTCAGACAATATTTATTTGACAACTGATACACTATTTAAACAGTAGCAGAATATATCTAAATTTGTGTAGCAGAGAAAAATCCATGAGTTAAATATAAGGCGTTATAAAATGCAAAGGAAAGAGGATTGGATTTAACCGATTTGAAACTGTATTTTGCAGCTTGTTGTTTGTTTGGATGAAAGAGTGGGTGCTGCTAAGAACTAGAGATTTCTTGGAATTAGAAGGACATGACCTGAGATTTGGGTGGCATGGATATTAAATGGTACAATAAAGTCAAGGTTAATGTGAGCTTTCAAAATCATTATGTTAGATGGGTAACATTGAGAATATGGAATAGGTACAAACCCAGGTTGTGCCCAAGAACACTTTTGTGTCTTTCAGCAGAAGCAGCTTTTTATAGATGAGAAATAATAGGCAAACACAAATGACTATTGTGAGATAATAGAATTTTGTCATGGGATATAAAAAATAAAATCAAAAGAACAACCGAAGACAGAGAGAAATAGTTGCTAATGGTTTTCTTATTTACAGCTATCAGAAAGATTTAAAGTAGACATGAAAGTTTATAGTATTGAATATTGTAAGAGTGGTTTTGAAGAAGAATTGTGTACAAATGATGTACTAAAATATATAAACTTTTATTGAATTTTGAAACAGAAGAAGAACAAGTGAAAGAATGTATGATAAAATGGGCTAAGATTCCTTATAGTAATAATAGCAACAATAGGAAAATATGTAGTTGTAGTTGAAAGGACTGAAAATTGAATTAAGTCCTAATTTTAAACATATTTTTAATAAAATGATGTACCACTGACAGAGAAATCATCTGGAATTATAAAGACACTTCAAATTTGTGTTGAAAATGTGAAACAAGAAGAGACAAAATTAATTCAGCAATTCCATAATATGCAATACCTTCTCTGTACAATTCTTTTAGACATTCATTTTTTAAAAATTCCTATTAAAGCCTAACATTTTCCACAACACTTATGAATGCTTGTGGACAAATGGATATATTGCAAAAACAGTGTATGTTATAAAAATGTATGTACAAAGCTCATATATTGGTGAAAATAGTACAAATTTATTTGTGCTTTTAAACTGCAGACTGAGAGGATTGGATCCAACAAAATTATGACTGAATACATATATAACCAATATGGAGCAGAAATAGATGTATTATTCTTTTCCTAATCAGAAATAAATCTGAATTCAATGGGACTTATTTTCAGGTAAGAAAAAAGGGGTTAAAATTGGGTTCCTTGCTTGTCCTTTCAACTCAACAGTGGTAGGTACATTCTGTTTACCAAATACATATCTTCAGGGCAAAAAAATCAAGCCCACCTCTTGTAAGAATCTTATTCTTGAGCATTTGTTTCTTTTTCCAAGCACATAGAGGCAATGATTGCAAGCATCTTCAAGGACAAGTCCAGTCAGCTTGCGCTGCTGTTATCATGATTTCTTTCCCCCTGGAGTGGCTTTACATCACCATCAGCTGAACGGTAACTAGGGCCATAGTAAACCACTCAGACAGCAATAAAGACGTACAAGCAGCCAGCAAAACACTCCATAGCTTCAACAGGAAAAGTACATTACAGAACCCAGCATCTGTGTCTTGCAGCTGCCAAGTATCTTCCATGTGTTGTTACAGCTGTTGACTATTGCAGAGGAAGGCAGAACAGAAGGATGGAAAGGAAGAAGCATTAAGAATATTCAGCTCCTGGAGAAGTATGCCAAGCAGGTAGCCAGACGATTTGCCTGCCTAGCCCTTGTCTTTCCTGTGCACAAAATCCCCCTTGGCTGCCGTGAGACTGGAAATCACGATACTATCGAGCCAGACAACAGATGCTTTTCAACTATCTCAAACAGAGAATCTGCTGAAGTTTTATAAAGTACCCTTTACTTATTGCTTTCTAATATATTTTTTATACATCTTCAAGCAGTGGGGTGGGGAAAATAAGGTATACCCATTCAAATTGATGAGAACCAATGAATAAAAGGAGAAAGGAGATGATTTTAATGAAACATTTTGGGAAATTGCTTTTTGGCAGGATTGCGAAGTGCTTCAGATTTGAGGGCAAAAATAGTGCTGTGGAGCACGTGGGTGCACCTGTCTGCAACTCTTCAAGCCAAAGCATCTTTTCATTGTGAAAAGCAGCTGCATGATTTTGGGAAAAGGCATAGTTGCTTCAAGGGGTTTGCAGGCAGGTGCTACATCATGCCATGTGGGCTCTGAAGAGCATCAAAACCCCAAACAATTCACAGCTCCATTTTTAAATATATAACTAGACTAGGGTGTTTTTCCCCCTCCCCCTTTGCTTATTTTCAATAAAGCAATAACATGCAATTGCCTCAGAGTCTATTGGCCTTTATGTCCAGTTTTCTGAATGAAATTATATTCCTTTCTTAAAAGGGAGTCTGGTTCTTATTTATCAACTTGTATGCTGTCTCATTCACAAGAATAGGAATTCTAGGTTCCTATTAAAAATAGAAAAAGTGAAATAATAAAAGTGCATATACTTTTACAGGACATAAGGGAAAGGATAAATCAAGCATAGTCATCAAATTCCTGATCGACTCTCAGAAAGCAGATCATTCACTCTACCTCAGAGTAACTGAATTGGATAGATTGTATAGTTCAAGTGTGGGTAAAATAAGGACCCAGTTATATGATAAAGGCTACAGCTGTCCTTCATCTCATGCATATCCTGGTAATGCTTAGTTTTAGTGGCTGCATGGCTTAACAACGTCATACTTAGCATGTCCCCATCTGGTACAAGCAAATGGTGAAACAAAAGCACAGAAACACTATGCCATTGATGTCATATGTGCACTGTACTGACACATTGTATGGAAAGAAAGGCAGAACTATGTCAAGGACAACTACTGTATATTCTTAGAGGAATGTTGTGGTTTTAAACACAGTTGTGAATCCTTATAACCCAGTGTAACATTGAACAAAGAACAAGGACTTTGATCATATTCAGACAGACTTGATGGCCCAAAATACATATTGAATACAAAGATAAACTCTAGAAGTGAAATTTCTGGCCAAGGACTAGGAATGGGGAGATCCAGGTTCAAACTGCCACTCAGTTAAGAAACTCACAGAATGACTTTGGCTCATTTATCTTTACCTAACTGGTTTATTGTGATGAAGAAGAAGAAAGAACATTCATGTCCCCCAAGTTATTTGATAAGAAGTGCTCTAAAAATGTAATTAAATAATTGTACATTTTGTAGTTCTAACATCCATGACTGGACTGAGGCCAAAGGCAAGGTGTTATCTGAAATTTATTTTTAGCCCCCAAAGCAACATTCTTCATTGTAATGTTCCCATTAGACCAACAATTATGGCTGGGGATAATTAAATTCAAAGTCCAATATCTCTGAAGGACACCAGGTTGGAAAAAGCTATATTAAAACATGAAAAACAAAACTAGTAAGACATCAGTCATATCATAAGAACTTCATGTAATAAAACCCCCAGAGATTTGCAGTGGAGGGAGGAGTATTGCATCAATCTGAAACACAAGATATTCTACAAGCCACAATCAACAGTACTCAACCAAGCAAGATATATTCATTGTAAGAAATTATTGTTAAAAATATCTTATCTAATTATATCTTTAGGTCAAGAGACATAAAGACAGAAGAATTCCTGTGCATTTGTTTTAGAATAAGAACTGTATGGATTATCTCCTAAATATCCAAGTTAGTGCCATAAAAATAAAGGTAAGGGAGAGTAATCCCAACCAAATGTTACTTCATAAGCAGGATTTATTATGTATGCAAAGTGGCAGGAAAATGTACTTGAGGCAAAAATGATCAGAATTTTTGTAAAATAATTGCAAACTACTAAATTCTACTTTTGGACTTCTTATTTGTAAAAGGCATCATGACATCTGAAAGAAGTTGCCCTGAAAGTTTCCTGAAAGAAACTGAAATTTAAGGAGTTATTCATATCCTGAGAAGGATCTACCTTTCATCTACTGCTAGGTACCTACTAATTATTCCATTTTCCCTGCTATTTCTCTCATTATCCTCAACAACTATGATCTTAGGTATTGTAGTATTTAAGTAAAAATGGTAGCTCTTTCAATAGTCATTGAGGAGAGTTGGGAGGACCCAAGAAGGGCTACTAAAGTAGATTCTGCAAGGATTGGAGTTCTTGAAATCTAAATCCTAATTCACATATTCCCTTTAGGAACTGGTATTCTAGAAGTAGTTCAGCTGTATGTATGGCAATGTACTGACTCCTCTTGCATATGGTCCCTGGTGCTGCCAAGAGAAATCACATCATTGTTATAGAAGAAAATTCCACATGATTATTACTCCTAATGCATGGCCTGAAGATAGATAATACATTGCTGAAGTGTCTAGTTTTTGCAAGGGTGACATACTGACTGAGTACCCTAAAAAAGGGATTGATAGGTTGTGTTTAAGTCTGCCATAGGAGAAAAAGGGGAAATAAGTATATATGCCAAATCTCACATAATAAACATAACCTGTAAGCAATTTGTTTGGGGTAAGTACCACGCATTCCAAAAATTTACAGTGGGTGCTACGATTGTCTTTACATCAAAGATGGGGAATTCTTAGACTTTTAGATCCATGGTGACACAGATTTTTGGAGTGGGAATCAAATGCCATTTGTTGGGCATGGGTACCCAACCAACATGGTTGCTGCCATCTGCATATGAGAAGGTGCTCTCTCTGCAGGCTTGCTGTTTTCATGATCCTAGCATTGCAGTAATAATTTCACATGTTCTCTGAACTCTGAAGAATACTGTGTGGAGCAAATTAAACACAGTATGATCCATTTCTACTGTTCTTTTATCGACAGCCACTTAATGCCCATTTGGCATGCATAGAACTGAATAAGGCTGCAGCTTCTATCATCCATTGTTTGAATAAAAGCATTCAAATGGTTTTAGAGTAGAATAAGGTAACAAAGACAGAACAATAACCAACAATGAAAGATACATTCCAAAGGGACTGGTGTCTTCCATGCTGAGAATATCTATTCCCTTACCAATGGTGTCCCTAAAAATTAGGCTATTAGTATTCATTAAATGAGAAAATGATTTTTTTTCTCCCAATATCTCAAGTTCAACCTATTGAACCTATTATTTGAATTCATGAACACTGATTCTGTTTTCTTTATCCTCAGTACTGCAGCATCAACTTGATCTTAAGCACTCTCCGCACCAGACAATCAAGTCAACTACATCAACACTCTCTTTCAGATCTTGAAGTTCAACATGACAATCTTAGGGATTGAGACCATATGAACCAGCCTGATGATTGCTATGACCCAGGAGTTCAGCCCATCTTGCTTTATGCCTTAGAGAGTTGCTGGAGGATGGGAACTGCAAACATGGTGATTGCTGTATGTTCACACATTCACATCTCACACAAGCTCAGAATGATGTGTCTTCTCCCTCACATACCTGCACACAAACAGATTCTTACTGCAAGCCTTCAGTTAACTTGAATATTCCTTCTTTTTAAGTAAGTCATGAGGCGCTACTGTTATTTTTATATCTAACTTTTTCAATGGTTTCTTTTAATTCTTTCTGCTATTCTCATTTAGTTTAATTCACGGTCCTGGTTTCCTGCGAATTTTAGCCTACTTTCATAATGGACATATGGGCACCAGCTCTAAGATAGGAGAAAACTTTTAATTGGACCAGCATAATATATTAGCTACAAGAAAAATAATATTTTTAAAACTTTGGTGACCTCCAAAAATCAGCTCCCATCAGCCTCAGCCAATATGGCCAATTTGTATTTATATACCTCCGCAATCAATATAAGTTAAGTTTGGCTTTACAAGAGAAAAATTGTAAATTCCCATACCCCATTAAAAAGTTGAGGAAACTAAAAACACTAACAACCAGTGATTGCCTCTAACTACCTATTATGGGTTAGGGTGATGGTTAAGCAGAATGGATTTTGGAGCATTCTGAAACAAGAGTAAGGACCAAGCATACCTCCGGAAGCTCTATTTTCCACAGTGAGGGTGTGGTTATGGGAAAAACTTGCTGTATAACCCATACCCTTTTACTTCATATGGGAGCAGGGCCAGTGACAAGGGCTATATTTGTAATCCATTTAATATGCAAAACACCTTATTGCTTACATCTGATTAGTATTAATAAGGCCAAAATATCAGGTCTATATTATACATTATAGAACTAATGAAACTGACGACTCTATATAAAGTTATGGGTGGAGAAACCAAAACTGTAGTTCCGAAACAACTGAAATAATATTTCTCAGCATCTGAAGTGCTAAGGAACACCCAGAGAGTGTGGCACCTAGCACAGTAGGCTACCAAGCTAATCTGCGGGAGTATGCTGCATCGCAGAGCAGTAGGATGCCCACATATCCTGCAGCCTAATGCAATGGCAGAAAATCTATCCAGAGGCACCAAATCACTAATTCTTTAACTAATTCTAAAATGCTTGCTGAATACAGAAATTGGCACCAAAAGTTCCATGCTCCCAGTATTGGCCAACATGCTTGCTACTGAAGATAACAATGGAAACTAAAAGTGGGTCTAAAAATAAAATGTAGATTCTAGGTCAGTCTTCCCAAACTTGACAGCTTGCAAATATATGGTCTGTGTGATATCTGGGTAATGCAGTTTTAACAGGGTTGAAGGGTACCAGAGATGGGTGAGTGGGTAGGAGTGGCTTATACAAAGGAAAAATATACAGATTTTTCAAGGTCTTTAAGAAATGCACATAAAACCCATTGAAACTGCAACTCTTACCACTGAATAGACTTTTAAACTACTGTATCTGCTCCATAATTCACATTTTCCCTTGCTTTTCTAATATCCTGCTATTTCTTTTGTGAAAATCATGGCAATGCACATAAATCCTCCAGGCACAAACACAAATTTGCCTATCTTTAGGATGATTTCCTTATTATTATCTTCAGAACAGATTTTTTATAGATTACACAGGAAATGAAAGTTTATTTAGCGACAAATATATATCTGTGCCCATAGAAAATAATGCTTATTTTAGGTTCATTTTTTTTTTCAGGAAAGAGCTTCAGATCATCTAAGAGAATTACAAAACATCTGCTTCTCCCTATTTAGTGCCATTATAGGGCTATCACATTATAACTATGAATATATGGGTATCTGAGTGTGTAATATATATATGGTGTGTGTATAGTTAATATTTCAGGTTTCTTCCCGTGTAATTGTGGATATATCCCTAAAAGGGTAGAAGCTAGGGATATATCCACAATTACACGGGAAGAAACCCGAAATATTAACTATACACACATACATACCCATGAAAACTTACATATATATATATGATTGATATATATATATATATATATATATATATATATATATATATATATATATATATATATATCATAACTATATCCAGCAAATAAATAGTAAAGAAACAAACAGCACGGTGATCCAATATTATAAATCTATTTGGAAAGACTCATTTGAATCAGGTTATTTATTGATGATCTGGCAGTGTTGGAATAAAACTCCTTTTTTGATTTAAAATAAGATTAGGGGGTAAACAGAGATTAATTTCAGAGCATACATAAGTACAGTTTCTTAAGATGATTTTTGAAGCAAAGGGATATGTGTATTAACCAAGCTTTTGGTAAAGTATTAGGGAATTTTTAATGGTGTTTAGCGATTGAATGCATGATACAATAGATTTATGACAAAGAAGCTTATGACAGACCTCTGAAATAGCTTTTGTATTACTATAAATCATTATACTTAAAGTTTGCTTTTTGTTGATGCCAATGAACTGCCAATGACATGAATTCTAACTATCAACGGGTCATTAACAAGAATTTCAGTACTGGAAAAAACTGCACTATTTTACTTTTCTTTTCATATAATACTTCCATAAGACCACAAGAGGAGAACAATTTTTAACTCAGATGAGTGGGTGTACAGAATCCATTAAAATGTTTCTTTTCAGTTGATTTCTTTTCTCAGATATGCCAAGATATGGATACTGTCACAACAGATGGGTAGAAAGGATACAGAACAAAACATTTCAGAAAAGGCAAACCATCGCTACGTAATATCTTTGCACTTTACAAAACTATGGTGTGATTTCTGTAAGAAATCCCATGTATTCCAGGTATTAATTTTCTATTTCTAAACCTTAAAAGGAAGATAAGAACAGAATAACCGGATGATCATAGCACCCAAATGACTGTGTTCACACAGAGAGATGCTTCCATTACTAAGTGGAAATGCCATCCATCTATCCATCCATACATCCTCAGAAAACTATCATAAAATTTGCTGATATTTATTCTGCATCTGCTATAGTTGTTCTGAATCAACATTAAATTGTGCTGTACTGATTACATACATAGGGCATGATAAGGAAAGTGATTGGTTGATATCTTTGGCTCTGCTGCCCCATAGTTTTCCGCATACCACCAGCTGGTAGGAGAAACATTCTCCAATCACTGCACTGCTGAAGGAATGTTCTAGGACAAGGGTGTCAAACTCACAGCCCACGGGCCGGATGTATCATGTGCTGGTCACACCCACACCTGGTTTAGTGAACAGGGAAAAAGTCGCAATACTTCATGTGATAATGCCATGATGATGCGAGTTTGACACCCCTGCTCTAAGACTTTGTATATCACCATTAGGCTATTTTCTGTGTCTGTTTTTAGAAAAACAGTGTTTTTATGGTTGTTAAGTGAATCACTAGAGTTATTCAGTGAATCATGGAGTTGGTAAGCAAATCCGGCTTCCTCCATTGCATTTGCTTGTTGGAAGTCAGCTGGGAAGGTCACAAATGATGTCACATGATGCCAGGATGCTGCAACCATCATAAATACATGCTGATTGCCAAGGGCTCAAATTTTGATCACATGACTGTGGGGATGCTGCGACTGTCATAAGTGCAAGGACTGGTCATAAATCACTTTTTCCAGTGCTGTTGTAACTTCAAATGGTCATTAAGCAAATGTTTGTAGGTCAAGGACTACCTGTAATGGATTTTTGAGGAAGGGACACTTTATATCTCCCTTCCAGGCAGATGGAACCAACCACTCCCACAAAGTACCACCCCCTCCCAAGCTTATCCTCTTGAGATATCCTCTATTTCTAGAGGAAGTGCAACTACAAATGACAGAGTTGATATTACACATATTTCTGCCACTTAAACAACAGGCTGACCTAAGGAACAAGCTCATTTTGCTACAATTTGCCCAGCTAATGTCTAGGTCAGAGGAAACCTGAGAGATTTGATCTTCTAGATCTACTGAAATCTCTTCACTGTAGAGTAAATATTTTTCCAGCCCATCATTCCCCAAAAGGATCTGGGTCACTTTAAAAAGGGCCACTGGCCTGGCATATGTGATAATATTGCTGTTTTATCACATTTATCATCATGGTCTATACTCAAACCTATATTTGACTCAACTTTTGTGTGGTGCTCTAAATGTTTTATTTGGTGCTTCTTCTCCTGGAGTTCCTCTGTCAGTATGAAGGGTTTACCATTTGTATTAAGTCATAACACGACTTCTTTTATCTTGGTATGGCATGCTTTGCAAATATTCAAGTATTATAATTCAGATATTGTGACACTGTGTAATGCAAATTTGGACAACCATTGTTTTTTCAATTAATTATAATTAAGCTAATCATCAAATAGACTGGTGCTTAGTCTATGTATTTTTCTTCCATGAGTAAAGGCAATCCAAGGATTCAGGTGCTTTATTCAATGTTAATAGATGTCTGATTTATAGAGATACGATTATATACAGCTTCCAAAGTCATTTAAATTTTGGCCCCTAGTAGCTCTCAGTCCCCTAAAGGTAAAGGTAAAGGTTCCCCTCGCGCATACTGTATGTGATAGTCTTTCCCAACTCTAGGGGGCAGTGCTCATCTCCGTTTCAAAGTGGCCGTTTCAAAGCTGTTTCAAAGCCGAAGAGCCAGCGCTGTCCAAAGACATCTCTGTGGTCATGTGGCCGGCATGACTAAACGCCAAAGGTGCACAGAACGCTGTTACCTTCCCACCAAAGGTGGCCCCTATTTTTCTACTTGTATTTTTTACGTGCTTTCAAATTGCTAGGTTGGCAGAAACTGGGACAAGTAACAGGAGTTCACCCCATTACACGGCACCAGGGATTCGAACCTCTGAACTACCGACCTTTCGATCGACAAGCTCAGGGTCTTAGCCCTGAACCACCGTGTTCCTGTTTCAGTCCCCTATAATACCCCTGTGTTTCAGGTGCATCTTTGCACCTTGAATGAAAAAAGTTGCAAATTATAATGTTTAGAATTTTTAGTTTTAAACTAGTTCATGTACTTTAGAACTAGGCATGACCTCTGATGCCACTAAAAATATTCTTCAGAATCCTGGCCTAGATGACAACCAACAAGATTTTGATTTTCTCTTTGGCTGGAAATTTAGTAGTAGCATCTTCTAATAACCCACTTAGAGGCTAGTGTAGAGGTTCTATTACTTCACAAGTTTACTCTGTAGCAGTTGTCCTGAAGGCCAAAATGGTCATCATGAGTCAAAGAGTTTTAGGTTTCTAACCTTTATTATCCACCAGAAAAAAACACTTAAAAGCCTTGCTCTGAGTCTCTATTAGGAGTTAAACAAATGTATATTCTTCCCTATACCTCTAGTCTATTCTGTGGCCACGAGAGAAAGTGGCCCCCACTTTGAAACTTCAATTATTCAGTTAATCAGTTAATTTGGTTTTTGTATCTCAGCTGATAAAATTAAGATTCTCAAACCCACTTTAAATTATATGAATTTATTCGATTTTCAGGAAATAATAAGGCAGAAGAAGCTAAAATTTCATCTTTCAATCCTCTGAGAAAGAAGGAGGAAGACCTTAATTATAAAGGTAAAATTTATTTGTCCCATATTGCTTTTAAAAGCTTTGTTTTTCTAACTCAAACTTAATTTAAATATATAAAAGTTAATTTAATTATGTTAATAAAATCTCCTATTCACAAAGAAAAAGAGTAAAATCAAATGTTCCAACGTTTATGTTCCAAATGTTTGACTATGTTCATTTGTATTGTTCACACATATCAAACAGTTTTTAGATGGTCCTAGTTCCTTTTTGCTTTCATAAATCAACACAGCCTCCAAAGAATAAGGATTACATCAACAAAGGCTTTTGTTTCTTTGTCTGTTTCTTGTTTAGAAGGACAAGGGACTACTGAGACTAAGGAAGAAGACAAGCTAGGAGAAGGAGCTGCAGATAAGGTTCATTCTTAGCAGATATGCCAACCATGATGCCATCCATAAAGCAGGATTTCAGGTTGACCCATTTCCCTTTTCTTGGAGGATAAATTAATTTTCCAATTTCAGCAGTTGGCCAAACTTGACTGGGCTTGGAAATTAAACAGGATTCAATTTTGTTGGAATTTAGTCAGGAGATTTCCAAAAAATGCTGTAATTGCAGACTAGAGTTGGAATATGAAAAAAGAAGTCCAAGGAGGAGGAGGAAAGAGAGAAAGAGAGAGAGAGAGAGAGAGAGAGAGAGAGAGAGAGAGAGAGAGAGAGAGAGAGAGAGAGAGAGAGAAAGAAAGAAAGAAAGAAAGAAAGAAAGAAAGAAAGAAAGAAAGAAAGAAAGAAAGAAAGAAAGAAAGATCCTTTCAAAGGCTCTACTTTCTAAATCTGCTGCCATTGGTGTTTCTGGCAATAGCAGTGTCCTTGACCAGGATCATAAGTACAAAATCCAGATAGAGTCACACTTCCTGCAGCTGATCTTTCTTGTTACATGGGCTGACCAAATCTTCAGACATAGATAAAGAAACAGCAAAAATGGGAAAATTAATTTTCCTGAGGTGTATATATAATTATTCATCCTGGAATAAAATAAGTATAGACACCCTTTTGGTTGCTTAAAGGCCCATTTCACTTTCTGTGGTGGGAATCGACTAGGACCTAGTGGGTCAAATGATGATGCAAAGTGGATTGTTTCAGGATTTTTGGGGGTGGTGGTGTTGCTTCCTTGTTATTGGAGGAGGAAATTCTTTTTGTTTCATTAATAATTTTATTAATTAGTAAAAGTTTGCATTATATTTGTGTTTTGTTTTTTTTAACCAAACTAATAGGAAATGATCTCTTCAGATTTTGATAAATATGGTTAAGGATGGTTCCCTGGAACCCAGAAAAAGGCTTTGGGGTAATCCTAGGCAGTGGTGAAATCTAAAATTTGTTACTACCGGTTCTGTGGGCATGGTTTGTTGGGGGGGGGGTAATGTGACTGGGTGGGCATGGCCAATTTTTTTTTTTTTTACTTTTAAAACCATTTTTTCTATAACCTGGCATAGGACCTGGTTATTTATGGGACCGCCTACTACCACCAATAGCCTCCCACTGGCCAGTACGCTCTCATAGAGAGGGACTCCTCTGAGTGCCGTCAGCCAAACAGTGTCAACTGGCGGCCCCTAGGGGGAGAGCCTTCTCTGTGGGGGCACCTACCATCTGGAATGAGCTCCCCCCGGAGATACGGAGGATCCCGGATCTGCGCTCCTTCCGCCATGCTGTGAAGACGTTTTTATTCCATCAGGCGGGCTTGGCCTAATCTCTTCCCTTTTTAAATATGTAAATTTTAATCTGTTTTTAAATTATTGGGGTGTTTTAATCTGTCTGGGCCAAAATGATTTAAGCTGATTTTATCTGGTTTTTAAATTTTTTGTATTTATGTATTTTATTGTTGGCTGTTCACCACCCTGAGTCCTTCGGGAGTAGGGCGGTATACAAATCAAATAAACCAAACCAAACCAACCTCTTTGGAGAAGTGGTTGTAAAAAAATGCTTTCAAAAGGCTCTGACGATCCCAGCTGAGTTGCCTGATCGGCAGAGGCTTTTTAAAATGCCTCTGACAATCCAACCTGAGTTTTTTAAAAAGCCTCTGCCGATCAGGCAATTCAGCTGCGATCGTCAGAGACATTTAAAAGAAAAAAAGGGAACTGGAACATCCACAATGGGGCCAAAATCCAGATGGTGATTATGACCACTCAATGGAAGCCCTAGCTCTTTCCTAAGACATTGCAGGAGATGTAAAAAGAGGGTGGGGTTTAGATCACATGGTTGTGACCGCCATTTTGAGGTTTTTTTATTTCTCCGGTTGATAGCTATAATGTAGCTCCCCCCAACCTTTTGGGGGCCAGGAACTGGTTCCATGGAGGGTGGTTTTTTAACAGACTGGGTGTGTGTGATTTCACACACTGCCTGGATCCCATGCATGCATGGATGGGGTTTGCTTGCACAGCCCATGCACACCATGAGACATTTGCATAAAAACACTCCTAATTCTTTATATTTATGTTTCCTGAGAATCTTAAGCATACTGAAAAGAAAGCCATCATGATTGCCTTTCACATAGATTTTTAAAAAGTCAGGTGTGTCATTTTGAAAAGGCTACTCTTTTTTAGATTTCTGTGTTTATGACTATCCCGTTTCACTTTCAAAAGAATTCTGCAAGTTAAACTGAAAGATAGACCACACACACTTACTTAACATTATGGTTTAGAACAGCAGAGATTTGAATATAGATCATCAAAATACTACATCCTCTCCATTATGCAGCATTGTCTCCCTAAATGTATGAATCTAGCTGCCAACTCCAAGCACCCAGGATTATGAAATGCGAAGCTAAACTTCCATCAACATCAGATTGTCTTCTTCAAGATCCAGTAAACTTCCTAGTCTCAAAAGAACATATAGGGATAAATGTTAAGTTAAATGAACCTCTGGATCCTGACAAGCTTGACAGTGTCTCTCTTTTGGCGTTTCTTTTTATGGCCCTCTTAATGGCCCCATTGGAATCTTAATGCTCTTTGGTTCTTTATGTATACATTAGAGCAACATGCACATACATTTGATTAATATTTTATGGCTACCTGGCATGGCAAGGAGCCCTCATAAATTTCATGGAGGGATATTAATGTGAGAGATCCCTGTTCTTGTGGAATGTTGTCAATCACTTCAGCATCCATACCTGAATGCCAAAAGATGTCTTGCTGAAGTACTTTTAAAGGGTCATTGACAATTAATGTCTTCCAAGAGTTTCATCACTAACATCTTGTTGAATGACTACTGAAGTGATCTCCTTTTTGATCAAAATAACCTAAGCCCAACCTAACCATTTCAATAGCTCAGAACTACTTAACCTAAGAAAGAAACAAGCAGTGATACATATAGTGTGAACTGCCAGATGTTTATCATGGATGCAGTCACACTCACAAAGGCCTTTGCAATTTTGAATAAGGGACAATTTTACGTTTCCGACTACACTTAGTTAAATGGATAATATGAACTGAAACTTGGCCATTGGATTCAGAGACTGAATAAGTGCTATTAATTCATTCAATTTATTAGGTAGGTCAGAAAGAGCTCCCTCTGCCTGTACAGGTAGTCCTCAACTTACAATCATTTGTTTAGCAACCATTTGAATTCATAGTGGCATTGAAAAGAGTAACTTATGACCAGTCCTCACACTTAAAACCCTCACAGCACTCCCACAGTTTATAAGATCAAAATTCAATAGCAGCAGCAATAGCACTTAGATTTATATACCATTTCTCAGTGCTTTACAGCCCTCTCTAAGTGGTTTACAGAGTCAGCATAATGCCCCCAACAATCTGGGTCCTCATTTTACCCACCTCAGAAGGATGGAAGGCTGAGTCAACCTTGAGCCTGCTGAGATTTGAACTGCCAAATTGCAGGCAGTAGGCAGACTGCAGAAATAGCCTGCAGTACTGCACTCTAACCACTGTGCCACCATGACTCATGCAATAACTTGGCAACTAGCAAGTATTTACAAAGGTTGGAATGTCCTGGGGTCACATGATCACCATTTGTATCCTTCTCAGACAGCTTACGACAAGCAGAATCAGTGGGGAAGCTGGATTCATTTAATAGCCATTTGATTCACTTAACAACTGCAGTGATTTACTTAAAAACCGTAACAAAAAAGGTCATAAAATCAGGTGCGGCTCACTTAACACCTGCCTTGTTTAGGGAAGAGAAGAGTTTAGAGCATTGATTCTCAACCTCAGCTGCATGAAGCATGGCTAGCTCGGGAATTCTGGAAGTTGAAGTCCACACTATTTCAAACAGCCAATATTTCAAGTTGCCACAAAGAAGAGGGAGTCAAACTATTCTCCAAGGCACCTGAGGGCAGGACAAGAAGCAATGGATGGAAATTAATCAAGGAGAGAACCACCATAGAGCTAAGGAGAAATTTCCTGACAGTTAGAACACTTAATCAGTGGAAAAACTTACTTCCAAAACTTGTGTGTTCTCCAACACTGGAAATTTTTAAGAAGAGATTGGACAACAATTTGTCTGAAATGGTATAGGGTTTCCTGCCTGAGCAGGGTTTGGACTCAGGGGTAGGTTCTACTTACCTTTACTTTACCTTTACAGTTCGCAATGGGAACGCGCACGCTTCTGTGCATGCGCAGATCGTCAATTATGACATCCGGGTGAGTGGGCAGAGCTTCCTGCCGCTTTTACTACTGGTTCTAAAGAACCGGACAGAACTGGAAGCAACCCACCTTGGAAGACGTCCAAAGTCCCTTCCAACTCTGTTATTCTAACTAATTCTAAGATTGAGAAACTTTGGTTTAAAGAGTGTACTACACTTAAGGCAGTGTACAACTTTTGTAAGGATATGACTTGGCCTTAGAATTAGATACTGGGAAGGCTAGAGCAAAAAAGCTGAATTTACATTAAATCCAATTCAGTTCAATTAATACAATTAATATGAGCATTCCCCATGTGTTTTATACTTTCATCTTATCTTACATTACAATTTACTGGCAACATTTGTAATAGGCCTGGGACATTCAAGATGTTTAGCAGCCAAAGCGATCCTAGGCCCATAGGTTGTTTACCTCTGATTTGGTGAGTGGGTAGTAGACAATTAAATTATTGGGTATAAACACAATACAAGTAGAGAGATATTTGAGGAACTTAACCTTTGAAAATGTGACTCATAAATGAAATAGACCAATCTGACCACTCCAATATATCTAACAAGTTGTGCAGATCTATTAGGTGATGATGTTGATAATTTCTTTGAAATAATTATTGCGCATGCAAATGACTGTCTCTGTCTCTTTTTTGTGGTCTTTTAAGTTTGAGCTTACAGAATTTGCAAACTGAGTAAAGTATGGAAGATTGTGTTTTGTATACTGACGATTTCACTGCACAAGCAATCTAACTTCTGCTACTGCACAGGGCTCTCTTGAGGTGAGAAAAACTCATTAATGTACACTTTCATTTCGCAGTACCTTTCTTTTTTCTGTGCATACTTGTTTGTGCAAAATATTTCTGTTTTAATGTAATCCATGTAAGTCATACTATAGGGAACTACTGTAAAAAAGTTAGAAACAGACTGCTGGACAGCAGTTAAGCTTTGAACTTTTAGTTGGTTGCACTCTATTCAAACAGAAACTGAATCCAAACACTAAAGAACCAGAAACTGTAATATCTCACTGCAAATCTTTTCAACCATTCAGTTTCCTACATACACCCATGGTAGTCTCCCTGCCCCACAAAGGACTACAGGTAAAAGCCATCACACTCCCACTACCAGCACTTTGTTCAGATTTGCAAGAGACTTGGAAGTTGTCCCATATCTGCCTGGATAGTGTATTTTGAAGTTGTAAAGTAGCCGAGAATTTGCAGTAACACACTCAGCAATTTCCCGGAGTTCTTCTCTAAGGGCAAGGTTACACTTTGTCTCTCTGTTTCCTTGTAAGAAAAGAAGAGTCAGGCCTTTCTGCCTTGGACTGATTATGGGATAGATGGGATGATGACATGCCCTGCAGAAATTAGGAACATCTCAACCTGTCAGAAACAAACAGACCAAAATACGCATTTGCCATTCCTTGCTTCAAACTCTTTATGTAATATCCACATTAAGCGAGTCACGACTGATCTATATGACAGTTCACTACCTTTTCTTCATATGCGCTAAGGCAGTTCAGCAAACACAAATGAATTCCAAGGTTTTCTGAATATTTTCCCAATGATTTCACTCAATATTCATTTCATTTTAATGCAAGGGCACAAATCCTAGTTTATGTCATAATAGATGGACAACAATAGTGCAGTTTAATGAAAATAAAACACTAAACAGTGCTACATGTTGACAGAGTCATGATGGATATAATTTGGAGTGTTTTCGATGATGTGGATCTTTGAAAAATATCTGGCAAGCATGCAAAGTGACAAATGTATTTAAGGATCTATGCCATTCAAATGATATCACCACATGTCTGTTTTGGAATTTTCCCTATTAAATGTGGGGAATATGGGCAGAAAAGCACTTGCATATTGTGTTCTTTAAACAAAAAGTGTTTGCGTTGCACAGGGGGATGTCTGTCAATAACACCCAACAATTCAATGTTCCCAAAGATATGGCTGCATAAAGTGCACAGATTGGAACTGGGGGGAGGAAGGGAGGCAAAAGCAAAATGCATTGCTAATGCATCTGTGAATTTTTCTTCTTTAAAAAAAATGCTTTATTTTGCTCCCCAGCAAACGTCATATGTATTTACATAGATTAGAGCATAATTTCTGGTCACAGTTACAGTGATATAAAAGTATATCACTTGAGCTTTATTCCATCTTGACAATTGCTCTCTAGCAAATCTGAATTTTGAGGACACATGGCTGTTGCCTCTTTTCCTTTTCTCTGTCAGCATAAGCATCCTCTTTGGCTTACTTAATATCTATCCTCTATCTATCTATCTATCTATCTATCTATCTATCTATCTGTATCTATCATCTATCTAATCTGTCATCTATCGATCTGTTTATCGTCTATCATTCAATTATCTCACATCCTTGTGCACAAAGTACCCTATATAATGATGATGACATAATTAGCCTTGCTTTTTCATTATAGATGCAGTTCCCTTGTTTTTACCCAGTTCAGTTTAGTGGATTCCCTAATCTTGCTGAACACTTCAGTTTAGATGGTGTATCAATGAGGCATTCAAACCTAGCAGTTTATACACAAAAAAATTCTGTCTGCTTTGTAAAAGATTATCCTTTTATAAACACTCCGCGGAAAACATAAAAGCAAATAGAGGACAGCACATAGGACAGGAAAGATGTTAGCAGGGAGATTAATGCTGAATGGGTAGAAATGAATGGTGCTTACCCAAACAAGGTCCAGATACTTTGGCTGCAGTGAAACATAAATAATGGGAATGACACATCGTTTATTCGGGATAATGAGTTGATCCGAAGTAGGGGCCTAGAACAAGAGATTAAAGATTAAATATCCATCTCCTGATGAATATCAGTAGCAAACTTTAACCTTTTCCTTCCAAAAGCACAATTTCTTTGAACAAATCATGTTAGTGCAGCACAATGAAGAAATGTGCTGAAGCCAACTGAAATGGTATCTCGACTTGAATCAGGAAGAAAAACACAACCAGCATTTTGTCTCTTTTAATAATTGGGGGGGGGGGAGGGAGGGAGAGAAAAGTGTAAACAAATGTAAACAATCTAAAGATTCACTGGTGCTTTCAAAATAATATGGAAGAGTCAAGAAATATAGTTTTCTATTTTATACAGTGGGGGAATGTGCATGTCCTTGGGAGTTGGGGAAACTGGAAGGCCCTGATTTCTTGGCTGTTTTTCTAATTTGTTACAATATAATTACTGAAAGAACATACATATTTGGAACATTTAGCTTGTTGAGAAATAATAACCAAGGGCGGCCTGCTGTGAAAAGCAGACCACATGCTAAATCGGAAGCTTGCATTCAAGGAGGACTTGGAAGATGTCACAGGCCTTGGACCAACAGAGGTGTGAAACAGAGTGAGAAAGGGACAGGCACAGTCCATTGGGGTTTGGGAACAGGCTGTATTGAAATCCTGGCAGCTTTTACAGTTTGGTCAATTAGTGGTCCTTCCTGCTCAAGATGCTGTAATGCCACGGAGGCAGAAGACACAGGACAAGTGGGAATCTGGATAGCAGTGTGGCTTGCCCAGAACTTGGAATATAGCAGCTGCTGAATGCATTCAGCCAGCCAAGACTAGCCTTGTGGTTTTGTTGCTGATGGTTGCCTCTTGAAACAAGGATAAAAAGATGGGAAGGGGGTGGAGGTGGGGTAGGATGGGGGAAGAGCGCACTTTCCAAAGCACATTGAGCAATGACACAAGGAAAACTATGGCAGGATGAATCACATTAGACAAACTTCTCACCAGCTCATTGGAAAGTGGGCTGAGGAGTGAAATGAATTTAGTGACATTGTTATATCTTGGGTGGTGAATGTAGTGCAGATGCCAAACCCACATGCATGTGCAGTTGGCAGGAAAAGACAGGATTTGCTTAGTAAATATTAGCTTGCAGAAAGTCCTGTTCCAGAGAGGTTTTGGATTTTTAAGGCAGAAAAAAACGGGTGATGGGGTTTGCTTTACTTTTTTCACTGTTGCTTTATTATTGTTGAAAATATGTCACAGATACTGAAAAATAAGAATAGCATTCTATAACAAAAATAATTTAATGGGTTTGCTATTTGCCTTTTTAACCAATCATTGAACTGATTGGAATGACACAATGTTCCAAAAATTATAGTAGACCTAACAAGTTTTTGGCCTAGACCAGGAGTATCTGCAGGTGGATCAAAAAAATGAAAGTTGCCCAAACTCATGCAATCAAAGCCCTTTTCCTTTTTTATGTGAAATTTTATTTTATTTTTTATTTCATTTTATTGTTTTTTATTTTATTTCTCTCTTGGAAGAGAGCCCAGCCCTAATCACTCCTTTCAGACAGGACTAACAAGTATTGAGAAGAAATTATTATTCATCCAAGATTTTTCTTTAAAGAAATAGAATGAAATATGACAAAAGTCTGCAATGACACCAGCTTTACTATTTTTATTTAAAGAAACTTCATAGAGCTGAACTAGATTAAAAACATGAACTAGATCGGATTGCCTAAGATTGTCAATTTTTGAGTGATATTGTGTTAAAAGGCAAGCTTTTGAATTTGAAATTTCTGATTCAGTGTTTGAGTGAAAAACTGATCAATTTTACAAATCTTCAAAATTTGTAAATTGCCATCTGAACTAATATACATCCGAAATCAAAGGAAACAAGAGAATATAAAACAGCCCAGCTGTAATAGAACCATCTGGTCTTCTCTTCAAAAATCTTTTACATTTGTTGGACTTCCCAGGGAGGTATGGTAACGGTAGGGTTTACAACTTCATCAAATAGTAAGGAATTGGTAACCAGTTGTTTGGGACTTTTCCAGATAAGGAAAGTACAGGTGATCATCCACATGTGCTCTGGGTGGCTGCTCCTTGAAAGGAAACCACAGGACACATATTTCCTGTGAGTTTGAGTGCCAGGAGATGATGGGATTAGCCAGTTTATTTGCAGCCATGGAGGAGATGTTTAGAGGATACTAACTTGGCAAACCACACTTCTTAATCTCTTTCAAAAATTGCTCATAAAATACTTCACGGGTATGAGACACCTAGACAGATAATTCTGAAAATTCTGGATGTCTGCCTTTAATCCTAAATGAAAAAAAAATCTTATTTGTAAGTTTAAGAATTTAATCAATCTGAAATAATTAGCAAAAAGCTAAATAAGATTTAATCTTAGAATGAACTAGGGTCCAAATAAAATTAGAATATTTTGGACTTAATTATAAAGAACAACAGCTTCTCCTGGGAAATAGATATTGCTTTGTTTTTTACAGGATAAAATAAAGATAAGCAATTTAATAATTGCTAACTGGACACTATAGGAGACTAAAATTTTTTTAGGAAAGATATACAAAACTACAGAATGTTGTAAAGCAGGGGTATCAAACTCAAGACCCGCAGGCTGAATCCGGCCTGTGGGGTGCTTAGGTCTGGCCCAGGAAAGAACAGGGCCACCCTAGAAACAGAAAAGGACTGGCCCACGGTGCCTCTGACAGAGAGCTAGCAAAACAAACTAAAAACAAAACAAAAGGAGAAATGTTTCCTCTTTTGCATTTGAACATGCAAGAAGGGACAGGAAAGGAGAAAAGGAAAAAGGAAAGAAAAAGAAAAAGAAAAAAAGAAAAAAAGAAAAAGAAAAAGAAAGAAAAAGAAAAAGAAAAAGAAAAAGAAGGAAAGATGGGAAGAGAGCAAGGAAGGAAAAGTAAGGAAAGAGGGGAAGGAAGAAGAAAGGAGAAGGAAAAGGGAAGGAAAAAAGAAAAAGAAGGAAGGAAGGAAAGAAGGAAGGAAGGAAGGAAGGAAGGAAGGAAGGAAGGAAGGAAGGAAGGAAGGAGATTATAATGAGAATGAGGGAGAGTTTGAGGGAAGTCCTGCCTTAGCACTTGGCCACCACAGGTGCCCCCGACATGAGTGATGTCGAGCTGGCCATGCCCATCCCGGCCCCCCAATGAAATCGAGTTTGACACCCCTGTTTTAAAGCATTCTAATAAAGAAAATATTGAAGTAGACTATTGAAAAATGGAATCAAAAAGTAGCATGTGTAGTATGTGTAATACCAGCAATGATATTTGTTTCTGGACTATGCCCAGAATATGTTATTGAGGAAATGGCAGATATAGAACAAATTTTAGCTAACAGGATAGAAATGGCATCAAAAGTAGATTTACAACAGACAAAACAAAAGAATGACTTAAAAAGGACCTTTCACTCTATCTACAAAAGAAACTGTATGAGGTTTTAAAATGTAAAAGATAAATACAAATGATAAACCAAGATAGTATCTGGAAAATTGTTTCCTACTGGATTTTTAAAAGAGGTTTGTTACAACAAAGAAATCTGTGTAATGGGACAAAAAAGAAATCAAGAGAAATCGAATCCTAAAACAATATTTTAATGCAATAAAGATTAAGACTGCTAGAAGTAAAAGGAAAGAATATAAAGTTGGCTTATTTGATCAAGGTTAAAACATGATAATTAGTTACCTCTGGCAATGCTTTACAGACTTTCTGCTGACATCAGGATTGAAAAAATGTTTTACGGATTTGTTTATAAATAAATGGTGGGATATGGGATGAAAAGATAAATGTTTGCAATCTTAGAATGTGAAAAATCACTAAAGTCCGTGTGATAACAGTTGGAAGTCACTTCTTTATATGTTTCTTTCCCCTTTCATTATTATATTCTTGTTTTTCTCTTCTCTTTCTTTTTTCTCTTTTTAAAGTTTTATTGTAATAGAGTTTATAACAACAATAACAACAACAACAACAACAACAACAATAATGATAATAAGTGGTTGTCAACTTCTTCTCTTTCCTTCTATTTTTCCCAGCAGCATAATTTGAACCAGGTCATTTGAACCTTGATTGCAAACTCGGGATTGATTTATCTGATGTTTTCTTAGCTATTCATGGTATGCTTGAAAGTCTTCCCTACACCAAAAATATCAATAATCTTTCTATTTTGCTTCTTCACAGCCCAAATTTTGAAGCTTGCCCTACTTATATTTGATTTTTTAAAAGCCTGTACTATAAAGTCTGTGAAGCAGAGTTTCAGAAAGGCTCAAGTTCTCTTCTGGGTCTATTCAACAGGTATGAATATCTCTTAAAGACCAAACAGATACAAATGTACTAGGACAACTCCTATCACTTTTCACTTAGCTTTGGAAACAAGATTTGGCGAACATACTGAATAAATGGCAGACCTAAAATGAACTCTACATCATTAGGAACATAAGCAGGTGGCAACCTCTGTAGCTTTCAGCAATCCCCTAAAGGTTTGTTTTTTATTTAGGTTTTCCAAACTGCCATGATTGACATGACAGAAAAGGACATTGCAGAAAAGATACAGATGAAGTGGCTCACATGCAGCTATTTTCTGCTGTGCTGTACAGTGACAAGGACTACAATTGTCTGCATTGTAAGAGATATCTTACAAGGGAGACCATTGCCTTTTCACTGTCTGCCCTGCAAAGAGAAGGAAAAAGAGAAACTTGTTTTTTTTAAAAAATGTAATCAATCTTCAAAGGAGATAAAGATATAAACCCTAAAGCAAATAAATATAACTGTATATATCTTTTACAGACAAGGTTCTAACTTCCATAGCACTGTATATAGACTGGGTATCCTTGGGGAGACAGAAATAAAAGAAATAAAAATAAAGTAACTGAATTTGAGAAGCCATGTTGCTCTTCTCCATACCATGAAGGCAATTCATGTTGAAATTAAATTTCACACCTTTTGTAAACCCACCAGCATCTAAAAGGGCAGTCTGAATTTGGAAGTGAAACACAATGAAGCAAAAGCTACAAAAAGAGAAGAAAAGAATAAACATGTAAAGAAACCTAACAATCTGATATATGTTTCATGAACTGAATGGCACTGTCCTTCATCAGATGAATAAATGAAATGGACTTGAATCAATAAAAGTTGTGTCCTAGTAAATTTATTGGACTTCAGGGTATTTTGTGGATGTTTTCTTCTCCAGCAAAATTTAAATGTACATTGATATATGGCTAGTCAAAAATAGTCAAATATTTAAATTAAAAGTGAGAGATCAAGATGTTGATACAACACACCTAAAGTTTTAAAAAATATTCTGGAAAGACACTTGCTAACAAATTCCTTTCTCAGTTGCTCATTGCTCATTGTAACACCAATGTCATAGGATTTTCCTTTCCTTTTTTAAAATTATGATTCAAATCCCCTCCAGGGATGGAAGCCTTTGAAGTTCTAACACAGCGTGTTATAAGTATTTTGATACTTCCTCATTAGGCATAGAACAGGAGCCAAAACAAGCCTTGGAGTGCCAAAATTGCCCTTGATAAATTAGGCACACGACTGGAAAAGGGTGGACACTTCCTTGAGTTGAATGTTCATTTCCTCCCCATTCCATTTGAACAGGAAGTCATTGGAATGGGGGGAAAGGGAGCTTTCCTTGAAGAACTTGAAGGGCTGGGATTGATACTTCATGCAATCAAAAACTTGGAACCAGCTCCAGCCTTTGATTTTTTTAATATATAAAAAAATCATAGTGACTTCTTTTGCCTTCACTGATGGTATGATGAATAGGGTGTTATGATTTATTGAACACTTAAGGCGAGCAGAAGGACAAGGTGGATGATGCCCTTAGTTGTAGTTTTTGAATAATTGAAGGCTCTAAGCACTTAATTTTTCCTTAGGGAAATCTTTTGATGGCAGGTGGCTTTACAGCATGTTTAAGTGTTATAAATTAAGTTGTGCCATTTTAAAACAAAAAATAAACTAATATCCCAAACAAAAATATGATGTTGTTCTCCAATTGCTTACTGGAATAGAAGGCATGATACATATAAAGGTTCTTCTGTCTATTGGAACAAGCTGGAATCAGCTTGTTAAATGGAACAAGTGTGGGACCGGTGTTAAATTTAGTCCTATGCTGTTACATCTAACAATCTACACATGCATTACAGACAAAAAATAAATTGGCCTGTAACACAAGCCTAGCACAAAACCCAGCATGGGTGTCTCAAATCCAGTTGAAGGTAGCTACAAAGCTGAGGAACAAGTCAAGCAATGAGTTTGTCAGGAATTATGATGAGGACAAGGGAGAGACACCAAACCTTTCCCTCAGGGGCTTCATAATCTTCTAAAAGTAGAGGTTCTCAATGGTGTGCTTTATTATTGAGGACTTATCTGTCACTCTAAACCAGAACTCCAAGCACCCTACATTTCTATCTATAGTAAACAGTGCAATAAATTTTTTTAAAAAACATAACAAAATAGAAATCACCAAAGAAGAATAAAGGAGTAGAAAACAACAGTAAATATGTACTTTTTTTGCTTTTGTGTAAGTAGGGAGCTGTCTTATACCAGGTCAGAACTGGATCCTACTGGGCACATTTTATCTACATAGAGAAAGCAGAGACGGGTGTTGTAATGAATGGCAGAGGAATGACATTCCCAAAAACAGAGGTCAAAGGAAAAACAAAGAAATGCATGAAGGCACATCAAAACCTAAATTTGATTCTATTTAATTTAAATTGAATCAAAGTTATAAATATAAGCGACTGCTCTCATAGGTCAGAAGTTTCCTTTTCTATCACATTTAAAAATGCCATTTGCTAGCAGCTTTGGGGAGGATTCTGAAACGCACAGTGTAAACTTTAAGGATTTTTTTGTAATTCTTTGGAGCTTCTTGCATTTTATGCACCTGTGCTCTACAATATAAGATATAAAAGTCACCCAATGCTTGAACCATATTTGCATGATCCACCACTGAATTATAGCCCTTCCCAAATAGGGTCTTTCTTGCTTTACTCATCTGGACTTATCAAAAATTCAAATATTAATTTTCTTAAATCCAAAGCAACATTCCCGCTTGTTGATCCAAAATTTTGACCTTTAACTCTTCTTAAGCCCTTAGGAATTATCTGTATATTATCTCAATAATTAAGCAAGATAGAAATTTTTTATTCCCAACTGTTAATTATGGCTGAAGTGTGGGTAACTTTCAGTATTTCTTTTTCAGAGGTCGTGCAGTTATAGACCCATCCTGGTCCTCTATATCAATCTTTTGGGGCATGACTTTGTTTCAGTGTGAAAAGAGCATCCTCACATCATGCAGAGATGGGATGGCATCACCCATCTAATACGGCGATGGGAATCTTGATTGGCAAGGGTTGTCATCTCCATATTGGAAACCATAAGTGCAATAAAAGCAGATTCTTTCAGCTAGCATTACCGTGAAATAATTGTTTCCATATGCTGAGGGCAAACCCCGCACTTTCCCACTGATCATCCACATGTTCAGGAGTGAATGACAAGAAGAGTATACCTGTATATGTTATCTATGGTAAATTTCAATGGAGGTGTTCAGGTAATCCATCACACATTTAAGAAATGAAATTATTTTACCTTTTTACAAACTACATATTATTTTCACGTACAATGTGTTAAATGTTGTAAAACTATCAATTCTGTCAAAACCTATCTGAAAGAAAACAAGAGACCCTACAATCTTAACATCCAAACTGACTGGTGATTATCGGAAATTAAATGTGCAGGAATTCTAAATCTGAGATGTCTAGATGACTTTTGTTTTTCCATAATTGTTTGAGGTTTCTACATAGTATTTAAGAATCAATTATATTGCAATTGATGCAATTAACGCTAATAATCCAGTAAAAGTCAGTTGGAGGTCTATTCAAGATAGTAGAAAAGAGAGACTATGGGTGTTATTAACCTATGCTGAATTTTACTAGACATTTCCTTTCTCGCATAATAAATATACAGTAGTTAGCAAGGCTGTCATTATAATTTTACAGGAACAATGGCTCATCACTTTCTCTTCTAGACACTCATAACTAATTCAACATACAGCATGTAAGCAAAATGAATCTTTTTTAAAAAAAAAAAAACCCTGTAAACTAGATCATACATCACCCATCCATCAATCATCTGTTACTCCCTGATTAGTAAAGCTGATGTTTACAGAGCTGTTAAAGATATTTTTGAAAGGACAACAGTTGCCAATATACCTTCTCATTCATATAATTTCATGCTCTTATACTTACACGCACCATTGTGCAATCTTATTTGTCACAATATGCTTGGTAGCAAATCTTTACTCTTTGGGTAAAATTGTAGAATGCATTACCATCTTTTTAATCTAGTTAACTCCTGGTCCCTTGCTAGCAAAAGATTAGGATTATGCTTGGTCTATCATTTTACTTGCCACACCAGCCCTGATCCTGAATATCTACACAATTAAGGCAATGTGAGTAATTTTTTATGTGCAAAACTGTATATATTATATCTTTTCCTTTAAGAGTTCTAGGACACAAATGTCAGAGTTGGGGCCAGGGGGCATCTCCTATTCCCTATGCACATTTTCAGTCAAAGTATGCAGAAGGCTAGGCTTGTGTGCCTTGACTAGGCCATATTAAATATTCTGGAAAACAGTGTTCAGTAGTGTGGGAGATATGTATCATTCACTTCTCCCTTTCACAGATCTTCAATTTCCTATTATTAATCTTTACTGTTGTAAACAATTGTAAATAATATATCATTGTGCATCTGTCTTCTTCCTGTCTTATGTCTGTATAAGATGTATGTGTCAAGCCTGAATTCGATTGGGGTGTGGGATTGTTTGTATTCTTGGGTATTCTGTAATGGGAACATTACTTGGAGCCTGACAGTATGTCTCAGACTATTTCAATTGTTCTGGTTATATTGATAGATATGCCTGTTTTAGTATAAAAGATATTTTCCATAGAAAAAGAGAGAATAAGTAGAGGTGGGGATCTTAGTCAATTGCATGGACAGGAAATTACTAGAAACACTCAAAACTGGTTTGTGCAAGTGGCTGCCCTAACCAAAAGAACAAGGCTTGGGGGGGGGGGGGTAAAAAACCTATGTTGATTTCAACAAAATCCAGCATCCATTGTCCCCTGATAGTGCTATATATTTTTTTTTCTAAATTTTGTTATGTTTCTAGTAAAAAGCAGAAAGATTTTTACACTTTTAAAAACATTTTCTAAAAGAATATGCCTTGAAATTTTCTATACTTTCTCAAATATTTCATACCATTTTGTTTTCAGAAAGAGGAATAAATGCTCTTTGGCACTCATGTTTCTTTCTCCATGTTACAAAATGGGAAAGTGGGGTTCTGGTTTTCATAAACAATAGTCCAGAGTCAAGAAAGCATTGGGATAAGCAACAATCTGCTTCCTCCCCAGTACACACACACAGAGAACATGGAAACATGAATATGGAAGTAAGTTCAGCATTCTAGAACCTGAATCATATATATACACTGCTCAAAAAAATAAAGGGAACACAAGCAGAAGACATCCGAGATCTGAATGAATGAAATAGCCTTATTAAACAAAGTATTTAATAAGGCTATTTCATTCATTCAGATCTCGGATGTCTTCTGCTTGTGTTCCCTTTATTTTTTTGATATATATATATATATATATATATATATATATATATATATATATATATATATATATATATATATATATATATGACATATATATATATGTGTGTGTGTGTACTATAATATTGTTCATAACTACTATTATGAATGTTATCATTCACATATCATTCTTAATCCATTGAATTTATAGTTTATGATTTCTCTAATCGATTACTTGCCTATCAATATGATCCTGTCAAATGATGGTAATGAAGTCCACGATGAAGAACATCCTAAACCATGTAGCTCACTTTGATCAAAAGACTGTCAAAAGCTATAAGCTCAGAATTAGGAACATCAAACTATGGATGTTGTTTCTCCATATGTTGCACCACCAAGTTACCATTTAGAATGTAGCTGTGTATTCTCAAGTTTCAGACATTTCCCACCCAGATAGGTTGCTCAAACATAGAAACAACTCCTTGTCTGGGTACAGGAACACTAGTAATGGGAAACAAGCAGTTTTGATCTATGACTTATTCTAGAAAATAAGCACGGAGAAGAAAGGCAACCACTAAATGGACTAAGTGTGCTGACGATGCCATACAACAACAAAAGCAAAAGCCAAGTATCCTGAATAACAGCAGTTGCACAGAGCTTGACCCCTGAAGCACCAAATGACAGGGCTTCAGCTATAGAATACAAAATGGATCACTCAGCAGATTTTGAATGAACAAATGCTTTGCAACTTTGGAAAACTCTTCCCTGTCATATTGTGGGTTCTCTTTTAGCTATTCCATTAGATCCTAGGCTTAGCAGAGTTTAGGGTTCTAAAGGCTGAATATTTAAAAGTTCTGCTTTGTGTAGCTATGATTAACAGCAATACGTGATTTGAACTTATTGGCATTATGTGAAACAGAGGTAGCAATAGCTGAAGAACAAATATTCAATACACCACATATGGCTGTCTATATCATGGAGATAAATTGCATCTGTGCCATAGCTAATAAACTATACAGCCATATCAGTACTGTATATTTGATAGTTCCTTACATATGCTGATCGCTCTTAGAAGAAATGTGATGCCTTATAATGTAATAGACAAGCTCTACATATAACCTCTGGATGGGGGTGACTTTAACAGTATCCATGAGGCAAAGATACAGATTGGAAGCGACTCAAAACTTTAGGTTAGGAATGAGTAACTATGTTTCTTTTCTGGGGCTCCCAGACCAGAGGCCATAGTCACCAAAAATTGGTGTAATGATCTTCTGTCATTTTGAGGTGGGAGACATTATGAAAGCAGGGCAATAAACCCTGAGAAAGTTTTAATATAGCTTTCTTAAAAACAAAGAATATCACCAACATTTCTTCTAAATCATAAAAAAATCAACTTTGCATTCTTATCCTAACATGATAAACCCTGCATCAGTGGTGAAATCCAATTTTTTTAACTACCGGTTCTGTGGGCGTGGTGTGGCTTGGTGGGCATGGCAGGGGAAGGATACTGCAAAATCTCCATTCCCACCCCACTCTGGGACCAGCCAGAGGTGGTGTTTGCCAGTTCTCTGAACTGCTCAAAATTTCCACTACTGGTTCTCCAGAACCTGTCAGAACCTGCTGGATTTCAGCCCTGCCCTGCATGTTCATGTGACATACATCAAAGAGGGCAGAGTTTCAATCACACAATCATAGCTACCATCTTAACTTTTTTTTTTTACTTCTCCATGGTCACACCCTGTTTCCTGTGGTTCAAGGGTTATACCCATACATATTTTCATAAGCTTAAACTATTATTTTTAAAGTAGCTATAATACTGAAATGGAAGGGTCTACGGAGATTCTCAATCATCCAGATGATGGTTGTCCCAAAGATGCTTTTTATTTATTTATTTATTTATTTATTTATTTATTTATTCAATTTATATACTGCCCTTCTCCTAGTGGACTCAGGGCGGTGCACAGCCAAAACTAAAATACATAACAATACAAAATTTAAAATTAATTAAAAGAATTATATACTTTGGCCCGAATTAAAACAGTGCGAATTAAAACCCATTAACAAATTAAAACTGAACAATTAATAACCATTAAAACTAAAAAACTGAACTGAACTGAAGAAGCTTCTTCGATGAGAGTGAAAGGTTTTCAAAGAAGAAAACCAAGAAAGTCCAGTTGCCTTTTGAAAAGCACCTTTGGGTCTGAAATGGAAGCTCTGTCTCTTTCTTGGTGTTGTTGTTTTTTTTACTGTATCTTGCAGACACCCCTTTCCATTATGGAGCCCTTTCCCTCTTTTGTAAAACCCCTAAGAACAATTTAGGGATGTAAGCAATCAGGGAACAGATTTAAAGCTTCTTACTGCACACAATGCTCTCAGGCCAGATCAGGGACTGTTCTTATTTCCAGCAAATAAAAACAAGAGGACAGTCGTATACACTATAAACCTTTGACAATATCTTGCTGTTGAAAAGTCTTATTTCTCCTCAGGAATCCCCGAGTTCTGAAATTCAGGAATGTATGTTAAAGATCTTTAACAAATAGTTCTCATCATCCTCACAGTCTTTGGAATTAGGACCGAAATGGAAGCCAAGATACAAGTCTTTCTATCAACAAGATCATTTCAAAGTAATTGTTAGTTAAAATAGCAGTTCCGATATCAGGCTAGAAAACCATCATATACAAGATTAATGAAATATACTGTAAAAGAGTAGTACAGGATAAAAAGATCAGCAACAATTTCCACGCACTTTGCAAAACTACAGTTCCCAAATCTTTTGCCAGAAGCCAGCATAGCTAAGCATTAGAAACTCAACTTATTCATAGATCTGAATGTGGAAAGCAGAATTATGTCAGTGAACTCTGTATCCTGACCTCTTTCAAATAGGTAAACAGAACCTATCTGTTCATAATCTCAACCTTAGTTTTTTTTTCTTTATAACATGCAGAGTTTAAACTAGAAGCTCACTTACAAAATGCAGATATCCACTTATCCCAGAACAGAGGATGGGGGATAATTTCTTTTGCTGAGAAACAGTGCCAAAACTGAGAACATTATAGGAGTAATTTAGCAGTCAAAATCTCCTCTAGTAAATTTCCAAAATACTAATTTGCAAGTTCATCTTCTCAGTTTCATTGCAAATCACAAATAATCTTTTTAAGAAACTAATTAAGTTACAGTCCAACAGCAGAATGCAAATTAAATAATAAATTGGGAGAGGAACCAGCAAAAGCATGTTTTCAGGTTTCACGGAAAATCCTTGTAGCCTTATCTCTATTATTTTACTTGCTGTTAAAAAACACAAACATACAAAAAAAAAAAACCCTCAGATCGCTGTTTTTGGGTGCACTGTGGAAAACAACTAAATATAGCAATACTGCACAGTGGGTGGGAATGGAAAACTACAGAAGTAGAAGGCGAGTTCCTGCTGATGTAACGTCATTCATTATATTACTATAATGTACATTGCCCTCTTCAACTATTTCTGGATAATACCCCTTGAAAATGACAAAAATTCTAATTAATGAGATAAATTGTTTCTTTCATGTCCCGATAGACAGCCAATGGTTCTTTCAAGGATGATCTTTATGTGGGAAGGATAATTCACATTTCTTAGCTGGAGGATTTAGAAGAGTTAACCTGCCTTCTTCCACAAACGTCTATTCTTGTCCCATGGATCAATTTTATTTCTGTCCAATATCCCAATAAGGAATCCCTCTCACCTAAATACATTCTCTACTTTTGAAAAATATTGTGTTCTTCCAAACTTTCATCTGTGCAAGGATTGTGCCCTAGGGGTAAGAATGGCCCATTGACTTCAGGCACAAAATGTTATTGAGTCAGGGTTACTCTGCTTCATAAATAAATGAATCAAGCAATTGTTTGTTGGTATCACCACTGGTTTCAGTGGTTTCAGCCATACTTGAGCACAGACCCACCTAAGCTCAAATATATAGGAATATGTAAAAGCAAGAATAGGAGCAGCTATGTCAGACACGAAAAATTAGGTTCACATGTGAAGGTCCAATTGAATTAATTTATTGCTTTAAAAAAAGTCTATGCCCAGGAATCTTCTCAACTAACAGTTATCACTTGCTTGAAGTTAGATAAGGGTGAATTGGGAAGGGTTCGACTTTGTTTGTGGCTATGTAGGGATTCGAGGCCTATCCCTCCTTTAACTCCTCCCCCGGTTCTCCTCTTTTTCTACAATTACTTTTTAAGCTGTAAATAGTAAAAGCAATAAAAAATTCTGCTATTCTCTGAATGTTATAGAGTGACCAACTTAACATGTCAGAAAGAGTCAATAGAAATCTTAGCTTCCCTCCCTCCCTCTCCCTCTCAATTCCTCTTTAATTGTTCTAATGGGAATCCCTTGAGCTGGACTCTGCACATGTCCTTGTGGTTTTCTTGGCAACACAGGCCTGTCTGGCCTACAGCTCTGGATTTCCTGGTGGCCTATCATCCATGTCTTAGCTAGCTGTGACCCCTCTTATCTTCTTTAAGACCACCCAAGGTCAGCCAGATGCTGCCATCAGCAACTAGTGGGCAACCCAAACAATTGAAGAGCACTTTGCAAATTAAAAGGGCTTTGGAAATGATTGAAAACAACAATGCAGAGAAGAGAGTGACTGATGTGCTTAGGTTTCTACACATCATCAAATGACTTACAGTGAAATATTGCCAACTGTTATGGGTAACAGGACAGTTCAAGATTAAATCAAGGATTCAGGGCATGTCATGAAGTTGACATACAGAAACTACACAGCTTGGGGGGCTGTTGCTCTTACTGAACCGGCTGCCGGCCAATCCTTCGAGTGTCACTTACATCAGCTCCAAAGTAATCTGTTTGCCTGCCCTTCAAGCAAGAGATAAGATGTCACCATCAGTTAATAGAAAGTGGCAAAAAGGAATAATAGTAGATGGGGAAGCAGGAGGAGATTGGAGAGGGCACGAACCATTTTTTCCCCTTAACAGCCATGCTACCAGGGCCTTTCAGCAAGAGTCATTCATTGTTCTCCAAACCATGGTTGATTAATTCAAAAATAACTGCTCTTGAATTAAATAGGACATTTGGATTTTAGAAGAACTCCATAGAATCACCGTGTCTGTTATTAATTGGGGCATCCATAGGGGCTGGTCAAAGAAAGTCAAGGGGGACACTGCAGTGGTGGGATTCAGCCAGTTTGCACCACTTCGGGAGAACCGGTTGTTTATTTTTTTTATTTATTTTATTTCCAATTTATATACCGCCCTTCTCCTTGAGGACTCAGGGCGGTGTACAGCCAGAATTAAGAACATGAAATACAAATATTAAAAAACAATTAATATATATATAAATTTGGCCCCAAATTAAAAATCACAAACCAATTAAAACATTTAAAAATTTCTTCTTAAGCCAGCCCGGCTTGCTGGAAAAAGTGGGTTTTAAGGGCACGGCGGAAGGCACCGAGGTCTTGGATTCTCCTTATCTCTTGGGGCAACTGATTCCAGAGGGTAGGTACCCCCACAGAGAAGGCCCTCCCCCTGGGGGTCACCAGCCTACATTGTTTGGCTGATGGCACCCTGAGGAAGCCCTCTCTGTGGGAGCGCACGGGTCGATGAGAGGTCGTCGGTAGCAGCAGGCGGTCTCGAAGATAGCTAGGCCCTATGCCATGGAGCGCTTTAAAGGTGATAACCAACACCTTGAAGCGCACTCAGAAAACCACCGGAAGCCAGTGCAGCTCGCGCAGGAGTGGTGTTACATGGGAGCACCATGCTGCTCCCGTCAGTACCCGCGCTGCTGCGTTCTGGACCAGTTGGAGACTCCGGGTGCTCTTCAAGGGGAGCCCCATGTAGAGAGCATTGCAGTAGTCAAGGCGAGAGGTGACGAGGGTGTGAGTGACTGTGCACAGGGAATCCTGATCAAGAAAGGGCCACAACTGGTGAATCAGGCAAACCTGACAAAAGGTCCCCCTGGTTACAGCCATCAGATGTTCCTCCAAGGACAGCTGCATATCCAGGAGGAGTCCCAGCTTGCGAGCCCTCTCTGTGGGGGCCAAAGACTCGCCCCCAATAGTCAGTGATGGAGTCAACTGACTATATCGGGATGCCGGGAGCCACAGCCACTCAGTCTTGGAAGGGTTGAGCTTGAGCCTGTTCCTCCCCATCCAGATCCGCACAGCCTCCAGGCACTGGGACATCACTTCAAGGGCATTGTTGGGGTGGCCTGGGGTGGAGATGTACAGCTGGGTGTCATCAGCATACTGGTGGTATCTCACCCCAAAGCCACGGATGATCTCACCCAGCGGCTTCACATAAATGTTGAACAGAAGGGGCGAGAGGACTGATCCCTGCAGCACTCCAAAGATGAGAGGCCTCGAGGTCGACCTCTGCCCCCCTGCCAATACAAACTGTGACCGGTCGGAGAGAAAGGAGGAGAACCACCACAACACGGTGCCTCCCACCCCCAACTCTTCCAGCCGGTGCAGCATGATACCATGGTCGATGGTATCAAAAGCCGCTGAGAGATCTAACAGAACCAGAACAGAGAAGCAACCCCTGTCCTGAGCCCTCCAGAGATCATCAACCAACACGACCAATGCCATTTCCGTGCTGTGCCTAGACCTGAAACCCGACTGTTAACTTTCTGAGCAGTTTGGCCAACTGGTTGTTGGAAGAAAACATTAGGGCAGAGAACCGGTTGTTAAATTACTTGAATCCCACCACTGGGACACTGTGGCTGTGTGACAGAACTCTGTCCCCCCTTTTTTTACATATGTCATGACTGCAATACACATCAAAAGAGGTGGGGCTTCAGTTGTGCAGTAATGGCTCCCCTCCTGACTTTTTGGCCTCTCCCCTCGTTCACTAGTCCTGATAATTTGGAGATTTAACTTAAGAAAAAAAGATTGGACGGTGTGTCCTTCCAAATGTACCTCATGACGCTCTTAAATTAGCCTTTTGTAATGTCACAGTACCTAAAATAAAGATTTAACTTCTCAAATATGGCATTCATGGATCCAAATGTAGTCTTAGACACCTATTTTGGTGTCTGCTGAGTTTCAGGCTGTATTCTAATTTTTAATTTATTTTATTATTAGGCCAAAAGAATGTAAAAAAGACATTATGTAGAGACTTCAGATTCTGTCTGTTATAATCAGACAGATTACTCTCTGAAACCTGAATGGAATACAATTAAATGGGGGGGGAGCAAAAGAAAAATTGAGGGAAAAATTGGTGGACCCAAAAATGGAAGGGGGGGTTCCCCCTGTGCATCCTTTTGGAAGAAGTCATGGGATAACCGTTTGGAATGTGGGCAGCTGCTCCATTCCAAGTCCCGTCCCTCCTTGTCATATGACTCTGAACAGATAATTGTAGCAGTATTTCTCGATCTCGATCTCAGCAATTTAAAAAGTATGGACTCCCAAAATTTCCAAATAGTACATCATAAAATTGCTGAGACTGAGGGCAGTGCATCCTGTGCTTCCCAGTATATGAATACACACAAATACGGCGTAAAAGGGGAACAGAAATCCAGAAACATACTGCAATTGTCACACATTATTTATTATACAGAAGGAAATACATATACCTCCTTTGTCCACTGGTAATAAAGTGGCCTAATGAAGAGAAAGGTTAGAGGGGCATATGATAACAGTTTTCTAGTACTTGAGGGGTTGTCATAGAAAAGAGGGGATTAATTTATTCTCCAAAGCACCTGAGGGCAGGACAAGAAGTAATGGGTGGAAGCTTTTTAAAGAGAGATCCAACCCAGAAGTAAGGAGAAATTTTCTGACAGTGAGAACCATTAATCAATGGAATACCTTACCTCCTAGAGTTGTGGGGTCCTCCATCACTGGAGGTTTTCTAAAATCGACTGGACAAGCATTTAACCAGGATTGTATCAGGCCTCCTGCCTTGAACAGTGGGTTGGACTAGAAGACCTCTGAGGTCCCTTCCAGTGCTATGATTCTATGGTGTAAGGTCTAGACTAAAAAGAATTCTGGCAACCATTTTCTTCCCCTGAAATTAAAAAAAAAAACTGGCATGCTGGCAAACAAAATACAAACCTCTGGAAATATCTTGATTTCCAACAAATATTTAATTATTTATGATATCCTGACATTTCAATGTCACTCCACTCCAAATGGCTCTAAACAAGCAAAAAAAACAGAGATTAATCAGAAAAAGAACAAGAAATCTGTAAACCATCTGTAGTCACCTATAGGCAGCTACATAAATTGGTTAAATCAATCAATACAATACAATACAATACAATACAATACAATACAATAAAAATCCAGAGTCTGATCATATGAAGATGTTTTGTTGTGGGTTAAACGATGCTAAATCCAAAACCAACCATCTTATGTTAGAAATTATTTTTGTAATATTTAAGGGTAGAAGCTTAGAGTATGATTAATCCAATTAAAGGATGAGAAAAATTATGTAAGGCTATTGAGATCCTTCCTTTCCAGCTTTTTCTACATGGGCTCATTATCCCTTTTCTCTGAAGAGCTGCATCATTGAAAGACAAAGGAAGAAAAAGACTTCTTTGATACCATTTTGATTCCTGGTGTCTTCATGATGATGACAGTGGCCTGCCAGGCTTTTTACAATAATACTGAAGTAGTTTGCCATTGTTTTCTTCTAGAATTTTTTTTTGTTCAAATTCCCAATTGAAACCATAGCCCAGGGATTTCCAGTGCTTCCCATCTAATAGCCCACTACAACTCCGCTTAACTTTTTGAAATCAGCCAATGTTATCTAAGTGCTGCCACCTAGCTGGAAGGCAGGAGGAAAAAGGAACCGATAAAATGCTTAGGGATCGCTTTATTGACAAATTTATATCGCTTTACATTTTAACATAGGTTTATTGATAAAAAATGTCAATCTTTTGTCAATAAAATCATGTCAATAAAACTATGTATTCCTTTTGTGTGTTCTTTTGCTGATTGTTCTAAGTACTTTTGGAAATTCCTGGAAGTCCATGGGCTGCTTCTCTTCACACCTTCAAAAAACATTCTGTTCACATTTAAACAAATATGATTGAGAGGAATGAGTATCCCCAGAATGCATTATGTATTAAGAGGGGATCCATAAAAACTTTAACTGTCCTTTTTATCTATTTCCCAACTAGGTCAAAGTACCTAGATGTTAATTATAATTCAAGAGTCCCTTCCCTCACCACAAAATCATGGAAACCTTCTGGACAATTTGTAGAGATTGGGAATAGGCAGTGGTGGGTTTCAAATTTTTTTACTACCGGTTCTGTGGGCGTGGCTTGGTGGGTATGGCATGGCTTGGTGGGTGTGGCTTGGTGGGCGTGGTAGGGGAAGGATACTGTAAAATCTCCATTCCCTCCCCACTCAAGGGGAAGGTTACTGCAAAATCCCCATTTCCTCCCAATGAACTGGGACTTGGGAGGCAGAGAATAGATGGGGGCGGGGCCAGGCAGAATTTTTACTACCGGTTCTCCGGACTACTCAAAATTTCCGCGACCGGTTCTCCAGAACTGGACAGAACCTGCTGAAACCCACCTCTGGGAATAGGGGAAACTTTTTTCAGTAGTTATCCTCACTCCTCTGAGTATAGCTCGATTTGGTAGTAGCAGAAGAAGAGCCTTTATCCTAAGGTCCTCTATTTTGGTTGCTTCAAATCTGTGCTCTTTTTCCTATCCTATTAAATAGCTACATAAACTCAGGGAGGAGGTGATCTGCCAGCACGGGGACTGGAATAATCAATATGTAGATGATAGATACATATTTCAACCCAGGGCTGAACAGAAAAGACCACGTCCCGATGCCTGGAAAGGATGAGGTCTGGCTGAGGAAGAACAGACTCAGCTCAATCCCAGGAAGGAAACATTCCCCCTGGGATTAAAGCATTTCCAAGCCTGTTAGGGTATGGGAAGGCCACTAAGACCTGTTCTCCAAGAATTCTGTAGGAACCAAAAGCAGGTATAGCTCCTCTTAGAAGAAATCTATTATTACTTATTAATAATCAAGTAATTGATTATTAGTTAAATAGTTGTGAATGTATTCTTCACACAATGGGCTGATTATATTATTATTCATATTATTTTATGAATAATATTTGTAGCGATATGGAATGTACACTGCTTAAAGTAATTTTAGCAACCTGGGAGCGTGTATAATAAATAAAAAGAAAAAGAAAAAAGAAAAATGTAGAGTAATGTCACAGGAAATTCTCAATAGAGAGAATAACCCATGCCAAACCTGTGGCCAGGCTATTCTGTTTCCTAAAATAATTACCATATTACTTGATCTATGTTAGTACTTTTATTTTTTTTTTCTAACCTGGAAAGCAAAAAAGGGATTGGCTACTATGAAAAGCCATCTGGTTTTTAGCAGCCAGGCAACACTTCTTTGGGGTCCTTCATTCTGGGAGCAGCTTTACTGATTAAGTTTAATGAGACAACTGCAACTTGTAGTAGATTCAGGAGGTGCAGCAACATTAATGCTTCCCATTTCTCTTAGTCATTCCAGGCAGAGGGACAAAGATATCATAAGATTCCCTCACCTTTCAATATTATTATAAGGGCTCCAACCTAAGGACCATTGGGTGAGTCTCCCATCATTTTATCTTCTCTTCATTCTCACTGGAACAACCCTGTAGGGTAAATGCTTAACACATTGTAAGCTGCCCTGAGTCTCCGGAGATGGGCGGCATATAAATCAAATAAAATAATAATAATAATAATAAAAAAGGGGGTGCTGAGAGATAATGACGACATCAGAGTCATCATGTGAACATTGTGATGGAATGGGGAGTTGAATGTGATTCCTAAAATCCCAACCCAGTCCATGACTGCTATCATTCATGGTATCAGGGGTGAAATGCTCCCAGTTCAGACCGGATCACCCGATCCAGTAGCAATGGAGGCGGGTGGTTCGGAGAACCGATAGCAAAAATCCCTGCCCCTCTCCATGCCCAGCTGAGCGTGCAATCATCAGAGGCTATTTTTTTTAAAAAAAATTAAAAACATTTTTTCTACAACCTCTTTGGCTGAAGAAATGCTTTTAAAAGTTAAAAAAAAAGCCTCTGATGATCATGCAGCTCAGCTGGGATCATCAAAGGCTTTTAAAAACATTTTTTCTACATGGTTTTATTTTTTATTTTATTTTTATTATAATTTTATTTTTTCTAAAAATGGTTTTAAAAGCCTCTGATGATCCCAGCTGAGTTGCCTGATTGGCAGAGCCTTTTTTTCTTTTAAAATCCTCTGACGATCCAAACTGAGTTGCCTGATCGTCAGAGGCTTTTAAAAGAAAAAAAGCCTCTGCCGATCAGGCAACTCAGCTGGGATCGTCAGAGCCTTTTGAAAGCATTTTTTTACAACCTCTTCGCCAAAGAGGTTGTAGAAAAAATGGTTTTAAAAGTAAAAAAAAAAAAATTGGCCATGCCCACCCAGTCATATTACCCCCACCACCAAGCCATGCCCACAGAACCAGTAGTAACAAATTTTAGATTTCATCACTGCATGGTATTACTTGCATGGGCAATTCTCAAGGAAATAATCAAGATATAGGTTGGTGTTTGAAAAGCATCCACCAAGACCAGGATGGCAAGCCTCTTTCCAGTTTCTAAAGATGCATGGTTGTGACTATAAAGTCACCAGGAGACAATCTGAGTGAGCAGGGATGGGTTTCAAAACCCGTCGCTACCAGTTTGCTCATGAGCGTGTGCGCTCTCTCTTTCATGCAACATTTCTGTGCATGCACAGAAGCATCCAGCCGGGTGGGCAGAGCCTCCCGCCACCACCGCTACTGGTTTGCCCGATCTGGGGCAAACCAGTAGCAACTCACCACTGTGAGTGAGGGCATCTTTACTTTTAAGGCATAGTTCACTATATAGCATAGGATGTAACCTTTTTATTTATTTATCAAATTTAGAGACCGTAACTCTTGTCCTTCACTTGAGGACCTATTTTATTCCAATCCTCTAAACTTCCCCAAATAGATTTTCAGTCTTCTGTGGCCAATGAGCACCTGTGATTCTTACTGGACTATATGCAGGGAATAAACTTCTAGTAGTTGTTTTCTGCACAATATTTGTTATACCTCTGTAAATCTTGGGGTTCTCCCAATCACATTACTACCTTCCTCTTGTTTTTCATTGGGCACTGTTTTGACATCAGTCCTGTGGCTCACAGCTTGTTAGTTAAGTTTGCTATAATATTTGTTTATTTGTTTGTTTGTTTGTTTATCACATTTAGAAACATGGAAAAAATGGAATGAAAAATTTTAAACTTCTGCTGGGAGGTTCAGAAGGATAGAAACAAATGAGGTTAATGTTTAATATTTTCCTTATCTTAAAAAAAAAACATTTTGTTTAATTAGTTTGCTTCTTAATAATCTTCGCTCTTTACCTTTTCTGTTTCCTTTTCCATGAACTTTCTTTGGGGGGATGTGGGGGGTTATTTTTTAATTTTCTAAATTGTAAGGTGCCTAGATTCGCTGTGAGCAAACAGGCAGCCATATAAATTTCTAAATAAATAAATAAATGTACTGATTTAACAGATTAACAGAGTTGGAAGGGACCTTATAGGTCAAGCAGGAGACCCTACACCATTTCTGACAAATGGCAGTCCAATCTTTTCTTGAAGGTCTCAAGTGATGCAGCTCCCACCACTTCCGAAGGTAAGCTGTTCCATAGGTTGATTGTTCTCACTGTCAGAAAGTTCCTTCTCATTTCTAGGTTGAATCTCTCCTTGTTCAGTTTCCATCCATTATTCCTTGTCTGGCCTTCAGGTGCTTTAGAAAACAGCTTGACCCCCTCCTCTCTGTGGCAGCCCCTCAAGTATTGGAAGACGGCTATCATGTCTCCCCTGGTCCATCTCTTCACTAGACTAGCCATGCCCAGTTCCTGTAACCGTTCTTCATATGTTTTAGTCTTCAGTCCCCTAATCATCCTGGTTGCTCTCTTCTGCACTTTTTCTAGAATCTCAACATCTTTTTATAGTATATTAATATACTTAATAAGTGTATTATGCTTCTTTGCTTTCTGTTCCCATAATGGGTATTGTGGTTTTTCTGTGACAAGACTGAAGAAAAGTCACCCCCAAGGAAGAATAGCATGATGCATTGGTTAATCAATTGCTTTTTTTCCAACAAAAATGATGTCTCTTTTCCTTTCCTTTCCTTTCCTTTCTGCATTTACTGTCCTCATTTCTTTTTTTGGCCATATTGATCTAATTTGATTAGATGATTTCATGCCTTCTATCTATCTATAATCTGTGCATTTTAAAATCTATTTCTTCAAGGAAAAAAAAAAAGGTTGACCCTGCATTTCCAGTTCCTGGAAGGAAATGCTTCCAGAAAATGCTTCTGAGAAAATACTTCTGAAGCCACCTTTGAAAAGTAGCAGAAGCAAATACCAAGTCTAACCAGCCATTATTTTCCCACGGAGAGCCTGAACCTTCAGGAAAGGAACTTGATTTGTGAAGGAACTGTTAATTGGCTGACAGTTAATTATTGACAGATTTGGACAACTTTATCTTTCTATCAAAAGCTGGACCAAGACCAAACAGTATGCAATTTATAGTCAGAAAAGTCAATGTATCCACGTGCCTTTTAGTGTGACTTATTCCTTTCCTAATGCTTCACATAATTTGCCCCTGTTGCTACAGCCAAATCCCTCTCCCATGCGGTGTATTCCTCTCAGGCTGCCAACCCTTTTGGCAGCAACTGAGCTGCAAAAGGCTCCTCTGCAGGCAATCCCATGGGTGAAAGGGGAGAAAACCCAGAAGAAAAAGCAAGTAAACAGAAAAATCTCTCTAAAAGACTTTTACCAAAGTCAAGGTATCCACCCACCTTAACCCCATTTGGCAGACCAGGAATTACTGGAGGGCTGGGGGGTGGGGTGGAATCCATCTGGAGCTGCCTGAGATAAGAGGCGTCCAGTGTTAAAAAACAGGCTTCCTCTATACCTCAGCATGGCCTTCCTTTTGTAAACAGTCTTCTTTTAATGTTGTAAAATGTTTTTTTCCATTTATCCAACAATAACGCCTATGGTAGTGGAAGAGGGAGAACGGAGGAGAAGCAGGGGAAATGGACAGCAGAGAAAGGGGGGAGTAATTAATATTTCCAAAGAAGCCCCTCATCTGCTTTAAAAAGAAAGAACTCACCTGTTTTCAGAAGTAAGAGGAAGAAGAAAGAGAAAGAAAGAAAGAAAGAAAGAAAGAAAGAAAGAAAGAAAAGAGAGAGAGAGAGAGAGAGAGAGAGAGAGAGAGAGAGAGAGAGAGAGAGAGAGAGAGAGAGAGAGAGAGAGAGAGAGAACCAGCTTTTCCAGAATCAGTGATTTATGTTCCTTTCTTATCTAAATTATTGCTGCCCTTCTAGCATTAGCCAACATACATCAGGACAATCAATGGAATAAACATTGTTGATTCTTCCTGCAGCATTTAGGAAAATGAACATTTCATGTCTTACCAAGACCACATGAAAGAAACGCAGCATCCAACTTAGGTTAATGAATGAATGAGATGCCCTTGAAGGTTACCTTTGTCCAAACAAAGGTCAGAGGACATCTTCAAAACAAAATATTGATTAAAGCAAGTTAAATGTTTTGACTGAAGGAAACATGAAGGATTAAAAAAAAGGGGGGGAACCAAAATGAAGCGGCCCGGATAAGAAAGGGACAGGAAAAGTGGGGGGAAGGGGGAGGGGGCATTCATACCCAGACACAAAGGAAATGGTAGAAAACATATCTGAATCAGCTAGTCATCTACTAACAAGCTGTAAAGATTTCCAATGACAAGTTGTCACATTAGTTTAGTGAAACTGAAGCAACACTTATCCCTTTTCCTGTGCTTAATCTCTCCCTGCGGTCCACAGAAACATGCTACTGCGTTTAATAGGATTAGGAGAGTTCACTTTCCCTTCTCATGAGCTCTTTCCTCTTTCCCACCCCCTTTCCTTTGACAAATCTATTTTCACCAGTGTAAGAGTCTGCTTTTTCCTAGACATTTCTCCCTTGAATCATCATTCTCAAGAACCTTCCCCCCCCCACACACACACACCAATAAGGTTCCTTGAGGAGATGGTAAAACATGTGGAGGGAATTATCTTCATTATTAACAGTTACCGGCCAGGTTATGCTGGTTAGGTTCTGCTCAGGCTGTGGAGGTTTTTCTTCCTCAGTTCCATTCTGCACTTTTTAAATATCCCCAGATCTGCTTTGGACCCTCTTAAGAAATCTGGAATGTGTTTGGGAAATGGAAAGTCTGATCTGGTTCTATCTTGCTGGCTAACAATTGGGTATCATCCGGTGGCGATATGATATATTTTTAACCTGGATGTTTTGTAATATGAATACTAAGGCTATTTATTATTTGTGCCAAACAGTCCTTAAAAGGTATTTTTGTGATTTCTGTCAAAAATAATCCTATCGATAAAAAGCTTGTTTTTATATTTTAAACTTATTGGTTACATTTCAGTGAGTTTATGTATGGCCAAAGTTTCACTTTATTGGCTATTTTGGAGATAAGGCAGGTCTACCTAGTAAACTCCTGTTTAAGCTATAAGATTGAATGGAGTGTTTTGCTAACTATTCATTTTTAGCTTGTTTCATTTGCTGTTTGTAATACAGTTCTTACAGCTGAAATGCATAGACCCCCCTGTTCAAAAACAGAAATTATGGTTTGGACTAAATCTTCATAATCCTACCCATTCTCACCTTCTCCCAGAAGTAGGAATTTGTCTCTAGCTGTATTAATTCCGCCCAGACTGAAGACTCTGGAAATTAGTTATCTATATCCCTAAAGAGCCAACTCATGGAACCTTTTGGGAATGAAGAGAAAGGTGATGGTCGAAATAAAATTAGCATATTTGTTTTCACTCTTTTCCCGAATTTAATAAACATTGCCTCTAAATGCTTGGAAAGAATAAGGTCTCTTGCTTGAACAAGGGGTTGGACTAGAAGACCCACCCCCAAAGTTCCTTCTAGCTCTATGTTGATTGATTGATTGAAATGTGCCAACATATTATAAATGAAAGAAAGTTCTTACTACAGAATTTTCTTTTTGCAAGTCCTCTGCTATGCAGTCTCCTCTATTTTCCTTCCCAAAATTGCCTTCAGAGGGTTAAGGAGATTCACTGAAGTGGAAACTATACTCTGTTAATCTGCAGAGGGAAGGCGGCAATTGCTCAAAACTGGAATCTTCAATCAAATACACTTGGTAGTACAGCAAAAGTAAACTCAGATATATAAACTGAAAGTTGCAGCAAAATGTTCCAGTTGTGGAATTAGTTTTAGAAATTATCTTGATTGAAACTATTGTTGCTGCTCAAACTCACAATTGGCTTTAAAGTTGAACTTAGAGGGCTTATCATCTCTGAATGAACCATGAGCCCTGACATGGTTGCAGACTTTTAATATTTTCACAATTCAAAGTAAAACTCATTATCACTTGCATAAGTATGCCTTGAAATGCCACCATTTTGCATATGCCCAAAAGTCATGAAAAAGCCTTGTTCCCATGTGCACAATCAAAAATCTATAAAAAAGGACAATGGATTTCTCTTAAGGTTCAAATATTTCTCCCTCCCACTCTCTCCCTCCCCCTCCGTCCCCCCACCCTCTCATCTAAAACTGACATGATTTTCTAGTTTCTGCCATTATTTGCTTACATATTTCACATCTATATCTTCAATAATGTTCAAAAATAACTTCAAAAATGTTCTCCTTCAAGTTGACCTTGTTTCCTGGTGATTTAACGGAACTATGCATGTAATGTTCTTGGTAATAACATGGAAGTGATATACCACTGCTTTCTACCATCATGTTCTTTTGTCATCCCAGTGCAGCCTTCAGCTCTGGGATTTCTCAGTGGTTTCACATGAAAATATTCACCACATGTATGTAATTTTGGGATTTAGCGAAGATCTACTAATGGTACAAACCAATAATAGAGATGAAGGTTATTTTTCTTGTATGAGACACAATTGTAGCTGCATTAATGGGCACATGGATGAAAGTAATGAAAAATATGCCGGGTTACCTCAGGCATAGGCCATAGGCCAAAGTGTAACACTGTCAATTTGAGAGAAGGAGGAGGAGTAAACTAGCCAGTTCCTCTACTGTAATTAAACTTTCACTTTTGGTTTTTTTTCTTTCTTTCCACATCTTGTCATTGTACATATAGCTTTACATATGCACAATAATAGAAGTGCTGCCCAGAATGGGCAAGGGCAAATCAGGCCAAGCATTACCTATATTGAATAAATGTTGGAAAGCGAGTAGCCAAAATTGCTTTTTTTTTCCATACTCAGATTTGATATTTATTATTTATTAAATTTATATGACACCTAGAGCTGCCTTTTAGAGGAAGAGGGGCAACACAGAAATTTAATTAATAAATACATATTTATCTCCATATTTCTTCCATTTTTTTCTCTGCTCGTTATTCTCCCCATAATTATTTCTCTACCTAGTTGTTTCACTTTCTCCTCTTCTTGAACAGTTAAACAGGTAATAATACTTCTTTTTACTTTTTTAAAAACCTACTATAATGGCTTCCACAACATTAAAAGAAGCTTACGCAGCAGTTCATGGAAATACCAATACCCCCAAAGACCTATCACATAGTGTGGTAGCATCCCTTTGTGTATTATTCTTTTAGTTTGATCTTTTTTTAGACTTCTTAATGTTTTCATTAATTGTTTTTAAATTCTGTTGTACGCTTCCCAGATTTGCTTTTTTGTGAGATGGGTGACTATGAATTAGTTTAATACATACATAAATAAGTAATATAAAATCTGTTCCAAGAAATATATAGAGTATTGAAGGGAGAAAAAAGCATTAGGAGGAATGGTAAGGGAGTGTGTCATATGAATTAGTCAGATATCAAAATAATGGGATAAAAAATTACAATGGTTTATCTGTGTGATATAATGATTCATTAGATTGCAATGGTCCACTGTTTCCAAAGTGCCTCAGTAGTCCAGTGCATTTTGCATGATCGTGCAACCCAATGCTATTTGGATTCCAAGTTCTTTATCCAAGGGTATTGAAAACTCCTTCAGTCTGTGTGGCTGTACACAGTTCACTTGTCTGAGTATTTCTATGCACCTGATACCTTATTTCCTACTTGTTTAAAAGACGCCATTGGGGACAATAAGTCTGTAAAAAGTAGACATAGGCAGCTTAGAGATAAACATATTTATTACCACATAAGCTTTTGTAAATCGTAGCCCATTTCATGCGATAGATGCATGAGAGTAGTAGCATATAAATACATAGAGCTTCCCTTGGGAAGTATAGAGGGAAAGATGGAAGGTAAATGAAGAGATGTGAAGCAGAGAAAATTTGTCCATAACAAAGCAGGAGACAGCTGTGACAAACACATTCTTGAATTAAATAGCTAATTATTACAGTTGTTCTCTGCTTGAAGATGAATTGGAAGAAGTACCCAGAATTCAGTCTTTCTACTATTCATTAAAGCAGCCTGAATTTTTGTTCAAGCTTTAGTATAACCCAGAGAAGAAGTTGAACACTATAAAGTCACATTGGATTTAAGGGAGCAACATCATTTTTTCTTTAGGCTCCTGCTAAAGCCTGAAAAAGTGAGTTAAGACTGTGCTCACAGTTATACAAAATCCAAAACAATGTTGTGAAATCTTTTTTGAAGCAGGCACAATTGGGGTGGGGGGGCTGGGGGGGGTAGGGAACAGCCACAATCATACAGATGAAACTTTGCCCCTTCTTTATATCCAGAGGGGAGATGGGCTTTTAATTACATGGACACAGACGCCATCTTGATTTGTTTCAACTCCCATGTACCCAGGCATGAGATAAGAAAATGTGGCCTTATCTTACTTCACATGCCATGTTGACGATCCTGGTCCAAAGCAATCCAGAATTAAAGAAATGATGCTAGATCATTTAATTTACTTACCCAGAAGTTACTGAAAATGATCTAGAAGAATTCAGTAAGGCAATTAAAGCAGGGGTGAAATGCTCCCAGTTCGGACCGGATCGCCTGATCTGGTAGCGATGGCCATGGGTGGTTCGGAGAACCGGTAGCAAAAATCCCTGTGCCTCCCCCATGCCCAGCTGAGCCACGCAATTATCAGTGGCTGTTTTTTTTACTTTTAAAAGCATTTTTTCTACAACCTCTCCAGCCGAAAAAATGCTTTAAAAAAAAAAAAAGCCTCTGATGACTGTATGGCTAGCTGGGATCATTAGAGGCTTTTCAAAGCATTTTTTCTACAACCTCTTTGGCCAAAAAAACTCCCAGCTGAGTTGCCTGATCGTCAGAGGCTTCTAAAAGCATTTTTTTCTGCAACCTCTTCGGCCGAAGAGACTGTAGGAAAAAAAAAGCCTTTAAAAGCCTCTGGCGATCCCAGCTGAGTTGCCTGATTGTCAGAGGCTTCTAAAAGCATTTTTTTCTGCTTTTAAAAAATGCTTTTAAAAGTAAAAAAAAAAAAGTTGGCCATGCCTACCCAGTCACATTACCACCCCCACCCCACCAAGCCATGCCCACAGAACCGGTAGTAACAAATTTTAGATTTCACCCCTGAATTAAAGGCTTATCCCGCTCTGAATAATGCTGTATGAAGTTTACATGTTTTTCTAAGACTTTTCTGACACTTGACTTTAATGTCTAAAGTAGTTACACCTGAACTTCAATAATATCATGGAATAAACTATGTAAAAATCATACTGAGCTCTTGCCTTCTTGAGCTAATTCTTAGCTGTCCATTAGCACAAGTTTACTTAGCTTTTATTAATGAGCTGATAGCATGTCATTTCTGAATATCCCCTTTCAAAAATGAGTCATGAAATGCAACTGGCAAGAAAATCCAGAAGCTTATATTTGGGAAATATGCATTGGATTAATTTGCATTTAAATCTTGAGTTGATTCCTTAGCTCTACTGTTGAAGTTGGATCCTTATAAAGACATCCAGACTGTAATAAGGACTACCGGGAGGCTTTGTGAAGCTTTTGGCAATTCCGAGAACTACAAAGAGAGAGAGAGGAATAGTGTGATTGACAGATCTACCTTCTAATCAAAGAGAATGGGTCATCAGAAGCTCTTCAATCACAGTGCTTTGTGGGAAGGCGTTACAGTATCCTTTTCCCGCAAATATCATTTAATTCTATTCAAAAACAGCAAAAGTTTCTGGCACATTACTTTCTAGATAGAATTAAAGAGCCTAGCTCAAAAACCTTTGTACCTACAATATTTATCTGAGACTCAGCAGGCTTCATCTGCCTGCAAATTCCATTCCAATCTTTTAGAAAGTACCCCAAAAGCTTATAATAATGTGTGGCTTTCTTACACTAGTCAGTACCTATATCTCACTCCAGGTTTAAGTCCCAAATCTCTGATTCAATCTGAGTTAAAATAGATGGGATGGGGATGGAGGGTGTCTTTCATATACCAATCACATTTGCATTAAAATTTGCGGTTTGTGAACATATCCTCTAGTTGTCTCCTAGAGATTATAGTGCATGAATGTAACATGCAGGTGTCAAAAGTGCAGAAGTGGTTTGCCATTGCATTCATCTGGAATGCTTTTCAGCTTCCCAATCTAGATTTACAGCCCTGGTATAATCTGATGATCTCTCATACAAATACTAAACTGATCTGACCCATTTTAGCTTCCACAGCCAGAGAAAGTCATCTCACCTGCTGAGACTATTATCCCATTTACATCTAATTAATTAGCCTCTTCCTCTGTTTGAGTGGTTTGCCTTAATAAGGCAAAGAAAGAATGGATTCATCTTTCCCAAAACATCCCATTGCTCCAAGAAATTCTCATTGCACCAAGACTAGATTTTACCTTATGCCTGTCCAAAACCAGACCAAACCAAGCCAAAATCTTTTGAAATATTGCATTTGAAATTACCGTAATATGTTAGATAGGATTCAGAATGCCAAAGCCTTACTCCCCCTATTCCACAGCAATAACTCCAATGCGGAAGCTCCCTGCTCCTATTTCAGCATTTTCATCTCTACCCCACATTGGTATTTAATTTAATTTAATTTAATTTATCGAATTTCTATTAAATATCTATCGATTTAAATGCTCATTTACCTAATTTTATAAGTTTAGAAGATAGTCCTTCAATTATGTATTGAGAAAATATATATTCTAATAGGATATCAGTATTTTAACTTTCTCCTCCAAATTATTATAATAGTTAATTGAATAAAATATCTGCCAGTGCAGCAATATCTACATGCCTCTATTTAGCAAAAATAGGACCAGTTTGGTGTAGTTGTTAAGGCATCAGGCTAGAAACCAGATATCAAGCGCAACAGACAAGGAACACAAGTGAAGTTGCAATTACTTTACACTGATTTATTACAATTCATGTCTATGCACAGGAATCTATTCAACTAATGGTTAGTGGTATTTTGGTGCTAGATAAGGGTCAATGGAATTCAAGAGGGCATGGACTTCGTAGCCACTTAGAGACTGTAGGCTGATTCTTCTTTCGATTCTACCCTCAGGTTCTGCCAGGCCTTCTCTTACATCCACGAATTCTAATCCTGACTTAGGCCACGAGTTCTAATCCTGCCTTAGGCACAAAGCCAACCTTGGGCCAGTCATTTTCTCTCAGCCCTAGAGTGGAGGCATTGGCAAACCATTGAAGAATCTTGCCAAGAAAACTGCAGGGACTTTTCCAGGTAGTTTCCAAGAATCAGATATGATTGAATAGAAGGGGAAAAAATATCTAACATGATATATTTGTCCAAAATGTGGGGAAACAGTGCCAGTCAGTCAGAATAAATATTGAAGACCTTTTCTCTAGAAACCTCTCTACAAATAATAACTTGATAGCTTGCTTTACAATGTTTAACTCAGTCCTGTTTCAGGAAACTAAGCATATTCTTTCCAAACTCTAATAGTAAAACAACTCTATCTTCCATGCTTGATAAAACCAGGCAGACAAAGAAGAAAAGAAAAGAAGATGAGACTTGATTAAAAAGCTGTTTCATGTTACCTATGCTATTAAATACTACAAATCAAATAAAAGATATTTCCACAGAGAACTTTCTTCCTTCAATTAGAATTTGGTATTCATCCAAATTCCTATCCTTTGAGCCCAGACTGATGGCCAAGTCAGAAATAGAACTTAAATATATTTTATGCGGATACCTGCAAAACATCCAGTATCTACTGTATATTAGTGTGTCTTCTTTCTCTTCTTTTTCAAGGCAGAAGCGATACATATACAGGTAGTCCTCGATTTACGATCACAGCTGATCCCAAAATTTCTGTTGCTGAGTGAGACAGTTGTTAAGTTTATTTTGCCTCATTTTACAACCTTTCTTGCCACACTTGCTAAGTGAATCAATGCAGTTGTTAAGTGGGGCTCTTAGGCGAAGTTGGCTTCCCCACTGACTTTGCTTGTCCGAAGATCACAAAAGGTGATCACATGATCCCAGGACACTGCAACCAGCATAAATATGAACCACTTGCCCAGCATCCAAATTTTGATCATATGACCACAGGGATGCTGTAGTGGTTGTAAGAGTGAAAAACAGTCATAAGTCACTTTTTACAGTGATGTTGTAACTTTGAATGGTCACTAAATGAACTGTCGTAAATTGAGGACTGACCTGTATTAGTAATACAGAAGACAAGTAGCAAGTAGAAAGGGGGTGGGAAAGAAAATCGTGTTTATATTGGAGAAGTGAATAAACCTAGTTGCTGCTGGATAGAGCAATTAATAGCTCGGTAAACTTTTCCCAACTTTGCATCATCAAGAAGGTCCCAGATTGAAACCATGTTGGAACTCAAAGGTAAGAGCAAAACAGAATACTACGAAATCTGGAATAAATTATATACTATTGGTTGGAGAGGAGGAAGGATGCCGGGATAAAGGATTACTGATGAGTTGAAAGTTTAGAAATTTATATTCTAGTTTCTTGAAAGAGATAGGAATGAAATTGTTATGGATGTAAATTCTATAGACGTTAAGAATGTATGTGTTTGAATTGTGAAACAAGGTATATATTTGTATAACGTAAAGGAATTGTATTAGTTGTAAAGTAAAATGTGACAGAAATGTCTAAACTGTAAATGTCAAACCATGTCCAATGTTTTTAATTGTATTATTAATAAAAAACTTTTTAAAAATTTAAAGAAGAAGAAGAAGGTCCCAGATTGAGAACACAAGGGGTTTATTCTTGGTCACCGGAAATTTTTGCAATGAAAATTTGCTTTGCTACTTAAGGAAATAGAAACTAAGGTAGTGGTCTGTTTTCATCAGATAGGGATAAAAGATAGAAGGCGGGGAGAAAAGACAGAAGAGCAACATTTTCAAATCAAATGTACCTTTTGGCCAATGCAGCTTTCAGATTCCTGGGCCTGAAAAACACACAACACTTTTTCTGATAAGGAGGTGTTGACTTTTCTCACTTGCTGGGCTTCCAAACCCATTCTTCTCACTGCTCCTTATCAATTGCTTATCAATTGCTGATCAATTAAAGCATCATAATCATATATAGTGGGATATGATTAACTGAATATGAACAGCAGGAACAAAAACTCTGAATCCAAGACATGTTTGATTACAGAGAAAATTAAGAGATAATAGGCACATGTCATACAATGGAAATGCCACAAGCATGTCTCCCATTCTTTCAGGCCTAGGAGTGAACTGCGGTTGGCATAGAATTTAATAATAATCCCAAAACAGTATATCTGGAAGGAAAGCAGATTGGGAAAAATGGGAATAAAGGAAAGGATCTTCCTTTTAATTTCCATTTCCAGCCCAGACCATGCACTTGGATGAATGGTGGAGATCTTTCAGTTAAAAGATTGGACAGCAGGTGGTGAAAATGAGTCCAGGAAACCATTCTGGATTAGATGACAAACAGACTGGCCTGTGATAAAGGGCATCTGCTTATTTTATTCAAGATCACCCCTCCCATGTGAGAATATTCTGTGATGAATTTACCACATTTTTTTTGATATTACAATAACAGAACCAAGATGGCCATTTATAAAAAAGAAAGAAAGAAAGAAACAATAGTGAGAGGACATTAAACCAAAAGAAAAACGGTGGGGATTTATAGCTGAGAGCCAATTTGGTTTAATGGTTAAGGAACCAGGCTAGAAAGAGGGAGACCTTGAGTTCCAGTCCTACCTTAGCTGTGAAAGCCAGCTGGATGACTTTAGGTCAATCACTCTTTCTCAGCCCACTTCACAGGGTTGTTGTTATGGGAAAAATAAGGGGAGGAAGATGTGTTGGATGTGTTTGCCATCTTGCGTTATTTGCAAAAAATAATAAAGGCAGGATACAAATAAATAAATAAATAAAATTCACAGGATGCACAGTTCCTGGGGTAGGAATGTTGAAGGCTAAGAGCTTTTTACTCAGTGCTGAACTAAAACCAAAGACATTCAGTTGCTAATCATTAAGCAACAGAAATTGGTATTAAGTCCAAAGTGAAACTGAGGTGTTCATACTCTTATCTCTATACAACACAGCATTACATAAAGTTAGCAGTTATTCATTTTGTATCCCAATAGATCTATGTAAGTGGGTGTTCTTAAGAAAGGTAGGGTTCACTATTTCCAAATGAAAATAAAATGGATCCAGATACAAATTGGAAGATATGAAAACCTGTTTATATTTCAGAAGTTTAAATTTTTTTAATAGACTTTGTATAGTGAAATTCACTTCTACCCAATATGATATCCATAAGATTTATTAGGACTACAATTCCCAGAATATATGCTGGCCATGCTGGCTTGGGATTTTGGGATTCGTAGTCTTAACATTTTTAAGGCTATTGGGTTAAAAAGCTGCAAGCAATAATAGTTGAATATACCCATGGAATATTTTCCCCAAATATCTTTCCAAATTGCTGTCATTTGCATTCAGTAAGTTTCCTGTAGGTGTTAACTGTGTTAACTCTCTTAGTCCAGGGAGTTAGTTACTGCCCTGCATTCCCTTTCAGGAAGTCATTTTGGGTCTTCTCATTACAAGTAATGAAGAGAAGTGAAAAATAATATTTAAAATATTGTATTAGGAGGGAGAACATCCAGATTCATAACCACCCTCAACCATGGAAACTCAGATGTCAACCCAGCCCACTTCACAGCTTTGTTGTAGTTGTGGGGATAAAACCAGAGAAATTTCCCTCACCCCGTTATAAGCCTCCCTGGACAATCCCAAAGCATTCCAAGGTTTGTAATCAATTTCAAAACTATAGCACAACTCCTTCCTTCATGAATCAGACTGAATGATATACAAGATATGGATCCTATTGAGAAGATTTCAGAGAATTATACTGAATCCTGCAAATTCATATTCCCTAACAAACCAAAGGTTTGAGGACTGTTGTTTTTATTTTCCTTTGGGTTGAAAGATTGTATCCCACTATTCCAGTTTGCAATATTCCATGATTGCTTGCTATTCATTTCCCGGTGTTGTCTTTGGATTGTCTTTCCTCATTTTATATATTCATCCGTTTATTAGTATTTAGCCAGCCCTCCGAAGCAGCACAAATAAAGATCACTGAGCCCCCTTTGTGTCATATAAACAGTTGGCAAGCCATCGTCCCTTTTAGGAAGTAGGCTAAAAAAAATTACTATTGTTGTTATTTCAATTTCTCAAAAACTGAAGCTGCTGAAACAGGAGCATAAGGGAGAGGAATAAGGATGGGCCAAGTGCAGAACTCTTCAGAATACATGGTGTCCTTCTGGGATTCACTCTTTTCTCGGCTTGAGTGAAATGACTAGATTCTCTCTAAGCAACACCATCTCTCCATGTGGTTGCCACCATCTGTTAATGTCTTGATTTTTGGAAAGTTTGGTTGCCTGAGGCGAAGCCAGCCTTGGCTAGATCTCTGCTAGGAGCCAATTGCAAGTGGCTCTTTTATTGTCATGCTAAAAAATGTTTCTATTCCCCCTGTCCCTTCTCTCCCCAAGCAGTGGGCATAGAGACGGGAACTGAGTTCAAGTCCTTTACCTAATAGAGAGTGTCTGGCTAATCTGGAATGTCACCCACCTCTTAAAGTTCAACAGATGCAGTTCTTCTAAATGCTCCACTCAGAACTGTCTTTGCAGCCAGTCTCTCTGCCCAGCTTGCATTATGGGCCTCTAAAGGCAAGGAAACTGGCTTCAAATGTAATCCAGAGGGAAGCATTTCCTAGCACTGGGCTGCCTTTCTCCAGGCTCCAAGAGCTGTGCTGCCATGGGGACAAGAGGGAAGTTATTATACGCCATCTCCTATTTTCCCCTTTAGTCTTAAATCTTAATCCATAATGTGGGATCAATGGATCGGAAGCTACCTTTGCCCGGGGGATGAGAGCGTCCTTGAAGCTACCTAGAATGAAGAGAGAGAGAGAGAGAGGGAGGGAGGGAGGAGAGAGAGAGAGAGGGAGGGAGAGGGGGAGGGAGAGGGGGAGGGAGAGAGAGAGAGAGAGAGAGGGAGAGAGAGAGAGAGAGAATCTAAGGATAGCTTTACCTGTAAAGGAGTAAGATGTGTGAAACTAAAGTCGGTGCCGGTGCCATCGCCGGGACTTGGGGAAGGGGAGCCGATAATAAAGGAGTCCCAAGGAAAATAGTTGCGCAGAGCCGGACAATTGCTCGAAGCGCCTTAAGAAGTCGCAAGGATCTTATCGACAAGCGAGCTTTTCATCAGCGAGTTCCTATTATTTGGGCTGATGGGTGGGAAGGGAGAAAATCGGTCATTTCGAGAGACCGAGAAACTTTGAGCGCTTCCATTTCAAACGCCGCGGGGCAACCCTGGCTTTGTCTCCTTTCCCCGGGCATTTTTGTCACTGCTGAAGCCGTCGGTTAAACAAACGGCGCTTCTCGGAGGGGTCAGAAGGCAGCGGAGGGACTCCCGCGAGGGAATTCCTCTCCGCAGCTGCCGACCGCTTTGCGGAGCGCGGACTGGGGGGGGGGGGTGCGCGCGGGGAAGCGGCCCAGCTCCTCCTCCGCCGTGGGGCTAACTTGGAGGGGAGGGCAGGGAGGAAGTTCCCGACAGGTCTGAGGGTTTTCCTGGGATACACGAAGGCCACTAAGGACAGTGGGAGTTGGTTTTTGTCACTGGGCTAATCGTACTCAGAGTCAGTCCCATCATCTAATAAACCAGAGCGGCGGAAACTTTGCGAGGGATAAATTAGCGGGATGCCACATTGGGAAGGGCGGCTGGAAGGCGAGGAGCAACTCCGCCAGCAAAAGGGAAGGGGTTAAAAAGAAAGGCAGGGAAAAGCAGAAGTTGTCCGAAGAAGAACTTACAAAGTCCAACTCCTGCCTCTGCCTCTCCCCTCCCTTTCCTTCTTTTAAAACGGCCCTCTCAAGAGGTCCTAATCTTTGGGTTCCTCTTTTATGAAGAGATAAGGAGGAGGGGGAAGGGAACCATTCCCAAGGGGAAGGAGGGGACTGCCCCGATACCCAGGACTTCACGCCGCCTGACTCTTCTGCCTCACCTAACAGATTAGGAGACAGATGGGAGAAGCGCATCAGATATTCAGGAGGTTTTTCTCCAGGGAAAAGGGAGCGGCGAAGAAAGGCCGGGGGGAGAGAGAGAGACAGAGAAAGGGAGAGGGAGGGAGGGAAGGAGAGGGAAAGGGAGAGGGGGAGTGGGGGAGAAAGAGAGAGAGAGAAAAAGAGAGAGAGGGAGAGGGAGGGAGGGAGAGAGAGAGAGAGAGAAAGAGAGACCTGGACCTTCTTCATATTCCCTCGCAAAGGGCTCCTAAGGGCCGTTGCCAGCCCAGCTGAAATCCAACGTCGACGGTCGTCTAGGGCAGCCAACCCTGAAAAGGGGGGTGATGGCGGGGGAAGACATTCTTTGGAAGGGGTGGCCGCAGTTTATCAGCCCCAAGGATGATCCCCAGTGCTAGAGTCCGCGGCAGGAAGGAAGGGGCGTGGCCCCCTCCCAGGGACAGTCTGTCCCCTCCCCCCTCCCCATTTCCACTCTGCTCTGAAGTAACTGGAAGCCGAACGAAAGGGCCAGATCGCCACCGTCCTTCTCCCTCGAGGACGGGGCCTTCAAAAAGCTGCCCGCATTTTTTCCCCTCTTCCCCGCGTTTCCACGCGCGCGAAAGGCGCTGGCGCTTTCCACCAGACCGCCCTTGGCTTTTTCCCCGAGTGGAGGTCACTCTTTGGTGGCGTTCTCGTGAATTTGTTTGTTTGCTTTAAAGGTGTTGGAAGAAGCTTTTTAGACGTTTCTTTTTCATCGCCTTTCAATTCTTCTTCTCCTTTTTTTTTTTAAAAAAAAGAAAATTAAAAGTCTGCTATCCTCTTCGGCAGTGGGCTACCTTTCTTAAAGTTGGAGGGCAACTGGGGTGGGGAGGGGAAGAAGGGAAGAAAGGGAGTGAAGTTTTAAAGAGTGGGGGCTTATGCAGAATTAATAATAATATTAGCAATCCTAATAGCGCCAGAAATATGGTAGCGAGGTATTAAAACGTGGAGTTTTATTTCAGGCGTGGCAGACTGTTGAATGCGCCCTCCAAGTCCCTTAAATGTACCATATTAAAGACATCCAAACAAACTTCTACCTCGGCGTGATTTCATTTATTTTTTTTTAATGGAGGCCCCAACTCACGCGGATGAAGTCGAGATTTTAAAGTCTATATTTGTAAATGTTTTCCATAGGCATCTATCTATACGGAGAAAAAAAGGACCGTGTTTCTTGAATGAGTATTCAAATCCAAAGAATCCATCGCCGTGCCCTTTACCTTTCCCCCAACGATTAAACCCCCCTACTCTAATCTGGCACCTTCTGGACAGCCGCTCTTCTCCTGTGCTTGAGGTGCCTGTTCTTAAATGTATCTTCCTCCTCCTTTTTTTTTCTGTTAAAGACAATTTGTAATCTTCTTTTTTAAGAAGAAGGAAGCCAGTTAGTTGAAGAAAACGTTTCTAATAGAAGAGTGAGGTATGACCAGACTTCATAAATTGGAAGCGTTGTAGCGTTTTTTAAAAAAAGAATTGCACTCCTTGATATTCCTAATATATTAGGGAAAGATACTGCCAATTTCCACCTTCTAATCATTTAAAACAGAAATTAAGCCTTTTGTTTGATGACCTACGGAAATCCACTGCTCTAAACTTTAGATGGACGAGTTGGTTATTTCTGTACATTAAAGAACGCGCTAGTAATAAACAGGAATAAAGCTGTATTTAGGAGGAATTTAAGATTGAACATGCCTTAAGAAGTAGAAATTGTAATGTGCGAGTCGTGAGGGAACCACATTGAATTTAGGTGCAGAAGATAGCGAATTTCTCTTTAAAGTTTTGAAGTGGGTTTGTTAGCAAAGGCGACCAGGTATATAATAAGATAATTGGCGTTGTCTGCACCCTTCAGAACCTTCCGAATCTGAAGCTATAAGGGATCCAGGGCTACAAACAGATGAGATAGACACACGCGGGAAGAAAGGAGGTTTTTATGCGTCCATTATTTCAAGGGCCCTTTTAATGTTGATAAGGGAACGGTTTTCTTATAAGGCGAGGGCTACTGGCTTATCAGCCCCACTGACGGCCGCCTGCGTGCGCCCCGAATACCTTGACTTCGCGCAGCGCCACCCTCCCTCTCAGCAGATCCCAGCAAGACCGCGCCGTCCGATCCACCAGTTTTAACGACACTCAAAAGACGAAGAAAAAAAGATCTTTAAATCAGATTTATTCAAGGGAGAAGACATTCCTGTCCTCTTAAAACCTTACACCCGGTGTGGGACGGTTCAGAGAAACCTTGAACAGACCCTCACATAATTCACAGGCGCAATTTTCTGCCGGGCGAACGGGTTGCGCTCCGGAGCTGATCCTTTCGCTCTTAACCGGCGGCGGCAGCCTGGAGCGCAAATTGTTGGAGATAGCGGCCAAGCGCTCATCTAAGACTTGAGAGGTGAAGCCCTTTTGGAGTCAGGCTCGACTCCCGTTTATTTCTGGGGAGGCAAGCGGGGTCGTTTATACAGGAGAGAGAGAGAAAGACAGGCGGACGGACACAGACGCGCGCGCGTACACACACGCGATGCCTAGACAGATCGAGCGCTTCTCCCGTGTTTTCGGCCACTTGATTTCTGTTGTTGTTGATGGTGGTGGTGGTGGGTCGAGCTTTCACGGAGCCCCCCTCCCTCCCTCCCCAGCTACCACCACCAGGTGTTGGCGTACAGCAACTGAACCATCCGGCAAAGTTGAACTCCGAACTGAGCACAAACAACTGCCAAGGTCATCTTCCCCCAAATTTGGTGATGAAGTTTCCTTCCCATCAGCAAATTGCGGGGGGGGACGGGGGGAGGTGCGGGGTGGAGAAAGAGGATAGAGGGAATGCGAAGAGGAGGGGGGGACAGAGATTCAGTTTCTCCTCCTCTCTCTCTCTCTCTCTCTCTCTCTCTCTCTCTCTCTCTCTCTCTCTCTCTCTCTCTCTCTCTCTCTCTCTTCCCCCCCACTACTCCTCCCAAGTTCTGCGCTCGCTATCCCCCTTGAATCCGAAGGAGCTTCCCGATTGGGCGCTGGGCCTAGGCACGTCACTCAGACCGTGACGTGTAGTCTTCCTGTTTCCTTCAGCTGTGTCTTAAAGTAAATCTTGTTGTGGTGCGGAGCCCTCAGCTCAGCGAGGCTGCTCTGCTGCTTGCAGAAAGAAAAGACAATTACAGCCGGGGAGAGAAGAGCGCCGCAGAAGAGCTGGTTCTCCTCCCCTCTCCTCTTTCTCGCTCTCTCTCTCTCTCTGTGTGTGTCTCTCGTACCCTTTCTCTCCCACTCATTACCCCCCTCCCTCCCTCTCTCCCTCTCTCTCGCACGCGGGCAGTCTTGCTTTCACCCTCCCTTGTCCAGTTGCAATATTCATCAGCAGCCAGATTATCAAGGCGATCTGAGCATTTGTATGAGCGCGTTTCTCTCTCTTTCTTTCCTTTCTCTCTAACCAGCAAGGGTGGGGGGGGGAGAGAGAGAGAGAGAGAGAGAGAGAGAGAGAGAGAGGGACTCAGTTTCTTCGCCTTTGGAACTGAGTAAGTACCTTTTTCTCCCTGCCCTTCTCTTGCTTTCTCTTTTGGGGAGGGGGAAAGGGAAGGGGGAAGGGGTATTCTTGACACTGAGACGGGCTTGTTTGAAATACTGCTTCGGAGGGGGGAGTGGTGGGTTTTTTCCCCCTTTTCGTCTTTGGATACCCTCCCTCCCCCCCTCCTTCTCTCTCCACATTTCCTTTCCCCGGATTCTCCCCTCTGCTGAGTTTGTGACCGGAGTAAGATTGTTAGACTAAAAAAAAAAATAAGCCGGCAGATGGTCCATATTCCGAAGCTTCATGGGAACCATCACAATAGTTTGGTCGGTGTGAAAGGACAAGGTTGGTGCGAAAAATGTCTTCTCGATCCTCTCCTGAGACTGTCTTTCTTCTTCCTTTTCTCTTCTCGCCAGCCTTTATTGATCCTTTGTGTTATTATAGTTTAAAGATGAGAAAATAGCTTAGTTGTAGGTGAAGTCCTGAGGTTTCTTTCCTATTTTTCCTACCTCTCCCCTTTCTCACTCCCCCCCCCACCCCCCGCGATCGGTTCTTTCTCAACTCCCCAAGTCCGGCCTTTCTTCTTCGTATTGTGTCGCTGCCTTTTTCTTTTTGTCTTCTCTGATTTGCTTATTATTTGCATGTCCCTGACTACTTCTCTCTCTCTCTCTTTCTCTCTCTCTCTCCCTCTCTCCTCTCTCTCTCTCTCTCTCTCTCTCCCTCTCCCTCCCTCCCTCTCACTGTCTCTCCCTCTCTCTCTCCCCTCTCCTGTATCTCTCTCTCCTCTCTCTCTCTCCCCTTTCTCTCTGTCTCTCTCTCTCCCTCTCTCCCTCTCTAAATTAGCGATGGAGAGCAGTTTAGAAACCACACGCACAGTCAGATAAAGCAGGCGTATTTGAACACTCTCTCTTTTTGAACTATCCAAGGGCTAGGAGAAGAGTTGCGGAAAGAAGCTGTTTAGGGGGAATGGGTGGCGGGACGCACGGGAAGTTTTGAGGCCAGGTTGTTGGGTTTGGTTATACCCCGCCACTTTTCTATGAAAGCGCCTTTTCCCTGAACCCATAGAGGTTTTATTCTGGAGCCAATAAATATGTATGTGATGGGGGGTGGGGTTGGTACAGTGGGAAACGCGAGTGGGGATTGGGGCTGCTTTATCCCAAGGAAGACTGCTGAGGCGTGCGCTGTATCCCCCATTACATTTAGAGTAGTTTGCGGTTTGTGGAGCGGCTGTCCCGCTTGCCCCACTTTGCCCCATCTGCCGGTGATGCGCGCGTTGTTGTGGATCCAGATTGAGGCCAGGTTTAAAATGAGCCGCGCAGTCTTCGGTGGGATTTACCTGAGTCCCGACTCCCTATCGACGCCAAGGAGCCCACTCTTCGGGATTTCTTCTGATTTCTTTCAACGGTTTAAAAACCAAACGGGAGGGGGGGGAGGTCACTTCGGGTGTCTCTCGATTTACAGCCAGTTCCTTCCAGAGTTATGCCACTGACCTGAAGCGAGGTGCTGCAGACTTAAGCAGGAGAGAGCAGACGCCTGCCCTGCGCGCATCCTAATGCTACAGTTAGATGAAAAAGGGGTCCTGGCCACCAGAAACCTAATTATGGGACACCGGGGTTCCACATCCCTCCCACCTCCAAAAGCTTTAGATTAATTTGTGAGATTATGTCCACTTCATGCACAAATTCAGTACGACAAAGATAGACCTCTCTCTCCCTCTCTCTCTCTCTCTCTCTCCCTCCCTCCCTCCCTCCCTCCGTCTCTCTCTCTCTCTCTCTCTCTCTCTCCTGCCTTTCCAGAGACGACCTTTCCTCCCAGCCCTGCTGCCCACGGGAAGAGCTGCTCTCCGTCTCTCTCCGTGAGCGCACTAACTTTCAGCGCGCAGTGCAAAAGTTGCTAGTCAAAGTGCCGGCTAGAATGGAAAGCTGCTCTCCCTGTTCAGGAACTTCGGCGGGCGGGCGAAGGGTGTTTCCGGAGAAGGGAGAGGGAAGGAGGGGGGAGAGAGAACCGGTTGTAAAACGGCGAGCGAACATCGGTTTGGGCTATAAAGCTGTTGTTGTTAACAGCCCCCGGTGGCCTCTTCTAAACAAGGGCGGACGGGAGAAGCGGGGGGAACCGTTCGTGCGCTTCTCTCTGGCTCCGCCTGACAAAGCTCCAGCGTTGAAATTGGACAAGGGGCGCTCGGCTCTAAGTGCGCATGGGCAGTGTCGGACAGGTGTGTTGTGTCAAGAAAGACAGGTGCAAGTTTCCCTCGGTTGAGCCCGAGTACAACGTCTATTTATGAATTTATGGCGCTTTGTTTGGAGATGGTCGGGCTAAGGAAGGACGGAAGCCCAGAGCTCTTTTGTTAAACTGGATTCTTGAGGGCTGCAAAGCAGGTTGTTTTCACTGGGAATTTCCAAAAGAGCAGAGAAAAAGGATTAAAAAAAAAAATTGCTCTGTGTGATGTGTAAGGCAGCGCGTGTGTGAGTGTGGGGGAGGTAAACCGGTGAATGGCTGTTCTGCCTCTTATCTGCCGATTCTACTGGTAGTTTGGCAAAATCATTTGCTGTGGTAATTGGAGCATTGTTCTGGGTAATTTATTTGGAGCAAACAGCCCTGAATTTCATTTGTAAGTTAGCTTGGACCCCTTGTTTGAAATGAAACATTTTCCCAAGTTAAATAGGGATTACTTTGCGGAGTTAAGGCACCCACCTAGCCCCCAATTGAAACTATTTAACATCCTAACCCTATTCACCTTTCCTCAGAAATTGAGCCCTTCAAAATTCTATGGGGGCCTATTCAAAGAATGAATTGTGTGTGTGCTGCTTTGGGAACAATGTCCACTGAATGGGCTGGAGGTTATTTCTGAATGTATTTGAGACTGGGCCTTATGTCTTAATCAAGATGAAAAACAGTAAGCATGATACAAGGAACCTGGGCAAGTTTTGACACATTTGAGACAAGAATATGTCAACGTGCTGTCACGGCACAAACAGAACCTGTGATATATTTTTGTGTAATGGATGAGAAATTGTGAACAGGCACCATTAAAGGTGACATTCTCATCTATCAAAGATAAAATGCTGTTTTTCTTTTCTTTTCTTTTCTTTTTTTAAAAAAATCCTCTTTTTTTCTCCTTCAAACCAACGCATGGCTGAATTCACAAGTCTTTGGTCTGCACTGGAATCTGCATGCTTAGAGATGACAGTCTAAATGCAGACATATGCGAACCTGTCATTTCTTTAATTTAATGCCATCTGCTAGGTTAGTGGGGATATGAGAAACACACATATCCACTGCTAGATTTTTTTTAATGGAAAGCATTGTTTTTAATACTTCTTTCCATTGTTTTGGCAGGCTTAATACGTTTTAATATTCATCTAGTCTGCAAATGGATTTGCATGTGGCCCTATATTCTTTGTTTCTTGACCTGTTCTTTGCTAACTTTGCCATCGAGCATTTCATAAGTGGTTCCCGTAAGGCCTCCTCTGTCACTCATTTCATTGCTTTCTCTTCTGAAACTTAGTTTTTCCCGATAAAAATATTAACTATTTGGCATCTCATATTTTAAAAAGATAAGCTTTTTTTTCTTTTTTTTTTTAAAAAAAGCCATACAATTTACACTTTGTTACTAATTTAGGATTAACTTATATTAATATTAGACATTACCTCCTACAACCTATTTAACATTATTGTTTAACAGGTAACTTTCTGCACTTTAATATGGGAAAGAGAATGCTCTCCCTCCATTGCAAATTGCAAATTTAATGATCATTTCAAAATTAAATTGGCATCTCTCAGGTGGCTGAATCTTGATAGTGAGGATTTCTGTAGCGGATTTCAGTGTTCAAAATGTTTGGTCATGGATTACTTGACTGTGTTCCATTGCATGCTAGAGTAAGTTCTCAAGTATGTGCTGTGGATGAGCTGATTCAGTCTTCTGATTGGATGCCCCATAACCTTAGGGAGGAGGGGAAAAGTGTAGGGTGACCTTAGGTTAGGAATTATGTATGAGCAGTTGTATACAGTTGTTGATTTTGTTAGTAATTTTTTTTCATGTTACATTAAAATGTTGGATAGCTAGAAAAAAATATTATTTTATACATTTCTGATACTAATTGGGTAAATTGTGGATGCATTTATCCAGGAGATGTTTTGCCAATGTCTTCCAAAGCCAATAAGATAGAACCCATTGTAGTCATCAAGGCATTACATACCTATGTAGGAGGGAGAGAATGCAAAATATTTCACAGCAGCTTTTCAATATCTTGCCAGATTGACCTCCCTGTGCCAATAATGCTAAACAGTTATCTAATTTCTTTGTGTGTGTGTTTTTAAAAAAATATAATGATGTTTGTGTTATAACAGACATTTACATTTTTATATAATGTCATAATTCAATTTTTTTTAAAAAAAAATCAGTGGTAGAAAAATAAGATTACTTCTAAATTCCATCACAATGCTTCAGAAGGCTGTATAATTCTATTGTATGGGTAGTGAAGTTATGCAAATTTTACATATCCATGCTTTGCATTTCTCTGAAGTGAAGCAAAAATATTTTATACTTCCAAGTAAGTCAGTGCAATGTAATGCACTTAAGTTTTACAATTGATATGGATTGCTGACATCATTTAATGTGTTTCATCCAATCCTGTTGGATGAAAAATGTTGTTTAATCTATTTTTTTAAAGAATTTGAGGGTGTCATTGAATTTCTCTACTTGCGTATGGCATGCAGTGCTGTGTGCAACGAAGGAGAAAGGTAGCTGCATTCTATGAGAAGAACTAACAATTTTAAAATTTGCCTTTCACTTTGAAAAGTTCATTGCTGTTTTTCACAATCAGCAGTTTATATCAATTTGGACTTTTAAAAAATGTATTAGAAATTCTTCCTATAAAAAGTACTTTTTTTTCCAGATAATTCCCCCCCACCCCAATTTCCATTCTACCTATTTTAGGTTAGCTTTTATTTTACCTTTTATTTCAATCTACATTGTACCAGTGGAAAAGCAGTGTAGCAAAAATCTGTAATATACACTATAATTGCTTTACTGTAGTATCACCTAAAACAATATAATCCACATGTATTATGTATTTAAGATATGGAGGACTGAAATGCCTTCTGAAATAGAATGTTTGTACTTGTGAGCAATGGGTATTTTTGTATACATATGTGTGATAATATTTGCTACTCATATCTTTTGCAATGTGTATGTTTGGTGGGGTGTGGTGGACTGGGAATTCAGTGGAATAGAGGAGAGGGTTGATTTCAGAAGTGCAAGTTATTATCCAAGTTTAGGGAATACTTTTTTTTCATTACATCGTGCAGTTATCGGAAGCTATAAAAACAGTCTATTTATGTCGTACCTCTCAGCAACTTTGCAAAACTGAGCCCTTTTGAAGTCCTATATAAGTTGAAGGCTCAAATAATGACAGCTTGGCAGAGAGGGACTTGTCAAGAATAACTTAAAATGTACAAAGCTCAAACCAGTAAACTAACCAACGATATTTATGTGAACCATAATGAAAGCTAAAATTTAAATGACTTCTGAATTACCTCTGAACAAGAAATAAATCAAGCTGAGCAGATTTGCTTTCCTCTACATTGGACAGGAGCACACTCTCTAATTCAATGACCAGTTTACCCTTCTGCATATGTATTTTTTTTTCACATATCTAGTAGGAAAATCTCAATCCTATCCAAAGATCTGATTCTTGATGATTCAGAATCTTAGATTTTTCTGCAGCATTCTCTTTCCCTCAGAATGTTGATGCATTCTGGCACTTTTCAAATCAATAGACTGATCCAGAGGCATTTTTTCAGCCCCGGTAAAAACATAATGTAAAATAATTACTTAAGTTCGGAAGGCAAAATATAAAGTTTGTCATATAAGAGATAGTGTGAGTGTCAGCGGGAATCAAGGAAACATGAGGAAAGTAGAGGACCAACTAATACGTATCAATTATAAGCAATACTCCAGTCATAGTCTGGCCTTCCCTTCTGGTATCTCCACTGTAAGCAAAGATGAAGAAGAAAAATGAATTCTTTGGATTATAGATCCATGCCATTGACCTTACGACTTTTCTCAATTCAACATTTTATGAGCTTTGCAGACATCCTATTCCTTATTCCATCCTTAAATGAAATACAATGAAAGGAGAAAGAAATTAGGGATGAATTTTTTTTTAAAGCATATTGGGAATACTGTGTTATATATCAGAGGTCCATTGAAATCTGAAGTTCAAGTTAAAATTTGTATTGCTCTTGCTTTTCCTTTCTGCTCATATCTTTATGTCCCTTCTAAAATGATGCACTTTCATTAATGCACCCCAACAACAAGCAACCTCTTTGAGACTTAGAGTGATGACAGATTTTGAAAGTAGAGGCAGACCTCAGAAGGTATTTACATCAGCATATAATGACAGGCTACAAATCTTTCCCATGTAGGGGACTTTCACCCCTGCACCATTTTTTTTGCCTTTTATTTATGGGCAAGGTTATTTAGTTGTAATTAACCTAGAAGCCAAAAAAATGACTTTCTGTTGTGAAGTGGAATGTTCCCATTAAATTAAACGAAACAGCGTATATCTGAAAATACACTGATACTTGTTTATACACAAAGGATCTGAACTAGATCCATAATCATACGAAAGAAACAGAGGGGAAAAAAGGCCACTGCCACCTAGTAATGAAATCCCTTTTATCTCACAGGGAATTGGAATCATTTAATTTCTCACATAATTCCATGTATGCCATGATACAATAAGGTATCTTTTTAATTATTCTAATTATTAAATATTGGATCCTTAGGTCTTTGTGTAAATCCAGTTCTATTATATAATCTGAGACTGAGTATTTTTATCTCAGTGGAAACAATATATAAAGAAAGAAGTACACTGCATAAGATTGCTGTGGTGAAACTGAATTTATACTAAGATGCCAATCAGATATGTTCGACCCAAAGTTATACTTGCTATTGCAAAATTCTGTATGTGCGTTTGTGTTCCTTAGTAGCAGTTCTAAGTAAAACTACTAACAACTGTGTAGCCTCCTGAAGAGTACACTGCAAATTTTTTTTTTAAAAAAATGTAGTTGAATATTCCAAAGCTTGTACAGCATTTCTTAAGAATTATTTTATAACCTCCAAAATAACTGAATACTGCATAGCCTTCGAATGATAAACAAACAAATATAGGTTTCATTCTAAAAGTTTTTGTAGGGTTTTATTTTTATTTTTTTTACTGTCACACTTACAAACCCAGGCTATACACGCTGATAGCGTAGATTATTTCAGGCTGAAATTATGCTTATTTGCATGGGTAGTCATTCTTTAGAAGCAGCTACAGATGCAGTCCTAGGGAGCACGTAGATGTTTTTACAGGTGAACCGAAACAGATGGGAACAGATCCAAAAGTCTGAATGCTGCCTTTGGCAAGATACCCTATTATTGTGGAAACTGTGCACTGTTAAGCTAATGTGGAGTTTAATATTAGATAAACATAGTATGGGAAAAATTAATATTACATTGGTATAGTTTTCAACTTGAAGGTACCGGAAGACGTCTGTAATGCTTCATATGCCATGTGAGTTTAGCATCATGGTTAATAAGTCATGAATGATGTCAAGAGCCTATTATAAAATGCAAGGAAATGTGTTATCAGTCTTCTTTTTTAAATTCTGTATTCCTGGGAAACAATGATGGTTCCTATAAAAGAAAAGATATCTGCCTTTCTCACGCTATTGCTTGATGTTGCTTTCTTTCATCTCAGTTTCTTTCCTTCAGAATCACTCTCTCTCTCTTTCTCTCTCTCTCTCTCTCTCTCTCTCTCTCTCTCTCTCTCTCTCTCTCTCTCTCCCCCCCCTTTCTTTTTATGTGTGTACGTATGTGTGTGTGTGTGTGTTTTGCAGGAAATAAGGTTTTATACGAGTACCATGTTGCATGAAATAATTATTTCAATAAGTCACCTGAGATATTATCTTGGGAAGCTGATGTAAGGGACAATGATACAGTGCTGAAAATGCCTTGTTTCTACTTCATGCAAAGAACTTGATGCCACATATCATAGCTTATGAAATGGGAAAATATCTCAAGGATGATAAATTCTGTCCCCCGCCCACCCCCACCCCATCTTATCCCTTTCTGGAATGCTTAAAATGATGACGTGGGAATTATATGTTTTCAAAACTTCTATTTTTACTGCAAAATGCAGTAAACATGTATTTTATAACCAAAATGTAAATTCTTCCTTAAATAGTTTTCTTATAAAGATTTCTAAGGTTTGTATCATCCTTTTTAACATATGTGTCTATAGGTATGCACACTGCACCTGCTCATACTTACAGATATACTGGAACATCCTTATAAAATTAAACAAAATTTCTGGTTTTAATCTCAAATCTGTTTTGCAACTAAATTTGATTTTTTTTAAAGCCCAAATTATATATGATAGCCTTACCTAAGAAACAAGACCTACTTTCATTTTATTTTGTGACATTATTTCAAACCCTAAATTTAATCAATTGGTTGTCAGTGTCGTGTGTTCTTCTAATCTACTGTTTAGGGTTTTTTTTTTCTTCTTCTAAAGATAAACAGTATTATTTTAGGCATTTGTGCAAAGAACCATATATTACTGGTGCTTAAGCAGTTTTTCCTCTTTCCTGCTTTTTTTTTTAAAAAAAATCTTAATCCATCTTAAACCAGTGGAGCAGAAATATTTAAAGTGTTTCATTTCAAGCAGAGTGCATAATAAATTGCAATAATTGTAATGTGCCATAAATCCCAGAGCCTATGCATTTTGCATTTGATTCAGGATTGAGGTCAGGAAATTTGGAGAAATTTAAAGAAAATGATTCATCAGTCCTTTTGTTCTGTTGGCCAGGGTCCCAGGATTCTTGAGCTGTGCCCAGCTGACAAGCTTTTGAAGATGGCACAATAACTGTTCAGTGATGCCTGACCATGACAGCACAGCCCTCTTAAGTAGGCAGACCAAGAGAAGAAGAGTTGACATTGGAGTGAAACGGACGGTAGGGACAGCATCTGCCTTTTTTGCAAAGGCGAGAGCATCGTTTTTTAGTGCCATGAATCCCCAAGGTTCCGAGCAGGATGTGGAGTATTCAGTGGTGCAGCATGCAGATGGGGAGAAGTCAAATGTGCTTCGCAAGCTGCTGAAGAGGGCAAACTCCTATGAAGATGCCATGATGCCTTTTCCAGGAGCAACTATAATTTCCCAGCTGTTGAAAAATAACATGAACAAAAATGGTGGCAACGAGCCCAGCTTTCAAGCGAGTGGCCTCTCCAGCACAGGCTCAGAAGTACATCAGGAGGATGTGTGCAGCAACTCTTCAAGAGACAGCCCCCAAGAGTGTCTTTCTCCATTTGGCAGACCCACGATGAGCCAGTTTGATATGGATCGGTTATGCGATGAGCACCTGAGAGCTAAGCGTGCCCGGGTTGAGAATATCATTCGAGGGATGAGCCATTCCCCAAGCGTGGCATTAAGGGGCAATGAAAATGAAAGAGAGATGGCTCCACAGTCTGTGAGTCCCCGAGAAAGTTACAGAGAAAATAAGCGCAAGCAAAAGCTGCCTCAACAGCAGCAACAGAGTTTCCAGCAGCTGGTTTCAGCTAGGAAAGAACAGAAGCGAGAGGAGCGCAGACAGCTGAAACAGCAGCTGGAGGACATGCAAAAACAGCTGCGCCAGCTTCAGGAAAAGTTCTACCAAATCTATGACAGCACAGATTCTGAAAATGATGAAGATGCTGGTAACCTCTCCGAAGACAGCCTGCATTCAGAAACACTGGATGTCAGGGCGAGAGATTCTGTGGGGAGGTCGGATAATGAAATGTGTGAATTGGACCCGGGGCAATTTATTGATCGTGCAAGAGCTCTGATTAGAGAACAGGAGATAGCGGAGAACAAACCTAGAAAAGATGGCCCCAAAGAAAAAGATCATGGGCCCAACTCTTTTCATCCAGAAGGCAAGCACTTAGCTGAGACGCTAAAGCAGGAATTGAATACTGCCATGTCTCAGGTTGTGGACACTGTGGTCAAGATTTTCTCTTCAAAACCTGTACGTCAACTTCCTCAGGTCTTCCCACCTCTTCAGATCCCCCAAGCAAGATTTGCTGTCAATGGGGAGAACCACAACTTCCACACAGCAAACCAGCGCCTCCAGTGCTTCGGGGACATCATCATTCCAAACCCACTAGATACCTTTGGGAATGTGCCACTGTCTAATTCCACAGACCAAACAGAAGCACTGCCCCTAGTTGTCCGCAAAAATTCATCAGACCAGCCTGCCTCTGCCCCACCTCCTGGCAGCCATCATGCTGCTCTCCATCAATCTCCACTTTCTGCCACCACGGGGTTCACTTCATCTTCGTTTCGCCATCCCTTTCCTCTGCCCCTTATGGCGTACCCATTTCAGAACCCCTTAGCGGCTCCTTCTGCCTCCTTCCCTGGGAAAGACAGAGCCTCCCCAGAATCCTTAGATTTAACAAGAGAGACCACAAGTCTGAGGACCAAGATGTCATCACATCATATGAACCATCACCCTTGTTCACCAGCACATCCTCCTAGCACTGCAGAAAGCCTCTCAATATCTCTTATCAAGTCTGAGTGTGGTGACCTTCAAGATATTTCCGAAATCTCACCTTATTCTGGGAGTGCCATATCCTTTACAATACAGAGCCCATATTCTGCATGTTGATATGCTTTTATTTGATAATGGGTACTAATAACTACTAATGTTGGGGGTGCAATAGGTGGGCATAACACCCATTATTCTTAACCTGTTATTTTTTTTATTAGAATTCCCATTCTATAATCAATGAAGATGTTTATTGCTGAATCTCATCCATTTGTTGCATCAATTGGATTTTTGATGCAATTTTAAATGGGTCCTTCTGAAGAGAATCTTTCCTAAAATGCTTGACTTTAATCTTGATAAAGAGGTTGACAAAGTTCCAATGTAAGGCAGAATAACTTTGGCTTTTAAGAAGCAGGAAAAATACATCATTACCACATATTAAACAAAACCACAGCCATAAAACAGGAGAAATTTATGGAAAAGAAAGATCCATCCCCATAAAATTTTGTTCTGTTAACATGTATGTTTCATAGCATTTGCTAAGAAAGCAAATTTGGGAGTTGCCTGAGAGCCATTTTGACCCTGAGTTTTGAGATGCAATATCCCTGATTCCTTCTGTTCTAATGAAGTCCTGATCTATTGAATCTATTGGCTACCAAAGATCAATTAAACTGTGCAGAACATCCTGCAAACTCAATCTGCCTGAAGGCAAAATATCAATCCAAATAAACTGAATCTCTTGGTACTCTTGGTAAGTGCTTCAGCTGCTTGTATAAATTGTCCCACAGTCTAAAACTTGTATTTGCAAGCATTGCCATATACGTTTAAATAACCTCTGTGCTAATTTAGTGGTCTCCAAAAACCTATAGATAATTTTATATAAGGCATATTAAGGAGTCAAGGCTTGCTAATACTGTATTGTAACTTTTTGCTTTTCTTAAAAAAACCCCCCAGACGCTGCTTTCCATTAATGCAGCTTTGTAAACTCTTCTTTTTTTCCTCACTACCATTAATAAAATAGTGGCAAAATTAGTTGTAGTGCTCTCAATTAATTTCTCAAATTCTGGTGGTCATCTGCAGATATGATCTTTACCAGATTTTCCCATACAGTATTTTTGTTGTTCCTACTGAAATCTATAAGTCTTACTTCAGAGTAGACAGCCACCTAATTTCATGATTAAATAAAGATATATATATATTTTTGAAAAGGAAACCTTTCAAGTTGAAAGAAACATTTCAATGTATTGATTGCTATGCTCCACACAAATGCTTCAAAACTTGAAAAATTATTTGGCTGTTTGGATGGTGATGGTGAATGGGAGGCAAACTTATTTCAGGTGATATTCAAAATCCAATATATAATCTTCATAATATTTTTTTAAAAAACACCACTGCTTCTTAATATAAGGCCAATATTTCTTCTCTCCAAATAAATGAATGAAGCATTTAAAAATCTTGTATACATTTTTCAGGTGAATATAAAAAAGTGACACCAAACAAAATAAATATACTAGTATTGATGCATTTAAGCTATATCAAATCCTTTTCCCTCCTCCCCCCCAAGTTCTGTTCTCAGCTCCTGTGCAGCTGCTGGGTATGCATGGTTAACCTCTGCTCAGCCATACACAGAAAATCTTTTGTCCTAATATACAAAAAGCAAATCATTTGGCAAAGCTTGAGAGCACAATTAGATATAGAACTTCAGCTGGATTAATCTTATAGGGCACATCTTTTTCTTTTCCTCATCCTTAAAATTGTCCTCAATTGTGAAAGCTTTAAATAATATTTTATAAAAAGAACCCTGTGCATACTATGTCTCTTTTATCATAAGGATGCTAAAACAAGACACATACGTGACACTGGATCATTGGCATTCCAATTAATTTGTGTTCAATTGGAAGGAATTCTCTGCCATTCAAAAAGACATACTTTTAAGAAATATGTTCAGGATTGGGACCCTCCCCTTGTTTTTTTAGCTTACTCCTATCTATGCATCCAACTCACTTCCCAATATAGTCAAATATGTTCGTTAAATCTGATCTTTCTATAAACAGTCATAATATAGACTCAAGAAGTCTTGAAATAAAGGCAAACTTCATCCTGAGATTACAACTGAGAGAGAATTAAATACAGTGTCTGGTTTCAATAAGCTGGAAAAAAAGCCATAATTAAATGACGATGTACCTTCATTATAAAGGAGTATTAACAGTACTGGTGCACTACTTAAGAAAATAGTGACATTTGATAAATCAAGAGTTTAGGCACTTTTCTGCATAATAAAAAGAATCTTTAACAAAGCATAGATTGATTTACAGAATGATAAATATATAGTGTTTCAGAAAATAGCAGCACTAGATGATTTGGGCTTCAAAGATAACTAACCTTGACTTTAGTTAACAGGGAATACCAAAAGTACAGTATATTATAGATAGACTAAGAAGGAAAAAAATCATCCTGGTTTAAATTAAAACAAAACAAAAATTAATTCATAGTATTCTCCTTCATATATTATTTTAAGGTGTTCTTATAATTCCCATTGGAAAATTTGGTCTACAGCACCTTTAATCATTAACACATTGGTCAAGATTTAACTAGGAATGGCAAGAAATATTATCCTTTAATGGTACTTTTAAAGGCTGTTCTTTGGAGATTCAAAAATTTGATAGGTGTCTTGTGCTGACATTGCCACTGCAAAAGTTAGACTAGCAATCTTAATGGTAGTGAAGAAAATTAAACAAGAAAACTAAACCAGTCTTATGTAGAAGAGTTGGATTCTGAAATGTAATCCTCAGACATATTAACAGAGCAAAAGTAACTACATATTCAACCCAAGACCTGTAATTTAGAGTACTTACAACAGTAATGGGCAATAATGGACTTAATCACTTGTCAGATCTGCTTTATTTTATTTTTTTACCAACATTTTGAGATCTAAAGAAAGGTATCAAAAATATATATTAAGAATAAAAGAGCAGAATGTTCCCTGACCATGTTTGCAATCTTTAAAAAAATGTTTTCATTAACCAGTATACTAAAACAAAGACATCATAGAAGTATTTTCTTGGTTATCCTGCTTTCTTCATTTGACTTTAGGTGGGAAGATATTTCATTAGCTGTTGTTAAAAGAATTGGGATACAGAGGCTTATGCATATCTACTACTAATCAGAAGCCTTCCAATAAATCCTGATCTACAGTTCTGTGAGGAAGCATTCTCCCCCATTGGAGTTTCTGAATTATATATATTTGCAACTGAATGTTTTCTGATATTTATATGGGCCTTCCTGGTACATAAATGGTGTTTGAGTGAACAAATAAAAAAAGGATCATTTAATAAACAAAGTCATCCAACATGACTGTGTCAGGATGGGGGGAAAAACATTCCCTATTTCATTTAAGCCAATTGAAAGGATAATTAGGACTAGTTATAGAATTAATTCATTAAACAACCAGGGTTGATTTGGGCCAGCACCATCTTACATAACTTTGACAAACTTTGGCTCTTTGTCACAGTGAAGTTCTCAAGAAATAGATTTTAAGATCTACAGTGCTCTGCTCAAAATGAATTCCCGAGAACCTTGTTAAAAAATCATTAACATTTAACTGTTTGTAAAAAAATTATGAAACCATATTTCAGTTTTGGGTCCCCACCGATCAACAGACAGATTTATAATTTGAAAATTGAGATTTTTGAAATTGTGGCTTTTCTGTCAAAAATCTCATAAAAGACCACAGCATAAAATTATCACTTTGTGATCTAAATCACAAAGACTACAGAGCAACTTCTAAGAAGCTGCAGGTCTCCTTTATCTTGACCCAAGTCAAGTGTTCATGATTCCAACCATAGAAGGCACTGGGTAAGGAAATAGGATTCATGACAATGTAGAAGCCATCACTCATTAAAAAGAACACTGATGTTCATTTGAACATTGCCAAAACATCTGGATAACTGTCCATATTTCTGAAAAAATGTGCGAAAAACAGTTGTGTTAAAATCAAATTTTTGAAGCCATGTAGCTAAACATCTGGGAGAAATCAAAGTCTGAATTCTACAATAATCAAATCTCAAGCATGGAAGGAATACTGTATAGTATGGAGATGGTTGTTGCCTAAGGATCTGAAAATTTTGCCATCATTGACAAAGCGCAAATTGAGCTTCCTATCAGAGATTTTATAAGAAATTATCAACCTATCTCTGTTGGCTAAAGCTGAAGCACTAGTGGTTGGGTAACAAGTCAGTGCTCCCAACATACTACTATTTTACTTTTGTAATTTCTCTACTAGAGAATCAATAAAGAAGAACAAATTCTATATTTGGAATGGCCAAGACAGACTTCAGATCTAAACTCCATAGACATGTTTGGATAGGACCCAAAATGAGAAATACATACTAGAATACCTTCTAATATGACTAAGTAATACAGTTTGCCATGAGGCAATGAATCAGAATTCTTACACTGTAATGTGAACAATTGATCACCAATCACTGAAAGCATTGGATTGCAGCTATTGCAGTTAACGGCAGTGCAGTCCACTACTTAATCTGACTCTAATTTTTTACACCATCACTGCATGGTAGATGACTTTGTTTATGAAAGAAATGAAACAAGCACCAACTTTTGGTATCATTTGTTTTCTCAGATTTTCCTTATTAGATAAAAAGGCGAATATGAATCTATGTTAACACTCAGTGGCAGATATGCAAAAACCCAGAAAATCCAAAATGAAGAAAGGATATTCTTCCACAGATATGTGTATGTATGAGTCGTTCACACAAATGGGTTATTATATGGGCCTAATTACAAAAGTCATTCTTAGTTGTTATTAGCCATTCCAAATAAATAAAGGCTTATAGTAGTAATTATTAAGAATGCAGGGATCCAGTGATAATGACCATCTCAGTTCCAACTTCTGTCAGTTGCAAATCTTGCAAATCTGATTGTAAATTTACTTTTATATACATTAAATGGCTTTCCAGTAAAATGCAGCCAGTATACAAAATGTTCATTTACCTATTTACATTCTTAGATGTACTGTAGGACTGCATTGATTAGTAATGAGTTTCCTTAATTTCACCAGGTTTGATCGCATTCTGTAATGCAGTATTGATATAAATAGATCCTAAATTCTCTCTGTGGTATATTTGGATTTATTACTTTGCATATCTTATCTTTTGTTATAATAATGCTTTAAGAAAGAAAATGTTTGCTTAGTGCTTTCATGTGTCCAAAGCACTTCACATGGACTATATAAGTAGAAATAATCCTTATATCAACTTAGTAAAATATATCAGTATTATAACTCTCTGCATTGTATTTTTTTTGGGGGGGGGGGAGAGGAGATTAAGACCGAGAGAGAATGGCATGCTTTAAGGCTACTTAATATTGTAAGCTCATGGTAAAGGTGAGTTTTGAATTAAGGATTTTCTGATTCATTGCTCATCCATCTACATATTTTCTGTTCTTTGCATTTCTCAAATTCAGCTATTACTTCAGTATGACACTTTTGAAGAATAACCATTTTACAGTCTCATTGTCATTTCGTCTCTGAGATTATTGTTTACGAAATCCCAACTTTCCTTTTCCATCATGGAGCTCAGGACAAACCTATTATCTGTGCAAAAATTCTGTCTTATGATCTACGACAGTTTGTTCCAACCTTGGCACTTTCCAGATGTGTGCACTTCAACTCCATAATTCTCAGTAGCAGGCGCAGTGGCCGGGGAATACTGGAAGATGAAGTTTCTAGTAGGATATCCACATTGGTGAAATTTGATCTATACCATATTCAGAGCTCTATATTGTATGGAGGATGCAGTGTTAGAGACATAATCTTATTCTTTACCACCCATGAATTCATATCCCCAAATGTATCACACAGAAAGGGATACCAATTGTCTCATAAGGCTATAATTAAAGGCACTTTGAGAATTTGGTATTAAAATTAATATTCCATATTTCTGCAAATAAATATGCAACATAAGGACATTAATAATCACCTGTCTCTATTATTCATCTGAAATTTCCCAAATATGCTGTTATAAAATACCAAGCAGATCCAAGTACTTAGTGAAAGACTGGTTTGATCTTGAATTCGGCTGGCTTGATTACATTTTTTAAAACTTTCTGTACTTATCTATGAAATTTGACAAGAGAAAATGCATAGGATTCCCATGTATTTCTCATCTGGGTCCTTATCAGAAATTTAAATCTTCCATATATCCATCAAAAGTTGTAGGAATGTCCTAGAACGTTTGGTACAGGTGTTATATTAAAATTTTAAAAAATATGACGCAGCTCACAATCTTATTCATCCGGTAATCTTGCAGATCCCTCTTGTAGTAAGGGCTGCAAATGTATCTTTAAAAGAGCTGTATTTCCAATGAGGCTGCAATTATTTTTAAAATATGAAACTATTTTGTTTTATGACAACTGCCCATTTGTCTGGCTTATTTAGAGGCTTATTCCATAGGAAAGAAAACATAAGAGAGATGTGAGACTTTGTTTTTGATCAGGTTTTTGTTCCACTCTGCTTTACATGGTGCATGTGTGTTCATGCATATGTATATTCATGTGTTCATATATCAAGAGTTTTTTCTTAAGAATAGCAGTTCTTCCCTTTGGAACAGAAAACAGCACAACTCCATGGAGAAGGTACCCAGGATAAGAATGGAAACCAAGTATGTAAAAGCCAAGTTCAGGTTTTGGGAAGAAGAGCCCTTCCTGGTATATCTTGCTTTTACTGTAAAAAAAAAATTAACTATTATCTTACTTTTTTTTTAAGTAAAGGGAGAGAGTTAGCATTCATATGCCACATTAAACAACGTAGAAAGATGCACCTGCACCTGCCTCACAGTTCCCGCCTGCTTCATGAATGCATTGTGTATCTTTGCAAACTAAATATGTTTAATCAAATACTGAAGTTTTTATTCAAATTGCCAAAGAAACAGACAGCTAGTTGTTTTACAGCATGATCTTCCTTGTCAGGCACCCTCTTTGCATCTCAAGAAAAGTAGCCTTGTTCAGCCTCGGGGCATTTGCATACAGAATATTAAGCCACAACAGTAGATTGTGGGTGTAGTTTTGTTATTGTAATACATCTATTTTTCTTCCCAAGTAAAGACTGTAATCTTTACCTTTGTAGAAAGTAGTTTTCTAACATTGAAAAACTTTGAAAGTCAGGCAGATAATTCCTCAGCAAGATGAGACTGTTTCAGTACAGAGTATTTAGAAGCCATACTAAGAAGCAGCAACATTTAACAAATGGCAGTGCTTTGATCGGGGCTATTTCAGAGTAAAATAAAATCACTTGCAGTAAATGCATGGCTACTATACAGTTAATCCTCAACTCGCGACCACAACCGAGCCCAACATGTTGTTAAGTGAGAAATTATGTTAGATGAGTTTTGCCCCATTTTATGACTTTTCTCACCACATTTGTTAAGTGTATCATTGCAGTTTTTAAATTAGTAACACGCTTTTAAATTAATCTGGTTTCCCCATTGACTTTGCTTGTCAGAAGGTAGCAAAAAGAGACCACATGACACTGCAACTGTCATAAGTGTGAGTCAGTTGTCAAGCATCCAAATGTACGTCATGTGACCATAGGGATGCTGCAAGGGTCAGAAATATGAGAAATGGCCATAAGTCACTTTTTTCAGTGCCATTGTAACTTTGAATGGTCACTAAATGAACTGTTATAAGTCCAGGACCACCTGTACATCACCCAATGTATTTTGATTAAATCAACAGAAGCTTTTTTCCGGTATATTATTAATCCTAATCCTAAATACAAACTCAATGTCTAAAAATTTGGACATGCATTGAATCAAGCAGATAATACATATTGGAAGCACTGGTCTGCTCCTATATTCATATTTCTTTTTCTTTTCCTCTCTCTTTGTGTATGTGTATATGCATGTGTATATTGTGTGTATGTATATATATTTAACAGGTAACCTTTGAGAGGATTTTAAAGGGAAGGGATAAAAATAAAGATCTCTTCTTGTAGCAATTCTGACGAGGAAGCTTCCAGTTGGAGAAAAAAAAAATATTGCCACATCCTACCCTCATGCTTTATCTCCAAACATCTCAAATCAGGAGGAACAATCTATCTTGTAAAGAAAAAAAAAAAAGAGCTACAATGATACATATATGTATCTCCTTCTTCCTTTAATTTTTTTTTCTTTTTCCCTGTTCTTCACATCTCCCTTTCTGCTGCTGCTGCTGTTCTAAGCAGAAATACATTATGCTTTGTAAATATATAACAATCAGATCCTCGGGTTGTTTGAACACTGTTTTAGTTCAGCTGCAGTACACGGCTCCTCTGATCTTTTATGTTCCTGAGCAGATGTCTTTCATTAATTTATGGATTTATCATCTTTTCTTTTCTTTACCCCTCCCCCCCTTTTTTTACACCTGGCAGCTGGTTCAGGTTTCAGCAGTTACTGTCTTTTGCATTAGACATACAATTGAATGTCATCTGTCTTCACAAAGCTATGGCAGAGTACTGAGGCAAGCAACATCAGCTGTTGGGGCAGAGCGTGTTTGCCTTCTCCTGGCTTTTTTGTCCTTCCTGCTTTCCTACCTCTTTTCTCTCTCCTCCCTCCCCTCCCCTTACCTCCTTAATATTTATTTGTGCTCATTTTCTTTCCTGGCCTTGAATGGAGCTTAGCTCGTGTTCGGTACAGCTGTATGTTTACTGAATCTATTCCATCATGACTCATTGTGCGTGTGTAAGTATCCTAGAAACAGGCAGTGCTTTCTTGGAAGAACGGTTGCTTTTCAGCACAAGCACTTAAAAGGAAAATTAACCAATTGGTCAACTCAGTTTTAGCAAAGGGTCATCTCACTATTGGCCTTTAAGTGTTTTGCTATCTATTTTTAATAGTTGCTATTAGTGAGGCTTTTTAACAATAATGTCATTTCTGAAACAAAGTATTTTGAAAAACAAAACCAAAAAAAAAAAAAAATCCCCCAGCAAAATAAGATTGCATTAAAAGTGCTGGGCAAGGTTTTGAAAAACCAAATAAAAATAAAATAAAATTGGAATTTGCTCATGACATATATTTTGTGGAATCTTAATAATCCCACAGCATTAAAAGAATTTAGATATGTTTATGATTAGAATATTGAAATGTCTGGGTTCTGATACCCATGTGGTCAATAAAATATACAATTGATTTTGGATCAAACTACCATCCTTCTGTTTAATCTACCCTTATAGGCTGGTTTGAGGATATATGGAAAGTAACCTACAGATCAGTCTGAGTTCCTTTCAGAAGAAACAAGATACAAACAAAAATAATGAAACAATAACAACAGCCGTTACTTCGCTAGGAACCTCTACTGGCAAAGATTATTGAAATGAATGAGAGCCATGTGAGAAAACATTCGTTTTCTTGTGTGCCTGTCATTTGTTAAAATGGATCTGCTTCGGAAAAATTCCCAACAAATGGTTTCCGAGGTTAATTGCCTCACAATTAATTGTTATTTAAGGGTGAGAACATACCCACGTTTATGCACGTGTGTGAATACATTTCCCTTCCCCTCAGTGCAGTTGCATAATAAAATGGATTCTATTCGAAAACTTTTTATTTGTCCATAGCCCATATTGCTATTGTAGGTGGTGACAGCTTGCCAATTTTATTTTACATGTACATTTTGAGAGATGGCAGAAAGGCATTAATGCTCCTTTAGTTTTCTCTGTCAAACTAATGGAGGTCCTTTAAACTCTTCTTCTGGCACAAAATGTATGTCCATCATAAGTTATCTTTTTTTCAAGTTTTGAGCATGGTCTGCAATGTGCTTATGCAAACCAGCAACCTTAAAAGATTGGGATTTTTTAAAAAAGAAATTAAGCCATTTGCCAACAGAACAAACGAATACAATTTGCATCCACTTCATGTTTCAAAAATTCTACAAACTACTGTTTTTTGTTTTTTTTAAAAAAAAAATTGATCCAAATCAACAACCTATAAACAGTACAAAGTTAATTGTGGTACACTGTCAATTGTATCAGGGAACTTGACAAATATTGGCTTTTAATATTTTTTTTCACCGTGTTGTTAGTGAAAGTGCTTCAATTTCTGGATCACTTTGAATTTGTTTGACCTTTCCCTGCCTTGCAGTGTGCTATTTAATAAATGACATATTTATATGTGCATACTGACTGTCTTTAAGGGAGACAGTCTTCCAAGAAGCTACTGGGAGCAATCTTAATTGACCTTGTGGGGCCACGTTGACTTTTGTCATGTGCTTCTTCATTTCTGATACATTATAAAGCCATTAATTTACAGAGGAAATGGCAGGGCCAGCCTGCTTCACAGATGTGACCAAAACTGCCCTAGCACAGAGTACACAAAAGAGTGCCAAGAAGAAGTAAGGGGGGGTGGGGAGGGAGGAGCACCAAAATGCCTGGATTGTTATAGTTAGTTCCATATTCTCCTGGGAACTCTTTTGATTGTTCAGTTTGTAGACCTGAAAGGTAACAATGTTCAGAAAACAGATGACCCCATATACTTTGGTGTATTGCTAGAAGAAAGTTTCTGTTGGTATTTTCTGCATAACGTTCCTGTGAACAATGTGATGCGTAAGGAAAAGGAAAGTGTGTAAGGAAAGAGGAATTTTTACATGCACATATTTGCATATTTGTTTTCCTAGCAACAAATGAACATGCATGTTTGCAAATTTTACAATTGAGATATTTCTTCCACCAATTCTTCTTCCCAACAAGGAGAAATCTTATCCATATTTTACTGTGTTGAATAGGAACTATGCTTAAGGAATTGTGCCACCTGAGATCTCTAAGTTATACCCTAGGCTCAGATTCATAATTTTCCCCTTCCTAAGTAATTGCATATTATGCTAACTGAATACTAATTTAGTAGAAATACAATTATTCCAGGAGAACTTTGTTAGCCCTTAATATTGAGAGCTGTCATTCAAACCAAATATTTTTCCTTAACTCATTTTGTCCTACATGCAGGAAGGTTTGTCACCAAACCACTTAAAAAAGGCCAAGCTTATGTTCTTTTATACTCGGTACCCAAGTTCCAATATGCTGAAAACCTACTTCTCAGATGTAAAGGTAGGAAATGCCAATTTAATGTTTATTCTCTTCCTATTGATTGCATGTTTGAATTTCTTGAATGCCTATTAATTTTCATTTAATTCTGCTAATAAAATATGCTGACAAAGTTTTATAAACTCCCTTCCTTCCTTCCTTCCTTCCTTCCTTCCTTCCTTCCTTCCTTCCTTCCTTCCTTCCTTCCTTCAATTTACATATGTATTTATGAATTGTACTTTCTTTCTAATGTTTCTCTCTGCCCTCAAATATGACATGGATATTAGAAAAAAGAAATAAAATGCTGAAAATTTCTACTAGTGGCATTAGTTTACTATCTAAGGGCATTTTGGAGAACAGATTTAAAATTCTCCTTTAATTTTTCCATTGCAGGCATGTTTCTAATATGCTGCTTATATTAGTGCCCACTCCGGAGGTCCCTTTTTCTTCCATCAAAAAGGAATGCAACATTGAAATTCTCCATGCAGTAGCTGCTTAAAAACAAAAGTGATGATTGTCTCTTATTTACAACTTAATTTGTTGTTGATGCAGAGTACACTGAACATAAGGAGGATGAATAAACTGACAGATTCAGGCCACATTATTCAAATGAGAATATGAAAGCTGTCGACGTACAGCTGCATCCTCCCCTCATTCTAAGAATATTAGGACCTCCTGATATTTTTTTTCCTAAAGTAATTGTTTCTTCACATCAACTTGATTTTTTTTGTGTTAATCATCTTTTTTTTTTTTAAACTAGTTTGGGTTCCAATTATTATAATGACATACATGGAATAATTTTGAAAACCTTTAAAAATAAACATCATATTAATTTAAATTTGCCGTATTCAAATTCTTCTTGTTCTGTCCCTTTCTCTGCAAAATGCTCTGCATGTTTAACTCTATTCCCACCTCCAGACGCTAGCAAATCTGGATTTGTAAGAATGGCCTGCTTCTATAATAGAGCAGGTTTACGGTTTTCTCCTTATGTGCCCTTCTAAAATAAAACAGGTATTTTAAGTAGGGGTTTTCCTTCTTTTTATTAGCCCTCATATTTTATTAATTGGTTTAATAAACTAAACCTCAAAACTGTATTTAATGTAACTAAAATTGTGTTTAATTTAACCATTGCTGTCCTAGTCTTGTTAATATCATTCTTTGTGCTAGATTAATATATGGTTTTTTGTTTGTTTGTTTGCATGGTACATAGAGTTAACCTATTCTGTCCAATGAGAAATTCTGGAGAAACTGATTTAGCCGGCTGTGATAATACTTTGAAAAGCTGTTTGATTAGAAAGTGAACCAGTGAAGGTGTATAGAATAAACGTGTCTAGGATGGTCAGTGACCACTCCACATTGGCCATTCAGGCCTCTTAAAAATGTTTTGTCCTATATACTTAACCCACACCTGATGATTGTCTCTGAACTTTGTGCAACGAACTGAAGAAAAACAATGCTTCTGTGGAAGTATTATCTGCAATGTAACAATGCAAAGGATCTCTGTGGAGATTTCAAGCCATCGCTACAGCTTGATCTCAGTATGGCTTGAGAGAACCTCATGAGGACTCTCTTAAATGTTCTGTTTTGTAGTGGATGCTAATTCAAGCAGTTGCACAGAAGCATTTCACTAGTATTTGGTGCCTGTTGTTTTTTTCAGCATGTGACAACCGAACTCAGTCTTCTTACAATGTTGCCAAGTTTATATGAAACATTTTGATGTTATGCCACCTTATATTTATATAGCATCATTCATCCAGAAGAAGCCCAAAGTGCTTTACAAACAGCCAATATAGGGATCATTCACCCACCACAGAAAGGCAACCGCTTCCGTGGTGGAAGGCAACAGCCATTCGGGGTCAGCAACATCACACACCAGTAGATGTAAATATTAGATCCATTCCTCTTTTCTTGGGGAGTGGGGTTGGAGGGTGGGTTTCCACGTTGATTCATTTGGGATGTTTATTTTATGTAACAGTTCTTGACTGAAATCAGCTTCTCTTTTGATTTGCTCTGCAGATTTGTTCAGACTGACCTTGGGTTTAGCTCCTGGTTCATATAGGCAATCTACAGAGTAGAATCTTGTGTAATTGTGCCCATCATTTCCTTTTTTTTCTCTGTCTCAATCTCTCGTCTGTGTGAATGTTTCTGTGTTTAGATAGAAAGATAGATGGTTTTTTTTAAAAAATAACAAGCTGTCGAGGTAGGAAATTATCTCAAATATGACAGCAATCTTTGCATTCTCAAATTAAAGAAAAAGTGAGAAATCTAGTAGCCTAATGGAATATGTAGTACAATAATCATGAATACTACAAATGGGGTGAAAAATACAAGAAGGTGATTTTTGTTGGTTTTGCTAGATCTCCTTAGGAATTATTCTAGATTATTTACTTCCATGTATAAATCAATAAATTCAGCCATAAGTGCCCAAGCTAGATAGGACATATAGGAGCTGGTATCCAACAAAATCTGAAGAGCCACAGGTTCTATCTTTATAATGAAATACTGAATTGAAATGTTCATTTCAAAGCTCTATTAACCGAGATTCAAATGAAGGTTCCATATCACTCAATAGACAGAGCTTAGAATGAGCAGAATCTGTGCAATGCTGAAAGATTGGCATTGCTTTTGAATAGGCTTTTCTATGTGTAAGAGGGCAAAAAAGTCATATGATCTAAAAAATAGCTTGGGGGCCCATGATGAGTTTCTTTTCATGTTGTTTTGTTTGAAAGTAAAATGCTATGACGCCATTCATATGCCATGGTCTATACATGGTCTTAATGCAGTATTGTGCATTCGCTACAGACAATTCCTGTTGAACCCAAAATGGATACCATGCCCCAATAACTTTAATATCAGCTCATTAGCCAAACCATATGAAACAATGTTAATTTAAAAAGTAATGGAAAATTGACAGTACAAAAGAGTATAATTTATTACTTATGTCTAATGGCAAGGAAATAAATCATAATTTCCACACAAAGTGTTTGGGAGATAATTATTTACGGTAGCATATGTTACTTCTCTACAATCTAATAATTCCAAGTGTGATCCTGGAAATGTTTAATCTTAACACATCTGGAAGACACCATATTGAGAAATTTATATGATGCACTAATCATTATTTCAGCAAACTATCCCTAACTGATCTAGGGTATATAATGTGGTTGTGAGCATTCCCTTCATGCAAGAATAACTAAGTAAAAGACATAAGATCACATTTTGTTAATCTTCTATAGTAAAATGTTCTGTAGCAAGATTTTTCAACTGAGTTTTACAACTACTGAATTCCTTACTAGTACAGCAATATAAATACAAATAAATTGTCAGATACACGGGTAGTTTGTTGTGAGAGCAGAAGCTCAGTATAAATTTAACTATCAATTTAAGTATCACATGTAAAGGAAAAAAGGATAAAAATTAGGTTGAACTAGAGAAGTCCCTTTAACCATATAAGGTCTGGTCTTACTATTAGTCAGAATTAGGTAACCATTTTGAGGAGATAATCTTATTTACTTAGTTATTTTGAAACGACATAAAATTGTTAGGCATTTAATTTATTATTTATTATTACATTTTTATATTCAGAAAGGGAAATAAATGCCTACGGCAAAAAATTAGCTTTCTGTTGTATACATCTTGTGTTGATGATAGAGTGTCATTTGCTTCTCTGCCTCAGGCATCAGCATATCTTGGGCTATGAAAATCAAGTTTTTATGGTAGAGAAAAATATTTGCCTTCAATGTGGTGCAATTATTGGAATCACTTTAAAAGGAAGGAATTTAAAAATTGCTAACAATATATTACAGCAGAACTTGAAAATGTTTTATCATCAATTGTGACTATAAAAACTAGAAGTTGGGGTGTTGGATGGATGCGTTGGTTGGTTTTTTGCAATTCATGGGTAGAGTTCCAGGAAGTCATAGACTGGTTTTCCATATGTAGGAACTCGCCATCAAACATTGCTTTCAAAACCCATTAAAAATTCATTCCAAAAAATCAGAAAATCTTTCAGGTCATTTCTCATACAACATGAGCTTGAGTTGGAACCAAATGCTTGGAAAATATACAAGGGCTCTTTGGATCACAGCCCACACACTGCAATTTATCCTAATATGTTGCACAATAAATGTACAAAGTCCCGTTCAAAGCCATGTGCTGGCCTATGCAGGTCCTATATTTAAAGCAACTTAGTTTAAATCAAAGATAATTTAACAAACTTTATGAAATAATGGAGTATTTTCCATAAAAATAGACCCAACACATTTATTTGAAAATAAATTCAAATTGTTTCAGGGGATCAATTGTACTTAGAATTCTGAGAAATGTTCTTTGAGTCATAATGCACATATGCACTGTGACTTTTCCCCCTTATTTTAGATAAAGAGCTAAACTAAATAGAGCCGAATAAGATGCAACCACCATTTTTAACTTGAGGTGAACATGTTCTTCTTAATTGGTATTATAAAAAGAAATACCAGCTGTATCCAGTTCTTTCGCTCCACTTGGTGCCGACTTTAATGTGTAAACTAATAATTCTTAGACTGCTAAATACAACAGATTCAGTGTCATTTTAGCTTTGAAGAACGGGAGCTTCCAGGCTTTTCAACTCAGCGTGTTAAATGATGTATCTCATTCCTTCCACCCCTTGAGTCAACTGCTGCCTAGCCAGCTTAAGGTGTCAGATTGATTTGTTTTATACATCTTTTGACCATGCTCATTGAATATTTAGGAAGTTTCTTCAGCCCATATTGAGGCTGAGGTATCCCGTGGGAAGCATTAATCAAAGTCACAGAGACTCTTACACTGTGGAAGCACAGACTCTTTATTGTAGCGATTAGTTTTTGCAGTAACACATTAACGCACTACAGAGCTTTTCTTTTATAGAACAATTGATCCCTTTCTTGTACTCTGCTGCAGAAAGGGGGGGGGTGTCATGAAATAATTAACTCTTTAAAGTTTGGCAATTTAAAGAAGCCTAATGTATCTTTACTAAAATGTTGAGGCAAGGGCAGAGGTGTATGTGCGTGCATGTTTGTCTATGTATGTATGTGTCTGTCTATCTTCCACATGCATTTGTGTTAACTTATCCTTCAAATGTTTTTAAATTATTATCTTTGTTTCTTTAGTGGTTATGTATGTAATTGCTCCATGTGTTATATTTCTATTGTTTTTAGTTCTTCCCCCTCCCCATTTTCATGTCTCAACAATAAATATTAAATCTTCCTTTGTATCCTGTTGCTAAATAATGATATGTGTGCACCTACTTTTTTTGTTTTTGCTATCCACATTCACGACCATTTAGGGTGGGGTGGGGGGAGTCCTCTTTCTATTTTTCCTCTCTCCAGAACTCTTGTCCATATGAGACAATGTCTTGTAACAATGCAAGAGTCTAATCTCCATGTCAAAGCAATTTTCATTCCCCAGTGCACACCCTGCTATCATTTTGTAATGTTTTGTTTCTTATTCTAAAAGAATTAAAAAGGAACAGTAAGCTGTCACAGGGGCCTGTAGTCCTTATCTCAGTGTCTGGAAATTTGGACAGTGTATTTTACTACTGAGATAAAATGGAAAGAACTCCAAGTTCAGCAAATCGTAATGGGTTTAAGTTCTATTGAAATCGGTAACCAGAAGATCAGATAACAGGGGTCCTTCAGTTGTCTTTTTAATCAGGTTCCCCGCAAGGGCTGAATAGAGACAGAGCAGACACACAGTGAAAATATAATTCTTGGATAGGTTAAGTACATGTTTGAACTCTTGCAAGCAGAAGCGATTTGATGATGACTTAATCATTTTCTGGTCAATTATCTGTAAGGACCCTTGCAACTGCATGGCAATTATGATGCAAGTTGGCCTTTTGGGAGAAACACCAGTCTCTCTGCTTCTGTTTCCTTGTTGCTTAGATTCTCTGCCATAAATTTTCATTCGTTTATTATCTTTGCTAGCATGGAAACAACTTTCTGTGTAGTAATTACAGCCCCAATGCACACTTTAGCTGTCATCTTGTTGGAGGCCTGGATGTCCTCATGGCCAGCATTTGATAAGTGTTCTTTGTTGATTTTTGATTAATGCACATCTCTTTCTGGGGGCCAGGGGAAGTGAATGCCTGTGATGACAAAAGGCAGGGGATAGTATATCAGCTTGCCTGATATATAGCTATGGATTTATTGGCTTTAACTTGGCAAGTTGAGTTGCATCTGTCCTTTACACATAGAAGAGGCTGTCAATAAGAGGGTATCAGCTGCAGCATAGCCTAAATGACATCTTCAGTTCAAAGGTCATAGGAAATAGTAAGAAAACTCATCCTGAAAGATACCAACATTTTTCATGCTAGCTTTATTCCCTATGAGTTAAGGTGATGCATTACTGAGCTAACAAAATTTAAATTTTATATGCAGAAGGACAAAATTTGATATGTTCCCACATTATTCTAATCAGAAAAGTATGTTCTCTGATCTGCCTTACATTTGCATCATTTAACTTTCAAAATCAAAATCTATAATATTATACAATGTTCAACTCTTATTAATTGGGGAACCATAAAAAATGACATAATAGGCAGCTCATGTTTTTTCCTTTACCCTATACATCATTCCATAAATGTCCTCAGTAGGATCTTGTATTAATTTACTATTGATAGTGATGCTTTGGCTATTGTACAAAGCTTGAAAATCCAAGGCACCTGCTAGGTTAAGTGCCAGAATCTTGATAGTGGTGCCTAGAAATCTTGAAATATTTTCCATGCCTGATGCTGTGTCTAGTAGAACAGTAGTGCATTGGATAGCAACTTCAGGAATGAGACTCAAAGAGTATTTTGCTATTTAAAAGTTTGGTGCAATATTTTTATATCATCTGACTCAACCTCTTGTATCTCCTTATCCCTCAGGTTTAAAAGCTTTTGAAGATGAGCTTTGTGAGAGTAGGGAAGAGGAAGGGATGTAAGAATGCTGTGGGGAGGAAAAGGAGGAAATGTCAATGATCTAATCCTTTGTACTCTTTACACTTTAACAGTTCAACAGATGCATTACTTCTCAGCTCATCAAGTGGTTTAGCAATTTTCGTGAGTTCTACTACATTCAGATGGAGAAGTATGCACGTCAAGCCATCAATGATGGTGTAACAAGCACTGAAGAGCTGTCTATAACCAGAGACTGTGAGCTATACAGAGCCCTCAACATGCACTACAATAAAGCAAATGACTTTGAGGTACGCACTGATCTTTCTATTCCCTCTTCCCCTGGGTTTACGGATAATTGGGGTGGGGAAACAACTACAGGATTTCATAGTATTTTCATTTGTCTCTTCATTGGATATAGCTCATCTTGGGTAATGATGAAATGGGTCCATAAAGACAAATCTAATTAGCCAGAATATGGGAAAGGCACAGTTTTGGTGATTTCACTTCCTTCTTCCTTTCCAACATTTTCTATTTGAATGCCAGATAAGTGTGGTTATATTATTATCTAAAAGGCCAGTCTTCATGAGCTTTTCTTGGAAATGAATATATTGAGTGGGGAAAATGCAACTCATTTGCAAAATAAATAAAGAAACATAAGGCAGAAAAGGTTGGTTGTCCTTCAGTTCCATCAAAATCGTTGGAGAATTCTATTGAAATTTCTGGAATACATTCTGCTGCTTGTTGACTTTCAATGTAAAAGTTCCTTATAAGCTAATCATCAGCTAGCATGAGTTAGCCACTGAGGGAACAGCTCAGCAGGTTTTGTTGTTAATGTGCTGACCCATAGTAGCAAATTCCTCAGTGCTGACAGTGCCATTTTGCTACATCCAGATAGATTCATGCAGAGATAAGGCAAGAGGAGTGTTCTGGGAGTTGTAAGGGTATGGCCCTGAGGTCTTCTGGCAGTATATTAACATGAACTAATCAACATGTTAAATATTGTATTTATTGTACAATATTGTAAACATGTACAATGCTATATTGGAATTTAAGCTTCGCAATAAGGTAGTCAGAAGGTGATATTGATTCTGTTCTGTTCTTAATGCAGATAGGGTATGTGTTAGGCATTAAACTTTCTCTGAAACTTTTCTCTTTCAAATTGGTGGCCATCATCAATATATCTGAAATTTTATATGTATGTTGTTATTCTTATATGTAATTATTTTTGCTACCGAGATTTAAATTGCTAAGATTGAAATGGATAACTTTGCAAGCCCAATTCAAAACTTTGTTTTAAGAACAGCCGATACATTTCATATTTTCTACCCATGTGGTTTCCTTGATAAAAATATAGGAAAGATATTTCTTCTTTCCTATAGTAGCCTTCTTTCACATAGTATTAACTGATGTCCATGCCATTGTCACTAAAGTGATCATCTGATTCCAGGGTCTTTCTATATTGCTGCATTTCAATATAGGTGCCTGGATCAACAACAACTTGATGACACTTGATCAATGATTATTTTCATAAAAGAAAAAAGGATAAAGCTATTAATTAAAAAGAAAAGGATGGAGGAAGTTATAGTGCAAATTTCATTTGCAATTTTACTAATTTAAAATGGTCTCAGTGCATGTAGCATTTAAGGTAGCACAGTGCAATGTAGTCAATCACATATAATTGAATTTGAATGATATTTATACATAAATTTCTCCTACTTTATGATCTTACAATTATCAACTGTGCTTCTCTTGAGGATCAAACCTGAAAAGTGAAATCAAAATATGTTCTTTGTTTTTCAAGAGAGCATGCTTATAATTTTTAATAATAATATAAACTTCGGATGAATTGTTTTGTTTTGTTTCACAACTTGCAGGACCATCTATTGCTCTATTTTCTTAACTTTTCAACAGGGTATTTTTTTATACCAATACCTAGCATAAATAGCTAATGCTTCTTCATGGCACAGCCTAAACCAAAAATGCTGAAGTTACATCAGTATAAAGGTCACGCAAAGTAAGTAGGTCCTTCAGGACCTATTATGGGGGGGGGGGGGCAGTTAAAGTATAAATAGCCTTTAACCCACAAAACTCAGAACCATTCAAATAATTTGTTCCTACCCGCTTAAGGGAGCTCTGAAAACGCTAATGGAGGCAGCACTGTTGTTCAAGTCACATTATTTGCCTCAGTGATCTAAACCATGGAACTTTCCACTGAAGATATGACTGACCACTTTGTCTCATAGTTTTTTCAGAGGGTTTTTTACCCAAGATTCCCTGATTCTAATTTTTATATTGCTTGCTTTGTGGTAGATAGGTCCCAAAGTAGAAGTTGGTGGCCAATTACTATGATCTTATATGACTACAAACCATTATGAGAAAAGGCCAAAATCAAAAGTAAGACCACTCCCTTTTTTTCCTTCCCTTCCCCTTCCCTTCCCTTCCCTCCCCTCCTATCCCACCCCATCCTATCAAATAGAAAAAGGACAGCTCAGAGTATAACAATGATACCATTTTAAGATCAAATACATTTCTCAGGAGATTGAGTATAGCCAGCTATAGCTGTGTCCACAGAATACCAAACACTTTTTAAAAAGAAACAGCTATGACTTCTTTTTTAATAACTAAATGAATACTAACTAGTTTTCATCTGTTGAAACAGAGTTTTACTTGGCTACGGAGTTTAATCACATTTGCATTGTAAAAGTATAGCTAGCAGGTATACTCAGCTTCTACCTGTTCATAGAACACTATTCCATAGAATATAGTTGAAAAAATAATGTGTTCACAAGTCTCCTGTTTTCCACCTACCTTACTTATCTTTTTAATCCTGATCTGATATTCGACTTGCAACTGGGTTTTCTGCAAGGAGAAGCAATCATAGAGTTTTTCAGTGCAAATCCAGAGTGTCTAATACTATAGGTTTTGTATAGGGCAGATGTTGTTGCTGGACACTGCAATAATCAAAAGCTTTAATAAAGATGACATTTTTCTGAATTTGTGACCAATGCTAGCATATCTAGGCTGAAAAAAAATCTGGATGACCACCTACTTCCTTGTTGTTATTTATTGGTTGTTCAGAATTCTGCAGTTAAAATATAATAGTTCTGATGAGAATGGACCTACAATATTCATAAGTCAGAAAATATAGAGAGAAGAACTGGGAGGAGAATGTTGATGTTAGCTTTCCTTCCTGTAACCTCACTTATATCAAAGTAACTAGATAGAAGAGGACACTTTCTATGTATACAAAATGCATGTGTGCATAATTTATGCCCATGTACATACAGATGACTTTGTGGGGGATGACCCACTACCCATTATGTGCAACCTTCAGAGATGAAACAATTGTGTAAAATAAAAGCTGTATTCATTACTTGGCAGGATTTATTCTAAAAATAACTCTTCCGTGTGAAAATGATACAAGATTATATTTAACTAAATACTGAAATGCCATTTTTTTTGTCTTTGACCTACTCATATAATATATCCTTTGCTTCAGTTTCAGGCAAAGAAATTTTAATTTCTTTTTTTTTAAATAAAGCAAATCCTAGACTGTAATGTAGAATTCACTATATTAAATACTATTTATTCTCTTTTTATATATGCTGCCTGCCTTAAACTATCATAAGGTAGCATGCATTTTTCTTCCTCCTCCCTTATTTTATTCTTATGATCCTGTGAAGTAGATTAGAAACAAGGATTGACTTCAAGTCATCCAGAGAATTTCATGAATGAGAGATTTGAACTTTGTCTCATGAAGATATAGTTCCAGTAACCCACAATGCAAGTATTTTTACTGGAACTTAAATGCTTAAATACATGGCACAGATTTGCCATTACTATTTTCAAATATGCAGTTCTTTTACATGGCAATTTGCTTTTTAAAAAAGGATACCTGCAATTGTCCTAAGGAGACTGTTAATGCATATCACTGAATCTGGAAGTATGCATTCTTGCCACATCGGCAGAAATTGGATCTGAATACTCTGAGCAAAGGGAGCATTTTCTATATTTAGCATCATCAAAGTTTCTCCCCCTTATTCTTTTATTGCTAATCTTTTAACACAATTGAGGCCTGATATGCATTCCATTTTAAATAGCATAAATGCTTTTTACTTCTTCTTCTATTGCCAAATTAATATTCATAATATATATCTTAATGCAATATTAAAGAAATAAGGATATAAGTAAGTAGGTGTGTATCTCAGAATCACAAAAATCTTTCATAAAGTCAGGTCTTGAGCATCTGTAAGTAGCCACAATATGTGTCATGAATGGCATGGATTACATAATTCACATGAGAGGAGTGATGCAGATTTGTGTTGATTGCATGATACTATGACATACAAAAGCTTTCTTACTGCAAATATCAATAACTTAAGTAAGTTACTGTATTAACAAGTCAAATGCTTCATTTCTTTCTTTTCCCTTTTGACTTTATCAGAAGAGACTCAGAATTATAGTTGCAAGAAGATAAGGACATAGTAGCTTTAATAAGTGACCTTTGTGACTGCTCATTATAGTTAAGTGAGGAATTTGCAAAACTACAAAATAACAGAAACTCCATGAAATTTAAGGAAACATTTCCTCCTTTCTGACTCAAATTTGGTAACTGAGTTTCTGTGTTTGAGAAGAACATTTTTGTCCATCATAGGGAATTGCTTATCAAAAATAATAAAGCTTCTGTGATCTCCAGGCCAATTCATGTATGTTATATCATAGATAGAATACAAATATCGAAACATACAGCATCTTTGAACTACACAATAACAGAGATTTATTACTCAATCACAAGTGTGACTCTAGGCAGCTTGCATGGTATAAATAAAATTATTAAAAATGTATACCAAGGTGTCATAATTTTCACAATTGTGAAGGTAATGAAGTTTCCTTTACAAAGTCAGTTCTTGTTGATCCAGTGACTTGTTTGTACTTTTCATAATCAGTTGACAGGTTTTCCCCACTCCTGCCTTCTAATCTGTTTAACAATTGGAGATGCTACAGACAGAATCTAACTTCATACATAGAAGTGCTTACTCAGTCTATGGCTCCAGAGGTACTGGCAGCTTCTGAAAGCTTTGCATACAGCCTCCAGTCCTCCTGCCAAAAACAAGATAGTTAATAGTACTAATATATTTTATTTAAATTAAATCAAATGTAACTTTTGTGTGCCCCTGCCCATTTCTTTTCCCACCCACTTGTTAAGCACAAAAACAATAATGCTATTACTTCAACACTTTTAAAATATGCAGAGTTTATTACAGCAATATAGTAACATAAGTAATATATATTGTATATATACTATACAACATTGTGTTGCAGGATTTGAATTCTTTATTTAGTTTTTGCTATTATTAAGGAGGGGTTTGGAATATCTTTAAACATGAAGATAAAATGAAAAAAATTGTGAAACAATAAATTGAAAAGAGGCAGACTCAGGTTGCATATGTAGCTATAACAAATTAAACACTAAAATTCCATTAGAACTCCCCTACTTTTTCAACCATTGTACATGTCTTAAGCAGATTTGCAATGCAATGAAAACACATATATTTAAACATATTTTGAACATCTTTAGACTAAAAATGTTCATTTTCATATGCATTTATGTTCTCCAATAAATGGTTAGGATCTGAATGTGTTTTGGAGAGCTTTAAGTACTCTGAAAATAGTCTGCAATAGCTGTTACTTTTTATCTTTTAAAAAGTAGAAATAGGAAATATTAGAATTACAAGAAGTATGGAAGATTTTAAAATACAAATAGCTAGAAACTATATGACTTGAAAAAGGGTGAACCAAGGTAACTGATTTATTATGTCAATGCAAGCCAAATTTGAAAGTGAGAGAGACTCCTGCCTCTTTTAGATTTAAACATGTCATGATGTCAGGTTTAAGGCTATACTAAACATGAACCTCAACTTATCATGAATACTTATATGTATCATATACGCTGAAATGCATGTTGTTCAATAGCCACAGTGCTTTTAGGGTAATTTAACAGCAGTCATTTATTTCCTACATATTATTGTTATTATTCTTCTTCTTAAGAGCCCTGTTACCTGCACCAGAAAGTCATAAATCTCATATATTGAATATATTTTCCTTAATAAATTAATAATGGATAACATTGAGGTATAGAAAATTACAGACTGAATTTTTTTCAGCTGTTGGTTCCCCTTCTTTTCCATTAAAACCCATGCATATTGATACAGATTGTGACTATATCATGGAATTTTAGGGATTTTTTTTTTTTAGTATGAATCACTCTTCTGTCTGCTAATTATATTGCTATCCCCAAACTCTTACTAGGATAAGATATAAAAAGTATGCAAGGATGTGGTGGTATAAAGCATAAATTACTGTTTAAATAGAATCCTCCTAAACTGAACCAGGCTCAGCATATGATGGGAAAACACACACAACAGATACATACATATATCTACATATATTCAGACTTATTTGTTGATGACCAAATCTGATAAAGTTTTGAGTCAAAATGCTGTCTTGTTCGGATGTTTTCTCCCCTTGGAATAACGGTGTTCATTACTACATCGAAAGAGAGTCCAGATCTTTGGTTTGTTTGATTTGATGTGATTACATTTTATAACTCCTTACAATTCTCTCCCCCCACCCTTTGGTCATTGAGTTACATTTAAGCACAGCAAGATCAAGTTTTAAACCTCCTTACTCAACAGCTCTATTACTTATAATGCTCCATGACCTCTCTCAACATTCTTAAAGAAAAAGATACAGTGTAATGTCACTTTACTTGGCTTATTGTTCTTTGTTGAGGTGAACAAAGCATTTTCTACAGTGGTTATAGCACATAATTATACAGCTTTCAATGGTGGTGTCTTGGCACATATCAAAGTTCAGAAGAGCCTTTAGCAAGAAAAAAAAAGATGTTTGTGGCAGCCTAGCGAAGGTCTCATCTTTCCTTCAGAAAAGAGTTCAAGGCTCTTCTGTCAGGCTTCCCTACTTAGAGCTTTTTCTCCTCCTGCTTCATAAAGTTTAAAGGGGATTCAGTGGAGTTCTGTGATCTGTTTCCTTTGAAAGATTGTTCCTTTGCACAGAGAAGTCCTTTGACTTCAAGAGTTCACAGATTCATGTCTTTAGGTATCATATGTCTGACCTTATCAGTTACTCTATTTAATGTAGGAGAAAAAGTCTCAAACTCCTTTGTGTTTGTCTGTTTTTCTGCCTCTGTGAAGTGATTTGGTGGAGAGAGGGGAAGGGGAGGGGGAAGCAAAGAAAAAGACCATCCTTTTTAAAACGCCACTCTGAGGCTGTTTCCAGCTGTAACCTACCCTGTGGCTTTTTTGGAAGTGGGGGTGGGGGTGAGGGTGGAGAAGGCAGAAAAGGCGTGCTCTGCATTTGGAGAGTTTTGCAGTGATCATAGAAGGATACGTGGCCTGGCAGGCATTAAAGCTCCTTATTCTTTGTCTCCTCGCTCTTGTGCCCCGAGTCCTGCTCGCCCACAGGTTCTTTGGGTTGTTTTGGGTGCCCAACCGGCAATGCCGTTGAACAAACAGGGCAAGCCAGGTCTAGACATCTGGGCTGCTGCAAGTTTCCTCTTGCATAGACCTCCTCCTAAGGCTTTCATAATTAATGGTTCCTCCAAGCTGAGGAAAGTTCAGAGACCAGGGCTATTGTCTGACCTTCAGTTCTCCTTCCTTCAGCTCTTTTTCTTCACACCAAAAGGGTTGTCAATAGAAGCCGAGAGCAAGGGTGCCTTTTCATAACTGCAGGTGACAGATGTTGCATTCGGCGGGAAACCTATCATTGTCTTGCCGCAATCTGTGGATTAAATGGCCTCGCAAAGTTCTGACAATCCTTCTCAGAACTGCCTTGCATTTCATAGGTGCTCCAGCAGAGCCATTTTGTGTGCTCTTCAGCAACTTTGATCGTTAGAACTTTTTCTCATGTTTTCTCACTCGGGTGCTTCTGAGGTAAAACATTGTGGCGCGTCTCCCATCCCATCTGCATTTTCTCAGGAGTAAGCCAATACAAGGGGATTTACTGCTGTGTAAGCACTATTTTGCTCTTATTTTTAGCATCCTTTCAAAATAGATTTGTGGTGGAAGGTGGCAGGGAAGAAATAATGGCTCATTAATGGAAGCAGTGGCCTGAGATAGATAGACAGGTAGACAGTTTCTCTGATAGGCTGCTTTCATAAATACTAGGGTTTAAATTCATTGTTATAGCCAAAATGCCATTGAAGTATCACAGAAAATATGGAGTTGCTTTACTATAGCTATGCTCTGAATTAATTGCCTGATTCCACATTCAAAGACAGAGTGGTGGTACTGCCCACTGGGAAATATTGTGTGTGTGTGTGTATGTATGTATATATGTATATATATATATATATATATATATATATATATATATATATATATATATATATATATATATATATATATATATATATATATATATATGTTTTTCTTCTAGCCATTAGTAAATATACCTGCCATTAGTAAATAGTTTACTTTCTCTGTCTGAAATACAGTAACTGAACTGAAGTAAGTCCAGTTGGTAAAGGATTGCACACATTATTGTTTTTTTGCTAGTTTTTTCAAAATTTAATTTTCCACAAAATTCTTCAGAGATCTCATCTGAGAAGATCACCCTCCAAATCGGAAGGGCCCACAAGTGGTTTGAATCAAGCAAGATGGCAGTTACTGCAGCACAATCAAAGCCTTGCCCTGTGTACTTTCAAGTGACATTGACATGCATAGAAAAAGGATGGGCTTGGATCACACTGCTGCAATTTCTATCTTGCCCCCACACCCCATGGACACTCTTGATCCAAATATTGTTTATAGAGAATGAACAACAGCCAAACAACCAAGATGGTTGGTTGCAGCTAAGCTACGTCACTGAATTTGCCTCTATAATTTACATAGAAATAATCCAATGTGCATGAAAATAGAACTATTTTCTTTGGTACATGGTTTCTTATACATGAGTAGTGACATATGGGAAAATGCTATCCAAATGCATTTACTATAAGTCACTAAACTATAGGGGCACAATTTAATTCTAAGAATAAAGGAAATGGTATCTTACAATGAAGGAACATAGCTGTCTTTCCTGCAGTTATCATAGCTGATCACACTATCAACGATAAATACTTTGCTATTCAGGTTTCCTGAGAAAAGTGCTCCTAATTAAAATTATAATAACCTAATAATATCTATTAAACAGCAAAGAACCAGAGTTTGCTAACCAGATTATTAATACTGTTTTACCTTCTGTGATTAATTTGGAATCCTCTGTGGCTTAATTATTTCAATGAGCAACAACATAACAGAACGATATACATATTTAGTTGTATTCCCTGGTGTATTTAGTAAACTAAGGTTTGGTCAGAAGAGAAGATATAAAAGTATATCCAAACAATATTAATACGGGTTGGAGCACAGTAGTAGTGTTCATATAACAATGAAGATTATATCAAGAAAACAGATTGGGGACAGGTATAACATTAAATAATGTATCAGATAAGCTGTCCATTCAAAAAATATATTTTTCCATGTGGAACTTTAGACATTTTGTTAAATTCCCATAATTACAGTAGGGAAATGGTTGCAAACTAGCTGGCTTAACACTAAGGCCGCAATCAAATGCTCACTTACCTGCAAAATTGCTCCCATCCCAGTTGAATTCAGTAGGATTTATTCCTGATTACACATGTATAAGAGCACACAGTCTGTACCTCTGAGCTCACTATGAATTGCAATTATATAAAGCTTTTTGCAACAGGTTTATCCGAGGGTTATTATTATTATTTTTTACTGTATGCAAAGCAAGCACTGCTAGCAGAGTGAAGCAAAATGGATCATAAAAATTTAAAGTTACTCAATTGAATTTTTCATGAGTCAGAAGTAAAAAAAGCCACTAGTGAAGCAAAGAGCTTTGCTTGGAATCTCCCTTGCAACTTAAATGCTGCATCACAGTAGTTACATACATGAGCAGATATTTTTGAATTCAGAGTTGTATAACTAAATAATGCCCAATCAATCTGTGGGGGAAATAAGGCTGGGGAAACCAAACATCAGCATTTCGCTTTCCAAAAGGACTTCAAAATTCTACAGAGCACGGCAATAAAGCATCAGTATTTCATTATTTTGCTATAAAACCCACAACGTATTATTTAACAATGTAATTATAGTAACATTTAGGCAGAATCCTGTACAAATAACAAGGATATTACTTAAGTAACTCTTATCAGGAATTTAGCTTGAAATAACTATTTGCCTATGGCGGGTCAATACGTTAATGAACATGGGATCAAGAAGCATGAATTTAGTGGAGCTTATACTTGTCTAACATAGGTAGGCATCCTGCAGTTCCAAGGGAAAGGAAAAGAAAAAGATGAAAAAATAGATTTGGGAGGATCTGAAATGGAAAATGGGATGAGAATACTTGGCATGCAATTAGCTGAGCCAAGAGTAGAATCCTTCCATATTATCCTGCTGGAAAACATGGGGTAAAATAGAATGGGATAACAACAAGAAAAAGAATAAAGAGATGGTCTCATCTATTATTTGAACCTGCCTAATATTAGTTCCAGTTCTGCTCAGTTTGATTGGCTACACCATCCCAAAAGGGAACGTGAGTATCTATAGTTGAGTTTCTCAACCTCGGCATCTTGAAGATGCTGGCTAGAAAATTCTGGGAACTGAATGTCAACCCTTCTTTAAGCTGTCAAGGTTGAAGAAATACTGTGCTCTATAGAAATAAGGTTCTCTGCTGTGAACATAATCACTAATTTACATAGTATGTTTTCCTTTTTAACATGTTTGAATCGGTAACTTGTAGTCACCGGTTAAATATAAAAATAAATTTATAAATATAAAAACATTTCCTGTAACTCTTTTTAAGTGCCATTTCTTTCAGTTGAACATGGTTAAATATTTTCTACTGAATTTCTATTATATTTTACTGAAAATAAACTTCCTTTAATAATTGCTGACTTTGGAAGTCCAATGATCTTATTAAATATATTGAAGTCAGAATTGCCCAGAATTTATGGCCTTGTAACTATAATTAAGATATAGTTTGGAAAATCATATTTTTAAAACTACTTGGAGTAGTCTTTATATATATATATATATATATATATATATATATATATATATATATATATATATATATATATATATATATATATATTAGTCTTTGATATATATTAGACATAAAATTATTTTCAATCCTTCATTCCCTTCCTTCTCTTCTCTCCTTGCCATCATTCATACAAAGAACTTGGCAAACATTATGAAACTCTGCTGACATTTCATTTTGTGTTCAATGCAGGGCAAGGGGGATTAAGAAATCAGAAAGGAGACAAGCCACACTTTCCAGGGCTGGCTCAGTTGAAAGTTTCTTTTGCTAGCATTTCATAGTACAATTTCAACTTTTATAAGACAGTAACTCCGTATTGGCAGCACTGACAGCTATGGCTATTTCTTCCTCTGTGTGCTATATGCCTCTAAAGACTCTTATTTATTCCCTCCCATGTCACCTTGTGTACAGTCTGGCCTGTGACACTGATGGTGATTATGTCATTATTTTGCTCTGGGGGCTTTGGCACATCTGCAGAGCTGATGCACATCTTCTTTGTTACGCTGGCATACATCCCATATTGCAAATGCTTCATTAGCCTTACTGCCTGCCTGCCTGCCTTGCCAGACAAGAATGCCCAAACCCAGGCTCCTTTTTGCTGTGTTCTTTTGTGCAGTATGATGAGCCTTTATTCATCTTCCCAGTTCCTCCCTGTTTTCCTGAACTCCAGATGTCCTGAGCTCACAACTCTCCCTTAAAAGGATTGTGACAAAAAATGGAGACGACAGCAAGTTAACCTTTTGTACCCCAGCCTGAGCTCCCTAATATCTTTCCCCCTACTCACTTAAAAAAAAGAAAAGAAAGATTTTTGTTTTATAATCATGCTTAGCACACATTTGAAAATGCTCATGGTTGCAGAGTGGAATATAGTCTCTATGTGCTGCCTTTTATAGCTTCCTCATACTCCCCCCAAAAACTTCTGAGCATCTTGTTCTCATGGCTGTAATAGGGGACCTGATACGAACACTTCTGCTAAGTGCTTTGAAAATGAATAGTGTTTGATTAGGAGTTACAATAGACAGCACACAGGCAGCTTTCCTCATGAGTGTTGGAGCTGTAGGAACAAGATTCGAAGAACATTAGGCCTTAATGATATGTGTGAGTATAAGTAGCGTAGCTGCCTTGTGCTTCATGTGATCACATACACTTTTACTGTTCAAAGATGATTTGAGCATAATGCTTTAAAGGTGAGTAGGACATTCCTAGGTACAGGAATGATAGATGGAGGAAAAGGAAAAAAATGGTAACGGGTAATGTATTGATGATTCGCAGTAGGTCATGTGAGAGATGGGATGATATCTTGCTACTTTTTGAGTTGGACTGTAGGGCTTTATATCCATTATTTCAGTGATGACAAAATTTAAGATTTCTTTTTGAGGAGCCGGCAGGCTTTAGAAACTTCTTTTGACAATTCTGACATGCCCCTATTCAATGAACAGCAACAGCTGGAGGGTAATTTTTTTTTTTTGCCTCTGTAAAAGAGGCTGCCATGCTATGGAGCAGGAGGTCTATACTTCTTTGGTTTCAGGGGTGTCCTTCAAAGTACTATGAGGGTGTGTCATCAAAGATCAAAAGTGCTTGTCTCAGTCTTGTTTTCTAGTGCAGTTTGAAATGAATGTGAGACTGGCTAATAATTGGAAGTCGACTCAAGAGAATGGAATCATTCGTCTACTTGAAATGGCATTTTCCCCCTTGGAACTTCCCTAATGCAGCACATATTGCCTCCTGCTTATAAATTATTTAAATCAGAAGTTTTCAAACTTCTTCAAGTTTGAATGCAGAATGTATAACAGGTAGTCCTTATTTAGCAACCAGAGTGGTTGCTAATTAAGTTGGAATGTAAGGCTTTACCTGCCTACTGGAACCATTATTTCATTTAATTTATCTCTTTTTGAGGTGCCAATAGGTAACTAACTGGTTTCACTTAGTGACCATAGATCAGATAACTTTATTGAGACCAATGATCATCAATAAAGAAATGCTATACAGATTTCGAAAATATCCAAAAGTAAATTGACTATGTCAGGAGAGTTAGGAAAAGTGCATACAAATTAGAAAAAAAAATGGATAAAAGACCATATTAAATTAAACTATGATAAAGGGCTTGCTCAGGTTACAAGTATAAGGAGAGATTAAAATTAGCAATCTGTATAATATAAACTTTGAAATAGGAATATTATCATTTGACAACCAAGTTGCTTCTCCCAGTTGTGATTGCTAATCAAGAACTACCTGTAATTTTTTTAAACAAAGCAAAATAAAACCCATGATCTGCAAAATGGAGCCATAGCTATTTTTCTGGTGTAGCAAACCTGCCCTTTCTATTAAAGTGATCCTTCTTTCCTCCCTTCCTTCCTTCCTTCCTTCCTTCCTTCCTTCCTTCCTTCCTTCCTTCCCCTGTCATAGAACTCAAGTTCTCACATTTCACTTCAAGCATAATTTCCAGTACCTATTAATATAATAGCATATAAAATTATGTTATGCTTTATATAGAACATATAGTGCATATTTTGTTGAATTTTGCTGGGTTGTGAGCAGGAAAAATGCCATACATGCAATTGCTGATTTGTAAACCTCCATTCTGCTTCTACCTCATTTACAATTTTAGATATGTGTGTTGGTCCATTGTCTGTTTTTTAAAAAATCTTTTTTGAAGCTTGTTACTCCTGTAAAAGGTTCTGTGAAACATGCTCCTCGTCGTGTACAATAATTTTTCTCCAGAGTGCTGTTTGATGTCATTTGCTAGCCATTACAAGGGATGGGTGCCACCATTGTTATATCACTACCCTTGAGGTCGTGAACATCTTAATCCAAAATCTATTCTGGTAGTTGATTTATTTATACTAAAGTTGTTACCCCAATTCTCCCTTAGCTACTCTACATTGCTTTGGCCCTCCCTTCTACTTTTATAGGTAAAAATGCTACATGCATGAATCTAATTCAGTTAATTTACACTTAATGGTATTTTCACTGTTTGCATGTTGCCGAACTATAAGCTTGTTTTAAAATATCATGGTAAAGTAAATCTAATTTAGATTTAAAATTTTAAGATGTTTCAGGAAATAGAGATTTATGAAGGATAATTCACATTTATCCACATTAATTGCAATGACCAATGCCAGTCAGAGTTCAAAAGAGTAATCTGATGAGTCATTTTGGGTATTAGACTTAAGTCTAGTAGCCACAGAAGTCATGTCTCTCTTAGGCTGTATAATTGTCCTATTCTTTCTATAGAATTTAAAAAAGTCTTCATTTGTCACCACCTCTAAAAATCAAATGTAGCAGGACTGAAATTTGTAGTCTTGAATTATTAAATATATTTAAAAATAACAAGATTTCTTTCATAATATTTAACTAACTTTCACATTTAAAAAGAAAATAAAGGCGCTGTTAGGAAAGTAAAGCTAAAATATGCTTTTATAATTGGTATATTGTTATATTGTGCCTTTTCTCTAATCCTAATATTTTAAATAACAGCTTTGGTAAAATAATATTTTATGCATGAGAGAGAGAAACTAAATTTGGGTCATTGTTAATTTTAGGATTGGTTATTACTTTTTAAATGTATACCTTCAAAGTCTTTTGAAATTAGAAGTGATATTGAAAAAAATGACATGTTAGTCCAGGGCACTATGAAAATAGTTTGTACTGTAAGGCTATTATGAAGTAACCTTAGATAGGTCATTGTCTTTCACTTCATTCTATCTGTAACAATAAATGCATCCTATGTTTATTCCAATATTTTAAAAAATGCAAGATCTTATGCTTAACCAGGTGTTTCTGGGAAGCTCAAACAGGGGACGTGGGAACAGATATTTCTTCTACCCATTTCTTATGTCTACTAGACATAGTATAGGAGGCATTTTTAGAAAGCTATTTAAATATGGCTGTTCTTGGAGGCATAAGTCTTAAATTGGGAAACCATAAACTCATAAACTATTTAAATTCATTTATTTTCATTCATTTATTTTCAAGTATATCCTGTCAACCAGAATTATATTTGTTTGTCCCTCAAGAACTAATCCTACTTGAATCTCTTGCTTGCCCTAAGTACAGTTTATCTTTTGTCTTGGGCATCTTCAGTCTAGGCATATATTAATAGAAGATCATTAGAGAAAACTGAACAGGTTTTTTCCCCCCTGAATCATGACAATAGAATGAGTGTCAGCACTATGGTAGTAATATAATATTTCTGCCAGCATTTTTAATATGATAGGCAACTGTAATCTGCCATATTGCTGTATGGGATATATAAAGACTCCTGCAGCATGAAATTTAGAAATCTGCATTTTAAGGTACTGGATCAACTTGACAAGGTAGAATTTGCTTCTTTTTGGTGGATAGGTATGCTTAGTGTTTCATGATATAAAAGATAATCTAGCATCTATTTTAGCCTTTATTTCATTTTTTAAAATCTAAAAATGGTGCTGCTAAATACTTTATACTGGAAGAATGTTCCAAGGCTCACAAAAATAGGTCTGGAGGAATATAGGCTGCAGATTGGCCATCCTGCTCTAAAATTTGGGAATAAGAAGAGAAAGAGAGGCCCGTAATCCATCTTTCCTTACAAATAGGCCAGCATATTCAGACATTTTTTTCACATGAGGGGGAGCTCTTATAGATAGGGGAAGGTACCAGCAAGATGTAAATGAGAATTTTAATCAGAACTTATTAAATTTATAATTCCTTTAAATGTATGAAAAGTGTACCTCAGTTTTCCCTTTTAAACATGGATTATGGGAGAAACTAAAATTGATAGAAGCACTTTAGATCTTTTTGTTTTTTAAAGTCTGCCTTTGTGTATCTACATATTCATCCATACCTGCAAAGCTAAATTGGACTTTCTTCTTCTTTTTTCTCCTCCTTGACCTGCTCTTTAGGGCTGTATATATCCACTGAATCCAGCCTGTGCAAGTAGAAAAGAACTCATTTGTTAAGGGATAATTTTAAAAAGCAAGGAATAGTAAAAATTCACACATTCTTCATATAATAGTGATGGAATCTGAGATCTTTTAAAGAATCAAATGCGGTGTGCGGCTTGATAATGACATCCATCCATTTCTAATTCCAGTGAAGCAGATAAAGAGGATGAGAAGAAAAGGATCATAAGTTTAAGCAGATAACAGTGTAGCAAACCCTTTAGATCAAAACATTGAAGAGTGCTTAGGAAAATATCAGGGAGTTAGTATAGTTCTCATCCAGCTGCTGCTGTCTATTTTCAAAGCCATTTCCCCCTCACAAATATTATCTTGGGAGTGCTGAGTTGATGGCTAATGTTCCCATCCCCATATTGCAAATGGCTGAGAAATAATGACTTGCCTAAGGCCACCCAGTGAGTTACTAGCTGAGCTGAGATTTGAACTAGAGACTCCCCAGTCAAACTGTGTCCTCTCTTAACTGATCTGCTCCATAACATGGTGAATTCAGATGGGTTTCACTAAAATCATGTTCTCCCATAGCTGGGCCTTCTGCTGCTTTCCTCAACTATAATCCTTACATTTTAAAATTCTTTACTTCTAAACCAATATTCTCATGTCATCTCTTCTTTATTGCAGTGTGCTCTCATTCTCCTGCAAAGCATTTCCTGTATGCTTAAGCTAATATTCTTATCTGTTCTGAATCCAAGCTTTATCTCTCCTGCTTTCCTTTTAAAAAAGACAGTTTCCTTCTTAGCTACTTTGCCTTTGCTATCTTAATTAAAGTGGAAGATTTCTGAGCAGGGGATCTGTTTTTCTCTTCAACATAAATAACATTTTAACACTTTAATGTTTTACCATTGTAAATAGGGCTCTTCCTCCTCCAGCTCTTTCTTTTTAATAAAGGATGAAAATGGGCCAATGACAATTTGATTCTCCTCACAACACAAGCAGATAGAAACTTCATTGGACACTAGCAGCTATTGCTTTGAATTTTGTAGAAATTTTTAATAGCCATTGGTTCCAGGCAGAATCTTTCTTTGTCTGAGGGCAGAGGAAGGAATTACTAAAAATCACTCAGTCAGACTTGCAGTTTAAGAACATCAATATTCCAAAGCCAGAAGCACTGATTCTTAAGTGGCTTAATCTACAGATCTTGTCAGTACCTCTTAAAAGCTTACAAACAATAAAAGGGGATGCAGTAATTACAGTCTTTTTCTCATCTGCTACAGCAAGGAATCTTGTTTGGTAAAGAAATCATTAGAGGCTTATGGTGGTAAGCATAGAACTCCTTCTTCCCATTTTACCTCACAATAACCTTTTGAGGTAGGCTGGGCTGAAAGCTGGTTCAAAGTCACCAGGATGCTTGGCTTAGGGAAGACTTCAACCTAGCTTTTGGTGGTACTCATCTGTTTACCCACCTTTTTTATCTACTATATTGGCTCCAGTAAAATGGATGACAAAAGGCTGCTCTTTCTTCTGATTTCTTTCAAGCATTTTTGTTGATTTCGCTCTTTATTTTGTGTCATTGTTCATTCCTGTATTAAAACTGCAAGCCAAATGGTTTGCAGATTCACAACAGCATCAATAAGGTAACATTAAATCACAACATAAATCATCACATCAGTTTAAAAGGAGAAGATCAAGGAGTTAAAAATTAGGTGAGCCTCTGAGGCTGAAGCAAAGCTGTGGCTGAAATCAGCCCTGCCACAGGCCTGATGAGCTGATGATAGAGTCTAACTCTCACAGTGATCTGCCAGATCTCACTATTTGGAAGTGCACAGGCAAAACCTGTAGGGGATACAGTTATTCCTTGCAGTTTTTCTGGGCAAATGAAAATATACAACAACTGATTAAGGGACTCTATTTCTAGTGTCATGAGTAATAGCCATGGATAAAGCTAAATGTTTGTATAGAATGTGAAGCCAACAAAGGCAATATTGAATTGTTTACATCCTGCTTCATGCATTGGACTTTTTTCAGAATCATAGTATCTCAAGGTATGAGAACTTTTTCATCAACGTTAGGGTAAAATGCAGATAAGCTTGTATTTTAAAAATACAGGTAAACTTGTATTTGACATATTGATACTGATCAATTATAGCACCAGTAGAAGCACAAATAATGTCCTGTGGTATGAAATTCGCTTGCCAAGAAACAGATATCAGCGGGGATGTATATGTTAGTGAATTTGGGGTAGGGGGGAAGGAGCATTGCAAAAGAATCAGAATCCCTTTATTCAGATGAGTTAGGTACAATATCATTCAGGAAGAAATATTACAGCATGCTTTCTTCTTTTTCCCCCTTGTAAATTATTTCATGTTCTTTGTTTCCCCCATGGGAGGAAAAATGCACCAAATTCAGTACATGAAGTGTCACCAAAATAATGGGGGTGGGGTTTTACAAATTACAGCAGAAATTGCATGTGATGTAAAATAAAGCTTAGAAGAATGCTGAATCTGAGTATCAATATAATTTCCTGTTGAAATTAGCAATCTAGAATGATGTTTTGGGTTTTTTTTAAATGGAAGGAAATACTTGTGCCGCAATATATGCATATATTTGGCTCTTGAAGCCTAAGCTAGGTTTTAAAGGATTGACATACTCTCTCACAGGGTCTTCTGAAAGTAATTTTTAAATTTATAAAGTTTCTAATATTTATCTTTTTTATGACCTACTCTGTTTTATGTAAAGGAAATGTAAATTTTTTTTAGATCTGTTTTATTTTTATTTGTGTTTGAATATCTTTAAGCAAACTTTATCTTTGCAATTACTAGGACACTGTATAAAGATATGACCCAAACAAAACTTCAACGGAAATGGACATGCAATACAATAAACAGAACACGTCAGCTAGTTAAATGCATGAATGAACAAAAAGATTATGAGGTGGCACTAAAAAGATTCCATTTAAATCTTCATAGGATGGGCATTCCATAATGGGAGTGTTTTTTGCTTTGTCACATCAAGTACACAAGGTAATTTTTTACCTTGACAAGACAAGAACCTTTTTGCATTATCAACACTCCATAACTAGACCAGAGTATTAGCTATGCTAATCAGAAGCTCTCCCAGAACATTCAGAAACCCTTCAGATTACAAACATCTCCTAAAACAGATCATCTTAAATTAGTCCACATTTGTAAAGAAGGATGATTAATACCAGTCAAAACTCTACTACAGTATGTAGTCTCTCTCATTTTCGAACTACCGGTTTCAAAATTGGATGAAAACAAAAACATGACAATATCCTTTGACATATAAACATGATGATGTAAACCCATTATTGTCTCTCTCTAAGACATTTCTAATACAAGTGTTGAGATCCAATAAGTGTGTGTGTGTATGAGAGAGAGAAGGATGGAGGGCAGGCAGGCAGGCAGTATCAGGAATAGGTGATCAAAGTACCAATAGAATTCCTAATCTAAATCAATGATATCCTGGTGAGGAGGAAGATTGCTCTTCCAGTCTTTGTCATGTTGTGATGTATACTCAGAAAAAGAGTTGAATAAGACATATCTATCATAATCAGTATGTTGACTAGGTGAGAGCTGCCTTATTAGTGGCATTTATAAGCAGCATTTCTTGACTAGAAGACAAATTAGCAAAGCAACCCAACTCCAATTGATTTGGAAAAGGAATAGAAAAGAGATAGTCTTACTGATTTTCTCCTCAACTGGCTAGATACCCTATCTTCTCCCTGTAATATTGTATTGAAATAAGGCTACTCCTTGAAATGGCACATAATGAAAATTATCTTTTATGTTTCATATTTCTAATGCTGTAAATGTTCTAAATCATCTACCTTGATGTACTGTTATCTGTGTTAAGGGAAATTCCTATTGGAGCACACAAGAAGGAAATTATCAACTTCCTTCCTGAACCTGTTTACCACCTATTGATATGACCTTGTACAGTTTAATTCTGCAGTTTAAGCAGTTTTCACCAACCCAAGATCTCTGGTCTCAAATCTTCAGGAGATAGGAACTAGTCTTTCTGGCAAGATAGGCCACTGACTGAATAAAAGTAGGATTTGGAAAGGCTTTGCTATTAAAAATAAAAAAATTACAATTTCTCAAGGCATGGGAGAAAGCCTTGATTGCCAGGGAAAGCATGAGAAGCCTGCCATTCTAGAAATCTTACATTTCTGTAAAATTGCTAAGCAAACCTGTCCTGGCTTAGCCTTATCATATTTAAAGTATGTTTGTCCAGCTTTGTAATAGGAGCAAGCAGACTGTTTGAAGGCCACATAGCTTTCAAACCTTGGTTGTGACACGCCAGCCCCATTTTGAAACCATCTTTATCTGGATGAGAAAACTAAAAACTGTCTGGCCAGTTTATCTTGTAATATGCCTTTAGCTCACAGAGCTTATTGATTTCCTTAAATTAATGTTTACAGAATGCTGCTGAATTTTACTCAATGGGACATTGTTCTTTTGAAGCTTAGTAAAATACGAGACAGAATGTTTTTGCTCTTAGTTCTTGTGCTAGGACTGATGAAACATTCTGATTTTTTAAAGGCTAGCCTTGAACTATAGCTGTTTCCTACAAGTATGTTTACTCTGGGTACATTAGTAATGCGACACAGCATTAGACTCTAGCATTCTACTTTGCTTAGACATCTCTAGATGCAACAGAGCTATCAGAATTCCAGGATCAAGAATATATTTCATTTTTAACAAGATATTCAGGCAAAATGCAGGCTCACACAGTGTGATTTAGCATTATAAAGGCAAGCATAATGTAAGTAGTAAATTTTGGCTTTGCATCTCCTTCTTCCTGTACATGTAAAAAGGTGGTTAACTTTCTACTTTTGAATAAACTACAGTTTCTTGTTAAGTCTGTGGTTTATTCTGATACTTAAAAAACCAAATTCAAAGTCCATAGTTTGATATTCATTTATTAAAGTTCATATTGATTAGAAGGAGCCACAGCATCACACATTTATTCGTTATAATTAGAAATATTTAAAGTAGAAAATTTCAGTCAATTCTGCTTGTATTAGGAAATTCAGCTTTGCTAGAGCTTATTCTCATACTACTCTGTCATGGTTAACATATCACATAGTATGTCCTGTATTAAGGAAATTGTCATCCCCACTAGGTAGATCAGACTAGAAAGTACTAAAACTATTCTTTACTTTACTATTCTTTACAGAATCTTGCAAGTCTTCCCCTCCTGTTCTTCATATACCCTAGTGAATCAGAGAGGAGTCACTTCTAAACACAATGTTGCTTCTCAGGACTTAAACAAATATTTCAGCCTTCTTTGCTTATGTAACAATTCTTGTATATTTCTGCCAAGGTCATCTCCCTGATTCTCTAAAGAAATGTTATAAAGCACCATAGTTGTTTCCTTAAAAGTCTTCAGTTGTTTCCAAGGAAAATCTTCAGGTTTCCTTGATGTGTCACATCATTTGTCACATGCCCCACAAATGTTCTGGCAGTTTCTTGATAGGTATAAATAATAAACATCAAGACCTGGTTCAGAGTTAATAAACATGACAGTGTAGATCAGAGGGAGAGATTTAAAGAAATTGTGCTTGGTTTATTGTGAATTATAGTTCCCAGTTTCATCTACTGGGAGGCTTGTCACACGTCCCTAGTCAGAAGACAGGCTTGAGGTTCAAAAGGATCTTGGTAGACTTGAACAATGGTAGACTTGGTAGACTTTTCCGTTAAAATGTAGTTTAATGATGAGAAATGTAGGCTTCTGCACTTAGGTAGGGGAAACATGCACAGAGATCAAACATATGTACAAATAGATGGTAATGACTCCTTGGTTGTATTTGTGAGAGGAACCTGGGTATCCTGGTACACTACAGATTAAGCATTAGATAGAGGTGTGTTGCTACTGTCTAAAGAATCAATATAATCTTGGGCTACATCCATACCAGTTGAGATCACAGGAAGTTATACTTCCACTCAGCACTACATTAGTCAAACTGCCCTTTGCAATATTGTATCCAGGATAGGAAAGATGCTGATGAACTGGGAAGATTGCAGAGAAAAGTAACAACAATGTTGAGGGACTTGGTGGTCGAATTCTTTGGTTAAATCCTCTGGTTAAAAGAACCAGGTATATTTAGTCTAAAGAATAGAAGTCTTGACATTGGTTTTCCAGTACTTGAACTACTGCCATGGGGAAAAGGGTAAAGATTTTTTTCTCCATACTGCCCAAAGGCCTAAAGATCAAAGGATGGAAGATCTTACAAATAAAGATTCAAACTTTAAGTAAAGAGTAAGTTCGATACACTGTCAGGCATGAACAGCAAGACTCACATGCATAGAGATCAAACTATTATGTTCTACTTTATAATACAGGAGTTTCCACAGTATGGCAGCCTACTCCTTGGAACAATTAGATAAGGCTCCAAGGAAAACTTAGGAAGAGTCAGCCCTAACTCTTTTGCAATTGCATAGTGACTCCAGGCTATCTCCACGCTTGATCCTTCCATGCCAGGTTGGGTTCTTCCCAATATACACCATTGAAGGTTTTCAAACAAAGTTTGGATTGTGATTTATCTGGGATGGTCTGAGAATTCTTGCCTGGACAAGGGCTTGGACTAAAAAAAACCTCCAAGTCAGCATGGTCAATATATACTCCCTTCAAATAAGATCGTTTTGGATCTTTCTCCCTTTGATATTTTCATATTGGAAGCACTCAAACTGCTGAAGTAATGTGATCCTGTCAATTTCTCCTTTGATTCATTTCCTGGTGAACATTCCTGGTTGCCCTATTTCAATAAGGAGAATGTATTACAATTTACATTGCAGGAAAAAAAAAACCAAAGTGGCTGTGAAAGGACGGTTTAGGAAACTCTAGATATAAAGTAGTTTCTTAATTGTAGCTATTCTCCCCATTATTGCTCACATATAGGACAATATATTATAGGAAACTTGATATTATTTAAACTGTCTCATTGAAATTAATATAGCTCATAAGTTCTTTAATGATCATATTAATTTAGCCAAAAGTAGTTGAATTGTCTTCCTAAGACACTGTCAAAATAAAGCTCATCAAATCTCTGTTTAGGTTCCAGTCTGTCTCTACTTCTTTTCCAGTTGTGCTTATATAGGTAAATAAATATTTCTCCAATTCTCAGTAATCATGCTCCATACCCTTTTAAAATAGAAGAATTTTACTTTTTATTTTAAGAAATAGACTTCATTTTGAATAACCAATTTTTTAATGTTTCCTTAAGTAGTAATGAATGGATCAATGAAGGTTAGGATGATAAAGCAACTAAACTAGGTGGTGTAAATTGCATGAGTGTCTTAAATGAAGTTTTCCTTATTTTATATTTGCAGCAATGTTGCAAGGTAATGTTAGACGGAGGGATATATCATGTATCCATATTCAGGCTCATCAAATCCATACCAAGAACATCTTTGTTCAAATCTACTGTGAGAAAATGTAGCATCCCTAAGCTTCATAACTTCTCAGTGTATTGTTAGCTGGGGATTATAGAATTTAAAACCTGGCTTATACCAGGCTGATGAAAACTGAAGTTTAGATTTTCTGGGTCAGAAATATTGCGCTCATGACCACTCCAAATTCAATTAAAACAATTTTCAATTAATTCCTTTGAAATAAATGATTTCCCAGTCTCACTTAAGAATGCTAAATAAATACCTATGAATTTGTGAATTGAGGGAAACTAAAATTTCACAAGGTTTCATAAATTTCATCATTATATTTTTTTTTCCAGTGCCTGGAGTCTGAAAATGTTGCTGATTCCTAGTTTAATAAAAGACCAGGAATAATGAAATGATCTAACCATATTCTTCTTGCCTAGCACTGTTCAATCTAGCTGGCAATAGGTCTCCAGGCATCTGACCTGCAATATGACTTTTTACACCACAAATGCCAAGGTTTGGAGCTGCAGGGTTCTGCATGCACAGCAGGAACTCTGTTGCTCAGCTGAAACTGCTATCTGTGGCTTTCTCTTCCATCTAGACTAGTGATAAATTCTCTTAAATTACAAGATTTGTTATGCAAAAACAAACTCAGAATTCAGTTTATGGATTGAGTTGCATTTTTCCATTATCTTCTATACAGAACCTCAAAAGAATTATGCCTCAAAAGAATCATGATGGTTCAGGATATATGTTAGCAAGACACTGTTAAAGGACGGTGAATGAACATAGCCAATAAAAATAGCTAAAGGGTTACTGTGTACAAGAAGGAATTTGACTGAATTTTGAGAAAGCAGTGATGAACTTAAAAGGGAAAAAAGGGGATCCAATTCATTTATTATGAAAACTGAGGTCTGAATTTAATCATCTCATTTTCTTACATGGCAGATACTGGATGGAATTCCCTTCTGACGTTGTATACTTCTTGAACAATTTCATACTGTTCTTTTGGCAAGTTTCATTTTTTATAACTTGGTAGATTAATGGCTACGAAGCTTGATACATATTAATAGTCCTTTTAGAATAACTTCTTCAAGAAAATTCTTCTCTGCAATGTGAATGAGAAATTTGCTCTAATTTGGAAAAACCCAGAAGAGTTCCATGAAACTCCTGTAAATAGGAGTTTCTTTTAAATAAGAATGCATTGGCATACAGCCTTTTGAAAGTTGGAGAGCTCTATTGCGTAATGAAGAAATTTTCACATAATTGAAGTTCAAGCATTTTAAGTCATGCCTTCCTGTCATTCGGATTTTATGGTGGCTGCACATCCATTTAGAAAAGACCATCCATAGTTTTTCTCTATGATGGACTTAATCATCACTTCACTATTTAGAAAGTAAAATAATAAAAACAACAAAAACATATAACTTGTACATTTAATCAGTCCACAAACTGGTTAAACCAGAAAGTTTGATTTTAGGATGACTTAATTCTACAGTCCAAATCAATTTAAATCAGGACATTTCGACTTGGCAGGTTGTTACTCAAGACTGTTGGGATATTCTGCTGTGTTGTTTCTCTGGGAATTTATATGCCAAGAAAATGCTTTTTAAAAAAACTTCAGTTGTTTATTTATTTAGTAGAAGATATTTACAGACAAAGTATAACCATGTCTGATATCCTTGGTAAGGAAAAAAAAACAGGTCCCATTTCATCTTGCCCCTTTACCTAAGAGATGATATGAGGAGTTACTGAAACTGTCAAGTTTATCTGTTTTAAGTCCACTTTATCTGTAGTGCAAGTCCCCCAGCTTGTGTCACTAGTGTCAGGAGATAGATCTCTCCTTAATCAATATTTACTTAACAAACAGCAAGGGATAGGAGAGTTTGTTTAGAAGAATCATGTGCACATAAGGGTGAATGAATGCTCGGTTAAGTACTTCGCCTGTTTGTCACTGTTTCTCTTTTCCTCTATTCTTTTCAGCATTCAGACTTCAATTTTTGTTTCTTGCCCTGTGATCATGTTAAGGAACTGTGATCATGTTCAGAAATGGTTTAATAACTCTCTCTAGAGAAGAAGAAGTGCATAATACTTCCATTAGTATAATGGCTAAAAGACTGGATTGTGAATCTGAAGGTTTACATTTTAAACATTTCCTCTGTTATAAACTGTATGGCAGCCTAAGTAATCCATTCTTTCTCCATTTCATTTTTCCAGCTGTAGTACAGATAAATGGAGTATCAGTTATAATTATTTTGCAGAACAACAGCAACAAACACAACAGAGTGTCCTGTGGCACTTAAAGGACTAACAAATGCATGATTGCATGTGTTTTTGTAGATAAAATTCTACATCCTTCTTATACACATATTCAGTATTCTGTACATATGATGAACAGAACCATTACTCACAAAAACGTATATGGTAATAAACGCTATTATACTTGTGAAATGTTTTGGAAATTATTATATCAAGTTGCTAATATTAATAATAATGATAGATGCTGCAAACATGTCTTTTCTGCTTTTGCCCTTTAGAAAAACTGCTCTTGTTTTTGGAGGAGACCTGGCAATAACTCTCCAAGGTCTCTTCCAAAAGATCTTGAGGCTTAGATCTGTTACCATGGGAAAGGATTTCCATAGTTGTGGGGCAGGCTTATCTCTTTATGTATTCTTGCAGATCCAGCATGACACCTGGCAGCATTATTTTTAAACAAATACATTTTATGTGTACAAAATGTGTTTTAAATACTTCAGCCTAATTGCACTTCATTCTGACTATTTTAAAATCCACTTCTAAAACTATTCTCCATTGCACTCATATTTAATATTGAGAAATTCTACCCCTTAGTTTACGTACTAAGATAATACTTCTCTTTCTTTTTTTAAACCCCATTATATTCATGAAACACATGTGGTTTCTGAAGGGACGTACATGTAGTAAAATGTTATCCTGAGCTGTCGTTCTTCCTGACTTTTTCCCCTCTTTGAATCCAACCAGCTAGGCTAAAAAGTAGATAGAAAAGAGCTTTTTATCTTCTCCTCTAGAACAATTGAACTGGCCACATACAATTAGCTTTAAGGCATCTGAGCCTAGTTGTGTGTGCTTTTTTATTTTGTGAATCAGAGTTGTAAAAGCCATCTGAAATATTCATGCAGAATTGTCTGAGAAGCAGTTTCTGTTTTATTTACTGCACACTAGAACAGCCACAGTGGATTAGTTTGACAATACCCGTAACAAAAGCACAACAGCTGATGCGTGTGATGTTAGGAGGTGACAAAACAGTTAAAGTATGCTGCTGGCTACAGGCAAGCAGTCAGCAGATGCAGACAAAAGGGTTTGTGACAAGAATAACTCTCTCTCCAAGGCGAGCAGTCAAGAGTATCCAAAATACCAATACCCTTTTCTCCTTGACATTGTCTTCTTACACTCAGCATTTTATTGCCCTTTTATAGTAAAGAAACACAAACAAAACCAAAGTGCAATTCCCAGGGAGATCTGTTTTGACATAAAGGGGATCTTCCTTTCGCCCTTACTTTCCCTCTCCTCTGACTTTAAGGTGATTCAGTCTAGAGGTAAACCTGGCATAGGGGACATCTCAGGTGCTGCCTCTTTTGCACACGGGCCTCTGGGATTAAGAGGAGCGGTGCAAGGACGTTTTCTTCACTATTCCCATCCCTTTCGGTTGAGATTCTACAAAGGTAACTCATAAGTGATTGCATTCAGGAGGGAGGGAAAGAAAGAGAGAGAGAGAGAGCGCGCACTTTAAAACCAGCCTGCCTGTTAAAAATTAACAAGGAAAAAAAAAATCCTTTAAACAGAGCAGGTTGCTTCTTTTTTCACCTTAAAGTAATGAAATCAATTTCTGCCACTAATAAAGAACAATAGAATTAGGTAAGACACATGGGTGTCTAAAAATAGCAAGAACATCAGTTCTGTCTCTCTCTCTCTCACACACACACACACACACTTCAGGCAGGGAAAAGAAAAGCTTTGGTCAAAAAGTTTTAAGGGACTGATAGATAATTTTTTCCCCTTCAAACAGATATTTCTTTCAAAAATGGGCCAGGGTCTCCAAAAGGGGAGAAGGTAGAAGATGTAAGAAGGAAGGAGAAAAAAGTGGAGGCAAGGCTGCCTTCTCGCTAACCTTTGTAACTCTCCTTCTATTCTCTCTGACATTCATTCAGCTGCCAAGTGTGTTTGGCAAAAGCTGCAGCCAGCCAGCACACTTCCAGTGACCGCTAACCTTGGTATGTCCTGACACTTATGATGAGTATCTGCAGGACACAGAAGGCAGGCAGGCTGCTATGTCAGGCTTTTATTATGTACTGCAGAGGCTGGGGACAGTCAGTTTAATAAAACAAATCATCCTTGAAGGTAAAGCAACTGGGAGGAGAAGGGAGGGGGGCTGGGGGGAGGAAAGGGGAGGGAAAGTCTTTGCTGCTCGGGCAAAAATAAAAATAAAGAAATAAACCTCCCAAGAAAAGACAGGGACAAAAGTGGAGAGTGAAGGACTGCCAGTAAAGCATCCCATTTGAAGTTCTGGCATCAGTACAATTCTATCTAGTAGACAAACACTTTTTTTGCTCGCAGATTAAGGTTTAGCAGCATAATCCTATATGCATCTAGTCAAATTGAAGTTCCGTCAAGTTCAGTAGCCATTATTTCTGATAAAATAATGAAGCCTAAAGGCCTATTGGTTAACAAAGCTAAGTCCTGTTGATGGAACTCTAGGATTTTCATGCTAAATTGGTCACAGTAAAATTTTCTCTGCAAATCTGCAATAGTCCCAATTAATAATTTTGAAAAGTTATTTGATTTTAGTTCTCTATATTAAGCAACATATTCACTGGAGAAACTTCTGAATGTGTTTAACAGTACTATAACTGCATTATATGTCATCTGAAAAATAACCTACCTTCCTTCCTTCTTTCCTTCCTTCCTTCCTTCCTTCCTTCCTTCCTTCCTTCCTTCCTTAAAATTTTCTGGACTTTGGTTTTAAAAGTCCATGTTGAATAAATACAATACTGCTACTGTTGTCATAACTACACTAATAGTAGTATAGTAGTAGTCTGCCCAGACACTGTCTGAGAATGAGATAGGGAATCTCTAAATTTGATAAATAAAGTATCTTATGATGTTCATAAAGCCAATTTTATTAATTTTATGAGTTTTCATGATTTTCAGTTTATTTACTTTATTTCAATTGTTATGCATTATGATAGGTTGTGTTTGGGAACTTTATGACATAATATTAGAGCATTCTGTAATGCTATACAAAAAATAATTACGTCAGGGAGACCTTTATTTGCTTGCAACATTTCTAACATCAGCTAATGAGTTTGTAATCAAAGTTTATTTCTGAATCATTTATGCATGATTCATAGACAATCAGATTGTATATATTATCTTAGCTGGATACCAAGCCTGATTGTATACAAGGATGTTTGCTTATGCGTATGAAGCAATGGTTTTTCCATTATTAGTCTGCATTTCTGTCAAAACCATGCCTGAGTTTGTTCATAAAATGTGGCGAGCAATATTATGATTACTTTCTGAAGTTAAGACCAAATGAATCAAGATTTTCCCACCAATCTCTATCCTCCTTCCTGACAGGAAGATTGATATATTAAAGGAGCCTTGAAGGAGTTGCTAAATCTGTGACTGCTATGGGAGCCATAGGAGCAAACACCATATTTATCAGCGGACACCAAAAAAGTTGTTCTTTCTTTGTTTTACTGTGACGTGTTCCCCCCACCCCCCCCCCCCCCCCCGCAAGAAATCATTCTAATAATACTTTCACATGTACTTCTGTTTCTCTTCCATGTCTGCACATGAATCCATTTTTTCCAGGCTATTCCAATTTACAAGGAACATTGTCTTCCCCCTTTCTGAGAGAAGATTGTGTGTCTGAAGTCCACCACCTCATTCCTCCTCTCAGCATTGTCTTTCTTCCCAATGAATGTCAAGTATTATTATTTGATTGACTGCAGCCACCTGATGCTAGGAAAATGTTCTGGGTTCATAGTAGGGATTGTTGTTGAGTCTATAAAAAGAAATCTGGACGGGGCTCTTATTTGTCACTGAGGCATTGTTTCTGCAGATGTTTCTGTTGGAGAGATGTTCAATCTAATAGGTGTAAAGATGTACTTAGTAGGTCATTCTTACTTAGGATCAGGGAAAAACTGCCCCCAGACACACACAATTAGCACAGCTGACTGGTTATTTGCTCACTAGGAAAAAAAAAAGATCATCTAACTCTCTAATCACTCATCCATTTAAACAATTAGATGCTTTGCCTCAGAATGTGCATTCTCTTAAGAAATTATGACGTGCACCTTATAAATGGGAAGGGAAGGCAGTCTGCTAGATTAAGCATTGAACAGTGCTAAATTTGTAAAAGAAGGGCAACATTCATTACGTCTCCTGACTTAGCAATCTTTCCAGGCCATCCAATCTTATGGTTTGTGGTGAAAGAAAAGGGTTCTTCAGAGGTTTTAAATGCCTTTGACAACAAGCAAACAAAAGAAAGAAAATAAACTTCAGAAAGATTGTACAGTATGAAGAAAAAAACAGGGCAATGGTGTGAAGCTTACAAACTAAATCTGGCTAATATAGCAATAGCACTTAGACTTATAAACCACTTCACAGTGATTACAGCGGTTTACAGAGTCAGCATATTGCCCCCAACAATCTGGGTCTTCATATGCAATAGAAAGGAATAAGTCGGGCTCCCTAACAGGAACAAGCTTGTTGGGGTTTTAATAATAATAATAATAAAAGCTTGGAACAGGAAACTTTTTGTTTCCCCCAAAGGCAACATTACATGTGGTCACTTATTTTGGCTACACATGAGGTACCAAAAAGTATTCAGTATAGGTCAGTGATGGCAAATTATGACACACATGTCAGGTGTCATGGCATGATGATTTGGATGACACGGCAGTGTTCAACATCTGCCAACAACTATTTTCAAAAGAATGCCTATTCTTCTGCAATTTTTGGAGGCTGTGGCCACTGGGTGAAAATGGTGTGTACTCATGTGCAACCTCCAGAGCACAGGTTTTCAAAGTTGACAGCTTTAAGACTTGTGGATTTCAACTCCCAGAATTCTCCAGTTGGCTGGAGAATTCTGGGAGTTGAAGTCCATAAGTCTTAAAGCTGCCACGTTCGAAGACCTCTGCTCCAGAGCATCTGAAAATCGCACAAGAATATGCGTTCACATGGTTTTCAGACCATGGAACATGCTTTCACACGGTTTTCAGACCATGGAAGATCATTCTCTGAAGCTACTACAAAACTAAAGGCCTTGTGCAGAGCAGCCTTGGATAGCCCTCAGGGTCCTGTCAAAAGAAAGAGAATTCCACCTAAAGATAAGCGGCACAGCAGATCCTGAGGAGAACTGGGCCACAGGCCGATTATATCATTTCCTGAGACTCATGTGCAGAGGGAATGTGAGGCGGTAATTTGAGTGATAGCAGTGGCACTAAGGCTGAAATTGAGGCCTAGGTTTCAGTTGCTTCCACCAAGTATTGCTGTTCAAGGTGGCCTAGATGAGTGGTGAGAGATAGTTTTTTTCACTTTTGTTCAGTGAGGGAGAGGTGGAACACACCATCAGAGTCAGGTTAAGCATTTTCTGAATTTTTGATATGCCAAGCCCAAAAGGCTTTTCAGTGTATCTCTTCAGCATATTATTTATGAAGGTTGAACTTACTTCGAAGAATTCAAGATTGCTTTACCTTTTTCTCTTTAAATTTACCAGTTATCTGTAACTATATCATTATAAAATATTGCTCTCTTTTTCTTCTAATCCCAGGACTTTCTCTTCCATTCTCACGAAAGTATCCATATGTACAAAGATACATACAATTCTGAATTTTCTAGTTGTGGGCCATTCTTTTCCAGATAACATACTATGGCTATGCTGTGGTGCTATCACAAATTTGAAATATTCCTTTAGGAAACTTTCTAAGATCTTTCTCTTAGAGCAGGGTGTCAAACTCAGTTTCATTGAGGGCCGCATCAGGGTTGTGTTTGACCTACGGGAACCGGGATGGGCATGGCCAGCTCAATGTCACTTGTGTCGGGGGGGGCTGTGGTGGCCTGAGTGCTCTGCCAGCAAAACAGGCTCCTGAGCTCCGTTTTTGGCTGCAACGGTCTCCTGCAACCTTCTGCCAGCAAAAACAGAGTTTGGGAGGACTGCACTTCCATAGACAACTGTTGGGGAACTCTATTTCCCTCGTAACTGGAATATTCAGAACTATAGTCCAAAATGTTCAGAGAAACATCAGACTGTGGAAAGTTGGCCTCTTTTCTATTCCTTAATAAAAAAAAAATAGCACTGATGGCCTGGCAAATTTGTTTCCGTCACACCTGCTTGACCCTGGTTTTCCAGAAATTCATTTAAAGGTCTACAGCTAGAGATATAGAGAATTCACTGTTATTCTTTCTTTTTTTTTTCCTTTATAATTCCATTTTTTACCATATTTTCCAAGGGTTCTACTTATGCTTCTGAATAATTACTTTCTTCTGCCAAAGTGGCATTTGAAGAAAATCAAAAATAAAACCATTACTGCATTAAACCACAGTCTTGACAACTCCAGATAGTAGATGGTCCTAGTCTAGATAAACAAAAACAAAAGGCAGCTTCATATTTTATAGGAAATTCTCTTGCCTTTTTAATAGCACCCATAAAACAACTCTTGACATTTGTCTGCCCTCCTCCTTACCTATGTCACAGTTCCAAAGGAAGAGATATATAAAAACAAAATTTAGCAAATGCACCTTCCCCAAGCTTTCAGATGCACTATTGTGTGCAATATTTAATGGTAACATGTGTTGTCAACATTTAGGAAAGAATTTCTATAATTCTAGCAATTAGAAGCATCATATATCATTAGATTCGGTATTTATATAATTAAAATAAAACAAATGTGTTGACTGCTTAAAAGGGTTTTTTTTTTCCCAGTGACAACAAATTATGTCTTGACTCCATCCCCTTTCTAACTGTTTTCACTTAGTATTTCCTTTGCATTGTAAATCAATTTATTTTTGCAAAATGTGGCTGGTGTTTGGGTACAAATTCCACCTTTGAGTGTATTCAAGCAACCTCTGTGGACTTCAGTAGCTGCTGATCACATGTCCGCCTCATGGCAAAATCTTATTTGTGAAGTGCTTATGTTTGATCTGCTACAGTGGTAATGCACTGAAGAAAGCTTCAGTGCATTGTGTACAGTAGAAGAAGCTAAATTTTCATGCTTTCCATGTAGGATGCAAAACATTTGGGCCAACACCTTTGCAACAATAGGGCATAAGGATTCATTAGCCAATGTGGAATTGCAGACAATGTATGAAGAAATCCTACACACAGAATTGTTTCTTGGGCTTATATTTTAATTGATTCTTTTTCCTTTCTTTAATAAAAATATATCAATTACACACTTTATGGCTACTACTTTTGAGGCTATTGCCCTCTTCTATATTGTTTTGGTTTTTTTTGGGTTGGGTTGGGTTTTTTTTTTTTTAGTATTGACTGATCAGCTGCCTCAGGTAGTACCTATGCTTGTGCTAAATTCAAGTCCGCACTTTGAGCAAACATATCAAATATTTTATGTGGGTTAATCTGTCTCATCAATATTGTCCTTCTTTTCTGGCAAAAGCTTTCCAGAATCTCAGACAATCTTCTGCTAGCCAGGTATTTTTCATGAAAATGCCAGAAGTTAAATTTGTTCCCCTATTTAAAGTAAAAGATGTTGTTGAAAAAATGGGTTTAGAAACTACTCAGCCTAAGCAGCTGAAAGATATTTGCTTTTGGAGTTATACTGCCATTGATTACTCACAGACTTGAGAATTACTGATGCAGCCATCAATCTACACTCACTACATGGTTTTTAAAATAGAAAGGTAGCAGTAAGATAATGAATGATTCAAGGTTGCTTGTCTTCTTGGAACAAGTTTCTTTTCTCCAAAGGGATAGTCATGAAATGTTATGAAAACGAAACATTCTTAATCACTTATTTTCAAAACATCATATATTGTCCATGCCAATTGGGGCTGCTGAAAGTTGTGAATGTGCATATTTTAAATGGCTGTATCTTATTTATTCCTGGTCTATGGCCATCACATATACAGAGTCCTGTGCTGTATAAACTCATTTTAATAAGGCTTTATGTCTGGAGAGGGACCATTTATGGAATCACCAGAAATTGGATAACTTCTGAATCAAGGTGTTGAGAGCTTTATTGGATTATCTCAGAAACAATGCATAGTTACTCTCTTCTTTTGCTGATTTTTAGCATTAGCTGGTATCACAGGAACACACAGAAAAAAAGACCAGAATTTGCTTTCAGCACATGCTTAATGCTCTTAGAGAAAAATAACAAATTCATATATGAGCATTATATTCTGCAGACCTCAAGGCAATCACCTTTTCCCCTCACTCCCTCCTTTGTTAATTATATCTTATAAAAACAGCACCCTCTAAACCCAGATGTTCATATTCTAATACTAACATTCTGCAGTTCATCTTTACAAAGCTAGCTAACACATGTTTTAAAAGTTATTGTACTATATATAACAGCCTTGCCTAAGAGAATAGAGTCCTGCTACATTTAGAAAATGCAGGTGCTATGTAAGCTCCCTTTTGAAAGCAAGGACTTAGCTCAGTTTCCTTTGAAGATCCAGAGACTTGAAACTGAAAACTTTTATTAATGCCATTGTCTCCTTGTATCAGCAGGTTCCAGAGAGATTCCTGGAAGTGGCTCAGATCACATTACGAGAGTTTTTCAATGCCATTATCGCAGGCAAAGATGTTGATCCTTCCTGGAAGAAGGCCATATACAAGGTCATCTGTAAACTGGACAGTGAAGTTCCTGAGATTTTCAAATCCCCAAACTGCCTCCAAGAGCTTCTTCATGAGTAGAGATTTTCAACCGCTATTTATGAATGTATTAAAAAAGTAGCAGACTCTCCCTTTTTTATGCCCAAGCTATGTGTGAATGTGTGTGTATGTGTTTCATATATGAAATCAGATCAGAATCCCTTGTGATTTATTATAAGTTTAGGTCAGTAATACGTGTATAATTATTTTAACTCCAGCTTTTGTTTTACTTTTGCCTGTGACTTTTAACATTTTGGGAAAAAACAGTATTGGGGCATTTTCTTCCCCTTCAGGTCCCTTTTATTATCCCTTGAAAAGAAGAATGATTTGAAGTATGTACAAACCTATCTATCTATCTATCTATCTATCTATCTATCTATCTATCTATCTTCTATCGATCACCTATCTACCGATCCATGCATCTATCTCTCTATCTATCTATCTATCTATCTATCTATCTATCTATCATCTATCTATCTTACTATATATGGCTCATTACCTGGTTGATTTTTCCCCAGATGTTATGGTAAAATCCTAGAGAAGGTGATGGCCCTTTGTTTGTATTAAAAGCTCTTAATCCTATGGGGAATTTTCACAGCTAAGGTTTCTAAATTTTTAGTTCAACTGCTTAATGAAGGAAGTGCACTTTTTGTGTAACACTGTACAAGATATATAAATCCTCTTTTCCTTTCTCAACTGAGAGCAAAAGACATCATCTCTTCTAAGCTTTATGACTTTCCTTTTATGAGAACAATGTATGACCATATTTTGGCATCTTTTATTCTATTATAAGTATGTGTTCAAGCTTCTTGAGCCCTATTGTCATGTTTTGGGGAGAGTTATCTACCTACAATTTCTGTTGTTCTGAAGTTTGGGAAAACAACAGTAGTGGCAAGTTTTCTCAGAAGGTACCACAGAGTTGAAATTATGCTCTATTCTGTTCTATGTTGGGCTCACCACATGCTAGAGGGACTGGATACAAAATAAAGTAAACTGGAGATGGAATTGGATGAACCCAAAATTCCAGAGTTGGAATGCCCTCATTTTTTGATGTTTGCCTCAGCTATATTTATCTAGCTATGTTTCCCTTTCTCTTCTTCAAGCACGGCAATACTGTGTAAAGCAAATGAAGACAAGATAATTTGTAGTTTGGCTAATACAATTCTGTAATATGCTCAGCTCCTTAACACAATAGCATTTCACTCTTCATAGAGTAAAAAAAGAAAAGTTGCTGCTGTATGGTCTTTGGTCATATTGGAGCATTTTAAATTATTTTATTGGTCATGAGAAAATGTTTCCTATTGAAATCTGTGGAATCCAAAAGGGGCAATCCCATGCACATGCATTTTGGGGACTAAGTCCAGAAGTTATTTCTAACCATATGTTTATAGGATGACTATGATGATTGATGAATGTTTTATTTTGACTGAATTGTACCCTTTTACTTCATCACATTGAATAGTTGGGTCTGGGCCATCTTCTAAATAGCATTTGATACAAATGTATTCTTCCCCTTCTCTTAAATCTTTACGTGATGTATATATTTGATATTTCATATTTTTACCTGAAACATGTTTTAACTACTTTTTCATCTGAAAAGCATTGTAAGGTATGTTTGCTTTATTCTCAAATTACTATGGCAAAAATGACATCATCTCAGAGTGCAAGAGTACTTTCAATATATTAGAAATGGAATAGAAACATTTTTATAGAAAATATTGTTTAAAGGAATAAACTAGGCACAATATATACTGAAAGCACAACTCTGGAGAAGAAAACTGTGCATACAGTTTTTAACTGTGTTTAACTGTGCTAACTAACTTTCTAAGTTTTGAGCACGCTTCATGAGAACTGGATTGCACCTAAACATTGTGCAGAATTTGTATTTCTGTCCCATTGGCTAGGAAAATAAACGCTAGTCACTTTATTCATTCCTCAAATTTACATAATTCATAACCAATGAATAGAAGTAATTAAATACTTTCTGTTGTACAGCAAAAGTTTGCGCCAAACAAAACACGAGAGCAGTGCATAATGTATTAAAAATGGAGCTCTTCAGAGTTGTCCTGATATTTTCAAGATAATTTTTTTGCAACGAAGAGCCACTGAGTCCTACTTTTGGCATCTTTCAATAAAGCTAAACTCAACATGCCAAATGCAGAGCTGCTATTGAAAATTGCTAATATTTCCATACTTTCTATGATATTAATCTAATTGCATACTGAGACCACGATTGCTTACTGAGATCCCCACCAGCAGTTGATGACACATGGGCTGGCAAGCCCAAAATGTCCTAATATCCAAACACAACAAGTTCTTTGCTGTTGATGGGAGGAGCTTATTTTAAGGCTGCCATTTTCAGCAAGGACAGAATATGTTTACTTCTTGTTGGATATGATTGTTGGTATTTACAAGAATGCTGATTGAAGTCCAAAATGGAATTTCGTCTCAAAATGACAAAAACAATGTTGATTTTTCAATGAAAAGCAGGAATAAGAGTGGTATGGATCTAGCTGAAATGAATTGCAACAATCTGTCTAATTCAAAAAAGAAGAAAATGTTCCCTGAATGTTTTTATGCTTTGTTCAGAGGTCTCTTTTTTTCCTTTTCACACTTTGGGAAAGTGGTAGTGTCTAGTAGAATTACTTACATGTTATGGCATTATGTGCTTGTTGTTTTCTGTGTCTTTTGTATAGATGCAGTAAGAATTTATTGTTATCTGGACTGGTATTTATCATTACCTCTTGTCTCCCCCAGGAAATTGAATCAGATTCAATCCTAACTGACCATGGTGGCACTTTTACAGTTTAGCAGATAGCTTTCTTTAGGATCCTCCTTTTTTTCCTCCCTTTCTTGAAATTGCTTTTTAAAGAAAAACAAAACATAAATTGTATTTTGGCTTTGAAGAGTGAAAGTTTACCCCATATACATTACGATAATAAAAAAGCTGACCTAGTCATTGCAATGATGCCTCATTTATAAATATTGCTTGAGAGACAAAAATGATGAAAAGGGTTGACAGTAAAAAGCCTTAAAACCTGCTGGATTTTTTTTTTAAAAAAAAATAAGGGCACAGGCCTTTGTTTAGTGACAGAAACACACAGGGTTTCTCAATATGCAGAATAGCAGTTTTCTTGGTGCAAAAGCTTTGCTGAAGCCAGCAAGATACACTAAAGCACACATTATGTTAAAGAAAAAGTCCAGTGGGTCTTTTCATATGTAATACTTCTAGCTAAAAAACAAAACAAAACATAGTTTATTGATCTAAGAATAGGTTCCCATATTTGCTTTTCTTCTTGAATGTTACTTTTGATATTTTTATTCTGATGTGTTCCCCAATATATCTGACATCCTTATGTGAGACATCCTATGGTTTAAAATCAGGTATTAAATAGGTTCTGAAATCATTATGGAACATAGTTTAAGATCCTAAATGTTAGTTAACTAACATTAAAAAACCATTCCTTGTCCCTGATATATACAAGGAACTTCATAGTTTGAATCAAATCAGTCTAAATTACCAGAAGTAGTTTACAAAGAGAAAAGATTATGGGAAAACATATCTACCCTTCTGGGAGTTGCTATTTCAACCCATCTGGAGCCAATCCAACTTTTTTTAAAAATGGGGATGATTGTTATGATCATGTCCTTTTATTGTCTCATTTTGAAAGAAGTAGTCTAAAGCTTGCTTCTGCTAAAGATTTATGGAAAGGTACAGAGGCTTGAAAGAGAGACATTGTCCTTACATTATTACAGAAAGCTCTTCAGCTCTCTCCATATTCAAAACAGCATGAAATTCTCTAGCAGTTCACTTTATTATCCTCCTACTGTATTATCCCCTTGGCCATGACCAAACATACCCAACTAAAGCCATACATAATTTCTTAGACACCATTTTGAGGACTATACATTGTTAGTAACATTAGTGACGTAAACTTTAGCGCTGTTTGTCTTGAAATGAAATGTGTTTCATTGAACTCTATGACCTTTTAAAACTTATGCCATTTATTTATTTGAAACATAACTTATAGAAAAAGGAGAGCAAGTGACGCTTCAAAACGCTCATGGGGTGGGGAGAGAACCAAGCAAACCTTGATTTGCTTTTTTAAAAAGACCTTACCTGATTATTCCCCAGTTATTTAATTGTAATTTCATAGTTTTGTTAGTTGTGTTGCCTTTGTGCCTCCCAAAGCACATCAGATTGAGTGTGAAATATCAATTTTTCTTCTATTTTAAAGGATTTTTTTTCATCCTCCCAATGATTTATTTTAGAATTTCATTTTTAAAGAATAAAATTATCACCTCGTGCCATAGATTTTGTTGCCATGCTGAGACACTAGAGCAACACAAGTTGCTGAAGTTGTTGTACTATGTCTCCTGTTGATTTAAAAAGAAGAAGAAAGGGGGAAAACAAAAGGATAGCTTTATTAATTTGGAATTTGGAAGCATTCAGACCAACAATTCTATGAAGCAAAGCCCTGTAATTCGATTTCTCTAAGTATACCTCCTGGGAATTCTTGAGAGAGAATTGTGGCCACCTCATTTCCACGAATCTGACATGGATTTTTTTTTTTTTTTTTTTTTTTTGCATGAGTACTCTAATTTTTGATAACGCTGCACCTGATTACTGTTGATTTTGTAGCCAGGCTTTCCTTGATCAACTTCTAATGTCAGGACACTGCAGCAAATCTAAAACTGAGCCAAGTCCAGCAATAGTAATTATTCAAATTGTCCATAGAATATACTAAAAAATAAAAGATGGCAGCCATGGCAGTATAATCAAAGCTCTGCTTGTTTATGTACAATGCAACACACAGAAAAAATTAGTGGAGCTTTGATCACAACATTAAGACCACTATTTTGCCTTTATTGACCATTCCTGTGGACCTCCCTGTACTTATACCTTCAATCCCATTCCCCTCCCCCTTTTTTTGTTAGCAAAACTGGATGGGACTAGGTTAGAAAAGACAGAAGGTACTTTTAATATAGGAAAAAGAAATTGACATAGAGAAATTGATTTAAAACACTTTTTTTTAAAGACCTGGAAATTCTGTGCTGACATTCATTTTTCTCCTCTTTCCCTATTTTCCCTACTACAGAAGCTGGAGCTTAGAGTGTGTGCCTAGACCTTAAATGCACCAGCGGAAGGATTAGATAAAACAAATCCTTCAAATTACCAGTTATTCTCCCTTAACCAGTACAATTATTCTTGTGCCTTCTGTGGCTTACAATTTTCATATGTTTGGACCTTCCTTCCTTCACACAATTCCCCAGATGCAATAAACACTGGTTTTCTCTCCACCTTTTTTCCAGCTGTTTAACACAATGTTGATAGCTATGCACATTTTGTGTCTTTTTAAAGAAAATTAAAAACAAAAGCAGGAGAATAAGTTTTTGAAGAAGATAATTTTTAGAACAGTTTGATACCGCAAATTATTTTTTCTCAATCGTTTGAGGAGCATTCAATTTTGAAAATTTCTTGTAGAAGCCAATTTTTTTGTAACAGTGGTGCAGATCTTGTGTTTTCTTAGCCTAACAAACAGTAGTAGAGGAGCAATATTTCATACGTATTATATATATGTGTATACATATACATACATATATAACAATATATACACCCGCTAATATATATATAAAGATATATATATGTATATATACCTATACACACACAATAAGCGTGTGAAGTGAAATGCTTACATTTTTCCAGTGTAGATTAAGAACCTATTTTAGACATTTGTTATGCTTTGTGAGAAGAATGTTCTATTTGAAGCTATAAAACACTTAATTCTTACTGTATCTCTGGTTGTGTAATGGGAACGCTTCACATTAAATGATTTTTAAAAAGTGAAAGATATTAGGATGTAATAATTATTTAAGGAAGTGTTCACCCATATATTCTTGAGGTTTGCTTTGTGCCTCTGAGTATTATTTAATTTAAAGTGTTTTAAGTTTGCAGAATCATTGTTACTGTACCGAGTATGTGGGTGAACAACGATAGCCAAGGGGAATTTTTTATAAAGCAATGTATATATTCAGCTTGAGGGCTCTTCTTGAACAAAAGGCATATGATTTTAATAACTACATTCTGAGAACATCTGTTAAATTTATAGGAATTGCTGCAGTAACTGCATAGATAGTTGAAAGCATTCTTTAAAACCCAGCTCAATACTTTTTAAAGATAGATTTCTCTCATCATGTATCCAGGAGAAGAGTGATCCACTTTCTGTAACGTTACAGAATTTTTTTCTATGTGCACAATGTAATTTATTGGCAATGGATTCCTTCCTACACAGGTTACTATTAAGTGAAAAGTAAAAGTGAAGATTTTGTGGCTTTAAATATAGGACTTTCACCAGCAGAACTGAAAGATATAAATATATATATATATAAAATATATATAAATAAATAATTATATATATATATATATATATATAAAAGTGGTTTGCAAATCCCCTCAAAGGAGCATTGTACATGAGAAGTAATTTTTTTTAATCCTCTTCTATTTGTCATGTGTATTATATAGTAATTATTGGTGTTTTAGTGCAAAGACTTCTTTTGGATATGTATTCTGTGTTTGGAAATTTTAATAAACATTGTTTTTAAAAAGCTCCCCTTAATGAATGTAACTGGTTTATATTAGTAAACAGTTACTATATTGCACTTAAATGTTCTGTTGAAGGAAATACAGTTTTGTTGGTTATAAACCATTGAAAATATTAAGAGTTTGACCTGGGATATAAACTGTCATTTAACCTTTGAATCTTCTTAGGGCTAACTCTGTTTCAAACTATGAAAAGTGCAAAATCTTCAGCTATTTTCTCTACTCAGACAGCAAAAATGTCTAAGAAATATATGGTAAAATGTAGATAAGATGACAAGTTTAAATTTTGTTCCCAGTCTTTCTATTCTAGACTTTGTTAAGGCATTAATATAATACTGTAGAATTTATTTAAAAAATGTAAACACACATATACATTTTTATCAGGAAGATATTCATATTAATCTGAACTCAAGAATCAGAGAAATACTGTACCTTTATAAACTGGAAGAATCAAAGGTTAGGGCATAAATATTGCTGTTGTCCCAGCTACTTCTCATATGTATATAGTTACAAAAGTTACAAAACACTGCCTTTATATTATTTAGCAATATGTTGTAAATAGCATTATCAAAGTTCTTTTGTAATAAAAACCCTTTAATTTGAAGTTAGTACAATAACTGAATTAATGAATTCAATTTTTGGATTATTTTTAATTTTATTATTTAGATAGAGGCAATTTCAACTGTGGGGGGGGGGGTTTGTTGTTGTCTATTGTTCTGAAGACTTCGCATAATTTATTGGTTTAATTTATCCTAATTTATTTGATGGTGTACAATTTTGTATTGCCAAGGATGTACTGTAATATTAATTGATGATGTGATAAAACATGAAGACTCCCCTGTCTGTATGGAGGAAAAAAAAGGTGCAGTAGACAATTGACTGAAAAACTTACAATTCTAGCTTGGCAGCTACTAAATTGAAAAGAAATCAGGAAAAAATGTTTTTTTGGGGGGGAGGAGTTGGGGGAAAACTCTTTTTTTGTGTGTGTTTTAAGCTTTTGTATACTCTCCAGATCTTTACCTTTTTGCTTTGTACCACTTAAAGGATACAGTAGTTCAATTGCCTTGTGTGCCTTCCATCTTCTCTAAATTGAATGTATGTGCAGTATATATGCAAGCTTGTGCAAAATAAAATATAAATTACAAGCTCATTGCTCCTGGCTTATATTCTTACTAAAATTCTTTCTTATGAGGTACCAATTGAGTAGTTTTGAGTAAAACTACTCAAAAGTTGGAGCAGAATTAAAAGATGCAGAAAGGGACTAAATTTTTAGTTACACATGCTCCAAAGCACTTTGCAGATTACTTCTGGAGACCGACACTGAATTTTCATATAAAATCCAATATAAAATTGAGCACATTTGATATTCAAGAGCCTCAAATAGAATGTATTCTTTATGAATTACTGTGTGTGAACCCAACTGATAAAGTGTGGTTTATAAGAACTTTGTAAGAAGTCTTCTATTTGTAGTTTCTTCAGCAAATCTTGAATAAAGAAAATGTAGGCTTACAGTGATGGACAAATTCAATCTCTGACTATATCTTTCTGCCTCCCTACCTACACAGGACGTTCTGATCAATTGTTTGTTATTTGCAGAGGACTTTTAAAATTGCACATGAAATCATTAATAATGATGCCTGTCTCATGGGAAGTCCCCTTGGCTTCCCCTGTGGTCAGGATTTTGTAAGTTATGAACTATAAACTAACCCATGGAACCAGTGTAGCTTGGTAGATAGGTTTTTCTTACATGCTTACATGGACACATACATACATATATGCATGCACACATATACCCAGACACATATTTAGCACACTTTTGGAGACAACTAAACCTCTTTTTAAGTACTGGTTTAGCCAATTGCTGAAGAAAATCAGTAAACCTATATTAAAAAGGGAAAAGAAAGCAAGAGTAGTGCTTTCCTGAGAGAATAATGCTGTTCTGACCTAGGCTTCCTGATATAGTAAAAAGCACACAATTAGTCCCCAAACCCCCCCTTTTTTTTATTTTAACGGCTGTGAATTCCTTTCATTCACAGCACGTGCTGAATCACCAAGAGTTTATAAATATCCAACAGAAACCTGCCACAGTCCTTCGGATAAGGCTGGTAAACACCCACCTTTATCTTCTTTGACCTGCTGCCAAAGACCCAATTGGCAATTATCTTGGCAAGGCCACATGGAAACACAGAGTCAAAAATGGAGCTTCAAAGTACAAACTGACACCATCCACAACGTTGCTTCCTGCAAAGGCCCACATGCCTTTGCTCTTCCTTTATGTCTTATGGCTAATCATCTCCAAGCCTTACTTCTGAGTCGTCCCTTTTATTTTAACTGTTCTTGCCTTCTGGCAGCTCTGCGCATGTGCGCACTAAGAACAGGCTCCCCCTGTTCCTCTGCCTCTCTGATGTCCAACTCTGGAGGCTCCAGAGTCCACACGTAACTCCCAGATGGCCCTGGCCCCATTTCTGCCTCTGATGCAGAGCTCTCGTCTGAGCCTTCCCCAGACTCCAGGACTGGCCCATGTTCCACCCCAGCCTCCTCACTGTCCAACTCTGCTGCCAGCTCCACAGCCTGGCGGACCACAACAGATGCCTTGTGCTACACTGTAGGTCGATTAAAATAAGGTTTTTACCTCCTGTGTATTGCTAGAACCATCATCAGGGAGAGTGATGGGGAATTTCACATGCACAAACTTTTTCACTTTTTTGCTCCATTCCCTTGCCTGGAGGAAGTCAGTTGTCTGTAAGACACTGTGTTTGGGTAGCATAAAAATTCAATTAATAAACAATCACTGCCCTCTCTCCCTCCCCTGTTTCTCTGGCTTTCACTTGATCTATTTGAGGACGTGGTTCCTACATAGAAGAGTACTACTTTCATATTCAGAAACAATCAAGCTGTCAAGTTTGAGGCAGAGCTCACCTCTGTACCTATGACCTTAGCTGGGCATCTTGTTAGGTGGTTTAAAACACAATTTCAAGTGACTAGCTACACTCACTCCTCTCCATCTCTCCACATATTAAGGGGAACAATTTGTAGCAGGTGGTGTTTAGTGAGAAAGGAATGAAGCCAGAAGATCCACTAATCATTTTTCTTAACTAGTCCCACATTCAAACAGTAAAAATAGCACCATTTGTTGGTCTTGTTACTAAGGGAAAAGTGGAATCAGCAATGAGGGAGGCAAGCACAATTTATGCTGACATAGTTTTCTGCCAAATCAAGGACTGGAGGATCGTGCTAACACAGCCCTCTGGTTGTGCCCTAAGAGTGCTGAGAGGTTTGGCAAATGAACAGTAGAGTCGCTCGGTGGCTTTGTTAGCCAATGAAGAGTCATGGTAGATTCATCAGTTAAAATTACAACAGCAGTGGTGGAAGTAGTCATTACTGATTGATGGTAGACAGAATACAGAGGAACACTGATTTAAATCACCAGTGACCTAATCTTGATGCGCCCTACACAATTGTAATAGCAAAAACTGTTGACATCTTTCTTAACTATTCAATACTATGAATTCAATCATTTCTTGGACACATCGCCCAATGTTGCTGATTCATTCAATGAGCGAGCCACTTCAGAACTTCAGTTTCAAAATGCACTCCTTAAATGATTGATTGATTGATATGTACTCCTTAAATGATTGATCCCCTGAAAACTTCATCAATGGAACTCAGAGTTATAATAAGAAATCTTGAGAAGAGCTCAAGAAAAGCTGCTAGGGATTTCAGTGAGATGGTGGAATCTAAGAAGATTGTCTCCACCTTACTTTCTACAAACACAAACACAAAGAAGAAACTTTGGGATTCCTTGGTCTATAATTCCCTCTAGCTTTGAGGCCCAAATTTCTAGTTCACATGGGGTTTGTAGTCACATTACACAAGATGAGAAAGGCAGCCTTCAAGGAGTAATTGGAATACTCTTCTTAGTTTCTTTTTGAATAGGAATTATTGGGAAAAGGGCTCCATGCACATACTTGGAAAACATATATGTAGCCTAGGAAAGATTTTCCCAAGTTCAGAGGAGTACAATAGGATGTACTGGGACAATGTGCATAAATAATAATGTGCATTAAAATTAAAATAGATGTCTGTATGACACCACATTTTAAACAATTCCAAGCAGTTTATAATAACCCAAAACACATTAAATGATTCCAGTTAGGGTTAGAATTCCAATCATAGGGCATATACAAATATGTACCACTGCCTGATTCAAGACGATGGCATGCAGCAACCTCTCTGTGGGCACATGAGCCATCGCCCCAGCTCAGCTCCGCTGCCCATGTGTGCATGCCTCCTGCTGGTCTTTGGGTCTCTGCTGCGCATGCACAGTGGGTGGGGCACACATGGGGCTGCATGCACATGTGTTGGGGTGGGGTGCATGTGGGGTGTACGCAGATACATAGGGTAGGGGGCATGTGGGGGCATGTGTGCATACACAGGGGTGGGGTGCATGTGTGGGGGCTGTGCATGCATGCACGGAGGTAGGTCACCCATGGGTGCATTGCATTTTAGGGGTTCGCATGTGCTTTGGGCACTCAGTCCGGAAAAGGTTAGCCATCACTGTTCTAGAGGCTTGGGATATAGAATCCATGCTTGATTCTTATCAAAAAAGCACCTTTTCAAAGCACCTTTTCTATAAGAATCCAGTAGCTAACTATTTGAAGAATATTCTATCCCAACCTCATCTGCCATTTTGATTTCCATTAGGACAACCTGGCTATCGTACAACATACGTGTTTTTTTCTTTTGTACTTAATGTGAATTCAAAAGGTAGTAAAAAGAAATCATGTTCCTATTTGAATAAAATATTTAGAATTTAGGCATCAATGCTATTTGTTTTCAGTGGTCTTTGAGGATCATTCTGGTTGCATCGACTGTTGATTTTTACAAATGCATGCTTGCCCTAGGAAAATGTTTATGCTGAAAAAAATGCATTTTTAGATCCAATACAAATGGCCTGTTTTCCTTTGTAACAGGCACAACAAATGGGCAGCTGGGGGAGGTGACAAGGGAGAACACTTGATGGGGAAAATCTTGTGGCAACAGTGGCCAGTTTCATTATAGCCTTGCCAGGCTATGAAACAACTCTTGGGGCCTGAAAATCCTATTGCCTATTAAAACTGGGCATGACTGTTCTTTTTTATGCTTCGCCAGCCAGAGATAGAACTGGATCCTGGGGGAAATAAGGAAAAATATTTATTACAAGTGTTTAACACCTTTTAGTACAAACAGCTATCGTCAGTGATAATTTTCTGCCAGCATGTTGCAAAAGCCAAAGGGAATTTTTTTATACATCTAATAATTGTCAGAAGAAGAGAGACCAATCTTATCCCCAATCTTAATCAAACCAAATCCATATCGTCTGAGGAAAAGCATCTGGATTCTTGTGGTTGTCTTTTTTTTTTTTTTTTTGGCTCCAATTTGCCCGTCTCCTTTCTCTACTCTTATCTTAAAAGAAACTTATTTAGAATTGCAAGACAAGCTACTCCTGAGATTCAGAGCAAGTTAAAAGAAGAAGATGGGGTACCAAAATAATAGATAAATTGGGGCCTATAAAAGTCATACTCAAGCATCTGGAAGGGAACACGTTTCCAGTTTGGAATGGAGAAAGAAAGCAAAAGTTTTTTATTTATTCTTTCTCTTATCAGAACCCACATACTAAGAGAAGGCTGGATAGCAGACAGCAATAACCTTGAAAGAAAGCTCAGATGAAGAGCTTCTGTGGGTCAGCAAAAGGCTCCTGCCAGGCTTTCAGGTTGTACTTTCAGGGGGTGCTGCAGTTGGCTTGTATGTCTCATGAGAGCCGATCCGTTAGATAGTCAGAAAAGTTGTGAGCCAGTGGAGAGCAGAGCTGACCTGCAACACCAAATGCATCGATCATCTGTTTGGGAGCAGCAAAGGAGCTAGCAGAGCCAGTTATGCATTTTTCAGGGCACCACTAGTTGCATTTATAACAATTTTTGCTGGCTAATGTTTCATCTTAGACAGTATTCGTTCTGAGTGCCCTATCAGTTGAAAGATAGGGCATGTTCTGAAATAATGTCTTCTTTTTGAAAAGGCTGGCATCAAATTGTCTACCATATCTCTTCAATAAGTTACGAAGAGTTCCTTAGTGGGATCAACTAGATGCCCAAATCCTCCTGGAATAAATTTTTAATCCCAGGCAAACTTTGATTATTAGTGCCATTTTTCCCACGTAGTTGTAAAAAATTGTTACTATGCATCACATACATTTTGCAGCACTTGCAGCATTTCACATACATTATAAGTTATCTAGCATTTTATCATTGGCACAACATATCTTAAATAACTTGAACTAATAAAAATACCTTTATTTAAGGTAATTAAATAGAGAGAGAGATTTGAAAAAGAGTGGATACCAAAGCAGAAGGAACAAATGCTTTCTGTCATGGCGAATATGGCCTTATTTTACTGCAGTGCTTAAGGACTGAGTCCACTTTTCCTCAATTTTGTCTCACTTCCTTCTACTACAATATGTCCCTATTTGGGGACAAGCTTGGATTGCTATTCTCCCCCCACAACAGATTTGGTTTTATCTGCCATACATTAACAATATTTATTTATTGGCTCGATTTATATGCCGCCCTTCTCCGGAGACTCAGAGCAGCTTACAATGCATTAAGCAATAGCCTTCATACTTTTTGTATATACCTGCCTAGTAGGGCTTTCGGGGCCCCCTAAGTGGTGTTCTTTTTTATACAAAGTCAGCTTATTGCCCCACAAACCGGGTCCTCATTTTACCTACTTCGAAAGGATGGAAGGCTGAGTCAACCTTGAGTCTGGTGAGATTTGAACTTGCAGTAATTGCAGGCAGCTGGTGCTACTTAACAGCACTTTAGTCTGCTGCGCCACCCCAACAAGTTATGAATGACCTGATCACCTGAAAAAAATAGAAGTCATTGAGGTCATGCCACATGCCATAGCCTTTCTCCATTCCAGTGCAGTCTCAAATAAGGTGGTAGGAGTTGTAGTTGTTTATCCCCCTCTGCATCTTTCTTTCTTGACTTTTGCTACCCTCAGTATTCTATTGAGTAGGGTACAACTGAAATACACAAGAGGTTGGATTTGTTTTGATGCCCAATCTAACAACCAATCAGGCATGCAATGCAATGTATTATGGTTTGTAAAAAGTCAAACAAGCATTAGTTGTGCAATGGTAGGGGCTAATAATATTGAAAACAGCAGCAGTTTTAATGTCACTACATAAGATATCAATGTTACTGTTTTGCTAGAGTTGTATAGAGCTAGAAATTAGTCTGTCAGAATCTTGGAAAACTGCTGGCAGCCAAACCAAATGATTCTGGGTCAGATGGTTGACTCAGAATATGTTCAAATCTTTATTTTGTAAATGGAAAAACAATTTCTTGTCTAGAATACAATCCTATGCAAACCTAAGACATGTTTATTGATTCATACAATTCTACAGTTGGACAAAGAATTAGGTCTACTTTTCATTCATCTTGGTTATGCTTGGAAATAATGAGTTTGGGTTTTGGAAGCTTAGCACAGCAAAACTGGAAACTCACACACTAGCATAGGAAATTCCTGTTAAAAGAGATGGGGGAAATCAGAAATCTTCCAGTTTAAGTGGATATCTTTTCCCTTATGAAGTTACAAATATCCAGCCTCAGCATCCGCTGACTGAGTTCATAGTCATCACTGTAGATCTACTATTATGCTGGAACTGTTGACATTTTGCCCACAACCTCAGTTGTGACTTGGAACAAACTATAGGACTTATATTCAGTGGTGAAATCTGAACTGGTTTGCTACCAGTTTGCTGGCCGCATATGCGTGCTGCGTACCAAATGTGCACTGCATGTGTGCATGCACAGTACACGCCAAAAGGAGGCTCGGGAAGATAAGTAGAACAGCTGTGCCGCCTAGTTTAGCTTTGCTAGAAAGCAGTAAATCCTGCTTTCTAGCGAAGTTAAATTGCGCGGCACAGCTGATTTGCCCCTCCCCCCTGCTGTTCTACTTACCTTCCAAAGCAGGAGTGAAATTCTCCAGTCCAGTAGCGATCTTGGCCATTGGTTCGACAATCCGGTAGCGATGGTGGAGCAAAGGTCCGCCCACCCGGCTGGGTGTTATTACTTCTTGGTTTCAATCAGGAAGTAATATGTTTTTTACCTTCTGTGTGCAGAAGGTTTTGCACATGTGCAGAAGGTTTTGCACATGCACAGAAAGTCTGTGTGCACACGTGATGCACGGTGTGTGCACTTCCGAACCGGTAAGGAAGTTAAGTAGATTTCACCCATGTTCCAAAGTCTCCTTTTGGCATGTACTGCACATGCGCATGCACACAGCATGCACCAAAAGGAGGCTTGGGAAGGTAAGTAGAACAGCAAGGGAGGGATCAGCTGTGTCATGCAATTTAACTTTGCTATAAAGCAGGATTTCCTGCTTTCTAGCAAAGCTAAACCAAGTGGCACAGCTGATTGTTGGAAATACCGGTTCAGAGGAACTGGAAGCTTTTTTTAACCAAACCAGTAGCTAATTACCGGTTTGCCCAAACTGGTAGCTTTTTTAACTACCAGTTCATCTGAACTGGTAGCTTTTTTTTTTACTACCGGTTCGCCCAAACCGGTAGTTTTTATTACTACCAGTTCACCTGAACCGGAGCGAACTGGTAGTATTTTATCCCTGCTTATATTGCTATCCGTGGTGGCACAGTGGTTAGAATGCAGTATTGCAGGCTAATTCTTCTGACTGCCGACTGCCAGACTTTGAATCTCACTGGCTCAAGGTTGACTCAGCCTTCCATCCTTCTAAGGTTGGTAAAATGAGGACACAGATTGTTGGGGGCAATATGCTGACTCTGTAAAACAATTAGAGAGGGCTATAAAGCACTGTGAAGCGGTATATAAGTCTAAGTGCTAACTGCTATTTTTATCCAGATGAAGAAGAGAGACGAAACAAGCTGCTTCTGTAGCATTGGTACATCTTGCTAGTATGACTTGCAAAAGGATGAGCAGAAATCTAGATTGGAAAGAAGTAGGAAGTGTAATCATTATGTACCTGATATGTAGTCAGTTAAAGGGTGCCATTCGTTTTCAGCATAAACAATAGCAAAAGCAGTTAGACTTATATAGGGTTTCATTGTGCTTTACAGCACTTTCTAAGTGGTTTACAGAGTCAATATATTGCCCTCAACAATTTGGGTCCTCATTTTACCGACCTCAGAAAGATGGGAGGCTAAGTCAACCTTGAGCCAGTCAGGATCGAACTCCTGACTGTGGGCAGAGTTTGCCTGCAATACTGCATTCTAACCAGTCTCTGCTAACCAGTTAAGCTTTGAACACATTAGCGTCATTGGTGCATTCAGTTGGACGCATATCCAAGGAAGTCTGTTTAGAGGTAATGTCAAAATGGTGTTTCACACATTGCATTATCTGGAATAGAATGGCAACTTACAGTAGCTCTCTGACAATCATGAAAGAAAGATTGCTGGCATGACTTAAGTACTCTTAAAATATTTAACTATTAAGATGTAACTTGCAAAGGGATTTTAATTCATTTTTCAGTGTTGGTAGATTTCGTTCCCTTTTCCCTGATTCAATGGCAATAGTAACATTGCAAAAGAGAGTACACAGAGAGAGAGAGAGAGACAAAGATACACAATGATAACATGCTCCTTTTAAAGCAATGCAGTGGAAATGTAGTATTGAGTTATGAAAAGGCAAGCCACTTGCAAAACCAAATGAGGAATAATCAGGGAAGCAGCAGGGGAGGGGAGGAGAAAATGTTGAAGAAGAAAATTATCCCGATTTCTAACTCTGCTGGAAAAATGTTAAAAGTTATTGCCACACAAAGAACCTCTTGAACTGCTCTGGCTTCCAAAATTTCTGCTGCACTCTCTGCAGTTACTTGTGTATGGCAGAAGCAGCATCTTTGTATTATATGAACAGTCTGCTTCATAATCAAATACCATCTGTCGCTACATCTGAACTTGTTTTCAACATCTGTGCGTTCTGGTCTTAACAAAGCTTTAAAAACTAATTCAAAAACTTTCACAGATCACTGGCTAAATATGTACATTTACCATCTTTCGCCTTGCTTTAAAATATTTCTTTGCTTTTTTTGCCACCCCTTGGCTGCAAATAGTGAAGATGCAAGCACTGAGAGGCTTTATTAAGCTTATTTTCTAACAGCCTCGGGTAGCCAAGTGCAAAAAGGGGACACTTGCTCAGGCACCGAGAGGACCCATCATATCCTTTCTTGGTGCCAATACAGTCCCTTCCTGCCAATGAGAAACCTGAAAGTTGATCAGCTACCATACCCCAATTACTCAAAATGACACTACAGATAAAACGGCAACCAAGGGGAGAATCAACTGTACGGCTTATATGCTGCTAAAGTGTGTCTGAACAAATGGCGAAGTAAAATCCTGAGAGCTCTCTGGAGGATAAGGATGTTGTTACTTTGCACATGCTTCAGAAATGGGAAGTACATCTTTACCGAACTTTGGGCCAACCCACTAGCAGATGTTGACCAGTTTTGCTTATGTATACATCAGTTGCAGAACACTAAAAACAGAGATTAGAAATTTTAATTTAGTCAAGGCAGTTGGGCTAAAATGATGGCTTTTGTTGAAACCATTAAATAGAGCTGCCTAATGAAGTACAGTACCGAGCTGGCAGAGGGATTTCTGATGGGAACACGGCTGCCAATTCCAAACGGCAGCCTTGGAAAGGGTAAAGAAGGAAGCGTTGGAGTCTTTAGCGAAAGTGGAACAGCACAACAGCCCTTGTTGAAGCTGCTTCTGATTTCACATCAGAGGAGAGGACAGCACTTGGATGTGATTACTCTGACATTTTAAGCAGACCCTGGAAATGTACCATTATTGGGTCGTCGTCCCCCTCCTCAGTCCCCACCCTATATTTCTTCTTTCTATTTGTTCAGAAGGGAAGCTGATCACAGAAGGTGATGAAATGGTCGTAAATTCACATTTCAAAGGTCATTTGAGTTCAAAGCCTGAAGATGGAGTATGGCAAATTCTTTAGGCATAAGGAAAAGTAGTGGGAGGGAGAAGTGGCGGGGGGGGGGCAGTCATTCAGTCTAGTGACTGATTTCACTACACAAGGATGCTTGCCGTTTATTTTACAATAGCTATTACCAACTCCAGTTCCATTATTCTTCCATTTCTTAGGGTTAATACATAGGTACTGAGCAGGGGGAAATAACACCTTGACAGTATTAAATGAAGCAGTCACCATTAACTAAATGTTGGGCAAGCGGAAGGCTCTTTTTTATTAGCCACATATATGTTCAATATCTAGAGCCATATAATCACACAAGTTCCTCTGACAAATTTCCATTGGTCTCAAGGTGCTCTGCATCTGAGGAAAGCGCCCTACCCCCCCAAGCCAATTTCTTCATAGTTCAGGCTGTGAGACATTCATAGATCTAGCCTTTTATTAGCCCTTTGGACCCTTTAATAATGGGTGTGCTGACACAAACTAGTAACATCTATAAAATAGCACACAGGCATTTCTAATCATCAATGTGTCTAATAATCCATGTTATATGTTTCCATTGTGTTATCATTCGGCTGAGGGCTTGCCCTAGACTGAAAGGTGTTTGAGGCCAAGAGCAATTTCAGATCCCCTCCTCAGATTGGTTCAACATTTCAGCCATGCAAACGCAAATGCACACAAAGACAAACTGGTACCCCATCTCACAAATTAGATGATTTGTTAGCATGTACCCCTTGTAATTTTAACCTCTCGCTTTTCTAGTAAATTGGGGTGCCATCAAATATTATCTGAATGCAGATTGGAAAATGGGATCGGCAGGTTTGCTGCATTTGTTTATTATTAATGAATAATAAACTGTACAACTTTTGTCTTTGTCTTCTGATGTCAATAAGTTGCCAAAAGCTGTACAAGGGGATTGGGGTGGAGGATGTTACTTAGTTGGTGGCATCAGAAGAAATGCTCCTTTGCCTCTATGATGCTGCCTCTATCCAAGTTGCTGATTTTATTGACTGTAAGCAAGGACACACCCAATTTCTGTTTAATTAGACAGGTAGCCTGAGGCAGGATGTTCTAACAGGCAAGATTTGTTCCACCCTAATGGTATTGTGAAGTGCCACTCCTTTACTTTCTTCTAGATGAATCAGGGGTGGCTAACCTTTCTGCTTGAGGATCACATTCCCATGGCAGTAATTGCCTTGGGACACAAAGAATGGTGGGCTGAGCTAAAGCAAAGAGCAGGTGGGGCTGGTGCCCAAAAGTTATGGGTGGGACCAGATACCCATTTGTTTCTGTTTCTGACACTCCTTCCTATTCCTATTCACTCTTCCTATTCTTTTTATATTCCACCACATGCAGGATGGGGATGCAGGAGACAATTGCTTTCATCATCCCAGAAAAAGTCAGATGTAAAGGGCAAAACATCTGAGACACACCCATCTCCCTCATGGAGGGACCCATGAAACTAAAAGCCTTCCTTCTTCCTATAATGGGGAGTATTATCTGGCCTGATGTTTACAAAGATTATAGCACTCTCACCTGAGATTTTATGCAATGTGCAGGTGAGATCACAAGAATCTTGTGGGAACAGAAAATGTTCTGTGAGTGTTGAGGGATTTGGGGAGGCACCTGGGCCGTTGTATGCCATAGCCAGTTGGTGGTATTTTGGAAAATATAGTAAAACTAAAGTTCCAAAGTTACATTGGAAACATAAAATTGTATTCCCTGATTTCATATATCTGAAGAGAAGATATGAAAATGTGTAAAACCTGAAACGGCATTGGGTTAATTTGCTCACAGCAAGTTATACTTTTGTAATCATGTACTATTATGGTCTAATATTTTTTGGTGGAACAATGGAATTTTTTGATGGAATATTTTTAATGCATTCAGATAAAATGGATGGCTAAAACAAAGAAGAATCATTGTTCACTAAATACATTTTCTTTAAAGTAGACTTAATCGGCCTACCAGCAGTCATCTTGGGACATATTGAACTGCAGTTCTCCAATTCTCCAGCCAATGGTAGGATAATGATAATAACTCTAGTTCAACAATCTGGAGGGAGCATAAAGTTAGGAAAGCTTATTTTAAATGCTTAATGTTAACGGGATATTTTATACACTGGCTTTGAGATGGCTCTAATTGTTTGTGTTGCATGTGACCAAGATATTCATGTGTATATTCATCCATCAAACTCAATAGCGCCCAGATGAATATTACTGTAGTGGATGTTTCTGTCACTTCTCCCTTGATGGATTTTTGGCATATAAATATATTCATGAACAAGCAGTTCATGTTTTGTAGGACTTTCAAATCCTTAAATTCTTCTCTGTGGTTCAATCAGCTTGCATACTAGGTTTTCTTTTGTTTTGAATTCAACTTTTTCTCCAAGAAGCTCAAGGAAGATTATATTCTTGCCCTACCTTTCCTACCTCGTGGAACCATTAATTGACCTGGCCCTCCTAACCTATATTTATAAATTGGGTAGTCTCTCAAAGGGGCTCAAGGAAGTTTATGTAGATTTTCCATAATCCCACTCCATTTTATCTTTCAGAATAACTCTAGAGTAGATTATGCGGAGAAACAATGATTGGTCCAAAGTTGCTTATCATGTCATACTTTATTTGCTGATTCTCTACTTAAAGGAAAGTAAAATTCCTATCAACAATATTTGAAATAGCTAGCATTCTGGGCACAGAGGTTCCAGAGTTAGGGGCGAATCTTCCTTACTAAGAGGTTTCAAAATAGAATGGCTGACAAGTGTGTGTGTTACAGATTAGAAGCACCGACTCATGCTTGTAATATTAAATACAGTCTTTTTGCATGCTTTAACAGCAGTGTTTTGTATCCTTAAATTTCAAGTAGAAACTCAACAGCATAACTGGATGGCAACCGCTCAGTTCACATAAAAGATTTATAACCTCCCCAAGTCTGTCTTTCTTTTCATTTTCTCCATCTGCACAGTAGAACAATGACAGGATTTTTTTTCCCCTTTGTAAAGGCCATCCAGGCCTTCACATTTAAATAAAAGCTCCTTGCACGATTGCTGGATATTCTCATCCAAAAATACCCCCTTGGCTTTCATCCTAGAGACACAAGCACCCAGTCACCAGACTTTCAACTGTTGCGAGGACCGTATTGTTATTCTCATAATTTGAGAACCAACTTGTCATCAGTTCTCCAGTATTTAATTTTTCATAGCGTTCTCAGAACCTTTCACATATTTGTTTTGATTTGTTCAATATTGATCCTTTCTCTGACTTTCAGCGAGCTATCACCTTCTCCGGCTGTTCAAAATAAACTGCCAAGCCAGCAGTTTGCAATTTTGTCATAATACATGTGTTTAGATATCTGAGTTGCTGTCACAAAGCTTTTGGATCTCACAAATGTCACACTTGCTTTTTTTAAAAAAATTCAGATTTGATTTATGCGATGCAATGACTGTGGAAGATAAGGGCCTTCCCTAGTGGAAATGTAATCCTTCCTTTCTACTGTTCAATATTGTGCTGATTGAAGCATCAAACTGTTACCTTATTTGGGCAGAGGGTAAAGGAGAGTAAAAGTGGGACTGCATTTCATGGAACATGTTAAAGAATATTCTGTGGTTTATATACAAAGTTATCAATTAGTTTTTATTTTTATTTCTTTAGAAATATATTTATATACATAAGTGTGGATGAGTGTGTCTAGATATGTGCGTAGATATCTAGATTTTCCTATATGGCTCCTCTACTCCACTGCTTGTATCCTTTCTCTGAGGGCAGTGATGACTTTGAACTAGTCATGGAAGTATATGAATAGTATCAGCCTTCCCCATCCTAGTGACATCCAAAGTTCTCATAAGTCTTAGCTAATTAGAAGGCCTAAGTCATCTTCTTACCCCACTGCAGGCTCACCTCACCCACCTTTTCCAAACCTCTGCATCAATCATGAGGCAGCTCACAACATTGATGTGTATTGGAGAGTTTGATATGGGTTTCTGTCATTCTCTGGTTCAGAGTCATCACTGTACTGAAAGAAAGGATACAAGCAGTGGAGATGGAGCAGCCACGTAGGAAAGTCTTGATATGGGGATCTGTGAGATTCCTGGCAGCACAGATTACTATTGCTCCTGGCACATAAAGAAAGCATGAACTGTGGATTTGGTCATTGACCAGACAAAACTACTAAATATTTTCCAAGAGACCATCTACACACTAACAACTCCCCCCAATCACATCCCTTCAGCCTTAATAAAGAAAGATAAGAGATCATGCTATATTAATGCTATGCAGAATAATTATCTTGTATAGTTTCTGCCCATTCTCTTCCTATTTGCTTTCAGGGAAATATAAGCATTTGTGAAATTCTCATGGATGATGTGTGACATGCTTTTGGACTTACTTAGTTATCAGTTTCTAGTAGGATTCATTCATTCATTCATTCATTCCCTGAAGAAGTAGGGATGGCATTGCAGTGGAGATCAGTGGGCAGACAATGAATTTTGGCTGGTTCAGTTTCTCTGGAAAATGGAACATTCATGAGATTACTCCAGACAACTGCAGGAATGGAGGTTTGTGAGTTAAACCTTTGGGAATTGAGGCATTTAAACCAGGTTCACAGCCATAATGCAGCCTGTATGGACATAAGGTTTGGCCAAACCTCATTTCTTTCAAATGTAACTAATTTACAACAAAAGAGATTTTCTGAGTGGTAGGATAAATCTTCCATTTGGTGAGTGATCATTCTTTCTGGTTTACAAAGAAATTTAAAAAAGCAACTGCAACAAGATTATTGTATGCACAAAGATGGAAAGATTCAGCACTACCTCGGTAGAGGAATGGTTGGAAAAGATAATGGAATATTCTAAGATGGCCAAACTGACTGCTTTGATCAGAGAAAAGACAATACCTATATTTATTTCTGATACGACACCCCCTTATGGATCTTTTTGGGTGAAATAGAAAAAAAATGAATTTACCATTTATGGTTTTGAAAATTAGAAGGGATAGATTACAGAAAGAAGAGAATTGTGTTGTAAAATAACGTAACAGGGAAATTTATAATTGTACTTAGAACTGCTGTAAAGAAGATCAGCTTTTTTCTTTTTCTTTCTATTTTTCTTTTACTATTGTCCTTTCTTGCACTTTTAGCTTTCTCCTTGATTTCTTTCTTTTGTTTTGTTCTTCTTATATTACTTTGTATTACTTTCTAATCTTCCTTTTCAAAAATCTTTAATAAAAATTCTATAGATATATAATTATATATGACTATATATACACACTAGGGACGCGGTGGCTCAGTGGCTAAGATGCTGGGCTTGTTGATCAAAAGGTTGGCAGTTCAGCGGTTCAAATTCCTAGTGCCACATAACGGGGTGAACTCCCGTTATGTGTCCCAGCTTCTGCCAACCTAGCAGTTTGAAAGCACATTAAAAAATGCAAGTAGAAAAATAGGGATCACCTTTGGTGGGATGGTAACAGCATTCCATGTGCCTTTGGCATTTAGTCATTCTGGGCACATGACCATGGAGATATCTTCGGACAGCGCTGGCTCTTTGGCTTTGAAACTGAGATGAGCACTGCCCCCTAGAGTCAGGAATAACTAGCACATATGTGTGAGGGGAACCTTTACCTTTACCTTATATATATATATATATGTATATATGTATATATGTATATATGTATATGTATACACACACATACACATGTACATGTACATGTATATATACATACATGACTTAATTGTGAAATGGTCATAAGGCATGTATGAATATCTTGCATTTCATTGTAAAATAATCTCTCAGTTCTCTGTAGCGTTCCTTGCTTGCTAGACGTATCAAGCATACATCAGACACTCTTGTTTTGAAAGACTTCTTGAGTTAGCAAGTGCTCATTTTCTTTTGAACTGAATACCAATAGCACAGAAACAAAAAACAAGAAGAAGAAGAAAAGGACAGTGTGCATTCTTATCATTGCAGGAAGATCCTAGAAGGCATTGGGTAAGGAATGATCTGAAGACGTTTCCAGATAAACATTCAGGAATTATAGGTAATCAGGGGGAAAGGGAACAGGAAAGCAAATGACACATATGATCACATTATTATGTAAACTTATATATCTGTTAAGACGTAAGTATACAGTTGTGATATTTGTATGATGGCACTATTACACATGTTGTTATCTTAATGTCATTGCATTGACCATTGCACTGGATGCGGCTGCCAGAAGCATAAGCTGGAAGATAATTGAGAAATTGGTTCTATCAAAAAATTCCAAGAATATAGGCTAGATTCATCATCATTGTCATCTTTATCATTGTCATCATCTTGGAAAAGGGGAATACAAATTAGCACCATATTTGTTGTCAAGTAAACAAAATGGGTATATCCATAAAATCAACAGTTTTGCTCAACTTGTCCTTAACTAACGTACTTATATATATTCATTTTATGTTAATTATTCATCTTTTCCTTTTTAAAGCTAAATTGACTTTCATACAAACGAATTAATCATAAAATATACTATGAACAAAAAATCTGATTAATAGTCATCTAATTTCTTTCTTTTCCTTTTTTCCCCAAATTTTTTTTTAAAAAAACCCCAAGGGAATTGTTCATGAGGGCAGTACTATCCATTTGTCTATATTTCAGATTTGCAATTATGACCCATCTCATATCTAATTATACAAACCTTTTGTTCTATAATACAAGTACTAGGTTACTAATGTGCAGTTTTTTTTATCTTGTTCAGTTCTCAGGTTACAGCATGGTTTGAGAACCTGATATTACCACGTGGCCAGTTTATACTGAAATTTAAATTACTTTTCTGTTAAGATGCTTATTTTCAAGTCAATATTTTCAAAAATCTTGGGTGAGGCAGGAAAATCACTATTGCAATGTCTCCTGTCTTGGAAAATATCCAATATTTGGCTGAAAATATCTGAACTGTAACTACATTCAAAACAAATAGATGGAGAAATAGTTCTTTGCTGCCATCAAATGGGTATCTGGAGTTTTGCATCTCAGATTTGATAGCCCCACATCTAGAGCATATCAAATTCCAAATCAGAAGTGAGTTTCAGCAGGTTCTGACCAGTTCTGGAGAACCAGTAGTGGAAATTTTGAGTAGTTTGGAGAACCGGTAGTAAAAATTCTGACTGGCCCTGCCCCCATCTATTCTCTGCCTCCTGTGTCCCAGCTGATTGGGAGGAAATGGGGATTTTGCAGTAACCCTCCCCTGCCATGTCCACCAAGCCATGCCCACCAAGCCATGCCACACCCACCAAGCCACACCCACAGAACCGGTAGTAAAAAATTTTTGAAACCCACCAGTCTCAAACCTTCAACAATCTGTCCCAATTGGTCAAGGTATTGTTTGCCAGGCCTTCTCACTTTCCTAAAATACTATCCTTGAATCTAGGATTGGGCAGGGTTGGGAGACCTACAATAAGGTAAATGTATTCTCCTGAAATGCTACATATTTATTGTGCTCACATATATTAAATAATGACATCAAATGACTTTTTAAATCTAGCATACTGCCACCTAACAAACCTCCAGCTTTTATATCTAAAATAGATATACAGTAAGTGTATCTTCTTTATAATAAAAACAGTTCTTTATTTCTGAAAGTTAGCCTCTTTGTATATTTGATTAAATTATTTATTTTCTTGGTTTTACTTTTTAACTTTCCTTTGTAAAGTATTTATACACTTTTTAAAGTTCTTATGAACCTTTTAGATTTGTCTCTTTCAAATTTGTACTTTATTTTTTTCAAAGAAAATGATTACTGAATACAGAAAGAATTATTGCATTGTATTAATATATATTCAGACAATTACAGTACATAAGTTGCATAATGTTACATCCAGAATTGATTTGTATAATCTGTTCTTGGTCAAACTTTGAACAATGGATCTTTATTCAGAGGTGAGAAGCCACCTCATCTGGCAGATGTGGGATGCAATAAAGTACTGGAGGTTGGGGTTGTATGTGCTTTGTGTACTGGCGGTTGGGGCTATTTGTGCTGAGCCTATTGCTGGCAGATATAAAGGAAAATTCTCCCTCATACCAGCACCGAGATATAAAACTCAACTTTCAGGCATGTGGCTTTGTCGTACATTCTTTTTTTTTAATCACAGGAAGTAGTATTTTGGTCCAGTCCTGCTCTAGAGCAAGGACAAATAGCTTGTAAAAGCCCACATCTTTGCTGAAACCAAGAAGCCTAACTTTATGAATATGTACTCAAAAGCAGAGCTGGTGACAAAAGGGCCTACTCCCAAATAATGTCTTCCAAGTGTCAATAAGAGAATGTTCTTAAAGTGCATAATTTATCCTGATTCTCTATGCTGAAATTTTCTCTTGTAAATTAAAGAATGGTATTTCATTGATCACTTTATCCCTTGTTTACTGAATAGAACATAAAGATAAGAAAAAACTAATAAAAGGGCCATCTTCTAAGATTAAGGACAGAGATATTCTGATCTGTGAATTCTATGTAGCCATGAATGTCTTCAATCAATCAATCAAGGTGAGTGTCAGACATAAATGTTAAATTCTACCCAGTCATGTGCAATCAGTTCTTCATAACATCCTCTTCTTTTTCAAAATGCAGCTATGGAGACTAATATTAAATATTAAAACTCGGACCACACATTTTCTGAATAGTTTTTATCCCAGAGTTATAATTACACTCAACAATGAACTAAAGGGCCACCATCAGTGAGCTGTTGGACAGCATTATTTGGTCTGTTGTGTGGATGTTTGGGTGGTTTAGGGGTGGGGAATTTGTGGTGGGGGGGTGTTTGGGGATTGTTATGTGTGTTGGACCTGGTCTTTGGGTGTTAAGTGAATTACATTGTATGGGTATACTCTGTATACACGTACAATGACAATAAAGTTATTATTATTAATATCTGCAGCAGGAAGCAAGCTGAAGGTTGAACTCCTTAACTCTTGTAGATTGAGGTTCTTCCGGCCCAAGCAGCTCTTTATTTAGCCAGCTAGAAACATTTTTCTATTTCTTCTTGCTAGCAACTAGAGGTAGATTTCAAACAGTAAAGAGCCTTTCCCTCTCTACACACAGATGCAGAGTGGTCCATTATATCCAACTATTGCCAGCAATATTATATTTTATTTTTATACACAGCTATTAAAGGTGCCTCTCAAATCCTGCTGCACTGCCTTATTGTGGCAGGGGGTGTTCTTGGGAGAGATGAGAAAAGAAAAGCCAACAGTATGAGCCAAGCAAACATTTACCCCAGCAGGATCAATGAAGACATGCAGGTCATCCCAGCTGCCCAGATAAGGCAGGGAGGCACCTATAATGGGCAGGAGAGATATCAGAAGCTGCTGGAGGCAAATAATCACCTTACTTGCAATGGCAAAGGCATCATTTCGTACTGCATAGGAGAAGACAGTAGTAAACCACTCCTGGATTTTAACAAGAAAATCACATGGATAGACAATATAAAGTGATTGATGATGTGGTGCTGGATGATGGCCCCTCAGGTTGGATGGCACTCAACTTGCTACTGAGGAACAGCTGAGGATCTTTCTGAGTACTAATTGTGTTTATGACATGGCTAGATTAAAGCCTTCAGGATATCTAGCTGTGATATTGCTATGTAGAAAAAGAAAATCCAAAGCTGCAAAAACAGAATTACAGTTGGGCACATGGAATGAAAGAAGAATGAATTCAGGAAAGCTCAATACACTGAAATAAGATATGAATCAACTACACATTGACATTTTAGGCATAAATGAATGGAAATGAATTGGAATTGGGCAGAAATAATCAGAATGTTTTACAGTTTACTAATCACAACATGACAAACAAAGAAGGAACTGAGTTTTTTTCATGCTGAGTGAAGTTTTAATAATAATATTTGGCTACAATACAATCAAAGGGATGTGGTGGCTCAGTGGCTAAGATGCTGAGCTTGTTGATCGAAAGGTTGGCAGTTCAGCAGTTCAAATCCCTAGTGCTGTGTAACGGGGTGAGCTCCCATTACTTGTCCCAGCTTCTGCCAACCTAGCAGTTCGAAAGCATGTAAAAAAATGCAAGTAGAAAAATAGGGACCACTTTTGGTGGGAAGGTAACAGCGTTCCGTGCACCTTTAGCATTTAATCATGTTGGCCACATGACCACAGAGATGTCTTCGGACAGCGCTGGCTTTGAAACGGAGATGAGCACCGCCCCCTAGAGTCAGGAACGACTAGCACATATGTGCGAGGGGAACCTTTACCCTTATCTTTACAATACAATCAGTGACCAAATAATATCAATTAAAATGTACAGACAAGTTTTTAATATGACAATTAACCAGTTTAACAGAATAAGACAGTTGGAAGGGACCTTGGAGGTCTTTTTAATCCAACGTTTATGCTCCAGTCACTGAGGCAGAGGAAGAAGAGGTTGATGAATTTTATGGTGAAGTTCTAATTGTCAGAATATGCAAACAAGATATATTGCTTATGGTTGAAAAACTACAATGTCAAATTTGTCAATATCAAGAAGGAAAACATAATTGCACTGTATAGCTTAGGAAACTGAAATAAAGAGTTCATGACCACATAACCACCATTTTCCAGGAGAATATTAGGAACTGCTTTGAGTTCCTGAAGCACATTGGTTGAGAACCAGAGAAATTATGGAATGAAATCAAAGAATTTTTGAAAGACACATGTGAAAGAGACTGCCAAAGACTAAAAAAACCAAAAATAGCCAACTGGATATCAGAACAAACAGTGGAAATTGCCAAAAATAGAAGAGAAACAAAAGCCAAGGAAGACAAAGATTTTAGAAAAGAATCTAATAAAGAATCTCAGAGGGTTATTAGAAGAGACAAGAAGCAGTTTTACAACCTCTGTAGACATCAAAGATAGAAATAGACATGAAACAAAAAACAAAAATGGTATTCCAAACTCAGAAGGAGGTTCCTGCCTCAAATTAAATGATATCAATGGACAGATAATAACTGATTCCAAAAGATCGAAAAAAGAGGGAAGAATATACTGAAATTCTGTATAGTAGAGGTGTAGAATCCGAGATACTTTAAAAGATATTACCTATTAACATGTAGTAATAGAAGTAAATAGCAATGTATTAACATCTCTAGAAGTAGAAGACCAAGTTATGTCAGCACTCTGGTCATAACCAAGTCAGAAGGCTATTATGATTGATGGAATAGCTACAGAAATATGTCAAGCAACAGAAGAATCTGTAAAGTTATGCCACGGTACGCCAGCAAATCTGGAGAACAACAGAGTGGCCAACAGATTGGAAGAGTTTAGTCTACAGAACAGTACCAGAGAAAGGAAATTTTACAGTATACGCAAACTATCATATAAAATCTTTAATTTAACATGCTGCATCATTCAATGCAGATTAGAATCCTGTATAAAACAGGAGATGCCAGATGTTCAGGTTGGATTTAGAAAAGACGGAGGAATACAAAACATTACTGTTGATGCAGACTGCATAACTGAAAAAAAAAGACCCAAAGGCAAAAAAAGAGAGAAGACAATATATGGCTATAAGATCTTCAATTTTGTTTCTCTGTGGATTGTACTTCAAAAATGGGAATCTCAGAGCATCTCATTGTCCTCGTGAAAACCTTATATACAGATCAGAATATTGCTTGCAGTCATCTGGTCATTAGTACTCTTTCTGAGAGTCATTGAGGCCAATTGAGATTTATCTGCCCCCCTCAGGGTCACCTGAATAGTGCCTGAATTGGTTCCACACCTATTTGCACTATTCAGGTGACTCTGAGGGCACAAAACACAAACAATAATGATGTAAGGAAAGCACAACAATTGTCCTTTTCAGTAGTGGTTTCAATTTCGGCCGCTACCGGTTTGCTCTTGGGCCCATGCGCACTCATGCAACACTCTGCATGCGCAGAGACCAGGTGGGTGGACGGAATCTCCCACCACCACCACTACCAGTTCACCCGATTCAGGGCAAACTGGTAGCAAACCACCACTGGTCCTTTTCCTGGAATTGCATCACAATAATTCACTGGAAAAGAAAACCTCTCTCCTCAAAGGGACACATGATAATCAGTTTGTCCAAAGGATTTCACAACTATTTGAATCCTCTGTCATTTGTCCTGCTCTGAGTCCAGCAAGCTTGTTAGAGAGACTTTTCAGTATAAATGCCTCCTGAGAAGCGTTCCATGGGGAAATTGCCAACCTGGGACAGCTGCTGTCGAGTGCCTGCTGTCCCTTCCTGCCACTCCTCCTTCTTCAATACAAGTGAAAGAACGCTAAAAGACTAAGACTGCTGGGGCAAAGCCAACAAGAGCTAAAGATCTTGCAGCTGGTTGCACCACCTGGGCCTTGGGCCATGCCATAAGTGGAAGGCAGAAAAGATGGATAATTTCACACTCAGGGACACAGCGCTAGAGAGGTGGCTGTGAATCACTCTGCACTCTCTTCAAGGACCTTGTGCTGGGCTGTGGAAGGGATCCACCAATGAATGGAGAGAGAGCAGTCTTCTCCCTGCCAAGACAAATCTGTATTGCAATAAAGGGTCAAATGCTTTTTTTTTTTTTAGGGATATTTTTTTCATTGTAAATGGCCAATTCAAAACAGCTTATAAAATTTCCTTTTCAGTTACATAAGAAGCCACTAATTTTCATTAGTCCATGACATAGTTTAAATATTTTTTTAAAAAAATGGTTGAAATGGGATGATATTTTTTTTCTTAGATGAAGGAGTTTTTCTTAGATCCACTGATTAATGCAATGCAATTGCACCTATTTTATTCCCTGACAATGCAGTGTATTTGGGTGGGTTTAATCTAATATATTGGTTAGCTGAAGTATTTGCACTAGAATGTACTATGCAGTTTTAAGCATACTATTTCCTTGTTTCATTTTAATTCTCATTAAAATCATTAAAATTCTGAAAATTTTAATTTTCAATGTCATCTATTCCTAGTGAGCGATGACATATCTAATGTGAGTGCAACATGCTGTTGATATAGAGTGAGTCAGAATCAAATGTCATAAGCCTAAATATTTAAGCAATAAGATATGACAGGTAGAACATTTCTTAGCGATGAGAGTTCACTTTAAATACTGTTATGATGGGGCATCCATTCTAAGGTCTAGTAACTTTAATCAGCTTTACAGCATTTGTGAAAAATACATATACATATACTGTGTACTGTCACAGTACACAGTGTATTGTTGTTAATAGTTAATCCAGTACTTAGAAGCTACACAGATTTTCATCATTTCTTCCTAGCTTTTCTTCTATATTAGTTAGAAAAATAATTACTGGTTTGCGTAGTGTTAACATAAAAAATGATATAGAAGCCATTTCATGCTGTGATTTTAAAATAGAAGATCACACATTAATATGTAGCAAATCATGTGCACAAAGAGTTTTAAATGACCCGTACTCAGATGTAGGGATGGTATGCTAAAGAAATTGGAAGACACTAAGAGCAATACTTCTCATTTGCAAATTGGCTTCCCTGTGGGAGAATTAGAATCTGACCTTGCCCAAATGCAACACTATCAAATCTGAGCTTTGAAAATCCATATAACCACCAGTTGTCAGCAAATAATTATATACAGTAGTGGCCAAAATTGTGGAAACCTTTTGGGAAAAGTGTATTTTCTAAAACTAGCTAATAACACCACATTTTTTGGAGTAGTACCATAAAATTATATATCAATGGAAAGATAATTTAATCAAGAATGTAGTGCAATAACTTTTATGAAAGATTTGCTATTAGAATAGCAGTTAGAGTATAAAGAAGAAAAGTGAAACACATAGAAAAAACAAGATATTCAAAAAATTATCACCATGTCACTTAATACTTACTTGGGTAACCTTTAGCATGAATTAGAGCCTTACAATGTCTTCCCATGGAGTGAACCAAATCTTTTAGTTCTGTAACTGTTATAATGTGAAACCAAGATTGAATGATTGCTTCTATTAATTGGGTTTTATTGCTGGGTCGTTTCTGACTAACAAGTTTCTTTAGTCAGCTCCATAGATTTTCAATTGGGTTAAGGTCTGGGCTATTCCCAGGCCATTCCAGCAGTGGAATATGATTATTTTTAAACTCAAAAAAAAAAAAAAAAAGTGGTGTTATTAGCCATCAAAACTCAAAAATACACTTTTCCCAAAAGGTTTCCACAATTTTGGCCACTACTGTATGTATCTCTCCAATTCCATCAAGTTCTGGGGATTTTTGCAGATTTGCCTTGCCTGATACTATGAGACCAACTAGGTAGACCAGACCAGGAAATCAATTCCATGGGGTGACTAACTATTTACATTGAGATTGGCCATAATAACAGAATCCTGCAGCATACTGTATCTCCTCCTCCTTTTTATAGTTCAGTGAATTAGAGTGCCCAAGTCACTTCCAAATTTATCTCATAGTTCTGGACTCAAAACATGTTTCGGTCCTTTTTGCCTAGGCAATGGTTCCTGCATATCTCCATCAAGATTATTTTCTTTATTCTATACAGTACATTTACTCATTTTGCCATTGCTCCTCCCTTTAGTGAAATCTTAATATACATACCTCCCTAAAAATCCAAACACCAAAATGAAGACAAATGAACAATGAAGACAATCAATGAAATTATGGGAAAGAGTAACTTAACATTTCTTCATACTTCTCCTAGAATGTGTCTATACCAGAGGTGGGATTCAGCAGGTTCTGACCAGTTCTGGAGAACCGGTAGCAGAAATTTTGAATAGTTAGGAGAACCAGTAGTAAAAATCCTGATTGGTCCTGTTCCCATCTATTCTCTGCCTCCCAAGTCCCAGCTGATTGGGGAGGGAATGGAGATTTTACAGTATCCTTCCCCTGCCACGTCCACCAAGCCACGTCCACCAAGCCACACCCACAGAACTGGTAGTAAAAAAATTTGAAACCCACCACTGATCTATACCTCCCAAAAGGAGGTACACCTCACGTTTTGGAAGAAAATTAACAAATAGTGGGCTCATGAGGTCTAACTGAGTGCTTAGGCCAGTTTTCAGGCCTACCCTGTTTCCCCCCAAATAAGACATCCCCTGATAATAAGCCCAATCAGGCTTTTGAGCGCATGACAATGAGGCCAAGCGCTTATTTCAGGGTTCAAAAAAATATTAGACAGGGTCTTATTTTCCGGGAAACACGGTAGTACTGTAATTTGAAACTATGAACCACTGACAAGCCAAGAAGGAGCATATGAGCAGAGAATTCAAACCTGTGCAGAAGCATCCTGAGAAAATGTTAAGATATTATACTAAATAAATCTGGTGAACAAAGAAATAAGATTTGACTAAATTATCACTATTATGATCACTCTGTATAGAATACAAATGATTTCCTTCCAAGTGAAATCCAGAGAAAGACTGCATCATTGGAACATCATCCCTGGTGGCACAGTGGTTATAGTGCACTATTACAGCCAAACTCTGCCCATAGGCTGGAGTTCGATCCTGATGGGGCTCAAGATTGGCTCAGCTTTCCATCCTTTCAAGGTCAGTAAAATGAATGCCTAGATTGTTGGGGGTTATTTGCAAATAATGCTTCTTCATTGTAAATTGTCCAGAGAGTGCTATGGAATACTATAAGCTTAAATGCTATTTCTATTCATATCTCATAGAATATTTCAACAATTCCACATCCAGGAACAATCAAGTAAATGTTAATTTATTTATTTATTGGTTTGATTTATATGCTGCCCTTCTCCAGAGACTCAGGGGGGCTTACAATGCATTAAGCAATAGCCTTCATACTTTTGTATATACCTGCTTAGTAGGGCTTCCCCCCCCCCAAGTGGTATTCTTTTTTATACAAAGTCAGTTTATTGCCCCCACAATCTGGGTCCTCATTTTACCTACCTCGGAAGGATGGAAGGCTGAGTCAACCTTGAGCCTGGTGAGATTTGAACTCACAGTAATTGCAGGCAGCTGGCAGCTAAGTGCTACTTAACAGCACTTTAGTCCATTGCACCACCAAGGCTACTGGTGGTTCTGGACTTTGAAGAAATCAGAAGTCAGAGACCCCAGAAACAAGAAATTGTAATATTAGGAAGACTGGCTGACAGCTCCTCTGGTCCCAAGGGAGATAATCATATGCCATCAACGTGTCTTGGGAAGCAACCTGTCCCAAGAATGCCAAGATGAGACAGCTAGAACAGCGGGCCCCAACCTTTTGGGCACCAGGGACCGATTCCATGGAGAGATATTTTTCCACGTACCAGAGGGGCGTGGTTTCATGTGCTGCCTGCATTTCATGGAAGCTTCGCTTGTTTGTGCGGCCCTGTTTCTGGTATGCCACAACCTGTACCAGGCCACGGACAGGGGGTTGGGAACCCCTAAGGCAGAAGCAACATTTTCTTTTGTGATCATTCCTGAACACTTTAGAATGAAATATAAATGAAAGCATGCTTCCTTCATTTTGCAAGCAATTTAATTCAATTAAAAATAAATAGCACTCTGTGGCTCAGTAGATATAGTGATATTAAATATTGTGCTTAACTTCACTTCAACTACATTTGAGGAGTGTCATTGCAGCGATACGGCTAACACCAAGTAACTCTTTATATCCCTACGGCATAATTTCTCTACCCCTCATCAAATCCATGAGCCTGCACTCCATGAATATCAGTTCTGCTACTTTGACCTGCAGAGACTGCTGTCTCTACTCCATGTGTCACCTAACATATCCTACACCAGGGTCTAATTTTCTTAGAAGAAAGCTATTTTGGAAAGATTTAAATAATCCAGCATGGACCTCAAACTCTCCTAGCATGCAGAGACCTAGGAAAATAAAAGTAATTTGGGGACTTTGAACAGATCAAACGATAAAACTGTACTGTGGAAAACTGGTTTAGATTCTCTCTCAGTCTATTGCTTATAACTTTCTGGTAATAAGATTGCTCTTCAGCATTTAGCGCTGCATCAACTTCAGAGAAGCAGAAGCAGTGAAAGACAAACAATAACAGAAGGAACACAACAGAGACTATCACATAGTAATAATCTCATAATTGTGTGTTTAATGAAGACATTATGTGTTGGAGTAAAGTTTTTTTGTTCTGGCAATTATTTTTATTATTTTTGATTTTTGGTTTTGTAGGAGTAGGAGTTTGATTTCTTTAGAAAAAGATAGTCCTTCACAACAAGGTGGGGGGTTTTTTGTCACTGTCACTAAGGAAAAGAATTGCCACAATCATTGGAAAGCAATGATGATGTCAGGTAAGAGGATGGATGAAAGAAAAGGAAGGAGGGAGGGAGGGAGGGAGGAAGGAAAGGAAAGGAAAGGAAAGGAAAGGAAAGGAAAGGAAAGGAAAGGAAAGGAAAGGAAAGGAAGGAGAGAGATTTTATCTACTGTTAGATGTCAATAACCAGTGCACACTGTGAATATTACTGATATATCATCTGTCTCTAAGAAAATTAATGAAGAGTTGGAATAAGCTGTACTAGTGCAAATCTTGGATTGGGGATTGAGGGAAGGCTCATATGATAATTATGAATTTCTCAAACCAAATCAAAGTGGGTTTTAGACTGAATTTGTATACTATGTTTGGGTTAGCAATTATCAAGGATGAAAGCCAAAATTCAGCAAAGGCAGTACACAGCAAAGAGTTTTGGTAATTTGTGTGTGATAAGATCTTTATGCCACAAATTTGAAGTAACAACAGGAGCTGATTACTATAGATAAATGATTAAAATATGGGGGTGGGGGTGGGGGGAATGACTATCTCTATGTAGAAAAATAATTTTTACCTAAAGACCCACGTGTTTGGAGATTTCCCAGCTTGTTTTAATTTCTCTAAGCAAATGAGAGCCCTCAAGGCTCATTAGGGCTATTTACACAGTTCTTAACTGGAAAAAATTAGATCTACACAAAAAATGAATAAATAAGTAAACTAATGTGAAATATGAATGAGCTAATCATGTTTGAAATGAAGTTCCAAGTCGGAGAGATGACACGCTGAAAACTCCAGCCAGCTGAGGCCATTTCTTTGACTTGACTTCCCCTTGCTTACTATTATGGAGATAAGTCTATGGGGAGAAAATGTAGAAGAATGGAAACAAAGAGTGATTACGTACAGCATTGGCGAAGGACAGAAACAAAGGGTGGTGGGGGGAAGTAGAATCCCAAACCTTGAATCGTAATTCTACCCTTAACAGAAAAACACTTAAGACAGAGGAACTTTGAGCCTCTTTCTTCCATTTGCCACTTACAATAATGTCATGTCAAAACCAATAGAATCCAGAAGAAAATAGCATCCAGCATTCAATTTCTTGTTAGCAACAAGCCTGTGCGCCCCCCACCCCCTTTTTATTTAGCACAAATATATTTTAAAATATGGAGAATCACTACTTTGAGAGAGTTTAAGAAAGTGCCTTCTGGTAGCCTATTAGTATGTAAATAGCATCTTATGATTTCTAAAGCATTCATAAATAGTGGCAGGGAGTTCAAACCTTCTGTTTCATTTTCCCACAATGCCCTATAAGTAGAATAATTCAAGAGCTTTGCAGAAAATTAAAAACATAATTCTTCTCAGAATGTGGCCTTTCCCCAAACTGTGATTAACTTAACCAATACTCTTTCACAATTCTGAGTCTCGGCACCTCACATTGTAGATATGCAGTAGCATTCTGCTATCTCAAGACCAATTTATTTTTTACTGCTGCCTATTCGATCCCTATACAGGTAGTCCTTGACTTACAACCAATAATTGAGTCCAACATTTCTGTTGCTGAGATATTTGTTAAGTTTTGCCCCACTTTCCGACCTTTTTTGCCACATTTGTTAAGTGAATTGCTGCAGTCCTTCAGTTAATAACATGGTTGTTAAGTGAATCTGGCTTCCCCATTGACTTTGCTTATCAGAAGGTTGCAAAAGGGGATCACATGACACCAGGACCAGTGGTGAGTTGCTTCCGGTTCAGCCCGGTACGGCCGAGCCAGTAGTGGTGATGCAAAGCGCGTGCGCAAAGAGAACCGGTGGTAACTGACCAGGACACTGCAATCGTTATAAATAGGAATCAGTTGCCAAGCATCTGAATTTTGATCAGGTGGCCATGGGGATGCTGCAACGGTCATAAGTATGAAAAACAGTCATAAGTCATCTTTTTCAGTGATGTTGTAACTTCGGTCACTAAATGAACTATTGTAAGTTGAGGACTACCTGTAGTTGGAGGATACCATGGGTTAAAACCAGAAAGGCAAAATATTTGATATTCCATTAAAAATTGCCATTTCCCTGCATAACCATAGAACTCTATAGCAGCAGTCACCAACTGGTGGTCCGTGGATCACTGGTGGTCCGCGAGAAAATTTAGGTGGTCTGCAGAAAAATTATTTGCATTTTTTATATTGCGCTAAATCAGGGGTCCACAAACTACAGACCCTGGGCTGGATACGTGCAATGTTACTGTTACTGCAGTAATATGGACAGTGATTAATATTTATATGTATTTAAATGTTAAGGTGTAGGTATATACATATATATATAGCATATATGTATGTGTGTTATGTTATGTGTACACTTTTGAGAGCAGGCAGCAGAATTTCATTTTTAATATGTGCCAGAGTGCCCACAGGAAAAAAAATGACAATAAAGGTTATCTTAAGATTAGTTGGTTTCACTTTCTCAGGTCTTGATTTAAATCTTGAATTCTGTAGAGATTCTCAGTCATCCAGATCATGGCTGTCCCAAAGGTGCTTTTTCAGGAGGCAACTGGACTTTCTTGTCTTCAATAAAAAAAGAAAAAGAAAGTAAGTCCAGTTGCCTCCTGAAAAAGCACCTTTGGGAAAAATCTTGAACTGCTTCTATCATGTGTATGAATCAGACCCTTGCTTATAAGGTATGTGTGTAGGGGGGAATGATTGTCCCCTCATCTCCATTTTTAAGTTTTTATTGATTGATTTATTGATTGATTGATTAAATGTATATGCTGCCTGACTTCCAGTGAAATATGACAATAAAAACAAGAAATAAAAAAGAATAGAGGTGGCAGAATGTTCTGCCCCAGCTACGGATCCCAAAGAATGCAACACACACAAACTCCAAACAAAACTCAGTTTACTTCAAAACACAGTCTTTTGCAAATGCAGGCTGTTAATAAAACGTTGTTAACAACCTGCCCGAAATTCCACAGATAAGATAGAGTCTTACAAGAGTTGGCAGAAAGCCCAGAAGCAAAGTTTGCAGAGAAAATCCAAACTCAATGATCAGCGAATGAATAAACATTGTTTCCTGCAGTTTTTTACAAGCTGTGTGCAAACTTAAATAGGCTAAGGGAGTGGCCAATTAGCCCCAAGCCTTACTCTCGAGAAGACTTCCTCTTGAGTAACCACTCCTGCCTTTTGGCAGCTCTGCATGGCCGTGCATTGAGAAAAGGCTCCTCCACTTCATCCTCTTCACTTAAAGGAGCCTCTGGAGGTTCTGAAGGCCCTGGTTGAATCTCTGCCTCTGACACCACATCTTCTTCAGCCTCTTCGCTGTCCGACTCGAGCGCCGGCTGCACAGGCTGCTGGCGCGACACCACACCAGCCTCCTCGTCATCGGGATCAGCAACAATCCGCGTAGGCCGCTGGCGGGACACAACACAGAATGACAAACTGGGTGAAAACAAAAGAAAGCAATCCAAGTTAAAAAGAGACTCCAGTCATCCCCATCAAAGGCCTGAGTAAAGAGACCCCTTCAAAACACTAACATTGCAGGGATTTCTTATCTCAATGTGAATTGTAATAATATATCTTGGACATG